>OY560205.1:5000000-10000000 GCA_961405105.1 Perizoma affinitatum | reverse complement strand
GATGTCGCTAGTGGTTCTCGACCTCTCATGAAAAGGAAATAAGAATTTGTGTACATATAAAGATCATCATCAACCACAGTCGAAGATACAAAGTGGCTCAAACGGCGAATTAAAGTGAATCCCAAGGATTCATGATAACATGATTAAGATTCCAAAATACTTCAAAACTACTAAACTTTCCCGATCTTACATAAGAATACTCGTTTCACAGTATGAACGATAGATTTTGCTAGCTTCATGGAATCATGATCATTTCGTAAGTCTATCTATTTCCAACTTTGACGTCTAAGCTGGGAATAGGTTAGGTATATATCATGCACTTATATTATTAATATTATTGTATAACATTCCCTTATAAATACCATTCCTTAAACATTAGTCTTGCACGTGTGAGAACAAAAGCTAAGAGCGAACGGCAGAAAAAGAAATGCCAAATGGTTCATTGTAAAAAAGAAACCCCACTTATAGATAAACATATTCTCGTTCTTTTTTTATCACTTAGTAAAGTATACAAAGCTCTTAACACAGCAGGTCTGCGGAACTGAAACAGCCTAATAGTTTAGTTTCTCCGTATAATAAATCGTTTCTTTTAATTACCCCTTAAGCAGTTTTTGTAGACTTACAAAACTTGAGACTATTGAGTTTTATGATTAACAAATGTTGCGTATCTCACAAAAACAAAACAAAAAAAAAGAAAAGAAGGGTCACGTTAGGTACCTGTCATGTATCGCCCGAACGCAAGTGATATTTTCTCATAACGCTGACAATTAAAGCAAATAGTTATATTATATCGATCTGATTATGGCTCCATTACAACGGGACGTGACGGTCGATGCGGTATATGTGCGTCAACCTTTTAGTCCTTTTAGTCTTCCCCACACAGGTGTGTTGTTATTATGTATTGGCATGCATTTTTTGTGATTTTATTTTAACACAGTATATTAAGATGCATATGATCATACTGTATAAAAGTAGGACGTAAAAATGTATTGCAGTAATATTAAATAATAAATAAATAAATAATTCTGGACATTTTAACACAGCATCATCTAGCCCCAAAGTAAGCAGAGCTTGTGTTATGGGAACTACATGTCTAATATACTACTTTATATACGTTTTTTTTGTAAATACATACTTAGATATTATAGATAGAAAACACCCAGACCCGAGACAAATATTTGCAGATGCAAACATATTGTACCGCGACGGGAATCAAATCCGCAACCTTTAGCGTCTCAGGCGGGCCTTCGCCCACTGCGCCACAGAGGTCGTCAGTCAACTTATTGACCGTCAACTTGTGTAGGGAGCCTATTTTCTCAAAGATGATTCAAGCTCAGCGGGAACTCGCAACCTCGTGCTTGAGACCAGCCTTCTCTAAATTCTTGGGATGTTTCAACTAGAGGCACCGAGGCTCCACCTACAGGGGTTATCGAAACCTGTTCAGTGACTAAAATTACATTTATTGACCAGAGGAGGATTACATTTAAGTGTGGGTTAACACTTAGAAAACCCATAACCATAAATAATAAATAAATAAAATAATAATGCTAGTCATTTTTCACACAGCATCATTTAACTCCAAACTAAACAGAGTTTTTATTATGGGAACTACATGACAGAATAACTACTTATTCGAGCCTTTTGGGGTTGAGACTCTGGGTCATGGGGACCGGGGCCATACGCGTTTTCAAAATTATTTCAGGATGACTGGGTGTGACAAGAGAGCTGACTCTTATCTGGGTCAACGCATTAGCATTGCCATTGCGTGGCAATGCGGCTAGTATTTTGGGAACGCTTCCGCCTGTTAGTGATCTGGATCAGTTAAGCTATCTATCGTTATAGATCGTTTCAACGGTCTTTAGATAGACTAACTGTTTCATCTGTATTTTTTGTATATACCTACTTGTACATAGTTGTATGAATAAATGTAGGTACCTTTCTTATATATATGTATAAATATATATATATCTATATATATACCAACTCCTACTTTGTTGATCATATACGGTATCCCACAAGCATTTAGTTGATCCAATGATCATTGTTGATCCACAACCGCTTTTCTTCCGATCCGTTGTAACATGCAGAATACTAATGTGGCTCCGTGCTGGCTTTTCTCGGAGCTAATAAAGACGGTTGAATACTATGAATCGACTTTGCAACCTCCTGTGTCTTAGTCAATAGGTTCAACCATCAACGGTTTGACGACCTCTGTGGCGCAGTGGGCGAAGGCTCGCCTGAGACGCAGAAGGTTGCGGGTTCGATACTTGTCGCGGGACAAATGTTTGCAGCTGCAAATATTTGTCTCGGGTCTGGGTGTTTTTCTATGTATAATAAATATGTATTTACAAAAAATATATACATATAAAGTAGTATATCAGTCATGTAGTTCCCATAACACAAGCTCTGTTTACTTTGGGGCTATATGATGTGTGAAAATGTCCAGCATTATTTATTATCAATGTTTTTTTATTCATTGAAATCACAAGGATCATAACAGAAATCTTTCAGCAATCTTTCAGAAAAAGCATTCTGCAAACCTAGACTATGGTTTGCAGAAACCTAGCGCCTTGTCTATTCTATACGTTACAACACGGATATTACTTTCCTTCCCCATACATTTTCCCACTAAACTGACAGACTATTAGATAAACTGAAAGACTATCACAACAGCTATATCCTTTAACTATCAGACAAAATACCTCATAACGACTCATCTGACCTTGCCCTTATAACTTGTTACATAACGCAATAACAGCATAATAAAGACACGATGAGCCTTCAAAGCAGGGTTGCCAACTACTTTTAGTTGAAGTATAGGAAATAATATAGAAAAGCGGTATTTATGCAAAAACACAGACTCGAGCAAGCAACTTGTGCGAACAATTTAAAACTACCTGCAAGCATTAATCATTTAAGTTTACAAATAGTTTTGAAGGTAGCATGGTCAAAATAACAACTTATTTACGTAATTAAGTTTACCTAATTATTATTTGATAACAACAATCAAATAATAATTATCTATAAATTTGTGATTTTACACTGTAATTTGACAATCTAAGTGATGATTCGTTAAGTAACTCGTGGTTCTGCGTCGATGACTCATTGTAGAAGCATATATATATTGTAATTCATATAGCACAAATTAAACAAGTACATTTGGATAAGGAACTACTTTCCTGCAACACAGTGTCAGAGAGCAAGGGCTATTCTATGGAACTAAAAAAATATTTTTTGTTTCAACAGTTCTACTATGGAACTGCTGGGAAAGAAAAATGTTAACAGTTCTATGACGTCACTGTTCCATAGAACAAATGGGAGGTACCCAGAATAATTATGTTTTGTATTACAATACGAAAAATACTGTTCTGAAATAAACGATTTTGTATTCGTATACTAATCCAGAGACTGGTGATATCGTCACTGGCATACCAGCTCTTGCATGGTACGAATAAGTGTTTACACAGTTCCAGTAACATGCTAGCGCTAGCGCTGTCGCCAGTCACTGGATCAATATAAACATGCCTTCAGGAAATATCTGAGCTGGACGGATTAAAACAGCATTGGTCTACCTCTAAGAAATGATTTCTTATAGGAGTGGTACTTTTGTGGATCTTTGTACTTGTTCAGTTCGCTCCACTCACCCGTTTAGTGTTCCACAGACCTTTTATGAGTTTCAATTCAAAGGGGTCCGTATGGAGTCCATTTATCTTTAAATGTGGACATTATTGCGAAGCTTTTAACAGGGGTACCACAGCAGTGCGTTTCGTTTGGACCGTCTGGGTATAGAAACCAATAGCCACCAACATTGTAATGCTTGGTTTGAGCAACAAGCGGCGACCACCTTGACCTAAACGGAAGCCACTATCAAAACATATTCCAGCAAGTTCACGCTTGAATCGCCACCGCACCCCAATACATAACCACATATATGCAATAGTTTGCCCATTTTTGGCACGTGCGCTCGCTAACTGCTTTCCAATTGGAGGGAATTCAGCAAAAACGGCCCTAACGAGGAGTGTTTCAAATCTCATGAGCTCCTGAAATTATTGTTAGAAGGGCTCTCAAAGAAAAACGATTTATGAATAGACTGAGGGAAATTATCATTAAAAAATACTGAGCCGTGTTGATTGGCAGGTAGTTCTTGGTTTGGTCGTAAAAGGAAGTGATCTTCAATTTTTAAGACTATATAATTGTAATGCTCGTCTGCACTAATATTAAACAAAGACTTGGGCGTTTCTTAAAACCGTATTTCTATGAAAAGGATCATTAAAATACGCCTTTGTATAAGTCTTATCATGATTATACACGACTAGCTACTGCTTACGGCACTTGGAAAAGTAACCGATGAAAAGAAGCTCTTACTGTTAGTAAGGCTAAAGTAACCGATGCAAAGTATCTCTTACTGTTAGTAAGGCTAACGTAAGAAAAACATTTGACCGTTTTTCCGTCGACTTACGTTGCAAATTGGAATCCATGAAAAACGCTTTTATTTTAACGGTATAATATACAGCCTTTGTCCACAATGAAAGTCCATTCTAAATAACGATGAAAGATTTTTTGAAATTGCATGAATAAGAATAAAAAATAAAATAAAATAATGCTGGACATTTTTCACACAGCATCACCTAGCCCCAAAGTAAGTAGAGCTTGTGTTATGGGAACTAAATGACTGATATACTACTTATATACTTTTTTTTTGTAAATACATACATATTATACACAGAAATCACAACCAGATCCCGAGACAAATATTTGCATATGTAAACATTTGTCCCGAGGCGGGAATCGAACCCGCAACCTTCTGCGTCTCAGGCGGGCCTTCGCCCACTGCGCCACAGAGGTCGTCATGAATAGTTTCGGTCACCTCCTCACATCCAAACTCACAAACTTTACCTCGTTATAATAGTGTAGATTAATATAGATAGTGTAGATTATTTTCCTTTTGTCACACACACCTCACTCTGGGAAGGGACTAGAAAAATAAAGCATACCCGCACAATTCAAGCCGTTCCAGACAGAGTGGGCAAGTGCCTGGGCCAGTTCTCATTTGCATACTAATGCATTTAAATTGTACTGACAGAACGCAGGTACCTACGTGCTCGTAGTAGCATGTTTTATGCAACAGAGATAAAGGCTTAGTTAGGAAGTGAACAAAAATGTTGATGGCCATGTGTCTTGTAGCTTGAATATGCCAACTTTGTAGGCGCGACGAGCTAGAACCTGGTCTGAGAAGTAAGAAGGGCGTTCGATTACTGCTGCAGGACAAATATTTGTATGTTCGGCAGATATTTGTTCTGGGTATGGGTGTTTTGGTAACATGGTACGCGTAGTTCTTGACACATACAGGGAATTCTAGTGTGGGGTCAGGACAAAGTATGAATGAATGAATGAATGAAAATACTTTATTGTACACCTTATGATTTAACAAAATAAACAACACATTAAGACAAAGGTAGCATGGGCGGTCTTATCGCTCAAAAAACGTATCTTTTGTGCTCGATGATGATACTGTGTGAAAAATGGTCAGCATTATTTATTTATTCATTTATTTATTATTCTAAAACCTACCTAAATAAATAACATGAATATTGTTTATCGAGCACAGCATTAAAATAACAAATAGAGGTTGCCAAAGCTGAAATGTACGATCGCCATCGCCAAGCTTGTGAGCGAAGCGAGCTTTGGTATAACACACTGATTGACGAGACGGATCTTCAGACATAGATCTAAACTCCTTTAAGTAACATCTTTGACTTTCCGAATGCCACCCAAGCTCCCTTGTGAAAAGAAAAAGTATGCCCAATGTAAACATATTTATCTACTATTTCCAACTTTCCACTTCCAACCCCAACGTTATCTACATACTTATCATAATTGTGCGTACAGATAAACAAAACAAACTTCCACCTTCGGGTATAGTGAAGAATAACAGAGGGACATTTTTCACTCCTAGTTTCCAGTTTGAAAGCACAGGGATTCTTCTTGCCTAATGGATCAAGAAATAGGCTACGAGCGATTTTATGTTTCTTTTTACACAGAGATAATTCATCGAGTAAGCAAAGCGAGACATGGCAATGCGTTTTTATGAAATTTAAATTGCCCTACTTATTATAAAAACCCGCGATATTCAAATACTTATTGTGTTACATACGTCATCAGAATTTCAATCATTCGAACGTTCGTTCTAATGATTAAACAGATTTTAATCTAATTTCAAAAATTAGTTACCCCCAATATTAGTCACATACGTTATGCTAGATAAGAGTGATTTTAATGGAAAAGTGACCCAGGCCCGAGACAAATATTTGCAGATGCAAAAATTTGTCCCGCAACGAGAATCGAACCCGCAATCTTCTGCGTGTCAGGCGGGCCTTCGCCCACTGCGCCACAGAGGATGATGGTCATGTCTCTCTTAACTTGGACCATAAGCCCCGGTAACAAATAACACGTCTGCGTTTCGGTGCGACGTTTCCAATTTAGACGCTTTGTGTATATGTCGCGTCAAGGCGCGGGCTACTTGGAGCCACCTACGTTTTTGTACACCATCTGGCGACGATGGAACTATATGTGCATAAGTAACAGGTATATCTTGAAAAGCATATGTTTATTTTATTCCAAAAACTATAGATACATTGTTTATTGATACTGGAATACTGGAATTTTCGCGTTTTGTACTACCGAAGGCACCGACTAAGTTTCGTCGTGCCCAACGTAACGCGGAGAAAGAACGTCCCGTTCACTCACCCTGATGAAGACCCTCCGGATGAGGGTCTGAAAATATATTATAATGCTAAATTTGATATCTTTTAGTAAACTATTTTGCTATACAAATAATTACAGTTATTATTTTACAAAGTACACAATCTTATTTACATCCGAAGGTTATCGCCATTAGTGATAAGACCGCCTTTTTTTACAGTATAATAGAATAACATATAATATACCTACCTACTACGAGTATTAACACAAATTAGTAGGGTAGTTCAGACACGGGTAGTCATATCTCAAAGTTTATGTGCTGAGAACTAAATCATCTCTGTATCTCACATGACACTGTTATTTCCCGTAACAAGATAGAGAGGTTTGCATGCTAGAATCAAATTCAGCAAACAAAAGACTCCTTCAAGACTGTACTACACATGGTTCACTAGACACTGGAGTTTATGGCTCGCGTTCTGTACAGTCTGGGTAAGAAGGAGCTATATATTTTATTGTAATTTTTATTTTGTATTTTTTTGTACATCTGCTTACTGGTTGCGCAACTGGCAAGTTTTAACGTGCAACATATTTTTGTATATATCTATAACTATTGCCTGAAGTATAGACGAATATTTAATGCTCTTACGATTGGAAAAACCATATGTTGCATATGTGATATATTAGAATAAAAGCTTAATATTAATAGCTCTATAGAAATTTTTAAACAACCTCAAAAAAAAAAACAAGCAATCATACAAAAAATTACGTCTCAGAGATTTAATATTCTATTGGAAATAACATTTTCAAAATCTTTAATCTTTCCTATTTGAGTCTGCTTTGTTCGTTTATCGTCCTTAAAATAATATATGTAAATACATACTTTATTGAGGACTTAAATGAAATATACACAATCGGTAATGTTATCGCAAACAACGATTCCTTCCAGATAACCATTTCACCATTTCATACTAAAACAGCTATGTTGCCCAGTTTGACGGTTCACCATCCCCCGAACTACTGTTAATTTTTAATTGTATTTATATTAGTGAGCCGATTAAAATAATAATATAGAAGCTATGAAAATACCTTTTTGGCTGTAGTAAATGCATGTTGAAAGGATTCAGATCAGAGAGGCTTCTTTCATAAAATGTGATCCTGGGATTACGATTATGTCATACATTTCTGTATTTCTTGATTGCGTTCTGCACTTAGACCGTACTTGTAATTGATGTAAATAATCAGACGTCTAGCCTTCCATATATCCTTATTTATTCCTTCAAATAAGGACATATGGAAGGCGACCAGATGGTCAGATTGTCAAGTTCGGGATCAGGTGGTGGCCTTGATAATGAAGAACTTCCAATAAAAAAGTAACCTGGAGTAAGGTATATGTCGTCGGGACTTTCCGTGAGGGCGATCAAAAGTCTTAAATAAAGACAAGCTACTATTTGATTTTTAAATCCGCCTGTACCTATTGTCCAGCTCTCTGCGACTGTACAAGCAGAAAGCTATAAAATACACTCTCATTCGTATTCGCATGCCCGTCAGCGACACACATTCAATTCGAACGTGCTAGTCGATAGCACTGTGCGCGCGACTGTACGAATGATATTGCACGCAAATTGAAATGTCAAACGATTATTGGTTCATCGTCAACAAAAGTATCCTGAATAATTAATGAGTCCGCCATGCCATCTCTAATATGTAGGCTCATGCTCGGTAACTATTAACAATTTAGGATCGATATTTATACATTTTTCATCATAATTTTAATTTCCTCCCATTGTTAAGGAAAGTTATATGTTATTAATGGGTGTATGCAATCTATTACACCCTTAAACTCTTTAGCTTGCGTTCGCCCGCTCGTACGTTGAAATATCTCGGGTGTAATTAATCGCTTACAGCCCTTGTATAAAAATTTACTATATTTTTTTAATTCTATGGTATGTCGAAACAGGGCTCATCCACAGATAATTGATAAGTTGCTCTCTCGTACTACCCACTTTACGGGATCCTTTCTTCCACTTACATTGTGGAATGAGCTGTCTTCTATTGTGTTTTCGTTAAATAATAAAATGAAACGCTTAAAAAAAAAAGAGTCATACTAGGTTACAGCAATACCCCAAGTGTTACGATGGTATGCCAATAGGCGATGGTAACCGCTAACCATCAGATGAGCCGTGTGAATGTTATATTGACGACCTCTGTGGCGCAGTGGGCGAAGGCTCGCCTGAGATGCCGAAGGTTGCGGATTCGATACCCGCCGCGGGACAAATGTTTGTATGATCTGCAGAAAAAATGCCTGTATTTTCTCACGATGTTTTCCTTCACCGTTTTAAGCAAGTATCAATGCGCACATAAATAAAAAAAGGATAAGTGCGAGTTTGACTTGCGAATTGAGACTTCCGTACAAGATTGTATGCTCGCCATAATAATCATTGCTCCACCAAACATTGCTCTAACAAAAATATAGTCGAATTGAAGGACACACTAAATTTTTAGTTGAAAAAATATTCTTCCATTCATCAATATACCTCCTGGTCAATTCTCCAGCAGTAAATGTAAGTTTGTTATAGCAAAATAATATTTTTTCATGTATTAATACTACAAATTTACGATTTCGGACCCTTTACTTGTACTGTGAGACATTTCTTCTTGCATGAGTCAACGGGAATTATATGGGTTTTTATTTATTTGCAAGTATCAATATTTGTCGTATTTGGCATTGCATTGACTTAGAAGGTTTTTGAGCTCCAAGGGACCGTAGTCTAGTACTAGACTAGACCGTAGTATTTGATATTAATTTCATCTTGATACTTATTTATTTATTTATTTATTTATTTAATATGGCACACAAAACAGAATACAGTCAAATACAAAAATAGAATAAATTAAAAACAAAAATTTAGATCTAGACAATATTCCAAAACATGTGTACACATCATACTTATATTTAACATAGCAGAATATAAAACTAAACCAGGTAATTAGCTATTCAAATGTATATATATGAAATAATATATAAGTGCAAGCTACTCTTTTGCTAGAGCAGCTAATATTTCCTTTTTAAACTTGAACATATTATTATTTAAAACATCAAGTGAACTACAATTATTAACTAATAAATCGTTGTATAGGCGACACATACTGACTAATGGATTAAAGAAAGATGTATTGTTTATAAAGACTTTTAAGGCGAAGGTGTTTGAGAAAGGATACCGAGATCTAATTTTTGTATTAAAGTTAATAAGAGAAAGTAGGGTGGGAGAGTCGATGTGGGAATGGATAATTTTAAAGAGATGCATTAATGAATGAAGTTTCCGTCGAGACTCAAGGGTTTGGATGTTAAATTTGGCAAGCTTTGCTGAGTAAGAAGACAATTCTCTATTCCAGCCATAACGATAGCATAGAATTGCTAAAAATTTCTTTTGTATCCGCTCAAGACGGTCAGAATTAACTTTGTAGTATGGGGACCAAATTATTGAATTGTATTCTAGAACGCTTCGGACCAGAGAAAAGAAAAGGTGCAATAGACTACGAGGATTTTTGAATTTCTTAGTTATTCTTGTGATGAAACCTACTAGTTGGGAGCATTTGGTTACAATACTGTCATATTGAGCATTAAAAGTGAGTTTCTCATCAAATAACACTCCAAGGTCTTTAGCTACAGGTTTTCTATCTAAAAGTTGCCCCTGTAACCGATAGTCATAGGTGATCTTATTAATTTTTCTTGTAAACGATATGACAAAGCATTTGCCCACGTTCAGAAACATACGGTTGTCATCACACCATCTGTTTACAATGTCCAGATCTGATTGAAGGAGCAACGCATCGTTGTTGTTGTTGATGGTTTGGTAAACCTTTAAGTCATCTGCATATAAAAGACATGGACAAGATAATTTGTCGATAAGGTCATTTATGAAAGCAACGAAGAATAAAGGGCCCAAATGAGAACCCTGGGGCACACCAGAAGTTATTATAGCAGGTGATGATCTGAAGCCCTTTATAGCAACCAACTGACTTCTCTTATTCAGATAGGATTCAATCCATCGAAGAAGACTGCCATGGATACCATACGACGCAAGTTTGGCACATAAAATTGAGTGGTTAACTTTATCGAAGGCTTTTGAAAAATCGGTATAAATGCTGTCAACCTGGATTTTCTCCGCGAAAGCACTGCATAGAAAATGCTTGTACTCCAATAAGTTGGACGTGGTGGATCTCTTACTCATAAAACCGTGCTGTCTTGGAGATAGATATGGTGCGATATGGTGATATAGGCAATCGTAAACTAATGATTCGAATAACTTTCCAAAACAAGACAGGATACTAATGGGTCTATAATTTTCACAACGAGATTTATCACCTGATTTCAGTATTGGTACAACGTGAGCAGTCTTCCAATCCGACGGAAAAACACCAGCCTGAAGCGAGGCATTAAAAAGGTGAAAAAGGGGGACACTTAATTCCTTACCACATTTTTTGATTAGTAAAGGAGGTATACCGTCTGGTCCAGCACCTTTCCCAGGATCAAGTTTTACAATTTTCCGCTCTATGTCTCTCTGAGTAATAACGATATTGCTAAGAACGTTACTACTACGATCCGGTTCCACGTTAGCCACAAGAGAGTCATGTGTTTTTTCAAATACGGAGCTGAAATAGTTTGAGAAGAGTTCACAAATACCACTGCTTTCTGATGAAACAAGATCTCCATACTTAATTGTTTGGGGGATAGAATTAGAGGTCTTTTTACTATTTACAAAGCGCCAGAAGTGTTTTATGTTACTTTGTAAGGAAGACTCCACAGCAGATGTGAAAGCCCTGTAATCATCAGAAATCATTTTTTTACATCTGCGACGAAGCATGGAAAATGTGTCGTAGTCTCGTGGGTTTTGAAATTTATTAAAACGGTGATGGTATTTCTGTTTTTCTTTTAAGGCTCTTTTCAAGGCCGGCGTAAACCAAACTGGATACATATGGGATTCGTCTGTAGTTAAAGGTGTGTGCCTGGTTATAATATTTCGAAGTTCTATGTAAAAAGCGGTAGTCATGGCATCAATATTAGTAGTTGAGAAGATAGTCGACCAATTAACCATTTCCAGTTCAATAGATATGTTAACAAAATTACTTCTATAAAAATAAGGGGGGTTTTTGCTTTTTACTTTTGAAGATTTTAGAATAGTCTTTACATAAATTTAAATCAATAGCTAGGGCAGGATGGTGTTTGTCTTTCCGACTCATAGGATCAGCTCCGTAAACTTGGATAGAGTTAGATGTTGATAGAATAAGATCCAGGAGTCTGTCATTTATGTTAGGTATATGATTAAATTGATTAAGTTTACAGAGAGCCATTGTTTCCAAAAGAAAATTTGCCTTATAACTATGTGGCTCGCTAGGTGTCATAATATTACTGCCAGAAGACGAAGACCAGGAAAGATCAGGAATATTAAAGTCACCGACGCAAATAAATTCTTCTGTGTCCGCAGATGTTAAAATTACATTTTGGCAGTTATCATAAAATATTTTACTGTATTCATGAGATGAATCAGGAGGAAGATAACAAAGGCAGATATTAATTTTCTTGACATGAGGGGAATTCGGTAAGATACTTATCCATAAGTCTTCGATCTTGGAATCCCACGATACTTCCACGCGTTCCTGAGAAAAAGTCTTGACATATAGACATACGGACAGACTGATGGACGGACAACGAATTGATCCTATAAGGGTTGCGTTTTAATCCTTTTCAAGTACGGAACCCTAAAAATACTAAAACATACATGACTCTCAAAATATATGTACTTTTTTGTTTTCCTAACATACAAGTACATTAGTTCCATCTAATAAGATCCATCATAGCCTGCTAGAAAAACCCACTCACACTATCAAATTAAATGTTTTTTAATCAAAATGGCGTCACCGCATTTGCACGTTGAACTAAAAATTTCATTTTGTGAGCTAGCCAGTCTCTGGAGTGCTAGTGGGGCCGACGAAAAAACAGCATAGATTTACTTACTGGTATTTATTCACTTTTACAAACCCGTTTCTAGAATTTTTATATTCATAAGAAAAAAAAAACAATTGTTTGAACCTAGTTTTTTATGAGCTGTATTTTAGACTGTGTATGAACACTGAGACTACTATTTAACGAATTATATATTTGACACCGGAAATCATATCTAAAACAGCAACCATAATCTTCTTCAATGAAATATAGCCTAATTTCCAAAAGTCGTAGTTTATAAGTTGTCAAAATGGGACAATTGTACAATCAAAACTTGCTTTGCATAACTTATTGGTTGGATGTCCAAAACACAATATTATATATTGTATCAAGCAGATTTTTACTCTGCTTGGTAAATAAACATAAAATCTCAAAGTTTTCAATTAACTCTCATTTTTTGGAGTTATTTGACTTGGTCCCCGAAACCGTCAGTATTTTTTCATGGAAATACGCACGAAAATAATAATTATCCATTTCGCTACTTTTAATCTCCTACACCAACAGCCAACGAGAATAGTAGATTAACAGCTTATATTTTTCAACCTTAAGTATTTCTGGTAACCGTAGTTTGTATTTACCATAACAATTTACAATTAAAAAAAAACATTTACTTAGTAAACCTGAGAAAAACCAATAAAAATCTCACATTGTTACTCTAACTTTGTCATTGACTGCAAAACATTAAAACAATAATAAATCATTTAAATAAATCCACAAAACATGAAATATACAATAATATCTATTACTGGTTAACCTGATATCCATTATTCTATAAACAAAGGCTCATTTATAAACCCTATCGCATCAATGGCATCAACGCTAGCCTTTCTATTTGCTCGACAAGTTAATATCTGACATTTAAAATCAATAGTTTTCCCTATGATGTAGGTAATAATTAAAACAGCTTGTTCTCTTCAAATCATGGCCCTTAGTAAAAGTATACTTGAGACTCTATTGGAAATTTGGGTCTAGCCCAAATTCAGGTATATTTAGGTATAGAGGCGTTTCAGGACCGTTTTCCATATTTTATTGCGTTCAATAAAATATGGAAAACGGTCCTGAAACGCCTCTATACCTGTCTTCTATTTACGTTCAGACACTGTGACTTCCGGTACTACAAACACCAAAGAAGCTCAACTTGTATTTTTTCGACAGCTAAGTCGAGATTTAGCTAATCCTAATTCTGTTGGGTGTTTATTATAATACTTAATTTTATCGTTATTTACAGCTTTGTGGACTTTGACAAAGGTCTATCAGCCGGGAATTATTCGTATTTTGAAATTACTAATGACTTATTATGAGCAAGCAAGCCTTCACTTGTCTGAGCTGCGTCAATAGTAAGCCTTGGATTCAATCAAAGACTGCTGTACGAAATTAGGGTTGTCCCAATTTAATTAAACTAGACAAAAGCCTAATTTAGGGTTCAGTAACGAACGGTTTGCCATAACCGCAGTGTACGTTTAGAAATTAACTAATCAGAATAAATGGGTATGCGGTCAGAAGGGTCGTGGAAATTTGCATTGCTATGAAATTGTGTATTTTCAGGTAGTGATCCGGATGTACGGTAAACCGATGCAGGTCGCGGTTGAATGGAATAAATTGAACTTTACGTGGTACTGTTTGGCTGCAGCGTTGCAATAATCCAAATGTGACTCGTCAGTTTGGAAGCTTGATGTGAAAATTCTCTGTTGTTTCCAGATGGAACTGTTTGATGGAACTACTACGAATTAAAGATTTTCTAATGTCATATTCTGTTTATTAAGATGCTGACATTACTGTTCTATTTAATTTTGTTTCTTGGATAAATATCTTTGTATCTTAATTATTTCCATTTACTTTGTTTGACAAGGCCTCTTTACATCCGCTAACTTAATTAACTTAGGATTTTAGTAGAAAATTAGTTTATGACATGGCAACACTTATTGTTTGATTGTAATTTTGAGCAAAAAAATCGAGTCAGGACGCACGCTCGCGGTTAAAAAACTCTAGCAAAAAATCTGAAGCTTTAGCTTTAAAATGAGTGGTCTAACAATATTTTATATCATTTCGAACCTTCGAATTTTTGGTTCTAGGGCATGCCGGTTTCCTCACGATGTTTTGCTTCACCGCTTTAAGATTTTATTAAGAAAAAAATATTTTACTTTTTTTTTGCCAGTAACTTGCGACAGCAGGTGTGTTGCCTGAGTCGATTTTTTTGCTCACGAGTGTAGTTATGTGTCTGTCGAGTGAAAAAAATAATTAAAGCCTAAAACCAGACAACATTGACCGATGGCATCTTAAAGGACAGGTTTAGCATTGGATGTATATGGTCCAAAATCGTACCATAACAATTTTCCTATGTCCAGCTGTAGAATTCTACAAGCTGATGATGATGACGAATGATCAGAAAGGCACCCTGAATCCTCAATACTATTACCATTCATATTCATTAACTGAGCCGAACAAAAACCCTTTTCAAGCCTAAATCTAGTCTAAGGCCTCACACGCCCATCCTTTGATAAGAACAAAAGATGGATATTAGAGTGGCTAGTGAACCAAATAACTGTTCCAAACTATATCATCTTCAACATTATAATAGTCCACTATATATATAGTAGTCTGCAACTGGTCATAAGCCTTCCCCAAAGAGTGCCCTGACAAATCTCCAACATCATAATGATGGCAACAGCATCCACTGATTTCTATCGGTCCATTGTAACATAGAGTTTTCTTAGATTGCGTCATCGGTTAAGAAAATTGTGCCACCAAAAATTCTATTCCAATTTCCTTTTGCATTAGGCGCAGTATTCAAAAAGTTATATATATACATATATAACAACGTTTTTAATAGACTTGCTTTGAGCCTTGAGAGTGTTGAAAATGCAGCTTGCAATATCGACGAAGCATTCACAATCGAACACGTTCTGTATACGAAAGAAAGTATTTTGTGCAATCATGTTTGTGAAATGTGTGTTGTATATTCGAAATGGAATTTACCGACGCGTTTTTATCTCGCCTTCAAGAACACCTCAAATAGAATAAAATAAAAGAAGAAATCTTATAGACTTGTACGCAATTATATCATTAGTTGTGTATTTAGAGAGAGACTAGATAAAACAAACAAAAACAAACACGCTCACGACTGTCTTCCCCATGATGAACATCCTCAGATACATACTCAGTGAGTAGACCTTTTGAGGATACCAATAGGTATAGGAGGATAGGGGGTAGTCAGAGGCACGTCCAAACATTCCATTTGGTACATGCCCGCATTTTGCAAGTAGTAAGCATTCCACGTGACAGGTTGGAAGCCCATCGCCGCTTATTGGAACACTAACATTTGACACATGCCTTCGAATTTTTGGTTCTACGGCATGCCGGTTTCCTCACGATGTTTTGCTTCACCGTTTTGAGCACGTGTCAATGCGCACATCAATTTTTCGAGTGGAGTAATCCATTGGTGCACCGGTTACGAACCCACGACCTCCGGATCAGAAGTCGGGGTATCACCCACTAGGCCAACACGGCTAACACGGAGACTAGATACGAGTATAATGTTGTTTTAGCTCAATATTAAACAAGCACATTACGTGGAGTCAGCATATCGGCTTTATTCTTCCAGAGTCATTATCTGCCGTAATTTCAGTACTACTTTCTTACTCATGTCATCCTTCCCACAATCCATTAATCTTTCCTTTGGTCTACCTCTATTTATGTCCATGCACATATATATTTAACAAATTCTCGTGACATTATTTCCTCCTCATAACGTGCCCATATCACGCTAATCTATAATTCCTCATATTTTATGGCAGCCCAATTTGACCAGATATATCTCTGTGCCCCCCAATGTTCAAAATCACAATCATATTTTCACTTCTTTGCTTCCAATTTTCACAATCAATGCCGACTCGATTGAGCGAGACGACACGAATAAGAATTGGCAAAGAAAATAATCTTTGGCAATGTAAAAAGAAAATAAAAAAATAAAACTAAGTATTAATAGTGTTTTGACGACCTGTGTGGCTCGTGTCCGAAGGCTCGCCTGATACGCAGTGGGTTTCGGGTTCGATTCCCGCCGCGGATTGAATGTTTGTATCTGATTTTTTTTGGTGTTTCTATATATAATATGTACGTATTTACAAAAAAATAATGTATTTAAGTAGTATATCAGTTATGTAGTTTCCATAATAAAAGCTCTGCTTAGTTTAGGGCTAGATGATGCTCTGGGAAAGAAAGTCGAGCATTTGTTTTTAATTAAAAAATTGTTACAAACTACTTGGATGAATCATAGAAGTATAAAAAAAAATATAAGCTTTTGTTATATGGGAGAGGAAAAACAAACACATATTAATTTTTAGTTTTTTAGTGTGATCCTTATTTAAAAACCTTTATTTTCTTTCAACTCTTGTTTGTAAGATGAACTTACGAAATTTACCAATAAATACGGAAAGTGCCAAAATTACTGGTAGGTAGCATTTTCTTTCCAAAATAATCCTTAGACGCGGCTGACTTGGAATAAGTAATTTTGCCCCTAGTGGCGTCGACCAATAAGTTTTTTTTTTGTTATTTGACCTCACTCTATGGTCCTAGAGTATTTACTAAAATGTAATGAAACGTCATGTTTTCTCCACAGCCATTTTCCATTCGAATAAATTCGTGTTAAATATCGTGTTCTCAAATATTTCAAACCAATGAAAGTTTCGCCACAGAGCACACGCTTGGCCGAATTATAGCATTTTTGACGGACTAGTTATTTACAATTTTACCCATCATTTTCATTATGAATAGGTATCCGATCCATTTCACAATATAAATCCGGGAGCGTACAAAAAAAGAAAATTTGATTTTTCCAAAATTAATGCCTCTCCCTCCAGCAATAAGAGTGAAATTGGCGTATAATCAGTACAGAATCGTCACCATCTGGAAAACGGTTGGAAACGTTCTGAAATTGTGTTCATGGTTCGTTAGATAAGAATATTGGTTCACTGTTGGTCGAGCGAGATTCATTACTGTTTCAAATCACTATACTATTGAAAATGTTATTTCTTTGAGCCAACATCCTTTGATTGAGATTGCATCCTTCCATTTGATCTTTTATTTTTCAAAACTACATACGGTCATGTTGTCAAACTAAACAATGTTATAAGAACCGGCATTCAGCTATCCATGGATCAGCTGAGTATGTATTTAATTTATAAATACCTACTGACTTTGCCAGTATTAGGAAATGATTGTGAACATTATTAGATTTTTTTTTTATTGAATTAAATAACATTTATTCATACAACTATGTACAAGTAGGTATATACAAAAAATACAGATGAAACAGCTGGCTATCTAAAGACCGTTGCAAACGATCTATAGATAGCTCAACTGATCCAGATCACTACCAGGCGGAAGCGTTCCCAAAATACTGGCCGCATTGCTACGCTGAATGGCAATGCTAATGCGTTGACCCAGATAAGAGCCAGCTCTCTTGTCACGCGTCGCTTCGACCAGTCGCATTATTTGAATTTGAAGTGTGGCATTATTCCTGTTATACTTCTGCTTTTGATTATTTCTGCCGGCCCTTGGCAGTCCATATTTTGTTACAAAATAATAAAGTTCATCCCACCATTTCCTTTCCACCATGTCTCTTTTTTCATATTATTACATATCTCACATTATTATTATTTGTATTGTGTGTATAATATATAGGATATGTTATTTATATTGTATTTTATTATAGGTTAACTTGTACACCGCCGTCTTTTGATTTTATTTTATCCTGTCTATCAAAAGGTTCTGGAAGAGAGCTTTTATCGATAAGATCAACTATTTATTTTTTATTTCCTGTTTTTTTTTTGGATTTTGCTTTGGTGTACCATAAAGAGTTTATTCATCAAAAAACACATCTGCTGCTGGATTTGAATCACGAAAGGATTTATTCCTTTTTAAGGAAAACCCTGATATTTTTAGAATTACTTTTCGGGGATCCTCATAACTACTTCTATCTATCAAGGATTTTTAGAGGATAATTTACCAACCACCATCGTGGTGATTTCGAGAATAATTCCCGGGCCGCAGAGCTACATACCCTATATTTATTTAGCATTCTTCATGAGCCATAAAGAGCTAATGGTGTGTCATAACTACTGAGCGGTGTTAATGAATCACTAAGGTCGGCCGTTATGGCTCACTAAATAATGGCCCAGTAAAGGCATAACTCAGGCCTGTTGGCGATAGGTGGGGGTTAATTGCCAGGAAGTTCTTGTGCTTGCTTGTAAGTTTTTGACTTTCTTCATCCTTGCAACTAGTTAGAAAAGTCAATGACTTTACTTTCTGCCTGCTTTTGCCTTTTACAACGTCGAATTGTTGAGAGAAATTGGCTTGGTACTGGGATTTATTGCTTTTCATTATAACTAATAACCTAATTTGATAATATGACGTAATATAAATATTATAGATTAAATTGTTCAGACTATGTAATTAAAAATTATAGTGAAAGTTAATTGGTATTTGGTTTAACTTATTTAAATATTTACATGCCAATGTGTTTGGTGAAATATGTGACTAACCATAACTAATTACTTACTTTAAGATCTTTGTAACGATATTTATCGTAAATAAACTATTTTATTTCATTTATTTTGCAAGATTAAGTTTAGGATGAGTAGGTTGAATAATATATTTTAATGTCATTATTATCAAAACAGCAAAATTGTGAATGACAATTATTATGAAGGCATAATCATTATTTTTAAAATTCAATAAACTGAAGCGGTATTTTTTTAAATAAATAAAACCTTTTACGTGGCCGGGAACTAACTCGATCTTTCTAGATAAAAAATAAACTTCTAACAAAGGCGTCCACACACTGGACGGGTACGCTATGCTAAAACGCAACCAATAGCACCCACCTACTATCGTTCGGAGTTCAAATTTTGGAATTAGAATTCTGGCACGAACCGCTTTTCATTTGACGCGGGAACGTTGCACTCGCGTTCGAAAATTGAAATTCGAATTTTGGCTCTTGACGCCGAGATGACTAATTGTGTTTGGGTTGCTACGGATCGAGTCTTTGAATGCAGAACTGTATTCGGGGCTTAGAAAAGGCTGACTATCGTATAAATGATGTTACATATTGTTTCTGGGATCATGAAATTAGGACTGCCTACTTCTAAGTCAATAGATTTATTCCATTGAAATCACAATCCTTGCGATTGTGATTTACGTATACGTGAATTTAACATTTCAAAGAGAATCGCCTTATTCCTCACGACTTAATCTGAATCTCAAATTTAAGACTTAATCTGTACTGTTAATTATTTTTTGGTTATTTGGTTTGTGTTAACCCACACTTAAGGAATATTACTAATTAAAAATATTCCAAAAAATAAACCTCGGCGGTTCTCAAACCTGCGTCCAGTCTGATCTGTAACGATCTCGTGGCTTAGTTGATATAGCCCTCATGTACCAAGAGCGAGGCCGTGAGTTCGAATTCGCTGAGGTGGAACCTTTGGGAATTTACACATTCTTATATATTCATTAAATCATAAAAACAGGTATCCAACAGGTTGGAAATCTGACATTTTCTATTTCCGACGCTGCCGTATTTTTTTAATAGGTACCTACTTATTTCAGTAGGGTGACCAAAAAAGAACCATGAGCACGACAAACTTATGCTATCTCTTTAAATGTTAAGTACTTATATGAAATGTTCAGAATTTTAGATTTTCGTTCGCAAAACTGAATTACTCATGATTGGTCATCATCTACACTTGTCTTAAAATGTATTTCAGGAAAACATATAAACCAATTTCAAATAACGGGATGTTGATAATAATTCCAATATAAAATTTCATCGCCCTTATTTTTTAATGTGCGCAAAACGAGGTAAGTATTTTTTTATTGAGTGTTTTGTCTACGGATTTGTTATCATAAATTTGATGATTATCCAGAGTTCAAGTTTAATTTATATAAATATTAAACTCTGCACTACCGTGCTCGAACTCACTATCTCCGGATCGGAAGTCGGAATACCGCCTACTAGGCAAACATTAAAATTTACATATTAACGTTAATATGTAAACCTAAACTAAATAAATCTAATCTCTGCTATAGTATACCTATAGAATAAATCTCTTATTTCATCAGAAATAATGTCGTTCAAAGAAATCAACACTAATACATACACAAAGGGTTTTGTAGAGCTGTTCTTCAACTTTTAAATTCCGTTTTCTAAAACAAGATATACTCTGGCATTCTTTAAGTACATCATTGAGTCAGCTTCCCTCAATTTACTCCCAGTTTAATAACAGTTCGCAAATGTCATTTACTGTGTAATTTTCTCATTTCGTCGGACAGTAATAATAAAACTCATTTATTTCTTTTGTTTCAGATGAATCGGGAATGAAACTCGATATTTTAAATTAAAACGGCATGGTTCGGTTCGTTTTATATAATTAGTTCTGTTATGTCACGGACGCCTTTTTTTTGTAATTAGCGGTTAAGAAGGCGTTTCGTGGTTATGCTAAAAAAGTTATATTCTAAAGATAAGATTTAAAATTGTGTGACGAAGTGTTTATAGTGAAAAGGGGAGTTTATAGTGAAACAAAAGGTGCGGACCTTGTGCTGATCAAAAAAGAGGGCTTACTGTGAAAAGGTGTGGGTGGAAAAAGGGTGTCTATCCAGGGTGTTGAGAGTGATAATAGAGTGGGGGATGTGAAAGTGTGTGATGTGACAGGGATGGTGGAGTGACTGTTGCCACCATGGAGCCGGCACTCAGTCGGCTGCTAGTCACCGCTGCGGTGCTCGGCGCTTCACTTATCGCCAGGGCTGCTAAAAACGGTGAGTTTTTGATACTGTTGATCCCTTTCCGACCGGCTCTCTACGCTCGTGCACTCACGTGCCGTCAGCGCATCTGCCTGGAGCTCTTTTTTCTGACAGATACACCGCCTTGTGCTGTTGAAAAAGGATATAGCTACTGAACGAACTCTTTACAACTTTCTGTCTACGCTTTTTGCTCCCCTGTTTTGCCAGTGCATCTGCCAGGAGACATATCGGAAAGGAATATACTAAACTAACTCTTTCCGACTTGTCCTCAATGCTCCTGAGTCCATATGGCGGTGGTGCATCCGCAAAAAGCAGAAGCTTCTGGCAGATGCATCGACTCGTCCGGTCGGAAAGGCTTACACCATTTGGTTTTTTGGTAGAGCCATAGCTCTATTAAACTTTGGTAGAGTATGACTACAAACATGCCAAAAAAATCTATCTAGACCCTGGGGTCCGATCCCCGCCTGAGTTTCGTAATTTTTGTAATAAAGTTATGAGTTTTAATGTTAATTCAGATATTTCGTGTTTGTTTATACAAATTTAACGCTTGCCTATGTGGAGGCGGTATATACAGTCACAAAAACAGGCGTTAAAGTTTTAAAAAAGGTATAATAAAGAAATAAACAAAACACACAATAAAGTCATACAAAAAAAAACAATGGAAAAGGAAACACGATTATTACACAACACTAGAACAGTTTTTTCAATAATACGAGTAACGTCGAACTTCTATATTATAATTTTACACCGTGCAGTTATCTTATTAAGCATTAGTGTTGCCTGAATTTCAATACGTACCACTATTTTCAATTAAATGCCACAGTGGGGACGTACAAGAAACACGAAATTTCTCGGTAACAAAACCACCCGTAATCTCCATAGTTGAACTCTCGTAATGAGCATGTAATCCCCGAACAGTGACTTTTAGCCGCTTGTATACAAATAGGGTTAAGATACCAAGAGAGATTGAAAATAGCCGGAAAACGGTTCATCGTATGAGAAATGGCAGGTTAATTTTGACAGAAAAATCTGCGATTGATTGAAAAATGTGATCTTTTACATCCTAGAAGAAATAAAAAAGAGTGAATTTATATAATATAATCATAGCATTTACCTTTTAAACGCAATGGGAAATGTGACATGTGCGTTGGACGATGTTATTAAATTATATATTTTACTTGGCACACATCTTAGTTTTCCAGATAGGTACAGTTTAAGTTACTAAACCGGTCCTTTATAATTGTTTATTTTTTTTTATTTTTTAAACTCTCTCCACGGTTTACATAACTAACTATTACAAAATGCTCACGAGTGTATTCGTCTGTTCGTCGTTCTGTGAGGACATCCTCAGATTCGTACTCAGCACGTAAAATACCCAGTTGGCGTTAGAGGCAAACCCAAGTATTTTTTTGTTACTAATTATGTACCAACTTAATTAAAAAATTAAAATTAAAAAAAAAGTTTTTTAGAAAGCCGGAATTAAAGCCGTAGATCCCCACACTAGCGTAAATTTCATGCAAATCTAACTCTAGCGCTTCCATCGCTAGATAAAAAGGGGATGAGAGGAAGCGCTCCCCTGGGCGCTGGACGCTGAAATCAGCGGTAATAGTTGTATGCAAAGCAGCGATTCCAGCGCTCATCGGTGACACGACGCCCGTGGGAGCAGAGATTTTTTTGCGCTCTTTTTTAAATTATTTTTTTTCGTACGAAGAATACGGAAACGTTTTATTACTTTATGCTAACAAGAAGCTGCTTTATTGTACCTTATTTCATCAAGCCAAGAACATTTCGCGTTCGAAATGCCACTGTCACTGTGACATGTGTATGTCACTGTCTACCAGTGTTGCCACACTGACTTCACGCTTGATCTGTAACTAAGTCAGAGACAGAAGGCCCATTTACAAGGAGAGAGTTTCTCGTATGTTTTGTAGCTAGAATATGCATGTGATTGTTGATAGCGATAATCTTCAATCGATTTTAGCATTAATTGTGTTAACATTCAGACAAAAACGCGATATTTCGAACCAATATTCAAAGGCGAGGCGATAATTGCCTTTCTACGGGTATGTGCGGATATCGAACCCATCGCATAAATTGAGCAAGTTTTGTTTTAAATATTATTTTTTATACTCGGACTATCAAGACGAGAAACTCTATTCGTGTAAATAGACCTTTTGTGGAAATTTGTTAAAGCTATCTTACCTAGAGTCAATGAAAAAGATTATGTTTTCGAATTAAAAGTTCCTTTATCTTCAGATACAAGGTTTTTAAAAAAAATCGTTGTGTTTTTTGTATATTTCAAAGTACAGATACAGATAGATACAGATTGAGTACGTTGTTTTTGTTTGGTGCAAAACGGAAGGAAAAATCTTTATATCGTCTACACATTTTCACCTTTGTCTACCCACTTTTCTTGCACACTTCACAAAACAAAGCAATCTCCCGTGTGTAAATAAGACAAGGAACGATTTAGTATTGAACACAAACAACATGAAAAATAATGTTAATAAAATGGAAGACCTTTGCATGTTCTGTGGTCAATGTATATTTGCACAGATACGGTAACATTTTCCCATTTCCAGAATGTCACAGAATCCGCAAATACTACATTACAAACACTATACTACGTGTTTAGATGAAACTTAAGCAGGAGAACGTGGTATAATCGTAATAATATTCCAAAACAAATACTATAGTTGAAAACGTAAAAAATTCCGTGCAGTTTACAAAATGTCAGTTTATATTTCCATAGGTAGGTATACAACTTTGCTAAAACAGCATCGCACTGTATTCCAAATTTAAATTGAAAATATTCTCGCAAGCCAGTGTCATAGATAATATAATACTACCATTGTTATTCATATTTTCAGTGTTAAAATGTAACTATTTATAGCGGATGGGTGCGTAATTGGTACTGGTTGATCATCTTTGGATGTCTTATTTTTATAGAAGAGTACATATAAATGCTGAATAAAATATATTTATAGTTATTTTATAGTTAGCCTTGACCAAAGGATTTACCTTTGTTTTAAAGGACCTCTGCCAGAAAATTAGCATTACTATTCAACGAGGTCACCA
Organism: Perizoma affinitatum; assembly: GCA_961405105.1. NCBI lineage: Eukaryota > Metazoa > Arthropoda > Insecta > Lepidoptera > Geometridae > Perizoma > Perizoma affinitatum. Next base: position 9,975,420 of record OY560205.1, on the reverse strand, counting down.
GCCTTTTGGGTTTTCTGTCTGTGGTCGATGACTTGAACTCTGAATGTTTTCTACCAGTTGTTTTATTTACTAACATTTAAGTCTAAGTCTCTACTAACAATAGTTGTGTTAAATCCGATATAAATTTTTATTATTATTAATACTAACTACAAGTAGAAAACAAACTTATTTTCCGAGTTGAATATTATGCAGATTGTTAATTAATAATTTATATTTACTGTTTATTGTAGTAGTTGTATTATTCTGTCTGTATTTTTTTGTATTTATTTATCGAAACAAAAATGCTTAACAATAATAATTCTAAACAATAATAACACCCAAAAAGACCGTTAAAGTTTGTACAGATGATGCTATTTGTGAGTCTGCATTGAAATAAAATTCCGCGATCCGAAACAAAAAACTATAGATAAACTGTTTATTTTAAAACGTTCTATCTAGCAGTTAATCGGAACTAGGTGGCACAACTGTATCCCAGGATTTACATGAAGGCGCAATTCAGCATCATCTATATGCCACAAATCTTGTTACTTGTTACTTATGTATCCTTCTGCATATAATATTATGTTTACATACAAATTCCCAAGAGTAGTGTTTGCTTCTGTCGACTGTGACGTCACGGTCAGCAAAATACCAGCGCTAAGCAGATAGCCTACTTTGCATGCTGACACTTTTTTGTCGCGATATTTAACCGCCAGAAAAGTGCGTGGGGAATTTCTGTTTAGTTTTCTTCGATGTAGGTTAAATATCTATTTATTTGTCTTGATTAAACTTTACCAACATATTTCTAGATTTATCAATTATGAATATTATTTTACATCGCGATAAACAGGCATGCATACGGTCCATCTGGGTCACTGATACGCTGCTTGCCTGAAAGACTCTTAAATTTGTTTTTGTTTGGTATGTTTCATATTGTGCCATATAAATGTTTTTCATTTCATTTCATAAAAATAAACTAATAAACTTCGCACTGTTAAGAAAAGTACTCTTTGTAATCTCACGGTCAACGTCACGAATTCGTCCCAGACGTCCCAGTACGTACGATATCGAAAAACTATTATATTATAAACCTTTTTGCAACAAAAGCTGTTACGTTGTCAGGTTTAAAGTTCACTGATCCATGTTGGAAGCGAGCTTTTACTTGTCACAGATTCTTGAACTTTGTTTTTGTATTAAAATATAAATACCTATCATCGGGATTTTTTTTATATACCTAATAAATCAGTTGTGTTGCAAACAAATGCTAAGAGTGGGTCGATAAAAATCCCTATCTTATTTAATCGAATCGAATTTTATCGATAAAATTCGATTATATATTATAAACCTTTTTGCAACAAAAGCCGTTACGTTGTCAGGTTTAAAGTTCGCTGATCCATGTTGGAAGCGAGCTTTTACTTGTCACAGATTCTTGAACTTTGTTTTTATATAAAAATATAAATACCTATCATCGGGATTTTTTTTATATAATAAATCTGTGGTGTTGCAAACAAATGCTAAGAGTGGGTCGATAAAAATCCCTATCTTATTTAATCGAATCGAATTTTATCGATAAAATTAGATTAATTTAATATCATGTAACAGGTGAATTCTTTTCGTTGTTCAATTTATATCTTGTTTGTTATTTTTTTATAATATTTTTATATTGATGACTTTCTAATTCATAAATATTTGTTATGTCTTTGTAGCTCTTAACTTTAATTATTATAATACTATACTTTGTATAATAAACAGCTTAAGCTGGTTTAACAACCGGTAAAAGGTTAGAGTTTGATCAGTAACAGCTTTTAAGAGGCAGGTTTGTTATTTTGACTTCTGTATGTCCGTCATGGTAATAAATAAATAAAAACAACAGTTTTTAACAACATTCACATGACCCCACAGTAAGATTCTCTGTATCGTAGGTAACCGGAACTACGAATACCGTGGTACCACAATACGCAGACCTAAAATCTGCAGAATATGCACAATTTTGTCCCGCAGCGGGAATCGAACCCACACTTGCGTCAAAAGAGATTTATAATTTGGTCTAGTCCAATTTGTTTACCTGGGTTATATAGGCAATAAACTTATATGACCTAAATTACATCCATCAGAAGTTGGATAAACTTAATGAAAAAATCTCGCAAGAGTATTGTCATTTTACATAGAATATTCAGGCAGTATTGGTAAAATGAATGAATGAATGAATGAATGAATATATTTGTTGCATAAAACATGGTATACAAGAAAAAAATGGTCCTAATGTACATTGAACTTCAACACAAATCCAACATTAACCATTCTACAATGTGTAAATCTGTAAAAAGTACAACCGCACTGCGACAGTAGGTACACTCAGCCTCATTAATAAACGAACAGTTACACCTCGAGTACCCTACAAAGTGCACGCTATTTTTACAATAACAGCGACAATATTTACTTAATAATTTTATTATTTATATGAAATTGGATTTTAGTTTGCGCATGTAGTTTACCGCGTTTGAGTGTTTATTTTAACTCTGTGCGTTTGAAGCTTCGTATGTATTTTGATTTTACGCTATTTAATGGGTTTTGATACCTATTTTTAATAGAGACCACTATCTATTCAATACTACTAATAGTCGACCTCTGTGGCGCAGTGGGCGAAGGCCCGCCTGAGACGCATAAGGTTGCGGGTTCGATTTCCGCGCGTGACAAATGTTTGCATCTGCAAATATTTGTCTCGGGATCTGAGTGTTTTCTTTGTATATATAATATGTATGTATTTACAAAAAAAAAGTATATAAGTAGTATATCAGTCATGTAGTTCTCATAACACAAGCTCTGCTTACTTTGGGGCTAGATGATGCTGTGTGAAAAATGTCCAGCATTATTTATTTATTTATATATCAAGGTATTATTTATAATCTCAAGGTGTTCCGACGAAAACTAAAATGAGTATCGTGGAACTATTTGAGGGTGGACATTTTTTTTTATTTCTCATTGCAGACTTTAAAAATACCTTATAATGATAAGATTATACATACAGTTAGAGTTAGATACGAGTTATAAGATTTGGGGTGACACACTAGATGGACGTAACGAATAATGGTCTAAGTTTTTGTCATCAAAATATTAGATAGAATATGATATTACAAAAATTCTTGGCAAGATATCAAGGAATTTCGGCCATTCACAGAAAGCTAAGCAAAACTAACATATCCTTCTGATGTAAAAGGTCCGGTTCGTTACATGAATAACAATTTTAGACCATACTAAATGGACACTAAGTTTGAAACCGACTGGCAAGTTTACCGGCCGACTAGCATACCTAGCGAGTTTCTTAGTGGGTTTGAAATTGTGAGTCCAAAACTCGTATTTCTTAAGATAAAGATGCTACAGTTTATATTATAACTAGTGAAACGCCCTGACTTCATCCGCTTCATGTTTTAGACGTACTTCTTCCCGCTGGTCCCAAAACAAACAAATTGGTTACAGTAACCACTTGCCAACAGGTGGGCCGGTTGCTAATTTATCACTTTAGTTGTATAAAAAAATTAAACAAATGTAGGCTGTGCGTTGATAGTCAAACAGCATTTTATATAAAGTTGCACTAATTTTTAAGAGATGGTTAATCTGGGTCTTCTATTAGCATTAAAAATATTAAATAGGGTATTTTTTTGAAAAGAGCGCCATCTATCATACACCTACGCAACATTCTAAAACCCAGGGGATTTTTTTGTCTATCTGAAAGTTCAAGGAGGCAGTCAATCTTTCTGTTAGTTCGCTCGGAAGAAAAATGCGATTGGGCTGGAAGTGTTATCGGTCGAGACGGTTACTTTCCAATTGGGACATGATTTATACTGAATCATAGAGTCATGTATTTCGGATCTCACACATACTGACAGTTTGGTTCATCATCAGACAGGAACTGCTTTTAGTTTCAGGTCAAGTCTTCTCCATTTCTCGGTACAGTCACGAGGTGTAAATGTATTTTTTAAACAATAGAGTCTGGAGATTCAATTTCCATCAATTTTGTAGACTTTTCGTAGATCATTTATTTTAAGGACATATATAGTGATATAAGTGGATACCAAGTATAATTAGGTATAATTAGAAGTACGGTACATAATTAATGTCACATGCCCGACAAATTATAGTGATAATTCACCTTATTATTATTTTTTGAATACCCTGTGGGAAACAACAGGCTTATAATAATAATATGAATCCCAAAGGGCGTATTTCTAGCGAGTGTTTGGTGTATGGCGAAAACGTGGAGTCCCCAGGGGTCAACAGAGTCCCCTGACCCGGGGTTTGCCTTACCCAACCTTTACCCGTACACATCAACGTTGCATCTACGTTGCCTATCATTTTCGTTTTGACGACCTCTCAGGCACAGTGGGCGAAGGCCCGCCTGAGACACAGAAGGTTGCGGGTTCGATTCCCGTCGCGGAATAAATATTTGCGTCTGCAAATATTTGTCTCTGATCTGGGTGTTTTCTAGATAAAATAAGAATGAATTTACAAAAAAATGTATATAAAGTAGTATATCAGTCATGTAGTTCCCATAACACAAGCTCTTACTTTGGGGCTAGATGATGTTGTGTGTCCAGCATTATTTATTTATTTATTTATCCTTTACCCGTTCACATCAACGTTGCATCTACGCTGCCTATCATTTTCGGTACTCATGGGGTCCGTTTAATTGACGGCAAGTCTATGATTGAATCAGAATTTCAGTAAGAATTGACAGAAACCGTTTTATCCTATATTAAACCAGCAACTGTTCCATAAGCATATACTCTTGCAAAACCCTAGTTTATCTCCCATATGACCAATAGTTTACATATGTCGCCATCCACAAAATTTAGTTTTTTATATGACAATGTATTATACAAAAGGCCTCTTAGTGTTAGCTTCAGCTCCACTTATACCTGTAAAGGCCCCAAGCATAACCCTAACATTAAAAATAAAAAAACATAATTTGTTAGATAAACACGATTCTATCTCGTTAAGTAACAACTAGCTTCTGCCCACGGCTTCGCTCGTTTTACCCGGATAAAAAGTAGCCTTTATGTTATTCTGATGTATAAGCTATATTATTGTAAAGTTTCATCAAAATCTGCTCTGTAGTTTTTGCGTGAAAGAGTAACAAACATCCATCCTCACAAACTTTCACGTTTATAATATTAGTAGGAAGGATATGATTATAATCCACATGTTCAACCATATTATAACGAAGCAAATTAGTACATTTCCAAATAAGAGTAAGCTATGTTTATTGATAATCACTAAACCCAGATCTAAGGAAACCCTTACCCCTAGTACCCCTAGTTTGGCAAACCACACCGACCGGTTGCGTTCACTTTAATAAATTGCAAACCCTTGTCTGCTATCGTAAAAAAATGAAAGTTGGTGATTTAGATCACTTTTTTTTTCTCACAATCTAATGTAGAATGATTATAGTCTAGTTCAATAGATTTTTATTCATTGAATTTGCCATTCAGCGTGGCAATGCGGCCAGTATTTTGGGAACGCTTCCGCCTGGTAGTGATCTGGATCAGTTGAGCTATCTATAGATCGTTATCAACGGTCTTTAGATAGCTAGCTGTTTCATCTGTATTTTTTGTATAAACCTACTTGTACATAGTTGTATGAATAAATGTATATTGAAATTGCAAGGATCATTATATTCACGAGTATATATAGAAACGTCAACTTATAAACTAAAATAATTTTCTATAAATTATATATATTTTTTATTAATCAAAAGAATTCTAGATTAGGTCATCGGTGTGGCGCCAATCAAACAAGGTGAACTGATACATTGAGAAAGACCGTTAGTCTAAGAATGAAATTCAGCCAATCCACCATGGCTATTGCACCAATGTCGAAACTTCTAGAAAATAATAAAAATTAAAGCGTGAAAGATCCGTAGAAAAACAAAATATGTCATTTTAATCTTGAAAGCGATCACGCTTGAGTTGAGAAGACAGATACTTAAATGGTAAAGTTTTAGTACATACTCCAAGCACTCAAAATTTGGAATGAACCTTCTTGCAAACTCTTGGTTGCGCGAGATATCTCAACTTAATGTACCTACTAGCTTTTGCCCACTGTTTCGCCCGCGTGGTACCCGGACAAAAAGCCTATGTGTTATTCTAATGTATAAGCTATATTACTGTTAAGTTTAATCTATATTCGTTCTGTAGTTTTTGCGTGAAAGAGTAACAAACATCTATCTTCACAAACTTTCGCGTTTATAACAGTAGAGGACAGTCGTATTTATATTTATCATGAAACTTTTTCTGAAATTCGTGAAAATGATAGTTTACCATTAAATAGTTCCTTCATCCACCTTCCGTCTCCATTTCAGATCAGCTCACTGTCACCATAAATATTGCATCGCTATAAAAAATTGACAGGCATGTTTGACTGATTTAAAAGCCTTTCGCGATATACAAAACTAAACCTATTTACCTATATCATTGGAATTATCGTGGCTTGGTATTATTTTAGGATCGTAATAATAATGCTACTAATATTATAAATGTTTGTGGATGTTTGTATCAAAAAAAAAACACGATCACGACTGTCTTCCCCATGGTGAACATCCTCAGATACATACTCAGTGAGTAGTTCTTTGAGGATACCATGTAGGGGATAGTCAGAAGCACGTCCTAACATTACATTTGGCCCGCGTTTTGCAAGTTATCATTCCATGTGACAGGTTGCAAGCCCACGCACATGCCTTCGAATATTTGGTTCTATTGCATGCCGCGTCCCTCACGATATTTTCCTTCACCAGTTTGAGCACGTATTAATGCGCACATACATTTTTCGAGTGATAAATTCATTGGCACGACAGAGTTCGAATCCACGATCTCCGAATGAGAAGTCGGGGTATCGCCCACTAGGCCAACATGGATTTGTAATCGTAATAATATCCTAAAAATATTTCTACTCATATTATAAATGTTTGTGGATATTTGTGTCCAATCTACCTTCAACCTACTTATCTCCCTTTATCCCCCCCACCCCTTACCTTCACACCGCAACAGATCATGACTGATTTTAATGACAAGAACATAACACGGACTACCTTATCCGGGTACTACGCGGGCAAAGCCATTAGGCAGATGCTAGTGTACAATGAGTGAAGTTTAAAAAAAATAAAGACTTCTTCATTACATAAATAAATAAATAATGCTAGACATTTTTCACACAGCATCATCTAGCCCCAAACTAAGCAGAACTTGTATTATGGGAACTACATGATTGATATACTACTTATATTTTTTTTTTGTAAATACCTACTTATTATACATAGAAAACACCCAGACACGAGAAAAACATTAGCTAATCGTACAAACATTTGTCCCGCAGCGGGAATCGAACCCGCAACCTTTTACGTATCAGGCGGCCTTCGCCCACTGCGCCACAGAGGTCGTCACTTAATTAGTCAGAGTGAAGTACTACAAAGTAATAACTAATTTCAAAGTGATTTCAATTTGTTCATTCTTTTTTTATTGAAACTGCTATAAACTAGGTTCTAACCTTACAAAGTTTTTAATGACCTCTTTGTACATTTTAACGCGCGGTCTACTATAAAAATTGGTTTACTGCTATTTACAGGAAAACCACCCCACCCCACTAGATGGCAAAGCAGTCGCTGGCTTATACTCTATCCTGACTTTACATTATGATTCCCTGTGTCGTAGGTATTAGGAATACGAGTACCATGGAACCACAACACCCAGGAATCTGCAGAACATGCAAAAAAAAACCCGCAGCGGGAATCGAACCCGGACGTCTTGCGTCACAGCCGGCTACAGGCCGGCCGCGCCACCGAGGTCGTCAATATGTGAACCAAGTTAAGAAGTGTCATGTCTATATACATGATTGTGACCAATTATATTAAAAGTGTGACCATTGATTTGTATGACACATAAAAAGTTAGTTTAAGATCAGTTTGTAAATTTAACATATTTTTTAATATTATAGAAGTATTATTAAAAATTATAAAACGAATTGTTTTCCTGTAAAAAGATTTTAGACATTTAAGATAAAAACAATACAATTTTTTATACGTAGATAGATAGATAGATAGATAAGATAGATAGATAAATCATTTATTTGCAACTACTTATTAATAAGGTATATAACTAACATGGTTACACTGCTGATGAGGTAAGTAGCTACAAAGTGGTATAGGACTCAGCACAAAGCGCCGCAGACCTGGTGTAGGTAAGTAGCGCGCTGATCTTCCGTCCTCTCCCAATATAACGTATGAAATGATTTGATTTAAACCAATTTCTATGGAAAAGCGAATAAAAAGAAAAAGGAAATATTTTTTGACCATTATTTTGTACACATATTACATCCGTCTAACAGTTCAAAAAAAAGGTTCTTTCATTGAACTCACAAGGATCACATAGAATCATTGAATTCGACGTAAATTCTTAAGTTTACATAGAACTTAAAAATTAACACCGACTCCTCGCGGCCAAGCCTATCATATTTTTGTTTTGGTGATCCTTAATTCAGCTTTAGTATGGTTTAGTTTTTAGCCATATTGTAAGCTTTAAGACGCCAATAATTAAGTTGGCTCGTAGCTACTAAACTTTCTCACACGATCGCATTACTTCTATAATGGCAAGCACACAGAAAATGGCACAACTTAATCCGTATATAAGCCAAGTTATAAACGCAATGTACAAAAAATCATGGTTCACCCTTAAATAGGGGATTTCAGCACATTACCGCCGAGACTAATGTAATTACAGATGACGTTAGACTACATAGCAAAAAAATAAAGCGTCTTTCACTCTTGATTAAAATGCTACTGGTGTCATAGTTATCTCAAAAAAAAATACTAAATAAAAAAAAATATATTCTGCGATTATCGTTCGAGCAAAATAAATGCAAAACTGTATAGAAAAAAAAATCCTACTTTCAAAATGTATGTATAAAATATATAATATATAAATATTATATCAGTTATCTAGTTTCCATATGACAAGCTATGCTTAGCTTGGGGCTGGATGACCTTGTGTGAAAAAAAAAATCCAGCGATATTTATTTAATTATATTTATTTAGTTTAGGTCAAACAGCATAACAAAAATTTAAAGCTTTGGAGTTGGCAAATTGTTTTCAATATGACTGCCATATTTTCATTCTCCGGAGTCATTTAGGTCGGCCATAATTAGGGTAGATGCTTGAACCACCCGATTACGGCCGGTTCGAAGTGACATAGGCCAGGTTACACTGAGTGTGGTCTGGCCTTACGCCGCGGTAATACGGTAATTCCCCGGGTTTTTATGTTGTGCACTATGCTTTATAAGGGTAGGGTTTGACCGGAAATTTATTGCAGCGTTGAAAAACTGGGTATGAGTGAGAGTCAAGGACTAATACAAAAAAAAAAAGAAAGAAAACTTCTAAAGGAGAATAATTTTGTCGGGTGTGGCTGATTTTTAAAGGATAGCTTTAGTTGTATAGATAAAAACCTATCGTTATTCCCTGAATTACAATCCGCACTGATATCAAGAACTCGGTGGCGTAGCGGGTGTGTAGCCGGCTGAGACGCAAGAGATGTGGGTTGGATTCCCGCTGCGGACCAATGTTTGCATGTTCTGCAGATATTTGTTCTGGTATATTTGATATATTTGTAACATGGAGTACCATGGTACTACAACACCCAGACCGACCACAACTGGTCATGTCATGTCGGTAACACAACATCTAGTACGATGTTCCTGACACACACGATCAAGAGAATCCTAGTGTGGGGATAGGTCTGCACGTGATGGTTTAAAAAATATATAAAACGAGATACAATTAATGAATATCATCAGTCAGACAGAGCTTTTCGATTAGAGCCTCTGATAAAGTCACAAATATTAATAATTACCAATAATTAGTATCAATAGGTATTGGAGACTGTGATTATGGTATTTTTCAATTTAAAATACTAAGATGGCATTTAAGACCTTAAATGCCCAAGATGCATATAGGTTCTCAAAATTATTAGTTATTTAAAATTTAAAAGAACGGTGTTTAGAAAGAACAAAGGTTCTCAGTTAAATGTATTGCGACTTGGGTATCTACGATTTTGCCTTGTTATAAAATATGGTACTCATTCTCATTAAATAAGTAAATAAAGAGATGGTCTTATTTTTTTTGTGAAACAATAACATTTGAGAACAAAAAACAAAAGGAGAACAATAATCCAAACCATACTACCGAAACTCCAATAAGTAACATGTATCGAACTCAATAGAAAAAAAAACAAGTATTTTTTGTTGAAATTAATTCTTGAAAACAACAAAGTGGTTTTTTGCACCGCTGAAAACCACTCAAGGCTATTATCAGAATCCTGGCCTACAAAGCTCTACATACGGCTTAATACCGTAGCCCTAGACAATTTATTGATCCGCATCCACCGTATCACCGCTGTTTTCGGCGAATATCGTAACCACCTAATAAATTAACCATACTAAACTTGGTTTTGAGTCACCTATCGAGCCTTGTCACACCAAAGGTATCTGCCTATATTTACATTTTTTTCAAGGTCATATTTAATTCGATCTATCACCGAATACATAAATATACTACTTTATAACATTTTAAATTGCGTAAACCGTCATCTTCCCAACTCTTCTAAAATCTCGGTCAGTGTTTCTGGTTTTGGCTGTTAAATCGTTATTATATTCAAAAGATCTTACATGATGGTCACAGACTACGGTACTAGGCCATACGGATGCTATTCTACAACCTTCTGTGCAATTAGACGTCTAATGCGGGTATCCGGGCATCTTTACAGCTTCGCCATCGCATAAACTAGGGTGTGTGTGTGTACATGTATACATAGACAATATAGGAGTGTGCGTAAATATATACGTGCTAACACCATAATAGTATATTTATTAAGCTACAAAAGGAAGGTATATATAGGTATGATAATACCGACGCGAATATTCTAGTAGAATCCCGCCGTAGGATAAATGAAAGTTGATGAATTGAAAAATATTTTTTTGGAACAACATGAAAAAGACAAACAAGTTTGTTTTGTGCGATGACGTTTCTGATAATGTGCGTATTATTAGCAGATATTTACGAAGGTTTATGAGGATGGATGTTTATTTCACGCAAAAACTACTGAACGGATTTTGATGAAACTTTACAGTAATATAGCTTATACATCAGAATAACATATAGGCTGTGGGTACGTAAAAGCCTTGGGCAGAACCTAGTTATACATAAACAACACCTAGACCCAGGACGTACAAACATTAGGTCCGCAGTTGGAATCGAGTCCGCACCTCTAGTGTCTCATCTGGCTACTTGCCCACCGTGCCACCGAGGTCATCTACAATAATAATAGGCAGGATTACGATAAGCTCCTCTATATAGCTCAATTCCACTTCACACCCATATTATTTTATTAAAGGTTTTTCTTAGTATTATTCTCAACACAAAGAAACTTTCATTTTTGTTATACTCGACCTTCTCGATAATAATGCCCCTTTCATAAGGTTTTTATTCCTTATTTATGAGTTTATGCTTATAGTCAAAGTAATATATATATCTACAATGTTGTTTGTAAGTTTATGTGTTAATCTCCGAGACTACTTATACGATTCAATTAAATTTTCATTATTATAATTAAATAAATAACGAATGCACACACAATTTCACACAGCATCATCTAGCCCCAAACTAAGCAGAGCTTGTATTATGGGAACTACATGACTGATATACTACTTATATACATTTTTTTAAATCCACCCGAGACTAATATTCGCAGATCATACAAACATTTGCCCCGGGCGGAATCGAACCCGCAACCTACTGCGTCTCAGGCGGCCCACTGAACCACAGAGGTCAATATTTTGAATGAACTTTCAGTATGGGCGTAGGCTGGGTATAATCTCGTTAACATATATTAGGTTGGGGAAAAAGTCTTTTCGCATTATTGTATGTATGAACTTGTAATAAAATATCTTTGGCTATACTATTTGTATCTGGCTGGTTTTGGTATCATTAAAAGTTTAAATTTTAAAGAAGATAATTCCAAATTCAAATTAGGAAAATGTGTGATTTTTATTTGTTTTTCGTACTGTTAAGATGAGTGAATCTAATGAAGAAATTAGATACATTTTAAAATTTTACTACAAAAAAGGTAAAAATGCAACGCAAGCCGCGAAAAAAATTTGCGATGTTTATGGACCTAGTGCAGTGTCTGTGAGAGTAGCACAAATTTGGTTTAAGCGTTTTCAATCCGGAAATTTTGATGTCAAAGATGCACGTCGCTCTGGTCGCCCTATTACGGATAAAATGGATGCCATTTTTGAAAAAGTGGAGCAAGATCGGCATATCAGTAGTTACGACGTAGCTGAAGAACTGGGAATTGACCACAAAACAGTTTTGGCGCATTTGAAAAAAACTGGGTACACAAAAAAGCTCGATATTTGGGTACCTCACGAGCTCACTGAAAGAAACCTAATGAACCGTGTTCTCATTTGTGATTCTTTATTACGACGTAATGAAACCGAACCATTTTTGAAGAAATTTTTGACCATTTTTGACCTCACACATCTTTAGCCACTCAGCAAAAATTAAGAGAGTTTGGCTGGGATGTGTTAATGCATCCGCCGTATAGTCCTGACCTTGCACCTTCAGATTTCCACCTGTTTCGGTCTCTTCAGAATTCTTTAGGCAGTGTCAGGTTAACATCACGAGAGGACTGCCAAAACCACTTGTCGCGGTATTTTGAACAGAAGCCCCAAAGTTTTTATAGCAATGGGATCATGTCCCTGCCTACAAAATGGCAAAAAGTTATCGAACAAAATGGTACCTACATACTTTAGTTAAATGTAAATAAACTATATTAAAAAATGTTTTGAATTTTCTTAAAAAATGCGAAGAAACTTTTTCCCCAACCTATTATATAGGTTGTTCGTGGAGACCAATTTTCCAACGTAAATCGACGAAATAACAGTCGAGCGAATGCATTTCTTACAAACGCTGCCTCAACGGTAAGATATTTTCATCAATATTTTCAATGAATTTTCAGTGTGGGAGCTGTATATTATCTCGTTAAAATATATATAGGTTGTTCGTGGAGACCAATTTTCCAACGTAAATCGACGAAAGGTCGGTCGAGCGAATGCATTTCTTACAAACGCTGCCTTAACGTTAAAAGTTACTTTTCATCGGTAACTTTTTATCTGAGTACCAGGCGGGCAAAGCCGTGTGTAGCCAGTACTACATAAAGCTTCTACCTGTGTAATTAGTTCGCCCCTTATTCGTCTCTGTCTGTTGCAAATTATCACTCATACCCATTACCTTCCTTCCTGGGAATTTCCAGCTCGTTACCTGCGTTTCCTGTTTCCTGGTACTTGATTAGTGCGGATTGTCTTTGCTAATAGACTACTATTTCAAACGTAAATTAATATTAGATTTCGGCAAGACAAATAAACTACCACAGAACATTAAAGAGGCCCAGAATATGTATTCTATCCTAAAAAAAGGACGGCTTACATAATTTAAAATAATGCTATTAATAATGCCAGACAATTTCACACAGCATCATCTAGCCCCAAAGAAAGCAGAGAATAGTTATGAAAACTACATGACTGATATACTACTTTTATACTTTTGTAAATACGTACATTTTATACATAGAAAATACCCAGACCCGGGACAAATATTTGCAAATCAAACAAAAATTTAAAAAACCCGCTGCGGGAATTGAACCTTCGCCCATTACGCCACAGAGGTCGAAATGTAAATTTATGCCATCACTTTCTAAAAAGATGTTACAATATGAATATTTTTCACAAACTGTGGAAAAACTCAGGCATCAACTCAGTTTCGACTTATACCGAGAACCTTCATTAGTGCAGAAGCGACGCGATCCCTTACCTTGACGAAGACTCGGAATGAGTCGAAACTGAGCCAGTACGTGACCTTTTCTGTTTTAAAATATGAATGATCAAATTTGTATTACGATATCACGCGAGCAAAGCCATGGACAGATATATGTATGTATGTCAAGGAAAGGAAATGTCATGACAAACAATCTATTTTATAATTATTCAGACTTGCACAATAGCTGTTATAGTTATTTGGGTTTTTAGTCCCTGTTTTTAGTTTTAGTTTAGGGGTTCGAAACCCTAGCTTGATATTTTGGGTTACTATACAATCTTGTTATAATTAATCCACTTGTGAGACAGTTCATTGTCGTGCGAATACAAAAATATATACAAAAAGGTCTATATAACTCGGACCATATACACTATAGAACTAAGCTTTTGTCATCATTCAGTTGTCCTGACTTTGAGTCCACCTGTATTAAATCTTTAATATATTTTCTTTGTGTCACTGTCTCTGTATCTGTAATCTTCAAATTATTTTATATATTTTTTTTACTATGTTGTAGTACCTAGGCTCCAAGATTATATTTTATTTATTCCATGTATTATGTCTTTATTTGACACATACACACACACACACACACTCAATATTGTATGTGTGTGTCAAATAAATATATTCTTATTCTTTTATTAGAACAGTTACTACCTCTTGAAAGACTTACCAACCGAATAACAAGTATAATACAATACGAATAGAGCAATCCATTGTATCACGGGGACAAAAACAGAATCATTATTCACGTGCAAGGCTTTTCCTGTTTCACCTTTGCCATAGGTCCTTATTGCTGTTAAGCTTCTGCCACACTGGAGTCAACAATAGGTAGTTATAATTTGATATTCTTTATATTTTTCTCACATAATTTATACAATAGGTATAAGGCCAGTCTCTAACATTAAGTGAAATAAATATAAAGATAAAAAAAACATTTATTTTGTTTCACTTAAAAGAGTCATGTTTTTTTTTTTTTATTGACATTTTTCACACAGCTTCATCTAGCCCCAAAGTAAGCAGAGCTTGTGTTATGGGAACTAAATGACTGATATACTACTTATATACTTTTTTTTTTAAATACATAGAAGACACCCAGATCCCGAGACAAATATTTGCATATGCAAACATTTGTCCCGCAGCGGGAATCGAACCCGCAACCTTCTGCGTCTCAGGCGGGCCTTCGCCCACTGCGCCATCTACTAAGGTACTATATAGTAATATCTGTGACTAGGAAATACTATTAGATCCTGGGTAAACTCTACTGCTGGTGATATCCCATATGACTGCCAGACCTTTAGGCCTCTTCCAATACGAGCAACTGAGCCCGGTGTTCGGCTCTTCTCATCCACTTTTTCCAGTCGCCTTTCTAAAGTCATATAAACAAGCATACCACCTGTTGTTAAGCGGTTAACCTTGCAACACTAGTAGGTATCACTCGGGTATTGCTGACTTTGAGATATATCAGGTGAAATCTCATGTTCCTGAATTTCTATCGTCAAATAGGTATTGTGGTAGTTATTTCCCAGGCGAACTCTTTCACATGGGGTTATATTACTTATAATATTTTTAAAATTATTAAACTATATATGTTTTTATTAAAAAACGGGATATTTATAAAAAAAATGTTCCTAACCATGATAGTTTCAAAAGT
Source organism: Perizoma affinitatum (assembly GCA_961405105.1). Lineage (NCBI taxonomy): Eukaryota > Metazoa > Arthropoda > Insecta > Lepidoptera > Geometridae > Perizoma > Perizoma affinitatum. The sequence continues at coordinate 9,959,878 of OY560205.1, read as the reverse complement.
TATTAAACTATGTTCTTCCCACGCCTTTGCTGATATAAAAATAGTATCACAAAATTTCTTGGAAGAATGTGTGAATGTGAACTCTGTTGTGTGTGCGACTTTATTATTTGTTTGAGATTATAATATAAGATTATGAATTATATCAGATTTGGCCTAATTTTTCCTTATCCATACATATTGGCGAAGAAATAAAAGATTTCTTGTTCATAATTATTTGCTTGGATTTAGGTTCTGTTTAAAAAATAGATGGATAAAGCCAGCATTTTTTTTTGTATAGAAATTTGCATATATGGTCTGTGCTACGTTTTTTATATAAATTAACATTATTACTACGAGGTATAGCCTCTCACTGGCTGTCGTTTGTAAAATCAATTCAGGTCCAATGTTTTTGTCTATTTGTTTTGGTCGGATTTTAAACCGAATGTCGCGAGGGATCGTGTTTTGAATCAGTTTACGTTACGAATGAAATTGTTGATACCAAAATCTGCCGGAATCATAATAGCCTTACTTTAAGTTTTGTAAAAGTTTATTTAAATATTGAATCGACTCCAATTGCGTTATCGTTGATCGAAGGATCGGAAGTGTGACTTGGATATGGTATAATTATAGAAACCATGAATTTCCAGAATACTTATCTCCTGATAAGAAAAAAGAAAATATTTTTTTTGTTAGAATACTTAGAAAATATATTTTAAAGGTTACGGGAAGTCTATAAACGGTGGTGACCTAGGAACGTTCCTTATGACAAATTTTATTGAAGGTCTATCCAGCTCAGTGGAATTTTACGAACTGGTGTGATAGCGTAGAAATTGTATTTATTGCAACTGAAAATGTTGGTAACTATTGTGAAAACCTTTTATTAATGTATGTGTTTATTGCCCTAATTCACCAAATCTCTGTCGAAAATCACATTTCGTTTTACGAGGACGTGCGAAAACTATGCATGAGGACGTGATGCGAATACTGGCCGTTATCAACATTTAAATCAGTTTAAGTGGCAACTCCTAGTTTTATGTGGCTTAAATTAGAGGGTAGCTTCCGCTAATAGTGACGAACTCTGTGGCACAGTGGGCGAAGGCCCGCCTGAGACGCAAAAGGTTGCGGGCTCGATTCCCGCTGCTAGACAAATATTTGTATGATCTGCAAATATTTGTCTTGGTGCTGGTTGTTTTCTATGTATAATATGTATGTATTTAAAAAAAGAATTAAATACCCTGGATTAGTGACTAAGCTCAGTTTATTGGTAATGGTCCAATTTATAACCGGCCTCCTGCAATACAAGACAGACATCGTGCGAGGACCACCAGAATATTAAAATTGTAACTTGTATACTTGTATTTTGTTTGTGTGTTTGTATTATATATATAATACAAACACACAATATACATATATATCTGTATATAATACATACGAGTCACATGTCAAGTACGTGGATATGCATGGGAATGTTGTGTGGGGAGTGTGAGATTTTATGTGTGTGTATAAGAGAGTTTGTATGACCTCCTTTAATATTAGATATTTTTCTCTGCAACGAAGTTTTCTTGACTTTGGCTTCACTTGTGTTTGTGCGGTACACAAGCCATACCATTAGCGGAAGCTACTATATATATATATATATATATATATACATTTACATATATATATATTTGTAAAATAAAGTTCAATTTGGCTTTAGTTGATACATTATAGATTTGTTTTTCTTACGCTCTTTCTCAATGAATAACTTTACCATGTTCGATTGAAAAATAGATAAACAGAGTTCATTGCCTGGCTTGGTCGCGCATGATAGATATTTAATTATTATGAAACAATTTCCTGGTATTTATATAAGGAAAAATGAAATTACATTTTTCAATGCAAAAGGTATGACATTGTTTACAAATCTTAAAAACAAGGAAAATTACAAAAAAATAATACTACTTAAAATAATTAAATTTCGTTTCTATAGGAACCTTGTGATATCAATTTATAAAGACTGAAAAAAAACATATTTCAAACAAATCGAAAGCCCTTTTAAGTTACTGCCCACATTGAAATCTAGCTTATAATTATCGTGTTCTTTATATGTATAATTATAAACATATAAAGAACGTTGACATGTTCACATCTACATGCCAACAAACGAAATTGAAAAGAACAAGAATTTTTAATTTATATCTGAAGTTTTTTTAAGGTTATCTGTTACATTTCTTGAATACATGTCTTGGCATTGTACCAACGTTTGGGGCCGAATTTTTGCGAGGAATCGACATTTCTCTCAAAGCGAAAGAATCCTTTGGTACCGCGTTATTCTTTTGAAAGAGGCTTGAAATTTAAGACTTTTGGGGAATTTAAAGTATGTTAGGAAAGGATAAATTGTTACGTTCTTTACTTTACGACTTGGTTACACAATTTCTTATAAAGGATGAAACTAATATATTTTTAAATAGATAATACTGATTTACATCTACCCGCTATCAGCTGGGCATTTCAGTTAGTTAAATATTTTTTATATTATTTTATTGTGTAATATAATATATATATATATATATAATATAAAGATATGACCTTAATTAAATCTTAGCTATAACAAAACAATGAAAAGTTAGATCATAAAAAAATACAATATTTAGTCAGGGGAATAAACAAGGGTTATAAAATAAAGTTAACTGCTGTCAAAGTAAGGTTTTTGGAGGACCAGAAACTAAACAACTTGGTGTTAAAAGAGTCCTCATCCGATATTATGGGTATGATGATAATCCATTGATATCAGTCGATAAAACCTATCCAAGAGCTTTGATAAAACATCTTAGAAATCTTTATTATTCTGAAGGATTCGTAGATCCAGTTTGCTGTAAAAAAGTAATAAAATAATTATCCTACTACTATTATAAACGCAAAAGTTTGTGAGGATGGATGTTTGTTACTCTTTCACGCAATAACTACTGAACGGATTTCGATGAAACTTTACAGTACAGCTTATACAGATCATCACATGCTACTTTTTATCCGGGTACCACGCGGGCGAAGCCGTGGGCAGCAGCAAGTCGTTAATAACAAATTAATTAATATAAGTTAGAAGAACTATGTGACAATTGCAAATAATAAAAAAAAACAATCGTTTGTGAAATAATAATATTGTTATAAACTAACCTTGTGACATTTCTTTCCACTTCTAAAAAATTTTATACGAGTATCTACAGAGTCTAGATTGGCAGTATTTCGTTGCTTTGATGTGGCATTCCTTCAATAGACTGCAATTCCGTTACTTTGTACCATTATGTGTTCCATTCTAGTCTCGTTCCTTTGACCTGACTGCCTTTTAAGACATGTTTGGTTCAAAGGATATACAGTACTAACGTCTTTCTATTTCAAATACCAAAGTACACATATTTTATAAAAAAAAATGTATTTCACTTTGCAATACTTATGGATGAAACATGGATAAAATAGTCCTAGAACCAAAAGTTGGAAGGGATGGTGGCATTTGAAATAAGTTAGTGTTCCAAATAGGAGACGATGGGCTTACAACATGTCATGAGAACGATTTGCAAATTGCAAATAAGTAAAAAAAAAATACCTTATAACAATCTGACGACAGAAATGAGGGTAGCTGAAACTGCCGTAGTTTTTAGACGATAGCTCCACAGACTGTTTCAACACAGCAGGAACGTTGAAATAATAAATACTAGCTTCTACCCACGGCTTCGCCCGCGTGGTACCCGGATAAAAAGTAGCCTATGTGTTATTCTGATGTAACAGCTATATTACTGTAAAATTTCATTAAAATCCGTTCAGTAGTTTTTAAGTGAAAGAGTAATAAACATCCATCCTCACAAACTTTCGCGTTTATAATAGTGGTAGGATTTAAAATAAATTTAATGTCAAATCGCATTTCGTCAAAAAAGATTTTTTACGTGCTTACGTTATTTCGTTCTCTCGGGATGATACTTTTTCGAGTGTTACCCCGGCTTATTTTATTAAAAGTAAAATAGCTTAAAAATGTAATGGCTAGTCGTGATTCCATAAGATGACGATATGTTTTGAGTTTAACTTGAAAAGTAGCTATCCCTTAGTAATAAAACTTTTATCGGACCACTTCGGGATAATTTTCTATACAACAACAAAATAGTCATTTAAATCGGTTAACAATTGGCGAAGATATCACGTAATCAAACATAAAAAATACCTCCTCTGAATTCATATAAAAATGCGTCGAAGTCCCAAATAACTTATACGACAAATCGCATGGTAAACTTGACAAGTTCTCGCCTTTTCTGCATAAATAAAGCCAAAGAATATAACACAAGTTTTTCAAGTTATCTATCCACAAAAGTACATTTGAATAAACCGAGATCCCGCTGAACCATTGACACATATCATTCTTTGTTATCGACACCGTTTTATTGTTTCCAAGAGAGACCTATCACTATTAGAAGAATCGGCCAAGGGTAAGCTCGTTTTGATTTTAAGGGTTCCTTGGTTATCGCACCGATTTCTGCCGAAAAAGCAAGCTGAGTCGGACGCCATTTTGTAGCATTTTTTATTGTAGATTTTAAGTAGATTATTATGGTGTTGGTTAATTTAAGTAATTCGACTAAGCTTGAAATGAATTGTTAAATGCTCATATAAAGACTTCTTTCTTAAAAAAATCTATATGATGACCTATAAACCTATAGTCTAAACCTATAGAAGCGGGTTTGATCCTGCTGCGGGACAAATGTTGACATGTTAGATATTTGTTCCGGGTCTGTGTGTGACACGTACATATAAATAATAAATAAATAAATACTGGACATTTTTCACACAGCATCATCTAGCCCCTAACTAAGCAGAGCTAGAATATTGGGAACTATATGATTGATAAACTTCTTATATATTTTGGAGTTACAAGAATAGACAAAATAAGGAATGAGTATATCAGGGGAAGTTTGAAAGTATCCCGTGACGGAAAAGTAGAGGAGTAATAGTTTAGCATGGCACTGCGGACCCACGATACCCGTGGCGATACCCCTGGTGGTATCGTTGGTATTTTAAAATCAAACGATACCCCCAACAAATAGTGTTGCGACACAAATTAATAAGAGCTTTATCATCTCTTGAATTTTATATTTACAAATTATCACTGCGGACCCACGATACCCTTGGCGATACCGGCACGTCATGAGGAGGGAAGAATGTCACATTACGAGAAGAGTGTTAAATATTAATGTGGATGGAAATAAACGCAGAGGCAGGCCAAAGAAAAGATGGATGGATTGTGTGAAGGATGACATGGTTAAGAAAGAAGTGAGTACTGAGATGACTGCTGATAGAGGTGAATGGAAGAAGAAAACATGTTGTGCCGACCCCACGTAATGTGTCATAAGGACAAGAATACAAGGATATACTTTTATTTAAATACATACATGTTATATATAGAAAACACCCAGACCTGATACAAATATTTTCAGATCATACAAACATTTGTCCTGCCTGACATAGTCACCCAACAATTCCCTATGTCATGGAAATCAAGAACAACGAGTACCTTGGTATCAATAACACCCATTACATTATATTGGGTATGTTCCGATTATAATGTCTGGACTTACCTCAGACTACCCCTACTTTATATTCTTACGGTTCTGCGTACTTAGTAATGCGTACGATTTCCATCTTGGGGAAAACTGTTGTTAGCATAATATTAATTAAATTAATATCTAGCCATGTCTTTTTCATGACCAAAATAAGTAATTTGCCCTTTTTTATTATCCAATTGTATAAACTTTGTTTTATCCATTTACTCTTGGAGTTTTACAAAGAGTATACGGTCCCCTAAAAGTGGTTCGTAACTTGTCTGATCTATTTTGTTCAGCAGCCAAAGTTCCCTTGACAGATAGTGAGGGAGAGTTCCTTAAGTTTACTCGTAAATTCTAGGCAAGTCCAAAACTGTCACATAGTAGCTTTGAAAAGAATACTTAAGTTTTATACGCTAGATGCCATATTTACTCTGTAAGTCGTTCTTGAAAATTACAATCTGGGTCTCTTTAAGGTAAGAGTGGATAGGTAGGTAAGGCCTTCATGCTCCAACGTTGGCCATATCTTACCTGATGGTATCAGCTGAGATTATGGTCAAGTAAAGATATGTTTTTACTAAATAAGTCATCGGTTTTGATGTATGTAATTTTCGAATAAACCATACAGGATGGAGATAATTTTGAAACTGATAATAGTCAGCTAATGTGTCAGTCTAACGTCAGACCCGGGCGCGGGCGATGCTCACGAAAGAGCATCTTGATTAATTATGATTATTATTATGAAACGTCAGAAATATTACAAAAACAGAGCTAACTATACGTATATTCAATTTTAAAATATCTACTACACGTTGTGCTTATTGTCGTCTAAAAATAGTTATTATCAACATCTTCAAAGACGCTTGAAAACAAACAAACAAACACGCTCACGACTGTCTTCCCCATGGTGGGCATCCTCAGATAACTGAGTGAGTAGATTCGCTCAAAACTCGGTACAAATTAACTTTAAAATAAATAATAAAACGAGTATTTTTTATTTTTTTAGAACTACCCCTAGAAGGTATGCAATAAAGTTCTGAAATTTGTATGGAAAACAAATATATCCATATATATATAAATATATATATAACTTTTGGTTTGATACATTCAAAAGTTGGTAGTTTATCAGCATAACACGCGGGCGAAGCCGCGGGAAGAAGCTATTTCAGGATAATATCGAAAAAATGGTTAAAGTGATTCTCACTTTTAAAATCTTTAGTCCTGAGGAAAACACATTACGGACTCTCGATAGACCGATGATATCTTAAATGAAATCGAAAAATTGACCAAAAACCGTTCCATATGACTCTTTAGGTCTAAGTAAGTCTATGTCTAGTGGACTTATAAAAGTCTGTCTATGATGATGATGATGAAGGACGCTAAACTTAAAAATGTCGTATCTTTTTTTACTTTTATCGTTTTAGTTTTATTTCGCAAGGCATCTTCACAAACTAGCCAGGAGCATTGTTTTTACAAGCGTTAAATTGGATCAAGTTGGGGCCACGGGAAATGCGCATTTAATAGTACAAAGCCTGTCGCACATTTAATTATTTTGCTCTGGAAAGTTTTATCTGGACATTCACTCTATGGAAAGTAAACGAGGCATGAACGCCTCGGAAAGAAGGTCCGGCAATCCCGCATCTTAAGGCGCCATTAGACATACCGTTTTTACACGTGCCGGTAAACATAGAATGGAAACGGAAGTTCAGACTTCAATTCAATTCATCATAAATGTATACGCTGTGGCGTCCTTTAGTTAAGGAATATATTAATTAAAGACCACCATTTTTACACTGGATCTGTGGTTTCTCTGTTGGATGTTCTATATAAATCTTAATTTGTAAGATGTATAAAAATTTATTTACATTTCTCCATTGTCTTACGCTACCAGAAGTCAACTGCCGGCCAAAAGGAAGCTAGAACCACGGGAGCGGCGTCGGTCTAGTGACGTTCCTTTTCCGTTCACAGATAATATAACAAAGAATCTTACAATAGTGCGGGCGTACTCCCTACAAATTTCAACGTTCCGGGAACGAACCGGACCAGGACAAAACGGCTTGTGTGACGGCGCCTTTAGTAATATTGAACCCCATGTTTATGGCATAGTAAAAAAAATACTTTTTGATCTTCCCTTTGCCCATATTTTAAATATTTTTCCAGTTCACTAGACCTAAAAAATCAGACTCAAATCTCGTTGACACCTCTGCTGACCTCTACTGACGTTTACATACTGTAAAAGCTATTTACCTTAAGTATTTTTTTGATTAATATATTTTTAATAAAAAATCTTAGTCGTTTATTTCGAGATAAACTATAAAATACAGAGGCGAGTATCAAAAATTCATTTCACCCTCGAATCGGCGAGTAAAATCACAATTTCACAGGCGTTAAGAGTAGATTACATTTTAAACTTTACGACTACTGTTTTAAAGTTCCATTCTGTTTTATAGCTGCTCAGATTTTTGATTATCTTTGGTCACGAACTAATTTAAATTTAAATCCGTTGATTATTAAATGGGTGGACAGCATAAGTGATATATATATTTTTAATATTCATAGTATTATAAGTATGGTATAAATGGCAGTCTTTTTTGTCAAACATTTTTAAGGGTAACGCAGCGGGCTAAGGAAAGAGATATGCTCGTAGTTTTACTACGTGATAAAATCCGAAACGAGGTAATATATAGAAAAACTAAATTCACCAACTTTGCTCTTAGAATTAAGTGGCAAGAAATAAAGAAAGAAAATACATTTATTAACCTCAACACAACACAACAGGTGAAAAAAAACAGAACAGATAAACTCAAAAAAAAAACACAATTATTGACCTCATACCACATTACAAAAAAAAATGATGTGTGGGGTCAAATGGTATCTCAGCATAAGCATGGCAATGGACTGGCCATAAAGCTCACCGAACCGACCATCGCTAGGGAAAAAAGACGAAGATTTTTTGAATGGCGACCACGAATCAGATGATGTGGTGTAAGTAGGCCCCAACCAATATTGCGGAATGAGATGGAGGCAGCCTAAAATTATTAGGCACTCTTTGGGGGAGGTCTATGTCCTTCTTCAGTGGACTTCTTTAGAATGATGATGATGATACATTTCTAAAATAATGTTTTGTTCGTCTGATTGTTTAAGAAATATTTAGCGGTCTATCTTTGATCCATCATCAAAATTATAGCTAGCTTGAGGAAGTCCACTGCCCAATCTTAATCTTAATCCCAATCTTGAGTCCATAACCATACCTACAGCCTCATTGCATCTGCGTATCTCTCTTGGTTTCGCTTATTCATAATAAGCGGACTAGGGAAAATCTTATAAACGTACGTATTTTCACAAACATACTCAGGCCCGTCCGCGCTATACTTTGACAGTTCCTAAGTATATGCCTGGTTACAAATTTCTATAAAAAATCTATTAAATCTTTGCTTTAGCTTTAGGATTCCAGTGCGGGCGATCTAAAGTACGAGTGAGGGCGCTGGGAATCGGGATACAGTTATTCTCATCCGACAATTAACGCACCATCTCATAAAATGTGTACCCCAATTATTCATATATCATTATTTAATAAGATAAGATAAGATAATTTTTATTTCACTTACACAACAAAAAAACCTAGGGTCTAATTTACAAACATTTTTAGCGTAATTTTTATATAATTACGCTAAAAATGTTTAACGCTAAATATAGCTTATATTTATGTAGATGATTCTATATAAGGTTATCGTACTTAGCAGTCCATTAAAATATTGTGCAGGCGCTTGTGGCATTGCAAGGTAACTTACCTCCCGTGATAGTTAAACACTGTGTTACGGCGAGGTAGCACTTCACATCCCAGTAGAACCGTGCAGGTAAATTGCGAGTATCGTACGTGTAAATTAGTAAGCAGGTAGATAAAGATAAATTTACGGACTATCATAATTTTTAAACTAAGCTAAAATTAGTAAATCTAACATGCATTTATCGAAAGATGATAAGTTAAGATGAATCATAAGATTATATTGTTAGATAATAGCTATTTGTATTAGTACGTAAATAATGTGATTACAAATAATTCAGCAACATTAATTTAATGTACCTGTTTTTTTGTTATATAAATACATTTATTCATACAACTATGTACAAGTAGGTATATACAAAAAATACAGATGAAACAGCTAGCTATCTAAAGACCGTTGCAAATGATCTATACATAGCTCAACTGATCCAGATCACTACCAGGCGGAAGCGTTCCTATGTACCTTTATGTTTGAGCAATAAACTCTTCTATCACCGGCGACAAGTAGCAGCGACAGGCGACAGCGACAAGCGACAGCGACACATTTTCTTTGTAAGTTGCTGTCGCCTTAACCACTTATTTATTCACAGTTACTAAGGTTGCTTTTCGCTGTCGCCTGGAACCTGCTTGTAGCCAGTGACGGAATCAAGCCTTAACTGTGCAATGTTCCTGAAGAAGGCTTCCCAAAGGCCTTGTCATCGGTGGCAGAGTGATATAACAAAAAACATCTCTAACAAAACATGATTTTGGGATTCGTGAACAGAAAGCTATTCAGCTAGAGTGACGGATTGGCTGATACATCAGAAAATAATAAAAAAGGTAAACGCTATAAAAATCTATATAAAACTTATAATTATGTTTACTGAACGTGAAAGTTAAAAAAATACTTTTTATACACGGTTGTCTATGGACGCTTTTAAGTCCAGTCAAAATTTATTTATTCATTAAAATCACAAGGATCACTTTGGAAAGTCGGTTTTATCTACTGACTGTTCCTCCGCACCCATCCAGTAAAGAAAGGCAAGAAAACAAGGCTGGTTATTCTTTTTAATGATCCTTTTACAAAACAGTACCTAAATTTTTTATCGAGTTGGAGCATTTTTAATCCCAAGAGTTTTTATCATCTAAATAATCAGATGTTTTATAGTAAGCATTTTTATAAAGTTTTTTTAATTTGTTAATTGTCAATTTTTGTATATCTCTTGGGAGTTTGTTTTAACATACGTATCACTCGCACGGCCCTCAGACATAACGTATGAAAAGTCTCTTGACCTCTTTTTTCAGATGTAATAACTATCACAGGAAAGATCACTGCTACCTAGGATGTTCGTTAGTTTCAGAGAGATTGGTCGTCCAATATTTCTACAAATAAATCGTTGGTCAATACCGCCGACTCAACGTAGTAAGTCATAGTAATGGCGGCGACTTCGCTTGCAGCGTTACTCTGAATTGCCACATAACTCAGCGCCCGGTTAGTGTTGCCAGATGGAAGCCAAAAGTCGGAGACTTCTTCGAGTTGAGAAAAGCCGAATATTTCATGGAAGTAACTGAGTGTAGTAATATTTAACTTATGTTCTTACTGATCTTTCTGAGAAATTATTTAAACACTTTTTTATACTTACCAATTGTTTTTGTCCGTAGCGTAAAACAGTTCTTATAAACAATGGTAATAGATATACGGAGATTTTCTGTTTCAAAAAAACATCGGCTAATTTCTTGTGCCAGCTTTGGATGAGACAACAATATAATAATAAACGAAATTTTACAGTGTAAGTAAATTTCCAATATGTCCTTTTCTCAGAACAAGTGAATTTTAATTTTACCGGATATAGGTCAGAAGGTCGGTCTAGTACCGGTCAACGTAGGACATTAAACAACACTACTCAGAACGCCCGGTCAATGTAGATATCGGCCTTAAACTGTACCAAGTTAAGTGGATTGCGCGTTTTTCAAAATTTATGTTGACACATAAATATTGTATGGAGCAAAGTTGTAAAAAATTTCAATTTACAGCAATGTCACATAGTAAATTTTCTTTATTATACTGTGACATTAAAAATAAAGAGGATTGCAATTTTTGGTTCGTTCGACCTACATTTTCAAGGAATAACGGTGGCAGCAGTGCTTTTGTGTTTTATGAATTGTACTAAGTCATAGTACGAAAATATTAAATTATCTGTTCTGTTTTAAACTGGCCATATACTGCCTTTTTATGCATCATTATATCGTTTCGTTTCCATTTTTGAGTTAGTGTCTTCTTCTTGTCCTCTTCTAACAGTACGTTGGATCGGTACAGCATGTTTTCTTCTTCTACAATCTTGTCCTGAATCATCCATCATTTTGGTATTCACTCCTTTATTACCCATGTCATCCTTCATACAATCCATCCATCTTTTCTTAGGTGTACCCCTACTCTTAAATCCATTCACATTCTCTTGTAATATGACTTCCCTCCTCATGAAGTACTCATGCCACGCTTACCCATTATTCTTCATCATCACTTAGCGCAACTTGCCCCTGAGATAATAATTTCATATCTTGTCCATCCTTGTTATTCCACACATCCGTCTCAACATTCGCATCTCAGTGTGTATTCTTGTTTTATCTGTCTCTATGGTGGTCTAACACTCAAAGCCATACAATACGATAGGTCTTGTGATCGTTTTGTAAATCTTCCCTGTGAGCTTAAGTGGCATTCGTGGATCACACATAGTCCCTGGGATTTGTTAACCATTCTTAAAGTTTTGTTTTATTCGTAAATTCGTAAAAAGTGACAGAGGTTTGAACAAGTGAAAGTTTTTGTTAGGTACAATGACTTATAAGGCTTCCGATCAATACAAGATTAACACCCTAATTTCAGACTCAGCTGAATTTGTTAATAATCCCACTGGAAAATCCTACTTCACAATGGATTTGTAAATCGGAGTGCGAACTTCTGACAATTTTGAAACAAAGTGAAATGTGGCAGGTGCAATTTGGCGGGAACTTTGCTCGTACAAAGCTTCGGTTGTGACATCGTTTGAATATTAATACTTTGGCTGGAGTGAACATTTTCAATAATTCGCGGCTACTTAATAACGGGTTTGAATTTATCGACAAAAGTTTTATATAAAAAAACTTACAGCACTGCAAGCGTTTTCTATTTGCATTCTATAGTTCTTCAAAGTCACAGATAACATTGTATCGAGAAGTTAGCTGTCAAAATGTAGATATACAAATTTTTGACATTTGGATTGCTAGACAAATACCTCACGCTTAGTTTTACTTACACGCTAACGCAAATTTATCAAGGAAAAACTTGACAGTAGTCAAGTGACATTTCAACAGCTAAATGTCATTCTCATACAATTCTTTCCGCTGGCGTTAACGCTAACAGAAAGTGGTATTTGTCTAATTGATAATACCAATTAATCACGATTTTCAGAGCCTAGAAATACATAAACTTCAGGCTAACAGCTCTGGATTTATAAATAATTATAATATATTTAATAACTAATATTAATAACATATAAATATTTAATAACTAAGGATATTTAAATAAATACATTTATTCATACAATTATGTACAAGTAGGTATATACAAAAATACAGATGAAACAGCTAGCTATCTAAAGACTGTTGCAAACGATCGATAGATAGCTCGACTGATCCAGATCACTACCAGGCGGAAGTTTTCCCAAAATACTGGCCGCATTGCCACGCTGAATGCCAATGCTCGTTGTTCCAGATAAGAGCCAGCTCTCTTGTCACGCGTCGCTTCGACCAGTCGCCCTGAAAGAATTTTGAAAACGCGAAGGGCCCCGTTTCCACACGGACCCAGAGTCTCAACTCCAAAAGTAAGCTCTGTGGAGACTTCTATATTTGAGATCCTCGGCCGAATCAGCCGCTGCACCGGCTCTAACCGATGTCCCCGACAGATGAGATGGTGCTAGGGTATCTACGTATGTGGCGTTTTTTAAATAAATAAAAGAAAATAAATTACAAAATAAACTAATAATTAGTAAGTACATAGTAATAATTATACAATACATACACATTATAATCTTTGCTTCATCATCAATTCAATCATTGTTGCTTAAATATTTACTAAGAACAAATTGATCATATTATTTTCACAGAAACACCTCTTAATTAATGCAAAAACTTTTTGAGACTTAAACCCGGGAGCCCTTAATTACAGTAAGAGAATTACATTCTTCTTTAGATAAACTAAAGTTTGGAGGTATTAAAACTTTCAAGACGATATTTGAATTTGAACAATCTCAATGATAATCTTGATAAAATACGTTGTTTGAGCTTCAGACAGCTCAATGTTTAAACTATTTGAATCAAAATTCATAATTAACTTTATCGTTAATCTTATAAATCCATCACAATGCCCTTTTCGGGGGGCCATTACAATGGGCATTGAGAAACAAAAGTTGATCAAAACAAAACATCCTATTACACGCAAAAGTTTGTGAGGATGGATGTATGTTTGTAACTCTTTCGCGCAAAAACTACAGAATGGATTTTGATAAAAATTTACAGTAATATAGCTTATTCATCCTATTACTACCCGTATTATAAACGCGAAGGTTTGTGAGGATGGATGTATGTTTGTAACTCTTTCACGCAAAAACTACTGAACGGATTTCGATAAAACTTTACAGTAATATAGATTATACATCCTACTACTACTCGTATTATTAACGCGAAGGTTTGTGAGGATGGATGTATGTTTGTAACTCTTTCACTCAAAAACTACTTAACGGATTTTGATAAAAAATTACAGTACTATAACTTATACATCCTACTCCTACTCGTATTATTAACGCGAAGGTTTGTGAGGATGGATGTATGTTTGTAACTCTTTCACGCAAAAACTACTGAACGGATTTTAATAAAACTTTACAGTAATATAGCTTTTACATCAGAATAACACATAGGCGAAGCCGCAGAAGTTAGTTGTTCAATATATTATTTATAGTATTTGGCACCAATAAATCTTGATTAGATACCATACCTTATCTATTTATAATTACACTACCATGGTCTACCCATTTTAAGACATTTATTAATTCATCTAAATTCATTATACTTATTCCTTTTATATTAATTCTGCATTAATTTCGTGTCATCACAAAGACCCCGTCTGAAAACCAGCGTCGCACCACCTACTTACCAAGGTTTTTATGGGCCAAGATAATAATTTTGTTTGTTTTTCATATTATCTGTTGTGCGAGTATATTATTATAAAAAAAAAAACCTTATATGTTTTTTTATACGCCTGCATTTATTTGTCCTCTCATATTTACCGTTTGACGAAATGAAAGTTCGCTTCACTGATGTTTCCGTAGAAAATCTATATTTTTCTCGTATTTTTTCATTTGCCTGAAAGTACATCCACCATCGTCTGCCATCGCATCGAGCATTGCAAAAGTTCGAAACTCTTCGTCGGAGGCAACTTTGAATTACTTTCTGCTGAAAGAAATATAATGAATCAGGTCCGTGAAGATATTTGTTACTTGAAATTTCTAGTGAAAAGCAAAAGTTACTCGGGAGGGTCGTTGGACGATGTTCTCATTGTTTTATTTTTATTTGCAAATAATTTATTGCATATTTCGACAATTTCTCCTGTTTGTGAAGCCGTTGTAGTCGTTACGCTATTTGGCCTTATAGTGATCTAGTCCAAACGCAATGTAGTCCTAACGCGATGTAGTCATATAGAGATTTAGTCATAAAGCGATCTAGTCATACCTAATATCTAGTCAGATCGAGATGTAGTCATAAAGCTTCTAACCCGTGGGCGATAACCCGACTTCTGATCTGGAGGTCGTGGGTTCGATTCCGGTCGTGCACCAATGGATTTTTCCACTTGAAAAAAATATTTGCGCATTAACACGTGCTCAAAACGGTGAAGGAAAACATCGTGAGGAAACCGGCATGCCCTAGAACCAAAAATTCGAACAGTTATTGTTCCAATAAGCGGCGATGGGCTTGCAACCTGTCACGTGGAATACTTACTTGCAAAACTCGGGCATGTACCAAATGTAATGTTTTGACGTGCCTCTGACAACCACCTACTTGGTATCCTCAAAAATCTACTCACTGATTATGTATCTGAGGATGTCCTTGGGAAAGACAGTCGTGAGCGTGTTTGTTTGTTTGTTTTGTTTTGTGAAGGCTCAGAATTTTAGTTTTGGAAACAGTTGGTTGTAGAATCGAAGGCTTAGTGGTCTTTCAACACCGTTCATCGATCTAAAGTTTTATATATTTACAACTAAGTTGCAAACACGGATATTGTGAGAAGAATCTAAGTGAAGAAGAAGAATACAAGTGTAATATTCTAAAAATTGTTTAAGTGCTACTTTTAATTACAGAGTGTCTTCCCCTTAAACATAAACAATAAAAAACTTGTTAATGGACACATTATTAGCTATACTTAATATATACTATACTACTATATACTATAATTTCTGGCTACCATTCCATTCAAACGGGAACACAGAAATGAGAGCATTACTGCTTGGCAGTATATAAAGCCATGGTGATAGCACCTCGTCGGACTAGCCCTTTCACAAAAGCTACACAACTCTCTCAAAGTAACTATGGATGCTGGCAACGCTTGAGGAAATTCATACATTACAGAATGTTGTGTGTATAGTTTGTTTTCTAAAGCGTTACATACTCCCCTAATTGTTAGTGTCTATTGATCACAATAGAATACGATGAACACTGATGAAACTTAGCTACAGTTAACCGCTAATCCGTGAAACCGTAGCTTACAGAACTTAGTTCAAACTCGAGGGAAGATTACCTCAGAATCGGTTTACAAAGACTTATGAGAGAATGCTTTATAATTTAAATGTAATCGTTTGTAAACTTGAGGGAATGTGAAAACTATTTCCTGCTTATTTCCTGCTCTAAACTGTTTTGAATTAAATGTTAGACTGCACGAGTCTTTGACGGAATCTTAAATAAGAGAACAAGTATTTTAATAGCTCGTAATGTAAAACATTGAATGTTCGACGTTGAACTGTCTAGGTAAGATGCGTGGGGCATTTTTGTTTCAGTTATACTTATAAGTAGGCTATACTTACTTATTTAGATATTGCTACCTATTATTATTATTTTCATAAATTACCCACCATCCTAACTTCCAAATTTGTGGTTTTAATATAAAAAATATAATGCTGGACATTTTCACACCACATCATCTAGCCCCAAAGTAAGCAGAGCTTGTGTTATGGGAAATACATGACTGATATACTAGTTTTACATATATACATTTTTTTTGTAAATACTTACTTATTGTAGATAGAAAAACACCCAGACCCGAGACAAATATTTGCAGATGCAAACATTTATCCCGCAACGGGAATCGAACCCGCAACCTTCTGCGTCTCAGGCGGGCCTGCCATCACTGCGCCACAGAGGTCTTCAATTTTAATGTCGTGCTAAACAAATGTATTTCTTTCTAAGATGGGAATTTTCACGTACCCTTTCAGAATCATAATCAGAATAGCCTTTATCGTAAACTGTTTTTAGGTAAGATGCTAGGTTTTTTAAAATATTAAAAACAGTTGCCTATTTCTGGCACACGTACGTACTATCGGTGAAGGCACCTACTGAGTTTCGACTCATTCCGAGATTCTTTAAAAGGTGAGTTCATTCTAATGACTGTAATCCCCGTAGTGGACATATTAGATATGTACTCAGCACGTAGTTTTGTGATGTTACCAAGTAGGGGTAGTCAGAGGAAAGGTCAAGCATTAATTATATTTGGCACCATGCCCGTTTCGTTTAGCATATAAGTGAGTATTCCGCGTGCTTGCAAGCCCATCCCCGCTTATTGGAACTCGTATTCATATTTTCGGATCGACATGCCACCGATTTCCTAACGATGTTTTCCCTTACAGAGAGCTAGAATATCAAATGGAAAAATGCATTAGTGCACGAAGAGATTGGAACCAAGACTCACGGATCGAATATCAGAGAGCCTAGCCACAACACCGCTGTTCCCGTAATCTGTATATGAAAATGTAATTACTTACGGCAACTGTCATTGTTTCTTGACTTATTCAAGACTTGACCAGGGCTTTTGCATGCTACACAGCCAAATCGGTTAAGTTAGGAACAATGCCTAACTTAACCGGTTTTAAAATTACTCTGAATATTTGGCTATATTGAAAACTTGAAACGCTAGACAGTGGCTATCCCATCCTTTCACATAGTTATCTTTATCATAAGGTTGTCTGAAAGATATCGCTTTCAGCGATAAGACATCCAACTGTGCACCTAAGTTGTTGGTTATTAAGTTTATGTTTTTGTATTTCATCATATTATCTTCAGGTTGAGAGACAAATTAAAATATTTACCAAACAAATCTCTGAGTGCAAACTATATAAATTCCGTGAACACTAAATTCAAAACTCAATTAAAAAATCGTATAGAGCTCGACCGGTCCAATATTTTTGCTATTAAACCTGCACAAGTACACAGAACATACAGACAATAGCTAGAATACTCTATACTATATAAGGCCATATTAAAACCAACTTTATAAAATATTTCGTATAAAATGGAAAACAAATAAAAAATCGCGCCGTATAGAAATAGATTTAAGTTTATGATTTAGATAGATTGCAAGAAACAAGTACAATGGCGAACTAAAAGCTTATTAAAATATAAAAAAGATACAAATATTACGTAAGTATTTGCAAAAAAAAAAGTCGTATATCAATCAAAAAAGTTCCTTAAACTTAGTCGGTGCCATCACCGATATAACTGTACGTAAAATTACCGTTTTACTGTATAGATTACCTGTGGTAGATGTATGTTTGATGACCTCTGTGGCGAAGTGGGCGAAGGCCAACGCAGAAGGTTGCGGGTTCGATTCTCGGGACAAATGTTTGTATATGCAAATATTTGTCTCAGGTCTGGGTGTTTTCTATGTAATATATTTGGATTTAAAAAAAAAAGTATATCAGTCACGCCCATACAAGCTCTGTTTAGTTCGGGGCTAGATGATAGGGCTGTGTGAGAATTTTCTAGTATATTTATTTTATTTATTTATTTACCTGTAGTATATACTACCATCGCAGTATTCCGGGTAATTACTTTTTTAGGTATCCTGCGTATCCCAGCCATTCAAACAGAGCTATATGATAAAACTATCTTTATCGTTTCTAACGTGACCTAGTCGAAAATTCAGACTTCCCGCTACGAACGCGACGTAAAACCGAATGACCAACGACAGGAATTTATGGTGTACTAGAAAAACATGCCCCATGTTTTTCTTACATGCATTAAATATTGAAAACAGTCGTGAGATTACGAAATTACGGGTTAGGACCTATCTGATATGTTCCTTTTAGGAAAAAGAATTCCGGAAATGTGTACGATGGATATTGAAATTGTGTAGAAATGAAATGAAATCTTATATTTATCTTGGATTAGGGATCCAATCCAACAGCGTACAGTTTTATTTTTGCGGATTTTTTTGATTAATTCATACTTTCTATACATGCCGTATAAATGCAGTATCAGGATCATGACAAATCAATATAAATATATATAAATAAATCTTGTTTATTTTTCACACAGCATCATTTAGCCCCAAAATAAGCAAAGCTTGTGTTATGGGAACTACATGGCTGATATACTACTTATATACATTTTTTTTAAATACATTCATATTATACATAGAAAACACTCAGATCCCGAGACAAATATTTGCAGATGCAAACAATTGTCCAGCGGCGAGAATCGAACCCGCAACCTTCTGCGTCCCAGGCTGGTCTTCGCCCACTGCGACACAGAGGTCGACAAATCTTTAGGGTCAAAATAACGCAATCAATGGAAAATAGGCAAGTTACAGTTGCTTTGAATGGCAAGTTACATTTTAATTACAATTGTTCTACTTTAATCTTATTCATTTAAAACAAAAATAAATTTCGTATTATAAGTTACGTCACATTCTAAATTTCTAAGAAAATCTAATCGGGTACTTTGCAATATGCTTTGTTTTTAACCAAGATAATAAGATAGAGTTGTAGACTACCTCGGGAGAGTTGTTTGTCTTTCCAAAGTACACATCTGATGTTAAAAGCACGCGATGGTGCGATTAAAGTCTACTGTAAAAATCTTTGAAATTGCTTGGAAATGGAGAGAGATTTTCTTCGATAGAGTTTTGGTTTTATGAGAGTTTTATTGTTTGTTTTAGTAGAACTAAACAATGGCATGTAAGTGAATAATAAATCCTTATAGACAACCTCTTTGGCACAGTAGGTGAGGGCCCGTCTGAGACTTCCCGTCTGAGAAGTGTTACGAGTTTGATTTCCACCTCGTGACAAATGTTTGTATGATCTGCAAATATTGGTATCGGACATGGGTGTTTTCTATGTTTATATTTACAAAAATGTATATATGTAGTATATCAGTCAATGGTTCTCAAAACACAAGCTCTGCTTACTTTGGGGCTAAATGATTCTGTCTGAAAATGTCCAGCATTATTCATTTATAAATATTTCTTTATTTATTAGAGACACAATGGACCTTTTCCCAACTGCGAAAGGCCACGCTTATTGCGTGGATGTAATTTATAATGAATGAATGGACACTTAAACAAATAATAATTATATAAACAAACACCCAACACTCGCATACATAGTCCTGTATGCGAGTGTACCCACTAGTATTCCCTGTGTCGTGAATATCATCCATATTTAATACATTGTAGGATAGTAGTACTTAATTCGTTTCATCAGCTTAGACCGACTATTATGCAATATTTTAGAAAGAAATCAAGAAAGAAGAATGACAGAAAAAAAGAAAGAAAATCCATTTATTTGACAAACACATTTTACAGAGACGATAAAGGTAGGAAGGAACATAAATCTATATATATATATCATTCCTACCGTAATAGGTAGGCGCCGTGGTAGACTGATGGCACAAAGTTACCTAGGTACATATTCCTCTCCGCAAGAGGAGTAAGTACTCTTTCCAAGCATGGCCTAAACAGGTTCTGTCTCAGCATATTATGCAACTCCACAATACCAGGATATGAAGCAACGCTGGTTTTCATACAGAAACTATTTTACGTTCTGCACCCTGGACTCAGAGCGCATAAGAGAATAATTTGATAAGGATGAATGAAGCCAAAGAGGTATGCAAGGATCGTAGGAAGTGGAAATGTAGGAATTCAGATTTTGTAAAGGAAAGGTAAAATTCCATTCAATTGGAATAAAAGCAACATACAACGTTAAATAAACTTCCAAGAAACTAAACAGAAACACTTCTAAATAAATCTCGTTTCGAAAGTACAGTTTTAATTACTACAGGCTAAACCATTTCAATGTTTTAAACCATCTAATAGCTTGCAAGGCAATTTTCATTAGAGCAACTTTAAACAAATTAAGATTCCGAAATAAAATACTTTCCGGATAAAGGTACTGCCATTCGAAAGGTAATAAAATAAACTGCTGAAGTAAACGGTAGAATAAGGTGAAAAACTATAGAACGGACTCAAGTTAATGTACGGCAACGTTGAACTTACTTTTCTATATACATATATCTCAAAAATATCTATCGATGTAATAAAATAAACTGCTAAGCAAACGGTAGAATAAGGTGAAAAACTATAGAACGGGCTCAATTTAATGTACGGCAACGTTGAACTTAATTTTCTATGTACATTTATTTTAAAAAAATCTATCGATCCAAAAAAAATGGAGTTATTGACAAAAGATAACACGTGTTAGTATAGGATTAATGCAGTACATTGCTATTTATATCGCCAAAAAACACACATAAAACATTACCCTCATTTTGGACAGTGGTAAAAAGCATTCAGTGTGTTTCAGCACGTTTTCCTCGCATTTTCATAACAAATTTTAATGGACACGATTTTGCCATGACTGTAAAGGATCGTTATCCAAGTTTAATATTATACCAACCTATCTGGTATCGTTATTTAGTCGACGTCTATGGCGCAGTTGGCGAAGGCTCATCTAAGATACACCTCGAAGATTCCCACCTCGGGACAAATTTTTGTATGATATGCAAATATTTGTCGGGGGTCGGGTGTTTTCTTTGTATAAAAATGTATAAATTAATATAAGTAATTAAATTATTAGCCATGTAGTTCCCATAAAACAAGCTCTGCTCAATTTGGGGGTAGATGATGCTGTGTGTAAATATATTAATATTAATATTATTTAGCGATAAATTCACCCAGTCTACTACATAGTCAAAGTTTATTGATAGATATGATAAAATATCTTGAAAACAAAAAATCAAAGTATCCAAAATCAAAAAAGGTATACTAATTACTTTTCTTGCAATATATTAAATATTTTCCTAATACTTTTTTACTCCACAAGGACTACGCAAGGTAGTAAAACTACGTTCAGACGGTACGTGCTGAAAAACTTAATTTCCTCACCATTTTGTTTTGCCTACGTTATCTAGACACGATGTTTTTTATACATTGGCCTACTCTTGAGGATTGAGATGCAGATATGTGTCATGAAGTCATGTTTTAAACTACTTTATACGGCTCTGATTCGTAAATATTTTTAGTTTCTAACTTGATTTCAGACGACCTCTGTGGCGCAGAGGGCGAAGGCTCGCCTGAAACGCAGAAGGTTGCGGGTTCGGCGGGACAAATGTTTGTATCTGCGAATATTTGTTTTCAAATTTTATATCAAATTTTCGGGTCTGGGTGTTTTATATGTATAATATGTATGTATTTAAAAAAAACGTATATAAGTATCATCTAGTTCCCATAACACAAGCTCTGCTTACTTTGGGGCTGTGTGAAAAATGTCCAGCATTATTTATTTGCAAAAGTGAGATCTTGAAAGCCGTTGTGAAGTTGGGCAATTTGATGTATACAAATGTAATCTAAGGTAATAAATATTAGCGCTTAGACCGCTGTATGCTGCCGTTATAAGACTGTAGTTAAATAATTATAAATCCGTAAAGTTTGCACAAAAGCATTAATTGATAACGATAATCAGTCGTTATTATTATAACTATCTTGTGTCGATTTAATTTCCAAATTTTAATTTAATGCCGTCAAACCTTAGACGGCTCATCTAAGGTGAGCCTGACAATTATTTACTATTATAAACTAACAATTTCAACCTTTATGATATCGTGAAGACTAGATTGAAACTTTTTCAGATGAATTAGACATGATTTGGAAAGAATCTATGGTTTTAACGCTTGTCGCACAATATTTGACCAAAACCTTTCGGCACAATGTTTCCTATAGTAATACAATGTATAAGTAGTTATAAAAACGAAAAAAACACGCTTTTATCATGTACTTACAATTATAATAAAAAAAAAACCCTTGTTACCAAGCCCAATCTATTGGACTCGTCAAAACGAATCTTAAGATTAGGTTTACTAGCAGCCACTGAAGAGTTCCACTATCCAGCTCCATCATCAAAACAGCTGCAGGATACCAAATTATAGTATCGTCATCCAAACTATATATACATACAAAATTTCATATCGATACGACAATTAGAAGTAGGTTAAAATTGACTTCTAAGATTTGATTACATTGTTTGGTATTAAAAAAACACCATTCTAACATATTATTGGAATTAAGCTATATTTTTGTTATTATTGAAACAAAGCGTATATCTAAGTGAATCTTAGCGTGTAAGTTGTCTAATACATAATTCTGCAAACTCAATTGGCAAGGAAATAAATCATTACTGCAACATACTCTAAATCTTAACTTGTACCTGAATGTGTCCGGAGTTGTCCAAAGAAAAGTGCTCACGTGTATCCCAACTTTCCCGTAGAGTCAGGCGAACGAGCGAATTCGGAACCTACCCTATCTCTGGCGATTTTCAATAGAGAAGTAATTCAAACTTCACCCGCTACATGGGAATTTATTACGACATGTTTAAAAGCTACGGCTAAACTGGCGCGACAAAGCGAGATTGTGAAGGAACACACACCCTACACACACACACGTACCCACACACACAAATGTCACAGGATTGATAGCTTGAATTACCCTCCCCTGATACACAAACCACATCTTAACACACACCACATCGTAACACACACGCGCACACACACACACATGTCACGGGATTGACAGCTTGAACTACCCTCCAAAGCATGAAAACACAAATGTTTTAAAGCTTTGTTAATTGTCAAACGTTGCGAGGAATCAATGGATGGTGAGACTTAGTACTGTTCGGTGCAAGCACCTTGGCTTTTGACATATTGATTTCCACGATGGAATGGCATGAATTCTATAAAAAAATCAAAACACTACAGATACGATAAAAAAGATACACCCTTATGACGGACAGGCAAGCGGATGATGTAGTTATAGGGTTTTTTACACCCAATAAATACAAAAATAGTCCAGCCCGCTTAGCATGAGCACCCAAGACAACGTCTTATCTACGAAAGAGAAGACAAAAGTCTGTCGCATGTTCTGTCAAACAAAAGAGAGGGACAAAATATATCGTCTTCTCGGCGGTAGACAAAACCGTTGTCTTGGGTCTTCATGCTAAGCAGGCTGACCCCACATTAGGATACCCTGTATCGTAGGTATTAGAATCTACCACAACACCCAGACCCGGAATAAATATCTGCAGAACATACAAACATTTGTCATTGTCATGCAGCAAGAATCGAACCCGTACCTCGCGTCGCAGCCGGTTACTCGCCCGCCGCTCCATCGAAGCTAATAAGGTGCAGTTGTCCCTTACGGAGTCTTAAAAAGGTGGATAAGTCTTGGAAACGCCTTCTGCTTTGCGGTGGCTCTCGCGTCGGTTTGGCCGTAGCTTTACATGTGACCGCGGGCAATTGTGAAGGGTGTATGCTTTGAGTTTTGCAAGTTGTCGAAGAAATTGAGAGCTAATAGGGATTAACATGGTTTAATGAGTGGTTTGTTTGTAAAACGTTTGTTAATTTTTTTTAATCGACTTTCTAGACGACGCTGCCTGTATTTCATTTGCCGTAAGATATATTTTATTTAATTGTTTATGCGATTGTATGTTTTAATTTATCTCTATTATTTTATGTTTTGGATCGGTTCAATAACTGTTGTCTTTTTTTTTCTCGAAAAATTGTATCAATTTTTATTTATTTTTGTATAGCCAACTCAGACAAATAAGCTTATTTCGTTTCTTATTTGTGAAAATATCTTAATAGTAAATAGTATCTTATTAAATTGTCTATTTAGTAATAAATACTGTTTGTTTTCCGAATAAAATAAAAATAAAATCGATAACGGCTTATCCGATTGAAATGAACGAATGAAAAACATGCTCACTACTGTATTTCCCATGATGGACATCCTAAGACACACGAAGAAGGCGTATTACACCTTAAATGCCTAAATTGACGAAAAAACTGCATGACCTGACGTCGCTCCGTTCCCTCGATAACTTGTCAAATTGCATATCTATAGTTAGTTTTTAACTAAGGTTACTTTTTTTAACATAAGGTTTTAAGTTATTATAATAAAGCGTGTGTTGTCTTAAGACTTAAGGTTGATACTTTTTTGAGTTCCATGACTATTACTTTTGAATCACCTTGTTCGATTGGCACCAAACTAAAGCTGAATGAAGGATTATAAAAAAAACACTAAGGAGAGTTTTTGTCTGATTTTTTTTTGCTTGGTCGCGCGCGAGGAATCGGTTTATGAATGAATGAAAATACTTTATTGTACAACTTATAATATAAACAATAACACATTAAGAAAAGGAAAAATGGGCGGCTTATAGCTTAAAAGCGACCTCCATATATTATCGGTTTATATTAATTTTAAAATTTTAATTCACTTATATTTTAAGCTGACGTTTCTATATTATGATCCCATTGATTTCAATGAATAGAAACCTTTTGACTTTGACTTGAACATAAAACATGGGAATACAAAAAATAACTCTATGATATATTTAACAGACAATTTAAAGTTAATTATTGACTTGTTTGTCTCGGGTCTGTGTGTGTTCTATGTATAATATGTATGTATTTACAAAAAAAAAGTATATAAGTAGTATATTAGTCATGTAGTTCCCATAATACAAGTTCTGCTTAGTTTGGGGCTAGATGATGTTGTGTGAAAAATGTCCAACATTATTATTATTATTTAATTATTAATAACAACTAAGTCCACTCTCATAACATATATTTTCATCAATTTTGACCGAGTGAAGTGTAGTTAAATGGTTTTCAAGTGGCTTTCGAAATTTACTGATCTCCATCGCCACCGCCCCAGCCACCGCTACCACCACCACAGCCACCACTATTACATTAGATTGACCGGGCCATTATCATCTAAAACTACGGCTATTTAGGCAAATCAAATACCAACAGCGAGTACCTACTCGCGAGGAAACCGGTTCAGCCGTCCCTCCCCCGACCCCGCGCTCGGAGGACCCCGCACCTTGGCCGTCGAATCTCACAGTGACAGACGTGTTCACTTTATTATTCATTATTTCATTGTAAATACCACAAAGGCTCACTATTGTAATAAAACAAATATCTCATGAAAGGGGTCTTATTTGAAGACACCAACGGCTAGTCTCCCCTTTTTGTTCCTTTCTATAAACCCGCTTAAAAATATAAACTATAAAATATAAACTTTCACCAAACATTTGTTTATCCTGAACGCAGCTTTCAAAAAGCTGTTACCTGCCTAACCAGCATTTATGAATCCTAAAATTTTATATTCCCTCAATACTGTTTAATATTCTGGTCAGTACTGGAACATTGCCAGTACATCCCGCAGTACTAAGTACGTACATAATATTTCGTGTTTATGTATCAAATGTAACATTCAATCTTTATGTTACGATGCGATTATTTCATGGAGACAGTACATGGATGACAGTAGCTGCCGCACCTCGAGCCCTGAATGAAAGTTAAGGGACGATTTATTTTTAGCAACCTGCTATTGTCGACGCGTGACCAGAGAGCTGGCTCGAATATATGAGAGAATAACACCAGCATTGCCATTTAGCGTGACAATGCAGCCAGGATTTTGGGGATGCGTCTGGTAGTGATTTTATATACTCAAAAGTAGGTGGTTTATCAACATAACACGCGGGCGTAGGCGCGGGCAGAATCTAGTACTTTATAAAAGCTTCAAAATAATAAAATAAACAAAAAAATTATTTAACCAATAAGTAAAAGTAATGGGCGGTCTCATCGCTTTAAAGCGTTAAATCTCTTCCAGACAACCTTGGGATGGAACTAAATGTATGTAATTTTAAGAATGATTGGCGATGAACGTAATTATAAATACAAGAGGAGATTGCAATTCGATATACAAACTACTAGAATGCGTGTTAATGCGGCCAGTATTTTGGGAACGCTTCCGTCTGGTAATGATTTAGATTAGTTGAGCTATCTATAGATCGTTTGAAAGGATCTCAATATAGCTTAACTGTTTCATCTGTATATTTTGTACAAACTTACCTACCTGAGTACAGTAGTTATTTAATTATTTCTGTAAATAATTGTACGTATAAAACTATTGAATGGGTTATTTTGAAATGGAACAATTTAATGCGCCCTAAACTTAGGTTGGCCTTCCTTAGTGTTGAAAGCTATTGACTATTAAACCGGAAACCAATAACTTAACGTGCCCTCTGAAGCATAGAAGCAGTCCATAGCTATAATTTGCTTATATAAAAAAACAAACATGACATTCCCCTTTCTTAGATTCATACTTTGATTGCAAATTTGTGAGGGTAATACGTAGGGGGTAGGACCAGTAGAGGCCAGTCCAAAAATTACTGCTTGTCAAAGTTTTTGCATAGTAGATGGGATTCCACTTGCCAGGTTGCAGGAATACTTGCAGGAACACCGATGGCACATGCCATCGAATTAGTGGTTCTAGGCCATGCCGGTACCTCACGTTTGCCTTTACCATAAGGATTTAAGTAATAAAATAATTACGTAGGGTAAGTTGTCTTGCTTTTTACTAACATGTAATTTTTCGTTTGTTATAATCGTTAGTCAGAAGCTAGGCCTACCTAAGTCTAGAATGCTGTGCCCCACAAAACTGCACTATGTCGGACTAAAAGCCACCGCTCGCTTCGAGCCAGAGCATTTGGTTCAAGTTATAAGCTAAATGAAAGTATAGAAGAGCTTTTTAATTAATTTTAATTTTTTTTTAAGTTTTATATACGCTCTCGTATCAAGCCGGAGGTCGCGAGTTTGAGTTGAATTTTTGGGATATTATAAATTCTTGTAATTTCCCTTATGTGTAAAAAAAAACCAAATCATCATAATAATAATAAATTTTATACGAAGCTTTATCGCATTTACCTTATTTATTGTGTTGACGTTTCGATTATATTAGCTGCATATATTCCAGTCGACACGTAACCAATGTTGTTGCAACACTTTTGAAACATCAAGACAGTAATACGCCTTCGTATAAACGCTATAAAGACCAAACATAAAATATTTAATTATGAGCTTTTGAATTTCACGTCCACGTTTTTGGTTAAACATACCAATT
Source organism: Perizoma affinitatum (assembly GCA_961405105.1). Taxonomy (NCBI): domain Eukaryota; kingdom Metazoa; phylum Arthropoda; class Insecta; order Lepidoptera; family Geometridae; genus Perizoma; species Perizoma affinitatum. Next base: position 9,932,052 of record OY560205.1, on the reverse strand, counting down.
ATCTCAAGCACAAGTATTTTTTTTTAATTACCTTTGTTTTTTTTCTATCATCGATTTCATTAATTGTGGCGATAAACCCATTTTTTTATGATATATAAAACGATTGCAAAAACCTGCATCACAATCCGAAACGACGTCCCAGCGATAAGTCACAGCCAAAAGGTTTGTATTCATTGAAATCACAAGGATCATATAGAAACATCAGCTTATTTTATTTTTTTACGATGTTAAAGGGAATTTACACCACCTAGAAGAATCAGGCAACAAATTATGCTTGTTTTTTTTAAATGAAAAATTCAGCTAAACCAAACAGATAAAACAAACATTATGGCAAACGTACACCAAGATTCCCTGTATCATGGGTATCAGAAACTACAAGTACCGTGGTACCACAGCACCCAAACCCTATCATATATCTGCAGAACATGCGCATATTTGTCTAACAGCCTTTTATTATTTTGCCACTTTACTAAAACGTAAAGCCTTTTTTTTATTTATTAATTATATCCACTGTATAAAAGTAATTATACAATCTAAAATATTGTGTATATACCCTGCTATACATGTATTTCAGTCCTAGTGTAATGAACAAAGGAAACCTAGGTATAATTTTAACATTAAAGTCCATCGCTCATTATTATCTTTATACCGACACACCTTTATAGAATAATCAACTTTTAATTTACTTTACTTTATTCTTAAGTCATAAATCTATGTGACCCCCAATTATATGACTTAACAGCGTGCACAGATTATTTGAACTAGCTTAACACTAAATAAGCGTAATAGATACATAACTCGTTCTTCTGGCTTTCCGTAGTTGGCTAAAACTTAAGCATTGCACTTTTACTTTTCTTGTTCTCAGACGCTTTTAGCTCCAACTCCGACCACACTACCAGCATGTAGGTCACAGGGTGTTCTCTAAATGAGCGCTGCCTAATGAACACGAATCTTAGAGTGGCGTGTTGCGAGCTTTGGTGCGCCTTATTTGATTGCATTGTAATATACTTCAGTGGCTTCTTTGAAGTTAAAGGGCTCTACCCTCCCCCCTCCCCCCAACTATGACCTCACTATCAGTATGTGGATCACAGGGTGTCCTCTGAATAAGCGCTGCCTAATGAACACGAATCTTAGAGTGGCTTGTTGCGAGCGTGAGTGCGCCTTATTTGATTGCATTGTAATATACTTCAGTGGCTTCTTAAAAATTAAAGGGCTCTTACCCTTCCCCCCCCCCCAACTATGACCTCACTATCAGTATGTGGATCACAGGATGTTCTCTAAATGAGCGCTGCCTAATGAATACGAATCTTTGAGTGGCGTGTTGCGAGCGTGAGTGTGCCTAATTTGATTGCATTGTAAAATACTTCAGTGGCTTCTTAAAAATTAAAGGGCTTTTACCCCCTCCCAACCCCACAAATTACAACCTCACTATCAGCATGTGGATCACAGTATGTTCTCTAAATGAACGCTGCGTAATGAACACGAATCTTAGAGTGGCGTGTTACGAGCGTGCGGTGCGCCTTATTTGATTGCATTGTAATATACTTCAGTGGCTTAAAGGGCTCTACCCTCCCCCCTCCCCCCCAACTACGATCTCACTATCAGTATGTGGATCACAGGATGTTCTCTAAATAAGCGCTGCCTAATGAACACGAATCTTAGAGTGGCTTGTTGCGAGCGTGAGTGTGCCTAATTTGATTGCATTGTAAAATACTTCAGTGGCTTCTTAAAAATTAAAGGGCTTTTACCCCCTCCCAACCCCACAAATTACAACCTCACTATCAGCATGTGGATCACAGTATGTTCTCTAAATGAACGCTGCCTAATGAACACGAATCTTAGAGTGGCATGTTGCGAGCTTTGGTGCGCCTTATTTGATTGCATTGTAATATACTTCAGTGGCTTCTTAAAAATTAAAGGGCTTTTACCCCCTCCCAACCCCACAAATTACAACCTCACTATCAGCATGTGGATCACAGTATGTTCTCTAAATGAACGCTGCCTAATGAACACGAATCTTAGAGTGGCATGTTGCGAGCTTTGGTGCGCCTTATTTGATTGCATTGTAATATACTTCAGTGGCTTCTTAGAAATTAAAGGGTTCTTACGGTTATACTGTAACTGTGTATTACTTTTCAAACTTTCGTGATTAGGTAACATAATAATGAATTTAACGGGCCTTTTGCCCGTGACCACGGCTGTTGTAATACAGTCGAAACGTTGTGTTGTAATGTTGGGAAAACAATGAAAAAGGTAAACGCGATAAAGAACCGTTGTTAAACTTATAACTGCGTATTTTCTTACACTTATGATTTTCTTGTTATTTGTCGCTTGTAGCCCCGACTATGATTTCCCTATCAGCATGTAGGTTACAGGATGTTCTCTAAATAAGCGCTGCCTAATGAACACGAATCTTAGAGTGGCGTGTTACAAGCGTGCGGTGTGCCTAATTTGATTGCATTGTAATATACTTCAGTGGCTTTTTTAGTAATTAAAGGGTTATATCGTGATTGTGTATTATATGTTTCGGTAAATTGCAAAATAATTAAAATGAAGAAAGAAAGGTATATATATATATATATATATATACTCTTTTTGGGGTTAAGCTCACTTTTGTACGTCATCTCATTCTGTTATATATGTTTTTATTCATATTCATTTCTTCATTGCATACACTTGCCGACTTTGATCTTAAATTAATTAAAGTAAGTATCGCTGCAATTAAGTAAATGATACTTTTAATTACGAATTGAATGTGTTAATTATGAATTAAAGACATTTATTCTGACCAGATGCTGTACACATAATGTATACTAGCATTTATATCTTTAATTATTATTTACGTGCAAAGTGAACTGCAGTGCTGATTTTTAGCTTGAACCTCGGTTGATTTTATATTAATTAACATTGGGCCACACAAAGGCTAAGAAAAACATCCCTTCCTAAATGGTTACGGGTTCGAATACTGCCGCGAGACAAATGTTTGTATCGTCAGCATATATTTGTCTGGGTGTTTATTTTTAAAGTATGGAGGTAGTATATAAATCATGTAGTGCCCGTAACACAAGCTCTGCTTACTTTGGGGCTAGATGATGCTGTGTGAAAAATGACCAGCATTTTTTTTTTTATTATTATTTCATAGGAACCCCATAATTTCACCTTATGGTAAGTCATGGTATGGCCGACGATGAAGCATGAAGGTCTAGAAGATACCTGTTCGATCTGACCTTGAAGAAACACAGTTTATATATTTCAGGAAATATAACCTAGATGATATTGTGTTCCATTCCATCACCGTTCTCATTATAAACATTAACGTAATTTGTATTTTTCTGGATGGAAAGACACTAATTTTGGCTTTCCACTGTATAGAATATTCGAAGGTAGGTTTTGTGGCTATTTTTTTATCCATGATGTAGATTCTGCGTTTGTTTTTGTTCGACAGCTCTGTTTTTGTTCAGCACGGCGGATGAAAAATTGGCTGCGAAGCAAAAGTTTCGGACTACAGCAGGACAAATGTGGAGTCAGGACTATGTATGTTTTTCATATAGTAAATTTGGATTTAACGAATGAATATCTTTAAAAAAAATGTGAATATATTATTAAATTTTCTCTCAGATTCTTAGGATAAATGAAGACACTTACACATTATATTAATGTCGACATTAGTATCGCTGCAGTGACAGTTTTAACACTTAAGAAAAATCAGTGAGTATTTTCTTCTCCTTGCGAAGTCTAAACTCTAAACTAGGTATTTTAAAATGTCTTGAGACAACTTTTTCAAAAAGCAAAATGTCGAGTGAATTCTAGGAGTGATTTCTAGGCTACGTTTCAGGTTAACACATTCGTAAAAATACAATGTTGCCGCTGTGAAAAATGCAAATTGAACACCGAAATAAAAATCACAACAAAGTGATTTTATTTGTCCATAAACGTATATATTCAGATAGGTGCAGTTTTATTCGCACAAGCAATGAAACCACAGTTATATGGCAACTAAATAATATATTCGAAGCACCCAGAGCTTTTGTGACGTTGGATATGTTTAAAACTGTGGGCGGGACTTAAATAGATTCAGATTAACCCATAAGACTGAATGTGTTTTACAAAATACTAGAAATGAGAAAACTGTAGTGTTGAAGAATTGAAACTAATACTGATTTAACATCTAAATAATTACTATTTATTTTCATAAATATGCTGATATTTGTATGTACTTGCAATTAAAAAGCCCCTTTAGAGCTAATTCAAAGGTAGTTGTATATTTCTTTCATTTTATTTTAAAATTAAATATACCGATGATGAAAGGTATTTGTCCGAGCTTTAATAAACTTGAACAAGATAATTAACTCGAACTCATTATTAAAATTTTGTATCAAAGCAGAAAAGTTACGTTATTTTTGATAATTACCTGTTATTTCTCAGGGTCCTTTGGTATTGCAAGCTTCTATAGGTTACGGTAACCAATTACCAGCAGGTAGGCCGTATACTTGATTGTCACTTTAGTTATACCTAAATAAAAAATCTTATGAACAAAAAGCTAATCTAAAAATATTACCTACTTCCATTCGGCAAATTCCAGCTAAACTGAGTACCGAAATAACCTCTAAAAGCAACTATGAAAACAAGCGTGCTAACCGTCTCTTGGTCAAACTCGCCTGAATCTGAAATTCAAAGATTATTTACTAAGAATTTGCTAGCAAACTTAATAGAATACACAGACAACATTCCTAAAGCGAAAGTTCCTCAGGACTTTGTGAGTTTCATACATGTGTATAAAATACAATCTAAATAACCTAACTTTGGGTTGGTTCTTAACTTTGTACTTCAGGTGGTCTTGTCTCGTTCGCTGTTTTTGTTTTGTGACAACGTGATTTCTGTGAGAATTGTTTCTGAACGAAAACTCCTGTAATTGGGAAAACGAAATAAGTTTTGTCGACAACTTTACTATTAACAAAACTGACTTACATTAAATTTTAACAAATATTTTTAAAAGCAACACGATTTTCGTCTTCATGATAGATAATTTCATACAAAAAATATTTTTTTCTTCTTTGACGACCTCTGTGGCGAAGTGGGCGAAGGCCCGCCTGAGACGCAGAAGGTTGCGAGTTTGATTCCCGCCGCGGGATAAATGTTGGCATATACAAATATTTGTCTCGGGATCTGGATGTTTTCTATGTATAATATAATATGTATGTATTTATAAAAAAAAAGTATATAAGAAGTATATCAGTCATGTAGTTCCCATAACACAAGCTCTGCTTACTTTGGGGCTAGATGATGCTGTGTGAAAAATGTCCAGCATTATTTATCCAGCATTATTAATTTCAGATCAATGCTCGTAAGTGGTAATAAGAAATACAAGTTGGACGTACCTCTCACAAGTTGGACGTACCTCTCACAAGTTGGACGTACCTCTCACAAGTTGGACGTACCTCTCACAAGGGGTTAATTAAACTTTACATTTGGCACATGTCCACATGCACATGAATATGGCACTTGACCAATCGGCGCATAAAAAACAAAACAAACAAACACGCTCACGACTGCCTTCCCCATGGTGGACATCCTCAGATACATACCCAGTGAGTAGATCTTTGAGTATACCAAGTAGGGGGTAGTCAGAGGCACGCCCAAACATTACATTTGGTACATGCTCGCGTTTTGTAAGTAGTAAACATTCCACGTGACAGGTTGCAAGCCTTCGAATTTTTGGTTCTAGGGCATGCCGGTTTCCTCACGATGTTTTCCTTCACCATTTTGAGCACGTATTAACGCGCACATTTTTTCGAGTGGATAAATCCATTGGTGCACGAACGAGTTCGAACCCACGACCTCCGGATCAGAAGTCGGGGTATCACTCACTAGGCCCGTGTTGGCCTAGTGAGTGATACCCCGCTTATTTGGACACTTACTGATGGCACGACATGTCTTAGATTTTTTGGTTTTAGGGCATGCCGGTTTTTGCCATGCATGGCAGGGCATGCCTCACAATGCCTGAAAAGGCACCGTTTCGGGGACTTGTTAATGCGCGTAATAATGTTTTCATATGGAAAAATTCAACCCCACGGCCTTTGGATCGGAGCGGTTACCGCCCAATACCTACACGGCTCTAATCAATAATTCTCAGAAGTTGAAAATAGTATACCCAGGTGTAGACACTGTGTAGAACTGCCACATAATTTACACAGCCTAGTATATACATATAGTATGAGAAGTTAATAAGAAAAGTTTTGAATTATGGTATGTTTACCTTAAAACGGGAGACAACACCTCAGTTCATTGAGTAACTTCCAAATAATACGATTAGACACTTTCTAGGATTCAGTTTGAATAAAACTTAATGTTCCGTATCGGACGGAAGTAGATATCTCGATCCTACCTATCTTGATCAAATTTCATATCATGTTTCTTTTCTTGCTGAAGTAGGTAGCCTTCTATTTAATGGTGAAGCAGACACAATTTATAGGGTAGATCAAGAAATCTTTTATTACTCGCTTCTTATTGGCTATGGTGGGTATCGACACTTTCGCGTTTTGCGCCGGAGTTACACCGGCATTGATTGATCGTTCGCCAAGCCTAGCACACACGCGCGCGCCTCCGAAGTTGTTTGCTTTCCGCGCCGGCCGGCCGCGTCATCTCCTCTCGGGACCGCTCGTTGTGTTTTATGCCCTGGAAGAAGACGACACCTCTACCCAGCCAGCATCCTATGGAAGTACGTGGACTCTCAAGGGGCAACTGGGGAGCTACTCCAAAACGATACCCACTACTGGACGTGATAAGGTTAGTCGTGCCCCAAACCAGCCATTACCTAGATTCCCGTACACTTAAACTTATTTTACATAATTTTCTCTTGTAATTCCTTCTTGTATAATATTTAAAAAGATTCCCGCCTTCCATGGCAATTATAATATTACCACAGACCCCGCGAGCATTATCACCAAATGTCAATGTCATTCTGTCAAAGTTCACAATTATTGGTATCAAGGATCTTCACTTCATTTCTTGATTATGGCTTTTGATATAGGGTCTTAATATTGTGTACAAATATGTCATAGAATATTGTTTTTTAATGTCGTTTTTTTTTCTCTGAGGGCTCTAATATTTGCGACTTCATTTTTTAAATATCAAAAAATAAACTCGTATCCTAATTAGGTTTTTTGATTTGACTACCAGTCTAGAGCGTTATTTACTCGCGACACCAGAAGCCTTTTTAAGTGTTTGCCAAAAAGTTTGTGTGCTGCTTTAAAGATACTATATTATAGTCTTTTCAGATAAGTATAAACGTCACCAGTCCAATAAAAAAAACCCATAAATACCCACAACGCATCAGCACTGTCCAGGTAATTGCAAATGTCAATAGGCGACGAAAATACACGTTAGACTTTTTAGCATTTTGGAAAACGTAACTTATTGAAGCTGGCTCTTCTCTGGGTCAAAGCTTTAGCATTACCATTCAGCGTGGCCATGCAGACAGCATTTTGAGAACGCTTCCGTCTAGTAATGATATATTTTCGGGGCAGACAAGGAATATAATGTTTGGCGAACGTGGAATTTTACATGTGGGGCAAAACTCTGCGGGGCGAACACGGAACAAATCAATATGAATCAGTTGACCTATATATAGATGGTTTGGTTTTTAGGTAGCTATTTCGTCTGTATTTTTGTATCCTACTTGTACATAGTTGTATGAATAAATTGCATTTACTCGCATGTTTGTATTATATTGAATGTAAAGCTGGATTTCCATTATTCTGTCGAGGTGTGTCGCCTTGCATCGCTGTCATTTCATACAATTTCCGATTTGGCGCAAACACTGCACACGACAGTAATCTAAAATGACATTGTGTTAAATATATATGAATAAATATGTATCGTTGTTTTGCACCAGATTCATTCTACACGGTAATAAAATAAATTAATAAATAGTGCCATTTGGTTTTTATCATCAGTCATTTTATTAAATATGAAGTAATTAATGAATGTCAGTACTTTATTGTACACTATAACACGTAATAAAATAAACAGAATATTCTTGTTAAAGTACAATGGGCTCTTATCGATTAGCGATCTCTTCCAGATAACCTTCGGGTGTGTAGATATTAAGAGATAATATTGCGGGCGTGTACATAAAAATAATAGTAATCCATAAAAAATAAAAAAAACCTTAAGATATATCTAAACTTTTTTTTTATACTGACCTTGAGACGGGTAAAAAGTCTGATGTACCTACCTGTAATTTTACCGTCACACATACCCTTCAAACTGGAATATAGCAATGCGAGCATTACTAATTAGTGTCAGAAATAGGTATGGTGATAGTAATTCCCCGGACGAGCTCTTCACAAGGAGTTCTACTATTTATAAAAAGCGTCACTGTATCGTATGCCTACGGCCAGAGGATTTAATATTTTGGGCTTCTTAAGTTTCTGAGCACCCTAAACCTACAAACATCTGATTCACGCAATAAAACTGTGTCCCATTAAATCCAGTTTACGGCCTGGAGTTTGACCAGTTTGAAAGCACACGAGCAATTTCAAACAGTAGATACACTTACAAGTTTTACAAGGCTGTTGTCTGAAATAATCTTCAGATCATTATGCGGGCTAACCTCGAGAAATTATTTCTATAAAAACTTTACCTTCCCGCTGCCTTCGATGGGTAGATTTTCGAGATTTATTTTTCTAGTGCACTTTTAATGTGTCTGGAACTTATTTTTTAAATTCCAGACTGTGGCTATGCGTCGAATTTTATATAAAAGAAGATTTTCTTTGAAATTATGTGTTGTCGTTATTTTTAATGGGTTTATTTAAAATTAAAATTTGTATTTTGTTTATAATGTTAAATAATATAATTTATTTGATAATATTAATATTAAATTTGTGTAATTGAGTTGGTCCGTTTTAATTAAAAGAAAATATATAAATGTCGATTAATCGGAATTGCGTCTATCGTATTTTTGGTGGAGGACCATAGAGTAGCATTTATCTTAGGAGACTTGGAAAAGCACTAGCTTTTCCAAGTCTCCTAAGATAAATGCAAAAACAACAACTATGTTTTTACTAACTGCTTGTTTCATTATTGTGCCAAAAGGAAGGGACCATCAAAATTATAAGGCACTGCAAGAAATGTGCTTCTCTCCCGAAATTCCGTCACAACTATGTTTTTACTAACTGCTTGTTTCATTATTGTGCCAAAAGGAAGGGACCATCAAAATTATAAGGCACTGCAAGAAATGTGCTTCTCTCCCGAAATTCCGTCACGTTCTATTTGCGAGAGACATTACGAATGGAAATCTGTTTTGAAAATATTCTTGTTCAAATATTTGGGACGTGTTATTGTAAAACTCAAGTTGGGAGCGAGAGTAACAAGTAATTTGGATAGTGGTGTAATGATTTAGTTTCATTCGATAGTGCTTTATTAGACAAACTTAGATTAATCTACATAAATCTAGATAAACAAAGATAATCAAAAGGCCTATTTACAGGTACTTGAGACTGCTCTCCCGTTATTTCTCAGTCTTGCTAACGCGTAAGCAATACCTCTGCCGCCACTTTTGTTGTATAAAAAAAAGAAAGTAATTTTAAACTTGAAAGAATAGTTTTGAGAGATAATTTAGAGCTTTTTCCTCCAGTATAAACATTGTTAATTTTTTCTATAAAACACGTTTCAGATCTAATAAGCTGTTTTTTATCAGCTAGGGAGTGCTTTTACCATGAAGCTAAAATTATACCTCCGCTGCAAGTTTCTCTACCATACCTTTGTAAGGATTTTTTACTACTTTTGCTTTGTGCTGGAAGAGAATCTCAAAGATATTAATTCAAAATGAGATATCGATTTGGACTTTCATAAGTTTTCAAGTAGCTCCCTTCATCTGAAGGATAACGTTTTCATTAAGAAAATGGAACAGGATTAAATATTGAAGGAAATTTTAGATTCTGAACCCTAGATTTATATTTTTTTTCTATAGTATCGACTACAGACCCTTTACCAAACTCAGGACAAATAAGCCTGGTAGGTTTTCGAGTTTTTCCTTGACCATACAAAATCTGCCAGGGTTAAATCATACCCGGAAATAATCAAGAATGTCTTCAAATTACAAATGAAATTAGGAATATCATTAGAATAAATAAAAACCTAACAGACATCTACGACCTCTGTGGCGCAGTGGGCAATGGCTCTGAGAAGCAGAAGGTTGCGGGTTCGATACCCGCCGCAAGACAAATGTTTGCATGATCTGCAAATATTTAATAAAAATAAAAAATAAATAAAAGTGCATTTATTTACTTACACTTAAACAAACATACCTAGTCTAAGTACAATGTAATAATATAAATAAAAAATAGTAGGTATAGTATAAGTCTGTATGTAAGTTAAGTTTGCCCGTTATTTAGTATTTACCTATCATCGTATCCAAAGCTATCGCTAAGATGTTCTATTATTATATAATTCTTATAATTATAAAATTTAACTTAAGAGTTAGTTTAACTACATATATCAAATTTGTAAACTCCCAACCGATAACATATCCCCCGGAAGAGACTAGCCACTCACGACACAGGGAATCCTAGTGTGAGGGCTAGTATTCACAAACCCTTGATTCATTTTTGTTTTCTCAAACTACCTACCTACTTATTGCTTAAGAACCTATTAATTACTGACCAAGCCTACATTTATAATTACCTACCTATTATAAAGCATACTTGCCTACAATAGCAATGCTATTCGTAGGTAACGTACCTATTTCTAGCTATTAAGAACCTGATGTAAATAAGTAGGAAATCTTCTTGTGTAATTTATGGCTCTAAAACTATCAAGATAAATAAACGATTTTTGATTTTTGAAGTAAAAACGTCGAGGACTCAGCCACGATGTTTTTCAGCCCCGCCTACTGATGTAGCTGCTGACGTCACAGCTACCACTAACTAAATCTATAATAATGACAATGCAACAACAATGATTATTGGTAGGTACAACTAAACAAGTAGGTATGTTATGAAATTATAAACGCACAATCACAAAATACATTTGTCCGGGTCTGGGAGTTATTATATATATATATATGTTTACAAAAAAAAAATAGTTATATATCAACACAAGCTCTGCTTAGTTTGGGGCTAGATGATACACATTCACTCATTACACATGCGATAAATACCCCTAAAACTTATAATTAGTATTTTTTTATCAGATACGCCCAAACTATTTTTTAAAGAAACAAAAACAAAAAAATAAAAACAAAACAAACACGCTCTCGACTGTCTACCCCATGGTGGACATCCTCAGGTATATACTCAGTGAGTAGACTTTGAGGATACCAAGTAGGGGGTAGTCAGAGGCACGTCCAAACATTACATTTGGTACATGCCAGCGTTTTGCAAGTAGTAAGCATTCCACGGGACAGGTTGCAAGCCCATCGCCGCTTATTGGAACACTAACTGTTAGCACATGCCTTCGAATATTTGGTTCTAGGGCATTCCAGTTTCCTCACGATGTTTTCCTACGCCGTTTTTAGCACTGAATATAAATCAGAGGATGCTAATTACTGAAAAAGCAGTCATGAGCATGTTGTTTTTAGGGCTCCGCTTGGAATAACACGAACTCTTTAATAATCATTCAGTTGAAAGGAGGTAGCCTTTCAACTGAATGATTATTAAAGACGCATGAAAGTGCTCTTAAAATAAATTTACCATAAAAACAGATGGTAACATAATTTCAACGTGCAATCAACCCTTGCAAATATATACACTGTGAAAATGAGTCCTAAAAGTCAAATTCTCGTACACACAGTATCTGTTATTAACATTGGAAAATGAGCTTTATTACAACTCGTCAAGGTTCGCTGTCGGTAGATAAGTTTGAACTTCACTTTGTAAGGGTGTTACACTTGCCAGTAGTGTGCAGGGTGTCCCAGAACACATGTACCAATCAAATGCCAATGAAATTGATCAAGATATCCTGAAAAGGAGATTTTACTGAAAATAAATTGATATTGCTTTGTGCCAACAAATATATATTTATTACTATTATGAAATTCTATTAAACAGTTATTTGATTAGATTTTTACCGAAAACAAAGGAAATCTATGAATATTAAAATGAAGGTATATTAATGTAAAAAAAAACAGCGAACCTATATCCCCACTTTCGTCAATAAAATCCACATCAGAGAAACTCTACAACAAAATTTGTTACATAATTACTGTTTCGAATATATTTCGGGACAGTATTCATATTTTTGGACACCCATACTTATCAAATGATCTAAGTCCCGCTACCCGTGTCACAAAATTTTGAGCTTTATCTGGTTGTGTTACGGTGTTAGTGATTGATAGTCTAGTCACGTTTATTCCAGGGTTGTCACGTAATGAGACGCTTCATGCTAAACTCTGTGCGGCTAAGGATAATAAGGCTTTGATTATAGTTGATTCACTTCCAAATGTCCTGCTAACATCATGGGTGCCTTTGTCTAAAACTATCGATATTCAATTCGTTAGCATATATTACAAACAAACAGTCAAAACGTTGAGAAAATAATAAAAAAAGGTAAAATTATAATTATGTTATCTAATCGTGAATGTTGAAAAATTTACTAAGTCAGCGAGACTTAGGTAGTATAGCAAAATAGGTACTTGATAAAAAATATATATCATAAAACACATTTGTTTTAGGCAACAACGTGAACAACATAACATTATTGTTGCCTTATAATAATAATAATGCTGGACATTTTCACACAGCATCATCTATCACCAAACTAAGCAGAGCTTGTGTTATGGAAACTACATGACTACTATACGTATTTTTTTAAGAGCGTACATATCAACTTTACCACTATCTATTTATTTCTCACAATTATTTGAACTAGAACAATAACACTAATCGGAAATACGAACACGAGCACCATGAAACGTCTCTCGCAACCAAAACCCAAGAGCGGAATGAGCGGTTCTCATTCCTCTCTTGGCTTTTGGTTCTTCTTTTTCTGGATGGAATTTAATGGTGCAGGGCCGCAGATGGCCTAGGTCAGAAGGCGCTCAGTCTGTAAAGGGATATGATAGGGCAACTAGTACAAGGGCACTACTTAGTTACGGACCTCGGCTTGGGCCGTTACCAGGATGGAGGAACTGGAGAGAAACGCTCCGGTACATATCTGTACCGTGAGTAGGCAGAAGTGTTAACTCTGTCGGGACTTAATGACGTCACCACCGCGTTAGCAGTACTGATGGGGTCATCAGGGTAACCAAGAACGTGTATGGTCTACGGATAGTTTAATAAGCCGCCCGTTGTTCACGTGGCTATTTATATATATAGCCGTCGGCGCAGATTAAGTCGAGTGAAGATTCTTGTAACAATAAATTAAGGTTCTTTTGGTTATATCAGTTTTATGGTGAATTCACAAGGATATAGAAACGTCAGATTAAAATGTAACAACTCAGCACTCAGCACTATTATTGGTTTTTAGTGGCTTTGGTATCACTGCGGCCGTTAGGCCTATTGTGATCGAAAACTCACTCAGCACTATGTTAAGGAAGCACTTTGTGCCACCAAAACGGCTGGTCTTCCGTGACGCCGGTGTCTTCCGTGACGCCGGACAGGGAGACAGGGTTCATATGAAATACCTACGTATAAACACAAAATATACACCTTATCGTACATAGCCCTGACTCCACACTAGGATTCCCTGTGTCGAGAGCATCAGGAACTACGAGTACTGTGGTATCTCAAAACATAGGACCGGATCAAATATCTTCAGATCATGCAAACATTGTCCCGAGTCTTCCGTTTATTAGGCCGCCGTGCCACTGGGGTCGTTAACATAACGAAGGAAACAAATTTCATAAAACAGTGTAGTGTAGTTGTTTTAGTGAAGTGTGACGTAATGGTGAACATTGTTTTTTCTGAATTTGCAGATGAAAAGTGAGTAGTTGAGCCTTCTGCCTTTATTTTTCAACGATGGTTCCATATACTCCAGTCATTCTGCGACCACGACTATTGCAACACAGTCGAAACGTCGAAAGCGTAATATTATAATAAAAAAACCCCGTAAATAATCCCGTAAAACGCGATGAAAACCCGTAAAAACTTAAAATTAATGGCATACGGAAACGCCTTATCACTGCAGAAAAGATACATCCCACTCCTTGTGATAGCTAACCCACTACTCTCTATAAACACGGTTTTCCCACTAGATACGCGCTTAATTTATGCCCCCATAAAATCTTTTGTCGCCGTACAGCACCATCGTAAAAAAAAACCCTAAAGCCTTTTGGTATGACCTACAGTAATTTCGAAAATGGGTTGAAAGGGTTCAGTGCAAAACGGATGACAGCACTTTAGTTTTAAAACGGACAGGAGTGAAACTACTGAATTTTAGTGGCTTCAATAACAGGACTGAAATGACCGGTCTATCTACACGTTTTCCGTGTCCTACCCTATTGTGAAATATTAAAAAAACTTAATTATGCTCACGACTGTGTCCCCATGATAGACATACTCAGATCCAGTATTTGGTACATGTGCGTGTTTTGTATAGTAGTTAGTATTCCACGTGACAGATTGCAAGCCTATCGCCCCTTATTGGAACACTAATTCATGGCGTATGCCTTCAAAATTTTGGTTCTAGGGTATGTTTGTTATCTCACGATGTTTTCCTTTAGCGTTTTGAACAAATTTTTTTTTAATGAAAAACGTGTTAGAAACGCTGATGGAAAATTGTACATTGAGTATTGTTCCCTATAACCACGGACTCAATATAAAATTGTACAAATTCGTGATATAACAATAAAAGGTATCCCTACTCTAAATAAATTTCATGAATGTTTTTCATCATCAAACAACTCCCATCGTTGAAAAACAGGCCCAATCACAATACCAATATTTCATCCCAAAAAAGCTCTCAAAACCTCGATACGACGCGCCGAAAGCAATCACTCCGACTTTTCATATCTAAAATGCCTAAATTTTCAATCCTATACCGTGTGGAATCGATACCATCAATTGTGATATAGAGCGTACTCACGACATGAAGCGAAGTTAACGACCTTGAAAAGATTTTACTTCTTATATTTTCCTCACGAATCAGTCATCAAATATACGAAATGAAGAAAGAATTCGAATTTGCGTACCGAGCGAAATGTTATGTAGATTACGGCTTTTCGAAACACTTTTTTTGAAAGGGATAGAAAACTTGTAGTACTATGTAGTTCGAAAAAAAAGTATAATGACTAGGCAAAACTATTAACATCAGAAATAACTATCTGACTGACGGTCTCTTTCGCAAAAAAGTTTTATCACAAAGCTTTTATTCATCACTGTCGTCACTAAATCTTGCCATGTGTAAACATTTTGGCCTCACTAACCAATTATAAAATGATTATAATTCCTTCACATTAAATCAATAAAAACTCAACTGGCACATAAATAAATAAAAAAAACAACATTTATTTAGAACTACATAAAAAACAACAAATTTTGCAATTAATGATATAAATGTCCTGACCCCACATTACGATTCCCTGTGTCGTGTGTATCAGGAACTACGAGTACCGTCGTACCACATAGCCTATGCCCGGAACAAATATCTGCAGAACGTGCAAACGGGAATCGAACCCTCTTGCGTCGCAGCTGGCTTCTCGCGCACCTCGCCACCGCACCGGCGTCAACTATCATTATCTGTGATTCATATTTCTTGAATTGATTATACGTATGGCTATTAAAAACAGTCACTGCTCCTTAAAATCTATTTTTGCGTGATGGATGGGATAACTTGTTTTTATCGGTTTTTTTTCCTCCCCTGAGATACCGGACTGATAGAGCTGGCAATATCGACGTGAATCTCGTCTCCGGCTTTTTTAAACAGAACAGTATTAACCGCCCTTATACAAAGGTTCAAGACCATATACGTTTTCCATGAAAAATATTGCACGCATAATTTTGTCATGGCTTGCGTGGAAACTATTACATACAAAAACTAGCTTCTGCCCGCGGCTTCGCCCGCGTGCTATGTTGATAAAACCGGTTTAGTAGCTATGGAGATACGTGGTAACAAACATTCACACACACAGACTTTCGCATTTATTATATTAGTAGGATAGGATTTATCAGTTTATAAAGAAATAAGGAAGAAAAGGGGATCCTAATGTTGATATTATTCATATATATATATTACTCATATATTGTCATACTATATTATATTTTTGACAATAATATCAACATTAGGATCCCCTTTTCTTCCTTATTTCTTTATACTATTATCCTGCCTATTGGTAAGCCGTTACCGTAACTTATGGACGCTTGCAACACTAGAGGTATACTCGCGCGTTGTCTACCTTGAGACGACTCAGTGAAAAGTCTCAATGCCTATAATTTCATCGGTTCCATAGTAATTTCTCTTCAAATTCCATCATAGTAATATGAGCAATGCTGTTTGATGGCAGAAATAAGGCTATTTATGTGTCCTATCATCTCTATCTCAATCTATGAAATACTGCCATAAAAAAAAAATCCTACTCCTATTATAAACGCGAAAATTTGTACGGATCCTTGATGAAACTTTACAGAAATATAGATCAGAATTACACATAGGCTACTTTTTACTCGGGTACCACGCGGGTGAAGCCATTGGCAGAGGCTAGTAAAATATAATGTCCGACTTTTTCGAGAACTGCTACGTCTCCACACCGCTTTGCCTGTTACTGTATCCACGTAAATCTTTATAATACAATCCGATCTTTATTTTTTTCCTTATCTTCTTCGTCTTTGGTTTTGCATGAAGTTATACGCAATATTCTACGGTAAATTTATGTATTTCCCCGCTACTAATTTATGAGGAAAACGAAATTCCGTAAAATCACTGTCAAAAAGGCCTCACTGTTTTTTATAATTGTGGCATTTGGGCATTTTGTTGCCATTTTGTTTATAATATAATCTTAAAACTTAATTTTCATTGCGACTTCTGGGTACGTAGAGAATGCCAGTGCAGTGTTTTGATTGTGGTACTCCTCGGAAGTCTATCTAGATATTTCAAGGCCTTGTTTTTTATAAAATTTTATCTTGTTGCAGGTATGTACGACAGTTCAATATGCTTTATTATACAAAAAGGTGGAGGTAAGTTTAATTTAAACTTTTTAAAACCCTATTTACCCCTGTTTGTAGTTTCGTGACTGAACTTGACCGTATATTTTAAATGACTTTTCGATGATTCTTTGGACAAATATCAAAAAGAGCATTCACAAAAAATTTTAGGGATTTAAATTTTAGGATCGATTTTTTTCTCGATTTTAGGGAGATATTTCCCTAAATTCGCCGCAATGTGAGATGATTTTTTTTAGGTTCTCGTATAGAACCTAAACGACCTACATTTGCCGGAGAGATAATAAAATCTGGGATCTCTAATGAAGGACAGAGGCTTGGTTATCGCTAAGACAAATGGGAATCTGATAATTAGGCTATTAGTGTGACTAATGTTTATGAACATATATATCTATAGACTGTATAATAGGCGTGGCTTCTAGACGTACATAGATGTATATACCTAATTATGGAACATTATAAATCTACACTAATATTAGTAAGAGGTAAACTTTCTAAGTTCTGAAATTCGAGGTAATCTCCAAAACAAACTATTTAATTCAAAAAAACATAGGTTATATTTATCATAAAAAAAAACTTCTAAGAGATCGGACACAGTCCTGATCCCTTACTAGCATTATCTGTATCGTGGTTATTAGGTACTATGAGTACCGTGGTACCACACACAACACTCAGACCCGGAACAATTATTTGCAGAACATGCAAACATTTGTCTAGCTGGAATCGAACCCGCGCCTCTTGCAGCAGCTATCATTGAGATCATCTATATAGTATATAATGACATAATACCTACTTAAAGACCAGGAGAATAATGTATCGTTATATAATACAAGCTTCTTTTATCATTTTTCCTTTGTTTCCTCGCGATATTTTTATCGTAGAAATTTCATGTCGCAGTTAACAAAAGAACCTCTGTTTCCTTCAGAAAACTGTTTGCGCACTTAAATTGTAAAATTCATTGGGGCTCGACATGGATCGAGCCCACGATCTTCGGATCGGGAGTCGGGGTACCACCCAATAGGCCAACATAAATATATATAGTTTTATAAAAGTGTTGAATAATATAGAGGAAGGTAGGTAGGTACAAGAATCCAGTTAAAGCACTTTCAAAATAACATAGTGCTTTTTTACCGTGTAACAAATACCGACGCTTGTCAGACTTGCGATATTGTCATGCGAACGATCAAGGAGTATGTTGAAATGTCACAAATCAGTCACGTGAAATTAATAAAAACTTTAATAAAACTTTTATGGGACCACCTAGGGATCATTCTCTATACAACAACAAAAGAATCATCAAAATCTGTTCAAAATTGGCGAATACATCAGGTACCTACGATAAAAAAAATACAGCCGAATTGAGAACCTCCTATTTTTTAAGTCGGTTAAAAAACACGTAAAGTATCTAAGCTAGAAGCAGCGCGATAGAAGTTTCGATGATATATCAAACTCTCGATACAAAACGCAGACTCCGACCTCTTAGAAATGAAGGTCGTACAAAAGCCAAATATGTCGCCCTTGCAACGCCCTCGACGTATAAAAGGAAAGAAAACGTGAGGTCGCGACAAATGAAACGGATGGAGTGAGAGGTTTATTGCTTTCCCGTTCTATTGTTAAGTTATGACATAGTAAACACAAGACCAGTAGCCTCAATTCAAACGATATTTCTAAAAGACTTTTGAGTCTTAAGATTTTAAAAAATCCAAAGTTCAATGTCCGTCGGTCTCGACCTCCCGCTTGGGACGCAAAAGCTATGCCAATTTAGCGTACCATGTCGTGGATTTGCCCGTGTTAGAACTTTAAAAACAAATATTTTTTGGTATTTTTGCAACTCAAAAGCTATAAAAAATCTAATGGTTAATATTAGATATAATTAAGTTTATCAATAATAACTACTCTATAATGATTTTAAAACGGAGCAAAATTTTATCAAGTCTATCTAGGTACTTTAAGGCGTCAATTGCCTTGTTTTTTATAAAATTTGCATGCGACAATGTTTGTACTTTATACTGATTTTAACAAAAACAACACAAAATTAAAAGTAGCCAACAGGGCTTTTGAAATTAAAAATGTTTGTTCACTTTGAGAGCACAAAAATGTAACGAACTTCGTGAATTGCTCTTCTGTTTCACGCACACTCTATGGTTACGTAACGGGTGTAATATAGGTGTTTAATTTCATCCAGTCATGTGATTTGACGTGGATGGAGGCAACTCTCAGTTTATTTTGTCCTGTATTCATTCAATTACTACACTTGTGAAGCTTTGTTGAAAATTATAATATAAATAAAATAATATAATGTCAAGAAACCGACTTCCTTACGTGATTACGTTATTTTTTTCACTCGGGAAGACGCTCTTTTGACAAGAAACAAAAGCCCACAAAAAATGTTACGGCTGGTCGTGATTCCATAGGATGATGATGTTTTTTGAGTTTTACGGGAAAAGTAGCAATCTCTCATGAATAAAACTTATATGGGACTACTTTCCGATCATTTAACAACAGCAAAAGAATCATCAAAATCGATTAACAATTGGCGAAGATATCATAAAAAAACAGCAAAAAAAGGAATAAAAAATTACAACCGAATTGCGAACCTCTTTCTATTTTTGAAATCGGTTAAAAATAAATAATCATTATTTTACTAAAAGAAGAGTGTTTTGCTTTTAAAATATATATTTTCCTAGAAAAATGGAAGGCTAATGCATTTGTCAGTTTGAAAGTTTCCCGATATTTGGGCACAGTTGCGTATAGCATGTTCACGAACCCTATGGTTAGATCGAAAAAACATGATACCATCATCGCATCTGGATATCGTGTGTTGGGGGCAATTCATACCTTAAATTTTCGATATTTATCAGGATGTTTTGTTTTCATACATATTTTAAAAGTTTGCCTCGCATATTTTAATCTATATTTTAATCTCTGTTTGCCATATACCCAATCTAGCTTCTACAATACAGGCTGGGCTTATTATCAAACTTTTGGTTTTTTCTATTTGCATCTGATGTGATTCGGATTGCATAGTGCATCAGATTCCTTACAAGGCTCTTTATATACCAGTCATATCACGTGTGTGGAAACAAAGAGACAGAAGACCCTTCTCGGTCTATCCTACATTCATTCTATTCCAACTTCAAAGGATATAAAAGCCTTTGTGAGAGAGTTAAATTAAAAATAGAACCTGGCTCGGACAATTTTTTTTTAAATTGTGTTCATTTCATTCATTCATAAGATTTCGAGTTACACGTAGATCTTCAAATTGTTATAGTTCTACCAAAACCTACTTTACAGGCGTATGCATACAATATTGTGTTAGCCTAGTGGGCGTTACCCCGACTACCGATCCGCAGGTCATGGGATCGAACCTGGTTGTGCAACAATGTATTTCTAAAAATGTACGTTGGCATTAAGATGTGTTAAAAATGGTGAAAGAAAATATGATCAGGAAACTGGCATGCCGTGCAATTCGAAGGCTTGCAATCAGTTAGTGTTCCAAAAAGCGATAGGCTTGCAGCCTGTTACGTGGAATGCAGGCATGTGCCACATTTCTACAAATCTATATACTGAGTATGGATCTGAGGAAACGTGATCGTGTTTTTTTTGTTTTAAAGTATGTTGAAATACCACAGATGTGGACCCAAGTAATCGATTTAACTTGAAATGTAAAATAATCATCAAAGGAATACGCTAGAAATAATAACTAAAATACAAGTTTAGATCTGATGTTTAAAAAAACAGTGTCAATTCTGATCTGATACTTTTAAAAAATAGTATTCTAGTCAAAAGTAATTACCAATTGTTTAGAAAAACTTCAAAATCGCGATTGAAAATGAACTGAAGCAATAATATCAAGACTTGGTTGTGTAATTATTACCAGTAATTAAATTAGTCTTAACGTCATTTTCTCCATCTCCAACTCGATAAAAAATGTAGCTACCTTATGTTCTGTAAAAGGATCATTAAAAAGAATAACCAGCCTTGTTTTATTGCCTTTCGATTCCAGCCGCGGGACAAATGTTTGTTAATCTGCAAATATTTGTCTGGGTGTTTTCTTTGTATAATATTTATGTATTTACAAATAAATATAAATAAGTAGTATATCAGTCAAGAAGTTCCCATATTACAAGCTCTGCATAGTTTGGAGCTAGATGATGCTGTGTGAAAAATTACCAGCATTATTTATTTATTTTATTTATTTCCTGGCTTGATCGCGGAGGAACAGGCAGTAGTTAAAACCGACGTTTAAAAATGATCCTTGTGATTTTCTTTTGATAGCCACCGCCACCCCGTGTCAGTTTGACCGGTCTCTAAGACCGTCAAATGGTGCGGTGGCAGTGCAGTGACGATCATAAGATTAACAATGTTTGCACCGGTGTCGACTTCTCCATACAAAATCTACTGCAGACTCCGATCTTCTCCGCCACCGCGCCTATTTCCGTTGACCTGCCGTTTCATTGTATATGGCATACAAACAAACAGAATACAGTCAAATATTAAAATATAATAAATAAAAAACTATAAATTTCGTTCCAGACAATATTCCAAAACATGTGTATGTATCAATAATTATACTTAATATAGCAGAATATAACATTTTAAATAAATAAATAATTCTGGACATTTTTCACACAACATCATCTAGCCCCAAACTAAGCAGAGCTTTTGTTATGCTTATGTACTGATATACTACTTATATACATTTTTATTTGTAAATACATACTTATTATATTACGAGAATCGAACCCGCAACCTTCTGCGTCTCAGGCGGGCCTTCGCCCACTGTGCCACAGAGATCGAGATTGTATTAGGTAAGTAGGTAAATATTTATATGAAATTATACAAGCTTACTCTTTTGCTAGAGCAGCTCATATTACCTTTTTAAACTTGAACATATTATTATTCGAATCAAATGAACCACTATAATCAACTATCTATTATTACATTTTAAATTTCATTTATTCAAATCAACATTGGATCATAACAATTTGGTGTTAATTATAGATTCCTTATTCTTAATTAATAAGCACATTCCTAACTCAAACTATTTAGTTTTGGCGACACAATGACTAATTGATTAAAGCAAGATGTATAGTTTATAAAGACGTTTACCAATACCGATACTACCTTTATGACCGATATGTGTGGCCTGATGTTCTCGCTTAATTATATTGCTGTATTAACTAGCTATAACGTCTAAGCACCCAATACCACTTCATGGCATCATTATCACATATCAATCAGACTTGAATACCATATTGACAAAGCATTCCACCGTCATACACATATAGCACAAAGGAATGGTCTATTGTCAAGAATTATAAAGTTATTGGGGCTCCATTGTCCGAGTACTATTAAGGTCTTTTCAAGTGTTCACGATATGTTAATTGGTGTTTTTTATGTTTAGAGAAAATCGTCTGTGATAATAATCTAACAAAACTAACTATCTAAACGTGATGTACATTGACATCTTTCAATAATAACAACACCATTCTATATCTAAGATACTGCGATCCGAAGCCATCTGTATGGAAGCAACATTCGTTGGAAAATTTTCAAGTGGCATCGGATAGGATTTGATCAAACGATTTCATATATTTTCGATTGAAATTTGCTACGGAACGAATACTTGATACGCTCAAGAGTTGAGGCACAGAAGGTTTAATAGTATTTATATAAAATATTCACTCTGACGAAACTCTCATTTATTTACAAAAGGCGCTCTGGCACCTTGAAGAAAATAATAAGGCTTTTTTCTCTTTACTTTGGCACCTTAATCTGGTTCAACCCCATTGCCTGCACTAGCTTCAAAGTGCATAGCAAAACGGAAGAAGTCTTGTGTCCATACCCAATGTTCAACAGAAACAATCTATAACAATCCTACGATTAATTAAAAAAAACAAACACGCTCACGACTGTCTTCCCCATGGTGGACATCCTCAGATACATACTCAGTGAGTAGATCTTTGAGGATACCAAGTAGGGGGTAGTCAGAAGCACGTCCAAACATTACATTTGGTACATGCCCGCGTTTTGCAAGTAGTAAGCATTCCACGTGACAGGTTGCAAGCCCATCGCCGCTTATTGGAACACTAACTGTTGGCACATTCACTGCTCCATAAATTATTGTAAGATTCTTTGCCAATATCACGTGCTCAAAAACTGTGAAAGAAAACAGCGTGAGGAAACTGGCATGCCCTAGAACTTAAAATTCGAAGGCATGTGACATCTGTTAGTGTTCCAATAAGCGGCGATGGGCTTGCGACTCACGTGGAATGCTAACTACTATGCAAAACATGGCCATATGCCAAATATAACGCACGTGTCTCTGAATACTCCTGACTTGGTATCATCACAGATCTGCGTATTATGTATGGATCTAAGGATCTCCATCATGGGTATTACAATCGTGGGCATGTTTATCGCTTCGTAATTTCATGTAACTTCAAAAACTTGCAGTTGTGTAAAAACGGATTTGCTTTTTAGCAACAGGCGCTAACTGATAACAGCTGAGGAAATTGATTTAGATACAGATTAATTTATTTGCTCGAATATAATGTAAATACAATGGATCTTAATAATGCAGAGGATACTGTGTTCTGTTCTTTTAAATACACACAAATTACATTCTCATAAAGCGTCTCTTTTGCTGATGTTCTTTCATAACATAAAAAAACTTGATGTATATATTTTTTACAAAACTAAAAAACCCGCGGCGTGTATTTCCTACATCGATTTTAGCGTCTCTTATTGACTTGTATAGTGACATTAGTAATAAAAATATCCTTGAAGACATACAAATTGATTGCAAAGTACCGCATTACAATATAAGCCTTTTATGGGAAAAGCATAACAAGCTCCTGTTGGTACGGATAAAATGCTAAATAATGGCGTGGCTTCTAGTCTGTGGCGCAGTGGGCGAAGGCCCGTCTGTGACGCAGAAGGTTGCGGGTTCGATTCCCGCTACAAATGTTTGTACGATTAGCTAATGTTTGTCTTGGGTCTGGGTGTTTTCTATGCATGATATATATTTACAAAAAAAAGTATATAAGTAGTATATCAGTCATATAGTTCCAATAATACAAGCTCTGCTTAGTTTGGGGCTAGATAATGCTGTGTAAAAAATGTCCAGCATTATTTATTTTGTAAAATGTACGGCTCGACCATGTCGCCTCGTATGCAGTCTCGTATGCGAATACGACCGTCCATGTCCAAATTGTTTGTACGATATTTTTAATAAGAGTGCTGGATACACAGATCCGTATGAGGTTTTCAATCAAATCCATCGCTACGTTCAAGGCATAAATCTCGGTGACATGACAGCTTCGAGGTTGGAGATGGTTCGATGAAATCGCCTATTTTTGAATTCGTTCACATCGTTTTGTGCAAGCTATTGCTTTTGTGGTTCAATTCAAAGTGATATTTTATTTATTTAGGGAAAGTAATTTATATTATTTGTAAAAAAGCCGTGTTGGCCTAGTAGGCGATACCCCGACTTCTGATCCGGAAATCGTGGGTTCGAACCCGGATGTGCATTAATGGATTTTTCCATTCGAGAAAATTATACACACGTACTTACTGCATACATTTAACATCGCTATTTCTTTTATTATTGCTCTTAAAAGTATGTTAATCTATAATTAAATGTCAAAAGCCCCTTACATTATACGCAGAAGGCTTTATTAATATCAGCCACTTCGCACAAGCTTCAGAAATTATTGCTGTGAAAAGTATATTGATCTACTAGCTTTTGCGCACGGCTTCGCCCGCGTGGTACCCGGATAAAAAGTAGACTATGTGTTACTCTTATGTATAAGCTATATTACTGTAAAGTTTCATCAAAATCCGTTAAGTAGTTTTTGCGTGAAAGAGTAACAAACATCCGTCCTCACAAACTTTCGCGTTTATAATATTAGTAGAATAATTTAATGTCAAAACTAGCCCCTTACATTATACGCAGAAGGCTTTATTAATATCAGCCACTTCGCACAAGCTTCAGAAATTATTGCTCTTAAAAGTATATTGATCTACTAGCTTTTGCGCACGGCTTCGCCCACGTGGTAACCGGATAAAAAGTAGACTATGTGTTACTCTGATGTATAAGCTATATTACTGTAAAGTTTTCTCAAAATCCGTTAACTAGTTTTTGCGTGAAAGAGTAACAAACATCCATCCTCAAAAACTTTCGCGTTTATAATATTAGTAGAATAATTTAATGTCAAAACTAGCCCCTTACATTATACGCAGAAGGCTTTATTAATATCAGCCACTTCGCACAAGCTTCAGAATGCAATTACGGTTTTACAGCCAGCTGTATTGAGTTCTGCAATTTTCCGTTATTATTGTTGAAAAGGTCTGAAAGCACTTCTCATTGTGAGCGATATAGTAATAAATACCCAACAGTTGTGGGAAATTAAATAAACAATACATTTTGTACAATTAATGTTCGCTTTAACCATCATGTTATGTTTGTGGAAGCGAGTTAATGATTTTCATGCCATCATCCGAAAAAAAAAACGCTATCTTTGTTCAGTAATTTTTGGGGTAACACCAATAACAAAAAAAAAAACAAACACATTCACGACTTTCTTCCCCATGCTGGACATTTTCAGATACATACTCAGTAGATCTTTGAGGATAGTCAGAGGCACGTCAAAACATTACATTTGACAATGGAGAATATATTCGTTTGTTTTTGTTTTACCAATCGAAAAGCCTACCAGTAACATCGCGATATAGAAGCTGTCATAAAAAAAAACTTACTCTGCCCATAGGAAGAATGATAACTTGAAAAGAATTTACTAGAATGCTATGATTTTTTTCAGTAATAGGTTTTTCAGAACCCAGAAAAAGGCAAATTGGTTGAAATTCCTTCTCATTTTTATTGATTGATTTATAAAAGAGCCTTATTGATTGATTTATAAAGAGCCTTATACTTAAACTATTACTATGATGTAAACTGTTGATACGAACAAGAAAAACTGTGTTTAATCCCTCTCAAACTAACAACGTTTATAATTTGAGTTAGAAGCACTGAAAATAATACTGTCAATTTTTTCATATTCTATTTTTTCTGAACGTCGATCCGATATATCTGCAATATAAAAAACTTCACGGAATACTTTTTGCAATAGAACCCGGACATGGGGAAAGCAAGTCCATATTTCCAAATCCTTTGGACACATAGCAAATTGAACAAACGCTACCCGAAGCGGTAAAACTATAAATTGTGCCTCGCAGAACTGCACTATTCGGAGTTATACCGTTTAGGATGGTTGCTGGAATCCTTTGGATAATTGATGGTGGTGGAAAACATCGTTAGGAAGCCGGCTGTTCTAGAACCTAAAATTTTTAGACTTTTGACTTGTACGTAAAATAACAATTTATGGGTACTTTCACCACATTAAACCTGAGTGAAGGATAATAAAAATAAAATAATAATGCTGGACATTTTTCACACAGCATCATCTAGCCCCAAAGTAAGCAGAGCCTGTGTTATGGGAACTACATGACTGATATACTACTAATACTTACTTATACATAGAAAACATCCAGATCCCGAGATAAATATTTGTTTATGCAAACATTTGTCCCGCAGCGGGAATCGAACCCGCAACCTTCTGCGTCTCAGGCGTGCCTTCGCCCACTTTGCCACAGAGATCGTCAAAAAAACACTTTAGTTTAAAAGTCGACGAGTGTATGATCTTTGTGATTTCAATGAGTATTTTACCACCTTGGTTCTCTAATCATCGGTTACTAGATCCTTTTCAGTGCCACCATACCTTGCCTGGTTTGGTGCCTTGACGCAGAGTTTTTGAAGAGCCGGTGATTAAACGAATTAGTAATTTTAAGTGCTCAAATAAAAACAATAATAATGGTAAAATTATGAAATCTTCATCAGGGAGAGTGTCGCGATCACTCACCCTGATGAAGACTCTCGGAATGAGTCGAAACTTAGTCGGTGCTTTCACCGATAGTGCGGCGGTTTTTTGACGGACTCCCTGGCGCAGCAGATGAGTATCCCCGGCTGAGACAAAATAGGTGCGGATTCGATTCTCGCTGCGGGACAAATGTTTGCATGCTCTGCGGATATTTGCTTCGGATCTGGTTTTGTGGTTCCATGTAACTTGTTGTTCCGAATATCCACGGTACAGGGAATCGTAGTGTCAAGACTATTAAAAGTGTTTAATTTTAGCTTAGGCTAGGCGGTCTAAAGTGTATCATTTTAACCCCTAGCTAGGGTCTAAAGTAATTCGGTTTAAAATTTTTAGACGTGATTATCAATAGACTACAAAATCAATGTGATTATTTATAAAGAATCAGCTATTTGATGTTCCATTTTTAAAATATTTTCTAAGCAAAAAATTATAAAGATATTTTTTATTTGTATGTTTTGAAAATGGAACTGAAAGCAATAGCGTTTATGGGCGGTGGTGGGATATATGCGTCAGAGTGTATGTCAACAAGAATAAATAAAAAAAAAAGTTGGTATTGCCGCGAAATCTATAGAGTTTTTACTGTTATACATATATATATACTAAGTTTATTTTATTTTTATCGCAATCGAAGTGAAAAGTAGTGTTTCAATCGATACTAAAAACATTTCATACTCGATTCTTTAGCCTTCTAAATATCTCGTTTGGAAAAACTCATTGTAGTACCTACCTTGTTGTTCAATATTCTACTATTGATCTTTCGAGACATACTAACAAACTGCTTGACCGTAGTATATCTGGACCTCTGGTAACCTCCCAGTTGTAAACTCTGCATAAAACAACTATTTTACCTCACAAGTCACGTCACTGGACGTGTCCGACGTGGCATTGCATTGTAGACCGGGCGGCGACTGTTGTCAAACCTACATCATAAAGGTACCAGGATGAATTATACATAGGGGTGAAAGAGGATAAAATTAATGTAATTTTTTACGAATATTTGAGTACAGATCCTATAATTTACTACTAAAAGGTTGAAATGTGTGTTTATTGCTTATAATTTTTGTAACTGATTTGGAATAGGTATAGTCAATTACCTATAATATACATAAACTACTTTACATTTGGCTAAAACGTACGCAAAGCCGTGGTCGAAGTAGATTTATCATAATACCTGCTAAACTAGTCTTGGGTTTTGATGAAAACCCTGCACTTTATAGAGACTATTATTGTCAAGAAAGACCAAGTAAAACACTAAAATAGTACCACCCAGTATACTATAAGAATTGCCAAATGCAGAGTTTCTTTAGCACGGTGTCAATACAGTAAAGCCTGACTTCCTTTTAGTTTCAATGTAAGCTACACTGACTAAAATGCTGCAAGCCAGACAATGTAAAAAGCACTAAAATAGTACCACCCAATGCAGAATAAATAATAAGATGTGGAATAAGAATTGCCATATCCAGAGTTCCTTACCACGGTGTCAATACAGGAAAGCCTGACTTCCTTTTATTTTCAATGTAAGCCACATTGACTATAACGATGCAAGCCAGACAATTTAAAAAGTACCAATATAATACCACCCAATGCACTATAAGAATTGCCACATCCAGAGTTCCTTTAGCACGGTGTCAATACAGTAAAGCCTGACTTCCTTTTAGTTTCAATGTAAGCCACATTGACTTAAACGATGCAAGACAGACAATTTAAAAAGCATTAAAATAGTATCACCCAATGCACTATAAGAATTGCCACATCTAGAGTTCCTTTAGCACGGTGTCAATACAGTAAAACCTGACTTCCTTTTAGTTTCAATGTAAGCCACATTGACTAAAACGATGCAAGCCAGACAATTTAAAAAGCATTAAAATAGTACCACCCAATGCACTATAAGAATTGCCACATCCAGAGTTCCTTTAGCACGGTGTCAATACAGTAAAGCCTGGCTTGCGTTTCGTTTCGCTCTAAGCCACATTGACAGGCTGATGTATAGCGTAAGAACTCGTCGGATAGCTCCTTTGCTAAATGTTTGTTATAATGGAGATGTATAGCTATTGCTTGCAGTTGATTTTTAAGTAAAATATTTTACTTTGAATTTTGGTTGTTCCTATTCTTGCAAGATTAATTTGTTACTTTTACAATTATTAATATGGCTTATGTTAAATTATGGTCATATTAGGCCCGAGTTTATATAACACTTGACAATTCTTTTGCATATTTTCTATTTATTCCTGACTACTCGCAATCTGTTTTGTTGTTAAAAATCGTATTTTTATAGTTTTATTATAATTCTTTGACATACTTATGACTAATAATGTATTTTATAAATTTATTATTTTGAAGCTATATCTGTATTTTGTTATAATTACTTATCTAAGGACATATAATTTGCCAAGAGATTAATAAATTGAATTGAATCAAGCCTTAGTGATCTATACTCGAATACGGCTTGAATTAATTTGCTGAGAGCCGTGTTGGCCTAGTGGATGGTACTTCCAATCCGGAGGTCTTTTGTATGTTTGTTTTAATGTTTTTTTGTTTGTCCGACGATAACCGTTTGTTCAATCTTAATAAAACTTTGTATGTTATACGTACTAACAGAATTGCAAAGTCCGAAAAACGGCTTAAACTCATCACCCTGCTCTGGATAGTTGGGTAAAAGGAAGGAATTCTGCTAAATTTTAGTTCTACAAGAGGTTTACTAGAGTAAATCAAGTAGTAGACTAATCGAAAGCGCACTAAACTGATGCTAAAGGCGGCTTCCGGGAAAATCATGACACCAATAAAATTCAGCTTCCCCCTAACATTCACACACTTTACTATGTATACACAAAACCTTTCTTTCTATTCATTGTTCCGTAAATAAGTCAGATAGTTTCTTTTATCAGAAGAACAGTTTATTTAGGTCAAGGGTGTTGCTTTGTTAAGGTAAATCAATTCTACAAATAAAGGCTCATTGAAAGATCAGGAAAGTAGCTTTTACGTAGTAAGCTGGTTTCTGTAGTGGTGCCTGTTTTTTGGTTTTGTGACATGCAAGGCTGGACAAACAGGCTAGAATAGGTACTAGAATAAGTCATTGGAGTGAATTATAAAACGCAATAAATACTGATTGGGCGCGCCCAGTTTTTTTCTTTATGCATTATTTTCTGAAATATATTAGTGTCCTTTTCCATCCCATTTATGACTCAAACTGGTACCCTACGGGTAGGTTTGATGACAGTCATTACCCAGTGTGATAACTAACTTCTGCTCATACAACGCAAGTCAAGGTAAATGTATAGCCCTTTCCAAGTTTGTATGTTTTTTTTATGCTATTAAGGTAGCAAACACGGATACGACTCCCTGTTGGTAAGCGGTTACCGTAACCTATGGGCGCTTGAAACAACAGAGGCCTCGCATACATGTTTAACCAACTTAACCGGACATTTTTCACACAGCATCATCTAGCCCCAAAGTAAGCAGAGCTTGTGTTATGAGAACTACATGACTGATATACTACTTAAATACTTTTTTTTAAATACTTACATATTATACATAGAAAATACTCAGGCCCGCGACAAATATCTGCAGATCATACTAACATTTGTCCCGCGTCGACCTAAATGCATGGTTACACTTAAATTAAGTGTGGTGACCCTAAAATGGTATAATGACTGTTGGTGGTACTGCTTCTGTAGAGTGAAAAGATTCTCTTTCCGCTGGTAACATGCTTTCTAAGTAAACTGGGGCGTTTATCAAAGGGTCTAAGTGATATGGAAGCGACAATGCGATCTATGGGCCTAATCAAAGAGTGTTTGCAAAGGGCGTTGCTGTTTTCTCCGTTGGAATGTTTCTAACGTTAGAAATTTCGGGAAATATATTTCTAGCTGAACTGATTTATAAGTATAATGGTGGTTGTAGTAGTTTTATGGATAGAGTGAATCATAAATAATAAATAAATAAATAATTAATGCTGGACATTTTTCACACAGCATCATCTAGCCCCAAACTAAGCAGAGCTTGTGTTAAGGGAACTACATGACTGATATACTGACTGACTTTTTTTTTGTAAATACATACATAACACAATATATCCGAGACAAATATTCGCAGATACAAACATTTGTCCCGCGGCGGGAATCGAACCCGCAACATTCTGCGTCTCAGGCGGGACTTCGCCCACTGCACCACAGAGGTCAATAGACATTTGTTTAAGCACTATGGGGCTAATCGCACGACATAGTGGGAAGGTCCTCAACCGATAACAGTAGTCTTTTTAAAGATTAAAAAGTTGGTGAATGTAAAATACTAAGTAATCGTGTAAAGCCTACAAGTGTTATCTATGGACGGTGCAGTATGGGAAGGCCTCTCTGGCATCGTAGGGCCTTCCCCCCGTCATAACATGACATCTTAAAGGTGGCGGGAAAGATGGATGGACGGTGTTCAGGGTATATGATGTCCAGCAGTTGACTTCTATAGGCTGATAATGATGATGGTGGTGATATAGGACTCTCTAACAGGATTACAACTTCTTAAATAGGGTATTAGTAATGCCAACAGGTTGAATGAATCGACGAAATCTGTCTTTTTATCCGAGGAACCATTGACCCCGCAATAGGCAGATAAATCTATCGTATTAAGCCGGATTAATTAATTACCTAATGTTAATGGTTGGGAACGTTTTCGAAAATAACTATGATTTATTAAACCACCAATGCAATTATATTATTTGCTTCACATTTCTTGTTAATTAGGATTTTTATGGTTTTGTTGAAAAGAAACCTTTCTTGATTCGGTGTATTTTCGTCTGTCTGACTAAAGTATGGTAGCTAAGTTTTTTTAAAATACTTCTAAAAGCAATCAAACTAACCCACCTGTGTACCACTCACGCATTGCCTCCCTGAGATATCAAGATGAAAGATCTTGCCAAAAGCGCCTGTTTTTCACAGGCAACCTTACCTTATAAACCGGAATCTACTCTTAAAACGTATATACTCTCTTATAGTTTGAAGACGCAGTTGGTCAACCAAAATCCACCTAACTAAGAGTTCAGAGTGTAAAATTACGAGAATAAAGCCTCTGGTATTTACCAGTGGCTTTATGTAATTTTATGTTATATTGTTTCAGTCTACTGTCGATAGACTTTATATCTCAATTTTGACGTCTTTATGAGAAAAAGTTGTAAATCTTTTGATGTTTATGTGATCGATATTTCAAAAAGAAAACTCTTTTTAGGGTATATATATATATTTATACTCGCCGTTGTACATGTCATTTCATTCTGCTTTATGTAAGTGTTTATTTATGTGTACAATAAAAAATATATAAAATATACTAATAAGAGACTGGTGTTATTAGAAAAGTTTACTCTGACTGTTGTTATTTGAAAATAAATATAATATATTAAATATTTTCAAATTGTAACGCCAAGCATAAATAAGTTAAATAATTTATGTACTAACCGCGTGTTACAAAACAAATTTCAGAACTTGATTGCACACCAACTAGGGGTAGTTTAGAAAACATAAAAAATACGTTTATTATTATTTATTTAAAAGTATATTTGTACCGAGTTTTGAGCGAATCTAACCAAAAATAAAATTTTCCATAGAAACTTTACCCCCCCTTTTAAACCCCCTAAAATATTGATTTTCGAAAATTAGATTAGCTATGTGTTATTCCAGAACCTCAACTATCTACATTCAAAATTTCATCAAAACCGGTTGAGTAGCTACGGAGATACGGGGTAACAAACATTCACACACACAGACTTTCGCATTTATGATATTAGTAGTCCATTAGAAAGCGCTATCAAAACGTTTTGCCCAGTCCCTTAAAGACTGCCCAAAGATTATTGTAATGTGTCAAATCAGCTTTGCTATCAAAGGTCCCTTCATTTGATAGCAAATAACGATGATGCTATTTCTTGGAAGGGTCTTCTTTCGTTTCTTGGATAGTCAGCTGGTATGGTATGGTTTATACCATACTATACCAGCTGACTATCGAATCTAGAAGGTGTTCGAACGGAAAATTGGCGGTGCGATCCCCGAACCCTGACCAACGACTAGTTATAACCAACTTCGACCTCCAACGTCGATGTACAGTTTCATGACATTCCCTGTGTGAAATATAAGTTACGGGCCATACACACAAGCGTTTTATTACCACTGACTCACGCCCGTTAAATATATTATACACTAAACTTATATTATAAAGAGGTAGGTTTGTATGTTTAGATGTAGAAGATAATCGCCAAAACTTTTAATCCGATTACAAACAATTTTTCACCAATATTTAGAACGTACTTTCAGAGTGGATATAACAAACAAACAAACACGCTCACGACTGTCTTCCCCATGGTGGACATCCTCAGATACATACTCAGTGAGTAGATCTTTGAGGATTCCAAGTAGGGGGTAGTCAGAGTCATGTACAAACATTACATTTGGTACATGCCCGCGTTTTGCAAGTTAACATTCCAAATGACAGGTTGCAAAGCCATCGCCGCTTATTGGAACATTAACTGATGGCACATGCCTTCGAATTTTTGGTTTCAACAACATGGTATGGTTGTACATAAGTTGTATATTATCCCGTTAAAAAAAAGGGTTTTCCGAGAGACCAATTTAGCAACGAAAAAAAAAACGGTCGAGCGAATGCGTTCCTTGCGAACTCTACTTTAACGGTAAAAGCTACTTTTTATCCGGATAGCACGCGAGTGAAACCGTTGGCAGTATCTTGTTAATAATAATTTTATACTTCACTTTAACTTACAGCGGAACTTCCGATAAATTAACGCCAGCTAGTTCTAAATCACATTCTCTGTGGCATAAATTCCTCACCGAACACTGCGACCAATAAAAACTTTAAACGACCAGTCCTTTGCATATTCAGTAATTATATTCACGCCTCACACATATAATAATCCACCTAGTAGTACTCCGTATTTAGAATATATATATATAAAATTTATAAAATTTATTGCCCTCCCATGTATAATATCCTAATATGAACACTTACACGAAACGCTACGTACATAGAAAGTCATTTACGTAGCCTCAAAATTATTACCTACTCTTATTTATTTCATAGGCGTATTAGACCACAGTCGTCGATCCTACTTAGCCTACCTCCCACGAGAACGAGGACTAGCCAAAAATTACGCTATCAAAGTGGAGATTGAGATTTACTCATTTTGACCAACTCGTAGCTATGTCAAAACATACAAAGGGAACATTGTTTGAACTTTCCCATTTTCAAACGAGCGCTTTTTTTTTGTCCCCATACCATCATCATCAAGGCGCCACAGCCGCGGGTGGGCCTTGGCCTGGTCAGGTAAAATTCTCCAGCCGGGTCTATCTTGCGTTTTTTCTCTCCAGCCTTTAACTTAAGTTAATTTTATGTCCCGCTCTACGCCGTCCAGCCACCTGAGTTTGGGCCTACCATGGGGTCTCTGGCAATCGGGTTTTTCTTTTAAAAGAATACGGTGCTCTTGCGACCCCATACCCATTTCACTAAATATAATCAGGGGCACATGTAAGGTAAAATCACGAAAAAAGTCTATTAAAATTACATTATTTTGTACACTATTTCATCCCAATTATAATGTTTCATCCTGCAACTTGTTTGAAAGGTTGACGACTGTAATCTCCAGCCGGGTATTATTTTTAAGATCATTAATGAGATGATATAATACTAATAATAATAATTATAAATTAATAAACAGTCAGGTAGTCAGAATACGTCCTATATACTACCTTTTAATGTACCTACGTGGTTACAAAAAAAATGCTACTCAATCAGTCGATTCTTTAATTTAATTAAATAATTATTAATTTATTTATTTTTTCTATGCCGTACTACGTACGTACGTAATACTTTTAATATTACTCGTTGGAGCGTTGGAAATAATCTGTAATATTAAAATGTTAAGGTATACCTATCACAAGTTCGGTGGCGCGGTGGACGAGTAACCAGCTGCCATATAAGAGGTGCGGGTCTGATTCCCGCTGCGGGGCAAATTTTTCTACAGATATTTGTTTCGTGTCTGAGTATTGTCGGTACTCGTAGTTCCTG
Source organism: Perizoma affinitatum (assembly GCA_961405105.1). Taxonomy (NCBI): domain Eukaryota; kingdom Metazoa; phylum Arthropoda; class Insecta; order Lepidoptera; family Geometridae; genus Perizoma; species Perizoma affinitatum. The sequence goes on along the minus strand of OY560205.1, from coordinate 9,896,966 downwards.
ATAGCCACGACATAGGGAATCATTGTGTGAAGTCAGGACTTGTATCTGTCTCTGTCTATAAGGTGGTTTTTACAGTTGCATATATGTTCTACTGAAGTATAAGATTAAATTTAAAGGTTGTTGGTAGAACTGAAACTGGTTATAATTACAATTGGCGAACACGAACCGAAACCAGAATTGCAGCTGCAGCTTAGCAGATATAGCTTGCAGAATCTAGATTCTGCAAGCTATATCTATAGGTATAGCTTGCAGAATCTATAACCGCTGATTTTATTCATTGTCATCTCATTGGGATACTAACTCTGCTTTTATTTCCATCCACATTCACATGCATGGAAAGAGAGATAGAGAAAGAGTAAAATGCATTATCTCATGCAATAATGTCTTGTTTCCCCTATCTAATTCATAGAGTAATTCTTGCTAACATAAAATTGCGCCATAAACACGAGCTAATAAAACCCTTGAGGACATCAAAAAACTTCCAGCTTTTACGATTCGTAATGATACGCTTTCTGAGTACCACCTTTCACTGCCTTATATCTAATGGGTAATAAGCATGGAGAAAGAAGCGAAACTCCCGAAACGAACTCGTAAGTACTTGATATTTTTAAAATAAATAATGTTGGACTATTTTCACACAGCATCATCTAGCCCCTAACTAACCAGAACTTGTATTATGGGAACTACATGACTGATATACTACTTAAATACTTTGTTTACAACACAATACATACATTTTGTACATGGAAAACACCCATAATTTACATTTGTATTGCATCGCAAATTATTCAAATAATCATTATATAACAAAGGATGCAAATCTTTGTATTTTGTATTATTTTTATCGATAATTTCCAAGGGTGCGCCGTGTTGTGCCTATAATCAGTGTTGCCTGCACTCAATTTAATTCCTTAGAAGCTCATTTTTTGTTGTTACTTTGCCCGAGTGCTACATTAGCAAAACTGTAAACTGTGGGCAGAAACTGCAAGTAAACGCTACACTACAGTAAATATTTTTTGTAAAAAAATATTAGTAATAAATTAAAATTAACATTTCAGTTTCGAACGGAGTTTCGTATCTATGCATGTATTTAACATCATAGTGAGTTTCACTTGACTATATTGTAAAACTGCCTATGGCTGTATGGCTGTAGGCACACTTTATCGAATGATTCTGCATTAATTTGAGTGCACTTTTTGGTAGCATTTTTTCCTGTTCATATTTTTGAGCATTTATGTTGAAGTACTCAGATTTCGTTGTTCATAAAAATGGCAATATCAATGTAGATACGCAAATAAATAGAAAATTCTTTATTTCATATAAAAATATAAAGATAAAACAAGTTTAAAGGTGAACTTAATGCTAATTAACGTTTTCTTCTAGCTAAACTTTGTGTAAAAATGGTGGTAGATAGAGAAAAAAAAATTGTTACTACAGACACACACACACATGCAATATACATTATTATTATATTTTTAATATAAACAAACATATTTAAACAGTTAGTACTTAGAAATTAATTAGTGTTGGTAGTGCGTTTTGTATAAAAAAAGTATTTCTTTAATTGTGAACTGAAAAAAAGCCGAGATTATACTCGCTAAAAAAAACAATAAATGAAAGTCTCGATCTGATTGATATACACTTAAATCGATGTTTCACTCAGAACCAAACTAACAATAATCCTTCGTTAGAAAACAACACAATTTATATTGAAATTAGACAAAAAGTAGACTAAAACAATATTATATCGTGTCTTGGTTGTGAAATGTTGCTCGTAATTGTATTAAATGGGCACTTTAGTTGGCCTAAATACAAGTACTACATTCTATACAAAAGTACCTAGTTCTTTAGTATAGCAACCAGCCACCCTTCTCCCAACCTATTTTCCCTTTCTCGTAAGTATGCTCGAAAATTGCCTGAACAATATATATATCGGCTACGTTTACGGAGAAAATTAGCTATAGCTTATTTAAGTTCTTTACACTTAAATAAGCTATAGCTAATTTTCTCGAGAGCTGAATCCTCTCGCCTCTCCATTATGAGGTCATCGACGTAAACTTAACCAAACTATTTACGCTTTTTGTCGTTCAAACTTTCAAAGCAGCTTTAATATAATGCGATATCATTCCATTACCGCGCCCAAACTTATTCGTGACCCTTATAAAATACGCTATAATGCACTTTAAACTAAACGTATTAAGGTCGACTTTATAAAATAATAGCCCTCACACGGTGCGTGCAAAATATCTCGAGACGCGAAAGTATACGCGCACCACTGTTACCCTCACTATCTCAAAGTCAACCTTATTTTTTTAGGTTTACGGTCGGATTTATCGTGATAAGCTATGCGGGGGGGAGAGGGGTGATTTTCTAATCTCCGAGTCAGCATCTCTGAGGCCCACAAACTCTTTAAAGTGCTATCTCTGGGGCTTATAGCTAAATGGAACACAACTTTTTCATCCAGGAACGCGCGAAAATTGCAAAGAGAGCTACGATTCCCGAACTGATTCCCGACGTCAGTTTCCACTGAGTTATAGCCTGTCTATTTTGGTGTGATGAATTGGAATGTTCTCTTGGCATTGAAGGCTCAGGTTTTATGTAGATGAATGGGGAAATACTAGTATCATGCCATTGTGTAAAGTGACTTCGTATAAAACTTTTGTGTTGGGTGAATGCCGGATATGACGTATAGGGAAATCAGAAAGGCGTCTCATTTGTTTACTGTAAGTTTTTCTATGACTGAAATGCTTTCAAAAGAAATCATCCTGCTCTTGTTTTATAAAATGTCGTTGTCAAAAGCAATTTAAAATTCAAGAAAGTTTCTAGTTTTTCAAGCACATCATTTATAGCCTATCGAAATTCAATTCTGGACATTTGCAAAAACGGTATTGAGCCACCTAAATCTATCAACTTCCCGCAACCATGTCATTAATCATTATAAACTGCGTCGTTTTCAGATTTATTTGAGAACCCTTTTGCACGCAAACCTGCAATGTCCATTGCCATTCCAACTAGAAAACTGAGAGCAAAGCCGGCGATTTTAGATCTTTCCTCGTTTAAAGTTGCTCAATTGCTTAAAAATATTTACCAAAAAGCAGAAATCGATATTAAATGGGAATACCTATTCTACCTTCTTAGTATTTTTGAAAACGGAACACTTCATTCAAATCAGCTGTTACCGGAGTCATGTCCGTTCGGGTGTTTCCGCCGAGCAACCGACGACGTCCGTTTGAATTTCGAATGTACAGAATAACCACAATTCGGACTAAGCAAGTCTTTAGGGTTAGCACTAACAATAAAAGCTTACGCAATCGTTCTAGAAGCTCTTCGTAACAATAAACGTTCTAGAAATGGCGTTTTAGTATCTTGGACGGTTTGTATACCGAGTCCAGGCATAGGCGAATAAAGACTAAATTATTTAATTATAACTCAGAATAGAATATAATTTAGTTTATTTTTCAAAAACACGATGTTACATAATAAGAAAGTAGACAGAAGTTGCAAAAATGCTCCCAACTCGCATTACAACTTGGTTGGGACAACCAGCGCTGGTCATCCGTTTGCAGATTTGAATATTAATATTTATAATCAATGGTTCATCATTTGTGTTTGTTCATAAAATAGAATAAACAAAATATAATAGAATATACGTGCGTACGTTATTTTGCTCACTCGGTCCATCCGTTACGGAGATTATTAGCAACACAGATCTTAATATGCAATCTTTGAAATTTAGAATAGTAGGAAGAAAAATAATAGGGTAGGATAAGATCAAATAGGATCAACATTCTATGTGAAAAGTTTGAGAAATTTTGTATACAATGTTTGCTTTTCAAAATAATATTTAAAAACTCCATGTACAAATTACTGACAGAAAAAGCTCATTAATCAGTTTTTTTACATGATCATTTTGCATGTAATTTTAGCATGTAAATTACACTGAAATTAAGAAAAACAAACAAACAAAACAAAATTATTAATCATAATCATTAATTGGGTCGCTAAATAAAGTGAAAGTGAAATGGAAATTGAACTTTTAATGATTTCAGTGCAACCCTGAATCTTGGCAATCGTTTCTGTTCGCATGTGTTGATCGGAAAAGCGAATGTGTGGAGTTACGTGTTTATATTCGTTCCAAATTTGAAATGTTTGAATGCTGTTCCAAACTTGAATGGGAAACAGGTGCGATACGATACGAAATTGGTTTTGTTCTGCCCATTGGTTTTGTTGGTAATTTTTAGGGTTCATTAAAATAAAAAAAATAGCTTCCAAAAATTTTAATGTCCACTCGTAACTATAGCTCAGTTACTTTTTGAAATTTTGATGGAACAAAAAGGTGAATAAAAACAAATATTATATTCCTCATGATATATATTATGAATTAGATACAGATACAGGGTAGACAGCGGCACAGCCAAACATGGCATTTGGCCCGCGTTTTACAAGTAGTTAGCATTCCAGATAACAAGTAGCAAGCCCTTCACCGCTATATTTGAATAAACTACTACAAAACATAAAAAAATAAATAATATTTATAAACGTGACATGTTGGTATCAACTGATTTACTACGAAAAATTTTGTATAATTTTATTAGGTAGGTATAAAAAAATGGTAGGTTAGTTATTGTCATATTTAATTCAAGAGTTATTAAAGAATAATAAAAAAATGATATTTTCTAGTTCTGATATTTTTTAATTATTCTTGTGTTTAAATTTATTCTCAATCTACCCATTAACATTTTCACACGATTTGGGTGGAAGAATATATAAGGGCCTACAAAAATTGTAACATCATGTTTTAGCTGACATATGTATATTCACACAAAAAATGTTCTGTTTTCAGATATCTAAAAAATAAGCCCCTACAGTCATATACACAAGACCCATATCTGGAGCAAATATCTACAGAACATGCACACATTTGTCCAACAGTGGGAACCGAACCTACACCTCTTGCGTCGCAGTCGGCTACTAATTAAAAAATAATAAAATTATAGCCTTAGTCCCAATTTCATAAACGTCAAAATCGATACTCCTTCAATATACTTTTAGAATAATGCCAAAATGAGATTTAAAAGTTGGCCGACAGTAGATTGTAATTAATTATCAAGGCTTCATTGGAAAATAATTCATTATAGCATTGAACTTCAGAATTATATTGGATCATACTGTAGGTACGAAGTGGGAGGGGGAACAATACCTCAGAATATCCGAAAACTCCAATCATCTTGCTTCCAAACCCTATCCAATTATAAAACGGACGATACTCTTAAAAAAATTACATTCTTGAAAGCGTATCATCGGAAATCTCTTTGTAAAAGATTGGCGATGCGAAGTACGATTCTACGGGTGTGAAAGTACCTAACATAGCTTAATGAAAAACCTGCCTGTATACGGGTGTCCTTTAATATAGCTTAATGGAAGAGGAAAATACAGGGTGATGGAAAACAAATGCCTCCGGCCGGCGCGGAGCTTGCTTGTGTGTGGCTACGAGAAAAGCGATTTCTGAGATATTGCTAATACAGTCGTCTGGTTACTAAAGTAAGAATTAATTCTTGTAAATATTTCACAATCAAGTCTAACTATTATTTCAAGGCTTTTCTAAGGAAGTTTGTACAATAGCGATATTGACGTGTTGACTGTTTTTTTCTTTATGAATAAATTAAATTAAGTTTGATGACTTTGATAATTGGCAATTGTCTAACTGATACAATGGAGGACCCGAGAGGTGTGGATTTGATTCCGCTGCGGGACAATATAAAGGTCTGGGTAGTGTTCCATAGTATTCGTAATTCCTGATACCTGTGACACAAGGAATCCTTATAGTTAGACCCACTATTTAGTTACACACGCATAGAAAAGTTCTGCACATTTCAAGAAAGTTTTCTATAAATAAATTGTGAGTGATTACCATAAAAATAATCATACGCACTTGACAGACAAGTCTCAATTCTACTAGTTCGGAGGGTAGTCAATTGACTGTGCATTGCATACCGTCTTGTTACAAATGTACCTACTACTAACACTTTGATACCTTACAATAAGTAGATCATTTTGCAAGTGTTTACCTACTATACTTTTCCTAATCATAAAGTATAATAATAACGCGAAGTTACTATAAGACAAGTCTCAATGATTCATTTCAGTGTCATTATTGATTGTAGCCTTCCGTAAGAGATGAAACGCTTATATTATAGCCCAATCTCGAGTACAATATTATACCCTCGACGCTTCTTGTAACGATCTGCGCTGGAAATATCTCTTTGTGGTGAAAAGCTCGCTGTTTTTGTCTCTGTCATCACACCTCAGTTAAAGCGAGATGGATAGTCGCTGTTTGTAAGCAACGTTGAGTAGTTTACGGTTCGAGCTATTAATAATTTTCTTTGTTCTTTTTTAGTGTTCCGCACTTATATAATAAAACGGCACGATAATCGAGGTGACGCGGAGCGTGTTAAATTATATTTTGTTTTAATAGCTGATTTTTATAGTAAGATCTATTTTACCTATAAGGAAAGTAAGTACTTATGCACTGAAAATTAAGTTGGCACTAATGAAATAGTCAAAAGTAAATAATAAGTAGACTGTCATATTGATTAAATAAAATAAATAAATACCCAATAGTTATATACACACATGGATAAATAGATACATAATGCTTTTTGCACAATATTAAACAAGTACAAAGGCATTACATTATGTTATGTTACTTATATATCAGATCTGCTATATTTATAATCTGTTCAAATATGTGGGTATGTGTAAGTAATATGTATATATTTATAATGTATTAATATATATTGGGTATAGGTGTTATATAAAATAATGTTTAATTGGTATTTTATGTTTATTCTCCGGTAATAACACCGTCATTCTTTTAAATAGTTCTCTCTACCCTAAGGTTGTCTGGAAGAAATTTCGCTTTTAGAGATAAGACCGCCGATTGTGCGTTTCTTTTGTTATTTTATTATGTTTCTGTGTTTTGTATTGTAAATTGGTGTTATGCACAATAAAGAGTTTATCTATCTTTCTATCTATCTATGTATATAGGCACAAGTGTCCTGAGTGTGTCTGTTTATGTTTTTTTTCGTACGTATGTTCTGTACATGCCACTATTGCGGAACCGTAGGCCTTTCAAGCATTCATACTCCACACAATAATCAAATTTACCACACAATAGAATAGGTATCAAAACAACCCCCACTTACTAATATTTTCACGGTATATGATAAACTAACACAAACAAGATAGTTTCCTTATAACTCATACGAGACTGCAAACAAAGTTTTGCGGTTAATCGTCCGCACGTGCATCTGTGCACATCCTTAACGTGATGTACGGAACACTAGCACGTGAGTTTAACTAGTGCTGACCACTTTTATATTCTGTCAAATAAATAATTAGGTTAACAATATGAGTGTTAGCGCGCAATCGCACAAGCGTTATTCAAACGTATTAACATGTACACACGTAGTGAACATGCTCGCAGTAAGCTGGTTCTCTCAATATTTATATTATCCCATATACATTTTGTCATTTTTATGCAGCGTTTTGTGCCACCGTGAGCCTAATACAATAGTCATACACAGATGGACCATCTAAAGCCAGAAAAGCATCGTTTTGTGCCCCGTGACCTAGAAACTTTAGTCTTTAGAAAAGTAGTTACCCGAAGCTCCAAAAAAAGAGCTGCTGACAACTCGATTGATTGAGCTTTTTTAGGGTTATTTTAGAAAAAAGCAAAGGCTCTCTTTCTACTCTCTTTTTATTGATGAATTCTTATAAATCATCGTTCTTTCTGTTTTTATTTTCTAAGCACACATCTTCTAAGTAATATAGCCAACAGGGTTTTCCCGTCGAAATACATGCTATTACTTACTGTCCAAAACCGCAGATCGGCCGCCGCAAACTCGCTGCGCACACGTGGCGGGCGCGATGACGGATCGCTTCGCATGAAACACGCTCGCACATCCACAGTGTGATAAGGCTCAGTGGTTTATTTTTATTAATGTACGGAACACGTTACGTGTGAGCTAATACTTGCCGCTTTTATTTTATTTTGAATGCACCGCACGGAATGCAATTGACGTTGTATGCTTATGATATTTGAAGTAGGATATTTTTATGTGTACGGAACACTTGGCATGTGAGATCGACTCGTGCTAAAAACTAAATAGTACTAGGGAAATGAAGGATATTGAAAATGTATTAGTTTATAATATTGAGCTACCACAAAAAAAAAAACACAAATAAAAGATAGATGGATTGTGCGATACATGAAATGGGTAAGAAAGGAATAAAGACTGAGATGACGGCTCATAGGAGAGTTGAAGAAATCATCATGTTGTACCAACCCCACATAATGAGGGATGAAGGCTTTAGCACAAAACTGTATGTCGTGTCACTGGTATTTTATGGTCACACTGCGTTAAGTCAGTAACCAGATGCCAGATTCGCGTATTTATAACAACATTAAAACTAAAGTCTCGATCACTAAACGTCCTAATTCTACTCAAAAACATGACAGTTGAAAAACGTTAAAATTGAGAATGAAAGTTGATCGACAGGCCCTCCGGTTAGGATAATGGTTTCGAATAGAGTTAAAGAACCAGTTTGGTGAAAGGATTCAGTGCGTAGGCTCCTCTCATGAACGTGTCACATGCCGGTTTCTACACGATATTTCCCTTCATCGTTTTGAGTGCGTGTTAATATCGCACATTCATTTTTCGATTGATAAAATTAATTGGTCGATAGGGTTGAACTCAACTTCCGGAACCGACCTTCCATGTCGGAAGTAGGGTACCAGTGCTATTGTTCGCAATAAGAGTGTGAAAGAGGGTAGATTAATTTGTCTGCCATAAACATCCACCCGCAAAGACTCCAGTTCTTCCTGTGATCATGGCGCATACTGTGCCGAAGTTACGGAAACATTCAAACTCACAAATCATGGAAAATAAACCCGGCTGTAGTAAATAATATGTTTATGGCCCTGATATTTTCAAAAGTTACATTTAGGTATTTATTTGGGACACAGTAGAAAATACTTAAATAGTAAAACCTAACCAGAGACTCTTGGAATGTGTCGTAACTTAGTCGATGTTATACGAAAAAAAACCTGTTTGAATGATAACATTTATAAAATATATTTTTGGTTAAAAAATATTGGATTGTTTGGTTTTTATTACCTAAATAGCTTCTGCTCGCGGCTTCGCCCTCGTGTTATGTTGAGTGTACCATTAACTTTTGAGTTTATACAGGGAATATTTTTTTCCATAGATTAGAACTTTATTCCACACCTCCTAAGTAGTTTTCATAAAATAAAAAATACATGTTTTATTATTTATTTTAAAGTTTTTTTTTTACCGAGTTTTGAGCGAATCTAACCAAGGAATTAAAAAAAAACCATAGAAACTTTACTACCCTGTTTTACCCCCTTAGGGGTTGATTTTCGAAAATAAGCTATCTACATTCCAAATTTCATTAAACCCTTTTTAGTAGCTACGGAGATACGTGGTAACAAACATTCACACACACAGACTTTCGCATTTATTATATTATAAGTAGGAGTAGGATAGGATTAGAATTAAAAACACCTCATTTACACATAATATTGCTCACAAAGAACATTATAATAAATTTAGGACAACTATCTTACTGCATTTGCAGCAGGTCTACACTTATTAGTCGTGTGCCAGAGCATATTAAAGCAAATTTGTGAATTTGAAAATCCCTTTAACGGACTAACCTAAAATTCGATACACAAACTCGTATAGCTGATGCTATGCCTAAAGCACTTAGCTGTTTAGAGCAGTATTAATTGAGGCAGGCTTACCGCCAGCGCTGGATTAGCTAGATCGACAAGTATTATACTAGGGATAAATGAACTGATAGCCAGTCTATCAGTTCATTTATCCATTTAGATTCGACTACAGGACCAGGAGTTCGCTCAAATATGTTGGCTAGTATTTTTTTAATGCTCTATCATTCGCACACTAGTTATATAATAGGTAAAAACTTGTGGCTAATAGTCATTTAACAAATTGTGCTTATGTTTAGTATTTAAAAAACCTGATAAATACATAAAAAATACACTGTCCCTATAAACTTTGATACAATTTTATTAGATTTTACGTTGAGGATGGTAACAAAAACGTCAAAATTACGTGATATACCCGCATACATTTCTTATTTATCTGAAAATAGCGTAAAAACTATAACATATTATTACAATCTTTGACATTTCGAATAAATTAAAAAAATATTGGGTATCAAAACTATGCTGATACCCAAATTTACAAATTGAGATTTCAGATTTCAAAAATATAAAATTTTAATTACCACGTTATCTAAATGTGTATTTTGGCCTCTTTGGTTTGGCAGGTTAGATAAGACGCGAGTAGTGCGATTTTGAACTCCATTGTAGTTTATAAGTATGTAGATACGTAAAATATTTATATGATCCGATGATAAATTATCCAATCAATCAGATTGTAAACACCAAGGGCATCTGTAAAATGCACTAAATTCTTTTACCATAACTGGATTATTCACCATCAGCTACAAGCCCTTCTTAGCTAAGACGAAAGAACAAACCAATCAATTTATGATTGGTTCATTAGAAAGCAGCAAAATGGCGTCCTGTATCTAAATCCTCTAGACTAGCCTGAATCTAACTAGTTAGATGGACAAGTATATATAGGGATATAAATGAACTGATAGCTTCGTCGAGATACTCCTACATAGCTGTGATAGCTTTAGCCAAGAGAGAGCTATCTAAATTGTTAGATAAACTACAAGTACATTTATATATAGGAGGAAGTTTAAAATACAGGGTTATTTCAGAAATTAACAATTACGGTGATATAACATTACTGCGTGTCCGATTCCCGCTGCGGCACAAATGTGTTTGTTCTGTAGATATTTGTTTTGGGTCTTGGTGTTGTGGTGCCACGGTACTCGTAGATTCTTATACCCAAGGTAGCTTGGGGTCAGGACTACGTAGTGTAAATTACGTATTTATTTAAAAACAACACGATTAAAATTTGCACCATATTAAAAAGATAAAAAAACATGCTTACGATACGTCTCCGTTTTGTATAAAAGAATTCTGTGTGACAGATAGCAAGCCCATCTCTGCTAATTAAAACTCTAACGGCTTGGCATGCTGGTTACCTTATATAAGATAAAGACCCAAAAATCATATGAAAAAATTATGTAGTATTGGGACTATATAACTGATAAAATACATGAATATTATATTTTTATAATTGTTTATTAGATTAGGACTGTACATCTATATGTACTATATTAGCCTAATATTGGGTCAGGACTATTCCTGACCCAATATTAGGCTTTTCTGTATTGTGGGTATCAGGAACTATGAGAACCATGGTACAGCAATATTCAGATCCGGAACAAATATTTGTGAAATATGCAAACATTTGTCTCGCAGCGGCACGAATCAAACCAGAGGTGCAATCTTGCGTCTCAGTTTACTCACTCGCCATGCGACCGAGGACGTCTTAAGGCTCGGTCAAATTGACGCGGATGAGTCACGTGAACTTTGATCGCCACCGCCACCGCCACCGCCACCGCCACCGCCACCGCCACCGCCACCGCCACCGCCACCGCCACCGCCACCGCCACCGCCACCGCCATCGCCGAAATAGCACATGAGTTTCTTTTACTTTTGTAAAGTCAATGTAATTTTTAATATAACTCGAGCATAGCCATTGGCAAAAGCTTCAAAAGTTCAAATTTTATTAATTTTAGTTCATAAAACATTGTTTATCGGAACTTGAAGATACTTTGTGATTTGATTGAAGAATTGCGATTTAATTTAAATCCAATTTGGATTGCGTCTCGAGTTGATTAGCGTTTGATAGATTTTAAGTGAGATTTACTCTTTATCTAATAAGTTTACGCTCATGACATTCTTCACTAGCTCTGAAGAGTTGTTTCAATCATAATTTACATTGGTAATTATAAGATCATAATTAACATAACTTATTTACATTATTTTCAGCCCTCAACGCCCCATTACTGGGAAATTACAAAGGCCCCATTACAAAGCCTTCAAGGAAGGAATGAAAGTGAGGAGTGAATCCTTTCATTAATTTATATTCTCACCTTCATATCCACTCAACTCCCGCCCCACACACACACAAATATGAAAAAACACCATTTAACTTTAGGAAACTTGAAATGCCAAAAAATAAGAAAAAAACTATTTTTCAGTTGACTAACTAACACCTGTCATGCATAGGGGTACAAGGTCAGCGCTCTGTAGATGCCTTAGTCTTCCAGCATTTTGTTGAGTGTGCTTTTTTTCCAGAATATAATCATGACGACTGTATGTTTAGGTAGATATACTTAGTTTTTTATGTATAAGTACCTACTTAATAAATGCTGCTGGACAATAATAACGCTGGATGTTTTGCACACAGCATCATCTAGCCCCAAACTAAGCAGAGCTTGTATCATGGGAACTACATGCCTGATATACTACTTATATACTTTTTTTTGTAAACATATTCATATTATACATAGAAAATATCCAGACCCGAGACAAACGTTAACTAATCCTACAAACATTTGTCCCGCAGCGGGAATCGAACTCACATCCTTCTGCGTCGTAGGCGGGCATTCGCCCACTGCGCCACTGAGGTCTCTTATATGATATGGTCATAATTTCAGGCAATACATTTTTTCTATTCTATACTATTCACGACTGTTTTCCCCATGATAGACATCCTCAAATACATATTCTATTCGTAGATCTTTGAAGTTACCAAGTAGGGTCATAAGCACATTCAAGTACGTACATTTAACACATGCTTAATAGAACTTTATCCAACTGATGATGATAATGAACTACTGTAATGTATGCTGATTTCAACTTTAATATAGCTACATGACAATTCTACCAACCTCACGTTTCTGAATAACGAGGTTCTATTTCTCTCCGCTCTTTGTTGGCAATAGTCTTCGAAACCAAGGTTGTCCTGGCTCATACAAACTTATTGTTTTGGTAGTCAAATATATTATTTGATAACTAATATTCATACCTCCTATTTCCTCACAATGTTATTTTCATCACGTACGGTCTCAACACATCATGGGCTCTCGAGGCACCATCACAGAAGAAACAACACTATACCGAACTGAGTTTCACTCTAATATATCCTACTTCCATTATAAACGAGAAAGTTTGTGAGGATGGATATATGTTTGTTACTCTTTCACGCAAAAACTACTGAACGGATTTTACTTTACAGAGCTACTTTTTATCTGGGTATACGGGCGAAGCCATGTACAGGAGCTAGGTCAAGTAAACCAGAAGAAAGTACTCTCTCTGCAGACCCAAGACAAAATATTTTGTCCCTCTCTTTTGTTTGACAGAATCGGCGACAGAAATAGTTTTTGTCTTCTCTTTCATAGACAAAACGTTATCTTGGGTGCTCATGCTAAGCTGGACGGGTTTTCTACTGAAAGATGATGTTTTGACCATTTTGAGGGTAGCCTTAAAAAGGGCATAATAATTAATAGTGGTGGTAACAACTGTAGCACGCATCCGATCCACAACGTTACCTAAGTTACATGATGACTAGATTCGAAGTGACACAGGCAAAGTTTAGCTAAATAATATGGGACACATGAATAATTCATGCACACGTAACAGTCTGTTAGGCATCAGGTAGACCACGTGGCAGGCGTCGCGGCATGTCGTGTGGTAACAAAGTCATAGCATTTCTAATATATGTGGGATCAGAATGTATGGAGGTATCCAAATGTATTATGAAAGTGAGATGTTTGACAGATGATTGTGTAATAGTATCCGAATGATAAAATGATTGATGAATGTGAATTGGAGTGGTTTGAATGAATGAAAAGAATGAATCTTAAATGTCTGAATGAACGAATGAATGGAGAGTTTGTTTGTGTAACGGGACGACGAACTCACGAAAAGAAAACTATTGTAATTTTTAATGTATTAAAACAAGAAGTTGAAAACTGAATTTAGTTTGCTTCCGCATCCCACATATACGATATGTAATTAATTTCCATAATTATTTGAAACTGTAGTGGAAATAATATTTATATTTAAATTTAAAATATGAATAATTGAATATGCATATTTTAAATCTAGTGTCCTAGATAAAAAAATATAATTGAAGGAATTGAGAGAGATAGAAAGAGAACAGTTTTTAGTTGGACCCAAATATTATTTTAAAACCAGTAAAGGTACTTTGTGGCCGCACAAATGTCAAAACCCACGTGTGAGAGAGTACCAATGATGATCAGTTATTCATTTTGATCTTGTATGACACAGATAAAATACAAAACCTTACTAAAATTAACTTTGCTGCAAACGACGTCGTGTGAAAGAGCCGCAACAATGTATGATAGACACCTGTGGAAGCTCACGTAAAATGAAATACCAAATTGCTTATATGCTCCTCACTGCACAATGATGGGTGGGGGCAACATCTGTTTCATCGTAAAAGTGATTTCTTTGCCCGTATATCTTTAGATCTTTATTTCTCATTTGACACTTTTCACGTAGCTCAGTCAAAGATTTTATACTCGTATATTTAATAGATAGATACATACTACTGCAATAAAGAATTTACTATCTATCTATTATCTAAGTTCTGTATATAGGCGAACTTTAGCTAGATAGCATTCTCTTCCAGCTAACCTTTGTGTAGTATGGAAAACAGTCTTGAGGCATGAATAATAAGAAAAGTTATAAATTATATGCTTAAGCTATAGCTCAGAAATGTTATATTCTTGGTCACCCTGTATTATTAATAAACTAGATAGAGAAAATAAATAAATATACACCCAACAGACATAATCCTGACCTCACACTAGGATTCCCTGTATCGTGAGTATCAGAAGCTACGAGTACCGTGGTATAACAACACTCAGACCCGGAAAATTTCTGCAAAACGCACAAACATTTGTCCCGAAACGAACTCCACTTGCGTTGTAGCCAGCTACTCGCCTTCCGCGCTATCGAGCTCTTCTATGTTAAAGTTACCCTAAAAAAATATTCTCATCATCATCTTATGGAATCACGACTAGCCAAAACAGTTTTTGCGGGCGCTCTTTCTTCTGTTTTTTTATTCTAAAGAGTACGCAAAATAACATGGGCACGTGTCGTGAGGATCTGATGATAGAGTAGGTACCTGCAAGATATAAACCATAAAATTGGGACTACAAGCATATTGCGAATATGACGATTTAATTATAACCAAACGGCTTCAAAAAAGGAGTTTCTCAATTCGTCTGTATATTATTTGGGTGTTTGTTACGCGATATCTTTGATTATTTTGAATTGATTTAAATGATTCTTTTTTCAATAGGTAGGGAATACAAGGTTGGTTCCATATACATTTTATAAAATCCCACTCCTAAGGTGATGAAATTGTATATTGGACTTTTTATAAATTTTCCATTAAAATAAATCGGTTTTTGGACATTTAATGTTTTATTAATTATCATTATTACTCTTTGTGACGTATGTGGGTAAAATCTATGCTTATAAGTTTTTTTTGGAGTCTTACAAACGAAAATACGTCATCACCTGACGTTTGGCAAAATGTCATGATGCGAACTTTTTCCTGATTTGGTCATATTCTTAATAACCTCACATATCCAAAAGTTTATGACACTATCATGAAACGAACATCGGCAGAATTGTGACAAATGTATAGTTACAAAAGCCATAATCAAGAAGTGAAGTGATAATGATAATGATTATGATGATGATGATGATGATGATGATGGGAAAATATTATAATATGTAGTTTAAAAAAATATTTTGAGCCTCATATAGTTCAATAATTTTTACACACAGTTTAATTCAAAAAGGAATTTTAGGCAGAAACATTAGCTAAGACCAAGCTTACAAAATAAATATCTCCCAAATAAATATTGAATTACACATATCCGTTGTTTTACATAAAACGTAGATTTGAATATGATAACAAAGGATACATTGGAAACCCCAGGGAAACATGAATAAATAACAGTTCGTTCGCTTGTCTTGTCACTGGCTTTTTCTTCGTCACACCGCGGTAGGTACATTACCATATTATAATAGCCTTGAAAATCCTGAAGAGCGGCCTCGTAAATTCATTAAGTGACTATACCTTACTGTCTTTACAACTAGTTTATACCCTTTTCTCGCTTATTAGGAAATAAAGTACCCGATCAAAAGAAGATCTTACCGTTAAACAAAACAGCATTCGTAAGAAAAGCATTCGCTAGATTTTGCGTTAGTTTTCGTCGATTTACGTTGTAAATGGTCTCCACGAAGAGCTCGTTTATTTTAATGGGATAATATAAGCCCATGCCTACCCGAAGGTTTATCCTAAATATTGGTGATATTTTTTTTTAATTTGATGACTAGTTTCGGAGATACATGTAAACTTATAAACTTTATTTCTTTATAATATTATTGTATATTTGTTCCAAATCAATTGTTTAAGTTTGAATGTGTCTTATACATATCACATTTTCATGTCTAAAACAATTGCGTAATTATACACATAATGTTGTCACCATTAAAAAGCACGTTTTATTGTGCAAACGGTTTTTTCGAATGGGGAAATCCATTTATATGTTTTAAATTTGAAAATAAGAACAATCAGGTACCACTATTCTACATTCATCGTGTCCCAGGTCTACATTCAAACGCTGAGTTTTTTTGATTAATCGTGTCCCAGGCATTATTACATTTAAAACTTATGCTACAAGGCTCGTTTTACATTGAAAGGCAATTGGAAGTGACAGTACTAAGGACTCTCGTGAAATTCCCTAAAATACACGATGTCCTTGAAAAGGTTGGGATGTATCAATTTATTTCAAATAAAAATCTCCGGAGGATTTTGTGAGTGAAATCTGATCGTTATTGAATACATTTGATATTTCACAAAAGGATATGAAATATATTTTGGAAGGTACCTGTAATGATGAAAGCGTCATCCTCCGACAAAAAGCGTATAGCAGCTTTTACAAATTAATTAATTTAGTTCTACCGAACCTGAATTCAATGATTCATTTTTGTTTTCTCAAACTACCTACCTACTTATTGTTTATGAACCTATTAATTACTGACCAAGCCTACATTTATAATTACCTACCTATTATAAAGCATACTTGCCTACAATAGTAATGCTATTGGTAGGTAACGTACCTATTTCTAGCTATTAAGAACCTGCTGTAAATAAGTAGGAAATCCTCTTGTGTAATTTATGGCTCAAACTTATCAAGATTTTTTGATTGGCTTTAATAACAAACGCGGTATGACCCTGGAATATTAAGACGTGCATTGATTTAAAGTAGGTTTTGTACAAATTAAAGTTTAAATCAAAATAGTAAATGTGTCATCCATCATACATGAAATGGCGTGTTGAACCTATAATGACTTATCGTTTAAAGGCAAGGTGTACGCTTTTATAACAAACTCCCAAGAGATATACAAAAATGGAAAATTAACTAATTTAAAAACATAATTAAATAACAACTTTATAAAAAGGCATACTATAAAATATCTGATTATTTAAATGATAAATACTCTTGGGATTGAAAATGCTCCAAACTCGTTGTTTTGTAAAAGGATCATTAATAAGAATAACCAGCCTTGTTTTCTTGCCTTTCTTTCCTGGCTTGGTCGCGGAAGAACAGGCAGTTGATAAAACCGACGTTTCAAAGAGATCCTTGTGATTTGATTGAATAAATGAATTTTGACTTTGACTTTGACGTTGACTTCTGGAGCGGTAGGCGAATAACTGAGATGTAAGAATATGAGTGGGTTTGATTCCGCGGGATGAACTTCTGCATTCTATGCAGATATTAGTATCAGACTGGGTGTTGTGGTTTTGTCATTTTGACAAAACGGAATGCTATTTGGACTAAACACGCCACTTCAAAACGCCATCTCATGTAAGATGACTCATTCACTATTTTGATTGATATATACCCACGACGCAGAAAATCCTTGAGTGGGTACAGCACTATGTAATATGGTGGTCTGTGTTTATATTAGACTGCGTAAAAAAGTTTGCAAATTTTGAGAGTTTTGAAAATCGGGCGACTCATTTTTCGACTCTGTGTTTATATTAGACGGCCCATTTTTCTCGCCATTTTTCTTTTAATTTTTACGAAACTCCTGGTTATAGAACCTCAAAGTCATTGACATCTTTGGCTATTTCTCTCTGTTTTGATGTGCGCATAGATTAGTTAGAACTTGTCTTTAAGTATCTGTTATTTGTAAACATTTATTCATACAACTATGTACAAGTAGGTATATACAAAAAATACAGATGAAACAGCTATCTAAAGACCGTTGCAAACAATCTATAGATAGCTCAACTGATCCAGATCACTACCAGGCGGAAGTGTTCCCAAAATACTGGCCGCATTGCCACGCTGAATGGCAATGCTAACGCGTTGACCCAGATAAGAGCCAGCACTCTTGTCACGCGTCGCTTCGACCAGACGCCTTGAAAGAATTTTAAAAAAATGACATTTTTATGCTATGTTCATAATATAGCATATATGAAATTGTTTGGAATATAAAATTATAGTAAATCCCCTTACGCGTTACTAGACTAAAATTCTCTAAATATTGCATGTTATATTATTTTTAATGTTTTTTACTTAACTAAGCTACTTATTTATCTATAGTTCTCTTGCATAGTTTGGGTATAAATAAATAATAAATAATGCTGGAAATTTTCAGACAGCATCATCTAGCCCCAAACTAAGCAGAGCTTGTATTGCGAGAACTACATGACTCGCGGCGGGAATCGAACCCGCAACCATCTGCGTCTCAGATGGGTCTTTGCCTACAGCGCCACAGAGATCGAAATAAAGCCTACAGTCTAAATAAAGTACATGAGAAGACGGCAGATTTACGAAGGTAGTAAACGAGGTCTAACCACGCGAGTGTCGCGAAGCAGATCACCACCAGCTGGTCAGATGATATTGAATGAAAGAATGAAAATACTTTATAAGGTGTACACACCTTATGTAATAAACAAAACACATTAAGATTTATGGTACAATGGGCGGTCTTATATCGCTTAAAATCTATCTCTTCCTGACAACCTGTGGATAGAGAAGATATTGTTTTTTATATATTGTGAAGGTGGGAATGCTTTGCGATTATATGTATATTCCCGTCAACACTGTTATTATTTTACATAGTTCTCTCTAATCTAAGGTTGTCTGGATGAAGCTTTCAGACCGATTAATCACGCATTCATTTGTTTGTTGTTGTTTTTTAATATTATTTTTTTGTATGTCGTACTGTAAAATGGTTTTATGCACACCAGTTTATCTATCTATCAGAAAGAAACTGCTTAATATAAAACTTTGCCAGAAGCATGACTTCGCAAATTGTAATCCCCAAGTCGCAAACACAAGCCGTTCTTGAATAAGCCCTAAAGTGCTCTTAGACTCACAAGCAGACTTTGAATGATGGTTCTAGGAAGAAAATTGTGCAAGAAAAATTACTAGCTCATATTCTTATGCTAATACGCCGCTTCTAGTCGTAAGCTGCGATGCGGAAGGAAACATGATTTACCTACTTATATGACATCGGTAGCGTGGAACCAGCAAGCAAGAGGAGCGACCAGGAAGTAATACCTGGTTACCAAAACAAGATTTACCTACTTTCGGTAGCGTGGAACCAGCAAGCAAGAAGTGTGTAATAGGGAAGGTGCGTTTTTAAGCGACCAGGTTGTAATACCTAGTTTTTCCTTCCAAGTACGCCGAAGTTTTGGGTATTGGTCAAAATATTTGCAAGACTTTCAAGGTATTTTCATTTGCCATAAAATCTTATCTCTACATGAATAAGTTTAATTCATTAGCTAGTCAATCAAAATACTTTCAAGCACCGTACTCAATTTTACAAGTACGACTCAAGCCTAGCAATAGGGACAAATAATGACGAAGTAAAAATAATGCGGTTAACCTATGGATCAGTTATACTAAAGAATCTTGATGACGCTGATTCTGAGAGAATACTACATTTTTGTAGTGCCTTATAGATGTTCGCTCAGACAATGATGGATGGTTTTTCATGGCATCTCTGATGAATAGAGTTTGGGGCATTCAGAACAATATCCTCAAAACAGTTGGGGAGTAGTGTACCTGTCCAATTTGGAGACATTTTGTATGGAGGGTGGTGAATCAGTGGAATCAAAATGATCTAATTGTTTGATCGTCTCCCGTCGCAGAATGTTTCTACCTACATACCTATTCTATATCTATCGTCGAATTTGTATTGTTTGGGATACATTTTTTTATTGATATTTTTGCATGTTCTGCAGATATTTGGTCTGGGTCTTGGTATTGTGGTACCATGATACTTGTAGTTCCTGATACCCACGACACAATTCTAGTGTGAGGTTATGACTGTGTCTGTTTCCGCCAACGTCATCTGATGGAGCAAGGATTATTTTGCAGTGGCGAATAGTATATTCAGGCGAAATTTTATAACCACTCGACAAAAAAAAACCCTTTGACCGCCGCCCATGCCAGTGCAATGTATAAGGGTCATACATTCTTCCTAGAAATAATTAAATAAACTATGCTGGACATTTTAACACAGCATCATCTAGCCCCAAAGTAAGCAGAGCTTGTGTTATGGAACCTACATGACTGATATAATACTTCATATAATTTTTTTTTGTAAATACATTCATTTTATACATAGAAAACACCCAGACCCGAGACAAATATTTGCAGATCTAACAAACATTAGTTCCGCGTTGGGAATCGAACCCGTAACCTGCGTCTCTGGACCTTCGCCCACTGCGCCACAGAGTTCGGAGAAACACTCTAAACATTTTTTAACTCGCTTGGCTAATTACAGAATTACAGGGCGCAGATTTTACTATATGCCGTGGTAATTACTGCTTAATGAGTCGAGCAGGGTAATTCTCCGAAAACAATAGTTTGTTAATAATTTACGAGAGTCAATTTTCCCTCGTGATATATTGGTGTAGTTGTTTCATGTCACGAAGTCCGCTTAGCTGTGTTTTGCCTTTTACTTTGCGTTTAGTTTTCATGATAAAGATTCTTGCTGTCAAAAATTGACGTGAGCAATAGTGACCCGTCACGACAACGTTTTGTCTACGAAAGAGAAGACAAAAACTATTTCTGTCTCCTATTCTGTCAAACAAAAGAGAGGGGTAAACTATTTTTAGATAAAACCGTTGTCTTGTTTATTCATGGTAAGTAGGCAGTCGCTTATTCTGTCAACCAAAAGAAAGGGACAAACTATTTTTGGACAAAACCGTTGTGTAGGAAAACCTGCCTGCTTAGTATGTGCCAAAAGTAATGTTTGAACAGGCCTCTGACTAACCCCTATTTGGTATCCTCAAAGATCTACGCAATGAGTATGTATCTGAGGATGACCATCATGGAGAGGCATAATACAGTCGTAAGCGTGTTTGCTTTTTGTATTTTTTTGGCTTGTTACAAAGGTAAATAAATTAGTAAGAGCATGTAACGAAATCCAAAAGCCACAATAATTCTGTTTTGACACAAATTCATACACAATCTAATTCCCATTCGCAATTCCCTTCTCCTCGCATAATTTAGGTGTCTTTGGTAACCATTTAGAACCAATCTCGAGTTATTAATGAATTTCAGCAGCGTAATTTCACCCGGTTATGAGAGAACACAATGAGACGACATTTTGGAACTAATCGAAGACCTATCGTCAGACTTTGGCTGGCCTGTACGTTGTGAAAGCGATGACTGTAAACTTGCGTAAATAATATCAATCCACGCTTAGCCTAAACCATAAGTAGGTACTAGAGAGCTGAAATTTAGAGGAAATATTCCTTTTTTTGGTGTTTACGGGTGCACTAAGAAAGGTTTTTTTGAAATTAGTCCTCTGGCATTCTACTAGTTTGTAAATAAATAGCATTCAACAAAAACCCCGTTCGATGGAAAAGGGGAATTAATATGCGATAGTAGGATCCGTTGATAAAATAATTAAAAATAGTCGTTCAGAGCAGGCATTGCTTCAAGAATTTCCTAGGTTTCAGCAATTCACCATCCGCGAGCCTCTCGACGGTGGTCGTAAGGAAGGACCATTAAACGGTCAACGAAACGTCAGTAGAAGAATAGTAAAATACGTGGTATAGTAGTTAATAATATTCTAAATTGATACTAACCAACGATAACTTCAATTCTATAATTCCCTAGGTTTTGCAGATGTCAATAGGTGACGATAACCATTTATCATCAGATGGGCAGTACAAACATGCGTACTCTCTATATAAAAAAAAATGTTGTAAGGAAACTTAAGCATTTTGGCTATAGAATAATATGGCAAAAACAAGCTAACGACCCTACAGTTTTACCAAGTTCGCAACCTCAGTGGTCCATCTGCACCCGTACCAACTTTAATAGGGTCTGACAGAAAACGAACGCACTTACCCGCTTTAGGCTAAGATTAATGGTGGTGGAAGCCGCAGCATCCATTACTTATACCGAGCTAATACATGTGTTTAATTCGAGAAATATCGATGGTTTATAAAACTGCCATTATCATCTTCAGCGGCTGGCTGGCGGCCTGCAGCATGTTATTTGACTATTTTAATGTTTTTTTTTTAATACATTAGCTTATTAAAATGTATAATTAATCCTATTCAAATTAATGAAATTATTCTAATCTTTTTATATGTAAGATTAATTGGGGATGCTACTTTTATTTACAATTTTTCGATTAGGTTTCTATTTAAACTGCGAGCTGGGAAGAATAATTTTATCAATTTTGTATGTATTATTTAAGGGAAGTTTTAAACCTTATAGCCACCTACGTAATAATGTTGGGACATGATATAAAACTCGTGATTACTTTTGCTGTAAAACTCAGAGTACCTATAAGTCTGAGCAAGGACGACGTAAAAACAAATGTCTAGCTCGTACCTACATAAAGTTTGATGATCTTATTCTTCACCCTGATGGCGTGTGACAAGTCACAAGACGTAATTTAAATCACCCACTATAATTTCGATTTTAATCTTTAGTAAAAAAGCGTATTGAAAGAGAAATTAAATAAATAATGCTGGACATTTTTCACACAGCATCATCTAGCCCCGAAGTAAGCAGAGCCTGTTTTATGGGAACTGGATGACTAATATACTACTTATATCCTTTTTTTTTGTAAATACATACATATTATACATAGACAACACCCAGACCCGAGACAAATATTCGCAGATACAAACATTAGTTCCGCGGCGGGAATCGAACCCGCAACCTTCTGCGTCTCAGGCGAGCCTTCGCCCACTGCGCCACAGAGGTCGTTAAAAATTTAAAGAGAAAGAGGGAGTTTTCATCTGAAGTAATAAGGAGAAATATTTTCTACTTAAATGAAGGTCCGAACCCTAACGAAAATTGTAAAAATCTGTTACAGAAATAAAAAACATTGTGATTTTTTTTTTGAAGTTTACAGTGTATGTAAACTTCTCCTAATTACTTGATTTTGATATCTAGATCGCAATTTTCGAAATAAGCGATAATAGTTGTAATAATCTTTAATAATACTTTAATATTGTAATGTTTTAAAAATACACATTAATAATAACTTTAATGTTTTTGGGTTTATTTTCTGTTTACGTAACCTCCTTCATGCTTCCTAGCATTTCCAGGAAAATACAATTTCTGTAAATACGATATTTTGTATTTTCAGAAACCGCAAATTCGTACCAGGAAAGGCAGAATTCGTATTAAAACAGTGATATATTGAACATTTCCATTCGTGTTCTTCTGAATAAAGAGATTTTGGTTTCACCTATTGTCTATATAGGATTAGCTGTTACCTGTGTCTTCAATTTTTGGGAATCGTTACTTTTACTACATCCTGTAAATCAGAAGCCGAAATAAAAACACTTTAAGACGTTTTTAATGTATCAAAGATACTTTTTAGCCGATTACAAAAATGAAGAAGTTCACTATTTAGATTTTTACGTAAACTGGTTAAACATTTGTCTTGAAAAAAAAACCTTTTTTTTAGTTTTAAGACAAGTAGTGTTTAGCCAAAAATCTTAGAGGAAATTGCTGTTCTACTAATTTTTCGACAAAAACGTAATGAAAAACGAGGAAAAGATAGAAATGTTTTATTTAAATGGGCTGGTTACAATTTAACGGCATGCATAGATGTTTTTTTTTTATCATAGTAAATGGCATGAGTTATAATAACCAAACTTCACCAGCGTCGATGTATTTTTAACATAAAAAGTTATTGTGGCTTAAATATAAAATGTAAACATATCGTATCGTTATCATTTTAACCGACTTCAAAAAAAGGTGGAGGTTCAGTTTTTTTTCATGTGTTTTTTACATGATATCGTCACCAAATGTTAACTGATTTTGAAACTTCTTTTGATGTTGTATAGAGAATGGTCCATTAAAAGTTTTATTTCTGAGGGATTCCTATTTTTCGCGTAAAAATTACTTCATGGAATCACGACTAGCCGAAACATTTTCTGTGGGCGATTTTTCTTTTGTTATTTATTCGATAAGAAAAATAACGTAGGCTCTCCTGGTGAGATTCAGGAGGGGCAGGTGAGGATAGAGGAATACAATTATTTATTTATAATAAATAATAATTGTATTCCTCTATTATTTTTTCCGTCCGTTGAAGTTTTATTAAAAACTGTTTGATGTTCAGACAAATAAATGTTATTTAATCCTGCGCGAACTTTTCATCGCATTTCACGTAATCCCATTTACGTGGCAAGTATGATAATATTGAATGTCGAAATGTGTTTTATTTTTTGTTTTTTATAAATTCAATCCATTTACGCCGCAACTGTACATAAACATTTAGATAACGACCTTGTGAGTCCTATGCAAAACATCTGAAAACATTGAATTCAAACACCCTTCTTTTAGATCAGCCCATTTAGAAACAAGCTCTTATGTGAAAGTTATTTTAGACAAATATATTTATACTGTTGAGTAGATATATCTTATTACTTATTTATAAACTAGTTTATGACCGTGCCCGTCTTCACTCGTGTAATGATAACTACAAGTCAAGTACAAGGACTGTTATTTAGTTATATTATTATGTAGTTATTTAGTTATATTCATAACACAAGCGAACTATCGACACATTTTTTGGAAAAGGTTTTTTCGGTAATTCTTAAAGTTGGTGTCCAAACTAATAATTATTTTAGAGAAAACTTTTGGTAAAATTAAATGCCTTTATTTATTTTATAAGTAAGCTGAAAACTAAAAATACATCCCAAGCGCATCCAGTTCAGTTAGTTTTTTTTTAATTTTTATTTTATTCTTTATATAAATAATAATAATAGCTGGTCATTTTTCACACAGCATCATTTAGCCCCAAACTAAACAGAGATTGTATTATGGTAAATACATTATTTATATACAACTATTTTGTTTTGTAAATACGTACATAATATACACAGAAAACAACCAGGCCCGAGACAAATATTTGCAGAACATATAGACATTTGTCCCGCGGCGGTAATCAAACCCGCAGCCTTCTGCGTCTCAAGTGGGCCTTTACCCAATGCGCCACAGAGGTCGTCGAAATAAATATAGTATGCCAGAAAATCGATTTAGAATATGAACAACCCTGATCCATTACGATTTGTCCCATTTAGTGATGCACCTAAAGACTAGTTCAGATCAATTGTTTATTCATAAGCTAGTGTTCAAAAACATCACTACATCCGGATAACGATCTCCGCAATCTACGTCCCGACGTGTTGTATGTCAAAACCGGTTACAATTCTACCCGCACTCGTATGTATCTCAACATGGCGCCCGCATCCCACACCCTCAGCTAGGGGTTGGTATAAGTCAGAAAAAATATACTTTACTCAAATGAAATTCACATTAAAGATGCCGTTCATATTTACAAAACTGTTCTTGACTTAAATGATCTGCCAACGATGGCATGACTCTTTGGCCCAAGGTCTTTGGCGATTCAGCTAGGTTCTTGACGGATTTCTTTATTGTCATGTTTTAATAATATTCTACTTTGCACTAGCATTTTTATTTCTATCTCACTCTAACATTGCAACATGCAGCAAAATCTTGCCGATCCTCACTACAATCTAACATTGCAATATGCAACAAAATCTTGCCAAACCTTACTAAAATCTAACATTGCAACTTGCAACAAAATCTTGCCGATCCTTACTATAATCTAACATTGCAACATGCAACAAAATCTTGTCGATCTTTACTACAATCTAACATTGCAACATGCAACAAAATCTTGCCGATCCTTACTACAATCTAACATTGCAACTTGCAACAAAATCTTGCCGATCCTTACTACAATCTAACATTGCAACCTGCAACAAAATTTTGCCGATCCTTACTACAATCTAACATTGCAACATGCAACAAAATCTTGCCGATCCTTACTACAATCTAACATTGCAACATGGAACAAAATCGTGCCGATCCTTACTAAAATGTTGTTTTTGGCTATACTTTTTTTGGCGTAGCCCTGTAGTACTGTTATTGTATTCTGTGGCTGACTGGTTGAAGCAAAATAAGTACCTAAATTGTTTCGTAGGATTGGGATGGTAAAATATTTACATTGAGTGGGAATGACCCATATAAAGTACTAAAATCTTAGTAATATATAATTATATTACAAGTAAAATTAATTAAGTAAATTAATGATTACTTGAAGATTAATTGGTTGAACAGAGGGCAAGGGTTGTAGAGGCAAGTAATCAATATTTAATTCTCTCACGAAACCTTTTAAATCCTCCTTTTGAACAGTGACGCAGTGAACGAAGGGCCACTACGCAGAAGGCTGCGGGTTTGATTCCCGCCGCGGGACAAATGTTTGTATGCACTGCAAATATTTGTCTTGGTTATTTTGTTTTCTATGTATGATATGTATGTTTTTACAAAAAAAACAAGCTCTGCTTACTTTGGGGCTAGATGATGCTGTGTGAAAATGACCAGCATCATTATTTTTAAATTAATATCTTTGATTTTCTCTGTTTTATTTTCAGAAGTAACGATAAAAAGATCGTTTATGTCAAGGGGCCGTAAGCATGTAACTTGTCCCACCATATAGTGTGCTTTACTATCAGCGCGACGCAGCCTCCCGGTCAATTTGCTATTTCGTCGTATATTATACGTACGTTAACCAACGATATAGAAATAGAATTGTTGGCTTTAAACATCTCCCGCTCTGCAATAACCAACCCTACACTATCGCACTACGGACAGTTATAGTTTGCAGTAAGGTGAATCTCTTCATCTGTTTTTGGGCAGACCTTTTCGTGTGATTAAACAATAATATAGGCTGAATGTTGGTTATTGATGGCTGTAGCAGCTTAGTTGTGTGCTGCCGAAATCGTAGCTAAAAGTTAACGAGCCATCAGTAGTATCTGTCGGATAGGTAGCCCGAGAGTAGAGATAACTTCAGGTTACATGTCCAGTAAATTTTAGCGGGTTTGTGAAATGCTGGGGACGTTCACAATTATAATACGTTTGTATATTAAGAGTAAAAGTAAGGTTGTATTATAATAAAATATAAGCAAAAAAATAAGAATTTCGTCAAAATAATATGAATACATACAGCTTAATTGTTAGTAACCGGTTACCATAGACTATGGACGCTTGCAAGATCAGAATCATGAAACGCGCGTTGCTGACCCTTTAAAGTTCCAAATGGTTTTTTAAAGAACCTTATAATCTAGTCACTTTTGAAAAATTCAAAACAAACAAAACAAAAAACAAACACGCTCACGACTGTCTTCCCCATAGTTGACATCCTCAGATACATACTCAGTGAGTAGATCTTTGAGGATACCAAGTAGGGGGTAGTCAGAGGCACGTCCAAACATTACATTTGGTACATGCCCGCGTTTTGCAAGTAGTAAGCATTCCACGTGACAGGTTGCAAGCCCATCGCCGCATCGGAACACTAACTGTTGTCCATGCCTTCGAAATTTTGGTTCTAGGGCATGCCGGTTTCCTCACGATGTTTTTCTTCACCGTTTTGAGCACGTATTAATGCGCACATAAATTTTTATAAAATAAATTTGGTGCACCACCGGGTTCGATCGGTATCGCCCACTAGGCCAACACGGCTTTCAATGCAGCAAGGACATATAGTATTTTCATGTAGTATTTATTTATTTATTCAATTATCTATCTATCTATCTATCTATCTATCTATCTATTTATTTATTAATAACAAACGTATAATAGGTATAATCTTAAAAGTAGTTTTGATAATATGTTTAAATACTGTATAATCGTATATGGACAACATTAGTACCCAAACTAGGATGCCCTGTGTTATGGCGTTCTAATGTCCTCCGCCAGACAAAGTTGTCTGTATGTATATATAATTACTAAAGACTTTAGTACAATAATTATTCAAATAGTAAAATAGTCAAATTAAAAAAAAAATAGATTAAAATATAAATGCAATTGAATATATTAGTTACTAGCTGTACCCGCGACTTCGTTCGCGATTGCCATCCCTACCGACTAATTATTTGCATTTCACCACAGTTTGTCTCATTTTAAGCAACGCTGTAGACTGCGGTGAAGCACTCTTATCAACAAAGGAGTTTTTTACTTTGGATTTGAAAACTCCTAGGTTGTATCTCTCAGGTTGGCTTCCTTTGAAGCATAATCCTGTTCAAAATCCTGTTATAAATTAAATTAGCTCAAAACGTATCGAGTATTTTTGAATGTAGAACTTCTTACTGTTTCGTTTATAAAAGCCGACAAAATACTCAACTTAAAGAAAGATAATTAAAAATTCGTCTTCATAACAAGGATCCGTACCGAATTTGATTAACTACCTCCAATTAATTTTTCAGGAAAACATCAAACGAGACAAATTCTCCTTGACAATGCTAAAGTAAATTTGAAACGTTACCCTTAAAAGAAACATTATACTTTATTTGAACTCCAGGGCCTAAAGGGATGAAAGGAAGTTATTTTTATACAACTGAAAACAAACAACGACATTGGTATTATGACTTTTGCCTGTTGCAGGCAAACCCTACGTTTAGGTAAATCTTGATTATCCTAGAAATAGTATTTTTATTTTTACCTGTTATGTCTTGGGGTCTGCAACGCGCGCGTGTTACCTCTGGTATTGCAAGGTTACATTAGTTACGATAACCGTTTACGACCAGCAGGTGAGCCGTTGATTGTTTGCTGCTTAAGTTGCATAAAAACAAACTACCTTCATTTCAGAAAA
Source organism: Perizoma affinitatum (assembly GCA_961405105.1). Classification (NCBI taxonomy): domain Eukaryota; kingdom Metazoa; phylum Arthropoda; class Insecta; order Lepidoptera; family Geometridae; genus Perizoma; species Perizoma affinitatum. Next base: position 9,867,706 of record OY560205.1, on the reverse strand, counting down.
GTCCATGTTCACATTACGACATTCTATATAAATCGTATCATCGCACTGCAAAATCGGATCGCGACATAATTATTAATACTAATCGCGAAATTTTGAAACTAAAACAAACTTACAGGCCATCTGGTGGTAAGCGGTTACCGTAGTCTATATACGCTTGCAATACCAGAGATCACTCACGCGTTGCCGACACCGAGATATCAAGATGAAAGATCTTATGTGCTTGTAATATCTCCGCCAACCATACCCTTTAAACCGGAGCACAGCAATGAGAATGTAGCGACATCTCTCGTCACATGACTGAGCTACGTTACATCACATCAACGAAGAGCTACCACAGTCAATACACAGATGGCGCTGCATCGGAGTGTCTAGATCGCGCAAGCGAAGTTATCACTCAACTTGAACATATAATACCTCCGACAAACAACTGACGGTCCTAGGACCCCTGGCAAGTGGATCAGATGGATTAGCCCGGTGGAAGATCTTCCCCACAGCAAATGGAGGACATAATACCTACCGTGTTCTCCATAGAGATCACTGGTTGGCGGTAGAAAAAGGCATGTTAGTAACACTTCCGCGGACGAGCCCTTTCAGAAGTTCTATTCTTAATACTTATAAGTAATTCATTTTTTCCGAACATTACTCAACGTCTATGGTTAATTGACTTCACCATACATCATTCTGCGTAACATTAGTTTGTGTGTTGAAGCTTCCTTTGTTGTCGGTATAAGAATGGGCCAAGTGATGAATTTATTGAGGAACTGACGCAGTTAGGTGAAGGGTTTTCAAGTCAATTTGCTTATTTTGCTCTATTTATTGCTGTAAAAGGAAAAAAAAAACAGAAAAATAAATAAGAAACTTACCATATATTTAACAGTATGCTATACTGACTAGTAAATATTTTTATTTTACCGAATGAGTACAGCAGAAAAAAAAGTATAGTGCACAATACGTTTTTCGCCATCGCGTCCGCTTGGCCGGGCCTTTAGGTGGCAGATGTCACTGTCAACAATAAGCTTTCTATCTGGTAGGCATACACCTCTTATCTACAAAACGTTTAATCCAGTCAAATGTCCATCTATTGTTCTAAACAAAAGCGGAACGTGTGATTTATAGCCAGTTCCTCACAGACCAATCAGGATGCACAACTAGAGTTGTGTCATCGGAACACCTGCCCAAATATAACTTGACACAACTGAAAAATCCTTTCTGGACAGATTCGGCTCGGATATTGTTAGGTTTTGTTTTATGACCATCGAGAAAGAGTGATGTTATATGAAACATTTCTACGTAAGGAACACATGAAGCAAAACTAGTTTTGCCAAGTTCTGTCTGACGGAACTAATATTTGGGATGGCACAACTAGTTGTTCATACAGATTGGTCCGTAAGGAAAACCTGCAATATATGCGAATTCTCGCGTATTATATGAATGGATATTATTTTGAAGATCACATTTCATGAGTAACTACCTGTTACAAGGCCGCCCTCGCCCACGTCCCATCGCCCGCCCGCGCTTTTACTTCTTATGCTCGGTTTCTAATGGTCATAGCGTGATGTTAAATAGCCTATAAACTTCCTCATGAATTGAGTTATCAAATGCAAAAATATTTTTTCTATTCCAACTGATTTGAATATACTGATATAGGTTATTTAACATCTAGATGTACCAGTTGGGTAGTTCAAGAGATTTAAACAATAAAGAATAAATAAAATAATCTTCAGCTGGTGTCGCTCTTAGCCCCCAGCCCGCGTTGCATCACCCAACCGCGCCTTTAATTCTATTGCTCGGCTCCTAAGGGTCGTAGCGTGATTTTAAATATATAACTTTCCTCATAAATTAAGGTTATCAAATGCAAAAAATAGTTTTTCAAATTCTACTGGTAGTTCCAGAGATCAGCGCGTTCATTCAGAAAAAAAAACAAAAATTACAGCTTTATATTAGTGCAGAAGAAATATATAGTTATATTGGACGTAAAATGTGTCCCTCTTTTTGACATTCTTCAAAAGTCATACCTTATTTTACCCATGATGAACCGACGGTATCAGTACTAGTGTGGTGGAAGGATTCAACATAACAATGATATACCATTACAAGATAATTTCCATTTCAGAAACGTACTTAAATATTTCAAGTGAAGTTAGACTATTCCTCTCGTTAGACTAAATATTCACGTGGTTTAAAATCCGTATCCCACAAATTGTGTTACAGAAAATGTAGTCTACTCACGCTCATGCCTGAAAAGTGTCCAGTGTAGTGTATCTCAATACCTCGCTATGGATATCGCATATTCATTAGATCGTTAACATCGGCTACGAGTGTATAAAGGGTATGTTGTTCAGTTCAAAAGCAGGGTCTGTCTTTTTTATAAAGAGTTGATATCCTTGTATCGCCAACTGAACATACCAGATACAATAAATGTTAACACAAATATTTGCATATGCAAACATTTGTCTCGGGATCTGGGTGTTTTCTATGTATAATATGTATGTGTTTACAAAAAAAATAGTATGTAAGTAGTATATTAGTAATTTAGTTCCCATTTAGCTCTGCTTACTTTGGGGCTAGATAATGCTGTGTGAAGAATGACCAGCATTATATATATACTAGCTTTTGCCCACGGCTTCAGTCGCGTGGTACCCGGATAATAAGTAGCCTATATGTTATTCTGATTTATAAGCTACATTACTGTGAAGTTTCATCAAAATCCGTTCAGTAGTTTTGTCGTGAAAGAGTAACAAACATTCATCCTCACAAACTTTTGCGTTTATAATAGGAGTATATATAGGAAAATAATCATTCAGCAATCACATACATACTCTTGATCCCACACTTTCCTGAAACAAATATCTGCAGAAAATGCAAACTTTTGTCCCGCTGTGGGAATCGAACCCTCGTCTTTTGTGTCGCAGCCAGCTCATCCGCCACGCCACTAAGTCGTCATAGTGTTTATAGCATATTATGTTTAGATATTTATAACTGAGACTCTGTATCCAGACCGCGTCTGCCACAAGCCTTGCGTAAACCCGTGCCCAGATTCCCTCATTTTACTTTCATAAGGCGCGAAATGTCGTACGCTTAGAATGAAAGAGTAATGATAAGCAGGCTAAATATTGTGTCATTTCAATGTCTAGGTATGAACATAGCTTTTTTTAAAACACCCGACTTGTATCTCTTTGTGACTTGTGGTGATAAAACTTATCTTAGACCCATTATTGTAGTCACACACACATATATAAATAAATTGAAATAAATTTTATGCAAATAATTGCTTTTCAATCGGATAAGCTATTTGACAAACATTATACACAACAAACATGGCAAACTTAGGCTCCATTTTAGAATATGCATGATTAAATTCACCACAGTTTTTGTTCAAAGTTTCCAAAGTATCCACAAATCAAAGACCGCAAATATTCGTTCACGCTAGATTAACTTTACCTAACATTTATATTATCGGGGTTTGCTATCATTTTTCTATATAATTACGAGTTTACCACGTAATTTACTATTCTCTTGCCGACATTTTGTCTACCGTTTAGAGGTTCTTCCTCAGAGCATTATCCGTGACCACGTGAGCACGGTCGTGAGACGGGAACGTCAGCAAGAGAATAGTTGAGTACTCGGTATTATAAAAAAAAACGCTCACGACAGTCTTACCTATGGTGTACATCCTCAGATAGATACAAAGCGAGTCGATTTTTGAGGATACCAAGTAGGGGGTAGTCAGAGGCACATTTGGTACAAGCCCGCGTTTTGCATTCCACGTGAAAGGTTACAAGCCCATCGCCGCTTATTGGAACACTAATTGTTGGCACATGCTTTCGAATTTTTGGTTCTAGGGCATGCCGGTTTCCCCACGATGTTTTCCTTCACCGTTTTGAGCACGTGTTAATGTTCACATATTTTTTTCGAGTGGAAAAATCCTTTTGTTCACGACCGGATTCGAACCCACGACCTCCGGATCAGAAGTCGGGGTATCGCCCATTAGGCCAACACGGTTAATGAGCAGCATCCGTGACCACGTGAACACGTTAACGTCAGCAGGAACGTCAGCATTCCAATGTGGAGTTATAGTCGTAATAATATCCTAAAATAACTTTACCTATCATATCTTTTATTCCTCCAAGTTTAAAACTTCATAAATCGTTTGAGTCCGCTTCAGAAATATAATTAAATACACACATTTGCATTGTATTGTTCGTATAATTATGAAGTTAGGAAATGGCGAATAAATTATAAATAAATATACCTTATTTTGTTGGAAACTCAGCCGTTTCACCTTTTATAAGGATGGACGGGACTTTGGACGAACGGTTGTACGGTCGTATCTCCGTTACTTAGTTTTGTGACGTCCACGAATTCTTAATTATCAAAAGGAAATATAAAGTTAACTTAAAAATGAATATTTATAATAACATAATGTTCGTAACAAGCTTTTTGTATAAAAAATGTTTCATAAATATGGACTAGCTTTTTTTGATATTTCCGCTTGACATATCTATACTATATATAACTGAAACTGATCGTTTCAGCAAAATAATTTTTAGTGAAAAATACCAACATGGAGAAATGAAATACATTTAAATGTGTCCCAAATTCCCCAAAAATCCGATTCATCGGCACTGAACCCGCATCTTTCTTCACCTTGATTGATCGGCACCACACTTAAGCTGAATGAAGGATCATCGAATAAAACCAAGCAGTTTTGATACTTGATTCTTAAGTGTGACGTGACGTTAAATTGAAAATTTAAGTACACGTAGCTTATAAGTTTACTCTACTTCAGCATCCTTGTGATTTCAATTGATAATCTTTGACTTTGACATAAAATGGTATTTAATGCATGAGGATAACTAGATGGACTATAAAAATATTACTATAGAAAAACTATAAATTTGTAACATTTTATTATGTCAAAAATGAATATTTCTATTCCTTCTATTCTATCCTGATTGTCAGTCAGTTTATGAGTCTGGTTTATACTGGTCGAAGCGACGCGTGACAAGAGAGCTGGCTCTTATCTGGGTCAACGCATTAGCATTGCCATTCAGCGTGGCAATGCGGCCAGTATTTTGGGAACGCTTCCGCCTGGTTGTGATCTGGATCAGTTGAGCTATCTATAAATCGTTTGCAACGGTCTTTAGATAGCTAGCTGTTTCATCTGTATTTTTTGTATATACCTACTTGTACATAGTTGTATGAATAAATGTATATTCGTTTATGAGTTTATATAGTTTTATAAATTACGTTACCAATTGATTATACATAGTAAAATCGCTATATTGATGTATTCAATTACCAATTTACTCTGAATCCATAACTAAATCTTCTCATTTATTACCAAAATCTGTAACAAACATTGACCAATTAAAGTCACAGCTCGTAAACAAGCAGCGAATCAACTAATGGAATTATCCTACAAACAGACAACCCTTGTATGTCTTAGTAAGTGTATGCATGTATTCGTATTAAATATGCTATGTGTCTGGCCTTTGGATTATCTTTGTAGTATGGGCCGAGATTCACAAGAGAGCGTTTTATTTGAAACGACTTCCAAATAAGGATGAGATTCGCAATTCGGTTGTATTTGTTTTTTTTAAATCCTACTACTATTATAAAGTTTGTGAGGTTTTTGTTACTCTTTCATGAAAAAACGACTGAAATGATTTTGATGAAACTTTACATTATATATAACACATCTACATTTAATCCGAGTATCACGCGGGCGAAGCTAGTACTTCACACACATAAAGTTTTATTTCTGAGGGATGGCCAATTTTCGCAAAAAACTCAAAAAAAAAACATCATCATCTTATGGAATCACGACTAGCCGAAACATTTTTTGTGGGCTATTTTACTTTTTTTTTATATCATCCCGAGTGAGCGTGTTAAAAATAACAGCACGAACGTAGCATAGTTAGAACATATTTATTTACTAAAACGGGATATTTACCATAATTTGAATTTGAAAAGCTTTGTTCTTTAAAATAATCTGAGGAAAAACAGTTTTATTAAATGCTTAACATATTTTTCACACAGCATCATCTAGCCCCAAGCTAAGCAGAGCTTGTGTTATGGGAACTACATGACTGATAATACTTTGTAAATACATACGAACTATACATGAAAACACTGAGATCCGAGACGATTATTTGCAGACCATACAAACATTTGTCCCGCGGCGGAAATCGAACCCGCAACCTTCTGCGTCTCAGGCGGATCTTCGCCCACTGCACCACAGAGGTCGTCACAGAATTCGACATCAGCAGCTAAATCAATTTTAATTTTGATTGACAAGCTTCGATCCACGACAACTATAGCTTCCAAGCCTACAATTAATTTTGAGATCAACTTCCAAATCAATTATTTCAAGGCTCATTCCAAGCTTGTCCTGACATGTTACGAATAAGACCCATTCATTGTGAAACAGTTACATGGCCTAGATAACATGAAAAATGAATTATGCAACACATCTGTTTCATAATGACGTGATAATCTATATATATATCCGCATTCATTTGGAACCACGAATGAAACCAGTTGCCGACGCCAGTAACGGTTTCTTGGTCCAGCCCGATTAGCATAAGCACCCAAGACAACGTTTTGTCTACGAAAGAGAAGACAAAAAGTATGTATATGTTTTGTCTCTTCGGCGGTAGACAAAACCGTTGTCTTGGGTCTTTAAATCACCCTTTTTTAAGTATTCTAAAGTGACCCTTCTAAAGTGAATCCAAACGAATTACGGAGGAAATGTTGTCAAAAAAAATATCTCCATTTTTTATAGTCTTAAGTGTTTTATCGTGCTGATTGTATCGCAATGTATTCTATAACCGTTTTAAGTACCTAATTACACAATTATATTTAATGATATACATTTTCAAATAAAAAAACAAACATGCTCACAACTGCATGATCGACGTCATCAGTTACATATTCAATGCGTGGATCTTTGAGAATCCCAAGTAGAAGTCAGAAACAAGTTGCAAGCACATCGCCGCTTAACGGAGCACATGACAGCGAAAACCTGATTCTAAGGAATGCCAGTTTCCTAATTTTTTTTTTAACAGTTTTGAGCACTTGTTAAAGCTTACATACATTTTTCGAGGGTTAATTTTCAAATCCACGTAAAACATAAACGGTTTTGAACCGGTAAGTCGGAGAACCTGCTTTTTGCGTGACTGGGCCGAAACATTATTATTTCATAACACGATCCCGTGATCTTAATCAATAATTGATTAGGAAATCGGTTCCTTTGTTTCGGGATTTCATATTCAGGTCTATCTTTGGGATTTCTAATGCAAGGTATCTGCTACGAGCTATAGTTATTTAATAGATAGGTATTTTATAAAATCTTACTTCTAGTCACAGATTTTCATTTTATTCACGCCTGGATAAAACGATTCAAATCTAAGGTAGAATTGGTGCTGGCCATAGAAATTACAACGGGTCAATTCAGTTTTGAAGATGCACGAAAAACTTTCTAAAAAGTATTTTTCTATTCATGAGATTTATAGCTACCAAGCCGTTTGCATTTCAGTTAGTTTATAACAGTTTTGAACTTATTTTTAGACTTTTGCGTCCTTCATAGAAATTCATATTGTAAGACGGGAATGTTTTGCAGATATATGTTCTAGCTATTGTGGTACCACGATAATCAATAGTTTCTCACAGGGAAAACTAGAATGGCAAACAGGAAGTCGGGTACCAGTGCTATTGTTCGCAATAAGAGTGTGAAAGAGGGTAGATTAATTTGTCTGCCATAAACATCCACCCGCAAAGACTCCAGTTCTTCCTGTGATCATGGCGCATGCTGTGCCAAATTTACGGAAACATTCAAACTCACAAATCATGGTAAATAACCCGTCTTTAGTAAAATATATGTTTATGGCCGTGATATTTTCAAAAGTTAAGTATTTATTTGGGACACAGTAGAAAATATTTAAATAGTAAAAACTAACCAGAGACTCTTGGAATGTGTCGAAACTTATTCGTTGTTTTTACTTGGCCCAGCTGTTGGTAAACGGTAAATAAAACGTATGGACGTTTGCAACACTGGAGGTATCACTCGCGCTTTGCCTTCCTTGAGTGATAGCGGGTGAAAAGTGTATCATACCTTTAATTTAACCTGTATTTTTTCTAGTATGTGACAGTTGGGTAAATAAAAAAAATGTGCCTGTATTATGTGTTTCGATGTTGCTACATACATATTAAGCCTGAGTTATGTAGAATGAAGATACTAACAATAACGCAGAAATAAAAATAAAAAAGATCAAAGGTTTTTCACGTTCTGTACTTCAAATTATGCCCATTTTCTTGAAACAATATTTGCTTAAATATTTCCTCTTTATTTGAATTGTTTACGTGAAATGCTAACTTACGCTATTTGTTCTTAATGAAAAATATTTAATATACAAAGTTTTTTACCACGAAATTTAAAACGCTTTATTGTTAAAGCGTTAATACCTACAACTACTTGGGTAAAATATGATACAGTAGAAAAAGCAGAGCCATCTAAAGACCGTTGTAATCAATCTATAGATAGCTTAACTGATTCAGATCACTACCAGAAAGTGATGACGTGTGATATAACTATTTTTTTAGTTAACCCCTTGGCTCATACCAATATTAATAATAGCAAAGAAATTTGGCAATTTTCACACAAAAAACCTTGCTCAAGAAAACAAATGTCTTATTTTACGCGAAATAAAAAGAAATTCGTGCTGAAATATAATTTTCTTAGATTTGTACAACAACATATGATCCTCTCCATCCACAGGTTGTCTGGAAGAGATCGATTTTATGAGATAATACCGTTCATTGTACCTTTGTCTTAATGTGTTACATATTGTTTATATCATAAGGTGTACATAAAGTATTTTCATTCATTCATTCAATATCCAACGAAAGAATTTGCTGCAAAAATGCGTTTTGGCAATTTTAGGCCGTATGCATACAATAATCGATTTGAAGATTTTTTTTTGGTCCTGATACACAACTGTAATGATTTTAAAATGATAAATATCTCTTCTAATAGCCTAAATATTAATTTAGTTGCATGTAATTTGTTGATCTTCACATCACATGGCGGGGATTTTCACATTTCACTATTAAGAATAGATAACAAATGTTTGAATATTGATAACATATTGAGATAAAATTTAGAATAGACATATTTCATATTCTGAATTACACGTCTTGATCAAAATAATTTGATCCAGTTACGCGAGCGAAGCCATGGGCAGAAGTTAATAATATAATACACAATAGAAGGATCTTTGTAAACAGAAACTAATATGAAAGCGTATGGCGTAACTACAAAACGTATTGTAACCAAGTATGGCATATTTTTAAAATTAAAAAGTTTCAACTTTAAGCTTTTCCATTCAAGCTGTGTCAAATAATAGGTAGGTACTTGAATCAACAACATCCGCTTCTTGTGTGTATTAAGTTTTACGGGTTTTTATCGCGTTTCCCTTTTTTTATTATTTTCGCGACGTTTCGACTGTATTGCAACAGCCGTGGTCACGGGATGACTGGAGTATTCGGAGCTATGGTCGAGAAATAACTATGCCACAACTACCCTCATTTCATCTTTGGAATCAGAAAAGTCCATGTTCACATTACGACACACAAACCGTATCACCGCACTGCCCGATAGGATCGCGACGCGTTGATCATGGAATTGACGCAGTGATATTAAAGCCATTAAAATTGGGGTACTTCTTGATTTCAATCGCTTCACGAACGATTCTCTTATAATATTGGCGTTCACCATATAGCACCTTAGGGTCATGTAACTCGATCCAGTGGTTTGGTCCTGAGTTATAGTTAACCCGTAAAACTATGTTAAACTATGTTATATAATTATGTCTTTAAATAATTTATATTTATTCATACAACTATGTACAAGTAGGTATATACAAAAAATACAGATGAAACAGCTAGCTATCTAAAGACCGTTGCAAACGATCTATAGATAGCTCAACTGATCCAGATCACTACCAGGCGGAAGCGTTCCCAAAATACTGGCCGCATTGCCACGCTGAATGGCAATGCTAATGCGTTGACCCAGATAAGAGCCAGCTATAATTATGTTAAAATATTTACGTAACTTAATTCTATAGTTTTATATATTACTAGCTACTACCCACGGCTTCGACCCCGTTTCTGATATATAAGCTATATTACTGTAAAGTTTCATCAAAATCCGTTTAGTAGTTTTTGCGTGAAAGAGTAACAAACATCCATCCTCACAAACTTTCGCGTTTTTAATAGTTGTAGGATAATGAAAATTTTAGATTGTTGAACAAGTGACTAAAACGAGTCGTTTACATCAGCAAGGGGGCTGTAGAATCGAGTATGAAATGGTTTTAGTGCCTAAATACTCTGTTTTTCATTTCGATCGCGTAAAATAAAATAAATTATGTATGACGAAGCAGAAGCTCCAAGGTCTTTAAAAAGTGTGACGTCAGCAATGCTAACGTCACTATCATCACCAGCATGCTGGTCGCTCATAGTTGATGACGAAAGTAAACTCCAGGAGATGTTCTTCTAATTTATTCTTGGTTGTACAGAGGCCTTCGAGGTCTGTACGGTACGACGGTTCGAGCATGAATCAATCGTACTCGGTCCGTCTCCCGTATTTATGCAAAAACAAAGACAAAGGCAAGCAACTTGTGCGAACAAGCTAAAACTACCTGCAAGCATTAATCATTTAAGTTTACAAATGGTTTTGAAGGTTAACATGGTCAAAATAACAACTTGATTACGTAATTACCTAATTGTCATTTGATTACAACAATCAAATGATAACTAGCTATTAACTAATGATTTTACACTGTAATATGACAATCTAAGTGATGATTCGTTAAGTAACACGTGGTTCTGCGCCGATGACTCATTGTAGAAGCAGAATAACGCCTTTGCGCCGATATGTATTACAGTAAAAAATCCTCAAACCTACTTTAACAAAAAAACTTGTTGTTAACAAACGCACTGATAACGATCGTCCATAAACGCTAGTACAGCTGCAGGATAGGTCGCTCTAAGTTCCATTTAAAAAACTCTATAGTTAGGTATGTAGGTATTGTTTGCGCGTCCCGTGTGTGTATTGTGTTTGTTTTCTATTGTAAAATATTTTTTATTTTTTTCTTCTTATATATGTTTTCTATGAAAGTATTTCGAAAATCTGTATTTTATTCTTAAATATAGTCTGGTGAGATCACCTTGCAGGTCTTGTTTAGGTATCGGCTTTTGCAATGAGTCTCCATTCAACTCTATTAGTCGCGTTGGGAGAGCCCTCGGGCAAAGTGGATTATGTGACGGACTTGATAAGGTCTGACCGACCATTTCGTAGAGAGCGGCCACGATATATTTTGCACCCCCCCCCCACCCCCCATTCTGCTTTGAACTACCGATGTTCCTTTGTTTTCCATTGGAGGTAACGTGACGTAACTCTGTTAAATGAAAGGCTCTATTTACACTATTATTTAATGATTAATAATTTCTCATTTACCCCAAATTATGTAAACATACCTATAATTTATAAATAACTACAAATTTCAATATTTTATAATAATGTAATTTACCCCATATTCACGGTAGATTAATTTAGTAAATCCTGAGAAGGTTAACGGGACCTACAACATATAATAATTATCTGTTGATATTAAAATTTAAAAAAGGAGTATTTATGGCAACACTAATGTATGGAGGTGAAAGTTGGGTAGATATGGCTGATGGCTGAAGAAATATCAAAGTCGAGTAAATGCAGTGGAGATGAGAGCTTTGAGAAGTATGTGTGGTGTAACTTTGAGAGATATAGTGAGGAACAGCGTGTTAAGAGGGCAGTGTGGAGTGAATGAAGATGTGGTAACGAAAGTAGAGAAAATAATGTTGAGATGGTTTGGGCATATAGAAAGGATGGATGAAAGAAGATTACCGAAACAAGTATACAAGGCAAGCGTGAATGGGAAGGTTGGAAGAGGAAGGCCTCGGCGAACGTACTCTGTCCAAATTGGAGACATTCTAGAGAAAGGCCAGGTCAGAAGTACACTAAACCTCCGAGCTTGTATGAAGAATTTGATGAGGGTATATGAAACGAAAGAAGTATGCCAGGATCGTAGCAGGATCCTCGGTCTCTGCCTACCTCTCCATGAAACAAGCGTGACTTTATGTATGTATTTAAATTTAAAAAATAAGTCATTTCATCTGTCTGTATTATAAAATTATACGCTGTTGTGTTTATTTTGACAACCTCTGTGGCGCAGTGGGCGAAGGCCCGCCTGAGCCGCAGAAGGTTGCGGATTCGATTCCCGCCTCGGGACAAATGTTTACATATGCAAATATTTGTCTCGGGATCTGGGTGTTTTCTATGTATAATATGTATGTATTTACAAAAAAAAAATATGTTGTATATCAGTCATTTAGTTCCCATAACACAAGCTCTGCTTACTTTGGGGCTAGATGATGCTGTGTGAAAAATGTCCAGCATTATTTATTTATTTATTTAATTAATATTATTTATAAAATCCTCATTCGAGAATTTTATAAATAAAATTCCCTGTAGTAGATGAAACCGACGGTTCAAAGTGATCTTAGTGAATAAATTAATTTTGACTTTTCATCTGTCGAGCAATTTAGGAAACCTGTTCAACACTAATATTATCACTAAATAAAAGCTTAGAACAACTGTCTACATTATTATTCATGGCAATATCATAAAGAAGGGTGACAAAGCGAATAAGTCAAAGAACAAATAGCGCATAGATAATTCAGAAGGCCAATAAAGCTGTCATAAAAATAATCTTGTAAAACAATAAACCGTTCGTGTTTGTAAAGAATGAAAGGCGTAAATCCAGTGGAGGGCAATTATCGCGAGCTTTTATCAAAATAGTAGCTTAATATTATCAGCTGGTACACATTCGCTTTTAACATACCTTATACAGAGAGGTTTCAACACGTAGGTCCACGGCTTTACCCGCTCGAAACTTGGAAGATGTTACGGATAAAAGGCTTTTTACGTTAAGGCAGCGTTTGTAAGAAATGCATTCGATCGATTTTTCGTCGACTTATGAAGGGACCAACGTGAATACAGGTAGGAAATTAGAAGAGCATACTTGGTGTATACAAAAGCCAGAATCATTTAGTTTAATAGCCATTTTAAGAACATATTGTTTTTATTAAAAATGTTTATCGATATTTCACACGGTATTTTGGTTTTCGATATTAAATTCTCAAATCATGGTAAAATATATGTTTAAAATTGTGATAGTTTCAAAATTGAGGATTTATAATATATTAGTATGTAACTAAATATATATTTGGATGTATGTATTTAAGTATGTATTATTTTCATTTATGTGTAGTTTACTTTTAATTAAGTAGATAATTATTTAATTTAATAAAAAAAAAACTGTTGGTAATAACCCAAACGCACTACCGCCCCACTCTTCATTACATAAAGGTTAGCTAGAAGAAAATATTAATTAGCATTAAGTTCGCCTATGTAGTTACTTATTTTAAGTTCTGCAATAAAGCAATTTCAGTTATATCTTAAAGCAATTTCTATCTATCTATAGTTACAAAAGTTATAACATTTGTAAAGTATCCTAGCTTATAGGATTATTTGGCATAGTTTTTTCGTAATAATTGTTATGATGCAAAGTTATACCTCTTGTGGCTAATCAGATTTGTAGCACGCGACGGCGACACGAGGCTTTATGCCTTTAGGTGGAATTGGGTTAAAGTTAAATTTGCTGTAATTGAGGGGCCTTAGGTGGTATACAAATTTATGACGTGACTAATGTTTTATCTTAAGAGTTTAAAAAGAAGATTGCTGTATGATTCTGTACGAGTAACAAAATTTCGTTGCTGTATATGAAATCAATGAAAGACAAAGATTTGCAAGAAAATTTAAAATATTCTATTGCTGCAAATATATTGAATTTATAAAATACCTACTTATCTTTATAATGGGCTAAAAACTAGCCCTGGAACCAAGAACCTGGTACTGTTAGGAGTAAAGATTTGCAAGAAATTTTTAAATTTTATATTGCTGCAAATATGTTGAACTTATAAAATACCTACTTATCTTTATAATGGAGTTTTAAATTTTCTATTGCTGCAAATATGTTGAACTTATAAAATACCTACTTATCTTTATAATGTGCTAAAAGCTAGCCCTGGAACCAAGAACCTAGTACTGTTAGGAGTTATCTTCTACTTCGTGATCGGAATAACATTCCGTTAGATTCTATTCGAGTTCTGACCCTCAGTAGAATATCATACATGGGATGATGTCATGTTCAATCTATCAGTATTTTGTGTGAGGATTATTTCAGATGTCGCAAATACGGACACGACTTTTCCCCTATCTATGAGCAAATTAATAAAGGGTATAGTCCCAAAGGTGGGAAACCTTGTACGATTAACGATACAAAGGTTTTATGTGAGGTATAATGGACATGCGTTGTCTGAAGACTTTCACATTTTTCTAGTCTCTGCAAATTGTGGCTCCGTTGGGGATATCTTGGGATGTAGACTCGTTCTATATTTTGTAACATGATTTAGCAAGTTCCAAAGGATTCAGTATAGAAAACTTGTTTGAATGTTTAATACGCTGATAAAGATTTAACTTTTTGTAAGCTACTGTCGTGAGATTTGTGTTATAAAACAAAGACTCGTTTCGTCAAATTAAATGTTATTTTTTATTATATGGTTTATAAAAAATATGAAAAAGGAAAACAATTGGCTAGAATAGTCTCTGGATCATGCCTATAATCAAGGTCAATTTTTATCATTTTACTTATATTATTTTACGATTCTGGCTTTTGCACAATGTTTCCGATGGCCAGGGCATGAGTTGAATAAAATATATCTCAACATCGTCAAATAGTATAAATATAAAAGCCTAGCGTGTTGGTCTAGTGGGCGATACCCCGACTTCGGATCCGGAGGTCGTGGGTTCGAACCCTGTCGTACACCAATGGATTTTTCCACTCGAAAAATTTATGTGCGCATTAACACGTGCTCAAAACGGTGAAGGAAGACATCGTGAGGAAACCTCATGCCTTAGAACCAAAAATTCGAAAGCATGTGCCAATGGCGATGGGCTTGCAACCTGTCACGTGGAATGCTAACTTGCAAAACGCGGGCAATGTATCAAATGTAATGTTTGGACGTGCCTCTGATGACCCTTTACTTCGTATCCTCAAAATCTACTCACTGAGTATGTATCTGAGGATGTCCACCATACCATGGGGAAGACAGTCGTGAGCGTGTTTCTGTTCTGTTTTTGTAAAAGCAATACTTACCTACTTACAAATATAAAATTAATAACATGCCCTTTACTTATTTTATATCCAAGAAGACGTCGTGTACGTAGGTATCGTCTTGTATGACGATACTTACCATGCTTAAAGAACAATATTTTTATACTCTCTAATTCATTGAAAAATATTTACTTCCCACATAAGATAAAAGGAAAAGTCAAGTAATTTAGAAGCCTTGAAATAAATCATAAAGCCAATTTTTTTTTTCAGGCTTATGCAACATTCAAGAAATATATATATATTATACAATTTCATGCAAATTTGAAGCATTACATTATATAATTTTCCATTGAGCGAGCACAAAGATCTGTTTTAAAATATAATTTAATACAAATTAAGAAAACGTTTTCATAATTCATGAGTGAATAAGGCTTAACGTGAACACGGAATTTTCTCAATTCAATATGTAGATTAAAAAGAAAAGCGGCCTTAATACGCTGCCTTGAGGTACGCCAACCATTTTCGCATTGTTATTTACTTTCTTTGCTATATTTTAGGAAAATGCTTCTATGAATTAATCTTTGAGAGAACAGACTAGAAGCTAACATTATTTGTGGTAAATTTCTGAGAAAATAAAAAAAATATTTTAACGTTTGTAATATTAAGCCAAGTTCGTTTGTAATATAAGCCTCATCAATATTGCTGTTTTCTTAAATGCGACGTTCTAATACGACGACGAATAATATATATATTGCTATCGTTAGATTTTAGAGAATAATTATCTTATCAATCTCAATAACATTCTTAGTTTCTCTATACTCGTATGTTATTGAGAATATATAACAGAAAGTTTTGAAATACCTTCTTTAACAAACAAAAAAAATAAAATTAATTCTTCTGAAATTTACAAAATTAACCTCATATTTTGTAGACTTACGAATGTTCAACGAGCCTTCACGTTGAAAATACGGAATGTTAAACACCTGATTTGAAATGCAAAAATGCTTGATTATTGCCCTGAAAAGTTTAATGTGGACCGCCATGAATTTTATTTTTCCGACCGAGAGGTTATTTTGTGCTCTGCTTTATTTTGTAAGTTTTTACATAAATACAATTAAAAACAAACACGCTCACGACTGTCTTCCCCATGGTGGACAACCTCAGATACATACTCAGTGAGTAGATCTTTGAGGATACCAAGTAGGGGGTACTCAGAGGCACGTCCAAACATTACATTTGGTACATGCCCGCGTTTTACAAGTTAGCATTCCACGTGACAGGTTGCAAGCCCATCGCCGCTTATTGGAACACTAACTGTTGGCACATGCCTTCGAAGTTTTGGTTCAAGGACATGCCGGTTTCCTCATGATGTTTTCCTTTACCGTTTTCAGCACGTGTAATGCGCACATACATTTTTCTAGTGGAAAAATCCATTGGTACACGACACTTAATTATTATTTATACGAGGATAATATGGATAGAAGCGATAATATGGATAATAATGGAACTCAAGGGTCTAAAAGATAATTATTTACCCATACCTTGAAGAGACCCAGATTGTATTTTCCAGGAAAGACAGACGAAACGGTATATCATTTAATTCTTTCGCCTTTTTCATTATAAAAATGGAGCCGAAGCGTTTAATGCGAATGGGTGTTACGAGATGTTCAGGTGGTGAACTGTGCATCAGCTTATCCTTTGGTTAAGGACTATTTATAAATATAACTACTATATATAGTAGTTTATATTCCTTACACGGAATAGCTGCGACTCCATCCACCTCACCTACAGTTTTGTCATATAACTTCATATTTGTATGACAATAATTTAAAGACTGCAAATATCAAAAAACCCACTTCAAATTTATTGAAATATCATCACTTATTTTTTCACTCTTACTAGTGTAGTAGGGTTTATAAATAAATTTTATATGGGAGTACCCGGGAGCACCACTGAAGTTCTACCCATTAAAAAAAAATACTTTGACTTAACTTTGTTGGTTACCGGTTACCTTAACATGATGACACCTGCAACACCAAAGGTAACTCGCGCGTTGCCGACCCTGAGACATAACGGGTGAAATGTTTCATGTGCCTGTAATTTTACCGGCATCCATACCTTCAATCCGGGACACAGCAATACGAGCAATTCTACTTGGCGTCAGAAATAGATATAGCGGTAGTATTTCTTCGGTCGAGCCCTTCACAAGGTCTCCCTGTGAAGGGAGGTCCACTGTGTACTTCACAAGTCTCCCTGTGAAGGGAGGTCCACTGTGTACTTCACAAGGTCTCCCTGTGAAGGGAGGTCCACTGTGTACTTCCAAAAAAAACAGCCAAATTAAGAACTTCCTCCTTTTTTGAAGTCGGTTTAAGAAAAGTAAAATTCCTAAAATTTCTTTATTTGTGTTTACATTCCCTGCACGCCGCAAAATTCTCGTCAGTCTCCTTTAAATTGATAAATTGACAATATTAATTTAATTGATTTGCCCGGACAGATGGCGGTGGCAATAAAAACATTCGCGAATTTAAAAAAAAACATTTTTCTACATTTCTTTCCGATCGCGAGTTTGAGATATATATATTGATAAATTATATTTATTATAGTACTTTGATCTATTGAATAGTGATTATCCATGGCCATGTTTTTCAATGTTGTCTAACAATCTCTATCATTTTCCGTACAAATGTCGGTTTTTTTTTTCTATTCCGTGTTTTGTCGTGAAAGTTTTGTCGGACACGCCTTTACCCTGTTCGCGATGAACTGGACGAATGAATGGCCATATTTTAATGGTTAAGGGCTGAGTCGCGATACGTGCGATAACCCTTGTCTTAACAGTCTAACGATTTTTTTCTAACATTATATGAGTATAAAAGCTAAACAATTTACAGTAAATACTATATGTTCTCTTCGCGGAAAAAGTTATTTTTTTTGTTTTTACATTAGTTTATGAAATAATAATACATTTATTCATATAACTATGTACAAGTAGGTAGATACAAAAAATACAGATGAAACAGCATTCCCGCCGTGGACCAAACGTTTGTATAATCTGCAAATATTTGTTTCGGGTCTGGGTATTTTCTATTATTTCATACATTTAAGTAGTATATCAGTCATGTAGTTCCCATAACACAAACGTTAAAAGTTCACTTGATCTATGTCCTAACTGATAAGTCAGTGGATGAACAGATTTGTCTCCTCTCCATCCACTAACATGCCGCCACCTTGGTGTTGCTACTGGTCGTTTGGGTGAGAACCTTCCAAAACAATATTAATGACTAAACTAGTAGCTATGGGGCCATTTAGAGATCTCCACTGATAAAATATATTAAATAATTACAACATTTCTTGCTTACTTGCGCAACTTAATTGTAATAAGTATAAGTTTATCATTCACATTCTCGATATCAAAGGTTATTGCATTCATGTAAGTAGGTGCTTTTCAGTAATGATAAGATAAGATAAAGATTATTAAGAATTAGCTCAATTTTGCAAGAAAATACCAAAGAAAGTGTTATTGAGCTTATTTCTGAAAGTGAAAACATTACAGCTAAAATAATCAAGGTCATGCTCTGTACTCAATATACTGAACACATATATATGCGTAATATAATATAATACAATGGTGACGCTATAATCTTAAAGTGATATTTTTTTTAAGAGGTCCAATGCTGATTTTTAATTTATTAATTCGTTAAATATAATTTTAATCATATATAAAATTAAACAACCAAGACAATTCGTTGTCAACCTCTGTGGCGCAGTGGGCGAAGGCCTGAATGAGACGCAGAAGGTTGCGGGTTCTATAGAAGCCGCGGGACAAATGTTTGTATAATCTACAAATATTTGTCTTGCGTCTGGGTGTTTTCTAAGTATAATATGTAGGTATTTACCGTTCGGGGCTAGATGATGCTGTTTGAAATGCCCAACATTATTTATTTATTCGCAGATCCTATGATAATTATTCTGTTTTATTTAATCATCACACTTCAGCATGTGATCTCAATTCCAAGTTGATGGTTTCAGAAGGATCGATTGGTATTCTCAAATACCAATTGTATGGAACTCAACATCGCTCCACTTGCATTTCAATTTCTGTACCTACAACCAAAACATTTCCGTATTTCCATATTAAAAGGAATTGCTTTCAAAAGAAATCCATTCCGCACTCTACAGCAAATTATAAGGCAGCGACTACACGAAACAAACCTATTATGAAATGAATTAATAAATGCTGGAGCCAATTTTTCTGTCCATTGTGTCCAGAGCAGCGATAAGGAACAATACTGGCTGAACAAAACGCAATACAATGCCTTTGATGCGTCGAATGAAGGCGCCATAGAATAAAATTGTTCATTGCACAGATATACCACAATTGGACTATTTAAAATTCGAACGAGCAAATATTCAACCTTTTTTTATAACACTAAAATGGCAAACTCTGTTGTTAACGGTTACCTGTGGACGCTTGCAGCACCAGACGCCTTATTTGTGCGACCCTGAGACATAAAAAGTCGCATAATCCTGTAAAATCGAAAGGCAGCGTTACTGCTTGGCCACAGGAATAGTTATGGTGATAGTACTTCCCTGGACGAGCTCTTTCGTAAGAAGCTCTAGTAGTTTAAAAAAAAAACTTTCGTCTAAGATATACTTTTCGCAATCTACGAAAGGGCTATTTTATATTTTTGATTAGTGAGTTTTTTTATTTATAAATTTTATAAGGTCACCTTATTAACATTTGCACTTTATTTATAAAAAAAAATGTTATCAGAATTCATGATTAATTAAATTAATAATTCATTTATTTACCTTAATGCGTTAGTTATTAATTGCAAATGTACATATCTAATCTATTTTAAGAATAAAATGTAAATTTAAAAAATGATATATTAATATATTATTGATAAATTAATTATAATTTCATATTTAACTCCACCTATGCTATACTCCACCTTATACGAATACATATAACATTTAAAACTAATATCCTATTAAACTAATTTAATTCAATACACATAGAAAAAATAACGTTAAATAAGTCATAAAATAATAATAGTTTTAAGTATTACTTGCCAAGAAATTATTTTAATTAGTAAAATGTTTTATTTAGTTGTCTTAGTTATTTTGACAATTTATTCAGCGGAACGCTTTTAATGTTCCAAGGCAATGCGTTACAAACCTACCTACCTATCTTAACTAAAAGTAAGCGAGTTCAAATAATACGCTGCGCTAACGCCTCTCCGTAGCCGCGTTTACGCTTCTCTGTAGCCACGCTTACTTCGCGTTTCCAACGAGATCATTTAAAAAAAAATCATAATTAATAGTTTGTCAATGAGGTCACTGCACGATCCTTAGGTGAAGCCGCGCCCATACCGCGAGGGTGCTGGCCCTGACAACAACCAATTCATGTTGGCTTTAACGTCTACGAAAAGGTTGTATTGTATGGAAATAAAAATAAATTTTGAGATGTCACGGGACTTCTTTCACGTTTTTCCTTGACATAAGGAAAACTAACCGTAAAATATTTATCTAGACAACTTGATCTATGGCCGGTTTTGTGTGTCTTTTAGGACCGTAAGATCTATAGTTGTTTAAACTACAAGAGCAAGTTGAATCTTCTATTATTTCATAAGTTCAATCAAAGTAGATAAAACCATAGATTTACTTTTATCGTAGATTTAGGAAATCCAAAGTTGAAACTACTATTAATCTTACGGTCCTTAGTCGGCTGGATGAGGGTGAGGCATCGCTGAGGCAGCGTTGATCCAGTTGCGGGCTGATATTATGTACAGGGCATCACCACTCTTAGTGTTGCCAGTTGAGATTTGAAAAAGGGCTGACAGGGCATCACCAATCTTAATGTTGCCAGTTGAGCTTTGAAAAAGGGCTGACAGGGCATCACCAATCTTAGTGTTGCCAGTTGAGCTTTGAAAAAGGGCTGACAGGGCATCACCACTCTTAGTGTTGCCAGTTGAGCTTTGAAAAAGGGCTGACAGGGCATCACCAATCTTAGTGTTGCCAGTTGAGCTTTGAAAAAGGGCTGACAGAGCATCACCACTTTTAGTGTTGCCAGTTGAGCTTTGAAAAAGGGCTGACAGAGCATCACCACTCTTAGTGTTGCCAGTTGAGATTTGAAAAAGGGCTGACAGGGCATCACCACTCTTAGTGTTGCCAGTTGAGCTTTGAAAAAGGGCTGACAGGGCATCACCACTCTTAGTGTTGCCAGTTGAGCTTTGAAACTAAAAAATAATCACGCTCACGACTATAATCACCATCGTAGACATCCTCAGATAAAAAACAGTGCGTAGATCTTTGAATATACCAAGTAGGGGCTAGTCAAGACACTAACTAGAGGGACTGGAGAGGATTGAAAAATATTGCCAGTAAAATTATGTATTAAGTTGATATTATTACGATTGTTTTTTTCTTCAATGTCTTTCTGTTTGAAAACATCTTATTTGTGTGTATTATCAAGCGTATTGATAAAGAGTCCATTAGGTTTTACGCTATATATGGTTATTTCAACAATGAAAACAAAAGGCTTTTAAATTAGTTTCTTAAGTGAAATTAAATGAAACAAAACGTATTTTACGAATAATAAAAAATTTAATAAAATGCTGGACATTTTTCGATGCCTGCAACGTAAGAGGTGCTGGTTCAATTCCCACTGTGAGAGAAATATTTGCGTGTTGAATGATATATGTCCCAGGTAGTGGTAGGGTTAGATTGTACCACGGTACTCTTAGTTCCTGATACCCACGACACAGGAAATCCTTGTGGGGTCAGGACTATGTATGTTTCTATTGGGTGTTTATTTATGTGTTTTTTACCTTCTAATCTAAACATTTTAGAGCCGTGTTGGCCTAGTGGGAGGTATCCCGAAGGTAAAACATCGTGAGAAAACTTCCATGCCTTAAAACCAAACATTAAAATGCATATACCATCAGTTATTATTTCATTAAGCGGCAATTAACTTACAAACAGACAAATGCTAACTACTTGCAAAAAGTGCGCTTGTGCCAGATGTAATGTTTGGACGTACCTCTGACTATCCCCCACTTAGTATCCTCAAAAAAAGAGTCTTCTGTTATCCTTGTATTTCAGCCTCACGGCTATTCACTGATTATTGGCGGTTAGATTGTTTCTAGAATATTCGATACGGAACAATTTGATCATTATACATAAATAATGCTGGACATTTTCACACAGCATCATCTAGCCCCAAAGTGAGCAGAGATTGTATTATGGGAACTACGTGACTGATATAATACTTTTAAATACATGTTATACATAGAAAACACCCAGATCCCGAGACAAATATTTACAGATACAAACATTTGACATTATGAAGCCACATACAAAAATTTGGTCTTGGTTTAATTTTTTTAACTCCATTGAGGAAGATTTCCTTTCTAGCCTTCTTTACCCATCGACAATAAATCAAAAGTGGGTTTTGATTAAAGCTGTCTGCTAGATGTCACGTGGAATGCTTACTACTTGTAAAACGCGGGCCTGTACCAACGTGCCTCTGACTACCCCCTACTTGGTATCCTCAAAGATCTACTCACAGAGTATGTACCTGAGTATGTCCACCATGGGGAAGACAGTCGTGAGCGTGTTTGTTTGTTTGTTTTTGTCTGCTAGATTAACACACAACAGAGTAACAAACAACATTTTTTCTCTTAACGCATGAAACTCTTCGTATCGCGGGTAAATATCAATAAAACCAAAAAAATAAATACACAAAATATTCCTTCCATTTGCCCTCTTTGGAGGGCATCCATAATCGCAGGCACTTCCCTCTGGCATTACCTCCGCGTGGATTGATGTAAAATGCCTATCATCTCGAGTATATTGTACATAATGGCAATCTGCTGAATACTTTCGACCTTACTTCTAACATTGTAAGACTGAAATTGCCAGCACTTGTAAGCATAAATAATTTTCCCGGAAGATCATACGTATTTTGTTTCTGTATTCTTAATTAATTTGATGTAGGATATGTAATTAGGTCCTTTGATTACATATTGAGCTATATCTTACGCTCTCATGATTTGATATATTAATAACAAGCCTACGGCTATTCCCGCGTTAAACCCGAGTAAAAAGTAGCCTATGTGTTATTCTGATGTATAAGCTATATTACTGTAAAGTTTCGTCAAAATCCGTTTAGTAGTTTTTGTGTGAAAGAGTAACAAACATCCATCCTCACAAACATTTGCGTTTATAATAGTAGCAGGATATTATAACGGACAAAATGATGTATCGTCGCTAGCGATGGTATAAAAAAACACGCTCACAACTGCATTGTCCATGGGCATCTTCTGACTACCCCCTACTTGGTTACTTTAAAGATCAACGTACTGATAACCTCGGTGGAGTGGCGGGCGAGTTTCTAGCAGCGGCGCAAGAGGCGCCCAAGGGTTCAATTTCCCGCTGCGGAACAAATATTTGCGATATATTTAATATATGGAGTATGCACCCCAACAAAATCCAACACAGTTGTGTAAACTGAAACCCAAACTCCTTAACTCAGCGTTTATTGCATAATCAATTTAGACGTTATAATGCATACCTAGGTCTGATAATTATTATTGATCTTAACCATTTTCTCAATAGTTATTCCGACCGGTGCCACAGAACACAACTACCCCCCGGCGCAGTGTCGCATCATCAACCACAGACCGAATACCGCCACCTTGAAACCAGTGATCAACCAAAGAGCATGTAAGCTCAACTAACTTAAATATAATAAAGTAATAATATGCGATTATTAAAGTACAAAATCAACATCACGCCATCATACATTGTGATTTGTTTACAGTTGATGGAGGTGGCCCAAGACCGTTTGATATGGCACTATTTAAGGGGAGCCTTAGTCCAGGAGTAAAATACTACAGGGTGATCTTTATTGCACATGATGTAGTATAAAGGCGAACTTAATACTGAAAAGCTCTCTCTTCTAGATAAACTTCTATAATTCTTGTAAAAGGAGCAAGTATCCTACAAATCCTGACTTAACAAACCATTGAAAGTTTTATTTTATCTATTTTATTGTCCATGAACAAAACTACTCGAAAATTACAATAAAAGAGAAACTTTCTAATCGACAGATGGTTCCGGCCTTCAAACTTTTCTAATATACCTATTGCTTCTAACGTGGAATCTCAGAGGGAGATTAGGATAGAGCGCGTTCATAGATATGAACGTAGGCACTGATCTTCAATCAGATAATAAACACAATCATATTTTTTTTTTTTTTACGAATCTTTATATTAATGTGTAGGACGGATTTAATGCGATTATTCTTAAAAAAAGTCGCTTACCTACTCCAACGTGCGCGAGGCTTTAGCAACGGCATATTTTATTTTCTGTGTTTAAGATGTTAATTATTATATATCTATATCTGAAACAAATGAATAATAATAATAAAATAATTATACAGTGTAGGATGTATAAAAAAAAATAACATTTCTCAGCCGTCTTACGCTTCCAGAAGTCAACTGCCGGCCAAAAGGAAGCTAGAACGACGAGAGCGGTGTCGGTCTAGTGACGTTATTTTTCCGTTCACAGATAATATAACAAAGAATCTTACAATAGTGCGGGCGTACTCCCTACAACATATTAAAAGATACTTATAATTTATCTGAATTTAAGTCAGAATTTGCAGGTTCTTCTACATAGCCCATCGACCATTTTAGAGCCTGTAAAATAATAATGTAATAATGTTTAACATGACAAATAGCCTAATTTACCCTTTATTTTCAATAGTATCCATCTGTCATTATCCACACTACAATATTATGTAATTATTTACGGTTAAAATAAAGCATTTTTAAACTTTGATGGACTTCACAGGCCATCAAAACCACTCTCAAACTAAAATCATTATATAAACTAACCTTAGTTTTTGCACCGACTTTCCGTCCTTAAGTCTTACTACAATAGGTATTCTAGGTATGGGTTCATAATTGAATTATCGTGTTTATGTAAGTTGCGCGTATTCTTAATAAGTATACCTTTTCCTTTCCGCGCATTTGTAGTTGAATCCACTTTCTTTTATGTCTCGGCTTCCATGTGGCTAACAATTCCTACATTTTGTTATTATCGTGGTCTCTAGCTCTCTCCGATTCTTTTACTTTTTAGTTTTAATCTGTGTCATTAATTTCCACATTTACTTGTTCTAAGTAAGTGTTTGTGATTTAAATGATCTTATGCTTTTTTATGACTTATTTAGTTATAGACATGGCAGTAGCCATGGCTTCCCATGACAAAGGATGGCTTGCCCATGACCACAAAAAGTGTCTATTTGCGGTCTTAAAATCTACCTCGTATTGAAGCAACTATCTACCAGTTTTGATCATCGACAATACCATTTTTAATCGAAACATGGGATTCTAGCCTATCACAATAATAAATAACAGAACAAAAGTGAAAGCAATCAAATATCGTTGTAAACGAGCTTACACAATGGAGGGGTGAAAAATACCAGCCAAGTGCGAGTTAGAGACACGCACACAGGGTTCCGTACTACTACAAAATTATTAGTTGCATAATAAATGATAAATAGCCAGATAGTTGCATAGTATTATCATTTTTATGAACCCATAAATAATAATTCGTACGTCGCGTCACTCATTACCTCGGTGATTCAACTTTCAATTCATCTTGCGTCCAGGGCATGCATTACAGATTGCATAAGGCAGATTTAGTATAAATGTTAAGATTTATTTGTATAACAAACCGATTACAATATTATTTACAATGTTTAGTTATCTAAAAAACTATGCTTGGTTCGTCTAGAAAATTGTTTTTGTTTCTGCTCATTCTTTACACATCATCTAGCTCCAAACTAAGTAGAGCTTATGTTAAGGGAAATACATGTATGACTGATATATCTTCTACTTATATACTTTTTTTTTGAAAATACATGAATATCATACTACGCCCAGACACAAGACAAATATTTACAGATCATACAAACATTGGACCCGCGGCTGGAATCGAACCCGCAACCTTCTGCGTCTCAGGCTTTGCACCACAGAGATCGTCGAGAGGTTGCCACAGTGTTATAAAGCGTACTTAACGTGTTTGGTCGGATTTAAAGGAAGATAAAAGTTGCACACAGTCGCAATGGATGCTAAATTTAATAAAAACTGTGAATCCTCTAAGTCTCTAGAAGTAAACTGCAGTTCATATCCTCTCCCAAAGGAGCGATGAAATCGAGACAAAGAAATGCTATTCTAAGGGCTCGGTCAAATTACTGTCAAAGTATTTAACGTCACCGATACAGCTACTGCCACTGACACTTTGACCGGGCCCTTACCCAAACTTGACAGTATTATAAACGCTTCAAACTTCTTATCTCAAAACTTAATTCGATTTAAAGATCGGTTTTGAAAGTTTGATAGATATATTTTATTGGAGTTCACTGAATCTGCCCTACTGTAACGTTCTTTTTTTTTAACTAACTCTGACTTTTTGTAAAATTTTCTTTAGTTTTTTTTATTCTGGTCATTTTTTTCACACATCTCATCTAGCCTCCAACTAAGCATATCTTGTACTATGGAAACTACACAACTGGTATAATACGTATATACTTTTTTTTAATACATACATAATACATAGAAAATACCCAGACCCGAGACAAATAATTGCACATTATACAAAAATTTGTCCCGCGGCGGTAATCCAACCCGCAACCTTCTGCGTCCCAGGCAGGCCTTCGCCCACTGTGCCACATAGGTCGGTCTTTATTAATCCTAGTATATTGTTTTTTTTTACCTACTTACGCCATAAGGAACCTTTATTTGTTTGGGTTGTACAAGAGATGATCCTAGGGATTAGGTACATATTTATTTATATTTATTTGATTTGTTGTTTTTCCAAATTGCATATTTGACAATAACCGTTGTGTTTTTTTTACCATGCCTGCTTTTTCATTCACCCATAATTTCTTATGACAATTTGTGGATAATAGGGCTGATAGTATTCTAAGAACCATGACTAACATCATTTTAATTAATAAGTATAATTTTATTATATCTTAAAGAAAAGTCGATGTTTCTTGTCTTAGTTCTTGGAAAAAAAATCAGCACTTTAAAGTAATATTCTGTACTATTAATTTAATGAAGACATCTGTTTGTAGATTATGTTTCACTAATTCGGTTTTGAGTGGACACTTATTCGGTTTTGAGTGGACACATTTGCAGTTTTCAACCGTAAGAAGAACAAACTGTCCGAATTTCAAATAAGCTAAATCTACGAGTACATGAAATGGTTCATAATTAGGATAAGTGTTTCTCATCACGAGTTGTGAATAATGTTGTCGAGTTTACGTTTAAATGATTCTAGTTGAATACTTAATGTGGAGAGGTGTGGTTAATAGTGATGGGACTTTGTTAAACTGTCGAGGCAGAGACTAATCTCAAGGAGTACTTGTATTCTTTGTTTTTTTTCGTGGAATTTCTTGTCTTTCTATGACGCATGGAACACACACAGACATCAATGCAAATTACGAAATAAAACAAAAAAGTGCGTCTAAAAATTCTGATCAAAAAATTATTAATAAAGAATAATTAATTTTTCGAATTTTGAATTAAAAAAACACTGACGATTAATCCCCATTTTAGAGATACTCAGATACAGACTCAGTGCGAGGAGAAGTACGTCATGTAAGGTAGTCAGAGAAACGTCCTTATAAATACAAAACTTAAAAATTTACTTTATGACAATAAAACTAACGAACAGATTTTTCCTCACAGAAGTCATCTACTGCATTGTCGCTACCGTCCGTGTTTTGCGGTCGTGTTCCAATATAGTACTATAAAATTAGTAAAATTATGGAAACCATAATATATAATACAGCATAAACATTTCACAGTCCGATGGAGTCTCGATATTGGAGTCTGAATATCCGAGTCCCAGATCAGATTACTGGCGGAAGTATTTATTGAAGTTAATAAATACTTTACGAGATTTCCGCTTCCAAGATACAATCAGATGTTCATGGTTGGCTTCACAATATTAATTATTTTCCTGTAAGACATTACAATTGATATCGGAGTAGTGTACTTCAGTTTCTGGAGAGATCTGTGTGAAATTACAATGTTAAAGAGTGTTCCTGTATTTATTATAAACTAGCTCCAAAGGCGTTGCCTGCGTGGTTCCCGAATAAAAAAATCCCGATAAAAAGTAGCTCTTACCGTAAAGACAGAGTTCGTAAGAAGATGTAGGTATAAAAGGGATTTATTTTTCGTTTCAGGACCAAGATCAGTCTTGCTAAGTCCCATCACTATTTAAGTACAACTTGTAGTTCTAAGTTCCCACCGTAGGCGGCACCCACAAGACGTATTTCTGCAATTCCAACGGACTGAGATGAATTTTTGTAGATGTTTATCCTTATTGCTCCTCATAAAGTATGAAAAGCGTATCACTTTACATGCAAGTGTGTAATACTTTTGATAAATAGACCTTTTAAAGTTGACTGTTGTCTTGTTATATAGGTATATAAATGTAGTATATAATATTGAATTAACAGTACTCTAGGAAGCGGTGTTCGTTATAAGACTGCTGTAATTTAGCAAAAACACCGCAAACAGAACACTTGCGCGCTGTCCATCCATTATTTTCCATTGATCGGGGAAATGTACCAAAGTTACTATATTCTTAACTAATCAACATCGCCGTTACTCTTAAAAAAATAATTAATTTATAATTTATAATTTACGAGAAGATCTTGGTTAATTTCCCCGATCAATGGAAAATTATGGCTGGACGGCGCACAAGTGTTTGCGGTGTTTTTGCTAAACTACAGCAGTCTTATAACGGACACCGCTTTCTAGAGTACTGTTATTTCAACATTGTTGTCACTTAAAATACAATAAAAAAACATAGAGGTCAACACGTGATCGTTAGATTGCTCATTGTATATTCAACCCTTCTATTTTAGAGTTGAAAGGCGATAGCGTGTTCCAATATAATTATTAGATTGTTTTCATTTCCATTTGTTATTCGATAATAG
Source organism: Perizoma affinitatum (assembly GCA_961405105.1). Taxonomy (NCBI): domain Eukaryota; kingdom Metazoa; phylum Arthropoda; class Insecta; order Lepidoptera; family Geometridae; genus Perizoma; species Perizoma affinitatum. The sequence goes on along the minus strand of OY560205.1, from coordinate 9,838,408 downwards.
ATAGATAGATAGAACATTCTTTATTGCACAGATTAGTAGTACATGGGCGAACTTAATGCTAAAAAGCATTCTCTTTCAGATAACGTTTGTGTATTTTGAAAAAATATGTGTTGGTAGTGCACAGAATGGTTAAAACTTAATTAATTGCTAAATTTTTAAGTGAAGTGATTGTAGATTCTAGTCATTCTCTGACTCTATTACTATCGAGGTCATATGATAATCTATTCAGATGCAGAAGCTTGCGGGTTCGATTCCCGCCGCGTGACAAATATTTGTTTGATTTGCAGATATTTGTCTCGCGTCTGAGTGTTTTATAAGTATGTATTTACAAAAAAAAAGTATTTAAGTAGTATATCAGTACCCGTAACACAAGCTCTGTTTACTTTGGGGCTAGATGATGCTGTGTGAAAAATAACCAGCATTATTATTATAATTGTTTAATTAGTGTTCAACTTCAACCCTACCTATATAATCACTTCTCTCTGGCCTCAAAGGTTGCTGGAAGAAAACTTATTTTTTTAGGGTTTAGCTCGACTTTGTGTTTCATATCATTGTCTTTTGTAAGTGTTAATTTTGTTTTAAAATAAAGAATAAATGATTATACAGTTTTTTTTTATTTATAAAATGTATAAACCATTCGCGAACTTGCAAGACTTTGGAAAGTACGGTGGGAGGTAACTCGCTGTATATTTTTGGCTTCAAGTTGCCTTGTTCTATTGCTCTATACACGACCTCTATATAAGCCTAGATTATATTCGAGCCCCAAAAATAATTCAACCATCTTTTAAATTTTAAATTCATATTTATTTTCTTAATTTAATAATCAATCTAAGATCATGTCATCGAAAACATCGCCGATCATTCAACATCCGTGTTTTCCTTCGATAACTGAACGTTGTTTTTTCATTCCAAAGCTGAGAAGGGTCGTTGCCGTACAAGGGGGCCGTTAGCGCCCCTTTCTTGAACCCTGAAGGTGAATTTATGTAATTTACAACAAGGCGGGAACGGCGGCGTGACACACTCGAAAATTTAGCTATAGGATTATCTAAGTAGTTCTACATAGAACAAAACGTACGAAGAATTAACTTATAATTATTCTGTCTTATTGTCGTGTGACACCAGTCACACGACAATAAGACGTGATAAATTAATTTTAAAAAACTTTGTTTGTGAATCTAGGTAAAGTAAGTATATACAGGTGGTAAGAGTCAATAAAATATCGAAGCATTAGATCCTGTCGTTGTATAGCAAACAAATATAGGAACGGAAGAAAAAATATAAAAGTCCAATAAAATAACAGATTAAAAATATCAAAATAAAGAAGTAAAAAAAAAAAAACTGATGCGTATTACAAAATTTTTGATGATTCAATATAGTTCTAAATTGATCCTATAGATTTTTTTTAAGGATTTGTTTTATTAAACTACACAAAAAGCTTGCGATGATATACCCATATTTATAAATTACTGACGATGACCATGGCCAATACAAATAGAGCTCGTTAAATCTTTATTAAACTGTAGAACTAATTTGTTTAAGAACCTTGAGCGGTACCTCAAATCTCGACGCGGTGGTTTTTTTTTATACTAAAACAACGAACTGTGCGCATTAAAAAATGCATAAACAACAAAGTGGAAAGTGTGAAAAGGAGAAGTGGAATATAAAGTAAAGAATACGATACGGCACGAAAGAAAAGTTAAGGCATGTGCCGTCGATTATCACTGTTGAGCGATGAGCTTGGAAACTGACACGTGGAATTATTATTATAATTCAAAACGTGGAAATGCAGAATTTAAATTATTTTAGGATATTATAACGACTACGCACTTCACTATTGTCTTACTGGCGTTTTTTTAACCGTTTATATGTCCCTCCTCATCAGTACCATCGGCTACCATGCTCGACGGTCGTGAGACGGGAACTGACAGGCTTTGTTATTCGCGCGCGGCTATCTAGAGATGTTCCAAATATAATACTAAGGCTGAAAATACAGTAACGATGAGCTGGCGACGCGTAGCTGGTCGGCGCGTAGCTGGTCAATGCGTAGCTGATCGGCGCGTAGCTGGTCAACGCGTAGCTGATCGGCGCGTAGCTGGCCGACGCGTAGCTGGTCGGCACGTAGCTGGTCAACGCGTAGCTGGTCGGCGCGTAGCTGGCGACGCGTAGCTGGTCGGCGCGTAGCTGGTCAACGCGTAGCTGGTCGGCGCGTAGCTGTTCGGCACGTTTTTATCAGCGCGAGTCGTCTCAGCGCTAAGCAATCAGTGTGAATGTATAACGCTGCATTTGAAATGATAACTATTCAACGGTCGACGTTGACGGTCAGCGTGACTGTATTTCCAGCTTATGATATGCATTTATTTCCTGCTTTGTGGTTGCAAACAACAGGTTTCACAGTTTAAAGTTCTAAGTATAGATCTTAGGATACCCTATCATAGTGGTTACTGTCGTGTGCGTTTAATTTTGTGTTTTACTCAGATTTAATATAAATTCAGTTACGTCCCGTATCGTGCCCGTCCCGTTGTCATATGATATTCCTTTTCACAGAACCTCCTGTCGGATTAATGAAACACGGTAGTCGGTCCTAAAAACCTTTTAGACTTTACGTCCCGGCAATAAAACTCAAAACTTTAACCAAAAAGTGTATTTGTGCTCTTCGGTTGGTTTTATTTTACTTTGATTAAATTTTTCGTGTTTTTTTTCCTACTGTGGTGGTTAGAATTTCAAAGTTTATGTTAATCTTATCTTTGACTTATAGACGCCTCGTGATTTCGAGATAAATTCTATCATATTAGGGTAGAATTTCAAATAATTCATTACTAGTGTACACCAAAAATAAAATAGGTACCGTACAAACGTATTTAGAGCAAGATTGAGGCTGTTTTGATTATAATTAGTTAATTAGAATCCCACGCAACGTTTTCATATTATTGACGATAGCAATTCTAGCAATTAACATGCATACTATTATAAAGGTACATACAACTGATAAGTGGCAATATAACATAGGAGAAAGTCAAAGATCACATCCACAAAATAATATTTGGTTTACGCCTAATATCAAAAACATGTTTTTTTTTGGAATTAAATTTGTAAGTGCAATTCTATTCAAGCAAACAACAACTCTTATCTCCGAAATTGGTACCTAGCCAAACTTGCCCTTACTCAGAAATGACAAGCCAAGCCGCAGGCAACAGCTTACACAACCGTAAAATTAAAAGGGTACACCTATTTTACTGTTACCGGGGTACAAGCGATCCCTGACGAAACATTGGGTTAATGGGATGACAGACACGGTAGCTCGATCAAGGTAGAATAGAAATTAACTTGTAGGACTTTAAAATTAAAAATATGATAAACTAGCTTCTGCCCACTGCTACGCGTCATACCCGGATAAAAGTAGCCTATGTGTTATTCTGATGTTTAAGCTATATTACTGTAAAGTTTCATCAAAATCCGTTCAGTAGTTTTTGCGTGAAAGAGTAACAAACATCCATCCGCACAAACTTTCGCGTTTATAATAGTAGTAGGATAGGATTGTCTGTTCCCGAGAGTAGCTTCTTGTATCTATGTCACTGACTTCGAGTCAGCAGATTACCAGCGCTAAATAGGTAGCCTACCTACCTATCATATGCTGATCTGACACCATTTTGGCGCGACATTGAACTGTCTAGATGGATCATGGCATTTCTGTTCAATTTAACAGAACTGTAGCTTGGTTAAAGAAAATTGATACTTGTTTCGACCATGATATTATCAGACTAGGACGGTATGAGTTTTTTCAGGGGCATTAAACCTCGATCTAGTCTAATCGCTTACCTTATCGGTGACCAAGATATAACTGGTGGTATTATAAAAAAGATCAGCTCTAACAATAAATTACATTTCTATCTTCACATAATATCATTGGTTGGTTTGTACTACATAACGCTTATAAACCTTTAAGTTGAAATAACCCGCAGGACCTTAAATACCCCGTTAACTTTACTCACTTCTTTAATTAAATTGTTAACGTGCGCGGAATTTTTACGCAGTTGTTTTTGTTTATGTATGACCTTAATATTTTGTGACGCAAGTCATTTACAGTCGCACTTGGGTCCCAATTCAAAATAAGTGTTCTATTGTTTCATCATCATCAGCCCACATAAGTCCACTGTTGGTCCTCTCCCAATACGCGGCACTGAGCCCGGTCTTCGGCTCGTATCATCCACTTTCTGCCCGCTGTCTTTCTTACGTCATCGCTCCACGTAGCCGGGGGGCGCCCCACACTACGTTTGCTCAGACGCGGTCTCCACTCAAGAACTCGTTTACCCCAACGGTTGTCGGTTCTTCGGCATATATGACCAGCCCATTGCCACTTCAGCTTACTAATCCTCTGAGCTATGTCGATGACTCTCGTTCTCTGTCGGATAATCTCGTTGCGGATTTTATCTTTCAGAGAAACCCCGAGCATAGCTCGTTCCATAGCTCGCTTTGCTACCTTGAAGTGGTGGATTAGCTCTATGTGAGTGTCCACGTCTCGGCACCATAGGTCATCACGGGTAGGACGCACTGGTTGAAGACTTTAGTCTTCAAGCATTGTGGTATGGGTGACGAGAAGATTATTGTTTGGTTAATCTACATTTAATTTTTTTTTTGTACAACGAGGGAAGGTTACCAAGTCTATGGTACAGCTTCCGAATATTTGATAAATAATGAACAACAGGGTTCATAAATAATGAATTTAGTTTCTTTGCTCCATCCAGCACGGGTAGCATGAGCACCAAAGACAAACATTTTGTCCATCGAAGAGGAGACAAGAATTATTTGAACCCGTCTCTTTTGTCCGACGGAAAGAGAAACAAAAGTAAATATTATCTGTGTTATTAAAGTGCTCATGTAAAGAAACAAAAGTAAATATTATCTGTGTTATTTAAGTGCTCATGTTAAGACTACAGCAGCCGTACAAAGTCTCATATTCCTAGCGAAAAGCCCCTTTCAATGTTCACGTCAGCAAAAAAACGTCTATTAATTAAGGTAAAAGGGAAATCCTGGCACGAAAAGATTATACCTTTGTCCTCCTTCGTTTTAATTAATAAAAGAGGGTTGGTAGTGTGTGGATAGCGACCTCGTCTTGCTGTTGTGGGTTTGAATACCGGAAGTCCACCTGTAAGATTTTATATTAAAACTGTTATTCAGTTGCCAGTAGATAGATAAAGGCGCAGGTTCGATTACCGTTTCAGGACAAATTAATGTTCTGCAGATAATTGTTTCGGGTCTGGATTCGTGGTAACTGATACCTACAACACAGAATATTCTAGTGTGGGGACATACTTTTAGTTTATTAGGTGTTTATTAATTTATTTAAATACATATACATATATGTATTTATAATATACCCAAATATATTAATAGTTTCTTAACTATAGTAACAATCAAAAGTGAGACTATTACAAATAAACTGTATTGAAAATGATCACAGTAATTCCAATTTGTTATCGTTTTTTTTTGCAATAATTCGGTCACAAGATACATTTTAGACAAGCTATTAAGAGGCCTCCATTTGGCATCAACGCATCAACTAACATACTTTATTTAATTAAAAATTCCCATGTCGCGTCCGCTCGGTTTATGATCGGGAGGTGGAATTTAAAATTTATTTAGGCTCTGTTCAGACGAGCGAAACCAAAGATAACAAAATAATTAAGCTTTTTATTTCATTTATTTTATTTTTTCTTTGGGTTTGTGGATGGAATTCGTCAAGCGACCATCTTTAAAAAACCTTAGTTTTGGATTAGTTATCAGACATTTTTACATGTTAACCATAATAAAAACTTCAAATAAAAAATCATAGACACCATTCAGAGGTTTATTTAAGTTTTTTTTGTGTTTGTACACTGTGTAATAGTTGAAACCATAATCGAATGTTTTTTTTTATATCCACGTCATGTGATGATCCAAATATAAAAAAAAAAATACTTCTTCCACCAATCTGAAATATTGGACGACGTATCATTTCAGAATATTTTTAACGTAAAATATGTAGTAATTAGTTCAAAACGTTGAGTCTTACATAGTTATAACCTGGTTTTGTAAACGATAATTCCATTGTGATCCTACTAAAATATTATCTGAATCGGATAAGTACTGTTTGCAAAAACATGAAAAAACTACTTTCGATTTTTTTTTTCTTTAATTACCTCAGTTAAATCCAGTAACAATAATTAAATCTGCTAGCTTAAGATAGGTCAAAGTCTACACACAAGTCAGTCTGTATTAGGCATTTTTTTGATTGATACAAAATCAAATTGATATTAGGGTGTATTTCAAGTCTTATTACGATTCAATTCAAATATGTCAAATCCCGCTTGACAAAGCTTTAACAACACCACACCGTCCTCAATCGCAAAGCGAAAAGTGACATCTTTGCCTGAACTGAATCGCTGTAAGACTTCATGGTTTCTGTACATTGACGCGAACTTTAAATAAATATTAATATTTACCGGACCTTTACGGGTTCCTGATTAAAAGAACCCAATTATTGTATACATTGCTTATTTAAAGTTCCGCAAATACAGTATTGTTGATTTAACGGGTAATTCATTTGTTTTTTTCTTTTTCACAGGTATGTTTGAACGGTGGATCAGCAGATGTAGGTAATATTAAAATAGTTACTATTATCGCTATCTAAGGACTAAGTCTACATATACTGCAGATATTTCATCCGGGCATGTTGTACCTCTGTACTCTTAGTTCCTGATACCTACGACACAGAGAATCCTAATGTGGGTTCGGGACTTTATGACTGTTGACTATATTAAAACGGTCGCAAACTAATTTTATGTTTAAGAAGTTATGAAGATTAGCAAAATATGTCACTAACGACCTTTCACTACTGCTATAATAGTATATATATCTACCCACTAGACGAGGAGATTACAAATTATTTTCAAAAATAAACAAATAATAAGATTTTCACACACCTTCATCTAGCCCCAAACTAAGGATAGCTTATATTATATTCAAAAAATATTGTTTCATGTGTTCATTTTTTAATTATGAATAATCCTTCTTGTAGGGCATAATCTCATCTGACGGTAATCCTACTACTATTATAACCGCAGAAGTTTGTCAGGATGGATGTTTGTTACTCTTTCACGTAAAACTACTGAACGGATTTTGATGAAACTTCACAGTAACATAGCTTATACATCAGAATAACACATAGGCTACTTTTTTTCCGGGTACCACGCGGGCAAAGCCGTGGGCAGAATCTAGTTGATAATATGGATGTTAGAACATGAAGATCTAGAAGATACCTATTCACTCTTACCTTGAAGAGACATAGATAGTATTTTTCAGGAAAGAGAGACTACATCAGGGTAAGGTTGGTGCCTACACTGTTAATACGATACATGAAAAATCCCTTGCTTAGAAATGACAATAGTTTAACGTACCAAAAAAAAATTGTAGAAAATGTGTTCAGTAGTTTGTTCAACCCGTATATTAAAATTCATTTAATAATATGTTTGGTTTTTTAAATTAATCCAGCTCAATGATAAACGGATCACTACACCCTCCAGTTGTTTTTAATTAAAACATTTTTAACCCGATCCATCACTCTTTATTACCCTCAACATTTCAAAATATTTATTGTTTTCGCAAACAAACAGTTTCGAAACCATTTTAAACCGTTATTTTAGCGGCTGTAAGTAGGATTTTGGTTTGAATAAAATTGGTTATGATATGAGTAAGACTTAATGACGGCCAAAGCAGAGGGTCTATGTTGAGTTTATTACATGTCAAAACGGTGGCCGTATCGGCAAGACTACTATGCAAAGATTGTCTAAACGGTCAGCGTTTCGACAAGTTTTTAACGTATTTGTAACTCAGTATAGAGATTCAGTGCATCGCCTAATTCACGGGGCATTGTCAACTTCGGTGGCAGAGATGCATTGCAGGTTCGATTCCCGATGCGGGTCAAATGTCAGCAAGTTCTGCAGATATTTTTTGTTGTAGTTACTGATAGCCACAAAACAGCGAATCTTAGCATGGAGTTAGAACAGGACTAACAGGATATATCAGGTTGGTAAAAACGAAACGCATGTATCAAGCTATCCAATAGTGTATTCATGATAAGACTAAACAAACTTCTTGAAGTAAAGTACAATGAGGCGAAATAAAATTAAAAAAAAAATTAAGCTCGCCTAACATGTCTTAGCAGGTAGTGCTCCAATAAGCGGCGATGGGCTTGCAACCTGTCACGTGGAATGCTAACTTACAAAACGCGGGCATGTACCAAATGTAATGTTTGGACGTGTCTCTGACTACCCCCTACTTGGTATCCTCAAAGATCTACTCACTGAGTATGTATCTGAGGATGTCCACCATGGGAAAGACAGTCGTGAGCGTGTTTGTTTGTTTGTTTAAATTAAGCTCAGCTAACATGTCTTAACGGTTAGTGTTCCAATAAGCGGCGATGGGCTTGCAACCTGTCACGTGGAATGCTACCTTACAAAACGCGGGCATGTATCAAATGTAATGTTTGGACGTGCCTCTGACTACCCCCTACTTGGTATTCTCAAAGATCTACTCACTGAGTATGTATCTGAGGATGTCCACCATGGGTAAGACGGTCGTGAGCGTGTTTGTTTTTTGTTTTAACATATCTTATATGTAATTTTTTTGTCTGTTTTCTATGTGTGTACATAATTTATGTAGAATTATATAAGTATCTTGTTTTATTGAATTAGGTTCCTACCTAAATATAGGGAAACATCAAAACTAACAACTATGCCTAGTAATCTAGTGAAAATTAAGTTACCCTATTATTACAAGTTTCAAAGTAAGCCCTCAACTTGAATTCTCACAGAGTCCTTCTGTCATAAAACTTTGCATACATAAATTAATAGTACCTCAATCGCTTTGAACAACAGCCCACCTAGCGACGAAAACAGTTTCTACATATATTCCTTGTCAGTCCCTGTCCCTAGTCCTTGTCCCTGAAATATAGGCCAGTCCTATATTTCAGGGAGATTTAAGGGCCCACTGCTGTTTTTCAACGTCACAAAACGTAGACATGACTTCTCATGAGATATGTCGGCTCAAGGTTTACATAAGGCCGAGTTGATGGATCGCGTGTAGGTTCTTAGGGTGTATTTTTATATTTTGATATTCAAAATAATAGAAAGTGTTGCCACGTTTTTTTATATTCTGTTTTGCTTATGACGACGCGCGCACGGTGACTGGGTAAAAATATAGCGTTTGTTTTATTACAGGTCACGATTTGTACTTCTCAAAACTTAAAAGTCAAGATAAACTCGATGTTGCCACTTGTAGACTCCATAAAGTTAGTAAATCGTTTAAAGGGCAAAATGTATGGTTTAATAACAAAATCCCAAAACTAAAATTTACAATTAACAAATTTAAAAACGTAATTTTACAAAAACTTTATGCGTTTTATAAATCATCGGATTATTTAGATAATAAAAACTCTTGGGATTGAAAATGCTCCAACTCGATAAAAAATGTAGGTACATATTGTTTTGTAAAAGGATCATTAAAAAGAATAACCAGTCTTCTTGCCTTTCTTTCCTGGCTTGGTCGCGGAAGAACAGGCAGTAGATAATATCGACGTTTTAAAGTGATCCTTGTGACTTTGAATCTATTCAGCCATTACAGAGATTATAAGCACCAAACATCTATCATCATCCAGAGAGCTTATATGAACAGGTAACGGCCTTTTTTCTTCTCTTATTCTTCATTCACTGATTCGAATCAATCGATCACTGGGTCTATATTTTGTTAGCTTGGATACAATTTGGTAATAGCCTTTATCCATCGTCCGTCCATAATTTCGTATTAAGCCGCATGTTAGGGCTGATTTGAAATCTTTGGATGAATTCTTCTCTGAGTAGAGTCAACATAAATGTTTAGAAAAAAGTGTTATGTTACTTTTAGACATTTTAGTTTTGATACATTAAAAAAAAATTTCAAGAAAAGCTTTATGACATTGTTGTCATTCCAAAATGACAACAATGCCCAACGTTAAAAGCACTAAAATTAAATAAAACATTCAATCTGTTTTGGAGTAAGATTTTATAAATCTTTTTTATAAAGTGATTGGATTTGAGAGAGTAAATACGAATCATTTTTTTGACAGAGTAATGCAATTTTCTCCCTTCATTGTGAACGCTGATATGTACCAAGGAGTCACCTTAATAAGTAGGAAGAAGGAAATAATAGGTACCAAATAATATAACATTTTATAACACATCTAATAGATTCTGATGTTTGGCAATATAATCTTGCAATAACGTCACTGAAAAAGACATATTACCTTGTCTAGTGACGTGACCTTGTTTTGAAGTTTCTGGAGCTTTATCACTATAATTAACACAACAGCACCACAAAGATGCCAAGCGACGTGACCTTGTAATGACGCCTCGCGGGAAATCTCGAGATTACGTATCTTGAAACTCACTCCGATATGAAAGGCTCATGAGTAATGCTTCTGTAAGACGAGGATGGCCTGGATTAAGTGAATTCGCAATATTGCTCGCTTATATCCATGTAATCTATACTAATACTAATATAATAATAATATTAAGTTTGGTTGTAGGTAATCTCCGAAACTGTTTATCCGATTTCAACAATATTTAGGATTGACTGTCTAGGTGGAAATAGGATATATATTATCCCGTTAAAATAAAAGGCTTTTCGTGGACAGCAATTTTGCAACGTAAGTCTAAGAAAACGGTCGAAGCCTTAGGCAGTATAATCAGGTTAATAAATAAATACATAATGCTGGAATTTTTTCACACAGCATCATCTAGCCCCAAACTAAGCAGAGCTTGTGGGAACTAAACGACTGTTAAACTAATTATTTTCTTTTTTTTGTGAAACATATGTATGTTTTATGTATAAAACACCCAGTCCCGAGACAAATATTTGCAGGTAATACAAACATTTGTCCTGTGGCGGGAATCGAACTGTGCTATAGAGGGCGTTAATAGATATTACTTTATTTATCATGTCCAGTCTGAAGGACATCAAATTGTTAATGGTTGAAAATATCGAAAACCGTGTAAAATAAAAAAAATATCACTCTCATCAATGTATTCCCATCAGTAGATTTACTGTAATTTTGTCTTTTCCACTGTAAACTTAAATGATTACGACTATACCAAGTACTTTACTATTTTCGTCTTAATAATATTCAATTATAATTTAACAATTCATTACAATTCAGTCATAATTATTTCTAAACAGAGAAGACATTTTCACGTGTGAGTTTTATCAGCAATTTAATGTAAATCATTCGCTTCACCTGCTGTCTTTGGCTTTCAATCTAAATTGCTATTAATGCCCTATAATTATCAGCATTCAGACATTCTCTAATAATACACCCGTCTCATATCAACATTCTGAATGGTAATGCGTTTGCTGTGTCATTTAAATAAATAAATAAATAATGCTGGACATTTTTCACTCAGCATCATCTAGCCCCAACTAAGGAGAGCTTGTATTATGGGAACTACATGACTGATATACTACTAATATACTTCTTTTTTTTTGTAAATACATACATATTATACATAGGAAACACCCAGACACGAGACAAAGCATTACAAACATTTGTCCCGCAGCGGGAATCGAACCCGCAACCTACTACGTCTCAGGCGGGCTTCCGCCCACTGCGCCACAGAGGTCGTCAAATGCGTAGCAGCGATAGAATAGTTTTTACCAATGAAGTAGCAATGCTTGTTGCCTTAAAAACCTTCTTAGGAGTCTTGTTGGTAAGCAGTTACCGTAGCTTAAGAAGCTTGCAACACTAGAATAATCACGCGCGTTGCTCTTAATAAATGACAAACCGCAGGGATATCATTCTATAAACATATACAGATTATGCTTTGAAGAATACTCTCACCGCTTAGTCTTTAAATCAGTTTTATTAAGTGTAGGTATATTATTAAAATATCAAAAATCTAAAAGTTTTTTATAAAAAATACATGTAGCGACATCTCTCGCCACATGACTGAGCTACGTTACATCACATCAACGAAGAGCTAACACAGACTGCACTAGTGTCTAGATCGTACAAGCGAAGTGTTCACCCAACTTGAACATATATAATACCTCCGACAAACAACTGTCGGTCCTAGGACCCCGGGCAAGTGGATCAGATGGATCAGCTCCGAGGAAGATCTTCCCCAAAGCAATTGGAGGACACAATACCAACCGTATTCTCCATATACAGTATAATTACATGGTTGGGAGCTCTCCTTTTAAGTTGAAAAAACCAGTTTTAGAAGAGTCCCCTCTTTTCTGTGGTCTATAATTATATTTTAAAACGGAGTGTAAGTAAGTATATAATTTTAAAAGATAATGGAATAATATATTAATATACATAGTATAGTATATCTATGTATGTTATTAAAATTAGGTTAGCGTGCAATATATAATTTATTTTATTTATTTAGATCAGTAATATAATGTCTTAAAATGAAGATAATAATCTACACTAAGTTTAAGGTATATTTGATTAAGGATAAGTGCGAAGAATTAGGGCTCTTTATTCCTTAAAACGAGCATATTTTTGTTTATCTGATATAACCTCCAAGTTATAAGGTGAAGCTATTAGTTCTCCAAAAAACAAAAACAGACACGCTAACGACTCTTGTCTCCATGATTGCTTCCTCAGATAATGCGTAGATCCTTGAGGATACCAAGTAGGGATAGACAAAAGGAAGTCCGGACATAACATTTGGCAGTTGCAAGCCTATCGCCGCTCATTGGAACACTGACTCTTACTAACTATTTTGACGACCTCGTTGGCGCATTTGGCAAAGGCTCGCCTGAGACACAGAAAGTTGCGGGTTCGATTCCCACCGCGGGACAAATGTTTGTTTGATATACAAATACTTGTGTCGGATCTGGGTGTATATAATATGTGTGTATTTACAAATAAAAATATATATAAGTAGTATATCAGTCATGTAGTTCCCATAATACAAGCTCTGCTAAGTTTGGGGCTAGGTGATTCTGTGTAAAAAATGACCAAAATTATTTATTTATTAAATAATGGCATATGCCTTTGAATTTTTGATTCTAGGGCATGCCGGTTTCCTCAGATGTTTTCCTTCACCATTTTAAGTATGTGTTGATGCGCACGCTAAATTTTTTACCCACGATCTCCAGACCGGAAGTCGGGGTATGACCCAATAGGCTAGCGCGGCTCTTACGAAAATATAAAGCTAGATCTTCAACTTAGATTTAAACGTTCAGCCAGACTTGAATGCTTTTTATCTATAACGAGTAGCCGGATAAGACGCAACAGGGGCAGGTTCGATTCCCAATACGGGAGAAATATTTGCATGCTCTGCAAATGTTTCCAGTCTGGATGTTATAGTACCACGGTACTCGTAGTTACTGATGCCAACGACACAGGATATCCTAAAACAGTGGCTCCCCCAAAGAGTGTCGTGACGTACGCTCTTGGACTACCTTCGCCGACTTCCCGCAACTAGGAAGAAAAGGTAAGGTTATTGGGTTTTATCGAAAATGTGGCCTGACATGTGGCTAGAGTGTCACTTGCGACCTTGTCAAGTTTTTTTTTAATTATCCTTCTAATATTATAAATGCGAAAGCCTGTGAGTATGGGTGTTTGTTACTCTTTCCCGCAAAAACTACTGAACGGATTTTGATGAAACTTTACAGTTATATAGCTTATACATCAGAATAACACATAGGCTAATTTTTATCCGGGTAACACGCGGGCGAAGCCGTGGACAGAAGCTAGTTATTCATAATAAAGTTTATGCTAAGTACACCATAATATTGGTTAGTCTAAGTTGCATGTAAAATTCTAACTACATGCAAAACGCCGGATGTAATGTTTGAAAGTGTCTCTTAGACCTCCTTCTTGGTATACTCAAATATCTACTGTGTATCAATTTGAAGGTCCATCATAGGAATTAAAGTAAGCGTGTTTTTTTTTTATTTCATGTAAGACTAAGGCTATAGTCAGGGTGGTCAGGTGGACGTTTGAGTTATCGAACATGATCGGGTCTAGGTGGCCTAGACACGTGATTAATACTCTAACCGCTAACTAATTGGCTGAGTAATTAGTAGAAATTACGCAATCGATTTATATTGTACATGTATTTGATAAGATTGTTTTATTCCAAATAGTTTCGTGAATAAAACGTTTACAATCCTATTGTAAAATGTTTTTTTTTTACGAGTCGTACTATCGTGCTAGGCATCCATTAAGTTTTGACTCATTCCATGAGTTTTCATAAAGGCGAGCTCTCCCTCGAACTCACTCACCCTAGCTCAGGCTCTCGGAATGAGTCGAAACTTAGTCGGTGCCATCACCAACGTACGTGAAAAAATCCCGTTATATAGGAAGGATAAAATTGTATCGATATTTGGTACCAATCTAAAAGTGTGGAAAATAAAAGTAAACTGCGCAAATTAGCTTTTAGATATGGTAGTTATTGAAATGTATTTTGAGCGTTGACCACAAATTGGAAGACGCGTCTAACTAATGAAAAGTAAAAACAATAAGGACCTCTAAACGGTCAACAATACATCAGCAAGAGAATAGTAAATACCTATTTATATCCTAAAAACATAACCAAACACAATAATTTCACATTATTTGAATTCATAGATGATTGAATCCGATAAAATTGCAAAACAAAATGTGAAGAAAAGGACTCGTTATTCCAAAAACACATTAAAACAATCCTGACGACAAGAGCCTACTACTCTTTGAGTCCGACATTTTTAATTAATAAAATATGACATACCTACTGATCTATACAATAACCCAAAACTTAACCTCCTTTTGTTCATACAACTATGTACAAGTAGGTATATACAAAAAATACAGATGAAACAGCTAGCTATCTAAAGACCGTTGCAAACGATCTATAGATAGCTCAACTGATCCAGACCACCAGGCGGAAGCGTTCCCAAAATACTGGCTGCATTGCCAGCTAATGCCTTGACCCAGAAAAGAGCCAGATCTCTTGTCACGCGTCGCTTCGATCAGTTGTTCGACCTATTTTAAAATTGATCATTAAACTATCTACCTACTTCGTTATATTATAAGTATTCTAATATTATTATAATTTTGTCATTTTGTATGATTATTGACATTTTTATTTTGTTTACCTATCTACTATTCACCATTGTTATAATTTAATTTTTATATTGGGTTTTATCGTAAAAATAATACCTACCTCTGAAACGCCTTGACAGGGCCGATGTACCTACCAACTTGGAGCTAACCTAGATTTTAGCTTAAACATTATACGTAGGGCATTAAGCATGTATAAAAGAAATTGAAATTGAAGCCGTGTTGGCCTAGTGGGCGATACCGACTTTTGATCCGGAGGTCGTGGGTTCGAACCCGGTCGGGCACCAATGGCTTTTCCATTTGAAAAAAATATGTGCTCATTAACACGTGGTCAAAAATTAAATAGTGAAGGAAAGCATCGTAAATAAACCGGCATGCCCTAGAACCAAAAACTCAAAGTCATGTGCCAACAGTTAGTGTTCCAATAAGCGGCGATGGGCTTGCAACTTGTCACGTGGAATGCTAACTTACAAAACGCGGGCATGTACCAAATGTAATGATTGGTCGTGCCTCTGACTACCCCCTACTTGGTATCCTAAAAGATCTTATGTATCTGAGAATGTCCACCATGGGGAAGACAGTCGTGAGCGTGTTTGTTTTGTTTGAAATTGAACAATTTCTGTTCTTTTTATTTACATCTTATGCTAAGTTACGGAACGTCAAAAACTTCTAACATTACCTAATACGAACTGTCATTCTCTACGCTATAAACATTAAATATTATATAAGCTTATTTACTTACAAATAGCAAGTCACATGTGTTTATACCCGCCCCGTGCCTCTGCAAATACACAAATACTTTTAGGCTATTTATTCTATCTGGCAAACAATTTTGTCCCTGTAATTCCATTATGGATGGACCCCGTGCCTTCTGTATTATTCAACGTCTCCTGAATCTTTGTGTAAAGATACTCAAATTATATTTGTTTTGTAACGTCGTTGGCCTTGAGATGAAGATGAAGATAGTTGTGTCTCGTCTCGAGAGTCAACCTGGGAGTCCAGCCTTGATACTAGATACAATCTTAATTCAAAAGTATACAATCCAATTTGTTTTATAAAAAAGCCGTGTTTTCCTAGTGGGCGATACCTCGACTTATGCATGAGGTCGTAGGTTCGAACCAGGTCGTGCATATTTCCACTCAAAAAAATTATGTTTGCATTGTTCAAAACGGTGAAGGGAAACAAACAGGCATGTCCTAGAATCAAATATTCGAAGGCATGTGCCAACAGTTAGTGTTCCAATCAGCGGCGATGGGCTTGCAACCTGTCACGTGGAATGCTAACTTGCAAAACGCGGGCATGTACCAAATGTAATGTTTCGACGTGCCTCTGACTACCCCCTACTTTTTACCCTTAAAGATCTACTCACTGAGTATGTATCTGAGGATGTCCACCATGGGGAAAACAGACGTGAGCGTTTTAGTTTGTAAAAAATCAGTCAATGACATTTCTATCGTAAACTCTTCTCTAATCTCGAATATCAACTTCCGAATCGCGTCAAAAGTACTTACCACATTGTCGATTTCATGTTGTTTTCTTACAAAAAAAAAACAAATACTAATTCCAATCGTGCCCTAGTATTTAATTGCAAGATTACCAAATTACAAGAACTCGATTATAATCCCAAATTGCGATGAGAATCGAATATCAAAGGTAGTCCACCAGACGTGCTTAGCAGACATCGAGATAATGCGCCATCTGACGGTGACATCAGAGTTGGTGCAGCGACTGATTCTGCCGAGGATCTTAAAAGACAAAAATATGGATGTCCTCAGGTGAAATGCGAGCAATACAAAGTAGAAATTCGAAGTATGTAACTAAACTACAAATTCAATGTGCTCCGTACTAGATTTAGCCTGTATCGTGGAAAACCAGATTGAGTTTGGCAAAACAGATTTAATAGGAATATACTAATGTGAGACAATCCCAACTTAATTTAGTACGTGGTTAGAGCTCTTTTAAATTAGCTCAAAGCAATGTTTGTGGTTGATGTTATGTTGCCCTATAATACTTAGGATTGTATTCCCATTATAGATATCCTCAGATACGTAGTCAGTGTGCAGATTTTGGTGGATACATAGTAGGAGGTAGTCAGGAACGTCCAAAAAAAATATTAGAATAGTAACCGCTGGTAAATGCCATTGAATATCTTGTACTATCGCATGCCTGTATCCTCACGATGTTTTCCTTCACCGTCTTGAGCAAGTGTTCCTGCGTTCTACATTTTTTCAAGTGAAAAAATCCATTGATGCTCGACCAGCTAGGCCAAAACAGCTCATCGCTAAAAAAGTACCTTCAAATTCCATGCTCTTTCAATAATACGATACAAATCAACGATACAACAAGATATGGGAAATAAATTCACACAGCCGAGATTCTTCGGAACTTGGGCCCAACTTCAGGCTCAAGTTAAATCGACTTCAGAATTGTTTCTCATCCGATTCAAACGATAGGAACCTATCGAAAATTTTTAGAATACGTGATAGAAAGGAAAGTTGAAAGGGAAGGTTCAAGAGTTCGTCTTGTTTTTAATCAGTTTTGTAAGAGTTTAGGGTCGATCAAATTGATAAAAAACGTGTCTGATGCTTGGGATGGATAGTTTGAAGGACTGGTTTTATTGAAGCGAAAATATAGCAAAAACTAGTAGTCATATTGACAAAACTTGTAATTTTAATGTAATATTATTCCTTTATCGCTCATTTGAGATAGATAATAGTTTTTTTTTAGTTTTTGTAAAAAAAAACTTAATATAAGTATTAGCGATACTGCCGGACAACCGATAGATGGAACAGACTGTACGAAAAATTACCAGGTGCTCAAGTGGTATACCACATACTATATTATACATAATATACCTACATAATTACACACTAATTAGGTACATTATATTACATAACAGATAGCCTAATTTAGATCACGATAGATTACAGATAGTCATGGACATAAACGAAAGACTAGTTCACATGCCAAAATTCTAAAATAAAATTCTAAAGAAATTATATAAAAATTATAAAAAAATATTTAAACAAAATTCTTTGATATTTTTGAGTTAAGGCTAGACTAATATTCCATTTTTACATACCATTACCTATATAACTTGCTCATACATTCAAAACGTTTGAGCAATAAATTTCAAAGGGTGCTCTATTTCACGGCCCCGGTTCAATGCGCCGTAGTTGAGTATTTTTTTTTTTTTTTTTTTTATTGGTTTTTTTAGTGGCTTTGGTATCGCTGCGGCCGTTAGGCCTATTGTGATCGCCACTTGTTTATTTTCCCCACTGGGGCGTTCATAATTCACCTCTCAGCCCTGCCGCTGTTAGAAACTGCAGGATCTTTTTGGGTGTTATGAGTTTTAGTTCATCTGGGCTAAGAATGTGTTTTCCCAGATGAAGGCTACGCTTATGTATCAGTGGTCCACACTCTCCTAACAGATGAAGGGGCGATTCGTCTGCCTCATTACAGAGTCTGCAGGTTTGCGTGTCACTCAGCCTTAGTTTGAACATGTGCTTGTTGAGGCGACAGTGTCCAGTCAAGGCTCTTACCATAGTGCGAAGATTGTTTCTGTTTAGCGCTAAGATTTGGTTGGTATACCGTTTGTCAAAGGCTTTGATCAGTGCTTTAGAATGGTTCATGCCTGGAGAGTTTCTCCAAAGATTGGTCGACTCTTCAAAGCATGAGTTCAGAAGGGTTCTTTGGGCTAGGCTTTTTGGTATACCACAAAATGGCTCTGGTCCCATTTGTGTTCCGTTGGCCCCTGCACGCGCAAGTTCGTCAGCACACTCGTTACCTACGATCCCAGCGTGTCCCGGTACCCATCTTAGCACAACTCTGTTCCTCGAGCCCAGAGAGTTCAGTCTTGACAGACAGTCTTCAACTAGCCTGGACGTGATAACCTTCGAATCCAGAGCCAGAAGGGCCGCCTGACTATCAGAGTTGATGTAAATAGTATGGTTGGTGTAGCGCTTTTGCAGATTGGTTTCTGCACATTCTAGGATGGCGTACACCTCTGCTTGGAAGATGGATGCGTGATTTCCCAAGTTTATGCTACTTTTGAACTTGGGTCGCTCTCCATATACTCCACAGCCTACATTCAGCCCCATTTTGGAACCATCTGTGTACCAGTTGAGACACCTGTCCTCACAGAGTGACTGGCTGTTCAACCAGTCTTCTCTAGAGGGCATTACCACAGCGAAGTGTTTTTCGAACACATGCCGTGGCAGCATGGCATCAGTTGTCATGTTCAGTACGGGTGATTCCAACGTTGAGTCTTGTAAAGATCTCAGTTTCTGGGAAAGCCAGTTTCTTCTGCCCTGGATGATTACCCTGTACATGCTGGCTTTCGCCTCTTTGTGCATATGTACCTGAAGAGGCGGTAGTCCAAGCAATGCATTGAGCGCTAATCCAGGGGAGGTGGACATGGCTCCCGTGGCCATAAGGCATGCAGTTCTTTGTAGACTGCCTAGTTTTTGTATTGCGGTAGACTGAAAGGCTTTTTCGTACCATACCATGGAGGCGTATGTGATTATCGGCCTCACAATGGTAGTGTACAGCCACAGTGCAATCATGGGGTTTACACCCCAGTTGTTGCCCATCAGACGACTGCTAGCCCCCAGGGCAATCTTAGCCTTTTTTAAAACGTTGGCCAAGTGTGTATTCCACGTCAGTTTTTGGTCGATCGTGACGCCCAGATATTTAACTTCAGTGGAAAAGGTTATAATTTTTCCATTAAGCTTAGGCTTTACAAGCTTGTCTAGCCTCCGCCTATTGGTGAAAGGTATAATCACTGTTTTGTCAGCATTAACTGAGAGGTCACTGTTGACACACCAGTCGTTGACAGTGTTCAGAGCTTTTTGCATAATGCTCGAAATTGTGGACTGGCAGAAGCCTCGCACGACGATTACAAGGTCATCGGCGTAGCCTTGAGCATCGATTTGCAGGTCTGCCAGTTTATGCAAGAGTTTATCCACAGCCAGAGTCCATAAAATAGGCGATAGAACTCCGCCTTGTGGGCAGCCTCTAGCCGTGGAAATCTGAATAGCGGTTTGGTGAAGGGCTAGTCTTGCTCCTCTCTGTGTGAGCATTGCCTCTATCCATCTGGTGGTGGTAGGGTCGACATTTTTGTTTATCAGCCCATTTACCAGCAGAGAGGTAGGCGAGTTGTCAAAAGCTCCTTCAATGTCAAGGAATGCACATAGTGCAATCTCCTTGTCTTCCATAGCCTTTTCCACTCTGTCGATGAGACTGCTTAGTGCTGTCTCCGTGGATTTGCCTTTACGATATGCATGTTGGCTATGATGAATGGGAGATGCGATAAGCGCCACATCTCTTATATATCTATCTACTACCTTCTCCATTGTTTTTAAAAGAAAAGAGGATAGGCTTATTGGCCTGAAGGACTTTGGCTGACTGTAGTCCTTCTTTCCAGCCTTGGGTATGAAGATAACTTTCACGTTGGACCATTCTTCTGGTAGGAATCCCCAGGCGAGACTCGACCTGAAGACTTTAACCAAATACGGACAAAGGATGTCAATCCCCTGCTGTAGAAAAACAGGGAGTATGCCATCTTCCCCACACGCTTTGTGCGGTTTGAAAGAGTTTACGGCCCACTTTACTTGGTTGGGTCTTATAATTTTTGCCGCCCTCTTCCAGTCCTCGTTCCGAGGCTTTGTTATTTGCGGATGATGGTGTGAGTTCCCATCAAGTGCACCAGGAAAGTGGGTCATGGCCAGCAACTCTAAGGTTTCCTTCTCATTGACTGTGAAGGAACCGTCTCCTTTTCTGAGGAGACCAATCTCGTTAGTTTTGGCTTTGGAGAGCAGTTTATGAAGTCTTACTCCTTGAGGCAAGCTTTTAATTTCCTCGCAGAGTTTCCTCCATGATGCCCTTTTCGCCTTCCTAATTTCTAAATTATACTCAGTTAAAGCTTTTTTATAGTCCTCCCATATGTGAGTCTTTTTAGCTTTATTAAATAATCTCCTGGTTTTAGCTCTTAGTTTTCCTAACTTAGAGTTCCACCACGGAACTTGCCGCTTCGTCGTTCTTGTTTTTAGCGGGCAGCTTTCTTCGTAGGCTGTGCATATTCCTTTCGTAAGAAGGGCCACCGCTATTTCTAGACTGTCGCGGGACTTTATACTTTTTGGGCAGTTTTCTAGGGTGTGCCTTAGTTTGTCTTTGAAGACATCCCAGGCAGTAGTCCGAGGATCCCTATAAGTAGTAATTTGAGACTCCAAGACGGACTTTATCTCAAAAATGATGTGTCGATGGTCTGACATAGAGTTTTCATTACTGACTTGCCAGTCATTAATGTGTCTAGCAAGATTCCTAGTAGTAAAAGTTATGTCCAGAACTTCCTGCCTAGCACGAGTTACAAAGGTCGGTTTACATCCTATGTTAAGCGTGGTTAGGTTGTTGGTTAGAAGATAGTCAAAAAGTAACTCACCTCTACTGTTGGTGTTCGTGCTCCCCCATGCGGTGTGATGAGCGTTGGCGTCACACCCGACGAGAAGTTCGGCGTTGTTCCGGGTAGCGTAGTCCACCACCCGCACCAAGTCTCCCGTCGGGTCGTCTTTCTCTCCGGCAAGGTAGGCTGAGCACAAGATTACCCTCGCACCACTCCAGCCTTTGAGGTCGACAAAAGCTGCTACCAGGTCATCACTACATACCTCTGGAATTGGCAAGAAATCCACATTGTTTTTAAAAATTATGCATGCTCTGGGTCTTGTGCCAGTACTATTTACCAAAATCTTACCGGCAGCGTCAAGTCCCAGAACCTGAGTGTTGGCTACCCAAGGCTCCTGGATCAAGGCGAGGCTAGCCTGTCCTTCCATTAGGCAACACTCCATTACCGCGGATGCTGCCGCGGCATGGTGGAGGTTGGCCTGGAGGATCCTCGCCGTCCCCGCCCGGGTAGCCGTTACAGGTTTCCCCGGTGGTATCGAGGCTTCGACTTCACTAACTTCGGGCGTGTGCCACGCCCTCGGTTAGCTTCAGCCCGCCTGTCAACCCTATCCCCTTCCCGGGGATTCCTGCCATCTCGCCCGCGTCCTGCGTCCTGCGGCCTTACGGAGCTTTGGGGTGCAGGTTTAGAGGGCTTTTTGGCCGCGACGGATCGTGGCCCTAGTCCCTCCAAGCTGCGTCCCGAGCTTCCTTGACCGCTGGACGTGGACGGCTGTGGTGTTCGTTCCACCACGGGTGTAGGCTTGCTTTCAGAGCCCTTGACTTTGAAAGCTACCTTTTTAAAGCCCAAGGTAGCTTGAAAGCCCGTGGCTCTAAGGGCCTCGACAGACAGGTCGTCCAGAGCGAAGGTAACTACGTTACCATTCTCCTCAGACTTGCTGTGAAGGACCCTCCAGAGTTCGGTGTTAAGCCCCTCGTTCTGTTTCGCCAGTAACTCGACAGCCCTCTCCACCGTTGCCGCCTCGATACTGGGAACAAACGTGACCGCAACCGTCGGCTTAGGCAAATCGCCCTCGGGAATAAACGAGAGTTTTGCCCCAGCCCACGGCTCGATCTTGGGTACCTCTCTTTCAAGCCACTCTAGGCTTTCCTGGTTCTCGCAGGTCACCAGAATCCACCCGGGCTTATGAACGAAGCCCGAGAATTTCGGCCCCTTGCCCTTGCTGCTGGTCTCAATGATGGCTTGGGTGAGGGATCGATGGACCTGCTTCATTTGGTCTTCGCTCATCGAGGTGGCGTTGCGAATTCCAACTCGCTTCGCCTCCGCGACCTGGCTGAAGCTAGGTCTGACACCCTGGGACGCCTCTAGCCTGGGGGCTTTTTTAGGCTGTTCCTTGGGCGATTCTTCCTCCGATCTTTGCCTTTTCTTGGTAGGCTTTGGGTCCGGAGGAATGTTTTGCATCGGAATTTGGCTCCAAGGCTTTACTGCTAGTGCTCGGGCTTCATCCTCCCTAACATTAGCAGCCATCAGCCTACGGAACCGTTTCCGAGCCGCGCCATTCAGTTTCACCCTTTGCTTTGTAGACGTTTCCATCGCAGAAGTCGCAGCACTGGAGCCGCCGGCTTCTGTTAGGTCATCTGTAACAAAGGTTACTGTATGGACAGGCTGTGGAGAGGCCAGTAGGACCTCCTCCAACCTATCAATTGTTTCTCCCAAGAGGGGAGAAAATGGTTCTCCGATTGGAGAGGCAGATTTATATTTAGGTATTTCCTCCATACAAATCCCACGAGTAGCTAGGGAAATAAAAATACCCGCCGACAGAGCCCCGCATGTCCACGGGAGGGCTAAGTACTCCTCGATTCGCCCTGTTCTCGAGGAGACACCGTTCGCAACTGAGCAACCCCTCAGCTATTCATCCATCGGCACGGTACGTTTGACACCTTAGATTTGGGGTTTTGTTTCGGGTATGCTCCCTGGTGATTGGATTCTGATTTGTGTTGTTGTCCTCTCCGTCCCCACCGCGCCCGGCCACCTAGAAGACCTGACAATTCCTGTGGATAGGAAAAGTCGAGCCACCCGGCACCCAAACACGCCAAGGGCACGGAGCGGACAACACCATTTAAGGCGCAGAATATTCGCCTTTCGCCCTGGATCACTCAGCATCTGCAGCAGTGTAGTTCCCCCACGTAGTGCCAACGCCACGGTCGCGCGCCTCCCCGACCCCTGCTCTGACGTGCAGCAGTAAAGAAGGACGCACAACCGCGGCGTAGGCTCTTCCGCGGATGAAGTACAGTAGGCGGTCACGCGACGACGCGTGGCTGCAGAAGGTCCCAGGGAGGACGACATTGGACGTGGATCGCACGGACTGGCTAGAGGCTCTGCTAAGTGACTGTGTCCCGCCGGTGACACGCAGATGGTCAGTGGCATTTGTGAGCTACTATCGTCACCGCGGTAGTAGCCCGCCTTGACCTTACTCTAGCTTCCCCCCCCTTTTAGTTGAGTAACTCTCCAACCTACTCAATCATAAAGCTTCTCAGACACCATCCAACTTTTACGACGAAATATAAACAAATCACGCACACTGCACGTAATTCTCGTTAACTACAAATAAAAACCGAATCTCAGAGCCACAAATAACAGTAAAACCAGAATTCCTCCATTTATCGGTCGCACGGACAAAATAGAAAACGAATAGCTTCATCCACCATTAAGTTTATAGTTGGTACATATCGTTGGCAAACGGTTAGCTCGTCAAAATCTATGGAGCGGCATGGGCGGGCTTCCAAACTGAGAGCAATGGCACAGAATATTGTGTACGAATGGCTACGCGCGGGTCAGTGGTTTCTGCATGTGACAATGTCTTGATTGAAGGACCGGTTCACAGCTGAATGATCAATTTGTTAGCAGTCAAATTTAATATCAAAAAACATCCTATAACTGTGTAGCGTCCATGTAATAGTGCAGCATAGTACTATTGGTTAGGGTCTGAGGTACACCATGTATGCGATAGGCACTAAGTGAATTAGTAGACTTGAGTTAGCTGAATGATCAATTTGTTAGCAGTCAAATTTAATATTAAAAAACATCATATGACTATGTAGCGTCCATGTACGTACATAATAATATGTAATAGTGCAGCATATTACTTTTAGTTAGCGACTGAAGTACAACACGTATGCGACGTGCCATCCGACAGGCACTAAGTGAATTAGTAGACTTGAGTTAGCTGAATGATAAATTTGTTAGCAGTCAAATTTAATTTAAAAAAAACACCATTCCAGGCTCGAAGTGAATTAGATTTGAGTTAGCTGATGATCAATTTTTAGTAGCAGTAAAATTTATTATTAAATACACCAAATGCAGTGAATTAGTAGACTTGAGTTAAGCCGTGATAAATTGTTATATATCAAAGTAATAAAATAACTATGTTATCAGCGAATTGACGTGTTTGAACTCAACAACCTATTTATGTACCTACTTGTACATAGCTGTATGTATGAATGTATTATACAACATAATGGTGAAGGATTAATTGTATCGTTAGGTAAAACTGATGATTGACATCATCAGATACATAATATACTCACTGTGTAGACCTTTAAGTAGTAGGGAGTAGTGTACTTACCTAATTACCAAGCAGAGAGTGGTCAGAAGCACATCTAAACATTATATTGGGTACATGTCCTCATTTTGCAATTATTTAGCATTCCACGTGGAATATAATGTATTAGCATTGCCGTTCGGCGTGGCAAGGCAGCCAACAATTTAGAAACGCTTCCGTCTGCTAGTGATCTGGATCAGTTGACTTATCTAAAGATCGTTTGCTATGGTATTTAGATAGCTGTTTCACCTATATTTTTTGTAGACGAAATTTATCAATATAGCCCCGTTTTATTTGGAAACAGACTGACATTCGGTTCAATTTGAATTCAAGACAGTTTATTGAAACATAAACACAGTAATTACCTACTTAATAATAACTATGAAATATAACAAAAACACCTATAGTTGGTATGCTCTTACCTGAAAAATTACCTGAAAAAATACAAGCCTCAAAAAAATACCTACAATTTAACAGTTGCCGCCACATTTTGACATCATCTTCGCCAAAGACTTAACTGTATTGCCATAAACACATAGTTGAAAAGACTTTATATTCTTATAATTTCAACATTACACGAACCCTTTAAACTGGAACACAGAAATGCAAGCCTCAGGCACAGAAATAGATTCAATCTTTTAAGTGAGACTGATTCAATATCCTTGTCTTGCTAGTGTTGCGACTATTTTGGTGACTATGTATTTATTCCATTGGTTATTTTTTTTTAAATCTACATCCTTTTAATTTAATAATGAACAATCTATTGTTCACGTGTTCGCCCGCGTGGACCCGGATAAAAAGTAGATTATAGTTTGTAAGTAGGGGTTAATCTTCGAAACGACTCATCCGATTTCAAAAATTATTTCACCAGTATTTATAATGTATCTGGACATAATATTATGACAAACCGTTAAAAGGAAACGGCTTTTCGTGAAGACTGCAATTTAAGTCGACGGAAAAACAGTCAAGCGAATGCCGAACGCTGTCTTAACGGAAAGAGCTCTTTTCATCCTGCTACCACATGGATGAAGCCGTGGGAAGTAACTAGTTACCAAGTTGAATACGTGCAAACATACAGTGGTAATTCAAAAGAGATAAGATTATTTCCTATAAGATAGCAAAATAGGAAGAATAAAGGCCCATAAAATCAACAGAACAATACCTACATATAGATCTAAACAAAACGCGTACAAACATAACACGGAATTTGCATAAACGCCATCGATCAGCCGCTGACCGCTACATGGGATTGGGACGGTTATAAATCGCGCACGTATCGTGCGTCACAATATACTGGCTGAGTTTGACCTGAGCTGTGCATAAGCTGAGCGGGGAGCAGAGCGATTATCTTTAATTCTATGTGGTACAAGAACAATACCGCAAATCTTAAGCTTCGACCCTACATTTAGCTAATATTAAAGCTAATATTTTTTTTGAACGCGCTAATCTCTAGATCTACCAGTTGTATTATAATGTTTTTGCATTCGATATCCCAATTCTTGAGCAAGGTTATATGGTATTTAACGTCACTCTAAGACTCTTAGGAGCCGAGAAAAATAAGTAATAGTGCGGGAGGTCGATACGAGGTGGTTCATGGGCCGAGGGCGGGTGTAGCACCGCTAATATTATCATAAGGCTACTGATAAACAATTCCCTTATTTTTCTTATTAACATGGCAAATATTAAATAAATGCTCACGTTAAAAAAAAAACACGTTTTGAGTGTTTTTAGAAAGATAGCACAATTATGCATATACCTCAACTCTTAATAAACTGTGCTTTGACAAGCACAGTTAAAAACACAAGATTTTGCTTTAAAAACACAACACAATTAATTCCATTGTTCTCTCCATTGTCAATCAGCGATAAGACCGTCCATTGTGCGTATCTTGTTTTTTGTTATTTTTTTATGTTTCTGTGTTTTGTACTGTAAATTGGTGTTATGCACCATAAATAGTTTAGCTATCTATCTATCTATCTATCTAAAGTTAGTGAGAATTCTAATCATGAATAAGTAAGAGATATAATCAGACTTCGTGCTAGAATCAATAGTTCTAAGCTCGACGCTTCGCCTATGATCTGTCAGAATTCACACGTCGAGAGATCGATGCGTTGTGCGTGGTGATTTTTCATTGCTGCCTTTGTTTGAAGAGGGTTATGATGTGAAAAGGTTCGTTCAATAGTTTGTAGGCTTTGTGCTAACGTGATAAATAAAGATTTGAAAATTGTTTACTGATGTCTTCTTTATTTTTTATTGTTTATTGTTCACACAAATAAACACTTGAAAAAGGCAGAATTAAATTACATGTACAAAGCTTAACCCTAAAAAGAGTTTTTTTACAGCAAACCTTGAGCTAGAGAAAAGTTATTATAGAGGAAAGATCGTGTACAGAAAAAAAAATAGCTATTTATTGTAGCTTTAAGTAAATTTAGTTACAAAAAATCTTCTTGTCCTTGCCCCATATTACGTGGGGTCGGCACATGTTTTCTTCTTCCACTGTCCTCTATCAGCCGTCATTTCAACCATGCCCTTCAAACAGGAACACAGCAATGAGCGCATTACTGCTTTTTGGTAGAAACAGGCATGCTACACTTCCCTTAAAGCTCTACGGTTAAACAAGTAAACCGTTTTGAGGACAAGCTACTTTTTTTCTTATCGACGATTGTACCACCTAGTGAATTATGGTTATAAAATCTATAATAGAACCATCTTTAAAGTCATAGAAATATATTGCAAAATCTAAATTTTAGTGGATAAGGCGGACCTCTTACTCCAAACGCATATAAGGGCTCCTAGCGTCGAGGGTAAAAACGGTATTATTTACCGCACCATCCACAAAGCGGATTGGGTCAAGGAGTTGTATAGCGGTCGATGCTGCGGACTGTTTGCAGGGATAGACCGGGTGGATACTGTAGGCTACCATACTATATCGAGTACCACCTAACTACATAAGCTATTGGCCAACCGTGCTGCCTCAAGCACACCCTGGCTACTCTCGATAAAATTTATGAAACATTATAAGCCAGGTCAATTTGACGCTGTGGCGGTGGCGATCAATACAATACATACACGCCACCAGCTCTGCCACCGAGTCAGTTCGACCGGACCTTTAGCTGTACTATTGTCGGGCAGCGGAGTATTTTTAAGGTCCTTTCTATTGTGTCAATTTCTATAACCATAATAAATAAGGCACTGGTGGCGTGATGGCTATAGTAACCTCGACTTTCGAGGTCGAAGATTTAAATCTTAAAGTTGTGGATTTAAATCCCATCGATCAAGTGGTTTTTTTAAAAGGTAAAGGAAAATCTCTAAAATCAAACTACTTAAGGCATCTGCATAAACAGAGCCTTTGGGAACCTTTTCATACTTTCATTAGACCGGCCCTTTCACCATCTAAGCCTTTTTGTGGGCTTCCCAGTCAGATGATCAAGAAAGTGAGAAAAACTTAGTCAGTTTTTTTTAAAATGAAATCAGGTCCTTTTACTTTTTTGTATGGTAGTAGTATATATTAATTATAAATATATAATATACATTATATCATATATACATTTATTTATTGTGTAGTTTATTACTGTGTATGTATTTATAATTATATTTATCAAGTAGTTTTTTTTATGAGATAAACATTTATTCATACAACTATGTACAAGTAGGTATTTATAAAAAATACAGATGAAACAACTAGTTATATAAAGACTGTTGCAAACGATCTATAGATAGCTCAACTGATCCAGATCACTACCAGGCGGAAGCGTTCCCAAAATACTGGCCGCATTCTAGCAGTTTGTATATCGCTTTGCAATCTCCTCTTGTATTTATTATTACGTACACCGCCAATCATTCTTAAAATTACATACTTTCAGCTCCATCCCAAAGGTTGTTTGGAAGAGATTTAACGCTTTAAAGCAATGAGACCGCCCATTGTATTTTTAGTTATATACAATTTTTGTTTATTTTGTTATCTTGTGGTGTACAATAAAATATGTTCATTCATTCATTAATTCAAGAAAGAGATTGTGAAACAAAATACATGATTACTCATAATATCTACTTGAACCATCGAGTCCACACTATAATCGGAATCTCAGTAGATATTCATGCATATAGCCCGACCAGGATAATAATACGAGGCCCAGTGATTTATTCGCACGATATTAAAGATACATCGCCAACGCTTCATATAATAATGTATTTAGAACCCTACACTTACCCATTTCGCAGTTTAGTTTGTATCGAGTTTTCGAATGGGAAATTTGTTGTGGTATCATTATGGTTGTATAAAGTGTGAGCACGCGATATTTATAAAAACGCAGGTACGTCGGTATTTAACCTGCTGATTGCCTAAGGATGCGTTTGCTTTATTTAAAGCACACGATGATAGTCTGGGACTTATTCGTACAGATCGGTCTACGATAGGCGCTTAGCAGAGGACTATTTCGTCCCCTTAAGCAATCAGCAGGTTAATCGAATCTTGATAGATATTACAGACTAGCTACAGCCCAAGGCTACGGTAGCGTGGTACCTGGATAAAAAGTAATTCTTATCGTTAAGGCAGCGTTCGTAATAAACACATTCGCTCTACCGTTTTTTCGTCGATTTACGTTGCAAAATTGGTATCCACGAAAAGCAATTTTATTCTAACGTAAGATAAGATTTAAGGAGGAGATTTAACGTTTTTATGTAAGATAATATACAACTTATATCCAGGGCCCTTCGCGTATTCAAAATTATTTAATGGCGTTTGGTCTAAGCGACGCGTGATCAGAGAGCTGGCTCATATCTGGGTCAACGCATAAGCATTGCCATTAAACGTGACAATGCACCCTGCATTTCGAGAACGCTTCCATCTGGTAGTGATCTGGACCAGTTGACCCATCTATAGATCGTTTGCACCGGTCTTTAGATAGCTAACTGTTTCATGTGTATTTTTTGTATATACTTGTACATTGTTGTATGAAGTATTTTCATTTTCATTCATTTAATCTTATTCAGTATATTAACTGCTAAGGTTATCCAATAATGCAAAGTTCTATCCAAAAACTTAAAAATAAAATCTCATCGGTTTAAATTTGGTGGTCGGTGTTTTGCTCAGATTATTTCGTTTATAAAATTTTGTTGTGATGTGAAAGAGCCGTGTTCGCCAAGCGGGTGGTAACCCGACTTCCGATCCTGGGGTTGTGGGTTCGAATCCGGTTGTGCAAAAATAATAGATTTTGGATCTTACACACGAAAAAATATGTGCTCAAAACGGCGAAAGAAACATCGTGAGGAAACGGGCTTGCCCTAAAACCAAAATTTATAAGGTATGTACCATCAGTTAGTGTTCCAATAAGCGGCGATGGACAACCTGTCAATTGTAGTGCTTTTATAACTCCTTATAAAACACGGGGATGTGCCAGACGCAAGGTTTGGGCGTCCGTCTGACTACCCTCTACTTGGTATTCTCAAAGATCTACGCACTGAGTATGTATTTGATGATGGCCATCATAGGAACAATAGAGTCGTGAGCGTGTTTATAAAATACAATTTACATGCTATATAATAGATAGGTAACTAAGATTCAAGAAAATCTAATTTAGTCCCTTAAGAGTTCAATTTATTTCTGAAAGCACATAATACGAATGAAAGCGAATTTATAAAACATTCTGAAAAAATATTCCAATTTAACATTCTTTACCCGGATATTAAAATCCAAAACACTCGAGTCGAGCAAGCTATGAATTCCATCTTTTTTTTTAATTTTCGGCCCCCTATCATGTCGTTTATCGTTACGGCCCATCCAACATACAGCACCCTGTATTAATTTGCCTGGAACACACCCTGTATAATGTGAGGCCTGCGTTTAACGATTCCATACATATTTATGTGAGGGTGCGTATACATATTTATGAAGAGGTGTCGTTGGCTGATCGATTTCATATAAATAGGGAGCTGTTATAATTGGCTAGGTATATATTTTTTTGTGAAATTGCAAAGTAACTAAACGCCCATCAGCCACAATACCCTAGGATTATCTGTGTCGTGAGTATCAGTAACTACGAGTACCGTGATACCACGACACCCAGACCTGGAACAAATAAATAAATAATGTTTGTCATTTTTCACACAGCATTATCTAGTCCCAAACTAAGCAGAGTTTGAATCGTGATACCACGACACCCAGACCTGGAACAAATAAATAAATAATTTTGGCCATTTTTTACACAGCATTATCTAGTCCCAAACTAAGCAGAGCTTGAACCGTGATATCACGACACCCAGACCTGGAACAAATAAATAAATAATTTTAGCCATTTTTTACACAGCATTATCTAGTCCCAAACTAAGCAGAGCTTGAACCGTGATACCACGACACCCAGACCTGGAATAAATAAATAAATAATTTTGGCCATTTTTTACACAGCATTATCTAGTCCCAAACTAAGCAGAGCTTGAACCGTGATACCAAAACACCCAGACCTGGAACAAATAAATAAATAATTTTGGTCATTTTTTACACAGCATTATCTAGTCCCAAACTAAGCAGAGCTTGAACTGTGATATCTCGACACCCAGACCTGGAACAAATAAATAAATAATGTTGGCCATTTTTTACACAGCATCATCTAACCCCAAACTAAACAGAGATTGTTGTAATGGGAACTGCATGACTGTTATACTAATTATATTCATATTTATTTTTGTAAATATAAATAAATAAATAATAAATAATAATAAATAAATAATGCTGGACATTTTTTACACAGCGTCATCTAGCCCCAAACTAAGCAGAGCTTGTATTATGGGAACTACATGACTGATATACTACTTACATATTTTTTTTTTTGTAAATACCTACATATTATACATCGAAAACACCCAGACCCGAGACTAATACTTGCAGATGATACAAACATTTGTCTACATTTTATTTTATATATACATATTATGCATAGAAAACACCAGAACCGATATTTGCAGATCATACAAACATTTGTCCCGAACCTGAAATGAGCTCGCAATCGTCTAGTTGGAACCTTTGAGCCGTAAAATTTCCTTTAACTTTGTAGGACAAAATCAGTTTAATGGCACTGCAACAGTAACTCTTGATGAAAATAAATGACGTCCATGGCGCGGCGGGCTGGTAGCCGGCTGCGAGGTAAGGGTTAATTTCCCGCTGAGGGACAAATGTGTACATGTTCTGCAGATATTTGTTCCGATTCTGGTTGTTGTGTTCGGTACTCGTAGTTCCTGATACCTGCGACACAAGGAATCCAATTGTGGGATCAGGATTATGAAACTATTTAAAACGTCTATGTCACTATCTTCTAATTATTTTATAATAATTATTTATTTATGTTGTAGTACCTAGGTTCTTAGATTATTTATTATTTGTTCCATGTAATATGTCTTGTAATGTTGCGTGTGTGTTTGTGTGTGTGTGTGTGTCAAATAAATAAATTCTTATTCTTATTCTTTGACTGAGTGGTGGCTAAAGTTGGGCTAGAGAAAACCTGGTCGTCCGAAAGCGAGAAGGGTTGATGACATCGTAATAGTCCCGGGAACTCTTAGATGAGAGATGCAAAGAACAGAGGAAGCTGGAAGAAGAGCATGGAGTGCTTTGTGGATGGGTGATTCCAGAGTGAGATGATGATAAGACGGAAACATCTCCAAAAAACAAGCCTGTCTTTTAAGCTTGGCCGCCTCCAAAGTGTCGGAGTAAATCCTACTACTATTATAAACGCGAAAGTTTGTGAGGATGTATTTTTGTTACTCTTTCACGCAAAAACTATTGAATGGATTTTGATGAAACTTGACAGTAATATAGCTTAGACATCAGAATAACACATAGGCTACTTTTTATCCGGGTAACACGCGGGTGAAGCCGTAAGCAGAGGCTAGTTCACTTATAAAAAAATATTTCACGTAGTTTATAATATTGTCGTTTCTATATGCTCCTTGTGATTTCAATGAATATATTGACTTTGACTTTCATGTAACCTTCCCAAAATATATCTTTTTCATTTTTAAAGTCTTCAAAAATAACTCCATTTGTCGCCTACAAAAAACGCCTAAAAAAAATCGCTATTCAACAGTAGTTCAGTGCTAGTGCGTATTTCATCTCCTCCTCTTAACAACGCAGTGAAACATATAAAGCAACATTATAAACATATAAAATGACAAACAAACATACACCCCACCTGTTGGTAAGCGTAACATATGGCCGCTTGCAACACCAGATAAAGATAAGATAAAGATTTTTTATTTGCCAGAGGTATCATTCACGCATTCCCGACGCTTTGACATAACTGGTGAAAATTCTCATGTACCAGCGGCATCCATACCCTACTAACCGAAACACAGCAATGGCAGCATTACTGCTTGGCGGCGAAAAAATGTATTGTGGCATTCCTTCCCCGGACGAGCTCTCCACGAGGAGGTCTACTACTACTTTATACTAGTACTAGCAGATGCCCGCGGTTTTACTCGCGTGAGATAGGTGCATCAAAAATAATTGCATGCCTTGCACCCTTAAAGGCTTTTTTTGAATACCCTGATACGTATTCAGTTATTTTGTACAAAATTGTTACAAAGATGTTCAGCCCCTTTTCACCACCTTCGGTGTAGAATTTTCTAAATTCCTTTCTTAGTGCCCCTACATCACAAAAGGAATATACCCTCCAAGTTTCATGCTTCTAGGACTAATGGCTTAGGATGTTCGTTGATTGCTCTTGGACTTTGATACCCCCTACTCTGTTAGGGGTATTTAGGGGAAATTATTACATAACAATTTTATCATTTGGATTGAAGAATATTTATGTGAAGTTTCAAGACAAATTCAAGGAATACGATTTTTCATACAAAGGTATTCAGCCCATTTTCACCCCCTTACGGGAAGAATTCCTTTCTTATTGCACCCCTACAATACAAGAGGAATATACCCTCCAAGTTTCATGCTTCTAGGACTTATGGTTAGGCTGTGCGTTGATCCGCCAATCAGTAACGGAACAGTTTTATATATATTGATTTTATATTTGTAATTCATAGTTATCAGTACTTTCCTCATTAAAAACCCTTTAATATGCGTGACCCGACATGCATTTAGGTACTTTATCATTATGTTAATATTTCTAACACATAACTCCCCAGGAATATAACAGTTGACTCAGAATTCAACCACTTATAAACTACGAGCTTCAATATTTACTTTGTCAAATTGTGAACGTTCTCACCGTCTTGTTAATATGGACAAATATTGATATGGAACGTGCTGGGAATCGTGGTTTATTATGGTCTAGGACGAATAATGTTGTATGTTCTATTATTATTCTAGCTAGGCGACTCATATATTATAGTATTATATTGGACGCCACAACAGTTTTAAATGTTTTGTGTGTCGTGTCCCGACATCCCATCTTTCGGCCCTGGAACGCTTGGCTGCCTGAAGCGTTTTCGCGGGCGACTACTGGACACAGCGCAATTGTGAAACATGTCGGAGACTTTTCGTGTTAAAAAATAGTGTTAGTATTATAAAAAAAAAATTAAGGCATTTGCCAACAGTAAGTGTTCCAATAAGCGGCTTGCAACCTATCACGTGGAATGTTAACTTGCAAAACGCGGGCATATACCAAATGTAATGTTTGGACGTGCCTCTGTCTACCCTCTACTTGGTATCCTCAAAAAATCAACAAAGTGAGTATGTATCTGAGGATGTCCACCATGGGGAAGACAGTCGTGAGTGTTTGTTTTTGTTTTTATATATATATTTTTTTACGAAATTATTTGAAGTTCAAACCGGTTTTCAAAGTTTGATTAAGGCCTTAGTATACTTAGAGGCTTATATTTAATTAACAAAATCTCAATAATCTAACAAAATAATTGAAAATCGTGCGTAACATTTTAAAGTATAAATGTTTTATATCCGTAATTTAGCGATACTGCAAATAAATACCAAGCAGCCAATAACTTTAAATAAACTCAATATTTTCCATGAAAATCAGTGGCACATAACCGTTTCTAACATTTCGCAAGATACTTTCTAGATTGACAAATGCACTTCAAAGAAAAAAAGAAATCCTGCAAAGGCCCTCTTTTGCCGGGTTTCTAAAAAGCAAACCAATTTAAAATGTTTCTAAATATTGCAGTAGATACTATAGATACGATGCGAGTATATTAAATGTTGTTAAAAATAAGAAAACAACTGTTTATTATTTATAGAAAATTCTAAAATAAAATTACTGATTATTTATGAGACGACCTCTTTGGTGCAGCGGGCACAGGTCGCCCGTTGCTAGGTAGTTGCGGGTTCGATTACCGCCGCGGGACAAATGTTAGTATAGTCTGCAAATATTTATCTCGGGTCTGGGTGTTATATGTATGATATGTATGTATTTACGAAAAAAATGTATGTAAGTATATCAGTCATGTAGTTCCCATAATACAAGCTACAAAAAGTGTGACGTCAGCAATGCTAACGTCACTATCATCACTTGCATGCTGGTCGCTCATAATTGATGACGAAAGTAAACTCCAGGAGATGTTCTTCTAATTTATTCTTGGTCGTACAGAGGCTTTCGAGATCTGTACGATCCGACGGCTCGAGCGAGAATGACAAGTACTCGGTCCGTCGCCCCTATTTATGCAAAAACAAAGACTCGAGCAAGCAACTTGTGCGAACAAGTTAAAACTACCTGCAACTATTAATCATTTAAGTTTACAAAAGGTTTTGATAACCTTTTGTAAACTAAACATGGTCAAAATAACAACTTGATTACGTAATTACCTAATTGTTATTTGATTACAACCATCAATTAATAACTAGCTATTAATTAATGATTTTTCACTGTTATATGACAATCTAAGTGATAATTCGTTAAGTAACTCGTGGTTCGCGCCGATGACTCATTGTAGAAGCAGAATAACGCCTTTGCGCCGATATATATATATATATATATATATATATATATACACTCGTATATATATTAAAATTAAAGTATCTATCTACTATAATATAATGGATGCCGGATGCACTCTGGATAGATTTTTTATGTGGGTACCCCATGAGCGAAGGTTTGGCTTGTAATAAATAAAATAATAAAGAATATTTCGCTGTAATTTCGTACCATATTTTTCATAAACGTAAGAAACGGAGATTTTAATAAAATTCTGGATGCCGCTTCTAAGTGTCACTCGGTATATGAGCTCTCCTTTATTACACTTCGTAAAACTAAGACTGAAAGATTAATATAAGGTACATTTTAAAAGTGGAATTTTATTCGAGACATTCATAGACAGTTTATTTTCTGTGGAAAATAATACGCTTCCGTCACAATTTAATTTACCTTTTCAAAACAACTAGTAAACATGGATGGCTCTTCCTAGATCTTTCTATATAAAAACAATAAATAAAAACAAACACGCTCACGACTGTCTTCCCCATGGTGGACATCCTCAGATATACATACTCCGTGAGTAGATCTTTTGAGGATACCAAGTAGGGGGTAGTCAGAGGCACGTCCAAACATTACATTTGGTACATGCCCGCGTTTTGCAAGTTGTAAGCATTCCACGTGACAGGTTGCAAGCCCATCGCCGCTTATTGGAACACTAACTGTTGGCACATGCCTTCGAATTTTTGATTCTAGGGCATGCCGGTTTCCTCACGATGTTTTCCTTCACCGTTTTGAGCACGTGTAAATGCGCACATAAATTTTTCGAGTGGAAAATCCATTGGTGCACGACCGGGTTCGAACCCACGACCTCCGGATCAGAAGTCGGGGTATCGCCCACTAGGCCAACACGGCCTTTCTATATAGATTACATTTATTCATACAACTATGTACAAGTAGGTATTTACAAAAAATATAGATGAAACTGCTAGCTATCTTAAGACCATTTTTCTATTAATTACCACTCAGACAAACAAAAAGAAAACAGCGCTAGGAAGCGGCGATGGGCTTGCTACTATCACGTGGCATGTAAACTTCTACGAAAAACGTTGGCATGTGTTATATGTCATGTTTGAATGTGCCTCTGACTACCAATACTTATTTTCTCAATAATAAATAGGTACATAACCTCTGTGGCGCAGTGGGCGAAGGCCCGCCTGAGACGCAGAAGGTTGCGGGTTCGTTTCCCGCCTCGGGACAAATGTTTGCATATGCAAATATTTGTCTCGGGATCTGGGTGTTTTCTATGTGTAATATTTATGTATTTACAAAAAAAAAAAGTATATAAGTAGTATATCAGTCATTTAGTTCCCATAATACAAGCTCTGCTTACTTTGGGGCTAGATGATGCTGTGTGAAAAATGTCCAGCATTATTTATTTATTATTAATTATTTATAAGATAAAGACCGCATAAAACCGTATCCTCAAGGATCTGCGTTCTCAGAATGTCCAAGGCTAAATTTTCATTTTTAATTAATTACCACTCTGACAAACAGTTATATTCTTCATTTTTTATTGTACACACAAATAAACACTTAGAAGAATTAATTAGCAGAAGAATTAATAGGCAGAAATAAATGTCATGTACAAAGTATGTATATCTCTCTATAATAAGTATGTATTTACAAAAAAAAAGTATATAAGTAAAGTAGTATAACAGTCATGTAGTTCCCATAACACAAGCTCTGCTTACTTTGGGGCTAGATGATGCTGTGTGAAAATGTCCAGCATTATTATTTAATATTATTATAAAGGCTTAACCCTAAAAAGGGTACTTTAGTTCAGTTACCGTCGCCTATTATTGACATCTGCTACACCTAGGTTTTACAATGATTTCTGTTCTTTTCATTATTTTAAAACACGCAGCTCATGTCTGGACAATTCATCAAAAATTTAATCAATAGAAACTGTAAAAACATTCAGGCTGACGGCCATTGCAAGCGGCCCGTCCACGGCATGTGATACTTCTGATGTGAAAAAAGCAGGAAAACAGTTCGGTTTCGTATTCCACGGCAGAAAAATCCAATCGGCGTAAAATTCGCGGTCCCAGGAGCTGTTGTCATGGCAACGGGAGGCGTAGAGCTGTGATGAGTTTCACGGGATACTTTGTTTGTATCGGGTTTGTTGCAGATTGGCGATCTAGGCTGGATTTTCATTTAATTTGATTGCATTTGATTTATTAATTTCTCTCATGCATATACATAGTTTGTATAAGTCTTAAATAATATAAGTTTAAGCTAAGACTTATAGATGAAATAGGCAGTGAGTGGGATCGCGTAGATTCGTGTTACAATATAATTTATATTATTCATTTTAATGACGACCTCTGTGGCGCAGTAGGCGAAGGCCCGCCTGAGACACAGAAGGTTTGATTCCCGCCGCGAGACAAATGTTCGTCTGGGGTCTGGGTGTTTTCTATGTAAGTATATCAGTCATGTAGTTCCCATAATACAAGTTCTGCTTAGTTTGATGATATGTGAGAAATATCTAGCACTATTTACTTATCTATTTTGTCTGGTATTACGGTCATTTATCCCACAAACAAGCATATATTTTGTAATACTAGTAGATATTATCCTTGAAAACTTTTGCGATCAGTTCACATAATTATGAGTTTTCGGTTTAGTTTAAAGACGTTTTATTCCCATTCAAACAT
The DNA here is from genome assembly GCA_961405105.1 of Perizoma affinitatum. Taxonomy (NCBI): domain Eukaryota; kingdom Metazoa; phylum Arthropoda; class Insecta; order Lepidoptera; family Geometridae; genus Perizoma; species Perizoma affinitatum. Next base: position 9,799,701 of record OY560205.1, on the reverse strand, counting down.
ATTCATTTTCATGAAAAATTCATAAATAACATTCAAAAGTAGTTTTTACTGGTTATATCGTGATTATTTTTATTTATTATCTTGTAGACGTTTTGACTGTATTTCAAAATGCCGTTATTACGGGATTACTGAAGTATATGGAGCTTATTAATTACTAGTGGTATATAAATGAATTTAGATGTATATACGCGTAATGTATAAAGCATCGCTAGGAGACCGCCATAGAACCAAAAAAATCCAATTCATGTACTTTTGGTTAATTGGTCTAATAAAACGGCGATGGGTTTGCTACTTATCACATGGCATGCTAACTACTATGTAAAACGTAGTTATATGTAATAAGTCATGTTTGGATGTGCCTCTGACTACCTATACTTGTTTAAAAAGGTAAATACGATAAAGACCGTATAAAACCGTTAATTATGTATCTGCGTACTCAGAATGTCCATGGGGATTACGGTCGTGAGCGTATTTGTTTTTCTTTACTAGTACCTACTTCAAAGATGAAAAAGCTTTACTGAAGGTTTTTCGTGAGCGTGTTTATTTTTCTTTATTAGTGCTTTAACGATGATATAAAACAATAAATAAAATAAAAAAAGAAATTTATTTAATTTCACTTAAACAAACATACTTAGTCTAAGTTATTCATACAACTATGTACAAGTAGGTATATACATAAAATACAGATGAATATCTAAATACCGTTGCAAACGATCTATAGATAGCTCAACTAATCCAGATCACAACCAGTCGGAAGCGTTTCCAAAATACTGGCTGCGTAAGTCTTGTGAGAATTTGAAATCTACCGAATGTATCAAATACCTAGGCATTATCCTGGACAATAACTTGGCATGGTCGGAGCAGATAAAAAGCTTATCAGGGCGCACCCGGAAACTTATCTATATTTTCAAACATCTGCGCCATGTTCTCGATTCTGAATCACTTGTCAAAATTTACCTAGCACTTGGTCAGTCAATTCTAGGCTATTGTATCACAGCATGGGGAGCCGCTGCAAAAACCCATCTCTTGAAACTTGAAAGAGCGCAAAGAGCCCTTCTAAAAGTAATGAAGTTCAAGCCGAGATTGTATCCCACAGAAACCCTTTACAAGGAGTGCAGCGTCCTTACAGTAAGGCAGCTTTTCATAAAAGCAGCCACAACTGTACAACATACGTTTGTAAACTCGGGCATATTAGACTCACAAAAAAAAAAACGGAGAAAGGATCTGGTCTTTAAATCTCTCAAAGCACGTACAAAATTTGGCCAAAGAGCACTGGCTAATATAGGACCAAGGCTATACAATAGAATAAGCAAAAATATTGCTTTAGTAGATATGAATATGTATAAATTAAAATTGAAATTGAAGGATTATCTCAGGGAACTTAACTATTTACACACACGCAACCCACATATATACATACCCCCCCCCCCCCCCTCCCAACACACAGACAACAAAAAAATCCTTATCCTCTACAAATAGGACCAAATTATTAGTACCTTATCTTTTTTGTTTTTACTTTCTTTAAATGATAATTCTTTTTTATTTTTACGTTTTCTTGCTACTGTAAAAAAAAAAAAAATACATGATCGCTACTTGATATAGGAAACAACTCCTATCGAAGAGAGTCCGTGGCGAATCCCTTGTGACCCCACTATACAGGCTTTCAGACCTAGTGTGGGGAACAGAGATAAACCGGGGTACAATTCTCATTCTTATTGATTAGGATTCGTTCCTAATCTTGTAGTGCTAAATTATTTGTCCGTACCATTTAAATGAAAATGGAATTGTACCAAACTGTATTTCGGAAAAATAAATAAACTTTTATCTCAAAAAAAAAAAAAAATATAGTAGGTAATAAAAATAGTAGGTATAGTGAGAAGGTATGTCTGTTTGTAAGTAAAAAGGTCGAGGACTCATTACAGCTATTACTGATGTAATGTAGTTTTTTCAAAGAAATCTGTAATTAAGACACGCCAAAGAACCCGAAAATACGGACGCGGCGCGTAAATGTACTGATCCCATAACGAGATTATCCGATAAAGAACGAAACACATCGACAGCTTTTAGAAGATAAATAATATTATTTATTTGGCAAGAACAAAGCACAGAAAGGACAGGTACATAAAAAATAATAAATATACACTATAAATAAGACGCTATTAATAAATAATAATTTGACGATCTCTGTGGCGTAGTGGGCGAAGGCCCGCCTGAGATACAGAAGGCCGCCGCGTTACAAATGTTTATATGAAATACAAATATTAGTCTCATGTATGTATTTACTAAAAAATAAAAAAGGTATACTATAAATACTACTTATATACCTTTTTTTATTTTTTAGTGCAGTCCCCATGATACAAGCTCTGATTAGTTTGGGGCTAGATGATGCTGTGTGAAAAATGTCTAGCAATATTGATATTATTATTAAAATGAGATTTTAACAAAAACATTGTGACAAAGAGAAGATTTTTGTGCCCAGCAGTGGGTGATTAAAATAATGATGATGAAGTGTTTGTGGGTCACTTCACTTATTTGTGTTTTTAATCTCCGAATACCCGCAATTTTTGGCCGCACACCTGGCAACACTAGGGAAGGGGGTCACAAAATCCAAACTTATCTCATAAATTTACACGGCGCGGGTCGATCTCATCGCGAAGCGGGCACGCTTCAGTGAATTCCATTTTGCGTGCAAAATCATGGCTCGCTTTTAATTAGTGTGAAAAATGAAATTAAGGCTAAATGTTCGGTTTATTTGTGGATTTGAATGAAGTGACTAGCTACCCATGGTTTCAACTGACTATTTTAATCCATATTCCATATAACATTAAAATAGGTTCAGATATTACGACGAATTTTAGCAACAACATTCAAACATCCATCAATACCTGTATAAAATTGGTAGGAAAGAGTAGAGTAGGATAAAATATTTCTTATTTATTGAGTCTGCAATATGAGTTGCGAAGATGCCAAATGTTTGATGTTTGTATGATCTGCAAATATTTATCTCGGGTCTGGGTGTTTTCTATGTATTAACATATAAAAAGTATCTAAGTAGTGTATCAATCATGTAGTTCTCATGATACAAGCTCTGCTTAGTTTGGGACTAGATGATGCTGTGTGATAAATGACCAGCATTATATATTTATTTATTTATCATCACACGCCGTAGCACTTCGTAGTAGCCGTAGTACTTCGTAGCAGTCGTAGTACTACGTAGAAGTCGTAGCACTTAAGCTCACACTTACTTTAAAAGTAACTTTCAGTCTATGTATGGCGGTTTAAAAAGTTCTGTAAAAAAGTTTCCTCCCTCAAACGCAACTCCTGTTTGTTTTAAGCCTTTCTCATCCAGGTCCTACCTAACTATTGGTCTGCCAAGATCTCTTCTTCACTCAGTCAGGCCCTTTATCCATCTGCCATCACCAAATTTTCCTAAATGTCCTGCATAGCTTTAAAAGTTGTTTGAACGGTCACGCACATATTTATTCCGGGTTTGTGTTTAATTGTGCGAGGGTAGGTACACGTCATACCTGGTACTCACGACACAGGAAATCCTAGTGTGGTGACAGGACTTTGTATCGATAAAAAACGAATATTTAACCTTTTGGCGGTGAGATTCGATCTCCATCTCATTAATAGGTTGAATAAAATGGTCCGATTTAAAAAGCGGACGCTCATTCCGACCTATCTCGTTTCGAGCTGTTTGGAATTTGCAGTTATTTGACGACATAATGTTTTAACTACAACCGGAGGCCAAATTGGGTAATTGATGTTAAATATTTGAAGTAAATTAATACCCGCACAGTTTTGTGAATCTAGTTAGTTATTTTTTAACATATACTTACTATCACCATCAGGGCACAAAAGCTTGATTTTACGTCACCCTTTGTGACGTAAACAAAATAATGTAAGTTATAAAGTTATCGGATCAACATACAAAGTTTAAATAGTGTATTGGAATTTTAAAAAAAAGTATGATTTTCTATAAGTATGCAGATATTTGATATTTGGTATCCTCAAAGATCTATACACTAAGTATGTAACTAGGTATCTCAATCGTGGGTAATAGAGTCGTGAGCGTGTTCGTTTTTATGGACATCGGAGAAGACTGGTCCATGACGAGACAAATGGAAAAAGCAGAACTTTCACCATTTGACTGAGTGCTTTCTAACAAAATACAAGTAGTAGCTATCTATAGATCGTTTGCAACGGTCTTTAGATAGCTAGCTGTTTCCTCTGTTTTTTTTTGTATATACCTACTTGTACATAGTTGTATGAATAAATGTATAAGTAGTATATCAGTCATGTAGTTCCCATTACACAAGGTGATGCTGTGTGAAAATGACCAGTATTATTATATTACACTAGCTTCGGTCCACGGCTTCGTCCGCATAGCACCTGGATAAAAATGATCCTATGTTTTATTCTGATGTATAAGCTATATTACTGTAAAGTTTTATAAAAATCCGTTTAGTATTTTTTGCGTGAAAGAGTAACAAACATCCGTCCTCACAAACTTTCGCGTTTATAATAGTAGTAGGAAGTAAGAAGATTATTATTATTTCGTTTGGAAATTTAAAACTGTAAAAACAACTGAATAACCATTTGATTCACGTGTAAATACTGCCTTCAGTGTTACATCAAACAACTAAATTAATTCTCCCGTCACCTGTCCTCCTCCACAGGAGGCGGTGGAACGGCGCACATACCTAATTATTAAAGTGTTTATTCCGCGTCGTTTGTCACGTGCCTAATCCGTGTTAGCAGCACCTGTGCTCAGGTAACTCACAAATAATTCCCAAATAACCGGGTCATGTCAAGATTCCATGACATAATATGGCCTTTTATTAGAAAAAAATAATCCTTTGTGACTTTCTCACTCGTCTGTGCATTATTTCATTGGATACCCTTAGTTACCTCCCAAACAAAATTTAACAAAATATATATAAAAATTTATCAACGTATTGTCCATTGCTTAGCTTGTAGCAATTAATCCTATGAGAGAACCCATCCTTCCACACTATTAGTTATAAGTTTGCTGGAAGAGACCGCTTCTAAGCGATAAGACTACCCATTTGTACTTTAAGCTATGTTGATTTATGAAGTTGTTTAAATTTTCCCTATGGTGTGCAATCAAGTATTTTTATTAATCAAAATAAAAAAAGAAAAACGCCATTTTGGAAATAAATAGTAACAGACAAACATACAAACACATAAACAACCTCTTACAACAAACATACGGGCTCCTTACCTTGCCTTTACAAGACGGGCAACGCATCAGCCTTTAATTCCTCCCGTCGTTGTATATTTCAATAGGCGGATAATCTCCTATTGACATACAATCTGGTAGGCTGAATGTAAGATTGCCTATAAGTCAAATCTGAGATTTAAAACGGTTTTTGTACAAATGGAACGCGAGAGGTGGTGGCGATCAGTAAATTTACGCAAATTTTGATAACCAATTTATAGCTATTTATTGCCACCGCCAGTCAGTTTGACTAGGCCCTTAGATACTTCCATGCATATTTTTGGGCCTAAAATCTGTATTTTATTAAATTTTCTATACAACTATGCTAACCAGATACGGCTATATATGAGATTGTAGGCTTTTAAGATATAAATATGACAGTGAAAATACTGTCCCCAAATTACGTTTGCGTTTAATAATATATCCAAGAACAGACGTGATCTCTGTCTCCCATTGTACTATGTTGGTGTGTTGATAAAATTAAACAAAATATAGCCAGCTTTCAAAAAAGTTGCTTGTTTATCTTAACTGTAGACACGATATATGCAGTTTGATTATATAAACTGTCTGTCACTCTCTCATTTTTTTTTTCTTAAATGACGGACAGGGATACGACGTAAATGCGAAGATAATGAAATTAGTAATTTCAATTTATTTATTAATTACACAGACGTTATAAATCATGATTTTTTAAATTTGATTTAGACTTCTTTGATTGTATTAATTTATCTCGAAGCCAAATTTATAGATCAATTTACAGATTATAAATTACTAACTACTATAATATGGTGTAAAAATCGAACGAAATGTTATATGTATTATTATATTAATAGACATCAAAACGTCGTATTTATGTATAGCTGCATGTATTTTACTAGCTGCTTACTCAGTATATAACTCGGCCGCATATTGATAAAAATAATAATAATAATAAACCATTTATATCGGATTTAACACCATTATTATTATACTGAGACTTTACAGTTAGATAATTCATTCATAATACATAGTTCATATCACATAAATTCACAAGAATACTTATAAATTATTATTTGACACAGCGCATTGAGTGCCAGGGCAGCACATACGCCTTGGTACAGTATAGGACCGTCCAGCCGCTCAGCCACAATGCTCAGGAAGCTGTTGGTGCTGGCGCGCACCCTGCGCAGGGACGCTGTACGTTGGCACATAATGGCATGGAAGCCGTCCGTGTGTGTCTCCGCGAACATACCTGATACGCTGCAGAAGCGCGGCAATCCCAACAGCATCCTGAATGCATTATTATACTGGACACGAAGGGCGCTGTACGCAGTCTGAGTATAGTTGATCCATAGGTTGCATGTATAAAAAGATTGGCAGTAAGCCTTGAACAAGGTATTTTTTACACTTTTAGTGCACTTTGCGAACCTACGAATCAAAATATTACTCCTTACTGCCAGTGCCCTTCGCTCTCTCTCTTTGTCCTGGTTGTCTTTCTGCCAGGTATTTGAATTGCGAGACCATTTTAAGCACAGTGCTACCGAATGACACTGTGGGTAAGTAAGGGTAGGTATTTTGCATCCGCCTTAAAAACTAACAGCTCTTAGTCCAATTGTACCTGATGCCATGGGCTACAGCGTACCGCTCACGAGGTATAAAGCTAACGAGGGATACATACGCTAGAGACGTGACTTATATACGTAAAAAATAAAGGTGACCGTTGTCATGATTACCAGAAGCATATGTTTAGTAAACAGCTAGTTCATAATACGCATTCAGTTACACCACTAATATTCAGTTAAACGAAATTGAATGCGTGTATTGAACCAGCTATTTACTAAACATTATGCCTGGAGGCGACTCTTCTGTATACTTCGCATCTCATTGTCCTCATTATTTTTTCGTCCGTAAAAATTAATATGTACAAAATTTGCAGAACAAAGCCTTCTTTTTCGTTCCTATTATCTTTCGCAGTGAATTTGGAACAAAAGGACGCACAGTTTAACATAACGTCAAAATAAGGTTGCTTCAGGCTAAATCAATGTTCAGGCATGAAATAATATTTTTTTTATCGGTGTGGAAGAGAAACTAATTTACATGAGACATTCCACGTGCAACCAATATCAGTTTTGTTGGTTAAACGATTGAGGTTAAACTTGAATTCAGTCAGGGCCACTAAACCAATGTCATTACAAATCCAAGTCTATAATAATATTAATGAGTTAAGTATAAAATAAATTCACAACCATAAAAATGAAATGTAATTTAAATTGGTTACCAAAAGAAAGTAGATACTAAAAAAAAAAGTTGAATTCCGAAAACATAAGATTCACCAACAGTCACGTGATCGGTTCTTTTAATATTATCATATGATGAAGTTTCACATCTATGCGTTATTATCACTAATTACATTATGGTTGAGGTCCCGCCCTCGGGTAGTAACATGGAGACTTTGTAAAGAACCTTGCCCAATGGGAGTTGTAAATTAGTCGTATAAACAGAGTTTTATTTGTTTGTTAACAAAATATTTAGATAGGACAGGTTTTTTAGTTTTTTTTTACTGTGAAAAATCAAAACATGACTGAATGTAAAACTATTTTTGTTTTTCTATCATTGATTGCAGCGTTAGGGGTTTTTTGGGTTAATATTAATAAGGCATTATATGTCAAAAAACCGACTTCCTCACATGCTAACGTTATTTTGCTTATTCGGTAGAACACTTTTTCGAATAAAAAAAAAAAATATCATAAAGAATAATTCGCTTATCGTGATTTCATAAGATATTGATGTTTATTGAGTTTTACGGGAACAGCAGCAAACCCTCAGGAATAAAACTTTTATGGGACCACTTCGGAATCATTCTCTATAAAACAACAAAATAATCATCAAAATCCCTTATTACGTGGCGAAGATAACAAACATTAAATATAAAATACTAGCTTCTGCCCGCGGCTTCGTCCGCGTGTTATGTATAAACCACCAACTTTTGAGTATATCAAACCAGGGAATATTTATATCCATACAAATTTCAGAACTATATTGCACAAATCCAAGGGGTTATTTTGAAAAAATAAAATTAAAAAGTTTCATTATTTATTTTAAAGTTTTTTTATACCGAGGAGCTTTGAGCGAATCTAACCATATAAACTTTACATAGATGATTTAATAACCTGTATAACCCCCTCAGGTGTTTATTTTCGAAAATTAGAAATGAGCCTAGTGTTATTCCAGAACCTCAACTATATACATTCCAAATTTCATCGAAACCGGTTTAGTAAACGGAGATACGTGGTAACAAACATTAAAATACCCAGACTTTCGCATTTTCATACATATATATATGTATATATAGTAGGACTACCATATTTAAACCTCTTCCTTTTTTGAAGTTGACATAATTTCATCAGAATACGCTTTTAACTGAGCGAGAAATCGGGATGTGAAATATTGACGGACAGACAGTCAGTCGTCTGACTGTCGACTGGACATGGCTAATCGATATGAAATATTTCAATTACCGCCACCGAATAAAATATTGGCATTTTCTGCAGATATTCCGCGTCGTACTATTCTGGACTGTACTGATAGTTCCTGAGACAATAAGGCGTTGTTATATTAACCGACAATCGCAAAGCGGGATTCAACATCTTTGCCTGAATTTAATACCAAGAAGACTTGTTGGTTAACCCCCAGGTAAACTACAACGCCATAAGTTTTAGATCCTAAAACTTTCCATGCTTCACTACCCTTGGGAATTAAAGGGGTCACTACCCTACGCGTATACCCTTATCATTGTTGATGTACCCTAAGGCTTTAAGGGACTCCGATACTGTTGGTACCTCGTCTCAGGAGCCTTAACATAAAGGACATTGTGATATCGTGTTTAAAAAAATTATAAATTTAATCGTATATATCACAGCATTTATTCATACAAGAAGGTATATACAAAAAATACAGATAAAACAGCTAGCTATCTAAAGACCGTTGCAAACGATCTATAGATAGCTCAACTGATCCAGATCACTACCAGGCGGAAGCGTTCCCAAAATACTGACCGCATTGCCACGCTGAATGGCAATGCTAATGCGTTGACCCAGATAAGAGCCAGCTCTCTTGTCACGCGTCGCTTCGACCAGTCGCCCTGAAAGAATTTTGAAAACGCTCTTGGCCCCGGTTCCCCACGGACCCAGAGTCTCAACCCCAAAAGGCTCAAATAAGTAAGCTCTGTCGAGACTTCTATATTTGCGCCTCTTGAGATCGTATCTATCTCAATAGATACATAGTATATATTAAACGGATTAATTGCGTTATTTAATTTTATTATGTTTTCTGATGTTTCAAAGACTTTGCAGCTTTCGTGGTCGCAGGTAGGCAAGGTGACAGGTGTCTCAACAGATCTTAAAAACTATTCAACCAAAAGTTCATGTACTTACCACGTAGAAAGATTTTAAACATTTAAGCACGGCTATCAAATAAGTTTAACTCAATGGAAGGTAACGCGATGTCTACAACCCAAGTCTCGCACTTAGTCTAGACACCGCAAATCAAGTTATGTGAGTCCATGCCTTACAATTACTAATGTATGGAATTTCGTGTTGATTGTGATTTTAATTAAAAAAATATTATTAAATAAATAATGCTGGACATTTTTTATACAGCATCATCTTGCCTCAAACTAAGTAGAGCTTGTTTTATGGGTACTACATGACGGATATACTAAGATCTCTGTGGCGCAGTGTGTGAAAGCCCGCCTGAGACGCTTACGGGTTACGGGTTCTATTCCCGCGACGGGATTAATGTTTGTATGATCTGCAAATATTTGTCTGGGTGTTTTCTATGTATAATTATGTATACATTTATAAAAAAAATATCTAAGTAGTATATCAATCATGTAGTTCCCATAATACAAGCTCTGCTTAGTTTGGGGCTAGATGATGCTGTGTGAATAATGTCCAGCATTATTATTTTTTATATGATTTTTGGTAAATATAATATTATACATAGGAGATACCCAGACCCGAATCAAATATTTGCATATATATATTATTACTACCGTCTTATTTAATTAGAAACGTTACGATTTATGCAGTAATCAGTCACTGTATCTAAAAGGTGTTTTATTATTGCAAAGTACATATTAAAAATAATTCTTACATACCAAATGAAAATCGGTGGTGACGTAACTCTTTGAATTAATGAATGAATGATAATAATTTATTGTACACCATAAGAAAAATAGATATAACTTAACAAAACTATAAAAAAAACGTAAAGTACTATTTGCAGTCTTATAGCGATCTCTTTCAGATAATCTTTGGATGGATAGGATTTTATGACATTGTCGTAATAGCTGGATATTAATCCAAATGAATAAACTCATACTTTAATTATTTGTAAACTGTACAAGTAGTTCTAAAAATAAACTAAAAATAGGTAAGGAATAAAATACCTAGTTTAAATAAATAAAAATATATAATTACGTATATACTTACAACATAATTAAATACTTATTCCTAATTCGTTTCTTATCAATGCCACAAACTTTATTCTTACTTTCTGAATAATATTAGAAAAAACTCTCGACCGCTTTGTGTTGTGGCGTCAAAGCCGTCTCTAGATAAATGGTTACAATCTAAAAAAAAATTGGTAATAAATAAAATACCTAGTATAAATAAATAAAAATGTATAATTACGTATATATTTACAACATAATTAAATTCTTATTCCTAATTCGTCTGAATAATATTAAAAAAACTCTCGACCGCTTTACAATCGGCTAGGTTGTGGCGTCAAAGCCGTCTCTAGATAAAAGGTTACAAACTAAAAAAATAGGTTATAAATAAAATACCTAGTATAAATAAATAAAAATATATAATTACGTATATATTTACAACATAATTAAATACTTATTCCTGATTCGTCTTACCAAGGCTATAAAGTTTAGTCTTACTTTGTGAATAATAATGAAAAAACTCTCGTTGTGGCATCAAAGCCGCCTCTAGATAAATGGTAACAAGCGCACATACGGGCTACTTGCTCCGCGGATAATAAGACGTAAACAAAGCCGTGGACATCTAACTAGCAAGTACTCACGTCTAATAGTCGTATCTCGAGGGACTTGTCATTTCGAAGGCATGTTGCTAACTTCATAAAGGAAGTTTGGAAGTAAGTTTGTGTCTATTTATAAGTTTGAAACAATTCAAGTATACTTTTATGTATACTATTACTGACGACCTCTGTGGCGCAGTGGGTGAAGGTCCGCCTGAGACGCAGAAGGTTGCGGGTTCGAATCCCGCCGCGAGACGTTTGTATGATTTGCAAATATTTGTCACGGGTCTGGGTGTTTCCTATGCATAATATGTTTTAGTAGTTTTCAGTTCCCATTACACAAGCTCTGCTTACTTTGGGCCTAGATAATACCGTGTCAAAATGTCCAGCATTAATTATTTATTTACTATTATTAAATAATTAACGTATACGTGTGTAACACGCTTTCATTGAAAAACATTTGTGTTATCTATGTCTTGCTAAATAAATGTTTCCTTTATTTCTTCTTTCTTTCTTTAAAATAATATATTGCCTCATATGAAACATCCACTCCATCTGTTTATTTTCTGTTTTCCGTGTGACCGGCTTTCGGAGTGCCCTAGCATGTTCACCTTTTGTGTTTTAAGGACTTTTCCAAGGAATTTTGTTAGAGGATTTCCAAGGTATGTTCCAAGGTGTCGACCTTTTGTAAGAATGATTACCTCTGAGGTTTGCGGGTTATCCTGATTCCCACACCTGGTCAATTAGTTTGTGAGTTGTTATAAATACTATATTTGTTTAAGATAATCATGAAGGATTTGAAATTTGAGTACATATTTATGCTTCTAACTTATCTCTCTTAACTACCCATCTTCTGGTAAAGGCCTCCTCCATCCATAGCCACAGATTCCTGTCTGCGGCCAGTCTCGTCCGCGCGCTCGGCTCCCTGAGCGCGGGTACCAGTGCAACTCGCGTTCCGTCCAACTCCCATCTGCTGTCCGTGCTACATGTCCAGCCCACCTCCATTTGAGCTGACAAGCTAATATAGATGCGTCGATTACAATAATATATTTAAAGTATACAAAATCATAACTTGTACTTGCATTAGTACCTTTCAAATTTTCGCGATTAGATAACATAATTAACGGGTCTTTATCGCGTTTACCTTTTTTATTAAAGAGCATATTGCAGCTGTCAAAAGTCGGTCATAGCGGAGTATCTTGTGGACTCAGGACCAAACCACTGGATCGAGTTACATGACCCTAAGGTGCTATCTGGTGAAAACCAATATGATAATAGAATATTTCGGGAAGCGATTGAAAGCAAGAAGTACCCCAATTTTAATCATTAAGGCTATAGACTCTTTGCGTCCTGGAATCCCGTGATAAACAGGTGTTCGCGTCGCGATCCAATTGTGCAGTGCGGTGATATGGTCAGTGTAATGTGCCGTAATGTGAACATGGACTTTTCTGATTCTGAAGATGAAATTAGGGTAGTTGCTACTGCCTTTATTTCTCTACGCTAGATATACTCCAGTCATCCCGTGACCACGGCTTTTACAATACAGTCGAAAAGTCTGGAATATAATAAAAAAGGTTACGCGATAAAGACCCGTTAAATTTATAATTTTGTAATTGCATTTCGATTTCGACGTGCGTGTATTCGATGTAGCTAGTTAGCACTGATCGTATCGATAACCAGAGGCTACCATGAGGTAGCCTAGGTATATTAAAGCGACTATAAATAAAGACTCACGACCTAAGCTGTCCAATAAATAACCTGATAGCCGTCAGCGGTTATTGCGCGGCCATCTTGGAAAATCAGTAAGTTCTAACAGAAGAGTATTTAATAGATTTAAAAAGTATTCATAATCACTTTAAAAAAGGGTTATCATTGTCTGTTTAGATAACATAATTATAAGTTTAACGGGTCTTTATCGCGTTTACCTTTTTTAGCTATTAATGATGTAAGTTGTAATTTATGGAGCTGGACGTTGATTTAGTCATAATTTCGAGAAATACATATTAAACAAAAAACAAACATGATCACGACTATCTTCTCCATGGTGGGCATCGTCAGATACATACTCAGTGAGTAGTTCTTTGTGGAGGTAGTCAGAGGCACGTCCAAACATTACATTTGATACATGCCCGCGTTTTGCAAGTTAGAATTCCACGTGACAGGTTGCAAGCCCATCGCCGCTTATTGGAACACTAACTGTTGGCACATGCCATCAAATTTTTAGTTCTAGTGCATGCCGGTTTCCTCACGATATTTTCCTTCACCGTTTTGAGCACGTGTTAATGCGTACATAAAGTTTTTGAGTGGAAAAGTCCATAGGTGTACGACCGGGTTCGAACCCACGACCTCCAGATAAAATTCGGGGTATCGCCCACTAGGTCAACACGCTATATTATTGCTATCAAATCGCAAAAATACCAACTTGGAGTGCCTCTAACCCGCGACCTCTAGTTTGAAATCTTGAGTTTTTCCTTAAGTGTAGGTTATCACATTAAAAACTAAATAACCAATGAATAAACATTTTTATTCTAAATAGAACATCATATAGATTGTTATTTATGTATCCACTAGACCAACACGACTTATTAGTTAGTATAAAAAAAATGGTCTTACATTTAAATTACCAAAGCTATTTTAACATAATATATTTAAAAGGAACTCTTTTTTTATCAAAAAAAAAACAGTTACATGGTTCTGACCCAACACAAGGCTTGTCTGTGTTGTAGGTATTAGGAACTACGTAGACGTATTATTATGGTACCATCATAATAAACAAATCTGAAAAAAAAAACACATCAAACATTTGTCCCGCAGCGGGAATCAAACACACTTCTTGAGTCTCAGAAGGCGGCCACTATGCCACTGTGGTCGTCTATTAGATTTTTTATTACACGTTTTTATATTACAATTTTTTATATTATACGTACTTATACTCCCACGTTTTTATATTACAATTTTGAACTTCACAAAGTTGTTGAAGCTACTTTAAGATTATTGGTACAGGTTTTTACACATGGCTTAGAACCGTGATACCTGGACCAAAGGTTTTTGTTCGGGTTTTTATAATGTCATTATTAATAATTACTAATAGTATAAAGATGTAAAGTTTGTAAGTTTGTATGTAGGGGATAAACTACGAAAGTTATCACCCGATTTCAAAAAATATTTCACATAATTTTAGTATGGACTTTCAGGGTGGACATAGACTATATATAATCACGTTGAAATAAAAAAGCTTTCAGTGGAGATCAATTTTGCAATGAAAATACGGCGAAAAAACAATCGTGCAGTTGCGTTTCTTACGAATGCTATATTTTATCGGCTACTTATTGTTCGAGTACCACGTGGGCGAAGGCTGGTATAAAATAATAAGGAAACTTAGGAAAAACTTAAAAAGCCTACACATTATTTTCATGTGTAGGCTTAATATTGCTTTTACATGTTTCTACAACTATGTACAAGGAGGTATGTTGTATGAGTAGGTATATACAAAAAATACAGATGAAACAGCTAGCTATCTACAGACCGTTGCAAACGATCTATAGATAGCTCAACTGATCCAGATCACTACCAGGCGGAAGCGTTCCCAAAATACTGGCCGCATTGCCAGGCTGAATGGCAATGCTAATGCGTTTTTTTCTATGTTTTTATATTTATCTTAAATTATTATTTTATCTCATGTTATTTTCTAACACTAGTATTTAAGAGTTGCGTATATCACAAAGGAGATAAAAGTCCATATTATTTACTGAATGGTTGCAAATATTCCGTTTACGGGCCAACCCTTTAATGGGCCGGAAGGATAAAACTTTTATGGCCGTGAAATAGTATTTTCAGTTGGAATTTTATTGGGTTGTGTTTGTATTGATTTACGATACTTGTACGTCAAGTAGGTTAAAGTAATAATTTCCATTAGTATTTATAATCTTGCTTACATCCATTGAAGAGCATTCATATGAACAGATAAATAATAAATAATGCTGGATATTTTTAACACATCATCATCTAGCCTCAAACTAAGCAGAACTTGTATTATAGGAACTACATAACTGATACTATATATAATTTTCTTTTGTAAAAACATACACATGATACATT
Source organism: Perizoma affinitatum (assembly GCA_961405105.1). Taxonomy (NCBI): domain Eukaryota; kingdom Metazoa; phylum Arthropoda; class Insecta; order Lepidoptera; family Geometridae; genus Perizoma; species Perizoma affinitatum. The sequence continues at coordinate 9,784,331 of OY560205.1, read as the reverse complement.
ATACCCGAGACAAATATTTGCAGATCTTGTATGATCATTTGTGATCTTGTATGGAATAGAACCCGCAACCTTCTGCGTCACAGGCGAACTTTCACCCACTGCACCGCAGAGATGTTTGTTAATTACCGATAATTTGTTGTAATGATCAAGTTTTAATAGTAAAGGTAAACGATTTGATTGGAATAGAATAAAGATCGTTACAGGTAACAATATTAAAAATTTGGTACAATCTTTTAGGAGCCGAACAATTTTGTTGTTATTTTTTTAAATTTAAGTACCTAACTCTATTTTAAGCTGTCGGCCTATGTAAATTTTTATAGTAGTTTGTCCTAAATAAAAGTCTATTCTATTATATTTAGGTAACTTTCACCTAGGACAAGCAACGCCAAACGCAGAAGCTTATCAACAAATCGTAGGTTATTAGCGTAATTTAAACGATAAAACTTCTTGTCCAACACAAACACACACAAACACGTCTCTTAGCTTAGTAACGATTTAAAATCTTAATAAGCAAGGCTCCTGTGTGTTAATATTGAGTGTATTTGTGTGTGTTAATTGACAAAATTTTGCGATAGTCTCATTCAAGTTTGATTTATTCATATAATTTTCTTGATTCCTCTCGAATGGCTCTATTTTTTTTTTTTTTTTATAGTACCAAGTTGGCAAACGAGTCTATACAGTTTACAACGTAAACAGTTCCCGTAGCCTATGGACGCATCACTAATGCAGCCGCGTTGTAAACGCTTTGAAAATGACAATACGACCTTTTTATATAACAATAAAAAACATCGTCTTTAAATATCCAGAAATACAAACGCCGCAAACATAAAAGTATTTTAATTACAACACAGTACAAAGATTTCAGTGCGACGCAAAGATCTGATGCAGAAATTATTCCAGCAATTTCATTTAACTTCGGTTTGTGGTATCAAGTCCAGGACGGAGACAGAGACTAACAACGAATCAGCTGGTTTACTAACCACATAATACCAAAACTCTATTTGAGGTTTAAGGAGAGTTTGACAGAGATGGCGCTGCATTATATGAAATGTACTATGTACTGCCTACCGACATTTCAAAGTGATCCTTGTGATTTTAATGAATAAATGAATTTTGATTTTGACTTTGTATTCAGCGGTATTCTTGGCATGGCCGTGGGGCTAACACTGTATAGTACTTATGCAGTAGTTTAAATTTTGAATACAGGAAGTTGTACTCAAGACTTTACTTTATTTTCTGAAGAAGTAATACTGCATTCAGCCTAAAACGGAACTCAAACTGAAACCAGCTTTTAAGAAAAAAAAATCCATATTAGTATAGTTATGGTTAAGAGCTTGTAGTATGTATAAAAAAACTTCACATACGCATATTTAGTCCTGATCCCATACCTGGGAATTATCATCGTGAATTCCACTTCCAAAAATTAGTCATAGAGTCCCAGCATCTCTTTACCACACGTCGGTTTGTAGTTTTCTCTCTCTCATACCCTTGTACTTTTCCCCTCATATCAAGTACTCGTTCGTATGTAAAAGTATGTTAGTTTAGTTTTGGTATTTATGATTATTTGTTATAGTTTCTCCGGAATATTTGATGCTGCCGCTTGGTATTTCCAACTGCCATGTGTACTGTTTCTATGAAATAATCCTGCTGTCTTCACTACACTGTGACACGCTCTGTGCCCAGAGAATAATTTTATTATCGTTTTATGCTAAGGCAGACCCATGTTCAGATGGTGTCTGTTTTATGGCATTATGGTCTGTTTTTGTGATACTGCGATGTTTTTGCCGATCTTTAATAGTAAAATGCACATGGAGATATGATATTTTATTTTAATCTTTTGCTATAGTAACTACCATAGTGCTGTGGATAGAGTTTTCTAAGAAAAAAGTCACGTCCATTTTGTTTTTTTTTCTTCTTATATAGTGATGTGTGGGATAGTGGTGTTTTTCCGTTCTTGGTAGTGTTTGTATGTTCAGACTGCTTATCAATCAATTATTGGAAATTAATTTTATTTTTTACTTTTTATATATTTTAATACTTTGCTTTTTTAATAACTCTAAATATGTTTCAAAGGTAAGATTTAAAGGCAAAATGTCCTCTTTTGTAACTGTCACAATTTTCAGGATTACTACGATTGTGATATTTTAAGCATGACTCACACAAAAAAAATCATAGATATAACCTTTTTCGTTATAAAAATCATTTGTTTTTACCTAGACTTTGTGTGGTTTCACTGCGTGATGAAATACAAAATGAATAAATTCTTAGAAGAACTAGAGTTGCAAAGTTGCTAGCGTTTTTTTTAATTTCTCTTGTCCATCCATTTCATCATAATCCCTCAGCCCCGTATATCAGCTCAAACTCATAACTCAGCTGTATCCATCAATCAAGATGACAAGAACAAACGGCCCACACACGGCACGAAAAAATTAATTGTCCCATAGTTCCCGAAGCTATTAGGCCTCAGTCCAAACCATTCGCATAATGATATTACGATTTTATGCAGCAAGGTAAAAGGCCTTACACACGGACCTCCACCGTGACCCTGGTACACTTAACACACTTACACATAATACTCAAACAACTCACTTTAATCTAAGATTTATTTAAGACGTCCAATACAGAAAACACAAGTATTAAGCAATATAAGAATACAATGGTCATAAATCAACATATCCCCCAATTACAGTAAGCTACAGTAGATAAACGGTGTACATAAATATGAGGTAGGTCTAAGCATATATTATTGACATAAATTATAGACAGACATATATTAATATACTTTATAAATAAGTAAATCCGTTTCTATCAATCAACTGTGTATAAAAAAAATGCGTATTTAATAGACATCAATGTGTCTATTAAATATTAAAAAAGCATAGGCATGCCGTTTATATGAGAAACTACCTACTGATTACACATAAGTTTTATTGCAGATTTCCATTAGCATTAAAAATATATGCCCTAGATCCGATGCTATAAGAACTGTGTCGTTTCTATAACTAAACGTATGATGCGGATATAGTCTCGGACCATGGTACGGAGCCATCTGGTTGATCCTTTAGGTGTAACGTTACCACTCCGGAGAGCACCTTTATTGGTATTGAGATGAGATGAGCCTTATTTATGCGACTCATTTCGAAATGGTGTTGTTTTTGGGAAATTGATTAAAAAAATACCTTTCACCGACCGAAAAAACAAGGTTCTCAGTTCCGTGTTTTTTTTTTTCTTGTTTTTTTTTTAAGTTTATTACTTCATATCTTCGATTATTTGGTTATTTGGTTTGATGATTATTTGGTTGTTATATGGTGAATTATCCCAAAGATGTCCCATGAAAGTTTTTCGTGAGGGGTTGCTACTTTTCCCGTAAATCTTAGAAAACATTGTGGGGTATTTTACTTATATTTTTATTCGAAAGGGTGTCATCTCGAGTGAGCAAAATAACGTTAGCATGTGAGGAAGTCGGTTTTTTGCAATTTAATGTTTTTTATGGTATTAATGTATATTCTTCTTTAAGCGATTGTTTATTTGATAAAGAAACCTCACTACCAGTGTTCTTGTACTTAAGTGCAACACCTGTGTACTTAAGTTAATAAATATATCCATTTTGATGCGTTTCATTACCTAATTAAAGCCTTTGACGATTAAAATAATGCCTAATGTCACGACCCTGTAGACTTAGGCCTTAACCTAAATATTTCAAATGAAAACAATGAGACGATTTTAAAAGCGGTGAAAGATAATTCTGCTGATACCACCATTAATAAGCTGAGTTACAATAATGTAAAAATATGTAGTCTTTATCCACGGCTTCGGCCGTATACAACCCAGATGAAAAGTAGTTTATAAGCCATTTATAATATTAGTTATATTTAACAGAGAAAACAGATTCTGACTCCATAACTAAGGAGCAATGAAATAGCTGATTTTCATTAATGCCTATGTTACTTAAACTTCTATCACCATGAGTTGCCAAATATAATTATGTCCCAAAAGCAACTTTTTTAATCACACGAAATGAGGCTGGCCATAAAAGTCCCCTTAATTCGGTTATGCCATCTCGTGTGCGAACTTCGTGTTTTTAATTAAAAATGTTTAAGCCCAGATAATTAAAATAGGCACAGGGTGGCTTAAAAGTAACGATCAATTTAGAATAGTTATTATGTAGCTGAATTTCTTTGACTGATAGTTATGCAGGTATAAAGTAGTAGAATAAAAAAAAAGATAAACGATCGCCGGAGAATGTGGCCGAGAAGAAACTGTTTTATTACAAGTAAAAAACATTATTTGTGTGTGAAAAAGGGCGATACTGCCAAATTCACAGAAACAGTATTGTACGATGGTTGGTTTCATAAATAATTTTGAGTCACCCTATATCTTTTCAATGAGAAGACTGTCATCCCAAATTGGGGCAGGTTATTATTAACTGGGTATTTTAGGAGCGCGTTGATAAAATATTTTCGGTCTGTTGGTATAAGAAAATGTGATTGGCTCCATTTTCCCCGACTACGGTGAATTATTGATATTTCGACAAAAGTTCAAGGAAAATCGATTGATTGGTTCGCTAGAGGTTTTGATGATTTGGATAGTTTAATTTATAAGAATATGGAAATAATGATAGAAAGATACTCTCTACTAGTGTACCAAAAATACATTCGGTAAAACTATAAAATATGTAGAAGAAGTATGTTTCTTTAGATTTTAGCACATTCAGGCTGTGGTATCGTTTGAAATAAAAGAGTAAGAAAAAGAGTTAGAAAGAGAGTCAATTGATTCATCTTGCACTAACTAACATCCACCAGTAAATACTTCAGTTCCTCCCGTGACAAGTACATGCAAATATGCCGAAATATCGGGAAACTTCAAACTAACAAATCATGGTATCCCCTTGTTTAATAAAAAAATATGTTCATAACCAATTAATTAGTTTCAAAAATTATAGTTAATTCTGAATCTGTAAAATATACATTACATACATAGAATAATTTGGACTAACCAAGGAATTAGATTTTTTGTAAATGTATTGTGAACGTGTTAAACGTATTTTTTAAATAATACGAAGGTCTCATTTGGTCACAATCTCACCTGATGGTAAGTGATAATGGCCGATGATGGAGCAAAAATGTCTCGGAGAGACCTATTCACTCGTACCTTGCAGAAAACAAGATTGTATTTTTCAGGAAAGGTGTTTTTCATTCCATTGCTGTTCTCATTATAAAGAACCGTTTTTGCTAACAGGTGGTTACTGGCAAGATATGGATGGTAAGCTGTGCGTCTGATTGTCCTTAGGTGAAAAGGAGATGGTAGGATCAGATCATGTAGCTCGGGCAAATTCCCCAAAATGTAGTCTGTAGGATATCGATAGGCATACAACTTTATCACGGTATTTCAGACTCTGGATCTTAGTCTAGGCAGGTGTTGCTGTAGCCATCAGACTTGTAGAGTCTGATGGCTCTGCGTTCGATTGAAGGTTGTGGAAAAACAGTGGATTAAAATTGGTATTTATTGAAAAACCTCTGTATATCCAGCAGTCAGTGAACCTTGATAATGCATCGGGAAAAGAAAGATTCTCATTATTTTACAAAGTAAGCTGAACAAATTGTCTCTTCTAAAATGAAACAAGCTGACGTGGCTACGTTCCACGATGATCTACGTTACGGCCGAGCATACCCTCGGTTTGTGGTCAGTAAATCTTGTTGGGAAGCTTTCTGAGCGTTGCCGTGTACGTATGAATCCTATTCTATATAAGGGAGTGATACACGTGTACGACTATAAAAAATTGTAAAAATAGTTTTCACTCATAGGAAAATGCACACTCCATAATAATCCGCATGAAGCTCTGTCCGTTTGTTTAGTTAAAAAACTATGTTACAGACAACAGTGTCTTTCCCAAAATAAAGTTCATACTGTTGTCTATAAAAGTAGTTTAGGAACTAAAAAAAATTAAATACTGATGTGAATAACTTTACTCATATTTTGGATGTTTTCAAAGTTATTGCTTGAAGCAAACCCTATCATTCTTATCAGTTCAGTACAGTTCCAGCAGTGTGTCCAAGCTTTACCACCGTAGCACCAAAACAGCGAAATCTCACTATTCAGCGCACTGCGAGTCCAAACCGAGTTATATCTTCGTAATTCCACTTTGATGTCTAAACATGCCGTGTTGATGTTATTTCGAATTAGTGAGTCTCTGCTTGTGTGTAGAAAATGTTCTACATTCTAAACGAATGCGTTTTAAACAGCCAAAAGGCTTTATGACATAACTGCTATCATTTAATATTATAAAATATATAGCGTATATTATAGTAGTATTAATTATAATACTACTAGAATATACGGGTGACAACTTTATTAAATCAGTCCGTTGTTACAAAGCAAGCGGTTTCCGTCTCACGACTTTTTCTTAAGAAACCCAACTCATATAAATTGACGGGACGACAATGCGCGCTTGGTGCCTCGTGACTTGCAACTCGTGCAAAGCAACCAATGGGCATCGGTTTTAACGTTAGTTTCTTGAAAATACGCCAAGCCATATGTAGACATCTCGTTTAATGTGGCTAGCTGCTTATGCGTTTGCAGTGCGGCTAGCAGTAAAACTGAATAGCGGCTTTGTTGACTTAGACGCCTACTGTGGTACAGGGCCTAAAGGTCTGATCTATTACTGACTGACTGTATTGTTCAAGTTAGGTACTAAAACGCCGGCATTAGGGACTATGAAGCAGCATTTGCTTTGATTAAAAATGGGATTTGTGTACAAGATTCTCAAAAATAATTTGCCGGATTTAATTTCGCAGGGTTTGTATATTCCCCTAATCAAAATATTATCTCGTTTCCTAAAGTGTCGATGTCAGCACTATGGAAATCAGGCTATCACCAGGCATAATCCAATCTGTTTGTCGTCGAACGGAATTGCTCAAAAATGTTGTTACTCCCAAACTGCAAGCTCTAAACTGGCAAAAAGTTTAATAAAGTACCAATATACCAGAAGGAAATGACACTGCTTCTATTCGGAGAGCCGTAGCATTCCAAATTGAACTTTCTACTTTTAAAGTGAGAGTCTAAGTTTGAAGGGTTTCGTTTGGAGTTTTGAACTCAATTTACCGCAGTGGGACATCATTTGAATAATTAACAGAGGCTTTATCTATTTATTCAGGTTCTTGAGTTGCAATTATCTCTGATTTTGCAGCCAAATTTTTGAGGGCCCTTAACAACTGCAGTTTTGATATTTTTCTGTTCCCAGGTGAAGGTTCTATTGAGTGAATATTTGATGTGGAAATTATTTTGTATTTTTATCCGTCTGACCAAAAGGAGGGTTATGGTTTTATCTATGTATGTATTTAGCTTATCATGTAGCCAAAACGACTTGCAATCTGTCACGTGGAATGCTTACTACTTGCAAAACGCGGGCATGTACCAAATCTAATTTTTGGACGTGCCTCTGACTACCTCCTACTTGGTATCCTCAAAGATCTACTCACTGAGTATATATCAGAGGATGTCCACCATGGGGAAGACAGTCGTGAGCGTGTTTGTTTGTTTGTTTGTTTGTTTTATGTATTAAAGATTATTACTTGAGAACGGCACGACTGATTTGGATGTTTTTTTGTTATGTTAGTAATTGTCAAGACAAGGCTTGTATGAAAGAAAATCCACTGAAAAGTCGAGAATTTTGATGCCGAAGCCGAGTGGGTTGCCAGCTTAATAAAAAAATTTATGTGAACATAGATATGTTTTTTTTTAATCCATGCATTCATGCGGCGATGTGCTTAAAATAAAACATTATAATAATAATAATATAATCAATAAGCCATTTATTTCAGACACCAATAACAATTAATACATATTTCAAAGTAAATTGAATTAATTTAAATTTATATTTTATTCTATTATCAATTACCTACCTACACTATGATCTAATAATTTAATTTAATTTAATTTAATTGTTCATTATGGTCTGTGTGCTCTTCAGCATAGGCCTCCTCCAACTCCTTCCATTTTTCTCTGTCTTAAATAAATTAATTTAAGACAGAGAACATTGGCTTGTTCCAAATATATTTGGACTTGCTTCTATGTAACTCTTTGTATTTTTTATATCAATCTATATTGGGGTCTAGTGTCATTGACTTTGTCAGCCAAAATACGTTTGATTGTGACTAGGTATATATAGCTCACGGATCTGTATTGTAAATGGATCAGAGGATATCCATCTTGAGGATATATAGTCGTGAATGTGTTCTATTCATATTATTATATTTGATTTTGTGAAGGTGAAACAAATTTGTATATATGATTCCGTATTTTGAAAGTTGAAGTTATTTTGTGAATAGTTACTTCAAAAAATAACTAAACACTCGCTGCAACTAGAATCAACATCACCGTTATCTAAATTGAAAAAAGAACTACATCCGATAACCCATAAAAACTACCAGCTAAAACTGCACACACTAGTTTCCAATTCCCAGTATATCTTCTATGGCCAGCGGGCAAACCAAACATATTTCCAAGACCATGACACATAGACGCGGAGGTTAGGAAATAACATTTCCGGACTGTGGGGGCCGTTTGCTCTCGACTGTGAGGAAGTGTACATTGTACATACAGCTGCAAAAGTGCATTACTACAGTGTGCTGGACAGAAGGCGGCTCGACATGACATTGTTTTATAAACCCCTTCATAGACTCTAAATGAATTTATAGACTTTAGCAGTAGTAGAAACTCCTTGTGAACGACTTCGTTCGGGGAAGTTCTATCACCATACCCATCTGCCGCTTAGCTATTTTCCAATTTGAAGGGTATTTGTGAAATTACATTAGTATGATATTTTTGTTACGTCTTAGGGTCGGCCACGCACGAGTGTTACCTCTGGTATTGCAAGTGTCCATACTTTATGGTAATCGTAAGTTACCACTTATCAACAGATGGGTCGTATACTTGTCTGACATTTTGTCCATCGCTACATCTACTTCAGTAGTTTAAAAATAATATTTGTGGCATGTGCCATTTTATATATCTTCAAAGTCGCACTTATTCTCTTATTAAGACAGGGCTCGTTCACACGTAGCAAAATTTTATTCGAGATATTCAAGACAAAATAGCTGATGATTGTCAAAACTATGGCTTTTTATTGTTTCCCAAAACTTTGTGACGTTATAAGCTAACTTGATGGTACAGCTTGGCCTGCCACAGCTTAAAAATAAACACTCTGATAATATCTTTTAACTCGTTTATGCAATTCGTTTGCCCAAACTGTGATTTATATATTTATTTGTGATATTTTTTTCTTAAATTAAGCCTGTATATGCTTAGAGCAAATAACGAGGTTAGAGTATTAAAAAATCGCGTCTGATTTTTAAAATCAACGACCTGATGATGGCTACTGTTTTATCTGCATTTTTTGCATATACTTAATAGTATTAATGTGCGCATTAACACGAGCTCAAAATGGTGAAGGAAAATGTGCCAATAAGCGGCGATGGGCTTGCAACCTGTCACGTGGAATGCTTACTACTTGCAAAACGCGGGCATGTACCAAATGTAATGTTTGGACGTGACTCTGACTACCCCTCTGACTATCAAAGATCAAATCGCTGAGTATGTATCTGAGGATGTCCACCATGGGGAATACAGTCGTAAGATTTCACTGATTCCAAATATCATCATAAAAACTTTATTGAACCATTCAATTTGAATCTACGTTTAATTCACCTTAAAACGGCATTTTTAGAACGCCATTTTCACAAGCAAAATGAATTTTCCAAGAAAGCTGCAACCTGTATTAAATAGCTACAACACACCCGGACAGATGTCCGGCTCGTTCAGACGTACCGGTTACGCCTTGACCGGATCCGGATACACAGAGACAATGTGCCGGAAAACTACACAGAATTTACTAAAAGAACTTATTTTTATTGACTCGATTTCGGATCTATTGCAAAGTTTATCTGTAATACTGCAATGATACGTAGGTAATAAATTTTCATTCTAGTGTTCGAAGGAGATATTTACAATGATTTGTGAGTTTGAATGTTTCCCTATATTTCGGCACCGTTGCAAAAAGGAGTCAGAAAGAGGGTAGTTTCATTTATCTACCACTTACCACCAACCACACAAAGCCTATGGTAAGAAAAATTATGGTATATAACCCGATTTTAATGTTTTTTTTTTTTAAAACCATGATTGTTTCTAAAAATATATTTCAGCTTCTTAATAATATTAAAGATTGGTAAGTTTATTTTCTAATTTGTCTTCTTAGTTTGCCAACAGAAAAGAATAGTTTATATGCTTTTGCAATACCTATGACTTTGTCAGCAACAATTTTTTTAAAAACCCTTCGTTTTCCTGCGCCAAAACCAAATTTATTTTCTAAAATTATGGCTTTAGTCCATTTTATAACAGTCATACCGTTTCAGACGTACCATCCGAACAATTGTGTTTTTATTGTTTTAAATTTATACAACACACAACAATAACACCCTTCTATCATTACATTATAAAACATATTACATATAAACATATTTAACATAAAACATATCATAAAATAAATTTGTAAAGTCTATATCAAACAAAGAAAAACGTGAAGACGGGAATAACTTCATTTTATATTTTCAGTTTTTCCCACAGTTTACACTCGTGGTGACGAAACTAGAGTCGAGCTGAACAAAACACTTTCAGACAAAAAACGATAAGTGAACCTCCCTTTAAAAATAACACCTTTTCACTTTAAAAATACACCTGCAAAATTCTGTCCCGAAATTCGGATAGTCAGGGAAGTTCCTAAAAATACACAAGGGTGAGGTTTCTGTATCAGGTGAGTAAAGGGGAGGTTATGCTTTGAATATTTTTGACTTAAATCGACGTGTCACTAGTTTTTTCTTCGTCACTCTGTTTTCGGCGGCTGAAGTAAGATGGCACATACGAAGTGTGCCCGGTAATGGTTCCTGGTTGGTATTTTTTTTTTGAAACTGCTATGAATTATTACTACGAATACGAGTTTATAATAATAACTATAAATTTTCATGAATATTATTTTTTTGATATTCATTATATTTTGATTGCCAACTAAAAATTCGGAGGCATATGCCGCATCGCCGCTTATTAGAGCACTAACCGATGGCACATACCTTAGAATTTATAGTTCTTGGACATGCATACGTGATCAAGCCTGTTTCCTGGAGGGTTAGTCAGAGACCTCGGATTTCCACTTGCTAAGATCTTGGCATACCTCTTTTGCGTAATACATCCTTATCACATTATTCATACAAGCTCATTGTTTTAGGTGTACTCTTGACCTGGCCTTTTTCTAGAACGTCTCCGATTTGGTCAGAGTACATTCGCCGAGGCCTCCCTCTTCCAACTATCCCATTCACGCTCGCCTTGTATACCTGTTTTGTTAATCTTCTTTCATCCATCCTTTCTATGTCCAAACTATCTCAACATACATTTCTCAATTCTCGTTACTACGTCTTAATTCACTCCACGCTGATCTATTAACATGCTGTTCCTCACTTAAGTAACAATAAAGTAATTTCATTCATTTATTCATTTGGAAGTCGGTGTACAGCCCACTAGGCCAACACGGCTCTTTATATACATACATTTATGTATATAACGTGTTTTTAAAACTTGTTCAACATCGATTCCATTTGTCACGCGATCCGAGATAGCCCAAGGGTCGGTTTTAACAGAGATAGTAGCGGAAAGCGTGAATCTGAATCTAATGCAGAAGTTTTTGAAGGAATTTCATCTTTTGCTCTCAATGGAAGAGCGCTAAAATGTTTTACTGTCATGGAAATTGATTTTTTTTACATGTTTTACATGTAACCAATTATTAACGAGTGTGTATTTCTCGGGCAATATATTAAAATATTCAACACAATTACTATACTATATTAGAAGTACTTACATAATGTAGTGGACAAACAAACCGACTGTTTGTTTGTCCTGGTACACATCCAATGTACCAAGAGCAAAATCTAATTACCTGCCTAATTGAGTTTATTAGTATTTCTACTTTGTATCTAGCTATCTACCTTGACATTATATGCCTTATACCCTTGGAAGAGACTAGCACACAGGGAATCCTAGTGTAGGAGCTAGTAAACCTAACCTTGTTTGCTGGTTGGGTAATGAAAACGGTTATGTACCTACTGACACATGGTTCTGTCAGTCCCCCTGTTAATGACGAGGGGACAGTTAGAACTTTTTTTCTCATCTTTCACCCTGTTCTGTCTCCTTAGGGTAACAGTTGGGAAAAAAGTTATATCTGTCCCCTCGTCATTAACAGGGGGACTGACAGAGCTATTCATTCCTACCTGTCCTCGTTGTTTTTGTAACTTAGTTGGTAAATAAGCACCTGTGTAAGATAAACACATTTTATTATTAGTATTATAAAAATCGCATAAATGTCCGTATTTTTTATTGTGTTGACATTAAAGCTTGATTTTTCTAGAGCTCCAAGGGGCCGTAGATCTATGTACTTAATATTAATTTCAATTTGATACCTTCACGCGTTCCTGAGGAAAAAGGGCCTTGACAGACAGACTGTAAAGCGTTTACATCACCCACTTATTTGATACACGCAAATAAATAAAAAACCTATAGGGTACTCCCGTTAACCTATAGTAATGAAATTTGGCAAGAAGCAAGGTCTCACAGTACATATAAAGGAAAAAGTCGGAAAATCGTTAATTTGTTAGTTTTATCACATCAAAAAATATTTTTTTGCGATTACGGTAATGTAATGAAGAAGGTAATGAAGTACCTTCTGCCTCTTTTTTTAAAAGTCATAAAGAAGTTTCCAATCAAGCATAGTATAAAAAGGGTTTTCAGGACACCTTTTATTATTACGTATTTAGTATTCCACGTGGCAGGTTGGAAGCCCATAGCCGCTTATTGGCCATTAGCTTGTTGGCATGTTTCGTTTTGGGCATGCATTCCTCACGATATTTTCTTTCACCGCTTTGAGCACGTTTTATATTGCGCACATACAAATACGTTTTAGAAAAATCCATTGGTACACGGCCGGATTCGAGCCCACAATCACCGAATCAGAAATCGGGGTACCGCACACTAGGACAATACGGCTTTAAATACTAAATAATTTAAAAATATAAACAAGTGACATGCGTATTTTTCTTACTTTCAGGATAAGAAAACATTTATTTTTAAGTAATCTATATCCCGTTTTTCAATCGTAAAGACGGCTACTGCCTTTATTTTTTGACAATAACTCCAATCAACCCGTGACCACCCGCAACACTGTCAAACATCGGGAAAATAATTAATAAGGTAAACGCGATAAAGACCTATAATTAACTTAAAATTCAGTGACATGAGAAAACAAGAATATGTTTGCTTATACTCTAGGTAAAGTAGTGATTCTTGATACCAGTCAGTAGCGAATACATCGCTTCGCGTTCCCCAACCACTTTCGACCCGGAATCGAGACGATAAATCGAGATGACAGTTCATTGATCGTGCTACCCCTACCGTGTTAACTCGAATCTATCTAGCGGATGAGTGATTGAATGTGCGCGCAATGTACACAAATCGGTTGTTGATATCATTTATGTATTTTTTCCGATAGCCCACGACTTTGTTCCATTTAAAATGTGGTATGCTCATATTATTTTTGATAGGTACAAACCTCATCCTTAACTTCTGATTTAGTGAAAGTCAACGTCAAAAGGTTTTCATTCGTTATAATTACAAGGATTATTTATATTTACGACCTTTTTTGATGACCTCTGTAGAGCAGTAGGTGAAGGCCCGCCTGAGATGCAGAAGGTTGCGGGTTCGATTCCCGTCGCGGGTCAAATGTTTGTATCTTCATATATTTGTCTCGGGTCTGGGTGTTTTCTATGTATAATATAAATGTATTTACAAAAAAATATGTAAATATGATTCATCAGTCATGTAGTTTCCATAATATAAGCTCTGCCTAGTTTGGGGCTAGATGATGCTGTGTGAAAAATGTTCAACATTATTATTTGTATTTTTGAGACAACCACATCACATGGTTTTGAATTTTTTTTGGAACAAAAACGCAAGATTAATCGAATTAGACTCGAAGTTAGATCACATATTATCCCGAAGCTTATTTTTGTACAAATACAAAAAGCTAAGTTTCGACGACGATGAAATATAATGGTAAAATCGTTCTGATCTCATGATTTCAGGTGAAGGTGGATGATGAAACCCCTTGATGAATTATATCAAGAAAAAATTATAATTTTTTTATTGTTCTCGTTTCAACAAACTTATTTATCAAATATTTTTCTATTGTTCTAGTCCCGATGACACAAGTGATGGCCGTGGCCGGGGAACCAGTCTACCTGCCGTGCGACATCGAGACTTCTGGCGAAGAAGATGCAGTGCTTCTAGTGCTGTGGTATAAGGAAGACTTGGGCACGCCTATATACAGGTACCTATCCTTTTACAAACCAGAACCGACCATCGATGGTGAAATTCCTGACTATAAATGCAATTTTTCGAATGTGGAATCTATTATTTTATTTACGCATTCGTCATTTTCACATGACAAACGCGAAATTTGTCGAATGAGGAATTATGAAGAATACCGTTTGTCAGAGGTTTAAAAAATCCGAATTCGGAAAAAATAAATGATCTGATGGATGTGGAATCTGGCGGATGTGTCCTAAATCGAATAAACATGAATAAATCGCAACTACGAGTGTGACAATGCAGAAGACCTTTATAAAAAATAGTAATTGGAACGTTTTTTGTGGTATATATAAAAATTAGGTATATCGTGCCAATGAATATTTTCAGATCGACTAGTGTTGATTTTTAGAATCGATTCAGTAGTTCCAGAGATAGGCTCAGTACACATACAAAAGAAAAAGAATTTGGATTTCATAAATCTACGATAAAAGTTATTCGATGGTTTGATCTACTGTCATATAAGAATTTGTGGATCAACTTCCATTGAACTTATGAAATAATCGAAGATAGAAGATTAAACTTGCTCTTGTGGTTTAAACTACAATTGATTTTACGGTCCTAACTCTGATTGAAACCCTTTTTTGGTCGGTCCATATCTCTCCGTCTTCCCCTTTTGTCATCCACAATTTTATTTTCCATGAGTCTATATGACGACGTCTATCCAACGATTTCTTTGTCAACCAGGTGGGACTACCCTTGGCACTCGATTCTAATCGCAATTTGGAATTAAGATCGATTCGTGCAATTTGGTACTTTTGAATGCAAAACCAGAGCTCGATTGCAGATCGTATTTGGTGGAATTTTATGGAACTAAATGAAATAGAATTAACTATTTTTACCCAGTGCATGATAAATTAAAATAAGCCATTAAAATTAAATAAGTACCTACCTTATAAATTTATCTAATATTTCAAATAGTAATGTTGAAATGAAGAAGAATAAAAGGCTATTTAAACTTTTGACTCGATTTTGACGTTGACATTCGAGATTAGAGTAGATTTGCGTTTGAAATGTACAGTCGAGTTTTTTGTAAAAAGAACGAAACTGGATTTGTTTGGAAGTGAATTGAGATTGTATTGTGTCAATGGTAGCCCTGCTGGTCTTAGTTTGCCACTAGTTTCTGCCCACTTTCGCTTCTATGGCCCACCTATTTTATTTATATACGGGTAAGTGTTCTGCCCACTTCCATTTTAACTAGAGCGCATCCGTTATTTTAGTTTTTTTTTGTCCCCAGATAGACCAAAAAAATCTAGGTATTTTTACCAGACCCCAGACAAATATTTGCAGATCATACAAACGTTTATCTTACGGTGGGAATCGAACCCGCAACCTTCTGCGAAGGTTCTGAAAGTCGGTGGATCGCTAACCATGTCAGTACAGGTGATTTACGATATCATGATCTCTTTGAGATATTATGCCTATGCCCAGCTGTGGATTGTTGATGACTTGGATAGATAACTCCTTATTCCATACACCAGAATTAAGTAAAAACTTTACAAAAAATCTTATAAACTAGGTTGTGCTGATAAAGAGCGACCTTTCTTCCAGGCGACCTTTGGATGGAAGAGCGATGATTTGATTGAATGTGAAGAGAGATGGCGTAACAGAAATAAAAAAAAAACAAACGTACAATTTTTACAAAAAAATATGAGAACATTTCAACGTATATAACTCAGTTGCATGTCACGAAGTATATTATGTAGCAAGCGAAGTAATTTCTTGTCAACGTGACAAATACCATCCACACTGTTGACTTTGCACTGTCACGGTCACAGAGTAATAATTTGGACTGCGTTCTATTCATCCACACTTGTGACTTTGACATGCACTGTCACGGCCACAGAGTAATAGTTTGGACTGTGTTCTATTATTTGCGCAATGTGTCACATTTGTCTATAGCACATATTGAAGAATCTTGTTAAAACAATACAATTTAAGTAGGCTATAATTTACAAAAAACAAACAAACACGCTCACGACTGTCTTCCCCATGGTGGACATCTTCAGATACATACTCAGTGAGTAGATCTTTGAGGATAGTCAGAGGCACGTCCAAACATTACATTTGGTACATGCCCGCGTTTTGCGAGTAGTAAGCATTCCACGTGACAGGTTGCAAACTGTATATTGCGGCGATGGGCGATTTTCGATATCGTAATATCTCACATACTAAAATTAATTCAATAAAATGTCTTCCATTTCCAAAATAGCGAAACCTTTTCTCAAAAGATGTTCTTTGCTCCTATATTATTCATCTAAACAATTCCAACTTTGCTTTCTTATCATTATTCCTTACCTTTGCTCTTTTTGTAGTCTCGTCTACGAGAATAAAACGTCTCCTTTAAAAGGTTTTGCAATAAAACTGTCTTGCATTGAATAAAAACGGTCTCGAGATCACATTTTTCTGGTACGAGAAGGTATGCAAGCTAAAAACTTGGAAATTGAATTGTCTCGGTATTATGCCAGTATGAAGCTTCGAGGAATCCATGAAAGTGCTGAAAGCTAGGATAGTCTGTGCAGTAAACAGCTAGATCAGTTACGTGCTGGATTGTTATGCTGACAGTACATGCAAAATTAGACGAGAAATGCAGATTCGAAAGGCTGAATGGAAAAACTGAAATCCAATGTGACGCACACTACTTTTAAGGATACGATATATAACATCATCTCCATAAATATATGCACGCTAAAAATGTTTTGTAATTTTTTTTGTTGTGTAAGTGAAATAAAAAAATATATTGTTACAGGCACTTGAGATCTTTTATCTTTATAATAAATTTTCCTAGCTCAAAGTATTTCCTTAGCCATTTATTAGATATTATTTAGTTTCTTTTTTGGCTCTTACCTTCTCTTTTTTTGTATTTTATTGTTTACACCGAAATAATAATATATAACTTATCAATGAGAAATATAATAAATTAAAAAAAATCTAATTAAATATATATTCAAAACGAAAATTCCCGGGTTTCCGTCTTGTTTTTTTTTCACAAATGGACAGTTCCATTTTTAAATAGAAATAAGGATTTGTCTTTGAGGTTGTATTTAATTGTAACATATTATGAGAGTAATGAGCATCGTTCTATTTTTAAATTTACAACATTCATGACACATTTATATAACAGTTTTACGCTTTAACTATAACCTACTTTCAAAGCATGATGAATGAAAAAGTTATGACAACTTTTTTCTGCATATACTATTGTATGGAGTGGTCTATTTGTTTTCAATAAACTGAATGCTTTAGCTACGTGGATGGCAAAGTTTCGAGTGCTACTTCTGATGTTAAAAGATGTATCGATGCCTTTGACGTTGCTAGTCGCAACTTGGTAAAAGCTAACTTCGGCATGAAAGGGTTGGTTCTATTGGTTTGACTCTAGCCGACAACTTTGAATGACAGTGTCGAAGTTTAATAGTACCAGTAGAGCTTTTTAGTTGAAGTTGTCTGTGAAGTACTACTAATGAATCCATCTCCATCTCTGCCTCCTAGCGGGTGCCTGTGAAATAACAAAGAGGAACTATAGGTTCTTGATTAACAAACACTTCCGTTAGGTCGATGAAAACTCAAAAGTTACGAGAATTCGAGGGATATATGTTGCAACCTGTCACGTGGAATGCTTACTACTCGCAAAACGCGGGCATGTACCAAATGTAATGTTTGGACGTGTCTCTGACTACCCCGTACTTGGTATCCTCAGACTCAGAGATCTACTCACTGAGTATGTATCTGAGGATGTCCACCATGAGGAAGACAGTCGTGAGCATGTTTGTTAGTTCGATTTTTTTTTTTGCGCTGGTTGGAAATTTGGCGGCGACAGAATTGTAGTTTCTTTTAAGCTTGCCTTTTCTTGTTTGTATAGTTAAGCGGCTTCTGGATAATCTAGGACTGACCCGAATATGATTTATGATGAGTTTTTTTTTAATCGTTTTTTTTTTACGACTTGTTATAACGATATCATACCATAAACACACATATTTATGACGGTATCTATACGTGTATACGTCATGTATATTTCGAGTAACTATGCCACAGCTGCTCTTGGCCCCCGCCCCATCGCCCGTCCGCGCTTTTACTTATTTTGCTCGGCTCTTAAGGGTCGTAACGTGATGTTAAATAGCCTATAATCTTCCTCAAAGAATTGGGATATCAAATACAAAACATTTTTTTCATATCCGACTGGTACTTCCAGAGATAAGCGCGTTAAAATACAACAAACAAACCCTACATTAATATTATCAGTATAGATTAGTATAGATGGTGTATAATTTTTTTTTTTTATTTATTAATTCGCAGCGTGGACGCAAGAGAGAGAGACTTTGGTGTAGCAGAGCGGTGGTCGGACGAAAGCGTGTTCGCATCTCGTGCATACTTCCTTCCTGAGAGGAAACCAGCTGAGTTGGGCGTGGACCGTGTGCGAGCGTCCGACCAGGGGATCTACCGCTGCCGGGTCGACTTCAAGCAAGCGCAGACTAGAAATTCGCGGGTTAACCTTACTGTTATTGGTAAGTTCTTAAAAAAAACACGTGACTATAATACCCATGGTAGAACACCCTTGAAGCCATACGCAGTAAAGCTTACTGTTATTAATAAATTATTTATATAAAACAGTTATTTAGTTCCCATAACACTAGCTTACTTTACGGATATGGATGATGTTGTGTGAAAATGTCCAGCATTATTAATTTATTGGACTGCAAGGACTAAATAAATAAATTTTCAGTCTCTGTATTAAAATTTGTAGAATTTTGTTTTAACTTCCATCACCGCAAATATTGGTATAATCAATATTTGCAAGAACCGAAAAATAGAGTCAACATGAATTGGTTATTAAATATCGTTATATCGAATCGTTAGCAGAAAACGAACAATATTATTCTACCATTGGAATGCCATGCCAAAATGATTTTTCAAAGCCAATTTATCTTTACGATCTCAGTAAAATATGACTGTGACCCACAGTGTTCAGGGTTGAATTTTCAATGGCAATTATGGTCTCTAATAAAATGTTTGGGTTAACTTTGTGAAACACAAAAAATAAATTAACTACGCGACAAAATCCCGTTCCAAATCGGCTTACAAAGCTTTCGAAGTGCTTGTGCTATTAATTTTGCAACGGACCTAATATTTTAACGAACGGACAAAGGACAGTTTTGGGATAAAATTTTTGTTTTTATTATTGAACAAAAAATTGTTAAACTAAAATCACTAGCCGTTGCGCTCTTGACAAAGTCCTGCTCATCATGATTCAGTACTATTGAGGGATGATGTGGCTCACGTTATCTCTCCATTTCTCTCTACTGGTGTGGCATTGCCATTTGATCTGGTAGGTCCTTCCGCATGGGTGACCTTCCGCAGGACCTGGTGTCCCTGCATGACAGAACGCTCAAGCTGGACGTTGGAATCAGCGTCCCGCCTCAGCACGTGCCTTAAAACATTAGAATATGAGATTGTACCAAAGAATATATATACTTATTGCAGAGTTCTTGGAATATCGAGGCACTCTGGTACGAAACTCAGTCTCTCAAGTAGTCTTCGGACTGAGAAGAAAAAACTGAAATAGCAATAGGCAAGAAAAATAGCCCACAGAACCGACAACCACCGGGAGGAGGGACGGGGGGAGGCGATTTCGCATTGTAGAAAGGTCGAGATGCCGATCTTAAAGGTTGCGGGAAATCGTGGACTTCATCAGAATGACGATAATGATGATGATATATATTAAAAAATATTTCTAAGACCCAGAAACAAATTATGAGAATTTTCAAGCCAATTATATTGATTGAGTCAACTAAAATAAGTCAGAATGGTCCTTCAATTACGTTAATTATCTTTCATCAACAACAATATACCTATCTAATTAACGTTACGTAG
Source organism: Perizoma affinitatum (assembly GCA_961405105.1). Lineage (NCBI taxonomy): Eukaryota > Metazoa > Arthropoda > Insecta > Lepidoptera > Geometridae > Perizoma > Perizoma affinitatum. The sequence goes on along the minus strand of OY560205.1, from coordinate 9,764,003 downwards.
GTAATTAGATGATAATTATTTGGAGGTCATTCAACATACAAAAGTAGTAAGACTTTATAAAATCAGGTATACGCCAAATGTAATTTTTAGACATGTCTCTGACTCTCTCTAAGTAGGGGTACTTAGTATTATCAAAAATCTACTCAAGGATGCATCGGAGAATGTCCATTTACGACCTCTGTGGCGCAGTGGGCGAAGGCCCGCCTGTGACACTAAAGGTTGCGGGTTCGATTCCCGCCGTGGGACAAATGTTTGTATAATCTTTAAATGTTTGTCTCGGGTCTGGGTGTTTTCTATGTATACTATGTAAGTATTTAAAAAAAAGTATAAGTAGTATATCAGTCATGTAGTTCCCATAATACAAGCTCTACTTAGTTTGGGGCTAGATGATGCTGTGTGGAAAAAGCCAAGTTATATTTTTGTCATTATTTATGGTATTAATCAGTAATTAATTGGGAAATACAGCCGTGAGCATTTTTTTTATATATTACTAACTAGCTACTGCCCACGGCTTTGCCCGCGTGGTACCCGGATTAAAAAGTAGCTCTTACCGTTCGCAAAAAACGCATTCGTTCAATTGTTTTTGGTCGACTTACGTTGCAAAATTAGTCTTACTTACGTTGCGAAAAGCCCTTTTATTTAAACAGGATAATATCAAGCCTTTACCCACCCTTAAGGTCCATTTTTAATATTGGAGAAAGAGTTTTTGAAATCGGATTAGTAGTTTCGGAGATTACCTCCTACATCCAAACTGCGTCATCTAGCCCCAATCTAAGCATAGCTTGTAGTATGGGAACTACATAACTGATATAATACTTTTTTGTAAATACATACATATTATACATAGAAAATACCCAAACTCGATACAAATATTTGTAGATTATACAAAAATTTACATTTATACTACAATCGTCGCCGTAGAGCGAAAAGTCACCAAGTCTCAAAATGGCCAAATTGAGTGAGAGATGTCATCAAACTAAGATTTATTTTATGCTTAATTCAGTCTTATTACAATATTTATATGTCAACACTGATCTCGGTTACTATTGACCTAGCTAAACTTACATTGTGTTAGTACGAGTAGTAAGCACTTCACTTCACAGTATATAATAATATAAAGGAATAATGTATTTTATAACTTTTCGGTTGTACGAGAGAATAATTTCAGCTGAAATGCACAATTTAGTGTTCACTTCAGCCTTTCACGTATAAATCAGATTATCGCACGATCCGGATACGATACGATTGCGAATAACGATAAATTTGCTAGGAAATATGTAACGGCTTCTTTCGCTATTGATAGGAGCTCAGTTCACTCTTAACTCTCTCTCTCTCTTGGGTTGTACGAGTGTTGACTAGAATACTCAGTGCGTAGATCTTTGAGGATACCAGGGGTAGTCAGAGGCACGTTCGAACATTAAATTTGGCACATGCCCTCGTTTTGAAAGTGGTTAATATACCAGTAATGGAGCACTAACTGATGGCAATTGCCTTCGAGGTTTTGGTTCTAGGGCATGAAGGTTTATTAACGATGTTTTCCTTTACCGTTTATTTCTAGTGAAGAAATCTTTTATTTCACGACCGAGTTCAAACCTCCGACCTTCGGATCGGAAGTCACTGTATTGCAGACTAGGCCATTATGACTCTATATATCTCAATATAAATTAATAGTAAGTTTATTTTGTCCACAGTTCCACCAAACGAAATGGTGATTATTGATGACAAGGGAGACGTGAAACAAGCTATAGTGGGTCCCTACGTCGAGGGGGATTTCTTCACGCTAAAGTGCGATGTCTCTGGAGGTAACCTACTGTTGTATTATTTTTGTGTTATTTTATGATGAAATATGTTTTTTTTTACAACATAGACATGATTGGCGCCACACTATAAAGGAATCAGCAAAAATAAAACCAAGCAGAGTTTGTGGCCTGATTCTTCAAGGCTCAGTCGCGCGCGAGGAATCGGCGTAAATTAATTTTAATTCACGTAGTTTTTGCTTTGACGTTCTTATCCTTGATGATCCTTGTGATTTAAATGAGTACAAACCTTTTGAGAATTCACATGTATATACTGCTAAATCCTGCCTTTTATCTGGGTTGGTTTTCATCTAGTATATTTGGCTTAAAAAATATTTTGGCAAAGATTTTGTATATTTTTATTCCAAAAACTATCGTGAATTTGATTATTCATTGTAAAAACGGGATTTTTCACGTACCGCACTATCGGTAAAGGCACCGACTAAGTTTCGACTCATTCCGAGAGTCTCCATCAGGGTGAGTGATCGCGAGGCTCTCCCTCCGCGATCACTCACCCTGATGGAGACTCTCGGAATGAGTCGATTTTGTATATGTTTAACGTAAAGCTGATTGGTCTCTCACTTCTATAGCCTTTCTTGAGTAGTCTCAAGAAAGGTAGTAATTTCTGTGTCTAGGACATTCAACATTCATATATTCATTAAAATCAGAGATCATATGGATGGTAGTAGTTATAGGAAGACTGATATTTCATGTCAGTCCCCCAACAATAAGTTTTAGTAGAAACTGAAATCACTGAAAATTTACACGGCAGAGCCTTAAGTAGATTAATAGAAAAATAACAAACACTAACAGGACTATATACCCCATGATGAACATACTCAGTCATATCGTGTAGGGGGTAGCCAGCGACACGTCCAAACATTACATTAGGCACATGCCCGCATTTTTGCAAGTAGTTAGCATTACACGTGACAGGGGCAAGTACATCGCAGTTGGAATACTATTTAATGGCACATGCCTTTGAATTTTTGGTAAAAATAATAGAGATCCTCGTCAAATACTTGCTAAGTTTAAGTTTTACCTAATTAAATAATAAAAAAAATGTCTTATATAAACTAGCTTTCGTTTTACCGGAGAAAAAACGACGGAGAGAGGAGTCCGAAGGTTATATCAAAATAGTATAAAATTGGCAAAACTCATAACATATTAAAAAAAGTTATTTCTAAAAGTTGTTTCTGAACTTTTTTTTCTAGTACCATAATACAACAGCTAGACGTTTATTCTTTTCTATATTTTTAAGATTTTTAAAGTAATTTCATTTAATGTTTACTATTCCTAAATAAATATAGCTAAAGTCTTTATTGCACGGAAAATACACAATGAAATTTATATACAAACACTAACAGGGATTTCATATAAATTATCATTCACTTACTTATTTCCTAAAATAAAATTTAGTTCTGATAAATCTGATGATGATGATGTATCTATAAAGCCGTGATCTAAGATGACTCTGTGTCTCGAATAAACCTTTCGAAGAAAAGCAATTTACAGAGATTAGACAAGTTCTGCAACTCCAGTGACAAAGTATAAAGTATAAAGTCTAGTCTAGATCGGAGTATGAACAAAAGGATTTGAAACTTGTAAGATGTATATGAAGGTATCTCTATGATTCATTAAAGTATTTTAATATTGTAAAAAATAATTTTAATACCAACAAATATTGAAAAAGGCAACTACTCATTTAAAAAAAACATCAAGGTACCCCTTAGACCCCTTGCCTATGTCCAGCATTAGACGTCTACATGGCGTAGATGATAATGTTATTTTAAATAGTAAATGTGGCCTTATATGTTTTACCAGTGTTGGTTGTTCGATCGCACAACACTATTGAATTTGAATGAAGGATCATGAAAAAATCTATGAGATTTTGCCTGATTCTTCTACGCGAAGCCTAGAAGAATCAGGCGCGCTAGAAATTGGCGTTAATTCACTATAAAAAATTTAATTCACGTGGTTCGCAGTTTTTATGTACATATCCATGTGATTTTAATTAATAAAATCAATTGACTTGGACTTTGATTGTGTTTGTTAATATTGAAAAAAATTATGTGCGCATTAACACGTGCTCAAAACGGTGAAGGAAAACATCGTGAGGAAACCGGCATGCCTTAGAACCAAACATTCGAAGACATGTGCCAACAGTTAGTGTTCCAATAAGCGGCGATGGGCTTGCAACCTGTCACGTGGAATGCTTACTACTTGCAAAACGCGGACATGTACCAAATGTAATGTTTGGACGTGCCTCTGACTACCCCCTACTTGGTATCCTCAAAGATCTACTCACTGAGTATGTATCTGAGGATGTCCACCATGGGGAAGACAGTCGTGAGCGTATTTTGTTAAGATTGAAGTATTAATAGCTAAAAAAAATAAAGGAGTATTTTCAGAAAGAAAATCAGGAATCACTTTGGTTCGGGCACTCTCTGCTCTCCAAAACATGTTTTCTCTTATCGATACTCAATTATAAACGTGTGTTCATCGTTAGACGATTTAATGACGACCTCAGTGGCGTGGCGGGTGAGCAGCTGACTGCGACCCAAGAAGTGCGAGTCCGATTCCCGTCGCGGGATATATGTTTGCATATTCTGCATAAATTCGTTCCGGGTTTTGGATGTTGTAGACACAGGGAAACATAGCGTGTTGGAATCCTAGTGTGATAGTCTTGACTGTTTTTTGTGTCTGTTGGTTGTTTATTTTTTATTTTTTTTTACCCGCAGGACGTCCCCGACCCTGGGTGAAGTGGTTCAGAGATGAAGTAGAACAAGACACGCCTGCAGCCCCCCTGTCTAGTGATGGAGTCCAAGGGGTTATCAGAGTAGGTCCGCTTACGAGAGCGGACGTGCGAGCGGCGCTGACGTGCCGAGCTTCGAACCATGCGCGGGCGCACCCTATAGAAACTACACTAACTTTAGATATGAATTGTAAGTATCCAAATCTCATGATACATCTGATAATGTTCATTCTTTGATTCAAACTAACTCTCATGATACATCTGATAATGTTCATCCTTTGATTCAAACTAACTCTCATGATACATCTGATAATGTTCATTCTTTGATTCAAACTAACTCTCATGATACATCTGATAATGTTCATCCTTTGATTCAAACTAACTCTCATGATACATCTGATAATGTTTATTCTTTGATTTAAACTACTCTCATGATACATCTGATAATGTTCATCCTATGATTCAAACTCTATCACTCGCGCGATGCCGACCCTGAGACAAAAAGGGCGATAAGTCTCACGTACCTGTAATTTCACGGGCACCCATACCCTTTAACGCAGAACACAGCAATGCGAGAATTACTGCTCGGCGGCAGAAATAGGCATGGTGTTAGTACTTCCCCGGCCGAGCTCTTTCACAAGGAATTGTACTCTTTCTGAAAGTGTAATATGAAAAGAAAGGATCTCTAAACAGTTAATTAAATTCAATTTCAAGGCTTTGATATTTTTTTTCTTTCCAGTTCCACCTTTAACTGTCCATATACTGGGTTCGAACCAGCCACTATCAGCAAGCAGGAGATACGATCTGCTCTGCCAGAGCTCAGGATCAAGACCACCGGCTTCCATCACGTGGTGGAAGAATGGACATAGGATAAACAACGCTAAGGAGACGGTAAGGATTCTTATTTGCTTGAAAGTTTTCGTGTGAATTTAAATGGGCCTTTCCTAGATACTAGCCCCTGCCCACGGCTTCGCCCACGTGATACCCAGATATAAAGTATGTGTTATAAGGCCGCCTTTTTTCGTACAGTACAATATATAAATTATGTATCTACAAATTCTACCTACACGTTCGACTTGAAGAATTTTCACAACTCTAAATACCCAGATCAAAATAGTATTACAATATTTGATCTGCTCGCTATAAAAAATATATATCGCTGCTTCTTCTGGCGTTTCAAAGTTTTAACTTTTTAAAGCATCTAAGTCAATGAATTAAAATCATGCCTTGTCGAGAGAGCGTTCTATAACATGGAGGATTTTGTAAGCAAAATCCGATAATTAACTAGATCTATGTATTTCATTTTAATGACAAACTGAATCAGACCATACGTACTTACCATATTGCGTGACTATTAAAAAAATATATTTACTATTTCAATTATGTTTGCCTGTGAAAAATTAAATATTAGTTTTTTATTTTAATACTTATTGTTTGCGATAATATTAATAATATTGTAATTTGACTGACGTGTAAATTGTATTTACCAATAAATTGATAACTCTGGTTATTCTGGTTGAAAACTTATATTCTTCTCCGAATAAGATATTGCAAGAATCTTGTCGATAAACATGGTAAACAATTTGCGAGATCAGTTGAAGGCAGGAAGTCAAACATTTTGTTTCATCCGACAGATAACCAACCTCACAGTTCATAAAATTTTAATCTTAACGTCAATCAGCTGATAGGTACAAATGGGAAAACAGGGCATCATTAAACTGATCTCTATCAAGATATTACCAAATATATAGGACGGAGTCAAGAAACATGCTTTTTTTCGAACAGTACAGATTTTTATTCCATAAAAATACCCTCTAGTATTCCTATCAGTAGCAGTACCTGATACCGACGACACAGGGTATCCCGGTATGTGGCATATATAGATATTATTGTGTTTGTGGGGTGTTTATTTATTTAGAAATCAGCCGGTAGGTATTACGGCGCGAAATCTGTTAGTCGCACATTTTATTTTCCCAGAAATAAAACTTCTTTCCCTAGTCATTGTCAAAAGATTTCCTTAAACTCCTCAAAAGAGCAACGTCAGAAAGATAAGGGTTTGGTCACACCTCATCAATTTGCGAAACTGTTCTAATAAAAAAAAAGCTAATCCTGCATTGAGCTTTATCGTCTCCATCTTTACTTTATAAGAAACAACAGTGTCAAAGTTATAATAGGGACACGAGGTGGGCGGATTAAGGAGGGTCCCCCTAGCGGCTCGTTTAAAAAAACTGCTTTTCGATCTAAAAGTTTAATTCTTTTCAAAGTTTCATTCGAGAAAAGGGACTGAAAAAATATAAACCATATTTATTAACAAAAAATACGACTAAGTAAGTGTGTATAAAAATTTTACAGATGAAGTCTAGCTTCAGATCAGTGCCATAAGGAAGCGTTCCCAAAATGCTGAATGGAAATGCTAATACGTTGATCCAGGAAAGGTTGTCAGAACTGTTATTTTTCTTAGTTCCTGTTTCAGACCTATCAACCTAATTAAATAACAATTACGTTCATAATATATTAAAATATATTACAAAATTGTTATCAAATAAATATATTTTACCGAAGTATATAAAATATTTTCCTGCTTTGAAAATTAGCCGTAAGTTTTAATATGGCCTGACATTTGGAGAGTAGGTATTTATACACGTCATATGATGAAAACCCACACATAAAAAAATAAACGAAAAAACTAAACGCAGTCCAAGTCGCGGGTGTCCCCGTAAAAAAAAAACATATTACTAAAAATCGTCTACCTTATTTTTGATTCTGCAATATTCACAGTGAAACTTTGGCTGTTTAGAACCAATTTAAAAATGCTGATCTCCAAAATTGCCTCCCACCCTGAGTACGTCCAATGGCACGTAGAAGTAATAAATGTAGATTGAATGGGACAAGGAGAGTGAACGCGACTCAAATCGCTCGTAAGGGAGTTTCATATTTGAAAGATGCCAATGAGATGAGATGTATTTCGGAGGTACCTAATTGTGGAAAGTATTTACACTTAATTTAATATAAAGTGATGATATGGCTGACGTTCTAGAAGGTACCTATTCACTCTTACCTCAAGATAGTGACGAAGACTGTATTTTTCAAGAAAAACAGACGATGATAGTTTCATCCATTCTTTCGCCGTTCTCAATAAATGTAGAACCAAAATGTTTAGCGCGAAAGGAAGGAATACTGACAAGATTCGAATGGTACTAAGCTGCCTCTGCTTGTCTTTAGGTAAAAATGAGATGGTTGGATCAGATCACTAATATTTTAAAACGGGAATTTAATTTCGCGCGCAGTGCAAGACGCGATGTTGAGTTAAAGCGTCGTGATCACTCACCCTAATGAAGACTCTCGGAACATGTCGAAACTAAGTCAATGTAAATTTCCATTTTACGATATAAATACACCGTTATAGTTGGAGGATAATTAGCATTATTCTAATGTCATCGACTCTACAATCCGGTATACTCCGTTCACGTACAGATTGACTTTAATTAATTCTTGTTATTATTAATATCGGCTCGTATGTTGATACAGATTTAATTAAATTGAACGCTAAAATTAGCAAATCCCTGAGTGGAGCAAGGATAGCTACATCTCTATTGTATAATATCTTCGCGTTTAACCTACTGAATCAGTATTGGGTTTATTTTTTATTGTTCGTTAATAATTATTAAGGAAATCATTTCCGAAGACTGAGCAGCTTTTGGAGCTAAAAACAAACACGCTTCCAGGATGACATCATCAGATACTATAGTCAGTACGTAGATTACAAAGATACTAATTAATAATAAACAAACAATAAAAACTACTCAATACATATTATTGATATTGTTTATTGATTTCACATAGTAGATGTTTATAGACGATTTTGACGACCTCTGTGGCGCAGTGCGTGACGCTCTGCCTGAGACGCGGGACAAATGTTTGTATGATCTTCAAATATTTGTCTCGGGTCTGGGTGTTTTCTTCTTATGTATGTATTTACAAAAAAAAAATAGTACGAAGACGGGACTGCAAGAACTCATCAACACATTCTCTCCGTCATCATTAACTAACAGGAGGTTAGGGATACTGGAACAATGCTGTCATCAACTCAGAGTCCTTCTCCGCTACTTCAAGGAGTTGGGCTGGTTGGGGTCAGGTTTGAAGGGGGATAATGCACAATACACCCCAATGTGGGACGTCAGTGCAGACCTTCCCCCACTTAGAATTAGAATTAGATACATACATACCCTTACCCCCCACAAGGATTCCCTGTGTCGTGGGTACGAACTACGAATTCCGTGGTATCACAATACCCAGACCAGGTACAAATACCTTCAGGACATGCGAATACTTGTCCCGCAGTGGGATTCCATCCGCGCTACTTACGTCGAGAACACATACTCGAGGTCGACCAAAAACTGATGGGTAGCCACGTCCAAACGTTATGCTAGGCACATACCTACGTTTTGCATATCAGTTAGCACTAGCCTATGCCAGGGCTTAGCCCCTGATACCCTGATAAAATGTAGCCTATGTGTTATTCTGATGTAAAAGCTATGTTACTGTAGAGTTTCATCAAAATCCGTTCAGTAGTTTTTGCGTGAATGTGTAACAAACATCCATCCTCATATACTTTCGCGTTTATAATAGTAGTAGGATAGTAGAAAGTAGGATCCCACCTGACAAGTTGCAAGCGTCGCTCTGCATATTGAAAGACTAGCCAATGGCAAATGCTTTTGTTATTCAATTTTTTTTCGGTTCCCATTTTATAAGAAACCAGAGCTTTGTGAAACATATGAGAGGGGTTCATATTTTTCAAATCTACGAGTGCACTTTGATTCATTAGATAATTAAACAATAATTATTAATAATAATAAAAATCTCCAAATCGCTTTTTTTTTTCCAAATCTCTGAGTCATGTGTGAGTCTAGTCTTTTTTCTTATAGATCTATCCCTGGATACATATTTAATTTATAAGTCATCAACAATCTAATAACATAATCGGTTGAAGATAATAAATAAAATAATCATCAACTTAATGGTTATTTTATTTATTATCTTCAACCCTCAATGTCCCACTGGTGGGCAAAGGCCTCCCCCCACTCTTTTCATCCGTTCCTTCCCTGCGCCATAATGGGCCAATCTGCTCGGAACTTCGTGAGCTCATCTCATCATCTCGTTCTCATAGATGAGAATGAGATGAGGTGATGTCAGGGCACCACTTCGTGGTCATTGATGTCCTAGGCACTTTCACCAAAAATACCTAGGACATCAATGTATCAGAATAGTAGCTATGAAATGTGTGGAAAGATTAATATCATACCGGATGAATAAAAAAACTACCTCTTAATCAATTCACCAATTAACGTAAGCGTTGCTTACGAGAAAAATGATTTTATGATGTAAAAGAATTAATTAGGTGAACTCAAAATGTTATAAAAATATATATGATATATTATTAATATTATAAATTGCATTGATCTAACAATGAAAATGAAAATTATAATTATATTAAATTGATATTAGGTATAAATTAGCTAAACTTTTGTTTGGTGAAATATGTGAAACTATAACTACTGTAAGATCTTTGTAACTAGATTTCTCGCAAATAAACTATTTCATTTCATTTCAACTTGGTCCATTGGTCACCGCATGTCGCGGCAGACATAGCCAGCCCAGTTTCATTTGAGCTTGGCTTACGTCGACTTACGAACGACGATAAATTAATGATTATCTATTAATTTCATTAACAATATTAATGAAATTTTAGGTGACATATTTGAACTTTTTTGTCATTTTGCATTATATGATATTTTATTAATAAAACTTTATTACTTTTTCATTGTATTTAATAATGTTCGATAAAATACATGATTCTAAATACTGAACACACCTTGACAAAGAGACCGTAGCGTATAGCTTCATTAAACTCCTTTATTCCCCAGTAATTACTCAAAATAATGGTTCATCCATCTCACATCGGCGGCACATGGCTAATTAAACTTGATTGACGTCGCATATTGCGCAGAATTCACCACTTGTGACGTAGCAGAATTTTATAATTGCTTCATACAAGCTTCATACGTAAAACAATAATTATTATCAATAAAAATTCCGTTCTAGTAAACTTTAAAAAACATATATATAATTAATTAATTAACCCCATTACACAAATGTTTTAAAATAATAATAAATATACAAAAATGTGTTTTTATACAACTAAGCATACGACTGTTAGTAAGCGATTATCGTAACCTATGGTCGCTTGTAAACCCAAAGGTGTTTCCGGACCTGAGATTGCGGGTAAAATCTCAATTCAGTAATGCTAGCTTTACTGAATTGCGGCACAAATAGATAGTAAGTACTTCCCCGGACGAGCACTTTCACAAGGAGCTCTTCTCCTTTTCTTCTTCCTTTTCTCTTTTTTTTTCTACAATAAGAAATTACCTATGTATGATTAGGTTTCTCTATAACTCACCGTTTCTACGTTGTCATTTCACGCAAAACTTAATATCATTTGGAAGACTGGTGATCAATTCTGTTGAACGACTCCAAACCATATCGTTGTTAAAATTCTTTTCCGCAAATCCACAGCCGTTCTTTAGGAAGTTCATAAGTTCAATCTTGCTCGAAAAGCTATAGCCTTGGATTTTAAGGGTTCCTCTAGGTGCACTTAAAACCTTTTAAGGTACATTTTCTGCCATTTTAAAACACATCATTCACTCTAATGTGTTTTCTCAATTCACATAATGTGTTTGGGAATTGAAATGGCCCACTTTGTAATAGGGAACGTAAACTAATAAACATAGTGGGGGTCATTGACGATAATTTGTCTCCAGGGATAGAAAGAATAATGGACCATCTGCTACGTACAATTCGAAAACCAATTTTATGTCATTCCATTGACAAACATAGGCAAGGTTCTCGTAAAATACGGTGAATTGCTAGTACTCAAATGGTGAATGAAAACATTGTGAGGAACCAAATATTTGAAGATACGATTTTACTTTCATAACCCTTTTGTTTTTAATCGACTTCAATAGAGGAGGTTCTCAATTATTCTGTGTTTTGTGTTTGTATGTTACGCGATATCTTCGGCAATTTTAATGTAAACTGATTTTAAAGATTCTTTTGTTTTTGGTTGGATATACTTCAACGGTATATATATAAAATTTATGAAAAAATACCACCCATAGGATTAAAAAATGGGAGATGGATTTTCACATTAGCACTTTTCAACGAAACATTAATTTAAGTCTTTTATTTTTAGAATCCCGTGTTTAGGCCATTTTAAGTAGGATACGTTTCAGAGAAAAATGACTCAGAAAGAAGGTGTTTTACCAAGTATCCTACTAATAAAATAAACGTGAAAGTTTGTGAGGATGGATGTTTGTTACTCTTTCACGCAAAATTGAATGAACGTATTTTGATCAAACTTTACAGTAATATAGCTTACACTTCCGAATAACACAGGCTACTTTCAATTCCCGCCACGGGACTAATCTTTGTATGATTTGAAAATATTTGTCTCGGGACTGGGTGTTTCCTATGTATAATTATATATGTATTTACGAAAAAAAAGTATCTAAGTAGTATATCAATCATGTAGTTCCCATAATACAAGCTCTGCTTAGTTCGGAGCTATATGAAACTGTGTGAAAAATGACCAGCATTATTATTATTATTTATTTGTTTTTACTGAACTTTTCTTTCATAAATTGCTAACATTTTCCAGAAACGGAGCTAAATGATTTTATTTAAGTTATTAATTTTGCTTAGTATCCAATATAGATTAAAATGGATCTACTCGTAATCGTTGGAGACTACACCCAGATCCAAAACATATCTGCAAACAAGCAAATATTTGTCCCGCTGCAGGAATCAAACCCGCTACCTTCTGCGTCTCAAGCATCTCAGCCAGCTTAGCCGCTATGCAATTGAGGTCATCGAGAAATGATAAATGTGCATTTAGAATTGATGCAGTGAATAAGGTTCATAAATTCTTCCACAGTTATCGACAGATGGCAACACCACAACTTCAACAGTATCGTTGCAACTCACCAAAGCCGATGCTGGAGCTAAACTGGCCTGCAGGGCTTCCAACCCTCAGATGCCTGAGGTAGTGGCGTTGGAAGACGATTGGACCTTGGATATCCAGTGTAAGTTTTTCAACTGACTTCAAAGAAAAAAAGCAGACGAATCGAGTATTTCCCGATTCGTCTGCTTTTTTGTGTTTGTTACGCGATATCTTCGCCAATTGTGAACCGATTTTTATCATTATTCGTGTAATGTATATACAGGGTGTAATCGTTAAGTGTGCACAGGCGATTATTCCGTAACTATTGCAGATATCAAAAAACTTAAAAACTTTTTACTTTTTTTGATATCGAAAGTACTTTACCTAATGAGTAAAATGACATTAATAACTTTTTAAAAATAAAACGAGAAATATCCAAAAAAATTACATTAATCACTCCCATATATTTTATTTCTTAGTAAGTACAAAATTTTGTGTTCAAAGCATATTTTCGAAGTGACGTCCTCCTTGTGCAATACAATGACGAGCTCTATTTACAGTTTCTAAATGAACTTTCCTTAACATTTGCGGAGTAATTAAAGCAATTGCACGACGTACACGATTCTGTAACTCTTCTAGGCTGTGTACTCTCTCAGCGTACACGTGGTCTTTGACAAATCCCCATAGGAAGAAATCACAAGGCGTGAGATCCGGGGATCTGGCAGGCCAAGGGGTTGCACTATTATTGGCTATTAAGCCATTATAATTGTTTCGTAAGAAATTCATTACAACATTTGTATTATGTGCAGGTGCTCCATCTTGTTGAAAAATTATCGACCTTCTTTCATCGTCTGGAATTGGTTCTAAGAGACTTGGCATATCGTTTTGTACAAAGGAGAAATATCTCTGTCCATTTAAGGTTCCACTGTAAAAATATGGCCCAATGATCCGATCTCCAAGAATACCACACCACACATTAATTGAGAATCGCACCTGAGCTCTAACTTCAGTAGTTAAGCGAGGATTGTCAATTGACCAATAATGCGAGTTTTTTCTATTGTAAATGCCGCAGTTTGAAACATTACTTTCATCGGTCCATAAAATTGACCTTACATTGACATAATTATTGACTAGCCAATTGCAATAGACCAGCCGACGAGCAGGATCATCATTGTGCAGCGTTTGAGTAGGTTTTATCTTAAATGCTTTGAAGTTGTGTTTTTTTAATAACTTGTGTACATAATTGTGGGACACTGGAAATGATCGGGCCACTGAACGCGTTGATTCTTGTGGATTATCTACTACGTAGTTAATAATATTGTTATCTAAGTCATTATCAAATTCCGGAGCTCTTGTTCTCGAACCTTTTTTTCTGTTAAAAGATCCATAATTTATCAAATTGTTATCCAACTTACGTAAATACGTACCAGAAGGAACTTCTCTATCTGGGTACTCTCTTCTGTAGGCGATAATGGCCGCCCTATTGTTACAATCATGTTTGTAGTACATTTTTAACATGTCCCTCTTTTCTGTATTGGAATATGCCATTTTTCAATCAATAAATGCAACAATCACGATTATTAACGCAAATTGAAAAATACAATAAATTGGCGGGAACGAGAACCCGCGATAAATAATTTGAATTTAGAACGAACACCAAAGAGTATCTTTCTTTTTGTTTTTATTTAGTATGTTGCTTTTCAGCTAGTTCAAATCAATACAATATTGAAACAAGGTTTATTATAAATTTGAAGTGGTAAGATAATTAATCTACACGTGTATCTACTTGAAATTCATTAATACCTTCATATCGTACATAATTATAAAATGACAAGGGTAAAATGAGTAGGTACTATTCCACTTAAAATAAGGAAACTAAAACCTTTCTACTATCTCATACTAAATGTATGGGAGTGATTAATGTATTTTTTTTGGATATTTCTCGTTTTATTTTTAAAAAGTTATTAATGTCATTTTACTCATTAGGTAAAGTACTTTCGATATCAGTTTAAAGTTTTTTGATATCTGCAATAGTTACGGAATAATCGCCTGTGCACACTTAACGATTACACCCTGTATATAGTATACTTCATGGGTGATATAAATTTTTGTGTAAAACCCCCCTTAAACCACCCGTAAAATGATAATTAACCAATATATTATCTGTATCTGTATCTGAATGACTGAGCCTTTAGACGAAAGTGGCGTTTTGATAACATTAACACATTTGTCGCGATATATTGCAACAAAACTTACACAATCAGGCTACCGATTCTCAATACTTCAAAATAATAGAATAGAATAGAAAAATCGTTTATCTTGATATTACTCCATCGGGGATCGGTTTCTAAAAGTGGACTTTCCGAATACTACATCGCTTGACTCTCGAACTTTCTTAAGTAAGTCAATTTATATATGTTTTTATTCTGTACTATGTTTTTTTTATTATTATACAGATGTACCAGAAACCATCGTCCGGTTAGGGACTAATCTGGATCTGAAGAACATAAGGGAGGGATCTGACGTCTATTTCGATTGCATCATCAAGGCACACCCATATGTTTACAAAGTCGAATGGAGACATAACGTAAGTAGTCTCATCTTGTAGCCACTTTAGTGCGAGTCAGACGGTAAAGGCATCTCACAGACTATAAAGATTAAATAGTTTTGTTTTTCTTTGACTGACAGATTCATTTATTTGCTATATTTATGTACGATAAAAAATAAAGTAGCAATGGTTAGCATTTGAATTAATAGACTAGAAAGAGTAAAAAAAAAATGTTTTATATAATTACATTGAACTTTTGAATTAATTCAGATAGTGGCAAAGAATAAAGTAGATTCAGCCATGACATGGTCAGCATATCATAATCATACAAAATTAATAAAATGGAACCGGAGCCCTTCGCGTTTTCTAAATTCTTTCAGGGCTACTGGTCGAAGCGTGACAAGAGACCTGGCTCTTATCTGGGTCAACGCATTAGCATTGCCATTCAGCGTGGCAATGCGGCCAGTATTTTGAGAACGCTTTCGCCTGGAAGTGATCTGGATCAGTTGAGCTATCTATAGACCGTTGCAAAAAATCTATAGATAGCTCAGCTGTTACATCTGTATTTTTGTATATACCTACTTGTACATAGTAGTTGTATGAATAAATGTACTTTTTTTATAAAATGTTGTAAAAGTTATCTGAGAATTAATATAAAAAGAAGATTCAATACTAGGCTTGGCCTATGGCTTCGGCTGCGTGGTACTTGAATAAAAAATAGTCTGTGTGTTATTCTAGACCAAGCAATATAACAGTTTAATTCAAATCGGTCAGCTATTACGGAGATCATTAGCGACAAACTTTCGAAAACTCCATTTATATTATAGTGTAAAAAGCACACTATAAAATAAATGCAGTTGAATAGTTTAGTTATTAATTGTATTAATTATTTTATTTTAATTATGAAAGGTCAGTGAGAATGGCTTCCGTAGAAGCATAATCCTGTTCAACAAGTCAGACTTTTGCTGCGTGTTTTGTTTAATCTAAGAAACCGCCGTAAATAAAGTTACAGTAAGAACTTAATTAGAAATTTTAAATAACGCGACCCACTTTTGCTTAGTATCGTTTTAATAATAATAATGTTGCTATTAATTTTCTTTGGCCTCGGTATATTAAATCCCACTTAATTGTTATTCAAGGTTTTATGTCCCAAACTGGGTCGGGGATTAACCTATATCAATGCGGGGTAGTAGGATAAACAGGATTTTGTATAAGTACTAAATAGGTCCGTTAAATTATAATGCCATTGTTGTAGAGATGTGTTGGCCTAGTATATAATATCCCAACTGCTGATCTGAAGGTCGTGGATTTGAATCCGGTCGTGCATCAATGAGTTATTCATTTTCAACACAGTAAAGTACAAGTTAAAATGACATTGAAACGAAAATACATAATAATTTAATTAAATAATAACTTAATTATGTCGTACGTAGTGACTGCGACGCGAGTGGCTTCGGTAAACGACCACAGCTATCTATAGAAAACCAAGATGATTTTTTGATGAATATTTTTCTCAAAACAGGTAATTATTATATAGAAAACGTCATCTTCTCTTCGTCTCATTCTTTTTTACGAATTTTCTTATCAATTTTGTAAATAGGGAATTTCACTATTGTGGAATTACCATGATGAAAATATATAATATATTCCTATTTACAGGGTAAAACTCTTCTCCACAATGTGGGGCACGGCATTATCATCAGCAACCAGTCGCTGGTGCTGCAGGGGGTAGGCAGGAAGACAGCTGGCAACTACACTTGTGTAGGATTCAATGCCGAGGGGGACGGAGAAAGCAAACCCTTTACTTTGGATGTCTTGTGTGAGTAATTTAATACGTTTTTAGTGGTATCTTTTGCAACAAGAGTGAGAAATAGGGTAGATATTCGTCTGCCGTTATCATCAATCGAAACACTTACCGTCTTATTCAAAATCAGTCACTTTTTTTGCAGCGTTTTTAAAGTTGGCAGTGTCAGATTTGGCGACCTGCTAAGCCAGTGGGTGATTAGGAATAAGAGGGTTAAATTTCTGCCGTAATCATGGTGCATACAACTAGACCGAATTATATAATTCATGAAAATTAAATCAGCATTTTGTTTTATAGATCTTCATTATTAGACGCCGTTTAATTATTTATTTATACTTCCGCACAAACAATGTAGTGCTAGGAGGTTAAGTCCTCCTAGCTAAACGTGCAGCATGCTAAACCATTTTTTACCAGTCATCCTGGGCGAGCAAAAAGATGTTTGTGCGTGTCCAATATGACTATGTATATATAACATAAAAATAATATATATGAAATATAATAATAATATTAAAAGAACGTAAATATCAATTGGTAGTGGCATCAGATGGGGTAGAAGAGACAAAGTAATCAATTGATTAACTTCCCAAGAAAGTTTTTTATATTGCCGTTAATGGCAAGAGTAGGCTTTCTCTTCGCCCAAAGGATTTTTTTTGCTAATTTTCTCAATCTTTTCGTCACTACAACTGGCCAAAAATTGCAAATAGCAAGCGCATAGTTCATACGACCTCTCACGTTAGCTGCGCTATTTGTTAGAAAATATCGGGATATTCCATTAAACGAAGCTATTTTACAGATGCACCTACGTGTCGAAGCTCTCAACAGCGGGTGCACGGAGTGGCCAAGCAGGAGCGCGCTCACATCACGTGCCACGTCGATGCCAACCCGCCAGAGGTCACTGTAAGTAATTTATCATATTGCACAGAGAACAATATATTCTGAGGGAAAAATAGAGATTTAAAGAAAAAGGTTTGGATAAGAACATTTTCGAACAAATTGGAAATATTTATATCCTGTCACGTATTGCAACGTATTGCACAGAATTATCAAAAATATCAAGATTATAAGAAAAAAACAGTAATAGAAAACATTTATTCATAGAACGATGCACAATTAGGTATAATGTATAAAATAA
This sequence comes from Perizoma affinitatum, assembly GCA_961405105.1. Taxonomy (NCBI): domain Eukaryota; kingdom Metazoa; phylum Arthropoda; class Insecta; order Lepidoptera; family Geometridae; genus Perizoma; species Perizoma affinitatum. The sequence continues at coordinate 9,745,972 of OY560205.1, read as the reverse complement.
AAATAAAACACATTAACTTTTTGCAACGATCTAGATCACTACTAGATAGAAGAGTCCCCAAAATGGCTGAAGCTACGCTGAATTGAAAAGCGTATGCGTGATTAAAAAACAGTATTCTATCACGAATTGTAGTGCCCCGTAGTTACATAACAAGACAGAACAACAAACAAAAAACAGTTTTGATGAAAATTTTTAACAGACAACGAACAAACAAACACCTCTTCTCGCAGATGCCATAGAAGCATTTCACGTTGCGGGTAATAATATTTTATTAATATTTTTTTTATTTATTTATGAGTACTCACAATTTTAGTGAAACATTTAACCTTAATTTTGAATCTTGTTTCAACTGTGATTTAAGAGGAAATAATACATTTTGTTAACTAAGATTCAAATTTATACTAACTAAATTATTCATAAATTTATCTAAGAATCTTCTTATTCGTCCAATTTTGCTTTTAAAATAGCATTACAGGAACAAAGCAGAACCTAAAAGCTCTCAAGGATCTTTTGACTGAATTTGTTGGCAAGATACCTGTAATTACCATATATTTGCATAAAATCTACCTTTTCTCGGAACCAATTCACTCATCTGATAAAAGCACTACCTACTCCACTATTTTTCTAACTACCGAGAAAACCAACCCACTTATTTATTAATATTAATACTAAGTTTATATTATTTACGGTTGTTGAATTTTTTTAGCTGAAAAAAGACAATATTTAATTAAATAATTGTTAAAAGCTCGTTCTTGTTTCGGAAGAAAAAGGGAACGGACTAAGAAAATCTTAATAAAGATAAAGATTAATTTATTTGCATCAACATAATGTAAGTTACAGTTGTATGTCTTAAATACGAGTATATTAAATTTTCCATTTATAATCTTAAGGTAGAATTACCTTGAAATTAAGCATGCAAATATTAAAAAATATATTTTTATTTAGTTGTTTTTAAAAATATATTTGTTTGTAGTTAATTGTACATAAAATTAAATAGTCAAAATTTCAGATCGTCAGCTTAAATGTAATTAATGTTGTAATAACACTTGCTTACTAATAATTGTTTTTATTTAGATTTAAACATAATCTCACTAAGATTTAAAAAAGGACTTCGGTAACTTATTATAAATTTTATTTTAATTTAATGTTCGATCAAGTCTGAACATGAAGTACTTACCAATGTATTTTTATATTATATATTTAAAAAACACCATATTTCTTAAGTTGTCTGTCGTACAAAGCACGTCAACTCATTTTACCTTCAAATTTGCCAGTGTTAAAAAGCTTTAAGCATAAACAGTTGGTTGAAAAGGGTAAATACACAATACAATTCTTTGTTTCGTTAAAATTTAATTCTCTATAGAGTCAAATGCATACTGTTATAGGTATAAAAACGTTTATTCACACATCATCGTCTTGGATCTACCGTCTTTATAACAAGTCAACTGCCGGCTAAAAGGAAGCTAGAACGAGGAGACTGCGTCGTTCTAGTGACGTTCCTTTTCCGTTCACAGATAATATATACAAAAATCTTACAATAGTGCGGGCGTTCTCCCTACAATACCCATTCGTTCTAGTGACGTTCCTTTTCCGTTCACAGATAATATACACAATGTAACATTTTTGTGTATATTATCTGTGAACGGGCTTACAATACCTATTATTTATTTATTTTTTCTTCCTCACAGTTTCGATGGACCTTCAACAATACAGCAAACAGCAATGAAGTCAGCAACACCTACGTCTCACGAGCCGGAACTAGTTCCACTGTCACCTACACTCCTAACACCGAGATGGACTATGGAACACTTCTTTGCTGGGCTCATAACCGGATAGGAAAGCAGAGGGTGCCTTGTGTGTACCATATCATTGCAGCAGGTATGTCTTTTACATCATTCATAACTTGTAATGCAAAGCATATCTTACCAGTTATTCTCACTTTTGTGGATACAATTTAACTTTTTTTAACTGGGCCCATAACCTAAAAGATTTTAATAACCTAAAGCATAAAAATAGATTTAAACACACATAAAAATGATAGTTCTTTATCGTGTTATGATTTTATTTGATAATTAAGTCTATTGTCGCCTGAAACACAGGATTACCTAGTACAGGCAAAATTATAATACTTAGCTATATTTATTTATTTAGTGCAGTAATGTTTTGTATAATTAAGAGTTTCTTTCTTTGAATATTATTTTATTATTATTATCATAATTGAAAAACTTGTAGGTATTTATTTGTATATAAACATCTAAATATATATTAATATATACATAAAATAGGTAAGAATATGTTATTATATAGTATTTCATGCAGTAATATGTTTTTAAATAATAATAATATTAATAGTACAAAAGTTGTCTGGAAGAGTCTTTAAGCGATAAGACCGCCCATTATACCTTTGTCTTAAAGTGTTATTGTTTATTTTGTTTACATCATAAGGTGTACAATAAAATATTTTCATTCATTCATTCAATTTGTCTTTTACACTTTATAGTGATCTCTATTATACTTATAGATCACTATAAAGTGATCCCACAATTTTTCGACATCCCTATGAAACCTGAGCTTTTGCTTTCGCGCTAAATTCCATAAGAAATAAACCGCCATATTTTTTTTTATAAGGTCGCCCGGATCAAGTCCACAACTGCACAGTGGTCAACGCGTCACTCACATCGTTTGGAGTGCGATGTTCAGAGGGTTTCAATGGTGGCATGCCGCAGTCCTTTCTCTTAGAAGTTCGGGAGGTCAACACTCATGTAAGTTAGAGGACTCATATCACACTTGTCAATTTGAAGTGTATGCTTTGAAGTTATAACTCTTAGTAAGGCCCATAATTTTGTATGTCGTATGATGAATTCTAAACCACCGCAGTTGTCGCAGTTGCGGGTTCGATTGCTGCGGGACAAATGTTTGATTGATCTGCATACATTTGCTTCGGGTCTGGGTGTTTTCTTTGTATAAAAGTATGTAAATACAAAAAAAAACGATATAAGTAGTATATCTGTCATGTAGTTCCCATAACACAAGCTCTGCTTACTTTGGGGCTAGATGATGCTGTGTGAAAATGACTTAAAAAGAACAGATTAGTATTTGTTTATTCTTCTTATTCTTGTCTGAAATAACGAAAACAACATTAACGTCTTCTTATCCTTGTCCAATAGCACATGTGTTCTTCTACCACCTCTCTCAGTGTCCTCTATCTCTATCTTTCGTACAATTCATCCATATTTTCTTTGACCTAACTCTGCTCCTATTTTCACTCCTCATAACGCGCCCATACGAAAACAATATAACCTGATTATGTTTCGATGAAACACGAAAGAGAAAAAAAAAACGAAATCCGAAAAATTATTATTTTCGTAATAAATTCTGTGGTCTGTTTTTATAAACTTCTATTGATAAAAAAGTGGGCTATGGAAAAAAAATTAAAATAATCCAATATGGGTTTGATTTATTTTTGTGTAGAGATACATAGTTATAAAGTTATTCTCAAAACAAGCCTGCTGGCTTTTTCCGTAGATCCAAAATATCGTTTCCTCGTGAATAACTTTTCTCTAAAAACCTTTAGATATTTTAGGCATTACATTATATTTAATCGAATATGCTACCAAGCCCGTTTTTTCCAGCCGATCCCACGATAAAATAGGTTGAACGAAATCAAATTTATCTAAGCAAGTTTGTGCAGACTATCAAAGACCTTTCGAGAGCGCTGTCATTTACAAACCTTACTTAAGACCACAGAATAAGTAAAAACTTCTGTAGGCCTAAAAAATTGAATTTGTATAGGTTTCAATCGTCAATTTGTGAACCCGTCAATTTCTGAACCTCTTCAGTTACATAATAATTCCGTAATTCTTAAAAATCTGATAGCTAACAATGAAGTGGGCATCAAATTAAAGACCACGACTGCCACATCGCCTAACACCTAAGCATATTTAGAAAGGTCCATTGTGTATTTTACTGGGAATATACGATCCTTGAGCTTTTCAGGTGAAACAAAATTTTCAAAGACAAATTTCAATCTCATTCCGAGATAATATTTTGGGAATCCCTTTGACATTAGCTATGTTTCTTAAAAAATAACAAAGGTTCTTGGTAGAACCAAAAATACGAAGGCATGTTCCATCGGTTGGTATTTTAATAAACGGCGATGCGCTTGCAATCTGTAACGTGGAATGCTAACTGTCTGCAAAACGCGGGCATGTACCAAATATAATGTTTTAAACTACTCCCGTGCATGTGACTTATTCATTCTAAAGAAAAGAAGAAAGAAAGAAAATATATTTATTTGTCCCCACACAAAATGTAAACTCAAAATACCTAATAGTAAACACATAAAATAAATAACGGTAAATAATGCTGGACATTTTTCACACAGCATCATCTAGCCCCAAAGTAATCAGAGCTTGTATTATGGGAACTACATGACTGATATACTACTTATATACATTATATTTTTGTAAATACATAAATAACATATGCACATAGAAAACACCCAGACCCGAGACAAATATTCGCAGATACAAACATTTGTCCCGCGGCGGGAATCGAATCCGCAACCTTCTGCGTCTCAGGCAGACCATCGCCCACTGCGCCAGAGGTCGTCATAAAACAAAGCGAAACGGCACGAACAGACAAACTAAGTACCTAATTTTGTGTTGCGTGGTTTCAAACAGGTTCCACGTCTCAGCATTATGCTAAACCTAAAACCTAATAGGTCAGATGCAGCGCTGGTTTTCAGACGGGCCCTTAATGATACCACGAAGACCGGTGAAAAATGACAGAACATGAAATAATAATAATAACCTTACCAACCTTATAATACAGACATACTACTTGATCTACTCAAAGATCTACACACTGAGTATATATCTGTAGATTTCCATACGTGTATGAAGATGTATGAGGAATGCAGACATTAACTCGTTGTTTTATAAAAGGAGCATTAAAAAGAATAACCAGCCTTTGTTTTCTTGCCTTTCTTTCCTGGCTTCCTCCTGGTCGCGGAAGAGAAGATAAAACCGACGTTTCAAAGTGATCCTTGTGATTTTAATGAATAAAAGAATTTTGACTTTGACTTTAGTGTCTAGACAAAATCTTAAAGCGTGTTTATACAATCCTCTCATTCTCAACAGGAAATCGTGTCCAACGTATCGAGTGCAGTTCCAAGGTTCACTGCGGTAGGGCTTATACCAGGCAGGACTTATACGGCAGCTGTGCTAGCATTCAATGCGAAGGGGAGAGGGGAGCCGTTTCCGATCAGAGCCAGCACTCTGCGGCCGCCGGAGAAACATCATGTACATGACAAGAGTTTAGGTATGTTTATAATCACACGAGTTCCAGAATATAAACATTTTTTATGACAGCCCGTCATCAATATTTATCAGCATTGCGTAAGGGAGACGAAATATTTCTCCACAAAGCGCCTACCACGCGCTGTATTTAACGCACACGAGGATAGTCTGGGACTAATTCGTACAGATCGGTCTACGGTAGGAGCTCAGCAGAGGACTATTTTGTCCCCTTAGACAATAAGCAAGTTAATTTGTTATATTTAAGTTTTTATCTAAGAAAGTTAGGATTTTGGTGTTATATTGTAAGCTTACTATTATTTGAAATATATAATTGTAAAAGATTTGTCAGTTTTCAAGTTATTTAGTACTTACGGATCTCATTCTACCTTTTAGACTGTACATAGCTATAAATTTATGTTAAAGGTACTTTGGTTTAACAGATAATATCGTAATAATGGTTGTAGTATGTTGTTATATAAGAGTGTAATTGATCTAACACGTCCGAGAATAACACATAATTTTTAATTACAAATGCGAAGAAATTAAAATGGTCAAAATAAAGCGTTCCCGGTATTCCCTTATTTCTTAATTACAACCGGACTGTGGCCAGTTCCATTTTTAAATAGAAATAAGGATTCGTCATGGAGGTTGTATTTAATTGTAGCATATTATGAATGTTATGAGCCTCGTTCTATTTTTAAATTTACTGCGCATTTATGGAGAGTTAACTACGACCTACTTTCAGAGCTGAGATGAAAAATTAATAAATTACGAGCCGGACTAGACAATTTAGTTTTTTTTTTACATGCTCGTAATATTCCGAGTAAGGTTTTTAAGGGAAAAAATGCCCGGAATATATAAAAGAAGGGTAATTCTTTCTCCCTTACAAACAATTCTTGGTTGTCAATTTGACGTTTCGTATCTGAACAGAACAACGTCTGTCAGCTAGTCACAAAAAAAAGATAAGAGGCACAGATAAAAAAAATGGTTTTCATCACGTTTACAGTCGTAAACGTAGTTTTTCCGCCATTTAAATTTAACCACCATCCACAGATCTACCCCGAACAGCCTTTCAAATGTCAGGCGCGATGTCTGCGGCGGTAGGAGGTGGTGGAGCCATTATGGTGATCCTAGTCCTCTTCATGGTAGCCGTGAGACAGCGCTGTGCGAAGCGGAAGCCTCGGTCAGCACCGCCACCGTCCTCCCAGCCAGCGTCGCCTGACAAGCTGAGAGAGAAGGATGATAGTGAGAGCGATGAGAGAAACCCGGACATCATACCTTCTGATACAGATCAGATGCAGGTAATTTTTAAGAGGCGTTATCCCATCCTCCCACCTCCTGTTTTTGTGCAAACTTCAACTACTTAAATTTGGCTTCTGTGGCTAGTTGTCACAATTCTGCCAGTGTCCGTATGATAATACAGAGGATGTTAAATAAGAAAACGGTCGGTGTAATAATAGAAAATCGACCGGAATTTTGTAACCGATTAGAAATTTCTGTTTTTGAAAGCAATTAGTTAGCTCCTTCAGTTGTTGCGGTTGTTCATGGTACTTTAATGGAAAATGGTTGTCAAGTAGTTGTCAAAATTCGCGTGAATGTACTTAAACTTCATCTTTTGTTTATGGCTTCTGTGGTTAGGGTTGCCACAATTTGCCGATATAGACAAGATTATAAAAATAAGACGATTCAGAAGAGTTTACAGAAATTATGCTTATTAATTAGGCTTAAAATCCAGTACCAGTGTAACATGAGTATGTATGGAAAGTATACCATGAAGTGTACATTGTATCTGTCTTTGTTTTTCATCTGAGAGAAAAAAGAAATATATATATTTTTTCTTCTATTCTATGTACAAAAGTGTTCATTTTACCGTGCCGTGAACATTATTTAGACAGAAAATAGATCACGATGCATTATCTTACATCTAACGTATTTTTCCATTGCACGATGTAGGTGGTATTAATACCGTTATTATTTAATCGAAAAACGTTACTTGTACACAAATCCTACTAATATTATAAACGTGAAAGTTTGTGAGGATGGATGTTTGTTACTCTTTCACGCTAAAACTACTGAAGGGATTTTGAAGAAACTTTACAGTAATATAGCTACATCAGAATAACACATAGGCTACTTTTTATCCGGTTACCGCGCGGGCGAAGCCGTGGGCAGAAGCTAGTATTAGCATAATATGACATGATTTTCGGGACAAGAAAATGATTTAGCAAGTTATGTATTCCATAGCTGCATAAAAAATACAGTTTTTCAGATTTTGTGATTAATTGACGACCTCTGTGGCGCAGTGGCGAAGGCCCGCCTGAGACGCAGAAGGTTGCGGGTTCGATTCCCGCTGCGGGACAAATGTTTGTACGATTATCTAATGTTTGTCTCGGGTCTGTCTGGGTGTTTTCTATGTATAACAAGTATGTATTTACAACAAAAATAAAGTATATAAGTAGTATATCAGTCATTTAGTTCCCATAATACAAGCTCTGCCTAGTTTGGGGCTAGATGATGCTGTGTGAAAATGTCCAGCATTATTTATTTATTTATTTCATGAGACGTTATCAAATGCAAACACTATTTCTTAATTATAAGAAAAAAGCAATCGCTCTTTATAATAAAAACAAACCTTCATTAAGTATAACATACTTAACGAAACCCTACTTACTTACTACTCATGTTATAGATATAAAAACACTTCGAGAACCTTATGTCTAGACAAACTTAACATTGGTTTAAGTATACTAATATCTATATATCGTACCAATATTGTACAAACTCTGTTTGTTAAATAAATCAATCAAAAATCGAAATCTAAAACATTGAATCTTCTCTACAGATGGACTATTATCGACAGCAGCAGGTGTCCACGATATCCCCACCGCTGGGCAGCCGTGGACATCGGGGGAGTGTCGCGGGGGTGAGAGGGGGGCTACCAGCGTACTGCGCCCTCCGCACTGCGCCTCCCCCGCATCACCATGAGCATTCTGTAAGTTATTAATTTCACTCATTTAATTGTTATCTCAGGTTTTATGCCTGGACTTTTGAAAGACATTGGCGGAACCAGCCCGCTTAGCATGAGCACCCAAGACTATGTTTTGTCTAGGAAAGAGAATTATAAGTTTAACGGGTCTTTATCGCGTTTATCTTTCTTATTATATTCCCGACGTTTCGACTGTAAAACTTATAATTATGTTATCTAATCGCGAAAGTTTGAAAAGTATTAGGAAAGAGAAGACAAAAACTATTTCTGTCGCCTATTCTGTTAAACAAAAGAGAGGGAGAACATATTTTATTTATCTTCTCGGCGGTAGACAAAACCGTTGTCTTTGGTCTTCATGCTAAGGAGGCTGAGCCAACGCTAAGAAGCATTTTTTAACGAATCAAAACACATATATTGGAGTCTATATGGCGAAAGATGGATGCTGTTAAAAATAAAACCGGCCAATTGCGTGTCAGGCCACGTGCAGTGTAGGGTCCCGTAGTTACCCATTAACTAATATTAACTACTTGTTTAACATAACTAACAACTTCATCTAGGTAATTGGAGTGTGGAATTTGTACAAAATTTTCCTTAAAAAAAATGTACTTACTTGGAGTAGTAACTTAATAGTAGTAAGTTTATAAGTTGGTCGACTATAACTCGTTCAACTCCACTTAAAAAAACACAAAAAAACATCTTTACTCTACATGTAGGTTAGGTAATTTTATTATTTTACTTTGTATATGCCCATGCCAAATTCTAGTACTAAGAGTCTCTGAGTTAAGCCACGTATAGACATACAGAAAGGCAGTCAGATGGAAGGATATGGTTAAATTATAAGGGTTTCTTGTTGACTCCGGAACCCTAATTATGGATAAAACATAGGCTATAGCAAGAGTACAAAAAAATCGTAGCATTGTTCGTCTGAAATGTTAAAGGGTTTGGTCACACCAGCTTAGCTGCCGTGCAAGGTCTGGTTCTAGCGAATAATAACATTATAAAAATATTTTATTTTATCAGTTGCTAACAACATCGCTTAGAAAAACGTGGTAAAAGTGGAACTCAAAATACGCAAAGGAACGTTATATTTTTTACGAAAGAGGCCTTCATATCGAGTGCCTATCGAACCTTTCGTTCGAAGCCCTTATCTTTTCCGCCACAGAACCAGGTTGCGCTGAGATATTTTTTTTTTTACAAATGACATTGCTATACTTATTTACCTACAGTTTTTTTTTGTTGTTCTATTTTTTTGCAACTCATCATTTATTTTTATAAACTCTTAAATTTCTAATACTATAAGTAAGTTAACTAGGTATTGTTTCTTAAGAAGTTAAATAAAGCTATACTTATTTTTTATACAACGTATTTAAATGCATATATTGAGATAAAGTATACATGTAGTTTATCAGTCATGTAGTTCCCATAATACAAGATAAATAAGGCTGGACATTTTTCACATAGCATCATCTAGCCCCAAACTAAGCAGAGCTTGTATTATGGGAACTACATGACTGATATACTTTTTTGTAAATACATACATATTATACATAGAAAACACCCAGACCCGAGATAAACATTTGTCCCGCGGCGGGAATCGAACCCGCAACCTTCTACGCCTCAGGTGAGCCTTCGCCCACTGCGCCAGATCTGCTTAGTTTGGTGCTAAATGCAGTGTGAAAAATGTCCAGCGTTATTTATCTAGACTAGGTTAATGCCAGTATGATCTATAATTGATTGAATAATAATAGCCAGAGAAAATTACATTTGTGTGATAATTTTCATTTTGACTTTGGTGCAAACAGACAGTTTGAGCACAATGGTCATTAGTGATTATATCAGGTAATTTAAGAGGTGGCTTCACTATATCTTTTCTCAAAGATAAACGGTATACATTTTGGAAAGCAGCCAGCACAAGCGTTTAAAAAAAAAACTATTTTATTTTTTTTATCTTATGTACACCTAAACTATTTTTATGTGTAAATAAAATATAGCTACTTAATATATTTATATTAATGTTAACAGATAATCATATATCAAAGATAAAACTAATTCAAAAATCAAAATAAGTCCGTATTTTCCTAGTTAGCATTTGACGTGGCTGGTTGCAAGTCCATGTCCTCCGAAACATGGAACTTTTTATTTCAGTTGTTAATCTATTTATTTGAACTTACTGTATGTTCGTCCAGCAAGCCCACTTGAATAGGGTAATTATGTATACTTGACTTCTCAGCTAATTATTGCAAGGATAAAAAAAGTTGTTTCTAAAAAAGTACTTTTCTCTACTTTCCCATAGCACATTATTGCATAGAACTGAACGGGAATAACCCAATTCTACTCTAGAATCCACACTGCATCGCAAGGCCAAAACAACATTTTTGAAAAATAAAAATAAAAATCCTTCTAGTGAGAAACTTTGGGATTATTTTATATTGTTCGTCTTTAATTTTATTAATAAAATTATCGATCACACAGCGGTACATAACATGAAGCGTTTGTCCACGGCATACATACGTTTTAGAACACATTTTAGTTTATACCAGGCGTCAGGGAACTAACCCGGCCTGTGATAGATTACCAAAGATTGTCAAGGCCATTCAAGTGAATGTCCTTGACAATCTTTGGTGCCATGGTACATTTATGACAGCCATATTTTCAAACTTCAATAAATCAAGCGGGAATAGAATCTGCGATACGGGTAAGCGGGTGCTTTAAAAACTCAGCCACAAAATCGCTGTGCCGAAAGACCCTTTTAGCACAGCGTCATCTGCGTCACTATGAAAAACTAAAGAATTACATTTTCCACCAATAAAAAAAACCTCTTAGAATTGTGTTTACTCTACCAAAAGTAATTATCGGAGTTTCATTTCTATCAAGCTACAGTTTACTAGGTGATACCTACTTTTTTCTACTTTACCCATCCCACTTAACACTTTGCGAAATTATCTTCTTTACTTACAGAGAAAGTAGCAAAAACAAAAATGCTATTTCATTTAATGAGCTACCAGACTAATGGAAAACACTTTTGCTAATTTTCATTGTAAGATATTCTGTTAATATTACATTGGACTTTGTTACGAGTAGTATAGTTTCAACCGTAAGCTCAAGCACTAAGATTTTAAATTGATTGAATGAGTCATTGTAAAGGTGAATGCTGGTTAAACAGTCAAAGTACTCTCCTCTTTTGTGACTGAAAATCTATTTAGAAGCGAGAAGGAAAAAAGTTTGTGCGTTTGAAAAAAAATATATACGTCATGCATATTTGATTTTAGTTTTGAGCAATATTTCGTTATACAATAATTCAAAGCGGTTGACCCCATTTTGTACAAAAACCTGCACTCAACACAGCGCACCTGCCGCAGTATAATACCCATTATTTTGTATAAAAATCTTCGTTGTCCGTAGTGCCGTACGACCGTAGTGTCCCAAGGAATGTAGGATCTAGAAACACATTCAAAAACTCTAAAGCATGTTTTGTCCACAGAATGCCACATCAGGCATACCGCCGCCCGCACGTTTCGCGAGCGGATCGTGCACTTTGCCGCGTGGCTCGACTATCAGCGGTGTGGACGCGAGGTGCGGCATCCCGCTTCAGCACCTACGTACACTACCACGACCATTACCCGCTCCATCGCCTGCGCCAACACCCACCCCCCGCGTCCCACCCCGCGATACCCCCCTCTGACAGACCACGCAGCTATAGGATACGTAAATAGAGACAATGCTCAAGTTTCTCGGTGAGTGATTTAGTGCCGGTTTTGAGTTCTTCGTGATTTAAATTATGGGATATTTAATGTGAAGTTTTTGTTTGATTTTTGTAAGCTAGCGGTTCGACCAATGTGGATGGATACTTGAAAGTTGTAATGGGATGTATCAGTATTAAAAGCAATACTTACTCGAAAATACATTTACAATTGATGATGTTTTTTCTACATTTTTAATTTAGATGTAGCGTACATCTAAAAAAAATGAGACTGCAGGTTGTTTTGGAATTTTATTGTTATTTTATACCGTGTCAAAGTAGTAAATGATCACTGCCTCGTTTTTAAAGTACTTGAGATCGGCCAGGCTAGTTTCGTTGATATAAAGTAGTTAGGATAAATAAAAGTAATATTCTGTTAAGTTTTCATTGTAAAGTTGTAAATAGATGCTAAAACTAATGTAAGTATTTCCAAATTTATCAAATATCTTATTAAATTGTTAAAACCATTTATTGAAATTTTCGATATTTTAGTTAAATTTTATGTTATGAATGGTTGTGAGAATATATTTATATCAAAGGATTGTAATAGATTAAAATTGTACCGAATGTAAACCAAAGACGATTTTTAACTTTTTAAATATTGTAAGTTACGGAAATTAAACTGAATATCTACTGTATCTCAGAAATTCAGTTATTTATTAACTGTTTATTTAAAAAAGTGTTTCCTTTTAATAATAATTTGTTTGCCACTACTCCACCTGAGTCACTCTGGCCACACCTTTCCCCGTTTGATGTAAAACATTTCAAAAATCAGTCTAAGTAAATACCACTCGTGTAAACTACCTGTAATACAGGGTGTCTTAGAATATGTATACTATCCTGAAAGGGGATTTCCCATGAAAGCTTTCAACAAGGTGAACATGTTTTCCCGGTTTTTACAGTTTGAACACTAAGTCTGGTTAAGCAAAATCTAAAACAATTGATTTATTAGTTTAAGTGATTTAAAGTACCTACAATAAACCCCTTGTGGAATTATACTCGTATTCATATTGTAGGACACCCTGTATAGATAGACTATTAGCATAGTATGACATAATCACTGGGATGTGATAATAATATTAATAAATAATAATAGTACCGTATGGACACATCAGTTCTTTTATTAATTTCTATGAAAAAAATTAAGTGACAATACAAGGCACATTCCCAAAATCTTGTATAAAAACTGACTGATAGGATTAACACTTTTTGAACTGGTTTGTAACTTCTCAAGTATAATAGAAAAATATGCACTTAAAAAAAGGAGCATATTTTTTAATTATACTACTTCACAATTTATACAAGCGCTCGTTTTCTTGTCGATTTACGTTGAAAAGTTTGTCTTCACGAAAAGTCCTTTTTAACGGGATAATATACCTATGTTCACCATACAGGTCCATTATAAATATTAATTTTACTTTATTGGTTATTCAGTTTCTGAGATAACTTACTTCTTACATACAAACTTACACACATTACCTGTTTAAATTATAAGTATAGAGAAATCCTTCAAACAAGCCAAGTGTTTGCGTAGACGGGCTTAAGATATGCCTAAGCATTCTTAACTTTATGCAAACTGACAATATTTTGTTACCTAACATTATTTTAGTAGGTAATGAATACTTTTTTCAGATGTCCAATTAAAAAAATAATCATAATTTACGCAAAAACGGTATATATAGCAAGATTTGTGAGTTTGAAAGTTTATCGATATTTTGGCACGTGTAGATCGAGGCATCTGCCTAGACCATTCATCCGCAGATAATTCACTTACTCCCGTGATCAAGGCACATAAATTGTCGCTACTAACCTACTAAAGATACTACTACTAAAGGTCACCCATTGTTTTTTATTAAGAGCAAGTTTTTTCTGTTGTAGAAGTATCATAAAGTATTTACAGACGTTCATTCATTCATCAGCCGCGCCGAAATATCGAGGGAAATGCAAACACAGAAATCATCTTCTCGTTTTAAGTAAAAAATATATTAATAACCTTTATAGTTCCAAAGTCGTAATTAACAAAAGAACTGATAGTAACTCCAAAATATTGTAATAAAGTCCATTAAGTGAAATTTTGTACATAATATAACATTAATTGTGTATATATGTTTTGTATAAAATGGTTAAAATCCTATTTGTGTCTTAAATATGTGAATTTCGTAAGTAAATAATTGATCTTGTGACTTTGTATCGTACCACAGATAAAAGTGAAAACAGCTGGTTCAGGTTTCTTTTGTAGGATTTCTTTAAGGTTTGTCATCGTTCATTTCGTTCATTTGATTGAATGACAATTATATTCGAAAAACAAATGATAAATGAAATTATCGTGGTTTGGTATCATTTAAGGATATTATTACGACTATACCACGTAATATACTATTATCCTACCGACGTTTCGTTGACCGTTTAAAGGACCTATGCACTGTCCGCGACCACCCTCGACGGTCATATGATATCAACTGACTTTGCTGCCGCTCTGCCGGTTGCGCGTGACTGGATAGTCGCACATACTAATGCGGACGGTGGCAAGGAGGCATCTACCCGCTCTTCATCGCATGTGTTAATGACGTAAGGCTGCGTACATACCACGCTTACCATGTATCTATGTGTGCGGAGAATAGTAAAGTATAATATACTAAAATAATTGAATATGTTTGTGGTCGTTATAGAACTAAGTTCAAGGAGGTAAATAACTGTCTAATTACTGAATTTCCCTTAAAAGATTAAACCAGTTTATTTTAACAACTATCGTGTATGAATCAATGAATTTACTAGATATTTTTGCAAATAAAGAGCTATTGTAAGTGCTGTTTTCCACCATTTTGGTGTAAATAAACTCATTCCAAGAGCCTACATCAGTTCAGTTCTAATCGGTCACCTTTATAAATACTTTCGTATCGAGTTGAAACAAGATGGTTAAGTCCACAAGATTCTTTCACTGACCAACTGGTACAACAAGTTGAGTTATCCTGAATATCCGGATCACTCAACTTGTCAATTATGCTTAGCATCAATTAATTATGTTTTAGCCGTTGTTAATTACACAACTGCACTAAAACTTTAAACCTGTTACCATTAAATCCCATGCTTACAAAAATGAGTTTATCAGTTGTTCATATTAGGCTGTGAATACAATGAGATATTAATTTCAAAAGTTCATTTCTAATTTGTCAGGTTGTTTGTGGGAGACAGATGAGAGGCAGAACGAAGCCTGTGAAGTCGAATATAATCAAAATTGTAATATAAATACGAGCTTTACAACAGATTTGTTGAAATACCTACACATTTTGGCTTGTTTGAAAAGTTAAAGTTCTATATTTTGTTTTTTTTTTAATATTTAAAGTTATTACTAAGTATTCTGTCTGTTGTTTTTGTTTATGATATATCTGTGGCGGGCAAATGAATAATGTAATTATTAATGTACATTGTAAATTGAACCTATTTACGATACAAAAGTCATAAGATCAATGTTACGGCATTCACAAATTTCGGGATATCATCGAAATCCTCGATAAATGGTATGTAATCAATAATTCAAATAGTTGAATATTTTGCATTGTAAACATTTTATTTTACCGGATATAAGATATCCTGTTCTGTTGCTAGTTAATAATTTTACGAAAAATTGTCGTTTCGTTTGAGCGTTTCATTATTATTGTAAATAGTTTAAAAATCTTATTGTCGGTCGGAATGTTTTCAATAAACTATTGGGAAATGAAAATAAATGGGAATATTCGCAAACGTTTCTATCTGAAGTTTTATTTACAGGTGAAAAAACCTGGTGATTTTACGGGCAATTGAAAGCCGTGTTGGCCTAGTGGGCGATACCCCGATTTCCGATCCGGAGGTTGTGGATTCAAACCCGGTAGTGCACCAATGGATTTTACTACTCAAAAATATTATGTGCGCATTAACACGTGCTCAAAACGGTGAAGAAAAACATCGTGAGGAAACCATCGTGAGGCATGACCTAGAACCAACAATTCGAAAGCATTTGCCAACAGTTAGTGTTCCAATAAGCGGCGATAGGCTTGCAACCTGTCGTGACAAGTGTGGAATGCTAACTTGCAAAACGAGGGCATGTACCAAATGTAATGTTTTGGATGTGCCTCTGACTACACCTACTTGGTATTTTCAAAGATCTACTCGCTGATCACTCAAGATCGGATGTCCATCATGAGGAAGACAGTCGTGAGCGTGTTAAACAAATTATAATAAGTTTTTTACAGGTCATTATCGCTTTTTTATTTCTTTCCCGACGTTTCGACTGTGTTTCAACAGCCGTGGTCACGAGTTGACTGGAATAGGTGCTTTAGTCGAGAAATTAGGTAGCCGAAATTAATCGTATTTCATCTTCAGACTAAGATAGCGATCGTGTTTTTTTTTAAATCCATTTTTTGGATACCAAAAAGCCATTCACTATTTTCCTGCTGAAGTTCGTTGACGTTTCAGATGCCCACGTGATTAAATGAACGCGGAAGAAATGATTTCGTAACGCAGTTAGTAAGAGAAAGCCACGTATCAATCTCGTGTGGATGTGACCACAAATATGTGAAAAAAAATCACATTTTCTTACAAAACATCGACCATTCAATAAATATGTAATTTGAACGTAAAAATAACACTTTACATTCGATCGAATGATTCAATTGTCCGACTAGCCACAGTGTGAAAGCAGCTTAAATTGCATATCCCGTTATTTGATTTTTAAGTGTAAACCCACACTTAACGGAATCTTGGAGGGACTCGAAAAATACCACCTCCCACTTGGTAAAGAGGCGGCAATACCAACCCACGAGATTATGACCAGCCTGGTCGGCCAACTCTTGCTGTTTCGGCTCAAAGCGACAAGGTTGATATTATAAAGATCTACTCACTAAGTATGTCAAAGGTTGTCTGGTAGAGATCGCTATTTAGCGATAAGACCGCCCATTGTTCAACATTGTCCAAGTTTGTATTACTTAACTAAGCTTTGTTATTTAGTGTGAGCAATAAAGTATTTTATATATTGTATCTATTTATCTATCTATAAGTCATCACATCCTCAGAGGACCATCATGGTCAATACAGTCGTGAGCACGTTTGTTTTTTTATAAATATGTGTTTATACACATAAACACATATTATAAATAAATAAATAATGCTGGACATTTTTCTCACACATTTTCCTCAAACTAAACATAACTTGTATTATGGGAACTACATACTTAAATACTTTTTTTTGTAAATACATATATATTATACGTGGACAACACCCAGACCAGAGACAAATATCTCAGGCGGTATGGTCAGGTGTTACGCCAGCAGTCGCACCACACCTCAACTGTCCCTAATTCTCAGTATGTCGTAAACGTCATGGGTCTCAGGACCCGCCTGATCCTGGATTACTGTTTTGTTGCATTGCACGATAGTTGCATGCTAGTCTTTGTTCCTTTACGAATGGCATTTGATGGGGGATTTCTGCTTCATTAGTACCGAAAGACTGGTCTGATTGTGAATATTCGTGCTCTGATTAGGTGACCTAGTCAGTGAATATTCACTATGAAACCAGTTGTATCAAGACAACTATTAATGTATCAAGAATTATATGCCAGGCAGATTATCAATTTAATGGTATTACTTTTGAAACTATCATGTTTTGTACATAATTTTTACTAAAAAAAGGAAAGTCTTTACGGGTCCGATTTCTATTTTTTGCTTGGAGAAAACCTGCCTGGGTAAATTTTTTTTTATATTTTTTTATAAGCAGTCAACTTTCACTTACATACCTGACCCCACACAAGGATTCTCTGTTTCGTGGATATCAGAAACTACCAGTATAATTGTGGTACCATATCACCCAGACCCGGAACAAATATCTACGGAACATACAGGCATTTGTTACGCAGCGGGAATCGAACCCGCATTCATTTTGCATAGCATTCTGCGTGACAAGTTGCTTACTTAAAAATAAGTAAGTAGAAAATACTTAAGACAAACAGAAAAATACTTTCTAACTTAGAGCCATAAAAATCTGACCTGAATTATTTCAATAGAAATGCAAGAAAGAAAATGTTAAATAGACGTAAAACGAAGCTTCAACATCCCTTTATTTTGCATATCTTTGCATTTCAGTAAAATTAATATCTGGTTAAAGTGGCCTCTTAGAATTATGCACAAAAGACCTAGTACTCAAGACCAGCTCAATATTTCCACACACAAAACGAGTACTGGAAAGTTAGAAGTCAGTGAATAAACACAGTATCTCGTGGCAATCTATGAGCAGTCTTTATTCTCTAGTAGTGTCCGCTTTTCCACTGATGATATAATAATAAAATAAATAAATAAAATAAAAAAGTACTGTTTATTCTATTTTACAATTCATGCAATTAATCTAGATAATTTATGTTTTAATTTATTAATTTAATATTGAATAATTGTTATTGTTTCTATATTTTTTTTATAATTTACTTATAGTTAGGACCCCTCTCGGGTAAAGGCCTCCTCAAGTTCTTTACAGCGGTCTCTGTATGTTGCCACTTTCGTCCAGTCTCTAATTTTAGGAATCTGTATTTCGTCGGTCCATCTTGCTTGTGGTCAGCCGATTTTTCTTTTTCTTTGCTATCCTTTCCAGGTAGTTATTACAGTGGCCCATCTTTTTTTATCCATTCTGGCTACGTGTCCTGCTCATTGCCACTTCATTTTTAGGGCTTATATAATATTATAATATATTATAAAATATTTACAAGCACAAAAATAAATAAACAGCCAAGAGACACATTCATAGTGCCCTCACACTAATTCCCCTGTGTCATAGATATTAGAAACTACGAGTACCGTGGTACCACAATATCCAGACTCGGGAGAAATAATTGAAAAACATGCAACACAAAGTGATATAGCCATTGTTCATTACATTCGCTACTTTGACATGCTATTAAGAAAAAGATAAATGAACATTTTAGTAATGATACTGGCTGAAACAAAAGAAACGTGGAATCGATTCCCGCTGCAAGAAAAATTGTGGTCATGATCCGCAATTATTGGAACCTGAAACAGGGAATCCTATTGTAGAGTCATGTTTAGCTTAGCAAAAAAAAATGGTGGAAAAAATGTAGGTCGTCATTTTGTTTGTTATAGATCAAACTGTTCATGTATTATTTATTTATGTATTTTAGTAGTATTTTTCTAATTTCGCAACTAGTAGTCAGATTTATAAAGTTTTATACGGGTTATTTGACGTTCTGGGGTACAATATCTCAAAACGTCAAATAAAACACAGTCAGATCGACAGGAAAATATATAATAAAGATCTACTATAACTTAAAGGTATTTTAGTTCGTAAATACTTTTTTGCCTTACATACTGTATATATGACTTTTTTGCCGCAAAAATAGATTTTCGTCTCAAAAAATAATAAAATCCTTCCATTAAAAGATCTTTGAAGGTAGAGGATTTACTAAAAACAATCAATTTACTAGATAACAATTATACTCTAAGCAATTGCTTTTTGCGTAATTGAGTGAGTGTACAGACAAGACACTTTTAAGAATAACAGTTTTTTTTATAATGTGTTTTTTATAATTTATAATATGTGGCGTTTCTCTTTCTTAGTTGCATATACATGAATTCCAAAAAAAATAATTGTGGATTGTGGAAATTGGAATTCATGTGGCCATGAATGAATTCCAATTTTCGGTTAGTATTATAGTAAAAGCGACGGTGGGCTTGCAACCTGCCACGTGGAAGGCAACTACTAATCGCGAGTACGTGCCAAATAAATTATGTGGACTTCACTCTACCTACCCCTTGAAAGCCTCAAAGATCCATGCACCAAAACATCCATCCATCCTAATGTCTATCATGGAGAATAGTCGTAGGCACGCCTGTTTGGTTTTTAATAAAATAAATTAATATGTAGTTTAAAATAAAAACACGCTATCATCAGACCAAGCCTAATTTATTGGGATTATTCCACAAATCCCCCCTGGGAAATCCCCATTAGGGGAGTAAACTGAACTTAATCACAGTGAACTTCAGATAAAATAAATAATGCTTCATATGTCATGACAATGGATTGAATCTGGATCAGATCACCTAATTATCGTTTTTTTTTTAATGCTGTACATATTTTTCACACAGCATCATCTAGCCCCAAGCTGAGCAGAGCTAGTGTTATGGGAACTACATGACTGATATACTACTTATATACTTTTTTTGTAAATACATACATACTATACATGAAAACATCTAAACCCCAGATAAATATTTGCAGAACATACAAATTTTCAACTCATTTCAAGAATCTTCATCAGGGTTGCAACGGAATGAGTCAAACTTAGTCGGGACTTTCACCGATAGCACCGTTACTGAATGTGAAAATTTTCTTTTTGACAATATAAACTATGTACGTAAATAAAATATGTATGTAAAGTAGGTAAGTACAAAAAGTACAGATGAAACAGCTAGCTATCTAAAGAGCGTTGTAAACGATAATTAACGATCTCTGTGGCGCAGTGGGCGAAGGTCTGCCTGAGACGCAAAAGGTTAAAGGTTTGATTTCCGCCGCGGGACAAATGTTTATATAATCTGCAAATATTTGTCTCGGGTCTGGATATCTTATCATTATCTATGTATAATACTTATGTTTTTACAAAAAAACGTATAGAAGTATTATATCAGTTTTGTAGTTCCCATAGCACAAGTTATGCTTAGTTTGGGTCTAGATGACGTTGTGTGAAAAATTACCAGTATTATTTATTTATAATAAAATAAATCATATGTTAATCATACACTAATATATAGTTTATGATTAACTTCATCATTTTAATACTGTCATTTTAATACAAATAACTTAACACAGCAGCAAAGCAAGCTTACGCGGCGGTACGGTGGGGTGTCAGCATTTACAAGGGGCCTGAGTTCTTTTGATCAGAGTTAAAACTAGAGCCATGCTCAATAGTAAAGCGTAAACTCAAGCGTTGGGCGATAGTAACACATTTACTGCAATATGCTGAGTTAAACTGACCAATTTGGTACAGCTATAACTTTTCAGACATTTAAGCCGATTTTTTTTTATTGTTATTCTTTTAGATTAAATAAAAATATTTATGCATACAACTGTAAACAATTAGGTTGCTAAAATACTAATAAAAGAGCTAGCTATCTAAAAATCGTTGCAAACGATCTATAGATAGCTCAACTGCCCCAGATCACTACTAAACGCAAGATAAAATTATTCAGCTCAGCTTTTAGTTGTCAACCTATGTCTATTAACATATCATTGTTTATTCCAAATAAACGTTAATTCTTTATATTGTGAAAAACTCTTTATAGAAATTCTCTGAAATAAAATATTTGTATTGTGTATCATTTTAACATGCCTTAAGCATGAAATCACTTGATAGTTCCAGTGAGTGGAATGGTTCAGGAAAAAAATATCAAAAAATATTAGTGACGATTTTGATTCGAAAGCCGAAAAGAACTCCATGTACATTATTTTATAACATCCTACAAATACAACCTCGGCATGACTCGAAGCGCTGACGCTCCACCTACAGGGGAACTTTGCAGTTCCAAGTCTGTTCAATGACTAAAGTACAATTGACGAGAGGTATTGCTTTTATTATTCGATTGTAATTTGTTTTTTAAAGTATTACACTGGTAAAGACTTTGACCAGTGACTTAAGACTCACTTTTTGACAGACTGTCTGAGCCATCAGTATGAACTTGCAGAACTATTAAAAGACACTTGCCTCAAACTTGCTACATTTTTGACATAGCTTTTCGTACCTACTATGCCATCTCTAACTGACTTTGAAGAACTATAATAATATATTGACACTTGTCACGGATAAAAAACAATCATTCCACAATTTTTTACCCCCTTTATAGCCCTCTTCACATCCCTGGCGAATGCCTCTTATGCCAACCCTAGTTACGACCCCACTCCTAAAAATTTGCATTCATTTGCCCCTCCAGGTAAAGTAGGTATGTGCAAAACAAAAGGTTTTAAAAAGAAAGTTTTTTGTGTAGTCGGCACTGGATCTTATTCTGTATCGTAAATTTTATTATGTTTATCTTTTTTACGAAAACATGATAAGAATGCTGAAAGCTACACAGTGATTTTGTTCTGCCTTTGATATTTAAAAGCTCTTGCACACGACGCCTGTGGGACGGTGTATGCTGGCTGCAAGCCTTTGTCGAACAAATTAGTGCACTTTTATACCGGCCACGTGGTTAAGGCAGAGTAGTTGAATTAAATATGGTGGCAAGCTAGGCAGCATGGATTTCTTCGTTGCTTTTTACTCATGTTTATGAGAGATGGGTGGAAAATAACCACAGTTTCTTTATATTATCTTTTGCGATTAGAAAAGGGTATATAACGCTACGTCAAGCAATACGTCGCTCTACGTTAGAAAAAAATAATAGATTACGCTTTTGCCCTTAACGGGATAAACAATATTTTTATAACAGAATATATATCCCGTTATATACATATTCAATTAAATCATTGATTAATTACATTATTGATACGTGGGTCTCTCGCATTTAACGAGATCCTTTGTTCTCCGTACATGTTAACTGTGGAATGAGCTGTATTCTGAGGTTTTTCCGATTAAATATGACAAAAATGACTTTAAAAAAAGTCCAGCAATGCCCATATCTTAGATATTAATTAAAAACTAGACAGTCCTATTTAGGGGATACATAGAGCCGCTGGATTTACATGTGCACAAAATCTGATCTCCGGAGATGTCACAAACACGGCGTATCAAGGACGCTGACCTTTTGCACATTATGGCTGCGAACCCATCTACTCGTGCTTCAACTGCGGTGAAGTCATGGCGATAGTGGCGGAATCGATCAGTACATTGACGTTAACTTTGACAACAACTCGACAGCCTTTTCTCTTTCATCTCAACCACTACCACCACCGCCATTGCGTCTGTTTGACTGGGCCTTTCTGCTTCACAAAATTATTATGTCGTTTTTATATCACCTTTATTAATTTTTGAAATACATACTTACATACCTATTAAACCCTTTTGATTCAATGAAAATGTCTATTCATGTCCGCCATCTTTTATTTAAAACTAAATGGATAAAATTTGAAGAGGAGGACAGTGGAAAAAATACATGCCCATTGCTCCCCATTAGTGAACACCCGTTGTCCATAAAAATCTTATAATCCAAATAATTCATAGGAAAGTATAAAAAGACTTACCACAGCGGCATGCCGCAATCGAGCATCGTGTGCAATACGTCTAAAATAACAAAATGGGAGCAGGAGATGCTTTGCAACACAAATATTTTTCATTAACTCGCTCCAACGTGAATAATGAAAGTTTTTATTCTACTTTGAACTGAGTAACATTTTTGTTTAATCAATACCAATCAGCGAAGGAAAAATGTTTAGAAAGGAGTTTTCAATTGTGCACTGAGAATAACAAAATTTTGACGTTGTTTACTAACTAGAGATCGTTAGGTTTTAGAAATAAATTAGTTGTAATCAACATTTTATGAAAACGAATTATTGTCACCATAGTCATTATCATTAACAGCATGTAGAAGTCCAAACGTGAACTTATCATTTTGAAGTGAATTTAAGACGATTTATATCATGAGTCAAGCCTTCAAGAATCAGGTAACCAACTGCTGATGAGGAAAATGTATATGCGAGCTCAAAACGGCGAAGGAAAAAAATCATGATGCCAGAAATCGGCATGCCCAAAATTCTGGATGGACTAGCAATCTGTCACGTGAAATGCTAACTAGAATGCAAAACGTGGGCATGTACCAAATATAATATTTGGAGGTGCCTTATTCGTAACCGTACCCTACTTCGTAACCGTACGGTTCTACGAACTGAGTAATAGATCTAAAGAGGTGAGTACTTTGTGAGCGTGTTTACGTATTAACACTTATTGGAACACTAACTGTTGGCACGTGCCTTCGAATTTTTGGTTCTAGGGCATGCCGGTTTCCTTACGATGTTTTCCTTCTACGTTTTGAGCACGTGTTAATGCGCACATAAATTTTCGAGTCGAAAAATCCATTGGTGCACGACCGGGTTCGAACCCACGACCTCCGAATCAGAAGTCAGGGTATCGCCTACTAGGCCAACACGGCCTATAGCGAGCGTGTTTATTTTTGTTTTAATTTATTATTGTAATAAACGTATGTTTTATATGTATAATAACACGTTTGCATGGTCAGTCCAGATGTCGATGATACGATCATATTGTTATTCCCGTAAATGTTGCCAATTTTGATACAACTAGTAGGTACTTTTTAAACTTTCGCGATTAGATAACATAATTGCTGGACATTTTACACAGCATCATCTAGCCCCAAACTAAGCAGAGCTGGTATTATGGGAACTACATGACTGATATACAAATTATATACTTTTTTTGTAAATACGTACATATACATAGAAAATACCCAGACCCGAGACAAATGTTTGCAGTTCATACAAACATTCGTCCCGCAGCGGGAATCGAACTTGCAACCTTTTGCATCTCAGAGATTATACCAGTACAGTCAGTACAATACAGTCGAAATGACGGGAAAATAATAAAAAAACTAAACGCGATAAAGAACCGTTAAACTTATAATTTCCTTTAACCTTTGAGAGCACAATTTATAATTTTATCGTTTTATCTTATATATTTTTCTTGTCATATGTATGCATGTGTTGTTTTTTTTTCTGTCTATCTATTACGCATCATTCTGCAATTGAATAGCATACAGACCAAAACAATCGCGATAAGTATATATTAATAATAAATAAATTAACGTAAACCTTTGCTTGTCAGCAATTGTCAGTTCTAGAAACTTTATTATCTGCCCATTGCCAATTCAACTTGCTAATAATTTTAAGAGCTACTCGTATGGCGACGACTTTAGTTCTTAAAAGATGTAATACGCCACTAATGCTCAAACCAGCGACGAAGGAAGCCCGTCTAAGTGTATGACATAAGAGGTATTTTTGTGTTAGTTTGTTTAGAACTTTTTATCTCCGAAACGGGTTTATCAGATTGTATTTTTTTTTGTTTTTTTGCAATCTGTACGCCTTCAAAGATGATTTTTAGATATTATTGCCACAAATCACTTGACGCCGTTATTTGTAATGAATAAACAATTTAGGGTTTATATTTTTTTTAATTTACTTTTTTATTTTAATGAGTCTTTATTGCAAAAAAAATTGGATTATGAAACCAATATACCTATCAACCTCAAATGTATTCAAGAAGAAGATCTGCGTGCTACCTTAAAGGCATTTTATCGATCACAGACGTAAATACCTGTAAAACGGTAAACCACTCGAATTCGCTTCTATCCGCGTAAGCATTGAATACGACGTCGGCAACGGGAGTCATCATTATTGCCACTAATTAAAACAGCGTGCCGCAGGCGTGATTCTGACTAATGATTATTAGAAACCTTCGGACACGGCGCGTGCCCGATTCTAACCCGATTCTAACCGATAAATAAAGTTTTATTGGTAAGGTCGGGTTATTACTTAAACGCTATAACCATTTGGAATTCCCTGATTACCTACGTTAGAATTATAAAATAAATAAACAGTCAACACACATGTAAACCTAACTAATCCAAAATATAGTTAAAACTAAATAATTATCGATTATCACAGTTTCAATCAGCCTTAAATATTTAAAATAATAGAAAAACACATATAATCAACCTTATTAATTTAAAATCTTGAATTATTGGTACTTACATAAAACTAATAGATTATTTACTATCACAGTTTCCATCATCACAAATACACATCTATAATTAATTATAATTAAATCTTTAAAGAAGGTATGATTCAAATTTAAATGTTGATACTGACTTATATTGACTTTCAAGAGCCATGGTGTAGCCATGGTGGAGCCAACCATTATTTTAGATGCAAATTAAAGATTGAATATCATCTTCATGACACAAATAAATAAGACCGTCTAGGACCGTCTAGGCCTTGTACTAAAACATTTCGTGAATGTGAGATCGGGAATACATTTTTTAATTTAATAAATGCTTCCGGATGTGAGTGGGAACTTAACTAAAGTTAGGTATCTGCTTCCTGAAGGTAGCAGATTTATTTCCCAGTATATAAAAATGAGTGTACTTTTCGCATACAGGTGATTTATATAGTTCCTGATACTTTTTATTTCATTTTTTTATTTGATCTGGGTCGGCACGTTATTTATTGCGTCATAGCCGGCTATTCGCCCACCAAGCCATCGGGGTCGTACAAGTGCCCCCAATATAATTATATAAACATGAAAAGAAAAACCGAACGAAATATGTTATCAGAAATATTTTTTTTATTAAAATAGTTTCAGGGAAGTAACCAAACTGAATGAACGCATATTTTGACCGAGTAAACATTATTAATTTTATATCTCAGTATATAAAATCATTGAATAACCCAAAAACTGACTAACTAAATTCATTGCTACAATTCTGATTCAGTGGGACCCGTATCTCCGCCAAAAATCGGTAATGCGTTATCCAATTCCGTCGTGAATCGAATGACGATGGGTCTGAATATATTGGGCAGTTCGTATTCAGCTAAGCGTTGATGGATGCTATACAGATGTCTAATTCAGAAACATTACTCCTAAAAGTTTGAAATTCGTTCGGACGAATAAAACGCTAACACCTACTAAATAATGGAAAAAAGTTACCTACTCCATAGGTTAGATACCTTAACTTTATTTTGTTGTATTAGTTTGCTAGGAATCTACGTGCGCGAGGAATCGGCGAAAATTCACTTTAACATTTTAAATTCACGTAGTTTTTAAGCTGACGTTTCTTTATGATCCTTATGATATAAATAAAAACCTTTTGACTTAGACTTTGACTTAAAAAAATATATATTTTATTATTAAATGTGATTACAATTATTTATTAAACTATTTAGATACTTACATAGTTGTAAGTTTGTATACAATATAGTAAATAAATGTATTGAACTATTTAAGCTTATATAAGTACCTGGTTAGAAAATTAATCTTCATTTTTATATCGAAGCTATCTGCTACTGATATTGGGAGAGGACGGAAGACAGCGCGCTACTTACCCCAGGTCTGCGGCGCTTTATGCTGAGTCCTACCACAATTTGTAGCTACTTACCTCATCAGCAGTGTTACCATCTTAGTTATATACCTTATTAATAAATAGTTGCAAATAAATGATTTATCTATCTATCTATCTACTTATTAACATAATAAATTTGTTTACTATAATGTTGGATCTACCTACCATCCTGCTTTTTTCTTTCGCATTATAGCGTGAAATTCATCCACATGTGCCTCGCTAAACCAGACGCACAACAGAATTTATACCCTTGGACAGGGTTCATAATGATACCTAACTATAAGCACCATCTACCTACCACGTGAAAGCAATCAATTTATTGAGTACCTATTGATATTTGAATTTCCATAAATAAATGATCTTGCCCTTAATACAAATAAATTCTTCACTTCCCTTCCGAAAAGAGTACACCTAACAGTTTTACCTCTCAAATTGAATGCTTCGACCAATCTGCATTCATTACACATTGCGCTTTGTCTGCGCCAGCCCTATTTATGGGAACCGAAGTATTCTGAAAGGACGAGATGAGAAAAGTGTTTGTGATGTTGGACTCAGTTTTCCAATAAACAAGTTTTGTTGTAGTTACTGAACATTCAACATTCGCGTTTAGGGTACTCGTTTTATTTACTAACTCATAGCACTACTAATGAAGAGGGAAATTTCATTAGAACAGAATCGTTAGACGCTTTGTGATTTTTAATCTCGCGAGGGACTAAAATTTCACAAAAACAAATGATGGTTAAGCAAAACTTATCCGTCTAAAACAGTAAAAGCGTCTTCATTATAAAAAAAAAACAAACACGCTCACGACTGTCTTCCCCATGGTGGACATCCTCAGATACATACTCAGTGAGAAGATCATTGAGGATACCAAGTAGGGGGTAGTCAGAGGCACGAACATTACATTTGGTACATGGCCGCGTTTTGCAAATAGTAAGCATTCCACGTGACAGGTTGCAAGCCCGTCGCCGCTTATTGGAACACTAACTGTTGGCACATGCCTTCGAATTTATTTAGTTCTAGAGCATGCCAGTTTCCTCATGATATTTTCCTTCACCGTTTTGAGACATACACATACATTTTTCGAGTGAACAGTTTCATAAAGGAATTGAATTTTATGATAGAATATATTATGTTTTTTCTGGTTTTTGATGGTTCTTGATAAAAATAACTTAACGTTACTTTTGAAAGTACTAGTTTTTTGTTATACAACTAAAATAGCAAACTAGCATACGCCCATGGTACGAGGTTACCGTAACCTAAGGACGTTTGCAACAAGTATCACACGCACGTTGCCGACCCTGAGACATAACGGGTGAAAAGTCTCATTTGCCTGTAATTCCACCGGTATCCATACCCTTCAAACCAGAACACAAAAATGCGAGCATTACTGCTTGGATAAACAGGTATTCTGGTAATTCTCCCCCGACGAACGCTTTAACGAGGTTTTCTACTTCTTGTAAACAAATCAAATCGTGTAATCGCTCCAGAATAGGACCGCCCATGTATTTTCAGCGGGGCAGTTCACAATTGGATATCTGTCACTGTGACATTGGTGTAAAACGGAATGTGCCGACTTAGGGTCCGGTCTAACTGACGCGGTGGCAGCGGTGGCTGTGGCGGTGGCGTTCAATACATTCACGCGAATTTTAAAAATCTTTAGAACTAGCGCGTAAAATTGAAATCCATTTTCGGAAACAATATTTATGCTGGAAGGATATATAATGTTTTTGGGCAAGCCTGTGAAAATGAACTATTAATCTTTGCTATTATGTTAGGGTAATTAAAGTAGCAACTATACGTACTATATATATATCTGTGACGAACTAACTATACGTACTATAATATCTGTGACTATGCTAAAGATAAATAACCATCCGTGAAGAGCCAATCAACGGAGTAAGGTGTGCCTACATTATACAAAAAATAAACCGAGAAATAACCTTCTCTTGTTTTTGAAGTCGGTTAAAACAACATAACCCTAAAATTTATTGAGAAGTTGCTGTTGTTGTTAAAGTTTCTATTATATTTTTGTTCGAAGTATGTAGGATCAGCTAGGTTTCTCGCGCAGCAAATACAAATATGTATTTTTGTTCGTTAGTATGTAGGATCAGCTAGGTTCCTCGCGCAGCAAATACAAATATGTATTTGGAGCACAAACAGGTTCAAACCCACGACCCTCGGATTAAAAGGCTTCTTTTATCCCAACACGCCTCTTATAATAAACTTTTACCCGAATTGAACATTTTGTCAGAGAAAATACAACTAACTTGACCCGAGTTCATAAACACAATAACGGATGGTTAGGGCCTGTTTGCGCTTCTTAATTTGAATTTGGCGGCACTTCGCGTTACTGGAGATGGTTGGATCTCCACCGCTGCCACTGAGCGGAATCGGCCAATCACGAGGGCCGGACTGCGACAACAGCGCCACCACCCGCACCAATGGGAACTGTTTACATTTGAACTTCCATCTTTGAAAAACCGAACGGCGGCGGCGGTCATCTTGCGCGAGCGCAATCCTCTTTCTTGAGAAATCATCAACATTACTGTGCTGTGACTGTGATTGTGGTGCAGGTTTGATACCAGAAGTACACAGGCCTGATTTGGAATCAGGCGGCTGATCCAGCAATTCAAAGGTACTTGGAGTGTACTACCATTTCAGTTAGAAGCGCAAACAGACTACTGGTTTATCCCTGTATGTTCTCTTGAACAGGACGACCTCTGTGGCGCAGTGGCTGAAGGCCCGCCTGAGACGCAGAAAGTTGCGGGTTCGATTCCCGCTGCGGGACAAAGGTTGTATAATATGTATGTATTTACAAAAAAAACGTCAGTCATGTAGTTCCCATAACACAAGCTCTGCTTACTTTGGGGCTAGATGATCCTGTGTGAAAAAAAATTCCAACATTATGATTATTGTTATTATATTTTTGACACATGTCAAAAAGCCTTTTGAGTTAGACTTGACCGTCCATTTATTTTGAGAGTGAACTCAAGCCTAAGCTTTCTAAGTATCTACTTTGTAGAAGTCAGCTAAAATGAACTGATAGGTGATATTCCAAGTTCCGCTCGGGGTAAGAATCCAGTTGAACTGAAAACATTTCGTTCGGGATTATAAATGGCGGGGCACAAAGGGCGAACGGCGGTCGACATTTCTCAACGTTGCTTTTATTAAATGTCTGATGTAGTTTGTCACTAGCACAATAAAGGTCCGTGGTCGGTTCAGGTATGGGGCGCGGTGAGGTATGTATACGGGAGAAAAGAAAGAAAGGAAGAAAATACATTTATTTAGCACAACACAACACAACAGGTAACAAAATACAGATCAAATAAACACACACACAGAAAAGTTACATTAAAACATTACACAAATATTTAAAAAATAATAATAAAAAGATGTGTTGTGTGGGGTCAAAAGATCCCTGTCTCAGCATAATGCTGCACCAAACCTGGGAAAGGTGTAGCGCTGATTTCTGACAGGGCCTGCATCGTGATGTCACGAACAATGGGGAGCAAAATAAGAAAAAATATATATAAATGGATAATAAACAAATAAGTGTTATGTATGTGTATGGAGGATAAACTTGTTACAAACTAACCTCGGAATTATTATTATGAAACTAAACACTTTAACAGAAATCGCCGTTCACACATGCGTGTTTTTAAAAGGGTGTACACATGAACATTTATTTCATTACAATGATTTCAAGCAGAACAATAATCCTGATTTTAATTTAATAGCGACACTAATTGCAAATACGAACACTAGCACCAAAAAACGTCTGTAGCATGATCGTATCCAAAAGCCAATCACGTAATGAGTTTCGCTCGTAATGGCGACTATACACAAGATGTGTAGAGAGAAGATTCTTGTAACACTTTGATATTGCATGCCATAGAACCTAAAATTCGCAGGCATCGCACCATTGAGTTTATCAATATTGACCATTGATATTCGACTTTTAAACCTACCACATCCATACAGTTTTTTAGGTATCCACTTTTCAAACTTATTCTACCACATTAATGTAGTATTTTTGGTCATTGAACATTTTGACTATTGGACTTGTTTAATTTTAAATTCCTGCCAACTACATACCACAACGACGCTAAGTCAGCACAAGATAAAACGGTTTTCAACGTCACATCGGAGTCTAAAGAGATATTGTTATTATTTATCTTATCTTGATCTTAGTGGTCGTTGTGTTCATAAATTGTCTCGTTATCCGATTAGAGTTTAAAATTATAGAACATTTCTCGAGCATTGTGGGTTGACTGTTTATCGTGGCACACTGTGGGAATGTGTATACTGTCTGATTACGGTCGAATAAACTGCTCGTATCATATTTTTATGAAAACGAGATAATATTTACAATGATTTGTTTTAAACTTTCAAAATCCCGTTTTAGTAAAAAATATCTTCATAACCATGAAGGTTTCTAAATGGTACTTGTAGTTTGACGATCTCAATGGCGCAGTGACCGAGAAACCGGCTGCGACGCAAGAGGCGCGACTTCGTTCCAGCAGCAGTGTTGTGGTGACGCGGTTCGCATTTCCTGACACATGGAATCGTAGTGCCAGGACTAAGTATGTGTCTGTTAGAAATTTTATTTATTACTAATTCTGCTACTAGATTCCGCCTTCCATCCACGAACTGCCGCATCCCATCGCCGATCCGCGTTTTTACTTATTTTGCTCGGCTTCGAAGGGTCGTAACGTGATGTTTAACAGAAATCTTCCTAATGAATTGAGCTATCAAATGCAAAAAAAAATTCAAATCAGACGGGGAGTAACAGAGACTCATTCAAACAAAATAATAAACAAACTTAATATTAGTATAGATTATTTATTATAATTATTAAGACTTATTTCTGCCAACACCTACTATATTTTCACTATTTTCAGATATTTTCACGTATCTCATTACTGCTGAAAATCAGTGGAGAACAAGTTTTTCTTGTTTTTTGAGACATTATTTCCACTTCAATAAACACAGTTCATATTCTCAGCATAGGAGACTAGATTATATGATACTACGGTTGCAGCAATATCCTGTTCCTAGCTTGTTTACAGTACCATCATACTCACTGTACTGCAATGCACTTAAGGATACACTGTCGAGCAAATTATTGGGAACAATAAAATTAAATCCTTTTTATATCCAAACCAGAACATATTATTATTCCAACGATAGCAGTAGCCGTTGCTATGATAGCTGTAGACGTTACTATGATAGCTGTAGAAGTTGCTATGATACCTGTAGAAGTTGCTATGATTGCTGTAGAAGTTGATATGATTGCTGTAGAAGTTGCTACGATAGCTGTAGCAGTTGCTATGATAGCTGTAGCAGTTGATATGATTGCTGTAGAAGTTGATAGGATAACTGTAGCAGATGCTACGATAGCTGTAGGAGTTGCTACGATAGCTGTAGGAGTTGCTACGATAGCTGTAGGAGTTGCTACGATAGCTGTAGATGTTGCTATGATACCTGTAGCAGTTGATATGATTGCTGTAGAAGTTGATAGGATAGCTGTAGGAGTTGCTACGATAGCTGTAGGAGTTGCTACGATAGCTGTAGGAGTTGCTACGATAGCTGTAGATGTTGCTATGATACCTGTAGCAGTTGATATGATTGCTGTAGAAGTTGCTACGATACCTGTAGCAGATGCTACGATAGCTGTAGCAGTTGCTATGATAGCTGTAGCAGATGCTATGATAGTTGCTATGGGGTGTCGCGGGGCGCCGCTATCGTGGAAGTTTCAGCTATCGTTTCAGTTATAGTTATACGTTGCGTGACAGTTTCATTTATGTTTTCAAAACTATTGTCTTTATCACATCAAAATTCATAATAATTATTTATTTATTTTTACCACCTGTTGGTAGGTTACGGTAACCTACCAACAGGTGCGTCGTATGCTAGTTTGCAATTTTAGTTGTATTCAAAAAAGATACCAAACCACGATAATTTCCATTCTATGACTTGACTTTTATGATTTCGCAAGAATAACTTATTAATGTTAATCGCGTAGTTTCCGTGGCCTCAAGTGTATTCTGCGTAATTCGAGTGTGCAAGCATCAAATATGCCCGAGTTATTATGAGCCTGCTTCCTTGTAAGACCATGGAAGATGTAACAGTACTTTCGTTAAGTATAAACTCATATTCACTCTGGCATATCCGACACGTGTCCGTCAAAGTTAAAATCAATAGGCTTTTATTCATTGAAATCACAAGGATCACATAGAAACATCCAATTTAGTAATCAGTTTAAAAATAAAGAAACCTGTCTGCGGTTTCTTATGCGTGGTTAAATAATCTTGTTATGCCTTTATAAAATCTAATAACAAATGTCATCTCGTATTATCATTATGATTATTTTTTTGATAAATAAATAAAGTCTAAAAAACTTCAACCAAAGTTTGATGAATATTTGTCCCGTAGCAGGAATCGTACCCGCATCTCTTGGGTTACACCTGCCACAGATATTAACGCAACCGCTGTACATAAACTTAACGGTTGTCAAAGTTTACCGCCATAGTGACAGTTTTTCTATAGAAACTTTTTTTATAATACTTACAAACAATGTGGCGCTAGGAGGACATAATGCTGAGGCATTCTCTACCAGTCATCCTGATTTTTCAATATGCATCGGATTAGGAGCTGTCAAATAAGAAACCAGAACATTTACTTTCGGTTTAGTGTACTCTTAAATGAATATAGGTAAGACTATACATGTAACAATTTTAATAAGCCCTTATAAAATGTATAAGGACATTTTCTACCAACTAAATAGTGTGAAAATGTCAATAGGTAGATTATACATTGATACAAAAGATTTAAAAAAAAGTTTAGTGCATACGAGCCCTAATGTCCTTTGATCATCAATACCTCCCGGATGTTGGTAATGGAATTTAATCTTAAATCGGTGCAACAAAAATCATTTTTCAAGTCAAAGTGAAATAGGCTGTTGTAGTATGACTTAATTAAAATTGTGCTTATTATTCCTGCTAAGAAAATTCCCTAATGCCTTCAAGAACAGTAAAGCTTTCATAAACTAATTATAATATATGAAAATGTGTTTCCTTTAATTAATCGACTTCAAAAAAGGAGGTTCTTAATTCGGTTGTATGTGTAGGGACATTGTTATATTAATGTTTAATCAACAGTTTTGAGTGTGAGATGTATGAATGCGACCCGCCAGTATTATCGGCTACCGGTCAGCGCGTGTGAGTCATATTGGGTACTTTGTCGGAATTATGACTTAAGAGGCCAGAGGAAGAGAATTGTCCATACAAACGTAATACCAATATCATTTGTATTTAGAGCTTATTTTCACCATTATTATGCTATTATTTGTATTCGAATAGTATTTATCTAGGGACCTGGATATATATTAAAAAAATACTAACCTAAATGAAATGAAATCATATTTTTGCATATTTTTACGTCATACATGACATATTTTCCTCTTATTTGTTTCGTATTAAAAACAACAATATCTTACATATTGTTTTATAAGGAACAAAGCTTGTATTGTCTAGATACAAAATAACAATTTGAAGTGAAAAATACAACAAGTTTTTAGTAATAATTTATGATATTACGGAACAGTATCAAATTTATAAAAAAATCTGCACGGCTATCGAGCTTGCACGAAGCGGTGCGGGGTCGCGGGACGGGACACTTCGGTTGTGTGATCGCTTAGACAGGCACTCACATTAGCGTAACATGTATTTAAACGGGGCGGCGCGGCGCGGGCGCTGGCTCGTTCTTCGGTGTAGGGTAGGCGACAATTTACTGTACTGTGCGTGCGTATTTATTTGCTAAATTGTATGTATTGTAACATTTTTGACTCTATTGACCTAACTGACGGCTTACGGTTTGGTTGCTGAAATGGACTCTGAACGTTGGGATGTATCTTACAGTAAGTACCTAACTAACTTATATAAGTATATAAGTTGGTTCCATATTTTTAAAGTAGGTACCAGGTACATAACTACTTACCTAAGTAAGTTTTTTTGTTTATCTTTAGATACTTAGGTGAAGTAGGTAGTAACCTACCTAAATACATGTAGACAAAATTGAAGTTACTATGCATCTGTAATTATTATTAAAAACTTTTTTTCTTACCTACCTATATTCTCGTTGCCTAACACTCTAAATTATGACCAAAAAATATATTTTAATAATAGGAGTAGGTACCTAGATACCTACATTTAGCTCAGCGCACCCTGGCTTGGGTAGGGTCAACAGAAGACCGGATTTGTTCGGACATGTGTGGATATTTGAGCTCAATACTGAGTTTCTTCGACTTTTTTTGGAAAATACCGATATTTTACGAATATCATTGATAAATCGAAAAATAAGCAAAAAATGTTTTTTAATAGGTTTGTACTTTTATTCGGATGTTAGTAACCCTAACCCGATATCAACCTGATAACTTGCTAATATTTGATGAGTATGCCTAATACTAAAACTCTTGAGTTATTCTCATAGATAAGAGATAAGAGTTATTCTTATTTTTCTCTTCGAAATCACACAAAAAAATAAATGGCAAATCGATTTTATTATAATCTGTATAATTTACAGAGCCAAGGCGATCGGGTAAAAATCACTTATACTCGCTGTGATACTCACTATATGGCGGCGGGCAGAGTGGATGAGAAGAGCCGGACACCCAGCTCAGTGGCGCGTATGGGAGAGAACTGATGTGGGCTGATGATGATAATCGGGCCGATTTTTGGACGCGCCTCGAATTGAAGTTGCGAGCGTCATTCGCCGCACTCTTAAGACGGGCAGTCAGAAAGTGGATGAGAAGATCCGAACACCGGTCTCCGTGGCGTGTATTGAGAGATGTCTATGTCTAGCAGTGGACTAATGAAGGCTGATGATTATGCGTATATAGTCGTATATAGGATAGGTAGACCAATGAACTCTTTTAAAAAGCATTCGTTTTAAGATCATTGTCATTTTAAATCACCCATATATAACAGACACATAGTCCTGACCCCACACAAGGATTCCCTGTATCATGGATATCAGAAACTACGAATGCCAGTGATAACACAAAACCTAGACCCGGAATAAATATATATTGCAATAATCCGAAATTAGTCTAACACATCAAGAATACTAGAATTTACTAAGTATAGTAAATCACGGTGGTTAATTTGTGCACTCCTCTTGTTCAAACGCACAAAACAAGTTTTTGATTGATTTGATCACAGAATACATGATAGTACTGGAAACAAGCGAAGAATGGCCACTCACCCCTAGCCACCGATCAGACTTACCTCACCCAGTCAGTTCAATACATACATTTGCTCTAAGCGGTGGGACAGAAGTCATTTTTTCTGCGTGACAACATTTTCAATTCGACTACAAAACAAAAGTTAAGGACGGAGCGCTCGAAACCTGGCAATAAGTCAAATTAAATGCTGCCAATCTATGAAAATATAAATCTAACTCACTCAAACATATAACATCAAAACTGGGTATCTGTCAAAAGCTCGATATGTAAAATAAATTGCCATAAGAAATCACACAGCTTCCGCTTAACCAATACAAAACTAAATTAAAGGTATTCCTTGAATGTCACCCTTTTTATCACGTTAATGAATACATGAGTTGTTCATTTTCTGATTTGCATGCATAGTGGAAAAATCTAGATTATGAATTTATGTACACTTTGACATTTTTAGATTAAGAACATGATTATGTTGACATGCCAATGTTATGTAACTATAACGAAGTGGTTAAATAAATAAATATCAAATATCAACGTTCACCTATATAACGAGGGTGATTACGACGCATTTGTTTCATATATCAATTCTTGGCTGGGCCTAGGGTGTGAACAATGTATAAGAACGAATTATGCATACACATCCCAAGAGCCTGTAGGTCGAAACCAATTTGTTTGAAAAATAATTGTCTTTTTTTTATCATCATCATTATGCCACACAAAATAAACTAAAATGTTTTATTGAGTTTCGCTTTAACCATTTCAGATTTTGAAACAATATGTCATGTTTGTCCATATATAAAAGGCCGTAACTGTATACAGCAAACGAGTTATCCCTTCCTATTACGCTTCGCCACCGCGGAACTTAATTACGTTTTCAAACTCAATTATTACAGAGCATAGTTCAAGCTCACAGCTCAGACGTTTTCAGCATAAAACAAGCTCCCAACACCTTAAACGGTTTCGTTTACCAAAAAACAAAAACAACTCGGGACTATGGGTACTTGTAATTATATAAAAATACCCACGATACAGAGAATCCTAGTGTGGGGTCAGGACAATGTATGTCGACGTCGATGCGATGAGACTTCCTTTGATTGTACGAAGACTAGAACTTTTTACTACTCATGCAACAATTAATTTAATGCCAGCAACGCGAACCTTATAAGACTGTTGGGTGTTTATCGTATATGGTTCAACATCTTTCTATACGAGTATTTTACTGTCACAGCGATCCGTGTCTGGAACTCTAGTCTAGTAGAAATCCACCCTGCTGCTTCCATTAGAGTCTTCAAATCGAAAGTTTCCAAACATTTCATCTCTATAAAATAGTCAATAAGTTTGAGCGTTTTAAATATTATTATATATGCATGTATCTGGGTATAAATTTTGATGTACGTACTTAAGTATGAATTATTTTCATTAATGTATGTAGACTACTTTTATTTTAAGTACCTAGTTATTATTTGCTTAGTCATTTTTTATCTTCTTTTGGTAATCTCCTTCAAACGCACTATCGCCCTACTATTCATTACACAAAGGTTAGTTGGGAGAAAATGTGAATTAGAATTAAGTTAAATTAATGCAGTTTAACACTACCACTTAAGAAAATGAACCTTACCCTGACTAACATATTTTGTTTGTGCCACACAAACAAAATATTATGTTAATTAATTATGTGGGCAAGGTTAGACTGTGGCCGCCCCAACTACAGCTCAGTGCTAAATCATTCTTTATCTAGTGCTTCGCGAGCCAAATTGTTCGCGTCTTTAGTTTAGGAGTTAATATTTTTCTTTCGACGGGAGCTCGCTCGATTTTACGCCCTCATATTTTCGCTAGAGCTTAATTTCTGATATAATCCCTGCATTTGATACAGTGTTGTGAAATGCAGAGTGCACTTTGGCAGAGGAAAATCTTTATAAATTCTCTTAAACTGCTTGAAATCATGTCATTGGAAAATCGTGAAGGAATCCGTGAAAATACAAAGTAAGTTTTTTTTCATACAACTTACAAACAAACAAGCAGACGGTCCACCTGTTAGTAAGCGGTTAACGTAACCCATGGGCGCTTACAACACTAGAGGATCACTCGCGTGTTGCCGAGCCTGAGACATAACTAGTGAAAAGTTTCGTAAACCTGTAATTTCACTGGCACCCTTCAAAACACAATGCGAGTGTAGCTCTCGCCACATGACTGAGCTACGTTACATCACATCAACAAAGAGCTAACACAGATGTCACTGCATTGGAGTGTCTAGATCACGCAAGTGAAGTGTTCACTCAACTTAAACAAATATAATACCTCCGACAAAACAACTGTCCTAGGACAGTTGCCGGGATCCTAGGACCCCGGGTAAGTGGATCAGATAGATCAGCCCGGTGGAAGATCTTTCCCACAGCAAATGGAGGACACTATACCAACCGTATTCTCCATACGAGCATTAATGTTTGGTTGCAAAACTACCTACTTCCCTGAACGAGTTCATTCACATTTAGTTCTTCTACTTGGTAGTAGAAGAACTAAATGTACTAAAACTACCCCGGTGGGTAGGCAAAGAAAAAACTTGATTGCCGAAGTTTTGCATTATATATGTAGTTAGCATTCCACGTGACAGGTCGCAAGCCCACTTTTTAACTAAATCTTACCTTCGCATTTTGTTCGATTTATTTATGTTTTCTCTTACACCAAAAAAAAACAAACACGCTCACGACTGTCTTCCCCATGGTGGTCATCCTCAGATGCATATTCAGTGAGTAGATTTTTGTGGATACCAAGTAGGAAGTAGTCAGAGGTACGTCCGAACATTACATATGGTGCATGCCCGCGTTTTGTAAGTTAGCATTCCACGTGACAGGTTGCAAGCCCATCGCCGCTTATTGGAACACTAACTATTGGCATGCCGGTTTCCTCACAATGTTTTCCTTCACCGTTTTGCGCACATGATTCTTTCGAGTGGAAAAATCCATTGGTACATGGCTTGGTTCGAACCCACGACTTCCGGATCAGAAGTCGAGGTATCTCCCACTAGGCCAATACGGCTCTTACACCACCCATCGCTAAAAACGATTAACTCACCTAAAATCCTCGTACATTTGTCCTTGCGCTGAAAATCTGTGAGCAGCTTAACGCCACCTCGCACCGAGTCCACTGTCCATACCGATTCGGGATTAATAGTCTCAGTACACTGAAACTGCGCACTGCTGCTCAAACTTTGCCCGTTTCGACCTAATTGATAAATTATTGCCAAAAGCTTGTACTATAATTTACAGTAGTCAAATTGGGCTTAAATGTACTTTTGAGACAAACTATTGTTTGAGTTTTTTATTTAGATAAATAAAGGTAGGTATCAATTAATTGAGTTAACCAAAACTAATAGTTTGGATGTTTGTTCTGTTGTGGCTTTACCGATTTGGATGAAATTTGGAACAGGTAGGTATAATTCGTGACATCAAATAACACATAAGTACTTATTATCCCATAGCAGTCGAAGCTATGGGCAGAAACTAGTAAATCTATACTAATAATATAAAGAATTAAAGTTTGTAAGTTTGAATGTAATTTCCGGAAGTACTCATCCGATTTCAAAAAATATTTAACCAATATTTACAATACACAGGGTGGGTATATTTCAATTTTTGTTTTGTCCCTTTACATCCCCGGTTCCCTTTTTAGGTTAAAATTAGTGACAGCTGGACTCAATCTATTTGTCAACCTAAAATAACTATCAAAAAAACTGGAATCGATTATCATCGGTAAACTAAAGGTTATTTTAGAGTGTGTCCAATGTCATTTCATTGTTCTATAATTCACACAGATAGTGCTGGAAAGTTGAAAAAAAAGTCGCTGGATTAAAAGGATGGGCAAAAAATGTTTTTGCGTGCTTTGAGCCGAGGGACTGTCATAAATAAGCATTATGGCTTTTTCATAAGTGAGATAAAAATATTTGCATTTAGTGTGGAACAAACTCGGTCGCCACTCATAAAAATAAATATTGAATTTAAGCGGTAAAGTTTGAGCACCACCGCCTTAAGGGTATCGAACTAATCCGGTGCACCTGTGACAAGAAAAATGTTTCCTTCACACGCGACCGGTTCCCAACCTTTTAACTTTCCAACTGTCGTATAAATAGATTAAAATGGCGTTGTGAGTCTGTTTGTAGCTGCTTATGGCTAAGTGAAATGGCTGGCTAAGTGAATAAACATGACTTGAGAATATACACACAATTTTTCAGTCTAAAAAGACATAGCAATAAAGTGAAACTTAGAAGATTTTTTTCTTGAACTTTCTCAGTTGTAAATAATAAATTCACAGGCCGTAATGAGATAAATTAAACGAGACAACACACCGCGTTCCTCAACCGATATGAACTAGATACATTTCGTAAGCAAATTACAGAGTTCACGTTGACCTATGAGATAATATGAGCCAGCTGCAAGAGTTGTTTGTTTGTCTGTAACCATTTATCTCAGCAACGGCTTACAGAATTGTCGGTTCTTGCAATCGACTTATATGTCTTCAAGGATGGTTCTCAGATAGTTTTTATCACCACAAGTCAATAGCGAATGCTATAACTGATGATATAAAACACGTCGGGTGCTTAAATTTCTATAAAAAATTACTTGTGTATTGCGTATTTTTGCCTTTTACAACAGGTTATACGTAGGTATACAACACTACCAAGAAAAAACTGTCTAATGCGAAATTCATAAGTCGTCTCCCAACAATAAGGTTGTATCTGACAATAAGGTTTTATCTGAAAACTTGACGCAATCAATTTAATCAAAAAGATCAACAGCCATTCGTTAACAAGTTATACATTGTTTGTTTTAATATTGAAATTGATGTCTAGTTTGTTTTTATTAGTTTTTTGGTAACATTGATTTATACAACTTTGTACTAGTACTGTATTTCTAGCTTATATTTATTATTGAGTGAGAGTAGATAGGTATACATTATATATAGAATATAGGTAAGTATATGTATATAGAATTGTTGTATTTGCGTACCTACTTTTGAAAATTAAAAAATCAAACAATCACGTCTTAGATTTAACATACTCAGTGCCTACGTTTTTAAGGAGGGCATAGTCAAAGTCCATTTAAGTTTATTAATAAAAATCACAAGGATCACTTTGAATCGTCGGTTTTATCTACTGCTGGTTCTTCCGCGACCATGCCAGGACAAAAAGATAAGAAAACAAGGCTGGTTATTCATTTAAATAATCCTTTTAAAAACAATAGTTACCTAAAACAAGTTGGATCATTTTCAATCCAAGAGTTTTAATAATCTAAATAATCCGATATCTTATAGTTTGCCTTGTTATAAAGTTTTGTTTATTTGCGTTTTTTAATTTGTTAATTGTACATTTTTGTATATCTCTTGGGAGTTTGTTATAAAGTCGATGTCAGAGACTCTTTGAAACATAACTTTTGGCACATTCCTGAATTTTGCTTAAGCATATCACGTGACAGGTTTTAAGCCCATCGCCGAACACTAAGTAATGGCATTGCGTTCGAATTTTTAGTTCAAAGGCATACCTGTAGCTTCATGGACTTACAGTATGGATCTGGGGGCATCCATCATAAAAAAGTCTATGTATAAGTATATAAAGTATAGTTTTGTCATCTACTAAAACCTGACCTGTCGATCGACAAGTTTACCTAACAAAATTTCTGATCAAAAGTTTTGTACATTTCTAAATCTGTATAATAAGTCGCCATTGTCATTCTTTTAAAGTAATTAGGAGGATGATCTGAGAAAATTCCCATAACAATGACCTATATATTTAAGTACGTAAGACCTTATGTGGATCTACATGCTATTGATCTGATGATGGGGTCATGAAGTGTCTCTTTCAAATGCAAAATCTACGCAGCACTTTGTACATTTTGTTCGGTTTAAATCTTAAAATCAGAAATGAAATTCTGTTTGAAACATTCCTTCCGGAAATAGTAAGTATGGAAATCAGCCGGCTTAATTCACCGCTGAAACTTTTCACGACGGTTCACCAATTAAGAATGCCTACCAGTTCATTTCACTTTCAAATTCGCCTGTGATTTGTTTTATTTTGCCTCTGAAATTCCCGAGGATCCACTAACAAGCCGCCTTGTCATTTCAATATTGAATAGAACCAAGAAATTAGTTGGGTTATTTACCGACATATAAAAATGTCGTTGTATTGATTTGATTAAGCCTATAGAGAACTCCGAAGGCAGATCTGAAGGTGCGATAGGTTCAAACTCGGTAGTGCAATATTTTTTTTTTTCAAATTATAAGGAAAATAGTTTGTTCGCTCAAAACAGTAAGGGAAAACCGGCGTTCACCAAAGAAACAAAAGATCGAGAGTATGTGCCATCGGTTATAATTCATGTAAGTGGCGAAGGGCATGCAGCCTAGTCACGTGGAATGCAAAACTTATGCCAGATTGTTTGTTTAAGTGTAAGTAAATAATACCCTCTTTATTTTGTATGTATAGTCAGCTGCGACGCAAAATGTTTTATTCCCGCAAGGACAAATAAATAATGTTTGACATTTTCACACAACATCATCTAGCCCCAAAGTAAGCAGAGCTTGTGTTATGGGAACTAAATGACTGATAATATACTACTTTACTTAAATACATTTTTTTTTGTAAATACATACTTATTATAGATAGAAAACATCCAGACCTAGACAAACATTTATAACGCAACGGGAATCGAACCCGCAACCTTCTGCGTCTATTCTGCAGATATTTGTTTCGAGGCTGGGTATTGTAGTTCCTGATACACACGACACAGAAAAGGTCAAGATAATAAAATAATATAAAGTAGACCCACAAAAAGGACAGGCACAAAATAAATGCAATATATACTTTATAAAAAGTTAACAGTAGGATACTGTATGCCACTGAAAAATATGTTTCAGGAATATAAAACTGAGAAAGTATCATGTTTAAAAAAATTAGATGAGTGAACATTCATCGGAATAGGAATACGATCTCTCTTTCCAAATACACGGCTCCGTTGTAACATTCGTAGTAAATCTCCCGGGCAAATGAACACGTCTGTACCGCGATCGGATGCGATACATCTCCGAGACTATTCTGAGCATAAATTGGTGCGCGGACGCGGTTAACGACGCGCTCCCGATTTATAGACGTTAGATCGGTTCGCCTTTTCATTTTTGTTATTATAAGTGAAAAGGAAAAAGGGTATAAAGCTGTCAATCAACTGCAGCAGACATGCTATGCACGCGGAATTAAAAGTCTGCAATAAAGTTTCGTTCGAGCATAAATTGGTGCGCGGACGCGGTTAACGACGCGCTACCGATTTATGGACGTTAGATCGGTTCGCCTTTTCATTTTTATTATTATAAGTCAAAAGGAAAAAGGGTATAAAGCTGTCAATCAACTGCAGCAGACATGCTATGCACGTGGAATGAAAAGTCTGCAATAAAGTGTAGTTCGAGCATAAATTGGTGCGTGGACGCGGTTAACGACGCGCTACCGATTTATGGACGTTAGATCGGTTCGCCTTTTCATTTTTATTATTATAAGTCAAAAGGAAAAAGGGTATAAAGCTGTCAATCAACTGCAGCAGACATGCTATGCACGTGGAATGAAAAGTCTGCAATAAAGTGTAGTTCGAGCATAAATTGGTGCGTGGACGCGGTTAACGACGCGCTACCGATTTATGGACGTTAGATCGGTTCGCCTTTTCATTTTTATTATTATAAGTCAAAAGGAAAAAGGGTATAAAGCTGTCAATCAACTGCAGCAGACATGCTATGCACGTGGAATGAAAAGTCTGCAATAAAGTGTAGTTCGAGCATAAATAGGTGCGTGGACGCGGTTAACGACGCGCTACCGATTTATGGACGTTAGATCGGTTCGCCTTTTCATTTTTGTTATTATAAGTAAAAAGAAAAAAGCTATAAAGCTGTCATCCAACTGCAGCAGACACCCTATGTAAGTGTAAGGAAAAATCTACAATAAAGTGTAGTTCGAGCATAAATTGGTGCGAGGACGCGGTTAACGACTCTCTACCGATTTATGGACGTTAGATCGGTTCGCCTTTTCATTTTTGTTCTTATAAGTGAAAGGGAAAAAGGATATAACGTTTTCCATCAACTACAGCACACACGCTTTGCACGTGGAAGGTGAAAATATATACTAATATAATATATTATAAAGGGCTCTTGCGTCACAGCTAAGTGAAATAGTTTCACTGAACAAGGTTGGGTCACACAATCTATTTTCACTGAAAGAACAGTTTTAACCAATCGGTAATTAAGTCTGTGTCCATAGAAAGTACCTTATCTCCTATTAATGACTTGGCCTTACCAAAGGGGACTATAAAAATATAATCACCGGTCACAAAGCCGTGTTCAGACATGGCCTTTGAAAGAAGCTTTGAAAGGTGACATGTTTGTCGGCATTTTTTGAGGAAAAAGCAGAATGCAGATTTCGTAAATTAGAGGGTTTTCACATACCTTTTTACTGGATTTATACTTTTACTAGACACGAGTTTTGAAAGAAAGTATTTTTAAAATAAAAATACTTTCTTTGTTCTTGCAAGTGATAAATGCATGGGTAGGTACATTTTATATTGTTTTTAATTATTCTCAGTATTCG
Source organism: Perizoma affinitatum (assembly GCA_961405105.1). NCBI lineage: Eukaryota > Metazoa > Arthropoda > Insecta > Lepidoptera > Geometridae > Perizoma > Perizoma affinitatum. Next base: position 9,700,999 of record OY560205.1, on the reverse strand, counting down.
ATTTCATATAAAAGTTTACTTTATGTGAATTTTCAATTACATTACCTACTCAGGATAAAACTATAAATTTATTTTTACGAATAGTATACTTAATGCACCTAGGTGAATTAACCCAGGTTAATTCACCTAATTAATCAGAGTAACAATGTATTAAAAAAAATACATTGTTACTCTGAAATTACGAGAAATTGCGCGATAATTATAGTTATTTTTTAAACGCTGTTTTCTTTATGTATTCATATTATTTCAAGTAGATAACATACTTATTTTCCTATATTGATACACACTATACAATACTTGAATAAAGATACTCTTCTACTTACATGAAGATATTTATTTCTGGTGTCGGTGTTTTGGTACCACAGTACTGCCAGTTCTTAATAACCAGGACACAGAGACTCCTAGGGTGAAGTAAGGATTATGTATGTGTGCGTTGGCTATATTATTATTTATTTACTAGCTTCTGCCTACGACTTCATCCGAATGGTACCCGGATAAAAAGTAGCCTATGTGTTATTATGATTTGTAAGCTGTAAAGTTTCATTAAATCCGTTCAGTAGTTTTTGCGTGAAAGAGTAACAAACATCCATCCTCACAAACTTTCGCGTTTATAATAGCAATAAGATTCTATGAATGGAGTTTTGGAAAACTATTGTTCATGTGTTATTATGTTAGCTATACTACTGTAAAGTTTCATTAAATGCCGTTCTGTAGTTTTTGCGCCAAAGAGTAACAAACATCCATCTTCACAAACTTTCGCGTTTATAATAGCAATAGGATTCTAAGAATGGTGTTTTGGAAAACTATTGTTCCATCATCCACATCAGCCCACATCGGTTCACTGCTGGACTCCGAATACGAACCACTGTGCCCACATCAAACAATCAAAAAGTTTGGCAAGATAAATATTTTCGAATCAAAAATATCTTAACGAATATTCGGTGTTTAACTATTTGTTTAGCCTGTGTATTTAATGTCAGAGATACGATTTTTTAAGTAACGATTAATAATGAAAACCAAAAGAAATTTATTTTTACGGCGATTGATATAATCTATTTGAATGAAGAAGTAATAGTATTTGGGGACTATGTCAAACATAATGTTTGGACGTCCCTCTACCTACCCTTTTTGGTATCCTCAGAGATCTACGCACTCAGTATGAATCTGTGGATGTCTATCATATGGAAAAACGTTGAGAGCGTTTTGTTTTGTTGATATTTGAAAAAAAAACGCTACCTGTTCTAATTTTAATTCTCATTTCCTTTTAACAATTCACCTTATTTGAATTTTATGGATCATTGACTGTTGAAATTGGTCGCAAAACTGAAATAGTATAATATCCTTCGCTTTTACAATCGTTTCAAAATTAATGGTCGCATAAATCAAAGCCTGGCTAAGGGCTTCTCCACGGTCGGCGGCTACGACGCTGAGCTTTGTCTAGTAAAAGTTACAGTCGTTAACAGGCTTTGGACAATATTGTAAAACGATCACCATTATGTTAAAATGTTGTTTTTTTTATTTCAGACAATTTAGCTTTTATTATTTTTTTTAGAAATTAACTGTAACCGCCCATTGTGCGTTTCTTTGGTTCTTTTATTACGTTTCTGTGTTTTGTACTGTAAATTTGTGTTATGAAAAATAAAGAGTTTATCTATCTATCTATCTATGCAATATTAAAACAAATCGGAAAAACGTTTTTATAACTCAAAAACAAGAATAAAAAAAAAAAAAAATATGAGGGTATAATTTTTTTTTCACTGCACCCTCCCCTTGTGGAGTATCATTGAATATGTGTCAAAAAAAACCCTTTGAGATTTACTTAATCATAATTAATGTTAAGCTTAGGAAAAATAATGCTGTAAACATTTCAACCTTGAGTCCTAAAAAGTATGAAACAAAGTTTAACAAGTAGCACTTGATAGGAACTACAACAAAAATTAGTTTGAAGAATTATCTACTTCGGGAACCTAACAAGGCATGTCTGGACCCATCTTGGGCACTTTGTTTCAAAATGTAGTTACTTGGATTTTAAAGTTTGTTCATGTTTATATATTTTTTCTTATGATTGTACCTCATTTTTATTTATATTAATAATAAATTCATTGTATTAACTAAGTATTGATATTTATATTTCTTAATATGTACGGCTCTGAGTCCTAAAGATCTGGAATTTGGAGGAGTAATCAGTTGAGGTGTAAGGATGCATTAAAAAAAAATATAGGTACCTCTAGCAGAATGCAACAAGAAAGAAGAAAAAAAACTTGGACATAATCGCTGGAGCGTTTCAAAAGTAATGTGATTTTGTTCGGGGAAAGCGGTATGTCAATTGTAGGATGCTATGATCCTTATATCGAATCAAATGTAACTGGTCTATGTCCATGACGCTAGGAGCCCTCAACCTCAGTGTAAAGACTTCCTTATCTGTGCCAATATCGCTCGTCACTAATGATGCCGAGGACTAAAATATCGCTGACTATTGCAAAATACAGAGTGACTGTTTGGCAGATGCATTAAAATTTTACGACATCCGACTATTTTCATATTCCGGTAAACTTAAATTACTGTTTGCTGATTTGCACATTCGTATTGAATAATATGTATTCTTAATATTATTTTCTGATAGTAATGATATCTCAAGGACACTTCGACGTGGTTTTAGCCTGTGGAGCAAAGCCGACTGAGTGGTGTCGAAAGTCGGACCGGAGAAAACCTGGTCGTCCGAAAGCGAGTTGGATTGACGACATTAGAATAGGCTGACAGAAGAAAAACAAGGCATGTACCTAGCAGTGGGTGATTCCGGGCTGAGATCATGAATCTTGAAGTTTGAAGGGATGGCAAAAGGGAGCCAAAACCAAAATTTCTCTCAAATGTTTCTAAAGTCATTGCCAGCCACGATTTAATTTTCTTTTAATACACATTATTCTAATTAAAGTTTTATGCCATACAAAAAAAATAAGACATGGTAATTTTTGTATATATTTGTTTAATTTGAAGCCTACATTCCAATACAATACAATTATGGTATAATTTTTACCTTTGAGTCACAGGAAAAAGAATATGAGTATGACCGGTCTATTGATAAAACTATCTAGATTTGGTATTTGCAAGAATTTTGCATAACGTCTTCAATTGTCTGTGGATAATTCGAAATAAACTCACTCTCATATCTAGTTCGAATAGTAATTTCATATTTTACTCATCCGAGTTCGAGAATCTCTCATTTCTCAGTTCCAATAGTAGCGTCCTAATATTTTACTCACCAATTCTAGTAGCTGGACAGCCATTCCGCCGGACCCATTCTAATCTTTGTCTCAATTCTGAATATCAGGCGGACAATTATTGGGCTTGTAAACATGATTTACGGTCCTTCTATTGGGAGGTGATCCCGTTATGATTGTTTAATTTACCTCTATTGTGTATGATTTGTGGAAGGGTGTTTAAGATTCTAGGATTGTATTTTGGGTTCTATTTGAAGAGGAACTTGACAGTCATTACTTATAAGTACCGATAAGACAATGGTACAGTGTTATATCTATGCCTCCATCAAAATTGTGAACTTCTATTTTTTCAACCTAGAGGAATTCAGATTTAAGAGTACTCCGAACCAGCAATGCATGAAGAATGTGAATTAAGAAAATGAGGTATGTCTGGTGTCCACTTTCAACGATGAATGTAAGAATCCGTGGTCTCTGCCTACCACTTTGTAAAATAGGCGTAAGTGTAAATATGTTATATCATATATTAATAAAACTATTGTGATCATTGGGTTCTAATACTCATCGGCACGCTTCGCTCGACTCATTCTTATGTTTTCTGTACCCTGTAAGCTAAATTTATAAAATCAAGATGTACTATACATATTGGAAAATGTTCGTTTCAACTCATTCCGAGAATCTTCATCAGGGTGTGCGGTGACCACGGCACAGGGAATCTTAGTGTGGGGTCAGGACTATATATTTGTATGTTAGGTTAGGTTATACACTTTGTCCTGACCTCACACTAAGATTCTTTGTCAGGGTATTTATAAGTTCACCTGCTGGGTGTCACACACAAAAAACTGATGATAAAGTTTCTAAGCATAGCGTTCCTGATATTGTGTTTATGTTTTGACTATTTTGTCTCGTATAGGGGTAGGTAGTTCGTCTAACGTTACTGCATCGTTGGAGCTGACTGCATTAGGTAAATCCTTGTTAAGCTTTTAAGTGCTGGGAAACATACCTTTATGTGTAGGTAATTATGGTACTTTAGATCTTCAACACTTGACCGTCCAGCAGACTTAGCGTGAGTCCCAAGACAATCGTTTCCAAGACAGAAGTCTTCTTTTCCGTTAATAAAACCGCAGTCTTAGCTGTTGCTAAGACTGCGGCATTTCTTAGTACATGGCCAATACGAAATGCCTTATCTTAAAAAGTCGTGTTGGCCTAGTGGGCGATACCCCGACTTTTGATCCGGAGGTCGTGGGTTCGAACCCGGTCGTGCACAAATGGATATTTCCATTTGAAATGGAATGCTTACTTGCAAAACGCGGGCATGTAATGTTTGGAAGTACCTCTGACTACACCCTACTTGGTATCCTCAAAGATCTACTCGCTGAGTATGTATCTTAGGATGTCCACCATGGGGAAGGCAGTCGTGAGCGTGTTTTTTTGTTTGTCATATCTGATATCAGGGTGATACATAAGCATATGAAGGATGTCCCAAAATATGTATATACAGATATGTAAATAACTTATGTAAAATATGTTGACCTCTATGGCGCAGTGGACGATGACCCCCGCCTGAGATTCAGAAGGTTGTGGATACAATTCCTACCGCGGGACAATTTTTGTATGATCTGCAAATACTTGACTCGAGTTTGGGTGTTTTTTATGCATAATATGTATGTATTTACAAAAAAACAATTATCTAAGTAGTATATTAGTCATATACATAGTTCCCATAACACAATCTCTGATTATGGAATAAATGATGATGTGTCTAAATGTCCATCATTATTTTTTATATTATCAAGTATTCCTGAGTATGTACGTTATTCAGAAAGGACGTTACTATAAAATCGTCTTTTTTTTGTAAAATTCATTAAATATTCCAAATAATATAAAGGAGGTATATTTTTTTTCTTTCGAATACTCTTTTGATTAGAAAAAAGTATCCTCGATCCTTGCGACGCAAACTAACAAACCCTATTTTGTGAAATATTGTTCACCCCATTTTGAATTCAAACTCGATCGGCCTCAGATTCCAATTTAAGGAAAACCTTACACCGAAATCCTAGGTTTTATAGAATCCTAGGTATTTCGGTGTATCTACGCCACCTAAATCAGCTTGCATTATACAATTTTATTTTATTATAATAACCAAAATACACATATGTAGTCCTGAAACAAAACTAGGATTTCCTGTGCCGTGGGTCAGTAAATGAGTAACGCCAAAATTAAAAATTGCACGAACTCTTTGTTTAAATACATTTGTATCTGTTTATTTTGTATGCAATGTTAAGCTGTCTTGGGTGTTCCAATTAAAGAAAAAAGATTACATTCTATTAGGCATTACTCGCATTTCGATCTCGAATCTGTGTCAGATCTTGGACGCAATGTTTTGAACGTCAGAAAATGTGACGAGCGTGTTTTATGTATTTTAACTGTTTTATTTATTTCGGTCCAAATTATTAGATCAAAAATGTACTTTCGTACTCATTTTTAAATGAATAAGTAGATAATATTATCTTAAATTCCAAGGAATAATAATTAATATAGTCAATACTAATAATAAAAACATATAATGTTACACCCTTCTGTTCCTAGCACATTATTCCTCGAAATAATAAACACATTTTCGTGCTATTAAAACTTTTCTTTCAACATGACAATGCACTGTGTCAGAATGCAACACTCGCTCTACCACGAAACACAGACTACCTCCTTTTGTTTTGCGCTAGTCGGGTAATAAAAAGCTCATACAAAGTAAAAACAGCCATTATCCCGAGTAAAATCAACCTTTAAACTTTCCAAACTAAACTTTGTAATTTAAGTTTAACTAATTAAGCCACCATTCTTTTATTACAAACTTTTGTACCTTCTTGCAAAGTGCATGAAACTTGAACGCTTAACTATGCTCTACTTATATAAATAATTCAAGAAATTCGTATGCTATGCTTTTAGTGCATTTCAGTGTAGCTTAAGGTGAGCTTGGAAAGTTTTTGAAACAGCAGATGTGGTATACAAACGGTAAGAAAACGTTGAATTTAAATTATCGTGATTTGGTATCATTTTAGAATATTAACGCTGACGTTTCGTCAGCAGGAGAATTGTAAAGTACGTGGTATAGTCGTAATAATATTATAAAACGGTCAGAAAACTATTTGAAATAAAAAAAAGTTTAGAGAAACGCAACAAATTCACAAGACAAATGTGAAAAACACGAAAATCGGAATCGGATCGAAATCGGAAACACGTAATTGTTCACCACATATCTTGCTTACGAATTCAAACCGGAAAAAGTGCATGCCAGTGGTCTTGTCGCTTATCTCTTCCAGGTCACTTTTGGATGGACAGGAATTGATGTGAACGATAAAAATCGGTAGTGCATAGTCATTAAAAGTGCATGCCTAGTACGATTTATAAGGTAAATTAGACTTATACTTACACATAATATATTAATATTATAATATACCTTGAACAAATAATATTTAATTAATATCTAATTAATGTCTACAAAAGCGAGGCTTCGTTTTCTCCTGTTTTCTTCAAGATTAGAACAATTTGATTGATTTATCGCAAGCATATTGGCATTGAAGTATGTCTGTACCTACGTTTTGCTTTTTATAATTGTAAACTTATATTGGAAACCTTCTTAAAGTGGTTTAAATACCTTTTTGGTATTTTGAAGGACTCTTGCTCATATAAAATATGACTTTAATAAAACGTAGAGACGGTTGCCGTTATTTAAGCATGTTAAAAAAACCAGCTTTAGTGACCTGATCCAGGAAACAAGGGAATATCTTGGTATGGAAAAATGCTGGCCGTATACTAAGTTTCCATTCTACCGGTTGCGAAAACATTTTTATTCGTGTAACAGGGGTCCACAGGAATAACAAATTGGCGTCAACTGCATTTATTCGTACGTAGAAGTACATGAACCAACTGTGAGGATCAAATTCCGAAGGACCCAGGTCTGCTGAAGAGATCTGAGTGAGGCAGGTAAGGTATATCCATATCCACATAACTCAACCCTTGACTTGAAGTCTCAAATAAAATACAAAACAAATCAAAGATCTTACTAGATAAATTAAAGCGAGTCAAAACGCATCGATAGCGAGTGGCGACATCTAGTTCTGTTTTCGTTAAACTTAATAACACTAATAAGTTCTACAGTCAGCTTTTTCATTTATTTATGGAGTCTACTGAATGTCCAATCGGTTTTTCTCTTCCAACCTCCTCGCCTCTAACTTATGTCCCAAGTGGACTCGTGAAGTACGCCTGAATTAATGGTCTACAACATTAACCTAATTTTAGGCTGCTCTGTGTCGGTTATTTATTGCGAGAGCTCACGGCAAATGTGCGTATTTGATTTTACGGTCAGTTGTTTGAAAAAAATACATTGTTTTTTATTTAAAACTAGCGGAATACTCACGACTTCGGTTATACAGATTTGAAGAACTACGCCCGCCAGAATAGACCCTAGTCGCTATTGGTAGCGTACAAAAACTATTGGACAAATGAGTCCAAACGCGACTGTTCCACACTGTTATCCTTTAAAACCATGAATATTTTCCGCCTTTTGGCCGTACTCCCATTTCTTTATCAGATCCTGGTAGTCTTACAAAAACAATTCAAAAGAGACCAAACCAGATTATTCGCCTTATACGTAAAGAAAGTCAAATCGTTGCTTCAATTCTGAAATTTTCGTAAAATGCTAAAACTTGTATTTGTTTTTTTGTTTTTGGTCTCTACGTGTCAATTTTCAAGTGCCTAGTATTTATGTATAGTTCTGGAGATATGGTGTATTTTTGTTAAATATTTGATCCCGTTTTGGACCCCAAAGGATGTGAATTTACAAAATTCCTTTCACAGTACAATGCTATATTTTGTTAATGCTATACGTTGTCATTCGGCCCAAACCCGACTGTATTTGTTTTTCTGCATCGTTTCATTAATTCTTTATATTTCATAAAATTCTGAAACAATAAATAAATAAATAATTCTGGACGGTTTAACATCATCATCTAGCCTCAAACTAAGCAGAGCTTATATTATGGGAACTACATGACTGATATACTGTTTACATACATTTTTTATGTAAATACATACATGTAAGTGACATCTGTTTGTCTTTTTGAGAATAAAGTTATTTAAACCTAACATATCATACAATGTTTGTAAATTTTAGTCTTGATATCTTCATGCCAATTTTCAGATATCTAGTGGTTAGTTTCCGAAATATGTCCCCATATTTCGGAAACTAACCACTAGATATCACTAGATATCTCTAGATATCTATCACTTAAGGATGTGAATTTTGAAAATTCCTTTCATATTTCAACCACACACTAAAAGGAAGACAGCTTAAACGTTTCAGGTTTCTTGGACAAGCGGCTTAGGTTTTGCGCTGTCAGTGGCTAAGTCACCACATATTTTATGATATACATTAAGAGTCTTCATAAAGTGCACGGAGAAAATTTTATGAAAATAGACTTAAAAATTTTATGGCAACTTGATCGACGAAAAGTAAAATCCTATATTAGTTCAGCCAGTTAAGAGCCAAGATGAAAAAAAATATATTGTGCATTATTTAGTAACAAATAGGCGACAAGATCGCCCATTGTTTTTAGTTTTGTAAAATTTTTGTTTTTATATTTTTTTGTGGTGTACAATACGAATGAATGAATGAATTAAAAAGTATTTTAATTCATTCATTCGTTCAAACATACGCGTAAAAATAACTCTACCATGAATTAAAAACTAAAAAAATAAAACATTATTATTTTTATACTTGCGTATTTTTTTCGTCTGATCTTTGTCTCCCAATTTTCTTTGGAGTTAGAAAAAGAACTTTAAAAATAAAAATTCTTTAACGGGTGAATTTCTCTAGAACAGCCAATTTTTGATGGATCTCATTAATTTTAATTGGAATACCTTAAAATTTTATTTGCCAATTTAAAATTGTAAGGTATTTTGTCGTAGATTACTTTTTGCATAAGTGAACAATAGAATTCCTTTGTCATTTCTATTACAGTCAAGTTGGGTAACTTTGAATTTCCTTGTAACATTGAATAAAACCGGTTTTAAGATTCTATTTTTTCTCATACTGATAGTCACAGACAATAGAAACTGCGTGAAACGGAATCGCCAAATATTCCAGTTGTCAAAAGTGACAGCAAAATATACAACTGTCAAAGAAGTTGTTTATATTTTCGGCCATTTCTCTTCGCTTTTTTTAACGGGCGTAAAGTGTGTGTGCTGCATATCAGATATAAACATCGAAAAGCTATGTAAAACAAGTGAGTTCTGGTTTTTAAGGATATAAAATATTATATACTGTCTGTTTTTCTTATAATTATCTTAGAATCCATTAAATTTCATGTTCAAAAGTGCAAAAACACTGTTCATTGTAAACTTCTCCGTTTTTGGGTAACTTTGAATCGTTCAATGTTACCCTATTTCAATTTTATAGAATTTGGGTAACATTGACATATGGGGTTTCCACTACCTTAATTCGTTTTCTTTTACGATTTACCAGGATTTACACAATTTAACACAATTTTTTAATTCATTTAATTACAAGTACATAAATATTTTTTCGTGACTAAGCCAGGAGTGCGAAAATATGGCGTAAAATCAAATTATACCCTTAAAACTTTAGAGAAAGCCCTAGACAAAATCAAATCGGGTGCTTTATCGAGGATGGAAGCAGCTTAAGAGTACAAAATACCACCAGTCACTTTGTTTTACAAACTGAAGGAAAAGCACTCAAAAAGTGTTGGGAAACCTGTAACACTATCAAAAGATGAAGAAGACAGTTTTAAGTCCCATTTGTTGATATTAAGTGATGTCGGAATACCAATCAGCATGCTAAACTTCAGGGTAATTGTAAAAACATTGTTAGACAAAAATTATAGACAGATTAAACAATTTAAAAACAATATGCTAGGATACGAATGGGGCTCTCTATTCCTAGAGCTACATCCAGATCTAAAAATAAATGTAGCTCACAACATTCCAAGAAAGAGGGCACAAGTAAATCGCGAACAAGTTGAAGGCTTCTTTGATAACCTATCGAAAGAGATAAGATAATACCTTATTAATAATATTTAATAATTTTCGATGAAATCATTAAATATGTTCTGGCAAATAAACGTAGGTATTCAATTCTATTTTATTATATATCTACCAGAATGTAACGTAAGTATTTTCGTTGAAAATTATAAAAATTATATTATTTCCAATTAAATAAAGTAAACGCCACCTACCTTGGAAGCACGTCAGAGGTTTTAACTTATTTCATATATGACGCGGTGGTAGGCGCCTTTACCGTCTTAATATCGCAACAAGCCACCTTGATAGACGTGAAGTTAGACGATTGCAGTGAGGCCTCAGCGGTGGCTTTTGAAAAAGATAATAATGAATACCTGAGGTTGAGGTAGGTGACCAACGGAGGAGGAGGGCTGGAAGAAGGCGGCGGCAATTTCGCCACCTTCTTCCACTCGATGGAGGCCAGCAGGGTCCGGGTGCGAGGAGCCCCAGCCCTGCATTGCACGGGCCTCCGCTGCCGGGGAATTTATTAAATATTCCGGGGAATCCCCCTCCCCCGCAAAGGGGAGACCGAAGGACAATCACCGACAGGGCCGCGGTCGAATCCGACCGGGAACCCGTAGCCCCGTCAAGTGCTGATGCGCCGTCAAACGAATCGTCTGACGACGAGTGGTTTGACGACGCACTGGCACTAAGGTGAGTGTCGGAAAATCGATGGGTTTTTAGTCGGTATGCCACTATCCACTAGCTCCCCTGTTAGTGGATTAGCTGGTGAGTCCGACAGACCCCTCTGGCTCTCCTCGGGCCGGAGGACATGCGTAATGCATTTTCCCATCGGAAAAAAAAAAAAAAAAAAGGTGATGGGAGTGCGTTGTTAGGGCGTCCCTTCTCCAGATTCCGAACCGATGATAAGATAAGATGATATATGGTAAGGGTGGCGGAAGGGGCCACCCTTAGCACGCAATGACGAACGCAACGGACTTAGTTTTCTGGGGTTGGTAAATTTGCGCTCAACTAAAAAAACACTCCTTTTGACTTTCGTTCGGTCGTTGCTCAACAGCTATTGGTTGAGAAACGAGTGATTTTTTTTCTACTTTCAGGATTTTGGGGATATAAGAGGAAGGCCATAGAAAGTTGTGGGTACTTTTAATTAATAATAATAATAATAATGCTGGACATTTTTCACACATCATCATCTAGCCCCAAAACCGATTGTTATGGGAACTACACGATTGATATACTACTAAACATATCTTCATTTGTAAATACATACATATTATACATAGTCCTGCGGACCTTCGCCTACTGCGCCACAAAGATCGTCAATAAATAAAGGTGATAAGAAAAATTTCGTTCAGAAACTGCTATTGTTACGTAGACAGAGTAAAAAGCAATCTACAATGTGACTACGGTCTTAGTGCAACATATGGTGTTAAGGCAGAGAATATGTACTCCAGCTACACGAGTTACTGGCTGGTAGTGCTTAAGCTGATCTCTTATAAAATAGAAATAGAAATATTTATTTTTGACATAATAAATTGTTACAAATTGTATATGAATCCATAGGCTCCTTAACTAGTAGAAACTGTATTTCAGGAGCCATTGGCTTCTCCCAAAGAAAGTTTTAAATATTATGTCTTGCCTAATGTTAATATGTTTTTAATTACAAATTTTATTTACCTGTGTTGAAAAAAGTTTATATGTAATTTTTGTTTCCTCACAAAATATGGACCATTGGTCTGAAATAAACATTCTTTATGTTATTTTTCGTTATACCTTGACTTCTAATTCGAAGGTCGTGTTCGCTCCAGGGAAAACTTTTTTGCTTGTTTTGACGTCTTCATTCGAAAAGGGAATTAAACTTGGTATTGATATTACAAAGAATGTTACGAAATTTAAGAACTATTTGTTTGGGTTAAATATAACTTTGAACCACTCCCACCTTAAACTGATTCAATTCGTTTTTAGTATGATTAAATTAATTCATACCTCTATTATGATTTTTTTTGATCTCTATTATAATAAATTAAAAACGCACTATAAATCATAATAATAAATCTAATATCCACCTCCTGGCTCATTCATCAGACCCTCGAGTGCAATCTATTGGACTCGTCAAAACAAATCATATGAGTCCAAACTCGAGGGGTTTACTAGTAACCACTGAAGAGTTCCACTTTCCACCTCCTGTCTTCATTATCAGATCAGCTCCAAGATACTAGAATTCCCTGTTTCGTGGGTATCAGGACACAGGGAATTCTAGTGTGTGTGGGTATTAAATTGTACAATAAAAATTATAAAAGGTTGCGTTTACTTTTTACTTGCGACGCAAGGCGTCCAATATGCGTTTATGGTAAAGTTCTTTGTTTGTTGGTAAGGTGCGGTTTTCTGCAGTGTTTTTGTCGCCAGTGGGCTTACCAGTAAATAATAGTATGTAAAATGACGTAAATTTTGTAGAGTTTTCTACGACGAAAAAAGGTTTTTTATTAAAATGTCGCATAAGCAACGTGTATGGAGTTAAAAAGTTTCGTTTAAATTAACCACTAATCATTCACGTACCCGACCAAAGTCTTACACAAAATGGAAAGTAGGCCAGTGTCTACGCCCAAAAAATCTTGTTAATACAAAGCCTCGATTCGTTACACGGTCTAAAAGAAAAGCAAACTTCACCTAATAAATCGATTTTCGTAAATCCAGGCGTGAAATATTTCGTCGGAGCTATTAACTTATAGTTTAGGAGCCAAGATGGCTTTTTTTTACATAATTTTGTGAGGAAACAATCTTGGTCATCTTGCGACATCTGAATCAGTGATAAGATTTTGTTTTGTTTCTAAACGACTTAAAAAAAAGATGGTTCTCATTTCGGCTGCCTGTTTTTTTATCGTGTGTAATTGTTACCAGATTTTGATGATTCTTTTGTTATTGTATAGAGAATGATCCCAAAGTGGTTACATACAAGTTTCATCATTTAATTGTTACATAGTCATTTAATTTTGTAGATTAACCTGGACAGTGTCTTTTCTCAGTTTATTGGTACTTGTGTATTTTATACCAGGCCTTCCGTAATACAAGCTAGCCCTCATGTACCTCCAGAATTATAACCTATTTTGTAGGAGGAGATGGCGCTAGTGCCACGGTAAACATTGGCTCCGTAGAATTTATTCACAAAAAATAGTAAAACGACGAGTTTCATAAGTCTGATGACAAATATCAATTAAGTAGTACATAACTCACGCGGTAAAGTGTTTGTGAAGAAAAACCTTAATTATCTTCAAAGTTACGTGAAAAAATATAAACCGCAGAATATCTTCTCGAATAGAAAAAATTGACGGGAAAAATTACACAGAGAGAAGCTAAATAATAAACAAAAGAAAAGTGCAAAAAAAAACAAATGAAAAAGTTATTCATGTGAGTGCATTTTTAAATTTTGCATGAAACTAAACCGTTGAATTAATGACACACGCAACCAGCGTCAGGTTTAGTCAAAACTGACCTTTGGACCCGACAAAATCACACAATAGGCCCGTGATCATAGAGATGCACATATCACCAACCTTAGCATAATTTCGAAAGGTTTCCTACAGTCACGTTTGGTGCGGCGGTCTGACCAAGTGGCTGCCAAACGTACGGACGGAAGATCGAATCCTATCAAAGAAAGCTTTTTTTGTTTTTTATTTTGTTATTTCTAAGGCTTCAGTACTGCATAAAAATGAATCGACATGAAAATGTAACGATTAGACGCGCACTAACGCAAGTAAATATGAATATGACTGAAGATACAATTATGAGTACTGACACGCTTGATGACACCACAAACAGTCTTCCTGACATATCAATCGACCTAAACGAACAAATCCGAAATCTACTACAAAAAATTGAACAATTACAAACACAATTACTAAGCGCTCATAGCGAGATCGAAAAACTATCGCTTGAGAATAATGTACTAAATCTAAAATATAAAGAGATACAAAAGAAAAATGAACTGTACAAGAAGATAAGTAGTCCTACTAATTTGAAGTCACCTACCGGAATCATCAAAACCAAAACACTGCATTCAAAACCAAAATTACTACACAAACTCACACAAACAGTCATTCCTAAAGATCATAATAAGTCAGAAACAAACGAGCAACGAAAGAAAATAAAAGACAGTAACGATAAAGAGACGCAAACAGATGTAGAAAGAGATCACAACCATAAAGAGACACAAACATACAAGCAAAGTCATAAAATACAAGACAGTAAAGATAATGAAACGCAAACTTATGTTAATATAAATTACAAACAAACACAAACAACACAAAAGGTACAAACAGAGGAAGATATTAGGCAAAACAATGATAACACGCAAATAAAATCAGACACCGTAGCTACAACACATCACTCTAAGATATGTATTCTTAGTACGAATAAAGAAAATAAAATACTTTCGACTGCAGAAAATAGCCTACATTATTCTAAGCTCTGTCACTATCTTAAACCGAACAGTAATACTAAAGGGCTAATAACGGATATAGATGTTAAACTAGCAAACTTTACAATGAATGATTTTTGTATAATTATAATTGGTGAAGAGGACTTCACTACAACACACGACTACTTTAAAATAATATCTTATATTCGGAAGACGCTGCAAGAAATTAAGAATACAAATATTATAATTTGCCTACCGACCTATAGATATGGAAGTCAAATGAATATGTACAACTGGAGAGTTGAGAATTTTAATAATCTCCTGTATCTAGACATCTCCACACACGAACATGCGTACATTTTGGACTCAAATAAGGAGTTGGACTATGATCATATCATGTTTAATAGATATTCAGGAAAAATTAATAATCATGGCATAAAAAATATATTTTACAATCTGCAACAATACATGGATGTTATTCAATATAATATCAACCGGAAGAGTCAGCAACAAATTCTTAACAGTCCTGGAGAGACGGATCAAGATAGCCTGTTTTTTCGAGACTAACTACTTATACGTCCTTCATCAAAACATTGCAGGTCTACTAAATAAAGCAGACACACTCTTAGTAAGTTTGGATAAACTCAAGGATCAGAAAATTGATATCGACGTACTGTGTATCACGGAACACAACATCATAAAAGGGAGAGAACAAAATTTGGATCTACACAACTATACCTTAGCCGCCTGTTTGAGCAGGTGTGACAGAAGCAAAGGCGGAGCGTGCATTCTAGTAAAACGAGACCACGAATGGAGAGAAATACCCGAAGTCAGAAAACAGTCCTTACCTACAATATTTGAATGTTGCGCTATTGAATTAGTTGAATATAAAATTGTTATCATTTGTATTTATAGACCTCCTAAACCGACACGTGAATATTTTAATATATTTATTAATAAACTTGATAAAATTTTGACATATACCAGTAAGCTAAACATTAAAAATACAATTTTAGTCGGTGACTTCAATATAGATATGCTGAAAACGAACAATGTCACAAGTGATTTTGAATTTACACTATTAAATTTTAACCTAAAATTAACGATTAAACAACCGACACGTTTAATATCTAAATCTTGTATTGACAATATTGCACATGACTTTAAAAGGAACTGTAAGACTGAAGTGCTTGAACTTGCTCTTTCAGATCACACCGCTCAGGTTATTAAACTACCAGTCAAAAGAAATGTTAAGATAAAATCTTGGCGCAAAGAAATACGTGACTACGGCATTGATAACATTGAAAAGTTTAAAATGTGCATGAAAAACCTAACATTTACAGATATGTACAATACAAAGGATTTAAATTTAGCATACAATCACTTTATTGAATATTTTAAGCTATTCTATGATCTTTGCTTTCCAAAAAAACAGATTATAATAAGAACCATCAGTAAACAAAAGTGGATCTCACGAGGTATTAAGATGTGCAGTGATAAAAAACGAGATTTACTTTGGAAATTTAGACTAAAACCCAACATAACGAATAAAACAAGATACAAGAATTTTGCCAAAAGATTGAAAAAAATTATATCCCAAACAAAAAAAGCCCAAAACAATTACAAAATTATGACATCTAACAATAAATCCAAGACGACATGGGAAATAATAAATAAGACACGCTTTAATATTCCTAGAGAACCAATTGTTAAAATAAAATGCAATAATAATGACAATGAATACATAAAAAATCCTACTGACATCGCAGAATTATTTAATAATTACTTTATTGACAAAGTTCAACCTATTCCTGATCATGGTAAAAATGTGACGGCAGATATTTGCCATAGTAAAAAATCTATGTTTATGGCACCTTGTTTACCGCAGCATATAAACAAAATCATAAAAAATCTAAAGAACTCTAGCAGCACTGGTTTTGACGGTGTTACAACGAAAATTGTTAAGGCAGTAAATGAATTTATTAGTCCTCATCTTAGCTACTTAATGAACCTAAGTATTGAAAGTGGATCATTCCCACAGCAACTAAAACTTGCCACTATAAAACCTCTTTTTAAAAAAGGAAGTAAAGAACAAATTGAATGCTATAGGCCTATAGCATTGCTGTCAATATTCTCAAAAATATTTGAAAAATATATATATGGTGAAATTTATTCATACTTAGAGCATAATAACATATTGTGCAATGAACAAAAAGGGTTCCGACGTAAAAAAACAATTAATTTAGCAATATATGACTTCTTAAAATGTATAATGTCCCAAGTAGATAACAGAATTCCTGTCTGCGCTATTTTCTGCGATATGACTCAGGCATTCGATTATGTGGACCATGACATTTTAATAAAAAAACTGGAAGCCTACGGGATCAGAGGAAATATCTCGGACCTGCTTTCATCGTATCTCAAAGATCGATGCCAAATAACAGAAATAACGAGATTGGAACGGAAAACCAAGTGCGAAATATCTTACAAATCTGCAGTTAGAAAAATTAAATATGGAGTACCCCAGGGGAGCGTATTAGGACCCTTACTCTTTATCATATATATAAATGACATTCCGAACACAATTAATCAACCTATGACATTATTTGCTGATGATAGCACTGTGACAATTAAGTATAATGACATGAACTCTTATAAATATGACATAAATAATTCTCTTAATTCAATAATTACCTGGCTTGACAACAACAATTTAAAAATAAATATTACTAAAACAAATATAA
The DNA here is from genome assembly GCA_961405105.1 of Perizoma affinitatum. Taxonomy (NCBI): domain Eukaryota; kingdom Metazoa; phylum Arthropoda; class Insecta; order Lepidoptera; family Geometridae; genus Perizoma; species Perizoma affinitatum. The sequence continues at coordinate 9,683,588 of OY560205.1, read as the reverse complement.
TTCATTTTAGTCAAAGAGCTCAAAATCCAATGGATATTAATCTAGAATTCCAAGGTTGTAATGTTAATACAGTTGACTCTACACGATTTTTAGGTATACAAATTGATCATAAACTTAATTGGAAATGCCACATAGACATACTGAGTAGTCGAATCAGTAGTTCAGCATATGCTCTATTCAAACTATCCACAACTGTTAATATACAATCATTGCTCACGGCTTACTACGGGACAGTAGAATCTATACTCAGATTTGGTATTATATTCTGGGGTAACTCTACCGATAAGGATATTATATTTAAAGCGCAAAAACGAACTATTAGATCCATGTTCGGCATACCTATGACTGACAGTTGCAAACCATTATTTATTAAGCATAAAATTCTTTCACTTCCGTCCCTGTACATTTTCGAAGTTGCATTATTTGTAAGAAAAAACCATCATCTATTTGTTAGAATGGCTGACATTGCGGTACGTAACAGACGTGATAACACCAGACTATGTATGCCTAGTTGTAAAACTGCTCTGTTACAAAAAAGCATAGTCTGTATGGCACCTAAAATTTATAATAAGATACCTAAGTCCTTTTTAAATTATAATGAGATTATGTTTAAATCTAAATTAAAACAATTATTAGTAAGTAAGTGTTATTACAACATTAATGACTTTTTAGCTGACGATCTGAAACTTTGACTATTTAATTTTTATGTACAATAATTTTAAACATTTGCATGCCTAATTTTAAGGTAGAATATAATTGGAAATTTGAATATATTTAAGACCTACAACTGTAACATACATTATGTTGATGCAAATAAATTAATCTTTATCTTTATCTTTATCTTTATTTGTATTTGAATTCCAAATGGCGAGGAGTGAAAGCAGGCTAGGGAGGCATTTGCCAGCAGAGGGACAAAAATGGCTGAACAATAATATTATTAATAATAATAATTTGTATTTAGTAATTATTTCTAAATAAACATTTTACAGGGATATTTATAGCAGATATATTCTAGTTAACGTAATCAACTTGTTATTATTTAACACTGACCTACATCCACGGATTCGCCTGCGTAGTGCCCGAATGAAAAGTAACCTGTGTGTTATTCTAGATCATAAACTATACTGAACTTTTTCAAATTTGATACAAATCGGTTCAGCCGTTATATATTTAGCAACAACCAAACTTTTGCATTTATATAATACTATTAGAATAGTATAGAAGAAAGTACCTTGGAGGAATCTATGTTATAATAATAGCGATCTCTTTCAAAAAACCTTTGGATGGAGAGGATCTGTTGTTGGTTTCCTAATCTTATAGGTACTCTAGCAAATAAATTTTCAATAAAAAAAAAATTAACTACTTTTCAGTAAAGCAAATAAAAAAATCTATTTGTTTTTTTGGGTTGACAGTTATATAGTTTTTTGATATTTTTTCACAGTTGAATACGCCAATTATAAAAGAAAAAACATTTTCTTCAGTGAAACTTAACAATCATGGCAATTATTCAGTTTTTAGTGAAAATTTTACATAATGAAATAAAACATTTGCATGGAATTAAAATTTTCATTTAAGAATATTACGACTAAACCACGTGCTTTACTATTCTCCTGCTGACGTTTCCTTGACCATTTAGAGGTCCTTCGTCATGAGCACCGTCCTCGACCACGCTCGACGGTCGTGAGACGGGAACCTACAGTTCCCGTCGTAATAATATTCTAAAAACATTACCAGCTCCAGAACTATCAAGCTCAAAGTAATGCCAGCCATTTAACACTGGATGCGGTACGATTCTTTCAATATTAGCAGCTGTTGTGAGCTAAGGGGTGAAATTCGGGGTAGGATTTGCAATTTGCCACATGACGGCAAATTTTTAGAGGGTAATGTTCTTGGTACGTGCTTGAAACCCATTACCTTATTGAGCTCCTAGGAGAAGATTTTATTCAGAAACGTATAAAGTTAATTTCCACTAGGCCTTTTGAGGACCTATACATTTTTGTTTGGTCACCAGGAATCTGTGTTTATTTATTTAAAAAAACCCTTTCAAACTTAGAGCCAAGGTCCAAAACTTTCTAGAGCTATCATCATCATCATCATCATCCACAGTCCGACTTCACCCACTGCTGGGTATATGCACACCACACACCACGATCATGCGTCAGTCTAAATCATCCGCCCGCGACGTGGACTATGTCGTCTGCCCATCTCACTGCCGGACGTCCGACGTTTCTATATCCACTCCTATGCCACCATTCAGTCGTTGTCCTGCGCCACCTGTCATCACCACGTCTAGCAATATGTCACGACCAACTCCATTTCTGATCCATAATTCAAATTCACTCTTATAAATTGACTACTTGATCAAAACTACACAGAAACTGAAAATGTATTGTAATCCTATAGTATCCTATGTCCTTATAAGTATCCTACGGTGATTTTATGTTTGATGAGCGTAGGTAGGAAGTTATATATAAAAGATATAACTTCCTACCTACGCTCATCAAACATAAAATCACCATACTTCATTCCATGCGTGTGTGGGGTGTGTGAGTGTATAGGAATACACTCACACACCCCACACACGCACACACCTCTACACTCATACATTGACAAATAATAATAGCTCCTTTTTTTTTCAAATTTACCTACCTATCAGTATCTACTACTTTAACATTTATATATATATATGCCGATGTCTGTGACTTTGGTCCGTCTTCGTATGTTGACGATAGATATTACAAGAATTTACAGAGAAAATCAAACTCTTTGTTGTACGTCCTCTTTATGAAAAGGTTTCGTTGTAGTCACCTTAAGCTTATATATTTATACGACCGTTCAGCTTTTACAATATTTCATGATTCATTACCATACATTGAAATTTTAATTGAAATCAGAAAATCGCTCTGTACAGTCGACGTCAAAAGTAGCTGTAGTTTATCCGCATATACACTAGCAAAAATATTTAAAGGACCGGAATTTAGACCTATTTTATTTTAATTGAATGAATTAATGAAAAAATATTCTTGTACACTTAAGAAATTAAATGTATCGATTGATGCAACCAAGTGTTCCTTGAGTCCCTATGGTCTTGAAATAAATTAATTTAAATATATTTATAAAGTACGTTGAAATAAATAACATATACACCAGATTATTATTTATTGTTGACGTTAACCACATAACTGTTGAATGAATGAATGGAAATACTTTATTATACACTATAAGAAAAACAGACATAACTTAACAAAACTAAAAAACCTTAAGGTACAACGGGTGGTCTTATCGATTAAAATCGATCTCTTTCAAAAAACCTTTGGATGGAGAGGATCTGTTGTTGGTTTTCTAATCAATTGTGTCTCCGACCAGATTAAATAACTAACTAAACATCCATCAGATACAAACATAGTCCTGACACCATAAGATTATCTGTATGCTGGGTATCAGGAACTATGAGTACCATAGTACCACTACGCCAACACTTGGAACAAATATCTGCAGAACATTAAAAAAAAAAAACGCTATGGGAATCGAACCCCCACCTCTTGCGTTGCAGCCGGCTTCTCGCCCACCACGCCATTGAGGTCGTCAAGAGATGGATTTGTGCTAAAGCAGACCAAGTGTTATTATTTTGGATGCCTTGACACTTGACGCTTGGACTCTTTGGATATTCTCAAATTTGGTTGTTAAGTTGGTAATAGTAGGTATTTTAACATGAATTTTATCGTTGTGAACTTACTTCTGTCGATGACTGTACCATGGACTGGAAGTATGCCATAAATTTTAAATCCAATCTTTTACAATTTACTTTATAGAATGTAATGGTGGCATTAATTTTTAATTATGATAAAAGTAATATTGGTAGTTTGAAAGCTTTTAAACTGATTGATTGATATTTGATGAAGGGTTGTTGATTTATACTTTCCGGGAAGAGATATTGGTAGGAAAATGATATTGGTAGGTGTTCAGTGGGATTAGTTGATATTTTAATCAAATTGTAGAGTTATCAAACATTAGCAGTGTAAGCCTAGTTATTGGGCGGTACCTTGACTTCCAATTTGGAGATCGTAGGTTTGAATCCGCGCATTGATGGATTTTTCCACTACTACCTATTTCGTATATGTCCGTTGGGGAATAAAGTCGAGAGTGTGTTTTTTTATGTATGTAAAACTACCTTGAAATGTACATAATTAGATTAGGGACATCTTAGTGGGAGTTATGACAATAAGCCTAAATTATAGTACTAAACTATTATTGACCTTACAAAAAATATATTTTATATCAGTTGTTTAGGTAAGCAGTGCTTTGTTTTCGACTGTATCTATATGATTTGCAGAATATATTCATTTTCGAAAAAAGAAAAAAAAACAAAAAGGAATTTACAAAAGAAACTGTTAAGCCTCATAAATTATATCATAAGTTTTTTTTAAGTTGACGATTTCGGTGGTGCAGCATGTGACTAGCTGGCTTGGACGCAAGAGGCGTGGGTTCGATTTCCGCTGCGGAACAAATACTTGCATGTTTTAGCAGATATTTGTTCCGGGTCTGGGTGTTGAAGTACTTGTAGTTCCCATGACACAGGGAATCCTAGTGTGGGGTCAAGTCTATTTATGTGTCTGTAGGGTGGTTAGTCGAGGCAAACAGGCATACGGCCTTCACCTATTTGTATTTGATAATAAAATAAAACTCTGAAACTAGTATTAAAAACGAATATCTAGACATTTATTAAGTACTCGCTTCTGCCCACGGCTTCACCCTCGTGGTACCCGCATAAAAAGTTGCCTATGTTATTCTGATGTATAAGCTATATCACTGTAAAGTTTAATCAAAATCCGTTAGTAAATTATGCGTGAAACTTTCGCATTTATAACAGTAGGAAGTATATGACGTCATCAAATCTGCTTAAGAAGGGATATTAAAAATAAAATCGGCTTAACTTATTAAATCCAATACATCCGATATAGGTAAAGCTTAGTATGGGCGGTGATATTGCGTAGGTATCGTTGGAGCTGTTATATCATACGACACGATGACGACACGACACTAATTAAAATATACGCCTCTTGAGTAACCGCTAGCCCCAGTTTAAATAGTATTTAGAATTTTTAAATATATAGATAAATATTTATTGTACACCACATAATATGTTGCTTACAACTTCAAACAGAGCAAATTACAAGCTTCTCGTGAGAGTCCTAGTCTGTCTTTTATATTATAAGAATCTCACTACTATTGAACGAAAAAAAGGGGCGAGGAATATTAGGGTTTTTTTTTAAATATCCCTTCTATTGCAAGGATTTGAAACGTGCTAGTGTTACAAATCGGATTTGGACTTGTAATTCCATACTTGGCGACGACAGGAGTCCGTTATGCGTTTATAAGATGTATTATTATTAGGTGTATTATTATTAATATATGATGGAGCAGAAGCTCCATGATGGTCTTTAAAAAGTGTGACATGAAATTGTTCATTACAACAATCAAATAATAATTAGCTATTAACTAATAATTATACACTGTAATTTGACAATCAAAGCAATGATTCGTTAAGTAACTCGTGGTTCTGCGCCGGTGACTCATTATAGAAGCACAATAATACCTTCTCTTTTATATATTATAATATAAAAGAGATGTATTATTATGTATTGTTAGGCTGTTACCATTTATCTTCGTTTGAAATACTGTTTTTTGCAATCGATTTGACTTGCTCAAGAATTGTTCTCAAATAAGTTTTATCAGTAAAAGGCCCGTTAGTCAGTAAGAGGCGATATGCACGATGGCTTAAAAAAATAACATTGTAAATGACTAAAATTATTCATCTTTGTGACACAAAGATAAACAGACAGACGGCGTAAACTTAGGGGTATATAGGGATTGCACCTCTTTGGATAAATAAACGTTTTTAAAATGATTTTAATTTTCTTCCATCGGTGTAAATATTACTGTCGTGACGGAAAACATAAAAGCACTCAATAGCGTTGGCTCAATAATATTTGCTCGAATCTCAAGTTTATTGCTCCAATATCGATGCGGTTTGCACAAACAACAGACAGTATTAGATATTATATACGTAATTTAATATTAGCTATGATAATGTCAGTTTGGGTGAGGTTTTACTTGATTTAATACTTTGATTCAACAAGACTAGCAGAGTTTCTTTTCAAGAGACTCCAAATAAAGAGAAGGTTCTCAATATGACTATCTTCTTGTTTATTTTACGCGATATCTTCACCAATTGTGAACCGATTCTAATGTTTATTTTTATTGGGTATACTGCAAGGGTGGTTTCATATAAATTTCATGAAAAAAATACCATCGAGGTTGAAAAATACCATCATCGGGGGATGAAATTTTATATTGGATTTTTTATCAACTTCCCGTTATAGGTCGGTTTTTATTTTTTCCTGATAAAAATGTATACTTGTAAATACTTGTATTTTAAACAAAAGGTTATTAAATAAACTCGGGTTACAGTATGCCATTCATTGTGTGTCCTATCATATGCATATATAATATATTTGTATATATCTAAATATATATTTGGATGTACGTATTTTCTATCTATCTATCTATATGTTTTAACAGCGTTTCATTGCGTGACAAATTCGGCACGAGGGAATTCTTAGTTGAACTAAAGTGACAATTAAGATCGCAGAACCGACAATTGCTGGGGTAGAAGCGTTTCTGAATAGCGCCACGAACCGAACGACGCGTTTTTTTTAAACAGCCTACAGACTCAAGCGTAGTCCTGATCCCACTTTAGGATTCCCGTTGCCGTGGGTAAACAAATGCAAGCACTCCCGGAACGGAAATCGAACCCACAACTCTACTCCTACAGCTGGCTATTCCTCCGCCGCGCCACCAAGGTCGTCGGTCTCTGTCTATTTCACAAATTTATTTATAGTAACAATAATGCTAAGTAGGTATGTACAAAATAATAGATGATACTGCTGAGCCATCTCAAGACCATTGCAAATAATCACTAGATAGCTCAACTGATCCCCCCTCACTAAACCAACAGGCTTTCGACGGATGGGGAGGGGTGGACTTTGTCCAGCAGTGGGCTACTTCGAGCTACTTAATTGATATCGGATAAGACACCTATCTAGTCTACCTACGACCACGAAAGCTGCAAAGCCTTCTAAAATTACAATGTAAATCTAAAAGTTTGTTTTAATATACGATCGCGAACCTAAAATCTTTTTTAAGTGTTAAGGTTCTGCCTGTCAAGTTATACTATTAACTTTATGACAAGTGACTTAAGTGGGCCGTATTTGCTTTAAGTGGTTTATGTGTCTGCTACAATTTTATCTCCGAAACGGCTCTTTCGATTGAAGCGCCGTTATTTGCAATCGATTTGTACTTTTAAGATGGTTCTTAGACAGGTATTATGTCCATTACTTCAAAAATTACTTAAGGGTGCGCTGCAATAGACGATGAAATTAAATTGGAGTTTTTAAATTATGTAAAAAACAACTTGTTTTTTTACGCCGCTCCGCCACGATCTCATTTTAAATCGTAGCTTAGCGACGGTTTAAGTAATCTTTATTGTACACACAGAAAATACAGACAAAAAAACTTACATATATAAATGCGAGCTTAACCCTAACAAGAGTTTTCTCCCAGCAAACCTAGGGACAGCTGAAAAATAAAGGCTGATTTTTTTTTACTTTACCCTCAATTTTATTATTTTTAGGTATATTATGGTAATTTATCTGTCTGTGTACACATACCCAGTACACCGACAGATAATTATACATACTAATTATAACAAACTATTATACCTAAATACATAATATACCTAACAATAAATGAGGGTAACGTAAATAAAAAATAGGATTTTTTTAACACCATTATACCAAGATAGTGTATATTATAGGGAAATGGTATCTAATCTCAATCAACTGCAAAAAAAAACACGTCAAACATTACTAAACCATCAAATCACGCTCACGAAGGATACCAAAACCAATCCGTTAGAGAACTATACCCAAAATTTGCATGTGACTTGACGGGTAACCGCATCAAGGATTTTGGGGAACTATGTGTGGACTGTGGTTTTGCTCGGTTGACTAAAATGTATCTGTAGTAGTCGAGATCCTTTGTGAATATATCGTCCGGGGAATTATTAGCTACCATAGTATTTATTTCTGCTACCAAGGACTTGCTAGCAATGTAAGCAGTGTCCGGTCAGATTGTTTGAGTAGGTGGAATTACAGTTAGTTAGACATATACGTCAATAATACAATAAAAATGATAATACAAAGGCAGTTTTCGATTCAGTGGAACGATTTTCACTGAATATCTACTCAGTCTACCTTTGAATGTACAGAATCTAGATTGTTCCCCTATTTGTTCTTGTATCTAGAAGAACAAAGGCATGGAACTCTAATTAATACTTAAGATTAGCAAATCGGTTACCATCGGCTAATCTACGATATACCGGATGCGCTGCCTGACCCAAAGTTATAGAGTTCCATGCCTTTGTTCTTCTAGATACAAGAACAATCTAGATTCTGTACATTCAAAGGTAGACTGAAAGAGAACTCTGTAACTTTGGGTCAGGCAGCGCATCAATACTTCCGGTATATCGCAGGATGGTAATCGATTAGCAAATCGGTTACCGTCGCCTTTAGAAATCTGAAGCCAGTTTGCATTATGAAATGAAAAACAGATTGGACACACCTTTTTTCATGTGTCACCAACATAACTGTTTATGACAGGAGGTAAAAGCTATTCCATTTGAATAGCTTTTACCTCTTTATAGCAGAAATTTAATATGCTCTTAAGTAACCTAATTATGTAAACATGCATAGGTATAAAAGTAAACGACTTGCCTGTTTCTAGCACACTCCAGATGCTACAATGTAAGTTTTCGACGTAATCAAGTATTCTATAGGTTCCTATGGTTAAAAATAAATTAGTATGAGTATGAGCTAACCTTGGTAGCAGAGTCTATATGCCATCCGAAGGTTTCCATGGCTATACTATTTACACAGCAAGGATTCTTCAATGCAAATCCTTTAATTTGGCCTCAAATAATAACTTTACCTGATGGTAAGTGACGATGTGACCAACGATGGAGCATGTAGCTAGAATACTGATTTATTTTTACCTTGAAGAGACCCTGATTGTAATTCTTAGGAAATATAGACGATAGTCGTATGTTCAATTTCTTCATCTTATTATCAATGTGGAACCGAAACGTTTGGTGGGAATGTTTATACTGACAAGATACGAATCGTACTGAGCTGTGTCCATATCTATGCATGTTCATAAATGAGGATGATGGAATCAGATCATGTAGCTCCTGGACACAAATGCTGTCTGTAGAATATCAAAAGACATGCAAATTCACAATTTCTTTATTCACTTTATTGAGTGTTATTTTGCAAGCTGCACCCTAATTGGAACTTGTGACCCGTTGAACCTAGGCAAGAACGCCCTATTCTGAATGAAACATATACCTATAGAGTGCCTGTTTTACGGACGTGACGTGCTTTTCAATCCAGACACGTACCAGGTGGTGTAGTGGTAAGAGTTTCGAGCATCATTCAATCCAAAGGTGGACTACTTATATATTTTTTCATAATACAAATCGTTTTTTTTTATGTCTGCGCTCATTTTATCGTGACGAGATCAGCATTTCCTAAAACCAAAAATACAGCAATTTTTTTTTTGGAGTTGGAGTTACTACTCACGATTCCCTTTTCAGAGCCACCAAAATATTAAGTTAAGATTATGAAAGTTAAAAAAAAAATTGCTGGACTTATCATCAAACAGTATCATCTATCCTCAAAGTAAGCAGAGCTTGTGTTATGGGAACTACATGACTGTTAAACTACTATATTTTTTTTTTGTAAATACTTACATATTATCCATAGAAAAACACCCAGGACCCGAGACAAATATTCGCAGATACAAACATTTTTCCAGCGGCGGGAATCGTACACGCAACCTTCTGCGCCAATTTGGTGTTAAGATGAACTATCTAATACCTCAGAATCTGTATCATCAGCCAGAGCGGATGTTTGCAGTTTATCTCATGCTTTGAACACAATGTTAGATTATTGGCTGAATATACTCTATTCAGACAGCCACCACGTCCCAATATTATCGTAGGCATCTGAATTTCGACGATACATTCACAGGCAAATGAGGTATCGTACAATAGAAGGCTGTTGTTGCTGAATCTATTGATTATGCATGGCTGTACACGGTTCCTTGTGATAGCGTGCGTGCTAGAGATAAACTTGGATACCCAGGATTTCCTGGTCAAATTAGACCCTGATACAGTTATTCCAGCAAGCGGTGACTAAATACTTGCGGTTCTAATATAAAAACTTTGCTGGATATGCAAAACTTAGGAACGACAATAAAAGACCGTACAAAATAAGTTGTACGATAATGAGTGGACTGTATTTTTAAAATCGAAAACGAAATAGAATGATGAAGTGGGTATGAAGTATGGGAATTATGTGAAGTATGTGAAATGGGCTAAAACAGTAGAATTTCACTGACCTGTTGCGCAAAGGGACCTTTGCGTGTACTCCAGCAGTAGGCACGTGCACTGAGCTCCTTTCAGCTAGATAACGGATTATCGACTCACCAAAATCCGCTTCAATTTACCCAGCCACACTTTCCACACTAAGCTAAGAGTAACTGAAGGCTGGTGAAATTCTTGTTTCAGCACCAATAAGCGATCTCGAAAAAAAACGATAAGAAGTGTGAGGAAAAGAAATAGAAAAAAAGGGTGTTCACTTTACGGTCTCGACACTACAAGTGACCAACGATAAAAGTTGTAAAATTTAAAAAAAGCTAATTAAAAAACTGACATTGACACATTGAATTCAACAAAATTATGTCAAAACTGTACATTTAGCCGACCACCAAAATGCGCAGTATTTTTCCGAAAATAAAATAATATTATAAGAAAATTAATAAAACTAACATTAATCAATATAAAGCCATTTGATGATACGATTAAGAAGATGCAGTAGACACCTGGCAATCAGGTTCATATTGCTGGGTTGGTGTGGAGATTGGAAGGACGCAGAGCTTAACTACGGGTCGTTTACAATTTCCCGATGCAGTTTGGAGAGTAACAACTCGACAAATATTGTCGGCACCCAAATGCAGCTGAGTCACACGGCCAAGTCTCCATTTCATTGGACTGCATTGCTCATTCACGATCAGAACCAGGGTTCCAATGGCAATGTTAGGTTGGATGACAGACCACTTGTGCCTTTGTTGGAGAGTGTGGGTATATTCCAAATGCCACTTGCGCCAGAAGTCCTGATGCATCTTTTGAATAAGCTTCCATCGATGAAGCACATTGACTTTGGTATCAATCATTGATTCTTCTGGCAAGATAGTCAATGGTTCCAATGTGAGGAAGTGTCCCGGTGTTAATACTGAGAGATCGTTGGGGTCCGAGCTAAGAGGGGATAATGGCCTAGAATTAAGCAAGGCTTCGATTTGTGTTAGCAAGGTGTTAAACTCCTCATATGTCAAACGCTGCAAGCCAACGACACGAGACAGGTGAGTCTTCATGGACTTAACTCCAGCCTCAGCTAAGCCCGAGAAATGCGGACTGCCTGGGGGATTGAAAACGAATTCAACCTTCTCAACTTGCGTTGCCTTCGACATTAAGTCCTTTAACAGATTGCCAGCACCGACAAAGTTAGTCCCTTGGTCGGACACCAATCGAGAGCACCGACCTCTCCGTGCCATAAAGCGTCGAAGGCAGGCCAAATAGGCCTCTGATGTGAGGTCCGAAGCGAGCTCCAAATGCACTGCCTTTGTAGCTGTACACACGAATACACAAACGTATCCTTTATACGTGCGAATGCCACGACCACGTCCGAGGCAGATATCGAACGGGCCGGCGTAGTCAACTGATGCTGACGAGAAAGGCTTAAGTTGACTTATACGATAGACCGGCAACTCTCCCATCAAAGGGGGCGCAGACAACCGTGGATTCACCCGAAAACATTTAATACATGTCGAAATCACAGATCGAATGGCCCGTTTTGATGAGAGAATCCAAAACTCTTGAGCTAACAAGTTTTGCAGCGTCTGAGGTCCCGGATGCAGAAATTTACGATGATACTCCTCAATTATTAAGGAAGTCAGTCGATGGTCTCGAGGCAGCAGCAAAGGATGCTTTTGATCATATCCAAGTTGACTATGAGAAAGACGACCGCCCACCCTCAATAAACCAAGTGCATCTATGAATGGACACAATTTTCGAAATGCCTTGGGAAGCAAGTTAGGGTTATTCTTATTAAGTGCACGAATTTCAGGTGCAAAAACACTTTCCTGGACATGCTTCACAAGGAAGTGTACAACACTTTTTGTGTCCGCACTTGACAATGGTCCGACCGACGTAGCTGTGGGATTTCTCAGGTTATGTATATAGCGAAAGCAGTAAGCGACAATTTTCGAAAACGAAGAGAATCTGTTTAAGATACCGTCGACAAAATTTATGTTATTGGCCGTAAACAGACTCAAAATCTTTTGCTCCTCCAATGCCGATCCGTCATTCAACACCGATGATTGAGGCCAATCCTCTTGAGGCTTTGACAGCCATGCTGGACCCGACCACCATGCTTGACACGGGACTAAATCAGCGGGCAACAACCCACGCGAGCCGTGATCAGCTGGATTGTCCATTGTGGAGACATGACGCCAACAATCAGGGGGTATGTTGTCTTGAACCTCCGTCACTCGATTAGCGACAAAGGTCTTCCAACGCGACGGACAAGATTTTATCCAGGTCAAAGCGACACTGGAATCAGACCATGCGAAAATATTGTCTACGCGATGAATACCCTTCAACGAAAACGCGACAGAAGACATCAGCTCAGACAACAATACAGCTGCCATCAGCTCCAATCGCGGAATTGAACGTTTACGGAGTGGAGCAACTTTAGATTTCGCGCAGATAAGCCGCACATCGATCGAATGATCTTCACAGATCGCACGGCAATATATGACGGCAGAGTAACCACGCTCAGACGCATCGCAAAAGCCGTGAAACTGGAGGTCTGTGAAGGAGGGAGTCATTCGACGATGCAGGGATATTGTGCTCAGCGACGACAATTGTGTTTTGAACTTAAGCCACTCGTTAGAAATATTTTCAGGAGCCTCGTCGTCCCAATCTACACCAGACAACCATAAAAGTTGCATGATATATTTGGCGAAAAATACGACAGGCGATAGCAGTCCTAACGGATCGAATATCCGGGCTATGTCCGACAGAATAGACCGTTTTGTACACCTGGTACCGACAGCAGTGGTTCTGAATGTGAACTGATCTGTAGTAGGCAACCACAACATCCCGAGAATTTTCAAGGACACATCCTGAATCTCTTCAAAGTTGTGGAACTGTTCCACGTACAGATCAGATGACGGAACACCGTTGAAGAACTCCTCACGATTGGAAGTCCACTTACGAAGGTGCAGACCAGCCGACTTCAGTATCTCAAGGAGGTCCTGACGAATCCGGACAGCAGCTTCGACGGAGTCCGCTCCTGACACAACGTCATCCACGTACGTATCCCGCTGCAGTATAGCTGCGCCAAGTGGAGCACGGTCAACAAATTCGGATGCCAAACGAGCTATGCACCAGAGTGCCTGATAAGGGGCACACGAAACACCGTAAGTTACAGTCAACAGCCGAAAATCACGTACAGGGAGGTTAGAAGATGCCCGCCATAGGATGCGCTGATAATCAGAATCCACGGGCTCCACTAGAAATTGACGGTACATCTTCTTAATATCCCCAGTGAAGACGACAGCATGCCAACGGAACCGTATCAAAATATCGAAAATATTTTTCTGCAGTTTAGGACCAGACAACAAAACGTCATTCAAGGACCTTCCTTCACCATCCGCTGCACTAGCATCAAAAACTGTGCGAAGCGGAGTGGTGACAGAATCAGGTCGCAAAATTCCATGATGCGGTATGTAATAAAACTGGCCGACATTTGAAGGGGGAGGATCAACTTCTTCCATATGACCACTCTTCAAATAGTCATCCATAAAGTCCACATAAGCAGTCCTAAATTGAGGATTGATTTTGAACTTTCGTTCTAAATTATGAAACCGTTTAAGAGCGATTTCCCGAGAATTCGAAAAAAGTGGTTTATTCTGAGGGTCAACAAAGGTCAAGGGGACCACTAACCTTCCCTCAGAAGTTCGACGACAAGAAACATCCATATGCTTTTCGCAGGCTAACTCCTTCTTCGACAGGGCAACAGGTTTGGGCGGATCAATAGTTTCCAATTCCCAAAACCTTTTGATGGAATTATCCAGCGACAAATTCGAAACGAAAAAACAATTCTTTCGATTAGCTCCAGAATCGCAACGAAAACGAGAAAGATCAGTGTTGACCGTGCATTCACCCATCAGTATCCACCCGAAAATAGTTGGGATAGCGATGGGTTGACCTGGCCTACCCTTAACTAAGCCCGGCCTTAATGCCGACGCAAGGATGTTGACACTGACCAGCATATCCACTGGTCCTGGTCTGTCAAACTCAGGATCAGCAAGGTCCAAGCCTTCAATATGATGCCACGACGAAATATCAATTTGTCCAGAAGGCATGTCTGAACAAATTGTAGGAAGCACAGAAGCCTCCAACAACAATTTGTGAGAGAAGTCCCTATTCCTGGGAACCAACTCGCAGTTGACCGAACCAAGTGTATCAGTAGATACTTGACCTATACCGTTCACAGACTGACCAAGATGATGTATTTTCAGCCCGAGGCGGTGTGCACAAGATTGAGTCATGAAATTACATGCACTGGCACTGTCTAGTAGTATACGGGCTTGGACAAATTTATTAAATTTATTTTTAATTAAAACAACAGCTGTGGAAAATAATGCCTCATTGTGTGGGGTGTATGCAGCTAATGCCACCTGTGATGTTGAAGGTTGTTGAGAGGTTGAAGAAGCTGCATACTGCAGTGAGGTCGCAGGTTCAGGTTCTGGTGCAGTTTCCTCAAAGTGAAGCAAAGTATGATGACTATTACTACATTTGTTACACCTAACCTTTGAGTTGCATTTTTTCACTGAGTGAGATGACCGCAAACACAAAATGCACAACCTCTTTTCCTTCACTATTTGGAACCTTGTCATTGGAGACTGTTTTAAAAAACTGGAACAACTTTCAATTCTATGCCCCACAACTGAACATACAGCACATTCCTCTTTTGAGGCCACAACTAAAGAGGATTTGTTCTTATTGGCAACGGGTTTCATAAAAATTGGCTGCTTTGAACAATTTTCCAATGCACGAGAACGCCGTTCCACAAAGTCCATCACATCATCATATTGAGGAATATCTATCCCAGAATCCAATTGGAGTTCAAAAGCTTCTCGGGTAGCGGAATCTAATTTTGACCAAAGTAACTGAAATAGCATGAAGTCTTGATCGGGTAAACTATATTTGGAAAGAATAGATAAATTCTCAGTGAATGTCCGATGAACCCTTTCTAATTCCATGCCACTCTTGTTTCTTATGGCTTCACAATTCAGTAACTTATTGTAATATGCGACAGCTATGTTCCGCTTGCGGTCATAGTATTTGTGCAATGCCTTATATGCCACCAAGTAATTTTTCCCTGTCAATGGGTAGTTTTTTATGATGTCATAAGCTAAACCCTGCACACTTGACAGTAAGTAGTGAAGTTTTTCCACCTCTGGTATCTCCCTATTATGTATGAGTGAATCATACAATTCCTTGAATGATACCCAGTTCTCCAACCTACCATCAAATGGCCTTATACTAATTTTCGGTAATTTTGCCAAATTACTGCTAGAATTTGTAGAAATTTTACTCGCATTACCGACGTTAGTTTTTCTTAAACGGTCTAGAATGCTACGCATACCTTTTTCAAATAACATCGTTACTTGGCATTCGACATTGCGTTCATTTGCATCAGCGGTAGCGAGCAGGATCTTTTTTTGAGCTGTATGAAATTCGTCAGCAATTTTCTCCAAGTCCTGTTCGCTAACACCGACCAAATCGGAAGACTCGACGCACTCTAACCGCATTTTTGCGTAGTTGCGCGCTATCCTATCGGAGTCTGCCATCGCTTTTTTACCTTTTCTGGTTAAAACTGTAGTCATAAACTAAAAAACAACAGTATTAAACACACAAAACAAAACAAATGGTAAAAAAATAACAAAGCTATTTCTCCGTAAGTCTTACTAGAGATGCTATTTCTACGTAAGGTCTATTTGTATTGGTAAATTACAACAAGTCTAGTCTATGGTTACTTGCCAACAAAACAAAACCAATTGACGTCAACGAAACTAAACTGATGTAGGTTGACTGAAATGAGTGTGGCTGTCAACGAAAACGACAATGTCACATTAGTAGTGACGTTGACACGACAACGAAAAAAATGACACACACAATCAATTCAGCAACCTACCGAAAGCGAAAAAAAAAAAAAAAAAAAAAAAAACAATGACCGGTAAAATGAATTTTACTACTACCCTAATTTTTCAATCGAGACAAAGGATTACTTACACGATTTAAATAAATTATTCCAAAAGTCACTTTTACAACTTTTATCCGGCTCGAAGGACCAAAATGTACGATAATGAGTGGACTGTATTTTTAAAATCGAAAACGAAATAGAATGATGAAGTGGGTATGAAGTATGGGAATTATGTGAAGTATGTGAAATGGGCTAAAACAGTAGAATTTCACTGACCTGTTGCGCAAAGGGACCTTTGCGTGTACTCCAGCAGTAGGCACGTGCACTGAGCTCCTTTCAGCTAGATAACGGATTATCGACTCACCAAAATCCGCTTCAATTTACCCAGCCACACTTTCCACACTAAGCTAAGAGTAACTGAAGGCTGGTGAAATTCTTGTTTCAGCACCAATAAGCGATCTCGAAAAAAAACGATAAGAAGTGTGAGGAAAAGAAATAGAAAAAAAGGGTGTTCACTTTACGGTCTCGACACTACAAGTGACCAACGATAAAAGTTGTAAAATTTAAAAAAAGCTAATTAAAAAACTGACATTGACACATTGAATTCAACAAAATTATGTCAAAACTGTACATAAGTATTGTTCTAGAAGCGCTTGTGGGTTGGCCTACTACTACAACTAGGTAGAGCATCGTTCAGCAAAGTTAACTGATGGGTGACTGTTAGTAGCACTAACGTGAAGATTAAATCTCTTTAGGAACTCAAAATCAGAATCAATTATCGTAATTTATTAAATACAATTTAGTGTTTATAATATGAGTTTACTTTCAGTTGAAGTTTGCCATGATTTTTGATTCAGTTGATTTTCGTTCAGTTTTCACATACATACGTTATTTATTTTAAATGAATGTATTATTGAAATATTGATTATATTAGCGTTCATGAGATAACTTCTAAAAACTTGCAAAATAACTTCAAATTAAAGACACTTAAGACCATTTTTTGAAAAGAGTCTTTCGAAAAGAATTTAGAAAAGAATCGACATTTTGATACTCTGTTCCAGCAAGGGCCCTTTAGGCCTGACTCCACACTAGCGTTTACTATATCATTGTTATCTGGACCCAAAATTACCAAGGTTTGGCATTGGACTTCTTCCGGATTATTATAATGTTGCTGAAATAAACAAAACATGAGAACCGATGAGAGAAGGTCATCCAAAAGGACATCTCAGTCAGGATCGTGCGAAATATTTCCATACAAATACTCTACCCTCAGTTTTCACAAGCATACGGGATAAGCGGGTAAACTGACAGATATTGTATCCATCGAGTGCGGCTTATATCTTTCAAGTGTTGAGCTGAAATGTTATCAGAAACATGTTGAAGTGGGAATGAAAATTCTTATATATTATTGAAGTATTTTCTCTGTGTTTCACATCCAAAACCTTTTATCTCATTTTGTGTTAGGCAAAGTTCATAAAGATGTAAACTTTGAGGTAGAAATTAGCGGATGGTGAATGATCTAGTGTGATGAAAGGTTCAGTCCACCTCACAAGAGCTCAGTTCTACTCGTGTCATCTCTGAATCAAGGATATACCGTTTTCCTTTATTTTCACCGTTTGAGAGCAATTTTATAACAAATGTAGCAATTTTGTGTAGGATCTTTTAAAGCTTAACTAAATATGTAATTACAGAAAACATCGCCATCCTTTTATTTAAGTCTTTTATTAAAAGGATGGCATCAATTCTGTTCTAGATTGTTAATAATGGTCAGCTTTAGAAAATGCAATAACGAATCGCCCCAATTGTCTGTTTTATTGAAAACAGAACTAAAACCTTGGATATTGCCAAGGTTTTAGTTCTGATTTACTTGACTTTTATATGATAACTAGGAGCGCTAAGAATATGTCAAAACATTGAAATTATAGCCGATCAAAAATATCCATCTTATTACCAACACTAGGTACTTTTACTAAACTTTTCGTTCACCTGTAAAATTACCTTGTAAATCATTGTTTTGAGCCAAAAACGTTGTGTAGTGAAAATAAAAGAAAACTTTGACAAAATTATCTTGAATAAAAGATGGCCTAATAAAATAGTAATGTCACAGAATATCTCTATTCGCAGTAGGGCACATAAACAATCCCTCTATGTCATGAATCGAATGACCAGAGGTTAGGGTTGCCAGCTACCAAAATAACGTTATTATAAACACATTATTATTGACGTACAAACCATAAATATGTGTACATAAATTTGAAAAGGTCAAAGAATTATTTGACGAAATTATCTGCTATCAAGACTGACTTTGTTAACATACTTTCTAACGAGCAAGTGATTTGACGAATTCAATGGTGCGGCGGGTGAGAAGCTGGCTGCGACGTAATAGGTGTGATATTTATTCCGGTTCTAGGTGTTGAAGGACCACGGTACTCATATTTCCTGATACCCATAATTCTTGTTGTTACTTCATGTGGGTCAGGACTATGTATGTCCATAAAATAAAACAGAAATCTATAAATGTATATTTTCCAGTTTTGTCAGATAATTTAAACAAAAAATATAACTTTTGAAATTTACACGGTTAGAAACATAATTTTTACTAAAAAACATAATCCACAGTTGACAATTTATAGTGAGTTGCATAATCCACAGGTAATCTTAACAGAAAGCCACTACATACCAAGATTGGTTCAGGAAGCAATTGAGATTACCAAACAGGAATTTTAATTGAGAATATGGTTTTCAGTTATCTGGAGTCTGGAATCCTGTGGTGAGATTGTGCAAGAATCAAAAAAACATACTACCAGCTGCGCGTCAGGATACTATGTTGTGTGAAGAGCCGAGATGTACTCGAATGTGACAGTGGAACCGGTGGTAGTGGTATTTTTTGCAATAAAATAGTTAGAAAGAGGGAAGATCGAGTTGTCTACCACTAACCTTCAAAACCCGCAAAGACTTCAGTTCCTCCCGTGATCATGGTAAATATCCCGTTTTTTAGCAAAAAATATAACGTATAAACTATTAGCAAAGATGGCTCATTTTGGTGGCATTATTTTATTGCCAACATAATAAAACATATTTCTCTTAGCTAATGTCCCGCTAACGAATTTCAACCCTATGCGAGCCACCGCCTATCACAGTCACCCCACACATTCCTTCATTCAAAGCCTGTAAAATTCGCTCGTAAAACCAAAAAGGTCTATTGAAACCATGGACAAAGCCTCTCGAGGTAATTTTTCACGCATTCCCGATGTTGCCTTTTCATACTCTATTATAATCTAGCGGCAGAACGTAATAATGTTATATTGTATTGCCAAATTGATTTTGCACTGTGACTGGTCGTTTTAACCCCATGTAGTCATTGTTTGTTAAATATCGATATAGGTAATTATTTTTGAAATTTCTAAATTGATGTATTGATTAACTATGAATTAGGAAAGGTTCATTAAATATAACTAATTCAAATTTACTGTAATAACGGTGGAACTATTTCACAAATTAAGTCTTACGGATTTTAAAAACCAAACTTATGTTAAGCGAATTGTAGACGACATTGGTGCGGTGGGTGAGTAAACAGCTGCGACGCAAGATGTGCGGGTTCGATACCCGCTGCGGGACAATTTTGAATGTTAAGCAAAAATTATGTAGGGTCTGGACTATCTATTTGTCTGTTAAATGAAAAAAAAAACGCGTATTCTATCACTTATTGGATCACTTTTAGTGTGTAAATACATAGGTAATAAAAATACTTATGTTAAAAAATATCCTAAGATTTGCAAAGACTCGTTTTAAATTGTTTCAAGACCATCACAGCATCAAGGTTATATAATTACTGTTACACCCGGGTATCGTCCGTAATATCAGTATACATCCGGCTTCAAGATGGCGGCCGGATGTCCGTAGCCTGTGTCGCTCGTCGCTAGTATCTAGCTAGATTTCGGGAAATAGCTCTTTATAAATCTAGTGTACTGAAAATACTCCAGAATGTGCTGAGAATAAGTATTTTTCAAATGTTTGGCTTTTCGATAACTTTCGTAAGTAATCGTAAAAACGGTACCTACTTTGTGAGATCTCAGTTCATGGCAAACAACGTTCTTAAAGACCTGTTCAATGACTCTCCAAATGTTGACGTGTGATGACTTATAAAGATACTCTTCTATTTTCATATTTTTATTTTTTGTAATTTTTTTAAATAACATAAAATGTTATATCATATATTGAGATGGTTTGGGCATATAAAAAGGATGGATGAAAGAAGATTAACAAAACAAGTATACAAGGCGAGCGTGAATGGCATGGTTGGAAGAGGAAGGCCTCGGCGAATGTACTCTGAACAAATTGGAGATATTCTAGAGAATGGCCAGGTCAGAAGTACACTTAATCGTCGAGCTTGTATGAAGAATTTGATGAGGATGTATGAAGAGAAAGAGGTATGCCAGGATCGTAGCATGTGGAAATCCTTGGTCTCTGCCTACCCTTCCGGGAAACAGGCGTGACTATATGTATGTATGTAAAATGTTATCTCGATATTCTTCAAATTGAGTAATAAATTTAAGTGTAATACGCAAACGTATATACATGACGAATCTATGAATTTATTTATTTGACAGGTAATAAAATAGTATCTACAATTAAATAAATATTGTTGGACATCTAGCCCCAAACTAAGCATATCTTGTACTATGGGAACTACTTAACTGATATAATACTTATATACTTTTTTTTTGGAAATACATACATATTAGACATAGAATATACCCAGACCCGAGAAAACATTTGTCCTGCAGCGGGAATCGAACCGGCAAGCTTCTGCGTCTCAGGCGGGCCTTCGCCCACTGCGACACAGAGTTCTTCGTTAATAGGTAAATATCCTGTAAATTTTGTTTTTTTTATTAATTAATTACTATTGCCTATGAATGAGTCTTCATAACAAACACGGTACGGTGAAAATTCCCATTTTACAATATGAATGAAACAATAACGGTTTCATTTACGCCATTTATAAAAAAATATACCAGAATAGCCCCCCCTAGCCTGTAGAATAAATAAACTCAGTTTTATTCCAGTAACCCCATTTTACACTTTCAGCCATAATTCAAATCATCAACCAACTATGCAGTTTCATCCACGGTTCGCGGTACAGTGGATCTGTTATACTTTGTTACCCTGTGTCCTGGTGGCACAGATAATAATTATACAGAAGATCAGAAGGCTACTACGTAAAATAATTAACAGAATGTTGACTTATCTTAATCAGACGTTGATTGGCTGCTGGGACAGCGCTTTAGTAAAATTTGCAAAATAACTATAAGAATTATGAATAAATGTTTGTGTTTTGGATCAAAATGAGTTGGCATTGTCATTTTTCAGAAGGCAGGTTTTCCAATTGCGTTTTTTTTATTTTACTATGTACCATGACATTGGCAAACAGTTCCTGATGGAAAGCGGTTACCTATAAAATAAAAATGTTTTAATTGTTAATTATGTGTAATTTTGTATATAATTATGACTCTATTCAACAGTCTGATTTTCATTTCTGTTAGTGTGTAGATTATACAGGACCACTTCAACTTTTTAATTATATTAAGTTTTTTTTTTAATTCATAAAATCCTTTTTTCTTCCACTTGTCCAGCGTTGATTTTGAGGAAGGTACCAGGAGAACAGAAACTATAAGATAGCCGAACTATGACTCTATAATCATTTGAAGCTACGAAGTAATTAAAATGCGCTACGACGTAGCCCGTAGCAGCTATGGCCTACGAACTAAGGCAGGGCTAGCGACTCGAATAATTCCTTTCACTGTAGCCTGGTCGCACCAGCTTTGTTAACCGGGTAATGCGGATGCACGGATGTAAACAATACCCGGCTGCGGGATTATTCTTTGAATATACGGGTATCGCAGACTTCTACCGGTTTTTAGCAGCACCGGATTTAGCAGAGCCGTGTTTGTGGACTGTGAGCAAATACAAAACTGATTCGTTTTTACCTTTTATTTTTTTAGACGGGCTTCCGAATTCACTTATACACCTGCGTATAAATAAATAAATAATGCTGTACATTTTCACACAGCATTATCTAGCCCCAAAGTAAGCAGAGATTGTGTTATGGGAACTACATGACTGATATACTACGTATATATATATTTTTGTAAATACTTACATATTATACATAGAAAACACCCAGATACCGAGACAAATATTTGCAGATACAAAAATTTGTCCCGCGGCGGGAATCGAACCCGCAAACTTCTGCGTTTCAGGCGAGCCTTCGCCAGCTGAGCCACTCTTTGCGCGATCCTACTGATTCATACCCAACTACATTCGTGTAACCAAATTATCCCTAGAACCAGCTTTATTCGAAGCTCATTAGCTGAGGCAGTTTATACAGGCTGTTCCGAATAAGATTGAAGGCACAAGCTGACGTGTCATTACGCAAATTACACAAATAAACATGCCTGTATATCACACTATAGATTGGTATATGGTCGCGGAAGAACAGGCAGTAGATAAAACCGACGTTTCAAAGTGATCCTTGTAATTTTAATGAATAAATGAATTTTGACTTTGATAGAGCCTCTATATGATATGTACAAATAAATAAATAATAATGCTGGACATTTTTTACACAGCATCATCTAGCCCCAAACTTAGCAGAGCTTGTATTATGGGTACTACATGACTGATATACTACTTATATACTTTTTTTTTGTAATTACATACATATTATACATAGAAAACACCCAGAACCAATACATACATTACAAACATTTGTCCCGCAACGGGAATCGAACACGCAACCTTCTGCATCTCAGGCGGGCCCTCGCCCACTGCGCTACAGCGGTCGTCAAAATGACAATTCGTTCATATCATCAATTATCGAATGGAAATCTAAACATTTCGGACACCAAATTGTAAAAACGGGAATCTTCATTTTTTTTATTTTCGGTGAAACCACCGACTAAGTTTCGACTCATTCCGAAAGTTTCCGTTTTCCGAACGGGAAAATTCTCGTTTTTTGTAATATAAATAACCGAAATACACATGTTTTAAACTTAGTGTAGATGTTAATTCGGTATTCGTGTCGTTGCTATGGCAAGACAGAGGCATGTCCAAACATTTTGTTTGCCACATGTCTACGTTTTGCACGGTACCTAGTTAGCAAATATTTGCAGAACATGCAAACATTTTTCCCGAGGCGGGGATCGATCAGAGGTCGCTAGATTTGTGTAATACAATGTAAACACGCTTTTAGATACTATTTATTAAAATTTCGCGTGCTCTTGTCAGCGTCACGCATATTTTGAGTGATGATGGAGTTTTTAATTGAAATTAGTAATTAAATGAGTTTGATACAAATTGCCGAGGGTTGTAATGGCCTGGTGGATGGATGGATGATATTTAATATCATAAACACGTCATCGGTTATTAAATTCTAAATACATTTTTTAAGATAAAATAAAAACCGAGATTATATGAAGGAAAGTTAAAAAAGTCCAATATGAAATTTAACCCCCTTTTTATGAGTCAAATTCTCAAGGGTGAGATTTTTCCATTTTTTTTATGGAAATTTATATTTCACTCTTGTAGTATAAACCTCGCTTTAAAAAAAAACATTAAATTGACTCACAATTTTGGCGAAGATATCGCGTATACAAAAAAAATACAGACGAATTGAGAATCTTCGTACAAGGAGAAAAGTCGGTTAAAAACTAGCTAGAACCGTAATTATTTTAAAACCTTATCTTACTCCAGGAAGGTCTGATCCTATCAGTCTTCACGAACATACGACATCAATATGAACTCTAGGATCTTTCAAACGATTTTAGTGCCCAGTTATCATGACTGGTATAATGTAGAAATTACAGGCAAATAAATAAATAAATAATGCTGGACATTTTCACACAGCATCATCTAGCCCCAAACTAAGCATAGCTTGTATTATGGGAACTACATGACTGATATACTACTTATATATATATTTTTTTGTAAATACATAAATAATATACATAGGAAGAACCAGACCCGAGACAAATATTTGCAGATACAAACATTTGTCCCGCGGCGGGAATCAAACTGCAACCTTCTGCGTCTCAGGCGGGCCTTCGCCCACTGCGCCACAGAGGTCGTCTTATAAGCGAAGAAGAGTGATACTTCTGATGTTGTTCTTACTTCTGATGTTGCAAGCGTCCATAGGTTACCGTAACCGCATTTTATACAACTAAAGTGCCACAGCCTATACCTCCGCGTCATTTTGACCTGGCCATGAAAGTTTATATTTATCCATATCATACCAAATACTTAACATTATTACATAATTATGTTTTTTTTTTTATTTCACATGATTTTAATTTGACCACTTTCTCTCTCTTCTTTTGTACCCAAAAGGGACATCCTCAGATTCATATTCAGTGAGTAGATCTTTCAAGATACTAAGTAAAGAATAGTCAGGTCCACACTTTACACGCTTTTTGCAAGTAGACACCATGTGGTAGGTGGCAAGTCCATCTCCGTTTATTGGAACGATAAACTGATGGCGCAGATTTTATTATTGCACATTATAATTTGAACGATGTCTCAATTTTACATTGGACCCAAAACTAAAAGAAAATTTTACCGACTGTACTAAAATTATTAGATACACGACCAATACGCAATGCTTCATCGTGTGTAAGAGCCCTGAGGGCAGAGTCCATAAATAAATTAGGCACAGTCTCGAGCACCCGTGCGTTCCCATAAATACACACCCTTTGAAAATTATTCCGAAAACATCGAATTTTATTTATGGCAGTCCCTTGTGTTTGATTTTTTATTTGTTAAACTAATTTGCTGGCGTTTTTGATGCGAACTAAAAATACTTGTATTTAACAAAAATCTGACTAGAAACCCACAAAAGAATTATATAATAACTTTTATAAAGTTACTAAAATGAACTACATAAAAATTACACTTTTAAAACAAACGATGTCGATGCCACGGCGGATGAATAGCATAAAATAATGTTTGCATGGTCTGCAGATATTTATTCCGGGTCTGGGTAATGTGGTAGCCTAGTAATTATAGTCCTGATAAACAGGGCATCCTTGTGAGGATTATGTCTGACTAGGTAAATTATGGATTGTCTACACTATAGAGTTAAGACGAAAATCAAGAATTGGCGACTTACGCTTGACTACAAAGAAAAACAGTCGCTATTGGTCCCTTTATTATAGAATGTGGGTACTGTTACAAATATTAAAATACTATTCCAGCATGCTTAGCATGAAGACCCAAGACAACGGTTTTGTCTACCGCCGAGAAGACAAAAAATATTTTGTCCCTCTCTTTTGTTTGACAGAATAGGCGACAGACATAGTTTTTGTCTTATCTTTCGTAGACAAAACGTTGCCATGGTTGCACATGCTAAGCGAGCTGGTAAAGTAATCGCTAATTAATTGACAGTATTAAACACATCAAAAAAAATTCGCACTATCCCCCTACACATACACACACACAACACACACACACGTACATCATCTTGTTTGGCCAAACAACCTTCAACTCTTCGCTGATGTAAAAATCCTACTCACATTAATATCCTATACACTTGATTAATGTTGAAATAACCTGTTTTTCTATACAACCTAATTCTCGCTTGTATTCTCCATTTAATACTACTTAGTAATTTTTGTTCGGATTCCCGCGATACGGGCTAGCGGGATCTATTGTTATATTGTTAACACTTTTACAATATAACAGTATTATGAGAAATATACGTAAAATTGTTTGTAAATTAGACGTATGTATGGTGACTGTCAGTTATTTATAATTAAAATAAAAAAGGCACGGACTAATTACAATCTGATTTCACAGACTAGTAATTTCTTAAAAAGCTTTTGCCACTAAAACTTATTTTCTTTCTTTAATTGTTCAACACACGCGAACATTTAATTCATCTAAAGATCTTTATCAATCTTCAATCACGCAATAACGATTTTCTTACAAAACGAAAGAAAATACGATTTTCCCTTAATATTAGTTGGTTAAGTTTTTTGACCTCGGGCCGTGTATTTGATTTCATCAAGGTAAAAACGAGTAAGTAATGTTTAAGTCAATTAAGGTGAGTGGTAATTTAAATGCTAGCTTTTTTAAGGATTGAATTTTCTTATTGAAAATGCTACGTAATAGCGTTTGGGTGGTGTGGTAAAGGGCGGTCTCTTCAAGGCAACCTTACCATTCTCGTGTATCTACTTAATAAATGCTAGAGCCCCAATATTATTCTAGTGTAAAACTTGATTTGGGAAGAGACATTTCTAATTTTAAGATTTTCACAAAAAAAAATAAGTTTGTACATTAACATATTTTCGGACAATAAATCTAACAGCACAACAATTTGAGACCCGAATTCAACCTAAGATTTCCGAGCGTTTAGTTCGGTATTCTCTAGCCAATAAACAATTCGTCCTGTCATAATTGTACGAAGATGTCTTATTTCATACTATCTTCTGCCCACGGCTACACCCGCGAGAAACCCCGATAAAAAGTAGCCTATGTGTTATTTTGATATATAAGCTATATTATTGTAAAGTTCCATCAAAATCCGTTCAGTAGTTTTTGCGTAAAAGAGTAACAAACATCCTCATAAACTTTCGCGTTTATAATAGTAGTAGGATAATTATTATTAGTAGGATATGATATGAAGTAAGATTACGTCAAATCGTGAACCACATTGGGCAACTACCGAAGAAACTCACATTTAAACTTTAAAAAATCTATTAGAATTACCTACCTATCCCATTCCCATTGCGGGACTTATTTATAATTTACTCCGGTTGCAAATTAATAAATAAATTAGTTTTCACCGTGATAATGCAGTTGTACCTAAGTAAGTTGTGTAATTTTGTTAATTTGTGCCTATGTAATCAAGAAGGAAATAGGCAACGTGAGATACTGGGCTTAAAACCGCTGGCAGGAGGCCAGTGTTGACTCGTAGACATAGAGGTGGAACTGGAAAGGACTAGCTATGGAGAAAGTTCCACTAAGTGAATAAAATTTATAATAATAATAATGCTGGTACACACAGCATAATCTATCCCCAAAGTAAGCCGAGCTTGTGTTATGGGTACTACATGACTTAGATACTAGTACTTATATGTCTTTATTTTTTGTATATATGTAGCGACATCTCTTGCCACATGATTGAGCTAAGTAACATCGCATCAACGAAGAGCTACCACAGTCAATACACAGATGGCGCTGCATCGGAGTGTCTAGATCGCGCAAGCGAAGTGTTCACTCAACTTGAACATATATAATACCTCCGACAAACAACTGTCGGTCCTAGGACCCCGGGCAAGTGGATCAGATCGATCAGCCCGGTGGAAGATCTTTCCCACAGCAAATGGAGGACACAATTCCAACCGTATTCTCCATAAATACATATGTATATACACGGTGTAACTGGAAGGGTGGATCATCGGTGGCAGGGCGATAGGTGACCTCAATGCCTACCGATTTAACCCCCCTGTATGTTCCGCGATTTTCAGTCGTTCAAAAGTTATTCAGTTTTTTATGAAATTTTGGTCAAAATCCGATTTTAGGCTTCATGTCCCAAGTGTAGCCAAAATCTTAGGTTTACGACCGTAATTTTTGTTTTAGCTTATAGCTCAATAGTAGACCTTTCGTCCTACAATACCGGTTTGAGTCGTTATTTGTTTAAATTCCAAATAAAAAATAATCTTTACATAAAAAACCCCAAACTTAATTTTTCAAACTAACTTTAAAGGCTCCCAGAGAAAAAAAATACTTATTTTTTTTTCTACAACCTACCTTAAAAACTACTTCCATTCATAGAGAAATAACCCTGAAAATTTCGTATGGCTAATATCATGGCATCATGTTTAAAAGTGGAGTTGAAAATTGTGCAAGTGCTAAAATCGACATTTTTTTTGTCCATCAAAGGTAGGGATTGTGTCAATTGTAAAAATACACGTGAGTAATTTATTTATTTTTTATAGTATATGCTCAAATTGTGCTCCATTAATGTACCAAGAAAAATTGATTAGAAAAGGTGGTGTACAACCTGAGACCTAGGCTGACTATCGTGTTTTTTTACGTGTTCATAACGCATACATAGAAGGTCGCATACCCGTACCGGGTATGCGACCCGAGGGAGTGCCGAGAATCGACCCAGATCAAATAGAAGAAGTCTTGGAAGAAGCACAAAGAAATTCGTCGAAAAGTACGAGAACCATTAGCCTACGCCGATGGGTCAACTTTCATCCAGAACGGTTTTGAAAACCCACATGCTGTTCGCCGGCACAGCTTTTAACATCAGTTTAGCGTCAATTTGTGGACAGGAGTTTTTAATAGACAGCTGATTGGACCATTCGAGTTGCCAACTAGAGTAAACGGAGAGGCTTATTTGAGTTTTCTGCAAAATAACTTGCATGAAATGTTGGAGGACGTCAACTTTGCAGTACGCAGAAAAATGTATTTTCAGTGTGATGGAGCGCCATGCCACTTCGCGAGAAATGTAAAGGAGTATTTGAATGAAGTTTTTCCACGCCGATGGATTGGCCGTGAGGGGCCCATAGCCTGGCCTCCAAGGTCCCCAGATCTAAATCCCGTAGATTTTTTTATCTGGGGCTATTACAAAGAGTTCCTCCATAGAACAATTGAGGCAAAACTAAACCAGGCCCAAATGAAGATCAGAGAAAAGGAAAATTCGTTTCGCAGGCTCAAAAGGAATTTTATTAAAAGGTGTATGCATAGCCAATAATGGAGCCCAATTTGAGCATTTACTATAAAAAATAAATAAATTACTTTCATGTATTTTTTTAATTGACACAATCCCTACCTTTGATGGACAGAAAAAATGACGATTTTAGCACTTGCACAATTTTCAACTCACTTTTAAACATGATGCCATGATACTAGCCAAATGAAAATTTCAGGGTTACTTCTCCATGAATGGTAGTAGTTTTTAAGGTAGGTTGTAGAAAAAAAAATTAAATATTTTTTTTTCTCTGGGAGCCTTCAAATTTTGTTGAAAAATTTAGCTTGCGGTTTTTTTTGTAAAGATTATTTTTTATCTGGAATTAAATCAAATAACGACTCAATACGATATCGTAGGACGAAAGATCTACTATTGAGCTACAACCTAGAAAAAAATTACGGTCGTAGACCTTACATTTTGGCTACACTTGGGACATGAAGCCTAAAATCGGATTTTTACCAAAATTTCATAAAAATCTGAATAACTTTTAAACGACTGAAAATCGCGGAACATACATGGGGGTTAAATCGATAGGCATTGAGGTCACCCATCGCCCTGCCACCGATGATCCACCCTTCCAGTTACACCGTGTATAATGCATAGATAATCACCCGGACCCCGAGACAATTATTTTCCGATCATACAAACATTTTTCCAGCGGCGGGAATCAAAGCCGCAACCATCTGATTCTCAAGCGAGCTTTCGCCCACTGCACTACGTCAAACATATATGTGCAGATGTGAATATTTTCGTATTACGTATTTCATTTATTTATCTGCTCAAATGTATAGATGTAGCTTACGGGAAATACATGGATTATGGTCAGGGCGCTGCAAGTTTTAGTTAATATCTAAAAACAGATAATCCAGATTGGATAGGTACAACATTTATAAGTGCCTCGTGAATAAGAAAAAAGACAAATTATTCAAGTAGGTATATATATGGTGGGACAGTTTAGAAACAAAAACAGCAAACCTTCATTAGTAAAACAAATAGAATATACGTAAAACTGAAACATAAACTCTTTTTAGGGTTAAGCCCGCCTTTGTACATGTCATTTCATTCTGCCTTTTTGTAAGTGTTTATTTGTTTGTACAATAATGTATAAAGCAATAAATATCCCACGCTAATCTATTTATCTAGATTTATTTCGCACTGGACTGGTTATGGTTGTAGGCGGTAGTATGGTTTAAAAACAAACATATTTACTGACATTGACTTTTTCCATTTCATGAAATTGTTATAAATTAATAGTATATTTAATTTTAAATAAATAAATAATGCTGGACCTTTTTCACACAGCATCATCTCGCCCCAAACTAAGCAGAGCTTGTATTATGGGAACTACATGACTGATATACTACTTAGATACTTTTTTTTGGTAATAACATACATAGAAGACACCCAGATACCGAGACAAATATTTGCAGATGCAAACATTTGTCCCGCGGCGGGAATCGATCCCGCAACCTTCTGCGTCTCAGGCAGGCCTTCGCCTACTGCGCCACATAGATATATAGGTTGTATAGATTGGATTGGCTGAGTGTTTGGTTCCAACGGAAGATCAGCATTGTGTTGCCAGTTGACACAACAAATGCTGAGTTCGACGCCATTTTGTGTCGTTGCATATTGGTAGGTATCGGGAGGCACATAAATAGCTTTAATATTAATATTTAGGTATTGATACAGATACAGATAAGTACAGATAAAGATAATTAATAAATAAATAATGCTGGACATTTTTCACACAGCATCATCTAGCCTCAAAGTAAGCAGAGCTTGTGTTATGGGAACTACATGACTGATATACTACTTATATATATTTTTTTGTATTATTTACATAATTATTATACATAGAAAACACCCAGACCCCAGACAAATATTCGCAGATACAAACATTTGTTGAATCGAACCGCAGTGGGCGAATTTATTGGTAAATGATAATTTTACGAGTCAAACGGGTAGGTTTACACAATTATACACACAATATTATTTGTGTTAATCCCGTGTGTGTATTGTATGTTTGTTTTATATTGTGCAACGTTTGCAAATAAAAGTTTATTTCTTTAAAATGTGATCAAAAACTAGAATTATGACTTCTGTTATTACATATGTTTTACAATAAATTAATTTTGATTTCTGATATTAATAGTAATGAATTCAATTTGTGCCACTTCCAGTTTATACAACGCCTTATAAATTATATAGGGCAGTAAACTCCACACTCAGCTACGGCATACAATGCATATCTCTGTAAATAGTTGAAGTTTTTGTGTGGACACATTAGATACACTCGCCACAATATATATGTTTCATCCAGTATCATCGTCCTAAGGCCTAATATAGAAGTTCAGTACAAAAATTACACTTTTCGCTTTGCGATTGGAGTCGGTATGGCGTTGTCATAGCGTTTTAATTCACAAAACAGGATTTGACATCTATGTCTGAATAGAATCGCATTGACTTTCCGTTTAAAGCCGTGTTGGCTTAGTGGGCAATTCCCCGACTTCTGATCCGGAGGTCGTGGGTTCGAACCTGGTCGTGCACCAATGATTTTTTCCACTCGAAACATTTATGTGCGCATTAACACGTGCCCAAAAGGGTGAAAGAAAACATCGTGAGGAAACCGGCATGCCCTAGAACCAAAAATTCGAAGGCCAAGAGATAGTGTTCCAATAAGCGGCGATGGGCTTGCAACCTGTCACGTGGAATGCTTACTACTTGCAAAAAGCGGGCATGTACCAAATGTAATGTTTGGACGTGCCTCTGACTACGTGCCCTACTTGGTATCCTCAAAGATCTACTTAAGTACTGAGTATGTATCTGAGGATGTCCGCCATGGGAAAGACAGTCGTGAGCGTGTTTGTTTGTTTTTGACTTTGATAACCTCGGTGGCGCGGTGGACGAGCCAGTTGAGACGCAAAAGATGATTCAATTCCCGCTGCGGAACAAATGTATGTGTTTTTTCAATATTTGTTCCGAGTCTCGGTGTTGTTGTACCATGGTGCTCGTAGTCTCTGATACCAACGACACAAGGAGTCCTAGTGTGGGGTGAGGACTACGTAGGTACGTATGCAGTCACATAACAGACGTTTAAAAAAACCCCGTAAAGTGGTGTTGTATTTCTATGAAATACCAGCTAGGTATTCATTATTATCTCTACTTTTTAACATAATTAGTTTATCAATTTTAATGTCTAATTATCTTTCATAATAAAATTATCGTGTGCTATCTTAATGACTTGGTAAGTGCATGTTGCTTATTTTTTTTTCTTTGTCTAATGTTTCTGTATTGTGTGATTTATTTAAAACCTTTTTCACTTTCACCTTGTTCGATTTGCACAACACTATAACTTAATGAATGAAAAAAAAAGCAAGCTGAGTTTGAGTGATTCGACTGGGCTTGGATGCGCGCTCGCTTTAATATTTTAACTTCACGTAGTTTTTAAGTTCACATTTCTATATGATCTTTGCGGTTTCAATAAATAAAAACCTTATTGACTAAAAAATTAAGGTTTGTGGCGGCTACATTTGTTTCAGTACTGGAATATCGCAATCCACCGACTTACCGCAACCAAGAGGGCCTTTCTAAATTGCATCGTTCAGATGAGAAACTTTTTGCCGGGGGTTGTTAGTTCTGCGAACTAGATAATATGGCCCATATTATCTAGTACCTGCCTATATGAGCCCATATACACTTTCCATTTCAGAACATGGGCCATGCTCATATGCTCAACTAAATTAAGTGCTTATACATGAACAAGCACTTAAGTTAATAAAAATAATGATGGTATTTTTTTGTAAATACATATGACCTCTGTGGCACAGTGGGCGAAGGCTCGCCTGAGACGCAGAAGGTTGCGGGTTTTATTCCCGCCGCGGGACAAATGTTTGCATATGCAAATATTTGTCTCGGGATCTGGATGTTTTCTATGTATAATATGTATGTATTTAAGTTAGAGATGTTGATTTACTGACCTATTTGTTTCATTGTGCTTTCGGCGGTCGCCGCTGAAATCACTAATTGGATTCAGAAAATTTAATAACGACCAACGTGGTAAGCCTTGAATTCACAGTGTAACAATAGATAATCTATTATCTGACAGCCATATTCACAAACAACACAACGGAATGCTTCTAAGCGATATGACAGCTCGATTGTGATTTAATTTTTTTTTTATTTTTGTTAAGTTGTATTTATTTTTATTACGGTGTACAGTATCGTTATAATCATTAAATATTATTATGCCTGTAAAATATCATAGTAAAGGTTGCCGGCGGGAAGATTTCATTTAATTTCAATTATTCTTTCACAATTGTCACAATCGTATTCGAAATTATTTAAAATTATAAAAGTCAAATATTGCTAAAATGTATTTCACATATCATGTTAAAAATTCATTAATTTTATAGAAACACTTTTCCAACAGTATCTTTGTAAGATATTTATATATTTGAGACATTGTGTACCGGATACCGTGTAAAATGGCGCCCATCGTTCACGAAAGTCGGTAAATATAGGTGGTGTAAATTGTCTTAATATCTTTGTATTGCTAACTTTGTATGGTGAAATCCAATAAAATTTCGTCGACCGGCTAATAATAATATAAATAAAATGAACACCCAACTAGGACCCCACACTAGGATTCCCTGTATCGTGGGTACGTGGAACTACGAGTACCTTGGTAACACAACACCCAGACCCGGAACAAATAGCAGCAGCAATTAGTCCCGTAGCGGAAATCAAACCCTCACCTCATGCGTCTCAGCCGGCTAATTACTCACCGCGCTACCGAGGTCGTCTCGATAATGATAATTGTTCGTGAGATTTACACTTTAAAGCACAGAGAATTCTTAGATATGAAAAGTTTTGTTTTTAACTGTAATTCTACGAATAATTGCTACGAGTTCGTTTATTTAATACCAAAGTTTTCTAATAACTGTTTTGAAAAGTATTCAAGTCTTTGTAGTTAATTTCGTATGGTAAAGTCATTTAAACTGAATATTTGTTTTATAATTGTGTAATTAGATAAATTTGTGTAGAAATGTATAACTTTCAGTCGACTTTCATGACATCGGAGGTTGTTTTCACGGTCATTCGTTATTATTAAGGCCCATTGGGCGTTTTTATCTTTATCATTGGCCTTCTACTTACACATAATATGAGGTGACTAAAACCTACTGAAAATTAAATGTCTGAACGTTATTCAAAATTTACTATCATTTTTTTTACTCAATTATACACACAAATAAACATTTTGTTAAAGGTACACGAGAAGGTAATGTACCTATCTACATACATAGAACACAATTTTTTCGCTTATATAATTTTTTTTTTTTTTTGTTCTTTACCACTAGAGTGGCAATCACGGATCACGCGCCGGTAAGCGATTAGATAATTATATAACTCTTTATTGTACACCAAATAATATGTTGTTTACAAATTAATTCAAATAAAGCTAAATACAAGCCAATCGCGGGAGTTTAATGGGTGGTCTTATCACTAATACCGATATCTTCCAGACAACCTTTGGATGGACAGGAATTGACGTGACCGATAAAGGAGGGTGGTGTCCAATACAAAAATACATTGTCACGACAAATATACATACATACATATACCTTCATATATCCTACTAATATTATAAACGCGAAAGTTTGTGAGGATGGATGTTTGTTACTCATTCACGCAAAAACTACTGAACGTATTTTTATGAAACTTTACAGTAATATAGCTTATACATCAGAATAACACATAGGCTACTTTTTATCCGGGTACCACTCGGGTGAAGCCGTGGGCAGAAGCTAGTAGTATAACCATTACTTAACCTATAGACGCTTGCAACACCAGAGATATCGTTATGAGTCTGAAACATAACGGGTAAAAAGTCTTATTTGCATGTAATTTCATCGGTACCCTGCAAACCAAAGCAATGGTTGCCAACCGAGCAATACTTAGAAATAGCTAGGAATTTATAGGTACATAACCTGATTTGAAACCACGAACTCCAAATAAGGGTCACGAATCAGAGCCAACTAACCTGCCACACCACCAGTGCCCCTAAAACTAATACGTAATAAACTGTGCGTAACAGAGTCCTGAAACTTTGTCCACGGCAGTAACAGCATTTCTTGTCCTTTGTCAATAATGCCGCTGGCCAGATAGTCAGAACGCAATCAACTTAAACAAACAAGGGGAAATTATAGCAAACAAGTCGAATACTTTTAAATTGGTCCACCTACTTATTGTTATAGACATTCTGCTTTGTTTCCGACTAGATAGATAGATAAGATAGATAGATAGAAAATTAATGAATGAAAATAAAAATACGACGACCTCTGTGAATCAGTAGGCAAAGGCCCGACTAACACTCAGAAGGTTGCGGGTTCGATTCCCGCCGTGGGACAAATTTTTGTATTTGCAAATATTTGTCTCGAGATCTGGGTGTTTTCTATGTATAATATGTAAGTATTTACAAAAAAAAACTACTTTTGTTTGCGACTTGAAAATGCTATTTAGGTAGATGGAAAATTAATGAATGAAAATAAAAATACGACGACCTCTGTGAATCAGTAGGCAAAGTCCCGACTAACACTCGGAAGGTTGCGGGTTCGATTCCCGCCGTGGGACAAATTTTTGTATTTGCATATATTTGTCTCGAGATCTGGGTGTTTTCTATGTATAATCCCGCCGTCTTATGATTCCATTTTATCCTGTCCATCCAAAGGTTTATCTATATATAATATGTAAGTAATTACAATAAAAAATGTATATAAGTAGAATATCAGTCATGTAGTTCCCATAATACAAGCTCAAATAATAATAAATAATGCTGGACTTTATCACACAGCATCATCTAGCCCCGAAGTAAGCAGAGCTTGTGTTATGGGAACAACATGACTGATATACTACTTATATATTTTTTTTTTGTAAATACATACACATAATATTCCCGCAATGGACATTCTCAGATTCATACTCAGAGCGCAGATCTTTGAGAATACCAAGGTGGTAGTCAGATTGGATCACTAACTATTATTAAAAATATTTGGTTCTAGGGCAAGCTGGTCTCCTATCGATGTTTTCCTTCACCGTTTTCACCGTACTCAGGAGACTATCCTAGAAATGATGTATGAAGGTAAAGTCTTAAGTTAGTTTAGAACTTTAGTTCAAAGCAGTCTCCTAGGTATTGCTCAGCTGTTTTAAGCTTTTGTAATGAACGCCTAGAACATGAAATACCATAACGAAAACCAAAGGTCTGAAGTGAAATATAGAATATCCCAAACTTTTCTAAGCTTAGTATATGTATCACCATATTCTACAATAAAAGTTAATAATAAATAACCAAATTATAATTATATCTAGGTATATATCTAAAATAGAAATGTTAAAAAAAAAAAACACGCTCACGACTGTCTTCCCTATGGTGGACATCCTCAGATACATACCCAGTGAGTAGATCTTTGAAGATACCAAGTAGGGGGTAGTCAGAGGCACGTCCAAACATTACATTTGGTACATGCCCGCGTTTTGCAATTAGTAAGCATTCCACGTGACAGGTTGCAAGCCCATCGCCGCTTATTGGAACACTAATGGCATATGCCTTCGAATTTTTGGTTCTAGGGCATGCCGGTTTCCTCACGATGTTTCCTTCACCGTTTAGGATGATTATTAGAAATGTTAATCACAAAAAAATATATATATTAACGTATAAATATTTGTTTGTTAAGATGGTTTGGGCATGTAGAAAGGATGGATAAAAGAAGATTGTCAAAACAAGTATACAAGGCGAGCGTGAATGGGATGGTTGGAAGAGGAATGCCTCGGCGAACGTACTCGGACCAAATTGGAGATATTTTAGAAACTTCCAGTTAGAAGTACACTTAACCGCCGAGCTTGTATGAAGAATTTGATGAGGATGAAGGAAGCGAAGAGGTATGATCGTAGCAAGTTGAAATCTGTGGTCTCTGCCTGCCCCTTTGAGAAACAAGCGTGACTATGTATGTTTGTAAATATATATTAAAAGGGATAATTTTAGAATATAATTACGACTATACCACGTATTTTACTATTCTCCTGCTGACGTTTCGTTGGCCGTTTAGAGGTCCTTCCTCATGAGCACCGTCCGCGACCACGCTCGTGTCGTGACGGTGTCGTGGTATAGTCGTAATTATATTCTAAAATGATACCAAACCACGGTAATTTTAAAAGGGATAATATTATTCAAATGATGTCATCATTATCTAGGTATTTATTTGAGTAGTCATTTTGAATAATCAACATTTAATTTATTTTATTATAGTTTCCAATACTTTTCAATATCACCATGCAGACACCATGTCGCATGGTGATATTGACACCATGTTTTTTTTTTACATCGTGGGATAATAATTATACGCTTCACATTCAAAACAAAACAAGATATTATTTATCTAAAGCACTCAACTATTTCATACCTATCGACTAAACTGAAATGATGAACAAGTCAGCGATGCATCAGAAATAATGTGACGCGCCATCGATCGGACAACAGTAACCATCCATTCGTATCTACAAATAATAGATACTAACGTTCTAGCGACGCGACTTTTGAAGGCGACTTTTTATTTTTTATAAATAGATTTGAAAACATGAGGTAGTCTTGTCGAGGCTTAAGTTTGTCTGTATGTACGTTAATTACAACGTTCTAGCGACGCGACTTTTGAAGGCGACTTTTTATTTTTTATAAATAGATTTGAAAACATGAGGTAGTCTTGTCGTGGCTTAGGTTTGGCTGTATGTACGTTAATTACTCTGATTTGTCCTCAAACGGGTTTGGTTTTGTCATTAATAGTGTGTTCTCATGAGAATTTTATCCGAACCTAATATAATGTAGTTAAAAATGTATTTAGGATGACTATAACAGTATCTCGAATATGCGACGCGCGCACTACATACTCTGCGAAGATCTTCAACAATAGTAGTTTTAATTGAGTGGTACAATATATATGTACCACTCAATTAAAACTACTAGTCCATCGCTAAACTTGTTGTCATTTTGGTTTTCGTTCCTAATCATATTGTAAATATAATGTCTTTTGCTTGACTTGACACTACTGTGCCCCCAGATATTCGCGTAGTAAGTAAAAACACCGACCTTTTTTATCCTTTCATTTATTAATCAATATGTAAGAAGAGTAGTGTTTGTGATGTAGTATATAACGTGATTGTCCCTTCCAGATTATTTGATAGTCTGACCTCTTATCTTTCCAGTTATGGGCCACCATTCGGTCACCACTAGGACAAGCCAAGTGTCCGGCCCATCTCCATTCGAGCCATGCAACAATACAACGTATTTCATGAGAAAAATCTAGCTCGGCGACAAAAAGTCGCGTCTGATAAAAATGTAGCCCGTTATTATTCGATCGTGTACAAATATAATATGCAATCCACTGAGGACGCCATTAACTATTGCCGCAAATAAACAAATCACGGGCTCGTAAATAAATTGAGTCTATTTATACAATAGATAAACAATCGATTTATCTAACTATGTTGTGGAAACGTGGCAATATTAATAATTTAACTGTAGACTTGGAATACAGGGCGTTGATTTTTCAGCCAGTCATGTATTTTGTACAAAAACCACAGATGCTCTTCCCTAATCTATGCATCTCGTGTACGGAAAATCCATTTCCCATACTAAACCTCTCCTGGGTGAAATTAAAAAGAGTGTACCGAGTAATTTTAGGTTCATTCATGTCGCAACGGTTTCGAGGTAAAATGGGCTTCGTGAAAGGAGGTGGACTCTTTTGAGTTGGAAGAGGCTAGACGTGGAGCGGCCATTTTGCTCCATAGATTGTAGGTAGTCCATTTCATCAATTTGTTTTGGTCTTTTACACTAATACATTTATTGCTTTCACACAGAAGATTACTACTACTATTATAAACGCGAAAGTTTGTGAGGATGGATGTTTGTTACTCTTTCACGCAAAAACTACAAAACGGATTTTGATGAAACTTTACAGTAATATAGCTTATACATCGGAATAACACATAGGCTACTTTTTATACGGGTACCACGCGGGTTAAGCCGTGGGCAGAAGATAGTATGTTATATAAAAGTATATAGTAATATTTTTTACACTACACTAGGTAAAAAATAAATGAATATAAATAGGTACATATTCACTTACCTGCATAGCTGTTCAAATACTGGTTAAAAGAGGGACACTCGATTTTTAAACATATTAGCTGATAACGAAAATATGTGACACTCAGAAAACTGTTCATTGTGTAACTTACAGGATTGTAATAATGTAAGTAGGTAAGATAATAATAACACTTATATCAGTGGGTGGCTTTTATGACTCGCATCATCAACAGCCGGTAGAAGCCCACTACAGGACATAGGCTTCCCCCGAATAGTTTGAAGACGAACAGTCTTGAAATATCCACCATTTTCTCTGTCGGGTGGAAACATCTTTCTACGGTGTGTCCTGCAATTCTGGTTCACCATTCGAGAAATTTCCTTCCCCAGCGAATATTAGATTTTTATATGATGAATAGACCTTCATTTGGCGAATATCTCACCAGGTAAGTATACCTTCAACTCAGATTGTATTTTTCAAGGAAGACAGACGAAAGTAGTTTTTCATATTCCGTCATCATTCCCATTATAAAGGTGGGACGTTTAGTGCGAATTGTTCACTGACAAGATACGGGTGGTGCTGAGCGTCTGCTTGTCTTTTGATGAAAACATGATGGTAGGATCCGATCATGTAGATCCTGGGGACATTTCCTGTAGAATATCGATAGGTATACCAATTTTTTGATCGTGTTCTAGGAGTCTATCCTAGATCTTAGTCTCCTGTGTGTTGCTCAGTCTGAAATCTTTGCGAAAGCATCTTGTTAATACGGTAGGTATTTCAAAGTGTTATGCCTATTTGCAACACAGAATAAGTTCATGATCGCTGACATTATGACTTAATGGCTGACGACCTCTGTGGCGCAGTGGGTGAAGGCCCACCGTGGAAGACGCAGAAGGTTTCGTTTCCCGCCGTGGGACAAAGTATGTATGATCTACAAATATTTCGCGTCTGGGTGTCTTCTGTGTATAATATATATTTACAAAAAAAATTAATATGGGTAGTATGTCACTCAGTTATGTAATTCCATAAGCTGTGCTTATTTTGTGCTGT
This sequence comes from Perizoma affinitatum, assembly GCA_961405105.1. Lineage (NCBI taxonomy): Eukaryota > Metazoa > Arthropoda > Insecta > Lepidoptera > Geometridae > Perizoma > Perizoma affinitatum. Next base: position 9,643,203 of record OY560205.1, on the reverse strand, counting down.
GTGAAAATGTCCAGCATTATTTACTATAAATATTGGTCAACACTTTGAAATACCTACCGTAATGCTAAATTTAATATAAAAATTAATATCTAAATTATGTATTCGATTATACAACCAGGCTAGCTAATGTCACAATATGAAATAAGAAAAAAAAATTACTATGAAATGTGAAATTCTTAAAATTATCTAAAATTTGTCAAAAATATTACACTGTTACTACAGTGTAATCTTTAGTAATAAAAGTTTCTTAAGTTTCAATATGCAAGTTTGCATTTTATCTGAACAAAGTTGTAGTTATACCATTTACTAATTAATAGTTTTAATTAACAGAATTGGCAGACAAAACAAAAGCAAAAGGCGTATCGGAAATTTAACAATATTAGTCAAAATGTTTTCCCTCTTACAATTTGTACATATTTTTCAAGAACTCAATACCAACATTATTCAGCGGACTTCCATCTCATTTTGTAAAATCCACCTAAAAATTGTGAAATTCATTTTCGTTTATCACAGTTTTAATTAGTGAGACTGACTCCAAACAGAAAATTAAAAGTTTTCAAGAGAGCAGTTTTTATCGAAATAACGAAACAGCGCCTCCGACGTAACGCCACAATTAAGTTTTATAATTCGTTTAACGTTTTACTTTCGCTATCGCTTTTGTCTTTTATTTTTTGGCGAACACGCAATCCTAAAATCACCTTATTTAAAACGTTTTACACATGCATTCAGTGGGTTAAATATACACATAAATCCCTACAATGCCCTGATAATTCAAAACAACAACAGTTTCAGGATGCTGTTGAGGCTGCCGCTATACTGTAGCATCAAGGATGTTCATAGACGCACACACTGATAACTTCCATGCAATCATACGACAAAGAACCGTATTGACCGAATTTGCAAAGGATATGTACTCTAGCTACATAAGACTGGCTGATAGTCCTAGGCTAATTTGATAGTATCAAAATGAGGTCAAAATTAATATTATTAAGTAGTTTATATAACCTTGTTGATTCAATAAGTTTTATGATTATTTTTGGAAAATTAACAAAATATTTATGAAATATATGTTTTTTTTATGCATAAAACTATGTAGGTATATACAAAATACAGATGAAATTAAAAAAAAATGCTATCTAAAGACCGTTGCAAACGATGATCTGGATCAGTTGATAGATAGCTCAACTGATCCAGATCACTACCAGGCGCGTACAATATATGGATCATTGGTCTGAAATACACATAATTATGATTATACCCAATACCCACCAGGAGGGAGGTGGATCTACGCCTATTGAAATCTGCAGAGGCATTGCCGATAACTTTGCCTGCCCTAAAGACGGTTAAAAGGTGCGGGTTCGATTCCAGCTGCAGAACATTATGTCTGCATGTTCCGGGTCTAGGTGTTGTGAACCACGGACTCCACCTCGTAGTTCCTGATACCTACGATTCAGGTTATCTTAGAAAGGGACCACTCACAACAGTTGAACTACGATATACAGGCAATACAGAATTTACTCTTAAAGTGAAAAGGTTGTTGATGGAAAAATCCTATGTCTATGTCTATGTCTATGTCTATGTCTATGTCTATGTCTATGTCTATGTCTATGTCTATGTCTATGTCTATGTCTATGTCTATGTCTATGTCTATGTCTATGTCTATGTCTATGTCTATGTCTATGTCTATGTCTATGTCTATGTCTATGTCTATGTCTATGTCTATGTCTATGTCTATGTCTATGTCTATGTCTATGTCTATGTCTATGTCTATGTCTATGTCTATGTCTATGTCTATGTCTATGTCTATGTCTATGTCTATGTCTATGTCTATGTCTATGTCTATGTCTATGTCTATGTCTATGTCTATGTCTATGTCTATGTCTATGTCTATGTCTATGTCTATGTCTATGTCTATGTCTATGTCTATGTCTATGTCTATGTCTATGTCTATGTCTATGTCTATGTCTATGTCTATGTCTATGTCTATGTCTATGTCTATGTCTATGTCTATGTCTATGTCTATGTCTATGTCTATGTCTATGTCTATGTCTATGTCTATGTCTATGTCTATGTCTATGTCTATGTCTATGTCTATGTCTATGTCTATGTCTATGTCTATGTCTATGTCTATGTCTATGTCTATGTCTATGTCTATGTCTATGTCTATGTCTATGTCTATGTCTATGTCTATGTCTATGTCTATGTCTATGTCTATGTCTATGTCTATGTCTATGTCTATGTCTATGTCTATGTCTATGTCTATGTCTATGTCTATTTCTTGACGAAGCTCTTGCTGATAAATTCCATACAATGATATGACGATGTTAGGTACCAATTTACAATATTTTTTATTATTTAATTTAGTTTTACTCATTCTAAGAATTGTATTGTAATTATCACTATTATTATTGTTATTTTTTTCACATTTCCAAGTGTACTATAATGTATATTTAATGAATAAATTGCAAATAATTGAATTGAATTGATTCCGTTACAGGACTAAGTGTTTGTTTGTAAAAATAACAAAATATGGCAGTATATTCTTTAACCTCGTATTACAAAGCTGGTAAAAAGCAATTTTCGCTTTGTTCCACGTAGATGGATTACGAAATCAATTCGTACAGACTTTCGTTATATTGCAATAACTCATTATTCTCACATTATTTCCAATCCCAAACAAATTACAGAATTTCATTTCTTTTCCGCAAACAAAGCACCTTCCACATTTCCATCTTTTTAGTCCATCGATACAAAATGCAAGACTTTTCGTTTCCACATACATTCATTTTCAGTATGAGTTACAAAATCAAAAACCATTTTGAGTGTCAGCTTGTTGAAAGTTTAACAAAGAGCTATCTGGAATACTTATTGATTCAAACTCTTGTCGCCACAACTCAAAACTTGAACATTTTCTTGGATGCCACAGCATAACGAAGACGGCTGGTTTACAAGAAACTAGCTCTCTCTTTCATAATCATTCGCTTACTTTAGCAGCGTGCTAAATGATATAAAGAAACTCTTTATTGCAAACCAAAGTAAAATACAAAAACACAGAAATTACAAAAAAAAAATATAAATTTTACAATGGGCTTATTGCTTAAAGCGATCTCTTACAGACAACCTAAATGTTGCATAATCATTCGCTAACTTTAGCAGCGTGCTAAAAGTTGCCAGCATCCTTTGTTTAGTATTAAAAAAGGACAGGGCTAGATTTAACGACTTTCTAAGTTAGCGAGTAATCACGAAACAGATGGTAAGCATCTAGACAAATACCTCACGCTAACGCAAATTTATCACGGAAAAACATGGCAGTAATCACGTTACATCTCAATAGCTAAATGTCATTTCAATACAATTCATCATTTTCGTCAATTCATCAGACGTTAACGCCAACAGAAAGTGATTGTTGTCTAAGTAGTCTTGTAGAAGTTAGAAACCCGAGTGATGGTTATATGGCTTATGTGGTTAGGGTTGCCACAATTTTGCCAATGTCATGTCGACAAGATTTAAAAAAATAAGGCGATGGAGAGGAATTTACCGAAATTTGGCCGGTTTAAAATAGAGCGAGACTCGAACAGTATTTTTTTTTAATATAAGTTGATTTACGTATCAAACTAACACGATGGCGGTGGAAAAGGTTGTCAAATGGTTGTCAAAGTTCACATCAATATACTGACAGCTCCCGCCACCGTCGCCGTGACTGCACCACGTGCAAACATAAAAACAAACACGCTCACACCAATCACCATGGTAGACATCCTCAAATTTGCATAGTATTTTGCCCACATTTTGTATGCACGAATTCAACGTCAGATTGCGATTTCGTTTATGTGAATTGCGTTATGTCTATTTAAAGTGAATCAGCTGTTGTCACATAAGTGATAGCTTCGAGTACCATCGAGTTATGAAATGAGGCACTCTGTATTCGAAACTTTGACGTCTTATATTGAACATAACGAATACAAATACTTACGGATATATGGGTGTTGAGGATATTCTAGCTTTTCTGTAACTGTAAACTGAGAAATGGATAGATAGATAGATACATTTATTCATATAAAAAGGGTCATGCATAGTATTTCTATAATGGTGTAACCGCGTAAACCAAAGTAGGTTTGTGATATTTACTCACTAGTTTCGCACTTTTTAGATTTTTTTACTAGCTAACATAATATGACATTTATCTAAACCTACCTTAAAAGTTCATGCATAGTATTTCTATAATGGTGTAACCGCGTAAACCAAAGTAGGTTTGTGATATTTACTCATTAGTTTCGCACTTTTTATATTTTTTTATTAGCTAACATTATATGACATTTATCTAAACCTACCTTATATTATGTTCATGCATAATATTTCAATAATGGTGTAACCGCGTAAACCAAAGTAGGTTTGTGAAATTTACTCACTAGTTTCGCACTGTTTAGAATTTTTTACTAGCTAACATTATATAACATTTATCTAAACCTACATTAGTTAAGTTTTGGGTAACTTTTTATAGTCACATCACCAAATATAATATAACAACAGCTAGGCATAATAATTATTCATTTTGTACAAGCCGTGGAGCGTAAGTGCCTGTAATACAGGTTTTTTTAAACCTCAGGCACCAGTCTTACACAAAATAGGTTTATGAAGCGGGTTACTATACTTATAGTAAACTCAATACAATAAGTTCAAAATCAAAATCCGTTCAGTAGTTTTTGCGTGAAAGAGTAACAAACATCCATCCTCACAAACTTAGGATTTGCACGAAATAATTTCCTGCTTAATCGCTGAATTTGTTTACACTCGTACAGAATAGATCTAAGTGTGTACAAGAACAATTAAAAACTGAGACGCAAAAGGTAGCGGGTTCGATTACCGCCGCGTGACAAATGTTTGTATCATCTGCAAATATTTGTCTCGGGTCTGGGTGTTTTCTATGTATAAAATGTATATATTTACAAAATAAAAAAAAATATATATAAGAAGTATATCAGTCATAACTAACTAACTTTAGGGCTTGATGACGTAGTGTGAAAATGTCCAGCATTATTTATTTATTATGAAAGATCAAGATTTTATTGAGTCCCAACGTCTCCGGTCGACTTTCCAACAAGCGAACAACTCCAAACTAGCTTGTAGTTGGCTACATCAGACGCAACTCCAAAAATCGAGAGAAACTAAATCAAAAATCCGTAATCCGGTCCCGGGATTACACGGGAACTTTCCTGAGCTAATTCCTGCTCCCAAATTGAATTCGTACGGCGACCTCGAACTTGTTTGACTAGTTTTCGAGTTTTTACGGGTTTTTCCGTATGTCGTGTGTAGGAGTTTTCTGTTGTCTGTTTGACGTTTACTTTTTAGAGCTCATAAACTTAATTTAAAAACTAAGCTGAGTAGGCTCTGTTTAGGAAAGTATGTTTGCGCAGTTTTTCAGATAATGTTGTTGGTATTTTTTACATCACGGCTCAGAATGTTTTGGTATCATTTCATGTATCCAAATAATTTATTCATGTATTTATACATATTTATGTACTTATATATAAAAACCTGTAGTTTTAAATATTTTACAAGTATTTTAATAATAAATAAGTCTAATTCTTGTCAAGTGAAATGATTACAGAAATTATGATCGTTGCATATAGATATTTGCAAACTTTCCAAATTCAAAAATTGTTTGTCCATTCTTATTCTTAAAATCTTATTAAATCCTCTCTATAAATAATAACAATAATGCTAGACATTTTTCACACAGCATCATCTAGCCCTAAACTAAGCAGAGCTTGTGTTATAGGAACTAAATGACTGATATACTACATATATTTTTTTGAAAATTCATACATAGGTACAATACATAGAAAACACCCAGACCCGAGACAAATATTTGCATATCATACAAACATTTGTTCCGTGGCGGGAATCGTAACTACGTCTCAGGAGTACCTTCACCCGCTACGCCACAGAGGATTTAGCACACAGAACCAATAACTGCCAGGAAATAAATAAATACAAACCCAAAAAACAAATAAATAACCCTGGGGTAGAAAAATACCACTTTCTGTTGGCGTTAACGCCTGCGGAAATAATTGTATGGAAATGACATTAGCTGTGGAAATGTCATGTGACAGCTGCCAAGTTTTACCTTGACAAATTTGCATTAGCGTGAAAGGAAAATTAAGTGTGAGGTATTTGTCTAGACTGGCCCCACACTGAGATTACCTGTGCCGTGGTAACTCCGAGTTCCGAGGCACCACAACACCCAGACGCTATAATTTAACTTCAATACGACACTTAACGTCAGAGAATGAACAGAGCTTTCTTTAAAGTTGATTTACTTAATTGAGTTTCCACACTTAAAACCTGCCTTTGCCTGTAGTAAGCGGTTTCGATTTAAACTAGGAGCGTATCTTGAGACTATACGATATTGATAATCTCGATGGCGTGGCGGGTAAGTAGCCGGCTTAAAGAGCTGGTTCGATTCCCTTTGTAAAACAAATGTTTGCATGTTCAGCAGATACATAACTGTATTTTACCTTAATAAAGTACTTAATAAGAACCCTTATGATTTGGCATAATATGAGGAAAGAAATAACGTGGCAGTGCTGTTGGGCATTCGAATTGTAAAAATTAAAACATTATACAACTTTGTACGATTAGGTATATACAACAGACATAGCTATTTAAAGACCATTGCAAACTATCTTTAGATAGGTCAACTGATCCGGAAAACTACCAGATGGAAGCGTTTCAAAAATGCTGGCTGCATCGTCACGCTGGATACCAATACTAATACGTTGACCCAGATAAGAGCCCGCTGGTGAAGCGTCGTTGCTACTAGTCGTCCTGAAAGAATAAAAAAAAAAATACTAAAAGAGAAAATTTGAATCGACCACGTAGGTCGTAGGCTGTGATCCGTGAAACCACGGATCTTTACATAGTGGTCTTTACCATTCGAATAATTGCAGTGAGGAAATGCAGAGCGGTTTTCATAATACACCCCGATACAAGTTTAGCAGTAAGGGGCGTGGCTTCAGTGGTGTTTAAAACGATGTTAATTTATAGCGTTTTGTTGCACGTTTAGTCGTGCAACAAAACGCTATAAAAAACAGATAGTGAATCACTTCATATAGACCTTCCATATAGATATTTTTTAGATTCCCGATATGTGTCCCATCACGTATCGCATCATAAATAAAGAGCGGTTGGACACAAATATAAACCTGACCCCACACTAGGAGTCCTTGTGTCGTGGGTTTCAGAAAGTACGAGTAAAGTGGAGCCCAGAGCGAGAACAGATATCTGCAGAATATGCAAACATGCATTCCGTAGCGGGAATCGTACCCGCAACGAAACATGATAACGAAACATGTCAGTCACGCCGTTTTATATTCCATCGTCTATTGTAGTTTATTAACTTGTGATACAAACTATTAAAAACCCTGTCTAGTCTCTTGCAGTATGCAAAACTCGTGTGAAGCTCTGTTACACACAGCTCTGCTCTTTTACCGACGTCTTATAATGTGAAAATGTAGTAAATCTGTAGGTATGTATGTATCTTAACATATTTTCTATAGATATATATATATATATGTTGTAGATAATAATCGTCAATTATAATTTTATGAACACCCCCGCCACTCCAACAATCTCTTATTATCCTCTCCATCCAAAGGTTGCCTGGGAGAGATCACTTCTAAGCGATAATACCGCCCATTTTACTTTCTTTAGAATAAGATGTTGATTTTTCTGATATTTTGTTTAAGGTGTACATTAAAGTATTTTCATTCATTCATTTAAATACCATTCTTGAAGTTATTCAGAACGATTGAAAAATACACATTTTTAAATAATTAGCCGTTTCGGAAAAAAAACAGGAAAACAAACAAACGAGGTTCCTTTTCCCCTAAACGCATATACAGGCTCCTTGTATGTACACTAAGTTCCGATACGAATATCGTAGATCGTCAAAAGGTGACAGAAACGTCAAGAAACTGGCCCTAGTACCAAAAATTTAAAGCCATATGCCATCGTTTAGTATTCCAATAAGGACGATGGACGATCTGTCACGCGGAATGCTAACTACTATGCAAAACAAGGACATGGCCAAATAAGACTTACCAAGTCCGAGATAACAGTTTACATCATAGTAGTTGCCATATTTACTAATCTGCCAGAAAAGATAATAAGAGAAATATCCGAAGATATTTTCAAGAACAAACTATAAAAGTTCCTTCACAAAAAACCTAGAAACATGGGAAGTTATATTCAAGAATAAACAAAAAAGTTCCTTCACTAAAAGCCTAGAAATATCCGAAGTTATATTCAAGAATAAACAAAAAAAGTTCCTTCACAAAAAGCCTCGAAACATCCGAAGTTATATTCAAGAATAAACAAAAAAAGTTCCTTCACAAAAAGCCTAGAAACATCCGAAGTTATATTCAAGAATAAACAAAAAAAATTCCTTCAGAAAAAGCCTAGAAACATCCGAAGTTATATTCAAGAATAAACAAAAAAGTTCCTTCACAAAAAGCCTAGAAACATCCGAAATTATATTAAAAAATATACAAAACAATGTCCTTCAAAAAAAACCTACTATTTAACCAATGAGTTAACTATATTGTTTTTATTACAAGCTTTTATTTAACTTGCAATGTTTGTATGTCAGTTGGTATGTTTAGGTCAAATCTTGGAAGTTGAATTAGAACCACTTCCTCTTATCCTACGGAGTTGAGATTTTTCAGGTTGGTTCTGTTCCGATGACAATGCATTTTTATATTAACAGGACCTGAATCGACATCCAGGATTAGCTCCAGATAAAGGAACTCTTCAACGGTCAATAGCACAGACACGAAATTTTGTGTACGCATTTAATTATGATAGCTGGTTTTAAGTTTTACCATGAAATGGTTGCTGCCACTTAAAAAAGCTTGGTTATGAAAATGATTTATACTATTAATTTATTTACAATTTATATTACCTACTTAACTTCTACATAATTACTAAAACCTTCCTATTTGTATATGTATGTGTGGACTTGCGTCTGACTATACTCTGATTTATATTCTATGAGCAAAACAACGGGAAATAATCTAATCCCCTTCAACGTCTTACCTCATAAAATAACCTCTTTGCAACTTTAACCTTAATCCCTTTGCCACTGGAAATTCAATTTTATTACCGGTGTACTAGAAATTTCTCTAGACGAGAGGAATCATTTGTATATGAAAATAACTAATGATATTCACGTACACATTATCCTATCCTACTACTATTATAAACGCGACAGTCACAAAGGATGGATGTTTGTTACTCTTTCAGGCAAAAACTACTAAACGAATTTAAATAAAACTTTACAGTAATATAGCTTATACATCAGAATAACACATAGTCTACTTTTTATCCGGGTACCACGCGGGTGAAGCCGTGCTCAGCAGCTAATCCTACTACTATTATAAACACGAAAGTTTGTCAATAAGGATGTTTGTTACTCATTCACGCAAAAACAAATGAACGGATTTTGGTTGGCGCCGCTAATGTCAAGAGGGCTGGCTCTTCTTTGCTCAAAGGATTTCTTTGGCCATTCAGCTAGAGAATGCCGCTGATACTCTCGTCATCTTAACGTATGAGGTTGGTGGTGAAATAACTTAGTTTAGGTAGTGCGGTGCTTCAAAATATGCTGAAACTGGACCTGATTGGCCCACGCAGGGAGGGAGTTAGGGTATTCTACGCAGTACTTACAACAGATAGGTATAGGCACACTATATACCTGGCTGTGGAACTCTTTGCCAGTTTCAATCAGGCATGCTCCATCATTGAATTAGCTTAATGATCGTGTCATACTATTTAACTTACAGCAGAGTTAGTCATGTTCTTGGGTTTTTTTTAGTATATTTTATGTGTTTTTTTTTTAATACTATATTTGACTTGATCTATGTGGTTAAAATATGTGAGCTTGTGTATGTAATATGTATATATTTCTGTTGTATTAATATATATTTGGGTGTAGGTATTATATAAAAATAATTTTAATTTTGTATTTTATGTTAATTCTTAACACTGTAATTCTTTTAAATAGTTATCTCCATCCTAAGGTTGTCTGGAAGAAATCGTCAAGACGAATAGATAAGACCGCCCATTGTGTATTTATTTTGTTATTTTTTATGTTTCTGTGTTTTGTACAGGAAATTGGTGTAATGTACAATAAAGAGTTTATCTATCTATGTATCCGTTTGTGTAATGTAATCTCTTTCTTTCTTTCTTTCATGAACAAAATGTATTCGCTTTTTATTTTAGATTCAATTGAATTATCACTAAGGTTTTGATTTATTTATTTATTTGATAAAAACACAAGTGGGCTCACAGATTTTTCCGAACGTATTAAGAAGTACCTTAATTGTATTATTCAAAGTGATCCTTGGAATGTTTGATGAATAAAATAATTTCTACTTTGACTTTGACATTATACTTGAAAGACGTAAAACTGAGTTAGGAATTTCGTTATAAATAATTGCTTTTCCATAGCAATTACTGAATTTAGGTGGCGTGGCGAGCGAGAAGCTGGCTAAGACGCAAGAGGTGCGGTTTCGATTCCCGTTCCCTGACAATGTTTGCGCTGCAAAACATGCCAGCGTTTTGCAAGTAGTAAGCAGTATATGGGCTTGCAACCTGTCACGTGGAATGCCACGTGACAGGTTTCAAGCCCATATTATTGGAACATGAACTGGTATCACATGCCTTCGAATTTTTGGTTCTAGGGCATGCAGGTTTCCTCATGATGTTTTCCTTCACCGTTTTGAGCACATAAGTTTTCGAGTGGAAAAATCTTTCCACTCAAAAATTATTTATCTTTCATCCGGGTTCAAACCCACGATATCCGGATCAGAAGTCGGGGTATCACCCACTAGGCCTACACGTATTTAAATAGTTATTTTATTTAAATACGTAGAAGAATGATATTCTACAAACTGTTAGCAGCCTTCCGCGTATTTCCTATTATATAATTTTCCCTGGCTTCAGGGATTCCTGGAATAAGGTTGCGCTCAGACAGTTCTGTTCTGCTTTGATATAAGATATCCTTGATTAAAGCTAAGTTTACGACCTCTGTGGCGAAGTGGACGAGTGCCTATGATGCAGCAGGTTGTGGGTTTGATTCCCACCGCAAACATATTTTTGCCTTTAGTCTGGATGTTTTCTATGTATGATAATGTGATAACTAAATAAATAATAATGCGGGACATTTTTCACACAGCGTCGTCTAGTCCCAAACTAAGCAGAGCTTGTATTATGGGAACTACATGACTGATATACTACATATATAATTTTTTTTTGTAAATACATTCATATTATACGTAGAAAACACCCAGACCCTAGACAAATATATGCAGATGATACAAACTTTTGTCTCGCGGCGGGAATCGAACCCGCAACCTTCTGCGTCTCAAGCGGGTCTTCGCCCACTGCGCAATAGAGGTCGTATGTGCTATCAGTTTTTTCAATTGGTATTCAATACATTTATAGGTTTCACATGGTTACCAAGTTGTCAACTAGAAGATATATAGTCTTTCTATGAATCCTGTGTTTTTGTGTAGCAACAAAACGGCATGTGCCAATTGTAATGTTTGAATGTGCCTCTGGCTACCCCTACTTGGTATCCCCGAAAATCTACTCACTAAGTATGTATCTGAAGCTTTTCATCATGGGAAATACAGACTTAACTCTGATTATTGTTTAACAAATAAACTGGCAACACTGATTGGAGACTATATCATCCAGAGTTCCTAATGAGGTAATAATTCACACAAAAAACCACCCTATTCTCCCTCCCTTAAGACAAGTAGTAGTTACTTTAACATGGGGTAATCAATCTCTGCTTTCTCACGGGAAATAGGAAGTTAATTGATTTTCTCATTACGACAGTTGATGGAACAATGATTATGTTCGGAGAATTTTTTGATAGATATATAGATAGAAAATGCTTTATTGCACAAGATAAAACAAGAACATAGGCGAACTTAATGCTAATTCGCATTTTCTTCCAGCTAACCTTAGTGTAATGAAGAGTGGAGTGGTTTACCAAAATACCTGATTACCAAAATAAGAGAGAAAAAAAATAACTATCTACTTAAAATAGAAGTAAACTACATACATAAAACTAAAAATAAAACATACTTAAATATATACTTTCATCCAAATATATATTATATTTAGATACATACAAATATAATATAATATAAATGCTAAGTTTTGTTGGCTATTTTGTAAAGAGATGAAATGTTTGTAAAGTTTGTATTCGAAGACTCCTCGAATCAGATACCAGTAGGGTAGTCCAAACGTCCAAACATTACATTTGGTACATGCCCGCGTTTTGCAAGCCGTTCGCATTCCACGTGACAGGATTAACCAGGTTAAACGACTCCCGTTACTAAACTATCAGATATATAGTTTGAATTGTTTTTGTGATTTTTGACAGTTACTGTGTCAGTATAATTTTTAATTATTAGAAGTACTATACGAATCAGAATTTAATTGATGTTAGTGATAATCGTGAACCTTTGCTCAAAGGTCAGGCAGAAATCAAATTTATTTTGGGAAGGGAAGGGCACGGGAAGGCCGTAACAAAATCGAGGCTACATGAAACGTACAGAAAATGTTCACTATACAAAACATTCCGAAGAGGGTCCACTTTTTTTATCAAAGTTACTTGGCATTTCCTATTAACGCTATTCCATAAATTTCGTTCAATACTTCTGGGACCAGATAAAACTAATTGTACTAGCCTCTGCCCACGGCTTCGCTCGTTGTACTCCAGTAGCCTTTTTATGAGCTATACCTGTTCCTAATTTTATTCAAATCGGTTCAGCCGGCACATAGATAATTAGCAAAAATTTCGTTGTATACTTCTAGGACCAGATAAAACTAATTGCACTAGCCTCTGCCCACGGCTTCGCCCGCGTTGTTCTCCAGTATCAAGTAGCCTATTCGTTAGGTCATGAGCTATACATGTTCCTAACTTTATTAAAATAGGTTCAGCCGGCTCAGAGTTAATTTGCAATTAACTTCCAAACATACAAACTAGCAAAATATATAAGAAGGATAGGATAGGAAATTCTGACGTTTATCAGACGCGCAGCTCGCATTTCTGTGTTCTGTTTTGAAAAGTATGGTTACCGTTGAAATTACAAATTATCACATGACTGGTCTACTTTTTCTTTATGGACGATTAATCATCAGAAATGCCCTGTTGCAGATGTCAATAGACGATAAACGCTTTTCATCATGTGGGTTGCAATGTTAGCAAGCATTTTCATCTATAGAGGTGCCCATTCGATTCTCACAGCGGATAAATGTTTGCATGTTCTGCAAATATTTGTTCACAGTCTGGGTATTGTGAAGTAATCAGTCTCTCAGTATATTGTGAGTATAATATTTATTTCATAGAACTTGGTTAGATTATGTAAGTATGTTTATCTAGGGAATAGTGTTTTGTATTTTAGTAATAGTATAGCTCTATGTTTTTTTTTTATTATTCATGCACTACCTCAAGACTTTTCCATACTACACAAAGGTTAGCTGGAAGAGAATGCTATCTAGCATTAAGTTCGCCTATGTTTAGTTGTGCGATAAAGAATTTTCTATCTATCTTATATTGTGGTACCACGGTACTCGGATTATACGAGACAGGAAATTCTAGTATGGAGTATTTACATAGTATACTAACTTATCAAATTGAATATCTGTGGTAACATATTTTTTAAGAATAGGTTAAGCATTATATTATAAAGCATATCTTAAGTTCTTTGGTTGATACTTTTCAGACTTTATTTAATTCTTTGAATAGTACTCTTTTTCTATAAATGAGTTCTACTCGTTAGATTGACACCACACTAAAGCTGAATGAAGGATCATCAAAAAAAAACGAAACAGAGTCTGTTGCCTGATTCTTCTAGTCTTAGTCGCGAGCGAGGAATAGGCGTAAATTTCAAATTTTAAATTAACTTAGTTTTTAATTTAAGTTTATCTAGATGCTTGTGATTTAAATGAATAAAAACTTATTGATTTTGACGTTATATATTGTATATTGACTTTGTAAATGGCCTCCGAGTAACAAAAATAAATATTATGATGATCACACCACGTAGGTACTCGCCAGTATCAGTCAGTTTTCCCTACGCACAGGTTTTAAAAAAAAATCCTGTTTTTTTTTCACACAGCATCATCTAGCCCCAAAGTAAGCAGAGCTTGTGTTATGGGAACCACATGACTGATATACTACTTATCCATTTTTTTTGTAAATACATACATGGAAATACCCAGACCCTGTTGAGTTTTCATGAAGAAAACTCTTGTTAAAGTTAACAAGACTCGCCTTTGTGCGTGTCCTATTTTGTTTGTAATCTTTGTGCGTGTCCTATTTTCAAATCAAAATATCAAAATATAATTATTTGGGTCAATAACAAAATACAAAAACTTTAAGTAACGGTAATATTCGCAGAAGTTTAAAATAACTGTGTCGCGAATATTTGCGCCCTCCTCCGAGAAACAACCAAACAAATATAAAATATTTTAACTAACAATTAATTAATAATAATGATTTTGTTTGTAAACTTTGTATGTACAATAAGAAATATATAAATCGCGCCGTTTCCGACTCGTCTTATTCAAAAACATCAGAAACAGCAAAAATTACAATTTACAAATTTGTTATTCAAATTGGTTAACTCCGGTTCAGTAATTACCCTATTCTTTTATTTGAGAACATTTTGAATAGACTTCGTTATCGGGCCAATTCTTCGAGCTTAGATGAGGTTTTGACCACTGACTTTTAGTTAGTTTTCGGCGAATGGCTGATGAATTTTGATGAGAGTTTTAAGGGAATTGTTAAATAATCATTTATTGGAAAAGTTCAAATGAGTTCTCGCTTCTAAACGAGCCTGTTCTGTAGGTGCTGATAGATAGCTCAGCACACATGTTTCTGGCGTCTGTGACGTCACTGCGTGGGGTCAGCAGAGTACCAGGGCTAAGTAAGTCACCTAGCATTATGCTGAGCTGTTTTTTTGGTGCGACATTGAACTGTATATGGTTCAATGGATGGATTAGTGATGTGTGGGGCATTTATGTTTCAGTTATACTTTTAAGTAGACTATTCTAACTAATATTATTTATTTCATAACTTAAAAAATAAATATAATGCTGGACATTTTTCACACAGCATCATCTAGCCCCAAAGTAAGCAGAGCTTGTGTAATGGGAACTATATGACGGATATACTACTTATATAGGTTTTTTTTAAATACATACATATTATACATAGAAAACACCCAGAATCCGAGACAAATATTTGCATATGCAAACATTTGTATGCGGGAATCGAACCCACAACCTTCTGCGTCTCAGGTGGGCCTTCGCCCACTGCGACACAGAGGTCGTCCATCCTGTGTTTGTTGCATTTTTTGTTATTTTTTTTATTTCGTGCTAGTGTTTTTCTTTCTTCTTCTTTCTATAATATGTTATCGTTTGTACAGATTATTTTATTTGTTTGTAGCCTTTTTTAGATTTTTGTTATTAAATGTGTTTATGCGTTGCTACTGTCTAGATCGTGGGTTCGAACCCGGTCGTGCATTAATGGTATTTTCCACTCGAAAAATGTATTTGGAAAACCGGCATGCCCTAGAATAAAAAAATCGAAGGCAAGCGCCATCAGTTTGTGTTCTAATAAGCGGCGAATGACTTGCAACCTGTCACGTGAAATGCTGACTAAGTACCGCAAAGCGCGGGCATGTGCCTAATTTTTTAGGACGTGCCTCTGTCTATCCCCTACTTGGTATCCTCAATAGATCGACGCTCTGAATATGTATCTAGAGTATGTATTGTTTATTTAATATGGCACACAAAACAGAATACAGTCAAACACAAAAATATAATAAATTAAAAACAAAAATTTTGATCTTGACAATATTCCAAAACATGTGTACACATCATACTTATATTTAACACAGCAGAATATAAAACTATACCAGGTAAGTAGCTACATAAGTGCAATATATGAAATAATACATAAGTGCAAGCTACTCTTTTGCTAGAGCAGCCAAGATTTCCTTTTTAAACTTGAACATATTATTATTTAAAACATCAAGTGAACTATAATTATTAACTAATATGTTTCATTTATTTTAAAAATAATGCAGGTCTTTGTACCACTTACGTATTTTCAAATTGCTCCGTGTATTTTTTATATTCCGGATGTAAATAAATATAACGTTATTCCAAGAAACGTAATGATATTTGGTATATGTTTCAAATTCTTTTTAGGTAAAAATAAAAAAACGTTTACAAAGGAAGTTATTTTTTATATTCATTGCCTTTAAGCTTACACGGGTTTCCTGTTTTTAGCGTTTGTGTCATTTGAATGAAAATAAGGAAAAATATATGTTATTAAAGGTTATGAATTATACAAATGTCAAAATAATAATAATAATGCTGGACATCTTTCACACAGCAACATCTAGCACCAATGTAAGCAGAGCTTGTGTTATGGGAACAACATGACTGATATACTTCTTAAATACATCTCTAAAATGTAAATACTTACATAATAAATTATTATAAGAAAACACCCAGACCCGAGACAAATATTTGCAGAGGCGGGAATTGAACCCGCAACCTTCTGCTTCTTAAGCGGACCTTTGCCCACTGCGCCACAGAAGCCGTCATACATATATAAAAAACACCCTCAAAATAATTACAGCTGATAACGAAATTATTGGCGTGCCACCAAAGTGCGGGTTCAATTCCCGCTGCGGGACAAATGTTTGCGTGTTCTGCAGATATCTGTTCCTGGTCTTGGTGTTGTGCTACCACGGTACTTGTAGTTCCTGAGACTCACGACATAGTGAATCCTAGTGTGGGGTCAGGACTAAGTGCGGCCCTGTTAAAAGTATAAAAAACACCGTCTTGTTTTTCTGTATTGATTTCAGCGTCCCCTAGTGACTTGTGTCCATAAAACTTATTTAAGAATAATCCTTAAAGCCATTCAAATAGATTTAAATGGCTTGGCTTAGTTTCATTAACAGCCAAAGATATAACCTCTTATGGAAATCGCATATAAGGGGTTTTGCCGTCGCGGGTATAAACAAAACACACACGCTCACGACTACAGCCTCCATAGTGGATATCCTCAGATCTATTGCTCTATCTATAGATTTGTGATGTTACCAGAAAGGTTGTAGTCGAAAACACGTTCAAACCTAAATTTGGCACATGCCTATATTTTGCGTACTAAGCATTCCATGTTGCAAACCAATCGCCGCTTCTTGGAACACTAACTGATGGAAAATGCCTTAGAATTTTTTAAAACGTGCTTTTTCCCCCATCATGTTATCCATCACCATTTTCACCGTCTTCAGGAGACTTCCCTAAAATGATGTATTGTAGAAAGTTTGTAAGTTTATTTAGAACTTTAGATTACTATTTGGTTCTAATGCGTGTTTCCTCGCGATGTTTTCCTTCACCGTGTCCAACGTACTCAGGTTAAGTTTATTTAGAACTTTCTTCGGCGTGCTGCTTCCTCGCGATGTTTTCCTTCACCGTGTCCAACGTACTCACTCCTAAAATTATGTATGAAGGGAAGGTTGTCAGTTTATTTAAAACTTTCTTCATTTTTCGGTTCTAGTACGTGCCGTCTTACGATGTTTTCCTTCGCTGTTTTGATGTTTTAAGCCAAATCATATAAAACTACATTCATTCGCATTCATAATATTACTTAAGTACTTTCTCATCAAAGGTCTTTGAAAGTTTTACTACGGCATCAAACTTGTAGAGCTAACTGCAAACAGGAAACCTGCCGTTCACAATTTCTCCTAGGTAAGAGTTTTTATGAGTTTCTTGGCGAATTCGGTGGCACGGCCGGCAGTGGCTGAGACGCAAGCGGGTTCGATTCCCGCTGCTGGATAATTTTTCGCATGCACTACAGATATTTGTCCTGGGTCTGTCTGTTGTGGTGCCATGGTGCTTTTGGTTAATGTACATCGAGTGTATGTACATTAACCAAAACCACTAGGAAATCCTAGTATGAAGTTAGACTATGTATGTACCTATGTCCACATACATATATATTTCAAAATAATAATAATGCTGGTCATTTTTCACACAGCATCATCTAGTCCCAAACTAAGCAGAGCTTGTGTTATGGGAACTACATGACTGATATACTACTTACATACATATTTATTTTGTAAATACTGACAATTATACATAGAAAACACCCAGACCCGAGATAAATATTTACTGATGATACAATTATTTGTCTCGCGGCGGTAATCGAACCCGCAACCTTCTGCGTCTCAGGCTTTAATTATTCTTGCACACACTTAGATCTATTCTGTACGAGTGTAAACCAAGTCAGCGATTAAGCAGGAAATAATTTCGTGCAAATCCTACTACTATTATAAACGCGAGAGTTTGTGAGGATGGATGTTTGTTACTCTTTCACGCAAAAACTACTGAAATAATTTTTATGAAACTTTACAGTAATATAGCTTATACATCAGAATAACACATAGGCTACTTTTTATCTGGGTACCACGCGGGCGAAGCCGTGGGCAGAAGCTAATTAATAATATAATTTAAGTTGGTTGTCACACTATTATTCTGTTTCGCTACCTTCCATATAACATTATTTCCTATGCTATCCAATACAGGGTGTTCCTTTTTTGCTTATTTGTTGTTTTGGTTTAAGATGTGAAAACCTTTGGTTAGCTTCTTTTTTTTATTTAGTTACACCCGCTATTAGTTTTGCTAAATAGTAAGTAAATAAATAAATAAAATAGGTTAGGGGTGTGTATTTGAATTTCAGTGCGAAGACCTTTAAAGATAAAGTAGGGGGCAGGCCTTCGCCCACTGCGCCACAGAGGTCGTCATTACAAGATAGGTAGGTAAATTATTGTGTGACTGACTCCATGTTGTCAAAAACGTTTAGAATTTAAACTGCTTATTCTGAAATTATCATCAACTTATTTAGCGTCGCCACAAAATTGTATAAACACAAAAAAAAAAAACTCTGTAAATTGTGGATTATTCCGATCGGCGGGTGAACAAACGGGGCAATGATTCCCCATAGCCCAGCTAGTTTTGGATCATACTGGCCAAATCATCCTGTATAAATATATATCAATAAATTTAATATGGCAAAAAACATTTACCACATTTCCACCAAGTTGAGCATACAGAACAAAGCTGTTATTCCTACTTAATACTATTACCATAACTGGCCCACTTAACCACTCAAGTTAACCTTTCATAGACAGCGATGCCAACTCCACAAAAGTAATCTCTGAGCTACAGGGCCGTATTCAGAGCTGTCCCTTTAATAAAAAAACAATAGCTCATTATAACGTTGCCTATGGTGACTTGGGGTTCTAAGTTTCAACACAGGACATTAAAACAATCATAGATACATGGTAAATGTCTTGTTTGTGTTTTAGTCCTCGAACATAAGTTTCAATTTCTGCTCGATATAGATAGATAGAAAATTTTTTATGAGTACATGGGCGAACTTAATGCTAAAAAGCATTATCTTCCAGATAACCTTTGTGTATTGTAGAAAAAGATGTGTTGGTAGTGCGCGGAAAAGATTAAAACAAAAATATTAACATGTAGTAATTATGTAATGCAAATATTTAAATACACCTAGATTATTGATTTCAATATTTAAATACTAAGGATATAATAACATAAATAAAAGAAAATAATATATACATATACATATATATGTATACACAAATTTAAGTTTATGTTGCAATCAAGATTAGAACCGAATTTAGTTTGTTGTATTTTTGTATGTGGTTTTAATCTGTTTTGTTCGTGTATATCAATAAATAAATAAATCCGTAAAAATACAAACCATGGGAATTACACATTGCCATTTTGCTAGTGTAACTAGGGGATGGCTGAGTTGCAGACCATTTTGTTTTAAAGCTATATTTACTACAAGCTAAAATACGAAACGTAAAGATATTTGCAATTATCAAATTCTTTCAAAGAATGTCATGCCAAGCGATCTTGAGTCACCTTCATTTATCGATTTTTCACAACCTACAGAAATATGTCTAGTACTTACTACACATATTTTCAATAATATTAAAAAAGATCCCCATCCACATTCTGATCATCAAAGTCAAAGTCTCACTGAGTACGGCCCAGCACTGCAAGATGGTCCAAACAATAAACAGTGTACCACGTTTCCGATCCTGTTGGCTTGTATGAAATAATATTATTGCATTTGGCAATACCGAACGTCTGGAGACGTCTTTTGAATCAAATTCTTGAGCCAAGTCTTGACAAGTATACAAAATTGAAGATTTATTGTGATACTATTATAATTTTCTAAGTCAGTGACCTGCGAAAATTTTGTTATGAATGTCGGAAATATCAGTATAATTTGAAGTGAATATTATGTCGGTTTGATTTATGAACTTGCAAAGGAAGTGGCTGTGTCAACGAACAAAAGTCATCGTCATAGATCTCAGAAAAAGAAAGTGAAAGTGGAAATGGGAAGAACATTTAGCTCGAAACACTGCAACTGCTAGGGATTAAGGGTTCACTACAAAAAGGAAGACACGAAGAGTGTAGAAAGACCCACAGTAGATGAACCGCTAACAGATGTCAGATGTCCTTTAAGATTATAGGAAAGGCAGTGGATGGAGGATCGCCATGACACAGTTTGCCGAGGAGCAATAGACTTCTACCAAGCTACCAATAATTTACCTATCTATCTAATAAACGTGAAACTTTTTAATTTAAGTTAACTTTTTACACAAATGTTCCCATTATTGTTTTTCTGCACGCAAGGAATCCTAGTTAAGATACCAATGTTATACATCAAGGAATCCTATTCTATCCTACTAATATTATAAACGCGAAAGTTTGTGAGGATGGATGTTTGTTAATCTTTCACGCAAAAACTACTGAACGGGTATTGATGAAACTTTACAGTTATATAGCTTATACGCTAGAATAACACATAGGCTACTTTTTATCCGGGTACCACACGGGCAAAGCCGTGGGCCAAAGCTAGTAGCTAGTATTATCTATTAGCATAATTAAAACAATGATTGTATAAACAATCATATTACATGAACAAACAAACAAACATGTAATTGTAATGTTTTTAAATATTATTCAATAAAAATAAAATACGGCCGTAGATAGAAATGAGACATACGACGCCCTTTACCGGTTATTAATGGCATATTATGAAGGTATCATTAAATTTCCGATCCGATTAAAGATCCGTGTCTTAGGAACCTGGCTCCAGCGTCCTTTAACAAGTGTTTATTTGTCTTAAACATAAAGCAATCTCAACTAATTGATGTAAGCGACTGACGAATGGCCGTAGCTTGCCGTAAATCTCTCGATACATGCTGCGTAAAGACCGCATTCTCACAGGAAACATGTGATCGGTACTACGAAAGATAATATGAACCCATTTACCTCACTGGTTTTTTTTATTTGAATTATGACACCAAGACCTTACTTCAGAAAATCTATATGGGACCATTGTTAAAGTATACCTTACTGCTTAAAAAAAATATTACAATCGGTTCACAATTGGCGAAAATATAGCGTCACACACAAAAAAAACATGCTTAAAACCTTTTGTACCTTTGGTATTTGAGAAATTTATTTGTTTATGTATTGTATATATATATTATTTTATTTATGATATTATGTCCTTGGTATTTAAATATTACTATCAATCATCTAGCTGTATTTAAACTTTTGCGTTACATAATCACAAAATTTTTGTTTTTAACCATTATGTCATTATGTCCACTTTGAAACTTCGGTTTTATCAACTGCCTGTTCTTCCGCGACCAAGCCAGGAAATAAATGCAAGAAAACAAGGCTGGTTATTCTTTTTAATGATCCTTTTACAAAACAACGAGTTAGAGCATTTTCAATCCCAAGAGTTTTTATAATCTAAATAATCAGATATTTTATAGTATGCCTTTTTATAAAGTTGTTTTTAGTTACGTATTTAAATTTGTTAATTGACAATTTTTGTACATCTCTTGGGAGTGCACTGCCAACTCATCTTTTTCCACAATACACAAAGGCAATCTGGAACAGAATGCTTTTAAGCATTAAATTCGCCTATGTACTCATATTTTGTGTAATAGAAAATTTTCTATCTATAAAACCGGCTCCTTTTATGAAAACGGTTGAATACTAACAAACCGGTCTGTGGACAGCCAACGTCCACCTGCTTCATGTCTAATTCAGTCCGAAGTA
Organism: Perizoma affinitatum; assembly: GCA_961405105.1. Lineage (NCBI taxonomy): Eukaryota > Metazoa > Arthropoda > Insecta > Lepidoptera > Geometridae > Perizoma > Perizoma affinitatum. The sequence goes on along the minus strand of OY560205.1, from coordinate 9,620,931 downwards.
ATCCTCGCATCTGATAGGCACCTTTGAAGGATTAAGAAGGAGACCTTGCAACAAGGAGTTTCCCGGTAAAAGGAAATTAACCTTTTCAAGATTAGCTTGAACAAGAAAAGCTTCCTGGAAAAATTACTTGCATATTCTTCTAGTATCTCCTACTTTTATAAATCTTTGCAGGTAGAATCTAGCTAGCCGTGTTGGCCTAGTGAGTGATACCCCGACTTCTGATCCGGAGGTCGTGGGTTCGAACTGGGTCGTGCACCAATGGATTTTTCCACTCGAAAAATTTGTGTGCGCATTAACACGTGCTCAAAACGGTGAAGGTAAACATCGTGAGGAAATCGGCATGTCCTAGAACCAAAAATTCGAAGGCATGTGCCAACAGTTAGTGTTCCAATAAGCGGCGATGGGCTTGCAACCTGTCACATGGAATGCTTACTACTTGCAAAACGCGGGCATGTACCAAATGTTATGTTTGAACGTTCCTCTGACTACCCCCTACTTGGTATCCTCAAAGATCTACTCACTAAGTATGTATCTGAGGATGTCCACCATGGGGTAGACAGTCGTGAGCGTATTTGTTTTTGTATTGTTTAGAATCTAGTCTACACTGTAGATGATGTTTTTTTTATATTGGTTGTAGAAGAACATTGAATTTGTTTCTATGATAAGTATATATGGGGGTCAATGAGACTCAAAGTATTCTTTGTATCTAACAAGAAACAAGTATCTGAAAATAATTTGCAGTTGTTTTTAACCCAAGTTCTTTAACTTTTTCACATTGAGTCGTTAATGTATACAGCTAACAAATTAAGTAGAATTTGATTTGAACTGCCGACCAAAGTTCACATTAATTATTGGGCAACTTTGAGCCTCTTATCACGACACGTCTTTGTCAGTTCCTGCTAAAAATAATTTGTTCGCTTCCTGGATTTGAACCGGTTTGGTTCAGATTGGAAACCATCCCACTGTCTATGCCAAAATGGCCTAATATTAAGTTTGTAGGTATATTCATTACGTAACAGTTTGCAAGCCCATTGATACTAATACTGACTCTTTCTATTGTATTGCGTTTAATTAAGCTCTACAGTCAAAACTATTTTGACACTACTTTCTGACCTCTGACGAAAAACATTTATATAGTACGACTTAAAAAACACAAATTTTGTAAGTTATGAAAATAATAATAATAAAAGGTACTAACATCTAAATAAGTTAGAATAGCCTACTTATAAGTATAACTGAAACAGAATTGTAAAACCTTACTAATCCATCCACCTAGACAGTTCAATGTCGCACAAAAAAGTTATCAGCTCAGCATAATGCTAGGTAGGCTACCTACTTAGCGCTGGTATTCTGCTGACCCTACGCAGTGACATCACAGACACCAGAAGCAAACACTACTTTAAGAAATTAAGTGTTTAATAAGTGTTCTAAATGTATACTTTTTAAAACTGTATTTAATGTTATTATCTAGATTTTCTAATACGTTCGAATTGTTATAAATAACAAATAAAAAAACTAATGCATACGCGGCTACTAAGGTGATCATTTACATAAATAATTATAATACATTACTAAACATGACTAGACTTTCTTTCTGACCTATACATATGTATGTATATTTATATTTATATATATATTTACTATGTATATTTCTGATGGTTGAAAAGTTACATTCCTGTAATTTCTAATTTCACGGGTAATTTCTAATCAATCCTCTCGTATCCTCAAAACTAGCACACTCAAACTCTAACGTAACCTAATATTAATTAAAATCTACAACAATATTGTTTACGGATACACGAGAACTCTCTGAAACTGATATCGTTTCGAAATCCAGTTCTACGCTAAATTCACGGAGAGATTGATCCGGACAACAAACCTTAGAGATAATAGTCGACGTTGAAAATTGGAATCGACTTTATCTATTTCTGTTGCCGGACATAGCAATTCTCGCGAAAGGAATATATGTCACATTGGATAATTATCGCTAGAAATGTCAAAATGTCTCATCATCATCATCAGCCCACATTAGTCTACTGCTGGAAATAAGCCTCTCCAAATACGCGCCACTGAGTCTGAGTCTGGTCTTCGGCTCTTATCATCCACTTTTTGCCCGCTGTCTTTCTTACGTCTAAAAAAAATGTCGTCAAAATGTCTATTGAATCTACACTAATGTATTTTCTAGAAGTCACTGTAGATTAATACTGATGGTAAATCTTTAGATATGCCTAGAGTAATCTGGAGTTCTGGATAATGTCATATCTATTGAAATTTCGAAGGCAAGCACAAGAAGTCAAGTACTGTTGTGTTGAAAACAATGGTGATTGTGTTCTGATAAAGAGGCGATGGGCTTGCAACCTGTCATGTGGAATGCTTAAAACTATACAACACGTGGGCATGTGCCAAATATATGGTTTGGGTGTTGGACGTGCCTCTGACTTGCCCACTACCTGGTATCCAGATGAATCTGCATACTGAGTATCTGATATCTGCCTGCAGGAATGTAGACATGGAGACAGTAGAAAGTTTTTTTAATTATAATTTTACCCTCTAGTAATTTGTGGTGATAACACCATAGATATCAAACCATCCTCAAAGACATACATACGATTGACATATTGAATAATATTAGAATGTATCACGTACTTAACTATTCTCCTGCTGACGTTTCGTTGACCGTTTAGAGGTCCTTCCTCATGAGCACTAGAAGAATAGTGAAGTACATGGGTATATTCTGAAACGATACCAAACCACGATAATTTACCACCACCACGACTTTACAATCCGATAAGCTGTTACGGTAAAAACAAACAACCTCTTACGTCAAATGCATATTATTTTGCAGTCAAAACGTATAATCCGCTCTTTATTTACTAGTAAATTTTAAGTAGCTAGTTATTTTAATAATGTTTTCCCTTATTCTGGTAATCAGCCAAACGCACTACCGCTCCACTCTTTATTACACAAAGGTTAGCTGGAAGAAAATGCTAATTAGCATTAAGTTCGCCTATGTACTTGTTTTATCTTGTGCAATAAAGTATTTTCTGTCTATCTATTTATAACGGCTAGCCGATTTACAAAACAGTGCTGTTTTCTAATTTGGCGTATTGACGTCCAGCCGGAATGTCATTGCGATACGTATCAAAACAAGGTTATCAAAACAAAATGGCTGCCAATATTTAGCCATATTGTAAACAGACAATAGAGGTAAGGTTAAGTCAAAGTCAAAGTTTTTATTCAATGAAATCACAAGGATAATATAGAAACGTCAACTTTAAAACTACGTGAATTTAAAATTAAGTTAGGTGTTTATAGTATTAAGTTTTGAACTAAAAATGACAATTGGTGTGACAGTATGTAAAACGGCTACACATTTGAGCCGTATTGGAGAAAGCAAAACTCTGTAACAATCTGGCGTTCGTTTAGCCGTCCTGATCCGGCTGAACGGCAATACGCCAAATTAGAAAACAGCACTGTTTTGTAAAGCAGCTAGCCATTATATAAAAGAGCGAGTTATATTTTCTAGCTATGACACATATACAGATTCTGCCTGAAGTTACTGATAAAAATAAAATATTCTAATAAACTGACCGCATTCAATTCCTGGTACAATTATCTGATAGTGCCCGATGGTAGCAGTTATCGCGATAATTTATTGTTCATCCTCCCCCTTGTTCAGTGCCTCTGCGGTCTCTTATATTCTTATGCTCATTTCCAAGCTTTTCTAAGTGGTTTTCTATAATGGCACAATATGCGTAATGTATAAGGTGTCACAGAACTGCACCTTATTATTAATGTGAAAGTTACTCGGTGACGAACGTTTGATATTGATAAATGTGTTCAAGTGAAAAATTATTTGACTTGTCCAATGTTAGTCACTTAGGGGATTTTAGATACATAATAGGGGAGATGGTACGGGTTATTCCAGTTGTCCCTCGATCTTCGGCCCCATCGGGAGACAACCGGGGGATCGAAAATTATCCGAGGGATTCATCCTTTTGCCATCTAGTATGAAATAAATCATGGCAAACACGAATTTTATATTCAAAAATTTCATTGGGTTTGCTGATTATAGCAATGAGGATACATTTAAAATCAAAGATGGCGAATTTGTGTGTATGCGCCATCTTTCATTTTATTAAAAACTGTCGCACTATGATGGCCCATCCATCATAGTGCGATTGTTTTCGGAGTAAAAAGTTCTTTGTTTGTTTATGCTTGTCTGACAGCACTTTTCTTTGAAATATTTATTTGTTACACCACCAAGTTGGCAAATAAGTATACGGCAGACTAGTTGGTAATCGGTTACCGTAGCCACTTGCAAAACCAGGGTGTCTAGACTAATACCACTTTCTGTTGGCGTTAACGCCTGAGGAAAGATTGAATTGTATTTAAATGACATTCGCTGTGGAAATATCACGTGACTGCTGCTAAGTTTTACCTTGACAAATTAGCGTTAGCGTGGAAGGAAAACAAAATGTGAGGTATTTTTCTTGACCCCCCAGAGGTATCACATACGCACCTCAATTAGCAATCATTTTATATGACCGGATAGGTTTTTTCGCATACCTCAATAGAGCTGCAATATCTATTAGAGTGCATGGAATAAACGAGTCGGGGGTTTAATGTTTTGGTAGTAAGAGGTACGTTCATACATTATATATTGGACATGCTCACATTTTCCTATTATTACACATTACACGTGACATACAAGGCAAGCCCATTGTCACATATTGGACCAGTAACCGACAACAAAAAAATTTTGTTGGACACCGGTTTTTTCAAATTATTTTCCTCCACTGTTTTGAGCACTATTAATGGACACAAAAAATGTTGAAAAGCCCATTGGTTTATGACCTGTTTAGGATTAGTAGATTTCTTAGTGAAGAGTTCGTCTAGGGAAATGCTATGCTTATTTCTGCCGCCAAGCAGTAATATTCGCATTGCTGTGTTCCGGATTACCCGGCACCCATATCCGGATGCCGGTTAACAAGCACATGAGCACATTTCACTCGTTGTATCGTTACACACTTTTCGCAAGCAAGCAACGTCCATAGGTTGCCGTAACCGCTTACCAACAGGTGGGTTCGTATGCTTGTTTCCAACGTAAAAAAACGGACCGGTCCTACTTTCAAAGTCAACACGGCTCTCTAATGAAATATACAGTAATTAATATCTTTATTTATGATACCGGCTTTCCAGCTTAATGCTAAAAATATCCCGGATACCCGCTGTCGATTCCATTACCATAATCACTGCAGCACGTTCCATTTCATATTAAATTGGTATTTTACATAATCATTAAAGTATGAAAAAAACGCGCGCAAAGTTTAAGGGAATCTACTATATATAAAGTTGGATGTGCTTATTAAGAAATTATTTTTTTTGGAACGAAGTTCTTTATCGCGCGTTGTGAAAGGGGGCTCGACGGAAAAAATTCTCACGAAAAGTTGTAACGACACTTTTTGCTATAGTAAGCTATTGTAAGCTGTGCGGCGTGCGCATGTTTCTCTGTTTGTCTCTCTCTCACTTATAGAAAGCAATTTTCATTTTTTTTTTTAAGTTGTCTTGCTAAAAAAAAAATTTATTACAATTCCTTCACTAATTAATCGAAAGGAACTTCGTTCCATCCGGGTGTCCCTTGACACCTCTCATTTTTTTTCTTACCTTATGGGATTAATATGAACATAATGCTTAATAGTCCGTGAGAAAAATATTAAATGTAAGACGTTAATAAATAAAAACCCAACAGACGCATACATAGTCCTGACACCACGCATTAATGCCAATAATGCTGGACATTTTCACACGGCGTCATCTAACCAAATCTAATCAAACTAAAGCAGAGCTTGTATTATGGGAACTACATGACTGATATACTGCATATATACATTTTTTTTTGTTAAAACATACATATTATACATAGAAAACACCCAGACCCGAGACAAATATTTGTCTCGCTGCGGGAATCGAACCCGCAACCTTCTGCATCTCAGACGGGCTTCGCTCACTGCGCCACTTTTTCACCCGTGACTTAAGCAGGCTGTATATGTGTCTGGAATAAACGACTAATGAAACTACCTCGATTTCTCAATTAGTTGATGACCGCGCCAGATTGTTTCCTTGTTCGAATGTATGTTGTTTAAGATGGTCGCGGGTTCGAAATTATTTTTTTGGGATACCATAGAATCTAAAGTTTTCATACAAAACATTAATCTGTAGTAAAATATCTAAAGGTGAAACAAAAATATCTAAAGGTGAAACAAACAAACTTGCATTACTTTTTCAACACAAAATCTAATTAATTTCAAGTCTCTGCAAACTGCAGGAAACTTTATAGATTTTGTCTTGTTGCTGTCCTATTTAAACTGTTCATTATTAAACAGAACTTTATCAGCTAGGAGTTTCTGTTTTAAGTGATGTCTTATAAGTTACTGTTTTTATATTAATAATCAACCTCAAAACTGTAATCCCCACTGATAAACTACCCCATTATACTATATACATACTAGTACATACTAGTACGCAGATTTATAATTATACCAAGTAGGTGTAGTCAGAGACACGTCTGAACATTATATTTGATACATGTACGCGTTTTGCGTAGTAAACTTTCCACGTTACAAGAAAACGGCATAGCCCTTGTAGTAGAAATTTTAAGAAAGTAGATTGTAAAAACTTCAGTTTTTTTATTAGCATCATCTAGCCCCAAAGTAAGCAGAGCTTGTGTTATGGGAACTACATGACTGATACACTACTTATATACTTTTTTTTGTAAATACATACATATTATACATTAGTTAGTGTTCCAATAAACGCGATGGGCTTGCAACCTTGTATCCCCACAGATCTGCGTCTGAGTATGGATTTGTGGACCTACCTCCTGAGATTTACAGTCGTGATCATGTTTGATAGACTCAAGTTTACTCAAGTGCCTATCGCATTGACTTTACTAAGATGTTACACAAAATTTGTTTCGTTTCTTTAAATTTTCAATGTCCATGAATCAGAAAGTAGTTTATTCGTTTCGACGTTTATTTCCGTCTACAACAGCATGGCAGAGCCGTTTGACTTTTCTTATTTACCAATTCAGCATTACAGAGATCTAGAGCCTTAATAGGCGCTTTACAGACGACGCGCTGAAAAAAAACTAAGAACCTTTTTACTACTCATGCATTTTGTGAACACACGCTTTTCTTATTATGGGGCTAGATGCTGTGTGAAAAATGTCCAGCATTATTTATGTATTATTAAATTGTAGTTGATATTAATGCTAGCTACTTGCAAAAACGCGGGAATTTGTCAAATGACTAGCCTCTACTATCCTCAAAAGGATCTTCTCACTGAGAAAGTTACTCAGTGAGAAGATTCTGTCTCTGAATCATTGAAAATACTTTATTGTACACCAAAACATAACAAAATAAACAAAACACATTACAACCTTAAGTAAAATCGGCGGTCTTATCGCTTAAAATACTTCCTTTTCATATTTTTAAAAATACTTAAACAAAAACTTAATATAACTCAAAGCACGATAGGCGGTATTTCGGTTAAAAACGATCCCTTCCACACAATCTTGGGATGGAGCGATTATCAATATGGTGAACACAGTCGTGAGCGTGTTTGTTTTTTAGTTTTTATGTAGTTTTTTTTAATCAGCGAGTTAAAAAATAGGCGTGAAAAAAAAAACAAAAAAACAAAAATATGCGTGAGGCGGGAAAACGCAGCGGCGTTTCCACGCCTCGTTTACGAAACACCTTAAGCAACATTTGGTTTGATGCCAGATTATCTTGTGTACACGCTCTGAAGATTTTAATCACTCAACGGTGTTGCCAAGATGTCCCAGACTCTGGCCAAGTCCTCCTTTGTATTTTATTATTGTACCTTTCATTGGCTGTTTAGCAATTGTGGTAAATAAGTTAAAAAAAAAAACAATAACTTGTCATATTTAAGGGAACAGATCACAGCACGAATGACGCTTTTCTTAGGATTTCAACGCCTACAATTTGTTATACTACTTAAATAGCTCCATCCTAAGGTTGTCTGGAAGAGATCGTTTTTAAGTGATTGTGTTTTTTGAAGACCACCCATTGTTTTTTTTATATTAAGTTTTTGTTTATGATGTTGTCTTGTGGTACACAATTAAGTATTTTCTCATTCATTCATTCATTCATTCATTCATTCATTCATTCATTCATACCAACAAGCATACATCCAACCTGTTTGTATTATGTCCCTACTACTGCTGAACTAATGAATAAAAGTTAACCTCAAAAAAAAACATTTGTTAATTAAAATTACTTTAAATCGATCGATTTTATGTACTGCCTGTTCCTCCGCGACTAAGCCAGGAAATAAAGGCTGGTATTTTTTTTTTAATAAACCTTTTTAAAAACAAAAAGTTTGACTTTTGTCTGCTCTAGCCAAGAACAATCCGCTGAGTTTTATTTCAACTACAGGTAGAAAACAGATTTCAAGTTACCGACCGCAGGCAAGGTGCCCAAAAGTCTAGCGACATTACCTCGTAAAATAGCAATGCTAATTTCTTACCAAGCTAAAGGCCAGCTTAGTCCATTTTAAGTTAATTATATATTTACATAGCTAATTATTTTAAAATATTTCAAAAATTATGAACCCAGACGGGGTTTTAGTCCTGTCAAGCTTTATATAGTTTTATTCAAACGTTTACTTTATTAAGTAGCCGTGTTGGCCTAGTGGGGTTCGAACCCGGTCGTGCACCAATGGATCGAAAAATTTATGTGCGCATTAACACGTGCTCAAAACGGTGAAGGAAAACCGGCATGCCCTAGAACCAAAAAATTTAGTGTTCCAATAAGCGGCGATGGGCTTGTATTTTGTCACGTGGAATGCTTACTACTTGCAAAACGCGGGCATGTACCAAATGTAATGTTTGAACGTGCCTCTGACTACCCCCTACTTGGTATCCTCAAATATCTACTCACTGAGTATGTATCTGAGGACGTCCACCATGGGGAAGATAGTCGTGAGCGTGTTTTTTTTTACTTTATTACTTTAGGCACGCCACAAATGAGTTTGTTGAAATAATGCTTTTATATCTCACGGTCTACCCAAAACCTCAATATTAAAAAAAAAAAAATTACGTAAAACGACAATTCTACGTATTCCACCTGATTATATTATTTATTGTATAAACAAATAAACACTTAAATAAGGAATTAAATGAGATGTACAAAGGCGAGCTTAACCCTAAACAGAGTTTTCTTCCAGCAAACCTTGAGCAAGAGAGTGGCAATTATAGAGGTAGGACAGTGTACAGAAAAAAAATGCTTTTATTTTGTATCTTTAAGTAAATGCTTTAAGCCATAGCCCTGACCCCAAATGGATTTCTTGTGCCGTGGATATCAAGAACTTTTTCTGCGGAGAGGAATCGAATCGGCACATCTTGCGTCTCAGCTGGGTAATCACACCGCGCCACCGAGGCCAATTTACCCATAGTTTTATTACTTATGCTGGCTCATTAGATAAGTCATAGACTGCAGTGGAATACATAACATCGTGTGAATTGCCTGCGAATAGTAGATACCTACTCCAACTTGGGAATCTAAGCACGCTTTGCAAAATCAACTCTCGAAATAAGCCATTAACAATCTGCTCAGCATTCCTGGGACCAGTAGGTTCAAGATGTAATGGCGATTATACACTGGGAGTGTTTTACTGTAATTGGATTATTTTTGGAATTGTATTATATATGTATTTATAGTGCTTCTATCAATGTTATTGCTATCTTTGTTTTATAGTTATTTATTTACAATGGTAAATGTATAAATGCTTCAAATAACAGCTATAATAACTTTGGTTACATATTACGAAGCTTTGATATAACATTTTATATTCATTTTTTAATCTATTTTATATCTATATTGTTTTCATTTTATATATTAACCAAAAACTGTAATTTGTCGCATTGAATAAAACCACCATTGAATTGAGATAAGTTACGAAAGAATTCAACTATAGTAAAAAAAATATTTTAATACAGTTGAATTCTTAAAAACACTAATATAATTACAATTAAATTCATCAATTACACTGTTAATAAGTAGCTGTTTACATCTTCTTTTCTTTCTAATGCTCTTTTTCTAATGAAATGTCAGTTTTAACCCGCCAAATTACAGGTACAGAGACTTTTACCCCTTATATATAAGGGTCGGACACACGCGAGTTATACCTATGGTATTGCAAGCGTACATAGTTATCTATAATCGCTTACCAACAGGTCGTATGCGTGTTTGCCATCTTGGTGATAAAAAAAAAATACAATTTTGTGGTTACAGCCCTTAAGACTTGATTTTGCACGAAATTTCAGAACCTTCAATGAAAGCTCCACTGAACTCAACTTGCCATATTACAGTTTCCAGACGAGAATTCCTCTTAAACAGAACTTGGGACTTCTGAAACTTTCCCATTTCAATACATAAAAACACTTCACGGTTTGTCGCCAAGTTGCGTAAGCCAGTCCAAGATTTATTTGTTAATTTTGACAAAGTCCCCGAGCTTAGGGCGGAATAAGTAACTTTTATTTATAGCTCTGTTTGAGATTGAATAGCAATATACATGGTCTAAGAAAAGATTTTATACAAACTAAGACCTATTTAAGATTAATATGTATGACAATATGTATAAAAGGAGATTTTATCATATTTTTAGTAAACATTTTGTTAACCATGATAGTTTCGAAAGATATGACGTTAACTATTACTTAATAATAAGAATAAAATATAAAGAGTGACGTAAGTACCTATCAAAATAAAAATGACTAAACCTACTTAATTATTTTATTCCAAACGTAATTTCCTTGATACTTTGCCTACCTTAACTTTATTTTTATCGTCCTACTAGTTTTTGTTTACACAAAACCTCGGCATACCTACCTATCTGTTATACCCTTAGACAGGGTCCATATGAGATACCTATATACACCATCTATGTACCTACCGTGTGAAGGAATAAATGTATTAAGTATTGAATATCATTGTTACAATTAAGTATATTTTAGAGAATAAAAACATATATACATTTGTATAGTATTTGTATGAGGTAAAGTTTTTAAGTTTGGATGTAGGTTCCACGGAACTAGCAATTGGATGTTTTTTTTTTACAATGGACATTCAGGGTTAACAAAGGCTTTATGTTATTCTGTTTAAATAAAAAGAACTTGCGTGGATACCAATTTAGCAACGTAAGACGCCAAAAACACGCTGCTTACAGATAAGAGTTATTTTATATCCGGGCGGACGAAGTCGTGGGCAATAGCTAGTCTCATATAAATTGGATGTCTTTGTTGAGCTTCGTTTTGAAACCCGGGTTCAAAACAAACGGGTTGTTAGTCAAATAATTATTGTTTAACACAGTTTTATATACTTTTAGCTTTTATACTACGTGCCGATAAAAACGTAATCAAAAGAAATATGCCCTCGTCAGTATTTAAAAAAAACAAACACGCTCACGACTGTCTTCCCCATAGTGGACATCCTCAGATACATACTCAGTGAGTAGATCTTTGAGGATACCAAGTAGGGGGTAGTCAGAGGCACGTCCAAAAATTACATTTGGTACATGCCCGCGTTTTGCAAGTAGTAAGCATTCAGTATTTACCATGATTAAAATCCTCAAATACATATTCAGTGAGTAGATTTGAGGATATCCTTAGATCTACTCGCGATAGTCAGAGGGATGTGTGTGTGTGTGGACTCCCTTTTCCGCATTCAAACTCTTAATTGGTACATTATGCGTGGGTGTTTCTGGCTACTTATCCAGCCCAACTCCTCCCAGAAGCACAGAAGTTTCCTGGGGTCTTCGCAAGATTCGCGGAGTAGCCTTGGGTTGTGAAGGATTTGTGCGCGGTGAGTTGGTACGCCCACGCATTCCAGGATTACGTGGGCAGCTGATTCCTCTACGGTTAGACACCCTCTGCAGGGCAGGCTGTCTGAGGCTCCGATGTTGTAGAAGTGTTTGTTCAGGCGACAGTGACCGGTTAGGGTAACCACGATGATCTGATCTTTTAAGACTTCGCAGGCGATGCGTCAGTCAGTCAGCTTGTCCAAACATTACATTTGGCACATGGCAGCGCTTTAGCAAGGTAGCATTCCACGCTCATCGCCGCTTTTTGGAATACTAACTTATGGCACATGCCTTAAATGTTTTCTTTTAGTTCATGCCAGTTTCCTCATTGTGTTTTCTTTTACCGATATGATCTATATCCATATTGACGACATCTGTGGCGCAGTGGGCGAAGGCTCGCCTGAGACGCAGAAGGTTGCGGGTTCGATTCCCGCCGCGGGACAAATGTTTGTATCTGCGTATATTTGTCTCGGGTCTGGGTGTTTTCTATGTATAATATGTATGTATTTACAAAAAAGTATATAAGTAGAATATCAGTCATCGAGTTCCCATAACACAAGCTCTGCTTACTTTGGGGCTAGATGATGCTGTGTGAAAAATGACCAGCATTATTATTATTATTATTATATCCCCAACAAAATGTATTTATTTAATATGGCACACAAAACGGTCAAACACAAAAATATAATAAATTAGTTTCTGCCCACTGCTTCACCCGCGTTGTACCCGGATAACATAATAATAGCTTTATTAAACAACTTAGAAAAACAATTGTATGCACTAAGGTTATCGTAATGAACTTAAAAAATAAATAGTAAAAAAAAATAGGATAAAAAGTAGCTTATGTGTTATTCTGATGTATAAAGCCAAATTACTGTAAAATTTCATTAAAATCCGTTCAGTAGTTTTTGCGTGAAAGAGTAACAAATATTCCTCACAAACTTTCGCGTGTATAATAGTAGTAGGATGAAAAAGAAAAATTTCGATCCACACAATATTCCAAAACATGTGTACACATCATAATTATACTTAACACAGCAGAAAAATATGAAACAAATTACAAAAGTAGTCTCCTCAATAAGTTATTCTTCGTAGAATACATTGGACAAGAGTCGTATATACAAAAAGTATTATTCTTCTCGATAAAAGCAAAGGCCAAGTTTCAGTTTTATTAAAGAATATTCACAAAGAAAGCCCATTGTCTCCCGTAGATTAGTTTCATAGTTATTTCAACTTGTTCTAGAGAAAATTAATTTTTAGTTCACGTTCTGCCTTTTCTTGCAAGTTTACTAGAGCGCTATTAGACGTGGGTGTACTTTGTGAAAAGAAAATCATTTAAATGTTTTACTAATATCAACTAGCTTCTGCCAGCAGCTTCGCCCGTGTCTTATGTTGATAAACCACTAACTTTTGAGTGTATCAAACCAGCGGATATTGTTTTTTCATACAAATTTCAGAACTTTATTGCACACCTCCTAGGGGTAGTTTTGAAAAAGGCAGATCAAAATAAAGTCTCGATAAAGTTCCTGTCACGTGACTCGATATAAGTTTCTAAGCTGGAAAGAAGATATTGCAAATTCTTTTTTTTTTTCATAACTTATGTTTACAACCAAAATACAGATATAACAGCTATCTTAAGATCGTCGCAAACGATATATAGATTGGTACATTTGTTAATTCAATTAAAATGGCAAACAAGCATAAGGCCTATGTGGCGCAGTGGGCGAAGGCCCGCCTGAGACGCAGAAGGTTGCGGGTTCGATTCCCGCCGCGGGGTTAATGTTTGCATATGCAAATATTTGTCTGGGGATTTGGATGTTTTCTTTGTACAATATGTAGTATTTACAAAAAAAATGTATTTATGTAGTATATCAGTCATATAGTTCCCATAACACACGCTCTGCTTACTTTGGGGCTATATGATGCTGTGTGAAAAATGTCCAAGATTATTAATTAATTTATTTTATTTATTTATTGGTAAGCGGTTATGTATGTATTAATTTTAAATTGTAAATTGTATTAGTTATTTGTCTGCAAACATAGTATTTAGGATACATTTTCCTGTCAGAAATAAACAGTCTACACTGAATGATTACAGTAAAAATAAATAACATTAAAACGTCCTGTGTTTAAGTCAGTAAAAAAATATACAATACAATCTGGATCGTATTGATTCCACGTTCTCTCCATTCACCTATGAGAAACCAGTTAACGTATGATTTAACAAACTACTCATAACCGTTTACGGGAAACAGTAACCATATTTCCTCCACAACCAATTCATGGCAAAACATGGCGGTCGCCGCCATTTTTTTCCGCCATTTTTTCTTGTAAAGTGCTTGCCAGTTTCAAGCGTAACAATAAACAGTACGTTAGGTTGATTTGCACCCCCTCCCGCGTAATTTCCTGCACCACCTCTAAGGCTTCCAGTCTTCCTGTGTGCGACTGAGTGGGGGACGCAAGAAGTAAGAGATAGCGGAGTTAAGCGAATTATTTGATAATAATTAATGAGATGACTTCGAAGTAATTATAAAAATAAATAAATAAATAATGCTGGACATTTATCACATAACATCATCTAGCCCCGAAGTAAGCAGAGCTTGTGATATGGGAACTATATGACTGATATTATACTTATTTACACGGCGGAAGCGTTCCCAAAATACTGGCCGCATTGCCACGCTGAATGGCAATGCTAATGCGTTGACCCAGATAAGAGCCAGCTCTCTTGTCACGCGTCGCTTCGACCAGTCGCCCTGAAAGAATTATTATTATTACTTACATTATTATTTACATTTGTTTTGTAAAAACATAAATACCCAGATCCGAGACAAATATTTGCAGATCATAAAAAAAGTTGTCCATTCTATTATCAGCTTATTCAAAATTCTTAGGCTCTGAAAGAGCGCATGCATACCTGGTCACAGGTATGCATGCCTCATAAAGGAGGTCCTTCATGAGGCATGCATACTTTTAAGCTTGCTCAGGTGACCACCTGAGCCTCATGAAGACTGAGTCCTTGTATGCCCTCTATTAGTTTCAGCTGTTGGTGCAGATTTTGATTTTATATAAAAAAAATTGTTTTTTGTCATTATTTTGTTTCTCGCCAGTTTCAGTTCCTTGTCTCATACCCCAGTATGCCCTCTATTAGTTTCAGCTGTTGGTGCAGATTTTGATTTTATCTAAAAATGTTTTTTTTTTCGTCATGATTTTGTTTCTCGCCAGTTTCAGTTCCTTGTCCCATACCCCGACTTAGCCATTTGCTGTCGTGTCCGCCCCGCAATTTGGCCTATTCAATTCGGTCGCCATACAGCCAGCGTTTGCTTTGCTTGCACGGTAAGCTGTTTTCTATGCACCGCTTTATTTTATACTGAATAATTAAGGGCACTGTTTGTTTGTGAAATCTAGCGGGATTGGTGTTCTGAGACTGGATTTTGGTGTACTCGGGAAAATAAAATGGATCTCGGAATGCGAGAACCAGCTGTCGAATTTTGATTTGATTTTGTAGACTCGTTTACACCGTTTGAACAGTTCAAAACAATTTTAACCTACAACAATATATATTATATCATTAGGTTTGCATTTTAACAAATTTATTACATAAGGTAAGTATTTTAGTTAACATTATTTATACAATAGTTGCAATATTTTTTATGTACACTCTTATAATCTCTTAGTATCCAAAGGTAGTCTGGAAGAGATCACTTCTGAGCGATAAGACCGCCCATTGTAATTTAATAAAAATAAGATTTTGTTTCATTCATTCAAAATGAATAATTTAAAACAAATGTAACCAATGATTTTGATGACAGATTCCTATGAAAGCATGTGTCAAAAAGCATTGATTAGAACCTAACCCTGTGTTATTCGAATGTTGAACTGGGTCCTTATACTTCAAAGTTTTGTCGAGTTTTTTTTATACCACTGGAGGCAAACAAGCATATCTGTTGGTAAACGGTTACCGTAGCATATGGACGCTTGCAACAGAAGAGGCATCAAACGCGAGTTGAATACTTTTTAAAAATTTTGAAACGCCCTTCTTGAAGAACCTCATACTTTATTCACTTGGGAAAACCTCAGCAGGGAGATCATTCCATAACCTGGGTGTTCGTGCGAGGAAGTTCTTTTTAAAGTCCAGAGAACGAGACCACCCAGGCTCTATGTTTTAGGATCCTCTGCCGATGGCGAGCGGTGCGGTTTTTAAAATTAGCTATAGGTATCATATAAAACAATTACTCAGAACAAAACCCATTATACAAGTGTTACAACATGCATAGAGTGCGAAGTTTTATAAAACAAATACATTTATTTACCAAAAAATATAAAAATAAAAATTTCAGTAATGTTCATAGGTTTACATACGTTAACATAGTCACTGTCGATTTTTAGTCACGAAATAATTATAAGCCGTGACGCGAGAGGTGCGGGTTTGATTCCCGCTGCGGGACAAATATTTTCACAGGTTTGTGTTTTGTATCTGGGTGTGTTAGAACCATAGTACCAGTAGTTCCTAGACACAGGTAATCCTAGCATGAGGCTAAGTCTATGTTATGGAGTCTGTTGTATGTTTATTAATTGATTTATAATAATTTATTATGAGCACACACTATTAAAAATTATAACTGTGTATTTTTTTCTGGTTATTTTCTAAATAAACATCTTAAAATTGGAATTTAACTTGGATTATTTTACAACTGCCTTCATATTATAGAAACTTGTAAGAAGCTACGAAAATGTAGCAGAGCCAATTTAGGTCGTAGCACTCGTACCCTCGTAGCGACTTCGTAGCAGTTCTACGTGCATTTCTCCAAACAGCAAACAAGCATTTGCCCACAGCTCCGTTCACTTATCTTCACCACTTCACTTCGCTACTTTACTTAATAGTACAAGTAAAAAAGATAAGATAAGATAAAGTTTTATTTATTTTTCCGAAATACAGTTTGGTACAATTCCAGTAATACAATTATAATGACTAATTATTACTTAACTTCATAATAATCACAAATGTTTAAATGGTATGGACAAATAATTGAGCACTACAAGATTAGGAACGAATCCTAATCAATAAGCATTGTACCCCGGTTTATCTCTGTTCCCCACACTAGGTCTGAAAGCCTGTATAGTGGGGTAAAAAAAAAAAAATACCCAACATGGTTTACATAGTCTTAGAATCTCTCATTAATTTATCCTCATTTCTCTTTCCTACTCTATCATCAGACCCTGATTAACATCTATATATAACCAATTTATTGAGCCAATTCCAATGAGCACAAACACAACCTCTGCTGTAAGTGGGTGAGGAGTTGGGTATCCTGCAGATTCCAGGTGTTGCCCTCAGCATTAGGTTAAGATTACTAAGTTCTTGCAATATCATTGAAGTAACAGGATATCCAAATTTAGAATCGATCAGACCTGTGATATTGCTCTCATCCCCTAATCAACTGCTAAAGAGCTGATGGTCTTCAAACGGCTGGACAGATGTTCTAGAACAATCTCGATCAAGAGTAGAGCTTCTGTGAAAGGGCTCGTCTGGAAAAGTGGATAATTATGATTCCCTGTTTCATAGGTATTAGGAACTACGAGTACCGTGGTACCACAACACCCAGACCAGAAACAAACATCAACAGGTCATGTCAACATTTGTCTCGCAGCGGGAATCGAGTCTGCACCTTTTATGTTGCAGCTGGCTATTCGCGCGCCGCGCCACCCGAGATCTTAATATCCTACTACTATTACAAATGCGAAAGTTTGTGAGGATGGATTATTGTTACTCTTTCACGCAAAAACTCCTGAACGGATTTTAATGAAACTTTACAGTAATACAGCTTTTACATCAGAATAACACATAGGCTACTTATTTTCCTGGTACCACGCGGGCGAAGTCGTGGGCAGAAGTTAGTCTACACATAAAAGCCATTTGATAAATTATCATGTGTATTCATTTGAACACATGAATTCAACAATATCAACAATAAATTTGTTGATCTGTTCGTTTCAATTTCGTGAAAAATTCAATGTTGCAGTCAGTTTTTGAATTTCGGCTTTTTAACACCACCTTCAACCGCCTGTAAGTATCACCACCTTCATCCACTGCTGGATAAAGGTTTCCTCCAAAGAGTGCAATGACTAACAATCATGAGCCACTGATTCCCATCAACCTTTAAGAGGTCATCAGTCGGATAATATAGCCTTTATAATTAACAAGCGAAATGGCAATGGGTAGGCCATAAAGCTCATAGAACCGACAACGGTTCGGTTCGTTGTCGGTTCTACATGCCCATTGCCATTTCGCTTGCTTATTAAGGCTATATAATGTTCTTTACTTATAATGTGAAAAAATATTTAAGGTTCAAAAATATGTCTCACATGCGCAAATGTGATGGGTTTCACCGGGTTCAAACCCACGAAGTCGGGAGACCAACTAGGCCAACATGCCACTTTTGTTTTGTGCTTGTTATTCAAATTACCTTCGACAACTTTGTTTACCATGCACACGGCGAGAAAGTAGCCGGCTGAGACGCAACAAGTGCGGGTTCGATTCCCGCAGCGGGATCAAAGTTTGAATATTCTGCAGGTCTTTGTTCCGAGTCTGGGTAGTGTGATACCATGGTACTTATAGTTCCTGGTACACATGGCACATGGAATCCCAGGGGCAAGATATAATGCTGGGTTTTTATTTATTATTTCCAACTTTAACTGTAACATCGAATTTATTTCAGAGTCATTAGCGGGGAACAAACATGGCGTATGACATCTGTACAAAATTAACGTGAAAGCCTTTGTCAATTTGACACTCATTGGATTTATCTTACTCAGATAAAATAGTCACCTCAAAGCGATACTGGAATTAATGAATGTACGAATACCGTTGTGCATGTCCTCTTCAATCCAGGTGAATTGTTTATTTTTGCACAATATAATAATCCTACTACTATTATAAACGCGAAAGTTTGTGAGGATGGACGTTTGTTACTCTTTCACGCAAAAACTACTAAACGGATTTTGATGAAACTTTACAGTATTATAGCTTATACATCAGAATAATACATATGCAAATATTAATCCGGGTAACACGCGGGTGAAGCCGTGGACAGAGGCTAGTAATTATTATAATAATTTAATCAATTGTGGCGAGCGTTCGGTGCGTGGTGACACCGTGGAGCCCCATTACTCCCTGATGTCGACAGAGACTGACCCTGAGCTTGGCTAAGCCGACCCGTCGGAGTTGGAGGCACAAAAGCGGAACCTATGCTCCAAGAGTGGAAGTGTTAAGGCGGGAGTAGCGTTTAGTGAAACTGCAGCCACACCTATCGATACCGTTTAGTCGTTCATACGAACGTTGTCCCTACGCTGCCTATTGTTGGCGGCACTTAAGGGGCCCGTTTAGTGGACGGCAAGTGACCATCAGCGTATGATTTCATCTGAATTTCTGTAATAATTGTCAAGTACCGTTTCATAATACATAGCCCAGCAACCATTCGATAAGAATATCTTGCAAAAGCCTAGTTAATCACCCATATTTCTAATATTTTACATCAGTCGCCATCCACAAGATTACGTTTTTTTATCATGTACAAAGGGCCTTTTAGTGTTCGTTTTGGCTCCACTAATGAAAAAGCCCCAGGCATAAGGCTGAGATTTGAAATGAATAATGATAAATAATAATAATAATGTTTTATTGCCTTAAATTTTTATATGGTACTTACAAATAACTTAAAATACCATAGACAACTATAATGATAATAATAATGCTAGACATTTTTCACATAGCATCTAGCCCCAAAGTAAGTATAGTTTGCGTTATGGAAACTATACACTAAAACAACTAGACCCCGGGAAAAAAAATTGCAGATCATACAATCATTTGTTCCGCGGTGGGAATCGAACCTGCAACCTTCTACATCTCAGGCGGGCCTTCGACCACTGCGCCACAGAGGTTGTCAACAATATTTGGGGATTCCAACACCCAGGTGAGTACTTATTTAATTATAATTAAACGTCTCTTCATAAGCGTAAGAGCGCTTGTTTTCAAGCGCTTGATAACACGACTGCCTTTCAAAATTAATTTGTAGGAGGTCGCATCAGCTTGTGGGTGCTAAATTACATATACATCTATGATGGCCTCATCTGCCTGACACACTGGTGTGAAAATAAGAAAACCTGAGGTTTAAGATATATTTATTTTCTCATAAGAATTTACAAATTCACTTATATGAGAAAACTTAATTAACTTAATTAACTGGGCTAATCGTGGGTGCTTAGATATACTTACTAGCAGGTAGGTAATAACTTTAGAACTAATTAGTACATGCAACTTATTGGGTAGGGAAATATTAACATTTATATTTGTAGTAGGTACATAATAAGCTAAGTTGAGTTTAGACAGTAAAATGAAATAAAAAATGGCCAAAATGTAGGTAGCTTTAAGTAATACGCGTCAAATGCTCAGTCGAACTTCGGAACAATGGGTTGGTCAAGCTGTTTACACGGAATACGCACAACTGGAAGCGACAAGGGCCGATTTGGTGCAGATATGTTTTTTTTTTTTGTTTATAACAATGTTTTAGTTGTAAACTTTGTTGTTTTTTGAATTATTTAAGTAGGTTTTTTTTTTTTTTTTTTTTTTTTTTTTTACTGTATATAATATTATTATAAAAATATTAAGGTAGATATAATATATATTTAATTATCTATTTCTATTATTATTATTTCTATTATTAATTATTCATTACATAGTGTTTAAGAAGCTTTTTGAAAGTAGTCATGGTTTTAGCATCCTTAATATCTTTAGGTAATTTATTATAAAATTGAGCACCCTCATACATGATGCATTTTTTCCCGTAATTAGTTCTTGGTGTATGTAGTTTTAATTCGTTTGCATTTCTTAATCTCATTTTATGTGCTTGATGTTTTTTAGTGAAAGTTATTTGAATGTGAATGTCTTTAGTCAATATTTTACGTATTAGTATGCAGTTACAGTAGAAGTATGTTTGAAATATATTCATTATTTTAGTTTGCTTATATAGCTTTCTAGTAGGTGTGAGAAAGTCATAGTCAAATAACCTTTTAATTAATTTGTTTTGTGTAATTTGTAGCATGTTTATGTTTACTTTAGTAGTCGTTCCCCACACTTCTACGAGATAATCAATGTGTGGTTTGACAAGTGAGTTGTAGACAGTGTACCGAACCGGTCGCGGCATACATTTCACTATTCCACGCAATGCACCAGTGAGTGATAATAGTTTAGATTTTATTTTTTGTATGTGAGGCTTCCAAGTCAGCATGCTGTCTAATATAAGTCCGAGATATTTTTCCTGGTAAACTCTGTTGATGACTACATCATTAATTGTTAGAGGCTTGAAATCGGGTATGGATTTATTTTTTGCTGCAAAGATTATAAAATTAGTCTTTGAAACGTTAATTGTGAGCAGATTTGACTGAAACCAGAGATTCAGTAAGTCTAAATCGTGTTGAACGTCAGTAATGATAGAGTCAATAGATTCCCCAAAGTAGAATAAGCTGGTATCGTCTGCATATAAGGTGACATCACCTTTAAGTCCGATTTCGTGAATACAGTTTATATAAATAAGAAACAGCAAGGGTCCTAATATGGACCCTTGGGGCACGCCAAATGTTATAGTATTAGGTTTGCTTTGCGTCTGATCTATCCTGACTACCTGCTGCCTGTTAGAAAGATAAGATTTAAATATATTATAGGCATTCCCTGTAACACCAATATGTTTAAGTTTATTTAATAGCAGGGCATGACTAACTGTGTCAAACGCTTTCTTCAAGTCAATAAACACTCCTACTACTATTAATTTTTTATCAATATTTGTTTTAATTTTAGTAACTATATCTATTGTTGCCGAGAGAGTGTTTGACTTAGCCCTAAAACCATACTGCTTCTGATAGATAAACTTTTTTGAATCTAGAAATGCTTCTAATCGATTGAAAAGGATTCTTTCAAAAATTTTTGAAAATTGTGGGAGCACTGAAATCGGCCGATAGTTTCCGGGATCATCTTTTTTTCCTGATTTGAAAATGGGAGTAACTTTGGCTATTTTTAGACTGTCAGGGAAGGTTCCGTTTTCAAGACACTTATTAATACAAGATGTTAGTTCGTCCAATATAACATTTTTGACGCATTTTATGGATTTTGTGTTGATACCATCTATTCCTGAGCTAGTGTTACATTTTAGGTTGTCAATGATTTTTCCTACTTCATCTACGGTAGCTACTGCTAACGTAAATTTGCCAGTGTCGCTGTCAGTTGTGATTTCCGTAGTGTTACCTATCAAAAAATCTTGATGTGTCTTTGGAATCTGTTCAGCTAGTATCAAGCCAATGTTCGAAAAGTAATTGTTGAACGTTTCACATATTTCTTTTATGTCAGTTATACAACCGGTTTCAGTGACAAGTTTGCTGGGGGACTTTATTTTCTTTATTTTGTTGTTTGATAGATTATTTATTAGCTTCCACATCTTAGCTGTGTTTTTCTTGCAATCGTCGAAAGCTTTCAGATAATATTTACTTTTGGTATTTTGTATATTTGTTGCAACTTCCTTTCGTTTTATTATAAATAGTTCTTCTTTTACTTTATCTTCTTTATGACGTTTATGTTCACTATATAATGTATTTCTTGTATTTATATCATCTATTATTGTCTTATTAATCCAGTCTTGCCTTGGCGGGTTTAGTATCTTTGTTTTGCATATCTTGCTCTTGTTTATACACAGTAATAGTCTTTCTTCCAATAGGTGAAACAAATACTCCTCATTGTTGAATTCAGTATCTGCTACGGATTTATATAAACTGATGTAATCTATCGCTTCGTACTTCTTTTTCTCAAGGGGGTTAGCATGACATTTTTTGTTTATTTGAAGATACATTTGCTTGTGATCCGACATTGAAGTGTTGATAAGGGCTAAGTGAAAGTCATCTTCTTTAATATTAGTACATATGTGATCTATTACTGTTTTAGTTTTATTCGATTCTCTAGTGCAAAAGTTTTCTTCAATTTTGTTTAGAATCCTGTAACCATTTTCTTTTAGAATTTCCTTGTACGCTGTTGTGGAATTTTTCGCGTTGAGTAAGTTAAAGTTAAAATCTCCAAATAGTAATCCTCGTTGTCTATAGTACAGTTGCTCCGATAGTGTGTCAAGAAAGGGTTTTACATTTTTAGATTGTGGTTTTCTATACATTACTCCAATGTCCAGTGACGTATTTTCGATATGAACCCACAGGTAATGGTTCCCGTTTGTACAGTGTTCATTGATCAGACTGTGTTTCAGATTGTCATGGGTATAGATTGAAACACCTCCTCCTTTAGAATTGTGTCTGTAGTTATAGTAGTGTGTATATGTTGGTATTTCAAATCTTTTTGCTTCCTCATCTGACTTTATCCACGTTTCTGTGAGCACTATTACGTTAACAAGTTTTCTTGTGGATTTTATGATACACTTTAATTCGTCAAATTTTCCGAGTTTTACAATACTACGGACATTGGCATATAAAAATGTGATAGTATCTTTTCTGTATGTTATTTTGTCATAACTATCGACAATTTGATATGGTACATTTTTGGCTTCAGTTGTACTATCCTCGCACAGAGGCTCTATTCTTTGGAGTTTTTTGGATAGGTTTCAATTATCTTAGGTACACCCTTGATGTATTTAATGGTAAGACTCTTTTCACCACTTTCTGTGCGACGTTTTAGTTCTCCTTTAAGATTTCTTAGGTGTTCCTGTTGTTTAGGTGTTTGGTCAGAATATATTTTAATATCATCCTTCTTGAGGTTAACTCTGTTTCGCAGTATAGATTTCACGATATCATGTGATTTGAAGCATACCTTCAGGGGACGGGTTTTGCCAGGGCTGAATTTCCCCAGACGAAATACTTTCACGGGTTCCGGGCACTCTGGTTCAACAACTTTTGTGATTTTGATTACTTCATTATTATCAGAGATCATCCTTTCTTCTGATTCTTGTAGCGATTCGGGTTCAGGTATTCCGATAATAATAACATTTAGGCTGCGTTGTTCACGATCATTTATTTCTGCCATAATACCTTCATGTACTTCTAAGGACGACGATAAAGAGCATGTTTTTAGTAACTTGATGTCCGATTCGATTGTACCAAGTTTTTTCTCAGTAGTTGTATTCTCGGTTGATAGGTTTTTTATGTCTCGTTTCATCACTTCGTGTTCAGAGATGAGGTTATCAGTTATAGATTTTATATCCGCAATATTTTCCTTAATTAGCGTTATATCTTTTGTCAAGTTATCCATTGAGTCCTTTTGATTCATACTTAGTGTAAACCTATGTTATTGTACCTCGTAGAATTGAAATTATCGTGGTTTTTAGGATATTATTACGACTATACAACGTAATTTACTATTCTCCTGCTTACGTTTCATTGACCGTTTAGTTTAAAGGTCTTTCCTCGTGAGCACCATCCACGACCACGTGTGTACGGTGCGAGACGAGAACTCACTCGAAACGTCAGCAAGAGAATAATAATGTACGTGGTATAGTCGTTATAATATCATCAAATGGTATTGTAACTTCTGTCAACATATACAACCTCGTAGTTCTTTGAAGTTACATAGATGGCACTGTTTCGAAAAGTTGAAAGTAAATACCAGGAACTCGAAAAAGTTCCTGGTATGACGTCATATTCTTTCTATATATCGTATATACATCTATATATTGTATATAGAAAGAAAAGATAGAAAACGCTTTATTGCACAACAGAAAACAAGTACGTAGCCGAACTTAATGCTAACTAGCATTTTCTTTCAGCGAACCTTTGTGTAATAAAGATATGTGCGGCGGTAATGCTTTTGTAGAAGATAAAGTTTTATCTCTCATATTTTCTCTCATGGGTAGGTTTATTATATGTAAGTATTTTTTCAGCCATCAGACAGCATTATTGTTCAGGATAAAAAACAAAACAAACAAACGCGCTCACAACTGTCTTCCCTATGGTGGACATCCTCAGATACATACTCAGTGAGTAGATCTTTGACGATACCGAGTAGGGGGTAGTCAGAGGCACGTCCAATCATAACATTTGGTACATGCCCGCGTTTTCCAAGTTAGCAGGTTGCAAGCCCATTGCCGCTTATTGTAACCCTAACTGTTGGCACATGCCTTCGAATTTTTGTATATATTTATGTTATGAATGTAATTATATGAATAATATTATATTCTTTCGCACACCGTACTTTACTCGTACATCGCCGTCTTCTGATTCCATCCCAAGATAAATAAGAGATCGCTTTTAGCGATAAGACCGCACCTTATATGTTTATGAACTCCTGTGTTTTCGTATTTTTATCTGGTGTACAATAAAGAGTTTATATATCTATCTATCTGAACTTCTAGTACTAGTTTAATTACGCAAAACCTGCACTATCTGTTGCAATACCCTTAATGTGAGATAACCTATAAACACCATCCATGTACCTTACTAGAAAGCAATAAATGTATTGAGTATGTCAACCTTTCTGCCAGTGTGTAGTCTACCACGGACGTATGGAAGCGACACTTTCAGGATATAGATGTTCTGTGGTCCAATTAGAATGGGCGGACTGGCCTATCTAATTCCTGTTAGAGGTGGGACTGCGTACCTTGCTCTCGTATACGTTGTTTAACATGGTTAGATCTTTGCCTGTATTACGACGACCTCGGTAGGCGGCTGCATTATAAGAGGTGCGGGTTTGATTCCCGGATCGAACAAATATTTGTACGTGCTGTAGATATTTGTTGTGGTACCACGGTACGTATTACCTGATAGCCACGATAGTGTGGGGTCAGGACTGTATATGTCTGTACTACAGGAGCCCGTATTATGAGTTTGCAATAAGGTGGTTTGTTTGTATGTCACGGTTTCCCGCCATTTTTATTTTATCTTCGCAAAGATTACAAGAACTTACTACATATGGCTAGTTCCGCATTTTATGATAGTAATGAG
Source organism: Perizoma affinitatum (assembly GCA_961405105.1). Lineage (NCBI taxonomy): Eukaryota > Metazoa > Arthropoda > Insecta > Lepidoptera > Geometridae > Perizoma > Perizoma affinitatum. The sequence continues at coordinate 9,595,071 of OY560205.1, read as the reverse complement.
CTCTGGTTTATTTTCAAATTTACTTTCGGTTGTAAATCGCATTTACGTAACAGTTTTTTAAGTTAAAGAAGGTTATAGACCTTCTTTCATCCTTCTACTATTAAAAACGCGAAAGTTTGTGAGGATGGATGTTTGTTACTCTTTCACGCAAAAACTACTGAACGGATATCGATTAAACTTTACAGTAATATAATAATAATAATAATAATAATGCTGGACATTTTTCACACAGCATCATCTAGCCCCAAAGTAAGCAGAGCTTGTGTTATGGGAACTACATGACTGATATACTACTTATATACGTTTTTTTTTTGTAAATACATACATATTATACATAAAACACCCAGATCCCGAGACAAATATTTGCATATGCAAACATTCGTCCCGCGGCGGGAATCGAACCCGCAACCTTTTGCGTCTCAGGTGGACCTTCGCCCACTGCGCCACAGAGCTGAAGAACATTGCTTCATAATAACACATAGGCTCCTTTTATCCGGGTACCACGCGGGCGAAGCCGTGGGCAGAGGCTAGTCGTATGTGAGATAAAAATGGTTTTACTCACCAGAAATTTTGCTCAAACGTATCATATCAGTTTTGGTAAGTTTCAAGTTGTTGCAGTGGTCCAAGTTGCATGCAAGGGTAGGTTATCAAAATCCGTCTAATAGGTTACCGTTTCAAGTTGCGAACGCTCCATGATACTCGGTTGCTCTCCAATTAGCGTGCGCAGCGCCACTCGTGTCAGATTTCAACTATGAAATAGCTAGTGCTTCGATAATGAGGCCGAAATTTGGAGTATTTTAGGCCGAAATTTTGGCGGTGTTTTCTATAAAATTTGGATTTTAGAGCAACTTTATCTGAAGCGAACTTTAACTTTATTTGAAAACCAAGTTTGTAAATTGTACAGTTATTGAATAACGTTGTTCAGTTGACTTTAATGCAAAATTATGTATTACATTGTAATACAAATTCCAAAATTAAAGAATAATATATTTTTTTACACTTACTCTTTCATAAAATAAAACGACTAATAACACAAAAGATTGACAGGATTCATTCATCGGTAGCAGGCATAGATAGATAGATACATGAAGTCTTCATTGTGCATAAAACAACAGTACAACGTTCAAAAACATAACTAAAACAATAAAAAAACAATAGCCATGCAAAATTAACAGTCTTATCGCTAAAGCGATTTTTTCCAAAACAACTATTGGACGGGAAGGTTTATTTAAAATAATATAGGTACGTCATAGGTCATACGTCACATGTACTTTCGTATCTACTACATTTTGTCAGAACCTTACTTCTAGCAAAACAAAAACCAAGTTGTAAAAAAATCATTACTCAAAGCAGGAATTCCTGAAACGATTTCGGAAAGTACTCTTTCAAAGTTTAAGCACACAAATCTGTGAAATTTACAAACAATATGATACCCTTGATGTTAGAATCGGCGTTTGATTCCCAAAGCCGAAAATTCCAATTTCGGCAAAATGTTTGCCTATTCTCGTCATTATAAAATAGGTATGCCATCAAATTCTTTCCACATAACATTGTACTGCACCTCGCATGGCGCGTGGTATTAAAACCTATGTACTGTATGTGACATGAGTTATTCGTTAGTAAGCTATTGTTGCAATGATATGCTAAAATAAATTGCGCCTATTGCTCTTAAAGGACGTCAAACCGCGAAACTTCATAAGCCGATGCAGACATCTCACTCGTGTAACGTGGATGTGCCAGTCTAATACGCGTCTTAGAGAACGGGCGGTGGTGATTATAGCAAATTGTTGTCGTGAACTTTGACAACTACATCGCCACCGCCAACGCCACCGCGCAGCGCCGGTTTGACTAGGCCCTTTACGTGTATTGCTCATTCCATGTTTGACGACCTTTCCGCTGCGGGCAAAGTACAACGAGTGAAAAATCTCAGGTGCCTGTAATTTCACTCGGACCCATATCCTTTCAGAAATAGGTATGACTGGATACCTACACATGGAGTGTCGCGTGGTGTTGGTATAATATAGCTCTGAACAAGTCATCATAATGGCCTTCGTGTGTATATTGTAGCGTAAATTGTACGATATGCGACGCGATCCACATGTTTTTTGAAATAAATTAAAATTACACCTGGCAGCATCGAATGCCATAGAGAGATGATTAATTAAGAAGATTATTAATTAGAAGATAAGAAGATGAAAGAGGCAAGTTGAAGATGAAAGCTCCCAAGTATATAATATGAGGGGTACTATATACAAAACATTTACCTTTGGACTTTATAATCTGATACTCTTTAAGTCTATTTATACCCACAAGCAAACTTTGGATTTGTATGGTTACCGTTAACTACGGGTATAACCAGAAAGACTGATATAACTTGAAATCAACTTTGACCCTTAATACCAACAAATTAAGAACAGGAATCCATTGGTTAATCTTGCGGAAACTTAGTTAAAAGAGCTTTAAAGTGGACGCATTTACACTGAGCTGAAAAAGTTGAAATAAAAACATGCCAAGTGTAACGCGCGTACAACACGAGACCTCTTTGAAATAGTGGATCTGTGGTAACAATCAACCTACATACAGTTTGACAGAATGACATTGACATAATGGTGATAACACTTGAGTATTTTTGCTCTGTGGGTGATACGCTCGCTGGATATTATCTGTGAAAAAGGTTAAGGCGCGCAAGTTATACAGAAGAGAATGAATGAAAATATTCCTTTCGATCTGTATTCTAAAAAGAGTTGTACCTTAAAGATATGTGATCTGTGGGCTCCGGAATTTCTTAGTTGTAGCGAGTTGACGGGTTACATATCCATAGTCATCCCTATTACCTTTAGTTTTAAATCCTGGTAACACACTAAAGCAAAAACGTAATCGTCTCGTAACCAAGGTAGCATTCCACATGACATGTTGCAAGTCCATCGCCGCTTAATTGAACTAACTGACAGCACATGCCTTCAAATATCGAGAAATAGACTTCAAAAAACTTTTTAACTTAATCTTTGTACCGATAGTGGAAAATACTTCCGTAGCTGGTTAAATGGCGTACTAAATACAAATACGAACCCGTCATTACACTATCATTATTTAAATCTGTTACTCTTCTATGTAAGCAGCAGCCAACTATAATAGGTTGTTAAATTTGTTGGACGCCATAGGGCTGTAACCGGTGGAGTTACAATTTATGCAACGGATAATTTAATTCCCATGCGTCTGAAGGAAGCAATTTTCTTAGTATATATAAACAATAGGAATATCTATTAGAATCTCATCACGAGTAATTCTTATCTGCGGGTCTAGACAAACACCTCATGCTTTGTTTTCCTTTCACGCTAACGAAAATTTGTCAAGGTAAAATTTGGCAGCTGTCACATGACATTTCCACAGCTAATGTCATTTCCATATAATTCAACCTTTCCGTAGGCGTTAACGCCAACTGAAAGTGGTATATTTCTAGACACTCTGCACGACCTCTGTCTAAGGGGCAGATAAAAAAAAAATTGGCGCAATTTACAAAAAAAGGGTAAAAGTATTATATCCGTCATGTAGTTCCCATAATACAAGCTCTGCTTAGTTTGGAGCTAAATGATGCTGTGTGAAAAATGATCAGCATTTTTTTATTTTTTATTTTTAAAGCCTTAAGCCGGCCTCAGATGCATAAAGTTGCGATAAAGACAAATGTTTCTATGATCTAAAACAGCCAGACCCTACACAAATATTTTTGTGTAGGGTCTAGCTGTTTTGTATGTATAATATGTATTTACAATATATATATATATTTATATATATATATATATAAGTAGTATATCAGTCATATAGTTCCCATAACACAAGCTCTACTTAGTTTGGAGCTAGATGATGCTGTGTGAAAATGACCAGCATTAATTTTATTTATTTAAGATTTTGAGAGGTCGGCAGATGGAGCCAAGATTGGTAACCATGACGCTTTTTGGAGGAGCCCTATGTTCTGAGGAATTGTGCAAACTATTAAGTATGTTCTTCCTTAATTATCTAGTGCAGGGGTCGGCAACCTTATGCTATAGCCGGGCCACATATGTTGCCAGAGTATCAGTGCGGGCCGCACTTATATTTATATGTTCGGGCATGTATTTTTAATATTTGAAATAAAACGCATATATATTCATACAATTATGTCTTTTTTAATTGAACTACTATACTAACATAAAAGTAAGAACTAGTGAGATTTTTGAGGCTGCATTTGACTTGCAAGTTTTTTAACGTCTGCTTTCATTTTAGTAGTAGACACGCGCAGTATCGCGTCTAAATGTTTATCCGTTAACCGCGAACAATTCTTATTTTTGCGGCAGTTGAGAATTGAAAAAGTCTGCTCACACAAATATGTACTACCAAACATAGTTATTATCTGCTGAGCAAACTTTTTCAATTCTTTGAAGTTTTCAGAACTCAAACCTCCGTAGAACTGTATCAAGTCAGTGCTTTCCTTAAATGCCGTTTTATGTATGCTATTACTTTGCAAATCTACTATGTTCATTTGCAAATTGCTTGGTATCTCACTAATATCAATTGCAAAAGGGTTTTGGAATATTTCCATGTTAAGGGAGCTCTTTTTAAAGTCGGTGAATCGATTTACAAACTCAGTTTGTAGTTGTGTTAACACGTTTCTCATTGTAATATTTTGCCACACAAAATTATCTCCAGCTTCTTCCACGGCTTTCTTGCAATTAGGAAAATGGTCAAGCTTTTTTTCATCAATATGCTTGATAAACAGTTTCAGTTTCATTTCAAATGACTTTACATCTGTATACATATCGCAAATCAATTTATTTTTTCCCTGCAAGCGTTTGTTGAGCTGATTCAGTTCCTTAGTCAAATCAGTCAAAAAACCAAGATCGATAATCCACTGTTTGTTAGTAAGCTCTTCTACTGGCTTTCCTTTCATCTCCATGAAGTTGCCAATTTCTTTCCTCAAATCAAAAAACCGTTCCAAAACGGCACCTCGACTGAGCCACCTCACTTCACAGTAGTAAACCACGTCACCATGTTCAGCTTCCAGATCTTCCAAAAACTTTTGGAACTGACGGTGTGTGAGCCCATTTCTTCTTATAAAATTAACAGTGGATGTTACAGTATCCATTATTTCTTTCCAGGATATAACTTTGGAGCACAATGCCTCTTGATGGACAATACAGTGAAAAATCAATGGCACAGTAGATCCAGAATCTTTCACTTTGCTGATGATTCTCCCAACAACACCTTTGTTTTGACCGCTCATGTTCTTGCCTCCATCGGTAGTGACACTTGTTAACTTTTCCCAGCTTAATTGCAATGAATCCAGAGCTTGTTCCACATGGTGAAATAAATCTTCTCCCGTAGTTGTACCTTTCAAACTGCACATTTTCACAAGCTCTTCGTAAACAGTAAAGTTTTCGTCAATGCCGCGTACAAATATGAGTAACTGTGCTGTATCCGACACGTCCGTACTTTCATCCATCGCTAAAGAGAAGCAGTCGAAAGACTGCGCCTTATCCCTGAGTTGTTCACACAAATTAGCACCCAAGTCTTCAGTACGTCGGGTGCAAGTTCTTGCAGAGAGACTAAGACTTTCAAACATTTTTTTCTGCTCTGGGCATATTTCTTCTGCGATAGCTAAGACACACTCTTTTACTAATTCACTATCGGTAAACGGACGTCCACTTTTTGCAAGAATCTCTGCTACCCTGTAACTGGCCCGAACATTCGATTCGCTGTTGTCTGCCACAACCTTAAATATGTTTTGTTGATTTTGTAATGACGATTTCAAAGTGGAAATTTTCCTTTTCCGTATTTCTCCTTCAAGACAGTCAAATTTAGCTTTGTGCTCGGTGTCGTAATGTCGCTTCAGGTTATATTCCTTTACTACAGAAATACTCTTTTGACAAATCAAGCATAACGGTTTTCCTTTAAACTCGATAAAAAAGTATAATTCTGTCCATAATTCGTTAAAAACTCTTTTTTCTTCTTCTATCTTCCTTTTTCTTGAAGCCATGTTTATATAATTATTCTGTAACAATAATGAAAAAAATTAAATTCGTTGTAAAATTATATGTTCCAGTTAGCACCTACAAATTCAACTCCACATTCAAATAATAATTAAAACATGACACACTCGTAACTAACTTCATGTCATGTAACTACTATCCCCGTCCTTATAACATTTACCCATCAATCTGAAGGTTCACATTAACAAGCAGTAAATAAAATAAAACAAAATGCTCGCGAGTGCATACAACTTACCTCATACGTCGTGCGTGAGAAGCTATCAGCGAAGGGAAGAAAGGTGAAACGAAACGCGTAGCTAGCAACCAGATGAGACGTGAGTTTCCGGCGAATTTCCACAACCGAATGTGGCGAGAGCTGCGCGCGGCTGTGATTTTAACTAAAACCGGTCGCTTTGAATTTTTTCGCCGCCGCACACCTGCGTCTAATCAAAGACTGCCGCCCCGCCTATTGTCTCAAAGGAGCCGCCCGCCGCCGCACGTGCGGCGGATAAACGCAAAAGAAATTGCCAAGAATTGAATAAGTACAGCAAATATTTATTTTCGGTAGAAACAATACATAACATCACAGTCTTGATAAACAGTTCTTAAGAAATGAAATGGAGGTACATTTTTATCACCCCGCGTGGGAGCGAGCTTTCAAGAATACTCTCATGGCCCAGCAGCATGGCCGTATAAATTCTAGTGAATTTATATGGCCTTTTGCTTCGGTATTTTTTTCTTACGGACCTCAGGGTTGCGGGCCGCACTGAGATAGTCTACGGGCCGCATGCGGCCCGCGGGCCGCCGGTTGCCGACCCCTGATCTAGTGTAACGGGATAACCATGGTGCGATGGGCGTGGCAGAATCATGCGTCACCGAACTTGCCGAGGCTTGAAACGGGGAGCGGGCGCGCTGCTTGCCACTTTTACTCGGACGGTCGGAGCGTGCGGACGCCTTACCGAGCTAATTGCGTTTTATTAAATTCAATTTATTAATAATAACTAGAAGAGTTCTTTTTATGTTTCACTTATTATTTTTTTAATAAATTTTGATTTTGGTCGATTATATCAGAAGTGGGATTCCTGCCTGATTTTGAATATTTAAATTTTGTTCAAACGCCATTTTTTTTTCGTGTTCTTGAGAGTAACCGTATAATTTTTCAAACGGTGAATGTGAGCAGTTAAAAAAAAAGAAGAATAATGTCAGACGATGAACGGTCTTCTCGTTCAAGGAGGCGAAAGCGTAAGTCTAGTAAAGACGCGCTGGATGCCATCCTTGCTAGATTAAATTCACTCGAGCAACATTTTAGCGCGCCACCGCCGTCCGAGCCTTTGACCCCACAGCTTACACCGCAGTCCAATCTACCCGTGCTTACGAATAGGATTGTAGCCGAAAACACTCACGATGACGACTCCACGGCGGGAGGGCCGTCTTTATCCATTTCTCAAGACGACGGTCCTAACGGGGACACAACTGGCAGAATCGCGGAGGCACTCACTTCGTTGATAAAAGTAAGGTTCGTAATTACTTTATTTCTAATTTCGATCCAAAAATTCACAATATCGATGTCTGGTGCGATGAAGTTGATAGGGCTAAAGAAACGAATGGTTGGGACGATAACGAATGTCTTTCGCGGATAGGAAATTGTTTAAAGGGGGATGCACGAACATGGCTGCACGAATGGTCAAGCGCGGACCGTTCATGGTCAAGTTTCAAACGCGATTTTAAGGCTTTGTGCCCGCGAGACATTGATATTGCGAAAATCCTTTTTGAAGTGATGTCTACGGATTCTAAAAGTTATGTCACCTACGCGGAATATGCTAGGCGCTCTTTACTTAAGTTGAACTATGTCCGGGGTCTATCAGACGAACTAATTGTCGCTATAGTTCTGAGAGGTATAACTGACCCTCATATTAAAGCCACCGCAACGAACGCTAAGTTGCAACCAAACGACCTTGTACAATTTTTATAGATGTACGTAAAGCCCAAAAATGATTTTCGAAATACCCGCGATTCTTTTCGAACACCACATAACGGCGGACTTTTAGTAGCAAGACGTAACGATGTCAGGAAGTTAGGTAGTGACATAAAATGCCATTCTTGCGGGAAAGTAGGTCACAAACGTATTGACTGTTACAGTGCTAAAAGACAACGTCCAAGTGCTAATGCAGGATCGAACCATTCTGAATCGCCGTCGTTTCAGTTGCCTTCACACAAATCATGCACCTTCTGTAAAAAGAGCGGTCATACTCTTGAAAACTGCTTTGCCAAACGGCGTTCAGAATCGTCGAACCTGAATCCGCACAACGTCAACTTCTGTAGCAAATTAGACGACAATGCTTTGAAATCAAATAACGATATCACGAGCGCAGTCATTCAAAGCATACCGGTCGATGTTTTGGTTGACAGCGGTTCGTGTATATCACTAATATCGGATTCCTTATTACAACACTTCAAAACTACCCCCAAACCAACTTATCGCGCATTACGTGGTATTGGTAGCCAGCTTGTTGAGAGTACCTCATTTGTGACATTAGTTATCGAACTTCCTCGTATATCTATTGAGGCTGATCTGTACGTCGTTCCACACGAATGTGTTAGTACACCGATCATTATAGGAACCGATATTTTAAATCGCAAGGGCATCACTTATATCCGACAAAACGGTGTCCATATTCTGACTCATACAGAGGTACCTGTTACTGTGAACAATATACAGCTCGATATTAATGATGCGACCTCGCCACTTGTAGGTGAACCAAAAGAACAACTTTTGTCGGTAATTAGTGACTTCTCAAGCTCCTTTATAACTGGAACGGCTACGTCAACGGTTACAACTGGTACCATGAAAATCGCGCTAACTAGCGAAGAGCCGGTTTGCTACAGACCTTATAGGTTATCATATGATGAAAGGTTACGTGTTCGTAATATAGTAAATGATTTGATGAGTAAGGGTATTATTCGCGAATCTGAATCGCCTTACGCGAGCCCTGTAATTTTGGTTAAGAAAAAAGACGGCTCGGATCGAATGTGCGTCGATTATAGGGCCCTAAATGCACGTACCGTAAAAGATAAATTTCCCCTACCTATCATTGATGACCATATCGATCGCTTGGGATCTAGTAAATATTTTACTAGTTTAGACATGGCAACTGGCTTCCACCAAGTGCCAATGGAAGAGGGCGCGATTAACAAAACTGCATTTGTCACTCCTGAAGGTCACTTTGAATATGTTAAAATGCCCTATGGTCTTTGCAATGCACCAGTTATCTATCAGAAGATAATTTCCAAGACCCTCAAACCCTTTATTGACTCTGGAAAGGTTTTGGTTTATATTGATGACGTCCTCCTATTGTCAAATTCAGTAGATGAAGGCTTGATTTTGTTGCGACAAGTCTTAGATACTTTAACCACGTCAGGGTTCTCCATCAACCTCAAAAAATGCACGTTTCTGAGTAGTGAGATAGAGTATCTAGGAAGAATTATAAGTAATGGTCAGGTTAGGCCGAGTGAACGTAAAGTCAGAGCTTTAGTCGATTCCCCAAAGCCGTGTAATGTTAAGCAAGTTCGGCAGTTTCTTGGCTTGGCAGGCTATTTTAGGCGTTATATTTCAAAATATGCACAGCTTAACGCTTGTATTGCAAATCTAACAAAAAAAAATGTTTCTTTCGTTTGGGGAATGGAACAAGAGAAAGCTCGTGACCAAATCGTGCACTGTCTCACTAATGCGCCAGTGCTCGCTGTCTACGATCCCCAGTTACAAACTGAGGTCCATACGGACGCAAGTGCCATTGGTTACGTTGCTGTTCTTATACAAATCCATGAAGGCAGACTTAGGCGTGCTGTAGCATATTTTAGCAAGTCCACCCAAGGAGCAGAGTCAAAATATCATTCCTACGAGCTGGAAACTCTAGCCGTAGTGAAGGCGCTTGAGCATTTTAGGAAATACCTACTAGGCGTGCCCTTTAAGATAGTCACAGATTGCAACGCTTTAAAACTAACTGAGCGTAAAAAAGATTTACTTCCCCGAGTAGCTAGGTGGTGGCTATACATGCAAGATTTTCAGTACAACTTTGAATACAGAAAAGACTCTTTAATGTCGCACGCAGACTATTTGAGTAGGAATCCTATCAATGTATGCCACATTCAGAGTCCCAAAAATTGGGCTAAGCTAGCTCAATCTGCAGATGAAGAGACGCTTAACCTTATCGACAAACTTAACAACGGACAGTTAGATTCTTCTCGTTACGTTTTGAAAAACGGTCTTCTTTACGTCAAACACGCTGCAGCAGGTTACGATACCCGTCTTTTATGCTTCATACCTAAAGGTTACAGGTTAAGCTTGCTTCACATATTTCACGACGATCAGGACCATATCGGGTACAATAAAACAGTTGAGCTTATTTTACGCCATTTTTGGTTCCCTGGCTTACGTGTTTTTGTAAGAAAATATCTTAAACACTGTATTGTGTGCCTTTCACATAAACGAGTGCCACGCGCTCCTCACCAATCCATCGAATCTTGGACAAAACCCGACGCACCATTTTCTGTTGTGCATATGGACGTACTTGGTCCGTTACCCGAGGCTCAAGGTTACAAATACGTGTTGATTTTAGTAGACGCGTTTTCAAAATATTGCCTTCTGTATGCCCTATATCATCAAGATACTGAAGAGCTAAAACGCGCTTTTACCGATGCGGTCTCATTATTTGGGTCCCCTAGACTTTTGATCACTGATCGAGCTCGTATGTTTGAAAGTTCAATTTTCCAAAGCATGGTTAGGTCTTTTGGTAGCGATATTCACTTTATTACACCCGGCATGCACCATGAAAATGGACAAGCCGAGCGCTATTGCCGTACATTGTTAAATCTACTTCGCATAGAAGTAAATCATGAAGAACAAATCTGGTCTGATGTTTTATGGAAGACGCAACTTATACTAAATAGCACAAAGCACAGTACAACCAATATGTCCCCACTTCAGTTGCTCATAGGCAGCGATTCTTCTACGCCTATCATTCGTGCCCTTGTTCGAGATGTTGCTTTCGATATTGCAAACCCTAACCGCGAGGCAACCATGGTACTACGCAGGCAACATGTTTCATCTCTGTTGCTGGCTAACCAAAGGAAACAAGATGGTTATGTTAATAAAAACCGTACATCGCCTTGCCAATTTAACGTAAGCGACAAAGTATTCGTTATTAAGGCTTCACAGGCATCAGGAAAGCTAGACTCCTGCATGCGCGGTCCCTACAAGGTGCTGAGGCGTCTGCCACACCATCGCTATGAGCTGGAGCTGTTGGTTGGCTCGTACGGAAAGCGTACTGAGGCCGCCGCTGAAAATATGACGCTCTGGGCGGGAGAGTGGACTCCCGAGACTTGTGCTGCATTTTTCGATTGTAAGTCCCCATTATTCCTTTTCTGTTTCTGTATGGTTTTACATTGAGCGCGTTGTCATGTACTAGTCGGCATGGAGATGTTTTCTCTGTCACTATCACGTTGGCATCGAGTGTGATTCTCTGCCACGGAACACGTTGGTATCGAGTGTGATTCTCTGCCACGGAACACGTTGGTATCGAGTGTGATTCTCTACCACGGAACACGTTGGTATCGAGTGTGATTCTCTACCACGGCAGGGCAGTTAACCCTTATGGGGTTCTGTCATAGTACGGTATCGAGTGTTATTCTCTACCACTTCACGTTGGCATCGAGTGTGATTCTCTGCCACGGAGCACGTTGGTATCGAGTGTGATTCTCTACCACGGCAGGGCAGTTAGCCTTTCAGGGGGCGCCTTGTCATGGTATACTAGTCACTACCAAACATGTTATTTACTGGCCAGGTTGTGTGTGTGTATTGGGGGCCCTCGAGATTGATATGTGTGAATGTTACAAAAGGTTGAGTGCAATATGAATAACGTTTGTTGACGGATGTATAATGCTTGAAAGTTATTTATGAAAGGAGTATGCATATTGAATTATTTTGAGTAATAATTTCTAAAATGTATATTTCTCTACTCCTTTCAGCTGATGAGACTGATGAATCCATCTTAGCAACAGCAGCTGAAGACGTGACTAGCCCACCTCTTGAGCATTCCAGAATTGCGGACGAGGACGACCGCCCGTCAGGAGAGGCCGTGTAACGGGATAACCATGGTGCGATGGGCGTGGCAGAATCATGCGTCACCGAACTTGCCGAGGCTTGAAACGGGGAGCGGGCGCGCTGCTTGCCACTTTTACTCGGACGGTCGGAGCGTGCGGACGCCTTACTGAGCTAATTGCGTTTTATTAAATTCAATTTATTAATAATAACTAGAAGAGTTCTTTTTATGTTTCACTTATTATTTTTTTAATAAATTTTGATTTTGGTCGATTATACTAGTTATAATAAAATAAAAACATCATCACCCTCTGGCCTAGTAGCCTTTCAACAGTCAGCCTATCTGTTGTGACCACTAGTGTTGTGCTTCAGGGCCGAGATGTACTCGAATGTATCCCCTCCATTCAAAGGTTGTCTGGAAGAGATCGCTTTTAAGCGATAAGATCGCCCATTATATACCTTCAAGCTTAATATGTTATTTTTTATTTTGTTTATCTCATAAGGTGTACAATCAAGTACCTACATATTTCCATTCATTAATGTATGTGACAGTGAAAACGGTGGTAGGGGACCGCAAATAAAATATTGAGAAAGAGAGTAGATCGATTTATCTGCCACTAACATCCCCGCAAATACCGTCCAGTTCCGTCCGTGGTCATAGTTCATGCAACTGTGCCGAAATATCAGGAAACATTAAATTAATGTAAGTACATTATTATGTTAAATATACATCGACGAATAAATCGTTCATGTAAATATCAGAAATCAGTAATCTGAATATTTATTTGCATGAATATATGTCAGCTAATACATGATGTTACAATTTTTTTAGGTCCTTATATATTCTACCATCCATATGGTGTGCAAATTAATGTCAATGGTAGTTTGAGAATTAATTAATAAATAAATAAATAATGCTAGACATTTTCACACAGCATCATCTAGCCCGAAAGTAAGCAGAGCTTGTGTTATGGGAACTATAACTACTTATATACTTTCTTTGTAAATAAATTCATATTATACATAGAAAACACCCAGACGCGATACAAATATTTGCAGGTCATACAAACATTTGTGCCGCAGCGGGAATTGAACCCGCAACCTTCTGCGTTCTCAGGCGGGCCTTCACACGCTCACGACTGTCTACCCCATGGTGGACATATTCAGTGAGTAGATCTTTGAGGATACCAAGTAGGGGGTAGTCAGAGGCACGTCCAGACATTACATTTGGTATTGCCCGCGTTTTGCGAGTTAACTTATGCCCTAACGTTTAAATTTAAAATTTCAATAACTATTACCTACCTACCATAAACAACTTAACCTACTTTGTGGTCCATAAATTCATTAAGGTCATAGAAACATCGGTAATTTCTTCAGCTTTTTTTTTTTATTAATAAATATTCTGTTTATAGAAAAAAAATATAATAGGTTGGGGAAAAAGTTTCTTCGCATTTTTTAAGAAAATTCAAAACATTTTTTAATATAGTTTATTTACATTTAACTAAAGTATGTAGGTACCATTTTGTTCGATAACTTTTTGCCATTTTGTAGGCAGGGACATGATCCCATTGCTATAAAAACTTTGGGGCTTCTGTTCAAAATACCGCGACAAGTGGTTTTGGCAGTCCTCTCGTGATGTTAACCTGACACTGCCTAAATAATTCTGAAGAGACCGAAACAGGTGGAAATCTGAAGGTGCAAGGTCAGGACTATACGGCGGATGCATTAACACATCCCAGCCAAACTCTCTTAATTTTTGCTGAGTGGCTAAAGATGTGTGAGGTCAAAAATGCTCAAAAATTTCTTCAAAAATGGTTCGGTTTCATTACGTCGTAATAAAGAATCACAAATGAGAACACGGTTCATTAGGTTTCTTTCAGTGAGCTCGTGAGGTACCCAAATATCGAGCTTTTTTGTGTACCCAGTTTTTTTAAAATGCGCCAAAACTGTTTTGTGGTCAATTCCCAGTTCTTCAGCTACGTCGTAACTACTGATATGCCGATCTTGCTCCACTTTTTCAAAAATGGCATCCATTTTATCCGTAATAGGGCGACCAGAGCGACGTGCATCTTTGACATCAAAATTTCCGGATTGAAAACGCTTAAACCAAATTTGTGCTACTCTCACAGACACTGCACTAGGTCCATAAACATCGCAAATTTTTTTCGCGGCTTGCGTTGCATTTTTACCTTTTTTGTAGTAAAATTTTAAAATGTATCGAATTTCTTCATTAGATTCACTCATCTTAACAGTACGAAAAACAAATAAAAATCACACATTTTCCTAATTTGAATTTGGAATTATCTTCTTTAAAATTTAAACTTTTAATGATACCAAAACCAGCCAGATACAAATAGTATAGCCAAAGATATTTTATTACAAGTTCATACATACAATAATGCGAAAAGACTTTTTCCCCAACCTAATATATATAATTAATCATTTTCGTACTAAGCAAGTCTGCCGCATACCCGATAAACTCTGGCAAAACACCTGAATGCGTCCCCAAACGATAAAAGACGACTTCGTCGACCCAGATTGAGTTTGTGGGACGAGCTGGACTTATTTGATAAAGATTCGTCCTCATATTAATGACGTATTAAATTATAATTATATCAAACGAAATAGGGATACCCTATTATCAGGTACTACGAATGCCAATACCATACAAATATTTGCAAAATATGTTCGAATTCAGCCTCACTCGATTCATGGTGTAATTGGCTAATACGCCATGTAATACGTAATACGTATAAAGGGATACCCTATAACCAAGGTATCAGGAACTACGAGTACCATGATACCATACAAACTGCAAAACGTACCTTGCCGATTGGAAGGAGATGTGGGTCCAATTGGCATCATGAAGGCCCCGTCTGAACCTTATAGGTTTTGGTCGGAGGACCTATTTGACCCCACACAATACAAAATTAGATACTTAGTTTGTCTGTTCGTTTCACTTTGTTTTATGTTAAGTATCTGTTTTGTGTAATTATTATTATTTTGTTTTAATTTTTAACGGGGAATAATAAATTAATTGATTAAATGTTTTTCAAGTCCCTATTTAGTTGAATTTTTGGGACATATTTTTTTAATATTTGTATACCGTAATTAGATGTCGTACATATATGTCTGTTTTTTATATAAATCTAGAATACTTTGATCTTGGCAAGTCTAAATAATCGATCATTGTCAGAAATAGGACAAAGTTTAAACGTTAATTTTTAAACCGACAATTTTTTTGTAACTTTTTTAATTTTTGCACGGCGCTAAGTACGAATACCCTTATCATTCGGATGACCGGTCTTAATTAATTAAAAGCATCAAGATGAAAAAGGAATTTGTGATAATGAACACGGAAATTTTGGGTTCCGTATCTCGGAATTAATATAAATAAAACAGAATATAGTATTTTTGCAGTGAGTCTTTATACTGATTTTTATTTTTGCCCAATTTTTATAAAACAATTTAACTCCATAGTGTGTAAAAATCCAGTCGTTCAAGATAATACTTTAATCATTTAAACATATTTTTTTATTTTAGGAAAAATTAATGGTGTTTTTTTTTTCATAAAATTTATATAAATATGTATATTAACCACCCTTGAACCATTAAAACTAATAGGGTCTCAATCGGGTATCAATTGGTTCTCAATCCGGTCTCAATTGTTTCTCAATACACCAAATAAATGAGAGTTAAAAAAACATTTTTTAAAACAAGCTTTTATTTAAATGCTAAAAAATAAACTTTAAACAAGCCCACCAATTTAATTACATTTATACCATACGCTTTGTCGCAAGATTTACCTTAAATTTATTGTATGAATTACATTATTTTTTTCTTAGAATTACTTGTGTCAAGATCAAACTCCTCCTTTTTTGAAGTCGGTTGACAAGTAACTACGCCAATGGTGATGTAGCGTCCATATACGCACTCATGTAATACTGCGGTATAGCACGCATGTAATACTGTAGTATAGCACGCATGTAATACTGCAGTATAGCACACATGTAATACTGCAGTATACCACTTTTGGTTAGTCTCAAAGCTAAATCATGTATGCACGCCAGTCGTCACACGACAGACACGGAGCGAGTGAGTATATTTAAGTTAAACCATAATTAATTGTTTTAATTAAAGTAATAACATACATACATTATTGCCAACTTTTTATGTTTTGACTCAATACCCTCTGAGACGCAGAAGGTTGTGGGTTCAGTTCCCGCCGCGGAACAAATGTTTGCATGATCTGCAAATATAATTTGTCTTGGGTCTGGGTGTTTTATATGTATAATATGTATCTGTTTACAAAAAAAACATATAAGTTGTATATCAGTCATGTAGTTCCCATAACACAAGCTCTGCTTACTTTGGGCCTAGACGATTCTGTGTGAAAAAATGTCCATTATTTATTAATAGAGAAGGACTGCATAGTATCGTTGTTGAAGTTGTACTTTTTACATATTGATCCAGATGTATTATACAATTTCGTATATATTCCTTAAATACTAGTAATAAAATACTCACTTAAAAGCCTTGACATAGTACTACAAAATAGGCCAAAATATAAGGTACGGAACAAGAACGAGGGTCTCGGAAACACGTACGTGAATACTGCACGTGTTTGGCAATTTTTTTTATCTCATTTCTGTAACGAAACGGACTTTTTCACTCCGTGTCTTGTGCCAAATTGTGTAAGTTGATTTAATTTTATTTTCGTTCTTTGACTGCGGCGGCGTTGTAATGCTATTATTTTAAAAGCTTCATGTTAAAATTTAATTATGTTTAGCAAATGTCTCTTGGCAGATAGTTGGATATGAATGAACTGTCTATGTGATCACATTTCATTTCAATTTTAAAACATTTCAATATTATTATAGGAGTTTTTTATTAGTATTAAAACTCCTATGATTTGTAACTCGACGACCTCTGTGGCGCAGTGGGCGAAGGTCCGCTTGAGAGGCAGAAGGTTGCGGGTTCGATTCCCGCTGCGGGACAAATGTTTGTAATGTTTGTCTCACCAGACCAGAGGGTCTGGGTGTTTTCTATGTATAATATGTATGTAAAAAAAAAAAAAGTATATTAGTAGTATATCAGTCATGTAGTTCCCATAATACAAGCTCTGCTTAGTTTGGGGCTAGATGCTGCTGTGTGAAAAATGTCCAGCATTATTTATTTATTTATTTATTAACTAACAAATCATAGGAACACTAATCTAACACTAACACTCTTTGACGAATGAGATGATTAAACCGATCTTGCAAGTAATTCACACATCTTTTAAGTAATTAAATTGAAATTGGAGATCCTTTAATTCATTGTCCAAACAAAAATCTCTTTGAATCCGTGTTAAAGAGAATCCGGCCTCACTCAGCCATTTAAAGATGTGTTTCAAATTTAAGACTCTTTATTTTTCAATTACACCAAAAATCACCAACAGAAAGCAGAAAATTTCAATTTGTGGAAAGAACATTATTCGAAACGCTTGAATTATGTTTCTCTATTTAAACAAATAAATACATTTATTCATACAACTATGTACAAGTAGGTATATAAAAAAAATACAGATGAAACAGCTAGCTATCTAAAGACCGTTGCAAACGATCTATAGATAGCTCAACTGATCCAGATCACTACCAGGCGGAAGCGTTCCCAAAATACTGGCCGCATTGCCACGCTGAATAGCAATACAAATAATAAATTGTTTTGATTCAATTCATAGCAATAATTTTTTTCATAGTTAATGCAGAACTCTGAAAAATTTACAGCTCTGTTAACAGCTCTTTCTTCCGCAAAATATAATACCCATAAAAGCCTATGGGTGCTGTATTTAAGCAATATTTTAGTGTATTTCTGGCTTTATTCCCTTGTTTAGTTGATCTGCTACTCCAATAAAGGTCATGAGAGCTTCATGACCATACTCGCCAACACGGATTCAAAGAGATCTTTGTTTGGACAATGAATTAAAGCCTCTCCAATTTCAATTCAATTACTTAAAAGATTTTAGAATATAATTACGACTATACCACGTACTTTACTATTCTCCTGCTCCCGTCTCACGACCGTCGAGCGTGGTCGCGGACGGTGCTCATGAGGAAGGACCTCTAAACGGTCAACGAAACGTCAGCAGGAGAATAGTAAAGTACGTGGTATAGTCGTAATTATATTCTAAAATCACAACCACGGTAATTTTAATTCCATGATTACTTAAAAGATGTGTGAATTACTTGCCATATTGGGTAACGATTTAAAAATACGTACTTGGAATGTTAATTATGGATTTCCGTTCCACTAAAACAAGCCAATTTCACATACCAACAAATTCATACATTCAACGAGAGAATTTATAACAAACAATCAAAATATCAAACCATGTTTTTTCAGTACATTATGGTGCGTAAGTTCATTCGAAACTTGACTAAAGCCCGCTAGACACGAATGCAACCTCTGCTTCGAACATTTGACGACCTCTGTGGCGCAGTGGGCAAAGGGCCGCCTGAGACGCAGAAGGTTGCGTGTACGATGCCCGCCGCTGGACAAATGTTTGTATCTGCGAATATTTGTCTGGGTGTTTTTCTATGTATGTTATGTATGTATTTACAAAAAAAAATTATATTAGTAGTAAATCAGTCATGTAGTTCTCATAACACAAGCTCTGCTTACATTGGGGCTAGATGTGATGTGTGAAAAATGTCCAGCATTATTATGATTTATGATTACATTATTTTCCAGGATTTATGTCCTTGTATCCGTTTCCACTCTGAATTTAGTTGCCATAATCTTGTCACCATTTTCTCTCAGACAGTTTTCAACAGTGATCGGAAAAGTATAGCATAGATAGACCGTATTCGCTTGATTTTTGACAGCTTAAACATTGAAATGGTAACTTTATGCTTGACAAGATATGTCAATGTCATTCTTGTAGGATCTATGGAATAGGGCACAGGTGTACTGGTGTAATACAGGTTTCTTTAAAACTTTTCTCAGCCACCAGTCTTACATAAATATATTTCAAAGTCAAAGGCAGTAGGTTATACTTCATTGAAATCACAATGATCTTAAAGAAAGGTCAACTTAAAAACTACGTGAATTAAAATTTTAAAGTTAATTTTCATCGAACATTTACAAAGTTTAAAATGTCCAGCAGCATTATTTTTTTTACAAATTTTTAGTGAAAAGAATATAAATATTCTTCTATATTTTAATCTCTCATAACGCCTAATGAAAGGTTTTCCCGACTAACTTTTTAATGAAGGAAAAGTTTTTTGTTACATCTCAAACGCGATAGGAATTGGTTTTATGCGAAATTGTGCCAAGCGATGTATCATTGGTAGACCCAGTAAAAATATATATTCATATCTTGTATATAAAATTCACAAAAACGAATAGCACTCTGGCTTATCGTTTCTGTGTAAATATTTATCTGAATTTCATGTTTTTTGAGACGTAAGTAATACTTCGTATAATTCGTATGAGCTGGTCACAAAGTAATTCCGAGCGCATTGATTCTGGGAATTGATTTGTGAATAAAATACGTAAAAATCTTTATATAATCAATATGCTCAATATCCCGTGGTAATGCTCTGTCATTTTTATCATTCAGTAGTCCAGTAACGAACACGATGGATGACATGATACAAAAATTTGCAGATCATACAAACATTTACCCTGCAGCGGAAATCGAACCCACAACCTTCTGCGTCTCAAGCGGGCCTTGGCCTACTGCACAACAAAGGTCGTCAAACCTCTGTAGCGTTTATTTTGTTTATTACATACTATGTACAACAAAGCATTTTCATTCATAAATTAATTAATTAACCATCAATGAATTGCAACAAACCAAAACAGGGTTCCTTGACGCGGAGCCGCCATCTTGCGTTTGGGAATAGTTTCATTGCAAACGCCTCGAGGATCAATGGATACTACGCTATTTATTAAATTTCATCTACAGAATCTCCTGGACTACGTTCTCGTATATTATCATAGTAGGGAATGATTATGCTTTAGGTACACAAATTAATTGGCCAAGCGCGAGTTGGACACGCTCGGAGAAGGCTTCAGTGCACATCGAAGAGCCTTCTTTCATATTTTTGTGATGTTTTAACACACAATCCAAAATATTAGTTCAAGACTATAAATAACTTCATCGCCACCTTGCCTTCTGATCTGAAGGTCGTGGGTTCAAACCTGGTAGTGCACCATTAAATTTTTCCAGTCGAAAAATTATTTGTGCATGTTAATGTACTCAAACGGTAAAAAAAAAACATCGTGAGCAAACCTGCATGCCTTAACACCAAAAATTGATATTGGCATGTGATATCAGTTATTGTTCCAATAAGCGGCGATTGGCTTGCAACTTTTTTTTTTGTGACGAATAAGAAACCTGCTAACAGATATCCACATTGAGGGTGTGATAGGGATATGTGAACCTATCACGTGGAATGCTAAATACTTGCAAAACGTGAGTATAATACCAAATATAATGTTTGGACGTGCCTCCATTGGCGAAGCGGTGGATGAGTTGGTGGCAATCAGTACACTCTCGCGAACCTGAAAAACCACTTCAGAACCATATCCCTTCGATCTCCACCGACACCACGTCAGTTTTAATTAGCCTTAAAACTACGCACAATCAGCCACGTCAATTAAGCAAGCATTTACTTCGAAATTATCAATTACTGGAACCCTTTCAAATTTCCACGTATCAACACAATTGTATGCGCATCAGAACGTTAATTTAACACGAACGACAAATCCAGACCCCCGCCAAAGTTGCTTTTGTATAATCTATGCTTTTGCTATAGTGATGTCCTGATTCCGTATCTGCAGAAACGGAGAAAAATAAACCAATATAGCATGACGCTGCTAAAATACGTGGACATGGTGCATACATGTCGTGTTGTGAATGTGGAGCGGGTACCCTTAAAGCGTGGTCTCCCAAGCCTCATTCGATGTGTTTGAAATTGCGCCTTATTGTACGAAATTTGAATGGAACTTCAAGAAGTCTATGCCAGGTCAGAGTCAGACGACATTTTCGTGTGGATAAGGTCTGCGACCTAATACGTTTGCGAGAGTATTCCTATGTGCATTTATATCATAATGTTTACCTTTGTTTGTTTGTTGTGTAGTTCTTTCTTGGTTATCCTACGTTCGGTCAGTGACCAGGTTTGCAAGGTGTGGTGGCCCTGAAAAAGACCCAACGACTGATGATGAAAGAGCCAGTGTAGTGAAAGAGTCTGCTAGACCTCACCGAGGCAGGCTATTTTCATGGTTTTTGATATTTTTTTGACTACGAAGGTAAGTCATGAGATATTGAAGAGGTCCTGGGCACTGGGTGAATCCTATTGTTAGCTTACCTAGAGTTCAAGTTCAATGGCTTAAATGTTCTTCCAGATTTATTTTGTTAAATACGACAATATAGATTGCTAAAATGCCACTTCGTCGGCGGCTCAAAACAGTTTTTTTTTTATATTAAACTTTTACCGTATCCGTAAACTTTTCCGCAGTCTTCATTATCCGCAGCTCTAGCCCATCACTGCTCCTACAAGATCTGACTCCATTAATCATTGCCAGCCGAGGATCATTTCTCAGGGTCTTCAGAAAAAAAGTCCTGTAAATACGCCGCGACGATGGCGTTTTGATTTCTATAAAAAACATCGGGCTTGCTAAAGACGGCTTTCTGGATTATTTTTTGTCACTTTCTTACGACGAGACGATTTGGTTCACATATTTAATTGATAATTGAAATATGTGTATGCGGTCAGTGTATCTGCAAATATTTGTCTCGGATCTGGGTGTTTTCTCTGTATAATATGTATTTACAAAAATGTATATTAGTAGTTTATCGTTTCCATAATACAAGCTCTGCTTAGTTTGGGGCTAGATGATGGTGTGTGAAAATGTTTAGCATTATTATTATTATTATAACTGAGACAATACCGGACAAGTTTTTTACTGATTATGTGTGAAATTTTATTGAGAGGATTTTACATTATTGGTATATTATTAGTCTGATGAAATTTTGTTTTATTTTTTTATTGATAAGTCTGCATTTGCAGTTTTCGTGGTCGCAAGTAGCTTAAGGTATCATAATCATCAGTGAATTTGTGTTGTTTTGTATCGGACGGCACCGTGGTTGTATATGCTGGTGCCTTTCCACCTGCTTTGTGTATTTTGCGTTTTAGTATCTTTAATCCTTGTTTGTGGTATCCCGAGTTTTTTTGTTTGGTCAACGTTCTAAATATTTTTTATCAAAAATGAATCATGAGTCGTCTACATCCACCAATTGGCTTTAATTCATCGATGAATCTGTTATTTCATCGTTTCATCGGGAGCTAGTATCACATGTAAAAATATAGAAGAAAAGCTGTAATAGCAGCTGCCATAACGACATTTCTGACGCGAAGCAGCAATGCAAGCATTACTGCTTGGCGGCAGAAATGATTATGGTGGTAGTACTTACCAGGAGGAACTCTTCACAAAGAGTTCTACTACAAGGGTTCTAATTGTTTTGTAGGTATATAGTAAATATACCTACAAAATTGGGATTTGTTGAATAACCCAATTTTGTAGGTATATTTACTATATACCTACAAAATTGGGTTATTCAACAAATCCTACAGAAAATCCCCTTTTTTTTTCCTCTTTTTTTTTAAATAAAAAAAAGGCTAATAATCTCCCTTGATATCCCACTTAAGAGGGAAAACTGGAATCGAAAAATGCTTATTCCACTTTTCCCCCTTAAAAATCGACGTAAGGGGGAAAAGTGGACTCTAAAAAAGTATAATTCCTCCTTGAGAAATGTACATTAAAAACTCCGCAGCAGTTTTCGGTACTGCAAGCTGTGTACGAGCCCATTGCCGAGTTAACTTGCAAATTCTGTGTTGTTCACATAACATCGGTATATCACACAACCATCATTTCTATCAATGCAATGTATTCAGAACATCAGAGACGAGTAAGGAATAGCTTCGAATTGTTGAAATCAAATCACAGTCGATTCGAAACAACGTTGAATTTCAAATACCTCTCTACAACTTAGTTTCGCTCGATGGCATCAAGTTTTCGAA
This sequence comes from Perizoma affinitatum, assembly GCA_961405105.1. Classification (NCBI taxonomy): domain Eukaryota; kingdom Metazoa; phylum Arthropoda; class Insecta; order Lepidoptera; family Geometridae; genus Perizoma; species Perizoma affinitatum. The sequence goes on along the minus strand of OY560205.1, from coordinate 9,571,903 downwards.
TGCTTATCTTCCAATTGGATATTGTTTTCCCGATAACCATTTCATAGTATACATATTCCAAAACACATAATGGGATGATAGGTTGATGTCATACAAATTTCCACTGCCATGTTCAATTTCACCATAGTATTGTTGTAAATAGTTGATTATTCATTCTGTAATTGTATTTACTTATTAGAATATTTGTAATTATACCAACATTCAAACCACTGCTTGTTCTAAAATATTAAAGCAGTGTTTTGACTTACTTCGTCGCGAAGTTTGCTGATTTGACTCGAACAATCATGGCCGGCGCCATTTTCAATTTCATGTAAATAATTGATTATTTATTCTGTAATTGCATTTACTTAGTAGAATATTTGTAATTATACTCACATTCAAACCACTGCTTGTTCAAAAATATTAAAGCAGTGTTTTGACTTACTTCGTCGCGAATGCTTGCTGATTTGACTCGAACAATCATGACCGGCGCCATTTTCAATTTCATGTAAATAATTGATTATATATTCTGTAATTGCATTTACTTAGTAAAATATTTGTAATTATACCCACATTAAAACCAATGCTTGTTCTAAAATATTAAAGCATTGTTTTGACTAACTTCGTCGCGAAGTTTGCTGATTTGTCTCGAACAATCATGGCCGGTGCCAGTTGGCGGTTATGATTGTGTAGGGGATACTGTGGCTTTAAAAAGCAGGCATTGCGCGGCTTAGAGTTCTGTGTTGATTTTCGAAAGAATAAGGTACCTTATAGTTACGTTACAAATTGAAAACCGTAATTGTTTAAGTGTTCATTCACGTAAGTATTATCAATTTAGTTTCACTTCCGCCTGGTAGTGATCTGGATCAGTTGAGCTATATATAGATCGTTTGCAACGGTCTTTAGATAGCTAGCTGTTTCATCTGTACTTGTACATAGTTGTATGAATAAATGTATAATTTAGTTTTTATATTTTTATATTTATAAAAGTAAAAGGTGGGTGTTGAAAACTAAGACGTGTCAACAGTATGGTGTACGATAAAATTGATTACCTCCTTTATTTAATGACGACATCTGTAGCGCAGTGCGCGAAGGCCCGCCTGAGATGCAGAAGGTTGTGGGTTATATTCCCGCCGCGGGACAAATTTTTGTTTAATCTTTAAATATTTTTCTCGTAGTCGGGTTCTTTTTTTGTATAATATGTACGTATTTACAAAAAAAGTATATGTAGTACCCATAATACAAGCTCTACTTAGTTTGGGCCAGATGATGCTGTTTTAAAAATGTCAAGCATTAATTATTTATGTATATTATAAATTTATTGGAATTTAATGATCTTTTCAAAACAACATACGGTGTCGATCCAAGAGAAATGGTTGTCAAGTGTTGTCAAAGTTCCGTGAATGTTTCGATCACCACCGCCACCGATTAGGACAGTCAAAAGCAAAAAACAAAAGGTACTAAGACTTATAGGGCGAACTGAATTGTATGTACTACTTTTTTACCTGATGACATAATGTACCTACTGATAAAAATAAAATTATATTGTAAAATATGAAATACCTACGCACGCACCTACATTAGTGAGAGGTACTATAAATTTGTATATTTAGGTTCATTTATTTGAGGCTCTTTTTGCTGAAAAATTCATCTTTTCAGATTACTCCTACAATATTGGAGACAATATCAATGCATTTCCCATAACATTTCATCACAAGTATTCTTTATAAATATGTCAAAGCGAAAATTGCGTTTCGTTTCATTAATTTCCCACAAAGAAACGACGGGACCCTTGGTTTCATTCAGCATCTGTTTAAAAAAGTGGATTGATTACTTGACGAAAGAAATATTTGGATTTGATAAATATATCACTACAGCGTTCTTGCGTATTAAAAAGTCTTACATTCAACATTTTTATTGTTTGAATGTTAATTTCAAATAACAGATTAAGTTTGAAGACTCATGAAACTGCGTTTTTCTTGGTCACCTACTCTGTACTAGCTTGAGTTATGATCTAAAAAAAAATGTATACTTCTCTAGTGGCAAAAAATAAATAAAATAGAAGGGCATTTATTTACTTACACTTAAAAAAACATACCTAGTCTAAGTACAATATAATAATATAGTGGGTAATAAAAATAGTAGGTATAGTAGATAAGTCTGTATGTAAGTAAAAAGGTCGAGGACTCAGCCACGCTGTTTTTCAGCCCCACCTACTGATGTAGCTGCTGACGTCACAGCTACCACTAACTAAATCTATAATAATGACAATGCAACAACAATGATCATTGGTAGGTACAACTAAACAATCTTACCTAACAACCTAACCTACATTACCTACGGCGATATTTTATAAGTAAGTATGTTATGACATTATAAACGCACAATCACAAAATACATGGGTAGTGAGTTGATAGGTACTTATTCTATTAAAGGCATCGACCTGCTGATACGCGGACCTAACAGAGGTATAGCTCCCGCGTTGCCGACCTCTAGACATAACGATGAAAAATCTCATGTGCCTATTCACCGAAACACAGAACAATGCGAGCATATCTGCTTGGCGGCAGAAATAGGAATGTTGATTGAGAAAAAGCCAATGTAGTGAATGAAAAACAGTGCGCATTTCACAAGTAAACAAATTTTTGTTCACGTAGTTTTTATGTTGACGTTACTATATGATCCTTGTGATTTTGTACTATCTGTTTAATTTATTTTTTCTATCGTTAGTTTGCGTGTGTTTTGTGTAGCCCATAACGTCACCCTGTTAAGGCTCAGTCTGAAAACCAGCGCTGCTCCCCTACTTTGTTGGGAGTGGCATTATGCTGAGACTGGGCCTGTTTGGCCGCACACTCGCAGCGAAAGACTGATACGTGTCCGTAGGATCTAGGTACTTACTTCTAATTGTCTTGCCCATACCCCGTATATCTTTGTGTCACTGTCTCTGTATCTGTAATCTTCAAATTATTTTATACTTTACTTTTTTTTATTTATGTTGTAGTACCTAGGCTCCTAGATTATTTGTTATTCCATGACATACAATACTTGTAATGTTGTGTGTGTGTGTGTGTGTGTGTGTCAAATAAGTATATTCTTATTCTTATTTAAATGAATAAAAACCTATTGACTTTGACTTGTTCATTACCATGTTTGCCGCCGGTTTTTAACACTTTCTTGCGTAGTCTTATCCTAATTCTAATGATGCAACTGAGATCTGTACTAACATCCCACAATGAAGTGTATCGTGCATTATCCCCCTTCTAACCAGCCCAACTCCTCGAAATAGAGGGTAAGGACTTTGAGTTTATAACAGCAGTGATCCAGTATCTCCAACCTGAGTTGTTGATGAAGAAGACCATGTTTTTGCAATCCCGTCGTTAAGCTGACTCTGGCGGTGCAGTGATTACCACGTGCTCTAAAGTCACTTCATCCTGGAGATACACTCGACAAAGTCCACCCCCTTTCTTTAAGAGATGGTGATGGTGATCGTCGCCGGTAATTTTTAACAAATTGTATGTTATTTTCCTTTCTTTTTTTAAGTCTTTAAAATGTAATTGGCTCACGACTGGGATTCGAACCCATGATTTTATGGTCCGAATTCGTCGTACCAAGTAAAGTAAGTAAGTAGTCCTGGTGCACATTTATTTCTGTTATATAAATCGGTCAAAATAGATAGGTAGGAACCAATCTCTCTATCTGAATCAATTTATCTCATCCAAATAGTTTTCGTATTTCACAAAGCAGACCAAACGAAATAACTCAATTCGAAAGACTTCGAAAAGCTCCGAACTACCAATAAATAAATATCCCAAATTCGGGAACTATAAATCATCCCAAATTCGGGAACTAATTCCTAACATTCAAAGAGCGAGTTTCATTAGAATCTCACGGTTCGAGAATACAGAATAAATAATAGTTCAACTCATAGAACACTCACTTTAGGACACAAAAATGCTGTTGAACTATTTATAAATCTTTTGCTTATTCGTAAGTTATTCAGATTTTAGTTGCTATTTAAAGTTTTAGCTAAATTCTTCCAGTTATGATAATATCGTGTTAATTCGTAGTTGGATAGCGTCACTACTCTCAAGAACATATCTTGTAAAAAACGTGAACTGGACCAAAAGAAAAATGCAAAAAACTTGAACTGGACTCGATGTAAATCACACAAAACTTGACGTGGACTCAACGCGAATTGCACAAAACCTGGCCTGGACTCAACGCGCATTGCACAAAACTTGACCTGGACTCAATGCAAATTGCACATAACGTTGCCTGGACTCAACGCGAATTGTACAAAACGTTAACTGGGCCAAACGCGAAAAGGTTTATTGGACCAAATGCGATAAAGGACTTTTACTTACAAAATCCGTTTATAAATAATTGGCACCAATTATAGTTAGAAGCTCAGCTATACTGAATCTAAACTAATCACCTTAAAGCTCATTTCATACTGCTAAGCTAGTTTAGAGTGGCACACGTTTCTCACGGTTCAGAGTAACACGACCAAACAGCAATATCTGCAGTTAAATATCCAGGTTAAAACGGTTTATGCATTTTCAATTTAGCCGAGTTGCAATCGGGAATTAGCTTGGAGCCTTACCATCATGTTTGGGGCTTTATACCGAAATCCAAATATACGTTTAATCACTATGTTTAAAAAAACCCATAACGGTCACAAAATATATACTTACCCTACACAAAAATTGATTTTTTTTTTAATTTTATGACAGCAATTTCAATAAGACAACAATATCTTTATTTTTATGACATTGTTTTCTTTGTTACTATAATAAAAATAGAAAAATAAAAAGATTGGTCCAGTGGAATTAATAATGGAATGGCAAGAAGATATATTATTACAATATTACTAACTTCAAATTTAAAATTTCCACGGCCTGTTTTTAACTGCGACGCAAAGCGTATAATTATGGTATATTATACTGGTATAATATACCATAATTATAGTCAATAGGTATTTATATGGGATATTTTTAAGTAATTTAACAGATAGAAATATTATTTCTATAATGAAAAAAATATATGTATGCTATGTTTAAAAGACATGATAATTACATGTCTTTTAAACATATGGTTTAAAATTGTGGTATGTTTAAAAAAAAAACACTATATAATAGGTTGGGGAAAAAGTTTCTTCGCATTTTTTAAGAAAATTCAAAACATTTTTTAATATAGTTTATTTACATTTAACTAAAGTATGTAGGTACCATTTTGTTCGATAACTTTTTGCCATTTTGTAGGCAGGGACATGATCCCATTGCTATAAAAACTTTGGGGCTTCTGTTCAAAATACCGCGACAAGTGGTTTTGGCAGTCCTCTCGTGATGTTAACCTGACACTGCCTAAATAATTCTGAAGAGACCGAAACAGGTGGAAATCTGAAGGTGCAAGGTCAGGACTATACGGCGGATGCATTAACACATCCCAGCCAAACTCTCTTAATTTTTGCTGAGTGGCTAAAGATGTGTGAGGTCAAAAATGGTCAAAAATTTCTTCAAAAATGGTTCGGTTTCATTACGTCGTAATAAAGAATCACAAATGAGAACACGGTTCATTAGGTTTCTTTCAGTGAGCTCGTGAGGTACCCAAATATCGAGCTTTTTTGTGTACCCAGTTTTTTTAAAATGCGCCAAAACTGTTTTGTGGTCAATTCCCAGTTCTTCAGCTACGTCGTAACTACTGATATGCCGATCTTGCTCCACTTTTTCAAAAATGGCATCCATTTTATCCGTAATAGGGCGACCAGAGCGACGTGCATCTTTGACATCAAAATTTCCGGATTGAAAACGCTTAAACCAAATTTGTGCTACTCTCACAGACACTGCACTAGGTCCATAAACATCGCAAATTTTTTTCGCGGCTTGCGTTGCATTTTTACCTTTTTTGTAGTAAAATTTTAAAATGTATCGAATTTCTTCATTAGATTCACTCATCTTAACAGTACGAAAAACAAATAAAAATCACACATTTTCCTAATTTGAATTTGGAATTATCTTCTTTAAAATTTAAACTTTTAATGATACCAAAACCAGCTAGATACAAATAGTATAGCCAAAGATATTTTATTACAAGTTCATACATACAATAATGCGAAAAGACTTTTTCCCCAACCTAATATAATTATGACTATATATAACACTTCTTCTCCTGACATAATTGAATTATATAGTATTATTTGTAAGAAATAGTTCTCATCTGTTTACACTCCAATTTTCTCATTTTTTCATTTTTAATGTGGTGGTAAAACTCCAGCTTAGACTTCGGCAAATGGTTTATTCATGCTGAAATATTAGGTTAGATATGGAAATTATGAGGATTTAACTCTGATTTCTATCGCGTATTTTCCGAGTGCTACGGGCTTCTTTATTTTTAAATAAGAGAGCGATGTGAAATAAGAATACAAAGTTTGGGAAATAAAAGACGCTGGGACGTGCTTTTTATTACCCTGAAAGAATCCTATTCTACTAATATTATAAATGAGAAAGTTTGTGAGGATGGATATTTGTTACTCTTTCACGCAAAAACTACTGAACGGATTTTGATGAAACTTTACAGTAATATAGCTTATACACCAGAATAACACATAGGCTACTTTTTATCCAGGTACCACGCGGGCGAAGCCGTGGGCAGAAGCTAGTATTATAAATGCGAAAGTTTGAGAGTATGGATGTTTGTTACTCTTTCACGCAAAAACTACTGAACGGATTTTGATGAAACTTTACAGTAATATAGCTTATACACCAGAATAACATAGGCTACTTTTTATCCGGGTACCACGCGGGCGAAGCCGAGGGTAGAAGCTAGTTTGTAATAGTTCGGTTTTAGTAAGCGGTAGGTGAACAATAGATAATAAATAATATCTTTTGACTCCAAGCTACATATATTTTTTCTATAGACTAATTCTTTTACTAGTATTTTACCACGTTTATATTTTTCAGTTCGTATTTTATATGTTTCTCGTGCCTTGGAAGTAACACAGATGTCATGTGATATTTCATATGACATCCTGTGATGGGTTATTTGTGATATTTCGATAAAAATTTCTTCGTGACATATAAAGTAATATGTCACGGTATTCGCCACGTGTTTTTTGTGTCCGTGTTAAGCCCCATTTACACGGAGAGAATTTATCCTCTCAAAAGCGCGAGTATCGAAAGAATATAACGAACGTGTTTGATGTAACGCCGCAACCGCGTGTAGAATTGAGAAAAGTGCTTCGCCCTTAAATATTGGAGTTTTTGTTTTTTTGCTTTAATGTAAACATATTAGTAGGAATATCGCCATCAATAATCTCGTGTAAAATAATTGTGCGTTACAGACCTTTCCATGTAATTGGGCTTTTACAAATAATGTCCAAACATTGGACATTGTCACGCGTATCTGCTACGGTCAAGGAGTACGTTTAAACGTCACAAATGTGAATATATTATCCGAGAATGAATATTGTGATTTCGTACGGACACTATTCAATTTCGAGAGAATTATCAACACTTTATGGCATTGAAAATGTTTTTCGAAAAACATACCAAGAACAGAATAATTTAGTCACAAAAATGTCTAGGCCATTTACGAACTAAATCATCTGACATCTGGACATTTCCAAACTTTTGCAATGTGTGAAAGCTCTGAGAATATAAAAGATTTTTCTAAAAGAACCTTTGTATTAACTATTCCAAAACACAAGTCTGAACAAAGAATTTCAGGAAGTACATCGTTAGACACTTGTGTGAGATCAAAGAATAAGTTTTGAACGAAGATTAGATTTCAGCACAGATGTAGAATGCATGTTTTACTAGAAGAGACAGTTAAGATTTTAAAAAAAATATGGTGTTGAATAAAACATTAATGCACTGAAGTTTGAAAACACTTTAGAGTCTCATCCATTACTTATAAAGATACATTTGATTACCAAAACACAGTTAACTATTTTCTTATATGAGAATGTGTAAATTCAAATTGAACAGGAGAAAACAAACCACTGTTTTGCTGAACAACCGTTTAGAAATCATATTGCAAAATAGGAATTTTCACGTACCGTTCTATCAGTGAAGACACCGACTAAGTTTCGACACATTACGAGAGTCTTTATACGAGTGGCAGCGCGCACTGCACGACGCAACGCGGCAGGAGAGCGTTGATCAGTCACCCTGATGAAGATGTTGATGTGATCGCCCGAATTCCCGTTTTACAACATGAATGATCAAATCCTCGATAGTTTTTGGAATAAAAGACATAAGGTTATTTGTTTGTTTTAATAATTGATATATCCTATTGGTATATAGTTTTCCGCAATCGATTTGTATAACATCATACATAGGTTTTATCGCAACAAAACACTAGGGAACACTGCCATAATGAAAAAGTTTTTAAATTGACCGAGCCATTTTTAGTTCTCAAGATCTACGATGTCGTTTACCCCCGGATAAAATATTCCGTCTGAAAGCTGTTTTAGAAATACTTGTCGTGAGTCGAAGTCGCTGCGGGCTGCCTTAATTGGTCACTGGATACCAACTGACTTCCACTTAAGCTGTATTTAAATTCAAATTCACAGCAATTCATGACGTTTCACGACTGCAGATAAAATGTGTTTTCGCACGTATCTGTGTACATAACTTTAAACTACTTTATTTGGAATGCTTGTAGAATTTGTACACTAAATTTATATAAATTTTCCAGCACTTTCATTTAAAATAGAACATTAATTTATTTGTTTTTTGTTTTATACTGATGATGATGTCCTCCACGACGTATCCGTCGATGGCGAACCTTGCCATTATATAAATTTATCTATTATGTGAACGAATGTGACTCGCAAAACCGAATTTCGTTTTAAACGTCCTGTCACAAGCCGAGCAATGTAATTGACCAGAATTGTTGTATGTGTAAATGTAGGTGGGTTTAGGATTTGTCTTTCGTTGCTGGCGCTTAGCATCAAGATGTTCTAGGCGAGTTCTTTCGAATTGCACAGTTGCCTTGTGGACGGTGCTGCGCCAGTCAGACCGGTGTTGTGCAAGCTCTTCCCAACCAACACACGGTATGTCACATGTTGATAGATGGCGTTTGAGGACATCTTTGTATCGCAAAAACTGGCCCCCCGGCTTACGCTTTCCCTCTCTAAGTTCCGAGAAGAAAACTATTTTTGGAAGCCTAGAGTCCTTCATACGCACAAGATGCCCGCACCACCTAAGTTGACCCTTGATAAGCGGAGATTCTATTCCGCTCATCTCCGTCCGATACAAGATTTCTGAATTTGGGACGCGATCTTGCCACTTAATTCGAAGTATCGATCTGAGACACCTCATGTGAAAGACGTCAAGTCGCTTTATATCATCTTTGTAGAGGCACCAGGTCTCTGTGGCGTATAACAAGATAGGTAAGATTATTGCTTTATACACGGAAATTTTAGTGTGTAGATGCAAGTCGTGGGAATCCCAAACTCTTTTACTTAATTTTCCATAAGATGTGGCCGCCTTTGCAATACGAGACGAAATTTCGGTGGCAAGGCGGTTATCGTTACGAACGAAACAGCCTAGATAGCGGAAAGTTGAAACTTCTTCGAGGGGTTTTCCGCTTAAGGTTAGGGTGGTCATATCTGCGGTTTCACCACGAGCTGACTGTTTTAGAACCTGGGTTTTCGACACGCTTATGACCAAACCAAATCTACGACACGATTCATCTAGGCTGTTAATATAATTCTGCAAACTGCTGATACTGTCAGACATCAGACAAACGTCATCGGCGTAGAGAACGTCCATAACAGAGACCTCCTGCAACTTGCTTCTTGCCCTAAAGCGTGAAATGTCAAAAACGCTTTTGTCAGTTCGTACATTAAGGAGTATTTGTTCACCACAGGCTCTGTAAGAATCTTTCAACACAGCAGCGAAATAGATGGCAAACAAAGTAGGAGCCATCACACATCCTTGCTTGACACCACTTGTAACGGAGAAAGGTTCGGTAAAGTCATCTTCATGTTGGACCTTAGCCATCATGCCTTCGTGGAAGTCTCTTATGAGACTCACAAACTTTTCTGGACAACCCGCTTTTCTAAGGACAATCCATAGTGCGTCTCTCGGCACGCGGTCGAATGCTTTCTCAAGGTCAACAAAACACATATATAGTGGACGTTGTTGTTCTAGGCTCTTTTCCTGTAATTGCTTTACCACAAAGATTGCATCGACCGTCCCCCTGTATGGCCTGAAACCACATTGAGTTTCTGGATAAATTCGTTCCGCTAGGGTGCCCAGACGGCGATTTATGATGTGAGCCAAGACTTTTCCAGCAGTACTAAGGAGAGAAATGCCTCTGTAAGAGCCGCAGTCAGATAAACCACCCTTCCCCTTGTACAACTTGCAGATAGATGCATCTTTCCAGTCTTGAGGGACTGTGCTGGACTCCCAGATCCTCAGAATTAGCTCGAAGAGACGGCCTCTAATGTTAGGTCCTCCATATTTGTAGACTTCAGAGGCAAGGCCATCATCACCAGGAGACTTGCTATTCTTGAGGCGACTGACAGCCTGATGGAACTCATCAAACGATGGTGGGTTCTCGAGTTCTAGTGAATAAGGTAGGGTCTCTAGTGCCTCAATGTGAAAGAGATTGGCATTTTGTGCTCCAGGGTTCAAGACTTCGTTAAAGTGCTCAGCCCACCGTGCTAGTATATCTGAACGTTCCGTTAGCCGTTGAGTCTTATTACGAGATAAGATGGGCGAAGTTTTGCAACGAGGTCCAAATACATTCTTAAGACCCTCAAAGAACTTTGCACTTTGCTTAGTGTCTGCAAAGTGTTGTAGTTCAAGTGCCTTCTCTTTCCACCATCGGTTTTTGAGCTCTCGCACCTTTGTTTTGAGTTTATATTTGGTTTGCTTTCGCACATCATTTACAGGATCTCTCATCGATTTCCTCCAATCATCGACCAATTTTATAATCTCGATTTCAGATACGTCAAACCAGTCTTGATTTTTCTTCTCTGGCTTTCCGATTGTCCGTCCTGCAACTTCATAAAGTGAGTGTGCATAAGATTGCCAGTGGGTATCAATGTCCGCAGCTACGTCAACCGATTCCAATCCAAAAGCACAGTCCAGTTTATTTTGCAATTCGTGATTGCGAATGAGTTTATGAAAAGCTAGTCTGGGTGTAGCTTTATGGTTCGCTCTACGCGGGGGTCTGTATTGAATTCTAATTTTGGACCTTATCATTCGATGGTCTGTCCAGCCATGTGCACCTCTCATAGATCTTGTAATAAGAACATCCCGAATGTCATCTCTTCGCACAATAATATAATCTATGAGGTGCCAATGCCTGGACCTCGGGTGCATCCAGGATGTTTTAAATTTTTCTGGCAATCTAAAAAAGGTGTTCGTTATGCTAAGATGGAATTCTGCACATAGGGTAAGAAGAAGCATTCCGTTCGAATTACACTTGCCAATTCCATGACGACCAAGAACATTACGCCAAACACTGAATTCAGATCCAACACGGGCATTAAAATCCCCAAGCAAGACAACCTTATCAGTGCCCGGCACGGCACGTAAGACTGCCCCGAGAACGTCATAAAATTTAAGTTTTTCTTCATCAGGGTAAGTCATGGTAGGAGCATAAACACTGATAAGGTAGAGGTGTTTTCTTGGAGCGATGGTAAGTCTTAAGGTCATGATTCTATCGTTTATACCCTTGGGTAGTTCCGTGAGACATTTAGCAATGCTGGTTCTGATTGCAAACCCAACACCGCTACTGGCTCTCTCACCCAAAGGTTTACCCATCCAGTAGTAAGTGTAGCCTCCACCATCTTCGCAAAGTTCTCCACTGTCACATAAGTGATTTTCACTCAGTGCAGCTATATCAACATTGTATTTTTTCAGTTCACGCGCAATGAGTGCGGTTTTTCGTTCTGGACATAAGTTGTTAGGATTATCCAGTAGTGTTCTAACATTCCAGGTAACTAAATTAAACGTTTTTATACTATTATTTTTATGTTTTCGACCGCGATTAAATCGGCTCCCAATGACCGCGGTTTGCCATCAAGGTTGGGGTGAGACGAACTATGTTTAGGCCACCTTTTCTAGGCCCCTCCCCTATGCAGAGGAAAGCAGAGCGATCCTAAATAGGGCTGCTTTGTCATAAGAAGTGCTGCCGAACCCGTAATCTCGTCTCATTCGATTTCAGGAGCGACCACTCTCTTCTTACCGCCTATATGCAGAGCGACAGCTAAGAACCGAATACACCGTGATCCGAATTCCCACCACCATCTCTCCGTCGCCATAGGACTTTTAAAGTTCAGAATCCAGTTTAATGGCAAGGTTCATCTGCGCGTGACTTTGTTTTAAGTGGGCCAACGGTTGCGCTGGTGTAAGACCACTCTCTCGTCCCATGCCACCATTTTCCGATGGGCCAGTTTCCCAGTACGACCGGTGGTGACAAGGATGCAGTGACTGACCGCAAGCCATTACATAGATCCTGGCAGGCGCCCTTAAGGCTGGTCACATAGCCTTGCTGCATCACCATACCACACTGATGCAGGCTTGTGTATGGTACCGGGGATCATCCGGAAGCCACTTTACAGGTGTTAGCTAAATATGGCCCCCTTCTCTAGGTTTAGCCCACAGATGTGGTTTACCAGGGTGTGGCCGCTGTGTCTACAGCTTCTTGGAGCCACTAGAGAAGAGATTGCAGAGGTTGATTAATAACACTGAACACTCCACTACACCCTATGTTTTATACTACAAAGAGGCAAACAAACTTACGGCCCCACCTGTTAGTAAGCGATTACCGTAGCCTATGGACGCTTGCAATACCAGCGGTATCACTCACACGTTGCTTCCTTGAGATATCAAGACGAATGATCTCCATACCCATTATTATTCAAACTGGAAAATAGCTATGAGAGCATTACTGCTTGGCAGCAGGAATAGGCATGGTGGTAGCACTCCCCTGGAAGATCCCTTCTGCAGAAGCTCTACTGGCCTCAAGTGCAAGTCGCCGAGAAAAAAAACTATTCGTTTTATTACCCAACAGTCTTAATACATACTTATTATTGACGACCTCTAAAACGCAGTGGGCGGAGGCTCGCCTGAGACGCAGGTTGCGGGTTCCATTCCCGCCGCGGGGCAAATGTTTGTATGATCTACAAATATTTGTCTCGGATCTGGGTGTTTTCTTTGCATAATTTGTATATATTTACAATGTATCTAAGTAGTATTTCAATCATATAGTTCCCATAACACAAGCTCTTCTTGCTTCGGGGCTAGATGTTAATATATAAACTAAGTCCTGACCCCTTACTAGGATTCCTTTTATAATAGGTATGAGGACCAACGAGAACCATAGCAAGATATTGGCATTATGAGCGTAATAGATTTTTTTGCGTTCTCCGTCCGTTTACAGATAAATTCGAGTCCACTGATGACGTCTGTTTCAATTCAAGTTGTAATCAATTATACAAACGCATGCCATGATCAATAAGTCAAGTCAATACAACGTGACGTGTGCCCATCTACCCAAAGCAGATGAAGTGTCTAGTTACTAGTATAGTATTATAATATTAAAAGAGGTCCCTTCCTATCTTATTTGTATGTATAGTATGTATATTATATAGGATATTTAAATACATATTTAAAGTTATGTAGGTATTTATTATTATTAATATTATATTTTAATATAGGTTTACTTGTACACCGCCGTCTTTTGATTCCATTTTATCCTGTCCATCCAAAGGTTGTCTGGAAGAGATCGCTTTAAGCGATAAGACCGCCCATTGTACCTCGTATATTCCTTTTTTTAATTCCTGTGTTTTTGTACTTTACTTTGGTGTGCAATAAAGAGTTTATCTATATATCTATCTATCTACGAGTATCTTCAAAAAGCTGTTGTACAGTCACTTTTTGTCCTTATCTCAAAGCTGATGAGTTGCTATCATATATATTACTTAAAGTTATAGGTTATACATATCTGTAAGTATATGTATTCTTGTATGTATGTATATTTGTTTAATAATTATTAATTATGTATGTTTGTATTCTCTATACACTACCGTATTTTACGTTCACGTCAGTTCCTGTCCATTCAATAGTTGTCTGGAAGAGATCGCTATAAGCGATAAGAACATTGTACTCTCGCGATCAACTTGTAATTTGCTGTGTTAATTAAAAGCAAAATACATATTATGTGGTGTACAGTAAAGAGTTATCTATTTAGCTATAGGTTGGTATAGTGATATCATATTCTGGCGGTTTGAGGTAATTCTAAGGTATTCTAAGGAGGTAAAGAGGATGAGCGGTATTATGTATTACTAGCGCTGCCTACGGGTTCGCCTACATGGTACCCGGATAAAAAGTAGCCTATGTGTTATTCTGATGTATAAGCTATATTACTGTTAAGTTTCATCAAAATCAGTAGTTTTTGCGTGAAAGAGTAACAAACATCCATCCTCACAAACTTTCGCGTTTATAATAGTAGTAGGATATGCCAACATGACGGTATGTCAAATAAGAGCTATATAATAAAGGCTTTTCCAATATGCACGTCCGAACTTTGGCAGTTGGTAGCGGCCATCTGTCAATCTGTCAAATTGGTTTTCATTTATTCATTCTGTTTTGCCAAATCATCATGGATAGCTATAGCATTCAAAAACACGTGCAAATGATAAAATTGTTTTATCAAAATGAGTGTTCTGTTCGGGCAACGCACCGTGCGCTTCGCCCATTATATCTAAAAACATAACCACAATTTATGTACCAACAAAATGAAGCCAATCCAAGTTCTTCTGTGTTTATAGCCTTTGTACAGCCGAATATTCATAGTTATTTAAACCGTCGCTGCTTGCAAGACGTTTATAATATCAAATACGTGACAACAAAGCACCGAGCATTTGCGTGTCTCAACTTTTCAGCTGACACTCGCCCCGGGCGGGAAAACTGTGGCAGTGACAACGGTTTGTGGGTAATGAGGATATTTGTACCGAATTATCTCATTGTGATGGTATGGATGTAATGGTTGCGGTTATTTTGGAAGCTTACTTTATTTTTAAACGATTTCAAAAAAGGATTTTTCAATTTATCTGTATTTTTTTTATCGTGTATGTTTTTGATATTTTCGCAAATTTTGATGATAATTTTGTTGTTGTATAGAGAATGATGCCGGGTTCGTAAAGTTTTATTCCTGTGGGATTGCTATTTATCCTGTAAAACTTTGAAAACATCACCTTATGGAATCACGACAAGCCAAAACATTCTGAAACATCTGTCACACTGATGTATCTCAACTTTTCAGTTGACACTCGCCCTGGGCGGGAAAACTGTCGCGGTTTAACAGTTCGGGGGTAATAAGGATATTTCAAACAAATAATCTCATTGTAATTTAAATAGATGCATATGTTTTGAAAGCTTCTGTTATTTTTGTGAATAATATCACGGTTATCCAAATAGGTTCTAACACACTGAGAAGTTGAGACACGCGATGCATATACTATGAAAGCTTCTGTTATTTTTGTGACTAATATCACGGTTATCTAAATAGGTTCTGACCATTCGCACTGACATTGAAAAGTAGAGACACGCGATTCCGAATGCATTGGAAAACATGGCCACTATTGGATCAGCGGTTAGCGTATAGGAGGCACCTAAGTAGAACGAAGTAGCATTCAAGTCTTTGCATATCAATGTACAAGTTTCGACAGGCGACGGTAAACATGCCTTTGTTCGGAATAAACTTTAATCCCCTATTCGGAGATATTGCAAAGCACTGGTGACCTTATATTCTGCTTTTCTAAGAACTTATGTTCAAATACCGGTTTATGTATATATACCATATAGTACGTTGGGAATTACTGACTTTTGTCAGGTAAGGTTACCACCAAATTTTGTAAGAGTAGTGTTCTAATGAGTCTACATCAAGGATAGTGTAAGAGTAGTGTTCTAATGAGTCTACATCA
Organism: Perizoma affinitatum; assembly: GCA_961405105.1. NCBI lineage: Eukaryota > Metazoa > Arthropoda > Insecta > Lepidoptera > Geometridae > Perizoma > Perizoma affinitatum. The sequence goes on along the minus strand of OY560205.1, from coordinate 9,555,978 downwards.
AGGATAGTGTAAGAGTAGTGTTCTAATGAGTCTACATCAAGGATAGATATACAAAATGAAATATTTTTATTTACGAAACGTATACAGTTTAAAATTAAAATATTTTTGTATCCTGCATTTAATCATAAACTTTATAGAAATTATTTAAAATTTAATAATAACGCACTTTTTATTACGTAATAAATAAGGGAACTATAGCTAAATAGTGGGACGCCCATTATATTCGTCCACGTTATTTTGTTATATATTTATGATGTATGTTTATACGGGTTTTTATTGCGTTTACGTTTTTTATTACTGGTCCGTTTCAGCTGTATTGCAACAGTCGTGGTCACGGGTTGACTGGAGTTTCTATATCTATTTATACTATTAATAAAGTTTTAAAGATTTGTTTGTTTGAACGCGCTTATCTCGGGTCCTACCCAGTTGGATTTCAAAATATATATTTGCATTTGATAGCCAAAGTCTTGAGGAAACTATTGAAAATCACGCTGAAACCCTTAGGAACCTAGCAAAAGATGTAAGCTATGGTAGGGGATGCGACGTGCTGGGTCGGGGGCTGAAAGCGGCCGTGGCACAACTAATGTCTTATCCTATCCTACTACTATTATAAATGCGAAAATTTGTGAGGATGGATGTTTGTTACTCTTTCACGCAAAAACTACTGATGAAATACAGTACTATAGCTTTTACATCATACAGAGTTTACAGTGTTATCATCACTGTTATTCTGATGTAACAGCTGTAAAAAGCTTTTACATCAGAATAACACATAGGCTACTTTTTATCCGGGCACCACGCGGGCGAAGCCGTGGTTAGAAGTTAGTATTATATATGGAGTCCGGGAAACAAAGGCAGTAGCCACATCCATTTTTTTTCTTCACATTCATAAAAGTCTTTAGAATACACTAACCGTATCACCCTAACTGCAAAAATGCAACGCAAACACCTGTTGATGACGGTTGAACAATTCATTTTACAAAATCCTACTACTATTATAAAAGCGAAAGTTTGTTACTCTTTCACGCAAAAACTACTGATGTAACTTTACAGTAATATAGCTTTTACATCAGAATAACACATAGGCTACTTTTTATCCGGGCACCACGCGGGAGAAGCCGTTGGCAGAGGCTAGTCGGTTATAAGACCAAAAATTACAAACAGTATTTTTAATTAAAATAGGTACATTTTTGCAGTGTACATATTTTAATTAAAAATACTGTTTGTAATTTACGAACCCGGTATCATTCTCTATACAACAACAAAATTATCATCAAAATTTGCGAAAATATCAAGTAACAAACATACACGATAAAAAAAATACAGCTAAATTGAGATTTTAATTAAAATAGGTACCAATGTTTACCTATATGTAAACATTGAGTCAAGAGCATATATTACCAAATTATTAAAAAGAATATAAGAAATATTTTTGTAAAAGAAATAACTAGAAATTTCCGTCTACGTCATAGCTTGTTCCAGTCTTTGCAGAATATTCTGAATTTCATGGCTGCTTAATAATATAATATGCAATTCAGTGCTCTACAAAATAACTCAAATCCCTACAGTTGGTTTAGTGTATATTCTCAGCGTGGAACAGTAAAGGCTCTAGCACACTACATTTCCATTACACTAAACCTGAATGAAAAAAACCCGCAAAGTTTGTTGCCTTATTCTTCTAAACTTGGTCGCGCACGATGAAAATTCACTTTGAAATTGTGCATTTACATAGTTTATAAGTAGACGTTTCTAATTGTGATTTATGACTTTGACAGTGATTGCACGTAATTAGGATGGCAGTACCAGTGGCAGAAATACTCAAAAAATATACCAAACTAAACGCAAAAATAAAAAAAAACAACCCCACTCACGACTATCATCCCCAAGATAGATATTATCAAATCCATACTCATTATTCAGATCCATGAAGAGACCAAGTAGGTAGTTGTCCAAGTTTTACAAGTACCTAGTTAGCATTCGAGGCTTGCAACATGCAAGCCCATCGCTACTTTATTGGAATACTAACAGATGGCACATGTGTAAACTTTGGTTCTAGAGCATTTTTTTTTTACAGTTTTTAAGGCGTTCTAAAAACTTATAATCCATTGGTGCTCGACCGGGATCGATCCCACGAGCTTCGAATTATAAGTTGGGGTGATGCCACAAGGTCAACACAGTTCGCAACAGTAGCCTACCAGATTCCGTGTGCCAGAACCTTAAATGTCCGTGTCTTATATCACATCCGTGCATCACAGATTTATGAATTTTAATTTTGTTTCATCCAAAGCGGAGTTATCTTTTAGGTGCCGCATTATTTTCGAAGATTTGTCATAGAAAAAGTACGAGGGGGATTGCGGATGAGACAAGGTACAGATTTTATTACCTACAATAACGTAAGGAGCTTTAAGCGTTGACTATGTTTGGCAACAAACATTTTCACACTTGGTATATTTTTACTAAAGGGTTATGGTCAAATCTCTACGAGAAAATATTCCCCATTTAAATTAGCGTGTCATTTTTGGTCACTTGTGGATTTTAGGCATTATTTTGATTAATTTAAGTTATGGTTTTTGCTAATTCTGGTGTATTGTAAGCTACTTTGCTAACAGAATAATCAAATACCTTGCCTTGCCTTCAAATACCCTTTTTTCTGTTGGAATCAACGTAAATTTACTGCAACACCTAGTTTAAAATACAATGATTCAAATGATTCTTGAGGATTTCGCCGCCGACCAGCATACTTTGTTATGACTGTGTATAAGTCAGTCACGTATTTACAAGTATGCCGGCATACTTTAGCTGCTTCGCTTTTTAGTGTCGTCAAGTCCACCTTTAATTCTTATCCGTGGTCGAAAATAACAAAATACTTGTCTCCTCTGTACACTGTACTTATCACTAGCCGCAGGTAAGCGTTGGTATTCCAGGGTGAAAGCTTAAGGGCCCCTCCTTTATCAAGGCCCAACAATGGACCCAGTAAAATGAAATACGAATTCCTGGTAGGTATCTTACACTGATTATTTCCTTGGGCCACTTCTTTAACATAAAAACAGAATACCAGCGTCTATCTACAGATACATCGACGCCTGTGCGTTTCGTTTATTTATTTTTTATATTTTTCCGTAATTAAAAGTACTGGAAAGTATATAATTGAAAAGATATCCTAAAAGTTCAACTTCGGCGGGACCCGATCCCACGACCTCCCGCATAAATTTTCAACTTTATAGGTATTTATAGCATATATTTGAATACCTTTACCGTTTTATTAACATACTTGTGAAAACGTGGGCATGTGCCAAATATTATGTTTGCGCGTGCCTATAAAGGGGAATACAGTCGTGCGTATGTTTGTGTTTTATTAACAATTGCCCAATCATTAACCTCCTTTGTGGCGCAGTAGGCGAAGGCCCGCCTGAGACGCAGAAAGTTGCAGGTTCGATTCACGCTGCGGGACAAATGTTTGTACGATTAGCTAATGTTTGTCTCGGGTCTGGGTGTATATGTATAATATGTATGTATTTACAAAAAAAAGTATATAAGTAGTATATCAGTCATGTAGTTCCCATAATACAAGCTCTGCTTAGTTTCGGGCTAGATGAAGCTGTGTAAAAAAAAACAGCATTATTAAGAAACCGGCATAATATAGTGTTCCAATAAGCGGAAATGCAATCTCAACGTGTCACGTGGAATGCTAACTGGACATCTTTCACACAGCATCATCTAGCCCCAAACTAAGCAGAGCTTGTATTACGGGAACTACATGACTGATATACTTTTTTTTTGTAAATACATACATATTATACATAGAAAATACCCAGACACGAGACAAACATTGGATAATCGTACAAACATTTGTCCCGCAGCGGGAATCGAACCCGCAAACTTCTGCGTCTCAGGCGGGCCTTCGCCCACTGCGCCACAGAGGTCGTCAAAACGTTAACATAACCCTCCCTGCAGTGTCTGCGTGCGATTAGCCGGCTGAGACGCAAGAGGGTGCGTGTTTGCAGTGTTCTATCTAGGTATTATGGTACCATGGTATTCGTAGTTCCTGATACCCATAACACAGGGAATTCTAATTTGGAGTCAGGACTATGTACATATGTTGTTTGGATACCCATCATGGAGGTTACAATATCAAGTGTGTTTGTATTTTTTAAACGTGTCTCCAAGTAACCGGGAAACTGTGTAAATGTGTTCTTGGGTATGGCACGTAAAAAATAAATGGACCTTTTTGGGATATTCTGTAATGTAGGACGTTAATGAACGATTTTTGATTTATTCACGGGTCTTGGGTCGGTAGGTATGGGATAATAACTAACACCGTGTTTAAGAATATTCTAAATTTTATCATCATCATCATCATCGCCGTAGCAATTTGTCAACTTATTATGTTTTTCCTCCCACTTTATTTTTAATAATAATAATTCTGAAGATTTTTCTCTCAGCATCATCTAGCCCCAAACTAAGCAGAGCTTGTATTATGGGAACTACACTGATATACTAATTATATACTTTTTTGTATAAATACATACATATTATACATATGAAACCTGCGGTGGGAATCGAACCCGCAACCTTCTACGTTTCAGGCGAGCCTTCGACAGCACCACAGAGGTCGTCAATATAAAGTTTATGTTTAAGTCGTTTATGTATTATAGATTTTGTATTTCTCGACAACGTTTGTGTCTTCACAAAAGGCCCTGTCTCGATGCTGCACTAAGCTGAGACAGGGATCTATTTTGACATCTTGTAACACATTGTGTATACAGGCTGAGTCGATAATATTATTAGTCTGTTTGGATTCAAATAAATGTATTTTATTTTCTTTCATTCTTTTCTTTTTTTCGTGAACTTAATCGTACAGACTTAGAACAGTATGTCTCAGTGACTTTATCATCTAAATTATTCCAAAGCCTAAAACCTCTTTGCAATGTTGATAATATAACACTTCAACGCTTTCTCGAATTCAAAACGAATAAAACTCCATTAAAACATACTTATTTTCCCATTGTTATTCTTCCTTGTACAATCTTGATAAGATTCCCGCCCTTCAAAGCTATTTCACAGACTATATATCACCACAGATTCAGAAAGCGTTATAATCCTGCCATCTCTAAATAGGTTGGATACTACAGATCTTGGACTGCCTGCCGCCTGGCTAATTGATAGCCGCTGTTCCATAGACGTTTCAAGTTGTACGCGAGTCACAACTGTTGCTTTTTTTTATACAATTAGTTTTAAAAGTGACAAACAAACTTACAGCCTACCCATTGGTTAGGTGTACCGTAACATAATATGGAAGTTTGCAGCATCAGAGGTATCACTCGCGCGTTGCCGACACTGATACATAACGGGTGAAAAGACTCATATAATTTCACTGGCACATGTACCCTTCAAACACGGAACAGAACAATCAGAGCATTACTTTTTGGCGGCAAAAATACGAATGGTGGTATTACTTCGCTTGATGAGCTATTTCACAAAAAGCAATACAACCTCTAATGAATCTTCTTTTTGTTATGAAATGGTTTGAAAATAAAGTAAATCGAGTTTGAACATGGCTTATACACTTAGAGATTGTGCCGAGAGCTTTTATCCAGTAAATCCTACTACTATTATAAATGCGAAAGTTTGTGAGGAAGAGTAACAAACATCCGTTACTCTTCACGCAAAAACTACTGAACGGATTTTTATGAAACTTTATAGTAATATAGCTTATACATCAGAATAACACAGCCTACTTTTTATCCGGATACCACGCAGGCGAAGCCGTGGGCTGAAGCTAGTTATTACTATAATTGTGTTTATGAGTTATGTTTTAAGGTACTGCAGTTATGATTTGTTTTTAGAATACATTATGATTATAATACTTTATTGACGTTTTCTTTTGACATTTCGCTGACTGAGAAGAAGTGAGATGCCGTGTAGACGAGGCAAGACATGTCTCTATTAAAATTAAATTCCCTTTCGATTAATTTGACAACCACATGCATAGTTCTGACCCCATAATAGGATTCCCTGTGTCATCAGGAACTACGAGTACCTGGTGGTACCACAACCGGGAACGGGACAAATTTCTGCAGATCATTTAAACATTTGTGATGGTTTTAATTTTTTGCGATATTGATGAATTTGTTAATATTCAGGAGATGGACCTATTTGCCTGCAGCATGACGAGATCTTCAGCCACCTTATGACCCCATACCATGGAATGAGCTAATCGTGACTTACGTCAAAGTTTACGTTCCCAAAACCTGCACCTCTCGCATTATTTACGCCTACTTCGTTTGCCTCTGAAAAGTTATTACCATAATCACGAGGTGTATCCACTCGCCCATGGTCAAACCTCTGTCAATACTTGGGCCCAGTGATTAATTATACAACCGAGTCTTACGTGAGGCTAGTCACCGTGAAAGGGTTAATTAGTGTGGCCATGTTGCGGGCTTTTCCAGGACAAAGGTGTGTGTGGTTGGAATTTGACGCTTTTTTTCTCTGTGGCACGCATTTTGAAGTTTTTGTTTGCGGTTTGAGGCGGGAACGGAAAAATGTTTTGTTTGCTATTCGTACAAATTCGTAATCATTTTTGAAGTGTTTTTTCTTGGATTGTAAAAAAAGATTAGGATTTTGTGAGATTTTTTGTATATTTACTAGAGTAACATAGAGTTACTTATTAAATATTTTATGATTAAAGTCAACAAAAACCCCATTTTATTCTCTTTTTATTAAAATATAACCTACCTAATTTGGTAATTGATACCTATCTACACTTTTCAAAATATTGTCGCGATTTTTTCTAATTAAATTTGCGTTGTACTAACCAAGGTAAAAATAACACGTGTTGTTTCAAGCAGTAAATCAAAATTAGAAAATTTAAAGTAAAACACCCAGCAGACATTTTTTTTAAATCTCTCAACAGACTCTTGCATAATCTGACCACACACTAGAATTCCCTGTGTCGTGGTTTTCAGGAATAATTATAAAACAAACCATAAACACGCTTGCAACTGTAATCCCCATTGTTGACATCCACAGACCTGTACCAAGTACGCAAATTCACGAGGATACAAATACAGTCAGTATATTCAGTACAGTCATAAACAAAATTCTTATCGTAAAATTGTAATAAAAACTTGGTTACCTCAGTCATAAAATACTTAGCGGTCCGATGTTGTTCAAATCTATCGGGACCTTTTAAGTTACAATGTTACAGTAAATTTTCCAACTTTTCAATAAAATGACTATTTGATTTATCATATTTTATTTAACAAGAATGTTGGTAGTTTTTACGAATTCCAATATTTTTGTTATTACAATAGTTTAACAGCTAACAGACACATACATTAGTCCTGATCCCTCACTTGAATTCGCTGTGTCGTGGGTACTACAGGTACCGAGATACCACAACACCTAGGCACGGAAAAAATATCTGCAGAACATGCACACATTTGTACCGATGCGGGAATCGAGCCTGCGTCGCAGCTGGTTACTCGCCCACCGCGCCACCAAGGTCTTCAGTGACACTATATTTTCAAACACAACTTTGAATCATTACAATAAAAAAAAAACAACAACAATTTATTTTAGCGTAATTATATTATAAAATAAATTGTCACGTAGTAATTCTACTTGACACTAGATGTCACTACTCCTGTTGTTGTTTCACATCAATACTGCACAAATAAGTCGATCTTATGGCACTTGTGCATCGGTCGAGAATGACATTAATTGTCTCTGGTCGGAGACGTTTTCTACAAATTAGTCCATCTTATTACACTTTTGCATTGTTCGAGAATGTCAATAATAGTCTCTGGTCAGGGACGCATTATATATTTTCTGTAGACTTTCGTGGTGTTTCCGAACCTGGTAGTTGAATTTATTCTACTTTTAGTGGCGTATTATATTTTCATTTTGCTAAATCCTTCCTTTCTACTAAAGTTTGAGAGTCAAGAACCTTAGGGCTATAATTAAAGTTAATTTCATTATTCCGCCCGTTTTGTTGTTAGTTATTTGATTAGTTTTTTACCATTAATTTTGGCCTAAATATTCTCGCGAACGGAGAAGTTTCCGCCGGTTGTGTCACATTTTTGCGTGCGTTGGCAACTGGAAGACGAGAAGTTCCGCTTGGAAGAATCTCCATTTTGGCTGTCTTTTACACCTTTACGCGTACGCGCATACTTATATTCCAAGTTTTTACCTTCCAATATTCTGGTGAGTTTTCCAAAAGTCGATTTAAAATTTGTTAGTTTCATTGTTGGTGTCAGTTTCCTAATCGTCGTTGAATATCGACAGATTTCAACATTGTTTGCGGCATCGGACCGCGTGGGGAAGTGTTGCTGACACGACGCGACATATAACTCCAGCTACCGAGTCCTGTCGTTGTCCAGAACCCTACTACTTATTACTATTATTACTACTACTACAGGCCTCCTGATTATTCCAAACAGGTGCGTTTTCTACTTACATTTTTCTTTCCTCAAAGGTTAAGTTCAAAGTATGATAAAAGTCTATTGTATTCCCCACTTTATTCCTGCACAGTGTTAATTGCATAGGTTCTTGATATAGGATCCTCTTCTGAGGTTACCTGACCTATAAATTATTTCATTCAAGTAAATTATCTTCAAATATGTTGTGCAAAAAGATGGTAAATGAGTTTTATCTCATTTCCAGGAGGTTTTTTATTTATACCCTGAAACATATTCACTCCCTGGAGCCCTGGACTTCCTAGCTGAGTGGCGGCACCCTCTCGGTAGTCTGCGGACCTGCAGCGGACACCGATTACCTCCGGCCAGTCACCGCTCCATACCGGGTTCCACTTTTTCATTTTTTTTTCTTTCAATCTTTTCTCGGGATAGCAGCCGAATTTCTGCTATTGGCGCCTAACACTACTTTTATACACAATACACTACCTGACTTAACTTTAAGAAGTTAGTTAGTAAGTTTTTTTTTACTTCAGAAACAATTCACCTCAAGGAACCTTCCAAAACTGTACCGCTTTGCTAGCCAGTGGACATTTAATTATAGATAAGCCATATTCTGTTGCTCCTGTAGTTTATATATATTAAAGAACATTCAAGCAAAACTTTCTTTTCTTTATTTGGGTCACAAAAGGGGGGGTAAAATAAAGACTTGTAACAGTGGCACTACCAACGTGGGGCATTCCTTGAGGTGATTGTCATGTCGAATCAGCTGTGACAAAAATTGTATTAATATTACTTAACTAATTAACTATTTTTGTGCGGATTTAATTTATATTATACTGTGTTTGATTAGCATCAACTGGTGTTTTCTGGTTGTTGAAAATTTTATTTAGTAAGACAAGTGTAAACTTGAGGTGATTGTGTTGGAGTTTACTACATTCAAAACAAATTTTTATTTTTTCTTTTACAACTTTACAATTTATTTACAATTACAATTTACAATTTATACTTACTACACCCCTTACCACCTTTTTGGTAAGTACAATCTGCCACAAAATTAAAATAAAAACATTATTCAGTTTACCTCCTAACTTGGAACGGGGACATTTTATCCCTTTTACCAGGATTTTTCTTGTTTTTCCCTTGACTTTTCTTGTCGGGTGAGGACAGTCAGCGACAAAAAAAATATTTATTTTATTTTGTTTCAGGGTATTATTATATTTTTCTATTCTAGTGAACTCGCTTGTTATTTAGTGCCTGGGTGTTCACTACTAATTGCAACTTTTTAGAACTGACGGCGACACGAACATTTATTAAAGTTTTTTCTCCTTATTGAACTTACTGGCGTCACTACCGTTCTGTTAGAACATATTTAATTCGAACAGCAAAAAATTATTTTAAATTGAATAAAACTACTAATTAAATAAATAATACTTTTTTCAATTATATTTTATATAAATTGTGTTTTGGTTGAGTGGTCGACATGTCGTTCAATCGTTACTCTGACATGGAAGAACGTCCTATTGCTTTCCAATCTCTACATAAGGATGAGTTGGTTCATGAGGTCCGTATTAGGGATACCGTGCCTGCTGCTGACGTTTCTGCATTGCGGCTGCAGATAAGAAGTTTAGCTAAAGAGATTCCCTCGGATCAAATAACTTGTTTTGAAGGCAAGATTGCTGACGAATTACAGTCTATCCAGGGAAAACTAAAAGAATTGTCGGAACTTCTTAAGACTTCTGTCCGTCCGGGTAGTTTGAAGAATTTGACACGCATTCAGGCCCTGTCTCATCACCTGTTTCACCGCCTTACCCGTATTGAACCTGAGGAGGAAAACCATCATTCCACACACTCAGAGTTAACCGAAGAATTAAATAGGATCCTATCCAAGTTAGATAACATGTTTGCAGTGTTCCGAACGAGTTTGTTGGAAGTCACTCCTGATGCTGTTGTTTCTCCTGTTGTCCCCGCCGTCGCTTCAGTTTCCGGTGGTAAACACCAAACAGTGTCTTCTTTAAATTTAAAATATAATGGATCGTCGTGCGTACGTGCGTTCTTACAACGTTTAGAAGAATTGTGTGCCTCACGTGGCATATCCGACGATAAGTTATTTGCTTCCGCCCCGGAGTTGTTCGAAGGAGACGTACTTTGTTGGTTCCGTAGTGTTAAGTCCGAATTAACGTGCTGGCCTGAACTAAAGCAGTGCTTAACCGATGAATTCCTGCCGTACGACTTCGATCGCCGTCTCATGCAGGAGATTCGCACACGTACCCAAGGTCCTAACGAAAACATTGTGACTTACGTTGCCGTTATGCAAAATTATTTTGGTCGTCTGTCTTATCCCGTTCCGGAGAAGGAAAAGTTCGACATTGTTTTTCAAAACATACGCCCGGAATATTCGCTGCCTTTGTGCACATTCGAAGTTACTACGCTCAAAAAATTGAAGGATATGTGCCGAATGTTAGAGTGTGGCAAATATCGTGCGCAGACGTTTGTTGAGCCTCGCAAGCCGTGTAGTGGTTCTGTTGCTCCTGATTTGGCGTGTAAAAGCGTCAAGTCCCAAGTTCATGCTGTGACTGCCGCTGATAGCAAATTCTGTGCTCGTTGTCGTGTCAACACTCACACTCTGTCTGAGTGCAAGTCTACCGCCGTCGTATGTTTTCGATGTGGCAAAAGTGGGTTCGCTTTCCCAAAGTGCCCAACTTGTAATCCTTCAACTTCACCTCCTCAGGTAACGTCGTCACCTACTGTTGCAAAAAACTAGTCACCTCGAACCCTCGAGACAATTCTGATAAGTTCGATCCTGCCGATTGGCAGAACTATTTAAAACAATTGTCCTTCTTCTTTTCTACCTACAAAAATGTCTCGACGGTTCGTGACATTTATAAATACAATGATAATCGTCCATTCCTATGGGTCGAAGTTTTCGACCAACCTTTTCGTGGTTTGTTGGATTCTGGTTCCAGTATAACCATTCTGGGATCCAACAATTATGAGTTATTCTTGAGGGCGGGAGTTACCCTTCACGGTTGTGATGATATTACCCACATCTCCACCGCTACGGACTCTCGTGCCCCCGTTCGTGGTTATTTCTTGTTGCCGATCAAGTTTGATAACTTGACTCGCATTATTAAACTTTATGTAGTGCCGGAAGTGTCTACGCCTCTTGTTTTAGGCGTTGATTTTTGGAGATCTTTTGATATCGCTCCAAAAATATTTAATAATATGAATTTTTTCTCGCACATCTCTAAGATAAATGATGTCTCGGAGATTCGTTACCTGCAACCGTTGGATCAGCTACCTACTGATCAACAGTGCATTGCGGGTTCTATTATACAAAAGTTTGAGTCCATTTCTTTTGAAAAGAAAGGATTGGGTCGTACTTCTCTTCTTACGCACACCATCGACACCGGAAATTCGCCTCCGATCAAACAGCGCTATTACCCAATGTCGCCTGAAAGAGTAAAGGAGCTTAATCGACAGTTGGATGTAATGCTGGAGCAGGATGTCGTTGAATCGAGTAGTAGTGCTTGGAATAACCCTACTCTTTTCACGCCTAAATCTAACGGCGAGTTACGCTTTTGTATCGATAGTCGTAAGTTGAACTCTGTAAGTAAACATGACGCGTACCCCTTACCTTTTATATCCAGGATCCTTGATCAACTTCGGGATGCAAGGTTCCTGAGTTCCATTGATCTTAAAAGTTCGTTCTGGCAAATTCCGCTAGACGCTTCGTCACGCGAGAAGACTGCTTTCACTGTTCCTGGTCGAGGATTATTTCAGTTCAAGGTTATGTGTTTCGGTTTAACGTCAGCCCCTGCTACTCAACAAAGACTAATGGACAAACTATTTGGTCCCGAGTTCAACGATAGGGTCTTTGTTTACTTGGATGACATAATTATAGTAAGTCGTGATTTTGAGGAACACATCTCGTTGCTTTCTCGCGTGATGGACCGTCTGAGTTTCGCTAATTTGACTATTAATCTCTCTAAGTGTCAGTTTTTCCGTAGAGAGTTAAAATATCTTGGTTATGTAGTGGATGAGCGAGGTCTTCGTACCGACCCCGCCAAGGTGCAGGCCATTGTGGACTTTCCAACCCCTTCAAACCGGAAAGAAGTCAAGATGTTCTTAGGAACTGCGTCTTATTATCGCCGTTTTATTAAAGATTTTAGTTCTATCGCTACCCCCCTTAATGCTCTGACGTCCACCCGTAAGAATGCTCCTCCGTTCTGTTGGACTGAAGAGGCACAGCAATCGTTTACTGAGTTGAAGTCAGCCTTAGTTACTGCCCCAATTTTAGCGTGTCCCGATTTCTCTAGGCCTTTTTCGGTTCATTGTGACGCTTCTAGCTATGGCATTGCGGGAACCATAACTCAGTTTCTCGAGGATGGTCTGGAACACCCAATCGCTTTCGCTAGTCGGTCACTAAATAAAGCGGAACGAAATTACTCTGCGACTGAGAGAGAGGCATTGGCGGTGGTATTTTCGGTAGAACATTTTCGTCCATACTTGGAAGGAGGTCCTCAATTTAAAATTATTACTGATCATTCCAGTCTAAAGTGGTTCTTCAATTTGTCTAATCCTACAGGACGTCTCGCTCGTTGGGGATGTCGCCTTTCTCCCTATGACTTTGTCATCGAACACCGCAAAGGTAAGGATAACGTTGTTCCGGACGCGTTATCACGATCAGTTCCTATCCTGGTCACCGATCCTGTTGACCCCTTATCAAGAGACGTCTGGTTTGATAAATTACTTTCCAAATGTACCCAATTCCCCAAGTCTTGTCCCAATTATGCTATTATCGATGGTAAGTTGTGTCGTTACTCTAAAAGTAAGTTCGGTTTCTCGAGTGAATTCGACTGGAAAGAAGTCGTTCCCTCTTGTAAACGTGTTTCAGTTTTGGAGTTTTGTCATTGTCGTGATACTGCTCCCCATTTCGGTATTTTCAAAACTTTTAAACTATTGTCCCAGCGCTATTTTTGGCCTAAAATGTATTCGGACGTTGTAAACTTTATAAACAATTGTGATATCTGCTCTGCTTACAAACATTCGCAAGAGCCACCAAAAGGTCTTATGGGTGATCCGAAGGTTTGTTCTCGTCCCTTTGAAACCATAAGTATTGATTTAGTCGGTCCGCTTCCTCGTTCTAGGGCTGGTTTTACCTTTCTGCTGGTCGTGGTATGTTGTTTTTCGAAATATTGTTTACTGTTTCCTCTTAGAAGGGCGGTGGGCAAAACTATTGCTCAATGCTTGGAGAATGGTGTATTTTTGACTCATGGTATTCCACGCACAGTTATTGCGGATAATGGTACGCAATTCACTGGGAGTGAGCTCAAAGCCATGTTTCAGAGATATGACATTCCTCAAATACATTATACACCTCGTTATTGTCCACAAGTCAACACCGTAGAAAGATATAATAAAACTATCGTTGTTGCCATTTCTATTCTAGTTAAGGATGATCATCGCTCGTGGGATACTACTTTGTCCAAGGTTCAGTTTGCCCTGAACACTGTTGTCAACGAAACCACTCGTTTCACTCCTTTCTCTCTTGTACATGGTCGGGAAGCCGTGCCAAGTGGTAAATTTTATGGCCCTACTAGTTCATCCATATTAGACCTCACCTGCGCTTCGCGCGAGGAGTATGTTTCCAAACTTGGTTGTTTACGTGATATTTTTTGTACGGTTGAAGATGCTATCGCGAAAGCACACCTCAAGAGCGCCGTTTATTATGACAAAGGACGTCGCGCGTGCGAGTACAATATCGGTGACGTAGTTTGGAAAAAGACCTTTCCTCAAAGTGACGCTAGTAAGTTTTTCATGGCCAAGCTGGCACCTAAATATGAGAAATGTCGTGTAGTCAGCAAACGTTCGTCTTTAGTCTACGAGTTGGAAAGTTGTATTACTGGAAAGCATTTAGGTTCATGGCATATCCAATACTTAAAAAAAGATGCATCGTCTTAGGTTGAAATCAGAATATTGCTAGAGTTTAGCTCGGACAGTAGAGATTATTTTTGGTTGGTAACATCGGTCCTGGCAGTTGGTTACAATTGGTCTTGCTTGCTTATGGAATGAAATATTATATTTAATTATAGTGTTTATTTATTCTTATATTCCCTTAGTTTATGTAGGTTTATTATTTATAATATCGTCTCTATCTTCATGTTTTCTTTTCTAGGAGCGGTTTTGGAAACTCCTAATAAAAAAAAAAAGCCTTATTCCTTACTAATCGTCCTTATCTTCATGTTTTCTTTCCTAGGAGCGGTTTTGGAAACTCCTAATTAAAAAAAAAAAAGCCTTATTCCTTACGTTTTCTTTTCTAGGAGCGGTTTTGGAAACTCCTAATTAAAAAAAAAAAAAGCCTTATTCCTTACGTTTTCTTTCCTAGGAGCGGTTTTGGAAACTCCTAATTAAAAAAAAAAAAGCCTTATTCCTTACGTTTTCTTTCCTAGGAGCGGTTTTGGAAACTCCTAATTAAAAAAAAAAAAGCCTTATTCCTTACGTTTTCTTTCCTAGGAGCGGTTTTGGAAACTCCTAATTAAAAAAAAAAAGCCTTATTCCTTACGTTTTCTTTCCTAGGAGCGGTTTTGGAAACTCCTAAAAAAAAAAAAAAAAGCCTTATTCCTTGCTAGCCCTGTTTTGTAACAAGTAGGTCTGAGGCAGCCGAGTGCTCACGTAACAGGTCGTGTAGTATCTCCTTGTCTTTCGTCTTTCGTTTTTACTGCAGTGTTCGTTTATTATTATCAATTATTGTATCTATCCTATAACATATTCCTATTATCATTGTATTATATTGTTGCTGTTTCGTGGTTGTTCATAGTTTTTTTTTTGCTTGAAAATTTTCTATCCATTTTGACATGTTGAATCTTTAAAGGTTTGAAGTATTTGACGTATTCAAACTAACAGTTTTTATTTCCGTTTATGAACGGGTTTGGACTTTTAGTTTCACGGTTTGAACTTTGTTATTATACTTTAATTTCCAGGCTGTCTCTACAAGCTGGAGGACCAGCTTGAATTTTGCTTTTCAGAGCAAACTTCTTCTGATTGGGGGGGTCACTGTCACGTAGTAATTCTACTTGACACTAGATGTCACTACTCCTGTTGTTGTTTCACATCAATACTGCACAAATAAGTCGATCTTATGGCACTTGTGCATCGGTCGAGAATGACATTAATTGTCTCTGGTCGGAGACGTTTTCTACAAATTAGTCCATCTTATTACACTTTTGCATTGTTCGAGAATGTCAATAATAGTCTCTGGTCAGGGACGCATTATATATTTTCTGTAGACTTTCGTGGTGTTTCCGAACCTGGTAGTTGAATTTATTCTACTTTTAGTGGCGTATTATATTTTCATTTTGCTAAATCCTTCCTTTCTACTAAAGTTTGAGAGTCAAGAACCTTAGGGCTATAATTAAAGTTAATTTCATTATTCCGCCCGTTTTGTTGTTAGTTATTTGATTAGTTTTTTACCATTAATTTTGGCCTAAATATTCTCGCGAACGGAGAAGTTTCCGCCGGTTGTGTCACATTTTTGCGTGCGTTGGCAACTGGAAGACGAGAAGTTCCGCTTGGAAGAATCTCCATTTTGGCTGTCTTTTACACCTTTACGCGTACGCGCATACTTATATTCCAAGTTTTTACCTTCCAATATTCTGGTGAGTTTTCCAAAAGTCGATTTAAAATTTGTTAGTTTCATTGTTGGTGTCAGTTTCCTAATCGTCGTTGAATATCGACAGATTTCAACATTGTTTGCGGCATCGGACCGCGTGGGGAAGTGTTGCTGACACGACGCGACATATAACTCCAGCTACCGAGTCCTGTCGTTGTCCAGAACCCTACTACTTATTACTATTATTACTACTACTACAGGCCTCCTGATTATTCCAAACAGGTGCGTTTTCTACTTACATTTTTCTTTCCTCAAAGGTTAAGTTCAAAGTATGATAAAAGTCTATTGTATTCCCCACTTTATTCCTGCACAGTGTTAATTGCATAGGTTCTTGATATAGGATCCTCTTCTGAGGTTACCTGACCTATAAATTATTTCATTCAAGTAAATTATCTTCAAATATGTTGTGCAAAAAGATGGTAAATGAGTTTTATCTCATTTCCAGGAGGTTTTTTATTTATACCCTGAAACATATTCACTCCCTGGAGCCCTGGACTTCCTAGCTGAGTGGCGGCACCCTCTCGGTAGTCTGCGGACCTGCAGCGGACACCGATTACCTCCGGCCAGTCACCGCTCCATACCGGGTTCCACTTTTTCATTTTTTTTTCTTTCAATCTTTTCTCGGGATAGCAGCCGAATTTCTGCTATTGGCGCCTAACACTACTTTTATACACAATACACTACCTGACTTAACTTTAAGAAGTTAGTTAGTAAGTTTTTTTTTACTTCAGAAACAATTCACCTCAAGGAACCTTCCAAAACTGTACCGCTTTGCTAGCCAGTGGACATTTAATTATAGATAAGCCATATTCTGTTGCTCCTGTAGTTTATATATATTAAAGAACATTCAAGCAAAACTTTCTTTTCTTTATTTGGGTCACAAAAGGGGGGGTAAAATAAAGACTTGTAACAAAATTACATCCTACTTCATACTACTATTATAAACGCGAAAGTTTGTGGAGAATGGATGTTTGTTACTCTTTCACGCAAAAACTACTGAACGGATTTTGATGAAACTTCACAGTAATATAGCTTATCCATCAGAATAACACATGCTAATTTTTATCCGGGTACTACGCTGGCTTGATGCTTGTAATAATAATAATGCCGGACATTTTCACAGAGCATATTACGTAATGAAAAGTATTTATCTTCGTAAAAGGAAACCAATATTTGTAATAAGAACAATATATCTATTAACCGGATGTTTCATCAAAACACTATTTCCTTGATTACCAGCAACATATCCTGTATAGGTAGCTACCAAAATCGGCCAAGCATGTGAGTCCGAAATCGCCAGTGGCTCTCCTAAACTTGCTTACGTCATTAATGCCTAATTCAATTAGGCTGAAGGGGATGTATATATAAATAAATAAATAATACTGAACATTTTGACACAGCATCATCTAGCCCCAAAGTAAGCAGAGCTTATGTTAATGGAAACTACATGACTGATATACTACTTATATACATTTTGCTTTTTGTAAACACATACTTACATAATACATAGAAAACATCTATATAATAGAATATATTATACCTTTGTAGTTTATTTTGGGTTATTTTCGTTCTTATAACAGGTTACCTTTATGGGAAAAACTTTTACTCGATTTTATCGTTGAGGTATTGTTGTGCTCCCTGATAACGTGTGGTGATTAAACTATGCTAACACTTATAAAAAAATAAACGATAATAAAGTAAAGTATACGATAACAAAATAAACCAAAATAAATTAATAACCTTTTACCTTTTTAACCTAAAATAAAATTGTATAATTAATTCTTACATATATTGTATAATATAATATTGTACTTTATTGTATTATTCATGTTTTAAATCCGGGATATTCACGAACCAGATAAAGACTCGGAATGAGTCGAAACTTAGTCGATGTTTTCACCTATTGAGTGAAAGGAACTTCGTTTCTAAATATAAATGATCAAATTTACGATAGTTTACAACAACTATACAAATACAAATATTTTTATTTACAAGTTTTATGTAATAAATGTGAATATAATATATGTATATTTTTAACCAACTTCAAAAATGGCGAAGGCTCTCTATATATATTAATATATATCTTTTTTGTGTATGTTACGCGATATCTTCGCCAATTATGGACCTTAAAATGATTACTTTTAATGGGTAGAGTTACACCTTCATATAAATTTAATGAAAAAACCATAAAATTTATATCGGACTACCCATGAAGTGAAAAAAGGGGGGTTGTAATATCGTATTGGACTATTTTTACAACTTTTCGTTATTTGAAATCGGAAAAAATATTCACTTGTAGGTATCGACTTTTCACATAGTTAGGTCCCGTTACAGAACCGACAACCGCTGGTTTTCTGAAGTCAATGGATGTAGGTGACTTAGAATTTTTCGTCATTACACTCATTGTACGGTTGTCTGGAAGAGATCGCTGTCAGCGATAAGACCGCCATTTTTAGGACGTGCTTTCATTATGTTCCTCAATAAAGTAATTTTCATTTCATTTCATTGGCGGAGGCCTATTTCCCTCCAATGGACTTCTACAGGCTTCTGATGATGTTTTAGCGAGCTCCAATGTCCTCGGCACTCACTATACAGACAAACAAACAAAACCGTAGGAGTGCGTGCATATATATTTCTTCCCTGTACATGTAAACTGTGGAATGAGATGCCTTCTGAGATGTTTCTGCTGAACAGGAAGATAGCCCGCTTCAAAAAAAAGAGTCCTTCAGAGCTAGCAACGCTGATACATTGGCCCAGGTATTGCTGATGTCAATAGGCGATGGTAATGAGGTGGGCCGTATGCATTTTTGTCTCGTCATAACAACAAAAGCTTTAAATTTTTTGTTTTATCCTTTACGACTCAGGCAGTGCGCTTATGGATGAGTCGCCTGTCTCGATAAGAAAAGCCCAGTCTCTATCCGTATTCAAAACTCGTGTGTGAAGTAATGAGTATAATGTATGTATATATTTTATAAAGATATAATATGTATGTTATTATTAATATCGTTTTATTATTATTTTATTTACAAACCCATCACTATCACAATCGTTTATTATCATCTCCATCCAAAGGTGTTCTGGAAGTGATCGCTTCTAAGCGATAAGACCGCACATTGTACTTGTAGTTGTAGGCACATTCTTAAAAAATATGTTGTTAATTATGTAATTTGTTGAAGGTGTACAATAAAGTATTTTAATACATGCAAGGGCTCCTTCGATCGCTGGTAAATAAAGGAAAGATAAGAAAATTAATTAAAAATTAATTAAATTCTAATTAATTTGAGACGAAAATTCAGTCAAATCATAATCATAATAATGTATTATTACTGATACGACACAGTTCCGTTTCGGCACGGACGGGATCATTTTTAATTAATTATTATCAAACCAAAAATTAGCAGTTTGGCCTACTCTTGGGAGTATTTTTAAGAAACTTGCCCCACATCAACATTATTGGCCCGTAGAAGCCTACTGCGCTACATTATACCTCCCAAAAGAGTACAAAAACAAACAAACAAACAAACAAACCTGGATCACCTCCATTCACCGACTTCCTTGGTATGTCATAAACTCATCGGGTAGGGTAACATATCATAAAATAACTAAAATAATAATAATACTGATTGACATTTTCACACAGCATCATCTAGCCCCAAAGTAAGCAGAGCTTGTGTTATGGAAACTGCATGACTGATATACTACTATATATATATAAATATATTTATTTTATATAGAAAAACACCAAGACCCGAGTCAAATATTTGCAGATGCAAGCTTGCAAAATTATGTCCCGCGAATGATGTGTTCATAATGAAATCGCCTGATTCTTATAAGCAAAAACATACATACATACATATAGTCACGCCTGTTTCCCGGAGGGGTAGGCAGAGACCAAGGATTTCCACTAAACTGTGTAAATATTTTAACGTTTTCAATTAAATTTCAATTTCAATTACTACTAAAAAAATGTCCAAGTGCTTGTCGGGTATCGCGCAGTGTAGGGTTCCGTGGTTGGCATTAACTTATTTACCACCTGTTTTACACTTTTTACTTCTCCAAGTACATTTTATTAGTTGGTCGACTATTTAACTTGTAAAGCCTACTTAGCTGTTATAGTTTTCCTTTTTGACTTCATTATTAAGACTTCTGCAGTGAATTATTTCACTTATGCAAAAACAACCGTTTTAATAGATAGATAGAAAATTCTTTATTACACACTATTTATTTAAGCTAAACTTTTTTTGTGCAACCAAATATTTCAGCTTAAATAAATAGTGTCGTACAATGGGCGGACTTATCACTAATAAGCGATCTCTACCAGACAACCTTTGGATGTAACGGTCAGTACGAAAGATTACAAGGGGTTGCAAATGGTGTACCACATACTATGAAAACACTATATTAATATTTTACTTAAATAATTAATTCCTAAACAGCATAATACCTGTATTATATCATTAACTATTTTATAATACATACTTAAGTACGCCAGAAACAGGCAAAAGTAAGGACTCGAGGACAAGTAGTGTTCCTTGACTAAGGATTTAAAAATAGGGAGTGATTTCGCACGTCTGTTGCTAACAGGAATTTCATTCCATAAACGGACAGCCTGCACTGTAAAGGAGTTATTATAGTAGGATGTGTGCACAGGTGTTGAAAGTTTCAGAAGACCGTTTAGCTGGCAGGATTCACTTACATATTCACAAACGAATCCCTTAAACCACAATATTTTTAAAAAGGCCCTTTACAATTGAAACAATTACCATTAACAACACGATTTGATGCAGGACAAGTAGCGTGCAACTTACCAGCTGTATTTCTATCTGTATTCGTGTAAAACTAGCATAACCGCAACGCTAAGCTTCGCTGGAAGTGCTTGAAGCGGCCTAGTTGGTCCAACACACGGCCCTCGTTACCTCGAGAACGCTAAATCGCTGAACATCAAATTGGAGTGTGGAGTATGGTCCACATTTGCAGCGCGCTGACATGTCGGTTCAAGAACCATTTAGCTCATTTGAAGGTGCACAATTCAGCTTAATTGTGAAAGTGCACGTTCCAACTTTATTAGAATATAGATTTTATATTAATTATGGAGAACACGGTTGATAGTGTGTCCACCGTTTGCAAAGGGACCACTGGATTGATCAATCTGATCGACTTACATATTATGTATTATATTATGTTCAGGTAGATCGCGCAAGTAAAATTCCACTTGCGCGATCTTGACATGATGTAACGTTGCTCAATCATGTGGCGAGAGATATCGGTGCATAACTTTAAATGAATGAAATAGAAAACCTTATTCCTTTATAACCGTGAAAATTTATTTGAAGTCTACACGTATCTATTTACACATGTTTGGTTTTTATTCACTCTGGGTTTTTCAAACACACAAACGTCCCTTTTTTAAAAATTATTATTATTGGTAACCCTTAAGTCAGACCAGCCCACCAAATACTCTATAGTAGGGCTCAAATAAACAAAACATTGAATTAATGAAATAATATGTCGGTCAGTCTTATCACCTAAAAGTGATCTCTTCTACCTTTGATCACCAATATATATGGATGGAGAGTACTCTATGTAATGATAGTGAGTCCTAGTGATGTCCTGTACATAGATTGTTAGCGATACAAACGTATTTTAATAAAATATAATATGATCTGTTATATGCATTTTATAAGAGGAGGATCCATAATGGATTACTCAACTAAAAAAAAATAACTTGAGCCTTGTGATTGATTGTGGAAAAACTAGTTTAGTTAAGGACCTGCTCGTTATTTTAACACCAAATTAGTGTGAAGCATGTTCCAATTAGCAACGCGGCGACATGTCAGTCATTATTCCGAATTTGGATGCCGGATTTTGGTAAATTCTCATTTAATTTTACGTCAGTGATCGAATTGCGCAGCCAATTTAAGACCTCCGGATTTCCTAACCAGCTACTGACCTCAATTTTGCCCATAGCTCTACCAGTAGTATAAATCATACATAAAACAAACACGACTACAATGATTCCCTATGATATCATCATCAGATGTTCAGTGCGTACGATATTTGAGGATACCAAGAGAAAAGATTTTAAATACGCATTGAAATTCTCATTTTCAGTCAACCATTGTATTCTAAAACAATGTTTAAATCACCAGCGATGCGATATACAAACAAAACCGACAAATTATTACATATTACTCTAATTTCTAATTCCTAACGCTGGGCAAGGGAAATTGTAGCATTAATATCCTTAATTTCAGCAGAATGTTGCGGTCAACTGCTGACGTATTGTATGCCGGCGTTTTGCGGCAGAAAGCTGGTTAGGGCATTAGTCTGAGCTGTTGCAGACGCGCAACTAAGTCACGGTACATATTTCTTTGAAATTGAAAATGTTATAGCACCTGCAACATCACTATGAGAATAACCAACTTAGCAGCATTCATCTTCTTCCGTGTCAAATCTTCTCACGTACGTTTGTATTGCAAAAAAGTGGAATCTTATTTTTTTTTCAGTATGTTTTTTTTTAAGATTAGGTTAAGCAATATTATTATTATAAAGCGTATCGTGTGTTGTCTTATGCACTTTGGTTGATACTTTTTAGACTTGATTTAATTCTTTGATTAGTAGTTTTTTTCTATAAACGAGTTCACCTTGTTCGATTGGCACCACACTAAAGCTGAATGAAGGATCATGAAAAAAATAACCAAGCAGAGTTTGTTGCCTGATTCTTCTAGGCTTAATTACTAATTTTAAATTCTTTTGTAATGATTAACTATAATTTAATATTTTAGAAGTCTCATAAATTTACTAAGAGTAAACAAACATCACAATGTTTTTTCGGTACTATGAGTTTGGTTCAGAAAAGTGTTGCCGGTATACATAAACTTTAATTTTGTTCAGAAATATGCTCGTGAACCACAGAGCATATTTCAATACAAAATAGATGACAGTGTTTACAAATCTTAAATTTTTCCTCATGAAAGCGTTTCATAATAATTTCATATCTGACACACGCGTGAGTCCCCCTCTCTCCATGCAATGCTTCATCAATTGGTTCAGTATCTGTGGTTGAAAAAACGCAACTATCTACATCCCAATTGGTAATCACGACAACGTTACTTTAGGTATCGACAGCGAAACCACACACACGACACAGCCCGGCGTCATTTTTGCAGCTATGATGTGCTCCCACTGAAGATAATACATCTATGTATCATGATATCTACCCGCTTAACACTAGCACCCAAGACAACATTTTGTCTACAAAAGAGAAGACAAAAACTATTTCTGTCATATATTCCTTTAAATAAAAAACCCTCTTTTATAAGGGGTACAATGAAAAACAAAATACTTTTTAATACTTTTTGTTTTTCATTGGTCGACAAAAGATGTCTTGGATCCTCATGCTATGAGCACTGGTGATTATTGTTTGATTTTGTTTACTTGTGTTAAAGTATCTGCCAAGCCTGTGTTTATTCAGCAGCATTTGTAACTGTAGATCACTCACTTATTTCCTGACTTTAAATCACGAAAATTAGCTCGAACTAGAGAGAACACAATTAAAAGAACCGCATCGTTCTAAGACTCTGCGGCAAGAAAACTCGTCATCAAACAAGACGCGATGTAGATAGACTTGATGTCCTGTTCACTCGAGGATACGACGGTCACTTTTAAGAGACATCATCGTGGTGACACGAAGCAAAAGGGGACGCATATAACATAAGCTTTATCACTTAAGTAGTTGTATTTACGTACTGATGGAAAAACCTAGCTTTTCTTGTATGAGCTGTGGCTGAACCAGGAATAACAGTAACCTATTGTAGACGGGCGACGTAACCTGGCCAAGTTCCGTAGTCGTAAGTTCGAGTTGCTAAACTTGTTAGTTAATTAGGAATAGCTAGTGATTCCTTGGAATCAGAAGCTAGAAGTGGTGGAGAGTTTGCGTCTGTTTAGAGTTTTCGATGCAACTGAAACATAGCAGAAGGCATAGTGCGAGTTATAATTTATCTACGCTACCATCATACGCTATCATGACGGTCGAAATTTAGCGACTTTACAAATTTCGTTAAAGCAGCAATTTATATGAATACGTTGATATCAGAAAATGAAATACGAAAACTTTCGTATCATCATTGAAAAGAGAAATTGTAAGCCACAAAGTAATCTCAAACAAGTCTGTTCTCGAGTTGTACAGAGTTTCTGCAAATATCAAAATTAGAAACGACCAACTGCTTTTCATGAGAGATTTTAGTTTAATGCACACATCAGAGGGTGTTTTCACTTAAAAAGCAGGTTACCAGCACTATATACGAGAATTAAGGTGTCATTACCACCTTAACTCTCATAATGTTTTTTTAAATGTACTTCTAAAGATAAATTTCTAAAAGAAGAATAACATTTAAAAAAAACATGATCTCCCTCTAAAAATTCATATCGACAAATACAACACAAAAAAAATAAAGAAAATTTCCTTTTTTAAGCACACCGGAAATACGATCCGACCAAACACAGTTACCGGTAGCCGGTAGATGGCGTAGGTATGTAACCTGGTTTCATAGTGCATAATAAATTGAACACACAGAGGCACAAAAGTGTAGCTTTGCAAATGTCCCCAGTGTCCAGTGTCCGTATACTAATTTCTGTCTCGAACAAATTGCGCTTTCTGTGTAGATTACTAAAAAGTGGAGATAGGTTTTACTACTTGATATCAAACGCAAAAATAGTCCTCGTAAATTTCCTCGTAGACCAATCAGTATTTAAATCCATAGGGAACACCCGATTTGGGTCAAGTCAAGTCAAAGTATTTTGTATTTTGTAAAATGTATTTTGTAAATTTGAAACTCCAATTAAAACTTCATAATTTCATAGCTATAAAGCATGTAATGTCAACGACGCAGTCAAAACGTATCCGCTATTTTACACAACGGCTAGCCGCTTTACAAAACAGCGCTATTTAAACAGTTTTGATTCGGCCTATTGACATCCAGCCGGAATTTCAAAGTGAGTCATTTAACTGACTATATTTAGTCATAATATTGTAAGCAGATGAATTCTCATTTGTTTACTCAATGAATAAGGTTAGGTTAGTTGTTATCCTGTTACTGCAAAGCAGCGGGCTCTAGCGGGCAAGTTTTTCAACGAAAAATAACAAAATGATGCACCAATTTGTAAAACGGCTACACTTTATAGCCGCATCGGTGAATGCGAATCGCGCTCACAATATGGCGTACGATTGTTTAGCCTTATTACAATCTTTCTGAGCGTTAATCTCCATTTAATTTTATATCTAAGGTTTTCTGTATTTCATAATTGTAAAGGAACTTCAAAGGAATTCAAGAGCTAATTAGTGAGGAGATTAATTCAATGAGCTTTTTATGGAAATAAGTTTCTACGGGATAGTTTTCTGCATACATTACAGGGCTTAGACAAGCGTCCATCGTTTACCATGATTTGCTTTAAAAAAAGCTTGTTAACTATTGTGTAAATCCAGTTGGGTAAAAAAATTCAGAACAACATAATTGTCTAACAATTAATTTAAAACAATATAATACAAGCTCTGCTTAGTTTGGAGGTTAGATGATGCGTGTGAATATGTGCAGCAATGTTTATTTATTTACTTATCATCGTATTTTGATCCTTGACATGACAAATTTCCTCATTAAATATTATCTACGAACTTTTGAGTAATTCCCGAAGCTCCATAAACTTTGACTTTGACTTTATTAAAGCGCGTGTTAATAAAGTCAAAGTCAAAGCATTGCATAGCGTTATATTATACGCTTTGATGAAATTTTGTCTACTGGGTAGGAAATGGGAACATAAAATGGCCATTGCTAGACAATGGGCATCCAGGGGGTTTTGTGTTATGTTGCTTCGCAAACTACCTGCACGTCTTCGTAATATTTAAGTAGGTATACGCTTTCATGGCCTATAGGTCACCCGGACTTCAGACCTTGAATTTGTAGGTTCGAATCTGTAAATAGCGTGTATCCAAAAGTTTTTCACTAGGAAATATAGTAAGGCGGAATCGTGCTCTAAAACGTTGACAAAACGTTGATCCTTTACAGTTAGTTCTTCTAGATATTAAACTTTATTAAAAAATATATTAACATATTATATATCACAATACATTAATGTATAAAAGTTACTTATATATATATAATTAAAAGGGGTAGGAAATGGGGTATAATTTGTATGATAATTATCATTGACATGAGTCAAATAAATAATTCAAATAAAAAATTAGATTAAAAAATAGTCAACACTTTTCAAAACCAAACACCTTAAGTTGACGATTGAATATATATAGAACCGATGCACCCATCAAATCTTAAAGGTTGTGGAATGTCGGTGGATGAAGGTAGACCGAGACTGATAGTCACGGCACTCTTCCCCAAAAGCCGCCCAGTGTCCCAAAGCAAGGTGACCAAAACAAAATCAGTAACAAAATGATAAAGAGATATATAAAGATTTAAACTTGCAATATCCGATTTTCCAATTCTAATAATAAGGACGATGTGTCACCAATAATCAACTTCCAAATTCAGTTTCTAACATTTACGATCCGATTTAAAGCCCAAGGAGAAGTTAGTGCCCTCATAACGGCGAAATTAAATAATCACAGGGAGCA
Organism: Perizoma affinitatum; assembly: GCA_961405105.1. Classification (NCBI taxonomy): domain Eukaryota; kingdom Metazoa; phylum Arthropoda; class Insecta; order Lepidoptera; family Geometridae; genus Perizoma; species Perizoma affinitatum. The sequence goes on along the minus strand of OY560205.1, from coordinate 9,529,268 downwards.
GAGTCGGATTAAGGTTTGCGCAACATTGGGCATATCATTGTGTCGGATATATTTAAGGAACTGGGCAAAACGCTTCGATAGAGCTTTCTAATCGACTAGTGGCGACATCTAGTTCTATCACCGGTAAACCTAATAACACTAGGCTACTTTAACAAAAACACATCGAGAACAGTGTATAGTCAAATCTAACATAAGTTTATTTTATGATACTTCACTAACTATGATGCGCATGGCCAGCGTGTAGCTAGCTGCAACGCAAATGGTGCGGGTTCGATTCCCGCTACGTAGCAAATGTTTGCATGGTCTGCAGATATTTGTCTCAAAAAACTTCATAATCTTTTTTAAATTTTTTTGTAAGCTATTTTACTTTTATTTGTTATTCGAGAGAGTGTGATCCAGATTAAATAAAATAACGTAAGCACGTGAAGAAGTCGGTTTTTTTGACATTTAATGTCTTATAATATGGAATTTGAATGGTTTAACATTTTTTTCTAACCCCTAATTCCAACTCTGAGCTCCCAAAGTCACATAATACAAAATGTTACACATTTAATTTGTCTGACACGATTTGTGTATGACACACAAATTGAGTCGCTAAACTAATTTGTGAGTTCAGTCCGAAATATGCGCAGGCACCAGCGGTTTACTCGTTAAAAGTTGGGTCAGGGATGTGTGGGCGCTGGATGTGGCTTTTTAAATAATGCTAGATATTTTTTACACACATATATATATATGACGGAGCAGAGGCTCCAAGGTGGTATTTAAAAAGTGTGACGTCAGCAATGCTAACGTCACTATCATCAACAGCATGCTGGTCGAACATAGTTGATGACGAAAGTAAACTCCAGGAGATGTTCTTCAAATTTATTCTTGGTTGTACAGAGGCTTACAAGGTCTGTACGGTCCAACGGCTCGAGCGAGAATGAATCGTACTCGGTCCGTCGCCCGTATTTATGCAAAAACAAAGACAAAGGTAAGCAACTTGTGCGAACAAGCTGAAATTACCTGCGAGCATTAATCTTTAAGTTTACAAATGGTTTTGAAGGTAAACATGGTCAAAATAACAACTTAATTACGTAATTATCTAATTGTCATTTGATTACAACAATCAAATGATAACTAGCTATTAACTAATAATTTTACACTGTAATATGACAATCTAGGTGATGATTCGTTAAGTAACACGTGGTACTGCGCCGATGACTCATTGTAGAAGCAGAATAACGCCTCTGCGCCGATACGGCCATACTGACAGGCGGTGCGTGCTCTGCACCAGCCTTGGATTGTGATCTTCGAGTGTCTGAAACAATGAAATGGTTTTTCTTTTGAGTAGGCATCTGTAAGCATCGTGTAATGCTTGACAACTTTATTACTAACACCAAAACACATCTGTCTTAGGTGTTGGTATACTGTTGGTTAATGTACTCTGTGGTATTAGTAACGTGGAGTGTTGGTGGGTGTACTCTGTGGTACTTGGTGTACTCTGTGGTACTTGGTGTACTCTGTGGTACTTGGTGTACTCTGTGGTACTTGGTGTACTCTGTGGTACTTGGTGTACTCTGTGGTACTTGGTGTACTCTGTGGTACTTGGTGTACTCTGTGGTACTTGGTGTACTCTGTGGTACTTGGTGTACTCTGTGGTACTTGGTGTACTCTGTGGTACTTGGTGTACTCTGTGTACTCTGTGGTACTGGGTTACTCTGTGGTACTAGGTGTATAGGCTCTCAGGATGCAGGAATAGATGTTTGGAAATAAGTTGGTTTACTTAACTTATTCTGATGTCGCGTCTTATTCTGGTGAGTCTAGGACTCGTCGATCAGACCGTACAGCTCGGGAGGTAGATAGATGGTCCAGGCTCGTTTGGTGCTGCAACGGTGCCTTGAGGAGTTATTGATTCGTCCTCTTCTTCGCCGATACCGCCTCTTGACATGACACGCGTCCTCATGTGTATCTGTAACAAGTAACACAACTGGAGTACACATTCAAGCTCGGCCTAACCTGACTAAAGGGGTGTGAATTCATTTTCAGGACAAAATAAATTACAAGAAAGGATGCCTCAATAGTAATCGCAATAAAATGGCTCTGAATGAAAACTGCGCAAGACTATTTGTCTCTAAACGCAGGAGGAACGTCCGTGTCTCGTAACGAGAGAACATTCGGCACCACTATCATAATAAAATGGGAACGACCGACCTGATTGTTTTAACGCACGAACGCCGCCGATTTCGCAGATAGCACCACCCGGTGCGGTAGACACGATGGCCCCGCAGCGGTAGCAGGTGACAGCCTTGATGTTGTCCATCAGGGTTGCAGAAGCTGATGTAGACGATCCGTGTGAAAGCTTGCCTTTTCGCCGATAGCACCACCCGGTGCGGTAGACACGATGGCCCCGCAGCAGTAGCAGGCGTCATCCTTGCTGTTGTCCGTACTTGTGACATTGTATCTTCGAGTGGTTGACACTTGGTTGCCGTTGTAGTTTGGCATGAAGTTGTAGAGGCTTCGATCATGTTTTCGCTTCATGGAATAAGCTTTGTAAGACTTTCTCCTTTTTGGGCTGCTGTTGTTGGTGTTAATGATGGTTGCAGCATAGTTCTCGGCACAGTCGTAACGTGATAGGAAAATGTCCTTGAAGTTTATCCAGGCCATGCCGATGTGAGACATTTCGGAAAGCCAGAGTAGATGCGGTAACTTTCAGCGATTTACTAGGGCGGTGACCAATGCTCCTCCTTCCAAGTGTTGTTCAGTGAGGCAGGTTTCCACAGTTGAGCACTAGGCACGTGGATTTGCATCGGGCTGTTCAGGGTTGAATTCTGGCAGCGTTATAGTCTTAGGTGGTGTTGCCGGAGATCGCCTCACTTCAATCAAGTGAAGAATATTCTGGTTCTGCTGTTCCAGTTACCGCTGCCATTGGGTATCAGATGAATATGGTGCCTGAGCTGATGAGGAACTGGTTTGGATTGAAGCAGTGTCCAATCCCACTTCTGATGACGGAGTAGAGGCTCCAAGGTGGTATTTAAAAAGTGTGACGTCAGCAATGCTAACGTCACTATCATCAACAGCATGCTGGTCGAACATAGTTGATGACGAAAGTAAACTCCAGGAGATGTTCTTAAAATTTATTCTTGGTTGTACAGAGGCTTACAAGGTCTGTACGGTCCAACGGCTCGAGCGAGAATGAATCGTACTCGGTCCGTCGCCCGTATTTATGCAAAAACAAAGACAAAGGTAAGCAACTTGTGCGAACAAGCTGAAATTACCTGCGAGCATTAATCTTTAAGTTTACAAATGGTTTTGAAGGTAAACATGGTCAAAATAACAACTTAATTACGTAATTATCTAATTGTCATTTGATTACAACAATCAAATGATAACTAGCTATTAACTAATAATTTTACACTGTAATATGACAATCTAGGTGATGATTCGTTAAGTAACACGTGGTACTGCGCCGATGACTCATTGTAGAAGCAGAATAACGCCTCTGCGCCGATATATATATAATGATTTTACACTGTAATTTGACAATCTAAGTGATGATTCGTTAAGTAACTCGTGGTTCTGCGCCGATGACGCGTGATAGTAGTAGAATAACGCCTTTGCGCCGATATATATATCAATCAGATTCATCGAGACTTGAACGAATTATAAAAACCTTTAAATAACCATAAACTTTAATGAAATTATAACGGCGAGTGTTTATGCCACTTCCAGGATCCGCATTGCAACGTACACCAAGCTCGCGTAGGAGTCTTGTCAGGAGGCACAGAGAATATTTGTGACACTTGGATGGATGAGGAAAATGTTTTGCTTTGTACCCATTCTCATGTCTGGAAATTATTTGTTTACGCTAACCCATCGTATCCCACTGATGGGACTAAAGTCTCCCCCATTTCTTTTCTTCTATATTCTTAGCGATCTCCTTATATCAGAGATAGTGTACCTATTTTTTTATTATTAATTGTCATTTGACCATAATTTCACCTGATGCTATTGAAGTCTAGCAAACATCTATTCACTCTTACCTTGAAGAGACTCAGATTATAATAATTTTCGGAAAAGACAGACGATGGTAGTGTGTTCCATACCTTCGCCGTTTCTCATTATAAAGATTTAACGGACACGTTTAGTGTAAATAGGTGGTAAACTGACAAGATGCGGATTTATTTGCAAAAATCTTTGCCTTGCCCAACGACGTTCTTTCACCAAACTTCTATGCCTTAACATAAGGTACGGTTTTAAGACAATAATCACTTAGTATCTGTATTACAATTATAAAGTATTTATCCCACTGAAAACATCTAATTATTTTAAAATATGTATTAATATCTATATAGCAAAGTTAATAAGTAACCGATGCCGAGAGAAGTGTTGGCAGTTCTCGAAACTTTATCAAGTATTCCAACCGGTTGGAGTCTCCTAATTAGACTCGATTTCCATTTCAAGATCGAGAAAACCCTGGGTAGCACAGGCTGGGACGCGATACGATTCCCGCAGTGGGAATGATCTGCAGATATTTGTTCCGGGTTAGATGTGGTATCATCATTCTCGTTGTTTCTGGTACCCACTATATAGACGCTACACTAGGATTAATGTGGGGTCATGACCTATCTATAATTATTACTGTTTTGTTTTTATTTATTTACTAGCTGTGTGTGCTGACCAACACACCGATTTGCATCGCCTGCCCGTGCTATTACTTCTTTTGCTTGACTTCAAAGGGTCGCAGCGTGATGTTGAATAGCCTATAACCTTCCTCTTAAAATGAGCTATCAAATGCTTGCTGGTAGTTCCAAAGATTCAGCCTTATTATTAGTATACAAGATATATATTTAACTAAGCCCTCACATCAACTTCTTGAATGCAATATTATAAACGCGAAAGTTTGTGAGGATGTAATTATAAGTTTAACGGGTCTTAATCGCGTTTACCTTTTTTATTATATTCCCGACGTTTCGACTGTATTGCAACAGTCGTGGTCACGGGATGACTGGACTATACGGAGCTATCGTCGAGAAATAAAGTCAGTAGCCGCAACTACCCTCATTTCATCTGCAGAATCAGAAAAGTCCATGTTCACATTACGACACACTACACTAACCGTATCACCGCACTGCACAATCGGATCGCGACGCGAACACCTGTTTATCACGGGATTCCAGGACGCAGAGAGTCTATAGCCGTCTTCACGATTAAAATTGGGGTACTTTTTGATTTCAATCGCTTCCTGCACCATTCTCTTATAATATTGGCGTTCACCAGATCAGGTCATGAAGCTCAATCCAGTGGTTTGGTCCTGAGTCCACTAGGTGCTCCGCTATGGCCGACTTATTGATCTGGCGATTTTTGACAGCTGAAATTTCTTTGACCCTTTCAACAATTGTCCGCTTCGTTTGCCCGATGTAAGCACGGCCACAGCTACAGTCTATTTTATAAACACCCGGCATTTGCAGAGGTACCACGTCCTTAGGTGAGGATGGATGTTTGTTACTCTTTCGCGCAAAAACTACTGAACTGATTTTGAAGAAACTTTACAGTAATATAGCTTATACATCAGAATAACACAAAGGCTACTTTTTGTCCGGGTACCACGCGGGCGAAGCCGTAGGCAGAAACTAGTATTGTATGTATGCACTAAACATTTGCAAAGACTAAAGGCTAATAATAATATAATAATAATAATACTGGATATTTTTCACACAGCATCATCTAGCCCCAAACTAAGCAGAGCTTGTGTTATGGGAACTACATGATTGATGATATAAATTGGTGGCGATAAAAAGGGAATGGTTGTCTTTTTGTCAAAGTTTGTATTGATCACTACCACCAACGCCACCGCCACAGTTTGACCGGGCCTTTAGGTGTAGCTTTGTGAAATCTTTCTTTGAAAAAAAAATGAAAGTTATCTTTGTATGATCTGTCTGCAAATATTTGTCTTGGTTCTGGTTGTTTTCTATGTATATTGTATAGGTAATTTGTATGTATTTACAAAAAAAGGGTATTAGTGGTATATCAGTCATGTAGTTCCCATAACACAGGCTCTGCTTACTTTGGGGCTGGATGATGCTGTGTGAAAATGTCCAGCATTATATTATTAATGTACTGTTTTGTTTAATGGTATTAATTTCTCGTTACAATGTTTTAGCCTTTGACTAGTCATCTCCCAGAGTGCCGTGAGCAAATATCGCTCAATATATCTCTACGTAAAGCTCACTTTGAAGGCTTATCCGATTTCCATATTCCTGTTCAGTAGAGCAGAGATCTTTGTTTGTATTGTTGGAGATTCCTATGAGATTTCCTATTTATTTGCAAGTCAAACCATTTCATACATAAGAACCTCAGAATCTTTACTTCACTTCTTCATTATGGCTTTTGCAACTAGACATTTGTCACAATTCTGCCAATGTCCGTTTCATGATAGTGTCATAAACTTTTGGAGATGTGAGGTTACAAAAAATATGACCGGTAAAATAATGAGAGAATCAGCAAGATTTTTACCTTACAAGATGATTTTACAATAATTTCGTATATTACATAAAGACAAAATACAATTTTATGTTATTCATATTTACAAATTTAAAAAAAAACAAACACGCTCACGACTGTCTTCCCCATGGTGGACATCCTCAGATACATACTCAGTGAGTATCTTTGAGGATACCAAGTAGGGGGTAGTCAGAGGCACGTCCAAACATTACATTTGGTACATGCCCGCGTTTTGCAAGTAGTAAGCATTCCACGTGACAGGTTGCAAGCCCATCGCCGCTTATAGGAACACTAACTGTTGACCTTCGAATTTTTGGTTCTAGGGCATGCCGGTTTCCTCACGATGTTTTCCTTCACCGTTTCGAGCACGTGTTAATGCGCACATAAATTTTTCGAGTGGAAAAATCCATTGGTGCACGTCCGGGTTCGAACCCACGACCTCCGGATCATAAGTCGAGGGAGAAAGTAAGAAATAAAATACATTTGAAGGATGAAGGACGAGGGACATCAGGAGGGAGAATATCGTTAAGGGAACACCGAAGTTTAGGACAGCTGAAGAACATATGAATGACCACGACATTAACCTGGCATGTGCAAATGTATCATAGTAGACATGATTTCTTTCTTTAGAAAAAGGTTTTATTTGCAAGTATTTCTAATCTATAATTATACTTACTATTGATAAAGCTAAAGATATTGTTTTCTTTTTAAACACTCTAATCTCTGGAACTACCGGTCAGATAGCTAAATTCTTTTTTTAATTTGATAGCCATTTTCATGGAGAAAGTTAACATCATGCAACGACCCTTAGGAGCCGAGCAGATGAAGTAATAGCACAGACGGTGGGGGGCGATGGGACGGGCCGGCGGGTGATAGGTCGGAAGGGGCCGTAAGCAGCCGTGGCACAACTAATTAATATAATAAAAATATTACAAGATTTTGCTATATCGCAAAAAAATCAACCTTGGCGGGACTAGAACCTGTAAGCTGCCACTTGATACGCGTGGGCTATACCAACTAATCCACTAGATCGTTACCATCTGGTCGAAATTATTTAGACGTTTCTGCTCGAAGCGACGAGGCTCCATATACAGGTTAATATAGGTAATTAGGGGATCAAACCATGAAGTAAACAACAAGATGGTCAGTTCGAAACTGTTTATTCATGCACACTCGGTGCCTACCCACATCTTATACATTTATACAAATCCAGTACATCTTCCCCTTATTAGACTAGTTAAAGTATAGGTAGGTACTTATAGCTACATTAGGGCCCTAAACTTAGCACATTATATCATACATTATTTTCTTTTCTCTGTTTGGAACATACAAATAGTGTATAATAGATACCTACCTACCAACCTAGTTGGAGTTTCCTGAACGTGATTGAGCAGGCACGAGGAACAAAGCATAATATAATCAAAATACAATAAAGATACCTAACAGGCAGGATATTTGTAAGTATTAGTAGTAAATAAAGTAGTATAGGAATTGTTTACGATAACTATTTCATGAACAATAGTTAAGAAAACTACATAATTATTAACATTAATTAGGTATTTACCTACAGTACCTAATAGTAGGTAGGTAGGTATTTTAATCATAATGGGTATTTATTGTTATCAGTACGTAAGTAATCGGCACACTATAATAAATAGCCCGCAGAGCATTTTAGACAAGTTTGATATGAAAAAAAAAAAGATAATAATATAACTCTAATGTTGTTATGGATTAGTATTGAATTTGCTTTAACTTTCTCTTTGCCTCTGTTGCAGCAGCCCTTTCAGAATGTCGGTTGGGGTGATTTGGAGATTCATCTGACAAACAATCATGATCGTCGTCGTCGGTGTTATAGCACGACCCGTAACTTTCCGATTGTTCTTCGAATAGATCATCACCAGTCACATCATCCTGCCGCATCGTCTCATCCAGCGATGCTGTGGGAGATGGAGGTTCTGGAAGTTTAATGAGGTGCCTTCTGTTCCTTCGAAAGACCCTTCCTGAGTCATCAGTGACGAAATAGGAGCGCGGTTCCGGAGCGTGGGAGGAGATGCGCGCGTGTCTTCGCGTCGCACCGTCCACTGCTATCACCTCGTCGCCGGGCTGCAGCTGCGGAAGCGCTCTAGCACGTATATCGTGATGTTGACGGCTCCTATCTCGATTACGTATTATATTTTCAAAGTCGACTGCATTATTTCTGTCTGGTTTTAATTTATCGGGGTGCGAGGGCAGGCGCGTATTGAGCCTTGAGCCTACGACCCATGAGAAGTTGGGCGGGACTCGCTATGCCATCTCTGGAAGTTGACCTATAGTTGAGGAGCGCTAGATAGAAATCTGCATTGGAGTCCATGCTCTTCTTCATTAATTCTTTAACCGTGCGTACCGCGCGCTCGCTTCTACCGTTAGACTGGAAAATATTAGATTTGCGGGAGCACAATAAAACACCGTGTTTCAGGAGTAGACAGAATGTTTATTGTACCTTGACGGTATTTATACTTAGGCATACAAAACTACCCACATTGGATTAGATGGAAACACATTGTATTGGATCAAACACCACAATCCTCCACCGTAAAATAACAATATAATGATACTCTATGAAAACTACTCACATGGTACCGTAGGTACAATAATTGATGTTTCCTAGAAATTAATACTATATAAGTTTCTAGTTATACTAACCATGACAGGTTTACAATGCTTATACTTACGATCTAACTATCTACCTAAGAAGGTAGGTAGGTACGTATACTATAAAACTACTTATACATAAATTATATTCCTTAACATATAAAACTAGGTACCTACATTAATGACGGGTCTACTTAATCTATTTCTAGACCGTACCGACGTGTAGGTTTGCGTATTCTTTTGTCGCAAAGTTTTTCAATAGCGGGTGCGTCTGTATCGGTAACGGAAGGTGCACTGTATGGGTTTTGTTTTGGACAATGGCCTTTACCTTCATCTTGGCCGGACGGACCGGATTTTGGGGAACCACGTTCCATCGCCTCAACCGAAATGGAAGGTTCCGCGAGTGGTACCGGCGTCGTCAGCTCGAACTCGGCGCCGCCGCAAGTGTTAGTGTTGGTGTCGGCCTCACTCGGAAATACGCATGAACTCTTACGTTTCAATTGATCGATATGTCTATGCGCTGCCAAGCCATTAGATGATTTTACCGAATAATTATTTGTACCGTGTCTCTCTAAGATTTGGCCCGCTGACCATTTGTTATTAGCTCCGAAATCCCTGTACCATACCGACTCGCCCGGATTCAATTGCCGGGAACTTCTAGCGTTTTCTACAGCCTCAAGCTCCTTGCTACGCAACTTACGCCCAGGGTCGGGCTTAAGGATATCTAAGCGTGTCCTCAAACGTCTACCTTGCAACAACTGAGCCGGGCTCTCCCCTGTTGCACAATGCGGAGTATTGTGATAACTTAATAGATATCTCTGGATTGCAAGTTCGGGATCTATTCCAACCTGGCGAGCCTTTTTTATGTCATTTTTTATAATCTTAACTGCGTTTTCTGCCGCTCCATTCGAGGCCGGATGGTATGGGGCTGAAAATTGTTGGCGGATTCTGTTACCTTCTAGGAATGTTCTAAATTGACTACTCGTAAAAGGAGGACCGTTATCAGATACTACCTGCTTCGGAATTCCCCAACGCGACCAGGACTCCCGCAATTTCTTTATCGTCGCGTCAGCAGTTGTGCGCGTCATTTTAAATGCTTCGATCCATTTAGACCTTGCATCGATCGACACTAAGTAGGTATGACCATCGATGGGACCAAGAAAGTCCAAATGGATCCTCTCATATGGTGCGTGGGGCCACCGCCATGGTGCAGGGGGTGCGCCCGGTGGCGCAGGCGCAACCGCAGCGCACGTGATACACGCGCGACATACCGCCTCCACCGCCTCGTCCAGGCCCGGCCACCAAACATAACTACGCGCATACGCTTTCGTCTTTACAATTCCCATGTGAGACTCGTGTAGTTCCCGGAGTATCGACTGCCTACATGCCTCAGGGATTACTAGTCGGCGCCCCCACATTACACAGCCTAATTCTATGTACAACTCATTTCGCCTAGCTAGGTATGGATCAAGCTGTTTTATCTCGACTACCTTGGGCCAACCATTTTCAATATACCCATACACGCGGCTCAATACTGGGTCCCGCGCAGTTTTCCGCCTGATTGTTTCGTTGTCCAGAAGCATCGCGTCAGTAGCAAAGTGTAGGTACGTCTGTTCCGGTGGCTCCACCGCACACCTCTCGATTATCGGCAAGCGAGATAGAATATCCGCGCCATTGTTATACGTACCTACGTACTCTATGTGAAAGTCATAAGCGGAAAGAATAAGCGCCCAACGTTGCATGCGACTTGCAGCCATGGTAGGTATACCCTTTTGGGGACCAAAGATGCTTACGAGTGGTTTATGGTCAGTCTTTAATTTAAATCGCCTACCAAAAAGGTACTGATGAAACTTTTTAACACAATACACGATCGCTAGGGCTTCCCGATGTATCTGCGCGTAACCTTGTTCCGCTTTAGAGAGCTTTCTCGAAACGTATGCGACAGCGCGCTCTTGCCCGTCGCACTCGGTCTGCGACAGCACGCCGCCGATACCTACCGCGCTCGCGTCGCACGTCAGCGTCAGCTCGCAGGCCGGGTCATAGTGCGCCAGCACGCGGTTGCTCATTAGCAGCTGCTTCACACGATCGAAAACCTGCTGATGCCGATCACCCCATTGCCACCGTGCGCCTTTACGCAGTAATTCATGCAGTGGGTTAAGTATACCGCTGAGTTTGGGAACGAATTTGGCATAAAAGTTGACCATACCTAGAAAGGATCTAAGCTCGGAGACCTCCGTCGGGCTCGGCATCTCTTTAATAGCCCGCAACTTTTCCGGGTCTGGCCTGATACCGTGCCTATCTACGATATAACCTAAGTATTTAACCTCTTTTGACAAAAATGAACACTTTTCCAACTTTATTTTCATACCTACCGATTCTAATTTGCTTAAGAGATATTCTAATGATCTTAAATGGGATGCTCTGTCTTTGTGTGTTAAGATTATGTCATCCGCAAAACACTGCACATTAGGTATGTTTTGTACCAGATTGCTAACAATCCGTTGAAAGATCCCACTGCTGGATGACAGTCCGTATACCAGACGATTGTATTTAAATAGGCCCCGATGAGTATTGATGACGCAGTACTTTTTAGCGTCTTCCGAGAGGCAGATCTGATTATACGCTTGTGATAAATCAATTTTCGTGAATTCCTCCCCACCGGCTAAGTTCGCGAGTAAATCATCTATTCTTGGCAGCGGATACCTATCGACTAACAGAACGGGATTTAGAGTTACCTTAAAATCGGCACATAAACGGAGTCCACCGTCACTCTTATTGACCAACACAAGCGGCGTCGCCCAGTCCGAACAGTCGACGGGCTCGATGATTCCGTCGCGCAGCATCGCATCAAGTTCCGCATCAACGCGCTCGCGCAAAGCGTAGGGCACCGGCCGCGCGCGGTGGTATACCGGCGCCGCGCCCTCGCGCACCCGCAGCGCAGCGCACCCTCCAGTATACCGGCCCAGACCGCCACTCCATACATCTTTATATCTGTCAAGCATACCCCGGAGCACTTCATTAACTGGCTCGATCTTAAAATTATTACTGACGTTGCTACATTGTAAAATAGGTATCTGTATTCCTAGTTCTGCAAGCCACTGTCTACCTATTAATGTCGTCACGGCTTTGTCTACAACAAATAACTCTAAAAACTTCTCTTGGCCGTTAAAATTAATATTTGCCTTCATAACACCTAATGGCCTCACTTTAGATTTTCCATCGTAAAAAAGAAACACGTACTTTGACCTTTCTAATTGGACATCACTAAATAAAGTGTCATAAGTTTTCTTGCTAATGCATGACCCAGGCGATCCTGTGTCTACTTCCATTCTAAGTTTACGTCCATTCACTATAAGGTCCAGACTCACCGGCTTGTAGTCGCCTAGCGCCATGTGGAATAATGGCTCCCCCACCTCCACCTCCGAGGATGACCCCTCGCTGGCATCGTCCGGGTGTACATAATGCATGCCAGCCTGGTACCGCCCATCATCACCAACACCGCCTGCGCCGCGCCGGTAAACTGCCTTCCCGCCGTTATCTTTATTTTTGTGCGGGCAAACCCTTCTTAAGTGACCCTTATTACGGCAACTACTGCATACAAAATTTTTGTATCGGCACCCATCCCACTGGTGCTGCCCTCCACATGCTTTGCATCCGTGCGGTCGGCTCGTTGATGAATATGCCGACGCCGCCGACGACTTATTGCTCCGCGTTGAGTTATAGAACCTTTCGCCGGCGCCGCGCGCCGCTGACGCTCGCAACGCATGCACAGCGCTTGTGCTGGCGGACGCTGCCGTTGAATCCACGGCCGCCGCGTCTCTTTCCGCAGCCTCCAGCGCCGTGGCCAATGTGAGAGCCTTGGCATACGTCAACTCAGGTTCCGAAAATAGCCTCTGTCTGATTAGATCGCTGCTCACTCCACACACAAACTGGTCTCGCAAATTGTCCGTTAACGTTTCTTTAAACTCGCAATCCTTTGCGAGCTTCTTCAAAGTAGTTAGATATTGAACAATGCTCTCACCGGCTTCTTGACGTCTTTGTCGAAACCGATAGCGTTCCGCCATGATGGATGGTTTTGGTTGCAAATGTTCACGAACAATGGTTATGAGTTCTTCGTAGCTGAGATCCGTGGGCTTCTTTGGATTGCACAAATTGACCATCAATTCGTACACACTATCACCCACAAGGGAAATTAACGTAGGTAGCTTAAGTTCCTCCTTGATTGTGTTCGCGCGAAAGTACATCTCGACCCGCCCGCAGTATAAAGTCCAATCGCCCGAAACAACATCAAACTCTTTAATTTTTCCAACCGACATTGTTCGTATGCACTAATTACAGTTACGTATTACGCGAATTCGTGGTTTAATCTTCGTCGCCACTGGAAAATATTAGATTTGCGGGAGCACAATAAAACACCGTGTTTCAGGAGTAGACAGAATGTTTATTGTACCTTGACGGTATTTATACTTAGGCATACAAAACTACCCACATTGGATTAGATGGAAACACATTGTATTGGATCAAACACCACAGTTCAGTATAAAATATTTGTTTCCAAAATGTTAAAGCTCCTCATTACAAGTCCAGAGAATCATAAGAATCTTCGAAATAATTTATAAATTAATGAACAAAATGTTCAATTCTCTTACTTCCTGTCATAAGCCAAATAGGAGCCTGTAGGTCTGAAAAGTCTTTGATTAATATTATTTCCAAGCCTGAAATTCTTTTATACACTAGTGTTTTCAAAAGGATTTGAGAGGTCACGTACATAAGATCAAATTCAAAGAAAGGTCACATAACATCTTTAACGAAATCAATTTGCCTTCACTTAATCAGGTTATTCTATTTTGAACTCTACCCGATTGGTATAAGGAGTGTAACGAGAAATAAACAACTAAGGGGGACTCACGATTCGACCTTTGAACGTTTTTCGGTTCAATACCTTTTTTAACCCGATTTTAGTGAAAGGCGCAATTCAACCCAGAGTTATATGACTGCCTATTCCGTGATGGCAAAACATTTCGGAGCTCAAATCAAATGAGTCAATTCCTTTAAAAATATCAAACCAACTGCAAAACCCTACAAAAGATTGAATTCCAAGGCAAAAATGTGAGTACAATTCACAAAAAGATATTCCATTGCCATGAAGGAATGATTCCGAAGGTGGCTTCAGTGACCGCAGACCACAGAAAGGCATACTAATTGTTAATTAATTATTGGTATAGCGCTAGCAATTGAAGATCCAAAATATAACTATTCGAATCTGTAACAATCACGGAAAGAAATGTTAAAAGGAAAAAATAGTATTAAAATTTTCTATGGAATTAACAGTTCGCTTTAAAGGTATGATTCGGAATATGACCGCAGACCACAGATCACGGCAACAATGCAGCTAAATACCCATATTAATATTATGTATATAAATGATAATACGGTAACTGCTTACATATAAATAAATAAATAAATAATGCTGGACATTTTTCACACAGCATCATCTAGCCCCAGAGCTTATGTTATGGGAACTAAATGAAAATACTACTTATATATTTTTTTTTGTAAATATATACATATTATACATAGAAAACACCCAGATCCCGAGACAAATATTTGCTTATGCAAACATTTGTCCCGAGACGGGAATCGAACCCGCAACCTTCTGCGTCTCAGGCGGGCCTTCGCCCACTGCGCCACAGAGGTCGTCAATTTTTACATATAGATAGTTAGATACTTTTTTATTCAACACATACTGATACAGCACAGATAAATACAAATGACAAGACGGACAAATAATTAAAAAACACAGTAGAATACAATACGTGGTTGCTAACCAGTACTAACGAAGGCGATCTATGCTACAGTGGTAAATGTAGGCAGCATGTAAAAAAATTTTAATGAGTTGCTATGATTTAGCACCTTCTGGAGGAAAAGACAGTTCTACAGTCTGTGGTTCCAATCAGTTGTTGTCCGAGATCATACAAATACGTCCGGGATATCATAACGCTACGTTAATTTTACGTACGTAGGTTACAATAAACACGTTCTAATACGCTACAAACCTACTTATCATTTTATTCGCAAAATGGCGACTTTTATTCCGTTTGTCTCACTGCGAGACTCCAGGGAAATCTCATAGATAAATTATTCCAAATCTCACGACGCCCGACAGAACGCCGTGTCAAAAAGAATATAACTTTGATAAAACAGTTTTACGTAAAGTGATAGGTGTCTTCATTTGCGTGATCTTGACTGCTGAATGAGGCGGGGACGGAAAAAGTAGGTTTTGTGAGATTCATTATTTAAGAATATAATAGAATATAAAGTGATTTATTTAACACAACAACACGGACATTTACAAAATACCACACTTTATACCTATTTATCTGGGCCATAAGATTTTTACAAAACAAATAGCCACACAGTAATATTTTTTAGCTAATTAGTCCCATCTGTGCCGTATCGGCCAAACAGGTCCTTCAGCATTATGTAGATAAAAAAAACATTTTATAAACCTTTAGGAGACTCTCAATTTATTTAAGTGAACTAAAAGTATTATTATCTCGCGAATTACAGCAGCTCTACGATTACCAAACAATTCATCCATAGTTTATCGACGACCTCGATAGAGCGGTGGGCGAGTAGCCGGCTGCGACACAAGGAGTGCGGGTTTGATTCCCACTGTGGAACATATGTTTGTAAATTATGCAGATATTTGTTCCCGGTCTGGGTTATGTGTTACCACGGTACTCGTAGTTACTGATACTAACGACACCGAGAAACCTAGTGTGCGTTTAAGACTACAGGCGTCATAAAACTTTGATGCCGTTCGAATCTAAAACTATAATTCAACAAGATCTCGAAATTCAGAACATTTTCATTGATCAGAACAGAATCAGTTGCCAGAAAAAATATTCGTATTTTTGGACTCATACATTTTATGTGTTCGAAATTATAATCCTCAATTCATCTCACTTTAGGTATCATCATAAAAAAACGTCACAATAAAAAAATACACATTTCTGCAAAAACCTTGACACGGGGAAAATGATTCAGTGGTACTTATATTGTACTGAATCACTTTCCCCGTTTGACAACGGCCCGAACCCAATTCCATTCTATCTTATCATTCCAGTAGACTTGACCAAGCTCATCAACAAAGGGAAAGTCCAGTATCAAAATTAGAGCTTAACTTCGTCCACTACCTACCTATTGATCCTTTTATTACGTCCGGTTAACTTGCTGCAGAAGTTCGATACATAGCATATTGTTATAGCAAACGGAGAAAAGCTGGTTCATTTTAAGGCACGGACAATCTGGCGCGGTGATTGTGAAGATTAGATTCACATAAACTTTGACAAACACTATTGACAGAAGGTTGCGGGTTCGATTCCCGCTGCAGGACAAATGTTTGTAATGTTTGTCTCGGGTGTGGATGTTTTCTATGTATAATATGTATGTATTAGGTTGGGGAAAAAGTCTTTTCGCATTATTGTATGTATGAACTTGTAATAAAATCTCTTTGGCTATACTATTTGTATCTGGCTGGTTTTGGTATCATTAAAAGTTTAAATTTTAAAGAAGATAATTCCAAATTCAAATTAGGAAAATGTGTGATTTTTATTTGTTTTTCGTACTGTTAAGATGAGTGAATCTAATGAAGAAATTCGATACATTTTAAAATTTTACTACAAAAAAGGTAAAAATGCAACGCAAGCCGCGAAAAAAATTTGCGATGTTTATGGACCTAGTGCAGTGTCTGTGAGAGTAGCACAAATTTGGTTTAAGCGTTTTCAATCCGGAAATTTTGATGTCAAAGATGCACGTCGCTCTGGTCGCCCTATTACGGATAAAATGGATGCCATTTTTGAAAAAGTGGAGCAAGATCGGCATATCAGTAGTTACGACGTAGCTGAAGAACTGGGAATTGACCACAAAACAGTTTTGGCGCATTTGAAAAAAACTGGGTACACAAAAAAGCTCGATATTTGGGTACCTCACGAGCTCACTGAAAGAAACCTAATGAACCGTGTTCTCATTTGTGATTCTTTATTACGACGTAATGAAACCGAACCATTTTTGAAGAAATTTTTGACCATTTTTGACCTCACACATCTTTAGCCACTCAGCAAAAATTAAGAGAGTTTGGCTGGGATGTGTTAATGCATCCGCCGTATAGTCCTGACCTTGCACCTTCAGATTTCCACCTGTTTCGGTCTCTTCAGAATTCTTTAGGCAGTGTCAGGTTAACATCACGAGAGGACTGCCAAAACCACTTGTCGCGGTATTTTGAACAGAAGCCCCAAAGTTTTTATAGCAATGGGATCATGTCCCTGCCTACAAAATGGCAAAAAGTTATCGAACAAAATGGTACCTACATACTTTAGTTAAATGTAAATAAACTATATTAAAAAATGTTTTGAATTTTCTTAAAAAATGCGAAGAAACTTTTTCCCCAACCTATTATTTACAAAAAAAAAAGTATTTATGTAGTATATCAGTCATGTAGTTCACATAATACAAGCTCTGCTTAGTTTGGGGCTAGATGATGCTGTGTGAAAAATGTCCAGCATTATTTATTTATTTATTTATTTATTTTCCTTTGATCGCCACCGTTTCAGTTTGACCGGACTTTAACGAGCTCGAGACTTTTCAATTGCAGCTTTGGTCCAATCCAAAGAGTTTCTTATACCGCGTTTACATATTCGTCATTCGCGTACGAATATAATAGAATAGAATATAAATGGATTTATTTGTCACAACTACAAAGCACAAAATGGACAGGTACAAAATTGATAAAGGACTACATTTTCTAGATAGGTAACAGTAAATTTAAAAAAAAACACAGAGACGCGGAAGACTTTTTGTAGCTGTGCGTTTTCCGCCGCAGATTAGTACTAAGTTATCAACATTCGTACTTGAATTACGCATATGTAAACGCGGTATTACAATTAAATACCGCTAATAATAAAATATAATTGAATTATTAGGAATTTCAAAAGTCAATCCTCACATTCGAACCCTCAAAACCACGCGTGCCTATCAATTAGTTCAGTGACTAACTTTAAATAATTGTGCTAGATTATGTATTCCAAAAGTCAAAGGACGAATCCAATTTGTATGGGCAGATTTCCATAACATACTATGCTCGTCACAAATACCGCAAAGACTTAATACGAAAGACGACAATCAATGCATATAGCCATAATATGGCAGACCGACTTATCACTAATTAATTTAAAAAAAAAACACCAACCAGACATAGATCTCTAACTACATGATTAAATCCGAAACCAGTAAATACGTGACTAGTTCAGCTATTTCCTTTAACCTATGTCATTGTTCTGTCCCTGTTAGCAATCAAAGTGGAAAACTGTGTACTGAAATATAGTCACAGCTAGAGGTATTTATTAGTATAAGGTTCGTTAGCTAACCAACCTGTTGGTTATAAATCTGCTGGATATTTTATATTATTTTTGGAGGCAAATGTAAAATATTTGTTTTGCATACAGGATTGTTTTTATATAGCGAAAAAACGTATTTCAACCGCAGATTTCATCCGCCATAAGTGAAAATAACCAATGTATCTACGAATATCAGATTATTGTATATAAGGATTAAAAAAGAAAATCTCTGAACAGATTCAAATGGCTACCAAAATACCGTGTGGTATACTGATAAATAGAATCCTGAGTGATATCACTAACTATTCTTCCAAATTTCATCAAAATAGTCGGAACCATTATTGTTAAAATCAGAATAAAAAGAAAAAACAATTAAATTTTATTAATTCTTTTTCCGCTGCCCCAACATCATTTTCCTTTTATAGGATAGGCTGTAAAAAGAAAATGAATCCTCAGTGAAAACGAAAAAAAGCAAAAAGGTTCTTATAGGACGAACTGAACAGAAATGCCCCACGCACTTACCTGATCCATCTAGTCTAGACAGTATAAAGTAGCGCCAAATTTAGGCATCAGCTCAGCATATTCAAGGTAAGGAGGCTACCTACTTAGATTTGTTATTCTGCCGACCCTAAGAGACAGGTCAAGACATGGCAGGTATCCTCTTTTCACCTTTGAAAATCGTTGACAATCTATTACCCGATTAGAACTCCATTCCCTAATAAAAGTATATGCGAGATTCAATTATAAAACAACGGATGCTTACGAATATTAAATCAATAGAGTAATCAAACCTTTGGCTAGGGGACACCCTTTCATTGGGAGCCATCCCATTGTACTTAACACAGCGAGGCATCTAATTGCCGACTGACATTTACAATTAGTAGGTACCGAGCCTTCTGACAAGGGATGTGGGAGTGACGATTTGGCCGAGTTTGAAAATTCACCTAAAAGTTCACTAACATTTGGGCAAACAGGGAACTGGATCTTATCTAAATCAACGCATTAGTATTGCCATTCGTCGTGTAGTGGTCTGGATAATCCCTGTGATGGAAATACTTAGTAAGTAGATCCGTGAGGAAATCATTTAGAGGGTAGCCAAGGCACGTCTATTCTTCATATTTGACCTAATTGTTTGAGCTGTATATAATTAGTAAAATTTAAATTATCATGGTTTGGTTGCGACTATACCACGTACTTAACTATTCTCTTTCCGACTTTTTTCCAAACATTCTCGCCTCGGTTTTTTTTTTACTATCAGTCACAGCCTTACGGGTTAGTTATCTATACATGTTTTAGAAAACCTGCAAGATCATTAATGAATGAATGAAATGCACCGACTTAGTTTCGACTCATACCGATAGTACGGTACGTGAAAATTCCCGATTTACAATATGAATATAGCCTTTATTTCTGAGAATTATACAACGAAGATATTCTTACGTAGCTTAAAACTAAAAAGTTAACAATATATTTATTTGACATAATAAAATTTATTAAATTGTATTTACGAATCAATAGCCGAGTCGACCTAGTGGGCGATACCCCGATTTATGATCCGCAGGTCGTGGGTTCGAACCCGGTCGTGCACTAATGGATTTTCCACTCGAAAAATTAATGTGCGCATTAGCACGTGCTCAAAACGGTGAAGGAAAACATCGTGAGGAACCCGGCATGCCCTAGAACCAAAAATACGAAGGCATGTGCCAACAGTTAGTGTTCCAATAAGCGGCGATAGGCTTGCAACCTGTCACGTGGAATGCTTACTACTTGCAAAACTCGAGCATGTACCAAATGTAATGTTTGGACGGGCCTCTGACTACACCCTACTTGGTGTCCTCAAAAGATATACTCACTGAGTATGTATCTGAGGATGTCCACCATGGGGAAGACAGTCGTGAGCGTGTTTGTTTTTTTTTTTTTATGAATCAATAGGTTCCTGAACTAATAGAAACTGTAGCCATTCCTATTTCAGGAGCCATTGGCTTCTCCCAAAAGTTCTAAGTATTATATCGTACTTAAAACAATTAATGGCAAGTTTTTTAACCGTCATAATTAAATAGTTTTATCATTTCTCAGTGTACCACCAAGCGGCCTCTTAATAAATAAAAAGCCAACAGATTCATGCATGGTTTTCAGATGTTATATCCTTTCAGTTAAAACTTCGTTTAAATTCCTGAAATTCTCTACTACATTATGAACTATCCTCACACAAAAAATACAGCAACCACAAACGCCCGAACAAAATTTAAACTGAAATACTAGTGACTGCTCCCAACTTTACTCAGAATAAAACAAAAAAATCTTGAGGCACTCCATACAGTAACCATTAGCTTTATTATAAACCCCCGCAGCTTATAAATAAGGTTGAGATTCCAATGCTCTAAAGTTTACCAAGCCGTGTGACTTGAACTTTATATGGCAGGAAATAGGGGTGAGTTTAAAGTGCTCATTGAGGAAGTTTAGTTTGAAACTAGCTGAAAATGGTTTATTTAACTTCTTTCAAGAAAAAACAGTTATGAAATTGTGCGACGGTAGTTAAGGGCTATTGTCTGACGGCGTCAGATATTAAAAGTACCCATTTAGGTTAGGTTAAAGTTTGTTTTCAAACAACTTCAAAAAAGGAGGTTCTCAATTCGTTTGTATGTTTTTTTATAATAATAAAAATAATACTGGATACATTCACACAGCATCATATAGCACCAAATTAAGCAGAGCTTGTATTATGGGAACTACATGACTGATATACTACTTATATACTTTTTTTGTAAATACATATTATGCATAGAAAACACCCAGACTCGAGACAAATATTTGCAGATCATACAAACATTTGTCCAGCGGCGGGAATCGAACCCGCAACCTTCTGCTTCTTATGTGTAGGTATGTTACGCGAACATGCCAATAGTGGATCGATTATAATAATATTTTTTTTATTCCGTAATGTATACTTCAAGGATCCCATATACCCTTATAGGTGAAAAAAAGGGATGAATTTTCATATTCGACTCTTAATTATTCGAAGTCGATTTTAATTTATTCTTCATTAAATGTACACGCCTAAAGTAGCGGCCACACCTTGCGGATAAAGTTTCTCGATTGTCGACCACGAACCAGATGACACAGTGTAGGAAGGCCACACATCCGATGGACTGATGTCATCTTAAAAGTACTTTATTTATTATTTTTCTTGACGAGCGCGTCATAACTCTTTAACACGAAGCCATGCCCAGCAGTGGACTTCTACATGCTGTTGATGTCGATAAGCAAACGCAACAAACAAACACACTACCCCCACTCTTCATTACACAAAGGAGTATTATAATATCTGTTACAAAGGTTAGCTGGAAGATAATGTTTTTTAATGATTTGACGAGATAAACAGGCATACGGCCTATTGAGATCTGGAACACCTGGGACATTGCTGCGTTGCCTGCTCTAAAGGACTCTTTTTACATTTCTCTTTTTTTGAAGCAAGTCATATTATAATTGTCAAAGTTAGATTTATGTGGAGAACATTGGGGAGGCCTATACTGGAAAGCAAGACAATCAAGAAACCGGTGTCTTATATATATCCTATACTACTAATATTATAAACGCGAAAGTTTGTGAGGATGGATGTTTGTTACTCTTTCACGCACAAACTACTAAACGGGTTTTGATGAAACCTTACAGTAATATAGCTTAAACATCAATAGCAATAACACATAGGCTACTTTTTATCCGGGTACCACGCGGGCGAAGCCGTGGACAGAAGCTAGTATATATATATAATTTACATATACTCTAAATTCCTTTGTAATACTAAGTAGAAAAATGAGATGAAATGTTACTTTTAAGATTGTTAATAAAGGCTATTATTGTTATTATTCTTACACCGGAAACAACTCAGAAGGCAGTTCACTCCACATTTCACATGTACGAGGTGAAAAGGTCCCGTAAAACGGGTAGAACGAGAGAGCCACGTATCCAATCATGTGGGGATTATATTAGCATAGTTACCAATTTATTACCTGCGCACAAAACGGGGAGTAGCGGGTTCGATCCCGGCCGAGATACTCTTTTTGTGCATAATACGACTTTGTACAAGTAGGTATATACAAAAAATACAGATGAAACAGCTAGCTATCTAAAGACCGTTGCAAACGATCTATAGATAGCTCAACTGATCCAGATCACTACCAGGCGGAAGCGTTCCCAAAATACTGGCCGCATTGCCACGCTGCATGGCAATGCTAATGCGTTGACCCAGATAAGAGCCAGCTCTCTTGTCACGCGTCGCTTCGACCAGTCGCTCTGAAAGAATTTTGATAACGCGAAGGGCCCCGGTTCCCCACGGACCCAGAGTAACCTTATTTGCCACTTTATTATTATATAATTTCATTATTAATATAAATTATATAAGCAAATTTCTACTATTTTTATTTTTAAAAACCAAAACGTAGACATTAAAAACTTCCACTGAACTCCGACTTCTAAATGCAAACTAGTGGTCCAGAGCAATCTAAACTCGGTCCGTTATAAAATCACGGGACTTCACTCCGCCAATTGAAAAGGTGCCGTTCTGCCTAATTATATTGGAAGTTCAGGCTTTTAGGGGTCTGTAGGAATATTTTAAGTACACAAAACCTCAAAAAACGTTAAACATACACTTGCAAAGGATGTCACACTAGTATCCCCTGTATCGTGGGTATCAGTGGTACCAGCAACACCCAGATCCAGAATAAATTACAGAATCAAACTTAACCATAGTTTAAAAGAACATCCTCAAAATTACGAAAGATAGTTTAAATCGGTGTTTTATCTTCTAGATATAGACTTTTAAATCCTGATTTTCAAGACAAATTGTTGTACAAAGGCAATGTTAAACTAAAATATCGAACAGTCTATTTGAAATTTCAAAAAGAGGTTTAGTATAACTCAACCTCTTTTTGAGAAACTACTTTCTTTTGGTGGCCAATCAAAATTATGAGTTTTTTTTTTTTAAGTTTTTTTAATCCATTGGATCCATTGTAGTCATCATCATCATCATCAGCCCACATTAGTCCACTGCTGGACATAGGCCTCTCCCAATACGCGCCACTGAGCCCGGTCTTCGGCTCTTATCATCCACTTACTGCCAGCTGCCTTTCTTACGTCATTGTAGTCGCTTTGCCATAATACTCTTTTTTCGATAAGGTATATTTAAACCTTGGTTTAGTGGCTCTGACAGAACTCGAGTTGACTTCGAGTTTAGACAACTTTCCGTAATTAAATCCATGACCTCTAAACAAATATAAATTTGGCACATGCCAACGTTTTGTTAGCATCCCACGTGAGATGTTGCAAACCCATTGTCACTTATTGGAACTTTATATTTTTCTATAATGCATCCGTTCCGCACAATGATGTTTTCCTGCATCGTTTTGAGCAGCGTATTGCGCACATACACTATCCAAGTAGAAAATAAATTGGTACACGACCAGATTCAACCCACAACCTTTGGATTGAAAGCCTACCACCTACTTGGTCAAATCAGCTCACGTTCAAAATATACCTCAAAAGTAGTATTATTTATTTATGAGGTTCACCAACAGTTAACACATGAATACACACTAATAAGTAATAATACTTACCAAGTATAGGCAAACACAAAATACATTACTTTACTTCAGTCTTCAGGAGCTAAATTAAATGCCTACCCATTTTTTATTATGTACAGAACTCTTACCTATCTATGTGCATCACTTCTTGCCGGATTTATTATCCTTCCGCGGCGGTGGTGCTTGCGGAATACAGAACAGTTTTTACGGTTTCGAAGACAGCTCAGACTCTGCTGAACTATGGCTATAAAGTCCCTGGACGAAAAGTCATCAATGTAAAACTACCTTTGTTGTGCGCTGTCCTACTTTTACGTTTTCAGCAAAGACTCTTGAACTACTTATCCAAAAACAATCAAACATTACGCTCACGACTGTATTCCCCAAGATGGACAAACTCTCAGTGAGTAGATCTTTAAGGATACCAAGTAGGGGGTAGTCAATAGCACGTCCAAACGTTACATTTGGTACATGTCCACTTTTATCCCCTGTACTAAATAAAAAGCGGGGATGAAAATATTGTAGGTTATCATTGAATAGGTCTTTTAAAAATCGCATCGAGGTTTTCTGAACCATTTTCTAGTCTTACATACTTCCCACAAAGAAACGATGAATGCTTTTAAGCCACCGA
Source organism: Perizoma affinitatum (assembly GCA_961405105.1). Classification (NCBI taxonomy): domain Eukaryota; kingdom Metazoa; phylum Arthropoda; class Insecta; order Lepidoptera; family Geometridae; genus Perizoma; species Perizoma affinitatum. The sequence goes on along the minus strand of OY560205.1, from coordinate 9,504,549 downwards.
CTTCCCACAATCACATAATTACAGTATGGATCTTGGACATCTCAACCAATCTAAAAATGCTTAACAAGCAAATGCCAGTCTTTATTCACTTTGGTTCATTAAGATACCAAATAAATGCGTCCCGAGACTGAACAGTCCCATGTTTTATTTTTTACTTTTTGCTTTTCAATAACTTCCCTTTGTTCCGAGTTGCAGTCGAGTTGTGGCTCAAATGATTTGTATTTGTTCGGATTTCTTGTAACTTTTGCTGGAGTGACTTGTTGGGGAAAACTGAAATTAATTAAATCTTTCATAACTGGAATACAAATAAAGCGAAAAAACATCCATCCAGGCTCCATTCGTAAACAACTCTGCAAATCTACACAACCTTCAATATAACCACTGTTTGTTCATTTTTATAATTTACTAGCCTCTGCCTACGGCTTCACCCGCTTACTAGCCTCTGCCTACGGCTTCACCCGCATGGATGATTATTACCGATAGTCTTCGTAATGGCTGATCCGAGTCGGTTAAAATAAGAAAAACAAACTCGTTATCCTTTATCCCCCAGTGATTATCGGTTTTGTGAAATAACTGGAAATCAGAAGCCTATTTAGTCGTTGATAAATTATTATAATTCATAATTAAGGTTTACTTGTAAACCGCCGTCTTCTGATTCCATTTTATCTTATTCATCCAAAGGTTGTGTAGAAAAGATCGCTTTTAATGATAAGACCATTTATTTTATAAACAAATAAGGTAAGTTTGTTTATATGAATTCCTGTTTTTTGTACTTACTTTGGTGTGCAATTAAAATGTATATATATATCTATATAAATATTAATGCATGTTGTATTTTTCATAAAAACAGTCTCTCTTATGAGTAAAACGTTAACACAGAAGTTCATACAAAAAAAAACCTGTATAAATCCTGTTCACCCTACAAGCATGGCCGATTAAATACAACGAATGGGGTAAAGTTGCCAGTGTGGTCAGCGCTGCACATTGCAAACATACACTGTGATAAACACAGGATCGTTGTAACTATGGGCGTTGTAAATGATGTAATGCAGTAGGAAAACTTTATTTGCATCTATTATCTCGGAACATTAAAAGCCTTCCGCTGAATAAATTTACAAAAGAACTAAGACGCTGGCTACTTAATAATGCATTTTATGATGTGAAATAATTTCTTAGAAATTGTATTTTTTTTGCTGCATGATATTTGTATTGAATTGTATTGGTAATTTATTTTTTAATATGGACATGTTAACCTTCAATTAGATTAGATATTAAATTAAATTTGCATCCCAGATATTGGGGAATGTGAGCTCCATCAAATAATATAAATAACTTTTTACTACCGCATTCAGGCAAATAAATGTATTATTATTGAAGCTTTTATTGAATGGATAGCAAGAACTATAATCGTCTATTTTTCTTGAAAAAAACATTTGGATCTCTTTTAGTTAAGAATGATTAGGTATCTTTTAAACCTTCATGCTCCATCGACGGATATATCATCACATATATTATAATAGAATTTTAAAGCCTCTTAAAAAACTGTGCCATAATATTCTCATAATCTTTAAATGTCTAACGGACATTTTAAGCTTAGTGCAGACGGCATTAGCATACTGTACATAAGTTTACTTTGCGACAGAGTATTTTGTGTTGAGAAGTTTTTGCCTTGTCCGTAATAGGGTAGTTTACCCTACAGTGTGCGCTGAACAAAATGGAGTTTTAGAAAAGTTTAGATTGTACCATGTTACCGAGATGATAACCTGCACCCTCAGAGCCATAATTGCAGCTATCAATATAACATATATTTTTTATTTACCACACTTCAGAGAAATCACAAGATTTTATAATATCGCAAAAACTCAACCTCTGCGGAACTCGAAACCGTGACTTGGTACGCGGGGGCTATACAACTAAGCCACAAGATCAACCTCCACTAAGTGTATAAATAATAGAGAGGTAATTATAGAGAGAGTGACTGAGAGCTTTGTTTATCAGTTTGGTGGATTATTTTTACAGTATAATTAGACTGACTTCATAGTTATGGTACCAGGACGATATGACTCTGTTTATTAGTTATAGTTAAACACGTGCTCAGTCAAAGTCAAAGTCGTCATCATCAGCGGCCTGTAGAAGTCGTTGGCCTCCATAACGAACGATCTTGGGCAACCTCCATCCACCGACTTCTCGCAAGCTATAAAATGACTTCGGTCCATCAGAAAGGCCTTCCTACAATTTATTCCCTAATTTGATAACCTTTATTCCCTATCAGTTTTCGGTTCTGGGAGCCACAATAGCCTGCCCATTGCTAATTTAACTTGCTAATTCCAAGCGCTATGCCAGTGATTTTAGAGTTAAAGTCAATAAGTTGTTATTCAAAAATTCACAGAAGCCCAACATAAATACTGCTTACGCTCGGCTGAGGGCAACCCTAACCGCCGAATACTAAATCACTACTCAACGTTGTTAGAAAATGAAAGCTTTATACATTGCATTTAGCGCCATCTCTGCATCAATCTTGAGTAGCGTTTCAGTTAATGGTCGTAAGCTCATTTTCATCTCTATCACTTGATATATACTACTATGAGCAGGAAACATGACGACTTATTAGAAGGGCAAATGTTTGTACATGTTTAATTTAAAAAAAAAGACAAATAAAACGATGGGAGGATGAAATAAAACTGACAGCTGGCCCTTTCTGGAGAAAGGCAGCTGCAGACAGACTTCACTGAAACGAGCTAGAGGAGGCCTTTGCCGACAGGCACTCTGAATTAAAAGATATTATCTAAAATATGTAATAGGAATAACGATGATGTTTCAGAAATAAAGGCTTATTAATAATAATTATTATTTTTCAAAAATAGCATAAGATTTTAGTATTTTGTTTATTTTAAACATTAAAATAATCAAAGGTTATCACAAGAGAATGTCTCCGAATGGTTTTCTGTTAGGTACGAACAGTCAGTGACAAAAGCTAGTTCAGATTTTTCGTACCCAATTATATCTGAAACACAATGACAAAATTTAAATATATTTTAAATTTAACAAACATTACACAAAACAGTAGAGGGCTATCTCTCGTCATTTCTTCGAAATATTTAATATAATTGATTTCATAGTTTTATATACACGAAACCAGAGTTACTAGCTTACTATCCTGGCTTGAGAAACTAGCCTCGTGTATCTCGAGTATAAGAGACAAATCACTGTTTAGTCAACTTTTGAATAATATTTATAGGTAAGAGCCTATGAAAATAATATCTCTCGAACCACCAACCCAGATGAAAACATTTGACCGACATCCTCAGAGAAACATTACATTTATAGCTCGGGGAGTTTCATACATCTATGTGAATTCCCTTTGAAGTCTTTCATTTTCCATATTTCCTCTTTTTAAGTATATAATAATTTACTGCGTAAAAATCTGTGTGTAGGCTTTTGGTTACTAGGAGAAAATCAACGATGTTGTGTTAACCTTCATGACGGCCTTACAAAGACACAGCAGTTAGTTATATTTCATTTTTACTAGCCATGTATTAGGAGGTCATATTTGCGTTTGCCGTAAGAAGTTTTTTATTTTTATGTTGGTATGTTTGTCTGTTTCCATTTATCTCCAAAACGATTGAAATGCTATTTTTTGCAATCGATTTGTGTGACTTCCAGTATAGTTTTCGATAGGTTTAATAGTCACAAGTCAGAAGGGGGCGCTGCTTAGATGATGGAAAACAAAACTGTGGTGTTAAAATTAAACAAAACTTACCTTGTTGAATTAATGAAAATCGTAGTAGTGGCTAAGGCCGAACACAACACAATTTATTTTATGTTTTCTAGAGGTATTCTAAAATATTCTTTAAAAATACAAATTCTTCCAACACTGTCATGAAATCAAATCAAAATCAAAATATCTTTATTCTTGACATTTGATTAAAAACCAAAATGAAAAACGATTATACTCGCAGAAGTAAAATACTATGGCGTTAAAATCAACGCCTCCGTATACCTAGATAACAAGGTTCCACAATAAATAATTTGCAGCTGATTATGTGGCTTGGAATGTGGTTAGCAACACATATTTTACATATTTATTGTGCTCCACTATTAATAGAACCATCATCTGTCTATCATATGAAATATTTTTCAAACTTTCGCGATCAGTTTACATAACTAACAGTAATTTACGGGGCTTTATCGCGTTCACCTTTTTTATTATTATCCCGACGTTTCGACTGTGTTGCAACACAGGTCTCTTCAAGATAAGAGTGATTAGGTAATACGGATTCACTCTTTTATCTTGAAGGGATCAAGATACCTATTAGGTATCTACTGTGTTGAAACAGTTGTGGGTACCAATTAGGATACCAATTAGGTATCTTCTAGACCTTCATGCTACATTACTGACCATATTATCATCACTCACCATTATGTGAGATTATGACCTAACGAAGTTCTACTCTTGATTTGAAACAAAAATGTTTGTTACAATTACCTACTGGCTTTCGCAGAACTCATACTTTCCACAACTTATGATAACAACTTATGGAAAGCAAATAAAATCTTCATTAAGCCCCTATATAGCTGCAACTTTCGAACTATCCTTGTATCTTTGTAATTTTTTATTGTTTATACTCTTTTAATTTGATGTGAATAAGTATTCTTTGTGGTAAGTATGAATAAACATATTTATTCATAAATATGAATACATTCTCTTGAAACAATTGTGTGATATATGTACAAATTCAGCATTATACCAGTAAAAAATGGGAAATGAAAACCAACGTAGCTTCCTATCCCTATCCCCTTTTGAACCTCTTCTTATCTGTATTTTGAGCCTGTATTCAGACCAAACTATTGTCCCACGCACTCGAACTCCGAATCAATGAACAAAACATATGAGTATTTATTCATAAGCCAGTCCCATACCGCAACAATGCCTCACGAAAATAAGATGAATGTAGTCTGTTTTAGTGACGTGACTTTCCCAGACTGCGGAAATATTGGGACCTTTCCATAAATGTTAATATTAAATCTTTTTATGCTCTTCGACTTTTTTCAGTGTTATGGTGAGAAAACATTCATACGGCTCATCTGATGGAAAGCGGTGGGCCGTATTACCATCGCCTATTAACATCTGCAACATTTGGAGCATTGATGCGTTGCCTGCTCTGAAGAACTTTTTTTACACTGACTTTAAAGTGGGCGATGTTATAGTTTAGCGGAAACTCCTTAGAAGGTAGCGCATTCCACATCTCATATGAACGTGGAAGCAAGGATCTTGTAAAGCGGGTAGTATGATTATCTGTGGAAGAGCAATGTTTCGGTGTCACGAGGTGCGATGGTAAGACCTCGATGCGTGAAAAAGCTTTATCGTGATTTTTTTTTTTATTCAAAATGGGAGTTTTCTTTGATTACACCTCACCTGATAGTAAACGCAGTTATGAGTGAAATATGCTCACCCAGTAGATCCTTATTTACTATTATTTTATATAACCAAATTATTATACCTATGTGTGTGCTTCCAAACAGACCACACCGTCCAAATGACGGTGTGGACGGTATTTGTCACGCGAACTAATCGTAAAGAATAACGTAATGTCTACAGTGAAATCATGGCGTAATGTGCGTTAAAATATCACAAATGACAAGACGGGTGCCGTCTTACGGAGTAATTTTCGTATCCGTATCCGAGGATCGAAGTCTCCAAAAGCACATCATTATACCGAGTACCTCTCAGGGATATGAGGAGGCATTATGGCATCCTTGTATGATATTTTTATAACAAAAACGGTTGAGGGCATGCAGGTATGTACGCCTTTTCGGGCTAAGGATCGTGGAAAATGATTGATAGAAGTGGCTTACGAGAGGTTTATTTGAATGTGTTTTATGTTTTGTGAGCCTTGATGATCAAGTGTGCTGCTTTGTATACTGTCAGATCTACTGGGTACTGTTTTAATCGCAGATCTGAGAGGGTTTTTAATTTGAGGATAAAAACTATCTTTAATTTGAGGATAAAAACCCCCATGATAAAATTCCTCAGATCAAAATCTGAGGAAATTTATCATGGGGGGATATCAAAAATCAACAGCAATACGGGATTTCAAGTGACTCAAAGCTTCTTCACTATGCAATATACCGCATGCAATTTCTCGCAAAGGAAGGTGGTAAGAAGCATGATGCATGCAAGCATGGGGGGATATAAAAAATCAACAGCAATACGGGATTTCAAGTGACTCAAAGCTTCTTCACTATGCAATATACCGCATGCAATTTCTCGCAAAGGAAGGTGGTAAGAAGCATGATGCATGCAAGCATGGGGGGATATAAAAAATAAACAGCAATACGGGATTTCAAGTGACTCAAAGCTTCTTCACTATGCAATATACCGCATGCAATTTCTCGCAAAGGAAGGTGGTAAGAAGCATGATGCATGCAAGCATGGGGGGATATAAAAAATAAACAGCAATACGGGATTTCAAGTGACTCAAAGCTTCTTCACTATGCAATATACCGCATGCAATTTCTCGCAAAGGAAGGTGGTAAGAAGCATGATGCATGCAAGCATGGGGGGATATAAAAAATCAACAGCAATACGGGATTTCAAGTGACTCAAAGCTTCTTCACTATGCAATATACCGCATGCAATTTCTCGCAAAGGAAGGTGGTAAGAAGCATGATGCATGCAAGCATGATGAGATGTGATCTGTCTTTACGCTATGCAATTTGTTGCATGCGTTTTCAGAGTATATGCAATAAATTTCATAATTTAAAATATAACATAACCGAATTCTATTTTAATATATAGTTAAGAGAGATTCTAGAGATACAGGGCCAATGTGGAATCTTCTAGAATAATTACAACAAAACAAATTAACGAAGAATCCATGATGCCAATCTAGATCTATACTTTGAATGCATATCGGTGAGGATACAGAGTAGTCAGAGGCAAGGCCAGAGATTTGGAACATGCCCGTTTTTCTTAGTATAATTAGTATTCTACGTGACAAAGGCCGGATATCACCGACTATTGGAGCATTAAAAAATGGCGCAAGACTTCGAATATTTGGTTTTAAGGTATTCTGGTCCCTGCTGGTATGAGATCACAGCGTTTTTTTATTTACTGATTCTAGATGTATAATTATGATAATACCTGCATATCAAACCAAAATCCCGAAAGGTCATCTTCTACTTAACCCATAGCCAATCAACGCAGCTGATTTAAATTCCATCGCCGCCGGCTTAATTCGGGACCAACTAATCTAAATTCATTAGCGGTCAGCAGTGTTGTCTAAATATTTGAATAATTTGATTTCTCTTTGTCGAATAACTATGAATTACAGGGACATATCTACCCTTTCAAGAAGAAGTGAAACTCCCGCATGACAGATTAATGTAGGTAGTTTTTTCATTCTACTTTTAAATTGTTGCCATTAATTTTTGCGAGATGTTGATTGTTTGAACTGATTATGAAAAATAAGCATGTCATCCTGACAGTTACGAAATTAATATATGTGAGTGAACTTACGAGTACAAAAAAAAGTAGGTTTATGAAAACAATCATTTGATTGAACTCGAACCTGTTCCAAAAAAAATACATTGACTCATAATAATAAAATTGTTTATCGCGCTGTATTTTGTCTGCATACGGACATATTTTTTTATACATCTATAGTGACAAACAATCTGTTACAGTAAAAATTGTCGCTTGAGATACCAGAGGCATCACTAGCGCGTTGTCAACCCTAAGACATAACAGATGAGAAGTATTATGTGTATATATCCCCCATAAACATACACCCCACACACACATACACACACGCGTGTTATTTTCTGTGTCTAATTAAAATTGTGAGAGAACTGTTTCCTGGGCTACAGCTCACGCTTCTCCGGGAGACAGGGACTCAACTATTTATAGATGAAATATTATAATTTGGCTAAATAAATCATTATTATTATTATTATTATTATTATGTGCCTGTAATTTCTCCGGCACCCTTACCCTTCAAACTGGAACACAACAGTACCAGCATTACTACTTAGCGGCAGTAATATGTATGGTGGTAGTACTTCCTCTGAAGGAGCGCCTTCACAATGAACTACTACTACTAATTAAGGAGATGCGTTTCTATCCGCTTGAATTATTATTTGATGAAAACCCATGATTAGAAAGGACAGGGGCAAGGGTTAGAGCAATCAGTTGTGAAGGTAAAATGAAATGGTTGAGAAATTACTGAGTTAAAAATGACAAGCGGATTAAACCTTGTATGTAAAGGAAGTTCAGTTCTATCTTTCTAACAAATACAGTGTACTAGTTATTTCACTGTGACAGCCTATGCCATAATCAAACAACCAGAATCCTCTGCTGGTTATTTCATTCCGGTACAAAAGTTTCGGATAAGCGAAGGGAGATAAAGAAAAGGAAGAAAGACTGAAATGAACCGTATATAAATAAATAAGTTTATATGTACTCACATTCCTAAAATTTTAATGAGAATGAAGTAACCAACGCTCCGTTTCCCAAAATTCAACGCAATACATATTAATAAGCGGGTTTATGTGCTTCAATTTGAATATAACTCACAATGCGTATTTAAATACAAAAGGAATAATAAACACATGAATAATAAAGTGCTTGAAAGTTTAAAATTAATTTTAAAATAGAAATATCTGGACCTCTGAAACATTCTAGTAAGCATACTACCACAGATAATAAAACCTCTACATACATTCCGATTATTTTTATTACAATACAGGGAATTATGAATATACCGTGTTATTACCGTGCAAATAAGGAAGAGCCATATTGGCCTAGTGAGCGGTACCCCGACTTCAGAACCATAGGTCATGGGTTCGAACCCGATGTTGCAAATGGATTTTTCACGCATTAACACGTGCTAAATTGCAACTCTTGGTTTCTTTACGTTATTTTCTTTCACCGTTTTGAGTACCGTGGTGTTTTCAATCGACTTTAAGAATGAAGAAGGTTCTCAATTCGTCTGTATGGGTTTTTTATGTGTATATTTCGTGATCTCTTCGCCAATTGTGAACCGATTTTAATTATTATTTTTAATTAGTAGAGTATAACTTCAAGCGTGCTCCCATATTTTATGGGAAAATTGTACCCTTTTATGGGAAAAAATAGCGGTGAAATTTCATATTGGACTTTTTATCAACCGTTAATTGAAGTCGATTTTTATTTTGAAATATATTAAGCATAAACACACTGGTTGATATAGTCTTTCAGCTCAGCAACAGCATCCTCAGTCTGCTTCTTGGCCTTGTTACTGCAAGTAGTGAGTCGCTCGCAGGACTGTTCATTGTGGCGACGAGCATTTGTTAGGCTGAGATCCAGCTCATAGCCGAGCGCAACAGCCGCGTGAGAGAGCTCCTTGATGCAGGAGGTAACATCAGCTCTGGAAATATACACGCGAATCAGGTACAGTCAGCGACATAAGTAGATATACTTTACAGAATTTTATTTAAAAAAATCTAAGGCATATTCGATCTGTTAGTATTCCAATAAACGGAGATGGGGTTGCAACCTGTCACGTGGAATGCTTACCACTTGCAAAAAGCGGGCATGTGCCTCTGACTATCCCTACTTGGTATCCACAAAGAACTGGACCCTGATTATGTATCTAAGGCTATTTCATCATAGCGTGCGAGTGTTTGTTTTAAATTTCACAGAACATTTATCCTCGAATCCATGGACTTCTGTTCAAAATATTGGGCTACCTGCTTTACAATAAAGACGATTGACGACCTCTGTGGCGCAGTGGGCGAAGGCCCGCCTGAGATGCAGAAGGTTGCGGGTTCGATTTCCGCCTCGGGACAAATGTTTGCATATGCAAATATTTGTTTAGGGATCTGGGTGTTTTCTATGTATAATATGTATTTATTTACAAAATAAAAGTATTTCAGTCATTTAGTTCCCATAACACAAGCTCTGCTTACTTTGGGGCTAGATGATGCTGTGTGAAAAATGTCCAGCATTATTTATTTATGATGGCACAGTAACAAACATAAAATATATAATAGATAGAAAATACTTTAACTTAAATAAATAGTACAAACTTTTAAATTGTTGTTTAATATACGGTCTGATCGCTAATTATTAGAGATTAGAGATCTTTACCAGATAACCTTTGGATGGAACGGACTGTACGAAAGATCACTAGGGGTTGTAAGTGGTGTACCACATCCTATGAAAAAACTTTATAATATTATCGCTTGCAAAGATACTCATAGCAAATATACTCATAGCAAAGATACTCATAGTACATTACTATGAGTATCTTTGCCTTATAATATCGAGGTATTTTATTACTGAGACCAATATGGCTTCAAAAGTCATAAGGCTTAGAGAACGGATCAACAATTTTAGAAGGCTTATTTAGTCTATCCCACAGCTAACCCTACTTTAATTTTTGATTATGTCTCACTTTTGCATGGCCCTTTGGTTTTTTTCCAGTCCAAACGTTCTCGCAGCGTCCTCCAAGCTCACTTGCATATAGTTCCTTGTTATACCGATCATCTCCTCTGCGTACTTGCCCATCTTTGCGATGGAGGCTCTGGCATCTTCGGTGCAGGAATACATCAGGGATACATGCTTGCTGGCGACTGTTCTTGCTGCACGACGCTCTTCGTCACACATAGCTATGGAAAAATCTGGGTGTCTTTTATGAATAATAAGTACGTATTTACACAAAAAAAATATAAGTACAGTAACTCTCACTTGATAACCCAAGTATTTAGGAACATTTTATCTATGACCTGGAATACTCAATTCCTCATTCATAGTCGTAATTATCAACAACAGTACGTACACGCCCATAATCAGCATATCTTAAAATATAATTATATTATTCGCATAGAATTATGTCCATTCAAAGGTTGTCTCGTAGAAGTTGTCTTTTAAGACCGCCTATTGTACATTTGATTTTAATATGTTATTGTTTATTTCGTAATTTATATAATTCATTTTTTTCATTCATAATTCACTCCGATTTTATCCTTTGCTACGGTTCTTGGCTGGCCTCAATTAAATAAATAAAACATGGAAAAATACAAGAGTTATTTTTTAAAATTTTGCCTTACTAAATAAAACTACAATCATGCAATCTATAAAACATACTTTTCTATTAACCTACTATCTTTATTTTAACTTCTACTCGCTATACTTTTACCTGAGAAAGACATTGACATTAATAAATAAAGCTGGTCATTTTTCACACAGCATCATCTAGTCCCAAACTAAGCTGAGCTTGTGTTATGGGAACTAAATGACTGTTATACTACTTATATAGGTAAGTTTTTTGTAAATACATAGGTACATATTATATATAAAAAACACCTACACCCGAGACAAATATTTGTAGATCATTCAAACATTTGTCCCGCAGCGGGAATCGAACCCGCAAACTTTTGTATCTCAGACGGGCCTTCGACCACTGCGCCACAGAGGTCGTATTATTATAATAACTAGCACTTACGTGGCACCTTCAACTCATCGGCCAACTCAGTCAATTCCGCGTGTATCTGCTGCTTCTTCTGTACCGACGCGTTGATCTCGTCCTTGATGCGTCTCAGGATCTTGCCGGTCAGCTGCTGGTACGAGCTCTGGATGTTCCGATGGTACGTGTCCAGGAACGGAGCTAGGACCGTGTCCATGTAGCGAGTTATTTCACTAGACAAAGTCAGAGTCAATTCGTTTTCAAAGGACTTCAAAAAAAGGAGGGGTTCTCAATAAAATAAATAATGCTGGACATTTTCACACAGCATCCTCTAACCCTAAAGTAAGCAGAGCTTGTGTTATGGAAACTACATGACTGATATACCGATATAAATACATACATGTTATACATAGAAAACACCCAGGCACGAGGCAAACATTTGTCGGGAATCGAGCCCGCAACCATCTAGGTCTCAGGTGGGCCTTCGCCGACTACGCCACAGAAGTTATCACCTTAAATGTAGGTTAACACTTTTAAACTCCAATAATCATTGTTTCACCTGTTAGTCAGAGCCAGCTGCGATTCTCTCCGTCGGCTGGTGGTGTTACCCCATCGGTCTCTCAGAGCCACCAAGTGCTGCTCCAACACTACCGGCTGATGCTGCCAAGGTGGGATCTCGAAGCAAAGGCCTCCATCTTGTCGCAAGTGGTTACTGCGAGACTGAAATAAAATAAATTAACATTTTCTGCATTAAATGATGAAATGAGGGTAGTTGTGGCTACTGTTAGCAGTTTGATTCTAAATATGTTAAAAACAATATTTTTTTCCAAAAATTTATTGATTACAAATATTTCAACTTTGGTTGCACTCGAACTTTCAACCTTCATAGTACTATTTTATACCAGCCCTCGGCCCACTATAACTACTTAGCGACCAGACAACCTTTAAAAGGGAGCGGACATAACGAAAATTATTTGGGGTAATACCCCTAAAAAAACTTTCATTTTGTAGTATTAGCATCTGCCCTCGACGTTTTTCGAGTTTTTGACGTTTCTATATGATCCTTGTGATTTCAATGAATAAAAAAAAACTGTTAAGACCTCGGCTTCGCCCGTGTAACACCCGGATAAGAAAGAAACATTACAGAAATAATATTTCTTAAACGTTAAACCAATGTGTCAGGACTAATAACACAATTATAACATAAACAATAATAAGGTTAATACTTAACAACAAAATAACACATTACAATTAAAAATGAAACTTTAAAACAGAATAGCTTATATATTATGTAGACCAAAAAGACCACGAACCTGTTCCAAATTTCATATAATCATTTATTTAGCAGAAAACTTCTAAACATTCAAATATTCGCATATTAGCAGGATAAGAATCTTATCCCAGATTGAAATAAATATTAACTTACTCTACAATTCACTGCAGGCTCAGTTCCTTCAATACAGGTATTACTACCAGAAAAAAAAACTAGCACTACTATTGCCTGTAGCAGGCTAAATGACTTCATGGCATTTATGTGAACGTTAAAATTAGTTTTTATCTGTAAATCATTTTCATTATTAATGTTTAGATTAAATAATGAAAAAGGGATTCCACTTAACAATACAAATCTCAAAACCCTGTTTGAAAAATAAACACACCGAATTGACACGTACATAGTTCTGACCCTACACTAGGATTACCTGTGTCGTGGGTATCAGGAACTACGAGTACCGTAGTACCATAACACGTAGACCAGAAAAGGAAGGCTTATTATAAATTATACACTACTCATATTCTATTCAACTAATCCTACATTATAAATGAGAAGGTATAGATGATTGGTATTATGAAGGTATTTACAACAAAAAAAAAGTATTTTTTGTAGTTTATCAGTAATGTAGTTCCCATAATACAAGCTCTGCTTAGTTTGGAGCTAGATGATGCTGTGTGTAAAAGGTCCAGCATTATTATTCATATTATTGGATGACATTTTACGGCTGAACATATTTGTATAAAATTTGGAATACCAATGCAATATCAGTATCAGTTCTCGGTCTAAAGTGCATTGATACAAGTAGTTCCGCTTTGAACGGATTGCTGTGCTTAGATAGGATCACCAGAAAAGAACCAGTGGCTTGAAAAACGAGTGAGAATGTATCGGAAACCCTTTGATACAAGTAGGTCCACTATCGCTTTGAACGGATTGCTGACCTTAGGTAGGATCACCAGAAAAGAACCAGTGGCTTGAAAAACGAGCGAGAATGTATCGGAAACCCTAAACCCCCATCGCAATTACCAGCTTCAATGAAACATGAAATGGTTATTTCAACTCGATTTGATAACCGCATTCCACTCCGCTAATTAATATCGTATTCGCGGTGATTTCATTTATTTCAAACATGTTTTATCATTTCGGAAATGAGCTATAAATAAATGCTATTTTTGAAGTACAAAAATAGCATTTATTTATTAGAAAAAAAAAACAACAAATATCAGCCTAATTAATCGTAATACAGAACCCACGCACCTTGATGTTCCATCTACATAAACTGTTTAATGTCGTACGAAAAAGGTTAGGCTCGGCATAATTTCAAATAGGTATGCTGCCTGCTTAGCGCTATTTTACATAAATATTTGAAAAACATGGTCATAATATCCTTTTTCAAAAGCAAAGCGTGTCATAACTTGCAGTCGTTGTTTATATATCAGTTTTTGCGGTCACCATTTGGATAGTAATAGGTACTACTGATATCCTATCCTAGGTACTTATCAAAGTCAAAGTCAATAGTTCATTGAAATCACAAGGATCATATAGAAACGTAATCTAAACCTAACATTGAATACTTCGTGGTTTGGAATTGATTTTGGATCTATTCTCCTGCTGATGTTATTGTGTATTAATATTCTTCTATAGTCCTTCCTCGTGAGCACCGTCCGCGACCACTCTCGACAATCATGAGACGGGAACTGACTTGGTCTCTTCGGTCTTCATGCATGTAAAGCACGGACAAAAAAAAATGATTCCACACCTCACGAAGGACCAGAAACGCTTCCCAGAAGAAACAAACCTATCCTTATTATATTATAGGGTCATCCCTAATCGCCTAAAGACCACACGCCTGAGTAAACTTTACGATATCTAAATAACTTTACAACTAAAGGGGACCCCTTTATAATGCAGAAACTAATATCTACACAACGGATCCCGTTATTGTGACTATCAAATTACAAAGAGGTAACACATGGGAGCTATGAGATATGTTTAAGAATAGAATAGAATAGAATATTGTTTATTTTTGCAAAAAAGAAACACGATACATATAATCAAATAAGGACAAACAGTAATTGCAAAAAAAGGTCCTAACTCAGCATAATACTGGTTGCAGCAACCAGCGCCGGTCTTCCGTTAGAAACGTTTTTTTTTTTGGGTTGCGGACTTAAATAAGAAAAACATTACCAAAAATAAATAAATGATAACATAAAACACTGAATAACATAAAAAATAATAAATAAAGTAAGTAGGTACATAAGATACACTTAACAAATTAAAGTAAAACAACTAAAAAACGACTAGCTACACTGTTTTGATTTATAGAGCAATTATATAGCACTTGTATCATGTAAAAGACTTGCCTGAGACTTTTGCCAATCAAGTAATTACTTTTTTACTTTTTTAGTTTGGTTCTAAAGCTATGAATATTCTGCAGGTTCCTTAATGGCGATGGAATATTATTCCAACATTTCGATGCAGCGTAGTAAAATCATTACTACGCTGAATAAATAATATAAAATCATTGCGTAAGTTCAGTCGTAGAGACTGTTTCTTTTGTTGTCCTAGAATATATATTAACCAGAAAGCGCGTCGCGCGTACCACTAAAAGTTCTACAGCAATTCGCTGATGTATGAATCGTCATACATCTTCTATGACCACTTCTAACATTAGTCTAACTACTTCCTGTTACAAACTATGCGAAAATTTGTAAACCAACCGCAAGCAAGATTTTGCGGTTGGAAAGTAATTGAAGTGGTTTTGAGCTTCACTTCAGCTCGCACTTTTGTATGGAACGCGGCATCTTGTTAAACTATTTTCTAACTTTAATGTAAACTTACGTAGGTATGCAGCAAGAGGAGAATTTCAAAAATAGATCTCATAGTGGTGTCACCGGGAACATGAAGTTTCTAAAAATAATAGTTACAACTACGCGCGGACAAAATCACAGGCGTTTCACTAAGGATCTTCATTACGAAAGATGATTTAAATTCTAGTTCATTGCTTATCGAAAAACAAGGTCATTGAAAAGCTTCGAATTTAAATATAAAATAAACCAGCGTCTGTAGGTAAATTTGACTTAAACACAAAAACAAAAAACTAAAACCAACTCGACTGTATTACCCAGTATGGACATCATCAGATACATACTCAGTGTATAGATCTTTGAAGATACCAAATAAGTAGTATCTCAGGCACATCCAAATAATATATTTGGCACGTGTCCGCATTTTGCAAGTAGTTAACACACGTAAATTAGTTAACGTAAGCAACTAAGGTCTTAAAATATAAAAATAATGTCCATTTGACATAAACACGCTAATAAAAAACATTAACAAAAAAACTGGACAAGTGCGAGTCTGACTCGCGCACCGTGGCTTCCGTACTTTAGTATGTTCACCAAAATAATTAGCATTACTCAAGTTCATAAACTATGAAAGCACCAAATATTGCTCCAACGAAAAGATAAGTCTGATTTAAAAACAAACTTAACTTTGTAGTCAAATTTGTTTTTCAAACCGACTTATCTTCTGATCCGGAAGCAGCTTTATCCAATGAAACTTTTGGCTGAATAGCATCAAAACAATAGTTTCTTACAACTACAGCACTAGACGCATTCTTGAGAAAAAAGTTCTTGACAGACAGGCAGACGGTGAAGTGATACCATAAGGGTACCTTTTTTTCTTTTTGAGGTACGGAACCCTAAAACCTACGAGTAATTTACTATTGGCTAAAAAACCAAAGTTCATTCTCAAAATGAGGTTGAGTAATGATAAAAATAAACTACTTAGTTGACTGTCTGGTTTAGCTTTTAACGGTTGTTTTTCATCAAACCTCTTTTTGTCAACTGTTGGCTATTGTTTGCTTTGTAATAACAATTAATCTTAAAAATCAGTATTCAAAAGTCTGTTCTATCTTCGAAGGTCCTTAATTGATATTTAACCAACGATCCAAAATACATTTCGTAATGAAAGTTTCATTACGAAGACTACAAACGATAGCAGTAATGTCTACCGTGCTCGGAAAATACGAACTACATTATTGTATTCATATTTTAAAATGGAAATTTTCACGTACCGTGCCGATCCGGTGAAGACACCTAAGTTTCGACTCATTCCGAGAGTCTTCGGTGTATACCGATAGTACCGAATAAAACATAAAAATCATTCGTATCAGTTTTGGGATACGATTGATTTTGATATCTTATTCGGTGCAAACTATGAGTTAAACATACATATTTCATAAGTCGATGGTAATATCAGATTTAAAACACATTTAACTCTATATACAATATGTTTACACACGTGGCTAAACCACACTTACATTTAAGTACAGGAGTAACTGTTTTCAATGTTTTAAATATAAAAGCTACAGCAACGTCTTTATAGTTAAAATGACTAAGCACAGAGACTTTAAAACGCGTTGCTCCGAAAATATTTAAAATGTTTCAAAGCTGCAGTTTTCTATACATTTTAAAATGCTAAGTACAATATATCTCTCCATTTTTGAGCTAAACCATAAGCTCTCGACGAAAACTTGGTTTTATTCATACATTTGACTGCAAAATCTTACGCTCTTCTGCTAGTTTATGAATACCCTCACTTGGGGCATATCAAAACTAAACAGCTTGTTCACTTCTGTATGTACAATGAGCCAAAAGTCCACGGTCGGAAAACATATTGTATTATTCTGGTCAGTTCAGGCATAAAGTCCTCACAAGTTTCTCCAAAAGAGTTTTCGCAAAAAATTACAGGAAATCGATCAGTCATCCAGACACCTTTTAAATTTAATTACGTATTAGGTTACTGTACTTAGGAATCCTGGAGCCATGGCAATGCCTCTGATACCGGAAAACTATAGTTTACCCGTGTCATCTGGGGCTACCGGGAGCATGCATCCCAACTTCCCCGGGAAGGATTAAAGTTAAGTCCCTAATATTGACGCAGCTGGGTTATTTATTTCAATATAAACCAGCTGTTCATCATGACCTGGGCCATAGATATGCTGTTATTCATGTGTCAGTCTGCAGGGAGTGGATTCAGGAATTAGCAATATTATGCTAAATTAATGCTAAACTGCAGTTGGAGACTAACCCTAATTGAAGCTCACAGAGCAGTGCTAGGGTCTTTGAGAATTACTTGGAATTGGGTGAGGATAGATCTAATCATGTCTGGTGTGAATATAGCGTGATGTAAAGTCAAAGAAATAGAGTCAGAATAGAAGAAAAGAAATAAAGAAAGGAAGAAAATAAATTCATTTATTTGTCCCCATCATACACACAAAAGTTGTAAAGACTAATAAACACACATAAAATAGACCCAACATAATACGAAAACGAAGAGCAGACCAACTCCGTAGGTTATATAGATTTGTATGTGTCAAATTGATCTCAGCATAAAAGCTATTCTTTTATTATTATATTTTTGTACACCCCGCCACTCTCACAATCTCTTATTTATCCTCTCCATCCAAAGGTTTTCTGGAAGAGATCGCTTGCAAGCGATAAGACCGCCCATTGTATCTTCTTAATTATACAATTTTGTTTACTATGTTATTTGTTTAAGATGTACAATAAAGTATTTTCATTCAATTATTCATTCATTCATTCATTCTTTATATCCTACCTACTAATATTAAAAAGCCTAAGTTTGGATATTTAGATATTTGTTGCTAATAATCATGGCTGGACTTTTTGTGGGAAATTGAGTGTAAGTACCCAGAGTTCGTGTTTCAAATAATAATAAATTTTAAATGAAATGGAGCATAACGCTTCAACGCTTTCTAGAATTCAGAGCTATCAAAACTCCAATTTAACATATTTTTCCATTGCAACTTTC
Source organism: Perizoma affinitatum (assembly GCA_961405105.1). Classification (NCBI taxonomy): domain Eukaryota; kingdom Metazoa; phylum Arthropoda; class Insecta; order Lepidoptera; family Geometridae; genus Perizoma; species Perizoma affinitatum. The sequence goes on along the minus strand of OY560205.1, from coordinate 9,485,994 downwards.
TCTTGTTACACAGATAATAAATAACCACAGATCCCGAAAGTATTATCACCACATGCCAATGTCATTCTGTCAAACTCCAAGTAGGTTCAGAGCAGAGTTTTTGGACTGCTGGCCGCCTAGCTAATTGTTACCCACTGTTCCAAAGAGGTTTCAAGCTTTACGCGCGCCACCAGTGTTTCAGGCAAGCAATTTCCAATTGTGAACATTGTTGTTTTAGTATTCTCAGCTCTTAAAAGCGTCTTAGAGCGTAATGAAGTTCAAAGTCGTCTGATCACAGAGAAATCCCCTCCTGTGAGACACAGTATCTACATTATACCATCTATGTTCTGACTCGCAGATTGCTACACGCTATCTAAATTAAATGTACTACAAATAAAAATATTTTTTAATAAAACTATAATGTCCCACTGCTGGATAGCGGTCTTCCTTTTTTCCTTCTATGTTGGTCGGTTAAACGTGTTGAAAAAAAGATAAAAAACCTTTTTATTTCATAACAAAAATTTAATCGTACTTTTCATGCAATACCTGAAACTTTGTCTAATTATAAATTATGTTGTGATTATAATAAAAGATTAATTGATTAGTTAGAAATATTTATTGTTTTTTTTCGTTTTTATTATGCAGTCAGTAGCCCTTTTGGCTAATGAGAAGTCCAAAGAGGAGGACTTTCAATCTACAAAAAATGTCTCGAAGCTATCCTATTGCTCGGTGGCTCCGATGATTCCTAATGGTTAGCTAATCCACCATCTGTTACAAACAAAAACGTTATATATACATAAAAACACACAGCAGTCACATGCATAGTCTTGATCCCATACAGAATTCCTGTATCTTGATTATCAGGAACTATGAGGTCTATGGGTACCCAAAACCTTGACTCAGGAGGACTAGAAGCAAGGGTCTCCTTAACACAATCATCAAGTTTCAAATTCACGACAAGGACAGAATGCACAAAAATCTTAGCAGCAAAAAACTATGGTACAATTTACCTTTGTTAAAGCTCTGAGTAGTAGCTCTTACCACCATACCCATTTTTGCCGCCAAGCAGTAATATTGTTTTCCGGTTTGAAGGGTATGGTAAAATTACAGGTACACTTTTCACCATTGTGTCTCAGGGTCGGCAACGCGTAATACCTCTGGTGTTCCAAGCCTGTATGCCTGTATGCTATTAAGCCACTTTAGGAGTATAAAAAAAAAAAAACACCCACCAGCTATCGCAACCTGCTTTAATTATACGCTTAATGAACTTTTTAACAGCGTCGACACCGTGAAATATCCACATGTGTTTTATTTGTAGAAATTTTACTGTTTGTGCTGGACGAGCTGAGATGCTAAAGGTGCAAGGGTTCGATTCCCGTTCCGATATCAAGTCAGAAAATTTAACTGGCTATATATGTCTAAGCACTTTAGTGATTCAATGGTATAAATAGATAGATCAACTCTTTATTGTGCATAACATTTTTCAGTAAAAAACACAGAAACATAATAAAATAATAAAAAACAAAAGAAATGCACAATAGGTGGTCTTCTTTATGACAACCTTAGGATGTAGAGAACAATTTAAAAAAAGAATGACGGTGTCATTGTCTTACTGAAAGTGTGGAGAATAAACATTAAATACATTAGGCAAATTAATATGATATAGCCAAATATATATTAATATTAGCGGCGATGGGCTTGCAACCTGTCACGTGGAATGCTTACCACTTGCAAAACGTGGGCATGTATCAAATGTAATATTTGGACGTGCATCTAACTACCCCCTACTTGGTATCCTCAAAGATCTACTCACTGAGTATGTATCTGAGGATCTCCACCATGGGGAAGACAGTCGTGAGCGTGTTTGTTTTTATTAATATATCATAAAGGTGTACCACATATTATGAATATACTATACTACAAACTAGGAACTACAATAAAATACAAAAACTATAACTTCTCAGGAGAAAACTATGTGTATGTACATTACTTCACATTCCCAAATATTTGAAGCAAAAGATGTAAGACCAAACTCAATGAAAATATTTTCTTCGTATTGGGAGCATGTTTCTTTGTTCAAATGAAACTGAAACTTATCTGTAGGGGAAAGAGGAGTTGATTTTAGGTGCTTTTAGGTGTCGTTCTTGTGAGATTGTGTGATGATGGAGGAAAGCACTATGAGGGTTACCTCAAGTTATGAGTTAGGGGTGAAATATGGAATGACGACTTCTCGACGAAAATTATTTGTTAACATATTCGTTTAAGAACATTTTTGTTCTGAGAGCTCTATATATTTTTATTTTCGGGCATTGCATAAAATTGTTATTTTCTTTGCATTGCTTTTTAAAATAATCCAACCACAAGAAGTACGGATATATTTAGTAAAATGGGGCTACTTTTTACAATTTTACAATCAGTAAAGAACACAAATTATTATAATCATTATTTTTTATACACTATTACAACTTAACACAACTGCAACGTCGGGGAAATAATAAAAAGGTAAGCCAATAAAAACTACTTAAACTACATAATAGATAGGACCTTTTCGACCCATACTTACCACTGCGGCATAGGCCCTCGTTAGCAGTGATTACCACCCATGTATTGTATTCTACTGTAATTTACTGTATTTTTTTTATCTTTCTTGTCATTTGTAATTCTATGTGCTGTATGTATTTTTATTATATCCGTAATAAAAAATGAGAGGCGTCAAGGTACACCCGGATGGAACGAAGTTCCTTTCGATTAATTAGTGAAGGAATTGTAATAATTTTTTTTTTAGCAAGCCAAATTAAAAAAAAAACAATCTGGCTTGCTTTCTATAAGAAAGAGAGAGAGAGAGAGAGAGAGAGAGAAACATGCGCACGCCGCACAGCTTACAATAGCTGACTATAGCAAAAAGTGTCGTTACAACTTTTCGTGAGATTTTTTTCCGTCTAGCCCCCTTTCACAACGCGCGATAAAGAACTTCGTTCCAATTATCTATAAGAGTCTATCAGAGCAGGCAACGCATCAGCAATGCTTTATTTTATTACAGATGTCAATAGGCGTCGGTAACCGCGGACTATCAGATGGGCCTAATGCATCCTCGTTAGTATAAAACAGTGTAAACAGAGCCAAAATGACCAGTGAAATGAGGGACAGTTTTTTTTATTAACATTAAATCCAACTAGTATATGCTTTATGTGTCTGGAAATCGTTTTATAACATATATGTAGATTTATTGGTAAGGGTAAAAAAAAAAATCCTTCGCACAGTTAATTATAGTAGGTAGATGCTCTCGCCTACCTTATATTGACCTACTTGTAAAGAAATTATAACTTCTTAACACTCGAACATAGGAGAACGAACTTATTACGGAATCTGTCATAACAAGTTTGATTGTAACAATAATTTATGTTATTCGACGACCTCTATGGCCCAGTGGGCGAAGGCCCGCCTGATACGCAAAAGTTTGCGGGTTCGATCGCCGCGGGACAAATGTTTGTATAATCTGCAAATATTTTCCCGCGTGGTACCCAGATAAAAAATAGCCTATGTGCTATTCTGAGGTATAAGCTATATTACTTTACAGTTTCATCAAAAACCATTCAGTAGTTTTTTCGTGAAAGAGTAACAAACATCCGTCCACCCAAACTCCTCCTCGTCCTCCTTATAATAGGATAGGTAGTAGGATAGTACAAGCTATGCTTAGTTTCGGGATAGATGACGTTGTGTAAAAAAAAAACTTGGTACCCAGCACGTCGCATCGTTTTGTTTGCAACTCCTACTCACCGAATCCACGCTGTTGAACGTGCTCCTATACAACGAATGGTGCAAACGTATATCTAACGATTCATTGAAATCGATATCTTGTTTTTACCTTAGTGCAATTTTAAACATTTATAAATAAATAATGCTGGACATTTTTCAAACAGCACCATCTAGCCCCAAACTAAGCAGAGCTTGTGTTATGGGAACTACATGACTGATATACATTTTTTAAATACATACATATTATACATAGAAAACAGCCAGACCCGAGACAAACATTTGTCCCGCAGCGGGAATTGAACCCGCAACCTTCTGTGTCTCAGGCGGGCCTTCGCCTCTTGCGCCAGAGAGGTCGAATTTGATTGTGAAGACCCTCAATGTTCAATAACTGTTATTTTTTAATTATTTTATTATGTCTTAAGTTATTTTGCTGTTAAAAATGTATCTTATCTTTCTTGGATTATCTTGTAATTAGACTTACGTAGCCGTAGGTTGTGTTTCTTGAAGTCTGGCAGGTATATGCATACCTACCTATCTAATTACTTACGAACTGTCTCGAAAGCAGGTAACTGCCTATCCACTAGGTATAAAAACCTGTATGTATTCGTAAATTTGCAACCCTTGAAAGACCCTCAATGTTCAATAACTGTTATTTTTTAATTATTTTATTTTGTCTTTATATATTTTTCTTGTAATTAGACTCATGTAGCCGTAGGTAGTGTTTCTTGAAGTCTGGCAGGTATATGCATACCTACCTACCTAATTACTTACGAACTGTTATTGTTTCGAAGTAACTGCCTACCTACTAGGTATAAAGAATAGAATAGAATAGAAAATACTTTATTGCACACCAAAAAACACATCAGCTTAATAACTAAAAAACTTTGATAATGTACAATGGGCGGTCTTATCGCTAAATAGCGATCTCTACCAGACAACCTTTGGATAAAACGACTGTAATAAAGTTAACAACGGGTTTAATTGGTGTACTTACATACTATGAATATACTATAATATATGCAATATACAATATAAACCTGTATGTGTGCGTAAATTTGCAACAGATTGAAGCCTTGTTTGTTTTTATTGTTATATAGTAATCTGTGGATACTGTGTGTCATACATTTACCTAACATTGTTCAGTTTAGTTTACTAACTTTCACACAGCATCATCTGGCCCCAAACTAAGCAAAGCTTGTGTTATAGGAACTACATGACTGATATACTAATTATATACCTAAAATATGGATATGTGCTTTAATATATCCAACAAACTAAAAAAATAAGAAACTCAAAACTTCTGCAATCAACTCGTCCCCTACATAGAGCTTTTATTTTTCCCATCGCAATTTCATTCCTCTACATTTTCTCGAACAGCATGCAAGTAGGTACCTATTTCGGATCTATATGATGTAGTCTCGGGTGTAGACATAAGATATCGACCGGGAGTTCACAGTTCTCACCCCTATCTAACGTGTACCAGAACGGGTTAAACACGTTAAAATAACTTAACTGCCAGGACACCGTTTGGCACGTTTTTTTTGTCGCTCCGATTTCAACGCAGTTTTTTTGTACCAAAGCGAAATATTATTTGTAGCTATGTTTTGACGACCTCTGTGGCACAGTGGGCGAAGGCCCGTCTGAGACGCAGAGGGTTGCGGGTTCGATTCCCGCCGCGGGACAAATGTTTGCATCTGCAAATATTTGTCTCGGAATCTGGGTGTTTTCTATGTATAATATGTAGGTATATATTTACAATAAAAAGGTTATAAGTAGTATATCAGTCATGTAGTTCCCATAACACAAGCTCTGCTTACTTTGTGGCTAGATGATGCTGTGTGAAAAATGTCCAGCATTACTAGAGTTAAGAATCCAGGGTTAGATATATACCAGCAAAGGATGAACAGGAGCTTGTGCACTACTGAGTACTAACCACAGATCTCGGAGACAATGGAGGCTTTCAATTCTTATATCGTCATTTTGTCCGCACTTCTGTTTTCACCAAACAAACAGTGTGAAGGGCACGCCCTCTAGGGATTGTAATTTGACTTGTTTACTATGTTTATTCATACAACTATGTACAAGTAGGTATATACAAAAAATACAGATGAAACAGCTAGCTATCTAAAGACCGTTGCAAACGATCTATAGATAGCTTAACTGATCCAGATAACTACCAGGCGGAAGCGTCCCCAAAATACTTGTCGCATTGCCACGCTGAATGGCAATGCTAATGCGTTGATCCAGATAAGAACCAGCTCTCTTGTCACGCGTCGCTTCGACCAGTCGCCCTGAAAGAATTTTGAAAACGCGAAGGGCCCCGGTTCCCCACGGACCCAGAGTCTCAACCACAAAAGGCTCAAATAAGTAAGCTCTGTCGAGACTTCTATATTTGCGCCTCTTGAGTTTACTATGTTACACTATCAAAAAGATAACACTTAATCAATAGAAAACAGTATACGGTAGTCCAGTTAGATGGTAAGAAAGAGACTGGTTGGTGGTTTCTGGCACAATTATATTATAGACAATTTATGTGTTTTTTTAGTGGTAGAAGGGCTTAAGCTTTTTGGGCGTATCATTAAATCCTCGTCTGACGACCGTCGAGCGTGATCGCGGACGATGTTAATTAGGAAGAACCCCTTAACGGTCAACAAAACGTCAATAATACTATAATACGCGAATAGTAAAATACGTGGTATAGGTTCCCAAAAATATATGAATATAGGTTTTATTGGTAAATAATAATACAACAAAAAATTGTGTACCTAAATGTTTGAGCTTGAGTTTATTACTTTTCTATACAATGTATGACCCATCCTGGTAGTCGATAAAGAGGGTTGATGACTGTGAACTCTCGATCTTGTACGTCTACATAGCGATGCGAAATGATGCAGGTGACAGCAGCGCGGAGAAATGAGCCGACGAACGCACCTGATGTCGCCTACACCCTGTAGTATATTTCTATCATTACGTCACAGGAGATATTCATTTTCGATGTTTATTTGTTTCCTATGAAATGATGGCATTTTTGACAACAAAAAAGCATGATTTACAAACGAAATTCTTCATTCCAAAAATAAGAAATTGTATTGCAAATTGTAGAGCACTCGTCTGATCGTTCTTAAGTTTATTAGGTAAGGAATCGCTGTAAATTATTACAGCGGGTTCAATTCGGTGGTCTTATAGTACTGCATAGTAGTTCTTGTCGTCACAGGACTATGTATGTGATTGTTGGTGTGAGGTAATTTATTATAAAAAAAACACTAAAAATATGATTCTTGTAATCCTATGGAGAAATAAACTATTTTCACGTTTAATTTCATCAAGGTAAAGGATAATAACTATGAAGCGGGTCTACGCTTCATAGTTATTATCAACATATATATATTTTATAATATTTCTGGTCTTTTTTCACACTTCATCATCTAGCCCCAAAGTAAGCAGAGCTTGTGTTATGTTAACTAAATGATTGATATACTACTTATATACTTTTTTTTTGTAAATCCATACATATTATACATAGAAAACACCCAATAATGTATGTGATTCTGGTTATAGATATATAATTATAGTTTTCTGGTCAATCTTAATGTACTAAACATACTTACATTTTTTTATAAGAGTTATGTAACCAAAATACTCTCGTCAAAACCTAAAAACATAATTCTATACTCAGTGGAATGTCCTTCAAGATTTTCCATACGAGGAAAGCAATTTATGAGATAACGCTCAGGGAAAATTGCCTTCTGGCCTTTCTTTCTATTGAATTTATTGCCAGATTCAAACGAGTGATATTTATTACACAACTGCACGGTTGTGTAATTTGTTACCGGCCGTATCAAAGCGGGAGGTTGCAGGTGAAACGCTTACTTTGAAGAATAAGGCTTGAGTTTACTAACAAAACAAACGGACGGTCAAGTCTAACCATTGATGACAGTTTTCTATGAAAACATGTATCAAAAAGCTTTGTTTAGGACATAATTAACTAGTTATAATGTAGGTGAACTCGGGCCGTAATTGTACACTTCCTAAAATAAAGCATTGACTGGGTTCCTTTATAATTTAGAGATACGTTTTGATGGTCATGTTTTAATATAGGTCAAATTCGGTTCAGTCTTTACATCAAAAACCTCTAGATTGAGATTGAAAGCTAACGGTAAGTAAGTAGACTTTTTAATAAAATATACATTGATTCAAACAACTATGTACAAGTAGGTATATACAAAAAATACAGATGAAACAACTAGCTATCTAAATACCATTACAAACGATCTATAGATAGCTCAACTGATCCAGATCATTACCAGACGGAAGCGTTCCCAAAATATTGGCCGCATTGCCATGCTGAATGACTTAAATTAGTTATTAAAGCTAAATTGTAAAAAAATTAGGAGAAACAGCTTTAAAGTGCATAATCGCTCTGTTTTTTAAGAATGGGCTAACATACAGAATTATTTGTTTAAATAATACCAATGTCGGCCGACACTCAAACATATGTAAACGCAAAAGCGTAGCACAAAATATTAACCATTCCAATTCGACCCAATAACCAATCCACAGCGTACGAACCACAAAAGAAAATCCATCGCGAGCCGTCGAACATCGCACAAAAAAAGCCAAACACGCCCAGGCTTATTCTGAAAGCAAGCTTCAATGTAATTGTATTCAAATACATATTATAGGTATTTAAGCGGCTTCAAAACTCCTACACCAATGTCAGTCACTAGCAAAGAAAAAACAACGCTTTAGAAGTACAACTCAGTGGTGTTTAACTCGTGGCTAAAAGTTTCGCATAAGTAGGGACCTCTGATACAATTTTCTAGTGGAGTATCGATAGTAATTGGAATTCAAGGTTTCTATATCAAGAATATTAGATAGTTATTGAGTCATTTAAATAACTCATCGTTTAAAAAACTTGATGACAAGAACGATGAAAAAATATGAAACAAGACAGTCTTTAGCGAATATCTCTCTCTTCCTATGAAGCCAGTTTCCAACAGAATCAGGCTCCCGGACTGGGAGAGAGCGCCAATACAAGTTCTGTCTTTGAAAAAAAAAACAACGACCACTCGCTGCCTATATTTCATTCGCGCACAATCCGCAGCCGCAAACCCGATAAATCCAGAACCAGAGATTTCTATTACAGATAACGCCCTGATTCCTTCCGGATATATAATTTTATGTACGACGATACTTTTATTTTAAGTTGGGTTTGAAAAGCTTTGTGGCGACGACACGTGGCGCGAATGTTAGCCGTTAGCGTGTCACTTGTGGTTAGATTATGGTTGCGGTGAATGGTTGTGAAAGGGAACGAGTAGGTACTAACATAATATGCTATTATATTTTATTAATAACTAGCTTCTGCCCACGGCTTCGCCTGGATAAAAAGTAGCCTATATGTTATTCTGATGTATATACTATATTACTGTAATGTTTTATCAAATTTCGTTTTACGTAAAAGAGTTACAAATATCCATCCTCACAAAGTTTGCGTTTATAATATTAGTAGGAAGTAGGACTAGCTTCTGAACACGGCTTCGTCGGCGTAGTACTCGGATAAAAAGTAGCCTATGTGTTATTCTGATGTATAAGCTATATTACTGTAAAGTTTAATGAAATTCCGTTCAGTAGTTTTTGCGTGAAAGAGTAACAAACATCCATCCTCACAAACTTTCGCGTTTATAATATTAGTAGGATGTACCGCAAAATTAATCGTGTGGATTGCCATGGTAGTTTAGTTTAGTTTATAGTTATTATAGAAAAAGACTCAAGATATTCAGATCATGGTCAGATATGAAAACCTAAAACTGTACTCAAAAAACTTTAGATAGTGGCCGTTCTGTGTTTTAATGAAATAATGAGTTTTTTTTTTATATAGAGCCGCCTTTTTTTTTGGTTGGTTTAAATCGCTAACTCTTTATCTACTATTATACCCGAAATAGCGCGGAGAAACAAATTCAACGGAACCCACATTCGGTATGGGGATATTCCTTAGTACATAAACTGTGTTTATATTAAGATAGTGTCTACATAAGTACTCCACCATTGTCTTGGTAAAGTGGATTTTATTTTTGTACTTTCTTCACAAAACAAAATACTTTCTCACTTAACGTTAGGACGTAACTTACGGAAAGGAAAAATACATTTTATTAAATGTTATATTAAACAATGGATACAAGGGCGCTGACCTTCAAAATAACCTCCCGAAAAGATGAAAAGATGTCGGGAAACGATATTCTCCATCTTATGACAGAGATAAGGAAAGAAAATATATTTATTTGTCCCGATTACACCAAAAGATGGTGAAAAATAAGAATGAACACGCAAAATTAAAAATATATTACTTTCCGTGTCAACGATTCTATAATTTAAATGTTATTTAGGAAACAGGTTGGTGAATCATGAATAAATGAATAATTTCGATTGTTAATAAATAACCTGATATGAAAAATAGATGCGGAACATACCCATCTGCTTTATCTTCTGATAACTTCGTTAAAAATATTACTTGAGGCATGCGTTGTCAACTACATAGTTTTGAGGCATACATTATTGCATGCTTTGTATTGAAAAGTGAAAACCTGTAACTTTCAGTGTAGGTGACAAAAAAAGACGACCATACTCAAAAAATTAAAATCATAATTATCTTTATTTCAAACAGTTACATGTGATTGAAAAACAAAGTGAAATACGATGATACTCGAAAAAGTAAAAAATAATGTGTCACAAGCATCAACGTCCTCCTCCGTATACCTACAAAGTTCCAGAAAAATAGATTAACGAGTAGGTAGGCGTTTGTATGTGGGTGTGAGTGTGAAGTGTGTGAGCGTGTGAGTGTTGAGTTTAGAGGGTGTCTGTGTATGAGTGTATACACGTGAGTTCTATTCAACAAAAAAATAGAAGTTATTCAGTATCTTCGTCTGATACTCCGATTAATACGTGTTGGATAAAACCTGTGTTTAATATAAAAGCAATTACATTTTACAATCTTATTTAAGGAACTAACATTTTATTTATTGCGGAAACAAGACAATTGTCTGTGCAAAACAAACATTGAATGGAACTCTACGGGAATTATGTTATTGACTAGCTACTCTCAAGTTATCCGATATTACTGTTTCCACGGCAATACCTATTTATTCGATCTCGATTCTTTTAGCTCGCGCCCTGTTTGTTCTCTTATGAAATTGGAAATATGGAGTTTTTTTTTTTTCAATCTAAGACAATCTTTGCGAAACCTGTGAACAAGGAAATAGGATTTTAGGTATTTATGTTTATTGAAGTCTCACTATTATATAAAACAATGGACAAAAAGCAGTATTTCCTGGTAGCTTTCCTTGATTTATGTCTATTGTAGTTTTTATGACAGTTTTAAATGAAATGTGTACAAAAATCTATACTTGAATCTTTATCAGTCATGTAGTTCCTATAAGACAAGCTTTGCTTACTTTGGGGCTAGATGATGCTGTGTGAAAAATGTCTCGCATTAACAATGCGAGACATTTTTTATTAATTATTATTATTATAGCGGACCATACTAGGAATCCATCTCGTGAGCCGTAAACATCTATATTAGGCGTCTAACTAAATACCAGGATGTAGGTATACTAATTTCGAGGCTCAAGTGGAGATGGGCAGGGCACTTGGCAAGGTCACAGATGGACCAAAGCAGTCACGGAATGATGACAAAGAGATATGCTGCGGCCTCGAGACAGACCACCTGACATAGGGCAGTGGATGAGCAGAGAATCCGGCTGGCACAAAGCCGCCAGGCGTAATAGAGGAAAGGTCTTAACTCAGCAGATGAAATAGATAGAAAGAGTCTTTATTCAGGTTCATTCTGGTATTTGAGCCCTGGAACGCCTTTGTTGTACTAGGGTCAAATCACTTTTGTAATAATACCAACATAAATAAAAAATATTCTAAACTAAGACTTCTTTCTCTCCAGCCCGCTTAGCATGAGCAAGACAACGTTTTGTCTATGAAAGAGAAGACAAAAACTATTTATGTCGCTTACTATGTCAAACAAAAGACAGGGACAAAATATTTTTAATCTTTTCGGCGGTAGACATAACCGTTGTCTTGGATCTTCATGCAAGGCAGGCAGAATAACCAGATTTCTCAATTCAGCGGTTCCAAAAATGTAAATATACATTGTAACTCAACGGATGCGCTCCAAGGCAGGGGTTCGCAACTGAATTCTCCCATTTAGCTACATTAGCGGTGGATCGCCGACCAAATGTTTACCACGCCTGAGCTGACACTTCTGCCAAGAAACACACTGACTGGATAGGAATATCAATATATTTTTTTAATTAGCAAAATCAAACACTGTGGTGCGGCAGATGAGGCCAGCTATAACACGAGAGATGCGGGTTCGATTCCCACTGCAGGACAAATATTTGCATGTTCTGCAGATATTTTCTATATTCAACAAAAAAGTATATAAACATATATATATATATGCTTATTCGTCATATATGGCTGAAAAGGTATATTATATATTTTATTTATTATTTCTTAGCACTAGCGTTTTTTTTTAAATTTGGTTTACTAATTAATATAAGTAACTAGTCTCTACCCATGGCTTCGCCTGGGTGGTATCCGGATAAAAAGTAGCCTATATGATAAACATCAGTATAAGCTATATTACTGTAAAGCTTCATCAAAATCCGTTCAGTAGTTTTTTTGTGAAAGAGTGACCAACATCCATCCTCACAAACTTTGTTCATCATATATATGACTGAAAAGTCTGTCTGAAAAGGTACTAAGGTGAAAGGTCTTAGAACTAGCGTTTTTTTTTTTAATTTGGTTTACTAATTAATATAAGTAACTAGCCTCTGCCCACGGCTTCGCCCGCGTGGTGTCCGAATAAAAAGTGTTTGTGTTATTCTGATGTATAATCTATATTACTGTAAAGTTTTATCAAAATCCGTTCAATAGTTTTGTGCGTGAAAGAGTAACAAACATTCATCCTCACAAACTTTCGCGTTTATAATATTAGTAGGATAGTAAGTAGGATAGGATGTGCTTGATAATTATGTCGGTCGTTCGCATGTCCAATCCAAAAGTTGTAGAGCAATGTAGTCTTGAAGGGGCGTGCTCGGCAGTGCACCGTAGTCCACAATTCTTCCGATGCCACCTTCTTAACTGCAAGAGAAAGCACAATTGTATATTTATAATGCTATGCAAAACTTTTCTAAGACTAGGATTTTAAATAACTTCAAGGTATTTTTGTTAATAGAAACAAATTTAAAGAAGCTCAAGATTTTATACCTACCCCGTGATGGACATCATCAAACACATACTTAGTGCGTAGGAAGTAGTCAGAGGCAGGTCCAAATATTACATTTGGCAACATTACGTTTTGAAAATAGTTAGCATTCCACGTGACAGATTACAGGATGGCATCTACCTTCGATTGGCATGCCAGTTTCCCCACGATGTTTTCCTCACCCTTTAAAGCACAAGAAATGCGCAAATCAATTTTGCGAAGTCCACGGCCGTGTTCGAACCCACGACCTCCGGATCGGAAGTCGGATACGCCCATTTAGGCCAACACGATGATATTTCGTTTTTGTATACTACTAAAGATGCAAACAAACTAACAACCCACCTGGTAGTAACCTGTTACCGTAACCTATGGACGCTTGCAATACCAGAGGTATCACTCACGCGTTGCTTCCTTGAGATATCAAGATGAAAGATAGATAGAACATTATGTATTGTACAACTAAACATAGACGGACTATACTGTACATAGGCGAACTTAATGCTAGGTAGCATTCTCTTCCAGCTAACCTTTGTGTATTATGGAAAAATTCTTGAGGTATTGCATGAATAATAAGGAACATTATAAATTATAGAGCTATACTATTACTAAGATACAAAACACTATTCCCTAGATAAACATAATTACATATGCCTGTAATTTCACCGGCAACCATGCGCTTCAAACCGGAACCCAGCAATGAGAGAATTACTGCTTAGCGGCAAAAATAGGCATGGTGGTAGCACTTCCACGGACAAAGAAGCTCTTAGCTACTATTAAAATAAAAATACGTGAAGATGATAATAAAAATGTGTTCCCTTTTTTTTATTCTCTACAGCTACACCAGTACAGAAAGTATATTTATTTTTATGCTTGTATTACCAAATTGGCAGACCGTATGAGAAAGAAAGACATTAGAGACAAAACAAAGATAATCGACGTAGCTATATTAGCATGTCAGCTCAAACGGAGGTGGGCTGGACATGTAGCACGGACAGCAGATGGGAGATGGACGGAACGCGTGTTGCACTGGTACCCGCGCTCAGGGAGCCGAGCGCGCGGACGAGACTGGCCGCAGACAGGAATCTGTGGCTATGGATGGAGGAGGCCTTTACCAGAAGATGGGTACCTGAATAGTAAAGAGAGGAAAAAAAAAAAGTGCTAAATTAATGTTTGAAATTATTATTATTATTATGTATTTAGCTTTAGAATTCAGGAATAACTATTCATTATGCTTCCAAACTGGTGCGTAATTCCAGTCGGTATTATTAAGTTTATTACACCAGATATTATTAAATTAAATACGCCTTTGGAATGCTTACTGCTATGCAAAATGCGGACATGTGTATAATACATTGATTGCTTTCACATGGTAGATACATAGATGGTTTTTTATAGATAGGTATCTCATATGACCACTGTCTATGGGTATAGCTGTATATAACAGATAGGCCGAAGTAATAAGTAAATAAACAATTTAATTGGTATAATCACATTACGGTGTATATAAACATTTGCGTTACATTATCACTATATATTATTATTTTTGTTTTAACCTTTTCTGTGCACTACCAACACATCTTTTTCCACAATACACAAAGGTTATATGGAAGAGAATGCTTTTTAGCATTAAGTTCGCCTATGTACTCATATTTTGTGCAATAAAGATTTTAAGCTGTGTTGGCCTAATGGGTGATACCCCGACTTCTGATCTGGAGTGGGTTCGAACCCGGTCGTGCACCTATGGATTTTTCCACTCGAAAAAAATATGTGCGCATTAACACGTGCTCAAAACGGTGAAGGAAACATCGTGAGGAAACCGGCATGCCCTAGAACCAAAAATTCGAAGGCATATGCCAATAGTTAGTGTTCTAATAAGTGCGATGGGCTTGCAACCTGTCACGTGGAATGCTTACTACTTGCAAAACGCGGGCATGTACCAAATGTGTTTGATACGTGCCTCTGACTACCGCCTACTTGGTATCCTCAAAGATCTACTCACTAAGTATGTATCTGAGGGATGTCCACCATGGGGGAGACAGTCGTGAGCGTGTTTGTTTGTCTATCTACTCACGAATCTGTGTATAGAATATGGATTTGAAGATCTTCATCATATGGATCACAGTCGTGATCGTGTTTGTATTGCAATAATACATTCCAGCCGGTAAGTAACACCTTCTAAGAAACTTATAGGTTTCCTTGAAATAATGTTACCCCTTCTAATTATATATATTATTAAGAAAAAAAACAAATACCTGGATATCTTCCATTACCTACTCATTAGCAATTTAAAAAAGGTGCTGTAAAATTAATTGGGGACTGAATGACTCGTTACCTTAATAGGAGAGAGCCTTTGAAATAATTAATACTGAAGCCGCTAGGAGAGCAAGCTATTCTAAATCATAAGTCAAAGTTATAAGTTTCAATTTTTTACTGGCTTCGTACATGGTCTCCTTTGAGGAACTCTGTTTCTGAGATTTCATTGAAATGACATCTTGGTGATTAAAAGGAGTTCCTCACGGACCAATCAGTATGCTATGATACAACTAGTTGTATCATCGGAACGGATGCCCAAATATTAGTTCTGTAAGGGACAACTGAAAAATCCTGAGCCGATCCAACTCTGATAGGTTAGGTTTTATTTTAAGATTACCCAGAGGGCGTAAGTCATATGAAACATTTCTATGTAAGGAACATTTTTTGCAAAACCTGTTCTGCCAATTTGTGTCTAACGGAACTAATATTTGGGTAGAAATAACTTTTTTTACCCCAAACTAAGCAGAGCTTGTATTATGGGAACTACATGACTGATATACTACATAAATACTTTTTTTTTGTAAATTCTTACATATTATACATAGAAAACACCCAGACCCGTGACAAACATTAGCTAATCGTACAAACATTTGTCCTGCAGCGCGAATCGAACCCGCAACCTTCTGCGTCTCAGGCGGGCCTGCGCCCACTGTGCCACAGAGTTCGTCATTGTGCATACTAATTGGTCCGTATGGAGCAACCGTTCAAAGATACTTGATTTAATGAATGAATGCAAATACTTTATTGTAGATAGATATATAGATAGAAAATACTTTATTACACACCAAAGAACACATCAGCTTAGTTACTAAAACGTTGATAATATTGTACAATGGGCGGTCTTATCGCTAAATAGCGATCTCTACCAGACAAACTTTGGATGGAACGGACTTAAGACAGTTTATAAAGGGTTTAATTGATGTACTTACATACTACAAATATACTATAATATACAATATAATACACAATATACCTAAATAGCTATAAAACCATTGTATTATCCGAAACATAGATAGACTAGAAGCAGGTGTTAGTTTAATAGGCTCTACTAATTTAGAAGAAATTAGAATAGCTCAGTTAACCCTAATTTTAAATACCTAGGTATCTATTCATATTAAAAAGCTACTAGAAGTCCTAATAGGGGGTAGATATTGAAGATAGTGAAAAGAAATAATACTTAATCAAATTATATTTACATATACACAAAAACTTGGTTAGAACATATATTATGAGAAAGTAGAAACACATCTAATAACTGTAAGACTAAAACACTCTACACAACTACATGAACAGTACTTAACTTTTTAGTTCCTTCTAGGTCGGCAGCTAATCAAAAAGTGGACGCTCCCAGTTTTTTAGATCGTATTTAAAGGCTACGAAACCGTAGACAACTTTATCGTTCGCTCCGCTCCGTTAGGCTTTCGGTGCGAACTTACAAAACAATATTTAGTGTCATATTATCTAATAAAATATGATTACAGAACAAAACAATGATATCACAAATGCTTAATAATTGTAAAAGAAATATTTCACATGCCACGAAAATAAGTATTCAACTTATTATAAATAATTATCGAAGCTAATCAGAGTTAAAAATAAGCAATCTAAATTCCTATAACATACATTTTACTTTTATTTTCCATATTAACCTGTTACAGGCAACAGTTAGCGACTCGAGGACAAGTAGTCCTTGACCAAAGATTTAAAAATAGGTAGTGATGTATCAAGTCTGATGGTAACAGGTAGTACATTCCATAAACGGACAGCCTGCACTGTAAAGGAGTTATCATAGTATGAAGAGGTGTCAGAAGTTGAAGAGTTTCAGAAGAGCGCAGGGAGCGAGCATGGGAGAGATGAATATATTGGAAACGTTCTTTGAAATAGGAAGGTGTGGTGTGTACACCTTTGTACACCTTAAACAAAAAAGACAATAAATAAAATCTACAATGGACGGTCTTATCGCTTTGCAGCGATCTCTTCCAGCCAACCTTTGGATGGAGAAGATAATAAGAGTTTGTATAATTCGCTTGCATACAGTAGTTTTTAAATGATGGCTATCCTGAATCAGATCATGTCGTATCATCTTCACAATTCAAAACCTTAAACTATAGTTTATGTCCTAAATCATTCCATACACACATATCCACACACGTACACACACAAAACGTATTCTTGTTTGTTCTTCTTTCTTTTATTTAAATCTCTTGTTCCTATTAGGAACTACTTATAAAAAAAAAATAGTACAGCGGTTTCTCCTAATACAAGCAAATCATTGCTTAAAAGGAGACTCCAAAATTTGTATGCACTTACCTATTAATAAGTTACAGAAATAAATATATTGTATTTGTATTTTTGTTTATCTTGATGTCCTGAAAAAAACCTGGGCATTATTTGTACATTAGTAAACCCACGAGATAACATAACCATCATCTAGCCCCGCTACATATCCTACTCCAAACATCTAGGCAGTGACATTTTTATATGTATTATAGTTAAGTTATTTCACAAAGAGGACACCAATTTCAATGGAACCATTCAATATTGTATCAAACTGTTCGTGAAATATTAAAATCGTATTCCTACTGATGTTTTTTGTAACGGGTTTTATCTATTCGTACACTAATATTATAAAGAGGTAATGTTTGGTAAGTTTGGATGTTGGAGATAATCTCAGAAACTATTCATCCAATTAAAAAAAAAACATTCACCAATTTACCCGTAAGGTACCTAGATATAGGCTATTCATGGAGACCAATTTTAGAACGCAAGTCGACGAAAAATCAGTCATTAGAATGTGTTTCTTACGAACGCCTCAATGGTAAGAGCTACTTTTAATCAAGCCGTTTGTAGCAGTGTCCCACTGAATTTCGACAGTTCGTTATTTCGACACGTCGCTAACTTCGAAAAAACATTGCTCGACAAATCATTGTTTCGACTGAACATACTTCGACATGCACTTGTTCGGCAGATAATTATTTCGAGAGAAACATAAAAAAAAAACGAATAACCTAACCTATCCGAGTAATCGAACTATGTTTTATCGAAGTTAACGATCTGACGGAATTCAGCGGGACACTCCGCTAGTAGCTATAGTTATGATATGAAACAAAACCTTCAATAACCATTTCTAAGATGAAAGACAGAAAATATATTTGTAGAAGTCTGCCAAATCCTAATCAAGGCGCGAGGCTCGAGCCAACGTATTGGGCACATTCCTACGGAACCACTCATCTCACCCTAACGAGCCCTGACCGGCGATTAGCCCAATATCTGTTTAGACACGTCCCAACGTCAAAGTTAATCTCATTCACCTACGTTTTAACGTGAAGATGTTAAACGGGAACGCAGGGGGGTGATAAATTGTCCTAATTTCCTTTGTATTTGTAAGCAAGTTATAGTAAGTTTTGGTTGTTTGACCTCGGAGTCGGATAGATTAAATACTTTGATATTGGGATGTCCAATGCGGAAACCACCATAGGGATTAAAGTTTCGCGTATCTTGTATCATTTTGGTTGACACTTTTTAGATTTAATTTCATTCTTTGACAAATACAATTTCTCATTAAATGAGTTCCTTGTTTTAATAAACGGTCGTTAAAAACAAGCAGTGTTTGTTACCTGATTCTTTTAGGATTGGTCGCGTGCGAAAATACTACATAAATTCACTTTAGAATTTTAAATTCACGTAGTTTTAAGCTGACTTTTCTTTAATGATCCTTGTGATTTCAATGAATAAAACCCATTATATTTATCTTAATCCTCCTATAAACTAGAAATAAAAAAAAAATCTGTATATTTTCACACAGCATCATCTAGCTCCAAACTAAGCAGAGCTTGTATCATGGAAACTACATAACAGATCATTTGATAAACTACTTATATATATATATATATATATTGTAAATACTTACATATTATACATAGAAAACACCCAGACCCAGAATTAGAGATATTTATATAACCTTGTTTGCTAAGTGGGTTATAGCGAATTATGTCAAAATGCTTTTAAGCGATAAGACCGCCCATTATACCATTGTCTTAAGTTTATTTTGTTTACATCATAAGGTGTACAATAAAGCATTTTCATTCATTCATTCAATGCTTTTGCCATG
Source organism: Perizoma affinitatum (assembly GCA_961405105.1). Taxonomy (NCBI): domain Eukaryota; kingdom Metazoa; phylum Arthropoda; class Insecta; order Lepidoptera; family Geometridae; genus Perizoma; species Perizoma affinitatum. Next base: position 9,466,561 of record OY560205.1, on the reverse strand, counting down.
GAACATTAATGGAGTTGTAATTAGCGGGAGTCTGGTAATAAATACGCTTTTGTGTATAGCTCGTAATTTAACTTCACATGGACTGTGACGCGATACAGTACAACGACTTTGGCGATCGAAGTAAGTACGAACTAGCCGTTGGTTGGTCAGGGTTCGGAAAATCCGCACCGCTAACTTCCCCGGGTCGTTCGAACACCTAAGATTTGTTTGATAATCAGCTGTTCCGTTATGGACCGTATCCCACTGATTTATCGTTCCCTTTTGGTAAAGCAGAGGTGGGCTGATGGTTTGAGACATTAGACTTTCTTCACGCAGCTTATAAGGAATAGCAAAACGATTCCATAGCTTTAAATACAAAAACAGCTAAAAAAATCTGTGTCTATAAGTAAATATTACAAAGTCAAAGTCAAAATTCATTTATTCATTAAAATCACAAGGATCACTTTGAAACGTCGGTTTTATCAACTGCCTGTTCCTCCGCGATCGTGCTAGGAAAGAAAGGCAAAAAAACAAGGCTGGTTATTCTTTTTAATGATCCTTTTACAAAACAAAAGATTAACTTAAACAATGTTAAAACAATGTTAACTTTAACAATACAATAAAATATATTTTTTATCAAGCTGGAGCATTTTCAACATCATAAAATAACATCTATCGATAATAAGATTTTACCTACCTACTCGTATTCCATCATGGATTGTAGGTTAGAGTTAACAACATGTGAAGGGACTCGACAATAGGCGTTAGAAATTCTATTTTCACGTGCCTTGTTACTTTTTAGCAACTTTTCGGGTTGGCTGGACCTTTCTCTAAATATATTTTGCGTGAAAAAATATTTATTTTTTGAATTTCTTAGGACATTTTTGCCATTGAATGTGTGTGATTACGTTACCTAAAACAAAATGCTGATAATTACTTAGCAGACAAGACTAGTGCTGAATACATTTAATTTTGGAACTATTTTTATCAGTGTTGTCTGTTTATACAGCCATATACTATGTAGATACATGTTATTTAAAACTATAACTTTTCTTACTATTTTTAAATTTCGACAAAAGCTACAAAAATATCAGGCTTCTAAAATAACTTTAAAATAACATTTGGTATTTGCTCTCTTTTTTCTCAGTATTTAGCAATATATAGATTCCCAACTTACTAACTTCAAGCCCACTGTCAGTATCAGCGATCAGTATGGGCCTCCATACAAGTGCTACCTGCTGACCTATCTATTTACCAGATAGAAAAATCTTTATTGCACAAACTTAATGCTAGATAGCATTCCCTTCCAGCCAACCTTTGTTTAATATGGATAACTTGAGGTAGTGCATAAATATCAAAAAAAGGGGTCCCTTAGGGCCCGGTCATACAGACGCGGTGGTGGTTGTTACAAGTTTGCGTGACTAATTACGCCACCGTGAAACCAGCGTGCAATATAATGTAATTTGGTACAAATAAAAGCTACTTTCAACAATTAAAACAGATCTTAATTAGCAGACAGAGATTATTCGAAGCAGTAGTGTTCCTTTATATATAGCAGAACATCCAACATACATTAATTAGTGAAATTTATTCATGTTTCGTCTCATTTATGTTAAAAGATTGAACTAGCTAGTAATTACTTCTCTTCTATATCTTATGAGCTATTTTATAAGAGAGCTTTAATTTTAGGAGAATACTTTTTATGAAAAAAGTGTCTATACGATTAATACCTACCAAGCCCACAATATTTTTTACTAAAAAACGGGATATTTACCTTGATTTGTGAGTTTGAATGTTTCCCGATATTTCGGCACAGTTGCATGTACCGTGATCACGGGAGTTTGAAGTTTTTGCGGGTTTTTAATGTTAGTGGCAGATAAATCGATCTAGCCTCTTTTATTCCTATTGGTATTCCTATAAAACAATAATAACACTTATTTATATCATTTTTTTACTGTGCCGAAATATCGGAAAACATTTAAACTCACAAATCATGATCCCAATTTTTAGTTAAAATTTTATTTAGGTATATCATTTCAAGCATGTTCTTGAAATGATATAACTAAGTCGTACCCTAAATTATTATGATAAGGTTTCTGTACATAAATTATTTTCATATCTAGAACTAATCTTTTATCTCTTTCAAATTCGAATTTAAAAAAAATATATCTCATCTTTTACAATTCTTCAGAACTATCTGTCTTAAATTCAGCTAAGGAATAAAAAAACAGATAACACTGAATGAAAAAAAATGTAGACTATTGCCTACATTTTTTATGGCCCACAAATCCGAATAAAGCTAGCAGCAGGTACTACGCCACATAATGAAAGTATGAGGTAGTTGGCGGTTAATTTAAATGTAAAGTCTTTGCGTGGACCAGACAGTCCTTCTTGTTCCCATTTTAATTAGAATCTCTTTGTTTACCGTATCTTTGTATCTTGAGCAGGCGTCCGTCACTTCTATGTGCTTGCAGTGGAAGATCAGCTCTAACGTGTTTATTTTAGATTCCTAATAGGAATGGATATGAAGATTTCGTTCCTTGAAAAATGAAAATGTTTTCTGTCTCGCGCTTGTTAGATTATATTTTAGTGGTATATTTTATAAAGAAATAGATGAATAAAATAAATAATACTGGACCCGTGAAAAATATGAGTTAAAGTCTCGCCGATGTTGATATTTTTAGGATATTTTAGAATTTTATGAGAGGCACGCTGGCGTGAGTCTTCCGATCGACGTCCCACAACGACCTGAATTTCGGAAGTCAATATTGAATATCGAGATGAAACCGGAGTTACAAAAAATAATTATAATTCGAAGGCATGTTCGCCCACTAGGCCAACACGGCAGAGCCGTGTTGGCCTAGTGGGCGATACCCCGAGGTCGTGGGTTCCAATGCACCAATGGATTTTTCCACTCCAAAAATTTATGTGCGCATTAACACGTGCTAAAAACAGTGAAGGAAAACATCGTGAGGAAACCGGCATGCCCTAGAACCAAAAATTCGAAGGCATGTGCTAACAGTTAGTGTTCCAGCAAGCGGCGATGGGCTTGCAACCTGTCACGTGGAATGCTTACTACTTGCAAAACGCGGGCATGTACCTACCAAATGTAATGTTTGGACCTGCCTCTGACTACCCCCTACTTGGGGGTAGTGCCTCTGACTACCCCCTACTTGGTAACCTCAAAGATCTACTCACTGAGTATATACCTGAGGATGTCCACCTTGGGGAAAACAGTCGTGAGCGTGTTTGTTTTGTTTTTTTGTTTTTCGAAGGCATGTTTCATGATCCAATAAACAGCGACAGGCTTACAACATGTCACGTGGAATGTTAGCTACCTCTGACAACCCCCAACTTGGTATCCGCAAAGATCTACGCAAATAAGTATATATCTGATGCTCTCCATCATGAGGTCCACTTCAAAGTCGAGACCGCGGTATTTTTTTTATAATTATTTTTTTCTTGCTGTCGGTCTATAAAATATAATGCTAGATTTGTGTCAGCGAGAATCCTTAGCATGAGCACCCAAGACAACGTTTTATCTACGAAAGAGAAGACAAAAACTATTTCTGTCGCCTATTCTGTCAAACAAAAGAGAGGGACAAAATATTTTTGTATTCTCGGCAGTAGACAGAACAGTTGTCTAGGTTTTCCTGCTAAGCAGCTGGTAAGCACTATTATCTGTTCTGTGTTTTGAGTGCGGGGTTTATTAGCAATTGAATCGTCAAACAGAAAAACACGGATTCGATGTTTTCATTTACATATAATATATCATTATGAGAGTAGGTATTATTGAGTTTTACGCGTGTTTGGAATTTTATATGAATTTTAATGTTGGGACACTTCTGTAAACGTAAAAGTCACGTTCGGGTTTCTGTTTTTTACTGTACTGGCTTTTTGTGGTGTAAAAATACTCATTTTATTTTCAAACTAGGATATTTAACTCTGAATGAGGGCTGCAAACTTGTTAACAATTTTAAACAATTGTTAAAAATCTTCAAACTAATTCAACACATATGACATACTAGTCTCTGCCCACGGCTTCGGCAGGGTGCCCGCGTGATACCCTGATAAAAAGTAGCCTATGTGTTATTCTGATGTATAAGCTATATTACTGTAAAGTTTCATCAAAATCCGTTCAGTAGTTTTTGCGTGAAACAGTAACAAACATCCATCCTCACAAACTTTCGCGTTTATAATATTAGAAGGAAGGAAGTAGGATGTCATCAAAGAGTCAAAACAAGGTTTGATTAATCAGCTTCTTTTTATTTTTATAAGTAAAATCCTGTTAGCCTCAACCTGACGGAATTTTCTTTTTTCGTATCAATGATTTTACATATTTTATTTACAAGATATTTGGCCACATTAATAGCGTCAATTGTTGCCTCGTTCTGTTGTTAGGTTGGAATTATTTTTCCGGAGCTGCCAACCTGGGTGAAATTCCGTTTTATGGTCTTCCTCACTGGCCATGAAAGATCATGAGACTCACGATCACGAACACTATGGCAGTCTCATTTTCCCAGTCCCAAGGACACCCGAGCACCTGTTTCATTCCCGCCCCAGTTAAAAAGATTTATTATTTAAGGCTCTATATTTTCCCAGACTGTTATTATTAGTTTACAAAAAAAAAACATATTTTTCCACTATTATTTATTTCCACACGTTTTCAATTCATATATTGACAGCCCATTCTCCCCCAAAAAAACAATATATCTAAATTCTACCCAAAATATACAAATCTAATTGTATACTTTATTAAAGGAAGCACATTTGACTTTTAACTAAAATTCAAAACACATCTAATAATTTTCTAAATTCCAGTCTTTGGTATTTTCAACTGAATTCATTTCATGTTCGTGACCTTACGCGATGCTCCTCGAACCAAATTAACAAATATTGACGACGCAGACTGCGCTTTTGCAACTAGACGTGCCAACCGATACCACCTGGAGCTACGAAATGGATGACTAGCATAAATTATTTTATTGTTGACTGGCCTTTCGAATTGAGGGCAGCTGAGATTGACTTCAGAATTCTCAGATATGATCTCGATCCCATCCCATGATTACACTAGCAAAATTACTATAGGAACGAGACATTGGCCTAACTTTGCTAGGTTTATTAATATCCTAAACGTTTAATAACACTAACAGAATGGACATATTTATAAATTGCTCCATTGTATTTTTGTAAGGTCTAACTCAAGTAAGATAAAAAGTACGAAATTGTTATTTAATTGTAGTTTAATCACATAAACATTTTTTTTTTTGCTTTTACAAACTGACATTTTCAGTTATAGAATTGACGTAGATGTATTGGGCGAAAATTTTGCTAACAATTTCAAAAGTCAAGCTTGAGTTAGTTAAGCTTGTACAGAAGCCTCGGTGCGCGAGTCAAATTCGCACATATCCGTTTTTTTTTTATTTGTATTGTCCTCTTATGGTCTTGTAATGCCGCATTGGTTGTCTCGTTGAGATGTACCCGGATGCAGGTGGCACACAGGATGGGGCACAGATGGCAGACGCCATATTCTGCATGTGCTACCCACACCACAGATTATAATACTATAGTCCCCGCACTCTGGTGGATTGGATCAAATTATACCCCATTTTCAGTGCTGAAAAGGACTGTTTTCGAAGCTTCTTGTGATCGCCGAACTGAACAGGCCAAAACCTAGCCGAACTTTAGTGCTGTCTCACCCCAACTTATTCCAAGTGATGCATATCTCTCCATTAAAACGCCTAAGTGGCATCTATTTCCTGATATTGATATGGGCTACGAGTATGAGTATGAGTACGAGTTATTACCGCCTTGCCTAGAACCTAATACTATCTATTATTTCTAATTGTTGATAAAAATATAATGTAACATCTTGATATTTGTAAAAATTGGACCAAGTGTGAAAAAAACACTATTTTGTTTGAAACTTTGGTGGAATACATATTCTGGGATTTAGTAAGATACGTTATAGTAAGAAAATGAAAATTTCGAAAATGTATTTTCAACAAGAAAGCTATGTATATATGGTATATATAGCAACGCCCAGTAGTATGATTACACCTATTAAAGAACGTCACCACATTTTAATCTGTCAAGTTGACAGATTCAAATTTTGTTGCAATCATTTGATGACTACAAGGGGACTCACAAGATGGGAATGGGAATGGGAATTATATATATAAGTAGAATCTAATCAGTGATCTTTTTGAGATAAACTTTGATAATTTTCATAAATAATATCAAAACAAAAACATACACACTCACGACTGTCTTCCCCATGGTGGACATCCTGGTAGTCAGAAGCACGTCCAAACATTTCATTTTTGGTACATGCCCGCGTTTTGCGAGTAGTAAGCATTCCACGTGACAGGTTGCAAGCCCATCGCCGCTTATTGGAAGACTAACTGTTGGTACATACCTTCGAATTTTTGGTTCTAGGGCCTGCCGGTATCCTCACCATGTTTCCTTCACCGTTTTGAGCACGTGTTAATGCACACATACATTTTTCGAGTGAAAAAATCCATTGGTGCACGACCGGGTTCGAACCCACGACCTCCGGATCAGAAGTCGGGGTACCCACTAGGCCAACACGGCAGTCAATAAATAATATCGTATTATTATAACTGTTATATAAATAAAATACCGTATTCTGTTTACGTATACCGGAATCCCAGCCGGTATCACGCGATGCTATATTCTAGACCGGTATTACGACGATATATTACACCTGTGTGGAAGATCCTTATGAGGTGAACGCCACTCTCAGAACTCACAAATTAGTTTCCTTCGTCGACTGCAAGACATATTCATAACTTTGATATTAGCAAATGGAGTCCGATAGAAAATGAACAAGGCAAAATGGTTGAAGGTAGAATTCTGATTATAAAATAAATAAATAACTTATTTACTTATTTTATAATCAGAGAGATTGCTGAGTCCACCTGGACATTCCAACATTTATATTCATTTTTCTTTCTATTCTTGTTTGCCGACGATAATTGCCGAACCGTTTATTCAATCATGATCAAACTTGGTAAGTAGGTAAGTTATATTATAAACTTAATTGGTGCGAGGCTTTTTGGAATGTGGTGTATCGCGAGATCTCAGTTCGTAGCAAACTAGTTCTGATAAGTGAGGACTAGTATTTAAATTTAATTTATGAGTTTAAAAACGACCCAAAGACTCACTTGGCTATGAAATAAAGCACGGTCCCCATTTGGATATAATGAAGGAACTACATTGTACATTATACAATGGTGTATACTACATGTACACCATTGTACATTCAGACCAAAAAATAACACAAAATACTAAGTAGTTTCGATTTTTATAACTCAAATTTTACGCTGATTTTAGTTCAAAATTACAAATTTCATCCAGTCGGTTCTTCATTTCATCAGTTAGGAAAATGTTCAGTAACAAACATTGCAACAAGCATTAAAATTATCGTTGTCTACGACTATACCACGTACTTTACTATTCTCCTGCTGAAGTTTCGTTGACCGTTAAGATTCTACTTTACATTTATAATATTCTTTGGATAAATTATGAGCAGCGCAAGATTGGTTCACTCAGACGTGGTCTGTGAACCCTCTGCTCTGTTCTATGTTCTGAGTTCTCAACCAAGAAACGGAGCGTGAAACAATGTACTAACACCGGAAACTTCTGACTCATTACCGTGAGACAAAGAGCTATGAGATGGCAAAGTGAGAAAGTTGGGGCGCATACCGTTATAAACAGGAGCGTCATGTTTTATGGAGGTATATACTATTTGGCTGGAAATATATTTATTCATACAACTATGTACAAGTAGGTATATACAAAAAATACAGATCACAGACACTAGCTATCTAAAGACCGTTGCAAACGAGCTATAGATAGCTCAACTGATCCAGATCACTACCAGGCGGAAGCGTTCCCAAAATACTGGCCGCATTGCCACGCTGAATGGCAATGCTAATGCGTTGACCCAGATAAGAGCCAGCTCTCTTGTCACGCGTCGCTTCGACCAGTCGCCCTGAAAGAATTTTGAAAACGCGAAGGGCCCCGGTTCCCCACGGACCCAGAGTCTTAACCACAAAAGGCTCAAATAAGTAAGCTCTGTCGAGACTTCTATATTTGCGCCTCTTGAGATCCTCGACCGAATCAGCTGGATGGATCGATGTTTCCTATATTGTCGGAGTCAGTCGAGGTAAGCTAATCTAGCCAAGCTGGTCTAAATTGGTTGTCATTCATATGCACTGCATTGTTGTGGTAAAAATGTTCTTCTATATTGACGATCTCGGTGGCGCAGCGAGGAGCCGGCAGAGACGCAAGAGTGTTCGAATCCCCGTGTGGGACTAATTTTTGAATGTTCTGTAGATTTTTGTTCTGGAATTGGGTGTTTTGGTAACACTGAACTTGTAGTTCCTTATCCAATACGGAATCCTAGTATGAGACAGGACTATGTATGTATCTGTTAGGTATTTTATTTATTAATTTACTAGCTGTGTCATGGCCGCCCATGGCCCCCGACCGAAGCCCGCCGGCCCGTCGATTCGCCCGCCCGTTCGATTACTTTTTTATTCGGCTCCTAAGAGTTTCAATAACCTGAAACCTTCTTCGTGAATAAGGTTAACAAAATCAAAAATATTTTATCAAATCCTGGTAGGTACTTCCAGGACACTTCCGGACTGTCAGTTCAGATATTTTTTGTAAATACTTACATATTATACATAAAAACACCCAGATCCCGAGACAAATATTTGCATATGCAAACATTCGTCCCGCGGCGGGAATTGAACCCGCAACGTTTTGCGTCTCAGGCGGGCCTTCGCCCACTGCGCCACAGAGGTCGTCAAAAGTCGTTGGATGGGTGATGTTTTATATGATTTGGTGAGATCTATGTCGAATATTATTTATTGTTTAGATTATAGCGATCGTTAATTATAAAACTAAATTAATGATTATACAGAGAACGGATTGTACAAGGTATTGGAGTCTTCCATGAAGAGCCCTGTCTTTGAATGAATGAATGAACGAAAATACTTTATAGTACTCCTTATGATATAAACAAAACAAACAATAACACACGACGACCCATGTGGCCCAGTGGGCGAAGTCCCGCCTGAGACGCAGAAGGTTGCGGGTTCGATTCCCGCCGCGTGACAAATGTTTGTATCATCTGTAAATATTTGTCTCGGGTCTGGGTATTTTCTATGTATAACATATATGTATTTACAAAAAAAATAATGTATATAAGTAGTAGGAGTCATATAGTTCTCATAATATAAGCTTGACTTAGTTTGGAGCTAGATGATGCTGTGTAAAAATGTCCAGCATTATTTATTATTATTATTATTATTAAGAAAAAGGTACAATGGGCGGTATAATCGCTTAAAAGCGATCTTTGGATGGACCTTCGTATTTTGTCGTTAGGAAATTGTATAATGTAAACCAGTATTTTAAACAAAAACAAACAAACACGCTCACGACTGTTTTCCCCATGGTGGACATCCTCAGATACATACTCAGTGAGTAGATCTTTTAGGATACCAAGTAGGGGGTCGTCAGAACATTACATTTGGTACATGCCCGCGTTTTGCAAGTTAGTTCCACGTGACATGTTGCAAGCCCATCGCCGCTTATTGGAACTTTTGGAACATGCCTTCGAATTTTTCTAGGGCATGCCGGTTTCCTCACGATGTTTTCCTTCACCGTGTTGAGCACGAGTTAGTGCACATTAATACATGGTTCAAACCAACCCCCAGATGTCGGGGTATCGCCCACTAGGCCAACACGGCTTATTTTAAATTTTCTTCAAATGTAGTAATTCTTGAAATATAGTCAAATAAATAAAATACTTAATAAAAAAAGAGTAGTAATCAGTCATGTTGTAGTTCTCATAACACCAACTTTGCTTACTTTGGGGCTAAGATGAAGCTGTGAAAAATGGTAACATTTTTATTTTTTAAATATATATGTTTTATAAATAAATATGTTTTATTTTATAAATAAATATGTTTACCACAAAATTTTATTGAAAAATTAAAATTTCCTGAATGTACCTTTCTTCAAAAATTTAAAAATGTGATTTTTATAATACACATTTACTTCATTAGAAAAATCAAATATTCCAAACACAGAAGAAAGGGATACTTTCCATGAGAGTCTCCATAATCTTACAGGCTATTACATATGACTACCAGTTCTCAGTATATTTTTACCTTTGCTTGTACAAGTATGCATAATTCGACTTACATCAAATGCCGGTTGCCAAATGGAAGGAAACCGTTAAGTAGCGTGCAACAGCCAGTCTGCATATTTATAGACTATCTCACTAAAGACTGCGCGGCCGGAAACGTGGGGGGCACGCAAATGCAATGGGCGAGCCCTGCTATAGAGTTGGGACATAGTTGGCATGGTGGGAGCCGACGGATTCAGATTTTTTTATCTGCTGTTTTTTTAACTGGTCATACTGACGGTAGATGTCGCGATTTTTGACCATTGCCCTAATCACCATCGCCACCGCAGTATGGCCGCGCCCTTAGAGGAAAAAAGTTATCAAAATATTAAAATCCCCTTAGTATACCATAATAACATCACTGGCAACACGCACCAAAGAACCCGTACCTGGAGATAGATATCTTTGGGAGATTATAAAAATCTTGAGATTACATTTAAAAAACCAAATGATGCACTGATATGCCGTGTCAAACTGTTTTATTCGGAAACTCAGATTATGTGAAGTCAGAGCGCACAGTGACTACTCGCAATCAACGTAATGTTGCCAGGTGCGTCCCTCGGCCGCGAATTTATAACAGGCAACACTGACAGGCTGATTTATTCGCCGGCCGATGCTGCGGCGTGTTCCAATTGTGAGATATTCCGCCGCACGCGTGGTAATGCGCGCCGCCGACTACTTTTCACGTTTTATTTGTTTTGCGTGAAATATTTTATGTCGTTTGTCTTGTACTATAGATTCTGTCGATGGGCTATCGATGGATTTTGTTGCTCTTGAAATTTAGACTGGATCTAAACCAATTGTTTTGTGGTACAAATACAAAAGTTTTTTTAATACTGAATTATCTTAATCAATCAGTTTTGTAGGAAAAAATATTTGACAGTATCGAGACCACAGCCCTATTCCCTTTCCCTTGTCAGGGATGCCATAGTAAGGTAGTTGTAAAAAAAAAATCTGGACATTTTTCACGCAGCATCATCTAGCCCCAAAGTAAGCAGAGCTTGTGTTAGGAGAACTACATGACTGATATATTTTTTTACAACATACATAGATAGAAAACACCCAGACCCGAGACAAATATTCGCAGATACAAACATTTGTACCGCGGCGGGAATCGAACCCACAACCTTCTGCGTCTCTTCGCCCACTGCACCACAGGGGTATCTGTGGTGGGACATTTTTCACGCAGCATCATCTAGCCCCAAAGTAAGCAGAGCTTGTGTTAGGAGAACTACATGACTGATATAATTTTTTACAACATACATAGATAGAAAACACCCAGACCCGAGACAAATATTTGCAGATACAAACATTTGTACCGCGGCGGGAATCGAACCTACAACCTTCTGCGTCTCTTCGCCCACTGCACCACAGGGGTATCTACCTCTGTGGTGCAGTGGGCGAAGATTGAATCGATGTATGGCCTTATGAACATACATCGATCCTCATCGATAGGACCTAAAATTGATTATTTTATCGTTGATATTATATATCATTTTGTTTTCTAGTATTTTATTTTGAGGACAATATACAACAGACACCCTGGGTGTAATGGCGACTAGTGTATTAATCCTTACGGTTCATTTATTTATTTCCATTAATAATGTTCATAAATAATATCGTAGTATTATTATAACTGTTTTATAAATAAAAGACCGTATCTATTCTGTATATAGATTCTCCATCTGCGACTGAACAAAAGCGAATAACATTATGATTGACGACTTTTGAAATAAGTTTCACAGTCCCAATAGTAGAGTAGGAAGGGTTCCAAAGTTTTGGTAACTTTGTTAAATAAATTTGAATATTTAATCCATTGTCTTTGGATTAATTATCTATTTTCGTTTGACAATTTGGACGGTATCTAGGATTTAAATGAAAAGGTCATAGTTACATTATGGTTTTTGTTTTAAGTTTTAGTGTTTTTATGTTACTCGGAAATACATACATATAGTCACGCCAGTTTCCCGGAGGAGTAGACAGAGAGGATTTCCACTTGCTACGATCCTGGCATACTTATTTCGCTTCGTTCATCCTCATCAAATTGTTCATACAAGCTATTTTGCATAATTTGTTTGTGCAGTTTTACATAATTAAGTGTACTTCTGACCTGGACTTTCTCTAGAATGTCTGCAATTTGGTCAGAGTACGTTCGCCGAGGCCTTCCTCTTCCAACCATCCCATTCACGCTCACCTTGTATACTTGTTTTGTTAATCTTCTTTCATCCTTTCTATATGCCCAAACCATCTCAACATACCTTTATCAACTCTCGTTACTACACCTTCATTCACTCCACACTGCTCTCTTAACACGCTGTTCCTCACTCAATCGCACAAAGTTACACCACACATTCTTCTCAAAGCTCTCATCTCCACTGCATTCACTCGACTTTGATGTTTCTTCTGGCATACCCAACTTTCACTTCTATAAATTAGTGTCGGTACTAACACTTCTTTACGCACGCTAGTCGTGCAGTTTTACATAATTTCCGGCTGCTCATGACGGAGTGAAGTGCCCCATTCACTTCACATTCACTCTCCTTTCAATATCTTACTTACGTTAATCCGTGTTGGCCTAGTGGGTGATACCCCGGGGTGCCATGTCAGTCAACCTTCTCGTGTGTCTGTAGGCTCTTGTCGCTTAAGGATCAGCCGGATCCAAGTGAACGGAAGCTTACGGGACGGTGCGCCTCGTTTAAGCCCGATAATAACTTCTCATACGTGGGATCTTATTGTCGAGCAACTAATGGACTGACAGGGGGGGCCCTCCGCGTGTCCCTATGGGGCACTGTGGATGGGGCAAGCATGGTGGGCTCGTGAAGGAGCACCATGGGAGGGCCGGGACGGTGTATGCTGCTGCGGTGGGCTTGCGCGCCCCAATGATCTTCAAGGCTATGCCGGCAGGTATACCATGCCGGGCAGGCTTAGAGGGAGGGATCAGCGCAAGTGGAGGGGGCGCCCTTTTAAGGGCGCGGATGAAGGCTCGGCGTGGCCCTTTATGGGCCCGTCGGGCGAGCGGGGAGTGTTCCCTTTTCAGGGCGCACTGTGGAGGGAGGGCCGGGGCGGCATTTGCTGCTCTGGTCGGCTTGCGTGTCCTAATGATCTTCAAGGCTATACCGGCAGGGCTACCCATGCCGGGCAGGCTTGGAAGGAGGGATCAGCGTAAGTGGAGGGGGCGCCCTTTTCAGGGCGCGGATGAGGGCTCGGCGTGGCCCTTTATGGGCCCGTTGGGCGAGACGGTAGTGTGCCCTTTTCAGGGCGCACTGTGGTGGGAGGACCGGGGCGGCATTTGCTGCTCTGGTCGGCTTGCGTGTCCCAATGATCTTCAAGGCTATGCCGGCAGGTATACCCATACCGGACAGGCTTGGAGAGAGGGATAAGCGCAAGTGGAGGGGGCGCCCTTTTAGGGGCACGGATGAGGGCTCGGCGAGGTCCTTTTCAGGGCCCGTCTTGCGGAGTGAGTGTGCCCTTTTCAGGGCGCACTGTGGAGGGAGGGCCGGGGTGGCATTTGCTGCTCTGGTCGGCTTGCGTGTCCCAATGATCTTTAAGGCTATACCGGCAGGGCTACCCATACCGGGCAGGCTTGGAGGGAGGAACAGCGTAAGTTGGAGGGGGCGCCCTTTTCAGGGCGCGTTTGTGGGGTCACTGGCGAAGGTCGGGGGACTCCGCCGGCTTGCACGGCCCCACACATGGCCGGGGCCCGGGTGGTTTCCGGGCCACCCGTCGGGGTGAGATGGTGAATGCTAACGCGACCCCATCTTGCCCCACTACGGCGGGGGACTTTTAACCGGGGGGGTTTCAGTGGGTTCGAGTCCCACATACCCCCTTCCGTCAACCCCATGGCGGAAGGGAAATGCGTGGGCATTTCCCCCCCTCAAAAAAAAAAAAAAACAGTGGGTGATACCCCGACTTCTGATCCGGAGGTCGTGGGTTCGAACCCGGTCGTGCACCAATGGAGTTTTCCACTCGAAAAATTTATGTGCGCATTAACACGTGCTCAAAACGGTGAAGGAAAACATCGTGAGGAAACCGGCATGCCTAGAACCAAAAATTCGAAGGCATGCCATAACTTAGTGTTTCAATAAGCGGCGATGGGCTTGCAACCTGTCACGTGGAATGCTTACTACTTGCAAAACGCGGGCATGTACCAAATGTAATGTTTGGACGTGCCTCTGACTACCCCCTACTTGGTATCCTCGAAGATCTACTCACTGAGTATGTATCTGAGGATGTCCACCATGGGGAAAACAGTCGTGAGCGTGTTTGTTTGTTTTGTTTTTTGTTTTTACATACGTTAACGTTCATCCCTTTTCTTTCAAACGCATCATGCATAATTGTTACCATCTCTTGTAACTCATATATAATCTATGAGTGGCGTAGAGAAAACATTGGACGAGTAACTCAATCATTCTTAATCCACATTCACTACACAGTTCCCGTCTCACGACCGTCGAGCGTGGTCACGGACGGTGCTCATGAGGAAGGACCTCTAAACGGTCAACGAAACGTCAGCAAGAGAATAGTACGTGGTATAGTCGTAATTATATTCTAAAATGATACCAAACCACGATAATTTTAATTCCACATTCACTATCTTTAAAACTTTATAGTTATACACGATGGTAAGTGATTACCGTCGCTGATTGACTCTGAAATACTAGGATGCGTTGTCTTTCAAAATTGAAAAGTCTTGTGCCTGTAGTTTCGTTGGTATCCGTACCTTTTGAACCGAAACACGGCTATCCAAACTTTGTGCTTGACAGTACTTTCTCCGAGCAACTTTTTCAAAAACGAGCTCGAAACTGTCTAAAATTGTATTTGAAAATAGTTTTGCGCTTTTTCCAAATGATTCCATATATTCCAGGATACAATCGTTTTATCCATAAATGTGGTTGGGATTTTGATATCAAATAACAAATCTGCTAATTTCCATTACCTACATTAATAAACGAAGTTATTTTGTATCTTGGTAATATATAATATGTGACTTTATTAGCCAGATATCCAAACACAAGACTCGCTTCAACCAGCTGCACCCTATTTTACCATAAAAGTTTCAAGTTTTATGACGCATCCAACATTAACCACGAGCTCTTTCTCTTATCACTTTTCGCAAAACAAACGCGACTATGAGACTAACCCATTTGGTTTCTGATGCACCCGTTAATATTTTCGCGTATAAACATAAAAATACTCGTAAAAGAATACTGTAGCTGCGAACATTTTAATAAAGCTTATTGCAAAAATGGAGGTAATATCGTTTCGTAGTGCAAAGTAAAACTGGCATTCCAATGAAAGGTACTTTTACCTTTCATTCGAATGTAGAAGAGTAGTAGGAAATATAACGTTTCACTTCACACCAAAATCATGGACGAACGTCAGAGAATCACAGTCGTCTCGTGCCAGTAACCATTCGGAAACGGATTTCTAGCATTCCAATCATTTTCATTTAAATAATAAAGCTCAGTTTACTTTGGAAACTATGTAGGAGTAATATAGGCCTGGTACTCGTTGAAATTGGTTCGTTACGAGCCGCAATGAGATGAACAATCTGGAAATAAATATGTTAATGTTTTACGCAGCGATGAGCTGGCTATTGGGTTCATTTGAGGTGAGCTACGGAAAAAAACGGGGTTTGACGTGTGCTGTACACGTTCCACAGTTAAGTTTCTATCGCTGGTACACTCGTATGATTGACAGAAGTTGTTTACATAATTAACAGCTAGTGGGTGTCGGGCCACGCACAGTGTAGGGTTCCGTAGTTGCCCTCGAGTTTCAATGGAATTTGTAAGAAATTTTCATTTTTACTTCTCCAAGTAAATTTTATAAGTTGGTCGACTGTTACTCGTTAACTTGTAAAACCAACTAAGCTGTGATAGTTTTCCTTTTAACGTCGTTATATATACTAATGCCGTGATTTTTTTCACATATCCAAAAATTTCCCGTTTAGCTGGCCGCTTGCCAGGGAGAACAACTTAACTCTCACAAAACTTTGCTTTTTAAAGCTTTAGCAAACGTATCTCTGAATCGAAAAATGGTTTATTAAACCCGCAATATTTTTGAAGGACCTTCCAACGACACACTATGGGATAGACGAGAAAAAAAACACCCCCACTTTACGTGTAGGGAGGCTATTTTTTATGATATGTATTTTATTTTATGTCGGCGTGATTAATATGCCAAATTACAGCATTCTGGTACTAAAAGTATCTGTGCTAAGCCGCGTACAAACAGATAGATCGACGACAATAGCGAAACTATAGGGGTTCCTTGTTCAGGTTTAAGATTATTTATTTCTA
The DNA here is from genome assembly GCA_961405105.1 of Perizoma affinitatum. Lineage (NCBI taxonomy): Eukaryota > Metazoa > Arthropoda > Insecta > Lepidoptera > Geometridae > Perizoma > Perizoma affinitatum. The sequence continues at coordinate 9,450,061 of OY560205.1, read as the reverse complement.
ATAAAAATAAATTCACTTACTACAAAAGATCACTCCAATTTTACATATAAGACGTACATAATATCTGATGAGTATTTGTCATGGGGACCTCATCTGGCCGAGTTAAGTCGAAAGATGTTCGCATCAGCTGCCTCACTTAGGAGGCTCAGGATTTTTACCAAAGCACCAAAGTTACGCTAGCACAATCCCTGCTACTCCCTATTCTCGATTACGCCGATGCCTGCTATCCTGACCTTACTTAAGAAACAACTTGACAAGCTTGAGCGCCTTCAAAACTTTAGTATTAGGTTTTTATACGGCTTACGTAAATATGACCACGTCTCCGAATTCCGCACTAAGCTCAAGTGGTTGTCATGGCTTCAATGCAGGAATACTCACCTTCTCTCACTCTTGTACAGTATCTTATTTAACCCTTCTTCTCCTCCCTATCTCAAAGACCGCTTTGAATATCTTCATCTATTGCTACGTCTTCGCACTTGAGGAATGTGCGTACGGTCAGCCTGAGAAACATTCGATTTCAAATCGGTAGATACCCTATCTACGTAGGTAGGAAAGGTGTTATATCAACGTTACACTATCCAACTCTCGTTTAATGCGCTCCTCTGAGACCTTGCAAATTAAACTACTTTTATTATTAATTAAAAATATCGGTAGGTAATAACAACAATTTCGGTAGTTAGTAAGAATTTTCGTACAATTCGAGGGTAGCTAGAAATAATGTTTGTTCTATGGAGGTGAGACGATAGAGTGGTTATACGATGTAGTGGATATACGATTTTGGTGGTCCGAATTCCTACTCACCTGCCTACTTACTCATTAACTGTCCCTAGCTAATTCCTGACGGGTTGATCTAGTGGGTTTAAAAATGAAACGAGCGATTACAACTGAACTGAGCGATCTATCTATTCGAAACTTTCCTACCTACATACAAAATAAAGCCACACACATCGACCTTACAGAACAGAGTAAGCGCTGCTGAAAGTAGTAAAATAGTGCGATCGGTGCATAGCAGTTCCTTACTTTTTGATAACGTAAGATTTAAAAAGTTTTTTGAATGTTGGCAGTAATTTTGCTTGTTTTATGTCTTTCGATAATTTATTTTAAAGCTGCGCCTTCGTACACGATACTTTTTTTTACCATAATTTGTACGCGGTTCATGTAATTTTATGTAATTTGCATTTCTTAAGCGTATTTTTTGTATTTGCTGTTTATTAGTAAAAGTTACCAAAGACAAAATTGATTTATTCATTAAAATCACAAGGATCACTTTGAACCGTTGGTTTTATATACTGCCTGTTCCTCCGCGACCAAACCAGGAAAAAAAGGCAAGAAAACAAGGCTGGTTATTCTTTTTAATGATCCTTTCACAAAACAATATGTACTTATCTAATTTTTTTATCGAGTTGTAGCATTTTCAGTCCCACAACTTACTCTCTTACGCCTCGCTACTATAAAAAAATATTGGATAGTGTGCCGTTTTTGTTGAATTACGTTTTTAAATTTGTTAATTGTAAATTTTTGTATATCTCTTGGGAGTTTGCTATAAAAGCGTAGACCTTGCCCTTTAAAGGATTTACTAACTTTATGGAGTCTACAAGTGGCAACAGCGAGTTTATCTTTATTTCTGGTATTAACATTGTGATTAATTTCAACTATTATCAGTACACCGCAATGAATGCTTTAACATAAAAACCCCATAAACAATTCCAGTAATAAATCATGATAGTAAACTATAAAAACCCCAGTTGTGGCGGACAACCGGTGCACAGTTTTGTTTACCCGTCTGGTGCGGGCTTAATCTTGTGGAAGATTGCACTAATCCCCGCAGTTTGAGCATAGCTGATGGAGAACAGCTCTTCAAAACCACAAAATCACAAGCAAGACGAAACGTGTGATAGTAGGACTACGGAACACTGCGACCTAAACCCCCACCTGGTACATGAGGAGGTCACTGAAATGCCTATGTGCTCTAAGGTTTACAGTGGTATTCAGCGACTTGACTTTGACTTTGAGACAGTCTCCAAGTACTTAAGACGACCTCTGTGGCTCAGTTGACGAAGGCTTGGTTGAGACGCGGAAGGTTCCGGGTTCGATTCTCGCCGCGGGACAAATGTTTGTATCATCTATAAATATTTGTCTCGGGTCTGGGTGTTTCTATGTTTAATATGTATGGCACGGTGGGCGAACACCCGCCTAAGAAACAGAAGGTTGATGGTTCGATTCCGCTGTGGGACAAATGTTTTGTATGATCTACAAATATTTGTCTCGGGTCTAGGTGTTTTCTATGTATGTCTAGCAAGTTTGGGCTAGATAAAAAATGTCCAGCATTATTATTCCTCCCCCCCAACTCGACCCAGGGCGTCGTCTCCTCCCTCCAAAATTACCTTGTGTTTATTTTCAGGTGAACTTTTTGAGTATCCTTTCAAAACTCAAATGAGTATGTTTCGATTTGGAGTGGAGTATTTACGTCATCACACGAAATTTATATAAAACCTGCAGAACTTTTTGGTATACGACTATTTGCCAAATGTCATATACAAAAAAATATTCTTCAAGCAATGAAGAATGCTCAAAATAGATTGTAATGTACCTTGAGATGACAGTTGAATCGGTTTACTTAGTCGAGCAAATGTGTCGCGAAGAATTCGAGTGCAGAACATTTTGATGAATAAAAACACCAAAACACAAAAGTGAAGTTGAATCGCTTTAATCGAGGTGATGTCTTAGATTACTTTATTTTAATTGGCCTGACCAACCGTCTGACAAAGGGAAATGAAACCTACGATAAAGGGAAATGAATACGGGGGTTAGTTTGTAGTGGCTGGCAACTGACTGTTAAAACCAAGATAAACATATAGAAAATGCTCTAATGCACAAGATAAAATAAATAAATAAAGCTGGACATTTTTCACACAGCATCATCTAGCCCCAAACTAAGCAGAGCTTGTATTATGGGAACTACATGACTGATATACTACTTATATACTTTTTTTTGTAAATCCATACATATTATACATAGAAAACACCCAGACCCGAGACAAACATTAGCTAATCGTACAAACATTTGTCCCGCAGCGGGAATCGAACCCGCAACCTTTTGCATCTCAGGCGGGCCTGCGCCCACTGCGCCACAAAGATAAAACAAGTATATCGGTTACTTAATTTTAATTTGTTTTTTTTTTTTAGATAACGAAGACCCACTGCAAAATCGTATCGCGACTCAAACATTCTGTCTAAATGGCCGGTGGTCAAATTGACGTGAAGCGGTGACGATTAAAGGGAAACGGTAGTCAAGTTTTTGTGTGTTTGTCTTAATATAAATATACACTAAACCTGTGAATAAACTCACTACACTACACTCCAATCAATCATAATCGAAATGTAATGCAAGTAGACTTAGTTTAATTTAATAATTTAGCAATATAATTGCTTCCAACTCTATGTTATCTCATTGGTCATTATGGTCTCTATAACCCTGTTTTATTACACTCATTGGGAAGGGGCTGACTTCTGACATACAGGTAGTTTAGAGGTCAGGGTTTCAAGTAGGGCTTTCGAATACCGGATTTTTTCAATACCGGTATTAATACCGAATGTTTTTTTCTAAATACCGGGATTCCGGGATACCGGTATTGAAAAAAAAAACCTTATTTTTATCAGACTTTTAATTTTATTCGTTTTTGGAAGTATACGTATTTAGAAGGTAAAATTAATAAACAAAGTTTTATTGTCAAATCATATATTATTTACATCATGTAGGTACAATTATCTTTTTATATGACAATAATAATAAGTGTCATTTAGATCAATTTAAGATAATTTGCGTTAAAAAAGTTATGACTAATTTATTATTATAGAATTTCACAAAACTTGTCTAACAACATTTTTTTAAGTAAAAAGAATCTCAACGATATTTGGGTTTTAACAAAGATATAATATAATAAGATATAATAAAAGTGAAAATAAAAACTTTAAATTAGAAATCAACACATAATATCTAGCCAACAAAAGACATCTTAATAATATAATTTTTATATCTTTTTACGAGTACTTTGGTTAACATTTACAAAAAATAAACATACTTAATAAAAAATCTAATGATTAAAAAAAGTTTAAATCACAATTTTACTGTCACATCAAGTACGATATCATTGGGCTGCGGCTCTTTCTTCCTGAAATTGCGTTCTAAGGAAAGAAAGAGCATCTAGGCTTTTATCAGAGAGCGAACTTCTTAATCGATTGCATAAATATGTGACCGAGGAAAACGCTCTTTCCGCTTCTACACTTGTTGGCGGAATGCATAACAAATGATTATAAGCCATATCAAGATACATTTCTCGGCCACCTCCAGTACTATCATAAACACCCATTTCAACGCGTACAATAGAATCAATATCAATTACAGTGCTAGAAGAATCTTGCCGTTTAGCCGATTTAAAATATTCGAATTTCCGATTTAAAATATTCCAAAATAAATAAATGGATAAAAATGTATATGTGCGGTAGTGATAGTTTATTACCTATTTTGTATTTTGTACCAAAAATTAAATAAAATCACTAATACCGGGATCCCGGTTATGAACATTTCAATACCGGTATTAAAAATCTCGAAAATTTTCCGGGATCCCGGTATTGGCTGATACCGGGATCCCGGTATTGGAAGCCCTAGTTTCAAGTTGAATTGTAACTCAGGTAATCAACCTTCAGCTTTGTATTTGTACAAAGTTTGCATGAATTTATTGATCGTGACCACCTCTGCCACCGCGTTTGTTTGATCAGGCCCTGAGTCAAGTGATCCAGCGTTGCCAGAAGTTTACTTTTCTAACCTTTTAGGTTGCACAAATCAAAAGGTTACTTAAATGTGTGCACTTCCTCTTCTGGACTCTGTGCCCCATCACCTGCACCGGGAACATCGGGAGGCAATCGATGAGGCTGTACAAATGGCCACGCTTTGGTCGAAACAAATTAAAAAAAATTGTCATTGACACGACACGAATAAATGTAGGTGATTTTTTAAGATTTAGTAGTTTTTTTTCATATTGAAAAAAACGAAGTAGCGCTCTTTGTCGCATTTTTTTTTAAATGTTGGCAAAAAATAATTTCGTGAAACGCAACCTAAGATGGAATGAATGAATGAATGAATATATTTATTGCATAAAACATGGTATACAAGGTGGTAATGTTCTAATAATATGTGCTCATGTTTCATTATTTTATATCATGCAATTAGTTTGTAATTATGTCTAAAGCTTAAGGTTAATAAATTCATTAATTTCATAAAAATTTCGATCAATTAGCCAATTAAACAATTTCTTCTTAAATAAATAATCATTGAGTAATTTAAATTCATTTGGAATCTTATTATAAATCTTTATACACATAGTCAGGCAACACTACTAGATTACTTATTTATTCTGTATGCTAATAGAATTTGTCTGTCTATCAACTTATAGTACCTTATTAATGGGGGGATATGCTTTATATATTTTAGATAACTTTGACAAAACCTGGCTGGCAGCACTGAAGTCAGCGTCCGATAGAAATTCAGCTGTGCTCATTTTGCTGCGGCCTTCTGGAAGTTTCCGATAGTGAGGACCAAACTTTGTACATTTAATGTTACTTTTATATTGCAAAGAAAACACTTGGATTAATTAAGGATGCATCGAACTGATATTATTAGAACGCTTACCTAATTAAAGTTTGATGCTCTACTAATCTAATCAGCAGTTTTTAGGTAGGTACTTGGAGATTGCTATATCACCTAGTCAGTATTTTTAATGTTTAACAAGCACTTAAAGATATATCTTTAGAAACTTCGAACCCTACTTATTCGGTATTGTTTTTGTTTACTTTTGCTAACACAAAGAACATCGAAAACAAGAATCCGAGATACATTGATTTTTCAAAGACTTCCGCGAAGGAAAATTTTTACGAGTCACGAAGATTTACTTGTATTTCTGACAAAATAAGAGTTTATCAAACCACAAGCTAGTGTAGTAATATTATATCTGTGCTATGAATACCCAGTTTTTCGTTTACAAAATTAAGGCCGCCATCACCGGCGAGTCGTAAGAGTTACTTGCAAATATTAAACATTTGCTTCCGTCTGGTAGTGACCTGGGTCAGTTGACCTATCTATAGATAAGATAATTTACAACGGTCTTTAGGTAAATAAATAAATAATAAATAATGCTGGACATTTTCACACACCTAGCCCCAAAGTAAGCAGGGCTTGTGTTATGGGAACTACGTGACTGAAATACAACTTTACATATATACATTTTTTTTTTGTAAATACATACTTATTATAGATAGAAAACACTCAGACCCGAGACTGGATAGCTAGATAGCTCTTTCATCTGTATTTTCTGTATATAGTTGTATGATTTTTTTTTATAACAGAAAAACAAACTACCTCTCGTTAAGAATACCTAAACGGGCTCCTAAACGAATAAAAACCTTACCCCAGAGAAAAATTAGAGGTGTCAAGGGACACCCGGATGGAACGAAGTTCCTTTCGATTAATTAGTGAAGGAATTGTAATAATTTTTTTTTTTTTAGCAAGCCTACTTAAAAAAAAAAAAGAGAGAGAGAGACAGACAGATAAACATGCGCACGCCACACAGCTTACAATAGCTTACTTTAGCAAAAAGTGTCGTTACAACTTTTCGTGAGAATTTTTTCCGCCTAGCCCCCTTTCACAACGCGCGATAAAGAACTTCGTTCCAATTAGACCCGACGAGAACTCTTGTCTTTAACTCAGGTAAACAACGTGACGTTTTTCACAAATCTAGCAATAAATACCTCACCTAATTGAAATTCCGCAGACCCGGAGTTAAAAAGGGAAAAAAAGTGTTGTCGTAAAACCGCGGGCTTTCATTTAAGGTTTTTAATTAAAGACGGTACCATTAATCCACTGTTTCCCGCAGAAATTAAAGGGGTCGTGATGTAGAGCTAACAAGATCTAGACAGTCGGACTAAATAATATAAAAAAAAAAAAATTGATTGGATAGTATGCCGTTTTTGTTGAATTACGTTTTTAAATTTGTTAATTGTCAATTTTTGTATATCTCTTAGGAGTTTGTTGTAAAACCGTATCTCTTGGGAGTTTGTTATAAAGGCGTAAACCTTGCCCTTTAAACGATTTACTAACATTATGGAGTCTACAAGTGGCAACAGCGAGTTTATCTTTATTTCTGGTATTAACATTGTGATTAATTTCAACTATTATCAGTGCACCGCAATGAATGTTTTAACATAAAAACCCCATAAACAATTCCCGTAATAAATCATGATAGTAAACTATAAAAACCCCAGTTGTGGCGGACAACCGGTGCGCAGTTTTGTTTACCCGTCTGGTGCGGGCTTAATCTTGTGGAAGATTGCACTAATCCCCGCAGTTTGAGCATAGCTGATGGAGAACAGCTCTTCAAAACCACAAAATCACAAACAAGACGAAACGTGTGATAGTGGGACTACGGAACACTGCGACCTAAACCCCCACCTGGTACATGAGGAGGTCGCTGAAATGCCTATGTGCTCTAAGGTTTACACTCGTATTCAGTGACTTTACACTAAAATAAATAAAAAAAAAAAAAAAAAAATACAGTTTTCCAAGTATTTAAGACGATCTCTGTAGCTCAGTAGGCGAAGGCTTAGCTGAGAAACAGAAGGTTGCGGGTTCGATTCCCGCCACGGGACAAATGTTTGCATCCGTAAGTAGTATATCAGTCATATAGTTCCCATAATACAAGCTTTGCTTACTTTGGGGCTAGATGATGCTGTGTGAAAATGTCCAGCATTATTTATTTATTTAAGACAACCTCTGTGGCTCAGTGAGCGAAGTGGGTTTGCCTGATACGCAGAAGGTTTCGGGTTCGATTCCCGCCGCGGGACAAATGTTTGTATCGTCTGTAAATATTTGTCTCGGGTCTGGGTGTTTCTATGTTTATTATGTATGGCACGGTGGGCGAACACCCGCCTGAGACAGAGAAGGTTGCGGGTTCGATTCCGCCGTGGTACAAATGTTTTGTATGATCTACAAATATTTGTCTCGGGTCTGAGTGTTTTCTATGTAAAGATAGTATATTAGTCATGTATTTCCTATAATACAAGCTCTGCTTAGTTTGGTCTAAATAAAAAATGTCCAGCATTATTATTCCTCCACTCCAACTAGACCCAGGGCGTCGTCTCCTCCCTCCAAAATTTCCCTGTATTTATTTTCAGGTGAACTTTTTGAGAATCCTTACAAAACTCAAATGAGTATGTTACGATTTGGAGTGGAGTATTTACGTCATCACACGGAATTTATATAAAGCCTGTAGAACTTTTTGGTATACGACTGTTTGCCAAATGTCATATACAAAAAATGATTCTTCAAGCAATGAAGAATGCTCGAAATAGATTGTAAGGTACCTTGAGATGACAGTTGAATCGGTTTACTTAGTCGAGCAAATTTGTCGCGAAGAATTCGAGTGCAGAACATTTTTAATACCAAAACACAAAAGTGAAGTTGAATCGCTTTAATCGAGGTAATGTCTTAGATTACTTTATTTTAATTGGCCTGACCAACCGTCTGACAAAGTAAAACCTACGATAAAGGGAAATGAATACGGGGGTTAGTTTGAAGTGGCTGGCAACTGACTGTTAAAACCAAGATAAACATATAGAAAATGCTCTAATGCACAAGATAAAATAAATAAATAAAGCTGGACATTTTTCACACAGCATCATCTAGCCCCAAACTAAGCAGAGCTTGTATTATGGGAACTACATGACTGATATACTACTTATATACTTTTTTTTGTAAATCCATACATATTATACATAGAAAACACCCAGACCCGAGACAAACATTAGCTAATCGTACAAACATTTGTCCCGCAGCGGGAATCGAACCCGCAACCTTTTGCATCTCAGGCGGGCCTGCGCCCACTGCGCCACAAAGATAAAACAAGTATATCGGTTACTTAATGCTAATTTGTTTTTTTTTTTTAGATAACGAAGACCCACTGCAAAATCGTATCGCGACTCAAACATTCTGTCTAAATGGCCGGTGGTCAAATTGACGTGGAATCGGTGACGATTAAAGGGAAACGGTAGTCAAGTTTTTGTGTGTTTGTCTTAATATAAACATTCACTAAACCTGTGACTAAACTACACTACACTCCAATCAGTCATAATCGAAATGTAATGCAAGTAGACTTAGTTTAATTTAATAATTTAGCAATTATATGTTACCAACTCTATAATAACCCTGTTTGATTACACTCATTGGGAAGGGGCTGACTTCTGACATACAGGTAGTTTAGAGGTCAGGGCTTCAAGTTGAATTGTAACTCAGGTAATCAACCTTCAGCTTTGTATTTGTACAAAGTTTGCGTGAATTTATTGATCGTGACCACCTCTGCCACCGCGTTTGTTTGATCAGGCCCTGAGTCAAGTGATCCAGCGTTGCCATAAGTTTACTTTTCTAACCTTTTAGGTTTCAAAACTCAAAAGGTTCCTTAAATGTGTGCACTTGCTCTCCTGCCCTCTGTGCCCTATCACCTGCACCGGGAACATCGGGAGGCCACCGATGAGGCTGTACAAGTGGTCACGCATTGGTCAAAACATATTTAAAAAATGAGTCATTGATACGACACGAATAAATGTAGGAAATTTTTAAGATTTAGTAGTTTTTTTTTTCATTATTCGTTTCAATCAAAACAAAACGAAGTAGCGCTCTTTGTCGCAATTTTTTGCAATGTTGGCAAAAAATAATTTCGTGAAATGCAACCTAAGATGGAATAATTGAATGAATGAATATATTTATTGCATAAAACATGGTATACAAGGCGGTAATGTACTAATAATATGTGCTCATGTTTCACTATTTTATGGCATGCAATTAGTTTGTAATTATGTCTAAAGCTTAAGGTTAATAAATTCATTAATTTCATAAAAATTTCGATCAATTAGCCAATTAAACCATTTCTTCTTAAATAAATAATCATTGAGTAATTTAAATTCATTTGGAAACTTTTTATAAATCTTTATACACATAGTCAGGCAACACTACTAGATTACTTATTTATTCTGTATGCTAATAGAATTTGTCTGTCTATCAACTTATAGTACCTTATTAATGGGGGTTATGCTTTATATATTTTAGATAACTTTGACAAAACCTGGCTTGCAGCACTGAAGTCAACTTCCGATAGAAATTCAGCTGTGCTCATTTTGCTGCGGCCTTCTGGAAGTTTCCGATAGTGAGGACCAAACTTTGTACATTTAATGTTACTTTTATATTGCAAAGAAAACACTTGGATTAATTAAGGATGCATCGAACGGATATTATTAGAACGCTTACCTAATTAAAGTTTGATGCTCTACTAATCTAATCAGCAGTTTTTAGGTAGGTACTTGGAGATTGCTTCTCTATATCACCTAGTCAGTATTTTTAATGTTTAACAAGCACTTAAAGGTATATCTTTAGAAACTTTGAACCCTACTTATTCGGTATTGCTTTTGTTTTCTTTTGAGTTCTTTGTGTTTTTTCTAAACACAAAGAACATCGAAAACAAGAATCCGAGATACATTGATTTTTCAAAGACTTCCGCGAAGGAAAATTTTTACGAGTCACGAAGATTTACTTGTATTTCTGACAAAATAAGTTCATCAAACCACAAGCTAGTGTAGTAATATTATATATGTGCTATGAATACCTAGTTTTTCGTTTACAAAATTAAGACCGCCATAACTTTGGCATGTCGTAAGAGCTACGGGCAAATATTAAACATTTGCTTCCGTCTGGTAGTGACCTGGGTCAGTTGACCTATCTATAGATAAGATAATTTACAACGGTCTTTAGATAAAAAAATAAATAATAACTAATGCTGGACATTTTCACACATCACCTACCAAAGTAAGCAGGGCTTGTGTTATGGGAACTACATGACTGATATACTACTTTACTTTTATACATTTTTTTTTTGTAAATACAAACTTATTATAGATAGAAAACACCCAGACCCGAGACTGGATAGCTAGATAGCTCTTTCATCTGTATTTTCTGTATATAGTTGTATGGTTTTTTTTTATAACAGAAAAACAAAGTACCTCTCGTTAAGAATACCTAAACTGGCTCCTAAACGAATAAAAACCTTACCCCAGAGAAATTAGACCCGACGACAACTCTTGTCTTTAACTCAGGTAAACGACCTGACATTTCTTACAAATCTAGCAATAAATACCTTACCTAATTTAAATTCCGCGGACCCGGAGTTAAAAAGGGAAAAAAAGTGTTGTCGTAAAACCGCGGGCTTTCATTTAAGGTTTTTAATTAAAGACGGTACCATTAATCCACTGTTTCCCGCAGAAATTAAAGGGGTCGTGATGTAGAGCTAACAAGATCTAGACAGTCGGACTAAATAATATAAAAAAAAATATTCAAAAAACAAACAAGCTCACGACTGTATTCCTGGGCATCCTCTGATACATAAACAGTGCATAGATCTTCATGGATACCAAGTAAGGGGTAGTCAGAGGGAAGTCAAAACATTTTATTTGTCACATGCCTACGTTTTTGCATAGTAGTTAGCATTCCACGTGACCAGTTGTAAAGCCCATCGCCGCTTATTGGAACACTACTTGAGGGCACACACCCTCGAATATTTGTTTCTAGGACATCCCGATCATAAAGAATAATCTATATTTCAATGAGATAAATATATAAAAATTGCCATGAAATTTGCATACTACTTATATTCATACAAATATGTCAGTCAGTCAAATATGTCAGTACGGACCCAGAGCCTGAACCCCAAAAGGCTCAAATAAGTAAGCTCAGTGTCCTCCATTTGCTGTGGGGAAGATCTTCCACCGGGCTGATCCATCTGATCCACTTGCCCGGGGTCCTAGGACCGACAGTTGTTTGTCGGAGGTATTACATATGTTCAAGTTGAGTGAACACTTCGCTTGCGCGATCTAGACACTCCGATGCAGCGCCATCTGTGTATTGACTGTGGTACCTCTTCGTTGATGTGATGTAACGTAGCTCAATCATGTGGCGAGAGATGTCGCTACATATGTAATAAATAAGTAAGAAGAGACCAATTAAAAAAACAGTTTTTTTTAATATCTTTTAGTAGTTTCCGATCTCTATGGCCACAATGACAAAATAACAAATTAATAAGAATCACCTAAACCCGCAGTTCCTTTTCTACAAAGGAAGCGTTGTTTTAACAAGTCCAACTCTCTAAGTTTGTTCTGTCTTTTGGTTTCACTTGAGGACTCACGCGTTCTGTGAGAGTTTCTGATAGACCGAGGGGCCCGTAGACAAGCGTACTTTATCAAATATCAATATTATACTAATACTAGCATCTGCCAACGGCTTCGCCCGCGTGGTACCCGGATAAAAAGTAGCCTATGTGTTATTCTGATGTATTAGCTATATTACTGTAAAGTTTCATCAAAATCCGTTATGTAGTTTTTGCGTGAAAGAGTAACAAACATCCATCCTCACAAACTTTCGCGTTTATAACATTAGTTAGTAGGAAGGAGAGGATATGAAGGATTGATATTTCTATACTAAAGTTTAACATACCGCCCGCCTGTTCGTAAGCGGTTACCGATGAAGATAGAGATAGATTTTTGGTATTCTTTGTTATTTAATAAATTGACATTGTTTGTGCAAATTTTGATAAGCTCGCGATTCTGAATAAATTAATGTTTTTTTAAGAATAACCAACATAATACTTGATTTAGTCTGTGCCCCTTAATGTGCCCCATGTAAGTTTCATAATCATACTGTACTCGATGAGGTAAAGTTGCCTACAGTGGCCATAGTGCTATAAGTTTGTAGACTTGTAAACTTTACCACTAAACTTCTTTATTTGGGAGCAATATATGTAGTAGGAATGGTCTCTTTATTTATATTTATGTGACTTCTGAGAGAAAACAGAGTCAATCTATTAAGATACAGACAGCTGCCAATACAGCACATAAAAAATATATATTGTTTTCTTATCCGTAAAAGGACAATAGCTATATATAAAAAAACAAACACGGTCATTATTCCTCATGATAGACATCCTCAGAGTCGTACTCAGTGCGTAGATATAATATAATAAATAAATAAATAATACTGGTCATTTTTCATCTAGCCGCAAAGTAAGCAGAGCTTGTGTTATGGAAACTACATGACTGATATACTACTTATATACATAGATAATATACATAAAAACACCAAGACCCAAGACAAATATTTGCAGATCATACAAACATTTCAATATACCATGTAGGGGTTAGTCAGAGTACGTCCCAACATTACGTTTGTCACAAGCACGCGCCGAACATTACATATACCTACATAACCTCAAAATAATATTCCATCGAACTAGGTTTATGTTACATGTTGTATAGTGTATGGCCTCCTTGATAGGATGAAGTGGCGAGATAGATAGATAGATAAACTCTTTATTAAGCATAACAATTTACAGTACAAAACAGAAAAAACATAATGAAAGAACAAAAAACAAAAGAAACGCATGGATAGGCATAGGATGGAGAAAACTATTTAAAATAATGAAAAAAAAAATGGCGAGTTGTCGTAAAATATCATTCAAACATAATTAACACAACACAGCCCCCAATCGTATATATAGTCTCTTAAAATACCTACGTAGACTACATAAATAGACCTATATTGCTATACCCTTACACAAGGTTCATATTACATTAACTTCTAGTTCTAAAACTTTTTAACAATCTGAAAGCAATAAATGTTTAGAGTCCTAACCCCAAACTAAGATTCCCTGTGTCGTAGGTATCTGGGACTACGAGTGCCACAACGTTAATATTTATAATCCGTTCAAAGTCACTGATGGACTTCAAAGTGGGCTTTGCTGAATCTGATTAGATGTATCTGTATCGTATCGGTGGGCTGTTGCGACGGGCCGCGTTTGCGAGCCTTTTGAGGTTAAGTCGGCTTTGCCGGAACAATTGATTTTGCTCGGCTTCTGGGCTGCTCTCATATTTTATAATAGGTACATATATCTTCATGTGAAGAAAGAAGAAAATATAAAATAATTTATTTCAGACAATACCTATGAATATGATGAAGCTCTGTCCGTCTGTATTAGTTTTAAAAGTGTGTTAAAGACACTTCCCACAATTACGTTCAAATGATTGTCCTAAAGAAAAATACATAGAAAATAGATTAAATTAACTAAAATTTGAAATTTTAAGTGTATTAATAGATAAATAACTAGGTACGAGAAATAAGACAAAAATAAACACAAAGTTCTAGTTTCAATAAAACTACTGAACTGTTAGAACATTGCAAGAGTTCGAGTGATTTAGAACATACGATGTTAATTTCTAACACTTATGAACTAGTTTAAACAGGTTATTTCTATAGATGAAATAAGATAATTAGCAACATTAAGTTCGCCAACAAAATAAACGGACGGTCAAATGACCAATTCAATTCAATCAATGGTCTGTGGTTGACCATTGATTAGAATGACAGATTTATGCAGGAATTTACCTACACTTTAGATCTTACAACGCATTTAATTTTACATCGAAGTGTACAGTTTTCTACCATCAAACCCAACAACAATTTTTATTACTAAAAGCCTGTAGAAGCCCACGGCTGGACATAGGCATGGTCTGGACGTACGATCTTGGGCAAGCTCCAAGAAATTAACTAAGAACCAAGACTTAATCGCTATACTATTTTCAAAATCCAACAGGGAGCAGCAATTTCCATTAAGTTAAGACGTTAACTTATCCAAAAACTTGTTCCTTATCCAATCCTCCTTTAATCTTGTCACAAACACTGCAAAAGAGAGCCTTATCGTTGCTTTCCAGAATGTTCTATGTATATATTCGAATTCCAAATAACCTTTTTCCAAGTCAAAGTTCCAGCTAAAATAAAATTGTCTGTGCCACGGCATATCCACGCCATTCGGCCAGCACCAAAACAAAACACACTCTATCGCTGTAAAACGCTCAAAAGAGTGTGAAACATAAATTCTAAATAACCATTTCCTTCCATATCCCACCGCCCGGTATTTTTGAGGAGACTCCGCCGCAATTAGTCTCGCCTCGTTAACCACGAGATCAAGAACTAATGAGCCACGTATATGGTTTAGTACCACTCCCAGGATCAAAAATTATATTCCTCGTACACCAGCGTAAAATGAACCTCGCTTCCCAGTCACTGAAAAACACACAAGCATCTTCTTATAGTGGTCACGCGCAGACGATGACAACCGCTTGACAGTTGACGCACCGTGAATGGCGCGATAAATCTGCAATGGTACAAACGATTTTGGTATTTATTGCGTCTTGGGTAACGCGTAAAGTAGAATATGAAGAAGCTCGGGTAGCGAGTGAAATGGTGGCGTATTTTATAACTGTTTTACAGCTGCATAAAATGCTATCGGAAACATAACATTGAGCTCTATATTTTTGTTATTGTGATGTATTTTGCCGCAAAACAACACATGATTTAAAAAACCACTTACAATATTTCCATCTATTGGACAATGGTGAAACTTTTCAGGCAATGAACAAGTTAATTTCTAAAAATCTTGAAATAGTAACAACCAAACACATTCGACATTCGAAATTTGAATACCAAGCGTTCCGCATTCAAATAAAGAAGACGCGTTATTTTTTCAGACGTATATTTTTATGCGAGCTATATTAAATTCGTAGATTACAAAGAATAAAAAGGAAATAAACGTCAAGCACGAGCGTTTAAAAGTGTGCGCGGCGCGAAATGGGATGCTCCAGTTGGGTGGAGTCCAATATTCGACTTCAGATTAATCGAAATACATAACTGGATTTTATGACATTATAATTGCTGCCAGGTACGTGTCAGAGAGGTCAAGCTATCTGAAAGTCACGAAAGTTTCACAAATCGAATGGTCATCACAAGACTGTATTCTAATTACATTTTGATAGTAACTATATGCAACAGATCATAATTTTTGTGTTATCATTTGACTTGACAAGAATATAGTTATTTATTATTATTCTTTTTAAAAAACCGTCCAAGTGCGTGTTAAGCCACGCGCATTGTAGGCTTCCGTAGTTGCCCATAAACTTTTATTAACAAACTGTTTTACTAACAACTTAGTAATTTTCAATGGAATTTGAACGAAATTATATCAAATTACTTTTTACTTCTTCAAGTACATTTTATAAGTTGGTTAACTATTACTCGTGAACTTGTTAAGCCTACTTAGCTGTGATAGCTTTCCTTTTAACTTCGTTACAATGTAATAATTATATTAATTGTGTAGATAAAGCATGTGCCTACCTACAGTACTATACTTATGCAATAAATATATTCATTCATTCATTCATTCATACACAAAACGAAAAAAAATGAATGAAGTAGCTAGGATATACAAACAAAATGTGATAGTATAGACGTCTTCTATAGCGCAGTGGGCGAAGGCCCGCCTGAGATGCTGAAGGTTACGGGTTTAATTCCCGCCGCGAGACAAATATTTTTATGGTCTGCAAATATGTGTCTCAGGTCTGAGTGTTTTTTATGTATAATATTGAAGCATTTAAAAATATATATAAGAAGTTTAAAAGTAATTTATTAGTGGCTAAAACACAAGCTCTGTTTACTTTAAGGCTAGATGATGCTGTGTGAAAATGTCCAGCATTATATATTTATTTTTTCATAGTGCATCGTACGGTGGGGCGTTCATCGTTGGCCTTATATTTAAAAATATACGACAACAGTTTGGTTATCCAAAAAAAACACAGTAAATTTAAAAAAATTGTACGTAAAACCGCTGTTTTACTGGCTGTACCTCACTTCGAGATATATATTCTATGTAATGAGTTCTACACGAGTCGCCCTGAGGTATAATTGACTCGATTTCGACTGTTGCGAGGATTTCTTTTTATTTTTCATCCGCGGTTTATAGGCGGCCATTATTATTAGACAGTTTAATGGAAAAGGCTCAAGCTAAGAATACTTTATATACAAAGAACCTCCTGTGCCTCATGTATAGAATGAAATTCTTCTGTGGCTTTTGTTATCAAGCTTACTTGCGATCTGAAGGTAGTGGATTCGAACCCAGTCGTGCACAATTGGATTGTTCCACTCGAAAACAATTAAGTATCTTTTAACTCGTGCTCAAAACGGTGAAAGAAAAAAATCTAGAAATAATAGCTTGCATTGAGAAGAATCAATCTTTCTTTGTAAGTTGGAAAAAGTTATAGGCTTAACATAACTATATAATTATAATGTATAGAAAGGTTTCACGATGTCGTTCTTCACATTATGGAGCAAGAGTAAGTATTCTGTATTTCTACTTAAACCTACTATATGTAAGTAACTCTATAATCCATGCTGTAAATAGGTTTGATTCATAATTCGGACCCTATATTTCTACAAATCGTAATCGCTTGTGTGTTTAAATCTAAATGACAAAAGTGGTCTCGAATTACAATAAATTTGAAAAGTTCCTCGATTGCGCCGTATTAACAAAGAACCGAGGTTTATTATCAAACCTCAAAATTGCAGCTCCGAATCTGCAGGATCTAACTCACGGAGTCTTAATATTCAGCAAAACTCACGAATTGTAGAAGTTCGGAGCCATCGCGTCACGCAGGGCAATTAGCTGATTGGAAGAGCTGTTCGAGTGGTTTAGAACATACGATGCGACTTTCTAACAATTTTGAAATATAACTTTTGAAACTATCATGGTTATAAACATAATTTTATATTGTGAAATATCGGAAAACATTCAAACTCACAAATCATATTCATATTCATATTCATATTCATATTCATATTCATATTCATATTCATATTCATATTCATATTCATATTCATATTCATATTCATATTCATATTCATATTCATATTCATATTCATATTCATATTCATATTCATATTCATATTCATATTCATATTCATATTCATATTCATATATTCATACTTTGAATATATGAATATGATTTATTTTTTTTTAATACGTCAATTCAAAAGAGTATAAACTATATAAAATTACAGAGTTACAAAGATAGATCGAAAGTTGGTGTATAGGGGCTTTGTCAAATCAAGGTCAGTCTAGATTATAAAATAATTCAATTTAATATTAATAAGCGACCGTAAATATTGGTAAATATTTGGTAACTATTTAATCATGGTAAATATCCCGTTTTTTAGTAAAAAATACTTTTGATATAGTTTTTTGGTCATTTTTCACACAGCATCATCTAGCCCCAAAGTAAGCAGAGCTTGTATTATGGGAACTACATGACTGATATACTACTTATATTTTTTTTGTAATTACTTACATATCATACATTGAAAACACCCAGACCCAAGACACATATTCGCAGATACAAACATTTGTCCCGGGCGGGAATCGAACCCGCAACCTTCTGCGTCTCAGGCGGGCATTCGCCCCCTGCGCCACAGAGGTTGTCAAATCGGTCGATCGGTTATTTCTATCAGATAAAATAAGATCATTAGAATAGACTAGTGGTATAATAAACTAGTGGGCGATACCCCGACTTCTGATCCGGAGGTCGTGGGTTCGAACCCGGTCGTGTACCAATGGATGTTTCCACTCGAAAAATTTATGTGCGCATTAACACGTGCTCAAAACGGTAAAGGAAAACATCGTGAGGAAACCGGCATGCCCTAGAATCAAAAATTCGAAGGCATGTGCCAACAGTTAGTGTTCCAATAAGCGGCGATGGACTTGCAACCTGTCACTTGGTATGCTTACTACTTGCAAAACGCGGGCATGTACCAAATGTAATGTTTGGACGTGCCTCTGACTACCCCCTACTTTGTATCTTCAAAGATCTACTCACTGAGTAGGTATGTATCTGAGGATGTCCACCATGGGGATGACAGTCGTGAGCGTTTTTTTTTTGTTTTTTTTTTATTATGATGTATATTCCGACAGGAATTCACGGCGTCACCCACATTATCATTGTAGGTCCTACAACGCATTGTACGTCGAAGTGCATAAATCCATTGTGGCCAGAGTCCGTAGGATCCAGGTCTACTGAATACTCTTTTGTAGTTCATAGACAAAGAATGATTACGTATTAATTCCTACTTGTGAACGAGAACGAACTATTAAACAAACACAACAACTTTTGGAAATATGACAAAAATATTTTGATTATTTTAAAAGTAATAATCTGTGCCTACCTACTAAAGTTTTAATTGGCCTTGGGTTCTATTAATTGACATAATGATCTTTGTCCTTATGGCGTAATACATAATCATCTAGTCATAAATTATTATAGTCATAATTATATATTGCGAATCTCTGTGGGGCAGTGGGCGAAGGCCCGCCTGCGCCTGCCTGTGAAGGTTGTAGGTTCGAATTTGTCAAGGTAAAACTTCTTCCTTGACAAAGTTGCGTCAGCGTGAAAGGAAAAGTAAGCGTAAGGTATTTGTCTTACCTCCTGGGCCGTATGCCTGTTTGTCTCGTCATAACATTAAAAATAAAACTGTCAAACAATTGTTTAATTTCAAGCGTTCAACACAAATTGCAATTAATTAGCTAAGCGCGAATTAATATTGATTTTGGTGCGATTTCGAGAATTAAGAACATTGGCATTTTTGTAAAATTGAATTCCCTGACGTATTGCATTTTTCATTCACGTATTGCAGCGCCATCTAGTGACGTGTGACCAAAAAGTGAAATAATAAAAATAGATAAACGCGTAAAAAATATGTATAACTATTTGTTACGCCATTTTGGGGAGAAATTATACAAAAATATCTTCTTCTTTAAGCAACAGAGCACGCAATGCACCAGAAGAAACATTTGCTCAGACTGAAGGCAGTACAGGTAGATGAAACGAAATAAGATGTAGATCTTCCATTTTCCAAAATGTTCGTGCCTTAGAAACGGGTCGGCTGGAGTGTAAGCCATATCTGGCGAATTGGCTTGGGTGAATCGGCATGGAATTTGCAATTCAGCCTGTGTGCGAGAAGATTGCTTTTGGATTGAACTTATAATATAAGCTTATTTAATATCCGTTTTGCACTTTAAAGCCTAAATAAGAGTTAAGTATATCATTGGTGTACATTTTGATTCTCTTCCTTATTTTGTTGTATCATTTGGAAACACAATAAAAACATTTTTATTTGTAATGTATTGTATTATGTCTAAGTTTAGGTATATACCTAAGTATTTTATTTAAGGTGACGAGCTCGATGACGGACACGTAGCCTGCGACATAAGTAGTGCAGGTTCAATTCCCGCTGAGGGATACATTTTTGCATGCTCTGCAGATATTTGTTATTGGTCTGGGGTTTATGGTACTACGGTAGGTACTCGTAGTTCCTGATAACCACGACACAGGGAATGCTAGTGTAGTCAGGGCCACGTATGTGTATGTTGGGAGAAAAGATGTAAAAAATGGATATTTGAAAAAGGCGCTTTAGGAGGTCGGACACTGCCACAGGGCACAAGTCAATTTGAGAAAAAGTCTCAAACCGCAGTAGGTAAACTCTCAGTGAACATTAATTATAAAAAACATAATCACATCAACTATGAGAAAACCTAACTATCTACCGCAGACTAGTTAGTTAGTGTATATTGTTATAAATCAAACCGCCAGATGGAGGAACTCACAGCATTCGTTTTATTCTATAACTTGTAGATATTACAACAACGACCATCTTTATCTACATGCACCTGTTGTGTCTCAGAACATTACTACATTTCTAAAAACGTCTGTAGCCAAGCCACGCTACAACTGTCAAACATTTATTAGTTACATGGTTCATTTCAAGACGTCTGTCTTTATTACGTTCCAATACACGATCACTACAGTTAGAGATATCTTCTTTATTTATATTGTGTTTTAGTAGGTAGGTAAAATATTTGTTTAATATTTTTAAGATGATGTCTTATTTCCGTTTTACCAAATGAAAATATTTTCTCAAAACCAACATATTTAATTTCTATTGTTTTTTTCAGTTTCAATATGTTTATTAAAAAATAGTTTACCAATTTTTTAGTAAACTATTTTACCTGCAAAGTAAATTACAGTAATCACTTCACTTGTCCGTTTATTCAAGACTTAGGTTATGTATTCTATTAATGTTACGAGTTTACTTATATAAGTAGCTTTTTTCTAGTAAAAAACCTCTATGGCGTAGTGGGTTCGATTTCCGCCGCGGGACAATTGTTTGTATCTTCTGCAAACATTTGTCTTGGGTCTATGTGTTTCCTATAAGTATATAATATGTATGTATTTACAAAAAAAAATTAAGTAGTATATCATTCACGTACTTTAGACCTGAGAATTTTAGGAATAGAACCATCTTGCTCCCATCTTTTCCAGCCAAATTCAAATAAGATGGTTACTCTCAAATGTGAGTATATAAATCACTCTCAGCATCCACTCACGACCTCCCTTAATTGGAAAGACGTATCACAGAATAAACACGATCTACCATAAAGCCGTTTTACTCCGACCCACTAAAACACTTATAAGACTACCCTTATTATTGACTGCCGTTACATTTCTTATAATCTTTATCCGTTACATTATGTAAACACATTTTATACAAGAAGAAAAAAATGTAAACGGATTTACATCCAAGTAGGAAAATGATAAGTGAGAATTTCTTATCGGTGGTGGTCAAAGGAAAACGATTGTCAAATGGGTCAACCATTCGGATGAATATATTAAAATAAATAAATAAATACAAATCATCATCATTGGCCTTTGACATCTATTACAGATGATTTAGGTGGCGTCAGTCAGTTTAAACTACAATTAGAAAGTTGAACACTTTCGTTTGTGACTAATGAGACCTATATGGGAGTGGCAGCCGCGGCCACATTTTTCGCAAATAAAAGACCCCAGGGATGTTACAGGGTTTGCGGCGCGTTGATGACGTTTAAGCATGTGCACATAAGCATGTGCTAGATAGTCGAGCCAGGCGTTATCGTGAGCGACGACACTCTCAGCCACTGTTTTCCTCCAGGCGTCACGATCTTCACTTTCCCATTTGAAATGGTCAATTTTAAAAGTTCCCATGTCGCGTTTTACTTTAAAACGCAACATCGGCCGGCCGACAGGTCTTTATAGGTCTTAAATAGAAATAGAAATACAAATATTGATCGCCCCTCCGGCCTCCGGGATCCGGCCCTGAGTACACGCGATCAAGTACCGGGTTTTGTTTCACCTAACAAACGACCATTCCCATCAACGTGGCAATGCCACCAGCATTCTGGCAAGTTACTACTGGTGTTGACAGAGAGTATCTATGAATTGTTTCAACACAGTTCAGTTGATCCATAGTATTTTTTTTTGTATGAACCAAAACGAAGACATGATAGTGTTCCATGATGAAACAAAACGACATAATAGTGTTCCATGACATTCGCCATCTAGCCCCAAACTAAGCAGAGCTTGTATTATGGGAACTACATAACTGATATACCATCTAACTACGTTTTTTTAAACATACATATTATACATAAAACACCCAGACTCAAGACAAATATTTGTAGATCATACAAAACATTTGTCCAGCGGCGGAATCGAACCCGCAACCTTCTGTGTCGCAGGTGGGTGTTCGCCAACCGTACCACAGAGACAAAATGATAACAGACAAACAACAAAAACTATGAGTATACCATAAAAAGTCGAACCCTAAAATAAAACTAATGTGAAAAAAAAACTTGCTCGTATTCAAACCATTCAATACGGTCTGGGTTTTTTTTTTTTTTTTTAATTGGCGCCTATCGGACCATGTTCCCATGGCTTCGTTGGCTAGCCTACCTGACATAATCAGAGCCTTTGCCATCTGATATGTTTTCTTCAACTCATTCTTCTATTCTTTCATTCTATTTCTCTCTCTTGGTTTCATTCCATTCCAATCATTCATACCCAGACCGTATACTCTACAATACGGTCTGGGTTTGGTGGTACCACGGTACTCGTGGTTTCTGATATCCACGATACAGGGAATCCTAGTATGGAGTCAGGACTTTGTATGTGTTGGCTGTTTATTTTTTTATTGAATTTAACTTGAAAGATATATAACCCAATTTATATTTAGATTATTTGAAGTGATACAGCCTTGTAGCCCGTAGCATAGTTCGTAGCCGTTTCTTAGCTCGTAGAGGCCCGTAGATGCTCGTAGAGGCTCGTTACTGTATTTCGGTTATACGCGAATAAAATATTGTGGTGAATTTTATTGAGGAGTGTTTTACAAAATGCTTAGATTGACAAGATTTTTTTCAGTATTTTATTATAAATACTAAAAAAAACTGATCCACATTACTGAAAAATTCATAGTCACCGTACACTCTAAAGTTAAGAGCCGAGATGAGTAAGGTCAAAAGGTTGTTTTTAATTTTCCTGTCCGTTGAAAATTTATTGCATTTTATTTAAAAAAAAAATATTGACAATTTACATACAATTTAATTTAACACATTTTATGTGTTTTGTGTATATTTGTATCTTAAACAGTTGTTTGTTTTAATATTCACTTGATAGATAAATACGTTCACAGGGCTAAACAATTGCGCTTAAAATCTGGGCCGTAATTTAAGTTACATAATATTATAAACATTCAGCCCATTACTTAATTTTTTTTTTTCTGTTGAATTTAAAATGTCCCCTATCACAAAGTGGCAATTCTCTCTTTAACAGTTTAAAATCTTTATAAGCAAGCCAGACATTTATGCTGCATTTCAAGAAGCCGCCCATAAATAGATGAACCACATTCAAATATCTCTCAGATCACACCAATATAACATCCGAATTTTGTGAATATTATCTTATAACCTCCACAGAAATATCACCTTTCACAATTATGATACCAAGGCTCAATTTCGTCTTACAGTATACCTCGTTTGATGGATGCTAACTGCTTAGATTATGCAAACCATTGCAAACACTTTGGTAGGGACCTCTTAGGCACTTGCCTCGACATCGATTGAGGCTCAAGCCAAATGGCTAATGAATAATCTGAGCTTACGTGCAAAGCTATATGTAATTCACCACTACATTCTGAAAAGGACGAGTAATTCATCACTACATTCTATAAAGGACGAGTAATTCACCACTACATTCTGAAAAGGACGATCAGAAAATTCTGAAGCACCAAGAAGGACCAGCAGAATATAGACATTTGTTAAGGGTAGGGTGTTGTGGTACCACGGTACTCGTAGTTCCTGATACCTACGACACAGGGAATCCTAGTGTAGGGTCAGGACTATGTATATGTCTGTTAAATTTTATCATAGTAAGTACCTGTTTTACAATAACAAAAAATATAACGTTTTATGAATCCAGATTATAATATATCAGTTTGAATTCTTTATGCAAAATCCCTTGTACGAACATCGAAAACAAACCACGATTTTTTAAGACTCTTAAAACTACATCCAAATATTTTAATTCGGAATATTACAAACGCGTGAACAAAGAGAGAAACGTGAAAGACAACGAATATAAATATAAAAATATATTTTAATCTCTGCATATCACGATTCACATCAGATGCTGTGTAGTAAGCTACCGTCGTGAATTATTACCATCATCATCATTATTTGTATGATTTTAATTGTATTATATGTATGTATTTACAAAAAAGTATAAAAGTAGTATATCAGTCATGTAGTTCCCATAACACAAGATTTGCTTACTTTGGGACTAGATGATGCTGTGTGAAAATATCCAGCAGCATTATTTATTATTATTATTTGTATAATACAGCTCTAGTTCCTAACCCCGGCCTTTAGTCGTATTGTATAGAAAGTAGCTTGTCAGTATAAAGTCGAATGATACTAATTATTATGACCACAAAGATACCTACATCAATCAAAGACCAAACTCACGTCGAATAAGGGCTGAATTGGTTTTAACAACCCTACCTACCCTAGTTTATCTACCCTACCTTTATATGTACAAGTATAAGTGCCTATAAAAAATATAATTATATATATTAAGTAAGTGTGATTAAAAAAAATTGTAGCACGCTTACCGCCAATCACTACAAATTGGGTTGGCTGGTAGAAAATGCTTTAGCATTAAGTACGCCTATTGTTCACTTTTAATTAAATGTGCAATAGAGAGTTAATAAGTAAATAAATAAACAACAACAAATCAAATTTGTTTGAGGCTTTTTATCCTTTATTTTATTTTTTGACAAAATGAGTTACTTAACCTTTTTCGATTGGCACCTATAGCTTTAAAAAAAACAGCAGAGTTTTTTGCCTGATTCTTCTAGCACAGACTTATTAGAGATGCCTCGTCTATGCTAGGCTGCGGGCGAGGATTTAGCTAAATTAATGTATCTGGAAGAGATCGCTTTTAAGCGATAAGACTGCCCATTATACCTTTGTCTTAATGTGTTATTGTTTATTTTGTTTATATCATAAGGTGTACTATAAAGTATTTTTATTCATTAATTCAATTGAGAAACGCTCGAATGTTTCTATAGTTGTAAAATTCACAACAGAATCTCGGACTGCCATCTAAAACACCCATCAGTCTGGACCAATATGGCTTTGTGTATCATTTCTATACAATATTATGTATAATTTTGAATATTTTTACCATGTTCGAGATAACTATTGAATCGGCCAATCGTTGTATTGTGTTTTATTTTTTATTGCGGTATAGTTGCATTATCATCAATCATTCAGATTTAAGAGCTTTGGATATTATCGGTGCAACTGGTGCCATTCCTTTCATTTATTTAAAGCCATATAAATGGAGATCATTATCCCGTGAATATGCTGAAAAATCATTCAAAAGTATGCCTTGAAGGTGCCAGGCCACTATGGACAATGGACGCAACTTAGAAATAATAAAAAACTAACAATTTTTTTCTAATATTTTATAGAGATAAAGTTTGTAAGTTTGAATGTAGGAGGTAATCTCAGAAAATACTCATCCGATTAAAAAACACTAATATTAAGAATGGATCTTCAGGGTATTACCAGCCTAAAAAATAAAAGTCCCTTTAATAAAAGGTACTTTTCGTGGAAAACAATTTTACAATGTAAGTCGACGAAACAACGTTCGAGCGAATGCGTTTCTTACGTACGCTACCTTAACGGTAAGGGCTACTTTTCATTGGCTAATTTTAATCCAGATAGCACGCGGACGAAGACGTGGGCAGTAGCTAGTACATAGCATGATTAACAACATTAATTTTTCAAATGTTAGACTTCATTTGTTTTATAAATTATGGCGGTCACGCTTTTGTGTTGTTTTTAAAAGGCGGTCTCTTTTACCTCTGAATACGTCGTTATGACAGAGATTGCCTCGTCTATTCTAGCTGATGTAATCTATTAACGGCCTCATCCTTCTATTTTTCCTTCAATTATAGATATTCGAAGCTATAATGACATATAATTTGGCCGTGAAGAAATCTAAAACAAATTTTTCGCGCTCTTTTCTTTGGCATGTGTCACGCGTCTGCTGCAAATTTAGTCTCGGTTTGACTATCTTGTAAGCATCAAGGCATCGATTTTGGATTATCTGTTAAGACTTGTTCGTACGGGTGTGAGGAAAAGCATCCATAGGGTGACTTGTAAGCCAACATGTTGGAGCCATTTGGTATTGTCAAGTATTATATATTGTTTCATTTTTCACCAGAGACTCTCTTTTAGAGGCATTCGGTTACTTTTAAGGAAAAAGTGAGGTATATGTACCTATATCGGTGTAACTGCAGCCCTAATTATTTTTAAACAATTGGTAATTTATTACAACAATTGCAGGTCGTAGGTTCGAACCCGGTTGTGCACCAATGTATTTTTACTCGAAAAATGTATGTGCGCATTAACGCATGCTAAAAACAGTAAAGAAAAACATCGAGAAGAAACCGGCATGCCGTATAGAACCAAAAAATCAAAGGTATGTGCCATTAGTTAGTGTTCCAACTAATGGCGATGGGCTTGCCTGTCACGCGGTCTGCTAACTTCTTGCAAAACGCGGGCATGTGTCCCATAATATATGGACGTGCCTCTGACTACCCCCTATTTGGTACCTAGTAATCAAAGATCTACTCACTGAGTACGTATCTGAGGATGTCAATTATGGGGAATACATTAGTTAATGTAAGAATACTAAATTAATATGTTTTTATTTTTGTAAGTTATTTTAAAGCTGTAAGAGGTCCAGATTGCTGGACAAAAACTCCTCCAAAGAGAGGAGGAAATATCTCTATATTTATTGTGACGTCAACACTCCTATTGGAACCAAAAACAGCGGGTGAGTGAATGGTACGCTTTATTTTCGTTCTCGGCTTGCGAGATGTAACGCGATTTGGTAAAGCGTTTTCTTCTCGTGCCTTACTTAATTTTAATAGCAAGCGAGTGGGCCTGGGTATATAATAGAATTTAATGCAAACATTTACGTAAATAGGTTTTTATCGGGTACAAATATATTATGTAGGAGATATTATGTTGATCAAAATATCTGAATATCAATGAATACCGTTTTAATCAAAATGTAAAATCACGGATTTATTTTCATAGATTGATTTGGAATCTAGGTACCTAGGTTTATTTTGTTGTGTTAATAATATTACTTAATAATAATAGTTAATAATATGATGTGCTATTCCAACTAGACAGTAAGTCAATAGTCAAAAAAATAACCAAGCAGATTTTGTTGCCTGATTCATCTAGGCTTGATCGCGCGCGAGAATTTGCGAATAATCGGCGTAAATTCACTTTCAAATTTTAAATTCACGTAGTTTTTAAGTTTACGTTTTGGTATGATCCTTGTGATTTCAATGAATAAAAACCTATTGACTTTGACTTTGTAGGTAACAGATGAAACAGTTCTACAAACAAACATCTATAGATCGTTTGCAACGGTCTATAGATAGCTAGCCAGATCCAGAGGTCAACTGATACTGATCAATCCCACACCAAAGCGTTCTCAAAATGGTGGCTGCATTGCCACGCTGAGTAGCAATACTGTGTTAACTCATATAAGAGACAGCTATTTGGTTACGCGTCGCTTCGACCAGTCACCCAAAAATAATTTTGAACACACAAATGGCTCCGGTTCCACTCGGACCCAGAGTCTCAACCCTAAAAGGTTCAAATAAGCAAGCTCTGTCCACACTTAGATAATTGCGCCGAATCAGCCGCTCCACCGGCTCTAACTGAAATCCCCGACTATCCTAGATCAAGTATGTGATCCTGAAAGGGGTGATTACAATAACGAAAATTAGTAACGTTTTCTTGAACATGTAGCGACATCTCTCTCCACATGACTGAGCTACGTTACATCACATCAACGAAGAGCTACCACAGTCAATACACAGATGGCGCTGCATCGGAGTGTCTAGATCGCGCAAGCGAAGTTATCACTCAACTTGAACATTATATATGTTATACCTCCGACAAACAACTGTCGGTCCTAGGACCCCGGGCAAGTGGATCAGATGGATCAGCCCGGTTGAAGATCTTCCGCCACAGCAAATGGAGGACACAATACCAACCGTGTTCTCCATAAAAATGAAATATTTGAGTCTTCAAATTGCATTATTTCCCTATCTATGCACGAGACTTCGTTGCACACATTAGCTCGCAGTTTAAAATCGTGCCCACTTAATTCTCAACCCGTTTACTTTAGGAGTTGGTTAAAGTAACATTTGTATACAAAGAGACGTTTCCACACACATTTCACGGCTGTGTCCGCTCGTCCGTCCGGGCCGACACGTGACCGGCATGTAAGCTGGGACGGTGGATGTTTTATTAAGAACCAGCTACTGCGAATGGCTTCGCTTGCCTGGTACCTTCGCTTGGAAGTAGCCGATGGAAAGTACCTAGCTAGCTCTTACCGTTAAGTCAGCGCAGCGTTACACATTCGCACGAACTGTATTACGTAGAATTACATAACAAAATTGGCCTCCACGAAAGGACTTTTATTAAAAAACAAACAAACAAACTTAAAAATTCTCACGACTGTATTCCAACTAGGTGGTAATCAGAGGTACGTCCAAACATTACATTTGGCACATGCCCGCGATTTGCGAGTAGTTAGCATTCCACGTGACAGATTGCAAGCCCATCGCCGCATATTGGAATACTAACTGATGGCGCATGCCTTCGAATTTTTGCTTCTAGGGCATGCCGGTTTCCTCGCGATGTTTTCCTTCACCGGTTTGAGCAGGCAGTAATTAACGAACTAAATAACAAACAAACAATGTAAACAAATCTTGGAAATCAATTTTAACCTACTTCTAATTGTCTTAACTTGAAACTTTTTTTGTGTATGTAGTTCGGATGACAATAATATAATTTGGTATCTTGGAGCTGATCTGATGATGGAGCCAGGAGGTGGATAATGGAACTCTTCAGTGGCTACTTATAAACCCCTCGAGTATGAGCTCATTTGACGAATCCAATAGATTGAACTTGGTAACGAGGGTCTGATGATGAAGCCTGGAAGTGGATGTGGAAGTGGAATTCATTTTATAATTTTAAGTGCGTGATTAGAACAAATTTTAATGAAGCGTTTTACTTGTTTTTTTTAAACAACACATTTTATTTCAACGGCATAATACCTATACAGCCTATGTGCACCATGAAGGTCGATTAAAAATATTGGTGAAAGATGTTTTTGAAAACGGATACGTAGTTTCGGAGATTACCTCCTTCATCCAAACCTACAAACTTCAAACTTTATAATATTAAAGTGTAGACTTACCAAGGAAGCATACCACTAGGTGGGAGCACTTAGTTTGTTAATGGCCAACTTTTGAAGTTTATAAGGTGTCTGAAGGCTTCCAACATGCTTTAGGTAGATTAATAACCATATTAATTGAATGAATAGCCAGACTAAATATAACACTAGCCGGAAACAAATCAATCAAACAAACTCACGACTGGATATCCTCAGATCCATAGTCAGTACGCAGATATGTGAGGATATCAAGTAGGTTGTCAGAGGTCATACTTGCGTTTTGCTAGTAGGTAACATTCCGCGTGACCGATTGTATTTGTACCGAGTTTTGAGCGAATCTAAGCAAGAAATAAAAAAATCCAAATAAACTTTACTACCCTGTTTAACCCCCTTAGGGTTTCTTTTGAAAATTAGATTAGCGTGTGTTATTCCAGAAACTTAACTATCTACATTCCAAATTTTATCAAAACCGGGTTAATAGCTACGGAGATACGTGGTAACAAACAATCACTCACACAAACTTTCGCATTTATTATATTAGTAGGAAGTAGGATAGGATTCTAAATGCGATTGCAGAACAATTTGGTTGTCCTCTGGTATAAAAACTTATCCAGAGGACCATATCTCTATTAGTTATTAAGTAGTTTAGTTACCTAGTTTTAAGTTCCTACTAACAAAAATGGCTCATTTGTCTGAATAAATAAATTTTATTATTAATTTAAGCTAAGCTTAAATCTAAGTCGCAAATAAAATTGCAAGCAAAGCGTGTCTGTTTCAGTTTTCCGTATTCAGGCTATTTCTAGGCTATTCTAATTATATTTGTTAATGTTTTTTCTCAACTGTCCCATTATCATATTCTTGCTTATAATCTCAAAGTGCAAGAATCAATCCACTTGCAAGGTGAGGTGTTACGTAACGTTTACACGAGGCATATGTTTTTTTTTTTAAGCCGTGCTGCATAAATATTTTTCATTAATTTCATTTTATTTTATTGTATATGTAGGTACCTACATCATAAACAATCTGTTCCTCTATATTTATTTTATTCGTGCACCCCATGCAAAACAAGATAATGACATTATTGTAGGTAGGTACGTGCACATAAAATAATAATTTAAGCCTCATCCTCTAATCTAATTAAGCCAATCAAAACACATCCCAAACGAAATTACATTTCAAAATTAGCCGCTGACATAGTTTGTTTCGAATTCATGTTATATTATATTCGGATATAGAATTTGCTTAATGATGTTAAATTTTATTCGGATTTAGAATTTGCTCAATGATGTTACATTTACGGATGAGTTAAATGCGAGTTAATTATGAAAGATTTTTTTCATCGTATTTTATTTTTGGCAACTTTTTTTAAACTTTTATAAATAAGGCTTCAAAGTAGATAAAGATTGGTGTTAAACTTATTACCTAGCCTTGTTTTAATTGTGTGAGTAGTGTTTGATAGGATCAGTCAACTAAAATTATTTAGACGATGTTTCAATAATAATATGAAACAACTTTGTGAACCTATCATATACAATACACATAAAAAATTAGATCAATTTGTAAAGCTGAAATATTTTACATTTCCTTTTAATCACTGTTCCACATGAATTTATTTGAGTTCATACTATTCTAAACGTATATGTATATATATTCTAAGCGTTTTAACAAACAATGCGTTATATATATTTTTAAGAATATTTCAACTTGTCTAAATATAATAATTATTATGTTAAGGTTTCAAACTAATCGCAAACTATTTTTGATGTGTGTAAATATTGAGCATTTTATATAATTTGGCGAGAACTTTGATGTAGTTTTGTAAATATTTGTTTATATCAGAAAAAGTTTATCTGAGTTTGACCTATAAGTTAATGACATATTCTATCTGTGTAATTGTGGATGGCATCAGAAAGTCCTGACAGAAACTAATATCAAGCCGAATGTAAATCACAGAGTCGGATGATAGATTAGCCGCGTGCGAGTGGAAACTATTAGTTTTGTCTGTCTGTCTGTGAGTGACGCATTGGCAGCGACTGAATGTGTGTAGCGTTTTTGCCGTCGATATAAATGGTTAAATTTACTATCCAATAGTTTATTTTTTGTTTCGTACTATTTGCTAAACGTAGGCATGTGCGAAATGTACTGTTTGGGACTTGCCTTTGGTTAACCCTTACATGGTATTCTTTAACTAAGTATGAATCTGAAGATGTCTATATTTAATTAAATAAGATTATATTTAAGTTTTTATCATTTTGGTGTTAAACTGTATGCTTTTTTTTTGAAATAACAATCCTAATTTTAATGGGGAATACAGTCGTGAGCATATATTTTTACTGTCTGTGTTAATGTCTGTGTGTATTGAATTTATATCCATCCCCTCGTATCTATCAACAATTTACACGTTGTATCATTCAAGGGATGAAACGTATTTTCTCCTGATTTTGTCCATTGGCTTGACTGAAGAGCACACAATAAAGAAGACATTGTCCTGTCGTACTCAGTGAATGTCAAACTTTTCAGATCTAAACAAATTAGGAAACATTTAGGTAGATGTCTTTCACAAAACCTAGTTAATACACCAAGCTAAAAATTTTGAAAGTGACAAACAAGTATACTGCACACCTGTTGGTAAGTGGTTACCGTAACCTAATGAAGCTTGCAACACCAGAGATATCACTAGCGCGTTGCCGACCCTGAGGCATAAAGGGTGAAAAGTCTCATATACCTGTAATTTTACGGGCACCCATATCCTTCAGATCGGAACACAGCAATACAAATATCACTGCTTGGCGGCAAATATAGGTGGTAACACTTGCCCGGACGAGCTCTTTCTCAAAGAGCAGCTCTAGAGTATTGGTACAGTATGCACATCCGGACAAGATAAGTCAAGAAGAGGTTTTATTTTTTATCTGTGGCAATCTTCTAGGATCTTAGTTCCTGGAATGCCATCTCTAGAAGATGGCATTCCAGGAATTTGTATAATGTATTGTAGGCATGTTTATCTGGGAAACAAATGAAGAGACATCGATGACAGGTAATGTCATAAATTTTTCATGTACTAGACGACACATACCTACCATAAATAAAAAATAAAAATGCTGAGGCTCTATTTTTTTGTTGAGAAAAATCTCTATTTATATATATATTCTTGTTTTTAAAAGTATATCTATTTAAATCTGCAGATTAATGAATTGGCCTACGTAAATTATAACAAAAAAGCTGTTAAATAAAACAATGGCAATTTTCAACAAAATATTATCTGTTATTACTACGGAAAAGCAAAAGCACCTACCTGGGTAAAAGTGACTCCTTCACTCTCGAAGTTTGAGAGCCTTTGTACCCTTTCTAGTGTTTACTAAACTAAATGAGATTTACGAGCGCCGCTTCAAAGGAATTTAATGAAAACTTCGAATTTGCAGTTTTTCCATCAGAAAATTTTGCAGCAATATAAAACCATTACATCTTTGTGTATTTATCTAGGAATGCCTTTCAAAAAGAAGGAGCTCATTATAACTACATATATACACAAGCAGAAAATAATAATGCTAGCATAACATAACTAGTTCCGGCTTAAAATGTGCCAAAATACCGGGTTCAAGAGAGTGGGTTGCTTTTCAACAGACTTCAAAAAAGGAGGAAGTTTTCAATGCATTTTTTTTATGCGTATGTTTCTCGAAATTTTCGCCAATTGTGAACCGACCTTGATGACCACTAACATTAAAATTATTTGTATTGACTACATAATTCTCGATCGATGTCAATCACGAACCGTAGGAAGGCCCCTGACTGATTGCGATATGTCGGTAAATATAATTGGCTTAAGGCCGTTCGTCATTCGAGGATAGCCTGATGATGACGATGATGATAATGCCCGCAACACCCACAATAACCACAGACTAATTACCTACCTGACCAAGAATTAAATTGTCTAGAGTAACATGGAACCTATTTGTTTTATATTCTAATTTATTTAATAAATTTAATTTATTTATTTGCTTCATTTAATTATTTATTTTAATAAAGAATCATCGGTAAATTACCTGATAAGACCATAGCTGCAAAGTTTAATTAATATAGTTAAAAGCCGTACGCGATATAGTTTTGATATAGCGAATAAATAACGAATAGGATAGATTTACGGGCCTTTTCCAAGTAATTATGCGTAAACACGAATTTTAAGAGTGAGTGCAAAAATACATTCGATTTGCCAGTTGGAATATTTATGGCGCGTGATTTGTGATGAATTATCCCGATGCAGTAAGACTACTAGTGGTGTAGCGGTTAAAGTTCTCGGCTTTCAATGCTTAGATCATGGGTTCGAATCCGGTTAGTATGGCGGATACTATGCCAACAACTACTAACTGTATCTACAACATCTCTGGCGAGGCGGGCGCATAGCCGGCTGAAAAGAGGTGCGGGATCGATTCTCACTACGGAAACGATGTTTGCATTTTCTGCAGATATTCGTTCCGGTTCTGGGTTTTATGGTACCATGGTACTCGTAGTTTCTTATACCGGGTATAAAAGGAATCCTAGTGTGGAGTCATGATTATGTATGTGACTGTCGGGTGTATATGCCAACTTGATAAACAATAAAAACAATACACAACAAACAATTGATAATTATATATCAGGGGTATATGTGTTAACACTTTAAAACCTACCTAATCATTTACTCAAACAACCCTACTAATCAGACACCAGTACCTACCTGTTATATTTTATTCCAACCAACGTACTCGTATAATTACGAGAATACATCCCTACCTAGTAGTTTTTAGTTACCATACCATACCATCGAGAATATATCGCACTTTTAATCAGCCTGCTACCGGTAAGATTGGTGGAGCCAAATCGAGTTTTGGACCTACTGAAATTTGATTAACCAGCCGTTTGATTTCGAAACTCAGTTACAGAGTTCGACTCGAAATTAAAGTTCGTCGTTTGGTAGAAATTAATCGGAATTGAGGAAGTGAGAATTGGATCGTTGGATTTTTACATGATCGTGAATCTGGACAACCAAACATCACTACGAAGTGACTGAAATACTGCGGCCGAAAAGTCGGAAAAGCGATAGCGCGTCCTCTCTCCCCTTTAACTTCTTCAATGTCCGAAAGAGAATGCTCTTACTAAGTTACGCTACACCCCACACTACCAATGTTCATAAAAATCTAACCATAAAAAAATCCCGTTACCTGTTCCGGCTTTTAATTCAAACTTATTTTCAACTAGGTATCTAAAAATAGTCAAAATCAACCACCCGTTATTCATAATCACTATATAACTTTATCGACTCTATAAAATTTGTCCGTCTCTATCCTTTGTATAGTGTTTGAAAGGTCAGGGCTAGAGTTATCGAGCAGATAAAGTTAGCAGATGATAATAAGACGGTTAATCTCTATCTCATGAAAGTATCCCGAAATGGGTACCCTTACTTCGATAAATAACGATATTGAAGAAAGCAGACTAACGCAATAATTAACATCGAGACAATGAATAAAAATTTATTACGAGAATTGGGCTGCTAGTCTTTAGGAATGAAATCAAACTCTTTTTTGATTTAATTCGAATTGGTTTAGCCGATGTGTAGTTTCAGTAAAAAAAAACAAACAGCTTTTTTAGAAAGCTTATAATTCCTACTAGGTAAGGCTTAGTTATCTAGGCATAGTAATATTGTAACGATTATTCACGTATGCATGTAAGGCGCACACACTAAGTTAACAAACTGTCCTCAACATAGTGAAAAAGATGTGCAGTAAGTCATATCACTGGCAACCCACATTGATGTATAAAATGTAAGTAAATGGTAGGATCCTCCCCATTACCGAGAGCGGAGCACATTGAATTCGCATCTTCGGAACTAACCAAACATTAGGATACTGACACCGAAGCCTTAGCTTGTTCAAGATCTTTGAGCTATACCTCTGATATTTATTTATTTATTTATTTATTTGGTCTACCTGTGGGTGTTACAATAATACGGTATAAAAATAACAAGTATATTATGGAGAGTTATTGCACAACCAGGAGAGTTAGTGGACACTGCATGCTTAAAATTAACACATGACACTTAATCTGTGTCATCTTCCCCGTTAAATACTCCAACACGTATGGAAATATTTGTTGTGTTTGTTTCTTAAATGCCCCACCATCATATTCTTGCATAATTCTTTTTTTTACATAATGTGCTAAAAAAAATTTAATTTAATTTAAAGTGTCCCTACTAGTTCACTTGTACTGTACGGGGTAATTGCTCGAAGGAGCTGTGGAAGACAGCCCCCCATTATTAATGACGGGTGCCTTCCCCTTATTTACAAGTCATTAACCGAGCCTACGGGATCCGCGTGTAATCAAATATTATCAACTATAAATTTTCAGTGTTTTTGAGCTAGAGTTCAGAGCCTTCATTATTATTGTCTACCAGTAATTTTTGGCTCACAGCTGGTCATAGGGCATCTCCAAAGTTTTTTTAGGAATCAATAGATGTATGTTAATTGCTACGGGATATTGTATGTAAATAGAAGATTAAACGTTATATTAATGCTAGTTAATAAAACGAGCAATACGAGCATACGAGATGTTTAGACTCCCGAACGACAGCAAAGGAGGCTATAGAATCGAGAATGAATGTGTTTTATAGTTACTCTACTTTTCACTTCGATTACGAGCAAATAAAATAACTATGTATTACAGTAAAATTCTAGAGATTTAGCAGCAATGCCAACTTTTTTTTATATTTCTTCTTGTTGAAAAACGTACTGACGCATACATCCAACGATCGCGAATAAACGCTAGCGTTCCATTTTCAAAAAATAATTCAAATATTTAATCCTTTTTCTTGCTTTCAATATATTTTTTCTAAGAAGTTATTTCAAAAATGCAACAATGAAAATCCGAGTCTTTTTAGATTATCACATTATTTCGTAATCTGTTGATAATAGTTATTATTTATTTATTATTAGTTAATAAAATTAAAAACAAATTACTTACTTTAGACCCAAGAGGTTTAAATACACTTTAGTCCGCCAACGCTTAACTAAAATGACACACTTTTAGAGTATGAAATTGAAAATAATATTTTATTATGTATATTTACACCCCTGCGCTGTTATTAATAGGTAATAAAAAACATTAAATGTCAAAAAACCGAGTTGAAATTTATGTGAAAAGTAGCAATAATGGGACCGTTTCGAGATTATTATCTATACAACAACAAAAGAATCATCAAACTCTTCAAATCAACAATTGGCGAAGATATCAAGTTACAATTATTTAAAACATTGAGAATCTCCTCCTTTTTTTGTAGTCGGTTAAAAAAGTAAAAACACAGACTGGTCTACAAAAACTCGGCGTAGCCTTAGAATAGCATTCTTTCTCCCTTCTATTTCTCTAATATCAGACAGAGAGAGATAACTCTATTCCTATAGGTTATTCCAAGGGAACGCTCTACCGTTTATTAAAGTGCCCCTTCATGGTCATAAAACGAATGTAAGAACCACCTTTTAAGTCATACAAAACGATTGCAAAAACCGGATCAGAAAACAGAAAGCAAACAACCTATTAGGTACCTACCCCAAATGCTAACATATACGAGTTCCATACGTCACAGGTAAAACTATTTTGATCGACCCCTAAAACTATAATCAGACGAGGCATGCAAGCCATAGGCTGTGACCAATTCAAAATAAATGAAACAAATGGATCCCCAACCAAAGTCTTATAAATTGTCTCACAAGCTTCAATCTAAATCGAAAACTTGTACCGAAGACTTAAAACGCTCTCACAACCTCTTTGTTGTAACATAATAACGTTGATAGAATATAGTTTACGAGGATTTAGTCTCACTAGGATGATTCAACCACGAGACACAAAAAATAAAGTATTTAATAAAGATGATTCTTTCCGTTTATAATTCGTTAGCAAAGTCTGTGCGTTTATGATAAACATGGTGGGCCACAACAGTTGGCGGCCAACTGCCAATAGGTACTATCGTAAAAAACTAAAGATATGCTCGTTTTACAAATAATGTGACGAAACAAAAAGGAACGGCTATTTCAGTTTGACGTAGATCATTTGTGTCACGTTTTCAAAATAAAGATCAAGATTGTTAGACTCTATGATGAGTAAAATCTCATCTTGGTTCAGTTGCTAGCGAGTCTCTAGTCCTGACGCTGAATAGTCCTACTAAGAAACGATTTCTTGTTAAATCTTCAACACACTAGTACCTAGCATTTAATACTCTTCATTCTGGTCGAATTAAGTATTTTCAAACCGCGAAATGTGAAGCTTAAATTAAATGTAAACTTAAGACTAAATAAGGTAAGTCATTTTATGTAATGTAGGTGATAACTAAAAAAGACGACTTAAAAAAAAGGAAGAGGTTCTAAACCTGGTTGTTTTTTTTTATGTTTGTTACTTGATATATTCGTTATTTGGTAACCGATTTTGATGATTATTTTGTTGTTGTATAGAAAATGACACCGAAGAGGTCCCATAAAAGTTTTATTCCTGAGGCTACTTTTCCCGTAAAACTCAAAAAACATAATCATCTTATGGGACCACGACTAGCCGAATCATTTTTTATGGGCTATTTTTCTTTTGTTTTTTATTGAAAAAAGTCATCCCAAGTGAGCATGTGACGAAGTCGATTTTTTGACATTTAATATCTTGTTTTATACTTAGAGTGTACTTCTAGATACTAAAGTAAAGTAAAGCTGAAAAGTTTTTTGTTTGAACGCGCTAATCTGTGCAACAAAAAGTCGGATTTGAAAAAAATATTTTTTAGCCCAATTCTTGAGGAAGGCTACTTATCATCACACTACGACCCTAAGGAGCCGAATAAAATGTATAAAGTCAGAAAGAACGCTAAGCAAAAACGAAGTAATAACGCGACCGTGCGATGCGACGCGATGCACCGTGGCACAGCTAATTTATCAATAAATGATCGAGATTTCCATAGAAGAAATAACTTTACTACGTTTAAATATTACAAGTCTAGCACCTAGCACATTAGAGTTCAAGATGTTTTAATTTTTCTTTACCTACGAGTCTTTCCGTTATTCTGTGGTTTATTCTGACGAGTGACAACCAACGTCACATCAATGGCGGCAGTGGGCGGCATCAGAAAGAAAATAAATCAATGCCTGAAAATAGCCAAATGTAACACGGAATGGGCGCGGTAAATTTTTTGATCTCGCTTGCTAAAGTAAGCGTAAAAATCTACAGATTAATAAACAAAATCGAGAAAGTATGTATGCAGTTCCTACCTAGTCACTAGAATAAGAAATTAACAAACAAGCTCACGACCGTATTCTCCATGATAGACATCCTAAGATATATCTTTGATGATACAAAGTAGGAGGTAGTCAGAGTCACGTCAAAACATTGCATTTGGCACATGCCCGCGTTTTGCAAGTAGTCGGCATTCCATGTGACAGGTTGCAAGCCCTTCGCCGCTTATTGGATCACTATCTGATGGCACTTGCCTTCAAATTTGTTCCTAGACGATTAAGTAGTTACATAATACTCGCACCTATTTTTAAATCACATATTTTGCCATTTCCAGATAGGTCCTCTTGCATGGTGGATCTACGTCGTGGTTATTCTCAGCCTGTTCTTGGGAGGCTTGCTTCTCAATTACATCGTTAAGAAAATAAATGGTAAGTTATTGTTATCCTTTATGTACCTACATAACAGTCGACGACCAGATGGACCAATGGCATCTTCAAGATTGAGTGACCAAGAGTGGATCCAGGATTTATTTCTGAAATGTACACAAAGGCCAGAAAAGTAAGAAGTGTCCCACCCTAGTATTGCTCTACGTCTTTGGAAATAGGCAATGACATACAAAATCTATAAAAAATACTTGTAATGTTAATCTTTTCTGCTGAAAATGTCTAGTAATTTTCAGCGTTCATCATTGATTTGATTTGAACCGTCAGGGGCTGGCCGTTGCTCCTGAGACGTAACCATTGCCAAAATTGTCAAGCGGCTCGGACTACTTCCGATTTCCGTCGCTCTGTCATATTACTTTTCTGGAAACAGGTACCTACCTAAAAGACCGCACGTCATGTCTTTTAGGTAGGTACCCTTGTAATCTTTATTGTGCTATTTCTGACGCTGTAGCTGCAACCCACTGTATCTGGACAGTTCAATTGTGAGCATCAATACTTAGTAGTTTCATAACTCAGAGCTGTACAGCAAGCTACTCTTCAAGCATTCTAGTAAGTGATTCAGGAGGTTGTGCTATCTATTCAGACACGATTATAAAGTTAGAAGATATTCGAAGTATAGTTCTATAATAATTTGTATAATTCAACTATTTTCAACAGAAGCCCGCCTTGAAAACAGATTCAGCCTCGGAAGTAAGGCAGCTGCCAACCAGTCTACCCAAATACAAAGACCAATGGAAATCGACAACATACCGTCAGGGAACATTGCAGGGAACCTCATCAGAGGAATCTCACTGGTCTTCAACAAGGAAGAAAACCTCCTAGAAGATAAAAGAAGGAAAGATGATACTACTAAACATAACGATAATTCAGATGATATTGATGATGAAACATCAATATCGAAGGACGAAGAAATGAACAAATCCGTGTTTTTAGGCACTATTTACAAAGAGCTGTATGAAAAGAGGGTAGCTATTGAAAAGTCCAAGAGTTTATCGAATGCTGACCGTGATAGCATCCTCAGCGAAATAGTGGATAAGATGGTGTGGAAGATAAATGAAAGCAAATCGACTCCAAGCATTCGAAAGTTGATTGAAGTACAAAATGAAGAGGATCTGAAAGATTGGGCTTTAGACCTAATTAAGAAGAAGGATAAAGAACCTGATTCAAAGGAGCTAGCCTCGACATCAGGTTGTTAATAAAATAATGTGCTAAATAAGTATTTCAAATCATTTTTCTGTGCATTATAGGCCTCTTGAGGCTGGTATCCATCCAAGCAAAGATGGCCGGTGCAAGCGGATGGGAGGGTTCCGCATTGTGCCATTGGTTTATACGCTAAAACGCCAAAAACTAATGTCAAATAGACGGATAACTGCAATGTCTCAACTTCATTTCAACGTTCAACATCTTTGATATGAACAGGTAGTGTAGCTGTTAAATTGTAGGTACGCGTACTTGACGTTTGTCTGTCCGACTTAGCATGGCATTTCTAACTTCTGGGGAAGACGATACTCTTTCTACGCATCTTATGTCTCTTAATCTGCTGCGTGTAGACCAGCAGTTCTCGCCACCCGACACTGCGCCTCCTTTAGCGTGAACACATCTCCGCACGCAGCACCCCATGTTATTTTGTGCATCTCCTCTCAGCATCCCTAGTAAGTCTGATCTCCGCTCAGCTCGAAGTCAATGAACTTAGGAGCATTTTTTTTTTCTGTGTCTAGTTAGAACTTATCTCTGCCTTTCTTTACTATGTAAACACCCCTGCTTGCTGCTCCACCGACACTTTTCTTGCCTTTTCACCCATCTCAGCTTTTTGCGTTAGCTTCAGTACCTACCTCGTCTGTGTATGCAGCCGAAGTACGTAATGATTTCTGGGTGTAGGTCGAAAAGTACAAAGTGGCGGGAATAAAGATCTCTGCTGCTTGATGGAAATTATATTTGGTATGGCGCGAAATCACGTGGCGGCTTTCCTATTCTTTCAAGTCCGTAGACATAGAAAACATTCGTAAAATAAGGTATGTGATGTATGATTGTCATAATTATCAACTTTTGACTTTGACGTATGTTGGTTTACGTATTCTAACTTAATTTTCATCTGTGGGAAAAAACTCAAACAATTCAAACAAATAATCAGCATTTAGGTACATTAGAAACGTCTTCATGCAACTTTAGGACTTTGTAGTTTTATAAATGAAAGAAAATCACATCTGAAAACTATCTATGAAGTGAAGTATTTCACACAAAGCATGCGAACGCTTTGATTCGCCAGAGAACGCTGTAAAACAGACCGGTGAAAGATGACGTCTATCATCAAGGTGCACTGCCTCTCAGGCGCTGGAGACGAGACTCCTCCCTGCTATGTGCTGCAAGTTGATGAGTTCAAGTTCCTGCTGGACTGTGGGTGGGATGAGAAGTTTGATATGGAGTTTATTAAGGAGCTGAAAAGGTATGTTTTTAGGTTAAGTTTCATTTGTAAAAAGCTTATTATGAAGCTATTATACTTATTGTGAATTTGGACTGCAAAATCGTGTATAATTTAGCTTAATTTATTTTAGAAATAGAAGATAAGTAGAGTAACCATTACTAATTTTAAACCTAAATGAATGTCACTTTTTAAACAAGCAGTTCTAACTTATTGTAAGCGATTGTAAAACCTGATATTGGAATTTCTGTGCAACTTTCAACTTGTTTACGACTTATTTGGCCTCAGAATTGTGGAAGTGATCATAAATATTTAGACTGTAAATGCACTGACTGCATTTAGGATAGCGACAATATAGCTACAAACAATCTGTTTCCTAGAAAATAGCAATTTCTTAGCCACTGATTAATTTACAGTTATTACAACACTCTGCAACCAATATTTTTTTAGGAATAATTCCTTAACCTTTAGAACAAAATGTCTAACCAGAACCTTATCCTTATTCCAGGCAAATAAACTCAATAGATGCAGTCCTAATATCACACTCTGATCCGCTGCACCTCGGAGCCCTGCCCTATGCTGTTGGCAAACTAGGGCTCAACTGCCCCATCTATGCTACACTACCGGTCTACAAAATGGGGCAAATGTTTATGTACGACCTGTACCAGTCTCATAAGAACATGTCGGACTTTGATCTGTTTACGCTGGATGATGTGGATATGGCTTTCGACAGGATCACACAGCTGAAGTATAACCAGAGTATGGATATGAAAGGTGAGAATAGAACATGGTTTCTATTGTTTTAGTATGATGCGAAATTACAGGCACTTGAGATTTTGGCTTGATGTTATCCTTCTAGAATTTCACATCCTTGAATTGTACATATTAATTTATAAGTAGCATATTTCACCCGTTGCACTATCCTCATTTAATGAATTAATCTATACTCCACCAACCATTCATAATGCTAGTTAACCATAAATAAAACAAGTCACTGATGCAGTGCCCCCACCTGATGATAAACTGAAGTCTATGGAAGAAGATGGCGGTAGTTTATTTGTCATGGCACTCTAAAGTGGGTTCTATGGCCAGCAGCGGACTTCCACAAAGTATGTTGATAACATCTTATGTCCAAAAGAAATGTTAGATAAAGAGTTGTCTCTTGTTCACACCACCATATTCTTAGGTATCACCCTAGATAATAAGCTTCAATTGGACCCTCACATTGATAAGTTATCGAAGATACTTAGTTCTGCGGCATATGCAGTCAAAAAGATCCGTCTTTATACAGACATAGACACAGCTAGACTAGTTTACTTTAGCTACTTCTGCAGCATTATGTCGTACGGTATACTGCTGTGGAGGAGTACTGCAGATATAAATACCATTTTAGTGCTGCAGAAGAGAGGTGTTTGAGCAATTTATAATTTGGGCCCCAGAGAATCACTTTGTCAGAAGTTTAAAGAAATATAATGACATTTCCTTGTCAATACATCTATGAAAATCTGATCTATGTTCACAAAAATATTAATTTGTTTAAGAAAAAAAAGCAATAATCACAATGTTAATAACAGAAATAAAGATAAACTCGCTGTTGCTACATGTAGACTCGCTGTTGCTACATGTAGACTCCATACAGTTAGTAAATTGTTTAAAGGGCAAGGTGTATGTTTTTATAACAAACTCCCAAGAGAGACAAAAATTGACAATGACCAAATATAAAAACGTAATTAAAAAAAACTTTATAAAAGGCATACTCTAAAATATCTGATTAATTAGATGATAAAAACTCTTGGGATTGAAAATGCTCCAAGATTCAAAAGAAATGTTAGGTCACTCCCTGAGCAGCACTTTATTCCATGAGGCACCATCCACCAACTGTAACACTATTGTTACCATTTCTGGGAGGCTCAACAGCCTAACACGCATCCAATAATGTTTGAAAATAAAATAAACCACTATAGTTCCTCACTATCAATAACTATAACAGTTATAATTGCATTGTCTAATTCGTGAGACATATATTGCACCAGGTAAAGGCCTGGGGCTCCGCATTACGCCGCTCCCTGCGGGGCACTCCCTGGGCGGCACTGTCTGGCGCATAGCCGCACCCGGCGAGGAGGACATAGTGTACGCGCCCGACTTCAACCACAAGAAGGAGCGACACTTGAACGGCTGTGAGATCGAGCGGCTGATGAGACCGTCTCTGATGCTGCTGGGCGCTATGAACGCGGACTATGTGCAGCAGAGACGGCGGCTCAGGGACGAGAAACTTATGAGTAAGTGTCGTACCTTGTTATTGCTCCTTATTAATAATTATTATTCATATATATGTATTTACAAAAAAAGTATATAAGTAGTATATCAGTCATGTACCTAGTTCACATAATACAAGCTCTGCTTAGTTTGAGGCTAGATGATGTTATGCGGAAAATGTCCAGCATTATTTATTTATTGATTTAATCGTCGGGGACCCATTTCGATGCTGTAATTTTTCCCAGAGTTCATCGGAAAGATTCAGAATTCAGAATTAT
This sequence comes from Perizoma affinitatum, assembly GCA_961405105.1. Classification (NCBI taxonomy): domain Eukaryota; kingdom Metazoa; phylum Arthropoda; class Insecta; order Lepidoptera; family Geometridae; genus Perizoma; species Perizoma affinitatum. The sequence continues at coordinate 9,405,761 of OY560205.1, read as the reverse complement.
ATTTTGTTCATTCAACAAAATAAATTTTAAAAAAAACATGCTTATGACTATGTACTCAGTACCTTTATCAATTACCCAAGACAAATATTCGCAGATGATACAAACAATTGCGTCTGTTCTGCGTCTCAGGCGGGCCTTCGCCCACTAAGCCACAGAGCTTGTCTATGATAAACAATCTAAAAAAAATTTGGTTGCTAGATGATGCTTCTTACAGCTAGATTGCTGCTCTATTTATCTAGAATGCTGCTCTAAATATTGCTAACTTGTTGCTCCAACTAGCTAGCTGGATTGTTTCTCAAATTACTTAAGTTTTATTATTTTTGCATGTTATTCTTTTTTAAAGATCCACATGCTCCTTCCAATTAGGTCTTTGCTCAATTTTGCTAAATGTTAGCTCTTTCCTGCTAATTTCAGCTAGAATGCCAATTTACCTGATATGTTGCCCCATTTGGCTAGATTTTTCCTCTATCCTGGTAGAGTATTCCCTATCTGGCTAGATTGTGGCTATGCATAGGCACATTTATGTAACATATGTTCTAATCAAATAATAATAATAACAATGCTTTTTATTTTCAAATAACTTAGGTTAATTTTTTTGTTTTTAGTTACTCTTAAAACTAGCTATTACTATTGTTAGTTATGAGAATTTAACATTTTCTTGGATGAAAACATCCTCCATCCTCTTCCATATAAAATGCTTTTTTCTTTTGTCGCGTTCCAATCGAATGTTACTCTTTTTTTCAGCGACAATCCTCACAACGCTACGTAGCGGTGGCTGCGTTCTCGTTTGCTCCGACACAGCCGCCCGTGTGTTGGAATTGGCTCATATGCTGGACCAGCTGTGGAGGAATAAAGACTCGGGGTTGGTGGCTTACTCGCTCCTCTTGTTGTCCAATGTCAGCTACAATGTTGTGGAGTTTGCAAAGTCCCAAGTAAGTGTAACTAGTTACCCTTAAAGGTACGATCTCGGTGGCGCGGTGGGCGAGTGCGGCCATAGGCAATTCATTTCTGTCAATAAATGATATCATATTTTCAACCAACTTCAAAAACGCTTCCGTCTGGTAGTGATCTGGATCAGTTGAGCTATATATAGATCGTTTCCATCGGTCTTTAGATAGCTAGCTGTTTCATCTGTGTATTTTGTATATACCTACTTGTATGAATAAATATTATACTTAATAAAAAGAGGAGGAGGTCTGTTTTTTTATGTTACGTAATTTGTGAACAGATTTTATTGATTCTTTGTTTAATGATTACAGTATACTACAAGGGTGGTCCCATATAAATTTAATGAAAAAATACCAAGGGTGATATATAAGGGATGAAATCTCATATTGGACTCTTCGCCAACATTCCATCACTGTTTTTACCTTCCTAATAAAAATAGAGTTATGTTTGATCTGTTAAAAGTAATACCTACATAAATTCCACAGATCGAATGGATGAGTGACAAGTTGACTCGTGCATTCGAGGGTGCTCGCAGCAACCCGTTCGCCCTGCGCCACCTGCAGCTGTGTCACTCCGTGATCGAGGTGACCCGCCTGCCCGGACCCAAAGTCGTGCTAGCCTCATTCCCGGACCTCGAAACTGGCTTTGCCAGAGATCTGTTCCTGCAGTGGGCGCCGCATCCACAGAACTCAATCATTCTAACATCCAGGTATACTTGTAATCTTTCGTACAGTCCGTACCGTCAAAAGGTTGTCTGGTAGAGATCGCTAATTAGCGATAAGATATATATAGCCTATGTCCACCCTGAAAGACCATTATAAATATTGGCGAAACAATTTTTGAAATAATTTGAGTAGTTTCGGAGATTACATACAAACTGAAACACTCACCCTGATGAAGACTCTCGAAATGAGTTGAAACTTAGTCGGTGCCTTCACCGTTCCTACGGTACGTGAAAATTCCCTTTTTTACAATAAAATAATAATAAATCATTTATTTCAGACGATAATCCATATACATATAACATAATAATTTGAAAACACAAATTATTCACAACACAACCGCTTATATTTCATATTATATTCATATTCGATTATATTTAATCAAATTCACGATAAATTCAAATTCTTCTTACTATTTTGAAAACAATCTAATACTCACTAAGTATTAGTAAAAGTCAAAATCAAAATTCATTAAAATCGCAAGGATCACTTTGAAACGTCGGTTTTCTCTACTGCCTGTTCTTCCGCGACCAAGCCAGGAAATAAAGGCAAGAAAACAAGGATGGTTATTCTCTTTAATAATTCTTTTACAAAACGAGTTGGAGCATTTTCAATCCCAAGAGCTTTTATCATCTAAATAATCAGATTTTTTATAAAGTTGTTTTTAATTACGTTTATAAATTTGTTAATTGACAATTTTTGTATATATCTTGGGAGTTTGTTATAAAAGCGTACACCTTGCCCTTTAAACGATTTACTAACTTTATGGAGTCTACAAGTGGCAACATCGAGTTTATCTATATTTCTGGTATTAAAATTGTGATTATCGCTTTTTTTTCTAAAACAAATTAATAATTTTGTGAATATACATCAGATTTTCATAGACTATATTTATTTCTTTAAACTTCTTCTAAAAACTATTCCTTATAATAAACACTTTCGTGCTTTTCGGTCGCATATTGTAATAATCGTGTATGTTTGTTACAGAACATCGCCCGGTACTTTAGCACGCGATTTGATCGAGAAAGGCGGCAATCGCACGATCGAGCTAACGGTGAAGAAGAGAATTAGATTAGAGGGTGCAGAACTGGAGCAGATGATGCAGCAACAGCAATTATATCAAAGCAACGCGCCGAAGTGAGTTAACATGACATCTGAAACAAAAAGTATTATTATTATTATTTAATGAGAACTCACGAACACCGCAAAGCTCAAATGGGACTGGGCTGGTCATGTCTGCCGCATGTCGGGCGACCAATGGGCCATGCTGACCATCGAGTGGGACGGAGAGCTGCGCGGAGACGTCGCGGTAGACCGAAAATGAGATGGAGAGATGAGCTCACGAAGTTCCGAGCAGATTGGCCCATTTTGGCGCAGGAAAGGAACGAATGGAAGGAGTGGGGGGAGGCCTTTGCCCAGAAGTGGGACATTGAGGGCTATAAATAAATAATAATATGCCTATGCATAGCCACAATCTAGTAAATGGAGTAAATGAACCAGCATTATTTATTTATTTGTATAAGTTGTACTTACATTACGGTTTTTTTTTAATAATAAAGGTAAACGCAATAAAGAAGCGTAAAATTTATAAAAGAGGCATTGTTGGTTCGTTGGTAATCTGATGATTTGACGACGTCGGCGGCGCGGCGGATGTGTAGTCGGCTGCGACGCGAGTGGTGCGGGTTCGCTTCCCGCTGCGGGAAAATGTTCCGGATCTGCAAAACATGCAGATAATTGTACCGGGCTGGATGTTGTGTACCACGGTACTCGTAGTTCTTGATACCCACGACACAGAGAATCCTAGTATGCGGTCACGATTATGTATGAACCTATTGGTTTCTTAAAAAAAGGCGGAGGTTCTCAATTCGTCTGTATGTTTTTTTGTGTGTTTGTTTCGCGATATCTTCAATTGTTAACCGATTTTTCAACGGGTTACGTCGAGAGTGGTCTCTTGGTCTCAAGTTTATGAAAATAAACCCTTTTAGTGAAAAAATGGGGGATAAAATTCATATTACACTTTTTATCGATTTCCCGATATTAGATGTTGGTTTTTATTTAAAAAAAAAACAAACACGCTCACCACTGTCTTCCCCATGGTGGACGTCCTCAGATACATACTCTGTGATCTGTACTCTGTGATGTGATTAGATCTTTGAGGATACCAAGAAGGGGGTAGTCAGAGGCACGTCCAAACATTATATTTGGTACATGCCCGCGTTTTGCAAGTAGTAAGCATTCCACGTGACCGTTTTCAAGTTTCCTTTTTCACTTATGTCATTGCATTATTTCGTTCTTCCAGAGAAGAAATAGCAGGTATATCCTCCGATTCGGATTCGGAAGGTGAATTGGAAATGTGGGTGGTGACGGGGCGACACGACATCCCGGTCCGACACGACGTCCGCGCGACCGGCTGTTTCAAGTCGAACAAGCGGCATCACGCAATGTACCCGTTCCAAGACGAAAGGACGAGGGCGGATGACTACGGAGAAATTATCAAGGTATATATTATTACATGACGACCCCTGTGAAAGAAGAAAGAAAATCTATTTGTTTTTCCTAGTTAAAAAAAAACAAAAGTAATACAAAATTATAATAAACACAAAACAGATACTTTACATAAAACAAGGTGAAACGAGACGAACAGACAAACTAAGTACCTTTTTGGGGTCATATTCCAATTCATCATAGAATTTTGGCACCTACAAGTATCTATGTATTACTGCTAAACAATACACACCATAGATGTACATTTAGGTACATATAGGTTCATAGGTGCTTTGATAACTATATTACCTAAACAGACTATTGAATAGTACTTACTGAAGGCTGTAATTTACAGATTACATCAACAATAATAATATTCTAAAGTTACAATTATCAAGGGGTTTAGACTCTCAGCGCAGGTTTAGATCATTATTGTGATTTGTTTGATTTTCCAGCCCGAGGACTATAGACTGGCCGAGGTGGTCGACCTCGACGGGGAAGTGAGGGAGGTCGCGCCCGCTGTCACACAGAAACAAGAACCAGACGGTAAGTCGCAAAAACATCTTTACCTGTTGGAAATAACGGTCGCGGACGATATTTATAGTAAACGAGTCGGTAATTCAGTACAGAGTAACTTTATTGAGTCAAAGTCAATAGTCAATATATTGGAATCACAACGATCGTATAGAAACGTCGTGTCAGTGTTACCTATAAAGAACATATGAACAAAGTGTCATCCCCTTAAATAGTGACAGTTTGAAACGTGTTAATGGACACGTTCTTAGCTATACTTTATTTTATAAAACAAGGTCAATGTTAAATTACTAATTAGCCTAACATAGACTAGATTGTAATTACTAGGATGCATTAGTTTATTTTAAGTATAATAATGTAATCTGAACAAAATATATATATAGAAACGTCGACTTAAAAACTACGTGAATTTAATATAATAGGTTGGGGAAAAAGTTTCTTCGCATTTTTTAAGAAAATTCAAAACATTTTTTAATATAGTTTATTTACATTTAACTAAAGTATGTAGGTACCATTTTGTTCGATAACTTTTTGCCATTTTGTAGGCAGGGACATGATCCCATTGCTATAAAAACTTTGGGGCTTCTGTTCAAAATACCGCGACAAGTGGTTTTGGCAGTCCTCTCGTGATGTTAACCTGACACTGCCTAAAGAATTCTGAAGAGACCGAAACAGGTGGAAATCTGAAGGTGCAAGGTCAGGACTATACGGCGGATGCATTAACACATCCCAGCCAAACTCTCTTAATTTTTGCTGAGTGGCTAAAGATGTGTGAGGTCAAAAATGGTCAAAAATTTCTTCAAAAATGGTTCGGTTTCATTACGTCGTAATAAAGAATCACAAATGAGAACACGGTTCATTAGGTTTCTTTCAGTGAGCTCGTGAGGTACCCAAATATCGAGCTTTTTTGTGTACCCAGTTTTTTTCAAATGCGCCAAAACTGTTTTGTGGTCAATTCCCAGTTCTTCAGCTACGTCGTAACTACTGATATGCCGATCTTGCTCCACTTTTTCAAAAATGGCATCCATTTTATCCGTAATAGGGCGACCAGAGCGACGTGCATCTTTGACATCAAAATTTCCGGATTGAAAACGCTTAAACCAAATTTGTGCTACTCTCACAGACACTGCACTAGGTCCATAAACATCGCAAATTTTTTTCGCGGCTTGCGTTGCATTTTTACCTTTTTTGTAGTAAAATTTTAAAATGTATCGAATTTCTTCATTAGATTCACTCATCTTAACAGTACGAAAAACAAATAAAAATCACACATTTTCCTAATTTGAATTTGGAATTATCTTCTTTAAAATTTAAACTTTTAATGATACCAAAACCAGCCAGATACAAATAGTATAGCCAAAGCTATTTTATTACAAGTTCATACATACAATAATGCGAAAAGACTTTTTCCCCAACCTAATATATTAAATTATAGAATTTGACGGTGAATTTTCGCCCATTCCTCGCGCGCTACCAAGAAGAATCAGGCAACTCTCTTTGGTTATTTTTTTGATGATCCTTCATTCAGTTTGTTAAATTATTTCTACCTACCCACAGAGTACATTATTTTTTTGACACTAAGGGTTTATTACACGATCCATAAAATAGATATCGCTAGTAAGTACATTTTGATACGAACTCAGTCTAAATTATAATAATATCCACTAAAGTATAAACTTGTTAACCTGTTTTCAAACGATAAAATAGGAGGTACTCGATTTCGTCTGTTTTTTTTTTTGTTTATGTTAAATAAACAGTTGCAGATTTTCTATTTACTCTTGCCTACTCGCAATTTGTTTTGTGTTACAAATCGTATTTTATAGTGACTAGTTTTATTTTAATTCTTTGACATACTCATGTCAAAAGATTAATAAATTGAATTGAATTGAATCGATAGATAGAAAATGCTTTATTGCACAAGATAAAACAAGTACATAGGCAAACTTAATGCTAATCAGCATTTTCTTCCAGCTAACCTTTGTGTAATGAGTGGGGAGGTAGTTCGTTTGAAGGATTACCAATATTAGAGAATTTTATTAAATTAAATAACTAGCTATTTAAAACCTATTATTATTCATTTTTATCATTTAAATGAACCCAACAAGTGCAGATTTGAAACTTATTTACTGTATTGAATTTATAAAACTGCTTAGATCAAATTGGAGAACAATTCTTGGCAGCGGGCCCTGAGCCAGCACTAAGAGGCCTGTTTGGCAACTAATGGTTATCATTATAGGATCCACTCTCATTTACAGTGGAAATGCAGGAGATCCCTACGAAATGCGTGTCCTCGGTCCGACAAGTGGCTGTCAAGGCGAACATCCAGTACATAGAGCTGGAAGGAAGATGCGACGGCGAGTCCCTGCTGCGGGTCGTGGCGCAGTCCAAGCCGCGTGCCATAGTCGGCCTGCGGGCCGGGCAGGACGCACTGAACACACTCAGGTATGTGACGGACGATGCGACGCAGAGTCCCTGCTGCGGGTCGTGGCGCAGTCCAAGCCGCGTGCCATAGTCGGCCTGCGGGCCGGGCAGGACGCACTGAACACACTCAGGTATGTGACGGACGATGCGACGCAGAGTCCCTGCTGCGGGTCGTGGCGCAGTCCAAGCCGCGTGCCATAGTCGGCCTGCGGGCCGGGCAGGACGCACTGAACACACTCAGGTATGTGACGGACGATGCGACGCAGAGTCCCTGCTGCGGGTCGTGGCGCAGTCCAAGCCGCGTGCCATAGTCGGCCTGCGGGCCGGGCAGGACGCACTGAACACACTCAGGTATGTGACGGACGATGCGACGCAGAGTCCCTGCTGCGGGTCGTGGCGCAGTCCAAGCCGCGTGCCATAGTCGGCCTGCGGGCCGGGCAGGACGCACTGAACACACTCAGGTATGTGACGGACGATGCGACGCAGAGTCCCTGCTGCGGGTCGTGGCGCAGTCCAAGCCGTGTGCCATAGTCGGCCTGCGGGCCGGGCAGGACGCACTGAACACACTCAGGTATGTGACGGACGAGGAATGGACCTCATTATAATATTATAGTATAGATTGTAAGTACAAATCTACGAATATAATAAAAACCGTCGCAACTGTTGTCCTCAAGGACATCCTTATATAATATATATATACTTACTTATGTCCGTGAGGTTACCAAGTAAGGGGTAGTCATATGCATGTCCAAACGATTATATGTTACACTTGCCCACATTTTGTACAGTAGTTAGCATACCACGTGACAGGTAAGCACACGCCTTCGAACTTTGGTTCTAACATGCCGGTTTTCTCACTATGTTTTCGTTCACCGTTTTGAGCACTTAACTCTATAAAGTAATTACCACGGTAGCGCAGCGGGCGGGTAACCAGTTGCAACGCGTGAGGTGCTGGTTCGATTCCCGCTGCGAGACAAATGTAGTTTATTGCTCAAACATAAATGTAGATTAAATTAAATGTTTCTGAATTATTTGTAATGACATCAGATATAAATATATTTAAACTAGTTAGGAACTTATACAAATAGTTAGTATCTAACAATATATTTTTATGATTAAATAATTATGTATGAATAATTGGGGTACACATTTTATGAGATGGTCGGATGAAAATAACTGTATCCCAACTCCCAGCGCCCTAACTCGGACTCTGAAATGTTTGCCTGTTTTGCAGATATTTGTTTCTGGTCTGGGTGCTGTGGTAACACGGTGCTCGGTAGTTTCTGATACCCACAATACAGGGAATCATAGTGTGGGGCAAGACAATGTGTTTTTTTTTAATGATGTGAAAATTATACGAACTTAACGTTATTTTCAGGAAGCACTGCGAGGCAGAAGGTATCGAAAAGATCTTCATGCCGAGTAAAGGTGCTATCATAGACGCGACCACTGAATCACATATTTACCAGGTAAATAGCTTGCAACGTTCATATTCTGAAATGGGAATTTGCACGTACCTTACTATCGGTGAAGACACTGACTAAGTTTCGACTCGCGAGAATCTTCATCGTGGTAAATTATCGCGACGCTCGTCCTCCGCATTGCGTGTTGCCGCTCTTTGTGCGGAGGGGGCGATACGCGACCTCCATTCTCATTTCAACTTGCGTTCATGTTTGTTCATCGCTCAACCTCCATTCTCATTTCAACTTGCGTTCATGTTTTTTCATCGCTCAACCTCCATTCTCATTTCAACTTGCGTTCATGTTTGTTCTTCCCTCAACCTCCATCCTCATTTCAACTTGCGTTCATGTTTGTTCTTCCCTCAACCTCCATCCTCATTTCAACTTGCGTTCATGTTTGTTCTTCCCTCAACCTCCATCCTCATTTCAACTTGCGTTCATGTTTGTTCTTCCCTCAACCTCCATCCTCATTTCAACTTGCGTTCATGTTTGTTCATCGCTCAACCTCCATTCTCATTTCAACTTGCGTTCATGTTTGTTCATCGCTCAACCTCCATTCTCATTTCAACTTGCGTTCATGTTTGTTCATCGCTCAACCTCCATTCTCATTTCAACTTGCGTTCATGTTTGTTCATCGCTCAACCTCCATTCTCATTTCAACTTGCGTTCATGTTTGTTCATCGCTCAACCTCCATTCTCATTTCAACTTGCGTTCATGTTTGTTCATCGCTCAACCTCCATTCTCATTTCAACTTGCGTTCATGTTTGTTCATCGCTCAACCTCCATTCTCATTTCAACTTGCGTTCATGTTTGTTCATCGCTCAACCTCCATTCTCATTTCAACTTGCGTATATGTTTGTTAATCGCTTTTTTTATTTGCAGGTGAAACTGACGGACAGCTTGATGTCGGGGGTGGCGTGGAAGTCTGCCGGCGCGGCCGAGCTCGCGTGGCTCTCCTGTGTCGTGGCGCAAAGACAGATACGACACTCTGACACCTCGCTAGGTAAAACATTTTTTTTTATTCTAAAAAGCACTGAGTATGTATCCAAAGATACATTAGATAAAGAAGGATCTAGGTATTTTCTATGTATAATATGAATGTATTTACAAAAAAAAGTGTATGATTATTATATCAGTTAAGTAGTTCCCATAGTACAAGCGATGCTTAGTTTGGGTCTACATGAGGTTGTGTAAAAAAAATGTCCAGCATTTTTTATTTATTTATTAAAGATTTATAACTTATGGATTACAGTTGTGTGTTTTTGTTTTGGCTTGGTTCGTTTTGATTGATATCACAAGCATCATATAGAAACGTCAAATTATAAACTTCGTGAATTTAAAATAGTTTATTGTATTTACGCCGATTCCTCGCGCGCGTCAAATCTAGAAGAATCAGGCAACAAACTATGCTTGGGTTTTTTGTAATGATCCTTCCTAAATTCAGCATATATTGTGGTGCCAATCGAACAAGAACTTGTTCATCGAGATAGAGAATCAGTCAAAGAATTAAATAAGTAATAATTTAACCTAATCAGTAATCCCTCATTACCGGACCGTAATTTATATGAAATATATAATTGTTCCAAGCCCCTGTCCAGTAATGGACTTCTAGAGACTGTTGATGATGATAACAGTAGTTTTGCCAAGAATAATAGTATAACTCCAGCAATGACAAATCACAGAATTAAAAGTACTATACTGCGGATAATATTTAAAAATTGAAATAAAAAATTACCAATTGTAATGAATCAAGCATTATATTTAATTTAATTTATTTGTTAACTCAGACAATAATATAGATTCATTTGTGTTAGTATGATTTAGAAACACTGTTAGTATCGTAGTGTTGTAAGTAAGTAGGTAGGTAGGTATATGATAGTCGATGCTTTATTGGTAGTCGATAACGTTACAACTTGAAACGCCTACAGACGAAGAGGAGCCCGATCCTGAGGTGATGCTGTCACTGGAGCCGGCCCCGAATGCCCAGAACTGCGCACACGCAGCCTCCTTCATCAACGCAGTGCGTCTCTCAGAGCTGAGAGCCGCCATAGCTAAGCTGGGGCTTAGCGCGGAGTTCGTGGGCGGCGCTCTAGAATGCTGTAACGGTACCCTGGCTATACGCAGAGTAAGTACGACCACACATCATGTATAGAACATTGGCTATATGAAGGTACAGATATTAAAATACTATAATAGACAGAGTTCCATACTCAGTCAGTTATGACGACCTCTGTGGCGCAGTGGGCGAAGGCACATCTGAGACGCAGAAGGTTGCGGGTTCGATTCACGCCGCGGGACAAATGTTTGTATGATCTCTCGGATCCGAGTGTTTTCTATATCTTACTACTATTATAAACGCGAAAGTTTGTGAGGATGGATGTTCGTAACTCTATCACGCATAAACTTTTGAACGGATTTTGATGAAACTTTACAGTAATATAGCTTATACATCAGAATAACACATAGGCTACTTTTTAATCGGTAACCACGCGAGCGAAGCCGTGTGCAGAACCTAGAATGATATGTATGTATTTACAAAAAAAAACTATATTTAGTAGTATATCAGTCATGTAGTTCCCATAATACAAGCTCTGCTTAGTTTGAGGCTAGATGATGCTGTGTGATAATGTCCAGCATTATTATTATATATATCCGTGAAGATAGCAAGTAGGGGTTGTCAGAGACACGCTGATGCGTTGCGAAAAAACTGAAAATTCATGTACCTGAAATTAATATGGAAAAAATATGGCCAATACATAATGTCACAGATGTTATAATACTATAATGTTAATAAAATATTTTCAGTTGGAGAGTGGGCGAGTCGCACTTGAAGGGGTGCTTTCAGAAGAGTATTTCAAAGTGAGAGAACTACTTTACGATCAGTTTGCAATTGTGTAGCGTAGACACTGCGACCGATATCACAGATATTATAATACTAGTATCTCTGTGAATGACTGAAAGTGTAAATAATAAGGTAAGTAGTTTAAGAAAATATAAACCATAAGAAAATATCTACATTTCTTTTATTTGAAAGATTATTTGTCCCGTGCTCTGTATTTGACTCTATGAAAAAAAATCTGGACAACTTTGGTTTGGATGTTAGTTATATATTTTGATGTAGGTACACTGACTAGCAAATATTACTTTTATTTACTGGCAACTTATTATATACTGGCTTATTATAACTGTTCAAAAATATTATAAACTAACACTTAAGGTAAAATGAAATCACAGAATAAAATTTCACCATTTTTTAAATATTTTATTTCACATAATTCCGGTACCGGTTCACATTAATAACATGTAAAGAAAAATAAGGTACAATTCATTAAATACAAAAGTAAGACACGGGTATGGGTTTTAAATGACCTACTTTATACATATAACTTTGATCTGAGATTACACTACACGCCTACTTAAAATTACCACTACATTTACGTGAAAATATAATTCCATTCGTAACAATTTAGGTACAATAGTTTTACATTCATTTTGGACTTAGTCCGTTAGGAAAATATAATTTTGTAGTCAGTAAACCGAAACACTGGATATGAGATCATTTTCCACATGTACCTGTCATCCCCAATATTTGATACATTCTATGGTCCAAAATAAATCGAAATGTGAACGTTGTTATTCGTCTCAGAATTACATTAAAGGTATATGCAACTCATCTAGGGTCACAGATGGATCAAATACTGGGAATGGCAGTAAGCGAATTTGTAATCCTAACTTTTAGCAATAGCCATTTTTCATGGGCAAAGAAAAATACAGGCTTTATGTCTTGTACATACTTTGTATACAACAGATTACAAGCATTTCAAAAGTTTCAAATGAACATAGGCATAAACGCCATTTTGTTTTGATATCTCTTTCTAACTTTAGAGATAGCTAAGAGAGGGCGAGACAAAATGGCATCTTCACAGTGCTATTATCATTTTAAAAACTTGTTCGATATTCTAATTTTTTATTTTTTTTTTACCCCAGTATAATCAAATCTTATTCCATACACCAGTAATCGCAGATCAACAACATTTCCTCGTTAAATATATCTTAAAACTACGTAATCTGGCACATCTCACAAACATTCACCCTGATAGGTACTACCACCCGCTGCTCTTAAAACTATTTAAAACTATAATAAAATTAATATCCTTAACATAAGAATAACTACAACAGAACGCTCTGACAGCTAACATGAGTTACGTTATTCGTATTTTGATGTTCACATCATTTAATGTCGTTTGTACAAAAGGAACTCTTCGACTGTTCAATGACAGATAATATCTATCTGTTGATATCTAGAAGAGACATTAAGCGCCTTTCCACTATCTCTGACGTAGTTCAGACTTCGAATCAGCGAGGATTCTTAATTTGTCTCCAGAGATGATGGAATTCGATTGTTGGTCAATACCCCGCAGAACTTGGAGATTTGTTAAATTATACATTTGAAGTATATATTTTTTTTGTATCTAATTTTATAATTAGTTATATAAACAATGCATATATCCTAATTTGATTCAACTTTGTACAACCATCAACTTGTTCATTATTCAACGACAAATATAAAAGTATAATTTTTCCATAGCCATTTTGAAATAATCATATCCAAAACAAGAGTAAAACTTTTAAACAATGTATATAAAAACTGTTTTAAAACTCTGTCACAGTATACTCGATGGATCTTCGTGAAGTAAGCCGTTTGTCGACACAGGGGGTCTATATAACTTTCCACTTTCTGTTGGTGTTAACGCCTGCGGAAACATTGAACTGTATGTGAATGACATTATCTGTGGAAATGTCACCTGACAGCTGTCAAGTTTTACCTTGACAAATTTGCGTTAGCGTGAATGGAAAAGTAAGCGTGAGGTATTTGTATAGACCCGCAGATTCCAAGTAAGTTACGAGAAACGGCGACGACTAAAATCCATCGAACTAGTTATAGAAGCTTATATATATAATTAATATACACACGTTTTATTGGTAACAGATTGAGGTAAAATGTCGTTTCAAATACTGTTCCACTATATTATTCAATATCTACGCAACGATTTATAAACACTATAGGATCTACTACTGTAAGGGTACATATTCGCTTAACAATATCGAATGGCAGCAAAATGTCCACATACAGATATTGGCGTAGATTCTCTTGTACACCAACTTAACTTAAGTTTTAAGCTATCAAGAGAATCAATGCCATTTATAAATATGTTTAGTGGAACAGACTCTAACTAAGAAATTAATGTATCCCAAGTTACTTTCAAGGTGCTTGATTTGTACTGAGTTTGACGTACTTGGGATTAATCAGTCGAGATAATCTGATTTTATAGTTAAATGTTATACATTATTTCTACGTGACTGCATAAGTCAAAAAAAAGTCTAATATAACTGTAACTATAAAAATGTACAACGAGAAAGAAAAGGCAATTTGACATTTAACATTACATTAAAAGTAGAAAGAAATGCTTAAAATTATAACTTATACTAAGCGTTGCATAGTCGAAACGTCGATTTTTAAACAATATCTAAAGAAATTATACCATGGGCAATCACATTCCAGTTTCGAAGTAGAATACATATTTATACATTGATAACGTTGTGATGTTAAAATCATGCTCACAGATTCATCTCTAAAATAAGGTCTTAAATCCCTTGATTAGCTTAGCAATTATATTGCAAAGAAAACTGTAAACAGTGCCTATACGAAATGAAAATAAAAACAAAATAACATTAACTTTGATAAATGCGCCGAATACGGCTGTATGCATTTACCGACTATTGTGTGGTGTTGGTACGACCGGGAAAATAAAAAAAAAACGTTCGTATTAGCCAGTAGCCAACTCGCTAGAAGACCGATATGGCCTAAAAATTTGTAGTGTACTCGTATCATCAAATGTCCCATTGGTCTGTCCCCAATTTTATAATCATGAATATTATTATTTATAGTGAGAATATGTCACCATACTGAACGCTTATAACTTTAAATACAAGGTATTATTAACAAACATAGATGATACGTCATTTTTGAAGTGTCATTTTTTTCCCCGACCGCACCTTCTCGAAACCACACAGCAGGTAAAACTAGAATATATTTCTATTTAATATACAAAAATAGTAACAAGTTTGTACTAGATCCGTGTTTTGTACATTAGAGGCGTGGATCGCGACAAACACCCGCCGAATTAAAACGAAAGGACAGAAAGTCAACTGAAGGTAGAATTACGCTGGCACATTTAAAGCGCATTAGCTATTATTTCAATGCATTTTCGCCTGTGTGTCGTTGTGTTTAAGGATACGGGACCAAATTCATTGAAATCATCACAAAGAAACGTTTGAAACGAAAAAGTGAACTGAAAATTTCATGTATAGGAGAATGCACGCCGATTTCAATTTATATAGCCTTGAAGTACCTATCATCAAGCAACGAACTTTTTTTTAATCTGTGTGGTGCTAATATTAACTATTGCCCTGTCAGAAAATCAGCGCTACACCTTTCCTAGGTTTGGTGCAGCATTATGCTGAGACAGGGACCTTTTGACCCCACACAACACATATTTTTATTATTATCATTTTAATTTTATATTTATGTTTTGTAATGTTTTAATGTAGCTTGGTTTTTTTTTTTTACTTTGATCTGTATTTTATCACCTGTTGTGTTATGTTGTGGTAAATAAATGTATTTTCTTTCTTTCTTTATTTTGAACAATAGAAAGCTTCGAATGCTTAAATCAGATTATGTTATACTTTTAACACAGATTATTTATTTATTTAATACTTTATCCTAGTTTGTACATTGTTTGTGTGCAACAAACAATGTACAAAGGAAGGACTTATACAGCATTTTCTACCAATCATACTAATAATAGTTACTCAAAACAGGATTGTATGAAGGCCATTATAAAAAAAACAAGCTTTTTATGCACCAGCAAATTTCTACCTTAACGCACGCCGTTCACAGCCATTTCTATAGTCTAACTCAAAACTATTCACACAATTTTAAATGCAATCTAGACCACCCGTGATATGTGTTTTTGTGATGTGAGGGTGTTGGCACACACTGAGCGGGGGGGTGCGCTATTAAATACACAATCGGCCGCACCAGTAGCCTCCAGTTGATATTTTTTTTTTTCCGATATAAGTGTTCTTAATTTGTAAGCTATTTAAAGTTGATGACTCTGAGTATAGCTACGGCATTCAGCACTTTCAAAAACAAACAAAACCATTGTAACAACACATTTTTTCAACACTTCCAAAATCAAACTTAAAAAACTTTCAAACAGCGCCACCTATGGAAGGGATGAGTAAATCATATTTACAGTCGCATACAGATGGCACTACGCCGCGCTACATGTGAGGTCGCGGCATGCGCCTTGCCCTTAAACTACTGATTCACCAACATATTCCTAGCTAGGAGTCACTTACGCATCCATTTTGTAAAGTTCACGACAAAAACCTTAAATAGTATCTGAAACAAGCCCCTGTAATGTAATTTTAATGAAAAAATCATCTTCTAGGGGCTACCTCGACCGCGAGTTTACCGCAAACACGCTTCAAGAATTTCTACGAAGTGTTTGTTCATGGGCCCGACTTTTTGCCTTGGTGAATCATCTATTGAAGCGGCTACACAGTTGCGTGTCAAAGACAGAGCAATTAGTATCTACCACAGACACGCCTCGAACATTTCTACGAAGAGTTTGATCATGGGCGCGACTTTCTGCCTTTGTGAATCATTTATTGAAGTGGCTACACAGTTGCGTGCCGCAGACCGAGCAATTAGTATCTACCGCAGACACTCCTTGAGCATTTCTACGAAGAGTTTGATCATGGGCGCGACTTTCTGGATTGGTGAATCATTTATTGAAGTGGCTACACAGTTGCGTGCCGCAGACAGAGCAATTAGTATCTACCGCAGACACGCCTCGAGCATTTCTACGAAGAGGTTGTTCATGGGCGCGACGTTCTGCCTTGGTGAATTATCTATTGAAGCGGCTACACATTTGCGTGCCGCAGACAGAGCAATTAGTATCTACCGCAGACACGCCTCGAGCATTTCTACAAAGAGTTTGTTCATGGGCGCGCGTCGGTCGCGGTGCACGGCGGCCCAGAAGCGGCGCACGGCCACGTCGGCGTGCCGCAGAGCCGGCAGCACCAGCAACAGCTGTTGGAGCGCCGCCTGCCCGTTGTATGGCCTGGGGGAAACAATGCAACTACGATTAACTAGATATACCTATAAATGAACTCTTTATATTCAACCAAGTAAGAGCGTAGCTTAATAACAAGACATGTACTATTGGTGGATTTATGGCTGATAAAATAGGGGGGCTGACAGGGATTTGCGGCGACAATGTTGGTTTTGTGACTAAACACATCTTAGCATAGTTCGGAAAAAGTGTTGAAACCTTCTTACAAATTATTTAAAAATATAATTTTGTGACTTCTTTCCAGGAAGTACAACCTTTAGTTTTGCCGCTAATGCCTATCTAAATATTGGGTGATGTTGTGTGACGTGACGGAGTTGGGAGCATGGTACTCGTGGTTGCCCAGGCCAGGGCAACCTACTAAGGTGTCAGGACTATGCGACTGTTGCGTGCTGATTACCTGAGGGCAGACACCGCATCGTTCAGGGCTCCGAGTATGGAATCCCTGAAGCGCCTCAGAGCCGCGTGCTCGTCGATCCGCGCCTCTGAGTTAGCCAGAACCAGTGCTTTCATTAAATAGCACTCCTCGCGAGACGCTGAAGCGCGCTCCAGCCGTTTGGCTACACCTGTTACCTGTGGAGGAGAATATACATTGATTGATTTATTTATTTGCTATTGGAACGCACCTTCGACATCATCCGCTTTTTTTATACAACTAAAGTGGCAAACTAGTTTACGGGGGGAGTTTACTTAGCTGATGTGTTATTTGGCGTGCAAAAAAGTATTTTTTATCTTTTATCTATCTATGTTTAAATTTTATTAATATATAACGAATTGTTTCCTTGTAATAAATTAATAGTTGCCGTATAGTATCCTTTAGAAGAGAAGGATCCAGTAATGCTGGGCAGCGTTTGGAAAACTACGTCGAATCTTCTCGTCACCCATACCATATGCTTGAAGACTAAAGTCTTCAACCAGTGCGCCCTACCCGTGACCTACGGTGCCGAGACGTGGACACTCACAGTAGGGCTAATAAACCAGTTCAAGGTTTCACAGCGAGCTATGATCGGGGTTTCTCTGAAAGATAAAATCCGCAACGAGATTATCTGACAGAGAACGAGAGTCATCGACATAGCTCAGAGGATTAGTAAGCTGAAGTGACAATGGGCTGGTCATATATGCCGAAGAACCGACAACCGTTGGGGTAAACGAGTTCTTAAGTGGAGACCGCGTCTGGGCAAACATAGTGTGGGGCGCCCCCCGGCTAGGTGGAGCGATGACGTAAGAAAGGCAGCGGGCAGAAAGTGGATGATAAGAGCCGAAGACCGGGCTCAGTGGCACGTATTGGGAGAGGCCTATTTCCAGCAGTGGACTTATGTGGGCTAAAGATGATCCTTTAGATAGGATTGTACTGACCTGTACATACAAGTCGTGAGCCCCGATCTCCCTCGCCTGCTGCTCGTCTATCGTGAGGTCGGTCGCGAAACGCAGCCGTTGCAATGTACCGCCGTTGCTAGACATGGACCTGTAGGCCAGCATGAGACTGAGCATCTCCGCCCATGTGCTCTGCAGGAGACGCATCTGTGGAAGAACATTCACAGTATAGAAAGTGTGCAAGGCCCATAATATCTGTTATTTCTGACCCCCTCAGTTTTATCTTTAATGCTTCTTATTTTATTTCTATTTTATGTTTTGCCCTGTTTGTGTTTTGTTTATATGGAAATCGATTGATCTGTAACCGGCCTCCCGCGATACAGGCTCGACCTAGTGCGGGGACCAACAGCAACTCTATTGTAACTCTATATTTTTGGTAAATAAATGTATTTGTATTATTATAATCTCGCTAAAATATATTTATTCGCTATAAACTCAACGTCCATTATATCAAAATATTGTAGTAAAAAAACATATAAAAACACTGAACTAGTGCGGATCCTGTTTGAAGTACTGGCTGAATAAGCAATCACCATATAACTTTATGCAAAGTTATTGGGGAGCCATTTCGTTGTAAATTTTCCCCAGAGTTCATCGGGCGTTCAACACAATATAATAAAAAAAAACACGCTTACGACCAAGAAGGGGTTTTTTTTTTCAATGTTCCGCCGAATAAATATTTTTCATTTCATTCCACTCCCTAAGACTCGAGTTCAGACGATCAAATCTAACCATAGATTAAGATTGCAGACAGATTGTTATGAAAACCCGCGTGTCCAAAATCTTTGTTGATAATATAATCACCCGTTATTATTTTGTTGAACTCGGACATAAACCAGATTAGTATTTATGATAAACATATATATACCTACTGAAATCTGTCTGTTCGGTAAGAAAATGAACCTTATTCCTTAGTAACAAGTTTAGTCTCGAAGCTGTTTTAATATAAATATGTACCTACAGTTGCATAATACGATACGAGTCACAGACGAACAGCAACAGTGAAAACGCTTTCAAGGTCTTCTAACTATACAGGGTGTCAAGAAAAATACGCTAACTTCTCCTTTCACGCTAACGCAAATTTGTTAAAGTAAAATTTGGCAGCTGTCACGTGACATTTCACAGCTAATGTCATTTCCATACAATTCAATCTTTCCGCAGGCGTTATAACGCCAACACAAAGTGATATTTGTCTAGACACCCAGGTATGAACAGCGGGCCATCACTTAAATCAAAATATAGATTGACTGCCCACGGCTCCGCCCGCGTGGTACCCGGATAAAAATCAGCCGATTAAAATTAGATCATACCGTTAAGGCAACGTTTGCTCGACCATTTTTTAGATGAATTACGTTACAAAAATTGGTCTCCACGAAAAGTCCTTTCAATTGTAGCGGAATAATATACAGCATATGCCCACCCTGAGAGTCCAAAGTAAATATTGGTAAAATATTTTTTGAAATCGAATGAGCAGTTTCGGTGATTAACTCCTACATTACATACAAACTTACAAACACTACCTCTTTATAATATTAGAGTGTAGATATATAAATAGAATATGCTCTATTTTCTATTACCTTATTTTCGGGTTCGATTCCCGGCGCCGGACGTAAGTATGAATTATTTTTATCCTAGTACTTTTAGTTTTGTTGACACTTATTTTCTATTTTTTGTAATCTTATGCAAACGCACAAAGGTAAGCTGGAAGAAAATGCTAATCAGCATTAAGTTCGCCTATGTACTTGTTTTATCTTGTGTAATAGAAAACACCCCGAGATAATTATTTGCAGATCATAAATATTGTCCCGCGGCGAGAATCGAACCCGCAACCTTCTGCGTCTCAAACGGGCCTTCGCCCACTGCGCCACAGAGGTCATCAAAAAGAATAAAAAAGTCAGTTTATAAATATTTATTGGGTAAGATGACAAAACTTACAATACAATAACATTTATGGGTACTACTACTGTACTTAATTACAATATTATAATTGTAGAAGTATTCTTAGTTTTTACACCCGTTATAATGATTCAATTTCATTGCATGCAGACATAGGTAGACATAGCAACAATCGTTTTCAAGGTCTTAAACATCGTTTCAGTGATTCGCTTTTAAACTTCCTGCTACTATGTAAATACCAAATTGTAATCGGTATTTTTTTGGGTCATGCCAATTAAATTATTTTAGTGTTTTAAATAACTTGTAGAACAACCGCCTACCCCTCCGGGAAACAGGCGTGACTATATGTATGTAAATAACTTGACGAAGCCAAATTATAGTCTTTTTTTTTTTAATAGTAAACAAGAAATAATTTACGACTTTTCAAACCATACGTGTATTTCCACTATCGAATGCATCGCTCCTTCAGTGTCTTGTGGCGATAAAACTTATCTAAGAACGATCCTTGATGACGTAATCGATTGCAAAAAAAAACCGCATTAAAACCACGATAAGCCGTTTCGAGATAAAATGTTAATAGACAATCGCATTTACACGCTCCTGTCGTCGCGGGTAATAAAGCTGGAATAAAACTTCCACAATTGTTCGTGAACGCTAATTATTTTACAAGAACTTTTTCACACGAATTCTTTTGAAGTCCGAATTAATTGGAAGCACTTGTGATTCATAATTAGCTTACTAGCATTTTGCTATATTACTGGTTGGCAAAATTGAATTAGGTAGTGCCAATAATCCCGTTTCTGGTTGCAAAGAATTGAATTAGGCAGCGCGAATAATCCCGTTGCTGGTGGCAAAGAATTGAATTAGGCAGCGCGAATAATCCCGTTGCTGGTTGCAAAGAATTGAATTAGACAGCGCGAATAATCCCGTTGCCGGTTGCAAAGAATTGAATTAGGCAGCGCGAATAATACCGTTGCTGGTTGCAAAGAATTGAATTAGGCAGCGTGAATAATCCCGTTGCTGGTTGCAAAGAATTGAATTAGGCAGCGCGAATAATCCCGTTGCTGGTTGCAAAGAATTGAATTAGACAGCGCGAATAATCCCGTTGCCGGTTGCAAAGAATTGAATTAGGCAGCGCGAATAATACCGTTGCTGGTTGCAAAGAATTGAATTAGGCAGCGTGAATAATCCCGTTGCTGGTTGCAAAGAATTTAATAAGTTGTTCTTCTTACCTGATCATTTAACTGTAAATCTGTGAAGCCAGGTATCTGTTTGGCCCAGCCGATCACGCCGACCAACTCCCTATCGTACAGATCCGCTAGCATGGAGAGGGTTTTGGTGGACGCTTCTGTCACGCCGGTAGGCGGCGCCATGCAAGTCAACATCTCCGGCTCGTATGATGAGAGTGCTTCTAAGACCTGAAATTAATATATTTATAAATTATTAATTATAATTAATATAAATAATTTATTATATTAAATATTTAATATATTATAAATATTATTAATTCATTAACTTAATAGAAAGATTAATCATATTAAATATATTAAACTATTAGTAAACAGGTTGTATTTTTTTTTTAAGTATGAGTAAACGGGGATTTCCCTCCTATGACGACTTGCAGAACCGACAGGCCTGGCACATTATAGCTACCTTGATGTCGTCTAGATGTGGGCGCGGCTGTAGCGGCGCGGGCGCGTCCGGCGCGCGTCTGTACTTCTGCCTCCCCCCGCGCACTCTGTCCAGACGCACCCCCTCGCGAAGCATCCCCGTCCGCAAGCACTTGCGGAAGCGACACGCCTGACACGCCTTGCGACGCCGCTTGTTGATCTCGCACTCGTTTGACGCGGGACACGTGTATTCTATGTTACCCTGGGTAAAGATAAGAAGAGATTCATTTTCAAAGTCCTAAAAGTACGCTTGAACGCGGGGCAAGCGGTTGCGACGCTAAAGGAAGACGTGAAAAGAGTGATTTTCAAATTCCTAAATGTTCATTTCAACTAGACTTGTAATGGTGGTTGTAAGGTTCGTGTTTTCAATCAAATTGGTGGTGGGCAATGGCCATAGCATTCCAAGCGCTACCAAAAACCTAAATGTCATTGGTGTTTGTTGCAAATCGAAAGCATTAATTTATCAACCCATGGTGCTAAATGATACAATAATGACCTATTCTAACATTACGGAGTAATTAAGTAAAGTCGATACGAGAAAAAAAGCTCCGTCCAATGTCTCAAGTGGTGATGACCTACCCTATTTTTTTTTATGTTGAGGTCAACATGTTGACCCAGGTCAGATTAATGGGTTTGTGGTTTTTCCATTAACTGCTGAGATTTTGCTCGATTAATGATTCAGTGGACAGTGTAATTGTCATCGATAAAAACGTGACTTAGTGAGTAATTCGACGGATTCAGCCACTGACGCCTATTTTCACCTAAGCTCATCGTGACAACAGAGTTGTGTAATTCCGATGAACTTTTCTGTCTAGACAAAGACCACTTTCTGTTGGTTAACGCCTGCGGCAAGATTTAATTGTATAGAAATTACATTAGCTGTGGAAACGTCACGTGACAGCTGCCAAGTATTACCTTGACAAATTTGCTTGCGAAAGGAAAACTAACCACCTGGACAAATAACATACCTACACACCGAAAACATAATTATACAGTAAAACTTACTCGTACCTGAATGGTCCTTTTGAAAAATGCTTTGCAAGCTTCACAGCTGGCCACACCGTAGTGGAACCCTGAGGCTACGTCTCCGCAGACGAGGCAGAGTCTCCTCGGAGCGTCGTCATCTCTCGCGCCGCTGGCTGCCGCAGCAGTTGTGGACGAGCAGTGCTGCTGCTCAGGGCTTGTGTTGCCAACGATCGTGGCTTCGCCGGGGGATACGCAGAACTTAACTTCCTCTTTCGGCTCGAGGTCCAACTGTGTAAATATGATCAGGAATTTACACTTGGAATAGGTCATGTTTTATGATGAAGGACACTTATATGAAAATCTTCTTCGGAACTTGAAGCTCCAAACATAGTATATATACAGTGTCTCCTGCGGCCATGCTACATGAAGCTTTAAATATTGAAGTTAAGAAAATTTACTAAAAGGAGACTTTCATTTATTTTTTCATGTAAGAATTGCATTCAAAAATTTTTAAAAAGACTTTTGCCTATTCCTAGACTAAAAACATGGGTTCTCAACCCCCAATGAGAAAAACAATGGGTGTATAGAAAAACCACTTTCTGTTAGCGTTAACGCCTGCGGAAAGATTGAATTGTATGGAAATGACATTCGCTGTGGAAATGTCACGTGACAGCTGCCAAGTCTTTCCTTGATAAATTTGCGTTAGCGTGAAATGAAAACTATGCGTGAGGCAATTTGTAGTAAACCCCAGGCCCCTTAAACAACAACCACTTTCTGTTGGCGTTAACGCGGAGATATTGAATTGTATGGAAATTACATTAGCGTGTGGTTACGTGACTACTGCCAAGTCTTTCCTTGAAAAATTTGCGTTAGCGTGAAAGGAAAACTAAGCGTGAGGTATTGGTTTAGACACCCTGTTCATTGCGAAATAGCATACGTAGATAAGTAGTTAGTACTAACTAGGAACCTATCTGTGTGTGACTCACAAACCGATATTTATGAGCAGAGTCTTTGTTGTCTACTTGCTTTGCTGACGACATTATTCGGCGCAAATATTTTTATTTTTACACGCCTTGTCGTACATAATGAAAGATGTATTTCTAGTTTTTCGAGAATCTAATAGCTAAATTGTGTTTTCATCTATCGTTCGAAATCGTTCGTTTTTTTTTATATATGACAGCTAGTTTCGAAGGTGACAAAAAGTATTATTGCGATATCTGTGTTCACTGCATATTAATAATACCACAGCATATAACACTTATATATGCTGTGTAAGTATTATATGCACTCTCATACCACAGTGCATAAGAATTATATACTGTTGTGTGGATAACATAGGTATGTACAGCTGTGTCCAATCAATTCAACATCAGGTAAATCAGAATACAAAAAGCAGATCAGGATGTGTCAAAGGTTCTATAGTGGTCAGTATGCTGACCGGTGAAGAAACTAGTATTGAGAAAGGATTTAGAGACCCTCTAACCTTTAATCCACACAATGTTTGAGGAAAATTATTAGGCCATATTGGGCACACGTTTTTTCCAGTGGAAAACACATCAGTATCCGACAGTCCTTCGAAACGAATATCGGGATCACAACACCACCATTGCCCTCTCGTGAGTTAGATATATGGAAAATGCATTATTGCACAATATAAAACAAGTACATAGGCGAACTTAATGCTAATTAGCATTCTCTTCCAGCTAACCTTTGTGATAGAATGATGATAGAAGTTCTTATGAGCTGATGAGCTATGAGCAGTTACGCAATGATCGCTTCATAAGATGAGGATAGATGTAATGGTGTTGTACATAGTTCAAGAAAACCTCTTTACCAGTTTTACCTCAGGCGGCTGCATCATCGGCATCTGCCGAGGGTGCAGTGGCTGCGGGTGCGGTGGCTGTGGCTCGGGAGAGTACTGCAGCTGTTCCGACTCCTGCTTCACTCGGCGTAGCATGGGATCGCCATTCACCGATCCCATCATCTGTACCTGGAAAGGATCACACTAAGCACAACAATTACATATGTAACTAACAACTGAATTATCGTAGATCTAATGCGTGTGTGTTCTAATTTAACTTATAAATCACCATAATATTAGACCGTCTTCTAAGTGGACGCCATGTAGAATGCCGCGATGAATCTTCCTATTGAATGCTTGTCCCCAGTTATATACAATGTCATGGGCCAATGGCCGTGTCTTAAAATGTCTCCTAAACATAACGACAGACAAGCATGAAAATTGTGTGATAGCATATAGCAACGATTTGAAACTAAATTTTAACAAAACTAACCATTTAACCTCCGATCTGTGGCTGAAATCAGCACATCGTATTGTAAGATATATTTCTTGCAATACATCAGTTGTACCTAAGGTATTACGTCATTTAAAATACTCGCTGTTTAAATTCAGTACATTGCCATTGTAAGAGCTATGTTAATGGAAATTGTTCAATTGCGGGGGAGTTTGCATGAACTAAGCCCATAATATTAGTGTTCTTTTATTCCAAAAACTATCGTGAATTTGATTATTCATATTTTAAAAACGGGACTATCGGTGAATGCACCGACTACGTTTCTAAGAGCGTCGCGATCACTCACCCTGATGAAGACTCTCCGAATAAGTCGAAACTTAGTCGGTGCCTTCACCGAAAGATCCCGTTTTTTTTTAAATATGATTAGTGTTCTTGTTTTGCGATAGTCTACTAAAACTGACTTGCGAGAGCTGCAACCACTGAAAGACCGAAGTTTGTCTGTACATACCTACCTATTACGATCCGTCGATTATTTTATAGGTAGGATGTCTAGCAAGCTTACATACAAGCTTCATTTGAATAATTTGGATGTGATTTTTATTATCATGAGAAAATAAACCAGAATAAAAAGATATTTTCACAAGGTTTTGTAGTCCTTAGTCCGCGTTGTACCAGGATAAAAAGTAGCCTACGTGTTATTCTGATGTTAAAGCTATAATACTGTAAAGTTTAATCAAAATCCGTTCAGTAGTTTTTGCATGAAAAAGTAACAAACATCCATACTCACAAACTTTCGCGTTTATGATAGTAGTAGGTAGGATGAATCATGACATCAAAATCACAAGCACAGTACATGATGTAAAAATAGATTCCATCTACAGTAGATCTTGTAGAATAACAAATTCAACAAGAATTAATAATTATACTACCTACCTACTCAAACTAAAATAATTTCACTGTCTTGTGTATCTACTTAGGTAAGTAAATAATTTGCAATCTGCATAGTTATAAGATAACGAACATAATCAGGACTCAGGTGATGCCACCAAAACGAGGCGCATTATACATTTCGACGACGACAAGTTACCCAAATCGCATGATATTATAATTATTTGTCCAAACCTAACCCAACATTTAAAAAAAACTTTGTTTCAATCATAAATCAAAAATAAGATACAGGTACGTCATACATAACTTATAAAGTGTATTGACGACAACTTCGGTTGCGTGACAAAACGTATGTTTGTCACGCAACGTTCTGCAGATGTTTGTTCCGGGTCTGGGTGTTGACAATGTGTCTGACTGTTGGGTGTTTATTTATTAATCTATTTATTGACCACATGAATTTAATCATGCAACAATTTAGCTTAAGATTAGACTAGGTCAGGAAGCATCATTTTATTTAATGCTGTTTTAATTCCTAGCACAATTAAAACAAACCCATTTTTTTTGTAAAATAAATTTGCTTGATCTATTTAGGTTAGATTCAAAGTCAAAGTCAAAATTCATTTATTCATTAAAATCACAAGGATCACTTTGAAACGTAGGTTTTATCTACGCCTGTTCCCCCGCGATCAAGCCAGGAAAGAAAGGCAAGAAAACAAGGCTGGTTATTCTTTTTAATGATCCTTTTAGAAAACAACGAGTTGGAGCATTTTCAATCCCATTGATCCAGTTTTTATCATCTAAATAATCAGATATTTTATAGTATGCCTTTTAATTACGTTTCTAAATTCTATATCTCTTGGGAGTTTGTCATAAAAGCGTACACCTTGACCTTTAAACGTTTACTAACTTTATGAAGTCTACAAGTGGAAACAGCGGTATTATCTTTATTTCTAGTATTAACATTGTGATTATAGCTTTTTTTCTTAAACTAATAAATCAGATCTTCATAGATGTATTGACAAGATCAACATAAAAATTGCATCAAAGCCCAATGGTGCTTCATCCAAGCGGTATTTGCGGTAAAACTAGAGTACTGTGCCAACTTCACGCCACTTTACCGATGCAAGCTCATTAAATACCCGGCGATACGAAAACACATATTTTTACATAGAGTAGAGCCATTACAATAACACATTTATCTATCAGCGATAACTAAAAAAGAGTTTCAAGGATATGAAGACAGAGTTCATTGTACTAGTGACATTGTCCGTGTTATGTATAATATAATGATGCAAGCGTTAATGGATACACATCTCAATTTAGCCACTTACTCATTATGTATTAGAATTGATATTTTTACAAAATTTATAATTTGTAAATTTATGATTTGTGAGTTTGAATGTTTCCCGATATGCTCCCGAGTTCCTGCCGTGATCATGGCACATGCAACTGTTGCGAAATATCGGGAAACATTCAAACTCACAAATCATGACACGAATTCTTTATTCAATGAAATATCACGTGGTTCTGAATCAAGAAAGCCGACGTGAGAATTACAACATAGAATTACATATACAATGTAATTCTTAGGTTCCCGAAAAGTCTGCCAAACCGTCATAATTGAATTTATTTCAGCAATAGGAATACAATTATATAAGAAATGCAATGAAATTTATTGCATAAAATGTACTACAAATTACAGATGTCAGTAGTTGATAATTCGTCCAGCACATTTCGCTTAAAGACTAGCAGGCAATATACTACACATACCTACTAATAACATAATGACTATATCCCGCGATGGGCTTGCACGTGGCATGCTAGTTCTAGTTGCAAGCCGCGGGCATGTGCCTAGGTAATGTTTGGACCACTATGTGGTACGTGCCGGACAACTACGAGTATGCGGTCTAAGAGGCGGGTCATCCCGAGGGCGAGAAGTATCCTGAGTGAAACGCCATTTACGCGAGCCTTTCGTATCATCAACTGGCTATGTGAATCCGATGATATGGTTATATTTCACACTAGTGTGGGGAAATTCACAGATGGTGCTACAAAGTATTTAAGCACTTTGGCTGGCTGACTAGACTAGAACGAATGTTCAGCGTCAGATTCGGTCTATTGATTTTCTTTTAAGATAGGTCAGTACCTCACTGACCTATCTTAAAAGAAAATCAATAGACCGTGTTACCTGCCTGTAACAGAGGTATATCCTTTCCCCTGAACACGTGACGCAAATTTATTTTTTGGAACGAATTGCTTCATCCTTTGTCAATGATATAACTTTTGAACAAAATTTTTACTAAAAAAGGGATATTTACCATGATTTGTGAGTTTGAATGTTTCCCGATATACTCCCTAGTTCCTCTCGTGATCATGATACATGCAACTGTGGCGAAATATCGGGAAACATTCAAACTCACAAATTATGGTAAATATCCCGTTTTTTTGGTAATTTTATTGTCAATGATGACGATTTGAATGAAATCTTTATTTTAGAAAGTCATTTTCCAGATCTGTTGATATAATTTTACCCGAAAGCTATAGTAAATTCGATGGAATAAGTAAAAATACGTAACGTACCTATTTCTTTTTGTATGACATCACCACCCAATTAATACATGGCAGAGCCATAAAAGAAACGTGTAGGCGTGCCAACCTTATTAATGTTTTATATCATAGTTCATAATGTATTTCTAATAACAGCTAATTATAGTAATAAATATTTCCAAATAATCCAAATAACGCATCATGAAACGACTCTATAATTATAGAGTTGGAATAGGTCATAGACAAGCACACTCATACATTACCGATTAGGCTACCACGTGATAAGTTATACACTGAAGAATTACTCCGGATTCATATAAAAACAAAAAGGTTGCAGTCACGATTATCGAATCAAATAATACTCCGACAAATGCGAATTCACATTTAAATAAAAAAAAAAACACACCTAGTATGTAAATAGAATGATTCCTGCCTGCGCAGCGACACTATTTATGTGTTCGCGCAATAAGGTAGGTACCTATTCATATCGGTCGAGTTCACCGACCGTGCGTCCGTGGTCTCACCTTCTAGTAGATAAACGTCATTTGGAATAGTGCGGCCCGCTCCGACCGCGGCTCACGGCCGCCATACAACGTGCTCTAAGGCTGTAACCACGCATATGTTGAGGCAGGCTCACGCACGATACGAAAACGCCGACGCCGACGTGGTCATATTTCAAACTGAGTATTTCTAACAAGACGTCAATATGCTGAATCATAATATTGTCATATCCGGGAGGCAGTTTGAAAGAACTATTCAACCTATATTCGCTTACATACGAGTATAATATAGGTATTATTCAAATTTTCGCGATCTGTCAACATAATGATAAGTTTTATAATTATGTATTTTTTTCTGAATCTGAAGATGAAATGAGGGTAATTGCTACTGTCTTTATTTCTGGGCGATAACCCCATATACTCCAGTGAACCCGTGACCACGGCTGTTACAACACAATCGAAAAGTTGGGAAAATACAAAAAAAATATAAACGCGATAATGAACCGTAATTATAATTATTATGAGTATATTGAAGACATGTCTTTCAAACGTTATGTATGAGATATCTTCAACTTGGGGTACGTTTTGTTATATTTTAAAATGATAGCTGCTACCTTTCGATATAGCATAGATAATCCAACTTTAATACAATATAGACAGAAAACAGAATAAAATTAACAAGAAATAGAAACTCATTTCTATTCAAATGAAAACAAAACGGACTATGATATACTAAAACGCGAAAGAGGAAATAATAACACATCCAAAGATAATAACGTAAATATCTCTATATCCAGTATCTAATCACACGAGTGACGTAATGACATGAATTTGCAATAATAGGCTTCGATAAAAATTCAAACGGCTCGTTGCCAGTAAATAAAAAAAACCGACCTACCTCAACGTGCTTGTAAGAAGCCTGTCACTCTGTGTTTTTCCGTGCGATATCATATCTTGAATTTCATGATAAATATAATGCTCAATGTTCACCCATTTTTCATAGCTATTGTGATAAGAAAAACATATATAGCTATAATATTATATAGCATTGGATAAACTAAAAGACAGTATCTATAAGGGAAACAATGAAATACCGAAGTTTGAACAGATGGAAGCATATTTGACTCATGCACAGAACATTATGTGACCGACAACTGTAATTATAAAATGTATAATAGTTATCTGTAAATTCAGACTGATAACTCGAACTTTTACTGCAGCTTCTAGTAGTTCTAGTCGATAAAACACGTGGACATAATAAACGTGTCATTCTTAAAGAACTGTCTAAAACCTATTAAATATAACTAATTCGAGCATCTTCAATCTTTCAAACGTATTCGAACGTTCTCTTACCAATGGAATAAAACCAGTATTGATTCAAGGATGCTGAAATTGTTCAAGCTCAGCTATCCTTTTACTTCGCCCTATTCGAGCGAGAGTGGGCGTTTTTGTTGTCTTCCCACACCCTTCACCTCGCGAGTTCGCTGTGAGTTCAGATGTAAGTCATTGGGTCACCACTATAGGAGTACCTAAACTACGAATTAATGTTAGAAAGAAACAAGTCTGTTCTTCTTCATTGTCGTGTCACCGGTTCTTTCTTGGTCACCTTGCGTTAGTTCTGACCAGGTTGAGGTATGGTGACCCTGAAAATAGGGGAGTTACAAACGGTGAAAGAACCAGTGTGGTATAAGAACCAGGATATCGTAGAGGCTCTTTTCAAGCTGTCACGTGAGCCTTTGAATTTTTGGTTGGTGGGCATATGGGGTTCCTCGTGATGTTTTACTTCATTGTTTAGGAGCGCATTGTTGCGGGATTCGAACCTACGACTCTTGGATCGAATATCGGGGAATCAAGCCACTACACCCGCTAGTACTCTCAAACAACAAGTTTGTTAAAAAATAACGATAAGATGATTTTCAAAGAACAAACACTTGAGATACGTTTTCACTATTACATTATAGTTGTATTTTTATCGATAAAATCCTATTTATGAAGATCCAATATGAAAACCAAACAAAATGAAACAATAATTCAAATTCAAACTGCCAACTTAATAAATATAACAAGGGCTTTTATGGCGATGGCGAATGAAACTATACCGTCTTAATGGGTATTCACTAGGTATTTTAGAAAATTATACGTTACGTAAGAATATAAGGCGTATGGCTAGCAGCCAAATGTTTCCGTATTTTTTTACTTAAAACTTAAAAGACTAAAAATGTACGCAATATAATTATATATTTTTAAGAAATTGTGCACTTCTTGGCAAAGCATGCGACGGACGGTGTAAATGATCTAAAATGCGACTATACATTGGAAATATATTATCACCGGCAATATTGCTTTAAAATTAGTATTTTTTTTAATGATTATCTTTTATAAGTACCGATTGTTCCTGCGATTAGATACGACTATCAATCACTCAATTAGTTAATGTAGTACATAGCTATTTTTACGGGTAGGTCGGGCGAGCGGGATGTATAAATTGTTAAGTGCTACAAAAGCTTGGCCCAGGCAAAATTCGGCAGCGGGTGAGGAGGTAAAAATAAGTAGTGTGAAGGTGTAGTCGCGTGGCTGAAGCGGGGGGTTGGGAAGGCTGAGGCGAGAGTGGGGGAGGGGGTGCGTCTAGACATCGGCCTTGACCGGCACACGGTTTCCGCGCGACTGAGGTTGCCGCGACCCACAGCCACAACCCAGAGACCGAGTAGCGACAAACGGTATATAGGTACAGCTGCTGTCCCATATAATTATATATAGGTACTCGTATCAATGTATTTATATCGAGTGAGGTATCGTAGATACTTTAACGAAGTGAAAATGATTGTAGATTGTTTTCAGCCAATGGTGCGTTGAATTCAATCTAACGAAACCAACAACCGATAATTTCAAGCAAAAATAAGATAATTTATAGATATTGGAAGCACCTACGTAGGTTGTTTAGTATAGCTTACGAAATTCGGTCGAGTGTTGTTCGGCTGAGCGAGGAATGAGGCGTCTCACGACTGGGTCTGTGAACTCGCACGGTTCGACATTGCGCCGACATTGAGCCGGGCTAAATAACGCAGATAGCGATAGGTCGACGACCGACTTCGCCCAATATCACGCGGACGATCGCAGGATTCTAAAGCACCTGCCGTCGCCTCGTGGCATCTTACATAAGCAACCAACGTCAACCTACCTCAATAGCACGCAACTTCGCCGGCCTGATAATAATCATTGCGAGCGTGAGTCAAAGCAACCCGAAAATTCACGACGAAAACAATACATTTATGTTTTTCAACAAAACGTGGTTGCGAAAACTATAGATAAAGTTACTAGCAACTTTATCTAGCAAGAACCTAAATCTGAATAATTTCATGGAATACTTTCTAGCAGCGAAGCAGCCAAAAAGAGAGAATCCGACAAAGACCAAGGCAGAATCAAAGACAACGCTAAATCGCGTTTCGGAAATTAAGTGAGACGGCTGGTTTTGAGGGCTCAGGGGGTGTAGGGGGTGAAGGGGGGGGGGGCGAGAGGAGGCGCGGGGCGGCCGAATATCTCTGCTCGGGGTGACATTGCGCGGCCGTCGACATTATACCCGACCTACGCCACGGCCGTAGCCGCCCGCACCTCACCTAGCCACGGAAAGGCGCCGCCATCCGCTGTCATGTTTCAAATTCTTCAACACTCACCAAACTATTTTACGGGTGTGGTGTGATATATTATCGACACTGAACTCAATCACTTGTAAGCCTGTAACTGCAAACAGCCTTTACACATCTAAGGGCTTCTATTTACTGATACTGCGACGCCTTCCGTCACTATATTCGCAGCCTCAAAATGATATGAGATTATGACTACAGACAGTACCTACCTACCAAATAGGTCATTTTTAAAAACACTTATTTTTAGACTTCATGAAATGGTCCTTATGCAGACCAGTAAAAACCTGAGACCTGATTAATTCTAATTGAAAAGCGTATTCTTATATAAAATAACGCGTTTAATTCAGCATAATATAACGCAGTTATATTATGTTACAAAATTGACCTACATAAGTTTAAAAGCACTATCTGGATTCTGGATACATTTTTGTAGTGGGTCTATTTAGGTGAAAGTAGGTATACTGTGATTGTTGTTACAAGTTTTTTGGTACTTCTCTATTTTTATTTGTATGATATATCTCTGAAATAGGTACATCTGTTATTATCTACCTTTACCTACACACGTTTTACTTTTTTTTTATTTGCGGATACAAGATAGTTAGCATCTAAAATCTTTTGTAGAAGATACCACAAGTACCTTAGCAGGTACGCGACGTATTATCACTGACAACCCGGTTTTAGACGTAGATTACGTAAGTAGATAAGATAGATTAGAGGTAAGTCCTCTTCGCAATCTCTAGTCAAGCAAGAGTATAGAGGCCATAATAAGCAATAAATCCTACTACTATTATAAACGCGAAAGTTTGTGAGGATGAATGTTTTTTACTCTTTTACGCAAAAACTACTGAACGGATTTTGATGAAACTTTACAGTAATATAGCTAATACATCAGAATAACACATAGGCTACTTTTTATCCGGGTACCACGCGGGCAAAGCAGTGGGCAGAAGCTAGTACATTATAGTTATGATATTGGACGATGATGAAATCAATCAAAAATAGGTTGACCCTGAGCTCCAAAATGGCGTTGCATAAAAAAGCGCTTCAAATTACTAAACCTACATCCTTTTTTCTCACTCCTCAAACACGAAAAGTAGGCAAAAAAAAAAGTGCAACAATTGCTAAATGCATTAGGTATTAAAAGATCAATGCCCTGACATTGAAATGTCCGAGGGAAAAATATGTAATTTGTTGGAAAGAATTAGTTAACATTGTATGTGAGAATTTCAAATTTATATCTCGAATAAAGTAAGAACAACAACATATTATTGTGATCACTATTTTACGGCTGACTGAGAAATGGCAAAAAGTAGAACACAATTTTATGTTCCTCCCTCTGCGGCGCAGTAGGTGACAGCCCCCCTGAGGCACTGCTGGTTCGATTCCCGCCACGGGACAAATGTTTGCATCTGCAAATATTTGTCTCGGGATCTGGGTGTTTTCTAAGTATAATATGAATGTATTGTAAAAAGGTATTTAAGTAGTATATCAGTCATATAGTTCCTATAACACAAGCTCTGCTTACTTTGGGGCTAGATGATGCTGTGGGAAAATGTCCAGAATTTATTCATTTATTTATGTAACTAAACGAAAAACTTTGGACTATAATGATAACGCGAGTAGGTCCTGTTTTTTAAAACAATCAAAGTAAAGAGAGATATATCTAATTTGCTTCAGGAAAACATACAGAGGAAACTGGCATGCCCTAAAGAGCTTAAAATTCCAATTTAAAGTGCCAACGATCGGTTAGTGTTCCAATAAGCGGTGACAGGCTTGCAACCTGTCACGTGGAATGCTAATTACTTGCAAAACGTGAGCATGTGCCGAATATAGGTAATGTTTGATCGTGCCTATGACTACCCTCCACATCTGGTGTCCTGCACACTAAAAAATAGAGTGATAGTGTTAGCGTGTTTTTTTTTAATATTATATTATTATTTCGGACAAGTTATTGAGAAGATATGACTGTAGAATAGTCATAATGTTCTTTAGATAGCTTAAATCTCAGTCTACCGTGAGACGAGACAAATGATACCTACAGACTGATACCTTCCTACACACAAAGATATCACTAGAAAAAATCGATCAGAATAAAATAAATAACAGATTACATACAGCCTTCGAAAGCTGTTTACAAGGTGTTATAACTTCGTGATAGCATTGCAGTGTCAAGTACTACCTACTAGGTAA
This sequence comes from Perizoma affinitatum, assembly GCA_961405105.1. Lineage (NCBI taxonomy): Eukaryota > Metazoa > Arthropoda > Insecta > Lepidoptera > Geometridae > Perizoma > Perizoma affinitatum. Next base: position 9,371,060 of record OY560205.1, on the reverse strand, counting down.
TTTTAGCATTTGTCAAACGAATTTAATAGACAATACATTAATCTCACTAGGTGAGGTAGGTTAGGTAGCGTAGTGACCGAATCAGTAATGTTACCACGTGGTTTAGATGGTTATACCAAGGAGAGGAAGGCATCAACCGAACCTCAACCATTGGATTAACATTCTGTCTCGTGCCTCATCGACACCCATTCGTATCAAATGATCACGTTAGCAACATGTACTACCTATAATAGACCCCTGAAAAAGTTATTATCACTTTTTTAAATCAGTTGTCGTGTTTTTATTTTTCTATAGCTTATGCATTTCGAAGTTTTGATTCGAATAATCTTAAATTTGCGTTAAATTTTTTTACTGAATATTATTTCTTCATTCGTGTTGCATGTCGACGGAATATCGGTCAAAATCCCAAAATAAAGGTATACGTAGTGTGTCTGTATACATTTTGAATTTATGTCCTTTAGATATTAGGACCATTTGCTTCTGGGTCATATTGGGCAGTGCCCCAGTACCACTGCTTACTGCTTATGGGTCGTTTTAGTTTAGGACGACTAGTTTTTGACTATTTGATAATTTAAAAACGTATCGATACTAATTCGGTGTCTTGGTCCGCTCGCTGAGGAAACGGAGACATGCTGAGATCTGGCTCTGAAGGACTTTTCATTGAGATCGATGAGAAGACTCGGTAGTAAGGTTCAACGTAGTGAAATGATTAAAAGCATAAATCAAAAAGATTTTATAAACAGTTGATTTACTAAACACTACTCTGTCTCTTTCTGATTTATGTGTCATTTCAAAATCAACATGGTTGAACGTAACAATATACTTAATTATAACTACGCAACTCCAGTTTCAATTAATTTCAGAGAAACCTAGTCTGATGAGGTACCTTGGAATAATTCAACCAGTTTATTACATACTGTGACATAGAGGGAATACAAAATTAGGATCTGGATAACACTTATCTCAGTTGATTGTATCTATCTTAAGTTTAAGGTAAAGGGAATTCTTAATAACGTAACAAGCATAAAAATGTTCACTATGCGATCGTGTTGTAGTTATGTAGTATCACGGAATAAATAATATTACTATCGTTGTTATGTAGAGCTTTAGGTATATTGATTAGAAATTAGTTTGACTCACACAATGTAAAATGTTATCATACAAATATTATCTGTGGAGAAGTCAAAGGGTATATAATGTAATGAGCTGTAATGTAAATAGGTATACGCAGTTATCAATACTTGTGGATGTATAAAGGAACATTACAAAAAAAATATGGTTAGTTTTAACTTTTCAAATATTCGGACGCCTGTAGTTTTATCTGACTCTGGAAGTCCCAAAAGAAACTAAACAAAATACCGTTTCATTACTCACATTTCTGGACAAGTAAATCATTTCCAACGTGCTGGTTAAGTTCATGACCAAACACGCTTCTTTTAAAGCGCTCATTTTATTGTAACAACTACACGACAACTAGGTCGTTGCACTGCACAGTTTACTCATTTATATATTTATTTGAAAGAGGAGCATTGAGGTAAAGTGTGTCGCTTGAGCGACTCTCACGCACTGTCCGTACGCTACGCGGTGCGTGTACGCAGGCCCCGCCTCACCCCCACCAAGCACGGTGATCGCACGCGCCGCCCCGCAAACGACCACGTGCCCAACGCCTTTCAGATTGGTCCCTTTATGTATAACTCAACGTATTAAGGCAAAACATTGCACTTTCCTGAAGCGCTGCCAAGGTACAGCGCTTGTCATTGGTCAGCACCGGCGTATCGATACAAAGCCCTTCGCCTTATGTGCATCTTGTTTTTAAAGTGTTTACTCATTTTATCATTCAACATTATTTCATAATACTGATATGTTTATATAAGAATATATTTGTATGTTGTTATTCGACTTGCTGGCTTATTCGTATCTGGAAGCAAGAGCTTAATGACGTGTTTTTAATGTTTTATGATAAGGATAATAAGAATACAATGCCATTTAATGAACGAACAGCTGCAAGTAAGATACCTAGCTACATATTAAGTATTAATAAGTAAGAACGTATTGATTATTGACTTTGACGTAATTTAAATGTACTTATTCCTTAAGTTTTCAACTGAAATAACTATACCAACTGGACCGGTCCGTAATTTAAATCGAGACGGGTGACAATATGATAACATAATAAAATCATCTCCATCAACTTAAAATTTAAGATCGACGACGTAGAAACTAAACGTTTCTTTATCAAACCCCACATTGTCATCCCTTGCATATAGAAGCAAGGATTGACAATGTGAGATACCTAGCCTATCTAAACTGTATAGACAAAGCTTTAGTACTTGGGCCTACAGATACTCATATAGAACCTACAAGACTGCTTACAATTTTAGACAAATAAAACCTTCAATATTATGCCAGACGGTTTCAAATTATGATTAAAAAATCTATATCCGTGTTTAAAAACTGATACATAGTATATGTTTTGAAGACTTGGTTACAAAAAAAACTAATAGTCCAGTCGGTGCCACATCATAATTTATTAATTACATGTTATCTAAAATGCATATCGAAAAAGTTCGATTTGAAAAAAAAACACTCCTTCAATAACTTTATCATAAATGTATTCTGAAACCTTGTAAAGTATGAAAAGCAACGAACGAAGGTACTTATATTAAATGATGCTTTATTAGCTGTCATTATGGTAAACTTAATACAAATAGGAACAGACTGGAATAAATTAAATCTTACTGCGTTGCATCAAGCACACCTGCTCGATGGTGAGTTGATAAAAAGATACCCTAGATATAGGTACAAATTCGAAACTCTTTAAAAAGATTTTTGAAACATTCCACAAACCATTGAATAATATAATTCATCAGGAGAGGTATCATGCCATACTTACAAGAGTATCCCTAACTTAACCGGACCAAAGAATTCGAATACATAAAAACAAGTTGCACAATCGTCTTGTTTGAAGCAAGCGTTAACAAAGGGAGCCAACAGGAAGCCTAGCGCGATGATGTCATAGGTATACCGATAAAAGGTAGACAGACAAAAACTAACCGAAATAAGTTTAACTCGGTTCCGAATTCGATCTCTATGTTTAAAGTCTGTGGTTAAAAAAAAAAAAAGTCTGTGGTTAGTTAGTATTTAGGAAGAGAAGCAACCTTAAATATTATGTATGCCTCGTTTTATGTGTCGTAAAATTAAATTAATAATTATATGCGATATGAATCTAATCAACCCACATACGTACAAAATAGCTTAAGATGGCCAAAGTATGGCTAGTAAACTTTTGAATAGGAACCTATTAAGACTACCTTAATTAATTAAGGTTAAAATCGATTAAGGATCTTTATCAAGTTTTCATGTTACTTTCTCACTCTTAGAAGTTGCATGTTTTTCCTTAGTAGAGAGGCCAAGTGAAAAGCCGCACATTTCTAAGATGAAAAACTTGTCAAAGTTAAAATAACAACATTCAAAAAATACAAATAAATTCTGTTGGTTCTACGATGACACTATCAAACCGAAAGAACCGAAAATTTGATAACATCCATCCAATTCTAACAAAGGCAGCAAAACGAGAATTCTATACCAGTATACGCGCAACATCAGACAGACTTGGAGCTCGTTAGAGAGGAGTTTCGGCTTTTATCGATAAACATCCCGGCTTCAGGGGCCCTAGGCTGTCTATGTGTAGGTTGTCTTAGGGCAGGCATACGGCGTCGGCGCGTCGGGAGGCCGCAATCTGTTAGCTTTTTCGGCCATAGGGCTGCTTCTAGCTACGACGCGATTATATAAAACATTAAAATGCTCGGGATAATGTAGAAAAGCATTTTTTGAATTCTGGCCTTCGTAGTATGTAAAATCACTTGGTTATTAGAAGTTCCAGGAAATCAGTCGCCAAGAAAAGAACCTGTTAAATATTTTCATTGGCACGCAGTTTCTTGTTTCTAAAATCAAGTAGTCTCTTTCTTGAAATGTCATAAAATTATGTTTTTATGCTACTTGTTTAGTGAACTGACTTGCCGAGACCAGGGACCTAATATTCAGCCAAGGTTGAATATTGGGTTATATAAAATCTTGTGATTTCCATTAAGTGTGTAGTGGGGTTAACACTTTAAAATCAAGTAACTATTGAATCAGGGATGTTCGAAGATTCTAAGCTTAATGTTGATTGAGGCCAACCCTATAACCGAATAGTGTGGGAGGGAGGACGCTATTCGTGGAATAGCTCTCGTTTATGTATGCGTAAGTTTCTACACAAAACTTTGGATGTGTGCGCGTCGCCGGTTCATTGTCAAGGCCAACAGCCAAATATCCCGCTTGAGCCCCCCCTCACTCCACTTCCACCGGGCTCTACCTATACTATAGGTATGCAATTATTCTTATTCGCCGAAAACATTAGCTGGCTTAGAGTTGAGCATATTGCTCGGTCAGTGGAGATCCATTTTTGAGTTGGTCTTAACCTAAGCGGCAATAGTTACGGCATGGAATACAGTATTAATAAATTTCGCATCGTTTTCATTAGTCGTCTAGTGATACGGGTCTGCGGTTGCTGTCGACGCGTTTATCGAATATTTTTAAACGTTGCATATCGCATTCCACTGGCTTTTTATCAACGGTGTGTTACGCTTGTGTGAATAAGATGGAACAACGACAGCGCTAGCATGCATCCGCTGGTCTTCGAATAATGACAAAAGATGATGATAGATTGCGCGTTTTTATCAAGGCCTTCCAACTCATAACTCAGTCTAGTCGCGAAACTATGCAAATTGCACGAATAAAAGAACAGTCTGTGGAAGTACTTATCCATCTAAGCGTACGTAATTGTTTAAAGATTTTAGGAATGAGCTCTGTATACTTATTACTTAACGAGAACGAATGAACGAGATTGCGGAAGTAACAGTTCTTAGCTATTAGTTCGTTATCTAATGCCTATATCCCTGAACACGGTCTTGTAACCTAGGGTCGACTGATATCAGATTTTAAGACAGTAATTATTATGAAAAGTTACATTTATTGTATTAATTAATAATAAGTAAGTAATAATCGCATTAATTAATAAGTAGGCAGGTACCTAGATACCTAAGCTGGCTCGAAACTATTTCATTTTTAAATAAGCATTTTGCAAGCGTGACCAAAACCCTGTAAAAACGAGTTAGTTTATGATAACTGACAAGGTAGGTCCACTTTAAAATATATACAGATATATACCTATGAATATGGAATGTGAATGCTTCGTTTCCTTACAATGCATTGCTGAACATTGGTATTATAAAATCAAAAGTATATTATAAAAAAAGCAGATTTTAAGTACCAACCAATAAATTATGTGTCAATAGTTAAAAATGGAAAGATTCGGCAGAGATAACATGGCAGTCAAGGCCATCCGATATCATATTAGCATGCATGCAAAGAAGTACATATACCTAAGAGATTAGATAGATAGCGACACTGCAACATTAATAGGTGTGGGTAAGAAATATAAGCGAAATTGAAAAAAAAAATCGAAGTAAATCGAATTAAATTCTTCTCTACTATTTTTGACCAGAAGGATAAACTTATGAAAGAATTCAGACCGTTAAACAAATAAACGGTTCTAGATAACCATACAAAATTTTATCCAAAAATAAACTGTGTTAATGCTCTGCGATAAATATTAACAACTTAGTGAACTGTGTACTGCGTATATAATATTTCACCGTTTATGTAAACACTAGCTATCGCCCAGCGGCCAACGTGTGGAGTCGACTCGAGAAAAAACTCCCTTACGATATTTCACCCACCATTATTTATAGCCTTAAAATGTGAAAATCCAAAAACACGTCTCTATATTTTATGTTTGACAAGTAGCTACAACTGGCAAAATGCCCCCCCTCTCATTTGGGGGGCATTTCGCTTTTCATTTCAGTTTATAACGTAAGCAAGCGTAAACCAATTTTCAGCTTTTTAGACTTAGTAGTTTTGGCTGTGCGTTGATAGATCAGTCAGTCAGTCAGGACTAACGGTTTTATAAGTTTAAACTGATTAACGATAATATTAAGAAAAGTTTAGACTCAGATTGTAGTGGCATGCGAATAAAGAGAGACCATTGTTATAATAGACACGCATAAAACTTGACTTAGGTATTATTAATATGTTGGCTGGCAGGTATTATATATTATCTGTCCGCCAAGTCGAGCAAAGCACAGCCTATCCTTTTATCGAAGCCACTCACGGCACTTTCAACCCCCCTGAAACTTCGTTGTGGATAAAACTAGAAGTCTAAATTTTCATAATGCTGTCTCGAAAAACCAGCTGTTTGGGTTAGGTACGTCAATGATTGTTAATTGTTCAAGACCGAGACTTTAAAGTCCAAACGCAATGGCAACCAAAAGAAGCGATCAAGATTGGCTCTTTATTTAAGAATAATACAAAGAAATCAATCGATAAGATAGATGCATTCATGACGCTTACATTAACAAAAACAAAAAAAAATGGCCGATTTAAAGAGCGCGTCAAATTAATCAGAGATTTACAAATAGGTGTATAGAGCGGAAACTTTGAAAAGTCGTCAAACATACGAAAGAAAACTGGCAAGGAATTGCGTGGGAAATAGAATCGGTTATAACGCCGCCCGACGCTGCGGATAGGCGGGCCGATCGATCAAGGCGCGTTGAGGCAGGTCGGACTCGTTTTTCATGCGTATTGTGCCTGCCTATCTAGACTCCAGACTTGCTAATCGACAATTCACAAACTTCACAGACCAAAAGAAGAACTAATATGAATGCTATGAATTTAGGTACTGAAACCGGCAAATTTCATAATATCAAAAATTTTTAAACACGGCAAAGCAAGATATAAAATTACAATAATTTACAAATAATAAGCTCCAGGTTTATTACAGCAGAACTAGTACTCTATCTGACTTTATTTAAAGGGTTTCTTTCTTTAAAGGTTTTACATAGAAGCACACACCACACGCTTAATAATTGAGAATAATTCATAGAATTAAGTGCATAAAACCTATATATTGGGCTCACGATAGACATAAAAATATACAACACTGACTAATTCGATAAATTCGGCAACCGGGTCCAATGTCACTGATAAAATGTTAGGATAGGTCAAGGCGAAACAAATTTTCACGAAATATTTTTCACATGTCTCGGCTGCCGAATCACACCTAAATAATAATTCAAATTTTACGCACCACGTCCATTTCCATCCAGTCCATGTCTGCTTATAATTGTGATGTCTAGGTTAGCTTAGTCTGGGTCTTGTGCGCAAAGGTACTGCGCGTCGCGACGGCCGGTACACGAGTGCAGCGTGTCGACGTATATATGTTGCACCGAAAATTTGTTCCCGCCGGCGGTCCCGCACCCCGCACCTCACCCCCGATCTCGCAAAATTTTCAAACATTGGATCGCGCAACGCCATCTAGTGCTCGGTGCCTACCATCCCTTTGTGCGTGGCCTTGAACTTGACTACACGACGCCGTTGTCGACCCATATTTTCTTCCCCGCCCCCCGCCCAGCCGCACGCTTTGCCGCGTCAAGCCAAGCCACCTGAATGGATCTACGCGTGAAATAAGGCTCAAATTCGTGTGCTTTGTTCGAGCACTCTCGTTTTCACTTCTCAATTATATTACATCATTTTTCAACATAAATGTTCACCGCTTTCGATAGCTATATACCTACCGTGTGATCATTTTATGTAATTAATGCTGATGAGATTCATAATAATTGTTTTTCCAACTCATTTTTTTATTGGCATCATCTGTTTTACTCTTTAATGTTCAGTTCCAGGTGGATTATCTAGTCTAGTTGAGAACTTACCTGCCTATTTTTTTTTATGCCATAACCTTAGAATCTTATCTCGGAATCGTGACTCAAACCGTTATAATTGTACCTACCTTAGTTGGCAGTTTTCAAACATTCTAATTTAGCTATCCGTTCTGCATCTAAAAGAAGATACCTACTTACCTACCTACTTCATTCGTTAATTGAGTTTGCAGAGATTTGTGAATTCATTTAAATTCACACGGCCGATCATAAATTAATATGTACCTACAACTAAATAATCAAAAAGATTTCGCATGCCTGATTATAAAATTTAAAAAAAGAGAACAAGGTATATCTTATTGTAGGCGCCATCTAGCGGTATCACTAGGAAGTTTTTTATGATTGTTTATTGTCCATAATATGAAACTGCTTATATATTTTTAGAACCAAAGCTAATAAAAACTATTTTAGATACATTCAGGTACATTCAGAAATTATAACTATAATACTAATAGTCCACAACCAACTGACTGAGCATCTTATCCTATATAGTTTGAAAAAGTAAATTATTAAATTAGGTACCTTTGGAGTTTTCAGGTATCTGGCTCGAACGACCAACATGTTTCTTTATTGTTGATGAGTTAGCTAAGTTCAGACAGACACCAAGCAGCACCAAGCAGATTAAAGACAACTAAATGTAGATTGGCAAAATAAAAATTGTGAACCTAACCATGCATAAATTACCTGCAAAGACAAAACCACTTTGCACAAATTATTACAAAACATGCTGCTCGAAAATCTTGATACTTTGATAGACATGCAATAATTATTATAGTAATGGATGATACAGTTTGAGTCAATAATAATAATGCATAGGTCAACTAGAAATCTATAGAAACATAGAAAGTAAAACAAGCAAAATGTGTCAAAGAAAAGTTTAGATAAGCACAAGCCAAAGTATATATACATTTTTAAATAATTTAAATGAAAACTCAAAATTATAATACAATGACCTTTACCTTTGATTGTCAAGGTATTGCCAGTTTCACGAAAGTTTGTATGATGCTGGTGACTGAAATCTTGGGTGCCATTAATTATGGGTTAAAATAGAAAGAATTTTATATTAATATTAACAAACATGCATTATGTAGGGTATGATAGAAGCTTAGCCAGGAGTTGAAGGAAGAAATTAAAGCAGTTATTACATATGTTATATATGTCTTGCTTACTCACCCTGAGCAAGGTTAATAAACAGCCCCTAATTACACTAGCAAAATGGCAATAGGAACTTAATAATGGCGCTCAATTTACCTTTCAAGAAGTGTCTTTTCAAATTTTGTTTATTTATTTACAAACACAAAAAAATACATAAAATCATATGACTGATACTGGTTAGTTCAAGAGATATTCTCAGCTTTATTACAAATGGCACCGAAAATCAGGTTACACCTAATACATATTTATCATAAGATTGGTGAGTTGATATTTGTGAGTTGAAGAAGATTTTGACATTGCCATGACATGAGTTGTTGTCCATAACCATTTTGTTACAGTAATTGGGGGACAGGTATGTATGTATGGATGTTATTATAGCAAGCATAAGCATAATTCCCATTAAAGCTCAACATTGCTAACATAAAAAAACATTGCTTACCAAAATCACAAAGTATTTATCACTGGCTGTCTGTCACATATTTCTTCCGAACTATAATCATGTCTATTATAATGATGAGACATATCAGCAGAAGACCTGAAACCAAAAATGTATGTTTTAAGATTTGCTTAATATTGTTGGTTGGTTAGGTATTGTAGATTAGGGCATACTAACTGACCCACCTTAACTTTAAATTGTAACACAACCTTATATATTATTATGACTATGAAAAATTCAACCTGGGCTGGAATCTAACAGTCTTTTCCCTTAAGTCTAGGTAAACACTTAAAAAACAAAAAATACCATGAGTTTTACAGAAAAATTATGTATTGGTTGAAAAGCATGCATGTGGATTTTTAGATGAACTGAATAATAGAGGTAAGTACATAATCTTAGTATAATATACTTAGGAGGTACCTACTTCAGTATCTATTTTGTACATATAAAGTATCAAAATCCATAAGTACACTTATATTAGTAACTAGCTTCTGCCTGTGGCTTCATCCGCATGTTATGTTGATAAACCACCTACTTTTGAGTGTATTATACCAGGTTTTTTTTTTCATACAAATTTCAGAACTTTATTGCACACCTCCATTGCACACATTGCAGGGGTAGTTTGAAAAAATAAAAAATATGTGTTTTATTATTTATTTTAAAGTTTATTTGTACTCAGTTTTGAGCAAATCTAACCAAGGAATAAAAATTTCCATAAAAACTTTACTACCCTGTTTAATCCCCTTAGAGGTTGATTTTCGAAAATTAGATAAGCCTATGTGTTATTCCAGAACCACAACTATCTACATTTCAAATTTCATCAAACCCGGTTTAGTAGCTACGGAGATATGTGGTAACAAACATTCACACACAGACTTTCACATTTATTATATTAGTAGGAAGTAGGATATAGGATTGTTTTCACTTGACACACCATACAATCTTTTCACACACCCAGGATGACTGGCTGGAGCAAATACTTTAGCATTAAATCTAAGACTTACTACATTTGCATCTTTTGTACAGAAGTATTCAATTAATTCATAAAATAAAAAAGTAACAATGAGTTCAATAGAATGTCAGTTGGAAATAGACAGCTGTTTTTTTTAAACTATAACAAATCATGACTTTGGTTGTGGCCAATTAAACATTATCTATCCCGATAATGTTTAATTGGTGAACTCTAGATACAGTTCTAAATATAACATATTCAGGTACATTAGGCAACCCAATAATAATAAATAAACAGCCAATGGTACTTATGGTTTGAAAGATATTAGGCAATTCAAATATTTAGCTAGAGACACTAGTGCTGGACATACAGGAACACGGTAGGTACCTATTATGTAAACACTAACATCAATGGTGACATAGGGCAAAACATACTTACAAAATAACAATTTCACACCTTTAGTGGGCTATAATTTCGTAAACAGACACATATACTGCACAAAAAAACAATTTGCCTACGATTATTTTAAAATAATCGTTTCTTGGAGACTCAGCCAAATTAGGTTCCAAGGATGGGGTGCATAAATCCTAAATACAATGTCTTTACATCTATTTTGTGGCAATTGTTGTTGAAGTATTATTCAGTAAACTGTTTCTGCGCCAAACAATTAATAGATTTCAATGAAATAGCTTGAGAAATTGATCTAAAAGGGGTTATAAAATGTCCTACACTTCTCAATTTCTCAAGTTGACATTTCATATTTTTTTAGACTGTGCAATGCATGCATCTCTTCTCAGTCGGTCGCGTTCGAAGATTGGGTTCAATTTTCATCAAAATTGTGCAAAGTGCATTGCAGGACCAGTATCGTTGTCCCTGTCCTTTTTAAGAAAGTTGGAAAAGTTAACTTGCCATCTCAGCTTTACTCAACTCATGCTGAAAATATTAAAAAACACTTTCGTGTAGTCTGTCAAACAATGTTGTCATGATGTTACGTTTCTTTTTCGCAATTTAAATATATTTTTTCGTAATGAATGTTACCATAATTGCATAAAAACAGAGACAATTAATTTTTTAACATAAATGGCTGCTATACTTTGTTAATTAATAACATAATACTAAGGACATGCGTTAGTATCTCTAGTAAGTCAGTGTTAGGGACAAAGCTGTCCCATTCTACTTAGCAGAAAGATTTTCATTATCAAATGGCAATACTTTGGCATAAGACAGGTCGACAACTGTGACCAGTCAGTGGTGTGTTGTTACGGCAATTAATAATATTGTATACGGCAGACTTTTTATTGCAAAGTCAGCTAGACCCATCTCTCTTACATTCCAAAAACATGTGTGATACATATTGTTGATAGGTGTCCCATTTTGACTGAGAATTTTATCCTAAAATTATATGAAACGGTAAATATGTAACTGAGCGACTGAATGTGCGCCTTAGCACTGGGCGTATAAAGTAGTTAACATAATTATTTAATGAATTATAACAAATTGCTATCTACCTTCGAGCTGATATACCTTGTAAAGTAATCGACCAATCACCTGGAGAGTATCGCAACTTTGCTGAACATTTGTTTATCGAGGTTATAGTTAACCATTCTAGAATTCTACTAGGTGTGTATTATCCTCCGTCCTTACATGTCGATTACTTCTCCTCTCTTGAGACAAAATTAGTAGCCTTATCTCCCATTTACGACCATACTATAATTCTAGGTGACTTTAATACATGCCTTTTGAAGAACGATTTACGTGCCCAAAAACTCATTTCTCTAATCTCTTCTGTTAATATGCACATTCTTCCTCTTTCTCCCACTCACCATGCCCCTCATTCTATTCCCTCTCTTTTAGATCTTATTATTGTCTCAAGTGTTGATCGTGTGGTTACACATGGTCAATTAACTGCCCCTTTCTCCCATCATGACCTTCTTTTCCTATCGTATAAAATTCGCTGTCCGAGGCGTAAGCCCAAATCTCTGCTTCTTCGAAGTTTCAAGGATATAGACCTAGAGTGCTTGCGTGGTGACGCTCACAGAATTGATTGGTCTCCTGTCATCGTGGCTGATAATGTTGATGATAAAGTAGAGGCCTTTAATAATATCATCTCCGCACTCTACGACATTCACGCACCGCTCAAAGTTGTGAAAGTCAAACATGCCCCTGCTCCTTGGCTATCGCCGTCTCTAAAAAAGGCTATGTTGAAACGCGATAAGGCCAAACGGCTTTTTAAAAAGTTCCCTACTGAAAATAATTTAGCCTCCTATAAGAAATTACGTAACCGTTGTACCAAGATGTGCAGAGATTCAAAGCGACGCCATATTCACGACTCTATTAAAAACTGTAACACATCGCAAATGTGGAAATTTCTGAAATCTCTTGGGCTGGGTAAACTGTCTAGCGATTCCAACAATATCTCATTAGATATAAATAGTATCAATTCCCACTTTTCTAAATCTCCTATTTGTTTTGATAGCTTTATTAAATATAACACCTTGGACTCCCTATCGCGCTTACCCATGCCTGAGTGCCCTCCTTTTCATTTCAACGAGATTGCTGAGAGAGAAGTCATTTTGTTCCTGAAATCCATCTCCACAAAAGCAGTAGGCTCTGATGGCATCTATGTTCAGATGCTTCAACTCCTTTCCTATGAGCTTGCCTCTCCAATCACTCACATCCTTAATCATTCTCTAGTGACAAGCTCTTTCCCTGCTGCCTGGAAAAAGGCATTTGTGTTACCTCTCCCAAAAACCCCCAATCCTACTACTGTTTCACAATTTCGACCTATTTCCATCCTTCCTACACTATCCAAAATCCTGGAAAATGTTGTCTATAGGCAACTTTCTCGTTTCCTTTCTCAACATAATCTGCTGAGTCCTTTTCAATCTGGTTTTAGACCTGGCCACAGCACCACTAGCGCCCTTATAAAAGTTTCCGGCGACATACGCTGGGCCATGGATAATAAGTGCCTTACGGTCTTGGTACTCTTGGACTTCAGCAGTGCTTTCAACTCCGTAGACTACGACATCCTCCTAGCTATCCTTTCCTCCTTAAATGTTTCACTCCCAGTAATCTCTTGGTTCCAATCTTATCTTTCTGGTCGCTCGCAGTGTGTACGCCTTGACGAGTCCTGCTCTGATTGGTGTGACATTACTGCTGGTGTACCACAAGGTGGCGTTCTTTCTCCTCTACTTTTTTCAGTGTTCATTAACTCCATAACCAAGGTCATTTCTTCTCACTGCCATCTGTACGCGGACGATTTACAATTATACCACCATTTCAAGACTGATAACATAGACGAGGGTATTACCCATATAAACGCTGACCTCCATAGAATTAAAACATGGGCAAAATCGTTTGGTCTCTTGGTTAATCCTTCTAAGTCTCAAGTCTTGATATTGGGCAGCCCCTATATGTTAAATATTATCGCTCAATCGACTATCCCTCCTGTTAGTTATGACAGCGTGATTATTCCTTTTTCATGTAAAGCTAAAAACCTTGGAGTGATTTTCGACAGCCATCTTTCTTGGGTAGGTCATATTAATGATGTCAGTAAACGAGTTTATTTTGCGTTCCAGTCGCTCAAGCGCCTCCAGAAGTTTCTTCCCTTTGAAACAAAAATCACTCTTGCCCAAACTTTGATGTTACCCCTTCTGGATTATGCCGATGTCTGTTTTCTTGATGCCACGGAAGAACTTGTTAACAAACTGGAGCGTCTACAGAACCTGTGCATCCGTTTTATATTCGGATTGCGCAAGTTTGATCACGTATCCGAGTTTAGATCCCAACTCAAATGGCTCCCTATTCGTCGTCGTCGTGATCTTCACGTTCTGACACTTCTCTATAAGGTTCTTTATAGCCCTCTATCTCCCCCTTATCTCCGTGAGCGTTTTCAATTTCTGGTCCCTCGTGGTATGCCGTGTCGGTCCTCTAAGTCCCTTCTACTTAAAACTCCCTCTCACTCATCTAGCCGCTACAGCGATTCATTTACTGTTTATGCGGTTAAGCGTTGGAATGCCCTACCACATACTATATGTGATAGTCCCTCAATCGATGTCTTCAGGAGAAGAGTTAAAGAGCACTATTTGTCTCTCTAAAAAATTTTATTCTAAGTATATGTTTTATAGTATCCATATATTTTAGCATGGTTTATATATGTATATATATATATTTAGTTAATTTTAGGTTTTTTTTTTCTGTACACTGTCCTACTTCTATAAATACCTCTCTCTAGCTCAAGGTTTGCTGGAAGAAAACTCTGTTTAGGGTTAAGCTCGCCTTTGTACATGTCATTTAATTCTGCCTATTGTAAGTGTTTATTTGTGTGTACAATAAAGAATAAAGGAAATTTTTGGGGTACACTCAGTTTGACAAACTTGGCTTGTCTGTTATTTTTTCAATACAAAAAAACGGTAATTTTAAAAAACGTTTTTTCTTAGACTTTTATAACTTAGCCTGACGTTTTAACTAAACAAATTTACAATTATATGTAAAAAAATACGGTCATTCAGTGTTCTAGATACGGCAAGTTTTTTTGTAACAATACAACACTGACGGCGACGTTTCGCTTTTTTCGGGCCAACTCATCGGTATTTTTTGACACAGAAATATGTTTATTTTCATAGAAATGCTGTGAACTGTGAATTATTTAACGTAGGATAAAGGAAAATATCAACTAAGTACAGCGATGGAGGTCTACTATTTCGTAGTAGTTTTGGGTATGTTTTGGCATGGAGCGGATGCTATCATGTGGACCCTGTCTCCTAACACACAGAAGTGCTTGAAGGAGGAACTGCATGCCAATGTGCTTGTGACTGGAGAATACGACGTTACAGAAGCCCCGGGACAGAAAGTCGATTACACTGTAAGTTATAACCATTAACTGGCACTTCAATAAGCACTTAAACTGGATGCATGTGTATTATAATTTTGAATGCCAGTACATGGCATGCCGGCTTGCCATGCCACATACAGGCATGGGCATCTGGCCTTTACCTACAAGTATGGTGGTAATCTTGAGATAAATTCTGGTTCTTATAGCATACCAACCATTTCTAACCTGAATAAATAAAATCTGTTTCTTTTTGACATTGTATTTATATGCTTGTACTCCTGAACTTGTGTAGGCATACTATTGTCTAAAATGGATGTACCTATTCTAATTCTTAGTGAGGGAAACCAAGCATGCTGATGTCCCTCGATGTGTATTTTGCATTTTCTTAAAATGGCAGAAATATCTAATATTAAGGGAATTGTTTATGAAGGAGATTATGATTCAATGGCTGTATTGCAAAATCATACAATCATCAACTTATTTTCTGATTGTTTCATTTGTACTTACAGATCAAGGATTCAAAAGGCCACATACTATCACAGAGAGACTCAATAACTAAGGGAAAGTTTACATTTGTGACGGAGACATATGATGTGTTTGAAGTGTGCTTTATATCAAAAGTACCTCAAGGTAACTATTCTAATTCTTTGATAGATAAACTCTTTATTGTGCATAAAACCAATTTACAAAACACAGAAACATATTAAAAGAACAAAAACCAAAGAAATATCACAGTGAAATGAACAATCTTTGTTTCTTATCCTAATCAGGCTTTTTCCCATCTGCTCCTGCAGGCTGGTCTGTAGAAGCTTTGTAAGATAATTTTTAAAACAAAACACCACATTTTCCGAAATACATGATCTGATAAAAATACCCTAGGCCATTCTTCTCTTAAACATAAAGATTTTGCAATATCCTCCTGTCTCCATGATCTGATCAGATTAATGTCACTATAAATTGTAGGTACTGTAATGACATTAAAGTTGATAGGTAGGTTTTCCTTTCAACCCAATCAAGGTTAAGTACCTTTATGTTAATCAAGGTAAAAATTGCAAGATTTTAACTTTAAACAAGATATGGTAAAGAAAAGCTTGTTGAGATATGTTTTTACCCACAATGTAAGGAGCCCATAATGTGTCTGTTAACTTTTATCTCCAAAATGGTTTATCAGTTTGTTGCAATCTATTTGTATGACTTCAATTAAATTAATTTTATCACTAGGAAGCGTTGCAATAGACAAAGAAAACATGGAATTTGAAAATTTTGCAAAAATTATCTTTTTATGAAATAACTTTCTTGCAGAACGCCGTGGAGTCGGCCAGGATGTGAACCTGGACATCAAGATTGGAATTGAAGCTAAAAACTATGAAGGTGTAAGTATTTCCGAATTTATGCTCTGAAATTATGAAAATAAAGCTCCACATATTTTAATTTGGAGTCTACTTTTATTACTTTGCTAATGTATTTTGTAACATGGTTGAGGTCTACCACCACTGCTATCTTCTCACCAGAACTCCTGGGTAGGTTTGGGTTGGTGTGTGCCTGGTTTGAAACCCTTACTAATTATTCTACAGAAGCCTATCTAACCACATACATTACAATCATGTCATGAAAACATTTTACTTTAACATAAAATGGTTTTTTTTTATATTTTGCTGTATTATTTCAGAGTGTATTTCACTAATGTATCTGTAAAATGGGGTTGATAGAGATCCAGGCAAGAATAGAAACAAAATGGAAAGTCAATTTCCTTCCATAATTGTTTCTACAAATCCACCAATAATAAACTATAATATTAAACTGTGTTAGTTTGTGAATGGAATTGTTGTAGAAATTTCACTTTCTTCTGTACCTCAAAAAGAAATAACGGAATATAAGATCACTTTGTTTGTGTGTTTACTGCCTGATTTCAAAAATTTTAATTAACATAGTTTATAACTTAACATTTATTTAATCATGCTTGTGATTTCAATTAATAAAAACCTTTTGACTTTCATAGTTGATTTTGCTTTGTACCGAGTTAACATAATCTATGAAACCATTTCTGGATTGACTAAAATCCACAATGTTCTGATTAGATTGGTGAAGCTGCGAAGCTAAAGCCCATGGAACTAGAACTGAAGAGACTGGAAGACTTATCAGAAGCCATTGTCCAAGACTTCACCTTTATGAGGAAACGAGAAGAGGAGATGAGAGATACTAATGGTAAGCTGACTAACTTAAGGTTATTCCCAACGTGACGGCGGCGACTGCATCAAACCGTAAACAGTAACCATCAACAACCTAAAGGTGCTCCGTGCGAGTAACCAGCTGGAATGTCTGAGGGGTTGGTTCGATTTCTACTGCGAGACATATGTTTGCATGGTCTGCCTATATTTGTTCCTGGTCTAGGTGTGGTACCATGGTACTCGTAGTTACTGATACGCATAATAAAAATTGTAGCTTTCTCTTTTTTTTTTTTGTTAATGTTAGTAAAAAATAGCAGCAGTTTAAATTATGTTGAGTTGATTTAAAAGAAAATCGACGCCAGTGGCCATGCAATAGCAACTTAGTATGTGGCTGCATTGTCATGGCCTTGTTTGAGGTCTGTGGTCATGCTTTGAACCATACCTTCATAATTAAGGGTTCACACACAACAATTAGAGTAGACAGGTTGCAACCTGTCTATTCTATTCTATTTAAAAATAGTCTGTGAGTCATAATTGCTTTTCAAGTTGTCATAATTTCCTCTCACTTAGATTAGGATCAAATTGAGAAATGGAATAGGTTTTATGTCAGGGTCTTTATATTTTATCACCCTGTGTTATGTAGTTCAGTAACCTGCAAGTTGTGGCTCTGACCAATGGCGAAATAACAAAAGTGGTGAACAATTCTTCTTGCTTAAAATAACAAAATGATTTGAACAGTCTCCTTTGTAATTCTCTTTCAGAGTCCACCAACAATCGGGTACTATTCTTCAGCATCTTCTCTATGGTCTGTCTCCTGGGTCTCGCCACATGGCAGGTCCTATACCTACGTAGGTACTTCAAAGCCAAGAAACTGATTGAATAGTATTTTTATAATAGCTGTGGGTAAAGTCACAGGTAGGTACGAACTACTGCACAAAACTTTTTTACCCTAGCAGTGCCGTGATATTATTCTGTTGGCAACACTTGTGGTCACATTGATATTTCTCGGGTACTCTACCTTTATCTAATTTTACGTACGTAATAGATATATTAACTAATATTTTCAGACTGAAAAGGGGCCGTTCAAATATTACGTAAGCAGATTTATTACAATTATTTACCCCCCCAACCCCCTTGTCAGCAAAAGTAAGCAAAGCTCTTACCCCTTCCCCCTATGCTTACGTAAACATTTTTCAATTATAAATGTATCTTTTTTATTTATGATTATAATGTTATATTTATAATTTCAAAAATAAGAATAGATTTAGGATAGAGATTAGATTTTACTGATACAGTATTCAATATAGAGTAAGGGACAAAAAAAAAGGGACGCGGTAATTCCCCTAATCGGTTCTAAAGCGAGTGCCTAAACGTATGCATTACTTGCGGGAATCCTCGAAAATGCGTTTCGTTTTCAAGCATAGATAATGTGAGGGTTGCCATTCGTGTAAAAAAGTAAATAACTACCGATGACGTAATCATCATCTAGACTCCCCTACCCCCATGTCATCCAAAATAAGCAAACCAAAGACCCCTCCGCCCCCCAATAGTGCTTACGTAATACTTGAACGGCCCCAAAGTACTTATTAAAAAAAACTGATAAGCTTACTACCTGTTACTTTATCCACGTAAATAGATCTTTTAATTAAAACCTTAAATGTAATAAGATTTTTGAATACATAAAACGAAATATCTTATTTTATAATTTTGTTGTAAATGATATGAGTCGGTTTACAATGTAAAATAAAAAATATTTAAAATATAATTTATTTTATTCATGAACACTAATCAAATTAGGAAGACTGTGTATACATACTGTATGTATAAAGCAGTGGACTTCTGCATGGTGTAGATGATGATGATGAATAAAACTATGAAAACACATACACTACTAACACATACAGTATATGTTAGTATCACATACTAACTACATACACTGCATCTCCTATTCGTCAGACATCATAAGGTTATAGCACACATATCAACTTGGTACCGTATCGGTGACGACGCGTCGCCGCGCCGTAATCATAACCGGGAACGGCTTCAGCACTTCCGCTCCGCGATATCGACGTTTGTGCCTTATGCGGCGTCGGCGAGACGTAATAGCGGCTAAGAGGCGTAAGCACGAAAACTACCAGACCTAGTTTAGTATTCATATCTGTGGCCAAACGTAAGCGTGGTGGTCAAGCGAGGCGACGGTGTATACGATGCTCATTAGTGTGCGTTGCAGAATGGGGATCATACCAAGAACACTGCCGCTAATCACATGCTGAGAGGTTCAATTTTGACGCCCTCTGCGGCGGCTGCGGGTTCGATTCACGCTGCGGGACAAATGTTTGCATGAAATGAGTGTTATGGTACCACGGTACCATAACACCCATTTCATGCTCGTAGTTCCTGACACGCACGACATAGGGAATCCTAATTTGGGACTATTTGTCTGTTGGGTCTTTATTTATTAATGGAGCTGATTCAAGACTGTCATTTCATTACACACTGTTTAGATTAAGAAAAATGCTCTACTTTTACGGATAACTTATTTTATTCTTGTAAAAATTTTACTATAAGGCTCCACTGAAGGGTCACTTTAAATTTTCACAACACTTTGAAATATATAATTTATGGCCAAGCTGTACAAATGATCAATCCAAAAATACATATAAAATCGTTGCGTGACACACAGACTGACTCACTGACCGAGCCTGAACAGTAAGTCCTGAAATTTGGAGGGTAAGTTCTTTTGGGTGTTCTCAGGCACTAACATAAGGATTTCCCGAAATTCCACCCTTAGGGGTGTATGCAGCCGGAAGATGAAGTTGGTATTGAAGATACTTAGCGGACGAAGTCGCGGACCGTTCCACTAGCGTAGAATATTATTGCTTACTAACAATTTTACTAGAAATTAATTTTATACATAACTAAGTTCTTGCTTACGAATTTTCAAGAAATTGGCTTTATACATTGGTACAGTCAACATCAAAAACAGAAAGGAAAATACTGATTGCATTTTATTAAGAATTTGAGCCCTACTATTGATTAACGATCTAGGTACCAGAATACAGTACTTTATGTTATCATTAATGTTCATTCGTTTTACACTGCGTTTTCGATGCGACTGTATATGTAAAAAAATACCTTATTTATTTACCAAACCTATAAAAGGTCATTACGAAACGCATGTTTTAATTTATTTTGAAATTAAAACATAGCCTTGGATATTTATGGCTCGTCTAGTCGGATCACTGATAATCTAAATGACTTGTTAACCTAAAGGCTACAACACACAATGACGGCGGCATGGCCGCGAGGCTTTAAGATCGAAACGCCTAAGAAGCAAAACGTCCAATAGCGTGAATCGTCAAACTAGCAATCCATCTAGTTAGCAAGACGTTCAATGAGCAAATTGTCTAGATATAAAGACGTCCAGCGGATTTGCCCCGGCATTCCAAAATCTCATTTTATTTTTTTTGCAATTAATAATCTTTTCCACGGCTGCAATGGCGATGCAGAGGACTAATGCACACCATTAGCGCCAAAGACTGTCACAACCGAAATAATGCTTTTTATTTCTATGTATAATATGTATATATTTACAACAACAAAAAATGTATCTATAAAAGTAGTATTATCAGTCATGTAGTTCGCATAATAAGCTATGCTTAATTTGGGGCTAGATGATGCTGTGTGAAAATGTCCAGCATTATTTTCTGCCGGCGGTAAACCCGCGCGTCAAACGGCCGGCGGCATAGTGTGTTGTATGTAGTTACGAGTGGTCCACAAATTAGAGACCAGAGATTTTTAAAGTTTACAAATTCTAATTGGCCACACTTAATCTTCACATTTATAGAAATTATTTTTTTACAGAATTAAATGCATTTTGTTTGCCAATTTTTAGAAAATTTATAGAATAGATAATAGTACCTATGAAAGCAAGAAAACATACATGTGTATATCACTAATACATAAAATCTCTTTCAGTGATGGAATGTTGAAAATGATAATTTAGAGCATCGAAAGAAGTTGCTCTAGATTACATGTTTCCACAATGATGTTTTTTAAAAACATCAATAGCAATAATAAAAATTGGTAGAATTATAAAAATATTATTTTATACATAAATTATAAAAAAAACACCAAAGGTGAAAATAGTTCAGGCAACAAATTAAAAAAAAACTCTACAAAACAGAACATTTTTCAATCAACTCAATTGCACTGACGTGAATTAGCTATTAATTTCCTTATTTACATACAATTCTAATAGAACAAGACGACTTCGTCGATCTGTCTGTAATGATGTTACCACAATACGGCACATCTGAAATCAATTAAATTTAAGCAAAATTTAAAAACCACTGAAATATTTTCCTTTATCTATTGCAGCGCCCCATAAATACCTATGTAAGAACCATCCTTAAAGTCATACAAATCGATTGCAAAAAAACCGCGTTAAAAACCTGATAAGCCGTTTCGAAGCTTAATTGTGAAAAACCTGAGAAAAACCTCTTACTTAAATTGAATAAATATTGTATGAAACCGTGACCTTTTTAATTCAAAAGTTTATATGTATATATGAAGGTAAAAGTTAACTGAATATCTTGCCTGGCCTGAATGTGGTATCATCAGTACTCTGGTCACAATTCCGTAAAGACAATTGTTACTCAAGACGTCGCCTCCACTTTGTAGACTTATTTGTCGGACGCCTTAGATCAAAGCGGCGAAAAATCCAACTGCACAGTCAAATGCTTTACACCAGCTTCTCTGAAGATCCTCGCGGCCTGATCCGTGATATACCTCGGATCCACATCCTTAGCCACTTCGATCTTAATCGCGCCTACGTGAACGTCGCTGCATAACGTCCAGAAGTGAGGTTCTTGGACGGCGTGGACGCCAGCCAAGCCTACAACGCGCGTGTATAGATTCGGCAACGCGCGCTCTATCGATGTAGGAGTCCGTTGCATGAGCACACCGGCCGAGTCGCGCACTAGAGGTATAACACTCGCTGCGATCAACAACGCTATGGCCATGGAGCAGAGTGGATCAGCTCGCATCCAACCGAACGTCCTCATGAGAATTGCAGAGATGATCACCCCTACAGAACCTAATGTATCAGCCAAAACGTGTAGGAAAACTCCTCTCATGATGGCCGAACCGGCGTCGTTGTGAGGATCGTCATCGTGAGAGTGCCCGTGGCCGCCGTGGGAATGCCCATGGCCCCCGTGGGAATGCCCGTGGGCGTGTCCGTGGCTGAATGCGTAAATGCCCACTAGGTTAACGAGGAGACCTAATACGGAAACTAGGAGCAGGCGCTCGTGTTTAACCTGGAATGAAAAAATTATGAAATTAAGTAAATCGTTAGGAGATTTATCCATCGAATCGATTTTAGTGTTTCAGTGAAATACCTCAAGCAGTGTTTAGGTAATCAGCTGTCTAATAATGTTGTGTTCAATATTTGCCCAGAATGTTTCCTTAGACGTGACCAATATGCTATGTTGCTAGAAATCACGTAGTTCAATGTCGTCAGATGAGAACACAATACGTGCCGAACTGTCCAAGTTAAGAAATCTAGTGAAAATGTGGCAAATTGAATGTCAGCATTATTTCAATGACGCAATGACGAAATTCGTTTACGGTGAAAGGAAGTGATTGAATTGTCGTTTTGCAGAATTTGCACCAACTCTAGTAATGTTTAGGCGTCAATAAAAGGGAACCAAAAATTTTCTTCCTTTTTGAAGTAATGAAATCCCGTTAAAATTCAAATAAATCTGATTTAAATTTGACTGTTAAGATATATAGTATAGTAAATTAGCTTCGAACTGATGAGATGTGGTGTGGTGGGTTCGACTCCCACATCGGAAATCAGAATTAGGTAATATTTCTGTGGTTTTCAAAATGTTATTTAAGAATTTATCAGATTGTGTACCTAGCGTGAAGTTGAAATGTTTTGGCTTATCAGTTTTACATGCAATAGAAATTATCACAACTGACTTTATCAGAATAATGTTCAGATAAAGTGCCGACATTTAGTGAGGCAACTTATTTTCTACTGTCTTTAATTTTTTGTTAGTTTTTTTTTCCAGTGTGCTCATAATTAACTGGCCTCTGCCCACGACTTCGCTAGAGAGGTACCCGGATAAAAGTAGCCTATCAAGTAAATCAAAAATACCTTTTTTCAAATTTCATCCCAATTGATCCAGCTGTTATGGAGAGAATATTTAAATTGACATATCGGAAGAATGCAAATTTTATTCATGGCGTGTTTTGCGTACGAGTTTGATTGTTTATTTATTTGTCTATTATCAATCAGTATCACTTTTCTGAACATGCTGGAACCTGAACCAATCATATAGTTTTTTTTTTGCAATTGTTATTGTTGATAGCACGAAAATAAGAACCGTGTTTCACTATACCACCACAACTTCATAACCAATGTCTCTTTTGCAATACTCAAGTTGGAAGTTCAGGACATTTTTTTTTAGATACCTTGGTAAATATGTAGCTATGGCAAACTTCGTTTAATATTTTTAATTCATTTATTGACTCGTTATCTAGAATAAGCCATCTGTAGTCTGTAACTATAAATGCTAATTTATTTAGTATTTAACAATTTGTTTCACTGTATTATATACATACACTGTAAGATATGACCTTGTTTAATACAAACTTGACTTTTGCTTGATAATACTATTATGTAGGTACTTTTCAGAAAATTACATCTGCATCATAATTTCTTGAATTTTTTTTAAGGATACCTAAATTAATCTGTTTATTAGTTCAACCATCCCTATCATAGATCTGTCAGATATATTGTATGACTAGTAGCAAGCATCTCAGAATAATAAATAACACTGGACAGTTCCATTAATTACATAGTCCTGACTTCAGTCGGGATTCCCTGTGTTATGGGTATCCGAAAGATACCACAACACCCAGACCAGAAATAATTTTTGATCATTTGTTAAGCGCAAATCAAACTTGCACCTCTTGTCTCAGCATGCTACTTATCCGCATATTATTATTTAGCCATTGTTGTTGCACTGCAGGGCAAACGCCTCCCTTCCTTTGTTCCATAATTATTATATTATTATACTATTAAATTACACATTGCATATTAATATTATAATAGTATAGTTGAGCTGTGGTAAATCCTGGGGAGTATATAGACTGACTGATGAAGGCTTATAAACAGAGTATAGAGGCCTATAACATATGTCCTTACCTCCGGTGGTTCAATAGCTCTTTCTACTGCTTCGCTCATGATGAAGAATGCAATAAACAACAAGAACAATCCATTCACGAATCCCGCTAAGACCTCGGCTCTTGCATATCCGTACGAGTATCTCTCGTTGGCTCGCCACTTGGATATAACAGAGGCGGCCAGCCCAGCGACCAGACCCGTGCAGTCAAAAAACATGTGGAATGCATCTGATATTAGACCTGTAAGTATCAAAATGTTTTCTTTGAGTTCTTAGGCTCCCAAATAACAAAATAAGCTAAGACCAACTGCGTATGCTGCCTTTTTTTAGCATTTCAGCTGATTGACCCAGTGGCATTACCAATAATTTGGTATGCAAAAGAGAGCCTTACTGCTGAGCAGACTTATTTATGCCACTTGTTGCGATCCTGCACTCGTCTGATCCACATACAACATCATTGTTAAAACCCTGTTTTAACAATGATGCTGACCAATCTCACTTGTGGACGCCCCCTTTTTCACTTCTCTGTTCTGGGTCTGCTTTTCTTCAGTGCTTTGATCTACCTGTTTTCATAAGTCTGGCTGATAATTAATTCACTAAAAAAATTGGAACCATCTGCTAAATTCATAATTTGAGGTAGTGGCTGACTAGTGTCAGAGTTTTAGCCCACTTTAAAGCACCAGACAGGGATAATGGCTTTTATAGCCGTAACCAACATCTTAACATGCCCTCTGAAACACGAAAGAGCCACTTACTGACCAAAATGGTGAATTGGCTGTGGCCTAACGCAGATCAGTTCTGAACGACCAAGCTACTCAAACACAGTTTTTTTTTAAAGAAGTTAATCTAAAACTCACCTAAACTGTTTGTCCATACTCCGTAAAATAACTCAACAAACGCAAAAGACAAGTTCAATATAAGAAAGAGGAATAAATTCCTCGAGTTTTTGTCTGAATAAATGAGTCGCCACCAACTTTGGAACTTCTCACTTATCCCGCCAACGAGACCGCGCGGGGCCCGAGTGTCTTTTTGCGTTAGGGGCAGCATTTCAATAATCATCTTCTACGGTTGTCTAGGTCACTTCATTTCATAGTTATTCACACAAAAATCATGAAAACATATTGAAATTTAACTGCATACGTGTAATTCACAGTCGGTCTCTAACCTCGCCGATATGAACTGAACTGTGAATTATATATTTTTTTATTGAACAAGGCGAGACAGAAGACTTTAGCAGTGATCTATTTCCGCCTAATTTCAGTTGAATTATGGATTTTACTTCTAATAATTATGTTTTTCAGAACTTTACATTCTGAGACAAATATTACCTACTCTGCCTAACTTTTTTTTAACAAAAATGTTGCCAAGTTCTCAAATAGGCTGACATTGACATTCTGTTTGTGATTTGGCCATTGAGAAACTTGCCACTTTTGGCTAGCAATCCTTGAGCGTGCCCCACCGCGCCGCCCGCCGCGCCGCCCCGACTACAGTCCGTACAAGGAAATTACTACATTTAACTCCGCAGACAGGCCGTTTTCTGATTCAACTACGACTATGGCCTGTTTTACACGAAGCTAGACAGTAAATGCATACTCCTTAGTTTTTTAGTTAAATAACTAGAACACAGGATTATCAATAAAAAAAATCAGGTAGGTAGGTGAAACGTTGCGACATATACAATGGCTTCTACCTATTATTTAGATGATGGCAATAAAATAATGCCGGTTGGTGCTTTACTTCGAAGGTAATATGCGATCTTGAAAAACATATTTCGTCACATAGGGATTTTGCAAGTGACACATTGACCGATATGAAAGACGTTTCATGTTAAAATTCTTACTGATATTTGTAAACTATAACAAATATAAACGGTAACCTATCTATCAAGACTACGTGTGTGCTCTATACCATCCGGGTTACTGTACAAACACAAACGCATAGCATTTCTATTATTTTCTACTCAATTTGGCCAAGTTGGCCGTATATGTACCAACTAGGTATGTTAAAATCAAGTTGAGTAGAAATTTCTGTTTGTCTGGCTTTGAAATATATGAATTTCGACAATTCTTTTGTCTATGGCATTTCAAAAATGACAACTTTTTTGTTGATTGGTCAGTTTGTTGGCTAAGAATCCAATTGACCAATAACGTCGTTGAATTTGCGAAAACATTGTTTGACGTTAATACATTGCAAATGGAACAGTACTTTATGATGAGTCATAGACTTTCAAATTGACACTCGTTTCCGGAAAAGTCTGCAATTTGTTTTTGATTTTCTGTTTGCTTTATTTATGGTTAACCAAATTACAGTTTATTTTAAGAAAATGTAGTCTTTATTTCATAAAATATTGAAGTTTTTAGTAATAAAACAAGTTGTTGTGTGTATTTAAATATTAAAAACAATATTTTGTTCTAGATGAGGTAAATTAATTTAGTTCCCGCTATATTTTTGAATTTCGCTCACCGGAAATTCGTCTATATTATGCGTTTGTTTCTGAAAAGTGAACGTTTCACGAGTCAACAGCAACGTCTTTCGATAAGTTCTAGGCGCTGTTTGCGACATTTTCCTACTTTTATCCGTCATCCAATGTTTTATGTGATGAAATAACACGTCGTTTAACGATTATTTTCGATATTAGTGTTCATAGTTTTAATTAGGTAATCGCTAGATTACAATATAAGCTAATATGGGCGACGAAAGCCACCCGAAAACTCTCTACGTCGGTAATTTGGACGCGAGTGTTACAGAAGTTTTCATTTGCACGCTGTTTGGACAAATAGGAGAAGTAAAAGGTTGTAAGATAATACGTGAGCCGGGCAACGACCCCTATGCCTTTCTGGAATTCACTAATCATTCGGCGGCGGCCACGGCCCTGGCCGCCATGAACAAGCGAGTGGTCCTCGATAAGGAGATGAAGGTTAACTGGGCGACGAGTCCCGGCAACCAGCCGAAGACGGACACTAGCAACCACCATCACATATTCGTTGGGGACTTGTCGCCCGAGATAGAGACTCACATACTTCGCGATGCCTTCGCGCCCTTCGGTGAGATATCCAACTGTAGAATAGTTCGTGACCCACAAACGCTCAAATCTAAGGGATACGCGTTCGTTTCGTTCGTGAAGAAGGGTGATGCAGAAGCTGCTATCCAGGCAATGAATGGGCAGTGGCTGGGATCGCGTTCCATCCGCACGAACTGGTCGACGCGCAAGCCCCCGACCAATACGCGAGGGCTGAACGAGGGCGCCCCCATCAACAAACGAGTAAAGCAGCCCACATTTGATGAGGTTTACAACCAGAGCTCTCCGACTAACTCTACTGTGTACTGCGGAGGGTTCACAAGCAATGTTATTACTGAAGAGCTGATGCAAAGCACATTCTCAGTATATGGTCAAATACAAGATATAAGAGTTTTCAGAGACAAAGGCTATGCCTTTATTAGATTTATGACTAAGGAAGCTGCGGCTCATGCTATTGAAGCAACACATAACACAGAAATAAGTGGACACACTGTGAAATGTTTCTGGGGGAAAGAAAATGGAGGCTCTGAGAACCAGGTTTGTAAATTATTAACTTTAATCTTTCGGGCTTTGATTACAGATGATAAACTTCCGCAAGATTATTCTTTAAGTTGTGCTAATGGATGATTGTATAAGCTTGACCCTACATGGAAACAAGCATTCTATTAACTGGTATGTAACTTAGGTTAAGATATAACTTGAATGATTCTTATCATTGCATAACTGCTAAACAATACCTTAGTAACTATCAGACCTCTAAGTTCAGCTTTTTCTAACTTAATGAAGGTTGACCAATTCCACATTCATCTCTTTGTTCAAAATTAAGAAACTGATTGCTGTTGTCAATTAAAAAATGTTGGTCTATTTGCTTTATGGCTATGACTAACCCATATAACCTAATTCAAAAGTAGATGAAATTCTCTTCTCAAATACAAGGATGCTTTTTACCCATACAAGTACTCACTCCTCTTGAAATAGAAAGTAAAAACAAAATAGAAACAAACACTTGAGTGTTTGAAAACAAGCTCAATTAAATGCAATCAACCTATTTAATAAAACAACATTGGGCTATTGATGATTTTCAAAAGAAGGATATTTTGTGAGCTCTAATAGGAATACTGTGCTTTTAATTTGTAACCCTAACGCTTATCAAAAATAATAATGTATAGTCTTTAATGGCTGACTCATAAAAAAGCTAAACAATGCTTAGTATTGTCAATCCTTTCCTTCGCAAAGACAAACAAAGACAAGGCTAATTTTAAACAAGGTCTAAATTTAAACAGTGTTTAAGAGTAGGACAATAATTTGATACAAAGGAATCACAGCTATAGGGGTTCCCCCGTATACTCTCATTGTTCCACATTACAACAATTTTATAAGCCCCTAGATAGTTACAATTTAAGCTTTTTTGTTGACTGTGAAATATTTTAAAATGAAGGTTTGAATTTTATACAAAACCAGAACAATAGTCTTTGTTGGTATTGCTTTTTCATAACAAAAGATATGGGGTCAAAATAGTAGGTATTTGAAACATCTATTTTTACTTGCAAAGTAAAGGGCCTGTATTTGTTGCCATAAGGGGTTTGAGTATTTATTTTTATAATTTATTTCTGAGACAGCATATCAGATTGTAATGTGGTTTTCTGCATATTATTATTGGTTTTAAATGGTGTCAATGTATGGCTTGTATCCAAGTATATGTATTGATAATATACTTCTAATACCTGTTATATTATATACATTCCTCACAATGCAGTTCCTTTTATGTGTCACAGAATTGGGGAGAAACCTCTGCCAGTCACTTCTGCTAACTAATTATGCTAGTGAAATGACTATGGAAATTAGACATTTGCACTTTTAAATAGGGTCAAAATAATATTTGCTTTGCCAACTATTAAGTTAAACATTGAAATCATAACTTTATTGAGTAAATGGTGAAATACTAAAATTAATTCATTTTATTTGTTCATGATACAATCATACATTAAAAATAAATTAAATTATAAAAAAAATATATTCATGTGGATTGTCATTTTGGGAACGCTACCTAAATTAGAATTAGAATTATTTATTTCAAAAAATAGTAAGTATACACCAAATGCAAACTATCTTAGGTTAAAACTTAAATATAATCTAAATAATTAAATATTGATGAATGCCTGTCATAAAAAATGTCGACATACTGAACCGATAGAAAAGTTAGCGCCCTTAATATCGGCGCATTGTTGGCATATAGAGTACGTGCCGTGGGACAGGCAAACAACTGCTAACGACGGCGACCAAAGCGGAGGTAATTGTCAGGATCCTATAATGGCACATTGCCCAATATGGTTGGATTGTTCACTTTATTACGTAGTACTAGGCAGTAGTGAAAAGCTAGCAGAAGCTTACGTCTTAGCTCAAGCGTATCCAAGCCATACCGGCTACGAATAGGGAAGGGAAAATATACGGGTAAAAGCCGTACATTTGCCTGTAGATACACCTAGCAAATGTATGTTGCCTGTCTACCATAATCGAATATTTGGCCTCCAATTTGTCATCAAACTGAAATGTCGTTCGCATTATGAAATCTAATATACTGTTAGCTTTTTTACACACTGACATGATGTGCAAGCGGAAATCAAGTCAGTGAGTCCTCAATTAGTCCCAGTTCGCGGATCTCATTCACCCTTTCCTATGTTGAGCTGGCTAAAGTACGATCTGTAAAAACCATAGGCGGACGATTAATCGGCTGAGACGCAAAAGGTACGGGTCCGATTCGCGCTGCGGGACATTAATTTGCATGCTCTACAAATATTTTGTTCCTGATATGGATGTTGTGGTATGATGGTACTTAATTGAATAAATTTTGTAAATTTCCAGAGTTCAAGCAATACACCTACTGCACCACCTATGGGATCACAAACACAGTACCCCTATCAGTACCAACAAGGAGGAATGGGATATTGGTATGCCCAGGTAAGAAATATAGTCTAAACTTTCATTGTTATGCCCAGGTAAAAAATCTAGTATAAACTCTTAACCAACTTCAAAAAAGGATAAGGGGCTTGTAACCTGTCTAGTGAAATGCTAACTACTTGCTAAAAGTGGGCATGTGCCAAATGGATGTGCCTCTGTATATGTATCTAAGGAGGTTAATCATTATTTATTACTCAAATGCTGGGTCTTATTTGAATTGTTTTGTCTCCTGTAATCTAGCCATGCCATGCTCTCATGGAAAATGCATATATACATAGGCGTTTGTGTGTTTGTTTGCCTGTTACTATTTATCTCTAAAACGGCTTATCCAGCAGTTTAGTCATGGATGATGATGAGTAGTTTTTTATATGTTATTTATTTACTAGCTTCTGCCCATGTGGTACCCGGATAAAAAATAGCCTATGTTATTCCTGATGTGTAAAGCTATATTACTGTAAAGTAATATTATAATTATTAAGTAGTGATCTTCTGGCAGAGAGATAATTATTTGTATGCCAAGTCCCAATAATGAATATCACAAAGTTTCTCTTCACAGTTGATTATGGATTTATGACTTTAGTGCCAATTTGCGTTGATTTTTTATGCTTGGTTATGGCTGTAACGGCCACAGATCTCGAAACCAAAACAGATAGATAGATATATCTTTATTGTACACTAAAAATAAATTATAATAATACATAGTGGTACAATGAGATATCTTGAGGAGGCGCGGTTGGCTGTGTTAACATTTTAGTGATGACATTTTAATTCTATCAAAACAACTGCATGTGGGATTATAACATATACTACTGTAGTTAGATATGCAATTTGTATTTAAGCAAAACTAAGGGTCAGACAAATTTATCACGACTAGTAAATTACGCTGGGCTGTCATCATTATCTGAAGAAGTTCACTTCTGAATATAGACCTGCCCAACAGAAGAACCAGCAAACCATATCAAAACATCTTTTATCAAAAACAAACAAACACGCTGACGACTGTAATCCCCATGATGGATATTGTCAGATATATACTCAGTGCGTAGATCTTTAAGTGCCAAGTGGTAGTCAGAGACACATCCAAACAACATTTGGCACATGCCCGCGTTTTGCAAGTTAGGGACCACATGACAGATTGCAAACCCATCGCAGCATACTTACTACACACATAATTTATAATGTAATTTATAACTAACATAAAAAGTATACTACCCTTTGACCCTAACATTTCCTAATAGATTTATTATATAGATATTTATTATACCTATGGACTTTTATTAAGAAATTTGTCAAAACCAAGTGTACTATGTAGTTCCTACGGTTAATAAAATAAAGGTTGTATATGAGTTACTACGGTTAATAAAGAGTATATAGTATAGTGTGCAAAACGTGAATTTAGATTTCTACTTTGCACCAATAGTTTTTGGTATAAATTGACCTTTTGTTTCCAGGGCTACCCTACCGCGGTACAAGGCGCCTACATGGCCCCCGGATACTACCAACAGTACACCGCCGCCAACTACAACCCTCAGGCAGCACCGGCCGGTAACCCTATATTTTTTTATACAACTTATGTGCTAAGCTGTTACCGTAACCGCTTGCGACACCAGAAAAGTATCATGTGTCTATAATTTCACCGGCACTCATACCTTTCAAAGTGGAACACAGCATTACTGTTTGGCGCTGCAGAAATATGTATTTTAGTAGTACTTCTTCGGACGAGCTCTTTCACAAGGAGCTCTCGTATGACATATTCTTGCTAGCATGGTGTGTCATATCAACTGTGATCGATATTCACCGCCCGGCTATAGGCAAAGAAATCCTCCACTCATCAGCATGTTTCCAGAAGGTCGTGCATTATTTCCTTGTTCTTCTAGAGGTGATTTTATTTCTTCATGGCAGTTACTAAAAAATCTGTGTTCACTCTGTGCTGTTTCTTGTCCTGTTCTGATTCTGTTCGTTTTTCTCTTAAAAAAGAGGAAAACGAACAGAAACTACCTTTCCGAAATCGCTAAATATATATTAGGTACGTCATTATCGTTGTATATGTTAAAACCAACATACTGTTAAATAGCTTTTTTGTATTTTTTTACATTTAAAGTTACATGTGTAGAATGTTTTCAAACTTACAGATACACTGGCGTCGATTCTCTAGTAATAAAATAAATAAATAATGCTGGACATTTTCACACAACACTAGCCCCAAAGTAAGCAAAGCTTGGGTGTTGGGAATTACATGTCTGTTATACTACTTATAAATATATTTTTTAGTAAATACATACATTTATACATAGAAAACATCCAGACCCGAGACAAATATTTGCAGTTGATACAAACATTTGTCCCGCGGAGGGCATCGAACCTACACTCGGAATCGAAGCGGGAATCGACTAGGCTGTCCACTAGACATTTAGAGTAATTGGACCAAAGAGGACATAGACAAAAGGAGCTATAGACTAACAGGGATGTTGACGAAATTGGTAACTGGACGTAACAGACCGAATGAATCAATAATAATAATACTGGACTAATTTTCACACAGCATTATCTATTCCCAAAGTGAGCAGAGCTTGTGTTATGGGAACTGCATGACTGATATAATACTTATAAATTGTCCAGTGGCGGGAGTCCATCCCGCAACCTTCTGCGTCACAGGCGGGCCTTCTCCCACTTCGGCACTGTGGTCGTCAATACTGATGTGTTTAATTTGTTTGCAGGTTACCGCATGGGCGGTCCGGGTGGCTCGGGCTGGAGCGGCGGCCCCGCGCCCGTCATGTACGCATCGGCAATGCCCTCAGCGCAGTACCCCACGCAGTAACGTCGGCCCCACGACCGCGCGCGCAGCATGAGTTGACACCACCAAACCCGCTAAATGAATCTGAATCAACACAACGCTATAAGCTATGTCGCGTAGGCGCGTATACACACGCATGTGTTCTTTAGCGCCAATACGTAGGCCGCTGAGTATTGTCGCTAAAGAATAGCGATATTGCCTGGAGTGTTTTTTTACGTTGCGACATCGAATGTAGGGTCCGTAATCGTAAGTCGGCTTATGCCAAAGCAACGGTTTTGTCTACGGAAGTAAAGACAAAAGTTACTTCTGTTTCTCTTCATTATACAAAAGACAAAGGCAAGATAAAAATAATTTCTTATTTTTGTTTTCTCTTTCTGTAGACTAAACTTCTTTCTTTGGCTGACGCGATTGAGCTGAGGTTTGGTTCGTAATCTCGGTCGCGTCATTACAATTTTATGTATATCATCCCGTATCTCGTTCACGTATCCAGTAATTGCCAGGGTAAGCATTCTTTTAACTTTATTTGTGCCTGATCTTATATATAGCAAAGTAACAAAGAATTAAGGCATACAAAGCGAGTAAAGCCAATTGCCTGTAAAGTCTGATAAGCATCATTAATAGAGCATTATATTAGAAAAGATTGCTTGTTAAATAAGATTTAATCCCCTCCCCGAGCTGTTTAAAATTGTGCTGTAATTCTTGGTCTTCCTTTCATAAGGGCTTAGGTTAGGACCAATAGGCTTAGCTTGTGCTAAGCACGGTCCCATCACTTGCCCGTGTTTTCACATTTAATAGGGACCGTGGCTCAGTAACGTTTTTTTATCTGACTACTCGTGTCAGTGAATAATGAAATCAGCTGGCGCGACTGACTTTCACTAACCAGTAGACTGTGTATGTTGATTATAATATAGTTTTACACTTGTTATTGATTTACCTTTACTCTGGTGGATGTAAAGAACTGACAATGTGTTGTTGTTTCCTAAATGCTGAACGTAATGTTACTGTGAAGGCAAAATTGAATTAAGCAATATGATTTAGTTAAACGTTAGTGACTGAAAGTATAACACTTAAATATTAATATATTATTATATTAATATCTATTTTCAACTTTAGCGAAACATAGCCTATCAAAAGCAATTTATATTTTAGGAAGACTGAAATATATTTCATTTGGAAGGAACGGGAATCATATTAAGTAATTGTTAAATATAAATAAAGTTTATGGATAAGTTTACTGTTGTCGGAAGCTTTCACAGATTTTATTATATGACGAAGCAACTCTAATATGTGCATGCAGTAAAAATATCGTCAGATTCATTCAGCGGTGCGGTGTGCTAAAACTCACAAGTAAATAAATGATAGACATTGGTTAGTTGATAATAATGTACAAATAATTCGGTGATATCAAACTCATGCTGCAGGTGCAAGGTGACAGAAGTCAGTGGCGTACAAATGTGCCGAACTGGCATACAAATGTGCCGAACTGGCATACACATGTGCCGAACTGGCATACACATGTGCCGAACTGGCATACACATGTGCCGAGCTGGCATACAAACGTACAGTTAGCATACAATCGTGCCAAGACACATACGATCGCGCAGATTCGAACTTCTCTATGGTATAGTGTGGCTCAATGATCTTGCACGGTAGTTTGGACAATACATCCGCTTCTGACTCCTGCCACGCCGGCGGGAATGCGTGTCGGGTGGCGAACCCCCGACACGCCAACCGACGGCTTTGTTAGTCGACCTACATAGATAGGACATAACGAAATAAATTATAAATTTTTAAAAAAGTTATATATAGGGTGGTGTCGCGAGTGGCCTCGTGTACATACGTTGATATTTATTGGCGCCCTGCGCTGGCCGACTGAGCTATGTTCCAAGACTCCTCACGACTACGACGCGCCAGACCGTTTTGACGTATTTATTAGTTCGGCACATATTGTTTTGTTTGACTTGAATTGTTATGATTTATTGTATGGAAACACTGGTCAGTCAATAAAGCAGTGGGTCTGGGACGACGGGTGTTTAATTTCGCCGTTTAGAATATTATAATGGAAGTATTTAATCTGTATTATGTTTATTTCTGGGTCCAAATTGTTGATGTGTCGATCCGACGGTCCACTTCTGTGATTTACTCCAAGCGCACATTCGGATGACGAAAATATATTGTAAATTCTTAATTAAAAACGTCATTTTGTAAGAGAAAGAAATAAATAGTTAAGACTATTAAGTACTTTTTCATTATTGTTGTGTTATTATGATACATTTAAAATGTCTTTAACCCTATGTTTATTCCAAATAACTAACCTACTAACTGCAGATTTTGAAAGTGGCACACAAAAAGTTTAGGTACCTAGCTCACAAATTTATTGATCAGAACAATTACAAATGTATTAATTAATTTGGTTCAAGAACCACGGCCAAGAGGGATAAGGTAGGTAGTTGATTACTAGTAGGTATAGATATAGCAGAGCGGAAACGAAGACCATCAAATCATCTATGAAGTGTATATATTTTACCTCCGCTAAAGACAAATGTAAATCGATAATGTTAAGCGGCAGAGAAATGTATGGAATGGATATACTATGACGCGATGGAATTACATTAAATAAGCAAATCTGTTAGCTTTTGCTTTCATGTCGCGTTGCGTGTGTTGCCAGAGTACACTCGAAGCAGAACATAATCACTACCTAGGTATACACTTCACTAGGTATGCGAGTAATTGTTTTTGCTATCAAACGGCGAAGGATGACGTCGTGAGGACATTGGCATGTTCTAGAACCATCGTGACTCGTACAAGACCCTATACTACAGAAAGCATTAAATAGATACATTTATGTTCACCTTCAGTCAAGGTCTCATTCAAGGCAGCGTGACCAAGAAATAAATGATGACACGACGAAGGGAGGAGGTTGGTAAGTTGCAGAACTAGTAGCATAAGTACCATTATCTACAGGCGTTGATATAAATACCTAAGTAGGGGAAGTGCGGTACATAAGAGCCGTAAATGGCGCTCTCAGTGACTCATTGCTCGACTATACCTACTGCTCATTTTTTAATTAGAACATATAGGGGGGGCCTTCCATAAATTACGTCACACTAATTTCATGATTCTTAAGTCCTTGTCACATCTGTGGGGGGGACCCACTATAGTTTTTCGCTAGTGTAGATGTCACACTTTGTTGACCCCCCTCCCTCCCTCTTAACGTGTGACGTAATTTATGGATGATCCCTAGGTAATTATGTAAGTACTTAAAACTACAACGATAAAAATCAGCAAAAACTGAAGATTCTTTAACTAAGGAAAATACGAAATCCTAATAGAAAAAAAAAATGTTTTATTGTAAAATTATTAACGTATCTAATATAATAATGAATTATTTACCCATAACTATAGCAAAGATCAACGACAAAACATATTGATATAAACTTTATTGTAATCGGGGGAGAACGGACCGGGTGAATACGGGACTTGGAGTCAGCCAACGGACCGAACCCAAAGATCAATCTGGGTTAAAAAAAAAACAATTATGCCGGTATCGGTTGATTTTCAAAACCTTCACTTGCGATAGCGCGGTGAGCTAAAATCTGGCTGCGACGAAAGAGGTGTTGTTTGCATGTTCTGCAGATATTTGTTCCGGGTCTAAGTGTTTTAGTACCACGGTACTCATCATTCCTGATACCCACGATACAAGATATTCTATTGTGGAGTCACAGTGCATGAGCCTGTTGGAGGTTTATCTATTATTATTATTAAAATTTGGATATTGTTATTGGTGTTTTAAGGGGGTTATTTGCCTAATAGTGGAATAAGAAAAGAAATGAAGTGGGGATTTCTGCACTTTATTTATTTATTTTTAGGAAAACCAACAGCACATAGACATAATAATATAACACAGAAGGCAAATAAAAGGTTTTCTCGTGTAGATAGGTATAGCGTAAAGATACCTACATAAAGAGTGTGAGCTCGCCAGGAAACAATAGAACAGAATAAATACAAAATTAGTTATTAAGTGGACACACAGACAAAATAAGAGCAAAAAGTATTATGATCTTATGAATTTTCGATGGATCCTCAAATTCGCCACGCAGAAAAAAAAACCACTTACATTAAAGTTCAGTTTTTCCGAAGGGGGATTTGTGGAATAACCTATACAGAGGAATTTCACACGTTTGGTGTTTTTCTATACACTTCTGGACCCTATTAACTCCTTTTGACCGGTAGTTGAATAGAAATAACAAAGTCATCCTACGTTTAGTTTAGTGTATTAGGGGATAGCTGTAGGTAGGTATAGGAATATGGGTATTTTTAAAATACAAGATCACTTACTCCCACAAGTTTCCTACGAATTGCGACCTACACATGACATGTTTGTTGTTTCAATGAAACTCGAAGGTTTTTATGTAGGTAGGTACCTACGTATCAAATCCAGCCGCTTTTACCCCGTGATTCACTGGATTAACATTTTGAAACCGAGTACGCGAATAACGGACCATTTATTTTGATCAAACCCTTGGTCGTTTGCTGCATTTCTCTCAGCCTTTGATATCCTTAACCTACTTGCTCTGATATCACAGCAGACATTTAAAATTTCTGTGTAAAATTTGAGCGGGGTGCGGGAATGACGTGAAAATTGCAATGACAGTGATCTAAAAATAAGATCTTCGGCGTCGCGGCTTTGCGCTCGCGCTCCCGTCAGTCGAGAGCAGACCGTCGCGAGTTACAGTCGAACGATCATAAATCAGCAGCCATGGTGTACGAAAGTGATTTCTATACGACCCGCCGCCCATACAGGCCGAGCTCCACCTACTCCAGCATCACGGTAAGTCCCGCCCTTCTAACACTAACCACGCGTACCGCACCCCCCGGGAGCCGGGCACCCTCGCACCAGCTCGACCTTCGTCTCTTCTCCTCCGAACCATTCGACAGACTCTGCCTATGGCGTCTCTCATTCGTTCCCTTAACTGATCCGATCCGCGCAGCATTCGCTGTCTTCACAAGTGCCATCACTTGTATACTTATTTGCGTTTCGCTTGTGTATAAACATCATTGCTTTCATAAGGTTGTAGGCGAGCATTCCGAAACTGCTCGTCCTTCTAGATCGAGGTTCGATAGGGCGGGCTGCGTATCCGTCCGCAAGTGGGTCATCCGGAACCGAGAGACCGAAAGCGGAGCCGCCGGGCGCGCCAAATATAGATGCGACTGGAGTCGCGCCCGCCACTAACGGCGATTCTCCGCTTGCAGCGGCCAACGATCGGCGACTGGGAGAAGGTGCCGTTCGTCCCGCGGCCGAGCCTCGTTCCGGACCCGGTGACTGCCTTCGGGCGGCGGACCCGGCCCGGCGCGCGGCCCAGCGTGCTCGAGCCGGTGACGCGGCAGAACATCGCGCCCGCGCCCGAGTACAAGCTGGCGCCGCTCGCGCCCTACGTGTCGGCGCGCGAGCAGACGCGCGCACGCGTCCTGAGCGCCGTGGGGCAGCGCGAGCGCGCCTACGAGGCGGACCCGCTGGGCACGCCGCGCGACCACATGGACTTGGCGCTGGCGCAAGCTCACGGACTGCCAACGCATGCGCCGCGCCGTCACGTCTTCTACAGCAACTACGCCTCGTACTGACGGTCGCGTTGTCTTCTTCTCGTGTGTCGCTTTCGCTAGTCTGTTGTCGGTCGGGCGGGTGCGAGGGCGGGCGGTGTCGGTGGACGCGGGTCGCTGATCGCGCGGTTGTTGCAGACGCCGCGCCACTACGTGGTGGTGGACCGGGAGCCGACGGTGCCGCGCCGCGCGGACGAGCAGTACTCCTACTCCTACACGAGCTCGACGTCGCGCGACACGGGCTCCGGCCTACCGCAGCGCAGCTCCTACAGCACCAACGTGGAGCGCCGCACTGGCAGCGGCCCCGGGGGGTACTCCTACACCAGCGAGCGCTCCTCCAACCTGGGCGGCCCGGGAGGCTACTCGTACTCGTCCACCAGCAGCGGCCGCCTGCCCTACGGCACCTCCTACCGCCACTACTCGTATCGCGTGTAGGGCCCGGCCCGGCTCCTGACCCCCGCATTACCCGCTCCTTAACCCCCGCTATCATCCATATATCTAATCAGTATTCAATATTTCGCTAAATGCGCGATCTCGTCGCTTCCATGTCGGTAAGCGGCCGAGGATCTTAGCTTTTTGTTTTGTTATAGGATAAATTATTTTTTTATTTAAATGTGGTTTCGACTGAATTTTTAATAAAGCTTGCATTTTTTAATAAATCCTCTTTTGTTTGTGTTAAACGAAACCCGAAAGATCGATGATGAACATCGAATCACTAACAATTTACCTATCTTCACTTGTTGATGTTTCCTTCCTAATTTGTTTTCTTGTTCTGAAAGTGTAAACCTGAATAAGATCTGTCAACATAACAACACGGCTCAAAATGAAAACGGCTTAACATCTGAAGACTATCACTTTGCTCAAGTAGAATAAACTTCCACAATATCTGGATACTTGTAGAAATTATAAACCAATGCACAAACAAATAGTATTAGACTTGAACAAATAGAAT
The DNA here is from genome assembly GCA_961405105.1 of Perizoma affinitatum. Classification (NCBI taxonomy): domain Eukaryota; kingdom Metazoa; phylum Arthropoda; class Insecta; order Lepidoptera; family Geometridae; genus Perizoma; species Perizoma affinitatum. The sequence goes on along the minus strand of OY560205.1, from coordinate 9,331,184 downwards.
TGAGACAGTAGAATAGATCTTCAAAAACCTTATATTAAGACCCTATTTCTCCCGGTACCGCAGCCACTGACGTCAAGCTACTACTTTTCTTCATTGCTACCGTACTATCACGTACCTTTCGTGACGTACATACCAAGACTTTCACAGGTGAGTTTACAATGAATACCATCGAAACATCTGTATATACAATTATCAAAAAACATACGCTACTGGCTAAAGAATCAAGCAAGCACGCACCATTTAGGAAAAGCACTACCCATTAGAAACTTTGACCTAAGAGACACTATTAGAAATTTACTAAGACGGTATAGCACAATATCTATTCCCATAAACCATAAAGGGATCACCACAATCTCCATTCTCCATCCCACCTACAAAGTTACAACACAAGCTTTATCAAATACTTAGAACTCAAACCTCAACAAGAAAGCTTCAAGGCATTATTAATGGTGCATTAGTAATGTAGTTTTAGGATATGGGTAATATTCTTTTCAAATTAGTAAGCTGATGTTAAGGCTAAGTACCTAACCTAAAATATTCTGGGGGCTTAATCAGTAGGTTAGGTACCTAGGTAGGTAGATACCTCCTTACATGAATGTCGTGTCCCGACAAAATCTAGAACTTGGGCAAGTGCATCAACCCAGTGAATGTGCCTTTCTTTCAATAGGAAAAAACATTTCCAACTTAAGTTTATTGGTGACCCCGAAGTTATCACTACATTCTCACAATCCTCACACCAATAATCAAATGTACCTAAATGATAACAACATATCGGAATCCGTTTCTTTGTCCGTAGCTGTAGTAGTGAATGGCATAGACGAGATTTACGAGAGACCTTTTAGATGACGTAGAAAGTTAGCTAAACACACAACGAATCTGTAAACATCCCATGTTGATTCGCTAAGCGTCCAGTGAGTCAACAGAATATCCGGTATATTTACCTAAAAGTAACGATCCATGGCATATAATACTTAGTAGTCAAAAACCTATGCTGAGAAACAGCTCTCATATCAAAAGGGTGTTTGCAGATCACTTGCTTCGGATGGATAACAAGGATTATTGATTCTCTGAAGTCGCCTTACGACAGCGGATAATGTAGGTAGGTACCAGTTTGGTCTAGAATTATATAATTTTAGTAAGTATAGGTACCTATCTACTATGATTGATAAGGTAGTAAGTACTTAAATTGAAATCGAAATTCATGATCAAACTGAGAACCGATTTTGTGATTATTCAAAAGTCTGCAACCGCTGTAACATTTCACAATTCGCAAACAAATAAATGCCTGGAAGCCAGCCAATATTACTACAATGGAAACGAACTAAAAACAAAATATCTGTCTTGGCTCTGGAAAAAATACTCGATCTTTATAAAAATCTCAAAAACCGAGATAAGATTTCCTTGTTTATGTAGGAATAAGCAAAATATTTAATATAATTTTGCAAAGCTGCACGTAATAATTAAGCAGTAGAACAGATTTGGAAGGCTATTTAAAAGTGAAAGCGAGTGATCATCAATATGAGGATAAGAAGCTATTTTAGTCTAACTAGTCACCAAATGTGAAGCATTTTGAATTGTAATTGGTACTACAGCATGATAAATTCCTAATAACTACTGATGAATGTGATTCGTTTATTTTATATTATTTTTGTTCCTAGTAGTGTGGAGTGTGGATACGAACGAATCACATTCATTAAATATTATATAAGTAACAAAAATCACCATGGCAAGGAAATATTGGAAATAAACGCAAAAAACAAAAGAAACTCAATGCAATAGAAACTTCAATGTTTGTTCACTGGATATGGATCGTAGATCTTGAGTTAAAGAAGGAAAACAAAAATGACAGCCGGATGAAGGGAATTGTTTTTGGCAAGGAGACGGAGGCCACGTAAATATTTACAAGCCCATCGTGTTGCTGTAAACATACACTCGAGTATTCATAATTCAGTTTTGAACTGTGAATTGACTTGCTAATTCCAAGAAGAATTTTAAATAGGGAAACTAAGAATAGACCAAAGTAGCGATTTGAATTCGACCAGAAACGACCCAACATCACAGATTAAAAAAAAATGCCGTTACAGACCCAATATACTATGAAAGAGAGTTCTTAATACATCTCCTTAGTGCCTTACTGAAAGATATAAAGACGTATGGAGACATAATAGGTATATACTAATACCCAATTGAAAAATATAATCTAAGTAGATATTGATTGAGATAATATTTCACAAGAAAACCTGAATGTTTGCCAGATTAAGAAAATTGTCAAAACCAACAATTAAATTAAAATGATGTAACCAATCGATACAATAAAGATCCGATTGCAAGCCTGAAAGCAAAACATAACATTCACTTTAACGCGTCTTGAGGCAGCTCGGCGCGCGCGCACTGATACTGTCTAATTTTATATCACACACTGATGACTCACTCACTCCACCATTGAGACGCAGAAAGGTCCCGCCTAAAATAGCCACCGGTTTTGGCGTATCATAAACAAATCGTTATAGGTACAGGGTAATAAATCAGCAATAGTGTCTCATGAAATCCACTAGACTGTAAGTTTCATAAAACTTGTTACATTACAAGACATTCCTTACTGCATGGCTTATTTTTCTTCTAACAAATTATGATAATCATACTTTTTTCTAATTTGATTTCAGAGTATGTTTTCACTTAAATTTAAACTAACCAGTTAGCAATCATGATAATAAGATTTCATGATCTTTAGTTCTTTTCCACTGTTTATAAGTAATACCATTAATCATAGCTTGTTTCGTTAACTTGATCAGTAGGAATAGCTATTTTAGAACAGTATTCAATGTCAGAAATTCTGTTTGTGATGTTTCAATTCGCCCCGTAAGCTGTATTATTGCTATGCTTTTTCACAAGTTGTTTAAACAATATAATCATGTTTCTTCTCAATTTTAAAGTATAACTGCATTGCAGGCTGAACTGATATACCGACCGACACCTCGCACGATAACTCGACTCGCCACATACCCTGAGGTACCACATCACATCGTCAGGGTCCGCGTGCGTCCATCTGTGGTCTTACGCGAGCTCGACCGTATCCAGTACAAGCACCGTCCGCAACTCTCTATCTCGGCTGTCGACGACTTCTGCCGATCCGAGTCCACTAAGGTGAGAAATCTAACTTTTCCTGGATTCTTTTCACACAAGCTAGGTATATAAAGGGTATTAAGCTAAAGATCGGAGTTTCAGGCCTGTGAAAGTTCATACCTAGGCCTGGAATAATCCGAAAAGCATAATAGCTCTTGTATAGGAATCATTGATTCGCTGTAAGCACTTGAGATAACTTTTATGAATCATCTCAGAACAAATGCTTCGTTGTGATCGAATCCTCACAAGAACAAACAGCCTTGCTTTGACTACATTACATTACAAGCAAGCTGGGATTGTTAAGGATGTTCTGACTTTATATTTGAAGAATTCTTTGATACATTCTAGGCTTTCGAAGATGAGAGCCGTCGCATCCGTGCTGACACAGCTGCGTTGCTGACACGCGCGCGTTCCGTGGTACCGCGTGCCAAGACTTACGCTCCTCTCGATGCCATATACTCGTAAGTATTCTTCCGATCTAACTCAGCAGGATATCCCATTACATATCGCAGAATGTTATTTAATTGGCGGGACAAAAAAAATGTTGGCACGTTAATGCAATGCAACCTTGGCGTATGGTTCGAAGGCCACTTCAATAACCAACAACTGGCACGTTAATGTTGGTGATACCGACGTACGATGCGACATAAAGTATACGCTTGGATTCAAGGTCGGTTCAAAAGACCTTGTTCATACCTAATCTAATGTCTAGTAAATTTTTCTTGGCCTGATGTAACAGTACAGAAATAACTCGTTCATTGAGGTGTGTATCGGACGATCGCTTTGGCACTGACATTGAAGAGCGACGCTCCCTGTTCGTCATTTGGCAATGCTGGTATTGATTGACTATCCCGGTCATTTTAATGAACCGTAAATTTTGGCAGTAACAAAATATGGAGTTGTGTAGTGAGCAAGAGCATTTGTTCGTGGGTGTATTATTTCACTGCCAAATCATGTACGCGCGGGTTTCTCGTGTGACGTATCGCACAAGCTAAACTGATCACCGATATAATTATAGACTGGTTAAATGCCAGCCAATGTTTTGCAGTTCAGTACGTCAATAAAATGGTTTACGACTTATTTTCTGGCTTATTTATGACAGAATTTTCGAATATATTTGAAAATTGCGGTCCGGACGACCTAATTTTACGCCTTTATTTATATTGACAGATACTCTTACGGCGAGCCGTTTCCGTACCGTTTTAGCAACGACGCGTACATCGACAAGCTCTTGTTCCCCCTGAACCGGAACGTAGTCGGAAACATCAGCGCCATTTCTTTCTACAACGAGCCTGCCAAAAGGTTCACCGGTAAGTATGCCGATGACCGCAAATACACAATAGGTACAGTTACGCCACACCCTTTTAACTGATGAACTAAACGAACCGAATGCTTGATCTATCTCCAATTTCCTTGTGGTGTTCGTGTAGCGTCCGTGTCGATTTTGCTACCTACTAACAGTTAAGTTCCAGTGTGACCCCCGTGGTAACAGTGAGGTGTTCTCGCCAGGACGCGGAAACCTCGCTTGCGTGCACTACTCCGGTAAAAAGGCCTTCTCCAACCGCAGGCCTCTTTACAAGGAGCTCAGCATCAGGGACGACGTGAACCTCCTCTCGTTCTATGCCAAGAACAGGCTCGCGGCCGCCGGCCTCGCCGTTGAGAACGTCACAGGTACCTCGTCTCAGTCGTATCGCTAGCTAGCTGTCTATCCTTCGCTTAATTCTAAAGACGAGTTGTTAAAAATATAAAAATTTGCAGACGCGCCCTGATGGCGTTTAAAATGGTATTAAACTGATAAAAATAAAGTTGGTGTCTAACCCTGTGTGTGGTGTCTCTTGCAGCGAAAGGCGCGCCGCAACAGCCGTCGGCGGCGCAGTGCGCGTAGTCCCCCGCCCCTCACCCCCGCTCGCTCGCCCGGGCGGCGCGGCGCGCGCTCGCGTCTCGTACCCACGCCGCGCGTGCGCCGCGCCCTCCGCGGCAAACAAACTCAAACTATGATCTCGGTATAACGAGTTAGGGATCTTCTACCACTAACCATGAGGTCATACGTAATCCTTTAAACATTAATTACTTATACAGAATATTATTTTTGATATATATTTACGAATTGCAACGAACGAAATAATTTAGTTTATTTTCTAGTCATCGTTGTGATAATATAGCGGTGTGTTTTACGCCGAATTTATTTAATCGGTGACCGAGACGTCTCGTTTTCACTAAACTCGACTGATTTTATTTTAAACAATAAACATTTTTACTGAATCTGTAGTTGTTTTAATCGTTTGCATGTTTCATGTTCCTGAATTCACGCTTCTAATGTCTAGGCTTTATTAACGCTTTGCTTTGATACTAAAATTAAAGTACAATTAACATGATTTACCTACTCAATATAAATAATAAACTATGATTTAAATACACAAGAAATAAAACTTACTTTTAAATTATATCGAGGTACACAAAAGCAATCCCCCTTTAAAACAATGTTACACGTATTGTAGAGAGATCCTTTTCAACATGCTCGCTTTCACCACTGAAACATCAATGATGCATTATTAGTCCTCAGATACTTTTTCATATCCATTCGCATCACAGCATGAAGCAAGCAGCACTTCAAATGATTAAGACAACATAGCGATTCCATACGCAGGCTTTGTGAGCTTGATGCAGAGCAATGTGCTGGCTCGCTTGCTGTACCATGTTTCGGTGCAATGGCCATCGTCATGTACTGTGAAATATCTAGCATGCCCAGCGCCAGCTAATCATTTCACCGATGGTCGTTGTAAGGAACGCGAATAACATTGGCCTCGGTGCAGTGAAACTGCTCCCATGGAGGCCGAGCCGCAAGTTCCAGGCGCCACAGATGATGGACGACCCTTCGGAAGAACTGAAGGCGGCTAAGGCCGACCGCGAAGCTCGCTTCCGCGCGTCTACCGTTGAAGCGGTGAAAACACCTTCGGTTGACCTTGCTGAGATAAAAAGAAAGAAGCAGGAGGAAGCTGGTGCTGTTGAAGAAAAGTAAGAAAACAATCTAATAGACTTCCTAAAGCGAAATTTGAATTTATAATGGAAATCTTATGTTTTTTATTTGTTTCAGAGCATTGAAGGACGAGGCAAAACGGGAAGCTGAGCGCAAGGCTCAGGTAATCCTTATGTATCTATGAATGTAAGCAAATGTGTCGTAGGTACAAGTCTATAATGCAATGTGTATTCTACATTTCCAGGCTGAACGTGAAGCTACCGAAAAGAAGAGGGCCGAGGAAGAAGCTCGCGCAGCGGAAGCGTCCAAGCGTAAGGCTGAAGAGGACGCGAGGAAAGCTGAAGAAGAAGCCCGTATCGCTGAAGAAACTCGCATTGCTGAAGAGGCTCGCTTAGCAGAGATAGAGGCGAGGAAAGCCGAAGAAGAAGAAGCTAAAAGGGCCGAAGAGGCTCGTCTTGTCGAAGAGGCTCGTCTTGCCGAAGAAGCCCGCATTGCTGAAGAAGCCAGATTAGCAGAAGAGGCAAAATTAGCCGAAGAAGCTAGGTTGGCGGAAGAAGCAAAGTTGGCAGCAGAAGAGGCCACGTTGGAGGAAGAGAGACTAGCAGAACAGATAAGACAAGAAGAACTAGCAAGATTAGAAGAACTTGAGAAACAGGCTGAAGAAGAGAAAGAACAAGAACTTGCACGACAGGTAAGACACGCTGATAAAAATATAAATTTAGATTTAAATAATTGTACAACGTAACTATAGCTAGTGTATAACTAACGTCGTTTAATCATAATAATGAAATGTTAAAAAGAGTACATTATTATGACTTTTATAGTTGATCTTTGTCCGCCAAAATATGACTCTGAAGTGTCATTTGGTCTTAAAATCACACCTAATAAATTCTAAAATCTAGATTAGCTAGACGATCTGATTAGTAGTGTGTTGCAGAATCTCCCACCAGACAAGATTCGCAATTTATGACAAAGGTTTAGTTTTATATAGGTATCAAAATTATTTCTCAGGCCGCTGAATTAGCTGAAATTGCGAGGCAAGAGTCAGAACTCGCCGCCGCCCGCCTTGAAGAGCTCTCACACAGTGGTTCAACCGCCGAAGTTCCTGAAACTGAAGCCAGGTAAGTAATTTAATATAGAAGATATAAGTAAATAAGATAAAATAACAAAGACATTTGCGACCGCCATCGATCAGGTCTTCAGAAGGATAAGGATTGTGATCCTTTTGAATCTTGTGAGCATTTTCCGAAATTATTACTCGGTGTCCCTAGTCATTATTTCTGACAGTGTGATTGTAAGAAGAAAGTACAAGCTCCTCGATAGACTGGGAACAAGATCATTAAACGATTGTTTTACACCTTCCATATTACCATGCTAAAAAATCATGACGTTCTAAATACGCCAAATGCATGCTATGTTGATGACAACGCTAGGTACTGAAATTGTAACATCTATTTCTTACAGTGATGCTGACGAACATGAACCGGTCGTCGAGGAACCAGTGACGCCTGAAGCAGACGAGTCTCCAGCAGAGGCCCCTGAAGTCGAGACAGACGCAGCAGACGCTAGCGAAGACGAGAAAGCGGAATCGGATCTAACTGACGAGGAATAAATTACTAATATACAAAAGGATCATATTTTTCTACATCATTATCATCATCAACTAGAAGACGGACTGACGACTTCAATATAGAACATGATGATCTATCGATAGGCACAGTCCGACACTGCGTTTTCTAGTGATGATATTTTTTCTACAATTCATGCATTTCAACCCATCAGCTAGATGTTGTTCATGTGCATTTCAATAGGTAGATATGAACAATGTATTAGCTTTCATGTGGTATATTTCTCTCAAAACACTTCCTCTTTCTTTCGCGTAATCAAATTACGTAATACGAAAGCTGTTCTATTTGAAATGAAATTGTTAAGCTGCCACAATCAAATCAGCCATTTAAATTATAACTAGTCCAAACTAAAATGTTTTAGGATAAGTGTTTGAATAATGTTATTTTTGTTAAAGTTTAACAATATAAGAACTGTTTCTGTTACTTATTGTTCCTTATTTTTTCCCAATTGATCATTTATATATGTATTTGTGATCAAAGAAGTTAGAGAAAGTTCAAATATATGTAAAGAGTTTTTTTGTTGAAATACAACAAGAAACATTTTTTTTTAACCAAGCTGCTGAATGCTTTATCATATAGGTACTTTACTTATATCTTTAATTTTAACTGAATTTATTAATTGCTAGAGTGAGCAAATATATTTAAGTCTACTTGGACAATCCGGCGTTTGTATGTTTGTTTGTCCGACGATAACTGCCGAACCGTTTATTCAATCTTGATGAAAATTGGGAAGTAGGTAGGTTAGACATTATACTAATATAATTTTCTTATTCAATTTATTCATATTCGAATTAAGTTCGAACAAATGTGTAACATTAGATAGTATAAATCTAATACACTTTGTTTTACAACCTTAGAGATTGCATCGTCAAAATCGGTTTGTCGTCGCTTTTCTTTGAATAAAAGTGACGTGTCATCTGCAAACAAAACAACCTCATGATCGTCCCTCAGAAGATGGGGTAGATCATTAATGTATACTAAGAATAAAAATGGTCCAAGAATTGATCCCTGCGGTACACCCATAGTAACCAGAGACCCCCGAGAACGCTTTCCATTCACGTCAACTATCACTTCAATAGGAAGTGAGAAAGTCTAGAGCAACGCCCCTAATACCATAATGGTGTAGTTTCCTGATTAGTGTGTCATGGTCTACGCAATCAAATGCCTTGGACAAATCACAAAAAACGCCTAACGCGTCATGCGATTCCTCCCAGGCATCAAATATGTGCGATATTAACTCAATACCAGCATCAGTGGTTGAGCAACCCTTAGTTAATCAGAATTGTTTATTATGCAGTAAATTATTTAATTTAAAATGTCTATGCAATTGGTTTAAAATAAGTTTTTCAAACATTTTACTAAATGTAGGGAGTACTGATATAGGTCTAAAATTACCAGGGTCAGAACAAGTGCCCGATTTGAAAAGTGGAGTGGATTTTACTGAGTTTCATTAAATCAGGGAACACACCACAGTCAATACACTCGTTGAATATTAAAACTAGTTGGGGCGAAATTATGCCAATCAATGTTTTCACAACGCGAACAGAGACGCCCCAGAGGTCTGAGGTTTTCTTAACATTTATGAGGTTGAAAACTTTTATTATATCATCACTATTTACTTAATCAAATTTGAATTGAATTTTGCATTCCATTAAATTTACTTTTAACAATGACTCTGCTTCTATAAGAAAGGAGTTTAAGGACTTTGTGGTAGAGACTGGAATGTCGGTAAAAAAGTTTTCGAACGCAATAGTTACATCACCATCCTGATTGACGGTGGCATTGCCAATTTTCAAATTAAACTTATTGTTCTTAGTTGTGACTCTTCCAGTCTACAATACAATATATAAAAAACGTTATTTTGATGATGGCGATTGATAAAACTGTTGGAAATTTATGGTGATAAACTACGCTATTGCAGGAGTACTTATATGGTGATGGAATGGTTGCTGGGCTATGTAGGATGAAACGGCACCTGCCAATGTTGACTCAAATTCAAATCATAGGCTGGCGATGACTTGACACTAAACGGGTCCCTTAAGTGCCGCCTTCTTATTATTATTATTTATAAGACTATACCACATACTTTACTATTCTCCTGCTGACGTTTCATTGACTGTTTAGAGCAGGGATGCACAGACCGCGGCCCGGCGCGAATACTCGTACATTCGAAAAATATTGAATTCTATTCCAGAATAAAACCAAAAAAAAAAACGTTCGAAAAGTAATTTGAATCTCGCGCGCGCGCTATTAAGTGCGCTTATCGGTGCGCCGTGCGTGCGTCGGTAGTTTAGAGGTTGTTCTTCATGAGCACCATCTGTGTCATTCATGAGACAGGAACAGTTCCCATAAAAATAATACTAAACCACAATAATTTCAGTCTTTGACATATTTGAAATGATACAAGTCTGTGTGATATCACACTGTATTCTATATAGTGACACTATTGAGTGTGTTATGAAAGCAGGAATGCAGAAAAACATTTGTTTTGCTTCAACAACTTTTAATTAATAGAAGTTTGAAATATATGTAAACCTTATGACTATGACCTCATCCATAAGTGCTATAAATCCATTTTGATGATTTGTTCAGCTGTCTTAGTCACTTCTTCCTTAGATAGAGGCTGGCTCTTCTTTGCTGCCTTGGATTTTGATACAGCAGGCTTAGGGGCAGTTGGTTTAGGTGTTTTACTGATTTCTATGAATTCTTTGTCCATATCTGATACCTTTTGTTTGATCTGTAACAAAGAGGGTCAATGAACACTTATACATAAAATGATTACCTATATCCAGGCATAGTATGAGCTACCACTTATCAATATAAGGATAATTGGGTGAATTTAACTTAAATAAAAAAAAACAACTAGCTGGCTGTAAAGTTTGAGAACCTCATCCATAAAGATGGCTAACCACCTACAATAATCCAATAGTCCTGATTCTACATGCATAGTCCTGACTCCACACTAGGATTCCCTGTGTGTTGAGTATCAGGAATTATGAGTAGGTAATGACCATAAAAAAATTATCTGCAAAAATTTGTCCTGCAGCATCAAACCCACACTTCTGGCATCTCAGCCGGCTTCTTGCCCGATGTGCTGACACAGTTATAAATGTTTGATGATATTTCAGGATATTTATTATTCTGTGATGAGTAGGTAGGTCATGACAATGAGTGAACAAAAATTTACAAGTTTTTTTTTTTTTCTCGTGACTAAAAAATGCTTTTTGTTTCTTTATCAGAATGTGAATAGGTTACTTAGTAAAACATATAGGTCAGAGATTCAGTTAGAAGTGCATGAACAAAGAGTCCCATCAATTTATTTATGTTAAAATTAAATACAAGTGTCTCCAATATTTGAAGGACTTTTCAGCAAGAACCAATGTATCAATCTAGGTGGAGTCATTGGAACCTATTTATAGGTACATTATTTTTATGGGTATGGCTACTTTAAATACCAAAAACCATTACTACATTGTAAATGTCTCAAAACTCGTCCTTAAAACATAACTCGTAACTTGTTTTGTTAGGTTCACATTAATTGCACTCCAGGAAAACTGGTAAATTCTTGTATTAATTGCAAGATATCTTGTCAACTTCATTAAAAGTTGGCTTTGTTTGCACTGACTTAAATCTTGTTATACACTTTTTTTTAGTGTTTCCTAACAGATTGAAAGACATTATTATTAGCATCCTAGTAATCTGTGATAGACATGTCAAAATAAATCTTTGAATATGTCGCAAAATTTTGAGTTCGCACTGACCTATCCGACCGAGACGGATCTGTTGAGCTGAAATGCCAAACAAGTATGCTTCAACATAACTTAACACAAAGTTGTGAACACGGTTCGACAGAAAATAGAGTTAGCAACATGTTTTTCTGTACCTATATGTTTCGCCAGTGCCAGTTCACAGTTTAGTTAGGTAATCTAAAATCTGAAAAGAAAACATGTGAAAAAAGGTGTCATGTGGTGCCTACATTTTTGAGTCCAAGATTCACAGCTTTTGCTTTAGTTTTCTTCAAGCTTTTTGCCCCTGCTACTTTAAAAACATTCGCCTTGGGTCCTTTCTTGTTTTTTCCCATAATTATAAGTCCAAATTTACTTCAAAATTCACAACAAATAGGATTAGAATGAGATGAGATGAGAACCCTGTTACACTAGAGAGAGAACGAAGGAACAAGCGACAGACTGGAAAACACGGCCCGACAAAGCACGACTCTGAAATGCACAGCTAGCAGTATTTAGTAGTATATCCGTGAGGGCAACTTTTCATTAAAGATAAAAAAAGAGTTCCTACTGGGGCGACCGATGGCACTGACGTTGCAAGTACCGTAAGGTATCAAGGGTTGCTTGTCAAAGTTACAAAATAGCTTCAGAATAAGTCGGTCGCGCAAACATTTTATAAAAGCCGTGGGCAAAGGCGTAATCATAATAATCAAATAGAATAAAAAACTTACGATATTTTTTTTCAAATAAGATATGTTACAGGAAATTAAAATCGAAGAAAGCGAGGTGAGCTTATTACCGCATGTAATAATGTTACTAGTCAAACATTGTATTTCCCCATGTTTTATGTGTAGTATGTGTGCACTCGAATATAAACTTATCAGAGTACTGCTTTTTTGTTTATCTGAGGGACGAAATGGAGGACCGTCTTACACTCTGATAGCTGTATATATGTAGATTGTACTAAATTAACGTACTCATCTAATTGTAGTTGGAAAGAACCTCTGACCACAGGGACAGAATAATTTTTCATTATTTTCAGAAATCATTTCTGCTATTATTTTGTGAACCAACATTTACAAAAAAATGTTGGGTAACTTATTGCTTACAATGCATACATTGCTTTGAGAATCGAATAGATTTGAAGTTTGATCATCATCTTCCCCGTCGTGCAATCGTACTAGAGCTTTAGTTTCATCTTTATATCGGGAGGTCAGGAAACTCGGGATAGAAAATATCTGGCAACACAACAAATTGGGTAGTGAAATATTGAGTTCTTTTGTGGCTGGATATATTTTTTCAGAAGAAAATTGCAATTTTTGCTCAAATTTTAACGTTTGCACAAGTTTATCTAGTTTACTTTTATTCAGAAAAAATAAATAAACTCTGCCAAAATTGCTTACTACTCGAAGTTTAGTGGCCATAGCCCCGCCATGGCTAAGGTAAGTCGAAAACTAGTATATTTTAGTCTAGTTTATTTACATACCGGTGATTCTAGTTATTCAAATAAACCAGTCGTGTATCTGCCATAATTTTCATCACATAACATCAGTGCGCAGAGGTGTTTTTACTGCGACATTATATTTCTGGAAATTTACTAGAAAATGGGAGATAATATTGAGACAAAGGTAAGTACCTAGGTGAATAATGCTTTTCAGCAGTTTTATTGGTCAACCTTTGTCATTCTATCAAAGCCAATTTTCCCTAGAATCATCACCTCACCATGTGGCTGAAATGTAAAATTAAATTAAATAATAATCTTTAAAGTAGCCCATTCGTTTGTAAACCAAAATTACATGGTACAGACATTATTAAGCACTAGAAAATTAGAATACCTAAGAACTCCTCTAAGAACTTGCCCTCATCATAATTTATTCACTTTCATTTGTCCTGTTTTCATAGATCTACAAATATTTGTCTCGGGTCTGCGTGTTTTCTATGTATAATATGTATGTATCAACAAAAAATATATATTTATGTAGCATATCAGTCATGTAGTTCCCATAACACAAGCTCTGCTTACTTTGGGGCTAGATGATGCTGTGTGAAAAAATGACCAGCATTATTATTTATCTATTAAAACCGCTGTTGGGTTTTATATTAAGTAAATTAAAAAAAATGGGTTCAGTTGGAATTGTGCTTTACATGGCTAGATTAACTCTGATCAATGTTTTTTAATAACAGGCTGTTAAAATGGAGCACTTCTGTGCTTTGGTCACAGTAATTTAAAAGCTTGTTGGAAACCCTTGGGTGGCCTAAGAACTCCTGAAACAAACATTTGTTTTAAGTTTTATAGGTTCTTAAACAATCTTGAAACTAATGTTTATTAGCTATAGATGAGATTATTATGATGAGCTATTGGGGCTACAGATGAGATTATGGCCCAATGAAGAACTATTCATAATAAAAAAACAAAATAAAAACATTCCAAAATATGAATCTCTGTAAGGATTAAACCTCGCGCTTGGTATGTGGTTGCCATAGTCACTCATCCACAATGTTCGGTCACAGCCTGGTTGAAATTCTCGGGATGTTATTGCTCTTAAATAAATTCTTGAGCTTCCCCATAGATATCTTTTGAAACCTAATTTATATGGTATTTTGTAATCTTTATTATTTTTCCAGCCAGTACTATACTCATATTGGCGAAGCTCTTGTTCATGGAGAGTAAGAATAGCACTCAATCTTAAGGAGATACCATATGACATAAAGGCAGTGAGCCTCATAAAGGGGGGTGGAGAGCAACATTGCAACGAGTACAGAGAAGTCAATCCTATGGAGCAGGTCCCTTCACTGTGTATAGGTGATACTATTACTATTGACCACCCACAAGACAACCTTAGAATCAGACCAGCCACTGACTTTTTTTATTTATGTCAAGGCGAACAGGCATATGGCCCGCCTGAATGAAAGCGGTTGCCATCGCCTATTGACATCAGTAACATCTGGGGCAATGCTGATCTGTCTGCTCTGGAGAACTTAGCAAAAATGGTCAAACCAGTTTTGGTCATTTGTTTAGCAGAAACACCATTTTTTTTTGACACTCTGACCAACCAATAAATATTTGCAGGATTTGCAGCCCTTTGTCCCACATGGAAATCAAACCAGATCCAACAAATTGTCAACCAATGTATCCCAGAAATCATTGATAAACATAAATACACATTTATGTATTTCTAAAATTTTCATAAATTATTTTCAGACGGATATACCTTGGTGGAGTCTCTTAACATAATGCATTACTTGGAAGAAACAAGACCACAGAGGCCACTTATGCCTACTGACTGCTTGAAGAGGGCCAAAGTTCGCGAGATTTGTGAGGTATCCTACCTATAATGTAGATTTTATAACATCCCAAAACTGCTCTCATACGAGAGCACAGAATACATAATATAACTAGGTGCAGAATGGCCTAACACCCCTTCCTGCCTATCCGAAACCCGCCCGGATTACAAAAGTCACTTCATTTGGTCTAAGCATAGGAACATACGTCATATGCATTACGCTGCATAATCATATTATCAACTCATGCCATTACATTTGGTTGTGTGACGAGGGCTCAATAACCACTTTGCCCCGGGGTCAGGTGCCCGATTGGACCAACAACTAAGATATAACCTGTATGATAAAAAGTAAAAAAAACTTGATCTGATAAAAAATGTAGTTTATTACCAAAAACTAAAAAAAACAAGACATCTATGTTATTTGAAGGCAAACAGGCATATGCCTATACAAACCATGAAGGCCCAGATGTTAATTGTTTACCGTCGCCAATTGACATCTGCAACACATCCAGGGCCACTGCTAATGTGTTGCCTGCCCCAAAGCTAAGTTGAAACGTCTCATTATCATCATCAAAGATAATTTGTCCCAAGAGGGCCAAAGAAGACTTCCCTGCACCGACTTCCCGCAACCTTTACAATGTCATCGGTCAATCGGGCCGGGGGGCCTTCAGTATTGTACAGTTTGTCCATCCTAAGTAAAAAGTCTCATGTGAGTCAAAACTATGCTATAGTATAAAATAATTTTAAGGTAGGATGCTAATTTATAATAAATAAGTATTTTCACTAGGTGTTTTCTGCTTACAAATGTAGACTAAAATTTTCTTGTTATATTCCAGGTGATAGCGTCAGGCATCCAGCCCCTACAGAACCTAATAGTGCTGATCCACGTTGGAGAAGAAAAGAAAAAGGAGTGGGCCCAGCATTGGATCATGCGAGGGTTCCGGGCAACGGAGAAACTGCTCTCATCCTGGGCCGGAAAATACTGTGTGGGGGATGAAATTACTTTGGCTGATTGCTGCCTGGTTCCGCAGGTCTTCAATGCTAGAAGGTGAGCTTTCTTGAGCGGTGCACTTTGCTCTCCACTTGTTACTTTCACAATGTAAGGCCGGCACCACTTTGCTCTCCGCTTGTTACTTTCACAATGTAAGGCCGGCACCACTTTGCTCTCTGCTTGTTACTTTTACAATGTAAGGCCGGCGCCACTTTGCTCTCAGCTTGTAACTCTCACAATGTAAGGCCGGCATCACTTTGCGCGGTTACTTTACTACAAGATAGAAGAATCGGAAGAGATCGCTTTTAGCGATAGGCCATTATAATTTGTATGTTTATGAATATCTGTGTTTAGTATTTTTATTTGGTGTGAAATAAAGAGTTTATCTATATATCTAACTTTTTGATTCCAGATTCCATGTAGATTTACGTCCGTTCCCGATAATCCTGCGCATAGACCGCGAGCTAGAGAACCACCCCGCGTTCCGCGCGGCCCACCCCTCCTCCCAGCCCGACTGCCCGCCCGAAGTTGCCAAATGAATCTGCAAATAAACACTACAGCTTCTCTAGCTACCACTACACAAACAAAGTCTGTTTTTATTGAAAGCATCTACACTATGCAAACTGCATGCAATTTCTCGCAAAAGCTGGTGTGTGATCTGTATTTACATTATAATATATATAATTTAATAGATTTAAATTATATATAGCTTGAGTCTATAAAGTTCTGGAATATATGCCTAAGAACCCTGTAATTTCTAAACTTTACCTATAGTTTCTATGAATCAAAAACTATAGGCTTTGACTTGACGGAAAGCGAAAATTTTGTGGTTGTATATACAAAATTGCAGAGAGTTAAATTTAAATAATTCAATTGATCAGTATTTGTTTGTATGGAGCTAGAGAAAGAGTTGTTTTACCTAAGGATTACTTATTTACACATGTAGTCATAATTATGAATTGTGGACCAAAAGGTCCAAGCCCTACTGGCAATATGAGACCCGAAATGCTTTCAATATAAACACACAGAAGTAGTCCACACAAACGTAAGATTGGACGAAGCAATTACATCGATTTACTACAACACATTTCCGTTAGAGAAAATACTGGCTGGGCCCATAAGGATACCACGAAAACTTATCGCTTCTAAAAAGCTCGATGTGAATGATATAAAATACATTATGTTTACACAGATACTTACCATTTTACTTATGTCATCGAAATGATCGAATTTTGTGAAATTTTATAGGCTTGCCTGATTAGGGCTTTGTTGTCGATACTGCTAACACTCATTGACAATCATAGACAAATATGTTAGTAGATAGAACAACTATCTGTTTTGTACAGGTATTTTTTGCTATTTTGCCCGGTCTCACCTTACGGTACATAAATACCTAATTTTTTTCGTATTTATGTACCATTTTGCACCAATGTTATACCTTCATACATACAGTACCTAGATACTTTATATATTTATGTACTTACCTATGCCATGTAGGTATGTGCTTGTACCTAGAGTATAGAAATATGTTGGTTGAGCGCCGCAGAAGTACAAAAAATCGTTTAATACTCAAACAATACGCAATAACTCAAAAAAGTGTACTAGTTAAGTAAATATTTTCTGTGCGCGATGAGCATTTTTAATCATCTTTTAATACACCGCTAGATATTTATATTTTCTTCTTGTAAGTGTAAGTGACGTTAATCTAGTCTGATAAAATAATTTAAAGAATTATACACATTTTTGGATTGATCGTATAGAATCCTTCCTATTCATAATCACTTCATAAATTTATCCCGCTGCACTCTCTACAATTTCGGAAAAAACATAGTTCACCTCTGCACACCAAATGCTATTATAAATATAGTTGGCAGAACTCATATGACGACATGCAAGATGTGAAATGGATAAAGTTATGCAGTCACAAGCCATAATAAAGAAGTGAAGTGATTAAGAATAGCCTTTCCCACTGTTTCATAGTCAATCGCTAACTTAGCAAGTCGCTAAGTTGCTAAGTTAGCGACTTGCTAGTTAGCTAACTCTAACCTTGTCCTTTTCTAACTTTAATCAAAGGCTAAGGCAGACAACTTTTAGCAGGTTGCTAGTTAGCGAGTGATTATGAAACATGGGGTATGTGTTTATTAGGTAATCGTGCCATTCCGTTTTAGAAATAATTTTAATATAAATAATATTTATAGGAAATAATTTGTTACAAAAGTTGTTGTAATTCTTCAGTTAACTACCTATTTTGATGTAGAGGTTTGGTTGTCATTGTTCTTAATTTAGCCTATTTCTAGCAAATACATTTATTTCGTTCAAGATTCTTAAAGTTTTATTTATAAAATATCTAAACAACATACATATGTATAAAATTGCTGCAACTCTATAGTATACATAGGCAACTAAATACACAGTTTTTCCTGTGTCGCATATTTAGTCCTAGCCTGATAATAATTACATAAAGGAAAAATATTTCCTTTCATATTCCGTTTCATATGTTTGTAATTAATAAAAATATCAGTAAAATATGCCAAAATACTTGACAAGTCTCGGCGAGAATTAGAAAATCTTACGTTTTAATTTGGCGAAAAATAGTTTCCTACCACAAAGAAGCTATTCTATCACCATTGTTTACCATTATGGAACCGAATTAGAAACTCTGGAATCTAATGCGATCGGTTTTTATTTGTGAGGAGAGGAATTTGCTCAAATCACGAACGCTGTGTTCTTACAGACTAATTAGGGATACGGTGCTCGTATTCAAGTATTAAAATTGACCGCGCCTATAAAAAACAGCGACATCTATTGGTATTTTTTTCGACTTTAAATAAAGATCAAAGATATTAATGCCAGTTACGCTAAGGAGCTTTTAAAAATAGTTACCATTTATTTTGGCATGGTACGGAACTGGCTATAGCAGCTGGTCTACAGCATAGTTGAAAAAAAAAAGTATTGTAACTTAGTAAAGATGAGAGCTGACTTTCCAATTCAATGAGTCAAGACCATAACATCGTTTTAGAAATATTTTTTCCAGGCTTCCGTGCAAAACAAATAAAAGTACAGGTACTTTAAAAGCTGGACTGAATACATAAACCAGATATACTCAATATCTGGTAAATAATCCCTTAAGTTATAATGGTCGAAGAATCCAGCAACTCCAATCTAATTATTTTCTATAATAAATCGGCAAAATAAATCTTGTAACTTGGTAATACCAAAACAAGAGTTCCAATAATGCCAACTAATTTTTGATGCTAGATCTAGCAGTAATACTGTTGATAGTAATTAGGCAGGCCCCGTCGCCGTCACAAGGCATACTCAAAGCTCGAATTAATAACTTATTTTAATCGGATTTATATTTGAATCTGTCATAATGTATTTATATATTGTATTTTATGTTGTGGTGTACAATTAAGTATGCTCATTCATTCATTCATTCAAAACCCACAAATATTGCAAAACAAACAGATATTAACAAACCATAACAATATGACAGAGACGAACGTCATTTTGTTAAAAGCTGTAGTGTGTTACCATCTAGAAATTATATCATTAGGTCTCTTTTGATCACGGCTATCATATAAATAATGGTGGTCATTTTTCACACAGCTTGGGGCGAGACCCCAAACTAAGCAGAACTTGTATTATGGGAACTACATGATTTATTTCTCAAAAGAAATTACACATTACACTTAATGAGACAATAAAAGTAAGTTATATCAAATTAGAGTAAACATGTAGAACATTTTAAGTAGGTACCGTATAGTATAAAAAAAAATTATACATACTCGTATCGAAAAAGATCTTTGTATTAACCACTAATGATAGTATAAAGCGGGTACTCAAACAAAAGAAGACGCGATCGACAATACAAAACTATAGAGACGTATTTAAAACTTTGAGTTACTATATACGAAGTACTATCTTGCCTTTTTGTTTATTTGTTTTAAAAGTAGTCTGTGTGTGTATTTGGTCGTCTATTTTTTTTCTAATTAGAATACAGGTATTGTAGCAGTATGTTGGTGAATGTCCGTAATTTTTGTTTCTGTATACAATTGTTTAGTCGGCGTTAAGAAATCGTTCTTGAAAATAAGTTTTAAAATTGTATTTTGTTTTATATGTGTGTATTTTTGTGTAGTTTTATTTGCACTGCCCCATACTTCGACAAGTTAATAATCAGACTCTATCACATATCCTTAATATCGAGTTGGCAACCGACAAAGAGGTGGTGGGCTGTCAATGTCATTTATGATGCTGTCAATGTCAAACAAATGTCACAGAGTACTTTTAGATGGTGTATGGTTGGTATCGAACGAACGAACGCGCCGCTGCTGCGACAGTCAGACAGTTGTCGGTCGGTTGGTTCGAGGTTTTCTTGGTAAATATCGTGGTTGGTATGAAAATCGCATTGTTTTCGCGTAGGTAATCGCGTAGTGTTCGACTCAGTTATCGTGTCGTATCAATAAAATGTATGCAGTGCCGTGTTCAGTGATCAAACAACAATGCCAGTAGTGGCCTACGTTTGTACTGTTCTGTGAAACCTGTGCTTTTACGATGACCGAGAAGAATAAATCTGAAAAGATGACTAATGCTTCGAAACCTGTTCCTATGAAACTCTTCGCGGCCTGGGAAGTGGACAGGACGCCTTCTAACTGCATTCCCAGGTAAGGCTCTTCCATGTACAATGTATTTGATGGGATGTTTATGTTAGGATTTCGGCGAAATTACATCCTAAGAGCTATGCTCGAATCTAGGTTGACGTTCTAGTAAAATTCTAGTAGACATGCAGCTGTGCTGTGTGTGTCGTTGTTACCGGCTTAACAGTAGGTACTAGCGTCATTGCGCGCTATTTTTGTGATGAAATTGGGTACCTATAATACCTAACGTACCTACTGAGGTAGTTGTTATTTGTTTGCAGTATGCATAATGTTATGAATTGGGTACCCTGCCTGCGGTCTAGAAAACTCTGTTTTCTACCTGTAGTCCTATAACTACAGCTGCTAGAGAATAATCTGCTTTTCCTATTTAATATTAAGTGATAGTTTATTATAAATGTTTCTGTTTTTAACTTGGTTCTAGTATCCTGTTATGCTTTAGCATTAAGTCCGCCTAAAAATGTGCAATAAAGAGTTAATAAATAAATAAATGAATGTTTCAAGTACCTACCTAATGAAGCAATGTGTGACCAATGATAACCAGAAGTTATTCTTATTAAATGGTACAATATATTTTTTCTGTCCGTACAGAATGACTATGACTGGTACAATAATTTTATTTTTTAATCATGAGACAGGGCTGTGAAAATCAAAAAAGGTAAAAATAATATTTCTTTGACAACTTCTTTCCAGACAAAGTTCATAAAACAACTCATAAAATATTTGACATATTTACAAGTTATCTAATAATAATAATAATACACGATCACAATAGGCCTAACGGCCGCAGTGATACCAAAGCCATTAAAAGTTATTTAATTAGGCAGCAAATGCATTTGCTTTGTTGTATGAAAACATTAAAAAGTTAATTGCTAGAGAGGAAAATTGGTTCTAATATTACTCATTATTAATTCATGGAACACATAAATTATTATTTCATATGGGCTTTATTAATTTAAGTACCTACATAGGTAATCTATCCTGTTATCATACAATTTCGAGATAATGTTAAACTGAATATTCTCCATCCAAAGGTTGTCTGGAAGAGAACACTTTAAGCAATAAGACTGCCTTTACCTTTAATCTTAATGTGTTATTGGTTATTTTTTTTTTTATATATCATAAAGTATTTTCATTTATTCAACTAAAATGGGTGCTCTGTAACTTGGGGAGCCCTAGGCTAGTTAGAGTGATTACTTAAGAAAGGTGGCAAGCATAAATAAACACAACAGTTCTAACTCCGTATTGGAGTTACCTGTGTCATAGGAATTAAAAACTATGAGTACCATTATACCGCAACATCCAAACCCATAACAAATAAATAAAAAAATAACAAAAATGATTATAAAATAAAGATAACAATAATGAGGTTGTTAATTTTTTAAAAGATGGTGTGGACTACAAAAATAAGTTATAAACTTGTATTTTAGGAGTCAGTGTTCCTCTATATAACATGCAAGCATTTTTGTCCTACAGCGGGAAATGAACCCCTTGAATTCTTTAAATACTTACATCATCCCTGGAACGATGCAAATAAATTCATTCCAACATGATTTGTTTGAAACTTGACATTATTTACATTTCAATAATTGTTGTAATGCTAATTAGAAAATATTCATCACTATTCTCTATTTAGAAATATACCTAACAAACTTGTTTAATTACTTAGGCCCACTTGCATGGTGATGCATTAGTATTTTAAACTGGGTCACGAATTTAAGATCTAGCTCTATGAGTGCAAAATTACCTGCATAGTAAATTAACCCAAAGCTAATTTGACAACACTCTGTTTCACCTTACCCAGGTTAATTTATTACACAGTAATTTTATCCTTCTCCTCATCCTTGAATTGGATTGTAACCAGAGTTAAAATGCTAAGCCCTGATGTGCAAGTGAGCAAGCACTAGCAAGTTAATTAATTAGAAATGTCAGAATACCTAGTAGGCATGTTACATTTTAACTAAATGAATGATTTAAAATATTGTGTATGTCATAGTAGGCATTTTATACTTGGTGAATTTACGCCTATTCCTTGCTACTAAACTCAGAAGAATCAGGGAATAAAATTGGATGTGGCTTGAAGGATAATTTGCAAGCCAGATATTTTATTAATTTGATGATCTTGCAAGTATTTTAAGTGCCTATGTAAGTACAAATATACCAATTGATTAGTATGAAAATCAATTGGCATATGAAAGATGATCACTTGAGAACAGCTCACCTAATTTAACTGTTTCTTTTTTGTTGTGTTTGTAATTGAAAAAAATAATATTACATTTGAAAATGTGTCTAGGGCCCCGCTGTACATATTCTTCACAAAACAAATTGTATTAATTAAAGTTTTTTTTCGAAAATCTATCTGAACATTCGGGTCGCAAGTAAATAATAGAAACACAATTTATGTTTGTCCTATATATAAAACGTGGTTCAGAGTTCACATATAGTAGGTAGTTGGCGAAGTTTCATTGTGAATAAAATTGCTTGGTGGGTGTCCAGGATATGAGTGATTCACATGGGCATTTTTAATGCAAGGCCATTGTTGTTCAAGGGGCCAAGGGGGGGATTGTTCAATTGTACTAATTCCCACTGCTCTTAGATCAAGTCACATAGAACTTAAAGAATATATCATGTTCAAATAGAATTGATCTGTATATTATGTACTGACACAATGCCAAGGTCACAGGTGATAAATAAATAAATAATGCTGGACATTTTCACTCAACATCATGTAGCCCCAAACTAGCAGAGCTTGTATTATGGGAACTACATGACTGTTATACTACATATATACTTTTATTTTTTGTGTAAATGCATACATATTATACATAGAAAACGCCCAGACAAACATTAGCTAATCGTACAAACATTTGTCCCGCAGCGGAAATCGAACCCGCAACCTTCTGCGTCTCAGGTGGGCCTTCGCCCACTGCAGCACAGATAGGATAGACTAGACTAGAGGGTCTGTCTATTGTAGGTACAAAGGTGAAATAGAATAAAAAATGACAAACTAATATTTTATGTGTTTTAAAAAGTTATGGGACTTACTTATGGGACAAATTTTCAATGAATATAATCTTAAGCGCTTGTGTTATTTGGGACCTAGTCGTTCTTTACAGATCGACTAGTTAAATGAAATTTAACCAGGTCACCTGATAGGTAGTGACATTGAGAACTGAGCGCACTTCAAAGATGTTAGTACCTGATAAAACAGCCATAAAACTCTGGAACCAGAGTAGGCTACCAGCTCATTACGAATTTTTATTATTATCTGTTATTCCTGTTATCAAGAATGATAACAGGAAAATAATATAAATCTCTTCTTCTTACCAATTGACTTTAACCAACTGTACTTTGTGCGGTTTTTTGAACCATTGGTTTAAGTGAATTGAAGCTTATCATAAATTATATTATATGCTTATGCATATAATATAATTTTAGAATAATAATATGCTGAGGAAATACCTGCTTGGCCTGCACGTCTAGAAAACTAGGCATTCTGTGCAATACTTTACTACAGCTTCCTATCACGGTAGGGCCGAAATACGAGACATTTTTAATACAGGAACAGAGTTAAACCAGATGATTCGAAATATATAATTCCATGAGTTTCAATTCCGCACAGTATCTAATTTACTTAAAATACTTTCGTGCGTTTCATTGTTTCCCGATAGGCGGTTTTAGGCGAGGGTACATGAGGGCATACACCGTATGCAAAATAGTATTATCAAGTACGTATACACCTACTTTTACCGTGTTTATCTAATCACGGATAAGATATCGGAGGACTCTCGGACGAAGAATAACAATATGATAATAAACTCCCAACAATCACTTACATAGTCCTGCCCCCACAGTAGGATTCCCTGTATCGTGGGTATCAGGAGCTATGAGTACCATGGTATCATAACACCCAGATCTAGAAAACAAATATCTGCAGAGCATGCACACATTTGTCCCGCAGCGGGAATTGAACCCGCATCTCTTGCGTCTCGCCCGCCACGCCACCGAGGTAGTGATCTACAAGACAGCGTCAACCAAATGAAACAGGGAGTTTAACAACATTGAAGAAAAACAGTAGCAATAAAGCTTTATTTAATACTAGCCTCTGCCCAAAGCTTCGCCCGCGTGGTACCCGGATAAAAAGTAGCCTATGTGCTATTCTGATGTATAAGCTAGAATACTGTAAAATTTCATAAAAATCCGTTCAGACGTTTTTGCGTGAAAGAGTAACAAACATCTATCCATCCTCACAAAACTTTCGCGTTTGTATAGTAGTAGGAAGTGTGTAACGATTAACGATCGTTATTATCTATCCAATAATAAAGTAGTCGTTAATCTATCAAGAACTATTACAGAAACACTCCCAGTGTAATTCTAGAATATTCTAGAATATTCTTATTAGAACAAATCACCTTATAGAACCGAGCTAATTGCAAACCTCAATTTTGTCGATATGGAACGCACTGTCCATATGAAGTCTCACGTTACAGTAAGGTGACTCCCACAGCTGTGACCACAATGACTCAATCAGCCAGTCCAGCACCCACACACGTGCCACATTACATAGGTACACTTTGCCTTTGCTGTAAGTTGCTATTTTTGTAAATCTTGTATATAACTATATAAATACATGTTGTGTATTTATATATGTAAGTATGTATATGTATTTATATAGTAAATCTGTATCTTAACATATTTATTATAGATATAATATGTATGGTGTTGTTATTACTCTTTTCATTATTATTTTATGTACACTCCCGCACTCTCACAATCTCTTATTGTCCTCTCCATCCAAAGGTAGTCTGGAAGAGATCGCTTCTAAGCGATACGACCGCCTATTGTACTTTCTTTAAGAATAGGATTTTGTTATTTTGTAATTTGTTTCAGGTGTACAATAAAGTATTTTCATTCATTAATTATTTCATCTTGCCGAGAGAAGGTAAAGAATGTACTAGCTGTCTCTCTTAATTATGTATGGTATGACATATTATATTGTATCTATACATTGTAGTATAATGTAGTTTTGAGTGAGTACATTGTTTCGTGTTACTCTTTTTTCTGTACATGACCCTACCTCTGTAATTATCTCTCTCTGTAAAATTTGCTGGAAGAAAACAGTTTTTAGAATTGATATTACTTTTGTACATGTCGTATCATTCTGCATTTTGCAAACAAGTGTTAATTTGTGTGTATAATAAAGAATGTGTTTAAATAATTGCATACTCGAATAATATTATTATTGATTCTGAAGCCTGAAGCCTCAGAGTCAACCAATTCATAATTTCGCATAATACTTATACAAAAGTCGGTCTACATTCACGCTTGAATACGTGGTTTTATATACGGTCCTCATTCCTTAAACGTGCATGGAATATGACACGAAGAATAACAGAACGTGGATAATAAATATTGTGCTTACAGTAGCAGAAAAATTGAGTTTAAAACAATTAGCCAGCTAATTTTGGCAGCGTCAAAATTGCGGCAATTAGCTAAAACATCCCGGTCAAGGTCGGCTTAATCCACTTAATAATTAATTTATTGCTGAACTAACAAGGTTATATTTTGCTACGCATTGTGTTCTTCATTCTTTATGCTGTCAATTCGAGGTATTCCTCGTAGCGCACCTAGATGAAGCGCACCAAGATGAAGCGCACCAAAGTACTTCCACAAAGCGCACCCGTTTTGGTGCGCTTCATTCAGTAGGTATAAATGTTAAGTTTTTATTCCTCGTTGCGCACCAATGACAATGTAGGGTCTAGTGATGGGGTTGTTTTTTAATTCATAAGTACTTCTAATACTAATTTGATTATCTCATGAAGTACTGTCCCGTATTTAACGAAATTTTACTATGACTGCGGTAGCACCCAGGTTATGTACTCCTAGAAACATGAATGAATGTGATGGAATTATAGTAAAGTAAACAAGGATTTGCTTTGGAGTTAGAGATAATTATTTGGATAAATATAACACAATCTGACACATTCAATGGAGAGCATAGACTGTAGACAAAAACAAACAAACAAAAACAAACACGCTCACGACTGTCTTCCTTATGGTGGACATCCTCAGATACATACTCAGTGAGTAGATCTTTAAGGATACCAAGTAGGGGGTAGTCAGAGGCACGTCCAAACATTACATTTGGTACATGCCCGCGTTTTGCAAGTAGTAAGCATTCCACGTGACAGGTTGCAAGCCGCTTATTGGAACACTTACTGTTGGCACATGCCTTCGAATTTTTGGTTCTAGGGCATGCTGGTTTCCTCACGATGTTTTCCTTCACCGTTTTGAGCACGTGTTAATTCGCACATATTTTTTTCGAGTGGAAAAATCCATTGGTGCACGACCGGGTTCGAACCCACGACCTCCGGATCAGAAGTCGGGGTATCGCCCACTAGGCCAACACGGCTTTTTTGGCTCTTCAGACTGTAGAGTATTTACATAACCACTAATGTGCTGACACACGTCTAGTCGTTAAGTTTACTCCACACATAAGATCCGATAGTATCAACGTTCCAAAAGAATAAATGAAAATACTTTATTTACACCACAAGAAAAATACAAAACCAAAAGTAAAATGGGTGGTCTTATCGCTTAGAAGCGATATCTTCCATGATTCTGAATCAAACATTGTATTTTGTTTTCTCATATTTGTCTCGCATCTCTAGCCCAAATAATCATATCGGATTTATCATCTTTCAATAGTGCTCAGTCAAGTAAGAAGCTAATAAAACCTGTTGGTGATCAGCATTTAAAACGCTCCAGGCTATCTCGATGAAGAACAAAAAAAAGTACACTTCTCCGTTCCGAATTCCGACACCAATCTTCATCAAGTAGGTAGCTGTCTATCAGCCGTAACCGATTGTCGCAATAGATGGGTTATCTGTCTTTTCGAAAACTCGTTCAGTTTTTATCGGTGTGCTAGATTAGATGAGCTTTTCCTGTCGTTTAATGTCACAAATTGATATACGCTAACCTGCCATAGAAACCTTATCACCTTTATGTTAAAGTCGATGACACCAGATATTAAATCTCAAAGAAGCTTGAGCCCAAATGTTCGATTTTTCGCTGAAACAATATCTAAATCGTCAAATCACCCTCCACAAAGTTATATAGCACCTTCGACATTTTCTGATAAGAAGGGAACGATGTCAAGGGTACCCTACCGCCCAATTCCGGGAGATACGCTATCCGCGATCCGACAATCAGTTTTTAGACAAAAGATAAATCTTCTACTTTTATTTTGGTACTCGTATCGGCCTGTTATAACTATACCCACCATTATGTTATGGCCAATAAAATCAATTGTAAAGAAGCGTCAAACTTAGATGGGTCAAAATGTAATTCCATATTTTAGGATCGTATAATGAGTTCGCGTATTAACAAAGGATTGTACGCGCGTTCTCCCTCTTCTTTTTTCTGTTTCATTTACCATATAAACGCGCTTACATATAGAAGTCCAGATGTGGGGTGGATGGTCTGTATCGCGTATGGCATGTTGAAAGCACTATTGTTTTAAACTCGCCCCGTTTCGACACAATGCATTCTACTCGCTACGTAAAACGATTTATGGTCCCGAGTTCATATTTTTCTTTTTTCTCACAAAAATAAATAAATCCTGTTTCAAATTTCAACGGCACTAAACGAGAGCTTTCATTGTTTCGTCATGGGACATTACTATGACCGAAGTTTTCATTCATGTTATACGGAATGAAAACTTTCAGTTTCCCGCAGTTCGGAGAATAATTGCTTTATTGATTCAATAGAAACGAGAATGAAATGAAAATATGAAGTAGACATTCTATACCGAATGAATCACCATAAGCAATTATGTGGTGATATTGAATTTCAAATAAGAAGCTATTTGTCTTGGAAATATTCAATACACTGAATAATCTACTCTAGGTAATTACCTACTCAATTGAGTACATAGTTGTTTATTTGATGAAGTTATCAGGATTAAGAAGTTTGTATATGCTATATACACACTTCTTAATCCTGATACCCTGGCAGAAATTAATTAAATACAAATATAGCGAAGGCATAGCGGTGAC
Source organism: Perizoma affinitatum (assembly GCA_961405105.1). Taxonomy (NCBI): domain Eukaryota; kingdom Metazoa; phylum Arthropoda; class Insecta; order Lepidoptera; family Geometridae; genus Perizoma; species Perizoma affinitatum. Next base: position 9,302,744 of record OY560205.1, on the reverse strand, counting down.
CCGCAGCCATGTTTAATCGTGCTGAATGTTGCTTTGATCTAATTGAACGCTATGTGACGAGCGTTGCTGTAGGTATCATACAAAGTATGATTAGAGTTGCGAGTGTGTTGAAAATAAGACCTTTCTAAAGGTTAAAATTGGAATAAAGAAGAAAATAAAATAGACAATTTGTTACACTCTGACGCACATGTCGTAGTCTCCTTGGTTCAGTTGTTAGTTCGATCTAAAACATTATTTTCACGTCGGCCTCATCAGGTACCGTTATTTGCAATAAGAGAACCACTTTTTGCTGATGGTCGATGACCCTTCCGAGATATAGAGGCTGCTCATGTTTTTTGTGAATGTGTAAGCTTGGTCACCTCATGAAATCATGGAATTAAAATTAACGTGGTTTGGTATCATTTTAGAATATTATTACGAACGACTATACCACGTACTTTACTATTCTCCTGCTGACGTTTCGTTGACCGTTTAGAGGTCCTTCCTCATGAGCACCGTCCGCGACCACGCTAACGGTCAACGAAACGTCAGTAGGAGTATAGTAAAGTACGTAGTATAGTCATAATAATATTCTAAAACCTCATGAAATGTATATCAATAGCGTTTTTTGGCTTTTAATACATGAAAACACGGCATTTTTAACAAAGGTATAGATTTTAGCACAAGGATTAATATCAACAGTTGGTCGGTAGTCTTAAAATAAAGTGAGTTCAAACTGATTCTTTGCAATCAAGTCTAAAAGAGCTTTAGAGCCTCTCTCAGCCATCTACCAGCCGCCTTTAGGATCTAATCCGTTGCCAGATTCATCACCTTCACCATCTCCTGCCGAAAGACATCAACATTGGACTGTTTTTAAGGCTCAAAAACTCTAAGACGAACAACTCTACGTCTTGAGAATCCTCCATCAGGGGACATTCTGCGATGGTTACAATTACAATGGTTTTTTTTTTAAGGATGCTGCTTTACATAGGTCATATTTTGTAGGGTGAAGGTGACCCACGCTGGTATAGTGGGTGGGGCGCCAATCCTTTTTGCTTGGGTCCGTAAAGATGGTAATGGAACCCAATATTTAAGTACACCCCAATGTGATAATTCTCCTAAAACTTATAACTCATTTCCTCTCTCTCCTTCTTGCATCAAAATAAACAAAGTGTTACATAATGTGTATCTCACACTAAATGTATTTATGTTTCCATCGTTATGTGTGTTTTGTAAATTACTAGGAAGTCGGTGAATCAGTGAATCCACCATTCAGTTTCCGTACATTGGGTTTGGGCGTTTGGCACGTTTTTTGTGACGTTCATCGGTTATGAAGGTGATTCCCCGGACAAGATTACCAACAAATTTGAAACGCGGTTTCAATGGATAAAAATTTATAACAGAATGCGCAAAACCGTGGCGATGACGACATCCGCGCTAACAAAAGAAAAACGCACCGATTACTTTTGAAAACCTATGAACAGTTTGTATGAAATATCTTTCCCGACATTTTAGTGGTATAAATATTCCAGCGTCGTATTGCTTAGTTTCAGCTTCGTTTGATCGTGTATTTATTTGTTTGCTTTGAATATTCACTATGTTGTCGATTCAAGAGCAGTGTTTTCAGTTGATTTATCGATGTGTTCGCAGTAATTGATACTGTTTGTTTGTATTTGTGGCAGGTTAATGAACGTGGCGACTGACGTTATTTGAATGATCGGATAAATCTATCGTGTATTTGTACGATACAAGCAAAACAGGCAGTGGTTCGTGGCTTAGTCGTTCTAAACGATTTCAGATGGCACGTTTAGCTGTTTAGCTGTCAATCCTGGCTATAATTCATACAAACTACCTTTTAACAATGTAATTAGTAATAACATACAGAGTAGATATCTACAAAATCTAATACTGTTTTAGTAATGGATTGAACTTTAGTTATACGCTTAATTAATAATTTTCAGGCAACACAATAAATTAAGCTTACAAATATGCATAAGGCTCATATTATAAATGTCTTAGAATTAAAATAGATACAATAAAAAAAACTGTTTTAACTAGCAAGCCGTGACTGGAAAGTTTAAATTCATTGTTGCTTTTAATGTTGTAACTACTGATGATGTTTTCAAAGCTAAAGTGGCCCAGAGATCAATCGAAAGGAAGATTTTAGGTATCACGCTGAAGACAGACTAAAGTCACAGACGTCACCAAACGCGTTGCGAAACATAAGTGGCAATGGGCTGGTCACGTTGCTAGAAAACAAGGCTCGTGGTGCAAAGCAATGGCCGAATGGAGAACATGGGATGAAACACGCCCAGGGCAGGCCACAAATGCATTGGTACGACGATATCAGAAGAACAGAATTATTCCCATCTGTCACCCTGCTCTGTCCCCCTAGGGTGACAGTTGGGAAAAAAAAGCTGAAGTGCTGTAAATTCACAGCACAGCACATAAGACCGAATAAAATGCCATCATATGAAGGAGCCCTACACCCTTAGGGTTGAATGTGGCTAAAAAGGAAGATGTTTTCTGGGATCTTTCAATTTATTTTCGTTTTAAATATAATTGCTGTTTCCTTATTATGCTCGTGCCTACCCTCTAATAAATTAAGAATCCATCTACAGCGTCCTCATTAATTTAAATTAAATTATGACTCATGTTTGATTAATTATGATAACGAGCATCCAATTATCATGTTTGTTAATTGTAAGTGATGTGTATTTTTTTTTTTTTGCGATTTTTTGTCAGTATATTAGGTTGGGGAAAAAGTCTTTTCGCATTATTGTATGTATGAACTTGTAATAAAATCTCTTTGGCTATACTATTTGTATCTGGCTGGTTTTGGTATCATTAAAAGTTTAAATTTTAAAGAAGATAATTCCAAATTCAAATTAGGAAAATGTGTGATTTTTATTTGTTTTTCGTACTGTTAAGATGAGTGAATCTAATGAAGAAATTCGATACATTTTAAAATTTTACTACAAAAAAGGTAAAAATGCAACGCAAGCCGCGAAAAAAATTTGCGATGTTTATGGACCTAGTGCAGTGTCTGTGAGAGTAGCACAAATTTGGTTTAAGCGTTTTCAATCCGGAAATTTTGATGTCAAAGATGCACGTCGCTCTGGTCGCCCTATTACGGATAAAATGGATGCCATTTTTGAAAAAGTGGAGCAAGATCGGCATATCAGTAGTTACGACGTAGCTGAAGAACTGGGAATTGACCACAAAACAGTTTTGGCGCATTTGAAAAAAACTGGGTACACAAAAAAGCTCGATATTTGGGTACCTCACGAGCTCACTGAAAGAAACCTAATGAACCGTGTTCTCATTTGTGATTCTTTATTACGACGTAATGAAACCGAACCATTTTTGAAGAAATTTTTGACCATTTTTGACCTCACACATCTTTAGCCACTCAGCAAAAATTAAGAGAGTTTGGCTGGGATGTGTTAATGCATCCGCCGTATAGTCCTGACCTTGCACCTTCAGATTTCCACCTGTTTCGGTCTCTTCAGAATTCTTTAGGCAGTGTCAGGTTAACATCACGAGAGGACTGCCAAAACCACTTGTCGCGGTATTTTGAACAGAAGCCCCAAAGTTTTTATAGCAATGGGATCATGTCCCTGCCTACAAAATGGCAAAAAGTTATCGAACAAAATGGTACCTACATACTTTAGTTAAATGTAAATAAACTATATTAAAAAATGTTTTGAATTTTCTTAAAAAATGCGAAGAAACTTTTTCCCCAACCTATTATATGAGACTTTTCATTCTTCTGAAACATAAAGAGAAGGGCACTCCTAGACCTAAATGCAAATGTTGTTATATTCTGGTTGTGGTGTATTGTATCCATGATTTGTGAGTAAAATGAATTTGTTCGTAAACCATATGATAACTATCATAGTTTCAAAAGCTACATCACTTCATCAGCTCTACAAGTCTGCTTGAACTACAAACTCATCTGTTCGGTTGAAAAAAAAAGAACCAATGACGTCACTGACATAAAAACTCCCACAAACGTAGATGGTGACGCCCCTGTCCTCTCGTATGAACAGGTGGCACTCTTAACAATTGTAACTGCTTTGTTGTCGATGAATTTATTTAATAAATGGGTAATCCATTCGCAAACATGCATCGATTTTAGCGCTACGATGCTCTCGTTCATTACATGGCTAATTAGTAATTACTACGGCATGCATCACCTTCAATGTCACCACCGTGCGTCACGTAGGTACTCCTTTGTATCAGAGTTCGTCCATTTGAAACGTATTTCTGCCGCCAAGCAGTAATTCTAGCTTTGATGTGCTCCAACTTGAAAGGTATAGTGCCGGTGGACAATACCCTTCAAGGCACTTACACATACAGGCACTTGTGAAATTTCGACTTGTCTGGCCAGGCAACCTATCAGTAATGCCCCTGGTTTTGCAGAGCGATGGTAACCGCCGTATGCCTGTTCGCCTCCAAGTAACGTTCCCGAAAATTGCGACTCCTAACCCGCATCTTTATCATAATCTTTAAACTAATCTAACGCCCGTCATTGTCAACAAAAGCATCGTGTCGATGTCACAAACACTTCACTATATACTGATAGTATTGGGCGTATTGACACAGAAAACAGGTTGCCGGCCACCTGTCGGAGTAAATCTAACCTAGAACTGTTGTCAGTATTGGTCGTGATTGACAAAGAAATCAGGTTGCCGGCCACAACCAACCAACCACAAGATGGAGATACTTGGTTTGTACCAGTAGACAGGACGCTGGTAACGTGCCTCTTGCGTGAACGTGGTCTTTTGTTTGCTTCGTAATTCGAACGTGACACATCCAAAAACCTTGGAGAGTTGGCTTGTTATAGTGATTTTGCAACGATAGTTTAACAGTAACTGACTTTGAAAGAATTAGAGCATATTCTCGGTTAGTATCTTAAGAAGCAGAATGTTGGGCACATTTTGGGCTGATTACAGATCACAAACGTACAACTTATACTGAAATGTTTCAGTGATTCCACAGTGTTTGCTTGGTTAGGACATGAAAAGCAAACTATGTATTCGGCCATCACAATGTTTTGTGCAAAAAACGTATCCTGGTCCAGGATGTCTTCTGACTGACCAACTCCTCATCAGCCAAAATACGGTCTTCTCCAACTTACTGCTATAATTATATCAGTCAATCAGTCCATCAAACGAGATTTTCGTACACTGCGTCTACCTATTCGTAGTCGCCACTCGAAAATCTTAATGCCTTAGTCATGGTCAATTGGTCGGTCCAGCGAGCTAATGGCCTACTCATTCATATTTGAACTATATCGGTCTAGGGATTGACTGGTTTCAATGGAAATATGTGCCCAGTTCTGGTACCTACGTTATTGATTAAACATGACGATGGCTCTGTGTCCCTATCGATGTCGATAACATGACATTGATAGGAACAATGGGCTATTTTGAAAGAATGTGTAAATTTTTGTTTGTTGTTATTTTTATGGAAAAGCTAAAGTTAGCTTATTTAATTGCTCAGAAGCGCGGGATGTGTTCAGAACGAATAACAAACCGAATTTAGACTCAGGCATCACATTTTACACATTTCCATTGAAAACTGTTAATAAATCTGTGTTTTAGACTAGGTTAGGTTTAAGATTATTTCTTGAACACGGACAAAGAATATCCTCAATGTTAAAACTGTTTCTATGCCTGTTTTATGCTCTTGTATTTAAGCGGACCAATATTTTTGCAAAAGGTACTCTTGGAAAAATATTGGTCTGAATATGCGTCGCCTCTTACAATTCCTATTGAGTCATTTCAATTATTAAACTTCGTATGTATAATAAGATAAATTGTGTGCTTATATTAGGTTGGGGAAAAAGTCTTTTCGCATTATTGTATGTATGAACTTGTAATAAAATCTCTTTGGCTATACTATTTGTATCTGGCTGGTTTTGGTATCATTAAAAGTTTAAATTTTAAAGAAGATAATTCCAAATTCAAATTAGGAAAATGTGTGATTTTTATTTGTTTTTCGTACTGTCAAGATGAGTGAATCTAATGAAGAAATTCGATACATTTTAAAATTTTACTACAAAAAAGGTAAAAATGCAACGCAAGCCGCGAAAAAAATTTGCGATGTTTATGGACCTAGTGCAGTGTCTGTGAGAGTAGCACAAATTTGGTTTAAGCGTTTTCAATCCGGAAATTTTGATGTCAAAGATGCACGTCGCTCTGGTCGCCCTATTACGGATAAAATGGATGCCATTTTTGAAAAAGTGGAGCAAGATCGGCATATCAGTAGTTACGACGTAGCTGAAGAACTGGGAATTGACCACAAAACAGTTTTGGCGCATTTGAAAAAAACTGGGTACACAAAAAAGCTCGATATTTGGGTACCTCACGAGCTCACTGAAAGAAACCTAATGAACCGTGTTCTCATTTGTGATTCTTTATTACGACGTAATGAAACCGAACCATTTTTGAAGAAGCTGATAACTGGTGATGAAAAGTGGATCACGTACGACAAGAACGTGCGAAAAAGGTCGTGGTCAAAGGCCGGTCAGGCTTCACAGACTGTGGCGAAACCCGGGTTAACTCGCAACAAGGTGATGCTGTGTGTGTGGTGGGATTGGAAGGGCATTATTCATTATGAGCTGTTACCACCAGGCAGGACCATCGATTCTGAACTCTACTGCGAACAACTGATGAGATTAAAACAAGAAGTTGAGAGAAAGCGGCCGGAGTTAATCAACAGAAGGGGTGTGGTTTTTCATCATGATAACGCTAGACCTCACACATCTTTAGCCACTCAGCAAAAATTAAGAGAGTTTGGCTGGGATGTGTTAATGCATCCGCCGTATAGTCCTGACCTTGCACCTTCAGATTTCCACCTGTTTCGGTCTCTTCAGAATTCTTTAGGCAGTGTCAGGTTAACATCACGAGAGGACTGCCAAAACCACTTGTCGCGGTATTTTGAACAGAAGCCCCAAAGTTTTTATAGCAATGGGATCATGTCCCTGCCTACAAAATGGCAAAAAGTTATCGAACAAAATGGTACCTACATACTTTAGTTAAATGTAAATAAACTATATTAAAAATGTTTTGAATTTTCTTAAAAAATGCGAAGAAACTTTTTCCCCAACCTATTATAATAAACGTGTTCAAATATGGGCGACAAGAATTAGATTTAGCGTCTTCACAATATTTTCTGTTTCCTTAGTTCATTCAATTTGAATGCCTAATTTTAAGGTAGAACATAATTGAAACATTTAATATATTTAAGAGCTACAACTGTAACCTACATTATGTTGAAGCAAATAAATTAATCTTTATCTTTATAATCAGCAACGTTTCGATCCAATGTTTGCTTCGTCGAAACACTGGATTATTTAAGCCCATGGAGACTTTCCATAGCAGCGTTCATGCTAGCAAGAAAAAAATAATAATAGGTGAATTATGTCAATCGTCTTTTAAACATTATGTATGTCTTTTAAATTGTAGAGGGCCTAATGACACCTACTTGTAATAATAATGGATCATTATAAAGAAACAAGTTTTTTTTTTCAGGAAAATAAATACCGACTTCGTTTAACGGAATGTTGATAAAAAGTCTAATATGAACTTTCATTCCCAATTTTTTTATCCTTAGGGGTGGTATTTTTCCATTTTATATGGGACCACCATTCAAGTCACCTAATGTACTCTTCATAATAAAATCGGTTCACATTTGGTGAATATATCGCGTAACTTTGTTATCTTTGTTACATAATAAAAGGTACAGGTGAGTTGAGAACCTCCTCCTTTTTTGAAGTCGGTTGAAAATTAGCGAGTACTACTAAAAGCTCTCGGATCCAGACTAATGATGATGTTCAGACAAGAAAAATGCGAATGGCAGTAATAAACTTGAGGCCCGAAGGTGAAATCTCGATTTATCTCTAGTGTACTGTACTTGTATAGATCTATATAGTTAGAACATGACACGACCTCTCTCATGGACTTTTAGTTGCAACAAAAGAACTAGTTTGAACTAGCTAACACAAATGAGAGAGAAATTAAGAATCCTTCTATACTTTACAAATTGGCCGGGAGTCACTTTTGAACGGTCTTGTAACGCCTCCTTATATGCTCTTACTTTGCACATTAGTGCAGCTTAAGACTAAGGATACATAAGAGAGAGTTATTAGTCATTCATAATACGATAAACTTAAAAAGTCCACATGGACTTTTAGTTGCAACAGAAGAAACAGTTTGACAAAGCTAACACAAATGAGAGAGAAATTAAGAATCCTTCTATTCTTTACAAATTGGCCGGGAGTCACTTGTGAACGGTCCTGAAACGCCTCCTTATATGCTCTTACATTGCACATTGGTGCGGCTTAAGATTAAAAAAAATACATAAAAGAGAGATATTATTCAATTCATACTATGATAAACTTAAAAAGTACATTCGAGAAAGTGACAAACAGTGATTACCTCAAGGTAAACGAGTATGGCTCTGAGTGAAAGTGGTAACAAGCAGTGTTACCAAAATGTCAAGTCATGTACATAAAAATATACCTAATTGCCTTAGACGTTGCGTAATGTCACAAAGGTTCCGTATAATAGAGTTTGTGGCGACATAATAGAATTTGATCAGTCGTCTCTGAGAATAATTAAGTTTTCTTGTTTGGAGATTTCGCAAGCTTTGTTTACCATACACAATTTAAAAGTCTTAATGCTGATTGAAAGCGAAAACTGACAACAAATGCAAATTTTCCTGAATTCATATCACAAAATTCACTGCTATAGCCATCAAAGGATATTTATTCGAAGGTAAGCTGTAAGCAAATAAACTAGCATTAAGTACGCTTATGTACACATTTTATTATGTGCAATAAACAGTTTCTATCCGTCTTATCACTCGCCCGTTCATACTTCATACTACTTATATCGAGAACCTCGTTGATAAATCTAATTTTAACACAAAACTAAACAATACCGACCGATATGTTCCATCGCAGAACCCTTCCAATCATTTAACAATATTATGTTATTCACTATTCAGATAATGATGGAAGTAATATATTCTTGTCATATGTATGGTACTTATTGGTTTTACAGGCTTGCGCATATTGTGTTCGTGATCGCAATAGCGATTTGTCTTTTCCCCGGGACATAAATCAGATTATCGGTCTCGGGCCAAGTAGCGAAGATTGAATATAAGAAATGGGATGGATTCTCTTTCTACTTGAGTATACTTCGGACGTGATTTGAGATTGCTGGCTACTTATGAGTTACTTACGTAATAGAATCTTATTTTACGTGGATATTTTCCTTATGGCGACTATGGATTCGACTTCTCCTGCTGGCCTCCTTCAGTTTGTTCAACCTGTTATTCCAGAGTTAGTTTAACTAAACCATCCGTCTATAACCTTTGACAATGTCGTCTGCCGATCTCGTTGCAGCACGTCCTACGTTTCTATAACCGCTCTTCTGCTAGCAACTCATCGTCTCTGCTACATCGAGATCCTATAAAGATTTCAAAATATTGCACTAAGAACAGTCTCAAGCGCGCACTGTTTTCTATGTATATTTTTTGTAAACGTATTTACAAAAATGCTTACTACTTTCAAAACGCGGGCATGTACCAAATGTAATGTTTGGACGTGCCTCTGACTACCCCCTACTTGGTATCCTCAAAGATCTACTCACTGAGTATGTATCTGACGATGTCCACCATGGGGAAGAGAGCCGTGAGCGTGTTTTTTTTTAATAAAAAAAAAATATATATAATTAATATATCAGTCATGTAGTTCCTATAATACAAGCTCTGCTTAGCTTGGAGCTAGATGATGCTGTGTGAAAATGTACAGCATTATTATTTTATTATTTATTGGTTTGCACATGAATACCTGGAGATGCTGACCGTCAAGGAAGAATTTTAGAATATAACTAGAGGTCGCTCGGTGCGCGAGCTGCACGCAGCTCGCGGTTTCTGTTTGGTCCTGGGGGGTATTATTCAAAGGGTGTGCAAGTTGTAAAACGTCATGGAACACCCTATATACGATGCCACTATGCAATCGCCGCCCCTTTTGCAAGATTTGAAGTAACAATAGGAGGGGGGTGCAGGAGGGGCATATTTCAAAAGGGTGGTCCAGGTTAAATAATTTCATGGAACACCTCTATACGATCCCACAATGCAATCACCACCCCTACTTCAAGTTTTGAAGATACGATGGGAAGGGGAGTGCAGGGGGGACTGATTTCAAGAGGGGGGTCCAAGTTTAATAACGTCATGGAACACCTCTTTACGATCCCAGCATGCAATGGCCGCACTTTTTGCAAGTTAAGAATATACGATGGGAAGGGGGGTGCAGTGGGGCTGATTTCAAGAGGGGGGTTCCGGTTTAATAATGTTGTGGATAACCTATATACGATCCTACTATGCAATGTTCGCACTTTTTGCAAGTTTCGAAGATATAATGGGAAGGGGGGTGCAGGGGGGGCTGATTACAAGAGGGGGTTTCCGATTTAATAATGTTGTGGAAAACCTCTATACGATCCCACTATGCAATGGTCGCACTTTTTGCAAGTTTCGAAGAAACAATTGGAAGGGGCGTGCAGGGGGGGCTGATTTCAAGAGGGGATACCAAGTTTAATAATGTCATGGAACACCTCTATACGATCCCCCTATGCAATGGCCGCACTGTTTGCAAGTTTCGAAGAATCAATGGTAAGGGGGGTGCAGGGGGGGCTGATTTCAAGAGAGGGGTCCAAGTTTAATAATGTCATGGAACACCTCTATACTATCCCACAATGCAATCACCACCCCTACTTCAAGTTTTGAAGATACGATGGGAAGGGGGGTGCAGAGGGGGCTGATTTCAAGAGGGGGGTCCAAGTTTAATAATGTCATGGAACACCTCTATACTATCCCACAATGCAATCACCACCCCTACTTCAAGTTTTGAAGATACGATGGGAAGGGGGGTGCAGAGGGGGCTGATTTCAAGAGGGGGGTCCAAGTTTTATAATGTCATGGAACACCTCTATACGATACCAGCATGCAATGGCCGCACTTTTTGCAAGTTACGAATATATGTACGATGGGAAGGGGGGTACAGGGGGGGCTGATTTCAAGAGGGGGGTGCAGGTTAAATATTGTCGTGGAACACCTCTACACGATTTAACCATTCAATCACCGCCCCTTTTCCAACTTTCTAAGGGCGTGCAGGGGGGGGCTGATTTCAAGAGGGGGTTCCGGTTTAATAATGTCGTGGAACACCTTTATACGATCCCAGCAATCAATCACCGCAATTTTGACAAAGTAAAAGTAAAAGTAAAAGTAATAGTAAAGGTAAAGGTAAAAGTAAAAGTAAAAGTAAAAGTAAAAGTAAAAGTAAAAGTAAAAGTAAAAGTAAAAGTAAAAGTAAAAGTAAAAGTAAAAGTAAAAGTAAAAGTAAAAGTAAAAGTAAAAGTAAAAGTAAAAGTTATAGTCAAGGTCAAGATCAAGGTCTAACTCTAACTCTAACATGGGAGGGTGCGTGCAGGGGGGGTTGATTTCAAGAGGGGGGTTCCGGTTTAATTATGTCGTGGAACACCTCTATACGATCCCACCATGCAATGGCCACACTTTTTGCAAGTTTCGAAAATACGATGGGAAGGGGGGTGCTGGGGAGGCTGATTTCAAGAGGGGGGTCCAGGTTTAATAATGTCATGGAACACCTCTATACGGTCTAAATATGCAATGGCCGCCCCTTTTGAGAATTTCGTAAATTCAATGGGCAGCGGGGTGCTGGGGGGGGGGCTGATTTCAAGAGGGGTTAAATAATGTCGTGGATCAGCTCTATACGATCCAACCATGCAATCACCTCCCCTTTTGTAACTTTCGAAGATACCTTGGGAAGGGGCGTGCATGGGGGGCTGATTTCAAGAGTGGGGTGAATGTTAAATAAAGTCGTGGCATACCTCTATGCGATACCACCATGCAATCACCGCCCCTTTTGCAAGTTTCGAAGATACTTTTTGAAAGTGGGTGAAGGGGGGTGAAAAAGGGGGAGTGGGAGGTCAGTATTTTAATTTTCAATTATCCTAAACACGATCCCATAGAGCAATCACCGCAATTTTGACGCGTTTGAGAGATCGGATTAGAGGGGGGGTGAAATTAGGTCAAAAGGGGGGGAGGACGGGGTAATTTTTTTAACTATCAATCATTCACTATACGATCCTATAGAACAATCACCACAATTTTGTCGAGTTTGAGAGATCGGTTAAGTGGGGGGGTGAAAGGGGGGTAAAATGTTGGGGAGGGGGGTTCAAATTTTTTATTGTTTTTAATCCTCTTTAAGATTCCATAGAGCAATCACAGCAATTTTGACGCGTTTGAGAGATCGTATAAGAGGGGGGGGTGAAATGAGGTAAAAAGGGGGGGTGGAGGGGGTAATTTTATTAACTGTTAATTATCCTCTTTACAATCCCATAGATCAATCACCCTAATTTTAACGCATTTCAGAGATACCTGTGCAGGGGGCGAGAAAGGGGGGGTAAAAAAGGGGGGGAGATGGTAATTTTTTTTTTTGTTTAACATTACCTATACGATACCGAATAGCTCCCTATAGACAATTGTGAAGGGTTTCGGAGATAGATGTGGGAGGGGGGGGAGGGGGGAGGAAAAGGGGGGTTTTCGGATTTTTCCTCTACTCACTGGAACACCCTCTATACGATCCCAGCAAAAGGTCACCCCTCCCACGAGCGCAAGTGGGAGAACAACTATGTCAGTGAGTGAGTCAGTCAGTGGTAGTTTAGCTTTATATAATATAACTAGAGGTCGCTCGGTGCGCGAGCTGCGCGCAGCTCGCGTTTTATGTTTGGTCCTGGGGGATGTTTTTCAAAGGGTATGCAAGTTGTAAAACGTCATGGAACACCCTATATACGATGGCACTATGCAAACACCGCCCCTATTGCAAGTTTCGAATAAACAATGGGAAGGGGGGTGCAGGGGGGGCTGATTTCAAGTGGCGGGTGCAGGTTTAATAATGTCGTGGAACACCTCTATACGATCTCATCATGGAATCACCGCCCATTCTTCAAGTTTTAAATATACGATAGTAAGGGGGGTGCAGGGGGGACTGATTTCAAGACGGGGGTGCAGGTTTCATAATGTCATGGAACACCTCTATACGATCCCAGCATGCAAATACCGCACTTTTTGCAAGTTATGAATATACAATGGGAAGGGGGGTGCAGGGGGGGCTGATTTCAAGACGGGGGTGCGGGTTTCATAATGTCATGGAACACCTCTATACGATCCCATCATGGAATCACCGCCCATTCTTCAAGTTTTGAATATACGATGGGATGGGGGGTGCAGGGGGGGCTGATTTAAAGACGGGGGTGCAGGTTTCATAATGTCATAATGTCATGGGCGCACTTTTTGCAAGTTACGAATATACGATGTTAAGGGGGTTGCAAGGGGGGCTGATTTCAAGACGGGGGTCCAAGTTTAATAATGTCGTGGAACACCTCTATACGATCCCAGCATGGAATCACCGAACTTTTTGCAATTTTCGAAGATATAATGGGAAGGGGGGTGCAGGGAGGGCTGATTTCAAAAGGGGGGTTCCGGTTTAATAATGTTGTGGAAAACCTCTATACGATCCCACTATGCAATGGCCGCACTTTTTGCAAGTTTTGAAGAAACAATAGGAGGGGGGGGTGCAGGGGGGGCTGATTTCAAGAGGGGGTTCAGGTTTAATAATGTTATGGAACAACTCTATACGATCTTCTTTAGCAATCACCGCCCCTTCTGCAAGTTTCGAAGATACAATGGGAAGGGGGGCGCAGGGGGGGCTGATTTAAAAAGTGGGGTTCATGTTTAATTATGTTATGGAACAGGTATATACGATCCCACCATGCAATCACCACACTTTTTGCAACTTTCGAAGATACAATGGGAAGGGGGTGCAGGGGGGGCTGATTTCAAGAGGGGGGTGAAGGTTAAATGATGTAATGGAACACCTCTATACAATCCCACCTAGAAATCACCACCCCTTTTGTAAATTCCGTAGATTCAATGGTAAGGGGGGTGTAGGGGGGGCTGATTTCAAGCAGGGGGTGCAGGTTTAATAATGTCGTGGAACTCCTCTATACGATCCCACAAGTAATCGACGACCCTTTTGCATGTTATGAATATACGATGAGAAGGGGGTTGCAGGGGGGGGCTGATTCCAAGAGAGGGGTCCAGGTTTAATAATGTCATGGAACACCTCTATACGATCCAACCATGCAATCACCGCCCCTTTTGCAAATTTTGAAGATACGATGGGAAGGGGGATGCAAGGGGGGGCTGATTCCAAGAGGGGGGTCCAGGTTTATTCATGTCGTGAAAAACCTCTATACGGTCCCACTATGCAATCACCGCACTTTATGCAAGTTTCTAATAAACAATGGGAAGGGGGTTGGAGGGGGGGCTGATTTCAAGAGGGGGGTTCCAGTTTAATAATTTTGTGGAAAACCTCTATACGATCCCAGCATCCAATCACCGAACTTTTTGCAATTTTCGAAGATATAATGGGAAGGGGGGTGCAGGGGGGACTGATTTCAAGAGGGGGTTCCGGTTTAATCATGTCGTGGAAAACCTTTATACGATCCCAGCAATCAATCACCGCACTTTTTGCAAGTTTCGAAGATACTATGGGAAAGGGTTGAAGGAGGGGTGAAAAGGGGGGAAGGGGGAGGTTAATATTTTTTAAAAGTAAAAGTAAAAGTAAAAGTATAAGTAAAAGTTATAGTAAAGGTCAAGGTCAAGGCCAAGGTCGAGGTCGAGGTCGAGGTCGAGGTCAATGTCTAACTCTAACATGGGAAGGGGCTTGCAGGGGGGCTCATTTCAAGCGGGGGGTGCAGGTTAAATAATGTCTTGGAACACCTCTATACGATCCAACCATGGAATCACCAGGCCTTTTGCAACTTTCGAATAAACGATGGGAAGGGGGCTGCAGGGGGGGCTGATTTCAAGAGGGGGGTCCCGGTTTAATAATGTCGTGGGACACCTCTATACGATCCCACCATGCAATCACCACTCTTTATGCAAGTTTCGAAGATACTATGGGAAAGGGGATGAAGAGGAGTAAAAAGGGGAAAGGGGGGGTTAATATTTTAATTGTCAGTTATCTTCAACACAATCCCATAGAGTAATCACCGCAATTTTGACGCGTTTGAGAGATCAGTTAAGAGGGGGTGTGAAATTGGGTAAAAAGGGGTGGAGAAGGGGATATTTTTTTTAATTGTTAATCATTTTCTATACGATCCCGTAGAGCAATCACCCCAATATAAACGCATTTCAAAGATTTTTGTGCATGTAGCGAGCAAGGGGGGGTAAAAATAGGGTAGGGTGGTCAAATTTTTAATTGTTTATTATCCTCTTTACGATCCCATAGAGCAATCACCGCAATTTTGTCCCGTTTTAGAAATGAGATTTGAGGGGGGGGGGTGAAATTTGGTGAAAAGGAGGGGTGGAGGTGGTAATTTTTTTAACTACCAATCATTCACTATACGATCCCATAGAGCAATCACCGCAACTTTGTCGCGTTCGAGAGATCGGATTAGAGGGGGGGTGAAATTAGGTCAAAAGGGAGGGAGGACGGGGTAATTTTTTTAACTATCAATCATTCACTATACGATCCTATAGAACAATCACCACAATTTTGTCGCGTTTGAGAGATCGGTTAAGTGGGGGGGTGAAAGGGGGGTAAAATGTTGGGGTGGGGGGTTCAAATTTTTTATTGTTTTTAATCCTCTTTAAGATCCCATAGAGCAATCACAGCAATTTTGACGCGTTTGAGAGATCGGATTATAGGGGGGGTGAAATTGGATGAAAAGGGGGGGAGGAGGAGGTAATTTTTTTAAACGTTAATCATTCTCTATACGATCCCATAGAGCAATCACCGCAATTTTGTCGTGTTCGAGAGATCGGATTAGAGGGGGGGTGAAATTGGATGAAAAGGGGGGGAGGAGGGGGTAATTTTTTTAACTGTTAATCATTCTCTATACGATCCCGTAGATCAATCACCCTAATTTTAACGCATTTCAGAGATACCTGTGCAGGGGGCGAGAAAGGGGGGGTAAAAAATGGGGGGGAGGGGGTAATTTTTTTTTGTTTAACATTACCTATGCGATACCGAATAGCTCCCTATAGACAATTGTGGGAGGGGGGAGGAAAAGGGGGGTTTTCGGATTTTTCCTCTACTCACTGGAACACCCTCTATACGATCCCACCAAACGTTCACCCCTCACACGAGCGCAAGTGGGAGAACAACTATGTCAATGAGTCAGTGAGTGAGTGGTAGTTAAGCTTTATATAGTATAATATAATTACGACTATACCACGTACTTTACTATTCTCCTGCTGACGTTTCGTTGACCGTTTAGAGGTCCTTCCTCATGAGCACCGTCCGCGACCACGCTCTACGCTCACGTATAGTCGTAATAATATTCTAAAATGATACCAAACCACGATAATTTTAAGTCAAGGAAGAAGTTATCAAAAAAAAAACTTAATAGGCTCAATAGGCATTACATTAATTGGCTAAAAATCTGTTTAACATACGAGATAATATATCACACCTTAAAAGATGAAATACTAGAATTAGATCAGAGAAACAAAGTAGTTTCGAGCAATTTATGGTGCCGTTTAAAGGAATCGCACCCAAATATACCTCATCCCAGATAATATCTGATTATCGCTGAAGAGCCGATAGCAAATTAAAAAAAGAAACTACTAATTCAAGTATAATTCGTTTTCAATTTGTTCTGTTTAATTTGTATCTACCAGACACTGCTATTTCTGCCTCGCTGTATTTCGTAGTATCTTTTACACCGTGTTTATTCCTTCTTTGTGTTTTAGTTTCAAAGGGAGTATGCATGTAAGGCTCATCTGTGTAAACATGTGTGTTATAATTGTAAACATTCATTTAAATTACAACCTCAGCCGGAAAGCTGCTTTCCTGTAAGTTATATTATATATTAGAGTACTGTAAACAATTTCTGGTTATTAGTCTGTAATGTTATTATTTAGGAATTTACGATTTGAGCTGTTTGTTTATTTTCGTGTTGGTCTGGTGGTACTCCGACTTCTGTTCGGAGGTCGTGGGTTCGAACCCGGTCGTGCAACAATGGATTTTACCACTCGAAAAAATTAAGTGTGATTAACGCATGCTCAAAACGGAATACGTCGTGAGGAAACCGACATGCTCTAGAACCAAAAATTAGGAGGTATGTGCCAATAGTTAGTGTTCCAATAAGCGGCGATGGGCTTGCAATCTGTCACGTGGAATGCTAACTTGTAAAACCGGGCAAGTGCCAAATGTAATGTTTGGAAGTGCCTCTGACTACCCCCTAATTGGTACTTCAAAGATCTACTCACTGAGCATGTATCTGAGGATACATGCTTTTACATGTTTTTTAGTTTTTTGATAACATTTTAGATCGTCATAAAATTTCGTTTTCCACGACAGACTTCATAATTTTTCACCCTCCGCTGGCCATTATTCAAAAACATAAAAATTACATCTTGGATTTTTCTTTAATCTCAAATAAGTGTTTTCGCACGAAGACGCTTTAGAATAACGTGTTATTCTTAAGCGTCTATATTTAGAATGTCGAGTAAAATGTTCAATTGATAGAACCCTCTGACTAGGGTTTATTGATTTTCCCTGGTGTGACTCAGCCGTTTTGGAAACATGGGCGAGTGCGTACAACCAATTCTATTCGAAACATATTGTTACCGAGCCAAGTGGAATTTAGTTGTTTCCTTATGTAATTTCTGTAGATACAAATTATAATCTTGACCTATGTGAATAGCAGTGCTATTGTTATCGCTATACAAATCTGCGTTATATCTTATCAACTTTATCAATATATTTTTTTCTACATGTCTACATTGTTCAGTCCATCCATTTCATAGCTTTCAAACAACAAAACATTGAGTATTTTGATAAGTAATCTATTTTGAATTCAAGAATTGAATGCACTTGGCAATATGCTGAGATGTTTGCCAATTATATTATGTCCTACAAAAATATTTATTTTAAAATAATACGTCTATCACTACATATACATTTGATTTGTTTCCGTTTATCTTAATCGCTTAATCGGCAACCAGGTTTAGAATATGGTGTACGAGGGTTTCGGTAGCCGGCTTAAAACTTCGCGAGATCTCATTTCGTGTTGAACTACAATTTTTAAACTGTTCTTAGTTCACTTGTGCTCTCCTCTTGAACTTTTTGCGCTTGTTTGATTAGCTGTTATCTTATCAGCTATTAAATAAAACAGATATGAATCATAATACAGGTTATCATTTCCTTACCATATTATTTTATTTTGGCACTTGTTTGCCTACATTGGGAACATTCCAGCAGTATTTTTCTTCAAAAGCCACTTTTCGTTCTTTGCGTCCAATCCAATCTAATCTGATTGGTTTGTAAATTCAATATTGTTTTTATCAAAGTCACTTGTAATTTCAAGTTTCTTTGTCGGCGCAAGTAACATTCAATTCTTTCTAGCTTCTTTCTGAGCAATCATGTCACGATAATTTAGGTCAGAGACCAGTTCAAGATATAGTGGCCTTTTTTTCTGAAAAGAGTCAGTGCGTCGTGTTGTGGCTCCTTTCATCATAAAAATTATTTCGTTCAATAAATTAACTTGGGAGTAAGATGGCCAGGGCTCTTCCAAGCCCTGTCCAATTTCAAGTGAAATTGATCTGGGGGCACGATCACGACCTCATGCAAAGGCCAGTGGGAACAACGAATGCTCGGTGGTTAATGGTCGCTCGAATCAGAACGAACATCGTGAGATACCAGAAGATCCCTCGGGACTTGCAGGGAAGAAATTGAGAAAGCTGAGGCGCGGTCACGAGTCTCTGTTGAAATGTGAAATGTTAGAGGGGGACAATGAACGATGGCCTATAAGCGAGCGTATAAATTGATTATTATGAAGCTATATCTGTATTTTGTTAAATATACTTATCTAAGAACATGTAATTTATGAAACAATGATTGAATTAAATTGAGCCCTTCATTGGAATGCAGAATTATAAGCACTTCATTGCTCGAGTGAAGCCGGTCGCTATTCCAAGATCAGAACGCCAACTTCATATTGACACGACATCGCGACACTTTCTCCGACACGCTCGAAAGCGCAGGAGACAATAGAGCGAGAGACGGTTTGTGTTTAACTCCTTATTGATAGAATACGCAGCCGTGGGAAACGAAGGAAGCATATCATTTTATGAACTCGTATTCTGTATCATTAGCTGAAAGAGTTCCTCTGCTGGACAAGCGTCCCATAAATAGTCTCACGAACATTTACGAGCCACCACCATCACCATCTTCCAAATTCTGCGTCCTACACAGGGTCAGTTGGCCTTCCAGCATGACGCCTTCCATTTCGTGGTCGGCCATTTTGAGAACCTTTATTCCCTGTTGCACGTCAACTTGCAAGCTGTATCAAAACAGTTTATTTTCAGAGGTTTAGTCTCCAAGTAATCGAGAAAGACGATATTCGTTTGAAAAACAAATCAAATTGTTTCCTTTTATGTGGTAACACAAATACGAATTCATGATTGTGTTTGAAATTCCTTAGCCAGAATGGAAGTCAATATCATTACATCAACGAAACAAACAAATTCCGGGAGAGTTGAAACGGATAATTCTGTATTCGAAGCGTCCATCATTATTAAATAGAAAATTAGATGTTGATTGCGCAGTTGCGACGAAATAACAAGGGAACGTGAACGAATAATACTACGATACTAAGAGAATAACAATTTCTTACAAACCTTGATCTGCAAAGGAAGACTAGGTAAGCTTCAGCTACGCTACGCTAAACTGCTTGCTATCAGGCGCGTCAAATCTAAAATGATTCCTAGTTCTGTGGTTCGCATCGCAACCGATAAAGGTTTGCGTTAATCTTTTATTGACGCAGAAATCAACTCGTTTAAATAACTCTCGTCACAAAACTAGTTTAAATAACTCTCGTCATAGCGTAAGACGACTCGTCTTATTCGTGGCCAGGCCAGGCATGGGCGGTCAAATACAATTGAAGTGTAAAAAATACTACATTATACATCCTAAGAAATTGAAGAGTTACTCTTGAGATCAGTTACTACTGCCTGTCAAAGCTGGTCATTTTGAAATCTATAGAGTATTCGATTTCAAATCACGAATGAAGCGATCGAAAGAAAATATTGCAGAAGTGGTGCTTGAGCGAGGGGCGTTGAATCTTTCACTAAAGGGCCTAAAGACCTTAATACTTAAACCAGTCTCTTGCCTTTTGACACCAAAATAAAGAGATCTAGTGGTAACCATATCACTTTCACCATTGTAACTGTCATCGTTCATTACCTCTCGATGTCTCCGGTCATTCGAGCGACCGTTATCTTTTCGTTTTGCCATTGTTCCATAATTTTCATCGGTATTAGTCATAGTCTCTGTTTCAGAGTTTAATTTATCTGGCCATTAATGAAATGTGCATTTACCACCTCATTATGCTAAGGCTCGCTTCAAGAAATGTAATAAAAATCTAGCGCTATTTAAATAGCTTAGATATCTCGTTAGGTGAATTTAGGATAGAAGAAAATATGTTTTTTTTAGATCAATGTTATTCGGATTTATGGACACCTAGTATATTATAATAATATCTGCGATCACACGTAAGTATTGTGTGTGTGTGTGTGTGTGTGTGTGTGTGTGTGTGTGTGTCTATAGGCAGGCACGTATCTTTTTCGTATGACTGATTTCTCAATACAACATTCGCTTCATATTCTTCTGACGTTATCAAATTTAGCGTTTCTCGTGGGAAAATAATATTTTTTCCGTTTGTGGGCTCACTTCTCAGTAAATATTCTTGTTCAATATTCAACAAATAACGTTTGTTTTTAGTATTTGCATACCCTTTAAATATTTGCAATGTAAATACCCTTGAGCGCCATTTCAGATAATTAGGTACTACGATTAGTTGCGTCAACAATGTCAAGTGTTTAGTTTATTGCTGGTTTTTTACTAAAATCAATAATCTAAAGTACCTCTCCGTTTTTTTTTTTCAATATTATTGCTTTTAATTTTGTTCGAATCGTTCGCTTACAACTTAACACCTACTAAGGCATAATTTATATCTTCAAATTTTAATCTTTTAATTATTAACTAATTAAGTACCTATCTACTACGATTACCAGCATCGGTTTTCTGTCAAACACATCCTCTCAACTATTTTACTGTGTTTCAATCAGTGACGCACAAGTTTTATACGGATTAGTGGGCTCTATTCAATTAGCGACAGCACGTGACTCTAGTGCGAATACTCGTATGGTGCGATACGTGACATACTATGCATTGTTAAATTAATATTTTTAAGGCCCTTAGCTTTACAATGGCAGCGATTCGCTTATAAACTGACTTGTAACTTACAAAAATATCGAATGAAGTAACTTACAAGAATAGGAATTTCAAATTCAAAATGTTTTTCTAGTCACATCAAACTCACTATAAAAACGCAAATGGTAACTCTCATTTTGTCTTGACATTTTCTCTTTCTTTCTTGAGCTGATAGAGTTAATGGTAGGCTGGATTGTGGCTTAGAACCAAAAAAATTTTCTACTCAAACAGCTTCCTTGAGCAAAAATTCAATAGCTTCTAAAACCTTGGTGATAATACCTGCTTAACACAAAACAATGTTTTTCTAATAAACAAATGATTGTTGTTTCCTAGCGGTTAAAACCATGAACGTAGTAAGATTAAAGTACCCATCTACATTTACATTTAAGTGCGTGAGCGTGAGTTTTCACAAATGCTACAATCACATTACATACGCGTTATTTTTGATACAAATAATCTCTTAAGTAGTATTTTTATAGGTTTTCTTTTATAGGTATTTGCAAGAATATAACATCGAATCGCAGCTCAGCCTCTAGGCTGACAAAATAAAGTTTTGTCAGCCTAGAGGCTGAGCTGCACTAATTTACATCGCGTTGGCGTTAATTATTTTACGTAAAATAATGTACAACAGAATCCCACGAGAAACGCTTATTGTCAGTTTTTACTAAGTTCGTTTAATTTTGCGCAAGCCGAATACGAAACTTAATTTTGGCAGCTCTAAACTTAATTTTACTCAATTATAGTAAAGTTTGTACGAAGCGAATTGCCACCAATAACTCTTATAATGTTACGTAATTAAATTGCAAAGATTTGTCCCTCTCACGCCAAAGACAGTGCTTACAGCACTCTTAATTCCGTTGAGTATCGTTCTCAATATCCCTTGGTTAAATTCAAATTTCAATAAGACTCACAACATCCCTCTTAAGACCATTTAATTCGCTCTGATCTTTATTCAGAATTTCTTGAAGCAAAGCGTCTTCTCCAATATTTATTGAATTTATTAAAGTTGAATATTTATTGATTTTATTAAAGTAAGTTACGTTTATAGATGTAAAATTTCTTGGACATTAGATTGAAACAGTTTCTTTCCTCATTATTAATGCACCCCCAGCTATTTGCTATCAGTCAATGACTCGCTGACCTTTCTTATCAGGGCCGTCGCAACGCGTGGCGCAGACACTATCCGCCTATTCGGGTATCGTTTTAGGATAATCATTGAGGTCGTCCATCTTTTGAAGATAAGCTATAAACACTATCTGAGACTCTTGGGTGGCACGCGGATCAGTACATTAACATCAGTGATATCTAGATCATTTGTGTTTGATGAGTTTTCTCTCTCTAGCTTTCTGTGACCTCACGAGGGCCGTGGAATATCTAAACTTATAAAATCGTTTGTTGACGGACTGACTGACTGATCTATCAACGCTAAGCCAAAGCAATTAAGTCTAGAAACATGATATTTGGAACATAGGCTTGATTTGCTAAAAAAGGATTTTTGGAAATTTCAACTTGGCTGAGAACTTTGTATGAAAGTCTTTGTTCTTTGAAGTAAGAAACATGGAAATTTGATTTACAGTTACTTAGAATAAATAAATAATATCTTGTTTCGGGGTTTTTGGATTTTCACATTTGAAGCGGGTGAAAGTTTGTATGGGAGTATCGGTTTTTGACTCCACTCGTTCAAAGCCGTGGACAACAGCTAGTCGGATATAATGCTGTTACTCTTTCACGTAAAAACTACTGAACGGATTTTGATGACACTACAGAAATATAGCTTGTACATGACAATAACACATAGTCTACAATATATAATGATATTGTGCGATTTGGCCATAATATAACGATAAAGTATCCTCTCTGGCGCAGTGGGCAAAGGTCCGCCTGAGACGCAGAAGGTTGCGGGTTCGATTCCAAATGTTTGTAATGTTTGTCTCGGGTCTGGGTGTTTTCTATGTATGTATTTACAAAAAAAGTATATAAGTAGTATCAGTCATGTAGTTCCCATAATACAAGCTCTGCTTCGTTAAGGGCTAGATGATGCTGAGAAAAAAAAAATGGTATTGGAAATATCAATATGTTTCACGGCTAAACCGCTGAGCCGTATGTGATGAAATTTGATATGGACATAGTTTGAAGCCTGGGGACGGTCATACGCTACTTTGATCAAAATATTGCTACTATCAGAAAGAAATATAGGTTTAAATAAAATCAATATAATATATAAAAAATGAATATAATTTTTGTTTTAAACGATTTCATTACCAAAACGAAATAAATTCTTTTAACAACAAACCACACCATTTGGCATCTCTGTTAACAAAATAATTTGTAAGTTCAAGATGTGGATACAATATAGATAAGATTTTATGATTTTGAATGTTCTTGAACGATATTTTTGCGTTTCGTTCATCCTCATCACATTCTTCATACAAGCTCGTCGGTTTGGGGTACTATCCACTTGGACTTCCTCCAGAACGTCTCCAATTTGATTCGAGTACGTTTGCAGATACCTTCCTCTTCCAACTATCCCATTGCCAATCGCCTTGTATACTTGTTTTGTTAATCTTCTTACATCCATCCTCTCTATGTGGATACAATATAGATAAGTTTTTATGATTTTGAATGTTTTTGAACGATATTTTTGCGTTTCGTTCATCCTCATCACATTCTTCATACAAGCTCGTCGGTTTGGGGTACTATCCACTTGGACTTCCTCCAGAACGTCTCCAATTTGGTCCGAGTACGTTTGCAGAGACCTTCCTCTTCCAACTATCCCATTGCCATCGCCTTGTATACTTGTTTTATTAATCTTCTTACAACCATCCTCTTTCTACAATCCCGAAACATTTCAACTCTATATACATTACTCAACTTTCGTTTCTACATCTTCATTCACTACACATTTTTTATGATTTATTTATTTGTTTGGTTGTTTCTCGAAGGAGGGCGCTAATATTCGCGACACAGTTATTTTAAACTTCTGCGAATATTACCGTGCCTTAAAGTTTTTGTATTTTGTTATTGACCCAATTAAATATATTTTTGATATTTTGACATTGTTGTCTTAACACGCTGTTCGTTCCTTACTCTATCTTTCAAAGGTACACTACACATCCTTATTTTATGTATATATTGCCTTATGTATTATTATTGTTTTAGGTCAGTAATGTTTATTAAAATTACTGATAAGCGATCTCAATTAATAAGTATTTTTAATATGTACTTGTTAATATAATTAGTTCATCTCATTGTTTTCACCAACTGTATGTTCTACATTAAGTTTATTATGCTTAATGAGAAGGAGTGTAAGCATTGTCTTCATTATCCGCTTATCGTTAATCTGTTGTAACACATCTCTAGTTTTATTATTTAATAGCTATTATTGCTAGTACTTACTATAAGGTACTTCTGTGCCGCTGATAACATTGTTTGCTCTTAATTCATAAGAGTGTACTCTTATCGGTAGAACATACGTAGTCTTTGTCGTTAATTGCGCTATTTATCTATAATTATATAATTGTTTTGTTTCAGGTAAACACAGCAAAAGGATAAAATATTGGTTAGGTACAGTAAAGGAAACGAGAGTGTGCCGAAAACATCTTAATTTATATCCTAATCGGTTTTTTGGGAAATGGTTTACGTTCGACTTTCAAACACTTTGTCGAAGTAAAATCAGCTTTGCCATACGTAATAATACGTATTTAATTAAATATACGAAGGGTGGGAGAGATTAAGTATAGTCATAATCATTTAACCCCAACAATAAAATATTCAATGAAGAACAGCCTAATCTATTTTGAATCTAAATACACATTAGCATTCAAATGTAATTCAGAATTATGGTAATGGCAGAGCATATTAATCGCGACCTTATTTCCTTACGTCTAATACGTTTCCAAAGCACGTTTCCGTTCGCTGGTATCATAGCAACAAGTGGCGGATTTCACTTTCGCGTCTACCGGGGTGGACGACCTGGCTGTTTGCCCACTTTATCCTACCAAGGAAACTAATCGCCCGTAAAAACTGCAAGAACCACAATAAACTGTAAGACCAGGAGCTAAGGTACAATCAGCGTTATGCAGCATAGTGGTCGAAACGGCTAACGATTTATTTAAACGCTAGCGAGCTGATAGTTTAAATGGATGGGCTATGATAGCGATAGGGCTGGCGAATAGGGAATTCTTGAAATTGTTTAGAAATTAATTAAATTTCGGTGTACGTTACCTACTGAGCAAAAGATAATACGTTAAACCCGAAAACTATAAGCTCTTATAAACAGTGGAAGTAAATCGAAATTCAAAACTTGAAGCTTCCAAAAGTAAATAGATGTAACACTTAATCGTTCCATCCAGACACATAAGCACGTTTTTGTGATTCTGTGTCTGATCTTTCAGAACTTAACTTAAACTTGCCATAAATGTTTCTAAATATTGATCAAAGACAAGGGAAACCATTGAAGAAGAAAGGAACTGAAAACTATTGAAACGAACAACCAATAACACACATCTAAAATACCCAGTTTCAAATATTTAGCAAAACTAGTTCAAGGTCGATAACTACGAAAGAAACTGCTTCTTTTACTCAGATATTTCAGTTAAAAGCTCGCTTTAAAACTTTAAACCACACCGACCGTTTTTTTCGTTTTTTCCGACCGTTCGGAAAAGTTTAGGGAACTCCCTAAAACTCTTCCGAACGGACGGACTCTTGTCCGATCACAGGGACGCATATGCAGCATGGACAAACTATTAATCATAATTTAGCAAAAAGCTTTATAGTCATTGTCGGCCCTATCCTGTTACCGTGGTATTCAGTCCCCTGCCCGTCCTATGGAAATCAATAATGCTTTTAGCGCTAATGGCCGGACTCTGTGCTCAGGCATTTGCCAACGGGCCCACCTGTTTGGAAATACCTATGTCGACATGCCCCTGTCTGGCGGTTGCTAATTATTCGAGGGATATTTAGGGAAAGCGACCCTGAAATTTAGAATTATGTCTACTAATCTATTAGATTCTGTTGTAAACTAATGTTTTGCGTTTTTTTTCTCTCTGCCTGAGATTTACTGGTCGAAAAATTCAGTGTAAGTAGGTAGCGATTAGCATCTGCTTCAGGTTTCTGATTGGCTTTGGGTGATTTCAGAACACATTCATATCTCTTCGCGACATTGTGAAATGAGATGTTTTTGTTAGACATTTACCATTTTCTAAGAGCAATAGCTTTTCAAATACCTAACTTAGACTTGATCACAAAGAGTCACATGAAAATATTATCGATACTAAAAGAGAATGTGTATTTTCATACAATACTAAAGATACGAAAGCACATAAAAATAATCAAACGCCCTGTAAAATATAGAGGTAAATTCGGTGCCGTCTACTCAATAAAACTTGCAGTAAATTATTTTATTGGAATTGTGAAGTCAGTCTTGTAATAAAATAAAGTTTGCGATTTATTATTTTTATTCTCGATATAGCCACTTTGGCTAGAGCAAGATACTAAATCTACTAAGATCGCGGGGGCAGACTTATATATTTTTATTAAATACTTTTTATGCTAGCTGGCTTTTACCATACAATACGATGTACCTTAACTCGGTCTTAGAGAAGCTAGGCTTTACTGATTGTTGAGGAAATATCGGCTAATGGCGCAACTCGTTCCTTATCCGCTGATCAAAGTTAGATTGTGGTTGCAATTTGTTCAGCAAATGAGATATGTATCAAACTGATTAATACGTTGCATAAACTTTAACATTTTTTATCAAAACGTATTACTGGAATTGGCACATAAACCCAGATTTAGAGGAAGTATTGGTTTCGGAATTGGGAATATATTTCAGTTTGCAAGGCGAATTTGGGTCGTTCAGACAGATCAGACACGGGAAGACCTTATACACGATTAGGTATTTCCGTTAGTACAATTTATTAAGCGTGATATGAAGTATTATTTTCCATAGCTAACAAAAGCCCACCTGACTATGATAATTAATAGGAAATTGCTTATTTATTTATTCAAATGGTCCTATAATGAAACAAGGGTACTCCAGCCGGCGCGCCGCAGATACGGATTTGTTTATAAAAATTAATGTTAAATTTATTTGATTAAAATTTAGTTTGGTTTTTATACTTTTAACACAGTCGTCTATATTATAAAGAATGCGTAATATTTACGAATTCTTTATATCCCGAGTACTACTCAGGCACCTATAGTAAATATTACAACCTCAACCTCTGTGGCGCAGTGTGCCTGAGACGCAAAAGATTGCGGGTTCGATTCCCGCCGCGAGACAAATGTTTGTATTTCTGCAAATATTTGTCTGGGGTCTAGGTGTTTTCTATGTATAAAATGTATGTATATACAAATATATATATATAAGTAGTATATCAGTCATGTAGTTCCCATAATACAAGCTCTGCTTAGTTTGGGGATAGATGACGCAGTCCAGCATTATTTATTTATTATTACTCATTCAGTTATAAATCTTAAATAGACCTAGAACCCATTATTGTTTTGAAATTATACTCAATCGTGCCGAGTTTGTGAGCACTGAGCGTTTATGTGTGCATTTATAAAATGGAGTGACTCAGATTGTGCGTAACTTCAGAGAATCGCATTATAAGAATGATTACGCATTTAAAAACAACATCGTTTAAAGCTTCAGTATTATTAATGTGGATTTGACCTCCAGGACTTTATGGATTCAAAACATTTGCATTTACATCAGTTGTTTTATCCTTCCCAACTCTTGTGTTATTATTATTTACATCAATAATTTCTTGATTTATGTCTCTCCTTAAAACTTCGGGTTTATCAATCTGTTGTTCATACGTTCTACCTACTTCTACCTATTTAAAACTGTTATGTTGTTTATCAATAATAATGTCGGTCTTATTATTTCCTTACCATATTTACCTACGTGGTTATCATTGTACTGGCTCTTTTCTCTTTTTTGAGAACGCATTTTTGCCAGCGTGGTTGTTATTCTGACGATCGATTTCACTCCAAGTGGGTCACTTCCTGACGTCAATTACATTCTTCGCATCCTAAGAATATTCAAGCATATCTTCCGGTTAGTATAAATAAAGTTAATCCGTTAGGCAGCGCGCACACCGAAGCAACATAATTATTTCTATCGCCACAAATATACCCTGTTCTGTAAACAATGTTATGGCTAATTATGTTTATGGCTTTCAAATATTCTCTAAGGGCACTTACATTTCCATGACACGCGTCAATCGTTTTTGACTTTATAATTTTTCTTGTGGTGTCCATTAATGATTATTAAAAAAAAACTGTATTTTATTTTATAATGTATACACAAATAAACACTAATGAACAGAATGATATAGCATGGTCAAAAGCAATGTTAGTAAGTCAACCTTTGAGACTAGATTTAGGTGTAAGTGTGGTGTAGGCTTTTTTAACTAGCCTCACTAGAAATATTATCTGTATGTATCTTTGCTATGCGGCCTGCGCGGTCGTTTGCCTCATAGCAGGTCGTCGGGCTAGGAAGCAATCGTCAGCGGTGTTCCTTGAACTTGTGGCACAGATTGAGGTGGATGCGTATTCGAGGCCAGTGGAATAACGCACCTGCTAATTTACGTAATGAATCATTAATTGATGACATCAGAACGTAGACATGAATGAGTACAACTCGTTTGAAGTTCATTGTCCGAGGATTGTGGAATTCGAAGTCTACATTACTTCGATGCTATTACGACAGAACCCTAAAAACGATTATCGGTGGTTGGTTAAGTATTTTATATGTGGAATTTCACACGAACTTTCTAATTCCAGTAATAAGAGTCTATACCATACCTACCTACCAAGTCTACGACACTGGAGTTTTGGATTTTTCGTCGTTCTAGAGCTGTTACTATATGAAATTGAAAAGTTTGCCAGGCAGGTCGATTGAACTAATCTTGAGCGTGCTTCACGCTCTGCGAGTTCAGTCACTAGCACTCTGAAATCTCATCGGATTATCGACCTTGTTCATTTCACGTGCCAATTTGGCGAATCTAGTTTTTTATGAAATCAGTTGCGCTTTTGTGTTTATGATGACGAGACAAGATTTAGTGCAAGTCGGCTATTTATAATAATGTATCTACCAATAAACAAGACTGGTTTTGAAATAACTAAAATGACCGAGATCAAAAGAGAAAACTGAGCCGTGACCTTCGTGGTGCGCTTGAAATAGAAGAGATTTACATATATTATAGTAGGTATCATTATTGATTCGTTGTCTTTGCTCGAGCTCGAGCAAAGACAAAGAGCTCGAGCTGGAGGCTCGGCACTCGAGCCTCCAGCTCGAGTGCCGTTGTTATCAAATAACTCTAAACTAATTAATGACGACATATTAATCATATTCTTTCGTATATATTTTTTCTTTTAAAAATTTTGTCCAAGTCGTTCAAAGTCGTCCAAGTCGTGTCGTTCTCTCTATTTCTATTTAATTACCGGCGTTGTTCGTAATTCCAAACGTACCCAAATCAAGTGCTAATTCATACTTAATTGGGGTAGGCTACGGCAAGAAATCTCGAAGACAATCTATTTTCATATCTTCTCGCAAATTCTTGTTGCTTGTGTATCACATTACTAATTAAACCATTATTACTCGTCTGTAATAAAATTCCTCGCAAATGTTCTCATTTATAGTGCCTAGTACCTACTATGATATGATTATCTCATGTAATTTGTATGCGAATTGAGCATGGTTCCTTTATGTTTGCGCCCTTGGTGTGTGATCGTGATACTCGTGATCATTACTCGACTTAACAGACCGAGACTGTGTGTGCCCTAAATATCTCCTCGGGTCGTGATGTGAAATAGTTGCATTTTTGACGCTTTCATTTTCAACCTTGTCATTTGATGCAGTCTTTGTCTAGTGTGTCTCTACTAGATTTTGTACCTATTATGGTTGTCCGCATCACCAGGGATCACCTGTGAATCCCACACTTGACACTTTGTACCTACTATGGTTGTCGCTATCACCAGGGATCACCTGTGAATCCCACACTTGACATTTTGTACCTATTATGGTTGTCGCTATCACCAGGGATCACCTGTGAATCCCACAATTGATACGTTCAGCGCTATCAACACCGATAAATAACCGTTTATAAATGAGTGCTTCCGTGCTTAGGAGGGGACGTTACTCTATCACTTCCTGCTTGAACGTTAGGTCATGGAGGGCTTTGGGAGGTCGGAGGTCTATAACCTCGGAAACCAGCGTTGGTCACAATTTCGTACCTACGTGCACCTAGCCTCCGTCAACCAGATTTCCCATTATAATACTGTCCAACTTCACTAAGCTCAATAGCAAACAAGATGAACGACTCACGAGAATGATGGAAAGATTAATTGCTTTCGAAACCAATTTATCATCAACGTGCATGTTCGGTTTTTGACGTGAAATCCAAACAAACCTGACCTGTTTGCTTTGATATGCTCTCCTCGCAGTCTCCAGTCCAACGGTAGATTGCCTGCGAAAAGTGATTGATGAATGGATGTCACAACCGCTTAGATTGGTTTCGGGTTTCGAATTGTCATCTATTTGGGAGCCTTGTTCTACTTTGTTGTTTTTGTTTATATTTGCTATTCCATATATCGTCTTATAATAATATGGCGTGGGATATTTAGTTTGAATTACTTGTCCATAATATATTATAATCAAACTGCTGTAAGTTTGAAAAATAAAAATGCTCCACTGGCTAGATCAGGGCTAGTGGACAGAACGATATCAAAGAATGGATATGTTATAAAATCTTTACAATTTTGTTTACCTGGGCGCTCTGTGGCACAGAGGGCGAAGGCCCGCCTGATACGCAAGAAGGTTGCGGGTTCGATTCCCGCCGCGGGATAAATGTTTGTAAGATCTGCAAATATTTGTCTCGCGTCTGTTTTCCATGTATAATATGTATGTATTTACAAAAAAAAAGTATATCAGTCATGTAGTTCCCATAATACAAGTTCTGCTTAGTTTGGGGCTAGATGATGCTGTGTGAAAAATGACCAGCATTATTTATTTATTTATTATTAATAAGTTTTTAAATGTACCTACCTACTAAAAGGTCAGTGTCTGAAATTAATATGGGTTCATTGTAAACCACGCTAAAGTTCTTGAACCATCAATCCCAACAATATGTGTCCTTCAGCTTTCAGAATTTTGGTTTGATTGATTGCTTTTAAAAAAATCCTCAATTTTGTTACAAGCACGATATTCTACTATTTCTGCATTGTGCGCGTATGAGTCAACCTATTAACTAATCCTAAAATAGCAACAGCATCTCAACTCATGGTGCGTGAGTAACCGACTTGATATTTCGTAATCTTAGGCTTGAAGGTTTTTCTTATTGTAGGTCAGTGTCTTTTAATCTACACGCACTTATCACTTGACTTCGATCGTAAGATAATTTAAATAGTAGTGACTTTCTCACTCAAAATTTTAAGCATCTTAAGAACAAAGTTAAAGTCAATAGGTTATTATTCATTGAAATCACAAGGATCATATAGAAACGTCAGCTGAAAGCAGACGTTTGTTATGAGATTTTGATTTTGCTAGGTATGTATATGAATCCTAGTTTTCAAATAAGAAATGCAGCTTATCTTAACTAATAACAACGTCGTCATTAATCTGGATTAATTCCTTTCAAAACAAAAAAACAAACACGCTCACGACTGTCTTCCCCATAGTGGACGTCCTCAGGTACATACCCAGTGAGTAGATCTTTGAGGATACCAAGTAGGGGGTAGTCAGAGGCACGTCCAAACATTACATTTGGTACATGCCCACGTTTTGCAAGTTGTAAGCATTCCACGTGACAGGTTGCAAGCCCATCTTCCTTTCAATTCAATCTTATGTTCTTTGGTGTTTGATGGTGTTCATTTCGCTTCAGAATCTTGTTGTTGGCCAGTCTAAATGTATAGTTCCATATGGTCAGGTTGTTATTAATAAATGGGCATTGAGGTCATGCAAAAAAGGAGAAAGAAGGAGCCTCAACAAATCTTAATATCAAAATACTACGCATGTTGTCCTAGATTCTGCAATTAGCTAGTTCGCTAGCGTGCCCTACCGTGGGAATTAGGAATGCCATGTTGTGGTTCATTGACTGGGTGGAACGCCCAGTTTTAATTAAGATTTTATCTAAAGCACTTTTATGAAGGACTCTATGATTCTAGTTTTCTGATAGCTTAACGCTTTAAATTATCAATTAGGTAGATATATCAGTGATATAATTAGTTTTGTAAAAGTAAAGAGCTTAGTAATAGAAATGTTTTGTTTACTTTTAGGTAATAAATTATCCAATAACATTACCCTCAACCTGGTGGCTGACCTAACGTAAGGTGACTAAAGAAAGACTTTGGTCAAGGAGCCAGACTGTTATTATTAAACAGTGTTTCGTCTGTATCTTGTGATATTACTAAGATAGTAGATTTATATTTTTATTATTAAGTACGGAGTTCGACTCCAGTTGATCAGTTATATTAAACTCCGTTGTTCACACCAAGTAATAAGCTTTTAAGCTAAAGAGATAGTTGGCTTTGAACTTTGTTAAGCCTGTATACGAGGCTTACATTTTTAATCGTGTGAGTAAAGTGTCTTCTCCAGCCAACCATTAATCTCCTCGTACGTGTTACATTATTCACGTACACTTTTACTCAAACTGACTTAGTCCCATTTGTATCTTGTCGCTTTAAAAGAATATTGGTCCTTTCTGAGCAAAAAAGCCTTTTTTCAACTCGATATCCGTCCAAAGAATCCGTCTTTGATGTTTCGAAAGTTTAATAGAATTCTTTTTTTCTTTATACTGAGTGACCCTTCTAATAGATATTTTTCGAAGTTACTAAAGCCTACGCTTAGAATTGTACTTAAATAATTGGTGTACGTGACTGAAAACTACACACATGGAGAATATTAAAGTCATGGCGATTAATGGAACAGAACTAAACGAAAACTGATCACTAGATTAATTCAGGCGGAATTGGTCACCGCACTACCTACTACAAAATTTGACACATTTCAATTTAATCTTATAAGGAAAGCAAGATATAAGATTTCCTTGCCTTTCGTTAGTAAGTTTCGATTACGTAAATGAATCTGCCTCAGCCCTCTGCTATTCTATTTGCATTGAGATCTGAACGTTTCGATATGACTCAGCCGGAACGTGTATCTGCATATCATTCTGCAATTGGATCGTCCTTATTTTACTTCATGCGAGTGTGGATTCTATCTCAACGGTCTACGGTTATATGTAGTTAGATATAATGTCCGCTTGTTATACTATTGAATAGTTTAGGCATGTATGATTGGATGTGAATGTACCATAATAACCGATAAAGGTATGTGGTCTGTGTCACAGGGCTGTTTCTGTCAATTGGTGTCAATGGATAATACTTTAGATTGAATATCGACTCGGCCCTACATAAAATGAATTGGTCTTTTCGGATGCTGCTGGAAGTCTTAAATGATTCAACTTAAATGATTATTCAAACAGAACACACATACAACATTTTTCTATCGTTATGATGAAAAGGGCATTTAGGAATTGGGAGTAATAATATCGTGTGTCAATCACGTATGTCCTTGTTCTACCTGTCTTATGGAGTCTTTGATCTTAGTGTTAGAATAAATAGACTTGTAGAGGAATTGGGATATGTCTTCGCTGTAGGACCTAGTTAGATCGTTACCTTGTCATGTTAATCTTGTCGACCTCGTTGGCGCAGTGGGCGAGTAGCCCGGGGTAGGTAGGTAATGCTGGACGTTTTTCACACAACATCATCTAGCCCCAAAGTAAGCAGAGCTTGTGTTATGGGGACTACATGACTGATATACTACTTATATATTTTATTTGTAAATACATACTTATTATAGATAGAAAACACCCAGACCCGAGACAAATATTTGCAGTTGCAAACATTTGTCCCGCGACGGGAATCGAACCCGCAACCTTCTGCGTCTCAGGCGGGCCTTCACCCACTGCGCCACAGCGGGGCAAATGTTTGCATGTTCTGCAGATATTCCGGGTCTGGGTGGGTCTGGGTGGTACCACGGTACATAGTTCCTGATACTCACGACACAGGGAATCTTATTGTGCGGTCAGGATTATGTTTGTGTCTGTTGAGTGATTTATTTATTTGATTTGTTCAGAGTTAGCTTGTTGTTTTTTTTTCTAAATTCTGTATTCCAAATCTGATAATACAGAACTCCTCATAACTCCTCCTTTGTTGTAGCTATTATGTATTACTTTTGAACGAAAAATGAGACTTTCAACGCCCTAGGGTAATTCTGTTCGGTGAATGAACTCAACAATTTTGTTGGAAATTGTGTTTTCCATTATACTCAAGCTGACATTTCATAAAGCTTTCGGTAATTAATTAGTATGAAATAAATTTCAATTTCAATTAACACCCGGGCCTAGTGGTGACTCGTAATTTGAATTTTGAAATATTATAATGTAGTTTTTTTTTTGCCTACGAAATTGAGTTGATTTTTATTTTTTCAACACGTTTATATTATCTTCACTTGTAAGTAACGAACAAACAAACAATGTAATCAAATCTTGGAAGTAAATTTTAACCTATTTATAATTGTCGTATCGAAATGAAACTTTGTATGTATATATATTTCGGATGACAATACTATAATTTGGTATCTTGGAGCTGATTTGATGATTCCACTATCCACCTTCTGACTGAAGGTGGAGAGTGGAATTATTTTTTATAATTTTTAGTGCGTGATAGAAGCGTGTATTTTAGTTTTTTTTAAACTACACATTTAAGTGACGACCTCTATGGCGCAGTGGGCGAAGGCCCGCCTGAGACGCAGAATGTTGCGGGTTCGATTCCCGCTGCGGGAAAAATGTTTGAAATGTTTGTCTCGGGTCTGGGTGTTTTCTATGTATAATATGTATGTATTTACAAAAAAAAAGTATATAAGTAGTATATCAGTCATGTAGTTCCCATAACACAAGCTCTGCTTAATTTGGGGCTAGATGATGCTGGAAAATGTCCAGAATTATTTATTATTTATTTAAGTTATATAATGTATGTTAGCTATGTTAAGATGGTGTGGGTATATAGAAAGGATGAATGAAAGTAGATTAACAAAACAGGTATACAAGGCGAGCGTGAATGGGATAGTTGGAAGGACCTCGGCGAACGTACTCTGACCAAATTGGAGACGTTTTGGAGGGAGGCCAAGTCAAGACTACCATAAACCGACGAGCTTGTATGAAATATGTGATGAGGCGAATGACGCGTAAGTGGTATGTCAGGATCGTAGCAAGTGGAAATCTATGGTATCTGCCAAAACACCGGAAACTTAAATAAAGTTATGAGTACTTGCGTAAGATTCTTGGCAGAAGCAGATGTTTTGATTATTTTACAATGGTTTTGGATAATTTTCTTTGTCGTGTTACTGGTTTTAGATGGGTTTTTCCACTCTATTTCTCGAAGTAGGAGATCCTCATAGACAAAACGACAAAATTAAAATTTTATAATTTTTACTCCGATAAATTGCGGAGATTTAATTCTACTCACATAAAATCCATTCTGGAAGAGATTGCTTTTAAGCCTATATTTATATTTGTCTCGAGTTTGGGTGTTTTCTATATATGATATGTATGTATTTAATATGAAAAAATATATAAGTATAATATAAGTTATGTAGTTCCCATAGTACAAGCTATGCTTAGTTTGGGGCTAGATTACGTTGTGTTAAAAAATGTCCAGTATTTTTTTTTATTTTACCATTTAGTGTAATAATAATATGTTATTGTTTATTTATTACATAAGGTGTACAATGAAGTATATTCATTCATTCATGGCGAAAGAGAATTTTGCCTTATTTTCCGCGATTTGCTCGCG
This sequence comes from Perizoma affinitatum, assembly GCA_961405105.1. Taxonomy (NCBI): domain Eukaryota; kingdom Metazoa; phylum Arthropoda; class Insecta; order Lepidoptera; family Geometridae; genus Perizoma; species Perizoma affinitatum. Next base: position 9,266,527 of record OY560205.1, on the reverse strand, counting down.
TCTTTGCAGTCTAATTGTTTTCATGTGATTTTCACATGAAAACAACTAGATTTTTTTTTTCTCTCTGTTCTAACGAATACCACATTCGTTAGAACAGAGAGAAAAAAAAAACATCCTACTATCCTATCTTACTACTAGTATATACGTGCAAGTTTGTGAGGATAGATGTTTGTTACTCTTTCACGCAAAAACTACTGAATGGATTTTGATGAAACTTTACAGCAATATAGCTTATACATCAGAATAACACACAGGCTACTTTTGATCCGGGTACCACGCGGGCGAAGCCGAGGGCAGAAGCTAGTTATATAAATCTCTGTTAGCGCTCATATACGGTGTAATAAATACTACTCCCGAAAACGTGAACGAGTAACACAGTAAAACGTAAAATGTGACGACCGTGATTCTTGATCAATTCGCACCGAAATCGACGAAAGCAAAGTGTTTTTCTGTAGAACTAGAGCACAAAACTATAGACAAATAACTACAATAAACGACGACCGGGCCCGGGGTCTAAAGTTACTGTTAATTTGTACATATCTAATGGGACAAAACGTATCACTAGTTCTGATTACAGAATGTAGAACCATTTACTAGCCTCTGCAAATGGCGTCGCCCGCGTGGTACTCGTATATAAAGTAGCCTATGTGTTATTCTGATGTATAAGCTATATTACTGTAAAGTTTCGTCAAAGTAGGTTCAGTATTTTTTGCGTGATAGAGTAACAAACCATCCTCACTAACTTTCGCGTTTATAATAGTAGTACGATTTCAAAATTGTCATATTAAAGAAATCTGCTTCAGTCTATGACGTTTCTAAAGTCTAACAGTAGACGAAAATGTAGGTAAATATAACCAACAAGAAATAAATAACGCTGGACATATTCACACAGCGTCATCTAGCCCCAAAGTAAGCAGAGCTTGTATTATGGGAACTACATGACTGATATACTAGATACTTATATATATATTTTTGTAAATACATACATATTATACATAGAAAACACCCAGATCCCGAGACAAATAATTGTATATACAATTATATTCCCGCGGCGGGAATCGAACCCGCAACCTTCTGCGTCTCAGGGGAGCCTTCGCCCACTGCGCCACAGAGGTCGTCAAAAGAAGAAATAAACTAAACTTTCAATTTTCACTTCCCAACCCCTGGTTGTAGGTAGAGGGTTGGTATAGACACAAAGAGCTGTCTGGATGTGACCCAAATCGGTTTTTCCAGCTCATTAGAAACTCCTCGTTCGCTCTAATGTTATCGCGTGCAAGTGCACTTGACCGATGGATTGTGGCCCCGTCACTATTATACAGGGTTCCCTGCTCGTTAGCGGAATAGAATTGCCGTCAATACGGTTCTAATGGGTGATTTTGTTCCAGCACTTTAGGCAGCTTAGTACAAAATTCACTTGAAGTCACTAGTTTTACGTCCATCTTTCTTGTCTTCCGGCGTGATCTAGTAAGCTACGGGTCGCACTACCATGACCCGGACTTATAGGCAGTATCGTATTTAAACCCCCATGATATTTATATTGAAAAATTAGTACACAGAGAATCAATTATAAACATATAAAAACAGATCTTAGGTATCAGAAACAGACACCTGTCAGAAAATCAGCGCTACACCTTTCCTAGGTTTGGTGCAGCATTATGCTGAGACAGGGACCTTTTTATCTACCTATATCATTTTAATTTTATATTTATTTTATTTTTTGTAATATTTAATGTAGCTATTTTGTCACCTGTTTTCTTTATTTTCTTTCTTTACATAAAATACCGTGTTAAAGTTCCGGAATGAATAAGAAAAGCTTTCCATCAGGTGGGCCGAATGCCGGTTTGTCTAATATATAAAAACTAGTATATCCAGCTTTAGTAGCTTATTTGGAGTATACCTAGCATGGAGATATCCTCTGCTCATAGCCCACCCCCAAATCGTATACCTCCTTCCATCGATTTCCCTACCTCCGACTTCTTAACGGAACATTACACTACTGCTAAATGTAATTTTCCGTAGAAATTTCCTCAGACAGAAATGACGAAGCCTTATAAATTGATTTCAAAAAATGTATTTATGTGACTTAAAAAATGGCATCGTTAATGATTATATACCTATGTATAAAAAAATAAAGACTGTGATTACCGACTTCGTATTTGTTTTTTTTATTACAGTGTAAATAAATGGATCAGGGGATTTCTAGACAAAAAGTCCATAAATCTTCTTCGAAGGGGGGGGGACCTTATATCATCAGTCATCACGTACTAGCGTATTGATAAACAACTACCTACACAAATGAAGTGGATTGAGGGTGGGAAGGTCTAGTAATTATTCCGTTCGTTAATAAACCAAAATAAAGTATGGCGTCACGTTATCCATTCATGTGCTTGATTCATCATAATGTCTGCCCTATTTCATAATGAATGAGAGTTTGATTGAATTCTTTCGTACACAGCATACTCATATATTTTAGGACGACCTCTGTAGCGCAGTGGGCGAAGGTCCGCCTGAGACTAAGAAGGTTGCGGGTTCAATTTCCGCCGCGGGACAAATGTTTGTATGATTAGCAAATATTGTCCCGGGTCTGGGTGTAAAAATATATAAGTAGAATATCAGTCATGTAGTACCCATAACACAAGCTATGCTTACGTTGGGGCTAAATTATTTTGTGTGAAAAAATTACAAGTATAATTTGATAATCGGTTTATAAAAAGGTTGTCTGCTGAATAAATTCTCTATAGAGATGTCTGCCTGCAACTTGTCAGAATAAGGAATTGTAATACGAACGAAGTCACACATAAGTCTGCCTGCAACTTGTCAGAATAAGGAATTGGAATACGAACGAAGTCACACATACGTCTGCCTGCAACTTGTCAGAATAAGGAATTGGAATACGAACGAAGTCACACATACGTCTGTCTGCAACTTGTCAGAATAAGGAATTGTAATACGAACGAATTCACGCACAAGTCTGCCTGCAACTTGTCAGAATAAGGAATTTGAATACGAACGAAGTCATGTACAAGTCTGCCTGCAACTTGTCAGAATAAGGAGTTTGAATACGAACGAAGTCACACATAAGTCTGCCTGCAACTTGTCAGAATAAGGAATTGTAATACGAACGAAGTCACACATAAGTCTGCCTGCAACTTGTCAGAATAAGGAATTTTAATACGAACGAAGTCATGCACAAGTCTGCCTGCAACTTGTCAGAATAAGGAATTTGAATACGAACGAAGTCACATATAAGTCTGCCTGCAACTTGTCAGAATAAGGAATTGTAATACGAACGAAGTCACACATAAGTCTGCCTGCAACTTGTCAGAATAAGGAATTTGAATACGAACGAAGTCATGTACAAGTCTGCCTGCAACTTGTCAGAATAAGGAGTTTGAATACGAACGAAGTCACACATAAGTCTGCCTGCAACTTGTCAGAATAAGGAATTGTAATACGAACGAAGTCACACATAAGTCTGCCTGCAACTTGTCAGAATAAGGAATTGTAATACGAACGAAGTCATGCACAAGTCTGCCTGCAACTTGTCAGAATAAGGAATTTGAATACGAACGAAGTCACATATAAGTCTGCCTGCAACTTGTCAGAATAAGGAATTGTAATACGAACGAAGTCACACATAAGTCTGCCTGCAACTTGTCAGAATAAGGAATTGTAATACGAACGAAGTCACACACAAAAGCGAGTTGCAAATAAAGCTGAGTGCTGTATTTTATTTATGGGCAACCTCACCCGAGGTGGAAATGAAATGCATTTACGAGCCACCAAAGCTCGATAGATAGACTATTGCTATCTGCGCCCGTCAAGGATACTGCAGTACTGGCTAATAATTCATCCGTGAAGGTTCTATTTATTTATGAAATCATAAATTTATTAACCTATTTACGTATTTGGTTGGTATTGGCAGATCTCCATCTGCAAGAGTTGCATGCACAGTTTTTGTACACAGAAATAATTGTCCATAATACTACCGTTTATATCTAAATTTGTCCAGTAGTATTGTAGGTGTTTATAGTATTTTTACTTAGATAAATAGAAAAAGATAAATAGATAAAATATTTATTGCACACCAAAGAAAAATACAAAAACACAGGAATTAAAAAAGTTACAACGGGCGGTTTTATCGTTAAAGGCGTACTCTTCCAAACAACCTTTGGATTGACAGGATAAAATGGAATCCAAAGACGGCGGTGTACGAGTAAACCTATAATAAAATATAATATTAATAATAAATACCTACATATATATATATACAAATACTTAATAACGGTGAAGGAAAACATCGTGAAGAAACCGGCATGCCCTAGCACCAAAAATTCGAAGGCATGTGCCAACAGTTAGTGTTCCAATAAGCGGCGATGGGCGAAGCTTGCAACCTGTCACGTGGAATGCTTACTACTTGCAAAACGCGGGCATGTACCAAATGTAATGTTTGGACGTCTCTGACTACCCCCTACTTGGTATCCTCAAAAGATCTACTCACTGAGTATGTATCTGAGGATGTCCACCATGGGGAAGACAGTCGTGAGTGTGTTTGTTTTTTTGTTTAAATACTCAATAGTAATGTGAGATAATTAGTATGTAATAATATGAAAAACGATTAACTAGCAGCTCTGGGACGTGGAAAGGAAATGGTTTCTATACAGCAATGTGACAGCTATAGCCAAATCCAATTAGAGTCTTCTACTCTCTGAATCTCATCATCAATCTTCCACAGCCTAATGCTGGGTGTAGGCATCCAGAAATTGCCTCCGATATTGTCGGTCTTGTTGATCTCCGAGTGCCTATTAGTTAAAGTAGATAGGTTTTATTCATAGCTTATAGAACGGTACGATACAAACCTTTACGACGACCTCTGTGGCGCAGTGGGCGAAGGCTCGACTGAGAGTCAGAAGGTTGCGGGTTCGATTCCCGCCGCGGGACAAATGTTTGTATCTGCGAATATTTGTCTCGGGTCTGGATGTTTTCCATGTATATGTATGTATTTACAAGAAAAAGTATATAAGTAGTATATCAGTCATCCAGTTCCCATAACATAAGCTCTGCTTACTTTGGGGCTAGATGATGCTGTGTGAAAATTGTCCAGCATTATTATTTATTTATATTTATGTATGTTGAGTGTTCAAAAATATATTATTATGTTTGAATGTATCTCTGACTACCCCTGAATTGGTATACTCTCATATCTGAGGTTCTCTAGCTTAGGGATTACAGTCGTAAGCCGTTTGTTCACAAACCACAAGTCTCACCGAGCCAGGGTTTCACAGAACAGTCTGTGAGTGGATAGGTCCATGTGCCAGCAGAGACCTTGTATTGCCCTTTAGCTATGGCATTGAATGATAGTTATAAATCAAATACACATTAAATAACAGCTGCAATTTAGATAGTAGTGTAACATAAAAATAATAACACTGCAGTGGCCATTGGATCAGTAATCATAAAGGCCATATCTTGCATGGAGGTCGCATTCCTCCCATGCAATCACAAAATGTAGCCTTGATTCTATAACATGCTCTACAGCTATACATTACCTCTACAATTATCAGCAGCCTTGTGTAAGACTTCAAGGATGATTCTTAGATAAGTTTTATCGCCACAAATCACTTGGTCAAACGACATACAATTCTACTGCGGCGCCATACAAATTATGCCAACCATTGACACTAAGAAGAAGGATGGTTTTTACGTTCTGAAATAGGTTACAAATGATGCTTCATCTACTGTCTTGTCCGCAGTTTACTGAACTTACACCTGCAGTATGAAAGACCTGTGCGAGGCTATAGAAAGTGTCATAAATGTGCTCAGATTTTGGTAAAAGAAAATCTAAACGGGGCAAACCATTGACACTTAAAAGAAGGATGGTTCCTACGTTATGTGATAAGTTACAAATGATGCTTCATCTACTGTCTTGTCCGCAGTTTACTGAACTTACACCTGCAGTATGAAAGACCTTTGCGAGGCTACAGAAAGTGTCATAAATGTGGCCGGATTTTGGTCCAAGAGAATCTAAACGGGGCAAACTATTGACACTAAGAAGAAGGATGGTTCCTACGTTCTGAGATAGGTTTTGTCGCCACAGAGAAGATATAGAAGATGATTAGAAGTTCGCTGTTATAGAAGATGATGAATAAGTTGGTTTTTTTTTTAATTAACGCGTGGACACTCAATTGCACTTGCGGCATACATCAGAAACGTGACTGGTAAGAAAATTTGCTTGCATTAAGATCTATTCTTATCAGCTATTAAACAAAATGTACAGTGGAATCTGCGGAGGCCGGGATTAAGATGGATCACCTTGATTAATTCCAAGTGACTATAAATTGTGCCGTTATATCTATTGCGCTGTTAAAGAAAATAGAGCGCAAATATTAGTTTAATGGCTGTCATAAAGATACAAGATTGCGAGACGAGGCTGCATGTTATGCTAAACTGCAAAAAATAACTTTATGGGTATGAACAAAAATTTTACTAAAATACGGGAGTTTACCATGGTTTGTGAGATTGAATGTTTCCCGATATTTCGGCACAATTGCATGTATCATGATTACGAGAGGAACTGATCATGATACATGAGTCTTTGCGGGTTTTGAATGTTAGTGGCAGATAAATCGATTTACCCTCTTTCTCATTATTTTATTGCGAAAAATACAACTACCACCGGTTCCACTGTCACATTCGAGTACATCTCGGCTCCTACACACGTGTGTGTTTTAGTTTTAGTAAAACTTTTGTAATAATTAAATCGTAATATATATTTTTTTTATGTTTGTAATATGAATCTGCTAAGATCCTACTTATTATAAATGTCAATGTTTAGGTGTTTGTTGCTTATAATATTCGTAACGAAATCTTCATAAAAAGTATTTTATCCGGGTATTTTATCATTCCAATTAACTTCCAATAGCATTTTTTTTAAAACATTAAAAATCTGTTTGAACCGAATCCTGATTGATTTTAGGTGCCTTTGATCATAAAAATTGTTTTGGGTTGAGCTAGAAAAGAGGCTGTTTTTGTCAAATTTCTTGTTAAAACACGAAATACGAAATGTTTCTCAAATCAAAGATTTCAAAGTAGACTCCTAATGGACTGAAACAAAAAACGTAATCTGACCAACGAAACAAGGCGAAATACGAGCGGAGCAAAAGCGGATCACAAAAGAAAAATAAAACAACTGAGAATACTTCTTAAATGTCAAGTTTTTCAAAGCGGGCCCTTATTTTTTGTACAATTTCTCAACAGTTTTCGGTAGATAGTAGACTTGGGTCACTGTTTATCTACGGCACTATAAAATCGCGTCCGGCCCAACTGGGTTACTTTAGTAAGCAGCGTGGCGACACTATGGCCGGGGCTATCCAAAATTTAAAATTTTTCAAATTCCATATTATTATATATTCGATTTTTATAGTTGTGTATTTCGAAGTTGAAATGCCAAAGGCAAAGATAATTTCGTATGAATATTCATAATGATGTGGGTTATAAAATCATACCAAATTTTAGATAACAAAAGGGTTACCATCTAACATACTAACACATATAATGGTTACTTATTAAGTTATCCAATTAGGTTATCCACTCTTAATGGATCTCGTTATGATAAAATATTTCTAAATACAATAACATTATGGAGTTTGTCAGTCCTTTGGAGACTTTTAGATTTTAATTAGTAGAAAGAAAGTATTTGATACGTTAAATTTTTAGTTAAAAAAGTCTCTTGATGACCTCTGTGGCGTAGTGTGCGAAAGCCCGCCTGAGACGCAGAAGGTTGCGGGTTCGATTCCCGCCGCGGGAAAAATGTTTGTATGACCTGCAAATATTTGTCTCGCTTCTGGGTGTTTTCTATGTATAATATGTATGTATTTACAAAAAAAAGTATATAAGTAGTATATCAGTCATGTAGTTCCCATAACACAAGCTCTGCTTAGTTTGGGGCTAGATGATGCTGTGTGAAAAATGACCAGCATTATTTATTTATTTAATCAAAAGCTTTGTACAGACATAACGCGAGCGTCGGGCCTTGAGCCGCTCAAGAGCCGCTCTATTCACCTCGACTTGCGCGGCAGTATCTCGTCCCTGCTCTATGGGCGCTAATTTCGTTTTGCGCGTAGTATGTGAACCAATGCCTCGCACGAACTGAGTAAAGATGGACAAAGACAAGGAAAAGATTTTGCGAAAACGTTTAATTGTATCTTATATACTGTGGGTCGGAGCCAAAGCTTCCGCCAGTTTCCGGTAGGCGCAATGCCTACCGGAAACTGGCGGCAGAAACTGGTTATCAAGAATATGTTTTTTTTTCGTGGGTGTTACGCAGTATCTTCGCCAATCGTGAACCGTATTTGATATGGTTAGAGTTCCCATATTTTATGACAAAATTCCACTATATGGGTGAAAAAATAGGTGACGAAATTTAATATTGTACTTTTACATCAATTTCCCGTTATTTAATGCTTTTTTTTAACATTAAATGTCTTATAAATTATTCTTGGTTAACGTTGTATTTGTGACCTAGAAATAACGAGTTCGCTCCTGAATTTATATACTTCAATAACTTAAACATTTGACTCTGGAAAAGTTATTTCAACTATATCAGACTCGTCTTCGATCCAGGCCAAGATCTCGGTCAAGAGTCGAAAAGGCCAATATAAATTCTAGCAAAATTCTTACCATTTCCCAGCTAGTTCATCTCAGATTCAACTATTCTGAATCTTATTCGGTTGGAACAAGGTTTGCGTACATGTGGACACATAGCGTGCCACTTGGACGTTAGTGCTCTCAATGTTGCAGAGTCCTTCTGCAAAGTTCAAGAATGTGATCTGTTTATTTTATCCATGGCATTGGTTTTACGGACGTTCCGTGCCAATGTTTATTTACTGGCCTATTTTTATCAACTACATTTATCGAATAATTTCGAATGCACGATACATGAGAGCGGTGTTGGACTAGCTAGTGGGGTACCGCGACTTCCAATCTGGAGGTGTTTTTGAAAGGATTTTTTTCTTCGTCGTGCTCAAAACGGTGAAGGAAAATGAAGTGAGGAACCGTCATGCCTTAGACTAGAGAAAACATTTGAAGGCATGTCATCGGTTAGTTTTCCGATAAGCGCCTATCACCGCTTACCTGTCACGTGGAATGCTAACTACGAAACGTGGGCATGTGCCAAATACGAGTATAATCTGTCTCTCGTTTGTAAGACGAAAAGGAAAAACAATGAAACAGAAGTATAGTTGTCTGCTCTTCTGTAGAAGACAAAAACTATTTCTGTCGCCTATTCAAACAAAAGAGAGGGACAAAAACGTTTTCTAGGTTCTTCATGCTAAGCAGGCAGGACAACGGTTTTGTCCCTCTCTTTTGTTTGAATAGGCGACAGAAATAGTTTTTGTCTTCTCCTTTGTAGACAAAACGTTGTCTTGGGTGCCCAAACTACTGGTGCTGGGATCACGTCGTTTGGTTCACGATATTCTCTAGCCTCGTCATTGTCCGGTGTAAGCGGTCAATGTAAACAATTTCACGGTTCAGCGACGATAAACGTTCCATAACGTAGCTAATTACAAGCCCACAGTTCACTTTCACAAGCGAAAGCTCCATTAAAGGTTCGGGTAAACATCGATACTGCCATACGATACGACGCGATAAGATATAATCGATTTACTGCAATAATATTTGCGCGTACGTTGAGTCCAAAGAGCATGGCTTAGCGCTCTAGTAGAGGTGAAAAAGCACAAAAATATTGTATAACACAAAAATATTGTATTTAATGAAACGTGTTTACAAAACCTAAAAATTACTTAGATTGTCCATCACGTATTGTAGCGCTGCCTATGGAGTCTGGCGTTAAAATCTGTCACTAAAATTTGTCTAAAACGATTTAAAAAAAGACTGCAAGACATCTACTATTTCACATTCCATCGTCTATTGTAGTGCGCGTTAGTGACTAGGAAACGGACAAACAAAAAAAAAAAAAAAACACGCTCACGACTGTCTTCCCATGGTGGACATCCTCAGATACATACTCAGTGAGTAGATCTTTGAGGATACCAAGAAGGGGGTAGTCAGAGGCACGTCCAAAAAATACATTTGGTACATGCCCGCATTTTGCAAGTAGTAAGCATTCCACGTGACAGGTTGCAAGCCCATCGCCGCTTATTGGAAAACTAAAAGTTGGCACATGCCTTCGAATTCATGGTTCTAGGGCATGCCGGTTTCCTCACGATGTTTTCCTTCACCGTGATCGCGTCAAACAAACATATAAATAAACAACCTCTTACACCGAACGTATAATATACCAAGCTGCAAAGGGTTTAGCAATCGGCAGTATTCGTCAAATAGGTAAGTAAAAGCTATGTGGTCAAAAATTCTTGTCCACGCTTTGTGGTCGCATTTGTGTTCGCCGGTTGCTTGTGCCTGGGTCTCAAGTGTGATGGAGTGGGCTCATTTTCGCGTGTCAAGTGTATGTAGCGGATTGTTTATTGCGTGTTATGGAGATGGGAACATGATATCATACAAACATAATCTCACAGTTAAAGCATTCGGTTGCAAAAAAATCTTGCGAATTGGTAAAGCCTAATGCTACGTTCCGGCTTAAAGGCATTGTCTCAGGGTCGTAAACGCGCGATTGATACCTGTGGCGTTGCAAGCGTCCATAGGTTACTGTAACCGCTTACCAGCAAGGGCGGTATACTTGTTTGCCACATTAGTTGTGTAAAAAAACTACCTTCACTTATTAAAAATTATTAAAATAATAAATGAAGGAAGAAAGAACACGTCTAGTCTTGGCATGTTGTGGTTTCAATTTAAGCTTTACAGTAAAGACGTTCTTCTGTCTTACATGATTTCTATATCAAAAAATCCCTTTTGCCTGGAGAGTCCTATGTGAACGCGTTCATGCGAAAGCGGCGCGATGCGAAGCTAGCACTTACGGTTTGAGTTTTGTGTAACAAAACGCGTCGCGTCCCTTCTACGCATCGTTTCGCGTTGGTTGCTCTGTGGAATGCGTACACATGAAACGCAGGAATCCTTATCAAAACACATTTGAACTCATGTTGCGAGTGTATTATGCAGTTTCCAGAATGTTCATGTTTACAAACGTGTATCTACAACGATCCGCAATCTCGTAAATGGCAACACACGAAAACATGTTGTGGCGTGAAGTCGTAAAATCTGTTTATTTGGAGAAAGCTTCATGGCTCTATAAAATGGTATCACCGCTTAGGTAAAGTTGTTAGCGGATGGTTAAGACATAACGATGCAGAGCTTTAATTAAAAAAGTATTTAAGTGCTCCGAAGCTCGGCTGAGTCAGCAGAAAAGAAAAATAAAAGTTTATAATGCTCTTGCCACGGATAACGAAGAGTGGAGTAGAAGCATTCTTATTTATTGATGTCAATGGATGTACTGTAGTCTAATTGAGTGTGCTCTTTAATTCAAAACGTATCAGTAATCACAATGGTATCAATAAATAAATAAATAATGCTGGACATTTTTCACACAGCATCATCTAGCCCCAAACTAAGCAGAGCTTGTATTATGGGAACTACATGACTGATATACTACATTTTTTTTTTTTGTAAATACATACATATTATACATAGAAAACACCCAGACCCGAGACAAACATTACAAACATTTGTCCCGCAGCGGGAATCGAACCCGCAACCTTCTGCGGTAAGTAGATCAACAGATCTACTTAGCTGAAATAATAATAATGCAGGACATTTTTCACACAGCATCATCTAGCCCCAAAGTAAGCAGAGCTTGTGTTATGGGAACTACATGACTGATATACTACTTATATACTTTTTTTTGTTGTTAATACATACATGTTATACATAGAAAACATCCAGACCCCGAGACAAATATTTGCATATGCAAACATTTGTCCCGCGGCGGGAATCGAACCCGCAACCTTCTGCGTCTCAGGCGGGCCTTCGCACACTTCGCCACAGAGGTCGTCTAACTAATAGATACTCTGGAGCAGAATCTCGAGATATGATGCACCTGCATAAGACTGCCTGCACTCATTGTCCAATGAATCAGTCACAACACTTTCTTGGTAATTTGCTGTAATTTGCATCTTATCGGTAGGTACAACACCTCCTACTTGATTGATAACTCCTACTACCTGAGGAGTTACCATCAGACTACCTGAACTACCTGTTACCATCAGACTCGATAAATCGCTACCTATTTTTTAATCTTTGGTCAAGGACCACTACTTGTCCTCGAGTCGCTAACTGTTGCCTGCTTCTAGTCTATCTATGTTTTGGATCATACAATGGTTTTTGTAGCGTACGGTATATTGTGTATTATATTGTATATTGCGTATATTATAATATATTCATAGTATGTAAGTACACCAATTAAACTCCTTTTAAACTGTCTTAAGTCTGTTCTATCCAAAGTTTGTCTGGTAGAGATCGCTATTTAGCGATAAGACCGCCCATTGTACAACATTATCAAAGTTTTTAGTAACTAAGCTGATGTGTTCTTTGGTGTGCAATAAAGTATTTTCTATCTATCTATCTATATACCATCATATCCACTTTTTTTCTCAGTTCTTTGGCATCGACAACGGATAAAAGAAATCCTACGGAACTCAAGTACTTACTGCTAAGCCGGCTGAACTACAGTAGAGAGTCTTCCTTTCACAGAGGAAACTTTAAAGCTGAAATGCTGATGCGTTGCCTCAATAGACTCTGAACTAGACTAAAGGTTATATAAGCTACGTACCTCGTATGCCGTTTCAGAGAGGAAACTAACTTGGCTTCACGGCTTGCAAATATACACAGAATATGGAGAACTTTATAAGCCTGCAATTTCCGTGAAACAGTAGCACAGCGTCACATCAAAACCCATAGATGGCGCACGAATATGCAGCGAAATGTCGCGCTTACGATATTTTACAAGAGTTTAAACATATATGTAAACCCTCCCAACAACTGTCGGTTCTAGGACCCGGACGATTCGATTGAAATGGCAAATAAAAGCAATCAGAAACCCCCTGTCAGAATTTATTCCCTATTTCATATCTCACTATGCAGTAAATGTCTACTCTGTCACAGATATTATAATACACTATGTAAAAGAGCTTTGCGTGTCGAGATATTTCCAGGTGTCTCCACTCAAAGGCGCTTCTACGAGCGTGAACTAATGGGAAACATACGACCGTGTTTGTGAAGTATGCTAGTATTTATGCTAAATAGAACACGTATATGCGGACAATTTCTCAGCACAGCACAATTTAATGTGGGATAGTATAATTTTACTCATCGCAGACATAATTGGTATGTTATTTCCTGTTTGAAGATATTAGAGATATGATTTAATTTTGTAAATTGATATGGTCAAGCTTGCTAATCATGATAAATGACAACGCTTGAGTGGGATTAGTAATTAAACGCGTTATGGTGGCCCCCTGCTGCAATCAGTGCCTATACCCTGGAGACCTTATAGTCTACTATTTTAATACTGTATACGTAATGCTGTATGTGGCCATGGCCTCCTGATCAAAGTCCTCTGACTCTAGTTAGAAAATAGTTTTGATCAGAAAAAAAAGTCTTAATTATTGTCTATAAGACAATCTACAGACTCAGACCTGAAGTATTCACAGTGTTGGCTTAATGCTAAACAATAGCTAAAGGTGAGGTATATCATCACGACGTACTCTTCTGTAGGGCTCGTCGAGACCTGGGTCTTGTACTCTCACATGACTGGCATATAAAAGCCAGCAGGATTCACTTATCTTCTCTTCTTAAAATTCGTCGCTTTCTAGTAAACACTAGACACCAATAATTCACTACCATTCCAATGTTGTTCATACATCACAATTCCTGTCACCAGACCTGCATACAAATATTTATATTGAGGAAACATACACGCTGTGCGACTCTACTGGACTCATAAATACTCAAGGCGGTGAGCCGAGACTTACACTCATTCTGTTCCTAGAACTCTATAGTTCCTAGTATTAATAAATGAAAGGGCATCCGGATTCAGGGTTCATGCCATATTGGAATCAAATAAGCCCTAAAACAAAAGAATTAGACGCATAAATCAAGAGGTTCGAATGAAAGTGTTCTGTGATCCCATAACGTTCCTTAATCAATCATCTTTGAGTTTAACATTCTTCTTTAAAGACTACTAGTTTATTCATGATGGGTTAGACTGTGCCCGTAGTAGAAGTATGTCAATAGATAATGGATTCAGGACTGTGGTTTGATCGGATGTGCATTCTCAAACTAATTTCTTAATTTATTCTGAGTTTAGACTGTACTCACAAAAGGATTGGTAACTCAATGAATTCGATCTGGAAAGTTTTTATGTAAAATAAATAATGCTGGTATATTTTCACACAGCATCATCTAGCCCCAAACTAAGCATAGCTTGTATCATCAGAACTACATGACTGATATACTTTTTCTTGTAAATACATACAAACATCCAGACCCGAGAAAAATATTTAAAATACAAACATTTGTCCCGCGGCGGGAACCTCAGTCGTCTCAGGCGGGTCTTCGCCCACTGTGCAACAGAGGTCGTCGAAGTTGGTTGTTCTTATTAAATACAAGTAAATTCGTTCCATCTGAAAAATCATACTCGAGCAAAATCAGAAATAATTTCTGTATGATATTTCATTTACGATTGGCTAAAATGGGTAATAATATAAGTTTACGTTGTAGACCACACTTCAAAGAGTTCAAATAACTTGAGTTAGGCGCCTATTAAAACTCCATCGAAACTATTGATGGTTTTATCAAGTTGTTATTGAGTTTGTGTAAGTTGTAAGTTCTACGATGTGGTCTCAATTACTGAACGAAAATAGGACAAACTTTCTAATAAATTAACAGTAATTTGATGTCGACAAATTGGTATCTAATTTGCTGTGTAGGATTGCATGTGCTTTGTGCCTTTGGTAGTGCGTTACTTTCTATTCTACGTATTATCTTCCGAATACCACAGCCTAAATAATTACCTCTTAGTCAACGGAGGCGTTATGGCAAGGCAATCGTTTGGGGGCGCCATAATGATATGCCATAATCAAAGAAACAAATCACAAGACCTGTATTCACTAGGCAACAATTGAAGCACACAAGCAAGCTACATAATTATGTTTGGCAACATTCCACAAAGTCGCCTGACGTTGCCAGATGCCGCGCGTCTTGTTGTTGCCGTTGTTGTTGTTATGTTGGCGTATGGAGTAATTTAAATGAGCCCTACTAATATTATAAAAACAAAAGTTTCGATGTTTGCTGCTAAATATATAAATAAATATAAATAATAATGCTGAACGTTTTTCACACAACATCATCTAGCCCCAAAGTAAACAGAGCTTGTGTTATGGGAACTACATGACTGATATACTACTTTATAAATATATATATATTTTGTAAATAAATACTTATTATAGATAGAAAACACCCAGACCCGAGACAAATATTTCCAGATGCAAACATTTGTCCGCGACGGGAATCGAACTCTCCGTAATATTTTTTGCAATCGAGGAGACTACGATGCTCACTGTTAAGAGAGCACACGTCGTGGTGACTGGAAGCAAAGGGGATGATTTTCCGTAACGGCTGAACCGATTTAGATTAAAATTTTGTACAGTTATAGTTTGTGACTTAGAATAACGCGTAGGCTGCTTTTTATCCGGGTATCACGCGGGCGAAGCCGTGGCCAAAATGACGTTTTATTCATTACAGACAACGTTTCTAAACAAAAGTTCCGGAAACGTTGAGCAATAAGTTGCCCGTGCGCGTCTATTGTTGCCCGTGCGCGTCTATTGTTCCCAAATACATTATTTTTTTACAAACTTAATTTTCGCCTTCACATTTTCCCGCATTATTTATATTTTCATAGTAGCCATATTTACCTTGTCTCCTTCATGTAGTTATAGCCCATTAATATGGCGTTCGTGTGCCAAGCGGTTGTTTTACTCAACACTTAAACACGCTTATAAACATTACTGTTTGATGAGTTTACAGTCTACGGTCTGGCGCCAGCAGATGCCCTATCTTCAACACGATTTACAGCCGGGGAAGTCCATTTCTAGACATAGACCTCTCCTAAATTTAATTTACGACGAACGGTCTTCAGCCACTTCCTGATACTGTTTCACTAATCGATATTACTTTCATTCGGTTCATCGATGTACTAGAAAGCTGTAATTTGGCATGGGTAATATATGTATATTAATAACGCCGACAAAGTGGTCAAAGATAAAAATAGTTTTTTTAGGTTACCTCCCCTACACATAAAGTGGGCATTTTTTTCGTCTGTCCATTGGTGTGGGATGTCGTTGGATAGGTATTTTTAAAGTATTGGAAGTGTGTAAATCATTTTGCGATTTAGGGGGTTTGCGAAATATTATGCTTAATAATTCGCAATGCAAATTTTTAATCCGATATGCACTTGGCCGGGTTTTTAAACATACATCCAGACATTGCAGACATTAGTAGGAAGTAGGATATAAGGAAGTAGAATTAGTAGGATGTTACATCCTAACTATTTTATTTTGGCAACAGCACTGACACGAGACGTAAAGGTGTAGATTATAATACTAAAACTATTAAAAAACCAACATATACATAGTCCTTACCCCACACTAGGAATCCATGTGTCGTGGATATAGAAAACTATGAGTACCGTGGTACAACAACATCCAGAACAGTAACAAAAATCTGTAGAACATGCAAAGATTTTTCCTGCAGCGAAATAGACCCAGCACCTCTTCATCGCAGCTGGCTACTCGACCGCCGCGCCATCGGAGTCGTTCACAACATTAATTACTTAACACTCTTTGAACAGTCTACTTACATGCTGATTCGTATCTAAAAACCTCTACCGTGTCATGTTCGAACAAAGGTCATCTCTCCCCAGACCCGAGTGTCACGAATGTCACTATTCGTATCAAATAACAGAAAAGCACATTAATCACAGAGAGTGCTGTGCGAACCCTCACGCATCACTTACTCCGAAAAGGTCCTACACATCACCCTTATGTGAGTGAGATGGAACTTTCCCACGTTATCTGTGTCACCGGCTTTTGAAATAAGGGGCGCTTCCATCACCTATATAAAGTTGCTGGTAACTTGCGAGTTGCACAAAGATTTTTTAATACACCACATACACTATTATATTCGGAGGGCACGTTGTATTGTCGTTTCGGATATAAATGTCGTTGATATTATTCAAGAGGTATTCAGGTGTCTTCTCTGACAAGGTTTCCAATCTTTCTCTACTGGGGTTACCCATAAATGGTTTGTCTGAAAAGTTAGCTTGTCATACCAATAACAATAATGTGGAGCTGCATAATATGCTGAGACAGGACCTGTTTGGCCCACGCGTCGCGGAGAGGAATAAGTATTTTGTGTCTACATCCTATCACGGTAGGGCCGAAATATGTGTATACGTTATACGTACCTATGCGTAGGATACGCTGTGGAATTGAGTGTCAAATATTTTTTTAAATAAATAAATAATGCTGGTCATTTTTCACACAGCATCATCTAGCCCCAAACTAAGCAGAGCTTGTATTATGGGAACTACATGACTGGTATACTACATATATACTTTTTTTTGTAAATACACTGATAGCCAGATCCGAGACAATCGAGAACCTTTCTTCCCCAGCGATTGTAGGTTCTGCTAATTGGTCTACCTGCAGCGGATTGTACCTACAGATCCCAGCTAAAGACTATGACACATAGAACTCGGGTATGTACTTCCGAAATACTTAAAAAAATAAATTATTCCTGAGCCTTTCTCCAATATAGTAGGTAATAAGATCTACGTTACGGTAAATCTTTCTTGAATTTTAGAACGTAGAACTAATGTCATGGTCCATTTGTCATTTAGAAACATTTGGGAGTGCTCGATTTTAGATTTTAGGTGATTGAACCCATTATAGGTTACGTCACCTTTAAAGTTTATGTGTAGAAAATAGCGAGACGGTTCGGTGGAAAGTTAGACTAAAGCCTTGGTATGCTTGAGTTCACAGATTTGGTCGAAACACAATAGATATCCTACTTTGTATTTGAAGTGAACAATACTTTTCTTTTTTTTTTTTAATTGTCGTAGTTTGGTATCATTTTTCGTTCCCATCTCAGTCGCGTTGTCGCGGACGGTGCTCATAAAGAAGGACCTTTAAACGGTCAACGAAACGTCGGCAGGAGAATAGTAAAATACGTGGTATAATCGTAATCGTATCCTAAACTTTTTTATATTTTAATCCCAACTCAGATCCAGGATAAATCCAGGATCGTCTAGATACAGGCTTCCTAGTTTAGGGGAAATAAGGATAATGCACGTTGGGAAGACGATATAAAGAAGACGGCTGGCCCACACTGGCATCAAATAGCTCAAGACCGAGACCAATGGCTATCTTTGGAGGAGGCCTTCACCTGTGAAGGGGTTCTTGTAGAAGAAATATATTATATATATAAAATATATGTAACTACAAATACTACAATATTAAACACAATACATACTTATGAAAAATAATGTAAATATTTTAAGGTTTCTCTAGAGAAGGGAAAAGAGCGAGAAGATGACCATTCCGAAGATGGGAAGATGACTTCTAAGAGACGAGAGAAGTGCAGGCGCACTATGGAGAAGGAAAGGTCACGACCGCGAACTTTGGAAAAGTCTGAGGGAGGCCTATGCTGAAAAGCAAAACAATTATCATACCGGTGTCTAAACTTGTATTTTATTATGTACTATAGATTACAAAACTATTATAAGTTGTTATTATAGGCTATTGAAATTTATATTTATTAAGGATAATGTAACATAATGTACTTGCCCTACCTTATTAGAGCAATTGTTAATATCATTTAAAAATATTTAAGTTCATCGATATATTTGTAAACGAGTGTGATGAAATAATAATGTATCTTATCCTAGTAACGAGTTTGTACTCCCAGCGTTCCCAAGGTTAGGAAGGCATCGAAGGAATGCAATACGCTACGACGCAGTAGAAACTGCGACGCAAAACAGACAGTCAACATCGTTTAAAAAACTACTATAATACGACGCCTGCCAATATTTGATCGAATTATGAATAAACCATTAAGGATCATTCCATTCCGATCACGCCCAGGAATGCGAGTCGCGACCTTCGGAAGGTTATAGAAGTACGAAGAGCATGCCCTTAAGTGATTTCCTTTGTCTTTACGCATGAACGCCTCGCCTCGTTTATTTGTAATTTTTTTGTAACATACAAGTTAACATGATTAAAATCAAACAAACACGCTCACGACTTTGATCCACATATCTGACGTTGAGGATACCAAGTGGCGAGAGACAAGTACAAGTTTGTGGCTTGGTTGAGTTTACACATGATTAAAATCAAACAAACACGCTCACGACTTTGATCCCCATATCTGACGTCGAGGATACTAAGTGGCGGGTAAACAAGTACAAGTTAGTGGCTTGGTTGAGTTTACACATGATTAAAATCAAACAAACACGCTCACAACTTTGATCCCCATATCTGACGTTGAGGATACCAAGTGGCGGGTAGACAAGTACAAGTTTGTGGCTTGGTGGAGTTTACACATGATTAAAATCAAACAAAAACGCTCACGACTTTGATATCTGACGTCGAGGATACCAAGTGGCGGGTAGACAAGTACAAGTTTGTGGCTTGGTGGAGTTTACACATGATTAAAATCAAACAAACACGCTCACGACTTTGATCCCCATATCTGACGTCGAGGATACTAAGTGGCGGGTAGACAAGTACAAGTTTGTGGCTTGGTTGAGTTTACACATGATTGAAATCAAACAAACACGCTCACGACTTTAATCCCCATATCTGACGTCGAGGATACCAAGTGGCGGGTAGACAAGTACAAGTTTGTGGCTTGGTGGAGTTTACACATGATTAAAATCAAACAAACACGCTCACGACTTTGATCCACATATCTGACGTTGAGGATACCAAGTGGCGAGAGACAAGTACAAGTTTGTGGCTTGGTTGAGTTTACACATGATTAAAATTAATTAAACACGCTCACGACTTTGATCCCCATATCTGACGTTGAGGATACCAAGTGGCGGGTAGACAAGTATAAGTTTGTGGCTTGGTTGAGTTTACACATGATTGAAATCAAACAAACACGCTCACGACTTTGATCCCCATATCTGACGTCGAGGATACTAAGTGGCGGGTAGACAGAGGCAGGTTATTCATCACATTATTATTTGGCATATGCCAACGTTTCGCATACAAAGTAGCATTAGGCGACATAATCTTTGATAAGGCCGTCCATTGTATCACCACAAGTTTTTTTTTTTTACTGGAACTGTTTATTGTACATGCAACTGTGCCTAAACATCGGGTAACATTCAAACTCACAAATCGTGGTAAATAATCCGTTTTTTTAGTAAACATTTTGTTCAAAACCATGTTAGTTTCAAAACACAAGTTATTTTGTAAGATTCTATGTAAAATGTTTTTTTTTAATTCTCATGTATGAACATTTCATCTCTTTACAAAATAGTCAACAAAACTGAGCATTTGTATTATATTTGTATGTAGGTATATATTTTAGTATGAATTACTTTCAGTTTTAAGTACGTAGTTAACTTCTATTTTAAGTAACTAGTTATTTTGTTTATTTTTTTTCTCTTATTTTGGTAATCATTTAAACGCACTACCGCTCCACTCTTCATTACACAAAGGTTAGCTGGAAGAAAATGCTAATTAGCTTTAAGTTCGCCTTTATACTTTATCTTGTGCAATAAAGCATTTTCTATCTATGTATCGATCTATGCAATAAAGTTATCTATCCATAAATTGTTGGAAAGCAATTTATGTAAACAGCTTTTTTTATGTAATCTCGAGGCAAACAGTATTACCATCTGATGAAAAGCGGTTCCCGTCGTTCAGTTAATTCAAAATATTGACATCTTGCAAACACCTGGGGCCATAAAATGTTGGTGTTTCGAGTTTCTAATATAAAAACTTTATAGGTTGTATTTGGCCATGTCGGAAGCCTTCGGACCGTACGCACCTAACTTGCCTCCAAACTTAGGGTTGGCCCACTATGTAGCTTGTTTAATTTATCGTTTACTCTTTACTCTTTATCAACTATCTTTTGAGTCTCTTTGTCTACTATATTTGTGGGTTTATCTCTAAGTAAGCCCCAAGAAGCAAGTTTCGTATAACAATAAATTATACAGTTTCCCGGGTGTTTCGATGCTGGTAAATGAATGCGACCCTATTATTAGACTAGGTAATAGATTTAGGGATCACCGTCTCGGCTTACGCTATTTACATATAAGCTAAAATTGAATCTGGGTGATGGATGGTTTTGGAAGGGAAGAGATTGGCTATGCTGGTCTTATACTTTCTTTTGTGAATGTTTTGGGCTACTGCTTTAAAACACGCTCACGACTGTCTTCCCCATGGTGGACATCCTCAGATACACACTCAGTGAGTAGATCTTTTGAGGATACCAAGTTGGAGGTAGCCAGAGGCACGTCCACTAATCCCACATAGCGCACACCACCTAAGAAGTAATAAATAGAATGAGATGTAAGTATGATAAGAACTCTTGGTAAAAGTAGGATGTTAAACTTGTCGAATATAAAATTATGAAATATTGTTGTTTGTATGTTAAATTATTTGTAAAACCCTTTCAAAACGGTTAGCCCTTTTATTAAATGTATGCCTCCTTTATCAGAGGAACTAAGAAATTAAAAAAAAAAAAAAAAAAAAAAAAAAAAACATTACATTTGGTACATGCACGCGTTTTTGCACGTAGTTAGCATTACACGTGACAGGTTGCATACCCATCGCCGCTTATTGGAACACTAACTGTTGGCACATGCCTTCGTTTTTTTGGTTCTAGGGCATGCCGGTTTCCTCACGATGTTTTCCTTCACCGTTTTCAGCAAGTGTTAATGCGCACATAAATTTTCCGAGTGGAAAAATCCATTGGTACACTACCGGGTTCTAACCCACGACATCCGGATCAGAAGTCGGGATATCGCCCACTAGGCCAACACGGCTATATAAAGCGGCTAATATAAGACTTCTCCGATTATTTGGAAGCTTTTGTCCAGTGGACGTTGGATCTAATAAAATATATCTATTTAAATTTATCGGATACCGATCCTTGTGTATTATAAAAAGGGAGATGGCTGTCAGACAACGCAGTGCTTTTACTAGAAACTTGAAGGATGTTTTTTTTTATTGTGACTACCCTTAGACTCGAGGAGACTAAGAAAACTGTTTAGGGAATTCACTTCCTAAGGGGTTCAAAGCTTTCACAAAAAAACTGATATTTACCTCTGAAATACTAAACACTTCAAAATTTACAGGTAGACGAAATTCTCAGAAAGTATGGAGAAAAGGGTAGTTTCGACAGTAGCTAGCAAGGTCAGTTCTAACCCTGATGAGGGCTTAAACGCACTCGAACGAAGTCGCGTGTACCTAAAATTTAAATTGTATATCAGGTATCCTAATTTACTACATCCTCGACATTATCTTAAGAGTCATCTTGTCTTTTTTAACACATTTTTTTTGAACTTGGTACTCACCCGTCGTACTAATCATGTTATAGTAGGCCGCGTGAAAGAGTTCGTCCGGGAAAGAACTAGCACCAAACATATTTCTGCCGAGATATAATTGCTCACATAGATGTGTTCTAGATTGAAACCAGCCAGTGAAATTGCAGGCACAGAGCCTATCCTTATTTTCTTAAGCGGGCCACCCCTACTGGTTTCGATTCGACACAAAAAAACTTCCAGGCCAGTAATTCATATTCCAACTTCAACAGGGAACATTGTAGTTCTGAATCCACTGTTAATAAAAATATACGAAATTTTATGAAAGATCGTATTTTATCAACTGTAAGGCTTTCCATAAACTACACAATACATGTACCACATAAAAATATGTTACGATCATTGTTCAGATGCGTTTTAGTTTGTTCGTCGTCGGCGTGCCGGAAACGGACTCGCTTTGTTCGCCGTTGATTGCTTGTAGAACAATGCTGTGTGTATATTGTTGAACATTCGCGTGCGTGACGATGTATGGAGTGATGCTCGGGTTTTTGAGGTTTGTATGAGCTAGTGGCCATGATGTTAATTGGTGTCGGAGTTTGTAAGCCGAACGTCTCCAAGCTGACACGTCTCAGCGACTTTTGGCAGAACCTTACATCATCAGCCCACATTAGTCCACTGCTGGACATAGGCCTCTCCCAATACGCGGCACTGAGCCCGGTCTTCGGCTCTTATCATCCACTTTCTGCCTGCTGCCTTTCTTACGTCATCGCTCCACCTAGCCGGAGGGCGCCCCACAATACGTTTGCCCAGACGCGGTCTCCACTCAAGAACTCGTTTATCCCAACGGTTGTCGGTTCTTCGGCATAATGACCATACCATTGCCACTTCAGCTTACTAATCCTCTGAGCTATGTCGATGACTCTCGTTCTCTGTCGGATAATATCGTTGCGGATTTTATCTTTCAGAGAAACCCCGAGCATAGCTCGTTCCATAGCTCGCTGTGCAACCTTGAACTGGTGGATTAGCTCTACTGTTAGTGTCCACGTCTCGGCATCGTAGGTCATCACGGGTAGGACGCTCTGGTTGAAGACTTTAGTCTTCAAGCATTGTGGTATGACCCTTACGCGGAGCTGCAAATGAATCTCAGGGGGTATCTACGAAAGGATCAATGGTACAAAATAAGGGACATTATAAAGGGTGATACCATCTCCTTAAGACTTTTTTTTTTTTATTTTAAGGGTCTTTATTTACCATAATTATATACACATTCAATATATAACTAGACACAGTCTACTACATAGCACATCACATTAAACATAACTCAGCAGACTGTGGCGCCTTTAAGAGTTTTTTTACAAAATTTATATTTATGACTACTTACTACACTTTTTAAAACTTATTTCTATGGTTTTGCAATTGTACAAAGATCTTTACTAATATCAATTATGTGAGATTAGTACATCAAACATTTTTGAATTGTGGATGTTAATCAAGCTAGTTTACCTAGGCAGGTACCATAAATTACTTTTTTTTTATATATCGTAGCTAAAACAAAGTTACATAAAAATTACATTTGTGAGAACATCATTATGGTGTTTGAAGATCGATGCGAACGACATACGCGGCTCACTACCCGCGAACCAGCATCATTCCGAGCGTAGGTAGGTACCTATCGAGTAAAGCGCAGCGATAAGCTCTTTGCAACAACTCAAAACCAACCTGTCAGCGGTCAATGTGCAACTAGTGCATACCTAATTGATTTATGTTATATTTAGGACAAGCTATGTGGCTATCTACCTACCAATTGTGAAGATTTAGTTATGATTGTATATCTATTGGTTAACGTAAAAACTATCATATAACTATCTGTCCTATAGTTTTATTAGAAGACGTTTAATATTTTCCGATAAATTGAACCCACTTAAGGAATCCTTTGTTTACCTAATACCCTTGCACCCACATCTATTTAGTAGGCACCACCGTGGACCCGCAAGGAGAATAAAGAAATTGTCCGAGTAAGTAGGTACCTACATGCCTACACAATTTACCATGTTTTAAAGAATTTAAAAGGTTAAACTATTGACGAAATAATAAAATAAAACAAAAATTAAGAGGGTTAACAACTATCTCCGCTAGTAGTTGTACCGGCTACCGGCCGGCGCGGCGGTGACGCGTCCGGGTTGTCATTGTTCTCGTCTAATACGTAGTGATGGGGTAAGCGATATCGTTTGTAAGTGTCGATATATGAGAGGTTCGAGGAACGAGTATTTCCTAAGGAAGATATGAGTTTGTTTTTGTTTTTGCTATTACGAATAAGGTAGAAGGTTTTAGTTAATTTCAAAATAAATTCTTGGATTGAATTATAGTTTAATTTTTTGTGGAGTTTAGTAAGATTCGTGAGAAAAGGCGTGTTATAAGCTATTTTAAGAGCTTTGTTCTGTAAAATTTGGAGTTTTCTGTAGTTAGTTGTACACGTACTACTCCACACTGGTGCAGCATAGGTAAAGCAAGGTCTTATAAGTGAGCTGTAGATTTTCATTTTTGTTTTGGGGCTTAGATTACTCCGCCTGTTCATGATTGAGCTAAGTGCTCCAAAAGCTTTTAGCCCTTTAGAGCGTGAGTACTCAACATGAGAACTCCAATTGAGTTTGGTGTCGAGGTAGACACCTAGATATTTTACAGATTTACTCCAGTATATTTGATGATCGTTCAACACTAACTTCCTATCTGGAGGCCTGTGCTTTCGTGAGAACATAATGGCCTCAGTTTTGGACTCGTTCAACTTGAGTTTCCATTTGTGGAAGTAGGCAGAGAGTAAGCTCAAAGATAATTGCAATCTACTTATGATTAAATCTACGTCCGAGCTAGAAGTGAATGACGCAGTATCGTCGGCAAAGCATGCTAGATATGTTCGGGGTTGTTTAGGGATGTCATTCAAGTAGGCTAAGAATAATAAGGGACCGAGTACAGAACCTTGAGGTACACCAGCTGGGATGGAATAGAAGTCGGATGACGAATTACCGATAAAAACCTTGAATTTGCGTTCGCAAAGATATGATTCAATGAGTTTCACTAGTCCAATTGGAACATCGTTGATCATAAGTTTATGAAGAAGGCCTTCATGCCAGACAGTATCAAAGGCCTTCTCTATATCTAACAGAAACATTCCAGTAGACTGTTTCATATTAAGGTTATGGGACACATGTTCACTGACACGAGCAAGCTGTTGTATGGTCGAATGAGACCTGCGAAACCCGAACTGTTCGTTTATGAAGCGAGGATCGAGAGATGTTAGCAGGCGATCATAAATAATCCGCTCGAATATTTTACCCAGAGTCGACAGCAAACTGATTGGTCGGTAGTTGACAGCCTGTTTATGGTCTTTTCCTGGCTTTGGAACAGCAATAACTTTTGCTGTTTTCCAGGATGAAGGAAAGTAGCTGAGTCTCAAACATGAGTTGATGATTTTAGTAAGCATTACTACACATTTTTGTGGCATATTTTTAAGGAGTATGTTATGAACGTCATCGTCGCCAGGAGCCTTGCGGTTTTTTAAAGTACGAATGTGTTTGAGCACTTCGCGAGGAGAAGCTATTGTTGGCGACGAGGAAGTCGTATTGGTATATGAATTCAGGCTATTGATTGATGCTGTTACATCATTAACAGTTTCAGTGTCGCACCAGTGTAACGTTAAACACATGTTTTTGTAAAACGTAGACGCCAATTCATTACACTGGTCAGAAACAGAAGTCAATAGGCTGCCATCTAATTTAACTAGCAATGGAATAGAATTTGATTTCCTCTTCAGAGATTTTACGATTCGCCATAAGTCATTGAATGCATTGTCAGCCTTCGATAACCTATCGTTCCAGAGACTGTCATTATACACCTTAACTACAGACTTAATTCTAGTTTGAAGGGTGTTAATTTGTGCCCTTATATCTTTACGAGTGATAGCATCAGTGACCTTTAATTCGCGATAGCGTAGTGAATTTTTATTTCTAATTAGTTTCTTTATGAACTTAGGTAATGTCTTTGTTTGTTGATTGGAATTAATCAGAGGTACTGTATGGTCTCTAGCACTCATAAGAGCGCTAGTTAGTGTGAGCACCTCTTGATCAATTGACTCTACCGAATCTGGTACTTTTCTGGACAGTGAGATATGGTCGTTCAAATAAATGCGAAATTTAGA
Organism: Perizoma affinitatum; assembly: GCA_961405105.1. Taxonomy (NCBI): domain Eukaryota; kingdom Metazoa; phylum Arthropoda; class Insecta; order Lepidoptera; family Geometridae; genus Perizoma; species Perizoma affinitatum. Next base: position 9,239,810 of record OY560205.1, on the reverse strand, counting down.
CCAGTCTGCCTGTCTATAATTAAAAACATTCATGATTTCACGTTGAATGGAGCCAGATAGCTTTAAGTAAACTGGTAAATGATTTGATGATAATGCTGTTATGGTTGAAATGGCGTTAATAGAATACACATTAGATGCGATAGCTAAATCTGGCGTAGAACTCTGATGTTCTGTGTTATAATGGACTAATGTAGGTGTAGGTGGTCCATGTATGTTATAATCATTATCCAGCATATGGTTGTACAATACTTTACCACGAGGATTCATGATGCTATGGCGACACCAGTGAGGGTGCCGTGCGTTAAAGTCACCGACAAGTAAGACATGTCTTCCATAGCTAAGTAGGGCGTCTATATCTTGGCGTAGAAGGTCCATGTTAGGTGACTGGTAAATTGAAAAGATTACAAGTTTTTGGCCAGAAAAGAAAATCTCTAGTCCAACCGCCTCCATATGCATTGTTTGGGGAGCGGTTACTTGTGAATGAGGTATATCGACCCTTACAAAGATAGCAACTCCCTGGCCACGTGAGTTCAGCTTGTCCTGGCGATAACAACAATATCCGGGCAAGTGAAGAGGAATATGACTACTGATTTTAGTTTCGGAAATTGCAATTATGTCAGAAGATAGGTCGCATACCGCTAGATCCGCGAGTTCAGAGAGCTTAGTACGTATGCCGTCCGCATTCCAATACAGTAGGCGTAGTTCGTTTGTATTATACATATTGTCCCAAGTGTGTGAGGACAAGTATTACCTTGTCCATCATGTTAGTACATGACGAGAATTCATGCTTGATGTGCTTGATAACATTGAAGATTTTGAGCATCTCGTTGGTTGTAGCATCGAGTTGAGCTTCGTGTGACGACGTTTTGTCATTTGTAGTTTTTGCTGCAGTTGTACTCGTAGCTCCGGGATGTGGCGTGTTGCGTGGAAGATCAGCTGATTTAACTCTGAGTGTAACTGGGCGCTTAGCGTCGCCTGCATCAGATGATTTAGACTGTCTACTTTGTTCTCGCTGTCTCTGTTGAAGACGCAGTAGATAATTAACACGAACTGGACATTGCCTAAAGTTTGCTGGGTGCGGTTCTTTGCAGTTACAGCATTGGGCAGGACTAGTACGCTCCTTCTTCGGACAGTCCTTTGTAGCATGCGTACCGATACACTTCACGCAACGCACAGGAAGATTGCAATTTTTGGACGCATGTCCAAAGTGTTGGCAGCGGTAGCATTGTGTGCCTAAAGATGTGTTTGGAGACTGGGACCATAGACAGTGGACTCTGTCGAGGTTGTCTACAGGCTGAAGAGACTGTGGAGCATGTGGTTATACCCTGCACCGTCACAAATGAAGTCAGCTCGAAGACGGGACTGCAAGAACTCATCAACACATGCTCTCGGTCATCATTTATTGACAGGAAGTTAGGGATACTGGAACAATGCTGTCATCAACCCAGAGTTCTTCTCCGCTACTTAAAGGAGTTGGGTTGGTTAGAAGGGGGATAATGCACAATACACCCCAATGCGGGACGTCAGTGCATACCTTAGTTCTCCCACTTATATTTAGAATTATAATTAGAATTAGAATAATGGGTGATAACTAAATTCTACGTTCTCTAACGGCTGCTGAGGTAACTTTAGTTCAAAGTTAATATTATTTCAGTACCGTGTGAAAACAGTCTCGTGTTTATATAGAGTTTATAGTCGTTTTCCAGTTTGTTTTCGGAATAATAAACTAAGGGGCGTTGTAGCGACTATAACTTCATAATATTATTCGCAGTTCTCGTATTCAGACCTCATACAGCCGTAGCTTGCCTGGTCTTTACACTCCACCTGAGTTAATGAACGTCAGAACTTGGACGGTGACCCTATTTAGCATTTACAACCGAGCATTTTCAAGCAGGAATATACGTCGTACGTTACGAAATTCTAAAGAATCGCAGATATAATACAATTTAAATTTTTAAACTTAACGATTTTTCGCTCACTACCACCGTAAGGACCCATGGAATAAGAGTTTTAGTTAGGTATTATAGTAAAAAACCAACCGAGTTAGTTATAGTTAATCCCATAGATAAATAACCTTTACCATGCCATACGGAAATGAACTAAAATAAGGCTTAGATCCAAGATTATGAATGTGAAAGTTCGTCTTGGTAATAGTTTGATCACACAGCTGAGCTGATATTGTAAACCAAACCAGTTCGTGATCAGATATTACAAATTATTGTCGGGATGACACGCGACGAATATTGTACGTAGATATTTTTCTACGCTTCGCTATTGACTTTTGTATGGTAAGTCGTTTGGCAGATACTTGTACTGCAATGGTTCTGTCCTTGACCTCGGGTTGGAAGCATGCCTAAACTGCAGTAGGTATTTGGAATATAGCCTAAGTGATGTCATGTTCGTTCTGTGGGAAGAGGTGGTTACATGAGCCAGAATCTGTAGATATTAGCAATGTCGGAGTCAATGTATAAAATCTGAATTAATTGTCTGAGGAATAACTTGGCACAAGAAATCGAAAAACAAACGAATAGGGGTCAACGCAGTACAAAGGTCTAACAACCTAACAAGAGTTTTAGACATTAGCAAAATCTGAAGTCATTCACTGAGGAATAACTTGGCACAAGAAATTGACCAGATAGTCTTATGCTATATAGATCTACATAATTATCCACTCCAAACAAACGAATAGGGGTCGACTCAGTACAAAGGTCTAACGACCTAACAAGAGTTTTAGACATTAGCAAAATCTGAATTCATTCACTGAGGAATAACTTGGCACAATAAATTGACCAGACAGTCTTATGCTATATAGATCTACATAATTATCCACTCCAAACAAACGAATAGGGGTCGACTCAGTACAAAGGTCTAACGACCTAACAAGAGTTTTAGACATTAGCAAAATCTGAATTCATTCACTGAGGAATAACTTGGCACAAGAAATTGACCAGATAGTCTTATGCTATATAGATCTACATAATTATCCACTCCAAACAAACGAATAGGGGTCGACTCAGTACAAAGGTCTAACGACCTAACAAGAGTTTTAGACATTAGCAAAATCTGAATTCATTCACTGAGGAATAACTTGGCACAAGAAATTGACCAGATAGTCTTATGCTATATAGATCTACATAATTATCCACTCCAAACAAACGAATAGGGGTCGACTCAGTACAAAGGTCTAACGACCTAACAAGAGTTTTAGACATTAGCAAAATCTGAATTCATTCACTGAGGAATAACTTGGCACAATAAATTGACCAGACAGTCTTATGCTATATATGTAGATCTACATAATAAAATTGTCCACTCCAAACAAACGAATAGGGGTCGACGCAGTACAAAGGTCTAACAACCTAACAAGAGTTTTAGACATTAGCAAAATCTGAATTCATTCACTGAGGAATAACTTGACACAAGAAATTGACCAGACAGTCTTATGCTATATAGATCTACATAATTATCCACTCCAAACAAACGAATAGGGGTCGACTCAGTACAAAGGTCTAACGACCTAACAAGAGTTTTAGACATTAGCAAAATCTGAATTCATTCACTGAGGAATAACTTGGCACAAGAAATTGACCAGATAGTCTTATGCTATATAGATCTACATAATTATCCACTCCAAACAAACGAATAGGGGTCGACTCAGTACAAAGGTCTAACGACCTAACAAGAGTTTTAGACATTAGCAAAATCTGAATTCATTCACTGAGGAATAACTTGGCACAAGAAATTGACCAGATAGTCTTATGCTATATAGATCTACATAATTATCCACTCCAAACAAACGAATAGGGGTCGACTCAGTACAAAGGTCTAACGACCTAACAAGAGTTTTAGACATTAGCAAAATCTGAATTCATTCACTGAGGAATAACTTGGCACAATAAATTGACCAGACAGTCTTATGCTATATATGTAGATCTACATAATAAAATTGTCCACTCCAAACAAACGAATAGGGGTCGACGCAGTACAAAGGTCTAACAACCTAACAAGAGTTTTAGACATTAGCAAAATCTGAATTCATTCACTGAGGAATAACTTGACACAAGAAATTGACCAGACAGTCTTATGCTATATAGATCTACATAATTATCCACTCCAAACAAACGAATAGGGGTCGACTCAGTACAAAGGTCTAACAACCTAACAAGAGTTTTAGACATTAGCAAAATCTGAATTCATTCACTGAGGAATAACTTGACACAAGAAATTGACCAGACAGTCTTATGCTATATAGATCTACATAATTATCCACTCCAAACAAACGAATAGGGGTCGACTCAGTACAAAGGTCTAACAACCTAACAAGAGTTTTAGACATTAGCAAAATCTGATATATAATGGTGGGTGCGTGGAGACAAAAATAATTCTAATGTTATATTACTAGTTTATATATAAATACATATTATAATTATGTATATATATATATATCAAAATTATACAAGTTGAAGTGGTAATGAGGAATAAAGGTTCTCTAATGGCGACCAGAGACCATCAAGTCTTATTGCGATTCAATTCAGGCAAAGGTCAAATCCTGCTTTGCGAATGACAAAGCCTTAACTACGCCATAGCGTCCTCAATCGCAAAGCGGAAAGTAACAACTTTGCCTGAACTGAATCGCTTTAAAACTTCATGGTTAGGCCCAGGGCTCCGACCTGAACCCGATAGACCGATGATTATCGTTATGGCGCACTAAGGGTGTCTCATGTCCACAGTGTACTTCTTAAATTACTATCACTTTTATATACATACATACAAAAGCATTACCGAAATAATAAATTATTATTAATTATACTTCTTGGAAAAATTGCAAGTAATTTTTAGAACTTTGAGGGTAATCTAATAGTCGGTGAACTTATGGTTAGACGGTCGCGTCGCGTAGCGTCGTTTTTTAGGTTCTTACTATTCTCATCATCGATAGTTTTACAAGACACGATAAATCTGTATAACTCGAATCCATCCGTTTTCAAGCGCTTCCTCCCTAATCACTGAATCGATTATCTTCAATAACTGTTTAGTCCTATTATTTTTCACGAAAAACTGTAGGTACTTACATTTTTCAGACAAATAAGCTTATTTTGAAAGAAAGAAAGAAAAAACATTTATTAACCACAACACAACACAACAGGTGACAAAATAGCTACATTAAAAGAAAAAATTAAAATAAATATAAAAATTAAAATGATATGAACACATTTATTTAGATGTGTTGTGTGGGGTCAAAAGGTCCCTGTCTCAGCATAATGCTGCACCAAACCTAGGAAAGGTGCAGCGCTGATTTTCTGACAGATTTCGTTTCTTATATGTGAAAACATCCTAATGGTAAATAGTATCTGAACAAGTTGTCTATCTAGTAAAAAATACTACGTAGTACCACGGTACTTGTCGTTCCTGATATGACACAGGTAATCCTTGCGTGAGGTCTGGACTCTGTATGTGTCTATTGGGTGTATATTACTATCTATTCCCCACGTATGCGCGTGGTAGCCGGATAAAAAGTAGCGTTCGTAATAAACGCATTCGCTCGACTGCTTTTTCATCGCTTACAAAACGAATCTCCACAAAAAGCCCTTTCATTTTAACGGGATAAGTTACAGCCTAAATAATTTTTGAAATCGGTTGAGTTGATTCGTAGATTACCTCCTACATCAAAGCTTACAAACATTACTTCTATAATATTAGTATTGATTTGTTATGTTACATTGGTCGGAATAATATTGGCATCGAATCTTTACGAGATGCTTTATGACAGGATTAAAAAACCCCAATCTAGCCGTACTAGAACTCACACTCGGTAATTCAGGTGATGAATCGAGCTGGCGCTGTTTCAAAAGTTAGTAAACATCACCACTAACTTTTACTGGCGCTGTGGGAGTCCACAAACCAATTTATATGGAAATTGAGCTGGACTTCGTCCAAAAACTACACCTGCGTCGCTCGCTCAGCCTTTCATTCAATCTTACTTTATTGCATATTACAGGGAACATTTTTGTTCGTACATCTTATCCTGTTTTTATTTTAAAATTCGAAAGTATAGGTGTTTATTTCATTACTCGTTCAGCCTTTCATTCAATCATTACTGCACATTACAGGGAACATTTTTGTTCGTACATCTTATCCTGTTTTTATTTTAAAATTCGAAAGTATAGGTGTTTATTTCATTACTCGTTCAGCCTTTCATTCAATCATTACTGCACATTACAGGGAACATTTTTGTTCGTACATCTTATCCTGTTTTTATTTTAAATTCGAAAGTATGGGTGTTTATTTCATTACGAGCATTCTAATTAATAAAAGGATCAATGTTTCACATAACATGACCACAGCTATTTATTTATCGATGCAAACATATTTTTCGGTAATTGGTCTTATCTGCACACCAATAAAATTATTTATATAGTGTTTCTATGTGGCGCAGAGGGCGAGGGCCCGCCTGAGACGGAGAAGGTTGCGGGTTCGATTCCCGTAGATCGTAGCAAGAGGATTTCCATGGTCTTACACCTCCCGGAAACAAGCGTGAGTTTGTATGTATGTATGTATGATGATGCTGTCAAAATGAGTAAAAAACGACTCGCCACAGAGGTCGTCAAACGACGACCTCTGTGGCGCAGTGGGCGAAGGCCCGCCTGAGACGCAGAAGGTTGCGGGTTCGATTCCCGCCGCGGAACAAATGTTTGCATATGCAAATATTTGTCTCGGGTCTGGGTGTTTCCTATGTATAATATGTATGTATTTACAAAAAAGTATATATTAAGTAGTATATCAGTCATGTAGTTCCCATAATATAAGCTCTGCTTAGTTTGGGGCTAGATGATGTTGTGTGAAAAATGCCTAGCATTATTATCTATTTATTTATTATTATTTATAAACATTTATTCATACAACTATGTAAAAATAGGTATATACAAAAAATATAGATGAAACAGCTAGCTATCTAAAGACCGTTGCAAACAGATACGTTAGATAGCACCAGGCCCATCGGATCGAAAGCGCTTAAAGCGGCAGTGTCGCCTATGTCATTGCAGCACCTGGGGCATTGATACGTGTCCTGTTCTAAAGGATTCTTCTTTATTTTTTTTGAAGCTGGTCATGTTAACTCTCTCTCTCTTCTCTCCTCCTCTCTCCTCTCTTCTCTCTCTCTCTCTCTCTCTCTCTCTCTCTCTCTCTCTCTCTCTCTCTCTCTCTCTCATCTCTCTCTCTCTCCTCTCTCTCTCTCTCTCTCTCTCTCTCTCTCTCTCTCTCTCTCTCTCTCTCTCTCTCTCTCTCTCTCTCTCTCTCTCTCTCTCTCTCTCTCTCTCTCTCTCTCTCTCTCTCTCTCTCTCTCTCTTCTCTCTCTCTCTCTCTCTCTCTCTCTCCTCTCTCCCTCTCTCTCTCTCTCTCCCTCTCTCTCTCTCTCTCTCTCTCTCTCTCTCTCTCTCTCTCTCTCTCTCTCTCACACACACACACACACACACACACACACACACACACACAATTCATACGAAAGCGTTCGAAAATCTTTAATGCTTCTAATTTTATTTTTGAAACCAATGTAATATTTGATATGAAATCTTCAGAAGGCAACATTTTCACGTGAACCGCGCAACTAATTTAAAATTTCTTTTCCAGGTAAGACTAAATTCTACAAACAATCACATCGGCGTTTCTTTGATCAGAGCAATCGTCACTACATCTGGTAAGACTACCCAAGTTCTGTCTGCAACAAAGTTCTGGTTTCCGTTTTGTCGCTGTAAATCAAATAGCCACAGATGCCTTCGTAGTTTCTATGTGGTGATTGTTACGGTGGAACTTCGAAGATTGGTTCATAGTTTCTAGGCATGAATTGCATGGCATGGAGTTCTAGGCATGGAGATGGCACTTGGATTCTTTAAATAGCGCTATAATTCCAGAATTGCTGTACGGGATCTAGAGTGAACACGTCATGTTTTAATATGCTTAATCCAGCAAGTCACGCCTAATGGAAAAACCATTATCCCAACTACAGTTTCTTGGAAGCCCTTTAACTGATTAGAAATACATTAGGAAATAGAAGAGGATGGTCAGAAATAAAGTCGATTCGAATGTGCGTATGAGCGATATAAGTCGATTTTGATTCTGGTTGAGGATGATTAGTATAGATATATTATGTAAGTTGATGACATGATCTTTGAGTAAATATTATTAAAATTATATACAGAATAACTGGCTGAGTAATGTCTAAATTAGAGAAAATATAGCCGAAAACGCGCGATAAAGTAAACCTTTTTTTTCTATATTGTACACCCAAATTAAAACTTACAAAATACAATGATATAACATGTATGAAGGCGAGCTTAAAAGAAAAGAGTTTTCTTCCAGCAAACCTTTGAGGATAGAGAGGTGTTATTATATAGGTATGGTCGTGTACAAAAGAAAAAGTTAAAGTATACATTATACAGGGTGTAATCGTTAAGTGTGCACAGGCGATTATTCCGTAACTATTGCAGATATCAAAAAACTTTAAACTGATATCGAAAGTACTTTACCTAATGAGTAAAATGACATTAATAACTTTTTAAAAATAAAACGAGAAATATCCAAAAAAAATACATTAATCACTCCCATACATTTAGTATGAGATAGTAGAAAGGTTTTAGTTTCCTTATTTTAAGTGGAATAGTACCTACTCATTTTACCCTTGTCATTTTATAATTATGTACGATATGAAGGTATTAATGAATTTCAAGTAGATACACGTGTAGATTAATTATCTTACCACTTCAAATTTATAATAAACCTTGATACCCTTTATAATAAATATTGTATTGATTTGAACTAGCTGAAAAGCAACATACTAAATAAAAACAAAAAGAAAGACACTTTTTGGTGTTCGTTCTAAATTCAAATTCTTTATCGCGGGTTCTCGTTCCCGCCAATTTATTGTATTTTTCAATTTGCGTTAATAATCGTGATTGTTGCATTTATTGATTGAAAAATGGCATATTCCAATACAGAAAAGAGGGACATGTTAAAAATGTACTACAAACATGATTGTAACAATAGGGCGGCCATTATCGCCTACAGAAGAGAGTACCCAGATAGAGAAGTTCCTTCTGGTACGTATTTACGTAAGTTGGATAACAATTTGATAAATTATGGATCTTTTAACAGAAAAAAAGGTTCGAGAACAAGAGCTCCGGAATTTGATAATGACTTAGATAACAATATTATTAACTACGTAGTAGATAATCCACAAGAATCAACGCGTTCAGTGGCCCGATCATTTCCAGTGTCCCACAATTATGTACACAAGTTATTAAAAAAACACAACTTCAAAGCATTTAAGATAAAACCTACTCAAACGCTGCACAATGATGATCCTGCTCGTCGGCTGGTCTATTGCAATTGGCTAGTCAATAATTATGTCAATGTAAGGTCAATTTTATGGACCGATGAAAGTAATGTTTCAAACTGCGGCATTTACAATAGAAAAAACTCGCATTATTGGTCAATTGACAATCCTCGCTTAACTACTGAAGTTAGAGCTCAGGTGCGATTCTCAATTAATGTGTGGTGTGGTATTCTTGGAGATCGGATCATTGGGCCATATTTTTACAGTGGAACCTTAAATGGACAGAGATATTTCTCCTTTGTACAAAACGATATGCCAAGTCTCTTAGAACCAATTCCAGACGATGAAAGAAGGTCCATAATTTTTCAACAAGATGGAGCACCTGCACATAATACAAATGTTGTAATGAATTTCTTAGGAAACAATTATAATGGCTTAATAGCCAATAATAGTGCAACCCCTTGGCCTGCCAGATCCCCGGATCTCACGCCTTGTGATTTCTTCCTATGGGGATTTGTCAAAGACCACGTGTACGCTGAGAGAGTACACAGCCTAGAAGAGTTACAGAATCGTGTACGTCGTGCAATTGCTTTAATTACTCCGCAAATGTTAAGGAAAGTTCATTTAGAAACTGTAAATAGAGCTCGTCATTGTATTGCACAAGGAGGACGTCACTTCGAACATATGCTTTGAACACAAAATTTTGTACTTACTAAGAAATAAAATGTATGGGAGTGATTAATGTAATTTTTTTGGATATTTCTCGTTTTATTTTTAAAAAGTTATTAATGTCATTTTACTCATTAGGTAAAGTACTTTCGATATCAGTTTAAAGTTTTTTGATATCTGCAATAGTTACGGAATAATCGCCTGTGCACACTTAACGATTACACCCTGTATACAACAGAGTCTAATTACTCAGCAAATAGTAATCTCGGGTTGAAACTAAGACAGTCAATAAAAGACAGTCATAGTAAACAGTTATTGTATTGAGTTGTACATTTGATTACCAGTAATACCTATTTCATTGGCTGTTTAGTTTAATTTCTCGATCTTGTTTAGCGTCTTGTTAGGCGTCTTGTTTAGCGACTTATTACATGAAATTACTCTATTAGCGTAATCTATGCCGCTAATAATTACGTATGCAGATATTTACACTTTCGCATAACACTTCGTGTTCATTCATACATCATTATTCAAATCTATGTCAGCCAATGTGAGTTCTATATGGAGCATAGTTTAATTTAAGGGGTGTTATGGCGTGGCACGCATACATATTGAATAAATAAATAAATATTGCTGACATTTTCACACAGCATCATCTAGCCCCAAAGTAAGCAGAGCTTGTGTTATGGGAACTACATGACTGATATACTACTTTACTTATCTACATTTTGTTTTGTAAATACATACTTATTATAGATAGAAAACACCCAGACCCGAGACAAATATTTGCAGATACAAACATTTGTCCCGCAACGGGAATCGAACCCGCAACCTTCTGCGTCTCAAGCGGGTCTTCCCCCACTGCGCCACAGAGGTTTGTATGATAATATATTCAAATATATTATATATACAAAACAAAAAAAAAAACAACACGTTTACGACATTCCCGTTATGGGCATATTAGATAATACTCGGTGTTCAGATCTTCAAGGAAACAAGAAAGGGTGGTCAGAGGGATGTTTCCATTTGGCACATTTCCGCGTTTTGCAAGTAGATAGCATTCCACATGACATGTTGAAAGGCTATCGTCGCTTATTGAAACACTAATCTGAAAGCACACGACTTAGATTTTTTTAATCTGGGGCATGCATGGTTTCCTTTGCCGTTGTGAGCACGTGTTTATGCGCACTTTAAATAAATTTTCAACAAGGTTTTCACTTGTAGATATAGCGTAAAGATACGTAAAGATTGTGAGCTGGACAGGAAACAATACAACAGAATAAACCTCACGGATTCAACACTGGAGCAGCCCTTCTGCCTGACTGACTGACTGGTTTACCAACGCAAAGCCAAAACTACTGTCTATAATGGTAACATTTGGCACATAGGTTTATTTATAACAGATTTTTGGAAATTTCAACTTTAAGGGGGAGGAACTTTGAATGAAAGTTTTTGCTCTTTCAAGTTAGTAACATGAAAATTGGAATTGGACCTACTCATCATAAATAATTAATGACGTTGATTTTTATATATGAACGGGGAGAAATGAGGGGGATAGCTTGTATGGGAGTATTGATTTTTAAAACATGACTCCACACGTGTAATGCCTAGCAACAGCTGGTCATCGATATAAACAAAAATTAAATGATGTTTGTTGGTAAGCGTATTACTTGAGAAAGGTTGGACCAGTGGCGTAGCTAGCATAGGTGACAACCGGAGCGAAAATTGTGTTGCCACTCGAAGTATGAAAACTGTTAACATTAAAACATTAAAATTACGACTTTATTTTGCATACTGCGGAATCTCCGACCAAATAATAGCTACGATAATTAACTGGCAGTGTAAAAAAATACACCACCGACCGTGTTAAAGCACTTTAATAAGAACGAATAAATAATTAAAATAAATAAATAATGCTGGACATTTTTCACACAGCATCATCTAGCCCCAAACTAAGCAGAGCTTGTGTTATGGGAACTACATGACTGATATTATACTGCAAATATTTTTTTTGTATAATATGTACATACGTATTATACATAGATTTATTAATAAATTAATGATTAATAATTATTTATTATTTTAATTTTGACTTGACTATTGTTGTTTATAACAAGGCAGTGATTTTGTACAAGTTAAATTTTCCGACTCCGCCTGACAGTCCTACCCCCCTCTCTCTCGCTCTCATCGTTGAATGAATTGTTTATGTTTTTATTTTTTTGATTTCTTCAACTTTACGACAAATTATTATTTTAATTAAATTTTATTTCATTTTTAAATACAGATAAAAAAAGAGTTACTTAACAAACAACACAATCGAACTCAAAGTTGCAGCGTTTTAACGGGGTTCATGTACCTACCTACTTTCCTATGTATTGTTTTAACACCTATACTAAACCGTGTACACGATAGCAATATCATAAAATATGAAATAGAAAATGTAGAGTCAGAAACTCAGCGCCAGCTGTTGCCGACGCACGCTGATCTTGGCAATCACAGCTACGGCACTAATATGATAAAGCAATCTCTTATCAAACTGTGATCAACTAAACGAAACCTTATTTAAACTCGCCCATGAGCTACATGAGTGTTGGGTGACGGAACGTATACTTTTGCGTCAGTAATATTGGCTACCGGACCATGTAAATGGAAATAGTCGCGGCTGTGCCAAAATCTTATTATCCGTGCTTAGCAATAAGACATCTGGATAACTATATAGACGGCCAATATCTCTTGTGTCCCTTACGGTATTAAACATACAAACACGCTCATGAAGGACATAGCCAGATACATCCTCTTGTGTCTTTACATTTTGAGTGGATTTTAGGCCTATCCTCTCGCATTGAAAGCGTCTCTAGGGCCACGTAGTCCATTTTATTCGCAGTCCCTTACGGTAATAAACATACAAACACGCTCATGAAGGACATTGTCAGATACTTACTCAGTTGTTACCTCTTATGTCTTTACATTTTGAGCGGATTCCATGCCTATCCTCTCGCATTGAAAGCGTCTCTAGGCCCCCGCGGTTCATTTTCTTTACAGTCCCTTACTGAAATAAACATACAAACACGCTCATGATTGCCATTGTCAGATACATACTCAGCTGTTACCTCTTGTGTCTTACATTTTGAGCGGATTCCATGCCTATCCTCTCGCATTGAAAGCGTCTCTAGGCCCCCGCGGTTCATTTTCTTTACAGACCCTTACTGAAATAAACATACAAACACGCTCATGATTGACATTGTCAGATACATACTCAGCTGTTACCTCTTGTGTCTTTACATTTTGAGCGGATTCCATGCCTATCCTCTCGCATTAAAAGCGTATATAGGGTCCCGCAGTCCATTTTATTCGCAGTCCCTTACGATAATAAACATACAAACATGCTCATGATGAGTATTGTTAGATACGTACTCAGTGTGTAGATCTTTGAGGATACCAAGTAGGGGGTGGTCAGAGGCACGACCAAACATTACATTCGGCAAATTCACGCGTTTTCCAAGTATTGTCGTGCTACGTGACAGATTTCAAGATCATGTATTAGTAAAAAATAAATAGAAAGTCGAAAGTCAAAGGAAAATACGTTGTTTTGCTGCAACTTTTTAAAATACTCGCCGAATCCATTGTGTAATTCTTTTCAGTTGGCATTTGGAATATAATGCAATGTCATGATCCGAAACTAGCCAAGTCTGACGGCACTTAAAATGTTGGACTTCTCTTGATTTATTGTTCAGCCTTTTGTTCTTGCGGAAACCACTTGTATATTCATTTCGCGTCAAAGATTACTTATATAAGAAATAATGTAATGCGCCTGTAATGCTGCTTTTGTTCGTTTTCCTTTGATTCATTGAAATGGCTTAGCTTTCGCTTAAGATAATGGTCCAACTAATTTTTCTATAGCTATTCTGTAGTTTCTGTAAATTCTGTAGCTAATGTTAGGTATTTTGTCAAAAGACTTGCAATATATGGCTAGGTTTTATTTGTAGCGTTTATATTTTACTGTATATTAGCGTAACATCGTCATCATCAGCCGGAAATGTCTGCTGGACATAGGCCTCCCCGAAAGAGTGACGAACGATCTTAGGCTACCTATCCACCGCTTCTCGCAACGTTGGTGTGTCTATTTTCATAAGCTTCTCGAAGTATCTGGCTATGATCATCATAATGATAATTGACGACCTCTCTGGCGCAGTGGGTGATGGCCCGCCTGAGACGTAGATGGTTGCGGGTTTGATTCCCGTCGCGGGACAAATGTTTGTATGATCTGCTGATGTTGGTCCCGGGTCTATGTGTTTCTATGTATGTTTTAAAAAAGTGTATATTTGTAGTTTATCAGTCATGTAGTTCGCATAATACAAACTCTGCTTACTTTGGGGCTAGAGGATGCTGTGTGTAAATTGTCCAGCATTATTTATGTTGTTCAGACAGGTTTAGGCAACGGAGACCAATTTTATGATTCAGACGAAAAAGCTTCGTTGGTGTGTTTTGATCTATTTTGGTTTTGAAAGTACGCACAGAGATTTTCTTTATTCTTTATTGTACAAACAAATAAACACTTACAAAAGGCAGAGTTAAATGACATGTACAAAGGCGAGCTTAACCCTGAACAGAGTTTTCTTCCAGCAAACCTAGAGCTAAAGTGAGGTAATTATAGAAATAGGATCGTGTACAGAAAAAATATATATTTGACGGCGCGACGTCATCGTTCGGTCATAAACAGCACGTGCAACGCACCAAACAAGCAAAGACTTGTCGCTAGGCACTCGGATATAAAAAGCGGGCGCTCGGTTGCTGCGGGCAGTCTTACTTTGGCTTTGGCACGATGCACTTGTTGTCGTAGCTCTCTAAGTCTTATAATTATTATAAAATAAATGTGGATTATAATTAAAGTTATTTTTTTATATCGTTTTTTTATGATTTATAGTTTGGTGAATTATTGTGAAATATTTAAAATTTTAAGTAATAAAAGTGGTTACAAAGGAGTTATTTCCTTCTTTTATTAATAATGGCGGACCCTCAGCCTTCATCAGAAGTGCTGGATCCAGGCTCACATCATCCCTCTGCCGATATGACGAGTAACTTCATGTCAATGTTATCATCTGGCATGGAAGCCATCCTGCAAAAACTAGCTGATACCATGACTTCTCGCCCTATGCAAGCTGCGCAAACTATGCAAGCCAAACTAGTCTCTTTTGATCCTGACACACCGGATTCAGACATAACTAATTGGTGTGCATTGAGTGGAATGATCATCGAAAACAGGACAGGATGCAGGACCACTTCGACCTGGTTATAAAGTTTCAACTTGATGGTAAAGAAAGCCCGGCTGAAGCTGGTATGCGGCTATGGCAACTTATGGAGAAGATTCCCGAGGCTAACCTATCTGAGAAAGTAATGACCGGTTTTGCCATATCGGTTTTGTCCCAGTGTGATGACAAAATTCGCCGTGAACTCAATTCTGTGGTCATAAATGACAAAAATCAACTTTTCCGTACACTGCGCGGCTTTACATTGAAACGAAAAAACGATGAACCAGTTACCACTGAGAATGACCCGAAGAGATTTCGCACATCAACTTTTCGTGGAAATTGTCACTTTTGCGGCAGAATAGGTCATCGTGGTAATGAATGCAGAGACAAACAGCGAGCTCTTTCTAAAACCTTTCCTGTTATATCAAGAATGGATCAGTGTAAACCCGCTGTGACCTGCTACGTGTGCAACGATTCTGGACACATAGCCACTGCCTGTCCCAAACGTTGGAAGAAGAAAGAAGACGCTGCCACTCCGAGTCCTAGCATAAAGCAAGTGAACCTGTGCTCCCGGTCTGCGCGAGGTGTGTTACAGATAAGTGGTTTTAAGTTACCTTTCATATTTGATTCTGGTTCAGAATGTAGTCTCGCTAGGCAGAGTCATATTGATTTACTTAAAGGTCAAAAGTTTTATGAACAAGTGATTTTAAAGGGTGTAGGACCTAAAAAAGTTATCTGCTCATTACAAGTAAAATGCCCGACCACTGTACAAGTTTTTTTTGTTCGATGTAATTTATCACATACTGCCGGACGAATGCTTAACTGAAGTAATTTTATTAGGACGTGATATCTTAGAGAAAGGCATTTTAGTTGAAATAAGCAATGATAAATTCTTGCTCAAAACTAGAACCCTTTGACATAAACATGATTGACACAGACCTTACAGGTAGAGAAAAGGAACTTTTAATCAAAGTGCTGACAAAATACTCTGCGCATTTCATACAAAACCTTCCAACTTCTCATATTACGACTGGAGAGCTTCGAATTGACTTGATTGAACCTAACAAAATAGTTCATAGACGACCGTACCGATTGTCCCCTGCCGAATTAAAAGTGGTTGATAACAAGGTTCAAGAGTTATTAGACGCGAATATAATTCGGGATAGCTCTTCTCCTTTTGCCAGTCCAATTTTATTAGTTGAGAAAAAGGACGGCACTGATCGAATGTGCGTAGATTACAGAGAGCTAAATAGTAACACGCGGTCAGATAGCTACCCCCTTCCATTGATTAATGATCAAATTGATAAGTTGCATGGAGCTCATTACTTTTCCAGTATAGATATGGCATCTGGGTTTCATCAAATTAAGGTTCATGAGGATTCAATAGATAAAACGGCCTTCGTAACGCCTACTTCTCAGTATGAATGATTAGCCATGCCATTTGGCCTTAAAAATGCCCCTCAGGTCTTTCAAAGGGCTATTAATACTGCATTAAAGCCCCTGAATGATGACCGGATCCTAGTCTATATGGATGACGTACTTTCTGCATCAGAAACTATAGATGAGGGATTATTTCGCCTTGATAAATTGCTAGATACTTTATCTAAAGCCGGTTTTTCATTTAACTTCAAAAAATGTTTATTTATGAAAAAGAAAATCGAATATTTGGGCTTTGTTATATCTGCAGGAGCAATTAGACCAAACCCTAGAAAAATTGAGGCTTTGAAAAATGTCCCTGTGCCCAAAACTGTTACGCAAGTTCGGCAATTTATAGGCTTAGCTACATACTTTCGGGTATTTATACCGAACTTTTCAAAATTAATGAAACCATTGTACCCTTTGACATCAATTGGAAAAGGTAAAATAACATGGACTTCAGAACATGACAAAATTCATAAAGAAATAGTTAACTATCTTGTAACGGAGCCGGTTTTAAAAATATTCGAACCTTCTTTACCAATAGAACTCCATACTGATGCGAGTAGTGATGGATATGGAGCCGTTCTCATTCAAAAGAACAACGGTCTTCCTCACGTTGTTGCTTATTTTAGTCACAAGACAACGGATGCAGAAAGTCGCTATCACTCTTATGAATTAGAGAAGTTAGCAGTGGTTAAATCTGTAGAACATTTTAGGCATTACCTTTATGGGCGTAAATTCACAGTCTACATCGATTGCAATGCTTTAAAAGCCTCCCATTCAAAGAAGGATTTGACTCCAAGGGTTCATAGGTGGTGGGCTATCTTACAATCGTATGACTTAAGTATAGTTTACAAAGAAGGAAAAAATATGGCCCATGCCGATTTCCTCTCGCGTAATCCACTTGAAAATGAGAAATCCGCTTCGAATCCGGATAAAAATGTAAAAATTGTAAATTTCTCTGAATTAGACAAGGTTTGGATAGCCGTCGAACAGTTACGTGACCCAGAAATCTCTGATATCATTTCCAAACTACGATCAAACGACTTACCTACTGATTTATCGCACACCTATGATATTAGGCAGGGTATCCTCTATCGCAAAATTGAACGTAGTAAAACTACAAAGTGGCTGCCTATTTTACCTAGGTCGTTGATTTGGTCTTTGATTAGTCACGTGCACAATGAATTAAAACACCTCGGTTATGAGAAAACGCTTGATAAACTATATGATCTTTATTGGTTTCAAAACATGTCAAAATACGTGAAAAAGTTCGTTGACTCCTGCGTCATATGTAAAGCTTCCAAGGGTTCGTCAGGTGCTCAGCAGGTACGTCTGCACCCTATCCCAAAACTGGCTATTCCATGGCATACCATTCATTTAGATCTAACAGGTAAACTCAGTGGAAAAAGCGAACGTAAAGAGTATTGTTCTGTCATCATAGACGCCTTCACCAAATTTGTCCTCCTAGAACACACACTGACTTTAAATTCCTCAGACGCTATTAAATCAGTCAAAAACGCAGTGCACTTGTTTGGCGCTCCTAAGCGAATAATTGTTGATCGAGGACGCTCTTATGATAATTTGGATTTTAAAAAATTCTGCAAAGAAAACAATATCGAACTACATCTAATAGCAACTGGTTCCAGTAGGGCAAATGGACAGGTAGAGCGTGTCATGCGGACTTTAAAAAGTTTACTCACTATCGTCGAGTGTGACTCCGACAGCCCCTGGCAAGACCAACTAGGAGACATCCAGTTGGCTCTTAACAGTACACGCTGTAGAGTAACAGGTTTTACTCCTATAGAGATGATGTTTGGCATTCAAGGTAATTCATTAGAACTATCTAAAATATCTGTAAGCTCTAGCCCGACTGACAGACTAGACCTTGAAACAGCTCGATCAAATGCATCCAGTAATATTCAGAAACTGTCAGAATCTGACGCTATCCGATTTAACAGAGGCAAAGCTAAAGTAGAACCTTTTTCTGTGGGAGACTTTGTTTATGTTAAAAGTCAGGAAAGGCATCAAACTAAGTTAGACCGCAAATATAAGGGCCCCTTTAAAGTAACTGCAGTTTTAGAAAATGACCGGTATCAGTTGAGACACATAAACGGAACTAGTAGGGTTTACAAGTATTCTCACGAACATTTACGTGAAGTCCCTCGTGGTCAATTAGCTTTAACTGAAATTGCGGAAAACTATAGTGATGATGATGGCGTGACGGCGCAAAATGATAATGTTTATGATCATGAAACTAACCACGAAAACAATAATGGTAATAGTGACACCATTTCAGTAACTAGCGATAACATGTCTGTGAATAGTGACACTATGTCGGCTAATTCTCGTACCTTAACAGCTAGCAGCTATAATGCTCAAAATCGTAGTTTGCAATCTATGTCTATAGACTCACTTGAACCAGAATCAATCAACATTGTCACAAGTGCTGAGGTACATAGAGAAAATGAAATGTCATAGTTCATTGAAGGGCATAGCCGGACCAATGGTAATAAAGCTACAGGGGCTGAGTAAGTCCGGACTAGCTAAATCCGGGCCAGTTCTAAGAACTGAAGGGACCCTGAAGGATCAGTAATGATCGGACCAGGCAGCTGTTAGCCTTGCAGGGTCGACTAACTTGACCGGACCTGAGCAAAATCACTAACCTGAAGGGTCAAAATGCCAAATTGACCGGTCCAGATATCTTATAAATAACATTACTCTGTCAGGATGTACGAACCGTAAACTTGTGAATTTCTTTCTCAGATACCTACAACTCTGTAAATACTGTGAGACTACGCGTACGAGGACGTCCGCATGTCAGCATGGCCGTGACGGCGCGACGTCATCGTTCGGTCATAAACAGCACGTGCAACGCACCAAACAAGCAAAGACTTGTCGCTAGGCACTCGGATATAAAAAGCGGGCGCTCGGTTGCTGCGGGCAGTCTTACTTTGGCTTTGGCACGATGCACTTGTTGTCGTAGCTCTCTAAGTCTTATAATTATTATAAAATAAATGTGGATTATAATTAAAGTTATTTTTTTATATCGTTTTTTTATGATTTATAGTTTGGTGAATTATTGTGAAATATTTAAAATATTGGTTACAAAGGAGTTATTTCCTTCTTTTATTAATAATGGCGGACCCTCAGCCTTCATATTAATTATTCCGACCATACCATTTACGAACAAACTGTCATATTCATATTCCAGAATATAATATTTCTTTATGCCGGTTTTTTTTAATTCTAACTCATCGGACCGTATTAATATCGATTGTTTCATCGTGGCCTAATATCGAATATGACCCTAAGATACCCTTTATTAAATACTAAACGACCAATATGTTGTTCGAATTTGGGAGCCTTTATAACAGAGTAAACCTCAAAGTAATTCCTATACCGATTCCTATATGTGTCCGGCTTATGAAAAATAAGCCGGAAAAACACATGACTAGAGAAGCGCTTGAAAGACAGGACCGAAAAAGCGCGGGAGACACTAACGTGGCTGTCAGGAAGTAGAAAATACGTAGAATGCAACGAATTGACGACCCAAAAAACATTTCCGGAAGTGGAATTTATGTAGAGCCGCTCCAAATAAAAATGGGACGAGTCCAGAAAAAGATTCTATGTATAATGAAATGAAAACAAAAAAAAAACAAACACGCTCACGACTGTCTCCCCCATGGTGGGCATCCTCAGATACATACTCAGTGAGTATATCTTTGAGGATACCAAGTAGGGGGTAGTCAGAAGCACGTCCAAACATTACATTTGGTACATGCCTGCGTTATGCAAGTAAGCATTCCACATGACAGATTGCAAGCCCATCGCCGCTTATTGGAACACTAACTGTGTCCATTGGCACATGGATTAATTTGATTGATTTCTAATTCATAGCATCTGTACATCAAATCCTTGTGAGTACAATGTATAAATGTCTATCTTTGACTTTGTCGCACAAAAAAAAAGAAAAAAACACGCTTACAACTGTGACATGACTATGACTGCCAACGGTGGACATCTTCTGATCTATACTCAGTACGTAGCTCCGTGAGCATACCTACTAGGAGTAGTAAGAGGCACATCCAATTACATATTTCACGCAACTCATCACCGCATATGACACTAACCGATGGCACATGTCGAACTTTTGGTTCTATGGTATGCCATTTTAGGGTAAATGGTTGGATTAAAATAAATATCACAACTCGAAACTGTGTGTGATTGTGAGTAACAAACATGAATATAATCTATAAGTTTGGAGCTTCTTGTTAAGGGCTCGTCCGGAGAAGTACTACACCCTACCTATTATACCTAGTTATAGTATAGAATTTAGTTTATTTTGCAAAAACACGTTACAAATAATAACAATCCTACTACTATTATAGACGTGAAAGTTTGTGAGGATGGATGTTTGTTACTCTTTCACGCAAAAACGACTATGCGTATTTTGATGAAACTTTACAGTAATATAGCTTTATATATCAGAATAACACACTACTTTGTATCCGGGTACTATGCATACGAAGCCGTGGGCAGAAGCTAGTAATTAATAAAGACAATGGCAAACAGTAGTTGCAAAAAAGGTCCCAAGAATAATACTGGTTGCAACAACCAGCGCTGGTCTTCCGTTAGAACCGTTTTTTGGGGTGCCGACTTGTATTTATAGTATTTCTGTTATAGAGCAGTAACGCTCGCATTGCTGTGTTCCGGATTGAAGGGTATGTATGCCGGTGAAATTACAGGCAGTTGAGACTTTTCATCCGTCATGTCTCAGGGTGATACATCTGGTTATACAAGCGTCCATTGGTTACGGTTGAGCCGTATGCTTTTTTTGCCACGGAGTTGTATAAAAAAAAAGTCAAAGTCAAAATTCATTAAAATCACAAAGATCACTTTAAAACGTCGGTTTTATCTATTGCCTGTTCTTCCGTGACTGAGCCAGGAAAGAAAGCCAAGAAAACAAGGCTGGTTATTCTTTTTAATGATCCTTTTACAAAACAATACGTACCTACATTTGTTATCGAGTTGGAGCATTTTCAATCCCAAGTACCTGATGAAATAGCTATCAATCATCACTTAACTGGTGACAAATGAAAAGAATGATCAATTATAATCAAATCGGCCAAGCAATTTAGTTAATCATGAGTCAGTTATTGCGATCACGCAGTGCCGTTATTGCGAGTCGGAGTATAAATCTTCGAAATCTTCACGGACTGATGCAATTCATTCTAAGTCAAAGTCTGAATTCATTTATTCATTAAAATCACAAGGATCACTTTGAAACGTCTGTTTTATCTACTGCCTGTTCCTCCGCGACCAAGCCAGGAAAGAAAGCCAAACAAGGCTGGTTATTCTCTTTAATGATCCTTTTACAAAACAATAGGTACCTACCAATAGGTACCTCTGGTGTTGCAAGCATGCATGGGTTACGGCAACCGCTTACCAACAGGTGGACCGTATGCTTGTTTTATAAAAAAAACATAATCCTTTGTTTCGGCTATGTCGAAGTATCAAGTCTCTGCATCCAGAGACACTAAACTCTTACGACATTAATTACTGAAAAGATAAGCCTGAGATGTGCTCTGCGCAACCTCACTAAGTACACGAGATTACAAAAGCCTTTGACGTCAACAACTTGCCCTTTCATTAGGGGCCCATTTGAACGTAGATAAAAGCGACCCATACTCATATATCCTCATAACGGCTGACCTTGCTACTCCAAGGTGTCTCCTCCACTCGACTGATAAGTCCTACTACTGCTATAAACGCGAAAGTTTGAGAGGATGGATGTTTGTTACTCTTTCACGCAAAAACTACTGAAGGGTTTTTGATGAAACTTTACAGTAATATAGCTTATACATCAGAATAATACATAGGCTACCTTTTATCCGGGTGAGACGCTGGCGAAGCCGTAGGCAGAGGCTAGTAATGTATAAATAGACTCCCGGCACCCGACCGACACACCGAGTCGCATTGCCCGCCCGCAGTATTACTTATTTTGCTCGGCTCCTAAGGATCGTAGCCTGATGTTAAATGGCTATAACCTTCCCCAAGAATTGTGCTACCATTTTTTTAAATCCGTCTGCTAGTTCCATAGATATGCGTGTTCAAACAAAAAGATTATAGATTGGAATCTGTGTTTTTTCACCGGGCGTTCCCCAGACTAACGCTTCCAAGGTATTCGTGATTTCTGTAACCGCACTGCCCGGTTCAATTCACTTTTATTTTCTTGAGCGTTTTCATTTTCGAATCGGAATAGCTATATTGCTTGGGTTTTTTCTAAGATTTTTTTTCGCTTGGTTTGTGATTAAGATAACTAGCAAGCCGGAAAACACGCGTGAATAAATCCGAAGCGTGCACCGAGGCAAGCAATGTGCCTTTTCTAGATGTTAGCTAATTGTGTATTGTGGTTCTTAATATTCATCTTTGATGCCTTGTGGTAACCCACTGTTCTGTATAAGCCTATTCAAAAGTTACTCCAGTCGGGTTGGGTATTTTTCAGCCAGGTCTTCCTCTACAGCAAAGATGTCATCCATCTAGGTATGGGTCCCTTGGGCTACCACTGAGGGCATTACTCCACCTGCTATAACAAAATCTTCCAAATCACCCTGAAATTTCCACATTTGCACAGATTATAACATATTGGAAAAGGTCACATTTGGCTCAGCATTTGCAATTAGAATCTGAACTTCGTTATTTTTAATTACTGCAGAGCGCTTCGGGTTGTTTGTTTTCGAACTTTCTCTTGAACGACTTATGGAATTGCTGCCAGAAATTTAATTTAAACTGAACTTTTCATTCCACGTCCTTGGTTATATTTTTCGAAACCGATGATTAACAAATTTGCATTGCTATACAACGAGGTAACGTCGCCAGCATTTTGGGTAGCTTTTACGTAGATAGTTTTATTGGTTTTTACTGTTTTTAGTTATATTATTCTGTCTGTAAATAAATAAATAATGCCCCAAAGTAAGCGGAGCTGTGTTATGGGAACTACATGACTAATATAGTACTTATTTACACATTTTTTTTGTAAATACATACATATTATACATAGAAAACACCCAGATCCCGAGACAAATATTTGCAGATACAAACATTGGTCCCGCGACGGGATTCGAACACTTCCTTCTGCCTTCACACCTTCGCCCACTGCGCCACAGAAGTCGTAAATATCTACGTTCCTGAGTAGATGTGTTATTATTTCTGTAAAGTGAAGTACTCATTGCCCAGAGATATCAACACTAGCCACAATATGCGTACCTGCTCGTCTTGGAACATCGCCCGATATTCGATAATAATATCACCGTAAAATATTTAATTATGTTTACAAATTACATTGGTTATTTTAGTACCAGAAGTGACGTCTTCATAGTTGTATATATTTTAATTAACGATAGTTTTGTTCATTTAATTCTGTAGAATTTTATCGCCATCATTATCCACAGCTTTTTTTTTTAATATTCGAAGTTGACTACGTTAAATTTACTTAATAGACAATTTCTTATTTACCTCTAATCTTCTTTTGTTTTTGTTGTTATACATAGTGTTATGATCTATCAAATACTCTCGATGTAGAACATGGATTTGAAATTGTTTAAAGTAAAATATTGTGTCTGTAAAATATTTAAATCACTCAAAATGAAAATCTCACCTAATAACATATTTTTAACATTAACCATTGTTACAAATAATTACTCAACGCCCTAAAAACATTATGTAAAAATACTTTTAGGGTTCCGTACCTCAAAAGGAAAAAAACGGAACCGTCTGTACGTCTGTCAATACACTTTTTTTCAGGAACGCGTGGAGATATCTAGTTGAAATTAATATAAAATACGTAGATCTACGGTCCCTTGGAGCTCTAAAAAACCAAGCTTCAATCAAGGTCAATCCAATAAAATCGGCCATTTATGCGACATAATATTTTGATACTCGCAAATAAATCAAAACCTTTAAGGTACTTCCCGTTGACCTAGAATCATCGATATAATAAAACGCAGTTCTTAAATTTATATTAGATTTTTATTTACTAAAACAGTTTTTCCTCAAATTTATGTAGGCCCAGGCTAGCTTTTAGAGTATAATTTAGGAACACTTTTCTATCGAACTGTACCTTGCATTGTTTCTGGTAGAACTGAGAAATTCATAGCATAGTGGCTTTTTTTGTTAGGTATTTTAAAATCCGAGCATAGCGGGAATCAAGCATAGCGGAACTAACCGTAATTTGGCAAGAAGCAAGGTCTCACTGCACAAGTAAGGAAATAGTCCGAAAATCGTTAATTTGTAGGTATATCACTATTTTTTCAGTTATAAATAATGTTGTTAATGGAGAATTGACCGTGACCTATATCAAAGTATGGTCGAACATTTTCAATCACAAATTTAAGTTTGCCTTTCAATCCGACTTATCTTTTATAGTTAATTTCATAGACTCGCACTTGTCCAGTCTATTTTTAATTACGAACTCGGTTTTACGTGTTTCTATTTCTAGTAAAGTTATTAATAGAATCAGTCATTTTTAAAACACATTACCATATGAAATATATTAGCATATATTATATTTAACAGCTACTTGTTATGCAAATGTGCTGTTACTTTTGGAATTAGGTGATAAGACTTTTTTTATTGAATATATAAACACACAACAGTCTCTTGACGTATACGTAGTCCTGACTACACACTAGGACCCCCTGTGTCGTGGGTATCAGGAACTACGAAAACGAATAATGGTATCACAACAAACAGATCAGGAGCAAATATCTGCAGAACATGCAAACATTTGTCCCGAAGCGGGAATCGAACCCATACTTCTTGCGTCGCCGCCGGCAACTAACTAGCGTAGCTTAATTGTCAAATTGTATATGTGGTAACATATTTTTTTAAGAATAGTTTAAGCAATATTATTATTATAAAGCGTATCGTGTGTTGTCTTATGAACTTTGGTTGATACTTTTTAGACTTGATTTTATTCTTTGATTAGTATTTTTTTTCTATAAACGAGTTCACCTTGTTCGATTGGCACCACACTAAAGCTGTATGAAGGATCATGAAAAAAATAACCAAGCAGAGTTTGTTGCCTGATTCTTCTAGGCTTGGTCGCGTGCGAGGAATCGGCGTAAATTCACTTTAAAATTTTAAATTCACATAGTTTTTAAGTTGACGTTTCTATATGATCCTTGTGATTTCAATGAATAAAAACCTATTGACTTTGACAACCCCACCCGCGCCACCGAGGTCTGCTTATGCCTGAGTATAGTTCTGAGTGACTATAAAAAAAACTTGTTCGAGTTGTTTTAAACAGGGTCATGGCCCACTTGTATTGTATAATATATTAAGTATGCTGTAAAATTAACCCATAAATTAGTATTCACTATCGATAAATAAATAAATAATGCTGGTCATTTTTCACACAGCATCATCTAGCCCCAAAGTAAGCAGAGCTTGTGTTATGGGAACTACATGACTGATATACTACTTATATACGTTTTTTTTAAATACATACATTTTATACTTAGAAAACAACCAGAACCCAGAAATATGCGTGAATTATTGATGTGCGTGACCAACGAGTCGTTATTAATACAGCTAAAAATAAATCTAGTTTTTAAGTGATTTGTCTATTACTACGTGATTTGTCTACCTCCGTCAAAATAATTAAATACCTACTTTACGACTAGGTTTTATGTTTGATGTTTCTCACAAATGCATCTTTAATATGTTATCTTATCATTATGTTACGTGGTAGAAAAAATGTACTTACAGAAGAATAATTTATTTTCAAACTTAGTAAAGGTGAATGGACGTAATTTTCTTAGAAGTTGATAAAACTTGATGAGAGCCGAACCGTCTGCGAAAATGAATAGAACATGATTCACGGCGAGATGAACATGAAGATAGAATAAAATTCGAGAGAAAATTCGATTTAATATTTACGTTATTCCCCCACAGTTAAGATACAAAATTACTTTTAGAATTATGGTTAATATCATACTTGTAGTGAAAATTTTATATAAAATATCAATGACACGATCGTATTATACTATTTATTCATAAGTTTTCGTCTTCCACCATGAAAATAATAAACATGCAATTCAATCAATTTATCAAACACATCAGACCATTCGAAATAAACATTAATTGCTTCTATTGAAAACCCATAAATAAACACCCTATCTGATGAACCAAAATAGAACCACGCTTAAGTACATCAAAATAGAACTGGATCGATTAAATTAATGAATTCATAACCCTTATTCAGGGTTGATATCACACATTTGTTGATTTGATTGTGGCTGAAATGCTAATTGTATTGGAATCGTCAGAACTCTGACTTTGAATGGAAAGGTCGTGGGTTCACATCTCTTCGAACACCAATGGTAATGTTCACTCATAAAACGTATTTGAGTACTAAGAATGCAAACTACCGTCATTTTTAAAAAATAAATAAAAAGAGTCCTTCAGATCAGGCAACGCATCAGCAACGCGTAATGTCAATAGGCGACGGTAATTGCTTTCCATCAAGTGGACCGTATACCTGTTTTTCCCATCTTTCTACTTTCATGAGTGAGGAGTTTTGGCTGATAAATTTGTTTTTTCGTCGTTTTCGCTGGCGACTACTGGACACAGCGCCATTGCGTAACACGTCGCAGACTTTACGTGTTAACAAATAGTGTTAGTATTATAATACCTATATTTGACGACCTCTGTGGCCCGCCTGAGCCGCAGAAGGTTGCGGGTTCGATTCCCCCTGCGGGACAAATGTTTGTACGATTAGTTAATGTTTGTCTCGGGTTTGGGTGTTTTCTATATACAATATGTATGTATTTACAAAAAAATAAAGTATATAAGTAGTATATCAGTTATGTAGTTCCCATAATACAAGCTTTGCTTAGTTTGGGGCTAGATGATGCTGTGTTAACAAATAGTTTTAGTATTATAATACCTATATTTGACGACCTCTGTGGCGCAATGGGCGAAGGCCCGCCTGAGACGCAGAAGGTTGCGGATTCGATTCCCGCTGCGGGACAAACGTTTGTACGATTAGCTAATGTTTGTCTCGGGTCTGGGTGTTTTCTATATATAATATGTATGTATTTACAAAAAAATAAAGTATATACTTAAGTAGTATATCAGTCATGTAGTTCCCATAATACAAGCTCTGCTTAGTTTGTGGCTAGATGATGCTGTGTGAAAAAAAAATATTATTATATTACCTATGTATGATAGTCTCTAAGGTATTTAAGTTATGGGCCTATTGTCTTTACTTTAATTTATGTTGTTTCCTGAAATAAATGTTTATTATTATAATATCTTAAAACTAACACGAAGCAATTAAACCGGACACACCTCCGATTCATGAGTCATTGCGACGGACCGTCTGGTGCGAGGAGCCTCGACCTTACACCGATAATTACCCAAGACGTACTAACTATTAAACATTCTTGTGTCGAAAGCGTAGTAACTGTTCCGTGAACTGTGACCAGCTGTAGTGGAAGTTAAGTGCAAACTATGCTGAAGGCTCATAAACCTCTGGTGGTGGAATTAATTACCGCACACTTAATATAATGAGGTTATGAGAGAAGGTATGATAAGGGTGTTTATATTTGTGTGTAGATTATTGTACTAGTGATGCGCTCGTGGCTTTGTCCGTGTTGAGTTTTGTCCATACAACTTCCTCTAGTGGTTAAATTTCGGAAGCAAGGTGATCATAAAATATCGTCACACGATAACAAATGAACGAAGTAGGAAGTTTCCGAAATAAACCTTCTGTGCCTAAACGCTCTATAGTTTATTTATATGGGCCTACACCAATGCTTGTAGGGTCCGGTACGGGCTTTTATCGCCGCCTAATGTCATAATTCAGCAGAATCGGACCCCGGAGAGACCTCTTTCATGCGCGGCCCATAAAGCTGTAACTTACCATTCTCAGAATTCAAAATAATATTGTGATAATATCGAATTAGATTAATAGTAAAAGAAGAAGAAATAAAGTAACAAAATGCATTTATTTATTTCAACACGCAGCAATATATTTCGACAAAGGGTGCCAAAGGATACAACACAAAATAGACACAGATATAGAAAAAATCGATAAATACATTTTAAAAAATTGGATGGTGTCAGTGAACAGAATAGAGCCACTAAGAGGCGTTTTGAACTTTTCACCGCACTGGTTCTTTCACTATCATCAATAAGTACATAGCCTTTTAAAAGGTCACCATATATCAACCTTGTCAGATCACTGAACCCCGTAGGGTGATACAAAGAACCGACACGACGAAGAAGGATATGCGAAAACCATTGGCATTTTGTATATTGATTTTATGGTTCTGAAAAAAAACTGTAGATTCTTAGTTATTTTTATAGAACGGTGATCATTTTCTTTGCGTTGATATATTCTCGTCACAGATATCGCAGAGCTTGGAGACGAAAGTCTACAATAAGTGCGTGTTGGCATATGACACTGAAACTTGGTCACTGCATAAAAACTCGCCAAACGACCTATTGAAACAGCTCGTAGTTTCACTACGTGATAAAATCCGAAACGAGGAAGAATCGTTCTTTAGTTCTTCCCAATATAAATATTGGTCGTGGCCGTAGGGCCGATTCACAGGGTTACCTTATATACCGTGTCACTTACCTACGCAGGGCAACCAAGAAAGTACCTCTGAAACGATACAGGAATGATACGGTAGTATCAGAACATTGATCAACCTATCAATACCCCCACTACTTGGTAATCTAAATTTAATTAGCTTCATCAATTCCCAACGAGTGAACTCTGATTCACCGGAATCCGCCCCGTCACCGACTTCCTCTTCGCGATTGTACTGAGTAATTACGTAGAGGCAGGGCTGTAGACATGAGAGTATGCCCGTCTCACCAAAAATATAAACAGCATCGATGAACTAGTGGGTGATACCCCGACTTCTGATCTGGAGGTCGTGGGTTCGAACCCGGTCGGGCACCAATGGATTTTTCCACTCGAAAAAAGTATGTGCGCATTAACACGTGCTCAAAACGGTGAAGGAAAACATCGTGAGGAAACCGGCATGCCCTAGAACCAAACGTTCGAAGGCATGTGCCAATAGTTAGTGTTCCAATAAGCGGCGATGGGCTTGCAACCTGTCACGTGGAATGCTTACTACTTGCAAAACGCGGGCATGTTATAAATGTAATGTTTGGACGTGCCTCTGACTACCCCCTACTTGGTATACTCAAAGATCTACTCACTGAGTATGTATCTGAGGATGTCCAGCATGGGGAAGACAGTCGTGAGCGTGTTTGTTTTGTATGAGCTATCCCATTTCATGAGCCATTATTTTCACTGCATATCCCATAACTCTATGGACGTTTATTTACAGAAAGAATATTGCAATTTGTCTGGTAGAAATACAAAATATAGTATTGAAACGTTTGAGCTATCTGAAGACTGTGAATTCCCCCAAATTTTAGCTGAACTGCAACGCTGAATAGCAATGCGAATGTATTGAGCCATCTCTTATGGGTATGAATTACTGATGGTTGTATGCAAAGGTAAAAGAGAACAGGCAACACCAGATTCCGTTTGCAAGAAACATAACTCAATTATTTTCTTATGGATTCTTATTTTCTTATTGGTCGTTTTTGGTCACATTTCGTCAGATAAGCAGAACCCGTTTTTGGCCAGTGAACAATAGGCTTCTAACAATATTATGCCATTTTAAAACCTTCGTAACAGTGATCAAATCAAGTTTAATTTGTTATACTTGTTTTACAAAAATAAATCGAGAGCGCTACTGCTGGCTACGTCCCTGCTTTATTATATAACGAGAATCGATTAAAAACACAATGGCGTGTGAATCGAGTCAACAATAGCTGTTAATTTTGCCCGATTCAGTCACACAGTTTGGCGACGCGTATTTTGCGATAATAGATCCGGTGGCATACCGTCAATCGGGCATTTGCAAAACTGAATGCAATTTGGATAGGGCTGCCAAACCTTTTACAAGATTCAAATAGTACAAGTTTTGATGTTACCGTTTATCTTATAATTCGATAACCCTAATCACATTAGATGCAATGTAGTGAGAGTACGGCGAATGGTTAGTTTGCGGTTTAAATCGATGAGTTTTATATCAAGACGAACAGGCATACGGACCATCTGATGGAAAGCGGTTACCGTCGCCTATTGACATCTGACACATATGGAGAATTGTTGTTGCACGCTTCATAAGCAGACAAGCATATGCTGCTTTGAAGGAATTAAAAAAAAATGAAACGGTAGAATTGGCGCTTTGTCGGATGAAATGCTGTTGTAAGACCAAATCGGGTGTGAGGGTTTAATGACCTTTGAATTTGCTGTGAAATAAGTAAATTGTAAATCTCACAATGCATCCACAAGTGAAGTTTGAAAAGAAACAGGTTGCAAGATCTCTTTCTTCAGCAACAAAATCACCCTTGGCAATATTGGAACAATGATGCGAAATCTCAAAATACTTCTTCGATATTTAAAGGAGTTGGGGTCAGATTAAAAGAGGAATAACGCACAACATAGCGCAATGCAGATACGTCCTTGCAGACATCGTTTCCCCCATTTAGAATAATAATTTAACGGTGGATCTTCCTTTAAACTCGACGACCCTAAAGCAGGTCGAGGGTAGAATTAACCGAGGCCTGGCCTACCATCGATCCAATCTGTAACTCAATGGATGTTAAACATCCAAAAGTTTAAACAGGCAATTCGCATACAAACGGCTCTGTTATTTTTCCCAAGTGTAGAAGTTAGTGTAAACGAGGGCGTTTGTATTCTAAGCTGCATCCACGTGAGTTTATGTAATGTGAGATATTATTTAGTAACTCTATATTGAGAATACAAAAATCCAATGCTGCTAACAAGAGGCAACTTCTGCGCATTCCACAATGTTTAAAGTCTTGTTCAAAAACATTGCATGCCTGCAGTCATGCATACAGTGTGGAAGACCCTAAACAGATAGCGAACTCAATCCGATATCTGCAGGATTAATCACTGCGATTGAGACATGGTCTGCAAGATTAATACGCAGTGCCACTGCGGTGTCCACGAGAGTATTTTGCCACGACACACTTGCTAGCGTTCCCATCATTCTCCATTCCAAAACAACTTAAGGACACCTCCAGGTTACAGACAAATTACATAACAAAATAACAGAATTTCATGTGTCTTTTTTTCATCAGCATGTTTCCGTAACTATCGTATCGACATGTATTACTGTCTTATGTATCTATCCATAGATAAGAACACGTTATACCTTATATTCCGTGTGAAACAAATATCACTGTAGAAAGATCAAAAGAAAACAGTTCGCACGGAAGGCCGGGTACGGGTAATCCTCATTACTCCAGATAAGGGGATTTAGAATGAAAATGGTGACGTAATAATAGATGTTTCTAGAACCGGGAGACGATGCCTATAAGCAAGCAATTGTGGTGGTCGCCAGGCCAAATAAGATTTATATTTGGAAAAAAGTGGAACGATTCGGCTAGTTAACAAAATGTCTTGACCTACAATCCATTAATGATAGACAAGCCTTGTGGCATTATTTAAGCAAGATCGTTGTCCGGATGACGATATATGATCTAATCAGTGTAGAGCATACTACATATTAGTTTGAACGTATGAGATATTTTGATATAACATTAATTTTGCGTGAATCGTTTTTTGAGATTTTATGATTCTGTGCTATGGTATAATGTTCATAAAACCCCTGTTTTTTATAAACATAACTGTTACATAAACTTTTAACTTATCCCAAGCGATAAAACCCGCATAAAATTTTACACCCGGCCTCATTGTTTCCCATCGGTTGCCGTCTGCTTCGGACCATTCGGTTTATGGCCCGCGTTAATCTTTAGTACAGGATTTGTAAGAAGCCGTCAGCCAATTGGTTTCTTTTCTTTTTGTCCAGATACAGAAAATTTCAAGCGTCGAATATTTTTTCTTACTGTTCTGTTGAGCTATCTATAGATCGTTTCTATCGTTTTTCACTTAATGGCTCACAACACCATGAAGTTATGAAATAGACACCACAGACCACAGGATAGTAACCAACTTAAAGGATGTTTCCGACTCAGTTTCAACAGTGTTTTTATACCAAAAGGAAGTTTTAACTTGAATTTACAACGCAGCCCTTTAAAAAATTCAATTACGCAAAGAATTTTCACGTTTACGGCGGCTCTAATTAAAACCCCTCTGTCTCAGTCCCGAAACTTTGCGGCAACTTTTTGTAATTCCTCTTATATAAGATTGTTCCGTTATTCTGAAATACGGAATGAAAATAAAAAATGCGGGTAGAAACGGTAAGGAATCTTATATTCCAAATCAGTTTTATAACTAAACCAGCTTCTTCGTTGGTGATCTACGTATCCGTTCCGATTTGTCATTTTTATCTGTTCTTGCATAGCGAAGTTTGACAAAGTTAAAAAGTTAGCATACGTTCCTTCGCACATAGAAGGATAGGAAGATGGATTGGATTAGTTGATCTTTTGTGAGAAGCGTTCGGTTGTGATGAACTGTTCTTTACTAGATGTCATAGTCGGAAACCATTTTCATAATTTATTTAATTAACTAGCACTTTTGGTGGACCATTATTTTTAACGAAACTGTACCATTATGATACATGTCCTACCAGTCGAATGAGGCTTACCGCGTTCTGTATGAGTATGTCGTTCGCAGATCATGGGTTCGAACCCGGTCGTGGACCAGTGAATGTTTCCACTCTTAACTGCACTTAAAAATGTATGTACACATTTATAAGTGCAGTTTAATTAACAGTTCAATTGCAGGAATGTTTATATTAAATTGAAAAAACATGGTGTCTAAAAAGCCGGCCTGAAGACTTCTCTGAAGCTCGGAACACTCCGTGATAAATTCCAGTAACAGTCACACATTCAAGTGTTGAACACGAGTGTTGTGTTCTGAATGTTACTTAACTACTATTTTTTTGTTAGGAACGAGGAGGCGCAAGCCAAGCCACGAGCGCTTTAAAGTGAGCTATGGCATTTGCCAGTATGGAGGAACTCCCATGATCCCCTTTTATAAATTCAAATTCAAAACGTGCTGACAGTCGAGGAGTTACGGTTACCCGGAGCAAGTGTTCCTACGTGACCTGGCGTAAGAAGCTTCGATAGGCCGCATTTACGCATACAGCTGGCGACAACAACCAGGAATGACCAGTTACCGATACAAATAATATATTCCGTCTAATATAGTCTAAAGTCTACGCCAGGACGATGATGCGAAAAATTAAAATTTTTCCAACGAATGAGAAAAACGTTCGGATGTTGCAAGCGGCACGATTTTGGTGCGTATGCGTTTCGTTTGGAATAATAGTGGAAGAGAACCAGTACAGTGCACAGAGTATGCTCAAGCATATATAAACATAGAATAAGTATAAGTATGTTAAAGCTGTTCTAGTCTTACGACCGCCGAGCGTGGTCACGGACGGTGCTCATGAGGAAGGACCTCTAAACGGTCAACGTAACGTTAGCAGGAGAATAGTAAAGTTTGTGGTATAGTCGTGATAATATTCTAAAATGTTAAAGCTGCAGCTTTTTGCCGGTAAGTAATGTTATGGTAGATAACGAGCAACCTATTATAAACACGAATACATTGA
This sequence comes from Perizoma affinitatum, assembly GCA_961405105.1. Classification (NCBI taxonomy): domain Eukaryota; kingdom Metazoa; phylum Arthropoda; class Insecta; order Lepidoptera; family Geometridae; genus Perizoma; species Perizoma affinitatum. The sequence continues at coordinate 9,205,509 of OY560205.1, read as the reverse complement.
TATTACAAACTGGCTATAGAAAAGAAGACGTGTAATTCAAAGCTGAAAAACGTTTATTTGTATCGTTTTTCTACGTGCTCGCAGAATAGTGAGGAAAATGTGAAAACACTTGCTCCTTTCGCGGCAACTATTGACGTAGTATTTTTAAATTGAATTTTACAAGCTCTTCGTTGAAATTGCAATGGAATAAGCTTGGAAAAACTAAATTCAATTTATAAACGTACGTGCACATTATTAAATACAAATGGTGCATAGAATTGACATCAATGGCGATACCAGACTTGGAGGACTCGCATACGCTTGACTTTTTTCTGGAGCTGCAGCATGGCGTAGAGCAGAGCCTCGGCAGTTGGAGGGCATCCAGGTACGTAGATATCGACCTGGAAGAAAGACCAAGGCTTTGATCTTATCACGATATTTGTCGTCTCCCTTTATTATATTTGGTCACTCTTTTTAGGGCAGTGATGCGGTTGAGGGCTTGGAAGTCCTATGGTTAAAGAACCAGTATGGTGAACAGATTCAGTACGTGATGCAGAAGCGTTTTTCATTCGCCCTTATTGTTAAAAAAAGTGTTTTTCCAGTAATATTACTGAACCGATGATGGATTTATCGTGGCGAATTCCTCCAAGATGTGTTGATATCCACCGTCGTTAAAGTCAAAGCTGAAAATATGTTACCGGTACGATCCTATCACAGCCTCGCACAGTGGAATACGTATAATGGTAATATCCACCGCCGTTAGCGCAGCTGCCCATCGATACCACCCATCTTGGCTCCGGCATCATGTCATAGGTCTTCCGCAGAATCGGAGCCATCTTGTTAGTGACGGTTCCAGCGACGATGATCACGTCCGTCTGCCGAGGTGTGCCGCGGAAGACCATGCCATAGCGATCCATGTCGTATCTGAGGAAGATTTCATCGTTAGTATCCTTCCCTGCGTATCCTGGAATACTTGGTTTAGACATCTCTGTGGATCTGTGGACGAAGGTCCGCCTAAGTCGCAGAAGGTTGCGGGTTCGATTCCCGTTGCAGGACAAATGTTTGTATGATCTGCATACATTTGTCTTGGGTCTGGGTGTTTTCTATGGATAATATGTAGGTGTAAAAAATTTATATAAGTAGTATATCTGTCATAACACAAGCTCGACTTACTTTGGGGCTAGATGATGCTGTGTGAAAATGTCCAGCATTTTCTATTTATTTATTTTATTTGGTTCAAGTTAATGGGAGCGTTGTATGGGACTTTCTTCAAGATGTGCAACGTATGATGTAGAGAATGGATGAGAGTGGAAATATCAATGATCTCAGTTGAAGATAGGTCGGTGATGTCAGTAACATTTCCAGTATGCTTTACATAAGCGTCTTTGTATTGAGATTCCAATAAGACTTCTATTGTGTGTTGATCCATACAGGTTTTCCATGTTTTATCGGATAACAATTGCAATACTTCGTGGGCGGTGTAAAGCATTGACTCTTGAGTCAGCCAGAGTTATTACCGGTTAAGCAGGAAAAGTTTCATGATAATATAGCCTGTCAAAAACTAATTACATCGCATAATGGTAATTAGTACAAACTACGCCCGTGTATAGGAGTTAGATTAACATGACCCGTCCATACGAAATGAAACCTAGTTCAAATTCCAATACAACAATAACAAATTTGCGTGTTTTAAACGAAATTATAGCTGAAATGCCAAGTTTTGACCTTTGATCGTGTCGCGAGGGTGCCGATAATCTCTGCTCCATTGGCTTTGGAACAAAGGCATTGTTTCCACAAAACCATTAGAAAGTCACAAAGGAACCTCAAAACAAAACGGTTTTTATCAGAACGATACTGTACATTGTACAATGATGCGCAATACGCTTTCTTTGAAATATTATTAGTCATGAAACATTTGAGTCACAGTTTCTACATCCTTATTGCAATCCACTGCTGGAAACTTTTGTTTAGTTCTCCGACTCGTGCCTCTCGTAATCTAAGCTCCTTAAACTTGCCCTAATCATCAGAGCACGTCGATTGCTACATCCTTATTGCAATCCACTGCTGGAAACTTTTGTTTAGTTCTCCGACTCGTGCCTCTCGTAATCTAAGCTCCTTAAACTTGCCCTAATCATCAGAGCACGTCGATTGCTACATCCTTATTGCAATCCACTGCTGGAAACTTTTGTTTAGTTCTCCGACTCGTGCCTCTCGTAATCTAAGCTCCTTACACTTGCCCTAATCATCAGAGCACGTCGATTGCGCAAGTGGAGATAACTAGTGGCATTGGCGCGTGGCGACCACAGATGGTAACTTGACGAGGCAGTGTCGGTTACGCGGTCACTGGTACGAAGGCTTCATTTATATTATACATGGACGGTATTTATTATAACGGGGTGGTGCATTATTTAACAATCGTGCGTGCGATTGCGAGTGGCACCGATGTCGATATGGGGTTGCTTGCTTACTCATTAATTTAGATATTAATAGATAAGTGAAATAGAGGTTTTTAATGAACTCATTACACGTTAAAAAGCCCCTCGAAAAGAACACGCACGCTCTGTATCAGCAAAGTTTTAAGTTAAGTTCTACCAGCTAACGTAAAACCAAGAGCCTCATTACCTAACAGCAAAGTAGGATGAGTTAATTCAAACAATTACAAAGTTTGGATGTTAGGATGTTTGTTTCTAATAATCTCCGTATAACAGCTTGATCGATTTGGATGAAATATAATCTAGAATGACACAAAGGCTTCTTTTTATCCGGGTACCACGTGGGCTGTAGGCACAGGCTAGTCAGTCATAAGCTACAGCATATTATTAGAATTTACTGAATCCATTACCTGGGAGCTGCGTAATGCATCATTTCTAGAGCGCAACAAGCGAGTCCGAAGGTCAGAGGCCATATGGAGTTCTTTCGGCCCCAATTTAGAAGATCGTCCAGGCGAGCCACCGCCCATTCACCTCGAGACTGGAATGTGATAAAAAATTATCACATCGACTTTCAAAAGTTAGTTCTCTCAAAAAGTGAAAGAACCAGCAAAAACGAAGGGACGTCTAGTACACTTAATTGTATCCTGATTATGTGCAAGGACCAGAATGGATCCCCATCAATAGACAATGGCAATGTGGCATTCCTAGATGAGCTTCAGTACCTAAAGGTTTCTAGACCAGGAGTTCATAGTCGTATCAACTGACCTGTCCTGGTACTCTTGATAGGGTTTATGACTATTAACTCCCGATATATTCCTCTCTTTCCACCAGCACCAGGAGAACCAACTCTTTCCTGGCGAGGAAGATAATGGAGGACATGCCGCAGGAAGTGGTACAGGTTTACAATGAATAACAATAACACTGACTCAAAAATATACGTCGTAATAATCAATTCCATTCACGCATACAAGATTCGATGCGATAAAATTCCACTGTTAAAATTATAAATAAAACAGTCGCCCAGTGAGAAATTCAAATGTAATGCCTGTTCCAATGAAACAACACCTCATCGTCCAGAAATTCCTCGGTGTCCTTATCGGGTTGAACATTCTAAGGAATAGCTTCGTAGCAGGGGCCGTTAAAACTATCTGCTATGCACATTCAGCGGACGGACAGCAGCGGATTTTAAAATGTAATCTATCTTTTTGCACAATAAGGTACATAAAACTAATTGTTAGCTGCACGTTTTTTCTTCAAGAAGATTAATATTGAACATTATGGGCTCATCCAGATGTCTACACAGAGTGTAGATTACTGTGATCTAGAACCAACTTACTACAATCATTATATTCTATAGCCTCAGAAGCTTAGTACTCGACCGAGCAAATTAAAGGATGGTATGTGTTTAACTGTATAGGGTTTTCAAGTCAATCGATATTTAAATAAAAAAAAACCCCGACGTTTTTTACATAGTCTTAGAATCTCTCATCAATTAATCCTCATTTCTACATTCTGCTCCACCATCAGACCTTGATCACTAATCTATCTATAACCTAATCATTGAGACCATCCAATGAGCCCAAATACGATACTTCTGCTGTATGTTGATGAGAAGTTGGATATCCTGCTGATTCCAGACGATGCTGCAGCATTAGGTCAAGGTTACCATGTTGTTGTAATGTCATTGAAATCACAGGATACTAAGTTTCGAATCGATCAGACAAGTAGAAGTTGCTCACATCACTTGAACAACTAGAACTGAATCATTGATAAGAACACTCTCTTTTGTTTGATTACCTTTCAAACAAAAAAAAAACTAAATGAAAATCATTCATCCTGTCGTTTAAGAGCTTCGAAGCCACAGACAGACACACAGATACACACTTTGAACTAATAACACCCCTCTTTGCGTCGGGGGTTAAGAAGATCCACTGCGGTTCGTCCGCTCGTTATGCGCTAAGCGCAGTCTTCCCGTGACGCAAGGGATTCCACGGTGATTTGTGTGCTCCGATATTCGTTGTTTACCTTTGTGCTCCAGAAACGCTTTGAGGGAAGGATTTAAGATGTAATTTTGATATGATTTCACAAGTTAACATACAGCAGAGCAGAGCTGTGAATAGACGCTATTCTTAGCTTGTCTAAGCTACGCATATTGAAAAGTTGGGGCCTGGCTCACAAATTTCCATTTAATTTTTTTTCATGCTTTTCCCACTACAAAAGCTAGACCGTAGTTCGGATTGTAAACTAGAATCCTTTGCTATGTGTACCGTTGGCTATATTATATCTACTTTGGGATTGCTCTAGCAGCTAGGATAAGGACTTGGGCGGACGAAGCGCATTCCCGGGAATGAGGATACCAGTGGTTCTACTAAGTAATTGCTTGCAGGGCTGTCGCATCCTTTGTTAGTTGCGCCATCAAGTTACACTCCCAAAATACTATAGTCTCTGCCATACACTATGTATATTCTAGAAAACTTCATCTGTAGATTATTTAGTTTATGATATATTCCACTAAGATGGAAATCAAGTTTGCTGGAGGTTTGAGCTTTTATCTACAGAGCTGTGTAGAAACAGCTATGGAAGAACTCTTTTTATCTCAAATGACAACCCTAAGTGATACGTATTAATGGGTCCGTCGCGTTTTGTGCCCGCTCCGTTTGGGTCGGATAATCCGGGATTGGTGTACGGAATTAAACCCGGGCCCAGGACGGCTCTATCTGTTGTGATTGTTTGCTCTTGGCATTTGAATTTTCGTTTAAGCTTAACATGCGAAAGCTGACTTAAATTGCACTTAAATATCTAATGGAGGTTTCTCAGAGAAACCTGAAGGTACAATTTCGATACCGGCGAGTCATTAGTCATTAGTCTCTTTATAATATAAATAAATTTAATGGGAAACGCAGAAAGTTGTTGTAAAATTACTAAAATACTGCCTGTTCTGTCGCTACAAGTAAAGATTTAATTCTAAATAGCATAAATACGAAATGGTGAATTCCGTATATATGCGATCAGATGATGCCGTATTCTGAAAACTGGTGGCGACTCGTACAAGATAAATAATTTATTCTAAATGGCATAAATGCGGCATCGACCTATCAAGTGTCATTTCGAAATCTCCCGTCTCGCATCTACGAGTGTCGACTTGGGTAGTTATCATAGTGAAATATTATACCTTGATTTATAAATAAAGACCTTTATAAATCAAGGTACAACATTTTCATGAAAGTATGCATGCAAATACGGGCTTTATATTTGCATCCATACTCCCTCATTCAAAAATCAAGTGGCAATTATGTCCTCAAACACGATTTCATTTATGAACAACGTAAATTTTCACTTGAAAATTGTCTCTTAAAATATTTTAAATTCAACTAAAGCCGTCGAGTATACGTCTCCTGTCCCGTTTTCATTTGCATCGCATTTAGTACGATGAGTTGGGATTTTTTAAATTTTTGCTGCATGTATTTTATTCAGCTGAAGATTTTAAATTTCCTGTTTTGAAATGCTGTGACACGTAAATATGTGAAGAGCTGAAAGCATTTTTCATTTAGAGAAATATTTTATAGAATCATATTTTTAATTTAGTTTATGTGCAGTATAAGTGTGCTATGGGTGAAATTTTTATAAATTTGAATGAGGTTTTGATGTGTTATAGATTTGTAAAAAAAAATGTTAGAACTAAATACTTTTGTTCGGGATTTGTTGCCTAGTATGTGAAATCATCGCATTAGTCATAGGCCTGTCACAATCTCGTCATTGAACACGGTTTTTGGCTCACTTATCCACTTTCTGCAGCAGAAATTCTGCTAGCCGACTTTAGTCATCGTTCCACATAACTGAGGAGCGCCCCACATTACGTTTGCCAAGATCGCGATATCTAAAATTAAAAATTCTAAGACATAAGCCTGAATACTTCACCATACCAGTTTTACCATAGATTATAAGACCCCTTTAGGACAACCATAAGCTGACACTGACATAAAGCAGTGTAATCAAATAATTAGTGACAGGACTTTATTGGAGTCCTCGGGCAATAGCCAGTTGAGGTGCAGGTTCAAGACAAACGTTTGCATGTTCTGCAGTTCTGGGTCTGGGTGTTTTGGTACTCACAGTTCTTGATTCTCAAGATACTGAGAATTTATGAGTCGTGTTATTTTTTTTAAGTAGCATTATTACACAAACCTGCCCAGGAAAATGAAACGGCGAGTAGTTCCTGTCCTTTCCCATAGTAGGTGCTTTGTACCCATGCGGCGGAATATATTTGACTTTCTGCGAATCTGTCTTCTGCGAAGAGAATTGTCTCTCTTCAGCGTCTATGAGGGTAGGTGCTATCCGTGGTAGCAGCCTGTCGCTTCTGGTCACAACATCTTTGGTAGATGCGAGAGTCTTAAAGCCGTTCTGCTGACATCTTGATGGGAACCTATGTGGTTCAGTTGATCCATTCCAAACAGAAGAGTATTAATTCATGTCAATAAAGCAAAAGATCTAGCACAACCTTCATGATCCTAATTTACGACTGTGGTTCGTATTCTTATGAATTCTTTGACTGCGTGAAACAGTACGCAAAACTTTCAACATCAGCTGAACAAGAGTTTATGTTACCGCCTGACCAGGCGTATATCCGGAAACGCTTTAATCCTGGTATTCATCACTCACTTCATTCATAGAAACCGATGTGGAGCGCTATATATAGCAGCGTGCTAAAACGTGCATTTGTTAATGTTAGAAAAGGACAAAGTTTCTTTTGAGTTTAAAGTTACTTGAAGATATTATCCTAGGGGTGTATATTATATTAACAATAGCAAAACGCGAGCATGTATCTAATGTAATGTATCGTGCCTCTGACTACCCTCTACTTGGTATCCTCAAATATCTACTCACTGAGTATGTCCAGCATGGGGAAGATAGTCGTGAGCATGTTTGTTTGTTTGTTTTTGTATATAAGGATGGTGGTTTTTACCACCCCATCCAAAACAAAGAGAAGATCCCAGGAGGGGTCGTTGAATAACCAGGTTTATTAAACAACTTGTTCATTGTATAATGTTTTAACACAGAGCAACCCCGCTGACAATAGTGTTCTTGTTAATGAAAAGGGGCTTTTGTCTTATCCAGTCGTAGTTTTGTGGCAAACAATTAATCATTGTTTCCAGAGTACAAGCTTTGCTGGGAACTGGTACTGTTGATAAGCTCGTAATATCTTAATTACTTAGAAATAACAGTGCTATATCTCTACATGAGCTCCTCATGTAGAGATATAAATAAACACCGAAATCATCCTGGGTAAACATCCTATTCATTGGATATGTGTTTCTTTAAAGTTTATACCCACACTCAAGGGAAATCTTGCGATTTGCCTTGATTTAATATCCCGTAAATTGCCCTACCAAGCTTGAGTTTTCAGGGTAATATAATTATTTTCACTCGTGGAAACCAAGCTATATTATTTTGTTTCAGTAGCACAACTAAAATTTACCCGCACTAGACTATATTTTTACTGTTTATCTATTTTGCTGTGCGGGAAAAATTAAGGCCAGTTAAATTAACGAGTTTTGGGAATCGATCTCATAAAAACCTTTTGCCGTAATGTAATATTGCTTTTTCGGCAATAGCATTACCTGAAATTGAACGTGAAATCCCGCGCCAAGGCCCTCAACATTTCAAAAACAAATCCTATAAAATTCTCCTTCAACAAAAATGTTTTCGAGGAAAATCTAAGCTGAATTTGTCAAATTTGACATGACATTATTAAATGACGACGCTTCAATGACATTTCGTGACGGCCTGAGGTTGGAAAACAAATTATTGAAGGAGGTTTTTCTTTAGTCTAAAATAATTTGATTGATTTTGTTTGACGAGTCAACAACGAATATTTTATGTTCAATTTCCTGCTATCTTTGGTTCAACTCAATCAATATCAATTTCAGTATTGTCGAACGAATGTTTTCAAATAAAACATTATCAGCAGTGAAGTACCTATTGAGAAAATTAAATTCACCATAATGGTGTGGCAAATTAATAATTAAAATTAAATTACTGTGCGTAAACGAGTGAGAGTTTATTGACGAACTCTGTGGCGTGGTGGGCGAAGGCCCGTCTGAGATGCAGAAGGTTGCGGGTTCGTTTCGCGCCTCGGGACAAATGTTTGTATGATCTACAAAAAAAATCTCGGGTATGAGTGTTTTCTATGTATAATATGTTTTTCTGTACAAGCTCTGCTTAGTTTGGGCTAGAGATGATGCTGTGTGTAAAATGAACAGTTTTTTTATCTGTGCTCGTTGATCACGGGATTTTCCCATTACTAAGTTCTGGATTTTACCATGTTGTAAAGGGGTCATTCTCACCAATGCCAAAACTGCGAGTAGTGTTTATTAACGAACAGGTATTAACGAGTAGATGTTTCATCTGTGTTTTATGTATACAAGGACATAGTTGTATAAAAGTTTATACTTTAAAGATATTTTAAGTATGAAAACATCCATCCGATATTCGTTTCGAATAAAATCTTGCAAGCGGAGGCGGAAATTTTCCTGCCTATAAAACTTATCTTTTATGCAAATGTCTTCTCCATTTTGCTTTGAGGTAACTTTAACATTAATCTCAAAACGCTTTGTCGCGTTGTCCATGAAACTTTTCTTCACGAAAACTCCATAAAATTTCCTTGTAAAGAAGGGGGAAAACACTTTCACAAACATCTGATCGAAATTCGGGGGCAGAAATATCTTAAAGTTTCGGTACCTACAGAACTTGTTTATATAAAAAAATACCTTATTATGTATGTCCCGTTCGTATTTCAGACAGGGCCTATAAAAGGTCCTTTGCAAATATTACGTACCTTTTACGGCTTCGTTTATCGTATTTCATGCAAGGTTTACACGAGTCTAGTTACTCGAACCAAAATATCGATTTCACTTTTCGACTGCGAGGTGCATATAATAAATGCCTTTTCCTTGCGTCCACACACACACGCACACGCACCGCATAGACACAGAGACACAAGCGTTCGACATTCACACTAGGTCTCTCTAATGACGATGAGATTAATAAAATTTATTCGAATACATGACAAACAACAAATCATGCAAGAATATGAGACAGTTAAGAAACAAAAACAACAAGTATCAATTAGAATAGTCTACTTAAAAGTAAGACTAAAATAGGAATGCCCCACGCACCTTGCGTAAATGGATCAGCAATCAAAGATTCTTTGCAGAGATCTCAATCAGTGTGACCATCTTCTTTATTATTTTATTGTACACACAAATAAACACTTACAAAAGGCGGAATTAAATGACATGTACAAAGGCGAGCTTAACCCTAAACAGAGTTTTCTTCCAGCAAACCTTGAGCTAGAGAGAGGTAATGGTAAAGGCAGGATAGTGTACAGAAAAAAATAATTCCTATAGCTATTTGTAGCTTTAAGAAAATTTAGTTACTTAAAGCTACAAAAAATAACTAAACATATATAAATATATGGTTTTTGTACATATATAAACCATGCTAAAATACATAGATACTATAAAACATATACAATACATTATTTATAATCTCAGCTCTTCTAGACTGTATTTATAACAGGGACAGTATGAGTACGTTACCAGAGCCTATAAGAACATTCCACTATACTGGCTTGTTACTAGACTCGTGTAAACATTGCATTACTTGTCAAGCAGATACGAAAACTCTATGAACATAAATAATGTTTAATGAAAAAGTCTTCAGAACTTGATATTGCTTATTGAAAATGGAAATTAATCCGTTGGAAATTTTATCACGTACTACTTGCGAAGTTTTAATCGTGTCTCGGGAAATTATACACTTATAAAAACGTGTCGTACAAGAGTTTCAGATATTACGGTTTTGGTACGGTCAAACTTACGCGATGGCGGTGGCAAGCGGTGGTCAAAGTTTACGTCAATCTCCACCCCCACCAGGCATCAGTTTGACTAGGCTTTTTCTATAACCAAGAAGTTGAAGAAATTGGGTCACCCATTTTATTTTTTTAGACTAGAATTTGTCGTAGTTCTGTTTTTTTAAATTCAAATCATTTATTGCGAATACGGGTTTATAGAGATAAACAACTTAAAGTGTGCAAAATATTTTTAATTCCTCTATCCTTCAAAAAAATATTATTTCGTATTTTGGCAGGTAGAAGATTTGGTGCTCGTTGGAAAATGGGTTTTGTTGTTTCGACCCGATTCTGATGAGCTTCTCATGTTTTGTTTCAGTTGGTTAAAAGTCGGTTCCAATTAAATATTTATCCACGGATTTTTCAAAGGCGAATTTACATCGTACCCTGTTCTGTCTAATTCTGTTAATCATCAATCAAGAGGAGAGCTATACAAATTACAACTTTATCAGCGTAGGCAATCTCGTGGTAAATAGAATTAGGACTAGATTCAAGCTGGGGCCGTGGGTGGTTAGCGTAATTAGAATTATCTTGCTAGAGAAAATATATAATACTCGTTGACCCTCTAATAAATTGGTTATACACAAGTTTTATTTTTTTATATTATAAATCAGTTGTATTGAATTTAATTGGAGATACTTTATTGAGGACTTGACATAATATACACTATTACAAAAATAATACGTCTTGCGTTCGTCCTACATTTGGTGGACAGCTGTTAGCGATAAGATCGCTAACAGCTATTTGTTCCAGACAACCATTTCCTGTACTAAAAACTAAAACTAAGGAGGTTTCTAAAAAAACCCTACTGCTAACACCGATGCTTCCCAGTTTGTCTGTCCACTATCCCTCGAACTAGTGTGAAAACTGTAGCACCGAGGCGAGTTTACATCCTAACTGGACAGTCCATTGTCTATGTATGATTCTTCACCCACACATAGTCACTCACCACTTATTGGAGCACATACCGATGCACATGCCATCGGATTTTGGTGCACGACCTCCAGACCACTTGGACAGAGTGTGCCAGAATGTGAATACTTATATTTTATTGATAATAATTTAATGAGGCTGTTTTAACTGATATAGAGTAAATAAAACGCTCGAGATTATCAGCCTTAGTTAATTCTTGCAAAATATAAGTTACTTCTGAAGATTATTCACGTTGAGGGCACAATTTAATCAGGATCCACTTAAAAGCGTTCAGAAAGAAACTTCCAATAAGAAACTATCGGCACAGTAGAGTAAATAAAACGCTCGAGATTATCAGCCTTAGTTAATTCTTGCAAAATATAAGTTACTTCTGAAGATTATTCACGTTGAGGGCACAAATTAATCAGGATCCACTTAAAAGCGTTCAGAAAGAAACTTTCCAATGAGAAACTATCGGCACAGTGTAAATAAATTCATAGAGCATCCGTACTGTAAATAGAATTGTAGAAAACAGATGGAAAGTTGGAAACGGTAAATAGGGTGATCTAGTTCTGTAGGTCGCATAATCACTTCCATAAAGCAACAGCAGCACGACTAGTGAGCGACGTAGGACCGGCTTTCTATTATAGTCCCCTGTGACACTCCCGGGCGCTCGGCTGTTATGACTAGTTAGTGGAGATTTAATATATTGTGACAATAGTTAGCTTTACAAAGTGGAACAATTGTTCAAATTATTTATTTTTTATTTTTCGCAAAGTTGTACACTTATTATTTGAAGAGAAAAATAAGCGGCTGATCTTAATTAGGATGATCAAGTGTACACACACGCACACACACACACACACACACACACACACACACACACACACACAAGTCACACACACACACACACACACACAAGTAAGACACACAGGGAAAAATATCGAATAATCATAATGTGTTTGTAGGTATTTTACTAAGCTTTTATTTAATTTATGTTATACAGCAATGTTTGTATGTAAGTTTGTTTGTTTAGGTCGAATCTTGCAAGCTGAATTAGAACCACTTCCTCTTATCCTACGGAGTTGAATTTTTACATGTTGTTTCTGTTCCGATGACAATGTATTTTTATGGTAAGCATGACCTGAATAAAACTGACATCCAGGATTAGATTATGTAATTATCTAATCCTGGATGTCAAATTTATTCAGGTCTCTTCAACTTTCAAAAGCACTGATTTTTTTTACTATTTATTTCCAGTTAGGTTTAACAACTAATCTTCAGAAGTAACTTATATTTTGCAAGAATTAATTAAGACTGATAATATCAAGCAAATCAAAAAATCTATCGCAAATTTATCTGTACCTAGTTCATTGGTTCCTTATGCACAGTATCTAAACGGTACCAACTACAAAAAAAAAACTTTTTGGGATAGTTATCGTTAGTTTCCTTAGACGTGTCTTGGTGACCTGTATTATTTGAGGCAAACGGCGTACGGCCTACCCATTGTCATCTGCAACACCTGGGGCATTGCTGATGGTTGGAGAAAATTGGACATCAACTTCAGAGCTGTCAAAGATTAGTAGAAATAGGCCTTAGGTCTTGGTTGGTTTGCCTTCATAATCATGTTCTATGAGTTCTGTATTATACAAATGTTGTAGGTAGGCTGGCGTCACGATCTCACGACTGCAGGAAGTGGATTAATGAAGGGACGGCCGGCGTCGCATTACTTCACTTGTCCATTACTATATCAAATGAGATTTCATTCTCATTTGATAGGGGTCTTTGATGTTTGGGACAAGTGACTTCCGTAACAACTTTCAGTAGTAGAGTAGGGCTCCTTATCAAAGAGCTTGTCCGGAGAAGTACTTCCATAAACCCTTTTCTGTCTCCTAGTAATAAATAAATAAATAAATCATGCTGGACGTTTTCACACAGCATCATCTAGCCACAAACTAAGCAGAGCTTGTGTTATGGGAACTACATGACTGATATACAACTTATATACTTTGTTACTTATATACATTGCTGTGTTCCGGTTTAAAGGGTGTGAGAGCTAATATCTCAGGTTTTTTTTTTTTTTAAATCTCTCAGGTTCGGCAACTCGCGAATGATACCTATGGTGTCGCAAGCGTCCATAGTTTACGGTAACCGCTTACCAACAGGTGGGCCCTATGATTGTTTGTGTGTAGTTGTATAAAAAAAAGAATTCTTTTAAAGCTTTTAATAGTTTAGGAGTTATTCCTTATGATTCAAGACTGCTGTCAAATGTAGGTAGATGTTTAAAATAATAGGGCTGGGTTTAATAGATTTCGGTTAAACATTGAAAATAACTGAAATAATTTTAGGGTAACTATCATCATCTTGCCTTATCCCACATTAGATTCCATTAATTTACATAGTCCTCTCCTTCTAATGTTATCTGGAAGGAATCGTTTTCAGCACTAAAATCGCCCATTGTGAATTTATTTTGTTGTTTGTTTGTTTTTAAATGTTGTACAGTAAAATGGTGTGCACAGTAAAGAGTTTTTATATCCATCTATTTTGAATAAATATCTTAATCCATTCCATTTCTTACATAGTTTTGTAATAGTTGCATTTGTTTTATAATTATTCCCATGTTTATAAAATTGCCGCATCGTGTTCGTAAGACTAGCTGACGACTCGGACACAGTGTCCAAATTGTCAATTTTTTTTTTATGACAATTCGGACACCATCAAATTATTAAAGCTGTTTACTAAAGATAAAAAAGTTATAAAAAAAAATGTTTCTAAAATTATTAGAGTGAGCTTTAAGGAGACATGTCCTTTGAGCCGATACAAAGGATAACAAGGTATTGTTTATATTATGTTTGGCAAATGTACACGGTGAATGTGCCAACAGATGTCGCTCTGTTTTAAGAGGCAAATATATTATAATGAACAACACACAGTAAAAGAAAAAGTGAAATTTTAAGGCACAAAGGTTCCAGTGATACTAAGACTTGAAAAATATGACAATAATTATGTTTATAGCATTTAATTAGCGTAGTTTGTTGATATTACTAGATGTGGCCACGGCTGCCGTCGGCCCCCGACCCACTGCGTCGTCCGACCGCGCTATTACTTCTTTTGCTCGGCTCCTTAGGGTCGTAGCGTTAAATGACGTATGAATTGTCATGAATTGGACTATCAAATGCAAAAAAATATATATATACAAACATACACTCCCATTTTACACCATCCAATCATCACAGATCTGTTACACTTGCAAAACACACAATTCTTTATAACACCCGGAGCCTCTCCGTAATAACACTTTTCGTATCGTTTATATTGTCTCTACTTCGGTTTATATATCCTTATTTTAGATACTCCTGGGAATGCTCTCTCTTATTAAATTAAATGGTCTTCTTTTACCATTAGTTTGCATGTTAATGATAACATGCAAACTAATGGTAAGGTTAATTTATCGATTCATATTCAAAGATATATTTTGTTTTTTTTTTTAGTTTTTGGGACTGCTTATTTATGCCTGTTTGCGTGCGGATATTTTGTAGTTTAACTTATTTCATTCAGATATTCCGGTTTCTTCCGGCGCGTTGTTAGTTGTAATTTCTAATACATTACATACACTCAAAAACGTAAGCAGGAAAATAGTAATAAACGTTGTATAGTCGTAATAATATCTTAAAAGCATTATGTTTCGAAATAACTTTAGACTGTTGTCATTTTTGGAACTCCATGCTTATGTCCGTTTCCGTGCGGATGTTTTGTCCTTTTACCCTTTTTTCGTTCAGATTCCGGACAAACCGGTTTCTCAGATAAACCGGACAAACCGGGAATATCTGTTCCTTTTGAAATCTCTGGCTATTTCCGGAGATCATACATAAACTCAATAGTATACTCGCAATAGTAAAACCAGCTCAAAGGTATCTAACAAGCTAAACTTCAAGCTTCAACGAACTCGTCTCTGAAGTCGACATAAAAGTTTTTGAAGTCTCATAGGTTGTTACAGTATTCTCGTTCCCGTGATAACTCAATTCAAAAGCGGATTTGGTAAACTAATAATATTTTCCCTTTACCGGGGATCTCCGGGAAAACGGAGGCGGAATCTCTCTGAAACTTTGACTTCAGGGTCTTTGTAACTCCTGAATGTGGACGTCGGAACTGGACTGCGGTATAAACGTTGGGATATTAAGTTGTAGCTAAATAGTCGTGAACGAGTAATGTACATTTTAATTTTAATTTTTAGTAAAAATTTTTTAGCCTGGTAAAATGTTGAAGGTCGTTCTTTCAGACTTGTAGACATAGAAAATAATTGTTCTCATGCCGTGGCGTACCTAAAGATTGTTATGTTAATTTGATAATTTATGCTAACTATTCCCACTGCGTCGCCTAGCTAAGTACAGTCAAAGCTAAAAATGAAAACACATCACAAATTGTTTTTTTTTATTTTAGTAACACAGATGATAGTAATTGCCTACAATTTTTTTCACCCAACAGATACATATAATAGTCCTGACCCTAAACTAGGATTTAATGTGGTATGCGTATCAGGAACTACGAGTACAGTGGTACCACGATACCCAGACCGGGAAAAAATATCTTCAGAACATGCAAACATTTGTCCCGCTGCGGGAATCAAACCAGCGCTTCTTATGTCACTGCTAGCTGCTCGGCCCATGCGCCATCGAGATCGTTGCCGTTTTCTTTTGACCACAATCTCAGCATAACATCCAACGGTCTTTCTCTTTCTATCACATTTCTTTATCGCATTTCACAATCCCATAGTTAGAAAAGACCAGAAATGTATAATTAAGTACTTAAAAGTTGCTTGAGTGATCGCCTTGACGACCTTGTAAACTGAAATTTTCTTTCATCGTCCTTGTCTAAAACCTTCTCACGGTATATACTCTAATCGCTTCACGGCCACCTGGGCACCCTCTTAGTATTGTTCAAGGATACTCTAAGTTAATATAATTATTCAATTAGACAGGGCACTTTATATTACACGCTTGGGCGAACTGAGAAAATTAAATTAAATTAATTATTTTTAAGTTTAAAAAACATTTTCAATAACAAGCTTGTAATCCTGAATGCAACAACCATGTCATGGTAAATCTTAAAAGCTATCATAATTAAATGCGTACACAAAATTTCGTGTCTGTTCTGTTGACCGTTGAAGAGTTCCTTTATCTGGAGCTAATCCTGGATGTCGGTTCAGGTCAAGCTTACCATAAAAATGCATTGTCATCGGAACTGAACCAGCATGTGAAAATTGAACTCCGTAGGCAAGGAGGAAGTGGTTCTAATTCAGCTTGGAAGATTTGACCTAAACAGACCAACTGACATACAAACATTGCAAGTTAAATAAAAGCCTGTAAAAAGATACAATATGCAAATCGCAAAGCTGAAATGGAGATGGGCAGGACACTTGGCTAGAAGGGATGATGGCCGATGGACGAAAGCTACCTGCTTAGCATGAAGACCCTAGACAACGATTTTGTCGATCGCCGAGAAGAAATAAAATATTTTATCCCTCTCTTTTGTTTGACGGAATAGGCGACAGAAATATTTTTTGTCTTCTCTTTCGTAGACAAAATGTTGTCTTGGGTGCTAAGCGGGTAGTTACCGAATGATGGCCAAGAGAGGATCGCGAACCGAGAGGCAGACCACCCGCCCGATGGTCGAACAACATCGCAAGCGTGGCCGGGAATCAGTAAATGGGAATCGCAAGGGATCGGAAAGGATGGCGTTATATAGATTTTAGGCCAATTTTTACGGGTTTCTTACGTGGCAGGTGAAAATAAGTGTCGTGTACCTATTAACCTTTACTTAAGGCATAACAGAATAACACATAGGCACTTTTTATTCGGGTACCACGCGGGCGAATCCGTGGGCAGAAGCTAGTAATAATATGTCTTTGAAAGTTTAAAGCTTGAATACAAGAGAATATTTCAATTCGCAATGTTCTGAAGCTAAGAATAAATGTATGAATAATATATACGTTTTTTAATGAATAATAATAACAAAATAACACATAGGCTACCTTTTATCCGGGTACCACGCGGGCGAAGCCGTGGGTAGAAGCTAGTAATAATATGTCTTTAAAAGTTTAAAGCTTGCATACAAGAGAATATTTCAATTCGCAATGTTCTGAAGCTAAGAATAAATGTATGAATAATATATACATTTGTATGAATAAATGTCTATCATATTAACTGCGATATACTTACAATATGTGTGTCTTTGAAAGTTTTAAGCTGGTATACAAGAGAAGATTTCAATTCGCAATGTTCTGAAGCAGGAATTTCTTTCCACAGATTATGCACGCTGCGGATCACTCGGCTGCGTGTGTGCGGGGCGCTGGGCGAAGCGGGCGGTGCTGGCGGTACTGGCGCGGGAGCGGTCATACTCGCGGCGCGTATGCACAGCAGCAAACGGACTCTACGGTCTAATGACATCGCTGTGCCGCCTCTGGACGTAGAGCTCGACCTCTGCTTCTCGCTACAGTACCCGCATTTTGTCAAACGCGATGGAAACAGGTATGCTGTGTAGTAAGTTAGTAATTATGTAGGTAAAATAATAATATGGTGTTAATATTATTATTTTAGTGACGACCTCTGTGGCGCAGTGGGCGAAGGCCCGCCTGAGACGCAGAAGGTTGCGGGTCCGATTCCCGCCGTGGGACGAATGTTTGTATAATCTGCAAATATTTGTCTCGGGTCTGGGTATTTTATATGTATAATATGTATGTATTTAAAAAATAGTATATCAGTTATGTAGTTCCCATAGTACAAGCTATGCTTAGTTTGGGGCTAGATGACGTTGTGTGAAAATATGTCCAGTATTAATTATTTAGTCCGTTCCATCCTAAGGTGGTTTGGTAGAGATCGCTAATTAGCGATAAGATCGTCCATTGTACAACAATGTTAAATTTTGTACTATTTATTTAAGCTGAAATGTTTGGTTTGCAATAAAGTATTTTCTATCTATAAATAAAATAAATAATGCTGGACATTTTTCACACAACATCATCTAGCCCCAAACTAAGCAGAGCTTGTATTATGGGAACTACACGACTGATATACACTCATATTCGGTTTTTGTTAATACATACATTTTATACACCCAGCCCGAGACAAACATTAGCTAATCGTACAAACATTTGTCCCGCAGTGGGAATCGAACCCGCAACCTTCCGCGTCTCAGGCGAGCCTTCTATCAATGTTATATCGTATACGCCTGATTGGAACCATGGGTAATCTGACTTTCTCGTGGCAGGTTCAGCGACTACTTTTGTTTTAGTAATTAGAGTTTTAAGACGCTGTTTATCATCGGATTTTACAAATAGACGGTATGTTTTCATTACAAATAGTTATGAGCCTAAGCGGATCTTCAAATGTAGCCCATTTAGAACTAAAGTATACAGGTTCTAGATTTTCAGTTAATTATAACACCGGACTTGTTTTTCATTGTCTATTGCAATGCCTTAGTGACTTCAACTCTTATCTAAGAATCAGCCTTGAAGTCAAACATTAGAAACGGATAAGCCGATTCGTAGATAAACTGTAACTGTAACATACAAACAACCTCGTGTAGCGAACGCATATAAGGACTCCTCACGTTGCGGGTAATGAAATCGAAACTGTCAATCTACTTTGCCTGGACATGTACAACCATTTGGTAACTTTCCCGTGGTACAACCGATTAAACATGGCATGGCAGTTGTACTACGGGTCGGAATCATAGCGATCACACTATTCATACTCCCCAGTTTTCCATGAACAAGATCTTGGTAGTGGTGAATAAAATTAGGGTTCAGTAATTAAAAGTTTTAGTACCGCAAAAGTATTTTAAACGCGTAAAACGCTTTTATTTTCGGTTGCCATTTAAATTTTATGCGATAAAGTGTACGCACATTTTATTACTAACTAAACATTAACATCATAAAATTGCTGTAAAACTACATGTAAATAAAACACAGGCATTTGAACTATAGGTGGCATCTATTGGTGCGGTAGACTCTTTCGAATTAAATGGCACTCTGCCTTTTGCCTTTTTAGTCCAACAAAGCAAAAAGAAACAAAAGATGTCAATAGAGAAACAAAAAAAAAACATTTATTTCAGAAAAGTACATATATCTATAATCAAGGAATTAAAATTATCGTGGTTTGGTATCATTTTAGAATATAATTACGACTATACCACGTACTTTACTATTCTCCTGCTGACGTTTGACGCCCGTCTCACGACCGTCGAGCGTGGTCGCGGACGGTGCTCATGGGGAAGGACCTCTAAACGGTCAACGAAACGTCAGCAGGAGAATAGTAAAGTACGTGGTATAGTCGTTATTATATTCTAAAACATATCTATAATTATGATGAAGCTCTGACCGTCTGTTTTAGTTTAAAAAACTGTGTTACAGACAACAGTGACTTTCCCACAATCAAGCTCATACTCTCAATAGAAGTTAGGACTAATAGGGACTAATAGGAGTTAATAGGGACTCCCTAAGATATACCTTAATGTATTAATGCCCGTCTACGTAGACTTAGATAGATTAGATAAATTAGCTCGACACATACGAAACACACAAGAAAAAAACAGTAAAGTACAAAAAAATTTAAAAAAACAAACGTTTGTATGACACTTAAACGTTGTAGCCGGACAAATGTTTGTATGATCTGCAAATATTTGTCTCGGGTCTGGGTGTTTTCTATGTATTATATGAAAGTATTTATAAAAATTATATAATTAAATTATAATACGTAGTATATACGGGCTAGATGATGCTGTGTGAAAAAATTTCGGCATTATTTCTTATTTTTTTATTAAAAGTTGGTAAATAAGTATTTAAGTAAGAAAAAACAGTAGAATTATACCTAAGTGTTAGGCCTAAGCCTTCGCCTAAGAAATCTGGCAATGTTTAAGTTTTTACTTTAATATGTCTCAAACAACAGATGTCTTTAAAAATAATATCTGCATGCCTGAATCTTTCCTTAAGTCTCATAATCATGTTCCTAGAGAGATCTAACAGCCGTATGCCAGAAACTTGGCATTTCTTGTCCAATGTCTTCTACACTAAGGGTCTTAATTATAAAGATAATTAAATAGTTGATTAACTAAACACTGCTGTTCTCTTTCTAATACGTGCCATTTCAACATCAAAGCTAGAAAACAAAAAAAAACTTTTTAGCCAAACAACTGTTTAAAATCGTTATAAGTGAGAGGGGCCTAAATGGTTAAAAAAACGTGAAACCAATGCATGTATTTGACTTTGCCCCCATAGTGAACTGACCCTTACCACAGATCCTTTGAATCAGTTCATAAAATGCTAATAACCAACTAAGCTATATTTACCTCGCTTTAATGCAGTGCGGATTTCTGCGCCAACTATTTCTACCATTACTATTCATGGAGCTTTTGACCGCTGTTAAGTTTAATGAGTTCAGTTTGCAAGAATCCAAAACTACTAGTTCATCTGCGCTTGGGTTCAGGATTCATGGTTAGTTGGTAATACAAAAAACAAACACTTTATTCCCATGTAGCAAAATCTCTCGCGACATGATTGGGCTACGTTACATCACATCAACGCAGACTGAATTGCAAAGAACTACTTACTTATATACGAAGAGCTACCACATACAATACACAGATGGCCATCGGAGTGTCTAGATCGCGCAAGTGGAGTTATAACGCAAACTGAACGTTCATAATATCTCCGACAAACAACCCCGAGTCCTAGGACCCCGAGCAACTGACAACAGATGGATCAGATGGATCAGCCTGACGGAAGATCTTGACACACCCACTAACCGCGTTCTCCATAGAAATACTTAGCGCGTAGGTCTTAGAGGATTCCAAGTAGTGGGTGGTCTTAGGCACGTTCATTAAATATGACATTATGTCCGCGTTTAGCAATTAGTTAGCATTCCTGGTGCACTTTTCGATTGTGGACGCTATGGCGTTGTTAAAGCTTTGTCATTCGCAAAGTGGGATTTGACATCTTTGCCTGAACTGAATCGCTGTAAGACTTCATGGTTAGGCCCCTGTTATGCGAAACGGGGTAAACTAGTTCCCGAGAGGAGACAGCATTTAACAACTATACATTTTGTCTTGCATTAACAGATTGCAGATAATGCTGCAGAGGCGTAAGAAGTACAAGAACCGCACCATCCTCGGATACAAGACCCTGGCTGAGGGTGTGATCAGAATGGACCAGGTAATTTTCAGTTCACTGGAAAATAATAACATGAAAAAACAAAACTTAACACTGTATGTACGCTTAAAAATAAATGACGGTAGGAATACAGTTTAACACTTTACCTGTGATAGTTAAAAACTGTGTAACTGTGGTGATTCTCCGATCATATAGATACGGGTCATATAAGGTTGAACCTGGAAAGTATTAGATTTGCGGGAGCACAATAAAACACCGTGTTTACAGTAGACAGAATATTTATTGTACCTTGACCGTATTTATACTAATAGATGGAAACATATTGTATTGGATCAAACACCACAGAACCGAACAATCAAACTGAGGGCTTCGATTCTATTTAGTCAGGCTAGTACTCGTAACTTGACGTAAACAAGTTATAGCAGTAAGTATAAACTTACGCAATGGACAGCTGACAGGTGAAACGAAATCAGGAATCAAAAATTTATGGCAGTGTGGGTAATCAGCGGGTGTATCTTATCTTAAACATCAGACGTACTGTTTCCTCCTCGTTTTACCTGTGACGCGAGAGTGTTCAGATGCGTTTGGGGTAAGATTTTGTTTGTTTGTTTGTTTGTTTGGCTTATCAGATCGTGTTGTGGTTTTTGCAATCGCACATGGACGGTTCTTTGATAAGTTTTATCGATACACGTAACTATGGGGCGCTGTAAAACGGCGTAAGTGATAGTCTTGCAGTTTTTTTTTTATAATAAAAAGCTGTTTTTGTTTTATATGACTTCAAGAATTTTAGATAGTTAAAGCCAACATGACACTAGAGGGCGTTGCTATATGACTGTGATTAAGTATTCATAAATTAATTTTAGCCTGACTGACTGAAGTAATTGAAGAATAACGTATTGTTATTGCAAAATTACAGAAATCAGAACATTTATTTGTAACATCATGTATAAGATTATACATGATGTTACAATTTCCATATGCCTTTATATTCCACCAGCTAAATGGTCAGCCACGTTCCAAGGCAGCAAAAAACTAATTAACTAATTAATCACACACGTGCCTTTATTAATCATAATGTCCTTTAAAAAGGAAATGGACCGTGAAACCGCTACTCTTTATATTTATTCTGTGCCACGGGGCGTTACACTCATGGCTTAATGAGCAAGTCCGCTTTTAATAACGTTGAGCGGCACTAAGCTCATTAGGGTCTACTAAACCGGAGTTCAGCGTGGAGTGAACTTAAACCTGCAGGCTTAGTATGTGCACTCAACGGAGGATGACAAACATTACTTCTCTTAAAGAACCTGACCGATTTCGGCTAGAGCGACTGTAGGAACTGGACAAGATTATACAATTTCTAGCTAATGAAATAAGGGCTTTGATGCATTCCGTCAGACGTTCACGCGAACTTTGACAACTTATCCAAAACCAAAATCCACAGTCAGTTTGACAGTTTAACCGGGCCTTAAGAAAATATATATTATTGTTTGTTTCCGTTTACGTCGAAAAAAAAACGTTGTCTTGGGCGCTTCTGCTACTGGTGCTGCATATAGCGGTTCGCGAAAACTGAATAGATAGAATGGGGACTGTATCTGGCAGAAATCGGGAAAAACTCGAAGATAAAATATCGATACCTAATTGAATGTTGCCGAGAGCTCAAAGAAAATATCTACCGAAGATCTCATAATACCATCACGACTTATAAACCTGACCCCTTTAGCTCAATCCTCGTGTCCACTCTCCTGGCCGACACCCTTATTACCCTGTGAATTGCGCTCGGGCATTTGAATAAACGCTAATGAATCGTCCAAT
The DNA here is from genome assembly GCA_961405105.1 of Perizoma affinitatum. Lineage (NCBI taxonomy): Eukaryota > Metazoa > Arthropoda > Insecta > Lepidoptera > Geometridae > Perizoma > Perizoma affinitatum. The sequence goes on along the minus strand of OY560205.1, from coordinate 9,182,303 downwards.
TAAACTGGACAGTATTTGAGGTTGATTTATACGAGTAGTTAGTGAGTTGGCTGTTGGCACGGAAAATTAGTAGGATGTGGTTTTCGTAGTTTGTACAAATGCACAGTGGGGCTGAATATATTAATTAGTAACATTAATATGTGCAGGCTATAATTATAGTTTGTAAAACCGACAACCGCTAGTGAAAAAAGGTTCTTGTGATGGACTGATGTCATCTTAAAGGTCGAGGTAGCCCTGGATCTTTGAGGGAAACCTATGTCCATGGACTGCCACAACAGTTGTTGACGATGATGTTAGAAGTTTGCGTTACTAGCGGGTTCGGTTACCAGTCTCCATACGCTTAGTATTCAGTATATTTATTGTACATAAGTAAAGCTAAGATACGAAACCTCTTAAACTTAGTGAGTGATTATGAATCACTCACTAAATTTAGCAGCGTGATAAAAGTTCTCTGATCTTTTGTTTTGTATAAGAAGAAGACAGGGCTAGAGTAAGCGTCCTAATAAAGTTAGCCTTAAGTTGCACTATACCTTGCCTAGTTTCCTTGTTTGCATTGTCTGAAAATATGTATCATGGTACTCATATTCCCTAATAAACACAACCCAGGGAATCCTAAGTATATGGTTAGGCGTATATCATGACTGCTGGATGTATTATACTATTTTTTCATAATAGGTTCTTCAACGCTCAATGGACATGGAGTTGGAGCTGACCGGAGTCGGTGGGAAGGTTGGCGCTGCTGCTGGCCAGCCGGTCGCCAAGCTGTTCATCACCGGCCTGGCGTCCACCCCTGTGGACCATGATACCAAGAACAACAACACGCTCCTCATTACAGGTGCTGTACCTTCAACATACATGATTTCCACTTGCTACAATCCTGGCATACTTCTTTTGCTTCATTCACTCTTCTTCATAATCGCTCGTACTCTTAACCTGGCTGTTCTCCAGAAAGTCTGGTTTAGAATTCATTCGATTTCGCTTAACTCACGTCACTAAATCTACACGCACTCCACACTGCTCTCTTATTACGCTCCTCGCTCTATCTCTCAAAGTCATATTATACTTCAAACCAACAAAGAGCTTTTCACCCAGTTACCACCTTGCTCAGAGTATCGTTCCATCTTTCAAAGGTTTAAAATCTGATGTCGGTTTACTAACCAAACACTTGATAGTAGCGTGATGATAACCTCCAAAATTCAGAAGGCCAGCCTTCTAAACTTTGGAGGTCAATATCAGTATTATACCAGTAGTGGTATAGATTCAAGATGGCTGATAGAAAACGGAGGAGTGGTTTCTCAACAACTAAAATTTGGTTCAAGAGCACGACCATCGATTCTATCCAACCCGCGTTTTCTGTAACCGTTTAGAAAGTCTTCTTACTCATGTCTTTTTTTTCAGAACGAGGCTACTCAGACGAAGAGGAAGAAGGAGAATTCAGCTCGGTAGAAGAGGCCGATGACATGACATACGGAGCTCCGACACGCAGACGGGCGAGGCAAATCGCGTTCAACAAAAACGATCTGTCCTATACCAAGGTGAGCTGGTGCAAACTGATTTTTCTCAATCGGTTTTGAATAAGGGATTTCAATACTTTTTTTGAATTTGTAGATTTTTGATTGAAATAGTGTCTCTAGGACTATTTGATAGATTCTTTAGGTCAATTCTATATTTTTCATCATTGGTCCAGTAATACAATTTTATTTGGGAGAGGGGATGGGACAGTGAAGTCTCAAGGAATAAGGCTAGACTGTGGGAAGTATTATATCAAAAGCTTTTATGCGCATGATATCCAAGCTTCAGCTTTGCTTCTATAAGCTGTAAAATTACAACAAGCTGTAAACATTACGGTGTAATACATTTATTTATATATTTACCGATTTATTCAACTTCTTTACCGAATACTCTACGTCAGTAGTGGACCCAGGGTAGTGGACAGCAGGCACTTGATTGGTTAGCGGGCCTCGAGACCGACCAATAGAAGATAGGCTGTCCATTGTCCTGGCTCGGCTATTGCTCTGTTGTTAAGGCAAAGAGAGGCTTGTGTGCGTATTATTAGGCGTGACATTGCATTGCACAGCTGTCCCGTTCTCACGACTTGAGCTTCATGGATCGCGAGCGACAGAGACAGAGCTATATGGGCAAGGCGAACGACAGGGACAGCGACAGCGAGCTCGAAAACCAGGCTGCTAAGCGCAAGGGCAGCCGCGGAAAGCTCGCGGTGAGCCGCACGCACGCGATTACGTAGCTTGTGGCGTGAGAATAGAGATTACCTTTCGTTTGTTGTTCGTGCATGGATTTTGCTCATAATTTAAAAAAAATGTATATTCATAAATAACAAAATTGGTATATTCATAATCAACAAAATTGGTATATTCATAATTAACAAAATTGGTCTAAGAGGTTGTGGTGACGTCCTCTTGGGTCCGAGCAAGGCTTTGGTAATCTAAGGGCGCCAAACTTTCGCCGAACACCTACTTAGGACACTGCATAGGTAGGGTCCCCTTCAATGTTGATTTGACAACTTTCAATAAATCACACGGGACATCTCCAACTCCGTCAATAAATCTCTGAACTTTATTTCTGCTATTTTAGTTTTAAAAATCGTTGCAAAATGTATGTTCCAGACACAGTAGTTATTTTGAAATGTATATTGCAAAATAACTACTGCGTAAACAATACAAAAAACTATGTACATAATACTAGGAAAAGAAGACTATTTTCTAACTTTAGTAATAGAACTAAAGGTTCATACAGTGTTTAACTGACTGACCGCAATACCGACAATTCCTTGATTTTCCAAAAATAGATGCTGAATTTATCTTCCAATTACTTTGTATCATTGTACTGTTGTTTTAGGAAAATCATATGTAGATTTGAAGGCTCTTTAGTCAGCTGATCCCGCTCTTATCTCATCCCACGGGATGAGTTGACTAAATAATTAATTTTATTAATTTTGCTTTGTCAACTGATCCCGCTTTTAAAAAAAGATAAAAATTAATATATTCTTTGAAATTAATATAAAAATTAATATGTACCCACGTGAACGAAAATCTTAGGGGAAAAAATTACACACCATTGTTTGGCTATACCGATATAAAGTTGGTTAGCGTTTATAATGTTGGTTACTGTCTATATTATATATATACAAATTATACCGTTTCAGATATTAAATTCACAGTTTAATTTATTGAATCGTCTTAAGTGTATTTTAAAATGTCCCAAAGCTACTAAAGTAATGTTTATAATCAAATTAATTTGTTTTGTTAGTTCTGAACTACATGCAATCTAAACTTTAAATTAATAGTACACCTGAGTAGGAGCTCAGACAACAAAGTCTGAGCTCACAACTCTCCTTGACTCCTAGATTCAATAAACTAGAGTTGAAAAGCTGTAGACGAAAAGTTGTTCCCTGGCATAAATAAATAAATAATACTAGACATTTACACACAGCATCATCTAGCCCCAAACTAAGCAGAGCTTGTGTTATGGGAACTACATGACGTTTTTGTAAAAACATACATAGAAAACATATAATGTATTGAGTCCCTAATTAAGTTAATCGTTTGCCAGTAAAATTACTACTAATCCAGGATTTTGAGCTTATCCACTTGACTTATCGCGACTTAAGCGATCTTGCAAAGATGTCTCTATTCTCATTACATAGTAGTTTAGACTTGGTGTTTTTTGTTGCATGTCGTAGTGTAGTGAATTGTATTTTAGCTGTGTAGTCTTAACAAATTAGCCAATTAGGAAAACTCTAGCCTTTAGTATAGTGCGTATACTGAGCTAGTTATTTCAAATTTAGAATTATTCAAATTCGTTTTTTTTTTTTTAATGTTTACAGCCCGTTTTTGTTTATATGTATCTCAATTAAATTTTAACTAAGCCGTGCACTTTTCCTTCGAAGGTAACAAAACTGCGTAACATGAAAACCGTGTTTTAATTTTAGTAGGTTAAGGCGTATCTAATTACTCACGGAATGAATATAATAAGCATTTATTTATTTACTCTCACACAGGATTATTAAGGGTTTTTTGTCTTAAACTTATGTAAAGTACTTGATAATCTGTTTTGTGAGAGACTGGTGACTGAGATAGGTTTAGCAAACTTGTATTACAGATCACCAGTGCTCTCGCTTAACGGATTCAACATGAGAAATAATGAGCTTAATTTATAAGTTAACCTACATATAAGTTTCTTACACCACACGTACTTACGTACTTTCTAAAACAACAAAATTAATAAAATCTCTACACAACTAGAAGTACAATTAGGTCTTACCGCGTAAAAGCGATATACCTTCTGTGGTACATTATAAATAAATAGCTTTTTGTTTATGGATCTATTAAATTGTTTTAAGAAAATTAAATGAAAATCATTTGAATATTTCGGCACGACTCAAAAAAAAAAACAAAAGTAAAACTGAAACAGAAATGCCCCAGGCACCGTACTAGTCTACACCACCTTACTAGTCTACATCACCTTACTAGTCTACACCACCTTACTAGTCTACACCACCTTACTAGTCTTCACCACCTTACTAGTCTACATCACCTTACTAGTCTACACCACCTTACTAGTCTACACCACCTTACTACATAGACAGTTAAATGTCGCACGCACCAAATACGTGTCAGCTCAGCATAATACTTCTAGGTAGGATATCTACTTGGCGCTGGTATTCTGCTAAGAATCCGATAGGTATCAGGTTCATTCTCAAGTTTATGCAGCGATGCAGTTATATATTGTTATTTGTTTTTCCAGTTACGTAAACCCGATGAAATATCCATTTTCTTGAAATCCACGCAGTTATTATTGCTCTACATAAATAATGCCTAGCAATAGAGTTCTTGCGGCTGATAATAGTGATGTCAGTAATTAAAGTGATTGTTTGCCTGACATGGAAATCTGAACTGTTAATGAAATCATTCGAAGTGGGATCGTCAGCTAAAAAAATATAATATCATAACCCCATCCTACCACTATTATAAACGCGAAAGCTTGCGAGGATGGATGTTTGTTACTCTTTCACGCAAAAACTAATGGACGGATTTTGATGAAACTTTATAGTAATATAGCTTTTACATCGAAATAACATATAGGCTGCTTTTTATCCGGGTACCACGCGGGCGAAGCCGTGGGCAGAAGCTAGTATGCAATAAAGACTCATCTACCTACTTATGTATCTTATGTACCTACTTACTTTATTTATTATTTTTTATGTTATTCAGTATTTTATGTTATCATTTATTTTTGTTGATATTTTTCTTATTTAAGTCCGCAACCCAAAAAAAAAAAACGGTTCTAACGGAAGACCGGCGCTGGTTCCAACCAATATTACAACCAATATTATGCTGAGTTGGGACCTTTTTTTGCAACTACTGTTTATCCTTATTTGATTATATGTATCGTGTTTTTCTTTTTTTGCAAAAATAAACAATATTCTATTCTATTTATCTGTACCTACCATGCTACCATAATACCCCGGAACAAATGCTTCCAGATAATATTTTGTGACAACAGTGCGAACATTTTATCCAGCAGCGGGACTCGAGCTGCGTCTTTTTTTTATTACAATTGATGTGGTAAACAGGCATACGGCCCTGTTGGCCGTTGGTTAGTGGTTACCGTAAACTAAGGACGCTTGAGACACCAGAAGTATCGCTCGCGCGTTGCCTGAGACAACGAGTGAAAAGTGTCATGTACCTGTAATTTCACCGGCGGTTTCATAAACCGAAACAGCAAATACGAGCATTACAGCTTAGCGGCAGTAATAGTTATTTTGGTATATAACTTCCCAGGACGAGCTCTTCAGAGTCTCAGCTATTTAGTCGAAAACTGATTTTTAATTTGAATAATAGTACTCATTTTTAGTGTTTTTTTGCCATCGTGCCCTATATCGCGTATCGTTTTATCTGTCGCGGCACGTATCTTTGTATCCCCCGGCTATCTTAGTGAGCGTTTCCCTCACGTATCATCAATAGGCCGACCAGTGCGTTTTACCCGACGTTTTAAATAATGACTCCACAGTTTAATACGGCATCTTATGCCGGCTCATTTACAATAACTGCTACCCGTCTTTGGAATCATATTTCAACCATTTTCCGTGAAGCTTCTTCAGTTGAAGTGTTCAGGGCTGGAGTCTACAATCACTTCCTCGGTGAAGGCAAAGATGGAGCAATTTGCCTTTTGTACTTTTAATATTTGAGCAATTTATTTGTGTATATATATATTGTTTTTGTTGTTTGTCTGGAGTGACAGCGTCATAAAAGTGAGAGCATTTACGATCTTGCTATTAATAATAGCAAGATCGTATCTGCTCTGAAAGTCAAGAGCGCAACGCGACAGCGTCACGTTAATTAATAACCCATGGTGAGATTAGATTAGCCATGTAAACAATGGCTAAGTAGCTCGAAAAAAGAGTAGGTAGCGGAATTCAGAATTCAGCGATTGCCGTAGCTAGATGGAGGTATTTGTCGTGTAGTTTGTGTGTTTGTGTAGTTGGTGTGTTAGTGTTTGTCTTGTAGAAATGTATAGAAAATTGATGATGAAGTGATATTCACTTAAAATGTTATATTTTAAAGTGAAATTGCACGTTTCTATATGATCCTTGTGATATGACTTTGATTATATTATTTGTACTAATTAGTTTTTATTTGATTTTCAGTGTTACAATGCTGGGTCCCCTAAATAATAGTGATTCTAAGTTATACATTGCCCCTGAAATATGTAGCTCCCAAATTTCTACCTTATACTTTTTATGCCTTTAAACTCTACGCGGAAAAAATCGCGGACGTTTCATTAACGTCCGCGTTAATGAAACGTCTAATTATCCTTGTTTGTGTTACAGCAACGAAACTTGAAGCAAAAGTTCGCGGCACTCCTGCGCCGTTTCCGGATGCCTGAAGATATGTCAGAACGCGGCGTGACACGTGACACCCACCACGCCCAGCGTGACATCGATGAGCTGTTCCAGGTAACTTACACCCATTCGAATTGCATGAATCTCTCATTTTCTAAAAACGGGATATTTACCTTGATTTGTGAGTTTGAATGTTTCCCGATATTTCGGCACAGTTGCATGTACCATGATCACGGGAGGAACTGAAGTCTTTGCGGGTTTTGAATGTTAGTGGAAGATAAATCGAACTACCCTCTTTCTCACTCTTTAATTGCGAAAAATACCACTACCACCAGTTCCACTGTCACATTCGAGTACATCTCATCTCTCCTACACACACACTAACAGTATCCTGACGCGCAGCTGGTACCATGTTTTTTCGATTCTTACACAATCTTACCACAGGATTCCGGACTCCAGAAAAAAGTTATAGCTCTCATTTTAAGTCACTGTGTTTGTTCGATTTGCGTCAAGTCTATTTGAACCAATTCGTTGTTGGTCCAATTGGTATTGATTGTAAATTAAAATAAATAAAATAGTATTGATTCGTGGTTGTTATGTTGGTCCAATTCGCATTTTGTCAATTTCAACCGATTCATGAAGTTCCCCAAAAGTTGAAGGGCATGGATGCCGGTGAAATTACAGGCACTTGTGACTTTTCACCCGTTATGTCTCAGGTTCGGCAACGCGCGAATGATACCTCAGGGGGTCTAGGCAATTACCTCACGCTTCCTACCTACAAATTTCCGTTATCGTGAAACTTCCTATTACGCTCACGGAAAATTTTCAAGGAAATACTTGACAGTAGTAACGTGAGTTTTCCACAGCTAATATAATTTCCATACAACTCAAAATTTCAAGGCATTTGAAAGTGGTATTTGTCTAGACACCCTGGTGTTGCAAGCGTCCACAGGCTACGGTAACCGCTTACCAATACCAACCGGAGAGCCGTATGCTTGTTTGCCACTAAAAAAACAATTAAACATGTGATTCCAGGAGCTGGAGTCCCTATCGTGCGGTGAGGGCGAAGACTCAGGCCCTGATCAGATGGACACGATCAGCATCGGTTCCACTCCCAAACCCTCGCTGCGACCCTTCTTCAGCAGCTCGAGGAGTTTAGCTAACCAGGAGCATCACAGGCATTCCAATGGTGAGTGCGTAAAGCTGGAGCTAATAGCTGGAGGCTTGTACTCAATATTTGGGAGTAAACATGGTGTTAATTGTTCGGAAATATATAGTTTTGCAATGGTGTTTACCCACATTAAACAAAGCCTCTTGTCAACTGTACTAAATTAAACTTTAGTCACTGAACAGGCTTGGATATCTGCAGTTTCCCCTGTAGGAGCCACTGCTCTTCGAGCTGATACATTCCAAGAATTACGATGGATATACCATCTCGCGGCTTGGTTGGTATAGCTCCTGCGTACCAAGCGGAAGGTCGCGGGTTCGAATCCCGCCATGGTTGAATTTATGGGATATTATTAGTTCTTGTATGCAGTTTTTATTATAAGGAAAAAAAATGTTTTGTCCCCATAATACACTACAACACAATTGGTAATATAGATGGATTGAACAGTTATCCGCGGCTTTTGCCTTTATCATTCATTCTGTGATCAAATCCCAGACGAATGTCGTCCTCGATATGTCTTCACTCTCGAATGAAACCCATATAAAATCTTGTTTTTCATTCGAGATTAATCGACGTCATATTGATAAAGCATTTCTCGGAGACTCTTCCCTTCTGAGCTTGACAAAGATTTCGAGTGGAACTCTTAAAATCTCGCCAATTAGCACCATGTTTATGCTTTTAACGTCTAAATCGTAGTGGGTTTCATTGTAAAGCATAACAGATAATTGGAATTTTCTCTCTCTTAATAAATTTGAATTAAAACTTGCAATGTCACAGAGGAATAATTGCGAAAGTCCAGTTAACATTAATATTAATGGAACACATTGTTGGGCAATTGTAAGAGATGAATATAGAGCTGATGAAACCCACTATCATGGTATGAATGTACTTGAACCAGCACCAGTAGCATGAGCATCCAAGACAACGGTTTTGGCAACGGAAAACAAGACTAAATTATTCATGTTCCTTGTTTTCTGATGGAAAAGCTCTCTTCTTTTCCGTTGACAAAAAGACTGGGGGTCTAAACAAATACCACTTTTTGTTGGCGTTAACGCCTGCGGAAAGATTGAATTGTATAGAAATTACATTAGCTGTGGAAATGTCTGACAGTTGTCAAGTTTGACCTTGACAATTTGCGTTAGCGTGAAAGGAAAACGTATTGAGGTATTTGTTGAGACCCCCCGTACTGGTGTACATACTAAGCATATACACTGCACTGTCAAAGACACAAGCAGCACATATAACAGTACATTGACCATAAAACATAGTACATAATAGCCTGAACACGATACAGTGCATTGTTATGTGAACGCTTCACCTTTATTTTGCATACATTCTCGTATATTATATAACATGTTATACGATAGTAATTTTGTGTTTTGTTTATATCTGTATGCATAGTTTAGGGCGTGTGTGTATTTGGTGGATTTAAAGGTTATTATTTTATAAAATATATGGGTACTAAGGTCCAAAAAAAAAATTGACAGTGAAAATTTTGCAGTATGGTCTCAATGACTAGACTTCAGTGTTCGTTATTGTATTGTATGCTGTTTCTTCTGTATATCTCATGGGAGTGTGTAACCAAAAAAAAATTCCTATAGCTGAGTGCTTTAGGACAAACTTTGTCAGCAATGCCCCTGATATAGCAGTCATAAGGCCGTATGCCGTATGCTGCCATTCCATGTAAATTTTTATAAAATTTAATGTCCCCGTCTCTTGTTTTTTATAACATCACCCCCAGTGACGTGTGGTAATAAAACCTATCTAAAAACTTTCCTCGAAGTTATACTTATTATTATCCGTTAAGTAAAAAAATAAAATAAAATTCGGAAGTCATTTCGGAGAAAAAATGATAACAGGCGAACATAGGAGCCAACTAATTATTTAAAAAACAACCTCTTAAAACACAAAACGCAGGATCCATACTCCGCGGTTAAAAAGAGCGTTCAAGTACACTTTTATAACATTCATACTCGATCTAAATCGTGATGTTACCATTAATCCACCCTATACACACGTGGCATGCGCAGTGAGCCGACACGCGAGCCGCGCGTCCGCCGGCGAGGTCGCTGCAATAAGGGAGCGCGCCGCAGTCATCACAGGTAACTGCTGGTCTATCAGCCTGTGCGGTGCGGTCGTGTTATTCCACTAGCTACAATTCCCTGCCATTCTATTCAGACTTGGCCAAGAGTACTGAGTATCTTGTAAGGCAAAAGTCTGATTATTTCTCTTTTCACCGACCTTATTCTTCACACATCTCCTATAAGTTTATGACATTAGCATAAAACGGATATTGGCAGGATTGTGACAAATAGCCACATAAGCCATAATCAAGAAGTTAAGTGAAGTGAGTACAGAGCAACTCGAAGTTCTTAGTAATCACTTCGGGGTTGCCCTAGTTACGCTTCAAAAACCATATTTTGTGGTCGGACAGCAAGAAGCTATAAATAGTTTTTTTGTCGTCTATAAACAGTCTTCACTGTCCGACAGTGGACCAAGAAAGAGACTCGCCAGTCTCTGCTGTCTTCTCAAGGGACCTTAGATCCCCCATAAATGTAACTTAACTTGAAATGTAACTTCATTTTTTATGCGTTTGATAGCTATGCTAGATTCTGCTGGAGGATTCAAAATAATAGCTACCGTGATTGTTACCTAATTCTACTAGACTGTCTGGTTGCCAGGTGTCGGTGTATACGTTTTTGACTTTTCTATTCCTTGTCAGTGTTAATGTATAACACGTTGAGGTATGTACCTGAAGTTTCAAAACCCCAAAAAGCGCCTTGGACCTTACGTTGTTCTGATGATTTAAAAAGCTTTAATATCAAAACTGTAAGATCTTCTAAGTTATAACCCGAATCACGCCATGCCATCTAAGCACGACCACACCGCACTAAAATCGTATCGCTTCTTATACTTGTTTACCTGTAGCAAGCTTATGTCTGTCTTGTTCTGTATCTTACTTGTATCATCTAGTTCTTATATCATACATGTTTCAGCACTAAGCCCATTAAGAATTTCGTAATCTATCAATAGAGTAATGTGAATCTCAACACTGTTTCCTTTCCTGAAAGCATTTCAAGCTATTAAAATAAAATAATAAAACATTGAAATTTCTAATAATAAATATCCAATTGTGTTGATTTATTTGATTGAAAACTAAAACTGTCTTATGGTAACATAGGACCGACAAACAATATGCTATCATCAACAGAGTCAGAAGCTGTTCGAAGTTCGGCGGGCGATGAACGTGCCAGCGATGGAAATAGCGATGCCGATATTTGTGCTGATGCTACTGCATCCGGTGCTTCCATATCTAGCTCACCACCAAATGATGTACACGTTAAGGTAAGAAAGTACGGATATCTTACAAATAAGACTTTATTAATAATTGTAATAAAAATATAAAAATGGACCTAGTTGAAGCCCTTGTACTACTCTGTTAAAATGTTTGAGGTGGGATTGATATTGACTGTTACGGAACTTAATTTTATCTCGTTAATCGTTTACTAAATACAAACAGTTCCATGGAATTATGTTTATCCGAAGATTGAATGTGTTTTGTAAGATGCGGTTGACGGTGAATACAGTCAAGTGCTTCATCGAAGTCTGAATAATTATTTTTCTATCTTATTAATCTTAGGAGGACAAGCGTTCTCGGCTATTCAGAAGTGCAACCAGCGGCGGTAACTTGATACCAGCTGCAGCGGCAAGGAAGAAGAGCTCACTCGGTTCAGAAAGGCCTCTGTCAGCACATGAGCTTCCAGTACAAAGCCCTACTACACTAGAGGTAAGGACTTAATAAGGTTCTACAGAACATGGGGATTCATCTGAAAGAAGTTCACTGCTAGACATAGACCTTCTCAAAGACTTTCGACTTCCTGCGAACTTTACAATGCTATCTGTCTTGGGGATTGTTCGTTACTTCTAGTTCTTAACCACCCTTGAAAAAACGCGGTCTGGCTTGCTGTGTCAACTATCTCATTGTTCTCCTGAAACATCCTTTTTTCTACCAATTTCTATCCCTAGTTTCTGCCTTCTGTGGTATCAATATGGAAGGGGACCTTATCTTTAAACTTTTTGTTTCAGCCTCGACGCACAATAATGGAGCAGCTCTCTCGGCTCTTGAACGAGGATTCACCATTACCGGAATGTATTGCTGTTGCCCCGGCTGGAGTGTTAGCAGGAGCTTTGGCAGCATTGCATATACCCACACTATGTGCACCGTGTCCGCATGTGCCAGACGCGCGACCGTTACTACAAGCATTGTACTCGCGCACCAACAAGTATGTTTACCTTAATTTTCTTTATCCTCTCATGTATATTTCTCGAATGCTATGCTTAAAAACTGGTTATTTTGGCCCGGAATTATTTTAGATATAGGTTAGGATGTCTAATACGTCTTAAGAGCAATATCCAAACACTATTTCATCCTGGCCTTGTAAATAATGTAATTCGATTGAATTGCTTTTTTTTCATCAAGGCGTAAGTATACGGCTCAGTTGTTGGTAAGCGGTTACCATAGCTTATGGACGCTTGCAACATCAGTCTTCACATGCGCATTGCCGACTCATCAAACATTTCAGAACGTATTTTTTTTAACAACCTTAGGATGTTCAGTAGTTCTGTCAGGGTTATTCCAGTATGTTCACTATACAAACCCTGCGTCTTTCAGGGCTACGTTGAGTTTACTAATAAAAGGGTCATAGTTCAGGGTAATAATTGAAAGTAGTCCCGTGACTGAAAAGTTGAGGAGTAATAGGTTAGCATGGTATGGGCACGTCAGGAGGAGGGCAGAATGTCACATTACGAGAAGAGTGTTAAATATTAATGTGGATGGAAATAAAAGCAAGATGGATGGATTGTGTGAAGGATGACATGGTTAAGAAAGGAGTGAGTACTGAGATGACGGCTGATAGAGGAGAGCGGAAGAAGAAAACATGTTGTGGCGACGCCACTTAATGTGGGATAATGACAAGAAGATGATGATTAGGTAATAATTGATGATGTGTATTGACAAAATTCTGTGGTTTATAGAAGCGTGCGCCGCGGTTGGGTTCGGGTCGTGATCTGCGGGGGAGAAGGCGCAGCCAGCGCAGCTCTGAGAGCTCACGCTGAAATGGGTGCACGGCGGCCCCATGACGCGCCACCATTGCGCTTCTATATCGTACCTGCTGGTAAGTTAACACCAACTTCTCTCTGCCCTAGATATTTTTTTATATGCGACATGTCTATTTGATCCGAAGAATATTTTCCCTATCATCTGTTTTCATATGGCGTCCTTTGTATTCTTTATTGTGCATAGAAATCTAGCAATCTGCCCCCTAATCAATTGTATACAAAAAATTTAATGAAGAACTTCTCATTTTTTTATAGCATCGGCCATAAGTTTCTTTCAAGTTTAAGTTTAGGCCAGGCCTAAAAAAAAAAGATTTTAATGTCTCGTTGCCATAGCCTTTGTTCTTCAGGCTGATCCTGAATTCACAGAACCTATTTTATTCAGTTTGTTTCCGATTCTCTTTATATGAAACATTTTAATCTTCATCAGGTACAAACACCATTTCCCGGTATCTTTGCAACGTGGACTCTGGCTACGCGGCCCTATTCGGAGAATCTTGGCCCGCTTTATGCGAGCGAGCCATGGATACCGCCTCGCCTGAACTCGCCGATGTATCTGCTAGGATCGCCAGGTCTGTACGAGATTTTTTATTACCTTTCGAAAAAAAAAAGTGAAGTGTTGTCGTGGATCCCTGCCTATGCGGTGTTCTTGGTCTCTCAGACGTGGCTTCAAAACAGTGGAAGAGTTTTTGATTATCTTCATTAAATATGACTTATTTATGTGATGACGATGATACCTAACTAAGTACCTAAACTGCTGTCAATGTAATTAAAATACTTTTTATTTACAGGTATCTGAACAGCAGTGGTCCAGTGAATAATGTGCCGATTGGTGAGGCGATGATCGCGTATAGAGACAAGTCGGGCGACGAGGATGCAAGCCAGACATTTGTGCCATTCATAGCGGTGAGTTGAATACGTTAACAGCAAGATGCAAGCCATTTCTTATAATACCTACAACACGAACATAGTTTTTAAGTCATAAAAACACAATAAGACTTTATTATTGTCTGAGTTTGCAATGTAGTAGCACGCCTTGACAAAAATTTGCAATTTAGTTACTCGCCTTGACAATAATTTACGATTTAGTCACTCGCTTTGACAAGAATTGCAATTTAGTCACTCGCCTTGTTAATAATTTGCAATTTAGTTACTCGCCTTGATAAGAATTGCAATTTAGTCACTCGCATTGATAAGAATTTGAAACTTAATCACTTGCCTTGAAAATAATTTGCAATTTAATGGCTCGCCTTGACAAGAATTTGCAATTTAGTCTGTATTTTATCTGCTTTGTTTCGCAGGAGGTTCGCGTGGGCTGCAGCGAGGCTGGTGTCTCGTCGCTCGAGTTGGAGGAGGGCGGGTCTCCCCCCGCGCGGCCCTCTCCCCCCGCCACGCCCGCGCCCCTCCACAACCCTGAACCGCTGCAAGTGAGGCACGAGCCCTTGGAGCTGCAGCTGGATTACTGGCTGGTGAGATACGAAGAGACTGGAGAAGACCCATAAAATTGGGCTATTATACCCTATTATTTTTACTTAAAATGGCACGTTAATGATTTGTGAGTTTGAATGTTAGGTATTTATAATTATATTTATCAAGAAGTTTGTATGTCACATTGCACTATTCAATTCTCCTCTTCTATTTATTGTTACGTGCACCGCCAAGCACTCTTACAATTACATAGATTCAGCTCCATCCCAAGGTTGTCTGGAAGTGATTCGCTTTTCAGCAATAAAACAGCCCATTTATTATTTTTTTGTTTATTTTTTTATCTTGTGGTGTAAAAAAAGTATTTAATATCATTCATTCATATACATATGGCAAAATTAAGAAATACCTGTATTATGTATTGCTTAAAGTGATATGTTTTTTCGCGACAGTTCGGGTATTTGAATCCGTCGAGAATTATATTTTTGGGACAATAGAAAAATATTTTTTTTCTTTCCTGAACAGGTCCCAGGACGGCAGACTGAGGGTGCGGATGGCAAGGTGACCGTCAAAGCCTCCTTCCGGGCGCTCCACGTGACGCGGCAGAACGCACACCTCTGCATCACTTATCTGACGAAGGAGAAGAAGCAGAAAAGTAAGTACCTACTGCTGATATCGTCAAATCAATGTGAAATATTCCCATGATTTTCATAGCTCCTGTTTGAAACAGATTGTTTTTTTTAATATAAGTGTCAAACAAGCATACGGCGGTAAACGGTTGCTGAAACCAATGGACGCTTGCAATACCAGAGGTATCACGCCGACTCTAAGACATAACGGGTGAAGTCTTTGTGTCGGTAATTTCACCGGCATCCATTTCCCTTCAAACTGGAACACAGCAATGCGAGCATTGCTGCTTGGCGGCAGAAATGTGTATGGTGGTATTACTTCCCGGACGGCATTAGAAATGTGTATGGTGGTATTACTTCCCGGACGGCATTATTGGTACCTATCTGCACTTTCTTATATTATCATGCCTACCCGATTAAGTCTAAAGATCTAAAGACTCACTAATTTTGTCAATAATTAATTTTACTAATTATGTTCCTGCATAAAAATTGTAATTTCATTTCTTATTCAAAGTTTGCAAAATAAAAAATTTCCTACATACTTCTAACGTAATTTGTATAATATATAGTAAATAAATTTATTGAACTATTGAAGCTTATATGCTTATGCTTATTTTTATATAGAAGTTATCTGCTACTGATATTGGGAGAGGACGGAAGATCAGCGCGCTGCTTACCTACACCAGGTCTGCGGCGTTTTATGCTGAGTCCTATCCCAACTTGTAGCTACTTACCTCATCAGCAGTGCAACCGTCTTAGTTATATACTTAATTAATAAGTACTTAAATAATTTATCTATCTAACTAAAATATATTTTTTCAGCATTATTATTTTTCTTTTAGCCCACGAAAAAAACGGAGGACGTTCTCAATTCGAACAGCTTTTTTTTATCTTTTAGGTGTATAATAAATCACATAACTTTCTTCTCTAGTAATGAGGCCTTATATATATATATTTATGTATGACCACGCATTTTTTCTAGTAATGAGGCTCGGCAAGAAGAAGGAAAAGACGGAACAGGAGGTGGGACGCACGCAGGTCGTGGACGGAGTCGCGCGGCTCATCTGCTCCGCCAAGGGGTCGCACAACGCCCCATTGAAAGGTAAGTCCATACCATCATAATCAGTTTAGTTTGCTATGTATCTAGTTTAGCTCTCGTTTCTTCAAAATAGATATATGCCTACTATTAGGCTAATAAAAAATATTAAAACCTCTGTGGCGGAGGAGGCCTGAGACGCAGAAGGTTGCGGGTTCGATTCCCGCTGCGGGACAAATGTTTGTACGATTAGCTAATGTTTGTCTCGGCTGGGTGTTTTCTATGTATATGTATGTATTTACAAAAAATACATACATATGAAAAAATAAAGTATATAAGTAGCATATTAGTCTTGTAGTTCCCATAATACAAGCTCTGCTTAGTTTGGGGCTAGATGATGATGTGTGAAAAATTACCAGAATTATTTATTATATTATTATTATTTATATAAACGCAAAAGATTGTGATGATGGATGTTTGTTACTCTTTCACGCAAAAACTACTGAACGGATTTTGATGAAACTTAACAGTAATATAGCTTATACATCAGAATAACACATAGGCTACTTTTTATCCTGGTACCACGCGGGCGAAGCCGTGGGTAGAGGCTAGTGTATTATATTTTGCTGTGGTATGTTTAGAGTAGTTTACGCAAATTATAAAGTACACCCCCGGCCACTCCTATGAATATATAGGATAATAAATATATCAAATTCACATATTTATAATCCGCTCCATCCAAAGGTTGTCTGGAAGAGATCGCTTCTAAGCGATAAGAGCGCCCATTTTACCTTTATCTTAATGTGTTATATGCTTTATTTGGTTTATAGCATAAGGTGTACATTTCATTCAATTCATTCGCTTAGAAGTGTTCTCTTCCAGACTACCTTTGAATTTAGAGTATAATAAGATATTGTTTAATTATTTTTATTAATATTAGACCCATAAGTTGGCCATAATCTCAGTCTAGATACCTATTCATACTGACCTCTAAGATACCCAGATTGTTAAAGATTTAAAGTGTCATATTATTTGCAGTATTCATCGACGGCACAGAATGGAACGGCGTTAAATTCTTCCAACTGTCCACGCAATGGCAGACACACGTGAAAACCTTCCCGGTCGCGACGTGCGGCGCCCCGCTCGCGCCGCCGGAGACCTAAACCCACAAACTGGATACGACTGGTTTTACTTCGCTTTGGCTTCACGCCTGACACCAAAATTGGGAGGCAATAATGGATGTGCGTCTGTCGGGCGCGATTCAGCTTCAATCGAGATGAGGCTCTAAAATGTATCTACGATTGTTTTTACTTTGCTCGGTTATCCGTGAGCTGCCATGATTGCTTGTGTTGTGTAATTTGAATGCATTTTCAAGTTAAACCTTCGACAGATTTCTAGTCTTCAGTAATTATCTGAATGTGAAATCTGTGGGATGTGGGCCGAAATTTAAATTATCTATAGTTGTAGAGTCGCGTAAATCGCTTGCTTGACTATTCAAGTTACATAATAAAGGCTCAATATATATAAATAAGTTACTATCTATCCATAATTGTAGTCATTTTAGTATTTGTAGTGGTTATATACTCGATGTGTATTCTATGAGTAAATGGTTCGTGACATTTCCATATTTTAATGTAATTTAGAGTTATATATGTAACCGAATTTTAAGGAGGCACATATCATTATGCTGGTTTCACAATACTAGCCAATACTGGCTCAGGCAATTTTGGGCGATCTCGGTGACGCGGCGGCCGTTAAGCTGGTGGAGATACAAGAGGTGCGGGTTCGATTCCCGCTGCGGCACAAATGTTTGCATTTTCTGCATATGTTCTGTGTCCGGATGTTGTGGTACCAAGACACTCGTAGTTCCTGATACATACGGTACAGGTAATCCTAGTATGGAGTCAGGACTACGGATGTGACAGAAAGGCGTTAAAAAAAAATGGGTTGGCCCACTGTCCGATTGGCTAAGCCAGCGTTGGCTAGGTGCGAGGCCGGCTCTAGGTTTGCTATGTGCGATTCTTTTTTGTTATCTGTGATTCGTGAATGCAGTTAGGAACGCGTAGTCATTAATTTTATTTTGTATTTTTATAAGCGCAGCTAGATTGATCGCGAATTACTTTTGTACGCAGATGATTTCTTACATTATATAATATATACTACATATTATATAGTATGCCCATTTGCACCAACCTACACTAGTCAATAGCAAGTGTAATTGTGGCTGGTTTTTTCTTAAAAACTGTCTCGGCGAGTTACGTTTCGAAATGAACTACAACAAACACGCGACTATTCCCCGTAACGGACTTCCTCGTATACATACTCAATGCGTAGATCTTTGAGAATACAGAATAAGGGATATTCAGAGGCACGTCCAAACATTACATTTTGCACATGCCCACGTTTTGCAAGTAGTTTGCATTCGAATTTTTATCATCTATTATTGAATATATATAAAACATAAAAATAAATACAACTACGTACAAGTAGATATACAGATATCATCAATTATAATCTGTGTTAGAATGTTTTATGATTTGTCTATGGTTGAGTGTGGGTTGGTGCAAGGCAATATGCATCCAATATCTTCCTGATGTTGCATAAACCTTCCTTATTTCCTTTACATTTTTTATATTCAAAACCTTTAGGTTTTAGCTTGGAATGTATCCAATTCGAAATTGTTCCGAGCCAATTTAGAAAGTTTTCTAATTCGGCTAGCTTATTTTATAGTTAGGGCTATCCACGTATATCAGTGCCGTGTCGGGACGTTAATTTGATCTTTATTTGTATGAACAGAGAGCTGAATACCGCTTTACATCGTCTCGGGTCTGGGTATTTTCTATGTATAATGTGCATGTATTTACAAAAAAATATATGTACTTATATAAGTAGTATATCAGTCATGTAGTTCCCATAACACAAGCTCTGCTTGCTATATGAAAAAAATCCTGCATAATAGGTATATTTATTATAACCTAATTGTGGACACTGACTGACATTTACAATTACCAAATTCAGCTCTATATTCTTAGTAATAAAGTTAAATTCAATGAGACGGCTCGGCTGTGTCCTCACGGATCGGCTACGTGTCGGTCACGGCACGGCGTAGTGTGTATAGTCCTTTAGGTGTTAGAAGCGGCAGGACAACGACTGTTTCATTATATCGTAGGTAAGGTGTTCTCGTTCGACATTATTGTGTAGCGTAGAATATTTAGCCGTTTTGTGTAAACTCAGTTTTCTGCAGTAACTTGTATTTATCAGTAATTAATATGCATATTTTAGAACTCGTGTTGCACTTAGAAGGCTAACTTTCGTATTATGGCGAGCCATTGTCCCCAGTCGCGCTCTACTATTTGTGGATCACTTATTCTGACTGAAAATCTATTGAGCTGAGATTAACAAACAGGTGAGACATTTACGTTACATCGACCTTGGCGTTTCAGATTACAGTAGTTTAACTAAGTCCACGAATAAAAGACCGAGGCTAAACAGCCGAGTAAACACTCGGAATCATCAATTCGTTTGGCGAAGCTCGGACTATAGAAACTTCTCGTTTAAAAGTTCAGAATGTCTTCATAATAACCACAATTTTATCAATGTTAATATATAGAAGAATTTGAATAGTATTTGTAATCCATTCTATAAAAACTTAAAAGTCGAATTGTAAATCGAAAGTTCTGTTTAACCCGGGTTGTGCTCTTGACTTGACTTTTATCATGCGGATTGGAAAATTCACCTTTCATGGGCTACTTACGCCACTTGTAAAAAGGTAAACGCGAAATATAGACCCGTGTATAATTACACTATTAAACTATATAATTGGTGATTATATAGTAGTACATACTAGTACTTATTTTGTATTCCTGATCATGATACTAGCCGCCCCTATTCTGTATCTGAAAAGCACTCGGTAACGACGTTAGACAAGTCAAATGATCATCACAGACCCGTATTCTGTGGCCATAATTGATAGTAATTATGCACAAGTGAAAAACTTGACAAGTGTTCGTCACCGAGTTGAAAAATAGGGTATTTTAGATACATAATAGGGGTTCAGTGCATCCTAGACTGAAGCTAGTTCTGTCGTCTCGATGCTCCGGGCTTCTCTTTACCGGGTCGCCAAATAAATCCACATAATGTATTTGTTGGTACTGCTCTCCAAAAACAACATAACGGCATCTTAAGCTAGGCTATCTTAATACTCTTAGCTCATAAATTATGAAGGACAAACCCGCGGCGCGGATTGTTCCTTCAAACACTTCAAGGTGTCTAGACAAATACCACTTTCTGTTGACGTCAACGCCTGCGGAAAGATTGAGTTGTATGGATATGTCATTAGCTTTGGAAAAGTCACGTAATTAATATCAAGTTGTTCCTTGACAAATTTGCGTTAGCGTGAAAGGAAAACTAAGAGTGAGGTATTTGTCTAGACCCCAGGGGCCCAAGTTCACATCAGCTAAACGCTATTAGCGTCTTTAAACAAATTTAAGTCGAGAGCCAACTTTCTAGCATTTCTTCCAAATATTTTTAGAGGTTTATAAAAAAATCGTCACAAGTTGGTGCCAAATTGTTTTAATTGAATATATTTTTGATCTCAATAGCAAATCGACGCGAGTGGCGAGCTATTTCTTATTTATTTCAGTAAAACAAAATTGATTCGCAGTTTTTTTTTTTCTGATCTTGGCTATGAAATTAAATTAGATGTTTACGAAGAAAATATAAATAATAAATTGAAATATTTGGAAGACTGTTGGAGAATGATTGTACCTATCTAAAAATAAAACTTTAATGAATTGACAATAGAATGCAAGAAAGTAATGTACAATATGTGCCGATGAATTTAGGTGAGGAGAAGGGCGGGGGAAGGAAGGGGGTGAAGGTGAAAACCTACCCTGTAAAGAGGGGTTACCAAAACCCCTCTTTACAGGGTAGGTATATTTATATATTCCTTTCTGTTTTATGAAAAAATAATTATGGCGCATCACTGTGAACCAACTGTTTTTGTTTTTCCGTATTGTCTGACCTCAGCCAATGTCCAAGACATGTGTTATCGTTAAGATGAAGTGGTATGGTCCTATGACTGTAGCCTGCACCAAAATAGCGAACAAAAACCTATGGTAAAATAGTAACTTGAATTGATCTCTTTATTACTTTTGATCTTCGCAGTATAAAATTTTACATGTAGACCCCTACTACCTGATCTACTAGTATTCTGGGAAAAAATATGGAACCCGAACTCAACGGCGCATATTGTACAGTTGAGCCGAATGCAATTATTTACTTGGTATAAGAACTATATAAGGTTTTAGAGTAAGAAGTTATTACTAGCGTTACTCATGTTTCTATATTCAACTATATCCATTATAGCAATAGATGTTTTTGAAATGTCTGGTTTTTCGTCCAAAATAGCTTCCGCATGTTGCCAATCCCTAGAAAATAATAAAATGCTAGCCAGACATTTCAAAAAGTTGTATGTAGCCTCAAATAACCGTTTTCTGTGGCATGTGTGGCAACACTTTCATTACTATAAATATGCTGTAAAGGAGATGGCGCAATGAAAAGCCATCTGTATATCTGTGTACTTATTCTGTATTTGAAAGCCACTCAGTGAGCCAAACCCGTATTCTGTGGCCATAATGATAGTAATTATGCCCAACTGAAAATCATTTAACAAACCTTCGTTACTAAGTTACTTTCATATAAAGAATAGGGGAGAAGGTGAAACAAAAATGCTTCCATGAGAAGTTTTCAACCGGTGAAAATTGTAGTTTTATAGTTCTTCAAAACTTCCAATCACATAGATGGCGCTATACCGAATAGAAAAAGGAGAGTATCAATTGTTGTGTCCCTGATTTACAGTGCCATCTAGTTAGATTCAGGGAACTAACCCGTTTGAATACTTGTTTCTAAAATGATGGTATCCATCGCAGTTGCTTGAAAGTGTCACAATGGATAGTGTTGCCATGAGTCAACAAGTCTTACCCTATAAGTTTATCTTACCCTATAACGCATGTTTAATTAACGATAAATCTAATACTAATCAGAATTATAACTACCTATAGTTAACTTACCATTTCGTACCTACTTTCAGTTCTTTAATTCTTAAAAATGTGCTACTCATGAATTTTTAAGGGTTTAAAATGTAGTATGAACTTTCTCAAAGATTATTTGTGACCAAGTGTACCTTGCCATCAATTCGAAATTACCACTCCAATGTTAAGACTATATCGATACAAATAGAACTTTACAACGCGAAACATATATATATATATATATATATATACATACCGGTATAATTTGTGTTTTGACACAAGTATGCTTGTGTAGCACGTACCTTTTGTCTTTTTTTATAAATAGTCATAAAAAAAAGATTTTACTTACTTCCATTACATACCTAAGGAAGGACGTTTTGAAAAATGTGTGAGGACAAATATTTAATTCTTAGTTCAGGAGGTAAATTTCCAATAAGAATGTTTCACTTCACCCATTAGGTATCTCCGAATATCAGTTGTTTACTTAGTTTCAAGTTAATTTGAGTGGACGCACGTACCTAATAGGTCATGACAAAATGTGAAGTGACGGTGTGCAGATCTCACGGCTATTTGATCGAAAAATAGGAATGATTTATATTTCACTTATTCACTAAAATCGTTGTTTGCTGCATTAAATGTAAGCGTTAAATTGTTCTGTATTAAAAAAATAGATATTTTGAATAGAGAAATATCTAACTTTTTCGAATTAAGGTGAGCCACTTTACTAAAGAACTTAATGCATGTTCATGTCAAACGGGTATTTTTATTGTAAAATAAAATATCTATATGTTTATCGTAACACCGGAATAGAAAATCAGTTAGCATATTTCAGTTTTTTCCGATTCAAATTTGAATCTATTTTTTTTTAACTGCAACAAAGAGCTGTAGATATATGTACAACATTCAAATTAGATTTGAATTGGAATTAATTTATGCCTAATTAAATTGAAGAGTAAAGCCCTGATGATGTTAACTTTCATAACATTCAGTTTAAATCTAATGCCATAATTGATGTAAGAGATGGATCTCTTTGTTGTGGTCAAATTATGGAAAAGCCAATGTTTTGATCTCATTGCTGCTGACCGAGTCATGCTAAGTTTTGATGACTTCTCGAAAAATACCGAGACTTTTTGACACTAACTTATCATCACAAATTCTTCATCCATTTTAATGGATGTATCTATATTATTGTATTCATTCATAAGGAAAGTTATTTAGTTGAATATAGTACAAAAATGTTTTGTTTCTTTATAATTTAAATGCGAAATGACAGATTGTGCAATAATTTTCATGCATTAAAATTGCGATTTAATTTTGTTAATAAAATATAATTTCATCGCGATATTCTAAGTAATGTGATTATATTTAATTTGCAAGTAGGTATGATTTGTATTTATTGTACAAATAAAATTTTGCATTAAATAACAAAGTTTTTTATTTCAACAAATTTTCAGTTTTACTGAATAATAAATTACGTAGGTGTGTAAAAACTTTAAACAAATTCAATAAAATGTATGCTAACACCCCTTTACTATAGTAACAACATTCATGATAACAACTTACCTATAAAATCCCTTACTATACATTTTTATTAGGCTTATAATAATTATTAGAATATGAATTTTAGACTTGGCAATAGCCTAAAAAGTCCAATGTTAATTTTGCACTTAAAAATATTTATAAAGTGCATAGGAGTTCAGGCTACTATTCATAATCCCACTAAAATGGTATATTTCAAAAGTGAACAAAGTGCACAATACAGGCAGTTCATTGGAGTGAGTCTTAATAATTCCGTCGCAATGTTATAAACTGCCCTCTCAATCCATTCTTTCCCCCCATCCCTCCCTCAGGGAGAATATAGACCAATCCATCATTTTGCTTCTTGGGTGAGAATTCCCATAAGTTATTGTTACTCTGCGCAAGTTTAGCCAAGTTCCAGACACAAAGGTACTTAGACTTGCCATGTCGGCATAAGACATAGATGTTATCCTTTTCTGCTGTGTATGGGGCTTCTGGTTTCTTTATAAGTATAACTCCACAGATGAGAGCCCAGTGTGCTGTGTGCCCATTCTTCAATGTTGGTGTGTGGTTCACATCTGCATCATAACTGTAAACATAAATGAAATGGTATATAGTCAAAAATCAAAAAAACATTATTTATCTTTACAAGTTTGAACCAAAAATTACAAAAGAGATATTCCTACATATTAACATCAGGTTCTAAAGAACTAGAAATAGGTATGTTACCTATGAATAGCATTACTATTGTAGGCAAGTATACTTTATAATAGGTAGGTAATTATAAATGTAGGTTTGGTCATTAATTAATAGGTTCTTAAGCAAAATAAGTAGATAGAAAGTTTAAGAAAAAAAATGAATCAAGGGTTTGTTAATAGCTTAGCCCTCACACTAGGATTCCCTGTTGTGAGTGCCTAGTCTCTTCCAGTGTATATGATATTGGTTGGGAGTTTACAAATTCACTATAGGATTATGAATCTATAAGTTAGTAAATTATACCTACGGAACTAGTAAGATATCACCATTCAGGAGACTCTCGACAGTTTCTGGACTGAATAAGCTCCTGCTATTCACTTTAACACTAATTTCTTCAATCTTTACAGAGCTGAATACTTTGCCGGCTAATTTTGCCATATTCTTGCAACTAAACATCTCCCCATTGCTACTGTAGCCTTCAGATCTTGAAATATTCAGTATTTCATCTGGAATAACTTTGCCATTGATCACCATTGAAAGCGCTACTATCCCACAGGTTGGACCTATCTGAGTGATTGGTTCAAACTTTGTGTATTTTATTTGGTACGGAGGTTTTTCGGTACAAACTTGGCCGAAGATACAAGCTCTCTTCAAGTCAGGGTCTGATGATGCCCAGTAACATATATTTCGGTCGAGCTCTGGTAGTTTGCTGGGCACGCTAATTTGATCTTGATTTAGAGTTAGGTAAACGCTTGGAGACGACAGTGGCGGCGGCGGCGGTGGTGGTGGTGCTGGTGGTGGCGGGGCAGCGGGTGGTATAGTACACATAGTATTGTAGGTATTCATAAAAAAAAACAAAAATAAAATAAGAATATAGGCAGTAAAAATGTATTCTACGGAATTTTCACATCTTATTTAAAGCCACAGGCCAACACATCAACACCCAAATATTTTTATAACCGCAACATTAGTGATTATGAAATCAGTCAGATGTTTTTGACGTTGACAACTCAAAACATAGAAACATGGCATCCCGTAGAACATTATAACTTTTTAGTGGATTCTAGCACCCTCAACAACCGAAAATGGTCTTTGATTGGTAGGTAGTTTGTTTTCTTTGGTTGGCTTGGCTAAAATAGGCTGTTTCGTTCTCGTTCACGTCACTCACTCATGTAATTCATTCATTCATTTAGTAACAGATGGCAGAGAAGCTCGTGTATCCTCATTTTTAAAAGATAATTGCTCTAATTGAAATTCCATTGAAGGAAAGGGGTCACTTTCTCAAGTGAAACCGGTTGTGCAAGTCCCTAATTCATCATGTCGGAGTCGCGGAAAATTCATCAATCTGATGGCGAGCAGCCGGACAGCGGACACGTCGCCTTGGATGGGGACAAAGGTATGAAAAGTCGCTAGCTACTTTACTGTTTACTGTTTAGTCCATTCAGTTATTTGATTAGATACGCAGAATAATTTATCAGACCAATAAAAAAAAATATAGGTCAAACTATTTTAATACTAGACTCGTAAAATTTTCAATTTTCGACTCTAACTCAAAGTGACAAGATACTTCTTACAGTGTGCAATTTTGTTATCGTTTTGTCACGATCTTATCAATGAAATAAAGCAAGTAAATGTCAAAAGCAGAAGGTGTAATCCAGCTAAATTGCGAAGAGATGCGATCTAGGATTATTAGAACTAGTTCTAAAAACTCTATTTTCGCTTTTCGAAGACTTATTTTAAATAAAAAATGTGCTAAAGATAGGCACGAAAATTTAAGGTGTATGAATATGGAAATTAGATAATTAAAAAAAGCTTCAGCGTTTACTCAATTTAGCCGCGTTATAAAGCGCTTTTCCTGTACGACCGATTCAGCGCCATTTTGTTCACGTTCGCTGTATGGCGCTGAATGATGCAAGGTACGAGATGTTTTGCGTGTTTTGATTTGAATTTCACTGCACTAAGAAGTTTTTAAGGAAACATTGGAACTTTCAAGAGTTCTATTCAAGGATCAAGCAAAACGGGAATCTTGCACCTGGAAATGAGTGGTAATTATGGATGTCAATTACCATTTGAGGCTTTTAAAATAATTATTTTTTTATCTTTAATAATCCAAGAAACTATATTTGATACCTTTGTTGCTTACTTAAATATTTTTGTATGATGCATAAATTGCTCCTATTAGTTCCTACTTGTTGAATTGTTAGTGAGTTTTCTGTATAATTTTAGCTGAGGTAGAATATCTGGAGACAGAGGAGGTCTACATGCAACTGAATCAATCTGAGATCTTGGATGCAGAGACCACTGAAGACGCTGAAGACCACTGGGAAAACAGTAACATCAGATTGATGCTTGATCTGTATCTACAAAATATTGAAAGATTCAGAACACCCAAAATAAAGAAGAAAAATGTGTGGATCGACATTGGAACTGCCATTGGCAAAGGGCCGGACTGCTGCGACAAAAAGTTTAGGAATCTTAAACAAACATACATTAGATTGCTAAAGAAACGCAACAGAGATGACACCACTCCAGTAAAATGGCCATACTTTGATGTTTTTGAGCAAATTTATAACATGAATGGCGAATATCAGCCAGAAATAGCGCAGAAGGTTCAAGAAGGGAACACAGATGCTGTAGCGAAAGCCTTACTTTCAATGTCCGAGCCGGTAACTTATGAGACAAAATGTGATAACTTTGAAAGTTCTCCGGGACAGAATGAAGAGAAAAGAAAAATAACTAGGAAAAGGAATACTGACTTTCGAAAAGTGACGTTAGAAGTAAGGAATAGGCAACGGGTTATTGAGGAAAAGTTAGATCGACTTATAAATATAGTAGAAGAGTCTAATAATATTCAACGGGATAGAAACCGACTATTCCAACAATTTCTGGATGGTTTAAATCAGAATAATTGACAAGCCCATGATACCTATTTACCAAAATATCAATGTATAAATTAAAGACCTAAGATGTAAGTATTGTATAATAAAATTTACTCTAGAAATATAATTATGATAATTGTGTGACTTATTGCGGTTTTGCTGGGAATTATTTTCATAACATTGAACTGAACAAAAAATTTGTTTTTGTTCATACTTTTTTCACCACAAATCCTAACTCTGAAAAAAATTATTAGGGTGTTGTGTAGTTGTACAATTCATACTTTTTTCACCACAAATCCTAATCCCTGAAAAAAAATATTAGGGTGTTGTGTTGTACAATATTGTCTATTAACACAATTTACATTGCCTTCAGCTACAAAACAAGAATTATTTGATTGCTTTAGCTGAGCATGGGTAACTTATTATCACAATTTAACTTGTCAGCTTTTTTTAAACAGCCTTCTGACACATTATTTTTCTGGTATGTTTGTGTTGACTTCTGAACTGTTCAAATATTGTATTCAATATAACAATAGTTTCTAACATTCTACCTGCAAAAGAAAAGATACTATCCCCTGCTCTCTCAAATATTTCTTCTCCTCGCAACAGACTTGTGTTTAGCTGCCTTATTCCTTCAATAAACTAAATTAAAAATAAAAAAGTTTTGGACCCTATGAGAGTGAAAGATAATATATATATATTTGTTATTATAAAACAATACAGATAGTGGGTGTGGAGACTATGTTATGTTGATGGGTGTCTATTTATTTATTTTTAAAATAGTGAAACCTATATATCAGAAGCCGGTGGCTTCTCCCATCAAAAGTTCTAAGTATTATATCATACTTATAGTAAAGCAAGGATTACATTAATAAAAACATGGGACAGAACTTACCTAAACAACCTCTCAATAATGATGTGCGTATGTATGTGCGACCTAATTAAAATGCTCTTTAAACAAGCCACAGAAATTAAATGTTATTTAAGATAAAATTGGAATCCCTAAAGTCTTCCAAGCATGTAGATTCACTTATAAGAACAGGCACCAGTTTATTAAAAGAAATGCTGAATTGTAATTCAAACATACATGCCATGGGACAAATGATTGTATGATCTACAAATAATGTCTCCGGTCTGGGGTGTTTCCTATGTATAAAATGTATGTCCAGCATTATTTATTTATACATATAGCCACGCCTGTTTCCCGAAGGCGTAGGCATGGACCACGGATTTGCACTTGCTACGATTCTGGCATATTTCTTTCATTAATCCATCCTCAAAAAATTCTTCATACAAGCTCGGCGATTTACAATACTCTTGACTTGACCTTTCTCTAGAATGTCTCCAATTTGATCTGAGTACGTTTGCCGAGGCCTTCCCCGTCAACCCTTCCCATTCACACTTGCCTTGTATAAATTGTTTTGGTAATCTTCTTTCATCCATCCTTTCTACATGCCCGAACCATCTGAACATACCTTTCTCAACTCTCGTTACTACATCTAAACACCACACTGCTTTTTTCTCTCAAATTTTATTTCAATATGTGTTATTAGCAGTAACTGCAGTGTCAGCTTTCATTGACTGACCAATACCTAGCTAAGTATGCCAAGGATATCTCCAATATACAGCACACTCAGCAAGCTTTGATTAGAAAATAATTAGCTGTCGTTAAAATTGAATTGAGTATTGTTTGTTGATTAGATCATGATGTAGAGCAGAAAGAAATTTAATTATCAGCTATTCCTTTTTTTCCCTTAACAAGCTTGTCTGGAAGAGATCGTCTCAAAGCCATAAGTTTCCCCTTGTTCTATTAGTAGTTATATTATGTTTTTGTTTATTTTGTATGTACAATAAAGTATTTTTATTCATTCATTCAAGTAACATGTTGCTTGTTGAATCAAGTTTGTTGTTTTAAAGGGAAAACCTCACTTCCCTTTTTTCCCCCCAGGCCATGACTAAGTATTAAGTACCTACAAAGTCAAAGTTCTTTCTCAAGGTTCTTTCCGTAAGTGTGTGTAGTAGACACACACTTAGCGTAGAGCCAATTCAGCTAAAATGTTTGTCACAAGAAACTTACGCAATTTTTCCATTATACGGCTGTAACCGGAGCGCAACCCACGTGCACGGTCTTTAATTAGTGAATCGTTTTAGTCTCTATCCGAAAAGGTCAGTCCTTCTGTGTCAACTCCTGTGATATTTTGGTTACGAATTTAATTGGTCAAAATCGGGTAAGTACGACGAGCAGGTTTGAAGGCAATGTAAAAATCGCATGTCCAAATTTTAAGAACAAGCCGTAGTGGTATGCTACAAGGACCATAAAACAGGCAGGGTAAAGTTGCAAGATAGGGCAAAAAGTGTTGCGTTCCTCTCCCGCTGACTTTTGGGAATCGAAGATGTACGGCTGAAACGAGTTATTGTACTGTGGCATTTTGATTTATTTTTGGCGTATTCGGTATTCGCCCAGGGCTGACACTTCAGTTTAATTCCAAGAACCATAGATAAAGATAAAATGAAAAACTAACCGGTAATTAAAAACCGTAGGTACTAGAACTACTCTAGAACATTCTCGGGAGGCTGGACAAACGTCTCCGATGCAAATGTAGTGGAGTCCTATCTAAATTAGTATTTTTTAAACTTTCGCAATTAGATAATATAATTATAAGTGTAACGGGTCTTTTTCCCGACGTTTTGACTGTATTGCAACAGCCGTGGTCACGGAATGACGAAAAATAATAAAACATGAAAACGCGATAAAGATCAACAAAACTTATAATTATCCAATCTTAATTTACAGGAATTTACTGATCAAACTCTATGAAATAAAGAATACGCTTTCTCGAATTGAATAATAAGATTTGTAAGTAGAAAGCATTAGGGAAGCGGACAGTCACCACATAATTTCTTACCTACGTTGTTTAGACATGAAGTGGATATGAGTGTGTATTATGGGAAGGCCCTCTCAATGTCAAAGTCAATAGATTTTTGAAATCAATGAAATCACAAAGATCATTACAACGTCTACTCCGTAAATGGACCGATTACATCTTAAAGGTTGCGGGAAGTCGATGGATGTAGATGGCCCAAGATCGTTCGTCATGGACCTCTACATGCTGTTGATGATGATGAAGCACCATGGAGTAATCGATCGTATTGTACACAAAAAATAATGACGTGATAAGCGACGCTAGGCGCTCCGAAATCTTAGTGTGATTTACTAAAATGCACGTCTGTACTTATTAACTCAATAAAAAAAAAGCATTATCGTTATAATATTATGTACATCTCATTAATACCTGCTTACTTCAAACAACAACCCCATTTGCTAATGAAATGACGAATTAGATTACCTACATTTAGTTCTATCCCATTGTTGTATCTCGCGTAAAGCAACAAACACAATCAGCTATAGTAACTTTGCCAACCCTAAACCAGAATATTGACAGTGCCTGTAGTTAACCGCATTGGGTACAGAACTTTCAGTTTAGCCGTGAATTTCGACCGATACACGCGCTTTCTTTTAAACTCGGTAAGACAATAAATATATATACATATTTTTTAACTGGGAGTATAGGAAGGTTGCTTTTAATATATTTTATTTCTCTGTTATAAAATTGTAACTAAGTTGAGTACGTGTACATCAATTAACAAACAATTTTATTGTCAGGTTCCTACAACGAAAACGTTGTAGGAACCATATACATCTTTTTTAACTGGGAGCATAGGAAGTTTGCTTTTAATATATTAGATTTCTCTGTTATAAAATTGTAACTAAGTTGAGTACATGTAGGTACATCAATTAACAAACTAAGTTTATTGTCATTATTGTCAGGTTCCTACAACGAAAACGTCTTAGGAACCTGACAATATTGCTCTTCAAGAAATTAGAAACCATAAAAAACTCACGCTAACTTTCTCATGAAAGTAATAGTCTACGCACGCCAGTAATTTATATTTAGAAATCTTTGACTGCAACTGTTTGCTTCGTGGGAGTTTTTCGGAAGCTACTTGAATATTAGATCAGAATATGGGCACTCGCAGATTTCGGAAGTTGCGAGATCTGTGGGCACTCTTAAGATTAGCACAGTTGAACAATGCACAAAAACTTCGCAGTGCTAAGTCAGTACAGGTTTCACAGCAATACGAATTTCTGCAAGAAATCTGTGTTAAAACGGTCTGTTCGTTATCTCTCATGAATGAGGATACTATTATCAATAGATTGATCACGAATGCACGATTGATTGATACATTAACTGTTGTAGGTCTGTTTGAACCACTGTTTCTCAAAGTGGGCGATAACGTCATATTTTTTACTAAAAACAGTATATTTACCATAATTTGTGAGTTTGAAAAAAAGTTTGAGCGCCTTGTGATCGCTGGAGGCCTTCAGGGAGCGGTAGAAAACTCTAGAATATATTGGGGGCGCTAAAGCGGTCTATATTAAGCATAGGCTGTTATGTTTAAAAACTTTAGGGGCGTAGTATTTTTTATTCTCAATGTGGGCACTGGGAAAAATAAGTGAGAACCTGTGGTTTAAACAGTCTTCATAGGCATTCGACGATACATGGGACAAGAATAGGCACTGTTATATTCCCATCTGTATTCTGTACCTACGTTGCTAACAAGGAAAGTCATTATTCAATAAACTCCAATCTTATCAACTAGTTCATTGATTTGGACTGTAAAATGAACTGGGCTTGTATTGAATAGCCGGAAGATATATTTTTGTGCGTCGCGAAATATCGTAAAGTTGAAAGGTTTTTAAAAGGGTTGTATGCAATGAACTTAAGCAAAGAGGTGTCACTTAAGTTCTGACATTTTTCAAAGAAATCTGCCTAAGCTGAGTTCTTACTCAGTATATAAATATTGTATGTTTAGTGTTTTTAAAAGCAATACTAAAATAAACTATCTACTTTAGTTTACTCTAAGTGCAGCATGTTAAGGGAAGTGTGACATTGCGAGAAGAATGTTAAATATGAATGTAATGGATGTAAATATGAGCAGAGGTAGGCTAATTAAAAGATTGATGGATTCTGTACCTAAAGGATGTCTTGGTTACGAAAGGAGTGGAGTAATAGGTTAGCATGGTATGAACACGTCAGGTGGAGGGAAGAATGTCACATTATGAGAAGAGTGTTAAATATGAATGTGGATGGAAATAAAAGCAGAGGTAGGCCAAAGAAAAGATAAAAGGATGACATGGTTAAGAAAGGACTGAGATGACGGCTGATAGAGGAGAGCGGAAGAAGAAAACAGGTTGCGCCGACTCCACGGGATGTGGACAAGGGCAAGAAGTACAGAATGGTATTTAGCTGTTTGTTTTCAGGAACATTCGATTATACATTCCTGCAAACTGCAAATTGTAAACTCCACGCAACGTCTCAGAATCCAGTTTTCCACAGAGTTCCGCACATCGCGCCTCAGTCTCTCGAAGGAGAAAGCGTCTCCGGACGGCGCTCACGAGAAGTTGCTCCAGAAAGAAGACGAAGTGAAAATTGTGCGTGACATGCGTGTCGACTTGGTGGACGCAAAGTACGTCTCCGGCGACCACAGGAATGGGGATCCGAAGATTGAGCTCGACGCTAATAAGCAAGTGAGTTAAATTGATCGAGCGATTGAAACCGAGTGCTGTTTTCTTAATGTAATGTGTAATTTTTATACTATGTTTCGGCAAATGTAATATTTTCGTAATAGGTTCATTATTTTTTTGAAAGAATGATGAATTACCATACCTACTTACTAAACCCAATCAAAATATTCTAGCAGAACATGCACCTTCATATTCACCATACTGAAGCACAAATCTAGCATTTCGTGGTTTGATTAAATTCGCTGCCTCTCGAATGAGAATGACTTACCTAACACGATGCTGCATCAAGCAACAGGGACCTATTTTGACCCCAAACAACACATATTTCCTATAGGGTAATTCCCAGTATTTTCCCATGTTTGTGTTTTTTGGGTTCAAATAAAAATATTATTTCTTTGTTTCTTTCTTACTACGTAATTATTTATTGTGCAGAATTTCGTGGGTTGTCTTTATTTTGTCGAGCTGCGAAGACGTCACAAACTCTTGCTCGCACCATTTCGTTACCCTTAGCATATGTGGGGAAAACAGATATTCGGAATCTGTTTTCCTGAAATCCCCAATAAGACTGCTCTATTTAATTCGGGGGAAATCCGGAAAAACATCCTGAAATCACCCACGGCCGTATTTACATATTTCCAGAATAATCCAGCACCGAAAATGCTGCAAACGCTTTGTGTTAACTGTACTTTCCCTTTGCCAGGGATTCTCCGGGCTGGCCAAGGACGACCTGATAAGGTACACCGAAGATCCGTTCTGGGTGAACGTGCGCTGGTTGATGTTCGTGCTGTTCTGGGCGATGTGGCTGGGCATGCTGGCCGCCGCCGTCACCATCATAGTGCGCGCGCCCAAGTGCGCTCTGCCAACGCCTAGGACTTGGTAATTTTCTCTCGTTCCGATGTCGCGTCGTGGGTTTGACGGGGGGTAAGCAGAGTGGACAAATTATATACGTCCGATTGAGGTGATGCCTATTTATGGTGACGACCTATGTGGCGCAGTGGGCGAATGCGCGCCTGATACGCAGAAGGTTGCGGGTTCGATTCCCGCCGCGGGACAAATATTTATCTCGGGTCTGGGTGTTTTCTATGTATATTATGTATTTACAAAAAAGTATATAAGTAATACTCTGCTTAGTTTGGGGCTAAATGATGCTGTGTGAAAAATTTCCAGCATTATTATTGTTGACTAACTTATATGTACATATGGGTTCTAACTTACACTAACTTAGCCTTTATGCACACACACCACCAGACCGACTTACAATTTCACGCAAATAAAAATATTTACCAAAAATAAAAAAATGTTACGTTCCGCTCCGTCGTCTACCCACGGGTCATCCCATACACATTGACGACTTTCCAGAGGATTTTTCAGAAAAAAATATTCATTCTTACCTTGTGACAGAACAACGAACACACCAAAAAAAGTTCTCAAGTGATGATTTTCCATACATTGTGTTTTTATTTATATATAGATGCAATAAAAACTATAGTTGCTGTTGGTCCCCGCAGTAGGTCGTTTTTAATATTTAAAAAAAATTGGATATTTACCATGATTTGTGAGTTAAACTAATTTATTAGACATTACATTATATACTTTTTATCAACTTCCCATTAATTGAAGTGGGTTGTATTTTTATCATGAAAATAAAATATAGAAAGAATGAAAGTAAATACATTTATTAACCACAACACAATAAGTGACAAAATACAGAACAAATAAACACACACAGAAAAGTTACATAAACACATTTCAAAAATATAGAATTATATAATAATTTGTACCTATTCGTAGGTTCGAGAAAGGACCGCTGGTCGAGTTTGATTCCCAGGACTACGCTGATGCGGAGTCGGTGCTGGAACTGCTGCAGTCTTCGAAGGTGCAAGGCATCTTCATAGAGGTGCCTACATACGATGTGCTGGATAATCCTGACGCGGCCAACAGCTTCAAGGCGTTTGTAAAGAAAGCCAAGGAGTATAGCATCAAGTGCGACCTTCATTTTTTTTTCTTGTGAATGAGGACGGAAAGAAATTAGGTAGACCGAGGTAGACCAAAAAAATATAAAAGAAAGAAAGAAAAAAACATCTATTTCCAAACATTGTACCTACAATATAAAACAAACAGACAACAACATTCAAACTATTTATGTGTCGCCCAATACCAACCAATATGGATTGATTGTGTGAAGGATGAAATGGGTAAAAAAGGAGTGAGTATGAATGAATGCAATTACTTGATTGTACGCCATAAATCAATAACAAAACAAACAAAATCTTATTCTTATGATAGTAAAATGGGCGGTCTTATCACTTTGAAGCGATCTTGGATCAACCTTTGGATGGAGAGGATAAAAAGAGATTGTAAGCGTGGTTGAATTTTTGATGAGCGTTATTTGTTATGTAATTTTCAGGGTGATAGCAGACCTGACGCCTAACTTCGTGTCAGAGGATCATCCGTGGTTTAAGCAAAGCGAGAACAGCTCGTCTCCTTACACGGACTACTTCATGTGGGCCGTCGGCAAGGAGTTTGATAGCGCGGGCAAGCCCAAGCCGCCTAACGACTGGGTAAGTAAAAACCAACTTAATAAGTCCAATATGAAATTTCATCCCCCAATTTTCAACCGTTCACTTGCATTATTTTCATAAAATTTATTTTTTTGTTATTTATTTATTCATCAATTTCATTGTAGTTACATAACATTGGCGTGCCAAAGTATATATAATTATGTGCCTCTATCCTTTGTTTAGTGTTAGAAAAGGACAGGGTGTCTAGACAAATACCACTTTCTGTTGGCGTTAACGGGGAAAGATTTAATTGTAAGGAAATGACATTAGCTGTGGAAATGTCACGTGACGGCTGCCAAGTTTTTCCTTGATAAATTTGCGTTAGCGTGAAATGAAAACTATGCGTGAGGTCAAAGTCAAAGACAATAGGTTTTTATTCATTGAAATCACAAGGATCATATAGAACATTTGTAGTAGAGCTAATTTGTAGTAGACCCCCAGTCAGAAATATTGAATTGTATGGAAATGACATTAGCGTGTGATATGTTACGTGACTGCTGCCAAGTCTTTCCTTGAGAAATTTGCGAGGTATGCGTCTAGAAACCAACAGGGATAGATTTAGAGACTTGCTTAGTTAGCGATGATTATGAAACAGAGTGTACCTCTTTATAATATTATTGTAGATGTATTTAAAACATCTACAATAATATCTTTATAATAGTATTGTAGATGTATTTATGTGTGTATTCCGCTGCAGGTGTCAACGCTAAATACATCAGCTTGGACATGGAGTGAGACACGCAAAGCCTTCTATTTGCATCAGTTCGCGGAGAACCAGCCCGACCTCGACTTCAACAACAAGAATGTGATTCAGCTGTTCAGCGGCGCACTAACCAAGTGGATGCAACTCGGAGCTGGAGGAGTCAGGTATTATAATTATCCTACTACTATTATAAACGCGAAAGTTTGTGAGGATGGATGTTTGTTACTCTTTTACGCAAAAACTACTGAACGGTTTTGATGAAACTTTACAGTAATATATAGCTTATACATTAGAATAACACAGGCTACTTTTTATCAGAGTACCACGCGGGTGAAGCCGTGGGCAGAAACTAGTAATTAACTAATAATGTATTTATTTCAGGCAACATAGTAAAGTACACTTACATATACAGGGCCCATATGATAGATACCTTTAAACGGCGAAGTGGATGCAAATCGGGGCTGGAGGAGTCAGATAGTTTTGAATGTGCCCTAATAATTCCGATTCAGCGGGACTCGAACCCGCACCTTCACCTTTTAATTTTTTAATATTATAAATGGGGTTGGCTTCACCTCGCCGGTCTAAGATATAAAATATTTTTATATATTCTTTATATCCCATTGTTATCGTGCTTGAGCGTGTTAAAAAATATTTGAAACTTGCAGGTTAAACAAAGCCCGCCTGATGGTGGTTAACCCGTCACTCGCACCCGAGAGCCCGGCGAGCGGTCGGGGTTCGATTCCCGGCTCGGGACACGAGCACTACGCCTACTACCGTCACACGCAGACCGCAGACCTGCCGGCGCTCGACCCGCTGCTGGCTACATTCGCCGACGCCGTGGCAGCCGCTACGCCAAATGAGCCTGGTAATATTATACAGATTCTCTTGTTTCAAGCAACTTGCAAGAAGCTGATTCGTTTTCTTTGTAAATACATACATATTATACTTAGATAACACCAAGACTCGAGGCAAATATTTGCAGATCATACAAACACTTGTCCCGCGACGGGAATCGAACCCGCAACCTGCGTCTCAGGTGGGCCTTCGCCCTCAGCGCCACAGGGGTTGTCAATATATTCGTCTCGGGTCTGGGTGTTTTCTACCTATAATAAGTATGTATTTACAAAATATATAAAAGTAATTACAGTCATGTAGTTCCCATAATACAAGCTCTGCTTAGTTTGGGTCTAGATGATGCTGTGTGAATAAAAGAAATAGTAAATGTGATAATAATGTTGATTTCAGATGAAACTGTGTTCACGCTGAGGGAAGAGGGCGACAGGCCCGAGCTGTTTCTGCTGAACCGCGTGAACGCTACGAAGCTGCGACCCGCGTCCTCCGCACCCGTGACAGTCGTCGACGCAGCCGCGGCTGCTGCTCAGCTGAATGAGAGACTCAAGGGACGCTGGCCAATACTACAGGTGAATACATAATCACACTAGACCTAGACATAGACATAGACATAGACATATATTTGCCACCACAATACATACAATATAAATTATTAGTATATGTCACTTTCTACTCACCCAATTAACTTGTCTTATGCACCATGAATAAAAAGAGAATACAATAAAAATAAATACTGCTGCTCATTTTTCAAACAGCATCATCTAGCCCCAAAGTAAGCAGAGCTTGTGTTATGGGAACTACATGATAGACTATTTATATTTTTTTGGGATATTATAAATTATTGTAACATCCCTTATGGATCATCCATAAAGTACGTCACACGTTTGGTTGTATTTATCGATTACTAAACATTAACTCTTTGTTTCATAATCACTCGGTAACTTAGCAAGTCGCTAAATCTAGCCTTGTCCTTATCTAACACTAAGCAAAGGATAGAGGCTGTCAACTTTTAGCACGCTGCTAAAGTTAGCGAGTGATTATGAAACAGATATAAACTGACGTGCACAGCTGTATGTAAATATGTTATATAAAAATACTGCTTTGAGTCATACAACTTAGTCAAGTCAAAATACAAAAAGATGTGCCATCTAAACACCGTACAAATGATCTATAGGAGGATATATAGCTCTACCTGCAGACTTATTTCTGACAATCGATACAATCTCAATTCTATTTAAATCAAATTCAGTATCATTATTTAAAAAAAAAAAACTATCCTGTGATATTTCAATCGCAAACTCTACTCCAATCTCGAATGTCAATGTCAAAATTACCAATAAATATCATATCTAGTCTATATCATTTAGTTCCA
This sequence comes from Perizoma affinitatum, assembly GCA_961405105.1. NCBI lineage: Eukaryota > Metazoa > Arthropoda > Insecta > Lepidoptera > Geometridae > Perizoma > Perizoma affinitatum. The sequence goes on along the minus strand of OY560205.1, from coordinate 9,143,868 downwards.
TAAAATTACACCAAATACGACTTCCTATATTGCATTCAAAACTATCAAATCACACGAATCCGATCGTAATCCCAAATTGCGATTAGAATCGAGTTTTCCATTTTAGTAGCCCACCTTATACTGATATCTTCAAGCTAACAACTAAATTCAACCTACTTCTTACATCTTCCATGGCGAGTTCGGGAAGCCGTTGGAATGTCAATCCGACAGTCGCGGGTTCTAATCCTGTCACAGACCCAAAAAGTTTGCTTTTAGAAAAATTCTGTAGACGACTTATAATGATGGTAAGAAAGTTGTGTCGTTATCCTGTGACATTTGGGAACCCCACGCCTCATGGCTTCGGTTCTAGAAAAATCAGGGAGATTGTATCTGTGAGGCGCCCGTGTTGAGGCAGTTACTCTTGACGCCAACCAACTCCGTACGCCTCTCACATTTTTGTCACTGAACAGACCGGGCGTATTTTCAACTTAAAATACGCCGGGCGTATTTGTAGCACTTACATCATTTTCTCACGCTCGTAATAGTATGCATGGCTTGCAATCTGTCACGTGGAATGCTAACTGCATGGCTTGCAATCTGTCACGTGGAATGCCAGGCATGTGCCATGTAAAGTTTGGATGTGCTTCTGACTTCTCTCTCTGCTTGGTATCCTTAAAGATCTTCCCGCTCTGTATCTAAGGATGTCCAATGTCATGGTGAATTCAGTTGTGAGCGTGTTTGTTTTTGTTTTTCGTAAATAGTACTTAAAAGTTTTTTTTTGTAAAACATTGTACCGACCATGAGATGGTTTAGTTATTGAGTAACTTGTTATTTTTTTTTATTATACATATTTGAATATATTTTTTTAAACTTTTGCGTTCAGATAACATAATTATAAGTATTACGGGATAGAGACCCGTAAAACTTATAATTATATATATGAATACTTTTGTATAAACAGCGAAAAGTTTTAATTATCGCGCGTATCGTAATAAAAACGTATCAAAGATGATCCGTGCCGAAAATACGCTCAATATGTAAGCGCTCTAAGAGTTCTGAAGAAAGAGGTTTAAATCTTAATCTGTCGTATGAAATCTGCGCTTTTGATGTGTGATGTAATTATGGATGGCATCTTGGCACGAATTGAGCTCGCCTTTCTTAACACGAATTGTGGCGAAAAACACGTCCACGCTTATAGTAAAAATACCCGTAATACGCGATGAAGACCCGTAAAACTTATAATTATGTTATGCATATGTATAATGTATTTACAAAAAAAAAAGTATATGTGTAGTATATCAGTCATGTATTTCTCATAATACAAGCTGTGCTTAGTTTGGGGCTAGATGATGCTGTGTGAAAGATTTAAGACTATATTTGCATGCTAGAATGTTATTTATGGTGATACTTTATTTTAAATGTAACATCTATATACATACCCATATTAGCAATAAAATATTTTGATTTAATTAAAAAAAAAATCAGCAAAAAAATACCGAAATATGTTATCTAATCGCGAAAGTTTGAAAAATACTGACGCGCAATGTATTAGGCAGCTTTGTAAACAGTGCATGATCATACATTATTTTACCACTGAAATTTTTGATCCTTCTTTAGTTGAAAGCTGATGATGACGCGGAGCGCGAGCTGGCCAGCTTCGCCCTGTTGTTGCCGGCCGTGCCTGTGTTCCACATACAATACCTGGACAATGACACCTCTGTGAGTACATACTCTTGATTGATGTACGATTAACGCATTTACAATAGAACTAGGAAACAGATCATTAGTTACATTTATTTAAAATCTCACATCAATGTAACTGCTAGGACGAATGTTTCCAAACAGCCTTGTCACCGACAACACACCTTACAAAGTAAGGTGTTGTATATAAGTAGTATATCAGTCATGGTATAAGAATATATATAGAAGGTATGATTGTGCTCCAAAGGTTGTATGGAATAGATAGTTTCTAAGCGATATGACCACCCACTGTACTTCATTCATTTATTAATTCCTCTGGAATAAACAGTGAATTTGACCAAACTTCCGTCCTTTCAATCAACATCAACTTCAAGAGAACAAAAACTGAGCGCACACTATTCGAAGAAACAATATATAGTTTTATTTATTTGTGTGGGAACAGAGCCATTTTGGCGGAGGCTCGGTTCAAACGACAAGTACTTTTGTTTTGCAGAGTGAGTCGCTGTCCCAACTGGTGGAGTTGCGGGAAGATGCGAGCGTGGCGCACGGACAGCACACGGTGGCTGCCGTCAGCGGCGTCCTCGAAGGCGGCAACTCCACGGGTGCACTGCTAGCGTGCGCCAGGTCGGTACAACCAACCAACTATGACTATCATAGATAGATAGATAGGTTGATTACCTACCTTTAACTTTTTATCTTATTATGTATAATATTGTATGGTAACTGTTTTGTTTTCTTAAATAATAAATAAAATAAAAAAGTAAATACACCTTTTTTTATGTGCAATATAGAATTTAATAATAATAGTATATAGAAAGAAAATGCACAAGATAAAACAAGTACATAGGCGAACTTAATGCTATTTAGCATTGTCTTCCAGCTAACCTATCATCAATTGTAGCACTCTAATCATTTGTATTGGCAGGTGGAAAGCTGGTCACACTGGGTACGTGGCGGTGTTCAATCCGTCTGCAGAGCACCTGCGTGCCAATCTCACCACCATCAGCACGGTGCCGGGCACTCTCACCGTGCATCATATCTCACATGCCGTCAGGGCGCTCACTAAGTAAGTGGAGTTCACACTAGCAACACCAGAGGTATAACGCGCGTTGCCGACCCCGAAATAAAGAAAGAAAGAAAAACATTTATATAGCACGACATAAAAAACACAAGTTTTTTAAGTTAGGATGGTGGAATAAGTTATGAAAAAAAAACAACAGGTAGCAATATCTAAATAAGTTAGAATAGCCTACTTATCAGTATAACTGAAACAGAAATGCCGATATAACGGGCGAGCATTACTGCTTGGCGTGTTGTTCTTGGTAGTTCAGCTGGGGCAAGGTTTCGCCTGCTCAGCATTTGGGTATGAAAGGAGCCTTTACGAGGGGCACTGAATCTTTTCAGCGTACTGGCCCTTTTTAGGGCCACAGTCCTCAGCCCTCTGACAACAACCACTTTCTGTTAGCGTTAACGCATGCGGAAAGATTGAATTGTATGGAAATTACATTAGGTGTTGAGATGTCACGTGACTGCTGCCAAGTTTTCCAACATGCAAGTGTACATGAAAAAAAACAATATATAAGTAGTATATCAGTCATGTAGTTGCAATAATACAAGCTCAGCTTTGTTTGGGGTTAGATGATGCTGTGTGAAAAAGAAACATAAGACACTTGGGTCCATCCAGTGGCGAAGTGGTTATTTCGTCCTCGTACTAAGGAGGTCGCGGGTTCGATCCGCCAGAGCAGATGTTTTGTGGGATTTTATAAAGACGCTTTTGAATGAACTACTCTAATCAATTAAGAAAATATATTATAATCATACTAACAAAATTTAAAAATAAAAATAAATAGATATATTTAATTAAAATGATAAATTGATTGAGTTTGGGAATATTTTTATTTTTACCTAACATTTTCCTTTGTTTCAGCTACACTAACAACTACTCGGAGAGAGTTGACAACGTGCTGGTTCCATCTAAGTCTACGGTTGTGTTATCTTACGTGCCGCAGACTACTGCAGAAAACTAAATTAAATGATTCTAAATGAATTGTGTATTTCGCCATGTTATGTAGTGGCCATTTTGTTTGCATTTTTTTTTTACTATTGTATGGACGTTGAACAATGTATTGAACAATAAAGTTTTGAATTGGAAGCATATTTGAAGAAAATTTAATTTTTGCGATACTCGTTTTTTCCATCGTGAATTCAAGCGCCCCTTAGTTATTTGTGGCGATGAAACCTGTCAAAGGACCATTTCTGTTTTCTCAACTTTGCTTGCCTACTGAGAAACTGGATAAAAAGATTTTCATATTATGTATGAAGGGGAAGTAAAAAAAACATTGGTACAAAATAATAAAAGTACATTTATTTTTCCAAACATAATTATATTGTTGCACTTTAAAAGCACGTCTTTTTACAAACATTTTGCTTCGAAATCTCTTGAATCGTTTACTGATTTTTATAGGTCCTGAAGTTATTATTGCAAAATGCTTAGTAGGTAGGTCAAATACTGAAACGCTATTTCAAGATTAAAGTAGAATTAGAAATAGATGGTGCTATATAAAACGTAAAAAACTTTTAAACGTCCCTAAGTTTGCATTAACGTTTCAGTACTAGGTCGGTAGTCATTTAATTATTTTCGCCCTTATAAAGATGTTAATCAACTTAAGTAGATAATTAGGTCTCAAGAAACTTTTAGGGTTAGATAAAAAGGCTTGGCTATGCGCGCCCGCTGTATCCACTACTGCCGTACCGTCTCCGTCGCGACCTCGCTACGTTCCGGCGGGTTGTCGGCGGGCATGGTTCACTTGGTTGCCGGCAACACGCGTAATCGTGAACGAATGTTATAACGCCCCAGATTGCATAGTAAACGACAGTTGCCAAACACATTCTCAGTAAAAAATCGCCTAGTGTACAAACGCCTGGAGGCTTTGCGCATAATATCTCCATCATAAGTTAGGTATGTTAGGACTTATTACATCGTAGAAACATTTAACTAGATAAAAAAGGGTGTAAGTAAAAACAATTTGAATTAACGTATCAAAAATCCAATTCGATGTGGCGTATTCCTTACAGTCGAATATATTGTGAGGCATTTTAGGAGCTCTGTTACTTATAGATTAGTAGTGAATTTTGATTAAAATCAACAGTTTTCTAGCTTAAAATTAAATTTTACAGCCAATTACAGCACCCAATAAGTCACAGCAACCAGAATTCGACCCGACAACTTTTTCGATTGGTTGCCAGCGATCTAATGTCAGTGCAACCAGCTTTAAGCGCTCAGTTTCCTTTTTTTTTTGTTGTTTAATTATTCTTCTGGTTGTCACAACTAGTTAGGCGCTCGGTCGAGAGGCTACCGCCGTTTGGCCGCAGGTTTGGGCTTATTAAACTGAAAGTTCTTGCACTTGGGAATGTGTCGCTCGGCCGCGCCCTGGTTGAAGCGCCGCCCGCAGTGCGGACAGGCCACGTAGTCCGGGTTCTCGGACGGCGGCGGTGGTGGAAGGTCGCTGAGTTTGCCTGGAACAAAAAAAATACTTAAGGTTGGTGTCACAAAATCGTGTTTCTTGCGTGAAACACGCGTGGCTCGCGAACCACGGTTTGGTTTTTACCCACGACGAGACAGGCTAACGCAGAGGTTGTTTTGTTTGTTTATACAATTATCGGATTGTAATGCAGATTTTATTTGCATGTCATCTTAGGTAGGTCTTATCGCTGTACGTCACTAGAGAGTGTTACAATATTTTATGGATATACATCAGCGGCGCTACAATAGATGATGAGTCGTGTAGGGTAGACCGGGGACAATTAAAACAGGTTATGATTGCAACAACTTCAATTTCTCGAAAATCATGATACCTACGTGTGTGACGCGTCGTTCGTTGCTTCGTCGGCCATGTTCGGTTTTTTGTTTAGTACGGCTCGAGCGAGCGAGCGACGTAGTCGTGCACAGGACGCCTCGAAGAATTTCGCGCCAAAAAGTAAGTATTAACGGTTTTTAATTTTTGCTATTTACCTATTTAAATCTTGTTCTTTGTCAGTTTTTCTTACTTTGGAGTATTGTTTGTCTATTTAAGATTGTTTTTATCTCTGTTGATTAATGCCTAAGTCAATATTTAACAAAATATTGAGTATTGAAATAGAAGATGTGAGGTGGGTACATTTGAAACAACTTGTCTGTGGACGTTTGAAACGTTTCAAACGTCCCCGAACGTTTGAAACGTTTCAAACGTCCCCGCATATTCCGCATTTTTACTTGATTGCGCAGAAGAAGGTTGTGTTTTCTCAATGCCAAAAAATTTTAGAATATAAAAACGCACCGATTTTTACGATTAAAAAATAACTATTTAAATCACGTTTAGTTTACAATCACTATTATAAAACTACATCTGATAGGCAACCCAATAACTCTGACGACCCAAAAATTGAGCCCGCGACATTAAGTTTAATCAAATTTTTTTTATTCATCTTTTTAGAAATGCCCAGAACACGAAAACACTTTACAGACAGGAGCTCCAAGAACATATTTGCATATCAACAAGCATATGAGGAATTGCAATCTAATAAATCGTTGAGGAAGGCTGCAGAAATGTTCGATTTAGATCATGTCTCATTATCACGATATAAAAAAAAGAGAGAGAGTGCACCTGAAAATACTCCTGTCGATGATATAGCAATGGGTTACAACTCAGCAAAAAAATATTTACACCTGCTCAGGAAAACGAGATTGTCACGTATGCAATCAAGTATATTCAATATGATTCATCAAGTTATGAATCGTCTGCATCAGAAAATGAAGAAGAGCCTAATCTTCAGATAGAAGATTGGGTGATAGTCAATATATTATCCATGAAAAATCTGGTACATCGATATGTAGGGCAGATTAAATCAATAACAGAACATGGATATATTGTTAAAAAGATTGATCATTACAAATTTAAGTGGCCCGTAAACGATGATATATCCAAAATTACTCGGCTCCAAGTGGTAAAAAAAATTGATAGACCTACTATTAAATCTAATAGTAGGCGCGTAATTCTTCTAGAATTTGAAAAATCTTTGAAAAAGTTCAATATTGAGTAACTCAATATTAAAGTATCGCAAAGATTTTCAAAATTGACATTCGTTCCTTTCCTGAAAACTATGAGACTGATTCTACACAATAACTATTATTTCATACTAGAGGTTAGTGTTTTTCATTGTTTGTATTTTTAGAAGTGTTTATTTCTTTTACTTTGTACCTTGACCATAATGGAGATTAGTTTTTTAAAATACATACATATGTTCGACTAGTTTTAGGGTATAAATGCCCAAAAGTGTAAGTGATAAGTGCCAAATAGGTAGTAAGTTAAGCTAAGTTGATTGATCATCTTTGAAATTTAATTTCACACGAAAATTCAAACATAAACGGGTCAATAAACGATTGTTATGATTGAAACATTGTCATGATTGAAACAAGCTGTTTTGTATGAGACTGAATTACCTTATTTTTTTCCCCATAGAAGTGCCATTACAACATAATAGGATTTTAAGCCTTTCAATAATGTGAAATAGTATCCAATAGCACAAATTAGAGCACTAAAATTATTTAAATAAGAGATATTTTGAGTTGTTTATGTTGAAGATGTTTTTGCATTTATAATTTTCGAAATAATAATGTTACGTTGACGGACTTGTCAGGATCTCAATAAATAATTTAGTGGTAAGTGAAATTGTTAAGATTGATTAAAAAACATCAGTAGTTCCCAAAATATTTCAGTGTTTCAATTATCCCTACATACTGTTTCAACCGTCCTGGGGGTGGGGTCAATAGAACCACTGTGCCTAGTCTTCTTTAATAGGTGATTACCATAATTCTATTTGAAATAGAGATATGGGGTATGTTTAAAGTAGGAACTAGATAACAACTCTTTCAACGATATAAATACGAGGGATGTGGGTACTATAGATACTTCACTGCACACGGTTTAACTAAAATTGTTTCAATTGTCCCCGGTCTACCCTACTCCATATACATAATCTATTACAGCGCTCCCTGGCTACATGTGGCGATAAAATCTACCTTAAACCTTACAAAACGATTGTGATCGGTGTAGCAGTTTTGAAGAAAAGTGATTACAGACAGACAAACAAATGATCTTTCCAAACGCACATACGAGTTCCTTGCTTCTGGGTTAAGGTTACGAGCAACCGTTGTATTCGCAACATGTAGAGCTTTGGTTTACGTAACTTGGTTACTTCAATTATAATGGTATTTGGTACGAGTATCTCACCTCCACCTGCCAAATGGGCCTGCACCTGCTTAGCGGCGCGGATCGCCTGGATGAACTCCTCGTGCTTCTGTCGCCAGGTGCTGTTTAGAGACTTCACCTTGGTCTGAGATGGGTTGACAGAGCTCTTACGGAGCTTGTTGATGAAGGGTTCCGCTTCCGTGCCCTGTGGGGTCGGTTGCTTTGGTTAGTAGTCTTCGATTATTACCACGAAAAGTTTGATGATGTCATTGTACCTAATGTTCTGTGTTTGAGTCTAATGTATAGTGCAGTTTGAATGTGTTAATGTAATTTATATGGCATCACAATCAAACAGTGCAAAGAACACGAGAAAAAAAAAGTTATGGATAATACGGAAAAATAAAGTAATGAATGTGTAGGTAAGTAATAATTTATGTTCTTGCCTTGTAACCTTCTGTTTCGGTGCCCTAAAAGTTGAGGCAGCGTAAAATCAAATTGGTTTTGTTGAGTTTTTACGATTGTTTTGTCTTAAGATAATTTTTCAAAGGTTTTTTCGTGATAAATCACATTGTCCTCAGGGTCAGTTTTAAAAAGAAACGATTGATGTTTAGCTAGAAATTCAGGTGTCAACCAGCGTGGCCTTCGCTGCAACCTACCGCTCAGGTATATGAATTTAAAAACTTACCGCTAGTCGATGTTTCAGGGCGTCAAACGGCTTCCGTTTCTTGGAATGTGACTTCTTGCAGATTTCTTGGTGCTTGGCGAGCCTGTCGCTAGCAAACCTGCGGCCACACACGGTGCACGCCTCGCCTGACCCGCCGCCGCCGCCGGACGTGGCCAGAGTGGACCGCGCTTTAGTTGGAGAACCGCTGTTGCGAGGACTTTGCTGAAAAGGCAGGTGGATATCTTTCAGGTATATTATTTTTTTAACCTGCGGCAAGTGTTCTTAGTTATTCATCTTTTACATTTCAATTAAATAGCCTTTATTAACAATATTTTCATTCTGACGTACTTAGGTAGATTGTGGTTAGAAATCGGTATGCAGTTGTTTGGTTTCAAGCATAGACATCCAGACAGATATCCTCCAGACTTTTCTATCGTTCGCGATTGTGAACTTTCTTCATAATGCGCCTGCTGACACATTGGTTGGTACTTCGTCCTACTCGTAGGAGTAGGAAAGAGAAATGGGTCAAACGAGAAGAAACCATTCTGAAGGTTGGATGAAACCAATGTGCAGAAGATGCAGCAGAAAACTGCCCAAAACGCCCCATAAAGAAACGCTGACATCGTACGGATTAAGCAACATATATTTCGCAAGTGTTTTCCATAAAAACACTTAAAAGGATTTTCGTATATAAGGACTAGGTATACGAAAATTTGGAAAGGTCCAAAAGTAAGACAACAAAATTTAGGACTTCTGATTTAGACTGTGCGTTGGTTGTCAGAATAAAGAAACGAACGCATAACACTTCGTGGTTACAATGGACATTTCCACCTGTAAATAGCAGTTAATAAAAAATAAACTTACCACTGGTTGCCTTTTTGGTGCCGAAAGTGCCTGGAAAGCCAAATAAACAAAAATAAGATTCTGATAAAGTGCATAGCACAATCCGCGAAATATATCTTTCTAGTCTGGACATTCATCATCATCATCATCAACTGTAAGACATGATTATTGTCCTGTTTATTCTCTGTTCTGTTTATAATCCGGCCTTGTCAAGCGGATTTAATACGGCCCCCTACTCGATGGCGTTGATAAAATGGCGCAGCTGCTTGCGCTGAGGTGAACAAGGTTATATGGCATGTGCCAATGCTATAAAGGCATGGACATTATACCTAAGAAGCTTTAAAGCATTATCACTATAAATATAGGACTTACGGGACTAGCACTTTTCTGCATGGCAACCTTCGCCTTACTCGTCTCTGTGACCTGAACAACACATTTTAATTAAATTTGGATACTTTTCACAACAATTTTTAAAAATATTAATCTTTGTTGTCTGAAATTTTGGTAAAAAATGACACACGTCACATTGATAAACGTAGTGATTTTTGCCTCTATGACATTGACACGAACTGCGGATAGTTTCGCAAGGAGTTCAAATTTCGACAGTTTTTTTTATGTCGACAAATGAGGTGACCTAGCGCCTTACTGCATTTTCACTGATGACTCTTCGAGGAGGTGCGGCAGCGGCGTGAGGTTGGGGCTTCGCTTTTGGCGGACTGGCTCTTGTGGCCGGACTTCTGGAAAGTGGAAAATATTTTATTTCAACAGTCACTAAAAAGAATCAGAATTCAAACAATATAGATAGACTAGAGGTCGCTCGGTGCGCGAGCTGCACGCAGCTCGCGGTTTATGTTTGGTCCTGGGGGATGTTATTCAAAGGGTGTGCAAGTTGTAAAACGTCATGGAACACCTCTATACGGTCCCACAATGCAATCACCGCACTTTTTGTAATTTTCGAAGATATAATGGGAAGGGGGGTGCAGGGGGGGCTGATTTCAAGAGGGGGGTCCAAGTTTAATAATGTCGTGGAACACCTCTATACGATCCCACTATGCAATCACAACCCCTACTTCAAGTTTCGAAGATACGATGGGAATGGGGGTGCAGGGGGGGCTAATTTCAAGAGGGGGGTCCAAGTTTAATAATGTCATGGAACACCTCTATACGATCCCAGCATGCAATCACAACCCCTACTTCAAGTTTCGAAGATACGATGGGAAGGGGGGTCCAGGGGGGGCTAATTTCAAGAGGAGGGTCCAATTTTAATAATGTCATGAAACACCTCTATACGATCCCAGCATGCTATGGCCGCACTTTTTTTAATTTTCGAAGATTTAATGGGAAGGGGGTGCAGGGGGGGCTGATTTCAAGAGAGGGGTCCAAGTTTAATAATGTCGTGGAACACTTCTATACGATCCCAGCATACAATGGCCGCACTTTTTGCAAGTTACAAATATACGATGGGAAGGGGGCCGCAGGGGGGGCTGATTTCAAGAGGGGGGGTCCAAGTTTAATAATGTCGTGGAACACCTGTATACGATCCCACCATGCAATGGCCGCACTTTTTGCAAGTTACGAATATACGATGGGAAGGGGGGTGCAGGGGGGGCTGATTTCAAGAAGGGGGTCCAGGTTTAATAATGTCGTGGAACACCTCTATACAATCCCACCTTGCAATCACCACTCCTTTTGCAATTTCGTAGATTCAAAGCGAAGGGGGGTGTAGGGGGGGCTGATTCCAAGACGGGGGTGCAGGTTTAATAATGTCGTGGAAAACCTCTATACGATCCCAGCATGCAATTATCGAACTTTTTGCAACTTTTGAAGATACTATGGGAAGGGGGGTGTAGGGGAGGCTGATTTCAAAAGGGGGGTTCCGGTTTAATAATGTTGTGGAAAACCTCTATACGATCCCACTATGCAATGGCCGCACTTTTTTCAAGTTTCGAAAATACGATGGAAAGGGGGGTGTTGGGGGGGCTGATTCAAGAGGGGGGCCAGGTTTAATAATGTCATGGAACACCTCAATACGATCCCAGCATGCAATTATCGAACTTTTTGGAACTTTTGAAGATACTATGGGAAGGGGGTGCATGGGGGGCTGATTTCAAGAGGGGTGTGCAGGTTTAATAATGTCGTGGAACACCTCTATACAATCCCACCTTGCAATCACCACTCCTTTTGCAATTTCGTAGATTCAATGGGAAGGGGGGTGTAGGGGAGGCTGATTTCAAAAGGGGGGTTCCGGTTTAATAATGTTGTGGAACACTTCTATACGATCCCAGCATACAATGGCCGCACTTTTTGCAAGTTACAAATATACGATGGGAAGGGGGCCGCAGGGGGGGCTGATTTCAAGAGGGGGGTCCAAGTTTAATAATGTCGTGGAACACCTATATACGATCCCACCATGCAATGGCCGCACTTTTTGCAAGTTACGAATATACGATGGAAAAGGGGGTGCAGGGGGGGCTGATTTCAAGAGGGGGATAAAAGGAAAAGTAAAAGTAAAAGTAAAAGTAAAAGTAAAAGTAAAAGTAAAAGTAAAAGTAAAAGTAAAAGTAAAAGTAAAAACTCTAACTCTAACTCTAACTCTAACTCTAAGTCTAACTCTAAGTCTAACTCTAACATGGGAAGGGGCGTGCAGGGGGGGCTGATTTCAAGCGGGGAGTGCAGGTTAAATAATGTCGTGGAACACCTCTATACGATCCAACCATTTTGCAACTTTCGAATAAACGATGGGAAGGGGGCTGCAGGGGGGGGCTGATTTCAAGAGGGGGGTCCCGGTTTAAAAATGTCGTGAAACACCTCTATACGATCCCACCATGCAATCGCCGAACCTTTTGCAAGTTCCAAAGAAACAATGGGAAGAGGGGCGCAGGGGGGGCTGATTTCAAGAGGAGGGTGTAGGTTAAATAATTTTGTGGAACACCTTTATACGATCCAACTATGTTTTCACGGCCCCTTTTGCAAGTTTCTAAGAAACAATGGGAAGGGGGGCGCAGGGGGGGCTGATTTCAAGAGGGGGGTCCAAGTTTAATATTGTCGTGGAACACCTCTCTACGATCCCACCATGCAATCACCACTCTTTATGCAAGTTTCGAAGATACTATGGGAAAGAGGGTGAAGGGGGGGGAAAAATAGGGTAAGGGGGGTTAATATTTTAATTGTCAGTTATCCTCAACACAATCCCATAGAGTAATCACCGCAATTTTGACGCGTTTTGAGAGATCTGTTAATAGGGGGGGTGAAATTAGGTAAAAAGGGGGGGAGGAGAGGGTAATTTTTTTAATTGTTAATCATTCTCTATACGATCCCGTAGAGCAATCACCGCAATATCAACGAATTTCAAAGATTTCTGTGCATGGAGCGAGAAAGGGGGGGTAAAAAAGGGCTGGGGGGGTCAAATTTTTAATTGTTTATTATCCTCTTTACGATCCCATAGCGCAATCACCGCAATTTTGTCGCGTATTAGAGATGAGATTAGGAGGGGGGGTAAAATTGGGTGAAAAGGGGGGGTGGAGGGGTTAATTTATTTAACTGTCAATCATTCACTATACGATCCCGTAAAGCAATCACCGCATTTTTTGCGCATTACTGAGATCCCAAAGGAGGAGGGATGAAAGAGGGGGGAAAGGGGGGGAGGAAAATAAATTTGTATCAAGTGAATCACCCTCTATACGAATCCGGTGCAAAAACATACCCTCGTCGGGAAGATTTCAATGTTCGAATCTGGGGGGGGTGGAAGGGGGGTGAAAAGGGGGGTTTTCGGATTTTTCCTCTACTCACTGGAACACCTACTATACGATCCCACCAAACGGTCATTTGCAAATTTCGAAGATACCATGGGAAGGGGCGTGCAGGGGGGGCAGATTTCAAGAGGGGGGTGCAGGTTAAATAATGTCGTGGTACACCTCTATACGGTCCAACCATGCAATCTACGCCCCTTTTGCAACTTTCGAAGATACCATGGGAAGGGGCGTGCAGGGGGTCTGATTTCAAGAGGGGCGGTGCAGGTTAAATAATGTCGTGGAACACCTCTATACGATCCAACCATGCAATCACCGCCCCTTTTGCAACTTTCGAATATACCATGGAAAGGGGCGTGCAGGGGGGGCTGATTTCAAGAGGGGGGTGCAGGTTAAATAATGTCGTGGAACATCACTATACGATCAAACCATGCAATCACCGCCCCTTTCACAACTTTCGAAGATACTATGGGAAGGTGCGTGCAGGGGGGGCTGATTTCAAAAGGGGGTGCAGGTTAAATAATGTCGTGGAACATCTCTATACGATCCAACCATGCAATCACCGCCCCTTTTGCAACTTTCGAAGATACCATGGGAAGGGGCGTGCAGGGGGTCTGATTTCAAGAGGGGCGGTGCAGGTTAAATAATGTCGTGGAACACCTCTATAAGATCCAACCATGCAATCACCGCTCCTTTTGCAACTTTCGAAGATACCATGGGAAGGGGCGTGCTGGGGGGCTGATTTCAAGAGGTGGGTGCAGGTTAAATAATGTCGTGGAACATCTCTATGCGATCCCACCATGCAATAATCGCCCCTTTTGAAACTTTCGAAGATACGATGGGAATGGGGGGTGCAGGGGGGCTGATTTCAAGAGGGGTGTTCATGTTTAATTATGTCATGGATCACCTCTATACGATCTTAGCATGCAATCACCGCACTTTTTGCAACTTTCGAAGATACGATGGGAAGGAGGGTGCAGGGGGGCTGATTTCAAGAGGGGAGCAAGGTTTAATAATGTCATGGAACACCTCTATACGATCCCAGCATGCAATAACCGCACTTTTTGCAACTTTCGAAATTACGATGGGAAAGGGGGTGCAGGGGGGGCTGATTTCAAGAGGGGGGTTCCGGTTTAATTATTTCCTGGAACACCTCTATACGATCCAACTATGTTTTTACCGCCCCATTTGCAAGTTTCTAAGAAACAATGGGAAGGGGGACGCAGGGGGGGCTGATTTCAAGAGGGGGGTCCAAGTTTAATAATGTCGTGGAACACCTCTATACGATCCCATCATGCAATCACCGCCCCTTTTGCAATTTAAAAAAAGTAAAAGCAAAAGCAAAAGTAAAAGTAAAAGTAAAAGTAAAAGTAAAAGTAAAAGTAAAAGTAAAAGTAAAAGTAAAAGTAAAAGTAAAAGTAAAAGTAAAAGTAAAAGTAAAAGTAAAAGTAAAAGTAAAAGTAAAAGTAAAAGTAAAAGTAAAAGTAAAAGTAAAAGTAAAAGTAAAAGTAAAAGTAAAAGTAAAAGTAAAAGTAAAAGTAAAAGTAAAAGTAAAAGTAAAAGTAAAAGTAAAAGTAAAAGTAAAAGTAAAAGTAAAAGTAAAAGTAAAAGTAAAAGTAAAAGTAAAAGTAAAAGTAAAAGTAAAAGTAAAAGTAAAAGTAAAAGTAAAAGTAAAAGTAAAAGTAAAAGTAAAAGTAAAAGTAAAAGTAAAAGTAAAAGTAAAAGTAAAAGTAAAAGTAAAAGTAAAAGTAAAAGTAAAAGTAAAAGTAAAAGTAAAAGTAAAAGTAAAAGTAAAAGTAAAAGTAAAAGTAAAAGTAAAGGTCAAGGTCAAGGTCAAGGTCAAGGTCAAGGTCAAGGTCAAGGTCAAGGTCAAACTCTAACTCTAACGTGGGAGGGGGCGTGCAGGGGGGGTTGATTTCAAGAGGGGGGTTCCGGTTTAATTATGTCGTGGAACACCTCTATACGATCCCACCATGCAATGGCCGCACTTTTTGCAAGTTTCGAAAATACTATGGGAAGGGGGGTGCAGGGGGGGCTGATTTTAAGAGGGGGGTCCAGGTTTAATAATGTTATGGAACACCTCTATACGGTCCCAATATGCAATGGCCGCCCCTTTTGCAAATTTCGTAAATTCGATGGGCAGCGGGGTGCTGGGGGGGGCTGATTTCAAGAGGGGATAAAGGTAAAATAATGTAGTGGATCAGCTCTATACGATCCAACCAAGCAATATCCTCCCCTTTTGTAACTTTCGAAGATACCTTGGGAAGGGGCGTGCATGGGGGGCTGATTTCAAGAGTGGGGTAAAGGTTAAATAAAGTCGTGGCACACCTCTATGCGATACCACCATGCAATCACCGCCCCTTTTGCAAGTTTCGAAGATACTATTTGAAAGGGGGTGAAGGGGGGGTGAATAAGGAGGAAGGGGAGGTCAATATTTTAATTTTCAATTATCCTAAACACGATCCCATAGAGTAATCACCGCAATTTTGACGCGTTTGAGAGATTGGATTAGAGGGGGGGTGAAATTAGGTCAAAAGGGGGGGGGGGGAGGACGGGGTAATTTTTTTAACTATTTATCATTCACTATACGATCCTTTAGAACAATAACCACAATTTTGTCGCGTTTGAGAGATCGGTTAAGTGGGGGGGTGAAAGGGGGGTAAAATGTTGGGGAGGGGGGTTCAAATTTTTTATTGTTTTTAATCCTCTTTAAGATCCCATAGAGCAATCACAGCAATTTTGACGCGTTTGAGAGATCGAATAAGAGGGGGGGGTGAAATGAGGTAAAAAGGGGGGGTGGAGGGGGTAATTTTATTAACTGTTAATTATCCTCTTTACAATCCCATAGAGAAATCACCACAAATGTGTCGCGTTTGCGAGATCTGGTTAGAGGGGGGGTGAATTTGGGTAAAAAGGGGGGGAGGAGGGGGTAATTTTTTTAACTGCCAATCATTCTCTATACGATCCCGTAGATCAATCACCCTAATTTTAACGCATTTCAAAGATTCCTGTGCATGGGACGAGAAAGGGGGGGTAAAAAAGGGGGGGAGGGGGCAATTTTTTGTTTTGTTTTACATTACCTATACGGTACCGAATAGCTCCCTATAGACAATTGTGATGGGTTTCGGAGATAGATGTGGGAGGGGGAGGAGGGGGGAGGAAAAGGGGGGTTTTCGGATTTTTCCTCTACTCACTGGAACACCCTCTATACGATCCCACCAAACGTTCACCCCTCACACGAGCGCAAGTGGGAGAACAACTATGTCAATGAGTCAGTGAGTCAGTGGTAGTTAAGCTTTATATAATATAATATAAACTCTTGTATGTGCATAACACCAATTCACAGTACAAAACACAGAAACAAAAAAAGAACAAAAAACAAAAGAAACGCTCGGTGCGTTTCTTTTTTCCGACTGCAAGGTTAATTTCGTGCAGCCGACTTTCAAGCGAACACAGGGTGTACCTACCTAATACGGTGATAGCCGGACGAATAATGGGAACATTTTATCGGGCATTTAATACCAATAGGTGTTAATTTTTTTTCCACAAACAAACAAACAGAAACCAGATGCCTGGATAAAAGAAGATTCAGAAGACCTTGGACCTAACAGCGCCCGGGAGAGGCTTTTCATTGACTATGAAGAGCACAATGGAATGCATACTAACGTACCTATATCGTAGGTATGTGAACGTATCCTTGCGACAAAAGCATTAACATCTTGATACGTCTTGTACTTTTAATGCCTTTGTTAATTTAATTAAGAACTTGTTTGCTAAACGCTGTTTTTAGAGATCGCCCAACGCCTCTGCCGTGACTTGACTCCTTTCCGGTTCTTACCTTCTAGGAGGAGCCTTTACTTCTTTTCTAGGCGGCGCGACGGGTTCAGGAGATCTTGGGGTCGCTGCTGGGGCAAGCGCATCGGGAAACGTCTCGTTTTCGAGGAGATAGCTATTCTCATTGTTGTCAACCTCATCTGTGCTTGGCGGCTCACCATTGCTTTGTGGTAACTGGAACGTAGAAATGATTTGTAGACAGTTCAAAGAGATTCAGAAGATTGCATGTTGATTATCGGGTTACCAGTATAGACAATGGAGAAATTATGTCCTCAAACTCTGCAGCAAGTAATTATCATTAATCATCGTCTTATTCATAATCACTCGCTTACTTTAGCAGCGAGTTGTCTGCCTATATCCTTTGTTTAGTGTTAGGAAAGGACAGGGTTAGAGTTATTAGCGACTTGGTAAGTTAGCGAGCGATTATGATTAAGAAGCTCAGACTATATAACAGTTACGAGTGGTTGGCAATGTTTGCACAAGACCTGAATAGGTCTTAAATGCAAAATAAAATAAGTTGTAAATTGCCTTCAAAAGTTATGTTCCACTGATGCTTACCGCATGTCTCAAGGAGTTCAGATCCGGCACGTGATTGTGGTTTAGATCACCGGAGCCATTTACAATGTTTTCTGTTTTCTGAAAAAAATAAGTGCACTACTAAGATCGTACATTTACATGTGGTACTTTTTGGTGAATTAAAAATAAACCTATGAAACAGCAATAGTAATTACGGCATCAGACGATAATGTTTTTATGGAAAGTTCTACTACATTAAAAAAGTCTGCTATCAGTCAAATCTAAGGTCCGCTTTTGGTGCCTGGAACTGGAGCTACTTGAGGTGCCTGGAATTATAGGTTCAGAAGGACTACGGCCCATGTAAGTATCTGTTGTTTAAGCGGGTACTTTTGTCTGGACTGACAGCTATTGAACAAGTATCTGACTATTATTAACGTGCTAACTAAGTTTTTTTTCTAATATACTTAGTTATATGTATTTTAGTTTTAAGGTATTAATGTTATGGGCCCTATATTTGTACGTCTACTTTACTGTGTT
Source organism: Perizoma affinitatum (assembly GCA_961405105.1). Classification (NCBI taxonomy): domain Eukaryota; kingdom Metazoa; phylum Arthropoda; class Insecta; order Lepidoptera; family Geometridae; genus Perizoma; species Perizoma affinitatum. The sequence continues at coordinate 9,125,818 of OY560205.1, read as the reverse complement.
GCCTGAACTGAATGTAATTCATTCAGTTATTAAACAAAATAAAAGATTTAGTACTCACATGGTGAACCTTCTTAACAGTGTGCTGACTGTTTGTATGAGTCTTGGTGGACCGTTTCTCGCTGAGTTTAGAGGTCGCAGCGACCTTGGTGTATCCGTTGGGAAGAGCCTTGCGGGTCCTATCCGTGTTGTGGATCGGTTGGAGAGGGTAGCTCTTGTCGATGCCCGCTTTCGTTCTGCGCTCTTCGAACATTTGACGGACCTGTGGGTTGAAGTGAAATGAAAATACTTAGCCAGCAGCGGTGTAAAATTACCATTTTCGTATCACAAAATTCGCAGTAGCACCAAATTGGTACTCTCCGTCAATTGTAATAATAATTGCTGAACGATTGCTTAGTTTACCCGAGAATTTCGACCAGGTAACGATGTTTTTATAGCAACCGTATACTAGTTTGAGTCCCGGCTCATTTGATATTTTTCGAATATTACAAAAACGTTATTTATTGGATTTAGTAAAATTCAGTGGGGGATATACCTTGCCAGGCTGTTGAGATATTGGTTGAGGAGGTGAGCTAATGGTACTGCCGTTGCTACTATTCCCATTGGTGCCATTGCTAGGAGAATGCCTGACTCCGTTGCTGGGAGAATGCCTCACTCGGTCAAGGGCCCGCGCCTGTTGGGCTTCGTATAGGTTGGCTATTTTCATCTCACGCTCTTGCATTTGCTTCTGTTGAAACCTCGCCTGTTGACAAGAGTAATTAAAATGAAATGATGACACATTGGGTCAGCAGGTTTATATCAGATATAGATCTGATATTTACCTGCTGTTATAACTAAGTTTTGAAACTATAATTTTTGAAGTAATGTTCTTATGAGTTTTTTCTATTAGTTTCAGGAAGCTGTTGGTACTACCCTGCATCAAGGATGCTGTTCTGTTGAGGATAATCGCGGTGAAGTCATCTAAACGTGCGTTAGTTAGATATAAATATTTGTCGTAATGCCATTAAAAAAAATGTTCGTTACTATATATGTATATATATTATAAGTAGTTGTGATGTTTACTTCTGATGTCAATATAAAAATGTTATATTGGGTAAATAGTATTAATATTGTGCCTTAAATGAATATCATAATTTACAAAGTGTTGGAAATGTTATTTACTATATAATTAGATAAATAATTAAATGTATGGGAATTGATTATTGTTTTGTTAAACTTCAAATCCAGTAAAGATAAATGTGTTTATTATTCTATATATAAATCATACCTAAATTTATTAATTCATATTTGACGTATAAAGTAAAAGTAATAACTACTTTTATGAAATGATTTGTTAAATGTATGCACTTTCATTATGGTGGTAACATTGGTAGCATTTTTCTGTAAGTTGCTGTTATCTGCGACAGCCAAATCCTAGCATATAAAAAGATTAGAGCTCGGAGCATCAGCTCCCAGCTCTCGGTGCAATCGACAAGAAAACAGGTATGATCATTCTCCTTGGTATTTTATTATTCTCTTGATTTTTCTATATGTCTACTGTGACTATTATTATTATTTTTTATTTATTTCAGATTATAAAACTCCATATTAAAAAAAACACTGTATGTATACATGGGGTCGGTTGTGCTTTGCTTTGACGCTTCCTGTTGAATTTCATGCTTGTTCTATATGAATAATTCAAAACGTGATAAAACTGTTCCTAGGGTAGGTATACTTGATTAACTTGCTAGGCTATTATAAAATACGTAGGCTGAGTAGATTTAATATAGAACCAGAAAGTGGAAGCCCAATCGCCAAATAAAATAAAGAAGAGAATATGTAAAATGAATAAATAAAAAATAATTTGTAACCCCCCCCCCCCCAATAATAGGTAGGTAAGCGTTATATACATTCCGTGACATATTAATTTGTTTATCACGTAGATTCCTGATTGATATATTGGTTCGATTGATAATTTATCCACAAATATAGCTACTTAGATCTTAATGGTATTAGTTCTAATCTCATCTTCTATTTGTAACACGTGCATCCGCAAACATACAATGATTTGCTTCCTTAGGCTAGGTGGTAAACATCAATCAGGTGGTAAGTTTAAAAGTCCTTTACACTCGTCGAAAAACTAGTGGAATGCTCCGCGACTTCAGGCTTGGTTTACAAACATTAAGATTTCGAACTGAAAACTTACATCCTATATTAATCAGTTATAACTTTCTATTAGTTTTTTTTAATCGGTTTTTAGATATCCTCTACAAACAAACAAATTTTAATTATTTTTATAGTGTAGTAAAACCTCGATCAAGATGTTTTCAATGCAAATTGTATAAACGTATACTTAGACGTTTATCTACTCATTAAAACGTTAGCCCTTGATTGCTGATCTACCCTTGTATGGAAGGTTGTCTTAATTGCCAAGACGGAGAATGTAGCCTATGCACCCAGGTATCGATCACCACACAGATTTATTTAGTTAAGATAGGAGTATATATAATTGTATTTTCTCTTATTTCGTGATCTTCAAAAACACTACCTCACCACTTTACATTATACAAAGGTTAGCTAAAAGAAAATGCTAATTCTTTCATTTTTTGAAAGTCAAAGTCAATAGGTTTTTATTCATTGAAATCACAAGGATCATATAGAAACGTCAACTTAAAAACTAGGTGTATTTAAAATTTTAAAATGAATTTACGCCGATACCTCGCGCGCGACCAAGCCTTGAAGAATCAGGCAACACACTCTAAGAACTTAACTGATCAACTTGTTTTATCTTGCGCAAAAAAGCATTTTCTATCAATCTATCTATTTTTTGTATAGGTATGCTGGATGGACTAGGTATTTAAGATTAGATCAGGATTATTATGAAGGGACAAAAGGACACATGGTACATTGAGATCAATCATAAAAACAGATGTTTAGAGCAAAAACTATGAATTGGAGATGGGCACATGCTAGAAAAAGCTGAATAATGGACAAGCTACTTGACCAACTGGACTCCTCGCGTGTGCATGATAAGAGAAACGAGGGACACAAAGAAAACGGTAAAATAAACAGGTGGTCGGATGATCTCAAACAGGCCGTCCAGTCTATACAAGGGTTGCAAGAGATAAACGAATATGTGTCAAAACAACACACTGAGAAAACAGTACCCATGAGGCTTATAAATCCATATATAAAACGACCTCTGTGGCGCAGTGGGCGAAGGCCCGACTGAGACGCAGAAGGTTGCGGGTTCGATTCCCGCTGCGGGACAAATTATTGAATTCATTAATTTAATATTTGTCTAAAAAAAAGTAAAAAGTATATAAGTAGTATATCAGTCATGTAGTTCCCATAACACAAGCTCTGCTAAGTTTGGGGCTAGATGATGCTGTGTGAAAAACGTCCAGCATTATTATTATAAATATAAAGTAAGTTATTATTTCGGCAGACCTCTAAATAATTAAATCAGGAACTAAAGATCAACCTTGCAAACATTATCATTTCGCATTTAAACCACTTTAAACGCTGATATGATTGTAAGAGCCAGCGAGGGAGTAAGGTCGTCCTCCCACGCCCTGTTGCACAGAAACCTGACTATGACTAGTCTATTCCACTGAACTTCCGTCACTTTGTCAAAGCGAAGACAATCGCCAATCGTAGATGCAATTCTTAGAAACGGTAGTTGATAGTTTTACGAGCGAGTGAGGTTGTGGAAGGTCGATGGAAAGATGTCTCTTAGAGAAGGGCATTCGTCATGGCATCCAGCAGTGGATATCTTCCGAATTATATGTTGCTTCGTGACTCCACTGGGACTTGACTGCAATAGTGATTGATCTATCTTGCTTACTACTAAAAGGTATAACTAAACAAGTTCCAATCTTTTGTTTTTTGATGACCTCTGTGGCGCAGTGGGCGAAGGCCCGTCTGAGACGCAAAAAGTTGTATGGTTAAGGTAAATGTAAAAAAAATATAAATAATATATCAGTCAAACGCACTGCCGCTCCACTTTTCATTGCACAATGGTTAGCTGGAAGAAAATGCTAATTAGCATTAAGTTCGTCTATGTACTTGTTTTATCTTGTGCAATAAAGCATTTTCTATCTATCTATCTATCAGTCTTGTAGTTCCCATGACACAAGCTCTGCTTACTTTGGGCCTAGCTAGATGAAGCTGTCTTAAAATATCCAGCATTATTTATTTATTTATTTTATCTACCAGTTACTACTTGATTTTTAAGAAGTAGGTCTATTAAAAAATATATATATTATAATAACTACAAGTATCTCAACACCCAGACCCAGAACAAATATCTGCAGAACATGCGGACATTTGTTCCGCAGCGGGAATCGATGCCGTACCTCCTGCGTCTCAGCCGGCGGCGCTACCTAGGTCAAAATCTGGTCTCTACGTAATTAAAAAGCTAAAACTACGCACCCCTTTACCGCGTTTACCTTTACAGGTATTTACATCAATTCAAAGCACTTGTAGTAGAAAGAAGTACATTTGTCAATCAAATATGGTTATGATTTATATATAATTGGTAAATGTAATGAAATTTTGGCTTTCCCTGTATCAGAACAGGCAAAATTTTGTAATAATTATTAAAAAGTAGGTATTAAAAGTAGGTTGTAAAATTAATGTTAGCGTCATTTCGAGGGTGACATAATCAATTATGATTAAACCCTCTTTAATAAATAAAGATAAAAAAAGCACTTGTAATCGACAATACATCCTATGTTTGTAACGATTACATGAATCGTGCACACGCCATTGTCTATTGATTAGCAATGCTCATTGCATTGCAATAGTACCTTTGCTCATTATCATTCGAGTAGGTAGCTACTCGTGACATGTGCAAGTTACAGTCGCTCAACAAACATCGAACCCGAAACCTTCTGCGTCTCAGGTGGGCCTTCGCCCACTAAGCCACAAAGGTTGTAATCTTTCCTACTGTAATATAATAAATGCGAAAGTATTTGTGTGTTTAGGTACTAGATTCAGAATATCATAATTTAACACGTCAGGTGTTACATTATAATAGGTATCTGTTATTATAATTTGAGTTATATTTATATACTGACATTATACACATATATGTTTGTGTTTATACTAATGATGTATTATAGTATGTTAATATTAGTGCTATTGTTTTTTCCCGTGTCTGTACACGTACCCAGCGCTATTAATCAGTTGTCCCTATCCTTCAAGGTTTGCTGGAAGAAAACTCTTGTTAGGGTTAAGCTCGAGCTTTGTACATGCCCTATATGTAAGTATTTTGTCTGTATTCTCTGTGTGTCCAAAAAAGAGCAAAGAATATGTTTTCAAATACGTGTTTTCCCGCTAGCAAAACAACTACGACCATTTACCACCTCGACGTTGTGCATACATAGACTTTTTTCAATCCAATCACTTTGCTCACACATACGTTTTACAATCCGGACCATATTAATGTAACCCCACGCTCTCCGCTGTTTCCCCAAAATGGGCATCCTCAGTTACATACGAGGATACCAAGTAGAGGATAGTCAGAGGCAACCAGCATGAAGGTTTCACGATGTTTTCGTTTAAGATCGGAATAATGTGACAGCAAATCGTGAAGGAGCTGATAGCAATCAATCTATATTGTTAAGTATTGTAAAAAAACATTGTCACGATAAAGGGAAAAACGGGAAGTCACTATTAAGACATATTTGCCTACACGTGGGCGTGATCTTTTAATGCAAACCGACACTTATAAAGAAAGGACAGTGACCGTATACGAAGACAATCGATTGATATACCACGCGGAAGGTGGTAGGAAGATAAGTTGAAGTATACATTATAATATGTATGTATTAAAAAGTATATAGTAGTAATATATCAGCCGTGTAGTTCCCATAACACAAGCTCTGCTTCCGTTTGGGCTACATTCGAAAAATGACCAGCATTATTATTATTATTATAAAAAAGCTTTAGTTCGTGTGTTCGCTAGTGACCAACCCTGGTCGCGGAGTTTTTTCTTAGGTAGGTATTGATTTGGAAGAGTGATTAAAACTTGTTAGGTATCTACTCTTACCTTAAACATCCTTATTATTCAATGTAATAATAATTTATTGTAGAAAAAGGCCTCTTTATAGTGTGAACTCCACTAATGCCAAAAAATGTTCCAAGCATAAGATTGAGATTCGTAATGAGTAATGGGTACTTAATAGTTATTTTTTCTCTGGCAATAGGATACATAAAATGAAGTCTTTGAAGTTTAGTAGGTAGGTATACCTGTTTTGCGAGAAACAATACAAATGTCTCCCACTCGTCTTCTTTCATGGTGCACCGAATCCTTTCCCCACCAAAGGTTTTCTCACCAAAGGTCACTTAAGGATATTTTCACAGCACACTCAGCCAAAACTAGGTTATAGGTAACACATTTGTAACTGTTTTCTTTCTTTAGAATCTGAGTAAAACTTAAATTGATTCAGCGGATTTAGATTCGCTCTAGACAAGAAAAGCGTGAGAATCTGCAATTCTATTAATCGGTGATTTTATCAGTCATCAAATTACCCAGGCAATGCATTCGCCAAGAAAACCTAATCGAGGATTCCTTGATAACGGTTCAGGTTCGTGACAGAAAAAACAAAGGATACACTGGATCCGGCCAAGATGCTGATTAGATAGTACCGCAAGACCGCATTCCTCGATCCTAAATACTTGGTAATGCAGATAAGGTTTGCTTTAGAATAACCATGGATTCCAAAGCTGCTCCGTTTTGACTTTAATTTGATGCTAGTTGATGTTAAGGGTGATTGTTATCAATCCTATAACCGATTGACTTTTATCCTGTTTCGTTTCTATAGGAAGGTTCGAAGGGCGCGGAATTCACGGTTATTAAATAAAACTAACCTATAAAATAACGCACTCATAATTCCGTTGCTTTGAAGTGGGTAACAAACAAGTAGCCATATATGGCTGGTCGAGTGACTCACGCGCGCTGTCATCGACCTTAACCGAGGTGGTGAGATAACTCAATACTTTCAACTTGATATCAAGTAAAGCTCAACTTAATGCACCTGGGCATAGTAGGTATATGCAAAACTGAGACGGTCTAAAAAAAACTTTTGTCAAATCAGATAACATCTCTAGTTGGGACTTATTTGGGACGTCGTGATTAATTTTATTCTTTGGAGAAAAATAATAGTAAATGTACCTACTTGTTGTTTGAATTCAGAATTAATGCTTAAAGCTCTTTGCACTTTGGAAATTAAAAGTTAGAGTCTTCTAGCTACCAGGAAATCATGATAGTAGGTACACTAATGGATGATGTCATCAGCCCACATTGACCATGTGTTTGCGAACGCCGCGAGATGTCAAACTGTCAATATTTGCTACGGAATTATGTTTGGTATTATGATGGGTCACGTTGACATTTTTCTTGTAAATATTTTTTTAAACTGGGTACCTAAGCTAAAAAAGTAGTCTTATTTTGCGTTCCCACGTATAAAGGGAAGCATGCAGATCTCGCCATAACTTTTGCGCCAAAGACAGAGAAATACAGTTCTACCCAATAGTACTTATTGAATTAAAAATTCACAGGCCCTGCCCCTCCAAGGCCAGAGACAGTAAAAGTTTAAACGAAAACAGTCTTTCAATTTAGGTTTTAATCAATACGAATGACGCATAGGTATATCGGAAATAAACTGAGGCCGAAAACATTACGCTTAATATGGCGACCAAAGCGATTAGATGATAGATAATAGAATTACAGAAGGGCTTAATAACTCTGCGAACATACTGATCCATAAACATACTTTACCTTTACCTTTGTCTACAGTTCATTGATTCAAGGAAATTTCTGTGAGTTTGCTCGAGATGATTCTATTAACGAAAATGGTCAGTCAAGGCTATTTTGCTCTATCGATTGGGATTTTATAATAGCCATGAAAACAAACCAAGCAAAATTATATGAGAAAAAAATATTAACCTTATCACCAGGCAGCGTGAGCCAGCCATTCCTGATTTCAGCCGGGTCTGCCCCTTCCAGGGACATTGAAGACAGGCTCCTGGGTCCTTTGACTTTCCAGTGATTTGGCTCCCACCAGTTCACGTGGTCCATAGAGCGGTATAAGTTTCGTGTTTGCATGACCAGGTATGGAACTGCTTCAAATGAATCTACTTGCTTTTCTTGAGCCGTTTTTCCTCAATGGTAGGGTATTGATAGGGCGGCATTCATAAACCGAACTTTTTGTTAACTTATTTATTTCTATCGATTTTAAAGGCTGTTTATTTAGTTGGCTGGGTTCGTTTTATAGATCTGGGAGGCTAGGTAAATTCTTCCTACTACTGTAGCTAAATCAACATGTTCTGCTTTCACATTTCAAGAACAGTTGTGTTACTTTTTTCTAAAATCCTGTATAAGTTTGTCCCTATTTTAAACACACCCATAAATACACAACTGTCTCCCTCCAAATCCGAGAGTTGAATGAAACCACCAGTGTTGCTTGTTTGTTTGCCACTTGGTTACCTAGCAACATCAAGTGGAGTCAATGTCACGGGTCATGAATAAATCATGACCTCTAACACCGTTAACTTGACCCCGTGTTTTAAAGACACAGATATTCTTGCAACCCTGAAATAATCAAGGGGCTAAAATGGCAAGGCGGTTGTTAATAAAATTGTTCAAATGAGTTGTTATATTTGGTTCTTTTATGACGCCTTGGAATAGGCGTATTGGGATGACAATTGTTTAGCTGGTTTTAATTTCGCTGCCAAGCTTAGCAAATAATAATCTTTATCTCAAGGCATTACAGTGTTTGTGTGTTATAAGATAATGCTGTGTGTTCTCAAGTTTCTTGTGGTTAAATGTATCAATTTATATTCTTGTCAATGGTTAGATGAACACCGATCTTGTGGATTGTCACCAAGTTATTAAAATAAAGTTCTTAAGTGTTTCGTTTACATATCTATGTATACTTTTGATGCTTCCTTGGTCTTGAAACTAGGTCTTAAAACCTTTAAATTTAATAGTGTCTCATTTCGCCTGAGAGAGTGGATGCTGCATGTTCACTTTCTAACTTTCAAAACTGCACATCAAAAAGTGCACTGTCATATTAAATTAAACTGTATTATGCGCTGTTTATGGTCGCTTGCCATACGCCCACGTGGACATAGCTTATCTATAAATGTACAGTCGAGTAGGTACCTGCTGCATGAATCAGAGGTCCTTCTATGGTAATGCTAGACAATGATACTTGTAGGATGACGGCATCGCTTTCGCTTAAACTTTCAGCTTCACTTGAAAATAGCTTGGTAAGACACGTAGATAACATCGATGCCTTTTGTCTTGCGGGGGTTTACATTGGCATCTGTCTCTATTGAAGCCATGCTTTTCTTCTTAGATACTTTAACATTCTTAGTTTTAATGTTTCATAATTGGATTAATATGTATCTATCGACATTAGTTTCAGGAACCATATCTTTGATCTTACTCTTAGAGTTTCGATGCTCTTATTTAACTAGACGTGTTGGTAAATGTTTGCTCAAAAAATCCGTTTCGGTCATGCTGTTTGGTCATGGTTAACGATTTAGTTAAATAACACAGATATACAAGTTTAAATTAAAAGGTTGTCGAAGTTTTTAAAACGGGTTATTCCACAAATCCCTCAGAGAAATCTCACTTAGCGAGAAAAAACTTAAAAAAAGTGCAGAAATCCTCCTTATATTTTTTCTTATTCCACTTTTCTCCCCATAAGATAATTCCGGAAGGCTAGAAAACAGAACACTCATGTACAAAATATACATAAATCCCCTTTTTCATAAAAGCAATAAAAAATCAATATGGCGATAGCCGGAAGAAGTTCTACCCAATATAACGACGAATCTAGAAGAGTGTAAATCCGGAACTCTGGTTCACGAACTGAGAAGAAGGCTTACATATTTTAGAGTACCTACAGTATTATAATATCTGTGCCTATAGCTATTATGATATTATATATTGTATTCTGTGCCAATAGATCACTCCTTTAGATAGACAAAGTCTTTACTGCACACCAAAGATATTCACAAAACACAGGAATTCACAGAACAAACAAGGTAAAATGGGCGGTTTTATCTCTCACAGACAATAGACAGGTATATAGGAACGATATATAGGCACTTATCATGGCAAGCTTCTCCAGTTTTAGAAGTTTTGCACTAAGCCTTACAAAACGAGTGATTCCCAAGTATACCTACATATGACGACCTTTCTGGCGCAGTGGGCGTAGGCCCGCCTGAGACGCAGAAGGATGCGGGATCGATTCCCGCCGCGGGACAAATGTTTGTATAATCTGCAAATATTAGTCTCGGGTCTGGGTATTTTCTATGTATAATATGTATGTATTTACAAAAAAAAAGTATATAAGTATTATATCAGTTATGTAGTTCACATGGTACAAGCTATGCTTAGTTTGGAGCTAGACGACGTTGTGTGAAAAAATGACCAGCAATAAATAAGTAGATATAGGTTGAAGTTAACAACGTGTCAGATATCTGATTATTCTAGACTCAATAATCTAAACAAACCCATGAGTAATGAATTAAACAACCTAATACTTATACCAACATATCCCGCCCGTGCGGTCGCCTACTGCTTCTGCATTTGGTGTCAACAACATAAGGTATTTGTAAGGCTGCAGATCTAGCCAATAGCGAAAGCGGGAGAGGAAGTAGAACACAGTTTGAAGAATCTGAACCAACAAAATCCTAAAATAAAGTCAGCAGACCACTTCTAGCAACCTACATTCTCGCATCCAAAAGCCTTGCCTTGCTAAGCGATTCCGTGCTAGTGTTTTATCCTCCGCTTCCGCTTAAATTGTGCGAAACATTAAAGGATCTGAACCAACAAAATCATAAAATAAAGTCACCAGACCACTTCTAGCAATCTACATTCTCGCATCCAAAAGCCTTGCCTTGCTAAGCGATTCCGTGCTAGTGTTTTATCCTCCGCTTCCGCTTAAACTGTGCGAAACATTAAAGGATCTGAACCAACAAAATCATAAAATAAAGTCACCAGACCACTTCTAGCAACCTACATTCTCGCATCCAAAAGCCTTGCCTTGCTAAGCGATTCCGTGCCAGTGTTTTATCCTCCGCGTCCGCTTAAACTGTGCGAAATATTAAAAAATCTTCAGGTACCGACGAGTTACTATAAAGAGGCATTATAGTCGTGATTTAGATTACCCTACTCACTGTTTGTTTTAATTAACAGTTTTTTTTACAATGTAATTAAAAATACTTTTCTTTTATTCATTAAAACGATTAAAATATTTTTATTAAGTATATTTTTTTTAGATTGAAAACAGCTATTAGTAATTATTAAGTTTTTCATAAAAGACAAACCTCTCAAGTTGCAAGTTGTCTTCTTTATATAGATATATTCTTTATATATATAGAATAGTGTAGTATTGCGTGTCTTTAGCGCGAATAAAACAATAATTTACTCAAAATGCTCATCGCGAGTTGGTAATCGCGTGCAAACAGGAAAACAGGCGTGCTACGGAATAATAAGGGCGTGTGTCATTTAGCGGACTAAGGTCAATCGAGCTTAAAAAAATAGTCTATAATTGGTGTATTAGGTGAAATATATTCTAGAACAGTATGTTAAAAGTAGGTACATTAAATACATATCAAATAGATAATAAAAAATAAATAAATAATGATGGACATTTTTCACACAGCATCATCTATGTTATTCACGTGAGGAATAAATAATCTCTGGCGCAGTGGGAGAAGGCCCGCCTGAGACGCAGATTGCGGGTTTGATTCCCGCCGCTGGACAAATGTTTGCATCTGTAAATATTTGTCTCGGGATCTGGGTGTTTTCTATGTATAATATGTATGTATTTAAAAAAAAATATATAAGAAGTATATCAGTCATGTAGTTCCCATAACACAAGCTCTGCTTACTTTGGGTTAGCAGGGGGGGGGGGGTAGGGGGGGTTAGATGATGTTGTGTGAAAAATGTTTAGCATTATTTATTTTATTATTTATCCTAGGTGTAGGATACTTCCCAATGGCAACAAGTAAAATTGCATTTTGCTTGTTTAAATACAAACAGTTACTATAAAATGTAAAGGGGCTTACGTTTTGCAAACGTAAAGGTTGTTTTTGCGGTAAACAAACACTGCGGTCACGGAGTCAGCACATACAAATTGTCTGTCACAAACTATGATGACAGACCGACGAATATTATTATAACATACCGCAATATTATTATTATAATTGGAAGGTTCTATTGTTGGTAAAAAAAACATGTTTTATTTGGAATCGTTGACGTAGTAGGAACAAAAGTTGTCTATTTATTTGTGTAACTGTTTTCTTAAAGCCATGACACGATTCTACATTTCTAAGGATTTAAAGAGTTTTCAATATTTTACCATGTTGGCCCGACTTCCGATCCAGAGGTCGCGGGTTCAAATCTGACCGCGAACTTATTATTTTTTCCACTGGAAAAATGTATGTGCGCATTAACACGTGCTCATGACGGTGAAAGAAAACATTGTGAGTATACCGGCATGCAATAGAAACAAAAAATAAGCGACGATAGGCTTGCAATCTGTCACGTGGGATGCTAACTACTTGCAAAATACAAATAATCTTTGAACGTACCTCTGACTACCGTCTTGAATATTAATTTGAGTATATCCATTTTATAAGTGTGGTCGGTGCATTGGTTGAACTACTTGATGGAAAGCGACATGGAGCAATCAGGTCAAGGAGTACCCCTTCTTAGAGCTTGTTAACCTTTTAAAGAGCCTCTGTCAGAGATCAACACAAAAAAATGTTGGCAGCTTTTATTCCGCCCGTCTGGCATTACGAATTTAAGAGAATGCCTTTCGGTTTTTTTTGGTTCAAAAAGTTTGTTAATTTCTAACAACATAATGTAGGCCTGTTCTCTAGACTATTATTATGACATTACAACTTAGCTTTAATATAATAATAATAATTGTTAGCGTTTCAATAAGTGCTAATGGGCTTGCAACCTGTCACGTGGAATGCTTACTACTTGCAAAACGCGGGCACGAGTCAAATATAATGTTTAGACATGCCTCTGACTACCCCCTACTTGGTATCATCAAAGATCTGCTTACTGAGTAGGTATATGTTTCTTTTTAGATAGTGCAAAACAATCTCCAGACATAACTGTGTTATTTATCTCAAGAAAGGGCGCCATTACGCCTCTATTTATGGAGTGCAAGCTCTCTGTCGCTCTCAATCGAAGCGCGTGCGCAATAAGACCAATGCTCTCTGTTGATTGCTTGGGAGAAATAATAATGCCAAGAGAAACCTCAAACTATAAAAAGAAATATACAATGCAAAATAACCTCAGAACACACGGATGTTCTGAGGTTATTTTGCATTGGAGCTTTTCAATAGCAGACAAAATGTGTTATGCGGAATATTCACAACATGCTTTCGCCTCGTATAGAGTTTATTTTCATGCACATATCTCCGGCTAAAGTTGTTTAGTCAGGATGGATGCCTTCTGACAGTCCTAAAGCTCCCACACAGATCTGTTACCTACCTCATATGGAGTTGATACTCTGTTTGTATGGACTCTACTATACATAACACTATCTACATAGCGCAGTAGCCTAGAACGTGGTAACGTTCAAGGCTATGAAGGAGTATTTCGTTTATTTGTTTTTTGGTAATCAATAGCTTTCACTTATAATCTAGGAAACACATATGTTTTAAGGAAGCCAATAACAGATACCCCATTTTTATAAATAATGTAGATACCTAGATGTATTTGTATGATTAAGGTAAGATAGGTAATGTAGGTACTTTAGGTATATTTGCATTCAAGGTGGTCATAAAGCAGTAGGTAGGAAGTAGATAGCTACTTTATTTTTGTTTCTGCCATATGAGTAACTCTTATTCGTTCTTTATTCTTTATTCTACACACAGAAAATACAGACAAAAAAACTTACATATAGGACATGTACAAAGGCGAGCTTAACCCTAACAAGACTTTTCTTCCAGCAAACCTTTGAGGTTAAGGACAGGTGAAAAATAAAGGTAGGTATGTGTACACCGACAGATAATTTCTGATAATATAAATAATTATAACATACTACTATACCTAAATACATAATATACCGTTTTCCTATTTACTTTTTCCAGGACCACCGTCTAAGTATATATAGGTAGACTTTACTTTCCTAAACGCTTGGCGTTGGCTCCACGGATGTTCCTGTGCTATTGACTCAAGTGTCCATTACAAGCATTCCTCAATTAGTCACAATGGTCTGTTACTGTTCGCCATCACTTGGCATACATCACCCGTTGAGAAATGAGACTATTTAGATATGAGTTCTTACTTAATTTACGATATCTGTTCTAGTAATGTCGAGTTGAACAATCTTATAAAATTTGGCCACCAATTTTGTAAGATTGTTCAATTCTAGTAGGTAACTAATTTGTATTAATATGTTCTTTTTATTTTTTTGAAAAACTGTAATCACTACAGACAGACAGAACGACAACATATCTTTATTTAACTTTTATAAATTGTATACATTACGCTAAATAACTATTCTCGTGTGACTGTGTCTGTTTTTGGGAATAAATATTTAAACCTATTGTGTTAGATTATAGAGAATGATGAACAAAGACTTTGAGACTACTTAATTATGATAATTTCCTATACAAATTAGTTATTGCCCATACAAATAAATTACGTAGATGGATGAAAAGACGAGAACCATCCATGATGGAATTTTGAGGAGGGGCATATTAAGAACCATGGCTTTATAAAACGCTTAAAGAGGAAGAAACAGGTGGTAAAAGGGAAATACATACATACATACATACATATAGTCACGCTTGTTTCCCGGAGGGGTAGGCAGAGACCAAGGATTTCCACTTGCTACGATCCTGGCATACTTCTTTCGCTTCGTTCATCCTCATCAAATTCTTCATACAAGCTCGACGATTAAGTGTACTTCTGACCTGACCATTCCCTAGAACCATCCCATTCACGCTCGCCTTGTATACTTGTTTTGTTAATCTTCTTTCTTCCATCCTTTCCCTAGTAGCATTTACTGTTGGCATCTATTAGCCAACGGTGGGGAAATGGTTGGAATATTGTTAGTTAGTTTGCCCACTAAAAACTGACACTGGCCCAATTAATAAGTATTGACCATAACACCCAACAAATTACCAGCAATGGGCCTATTACAACTACTCCTACCGTTGGGTAAATCATGTTGGTATTTTCGGATTGAAAACAATAAAAAGCCAACCAACAATAAACCAACATTGGGCCGTCAAGCGTAATATTATCATAAAGCCAAGCAATTTACCATTAATGGGCCTATTGCAACTACTCCTACCGTTGGGTAAATCATGTTGGTATTTTCGGATTGAAAACAATAAAAAGCCAACCAACAATAAACTGGCATTGGGCCAATAAGCACGTTATTATAAAATCTTCCAACATATTGCCAACAGTGGGCCAACTGCTAGTACCCCTACTGTTGGATAAAATAATGTTAGTATTGCCGCACTGGAAACAATAAAGGGCCAACAAACCATAAAGCAACATTGGGCCGTCAAGCGTATTATTATCATAAAGCCAAGCAATTTACCATTAATGGGCCTATTGCAACTACCCGTACCAATTGGTAAAAACTGTTGGCATTTCCGAATTATTAACAATACAAACCCAACTAATAAAATAGTAAGTTTTCCCAATAAATACCAACTTGGGACCAACAAACAAATAATTAACATAAAGCCCTACAAATATATAGAAGTGGGCCAATCTCAACTTCCCCTTCTGTTGGGTAAATTGTGATGGCATTTCCTGATTATAGACAATACTAAGCCAACTAATAAGTTTGTATTTTTTTCCACAATAAACTAGCATTGGGCCAATAAGCACGTTATTATAAAATCTTCCAACATATTGCCAACAGTGGGCCAACTGCTAGTACCCCTACTGTTGGATAAAATAGTGTTAGTAATGCCGCACTGGAAACAATAAAGGGTCAACAAACCATAAACCAACATTGGGCAGTCAAGCGTATTATTTTCATAAAGCCAAGCAATTTACCATTAATGGGCCTATTGCAACTACCCGTACCAATGGGTAAATACTGTTGGCATTTCCGAATTATTAACAATACAAACCCAACTAATAAAATAGTAAGTTTGCCCAATAAATACCAACATGGGTCCAACAAACAAATAATTAACATAAAGCCCTACAAATATATAGCAGTGGGCCAATCTCAACTGCCCCTTCTGTTGGGTAAATTGTGATGGCATTTCCTGATTATAGACAATACTAAGCCAACTAATAAGTTTGTATTTTTTTTCACAATAAACTAGCATTGGGCCAATAAGCCCGTTATTATAAAATCTTCCAACATAATGCCAACAGTGGGCCAACTGCTAGTAAACCTACTGTTGGATAAAATAGTGTTAGTATTGCCGCACTGGAAACAATAAAGGGTCAACAAACCATAAACCAACATTGGGCCGTCAAGCGTATTATTATCATAAAGCCAAGCAATTTACCATTATTGGGCCTATTGCAACTACCCGTACCAATGGGAAAATACTGTTGGCATTTCCGAATTATTAACAATACAAACCCAACTAATAAAATAGTAAGTTTGCCTAATAAATACCAACATGGGTCCAACAAACAAATAATTAACATAAAGCCCTACAAATATATAGCAGTGGGCCAATCAAAATTGCCCCTTCTGTTGGGTAAATTGTGATGGCATTTCCTGATTATAGACAATACTAAGCCAACTAATAAGGTTGTATTTCTTTCCACAATAAACTAGCATTGGGCCAATAAGCACGTTATTATAAAATCTTCCAAAATATTGCCAACAGTGGTCCAACTGCTAGTACACCTACTGTTGGATAAAATAATGTTAGTATTGCCGCACTGGAAACAATAAAGGGTCAACAAACCATAAACCAATATTGGGCCGTCAAGCGTATTATTATCATAAAGCCAAGCAATTTACCATTGATGGGCCTATTGCAACTACCCGTACCAATGGGAAAATACTGTTGGCATTTCCGAATTATTAACAATACAAACCCAACTAATAAAATAGTAAGTTTGCCCAATAAATACCAACATGGGTCCAACAAACAAATAATTAACATAAAGCCCTACAAATATATAGCAGTGGGCCAATCAAAACTGCCCCTTCTGTTGGGTAAATTGTGATGGCATTTCCTGATTATAGACAATACTAAGCCAACTAATAAGGTTGTATTTCTTTCCACAATAAACTAGCATTGGGCCAATAAGCACGTTATTATAAAATCTTCCAAAATATTGCCAACAGTGGTCCAACTGCTAGTACACCTACTGTTGGATAAAATAGTGTTAGTATTGCCGAACTCGAAACAATAAAGGGTCAACAAACCATAAACCAATATTGGGCCGTCAAGCGTATTATTATCATAAAGCCAAGCAATTTACCATTAATGGGCCTATTGCAACTACCCGTACCAATGGGTAAATACTGTTGGCATTTCCGAATTATTAACAATACAAACCCAACTAATAAAATAGTAAGTTTTCCCAATAAATACCAACTTGGGACCAACAAACAAATAATTAACATAAAGCCCTACAAATATATAGCAGTGGGCCAATCTCAACTGCCCCTTCTGTTGGGTAAATTGTGATGGCATTTCCTGATTATAGACAATACTAAGCCAACTAATAAGGTTGTATTTTTTTCCACAATAAACTAGCATTGGGCCAATAAGCACGTTATTATAAAATCTTCCAACATATTGCCAACAGTGGACCAACTGCTAGTACCCCTACTGATGGATAAAATAATGTTAGTATTGCCGCAAACAATAAAGGGTCAACAAACCATACACCAACATTGGGCCGTCAAGCGTATTATTATCATAATGCCCAATATTATATCACCAAGCCTATTGTAACTATCCCTATCATTAGGTAAATAAATTTGACATATCTAATTTAGGAACAATATTAAGCCAACTTATAAAATACTTAGTTCGTTTACCCACTAAACATTACCATAACGCCCTAATAATATCTAGAAATGGGCTAACTACAACTACCCATACTGTTAGGTAAATTGTGTTGGCATTGTCGTTATGAACAAAATTTTACCAACTAATAAAATAGTTAGCTAAAATCAGAACATATATTTACAATAATGGTCCAATTAAAAAATCGTGAACGCCCCGCTACTTCTTTTTCCCGCCTATTCTTTGATGATGATTGATGGAATTTCAAAAGGAACATAATATTAGACACCTACCTATCAAAATTGCAGGCTTTATGACTTACAGTTTAGGCTTTGCATTGATTGTTAGTCAGTGTGTGATACAATAATTTTATCTTTGGCATATATATTATAATAGGTAATCATTTATTTGCCCGTCAATATTAACGTTGGCATGGTTTTGGGCCACCTCCATCCACAAATCTCCACAATTTTTAGGTAGGTGTAACCTAAGTAGGTATTAAATGGATAAGGATTACGAATGGACTAGGCATCTACCTACGATGAGTGCGATGAGATGAGTGAAACACCTACCTGACGTAAATGTAGGTACTTGTTTTACCTATCTACCTACTAACTCCTATATACGTCCCTCTTAACCGTTCAACGTTCTATATTATCTTACTCTATGGTATCTTACCAACCCTTTATTTACCTAACTTAGCTATTTAACCCCCTTACTTACATTAAGAATCTACAGTACCTACAGATAGAGTCGTCAGATTCGTACGAGATCAAATTAGCAGATAGCATATCAACCTACCTAGCACAGGCGATAAAAATAAATACCTATTTAGGTACCTACCTATTTTTGTTTCACCGTTTCTATCTTACAGATTCTTTTAGATGTTTTAATTAATATTAGGTACCTACCTACCTAGGTGAAAATAGAGGTAGGTGTATAGGTTCCTAAGTACAGTAAGATACCTATAGGTATAGGTATCAAGTACTTACCTACTGCCTGCCCTAGACACCTAAGTCTATGCATGGAAGTAAATAGACCTATATAAAACTAATATCACTTAGGTAGGTAGTACCTATATCTATGTACCTACTGTGGCATGTCGCCTATCAACATTTCAACGAAAGATGAGTAGGTCCGCCGCCTGCTATTGTTGAGGTCGGCGGCGCGTCCACCTCGAATCTAGTTTGTTTTCCGCTTTATTTAATTTCTTTTACAATATTTTTTACTGAATCGCTTCATTAGGTAGGTAGGTAGGTAACAATTAACTATAGGTACGTACATTTTGCAGAAGCAAAAGGTTAAAATGCAGTTTGGAAAGGTTTTCTATACTTGTGAATTGATAGATAGGTAGGTAGGTCTTTTGAGTACTTTTTACAATGGTAAACATTAAAATAATTGTTTAGTAACTATCTATTAGGTACCAACCTATAGACAGTAGGAACCTACCTAGGTAAGTATATACTTTCTGGTACTTACCTATATAATTACTAGGCGCATTAAGTACATACCCACCTACTACATTGCCTATTACCTTCATTCATTGAGTCGATAGCACAGACTAAATACCTACATGTATTGTTCACAAATCTAAGAAATGTGAGTAGAATAAAACCTTAATTAGGTAGGTAGGTACCTAGTTAGGTACATAGTGTTTACCTATTAAACAATTACGGTCCGAACTACTTTACAAAATGATACAAATAATGAGGTAGGTACTTTACAAAAAACATCCACTAGGTATCCATCTCCGACTAAATTTTCGAGAAACTAAAATGTAACATTCATCGCCGCATTAAATAATAACCTACCTAGGTGCCACCGTCAGAGCCCCGAGCTTTGAAAACGTAGGTGGCGCGCGCGTTGCCAAACTAGCCAAATGTAAACAACGTTCGACTGACACGGACCAATCAATGCGCCTCGGTCGCTAGCTCAGGCGGGAAGAACATATTGGTCGAGCAAGTGTTGTTGTTATTGATACGGCAATTGCCGTAATTTATTAACGTAAAAAAATAGATTTTTTGTTTGTTTAATTTTGAATTTATAAGAAGTTATTAAGGCTGCGGAACTACTAAACCAATTATAAATACACTTTTTACTAACAGAAAGCTTCACTATCCAGATGAATAGAAAGATGGCCAGCGTCGTGCTCTCACGAGCTATGAGCTTGGACTTGCACGTTTGCTTTTCCTACCTAAGTAAATAGATGCGAAAATACCCTACCTTACTTTTGTTTGATTTTAATGGCTAAACATTAAACTATGTAGTAACTATGTATGGTACTTTTTTTTAAAAACATTTTACCATTTTCGCTTATTCCTTGTTTGAGTATCTATGTTATGTATAAGTCAGCACCTAGATCGAAGGTATAAGTACTTTAGGTACATCTACTTTAGGTAAATAAATACTTATTTTTCGAGCCTTGCCCAGTTTGTCGATAATGTCTGATTTTTTGGCTTCTTCAATCCATAAAATTCTGTATTTTTTATTGACGTTTATTCTGTGAAGACATGATTTGATCTTATATTAACGTTCCTTAGACCTCAGTTGACTTATTATAAACATAAAATATGAATTTATTGAAAATACGGCATAAATTGACCAAACATTTTTCTGAAATACAATTTGATGACAACACTAGCCAGTTGTGTGAACGAGGCGAGTGGCGAAGTGCGAACGGCCATTTTAATTTTTAGAAATTCTGTAAGGTGCTGCGGATCGTCGAATTTAAATATTTAAATCTCCAGCCCTTGTAAGTTTTATTACCTACCTTGAGTTTATTAAAATGTACCAGGTGATAGAGTTTGAAGATTCTGGGGATGGGGGAGGCCTAGGAATAGTGCGGAGTTCATGGGTGACGCCGGAGAAGAAAGAGTGTTTATGGCCTCCGTTTAAAATGCAGAGTAAAATTAATAAATGTTTGGCTGATAAAATTGTCCCGGATGAAAATTGGCCAGTTTATCCCATTCGGCGCATTTTTTACAAAACAGGTGAGTAATTTAACTTCTTTGAATTTTAATAGCCGCCGCCATCATGGCTAGCATGGTCGAGCATTCGCAATACGCGTCCATGTGGCGGGCGTTAAAAGCACAGCAGGATAACCTCACGCCGCAGATTGCTGGAATAAATTGGATCTTTACTACGCCTAATAATATCCCATCGCCATGTGCAACCCATGTTGGGTTGGGTCTAGTTGGGCACGTACCTGCCTACCGCAGTACCGCTGTAGGTACTCAAGCGCCCTGGGCGCTAGGTGGAGACCACTGCAAGCAGACCCACTGCCCTTCCGAATTCAACACCTAATTCCTGCGGCCACATTTTTTTTTTCCTAGAACACGTGCAATAGATATTTTGAGGTTATATATTTTTACTATTTTGGAGCAGGCCTCATCCTATCGGTAACAAGGTCATTATTATCATTGACTGAGAACAAACAAATAATAATAAATAATGCTGGACATTTTCACAAAGCATCATCTAGCCCCAAACTAAGCAGAGCTTGTATTATAGGAACTACATGACTGATATACTACTTATATTTTGTAAATACATACATACAGACGTCCTCTGTGCCGCAGTGGGCGAACGCCCGCCTGAGACGCAGAAGGTTGCGGGTTCGATTCCCGCCGCGGGACAAATGTTTGTATCTGCAAATATTTGTTTTGGGATCTGGGTGTTTTCTATGTATAATATGTATGTAGGTTTTACAAAAATAAAAGTATATCAGTCATGTAGTTCCCATAACACAATCTCTGCTTACTTTATGGGGCTAGCTAGATGATGCTGTGAAAAATGTCCAGCATTATTTATTTATTTATATAATAAATAGACTGTTGGTTATGTTTGAATAGTGACCGAACAAAATTTTTTTAGTGTGAATAGTGACCAAGAGCCCGCTCCTACCCCTCCACCACTTTTTACTTTATTAGGTTAGTAAATACCTATCTACATACATAATATAATACAGTACATATTGTGCAGTTTATTTAATAAAAATGTACTTTTCAGATGACCTGATTAAAGCCAGGGAAAAATTTAAAAATGCTGAAAGTGAGTCTGAGCTCCTTTCTGAATTTGAGGGCGAAAACAAAATAAGAAAAAGAAAAATAATAACTTTTCAGTCCGATACTGACTGTGATGATAATGACGAAAATGAAGATTCTGCTGCCACCAGTATAACATATCCTGTGCCACCTAAAAAACCCCGTCAGAATGGTAGGCTTCTTTTCTTATTACTATGTTGATGAATATATTGAATTTGAAGAAAAATAAATCTGTTTTATTACTTTACTATGTACTTGAGTTTTAGCCACAAAACATAGACTCGGTACTCAGAATGTAAACATGCATGAATGATTTAATTTTTATATTTATCTCTACACAGATCTCATTGCCAAACACCTTGGCGATATCAAAAGTGATATCAGAGATATTAAAGATTCTCAAAATGAAATATTCAAACTAACATCGTCGACTGCAGCACCTACATTACCTGAGGAGATAGCACTGCCATTAAAATCGACAGATGATCTGAACAACCTGCAAAATTGGTTGGAAACAGAAAACGGAGATAATAAAGAAAATTTGGTAAGGTTTTATGTAAATTGTTGATTAGATGAACTCATAATCTATCCTAGTTTATTAACACAGCTGCGAGGCTGCAAGGGCTGCAGATGCTGACAATACACCAGGACGAGGTCACAACCTTAATTGGATATTTATTAATCCTTTAATCAAAGCCTGAACAATGTCAGGCCTGCTCTGACTGTCTTTGGATATTTTTGAGCTATTTAAATTGATCCTGGTTTGTGTCAGTCTCTCAGTTAGGTTTTTTGCATTAATTTGTTACTGGTTTCTTGCAGATTAAAAAATTAAGCTATATTGGTGGCAACAAAACTCCTACAATAACTAGAAGAATACTTGAAAGCGTTTTTACCAACTCATTGGCAATAAAATGCAATTGGACGGGAAAGAACAATAAGTTCTGCTTAAAAAATTTGAGCCTGGTCAAAGTTATAATATGTAAGTATGTTTACTATGACATAACTAAACTATTTCAGTATTTTTGACCAACTTCAAAAAAGGTTCTCAATCTATATTTTTTAGTAACAATAATATAAATTACAAATCTACCTACTAAGTGACGCGATAAAACCTATCTAAGAAGACACACAAATTGATTGCAATATACACAAAAAAATATTGCAGTAGGTACAATCCGATAAGCCGTTTCGGAGATAAATGGTAGCAAACTAACAAACAACCACTTATGGAAACGCATAAATGCGGGCGAGCTCCTGTCGTCGCGTAAAATTTGGGGAACATACATTGACGTCTCTGTTTTGTATTTGTTTACAGGTGCAGTACGCAGAAACAAGGTGACAGAATTGGCAACGGATTCTGAAATCACAGATACACTAACAAGTTCGCAGTATCAGACTATCGCCTTCGCACAAATTGGCGCTATCCTTAAATTAATAATAATAAGCTGGGATCTATTGCTTGACATAATGATTTGCCCTTATGTAATTTAAAATTATTATATCTATCATGTTCATGCATATAATGCTATCTATCATTATGACCACAGGGTAATGGTGATAGATGCACATAATTTTTGACATAATTATATATTATCTGCTTTAATACTAATATAATTTATTAGTAACTTTGTATAATTCTTTTGATCTACGCTAATGTAAGAACATTGCGTTCTATTGGTAACATGTAATGGCTAATTTTAAATATGAAACTGCAATAAAAAATAATAATTAATATTTATTCATAACGTAAAACGGGATTTTTTATGTGGAATAAATATTACCATCGATGAAGGAACCGACTAAGTTTGTGCATTGTGATCACCAGTGATCGGAATTAGGTGAGCTAAAATACCTAAAGTTCGAAAAATAACAGAGACTAAGTGGAGACGCCTTGCGACTAAATATTTTTCCGGGAAAATTTTCCCGGGTTTCGAGAAATTACTTAGGTCCATCTAAAATTAATACAGTAAAATAACAATCGAATTAATTTCCTCTTCTTATTATTGATAACAAGAAGAGGAAACGAATTCGATTGTTGTAAAAAACGGTAAGCACGATTTTTATTGTTTTCAACAAATAAAATGAACGATGTAAGTAAGCGCGGAAGCTAATGTGATTTATAAACCAGCTTTAGTAAATAGCTATAGTAATAAAAACATTTTTTTAAGCAAGGGAATAAAAAAGCCATTTTATAGTTTTTGTACCATTTATTCATTTTGTACAGATAATGGAACTCAAAATCAATAATTAAGAAAGTAACCAGTCCTACCTAAGATACACAGTCGGAACTCTAAACATTATTTCCATTGATGTTGAATTTGTCCCTTAATCTGAATCGCTAACGTTTTCATCATGGACGGAGTATAAAGAAATATCTTCGTCCGGAGAATTAAAGAAAATCATTAGGAGTTTTTCCATATTATCTATTTTCAAACGATTTCTTTTTGTACTTAAAATCCATTTATACGTAGAGAAGGACCTTTCAACATCAACTGAAGTTACAGGTACATATTTATAGAATGACAATAATTCATTTTCATTATCTAATCCTTTATCTATATTTTCACAAATGTCTCTTAATGCATCTAGATCGGGATTTCTGTCCATAACGTTTTCTAATTTTTGTTTTACTGGTTCAGAAGAACACCAGCTTAGAACAATTCTTGCTTCATCAAAAATATGGAAAGTTTCCGTCAACAATAAGTTAGACTTTTGCAATTTTTTTAATGAAATTTGAATTATTTTAAAATATTCGTCAATGTAATCTAAATCAGTTTTTAAACTTTCTTTTCCTAGGACAGTTTTAGCATGCCTGATAGACAAAGAATCAGAACTTCTTAGAAGTCTTACAATAGTTTTTATTTCTTCGTAATATTCAGCATAATACGAAGCTGCTTCTAGCCATGTACCCCACCTTGTTATGACAGGTTCAGGTGGCAATGGCAGGCTCGGAAATTTTTCCCTTAACAATTTTACTCTATTAGGAGCTTTTAAAAATATTTTTTTTACATTTGAAATTAAAGTATCCACATCCGCATATTGTGTCCGTATTTTTTCTGCAACGCGGTTAAGAGCGTGTGCTAAACAGGTAACATGTATCATATTTGGCAAGGAGTTCTTTAACATTCTTCCTGCTTTTAACATATATGCTACGCTATCAGAACATAAAACTAAAACATCTCCTACTTTGTCTTCATACGAGTCACCCCACATATTTTCTAGGCATCCAATCACAAAATGAGCTATTGTCTCTCCATTTACTTTTTCTAACATTTTGCAAGCTATTAAAAATGGTTTGTTTGTTGCGAGATTTAAAGGTTTTACAAGAAAATTTACAATATAACGACCTAAATAGTCGGTAGTTTCATCTAGAGATATCCAAAGTTTCTGATTAAGAATATGGTCATGGATTGATGCAATTTTTTTTTTAAAAACTATGTCTAAATAAACCTTTCTCAATAACGATTCATCGGGAATCCTTTTAACATTTGTACATTTACAACACATATATTTCATTAAAAAAGTTTTAAACTCTGGTCGATTTACTCGTGACCAGGGTATGTTACACCATATAAGAAATTGTATTAAATCTAAATAAAATTCTTTGTTCACTTGCCTAGCAGTACCTTGATGTTTTGGTCCGTCAATATGCCTCTGTATATTGCTTTTTTTGCATACAATAGAATTCTCACATTTAGAACAAAATATCGTGTTGCTAGCGGGGTCGTGGTACAATTCGGGGTGATCTCTAATCCACGACTGTACAATCCCGTCGGTAGGTTTGGTCGCCATTTATTTGCTAGTTGCGTTGAGGCAGAAAAATTACTGAAAACAATGAGACAAATATATAGTTTCTACACTTTTCCAGGGACGTCTTCGCGTAAAATATAGTTTGATGATAGAATTGCCAGTAGCTCCAACATTTGTGCACGAACTCAAATATAAAACACTGAATAAAATTCCATAAATAAATAGTTGCATAAAATTGTTTGAATTTGGTAAATTTATCAAAAGCAGTCTAATATTTAGAATGTTTTAAAAGTGTAGTACAAATCAAAGACTTACCAAGTAATTTGATTGCCGTAAAGCGCAGTAAATTTCTGGTTGCAGTAAATCGTAGTCCGTAAATTCAAGCCAAGGTAGATAGGTACAAGTAGTGATATGGTTGCAATAAATCGCAGTCCGTAAATTCAAGCCAAGGTAGTTATGTGAAGCAGATCCAATAAACGATACGAAAACAGGTTAATAAAATATTCACGAGTCTAAGATACACACGCTGCCGAGGTAACTATAGAAGTGATGCACGCACGCATACAAGTTATGACGCCGTTTGGATGCAAAACACCCTCACCCTTCAACCCTTTTGTCATTGTTTACTTAAACAATGATTCGTTTCCCAGAATAGCCAAAGCATGCTGTCCCTTTCTTAGCGTTTGTTGTTGTTGTTTATCACTGGTTTGCAGTGTATTGCTACAAACACTTAAAGGGACAGCATGATTTGGCTATTCTGGGAAACGAAAACATAGGCGAATCCAGTTTTTTACCTGAGTTAATAACAAAATAAATCTTATTGAAGTTTGTTAAAAAGGAAAATTAATTCAGTTAGTTTTCTGTATGAATAACATTAATATTAAATGTACTTAACTGATATCCTAAAACTTGGAACAAATTCCCAATTTCCGGGAAAGATTTCCCGGAAAAAAATGTTAATGGTAAGGAAGTCTCCATTTTTTTTGACTCTGTTCTTTGAACTTTAGGTAAATTAGCTCACCTAATTCCGATCACTGGTGATCACTTACACTGATGAAGACTCAGCATAAGTCTAAACTAAGTTGCCTTCACCGATAGTACGGTATGTGAAAATTCCCGTTTAACAGTATGAATAATCAAATTTACAATAGTTTTTGAAATAAATGTTTGTTGATTGTTGATAAGTACTTTTTATTTTAACTAGGTAGATACTTTGAATATGTAAATATAAACTGATTGTTTCAGATTTTGTACGTAAACCTTGCTACGGTGGGCAACGTTTTTGTATTGTGGGGCCTAATTATTGTAAACCTTGCTACAACGGGCAACTCATTGTTTTGTTTTTGCGACCGGCTACTATAAGTAGGCGCAATAAAACAAAAAGTGGCCCACTCGTAGCAAGATTACATAGGCCCAACAATTCATCACTCTAAGGCCACTGTAGGAAAGCCTACAACTATACAAAATAATCAGTGGCCCGATGTAGGGAGAACTACTGTAGGAAAGTCAAAGGCCCAACAATATAAACCCAACTGTGGCACACTGTAGGAAGACAACAAAGGCCCAACGTTATAAAATAATGAGTGGCCCTCCGTAATAAGATTTAGATAGGCCCAACAACACACAAATTATTGGGCCACTATAGGGAACTCCTTATAGGACCGACAATACAAAATAGTCAGTGGCCCAATGTAGGGAGAACTATAAAGGTACAAGAAAGCAAATCGATTAATGGCCCACTGATATGAAATCTACATTGGTCCAACAATACAAATCTATCAGTGGGCCACTTAGGAAATTCTACATAGCCCCAAGAATAAACCAATGCAGTTGGCCCCACACGATGTCCCAACTAAAAAAGAACGTCCACTGTAGGAAAACCTACATAGGCCCAAAGCAACATATCAATCAATATGCCACTGCAGGTATAACGACATGGGCCCAACAATACAAAACATCAGTTGGCCCTCATCTATGGGCCTACCCGAAATAGATGGCCAAACCGCACCGATGGCCAACTAACGATTAATATGAATATACATGGTTAACTGTAGGATTAACTACATGGGCCCAACAATACAAACCATCAGTTGGCCCCCATCTATGGGCCTACCCGAAATAGATGGCCAAACCTTACCGTTGGCCAACTAACGATGACTACGAGGCCCAACCAAATGCCTACAATAAATGCTACTAGGGTTCTATATACCCAAACCATCTCAACTCTCGTTACTACATCTTCATTCACTTCAGACCTCCTCACTCTCACTCACATCAAATCTATCGTTCATTCTATCGTTCAAAGTTACACCATACATACTTCTCAAAGCTCTCATCTCCACTGCATTTAATCGACTTTGACGTTTCTTCTGCCATACCCAACTTTCACTTCCATATATTAGTGTCGGCACTAACACTCCTTTAAAAGGGGAAAAGGGGAATAGGGAATAATTACTTGTCCCCACGAACATTACTCAATAATAATAGAAGGTACCACATAGCTTTACCTAACCTAACCTAGGTATGGTGTGGCGCTGGTTTTGATTGGGAGAACAGCAACAATATATGGGTACTACAGACCCATACTACAAATACTTTTAAAACATAAAAACTATCTAAATAATACTAAACTAGGAGAGAATACTGTTTTATATTTGTATTGATAGGACCACGAAAAGGCTGTCGCCCTCCAGCCCTCGTGGAATAGCAATGCTAATTTTCTGACCGAGGTAAGCGCCAGCCCTTTGGTCATTGGTTTCGTCCATTCGAGATTTCAGGGTATTTTATATCACACCTAAATACAAACCAAAACAATGCACAACCAAGGATTTCATCACACGAATCCCACGCATGACCAACCTTGGCCAAAATGCAGGCAACAGGTTACCGATCTTGGATCATGCCACCTACTCACTCGTTTTGCGAGATATACTTTATGAAAAAGGATTTTCAAATATGGTCGAACGAGCCTAATCTAAAATGGTAGATCATAAATTACCTCATATAAAACAATGATTTATGAAACGTGACTTAAATAAATCATAGGATTAATCACGATAAAGATTATACGATTTATAAAGAATTCAAGCTGATGACCGCGATTTCATTGGCCTTGAACACTTCTTGCGAGAATCTAATGGCGCTTATAAACAGGCTAGTTTCGTGGTTCATTGCTGCATTTGAGTAAACGTCGCACAAACAAAAAACAAAGAGATACGCTTAATTGTACCAAGAAATATCTACAAAACTAATTCGTTTACGAACGCTTTGACGGTTAAACGCAGCCTAGTCTTAAACTAATACCGACACGAACCCTTGACGACCTCTGTGGCGCAGTGGGCGAAGGCCCGCCTGAGACGCAGAAGGTTGCGGGTCCGATTCCCGCCGCGGGACAAATGTTTGCATCTGCTAATATTTGTCTCGGGATCTGGGTGTTTTCTATGTATAATATGTATGCATTTACAAAAAAAAAGTATATAAGTAGTATATCAGTCATGTAGTTCCCATAATACAAGCTCTGCTTAGTTTGGGGCTAGATGATGCTGTATTTATTATTTATTTATTATTTATAGGCCACAAACTGTGACTGGTATTACTCCAGTAGTAGATACATACTATTTACCGACTACACAGCCTACTTCCAGTCTGTCTGAACTGTGAACGATCGATAGGGCGACAGACGCATTGGACAATAGCTATTAAGTAATTGGGTCGGCGGCGCCGGTAAAGGAATAGTACTAAATACCTTTAAATAAATAAATAAACGACACAATTATTCCTGACCTCACACTAGGATTCCCTGTATCGTGGCTATCAGCGTGTTACCACAATACCCAGACCCGGAACAAAATTAAATATAGGCAGAACATACATACTTTTGTCCCGCAGTGGGAATAGAACTCGCATCTCTTGCGTCGCAGCCCGCTATCTTGCCCGCTGCGCCATCGAGTTTGCCGATACCTCAGCTCAAGACAACGGTTTTGTCTAACGTTAAGACAAAAAATATTTTCTCCCTCTCTTTTGTTTGACAGAATAGGTGACAAATATATTTTGTAGACAAAACGTTGTCTCATGTTAAGCGGGCAGGTGTCAAAATCAAAATATATTGATTTGTTAAATACGTTATGAGCGTGGTTTTCGTCGTTACTGTCGTTTGCACTGCATACACGCGTAGTGCTGATAACAGCTAAGTAATGTAAAGTACTGTTTATCGGCAATATCACTACATCAGCGTCGTCGGCTAGCGAATAATAGTTAGTTGCAGGTTTCTTATCTAAAATCTTTGACACAACAGCAAGAAAGCTACAAAAGTTGTAGCTTCATAAGAAAACTCAAAAAGTTGTTTCAACTTTTTGAGTTTCCCTATGAAGCTATAACTTTTTTAGCTTTCAAGCTTTCTTGCTGTTGTGCTAAATATTTAAGATTTGAAAATTACTTTGCATAGTTGGGTAACACAGAGGGCCTTATCGCTATTCACTGCAGTCAACAACAGCGATACATAAAATAGTAAATACATCGAAGATAGCTTTACCTATCTATTTATTAAACTCAAATTAAACTTTAGATAAACGAAACTTAAAACATACTTATCTGAAATCAACTTATCTGAAGTATTTAGAAAAAAAAGACATGGATTTCGGCTGGGGAATGAACATTGGGTCTGGGTTTTGTATTTTTCTCACGATACGTGTTGTAAGGATACTCATCGGTATCATCGGCCGGTTGACTTTAAGTAAAATATCTAAGGGCCTTGAGCCGTTTACAGCGATCACTGCGGCTGTGGTGTCCTACGATTGTTACCTTTTAAAATATGATCTATCGGCTCGTGTCTCTCTGGGTGTTTTCTATGTATAATATGTAAGAATTTACAAAAAAAAAGTATATAAATAGTATATCAGTCATGTAGTTCCCATAACACAAGCTCTGCTTACTTTGGGGATAGATGATGCTGTGTGAAAAATGTAATAACACTGAGAAACGTGGTACACAGAATTGGCATTGGATGCACTTACATGAATTGGGATTAAAACTTGTTTCGTTTTTGTTCAAATCCGATCTAGCGCTATGGTCATTATATAACAAATAAAAAATAAATATATAATGCTGGACATTTTTCACACAGCATCATGTAGCCCCAAACTAAGCAGAGCTTGTGTTATACATATTATACATAGAAAACACCCAGAACCGAGACAAACATTACAAACACTTGTCCATTATATCTACCGAATAATTATCAGCTTTTACGAGTTCCTCTATATTACAACTTAAATGCTGATAATGGTGTTAAAGTCGATAAATGGGAATCAGGCCACGCGCCTACTTGATCATTGCAGTGACTGATAGTATAGAATTACCGATAGCTGAACTGAATACCTACCTTCCGACCAGTTACGGCTAAAATGGCTAAGTGTCTTACTAGAAAATTTGTTTGCAGATACATGTTTTATGTAGGTTTATCTAGAATCATTGTTTCTCAATAATCCTCTCATACAAAAAGAAGAGGCAGAAGTGGTTAGGTACTGGAGATGTTATGTATATCATTTTTGTTCATATAACTGATAAAATCATTCCATCAAACGAAATCAGACAGTATGGTGCCAATCGATATCATTATCTTAAATGTATCCCTACCAGAACTACCTATCTACGCTAATTCCCAAACTATATAGTAATAAATTATTAAACTTTAGATACTAGCTGAAGGTAATATTTTCAGCCAATCCATTAGTAGGTCGATACGACTGTCAATATAAACTAGGGCGCCGAACAGCGTGTTTTTATTTTATTTTAATCACGACCTAAATTCATTGTCGCTCCATTGTACCTTTGTCAGTATTGAGGACAATAAGGATACTTGCTTATAAAAATTACATCAACAGTTTACTAAAGTTTTATTGATTTTTTTTGTTGAGTAAACTGAATTTAAGTTTTTATACTCAGTTGTTAATAGCCGGTTTTGAATCATCGCAGTGTATGAGCTAGCTTAGCTATTTGGCGTGAGACTTTTATTATCGCGGGGGTCAAGGTTCGAGTCCCATTGGAGACGGTTTGAAAAGGCCGTTTGTTTGAATCACCGGACGTGTTCAGTGCTTTGTTTTTTTGCTGGCTGCTTGTGTCGGTAAGAAAATGAAAGAAACATCTTAAAGTACTTTTAAAACCCAACATTATTATACCTAGTCTTACTCAGAGCAGTGGGTTTATTTGTCATTGTTGTTGGTATAATTTCAATAGAGAAGTTGCACAAGATAAGGTTTTACAAAAAGCATTTAGCTGCAAATAGGTGTACCTACCTAGTGAGTTAGGTAGGTACCTAGTCAAATCTTATCCAAGATAATTGTTAAACATAATAAAAAACGCAGACTAGCGCAGATAGGTATGTAGGGTAGTTTTGCACTAGGTAATTAGGAATGTACGAATTATTTATCTGTGACTTTATTTTTCCTAAATTAATGTAGTAAAGAAAATTATTAAACCTTACCTGCATCTGCATAAGTCTCGAACCACCACCCTTCTCCATGTTGAACGATGAACACAAAACAAACTACTGGAAGACAACAATTTAAACAGTCTCACGTTATTTGTTATTATCAATAAAACTTCTAAAATATTCCGATACAAAATATTAAAATATAACACGCGATTTAATTTATTTTATGTAAACACAAATCCACAAAATTTGACACAAAATGACTGTTTTCTGACAGCATCAACTGCTGTGATTCGCGTTTTCAAATAAGGAATTTGCGTTCAGAAACTAGCTATGTTTTAAGTTTCAAGTTGTTCAACATCTGTTCGCCGCAAATACTGCTGTTTTATTTACGAAAATGTTTTAGAAAATACCGATCAAACGCTGCGCGGTCGCTTGGCGACTCGGCTCGTCATCGTCTGCGAAGGATCCGATCGTGGCGAATCACAGAGAGCCTAGCGAGTAGCGAGTAGCTTGCATGACGTGACTACGCGCTGAGTAATCGACTGGCTGCTGCACCTACACGGCCTAAAACCTCACCCAAAACAATATTATTTTATCTACACGAATATTCTGTACTAATATTATAGAGAGGTAAAGTTTGTAAGTTTGTATGTAGGACAATCTCCGAAACTTCTAATACGATTCAAAAATTCTTGCAGGTTCTTCAGGGTGAACATAGGTTATATTATTCCGTTGAAATAAAATACTTTTCGTGAAGTCAAATTATGCGTAAGTCGACTGAAAAACGGTCGAACGAATGCGTTTCTAACGAACACTACTTTTCATCGGCTAATTTTTATCCTGGTAGGTACCACGCGGGCGAATCCGTGGGCAGTAACTAGTGCCCAATAACTTTACTGACACGAAACCGGTATTGGCGTCGCTAACACGAATTAGCTAAGTCGTATAATGTCTGGCAATTTTACGTACACAAGTGACTTAACCGACATATGGAGTATTAAAAT
The DNA here is from genome assembly GCA_961405105.1 of Perizoma affinitatum. Lineage (NCBI taxonomy): Eukaryota > Metazoa > Arthropoda > Insecta > Lepidoptera > Geometridae > Perizoma > Perizoma affinitatum. The sequence continues at coordinate 9,092,609 of OY560205.1, read as the reverse complement.
AAATAGCCAGCCAGCAGCCAAAGTGAAAGCTCTTATCATAAACGCTATATTCTGAATGGCAAAGCTTATGCTGGTCTCGAAAATGTCTACTCGAACTCTGGCTTACTCGTGAAACCTTACTACCACAGACTTACTAAGGAAGCTACCTACTAAGTAGATACTTAGTACCTACTGTTTATTGTTCAAGTTATATCCGTTGTGGGATATTAACATGTCGGCCACAAAAGGAAAAACATCTGTTATAAATTAACTACATAGGTCGGTAGTATAAAAATATCGATCCTTATGGTGAAGTTAACAAAGGAATACATTTGCTTGGAATATTAAACATATGTAGAATACCTAAGTATTTAACAGTGTTCTTTAATTGTTGAGTTAATGACTTTTTTTATACAAGTGGCTAACAAACATATGGCCCACCTGTTGATAATCGGATACCGTAACCTATAAACGCTTGCAAGAACAGAGTTTATAACTCGCGCGTTGCCGACCCTCTTACATAACGTATGAAAAGTGTCACGTGCCTGTAGGTAATTTCACCGGCAACCTTCAATCCGGAACACAGAGGATTAATATATAAATAATAAGTAATATTTGTACCAAAGGCTTTTATTAAAAAAGTTACATACAAACATTCATAATTGTTACTGTACTAAGTATCTCGGACACACGACACGTCGGGCTAGCCACGCACTTCTACACATCATTAATTACCAATCCTAAATTAAAATAAAATTATTAGTTTTATTATCACTGGTAGGCATTGAAGACACGAACTTTGACGATGTAATTGTTTATTTGCGAGAAATATGGTTACACAGATCTTATGGTAAGCAGTTATTGATTATAGATTCACATATTTAACCAAACATATTGGTATGCAAACGTTTTACTAGTATATAATATATATCAATTTAATTTGGCTTAACCATAACGGTAGTTTTGTCTCGTCGCGGCTCAAACAATGTTTGAAGAGAATAATTTGCATTTGAAAAAAAAATGGTAATTATGAGAGCGTTTTAGTTATTTTCTAGGACTTGAAATCTTTTGAAGCCTACCAGTGATAATGTTATTATGTCTACACAGCTAATTTGTATCTAAATGTGTTAATTAACACTTAAGGTGTTTTAAGGTTTTATTTTTATTTGTAAATAAACTTAAGCTGCTATCGAACACATTCCAAGCTCTATTATAGCAAAAAAGTTTCAACACTAGATAATCCGGCGTAGAATAAAATTAGCTGCGTAAACGATGTTCAAAATAAAGCTATGAATCAATATTACAAAATATACGAACACATCTCTGCATTATCAATAAAAATTAATTGCAAGCGATTAATACAAAAATACATCATTTCATCTTATCATTTCACCACGACGATTCCAGCGCCTTATTGCTGTACCTTCTAGAGGGGGCAATGTTATGTACTAATTACTAGACAAAACTCTTGAAAACTTTGACACTCAATAAAGAAGTACAGATTAACAGCAATTTAGCTAAATTTCAAGGGTTAAAGGGAATAACGTGCGGTATCATATTATAATGTACTTTAATTTCATCGACATATACCTCATTCATATGCATAAAATTTCATAAAAGTGTCATACATATTTCCGTGACAATAATAATTGCCACATTGACCGCCAATTGGTAACTGACACATACGGCGTTTATGATCATAATAATTGCCACATTGACCGCCAATTGGTAACTGACACATACGGCGTTTATGCTCATAATTTTGCGAAATACCGCAATTGGGTTACAGGGTTAAAGACAACACCACGATTATTTATACCTTATTTTGTTCTAATATTAGTCTATTCTCATACAATACTACAACATCTATGGCTACATTACAAGATTTTTCATCCACAGTGATCATTAAACGTTGTGTTTAGTTACTCTATGGTGATTATGAGGGATATCAAATGTTACGCCTCATTTGAGTAACTTTTATCCGGTCTTTGCCGAGCTTATTTTGAAATGTAGGTATCTTTGGGTTTCTTGACTTTACAAGGATCTGTAATAATCTGATTTGGATACAATCCTGCAATGTAGCCTTTTGCAGGGGCTGGGACTTCGCAATTGCCGTGCCTAGGGTACACACACAGGTATCAGGTAAATAACGTTTTTACGTTAGGCAGTCTTTGGGTAGGTCGGAAGATATTTAGCGACTAAAATACTTTTAATAATTGTACTAAGTTATACCACCTAACAATGCCGACGCTACGCTATGCCAAAACGTTGCTCTACGACTTTCAAGATCTTTTAAAAATATTAAGACCCAGTCAAAGGCTGAACCTAAATAAGTAGGTACTCGTTGAGACCTTTGAGATGATCTTTAAAATTTTTAACAGATCTTACCGACACTTCGTGTTTTTTTTGTTTTTTTTGTTAGGTATACATTTTCTACCGACCACAATGACTACATACTAACATCGACTTAAGTAGGTAGTATCTATAACTACTAAAATACGAAATCATCCGCTGGTACAATAATTGGTGTCATATTATGGAAAGCCAACTTTCCAAATTAAAATAATAAGGTAAATACTAAATTTCTCTTTAACTCTCTTTTTAAGTTTGTGCGATATCAAGGAAATGTTTCCAGAAATTATAATTACCCTGATAATATTGAGTAAAAAATTCAAAAATTGTGTTTGCGATAAGGTGACTCCAAGAGAGGTTAACAGTGAGACTTTTTTCCAAATGCTGTTTACAAATGGGTATAAAAAATATCAAAGTATCAAAGTTCACGAACAATTTATTAAACGATAGAATTTGAGAGTTAAAAACTGAAAAGTACTTAGTCTATCATTTTGAACAATACCTAAAACTTATAGGCCGAAGAGTTATTTTCCTAAGTTTTAACACACATCTGGCTAACCAGCTAACCATGCAACTAATATTACAGATTTTGAAAAACCAATTTGGCACATTTTTTTTTCAAATACATTTTGGTTTCAAATCCCATGCTTTCTGAAGTTATAAATTTAGTGTTATAACATCAAATACAATATTCAAATAGAATAGGTACTTTGTTTACCAAATAAGTAAGTTTAGTGACCAGCACATTATTTAATTTTATAATACATAACATAAAAACACAAACATTTAATGTGAAAGTTGTGAAAATGACACAATGAAATAAAAAAGAATTACGTACATCAAAACTTGCATTAGGTATTAACCTAAATATAAAAGAAAAGAACATCAAAACCAGTCACAAACTATGCACAATTATTTGAAGAAAAGTACAATATTAAGTGCCGATTGGTTTATATTTGAAGACACTGTCCGAATATACCTGCGATTAAAAATTTTGTTATCAAACGCCTTTAGGTCCTGATTTTCAATGAACGCTGAGCCTGCAACCGCACGCTTCACACTCTTTATAAAACACAAGGCGTCCCGGAGAGTCCATAAATCTTAGGGCAAAAGGCATTTATTGGTGATCAGGACTTTTAATCGCCACAAAGAAATAACAAGCACCAATTATATCGCATATCGCCTCTTATAGCTCGGGCTTACCCTGATACTGGATTTATTAAGCAGCCCAAAGGTCTCCAGCATAACTGCTGTTTTATCGGGGAAAGATAGCTTTTCTAGTCTTCTTGTTATCGCTTTATGGATAAGGCGTGTTTCATCAGTTCTAAGGGGGGTTCACTGGACAAAACATTCACCACCAAATGACGCCAAATGTCGAAAAGAAACCATTATACGGCGTGATTCGAGACGCGACGTCATTTCGACGATGAAACGTGAATGCCCAGTTTACATCATGAAGTCCCCACAGTCGATCCCCATGTCCCAGTCATCGGTGCCGGTATCGTCGTATTCTCCCATAGCCTGTTCGTAGGCTGAAGCCTCGTATGCCGTCACTCCGTCGAGCATGGAGCAGGCTTGGGACACGTTCGAGTGATGCATGACCGGCATCGCGTGTAGGGCGAAATCATCACCGTCTTGGGACCAGGTGAGACCTGGAAATGAGAATATTCATGAATTAGTGCGCGTCATTGAGTATATGAGGATGATGTCGTTCAGCCCAGATGGCGTCCAATCTTCTATTTATTAAAGAAGAAATTCGTTTGCTCTTATTTGACTACAACTATCATCTTGGTTTTGAGAATGTGTATAGAAAGTTTGTACATAAGAGTGTGTAGCGACCTGATTTGGGATAAGTTACATCAGATCAACGCAGAGCGAAGAGCAATAAACTCCTCTTATTCAATGAGCTACTTCATAACATACACAGGTGGCCATCGAAGTGTCTAGATGCGCGTTGCGTGGTTACAACGCAACTTGAACATATATAATTTCTCCGATAAAACTGTCGGTCCTAGGACCCCGGGCAAGTGGATCAGATGGATCAGCCCGGTGTAAGATCTTCCTTTTGCAAATGGAGGACACACATCCAACCGTGTTCTTACAGGATAACAGCTGCCGTCTATGCCAAGACAAACGGTACGTTTCGTAAGGCTTAGCAAAATATACTTGAAATGGGAACCACTTTCCTATTTTGTAGTTATTTAGGACACCATTTTGCTGGTGTAATCAGCAGGTATCGAAATTTTGCATGAACAGATTAGGTAGCAAAAGCTCACAACCCACAGCAAGAAAGTTTTGTGAGTAATATAACCAACCCATTCAACTCGTATTTTTTCTAAGAAGTTGAGAAGACGTTACTTACGTCCATTCCAAACTCCGTTAGGCAGGGTGACCCACCCCCAGCCTTGTCCCCACGCCAGCTCATGGTCCAGCTGACCTGCCAGCGGAACCTGGCGTTTGATGACCGCAACCAGTCCGCGGCCGTCCAGTGCACCAGCTGCGTTTCTGTCGCTGTGGGAGTACACTTCGGTGGATGTAGCTGTAATCAAGGGACATATGAAAGTCTTCTGTAGGTTCTGTACCTGATTTTACAGTTGGTCTCCGGTAGATCGGCGTTAAATAACTTCTCCTTCCAAATAAATAACTCTATCGTCTTCACTTATTCAACATCCGTTTATTCCGAAAAGTCACATGCAGAAAGACGGTCATTGTGCATCAAATATAAAAGCTAGGTTATATCCTCTCTCTGATTTTTTGATAGATCTATTGATATGTATTATTTTCTTAATCGTGCAGTATCTGTTGTTTTTCTTCGTGAAATCTCTTACAATATATCATATTATACAAGTTAATTAATTAAGAGGCTGTAGTTTTGGCGGGAACGCTGACAGCTCATATGGTGGTCATGATGGAGTGGGTGTTAGAACTTTATTTCTTTTTCTTTCAAAGCAAAACTTATTGTATAAGTTCACTTTTCTCATAAAAAAAATAAATGTTGGTTTAATAAATTAAACCAATTAAACCAATAATTAATGGCCATAGCAAAAAAACATTACGAATAACATTATTCCTAAATCAATAACAGCTTAAATATCTTCTTAGTTACCACTTTTTATCAAGCCTAATCTGGTGGGTATCAGGTAGGTACTTATGTTATTTATTTACTGGAACGATCGACACTGAAAACCCCTTATGATTCTAAAATATTATGTAAATCCCTTTGCCTTAACCGAGTTTACACCAAAACGTAATTTTGTTATCGACAAGCCGAGAATCCGTATTCAAGGATTATAAATCTCGACATTAGATATGCTAATCCGGTTCGCCGCAACTAGGAGAGTAGGTACTGAGCAGCCAACTTCTAGAATACGTTGTGGTGGAACCCAATTAATACAATATTAACATGTTTTACAATATTTGACATTGACAAGAAAGGAGACGGCGTGCTCCAATTTTTAGTTTCAATCAACAAAAAGCTTTGTTCAGCGTCGCGTCACGCCGTCAGCCGTTTCATAGTAGGTAGTACCTACCCACTTGTATTGGACCCTTTCTGAATCGAAAACAACAAAATAAAAAGTTTCCCCACCCAGGGGTTCCATAGCTGGTTCGCCAACTTGTAATGCATAATCCTTGTTCATGCCGAAAGTCCAACCTTTGTTTGACCTTCATTGACTTTCACACTTCGGTTGGAAGCCGGTGGAATTATTCTGGGATGGCCGCTTTTGACGATTGCTTTGAAGTTAACTCAACTCATTTGGCAATCAAATACCAGAAAATCAAAGATCATATATTTTTTTAAATTAATATTGTTATCCATCACAACATTTACGGTTCGTGTCAATGGGCTCCGGATTTCCCTTCCATATTGGTCACCATGCCTGGGGTATGGTATAACTAGCTCATAAAAACCATACTCATTTATTCCCAGTACACTCGGTTTTTTCAAATAAATAAAGATCTGGTCATTTATTCAGAGAAATTAAAACAGACAACACAATGATTTCAGAATTGGTTTGCCTTTCTTTACCAAAGCGTTTTCGCTAATCCCTCTAAGTGGACACCGTAAATGTTTATAAAGAAATGTCCTTGGTTCTATTTTCCTGATTAATGTAAGGACGCTGGGGTAGAGCTCGAAAATCATATAAAAATAATATCAGAAATGAATTAATTCCTCCCGATTGACATATTTATTAGGCTCCGATCGCTCGCTTGAACGATTATTTCGCTTGAACGATTTCGTCAATCTTGTGACCGTACGAAGCTCGCAGGTGAATTTATCGAACCTGTTGGAATGTTTTGTAACATTTTGTCCGGACGAAAGTTTAATCTTGTTCAGTATTAATTGAAATACTTTATTAGGAAGGACCTTTTATTTAAACGAAATAAAGTGTACATAATATAGCCACAAATAAGGTTGACTTGTTTTCAACCGACTTTAAAAAAGTAGGAGGTTCTTTAATCGCCTGTATGTTACGCGATATCTTCCGCTTTTAATGATGCTTTTTTTATTGGGTATGGTAGCGAGCGTCCAAGCGAGTTTTAATATAATAATAGTTTATGAAAAAAATTCCACCCCTTAAGGGTGAAATGGGGTATGAAATTTCATAAATTACTTTTTATCAACTTCCCGTTGCTTTTTATTTTGCCTGAACTTTTTATTTTATTAATAGTAGGAAAGGTTGAAAGCGTATAAGTAAATTTGAGCGCTTCCGTGCCTCAAACAGTGCCGTGGCCACTAAACTTTAGAACTTCACACTACGTCATACGAACTTGTATAACCTGAATTAAAATGACACTCACATCCCGACCCCTTTCGGCTCTAGACAAACTTTGTTACCTCCGAGTCTTATGAGGATAGTTAGTAAAGCGACTTAGCCTTGAGTTCACCAACAAAATAAATAAATAATGCTGGACGTTTTTCACACAGCATAGAATGATAGAAAATTCTTTATTGCACAAAAAATATGAGTACATAGGCGAACTTAATGCTAAAAAGCATTCTCTTCCAGATAACCTTTGTGTATTGTGCCTTCACCGAGGAAGTGATTGTAGACTCTAGCCCTGAACACTTCAGCATCATCTAGATCCAAACTAAACTTCTATTATGGGAACTACATGACTGATATACTACTTAAATACTTTTTTGATTAGGATTTTGATTAGTTTCCTAATCAAAAAGCTTAGATTAGGACTTAACCACCCGTTATTATGTTGGTGAATTCTGGCCAACACAATAACGGGTACTTTGCGTAACAATTAAGTCTCAGTGCCATATTACATCAGAGTTACCATACTTTCGTTACGCAAAGCAGCTCCTGCTGGTCCGATCACAATCGAGGCATCCTCCCTATTTTATATACGACAACAACTCGTATCGTTCAACGACTGGTCGAAGCGACGCGTGACAAGAGAGCTGGCTCTTATCTGGGTCAACGCATTAGCATTGCCATTCAACGTGGCAATGCGGCCAGTATTTTGGGAACGCTTCCGCCTGGTAGTGATCTGGATCAGTTGAGCTATCTATAGATCGTTTGCAACGGTCTGTTTCATTTTTTGTATATACCTACTTGTACATAGTTGTATGAATAAATGTACTCGTATCTAAATCTAGTTCTGTTTTACACTGAATTCAGATTTTGAGTGACACAAAGCCTTAGACACAGATATTATAATACTAGTACTTTAGGTATGTCTCTTACATAATAACCCGAATGAGATGACGGCTTAGGTAAAGTTTTTACATGTTATCGTCTTCTCGCGAAGACGAAAACATGTAAACACAGGAAATCCTAGTGTGGGGTCAGGACTATGTATGAGTAAATGTATATATAAGAAAGTTTTATTTGTTTGGAAGAACATTGAATTATTTAAGACTTCAAAAGTAAACGCCAAGATTTAAAAATTTGCTGTCTGAAAAACAATACTGCTCTTTTTAACAACAGTGTCTGCTGTATGACACCACGGATATAAAATCATTTACTCAAATGTATTTTCGAAATAGGCCAAATTCATCATCTTAAATTGAAACTTCATAAATTACTAATACAGAAGATTTTTTTATGCACAGTTTAAATCAGCTAATTAGGTTAGCTAATTATTCTCAGTACTTACTAAATAGTACTGAAATGGAATGATCTCGTAAAGTTAAGATAAACGATCTTCCGTCTCTCCTAAGTTACGAAATTCATTTTGCAAGTAACGAATTTCAAATTCTCATTTTTCCAATATCCACTCTCTTGCAGCGTGAAGGGAAGCTTTATAAATGTGAACTTCAGGATTGGTTTAATCCGGTATTAGCATCTGTGAGGGAAAAGCTAGATTATTCCATCCAATTCTATTCTTTTGTATAACTGACTGACAGCCAATGTATAACCGCGAGTCTTAGAGACTTGAAAATATGCGAGAATATTCCTTTTGTGTAGGATTGTACGAAATGCCTATACATCTAGAGGGTGCTATAATAGAAATACGTTCTCCAATAATACGTCAAAGAACGGGCACAACAATGGCACCTGTGCTTATTACTGCATATGCTCACAGGTCACGTGCAAAGGACGTGTTCAACGCGGCAATGCACGCTGTCACCCGAGATTGTAATATTTGTGACAGTAATTATTAAAATCCTATTCGTTCTCATTACGAAACGTGGTCTAAATTCGAGTTGAACTCAAATAATGTTAGATCCACTTAAACCAAGGTTTAAATACCTTATCGAAAAATAGAGTATTATTGTAAAATAACGAAGGTCTAAAATATAATATAAATATAAAACAAAACCACGGGTGTCTTTTAAAAACAATTCTAAAACAGAATAAAAAAGGAACACACAATTACCAAAAGAAAGTAGGTTCTCAAAAAGAGGTTGAGTTATTATAGAAATAAACTAGGTAACCGCCTGGTTTATCTCTTAACAGTTATTTGTGGTCAAACCTCTTTTTGAAATATTCGGCTATTATATTATAGCATTTAATTTTAAACATTGTTTCCTTTGCACAAAAAGTCTAATAGATAAACCACCTTTCGTAATGAGACCCATTGTGTCTGAAATAATTTGTTATTTTTCCTCTAATGCGTATTCTTTCCTACGGCGGCGTAGCAACGAAAGAATATTCTGTTTTTTTTGGGATGAATTCCATCGCGAGCTTGCGATGTGAGAGACCCCAGCCGTGTGAATACTTTGGGTAAATAATATCGGCTGATTATTAGATTATTCGTCACGGCCACGGCATCGCCAGTTTTATCGCAGAAATCCTCGAATATGCTGGATATTAAATAAGTATTTATACTATTTAATAACCATTAAGTACCTACACATCTTAGTATAAGAAATAATTTCTGTTAGCTGCCTGTTCTTACCGTACTATAATATTTTTTACCTGTTTTTAGTATCATGATCACATTGATTGGAAATAAATTATGCCTAGCTGAGTAACTTTCATTCCCGATCTTTGTCTCGTAAAAGGATAATTTATCAAGTTAAGCTGATACTGAATCTCATTTTTCCAGCTTACTGGACGGATTTTGTAGCCAGCCGGTGGGTAATTTGATAAGTTGCAAACTGCTCGTGCAAAAGAATAGAAAATTAGATTAGGTATATTACTTGTCCATATTTTAACAGCGATCGGCGATCCTTTCTTTCAAAATGATCCTTTTGAGTTTTGTAATAAAATGTCATTGAATCAATTATAATTTTAATTATCCCCAGGTACACACAGTACAGGTTTTTGCTTTTAAGCAAAACATTTTTAATGAGCCATGACATTTTTGTTATGCTGCAACACAACAAACTTACCAAAACTCATTAATTTATATGTTACTTTTTGAATATGTTTGTCTAAGAATATTTATTATTATTTATGAAAGACTATTTATACCTATAGAATAATAATGTATACATATTGTATCTGTGTTTGTCTGTAGTAACAAAAAAAATATATCTATCTATCCAAAATTACATTAATAAATAGTGATATATATACTTTAAATGATAAATCATCCAAATATTGCGAAAAATAGAACCTTCTTGCAATTTGTATGACATCAAAATCAAGAAAAGTCTTGGATTGTAACATCAATGAAACCAGAGCCGAAAGCATATTTTATAATAGAAACCCTAACTGCGAGTACAAATTTCGCGACTGTAAATCATCTCTATGTATGAGTCTTGGTTCTTATCTTACATTTTCATCTCTGATGTTAATGACATATCTGCTTGTGCCTTGTAGCCGCGAGACTGATGCCATTAATTTCCTAGATGCTCCACGCATATTAAACTGATTCTGATATCATCACGATCTATGATAATAGATTAGAACAGGGTCTGTTAATACAACACTTTAGCAGTCGGATTAGAAGAAGCGAAGTTTAACTAAAACTAATGTTTACTTATGGCAAAACTTTGAAAAAAAAACAGAGGAGAATTAGGAAAATTAATTCTACGACTTAAAAAACATTAAAGTTTAGTCAATAAAAAAAACTTAGAAATTAGTAATAAGTCAGAACTGCAAAAATACAGTACGCATCCATTCAGGTAGGTTACCTAAAGAGGAGATCTGTCGCCATCCGATATCTATGCCAATAAAATTGTCAACCGATTTAAATGGATAGAATACTTGAAGTAAATATCTCAAATATCACACTAAAAAAATACGGAGTGAAAACTCTTATCTCCCCGTTATATGAGAACGGTTTTTAAGTTTTTATTGCTAAAGAAAAGTAAATAATACTTACGTCTGACTCTGACGGTTGGCCTCTTGAATGCAGTGCGAAGGTATGGCATGGACATCACCAGCTCGATGTGAGGCGGTGGGGGCAGCTGGAAACAAACAAGCCAGATCATTATTTAGTAGAAACAAATCTAATTATATTCATTCACCGTAGGAACTTCAAAGTACACTTTTTTATCAAATTAGTTAAAATAAAACTACATAATTAATCTGGTCAGTTATTTAGAGCCATTAAAAATTTAAACAAACAAGTACAGTGATTTCACCCATTCTGAAATCACTGTACTTGTTTGTTGAGTCAAATAAATTAATATAAATTAAAATCATACATTCTCAAATTAATACAATAGGTACAATTAAATAAAATATAATTTAAACTTATCATGATATGTAAGACATTCAAATCACGGGAGGTAAAAGTTTTCTAACCGTATACTTGCGTATACCGTATACCGTCATTTTTTACAAGTTCTTGTAACTCGTAAATTACTTTTACCTACCTACTTAAGCAATTTTTGCTAATACTATAAATTACTATAGAAATAAAAATATAAAAATTAAATAAAATTTAATATTTTTATTGTGAGTAAATAAAATAAACTCACAATAAAAATAAGTTTTCGCAACTTACCGTTCTTGAAATAGCTGCCATCCAGTCCCTTGTTAGCAAAATCGAAGAAAAAGAACAACATGAAAAAATATTTAGCAGCAATGTTTTATTTAAATTTATTCACAATCTAGTTAAAACAATCGAATATAAATTAGATTCCTAATTACTTCCATTAGGGGCAAGTAGGTAATTAAACACAGAGTAAAAATGGCGAGAGGCTGTGAAATGCTCAATATGTCACGTGACCCATTGGAAACATTCAAATAGAAAGCAGATCGGCGCATGATCAAAGGTAACTAGTGCAGGTTCGGTGGTTTCATTTCGTATCGGTGAGTTCGCATCCGTATTGTGATAAGTGTATAAGCCATGTTCTAGCAAAATATCGAAGACATTAGGTAACTTGCTTATAAGTCACCGACTTAACTCTTAGAGAGTTAAGTCGGTGACTTGAGTTTTTTTATAGATTTCCTCGTTTTAGATTTTATCACCTAGGGAGATCTTAGGGATTGATTTTGGAAAATTTCATCATCCTGTGCACTTCTTGGTATATAAAAAACATACCTTCGAAGTTTCAGATGTCTAGACTAATGGTTTAAGCTGTGTGTTGATTGTCAGTTAGTATGCCGAGCCTCTAACATCGGCAGAAAGTCGGCGCAGGACCAACCTGCTTTATGCCTAAATATATCCTATGGACCTCCCAAAGGATTAATTTTATTTGAACCCCCTACCACCCCCCCACGGGATCGTAAGAGCGCGCCCTTGCTGATACGGCCGAAGATAAAGGATGTAAGGGATGTGTTTTTAGACGTAAAACTAGAGTTATATGAGAACAGAACTTTTTGGGGGAATAGATTCCGGAGATAATACTCAGCAAGATAGGTACTTTAACTGTTTATTGTCGCAGCGTTAATTTTAAGAGCGTTGCGGTGATGCATGAATTGAGTAGACTTCAACATCAAAACAAACACAAAATCAAAGTCCAAATTAATTAAAATCACTTTGAAACGTCGGTTTTATCTGCTGTTCCACCGCGACTAAGCCAGGAAATCAATTCTGAGCTTCAACTGCAAGGACCTACAGAGACCTGAAATACGGATTCACAGATATTATAATACTGTACTTACTGTACGGAGGGTATACGTCTTTTGATGGGTAAAAGTCCAATTAGAAAAGATTTTTCGGTTTTTCTCTGGAACCACCTCACGGTGTTTTCTGTCACCGTTTGAGCACTTTTGAATTCATGATCAATAACTCACATCACGCAAACAAAGCCGACGTGTTTTTCCTAACTTGGCACAAAACTCTAAACACCAAAAGCTGGCGTCGCTATTTTGGAATACTAATTAAGAATTCTATTTTACTCTATTTAGAGTCTATATTACAATAAATTCAAAATAACTTAAACACCAGCAGCTAAGTTACGAAGACCTTATCATTCTCTCCACTATTTTGGTATAATTTACAAACCGGACAAAATACACAAAATTTAAATTTTACATTTCAGTCATAGCAGTATCTTGATATCTTCTTACAAAATGTATTTCTGCTTTAATTATGGCATACCTTCCTAATGATCACTAAGATACCTCTGCCGTTCTCGGAATTCCACTCTGCATCCACCGGCTTTATCTGCCCCTAATTACACTTACAAAATGGCAATGAACAAAGATCAATAAAGCATTGATGGAAAAGTCCCTTTTCTATCAATGCTTTCATATTCTCAAGTAGACGTTTTGGATATTCCCAAGCGTGGCTAAATGCAGGCGCGGATCCATGATTTCGTTCAGAGGGGGGAGCATTTTTTGTGTAAAATAGTAATCTTTCAGAAAATGTGTTCTTAAAAATATAGAAGATTCTTTTTTAAACCTAGTAGTGATGCGTGTATAACAACTCTATTAAATATAGGGAGGTATACGATGACGATTTCAAAATTTCAAAATTTGTTAACCTAGAGTTCTTCGGTACTGAATCTGCTGGCAAAATTAGTAGGTACCATTTGTCATAGCAATTTTGGTAGTGTAATTAGATAAGGGCTGGGTACGTCTGCCGCAAGTCCGATGAAGTCTGGGCAAAAAATACAACTAACCGGAAGTCGGCTCGCGGCAAACCTAATTTAAGATGGCGGGACGAGCTGGACTTGTTTGAGAAGGATTGGTAATCATCATCACTAGACTGCGAGAAGTGGAAGGGGGATATGAAGGCCTTTGCCCTGCAGTGGGACGACGCAGGCCAATAATAATAAAAATAATTTGATATGTAAAGCAACGTTCAGCACGGTCAACACTCGGATAGATGACCTTTAGTGGGATTTACAACTGAACGCTTTTATCTTCGGAGGGGATGGTCTTTTCTTGGTTACTATAGCTTAGCATCATTTCTTTGATAAGTGGAGCTTGAGCACATTTGTAAAATACAATTCCGCGTCAGTTCGTATCAGTATCAGTATTATGACTATTACCTAGGAATTTATATACCAAAACATAGTACCTACAAGTAAGAAATTTGATATTAATATGGGACAAGACGATGTGTAAACTGATGATTTTTGATTAACTGATGATGACTATTTGTACCGTATCTTACAGTACTTATGTAATATTTGTTTGACGAATCTAAGTAATTACATGTAACATGCCCAAAAAATAATAAAGATTACGATAATGATTGTCTGAAATTTTTACTAAAAAATGGTATATTTACCATGATTTGTGGAATGTTTCCCGATATTTCGGCACAGTTGCATGTACCACTATCACGGGAGGAACTGAAGTCTTTGCTAGTTTTTAATGTTAGTGGCAGATAAATCGATCTACCCTCTTTCTCACTCTTTTATAGCGAAAATAACACCTAACATTTTTGTTCATAAACATGATAGTTACAAAAGTTATATAATGATTGTATGGTCAATGAATGCGGTTGGGGCTGGACACAGCCGCACTGAACGGGGAAAATCCACCACAAATGAAAGCCGCGAGCTTTCGTTTTTATCAAGGTCGTGATTTTGTTTTCCTACACTGTTTTCGTGACTCGCACTAGTCTACATGTAAATCGTACTAAAGCCCTCCCCACAGATACATTCCAACTACATTTACGTCGTAAAAAACTGTCACATTAGAGCGAGATCTGTGTAATGAGTTGCCATGGCAACGCTAAATCTAGTGCGGTCCGATTGTTATAGCTTCCGGAACGATAAGGCGGTTTCTTGGAAATGTGCCCTTGATGTGTGAAATGTGGGGTTATTCTGTTTTTCTGACCCACACGCACTGCTTGGGATCTGAAATTTGGAGGGAGAGTTTGGCAGGTGGAGGATATTTTATGGAAAAACCAAACTCGGGTTAAGCGTCGGACACGGTTTATTGTTAGGACCAAAATAATACATAAAGATATAACATTATTTTCCAAATTATGGAGGAGAAGGATAGCCGACATGTTGTAGACTCCTCAAAAACGGTTAGGAACGAAAAGATTCCTTCAGGGCAGTCTGTGTGACCAAATAGCATACGAAAATCCAATATTAATTTTCACTAATACCTACCGTAGGGAAAAACATGGTTATACGATTGTTTGGAGCTTTTCTGTAAACCCAGGTTGGTTTTCGCAATTTTCTGATTAATTATGCTTGTGTACCTTTGTTATTAGTTTCTCGAACTAATAGAACGCCCGCGACTTTATACGCGTTGAGTTTTTTTTAAAAACTAATTTCATTTTCTAGCTGCTTCTAAGGGTGGTGTTTCGGAAAATCTAATTGCACTTTTACCTATCAAAAGACGTATACCCTCCGTCTAGGTCCTTAGTTGAAGCTCAGTAGATTGTCAGTGAGAGTCACGCAGAGATTTTATATATTTAGGAGAAGAAGATAAATTACCCGGTACTACATTAGACTTACGCGAAGAAATTACATTCTCGTAATAAGAAAAAAATAAGCTTGTATGTTCACAAAAAGAATTAACATTATTCAAATTCATAAACTATGAAAGCACCAAATACTTCTCTAACGAAAAGATAATACGGATTGAAAGACAAACTTAACTCTGTAGTTGTTTTTTTCTTCGACAAAACAGTCAAAACAGTCAATTTTCCAACTGCAAATGCAAGTTTGTAAGTAAGTAATCGCAAAAATTTTCGATCTTTTTCAAGGAAAAGCAAGAGGCTTGCTTTTTCAAGAAGCAAGTTCTCACAGTACATGTAATAACTTGTGCTGTTAGACCTTGCTTCTTGCCAAATTTCATGATTTAGGTCAACGGAAAGTACCCTATACGTTTTGATTTATTTGCGAGTATTAAATATGTTACATAAATGGCCGTATTTTTTATTGCGCTGACTTAAAAGCTTGTTTCTTTTAAAGCTCCAAGGTACCGTATGCCTACGTATTTGATATTAATTTCAACTTGATATCTCCTCGCGTTTCTGAGAAAAGGAGTCTTGACAGACAGACAGACGGACAAAAAATAACGATGAAACAGCATGTTCTATAGATAGGTCAACTGACCCTCATTACTACCAGACGGAAGCGTTCTAAATATGCTGGCTTCGGTAGCTAAATAGAAATGCCCTCGTACCTCCTGATCTTTCTAGACATCTAGATTTTCGATGAATTTATATTGAAATTCGGAACGAACTAAATTTTTTGCTTCCGACACTTGTTTAGATTGAAGTTCCGCTATTAATAGATTTAACACTTTATTTAGCCTCTAACAGTACCGTGGTAGATAAATGTTCACTTCGTCTCCTGGGTTCACCAATTCTTAACGAAGGACTCGTTCTGGCCTTTGAATAAGAAAAAACTTTAATTTTGTTTAAAGTTCGGAAAAATTGCTCAAAATTAATGCCCATATACATATGTATCTAAGGCTTTTAAAATTATTTTAATTAATTTACGTACGCTTTAAGATGTTGTCAACTGTGGACACACAGCGGGCTTGGACAACATAATAAAAAACACCCTCTCGTCGGTTTTGAACTTAGAACAAATTTTCAAGTGTAGATCTACCAGCTTTAAAAATTCTAGATCCTTATCTTTCGGCGTTTCCTGGTAACTATCTCAAAATTTCATATCTTGACGAAGGTCGAATTGCTTGGCATAGTGCTTGCCCCAATACTGCTCCCCCCAAATCTCTTTCGTCTGTTGAGCCTCTGTGCGAGCTGACACGGAATTGTTACAAACATGCTCAAGCTCCACGGATCGTGCTCGTCTCCTAGTCGTTTAAATGGGAGTCAAGACTTTGGTTGCAAGCATGTCCGTCACACAATACTGGTACTTTAATGAATCCTATAACATTCCGAGTTGCAGTTCCCAAGAAGGGCAAATATCGAAGTTTAGCTTACTTATTTTAGCCGTTTGGGGTTGATACTCTGGGCCCATGGGGAAACGGGGTCCTTTGCCTTTTTTTAAAATTCCTTCAGGGCGACTGGTCGACGTGCCAGAGAGCTGGCTCTTATCTGGGTCAACGCATTACCATCCAGCGTGACATTGCGTCCAGTATTTTGGAAACGCTTCCGTCTGATAGTGATTTAGATCAGTTGAACTATCTATAGATCGTATCGTATTTTTGTATATACATATGTATACCTACTTGTATTAAACTACCTAAGTACCTATTAAAACCCTTTCACATTTGAAATCGATTAACCGTTAGTTAATCGATCTAAGGCTGAGGTAACTAGGTTTCTTTATGAGAAAGAGTCTTTTCATACAAGCGGTAATTACTTGGTAACACGTTGCCCTAGACGCGAGACGTGATGAATCGCCTTTTTCCTCGCGTCTCGGATCTGCTCGGGTTCCGTTTATACCCATTTCATCCCCATTTACTCCCCTTTTATCCCCTTTCACCCAATTACTATAAATAATGAGTTATCTGGTTTCTACACGAGGCGGTAGGTAAAGCTGTCTCTTTGAAGCTGTTGTAATACTGTCAACGCTAGACCACCGTATTTTCGCTTGTGGCGTAGTGGTGTAACTATATTATTTACGATATTTCATTGATTTAAGAATTATTTGTATCACTTAATCCTGCCCTTAGGTTAGGAGGTCCTTCCTCACGATCAGAGCTCCGTCGAGTGTGTCGACTCATTTAAATTACCGTAAAAACGGTAATCCCCAATCCAGGCGAGGCTCAACAGTAAAAGCCTCAGATTACTGCCATGAAGGGGTATCTACCTACTTCACTACGTATTCTAGGAGTACTACGAGCCAATAATGAGAAAAGAGCTTTATCGTCCAGAATTTTAATTTAACTTTGGCTAGCATGAGAGCAATACTAATCGGAAACTGAGACGTTCACGGTGCTCTGTACTCTGTCCTCTGTACTACCCTATCACGGTAGGCATGTAATATGTACGTAGAATACTTTTTGTGTAAAAAAAAAAGAATTTTGTTTATTCTGTGTCAGATTCAGTATGGTACGTATGCAAATATGCATCATATTCTTACATTACATTATCTGTTATCTATGAACGTTTAGCTTCTATATTAGAGCTGTATACTAACGATCACTTTTACTGACTCGTTTCAGAGCTATGTAGTAAGAAGATCAAGAAAGGACCAGTGACATGAATCTTACCTTCTGCAGAAAACCAGAGAGTATGTATGTATCCGCGATTTATTTCTCAAGGGCTCTGATATCGTTTCAGTAGCTTCGAAGCTAAAATGTTTCTATTACGACATATTACATACGCGTTTTAGGAGTACCTACAAAAGCATGTTGATTATTTCTACAATTTACTTTATGGTCATAAAAGTTCCCATCCAACACACACATAAAATAATAAATAAATAAATAATGCTGGACATTTTTCACACAGCGTCATCTAGCCCCAAAGTAAGAAGAGCTTGTGTTATGGGAACTACATGACTGATATACTACTTATATACTTTTTTTTTGTAAATACATACATAATATACATAGGAAACATCCAGATCTCGAGACAAATATTTGCAGATGCAAACATTTGTTCCGTTTTAACATATCATCATAATCTTAACTTCTCATATAATCTCAACAATTTCGGTCAGCTCGCTTAGCTTGCTATTACAAACGATCAGTTCAAAGTGGTATTCTTTAACCCAACATTATGATTCCCGGAGTTCTGAGTATCGGAACTACGAGTACCATAGTACCATAACATCCAAATCCGCAACAAATATTTGCAGACCATACAAACATTTATACCACAGCGCGAAATCAATCTGGACCACTTTTCATAACGCTCTCTGTCCCTTTCGCCAGCGGCTCTTGCATCTCGTTTTCTGTATGACGAAGGAAACCCATAGCATATAATTTATAACTTTTCTTGTTTTTTATGTTTTAAGACTGTTTTCCGTATTACACAAAGGTTACCTGGAAGATAATGTCTAGCATTTAGTTCGCCAATATACAGTACTTTTTAGTTTCGCAATAAATAATTTTCTATCTATCTATTTGCTCACATGCCAAGAAAAGGCTGTTACCAACCCAACATCACGATGCAGGCCCTGTCAGAAAATCAGCGCTGCACCTTTCCTAGGTTTGGTGCAGCATTATGCTGAGACAGGGACCTTTTTGACCCCACACAACACATCTTGTATTTGTATCTGTTTTTTAATGTTGTGTTGTGGTAAATAAATGTTTTTTCTTTCTTTCAACCCAAGAAGCTAGAATAACAGGAAACAGGAATTAAACCGACTTTGTGGTTTCCTGAATTATTTATTAGTGCGAAAGGCTCTGTAGGAAGGATGTAAACGCCACGGTCCGGAGTGTGAATAGGCTGTAACGACCAAATCGTGATCGAGATTGTAAAGATAAGCATAAGCTAGATAGACGTAAATACTATAATTGATATCCTATTCGGTTCAAAATTCGATTTATAGAACGAATGTTCAAATCTGCTGCAGACTTCCGCGATACCATGTAAGTAGTTTGCAGTAAAGGGGCCAGGTTATAAAAAGTTTAGGATATTAGGTGGTGGTCTTAATGTATGTGTATTTATCTGAATATATATTTGTGTATTATATAAAAATAGATAAATATTTAAAATAAAAGTAAGTTTACACAAGTTTTAATATCCGACTTTGGTTGAAATGTTTATAGCAACGAATGGTTGTGTAATCTGTGTGGTCGGTTGATCTTCAAAATGCCGGTTTTCGTGTTCTCAAGTGATGAAGAAACTATGGCGTCACAATGTAAATTGTAAATAGTTGTAAGATATAAAAAAACGTAGAATATAAACAATGACAATGGACGGAGTAACGTTGAAAACTGAGAGGATTGTTCCAGACAGTGACAGTGCTGAAAACAGATCCGCTTTTCCAGTTAAAAACATTTAATTTACATTTTCTATTGATATGGCTAATAGGTATTCACTTGCGTATATTATCACCATGCAAACGAAGATCAGAAAAATAAGTACAAATCCAATTTATAAAAAAGTAATAATTGAATATGGAATAAGCAACAACAAATGTTGCCATGTATTTATTGCCTGATATGATTTATTACGAACCAGTTGCGACCCACCTTATTTTCTCTAAGAGCTTACCTAACGCTTACTAGACATATAGCAATCTGATTCATATTCCGTTTAAATAAACCGTTTCAGTAGCGCTTTCTGCGTTATATCCCAGGGTTGAAGCGCGAGTAATACCTCTGGTATTGCATGCGTCCATAGGTTACACTTAAGTTAAAAAACAATTCACAGCCGCCAAGATACTTGGCCAATAAAAAGTATCAGAACCCATTGAAAATTATCATCTCAATCCTCATAATCAAAATAAATCGGCACTCGATACCTTTGTCCTACCTTTTTGTCGATGCTGACTATTTATAAAAGGTCAGCGAACCGAAAAAAGGGTGACTTTGAAGTAACAATCGAGTCCAATTGCGACGTGGATAAATTATTGGAAATTCGATAGGTAACCAAAACTTTGTTTTACCTTTGCTAAAATAAACATTTGTAACTAACACATAGCTTTGAGAAGAAAAATGAAATAGCATGAAAGAGAATTCGCTGAGGGGCACAACACAATCCTTTCATCACACTTGTTGCTTTTGACAGCAGTGGATAGGTCACTTGTAGGATAACCAAAAATAATCAGTGACACGAATAAAAAACTGGAGTTTTGCATAGATGTTCCCGTGAATTCCCAAGTGTAATACACTAGCAAAATGGCAAAAATGTTTATACTAAAAATATAGATAAAACAGTTAGATAGCTAGCTGTTTCATAGCAAAAGACAAATAACAGTCTTTTGAAAGCAAAAGACTGTTGCAAACGATCTATTGATAGGCCAACTGATCCAGATCATTACCAGACGGAAGCGTTCCCTAAGTACTGACTGCATTGTCACCTTCTCTAACTGATGGCACGGACATATGAGAAGGCGTACGTACGTACCTATAACTTATAGTTATACCCCTGTGACTTAGTAACCTCCCTCTTATTACACTAACAGAATGAAAATGGTGAACGTCTTACTTTAAAAGGCTTAGAAACTTCCTAAAACTACGTCCAGTAATACGATTTAAAATATAAAATAAGGAAAGTAAGCGTCTGCGCCAAATTTTTTATGCTTGATATTTTTTTATTAATTTTGATAGAATCTGTTTTTCCTGAGGTTACTATATGACAAATGCTCTCATATCGTAGCAATAATTGTTTTTTTGATATTTCTCGTTTATTTGTCCTTTTTTTGCTGTGACACATTTTGTGTACAAAATGGCTTTCTTGTAGGCTCAGAATATATTAACCAGAGCCGCGTACCGATATACAGAACAAGGATAATTGAAGCTAAAAATATTTCAGCATACGGGACAGCTAAATGACAGTGCGTAAATACAGCGGACACGTCACTCGAATAACATATTCAGAGGCGGGCGGCAGGTCGTCGTTCACTCCGAATTTTATAAAAATACAGTACCCTGTCATCTCGATTTGTTTGTCTTATTCCTAACATTAACAGAGGTGTCAACATAACGTTGACATCTCTAATATTACCTTCTAATTTTAACAAATTAAAAATTCATTGGTCTTGTCGCTCATATTTTTTTTTCAAATCTACTCACCTATATTGAACCAAAACAACGCTGGTTGCGAATCTTTAGATAGGCATGGTATTATCTTAATAATAATTGGCTTTATCACATAAGTTTACATATTCTAGCTATTTATAAAGCACACTCGCGTATGCAACAATTTAAGTACCTACGTAATGTTTGTTAATTATATGTGAATTATAAATTCTTAAAACAGAGGAGTTCCAGAAGAACTCCTTATAGGGCGCGATCTATATTCTAAGCTTCTAAGTAAAACACGCAGACATCCGCTAAACAAATCTGCGTCAAAACAATTTAGATTTATATTAAAACAAGGTTACTTTTACTACTCACTTCAACTCCTCATCATTCTTTGCCAGCATCCAAACCACGCTGCCAGGGTCTCGCCGGGAGCCCAACGCCATGAGCTGAGACAACTTGGCGCCAAGGGGCAGGTTAGGCCGCCGCGGCACCTGTCCCGTCCAGGTGGAGATGGCCAGCATATCAGGACTTTCCTTCACGAGGTGCTTCTGGGTCGCCATGCATTTTCCGGATGCATCCTGACAAAGAAAATTGAAGTTTTAACGGTGGTTTAGATAAAAGAAACACGGCGGAGTGCGCACGAAAAATCCAATGGAAAAATCAGACAGCGCGACTGCTCCACTTCTGTCAGGCACTTATATATACTACCTACCTAGACATTTAATGCCTTATTAAGTGCCTTTGAAGGAACTACCCACAACACAGAGAATCCTAGTGTGGGGGCTAGTAAATCTAATTTGTTTGCCGGGTGGGTAATGAAAACTGTTTTGTACCTACTAACATAGGCTCACATTCAATGTTGAGTTGTTTTCGTGAATAAGTTTGTACCAAATATAAGTTTGTATTAGTTTTGTAATAAGCACCTGTGATCAAATAAACCTTTTAGATCAAAGAAACAAATGTTATTATTATATATACTAAATAATGAAGCACATTTTTTTAAAGATATGCTTAATTTGTTACTTTTCATCGGATGTCATGAAACCAGGAAAACAAATTAAGCGGGTTTTTTTATGACGGCAATTCATAACATACCTACAATACTGTTCAACACAAATGCGTCAAACTCGCTCTAAACATTACCATACGCTGATACAGATGATTATTTGATAAAAAGAGAAGCCATTCATCATGGAACCGTCGGGACCCTCGTCCAGAATTCACAATGAGGCGCAAAACACTCGCGGAACATAAACCCGTAAATGTAGTGGAGAGTGGAAAGCAGCTCCTTCAATTTACGCGCGGGTTTTTTAAGAAATTTTAATCCAGCTCTTGCATACTATATGCAATATGAGTCAAGACCCTAGCATGAATAATTTGCATGAATTTTATTTACGGATAATTCTTGAACGAGACCGTCTCGGAGCCTCGCGTAGCTATTTGCCTCGCGTGTAGCTAAACAAATGAATGTCCAATCTAGTTTCTCGTTTTCTCTCGAAAGACGATGAGATAGCAACTCGACTATGCACCCACTTATACGAGTACCTATAACAAGCCGCCTAGCAAGTCTGCAGTGTGGCCACATGCATAAAATAATGGAAAGACGACAAGGTATCCACGCGGGGCTGCCTTGACACCTAGCAGCCTAGACACCATAGTTTCACTAGGCATCGGTCCAACGTATGTGGGATTCTGTCATACAAAGAGGATTCCACTTCGTGATCCGTCGAGAAAAGTGAACCAACTTTTCAACTATTTGCTAAAGTGTTAAAAACTCAGTAGCAGAGGGTTTGAGACGGATGAACGCTGAATGGATAAGCATTTTTAGACTGTGCCCGGTCCGGTTAATGTGACGACAGGGAATTTGAGAATTTGGTTTTGTTTCCTTTTTATTTTTGTGGGTTTAAGGGCCTCCGATGGTTGACTGATCGTGTCCACTTTTATATTTGACTTTTTTTTCTCACGTGGTTATTTTAATAGTTTGTCGCTCCAGTGTTTTATTCTAACTTGATTTTTTTCACTATATTGAAAAAAGTATTGTATTACTGTTGTTATTATATATTGATGCTTTTTCTATAATGTTTTTGTTCGTCCAATTTTCCACTCGTCTACGGTCGTCAGTTTGTCGCTCCAGTGTTTTATTCTAACTTAATTTTTTTTCACTATTTTGAAAAAACTGATGTATTACTGTTGTTATTATATATTGATGCTTTTTCTATAATGTTTTTGTTCGTCCAATTTTCCACTCGTCTACGGTCGTCAGAGTAATATACAAATTAAATTCAGAAAAATGAATATAAAATACCGACTCGTTTACATAACAATCGGTTACAAAATGTTACCAAAATGTATAAAAAGGGGATTTCACATTACACAGCTGTCAGCATCTCGGTACACGTGCGTGATAGGAGGCTATGCCTAGCTTGTAGTTCCCACCCCCCTACTGGCTAGAGGGAGAGGGTGGTCTTAATGTATTATGAGGGTAGAATATTCCATTTATTTTTATTGTCTCGAACGTTGTCATTAGCTGAACAACCAGCGAGCGGTAAAACTGAAAGAATTATGTCGAAAAAGACTTTAATACTTGTGTGTATTTTCCATTGAATTACCAAAGCTATGACCAATATGCAATATGTCCAACTTTTAATAACCCCTTCTATTATAGAAGGGGTGATTAAAAGTTGGGCATATTGCACTGTCTGTGTTCTACGGAGCTGCTACGAGTATGCTACGCTCAGTGCTAGAAAATACGGCTTTAATACGTGTTATGTTTCTAAGGCACGCGACGTCTAATCAAAAATGTACAAATACATTTTTGTCACAAATAAAAGTAGCATCGCCTCTTCGAAGAACGTTTTTCACTAAGAGTGGTAGAGCTTTTGTGAAAGGGCACATCCGAGGAAGACCACCATCCCTATTTACATGGGCTACATGTGGCAGGTGTAGCCCAAACATAAGGAAGTATTTAGCAACTGTAACACAGGTGTAACCTAGCACTGCTGCTAAAAGAAAATTGTATTTTGAAGGTATCTGAAATTGTTGTTTTGTATGGAATTGTAAATGTATTTAGAATATTGTAATGTAGTACTTACAAACAACTTCATAAAGAAATAATATTAGATTACCTACCTACTGTAACTACAACAAATGTGTTATTCCACTATATTGTACTTTTTACTGAATAAATACTTATACTTATACTTATTTTTATTTCTGCAGCTAAGCAGTAATGTTCTCATCGCTGTGTTCCGGTTTGAATAGTGCCGGTTAAATTACAGGCACATTATTCCCACATCACTATTTTAATATTATAACATTAATGATATATTTATGTATTGTACACATCACTTATTAATATATTAACTATCTATATATGTTTTATTTCTTATATTGTTCATGACATCACGATGCAGGCAAATCAGCGCGACACCTTTCCTAGGTAGGACCCCACACAATACATCTTTTTATCTAATTCATTTTAATTTTATATTTATTTTTTTATTTGTAATGTTTTAATGTAGCTATTTTGTGTTATGTTGTAGTAAATAAATGTTTTTTCTTTCTTTCACATGAGACTTTTCACCGGTTATGTATCAGGTTCGCCAACACACGAGTGATATCACTGGTGTTGCAAGCGTCCAGCGTCTATGGGTTACGGTAACTTACCAATAGGTAGGCCGTATGCTTGTTTGAATAAAAAAAACGTGTAGTCCATTAATGTTGGACTGTGCCCCAAGTAGACGTTTAGATAAAAACGTTCGAAAAAAGTTCGTATAAGCCAGTAATCAACTATAGTGACGGAGTTTTTAGGCACAGTCAGGAACTTACCTCTTTAAGCACGAAATAAGAGGTTAGCCAAAGTAACATATTATTTAGCAAATAGCGACGTCGCTGCTTGAATTAAAAATGGAATGGACATAAGCTGTCAAAATGTGACGAGATCAAAATATTTCAATTCCTATACGTTTTAAGTTACTACGTAGTTGACTTTCCAAAATAAATTAGTCAACTAGTTTGTCCAAAACTCATAAAAATCAACATAAAAAGTACCATCCGAAGATGATCTTATAAGTATGATGACTCAAAATGATTTAGCGTCCAATTAAATATTTATTTAATAAACACTGTTTTCGATAGCATTGAAACAAAGTTCTATGTACATGTAGGATATACAAAAAATATAAATGAAATAGCTATCTAATTGTTTTTTCTTTAATTGCAGTATTATGACTCCATCTTTAATCTGGCATATTCTGAGCATTTTCTAATTTACGCGGTAGTTTATTTAAAAAAAGCCGTGTTGGCCTAGTGGGCGATACGCCGACTTCTGATCCGAAGGTCGTTGGTTTGAACCCGGTCGTGCACCAATGGATTTTTCCACTCTAAAAATGTATATGCGCATTAACACATGCTCAAAACGGTGAAGGAAAACATCTTAAGGAAACAGGAACCAAAAATTCGAAGGCATGTGCCAACAGTTAGTGTTCCAATATGCGGCGATGGGCTTTCAACCTGTCACGTGGAATGCTAACTTGCAAAACGCGGGCATGCACCAAATGTAATGTTTGGACGTATCTCTGACTACCCCCTACTTGGTATCCTCAAAGGTATGTAACTGAGGATGTCCATCATGGGGAAGACAGTCGTGAGCGTGTTAGTTTTTATTTTTTTTTGTTTATACAAAAATAATATGTAACATTAAAGCTTACACAAAAAAAAACTGGCGATATGATTACGAATATGTGTCAGACAATGTCCTTGGTCT
This sequence comes from Perizoma affinitatum, assembly GCA_961405105.1. NCBI lineage: Eukaryota > Metazoa > Arthropoda > Insecta > Lepidoptera > Geometridae > Perizoma > Perizoma affinitatum. The sequence goes on along the minus strand of OY560205.1, from coordinate 9,066,188 downwards.
TATCTTCAACGTTCTGCAGCATCTGTTGTCAATGACAATGTTAGGATCAGAGTAAGGCGACCGTTCTATTATAATGTCAATTATTTATGAGATTAGGTAGCAAATCGAGTTTACTGCGATAGATGCTATTGTAAACAAATCACAATTTATGATAGCGTGATGTTGATTTTCTACTTTAATAATCGCATAATATTACTTTATTATATTTTAGTTAGTTGAGCTTACATGCTCTTAGGTTGATCACTGGTTTCAAGATGGCGGTATTCGGTCTATGGTCGATGACGCGACACTGCGTCGGGGGTAGTTGTTCTGTGGTTCCGGTCGGAATAACTATTGAGAAGATAAGCTGATCAGTAATAATTATCAAACCTAGGTATGCATTGTAACGTCTAAATTGATTATGTAATAAACGCTGAGTTAAGGAGTTTGGGTTTCAGTTTACACAATGTACGAAACCAGAGCAAAGGAATAATATTGAACATAAGTTTTCTAATTAGGTACGGTTTGAAGAAAACTGAAGGGTGTTGGTGATATTACAAGCACATGATACTTTTCATCCGTTACGTCTCATGATCGGCAACGTGCAAGCGTGCATAGGTTACGGTAACCATTTCTAACAGGTGGGCTGTATGTTAGCTTGCCACTTTAACTAGTTGTAAAAAAAAATCAATAAAGTTTTTCATGATTTAGGAGTTGGGTTGGGTAGCGATGTTTTTCACCACAACTATGCGGCGGTGTAAAGTGACCCAACTTTAAGAGGTAAAAGCTTCGAACATTGTTGTGAAACTGTCTAACATAGTATCTTAAATGCTTACTCGTCAGCTAGTTTAAGATTAAGCTGCCCTCTACAACTTCTCTGCCAATGATGAAAGACATCGTTAAAATATTGCTTGAATCATTATAAACATATTTTTTTGTAATAAATAAAATAATGCTGGACATTTTCACACAGCATCATCTAGCCCCAAACTAAGCAGAGCTTGTATTATGGAAACTACATGACATTAACTACTTATATATTTTTTTTTTATAAATACATAGGTATATAAATAAGTATACTTAGAAAACACCCAGACCCGGGACAAATATTTGCAGATACAAATATTTGAATCGAACCCGCAACCTTCTGCGTCTCAGGCGGGCCTTCACCTGCTGCTCCACAGATGCCGTAAATTTTTATTCTATCAAAGACGCTAATTAGCATACGGCCATCTTCATCCACCCACTTCCCGCAATATTGGCGATGCCATCGGGACCGATGGCCTAGAATTAAACATTCGAAGACATGTACCATCAGTTAGTGTTCCAGTAAATGGCGATTGTCTTGCAACTAGTCACGTGTAATGCTAACTACTTGCAAAACGCGGGCATGTACCAAATGTAATGTTTGAACGTGCCTCTGATTACCCCCTTTGTAATCTCAAGATCTTTTCGCTGAGTATGTAGATGTCTATCATAGGGAATACATAAAAAAAGACGAAGTAAAAAGTAACAAAACTAAAATAGGAATATCCTAAATCCTACAAATGCATCGTTGGATTGTAGCCACGCGACCATCCCTGTTTAACATTGACTGAAATTAAACGCAGATAAAACACTGTCAAATACAGGAACCACGCAACAAACAACATCCATTTCTACCGAGTCACGTTTGCGTTCTCGTGAGCGAACTCCCGTAATTTATGGGAATAGCCCTTTAGCACAGCTAAGGGCTTTAACACACCGCTGATAACTGCAACATAGTGGATTTTCACGACTTGTCTGCTAGTAACTTCTAATGTAGAACTTTAACAACTAAAGCAGGAAATATGTTGCAACACTGGACATATTGTGTAGTCCATATTATTGGACTAAACTGTCTACTTATCACGGGTTAGAAGCTTTATGACTACATATCGATTTGACTAGATAGCCGGTATATATAGATCGCTTTATGACCAAATCTCGATTACCAGTTCTAACGCGATGTAGTCATAGAACTACATTGCGTTTGGACTAGATCGTTTTATGGCGTAATGGCTTTATTGTCGTTTATTTTCTAAAGTACAGTGATCTAGATAATTAGGTGCTTCGTGGTATAATCGACGTTCCTGATCTGCACAACCTTTTATTTCGGCTCTACCTTCCTAACAACTACATTCGCAACAGACTTTTCTCTGTGCCCTCCAGTAGAACCGTCGCTCGGGCCAACTCCCCACTACCTCGCACCCTTGCTGGACTCAACAGACTCCTTGACCAGAACCCAGACTCTGATATCTTCGCAGATGAATGGAAGAGTTTAATGTTGGTATGCCTGAGGTTTTGCGAGAGTGATTAATGAAAGGATGAGTGTGTGTTTTGTTTTGTTTTGTTAATTATTATTTATTCTGTATTAATTTATTTTATAAAATGTTTTTTTACAATAATTTTAATTGATTAGTTATTCATTTATAATTGATGTCTTTAATAGTAACTAGTGTAATTGATTTTAAAAAATCGTGTTAGTTACATAAGCAATAAACAAATAAATAAATAGAACATTCCGTTTTCCTCAGTACATATTATATATTATTTGGTTCACTGTATCTTTCTTCGCTCTGCGATTGGTGAGTGTCGGTTGAGGTACTATTGCCCTGAGAGGCAGTACCCATATAATTCATTATGATTTTTCTATGCTTGGTCACGAGGAATCAGTGTATAATTCACATCTATTCATATGGCCTTCGTTTAAAAGTCGATTCTAAATGATCGTAGATCGAATTAATGAAAATCGATTTTGAATGAATGCGGTTCCTTTTGACTGCAGTTTCCGCTGCGACACCAAAATGTTTGCATGCTACGCAAATATTTGTTCAGGATCTGGGTGTTGTGGTACCATGGTACTCGTAGTCCCTGATACCCACGATACAGGGAATCCTAGTGTGGGCTAAAGACTAAGTAAGTGGTTGTGGGGGTGTTATAAACAAAATTAAACATTGGATTTTAATTAAATTATGTATTGAGTTTAGTAACAGAATCACCATATTTCAATGTTCGCATTTCAAGTCTAGACCACTACTAGAGTGATACTTACGCCTATTTATTTATTTTACATTATGTGGTTATTTTGGTTTTAAAGTATCCCGTCTGTAATGGCCCTTACCCCTGTAATGGAGCAGGTGCCTCCCACCGGGCATGGTTCGTGGTTATTGCCTGGCTAATTGATTGGCAGAAAATTAATTGATATGGATTTAATTACGCTTTGGAGACTGATTCAAGTTGATTTCGAATAAAATGGTTGTGAATGTTTTTTATTGCAGAAATTATTTTGGTGCTGCAAAGAACACGTTAGTCAAAGTCAAAATTCATTTATTCATTAAAATCACAAGGATCACTTTGAAACGTCGGTTTTATCAACTGCCTGTTCTTCCGCGACCAAGCCAGGAAATAAAGGCAAGAAAACAAGGCAATTTATTATTTTTAATGATCCTTTTACAAAACAACGAGTTGTAGCATTTTCAATCCCAAGAGTTTTTATCATCTAAATAATCAGATATAGTATGCCTTTTTATAAAGTGGTTTTTTTATTACGTTTTTAAATTTGTCAATTGACAATTTTTGTCTATCTCTTGGGATTTATAAAAGCGTACACCTTGCCCTTCAAACGATTTACTAAGTGAATTTGAATAACATACAAATTCTTGATACAAAACGTAGGCATATGCCAATTATCATGTTTGTACATGCCACCGACTACCTACCCCCTACTTGTTATGCCCATATGCATACCTACTGAGCATGGATCAGTGGATTTCCGTCGTGGGAAATAAATACCCCAGAACACTAGTCATTAGCATGTTTCTTTTCATTCCTTTGATCTCCTTCGGCCATGATTTAATTTAAAAACAAAACAAACAAACTGACGACTGTCTTCCCCATGGTGGACATCCTCAGATACATACTCAGTGAGTAGATCTTTGAGGATACCAAGTAGTCAGAGGCACGTCCAAACATTACATTTGGTACATGCCCGCGTTTTGCAAGTAGTAAGCATTCCACGTGACAGGTTGCAAGCCATTTTAATTTACACATGTATAAATAAACATCTAACAGACACATGCATCCTCATTTATCCCGCAGCGGGAATTAAACCCGCAACTCTGGACTCGCAGCCCGCCGCGCAACTGTGGTTGTCTAAGTAGGCTTAAAGTAATTAATAGTAAACATATGAAAATATACACAAAAGTTGTATATTCATTAAATAGAACTATGTACAAGTAGGTATATACAAAAAATACAGATGAAACAGCTAGCTATCTAAAGACCGTTGCAAACGATCTATAGATAGCTCAACTGATCCAGATCACTACCAGGCGGAAGCGTTCCCAAAATACTGGCCGCATTGCCACGCTGAATGGCAATGCTAATGCGTTGACCCAGATAAGAGCCAGCTCTCTTGTCACGCGTCGCTTCGACCAGTCGCCCTGAAATAATTTTGAAAACGCGAAGGGCCCCGGTTCCCCACGGACCCAGAGTCTCAACCCCAAAAGGCTCAAATAAGTAGGCTCTGTCGAGACTTCTATTAAATAGTAAATACAGTTTTTAATTTAAATATACAACAACCTATCAAACTACGAGTAATACTAGATGATGTTAAAGATTGGGCTAAAACTCTCATCTATACTCTAACTATACGTAAAAGACTATTTCATCGGATCTCAAGTTCAATTTCTTTTGAATAAGTTGCCTCTGCGTCTGATGAACGGTGTGCATTCATTCGTTATAATTACCCTTCCTGGCACAAAATGGCGCCCCTGACTAAATATATACAAACTTTAGTGTTTCAATGCAGTTGCTTCCCCGCGATTATGCTCTATATAGTATACATTCAGACGAAAGGGAATGTTAGATATATTTGAGGTGAAATGTTGTTTATATGAGAAATAATAATTATTATTATTTCAGTCTTAAAAAAATTTACAACCAATGTGATAAAAAAACTTTATGGCTACCCTTCTAACTTTTACTCTAGCAATTTTTTTTTTATTAAGTCGAAGTTTTTGAACTTATGGGCAATAGATTTTCTATTAGCAAAATTCCCAGTTCTTTCCTGTCACATAGTAGCACGTAAGTAGACAAGTTTTTATAAGTTTACTTACTGAAACTTCGATCTAATTTAGCAACAGTTACAGGTACCTACAGTCAGCAAGATATGAAGCGCTATCCATACTTTCGGGAAAATATCCTGCCAATCATTTTTTAAGGATCCGCACCCCAAAAAGGAAAAAACGAAATCCTTATAGGATCATTTTGTTGTCATTCTGTCTGTCAGTATGCAATAATGCATTCTCAATTGTATAAATAATAGGGTAAGAAACGTGAATTTTAAACAATTCTTCACGATCACTTGGTCGGCTTCGTACTGAAAAAATTGTTTCATTCTTCGGGATCAGACTGGCTTAAAAATTGGATCTATCTCAGCCTATAGATGCTATTTCCCTAGCTGTTACTTGAAAAGACTTGAAAAGGTCCGATACTATTTGACATAAAAATACCGAACAGTTTTTCAGCAATTGGATGTGTTTGATAAATCCATAGTTTTAGACAGCATCGCCTTTTTTTTTTTTTTTTACTTGAAACAATATTTCATACCAAGCCACTATTTTAACTATGCACTCCAATTGCTCAATGTTCTGAATCAGTCGCAACTGAGCATTAGAGGCCCACGTACGCTGTCACAGAGTAACTTAAGTATATGATTTGCGCGCCGGATCGATCGTCGGTCACTAACGAGTCGGTGGCCGTTTCAGTTGATTTCGGCGCCCCACCCCATGACGGCACCCGGCGCGTTCGCACACACAGTACATTCCCCATCTTGTGTAGTGATGTAATACATATCCGTTCTAGAGAAACATATCCGTACAAATAATTAGATAATTTATTGAAGGTATATAGTTATTAGAATAACACATTGTCTACAACAGACTTTTTCGGAATCCTAGCTAAAATCAGCTAAAATTCAAATCACATTTCAAACACTGAGCTCTAAGTCATCGCACATCGCATACTAGAATCTTAAGTATTAATAATAATTCATATATGTCGCAATCTGTCATGATCACGGACTCTAAACGGAACCCAAGTGCGCCCTTTATGGGCATTCACGGCTAACTTCACTTTGGGTGCACTTCGACAGAGTCGTTGTGTCATCGCTCAACGGAGTCGGGAACACAGTCTCAGACCGATAGCAACAGAGTGAATACGTCTCGGAGTTCCGAAGGACAATTGTCCTCACGTTTCGTTTATGCGCACTGAGTATGTAGCTGAGGAATAATAATGGGGAATAAAGTCGTGAGCGTGTTTCGTGTGTTTCAATTCAAATACAAATTGTTCTAACAAAATATTAGCAGTTTGTCCATTCTATTGCATCCTACTTCCTAGTTATATAAACACGAAACTAGGTTTGGAAGTTTGTTGCAAGTAAACATCGTTACGGATTAAATTCGGAATAGGCTTGGTTGGGATCTAAAATAACTCACAGGCTTTTATTCAGGTTAGCACCTGCGAAGCCTTTGGCAGAAACGAGTTTATACTCTTAGTACGAAATAGTATAGTAGGATTACAGGTTAAAGGTTAGATTAAAGGTTGTCTGGAAGAGGTCGCTATAAGCGATAAGACCGCCCATTGTACTTCCGCGATTAGCTTATAATTTGCTGTGTTATTTGTAAGCAATATATTATGTGGTTTACAATGAAGAGTTCTATCTATTACAATACTCACATCCGTCTGAATGTAAGCATCCAATACGCCGTACATTTTATTTCAAATTGGAGCATCACTATTGTTAAAGACTTTCAGCGAAATATTGCTAGAAGCGGAAGCAGCGTGGGATCTAGTTTATACTCTTAGTACGAAATAGGATAGTAGGATTACAGGTTAAAGGTTGGATTAAAGGATTAAAGGTTGTCTGGAAGAGATCGCTATAAGCGATAAGACCGCCCATTGTACTTACACGATTAGCTTGTAATTTGCTGTGTTATTTGTAAGCAACATATTATGTGGTGTACAATAAATAGTTATATCTATTACAATACTCACCGTCTGAATCCGTCTGAATGTAAGCATCCAATACGCCGTACATTTTATTTTAAATTGAAGCATCACTATTGTTTAAAAGTTTCAGCTAAATATTGCTAGAAGCGGAAGCAGCGTGAGATCTAGTTTATACTCTTAGTACGAAATAGGATTACAGGTTAAAGGTTGGATTAAAGGATTAAAGGTTGTCTGGAAGATAACGCTATAAGCGATAAGACTGCCTATTGTACTTCCGCGATTAGCTTGTAATTTGCTGTGTTATTTGTAAGCAATATGTGGTGTACAATAATGAGTTCTATCTATTACAATACTCACATCCGTCTGAATGTAAGCATCCAATACGCCGTACATTTTATTTCAAATTGGAGCATCACTATTGTTTAAGAGTTTCAGCTAAATATTGCTAGAAGCGGAAGCAGCGTGGGATCGTTACATAATTCCGTGTAATCGGCGGCTTCGAGGGCCCTTGTTACAGTGAGTGCTGGCACGACATATTGTGCGGTACTCCGGACCCTCGCTCTTGAGAATTGTAACTTTCAGACATGCACATGAGACTTTCCTATGTCTCTAACTTAAACCAAAGAGATTGCCTGATATGTGTTTCAACGTTGTTAAAAACATTTTAACAACGTTGAAAACATTATAATTATGTTATATGATACTATGTTTGCCAATTACCAATGTTACAGATGTCAACAGGAGACGGTAACTTTTGACCTTGTTTTCCTCCAAAGAAGATAAAAAAATAAAAAATATAATTATATTCATAACTATCTTGGCTATCGTAAAAGATCAGAAGTTTTTTAATAAAGATATCTTGATCTACGGAACACTAAAAATGTTGACGAGCTTGGGATGCCATAAGAGTCTTCGTGACAATAGTCTGGCACTTGAACCCGAGCCCTTTCCATCTAACGAACGTCGCGACACAGAATACACAATAGTTAGTAATAAAATACAAAGGTTTCACTCAAATCTTTGAGAAACATGGATCTGTGGCATGCAAGCTACCAGAGCGCGCAGCGTGTGATTTTGAACACAATATTGTTATTTCATAGCCACAAAAACCCTTTTGAGAGCCATGTAAATACCTCAGGGAGTCTTTAATTCTTGATATAAAGCAGATCGTTGAATTTCAATTGACAATTAGCAGAAGCATCAACATTGATAGGCGCAACAAAGGTAGAGATGTTTTCACAACTTCGCAATTTTGCCAAACCTTGCGAATAATCAGAACGGAACAACAAGGCCGTATAAACATTCTTAATTGACTTTGTGGATCATTTATGAATACTAAGCAGATGTTATTATTTAGTGACATTCGTCTTCGAATATGGATTTATTTCGGTAACTCATATTCGTCTGCACTAAGTTCAGGCAAAGACTAAGAATCTATGCACACTGCGTATTTTATACGTGCAAGGAACGCGCGACACAATTCAAACGCGCTGTAAACGCTATAAAACCTTTTCAAACAATAAATTAATTCAACCACGCGTTTGTTCCTACAATATACAAAACAAAAACAAAAACGCAGCAACAAAAGAGCTTCATCTGCATGTTTGTATTGCGTTTCAATCGATACAAATGCGTGGGCTTATAAAACTGAAAACAATAATATGTGGTATACTGCGCTGTTCATTCACTTCGGGAGTTTCCCTCTCTTTTTATTCACCGGTGTTAAACAAAGTCAGTGCCAACGCGACTCGGAGGCATAGCGTCGCGATCACTCACCCAGATGAAGACCCTTGGAATGAGTCGAAACTTAATCACTGCCTTCACCGATAAGGTATGGTGAAAATGATCAAATTAGCTTTACGTATATAATAAGCCGTATTTATAGTCTCGAAATAACCCCTAAGCATCAGTATTCAATATAGAAACGGCATACTGAGGAGGTACATGAAATTCTCGCGTGCATGTACCAAATGTAATGTTTGGACGTGCCTCTGACTACCCCCTACTTGGTATCCTCAAAGATCTACTCACTGAGTATGTATCTGAGGATGTCCACCATGGGGAAGACAGTCGTGAGCGTGTTTGTTTGTTTTAAAGTAGGAAAAGGCTGAAAATGATAGGGGGAAGGTATTCTTCCTATGATCCTATTGGCCACAAATATTATTTACCATAGTAATTTAGTTCTAAAAATAAGTACCAAACAGTCACATTCATTCACCTCACCCTACTCTAGGATTCTCTGTGACGTAGTTATAGGCACAGATATAATACTGTACGTATCGGGAACGTGCTGTAATACCACAACGCCAATACCAATACCAATACCAATAGACCCAGAACAAATACAAACAGTTTAGTAAACATTTGTCTTTTGTTGAAATAAACTCGCATCTACGGGAGATGCACAGCTGCTTGTCCACCGAACTTCGTGTCTATAATAATTTGCTAATGTTAGTGGTCATCACGCTCCTATTATAATATTCAGAGTAACACTGAATACCTTTGTTTGGCGTCTGCTATCTGCAAAATTACTTCTACTGTTGTTTACGACAATACGTGAAGTGAATACTTTCACTAGTGAGGTAGAGAACTGCGGGACGTAATATTTCCGTAAAAAAACCGGACGTTTTCGAAAAAAAAACTGTGTTTCTATTTTTTATTTGAATAAATATTTGTTTTCAACTCAAATCCATTTGCATATAGCACAGTATAATTTGTGACTTCCTTGTTACAAAATAATCAAGGTTTCAAGATTTGAAACCTAGTGTAGGGAACACTGCTCCTTAAGGTACATGACATTATTAAGTTACTTAAGTAATGATAAGTCATACTTGTATTACTGGAATTGTATCAAACTGTATTTTTGAACAAATAAACTTTATCTTATCTTTATCTTATATAAATATACACAGAAATCTTATAATGCCCTACGGATCCAACACAACAACGATTTCAGGATGCTGCCGAGACTGCCGCGTTTCTGTCTGTGTTGCAGACGCACACACAGACGACTTTTATGCGATTATGCGCTTAAGAACTGCGTCACTGATGAGCCGCTTGAGCGGCAGCACCAACAGCTTTGTGACCGTTGTTGCTAATGACATGTACTCTATTCTAATGATCTCTCGCCTGGTCTCCAAATAGTTGCATTAAGTAGGTTATAATTCGTAAAAAAATGATTTAATTTCACTTAATTTACTAATATAGTTATAGGTACCTATTATGTAATACTAACTCAATATGGATCTTGGCCTGAAATAAATATAATATTATTATTATCCAATCTTTTAAGTAAATAATAAAATATATACATCAAGGTACTACGCCTTTATTGCGATAGGATTCTCGAGTTTGTATGATAGAAATATATTATAATAAGTATGTCACTTGGTATAAATACCTTCAAAGGAGATACGTAAACATACATAAAACGTAGATTTTGGATTTTTAACCACTAACCCTTAAATAATTAAAGAATACGCAATCCACGTGAACGAAATCGGGACCGGGTTAGCTTGTTAAGGCTGACAAGAAAAGCTATACAATTTTGAACGCAACATCATCGCTTTATACCGTGCCGCAAACGACAACCACGTTGAAAAAAAAATAAGAAAAAGTCGGAGAATTCAAGATTTTTTTTTTTAATTCGGATGATATCCAACCCTACTGTAGAATAGTGAATGTTGACGACTTTCCATTGAATGCGTTCTGAAACAACCTTGCTCTACTTGCCGCGTTTCCGCAGACGCACGGACAATAAAAGCAGCTGTCCCCGAACACTGTTTAGTTTCGTGTGCTAAGCTCATTTCAATAGAGCAATGCAACAAAAAATAACAGAAAACTATTTGATTGAAACATAATAGAAGGATTTTGTTACGAAAAAACACTCGCTAAGTCCCGAAAACATAGACACAGCTTCGAAATTTCTAGACCGTGAATACCAAACTAAACTCGACTATTATTTTCCAGCAAGTGAGCGTACCTAGATAATACCTGACAAGATTTTTATTATTTATAATAATATGTGCATTTCGTGGAGAAGGTACGGTTCTAATGGTGTTCAATAAATATATTTACTATGCACTTATCTAATACAGAAAATATAGGTAGTTAACGATAATCTTTTAACAGCCGTAATCTTAAAAAAAATGTTTACCTACTTTGTATGCGTGTCAAAAACATGTAGCGCCATCTCTCGCCACATGACTGAGCTAAGTTACATCGCATCAACGAAGAGCTAACACACATGGCACTGCATTGGAATGTCTAGATCGCTCAAGCGAAGTGTTCACTCAACTTGAACATATATAATACCTCCGACAAAACAACTGTCGGTCCTAGGACCCCGGGCAAGTGGATCAGATGGATCAGCCCGGTGGAAGATCTTCCTAACAGCAAATAGAGGACACAATACTAACCATGTTCTCCATAATCACAAGTGTGGTGACGGTTTTTGTCTAGTGATCAAAAAGTGACAAGATAGACATATACAAACTTGCAATGTAGATAATAATGAAGTGATAAAGGTATCAATTTGTTAGAAATAATATTCCGATAACTGAGTTATTTTCGGGTCGTCGCACAGCAGTGCGACAAGTGTAGCGAAAGAAGTGAACCAATGAGCTCGCACCTCACAAATACAATCATTATCATCAACAGCCTGTAGAAGTCCACAGCTGGGCATTGGTGCCAAAGAGTGCCATGATAAACGATCTTGGACCAACCCAACTTTCCGCAACCTTTACGATGACATCGGTCCATCGGGTGGGGGTCTTCCCCCACTGCGTTGTCTGGTTCCTGTACGCCATTCGAGAACCTTTCTTCCCCAGCGTCTGTCAGTTCTGCGTGATATATGGTCTACCCATTAATTGATTGATTGAAGTGGCAATCTTCAACTTGCTAATTCATAGAGCTATGTCGACGATATTACGAGAGAAAAAATACATTTGTTGTGGATGAGCAATCTCAAACACCGGATTCAATGGCGTGTATTGGGAGTGGCCTTTATATTAACAGTGATATAATTATACTAATTATAATTATACTAAACCACAGTTATTTTAATTCATTTATTATTTTCTTCATTATATATAATTATTACTGTATTTTTTGTATTACTTTATACCACATTATGTATTTTATTGTACTGTAAATTTATATTGCAGTTACACCACCTCTCTTCACATACATTTAGATCAAGTCCATCCAAAGGTTGCCTGAAGAGATCGCTCTTAGCGATAAGGCCGACCATTGGTATCACCACAACCTAGTTTTAAGATTCTTTGTAAATTATTTGTTTTTAATCCTTGTGTATGCAATAAAGAGTTATCTATCTATTTTCTATCTCTTACCTTAGATTGATGTTTGGGTATAGGATAAATTAGAACCGACTTCCGCCACAGTATTTCATTTGGAATTCAGTTATTGATGTGATTATACCTACGTATCACCCAATAGTTATATTGTGGGTATACGACTGACATGGTAATACAGACACTATAGACCCAGAACAAAAAATTACAGATATACTCGTATAATATGTCCCGTCGCTCTTAGAAATACCACAAATGAGATGGACTACATGTTTACACAACAATAAGGGTTAGAATGGATGAGGCAGGCCAGAGAAAGAGACTTTTATGGGTGGGGAAGCTTACGCTAGGCTGTGTAGGCGAGTATTGCTCAAGAACTATCTAATAAAATGGGAAATAGGTAGAATTAATAAGATAGTTTGACTTCTGATCCGGTGGTCGTGGGTTCGAACCCGGTCATGCACAAATGGTTTTTCAACTAGAAAAAATTATGTGCGCATTAACACGTGCTCAAAACGCTGAAGGAAAACATCGTGAGGAAAGCGGCATGCCCTAGAACCAAAAATTCGAAGGCATGTGTCAACAGTTAGTGTTCCAATAGGTAGGTACAAAATACAGAATGATCTAATGAGCTGGATAACTGTACTTAAAAAACAAACGACTATACATATAGTCGTTACGCTATTTGGCCTTATAGCGATCTAGTCCAAACGCAAAGTAGTCTTAACGCGATGTAGTCATATCGAGATTAAGTCATAAAGAGATCTAGTCATACCTATTATCTAGTCAAATCGAGATTTAGTCATAAAGCTTCTAACCCAGCTACATTATGGCCCTAGAATTAGTAAATTATAATGTTTCCACGCGGTCACCTATTCAAATATTGATTCTACTCACATTGATTTTTATGCTGAGCTTCGACATTTAGGGATTTGGTGATATACTGCATCACAAAATCCCTACATGTCGATATTTTTTTTCCGTGAGTGAATAACATTTGTATCGCTTCCCGTGAGATCGGCGGCGGGCGGCGGGAATTACCGGGGAGACAGGCCGTGTAAACTAATTCTAGGGCCGCAAGTTGTAGACTCGTTTCAAAGTAACTAACCTCTATGGGCATTTATCCTATCCTACTACTATTATAAATACGAAAGTTTTTGATGATGCATGTTTGTTACTCTTTCACGCAAAAACTACTAAACGGTTTTTGATGAAACTTTACAGTAATATAGTTTTTATATCAGAATAAAACATAGGCTACTTTTTATCCGGGTACTACGCGGGCGAAGCCGTGGGCAGAGGCTAGTAATATATATATCTAGGTATATATTTGTATGTAGATGTAGATGAATTAAGTTTATTTTTTTGTCATTTATGTACGTATGTAGTGTTTTTAAAAGGCCACGCTGAATGGCAATGTTATTGTGTTGACCAGGATAAGAGCCAGCTCTCTGGTCACCAGTCACCCTAAAATATTTTTTAAAACGTGAAGGACCCCACTCCCAGCGTTCCCAGAGTGTCAACCCCAAAAGGCTCAAATAAGTAAGCTCTGTCGAGACTTCTATATTTACGCCTCTTTTATGTAGTAAATTTCTATATTTTAAATTAATTATTTTTTCTCTTATTTGGTAATCATCTGCCACGCACTACCGCCCCGCTCTTCTTTTCAAAAAGGTTAGCTGGAAGAAAATGCTACTTAGCATTAAGTGCGAGTATTTACTTTTTTACCTTTGTTTTCTATCTAAGCTAAGTTGGAACGTCGGAAAAATAATAAAAAGTTAAACGCGACCATTCCCAAACATACAAAAACTTTGTATCAGTAAACCAATTCGGTCTCATAACAATACGTGGTCTAAACTAGAGTTGAAATCGAGTCCTGTCTCAGCCATTATAAGGTTTAAATATACCTTATCGATAAAAGAGTATTATTGCAAAGCGAGTAAGGTCTACTATTTATATATAAAATAAAACCTCTTTTGTCAAATAGACCCATATTTTATTTTAACATTCAATTTTACGGTTTTCAGTTCTGCGACGCGTAAAAGATCAAAATCTGGTATGTTGTAGTCTAACATTCTAGAGTTAATACTTTCTTAGAAAACCAAGTTTCGAAGTTTTCTAAGAAAATAAATTCAATGTTTCCTGTACTATCGATCAATGGATTTGTTCAGTGAATTAGAGTGATCATACGAACTTCAAGTGTATTTTTTTTTAGATCAGCGTTGTGATAGCTATGCTCAATAGCTATTACAACATTAAGCTGAGTCGGACGCCATTTTTTAGCATTTTATACTGTAGATTTTAAGTAGATTATTATGGTGTTGGTTAATTTAAGTAATTAGACTAAGCTTGAAATGAATTGTTAAAAAATGCTCAAATAATAACTTCTTTCTTTCTTTCTTCTTTTTCTTTCATTTTAAGAACCGCCTTATCCTGTTATCTTGTACCACAATCCATGGGGGAAGTTGTTACAACTTTTCTCGCAATAATCTTCGCGAAGTCGTACAATGGACGTAACGCGTTTTGCCGTTATCTAGCGCATTTCTCGGGGATTTTATTTAGATGGTATAAAGGTTTTGTTAGATTTTATCTGAGTTTTACTTTGAAGATTAGGGAAAATCATCATTTGGTGAATCGAGTCGGTACTGAAACAGTTTAACAGTTCATAAGATGATGATTTAATGCATGAAAAATAATAATTTGTGAGCTTACCATAATTTATGTTATGATTAATTACTAATATAATTAAATAAGAAATACAAATAGAATTGTAGCACGCCAACAATCAATCTCAACAAATAAGGTTGGCTGTTAGAAAATGCTTTAGCATTAAGTCCGCCTATTGTCACTTTTGTAAATTGTTCAACATAGTGTTAATAATTAAAAATAATAATTATCATTTTGTAAAATAATTCATTATAATAAACTATTAAAGCCATGGTTATCATTTTGAAAATATTTACATATGTAAATATAGTAAAACTTCATGAAAATGCAACGTTAAAGTTCATTATATTGAAGGACCCTTGAACAAGATATACGTACACGTAACCGACTAGCAAAGTAACTCCAAACGAATTTATCTACCATGCTAACACAGTTGCCATCTGATGTAGCTGAGTAACTTAGACCCCTATTCAATTAAACTTTGCATTAAAAACAAATCTTGTTAGTTAATATATGACCTCTGTGGCGCAGTGGGCGAAGGCCCGCAGAGACGCAGAAGGTTGCGGGTTCGATTCCCGTCGCGGGACAAATGTTTGCATCTACAAATATTTGTCTCGGGTCTGGGTGTTTTATATCTATGATAAGTATGTATTTACAAAATATGTATATAAAGTAGTATATCAGTCATGTAGTTCCCATTACACAAGCTCTGCTTACTTTGGGGCTAGATGATGTTGTATGAAAATGTCCAGCATTATATATTTATAAATATTTATAATATATATATCCTTAGAATCCTGACAGGTTGTATGCTTTCAAACTGGGAGATGACGGAAATGCTAAGTCCGCACCGCATTACACAAATGATTACAAGTGATTAGCGGTAACACAGGCAATGTTCCTTTCTTCCTCGGGAAAAAACTAACTCTCTTTCCCTCTCTCTCTCTCTCATCAACAGCTTGAGAACCACCCTTACCAAGGTGAGCAAAATTCAATATATACAGTGTCTTAAAGAAAACATTTAATATCTTGCCGAATTTGAGAATGCGTTATCAATAAACAAATACAAATACACAAACTTAAAAAAAAAAAATTAACGGCTAACTCTGTAACCTGATTCCTCAGTTTTTAGCTATAATATCAAGTCCAACTTATAGACCTCTAATCGCGGGAAGCAAAATTGTTCGTCATGGCAACCCATTAGGCCCGAACAGTGAACTTTGATGATGATAATGATAAATCAGAAATTGTATCCGAATATATAATATAATTAATGATTCCTATAACCCTCTCTCGGTAAGTCGAAATCGCCTGCCGTTTTCCAAGCCCTACCGATTTCGATATCAACCTTAGATAAGTGATTTTTCGACAGCGCTGTTTTTTTTACTCGGTACACATGAAACACGTTGCCCTGACATTTTTTTTCGACAGCGTTTTACCAGCTACTTCCGATACCGACTGTGTCTAACCCTCGTAGACGGTCTACGAAATGCTACGGCGTAGCTCCATTTTATCATTATGTCACATGTGAGCGTGGGGTCTCGAGTAAATCCCTCATCGATTGAAACGAGTTTGGAAAAGTGTATTTAGTATTAGTGAAATTACATTTAAGGCCAAATTAACAATATGTAGTCTCTTGCTTATTATTTTATGACTTTGATGGAAATCACTCTCTACCTATATGATTTATGCCTATTCATTAAGTGTAACTGCAAGAAATTACTTTTACAATAAAAAACAAACACGCTCACGACTGTCTTCCCCATGGTGGACATACTCAGTGAGTAGATCTTTGAGGATACCAAGGGGGTAGTCAGAGGCACGTCCAAACATTTCATTTGGTACATGCGCTCGTTTTGCAAGTAGTAAGCATTCCACGTGACAGGTTGCTAGCCTATCGCTGCTTATTGGAACACTAACTGTTGACGAATTTTTGGTTCTAGGGCATGCTGGTATCCTCACGATATTTTCCTTCACCGTTTTGAGCACGTGTTAATGCGCACATACATTTTTGCGAGTGGAAAAATCCATTGGTGCACGACCGGGTTCGAACCCACGACCTCCGGATCAGAAGTCGGGGTATCACCCACTAGGCCAACACGGCCGTGTTTGCAAGAAACCGCTCTACTCCATTCGGTGACATATGTCGACTATGAGCTATGCGATAACCTACTTACTACAGTGTTATGTAACACTGGAGCTTTCAGCTATCACAATATTTTTTCCATCTATCCGATTTTCATATAACGCTCGAGGAATAATAAGAAATTTTAATATCACAGCGTTTACCTCAAAAGCGTTTCGTAGCATCCACCTGCGGCTTCATTCACGTGCTATCAGATTATCAACACCAAATTACATATATTAAAAACCACCTCATTGAAATTGGTTTAGCCATGATTTAATAAAAAAACTAAACACCTAAACTATATTTTAGGAAATGTTATATTACATTGGTATGACGTTTGTAAAAGCTGTTAATTATCTGCTGATATTGGAATAGCGACTGTTTACTGGTCTAAATTAGCCTCGCAATAGTGTATCTTATCCCCCTTTGTTTCTCAAGTCAGATAAGGAGAGAGAACTCTTTTTCCAGTTTTCGTCGAGGCTATGCTTTTACGGCTTTAAAGCAAGTAAATTAAAATGTATTTTTATATTGCCAAGCTGCAATCTCTCATTGTCAGGTATTGATGGTCAAGGATTTTTTTTAACGAGCCATAAGTAATATAAAATGAGTAATTGTCCTGTTACATCCAAATTTACATAGAAAACCAATTTAAATATTTACAATGCATTAGTAATAGCTGTGTCAGATTAGGTATTTATAAAGTCTTATGAATGGATATCCTCAGAAGTCACGTGGTTTGAACTCAAGTTCCACAAACTCGAAATCCAAGTTTGCGATGATAACAAATGGCAAAGCTATTCCCAGATAAGAATTCAAATGTGCTCGCTCGATATCTGTGAGGTTTTATTGTCCATTCTAAAATGCTTAATCGGGGATTCTCAGGGGATTGGAGGTGAACAGCTGAATATTATATTGCTAGTACTAGTGTTATTTTTTTTAAATATATATAGGGCTTTCTGATTCATGGTCTTTTAAGGTATTTTAGGTACATGCAAATACACTCTTAAAGAGTGAAAAAAACTTGACGTGAACGAAGTCGCAGGGCATTCTTTAATAAGACTTTTTAGTCTGTGGTATCTTGTCATACAACCTCCGCAGACTAGTGACAGTTTGGCCGTAGGTAGAAAAAAACAAATACATTCTGATTTTCTGTATAAAAAACATCTTTTATTTTCTAGTTTTCCATACAGCTCAGCAAATCATCATACTCATACTTTTGGCGAGAGGAAGCTGCCCTCACGCCCCATAAGTCAAATATGGAATCGAAAATTCTTTTGAATAATCCACACCATTCAAACCATCAGCGAACACACAAACAATAGCCATGTCTCCTAAAAGTTCCAAATAACGTCACATCGATTCTCTCCGTCGCCATTACTCTTTCATTCTTTCCCGAATTTATTCCCTCCCTTTTGTTTCCATAACACGAACTATTTGGAGTCGGGGAAACATCGAAAACAACAACTTTGTACCCTAAGCTGTTTTGTATCACTCCGGCAAAGTTAGAAGACTGTCTCTGATGCTAAAAATTGATGGCTTTTCGTAGTTTGTTTTGTTCGGTACCGAGGAAAAAGTAAAGCTTAGGTATGAAATTGTAGTTTTTGTGTCGGTATTATTTAGCTTGGCCGAATATATAAGCTTCATTCAGCTGTGTCTCTGAGTAATGATACCTACAATAATACAATTCCTTTGAATTCTCAAAAATTTAGGTCACGAGTATCCAAGCAAGTACGTATTTGTAGGTAGGTAATCAAATAGGCCCCCATTATCAGCATTATGCTACACCGCGACTTATTAAGGTAGGTCTTATGTACATAGACGCGAAGACTCTCGAAAATAGTCGAATCAATGTCGATGCCTTCACTTATAGAACGGTACGTGAAATTTCGAGTGTTTGCGATGGAGAAGATTATCTTTCCAGCACATTTTCTAAGCGTTATTACTAATTAGCAAACTGGGATGAAAATTTGTCTATGGTTATAGGTCGACAGATGGTAATAATTTAGTTCTGATACCAATCTTGATGCAGTTTCCCTAGTGATCACGCATTTAATAACTAGAGCTTCTAGTCAGATGCCACAACTATTTAATTAATTTGCAAATAATCCCGAACGGCCGCCATCTCGAGCGGGGCCACAAGTTCACTACTGAATTGTAACTTTGTTTAATTCAATTCAATTCAATTCAATTCAATTTATTTCTCAGAAGGCACATAAAATCATTGCACTTAAGAAAGTCAACTTTACAAAATAATAAATAATAATGATCACATAATTATAGGTAAAATAATATTAAATCACAAGGATATGTAATGTCAAAAACAGTTATTAAAATAAAATAAAAAAATACTTATAACTAGATTAACTAGATTAAAAAAAAAAAACATGTCAACAAAATAAATAATTACACGGATAGGCAAAGTAGCTAATTTCATATATTATTAATATTTTCCCAATATTTATAGTCAGAAAGAAATTCATTGATGTCATAATATGCTTTGTCTGTCAGTTGCTTTTTAATAGTTTTCTTGAAAACTTTCTCATTTAAACTCGTTATACTTATTGGCAAAATATTATAAAATCTAACGCAGTTAATTAAAAATGAATTGTTAATTTTGGCCAATCTCGTATTCGGCAACACAAGCTTATGTTTATTACGTGTTTCATAGCCGTGATTATCACTGTTCCTTTTGTAATTATTTATGTGTTTTCTTATGTGTATTATATTTAAATAGATGTATAGCGACGGCATGGTCAAAATATTAATTTTCTTAAAAAAATCTCTCAGGCTATCTCTTGGTCCGAGTCTGTAAATGCCTCTAACAGCTCTCTTTTGCAAAATAAAAATAGTATTTGCATCTGCAGCATTACCCCACAACAGAATTCCATATGACATAAGAGAATGAAAGTAACTGTAGTAAACCATCCTTGCGGTTTTTATGTCAGATAACTCTCTTATTTTGCGGACAGCAAATGCTGCAGAGCTTAGTTTACTGGCTAAGTCATTAATATGATAACCCCATTGTAATTTAGTATCTATAATTATTCCTAAAAATTTTGTATGGTGAATTATGTCAATTACATTATTATTAATATGAATAGGTGTTGGTAGCATAGGATTATTTGTCAAAGAAAATTTTATACATTTCGTTTTGTCAGAGTTAAGAATAAGATTATTAACATTAAACCAATTTTGAATTATAAATAAACAGTCATTGATATTTGAAATTTTAGGATTTGATCGATTAATTTTAAATAAAAGAGAAGTGTCATCAGCGAATAAAATAATGTTTGCAAATTTTTGAGCCAGAAAAGGGAGGTCATTTATGTATACCAAAAAAAGAAACGGACCAAGGATTGAGCCTTGGGGTACACCTATTGTGCAGTCCAAAGAATTCGACATTACACCGTTTACATCGACAGATTGTTGCCTTTTGCTAATATAAGACTTCACCAAATCAAGTGCCCCCCCCCTTACTCCATAGTGACACAGCTTTCCAAAGAGTATTTCATGATTGACACAATCAAAAGCTTTTGATAAATCACAAAAAACTCCCAGTATATCTGATGAGTTCTCAAAAGAATCATAGATTGTTTTGACAAAGTCGACTATGGCATCGATAGTAGAACACCCCTTAGAGAATCCATATTGCTTATTAAAAAATATGTTTTTGTTGTTGAAAAAGGCTGTCAATTGAATAAAAATTATTTTTTCAAAAATCTTACTGAGCGCTGGCAAGATAGAAATAGGTCTAAAATTGCTAGGGTTCTTATGGCTCCCATTTTTAAACAGTGGTATTACTTTAGCACATTTCATAAGATCTGGGAAAACATTATTATCAATACAGCTATTAAATAGTCGAGATAGGTTGGGAGCTAAGATACCAATCACATTGTCAATAAACCTAACTGAAATACCCCAGAAGTCTTCAGAGTCTTTTAACTTGAGTGCTTTGAAGGTTTTTACTATTATAGAGCTTGTAACTTTATGGAATTTGAATTCCTCAGAACAATAATCTACATTGTCTTGCAACAGGCTTACAGCCTTTTTTTCACATATGTTAAGTGTTTTTGTGATGTGATGAGGTATTTCAGTAAAAAAACGCACAAACGTGTTAGCAATCATGTATTTATCTGTGATATTTTTCCCATCCTGTGTTAATACTATGTCACGTGACGTAGTACGAGCTTTTCCAGTTTCGGTTTTGATTATGGACCAGACTGATTTTATTTTATTTTTAGAGTATTTAATTTTATTTGATATATGAATCGCCTTAGCTTGTTTACAAACAGTTTTAAATGTTTTGCTATACTGGCGAACATAATTTATAAATGTGTCACTAGTATTCGTTGTCTTAAGATTATATAATTCATACATTCTATCTCTGCTTGTTCTGATACCCTTTGTAGCCCATTCATTAAATCTCAGCTTAGGTTTTAATTTCTTGGATGTGACAGGAAATAATGAGTCAAAATGTTCGACAAAAATGTCAAAAAATAATTTATAATTTAAATTAGGGTCATTATTCAGATACGTCAATTTGGATTCAAAATCATTAATTAAATTATTTTTAAAAATATCGATTTTCTGTCGGGTCACGCGTCTTACGCTGATTGTCACATCCGGATCGATTTTGACCGCAGGTACTTCAATGTATTGTCCCAAGTGATCCGAGCTTAGGTTCCGTATAATGGTTTTCCTAATAATAGTGCAGTTGCAGTAAATATTATCAATACACTTTGCAGAATGATCCGTAATTCTTGTAGGTTCCAAAAATTGGTAATTTAAATTAAAGCATTGAAAAAGATTAATAAATCTATTTTTTGTTTGTGATTCTACAAGTAAATCGATATTAAAATCACCCATGACAATCAGACTCTTGCTTTTGTTGCTTAATTTTTTCAAAACATCCTCTAGAATCGACTCAAGGATGCTGAACTCTCCCGTTGGAGGTCTATAGACATTAATTAATATGTAATCTTTCAATTCTACACATGACAATTCAACATGACGTTCTACTGTTAAATTTACTATATCATCTCTCTTCTTATACTTTATTGACTTGTTTACCATAATAACGGAACCACCTCTAATTGCTGATTTTCGACAGTAGTAGCTGCCTAAGCAATAATTATCAAAATTTAATAAAAGTTCATTATCCTCTAGCCAACTCTCAGTAAAACAAACTATATCAATTTTTGCCTCTTCCAAAAACAAACTTACTTCTAATTCTTTATTCAAAAGACCTTGAATATTGTGATGCATTATCGATATACATTGTTTGTTTGTTCTGAGTCTAAAAAATCGGATGGTCTAACAATCTGACATTCATTTGCTTTGGTTGCTAAAAAACCATTGTCACACTCAAACGATTGAGTTATAATTTCTATAACGGTTGGTATCTTGCCAATAGGTGTGTCAATGTTCCATAATAGTAATTTACACAATGTTTTCTTTATCTTATTCAATGTATAATTTTCGTAAATGTCTGCAATATTATTCATGTCAATCAGGTGTATATTACTATTGCAACATGTCAAGTTATACAAGTCAGTATTTAACTGATATACATAGTTGTTGTACTTAGGATACAATCCGTACGGCAAGGTGAAAATGATTATTTTGTTGTATTTACTAGCTGCGCACAATTGTAGGATACATTCTTTAAAATCTTCGCGACTTATGGATACTTTTTCACCCACTATCAGTGCATAAACAGTTTTACTAGAATTTTCATTCACACTCTTTAATAAGTCCGTGATAATTCTTCTTAGAGATAAACCAGGGCTACAGAAGTTAAGCACATTCTTCCCTAATGATTGAGCAGCTAGCTTATGTCCTAGTCCAAGTCCATACCTGTCAGAATAGATGTAGACGCTTTTAGTGTCGTTTTTAAAAGGTGCTTTCTGAGGGGAGGACAAGGCAATTTCATAGGACATTTCCTTTGTTTCACCACATTTATCGGTCATTTGTTTGATTTCTTCTATGTCAATCATATTTTTTAACTGCAGAACTTGCTTTTCAATAAATTGTACTGTATCAATCGTATTTACTCTTTTATTTAAATCATTTTCATACTCTTGTACTAACTTTAGAATTTTCTCATTCTCTTTTTGAAGATATTCTATCATTTTATTTCTTTGATTCAGCTCATCTGTGAGTAAAGTATTTTGTTGAGACAGACTTTCTGTGATTTGTCTTGTCATTTCTCTTTCTAATTCGTAATAATTTGTATTGTCTTTTCCATTTTGTCTTATTTCATTTAGTTTATTGCTTATATTTACACATTTAATATTCAGTTTTTGAATTTTTTTCACGAGCATCCTCATTCTTTTTCTGGAAAAATTGCATGGTTTAGACCCATGATATTTCTTTTTCTTTTGCATCAGTTTAACAGCAGACTTTATTTGCAAATTACTATGTCTTATTTGCAGGGCGTTATAATTTTCTGTTAAAGTCCTAAGCTCTTTCTGTATGGGAAATATACCCTTGTAAATTTCATTTTCCAGTTCTTCTCTTTCTGTAGTTATATCATGTAGTTTTTTCTCTAATGTTTGTACTCTTTCGATCAGATGCAATTTGCTGTTTTCAATTTCTGTTTTTTTTTTCTTAATGCTTATATTTTCCACACACAGTTTTTCAAATTCATTTAGGTTAGAGTTTTGTTCGTCTATCAACGTTTTTATTAAATCTTCTTTTTTCATCATATCTGTTTTTAATTCTTCAATAGTTTTTTCGTACCTCCTCAATATTATTCTTAAATTTGCATCATTTTCAATATTTGCGACTAAAGTGTCTTCTTGAATACGTTTCACTTTAGAACGCGTATTCATTGTGAATTGTAGGTATATTTATTCCCAAATAACTCAGACAGGTTAAAGGAGAGAAAAAAAAAAGTAAAAAATATCACAAAAAGTTTATCCTTGATGGATTTGATCCACAGTCCACAGTTAGAACATTACAGTATGCCTGCACCGCTACCAACTCAGCTACCAATGTTGTTGCGTCATTAGTTGAAATAGATCACCAGTTGTGACTTGTCGACGTACTGTTGTTGTATATGACTTGCATGCCGGGTCCAAAGTTCAAAACAACAAAGTGCAAACAAGAGTCATAACAAACCGCCGTGTTCACAATTTTACAATGCTTTTGCAAAATTTGCCAAAGAGTCACTGGGGCTATAATGTTTTAGCTTTATTTTCAATAGGCACTGTCACTAAGTTAAATAATAATTGTTTCTTTACTTGAAATCACTGGGGATTCGTTCACATTGTTGTCACTTTTTTCTGTCTAATATATTTCTGTAGTTTCCTCTAGGTTTATATCACAAACGTTGTCACTTCAGAATTAGCATATGTTTAATACATTTAGCACCAATATACGCATATATTCGACTTGTTTATATTAAAATTAATATTTATTTTGAAGCCAATGTTTACATTACAAAGATGGCGGCGAAAAAATTCTCTACGTATATCAATTTCTGAATATGACTCGGTGACTATGTTTCAGCAAAATGGCCAATTTGATATTCTCAGCGTATATAAAGGAACGTAACTGTATGAGATCACGATTCACAAAAAATCTACATTGTTACTAGTGATTTTTTGTCATGAACGATTTTAAGATCAGCGCTGAGATTAAAAAAATCGATGACTTGTATATGATATTAGTGTTTCATAAATAGTTAATTTTTTCTCCTAATAGAGCCACTGACTTCAATTTTATTTGTACTAATACAACCTC
Source organism: Perizoma affinitatum (assembly GCA_961405105.1). Lineage (NCBI taxonomy): Eukaryota > Metazoa > Arthropoda > Insecta > Lepidoptera > Geometridae > Perizoma > Perizoma affinitatum. The sequence goes on along the minus strand of OY560205.1, from coordinate 9,041,324 downwards.
GGTGGCGCGCCGGGCGAGATATCAGCTGTGTCTTTGTTCCGGGTCTGGGTGTTCTGGTACCACGGTACTCATAGTTTCTACCCACGACGTAGGGAATCCTACTGTGATGTCTGATAGGCAGATCTTTCAAAAATTAACTGACAAATAATGGTCAAATCGCATGGTAAGTACTTTTTTTGTTTGTTGTGACTTGTCAAATCATTGAAAAAAAAAAATACACGCGGTCTCCGTTTTATTAAGAATCGCGAGTAGTCATTTTGCAACTGTATTATCTAATTTGGGTATAATTTACGAATTGGTTATCAATAGATGATCTCGGTGATAAAATATTTAAGACTATAGCTACTAACCTCAGAATCGCCGGTGTTGTACCCAGATAGTTATTACTGTTAAGGCAGTGTTCGTAAGAAACGCATTCGCTCGACCGTTTATTCATCGACTTACGTTGCAAAATTGGTCTCCACGAAAAGACCTTTTATTTTATTAGCGGGATAATATAAATCCTATGTCCACTCTGAAGGTATATCCTTAAAATTGATAAAATATTTTTTTAAATCGGATGGATAGTTTTGGAGTGTACCTCCTACATCCAAACTTTACTCTATATAATATTACTACTCTATATAATATTTGTACTCGGATTAAAGGTAGCCTATGTATTATTCTGATGTATAAGCTATATTACTGTAAAGTTTCATCAAAATCCGTTCAGTTGTTTTTGCGTGAAAGAGTAACAAACATCCATCCTCATAAATTTACGCGTTTTTAATAGTAGTAGGATCAAGCTACATCGGAGAATTTTATAAAATTTAAGCTATTTCATTTTGGAAAACGATAACATTATATAATAAAAACCGCCTACGGGTAGTAAAGTTACTTAGCAAAACAATACTAAAAGTTACCATCTTCCCCAAACATTAAGTAAGTATGAAGATCCCTAAAATCTCGAAGCTGTAAGTATTCCTTGCCTTTCAATATTACCATGACAAGGGATATCAATTATCCAGACCGTACTTTAGGATATAAGATTATGGATTCTATTCTATATGGATGTTTCCAAATTTTACGGCGTCGTTTCAAGCTGTTTGTGCTCGTATGAGGACATTCATGAATAAGGATTAGCATTTGCTTAATTATTATGCGAGATACTTGGACAATTCGACCTCTGTGGCGCAGAAGGTCGCGGTTTAGATTATTGCCACGGGACAAATGTTTGTACAATCTGCAAATATTTGTCTCGGGTCTGGGTATTTTCTGTGTATAATATGTACTTAAGTATTTACAAAAAAAGTTATGTAGTTCCCATAGTACAAGCTATGCTTAGGTTGGGTCTAGATGACGTTGTTTGAAAATATATCCAGCATTTTTTTTTATGCGAAATTAGGAAAAATACCTATTGAGTTTTGCGTAGTTAGGGAATCATTCAAACTACGAGTTAGTAGTTTTTACCTACATAAAAGTATCTCTTAGCTTTCAAAATAACTAAAAGTCAAAAATGTATGGAAATTTACGAAAGAAAAACATTCCTTCCCCCAGGGGTTCTAAGCCAGGGGTGCGGATCTGAACAGCCTAAAATTATACATGCTTGTGTCCGTACTGATCAAACCGCAGAACAACCGCAGATTGCGACCAGTCGAAGCTTGATGTGGCATGCCATGTGCCCGTCGACAAAATAATGTAGTCTCTCTAATTTCAACAACACTTAAGACACCTTACCACAACACCCAGAGCGGAACAAAAATCTGTAAAAAACTGCAAAAAAAAAAAATGTTTTGTGCGGAAATCGAACCCATCTATTGCGTCGCAGCCCACCACTCCGCTGCGCTATCGCGGTCGTCGAGGTCGTTTTAAATCGGATCGGAATAGTAATAATGAAGTTGTGGTGACTGTTCTTACCTTGAACCAAGCCATCGTAGAGTCATCATAGAGCACCACCCATTCTTCTGACCAGGAGTTCCATAGGTATTTCCCTGTAAATTAAATATGAATTAGATTATAGAGGCCTCAGTGGTGCAGTGGGCGAAGGCCTGCCTGAGACGCAAAAGATTGCGGGTTCGATTCCCTTCGCGAGACCAATGTTTTTATAATCAGCAAAAAAATGTCTGGGTGTTTTCTATGTATAAAATATGTATGAATTTACAAAAAAGTATTACATTAGTAGTAAAAGTATATTAGTCATGTAGTTCCCATAATCTGCTTCGTTTGTGCAGTTTGGGGCTGGACATATTTCTCACATATTTTTTTTAATAATAATAAATATTTAAATGAGCAATATTTTATATATATATATGCAGAAGGTTGTGGGTCGATTCCCGATTGATTTAATTAGAACTAGTCTCTGCTCACGTCTTTGCGCGCGTAGCACCAGGATCAAAAGCAGCGTATGTGTTATTCTAGGTCACAAACTATTTAGCCATTACGGGAGCGTATTAGCAACAAGCATCCAACATCCCAACTTTCGAATTTATAATATAATTGGGATAACGAGCATTTAGTGGGAAAGTATGTTAAAAAAAAAAGAGCATTTGGTTGAAATCCACGATACCAAGAATTTTGTCGTCGACTGTAGCTACATAACTGTGTGATTATAATAAAATTATTGTCAAGAAAATGTATTTAAGCATACGATATTCATCAAGAGAATTTAAAGATCAATTATATTTAGTAATAGTTTTTAGAAAATCCAAACATTTTCGAACAATAACAAAATGATGTAGGGCGCACGATATACCATACGAATGAAGTTGTGCTTCATGCTAATATAATAAATTACAACTTTCTCTTTCCCACGTTATTAGAGTCCAGTAGGAGCGAAAGAGACTACTATCTATTTGTAATCTGACTGGCTATGTAATATTTTTATGATCTCTTTATTCTCTCATAAGCTGACGTTTTTACTTCTTTAATATAATTTAGGGGTGACCCTATGAGTCGTCACAAAATGAAATGTGGTTTGTCAATCAAAAATATGTCCATTGGACATCATAACTATCCAGGAGATGTCCACTGCTGCCTATATACAAATACAAATACGAAGTAATATTTTATTTACTAAAAAAAAAAAAAAAATCTACCTATACTGGCGTACAATACTCATAAATACCTAGAGACAACTCTGTCACTGAACCATAGACATTATGGAAATTAAAAAACAATTGCTACGAGAAACGGTCTTAAACACTGAAGTGTCCGAGCAATGTCTAAGGCAATGATCGGTGTGAGTGGATGTGACATTGACAATCACTTCCTCAACTTCCTGGTAACGTAACTATGACAGAACGCTATGTAACGTTCACTGATTAAACGTTACTTAAGTTTTAGGTGGATTGAAAATGCATCACTCTCCCTCCAGAAAATACGCGCTGAGAACGGATAAAACTCTCGCACCGAGAAAAACTACAAAGAAAATTATGTAACAGAATAATATTTTTTCTTTCCTTATCTGAGTATTGTCATTACCTACTTAATTACATAAAAACTACTCGTTAATACATTCTGCATTCGAAAATACAAGTAAAACAGGTTATAGGAGAGCCAATTACAAAAAAAATATCGAGACTTATCGTTTTTCACTTTCACTAACCGTGTTTTTGTCTTCACATTATTTATATTTATATCATCAAATACAAATATCAAGTTTGTTACTTTAGATTATGGTGTAAAGAGATAATATTCTTAACTAAAATTATATGATCAAAGGTACCTCAGCGCTTATCATTAAAAGGCAGACAGCTGCCGAAATAGCTGTACAAATTTTGAACTCAAGATCATTGCATTCGCTTAAGACAACGCGCTAGCAAAAAATTAAGCGCCAATTAATATGTAATCTAAAAAGATTACTTTAAAAAAAAAAAAAATAATCATGTTTCTTAATTTGTTACATACTTAACCGAATATGCTAAAAAGTTAGCTTTTTTAATAAATTGTGTTTTCAGAACCTGCCCCTTAAGTCACTGAAAATAACCTACATAATTACTGAGGCCCGACTCACGCGCGTCCTCTTCATACTGAAACTGACAGAAATTACGACCAAAGTGACAGTTCTTGTATGTAAATGACACGTTCGACATCTGTTTATTTAAGCGAGATGGGTCTCTGACTCGTACGAGTTCATAAAGTGTGAAAGCCTGATTAGGGATCCTGACAGCCCTAATAAGACGAAATACACAAACTGAAAGTGTCATAAAGTGAGTTTGTGTTTATGAATTATATTGAAGGGATCGGAATTAATTTATCTCCAACTATCTTTACAGCCTAGGTCATTTATTTGTAGACCGGGTAGAAGGTTTTTAATTATTTATTTATTTATATTGAATACTCAAACATAAACAACATATACATAGAACCAGTGCGGTGAACCTCGAAACCTGCGAGGTTCACTAAAAGAATTTAGTGAACCTCGCAGGCTTATTCTTTATTGATTATTATATATGTAAAAAACTTACATATAGTACATGTACAAAAGCGAGCTTAACCCTAACAAGAGTTTTCATCCAGCAAAACTTACTAGTAGATTAAAAAAAAAATGCTGGTCATTTTTCACACAGCCCCGAACTAAGCAGAGCTTGTATTATAGGAATAACATGAATGATATACTACTTATATACTTTTTGTCAATACATACATATTATAAGTACGTAGAAAACACTCGACAAATATTTGCAGATCATACAAACATTTGTCCCGCCTCGGCAATACGACCTTTTGCGTCTCAGGCGGGCTTTCGCCCGACTGATTGGTTTTTATAGTGTTAACCCACAATATTTTATAATATCTCAAAAATTCACCCTCAGAGGGACTCGAACCTGCGACTTCCCGCTTGGTTGTTACGTGGGGGCTATACCGACTAAGTCACGAGTCGCTACCAGCCTTGTCGAAATTTGAATGTTTTCGCTCAAATTTATGTTATTTATTTATATTTAAATTTATCTTATACATTATACATTTATGTATAAATAGGTATTAGGTATATTATGTATAATACAAAAAAATATAGAGGCGCAAATATAGAAGTCTCGACAGACCTTACTTATTTGAGCCTTTTGGGGTTGAGACTCTGGTTCCGAGGATAACGGGGCCATTCGCGTTTTCAAAATTACTTCAGGGCGACTGGTCAAAATAACGCGTGACCACAGAGCTAGGCTCTTATCCGGTTCAACGCATTAGCATTGACATTCAGCGTGGAAATGCGGCCAGTATTTTGGGAACGCTTCCGTCTGATAGTGATCTGGATCAGTTGAGCTATCTATAGATCATTTGCAACAGTCTATTGATAGCTAGCTGTTTCATCTGTATTTTTTGTATATATCTTCAGATTATTTATCATTAATAACTTACGCTTATAACGCAGCATATATCCTCCTTTAATTTGCGTACCGCCGTGTTCTGCAACAAAAACAAAACATTGTTATATGCTGGTGTATTTGCTATTGATAAAATAATAATACTGATATTGTTATATCAGGTATAAACATGGAACATTTTAGTGCACGAAAGCCTCTCCGGTCAATCTGTTCACGGTATTTGGCTAATGGAGTTCTGTGGTTTGGGGCTAATGGATTGTTTCAATATTTTACACTAAATGCTGCATCTGGGCTCGCTGGCAAACTACCCGAATAAACTTGAAGCAAATTTGTTATTCCAGAATACCAACTCTGATGTATGAAAAACCATCAAAATAAATTATCTATACTAAACGAAAAATCATATAAACAAATGTCTCGATCTGATAAACGTATTCTACTCGAAAACTATTGTCAATTTTATTCCTATGAAAAAAAACTGACTTCAAATAACAGGAAGTTGATAAAAAAATGATACAACATTTTATCACGCTAAGGGGTGGATTTTTTTCAATTAAATTTATATGCGACAACGTTTGAAGAAGTTTTACTATACATTAAAAAAATCATCATTCAAAACGGTTTACAATTGCTTAAGACATCGCGTCTTAAGTGTCAGAACCTTCTCCTTTTTCAAAGTAGGTTGAAAACGAAAGAATTCAATTTAAAAGAGGGCCAAAAGTATACTTGATTAATGTTTACGAGAATTGGGTTATAGGACATTTCACTCGTATCCATAATTTAAAGTTAACCTTTTTAAATTGGTAAAACAATATTACCTAACCGTGGCGTAACAGCAAGAAAACGCTCTAAAATGTTTCATGCTCTAAAAATACCAGCTCTGAGTTATCCATTTACTCAGACGGACATTTTAGAGCAACTGCAACCCGACTCTTTTCAAAGAAGTCAGCAACTTTGCGGTTCGCACAAAGAAAGCTCTGCTCGTTGTAAAACATCTCCACATTGTTACGTACATCTGCAAAGTCTGGTCCTGAGAATAATATTAAGCCACAGAGGTGCAAATATATACTTAGCTCGTGAGTTTTTTCAATAAGATATACTGATGCCTAACTGCATTATGTTCTACTGTATTTTTATAGTCTTTGTAAGTAGTATTTGTAGTGGAGATTGACATTAGTTACAAGATATGTAGCGTCATTAGGCAAGCATATCAAAAGCTATAAGTGGTCCGTAATTAATTCACCTAACTACCTATGTCAATCGAATCTTGAAACTCGTACTCCAGAGACTCAAGATACAGGCTTGCACGCCTAGTTTGGGTCTCGCAGATAACCATATTAAAAAATCTTATGCATTAATCAATAATCTGTATATATTAATCTGTAACACCTGTTTTTGGCAAATAAATATTCTTTATTAATTGCAGTTTAACTTTTCTATGCTAAACAGGCAATTTCAAACAACGTTAGTTATCAAATTTTTCAAGTCAAAAAACTATCTAACATATATTTGATATGTCCGAGCACAAATACGTTATATATATGTTTTAGTTCTTAAGTAAACATAATTTTTAAGTGGTGGATTAATAAATTAATATCTATCTATCTAAATACGTTGGTATAGTCTTAATGGAAAGTTAGAATATCATCCACTAGAACGTTTAGATAAATTTGCATACGATTTATGAGTTTTTGGAAAAACTACTTATGCTATTCAGATATTTATTATTTTCAGGTTAAGATTGTGCCCTATACAACAAAAAAAAACATTTAATACTTTGATACTAGATGAAGCAATTACCGATTTTGAACAAAAAACATTTAATACTTTGATACTAGATGAAGCAATTACCGATTTTGAGCAACACATTTTACATATCTGCAGGTTTTAATTTAGCATTGGTGTCATTCGGTTCGGTGGCATTCAAATCAGCAAACAAATGTTCATACTCCTTAATGATCCATTGGCAAATTGGTCGCATTGGGGTGTTATTCATTAGTCTCGATTCTCTTGTACACCAACGAAACTTAATTGAATACATCGCTCTTTTACTAAGAGATTGTCTGTCGGTTCGCCGTGTTTTTTGGTGAAGTACACTACATATTTTGCTCGCTGACGCATTGAATTTCCAACGGTTTGGCTAATGGATTTTTGTACAAAATTACTGTTCTCACTATTTACCTGTACCAGGTTTGTTTCAGGCCATTTTGTTAATAAAGGTAGATACCTGTACAAATAAACTCAATGTTGAAGGCTATTTTTGTGGTAAACAAGAATTTTCCGAAGGAACTGGGTGCGCGCGTGTTTCGAATGTTTAACACGAAGAATAATGGATTTTGATACTACGAGTGTACATTTGTACACTCGTAGGCATTAGTACGGAACAGTTTCGTTATAATCGTAATACATTTTGTATTTTTACCTATTTTTTTCAACAAATAGGGTTAAGCTAATAAATTTGGATTAAGCAACAAATTAATGATTCTTTAATTATATTAATTGTCAGACGAAATAGAGACAGGCCTGCTCTGTCACTCCTTGTCGGCAAAGAGGTCAATTTAATAATAATAATCATAAAAATAAACACTTAACTACTAAGTATTAGCTAAGATGTAGTGAATTCTGGGATATAACATACCTTCGCAGTAATGCATTCAACCTTTAACAGTAAAGTATCAGTCTACCTACTTAAGTACGAATTATTCCCATCTGTCACCCTGCTCTGTCCCCTTTCATGCAACGGGGGGACAGATAAAACTATTATTAATTGAAAAATTTCTGTCTGTTCCCCTGTTAGTGACGGGGGGACAGACAGAACTATATATACCTGTCCTCTAATTAAAAAATAATAATTGGTACACTATGTATGTACACACAAAGCTTTATGTATAGATTCCTTCTGTTTTGATATTGCATATAATGTCCAGCCATCAGTTACCGTCCCTACTAGAACTAATTTTGCTTAAATTCGTTACGTATCAGGCTGATATCCTATAATTATTTATGATTTAAATTTATTTCACTAGCACACAAACTTCAAACTGGAACATCAGGAGGAACATGTCTTGAATATATAGCATTTTAATGGAATTTCAACCAACGTATTCATCCGATTCCCGTCACGATCGCATTCTAGCTTTGCGGGCCCTAATCAAAGCCTATCATCTATCAAAGGGGCTGATTGTGGGCTTGTGAGTCCATTGTTTAGGGTCTGTGTAATTGTGAAGTCATTAAAGGACACTGTCCTTTTGTAACGTCATTGATTTGCAACTTACAAATACGTATATAATAGGTAGCGGATATCTAGCCAACTAACCTGCCAGAAATATCTACTAATGCGTTGGGGAGCTATAATTCGTGTTGGATTTTTCTAGAAATAAAAAAGAGTTAAGATATGTTGTGGCGACCCTCGGTGGCGAGGTGGGCTGTTATTTGTTCCGGGTCTGAGTGTTGTTGTACCGTGGTACTCGTAGTTTCTGATACCCACGATACCGGGAATCCTATTGTGGGATCAGGACTACTATGGTGTTGGGTATGTATTTATTTATTAATAATCGTCACCCCATTTCAATTAACATGGTTAGAATACCGGTTAGCTTCAGTTTTGTTTATTTTTAGCTTATTTTTTTATTTTTTATTATGTAATTACACTAAGGCTTAGCCACGCTTCTATAAAACGAGGTATAGGTAGCCACTTAGTTAACATAAAACATAAAATAAAAACTTTCGTATTGTTCACACGAGACGTGATTCTGTGGTTTCTAAATCCACTGCTGTGTGTCATAATATATCTGGGAGAGAAGTAGCCGTTTGTATCCTCAGAGGAAATCATTCGAGTGGTCAGGTGTCGCGGCTCTACGTACATACGAGTAATGTACATACATAATGTACATTGAGTGACGTGAGGAGGCAGACATGTAACCAGGGCTTGCGAATTTATAAATATACGAACCCTGGTACAAAGACTGGTAGAAAATGCTGTATAGCATTAAGTCCTGAATTTGTGCATCGTTTGTCTGCAATAAATAATAAAACAAAAAATAAACAAACACGCTCACGACTGTCTTCCCCATGATGGACATCCTCAGATACATACTCAGTGAGTAGATCTTTGAGGATACCAAGTAGGGGATAGTCAGAGGCACGTCCAAACATTACATTTGGTACATGCCCGCGTTTTGCAAGTAGTAAGCATTCCACGTGACAGGTTGCAAGCCCATCGCCATAATATTTTTTTTTAAAAGCATAGGTACCAAGGCAAGACGCTTGCCACATCCGCGATGACTATAAAGTGAAGATTTCACACTTACTTTCTTTAAAGAAGACAAGTAGTAGAACACAAAAACAACACAAAGTAAAAAAACATTTTTACTTTGTGTTTTTTTTACAAAGGCACGTCCATTTTATACATAATATAAAATGACTCTCACTCTTCCAAATATGAGCTCAAGTATTCGCCCTTAAGATTTACAATTCAATCTACCAATCCGCTCTAACTAGATCTTAGAATCAAGCCAACAGGTTTTTGGGTAGAAACAAATGGAAATTAATGGTAAATTTGCGTTACCTATCCGAACCAACAAGAGTGTGAGCTTTATACCTACCTGAGGGTTGTACTGGATCATTACTGTCAATCCAAAGATTACGTTATTTTAAGGAGTATTCCAAGAGTAGTTCAAGGTTGCACAGCGAGCTATGGAACGAGCTATGCTCGAAGTTTCTCTGAAAGATAAAATCCGCAGCGAGATTATCCGACAGAGAACGAGAGTCATCGACATAGCTCAGAGGATTAGTAAGCTGAAGTGGCAATGGGCTGGTCATATATATGACCGGTATATGCCGAAGAACCGACAACAGTTGGGGTAAATGAGTTCTTGAGTGGAGACCGTGTCTGGGCAAACGTAGTGTTGGGCGCCCTCCGGCTAGGTAGAGCGATGACGTAAGAAAGGCAGCGGGCAGTAAGTGGATGATAAGAGCCGAAGACCGGGCTCAGTGGCGCGTATTGGGAGAGGCCTATGTCCAGCAGTGGACTAATGTGGGCTGACGATGATGATGATGTTGATGATGATGATGATGATGATGATGATGATGATGATGATGATGATTATGATGATGATGATGATGATGATGATGGTGATGATGATGAAGGAGTATTCAAAGTAGTTGAGACGGTTGGGGTTATGTAACGATGAACAATACACCCCGATACGGAAAGGACGTCAGGTCTTGCTTCCCCAACTAGAATTAGAAAAAGAAACCAACCCCCTTATGAGTAATCCTTCTATATCCTACTACTATTATAAACGCGAAAGTTTGTGAGGATGGATAGTTGTTTCTTACTCTTTCACGCAAAAAACTACTGAAAATTTATTTATATCTTGTTTTATAATAATTGTATTCGTTCCAAACATTTTCCCTATTCATTTTAAGTCAGAAAATAAAAGCAGATGTGCCTTCCGCTGCTTTTATGTCCATTCCAAAGTAAAGATGGATGGATTGTATGAAGGATGATGTTGCCTAGTATAGTATTATAATATCTTAGACATTGCTAAGAAAGGAGTTAGTACGGAGATGACGGCTGATAGAGGAAAGTGTAAGAAAGAAAACATGTTGTGCCGACCCCATGTAATGTGGGACAAGGACAAAAAGATTATGATACTCATATTCATTTATTAACCGTAGGAATTACAAAGTACACTTGGTTTTATCAAATTGCTTAATATAAGGTATAATAAATCTGGTCAGTTAAGTCATTAAAAACAGACAAGCAAAGTGGGTTAAGAAGTGTTAGAAATAAATTAATGTAATTTATAAAAGTATCATACTATTTATTATTATATTTTATTCCAGTATTAATATTAATATTTATTTGAATCCCCGTACTACCCAACCTAACTCCGTATCTGCTATTTAAACTTTACACTTAAGCGGCCTCTGGGAAAGCTGGCATTTCCACGAAACTCGTAATGACGTTTAGTCGTTCAATGCCTACTTTTAATAGCTTCGTAGAACAACGTTTTCAACTAAAAGGAATCTTATTCAGGTTTCGGTACATAAATAAAATTGAAATATGTAATTTAAAATTTAAAAAAAAACACGCTCACTACCCCAGAACAATCACTCGTATACTCAAAAGAGCCTACTGCGACGATGAAACAGACAAACTTTTGGAACTTAATTTATAAATCCTACCAAACCTTTTATTCACAGAGATTTCCTTAACTATCACATGGTATATGGAACTGAGGATTCATTATGGGGACATGATTGACCTTAGTTCCATGTTCACGTACCCATACTGGGATTCACTGTATCGTAGATATCAGTAGATATCTTTTCAAAGTCTGGGTGTTAAGGTACCACGTTACTCATAGTTACTGATACCCACGACACAGGGAATACTAGTGAAGGTTCAGGACTATGTGTGTCTATTGGGTGTATTGGGTGGTATTTATTATTAGGAGAAGGATTAATCTCACGACCCCACTATTCGAATGATTTCATGCCGGCTGTTCGTCCGCTAAGCCATCAAGGTCGTCATAATAAAATCTTTTTTTTTGTGCAACAACTCGTATATATGAAAATAGGTAAAATAAGCATTATTCACCTTATCACATCCATCACTAAGACCAAACAAAATGTTAACACGAGCCCTTTTGGAAGCATTTGCCCTAAATCTATTTCCTTAGATGCAGCAACTGTGAATTGACTACCGTAACAAAGTGGTGAATTTGATTTACAACCATATTATTGAACAACAGCCCTAATAAATATAGCTTATGTATATACTTTTACTGCCGTCCTTTGACGGTCACCACCTTTTAGGAAACCAAGGCTTTAGCTAAATGCTAATCTGATTAAATCAGCCCAAACTTCCCCAAGAACCGATTATGGGTATAGTAAACAGTTTCTCGGATCGATACCAAACGGCCGCTCGCCTACTACTAAATAACACCATTATTTATTATATGTTCTTCGACTTAGGAAATAGTTTTGAGTAATGTCGGAAAATAGGTTGTTAGGTAGATAATTTAGATTCGTTCCCACCCGTTTTCTCTTTCTACCGATGTAAATCTTTAGCCGAGTATTCGTCACGATCCTTAAATGAGTGGCAAGTCATAGGTTTTCTCTTGGTCACCATGCAGATGGGTGGGAACCGGCAAATTTTCGTAATTATATAACTGAATATGTACTTCTAATCTAATTTCAGACAACTTTTAATGTCGAATTTGACTCATTGTCAATTATTTATTTTTATCGACAGTAGATCGAAACTTCGATTTGTCTATTTTTATTTGTATTATTATTAAAAGTATTTCCAATTTGAGACGCTTTTGTGACCAAACGAAGGAAAAGAGCAGGTTCTGTAGGTTAATTTATAAACAATATTATTTTAGCGACTGTTAGAGCCACGTGAATTTTCAATTTTCTATGGTAACAAACTTGTAATAGGAATCTTTTTGTTTTGGCTGAAATTAAATTTTATTGGGCAATTTTATATTTTGTATTTTATTTAAGTTTGATGGTTCACCATTCAGATATTCAAAATCTCTAGAGTTATGATCACCTTGATAATTTTATGCTCAAAGCTTCCACGGTTATCTAATATGTGTGTCTAATAAAATATATATTTTGCATATTTTGCATATATATTTTGCCTTAGATTTATTTAAGTTAGTTCTGGATGAAACATTTTGATACAAACGTTTTCAAATCTAAAATTAAAAAATCTCTAAAAAATCTAAAATTATCTAAATTAAATCTTTATTCTTGTGTCGATTTGAAACAATGTGCTCGCAGAGAAAGCAAGATATATTTAAGGTTAAACCTAACCTACCTATCTATATAGTTTATATAAAAATCTCCAGCTGCCGCCGATGACTGTTGGTCCGATATTGGCTTTATGCTAATGCGTATTTGCCCAGATCTAAAATCTAGATGAGCTGGTATTGGCACGTAGATAGAATGACTTTTATAAAAGCCAAATGATGCATTGGTATTGTGATTACTAAGACTTTATCATATAATAATAGGATATATTTTAGGTTGATAAAAAACAAATATTTTGACTCAATCTATCGCCTACTTCATCTATCCCTTTGAGCTAACAAAAATACCGATAATATAGTATAATTAATAAACACTCCGGCCACTTCAAAATCATATATAATCCTCTCCATCTAAAGGTTATCTGGAAGAGATCGCTTTTAAGCGATAAGACTTCTCATTGTACCTTTTTCTTAATGTGTATTGTTTATTTTGTTTATATTATAAGGTGTTCATTACATTCATTCATTCATTCCAACATACACATTACATAGTGAAGACCCCTCAATAGAATTCCCGTGGTCTTGGTATCAGGAACTACAACAGACAGGAATAATATATAGTTGAAAAAAAATCCACCGCTCGAAATACTCATAATAAAGTTTTCTTTTATATTTTAGAACACAAATAAATCCTTTGAAAACGTAGCATTATTTTTACATTTCATCCCCAATACCCACTGTGCTTTTAAATTACGCCTCTCGATGTGGTCCTCAAGATAACCGATAAAAGGTCTCATAATAGGTATCTGATATTGGAAGGCTGACGACCGTCTAGTTTTCATACAATCCTGATATTTCCCAACGGCTGTATATCGGTATCGGCTACCTATAGTCGCGGGATGAAGGTTATTCTCGTAGCAGGTTCTTCACGCTAAGCGGGAGCTTTTATCTTTAACGACGTCGTCATTTGAAGAGTAGCTAGGTACCTAAAGCCTGCTAAGGGAAAGTGATATGTATGTGTATGTGTATGTGTGTGGACTCCCTTTTCCGCACTCAAACTCCAAGTTGGTTCATTGTGCGTGGGAGTTCGGCTAGTGGGTTAGCCAGCCCAACTCCGCCCAGAAGCACAGAAGCTTCCTGGGGTCTTCGCAGGCTTCGCGGAGTGACCTTGGGTTGCCAAGGATTTGCAAGGGAAAGTGGTTTAATGAGACAGACCTTTCTTTTATTTAAACTGTTCGTTTTGTTTAACTTTTTTTTAAATTATTCGTTAGTTTATTAGTGAAATAGTAGGAGTAAAACGAGAAATTTCATAAAATATGTTTAGGCTATAGAATTGAGTACCTCAGCTCAGACAAATATCGATAATATTTTTATATCTAAGAAATACTATGATCTTGTCATTCTTAAAGTGGTTCGTAAGAGTTAGTTCTTAAGTTAGAATTAAGGCATAAGTTTGATCTAAATTCAAATTCAATTAAGACGGCAATGGATAGGTGAGTCGCAAACCAACAATCGCTGGGAAGAAAAAATATAGAATAGGATATAATAGAAAATACTTTATTTCACACCAAAAAACACATCAGCTTAATTACTAAAAACTTTGATAATGTTGTATGTTGTTGATAATGATCGCTATTTAGCTATAAGATAGCCCATATCTTATAGCTAAATAGCGATCTCTACCAGACAACCTTTGGATGGAACGGACTGTAAGAAAGTTAACAAGGGGTTTAATTTGTGTACTTACATACTATGAATATACTATAATATACAGTTACAGTAAATATACAGTTGTGTATTTATTTTAGAAAATGGAATTGAATGATCATTGCTGCACTAGCGTTTCTTGGCGATCGTTGGATGTATGCTTCAGTGAAATTGTCAACAAAAAAAAAAGTTGGTATTAGCATGAAATCTCTAGAATTTTTACTGTAATATCTTGCGAGAATATATCGAACTGTAGTGCAGAGTGTTTAATTCGAACTAAAACCGAACCGAGATCGGACTAAAACCCATTCATACTCGATTCCATACCCTGCCTTGCTGTCGTTCGGTAGGCTAAACATCTCGTATAAAATGGCTTGAACAATATACTATTGTGTACTTAATGTGAATTTAATTGACTGACATGTACATTTTATTTATTTACCAACAAATGATTATTCTGATAATGAGTGCAGTAGTGTATACGAAATAACGTTTTCAATTACCTCTCAAACTCTCAGCGATCTCTAGCCGACTTTCAGCGAACTCTTTGTAATGGAAATGAAATTCCCCGAGGCAACCATTTTTGGAGTTCCGCTGACGACGGTTAAGAATGAGATTGTTGAGCAAACTTAATAACAGTTTAAAGAATGCAGTGAGCTGAGAAACCTTGGGAAGGCTTTCAAATATGGTGAAATTGAACTTTTAGTGCTTAAGAGTATTATTTCATGTTTAGTTTATAGTTAGAAGTAAAGGTTTTTTTAATATCCTATCCTACTTCTATTATAAACGCGAAAGTTTGTGAGGATGGATGTTTGTTACTCTTTCACGCAAAAACTACCGAACGGATTTTTATGAAACTTTACAGTAATATAGCTTATACATCAGAATTTATAGGCTACTTTTTATCCGGGTACTACCTGGCCGAAGCCGTGGGCAGAAGCTAGTACAATATAAGTGACAAAAAAGCATAACCTGTCGTTGTAATATGTTTATGGATGCTTGCAACAACGGAGGTTTCACTCGTGCGTTGCCGACCCTGAGCGCGTCTTTCACAAAGGTATGGGTCTAGCCTACGTTCATGAAGGGGGCGTTTTAATCGCGAGAATGTTTGTTTATCTACACAGGTACCTATGACAGATATTTATAACTAAATGTGAATAATAAATAATATAAGATGATAAACTCCCAACAGATACTTAAATAGTCCTGACCCCATACTAGGGTTCCCTGTGTCGTGATTATCAAGGACTACGATTACCGTGGTATAAGACGCGCCTAATTTTTTGCAGGTATTGTTAATATTTTTGCGAGTGGTTTCTGAAATAAATCCCTCCACATTAGAGCGTTCATAGCATTTAGCTTCTATCTCATGCCCACGGCTTCGTGTCCGTGTACCCTAGTAAAAAGTAGCCTAGTTGTTATTCTAGTTCAGGAATTATACCTATTCCAAATATTATCTGAATCGGTTCACAGTTACGAAGATTTTTATTAACATATAATGTATACGCTCTTTTATATAACGACTAGGCGCTTTACAAAACGTTTAGCCATATTGTAAACAGAAAGAAAATTAGGTTCTTAGGTTATTTTTTATTAATAAATGGCACTACAATTTGTAAAACGGCTACACATTGTCAGCCGCATTGAAACTCGAAACGCTCTTACAATGTGACGTACTATTGTATATCCGAATTACAATCCGGCTCGACGTTAATGCACCGGATTAGAAAACAGTCCGGTTTTGTAAAATAGTAATCCGGTTATGTAAAATAGCTAACTAAGCAATCCATCTAGGATATATACAATGGCATTTAAGAATAATTTTAGTAGGATAGGATTTTCTTGTCAGTTCACTGCGATGGCGATGGTTAGAAATTGAAAACTTGCAATGCCATTGTTGTATTGTTATTCAACTATGGCTTACTACACTCGAGTACGGTCTGGGAACAATAAGGGTAGGTTCACATGCGATGAAGAAACGGCCTGGCTAGCACAAAATCATTGTATGTATCATTATTGTGACATAGTCATTAAAGTTTAGTTTAGTTAACATAGTTTGACGCTCCTCGTCTCACCACACATTTCCACAAATTTCGTTATTATTATCAACAAATCTTGAGCATTTTCTTAATTCATACGAATAAACTTATTTTAATATATCTTGAGCAATAAAGCATTTTCTATTTATCTATGTAATTATAGATATAGTGGGATGTGTGTCTCGCTCTAGCTTTTGAACTACCGTTCTGAAAATCTGAAAGACTACGAAAAGTGATCTGGTAGAGATCGCTAATTAGCGATAAGACATTGTACAACAATGTTAAAGTTTGTACTATTTATTAAAGCTGAAATATTTGGTGCAATTAAGTATATTCTATCTCCTATCTATCTATCTAAAAGTGTAAATTAATGAAAATTCTCTATCTATCTAAAAGTGAATGAAAAGTAATGAAAATTCTCATCAGGCAATCTGTGTAAACTTCACAAGCCTATAAATTCAAGATTTCATTGTTGGCCATCCAGAGCCATCTGGATCCCTTATACGTTGTCGTTTTTTCATACCGACTGAAGAAACATACTCTACAACAAGGGTTGGGACACCCTTACGGAATATGAACGCCAAGCTTCCAGCCTCTACGCTTGTGTTCAATTTGTAACGACATACTTTAGATCCCCGACTAGATTATTTCTAATCGGGGGGTGTATAATGTTTTCGTTCCTACCCATTGTCAATATAACTAGTAGGATACACGTGATTTTGACTGTGGAAGAAAATCCTTTCTTAGTTTGAACCCTTATTGAACATTGTTTGTTGTTAAGTACTAATTTTATATAGCTTTAAATAACTTAGATTAGACATATTAGTTAATATGTTTCTTATAGTTAGTAATTTAGATTTAGCTCGCCAACCTCTGTTTCCTAGGCTAAGGACAACTGGTAGAAAATGGTAGAAGTCCTCCCTTTGTACAATGTTTGAGTGCAATAAAGCATTGAATATAACAAACCCCTATCGTTTAAATGAACGTACCACACTGCACATACCTTTAAAATAAAATAAAATTAATAATGCTGGACATTTGTCACACAGCACCACCTAGCCCCAAACTAAGCAGAGCTTGTATTATGGGAACTACATGACTGATATACTACTCATATACTTTTTTTTTTGTAAATACATTCAAATTATACATAGAAAACACCCAGACACGAGACAAACATTGGTTAATCGTACAAAAATTTGTCCCGCAGCGGGAATCGAACCCACAACCTTCTGCGTCTCAGGCGAGCCTTCGCCCACTGCGCCACAGGTCGCATTAAGGAATTGCCGTTTATAGATAGATAGATAAACTCTTCATAACTGAAATTCTTAAATATACATGAAATGATTAGCCTTAGAAATAAATTTTGCTATTTCTAAGGCTAAGAAAATTGTTATACCATAATAATCCAATGATGATTGATGAATAAAATTATATTAAGTAATAACTTTTTGGTGTTATGCAGTATACAAAAACATAACTAAAAATAAATATATAAGCAAAATAAATGTATAAAGGTCGGCCTAATCGTTGAAATAATCTTAGGGTGGAGATAAATATGTAATAAAATATAGTTATGGTAGTTATGCATTGATTTTCAGTTAGTCAGTCAAATAACTATTTTTTTAATGTATAAAATTGCCCACATTGCCAAACAGACAGTCAACACATAGCCAAAACCGTAAGTCTTAGATACTTGAAATGTTTATATGAACTGCAAATATTTGTCTCGGGACTGGATGGTTTCTATAGTATGTAGTAAGTAGTACATTAGTCATGTAGTTCCCATAACACAAGCTCTGCTTACTTTGGGGCTACATGATGCTGTGTGATAAATGTCCAGCAATATTTATTTTATTTTTTATTTAATAACTGTTATCTGTTTTAAACATCGAAGTAAAAGGATTGAGGAAATACGAACTGTGCTAAAACAGTTTGAAAGGTACCAAATAACATGTATTTTTCGTACTGGTGACGTCACTCGAGGAAAATACGACAAAAACGTAGGAATAAACTTTTATTATGTCAACCAGCAATGGTCCCAGAGCCGAGTTCCAACATCTCGGAGTAGGTGAGACGTTTTATATCGATCGCTCTTAGTTTTATGAATGGCTTCCTAGCGCCCCCCCTACCCCCATTTCCTCCTACCACCGCCTCGCAACACCTGGCCAACGAGACAGCTTGGAAAGAAAGGCTGGGTTTTTGGGTTCTAAGGACTGGCGGCAGTTCGAAAACTAATTTCAGAAATTGAAATTAAAACCTCATTTGTAATAAACCACAGACAAAACATATTTAACCTTCTTAATCACAATACATTCTCTTTTGTGTCTAAAATGGCATGGTAACATCAACCAAAAGTACTTTTTAGGCTTTATTGAATTAATTGACTAGTACTCTTTCTCTTTAAATGAGTTCACCTCGTTCGATTGGCACCACAATAAAGCTTTATGAAACATCATCAAAAAAATACCTAAACAGAGTTTGTTGCCTGATTATTCTAGGCTAGGTCGCGCGCAAGGAATCGGCATAAATTCAATTTCAAATTTTAAATTCACGTAGTTTTTAAGTTGAAATTTCTATGTGATCCTTGTGATTTCAATGTATAAAAACCTATTGATTTTGACTTTGACCCGTGTCGTGAACGATCTGGGGCGCAAAAATATCGTTTGGTACATGAAACAAATTAATTGACTGAGTGCTGTGTCACTCCGGTGCATTGGCGATCGTGAACAATTTATTACGAATTGATGCTGCCGATATTTTTGGTACCTTACCAAAGCAACCAAACTTTGCCTTGAGGTATTAGGATGTTTTTTTAGGAGTTGTTTTAGTCATCATTTACAGGTTTTTGTTTAAAAATTTTCAACTTTTCAAATTTTCGGCTTCACCGCGAGGTACTAGGATTAAAATTACCTAAAAAAAGGCATTTGTGTTGATTGAATGAAAATACATGTTGTACACCACAATAAAAATACAAAAATAATAAAAAAACTTTACATAACTAAAAGTACAATACGCGTCTTATCGCTTAGAAGCGATCTCTTCCTGACAACCTTTGGATGGAGAGGAATCTATAATATTGCGATTTATTATTGTTCCAAATCATGACCAATATTATTTGCAAATCGGTGTAGCCGTTAGGAATAATTCATACATCCATACTTTCACATTATATACTATTAGTAGGAATCGATTAGCCCTTGAATGTGTCTAGCAACAAACATTGCCAATATTGTTTTGGAGTTAGTTGAACTTACATGGCCGCATCTGCTTTGAACCTTATTTCTTTTGTTTTTTTTTTTTCAACTTACCATTTAAGGTACTTTTACCAGACAACGGTATGCCAGCTACTTGCAAAAATGCAGACATGTGACAAATGTAATGTTTGGACGTGTTTCTGACTACCTCTTACTTCTTACTTGGTTCTCACTAGCCTCAAAGGTTTGCTGGAAGTAAACTCTATTTAGGGTTAAGCTCGCTTTTGTACGTGACCTCTCATTCTGTTTTATGTGAATGTGTTTATTAGTGTAGAATAAAGAATTGATACCCTCAATGATCTACTCACTGAGACTGTATCAGATGATGATTTTCATTATGGTTAAAGCAGTCGTGATCGTGTTTATTTTTGTTTTGGTATGAAAGCCCAATCAACACCCTAAACTTAAATGAGCGCTGCATAAATATTATCAGGTTAAATGTACAGTGGACCAGCTGCCACCTGCCGGCTGTGATGCAAGTGGGTGGCACCAATTTACTCAGCAGATTTGTGACGTGATCATTAGCTGGCTGTTAGGTTTAATACTGCGAACTCGAGCTGATGAACTAACTGCCTGTATGTTTGCAGAACCTGTTAAATTATACCAATGCAGGATTAAAACAAGGGATGAATGTATGCCCTAGAATGTTGTATAGTAGAACACGTATAAAATGGATATCGAAAGGCGATAGAGAATTTATAATACCCCACATCGTTTTAGGATCTTACACTACACTTGTTGTAATGGTGAACATATTGAAATATTTTCTTTAATATAATACCTATGATTACAATCAAATATTATACTCAAAAGAGAGGTGTTAGTTCAATAAGAGGAAGAGATGTAGGCCTTTGCCCTGGAATGGGACAATATAGGGTAATCCTACTAATATTATAAACGCTAAAGTTTGTGAGGATGGTTGTTTGTTACTCTTACAGTACTATAGCTTATACATCAGAATAACACATAGGCTACTTTTTAACCGGGTACCACGCTGGCGAAGCCGTGGGCAGAAGCTAGTAAAAATTAAGAATACAATTATAAATATCTATGATTAATTTAGACTATTTCAGATACCTAAATTATTGTATGACATGTATAATAATGATAATGATTCTTCGAAACTACGGAGACGTAGTCTAGGAAGGCTTGAAACGAGAAGTTGGTGGACAGGGGTTGGCCAAGACCTTTAGTAGCACTCATTTTGTATACAATGTTTAAAAATGACTTGAGGTACCTCGATGGCGGATACGAGCAGCCACAAGTCGTACCGGCTGGTGTCAACACAGGTTTAGGCGGGAAGTCGGCAAATGGAGTTAGCCCAAGATCTTTCGTCATGGCACTCTTTGGGGTGACCTATCTACTGGCTGCTGATGATTTCTTAAATTAAATGTAATGATAAAAATCCTAAATGTGTAGGCAGAGATGATAATTTATAATCCTGCTTTATATTATAAATGTGATATTTTGCTAATAATCTTCGTAACGGCTGAATCGATTTGCATTAATTTTGGATGAAATCGTTCTTACAGTTCGTGACCAAGAAAAATAGGCTACTCTTATTCGGACAAAGCTAGTGTTAAGTATATTGATAAAAACATAAATGGCAGAGAAGAAAAATCTGAGACAGAGAAGATCTATGACACTTGCTACAGTTTAATTTGAGAAATTAAATCTCTGAAGTTTTTTCTAATTTGACCAACGTTTTTATGAGCTTACATAGATAACAAGCTAAAACTCATTTCGCGCGGTCTGAAAAGTAACTAAGTGCACATATTTTACTCACGCTAATGAGAAAATGTAACGTGCGCCAGTTTCACTAATGGCACCAACTTAAAACTTTCATGTTTTCATTTTCAGTACGATGCGTGGGTACGCGACCAGCTGAGTTTGATATATATATATAGAGTTGTACAAAAATCATTAAATACCAACTTCAGGCAGCATACCTATTACAACCTAAAAGAAGAGGTAGGTCATTCTACTAATTATTGTTTCATAGCTATAATGTATCTATATGGAATAAATTGCATTGAATAGAAAATTCAATTGAATGCTCCATCCGCATAGATTTATATTATAAAATATCTGAGTAACTGTTGGGTTATTAAAAAAATCCATAAAAAACACTCAAGTTTTACCTGTTTAAGCCAAATGGTTTCTAACCATTAGGAAATTAAAAAGGTAATTTTTGAATTTGAAAAAAAAAAACATTTATTAAAAACTTGAAGGAAACTTTGCAGGTTATAAAAACCCAATTACGTGCTCTTTTAGATTCAAGAGCCTTAAAAGGGTTTTGGATAATGAAGGACTGGTCTTCAATTTAATCACGGTAAAATGGGTTTTCAGTATAAGTGAAAACGTACTGGTGTGAAGCCTTTATACCAGTTTCAGTATAAAGGCTCTTATACACCTGCGTACGCGGTTTTTTTGTAAGAAGTTAATAAACAAACACTCAACCAGTAATAAGCCAAAGATTATAGTAACATAGGTACTATCCACACTTCTTGGTCTGTTCTTGTTTGTCTGAAGGCTTCTGGCATGATGTAACGACTGTTTATAGATAAACAGCGTAACGAACCACCTAACCTTATTTGTAAATGTAGCAGCTACCCATATGAGTATTGCAGGAGAAAAACGTTAATGTGAAAAAAAGTGGTGTAACTGTAATAAAACTGCAGCATAATAAAAGTAATGTAATAAATATAATACAGTAATTTATTTATTTATTTAATTAGAACGGGACAAACACTAATTATTTTTAACAAAAATCATAAAATATACAATATATTAAGAAAAAAAAGAAACAACAAAGCACAATATGAAAAAGTACAAAATTAAAATTACTTAAAAATAAATGAAATTATCAAATAATAGCTACAACCACTCATACGCCATTCTCGCAGTACCTCGAGCATACCAACATGAGTTCCTTCCATTCGTCCGCAAATATATCACAATCGGGGTAGGCAGTTAGTAGTTTATTGAGAGTGGTGACACGTTTTAAGAAAATTATAACACTTAGTTTAGCGATGCTGCAAAGTACTGTCTTTAGAGGTCTTTAAGTTCTTTAGTGTTCTTTTCATTTTCTTCAATTGTAAGCGATTTTGCATGCCTGATGGAAATTATTGTTGCCACAGATAGATAGATAACACTTTGACACCAAATAATATATTGCTTACAAATTACAAACTAATCGCGGGAGTACAATGGGCGGTCTTATCGCTAATAGCGATCTCTTCCACATTTGGATGGACAGGAACACAGGTGAGCTTTTAAATATAATATGAACTTTGGGATATCAGTCATTTTGTTAATATACTAAATATTAGCAAAATTACACTGAATGATATTCAAGAACATATTTGAAAACGAAATATTCACGATGCAACACAATTAGTAGTCCTCATTATTCATAAAAATAATTAAAACAATTAAATTAAGCGATTTCTTACACACAATAATCTACCTTATCTACCTTCTATGAAAGTAAGTAGTTCCTGATAAAAGCAAAATACCAAAAAAAAAACATTTAAATTTAGTATTTTTGTTACACCTTCAAATCAGCTGCTTTAGGACTTTCTGAAAACCCTAACTCTAATGACAAATGAACAAAGTGTTTGGGCTATATATCCCCTTTCGGGATAGTAATATTCTGAGACACTACATTGATAAATTATTTAGTTTCTTTGATATATAATATTAACTTTTATGCAGTGTTTGAACTCCGAGGGAACCCCGTGACAGTAAATAAGGCACGAGAACCATTTATCATAAATTATGAAACCGTCATCTAGTGCTAAACTCGGGCTGGACCAAGCAGTTAGCTTGGTCCAGCCCGACACTTAACTTTCTACCCAATCCTTAATGGGTTGCTTGGCGCAGGGCAACCAACTTTACCCTTGTCAGGCCGTTCACTGTTCTAAGGTTACGCCAATCTGTAGAAGGCAATGTTCACACAACAATGGCAGTATTAACAAGTTGTAGTATGAAAGATTGGCTGTAAATCAACAGCTTTTCTCTCGAAATTACCTGTGTTGATTTATCATTTGTATTAGAGCCGTTACGGAACGACACGCGATTTTTTGGTTTGAAATTCTTTTTAATATTTCTTGGCTTAAAAACGGGCCAACTAATATACATTCTAGACGTCTTAGACGTTAAGAGTAATAAGTGAACGCATGTAGCCTAATAAGGTTCATCGTGGCACTAAAATGTCTTCTACAGCCTGTTGATGATGATAAAGAATGAAGATACTCGTATAATATCAACTTAGTACAAAAGTAGAAATATATTTTTTAGTTTATTTTGTTATTTTGAATAATATGGTAGGTATGGGTGCTTGTGACATTTTAGGCACAAAATACTTTTCACACGTTATGTCTCAGGGTCGACAAAGCGCTAGTAATACCTCTGGTGTTGCAAGCGTCCATAGGTTACGGTAACCGCTTACCAACAGGTTAGACGTATGATTGTTTGCCATATTAGGTTTATGAACAAAAACTTCCATTATTTTACTTCATTAATGTGGTAGCATTAAGGTTGTCTGGAAGAGCCTTCTAAGCGATAAGACCGCTCATTGTACTTTCTCTTAGAATAGGATTTTGTTATTTTGTAATTTGTTTAAGGTGTACAATAAAGTATTTTCATTCATTCATTCATTCGTTCATATAAAGTCAGACAAATAAAATTAAATATTTAATTATCTAGTGAATTTGGAAGATCACATTTTGCACGCATTCTGGCACTTGCCTTATGAAAAATGTGGTGAGATTGCGAGAAATTACTGACGCAAAACATACTTACGAAAAACATTTTTGCTGATGAGAGTGATTTTGTACTCACGCTTTGAATATACGATTGTTTTAGGGTTCCATTGTAAAACGGGGCTGTTTAATCGTATCGACAATTTTTAAGAAAATACAAATAACTAGATGACTCTACAAACTACTGTATCAAGTCGTAAAGGTATGTTTAAGTCATTATTATAAATTGTAAATGACCACTGCTGGACATAGGCCATCCCAAAGAGTGCCATGACGAACGATCTTGGGATACCTCCATCCACCGACGAATACATTCGTAAAGGTTTTAATCGGTTATAAGGCTCCTGCTTCCTACTTTGCGTTGACCGGTTCGTGGTTGCCATGCAATAACCTTTCTTTTCCAGTGGTTGTCTGTTGTCGGCTATATAATAAGGCTATTTTTGTAGATCATACAAACATTTGTGCCGCGGCGGGAATCGAACCCGCAACCTTCTGAGGCTCAGGCGAGTTGTTGCCCACTGCGCCACCGCGGTTGTCAACTTTTTGTAACTTAGGTCCTTTAGATTTCCTCGTTTCAGTGATTAAATCTTTATAAATAAATCTTTACATAGCCTTACTATGGGGTGTCTATGGGACTCAGAATATGCCGTAAATGGACCTCGAGCTCACGGTCAACCTCACTGGTGGCGCGGCGGGCGAGTAACCAGCTGCGATGCAAGAGTTCGATTCCTGCTGCGGGACAAATGTTTGCATGTTCTGCAGACATTGTTCTGGGTTTAGGTATTGTGGTACTCGTCGTTTCAGGTACCCACCCCATAACACATAATTATTTGAGACAAAACAAAACAAGTTACGATCAAACAATAAGTGTTGCCATGATATTGATTTTCTACTAAGATCGCGGCTGTAAAGAGGCCTAGCAGATGTCATCACTGGCAACACGCTATACCTAAGCGATACTCATATAACCAAAAACTTTCCAGACTATTTTATTGGCAAAATGCACGTTTACATAAACTTGGTTTCTCCATAGTTTCTCAAATTATTTCTACAAGAAAATTGTGTTATGATTCGTTTCATACTCATTAATTAGTTTTATAATTACGACGACCAATTACTTTATATAACCAAGCCACAGATATTATAATACTATACTTGTAAACAAGCCAAATGTTTCGTAACGTAGTCAACGTTATATACTTTGGTAAATTACCTACCTAATTTAACTACAAATGTGCTTAATTACAAGGACTGAATTGTAAACAATTATATAAGGTTATTTAAATATAGTAGGCTGCATAGATCTAGCCTAATTATTTATAATTGTTTATCTAATTTTCATATAATTATCTGAATAACATTATTTGGTATGTAGAATAGGAATAATTGAACTAAGGTCGAATTATTAGGGCGCAATTTAATCATATTGGTCTTCTAGCAACATTCAGCCTGGTTAACACTTGGTTAGGTGGCCGTTATAAATAACAGAACTCTTGTGTACCATAGGACATGCTAATGGCCCTGTCTTTATTATTATGAAACTGAAAACGTCCATTGCTCGACACAAAATCGACGAACGATCTTTAGTCGTTTTACCCGCGACGACAGAAGCACGTATATGTATCTGAATGTACATCTGACGTCGTTTGTTTGTTTGCCGGCTGAAACGGCTTATCCGAGTAAAATGTGGTGTTTGTATCACTTCAAGGATGGTCCTTAAATAAGTTTTATCGCCACAAGGAACCGTTGTAATAAATAATGGAAAAAATATCCTATGGATAAATCTGTTTGATCAGTTGTATCAACAAAATCTGGATGACCTCGGTGGCGCGATGGGTAGTTAGCTGCGACGCAAGAACTCCGGGTTCGATTGAAATGTTTGCATCTTCTGCAAATATTTGTTTCGAGTCTAGATGTTGTGGAACCACTGTACTCATAGTTATCAGGAACTACCTCAGGATACGAAGAAATCCTAGTGTGGACTCAGAATAATGTATATTTACGTTGGCTATTAATAAAAACGCTGTAATAACAAACTTACCATGTTCATCTTTGTATCTTCTGCACAGGGAAAACATTTTGTCTGCTTTTAAAAAACCTGTGAAACAAAAAAGGCAATGTTGTTTATTCAATATTTCATTCAGCTATTTTCACAGCTCAATGCATCCATTAATGGCAAAGCTATGAGATGCGCTAATTAAATCTACCCCTATTTTAATAAATTCGATATTGCTCTACGAGTATGCTACGCCGTAGCACTCTCGTAGCACTTCTTAATTTCATTTATTCAGAGTAAAATCACTAAATACTTTTTTATTTTATGATTGTTTTTATTACTCGAAGATTTATGTGGTCATTCTAACTTAAGCAGTGTCTACTTTATGCATACAAAATAATAAAAAAGGAAATATCTACAATAAGATACCTTAGATGGCCATTATTGCAATATGAATATGTATTTTTTTTTAAATCGACTACTTTGACATTTGTTGAAATAAATAAAAATTTTGTTCGTTATTTAATGCAATTAAAAGTCAGAATAAATTTGATTGCATCAATATAACACGATCACGACTGTAATCTCCATAATGGACAACCCTCAGATCTGTACGCAGTACGCAGATCCATCTGGATTCCTAGTAGGAGATAGCCAGAGGCACATCTAAGAACAGCATAGCATAGCATTCACGTGTCAGATTGAAAGCCCATTTTCTTGCCGTTTTCTTGCCTAGTGGATTTCAAAAGTTATTTCCTATTAGCCTTCGAACGATCCGAAATGATTTGCTTCCAGAACATGCCATGTTTTCCTTTACTGTTTTGAAGACATGTCTTTTGAAGCTATATGCATAATCAAAATATTTTAATCAATCAATTTATTAGACCCGTCAGTAGCATTATATAATCCTATTAGGCCCTTCATACACAAGGCTACGCAAGTCTCCGATACTAATGTTGTAATAACAACAACAATACATAATCTTGACCCCACATTAAGATTACCTGTATCGTGGGTATCAGAAAAAATAGTAATGCAATACCATTAAAAACAAACTCAGAATAAAAATCATAACCAAGATATCTGCAGAAAATGCAGACATTGTTTCCATATCGAGAATCAAACACAGTCACAGTCAGGTACCAGTTGTCCAACAACTATAGCATACTTCATTTGTTAAGCCATCTTGAGAATCTGAACGACGTGAGCAGCGACGATACCACCCGGCAGGTAGTATGGAGTCGACGATAAAAAAAATTGCGACGTGTGCCTGTAAACTTATATCGCGGTAGTCGCCTTGTTACTAAAGTCGTCGAGTATCAAAGACTTGGTAGCCTCGTGTACATAGGGCCTTAGGAAACAAGGTCGCTGCTAAATCCGTTAGCTTTAAATCCTCTCTGCTTTGCGAGATTATGCCAAATTTTGCCGCTAGGTTTAATATGTCAATAACTTCGTGAACACACCAAACGATTGTTGTCCATGATTTTGTAATAATCCAAGTTCAGATTTTAAGGAATAACAAGGTGTTGTCTATTCTTGTTTTTCTGTTTGTAAAATAAATCTGAATAACGGTCGTGGATTTCAATATGAGAAAATTATCTATCTCTGTTCCATAGCTCTAGAAAATCTCAGAGCTCGGTTCAATCTGTTCCAGAATCAATTTCAAACATTCAAAACTAAATCTAGACTCAAGGGTAGATTTTAATAGTTTTATTGGAAATTCGTCTTGGAATACGGGCCGAGTTAGTTTAGTTGTTTTTTTTTACAAAAGCAAATCTCATGTAACTTCGCTTCATTGCGCGATTTATTTAAGAAAACTCTAGATTACAATAACGTCATCAAAGCCATCGTAAATTGTTCCTAATAACTTAGCTAAATACAATTCACAAGTCGTCGACGTTTGTATAAAATTGTAGAGTTATAATTCAATTTCAGCTTCGTGATGCAATTTCCACTTGGTATATATATTTTCTCATTGTTCGAAGAATTTAATTATTTCGTACGGTGAAGCAAATACTTTGGATAAATATAAGAGTGGATATGTAATATAAAACTCGTTGTTTTTAGTTGTTGCAGTAAGATAATAATTAAAGAGAGTTATATCAAAATAATTATACTGCTGAGTAAAGAAAATACACAGAGAAGTTTAGGTACATGCTTTACTTAATAGAAATTTTAAAGCCATTAATAAGTATTAAATTGCAAATCAAGGCTTCATCCTCTAAATAATTAACAACTATGGCCACACAACAAACTTACGAAAACCAATAAATAAATATATAAATTATGCTATTTTAGTAGATATGTACTATGAAGGTAAACTACGGACGTAATATTAACAAGCAAACAATACCACTAAATAATCTAATGACACATTTAGCGTTAAAATATTATTAGTATGTATTTTTGTGAACCGTGAAATGAAATTTTCTACCTAATACATTTGTCATTCACAAAACAATCATCTGGCAGACGACTATGTACAAATATAAACCAACCTGGGCCGGTCTACAATCTCGAGGCTCCAAAAAACATGTTAACTCAACACAATAATATAATAGGGAATAAAGTTTATAAAAAAATTAATCGGGCAACGGTCACTGCACTATTTTATAGGAAAATAATTTAAAAAAGTTCATCACAATATACTGTGAGAGGGATGGAAAGCGCGCTGCTGTAGCGATGGTGGTTGTAAAGAGACTGACGGAGGTAAGCCGAGACTGCGCTCATCGGAGCTCGGGAAACTTCGGGTGAACTCGGAACAAGACGAATGGAGACTTCATTAGTAGTCCGAGCTGAATTTTGATCCTCACTCGGAACTGATGAAAAATGCAGCATAGATACCTTATTGCATTTGGATCTTGAACTCCTTATCCGACTACGAATACTTGAGGTATGAATTTTCCGTCCCACTTTGAGAGCGCAACTTACAAATTCGAGGCATGTACGGTTTATTTTGCTTCGTTATTTCGTTCACGGAGAAGTTTGCTTTTAGTGAATGAACGGTACTTTCTGAATCGAAGTTCTGTTACCAATGAAGTAACGAATTAACCTACTCATTGAAAAATCCGCGCAAACATTCGTTTCTAAAATTAGAGATATATGGATAAATACATATATTCATACAAAAAGATTCATACATATTATTTATTTGATGTTCCACGTAAACCAAGCTAGGTTTGTGTTAGTTACTCACATTCGCTAGTTTCGCACTTTTTATTAGCTAATTACATAAATATATAAATAAGGTATGTACATTTATCTAAGCCTAAGCAGGTACGTTAGGTATATACAAAATACATATCTTATAAAAAAAATATTCATACAACTATGTACAAGTAGGTATATACAAAAAATACAGATGAAACAGCTAGCTATCTAAAGACCGTTGCAAACGATCTATAGAAAGCTCAACTGATCCAGATCACTACCAGGCGGAAGCGTTCCCAAAATACTGGCCGCATTGCCACGCTGAATGGCAATGCTAATGCGTTGACCCAGATAAGAGCCAGCTCTCTTGTCACGCGTCTCATATCTTATTCACAAACAGGTAATAGCAGTGGGAGGTATTTACTTCTATCCTTTCTTTTTAAGGTAAGTTCACTTTTGGGTAATAATTTTTAATAAATTAGCCTGGATAAATAGTATGCATTTGAGCACCAAGTTACGTGAGGCAGTTGTGAAATGCGAAAGGTGATGTTGATAGAACAGGTAATTGTGATATATGCATATGTTTATTGATGTTCCTGGATATTATATAGCAGACTTTTTTCCTCGTTACTCACGTAATGAGCTCGTATATGCGTTAGCCATACCTAATAGGTAGTTTGTTTGTTTGTATGACAAAGGCAATAGGTTTTTTATATGCATAAATGTGTTTTTTTGACTTTGATAAGGTTTAATTCCATGAGTCGAGGGTATGCTCTAAAAGAGCGAAGACAAGCGAAATAACGAGGTTTTAAAATGTTGTAAAACTCAACTTGTTTTTAGGCTGTCTTAGAAGTACTTATTTGTTTATGATTTTTGTTTATTTACTTTTTCGAATATTTTAGAATATCATTAACCTTATATGTATTGAAAGTTTGTTTTGAGCAATTTTTCTTGTAGCTATTTTGTGGGATATTGGGTATATGGATGGTTTTGTTATCAATTTTTTCCACCAAAAGGGCTAGTTTAAGTTTACCTTGTACAGACAATAATATATTGTATTTAAAAATATTTATGGCATTATCACAAATTTATCTTTTATTATGTAAGGCACACACAGTTTATGTAGGTATCCTTAATTATAGGTTATATATATTTTAAATTAAAATAAGTTAAAAAACTTATTTTGAAATTCTATAACACGTAGGATGTCCACACACCCGACCAATTTGAAGTCGGTTGAAAGGTAGTCCAAGAACGTTCGTCATGGCACTCTTTAGGGAGGCCTATGTCCAGCAGTAGACTTTACAGACTGTTGGTAATAATGATGATAACAAAAAAGCGATTTGAGCTGGACTTAAGTTTGCTTTTGTGCCAAATAATGAACGCGACTGAATGTCCGGCAAACAAGGATTCCTATACTGGTGGACGTACTGAGTAATAAGATAAATATTTACATTGCCTGTAACTTTGTACTACTTAGCTCATGTTGTAGTAGTGGTGTTTAGTGGGCTTGACACGCCCCTGGCGTGTCAAGCAACATTTAGCACGGTCAACCAATGGGTGGCCATAAATGGTATTCACAGCTAAACCACAAGCTTTTAGATTGATAGATATTTACATAGTTTTTTATTCAACACATACGGATACAACAATTAAAAATGACAATTTCAAACAATTAAAAAAACACAGTAAATTACAGTATAATACAATACCCACGCTAACCAGTGCTAACGAGGGCAGTCTATGCTGCTGTGATAAATATGGGTTGAAAAGTTCTTATCTCAGCGCCTTTGCCTAATATCTCTTAGAAACTAATTTTCATGGTCTTTAGAGCGCCTTTCCAACAAAAGGGTTAATACTAGCCTTAAAATAAAAAAAATACTTAATAATACAAGCTCTGCTTAGTTAGGGGTTAGATGATGCTGTGTGAGAAATGTCCAGTAAAAAAAATCTGTTTCAACCAGATGCCGTGTATCGCAGTTGCTGGCCCGCACGTACACCGGCGTCACGGAAGACCAGCGTTTTGGTGGCACAAAGTGCTTCTTTAACATATTGCTGAGTGGCGGCCGTTTTTGTTGTCAATCTCATTTTCTTTATAACTCTTACGTGTACTCCTGTATCCTTTATTTGACACAAAATAAAATATTTTTATCTTTATCTTTATCTAAAAAAGGGGGGCGTTTTCAATTCGACTGTGTATAATACGCGATATCTTCTCATTTGTAAATCGATTTTAATTATTATTTTGTTCATGGGTAGGGTATACTTTAGCTCCCATATACATTTTATGAAAAAACCCCTACCGATTTTTTACTCTACCCCAAGTTTTACCAGGGACTATTGTTGAATATAATTAAAAAAAAAAACTCATAAACGTTGAAAAATATAAGAATCCTGTTATATATTCATATGCATATTGATATATGCATAATGTTTTGTACGGGAGTTAAAATAATACATAGGAAGGTACACCCCCCAACCCTCCCGTTAATGCGCTGCAACTTTGATGGATGATGTAGCTTGCACAGTAATGCTTTTCTTATCTGTGATTAAGCTTCATAATTTGCGATTAGGTTGAGATATTATAAAAAGTCGCTCACAAAAACATCATTAAAAACGTATTACCTACCTATTCCATCTTTATAAATAATATAAATAGTTTATTAATTATTATTATAAAATTAACAGTTAATTAACTTAACACTAATTTATCCCTTCTGATATGTGTCCATTATTATTATCTGGTATCCTTTAGTGCTTACGCACGTTGGGAAGACGATATAAAGAAGACGGCTGGCCCACACTGGCATCAAATAGCTCAAGACCGAGACCAATGGCTATCTTTGGAGGAGACCTTCACCTGTAAAGGGGTTCTTGCAGAATAAATATATATGCAAATACTACAATATTAAAGACAATACATACTTATGAAAAAAAATGTTAATATTTTATAATGTTTTTTGCAATAACTAAGGCTTTTTATTGATATTTTATTTAATTATTTATCCTTTAGTGCATAGGTCTGACTTTGATTTCATGACCGGTTCGCTAATATGAAGTATTATAATTATCGGAATGCCTTCTCTACGCCAGTTCTACTTGGACATTAGATAACATTGTTAAAATATTCCACTCAAATGAACTTTAGTTGCATTTGCATCGTCTAAATTTGTTATTAAAGCTTGACTTGTTCGATCGGTATCACAATAAAGCTAAAAGTCAGTCATCAAAAAACCTACCTAACTCTTCTGGGCTTGGTCGAGAGAAAACGGCACAAATTCACTTTGTTTATAAAGATGGATTTCGAATGATCTTTGTGATTTTAAAAGAGTCAAATAAAACCTACTGAATTAGATTTTGTCAAGCTCTATAATCTATAATCATGTATTACACCAATAATTTTGGATGGTATTAAAATAAGAAGGTTCTTCAATATACACAACTACAAATTTATTGTATAAATCTAACCCAATCCAATCAGAAACGCAAGCCTGTACCTTTAGTAGCAAATTCTATAGTAAATGAGGAAAACGGAGCAACTCAGATGATTGCAGGTAGAGCTTTTTCTTTAGGCTTTCATAAAGTACTGTTTAGATAGACTAAAAAAAATAATTGTTTTTATACGCTAGACTGAGTCAATTTTTATGCTGTTTGATGAAAACTGTTCATGTGCGTGAGAATATCAGAAAGAGTTTCTGAATCATTTCACCGGTTAAAAAAAAGAAAAGGTTCACCATTTTTATTTTTTTTCTTATTTGCGTACAATAATGCATTTTATATTCAGTACAGATTTAGTAATATGTACTGAATATGTAAGAATATTTATTGGAACATAAATACGTATGGTACTTAGTGGTTAATATGGTATTTGTTTTTTTTCTTCACACATGTTCTTTCACTATCGTTCAAACTGCTCATTAAACTACTTATACAAATTCTACTCTACTACTAGAACTAGTGAACAAACGAACGACTGTCAAAGACTCATCTAGTTTTATTTTATCGATGAGATTTTAGAAGAACTTCGGATTGGCACGTTCTGAGTCCAAAGCAAACACTATTGAAAACTGTAACGAACATTCTCGATGTGTGTGTAACTTCGACGGGGTTCCAACCCGCAAAACACTATATCAAAATACCTTCTTCTTAGTATAGATAAAAATGTATTGGTTGCATTCCATCGCTGTAGATAACCAAAAGTTTGGGATAAAAAGGTTCGCCCGAGTATTACCCGAGTAGCTTATGTGTGAAATTTAATCCAAATCGGTTCAGCCGTTACGGATATTATCAGCAATAAACATCTCAATATCTAAGTATCTAAACATCCAAACTTTTGCTTTTATAATACAAAGATGCAGGATAGGATAAGGAAAGAGATATGGGGAAAATCAAAACATTAATTTAGCTAGATTGTGTACAGATTAGATTGTTTTACAAAAAGGAACTAAATATATTCCCTACGAAAATACCAATCAATCAAAATGTTTTCAAATCTATGTGAAATCTTGAGTGCATTTAAAGACTTGCTGCACTCGATTTATCGCTCTCAAAATGGAAACCGATGCAGGCACGATGTAAAATTCATGTCATTTTTACAATAATGATGCAACGTGCAAAAAACCAAGTGGCCGGGGTAGGAATAGAGGTTAGGGCCCTTGAATACGCTGGCGTAGAATGCATAGGCAACTTGCCAACTAGAAGCTACACTTGCCAATTCGACCGATGGTGAGATATTTGAAGTTATACCTAAAAATCCCGGTAGTACATACGACCGATGTGGGTGCGTATCCGGTTAAGATGCAAGTAACTAGCAAATTAATTAAAAACTATGGGAACATTTTTTACACTACTCTAATATTAGGTAGATATATAAACTCTTTATTGCACACCAAAGTAAAAAACTAAAACACAGGAATTAAAAAAAAAAGTATCATGGGCGGTCTTATCGCTTAAAACGATATCTTCCAGACAACCTTTATTTAACAATTTAGAGGTAATCTCCAAAACAACACATTATTTTTTTTTTAAATGGTCGCCATAGGCCGTTAGAATAAAAGCTAATACTTTTCTTACGAACGCTGTCTCTTAACGTTAAGAGACACTTTTCATCGCCTACTTTATATCCGGGAACACGCGAACGAAGCCGTGGGCAGTAACTAGTGTTTAGAAGAGCGTTTGATTATAATCTCAGCTGATGGAAAGTGTTCTTGTGATCAAGAATGTAGCACATATATACCATCAAAAAGATACCTATTTACCTTTGAATTGGACACTGCAACACTGCATTTATCGGGGAAGTCAGCCACCGACATACGCTTCTACGGTTACGACATACTACGACTGAACTGCTAGCTACTATATTATTCTTGACGGCCTCTGTGGCACAGTGGACGAAGGCCTGCCCGAGGCGCAGAAGGTTGAGGGTTCATTCCCGCCGCGGGACAAATGAATGTATGATCTATAAAAAATTGTCTCGGGTTTAGAGTTTTCTATGTATAATTATGTATGTTTTTGCAAAAAAATGTATATATGTAGTATATCAGTTATGTAGTTCCCATAATACAAGGTTACTAAGTAAGCTCTGCTTACTTTGGGGTTAGATTATTATTTAGAGCATTATATATTCTAAGGATAATACCAAAGCAACAGTTTCACATTTCAACAGTTAAACATGTTTGCTTCCACTATCATAATGCAAACATGTCTTTCTTAAAAAATACTTACAATGTGCTTCGATCTAAGTCGTTTAAAAACTGTTATCGGACGTTCCAGAATAAAAACATGTGTTTTCTGAGACCGTAGTCGTATTTTCTTTGTGAGGAACGAGACATTAAACACCATTCCCCTCCTAGTAAATCAGCTTAGCACCTTCAAAATGGAACTTAGAAGACCAAATAAATAAAAAAATAAAATAAATCACCTCTATTTTCAAGTTTCTTCGTACGTGAAACTTCGTATTAAAGCAGACTTAGCACAGGTAAGTTGTAACCTGTTTACGCTTACTCGAGCAGAATTCGACTGAAAACACGACGATTTGGTTTGTGAATTAAAGTAAATGGGTCACTGACAGGTACGAGCTTGAGAAATGTTATAGTTTATAGAATAGAATTGAATAGAATATTTATTTTCCAAAACAGGTGTTACAGATTAATGTTTACAGGTTATTGAGTAATGCCCAAGGTTTTTAAATATATATATAATAATAATAATGCTGGACATTTTTCACACAGCATCATTTAGCCCCAAACTAAGCAGAGCTTGTATTATGGGAACTACATGACTGATATACTACGATATACTTTTTTTTTGTAAAAACATTCATAGAAAACACCCAGACCCGAGACAAACATTACAAACATTTTGCCCGCGGCGGGAATCGAACCCGCAACCTTCTGCGTCTCTGGAGTACGAGTTATCAAGTTTTATCAGAGGATCCACATATTCTTTTTTTCATATAAGGTTTTGCACAAGCACATTTTTTTCAACCAATCGTCACAACCACAAGCGCTTAATGAAAGTCACCATAAAAGAGCAATAATTAAATAAATAAATAATAATGCTGGTTATTTTTCACATAGCATCATCTATCCCCAAACTAAGCAGATCTTGTATTATGGGAACTACATGACTGATATACTATATTCTATATTTGTAAATACATACACATTTATACATAAAACACCCAGATCCGAGACAAACATTTGCTAATCATACAAACATTTGTCTTACAGCGGGAATCGAACCCGCAACCTTCTGCGTCACAGATAGTTTTAAATTAATGTACAAACATTAACTTAATATTTTAGTGGCACATTTTAGTGGTATAATTGGTATGGCGCAGTTATCTATTTCAACAATAGAGCCATCTGATAATATGAACGCGAAAGTATGGACGTTCAGATGTGTTTATGTTTATTGCCAATAATCTTCGTAACGGCTGAACGGATTTAAATGGAATTTGAAATAGGTATAGATTTATTTATTTTGGCAAAACAGAATACAATCAAATTTAAATACATACTAAAATTCACAAATGTTTGGAGATAGATGGCATTTTAAAACATGTCTTGCCTTTCTTTCCTGGCTTGGTCGCGAAAGAACAGGCAGTAGATAAAACCGACGTTTCAAAGTGATCCTTGTGATTTTAATGAATAAATGAATTTTGAATTAACTTGACTTGTGTACAAATCATGGTTAATGAATAGTAGTTAGTGCTTACATTGTGAAGTAAGTTACAATTATATTATTTACTAGCTGTACCCGTGACTTCGTTCGCGATTGCCATCCTTGCCGACTAATTATTCGCATTTGACCACAGTTTGTCTCAAATTAAGCAACGCTGTAGACTGCGGTGAAGCACACTTACCAACAAAGGAGCTTTTAACTTTGGATTGAAAACTCCCAGGTTATATTTCTAAGAAGACAGTAACCCAGGATTCAAAAAAATAATAATAAAAACGGTTTACAATTGGCGAAGATAACACGTAAAAATTACACACACGATAAAAAAAACATACAGTCGAATTGAGAACCTCCTCTTTTTTTTTAAGAAACTACAAAAATGATGGAATTTAAATTTTGTTATTTTAACATGTAAAAACTTTCAGGTTTCTACGTTCTGGGTGGCGTTACTAACTTTGTCAAAAGGACTGCCTACTCAGCGTACACTACAAATCTTACGCCAGCTTAAGATGAGACACGTACTCGAAGGTTCCTATTCATTCTAGGTTTCAAATTATTTTGGACACCATACTGTGTATAATGATCGTTTGGCAATATCTGATTCCTTTGGAGAGGTCTGACTTTGACAATATGCCTCATCTATTATGCCTATACGATAAAGTGTGAACGCCAGCTTAAGATGAGCCGTACGTTCAAAGGTTCCTGTACATTCCGGGTTATTTGGACCTAATACTGAGGGTTGTAATGATTGTATTTTCTGAATTACAAAACCGATGACCTTGAATTTTTTTCGGGACAATCTTTTAAGTTCTAACAAAATAATACATGAAATCGGACAACGCGTTAAGAAGTACACATTTTGACTTTCATTCCCTCTCCCAAGGGAACCGTGCTGAATTTCGGGATACAAAGTATCCTATGTCCTATCTCGTAGTATGAACTCAAATCTCAAGCTTAAGATGAGCCGTACGTTGAAAGGTTCCTGTTCATTCCGGGTTTCAAATTATTTGGACCTAATACTGAGGGTTGTGATGTTTGTATTTTCTGAACTACAAACCCGATGACCTTGACATTTTGGATTCAGTATCGATTATAGATATATGTTTAGAATTTGTCCTGTTACATTCTTAGTATAATATAGATAGATTTATGAAATTATGACCTAGAATAACACATATGTTTCTTTATATCCGGAAACTGGGCGAAGTCGTCGGCAGAAGCTCGTCATAAATAAACCAACAAAGTAACATTAGTACATACTATGTATTCTTTGTATGTGTGTTAAACCGTATCAAAACGCATTTTTCTTTTTACAGATAAGTCGACGTGGAAGCCATTGTCTATTAAAATGGTGAAGCTGGCCAGCAAATCACGAACAAATCATGTAAGAACTCTCAAGCGAGAAGTTTGACCTCTATTTGTCTACTCCGCAAATTATAACATCCATTTTGCTTTTCTTACTAACTTCGTACTTGTAAGATATGAAATTTCTTGACCAATCATAGGTTAAACAAATGGAAAACGTATTTTAATTCACGCAAATCTCGCTATGCTTTACTTTTTCAGTTTTATCTTCATAACTATAAAACTACCTAACAACTGATTTCAAAGGGATGAATAGTTTTTACGGATATATATAGTATTTTTCGCCTATCCACTTATTAACTATTTATTCACAAGAACTTCAATGTATGGCTTACTCAAAGTTGTCGGTCGCAGTGTGTCTAATTAAGTCCTACTTTTTTGTTCTTAGGGGAATGGAGATGAATTTGTATCAAAGATGGTTCATAAATAAGTTTTGCATCTTATGACACTAGAAGCTTGCAATGCTTATACAAGGAAAGACACCCCGGGTTTTTAAATTTTGCAAAAATGTTCTTGTGTTTAATTATATTCTGCCTACAATTCCACGAATTGGAGCATACATTCCCAAGCGTCCCAAGTTGGACTCGTTATGCACTAGATGTGCTCAAAAAGGGTTAAAATCCGATAAGACGCGCCGATGATACCGGGCGTGTCATCCGGGTGACCGGGCCGGGCCGGTGACCGCGTGACCGGGTCGCGGCCCGACCTGGTTCTAACCTGGTTCAGTGCATGGTCTACCATGCGCTGCTCTCAAACTATAAAGCTACGAGACGAAACATCAACACAAGCCAAGCCAACATTTACCGCACGTTAAAGCCCGCAGCTATACGATGAAGTATCGTTACCGCACGTAGGAGAATCGTAGATACACATTGACGTAGTGGTACTACGCGTAGAAGCACCGTAGCAGTACGTAGAAGGCTTGAAAACGTACGTAGAATCACCGTAGCAGTACATTGACGTAGGGTATCGCGCGTAGAAGCACCGTATTAGTACATTGACGTAGTGGTATCGCGCGTAGAAGCACCGTAGGAGTACATTGACGTAGTGGTACGACGCGTAGACGCAACGTAGCAGTACGAAGAAAGCTTGAAAACATACGTAGAATCAACATAGAAGTGCATTGACGTAGTGTTATGGCGCATAGAAGTAACGAAGGCATGAAAACATATGTATCTATCTGTACATAATATGTAACATGTATCTTTACCCCGTTAACGACCGACGGTAGAAGCGCCGTAGCAGTGTATTTTCGTAGTGGTACCGTGCATAAAAGCACCGTAATAGTACGTTAACGTAAAATATCCATGCTAAAAACACACTCGTGTATGTATAGTTAATGCGTAGACGCGTTGCTTAGCTTAGTAGCAAATTCTTTCATTTCCTTATTGAATTTTCCTAAATTGGATTGGTTCGACCTTTGTTTCGTCCTTTAGTTACATTCTTCTAAGTATACCCTGATTCCAGGCTGCAGCGCGCCGCCGCCGTGGCCCGACTGCATCCCGATTGATTCATCAGACGGGTTGTCTCGGGTCGATGTACTTCACCTACCTTTTGGTAATAGGTTATGTAGCCTCATTTATTAAACCCCTAGAGAGTGATATTTGAAAACATTGTCTGTAAGGAAATTAGTTAATTTGCTCGCGGGCGCCGTTGGATGTAGTTACAAACTGTGTTTATATGTTAGTTTGTTGGTAACTTATCACATAAATTGTGTAAAAACGACTTAATAACCAATGTTCCACGTAGATTAGACTAGTTTTCTTTTAGTTTTTATCTTTGTCTAGATTTTATCAAATAAAGTAAGGTTTATTTATAAACATTTCACAATACTTTCACTACACATTCACTTTCTTAGAGTTAAAGTTTCTTATCGAAATCTTTTGAAATAGTTGAATCAAATGTTTCAGTCAAATCTTGATCCAAAAACTTGAAGCGGACATTTTTCTTCAAATCAATTTGGAATTCTTCATAATCAGGGTCTGAGTCGATGGTGTTTTCAGGTATTTCGGGAGCATTGCAAACACTTTTTACAACGAATTTAAGCACACGTTTCATGGTCGTCATTTCCTTTTTCATTCTACAGAACAATTTCGTTTTTGAGCCAAGGAATATTTTAAGTTTTTCGACCTCTAGTTTCAGTGATATGTTCTGAGCAAGTAAATCCGATTCTCTTACATTAACTGTGTCTATTTGCTTTCTCATTGCACAAACGATTGCTCGGAATCCTATTCTTGTTTTGTTTAATGATTTGTTTGCGATTTCCAGTTCTTTTTTCAGCCTATCTACATCTGCTTGGAGTCGGTTCAATTGGGTATCATTCTGATCTGTAGATGTAACTGTTTTTTTCCCCTTGAATACATCTTTAACAATAACTTCCACTGCAGTTGTGTTGTTTCTGAAAACTTCGTACGATGTTCCAGAATCATTTTCAGTAGATTCAGGCTTGTTGTTTACTTCGTTTTTTCTAAGGGTAAAGGATGAGAGGAAACTTTGGGGTAAGGACATATTATTTCTATGCAAAACGTTGAATGTTGAAGAACTTTGAACGTAAATAAATGAAATAAAGCTGTGTAAAGTATGTTTGAAATCACTACGAAATTTTCGAACCGTCCCACACTACGAGTGTGTTTCTGAGGTACTGAACTTTGCAAACACTTGTAGGTATTTTATTTCTAATACGTCTAATATGTCTTGACGAAAATTAACGGGGTTTTGTTTGATTTTTAGATTTACATTGCATTTTCATAGACAATAAATAAGCGTACTGAATGAGAAACTTTTTAAACTTTTGTTTTTTTTCAAGACATAAAGAGTAAATAACAAACTCATTGTTATTTTTGGTTTTGTAGGTCACAGTGAATGATAGGATGCTAGCTATCTTCCTATAAATCTACGAACTGGTTTACACTAATTACACATTAATTAATTCAATGGTTCAGTTTGCGGGTTCGATCCCCGCCGCGGGACAATTGTTTGTATATGCAAATATTTGTCTCGGGGTCTGGGTGTTGAGTATGTAAGTTTTTACAAAAAAAAAAACAAAGTTTTTCATTCCTGTAGTTCCCATAACAAAAGCTCTGCTTAGTTTGGGGCTAGATGATGTGTGAAAATGTCCGGCATTATCATTAATATTTAACAAAGGCAATAAATACAAAGGGGTTCTTCTATCTAGAAACCAGTGTAAATTTGTATTTTCTCAACTTTTACAAGTATCATGAACTAAAAGCAATGTAAAAAGTAATTAAAAAGAGAAAATTATGCAATTCCTGAAGACTTTGCAGCTTCGAAGCAAGATATACTATGATTATTATATAAATTATATCTTATAGGTTCAAACCCAAGATCCCAGCGGTTCGTCCCTGTTTTACAGCCTTGAAAGAGGCCTAGAGAATAATTGGGGCACATGATTGCCGCCTGGTGCAATTATAAGGTCCGCCAGATGGGCTGATATCGGGTCTAACTGACCTCATTTAGACGTTATGCAATCCAGCGATTTTCTCCAAGTGATTGGGCTCTGTAGCCAGTTTATTATGGGGGAATATTTATGTTATCATGAGATACCATTATCGGTGTTCTTACTTTTGGAACAACCATCATTATTGTTCCCGCAGCTCGAAATGACAACTGACTCGACTATTATTCCAAGAAAGTTTACCGTAGCCACCACGTCATTCTAATTCGTATAGGTGGATATCAGACCGAACCTCATAGCTACTCCATGATAGCTACAGTACCCTCATACCAAAAGACAGTGCGTTAGGTTCGATCCCCACAAAGGATACTAGAAATTATAATATCTTAAGGAATGTACCTACAGCGCTTCGAATAAATAAATAAACAAATACCCGTAGGTGACTGAGACGCAGAATTATGCCTATTCCCAAATGTACACAAAGCACCTATTTCGAGCAGATAATCTCAGCATATACAACAAACATTCCTACAATTGATCCTGCGATAATGTAAAGCCAATTTTATTGCAAATTCAGCTGGCAATTGCCACCAAACTGTTGGCGAGTCATACACCTACAAACGTGCTCACGCGAGGTGTCTATTTATATAGAAACGAGACGAGACGAACACGGATGTTAGAAGATGGTATACAAGTTCAATTCAGTACGGTGTCTCAGTCCATACAAACTGAATACCATTGCCCAGTTATTTAAACTGGTCTGTAATACCAGCAGCATAATACATAGCATTTATTTTAGATTGTGTTGACAAACTTGCTAACTAACTTGCTAACTAACTTGCTAACTAACTTGCTAAAATAACTTGCTTACGCAATGATAGCCGCAGACAAGCTGAAATCCAGTAAGGATAGATAAGACCCTTATTCAAAAGTAACACAAGTTTATTTACAAAAATATTTTAAAAGACCTGACATGTTTTTTTTATCATAGACTGCAGAACTCCCTAGAAAAAAATACTTTTGTAGACAAACAATTACAAAAGTAAATTTTTTGAAAAAAAAATTGAACTTATTTTGTGTTTTGCGCTCTCAACTGCAGCACCCTCTAGTGACTTGTAGCGATAAAACTACCTTAAAAGTCATACAGATCGATTAAAAAAAAAAACACATTTCAATCAGATAAACCGTTTCTGTGTTAAATCGTAACAGACAAACAAACAAATAAACTCATATTACAATTCGTCAAGAAGTCCAA
The DNA here is from genome assembly GCA_961405105.1 of Perizoma affinitatum. Classification (NCBI taxonomy): domain Eukaryota; kingdom Metazoa; phylum Arthropoda; class Insecta; order Lepidoptera; family Geometridae; genus Perizoma; species Perizoma affinitatum. Next base: position 8,998,120 of record OY560205.1, on the reverse strand, counting down.
AAGAGAAGGAGTTTTTAGTTCCAGTTGACGAACGACCTATCACTGCCACCGTTCACGTCTCGCAGCAGTATAAACAGATCATCGTTCTGCTGGAACCCAGTCGGGATGCATTCGATGCCCTAGTTCCGTGGCCTGGTTTGCACAATACCTAGGTACAAGCACACCTCTGTTCACAATATAACTATTTGTCCACTTCTCAGTTAGTAGTGTTTTTAAAATGTATTTTTAATAAATAATGCTGGTCAATTTTCACAAAGCTTCATCTAGTCCAAAAGTAAGCAGAGCTTGTGTTATGGGAACTACATGACTGATATAGTACTACTTATACACTTTTTTTGGAAATTTCCATGTACATAAGATTTTGTATCTAAATTATGTTAATCTGCAGTCTGAAATTATTATGTAAGTACTTATTTATGTTTAAATTCGGGGAGCTTATTATTATTATAATTAAGGTGCGAGGTAAGTCTCTCAACACATTTTTCTATCTGCGTGTACTTATCTACATAATATTAAAATAGGAAAAGAAGACCTATAAGTCACCTTTAATAAACATTTAAGTCACCGTGACATTACCTCGTTCAATAGTAATGCTAATTTTCTGACCGAGGTAAGCGCCAGCCCTTTGGTCTCCTACCTAGTTCCACCTCTTGATATTTTAGCAAATTGCAGATACATATTTCCATTTATGCCGTGCCGTTCCATGGTCGCGGTTTTGCCGTAGTCGCAAGGTCGTGTGAACGAGACAGTACAATGCCGTCTGTAGGAGGCAGGTAACAGTCACTTTTTGGCTTAGGGGAGTTAGTAACTGTAGTAAATAATATACCTACAGTCAGCGATAAAAGTATATATATAGCAGTGTTACTAAGTAAGTTGAGAACTAAACAGATTTTAGAGCTGGCACTTTATATTTTAGTTTGCTGGTTTAGCAAACGGCGGCGCTTCAGAATACGAATGTTGATTAGATCCAATTTTACATTTTTTTTACACGGATATAGTAAGTTAGTTAGAATTTGGTACATTATACCAACCAACATAATTAACTGAATACTAAAAAGCTACTCAAGTTTAAAGTAAAGTTGGAAAGAGTTCCTGACCTAGAATAACACACAAGTTAGCTACTTTTTATCCGAGTACCACGCGGGCGAAGCCGTGTGCTGAGGCTAGTTTCCAAGAAGGTGTAATTTTCTTGAAATGTTCAGCGTTCGACGTTAAGGTTGTCAAACGTCGATTTAACTACAGAATGAACTTTTTCATTAAAAGTTAATTCAAAGAGAACTTTTCACTGGCCTGCTAAGTGTGGTGGTTATGTAACCCGAACAATAGGTACATGTTCTCGCTGGTTAGTATTTTACGTAATGGTGACGTTTCTGACCAATTACAGGCAGTTGCCAGCGACCATCAAAACCGACCATTCATAACTAGTCGTGGTCAACTAATAAGGGAAATTCAAGGTAGTAAAGTTAAATAACCTGGATTACTCAATTACCTACTATCATCTACATAATTTGGTCCGATAATTATGCTCTATATAAATTGCTGTAAATAAAAGATTTTAAAAATTTAATGTCAAAGTAAAATGAAAAATAGAGTAAAATTAAACTAATAATCTAAAGTATTTTCTTTTTTTATAATTCTTAAACCCAACCACGTTCTATTGCAGGTAAAATCAGTACCTACCCAGTAGCAAAACCTTTGTTAGTAATGACCGCTTGACATCGATGTGGTATAATATATTATCAGTTTCTGACATGTTTCGACAGGAACGTTTGCCCTTATCATGCTGAAACGTCCATTTAATAGGGAGATGTTTCTCAGCATAGGGAAACATAGTTTCCTCTTATATCGCTTTGAATGTATATTGGTCTTAAATACCCTGAACTTTTCTTACAGGTCCTACTCCACGTCCAGAAAATTAATCCGATATTTTAATGTATAGATCGCCGTGTTTCGTCTGTTTTTTTTTTGTGAATCTCTGATTCATTTCCGCTTTTGCAGTGTTACGTGTTGGGTTGTAGAAATGAAATACCAATATAAGTAAACTATGAACTATATTGTATTTACTAAGAGGGCGCCAGGAGGGTTTTACAACGAACGATGGAACCCTTCCAATCCAGGACCAGCGGCTGCTAGCGGAGAGTTACACGCATGTAGGTACACTCGGGTGATGTGTATGGTATGCTTATCTATCTGTGTCGATAATCACGACCGTGAATGACAGGGCATTTCCGTAGGCTACAACAAACAATGTTAGCGTTAACCACTTACTTGTATGATCCCGTTTAGGCATACAGGTGCTCACAATACACAATACACTCACCCCTATGGCCAATTACAAAATAAACAATCAAAACTTGATAATAGTACAAATTAGTTGCAATTTCATAAATTGCATATCATTGCATTACAAATAGCAAAGGTGCGACTGCACAGATACAATGTATCTCACCTAATGACTACCGGAGAATCCTACCTACCTATCTAATAAATCCTGCTTTCTACTAAGCGAGGAGATTTATCTACCTGCACTCGAATTTAATGATGGACATTGGAATGCATAAAGAAACTCAAAATAAAGATGGAAAAAGTTGAAGAGGTTCGGATTTGAACTCGGTGTCGTTTGTATAGAAGGCAGTGCACTACCGAATGAGCCACGGAGAGATTCCTTGAGATGCTCTAAATAACGTATACATGATCGAATGTGACGCCAACCAACAACCGAGTATCCATTACAAATATCCCCCTCCCAAGAGAAAAAAAAATTAGAGGTATTTATCAAATAGTATTTTTTTTTATGTCTTTTGCGTGCCAGTTCCCTAAATCTTTTCCGTGTACATTATTTAGCCTGTATATGTTTGTAGAGATTTTGTCTATTATAGTAGCTTTTTCAAATTTGGGTGCTAATTTTGCCATAAATTTATTTCCGGCATTGGAAAGATATTTAGTTTTTTTCCAAACCGTTTCTCCAATATCAAAATGAGCAGGTCTTCGTTTTAAATTATAAGTCTTCTGACTTTGATCGTGTGCCTCACGAAGCCTACTACCTACTACTTGATAATTATTATCTCGTTCATACAGTTGATTCACGAATTTATCAAAACGAACATCAAGTGGTTCTGTTAAAACACCATCTACTGTTTTCGAAGGTATTCCGAAATCCAGAACGCCTGTTTCCCTTCCGAAAAACAAATAAGAAGGAGTGAATCCTGTGGTTTCATGTACTGCTGTCCTGATAGCATGCCCTATTTCACCTAAATGAACATCCCATTCATTGTGTCTCTTATGTTTGATATATGTTGAGATCATAGTGCCTATTACGCGATTTACTCTCTCGGTTGGATTACTTTGAGGATGATAACTTGGAGTAAACCATAACTTACAGTTATACTTGTACGCTATTTCTTTAAATATGTGTGAAGTGAACTGCTTACCATTGTCACTTATAATTGCCTGAGGAGCCCCGTAGAGTAAGATCTGATTTTCAACAATTTCGCAAATCTTGTCAGCTTTTGCCGTCCTCAGTGGAAACAATAATGCAAATTTACGTGATTACAAGTAACATAGTGTTTCCTTTCTTGCTCTTCGGAAATGGACCCATTAAATCTAAAGAGACTACTTGCCAAGGAGCCGTAACTTCACGATGTCGCCCCATCTGGCCAAAAGGAAGACTTTGAGCTACCTTATGTGATGCACAAATTTCACAGTTTTTAATATATTGCTTAACGTCTCGTAGCATATTTGGCCAGAAATAGTCCTTCTTTATTCTGTACAGCGTCTTGCGAATGCCTAAATGTCCTGCCTTAGGATTGTCATGGCAATATTGAAGAATATTAAGTCTTAATGTTTCAGGTATGTATAGTTTCCACAAATTGTCTGCACTTGGATACTGTTTCATATGTATTTTCTTGAAGAGTAACCCATTATTGACAGTCCAACCAGAATCACTATTGCTTTGCAAAACATCTGTAACCTTCCCTTTGTACCAAACATTTTTGTGTTTTTCTGAAATTTCAAGTATATTAATGTCCGCAATAGCTCGAGAGAGAGCATCCGGTACCGTATGCGATTTTCCTGGTCTCAGCACGACTTCAAATGAAAATTGCTGTAATTTCATTGCCCATCTAGCCAATCTACCATGAGGATCTTTCATCTTGTGAAGCCACTGAAGTGCGCTGTGGTCAGTAATAACCTTAAAATGTAGTCCATCTATGTACGGTCGAAATTTCTCGATTGCGTAAACTACACTCAAGAGTTCCCTTTCTGATGTGGAGTATCTTTTTTCAGTGTCAGTAAGTTTTCTACTCAGAAAGGCTACCGCTTGTTCACTATCTTCTGATGATTTTTGACACAAAACTGCTCCTATTCCTTCATTTGACGCATCGCACTGTATGATGAATGGTTTAGAATAATCTGGACATGACATTACAGGAGTAGAGGTAAGCAATGTCTTCAAAGAAATAAACGAATCTTCTGCCTCTTTTGGCCAGACAAAAGGTTTTTTTTTGTTACCCTTTGTAAGATTATGAAGAGGAGCGGCTACCAACGAGAAATTTTTAACGAATCTTCGATACCAACTGGCTAAGCCTATAAATCTTTTCAGTTCCGTAACGTTCTTTGGTCGTGGAAACTTTAAAATTGCCGATACCTTTTCAGGGTCTGTGCGGAGGCCGTCTTTATCAATGATGTAACCTAGGTAACGCAAGCTCGACCTCGCAAACTTGCATTTTGCCACATTTATTGTTAGGTTGGCCTTTTTTAAAGTTGACATGACCTGTTTTAAAAGCAATAAATGTTCCTCAAAAGTTTCCGAGCACACGATAATATCATCCAAATATGCCCAAATTTTATCTTCATGTGATTGAAACAAAATGTCCATAAGTCTTTGCTGTGATTGTGAAGCATTTACTAGGCCGAATGGCATTACTTTAAATTGGAAGAGCCCCCTTCCCATAATCGCAAAGGCTGTTTTCTCCTTACTGTCGTCATCTAATGGCAGTTGCCAAAAGGCTGATTTCAAATCGATCGTACTAAGAAATTTCGCATTTTTCAAATTATCAATGACGGCAGATACTCGTGGCAGAGGATAAGTATCTCTCTCAGTAACTTTATTTAATTGCCGACTATCTAAGCATAGTCTGTTATCACCATTAGGTTTCTTGACGATGAGTACTGGAGAACACCATGCACTATAAGATGGTTCAACCACGTCCTTCTCCAGCATATCATCTAACTCCTTCTCTATCTGTTTTCTAATTACCGGTGAAAAATTATACTGTTTTTGACGTACTGGCTTATGATCTCCTGTGTCGATTGTATGACGTAGTAACTGAGTTCTACCTAAACCAGTACCAATTGTTTGTGTAATTTCCTTAATTACTGCATTAAGTTCCCTTTTTTGCGACTCATCCAGATCTTATTTGCTGATAATTGCGGGTAAAGTATAAGCAGTACACATAATTTCATTACCAAAATTAGATGCATTCCTAAACTTTAGTGAAATGCCAAATATGTCAAAAAACTCTTTACCTAAGATCAGGTCGTGTACTGAATTTTCCATTACTCTTAATGACACGACATGAAATTGGCTATCAAAACTAACCGGAACATCAAAAACCTCTGAGATCTTATGACTAGCTCCGTCCGCAGTAGCCACGTGCGCCTGATTCAATAGGTATGACTCAAAACCGAGTGATTTTAATTTCTTAGAGAACTTAGCATTTATTATTGAACGATTCGCACCGCTATCCAGCATTCCTATAATGGCATTTTCTAAAATACTTATTTTAATATACGGCCTATTGTCATTGCTTTTATTAATGACCAAAGGACACACTTCCCCATATCTGAAGTAATTATGTACGGTACGAAGCCAATCCTGCCATTCTTCACTATTTCTATCTAGGGAAAAATTAATTTGGCAGCAATTGAATTTTCCCCCTTTTCGTTTCCCTTGCATGTACATTTGGGAGTGGTGCTACCAAACTTTCCACAATTATAGCAAAATAGCCTTTGCTTAGGCAATTTACATGCTCTGAAAATATGTCCCAGTTCTCTGCAGTTCCAACATCTTCTGTTGTTGCTCTGAATGACGTCAACTTCTTCTGATTTCCCCATCTCACATACTTGATTTGATGCACTTTTCTTGTATGCAAGATCTGGTTCCAGGTTGCTCTTATCGTTAGCTGGTTCTTGGAATCGTTCGCAATTCACCTTGGTTCTATCTACGATGCGCAATATATTGATCAGATCTGGCATCGAATTGAACTCATCCCTGCAAATTGCTCGTTGAAAATATGGTTGTAAATTTTCAGGACAATGTATATTTTCTCGCGTTCCGATGGTTGCACAGGTAATCTTTTAAACATGTTTTGCATTACTGCCACATACACTGTTACAGTTTCATCTTTACCTTGTGTTCTATCATATATTTCTCTCAGTAATTCATCTTGGTAAAATGGTGACTGGAATGTTCGTTTTAACAGAATTACTAACTCGGCCCAACTAGTTACATTGTCTTTATTAGCTCTATACCATATGAGTGCATCACCCTGAAAGAAGTCAATTGCGCATCGCCAAAGATACTCATCAGAAGCGTTACGCGCGTCCTTTAGTTCCTCAACACGTTCTATAAATGCATTGACACTATATTTGTTATCTCCTGAAAATTTAACTCCCCACTGGCTAATGGGTACTAACTTTCTTTTGATTCCATTATCATCAAATGAAGATGTCCTAAAAAGTCTGGATTGTTTCCGCACTGCGTTAGTATCTAAATTCGATGAGGCATTTTCAATTTTATCAATAATTTGTTTTCCTACCTCACCTAAAGTTTCCTGAAGCATCTTTTTGTCGGCCACTGTCAAATTTCCCTCATCTGAGGCTTCATCATGCTCTTCTAACTTTGCCAGTAATTTGTCTGCCTTATTTTTTAACTCCACTTGGCGTTTTTCTTCCTCATCAGTATTTGTTACAATAAAATCCAATCTACTATGAACATGATAAAGTCTCGAAATCAGCCTCCTAAATAGATTTTTATCTGGCTTATCCGTAATTTCTCCTACGTATAGCGATAAGTTGGAGATTTTTGCCGCACATTTATCCAGTTCTAGAGAAGGATTCTCAGCACTCTGTCGTGGAGCCGCTACCTTATACGGCATATCTCCTGTTTGCTCAGTTTTTAACAATTCGTTAAGTAATTTTCGTAAAACCGAAACAACGCTCTTAATGTAAACCCCACGACACGCCAGTTCAAATTCCAACTCATCCTTTAAAAGGAAATTAGGATCCATTATAAGGATGCACTAAACAACGTCGATACTAATGTTGTTGAAACTAATGATGATTTCACCAAATGGATTCCAATGTCTTTACACAATCTTTAGTTAATCCGTTTCTAACTAATACAATACTTAATACCTATTTAGCTACTTAAAATAAATTGAACGTAATAAGTACTTACCTAATATGAAGAGAGAGAAACTTATAATACTTACTTACAATAATTATTACTAAATATGCTAGTGATTACTACCTAAGCAAATGCAATTCTTCTATGCATACAAAAGTTATAAAATAACTAAACTAATGTTGAGATAAAGTAAATACACAAAATGCGTAGTAGGTAGATAGGTACCCAATTATTAATATTTATAATGCATGCATAACTAATACAACAAGGTTCAGTATATAAAAGGAAGGCAAGTACCTACCTACCTGCTTGGTCTAAAGTCTCTCAAATCCTATGAATTAAAAAAAAACAAAGGTTTTATAATAATGAGTAGTAGGTAACCAACAATCAAATTCAAGCTACCTACCTACTTATCCAGAACAACTAAACATTTGTGATGCCAATGTCAATTTCTACAACCTTTAGGTACGTAAATTATTAGCGTTGGGCGCTATTGTTACGTGTTGGGTTGTAGAAATGAAATACCAATATAAGTAAACTATGAACTATATTGTATTTACTAAGAGGGCGCCAGGAGGGTTTTACAAGGAACGATGGAACCCTTCCAATCCAGGACCAGCGGCTGCTAGCGGAGAGTTACACGCATGTAGGTACACTCGGGTGATGTGTATGGTATGCTTATCTATCTGTGTCGATAATCACGACCGTGAATGACAGGGCATTTCCGTAGGCTACAACAAACAATGTTAGCGTTAACCACTTACTTGTATGATCCCGTTTAGGCATACAGGTGCTCACAATACACAATACACTCACCCCTATGGCCAATTACAAAATAAACAATCAAAACTTGATAATAGTACAAATTAGTTGCAATTTCATAAATTGCATATCATTGCATTACAAATAGCAAAGGTGCGACTGCACAGATACAATGTATCTCACCTAATGACTACCGGAGAATCCTACCTACCTATCTAATAAATCCTGCTTTCTACTAAGCGAGGAGATTTATCTACCTGCACTCGAATTTAATGATGGACATTGGAATGCATAAAGAAACTCAAAATAAAGATGGAAAAAGTTGAAGAGGTTCGGATTTGAACTCGGTGTCGTTTGTATAGAAGGCAGTGCACTACCGAATGAGCCACGGAGAGATTCCTTGAGATGCTCTAAATAACGTATACATGATCGAATGTGACGCCAACCAACAACCAAGTATCCATTACAGCAGGATGCAGCCGACGTATTACCTTCCATCTTAAGAAATCAAATTAACCTTGGTCTCGAACGGTCCTCGCTGTTACACCGGTTCTTACGTCTGCCCCAAACACTTCGTGTTCAATTAAAACAGAGCCTAAAAACGGGTCTCTCTTAGCTAATCTGGTTATCATTCTATCTTCTTGGTGAGTTGTTTTTCTCGATATTTTTTTTTCTGGGCACATTTAAACTTGTGTTACTGCGCTTGTTATGTTGCACAGCATTGGAAACCATAGTTTTTGAAAAATTTAAATAATCTACTATCCTTCGGTATGACCACCCACGCTCGACAAATTTCATAATAATTTTGTGTGTTGCACGGCAATTTTTATTTCTGCCCATTTTTATTCAAAATTATTTTCACGAAACAAAATTATAAATCTGGATTGCCGCCAAAACGACACCGAAACATTAAGAAAAGAAATAAATTAATTATTTTGATTTAAATTTTGCAAATAAAACGCAAATTCTCAGTGTCCCTGATTAAATGGCCAACCAGTATTATATGAACAAATAGCACTGTGATAATCTTTTAGCGATACTGTAAAGAGGTTTAGTGTTCAAGAAGTTGTTATTGTTTTATAATCGGACACATAAATGACTAATTATATTTACATGTAACAAATCTGGAATGATTTTTAGATTCGTTGGAAAATAAAAAAAAACAGAATTTGGTTGTCCCTCATTAGTTGACCATGACTGTATAATTATAGCAGCAGTACTAGCCAATATCAAACAGAAAAATATAACTCATCGATAACTTTAACTATTAAACACCAAAACATTGACCTCAAGTTTGATTTGTCCCGCGGCGGGAATCGAACCCGTAACCTACTGAGTCCCAGGCGGGCCTGCATATGTATGTATTAACAATGAACATTTCATTATCTAATTTACTATGAACTTTATTATGGCGAATTTTGTTTTTTTCATATGTAGGTACACTGTTTTACAGTTCAAGGTTAGGAGATTAATTAAGAAGGAGATAATAGTTTACTCCTCCTATCCCATGCCACTTACCTCAAGGCGAACGACACCTCTCGCCTCGACGCAAGTGGCGACATAGACAGCAATACATGGGCTTGACTGTTAGGTAGATTGGAGTCATAAATAACTACGACCTCCTAGTTGTTTATGACTCCAATCTACCCGCTGGTAAATTGGCACTAGGAATAGTGATTGTAGTCTTTCATGAAGAAAAGGTTTTATGGTGAAAGAACCAGTGTGGTGGAAGGATAAAGTGCACCAATTAAATACTATAATGTTTTTTTTTACATTTATTACAAAATCATTATACAAATATATAATAAGGATAAGTAATCTTTTCTTACACATCTAAATAGTTTAATTATATTTTTATTTATTCTAAATATAATAATTTCATGAATAATGCATGGGTAAATTGAAAACAGGTATCACATTATTTTATCAATTGTTTGTTAAATAACAACAATAGAAAGTAACAAAAATCAAGAATAACTTTACAAAAAAACAATACAGATAGGTATTGTTTTTTTTAAATACGTATTTTTTAGGTACAAGGTATATAGTTTAAGTAGGTTAGTATTATGAAATGACTAGGTGGATGGAAGGCAAAATACCTAGCTTCTAGAAGTAGGTACATAATTTTGCAATAAGAAAACGATTATAAAATCTAAATGTTACTCCCAAATAAAATGTAGTAAAATTATATGAAGCAATTAAGTTCTGAGACAGTTCACATAAGAATATTTATCAACTACATTAGTTATATAGCTAGAGATAATTGTCATAAGTACAGTTATTATAAAATATATCTGAGATTCTGCTCAGATCAGTGCGTTCAAGCTCAGAGTAAAAGAGTATTACCTCTCCTTGTGAGTATTGCATACATATTATATATATCATATAAATATATATATTTATTATATTTATAAGTAGGTATATTATGTATTTAGGTATAATAGTATGTTATAATTAGTTATATTATCAGAATGAATCTGTCGGTGTACACATACCCACCTTTATTTTTCACCTGTCCTTAACCTCAAAGGTTTGCTGGATGAAAACTCTTGTTAGGGTTAAGCTCGCCTTTGTACATGTCCTATATGTAAGTTTTTTTTGTCTGTATTTTCTGTGTGTACAATAAAGAATAAAGAAAGAATAAAGATCTATAAAAGCACTGTAACCAAAGACGGTCCTTGCTCTTTACGAGGTAACCAGCCATCTTGGCCACTCTGAAGTTAGTCAAAAGGCAACTCAATGGTACTTGGAAGCTTATTAATAGATAGAAAATTCATGATTGCACATAATAGTAGTACATAGGCGACCTTAATGCTAAAAAGCATCCTCTTCCAGATAACCTTTTTGTGAAAAAAGATGTGTCGTTAGCTTACATTTCACGCGTATATTTCGTATAAAATATGTATTGTTCAAACCATGCGAAACTAGTTTGACAGTTTCTGTGGTCCGATTGAGTTTAAAAATACCTAGACAAATACCTCACGCTTAGTTTTCCTTTCACGCTAACGCAAATTCGTTAAGGCAGCAGTCACGTGACATCTCAACGGCTAATCGAATTGCCATACAATTCAACCTTTCCGCATGCGTTAACGCCAATAGAAGTCAGAAAGTGGTTGCTGTTAGGGGCTTGTTCAGTTTTCATAACGATGCAATATAAAGGGACAGCGAGCTGATCTGACGAGTGGCAAAGATATTTCGACAGCGATGACAGAAACGTATAGATTTCTGTGCATAAAATGTACCATTGCTAAGGCCTATGCAAATGGACACGGCACATGCACAACGGAATGGCACATGACTATTTTCTTTATGAGTCTAGCTAATTTACAAGTTTTATAATAACTTACGTGGAGTCACATTTGAATTCGATGATTTCGTTTATTCGAGTATTTGATAAAATAGAGTGAGTAGGGACAAAGCAGAAAGTGGAATTCTTCCAATAATTCCCGATATACAACTGGTGGTTATTAAAGCGTTATAGTTATTACAAAGTAGGTAATTATATAGTTATAGTTGGTTGTTACAACTCTAACGCTGTAATTATGTTTGAAAAAACTGAATTGCATTGAATTGACCAATAATAATTACAATATAACCATTTCCTATTCATCTACTCCTATTAAACTCTTAAGACTGTTTCTATTTTTATTTCTAAGTGGTACCTAGTACTATAAATAATATAGTCAGGTAAAAACGGTACTAAGGTAAACGCGAGATCTTAGTGGCGTGAACTACTTGTGTAGAGCGTTTATGCAAAGTATAGGCTTGTCCAATGAGTGTCGCTCTAAATAACAGCGCTGCTTGCCATCTGGTTGACGCCGCATGTGCCGTCTCCGCGGTACACCCGGTAGTAGCCTTGCTCGCCCCAGCCGGCGCCCCACGAATTCTTGATCGTCCAGAACGGAAGCCGCTTGTGGAAAAGCGGGTAGTCTGGAACAAATATTCATAAGTATGCTGTTATTTTCTTTTGCTATGTTTCCAACCTGAAGTTCAATTCCAGTGAACCCGTGACCATGTCTGTTGTAACACAGCCGAAACGTCGGGAAAGGGGTCGTAAAAAATATGACGACCTCTGTGGCGCAGTGGGCGAAAGCCCGCCTGAGACGCATAAGGTTAAGGGTCCGATTCCCGCCGCGGGACAAATGTTTGTTTGATCTGCGAATGAACGGGCGGGCCACGGCACAAATCCATACATGATTATGTATTTATGTGCGCATTAACACGTGCTCAAAAGGTGAAGGCTCACGTGAAGGAAAACATCGTTAGGAAACCGGCATGCCTTAGAACCAAATTATCGAAGGCATGTGCCAACAGTTAGTATTCCAATAAGCAGCGATGGGCTTGCAACCTGTCACGTGGAATGCTAATTGCAAAACGCGGCCATGTACCAAATGTAATGTTACTGAGTATGCATCTGAGGATGTCCACCATGGTCGTGAGCGTGTTTGTGTTTTGTTTGTATTATATAATACAAACATATTATATAATACAAACACGCAACAATGTATATGACGGAGCAGATGCTCTAAAGTGGTCTTTAAAAAGTGTGACGTCAGCAATGCTAACGTCACTATCATCAGCAGAATGCTGGTCGCTCATAGTCGATGACGAAAGTAAACTCCAGGAGATGTTCTTAAAATTTATTCTTGGTTGTACAGAGGACAAGGTCTGTACGGTCCGATGGCTCGAGCGAGAATGAATCGTACTCGGTCCGTGGCCCGTATTTATGCAAAAACAAAGACTCGAGCAAGCAACTTGTGCGAACAAGCTAAAACTACCTGCAAGCATTAATCATTTAAGTTTACAAATGGTTTTGAAGGTAAACATAGTCAAAATAACAAGTGTTGATTCGTTAAGTAACTCGTGGTTCTGCGCCGATGACTCATTGTAGAAGCAGAATAACGCCTTCGCGCCGATATATATGTTTCAATACATGATTATCTTACCTTTGACACCGTATCCGACGATTAGTACGCCGTGGTCAAGGTTCCCAGGGTTACACAGCATCTTCCAGGGGTGAGACACCCCTCCCATGTAGAACTGCATAGCGTTAGCGTTTATACCTGCAATACACAACAAGTATTAAGCATCCAAAAGAACACAAGTTATAAAATGAAATAAAAGGAACATTTATTTACTTACACTTAAACAAACTTCCTAGCCTAAGTACAATATAATAATTAGTAGTTAGTTTAATCAGTAGGTAATTCTGTATGTATTAAAAAAAGGTCGCGGACTCAGCCACCATGTTTTTCAGCGTTAAGCCATGCAATACTATTTTCAAGGAGGTTCGAAGTTCAATGAAATGGTTTTATTTTGCGAGAAATATGATTGGTTCTCAACTCGTCTGTATTTGCAGATCATACAAACATTCGTCCCTCGGCGGGAATCGAACCCGCAACCTTCTGCGTCTCAGGCGAACCTTCGCCCACTGTGCTACAGAGGTCGTCAAGAATTATATAGTACCTAGCAGTTCAGTAAGTCGTTACCGTAGAAGCGTATGTCGGTGGCTATCTTCCCCGATAAATGCAGTGTTGCAGTGTCCAATTCAAAGGTAAATAGGTATCTGTTTTATGGTATATATGTGCTACATTCTTGATCACAAGAACACTTTCCATCAGCTGAGATTATAGTCAAACGCTCTATTAAACACTAGTTACTGCCCACGGCTACGTTTGCGTGTTCCCGGATATAAAGTAGGCGATGAAAAGTGGCTCTTAACGTTTAGAGGCAGCGTTCGTAAGAAAAGTATTAGCTTTTGTTTTTACGGGTCTATGGCGACCATTTTTTTATTATTGGATTTATTTTGTTTCTTCTTCTTCTGTAGCGTGTAAAGTGTAGAGACTCACCAATGGAAATAGGTCCGTTCTGCACCAGCCATTTAGCCATATCTGTCTCGTTAGAGGTGATGTTCACTGCGCCTGTGATCTGGACCTTCGACATGGTCTTGTTGAAACTGCATTTATCATCCTCGCCTTCGTACGGATAGTCATTTTCTAGCTCCAAGCCGCCGAGCTGCTCAATAGCCCTGGAGAGAAAAATATTATTATTTAAATTGCTCGGAAATTGATTCAATAAGTAAAAAAAAAACAATACGTCAATCGGCTCTTTTACAATGTAACAAGTCTTGTAAAAAAATAACAATACGTCAATGGTCTCTTATACATTGTAACAAGTCTTGGAAATCAATTTTAATCGTAATGTTGTCGTATTTGGTATTTTGGAGCGCATCTAAAGATGGACCCAGGAGGTGGAAAGTCGAACTCTTCAGTGGCTACTAGTATACCCTTCGAGTTTGGGCTCATATGATTCGTTTTTACAAGTACAATAGATTGCACGTGGTGTCGAGGGTCTGATGATGGAGCCAGGAGGTGGATAGTGGAACTCTTCAGTGGCTACTGGTAACCTTCTCGAGTTTGGGCTCATATGATTCATTTTTAACTACATTTTTTTTTACTTGCGACGCAATAATACCGCCTTGAGAGCCGCCCGCGCTATTGTATAGTTTTGTTATTTTATTATCTGTGAACGGAAAATAAAATTCACTGGAATGACGCCGACTCCTTGTTCTAGCTTCCTTTGACAGGAAGTCGACTTTGTGTATCCATATGCGTCTGTTGCGAATAATAGTAGATTGTTCAACAAGGAACTAAAACTAGCCATTATATACGAGATCCTAAATCTCTTATCATCACAAAGCTAGGCGATGATAAGATGACGCTCGGCGGACTAAAGTGTATCATTTAACTTCTAGGGATAAAAGTAATTATGTCTTTTTTTTTAATTTTACTCATTATTATCAACAGACTAAAAACATTATGTGATATTTTATAAAGACGACACTTTTTCGATGTTCTATATTTGAAATAATTTCTTAGAAAAAATATAGTAGGTAATGAAATATTTTTTAAATTAGAATTTGTTTTTGAAAATGGAACTGAGAGCGACCTACACTGCCGCCATAGTGTTTATGGTCGATCGTTGGAAAGAAGAAATGTTTGGTATGGCCACGTAATCTCTAGAATTTTTACTGTTGTATCTACTACAAACTCAATTATCAACTCAGTGGTGCGACGAGCGAGCCGGACGTTCAGTTCTCGCTAACTACACGGACTCCTTGCTAATGGGAAGACAATAAGCATTCTCATTCATCACATGTTGACCCAGAGTTCGAGGTTGCAAGTTGATAAATCAGTCTGTAAACCTAGTACATAACATTATGTACATACACAAGAGTATGCGAACTGGATAAGATAAGGTTTAAACGCAGGTCGCGAACTTATTCTACGCTTCTTTTAAATTAATCAGGTCAGTCCTCCACAGACTAAGTAATTTTCACAAAGGTAAACCCCCGACGTATTTTCCACAATTTCCACACGTATTGCAGCGCCCTCTAGAGTTATAGAACTCTTATATATTATTATAGAGTTATAACTTGTAACTGTCTACACCTCCGGGAAACAGGCGTGAGTTTATATATTATGTATGAATTAAAGAAAGGTTTGACTATTCAAACCTACAGAGAGGTATTTATAGAGGTAGGATCGTGTACTTTCATTCCTTTCCTCAAAGCCGTCTGTTTTGTGGACGCCATGCATTCCAGCACCTTTATCCAGCGGTTATCGGTTCTGCGAGCTATATGGCCCGCATATTGCCACTAACTTGCTATTTATGTGACTTTAGTTCGAGGATCTCGTTTTTTTATATTGGTAAACGAAGTTGTATCTTATGTTAAACACGATCACCCGGTAAATGCTTATGAACTCTACTTTTGAACATACTTTGTCATATTTTGTAGACAACACAGACGCAGAAAGGAATTCTACTTAGCTGTCCTCTTAATAAAAGAGGAGAAAAAGCGATGAATGAATGAATGGATGAAATGAATTAAAATACCTTATCACCTTATCTTACCTTACCTTATAATTAAATCACCTTATGATATACACAAAATAATCTTGAGAGGATTATATATGATTTTGAAGTGGCCGGGGTTTATTTTAATATATCTGTAAACTACCTTAAATAATCTTATGCATAAAACATAGTACAGCAAAATATATTAAAAATTAATATAACATATATGTTTATATATATATTCATAAGATTATTTAAGGTCAAACTCATGTATAATCCTCTCTATACCTGTAAGCATTATCAGGCAGTCCTCCATTGCAACCCTGGTCCATTGTATCACAGTCAACCAATTCCTGTTCGGACAGCGAGACCAGTGTACCTGACTGCATCTTCCACTGACCCTCGATATTGCCTGAAAATAATAAATAAATAATGCTAGTAATTTTTCACACAGCATCATCTAGCCCCAAACTAAGCTGAGCTTGTATCATGGGAACTACATGACTGATATCCTACATAAATACTTTTTTTGTAAAAACATACATATTATACATAGAAAACACCCAGACTCGAGACAAATATTATCAGGTCATACAAACATTTGTCCCGCAGCGGGAATCGAACCCGCAACCTTCTGCGTCTCAGGCGGGCCTTCGTCCATTACGCCACAGAGGTCGTCATTGCCTGAAAATAATATTGCATTATTTATTTGTCAAGAGGAATGCTAATTACATTTATTTGTATCTTTCTAAGTATCCTGAGTAGTATATCTGAGTATATCCTGGGGATAACAGTTATGAGCGTGTTATTTTGTTTAACCTCAGCAAATATTATGTATTTTATGCCTATCTCGTCAATGAATATTTATTGTTTACTAGCTTCTGCCCACGGCTTCGCCCGCGTGGTACCCGGATAAAAGTATCCCATGTGTTATTCTGTATAAGCTATATTACTGTAAAGTTTCATCAAAATCCTTTCAGTAGTTTTTGTGTTAAAGACTAACAAACATCCATCCTCACAAACCTTCGCGTTTATAATAGTAGTAGGATGATTAATAATAGATTAAGGATTTGGCGAAGATACATCTTCGCCAAATCCTAAATCTTAGCAATAAGATAATTTTCTTACCTGTAACACTGAAGGCCCAGCAGCTTCCACAAGAGCCCTGGTCCTTGACTTCAGTCACAGCGTCATAGTCTCTCCAGTCAAACTTCTCAGGAATGTGCAGATTCGGAATTTCAGCTTGCCTCATCGGTACCTGGTTCGTGTCACGTAGAGATGGCTTCAGACCCAGAAACTTTTGAGTAAACTCATCATATGACAAGTCGGCGAAACGTGTCACACCGTAGGTAGCGGTTCCTTTCTCATGCGTGTTCAGCTCGTGGATCTTACGTATATTCGTCTTAAAGATTTCGAATCTTCTCTTCATTTCCTTGGCATTATTGATGTATTCTGGGGTGTATGTGGTCAGAAAGTGGCGGAACAGTTGCTCAGCTTGCAAATGGTGGTACAATTCGGCAGCAGCACCTTCTTGATAGTCGCAAGTGACGCGGAAGCTGGGCGGATGGTCGCCCCAGGGACGGAGCCAGACGTTCACGCGGCAGAACTTGTTGTTGTTAATATCTTTTTCTAATGTGCAGTTTGTCTCGGCACTCAAAGCCGGGCATTGCGTCGATCCAACCTCCAGTTTCATTCTATAGTGGATACCTGCGACGACTTGTTTCTCCAATGAGAAAATGCGAACGACCTTCTGTTTTCGTGGAAGTGGATACTTAGCCTCGATGTGTTTCAAAGCTTCGTTCGCCAGTTTCATAGCCGTCTCAGCGCTTTCAAACTCTATATGAGCTTCAAGGGGTGTCTCATCTTCCTCGCAAGTAACTTCTATGTTTCTCCCATTGTCGATCCAAAGCCTCTCCCAGACCTGCGACACGCAATGTCTTCTGGGAAGGTGTTCTAGGAACTCGCAAGTCTTCACGTCATTCACCCACTCGAACTTCAAACACGACGTATATCCCACATCGAAGTCGATAGTCGTCACTTTCCCGGATGTTATTTTGGTCGAGTAACTGTTGATCTGCAGTACCCTCTGTTTGTATCTGTGCGACGAAGCCATCTCTAGCTTGTGTAAGGAGTCCTGAACAAAGCTTTGTATGATCAATTCGTCAGCGGTAGAGTTTGAAGGATTCAACGAGACCGATCGTTTCTGGCGAGAACCGGTCTTACCGCATTCGGCGGTGATCTTCCGTATGTTCTTGCTGTTTGGCGACATCCATATGTGCGATCGACAAGCCTTAGAAGGCCTCGAAATATCGATGAAACAGTTAAAAATATTTGGTTTGTCAAGATCTATCTTAAGGTTTTTGGAGCAGTTGGTTGAGGCGACTATGAAGTTTAACGTGATGGGAAAATTCGAATCTAGAGTAGGAACCATTTGCGGTTCGCCCTGGTGCACCAGCTTGTATTTTGAAGTTGGTGATTTTTCTATTTCTTTAATTGAAGCTCTCAGTAAGGTCGGCAAGGATAAGCCTGTGACGGATTCAAATTGTTCATCATCGTCACAGACCAAGGTGACCTGTTGCACGACTAGTACATCGTCGGGCGACGGCCAGAGTCTAGCGAGACACAGCTGATGGGGAATGCCGTCCAGCTCCTCGCACTCAGACAGCTTACCCTCGTCGCGATGTCGAAGGCAGTAAGTCTCGGCAGTCTCGATGTACATGCGAACCATGGGCTGGTCCATGTGCACGCTGTTCTGAGCGCCGTGAATCGTGATCAGTTTGTGCAAGTTGTTGGATTTCAATTGGTCGTTCAGTTGCTTTACCGCGCGATCGGCGTAATAGAAACTGATGTCTTCATCTACGTAGTCTTCCTCGGTGTCAGTCTGTCTCTTTACTCGGTGATCTTCTTCACTAATCGTTTCTTTGACGCCTTTCAATTTTAAACTACGGGTTCTCTTTTTTTTGTTATTTGCTTTACAAGACATGTTCATTACTTCTTTTTTCCCGAGCCACGGTCGGTCCCAAACATCTGCTACACAATCAAGTACCGACTCTTTATCCACACATGTAGATATATCAGTGGCGCAGGACGTAGGCGCAGCAACATATTCAATGTTATACATTGTGCCAGAAACGATTTGCATAGTAACTTTTTTTACTTCAATGACGTTATGTAAGTTCGAATTTTTCTGCCTTTTTAAGTACCTATTCAACGAATATTGAGCTAGTTCTCTGTACTCAATTTTGGACGGATTTTTTTCTTGTAAACCTCCTACGTTATTATTGGTAGAAGATTTTCGACTAGGAATGTCATTAAAGATTACTCTTTTAGCTCCTGATCGGCTTTCAATGCTACTATTTTTTTGAGAAGTATGATCTAGGCTTTGTCTATGTTTTGGTTCACCTATGAAGTTCAATAACTTCCTTCCAGTATAACTTTCGTGGGTGACTTCTCTTTTGGATCTCGACTCGTCTATATCTACATTAAGCGTTTGTCGTTTTACTATTGTGTTCTCACTGTCCACATGACAAGTTACATTGATTTCTTTAAAGTTTTGCCAACTCTTTTCCCATATACTGGAGATGCACGTGGTAACATCATTATAATTAAGAATCTGGCAATCAGATGAAGATGGATTTCCTTCATGATCTATAAGGCAATTAGTCGGTGATATCTTAAATTGTAGTGTAGTTAAGGTTCCAGCCACAGGTTGAACTGTTGCTCGTTGTATATCTAGAAGATCGTAATGACGATGATAAACTGAGTTTTTTAAATACTTCTGCAAGGCTTCTTTTGCTAGCTTCTTAAACTTCGGACTACTTATGTCTTGAACTAATGGTTTTCCTAACAAACTTCTCTTTATTCTTTTCGGATGTTCATTGTCTTCTGTATTGGGCTCTGTGCAAGACACGTCAACCTGTCTACCGTCTTCTATCCAAGTTCTGTCCCAAACTTTTGCCTTGCACGTTTTTAAAGGCTCGTCTATTAACAACTTACACTTGCTAGTATCTTGTTTGATATCATTTGTGCAGGTCGTGTAACCGACAACAAACTCTATATCCGTTAAGAAACCAGCAACGAGTTGAGTTGCAACGGAATTTATTTTTACGACAACCTGTTTTTTATTTATATTGGATTGTACATCTAAATACTGTAAAGCTTCATTGACCATGTCGAGAATAGCAGGGTCGTTCACACTGGTTTTGACTTCCAATTTACTTATATTGGAGAAACTAATATCTACCGGTCTTTCAGTGCAGACGTACGTTATTTTCCTTTCTTTGAGCCAATGCCTTACAATAATTGAAACATCACACACTTGTGATCCCAATTCTTCTACAATAGAGCAGTTACTCCTTAACACCAGCGGAACAGTATTGTTGCAGTTCGTATGATCAAGTACGATGGAGAACTTTGTCATTGTTCCCGATATTCTCTGGGTGTTTGCATCAAGTATCTTGTTGACTTTCATAGCTTTTCCATAGGTTGATTCGGATTCAATTTTTTCAGTTGCTTCTTTGATAAACTCAAGAAGAACTGGGTCATCGAAATCTACACTGTTTACGATACCTAACGGTTTTGCTTTAGGCTCGTCGTGACAAAATACGTTTAGTATTTTAACACTTTTGGTAGTGCCGTCGAGCACGGCATTGCAGATTTTAGCAACTGTATCCTTTTCTTCGCACTCAGATTTATCGCATGGTATTATAACACGAGATTGTACGTAATAGAAAAGCTGATGATTCGCAAACTCCTCTTCGGCATTAATGACGTCTTTAAGCACTCTAGTCTTTACCTGTAAATCTATTTCATTTAGATAATCTACCACTATTTGCGCTAATTTATAAACATATTTAGCGTTTTCTACATTTTTTTTAACTTTCTGAAACTTTTTAACTAGGTTCAAAATATTAAGATCTTTATCATAGCTTCTTTTGAGTCTCGTCTTTTCTTCGGCGGGACGAGCGGAGTCAAAACCGGCAAAGTTGAAAAAACTCAACATGTCGTCGATAGCTTTTTTTTTGTCCTCTGACAAACTTTCTATTTTCACGGCATTGGTCGCAGATATTGAATTAGGACTGGATAGACTAGCTGATTCTATTTTTACCGCATGTTCTTTGCCAGACTCTGAAGTTTCTGTTGGATTAGAGGTAGCTGTGAGCGTAGACCCACTTTCATGTTCTTCAAATTGTTTATGAGGGATGATTTGGTCTTGTATTACTTTAATATCGTAATCTGTCAACGATTTTTCAATATTTTGTTGGGCTTGAACATCAATATTATGAACAGGTTTAATAATATCAGGTCCTCCGTCTGTCTGGGGCGGATTGATGTTGTTTTTTTCCCTGCCATCTGTGAGAGTTTGCCCTATAACCACACCGTCATCTCCGAACTGCCATTGTTCCGTACAGTTATTAGCAAGAATGGCTCTGTATTTTGAGCCGTCATGTAACTTCATCCATGGTTTCTCTAAGAATGTGATTTTGCATGTCTTCGTGTTCAAGCACGTGTCTTTTTCGGTTTCAGAGGTTTGGCAACTGTTGTAGTCTATTATAAGAGTAAGTACATAGCGGATGCCATTGACGACCTGTAAAAGGATAATTCTTTACCTATAAAGATATTACACAACTAGGACTAAACTCAGTGACTAAGCTATGAGTTTGGGGCTGAGGCTTAATGCATTTTTCAATGTGATTATAGAGTGTGCGCGAGCAACAACAGCATCCTGAAAGAAATATAACTATGCATGTCATCTGGTGTAGAAGCTCTCCCAGAGGACAAAATCTGTCTTAGTAATTAAGTAATAACCCTTATCTTAAGTTTACTAACACTTGGATCATCCTTTTTCCTACCTCTAATCTCTACTCACTATGCCAAGTTCCCTCGCTTCGAAAACTCTACATCCTCCATTCTATCCTTCGAATCGAAGGAATCGAGACGAAGATCTGATAAGATTTGTGTGATCGAACGCCGCACGGCCATGGCTGGCCGCCACTTTTATTTTAGCAGTTCGTCGCTGTACAATAGAGTAAACCAACAGTAAAATTGATTTCCTCTACCTCGCTACAAATGCAAATTAAAATGTCTTGAATGGCTCCTAACTTTAACATACGAAGATACTAAAAAACTTCAAATTTTTGCTAAATAGAAATCACTTGTATACACTCATACCCACACTATACCCACTCCACACACAGACACAGACACAGACATCCTCTCTCCCCACACACTCAAAAACTTCACACTCAGACCCACACACAACCTACTCGTTAATCTGTTTTTGTGGAACCTTGTAAGCTAGGTATACGGAGGAGGGCGTTGATGCTAGCGACACAGTATTTTTTACTTCTGCGAGTATCATCGTTTTTCACTTGTTATTCAATCACATGTAACTGTTCCAATAAAGATATTTTAATTAAAAAAAACTGAATAAAAGTTATTATTATCATTATTAGAAATTTAAGAGGACTGTTACCTGTACTTGTCTCTCAACGTCTAAAACACTGCTGAGGGTGTGTTTCACGTTAGGTTCGAGAGAGTTGAGCTGCAGCACTCCAATAGATGCAAGTTCAATGACCCCCGGAGCCTGAGGGTTGACGTGGGATGAGCAACCTATGCAGTTAACTTTTGATTCCTCTCGAGGTATAGCAATAAACTGTTCGCCTGATGTTACCTAAAACCAAAGCAGTGTTAAGAATACGTAGGCTTAGAGAGAATGACTGGTTGGCCACACTGCAATAGCCAATCAGAAATTCATTCCGTAGCTTCCGAAGAGTGAAAAAAAATTGTCATATGACCGAAGCATGTCTAGGTCTGAATGTTTTAAGTCGGTAGCTGACCTAGCGTGACCTATCTATGGTAGGTAGTAGAACGTACCTAAATCATCATCATAAACATCATGTAGAAGTCTACGGATATAAGCCTTCCCCCCTCTAAAAGTGCTACGACGAACGATCTTGGGCTACCTCCATCCATCGACCTTCCGCAGCTTTTACGATGTCATAGGTCCATTGGGTTTTTGAATGACCATAACGAACCAGAAGAAGACTGAGGCTTGAGTTCACTAACATAATAAACGGACAGTCCTTGATTATGATGACAGATTCCTATGAAAACATATGTCAAAATGCTTTGATTAGAACCTAACTACTCGTTATTGTGTTGGTGAACTCGGGCCTTAGTGTAGGAAAGGAACCTCCCCAATGGATCGATGACATGTCAAAGGTTGCGAGAAGTCGGTGGATGGAGGTAGACGAATATTGTTCGCCTATCCTAGCAAAACATCAAGCTGTATTATATATAAGTATGTTATTATATTATTTTAGGCAAAAAGGAAGTATCTATCATGGTCAGCTCTGGTTATTTTCCTCTTTCTTGGGGAAAAGACACAGCAGGTAGGTAAAACTACATAAATAAATCAAAAAACAACAATGTTTACAACAAAAAAATTGTTGTTTGAAAAAAATATATATATATCTTCACCAAATCGGCCCTTGTCGCTTCCAGTTGTGCATATTCCGTGTAAACAGCTTGACCAACCCATTGTTCCGAAGTTCGACTGTGTATTTATGATTAAAGCTACCTACATTTTGGCCATTATTTATTTAATTACTACTGTCTAAACTCAACTTAGCTTATTATGTACCTACTACAAATTTAAATGTTAATATTTCCCTACCCAATAAGTTGCATGTACTAATTAGTTCTTAAGTTATTACCTACCTGCTAGTAAGTGTATCTAAGCACACACGATTAACCCAGTTAGTTAAGTTAATTAAGCTTTCTCATACAAGTGAATTTGTAAATTCTTATGAGAAAAATAAATATATTTTAAATCTCAAGGTAGGTAATGTGTACCCACCCACTATATTTTCGACGGTAGGTACGTTTATCATTATATTATGTTTATATTGTGTTTGGCATCAGTAGGTTGGAAACTCTAAATAATTATTTCAAAATATTAAGTGATTCATATTCGATATAATTATTTAAAATGTATGTACTAAACAAGTTACATATTCTAATTAAATTATTACTCAATACGTGTGTCAGGTACGACCATATCTCTGACACCGCTCTAAACTGAAATGGCTCCACATTCGTGATCGGCGAAACATGAGAATACTTCGTATTCATTGTTCTAATATATTTATTTATATTTATGTATATTAAGTAGTTATTATATTTTTATTAATAATATGGAGTTTATCGACACCCAACTGTTTCAATATTGTATATGTTATATAATGTGGCGTAACAACAGTTTTATATATTACTTTAAAGGCCATCCTTTGTTTTAGAATACACTTGATGTTGGCAGGTAGACAATGCGTTTTAGCATTAAGCACTTTTATTTCTTGTGCAATAACGATAATGATGAGGATGATGATGATCTAAGTAGTAGCATTTAAGAATTTGCTTTGTTTAAAATAGTGTCTGAGTTTGGATGACTTGCATGAAATGCATGGAATTCGGCAAACTGCCAAACATCAACGCTGCTTGTTGGTAAATAAAGGATGTAAACAAACGATGCACGATTGACAATGCAACGAGAATTTAGATTATTGTAGTTTTTTTTACCATTTTAGGATATTATTATCCTATATATCTACGTGCTCAAAACGGTGAAGGAAAATATCGTGAGGGAACCGTCATGCCCTAGAACTAACAAATGGAAGGCATGTGCCAACGGTTAGTGTTCCAATAAGCGGAGATGGACTTGCAAACTGTCACGTGGAATGCTAACTACTAATGCAAAACGTGCCATATACAGTGGTGATCATATAATTAAAAACATTTAGTCACTTAATAGTTTTTTAGGTAACCAACATTTTTTAAGCAATGAAAGATAAATTTAGTAAACCACAATGTACGCTCATATCTATATTATAATGACCAATAACATTTAGACAGCCAATGCAATCCTACTAATCCTATCCTACTACTATTATAAACGCGAAAGTTAGTGAGGCTGGATGTTTGTTACTCTTTCACGCAAAATCTACTGAACGGATTTTCATGAAACTTTACAGTAAGCTAGTATGCGTGTGAAGGTTTGTTACCACGTATCTCCATAACCACTGCACTGGTTTTGATGAAATTTGGAATGTAGATAGTTTAGGTTCTAGAATAACGCTTATAATTAATTGTCTAATCTAATTTTCGAAAATCAACCCTTAAGAGGGTTAAACAGGGTAGTAAAGTTTCTGTAGAAAATTGTATTCCCTGGTTAGATTCGCTCAAAATTCGGTACAACTTTAAAATAAATAATTTAAAAAAAAAACGGTAAACCTGTCCTCAAGACTAGTCCGTAGGCGGTTATATCCTACACATAGTATTATATATATTTTTTTTACTTGGTATCTCCATCATGAGGATTAGCCGTGAGCGTGTTTGTTTGTTTTTAAAAACTTACGGCAGAGTTAGTTTGCACTTCATTGTCAAGCTGAACAGGTTTCCTCAAAAACGGAGTCTCGGCGACGTTGCTACTGGTCTCTGTCACATCTGTTACTAAAACTTCTTCAAGATCGCCGCCTTTGTTATCTACAACATAAAAAATACTTGAGCTTACAATGGAACCCAGATGAAAAGATAGCCTTCTTATCTTTTTACATATCGAAAAAAATTTGAGATCATTTTTAAAAGTTGTAATATATTTCTTTTTCTCTTAATCGTTTTTCCACAGGAATTGTTTCAAATTCATTTTAGACATATAAGATGGTTTGTTTTTTAAGGAAACACGGACAATTAAAATCTCATAATATTTCAACAAATCAAAAACAAAAAAAGATTAAGTTTTTAAACTGATCGCAATGGACCATACATACATCTAAAACTTTTCTGATGTGTATTTGTTATTCAGGTCAGTAGCTATATATTCCAAAATTCATCTAAATTGTCTCAGTCATTATGATATTTTAATAGCAAACTTATGATTATGCAAGTAATTACTGAAGTAGGCACGGTATTATTTAGGGTATCTTAATAATAAATAGCTCGGAGTAAATCGCTTTTTATATCAGGTAGAAAAAAACTATCCTAGAATTGGAATTACCATGGTTTGGTATCATTTTAGAATATTATTACGACTATACCACGTACCGAATGCGTAAAAATTAGAATTAACTAACAATAAAAAATCGAAATGAAGGTAGATATTTACCAAAAGAGGGTTCTTCACAATGGTGATTCAGCACAGAGACTCCTTCATCCTCCAAATCGGCCACCTTGGCCGTACATCTCAGATACCTTGTGGAGTCGAGGTTGTGATTTTCAGATACTTTTAGGGTAACTGTGATTACAAAGGAATTTTGTTCAGTCTGTAAAATATTTGAAGAGTATAATTTAGTTTTTTGGTTCAGCTTTAAGTAGCAAAAGCTTTTGTTCACTGGAGAGCCCGTGTTGGTCTAGTGGGCGGCATCCAGACTTGCGATTCCATTCCGATTTCTTTTCGGGTCGTGGCTTCGAGTGTGGTTGTGGATCAATAGATTTTTCCACTCATTTTATTTATGTGCGCAATTAACACATGATCAAAACGGTGAAAGAAAACCACACATGACAAAACGGTGAAGGAAAACATCGTGCGGTAACGGGCATGCTCTAGAAACAAAAATGCCAAGGCATGTACCATCAGTGTTCCAATAAAGCGGTGATGGTCTTGCAACTTGACATATGGAATGCGAACTTCTTGCAAAAAGCAGGCATGTGTCAAATATAATGTTTGTATGTGCCTCTGACTACCTCCTACTTGGTCTCAGTATGCATGATGTCCATTATGGGGAATACAGTTGAGAATGTGTTTGGTATTGCTTACAAGGTAGGTAGTATTAATAATGATTCTAAATCCCTTCAAAATCCATTCAGAAATATCATGTATTTGGTATTGTGTTTTATGTAAACTGCTTTGCTTACAAGGTAGGTAGGTAATAGTGATTCTAAATCCCTTCAATATCCATTCAGCAATATCATGAGCAACAACTATCTAAACATTCATATTTATGGATTTATGTTTAAGCTCAAATTCAAATTGGAATGCTTATTTGAATAACCTATAACCTATCTGCCAAGTTTCATCAAGATTGTATGATTCTTGAGATTGTAGATTGTAGATTGATTGGTTTGGCAGATATTATTGTACCATTGTTGGACAAAAATAATTGTAATATTGTAATAAATTGGTCGAGTGTGTGAAGATTTCTGATTCTACTTGGATCTTTGTATATTTCTACATACAAAATAATTAAAAAATTATAAAGCTAGTGAAATAATTTAGTGAAATAAACAATTTACCTACAAAATGCATTGTAATTATTTTGAACAGTTTATTGTATTTTCCTGCAATAGGACTAGCCTGTATGATTGTATTAATCCAATTACGAAACAAAATTTACCAAGTAATAATGCATTATTGGTTCTATCTTTAAATTAACTTAGGTAGGTACTCTTAGTTGAATAGCCAAGCCCAGTAAGTAAACTTCAAGTACACTTAAGTAGTTATAAGTGAAATAATTATAATACTTTTCAAAAGATGTGTTGAGTCACAAATCATGTGATTTCGCCTAAAAATGGCTGAGGTTATCAGAACTGATTCCTATTGTAAATACAAACTATGTAAGCTAAGCTGTTGGTGTTCCTTTAAATAAATAAATAATAAAGAGATAGGTGGAACACTTTATTTTGCACCAAATATAAACTGAGATAAGGTCAATATTTATGATAACCTTCATTGTAATATAAAATCTCATCATCATCAACAGCCTGTCTACAGCTGGACAAAGGCCTCCCCTACCTAGTGGAATGAAGAACAATATGAGGCCACCTTCATCCACCGAATCCAAGAAAAAATAGAATTATATAAATAAATAAAACAACTTACACTTTGCTGCGCATTTTGTAAATTTCCCTCGTCACAGGTGTAAATTTGATTAGGCAGTCTGTTATAGAAATCTATGAAGCCATTCACCAGCTTGTTTTTCTTCTCATAGCTCAATTCACAAGAGCAATACGAAATTATGCTTAGAAATACGAAAATTAGTTTTAAACGTTCCATGATGCAATCTAAACAGTCATCGCTGGACGACCGACGAGTGCTAATAAGTTAAGATATTTAATTGATGCGAATGAGCGTGCAGAGCGTCATTGATTTCTTTATTTGTTTACAAAGTTACAAACTGACACGACACCGTATTATACGTCCATGGAAAGCACAACCCTGGAAAGCATAGTCAGTATATCAAACCATTTGGTTTGTATTATCTGGGTGTGCTTTTCATGGTCGTGGAATACGCGCCGTACAAGTTTGACATCATGACGGTATTGCACTCCCCTGGAATGTATGTCACCCCGTGCCACTATTCTGGACGCTCATCCAGCAATTATTTTTCGTAGATGATGGGTATACACTTCATAGGTAATTTGTCTTTAATAATTTTATCAGAAAATCCAATTTTTATTGTGTCTAATTAAAAAAAACAAAGAATGAATGAAAATGATTGAAAAAAAAAAAAGAAAAAAAAATGATAAGTGAAAGCCAAAGATAGTTATTAATTAAGTTAAAATTAAAAAAGTACAAAAAATTCTGAATATAGAAGGTACGCCGGATTTTTTTCTACGATACAGACTTACTAGAGATGCTAACGAATTATCCTTCCCGTAGTATGTCAGAATTCAGAAGTCTGTGCCATCCCTAGTAACTCTGTGGTTAAGTCTGTCATTAAGTGGTAAGTGGTTAAGTTTAGTAGTCTGTGGGTTAAGTTAAAGTTACGAACTTAAGTTTTAGACAAATTTATATTCATTAAATTTTGCTAATGGCTATAAAAACAATGGATCATGATAAGAAGAATAATAATTCTGTTTCTTCTGCACCAAATCCTAAAATGTAAGTATATAAACTTGTTGTAATTTGCCCAAAAACTTTCTCTTGTACATATTTCAAATAATATGTAGTTTAAAAAATTCTGAAGAGTTCCACTATCCACCTCCTGGCTCCATTATCAGATCTGCTCCAAAATACCAAATTATAGTATTGTCATCCAACTACATAAATACATACAATGTTTCTTTAAAAGTAGTAGCTAACATAAGTGTGTTAAAAATGTTTTCTGTTTATTATGAAACATGCATGTAGGTAATATTTGTAGGTACTACTTCTATGATTTATTTATTTAATTTTTAGCTACAAGTTTCAACTATTTTTGTTTAAATTAGTTTACATTTTCTATTGGGTAATTAAATTGTTGTAAATAATAACCAACAAAAAAAGATTTTATCAATTATCTTTATTTTAAATTAACATATTCATTGCTATCAAAGCAGTATTAAATTTAAAAATCTAAATCGGATGTATCTGTCATCATTGTAATATTTATCTACTGGAAGTATGGGGTACAGCGGCAGTGTCAAATCTCAAATCAATACAAATATCTCAAAATTAATTTGCTATAAATTTTTAATAGTTGCTGCACTATAGGGTAAATCATTGATTATTTAATTTAGACTTTAGTTTTACTATTAAGACATTTGCCAAATATTTAAGTTAGTTCCTTCAAATTAGCTTCAAAACACCCTGCTGGGATTGCCTTTTTTTCTGACTGCAAAGAGTGCATTCCGTTAACGCAACATTTTAGTGAAACTAGGTATTATGAACAAACTAAATAAAATGAAAAAAGGATTTAAAAAAAAAATATTTTTTTGTACAAATGTTGTTTATATTACTTAATTAACAGCCACATATATGAATAGGAAAATAGTTTTACAGTGTAAAATTTGGTAGGTAATTTTTGTATTTATTTGTCTGTTACAGATGGTGGATAGCTTTTGGCTTGATATGTGGTGCAACATTTGTTACTAGATTTAACAAAGTCCTGGAACCTGACCATGTTTGGTAAGTTTAAGAATGACTCTTGTGAACATTAATTTATATCGGTTATTTAATTTTATTTTTCTAGACAAATTCCTCACGATTCGACTTTCATTTCACGCTAACATAAATTGTCAAGGTAAAACTTGGCAGCAGTCACGTGACATTTCCACAGCTACTGTCATTTCCATACAATTCAATATTTTCGCAGGCGTTAACGCCAACAGAAACTGGTATTTGTCTAGCAGCCTGGGGGGTCTAGACAATCGTAACACAATTTTGAATGGTTTTTTTGATGAAAAGAAAGTGTGAGGTATTTGTGTTTAAATGTTTTATTGCCTATTGCCACATTATTGTAATTATATATCAAGCTTGATTACAGCTTACAGAAGAGTTACTTTGCAACCTACATGATCGAACTAGTTGAAGTACCTACCTTCATTATTTTGAAACCTATACAAAACTGTGTACATGAGTTATTAGAATTATTGGCATTGTAATGTTAAAATCAGTCTTAAATCTACATGTAATAAAATACCAGTTGATGTTGTAAAACGGGAATTTTCACGTACCGTACTATCGGTGAAGGCACTGACTAAGTTTCGACTCATTCCGAGGCTTCATCAGGGTGAGTGATCGCGACGCTCTCCCTCTGGGTCGCGTCGTACGGTACGTGAAAATCCCCGTTTTACAACATGAATGATATATGAAATTCACGATAGTTTTTGGAATAAAACTACTAGTTCTTAAGCTACACGAAATCAGAAGATGGAGGCGGTCTACGATGATTTTCATGGCAATCTTTGGGTAAGGTTTACGTCCATCAGTGGACTTCCTCAGGCTGTTGTGACGATGATGATGATGATGAAGCTTTCAGCCTTCAAGCATACTATTAGCTCATAATAAACTCAGAAAATTGTAGAAAATCTAATTATTTTCAGTTGGGACGAAACACACTTTGGTAAAATGGCAAGCTGGTACATAAATAGGACATTCTTCTTTGATGTTCACCCACCATTGGGAAAGGTAATATTTTAAAGCTCTTTTTTATATCCTGCATTGATGGCAGTGGCCCCTAGTCATCTGTTGCAGTAAAGCTGATCTTGACGACTTACAAATCGATTGCAAAAATCTGCATTAACAATCCGATAAGCTGTACCGTAAATAAATGGTAACAGAGAAAAAAATAACCTCTTATGGTAAACGCATATACGGGCTCCTGTCGTCGCGGGTAAAAAAAACATCCTTATGACCCCCCATATAATCCCAATGATGGACTTCCTCAGATCCGTGAGGATCCATGGGGGTAGTCAGGGGCAAGTCGATACACAATATTTGGGACATGCTCACATTTTCTGCCGTCTCATCCATATTGCCTTTTTGTTTTCAGATGTTAATTGGCCTATCTGGTAAACTGACAGGGTATGACGGAAATTTCCCGTTTGAGAAACCAGGTGACAAATATGATGGAGCGAGATATGAGGGAATGAGGATTGTAAGTACTTACATAAGTATCCTACTACCTAAGTACTATCCTATCCTACTACTATTATAAACGCGAAAGTTTGTGAGGATGGATGTTTGTTACTCTTTCACGCAAAAACAACTGAACGGATTTTGATGAAACTTTACAGTGATATAGCTTGTGGTGAACCTACTCCTTTTTATTATTATTTATATATAAATATTTATCTATTTTATACAATACACAAATATATATTCAGATAAATACACATACACATAAGTACTTTCATTAATAATATATCATCATAAATAATATCTATCTATGTACCTATCGTATAAAATATTTAGCATACCTACTTACAAATGATGATGCGCCTGTTGGCCGTTTCAAGTCTGGAAACTCAGAAAGTATAGCGTGGTACTTAGAATCACCAGTCTCGACCTACCATTCGTCGCGGAGCCCGCGTTCATTTACTTTCGCGAGATATCTTATGTTTGCTTGTTTGTGTGCTTGTTATTCCTATATTTTCTCTTCTTCTGTACTGTCTATTTATCACTGACTTTCTGCTTTCTGCTCCTTCAATATACTGTGGTGTTTTGTGGCGTAATAAACTCTGTGTTTCGGTGTACGTTTGTATTTTATTGTTCCGGACATCACTGACCTACCTAGTCAGGTACTTACCTACACACTAGGACAACCACTTAATACCATAAGCTTATACATCAGAATAACACATAGTCTACAATTTATAATGATATTGTGTGATTTGGCCATAATATAACGATAAGTATCAATAAAGTCAATAAAATTATATGGGAAATATCTATACCCATATGTTTCACGGCTACACCGCTGACCCGTTTGTGATTAAATTTGATATGGACATAGTTTGAAGCCTGTAGATGGTCATACGCTACTTTTATCAACATACCACGCGGGCGAAGCTGCGGGCAGAAGTTAGTTTAGAATAAAAATACTAGTTCTTATGCAATAGGAAATCACCACACAAAACAGGAAAGCAAAATGTAAATAAACCCCTACGTGTTTTTCATCGTCTATTGTAGCGCCCACTAGTGGCTATAAAAACTACCTAACTAAGATCAATCCATACCATACCCTTTCCAGCCTCCTTACCTTTTTCAGCAGTAATGGTCGCATTGATGAAATGATAGGCATATGAGACTTTTCACCGGTTATGACTCAGAGTCGGCAAAGCATAGGTTACGGTAACCGCTTCCCAGCAGGTGGGCCATATGATTATTTGCTAGTTAAGTTGTATGAAAAAAAAAACAGAAAAAGGTTTCAATTGACGACCTCTGTGGCGCAGTGGGCGAAGGCCCGCCTGAGACGCAGAAGGTAGCGGGTTCGATTCCCGCCGCGGGTCAAATTTTTGCATCTTCAAATATTTGTCTCGGGATCTGGGTGTTTTCTATGTATAATATGTATGTATTTACAAAAAAAGTATATAAGTAGTATATCAGTCATGTAGTTCCCATAACACAAGCTCTGCTTACTTTGGCGCTAGATGATGCTGTGTGGAAAATGTCCAGCATTATTTATTTATTATTTATTTATTTATCATGGGGATTACAGTCGTGAGCGTGTTTGTATTTGTTTCACTGCATATGTTTTTTTCAGTTCTGCACCGCCCTGGGTGCTGCAGTCATACCATTGACATTTCTCATCATATGGGAAGTCACCAAATCTTTGGAATCGACATTAATTGGAACAATGCTCCTACTATGTGGTGAGTAAAAACGTTCAACTGTATCATGCATACTCCTGAGCGCACACTAAGATCTCCTGTAATATGGGTATCGGGAACTACGAGTACAATGGTACCACATACGCGTAATTCTACTAATATTATAAATGCGTCTTGAATTTAGAAATTTTGGTGGATTTTTGTTACAGATGTTGGATTTTTGACATTGAACAGATACATTTTACTGGATCCAATCTTACTGTTCTTTATGAGCTGTTCAATCTATGGAGCTTTTAAGGTAAGGATAGTTTATGTCCTGTATCTTACTACTATTATAAATGCGAAAGTTTGTGGGGATGGATGTTTGTAACTCTTACACGCAAACTACTGAACGAATTTTTATGAAACTTTACAGTAATATAACTTTTGCGTCAGAATAAAACATAGGCTACTAATTATCCGGGTACCACGCGGGCAAAGCCGTGGGAGGAGCACAGAACCCCGAGTTACGAAATGTTTGTTATTTTGCTAGGAAACAATTCAAAAACTTAAAATATCGGTCATTTTTTTTAACTTAATTTAATAGATCATTAGGACATTCTTAGACTTTGTCTCGGTATTTTTTATTAATTGTAACAAGACGCACGCACTGGTCAAACTCCTGTTCAATACTGAAGCAACGATTAACCGATTTTGCCAACAACATTGTTATCACAGAACATTGCGGTTTAATATGAAGCCTCAATGATTAAGTTATGTGCTCGATGATTGCGCCTAACCTGCGTGCGGTCTTAGGCGCATTTCACACAGAAATTACGTCTGACTGACCTATCGGAGAGAGGGGTGCTATCGGAGTATGTTGTTTTTATAGGATGATATTCCAGTTCAAAAAGAGGGTTGCTATAAGTTTCAAGCCTTCTGCCTGTGAGTCTTTATCAACCTCGGTAGCGACACCGGCGAGTAGACAGTTTGATTTACGGTGCGGGACAAATGTTCGCATGCTCTCAGATATTTGTTCCGGGTACCTTTATCATAGGTAACATGAACTACGAGTTAGTTCATGAAGGAAAACCTGTCGGTTCAGAGGCCTAACTCTTAACTAATTGTGATTCAGGAAAAGTTAAGAAATCCTGCTTTGCAGTTGAGGACGCTATGGCATTGTCATATAATCGTCAATCGCAAAGTGAAATTTGACATCTTTGCCTGAATTGAATTGGCAATAAGACTTGATGGTTAGGCCCCAGAAAAACCCAAAATGATAGGCATAAACCGGCTATTCCCACCGAGTTCATTATTTTTATTAATTCATTTATACTTTTTTCTTCAGGTTAGGACCCTAACAGATGAAGGCTACCCTCCATTCTCGACCACCATGCTGTCATGGCAGCTGTACTTGGGCGCGGCGCTCGCTTGCACAATGTCCGTTAAGTTCGTTGGATTATTCGTAGTGCTGTTTGTAGGACTAAGGACGGTTGCTGATCTATGGAACGTGCTTGGTGACCTGGCTAAACCTGTGGTGAGTTTATCTTGCATCATCATCTGGTATCCTTTGTAGGTTTCCCTTGTATTGTCATCTAAACCTGTGGGAAGTTACCCTTGTATTCATATAAACCTGTGGGGAGTTACCCTTGTATTGTCATCTGAACCTGTGGGAAGTTACCCTTGTATTCATATAAACCTGTGGGGAGTTACCCTTGTATTGTCATCTGAACCTGTGGGAAGTTACCCTTGTATTCATAAAAACCTGTGGGGAGTTACCCTTGTATTGTCATCTGAACCTGTGGGAAGTTACCCTTGTATTCATAAAAACCTGTGGGGAGTTACCCTTGTATTGTCATCTGAACCTGTGGAGAGTTACCTTTGTATTATCATCTAAACCTGTGGAGAGTTACCCTTATATCACCATCTAAACCTTTGGGTAGTTGTAATATCAATCTATCGGTCTTGAGTCACCTCCATCCATCGACTGATTGCGACCGTACCTCTGTAAAATTTTATAGCTTTTCTTAATTAAGGCTGCTTAATAAGTGTAACATTTTGACAGCACTCTTGATGGCCTTTAATGTTGAGTTGGATGTAATGGCGGAGATTCTCTAGTACAACAACTAAACTCAATTTAACTTTTACTGATAGTACATGCAAGAAAAAGATGGCAAGAATTTTACTACAGTCAAATTAGTTTACGTGACGCTCTTCTTCGTGTTTATAGTCAGCATGTTATGTTTTGAAATCACGACTAAACTTGTGTGGAAAACTTAAATATGTCAGCACAACAGTTGTTTACTTTTTATTTTTTTACTGTGAGTAAAAGAGAGCAATAGATAAAATTAAGTTTAGTTGGGGTACAAGAGATTCGACGCCATTAACGAGGCCTATGCATCGCTATGAATTTTTATAGTCATGATGCAGTTTTTGGCCGATTGCAGATCTGGGTGTCTGGACAAATACCACTTTCTGTTGACGTTAACGCCGGCGGAAAGATTGAATTGTATGGAAATTACATTAGCTGTGGAAATGTGCACGTGACAGCTGAACTCAGCTCAAATTTGCGTTAGCGTGGAAGGAAAAGTAAGCGCGAGGTATTTGTCTAGACCCCCTGGAGCAGGTTTTTTATCGTTACATTGCTAAAACAATTTATTTCATTTTCCAGAGCCTGACTGTAAAACATCTGTTGGGAAGATCCATAACGCTTATTGTATGGCCAGTGATGCTGTACGTTTTCTTCTTCTGGATACATCTTACTGTTCTGAACAGAAGGTAAACTATTAAGCACTAATGGGGGAATTGTTGGAATTGTTAAGCACACTTTTGCTGCGTGTGTGCTTATCCTAAACAATTTTTCTGTGAGGCCATGTTGAACATAGCATCTTTATTTACAAATAAAATAAAAAAAAATGGCTAAATATCCGTTTAAAGACCTACTAAATTAGTTGCGAAAAATAATCCTACTGCTATTATAAACTCGCGTTTATAATAGCAGAAGTTTGTGAGGATGGATGTTTGTTACTTTTTCACGCAAAAACTTCTGAACGGATTTTAATGAAACTTTACAGTTATATAGCTTATACATCAGATTAACACATAGGCTACTTTTTCTCCGGGTACCATGCGGGCGAAGCCGTGGGCAGAAGCTAGTAAATACTATACAAGAAAACACCCAGACCCGAGACAAATATATGCAGATCATACAAAAAAATTGAACCCGTAACCTTCTGCGTCTCTAGCGGACCTGCCAACTGCGCTACAGAGGTCGTCTGTACGTAATGTGTGTAATTATAATAGTAATAGTGTATTATTGTTGTCATAGTGGTAACGGCGATGGTTTCTATTCGTCCGGCTTCCAAGCACGTCTCATCGGCAACAGTTTGCACAACGCCAGCGCGCCGCGGGTGGTCGCGTACGGCGCCGTCATCACGCTGAAGAACCACAGGACTGGCGGGGGGTATCTGCATTCACATCATCACCTCTACCCCCAGGGAGTAGGAGCTAAACAACAGCAGGTACCTATATATATCTATACTAATCAGAAATAATAATAAATATATAATAAATAAATAATGCTGCACATCACACAATAGCTAAGCTTGTATTATGGGAACTACATGACTGATATACTACTTATATGTATTTTTTTGTAAATACCTACATACATAGAAAACACCCAGACCCGATAAATATTCGCAGGTCATAGAAACATTTGTCTCGCGGCGGGAATCGAACCCGCAACCTTCAGTGTCTCAGGCGGCAACTGCGCCAGAGCGGTCCTCAATAACAAAAAAAGCTTAAGAGTTTATTTGTTTGAATGCGCTAACCTCTGGAATTACCAGTGGGATTAGATTTTGTTTTTGCTTTTTTTTAAGCCTAAGTCTTGAGGAAGGTTATAGGCTATTTAACATAAAAACACGACCTTTAGGAGACGAGAAACTGATGGTGGGGCCGAGCGCGGCCGTGGTACATCCAGTAATATTATAAAAAGGTAGGTATTATAAGTTTGTATGTAGGTAGTAATCTCCGAAACTATTCATTTGATTTCAAAAATTCTTTCATTAATATTTAGAATGAACTTCTAGGGTAGACATAGGCTGTATATTATTCCGTTAAAATAAAAGTGCTTTTTGTGGAGACCAATTTTGCAATATAAGTCGACGAAAAACGGTTGAGTGAATGTGTTTCTTGCGAAAGCTACTTTTCATCGGCTACTTTTTATCTGTGTGGGCAGTAGCTAGTAGTAAATTAAATATTATTGAGGGCTGATGTGACTTGCCTCACGATATCTCGCCATGTGATTAAAATTATCGTGGTTTGGTATCATTTTATTATTACGACTACGTACTTTACTATTCTCCTGCTGACGTTACGTTGACCGTTTAGAGGTCATGAGCACCGTCCGCGACCACGCTCGACGGTCGTGAGACGGGAACTGACTTGGCCTCGACGCTCTGCCCTGTGCATAGGAAGTACATCGTACGTTGTATAGTCGTAATATTATTCTAAAATCTCGCCATGTCTCTACTGGTGGTCATTCTTTTGCATTCATACAGTTTTGCGCCCACTGCCGATTCACGATACGTAGATTATGTTATTGAAACCCCTGCGGGGAAAATTAAACAAGTGGCGATCACAATAGGCCTA
This sequence comes from Perizoma affinitatum, assembly GCA_961405105.1. NCBI lineage: Eukaryota > Metazoa > Arthropoda > Insecta > Lepidoptera > Geometridae > Perizoma > Perizoma affinitatum. The sequence continues at coordinate 8,960,433 of OY560205.1, read as the reverse complement.
ACAGCCGCAGTGATACGAAAGCCACAAAAAGCAAATATAAAAATAAAAAAAAATGTTATTGAAATAAACATTTTTGTAATTGTATAAACTTTCAGATAACAACGTACACGCACAAAGACGACAACAACCGCTTCATTATAAAACCATACGACAGGGATAATGTGGAAGGCATCGTGGTGGTGCGAAGCGGTGATCTTGTCAGACTGACGCACGCGGCCACAGCCAGGAACCTGCACTCGCACCGGGAGAGGGCGCCACTCACCACCAAGTACATGCAAGTCACCGGCTATGGAGAGGTACGGAATATCTACTCGACCGCTCATACCTTTTAAATGATTTCTTGCATGAATCAAGTATCTCTTCAAGTACAGATCGTTGTAGAGAATTGTAACGGTAGTCTTCCATGACATTAAATAAATAATGCTGGACATTTTTCACACAGTATCATCTAGCCCCAAACTAAGCAGAGCTTGTGTTATGGGAACTACATGATTGGTATAATACTTATACCCTTTTTTTGTAAATACATACATATTATACATAGAAAACATCAAGACCCGAAACAAATATTTGAAGATCATAAATAAGATTATATTTGTCCCATGGCGGGAATCGATTGAGGATTGAGGACAACCTTTGGATGGAACGGATTGTACGGATATTTACAAGGGGTTTAATTGGTGTACCACACTCTAGAAAGGAAGAGAATAGAAGTTTGCCACTTTTAGTATTAAGAAAATGGGAAAGGGACGACGCAGTGTAGGAAGGCCCCCCATCCGATGGACCTCTCACATATGAGTACCACATACTTGTTTAATAGAACTATAACATAATTTAATTGACTAACTTTTAGGATGGTGTTGGTGACGCCAATGACGTATGGAAAATCGTTATATCCGGCGGAAAAGATGGCGACGAGATACTAACAGTGAGGAGCAAACTTATGTTTGTGCATTATTTACAGGTAATTTTTTTTTCATATCTGGTGTATCCTCATGGACCAACCGGTATGCACAACTAGTTGTGCTATAAATGTTCCAATACACAACTGCACTCGAGTTCCAGTTTCGATTAGGAACCTTTTCAGATATAAACAAGTAATTAATGCTGGTAATTTTTCACACATCATCATCCTGTCCGAAGTACGTGGGTTCAAATACCGTGCAGCAATTACTGGAGAAATGAATGTGTGAAATGCTCGTGTGATTATCTTAAACGGTAAACGAAAAAAGTTCAAAAACATGGAAATACGTGTATGAAAGAGGGGCACTTATTGTCCCTAGATAATAATAAATAATAAAATTGTATTACCAAAGAAGAATAAAATTTACAATACAGAAAGAATATACAAATATATGCTTGTTTTCTATGTATACAGGGTGTAATCGTTAAGTGTGCACAGGCGATTATTCCGTAACTATTGCAGATATCAAAAAACTTTAAACTGATATCGAAAGTACTTTACCTAATGAGTAAAATGACATTAATAACTTTTTAAAAATAAAACGAGAAATATCCAAAAAAATTACATTAATCACTCCCATACATTTTATTTCTTAGTAAGTACAAAATTTTGTGTTCAAAGCATATGTTCGAAGTGACGTCCTCCTTGTGCAATACAATGACGAGCTCTATTTACAGTTTCTAAATGAACTTTCCTTAACATTTGCGGAGTAATTAAAGCAATTGCACGACGTACACGATTCTGTAACTCTTCTAGGCTGTGTACTCTCTCAGCGTACACGTGGTCTTTGACAAATCCCCATAGGAAGAAATCACAAGGCGTGAGATCCGGGGATCTGGCAGGCCAAGGGGTTGCACTATTATTGGCTATTAAGCCATTATAATTGTTTCGTAAGAAATTCATTACAACATTTGTATTATGTGCAGGTGCTCCATCTTGTTGAAAAATTATCGACCTTCTTTCATCGTCTGGAATTGGTTCTAAGAGACTTGGCATATCGTTTTGTACAAAGGAGAAATATCTCTGTCCATTTAAGGTTCCACTGTAAAAATATGGCCCAATGATCCGATCTCCAAGAATACCACACCACACATTAATTGAGAATCGCACCTGAGCTCTAACTTCAGTAGTTAAGCGAGGATTGTCAATTGACCAATAATGCGAGTTTTTTCTATTGTAAATGCCGCAGTTTGAAACATTACTTTCATCGGTCCATAAAATTGACCTTACATTGACATAATTATTGACTAGCCAATTGCAATAGACCAGCCGACGAGCAGGATCATCATTGTGCAGCGTTTGAGTAGGTTTTATCTTAAATGCTTTGAAGTTGTGTTTTTTTAATAACTTGTGTACATAATTGTGGGACACTGGAAATGATCGGGCCACTGAACGCGTTGATTCTTGTGGATTATCTACTACGTAGTTAATAATATTGTTATCTAAGTCATTATCAAATTCCGGAGCTCTTGTTCTCGAACCTTTTTTTCTGTTAAAAGATCCATAATTTATCAAATTGTTATCCAACTTACGTAAATACGTACCAGAAGGAACTTCTCTATCTGGGTACTCTCTTCTGTAGGCGATAATGGCCGCCCTATTGTTACAATCATGTTTGTAGTACATTTTTAACATGTCCCTCTTTTCTGTATTGGAATATGCCATTTTTCAATCAATAAATGCAACAATCACGATTATTAACGCAAATTGAAAAATACAATAAATTGGCGGGAACGAGAACCCGCGATAAAGAATTTGAATTTAGAACGAACACCAAAGAGTATCTTTTTTTTTGTTTTTATTTAGTATGTTGCTTTTCAGCTAGTTCAAATCAATACAATATTGAAACAAGGTTTATTATAAATTTGAAGTGGTAAGATAATTAATCTACACGTGTATCTACTTGAAATTCATTAATACCTTCATATCGTACATAATTATAAAATGACAAGGGTAAAATGAGTAGGTACTATTCCACTTAAAATAAGGAAACTAAAACCTTTCTACTATCTCATACTAAATGTATGGGAGTGATTAATGTATTTTTTTTGGATATTTCTCGTTTTATTTTTAAAAAGTTATTAATGTCATTTTACTCATTAGGTAAAGTACTTTCGATATCAGTTTAAAGTTTTTTGATATCTGCAATAGTTACGGAATAATCGCCTGTGCACACTTAACGATTACACCCAAGTTATTAATGTCATTTTACTCATTAGGTAAAGTACTTTCGATATCAGTTTAAAGTTTTTTGATATCTGCAATAGTTACGGAATAATCGCCTGTGCACACTTAACGTTTACACCCTGTATATATATATATGTGTATAAAAAAAACGTATGTAAGTAGTATATCTGTCATGTAGTTCCCATAATACAAGCTCAGCTTAGTTTGGGGCTAGATGATGCTGTGTGAAAAATGTCCAGCATTACAAAAACTATCGTGAATTTGATTATTCATTGTAAAAACGGAAAAATCCCGTTTTTACAATTAATGTCCAGCATTATTTATTTTATTGATTTATGAATAGGATACAGCCCATGCAGTCAAAGACTGGGAGACAACGGGAATTTTGTTCTCGCTGTCCACGGGGCTCCACGTAATTTTGCTCCCGCTTTCCGAGCCTCTGCGCTCTGAATCCTTTCACCACACAGTTGGGATTGCATGTTATATTTATTAAAATTGCAACAATTCTGCTACTATATTCAACCTGTAATTTATAACGACATAAATACAAGAGAGCGACACCAGCGCCTCTAACGTACGAAAAGAAAACATTGTTTTTTTTTTATTACAAATTATGCAAAGAATAGTTGTTATATTCTAATTGAACACACACAACGAATGCTTATATTATTATGCTGTATTTTTCAGGCGTGTTCTTTGACTACGACGGGTAAACAGCTGCCTAAATGGGGCTTCGAACAGCAAGAAGTGGCGTGCAATCCCAATCTAAGGGATAAGAATGCTTTATGGAACGTCGAAGACAATGTTTTTGCTGACCGTAAGTAATACCAAGGACACAGACACCTCAGAATAAACAAGTTGTAGAGGAAATGGACGGCTCGTCGAAACGAAAAAATGTAGAGAATAAAGTTTCTCGAAGGCGACCACAAACCAGCCCTCTTAGCATGAGCACCCAAGACAACGTTTTGTCTACGGAAGAGAAGACAAGACTATTTCTGTCGCCTATTCTGCCAAACAAAAGAGAGGGACAAAATATTTGTTCTCTTCTCGGCGGTAGACAGAACCATTCTAAGCAGGCTGGTGAGGACGCAGTGTAAGAAGGCTGTGGACTTATTTAGACATTTATTTATAGAAAAAAGTTCATTCACAGTATTTTTATAGTGTTGTAACCGTATACCAAGGAAGGTTTGTGTTGCTAGGTTTTCACTTTTTATAAGCTAACATTACATTTACATTAAACGTACCTAAGTAGATACGTTAGGTATATTTAAAGATTTTCACTACAAGGTAAAGTCCGAATCGATGTCCGAAGCAAATCCGTAGAAGAACCAAATTCACTGACATAGCTCTTAAAATACCACAGGGCATCCTAGTTTGGATACTAATGTTGTCCACATATGATTATACAGTATTTAAACATATTATGATAACTACTTTTAAGATTGTACCTACATGTATAATAATGTTTGTTGTATTCAATAAATAAATATTATTATTATTATTATTATTATAAAATAAGCACGCTACTAAAGTTGCAATAGTTCTTCTGCGTCGTAGGCAAAATGTATGAAATGTATTTTTTCGTTCCACAAAAAAAAACAGAATACTTTTTTAGCAGGATAAAAAACACAAGTTCTAGAACAAAAAATACGGTCTTCTCAACACATTTTTTTTTCTGTTGCAGTGCCTAAGATGAGTTTCGATGCATACGCCTCGGGCTTTTTGGAACGGTTTTTTGAGTCTCACGCCGTGATGTTTCAAGGGAACGCAGGACTGAAGCCTAAAGAGGGCGAAGTGACTTCGCAGCCGTGGCAATGGCCTATCAACTACAGGGTAAAACTTCAAAAACTAACGTACATTAGGTCATTAATATTTTTAATCCTGGTGCTATAGATTTTTTTCTCCTGTGACATTCTGATTCTCAAGTACGGTAACATTGCATATCTGCAAAATGGTCAACAAAATTGAGCATTTTTAATATTGTGACGTGCGTGGCTAACTAATTATAGTACACTAGCGCCATCTCTTAGCGAATAGACTCATTACCTGTTCCGCCATCTAGTACTGACACTAACCGCGTCAGTAAGAGACGGCGATGTCTTAGACATCGCCTTTAGAAAGAGACAGTACGCTATCTGGACTATTAGAGGAAGTCTTGAAGGAAATCAGATGTTATAATATCCCAAAGATATCAACCTCGGCGAGGCTCCCTTAGTTGGTATATCACCCACTTTTCAAGGGGAGGTCGTGGTTTCTAGTCCCGCCGAGGTGATATTTTTGGGATGACACAAAATCTCGATAGCGAATATAATCATGTTATCGATGGCGCTGCGGGCGAATTGCCAACTGCGATGGAAGCGGTGCTAGTTCGATTCCAGCTGCGGGACGTTCGCTTGCTCTGCACATATTTGTACCGGGTCTGGGTGTTGTGGTACCACGGTACTCTTCGTCCCTGATACCCACGACACATACTAGTATGGGGGGGCTATGTATGTATCTGTTGGGTGTTTATTATTATAATTTACTGAGTGGTGGTCACGAGACGGTAAAAGGAGTGCAGGGTGTCCTAGACAAATACCTCCTTCTATTGGCGTTAACGCCTGCGATAAGATTGAACCGTATGGAAATTACATTAGCTGTGGAAATGTCACGTGACAGCAGGCAAGTTTTGTCAAATTTGCGTTGGCGCGAAAATAAAAATAAGCGTGAGTTATTTGTCTAGACCCCTGGTCGTCCGCCAGCAAGATGCGTCGACGACATAGTTAAAGCAGGTCTTAATGGATCCTATTGGCGCAAGATCGAGGCGAATGACACTAACGAAGAGATTAATAAATAAATAATGCTAGATATTTTCACACATTATCTACCCCCAAAGTAAGCAGAGCGTGTGTTATGGGCACTAAACGACTGATATAGGTAGGTACTAATAATAATTATTTATTAATTATTTAAACGTATTTTTTTTGTAAATACATACATATTATACATATACACCTAGATGCGAGACAAATATTCGCAGATCATAGTAACATTTGTCTCAGGTGGGTGAAGACCCACAGCGGTCTCTGGGGATCGACACAGATAGATGCTAATGTCACTGATATTATAATACTATACTAGTATTTATGTCCAGCAGTGGGATGAGATGATGATTATAATTGAATTCCAGGGTCAGTTCTTCTCCGGAAGTGTACACAGGATCTACCTGCTAGGAAACCCTGTGGTCTGGTGGGTGAACTTGGCTTTCTTGGCTGTGTTTTTCCTCGTTTACGTCGTCAACTCTATTCGAGAGAAGAGGGCCGAGGCTTTCGGGACTCCGATTGAGGGTGAGCGCTTAAATTTATTGTGATCCACAAACATTACAGTTACATGTAAAAACAGTATTTATTATTATTAAGATCCTGAAAATATGACATTCCTTAATGGATAACATTTGTATCCAAACTAGGTTTACCTGTGTGATGGCGTACCAATTAATAAATAATGCTGCATTTTTAACACAGCATCATCCAGCCCCAAACTAAGTAGAGCTTGTATTATGGGAACTACATGACTGATATACTACTTATATACTTCTTTGTTTGTAAATACATACATATTGATTTACACATGGAAAATACTAAGACTCGAGACAAATATTTGCAGATCTTACAAACATTTTTGTTTCGGCGGGAATCGAACCCGCAACATTCTGCGTCTCAGGCGGGCCTTCGCCCACTGCGCCACAGAGGTCGTTACAATGTCACAATGCTCTCCGCCGGGACAGTCGGTACTTATAAAAATACCTGAGAATAAAAAACTTAAATTAAGAAGTTATTACAGGCTTATTGGCTCGACACTAATGATGAAGGATAATAAAAAGAAAAACCAAGCAGATTTCGCTGCCTGATTCTTCTAGACTAGGTTGGGCGCGATGAATTGGCTTAAATTCGCTTTTTATCATTCACGCAGTTTATAAGTTGACGTTTTAATATGATCCTTGTGATTTCAATAAATAAAACCATATTTGTCTTGAAGGTTTTGAAACATTTTGGGTCACATTAGCATTGCCATGCAGCGTGGCAAAGCAGGCAGCATTTTGAGAGTGCCACCGTAGTGATCACCAACCGTAGTAGGTACCGTAGGATTAGTTGACCTATCTATAGATCGTTTGCAATTGTCTTAAGTTAGTTAGCTGCTTCATCAGTATTTTTTGTAAATACTTGTGTGCTTGTTAAATTGCAATTTTTTAAATTGTTAACCGACTTTAAAATTCTTTGTTTGTCTGTAGGGTATTTTTGTGACGTCCACCGATTTTTCTGTAAACTGTGGACCAATTAAACACAAATTTTTTTGCAGATACCAAAAACCGGTCTCTCCTAAACGCGGCCGGTTGGACGTTCATTGGATGGGCGTTGCATTACGTTCCTTTCTGGGCGATGGGCAGAGTGTTATACTTCCATCATTATTTCCCAGCGCTGGTCTTCAGCTCGATGCTTACCGGTAAGCCTTCCATTACATATCCTTCCTTTAGTATAGCTGCGGTTTTTATATACATAGATAAAATATTTATTGTGCATAGCACCATTTAACAGTACAACACCCACAAACAAAATATTAAAGAGATGCACACTAGCCGGTCTTATCGCTGAAAGCGATTTCTTTAGTCTGTACATTACTTTATAAGATTTTGTTTGGAGATCGATAATATAATAAAGTAGAGGAAGATAGTAAACAATTGATACATTATTAACGTTTTAGATAGTTTAACCGCTAAATATAATATGTATAATTAACGTTCAATCACGACCTAAAGACGATATATATCTTTATAATTACACATAGCGCCGCCTCTTTCCAACGCTACTTAAATCTTGAGTAGCGTTTCAGTATTATGGCCTAAGTCGATTAACAACACAGTTTAATTACCACTACGGGTATGGTATGTTATCAAGGAATTAGAATTATGAAAATCTAGGATTTTGATTTGTATTTTTTTTGTATACACGTTTTTGCAATAAATATACCTAATATAAGTAGAAAATAACCTCAAAATCCCCATAAACTATGCAATTGTAAAAGAATATCAGAGTAATTTGACTAATGGTATTTCTATTTCACAGGTATCCTCACTGAATACCTTCTTCTCAGCATCAAGAGTTTCCTATCTGCTGAGCTAGGCCGCACCGTTTACCACTGCATGATTGGAGTGATGATTTCCACCACCGTCTATAGTTTCTACTTGTTCTCTCCGTTAGCTTATGGCATGAATGGACCATTGGCACATGAGCCTAATTCTACCATGGCGGGGCTGAAGTGGCTTGAATCTTGGGAGTTCTAGAGCGAGAACTCCAGGATCAGTTAGAAAGCAGACTGCTGGCGAATTAAAACATTAAAAAGTAGCCGTAGGTAAGCCTAAGATTTGTAAGTCCTGCATCGTAAGCAATACGACGGAGGGATTTAAAGCGGTTGGGAGTAAAACGGGCGTACAGATTTTATAAAGTGTATAATTATATATTTTTTTATTGTATAGAATAAAATTAAAATATTAGTAGGTAAGCCTCATGTCACAAAGGTGAGGTTAAAAAGAGTTTTCCTTCCAACAAAATTTTGACATGTAACAAACATCGATACCATTATAATATGTGTCTATGGTTACTAACTGATAAACGACATACATTTTTGTATTAAAATCTGAGTTTCTCAATAAGACCGCTAGTTTCGCTTACTAGATTTTCATACAAAAATGTCAAAACATTTACTTTGGAAAACAACAACTTTATTTTATTTTTATTTTATAGGCTACTCGCCAAGTTAATCGTGCCCAAGTAAGTCTGAAGGCGCACAATATCCGACAGATGCTGTCCATTATTTTTTAATGTACGAACTTTGCCCGGCTTGGGACAATGTAGGTTAATAATAATGATCTAAGTTTATTACAAATTCTCAAACTGGAAACATTCCGTCCTTAATGTATTTTATTATGTATATAGTTATAAGTTAAATAATTATCTAAATGACTGAATTTATATTTTTAAATAAATCATTAAATTATTGATGAACCTAGAATGTGTTATTGTTATTACTAGCTGTGCCACGGCCGCCCTCGGCCCCGACCCACCGCGTCGCATCGCTCGACCGCGCTATTACTGCTTTTGCTCGGCTCGTAGCTCCAGAGATTAGCGCGTTAAAACAAAAAGTCCAGCATTATTAGTATAAATATAGTTAGATAACAGCCGAACCCACATTCAAACCGACCGCTCTGCGATCAGCAGTTATAAAAAGGCGGTTTGCTACGATACGATAGTATCGTATCGGTTTGCTACAATACTATAGTATCGATCGGTTTGCTACGATACGATGCTATCGTATCGTAGCAAACCGCTTAATTAGCCGCACTGCAGGAGTCTTTAGTGCTCTTCCTGACAGGATGTTGTGCTACGATTAGAATAATGCTAGAATAATTTATATGACTCGAAAGGAAAACAATTATTTTAAGACCCTATTAAATTCTCAAAGATTCTACTATAGAAATATCTGTGTACCCTTGCCACTAGTGTCAACCGTCACATTACCGGAAGTATGTACATACTTTGTTCTAATTTTAATGATAAGTTAACATTTCATGTGTTTTCTTCGAAAACTAACAAAGCGTTATCTCAAACTATTAACATGTTATACTAGCTAATAACATGTTGCTTTATGGTTAACAGATTATACGGGTTACGAGTGGAGTGACAGTTTTAGAATACCTTACCTACCCTCCGCACTAGTTATAAACTGTATCTCGTCGAGCAAGGCAGTGTCTCTCTCAGATACCTACCGCATTGCACTAGACGTCGCTTAGGGCCGTGTACGAGGCGCATATCTGGGAGCGGGCTCCCAGATATAAATTAAGCACGAAGTTACGCAAATTTATGTCAGCTCTAATTTGCTTAACCGTGTCTCAATCTGTGGCGCAATGATTACCTTATTCCTAGCTTAGCCAGCCAAGATCTTTGGTCGCGTTGTTAATTCATTGTCTATGTTTGTCATTTTTATGGCAATACCGGTTGGCCTAACTTGCAAATTAGAGTTGGGTCGGTACATAAATCGTAATACTAGTAGGGATTTCACAATCCCTCCAATATACTTGTTAATAAATACTAGATAGAATATTCGTCAGCTAGTACTAACATATCAAAGTATGACGATGCTTCTGGTATTGTATCATAAAACACAGCCTGTTAATATTAAAGTCAACATTTGATAATATGGATACAATGTTTTTATGACAGTTACGTACATAAAACGTATGTACCTGGTAACTGACCTATTTTAATAACAGTAACAAGTTTTTTTGCAATAATGTTATAGTGACACTTAAATAATTATCTAACTAAGCGATGAGAAGCTGGGTAATTATCCTGTTATGATAAATACGCCGTAACTGTTCAAATATTTTGCAGTGATTTTAAGTCCTTCTTGTCTTTGAAAATAATATCTATGCATTATTTTTCATAGACAATTTTTGTTACTGGCCACTCTGCATAGGAATTATTTGACATAAAATGCAATTACAAATGGCGTTCACGTAGTGTAGACAGATGTATTCACGGCCACGATGGGCGATGAATCGTTGATATTACGAGAAGATGGCTATATTCGCATGAACTTTCCTGTTACTTCTCTAACGTATCACAGTAATTTGAATATAATATTGGTGAAGACTGATGTGGGTGGTGTGCACGTTTTAGATGTGAACTCGGGTGTGATTCTTCAATCTTCATGTCTGTCAGCGGGTGAGTTTATCGTTTTACCTCTACGATCAATAAGTTCATTGTAAAATTTTTGGATTCAATATTAAGACATCTCTTCTATTGTAAGCTATTTGTCAGCACGAGAGTTGTTTGCGGTTTTACGATGGCCTAAATTGGTGCTCCATGACAGTTCACGAAAAACATCAATTACACCGGATATTGTTTATTTGTAGATGTGGGGGGCACGCTTGGAGTGGAGTACGTGCCGGGCACGGATCGCGTCTTCGTATGGGACAGCAGCGGCGTCGGCGCTCGGACCGACTACAATGGGGTGTTGCTTCTCCACACAGCCCTGCAGAGGCCCTTACTGTCTGCTCATGTTGATAGAAGCATCAGACTCGAGCTTGTTCTATCTGAGGTATGTAGCATTTGCAGCTTATAGTCATTGTCTATTACTCAACTTAATTAAGATCTACTAGGGAGTGTAATCCATACTTGCAATATATACTTGCTTTTAAAATCATTGTGAAATCAAGTCTTTGTGAAAAGAATTTAACATTTAATATTATTGCTTTGTCTTTTGAAGTTTTTATTATAATTAAAATGAATATTCACAAGTTCATCTAAAAAATACAATTTTGGTTTGTGTAATTCAGTGCTGAAACAACTAGGGAATACATTTCAATTCTGAAACAAATACTAATTCTAAATAAGTTATATGGGCTAGACAACTCTCTCTGGTGTTTTAGGCTGCAACCAAAATAAGCAAAAATGATTGCACTTTGATTTACACTAGCTTCTACAGCTTTGCTGTGTTTTTCTAGTTCATAAAATCTATAACTGTTCTGAATGTTTTACAAGTCTGTCAGTCACCATGAAGAAAGTTATTTTCATAAATGAGTATAGAAAAAAAACAATATATAATTTTTATGAGTTTCTAGTGCTTACCTTGAAATATTGCATATTTCATAGTTCCTTCTAAAACAAAACAAAACAAACAGACACACTCACTACTGTTCCCTTTGATGGACATCCTGGGATGCATACTGCAGTGTTAAATACTCTACTGTCGTAAAAAAACATAGTTAAAGTTAAATTTGGAGGTGCATAACAAGTTAACCAGTTGCCCATTGCCAAAGATACATGTCAGCTATAAGATTTCCGAAGAGCATAAGTTATTTTCATTATATGATGTTGAATATTCCTTTTCAACGGTTATTGCATACTTTAATTAAATAGGTTTGGGTCTGTTTGAATCTAATTCAGTTAATTAATAAAATTCATCTTATGAACTCATTGCCGGAGATATTACTGAGTAAATTTAAAAAAAGACAATTTTGAGCTTTGAATCTTTGTGTCATATTGATAGCTGTTGTATTAAGGGATAGGTAAATTTTACCAGAAACAATAAGTGCCAACATAGCACTGCCCAGTCATCTCAATAAATAAATAATGCTGGACATTTTTCGAACAGCATCATCTAGCCCCAAACTAAGCAGAGCTTGTGTTATGAACTACATGACTGATATACTACTTATATTTTTTTTTTTGTAAATACATATTATACATAGAAAACACCCAAACCCAAGACAAACATTTGTCCCTCAGTGGTAATCGAACCCGCAACCTTCTGCGTCTCAGGTGGGCCTTCACCCACTGCGCCTTTTCCGCTAATAAATTTGTTTTGTGACACTTACTAGTGAAAATTTTGAACTACTGTTCATGTAAAATAATTTACAAAAAATACTTTTGTTGACAATATTAATAATACAAGTATGTTATTAAAAAAGTTACTGATTACATGTTGTTTTTGTAATATTATAACTAAAAATTACTGTTTTTGATATTTTTTATGTTTCAAGCATTTTTCATACATATTTTGGGCTTTTTATGTTGCATATAATCCGGTCTTTAATAATTATGTTTCTTGTTTAGGCTGTGCTGCTCTACCAATGCCTGCAGGGTCTCGATGCTAATTCCATCGAGGGACTGTCAGACTTTGTCACAGAGCTGAAGAATGCTTTGGATGCTGAGCCCGTGAGGAAGGGTGTTAAAGCTCAAAAGGTCAGTAAGGTCGAGTCTTGTAATTGCAACTAAAAATATTGGGGTCCTTACGTCCCCGCTTGATAATTCTATATTCATAAGTAAAATGACTTTTTTCAAAGATTCGTTATTAAGTAAATTTAATGTAGATTTATATCATTATCATAAATATAGGAAAGCTGTAAAGAATAAAAACCTATTTTATAAATTTGTGACACAGGCACAAATAGTTGCAATTACCCGTTCTGGCGGGTAATTGCAACTAGTTGCTTTTTTCACTTTTTTTTCTGTGGGTGCTGCTACTGTTAAATTGAAAAAATATGACTTGTTCAATATTTCATAAGATCTTGATATCTATGCCATGGTAATAACGTTAAATTTTGCACAAAATAACTTTTTAGCCATGGGACGGGTAATTGCAACTATTTGCCTACAAATAGTGTTGGGAACCTTGTTGTGGTTTTATCGATTGGCATGGTAGCAACATTAAAAGTCAGTAATACAGTTTTATAGATGTTTATATTGAGCGTAATCATCTTTATATCTCGTAACAATTCCGTTCCTTCGAATATATTCAGATATCAAAATTTTTACTTCCTTGGAGGGATACCTACATTTTTCCATCACATGGAGATTAGAAGCTACTTTAGCTTCCCATTCTTTTGACAATTCAGTAGGTCTGCCAGGCGCTGGCTGTTTGGCACCGCCTGTTCCATATAGACGGTGAATAATGGTTGACCTCGGTATTCCGTATTTTACGGAGGCTTCGTAGCTATTGATTTAAAAATGATGAAAAAGATACTTAAAAACTAGAAAACAGATCATATAGAGCTCATAGAGGTAAAACAATATTAAAAAAAAAACAGTAGTAAGTACATTGAATAAACTAAGGCCCATGATTCATGAAAATAATTCATTTATTATTCACTACTACATAAGTGGATCAGAATTCTTAAATTTGTCTCAAAGAGCGGCACTAATTTCAAATATACTGGGTGACTTTTTTTACGGTGAGGAAAATAACAGAGTGTTATAAGTACATTAAGTAGAAGCTAATGGCATGGCATATTTATTTATTTATTAACCAACTTCCAAAAAGGAGGAAGGTTAACAATTCGTCGGAATCTTTTTTTTTATGTGTGTTCCCTCATAACTCCGTCAATTATGAATCGATTTGAAAAAATATTTTTTTGTTTGTAAGCATATGCTTTCCCATTGGTCCCATAGTAATTTTATCAAAATCGGATCAGCAGTTTTTAAGGTATCGAGGAAAACATTCGGTCGGTCGGTCGATCGAAGTCGGTTGCTTCATTTTTGTTAAAAATAATACTTGTTTTACGTCAGGAGATTAAATTATACCTCTGGACACATAAAATTAAGAAAAAATATTTTATTTAACTCCTTTACCGTGACGAAAAGAACCGGGTGTTATAAGTACATGAAATAGAGGGCAATGGTATGGTTAAATAATGTTTTTATTTAATCTTTTATTATTTTAATTATTTAAAAGATATAAAAAATATTTTATTTTACGGTAAAAAAAATCACTCTTTATAAACGAACTATTTAACTACTGCTAGTATGACTAGTATCCCTTTCGATAAAATATTTTTATCGTAGTGGTCATTTTCACTGTCGCATCACTAGCATTATCATACTTCATACAAAAGCGGTCAGATAATTGCAACTAACCTAAAAATTTTGAAATAGTTGCAATAACCTGACTTTTGATTTTTAGTCTGGTAAATGTAACTGAACCCATAACTTGCGCTAGATTTATCGTGGAATGAAACATATACGTAAAAAACAACTTATCGTGGTAGATAATCACTCTCTTTATGAAGAAACTTACCAAAAACCCTTAAAAACAGAATTAAATACCAATTACGCTACGCGGGTACGCCACGTCACTCCGAACAAAATGGCGGTTTGACAAAAAGCCATGTCATTCACACAGTTCAATAGCTATCAGCGCCATCTTTATTTTTTCATTGGCCCTTAGGAGAGAAGAACAATATAACGCCTGTCGTTGTTCGAAACAGTGATGATAGATGGAGTTATTTAAATTAGTTGCAATAACCAGATAGTTGCAATTACAAGACTCGACCTTACTATCAACTTATACAAATATTTTTTTTTTTTGATTTGATGTGTTTAGACCTAAAATGATATGTGACATCAGCTCTTCGTAAATTGTGAGTTGCACCTAAAACAGTTGTAAAATAATTATAGATTCCTTGTGAATATAACTAAAAACCAACAATGCGATGTTATCCGCAAACAGTGCTAAGTTGGAACATGCAAATAATAATATTACATGATGCGAATTTTACGTAACTGGACGAGAAAAATAAAATTAAGGATCCATGCCGCATAAATTATCCTCTGGGTTATGTGTGCTCGTAAATACAGGTGTCACGCCTTGCAGTAGCGGCCGATCGACATACTATTTTATGAGTGAATGCGTGCGTTAGGCATCGATTAACTAGCCGCATACTTTAGGTGCTTCACTTTTGAAGTTAGCGACAGGGGTCTCTCTTTTTAACACGCTTATATATGAGCTTCACTTGAAACTAATTAAATAACAAACAGTGTGATTATATCTTACGAGTTTTATTTAATGTGTTTCCTTCAATCTTCTTCTAATTCTTTATCAACAGTGGAGCACTGTTACAATAAGCTTGCAACAGTCCATCCTCCGTCTTGTGACTACCAGCGTGGTGCAAGAGTTGAAGGGACAGAACCGGCGGATTCCCGCGCTTGCTATAGCATCGGCCGTCGGCCAGCGTGCTAACGAGCTGGTTCCATGCTCCAAGGATGAAGAGACCAGGCCGCTTATGTACTCCGAGGCTGAGAGGAAGGAGACCTTCAAACGGTGGCCACACATGGACTACAAGTAAGGGCGGGAAAAGACATGCCATTTACCCATGGTCTAGTAAGGAAAGAATGGAAATAGATGTTCATTATTAAATGCAAAAGTCATGTATGCACACCACCAATCTGTCTCCATCCCAATCTGTTGAACGGTTAATTAATTTACCAGGACAATGCCACAGATTTCTATACTTATCTGATTGCAGAAAAACGACAAGTTTACACTTGATCATTAGATGTATTGACTGACTAATGTTAGCTAACGCTGAGATGAATGTGACTGGTTGTACAGCCTTGAATAGAGTCCTCACTAAATAGCCTTCAGTAGAAGTTAGCTTCTAAGTGAGAGTTCATCCAAGGAGCTCATTCAATCATCGTCGTGTTATCGATTCCTTTTTTATAAACTGACCTGTTTTAGGTATGATATCCTTGAAAATGGGTTTGTGATTGGTAGGAACAGTATGGTGCACTTAATATATGCTGATTCCTTACATTTCTTAGAACTTTGGTTAAAATATGATGGTAATCGCTTATTATCGGCTATTTGTCTCCAATTACACTAAAAGAACATTGTCAAGTATAATAATTCAGTTAATTTTTCTGAATTTTTATTTTTTAGTCTGAAGTATAACCAGCAAACCTTTGCTTCTTCTGAGCCTGATTGTATCTTCTCGCTAGCTTTAGAGCGCTTTCAAATTAGCATTCGGCAGGGCTTCTATAAGCGTCTAATTTGAAGGTGCCCTAGCTCAAGAGACTAAATGATGCCAACCGTGTTTGACAGATGGGCATTACCAGCTCGCATGGCGCAAGCCGGGTTCTACCACCAGCCATCGCCTAGCGGCGACGACCGTGCCATGTGCTTCACCTGTCTCGTGTGCCTCGTCTGCTGGGAGAAGAGTGACGAACCGTGGGTCGAACACGAGAGACACTCGCCCAACTGCCCCTTCGTGAGAGGAGAGTATACGCACAACGTGCCTATATCAGTGAGTATAATGTTATTGTAACAAGTATTTTTTTACTATTATGTACTACAAGGCAAAGGTCTGCAACAAATATATCAAAACATCGTGTTCGAAAACTGTAGAACGTATCGAGATATCCTTTCCAACGCCTATCGGACGACCACGAATAGGGTTTTTATTTTTGTTGAAATTAGTTTTTTTGCCGTTTTATCGTTATTTCGAATGCTCTTCAGTAAATTATCATAAAAAGTCATGACCATTATCAGCGTGTATAAGTCCTTTGTTGGACACACTTTTTCTAAAGAATGCCATGAGGAAAGCTCCCGAGCGATGGCGTATAACAATGAAGTCGGTGGATGTTTGTCGCTCAAGGCCGTTTATGAAAAGTAGTTAGTTTGAAATTTCAAAAAGCCATCTCTTTGTATTGAAGTTATATGTTTTTTTTTCATTTTCACAGGTCACAAACGCAACGGCCTGCGCCGTTCCGTCACCCTGCGTCTCCATAGTCTCGAAAGGCAATACGGGTGAATTCATAGCGTCAGGCACTCCTGACGGCAAAATCAACATCTGGATGTTTGACTGTGGCCTCAAACTTGTTAAATTCATCCACCTGTCGCCGTATGACTCTATTTTTAGCGGCATACTGACAGCGGATACTACTCAAGTATGGGGCAACAGCATTGAGAAAGATACTTGTAAGTTTTTTAACACAATATTTAATTTGCAAAATATGATTTTATCTCATTATGAACTTGGTTCCAAATTTTCGAGCTTGCTCTGTTCCTACATCAATTGATTTCTAACAATAAATTCCTATTATACTTCTAGCCACCTACAGCATGGAGCTAACAGCAATGGCGTTCGTCGGTAACGCGTCCCAACAGGATGTAGGCTGGCAACAATTGCTCAAAACACCGCCCCAGTACAAAGAAAATGCAGAGCAAGACACAAGCACAAAAACAGACAAACCAAAATCGTCTCTTATATGCGCGGTTCTCGTCACACGTACGAATACGCCACAATCTGACGTACCAATTAAAGAAGACTTGAGCAAAGCGTTGTTCGATCAATGCGTGGACGCGTCCACGGAAAGCGTTCAAGCAATGAATGATCAAAACGAAGCTAAAAACAACCTAGCCCCCAACAAAATGCTGTTCCTCCTCACATATGACATACACGGCTCCCAAGCCGGCAACGTTACGACAGTGCTCAACCCATCCAATCCTAGCGGCAACTCCAAAGCTGGTGGTAGTAAGAAGGTTTGCTCTGTAGCTCGTACGGACGACGCTAACATCTACGACGATATCTACTTTCAGTATTCTGACGAAGAGCCGGAACTTGCTCAGTGCACCAACGCTCTAATTGACGAACATATTAGCAATGTTATAAACCTAAACGCGTCATCGAGTAAGGATGATTGCAAGATATGGGAACCAAAGAAGATTATACTGACGAAGCATTTCAAGGTAGTGCCACCGCCGCCGCCCGGTTTGCTACAAGAGTTACAGGAGCACTCCAGCACTACGCCGGCCAGCGTCTTAGATTTTGTTGGCAAACTATCTCAACTCAAAAGCTGGAAGAGTGGTGGGACATTAGATTCCGTCGGTACGAAACTGGCGGACCAAACTGACTCTGTAGTCTTACAGCAAACCCCCGAACCTCACTTATCCCACTATCTAATGACTGGGCCTGTTGATATATCGGATTTGTACAACCATCAATCGATCAGCAAGTGGTACGAAGGTGGCGAGGGTACAGAGAAAATTAAGGTCACGAGCTTCGGCAGCAAAATTGGAACGCAAACCGCCGTGACTGCGACTAATACTGAAGGCTTTGAATCTGAGCCTGTGCTTCCACCCCCAGATGAGGTGACTCCAGGCATCGCCGTGCAGTGCTTGAGTCTTCCGCCTATGTTGAACCTTCAAGAAGATTCTAAAATCACTCATCTGATCCCGACCGAAGACAAAGAACATCTCCTCGTTGTTATATCGAGCATTGACCCCGAAAAAATTAAAACTGAAGATGAGACAGATAATGACGGTGACACCAAAATGGACGTAGACGACACAGAACTCCAGGATAGAGTAAAATCCGATGCTAAAGCGTACTTCATTCTATATGAAACGTTCGACAAACTGTCAATGTACACACTCGAGGATAACCCGGTATCCTACCAGGAGCTTCCCTACAACCAGAGTCCTGTAGACATGTGTCTTTTACCGGGCAACAACGAGCAGTACTCATTTGCTTCCGTTGGCGTTGACGGATGTTTAAGGCTGTACTCTCTACCAGATTTCAAGATACTGTCAGAAAAGCGAGTCCCAAAAGGCCAGTTCACGTCAGTTACATACTGTGCTTCGGTCGACCGTCTCAGCGTATCAACCAAACACGGCATGATCTATTTCTACGCGTTCAATAACGGTGATAAAGATTCTTGCGGCGATCAAGACGAAGATGAATTCGCTAACATTGACTTTGATATGCTGCAACGCGCGCCGCGGGATGAAGTTTGCGGACCCACATCAGCGCCCGTCATCATCGCCAACAAGCCTGAACTTGACTTGACTGATTTAGAAACACTGATAACTCTGACTGGGTCCTACGGTACTAACACTGCTGTCCCATACAGTGCCGTGGTCCCTGGCTTTTGGTGCGAATTATCGCCAGCTCAGCGCCCGCGATCCGATCACCAGAACAATAGAACTTGGAGGCTTCAAAATACGTCTTCCACTTGGGACGAACACTTCCTAGAACTGACTTTACCCTACAGTGTGTCTCTAGCTCACGTAGAATTTGCATTCTCATTGCATTCAATTTGCACGCAACCCAACCTACCCGTCATAATGGTTACGCTATTGAAGCAGAACTTGCACGGAATTGGTTATAAGAAAGACGCTACGTTCAGCAATAGGTCTGAGTCGCCGATTCCCGTGGTCGATGCTGATATGACTAACTTAGAAAATCCTATACACAGTGAGGAGTACTTGCAGGCTCATAACGCGGAGATTCTCGCTGGACCGTTGTTACTATCATCAGGCTTGGACTCAACACAGCAATCAGGTGTTTTAACATTGACGAGTCCTCGGCTCTACCGGGCCAGAGGCCGAACCTTCTTGATCCACCTAAAAACACTCTTTGACCCCGCTCAAGACATGAGCAAGGGACAAGGCAAGTCAGAAGACGCGAAAGGGAAGAAGTACATTGGTTGCGATTGGTTGCATCAGATATCTTTGACTGTGCGATCCAGCCCACATACAGAAGTGCCCCTGGAGAGGCAGCAAAGAATCGCTATGCTTGAAAACAATAGTTACTTGAACACTCTTTGCGAAATCGCTATCAGTAAGGATACTCCAAAGATGAGGATACTCGCTCTTGATAATATCATATGGGTCATCTCTGTCAGGCTTCAGAGAATGCGTCTGGTGAAGATTGAAAAGGGCAAAATGAAGAGCATGGATAGCCAACAGATGGAGTGCATCAAAGTTATAGAGAAACACATTGATGCTTTGATCAGAAACTGTTTACTCTGCGGGGATAGGAGCATTGCAAAGAAATGCATCAGAATAATGCTGATTACAAGCGAGTGAGTATTATTTATTACACTGCTACTTTTCACACATCTAATTTGTGATAATAATTTAAATTTTGGAGACGACCTCGATTGTGTGGTGGCCGAGTAGCCGGTTACCACTCAAGAGCTGCGTGTTTGAATCCCGTACCTCTGATAAATGTTTGCATGTTCTGCAGATATTTGTCCAGGATCTCTGTGTTGTGGTATCTCGGCGCTCATAAGTACCTGATACCTACGACACAGGGAATCCTAGGGTGGGTTCAGGACTATGTATGTGTCTGTTGGGCTTTTTTTATTAAAGTAAATATTTTGAAAACCTTGCTTTAATTTCTTTAAAAGTCAATAAAAAAGTATTTAACATAAATAACACATTTTTTTTTCAACAGAGGCCAGAAACAAATCGTCAAACCCTGGAAGTGCACCTTCGAGACGTCTCTCTGCCGGAGCGTTGCTAACTGCATCCCGTACATCGGGGCGTGCGTGTCGCCGGGCGCGCTGCGATGGCTGGCGGCCCTGGTGCAACACGCGGCGTCCACCGCCGCCGCGCCCGACATCGTGCAGAGACTGCTCGACTTGTTACAGCATGCTGCGAATCCACTGCTGCAGAGGGCTGATGCATATCAACATTTGCTAAAATCTAGGTAAGCTATGCCTTCATCTAACTTTTTCTATCAGAGTCATCACTGCTTTTAGTGATTAATCATTTAAATATCGGCTCATTTATAGATACGCTTAATAGTAGGAAAAAGATCCAGAAAAAAAAACGAAAATGTCTACGCCTTTTAGGTATAGACTGGGTGAGCTCAATTTTTGGCTTTCTTCTTCACTGCGTATGTAGGAGAGATTACTCTTATAGAGCGTTTTATTGGCAAACGTTTGCACCGATTTTGTCTACCGTATTGCATTAGTGATTTTTGAGTTCTCTTCTCAGATTCGGCCTCTACGGTCTTCCATTCGAGCGCACGATCTTCGCGCCGGATAC
Source organism: Perizoma affinitatum (assembly GCA_961405105.1). Lineage (NCBI taxonomy): Eukaryota > Metazoa > Arthropoda > Insecta > Lepidoptera > Geometridae > Perizoma > Perizoma affinitatum. The sequence goes on along the minus strand of OY560205.1, from coordinate 8,939,132 downwards.
GCCCGAAGTTGGCCGTAACGGCGCTCCGGTCACGTACGCCAACATGCTGCAGACGGACAACACCGCGCCACCGCCGCCACGGCACGATCAGCAACTGCGGGAGCTACTGAACTGGCCCAAAGATACGACGCCCGGTAAGTCCTCCTGTCAGAAGAAGAATTAAAGAAAACACATTTATTGCCCGCGACACAAAACAACATTTGGCAAAGTGTGTCTAGAACAGTTAACATGATATGTCAATGGTTGTCAGGCCTTGAAAGTCACTTTAAACAGAGCCTCTGACTCTGACCAAGATTACTCAAAGCTCCCTGCTACCTCGCACCCTCACCACTCTCAATAAACTACTAACTGCCTACCCCGATTGTGATATATTTGCGGACGAATGAAGGGAACTCATGTTGGTATGCTCGAGGTACTGCGAGAATGTGCGCGTATGAGTGGTTGTAGGTATGTATTTTTGATATTTTAATTTATTTCTAATGAACTTTAATTCCAATTGTAATTTTAAATTTGTATTTTTTTCATTATGTGCTTTTTTTCTTTTATTTTATCTGTACCTATGACTTTTGTTAAATAATTAGTGTAATTTTATTGTAAAATTTGGGTTTGACCCATTTTAATTAAATAAATAAAGCTGCAGCCACTATTGAGTAACGCACAAAAAACAGTGAAGGAAAGCATTGCAAGGAAACCGTGATGCTCTAGTAGAAGGGTGTAGACAGAGATATGTCCAAACTGAATATCCAATGCGAATGTATGGATATTCAGATGTTTATTGCTAATAATCTCTTCATCAGCTTAACCATTGTGGAGGAAAATTTGTAATCAATATTTTTCATGATCCATCCTACACGAGCGAAGCCGTGGGCAGACGCTAGTAAAAATGTATATTTGGTATTTGCTCATGTTTAATTTTTCGTTTGCCTTTACCGTAGATCCGAAAACAGCAACTCCATGGTGGGCTCAAAACAATGGTGCAGGCGTTTTCGGTATGGGAGTTAGCGAGGCCACGCCCCTCCACGTGAGCTGTCACTTAACCTCGGACGGGACTAAGCTGGAGTCGTCCGGCTACCGGTACCATTCTGCTGTCGTCACTGCGATGCCGGGGACCGCAACCGCCCCGCAGGCCACCACTGAACCGCACCACGTAACTATCTATCCTTATTGCTCATAAACATATAAAATGTTTACGTGACTGACTGACAGATCAATACTGCCAATAACTTTCTGATTAGATTTTGCGGGCAACTATGGTGCACGCACCGTATTTGAGGAACAGCGCGGGGGAATAGAGGTTTGTGCGTTGGACATGCCGCCGGCAGCGAGTGAACCAATAAAAAGTAAGCGGCGCGGCAATTAAGGCCTAGGTTAGTAGGCTTTGTGTGAGCTTTTGCTACGCGTTCTACATTATCACGCGCAAGCTTGTATGAAAAAGTGTACAGTTAAAAAACTACTATGGTCGTCTAACTCTCCCCACTGTGGGGGCGGGGGCTTAGGTAAGACAACGTCTTTGCCCTAGCTTCAACTCGTAGGGGCAGCTGCCCCTGGGTCAGTGGTGTGGCCGCAAGGCCGGTACACGTTGGAACACTTACTCACACGCCTTAAGCCTATAGATGAGGCGGTTTGCGCGCGACTCTATTCGCGTTGTTGCGAGATACTAGGAGCCCCCACATGCCGTACAAATGTACACGTACCAAATGTTATCTCAATACGTTTTAAACTGAGCTAGAAATCGGGGTGTGAAACACGGACGGACAAGTCTACAATATAGCTTTCGAAATTAGTTAGTTAAAATCGCAGAAACGACAAACGATTAAGGTACCAAAGGGGCGACCGGAACTAAAAGTTGAAGTCTAGAAAGGTCCAACAATCTTTCTGCCTGCCGATCGAACTAAACGTCTAGTTGTATTCATATACAATCTGGGTCTCTTATAGGTAAGAGTGAATATGTATCATCTCGACCTTCATGTTCCATCGTCAGCTATATACTCACTTACCTAATGGTAAATGAGGTGGTGGTTACCTAACGGTAATCTCACCTAATGGTGAGATTATGGCGAAATCTATCATTCATCTTCACTCGGTAGTACACTTTGTGGACGGATTGGCTAAAGCGTACTATCGTTTCGCAGCAGCTGTGGACCGCAATGTACGAAAAGGAACTGAAGGAGTATGGTACGAAGCACCCGCCCGGTGACCCCGACCCTGACTCCTTGGAAGACGATGAGAGCACCATGATGGATTGCGATCCTCAGGACAAGATTGAGGTCTCTGACGATCGCCTCTTCAGGGTACGACTGTTGCACAGTACACCATGAATCGAGCCGGTGTGAAATTAAGCTTCAGTGGCAATGGAATTCATTAAGAACTTAATTCTGCATCGCAACACCTGATTCTTTAAAGTGTTGCAATAGACAGTTTGTTTCCTTAAAAAATCGATTGAGATGAAAAACTAATTTCAAAGCAGCCAAGATACATATAATCAGCCTATAATGTTACTTCTGTTGGGATTCGGGCTCTCAGATAGCAAGAGTAAACAGGTGTATAGTTCTGGTGCTATGATAAGTTTTTCTTCGAACTCATCTGAACGCGTGACATTGCTCTGACTTTTCCTTGTTGAATAACTTCGATGCCTATCAGAAGGCGCGGTCGTTGCCCGCTGGGCTGCCACGGCATTTGTTACTTAGTGGTAACGTTGTCCTTATTTTGACAGGAGCAAGAGCCGTGTGGAATCCCCTGGACGGCGCTCGTGCAACGGCCGCCGCAGCTTACATTGCTCGTGGAAAGGATGCATTCCGGAGCGCGCCGCTACGTTGTACTAGATTTCGGACACACAGTAAACCTCACTGATGTGGTGAGTGTAACCTTATGGTACCTTTAGTGGATCTAAAAAACCTGAGAAAAATGTGTGTCATTCATGGCTGAGGCAAGTGTCATTTTATAGTTCTCTAAAGTCGCACAGATTGCGTGCTACCGAAAGCTTATTTCTAGTTTCATTTTTGGCTGTGGCAAGTGTCGTTTTATAGTTATCTAATATCGCACAGATTGCGCATTAACGAAAGCTTATTTCTAGGCTGTTCATCTTAGTGTGTGCCAAACATCACTTGTGTTTGTCAGTGATATAATCTAGTAAGCTTCAGGTCATCCGCTGCATTTAGTTTGAATATGCGAGTATCACTTCATGCCTCCTGTTGCAAGTCCCGAATTGAGTACTCGCGGCGCGCATGTCGAGTCCCGCATAACGCAGCGAACGGCTTCAAGGAACTACCGCAGTCTGCCACAGATAAAATAATAAACCTCATACCACCATGAAATTTTACTATAAAAACTGTTTATTTATACAGATAATACCAGCATGCCAAGACCTGGTGACCCTCTGTATTGACATCTGGGTGACTAGCGAAGAGACGGACGGTGTGAAACTCGCTGCCGCCGCCGACATCGCCACCAAGAATCTCGTGCTCACAGACTTACAACCGCCCCCGCTGTGCCGTTACATGAAGGTACAAGGACCGTATTAAAAACCAACCCTCTTATTCATAATTACTCACCAACTTTAGCAGCATTCTAAAAGTTGTCAGCCTCTATCCTTTGTTTAGTGTTAAAAAAGGACAGGGTTATAATTAGCGACCTGCTAAGTTAGCCGAGCGTTTATGACTAAGAAGTGGAATGTGTTTCTTTCATATAAAAAAAATGTTGTGCACCAATGGATTATTCTACGCGGACATGTATGCGTACATATCTTGTGTTCTCAAACGGTGAAGTAAAACAATGTGAACCAGCATGTTCTAGAACCAACAATCCGAACACATGTCACGTGCTTGTAAGAAGACGCCGCAAAGAGCACCGAATCTGTTCGGTTCCTGTTCTGTTTTGATTATTTCAATTTTATTTTTTTGTATTTCCGGATCATGGCGTCCGAGTAATGTAGTCTATTGTTTTTAATCATTATTTTTTTTTGTTATAAAGTACTATTATTATTACTAGTTTTTTATTTCATTTATTATGTTTCTGCTTTTTATGTATTAAGTTGATTGTAATCTTGTAGGTTATCTGTTTACTTTGCTCTTTCACACTTTTTATGTATCTACTATTCATCTTACTCTGAAAACCTTTTAATAGCCTTCTGTTTCTTTTATCTTTTTTTCTTCCCCATGGTGGACATCCTCTGATACATACTCAGTGAGTAGATCTTTGAGGATACCAAGTAGTGGGTAGTCAGAGGCACGTCCAAACATTACATTTGGTACATGCCCGCGTTTTGCAAGTAGTAAGCATTCCACGTGACAGGTTGCAAGCCCATCGCCGCTTATTGGAACACTAACTGTTGGCACATGCCTTCGAGTTTTTGGTTCTAGGGCATGCCGGTTTCCTCACTATGTATTCCTTCACCGTTTTGAGCACGTGTTAATGCGCACATAAATGTTTCAAGTGGAAAAATCCATTGGTGCACAACCGGGCTCGAACCCACGACCTCCGGATCAGAAGTCGGGGTATCGCCCACTAGGCGAACACTTAAATAAATAAATATAACATAATGATGCATGTTCTCTCCGTAGATAACAACGATTGGCCGATACGGCATGTCTGCTATGAAGTGCAAGGTGCCGCTGGGCTGGTTCTACGGTGAGATCGCTAATGTTGTGAACGTGCAGGCGTCGCTCAACGCGCTCAACGCGTTGCATCAAGACCTCTCATGTCGGTTCAGGTAAGCCGATCCGCATTGGAGATTTACATAATTACCCCTGTACTAAGACTTACCCCTGTATTCATTCATATAGTAGTAAAGCAAACAATGTGATGATCTGATTAGAAATAAAAAGAAGAAAAAATCTGTAGATTTTGTTTTATGGGATAACTGTCTCCATAAAAAACCGTTGATATTGTAAATTTTATTAAATAATATTTTAAAAATATTTTTAAAGAAATTGTTTACCTATAGAAATACAATATGGCTGGCAACGGGCCCCGCCATATTGGATTTTTTGACGTGATATGCATCATCTCTAGCACATCACTATTTCCGGTTCTGAAATGTATAATACTAATAACTTAATACTAAATATCACAAAATTTGGATGTTTAGATATCTGGATGTTTAAATAAATAAATATTGCTTGACATTTTTAACACAGCATCATCTAGCCCCTAAGTAAGCAGAGCTTGTATTATGGGAACTACATGACTTAAATAATATAATACTTAGATCAATTATACAAAAACGTTCCTATGTAACTCCCGTTTGCTCAATCGGAAAGTTGGTCCGTTTCCATTATGTGTCGAATAGGAAATATGTATAAGTTATACTAATAATAAATAATATTTATATTATTGATAACAGATTAAGATAACTTGATCCTTAATTTGTTAATAAGTCACATTACAATTCCTTATTTGAAATACATTAATTCAATTCAATGTCATCATCATTTATTCATGTCCATCTGTACAAGTCCATCATTGAATCATCAATAGGCTTTCCGTGAAATTATTAAATCATGAACTGAACGAAATATTTCAATATGGGAGAGTCATACTTATCTGCTATTACCTGCAGGATGGTATTGGTGCTGCCCGCACTCTGCAGAGCGGGGAGGTATTCCGTTTGCGAAAGATAGCATGAAACCCATCGACCAGCGCCTCCTTTCGAATAAAGCTGAATTGATTGTTTTTATTTTAATTTTTGGTTTGAACGCTTCTGGAATTCCAGTCGGATTAAACAAAAAAAATTGCATTTCATGGTCCAATTCTTGAGGAAGGTTCAACATCACGCTTCGGAAAGAACGGTATGCGAAAACGAAGTAAACAGGCGGGAGGGTAATGCGACGCGGTGGGTCGGAGGCCGAAGGCGGTCATGGCACAGCTAGTTTTAACGTAATTGCTTTCAACAGACTGGCAACCGGTAAACTGATGGATCTCCTCTACCCGTACTTGGACCTCTACAACGGGAACGCAGCGCATATGATGGCGTATCTGAACATGAGCACGGAAGGCGACAACAAGGTGGTAACCGCCTACAACGAGTGCATCGAACTCCAGCAGCAGTTGCACACATGCACGAACATTATAAAGAAACTGCAAAACAATACGAATACCGATGAGGGGAGGAAGGTCGCTGATATGATTGAGAAAGGATTGGTGACGGCGAACAGTTTGCTGCAGCAAGCCGCGACGGACAAACTGCGAGTCATCACGGAGTCTGTCGTGGATATGCTGCTGTACTTCTACTTCCAAATGAACGATGTGGTATGTCATCCATACTTTTTTTTTCTTTATTGTACACACAAATAAACATTTACAAAAGGCAGAATTAAATAAAGAAAGGCGAGCTTAACTCTCAAAAGAGTTTTCTTCCAGCAAACCTTGAGCTAGAGAGAGGTGTTTTTTTTTCAAATAAGCCTTTAAATAACTAGTGTGTAGTCTCCCAACTTCGTCCGTGTTGAGGTTTTTTTTTCATAAAAACCTTGACTTTCTGCTTAACTTTATTCGGTATTTCATCTCTCAGTAGTTATACCCAGCATTTGATTATAACTATACTACAAAAAGACCCTAATATTGCAGGTCTCAAGAACTTATGTTTTAGGCTGTATGGTGATGAGTCAGTTGTGTAACTATTTTAAATAGTTAATGATACTATAAGGCTTACTGAAGTGGAACACTCGAGCTCTGTTCTCCACCTTTATGCATCATGAAATCAACTCTGTCACTTTATTAATTGGAACTTGTCTGGTAGTAATGACCGGCTTCATGTTCGCATATTGTTCTTTGTTTAGGACTACCCAGAGGTCCCGCGAGAATGGTGTTCGACTGTGACTCCCTTAGTGTGGCAGTGCGGAGGCACGACTGCCGGCGCCCTGGCCACACTGGTAGCGCGGGTCTGCGGCTCCGAGCGCTGGTGGGGCGATGCCCTAGCCGCCGCACTGACTGACGCTTTCGCTGCGTCTTTTGCGCCGCCTACTCCGCTGGACAGGTAAATACTATGAAATAAAATCGCATCAAAGGCGAAGTCAAAATAATTTGTGTTTCAGTATAAAAGTTGGGTTGTCGGCTATGACAGCCAGATGAAATCTGAGTAATGGGCGAACATCAGCATGAGGGGGGGGACGGGGGCCGAAGTGATGGGAAAGAAAGCGTTAGCGGGACGTTATCAACACTTTTAATACCGATATCGAAGAATAAATGTTTTGATGTGATTTGGGAAAGAATTTGTATTGTATAACTGTTCAAAACAAATTGAAAAAAGTTGTCATTTGAATGATGTGAACGGTAATTTCCACGTTCTAGCTGACGAAGCATTCAATGGTTCTATAGTTTTTAAATTGGTAACCCACACTTAAAGAAAATCTCATGATATCCCAGAAGTATCAGCCTCGGCGGAACTTGACCAGACGGGTGACGATCTTGTGGCTTAGTTGGTACACACGCGTACTAAGCCGGAGATCGCAGGTACGAGTCTCGTCGTGATTGATTTTAATTCTAAATAACATCAGTATACATGGTGCTATCATTGTTTGTTACAGATGCCTTGTCTTGGTAATCTACATGTGCCGTAAAAGCATGTTCTCGCACTGGGAGCGCGGCAACTGCGCGGAGGGTGGTGAGGAATGGCACGGGGTGGCGCACGCGCTGTCAGCGCGCGCGTTGGATCTAGTGCAGGCGCCGCGGCCACAGCCGGCTCTGACGGCGGCGGTGCTGACCGCACTGGCGGCCGTGCTTGATGCGGTAGCGTCGGCGCCGCCCGCGACCTCCCTAAACCGACACTCCAGGTACCTATCCTACTGTTACGAGCCAGCCTATTGTCATGTATGTGGAAGCGATTCCTATCTTTACATAATTTACTAACAAATAGTCTATAGTATCGATTAACATAATGGATATTGTCGGAAATAAATACTTTTGATTTGTACATCAAATTAACATTGTATTACCTGGACTTGCCTCAGACTACCCCTACTTGTCATTCTCACGGACCTACATACTAAGTATAGATCTGAGGATGTCCATAAATAAATAAATAAATAATGCTGGACAGTTTCACACAGAATCATCTAGCCCCAAACTAAGCAGAGTTTGTATTATGGGAACTACATGACTGTAGTTCCCATACATTGTTCATAATTTGGATGAAAGCGCGTATATTTTTTAATTTATAAAATAAATAAATGATATTCTTAGACGTTCTGAAGTTTACGAATACGTTTACGCGGTGATTGATTTGATATTTTTTATGATTTCAGATGGGATTGGGTAAGCGGGGGCTGGATCGGCTCTACTGGCAGTTCGTCGTCGACTCGCGCAGGTGATGGTAAGACGCAGCGGCGCAAGCTACACAAGAAGCTGCTCCATCAGATGCAAGAGTTGGAGGCAGCGAGACGAGGAATTCAAGAACACTTGGATGAACAGCAGGTTTGTAAACAAATTACTGTTCAAGCTTGGGATAAAATAATCAAGTATTTGAGATTATTCATTGTGTCGTCGTGAGCGTGTTTTTTAAATAGCGGGGACTCATTGAGAACTCCTATTTACGAAGTCTAATTAAAAACATATTTGTCATTCGCAGCGTATACGCCTCAACATGAAAACCCGCATGGCGTTGGCCGGCGGCAAACGCGGGCTGAGCAAGTCTGAGAGCAGTCCGTACGAGACGTTCACCGCGCAGAGCCCGCGCTGCGTGGCCGCGCCGCTCGCCGCCTCGCTGGCCGCCGCGCTGGTGCATCACATGCTGGCCTGCGACAGCGCCTCCGACGCTGACGCCATGATGCTGTGCGCCAAGGTATCTAAACATATACAAACGCGGGCTGAGCAATTCTGAGAGCAGTCCGTACGAGACGTTCACCGCGCAGAGCCCGCGCTGCGTGGCCGCGCCGCTCGCCGCCTCGCTGGCCGCCGCGCTGGTGCATCACATGCTGGCCTGCGACAGCGCCTCCGACGCTGACGCCATGATGCTGTGCGCCAAGGTATCTAAACATATACAAACGCGGGCTGAGCAATTCTGAGAGCAGTCCGTACGAGACGTTCACCGCGCAGAGCCCGCGCTGCGTGGCCGCTTCGCTGGCCGCCGGTACGCCGCGCATATACATAGCAAATCTATATTATTATATCAACGCACTTTATACCGCCTGAAATAGATAAAAATGGGCACATGCCTGGCGTAGTCCTTCTAGTAGCGACTGCACCTACTATGGTAGGTGTGCTATATACTGCCACATCTACCGCAGGACAGCGGCAGTGGAATCAATGGTTCGCAGTTACGCTCGCGCCTTTGGAATCCTACACGAAAAAACGGAGGAGGTTCTCTAGTCGACCCGTATATATTTATTTATGTATGACCACGCATATTTTTTTACAGATTAGTTCGATTCTGATGATTATTTTTGTGTCCGCAGGTGGTTGGACGTCTCTGCGCGCTATCAGGCGGCGCGTACCTGTTGGACCCGTCCTGTATACTGGGACTGGCGCGTCTCGCCGTCACGTTGCCCACGTGGCCACGCCACGCTCTCACCACATTGCTACAGGTAAACTTGGATTTAATAATAATGTCACTATGAACCATATTCCAGAATAAATCTTATATAGCACTGCGCACCTTGGCGCCATTCGCGCGAATTGCAGCACCATTCAACTCCTGCAGCATTTGTCGACACATGGTCATAGCAGGTCTAAGATTACCTACCTACATCTTAGCTACTAGAAAGCACATATGTATGTGTGCTTTTGTGAATCTAGACTGAAGCATAGAATTTTGTCATTTTCAATGAGAAGCTGTCAGAATATCCCAAGTCCTTGATTCGGGCTGCAGTTCAACAGTCCTATAGCACCCAAGTTTTAATTCATTAAAAAACTGACAATTTAAAATTGTTACGTTCTTTCAATGGAAAATGTGATTTGTTGAATGGAATAAGAAATCAGAGTTGCTTTCTCAATTCTGCATAGAGCGGGTCGCAAGAGAGTTGCCTCGATAATAAGCAGAGTGCGCGGGACCACAAATACTATCCTGAATACAGTGGCCAATCATTGGGATAGTCCTTTTTATAAACATTGTGTTCGAGCGATGGTGGAATGTTAATTGTTTGGTTAGTTATTCCATCATCACTCCGATGGCTCAGGGTTAAATTATTATTATTATTTTTAATGTCTAACATAGCCTAAGTCTTACTAACACATATGAATCATGTTATCCGAAATAAAATAAATTATAATTATTATTATAATTGTATCTGATTCAGATAATTAACTGATTGCAACTTTTAAACCGTAATGGATGTCGTTTCGTTTAAAACAGGATTTGGTTGAATTTGAAAGCGTCGAATCCCCGTCAACGCCGCCTACAGAGTCCGTTCTCCCTGATGTCGGTTGGCCGGGGCATTCCCGCGTTGTCAGAAACACGCCCGAGCGCGGCGCCAGACCCTTCCAGGCTAAGCCGCCCAGGAAGAATAAGGGACCTACAGTAGCTGGTAAGTACCTAAAATCAGTAGCATAATCAAATTCGTCGACTTAGCTAGCGAAATTTTCAAGTTAAAGAGGTTTAAGGCAGAACCGAAATCCGTTGTCGTAGGAACAAATCGCGACTACGAATCGGACGATATTTTTTTCAAGGAGGTGAAGGTGTTTATAGGCTAAAGTACGTTCGTCATTGCTCTCTTTGGGGGAGGCTTATTCCCAGCAGTGGACTTCTTAGGCTGATGTTGAAGTATATTTAGAGCATGCAAACAACGAAAATCTGTCACTTAATTTTGTTATTGGTTGTAGTAATATTGTTTTGGTTTCCGAGTGGACTTGGTGTAACACTTGCGGAAAATGATTAATGGCTTGGTTAGATTGTCACAACCTAAGCCATTAATTATGGGGTTAGAAGCTTTATGACTACATCTCGATATGACTACATCGCGTTAGGACTACATTGCGTTTGGACTAGATCGCTATAAGGCCAAATAGCGTAACGACTAAATAGTCTTTTGTTTTCTAAAGTACAGTTATCTTGCTAATTAGAACATTCCACCTTTTTTCTTAGTAGGTCATGAAAGCAGTGACTTGTAATATAACATTTAAGTATTTACTTATATCTAGGTTTTAAGATTCTAACCCTGATTATAATTGTTTGGTAATTATATTTGATCTATAACTGTACCAATTCGCATACTTCTGTTCGGTAAACTTAGTGTCGGGTTCTGTTAACATTTTGTAAGATACTACTTTTGTTTATAGTTTTCTTCTTGCCTCGTTTATAGTTTATAGTCTCTATCTCTTTTGACGCAAATATGGGTTAGTTACAGCTTAGTCTGAATACAACAGGTCTTCTGATATGTCGGGGCCGGCCTAAAGTTAGCTGTTTGGAGGCACAAAAGATTTGTTACGAACTAAATGCCTGATTACCCACACCAAACCTGATTATAGTCGGAAGACTGATCGCAGATGCACACAGAACAAAAAAACTAACTAAATGCGACTCCAGACAACTAACTTCATGGCGGCCTAGTTGTACCGGCAGTGTTGTACTCTGAAAGTGTGGTGTTGGGTTTCCGCTCTATTGTAAGTGCCCTTTTATTATTTAAACTCTTTCACTCCCGACGGAATTCCGGCAGATTTGACCTGCTGTGTTGTTATTGCAGATTTGCTAGCGGATAGTTTTGGTCTGCCGAAGACTGGCCAAGCTAGCAAACCAAAAGTAAACCCTGCAGATACTGCATCGCCAAGTAAGGATGAGAGCTTTCACACACACTCGCGATTCGATGCTGGCACACTACGCCAAAACTAGCTATGCTACGTGATTTCGCACCGTAAATAATAGATTGCTTGTTTCGGCCATGCGTTCTAAAGAGTCGCATAGATATGTCGCGAACTCGCATCGCGGGACTGTGTTTGGGCTCTTTAAAGCGTGAACAATGCGTGCGAAGCTTGTGACGTCACAAGTGTTAAGACCACACTAGCCGCTACAATTTTGCAAAGCACCAGCATTATGCGTTGGTTACACGGAATATAATCATTTTTATCTCTGTGCGCCGAGTACTTTACAGCTAGTAATAATTGCTTTTGCTTTTGTGTCGATGTTGTTGCAAGCATCCATGGGTTACGGCAACTGCTTACCGACATGTGGTATTCTTGTTTGCCACTTGGTTTAATCTTGAAAATGCATGTTAATATTAGCGTAGTACACGTTTCCATTATCGAGCTATTTTATTAATTACTGATTGACTGGCTACTTCCATTGTGTTTTATTCTACGAATAGGTTACTGAAGTAAAGATTGTACATATATTTGAGTGCAAATCAAAGGCATCAATAATATTTATTACTCAAATTGAATATAAGTTTGCTAAATGATTTGTTTGATAGCTTTGAATGGTTAATTGACGTTTTGCCTTTTGTATTTGTCTTTGCGAAAAACGATTGTAAGCGATTTGTTTTGTTTTCAATCGTTCCAATTCCCAGATTCAACTAAAGAAATGGATGCAGAAGAACAGCTCACGCAAGTTGCGGAATCGGATGACTCCGAGTCTTCCGAGGAGAAACTGGAGAATTACTTCCTGAATTCTATCAGTGAGAAGGAGACCAAGCCGAAGGTTGTCGTTGATAATAACACCAGGTGAATTAAGCAAAAATTATCTAGAAATATTTTGCTCACAAAAAGCAGATAGGTAGATGTGATTTAATTTTGTCTACGTAGAAATAGTATTACCGATGCTCACTCCACTGATTCGTGCGTCAATCATGTCAATGGTTCTTTTGTTAATGGTCCGTGATTCTTTAGAATTGACAAGTTGAAGTGACAACGGCAGGCCATATAGCTTGCAAACAATAGCTAGGAAATAAAGGTTTCTGAAGGGCAACTATGAACCGGACGACCGAGGCAGCGTAGGACGACACCCCACCTGATAGTCAGATGACATATTAAAGGTTGCGGGAAGTCGGTGGATTGGTAGTCCAAGATTACTGAATTTAAACCATAGTGGAGAGAGGAACGCGTTAAAAACATGCCTAACGATGAAGAATCAAGAATTGGGCTATTATAATATCCCAAAAATTCTAAAATTGAATTCGCGACCTCCCACTTGGTACGCTAGGAAATCACAATAATTCCTTCAGCAGAACGAATTATTGTGATTTCACTTAATAGGGTGGTGGGTTGACATGTAAAAAAAATCGTACAGATACAAAAATTTTGTCGAATTGCCATGCTTATTGTAAAGTCAGCTGTTCTATTTTCAGCAACATCTCGCGTTGCTGCGACGCCCGGCTGGAGTCTGCGGGCGGCGGGTCGGGCGGTGCGGGCGAGGCGGCTGCGCGCTGCGCTCTGCTCGCCACCGGCACCGCGCTCGCCGTCGCCGTGCGCACGGACCCCGCCCCGCCGCCGCCCCCCGCTCAGATGCAAGCACTGTCCGCTTCATCGACACCGGCGAGGCATCATCCGCCGCTGACGCACACACTCTACGATGTCTTCAGGCACCTCGCTTTGGAGTTCAATAATCAGGTTAGAATCGCTCTCAGTGCGTATAACATATTACGGTGCATAACATAACTTAGCAACATTGTGCGGTGTTGCGACGCTCGGCTGGAGCCACTGGGACCGCTCTAACTGTCACTGGCTAACGCATTCACTCTACCAGTCTTCAGACACCTTGCGGGGCAGTTCAATAATCAGATGCGAATCGTAAAATTAAAACGTGCAAGTCGATAAAAGCCGCGCTTTAAAAGAAAGTCCATCTAAAAAACTATTTTTTAAGTTTTTTTTTAAATTTTCTGCCTGTTTTGCTGTTTGAGCAAAAATCGTTTGTGTTATCTTTGATATGCATTTTATTATTCATTGTACAGATGGATTGCAATTTCATGGAAAACGTTGTGTCACTCTGGCTGACGTTGAACGGGTCCGCGTGGGGCAGCGGCGGCGCCTGGTCGATGACCACGCTGTCTCAGCTGGCCGTGCCCGCCGACACGCCTCGCATCCGACTCGCCTCGGACACTGTCACCGCCCTGCTACACTCTCTCACCGAGTAAGCATTATAAATTAATCAATTAAATAATGCTGGACATTTTTCACATAGTCATCTAGCCCCAAACTAAGCAAGGCTTGTATTATGGGAACTACATGACTAATATAATACATACTATTATCTATCACCGTATACAGTTATAGGTTGCCGCAGCTGAATTATTAAAACCGCTTTATATTTATGTCATAAATCTGTCTGTCACATCTGACACACCCCGATTTTTAACTCTGAAGCGCATCGAGGTAAAATTTTGTGTGTGGTTTAAAAGGTGGTATTTATTAAAAGAAAAGAAAAGTACCGTTCGGGCATAACGGGGCCCGAATCGTCTTGGGCTTCTTGGCTCGAGACGTTTAATCATTTGATGAGCAACATATATTGTTTGTTTGTAGACAAACACTTAATGGCTCAAACTATTTTCTGAATCGTGGCCCACCAACTGATCGATTGATGAAGTTGTAGGAAGTGGTTGGATGAAGGTGGCTCAAGACTGGTTAACAGCCCATTGTTTCACCACATTTTCGTTTATAGGATATATTGCAAAGTGCCTTTTTTATTTTATTCTTAATTATTCTGGTGTATGCAATATCTATCTGACACTCTTTGGGGAGGCGAGACTCCAATAGACTTCTGCTGCTTGCCCTAAAGTTTAAAATGTGCCTTTAATATATTTAGTCTGCACAATAAACTTGGAACACAGCAATGCGTTTCCTTCAGACTCTCGCAAATAGCTAGTAAATTTTTCATTTCATTTCATTATAATTTATTCTTTCACAATTTTCACATTCGTATTCGAAATTAGTTAAAATTATAAAATTAAAATAGCACGAAGTGTCAAAACGTAATAATAAAAAAAATATATCAAAATCCTTAGTCATGTTAAAAATTCATTAATGTTATAGAAACACTTTGTGAATTTGTATAACTCTACTACTATTTGTTTATTTGCGCATAATGTATTTTGGCTTTCACTGCACCGTTGTGATAAGAAACCTCTCCTTACAGAATAGAGAACGTGTCGCTGCGCTGCTGGGTGTTGTCAATGCAGGCTTTGGCGTGGATTGCCGCCTTACCGCTACAGGTAATGTTTCACCTACTTACTGTTTGCGGAAATTATACGTACTTACCTATCTATTGGATCTATCTACCTATATGCATCTTATACAAACCGTATTGTATTCTACTGTATTTTTTTTTAATTGTCTGTCCTTGACATCTGTTATTGTGGGTGTTGAATACAAAACTATATATCTATCTAAACAATTAACAATTCACAATAACGTCCTTACCAAAGATCTTTGATCTATGTCAACGCAGATTCTAAAATCTGTGATCATAATAAATTATTGATCGTTAATTTAGTTAGTAAACTCAACGCTTACAGCCTTACTTATAGGTCTTACTTACATATTATTAAATATGTAGTTGTATAGCTTAACTGTGTTTTATTCTACTGTTGATTTTCGAAGTAACACTTAACAGAAGGAAGCAAATAAGTGTTTATCTAATCAACTGCTTATTTTTTATTTTAATAATTGGCTCTTCACAATTTTTATTTATTCGATAATTCTAGCTATGTCCTTTCTAACACTAAACCAAGAAAAGAGCCATATCCACTTCCTTGTTGGCCTAGTGGTCTGTATCTCGACCTCCGCTCGAAGGTAGTTTGGATCCGGTTGTGTATTACACTCTATGTGGATTTACACTCTAAAAACTAATCTGCGGTATACTATTGCGCCCTCAAACGGTGAAGGAAAACATCGTGTGATGGAACAAAAGGCATGTGTGGCGCCTTTCACTATCGGTCACTATCGGCACTATAGGCATACAAGGCAGAGTGACCAAAACAAAACCTAGAAATGACTGACGAACGAACTATTATTGCTTACGATTATTGAATTACTTATAATGTTTTTTTTTTCTTTATTTCTGTCATAGACTGAAGGAAGCACACAGACCATGGGCCGAGTTATATTGGAGTGTGAACATTTCGTGCCCGCTATGGTCAAGTTTATCACTATGAACGTACACAACGATGGCGCCATTGTAACCCATGAACTCTATCTCGTAAGTAAATAAGTCTAAATTCCAGTACACTAATAGAATTAAAAGTGTTCAATTTGCCCAATATACCCTTCATTGTCAATTTTCATGATAGCTTTGTGATTTTCGTAATCACATTGTTCGTTTTAAAGTTTATAATTTGCATAATTTGTCATAAATATGGGTAAACATTTCAAAAAATGAAATAAATCGATACCTCTTGTAACTTTAGTCATAACTGGCTTGGATAAATGTAAAGTTTCCCCTGTAGGTGGAGCGTCGGCGATTCAAGCCGAAACATCCCAACAATGTCGACCAGGCTAGTAACAATCACTTGGTAGGGGGGCCACCGCTATTGGCTTAGTGGTTGCCCCCGTGTACCAAGCTGCAGGTTGCGGGTATGAGTCCCGCCGTTCAACTTCGGCGGGACTACCTGGGATACCTGGGATATTATATATTTTTCTTACCATACCTTATTACTTACTTAGTCTAGTCGCACAAGTGACCAAACAACTAGCCTGTGGAAATTCAATATTTTTTGTGTTACAGAGCGGTATAAGCATAGGCGCGGGCGCGGGCGCCGCCTCCGCGCTGCACTCTGTGCTATCGCGCGTGGTGTGCGCGCGCGGCGCTCCGGGCGCGCTCGCCATGCTGAAGATAGTGTGCGCGGTGTGGGCCCGCGACTCGGACCCCGGCACCGCCTACGACCTGCAGGCGACGCTGCTGCGGCTGGCGTTGCCGCTGCTGCAGGCGCTGTGTGCGAAGCACTCGCACCACGGGTACTCGCTTTACGAATCCATCGGTGAGTGTGGAAACAGTACTCATTTCTTTTACAATAACCTGCCGAAACTCCTACAAATAGCACAGGTAGTTATAGAAATAAATTGTTTAGAGAAGTATACCTTTCTTATATGATATACCTATATTATATACCTACTTACATATACCATCAATTTAGGGTTAGAAAAAAACCTGTAATGATGTTATACTGTATTCAAATAAACAAATAAAAATAAAATCTTTAATGATTTGAAACTGTAGTGGCTGGATTACATAGGAAAATATGGCAACTTTCCCGCTGTTTTTAATTATGTGATGCTCGAAAAATACTAAATTTGCATTGCTCACATAATTTTCTGATGTACAAATAAATGTATCATATTCATTGTTTCGCGACGACCTTCAGTTTCAAAAAGGAGCATCAAGACAGCCGTTTTGTCTACAGAAGAGAAGTAAAGAATACTTCTGTTTCTCTTTCCATAAGGCATAAGAGAGAGAGACGAATACTTTGTGTGATATCTTCTCGTCTCTGGTATAGGCTGATGTGTGAGCGATGTGTTGTTTGTGATTGCGCAGCGCACCACTCGTCGGCGTGGATCCGCACGTACAGCGTGGGCGTGGAGCCGGGCGGGTCGGAGACGACGACGGAGGCGCGCATGTCGGGTCTGCTCGCGGACGTGGTGCACGGGTCGGGCTCGCAGCGCCGCGCGCCGAGCCGCAGCACCGTGCTCGCTCAGCTCGTGGCCTACGCGCGCAAGCTGCTGCACGCGCCCACGCCGATACAGAACCGCGCTACTACGGTAAACAGAACAAGAGACTGACGCGTGGATGGAAAAACACTCGCTCTCTATTAGGTATTAGGTCCGTTGGCTTGGACGGCTGGGATGACGACGGTGTGGGACGTACGTACCACCACGTGATTATGGTAAACACTGAAATTCTTCCTACTATGTGTCCGTACATTCCGCGTCTGGACTCTTGTGTCCACGTGACACGGAGGCTAGTTTTCTGCAGCACCACCGAAATCATTATTCGTAGCAGCTTCTTTGCTCATAAGCCTGTGAGCTTTTACCTACCTGCTGTTGTATTGTGGCACAGTTAGTATATTCTATTCTATCCAAAGCTAGGATAGCAAGCTAATTTTCAGAGTGGATAAATGTGTCGGATTAAGGTGACACCTCTTTATTGACTAACTTAAGTACCTACTCTTCTAACTTGCCTAAGTCTTACTAAACACATATGGATCATATTATCCGAGATACAGTATTATTATTATTATTATATGTCTGGAAACATATAGCTGTACCAAAAATGGCGTTAAGCTCAGCATGCATTGGATGTGTTGCCATCAGCTCAATAAATTTTGTGTATTTCAGCCTGAATCAAGCGCGACCACAGAAATCGCCGATCAGTCTCAAACCGACGAGAGCAAAGCGCAACATAGCGGCGCGAGCGACGCCACCACCAATCTCGAAGATGAAAAGAAACAGCAGGCAGCTCGCCATCCCTGTTTAGCGGATACAGGTATTTGCAAACAATACATTCGACAACCTCTGTCGCGCAGTGGCCGAATGCCCGCCTGAGACGCTGAAGATTGATACCCAAACATCGAACAAATGTTTGTATGTAGATCATACAAACATTTGTCTCTGGTCTGAGTGTTTTCTATGTATAAAATGTATGTATTTACAAAAAAACGTATATAACTAGTATATCAGTCATCTAGTTCCCTTATCACAAGCTCTGCTTACTTTGGGGCTAGATGATGCTGTGTGAAAAATCTCCAGCATTATTTATTTACATTATTACTCTAATATAGTTGCTTTCCGGTTTTAATGTTTTCAACCGACAACACTTCAAAAAGGCAGGAGGACGTTCTCAATTCGTTTTTTTTTGTATGTTGTGTGCAATTGTGAACCGAGTCACATAATATAGTCCTGATATCTTGCTAGAATTCCCTGTGTCGCTGTTAATAGGAACTACGAGTACCATGGTACACACCACCCTTACCCTAAACAAATATCTGCAAAACATGCAAACGTTTGTCCTTCTAACTTATGACCTTTTAAACAATAAAATTATTTGCCAATGTTCAATGTTATATTTTTGTCCCCAGTATTACAACATCAAGACATCATGCGTTTGTTCTACAAGACGCTACTACAGATTGACGGAGTGTCCAGTTCTATACCAGGTAAATATAGATTCCAGCATTCTTTAAACTATATTCCGTACGCCGAGAAGAAAGAAATTCACAATTTAATGTGTCTATCGCTTGCGAATAAATAGATGCTTTGCGATCGCGCTAGTGATGCTCGCCTGTAGTTGGTCACAGCTAACAGAAACCTAATTTCTTCCTTCTCTGTGTCCGCACTTTAGTAACGTGTATAATTTATACTAAACACGGGATATTTACAATGAAGATACGTTTTTAGTAAAAAATATCAGACAGTTCAAAAGTTAAAATAGCAACATGTTTTCATGTTGCTAAATATATATATATATATATATTTGTATAGAACAGCTCGCTACAATTATTTCATGAAAGTGAAAAGGTTTAGAACAGGCAAACGATCTTGCTAAATTTCTTTCCATGGGTCTAGACAAATACCTCACGCTTACTTTTCCTTTCACGCTAACGCAAATTTGTCAAAGATAAAATTTGGCAGCGGTCACGTGACATTCACACAGCTAATGTCATCTCCATACAATTCGATCTTTTCGCAGCCGTTAACGCCAACAGAAAGTGGTATTAGACGCCCTTATAACATATTTTGTTCCCAAGCAAAGTCCTGCTATCTGACAGAAATAGAATCTTCACTATGAAAAAAAAAAATATGAAAACACATACCTGAACAAAATTACTTGCTGTGTGATTTAAAATGAATTAAAGTTTCGTCAAAATTTCAGGTTCAGCTCAAGAACCTACCTCTCTCAAGGACGAACTTTTCTGGATGGTTGCTTCCATGAGCACAGTGGCCGCCAACCCTTCACTAATGGTCACCAGCCTCATGGAGTTCCTTAGTAAGTACCACCTATCATCTTCGTATGTGTAATGGATGACCTTACATAACTGAAAGTGGATGTTACCCGCATATTCCATAACATCATCATCACCAGCGATTTGAGTGAAATAATTAAGTAATCCACACTTGTATTTGTTTACAGAAAAAGACGAAATTTTGAATCTCTCGCAAGCGATGCAGAAACTGATCACCCAACTGCTGGACAACCCTGAAGCACTGGCGCACTTCATTGACGAAGGCGGATTGGAACTGGCCGTCGATAAACTCACTTCCAAACATCTCGTAAGTGCGATTGTATCCCACGTTTCTTTTTTTCATGTTCCTATAATTCCATCCATACCCTTCACAACGAAATACAGCAACTGCTTGGTGACAGAAATGGGTATGCTGGTGACAGAAATGGATATATTTTACTTTTGGTGCGCTTTCTCTGGTTATCAACAAACCACTCGTGAGTTAGGTGGGATCTAAGTGAATAAAGATTCTTCTAATTTTGATTTAAAAAAAAAGATAGTGGACTTCCTCAGATCTACATATATTCATTATGCAGCTCCATGAATAAGCACCAAAATAGTCGAACATTTCATGTTCGCTGAATGAATTACTAAAAGATACACTTTATATTTTATGTTTAATTAGTTTCCACACTATTACGTTAGGGTCACCATGTAATAATACTGGTAATTTGAAAAATTAATATTTTCAGTCCGGTCCAAGCCACAAGCAGGGGCTGGTGTCTTCACTGATGAACTACCTGAAGCTACCACCGCAACTCATCAACATGTCGACCCCGGTCGGAAGGAAGTCGCCGTCGGCTATCGTAGAAGCGGTCAATGGACTGTTCAACATCGCCCCGCTATGTGAGCATAACGTTAGCTAGCTAACTTGTCTGGAAGAGATTTAGCGATAAGACCACTCATTGTACCTTTGAATGTTGTAAAATACAAAACACAGGACTTACCTTACTTTGATGTGCATTAAAGAGTTTATCTATCTATCTATCAATGGGTGTCTACACAAATACGACTTTCTGTTGGCGTTAACGTCTGCGGAAAGATTGAATTGTATGGAAATTACATTTGCTGTGAAAATGTCGCGTGGCTTCTGCCAAGTTTTACCTTGACAAATTTGCGTTAGCGTGAAAGGAAAACTAAGCGTGAGGTATTTGTCTAGACCCTAGAACACGGACTATACCTTTTCCAAACATCATCAAAATCGGTTTGACGTTACGAAAAATATTAGCAGCAAACGTTCAAAAATCCTTTTGCATTTCATACTTTCGGATGTCAGACAGACTTGCTGTTAGCGACACTGTTCTTAGAAACAAAATTAGTTATATTTATAGGAAATGGAGAAATTGTTGTCTGGAAGAAATCGCTGTTTGAGAAAAGACCGCCAATTGTAGGACAATACAAAAAATGTTTCTTCCAGTGTTTCACATGTAAAAAAAATATAATATTACTAGAATAAGAAGAATTTTGTACGATGAATTGTACCCACATTAGTGACATTTAAGCACAGTGCTCTGTGACCGTGTCAGATAGGCTTGTCGGTGGAATAAGTGAAATAAAATGTATGGACAGTATTTGCCAACAACTGACGACGATTAGACCGTCTGTGTTCTGTGTTTACCGGGATATATCAACTGCCATTATTTTGAACGCACAACCCTGATTCCCTCAGACAATTAATCGAGAATTGAATCGAATCTTATCTCTATTTGGGCATTCCGGGTTTTGAACTATGGAATCGCGAGATCTCAGTTCGTGGCGAGCTACTAGTTATCAGTATTTTGATGTTATCACGTTGTTGTAGGTACGATCGCGTGCGGCAATCCGACCGCACAACTAGCGGACGTCCTCCTGGAAGGCGGTGTCAGCGCGACGAGCGCACGCGGACCGTGCGCCGCTCGCAGGGTCCGCGCGGCCGCTTGGAGCTACCACTTCTTTAGCGCCGACGATGTGAGCTTGGCGCTTACACTCACCCTGCCGTACGCTGTGAGGTTGCATGAAGTGCAGCTGCAGCCTCATCTCACCAGCCTCGGTAGTAAGTGGCAAAACTTCCAGTTGGCCTTTACTTCAACTATCAAACATCATAGCCTGATAGTAATAGTTACCTAATGAATTGTCCTATTGTTATCCTATGTAAAGAAACGATTTTCACTTTTACATTAATAGTTGTTTATTTATTTAGGACACCGAACAGGGAAAATCACAATACTTATCCAATGTTAAATATTCTGGTCTTAAATCTATGTGTTCCCCCAATGATAGAGTGATTATTAGTAATCTTCCAGTTATGGTGCTCCTTAAATGTAGGGGAGCCAGCAGAACTTATTTTAAAACAATACTTTTGGTACCCCATGAGGGTGTGTTAGGAATCTTGAGGAGATAACACGAACTTTTAGATAAAAAATAATCCGTTTTTTGTTTAGATAAATGGTTACGTGTGTGTGTTTGTACACACTACCATTTATGACATATACACATACTAACTGTTCGGTCGCAGGAAAAAAATATTGTTATTAGATATAACCTATTTATTTTAATATATTGAAAATCTTTCAAGTTAGTACTAGTTGCCTTGACATGTAATGTATTGGTACACAGCTTGCCCGGGCGCGGTCGGCGTGGAGGCCGGCTGCGGCGGCACACTAGCGCCGCTGGGCGCTCCGCAAGACACGTCCGGCATGACGTACATCCGGCTGGTGATCGCGCAGCCGGTGGTCGCCACCACGGTCCAACTACGGCTGTACAAGCCGCGGGACTCCTCCAACATGGGCCTCTTGCAGCTGCGTCTGCTCGCCGCGCCGGCCTTCAACGCGACCAGCCAGCTACCCTCCCCGCCCATGTAAGAACTTTTAGCTGGACAATTATTTGTGTCGTTCGCCGTCAAGAAAACGAAATTGGTTCGTCTTCTCTGCATTCGATAGAACCGTTTTCTTGTTCGGTGCTCATGCTAAAGCGCGCTTTACTATTTTATGCGTTTTTGTATCGACAGCAACAACTGGGCGAGCGTGGTGTCTTGCTGCACGCGCGGCGGTGATCGCGTGTCTGAGACGCAATGGAGCGCCGTCAGCAGCGCGGGCGCCGTGGCCGCGCTGTGCGCCTGCGTGGCGGCCGGGGGGCAGAGCGCGCCGGCCGCGCACCGCGCGCTGCTCGCCGCCGCCAAGGCGCTGCCGCAGCACAGGGCGCAGATCATACGGGCTCTGCTGCACATGGACAACCACGCGTACGCACACGGTCAGTACTACTAACGCTAGTGACGCTCCCCCGCGCTGTGCGCCGTTTTAAGTACTTAAGCATAGATCTGCCCCTAATTATGGTAACAAACAACCAAGGGGACAATGAGGGAATCATTTTGACAGGCTTAGCAATTTTCAAACCTTCTAGTACTTAAAAAGGAAACACTTTTAAAAGGTTTACGGGTCTTTATTGCATTTACTTCTTTTATAATTTTCCCGACGTTTCGACAGTATTGACGGCAACAGCCGTGGTTACGCGAAAGTATCATTGCATATGAAAATGTTTCGAATATTGCTTAGTCTGACAAAATGAAATGTTTCGTTCCCATTGCCATTCTGAGGAGATGAGCTAATGAAATGAAGACTGCATTGGAAGGTCCACTGCATGGATGTACCAGGAAGGCTGCTGTGCAGGCCGTATAGTTATCAAGCCATAGCCCCCTCTGAAGTGACGACCTGGATCACTCACCAGTGTAACGAAGAATAAGAGAATATTGTTATTTTTCAGCATTCCAGATAAGTCCGAATCGTCGCGAGGCGCACGGCGGTAACGGCGGCGTGGTCGCGATCTGCTGCCTGGTGCGCGCGCTGTGCCGGCGCTGCCCCGAGGTGTCGGTGCGCACATACTTGCAGTGGCTGGAGGGATCCTCGCCGCCTGCGACCGACCCCGACCCCGCACTTGTACACACGCTCGCAGCGGTATCTATACTATACAATACAATACTTTATATTATACAACGGCGGATAGCTTGCTTTGATCAGCTGCCTGCTGCTAGATTTTTTCTTGAGGCCGCGGCCGGAATGTAAACAGATGATTGTTGCGCGAGCAGACTGTCCTATCCAAAACAGGTGGATGCGGATCATGATGGGGCTCCATCTGTTTTAATTTTGATTTTATATTTCTTTTGTTTGAATTAAATGAATAATAATTTGTAATATCTTCGCGGGTCGCACTGTCATTAAACGTAAATACGGGACCTTCCGTAATTCGCGCTTGGAGCCTCGCGACTCGTGGCTCGTGCAGTGAAGCGACTGATTGTTCTTCCTTAGCAACCCTTCTTTAATTTAAATGACTTCATTAAAACAGATGCAATATATGATGGAAGTACAACACTTGTAATTCTTGATTTTGGCTTCTATATCTTGCTGTCACAACTGAGGCCAGCTCTGTATGTTATTTTCATAATCAATAATGGAGGTTATGTAGAATATTGTTACGAATATATCACTTACTTTACTATACTCCTCGAGTCAAGGTGTCTGTCTCTCGGTATCAGGTGCTGTGGATACTGCAGTCCAAGCAAACGATGGAGAATCTCCACGAGCTGATAACGGACGATCTGTTCGAGCTGGTCTACCTCTGGGTCAACATGGTGCCCGAATCCAGTCTGCTCAAAAAATCTCTCGATGCCAGTAAGTAGTTCTTTATACTAAGGCAGGTATACGCTTAAATCGAAATGAACCTAGACTCTAGCATAATATTTTCCATCACTTATATATACACTTTAAAATCACATAAAATCCTATCCATCCAAAATTAGTCTGGAAGAGATCGCTTTTAAGCGATGAGACCGCCCATACCTGTACGCTTAGATATTGTTTATCGCATAAGTTGCACAATTAAGTTTCATAATTAATTTATTAATTCATTAATAAGTAGGGAATAGTCTATTTAAGAATTTTGAAGCCTTTGCAAACTGCTGTCCTATCAAGGGAAAATACCCTTGATAGGACAGCAGAAAGTGACAGTTGGTTGGACTAAAAGGTTTAATTCTGTGATGTTACCATTGAAAACTAACAAAAAATCTATGCGTGAGTCTAGAATTAGTTTAACAGTCGTTCTGGAATAAGAGCCTCTCAGCTCTAGCTTTCAGCTAAAATGCTCTTCAGAGTTTAGAGTTTTGAATGTTATTTGTTAATTTTCAGTATTATGCTCAATGTGCTACATACGTCCGGAGCTGTTCAGAGTTCTATTGGAATACTTGGAGATTCCTATGGATCAAGATGAAAGGTAAATATAATTTTACTTCGCAAGTTTTCTAGTTATAGTTTCACATTTCTTTCTATACTGATCTTTATGATATTTGAATAGCGCGTGAGCAGTTGGCTGAGTTGCTATATGTGCGGGATCGATTCTCGCTACGTGGCATATTATATTCTGCAAATATTAGTTTGTGTCTCGGTGTTGTGATACCATGATTCTAATTTTCCGGCACCTAGAATATTTTAATTTACAAATGACAATTATAAACCTATCGCGTCCCATTGTAGGGCAAAGACCTCCTCTCATTTCCGCCAGTCGCTTCGATCTCGAGACACCGCGGGCCAGTCAGTATTTAAAAATTGTTTTAGCAGAACGCTAAAACAATAGTAATTGAGTTTGTTTTGCTGCCGATAGCTGACGAAACAGTGGTGTTTCGAAACAGTTTAGTCGTGAATGACTACGCCAGTACAAAATTGAAACCTTAGTGGCATGTCCAGCGTTATATATTGTAACGTTACAAATTCCTGGGAGGAGGAATTTGTAAGGTCACACTATTCCTACCTATCCTCAGATCTGGAGGAGAGTACGGTTCAAGAGAAAAAAGGTGAACTGTATAACCAAATATATTAAAAACAAACACTAGAAGAGGCCAGGGGAACCGGGGCACGAAATGTTAGCGTGTTCACGGGCTTGTAGAGGAGAGAGGCCTCTTGAATCAGGTTTCTCTCTCCTTTTAGTGGAGGGCTAAGCGTCCCTGGAGTGTCCAGGACTAGGTAGAGCCGGCTTGGCGATCTCCAGAAGGCGTCAAAAGAGAAGGAAAAGGCGTCAAAATAGGATGACGCGTCGTTTCACTTTTTACTCCGACATCACTTTTATACGCGTAGGTAGTAGGAGGATCGGACTCTCTGTTCTCAGCTAGGAGGAAACTGCCCTTCCATCCACTCCTTTCTATTTCACGTCTTGCCGGCTTCAATTCCATTGTCAATCTTCAACTACATTATTTATTTAAAAAAAAAAGAACGCGATCTTTTCCTTTGTTTATGATGAAGAGCTACAAAAAATAGAGGTGCAGTTTGCGCCACGAGTCGTGTGCTCTAACATTACCTGCCCAGAAGTATGTCATCAGTGGTATGAGCGGGGCTCGGGGTGCGGGGTACCACGCGTATCATAGTGATATGACTGGTCCGTGTCAGTCGAACGTCGTCGACGATTGGCGAACTTATTTATATAAGGAAAACTTTAGAAACAGAAGACTATTAAAAGGTTTTCACGAGTAAGATGAATAGTCTTGTTGAATAAGACTTATTATGTAGTAATGTTGGTGTCATGTTTCTAGCATGGAGGGTCTGACGGACGATACCAAAGTGCACGGGTCGCCGCGTCTGGAGGCGGGCGTGTCGGAGGCGCACGTGGCGTGGCGCATCCCGGCGCAGCGGCTGTTCACGGCGGCGCGCGCGGCCATGTCGCCCGCCACCACGCTGGCGCTGCTGCACTCGCGGCTGCCGGCTGCCGTCTCCGCTGCCATCGCAGGTATGCTATACGAACTCTCAACTCTTTAGGCTAAAACAGTGTGTTAGATGTAACGGTCAAATTACACTTCCAACGAATAGATCGCAACTAGTTTATTTATTAGATTTAAGTTAACATGAATACATAATGCGGAAGATTGAAATTATGTGGATACATAGGAAGTTAGGTAACCTTGACATCACATGGATAGCCTGAATACACATTGTAACATGTACACAGTGAATATTTAAGCCTTGTACGAATTGCGTGTTCAACATAGCTAGGCTTTGCGTATAGTCGCCGCTACGAGTCGTGAGCACGGAATGTAGCGCGGAAGTAGGTTCACTAGGTGTATTATTTTAATCTAAATTTGTAAACTGAATTGACTTGCCTTGTATAACAACCAATGTTATTACATGGTTAAATAAATTAAATGAAATGGCGGTATGAGCGGAGCGCGGGGTGCGACGCGTGATTGGTCAGTGTCACTGGACTATTGTAGAAGATTTTGCTCGTAAATGCGCGAACCAGCCCTCACTCAGCTATTCCGTGCTCAATTTTCGTTATCATGTTCTATAACTTTACTGTAATTGAAATAAATAATGCTGGATCACACAGCATCATCTCGCCTCAAACTAAGCAGAGCTTGTATTATGAAATAAAACACTCATATACTTTTTTTGTAAATACGTACTTTACATGAAAACACCCTGGCAAATATTTGCAGATCATACAAACATTTGTCCCGCGGCGGGAACCGAACCTGCAACCTTCTGCGTCGCAGGCGGGCCTTCGCCCACTGCGTCACAGAGGTCGTCGAGGATTTGATATAATCTTATGCTACTTACTCCGCTTCGAAAAATCCATACCATCCCAATGGGTTCCGTGCAATAACCGAAGACACCTTTCGTGAATATGTTTTTGTTTTCAGAATTCTGCGAAGCTAAGCTGGCATCGCTGAAGCAACCGCAAGGCTACCAGAAGGATGCTCAAATGATTAACAAAGGTTAGTGTACAGGGAAAAGAAAAATCTGTTATATGAAAAGCTGTTATATGAAAATCCCTCCTATGGACTGATGCCATGGCATTCTCCTGCTGAGGTTCCGATGACCGTCTAGAGGTCCTTCCTCATGATCACCGTCCGCGACCACGCGAGCACGGTCGCTTGAGTTCCCGTCTCACTCGCGTGGTCACGAGGTCGCAGGCGGTGCTCATGCGAAAGGATCTCTAAACGGTCATCAAAACATCAGCAGGAGTACGTGATATATTCGTAACAATATTAAATGAATAAATAAATAAATAATGGTGGACATTTTCACACATCATCATCTAGCCCCAAAGTAAGCAGCGCTTGTATTATGGGAACTAATTGACTGATATACTACTTGCATACATTTTATTTGTATATACATACATATTATACATAGAAAACACCCAGATCCCGAGACAAATATTTGCAGATACAAACATTTGTCCCGCGACGGGAATCGAACCCACTGCGCCGCAGAGGTCGTCTACAATGGCATAGAGGTATTCTAAAATGGTAGTGGTGTTGTTTGTCAGACGTGAGCGGCATGGAGCACGCGTGCACGCTGGTGGAGTGGGTGCGCATGGTGAGCGCGGACCGGCGCGTGAAGGAGTGGGCGGGCGGCGCCGGCGCCGGCTTCTGGCGCCCGCTGCTGCTACTGCTCTGCCATCCCGTTCGACCGGAGGGGTAATGCATTCATATTTAGTAGTATATGATATATTATCTATAACTTATAAGGTTAGGTTATGTAAGTAAGTAGGTAAATGTAATTATGTTTATCTAGGGAATTGTTTTTGTGTTTCAGTAATAGTTTAGCTCTATAATTTATAACTTTTCGCATTATTCATGCACTACCTCAAGACTTTTCCTTACTACACAAAGATTAGCTGGAAGAGAATGCTATCTAGCATTAAGTTCGCCTATGTACAGTATGGTTCGTTTATGTTTAATTGTGCAATAAAGAATTGTCTATCTATCCATCTATCTATACATGCATAGCACCTATAGATAGATAGATAGATCACACTCGTACACGCACACTGTGTGTTTGTGGTTGCGAATACAGAATAGTCCCGAATAGTACTGGGTACAGAATGGACACCCATCCCCTCCCGCCGATCCGACTTACCTCACCCCGCCCGGATTGCAATAGACACATAATTTGATCTAATCAGACTTACGTCAGCCAAGGTTGTTTATAAGATTGAATTGCGCAGACTTGATCAGTGGCCAGTCGTGCCGCCGCCGACTTGACTCAAACCGCCTATGGACGGAGCGCGCGAAAGCATGCCATAACGCACTGGTTTTAAGTCAAAGAAAACTTTGCACGTGAAAATTCCTGTTTTTACTATAGTATGTATAGGCGGACGCTTCTGAATGAATGACGTTTGTTTGCAGCTCGTGCTCCTGGCAAGAGAGCGCTCTATTTGCGAAGCTAGAAGAGAAGACTATAAGACTGTTCGCCGAGCTGACTGTGTGCCACCCGCCCAACCAGAAGCTCTTCGCTCAAACGCTGCACGGCATACTGGAGTCGCAGCCCTCTGGTGAGTTCTTTTCTACGACGATCGGAGCCCGTTCATGAGAGGCTATGTTGGCTATGGCCGTTCATGTTTGCCGTGAGAGGCTTTTGTTTTTTTTAATACCACTGAATAGGTACAAACAGCCCAGCTGTTGGTAAGCGGTCCAATTTGTCTTCGAAACAGCTTATCTGATTGGAAACAGCTTGTCCGTTTTTTTTTGCAATCGATTAATTTGCATCTTCAAGGGTTGTTCTTAAATAGATTTTATCGTCAAAAGTCAATAGTGGGCGCTGTACTCGACGATGAAAATACACGTCGCGGTGTATTGTGTCGGGTTTCCGAATTTTTAGGTGTTCGTGTAAATGATGAAGCCGTAAACAGATGTCACTATCTTACGGCAGTCCATTGAATGTGTCAGTGAGGCTAGAAACTTGGGTATCCTGTTCGATAATCAACTTCGATTTGAAAACTATATTCTTGGGTTGGTTAAAACCTGCTTTTTTCGCCTAAAAGTACTGTATAAAATCAGGAATCTCCTACGAGAAGATGTCGTTACGTAAAATATTGAGATGTTCATTATTATACATTGACCCTGACGTTGTTTTATGTTGTCGATACCAATCAAAGGTCCTAAATTATTAGTTTTGCTTTCAGATGTGGAGGGTATATCGGGTTTCACGCGCGCATTGATCCTTCGGCTGGTGTTGTCGTCGGAGCGCGTGGTGGTGGCGCTGCGATGGGCGGGCGAGGGCTCTGAGAGCGACAGCGAGGCGGGCGTGGGCGCCGCGCCGCCGCACCCTGGCCTCGCCTGCCACGGCCTTATCACCCTGCCCATACACAGCACCGTGCGCATGCTGCTCAGCGAGCATCTGCCGCCGCGTGAGTACTAGCACCGTGATCCTCCGGCTGCTCACACAGCTGAACTCAATGAAGTTAGCCAGGTGCTTAGAGACTCGCCTGTGCCACCATGAATCGTAGCAAACCACCTAGACGCCTGTAACGACAGCATTTTACAGGCGTTGCTGCTGAAGGTTACGCATGTTACCTTCAACAACAGTTTGGGCCACTAGTTTGTGTAAATACATACATATTATACACTTCGCCCACTGCGCCAAAAAGGTCGTAGAATACTTATCTATAACATTTATATCGCCCTCAGTGCCAATGATCGACGACGCGAGCAAGCTATCAATGGAATCCTCTCCGTCGCACTCCGGCAACGCGTCCATTCTCCGTAGCGCCTCGGATACAGCTATTTCCAACGTCGTCGGCGCTTGGGAGCTAAGCCTGGCCGCTGCCAGCGCGTCCAAGGAAAAACGTATCAAGGACGTCAAGAATTCAACGATCAAACAACAGATCAGCAAGAAACGTACATCGAAGAACGATGCATCTGAATCGAAGTTAGACGGTAAGTAACATGGTCACGACATCCACAGTCACATAGTTCTTACCCTTAGAATATAGATTTGACCTGAAGCCGTGTACCATTCAAATAGTAAATAGATAGAAAATACTTTATTGTATTTAATTTGATAACAGATTTTTTTTTATCTATAACTATTTCTAACATAAGGTAGAGCAGAACGTTCGGACCTCAAACAAATATTTGTAGATCATGCAATCATTGATCCTGCTACGGACCAAAGGAACCTTGACGGCCGAGCTCGTCGATCGTTCATGTCGTTTGTTTCAGATCTTCTGGAGTCCCCGGTTCGCGTGCAAGTGGACGGTCTCGATGGCAACATCAAGGGTGCCACCACTTTAGCTCAACTTTGCGCCGCCGTACCGCATGTGTTTGGACCACATCTCACGCTCAACCTTCATATCGACACAACTGATAGCCCAAGTAAGTCAGCGATCCAGTAGTTTTTGCGTGAAGAGTAACAAACATCCATCCATTATTGTTGACATAACTTTTAGCTTAGGTAGTGTTATTGAGTAATTTGTATAATTATGTATAATGTTCCGACACAATAATTATATTGTTAGTTAGTAAATGAATAAAATAAAAAATAAAAACTTGCACAAGAGCGTCCGTGGTAGACGCGTCCGGAGCCGTTTTACTTGCCATTCAGTAACGACTAAATCAAAGCTTGAAATATCTAGATCCGTACAGTTGTAAGAGATTCGGTGCGGTTCGCGGCTGTCCGAGGTCGTCGGCTGTGCGTGCACCATCCATCCGTTAAATCATGGACCGTGGGAACCCACCTTAACATTCCCCTATAAATTGTTCCACAGCGGAATGGTGGCAGCCTCCGACCGCCGCGGAGGAGTGCCCGAGCACCGGAGACGGGGAGGGGCAGGGTGCGGGGGGTAGTGTGGGTGGATGCGGCGTGCTGCGCGAGTTCGGCGCCTGCGGCGGACTGGCGCTCGTGGCTGCCAAGCTGCCGCGCCCGCACGCGCCGTCGCCCGACCCGCCCGCGCCCCACCATCACCACCACGACCTCGACTGGGTGAAGCTCGACGATCCCTATGAGGTCTCTTCTCTCACTACAAACACACGCACCCTGGGCGAGTTGCATCCGCTGCTGCAGTATGCACTGTCCCTTCTTGAATGAATTTACCCGTCATTGAACGGATATTACCAAAGTAACTGCCTCTGTTCTCTGTGTAGTATTTAGTGAAGCGGATGCAACCCGTCCAGGGGAATCTTCGTTATGACATAGAATCTCTGAATGAAATAATTAGTCATTTCTGGGCTTCAAGGAGGTGGTGGAACTTGGCGGCAGCACCGCGACCAGTAACTCGGAGGAAGGTGCCCAGTCTGGTATACCGACGCATGCGCTGGTCGCGCTGGGACTGCTACTGAAACTGCCGGGCTATGCCGCTGCGTTGCTGGACGAGGGTGCTAGGGCGGTGCATCTTCTGCGGTTGCTGCTGGGCGTCTCGACTACTGAAGATGGACGTAAGTAGAACAGCGGGGTTAGCCAAAGTAACAATAAATTTAGCGATGTCGCTAGCAGTAATCAAAAAAAGAATGTACTTAAATATTTACTAAAGATGGGCGTAATGGACTAAAGTTTTTAGTAAAAATGAACTCATGATGTCAGCCACACCTAGGCAGACGGTTGTGTCGGCAACCCCGGCCACGTGAGTATAGCTATGTTCTTGTCGCGTTCCAGGCAACATCGCGGTGAGCGGTGGCGGTAGCGGCGGCGTGCCGGCGTGGTCGCTGGGCACGCTGCCGTTCCGCGTGGTGTGCGTGCTGCTGGAGCGCAACGGACGCCGCTCGCCCGCCGGCGCCGCTCTGCGCGCCTCGCTGCTGCACTGCGGCGCCGCGAGGCTGCTGCTCGCATGCCTCGCCGTCTTCACGCACCACAAGCCCAACTCCAACGATGTAAATACATGCACCATCATATATATGAGTCCCCCCTCTGTTCCTTGAACGAGTAACTTATACAGAAGAGCCCATTGCAATACATTTGTATGACTTCAAGTATGGGTTTTAGATCAGTTTTATCGTCCACAAGTCGTAACTCCCTTATGACTTGAAAAAAAAACATGCATTGATTGCGAGTGCAATCAATGACAAAAATCATGTTTTTTTTTCATAACTAAACTAAAAACAAACACCCTCACGACTGATTTCCCCATGGTGGACATCCTCAGAGTACTCATAAATACTCATTGAGTAGAGCTATGAGGATACCAAGTAGGGGGTAGTCACGTCCAAACATTACATTTGATACATGCCCGCGTTTCGCAAGTTGGCATTCCACGAGACAGGTTGCAAGCCACGTCACAAGGAACACTAATTTTTGATTCTAGGGCATGCCGGTTTCCTCACGATTTTTACCTTTACCGTTTTGAGCACGTGTTGGTTGATGCACACATACACTTTTCGAGTGGAAAAATCAATTGGTGCACGACCGGGTTCGAACCCACGACCTCCGGATCATAAATCGGAGCCAACGCTTAACTAGGCCAACACGGCGTTATTTTTTTATGAATGTCTTTCCACTAAACAGCAATCAATCTCTAATTTCCAGAACAGCCAAGCGTCCAACGGCTCCACTGGCAAGTCCGAGGAGAAGAGCCAACTGTACTGGGCCAAAGGAACGGGCTTCGGGACCGGCTCCACGCAGCAGTCGTGGAACGTGGAGCAAGCCTTGTACCGGCAACGCACTGAGGAGGAACACGTCACCGTATTACTACAGGTACAGTATCTCTGCTAGTCTTCACACATGTTTGAATGCGTGGGTGAATCCTCGGCAATCCGAAGTCACTCTGCGGCTCCTGCGAAGACTCCTGTGTTTCTTGACGGGATAAGCCTCGCATAATGAAGAAGAGTCAATAATCGCAAGTTTGTATACGGAAAATTGGACCCCTTTACATACAGGGGCCTCTGACATGGATAAACGATTGTTATCTGCATGTCCCTTTTATACTCAGCACTGTTGGAATTCAAGACATCTTCTGCATACATACATTTGATCTACAAATCTGTGCATAATCATTCGCTGGAAATATCCATTCACCCAATAACTTTTGCACTTATACACAGGTCTCATCATAAACATTGATATTATTCCAGGTATTAGCCTCGTACATGAACCCTGGAGAAGTTTGGCCTCCGGAAGAGACCACTCCAGAGGAAGGTTTGGAGACGGATGAGCCGGTGCCCGCTCAGGAGACTGTAGAAGAAGACCCTAGCGCCGATCTACCCCCAGAGTTCCTGGACCTGGTAGCTGGCAGCACGCTGGTGCCCGCGATCTGTTCATATCTTAGGAACGACTCAGGTAACGATTGACGGCTTTCACCACGCGCGCTTTTGACTTCTCGAGACCCAGAGGGTGTTTTCTAAATATAATATGTATGTATTTACAAAAAAGTATATAAGTAGTATATCAGTCATGAAGTTCCCATAACACAAGTTCTGCTTACTTTGGGGCTAGATGATGCTGTGTGAAAAGTGTCCAGCAATATTTATTTATTTATTTATTATACATAGAAAACGCCCTTAATCGAGACAAGTATTTGCAGATGGTACAAACATTTGTCCCGCGTGTCAGGTCTTCGACCACAGATGCAGAGGTCGTGAATAGTTGTTTCTAGATGTAAAGTGTGGTATGGTATGTATGTATAATGCGCATGTGTCTTTGTGTCGGCAGTGCTGGACATGTCGCGTCACATCCCGCTGTACGGGTGCGTGCTGCGCGTGGCGCGTTCCCTGCACGCGCTGCGGTCCCCGCGCCTCGCCGCCGCGCTGCGCCCGCTGCCGCGCCTGCTCGCCTGCATGACCACCACCACCAACTCATACGCGGCCAAGCTCAGGTAATGACCACCACCAACAAACACATCAACCTACCCGCTTTACTAACATTCAATCGCTTCGTAGCCGGTACCAAAAACCCGGTCACCTTTCTATAACTGAGATAGGTATGGGATCGCCATACCTTTTAAGACTATAATTATAGTAAAAATAGAATAGCTACGAAGCGATGAACATGAAGCCAGCCCTCTATGCCTTAGTATGGTAAACATTCAAGCCCCTGCAAACTGGCGCGGTGGCGGTGCAGTGGCGATTCAGATTCTGCTGTAGCATTTGTACGGGGAGTAGACACTGACGCGCGTCAACCTTTTTCTCGCTAGTTAATCATCGATGATGCCACTGCCACCTGTCTGCGCAGGCCTTTAAGTCAGCGCTTGCTGCATATGCTTGCGTTGTCCAAAAACATGCGCAGTAAGTGGGTAGTGGTAAGTCGACCGGGTCTCAAGAGATGGGAGTTCGATTCCCCAAATGTATAAAATAAAAATAAATAATGCTGGACATTTTCACACAGCATCATCTAGCCCCAAAGTAAGCAGAGCTTGTGTTATGGGAACTACATGACTGATATACTACTTATACATATATAATTTTTTTCAATAAATACATATTATAAATAGGAAACACCCAAATTATGTTAGTCAAACATTTGTCCCGCGGCGGGAATCGAACCCGCAACCTTCTGGGTCTCAGACGGGCCTTCGTCCACTGCGCCACAGAGGTCAATGTTTGCATTTTCTGAGTGTTGCGTCACTCGACTTTGAAAGTCCTCTTTTAAATCTATGTTGGTCTTACCTGATACTTTATATAGGTAATTTAAATTTGTTGACTAATTATACATCCAAAAGGCCTTCTGTAAAAAAAAATATGTAAATAGCCATCTGACATAATTTGTCCTGTACAATCACTCTTGCGACAGATAAAGATGAAATCTTATTCGGCAATAAAAAAAATATGGATGATTAGAACATTAAATTAAATTGCTTGGCTCTAGGAGTAAATAGGTGCATGTTATAACATGCCGCCATCGACAAACGTGGACTATGTCAATTTAATACTTAGTCGTTTATCGCATTTTATCGGCTCGAGTTAAGAGTTTTTATCGTTAATGTAATTCGACTTGACATTGGCTATAGTACGATTTAACAAATAACGATAAAATTAGGAAATTACCAACTTGGCCGTACTTTTTTTGCCTTGTTATTTGCGGATTCGGTCTACATGTTTCTACGTTTCCTCCCGTTTTCCTCCTACAGCGAGGAGGACGGAGGAGCGGAGAAACAGAAGACGGAGCCGGCTGACGACGAGTTCGAGAAACTGCCTGCTGTCGATGAGATCAAGCAGCTGCCTACTGACGACCACATCAAGAAGCCGCCTGCAGACGAAGAGCTCAGGCAGCCGCCTTCTGATGAGCAGTTCAAGGAACCACCTGTGGATGAAGAACTCAGGAAGCCGCTTGTTGACGAACAGTTAAAAAAACTGACTGTAGAAGAAGAGTTCAGGCAGCCGCCTTCTGATGAGCAGTTCAAGGAACCACTTGACGAAGAACTCAGGCAATCGCTTGTTGACGAACAGTTAAAAAAACTGACTGTAGAAGAAGAGTTCAGGCAGCCGCCTTCTGATGAGCAGTTCAAGGAACCACTTGACGAAGAACTCAGGCAGCCGCCTTCTGATGATCAGTTGAAGGAACTACCAGTGGACGAAGAACTCAGGCAGCCGTTTATTGACGGCCAGTTAAAAAAACTGACTGTAGACAAAGAGCTTAAGCAGCCGCCTTCTGGTGAGCAGTTCAAGGAACCACTTGTGGACGAAGAACTCAGGCAGCCGCTTATTGACGAACAGATAAAAAAACTGACTGTAGACGAAGAGTTGAGGCAGCCGCCTTCTGATGAGCAGTTTAAGGAACCACCTGTGGACGAAGACCTCAGGCAGCCTATTATTGACGACCAGTTAAAAAAACCGATTGTAGACGAAGAGCTCACGCAGCCGCCTTCTGATGAGCAGTTCAAGGAACCACCTGCAGACGATAAGCCTACTAACCACGTCGAACAATATACGGAAGATAAGCAGCCGCCTACTGAAGACGATATCAATAACTGCGTGGCGCAGATACTAGAGGCCTCCAACTTGGAAGACTCAACGGTAAGGATTGTATTCAATCGTGTGGCTAGCATCTACCCAGACTTCGATATAAGGCACAAAAAAGGCTTTATAAGGAAAACTGTCTCTGATTGGCTAGACGATTTTGTCAGTAGAAAATGCGGTAATGAGCCGTCTGCTGATGATGTGAGTGAAACTTCTACGGGCGATGAGATCAGTAGGCCGTCTTCTGACGATAAATTAGAGAAAGTGCCTATTGGCGCTGATTTCCAAAATCCGGCTACAGGCAGTGATATAAAACAGCCACCTAATGTTGATGAAAACAATGAGAAGCCTTCTGATGGTAAGATCTATGTCACGTCTACTGCAACTGACGGTGATCCTCAAAACTCGCTTACGGACGTTAAGATCGAGGAACCGCATTTCGATGATGAGGTCAAAAAAGGGCCTACTGATAATTTGAAAAATGATACTTTCACTGACAGACTGATCAGCGAAACGTCAACTGATATGGAGGGAATTTCTGAAAACGATGAAACAAAGGAGCTCCCTGCCGAAACCGAGGCCAAAAAACATGCTATTGTTGATCAGACATATCAGACTTCTTGTGACCATGACATCAAAGAAACCGTTACTGAAAGTCAAATCAGCGAAATGTCAGCTAATACCAAGGACATTTCTACAATTGATAAGGTCGAGATGCTTCTTACTGAAAACGAAACTAAAAATCATGCTACTGTCGTTCAGGCCAATCCAATGTCTTCTCAAGGTAAGATCAATGAGATCCCTACTTGTTCTACTGAAAATAAAATCAAGAAGATTGCAAACGGTAAGAAAAGAAAGCACCGTTCTGACAAAAATATTAAGAAAACGTCTTCTTGTGATAAGAACAAGACGTATTCTATAGAATTTCAGATGTGTGTGTACTGTGTTATGACTATGAGGCCGATTCTCAGAAGTGTGTTCAGCCAGTTCTCAGAACGCGACCTCGCACTTAGAAAGGATTTTTTGAAGGAAATTATTTTTGCCTGTGTAAACTTTGAGTTTGATAAGATCAAAACGCCGTCTGATCTTAATGAGATCAATACAACTCCTACTAACGACCAGAATAGTTCGACGCCTACTGACGACGAGATGAGTAAGACACCTTCTGAGAACAATGAGATCAATGAAACTCCTACTGACGACCAGATCAAGCAGCACGTAAAGCAGTTACTAAAGGGTGCCGACCTAACACATACCACTTCGAAGACGGTCCTAGATCAGGTGCTATGTAACTACTATCCGGACTTCGTTCTTTCGCACAAAAAGGACTTTATCATCTCGTGTATAAAAGATGAGACTGACGCTATCAAGAAATCGTCGATGAATGATAAGATAAAAAATGAAACAATGCCTGCAGGTGCACAGGAACCGGTTACAGATTTAATAGTGAATCTAGCAACAATACATGTGAATAATAACGTGGAACCCCTTACTGAGACCACGAAACCGCCTACTACATGTGAGACCCTTCAAGAGCTTTTAGACAGAAAACCTAAATTTTTTAAAAGACAGTCTCCTACCGATGATGAGATCAAGCAATACGTAGAAGAAATACTGAACGCAGCCGATGAGCTTCAAAGTGTCACAATGAGAAAGGTCATACAAAAAGTGTTCGCTCGCTACCGAAGTTTTTATCTACAGCACAAAAGGGAATTTATCAAGGACAAAATTTCTCTGTGGCTTAAGAGCGATTTCGCTAAAATTAAACATGCGAAAAAATAAGCACCTGCTCTGCGCGTGACACCCACCTAATGTTGCTGAAATCAATGAGAAATCCAATTATAGGTATTTCGATCTATTCCATATTGACTACTAGTGATTTACTCATTATTTTCGTTCAAAAGTCACTCAATCAAATGTATAATTTTTACTTGAGTTTACTATAAAACTGCGTCGCACCACGTTTGGTATATACGCTCCCGCCTACTTTGGATTTTTTATGCTGAATTAAGGATGTAGTCTCTGTTATTTTCGAATTCCAACTTATTTACATTCAATGTGACCGCGGGACAGAGCGGACGTGATGTGCCATACGTCGGCCGGGGACAATACGGTCCCATGCATATCTTATAAAGCGGAGTATAAGTATTTCTTCTCTCCGCTGAAATAAACGAATTTAGAAGTTATGTGCGCAATTGAAGGCAAACATCACACCGTATTCTGTCTCATGGTGTTAAGTTTTGCAAATTAAAAAGCACTAATTATAAAAAAAATATATTAAAAGCAAAAGTATTACGCGTAACTGTAAGTTAGATCAACAATTTTCCTAGATATCGTATCGAAGCATAATTCATTTGTATCTCATTAAGTTATTTTTAAGTATTGCGTGTAATAGCAGTTCTATGTTGCATAGGGAGGGGAGGTAATGTTTGTACGGCAAACTCAATGCGGACGGAATCGCAGGCGAGCCATTTGTTATTCTTAAAAAATAAGTTGACATCTTTTAACTCATATAATTTAGTTTACTATAAGTAGATGTTTTGCAAGTTTTTTTGTAATACGAACACTTGTTCAGTGTAAGCTACATATTTAACCTTTGCGCGAATTATGGCTGGTTTACACGTATCCATTGCTTCAGTTAATTTTAACGAAATTTTAAGTAAAATCTCGCGTTTAGTGTTTAAGTAAATAAATAGACAGCAAACGTTAAAGTAATCTATGAGCAAGTAAAATAGAATTCGTTCTATATTTCGGTTAAATAGTTGATCGTCACTTGCAGTGACTGCCCGTGGTCCACCTACATAGTTCACCTGGCTGTACCAGATCCAATTTTTTCTTCCCGTTATAGGTACACCTCAAGATAACTGGGTGTACCGTGGGTTTTTATTTCTTTCCATGGAACTGTAGAACCTAGATGTACCCAATATGGATGTACTTACCATAGTTCGAGTGATTTAATGCGATTCTGAAAACAAGTGAATGTAGAAAAGCAAAAGAAACACTACTAGCATCAGACTAGAGCCACGGGAGATGCGATTTGATCCATGACACAGCCTAGGCAATAGGCTGTGTCATGGATCAAATATACCTTACATGTAAGTTAAAGTACTTAGGCAATTTAAATAATGGATTAGATGATCCATTATTGAAACACAAAATTCGATTATTGTTTGTTAACAAAACTAAACATTGAAAAAAAAAACTTTAAAGCACTACCGCGAACTGAAAATCTGAAAGAAATCCCTGTTTCCCTAACGCTTTTTTTTTGCGTTTTTTGCCGCTCCCATAGAAATATTTATGTATAAAAATTGCATTTGTACAAATTGTATGTCATCATCGTTGTATACATAAATCCTTATCATTTTTTTAAAAAGGAATTGCCTGATTCACCATGTCGTGATAACCATGAAGGGATAACGTTGTCTGTCAGTCATCATAAAAAAAAACATAAAAAAAGTCAATAAATAGTTTGTATATATAGGTGGACCCCAAAAAATACCCCTGGTACAGCCAGGTGAACTAAGGTAAACCACGGGCAGAGAATAGTCACTTGCGTGTCGTAAAGCACGTTTGGACAGCTAATATTTACTGTATAATTACTAAATTATTTATTAAATCGCGTAAAAACGCATAGCTTCTTAAAATTACCGAAGCATTTAATTACTACTTATTAATATGTGTAAACCATCCTTTGATGCAAGCCTTCATCAGATATAAATTTACTCTCTATATACATTAATATACTATATAAACCTATGTATAATGTATAATAGTGATAAACTTACCACCTTTAAAATAAATAACTGAAAACTCTTTTTCTTTTTATTTTACTTTAAACCCTACATGGTTAGATATAACTATATCTTTATTCCACATTACGTGGTGTCGGCACAAAATGTTTTCTTCTTCCACTCTCCTCTATCAGCCGTCATCTCAGTATTTCACTCCTTTCGTAACCATGTCATCAACATCACACAATCCATCCATCTTTTCTTTGGCCTACTTCTGTTTTTATTTCCATCCACATTCATATTTAACACTCTTCTCGTAATGTGAGAAAAATTTCACATTACGAGAAGAGTGTTACATACCATAACACTTTACAGTGTCACAGGTATAAAGCTAAAAAAAAGATATTATTATAAAAACAGTTTCTAATACCACCATCAGTAACCTAGTGATGAGTCGTTCGTTCGCAAAACATTCTAGTCGTGTCTTTTTCACTGTTTATTAAATAATTAAATAATGCTGGACATTTTTCACACCACATCATCTAGCCCCAAACTAAGTAGAGCTTCTATTATGGGAATTACATGACTGATATACTACTTGTATACTTTTTTTGTAAATACATACATATTATACATAGATAATATGTATATTATTGTTCGTTAACTTTGAGTTTAAAAGTGAACATGTGCGAATTTCGACAAGAGTGTGATACATCCGGAGAAATCCACTGCCTGAAATAGTCCTCTCCATGAAGGCTACCACGACTACGTGTATCGCGATGGAAACATGAGTAAAGTACATCGCCGTACTGTCCAACTATCGCCTGAAACACAGGATTACTTAGTTCAGAAAAAAATATTATACTTAACTATATTTATAATTATATAGTGCACTTTTGTTTTTTATAATTACAAGTTTCTTTGAATAAAAATGCATTTGTTATTTATTAATATGATTGATGTTCATACTATGTTATTTGTTTGTATTTAACCGTTTATGCATGCTTCTAACTTTTTATTGTGAGCGTTAAATCTTTATCTGACCTTCAGATGTTTTGTGGACTTTTCAGAATGAGCAAAAAGAACATATTCGGCAAGATGACTTACAGCCAAAGATTTAGTACGTCTAGTAATTCCGAGCTGTCCGAGGAGGACGAGGGACTGGCGACTCTGATCGGCGACATACAGGCGACGTCTGCACTCATGTGCCGGGACGAGCTGGACTCGGAGAGCAGTCTCAGGTGCCTGCCGGCGACCGCCACGCGGGAGCAGCGGTACATCGAGCTGATGCGCACCATGCAGTTCGGTAAGACAACCTACAGCAAATCTTAACTTGAATGTATGTTGAATGATAAAATAAATAATGCTGGTCATTTTTCATACAGCATCATCTAGCCCCAAACTAAGCACAGCTTGTATTATGGGAAACTACATGATTGATATACTACATAGATACTTTTTTTGTAAATACATACATAATTATACATAGACCAAGACACCACCAGACCCGAGACAATTTTACGACCTTTGTGGCCCATTGGGCGAAGGCCCGCCTGAGGCGCAGAAGGTTGCGGGTATTATTTTTTTGTGTAGGTAGGTCCTTTTACCTATCTACTTACCTAGCCATGCATGTTGCTCTCAATGCATATTAAATCAAATTTAGTACCTACTTGGTAAGTAGTACAAGAATATATCGATTTCTCAGTAAGCGATTTTTTTTTGAGAAATAAATGATCTTATACCGTAAATGGGTAACTTACGTTTAGGGCGCACTTAGATTTCCAGAACTGAAATTATCGTGGTTTGGTATCGTTTAAGGATATTATTACGATTATACCGTACTTGGTATAATCGTGATAACTATTTACTATTCTCCTGCTGTCGTTTCATTGACCGTTTCGAGGTCCTTTCTCATGAGCACCGTCTTTGAGCACGCGACCACGGCCGTAAAAATATCCTTAAACTTGAGCGGAATGTAACAGTAGTCAGTCCAGTCACGCAAAAATTACTGTATAAATAGTAATTGTTGCGTGACTGGACTGACTCACTGATAATCAACACCACTGCCTTAACTGTAAGTGATAGAGTAAACATTTTCCGAAATATAAATAAAATATATACTATCAAACATAAAAAGTTTGAATAAGAACTTATAATTGTGCGATAATACTAATTAATAATTGATAATATTAGTGCTTTCTAACTCCATTCAGATCGATCGACCGACAGATCGGCCAATGGTGTCTCGTGAAATCGCGACTGGCCTGCCACCTTAAAGTATATTATACATTGCAGAAACGTTTGAGATGATAGCGGAGTGCGCAGAGAGCGGCTTCCGGTTCACAGTACCGTACCACTTCGAAGGCACAGTGCGCGCGGCCGGTGAAAGAGCTCATCCCACGCGCATGAAGCGACTAGCCCAGGAAGCATCCACGTTAGCCACGTCGCTGCCACTCTCGTATTCTTCCTCTGTCTTCGTACGGACGGACACGGACCGTCTTGACGTCATGAAGGTAGGATATTCACTTCTGGTTTAGTTTCTGCATCGTTTGCTTGTGAGGATTGAAAGGTAACAGCTAAGACTGGATCCGTAGAAAAGACTGCTAGTGACACACCGATCCTGAAAGATTTGACAAGTGGATAGATTACTGGCTGCCACCCATGTCTTACGCTTACGTGGTACCCGGATAAAAGTAGGCTATGTATAGCCCAGGTCATGATCTGTTCCATCAATCTGATCTGCACGGTAACTTTTTATCAACAGGTTAAACAACTTAGCTTGTTGGCCGTATGCTAAGTTAAAATTGGTACTGATTTTTTACAGTCAGTGACTGAATTAGATAAACTTTGGTGAAAAATACTTGGACCTTACATGTACTTTAACTTAACAATGTTGTGTTTTCTAATGTTCATTTTGAAATGACACATCAGAAAGACAATTAACAGAACGAGACTAAGTACTGTTTAGTTAATCCACTGTTAAATTAAGGCCCTTTATTGTATCTCAGCATGCTAGTCCTTTTTAGAATATTATCACGACTATACCACGTACTTTGCTATTCTCATGCAGACGTTTCGTTGAGCGTTCCCGTCTTACATAAAATGTTACCAAACCACGATAATTTGAATTCCATGCATGGTCCTTGCAGGTGCTAATAACCGGTCCGTCGGACACGCCGTACGCGAACGGCTGTTTCATCCTGGATGTGTACTTCCCGGCGGAGTACCCCACGGTACCGATGCTGATCAACCTGGAGACGACGGGCCGGCACTCGGTGCGCTTCAACCCGAACCTATACAACGACGGCAAGGTCTGCCTCTCCGTGCTCAACACCTGGCACGGACGCCCCGAGGAGAAGTGGAACGCGCACACCTCCAGCTTCCTACAGGTCACTCTACTATTACTTGACTTGTATGAGTTAGTTTATGGTAATGTTCCAACACCTGGCATGGATGTCTTAAGAAGAAGTGGAACGCGCATACGTAAGTAATGATCATAAACCTGGCACGGACACCTTGAGGAGTTTCCCGAAAACTACAGCGCTGTCTCGAATATTCGAGAAATCTCTTTCTACTCGATACTAGGCGGCGGTAGAAAAGATAATGGATTTATTTGATAAGAGATGGCGCTAAGGTACCGTAACTGCGCACGTCACACTTGTGCTGCTTGTATAAATTTTATTTCCTAATCTAGCGAGACGAATTTGATGCTGCTGTTTCAGTAATCCGATGGTCCGGTGTTGAAACGTAGTATATATCGGGTGAAAATAAATATTATGGTGATATAAGAGCTGATGTGATTATGAATTCGGAAGGTAGACGACGGAGCTCATCGATGTGAATAACCTGGAGTAATACAGGGCTTTAAACCTATCTCAGGCAACAGTCTCACACAAAACAGCCAATAGTAAAAGACCTTACAGATTAAGAACTCAATGTGTTGAACTTGAACTTATAATGCCAGCAGCATTATTATTTATAGCACACAATTCGTGTGGTTCTTTACCCTCAGTGTACGAGTCTAGCACTTGTTTTATTCCAACCTTGTACAATATTGCAGGTGCTGGTATCGATTCAGTCGCTGATCCTGGTACCGGAGCCGTATTTCAACGAGCCGGGCTACGAGCGCAGCCGCGGCACACGCGT
Source organism: Perizoma affinitatum (assembly GCA_961405105.1). NCBI lineage: Eukaryota > Metazoa > Arthropoda > Insecta > Lepidoptera > Geometridae > Perizoma > Perizoma affinitatum. The sequence goes on along the minus strand of OY560205.1, from coordinate 8,894,784 downwards.
GGGCGCGGCCGCCTCCACCGAGTACAACTCCAACATCTACCAGGCGTGCGTGCGGTGGGCCATGCTCGACCATCTACGGAACCCGCAACCCGGCTTCAAGGAGGTACAATAACATTTATCACTCCTACTTTAAAACCCCGCCGTTATCAGAGGTCTGTTACAAGTCGAAGCCATTGTGTATCTCTGTGTATCTGTGTGTGTGTGTGTGTGTATGACCTGTGCCTGTTTCTGTGGCATCGTAGCTCTTTCTGCTTACTTTGGGGCTAGATGATGCTGTGTAAAAAAACAGTTTTTACAAGCGATGCCAGGAGCCCGTTTTGGGTAAAAGATTGCTTGTTAAACGGATGGACTGATTTCAACCTTTGAAAAGTGGATATGAATATAGTTCTAAAATAGGTTGCATTGTGCTACATCACTATAGGGCGCTACAATAGATGGTGATGCAGTTTTTTGCTCTAGTTTTGTAGGAATCTGACATAGGTTTGTGTGCACAGGTGATCCAGACACACTTCTGGCTGAAACGCAACGAAATCATGGAGACGGTGAGCGGCTGGATCTCGGAGCTCGAAGGGCAGAGCGGAGACGAGCGCACGCAGCGCAGTATACAACTCAACCTGATGGCGCTCAAGGTAATACACAACGATAATCAACTAACTAGAACAAACGGTGGGCGGCTACCAATTAAGTCACGATATCTTTACCAGTCAGCTCGAAATTCTTGGAATGTTTAAGCTCGAAGCACAGATTACGAAATTCTTGAAATTTCCCTTTGAAGAATTGTATCATGGTGTTTGTTGTTTCAACAGCGGCACTACGTGAAGCTGCAGGAGGAGCTGGGCAAGCTGCCGTGCCCGCCCGGGCTGGAGGAGCTGGACGAGCCGTTCATGCTGCCCGTGGCCCCCTCCTCGCCGCACCCCGCCTTCACCTCGCCGTCGCTTCCCGCCTTCTCCTCGCCGTCGCACCCCGCGCTCCCGCTCCCCGCCGCACCCTTCGGCGCGCCGCACATCTCCCACCACGACTCCAGCGAAGACCTCGACCACGACATGGAGAAGATCGTCTCGCAGGTACTGACCATGGTGGGCACCCACCTACTGTATACAGACACATACATAGTCCTGGCCCCACACTAGGATTGCCTGTGTCGTAGGTATCAGGAACTAGGAGTACCGTGGTACCACAACACCCAGACCCGGAACTAATATCTGCAAAACATGCAAACATTTGTCCCGCAGCGGGAATGGAACCCGCATCTTTTGCGCCGGCTACTCGCCCACCACACAGCAACGTCATCAAGTGTTACTTAACGGAAAACTTCAAAACCATTGCCAGTAACTGTCAATTAATATAATAGTTTACTGTTGCGTCGCCGCTGGTTAATAGTCTGCGATCGTGTTCCGAATTGTACTATACTATATAAACTTGGCTATGGCATTTATTTTGTCAAGCTTAGCAATAATAACAGGCGCACGTCTGTGTTTGACTCTCCCTTCCTCAAGTGGTCCTGTGCCTCTTAGGACTCTGGTTCTTCTACTATACTAGTACTCTCCTATATAAACTTGGCTATGGCACTATTTTGACAATGGCAATCATTCAATTTTCAATCATGGCAATTTTAACAGGCGTGCATGAGTCATATGCTTCCTCATGAGGTACTGTGCCTCTTAGGACTTAGTTAGTCCTACTATACTAGTAGGACTAACTATGCACGGGCATTGGGATATCTATTGTGCTATTGGCTACACGAATACACGTTCATGTATCTAAGACTTCTTATGTCTTGGACTCCACGGCTGTTTTTTCCACAGTAACGAAAACGATTGACTTTATCGTATAACATCCTCAATCCTCCCTATTTTGTAAACTTCGTCGAAACCATGCGAATCGTTTTCGTAATTTTTCAATGGAGACGCAAAACAAACTATAGGTTGTGTAAAAAAATCGTTGTTTGTTTTCAGGTTCTTGACTGATGAAGGTGTGATCAGCCTTGCCCCGGCCCGCGCCCCGCCTCGCCCCGCCCGGCTCGCGTTGCGGCGACTCTAGAGGACTACCGCTCGCCACTCCCGGGGGTTGGAATATTTCACTTCCGCTCGAGTTTGACGCGTCGCTCGTGGAGACGACTGGCGAGCTTAGATATTCGTAGTCCCACTTCCATGGGTGGTTCGTAAGCTGTCCGCGCGCTTTCTTTTTATTAAAGTCGACAAATGTTTCGTGATTTTGCGCGTGGACGTGGACCGCTCTAGTTATTCTACGATATAGGATGGATGTTTGTACAAAGTGCGGTTGGATTGGGTTGTGTGCACCGACGCCAAGCACTGGAAGTACAGCGGCCGCGCCGCGCCAGCATTTATCATAATGTAGCTAGTACATGTATCCGTGTGTTTTAAATGTTTATACGTAATTCGATGTCGACTGATGTTCGTACGCGGCACTAGGCCGCTCCATTATAACCTTAGAGTAAGTTTGTGTAAAATTGTAATCTATCGATGATATTACGAGTATCACTATTATTGGCGCTAGGGCCGTGAGATCTCTTGTCGAATGTCACTAGTTGTAACGCAGCTATATCATGCATAATTTTATTGTAAAGTTGACATTCGAATAGCAGTTACCGTAGTCGTCGCTACTGTATTATTTATTAATACAATTCGCACTAAAACCCGCTCAAACCGCGGACTTCATAAATGTATTTTATTTTAGAATTTGTGTTTTTATAGTCTACTATTTTTTTTTTGTTTACTAGGCATTTAGTGGGAGCTTTTAGTTTAACAAGTATTGTGATACTAAAATGGGCCCGAGCGCCCGATAAGCTATTTAAGAAGACGGAGTACGAGGACGTTACTCCTGTGTGTTACGTACAGAAGGCGTGGGGACGCTCAATTTTGAACTTTACCGTTATAAGTATACGCTACATAATGACATGCCCCGTTAACCTCCCGCAAACTCCCCGTTTAAACATCACCAGCGGTCTCCAGAAGTCAATATTATTTTGCAATATCTTAGTATTTCTCTAAGCGGCGTTTTAGAACCTTTTAAATTATTATTTGTATATAATAACGTTAACCTTTTGTATTTAAGTATATTTAAAGCATTCATATTGCTCTCAAAGAGTAGGCGGAGTCGTATTTTATCAAATTATTAAATTATAATCATACCTAATGGATACGCATCTAGTAAATTATGTATAGGCCTAGCCGATTTCAGTTGTATGTTTATTTTGATGTCAATAATGTTTAGTTTTCGGTGCTCTGCGCACATTATCGAGTCTGGGATCTGTTCGAAGATGAAATTTCAATGATATGAGTTGTATGTACATAAAAATCATCAGTTGGGTACTAGGTAGGTGCGGTTCCGCTCGGTACTTTCATTTTAAGGTGAGTTTCATGTTCTTTGTTTATGATATTGACTGTGAGTTTCGGATTGTAAATAAAAATTTATGTTATCGCCTACATATTATGTTGTTTTATTATATTTCATTATTATATTTTCGTTTATGTATATGTACAGGTTATGGACAAAAAGATTGTAGGTGTAAGAATAAAATACACTGCATATACCATATAAATTTTATTATCCATCTAACTATTTACATTGTCACAATATAAAAAGCTAACTTAGACGAATTATTATGAGTTCACTTCTAGCATTCTGTCTAATCTACCGAGGTTACATTTCCATCGAGAACACCTTAACAAATAAATAATTTAGTGATTATTTCGTTATTTCATCTTACGCAAAAATTCGTTCACACAAACACAAAAACTGTTTTATGTAAAAGAATCTTTGAAAATCCATCACAGCTGTGATATTTTAGTAACAATTTATTTACATATGTAGATTAACTATCTATCTACACTAACATCTATTGGTATGACCTCTCGAAAGTGCTTTATGGATTATCTAATAGTTTTGACATTGGTTAACTAAAATTGTAATACTATTCCATTTATGGCACATAACAAAAATATTACTTCCTCTGTGTCCTTTTCGTGAAATCTCCCTAAAAATAAACGAGTATTTAATGCACAACAGCCAGATAATGATTATGTATTTCTGTTAACTACACTTTAGTTTTCATAGCAGGTAAGAAAAAGCAATCAAGTGAGATCGCCTCCGAGGGACAGTCGGTGACATTAGTCCTATTTTATTTGTCATCATCCCACAAGGGTTTTTTCTTTGTTTCGTACAAATTAAACAAACGCGCTATAAATTAAGGATTGTATATTTAATTAACTATATAGAAACTACAGGTGCCGTTTAATGGGGTAACTAAATAGGGTAAGTTTGTTGGGGGAGTTATTGCAGGAAATCCGTGATAGCCATTTTACCTTAATAGTAAAGAGCATTCGAAAACTTAATTGTTATTATGTTATTTGAATGCATACGGCCCATGGTAAGAAAGTTAAAAAATATATTGTATGCATTTACTGTTATCATGGCGGTCGATGACTTCATCTCTGTTTTCTACCTATAACTAGAGGTAGAAAAAAGTCTGCCTAGTTTAATATTATGAAGATATTGCAATTATTTTTTTCTGTGTAAGTATTATTATTATTCTGTTGTATAAATAAATATATATCTCTGAGTCACTGACTGTAAATAATAATCTAGCAGAAAATAGGATGAGATTCGGTCACAGAGGAATCAAGGTGAAGATACGGGGGTTACTTCTTCTTGTACGGCTCGTCCGCTTGCATCTCGATCTCACTCAGGTCCAGCTGGCCAGCCTCCACGCAGGACTTGCAGCAGAATCTAGAAAAGAGGTAAGTTTGGAATATTTATATGAGCTGCTCGTACAGACATTGGACGGTACACATACCACCGCTTAATTCAGTCTCAAATTTTGAAATATTTATTATAATATATGTATTTGCTGATACGCATAATCCGATTACGATCAACATTCGTCACTGTTCGGGGTCTATGTCATTTAGTGGACTTTTACAGGCTTTGATGGTCTACATATTTTTCTGTAGTGTCTAGAAATCTGGATCTGATCTGATCTCATTACTACTCAATGCGTTAAATAGATAACATTTATTGATTATAATTTCCATGATTATTTTAATTTATTTAGTGAATTGCCTGTTACTGAATCAATTGGTTGTTTTGTGAACGAAATTATTAATTTTGATTAGCTGTTTGAGCCATATTTTTGTATATTGTACATAGTTATACAAATATATTTACTATATCAACAAAAAAAAATGTTTCAGAATTACTCGGAATAAAGCATAACTCGTTTGCGGTGGTGTGAATGCCATCGCGTCTCCGAAGGGAGACTTGCAGAATCGGTAACGCTACGTTATACCACAGAAGTTGAAGGGTGAGTCCCATTTTATAATCCATAAATAATTGTTACCATACAATTTTCAAGAGTCAAGAAAATTGCAAAATTTTCAGGGAAAAAAAATATGAGAAAGTTTATTGCGGTTCTGCTACCGTTACTTAGCTGTGGTGCTACCTGTGTTACCACTAGATCCTTTTTGAACAACTGAAGTGGCAAAGTAGCATACGGCCCACCTATTGATAAACGGTTACGACGTATGGACGCTTGCAACACCAGAGGTATCAATCGCGCGATTGCCGACCCTGAGACATTGTCATCTGGAGACTTAAGTCTCATGCCTATAACTTCACCGGTACCCTTCGAAACGGAACACAGCAATGCGAGCTTTACTGTTTGGTGGTAGAAATAAGTGTGATGGCAGTACTTCCTCAGAAGTGCTCTTTCACATGAAGCTCTATTACTTCTAGGACTTACCTTGAGTAGTATTTGTGTTTGCAAAACTTGCCCTGTACGATCAGTTCACAGTCCGCGAAGTAAGCACTGTCCGTACATTTCGACGGAATCACCATTTCTGTAGATAAAATGTCGCGATAAGATAATTTTGTAAACATCAACCAATGTTTGTGACAAATAAATGATTATAATATTGACTGGAAAACTCTCGATGTTACCCAGTTCACAGATACTATATACTAGTCCCCAGGTGTACCTATTCTATAGAGTTTGCAAATGGGAAAAAAATAGGGAAACTGAAACGGATGAACTGATTTCTACGCGTTATTTATAGGACTGTAGCGATATCTCTCGCCACATGATTGAGCACGTTACATCGCATCAACGCAGAGTTAAGGCAACGAGCTACTGTATTACGAATAGCTACCACATACAGTACTCAGATGGTCTAGATCGCGTAAGCATTTTTACGCAATCTGAACATATTTAATACCTCCAACAAACAACTTTCGGTCCTAGGACCACGAGCAACTGGCTCAGATGGAAGATCTACCCTTTGCAAATGGAGGGCACATTACCAACCGTGTTCTCTATACGACTTCAATGAAAATCGGATCTCTTGACAGAGTGGACGACCGCCCTGAAGAATTGATATCCCGTAAGGATTTCCTTCAGGGTATTACAATTAAGCTCCATTTGTGTTGTGTCGCAGCATCTCTGCTGCGTTCATACAGTGGACCTTCCAATACAGTCTTGATTCGGACAGTCTTATTATCATCGTTGGAAATAGCTTTGATCTTAAGATCTGTATGTTGCTGTTCAAAACTTTGAACTACTCTCGGTTCTTACCTTGTACGTTGATCTGCACAGACGAGGAATGCGAGCTGTATTGGTTCGAAGCGTGGCAGCCGTAAATGCCACTGTCGCTTACTGTCGCCCGCGGTATCGTCAGCCTCGTTCCTATGGAAACATTATATAAAATATATTAAATCGACTGACTCAATCTGTGACTCTCAGAACTAAACATGATCAAAAAGGCACAGTTTTCTTTTCTGCAACCTTTATTATAAATCGGTCCATCGGGTGGGAGGCGCAGTGTCCTCATAAAAGAACCAGTACGCATACCTGTGATCCACATCCTGTCAGTGGGCGCCAGCTGCACGTTGTCCTTAGTCCACGTGACCCTAGGCTCGGGATAGCCGTCCACGTTACAAGGCAGGCTGAGCTCACTACCAGCTGATATCGTCGTCGAAGCGGGCAGCAATTGAGCCTGTACTTCCACTGTATAATACAAATTAGTTTAGCATCGACTTTCTGGCTGTTAAGGGATGCATTTGTTGAAACACTTTACAGGTGATTAGGAATGAACCAAAAGAAACAGGCCGATGGGAGACTCCGTGGCCGACCCGAATCACCCCCATGTATGTTTGTTTTTTTTTATAGCTCAGGAACTAGGGCAAGGTTTGTGTTCTGATTTCGATTATGTCTTGAGGGAAAGAAGCACGATTTTGTGATGAAACCGTTGGATTAACTAGTAGAAAAAACTTCAAGTATTTATTTGATTTGAATACTCGTATGTTTAATACTTATTTGTTTGAAATTAGATACGCCTATTGTATATTTCGGCTTAAAGATACGACTTAATAGCAAACAAGCAAAGTTTATAAGCTTATAGAACTTGCATACTGCTTCGCACGCAATCATACATTCATGTTGAGGCTCAATAATAAGTTCCTACACCCCTACGGAATGAAGCACGGTGCTTTATTCCACAACCAATAACACAGTCACTGTTTTTACAATACAACAAATTAGTAGGTACTCACAATATTACGAGTAGTTTCTGTGAGTCCTAAAATACTTTACCAGGAAATTATTTGTTATGTTCAGCGTGATAAAATATCACACAATCCAGTTATGAATCGAAACCCAATGCTTATTAATACAGCGTTATCTAAGAGGTCATGCTAGCACTAAACACAGGTCGCATGCAGCATGCACAAAACCGAGTCAGACGATAAGCGTTTTGCGCAATTCTCCGGGGTCACGTAAGCGCAATTTTGCCAACTATATACTAAAACATGGCATTATGTAGTTACGTGGCCCAAACCAAGAAGTCACATAGCATAGAGTGCCGAAATAGAGCGGCAGGTCTTTTCGGGGTTACCCATATTATGGGACTTCTTGTGGCTTACTTTGTGCGCAGGTTCCATCTTACCAATATACGGCTGGGTTGCAATCTCTGGTTTTTGAGTGGTGGTGGTTGTTGAGGTTGTTTCTGGTTCCCTTGGCGTGATGGGCACCACTCGGTCGCGCGGCACGAAGTACAGGCCGCCGATCGCATTGTCGTCCGGTTGGTAGGCCTGCACCGTCACCACCCACGTCGCCGGCTTGCCTAGCCCGTTGTACGCGTAACAGGCGTATTCCCCGAGCGTGTCGGACGCCAAGTTTCTGATCGTCAGTATCTGGTCGCGGGCTTCGTATAGCGAGTTGGAAAAGGGCACCATAGGTCCGTTTATGCCTCGGTACCAGAAGATGTTGGGCGTCGGGTAACCGTACGCGCGACAGCGCACTTCCAGCGGACGGTACAGCTCGCCGACTATCATCGCGTTGGCCTCGCCCGCGATGTACGCTGGCCCGTTCACCGGATCTAACCACCCCCGTTTGTTAGTCACTATTCTACCCGAGCTTGTGAATGTCCCTCGCCATTGTTGTTATTCGTTACATTCACAAACCCGTTGTTAATTTGTCTACTAAGCGAAGATTTAATTGATGGAAGGACAGAACAGAATGAGAATGAATTGGGCGTTCATAAAAGGCGCGAAAACGAAATGATGTTTGTTTAACTCTTACTTATCGGGGTTCTGGGTAATGACTTGTAAGAATGCAATGTTGTGGCACAATAAGATTGTTTTGCGAGTTTCCTAGAAATCCCAAAAATAAGAAGAAAGGTTAACAACCTTCGGAATCTCCGTAATCTTGCTCCGCGCACGCGCAAAGTAGCGACGACGCGATTACTACTATCACACGACCGCAATTCATGGCTGCTGAATAAAGACTGACCAGCCAGTCCATGCTGTCCACAGATAAAATCTGTCTATTAGCGGGATGACCGGTCTGACCCATCTCACTATCTAATAACATTAGCTGCGATAACAGACTTTTTGTAACAAAAGCAATTTTTCTGCTCGGCATAGGTTTGTAGGAATTGTGTGAACTATGATCTCAATAAAAAAAGTTAAGTGACTCAGAAATGGCAAGAATTGAAATGTTGTATAAATCTTTTAGATTTTTTTGTACCACTAAAGTGGTAAACAAGCAAATATTATTAATTAAGTCAGAAGGTCAACTATTTGTTTACAATTTAATTAGAACACGAAACAAAAACAAATCAGTAGGTACTTAGCTGTTGTTTTTGTAAGTAAAATATTGCGGCTTATATCCACGTAAAAAGTATCAACTGCAGATAATATGCCTGTTTATCTTAGAGGGGGAACCCGTTGATGGGTTTCGGTTGTACCCAATTCGACCTATCGATAACCGAACGTTTGATTCGTTTAACGGATCAGGTCAAACGATTAACAAATCAGGTCGATTAAAAAAAATATTGATGAGAAAAGTTGATGAATGGCTCTGTTTCTACTCTGTTCTGTCGTTCCATGTTGGTAGAGTACGGAACATAAGTTTTTTATTTATTTTAAGAAGATACGTTAAGATTTATTTAATATGTGTCTGTAGTCATAGGGTATCTTGATTTAGGTAAATAAAAAACTATGCTCGTCAATAGAATAGAAAAGATAGGATAGAAAGTGATTGAATGCAGTCAAAGAGTCAATCGAAATAAGATGTAGAAATGCTAGCATCAACATTACTCAGTTAATTTAAAACTATCTACTCAAAAGGCTCATACTCAAACATTATTAAAATCATTGCAAAAAGTCCAATGCGGTTATGTTAATGGTTCTAATCTGCTCATTATATTAGAAATATGACGCGCCATATCACGGCAGGCCAGCCATACTATCAAAAACTAGCTGAATAAAATTTTCGGCTAGCATTGATCGCTGGCTTGGCGTTATATGATAGCCTCTTTGATTTACATGTAGCTAGTAGCCAAGCAAATAGTAGGTACCTACGCATTCGAGGGTTGCCTACCGACTTGACGGTATAGGGCGCCGATAGACATCAGGCCTTCATATGTTCCCGTAAGAGCAAACCCCGTTTTTGTGGTGCGCTACTCGGAACAAGTAAAATTGCCGCGAATTGATATGAACATGTTGAATTATTATCGTGTCTGCATGATCTGTTCCGGATATTGTGGCACCATTGTACTCGTAGTTCCTGATACCCACGACATAAGGAATCCTACTGTGGAGTCAGGACTATGTATGACTGTTGAGTGATTTATTTTAATTGTTAAACTCCTCTACACATCTACAAGATACCTTGAGGAATGCCGAGGACGTTACAAAAACTGGCTTAAATATTTCAAGACCTGGTTCAAAAATATGATTAAGTTTAAATATGATCTCTTCGTACACCAACCGAGCGCAGTAATCCGCGTGAAACTCGCGAGTTTCACTCGCTATACAAGTATGTCGGGCAGGCAAATTTTTGAAGCGAGTTTTTTCGCAGCGAGCTAACTGTGACCGATGCCTATGCCTACATGGTGTCGCTGACTGTACTCGCTTGGCTACTAGCAATGTAAACCGGAAAGGCAATTAGGTGCGTGCACACTCACCGTGGACTTGCAGTTGTATCTCCTGCTGCGCGCTGCCGAGGCTGTTGTCACCGATGCAAACGTACACTCCGGAGTCGTTTCGGAACAGAGATACGATCTCTAGCGCTCCGTCGGAGAGTAGTCGGTAGCGGTCGTGGTCTCCATCGATCTTATTGAGGGAACAGATTAAAGTTCGATCATCAATTTGCTATAACCCGTGATTTGATGAAACTCCTACGTGGATTCCGAGCGACAGCCGGAATTTATCTTGTACTAGCTTCTGCCCACGGCTTCACTCGCGTGGTGTTGATAAAAAGTAGCTTATGTGTTATTCTAGGTCACGAGCTATACATTATCCAAATGTTATCTAAATTGGTTCTGCCATTACAAAGATCAATAATAATAAACGGACATCCAAACTTACAAAAATAATACGGTAGTATGATCGACCACCTACTACAACATTACCTATTTTGAAGTAGAAAGTAAGAATGATGTGATGGTATCTTGATTTCCCAAAGTTAGGAATGCAAAACTTTAAAACCAAAATAAATAGCCTAGCATGGTAGTTATCAATTTCCATACCGTGATTTCCCCGAAGCGCCATGTGATCTTGGGCGGCGGGTTGCCGTGGAAGATGCACTTGAGCGTGGCCTTGCCGCCCTCCGCCACCGCCACCTCAGTCTGCGTCTCCTGGCTGGCGTGCGGCGCCCGAGGTGCATCTGTAGAGAACACTTGCATTCATCATCATGCGGTGACCAACTGGTGTCGGAGTTTTAAGGCTCTAAGGGCTCACGCCCACATCGTCAGATATTCCAATTTACCTGGCCTGTAGGTGGTGATAAGCTGAGTAGCCGGTGGTGGAGTGGTTGGTTCTTCGGGCATGAGGCAGAGACGCGAGCATCCTCGCGAGCAACACTTGCCGACTCCTCGACAATCCGCGTCGTCTCTGCACTCCAGATGGCACGTGCTTTCCGTGCTACGCGAGTTATCCACGGGGCAGGAACCGGGTTTTTCAACTAAAAAATTAATACAGTTGAGAATTTGAAACGATGACATGACGACATTAGAGGCACAGACATGAACCATTTCTTTTTACAGGTTTTATTTTTTTGATGTCTATCATAGCCTAAGTCTTACTCTACAGTCTTAAAATGCTGTACATTTTTCATGCAGCATTATCTAGCCCCAAAGTAAACAGAGCTTGTGTTATGAGAACTACATGACTGATATGCTACTTTATATACTTTATTTTTGCAAACATTTGTCACGCGGCGGGAATCGAACCCGCAACCTTCTGCGTCTCAGGCGGGCGGGGGAGAATCGATGGGACGATAAGGTTATAAAACCTTATATGGCACGAAGAAAAGTCGCGGTTCGTCCTCGTTGTTTTCGGCATTTTTGAGTTATTAATAAAACCTCGGAGCTCACTTTCTCTGATCTCGGGAGGTACATACCGGCTCTGCAATCAGTCTCGTAGCGGATCTCCTGCGTGAGACCGTCGCGGTACGGTGTCAGCACGCAGCGCTGACTCTCGGAGCATGACTTGTTTATGCATGGGTGTTGCAGGCACTTGCATCTGTACCAAAAAACAGCATAGAGACGTCAAATTAAAAATCTTCCCCTACTTTACGTAATATGGGCGAAAACGTTATTAGTTTTCTTATTTTTGATGGGATAATACTGTACACCAATTTTTATCTCAATATGCTTGGAACTGAGGGAGATACTACTGATTGTACAAAACGTTTGACAAGAGCTCAAATTTAAAATCGCACGGTAATAGCCAGCAAAGGTGTCCTCGCTTTTCTCATAATACCAGCCGTTTAAGAAAACCCAGGATGCGCTCCAAGTGTATGTACCTACACTTGAGATTGTCACGCACTCAGTTCACCTCTTCCCTACCTTTCGCATCCATCGTCCCCGCGGATGCGTTCCAGTCCGTATGCACACTTAAGGCTGTCGCACTCCTGGTGTAGCAGCGTGCAGTTAACTTCCTCCTGCACGCAGGCGCAGCGCACGCAGCCACGTGACGTCATCGTCTTCTGGACCCCGTAGGGGCAGGACAGCTGCGCACAATGCTCTTCGAACTGCTCACACTCGGGCAGGACTTCGTTTGTGTCGGTGTCTGAAACATTTTGCGGCGTCAGAACGACATTCACGTTACTACAATCATTTCACTACGTTGATCACAGGTGTTTTTATCAGTCCCCTAACCAGTGGCCTTATTGCTTAGCATCAAATCGATTACGAAGGAACTCCAAAGAAGTGGAGACGTTAAATTTTCCTCTATTGGTGATATTTGACGCAAACTTTCGAATGTCTTCTATATGCTCCTACCGAGACTAGCGATGGGAGTTGTGGTCTGATGGCCTTAAACATTCTCAGTTACCAATAATGGAGAAATAATCAGTATTATGTAATTACTGAGTGGTTGGTTGCTCGTTTAGCACTTCGTGCTTGAAACGGTTTTTTTCTATTTATTCTGGAATTGCAGCATTTCTGAGGTTGAACTCCTGACTGTGGAGTTTTAATACTAATAATAAAGCCAACTATACCTGGCACGCAGTGGGCGGAGTACTGCACAGCCTGCGTGGTGGGGTCCCTGTACGCGGAGGCCACGCATTTCTCGTTGGCTGAACAGTTGGCGACGGAGCATGGGTCTTCGACGCATTTGCATCTGAGGAACATTCGAGACATGATTAGAGACTGATATTCTGTCACAGAACCTACGGGTACATACGTTGGGTAGGCAACGCATCAGTGATGTCCCTGATATTGCAAATTGCAATAGGCAAAGGTATGGCCTAGCCGAGACTGCTTTCCACAAAAAAAAAATATATGTTAGAATATTCTAAACTAAAAAACCAACTCTCTCAGATTTTATGTTCAGGATGAGTAGTTCACAAATAGTTGGTAGTACAAAATATTTCGGAATAAAAAACACAATCGAAATAAGGTAAGTGGACTCTTAAAATGTTACCTCTCACAGCCTTTATCTGCTGCTATTCGCTCGACTCCGTACGAGCAGTGGATCAGTTCACACTCTTGCTTCTCGCGCTCGCAACTCGGAGGCTCCTCGCACGAGCAACGCTGGCATCCTTCAGAAGCCACGATGGTCTTGATTCCGAACAAGCACGTCGACTCCAGGGCTTCGCACTCATCGCTGTATGCGTTGCATAATACCGCTTGCTCTTCCGTATCTGCAGGATTGAATTTATAAAGTTGACCGTGTGGTGGCTCTGAATAGTGATCGTGCACTTCGTGATGATGTTGGTGATTATCTAAGTTAGTACAGCTTAATCAGTACCAACTTATTATGTGAAAGATAGAAGTGGTACAGATTGGCAACACTGTTTAGTACTAATATTTCACTTACCTACTTACCTAAGCATGTTCAATAAGTGTTTGAGTGCCAGAAAGAAAGCATGCAAGCGTGCAAAGGGTGGATGAGCTGCTAGCAAGACAAGAACATATCAGATAATAGTTGTAAACTACACTTGAAGTAGAAATATAAAAAAAAGACCAAGCGGACGATAAACAGCGCCAAAGCTGTTGGCAAAGACAACGAACTGACGACAACATTGAGAAAGCGACAGAGCCCTATTCCTTATAAAAAAAAACAACCGTAGCAAAACAACTTTTTCCCTCTGCATCACGAACGAACAGGACAAAGTTTTTTTAAACTCGGTTGAATTTTTCATAGAATTAGGGGCTCAGTACCGGATGGGTTGACATTGCAGAGGTCAGCGCATTCCTCGTAGGAGACGAAGTTGTTGTCGGTGCCCCCGCAGCCCTGGTATGCGAACACGAGGCAGTCGGCGCGAGCAGGACTGTAGTGCCAGCGGCGCGAGGGTGACACCTCGCACGACTCGCCTATCGCCACCTCCTGCAGACACGCCGGCGCTGCGCCCCAACCCTATGTTAGTCACTCCCGACGTGAAACCTAAACCCCGCAAAGGCTAATCGTCCCTCTTTATTTTATTAGAAAGGAAGAGACAAGTTTCAAGAGGTTTTATTCCACTACGAGCGTAGAGAGACGGTGAGCTAGTTGGGTTATTGAGAACTTTTTAGAGATATCGTCTGAGTTGCATTCACTTTTATTAAGGCTGTATAGAAAGAAGCACATGCTTAGCCTGATCTGTCTGGCGTTCTAGAATACGGTTCTTTAGTAAGTTACTGGTATTAAAATCTCATGAATACTCGAGCATAGGTTATGAATAATAGGGAATAAACCCTCCACCCTGAGAATAAGGTTAAGTGTTACCTGGTCCAGCTTCTTTGCAGAGGTCCTCGCATTCTTCTATGGTGGAGAATCGGTTGGGTCCACCTTGGCAGCCTCCGTATGCGAACTCTCCGCAAGATCCTGTCGCGGTGTCGAAGAAGAACTTGGGAATGGCTGCTCTGCACGGGCCAGGGTTCACTTGAGCGCGGCAGACATCTGTATCAGACAAAAAGGTAATGTGTATAGAACATGTTTACCTATCAAACTACCTTTCGACGGATTCGACGGTCGGCTCTCGTACCGAACGGACGTGTAGGACAGCTCCACGCTACTTTACCATTTAATTTTTTGCTAATTGTGCTGTGATTGGCTCATCGGTTAATTTTTAATTCCTTGTCACTCCTGTACAAATTGAACGGCAGTCTCCTCCCAGTGGGCGTGCCTAGAGAGGGACATCTGCTTTCTGCAAGCTGCTGCGGCTCTAGAGGTCGCCTGCTCAGAAACTTACCATGAGTAAGTGTCACTTTTTGCATTCTTGATTGGATCCGAACTGGGTGCAGCCTGTGTCTCGGTCCGTGATCATACCAACTACGCCAGAGAGCAAGTGTGCGGCCGCATCGAAATAGGCAAGCACTTTGAAACATTATATGTGCTACGCGCTGCTACGGGACTTGTACTGTGCTACGACTCGGCTACGCGCTTGCACATTATTACGCACCACCTTCGCTGCAAGCTTGCCTGCGCGCTGCATAGCGCTACAAATTAGCTACGCTTAAGTACTTGTCAGCCATCTAATACGCACGCACTCTCTCGCTGCTGACTCTTTGCTAACAGCTTTACGACTACATTACTTATACGCCTGGTGTGCTTGGTTTAAACATGGCGTTCTCCAGCACTAGTAAACTAAATAGAACCCCGCCAAGACCGCTAAGTGAAGCTATCTCGCAACCAGAACTATTTCGCACTCCTGTCTCGGATACGGGTGAATCAGATTTTAACGTTACTATGCGGAAGAGGAAATATCCTGAGGACCCGTATGACGATATCACCAAGTCAATGCAGCTGATGTTCACCAACGTGCAGCAGATGTTCAAGGATTTAAAGTCCAGTCAGGATGAGCAGTTTGGGCAAATCAAGCAGAATATAAATACTCTAAAGATGCAAAATGAAGACCTGCTTTCTTCAAACGCGGAGATAAAAAAGTCACTGTCAGAAATAACAAAAGAGCAGAGCGAGTTAAAAGCACGTCTTGAAAAATTAGAAGAGAAGGAGAAAAATTCCGAAAACGTTGTCTGCATCCTAGAGCAACATGTAGAAAACCTAGAAAGGAAACTTAGAGAAACTTGTGTCGAAATAAATAATTTACAGACTGAAACCAACGCTGAAATGCTGACAGCAATTGAAAAATACATAAAACTCTGAATGTGGATTATGATCCTCGTGATCTGCGCAGCGCATATCGCCTGCCAGGAAAAGCGAGCCGTCCTAGTTCAATAATTATAGAGTATGCATCTCTACAGAAGAAAATTGATCTCCTACAGGCCTACAAGAATTATAATAAAAATAACAAAGGAGAAAGGCTGAACTCGTCTTCCGTTAAAGTGAATGGAGAAAAGAAGATAATTTATATGAATGAATTGCTCACAAAAAAAGGTAAACACCTACACTACATGGCCCGAGAGTTGGTGAAAAACACCGAATGGAAGTTTTGCTGGTCAACCCGAGGAAAGATATTCATCAAGAAAGAAGAAGGACAGGCTGCGGTTGAAGTCAAAAGCGACGACCAAATCGTATCCTTGTACAAGGATATGGGAAAAGTCATGGAAAAGTGACTAGGACCAGTTAACTTAAGTTTCATTTATTCTCTTTTAATAAGCTATAAATTGTGTCTTTCGCATGTTTTTAATTGTTATTACTGTCACATTTTATTCAATAATTTAGTTAGTTCATGTACACGCTACGAGTCAACATTTATAAATGCCAGACAGTCTATACCTATATCTAGAACTTTACACACACAAACACACACACACAAACACACACACGACAAACATACAAAACTCACTTCACGTCAATATGTCTCAATAGGTTCATTCAACAAATCGTGGAGGTTTGAAATGTCGCGGTATGATCTGCGACACCCAGAATACTTTCCTACATAATGTTAGATATACAGGACGTACTGACAGACATTGACAGTGTCAATGTCTTCAAATCTCATCTCTTGAATGAACCCGAGAGCTGTAAAAGACATATTGTGAGTACCGGAAAAAACTTTTCATTTGTTTCGATTAATATCCGTAGTATAAATAAAAATTTCGACGACTTCTCAGTTTTGATGCAACGGATTGGAATAGATTTAGATCTGATTATCTTTACAGAAAGTTGGCTTAATGATACCTACAACCCAACTCAACTTATAAATTATAATCCTTTTTATACTAAAAATCTCTTAAATCAGAACGATGGTATTGTAATGTACGTCAAAAACAGTCTCAAGAATGTGAAGATACACGAACCTCAATTCTACGATGCAAATTGCTTAATTTTACAGCTGGGTCAAGATTTATGCATCATAGTTATTTATCGATCACCATCTGTTCATAATATAAGTAACTTTATGAACTCGCTTGATAATATTCTCATTAACATGAAATCCTTGCCAAACATCATACTAACAGGTGACATCAACATTGATATCTCAGAAAATAGCATTGATAAG
Organism: Perizoma affinitatum; assembly: GCA_961405105.1. NCBI lineage: Eukaryota > Metazoa > Arthropoda > Insecta > Lepidoptera > Geometridae > Perizoma > Perizoma affinitatum. Next base: position 8,877,377 of record OY560205.1, on the reverse strand, counting down.
CGCTCGGAGGAGTACCTAACTCTGCTAGCCAGCCACGGCCTCCTGCCAGGACATCTACTCGCCACCAGAGAAAGGGCCTGCCTAGACCATTGCATGATCAAAACAAAAAATAGGGCCATGACACTAGTACTCCCTGCCACTATCACAGATCACTCTCCAGTAGTAACACAATTGATCACCAAATATGAGTATACACATAAGCTAAGTAAGACACAATACCAAGTTGATTATAAAGCCGTTTGCGAAGACTTGTCTAAAATAGAATGGGACAGAACCTTAGTTTACTCAAACTTAGAAGTAGCAACGGAAACATTTATTAATATTGTTCTAAAAACAATTCATACACACACTAGTACTAAAAAGACTAATAAAAAAAAATCTAACCTAAAGCCATGGGCATGGCCCAGCCACAGGGCTGATTCGAAGCATGAGACGAAGAGATAAGTTACATATAAAATATAAAAGGGACCCTGAAAACGAAGAAACAAGGACATTATATATAAACTTTAGGAATACGTGTAACAAAATACTTAAAAAGCTAAAACGAACATATGAAAGACTAGAGCTACAAAAACACGAAAAGAACAGTAAACAGACATGGAACATTATCAAGCGAATCTGTAACTTCCCAGTAAAATCGAATCCAGTTGAAAAACTTTTTACACAATGTTCGACGGCTACGGAATCGCTTAATATTGTAAACAACTACTTTAACAGTGTGGGAACAAGTCTTGCCCAAGGGATTCTACAATACCTCAATAAAACGGAATATGATTTAGCGCTGAAATACAAAAATCACCTCTCATTGACATCGTTTGGACTACTGGGAACTGATCATTCAGAAATATATCTAATAATACAATCTCTGCGAAATGAGTGTGCAGCTGGATGGGACACTATAACGACGAAGCTATTAAAACTTGCGCTTCCTTACCTCATTGATCCAATCACAAAAATATGCCAACATAGCTTCGATTATGGTATATTTCCCAGAGTGCTAAAGAAATCCATAATCTGTCCAATTTACAAAGGGGGTGATGAAGCTGACGTAACAAATTATAGGCCAATTTCCTTGTTACCTGTAATTTCAAAAATTCTAGAAAAATTAATGAATAAGCGACTAAAGAAATATTTAGAAAAGAAGGGAATTATCTCGGACAACCAGTATGGTTTTAGGGCTAGTAGAAGTACCGAAGATGCTGTGTTGAACGTCACAGAGCATATAACGAAAACCTTAGATGCGGGACAAAAAACTCTGGGAGTGTTCTTAGACTTTTCAAAAGCGTTTGACACCGTATCTCTTCCCATTTTACTGGCTAAATTAGAGTCTCTTGGTATAAGAGGAACTGCACTAAAATGGTTCAACAGTTATGTATCGGATAGGAAACAAACAGTTAGGATAAGAGATCATCTAAGTGATGAGGTTGAAGTAAAGTTTGGAGTGCCGCAAGGCAGTATTCTTGGGCCGACACTGTTTCTGTTATATATTAACGACCTCTGTGATATGAAGCTGAATAACGGTAGAGTCATAACATATGCAGACGATACGGTGCTTCTGTTTACTGGCAAAACTTGGAACGAGGTGGAACACGTCACTAACGAAGGTCTCAATGTCGTGTCAACGTGGTTAAAAAATAATCTCCTCACTGTCAATATTAAAAAAACTAAATTTATGACCTTTACAATAAACTCTAGCACACAACCAAAAAGTCCCCTCCAAATTAAAATTCATAATCCAACATGTTTTTGGCCAGACTCTTGCAATTGTTCTAATCTTGAATGCACGGAAGACATAAAGTACCTAGGTGTACATGTCGATAATAATCTGAATTGGAAAAAACAGATCAAAAACTTATCAGGTCGCACTAGGAAACTAATTTATGTATTTAAACAACTTCGACATGTCTTGAGCCTTAAATCAATAACCAAAGTGTATCTTTGTCTTGCCCAATCTATATTAACGTATTGCAACACAGTATGGGGAAATGCAGCAGGAACACATCTTATTGACCTAGAAAGAGCTCAAAGAGCACTCCTTAAGGTTATGACCTTCAAACCTAGGATGTACTCAACATGCTCTGTGCTTAATGTCAGACAACTTTTCATTAAAGCCACTGTTACAAGACAACACTCTTTAGTAAGTGAACAAATACTGGACAATCTAAAAGGCAAAAGAAGAAAAGACGTCATATTCCGATCTAAAAAAGTCAAAACTAATTTTGGTAGGAAATCTATTGCCAATATGGGTCCTAGGTTGTATAATCAAATTAATAAAAACATATCAATTGTTTCTGCTAACTATAATAAATTAAAACAAATATTAAATGATTATTTACTTAAACTAAATTATAGAGAAACTGAAGAGCTACTTAAAACCATTGAGTGACCTGTCGCAACAGATAATAGTCTAAATCAAAATTTAACACTTACCTACATATACACTATACATATTACAACTGGCATTTATATATATAATAATATTTAAATTTAGTTAAATCTTGTAGTATATTATTCTTCTTCCATAACTTTTTATTTTTCTCTCCTTTTGTAGCATGCAATTATAGAGAGTCCGTCGGCGAGTCCCGTGACCCCGCTATACAGGACCTAGTGCGGGGAACAGAGCTCACCTACGGTACAATTTTAATTTCTTGTGAACCTAATTATCTAAGTTATTTATAAGTACTAAATGTTACAAATTAAGGCAATAAAGCATAAAGCATTACCTTTATTGCCTGAAGCAATCGAGTATTATTAATATTCAGTGGTACTGTGTATCAATATTTATGGCAATGAACCACGGGTTAAAACATCAATTCCTATTACATAAGATTCGACGGTTTAGCCGACCTTTCTGGTCGAGTCAATAGATTTTGTATCTGAAATCCCACCAGTTCTAAGGTTCAAGACACATTGACAACATTTATCTATGAAATTCTGCTAGCAACCTAGCTAAATCCTGTTAAGATAAAAAGTGGTTTGAATTTTTTAAGAAACACCTAGGTCCCAGGTCATAAAATTTAAGCGCTATAGGGCGACATGTAAAAGTTGTAATATAAGCTCACCAATTCCTCGGAAAGCGCCGCAGCGTCGCTCGCACTCTTCTTCCGTGCTGTAGCTGTTGGGATGTCTACAGCCGCCGTGCCCTGACACCCTACAGGTGCTGGTGCTAGCGTCGTAGTAGAAAATAGTTTCGTTAGCACCGCAAGGAGTCAGGGAGTCGGGCGTTGTGCATTCAGGCTCGCTTGGCTAAATAATGAAAGGCACAGTGAATGAAAGACCATAAAAGCGATTCGAAAGGAATGATTTGCTTGAGCATAAACGATGCACGTGATTGGTTTTTATGAATATAATGCTATTGACATCAAAACAGGTAAATTGGATAGGTAACCTCAATAAATAAGGAGAAATTTAATGAATACATAGCATACTTTGAAACTAATAATAGTATTTGCAGGGCTTCTTGTCAAAGATTCCGTCTGAAGAAGGACTACCAAAATACTCGTATAGCACCTACGAGTATATATGTCGTCAAGCAGTGATGCTCGCATTTTGGTTAAAGGTTTGAAGAGTACCTATGGGTGCCGGTGAAATTACAATTACATGATACTTTACGTTATGTCTCAGAGTCGGCAACGTGCGAGTGACACCTCTGGTGTGACAAGCGTGCATAAGTCACGGTTCGAGCATGAGGCACGAGCATACGGCTCACCAACAGGTGAGCCGTATGCTTGTTTCCACTTAATAAAAAAAACTAATATCTTTTTCGCTAGATCATGTCAGAATGGTACCGTAATCTTCAAAGAGGCAAAAATGTAGAATTTCAAGACATTCGGCTAATAATAATCAAAACGTTCATTCATTACGGTCTTAAACAACTATATACATAAAGGTAACAGACTTTATGTAATAATTTAGAGCTAGGTATATTGCGTGTTAAAATATCCGTGGCCAGCCCGCTTAGCATGAGCACCTAAGACAACGTTTTGTCTACGAAAGAGAAGACAAAGACTGTTTCTGTCACCTTTTCTGTCAAACAAAAGAGAGGGACAAAATATTTTTGGAACGAAGTTCTTTATCGCGCGTTGTGAAAGGGGGCTAGACGGAAAAAAACCTCACGAAAAGTTGTTAAAAACGACGCTTTTTGCTATAGTAAGCTATTGTAAGCTGTGCGGCGTGCGCATGTTTCTCTGTCTGTCTCTCTCTCTCTCTTATAGAAAGCAAGCCAGATATTTTCATTTATATTATTATTTATTTAAGTTGGCTTGCTAAAAAAAAAAAAAATATTACAATTCCTTCACTAATTAATCGAAAGGAACTTCGTTCCATCCGGGTGTCCCTTGACACCTCTCATTTTTTTGTCTGCTCGACGGTAGACAAAACCGTTGTCCTGAGTCTTCATGCTAAGCAGACAGGAAATTCTTTGAGCTCCTCTCTCTAACCAAGTAGATTCTTGTATCGTAGACGCGATCTGATATTACCTGGATAGGTGCTAGTGTTGTCGTTGTAACATCATCCGGCTGTTTGCAGCGACCCTCGCATGCCTCGCGGGACTCGAACCTGATGACCAAAACGATTAAAGGGATGATGGCGTGAAAGTAATGAGGTTAGATATGTACTCTTATAGTAACGTTGTCTACTAACTATAATATTTTTTCCGAGTCCTAAACTTACATATAAAAAAAACACGCTAACGTCTGTTTTCATCAACCAATGAATGGACAATCTCAGTGCAGACAACCCTTACTTACTATCTTTGAGGATATAAACATTACACTAGACACATGCCCGCTTTTGCCGTAGTTTACGTTTTGCAACCCAATCGTTGCTTATTAAAAATCGTACATAAGCTACGGAGTGCAACATGCTAATAAACGGAACCTTTCTATAAAGGTCATGTTCGTTGAGTCATAGAACAAATTTCAAGTTCCAATGGGTTTCTAAATCAATAAAGTCGGTCTACTATAAACTAGTTCTGATCTTGTATAATGGGAATTAACACGTACCGTACTATAGGTGAGGGCACCGACTAAGTTTCAACTCATTCCTAGAGTCTTCATTTAGTTGAAGACCTAGTGCACCTAGGTGCACGACGCGACGCGGAGGGAGTACTCAACCTTCGGTACGGTACGTGAAAATTCCCGTTTTACAATATAAATAGTTCTCACCTGTTCTCGTTTCCTCCGCAGCCTCCGTAGATGAACTGTTCGCACTGGTTCCTCTCTTCATGGTAGTACCACAGCTCATACCGCGCCAGGCAGTTGCCGGAATCTGGCCGCTGCTTGCATGGATCTGATCACAAAGAGCATAGCATTGGGTATTACCTACTAGTTCAGTAACTCCTCACCAGTATTTTAAAATATTCCACTCCATTCAAAGGTTGCCTGGAGATTCTTGGAGGCTCCATTCAAAGAGATCGCTTTTAGTAATTAGGCCACCAATTCAATTTTTCTTTTTTAAAACTATTTACAAATTTTATGAAGGTGGTAAAACAAAAACAAACGTGCTCAAGACTGTCTTCGCCATGGTAGACATCCTCAGATACATACTCAGTGAGTAGATCTTTGAGGATACCAAGTAGTCAGACGCACGTCCAAACATTACATTTGGTTCATGCCTGCGTTTTGCATGTAAGCATTCCACGTAACAGGCAGTAAGCCCATTGCCGCTTATTCGAACACTAACTGTTGGAACATGCCTTCGAATTTTTGGTTCTAGGGCATGCCGGTTTCCTCACGATGTTTTCTTTCATCGTTTTGAGCACGTGTTAATGCGCACATATATTTTTCGAGTGGAATAATCTATTGGTGCACGACCGGGTTCAAACCCACGACCTCCGGATCAGAAGTCGGGGTATCGCCCACTAGGCCAACACGGATTTTGTTTTTTGATGGTTGTGTTGGTGAATTTATCGTGTTCCACGTTAACTTGGAAGATGGGTGGTACAGAAGGAAAAATTTCGAAAATCTTATTGAAAGCTTTTAGAAATGTTTCCTTCCGTACTACTTTAAACGCGTTTTTGGTTTGGTTAACGATTCATTCGAGATTGGGGCAAACGCTATTGTTCCCTAAGTTTCCCAGTAAGAAACTAACGATTATAGAAACCAATAAGATTAGGACATACCGATGTTTGGCTTGCAGATTTCCACACACTCGAGTTCCGTGGAGAAGCGGTTGGGTCCGCCCACGCAGCCTCCATACGCAAATTCTTCACACCGACCAGAGGTTCCGTTGAAGAAGTACTTGGGCACGTAGCTTTTGCATTGACCTTGATCCAGCTGGTACGCGCATACGTCAGCTTCAAATTAAATTTAAATAATTTTGAGCAACTAGGCGTGGAAGCGAAAGTTTAGGGATGATCTTAGTTAAGCTGACGTTTCTACAAGAGCCTTGTAATTTCAATAAATAAAAACCTTTTGACTTTGACTTACCTTTTCTGGGTACTTGCAACTAGTACCCAAAATCTTTGGTAAGATGTTTCAGTCATCCTGAAAAACCTGTACTAAAAAACCATCAAAAGGTTGATTTTTTAACGTGTTACCGAAATACCTATTTACGTGTTCACGTGACTGCAGTTTAAATTGTTTCATTGTCACTTTTTCATCTTTGTTAACACAACAACTAATTACAGGAAGTTGTATAAGTAAGAGTGCCATGACGTACGGTAATGGGCCACCTCCATCCACCGTCTTCCTACAACCTTTATTATGTCATCAGTCAATCGGGAGGAATTTCCTACGCTACGTTGTCCGGTTGTTAGAACAGAGAGTATAAAATGTAATCTTACATATTCCTCTAAAAGCTCCGCAGCTGCGTTCACAGCCCTCCTGTGACTTGAAGATGCCAGTTATCCTACAGTTCGTGCCTTCAGCCAGGTTCTGGTGCTCGATGCACTCGCGGGTCGAGGGGTTCAGGTGCCACACCTCACCGGTATGCTCTGAACTGCAGGCTTCGAGGGTCGGGGAGATGACGCAACTTGTTGGCATGTCCTCGCCGAGTCTGGAGTCCACCTGCCAAATTCAAAGAATTGCCAAGTTGAGAAGATTGAACAGGGAATGGTTTCGGATAAAACTTGATGCAGCAGTATGAGATATTCTTGATAAGTGAGTGGAGATATTGTCTACGATTTCATGGCATATAGCACTAGCGCCAAGCTTATTTAAATACATGTCAATAATAATCTAAGCGGAGTGGAGAGAGCTGTATAATCAACCACTAGGATTGTTTGAGGATATAATTACGGCTATTATTCTCCAGCTGAAGAGTGTCACGAACGTCGAGCGTGGTCACGGACGGTGCTCATGAGGACCTCTTAATGGGCAACGAAACCAGGAGAATAGTATATTACGTGGTATAATCGTTATAATATCCTAAAATTTTATCAAAACACGATAATTTCAATTAAATCCTATCCTACTAATATAATAAATGCGAAAGTCTCTGTGTGTGAATGTTTGTTACCACGTATCTCCGTAGCTACTAAACTGGTTTTGATGAAATTTGGAATGTAGATAGTTGAGGTTCTGGAATAACACATAGGGTAATTTCCGAAAATCAACCCCTAATGGGGTTAAACAGGTAGTAAAGTTTCTATGGAAATTTCTATTCCTTGTTTAGATTCGCTCAAAACTCGGTACAAATAAAATTTAAAATAAATAATAATAAAACATGTATTTTCATTTATTTCAAAACTAAGTTAGTGTGCAATAAAGTTCTGATATTTGTATGGAAAAAAAATATTCCCTGGTTGGATACACTCAAAAGTTGGTGGTTTATCAGCATAACACGCGGGCGAAGCCGCGGGCAGAAGCTAGTGGGAAATAATAATAAATAAAATAGGATTGTGTTTTAATCACGTTATCTAAAAACAAAACAAAACAAACACGCTCACGACTGTCTTCCCCATGGTGGACACGTGAGATTATATAAACTATTTGATTGTTCACATCTCTCAGTTCTGCTGGAGGATAAAAACTAACAGGAGGAGCGTCCTATGTTATCGTTAAAGATGGACATATCTTAGAATCCATACTGTGATTCGCCAATAGAATTATTAACATATAATTTTTACAGTTTTATATGTTACTATGTTTATGAATATCTTGATCTAGTCTTGAAAAATATATAGTTACCGCAATAGTAGTGGTCGCCACAGTGGTGGTAGGACGTTCAGTAGGTCCAGTCTTGCATCTGTTCTCACACTCGTCTCGGCTCTCGAATCTGGATATAGGTACAAAATGTTTAACACATTTACCTACGATAACCAGTAAGGCTATATTTAGGCTGTTAAGCTGCGTGTTATTTCCTATGTAAATTGTGTGTCAAATAAATTGTTTTCATTCGTTATTTACGGTATAGTGAGCTTGTCACAACATTTAATGTTAGAATTATCAGCGTAGACTTAAAATTTTCTGTTATTGTCCAAGCATAAAACATGGAAGGTATTGTCTTACCTATTGTCGTTTCCTTCACAGCCACCATAAGTGAACTGATTGCAGGAATCAATTGTAGCGTCGTAGAACCATCTCATCTGTGAGTCGTCGCACGGACCCGACAGCATTGGCAGTTGGCAGATGTCTAGAATCGTTCAATGGTTTTTAAAGTATTAACCCATACTTAAGAGAAATCACAAGATATTATAATACTCCAAAAATTGGTTTGGTACTCGGGTGCTATACCAACTAAACCAAAAGATAGTTTCCAGACTATTCGAAATTCTTGGGATATATTGGCTCGAAGCGTCTAGGCCCCACCTACCTACTGTAGCATGTTCAATGTTTTTTTAAAGGTATATAGAATTCTACAGAGTATTTGATAATTGCAAGTTACCCTGTGTAGCCTTGCAGTAATACTGGCAGTATTCTTCGTCGGGGAAGTTATTTCTGTTTCCTCCGCAGCCTCCGTACTGGAAGGTGGTGCAGCGGCCGGTCTTGGAGTCGTACGCCCAGCTCGTTTTGAAAGTATTGCAAGGCCCGGCGTCCATCTCCAGGTAGCAGAAATCTGTAAGAAAAGATATTTCAAAACTATTTTTCAAAAAAGAGGAAAAGTACTGTTACGAGCTAGGGTTCAGGATAAAAAAATCGACTACCGTCTTTTACTAGCGCGGTTCCCAGACGATACTAGATGGCGGTTAAACAAGTAGTACGTCCATTTGAACAGAGATGGCGCTAGCAGTTAGCTAGCCGCGCACGTCGCAGTACGAAAAGTCTTATAAATTACAAAATATTCAATATCCGACCAAATGTCAGCAATTTTCAATTTGAAATGATTTCAAACCATTATAGTTTTAATTCTGTTGAAAGAAACACTGTGTAGCTCTTCTACCGATGACGTACCGATGAATTTAAAATAGACGCTCGTTAGTTTTTCCTTAGCAATTCGTTCACTGCCATACATACATTATCAAGGATGAAACAAGAAAAAGCATCAGTCAGTAGCATGAGCGGAGCGATGGTTTTGTACAAACCGGACGGAAAGTAATTTGTCAAAAAAAACTTTTTTTTCAAAAAAAAGAGAGAAAACCGAAATAATTTATGTCTTGTCTTCCGTCGACAATACCGTTTTCTTGGGTGTTTGCTACTTGTACTGGACTTTAGGAAGTAAGCAGGTTTTAAGAGTTCATTGTCCAACCTTGTCTATCACTAGGCTGAGGCCTCGCCTGCGGTGCGGGTGGTTGAGTGGTGGTGATCGATATTGGCTGACACTCGCTCTGGCAATCCTGCTCTGATACGAAGTTGTTTTCATTGCCGCCGCAACCTCCGTAGTAGAACTGTCGGCATCTGAAAACAAGATTTTTTTTTCTTTTAGATAACAGTTATAACAACTTTATACTCCTGTCCATAGTTCACAATTGTATAGTAATTCATTTACGGTGCAAGCTTTACGACTATGGAACGCCTTACCTCTTTCTATTAGAACATCAAAATCTCACGCTATATTTAAAGTTATGGTAAGTATACAATTATTTCCTTTCCATGTTTCAGAGTTGCTAGTTAATCGTTACATACTTATTATCTCACACTATTATTATTTGTATGTATATTATATAGGATATTTAAATACATATTTAAAGTTATGTAGGTATTTATTATTATTAATATTATATTTTAATATAGGTTTACTTGTACACCGCCGTCTTTTGATTCCATTTTATCCTGTCCATCCAAAGGTTGGCTGGAAGAGATCGCTTTAAGCGATAAGACCGCCCATTGTACCTCTTATATTCTTTTTTTATTTCTTTGTTTTTGTATTTTACTTTGGTGTGCAATAAAGAGTTTATCTATCTAAGTGCATATTTTGAACTTAGAACGAACTTACCTCTGGTCTTTCGTGTCGAAGTACCATTTCTCTCTGTAGTTTGCACAGTTACCTGTTTCATAAGGTAACGTGCACTTGTCGGGTACTGCAAAATGTTACCATTATTAGACATCATGTATATATTCAGGGAAATCAGTCAAAAAAAGAAATTGTTAAAAGTAAACTTCGTTCTATTAATAAGAAGAAAAGAGTTATGAGTTATAAATAAATAATGCTGGACATATTTCACAGCATCATCTAGCCCCAAACTAAGCAGAGCTTGTATTATGGGAACTACATTACTGATATAGGTACTACTTATATACTTTTTTTGTAAATATATACATTATACATAGAAAACACCCAGACCAGTTAATATCATGCACAACACCACACACCACATTCGTAGCACCACCCAAACCAAAAATATATTAATTCCAATTATTATACTTATGTAGGAAGACAACACGTAGGTAGATCATCCATCAACTACCATTTTCTTCAATGCAATTCCTGCCTGTGCTTTGAAGACCTTTAACAAAACGTCTCAAAGTTCATGGAACTAACCGTAAGCACTGGGGCAGCTAATCTCGCAAGCTTCTATAGAGGTGAATCTGTTCTCGTTTCCTTCACAGCCAGTGTAATAGAACGGCACACATCGGTTCTCCGACTGGCTGAAGGACCAGACGGCTTCAATCTCCGAGCACTGACCGACCACTTGTGGTAGAGAGCATTCAGCTGTGCGTGCAAACCATGGTTAGTTAACTTTCTTCATTGACCTGAACTATTCTGAACCGATTTTGTAAAAAAAAAACATCTTTTGCGCACTAAGCATTCAAGATCCGTTTAATAAAACTATTATTTGTAGGCTGTTTTAATCGAAGGTCTTGGTCAATAAAGAAAGTTCTTAGAAAACAGAAAATTAAAAGGTATTATGGTACACAAATCATGCAAAACAGAAGATTATTACAAAAGAACACAAGCAGAAAGAGATTAAATAACTACGTATTTGTATTATTTGTTCTTAGTAATTAGAAAAGTATGACATCCATAAAAACCAATCATGCCCCATAAATTGTTACCTCTATGTTAAGTCAAAACCCGATAGCAAGAAAAATACCCGATGAATATTACCAGTTCGACACACTCACGTTTGGGCTGGCCTGGCGGGTTGCATCGAAGCATACAAGCGGCCTCAGTGCTGAACCTATTGGGGTTTCCTTCGCATCCGCCCCAGGTGAATTGCTCGCACATTCTGCTCTCCTGGTTGAAGCCCCATCGTGGGAAGTTGCCGGCGCACGAGCCTCGCTCAATCGGTAGGCTGCATTGCTCTAAGAATTGTAAACTAGTGGTTAGAAATGGTTTCTGCAGTGTTGATACTGAAAAACTTATGTCGATGTAACACAAAAAAGAAAGCTCCTATATTGTAACTTGTCACGCCATTTTATACAATGGCGTTTTTCACTACAAGAACGCCATTGTATATACTTAACTCGCATTTTCTGATTTTTAATTGCCTTATTGCACTCTCTTCAAGCGTTTAGAACTTTATTTTAACTTTACTTATTTTTATTCTGTCTTCGTCGTGACAGAATCAAAATCATCATCATTTTTCTTTCCATTTATATGCCTGTATTTTTAGGGGCTTATGCCCTCTCATGCGGTTTACACTGAACCTAAATTGCTTTCTTTAGTGTCACTGGTATAAAGGTCATCCTGCCTGAAGCCCTTACAATAAACCATGTAGCGAAAGCTCCATTCCAAAATTGAGTTCTGAAAAGTTTAACTCACCTGTTGATTTTTCAGGCTCACACTGCTTCTGGCAGAGCTCTCTCGTCTCAAAGTTGTTGTTGTTCCCCAGGCAGCCTCCGTACGCGAAGTTGGTACAGGATTCACGCTCAGAGTCATAATACCAGCGCACGTTATAAGAAAGGCAGGCACCCTTCGATTGTGGGAGTTTGCAGGCATCTGGCGACATATAAATTTATTAACTCTTTTCTTCTCATCCTCATCAGAGTATGAAATACTGAAAGTAACACCTAAATGTTATGAAATGCGACAGTTTTTTGAAATTCAGGAGCCATCCATTAAATTCTTATAGGTCTGATGGTCTATCACTGCGTCGCATAAGCCTGAGCTCTTGGTTAGATTTGTGTGTGAATATTGACGAGAATAAGGATCGTATGATGTCTTGTAGTCTAGGATCTAACCTTTAGCCGGTGGACTGACGCATGTGTCCTCGCATTCTTCCTTAGTAGCGAACCTGTTGCCGTTGCCCTCACAGCCGCCGTACCAGAACCGCGAGCAGCCGCCGTACTCCGTGTCGAAGTACCAGTAGACGGAGTAGTTGCGGCACGGCCCTCTAGCGAACTTCAGGCCACAAGCCGCTGAAGAAAGGAAGGGTTCAATAGAAGCCAAGAACTAAGGTAAGCTAAAAATTAACATCCTGCTACAAAGATTTTCTGAAAGTTCAGGAACGGTAAAGATAAAAGATGATATGTGTGCGATGAAGAGTACCTTGTTTATCCTCAGGAACGTCCGTACAACCCTGGAACTTAGGTCCAGTCGCATCAGTCTGGCCGTCGGGACAGCAGCCATACTTGCTAGAAGAACAGTCACATCCCTCCTGGTTCGGTCCAGTGGCGTGCGTCTCCCCGTCTCCGCAGCATTTGAACTTTGACTGCTGACAATGACAGCCTTGGCCGGAGGGACCGCGAGCGGTGGTAACTCCATCAGGACAGCAGCCGAACTGGTAAGTGTGGCACGCACAACCTTCTAACTCGGGCCCTGAAGCTTCGGTATGGCTGCAAAGATAACATCAGCATGCTTAGCATGAGCACCAAAACAACCCTTTTGTCACGGAAGGGAAGGCAAAATGAATTGCTACAGTCATAACGAAAACCTATGTATGTATTTGTAGATTATGTCACTTACCGATTATGCTCAAAGTTTGAGTGGCCAAATATACTAAAGCTTAGTATAATTAAGGAGTATGCCGCCCTGGTATAAGAAGAATAAGCAGAAGAACATACCCATTAGGACAGCATCCATGTGGAGAGTAGGAGCAGCCACAACCCTTGTTGCCGTGCCCACTGGCGCTGGTGACGTTGTCAGGACAGCAGCCGTATGGAGAATATTGGCATCCACAACCTGAAATAAATGTAAAAATCAAATAAAGCGTCCGTCACTGAGTAAGGTTTACTGAGTAAGGGCTAACTGAGTAAGGACTTTCTGGGATGGTTAAAAGGGATTCTGACAACACCATCCCAGCACCCTGAACTGTGACGTACTGATGGTGAACTTCACCATCACGCACTCATGGTAGTCTGACGACACTTGTGAATAGTAGATCAAAATGCATTCGGTTATTGTAGTCTTTACCTTCAAGATGAGGTCCTCTGGCGAAGTTGTAATTGTCTGGGCAGCACCCAAAGGCGGAACGTAAGCAGCACCCTTCGTTATTGGGGCCATGAGCTGGAGACTTGCCATCAGGGCAGCAGCCGTAAGCAGATGAGTTGCAGTGCTTCAAACATCCTTCATATGCTGGGCCTGTAGCTGTAATAATGCCCACTTTACTCCCACAATCCATACGGCGGGTACTTGAACGATAGTGAAACTTCTGAATCAACTGTGGTACAAAATCGGTTAGAATGAAAATACGGTTTACCTGGAGTAACACTATCAAGGCAGCAGCCGTATTCAGTAGTGTCACACGGACATCCCTGCTGATCAGGTCCAGTGGCTTCAGTCGCATTGTCGAAACAGCATCCGTATTCAGAGTTCTCGCATCCTTCATACACAGGCGTTGTTGTGCTGGGCGCCTCAGTTTCAGGTACTGTAATATAGAAAAGGTCATCAAGTGGCGACCACAAACCGAGAATAAAATCAACAGTAATCCGTTAAATCCGGTTCATACTCGCGTAGATTACTATCCTAGGAGTAAAAAACATGCTATTCGAAAACATGCAAGACTGAAGAAACAATTAGGAGAACGTTTCATCATTCGTCATTATTATTTATGGTCTAAATATTGGACAATTCGTTTGCTTACAATAAAGAAAATCTATTTATAAATTATGCACTCTTCCTTATGTCTTTATGTTGTTTTGTTAATCGTACATAAGTATTATGCGCTAAACAGTGTGTTGTTTATTGTGATTGTGGATCCCCGAGTAGTGAAAGAGTTCAGCGCACGTCACTACGAGACTTGTCATGCAAATGTTTCTTACCCGTGGTTTCCGGGCATCCCTCCTTTGCTGGTCCAGTGGCTTCAGTTTCTTCATCTTCGCAACAGCCAAATCTGTAGGAAAACAATATTTTAGTTTATTTACCTCTTTTTACGGGTTTAAGGAATTGTAGGGTTGTAGTAGAGCACGCAGTTCATGCACACAACATCTAGGACTAGTTATAGATTAAAACATTGATGTTTCGAATCAAACAAACATCAATGTTTTAATCTAGCAGAGTCTAGCAAAGTAGGTGTTGTTTAGGGTGTTTGATACAAATAATGTCTAAAAATAAGTTGATACAGCTTTTTTTGTATCAGTCGCGACGGACTTGCTTGGTAAATAATGCATCATGAGACTTGATTTGCCTATTTGTCATACTGCAAAAAAAAATTAAGGATTGTGCGAAGAGTCGATAGAGGGGATCGAAAGAAAATAACATGTTGTGCCCGTGTTACGTGGGTGTAGGAACAGCATGTTTTCGTCTTTCGATTATCTCTACCGATAGAATAGATACCGGAAGATAAAGATGATGATGATGATATCATGTCTTACCTGGATGATTTGCAAGCGGGAGGAGGAGGCGGGCAGCCTTCCTGGTCATTTCCTTCAGCTGCGGTCTTGTTGTCCGAGAGGCAGCAACCGAATAGTGTTTCCTCGCAAGGAGGCAATGGACAGCCCTTGTGCTTCGGCCCGTGTGCCGGCGACACACCATCGGAACAACAGCCGAATTTAGTTTCCTTGCACACTTCCGGTATTCGGCATCCTTAAATATATAGTATTATTTTTGAATATGGATACTTAAAGTGGATTGCGGAAAAGCTTAAATGCGTTCCGCTTAGCACAGAAATAAATTGGCGGATATTGGAGGAGGTAAAAGCATACCTACTGGTTAGATACCAGTAGGCATGCGATGCGAGTGAGTTAAGCAAAAGAGGTATGCCAGGATGGTAGCATGTGGAAAGAAAATTTATGGTCTCTTGAGAAATAGGCGTGGCTTTATGATTGCTGTTTTCAGCTTTGGTTGGATTCAGCCTAAACTATTATTTAGGTTACATTAGGTGCTATTAAACCTGAAAAGACATGGGACTGTATACCATAATAAAAATAAGTATAATACCATTCTTTGTCAACTTCCATTACTCATCCATGGGCTAACCGACCTACCCGGACAATTCAACATTTTAATGTAGAATTTGCAGTGACTCACAGTTAATAAAAAAACAAACACGCTCACGACTGTCTTCCCCATGGTGGACATCGTCATATACATAATCAGTAAGTAGATCTTTGAGGATACTAAGAAGGGGGTAGTTAGAGGCACGTCCAAACATTACATTTGGTACATGTCCGCGTTTTGCAAGTTAGCATTACACGTGGCAGGTTACAAGCTCATCGCCGCTTATTGGAACACTAACTGTTGACACAGTTAATAGGCGAGCAAAATGTTATCGATGGTCAACATAGTCAACTAGTATCAAACATACCTTCGTCGAAGGGTCCCAGAGCAATAGTCTTTTTGTCTGGACAGCATCCGAACTCTGAGTGGCTGCATAACCTAGGCCTGCACTGCCGTGGTTTCTTCGGAGTGAACCATTCAACCGCTGAACTTGCTACAAAGCGAACAGTTTATATTAAATTATAAATTATATTTTCCTGTATTAACTAGCTAATACAGGAAACAACTCCTATCGAGGAGAGTCCTTGGCGAATCCCTTGTGACCCCACTATACAGGCTTTCAGACCTAGTGTGGGGAACAGAGATAAACCGAGGTACAATTCTTGTGGATTAGGAATCGTTCCAAATGTTGTAGTGCTCAATTATTTGTCCGTACCATGTAAACATTTGATATTATTATTAAGTTAAGTTATGATTAGTTATATATAAACAGTAACAATATAAACAATAGATGTACAGAAAAGTTAGTAGATTTAAGTTGTGAAGAAATTGTCAGTAGCTAAGCTTTTAAGGTTAATTGTAGTATTGAATTAATCTACATCAACGTTTGCTTTGACTAAGGAGTTGAACGAGCCACTTGCTAAGATCAGAAATGTATTTGCCTACAATTTGTTCTGACTACGTATAATTTACGTTTATAGTTTGTAAGCCCTTCTTGTTTCTGTAATACATGTAAATTTTGTATATGTATCACAGACACAAAAAGTACCATAATAGGTACATCATGTTTTACATTATCTATATACTTACTAGTATCGGAAGACAATGTCGATGTGGATTCGGTGGTTTCACTGGTGTCCGTGGATCCAGTTTCAGTGGTTTCCGTGGGTCCTGACTCAGTGGTTCCAGCAGATTCCGTAGAACCAGGCTCCGTTGTTTCACTGGTATCCGTTGAACCAGACTCAGTGGTTTCCGTAGAAGTCCCGGTCTCGGTAGTATCACTGGCTTCTGTAGATCCCGACTCAGTTGTTTCACTGGCATCCGTTGAACCAGACTCAGTGGTTTCCGTAGCAGTCCCGGTCTCGGTAGTATCACTGGCTTCTGTAGATCCCGACTCAGTTGTTTCACTGGCATCCGTTGAGCCAGAATCAGTGGTTTCCGTGGCACCTCCAGTCTCAGTGGTTTCACTGGTTTCCGTAGATCCAGATTCAGTGGTTTCACCATTTTCCGTAGAAGTAGACTCCGTTGTTACACTGGCTTCAGTTGAGCTTGACTCAGTTGTTTCACTGGTATCGGTTGAGCCAGACTCAGTTGTTTCAGTTTTATCTGTAGATCCAGACTCAGTAGTTTCCGTGAAACTAGATTCGGTCGAACCAGATTCTGTGGTTTCACTAGTATCTGTAGAACCAGATTCAGTAGTTTCAGTTGCTTCGGTAGTATCACTGTTGTCTATAGTTGTTTCTGTAGAGTCAGATTCAGTGGTTCCTGTAGGTTCAGACACAGTAGTTTCAGTATCTGTCTGACTTGTTTCTGTTGATCCTGTTTCAGCGGATACGCTGGTTTCTGTAGATCCAGTTTCAATGGTCTCACTAGTTGTAGTAGATCCAGATTCAGAGGTTTCAGCTGTGGCACCTGATTCAGTAGTGCTGATATCTTCGTCTGAAATTATTGAACGATAAGCTGAATGAACATTATTATCAATTGAAGTAGGTAAAACATTACATGAGATGGCGAGAAAAAAGATTGATATTTATAATGCAAATTCAGGCAGTCGGATCTGACTCTGATATTTTTATTTACCTATCAGTGTGCTATCAGTGTTTTCTGTAAACTCTTCCACAGTGGATTCAGTAGACCCGCTCTTTTCAGTAGTCGACGACTCTGAAGAGCCAGATGAAGACTCGCTGGATGAAATTAAAGCCTCAGTGGAACCAGTATTCTCAGGAGATGAAGCGTAACTAGCGCCAGAGACAGTAGATTCTGAAAAATATAAGGCTTAATTTCTTATTGTCAGTGCAGCAACACTACATACTTATTTGTCGTTCAAAAAACGAACGAGTTTTTGACTTGCAGGAATGTTTCTGAGTAAATTACTTGCAGACGGCATCAGCGATCAGCTAAATAAAATGTGCCCAACAAAAAATAAAACAAATAAAAATTTACCAAATGGACTCCAACAAATTGAGAGCCAGCCTTAGCCGATTAAAGACGCTGGTATAGATCAGAGTACCGTTTAATATTATTTATTTAGCATTGTCTTTTGTTTCTCTGTATTAGGTGTTGCCAAATCTAGTAGCCTGAAGCCCTTCGACATGACTTAACGACTGTGATAAGTCTTAAAAACAAAACTCCATAAAAATAGTGACTTGTTGGCGGTAATCTTCTTAACCTAGCTGACCTGTAAGGAACGACAAGGCATGCTAAGACACGAGCGATTTAACAATGCTAGTTGCCAGACCTGTATCATCGATCAGGGTTTCAGTGGTGCTCCCGGAGCCAGTCTCGTCCGAGCCAGTGTCCGTGGTCATGTCATCGGTGAAGAGGGTTTCAGTTGAGCCGGTACCAGAACCTTCGGTGATAATGAACTCCTCAGAAGATAAAGTCGTATCTGAGAATGAAAATATTTCAGTCATGAGATATCATTTGTGAACTTTTTGCCTGCCTCAACAACATTTTGGCTACATTATGGACTCATTCTCATTCATCGGCAAAAGTGACTTTAGGATATCAAACCGCTTACATCGATTTTGGTTCTCATATAAAGGCTTTCCTGTGAGAAAAATGGAAAAATGTGTAAATGGAAAGTGATGATGAAGTGTCTTCCATTTCTTCATTGTTCGCATTATTAAGGTGTAACTGCTTAGTCCTAGTGGTATACTGGTATCGTGCCTTGGGTCTGCTTGTCGGGTGGAAAAGATATGATGGAATCGTCGATCATGTAGTTCCTGGGAACATTCCCCGTAGTTCGCTGCTTTGAAAGTTCTGAATTCAGCACTGCTGGCAACAAACCAAGAGCCGGCATCGGTCTTCAAGCCAAATGGAGTTGAAATTAAAATGTTTTGGAATGACCTACCTGTAGAGAAGCTAGACTCCAGTTCAGCAAAATCTGCCGTGGTCCACCAGCCAGAACCCGAATCTGCTGATATAATAAATTATTTTCTATGGTATGTTAGTGCTTAGACGTATTCCGTAACTTACTTAGAATAGTGAGATAAGTACGGGATTGTGTAAGCTATGGGCGTTAAATGTTACCCAGTTATTGTAAACCGATCCACGAGACGAATCGGTTGACGCTATCAATCTCTGTGGACGACTACCCTTACCTGATGAACTGCTGTCGCTGTACATCTTATCAATGGCCTGCAACACAAAATAAAAGATCATTTTCTAACAGTAGGCGAGTATATGAAATATAGTTAGGTTATCATCACCGGCCTGTATACGTCCTTAACTGCACACAGGCCTTCTAGACGAACGTTTTGAGCCACCTCCATTACAACCTACTTCCCACCATTTTACGATGTCATTCAATAATCGGGACAACGCAGAGTGGAATAATCGCCTTTCCAAACTGCATTGACCGGTTCGTGGCCGCTACTCGCGAACCTTTGTTCTCCAACAGTTGTTTTTGTGCGAGATATGACCTATCTATTGGCAGTTCTAAGTTTCATGTCATTCTATCGCGTAGATAGAACATGGTCACTTAGAACATGGTCTCTCCATAGATCAATTCGCGACCTTGAGCTGATTTTATAAGACTAAATGTGTCATTATGAGGTTCATACCGTAGTTTCATCTGCGTCGTCAAGTCCGACCTCGGGATAAAGTTCATCGTCGCAGTCTTCGTAGTCATCAACCAGCAGGTCAGGATTTCCGTCTACGGGCAGCAGCTCATCTTAGGAACAGAAATAATAGTTATTTAAAATTACCACTTAGTAGTCACTGGGTAGGCATAAGCCCGATTACCATCTTTAAATAGATCTTCATAGACTTTCTGGTCTCAGTCTAGTCGTATTTACCGTCATTGCAAGGTCCGGTGTTGCAGGTTTCTTTGGGTGTCGGTTCGAGTTCTGGATCGCAGTCGTAATTGGTGATCGTCTGCCCTCCGCCTCCCAGACATATCACGCGTCGGAATCGCTCGCCGCCCCCGCATTTCGCTGTACACTGTTGAAAGACAGTGGTTTCTAGTTTCACCAATGCAATATAACTTAATAGGATCTGTGCAAAACTGATGTCACGCATGTGTTAAAGATGTATCAAGGTATTTTCAAGAGATTAAATACAATGCAATGTCCAAAATCTAAAGTTGACTTAGTGTCTAAATGATTCTTGTGATTTCAATAAGTAACCGTAGTAGTAGTAGTATTGACTTTAATTTGCAGTTAAAGACCTCAGACCACGGTCCAGTGAACCATTGATGATCTTGCTTTTGAGTATATATTGTATATTATATATTGGTAAAATGTCGATGAAGAAAGAGTCATGGAAGAAACAAAACCAGATCTTACAGCAGACCACGGTGCAGTAAACCATTGCAACGGGCATTGCTCCATTGGGATCTCGCAAGGCTTGCTCTCGTTGTACTTGAGCTGGCCTGCACATCGGCTGTCATCCACCTTCAGGACAGAGGCGCCGTCGAAGAGACCGCAGAACACCTTGCGGGATTGGACACCTTTTCCGCAATTTACTGAGCACTGTGGGAGAAAGGTTGGTAATCCTTTATTTGTGAACATCTTCGTTCGTTGCTAAAACTATTTAGTGTTCGACTGGGCATCAAAGTGGCACTCCGTGTTATTTTAGACCGACTTCAAAAAATACCTCCTCCTGCTTTGAAGTCGGTTCTCATTAGTCGGTATGTTACGCGATATCTTCGCCAATAATGAACTGATTATTTTTTTAATACTTCAGGTGTAAATCCTAATTTTTTTATGAAAAAATCGTACGTCTTAGGTTGGAAAAATGGGGGATGAAATTTCAAGTTTCATACATATATCTTTTTATCAACTTTCCGTTATTTGAAGCCTTTATTTTTTCCAGGAAAAATAATATTATGTTATCGCCAAATTTGTCGTGATTGCCGTGCAAAATAATAAACATCATGTGATTTTTATAGACTTACATTACTCCACTGGGTGGCGTACCATTGGACCTCGCAAGCCGGCAGCTTGGTGCGATCGCAGGCCTCTTTGGTCGAAGGCATGGGGTGGTACGCGCAAAAGCTGTTATTCATCACCACGTGGTTTTTGGTGGAGCAGATAGCTGTTCTGGTGCGAATGGTCGAAAGACAGGTGTCACACTGAAATAGTAAGTAAAAAAAAGGAGCCGCTTAAAAATTAAATATTTTATTGGGTACCTACGATAAATAAAGTTTCTGTGTGCGACCTTCCTATCTCTATTTCTAGATAATTAGGATGCCGGGACACAAAAAAAGAAAAAAAAACGAAATAATCCCAGCAACTGAAGAAATAACATAAATTACCGATTTAGACCATTCATGTTTTCAATGTTATATACATATAACAAAATCATTCCATCACACTAGTTATTTCACCATTATTTACTAGAACCTTCCTGAAAAGGGTCAGGGACACCATACATCAACTTGGTGACCGAGCTAACGCAGGGTTACCATGAAATATATTATCTATCCCATCGGCAATGCTAATCTACAATTTAATTGATCAACGTCTTACCCCAGTCCAAGGAGACACAACCCAATCCACTCCATCGCAAGGCATCAGTATGCATGGTTGGTCCGCCGCAGGTCGCTCGCCTTCGCACTGATCGTCCCTGAGCACCTCAATCCTGCGTCCGTTCTTCTGGTAGCACACCACTTGTCGGGTCTGCTTGCCTTCGTCGCATAGCTTGTCACACTGGGGTAATAGAATAAACAGAGATTTAAATAAATAGGTATCTTTGTATTTTAAGAGTAACGGCTTGAAGAAGCAGTATTTCTTGCAGAGGACAAAAAGGGAGGTATTTCCCCTGTAGTGGGATCAGACAGGCATATTAGATAGATTGATAGACGTACTGGCTTCCAAGGTCCAGTAAACCATGTGGGACAGGTAGCGTTTTCGTTGCATGCTTGGAATAGCTCCGGTTTCCGCCCGAGCAGGTCGAAGCATTCATTATCTGCTACAATGGATGGATATCTGTAACAATAAATCGTGTTCAAACCACGAAAAAAAAAGATTGGTAATCGATATTTTTGATGTCTCCCCGAGATGAGTTCTGGTGCGTAAAGTAGGGATTCAGGTTACCTATTCTGCAACCTTTAGCAATCTTTTGAGGAAACTCCTTAAAATCAGAAAACGAATGAAAAACCCCTCCTTTTTCTGTATTTGATAGATAGATATACATATAAACTCTTTATTGCACACCAAAGTAAAATACAAAAAACACAGGAATTTAAAAAAAAAGAGGTACAATGGGCGGTCTTATCGCTTAAAGCGATCTCTTCCAGACAACCTTTGGATGGACAAGTTAAAATGGTTCTTTCTTGATCACCCTGTTCAAGTTGGGTACTTTAGGTGAAGCCCGCTCTGTAAAGTGTTCTCAAACTGATGGAAAAACATCCACTTACCCATTGGAAATTATCTTCTGGCAGGTAATCTCTCGAGACCTGGTGCCTCCCTTGCCACAGTGCTTGGAGCATTGGCCCCAGGCACCGGGCACCCACTTCGGATCACAAGCTTGGGTATTGCAGGACTGGTTAGTAGGAGGCCGCAGACCTTCGTCACAAAGTCCCTCCTCGACCATTTCTAACTCTTCCTGTGAGCGGCAGCTGACCGTGCGCGTTTGGAAACCTGGTATAATAGGGTTTGATAGTAATACAAATAAAGCAGGGAAGAATACTTTGAATATTATCTGGCACAAAAAGAAGAATCCAAAATAAACTGAATAATACGACAAAGTCTCTGATCTGTTTGTTGATATGGCTCACCTCCTCCACAAGAGGCGCTGCAAGGCGTGAACTCCTCGTGAACCCAGTTGTATCGCTGGTTTTTCGACGGAGCCATATCGAGGGGCAGACTATACTCGTATTCAATGCCGACATTCTCGTCTTGGAGGAGGAGCTGTGAAGTTTCAAGAATAATTTAAATATATATCGGCGCAAAGGCGTTATTCTGCTTCTACAATGAGTCATCGGCGCAGAACCACGAGTTATTTAACGAATCATCACTTAGATTGTCATATTACAGTGTAAAATCATTAGTTAATAGCTAGTTATCATTTGATTGTTGTAATCAAATGACAATTAGTTAATTACGTAATCAAGTTGTTATTTTGACCATGTTTACCTTCAAAACCATTTGTAAACTTAAATGATTAATGCTTGCAGGCAGTTTTAGCTTGTTCGCACAAGTTGCTTGCCTTTGTCTTTGTTTTTGCATAAATACGGGCGACGGACCGAGTACGATTCATTCTCGCTCGAGCCGTCGGACCGTACAGACCTCAAAAGCCTCTGTACAACCAAGAATAAATTTGAAGAACATCTCCTGGAGTTTACTTTCGTCATCAACTATGAGCCACCAGCATGCTGGTGATGATAGTGACGTTAGCATTGCTGACGTCACACTTTTTAAAGACCACCTTGGAGCTTCTACTCCGTCATCAGAAGTGGGATTGGACACTGCTTCAATCCAAACCAGTTCCTCATCAGCTCAGGCACCATATTCGTCTGATACCCAATGGCAGCGGTTACTGGAACAGCAGAACCAGAATATTCTTCACTTGATTGAAGTGATGCGATCTCCGGCAACACCACCTAAGACTATAACGCTGCCAGAATTCAACCCTGAACAGCCCGATGCAAATCCACGTGCCTAGTGCTCAACTGTGGAAACCTGCCTCACTAAACAACACTTGGAAGGAGGAGCATTGGTCATCGCCCTAGTAAAT
This sequence comes from Perizoma affinitatum, assembly GCA_961405105.1. Taxonomy (NCBI): domain Eukaryota; kingdom Metazoa; phylum Arthropoda; class Insecta; order Lepidoptera; family Geometridae; genus Perizoma; species Perizoma affinitatum. The sequence goes on along the minus strand of OY560205.1, from coordinate 8,853,557 downwards.
CGCTGAAAGTTACCGCATCTACATGGCTTTCCGAAGTGTCTCACATCGGCATGGCCTGGATAAACTTCAAGGACATTTTCCTATCACGTTACGACTGTGCCGAGAACTATGCTGCAACCATCATTAACACCAACAGCAGCAGCCCAAAAAGAAGGAGAAAGTCTTACAAAGCTTATTCCATGAAGCGAAAACATGATCGAAGCCTCTACAACTTCATGCCAAACTACAACGGCAACCAAGTGTCAACCACTCGAAGATACAATGTCTCAAGTACGGACAACAGCAAGGATGACACCTGCTACCGCTGCGGGGCCATCGTGTCTACCGCACCGGGTGGTGCTATCTGCGAAAAGGCAAGCTTTCACACGGATCGTCTACATCCGCTTCTGCAACCCTGATGGACAACAGCAAGGCTGTCACCTGCTACCTCTGCGGGGCCATCGTGTCTACCGCACCGGGTGGTGCTATCGGCGGCAGCGGCGTAGCAACCGAGAGGCGGGTCATCATCTGCGAAATCGGCGGCGTTCGTGCGTTATAACAATCAGGTCGGTCGTTCCCATTTTATTATGATAGTGGTGCCGAATGTTCTCTCATTACGAGACACGGATGTTCCTCCTGCGTTTAGAGATAAATAGTCTTGCTCAGTTTTCATTCAGAGCCAGTTTATTGCGATTACTATTGAGGCATCCTTTCTTGTAATTTATTTTGTCCTGAAAATGAATTCACACCCCTTTAGTCAGGTTAGGCCGAGCTTGAAGGTGTACTCCAGTTGTGTTACTTGTTACAGATATACATGAGGACGCGTGTCATGTCAGGACTACCCGTGTCATATTACTGTCAAGAGGCCGTATCGGCGAAGAAGAGGACGGATCAACAACTCCTCAAGGCACCGTTGCAGCACCAAACGAGTCTGGACCATCTATCTACCTCGCGAGCTGGACCGTCTGATTGACAAGTCCTAGACTCGCAAGAATAAGACGCGACATCAGAATAAGTTAAGTAAACCAACTTATTTCCAAACATCTATTCCTGCATCCTGAGAGCCTATACACCCAGTACCACAGAGTACACCCAGTACCACAGAGTACACCCAGTACCACAGAGTACACCCAGTACCACAGAGTACACCCAGTACCACAGAGTACACCCAGTACCACAGAGTACACCCAGTACCACAGAGTACACCCAGTACCACAGAGTACACCCAGTACCACAGAGTACACCCAGTACCACAGAGTACACCCAGTACCACAGAGTACACCCAGTACCACAGAGTACACCAAGTACCACAGAGTACACCAAGTACCACAGAGTACACCAAGTACCACAGAGTACACCAAGTACCACAGAGTACACCAAGTACCACAGAGTACACCAAGTACCACAGAGTACACCAAGTACCACAGAGTACACCAAGTACCACAGAGTACACCAAGTACCACAGAGTACACCAAGTACCACAGAGTACACCACCTACCACAGAGTACACCACGTACCACAGAGTACACCACGTACCACAGAGTACACCACGTACCACAGAGTACACCCACGAACACTCCATGTTACTAATACCACAGAGTACATTAACCAACAGTATACCAACACCTAAGACAGATGTGTTTTGGTGTTAGTAATAAAGTTGTCAAGCATTACACGATGCTTACAGATACCTACTCAAAAGAAAAACCATTTCATTGTTTCAGACACTCGAAGATCACAACCCAAGGCTGGTGCAGAGCACGCACCGCCTGTCAGTATGGCCGTATCGGCGCAAAGGCGTTATTCTGCTTCTACAATGAGTCATCGGCGCAGAACCACGAGTTATTTAACGAATCATCACTTAGATTGTCATATTACAGTGTAAAATCATTAGTTAATAGCTAGTTATCATTTGATTGTTGTAATCAAATGACAATTAGTTAATTACGTAATCAAGTTGTTATTTTGACCATGTTTACCTTCAAAACCATTTGTAAACTTAAATGATTAATGCTTGCAGGCAGTTTTAGCTTGTTCGCACAAGTTGCTTGCCTTTGTCTTTGTTTTTGCATAAATACGGGCGACGGACCGAGTACGATTCATTCTCGCTCGAGCCGTCGGACCGTACAGACCTCAAAAGCCTCTGTACAACCAAGAATAAATTTGAAGAACATCTCCTGGAGTTTACTTTCGTCATCAACTATGAGCCACCAGCATGCTGGTGATGATAGTGACGTTAGCATTGCTGACGTCACACTTTTTAAAGACCACCTTGGAGCTTCTGCTCCGTCATATACTATATTACAAGTATTTACATAATCTCGTTTGTAAAAAAAATTGGAGAACAGTTTCATCAGTCATGCTGTTGCTTAAATGTCGCCAACTTGGCTCCAAAGTCTAGCCTGCTCAATCTAAATGGGTTTCAATAAAATCTGGTACTCTTCGGAAAACTAATTTTTGATATGGCAGTTACACGATTGTGTTGAAAGAGCTTCTCTGAATGGAAAGTGACTCATTAGATAAAGCCTGGAAACAGCGTTTTTTGCTAGCATCGGTAATACTGCTGGCTAATCCTTTAAAGATTAGCCAGCAATCTTTTTCTTTTCTAATCTTTCCAGAATAAAATGGAAAATATGTCAAACGTATGTCCTTACTGAGAGATAAAGTGGCTCGTTCGTGGGTCCCATGCAGCGCAGTTTATCCGGCGCCGGAAAGCCTAGCTGGCTGCGCTCGTAGGTCCAAAGCACACCAGCTATGAGGAGGTTCCGCGGGAAATCAATGTGGTAGTCACCGTTCAGGTAAAATGTACCGTTCTTTGCACGGAGAGCTAGAAAACCATAAAATGATTAGAGTTATGGCGGGCTATTAATTAAAAAAAATATGCAATATTGAAGTCATACCTAAATAGTTGTTTGAGGGCGTAACTTCCGCTATCACGATAGTTGTTGAGCCTTCCGGAATCAAGAGCATGTCGTTGTAGCCTGAAAAAAGTGCTCGTCAAAAAAGTGATGGTGTTGACCGATTTGTGGTGTTGTTTTAGACCTTGATGTGGTAGAAGAAGAAATGAATTGGTTAAGATCACCTTTTCTAAGGTCATTGGTATCCAGGAGACCTGAAGTGGTGTGGCAGTTTGCGTTGTTTCCGCGACATTCCCTGCACTTGTCTTCCTTGGCACTGGAGCCTAGCATCATGTCACAACCAACGGGCTGTAAAATCAAATATAAGTTTACTAAGGTTAATATTAGTAGCTTTGCATAAAACCACCTGACGGGTTGCTTTATGAAGTCCATCGCCGTATTTTTTGACGGAAAGAGCTTGATGGGGTACGAGGTTGTTTGTCCGTGTTTGTCTGTTACGATTTTACTCTGAAACCGCATCACAGATTGTAAAGTTGTTTTTTTGCAGTTGACATGTATGGTTTTAAGTAAGGTTCTTTGATAGGTTTTATCACCTCACTTCACAACGGAGCGCTGCAAGCATGCTGTAGATGATGGAATACACGATTGGTTGGAATATAGTTTGCGTCCCAATTTTACGTACCTGGCAAGTACCATTGACGCAAACGTCGAAAGAGTCATCGTTGCAACGGGTGCCATCGATAACCTTGGCCTGGTGTCGGTAGTAGAAGCGCTCCGCGTGCGGCATACAGTTCAGCTCGCAAGGATTCGAAGTTTTCGTGTACGGAACCCATCTGGAAAAAAATCCGGTGTAATTTTTTGCCAGAGCTGAACGCCCTGCTAAGTCATTTTGTAACCTAGTAGAGAAAAATGTCGTGACGAATCTTTACGGAGGTATGTTGGACGTGGTACTGATTAGGGAGAGTGATGAGATGCGAGAGGCGTTGGTTACTAGCACGGAGTGTATCGTTTCTATGGATGCACCCCATCCTGCGCTGGAAATTGAGGTGAAAGTTGATTTGGCGCGATGCTCGGATCGGATTGAACCAAGAAATATTAATCCAGCCAAGGATGGGAATTTTAATAAATGCGATTATGAGCTGTTATATGACCTACTAGCTGATGTTTCTTGGGATCATATTTCATCTGACCGATAATATTGTTACTGCCACAAACTAATTCTACTGTACAATTTATAATATTTTTAACACCTGTATGCCTAGAAAAAGCCGCATAAATACTGTGTTTAAGAGGTATCGGGTCTGGTTCACATCTGATATCCTTCATGAAACTAAGTCAAAGATCTATATAAAGATATATAACAGCTCTGTTTAGAGGCGCACTCAATCAGAGCAGGATTATAAGTAATTTTCTGACCTTAGAGCTTCTTTAAACTCCCGTGTATCTGCTGCTTATGACTCCCACATCAGACAAATTGAAAAGAATATTGCGTTAATCAAAGTTGAGATTGCAAACGAAGTGCTGGAAGACCAAACGAAACATTGTTTACCCACTCACCTATACTTGATATCCCTGAACAGCTGGTCGTCGTACTCAGAGCACTGTTCTGCCCTGAAGTCCTTAGATCCGGCTGGGCAGTCCTGTGTTTGACACGAGAAGTATTTGGTGTCACCTCCCGAACACTGCGGCTGACCTTCAGGTCTGGAAAAATAAGAAATCATATAATACTAGCGGATGGAGGCGGTTTCTCATAGCATTTCACAAGGGCTTGAAACCAGTGGGTTTGTAGTTTAATGGCTGCGTTTCCAAATTTCGATTCGAAGTTGCGAATTACATTTTTTTACGCTTGTGCTTTCAACCGGTAAACATCGTGTAGAAACTGTCATATAACAAAGCCAAAAATGAGGCGTGATTATTGGATTTTAATGGTTTGTATGTCGTGCTAAATAAATGTTATTAATTTCATTTGTTTTTAATTTCATTTCATCCGTAGACGTCAGATGACCGATCTTAATTAAATTATGACTGTGACGCAAGAAGTTGACGCACTGCACTCAAATGTTTGTCCCCAGAGTCACTTACCCTATTTGCAGACATATCCTCTTCTGACTTGCAACCCCCCCGCCGCAGGTCCGCGAGCAAGGAGATACCTCCCCCCACTCGCCCCAGCCGCTCCCCTCGCCGCCGGGAAGCACGTATGATCCTGATAGAAATAACCCTGCGCCTTGTCTTCTGTGTCTACTTCGATGCCCATTGACCTACAAAGACAGAAAATAAGATTAAGTTACTATAAGATCTGGATCAGTTGAGCTATCGTTTACAATGGTCCTTAAATAGATAGCTGTTTCATTTGTATTTTCTATATGCACCTACTTTTACAAAGTTGTATGAATAAATGTACTAGTTCAGGAATACATGGTAAATAGATTTTTGCAGTTGTTATTAAGATTATGACGAAAAGTAAGCCCCAAACTTGCTTGTATTATGGGAACCACATAACTGAGAATATACTTTTTTTTTGTAAATACGTACATATTATCCCAGACCCGAGAAACATATTTCCAGATCATACAAACATATGTTCCGAGGCGGGAATCGTACTCACTTCACTTCTTGATTATGGCTATCGTACTCGCAACCTTATGCGTTTCAGGCGCGCCACAGAGGTCATTACAATCGCGAATTTATCCTAGTTCAAACTCAACCAATCGACAATTACATTGGATCAATCGCGCACTAGACCTTTCATATGCGTTAGCATCTCTAGTAAGTCTGTGCCTTTCGCAAATCGGTCGTAATTTTAGCGATTGGACCAAACGTGACTAAAGGCTGATAATAATGATTGCGTCAAATGTCACTCGAAGAAAACATCTTCGCGAGAGTATGAAGATAAATTCAATTTATATTTGAATGTATTGCCATCAAACAGTTCATCGTAACGACTTCCTCATATTCTCCATCAATAGACAGGTGCATCGACATTGGGAATGAAAATACTCTCACCGGCTTAATCAATACTTGCTTGTATTGCCGATAAAACTACATTAGGTACCTACTGTACCATGCAGGGTCGCATTGAGAAAGATAGGTTGTGGGGAAATTAATTATATTATTAAACCAACAGCAACAGGTCCATACATAAGAGTCCTGACCTCACACCAGGATTCCCTGTATATTGGGTACGATATGAACTATGAGTAACGTGGTACCACAGCTCGCACGGAACAAATATCTGTAGAAAATGCTAATATTTGTGCCGCTTCGGGAAACGAATCCGAAGATTTGAGAGAGATTCAAATTAATGTTTTCGTGTGGTTAGGCGTGTTATAGAATTGGTTTGAAGTAATCTGAATAATAGTCATAGCACTTCAGTAACGCACCATTGATTTAGCTTTTGCCCAAGGTTTCTCCCGCCTGGTACCCGGATATATAGTAGCCTATGTGTATTTTAGGTCATGGCTATTCCAATTCCACCGTTATTCAAATGGGAGCAGACCCACCATACCCCTGGCCATACCCCTGGGGGTATGGTGGGACGAAACCATACCACTATAGAGATGTGACCATTAAGATAATCTTCTCGTGTATTTCACCCAAAGTTAGGAATTAATATTTAAACATTTCTAGGATATGTATTGAAAAATAAAATGTACCGGAGTTGAAGGCTTGTTTTGTAACGCACATGCTTCGAAATCATAAAAATAAAAGTCATTAATAAAGCGCGTTAATACGCGTGCGTGGGGGGGTTTAAATTAATTTATTTTTAACCTTTTATAATTAAACACCTGGATTCCGATATGATATACATGTAATTACAATGGACCAACTTTATTGGATACTATTCAAATTTTAATTTTAGTCCAACACTGTTCAGTCCACTAGGGAACATAAAAACACAAGCACGAGCCGAGCGCAGCGTGCCGCGGCAGCGGCCGGCGAGTGCCAGAACCGAAATGGAACCTATTCAGATTTTAAATTTAGTCCGAAGGTCCACCCCTTCCACCCCCTTTTTTTCCTAAATCCGTGCGAAATTAAAACCAATAAAAATTTTCAATTCCCAACACTACTATAGTGGTATGGTTTCGTCCCACCATACCCCCAGGGGTATGGCCAGGGGTATGGTGGGTCTGCAGTGATTCAAATAGGTTAAGCGGTTATGTGAACACATGAATGCGAAATTTTCGATGTATAGATGTTTGTTACTAATATCTCCGTAACGGCTGGATAAAATTTAGAACAGATACAATTCGTGACTTCAAATGACACAGAGTACTTTTATCCCCGTACCAAGCGGGCGAAGCAGTGGGCAGAGGCTAATTTAATGTCTTGATCCGGCCCTGGCCTCTCCAGAGCCGCGAGTTCAAGACCGTATTGCAACACTCCATACACCGACGATTTGTTTATCGTCATAACATTATGGAATCGGCTTCGTTCCCGCGGTGTAGAACATTTTAACCTATCTTTCCACTGCGATAAGTAAACCAGTGGTTTCGAGTGAAGAAATTATAAAGAAAATTACCTACGATAAATTGATGCAATTGCATATTAAAGCATTAGCTCAATGATTCCCTACGACTCCACTCTGAGTGGACATGATATGCCTTCTAATGTTGGTGTTTTCCTTCACCGTTTTGAGCTTGTAGGTAATATACATGCTCACCATTTAAGATTTAATGGTGCAAACCAGGAATCCAAACCTACCATCATGGAATTTGAAGTCGGAATGCCTCCTACTGAGCTAGTCGCCACCTCTTACTTCCAATTAATTGAAATCGTAAATCGACGAATTTTCGTTTTTCTATGAAGTCAACAACTTTTTTTTAAGGAAAAATTAGAAATTGATGTGTACGTCTGTAATTGGCACATGGGGTTAGGATACCATTGATTTATGCAATTGGTCATAAAGTGCACTTCTTGAAAGTGTAGACAAAACCAAATAGTCGTGGGATGAGACTTACTAAGCTACGTTCACACGAATCAAACGAGCGGTTCACTACGGGTGGTCGTTAAATTCAACACGTCACAGATTCAAAAATAATAACTGTGCTATTAAAATAGAAAAGACTGCTTCAAATCGTTTGGTGCTGTTTTATCAAACAATTGATCTTGAATTTCCTGGTGTTTCAAAATACCGTTTAGGTAGGGTCTGTCTTTACAAGTCTTTATAGTTAATACTTTCTGGTTACCTTTCATTTAGTCGAGATGTGGCTAGAATACCTATCTTTCTATCCGAAAGGCGTGGATTCGAAACCCGTCGTGCATGAATAAATGTGTGATACTGCATAAAAAGAGTCCATACATATGTGGCGCTTTATATTTAAAAAAAAGTGTGCATTCCAACTGCCAAGGAAAGCAACTGCCAAAAAGCGGCATGTCATTAAACGAAAAAAATCTAAACTGACACTGCTTAAAAGCCCATAGTTATTTCACCATAGATCCTCGACATAAGACATACGAAAGTACTGGTGACATGACGAAGAATTTGTTTGAACTTAAATATTTGCGATTTTGTTGCACACAGAACTTTGCACAAAAGTGCGCCCTGTGGGGTCAGGACTGTGTATGTGACTGTTGGATACTTATTTATTTATTAAAGTAAAGTAAAGTTTATAAATTTGTTGCAAACGTATGGTAAAACGGTATTACAACTTGCAGTTAGTAGGTCTATAAAACAAGTAAGTGTTATAACTTACTAAACAGAAATGTTGTCAAATATATTTGTAAGTAGGTACACTAGCTCCCACCCTATTAACCTGTGTTGCGGGTAGTTAGCCTCTTTCGAATGATCGTATCCATACATTTCTAAACGCTTGAAGGTGCAATAAATTAATTAAAATTAAAAAAAAATGTGAGTTGTATCCAATGACGTTATTGTAGTGGAGTGACAAGTTACAAAATTTTATATTTTCTATGTAATCAATTTGATATGTTGTTTGAGTGTGTCTGTGTGACTGTGACTATGTGTGTAGAGGGAGTGTGGGGGTGTGTATGCATGTTCGTGTGCTTGAATAGGCTATCCTGCAATACTGCAGTCTATAGAATCTATGGAAACTTTGTATAACAGGAGTAATAAGCAAGGGGCAAGGGGGGTGGGGGAGTAAGGAGTGGGGGGTTGGGGGGGGGGCGATTAGGATGCCCACATTGTGTTGCATGTAGTAGGTACGGTAATGTTAGGTATATTTCAGGATAGCTGTTGAAACACTGATTTTAATGTTTCTCATATTAATTTATAAGGTTGTTTTAAGTGGCTTTTGCACGCCTGTCAGACTGACTCAATAAAAATAATAATAATGCTAGTCATTTTTCACACAGCATCATCCAGCTCCAAACTAAGCTGAGCTTGTATTATGGGAACTACATGACTGATATCAGTCATGTAGTTAAAAAAAGTTAGTAGTATATACTACTAACTTTTTTTGTAATTACTTGCATATTATACATAGATAACCCGCATTTGTCCCGCATCGGGAATCGCAACCTGCGTCTCAGGCGGGCCTTCACCCACTGCGCCGCCGAGGTCGTCAATGAGTATAAAATAAAATACTACGGCGACTGACTGATTGACAACACACAGCCAAGTCCTAGAGACACAGTCGAAGGTGTGTTTTTAAAAATCAACATTTGATGGAGGGTATTGATGTATACATAGAGATGAGGTTTAAAGAGATGAGATGCAGGAAAATAAGGTTTTTATGTAAAAAAGGCATTCCACTATTGTCGCATAAAGTGTTAGGTATGATTTTGATTACTAAATACGATTCGAATTCCATCTAATCAAAGAAGATACGCAGATCGTAAAATATAAAACAGAAGAGTAAAATTCGTAGGTACTATACGCTGTCATATTTTAAATGCTAGGTAACCTACTCATAGATGCTAACGCACTCATCACATCAGTCGGCGCCATCCCTGATTAGATTTATAGCTCTCGCGAGAACACAAACACACGGTTATTATAATTTGTTAGGGTTGCCAACGGTGATTTATAAGGGCAGTTAAATTATTATATAAAAACATATTTTGCTGATTAGTAGGCCTAGCGGTAAGTGTAGTATAGGTACTTGCCTAACTTCGAACATCTTTGTCCTGAGTCAAAGTTATTTTTATTTCTATTCAATCTTCGTGGTCTAGGTAATCTAAATTATTAATAATAATGCTAGACATTTTCACACAACATCATCTAGCCCCAAACTAAGCAGAGCTTGTATTATGGGAACTACATGACTGATATACTACTTATATACTTATATAAATTAATAAAGATATATAGATAACTCTTTATTGCTTACACCCGAATTAAAAACCATTCTAGTTAAGAACTTACAAACTATGTTGTGGTGTACAATGGTTAGCTAGCAGAGTCAAAGTCACTACGTTTTTATTCATTGAAAATTTTATAGATAAATTTACGCCGCTTACTCGCGTGCGATCAAGCCTAGAAGAACCAGGGAACGAACGCTTGGCTTGGTTTTTTTTAATGATCCTTCATTCAGCGATAGTGTAGTGGCAATCAAACAAGGTAAACTCATTTATTGAGAAAGAGTATCTAATAATTTAATAAAGTATCTAAAATCTAAGTCTAAAAATTATCAACCAAATTTCTTAAAAGAAGACAGGATATGATTTATTATAATGAAATAAATGCTTTTAGAACTTTAATCTTCTTTCTTAAGTGGAAAATGACATAGTCCACGTTGTTTTTTTTACATCGGTACAGACTTTATTTTCCCGCTGTAATCTCTAGGGTTGAATTTCACAAAACTCTACGAAAAATTATGGAATTACATATAATTTCATAATTCTAGGACTTTGTCAGTCAGTGAGTCAGATTTTACATGAAGCTTGTACTTATTAAGTTTATTGACTACAGTGGAGGCTAAGTTACCTATGATGGTGTCGACTAATTTGGTGTAAAAATCGCTATGGTCAAAACTGACTACGACTTTTCTCCAACGAAACATTTATATAGAATTTGTTCTCCCTATCCTGATTTTCTAAATCGATAAATAAGTTACTTTTTTATATTTGTTTGGACTTACCTTAAATATTTATTATAATATTTTTGGTTACATCAATTTGGTAACATAGCAATAGGAACTTACATCGTTTTATATTATTAGAACATAACATTTTAAATTCCAATCCAATCATTTTGCTTTTTACTTTTATTCCAACTTATTATCGTCGTTGACAGCCCTATAAAAACAAATTCGATAGTAGAAGTGCTACATGATCTCATGCTGGGATCTCGTTCCATCAAGGCAAGGGTTGAAACCGAAAGTAAACAAAACGACTCGAAAGTTATTTACAATAAATTGTTTTATAACTCTTATGTGAACATAACCAATCAATATTGAAGAGTGTAAAGTTTGTTTATAAAGTTAATTATTATAGAAATTGTAAAAGATCTGTTTACCAAAGAGACATTTTATTGAATGAATGAATGAATGAATGAGAATACTATATTGTACCACAATTTAATTGCCAAAAAAACGTAACTTTTCATAACTTCATTACTAAAAGGACTATGGTCTTATTGCTTAGAAGCGATCTCTTCCAGACAACATTTGGCTTTATAAATGACAAATCAGGTGTTTATTTTTTAACGAAATTTGAAGTTACATCTCCAAAACTGCCATGCTTTTCTTCGAATGGGCTTGTCAAGTTCATATACCTAATTGATGTCCTTGTACCTCACCCAAGCAAACATACTGTCGGAATCAGAAGTGTTATATGCTTCCCGTACAATTTTATGTGATTCAGTTGATGTCTGTAGCCGAGCGGTCACTGCTCTACGGTTTCAAGGTGAGCTGCTTGTATTTGTGCTTTGTTGGTATTATCAAGCTAGTTGAATGCAGAATAGGTATCTATTATATGACAACAAAAATACACTCGCTCGCGACTGTCTTCCCCATGGTGGACATCCTCAGATACATACACATTTTGGGGATACTAATAGGGGGTAGTCAGAGGCACGTCCAAACATTACATTTGGTACATGCCCGCGTTTTGAATGTAAGCATTCCACGTGACAGGTTGCAAGCCCATCGCTGCTTATTGGAACACTAACTGTTGGCACATGCTCTCGCATTTTTGGTTCTAGGGCATGCCGATTTCGTCGCGATGTTTTCCTTCACCGTTTTCAGCACGTGTACGCAAATACATTTTTCGAGTGGAAAAAAACATTGGTGCACGACCGGATTCGAACCCACGACCTCCTAATCTGAACTCGGGGTATCGCCCACTAGGCTTATGGCTTTATATGACATAATTTGCTTTTTGCATATTTAATTGCTTTCACTTTCAACTCGCCTTTATCATATCGAACCACGACCTCGGTAGCGCGCCGGGCGAGTAGCCACGCAAGAGGTGCGGGCTCGATTCCGTTACGGGACAAATGTTTGCAAGTTCTACAGATATTTGTTCCGGGTCAGGGTTAGGTATGTAGTTCAACGATACACATAGTTACTGATACCCAAGTTCTAACCAACAAACAAATTGTTGTTAATCAAAAACAATCACTTTTCCCTACAGGTATGTAGTACAACGATACACATAGTTACTGATACCCAAGTTCTAACCAACAAACAAATTGTTGTTAATCAAAAACAATCACTATTCCCTACAGGTATGTAGTACAACGATACACATAGTTCCAGATATCCAAGTTCTAACTAACAAACAAGTTGTTGTTAATCAAAAACAATCACTTTTCCCTACAGGTATGTAGTACAACGATACACATAGTTACTGATACCCAAGTTCTAACCAACAAACAAATTGTTGTTAATCAAAAACAATCACTATTCCCTACAGGTATGTAGTACAACGATACACATAGTTACTGATACCCAAGTTCTAACCAACAAACAAATTGTTGTTAATCAAAAACAATCACTATTCCCTACAGGTATGTAGTACAACGATACACATAGTTACTGATACCCAAGTTCTAACCAACAAACAAATTGTTGTTAATCAAAAACAATCACTTTTCCCTACAGGTATGTAGTACAACGATACACATAGTTACTGATACCCAAGTTCTAACCAACAAACAAATTGTTGTTAATCAAAAACAATCACTATTCCCTACAGGTATGTAGTACAACGATACACATAGTTACTGATATCCAAGTTCTAACTAACAAACAAGTTGTTGTTAATCATAAAAACTCACTATTCCCTACAGGTATGTAGTACAACGATACACATAGTTCCTGATACCCAAGTTCTAACCCACAAACATATTTTAGTGAATCAAAAACAATCACTATTCCCTACAGTGAATTCTAGTGTAGTGATTGTTTTTTTTAATACTATATAAGCCTTTGTTTACTTACATTATGTGTGTAATGGTGCCTTGAAGCTGTCCATGATATACAATTACTTAAAACAATAGCTGCTAGCAGCAGCGATCTGAAAATAAAAGAAAAATCGGTTAATCTTACTACTATTATTAACGCGAAAGTTTGTGAGGATGGATGTTCGTTACTCTTTCATGCAAAAACTACTGAACGGATTTTGATGAAACTTTACAGTAATATAGCTTATACATATGAATAAAACATAAGCTATTTTTTATCCGAGTACCACGCGGGCGAAGCCGTGGGCAGAAGCTATTAGATAAAAATAGGTTCAAATATCCTCATCATTCCTACTCTTCTAACTCACGGTGCAACGACAATTATCCATTAAATTTAAAGAAAAATCTTACCCGCAACCATCCGAGTCTCAGGCGGGCCTACGCCCACTGCGCCTCAGAGGTCGTCATGAAGAGTGCGTTCAAAATAAGATACAAATATTAATTTTAAATGCATATCATTAAATAAAAGTAAACTACATACATACTAAGTAATTACCAATTACAATTATAGAACTTACAAGAAAATAATACATAGATAATACAAATATCATGTATAATATATGTATACTAAGATACATAATGTAAGTATTATAAATGATCTACACATTGTTATTGTTATAAATATATAACAATATATTTTGTAGAGACGACAAACGTCAATTTAACTTTCACCAAACAGCATGTATCGTTCGATCTTCCAACACATTTGGAACCTAATTACAAGCTGTAATCTCAGTTATGTAAATAAGGTATAATCGGTTGGTAATCTCGGCTCGGACATAATAAAGCCGATTGGGCCGATAAAGGACCTAACTGTAAATCCTTTTGAATGATAACATCTGTATTTCAAGCTGTAGGCCGAGTTATAAGCTCTAGAAGCCATTTCGGCCCTGATAAATAAAAATCCATATATTTGAGTCTAGTCTTTATACTAAGTTCTCTTTACGAAAAGGTCGTGAAATCGAACCCAGTCGTACACCAATAGATTTCTACATCCGAACAATGTATGTAAATAAAATAAATAATGCTGGACATTCATACAACATTACCAAGCCCCAAATTAAGCAGAGCTTGTGTTATGGGAACTACATGACTGATATACTACTTAACGTAATAAATTTGTTTTGTAAATACATACTTATTATATCTATTATAAGTAAGTATTTACAAAAAAAAATGAATATGCTTCATCAATCCACCTTCAAATCAAAACGTGCCGAAAACAGTAAAGAAAACATCGTGGAAAACTAGCATGGAACCAAAAATTCGAAGGCATGTACCACTGGTTATTGTTCCAATAAGTTGAGATGCGATGGCAACTTGTCACGTGGAACACTTACTACTATGCAAAATTAAGGCACGTGGCATAATGCCTCTGAGTAAAACCTACTTGGTATTCTCACATATCTAAGTACGTACTGAGTAATAAATCTGAAGAAGTCTATAATGGGGATTACAGTCGGCAGCGTATTTTTGTTTCATAATTCGTCGCTTTAGAATTTCCTAGGGTCATGTTTACCATTTACATAATATTATTATGTTATAAAAATCCTATTAAACTTGGCCCACACATTAGCCATGAAGACAGTCCCACGGGACATCGATTCCCCTACAAAGAAGCGCTCAGCAGAGAGTGGATTTACCTACTGCTCGGCCTTTTTTGTGGCCATTCTTTAAGAAAGAAAGTAAGAAAGAGATATTCATTGTATACTCGCCTTTTGAGCTTTATGTGCCATACATGATCGTGAGTCAATCGAGAACTAGCGATGTAGTTCACATAAGATGTGTTAAACACCGTTCTGCTCACTTTAAAATAATTCTATTAAAATTATGGTTACAGCTGCTGATGTGCCATAGCAACAGGCGTTAACTGTACATAATTACACCGTGGCTCGATACAAGATAACTCTATTACTCATCTTGCTTTGATGAACTTCAAAAGTAATTAAAAGGTTGTTGAGTGAGAAAAAGCTATCATCACAACTTAATTATGGAAGAAATGCTATAACTAACTCTAAGTTAAATACATACCTAGTCAGGGTGACCAGAAAATAACTAAAAAAAGTTACCAATTTTTTTATGTTAGCATAGGAGGCCTGTGTATGTGTATTTATTTGTGTTTTGTTCATCTTGTGGGCGAAGGCCCGCCTGAGACTCAGAAGGTTGCGGGTTCGATTCCCGCTGCGGGACAAATGTTTGTATCTGCGAATATTTGTCTTGGGTCTGCGTGTTTTCTATGTATGTATGTATTTACAAAAAAAATATATATAAGTAGTATATCAGTCATGTAGTTCCCATAATACAAGCTCTGCTTACTTTGGGGCTAGATGTTGCTGTGTGAAAAATGTCCAGCATTATTTATTTATAATGTTTTTCATTTGATTTCATTTCCAGAGACAAGCAATTAAAGAAAACATTTAGGGTAGGAACATATTTATACAAGCTTTAATTTAACTGCAATGTTTGTATGGCAGTATGTTTGTTTATTTAAAATCTTGCAAGCTGAATTAGAACCACTTCCTCTTATCCTACGGAGTTGAATTTTTACATGTTGGCTCAGTTCTGATGATAATGCATTTTTATGGTAAGCATGACCTGTATGATCCAGGATTAGCTCCAGATAAAGGAACTCTTCAACGATCAATAGCACAGACACGAAATGTTGTGTACGCATTTTATGATAGCTTGTTTTAAGTTTTACTATGACATGGTTGCCGCACACAGGGTTAAAAGCTTGTTTTTTAAAACACTTTTCACACATTTTTCTAGTTTTTGACGGGGCCATACTTCGAACTTATTTCATGCATCTATCTGTTAAACCTTTTTTGAATATGTTATGAATATTAATAATTTGTTGAGTAATGATGACTAATGAGTTATTCTAACATCCTGCCCTCTCTTAAAATATTTACTTTACTTAATTTGTATTCAACACACTCGCACAAATTAACGATATAATTATAATTATTCATAGTAACGTGATTAATTAAATATGACCGGAAATTGAGACATAAATGAATGTCATTGCAATTTAAGTGCATGGTCCATTGTTCTGCAAATCAGTGTTGAGATCGATGGCGTTGGTGACCAGTTTTGGACCTAGGTCCTTGGAATTGCGGATAGATCGAGATTTGGGGGTACCATTTAGGAGATCATCTACTATTTAGTACTAGTTACCTCTACCTCTAAGTACTCAGTATGCAAATGTAAAATTAAAATGCGTCTCAAACAATTATTGTTCATTCGCTTGACACCACGGAATTGTGGAATAGGAAATCTTTACACCGCTTATGCGGCTTTAGATTACAGACAAGTTAAGCAGTTGTACAGCTATGTTTCAGAGAAGCGAGCTGAAATAAAATTGGCAACTTCTCATGGCAACAGCTAAATTGTAATATATAGCAGTGAATCATGTGTAAACAATCGCTAGCAAATGATTTTTTGAAGCACAGAGTAGGCTGAAACAGTTCAAAGGGAGCGGAGCTTTGAACGTGCGAATGCTGGCGTATAAACAAACATTATTATGTGAGTTTGTACCTACACAGATACGTAAGATACGATATACGTATAGATACGTCTCTGAATTCATATCCCAACCATTTTCCGTGAAGCTCCTTCAGTTGAAGTGTTCAGGTCTAGAGTCTACAATCACTTCCTCGGTGAAGGCAAAGATTGAGCAATTTGCCTTTTGTACTTTTAATATTTGAGCAATTTATTTGTGTATATATACTTATATATATTATTTTCTTATATTTATGTTATTATATCCTTAGTATTTAAATATTAAAATCAATAATCTAGTTGTATTTAAAGATTTGCATTACATAATTACTACATATTAATATTTTTGTTTTAATCCTTTCTGCGCACTACCGACACATATTTTTCTAAATTACATAAAGGTTATCTGGAAGAGAATGCGTTATACTCATATTTTTTTGTGCAATAAAGAATTTTCTATCTATCTATCTATAAGCATCATAATCATCAGCCAACATCAGTTGATACTGGATAGATGCGTCACCCAACGCGCTACCGAGCTCAATCCTTTCACTTTCTGCCAAAGTACAAGCGGGTAATAGTATATAGATACTAATTTTTTGTATATTATTGTTTTGCTGAGTACCGTATTTAAGCGTCTCAAATGATTTCTCACGTCGATGTCATAATCTCAAGTTTGCAAGCAAACAACAAACATTGTAGTCGGAGCAAAACGCAGAAACAGCTCTGAGCAAACTCTTAAGTGTACTTGACGATTTGCAAATAGACATCTCTGGGCTAACATCTAAACAGGCATGCGAAATAATGAGGAAATATTTCGGGCTACAATCTCATAGGAAATAGGTACAGTTTTGTGAACTGCTTCGGCAATTTCTTATACTCGTACATCACCGAACCAATTCTTCGAACGTCCAAATTGTATAAAGATGTTAATTTGTAATAAAAAAAATTACAAAGAAATATCCTTAAAACACTTTTTTGTTACTTGGAATTTAATAAAAGTTGTAAGAAAAACATTATCTTGGCCTGGACATTTGTGATCTGTTAGTTATTTATTCTTGTGTATATTAATTAATGTTATACATTTTAATTTGTTTTAGTATTATGTACATGTGTTGTTGTTTTCAAATTAAATTGTTAATATATACATAGTTTTATATCTTAAGGTGTAACGATTTGGAATATCTGTTATGTTACATTTGGTTAAATAATGCAATACAATAATACAATTCGAATTTGATTTCAAATCTTCCTAGAATCACCTACCGTATTTATACAATATGGTTTAATAAACCATTCAGTAACTGTCACCTTTTTTCGTACATTACGGTAGTGAAATAGTGAACGACTCACTGTAACTAAATCCTCGAACTTGACTGCAGCAGGATGGGAACCCAACTCCACAGTAATGAGCCTTGTCCTTACCTGTCAATTAGAGCTGACGATGGGCGGATGAACGACTTTTATTTCGGTTGGTCTGTTTGACGCTTCAGGGAATAAGGATACAATTTACGTCAACCTAGGATTTATTTAAAATATTCGAAACGTCTCATTGATTTCTTTATGGAAATGTAAACGATGCTACAAGGGAAATACGAGATTTTCTTTGATTTTTAGAGCTATATGAATGTATGAAAATACTTTATTGTACATATACCACAAACAAATAAAATATAAACACAATGTTGTTCTTATTAAAGTTACAATAAAAAAATATAATGCTGGTCATTTTTCACACATTATCATCTAGAATCGTGCCCAAAAGCAGAGCTTGAGTTATGGGAACTTGGCGGGCCTTCGCCCACTGCGCCAGAGAGGTTGTCAATTGGCTTATCGTAGGGCTTATGGATTATCGCTTAGAAGCATCTCTTCCGAATAATATTTGGATAAAAAGAGATTGTAAGAGCCAATTATAAACAAAATGACGTGGAGATCCTTATGTTTTCGGATTATGCAATCCCAACCCCTATAGAAAATATTATTAGGCTTACATACCAACCTAATGAACAATTTTCCTATTTAGAAATTAGTCTCGAATCTTAAAAAAACGTCAAAATATGTATCCAACTCAAAAATAATTAAGAATCATTTCCATCGAAAAAAAACTAATTTTGATATTGCCAGCTTATAAGTACTGAAAACATATTATAGTCCAACGTTTCTAATAATGACGTTTCTAGTAGATAGATAGATAAGCTCTTTTTATTGCACTCCAAAGTAAAATACAAAAACAGGGATTAAAAAAAAGAATATAACAGGTACATTGGGCTTATCGCTTAAAGCGAACTCTTCCAGACAACTTTTGGATGGACAGGATATATATTGCTGGACATTTTCACACAACATCATCTAGCCCCAAAGTAAGCAGAGCTTGAGTTATGGGAACTACATGACTGATATACTACTTACATATATACATTTTTTTTGTAAATACATACTTATTATAGAGAGAAAACACCCAGACCCGAGACAAATATTTGCAGATGCAAACATTTGTCCCGCAACGGGAATCGAACCCGCAACCTTCTGCGTCTCAGGCGGGCCTTCCCACACTGCGCCACAGAGGTCGTCGGATAAAATGGAACAATAGTTTCAAAAGGAGCTGTATAAATTCTTGGCTTCTTATTATGCTTAAGGCGATGCACCATCATAATTCTATGATATCACTATGACACAACATAATTATAATAATAACATCAAATCCATCGTCTGCTGCGTCGTCGAATACTAAGCAATATTACTCACTCATTGTATGCGGAGTTCGACAAATATTTGAATACCTTCGTATGTGCTTTGGATTGGTATGGGCATTTAATGTTAGCACGATAGGATGGAACCATGTACTGGCTATGTTGTTTGTGATAACGGTGTATTTAATAAGACAT
Organism: Perizoma affinitatum; assembly: GCA_961405105.1. NCBI lineage: Eukaryota > Metazoa > Arthropoda > Insecta > Lepidoptera > Geometridae > Perizoma > Perizoma affinitatum. The sequence goes on along the minus strand of OY560205.1, from coordinate 8,833,968 downwards.
TAAATGTCAAAAAGCCGACTTCCTCGAGTGCTTATGTTATTTTGTTCAATCGGGATAGCACTCATTCGAATAAAAAAAAAGTACAACAAATAATGTTTCGGCTAGTCGTGATTCCATAAGATGATGATGTTTTTAAGTTTTACGAAAAAAGTAGCAATCCCTCAGGAATAAAACTTTTACTCAATTTCTACCGAAATGGTCCCACATTTCGGTATCATTCCCTATACGACAACAAAATTGTTTAACAATTGACGAAGATATTAAGTAACAAACATAAATTGAGAACCTTTTTTGAATTCGGACAAAATATATTTGAAAGTATTTATCTTTTATTATGTTTAGAGAACGATAACTAAGTAGTTCTGTAAGAAAGTTGATATGTTTCTTGTTCAGATCAGAGGTTTCAAAAGCAACTGTAACGATTGGCATAATTCTTTAAATAGGAAACATTCTTACTGGGTCCTAAAGCATAGAAAAACATAGTTCCCGAGCAAAAAATATGAAGGATTTATTGTACCTACTTATTTAGAACTTATAAGTAGGTACCATGAATATTTTTTAGTCGTAGAATTTTTTGATAAAAAAAATCGTTTTGGTTTCTTGATATAAATGTTCATGCTTCATTACATTATCTTAGTGCGTTGCTTGTAAGCAGATAAAGCGCTCGCCATGTTAGCTGCTTATTCTCTACCCTGTAATAGTATTATAATATCTGTACCTGTACAGGGTAGAGTACAAACAGCTACGGTAAACAGCGAGCGCTTTACCGTAATAAATTGGTCAATAAATAAGATAAGAGATTGAAAACATCCGCAGCACTTTGAATCGAATTAATCAATGCCTATTTGTAGGTACCTGCTTGCTATATGTACAAAACCGACAGACAGTTATTTATGACACGTTGCGAATACTAATCGGGCTGCGTAGACGCGTCGGCGTCTAGCATGCGGGCGGAAAACGACTAGGGCTACCTAAAGGTATTGTTATAACACTTTTGCTACTAGTATAGTATTATAATATCTGCTATTGTTTACACGATATCTGTAACGTTACAGTAAAGTACGTAGAGTAAGTCCAGCACGGACGGAGTTAGTGTGACCTAGTTTCAATGCAATTTAGTGCTGAATTCTCGCTTGCAAGTCAGCTGACTAGCTAACCGCTGTTTATAACCAACTTCAAAAAGAGGAGGTTCTCAATTCGTCTGTATTTTTTAGAGTGTGTTTTTGTTAATTGATGTCTTTGCCATTTGCCATTTGGAGGCTGACGAATAGAGTACCTCCAGGATGGAAACCGTACACTTGGTACGGCAAACGTATCGCGAATATCACGATTAAATTATTATCAACCGACTTCAAAAAAGGAGGAGGTTCTCAATTAGTTTGTATGTTTTTTTTGTATGTATGTTACGCGTTATCTTCGATCTCGTCTTTACCAAGTGACTGACACCGAAATTCCTAGTCACTGGGTCCAATCACTGTCATTGTGTAAACCAGCCTTATGAATGGAATTTACGTTTTTATTGTCGCTGTCGTCTGCGGTCATCTTCTGAATCATATCTTCATTAATGCATACCGTAACTGTTACCAATAATAGGTAAAATACTCGTTACTACGTAACAAAAGTAAGTTCTTAAACGTAGTTAGGTACTAGGTTTACTTTTAAACAGAAATATTTATCACCTAGTCTTATATCGGGCATATCATTTTGTTCTGATTGTTTTTGATATAATCGCTACGATGTTTTAGAGATACACAAATTAAAACGAACAGTTAAGGGTTAAATAAAATAATAGTTTTATCAATATAAAAAACCCGACGTAAAGTATAAATTAAAGTAAACCCTGACTATGAATTTATATAGTTCTTCTGACAGCCCTGACTGATACGCGGTTCGCATGACCGACAACGGAAGCTGCGCGCGCGCACAGCATTTGATAGTAAGACGGCGAGCTTTCTACAATTTCATTTATCATTCAAACAAACAAAGGTGGGTATCATTGATAAAGTATGTTCAAATCTAATAAAACCCAAATTTTAAAAATGCAAAGTAAACTGAAAACAGACGTTTATGTATTTGCCTGGATCAAATAAAGTTCAAAAGCAAAAACAAGACGCTTAAACATATACAGATATGCAATTTATTGCAAACCTGTAAAAGTTATGGTTAGGTACCTAGTTTATCTTTAGAACATTTACCTAAGAAATAACGTAGTAATGGCGAGTACGAAAAGTTATAAAATGCCATTCTATACTCAATATACCTACCGACTGAAGCAATCTAAAGATAAGGAAACTAGAATTTTAAACCCTGACATTTACAAGTATCTGCCTACCTACCTACCTAAACGTAAGTTAAGTACTTAAGAGAGCTCTTTTGCTCTCAAAGCTGTCAACGCTCACATTTAGATCTAAAAGATTATTCTTTCCTTTAGCATCTTGTCTTTCAATTTAAATCTCATTAAAGATAGCAATATCTTGTCCAAGAATTCAGCCAATTGTTAAAGCTTCGAGAGTTGTCGTTGTTTTATTTGGTGGTCGTAATATGGCGGTGGCAATGATATTAAAATTTATCTATATTTAATGCTGCCGCGTCTTCTCAATTCTGCGGCTTTTATGTGACGATCGTAGCGTCTTTGGAAAAGCAAAAGTCAAATTAAATTAAATGTAAGTTTATTTAAAAAATAACTTTAAGACGTTACTTCAATATAAACATTAAACTCCATAATATATTTATATGACTCACTTCACACCCGCTTTTAAACCATTCTTTAATTCAATGTATGAAGGCATACATTAATACAAATAATGTTTTAAAAGCGGGTGTGAAGTGAGTCACTACCTACCTAGTCGCTATAAGCGCATCAATGGTTTTATCAGTAGGTTGCGTTATTAATGTAGGTCATTTCTCACTAGATACGAATAGGTTAAAATCTGTTTCATAAAACAGCACTCGAACAAATATTTTTTCAGCTTTAATCAATCTTTCATTATTGAATCTGAGTACACCCGATGAAAATATTGATGATTTAACCAGATTTTTATCACACTTTATAGTGTTCCTACGCACGCCTACTGAGATCAACGACCAGTGAGAAATATATCATAGGTTTTATATGAGAATATTGCCCCTGCCAAATTTGGGGCTGATTAAAATATCAATAGTCTAATTTATGAAATGCAAAGACAATAGAACGAACAGACCAGTCACGCATACTTAGCCAAATTACCTACATTGCTACTTTTTAGGTCGATGTTGCAGAATAATAGCCTTGACCCAACTCATTGCCATTGAAATGTAAAAAAAAGAGATTAATATGATGATATGTATTCGAGAGTACAGTTACGTCGGTATCAAACATCTTGTTAGCTTGATTATGATACTTATCAACTTTTTAATATGGTCCATTCCTTCCTTTTCTGAATTCTTTCAAAGTTAGTCCGTGTGAATGTCTACACAAAAATGGACCATGCAATGATTTTTTAACATATTTCCGCGCAAAATTACTATCGAATTCATTTACACAAATTGATTATAATACATTATTGTTAGTTGCATTCAATATAAACAATTTGGACTGGGGTAATGCGATTTGAGATATGGAGCTAGAAAGATTCCTACAAAATATAACTATCGTTTTTTTTGTATCATTTACCGACCCTGAGACCTAAGTGGTGAAATAAATAAATAATAATAAATAAATAATTCTGGACATTTTTCACACAGCATCATCTAGCCCCAAAGTTTGCAGAGCTTGTGTTAATGGAACTACATGACTGATATACTACTTTATATACATTTTTTTTTGTAAATACATACTTAGATATTATGGATAGAAAACACCCAGACCCGAGACAAATATTTGCAGATTCAAACATATTGTCCCGCGACGGGAATCGAACCCGCAACCTTCAGCGTCTCAGGCGGGCCTTTCACTGCGCCACATAGTTCGTCGAAAAGTCTCACATGCCTGTAATTTCACCGGCACTCTTCAAACCGGAACATATGTACATAATATACATAATACATAATATTTGATAGAAACATCCCAACATCACTGTCACATTTCTGTAATCGCAGATCAATTAATAGTCAGTTCGTCACGCCCATTAATCAATCTGAAGCTGCGCTCGTAAATCTCGATATTAAACCATTTAAAGTGGGCAACACTTGAGCGTTTCACCAATTTGTTTCAACATCTGTGTTTAGATGAGACATGGTTTGTTTGCACTTGACTTTGGGTACAGCAACCGTATTCAAGTACGAGGGCTAGATCTAGCGCCTTTTGATAAAGCAGATATATAGATAAACTCTTTCAGTCTGTATCACAATCTATATAATATTTATTGTACACTGCTTTTACATTTTAATCCATTATTGTGCTTACCTAACACCATTTAATAGCCTTTAAAAACATAGTTAAACAACAACAAAAAGGAAATGCACAATGGGTGATCTTACCGCTGAAAGGCTTCTTCATCTATTCATATGAATTTATGGAAATATCTATTTATAAGTGATTTATATATAGATACATGGTTAACGTTTATATTACTATTTTTGTCGTCTTTTTTTTTATAAAAGTGAAAGTTCTGAAAAGTATCTATTGAGGTAACACCTACGGGTAAAGCCATACAGCTTTCTAGTTAGTGTTCCAACGATCTGCCGATTGATCCATTGTGTTACTAATGTTGAATGTGTGGGCTAAGACGACTAAGACAATATCTACGGTTAGAATCCGGCTAGCAACAACTTTTTGAAACCGTCATGGCCCGTAAATCGTGGATCACATTCTTAATTAAAAAATAATGCAATTTAGTTTTTTTTTTATTAAAATACCAATAAGTAATGCTAATCTTAAAACTCGATTAAATTTCAATTCAATTCTAATCAAATGCAGTTACTTACGTTCTTTTTTTAAATTTTCTAGTCTATGACATTTCAATCGCAAACTACTCCAATCTCGAATGTTAACGTCACGTTAAAAGGACCATATTGCACGAATTCGATCCTAATCCCGATATCATACCATAGTTACATTGGCCATTCGGCACAGTTCATATGAACAGTTCCCTACTTCTGCGAATTTGTATTATTTGAGTTTGTTAACAATGATTTTGGTTTTATTTCTAACGCAATTATAATATCAATATGGGAGCTTAATTGGTGAAGTGTAAACCAGATATATTCACACTATTATTATATATTTATTTTATGTAGCACCAACGCTATTTTAGTGACCAGAATTATTATCGTTATCAATCGACTTCAAATAAGTTGGATCTCAATTTTACAAATTCAGGAGCGTTTTGTTATATATTTATGTATATATTTATTTTATTTTGCCAGTTAAAAAAGAGTATTTGTTTCTTAACTTTTTCACATTTGAAGTTCTTTTAAAAGGACTTAATTGATTATGGACATTAATTGTTAATAAGGTATTTATTTACGAAATGTTAATCAGTTCTAGTAGCACTCCGGTGGTCTTGTCATTTGGGGCTTGGGCGTCACGTGCGCAGCGTCTCAAGTCGGCAAAAGAAAACGACACCGTACAGAACGTCCGTTAACATTATACGAACATCACACGACCCGCCTTATTAGCAAAGCATTTCGTTACGTCACGTTGCCACAGAAGAACTGATAGTTGTAGGTACCGATGGCAAAGGAAATTGAAGAAATGTGTAATGGGAACAATTGAACTTTGAACTCGCATTACCTGACTTTGATATTAAGGTGTATGGGTTAGATAAAATATAAAAAATAAAAAATATAAATTTATTAAATATATAATCTTTAAATATATTCATGCAATTTCAGGGCCTAACATAGAGTGTCTCGATACGATTTTTGGCATGCTTGTTTGTGTTTTGACATGGGCCTATTGAAAAGTTTGAAGTTAATAGACACTGAAGATTTTCCTGCGTATATCTTTGTTACTATTTTTAATTTCTGTCAGAACACTGAAAAACTTGATTCGCCTTTATAACCTACTTTGTAGGTACAGTCAAACGTCTATTTCTATTGCTGACAGTACAGTCGTAAACCAATTTATTTGTGCTTTAAGGAAGCATCCCGCAAGACCTAATTCCCATACTAGATTAACAAAGCCTAAATGACAATTAAAATGTTATGAGTCAAATGACTAAATTGGGACTTTGGCAGTTTTGGCTCAAGAATTTGGGACGAGATAATAGAATATTGACATAACTAAGTAATAGTCTGAAAGGGGAATGTACAATACATTAACAAACTTTCCAATACACGATTTTATCAAAATAAATATGTAGGTAGATACATAACATGTCGTTATTCTACGCACTTTAAAAACAAAAGGAGAAATAGGATTATAGCCATAGTACTTTCATAACGTCGTGCATCGTCCTGCTCCTTTTAAGCCATGGCGTTTGAATAACCTTTACATCCATCTATATAGTAACTAATATAACTCCTTGCAAAACGCCTTGGTACTGCCCACCAAATACAATGTTTAAACGTGCCTCTGACTACCCCCTACTTGATATCCTCAAAGATCTTCTCACTGAGTATGTATCGATCTTTTTTGTACTATTATTTAACCGGTGAATTGGATTTCCACGAAAAATATCCTACAAAAACTTCCATGGAAATCTCATGTTTGTGACTAACCTATTGAAACGCTTTAGTATTTCAGCTCGCTCATAAAACATAGCAAATCAAATCTAGCCGGACTAGTAGGTATGTCACGGTTGGGCTGTTCGATTCGGGACCGCTCGATTCTATTGACTCGATTCTAACAACAAAAATAACCACTAGAAAAGAAACCATGAGAAACACGTTCTTAAATTAAAGTCTTCACACCTTGTACTTACCTACCAACTTCATCAGCTCTCTTATCCTCAAAGATCGGTGTTCTCTAGGATCAATTAGCTTTTTGGTTTTTTACTAATTAATCGAAAGGAACTTCGTTCCATCCGGGTGTCCCACTCATTTTTTTTTTAATTTATTTAACGAAATAAAAAATGCTTAACAATAATAGTTCTGAATAAAAATAGCACCTAAAACCGCTAAGGTTTGTACAGATGATGCTATTTGAGAGTCTGCATTGTTTCTTATTTAACAATAGTAGGTAGTGAACAGTTTAACATAGGTAGCCTATCTACATAAATTAGAAAAACTAGGTAAGTGCATTGTAGGTACTTTTCAAGATTAGGTATAAAATAGGATTTGAGTTTGAATTTAATATTTTTTGGAGTAATAATATCGAGTAAATCTTTAGGTAGTCCATTTATAAGCCGGGGAATCAAGTAGCTAGCTGTCCTCTCGAATCGAGTGGTCCCGAATTGGGGGTCTAGTCTAGATCGAGATCATGATGATTTGATGGCACTAATCAATTAGCAACTCAATTCTACGGTCGATGAACTTTTTGGGAATGTCTGTTGCTCATTGTCTTAAAGGTACCCTTTAGAGGAAGAAGCAATGATGCAAAGAATAGTTTATTTAGGTATGTTCTAACTCATCAATTACATTTCCTTCCTGTTTAAAAATTAGTTATCTACCTATACCTAACAATTCAAATCGGACAACGGAAATGTTTCAAAAGTCTCTTGAATTCGTACAATGTTTATTGAAAAAGAGGCATAAAGTTTTTCTCTTATATATAGCCATAGTTACATTTTTATTTTTGCGTTGATGTCTTTTTATGAAAAATCCTATATTAACATGAACAATACAATTATGAGAACATCTTCTTAGCTCTCGTAATTCGGGGAGCTGCTTGAGGCAAGCTGATTTATACCAGCTCTCTCAATCTTCAATCCTGTTCCTTATTCCATTGCAATAGAGATCAAAATGTTAAAGCTCCTAGTCAATAAAAGCAGGTAGGTACTTCAACATGGGAAAGGTGTAGGGTCACCTATACAGTACCTGTGAGAGCTCTCACCTGTGTCTTGGGAACCGTACCTGTGGCAGATTGCCAGCCTGGTACCAGGATAGCAGAGGCTACCCGTAGGTGGTAGGTTACCTGGCGCATGCGTCCACCTGCCTTACCTGTTTCACCTACCAATTTAACAAGACTCCTGCCGCTTGCTTGCAACTAGCTTAAACAGTTAACTTGATAGGTCTTGATACTTTGGTGAGGGGGTATGACCAATTCACTCTGACCCGTGTAGGTTGCTGCAGCTTCAGTAAAAGCGATGAGGTGGAAGGTCTAGTAACGTTGGTGAGGGGACAGCTGACGCGTGCGAGTGGGGTTCACCTGTCGTTAAGGTGTCATTTGGCACGTGGCTTCGCCGTGTGCTGTTTGCCCCTTTTTTTTGCAAAATAAATAAATGTTGTTCGCATATTTATATTTGATTCTGGTTTCTGGGCAAATAAAAGTTACAGGTACTTTAACAGTACAAACTGTTTTGTAATCTGTTCGAGTCGAACATTACAGAAGCCATTTATAGACAGATTAATAAAAATATCAGAATATTACCTTACTTACCTACTAAAAAAAATTGATGCGAAACTGAATAAAAATTACCTGACTAGTACCTACTTACATACTGCATAAAAATCAAGATTAATATAAGAATTTAATGTCGTAAATCTGCATTGTCCTCGAGTAATGAGGAGGGCGTGGTCATGGCAGATTACCTTCATGCTGAAATAACCGCGAAGCCTGGGGTCAATGCACTCGGAACAAAGGGATGGCGCGAAAGTCCTCGATAATAAATTAAAAATGTTTTTTCTAAAGCCTCATTCGATAAAAATTGGTAAGTTTTATTCTGGCTGACTGTACAGTACAGTCAGTGTAAAAAGTAGATTGACAATTTGAATTAAAGATTAAACAAGGAACTGAAAACTTTAGATTCCAAAGAGCCATAGCGGATCTTCAAATGCTGAAATAAAATCAACGGATTCCAGAATTAGGTACCTAATTAGTTGTATTCTAATAACAATTGTATTCGTTGAGCTATACAAATAAATAATATGATCAGTTTGAAAAATATACATGTTTTATTATTTGGAAATATTATCAAAACTTAGGTAAGTATAGGTATATAGAATTGTTTTCTTATTAAAAATACAACATTAATAAAACAAACCATTTTATTATGTACATAAAATTAATTTAAATCAATTTCTTTAAGAAAAGTTAAATATTTCTACTTTTCTTTAGTGATACTAAAGAAAAGTAAAATTGTGCCATAAAAATTGTGATTTCATTTCTTTTTTAAAGTTTCATTTCTTTAAGTGCAAAATAAAAAGTTTTCCTACTTATACTTCTAACAAAGTTTGTATAATATATAGTAAATAAGTGTATTGAACTATATAAGCTTATATAAGTACCTGGTTAGAAAATTAATCTTATTTCTATATCGAAGTTATCTGCTACTGATATTGGGAGAGGACGGAAGATCAGCGCGCTACTTACCTACACCCGGTCTGCGGCGCTTTATTCCTAGTCCTACCCGAATTTGTAGCTACTTACCTCATCACTAGTGCAACCATCTTAGTTAATTAATAAGTAGTTGCAATCTATCTATCATCTATCTATCATCTGATGACAGAGCCGCTCGTCTAAAGAGTGCCACGATAAACGATCTTGGGCCACCTCCATCCACAGACTTCCGCAACCTTTATGCCATCATCGGTCCATCGAGAGCTATCCTACATTGCATCGTCCGCTGTATAAAATGTTATTATGAAAGAAAACGCCATTATTTCCGTGCTACCATATATAGGTAAAGTCCAAACTAAGAAATTAAAACAAAAATTCTAGTCAAAACCCACACGTTCCCTAAAAGGAAGCTTTTATCTCGAGTTGTAAATTAAACTGCTGACATTCATATCAAGATGATGTCCTGCCTCTTTGTAGGTTATAGGCCATAATTTCACCAAAGAACCGTTACGTGATGTGAAATGTCATAAATGTTTCTAAAGTATTCAAGTTATACGACGTCCTTATGAAATAACACAAAACCTGAAAATAGTTTGATCAGAATCGAGAATAGATAAAATCTAAGTACTTAGCAACTTTTTGGGTATATAGGTATTTAATTTACCTATTAGTAGGTACTCGATCAGTTGTTATCAATGAAATTTGGTAGAATCACAAAAAACACAATATTTACGCACGAATTTGAAAACTGGCGCTATGACATCATATTTGCTTGACATGAAGCTTTCTGACTTTAGTTTTCAATTATTTTTCTTTAGCTATTCAATCGAAATTGTACAACATTCTCATTTAAGTCCGTTATCCACAGACAAGAGAGAAAACATAACTTTTAAGTAGTAATCCCTCTCCTTGGTAAGTGACTTTTAGTACCAAAGAAAGTAGCATGATCAAATCTTTACATCTTGAAAGCAACATTAGTGGTACCTACCTTACTCAGCTAAGTTACAAAAGCCATAATCGAGAAGTGAAGGGAAGTAAGTATCAAATGTCAAAAAGATTAAAGTTTAAATCCAACCCCTCAGACCGACCGACGATCCTTTATTCTTTTTGTAACTAAAATAGAACTTCTAAAGTTGATTCTTAAAGTTAAAGAAGTGTTAGTGATATAGATGGGTGATATTTCTCTCACAGCTAATTGTTACTAAGTGGAAGTGTGGTCTAAAGTTATATTTACAGTGGATTCTCGTTAAATACCTAAATAGTTTTATTGTCAGCCCAAGTCACAACATTTGCATTAATCCTTTAAATTTGTTCACTGATTTTTTTTTCAAAATCTGTTGCACTTTTCGTAGTGCCTGTTACTATTTCTGTAACTAGTCAGTTACTAATATTTTAAATAACCCAAACATTAAAAGAATGAATGTTTGATTTTTTGCTGCCGATAATCTTTGTAACAGCTGAACCTGAATCTGATAGACAGATTTCTTCAAAATGAAATTGCACTACAATTTCACTAGACCGGTATGCACTAGACTTTGACTTTAACCTTATATCAAAGTCAAAGTCAATAGGTTATAATTCATTGAAATCACAAGGATAAATAGAAAGTAAAATTAAAAATAACGTGTTTTTAAATTTTTTATGTGAATTTACTCGACCAAGTCTAGAAGAACCAGGCAACAAACTCAGCTTGTTTTTTTTTTATGATCCTTCGTTCAGCTTTTGTACGGTGCCAATGTTATATTTTGTACTAAAGAGCCAATTATACGGTGATTACCTAGTTATATAACTATTATTCTAAAACAAGGCTAACCGATTTGTTTTGGTTTGTTAAAAGCAAACTTCGCTGGGTCCGCCATGCTTTGATGTATTTAATAATACGATATTTGTTTAGCTAGCGTGTTTTCATATTGTTGTAGAACATTCACATAATTATTGAGTTCTTAGAAAGATTTTGGCAAAACAACCATTTATCTTGAAGAATCTAAGTATTTTATTTGAAGACTAAAGTGGTCTTAGTGTAAAAATGTGTTAGCTTTTAAAACTTTTCGGCCTTTACCGACCCATAAAGTCCACGAAGACGAAATAATGCTGGACATAATCCGTTCTAAGAACTGAGACATAATATAATCCATAAACGACATGTCTTTTCTAAGATTAAGATTTTCGGAAAAACATTCATCAAAATAAACAAATTGTTATTCATATAAAAAAATGTGTTTTCTTGACGTCACCATTTGGTCGAAATAAACCCTATTCCAGTTATTTTTTGTCATCTAAATAACGCTCAACGGAAGTGTAACAAACTGAATATATCATCCGTGGACAAGTGCTACTGTAGGATCTTTTTATATCCCTTTTGAAGGGTTTCTGAGAAGGATGTGGATCCACAAGACGTTGAGCGTCTTTTATTATTGAAATTAGCTGTCCAAGTATAAAATAAAAGTTAAAAAATAAAGCGCTCTGTATAGCTCGGTGATAAAATATACCTAGTTCAATAATGGAAAAATAGGTAATCTTAAATATAAAATTACATAGACAAATTTCATTTGCACGTCCTCCTTTTTAGACTAACCTTTTTTTCTTAATCCCTGCAACGACCGACTAATGTTTAGAATTCATATACCTAACAGAATTTGTTAACTGAAGCCAAACACTGAATATGTTTCAATGAAAATGTCTCGAAAAGTCTATTCTTGAGTCTAGATAGAGTTTGAGTATCGTTCAGAAATACGGCAACTTTAATTTAGATTATGTTGATACCCTCATAAAAGCGAGGTGAACAATCTATTAAGGGACAATAAAAGCTTCGACTAGCTACCAAATATTACCTCACCGCACACGACGCAGGATTAGATGTGATTTACGCTTTTAATCCTAGAAGGGCCATCCCGGTTATATCCCGGGTCAATGTTACCTGAAACGATGAAGAGAATACTGTTAGAATATGATTATAGATAACACTTAAAAAACACAAATCAATGCTTAACATAAAATGTAGGTAGGTATATAATAAGATTGGGTCTGAGCTGTAAGTTACCAACGGGGTCAAAATAGGTAGATAGATCTTCTATCTATTTGATAGAAGATAAATAAACCTCATGAGTCTTCATGAGGTTTTTTCCCTAGAAGGATTGACCACATACAGACAACCTTTAGTTTACGAGTATATCTCAACTCCTAAGTGTAAAGTGCATCAATCAGAAAACCATTATCAGATTCCTCGTAACGAACGGTCTAAATGAAAAGGCAGGTCGTATTTGTGTTTGAATTTCCCGTGTCAAATGAACACAATTATTTTCATATTGTCGCTTAGCTGTTCCACGTGTGAGAGATCTCCCTCATGTGGGACTGAGACAACTTCATCCCTCCCTCTCTCATTCTAACTCAAATTACTCGTGTGAAACATACGCCACTGCAAAGCTTAGAAATTCATCTAAACAACGGGCTCTCTGGTATGGGCTATTATGAGCATTAGACCTATAATGCCACACGTGTGACCATGCGTTAGAAAAAGAAACAGCGTTTGTTTAGCAAATTCTAATCTCTCCACATACTCTCGTACCAGGGTAGTAGAAGCCACAAGGAAGTAGGTACACGTATGCCTCCGTGTGAGATATAACACACGCCATAGCCATACACGCATCGTGAAGGGGTTGTCTGACATCCAACGGCCCCCCCTCACACCTAAATTCACACAGACACCCAACTGCTACGTACAGTTGGGTGTCTGTGTGAATTTAGGTACCACCCTCTAAACAGGAACGAAAGAGAGCGACTACATAGTCACAAGCGTTAGAAAGAGTTAGATATGGAGCGGATTGCGGAGACATTCAAGACAAATCTTGGGGTTATTCCAAGGGTGAAAGTTCATTTACTGTTTCCATTGTATGATATCCTGGTAGTTGTTTTCCATTTTAGGACAAAACTCTATAAAAAAGGGCGCCGGGGTGTTGGAATGACGTTTGAGGGATTAGGCTAATGTCGGGCTTCATCCCCATTTGAAGGGTACGTGCTGACGTTTGGCTGTGTAGGTAAGATTTTTCGAAGGAATGTGTGTAACATACACACGCTTTCTTTTTGTGTTTGTGTGGATATTCTTCATGTAACACTGAAGATCAAAAAAAATCATAGCGCGTTTTTTTTTTTCAATTTGTTAATGTTAGTAACAAAAAGAAGCTGGATCATCAGAATAAATTATCGTAAGCCGTTATCAATTATTCGTTAATACAGCCAATAACAGACATCTTTAATGCATTATGCACCGGCATAATTCTCAAAATTACATTCGATGACACAAAATCAACAGTCACACGCATGAGTGCTTACTATTGTGAGCTAATGGGACCGGTCGATCATCGAACCATGAAATTCAAGTGATTAGTCTGTCGTTCTCCATGCAAATATAGCATTTAGTAGTTTGATTACTTTTTTTAGTAACGACTAAAAATTACCAACGATAAAAGGAAAACAGTTAAGTACTGATTATGAAAACTTTCACTAACCGGAACAATTAGACGTAAGTAGATAGATACTTAAAATGAAAAAGCTGAAAATGCGATAGACTTGTTAATCAAAATAAAATACCGTAGAAGTGGCCAAGCAAGCTTGTTTAAGTAAACCCGTCGCTCACATGGGCCAATACAAATGTTTTTATTGCGTTTTTAAAATATACCTAATTTTAACAATGTTAAAACTCCTTAACTCCTTTATTATTAAAATATTTGTCATAGGAGATTTCGTTCTTGCTAAGGTCTATTTTAACATGTCCGTTCGGTACATAAATCGAGAGGAAAGAGGACAAAATGCATAAATTAGCGTTCCACTGTGAATTTTTCAACAACCATGAATTTTAGGGCTTTTTATTCTGTTTTGTGTGCATTATTGATTGCACGTGACAAATGTGTGTTTATTTATTCAGCCAGTAAGCTCGTGCTTCTGTTGATTTAACTGTCAAACGAGCTGTCAACTTGACCTGCCATGATGCAACCAACAGTGAACGTTTTATTAAAACGGACACTGATATTTAAGTATTAATATGTAGATGCATTATTTTCAATTTAACGTAATTTTGACCTGTCATCCAAACAAGTGATTGATGATTTGATTTTAGGATAAGCTGTTATACGTCCTGACCTTACTTAACCAACACAAAATATAACTCAAACTCATAGCATTTCATTAACTTTTAAATAAATTTAGATTATAGTTATCCAACTCAATCATAAAACCAATAAAACCCTATTGGGATTCAATAATCACACCCTGAGCAGCCATTTATCAAAGAAAAAAACTAAAGCTTTCCTTGGTTTAATAAGCGGGTTTTAAAATAAAACAAACTCCCTTTCTACAGGAATGTCGGACTGATCCCGTCGGAATGCACTATCCCTTTCTATACCCTCGTCTGTCGAAACTGGTTAGCATTGATTAATGACTATTTTTTTACTCGGGGTTGAATATTAATGTAATTAAGAATGCTAGATTCTTCATAAAAAAAGACGAGGTGGCACCAAAGCATGTATCTACAGAATAGAACCTTGTTTAATAAACTTTTCATTAATCTGTGGTTTCAGGCTCGTTATGCGAACTCCTATGTTGTTATGATCGCCTGGTACAACGGAGCGCAAACCGTTACGTCATAGTTTCGTCACAGTGATGCCGTCGTTATGAGGGTGAACCGAGGCCCACCCTGTGCGCGTCTACACAAAAAGGGAGATTGAAGTTGGTCTGATAGTAGCGGTATAGAAGTTAAAATATATATATTCCAGGTAGAATAAAAAAACTAGCTGTCCGATCAAGAAAAAAAAGTCTGACATGGAACAAAAGACAGCTATGACCTATACAGGGTGTAATCGTTAAGTGTGCACAGGCGATTATTCCGTAACTATTGCAGATATCAAAAAACTTTAAACTGATATCGAAAGTACTTTACCTAATGAGTAAAATGACATTAATAACTTTTTAAAAATAAAACGAGAAATAACAAAAAAAAATTACATTAATCACTCCCATACATTTTATTTCTTAGTAAGTACAAAATTTTGTGTTCAAAGCATATGTTCGAAGTGACGTCCTCCTTGTGCAATACAATGACGAGCTCTATTTACAGTTTCTAAATGAACTTTCCTTAACATTTGCGGAGTAATTAAAGCAATTGCACGACGTACACGATTCTGTAACTCTTCTAGGCTGTGTAATCTCTCAGCGTACACGTGGTCTTTGACAAATCCCCATAGGAAGAAATCACAAGGCGTGAGATCCGGGGATCTGGCAGGCCAAGGGGTTGCACTATTATTGGCTATTAAGCCATTATAATTGTTTCGTAAGAAATTCATTACAACATTTGTATTATGTGCAGGTGCTCCATCTTGTTGAAAAATTATCGACCTTCTTTCATCGTCTGGAATTGGTTCTAAGAGACTTGGCATATCGTTTTGTACAAAGGAGAAATATCTCTGTCCATTTAAGGTTCCACTGTAAAAATATGGCCCAATGATCCGATCTCCAAGAATACCACACCACACATTAATTGAGAATCGCACCTGAGCTCTAACTTCAGTAGTTAAGCGAGGATTGTCAATTGACCAATAATGCGAGTTTTTTCTATTGTAAATGCCGCAGTTTGAAACATTACTTTCATCGGTCCATAAAATTGACCTTACATTGACATAATTATTGACTAGCCAATTGCAATAGACCAGCCGACGAGCAGGATCATCATTGTGCAGCGTTTGAGTAGGTTTTATCTTAAATGCTTTGAAGTTGTGTTTTTTTAATAACTTGTGTACATAATTGTGGGACACTGGAAATGATCGGGCCACTGAACGCGTTGATTCTTGTGGATTATCTACTACGTAGTTAATAATATTGTTATCTAAGTCATTATCAAATTCCTGAGCTCTTGTTCTCGAACCTTTTTTTCTGTTAAAAGATCCATAATTTATCAAATTGTTATCCAACTTACGTAAATACGTACCAGAAGGAACTTCTCTATCTGGGTACTCTCTTCTGTAGGCGATAATGGCCGCCCTATTGTTACAATCATGTTTGTAGTACATTTTTAACATGTCCCTCTTTTCTGTATTGGAATATGCCATTTTTCAATCATTAAATGCAACAATCACGATTATTAACGCAAATTGAAAAATACAATAAATTGGCGGGAACGAGAACCCGCGATAAAGAATTTGAATTTAGAACGAACACCAAAGAGTATCTTTCTTTTTGTTTTTATTTAGTATGTTGCTTTTCAGCTAGTTCAAATCAATACAATATTGAAACAAGGTTTATTATAAATTTGAAGTGGTAAGATAATTAATCTACACGTGTATCTACTTGAAATTCATTAATACCTTCATATCGTACATAATTATAAAATGACAAGGGTAAAATGAGTAGGTACTATTCCACTTAAAATAAGGAAACTAAAACCTTTCTACTATCTCATACTAAATGTATGGGAGTGATTAATGTATTTTTTTTGGATATTTCTCGTTTTATTTTTAAAAAGTTATTAATGTCATTTTACTCATTAGGTAAAGTACTTTCGATATCAGTTTAAAGTTTTTTGATATCTGCAATAGTTACGGAATAATCGCCTGTGCACACTTAACGATTACACCCTGTATACAATCTAAGTCTCGCTTGTTTTCTTCATTAAATACTACTAAGTAATTTTGTTCGGATTCCCGCGATACAGGCTAGCCTTAGTGCGGGATCTATTGTAATATTGTAAACCGTTCTTGGTATTCTGAGAAATAAATTATTTGTATTATTTTGTAATTATTTGTAACTAGTTAGAGGAGGAGCTACTTAATTCTTCCTAAATCCTTCATTCCCCATATACATAATAGCCAGACCGAAGTGTCATATCAAAATGTTTATGGAGTTACGCGATTATGTAAAGCATTGTTGTCTGCCTGCAATTCATTAGTAAAACACATGGTTAACGTCTGCCGTGCAATTTCCTGGGAGTAAAGCAAGATCGTTTCAGAAACAATAAAAGCAGGAAATTGGGTTTAATCGTTCTGCGATCCGGATTGCGTTCTTGGATTTAGAGCATCGTTTAAAATAGGTACTCGTACTGCCACTCAAAAAAAGGTAACATTAAACTATTAGATTTATACCAAATATACAAAATACGACAGTTGAGACATCTAATGACCCAGCGGACTCAAACGATCTGATTCAGATCACCAGACAGAAGCGACCGCAATATATAGTGGCAATACAAACAATATAGGTTGTATTGCCACGCTGAATGACAATGCTATATGACGTTAAACCTAATAAGAGCCAAAGTAAATTTGAAACAATTAGGTACCTACGATAGGTACATTTTTTTGTACTGATCAAAGCCTTTGACAAACTGTATACCAACCAAATCTTAGCGCTAAACAGAAACAACCTTCGCACTATGGTAAGAGCCTTGACTGGACACTGTCGCCTCAACAAGCACATGTTCAAACTAAGGCTGAGTGACACGCAAACCTGCAGACTCTGCAATGAGGCAGACGAATCGCCCCTTCATCTGTTAGGAGAGTGTGGACCACTGATACATAAGCGTAGCCTTCATCTGGGAAAACACATTCTTAGCCCAGATGAACTGAAACTCATCACACCCAAAAAGATCCTGCAGTTTCTAACAGCGGCAGGGCTGAGAGGTGAATCATGAACGCCCCCTGCGGGGAAAATGAAACAAGTGGCGATCACAATAGGCCTAACGGCCGCAGTGATACCAAAGCCACTAAAAGCTAATAAAAAAAAATAGGTACATTTTTGGACTGGAATATAGTTTTAGATAACAAAACAGCAGAATTGTCTGAATTTATTCACGGAGCTAATCATGAACGGTAGCAACCAATGATTTTAAATTGTTGCTGCCTAATACTTTTTAGTACCTACCCTGTTAAATTATGAAAGATACAGAAAACAGAGCATCTTTAACCCAAATCAGCACTAGACGTGTTTACATTCTAACAGCCGTGTTTATTTGCATTATTCTTAAAACACTCCCGAATTTAAACAGGGTTAGTTTAGTCTGTGGAATGTGCCCATCTGTTATAATTCAAGGTTGAGATAAACTGATTATTTCACTCAAATATTTTAACGGCGTGACCTCACTTTAAAGCGCTTTCGTCTTCAACTTGCCCCTTTCAACTTATAATACATCTAGCATCTAGGACAGTATTGTTGATTGGCTAACATATTTGCGTTAGCACAGGCGCCGATGCGGCATTTTTTTATTTCATGTCAAGCTTTCGTTTTATCATGTTGTGTCGTCACAATAGTTTGAAGGCATGCCTCAAATGAAAGTGAAAGCTATTATATGTGTTCATAGCAATTTCAGTTGTAGAAGACCTTCAGCATAAAATTTAATTTATGTCTAATTGTGTAAAGTTAGACTAATTTTGTTTGAGATTTTTATTAATTTTGTATAAGATTTTAACAGTTTTTAAAAGCAGCATTACAGGTAAATTTATGTGATAAAAACTTATAAAATTTGTCGAACTTTATAAATCTTACTTGCATATTACAGAGTTTCATAAGAGAGATGCATTTGTATTTATATCGACGAATAGTGTTGTGAATAATGTTTATGGTCCATTACATCGTTCACTAACGGGTCTATTAGCATGGCGTCGTATCCATGTAACTTTTAATAAAATTTAACGCTGCAAACATTAGAGCGTACATACTTAATTTCCTAATACCTTGTGAGATTTACTCTCACAAGCTTTTAAACGCTTTATATATATACTACTTTTATGGAATTAGCGTAATATCCAATACCACATTTATGAAATTGACAATGTTTTATTTTTTTACTAAATTTACCTAAATTGGGATGAAAACAAATACCTTTTAGCCACAAGACCACACATTTGATGTCGCAAATCATAACGCAGATAACCCATAAATCAATAATAATAAGTTTCAAATTGGTATGGGCCGGGCGGTGAACTCCTGTGATGAGGCCCACAAAAAATGTTCGGGTCTGATGAAAGGGTCGTTAGTGCAGTGATGTTGATAGCAAAACATCGATAAGATAGGAATTGTGAGTATCACAGTACCTACTATCGAAGCAATGTCTTCTTATAAACACTGTTTTCCAGAATTTTATAAAAATGTTGTTTTAATTAAATTTCTTATTTAATTATATGATTTTTTTAATAAATATTTGACTATTTTGTACTGTTAGTCGTTAGTTTGATAACATTTTGTACCTTATTTAGAAGCTATTCAACATGATCGGCATATTGTTTCAGTTCATTATGCCTAGAGATCCCAAGATCGTTTGTGTTACTGTTAACACGAAAAAGTATGTATATAGCACATACTTTTTCCAAAATAGTATTTAGTTACTGTATCTGTAAAAGTACTAAGATATGGACTTTGTTGACAAAAAAAAATGCCTTTGGAAACGTAACAAACAACAAACAGGAACAAACCTGTCCCAGGAAGTCTAAACCAAGAAATTTTAAATATAGCAGCTTTGTAAGAATTAAATCGATAAACTCGAAAGGCGTCGTGTCCCCTCCCTAGTGATATCTTATGCTCGAAAACCCCAGTCGTAATCTGAAAGGATGTTATTTAACTTACTAATCTAATTATTAAGTTCTAAGA
Organism: Perizoma affinitatum; assembly: GCA_961405105.1. Classification (NCBI taxonomy): domain Eukaryota; kingdom Metazoa; phylum Arthropoda; class Insecta; order Lepidoptera; family Geometridae; genus Perizoma; species Perizoma affinitatum. Next base: position 8,813,981 of record OY560205.1, on the reverse strand, counting down.
AATCGGTCTGGTTTAGTTTAGATTTGTTTTTTTTTCTCAAAACCGCTATCTCATTTGGTATTCTCGACAATTATAACATCAGACGATACTTATGATAAAATTATATGAATAAAGTCTAGTCTGATGTTAAATGATGTCTAGTCTCAAACATCATTTAACATCAGACTTACGGCAAAAGTTTTGCTGAAATAAAAGTCAAAATGAACTTTCTGTCTGCCCAAGTCTATTGTTAGACATCGGATTAAACCACATTTTTTTTTCAATGAAAACAGCAGTCTTTTTCCAAATCGTAGAAAAAATTTGCCAGTATAAAATGATAGAACGACTTTATTTTGGTATAGTTGTATTATTTTATTATATTCGGGGATACATCATGTATTTAGGTAGAAATCCTAAATACACGATGTATCATTTTAGGTGAATTCTCTAAAAGTGTTCCGACCAGTGTCAATACGTTTTTACTTATGTACCCGGCTTGATGCAATAGACGGCATCAAAATCTATAAAACTGATTGGTAGCGGCCCTAAACCTTTCAAAGCAATAAATAGATCCATATAATGGTGTCAAAATAAAGATTTCCTCACGAAAGGAATTTATTGTCGTGAATCGATCTCGTGTTGAGTGAGTTTGCACTGCGAAAAAGCATATAGAGGATGTATTAAACACTTTTGCGATCGTTTCGCTAGATAAAGAGACCAACCTACTCCAGACAAACTGTTTGCGTTGCATCACAGTCAATGAAGTATTAGAAAAGTAATATCTAAAGACTCGTCTATAAAAACGAACAATTATGTACGGGGTTCTGTCGGAAAACTTTGGAAACACGTATAAACAGATTTGAGTATTGAATAGATGCATTAGATGAATGAGGACTCGAAGAAACAGTCTTGTATTAATGATTGTTCAAGATATTTGAGATAACCTATTCCACAAGATAGGTATTTTGCAAGTCAAAGGCAGCGAATTTTAGCTTCCAGTGCATGACGGGTGTGCTCAGTGTTCACCGTTTTGAACTGCAATGAATAAACTTTTTTTATAATCACTTGTTGTGTAATATTTCTGAGACACAGAAGGTTGCGGGTTCGATTCCCGCCGCGGTACAAATGTTTGTATCTGCAAATATTTGTCTCGGGATCTGGGTGTTTTCTATGTATAATATGTATGCATTTAGAAATAAAAAAGTATATCAGTGTAGTTCCCATAACACAAGCTCTGCTTACTTTGGGGCTAAATGATGCTATGTGAAAAATTACCGTCTACCATTATTATTATAATTTCTGATATAATAGGTTGGGGAAAAAGTTTCTTCGCATTTTTTAAGAAAATTCAAAACATTTTTTAATATAGTTTATTTACATTTAACTAAAGTATGTAGGTACCATTTTGTTCGATAACTTTTTGCCATTTTGTAGGCAGGGACATGATCCCATTGCTATAAAAACTTTGGGGCTTCTGTTCAAAATACCGCGACAAGTGGTTTTGGCAGTCCTCTCGTGATGTTAACCTGACACTGCCTAAAGAATTCTGAAGAGACCGAAACAGGTGGAAATCTGAAGGTGCAAGGTCAGGACTATACGGCGGATGCATTAACACATCCCAGCCAAACTCTCTTAATTTTTGCTGAGTGGCTAAAGATGTGTGAGGTCAAAAATGGTCAAAAATTTCTTCAAAAATGGTTCGGTTTCATTACGTCGTAATAAAGAATCACAAATGAGAACACGGTTCATTAGGTTTCTTTCAGTGAGCTCGTGAGGTACCCAAATATCGAGCTTTTTTGTGTACCCAGTTTTTTTCAAATGCGCCAAAACTGTTTTGTGGTCAATTCCCAGTTCTTCAGCTACGTCGTAACTACTGATATGCCGATCTTGCTCCACTTTTTCAAAAATGGCATCCATTTTATCCGTAATAGGGCGACCAGAGCGACGTGCATCTTTGACATCAAAATTTCCGGATTGAAAACGCTTAAACCAAATTTGTGCTACTCTCACAGACACTGCACTAGGTCCATAAACATCGCAAATTTTTTTCGCGGCTTGCGTTGCATTTTTACCTTTTTTGTAGTAAAATTTTAAAATGTATCGAATTTCTTCATTAGATTCACTCATCTTAACAGTACGAAAAACAAATAAAAATCACACATTTTCCTAATTTGAATTTGGAATTATCTTCTTTAAAATTTAAACTTTTAATGATACCAAAACCAGCCAGATACAAATAGTATAGCCAAAGATATTTTATTACAAGTTCATACATACAATAATGCGAAAAGACTTTTTCCCCAACCTAATATTTATAATGCAGTCATGTGTTTTTCGCAGTGCGATGTCCAGCTAAAAGACTTTTATCGTATAATAAAATACCTTGCGCGTGCTTGCTATCTTGTTAGCCGGTCGATTATGGAGATGCCATAAAATGGAGGGGTGTGCGGGCAATTTAAAACACTATTACATACCCTTCGTATTATAGGTACTCAGAATAGGTCGGCGCTAATAATAGGAACAGCATTAAAATTCTGAACGAACAATATTTAATAAAGGCTTGTGCAAAATGTGCAACCTGCCACATGGCATGCTATTACTACAAGAAATGCCACTTTAGATAAAAAAATAATAATATACTTTTATTCATACAACTATGTACAAGGAGGTATATACAAAAAATACAGATGAAACAGCTAGCTATCTAAAGACCGTTGCAAACGATCTATAGATAGCTCAACTGATCCAGATCACTACCAGGCGGAAGCGTTCCCAAAATACTGGCCGCATTGCCACGCTGAATGGCAATGCTAATGTGATATTTATATAATATACTGTTTCTACAGATTATTGTTATTTAACTTGAATATTGTCTCAAACCTAAAGGGAAAGCTGAACAACGTAGGTATTTTAATTAAAACGTTTTTAAACATCTACAAAAAACTTACCCCAGATTTTATCACCTTTCTAATGATAATCTAAATATTTTACTGAATTGAGATAAGGTTGTTAATATATTTTAGAGGTAGGTACATTAAAGTTTGCCGCTGTGCGATGATACACTTTTAAATGCGCTTGCGTTGCTCCCGCGCTGCACTTAAACTGATATTATACGGAGGATCAAAGAAAGTCTATTAGCGTTTTATGGACAGAATTATCCGTAATCGTCAATCATCATCATCATCATCAGCAGCAAATGTCCATTGTCAATTTCCTAAATAGAGTGCCACGACGAGCGGCCGCCACAGACGTAAAATCTAAAGCTATGGTTCTATAAAACGCCCCACGACATCGGCTGTTTGTGAATCTCTAATGTCTGAGAATATCTGAGAAAGTATGACCAACTTTAAATTGTTCTTTATTTTAGTTTTAATTTATTTACATTAAAAGAGCTGCTTCGATACAAAAGGCCTTCCTTCAAACCTTTCAGAAAGTGATATATAATTTATTAGCACGATTATATTAGCTACACTTGTAACGAACTAACAAACAAACAAACAATGTAACCAAATCTTGGAAGTCAATTTTAACCTACTTGTAATTGTCGTATCGAAATGAAACTTTGTATATGAAGTTCGGATGAAAATACTATAATTTGGTATCTTGTAGCTGATCTGATGAGCCAGGAGGTGGATAGTGGAATACTTCAGTGGCTTCTAGTAAACTCCTCGAGTTTGGGCTCATATGATTCCAATAGATTGGGCTTGGTAACGACGGTCTGATGATGGAGCCAGGAGGTTAATGCTGGAATTCTTTTGTTTTTCTTTTAGCAATCAAGTTTTCAGATTTAAACCTTCTGTGTTAAAACTTATCGAATTGACTAGTATCGTCACAGACCCGTCTAAACCAAGGGATCCAATGAGATGGAAAGCAATGTCGATGGTCTGGTCTGACCATGATGTAACGGTTGGATATTTGATACTTCCCAAACTGGTTCTCATTACCTAGGCCGTAGGGGTCGTGGTAACTTCTATGTGCGAGATTCCCGTTAAAAATAACGGTCCTGTCATCATCCATTATTTTCAGAACTAACCCACTGCTGGGCATAGATCACTCTATGTTTATGCCAATTGTCCCAATCCTGTGCCAGTCCACGTACAACCCACGGTCTTAATATGTCTTCGTTCCAATATGCCAGTGGACGCGCATATGCTACGAAAAATTACTACGATAAGACGATAAGTACCGGACTATAAATCTGGTTCGGACTGTACTGATCAATATTATCGTAATGTGGTACTCGTAAATCGCCACTGCATGGATATTCCCTCCCAACTTGCCACTAACTTCTTAATGGGAATCCAAAAGTCAAAGTCAAAGTTTTTATTCATTGAAATCACAAGGATTATATAGAAACGTCAAAAATGGAAATCCCTTAACAGACTCTTGATAAAAATGGGCCGCTGTACACAACTTAGTAAAATATGATTATTCTGACGATATAGGATGCGACTGCGAAACCACACCACATTGTCATTATTTGTGAAAGGCCTATGTGAGGCTACACAAAATGACAAACCTAATAGCCAAATTTGTCCCAGAAAATTCAAACAAATCGATCTTTTTATATAGAGAAGAAGAAGAGTGGAGGAGGATGGGAAAATCCAATAGGAAACGGTTATCAGAGAAACTGGATTTTACCGGGTTGTAACCTAAGCGTCGATCCCTGCACTCGAACGCAAATAAGTATACATTTTAATCGATAAAAAACTAGCCTAGACAAGGTCTAACATTTGGTCTATTGTTTATATCCAGTGATTATGATGTAGGCGTTACTCACTTGGAATTTGCATTAAGTGTCTATGACGTCATAACATATGGTGTATGGTCAAAATGTGCAAAACATCCGTCAAATGTTCAGTCCATGTGTTTCATTGTTTACTTAAATTAAAGGTTGCTGTGCAATTTTCAGATATAGTAGGTAACTAAAGTTAAGTGTCTGAACCAATACAATTCAATTCAATTTAATTCAATTCAATTCATTTATTTGCACAACATGGGTACAAGCAGTAGATAGTACAGTAATAGTAAGTCCAGCCATGATCTGCTTTACAGCATGCAAAATTGGATATAAAAATTAAGTAGTTATAAATCTAAATCCAAAGAGTCATGTATTCGATAATACAACCAGGCTAGCTAATGTCACAATATTGTATATATTGAAAAAAAATGTATATGAAATGTCAAATTCTTAAAATTATCTAAATTTTGTCAAAAAGATATTCATTTACACTGTAGTACTCCTTTAGTTATACAAGTTTCTTAAGTTTCAATTTGAATACACTCGTAACATAAATAAATAAAGTGCCCAAGACGTGTCCAGTTGTACTATGTTAGGGTCCGGAAGTTGCCTCATAACTGCTAATGCTATATAATAGTTCGTAGTTCCTATCAAATGCTACCCTATTTGTTTCATACTACTTTTTTTTATTCCTCAAGGTTAAAAAGTTAGGGGACACAGCTAAGCTACTTTGAAGACTTATATTTACAGGACGAGGGCATAAAATCTTTGAAGTTGAGTAACTTCACAGATTTTATGCCCTCGTGTTCAGACACTACACTAAAGCTGGCTTCATTCAGATCATCAAAAAAAAACAAGCAGAGTTCGTTACCTGCATCTTCTAGGCTTGGTTGCGCGAAAGAATCAGCATAAATTTAATTCTCTTTAAAATTTATAAATTCAGTTTATAAGTTGAAAGTGCCAAGCTCAATGCTTTGCAAGTTAACGAGTAACAGTCGACCAACTAATAAAATGTACTTGGAGAAGTAAAAAGGAAAATTTCGTACAAATTCCATTGAAAATTACTTAGATTAAGTTGTTAGTTGTGTAAAACAGGTAGAAAATATATGTTTATGCGGCAACTACGGAACCCTACACTGCGCATTGACTGACACGCAAGTGGCCTTTTTTTAATTTTTTTAATAAAAAAGCTCATTTCATTAAATATATACTTATTTACCTTTATCTTTTTTATTTTATATAGTAGTATATACTACCACAATACATAGTAAAATGTATTGACCAGATAATAAATAGGTATTGCTCATGAGAGCGGGAGTCGTGAGATTGTCCCACTTTCCATCAAAGCAGATGCACTGAGACAAATGTATGTTTAATTCAGGCTTAATTTATGTCTATCATTCTGCAGTAACGATTTTAACTACTAGTCACGATCACTTATTTGTGGACCAACGTATGTCAACTATTCTACTGACAATCTAAATCAAAATATTCCGTTCCCAAAAACGTGTTCTACAAAATGATCTAGGCTGTATTTAAATTACTACGGAAAATGGAATTATAAATAACCGTGGCACCTCGCCGCATTATAAAGGATACCTAACTAAAATAGCATAAATAATGTAACGTAAAAATAGTTTACATTACAACAACTAACAATTTGCATCAAAGGTGCATTACCTTTGAGTCGTTTTAATTAAAAGCAATACTACTCTTCACAGCATTCGCATCTTGTTAAACACCGATCCTTTAAGAAACTGGGACACAATTGCGAGAATAGCCATAAGTCAGTAATTTGAACAAGTATAAACACAATTCCGACGGGAGCAGTCATAATTTGACGAGAATAGGCCGCTTTGACATGCAAATTGAGAAGTCAATCTATGAAGGTATTATTTAAATTGCAGACTTTGACTTATCCTTGCAGCAAATTGATGCACTCTATTTTTAGCTTAGTTAACTATGAACTAAAACAGTATTGTTAAAGTGGATGGACTCTATTCCTGTGTGACTTTATAAAACAGTTACCTATTGAATTTGTCTTAGGTTATTTATAAACAAGTGCTGTTTTATGCAATCACTTCCTATATACCTAATAGTTTTATTTTTATTTCGGTGTGTTTTTATATTGAAGCTCTGCTTTCGTAGATGAATAATTTACTGAGTAATATACGTGGTGTTCACCGCTTGCACGGAACACGGAAGTCTTATTTCGGGAGCAATCAAATTACAAATCGGTTCATGTTAATTTATAATGGAAATAACAAATAATCAAACGGATGCTGCAACTGGGTGAGATAAGTTGTAAATTGAAAAAAACGTTTTTGGTCACATAATTTAAACTTCGAACTAAAAATAAATTCGATGACAAAAGGTTTTTCTCAAACATGCGCGGAAATATTGTCATTGCTTTCGAAAAACGAACACGCGAAGTATCGTTTATGTATTATACGTACACAGCATCAGTTTTTAATTTGGAACAAAAAACGTACCGGTAATATTGAACCGAAATCCATTGCCGGAGTGCTGGGCTGTATGTTTAATAATGACTACGACAAAACTTTTTCTTTCATCGAACTTGGTACAAATAGGTTTTCTTTCAAGGCTGTACGCACACCTTTACCACAGATGCGTTTCGGCACATGCAGTAATAATTTTAAAAAAATTGGTAAAAATTGGCCTTGCTAGGTATTTTGATAATAACTAAATAAATAAAAATGAATTCCGAAGGTTCCAAAAGCTAAATAGTGCAGTTAGACCTAAGGTCGGCAGCCAAATTAGCGTTGGAAAAATTGCTTCCACCAAAGTAAAAAAATAATTTACATAAGAAATCTTTTTTATTTCCTTGCATTATTTTAAGTAACACTTAAAATAATAGTACACACCCACACTAGTAAAACACATATAAAATTTATTATTCATAGGAACTCAACATGAGTTCCTATGAATAATAAAGCCTTAGTTTTCATTTACTTCTTCATTTAATCTTGTTATAACACTCGTCTAATTCTCTGTAATTCATATTTGTGAAGAACAAGATAATAGGTTAATCACTTTGTTTATTTATAGGGACACTAAGTACAACAACAATATTAAACAACTTATGATGTATAGTCCGGGGTGAGTCTCTGTGACCCTGCAACACAGGCTCCTTGAGACCTAGTGTAATGCTCCTTAAGGTACATGTCATTATTAAGTTAAGTTATCATACTTGTATTACTGGAAGTGTACCAAACTGTATTTTAAAAAAAAATAAAACTTTATCTTATCTTATCTTAAGAAAAGCACTTCATAAAAAAAAAACTCGCATAACAACCACGAACAAGACAACAACTGTTAGAAGGCCCCCCTTGCCATCTCAAAGGTTGCTGGAATTTGTTGATTGGAAGTAGCTCAAGATCTAGGAAGGCTTTGCCACACGACGGGCTCATGACATCTCAAAGGTTGCGGGAAATCAGTGGATAGTTCGTCATGCCACTATTTGGGAGAGTCCTATTTCCAGTAGTGGACTTCGATAGGATGTTGATGAGCGTGTTATCGCTTACCTTAAGGTAATTTTGTAATCTCTAGGATTAACGATAAGGTCTACCTACTCGTATAGGGCGCGCAGGTCACACTTTCACTAGGTAGGTACTCCTTTAGATAAATTACACGCACGTCAAATGGAATTACAAATAGTACCTACTTTCGCAGATAAGGTAGAGTACAGCAGTTTATTATTATTTGGAGAGAGAGTCTATTTTTTCTACTTTCCTCACAGAGTCGACTTCTTTTGTTTACAGAAGAATTTCTAGTGAGCAAAATAAACCGCTACAGAACACTTATCTATGATTGAGGACCTTTTTCTGTGAGTCTCCTTTATGTTACATATTTTCTTATTCTGCAATTTGGCATCTTTCAATTTAGAAATAAAGTTCCATTACTATTATAAAATAAACGGTAGATCACAAGTTTAAACAAAGCCATCATATTATGTTGTTTTTTCGGCGGAAATAGTAAATGACTTCATGGCACAATGTAGCTTGTTTCTGGCATGATCATGGAGTTCACACATGTACCTAGTCGTCACATAATGTACCTAGGTGTTTGAGTAGGTACTGTGGTATCGTCTGGCAGGATATGAGTCAAACACATCGTAACAGTAAACGACAATAGCTCACATTTATTGCATGCAAATTATCATGAGTAAAACTTGGTGTTAAAATATATCAATGTTCCCAATGGCATAGTTGCGCAAAGGGAAGAGATCTTCCCAAACAGCGACAGAAGCCTCTCTGCTTTCAACTTGTCAACAAAGGCATCTTTTTTAACCTAAATCAAGGAGACCAAAAACAACTAGGACTAAAGAGAAGATCTAAACGGCGGAAACTTGATAACATCTCATAAATAACATCTGAAAGACAAGATTATTTATTTAAATTTCATTAGATATTGTTTTTTGGGTGGATCGGACAGATTGCTTAATTTGACTGCCATAAACATAACCTAAAAACGCCCGTAAAATTGTGACATCTGCAAATTCCAACGTTTCACAAGAACTGCCAGCAACCCTTTATAGTCCCATAATTCACACACGAACTTTTTTATAGTGCATCTGTCAAAACAAACGCCATATCTGACATGTTACGCAAAGCCGTTGGAAATAAATTCGCCTATTTTTTTCTACCGGCGGCGGTAGTAAAAGTATATCTGTATGTTATGAAAGCAATGAAGAATTTTATGAAGACTGATGCTGTTTCTTTGTTTTAAATAAAATGGCTGTTACCGATATTTCTATTTAGTCATCAATTGAAAAGAAACTGTACCTACCAAAATTTAACTGACTATCCGAACTTTCGCAATTAATATAGCGATGCAATCAGAGTTGACAAAAACCACGAGATAGTCTGAATATTATTGTCTAAGCTAAATTCTCACCTCTATCTCTGCCATAAAAGCTTTCTACTAAAAGTTGTAATTGATTCAGAAAACACTGAAGCTATGAAGGCGCGCATCCGACCGTTAGTGGAGTTAGAATGCATTGTGTATATTGATCGTAATTAGAACATTTGCTTTGTTCATTTCATAGTACCTGTCAAAACGAAGCTTTTTGATAAAGCTTCCGATTTTGATGTGAATGGTATTTCGGTATGAATTTGGTTCTTACTTATTTTGTAGGTAAACCATCCAACTCTGTTTTTTTTATTTGCAACCTATGTTGGTACCAGGGTAACATAATCACAGGGGTAGTTGTCCAACAAAAGTTTTGGATAGACATTTGAACTTTAAACTTGACCCTCCCACTAAAAGACAAATTCTACCAATTGCAAAAGTTTGGGTGTTTGTTGCTAATAATCTTCGTAAAGGCTGAATCGATTAGTATGAAATTTGGAACAGATTATTCGAGATAGCTATTTATTGTCCGGGTACCGCGCGAGAGAAGCCAAAGCATTAGCAAAGTACTTATAAAAAAAATTGTGGGTTTCAATGTCGGTTTCTGTTTGTTCGGTTCTTTTTGCGGTTTCGGTTAGAAGCATTATCCAACGGTGACATAACGCTTTACTGAACTTAAAATACAACTATATAGATGCTTACATAAGTGGTACTGAATATACAGTAAGTAGGTATCTTGATTTTGTTATTAGAGAAGAATTGTGGCCGTTGCGCTGCATTATTAATTTTGGCATATTCTATCTATCATATATGTTTGAGACAGTGAAAAAAATCACTACTACATTTTCTTTTAAGCCATACTTCTAAACGCGTTCGTTGCAGTCTATAGGTACCATGACTGACGGGTTACTTTGTTGATTTCAACTCTGCTTCCTTATTATCCTCGGAGGACGTAAATTCTCTGCCACAAATTATACGTGACTGTAGATCATTTTGAGCATTGAATTTGAGTACTGTGTGTACTTATACGGATCTATTAACAAGGGTGAGTGCGCATGTGTGCGCGGTGCGGGCGTGCGGTGCTCTATCGCCCGGCAAGTACCAGGCGAGCAGAACTTTTGAAGGAGTCGCCTCAACACAACCACCAACAAAATGCCAGACGCGTGCTAACCGTGCGAAAGTGACAGCAGAATAATCAATAAGGGTGCAAAGCAGAGCGTCCGCAGGGAGGTGGGAAATGTAGAGGCGTGGAAATCGGAGTTATCAATGGAGTTGTAAACGTCACGTTACTATTATTAATTCTCTCGGTAGCCGATCATTCATCTCGGCACGCGTGTTGCGATTCTAGTGCAAATTTATTTGTATTCTGTTTCAATAGATGACAACAAAAAATAGACAAGCCAGTCTGAATTCTATAAACAAATGGAAAAAAAACTTAATGGAACAGCCACACATCTTTTTATGGAAGTAATTGACTCATATTTATAGAATACTTAGAATACAGAGAGTCTCTGTCTCTGTTTGCATTTCGTTTTAATGTGAATTTAATGTATCTTAGATCTTAACTTGAATTCGGTCGTCATCCAACATTGACGGACTGTATAATGATTTTCTTTGTGTGCCGCTTAATTAAAATACTTACAATAGCCCATTAGACTGCTATGTCGCTACTATAAGCACGTGACTTACATAAAAACCTCATCTAACCTAACCATATAAAACTTTTTATATATATTTTTTTTCAGGGTGTTAAGTCTACTTCTGAGCGAAGCCGCGCGTGACCAGATAAATAAATAAATATGAGCTATTTTACAGAATTATTTTTAACTAGCTTCTGCCCAAGGCTACACCCGTGTGGTACTCGAATAAAAAGTAGTCTATTTATTATTCTATAAGTAATATTACTGTAAAGTTTCACTAAAATCCGTTCAGTAGTTTTTGCGTGAAAGAGTAACAAACATCCATCCTCACAAACTTCTTTTTTTATAATAGTAATAGGATTCACGCAAACGCTCTCGGACCATATTTCCTATTATCAAAACCAATAACCATTGTTAGTTATTTTGACCTGTTTTAAAATATACCTAAATAAATAAACAAAGACACACTAGGCACCCTAGTGTCCTGACTATTTTATTATTATTTTGTACAATGAAGGACCTATACCATTTTAAAAAATATAACTATTTTGAGGAAGCTTTTCAAATATCAAAATAAAGTTACATCTATGCCTCTCTGCCATGTTTAATGCGAGCTAAGTTCAGGGTTACAACTAACGGCGCGTTGCCATGGCAACGATCCCGTAACTCCCCAAGGACCTTGTAAATAGCGTGTAAAATGTACTAGGGCAGCATAAGCTACTGAGTAGTTACTTACCACCGAACCACCAATAGATACCTATTACATGCTCTTTGGTACTATGAGAAACTAGATATTACATTTTACAAGTCTGTTTGGTAGAGCAAGTTGACTGGTAATAGAAATGTTGTTTTATTCGAAGTTTGTGAAACTATCGTGATCTTTTTCAGGCTAGTCAAACAAAAATCTACTGTTCTAGAATCTAAATTTATTAGAATTTGTCAGGTTCACGTGGACGGATAAGGTGTCGATTCCTTAAATGGAATGCACAGCGTCCATTGCATATCTTTCTTGTAGCTAATGTTTGTCACAAAAGGATCATTATATAAAAATATTAGATAACGACTAAGGTTATCTGTCTGGCGAATGACAGAAAAAAAGAGACAAAGAAACATGTTAAAACCAAATCGCTCACGTCGCACAGATCAGAAGCTGACAGTATACTATTGTGATTCGTTCGGAAACCGAAATATTCATAACAGTCTAATGCTATGAATATTTATGTTCCCGATACTAACTCGAAAGGAGTTATGTGAACGTAAACAAGTTTTTCCTAAAATACTAATTTCCATAATCTAATTTTCAGGAAAATCATTTCAAATCGTTTGGATCAGCAAAAACTAAGGTAACGTCCGTAAGTACGATTGGGTTATGCAACTGATCAATTAAATTTTAGCAAACGCAGCAATTTTTATAACAAAAAATAAAAATGTTCTGTACTTACAAATAAAAAAAAAATCTGTACAAAAAAAATAACATAACCTAAATACTCAACAGACACATACATTGTCCCCCTCATTAGGATTTCCTATATCGTGGGTATTAGAAACTACGAGTACCATGGAACCACAACACCCCGACCCGGAACAAATATCTGCAAAACATTTGTCCCGCAACGCTAATCGAATTCTGGAACATCCTCTATACTTATCCGTAGGTAGGTTAAACATAATCGAACAGGATTTCTCATTTACTCTGCCCTTTGCGGTTAAAACTTTTATTTATAACTCGCATCAGGCGAGATTAAATTAACCGCGGCTTAATGTAATGGGAGGTTAAAATAAAAAAAAAGCTGTTGATTGTAAAACCGGACTATTTTGCTCAGTACAAATTGTATTGCAAGGTAAATTATTTCGGTTTAATCATTAGTAGGTTATAAAATATTTCATTATATGTATAGATACTTTCTGGCACTGCTGTATGTAACTAAATTTTTCCACACTAAAAACCTACATCCTTAAACTAAAGATTTATATCTCACTAATATATCTGTGTGGCTACACACAGCTTCTCGCGATTGGTACCCTGATAAAATGTGTTATTCTAGATCACGAACTATACCTGTTCCAAATTCCATTTAAATCGATCCAGCCGTTATGGAGATTATAGATTAGTAACAAACATTCAATTCTCTGTATTTGAAGTAATTGTTTTGGTTCAGGTAATTTTATTTATTTTATTTTTTATCTGAAATAACTACTTACTTAAATGTATTAATAATAATTTATAATATTAGTTTAGGTTTGGGATACCTAGGTAGATAATTAAATGGATTTAATTTTGGCTTTACCAATAGTTTATGGGGATTCGATTATAATCTTAGATTTTAACGATCAAGCTAGGAAAGTTTAACTTCAATTATTTGAAAAAAGAACCTGTTATTATTATCGATATGTTGGTAGAAGAAATACACCCAGTAATGGCGGGAGAACAAGCAGCTTTGTAAGTTATGGCCGGGGCGGGAAAATTTACGACTACCTGCACGGCGATAGCGAAAGTACAACGCGGAAATATCTGGACAATGTTTAATACTAAAATAAAAATAAATAAGCAGGTACGTGGAGCATCGCCGGTATAATCTATTGTCTCTGGTCGGCCGCCGTCGAATGTACAACGTTTACTTTGCCAAGCGATAGAGAGATACACGCGTATAATACGTACCGGGGACCTTTTTTAATGGAATGTATGCATAATATTCTTACTTCTATAATATTATATTATTATAGAAGCCCTTCGAGAAAGGCGTTTTAATAGACGTTTGTAGAGTTTTCTTTGGACAGACCGGTACTTTGACTAAATAATTTTTAACACTTATTTCAGTAATAAACTATGATTGTTGACAGACATGGCAAATAAAAACCATGGAGCGCGACTTTGCCGCATTTTTCGGATTGCGCATCCCCATATGCGACAAACGTCTACGAATATATCAGGGTCGCAGAATCGCGCAGAAGATCTATAAACTCTACAACCATAGAACTACGTGTATAAAGCCTACAGCTACACTCAGGAAGACGTCAATGTGTTGTCATAAAACGTAACGTGCCGTGTCAAACGTCTTCTACGCGGGTGATTTGCGGCCATTGTTGGTAAATACGATAGGGCTGTCAATAAAATTAATAAATGATAAATAACTTTGAAATAACTGTTGCCCGCCCGTGATTTATGTGATTAGCGTGTTACATTGGTTCGACATTTATTTTGATTGATTAATTTACAGTGACATAGGTACATACTTTGCTAATGCAGATTATATTTATTGCATTGATTTTACGTACTCACATTAGTAAAATAAATACCTAACTGTTACTTATTTAGAGGACCTTTTACCAACTTCAAGGTACCAAACAAGCAAATAAAAAATTAAAATAAATTATGATACATTTTTAAACTTCAAGATAGCAAATAATACAAAAAACATTTGATAAATCTTTACGTCGAACTTCTGTGAAAGTCACGTCATTTATTTTATTCACTTGTGCATTGTATTATAAGAAGGTTATTTTGATAAATATCAAAGATGAAATGAAATTTGCCTACACATTATAAACACCAGATTGAAATTTCTTCAGTTGACTCTCATAAACCTGTGAAGCTATCGATCGAAAAGTATTTTCTTCTAACTACTGAAACGAATGAGTTTTTCAACGAATATGCAACCTGCCAGCCCTTACATTCGTGACAAGTGCATATGTCACCCCCTCGAATGACATTATGACACATGTGCTCCCCGGCTGTGCAGACGCATAGACAAAACAGAACGCTCCCATGTCTAGGTCTATTCCATTTAATAATTTACTGTAATTACCAATTTATATTGCAGTTATGGATGTACATGACCATAATAATACGACGTAAGTTATAAATAATCGTAGATAATACCCTACGTTTGCAAGACTATTGGTTTCGTTTGTGCCTAACACTTTTTAAAATTACATAGGTAAATAAAGTCACATTTCCGGAGGGGTAGGTAGAGTCCACAGGTTTCCACTTGCTACGATTATCTTTCGTTTCATTCATTCTCATCACTTTTTTCATATAAGCTTATCGATTTAGGGTACCTACTCTTGACTTTGGCATTTCTCCAGAACGTCTCCAATTTGTTCAGAGTGCGTTCGCCGAGGTTGTCCCCTTCAAATTGCTATCTCATTCACGCTCGTCTTGTATATTTGTTTTGTTAATCTTCTTTTATTCACTCTTTATGCATGCCCGAACCATCTCAATATACCTTTCTCAACTCCCATTACTACATCTTCATTCACTATACAATGAAAAATAACAAAATGCGATATCATTAGGTATTAAATCGTAAAATTAAGAATGTTAGCCCATACTTGTGTTACAAAATAGAAGCCGAATCGATTTCTTTATCACAAATCATAAAAAAAAATTAACTCATATAAACTAACACTTACTACTAAATTAATACATATAAAATAATAATACAACGTATATAGACCAAAAAGTACCATATAAGTAATTCAGTAGAATTTAAATTATGATTAAGATTTTACCCATGACCCCGTGCCTCTCAAATATCAGACTACATCCTCGGCTTGCAACCGTCAACAGTAAACAGTTAGTCGGACAATGCACGTTGGTACGCGGAAACTCCAAACATCGGAGCTATTTCCATCGCTTACGACTTTACACGGACATGCTTGTTAAAAGCAGTCGTGCTAATCCTGTAAGTACTAACGCGTAGCGAGAAAGTGTTCATTTCACTTCTTGATAAAGTTATGTTTGTTATTTGACGTTGACACATAAGTCACATGACAGAAGGATTTTTTGTGTTGTGTGAAACCGTTACTTCGGCTTTCACAAAACAAAAAACGTTTTTAAACAATATCTATAATGATACAATAAATAACTAAGTTACATAATCCACGAAGAACAATCGTTTAATTTAGGTTTACTAGCCCCCACATTAATATTCAGTTTTGTAGGTCTCTTAAAGTAAATAAGGCTTAGAATATAGGTATAGGTAGATGGGAATGTTGAGTTTTAGGACTATAAATCGTAACTTCCAATAAATAATGCTCTATACTATAATTTAACCGCACACTTGACCGATTAAAAAAAAGAACCTGGGTAATTGTATAATCACGTAAACAAAACTAACAAGCTATAAACATTCAATCATTTCATCGCATCCCACGCTATTCTACACATGGTTGTCGATCAAACCTTCATTCCTACCAGAGTTTAAAGCAAATTATATTATGTTGAATTGGGTATCTACCCATGCGTGAAATCTGGGGTCTTCTATTGCCATTTTCTGTTCATAGTCCAGTTCGGTAGTCTACAGACTAAAGTTCTCTTACAAATTGACTTTCTAAACCAGTTATAGATATCACGTAAATACCTTTGTTTTGTATAGTTTAAAATCTAAACTGTCAAGCTCGATGGTCAAGCAGAACTGCCACCACAGATTACTAGGATGCTAACGCATACTAACACAGATAAAAAAACTTACTAACTGTGAGCAATCGCTTCGTGTGTATTTTTTAAATATTTTTTTAAACTAGATCTAAGCAAGTTTACCACTTCGATGGCGCGGCGGAAAGTAGTCAGCTACGGCACAAGAGGTGCGGATTTGATTCCTGCTGCGAGACACAAGTTTACCCGGAACAAATTCTGCAGATATTTGTTCCGGGTCTGGATGTTGTGGTACACCTAGACTGTTGAGGTGGAATCCTAGTGTGGGGACAGGACTATGTATGTTCCGTTGGGTGTGTGACAACCCTAACAAATAAATTTCTTCCACCTCGTAATTCTGTACTTTCCCCAACAATAGCTCAATACAGCAATAACGTACCTCTGATATCGACGCAACCTTGATCGATTTGGAGCCGACAAGTTTCCGTGGGTTCTTCACCTGCAGTGCTATTCCAACTCTACACTTTGAGTCAGATCATTCCTACCTACATAATTAAATAATGTTTTTTTTTAATATACGACTTTAAAAAAATGCGTTTCAATGCGGCGGCTTATACTTCTATACATTTTTTGAATAATTACTCCATGATTGTAGGTCCATATTTGAATTGTGTTTTGTCTACTGTGTTTACGGAATGATTAGGTTCGAAATGGTTCTATTATTTGTGACATCATTTCAAATAGGTTTGTTGTCTTTGTGAGTACCTAATCAGAAAAAGCGAGAGGTGGTTAATATAAAAAAAAATATATAACTAAGATAAATTAATGCTAACTCAGCCAACCTTTTCTTAACAAAATGTACGAAACGCAACACTACGGTACTTAAATGTACAAACATATCCGCACTCTGTCGTCTCTTCCAGGAACATTGAGATATTTGAAATGCTACCAGGAACCGCACGGTATAGCTTTGATCCACTTCGCGGATACCTAGCGTTGAGTGAATTTATTCAATGAGTTGAATTTATTTGATAAAAATCAAAGCGCAAGCCAGTATAGTTATTAAGTGAAAATTCATCACCGTATTAGAAGGTTCTTCAAAAAGGGCGTTTATATTTTTTAAAGTTAAATTGTTATGCCTTGGTGTTGCAAGCCTAGTAAGTCTGTAAACCATACATTTCGCTATACCAGTCATACGCTTTACAGACGACGCAAAGCTGCAACAAATCAACCAAATGATCAACGCACATACGTAGAAACGAATGAATAAACCATGGAATCGAATTTTGAAATTTTTTATCACTATCTTCAACAAAAGCCTGTAAAAGTCTACTTTTGGACATAGGCCTCCCCCAAAGAGTGATACGAAAAAGCGTTGTTCATCTCTATTTATCCGACTTCTCATAACCATTCTTCTGCTGAATCGTCTGGTTCTTGGTCACCATTCGTGAATCCTTTATCCTTCATTCCTTTATCCACCAGGGACGTTCCATTATTTCTTAGTCCTGTTTAGGGTCAAGGGCCAGCTTGAGGTAACATACCTTTAATGACCCTGAAAATGGCCTTCTGATAGCCGATGAGAGAAGAGTGAGGTAAAATGATTCAGCGTGCCTGACAAGCCGTGCCAAGTCTTCGAGTTTTTTTTCTTGGGCATGCGAATTTTCTAGGTATGTTATTTAAACCACCCTAAGCTGTTTTAATTTCAAATACACTGTTTTAGTACTTACAATATTCTAACTTATCTATATCAAGGCTTTATAAAAGGTAAGTAAACTTAATGGTGACGTAACTTAACCACCGCGTTGCCTAGACACAAGCTAGACTGAACCCAAGATCTAACACAGGCATTCCAGTCTCGTTTGTACCTAGAAGTACCAGGAGAGCATAGGCTCAAGGAGCGTTGTAAGCACTAGGTTCTACGTCTACAATACACACACGTCTGCGTCTGGCTGGACTTGTATGATCACGTTTCTATAGCTTATTCACGATGGCGGCTGCGTCCCAGTAGTAACCTATCTTTGGTGTTAGGTTTTACAATGTTTTTCTACTTAGTTAATAATGTTTAGGTAGAAAGGATAAAGGAGGATTAAGTTTCGATATTTTGCTTTGACTTGGGATTTTAAATGAACGTATCAAATTTACTATTAGATTGTATATTATTCGTAGTTTTTTTAATACATCATCAATGTCTTGGAATAAAACGTTTATGTTCCAATTTTATCAATTTTATTAATTTTATTTTAATTTTTTTTTTTTAAAACTTTGATCCCTTTTAAGGGATCATCTGTTAAGTTTCAGAAATTATTAGAAAACTTTACAATAACAGATATGAGGCAAGCGACCTAGTACTATTTGAACGGTATTCAACTGTTTGCCGTTTCGAAACTTGAGGTTGTAAATGCACTCGCGTCCCATTTAGCTCGTATGGAACTGGTGGAACAATGAAATAATTAAACGTACAAGATACTAAGTAATCTGTGACTACTTTGATGTCTGCCAAATACGTTAACTTAGGTCTAAAAGCAGCTAGTGTACATAGGTAGTATGGCATAGTAACATTGAAGTACCGATATTGTTGTTTTAAGACTGGATCCTCGGTACTATGTATAATATTGCCTTCGATTCACACTCTGTATGAAGTATAATACAACTAAATTGTTAGTTATTGTATTCAATTCTACAAAATCTGATCTAGCTCCAAAAGTTTCTCGGAGTATGTCAGCCTAAAGGGTGTGATTTTAATCACCAAATATATAATACAACTGTGAGGAATTGACCAACATAATGGTCTCTATATCGACTTCGAACTGGTGTGTTCTAATTTTGAAATGAACTACCTATACAGGAAAGTATAAATACAGAAGGCTCTTTTCTAAACAACGAACGTGGTGTAAGTATTCAAGTGTCATCAGTATTACAAGACCGAAACAAAAACAAACAACAGCGAAATCTCGAAGTTGCGTGCGCAAAACCGACTACTGTTTATAAAAACTCTGCCTCACAATACAAATATAACTTTACAACAATGGGATAGGATTTAAACTTGCGTAAAGTAAAAGGCTTCTATCTGAATCACTTTTAATTATACGAGGATTTTGCTTGAAACCGGCAATGAATTTATGCATGAAGCGACAGAGAATTTCTTTGGATAAAAGGAACAATAGTCTTAGTTTTAATCTTTTTTTTTTCTCTTTTTTAGTCGTCTCGACTCCCGGATCGAGTTAAGGATTTACGACGGAGCTAGGGCTGTCGAGTAAAACGTGCTTAATGTGTTTTGACTAGGGGATGTGCCCTGTGTTTATTTTTGTAAGTGAGTAGAATGTTATGAGTTGTTTACTGAGACGCTTTACAATGTCAAGCTACTACAAAGAGTACGAACTATATAATTAAACAGATAATTCTGGCATCACTCAAAACGAATGCCAAAAACGATTTTAAGATTTTACCTTATTGTGTGACAATGACATGTGACAACCCTACAGATTCCATCGCGATTCGCCACAGACTGACATGCACCGATTTGAGTGCGATTTTGACCGGCGCAAGTTTGAGAACCGCTCACTTTGGCGCCAACTTGCAATTTGCCGAAACTGAACTTGAGTTTTTTTGTAAGTATGAGTGCATTGACACCTTGTTCCTTCATACCATAACGACCGACGATGTGAAAATTTTAAGGGAGAATTAGTAAAAAACTTTCCTACTAATTTAAGTAAAGAAATATATATTTATTTGATATAATAAATCTTACAGATTGTATCATAGACAATTAATTAGTTAATTTTGAAACAAGTAGATTGAGGATTGAGAGCTTATGTTAAATTTAACCAACCTACATATAGTATACTTTTATTGTTAAGGAAAAAATCATAATAAATCCTACCACGAATATATAAAACACGAAAGTTTGTGAGGATGGATGTTTGTTACTCTTTCGCAAAAAAACGGATTTTGATGAAACTTTACAGTAATATAGCTCATACATCATAATAACATATTTTATCCGGGTACCACGCCGGCGAAGCCGTGGGCAGAAGCTAGTATTAGTATATTAAGTAAATCGATAAACACCCAACAGTAAGAAACAAGTCCTACCTTTTTTAAGTACCTTCCTACCCTTTCATCTTGATGTTCCAACTGACACCTATTAATTTAGAGGAACTTGCTCGAAAGCCGGTCCAACGAAAGCTTAGAAACGCCTGGTAGATTAGAGTGGGCAATCCATCGTGAGGCTAGACTGGACAGGTACAAATTAATGGAAGAGCTGACTGGATTTAATGGTGCTTAGGCTAACGAGCTGGTTGTGCTAAGCAGACAGCTTAGACACCTAATAAGAACGTTTTTCAGTTAGTAGCATACAACTTAAAAGTTCCGTAAGTACTTATCTTTTTTTTCAGTAGGTTTACTGAAAATTTACTCACAATGTTAGGTTAAATTTTGTAATTTATGGTAGAATTTTATTTAAATATTAAGTACTTACCTAAATTAGAACAAAAAAGTTTGGCAAATAATTTTACAGAAGGCCTTAAGTTTTACCTATAGCGGTAGTATTAGTACTTAGCTGTGATATTCTTACAAGGTAGAATAGACAGACACCATTTATTTAAAAAATATTTTTTTTTAATAGTAAATTTGTTTTCATAATCGTAACTACACTAATTTGGGGACCATATAATGAAAAAGTCTTACCTTAAGTTAAACGGCGCCATGACTATTGCAGCATGCCCAAAATCTGCTAGATTCTTCGAAAACCACTAAACAATCACCGCAAATGTCAGGCACAAAAAAAAGTCCGATAAGAAAAAAAAGTTCGAAAATTGAAAATCCCGGTGTCGCGGTTCGCACATGCGCACTGGCAGCAAGTGGTGTGAGCCGCACAGACGAGCCACACTGGACTGCGCATACGCAGCCTCTAGGGAATGAATTCTACCGGGCGGGTGTGTAGCACTCATCCTAGCCCCCACCACTCGCCATTCATGAATTGTTCAATGATCTTCCGAAGCTTTTGATTATAGAACAGAATTCGAGTTATTCCAGTTTGGTTTTAAGGCTTCTTTACCCTGCTAAAGGAAGTGGTATTTAAACTGACTGAACCCAACTTTAAACGAATAAGTATGGTTTTTTTTTTAACACCCCTTAGTAATTTTCGTACATAAATGGTTTTAATCGTAATAAAAAGAGTAGGTTTACCAACATCAGGGAAAGATCGGCCGTGGCCCGGATCGGTGTGACTGATAAGTAGTAAAACTCGTGGAATGCAAAACATTTTTAATTAAAAAAAAAAAATTGGAAAAGAGCATATGATCGAAGAAACGATAGACGGATAATAACAATTTAGATCATGTGGAACAAGCAGTTACTAGAGTATTTTCACAGCATCAACATATTTTAGTAGCTGCTATTTAGGTAGGTTTTATGATGTGTAGTAAGTTATTAATTATGTAGGTAATATAATGATAAAGTGTTTTCATAGTATGTGGTACACCACATAAACCTTGTAATATTTCGTACAGTCCGTTCCATCCAAAGGTTGTCTGGTAGAGATCGCTAATTAGCGATAAGACCATTGTACATCGATGTTAAAGTTTGTACTATATATTTAAGCTGAAATATTTGGTGTGCAATATAGTATTTTCCATCTATGTAGCATCAGCCAAAATTACTTTTCTGAGTTATTTACCACGTATTTCGGCCACGTGATTGTCATCCTTCAGTACCAATGAAAATAGATGTACCTACCATACCCTTTTCACGGCATCAGACGCATCAGTAATGTCCCTGTTTGCTTAACATGAGGACCTATGACAACGGTTTGGTCTATCGACGAGAAGACAAAAAGTCTTATGTCCCTCTCTTTCATTTGACTGAAAAGATGACCAACATATTTTTTAACTTCTCTTTAATACACAAAACGGTGTCTTGGGTGCCCATGCTGCAGGCTGGTGTTGCAAATATAAAAAAAGGCAACGGCAATCGCAAAAGATATCATATAAATCCGATATCTTCCTTTCAAGGTTTCCCTACGGAGCCACTAGAGTGACGGGCCAGCGAATTTTGGCGAATTTCGCAACACTTTATCTAGGATAGGAGACCACGGAAGCTCACGCAATCGCGAGGAAACGCGTGGGCCTATCGCCCGTACATCCGCTCACGACCGCTGCCGATGAAACAGCATTTGTACCTATCTACATATTTTGTACATCACAAAAAATATTTTAGTCCTCTCTGTAGTCAGTAAATTCATTAGCAATTTGTCAAAATTTAATTAGGTACTGTTGATCGTATTCACTAGCAACTTGGGTTTATTTTAGGATGTCAGTTGGAAAGTATCCTAAATCGGTATGGTGTAAAAGTACATAGTATGCTCAAAAGAGTAATAAAAAAGTTCGAAGGCATGTGCCATCGGTTAGAGTGTTCCAATAAGCGGCGATGGGCTTTGCAACCTGTCACGCTTAACGCTTGTGGCACATATTATTATCATATTTGTACGTGCGTCTGGCTACCCACTACTCAATACCCGTGCAGATCTGAGTACAGAATACAGTACCTATGGATCTGTAAGTAAGTCTTATTTTTTTTTGCATCCAAACAAGGTAACCTATTGCTTTGCTGCCATGCATTTTGATTCGTTAGCTTAATCCAGACGGTACTATGTACATTGGTTCTTTATTGTACACTATGTGAGGGCAACCAGTGAGGTGAAAAGATTCAAAGGGCTTCGCAACGTAGTGATTAGTTCCTGTATGATACCCAGGTACAACTTTATACTTCATATAAATAAATAAACAGACATAGTCCTGTCCCCACACTAGGATTCCATGTGTGGTGGGTTTCAGGAACTACGAGTACCGTGGTACCACAACAGCCAGACCCGGAACATATAAACATTTATCCCGCAGCGGGAATAGAACCCTCTTGCGTCACAACTACTCGCTCGTCATGCCATAGAAGTCGAGGATATAATAAACTTGGTAGATACTTATCTATTGATATCACTAGTATCATTTTGGCTTATCATCTATTAAAAGCCAAAAACTATATGTATAATATGTATACATTTACAAAAAAGTATATAAGTAAGTAGTATATTAGTCATGTAGTTCCCATAATACAAGCTCTGCTTAATTTGGGGCTAGATGATGATGTGTGAAAAATGACCAGCATTATTTATTTATTTAAGTATATTATTTATTCATGTTGAAAAATTGGAATTTAACTGTAGCTTAGTGAATTTACGCCGATTCCTCGCAATGAAACTTAAAATAATTGGGCAAGAAATACGGTCCGCTTTTTAGGGTTGCGTAGTCACCAAGGAACCCTTATAGTTTCGCCATGTCCGTCCGTCTGTTTGTCTGTCTGCCTGCGGCTTAGCTCAGTGACTCTTAGTACTAGACAAAGTGGTAAAATAATAATCAATTTTGAAAAACTTCTTTTGATTCAGGTATTTTCATCCTTTGATAAAATAATAAGCTTCTTGTTAGAGTGAAATGTGTGTTTGGTTGTCCCCTGCCATCTAAACTGTTTAAGGAGACGTGAAAAATTGGTAGTACATATGCATTTAATAGGAAAAACGTCACAGCTAAGTAGGCTTTGCAAGTTAACGGACCTTTGGCCTTGGACGCTTAGGAACTTTTCTCCACATCGGTTCCCTCACATTAATGAAGAAACATTGACATGGCAAAGAACAACAAAGGTTACAAACAAAAACCACTCTTTCTTTGCTAGAGTAGACGAAGAGTAATGGCTTGCAAAGAAAAATCTGGCCAAGTGCGAGTCTGACTCAAACTCTAAGAGTTTCCATAACACCCACCACACAATATGAACAACAAATCTTTGGCAAAGAACGTTTTTTTGTATCTATCCCTTGGTTTTATACATTCCATGTTAAAAGACATAGTAAGAATGTATTTAAAACTACGAGAACTAGCCTGTTGGGTTCGGTTAGAAATACAGGTAAGGGTAAGGTTAAAGAAATACAGCTCTGTGATAGATAGACAGACAGACGGACAAGACCATTTAGTATTATGGTCCCATTGGCACACAGAGTACGGAACCCTAAAGATGAGTAGAGCAAAATGTCAACCATTTTGATATGAATCATCTAATTAACCATCAAAAATTGCAACCTCTTTGATTGAATGTAATTTTTTTCACTTTTAAGACAATCTTCTTTCTGGCCACCAACTTCTAACCATAAAGAAAAAATAAGCAAGTAAACTGACATTTCCAAAACGCCGTCACCTCTGTCAAAGTTTCGGCGATTCTCCAAATTATCCGTTTTTTATTTTACCCTAAATTCATCAGTGTATTGTCCAAAATGTGTGAGAATCTGAACACGGGTCGTGTGCGGTGTGACGTGTGCCGCACCATAAACCTGGCGAAGCACGTGAAACCAAATCCTGACATGCAAATGTACGACAAGTGCAGTCCGGTGGAGAAAATAGATTGTGCACGATGCACAGGTGAGTGACCATCAGAAATAATAGTACAGAATCTGAACACGGGTGGTGTGTGACGTGTGGCGCACCATAAACCTGGCGAAGCACGTGAAACCAAATCCTGACATGCAAATGTACGACAAGTGCAGTCCGGTGGAGAAAATAGATTGTGCACGCTGCACAGGTGAGTGACCATCAGAAATAATAGTACAGAATCTGAACACGGGTGGTGTGTGACGTGTGGCGCACCATAAACCTGGCGAAGCACGTGAAACCAAATCCTGACATGCAAATTTACGACAAGTGCAGTCCGGTGAAGAAAATGGATTAGTTGCCGTTACTCTACCACTAGGTACTCTACGCTAGGTTCGTATCAGACTATGCGGCCGTTCCTCTTGCAACGGGGTATTCCCAAAAATAGTTCAAATTTTCAGAGCACCATACATTTCGCACCTTACGTGTTCCCAAATAGAACACCTGCTTTGGAGATCAGTTTGGGATACGTTTTTAATATTAAAAACTATTCCCAAAAAATAGCACCTACAGAGAAGTGACTCCTAGTGATGAGGTTTTTGTTTACTTTATTAAAATAACAGCCCTTATTATACCAATTTACCAAATGAAACAAATTTTGTTTAAAGATCATAACAGAAACTCAAACTTTCAGAAGTTCGTTTACCTTTAATTATTAAAATATGCTTTAATAATATGTAATGTTGAAATAGAACTCGTCTTAAATTTATGATTTCAGACACATCAAATATATTTTATGACCATCTTAAGTAAAATTACCTTTTAAAAACGAATCACACTCGTTTTAATTAGCGATATACTTTTAAGTTTTATAATTCGTTTTCTATTCAAAAGGAATTACACTCAACAACTTTGTTTAGTAAACTAAGGCCTTTACATCCATTATAGATGTTTTCTGCGGCGTATAACCTTCGGAGGTAAACATTGTAGACTGTTAATATTTTATTGTTAGGTTTTATGACCAATTTTCTGACACATTTGTCGTACGAGGGTTGTTATGTAAAAAAAAACAACGAAAATTCCATCACTACTAGACTAGCCACTTCTCTGTAGGTGCTATTTTAGGTAATAGTTTTTAATATAAGAAACTATTTCCAATGCTCTGTTTGGGAATAAGTTAAGGTGCGATATGTATGGTGCTCTAAAAATTGGCGCTATTTTTGGGAATATCTCGTTCCAACGTATTTTCCGGCGACGACAGCCAGAAGAGATTGTTTGTAAGTTTGTCTTAAACCTGGCCGTACCTATATGGTTTGTCGAAAGAGGTTGTTTGTATATGTGTTTCCCTTTATCTCCGAAATTGCCATTCATATTGAAATGCGTTTTGCTATCGATTTCTATGAATTCAAGGTCGGTTCTTAGATAGGTGTTATCACCACAAGTGACTAGGGGGGCGCAGAAATAGACGACGAAAAAACACGATAGGGGTCTTAACTATTTGCTAATTCACCTGGTGCTCCGGATGCACTGAGTACAACCCGTAGTTTCAGTTATAGCAGAAATGATCCACCCTTTTATTTCTGGGTGCATTATGTGTACACCTTACAGTAGAGTAGATCACCTTGAATCAATAAATTATACCTACTCTATGTACCTACATAACTCGAACTAAAATATATTATCAAAAGAGATAAGGGCGGTATATCTAATAATGTAGACTTCAAAAAATTGTACCTGGGTGCCAAGAAAAATATATTTAATGTTTGCATTCAAGTAAGTAAATCGTAGGTACCGAACTACACTCTTCAATGAAATAAAGTGTACCTACTTTACATTAATATCCTTCGAGACTGACATATAACGGTGCTAACATTTAAAGAATGCTAAGTGGATGCAATAATCAATACTAAAACATAATAATAATATTCACTTTTTACTGAAATATAATTTCAGGGATTCTTATTGGAGTAGGAATGAGTCTTCATTGAGTCGTATACGGACTTTGTTACACGTTTAAAATATAAATTTCCAATATTTTACAAGTTTATCAGTGTCTAAATATATACTAACTTAACTTAATGCACGAGTCCAGCATGTCGACATATTTAATGACAGCCCATCATCTATTTCATATCATCAATATTTAATTTATTAAGATTATGTTTGCGTAAGTTTAAGTTTACTATTTATCAGAAGTTAATGATTTGCATTCTAATATCTTCTTATGAACTTACAATGCAAGAGAGCAAACGAGGCCAATCACTTGTCGCATTTGTTTTTTTAAATTGCGCCTTTGGTTTTGTTCCGCGCAATAGCTGAAGGGGTTTCGGTTTTTGTTTTATAATTCGAGTCATAGTAGTAACTTTAGCTTCAGCTTTAGGACTATTTCTTTATTCAGTGGCAGAGGAAAAATTACTGAGCTTTTACGAAAGTTTCTTTGCAAAGTTTCCAAGTTCAGAACCGGAATTGGTAATCTTGAAAATTCTTAAATGGCAAACATTTCATTTCGTGAATTTTGAAGTAAACGTTCTAGAAAAACTCTTTAAGATTTGTTGTTGCTAAAAAGCTCTTTAAATAACCATGCTTACTCGTAGTTAACAAGTGTTTATTGAGCACTAAACTAGCTTCACTCACAAAAGTTC
This sequence comes from Perizoma affinitatum, assembly GCA_961405105.1. Lineage (NCBI taxonomy): Eukaryota > Metazoa > Arthropoda > Insecta > Lepidoptera > Geometridae > Perizoma > Perizoma affinitatum. The sequence continues at coordinate 8,786,322 of OY560205.1, read as the reverse complement.
TCTATTTATCCGCCCTAGATCCAACGGGATGTACTACTCTAACAATTTCGATGGATTTATTCTCTCTGTATATCGGAAATATTTTTGGGTGGTCTGCTTTGTATCTTTCTAAGTAGACGGGGAGTTCCGCTGCCTACGTGTGAATCTAGATTCTGGACTAATTTAGGTTACGAAAGCTAACCTCTGTGTAAATTCTCTGTTTAAGTCGTCGAAAAAATTACACAACGCATCTTCTTTTTTTAGTTTTTGTAATGTAACTTTTCTGTTTGTGTTTATCTGTTATGTATTTTGTCAACTGTTGTGTTGTGCTGAGGTCAATAAATAGATAGATAGATAAACTCTTTAATGCCAAAGCAAAATACAAAAACTCAGGAATTAAAAAATATAATAGGTACAATGGGCGGTCTTTTCGCTAAAAGCGATCTCTTCCAGACAACCTTTTGTGTTTCTTTCTTTCTTTATAGCTGTTTATTGACGTCAGCTTCTTCTGTTTTGTGAAAAATCCCAAGTATATTGGTAGTCTATTTTATTTTGTCTAGTTTATAGTCTAAGAGGTGACTATACCCCCTGATTCTGTAATGTTGATGACCGTTGGTGAATCACTACAATTAAATACATAACTGCCTACATCGAATAAAATCTTACTCGATTCTATTTTAGACTCGGCACATTCACATATGAACCAGGTTGCCGCCGACTCTACCGATAGTAAACTGCGCTCTGTCTTTGACATCTGCTTGTACATTTAAATGTGCCTACATTATAATTTACAATGATACTCATATCCTATCGGTTTTCTATGTAAACGCGTTAAAACCAAAAAGTCAGTGACTTATTTCCTGGCTACAACGCAAACCAGCATGTGAATGCGAAATATTTATATGGAATCACGGTAACGTCTTTGGTTTATGTCGGCCTGGTAGAGAACGTTTCATTGTCAACATTTTATCCACGTGGGTTTATTTTGATGTTCAGTTTTATTATAAGTACAATGTAACACAATGTTTACCTTGGTGTGTATCATTTAATGGTACACACCATACACCCCCTTCCCTCTATTTAAACGTATAGAGATATAATTGACTCGACGTATAGAAACAACCTTACATGTCTTCAGATATGAGTGTTCTTAATAGCGCACCAAGTACATACACCTAGCTGTGCGTTTTGGTTTGAAAACGTTACTTGTTAAGAACTAATCTTCGGAAAAGTAGACATCAAAAAATGCACACTTCATTATGAATACCTAGTAGGAACTTTACACCTCCTACGACGTAGCACGTGAAAAGTGATACCTCACTACGTTAGAGCGAGATAGAAATTAATGACATAGCTGTATCTGATATTAATGTATATACCTGTTTCACTCTCATGAACAGTGTTGTAATATTGCCCTACATTTTACTCAGAGACTCAGACCTCCTTAATCCTTTAGCACCCTGGTAAGTATTACACGATTATGTAATGCCTCCTAAAATAGACTTACGACTACTAAATATTAATATACCAAATGATGAGCACAGTACCAGTATTTTTGATGGCATTTCAGATGGCAGTCTGGTTATAGATATAAATATATATATTATTTATTTTGAGGTTACAGAAGGATCCAAATAATACCTTATGTTTCATACATTTTAATGTTTAAATTTAAAAAGAACCTATCTGATTAATCAAACGGTTTTGGTTTCAGTCGATTTGTAATTTAGTAGAGTAAAATGATACATGCTAAACAGAATTGTGGTAGATAGGTGGTCTAGAATTCTGATTAAAATGGCTTGTTAAAGGTCAGTCAATGCCTACATTATAATTTACAATGATATTCATATCCTGCCTGTCGAGCGATATTGTATTGACACTAATTTATTGCATAAAGAAGACGGCTACTTAAATTATGTTCAATCAACGAACCGGCAGAATAAACTGTCTCTACATTTTTGAGAAAACGTTTGTAAGATAACACTGTCTTTTGATCAACGCCTCTGTGGCGCAGTGGGCGAAGGCCCGCCTGAGACGCAGAAGGTTGCGGTTTCGCTTCCCGCATCGGGAAAAATGTTTGCATATACAAATATTTGTCTCGGGATCTGGGTGTTTTCTATGTATAATATGTACGTATTTACAAAAAAAAAAGTATATAAGTAGTATAACAGTCATTTAGTTCCCATAACACAAGTTCTGCTTACTTTGGGGCTAGATGATGCTGTGTGAAAATGTCCAGCATTATTTATTTAGTGATGTGATGACCCGACGACAGGAACCCTATGTTTTTGGAATATATTTGCCATAAAAGTTTGTCTGTGTGTCTATACTTACCATTTATATCCGAAACGGCTTATCGGATTGTAATGCGGTATTTATAGCAAGGATCCTTGATATAAAAGGTACTTATTTAAGAATAAGTAGCTTTTATCTCCACAAATCACCATGTGCTCGTGTTGTGCTTGGCAGGTGGCGGGTTCGATTCTCGCAGCGGGACAAATGTTTGTATGATCTGCACATATTTGTTTCGGGTTTGGGTGTTTTCTTTGTATAATATTATATATACATATACGTTTACTTTTTTTTTAAATAAATAATTATAGACATTTTTCTCAGAGCATCATCTAGCCCCAAACTAAGAAGAGCATTTAATTTATTGTTATAAAATGAAACGATATCTTGAGTACAGCAAAAAAATATATAGCTATGTTGAAAATAATACATAATTGAGTAAAGTAAAATTACGGACCTAGTTCGGCTTTATCTACTGGCTACTTTAGTTGATTGTGAATTGAATATAATAAATATTATAATCTAGTCGACTCTTCAAAGCCTGTAGAGTAGAATACATTTAAGCAAACGTTCTCCTACCGAACGATGTACGTTGGTCTTCTTCGCTTTATGCACGCCTGGTAGTTTTCGACAAGATTATTCAACTTTTGATGGTCGCTTTGGCTTCCAAATGGCACGTCCACGCGCCAACCTTCCGTGCAAACTCTACTTTTGAAATGAATTTATCTAATGCGGTAATCCCGTTGACCTTCTGCGTTTCATGCACGCCTGGTAGTTTGTTTCGGTTGCGATTATTCAACTTTGATCGCCACGAGGTGGCACCAACAACGCGTCCACGTCCGTCGTCGATCGGTCGCATCGTGTCTACTGTTTTGTACTAACTACAACGGTTTGGTACCGTATTGTCTTAATACAGAGTTTTTTTCCAAGGCCAAAAGGGTGGCTATAATTTTTATACTTTTAACTTTTCTAAAGAGCCCCAGATACAAGGTACAGAATTTTAATACAGAAACATTTTTTTTTATTTTGTTAACAGTTACTACAGGAGTTCTTTTTTTAAATGATACAGAATTTTAAAAAAAGAACTCCTGTAGTAACTGTTAACAAAATAAAAACAGAAAAATGATCATGTAAATTATTTTACTGCGAACAACTAGAAAATAATGATACAGTTACGGAACAGTTTTCGTGCTAATTAAGACTTAATTTCAGAGCATGAGTGATGAAAATAATGTTATTGGTTCCAGAGCTCCCTCTAAACCCAACATGCATCAAGGTGTGCACCAAAGAGGAGTACAAGATCAGGAAGGGCGCCAAGCCGATAGTGCCGACGATGCCTTACTATGCGCACGGAAAACTCTTGTACGCAGTCAAAGTATGTACAATATTTTATTACCTACTTCTTTTAGAATTGTTTTAGATATTTCAGATATGATTCAAATGCATGATTTAAAAAAACATTTTATTTCCATTTTAAAAAAAGTTTTTATTAAAATTAAAAATCAATAACAGGCCTCCCCAATAGATTCCCTCGGCGATCGAGTACAGCCTCCATATACATTGACTTCCTGAGATCACCGTAACCCTGACTAACTTAGCAAACCTATCTGTAAGCTATTATAACAGTTTAGTTTTATATAGAGGAAGTATTTCCGTTATAGTAGGTTATGATGTTGTTTTAGTAGTTTAAAACAACCTCCTCTACATTTCACCATCGTTAGTAAGCTCAACTGTTTTGCATAACTCTTTCACAGGCTGGCATCCTGGTAGGCGCTGTCTATTTCACGTACACGCAAGGGGTCTGGGGCAACCAGCAAGACGTCACTGAATGCATTCGCCGATGGCAGGAGTACGTACGGAGCATCAACACGCGACGACCGCCCACTTTCGATCACTGTGGTAACGTCATTGTAAGTATCCACTATACATCCCAACTTACACTCTAGCCAGAGTATCATAAGTTTGATAATCATCCGTAGCTCTCGTCACAGTGTGTTCTCAACGAGTAAGTTCGCTTGTAAGTGTAGGCTACCTGCTGCTATGTCATGTGGGCCTGGTAGAAATGGTTACGTACGTCACTAGCCGACGGTCGTAAATCGGTAAGGGGACAGTGGATTGAACCATTCCAATAGGTGACCATTCACAGAAATGTGACGAGGCTCTACTTTTTACTCCTCGGCTGATAATGACGTGATTTGTAAATATATTATAAAATTATAAATTGAATCCATTTAGATCATAATGTAGATTTTGAGATTTCCAAGAATGCTGTAAAAGTCTGTCTGCATCTTACATTAAATTGAATATTCACCTTTTCTAAACCTCTCCCATTTATTTATTAATTACAAAATCAGTTAGTCCCTAACCCACCAAGGTGGGTACCTTGCCTATTAAGTAATGTCCATTCTTCCTGCATAAAAATACTAAATTGACAGTAAATTCTGGCTTTGAAAGTTTTTCTTTGTGTATTGTGGTAACAATACAAGTACATTTTAAGAATTTAACCTACCTTCGATACGTCGTATTACTCCTTACCGTTTCTGCTAACCTGGTATTCTAGACTCAAATCAGAGATTTGCGAGACATTTCAATCGGGAACGCCTCGATTCGCGAAGCGTCCACTCGCTTATAAGGCTATCCGCCGATTGGTTTCTGTCAGTCAAGTAAGGAAATGGTTGGAGAGAATCTATTCCGACTTGCGCACTACAGACTTATGCTCGCCTGGTAATTTCGTGCCGCGGCTACGGGACAATGGCGCTAGTGCGCGCTAGGAGCGCTAGTGAACGGACAATTTGAGAACATGCGCTGTTGACTGTGTTGGCGAAGACACTGAAGGCGTGTAGGAATTCTTGTAGAACTCTTTGCTAGTTATGTGTGCCTGGTGGCTGTACGTTTTCCGCATACGACGAGGGATCAAACCTCGCGCGTATCATTCAAACGAACAATATTCAAAGCAAACTGTGGATTGGATGCTCAGCTTCTATGTACTTTTATATTTTTGTTCATGGAGTGTAGAGATGTAGTTTAAGAAAGTAATTTATTTTCAAAATTTGAAAACCTGTGTGTGTGTGTTGATAAACTTTATCTAAGTAACTACCATCCTTAAAGATACCTATACGTATCGAATGCAAAAAACTGAATTACAATCCGAAAAGCCGTTTCGCAGGTTATACAAATTTGATAGACAGAGATGGCCACCAACACATATATACATCGCGGGGAAAAAATCTTAGGTCCTTTATTTACATAATAAGACTTACCTAACTCCCAAACTCCTTAACCCTACAATGTTCGCGCCCTAATGTGGCGTAGGTAAGCCATCTTAAAACTCAAACTAAAGTAATTTTGTTTTAAAATTTATTCTTATTTATTTTGTTGTTTATTAACTCTAATTTTTATTTTTTTGTTGTTTAAATCAATATCATTAAAATTTAAAGTACAATATGTGGTCTTGCCGCATAAAAGTAATATATTTAAGTAAGTATAATATGTGGCCGGCAACCATATCCAGCCTTGCCTTATATAATATGAGCCGTTTATATTCCTTGATGTTTTAAACAACATTATTAGATTATTATTTCAAATGATTACTGGTTCTAAAACCATTATTGACTAAATAGATAATTTTATTTCATACTTTGCAGAGCTCTTATAAACACAACCATACATGATGTGAACTTGTGGAGTAGGTAAACGGTGCTGTAAACGGAGAATCAAGCAAATGGCGCAACGCACTTTTAAGAATTTTGATTTTTGTAATAGTGAACATTACAATATGGTCTGTGCGACAGCTGTAGGGTTAAAGACCTGATTCTTATGTAATTTGTGATTTGGAATTTTTAAATGGTGATGCTGTCTAACTGTCCACCAGGCTGCATGAACACCAGTAATTTCTACGAGTACCTAGATGACGACTAGGTAGTCGTGTTGGCCACTACTCCCAACTACTGCTCTGGTGGTCGTGGGTTCGAACCCAGTCATGCACCTATAGATTTTTATTATATCCTATAATGTTTCGACTGACTACCCCTTATTTGGTATTCTTAAAGATCTACGTACTAAATATGTATCTGATGACATCCTCAGATACATATTTAGTACGTAGATCATGGGATTTGAAGTACAGTCGTGAGCGTGTTTGTTTGTTTTTGTTGTTATCGCATCTTGCGATAATTCGTTTAAGTATGCCTATTAAATTAAGGTTTTGATATTCCGATTCAGTACAATGCGTGTTTACCAAAAACCTAATTAACTTGATATGGCAAGGTTTTGTAGGTTTCGATTTAATACCTAAAGTTGATAATAACTGCTTTTAAGAAGGGTTTTTTTATAAGTACCTTCTTACCTATTTCCACAATAATTATTATTTATTATACACACAAATAAAAACTTACAAAAGGCAGAATGAAATGACATGTAAAAAGGTGAGCTTAACCCTAAAAAGATTTTGATAAACATCATGGAGTCACCTAGTAACAATGATAATGAGATAATTAATATTAATTAAGTACAAAGTGTGAAGTGTTTAATATAGCTGTATTGAGGTGTTATCGCTAACATAATGTGATTCCGTTTATCGAAACCTAAAGGCCAAAGTCGCGCTGAGAGAGTTTACCCAATCGGAATGTGTGAGTTCGCCTTCTCGCTCTAATGTGGCCTTATTCCACACTTTTGGGCGGAAATAGGGATATTTTATTTCTCTGATGTACTGATTTTTAACGGCCAGTGCTGCCATTCTAGAATTACTGGCACATTTACCTAACAAACAATGCCTAAATATGAATTCTAGCTCTTGTTTTGAAATTCATTCAAAACGGCTAAGGAAAACATCGTGAGAAAACCGGCATGCACTAGAAACAAAGTTCGAAGTTTTTTTAAACACTTTGAAATTGACCGGGAAAGAAAGGGGCCGATGCCGATGCCTTAATAATATGTTATAACAACCTTTTTACGCCAACTTTCGTAACGGGTACTTGTCTATGTAACCACTCGGCAACAATACTTATTTCCTTTCATGAAAATTTTGCGATCGAAAGCGGCGAACAATTATGGCAACATTTGACACGATATTACATTGTGAAACGTAATATTCACAGGAAACCTCCTACGCATTGATAACAGCCTGGTATAAATGGGGTCACGCTGGTGACAATGTTACGACAAGGATGAATTTGCAATGATTTGTTTCATGGCTGTCATTAAAATAGATGCAGGATAATACAGATCAAATGATAACGCAGGAAGTTGCCAGGGTACCATTGCAATCATACTCATGATTATAATGACACAAGCAGCAGTCTAATTTTATTCAAAGATAGTATATTTATCAAGCATGCAGGACGCAGACTCTAGATTGCAAAACATTAATAAATGAGATTTATTTCAAAACGCCTGGATTAAAATTATATTACCTACAAATAAGCACTGCTACGCCTTGTGTCACAAAAATAACACTAAATCATTTCAACTATTATAGACAATAGTGGCTTTCGGCGGTAACCACAAAACACTAAGATGTATAATCGCATTCCTTTTCATGAGTAAGACGGGGTGAGATTTTAAGATCTCCGCAAAATGGTAATAGCATAATTAAATTTGCACTTTGCGTGAAAGGATTCGTGGGCGTTCCTAGACAAAGAATAGTCTCTAGTTTCGAATGTATAATGTCTAGTCTATTAATGGCGTCTCATTCTTTTCAGAAAAAAGAAAATAGCGAGAGTATCGTTGCTCCCCTGTATGCCATCTACAAAAGCTGTGTTACTACTTGTATGTCAGGTAAAATACGACCTCTGTGGCGCAGTGGGCGAAGGCCCGCCTGAGACGCAGTAGGTTGCGGGTTCGATTCCCGCCGCGGGACAAATGTTTGCATCTGCAAATATTTGTCTCGGGATCTGGGTGTTTTCTATGTATAATATGTATTTACAAAAAAAAATGCATATAAGTAGTATATCAGTCATGTAGTTCCCATAACACAAGCTCTGCTTACCTACTTTGGGGCTACATGATGCTGTGTGAAAAAGTCCAGCATTATTTATTTATTTATTTATGATTTAAATACAATGTTAAGCGCCGTCAACATTTAGATAGCTGACCACAATTGGCATGTACCTACGCTTTAAGATGGCTTCTTGAAACATCCGAGCTTGGAAACTACGGCAAAAATAGAAATGAGTCGTAATTGTGGAAAGTGGGTGTATCGAGTTTAGAATTAAGATTGTTCATAATGGGACTCTTCGGAGGTCTATATCTAGCTATATTTATCATCTAAAAACTAGCTAGATCAGCGAGCTGATCTGATTATAAACAAACATTTTTTTTTTGTCATCTATGTACATCTAAAATCTTAGAACATACATGGGGGTGATTCTAATGGGCCCTCTCTTGCATTTGGACCGTCTGGCTTGAATGATTTCCTAACCTTATGAGTATTATAAAAGTAATACCACAGATATTTTAATACCCACTATATAACTATTACTACCAGCCCATGTTTTCCCATTGTTGGGCAAAGGTCTTCAATTTCGGGCCACCGTGGGCCATTCCCTCTCATAGGCGTCCATTTCATCCCACCTTCTTCGTGGTCTAAAACCAAAGAAGCTTAACACTTACAAAAAATAATAATAAATAAATAATGCTGGACATTTTTTTTCACACGACATCATCAAGCCCCAAAGTAAGCAGTGCTTGTGTTATGGGAACTACATGACTGATATACTACTTATATACATTTTTTTGTTAATATATAATAAAAACTTATTAGAAATATTGCCGCTTAAAGTTGCTCTAGCGGTTGGAATAAGTAGCATAGGTATAGACACCTACTTTACAAAAAGCTTCAAGGCAACCTTTAGATTGACAGAATTAGTAAATAAAAATATCATGAATTAACCTCGATTGCAACGCCCTGACTTTCATTTTCATATTAATGTAGGGTCATTATATTTATATTCATGTAAGTACGGATAAACCTATTATAGAATATAATATTATTGATATAGGATACCTAACACAGAGTTGGAGAGTGACGCGTCTCGTGAATTAAGAGCTATTTTTAAGCTGTTCAATAGATTAAAAGAGAGATAAAAAACTCTTTACTGTGCATTAACACCATTATACCGTACAAAATACAGTGCAAAATGGGCGGTCTTATCGCTGAATGCGATTTCTTCCAGGCAACCTTAGGCTGTAGAGAACTATGTAAATGTAAAAGATTGGGACGGTTTTATTACCTTACTGTATGACAAATGATCATATATAATAATTACCTAAACCTTTTTTTATATACTTATCTATATACTAGTAGCATTATACTTGTTTTAGTAATAGGTAGGTACACTATTTTGAAGTGTATAGTTTCCAAGCTTTCGTAAGCCCCTTTTTTTATATTTCCGAAGATAGACGAAGATTGCCGAGGCGCTTAACTTGTATCATAGTAATTACTGTAAGAACTATAAGAAAGTTAAAATGAATAAAGTTTCATTTTGATTTCAGGAGTGGTAAAAGTGCCGCTACTAATAAAATGCGCCTACATCGACTACCTCAAAGCTTTGGAGAAAAAACAGGCCGAAGATGACAAAGAACGGAAAATCAGAAAAAAGGGATAAACGCTTAAAATATACGAAAGAATAACGCAAAAGCATTGTCAATTGTGAAAATACAATACGATACGTGAAAATAGGACCAACAAAAAAAACTGAAAATGCGGAAACTTTGTAAAAAGTGCAGACCAAAAAGTTTGATTGATTGGACGTCAAAATAGTTCGATATTTAAGTTTGCAAAACCCATCCCTCCCCCTACGCATTCTCAAATTAGCTAAAGGTTTTCAATAGTTTAATAAATTTGACATAAGCATATTATATATGTTACTTAACTATTAAGTTAAGTAACATATATAATATGCCCTGGTTTACATCCGAATATACATAAGCAATTATACATTTTAGTTTACATAAGGGATAGTGGGCTGGGACGATGAAATGAGTAGGGGTTAAATTAGTTTTGTACACGTGTTTTGATAAATTTAAAGTGTCGTGTTTCGTATCGTAATTCCTAAGTAATGTACCTAAACAGTGCTGTTTTTGATTATTTATTAATAAAATATATTTTTAGATGTTCTATTGATCTTTTAATTAGATATTCGTACCAGTCTCCTCTAATAACTCAAATCTAATGAATTAAACACAGGTTAGGTTAGGTCATCCGATAATGGTCCAGCAGATTTAAAGTAAGTGTACCGCGAAAGCTAAAAAACGGTGAAGGAAAACATCATGTGGAAACAGGGATGCCCTAGAGTAAAAAAAAACAAAAACATCAGCATTAACGGTCCCTTATAAGGATGATAACATTATATTAATTTGAAAGTGTCCCCACAGTCCATTTTAATCGAAATCCCTAACGGTAATTACATAGGTTTTCTGGAAGGAACATTGAAAAAGCTACGTAATGTCGGTAACTATTTGTACTGCAGCATTAAAAGTGGAATCTCGCTTTTTGAGTATGCGAATAGAGTCCATTTTGACACCTGTTTCATCCTCCTAGTGATGGAGGCCCGCTCGCACGAACGACATGGATGCGTCGTGCATTTAATTGCCAAAAAAGCAGTGCTATCAATCTCGCAGCTGATTGAAAGCATTGAGCCAATTTGCCTCAATGCTTTCAATCAGCTTATGACACCCGGAGTGGTTCCTACTAAGGATCCGCCTAGAGGCAGAAGGAATGACCAAATTGTTTGTTCCCACATTTTTTCTTTATATAAATTCTACGATACGAATAGTAGAACTACCTTATGGGATATTTAAGTAATAATAAAATTATAGCAAGGGTAACGTGGAATAATCGGCACACCAGTTTTTCCCTGTGGTACCACCAGTTCACCATGGCAGTTGTGCCATGGATACGGTTAGCCATTTTTAGTTCAACTAAATCCTTTTACGGATGGTATCCGGAAATTGCTCAACAAAAACGTTAGGTGTAGAGTTCATATAGATTTTTTACTTAAGTAAATATTTACAATTTCTGCCATTTGCAAACGTTTTTTTCATTCAACAAAGAAAACTACAAAAAATCTAGGTAGATAATTCGGGCATTTAGTATCTGGTCTGTCGTCTCCTCAGATCAGCAGCGTGTAGCTCAAAGAAGGCGGGGTTGTCGTCAGGAGTGCCACCTGCCAGCATGTATTCCAGGTGCCTGATGTAGCAGATTGCTATCCTGAAACACGTAGGAACACCATAATCGAGGACCACTGCCCTTACCAATCATTCCGCGGTCCAACCACAATCCAAAATACACTAATCATCTTAGGTTTCGTCACGGACCAACCGGTATGCACAACTATTTAGTTGTACTATAACTGTTCCTTGCATAGAAATGTTCCATCATAATATGAAATTTATTTATTTCCGGTGTATGTGTATTCATAGGTAGATCAAGTAGGTATGTATAATATGTAGTTTATTAAAATATAGTGGTATTTTGAGTATAATTATATTTAGTTTCTTCTTTGTCGACTTTGTACACCTACCAACTTTATCACTTCTCTATCTCTCCTCAAAGTTTTCTGGAAGAAAACTCTTTTTAGAGTTAAGCTCGCCTTTGTACAAGCCTCACCTAATATTTTGTTTTATTAATATGTGTTATTTCCGTGTACAATAAATAATTATAAGATATCGCCGTTTCTGGGTGGTCATAGAAAACCTAACTCAGCCCAGGAATGATTTTTTAGTTGTGCCAAGTTGTGTCTAACGGAACTAATATTTGGGATGGCACAACTAGTTGTACATACCGGTTGGTCCATGAGGAACTTTCTGTAATTTTAAAGTTAGTTTTGGAATGTTACCTCAAGCACTCTATTTTGGAGTATTTCTTCTTGGACGGCTTGGTGACGGGTAGCTTAGAGCGGAGGAGATCGAACGCACGGTTCATGTCCCTCATGCGTGTGCGCTCGCGATCACACGCCGTCTTTTTGTATTCTGGAACCAATGACACAGTACAAAAACGAATACAAATACAAATCCTTTATTGAATATACCTGTTACAATACTGATTGTTGCCCTTACTCTTAGTCCCTTCCTAATGAGTGTTCTAATGTTATCATAGATAGACAAATTATAGGAAATGTAACGCCAAGTGGTTATAAAAATCATCATAATCATCCTGTAGAAGGACAATGCTCACAAATAATGCCAGGACGAACGATATCATGGTTAATTTACTAGGCAGATCTTCAAATGGAGGTATTCCGATATTTTTCGTTCGATATAAAGTCGACGGATTCTTTGAAAGTACCTATTTCATAGAGTTTTGATGCTGTATACTTACCACACTAGGTATGAATGTTTGTTTGGCAAATTTGAACAAAAATATCCCATTTTTTTCCCTGAAACGTGGGTATCAGGAACTACAAGTACCATGGTACCACAACACACAGAGCTGGAAAAAGTATTTGCATAACATGCACACATTTGTCCCGCAACGGGAATCAAATTTCTTGCGTCTCAGCCAGCTACTAGCCGCTACGCAACCGAGACCGTTAAAAATAAATTCACCAAGTCAAGTTCGCTTTTTTTGGCGTGATACTAAAGTTAAGTACCTGGGTGTCCAGACAAATACCACTTTCTGTTAGCGTTAACGCATGCGGAAAGATTGAATTGTATGGAAATTATATTAGCTTTGGATACGTCAAGTGAATAGTTCTCTCCATCCTAAGGTTATCTGGAAAAAAATCGCTTTCAGCAATAAGACCGCCCATTGTGCATTTCTTTATATTTTTTGTTATTTTATTATGTTTCTGTGTTTTGTACTATATAATGGTGTTATGCACAATAAAGAGTTTATATATCTATCTATCTACTGCTAAGTTTTTCCTTGACAAATTTACGTTAGCGTGAAACGAGAAAAAAACGTGAGGTATTTGTCTAGACCCCTGCTTAGGGTGGAGGTTTTTTAAATATACCTTTCTCAAGCTGCAAGGCCCGTTCCTTCCAATGCATGACATCTTGTCCGGAGTCCTCGAAATACTTATCCTGGGACTCGTGCGAGAAGTCCAGCGAACATTCAGAGTTGGCTGTGTCGGGGATTAGACCTGATGTCTCTCTGTATTCCTGCTCGTAGTATCGCGGACCTTTGAAAAACCAGCAGGAAAATTGCTTAACTTAATATTTATACCGTTAGACGTTGCTTAACAGTTAAGACCAAAACGTCATAGTTATTTGACAGAATAAAATTATCTTACCTAAAACTTAAGTACTCTCAAATACTGATAGATGTAAGTCTATCATTATATATGTCTACATGTTAGAACTCTTGCAAGAAATCATTCTAAAGTATTAGTGCTTGTCGAGAAGGCGTGCTGTTTTCTCGTACAAACGAAAAGCCGTTGATGACAACGGGCGCTTCTGATACCAACCAGCACTAAGTAGGTAACCTACATAGCATTATATACTGAGCTGATACCTTTTTGGAGCGACATTGAACTGTCTAGTTGGATGGATTAGTAAGGTGCGAGGGGCATTTCTGTTTCAGTTAAACTTATAAGTAGGCTTATAAATAACTTATTTAGATACTAGCTGTACCCGCGACTTGGTTCGCGATTGCCAATCCCTGCCGACTAATTATTCGCAGTTTGACCACAGTTTGTCTCATATTAAGCAACGCTGTAGACTGCGGTGAAGCACTCTTATCAACAAAGTTGCCTTTTACTTTAGATTTGAAAACTCCCAAGTTGTATGTCTCAGAAGACAGTAATCCAGAATTCTAAAAAAAAATCATTAAAATCGGTTTACTATTTTTTTCCATTTCTTATCCCACCATCATCACTTACAAAATTGATGTTTTTTATGTCGTCTATATTTAGTCTATAACTAAGGAAATGAGTAGTGCTTACTTTTATTGATGTCCGAAACATCAGCGAAATAAATATTGAAATTAAAATGTGTCAATTCGGACACAGTGTCCAAATATTTTGTGTCCGGGTCATCACTTACAAAATTGATATTTTTTATGTCGTCCTAAATACATAAATGTTTTTCTTTGTTTCTTCTTTCTCTCATTATGATTATGTAGTTGTTAGAAACAGGGGCATACTGCTTATTATGGTCGGATTATTAACTTTATTGTGCAGTAGTGCATATCTAGACGTAGTTTACGTCTTAGCTCTAGAGTATTTCATCCGACCATGCCGGCCACAAATATCAAATTAGATCATATTGCATAAGAATGCGGAACATCCTGCCCGATGATGGTCGGATCACATTGTGAGGGCAGTAGGTGAGCCGTGGATCTGTCAGACACAAACCCGCCAAGAGCGGCGTGATAGAGAAGAGGGTTATATTCACCAGTAGGCGTTACTGGCTGATTAGATAGATTGTGCATTTCTTTTGTTTGTTTAGTTTTATTTTAATATTGTACCTGCTTACTAGCAATACAGTAGGTTACAGTACCAGTTACAGTAGGTATACTGCAACTGGTGTTATGCAAAATAGTAGGTATATCTACCTAAAATGAGTAGTGCTTACTTTTATTGGTGTCCGAAACATCAGCGAAATAACTATTGAAATTAAAATGTGTCAATTCGGACACAGTGTCCAAATATTTTGTGTCCGAGTCATCAGCAAGTCTTAAATTTTAGAACATGAATAGCTGCCTACTCTACTTACATAAGTTAGCATGGGTGACCGACACGTTTCTTAACATGCACCACTGTTTTTAAGTAGGTAGGTAATTATTTATCTGAGTAACAGCATAAAAATATATCAAGAACTCACCTTCCTGATGTTGTTCAATCTCATGAGGCCTGAAGCTTATTCTTTTAGGTTCATAATCTTCCAGCACATACGAGCGATGATGCGAGATCGTCTTGTCATACTTCTTGTGTGAAAACGTGTGTTCTTCCTTCGGTTTATCATCCGGCCTTCCTATTTCTAGTATAACGCGATCTTCGGGGTCCTGTTTATCTTCGTCATCTTTTGCCACTGTAAACTGTGAACTTGCTAGCAACGGTATTGGGGCATCATCGTCATAACCTTGATACATTTTGTAGTTAGTCTTGATTTATCTACACATATCTAAATCCACTAATTTATTTCCACTGTCCGTGTGGCCACTACCTGTTTCAAATGAGGACTGTGTCACAGAATTTTCTGTTCTTTTGTGATGCATATTGGATCAAAGTGTCGGTTGTGTACACAAGTGGCTACATTTTAGTTTTCACCAAGGAGGGCCGTCTTTGTTTTGAGGTCTTTTGTTGTTCGTTTGATACCATGTAGTGTGGTGGTATTATTCATAAGTTTTATTGGGTCGTCTGTTGAATTCCAACGTGTTCAGAGCCTACAAATTGAAAATGAAAACATCTTGTCCCACCTTTACTCCCCTTTTTCAAGTTTCAGAAGTTTAGTATTTCGTAAAATAATACATACTTGTAGATTTCCCCTTTTCAAGTTTTAGATGTATCGAAATTAGGGTTTTTCGTGAAATAAACTTGTAGATTTCCCCTTTACTCTTTTCATGTAGTACCTACCTATATAATGTGACTTTTCGTTTTAAAGTTATCTAAAACAACCCATAGATTCTCCTCAAAAGTTGTCCTTGAAGCTAAAATTCGAAAACATTTGACACGTGCGTGATAAGGCGCACTGAATACTTTTACTATGCTCTGGTAGATTCGACATCAGTCACGTGGGTCTTTTCAGAGCCAATATACCTCACCTGTCAGGTCACCAACGCAGAAGGACCAAGAAACAATCAATGACGCGATGATCGAACGATCTTAAATAATTAAAAGTTAAAAGGTTTTTATTCGTTGAAATCACATAGATCATAAAGGAACGCCAGCATTTACGTCTCGAACATTAAGGCAACAAACTTTTGGGGATTTAACTTGGTTTTATTTACATTACAAAACTATCTATCATTAAAGTTTCTAATGTGAAGGTATTTGATTGAAACCTCGATTGAGAAAAACGACGTAAGCTTTAGAAAAACTTTTATATTTATGCTTAAAACAAAAAATAAATTAATCTTTATGCTCAAAGCATAATCATTATAAAAAAGAAAATACGGATTTCCACTTATCTCTTCTAGCGTAGTACAATAATTAAAGAATTAATTTAGATTGAGCTTACAAGTTTTACTAATAAATGCATGTTTAAATTTAAAATATTATTAATTTAATCCTTGTTTAATATGAACATGCTTATCAGTATCCAGCTAAAATAGATGTCAATACTCTAAGATTGATCTTTTGATAGATTTCTATGGGTAACAAAATTTTGTATAATGCTGTCATTTCCGATCTCCCCAGCCATAGTGGCACATAGAGAAATTAGAAATGACCACATTTAACTAATAGCTCTAGCAATCTAATTAATTCCAATCCGTTTTACCAAAACGTTACACTTTAATTTGCCTAATTTTAAAGAAGGTCTGTAGAACTTCATCTGTGACTTTCGCCCGTCGTTTTTGGTACTCCTCAATGAATGGTGTTATGATGTCGATGGCCAGCTTCTTCAGTTCCCCCGTCAGCATTTCACCGCTCTCGTATTGTTTCTTAACCTGAAATCAGAACATTTTGTTTGCATGAAAATGCTAACACTGCATTATGTTATATTACAATTTTCATAGGCCCATAAGTTCTACCATGTAAACAGTTCATCTGGTAAACAGTTTTTATTGGCTGATCAGAATGAGACCAATGTATTACCTTGCATCCTGAGACAGACTCTTAAAGTCTTGAACTTACGTTTGCAAGCGCTTCATCATCTTCCAAGAAGAACTCCAAATATTTGAAGGAGATATCTACGCTCGTGTTGCCTCCTTTTTCTCTATGTTCTTCAACGGTTGGCTGGCCTCCGGAGAACGCGAACTTGTTTATCTATAAAAAACAAATAATATTAATAACCTGAAAAACCTAAAAAAATTTATATCTTTACTCGGCATCTTCTCACTAATCGAGTTGTTAATAATCTAAATTCAACTTAGAATGATAAACTATCAAGACATGACAGCCCCACGTTGGGCGCCAATTTTTATAATATAATTTTAATTATTGAGATTATCGCCTTTATATCCTTATAATATAAAGGCGATAATTGAGAACATTCTGATTCAATAGTTCCATTTA
Source organism: Perizoma affinitatum (assembly GCA_961405105.1). Lineage (NCBI taxonomy): Eukaryota > Metazoa > Arthropoda > Insecta > Lepidoptera > Geometridae > Perizoma > Perizoma affinitatum. Next base: position 8,768,935 of record OY560205.1, on the reverse strand, counting down.
CGGTCTCACAAACGGACAGGTCTGCTCATTTAGGCAGCCCCATGTTGGGCGCCAATTTCAATTACTGTCGCCCGAATTGAGATAACCAATCGGTTTTAGCGATCAAAATACACTTACTTTATTCTTGATCTGCTTGGGCGTGTCGTTCAGGAATATAGAGGCGTTCGGGTCACTGGCGGACATTTTTAACTGAGCTCCTTGCAACGCTGGTAGGAAGGTGGAGTGTAGAAGTGCTGTTTTGGGGAACTTTAGTCGGGCTGCCACGTCTCTCGTCATCCGGAAGTACGGGTCTTGGTCGATTGCACAGGGGACGAGGCAAGGCAGCTGTCGGAAAATATAAAGTTTGTAGCTGAGCTGTTGTAGTTTAAACCAATGTGAAATTAAAACCAGTGTTTTACAAAGATTGAGTGCGCCACGCAAAGGTTGTAAGTTCATTTATAATTTAAGTAGTAGGCTAGTCAATAAACTAGTGACATATGCCCACGTTTCACATATCAGTAAGAATTCTACATGTCCCGTTGCAAGCCTATAGACGCTTATAGGAACACAAATCTATGGCGGCACATGCCTTCTAATTTTTGGTTCCATGGATTCTTCTTTCCTTCACAGTTGCATAAACTTTTCGAGTGGAATTCTGGCGTCGAATTTGCTTACGGGTCACTGCTCACTATGCCAACACAGCACTTGCAATTGTGATTCATTTGAGTTAGATCTTCGTATCTAACTTAAACATATAACCGTATAAAGGTAAAGTTCTCACAATTTTGTTATCAAATATGAAGGGGAATGACGTTGAAAACGCCGGCGCCGCCTCTATACTAGGAAACGTGATTTTGCCGATGACATCAGAGTCTCCAAACCCGAATATACCCTTCACTTGGTTGAAGGTCACGCATTTCTGTATTCGCACCATGTTCTGGAAGAACGCTGGGCATTGTCTGCAAATAAAAAAAAGCATCTATAAGAGGCCACCACCGCTGATTTGATGATGATAAGCGAGTATCTTTACGAGCTAATTTGAAATTTGGACACATGACTTAAGAGTATATAATTCCTCATAGAAAAAAATACTTAACTATACTCATTTATTTTAGAATATAATTACGACTATACCACGTACTTTACTATTCTACTGCTGACGTTCTGTTGACCGTTTAGAGGTCCTTCCTCATGAGCACCGTCATGACGAAGGAACTCTAAATAATAATATTCTAAAATTATACCAAACCACGATAATTTCAATTCTATGGATAATCGTTAAGTTAATTTTTTACTAACATGTAAACAGTAATGAAAACTATATTTCCAAAGAGATTTTAAATTTATATGATAATTCTTAACAAGAAAAATTGGCGCCAATGACGGAGAAGTTGATGAGTAATTTGGTCTATAGGTTAGCTATAGACCAAAGAAAAAATGAATGGATTACGGACTAAATGGGTAAGCGAAGTATGTACTGAAATGACGACTAACAGCCCGCTTAGAATGAACACACAAGACAAAGTTTTGTCTTCGAAAGAGAAGACAAAAACTATAACTGTCGCCTATTCTATCAAACAAAAGAGAGGGACAAAATATATTTTGTATCGGCGATAAACAAAACCGTTGTCTTTGGTCTTCATGCTAAGGGGCCGTTCAAGTATTACGTAAGCACTATTGGGGGGCGGAGGGGTCTTTGGTTTGCTTATTTTGGATGACATGGGGGTAGGGGAGTCTAGATGATGATTACGTCATCGGTAGTTATTTACTCTTTTACACGAATGGCAACCCTCACATTATCTATGCTTGAAAACGAAACGCATTTTCGAGGATTCCCGCAAGTAATGCATACGTTTAGGCACTCGCTTTAGAACCGATTAGGGGAATTACCGCGTCCCTTTTTTTTTGTCCCTTACTCTATGTTGAATACTGTATCAGTAAAATCTAATCTCTATCCTAAATCTCTTATCTCTATCCTAATTCTCTTATTTTTGAAATTATAAATATAACATTATAATCATAAATAAAAAAAGATACATTTATAATTGAAAAATGTTTACGTAAGCATAGGGGGAAGGGGTAAGAGCTTTGCTTACTTTTGCTGACAAGGGGGATGGGGGGGTAAATAATTGTAATAAATCTGCTTACGTAATATTTGAACGGCCCCTAAGCAGGCAGAGTGGAAGAAAACATTTGGTGTCGACTCCACGTAATGTGGGGCAAAAACATAAAGATAATGACGATGAGGTTGTCTTAAGGAACATTGCAGAACATCCAACCATTTATCCCACAGCGGTAATCAAACCCATACCTCTTCTCTACCACTGAGGGCGTCATTACTAGTAAATACTGCTCCAAACGGAGCAGAGCTTGTTTTACGGGAACTACAGGACTGATATATATATTTTGAATATTTATAATAATAATTTTAAGTAATACTACTAACATTACTATTAGACCAGTGAGATCATTAATACATACCCAATAAAATCCAAATCATTGAATATGAAAGTCCTGTCCACGTCAAAGCCCACAGCTATGATATCTTTGGCGTTGTTAAAGGCCATTGCGCGCGCATCCTCAATCTTAATGTCTCTCCACAACACCTTTTCATCGTCAGTTAGCTGGATTATTAGGGGCACGTCAAATACTTCTTGAAGCCACCTGAAATAATGTATATCATATTTTAAAAGAAAGAGGCATCTTGGCCTAGTGGCAGTACCTTGACTTCAGATCCGAAGATTGTGGGTCCAACCTATAATAATATTTATGTTGTGCTAAATATTTTATTTTTTATATTTCATTTCACTTATTTATTATGTAAGTTTGTAGGTTCTTTAGACATTCTATGTGCATTTGAAGACCATTTTATAATATTTTTTCCTTACTTGGTAAACATAAACGGAATAAGATGTCCAATGTGCATACTCTCAGATGACGGACCTCGTCCTGTGTACAAATAGAACTTCTTCCCTTGCTCATGCAAATTGAGGATGCTGTGGAAATCTCGGTGGGAGAAGAATATTCCACGTCTTAGGAAGTGGTGTGCTGAAATGGTAAATTAGTCTAGCATGTATTGATTTATATAAGGTCCATAACTAAGGATCTACAACCATGCGCCCGCTGTGGGTATGGACTGGCTCTGGCAGCAAAAACACAGTATTAATAGGTTGACGGTTGACAACCTCTGTGGCGCAGTAGGCGAAGGCCCGCCTGAGATGAAGGTTGCGGGATTGATTCCTATCGCGGGACTAATATTTCCATTTGCAAATATTTGTCTCAGGTCTGTGTGTTTTCAATCTATAATAAGTATGTGTTTACAAAAAAAACATATAAAGTAGTATATCAGTCATGTAGTTTCCATAACACAAGCTCTGCTTACTTTGGGGCTAGATGATGTTCTGTGAAAAAATGTCTGGCATTATTATTATTATTATTATTATTGCATATGATTATGACATGCAGTATGTACCTACCACCTTGAATACTGTCCATATCAAAACTTCACAATGACATGAAATAACTTACCTTTCTTTCCAGTGACTTTTTCAAATCTGTCTATAAGTTCTGCATCAATCTTTTGACTTCCAAATCTTTCTGTAAAGTAAAATTAAATATATCAGCTCCTACAAAGGTAAGTATTTAGATAGAAAAAGTAAAGATAGGTACACTTTTACATATTAGTTTTATTTTATAAAGGTTTTAGATTTGACTGTGACCATGGCCGTTACAAAAAAAAACAAGAAAATAATAAAAGCTAATAACCCATACATATAAAAACAAATAGGTAATGTTTACTAATTGTAAATGCTGAATGCTGATTTCAGTGACAGGTTTTTTTTTTTTTTTTTATTTGCTTTAGTGGTTTTGGTATCACTGTGGCCGTTAGGCCTATTGTGATCGCCACTTGCTATGAAGGGGCGATTTGTCTGCCTCATTGCAGTGTCTGCAGGTTTGCGTGTCACTCAGCCTTAGTTTGAACATGTGCTTGTTGAGGCGACAGTGTCCAGTCAAGGCTCTTACCATAGTGCGAAGGTTGTTTCTGTTTAGCACTAAGATTTGGTTGGTATACCGTTTGTCAAAGGCTTTGATCAGTGCTTTAGAATGGTTCATGCCTGGAGAGTTTCTCCAAAGATTGGTCGATTCTTCAAAGCATGAGTTCAGAAGGGTTCTTTGGGCTAGGCTTTTTGGTATACCACAAAATGGCTCTGGTCCCATTTGTGTTCCGTTGGCCCCTGCACGCGCAAGTTCGTCAGCACACTCGTTACCTACGATCCCAGCGTGTCAGTGACAGGTAGGTATCTACTTTACTAAGTTGTGCAAGGTTTTTATACTTACGGATTAATTTATCATAATCAATGCCCGTTTCAGATTTTCCTGTTACAGTCCAAGGATCAACAAAATCTTCATCATCTTTATCTGTTACAATGAGACTTTTCATCAGGGCTTCCGCCATTGTGAGTTTACTGAAAAAAGTTCAGTAGGTTGTTATTTTTTCTTAAATTTGAAATCCCTCCGCGTTTTTTCCTTCGTCTATTGCAGCGCCCTCTCGTGACTTTTGGATAAAACTTCTATTTGAGCCATTTTAGTTTCTTAAGATTTACAAAGGGATCAAGGGCAAAGGATATTGCCCTTTTCCATATGCTACGATACAGATATTGCACAGATAATTCATGAGAGCCCTAGCCGCTAGCCGGTGTGGGGAGCACCTTGGTTTGGTTAGGGCAACAATTCAACGACAAGGTATTTACTACAGGAATTATTTGTTATCAACTGCAACTAACATTTAAATCTTGAAACACGAGATAATATGTTGACGTTGATTCAATTTAAAAGTAACAAAACAAAAATATAGAATCCGTACCTATCTGAATTTGATGACAAGACAAGCACCAGAGACTACTGGGCAGTGCCGCCAACTGCTATCTTTAGCCAGTAGCTAGATATCTTGCGAAAAGTTGCTAGATTGCCCGATTTTGTTACGCAAAAAAGTTGCAAGTGTTAGCCACTTGTTTCTTAAGTATCAATAAAATGATAAATTATGACAATAATTGTTTTATTAAATCAAGTTTTAAATTTGAGTAGATTATTTATGACTTTTACACGACGTTTACAAAAATGTAAACTAATCAATTCAAATAGTTGAAGAGGAAGATGTCGATGGTTCAGGGTTTTTTATTGATTTCGAGTATTTTTCAACAGTATCAATTTTTTGAAGAACTTTAGGCGTAATACAATAATAGCAGCAATGTCCACTTTTTCTGAGGGAGTCTTTGATGCAAAGGATTGAGTTTAGAGTTATCAAACTCATTCGATAAGACAACGCGGAACATAGGTAGTAATTACGGTTTGAGTTTATGAATGAAACGAGGAATTCCTGTTCCCGGCTGCTGACCATATCATAGATAGAGCATATATGGCATTGGCTCTAAGATAGAGCATCACGTTTAGTTGTTTTTAGGCCTACTACGAACTTTCGACCGATTTCACGTCATGTGAAAAGTTTCTAAAACAGTAGCTGCCTTCATAAAATTGTAGCTGCCTGACACCAAAAAATAGCTAAATCTAGCTATAGAGTAACTAAGTTGGCATCAGTGGTACTAGGTGATGATAGACAAGCCCGCAGCCGAGCCCGCCCACAGCTTAAAAAAGTTGGTCCGCAGGGTGGGTGTCGACAGTTTTATGTACAGCGAGCGCAGCGGTATACGTGTGTTTTACTAACGATGCCTTCACAGACTACTAGACTAGTCAATCACAGACTAACTAGTAATGCTAGAATATAATAGGTATTTATAAAGTTAGATGAGTTATGGATATTACGTTATGTGACTTATGTATGTGTGTAAAAGTTTGTTGATTATTTAGGAAAAAATTAGGGTTCGTGCCATGCAGAGGAAATTACCACTGATCACTACGTTTAAGGCCGTGTAAAATGCGTTTGCATAAAATATGTGGCATCCTAGTAGTCTGGGAGTGTAAACGTAAACGTAGAACGTAACTTAGTGGTGTAGTAAGTTCCTCGTAAACGTAGTGTTTATTTCCTCTATAACAAACCCTACTACTATTATAAATTCGAAAGTTTGTGAGGATGGATGTTTGTTACTTTTTCACGCAGGAACTACTGAACGGATTTTGATGAAACAGTAATATAGCTCATACATCAGAATAACACATAGGCTAACTACTTTTTACCCGGGTACCACGCGGGCGAAGCCGTGGGCAGAAGCTAGTAGTATACTCTAAACTAAACACACAGAACAAATATACTATAAACTAAACTAAAAAGAGGATAGTTTGTGTAAACGTAGTGGTTGGTCGGTACCTAGATACTTATCTAGTTCATCTCACAGACATACAAGGGAATAGGGACAAACGAATAAAGTAATGCTACTATAAGCGTTTGTCCCTATTCACTTGTAAGTCTGTGAGATGAACTAGCATCCCGAATAAATCTACTTAAACTTTTGTTTTATGGCTTATGTGGTTAGGGTTGCCACAATCGAATAAATCTAGTTGTATGGATGGATGGAGAAACGCTAGTACAGATTTTTTTTTTATTGTCATGCCATGTCATTGTCATTATTTTGTAATTTATTTATTGAATTAAAAAAAAACATTCAATCAATTTGATATGTAGTTTGGCGAGTGTCGTGTCGTGCTGTTATTATTAAAAATCGAAAAAAAGAGCGCTCTTTTGTCCCTGTTATTGTATGGAACATTGGTGTTGAGTAAATTCGGTGGGACATTGTTCTTGATGGTGTCCGGTGACGATTCAAATGGTGGTCGTTTGTCGCGGAAAACTACGAGGTCTCCGAACCGCAAATCCAAGAAGTCAGATGCAGATATAGCGAAAGGATCAACGTTGCGAAATGACTCGCAACCTTCTGTCCATAAAAGGAACCTATACGTCGTGTCTTTCCCAATCATTATTTTGTTCAACCTACTTAGATCAGTGCTGTACCAGTTATTTATAATTTTCAAATATTTGTATTCGGCGTCTCATCGGTTGATGCAGAAACCTCGTAAGAACGGCGAGTGCAACCTAGAGGTGGTAGTGAAAGACGGAATAGTTTCTACAGAGTTAGCCACAAGTGAGGAGATGTCTCATGTCCACACTGTTGGTCCAGGGGACCCTTTGCTTGCCAAACAGAAGCACCATCATAGGAAAGCTTTTGAATACATCTCAAAAGCACTCAAAATTGATGAGGAGAATGAGGGTAAGAACCACACCACACTGTAGCTAATTTCAGTAGATCTTTAGCAGTGAGTCATCTAATATTGATTCTGTTCCTTGAACAAGCTTCTTGTTTCTAGTTTCATTAAATTAATCTCATTTAGCTAAGATAGATGTTTGCTTTTTAAAGCTTTGTATGCATATTAGTTCATGTTTCTATCTATACAATTTTTAAAACAGGTCAAAAAGAATTAGCAATAGAGCTATACAAGAAAGGAATATATGAGTTGGAACGAGGCATTGCTGTAGATTGCTGGGGCGGTCGAGGGGATGCCTGGCAGAGAGCCCAGAGATTGCACGATAAGATGAAAACCAATCTAGGCATGGCAAAGGACCGTTTACACTTCCTCGGTATGGATAAACAGCTCTCATAAAATTACAATTAAGATAATTTCATGTCCACTCTAGCTCCAGCTATTCAATTGTAAAATAGTATTTTAGTTTCTTTTCTAATGGCTGTGTGTTTGCATGCTAGCTTATTTTATCTCACACAGTACATTTTCAATTTTTATTCTATATAAGGTTTAATTTAAGTGTTGTCCCCAATAGCCAACCTAGTCGCTCTCAGTAAGTTGGGCGTTGAGAGCGAGCCTGAACGGAGTGACAGAAAGCCCAACAACTCTCCACTTAAAGTCAGAAGACTCGAGAAGTCAAAGACTACATTGTTAGTCGATGGTAACAGTGGTCTTATGAAGCCTCAGACAGAAGGTAGATCACAAAATATGCTTAGCTTGTGGCATAACCTACTGCAAATTCAAAAAGTTTTACATCTATCTAACATACTAAAACACTACACACGAAATTGTTTTTTTTTTATGATTGGCAAACTTTGCATGTGGGTTTACATTTCAGTGCTTTGCGAAGCATCACCTGCCTGCCTTTTTTTTTTGTTTTTGTTTCACAATTCTACAAGCTTTCATGATATATATATACTCATTAGTGTCTGTCAACCTCGATGCTGTGGCAGGCGAGTAGCTTGCTGCAATGCAAGAGGTGCTGGTTTTATTCTCGATTTCAAAACAAAATGCTGGACATTTTTCACAGTATCATCTAGCCCCAAACTAAGCAGAGCTTGTATTATGGGAACTACATAACTGATATACTACTTATATACTTTTTTATAAATGCATACATATTATACATAGAAAACACCCAGACCCGAGACAAATATTTGCAGATCATACAAACATTTGTCCCGCGGCGGGAATCGAACCCGTAACCTGCGTCTCAGGCGGGCCCACTGCGCCACAGAGGGCGTTAAAGTCGTAAAAGTTTGGATGTATGTTTGTTGCTAATAATCTTGTCACTGCTTTGGATAAAATTATAGAATATGTATGGTACACATGTTCTACTTTTACCTGAGTACTACTGAGCGAAACCGCGGGAAGAGGTTAGCGCTATCATAATAATTTACTCACAGACCATCAAATAACCATTGATTCAACAATTCCTTACTATTCAGAGATGTTACCTATTTTGTTTTCTAATTAATTTAGTACCTAATACCTAACTCAATGTTTGATATTCTACAAAGGTTTGATGACAGCATTGAACCTACATTTTACCGTCTACAAAGGAATAAACAATGATGGTACAGTGTGTAGCAAAACATTTAATTTTCAAATCAGCATAACGCACAAAAACCTTGTCCTATTTCTACATACTAATATTATAAAGGGGTAAAGTTTGTATGTTTGTATGTAGGAGGTAATCTTCTATACTACTCATCCGATTTCAAAGTTCACCAATATGTAAAATTAACCTTTAGGGTGGACATAGGCTGTACATTATCCAGTTAAAATGAAAGGTAATTTTGTTGAGACCAATTTTGCAACGTAATTTGTCAAAAAACAGTTGAGCGTAACAGTAAGAGCTACTTTTTATCCAGGGGTACCACGCGGACGAGTAGCTAGTATCTTTTATAGGAGTAGACCAGAATAGCTGGTTGAAGTCGCGTTCATGTATGTAACCTTTTTGCATGCGGATATTTTAGCGCGCGAAAATAGTCGTGTTTTGCTAAGTAGGGCAGTAACGAATGGCATCGCTGTGTAATTGAATTGATCACGATTTATTTTCGACCACAGAGTGTTACGAGAACAAAAGATTTGAATTCGAATTAAATTTAAGATTTAGGTAGAATACGATTCAGTATCTCGGAAACGATGCACATTTTGTTTGTTAAGAAATTCGTTGCATTTTCCGTTACTATAGGGAAAAAAACTGCGTAGGTAAATGTATATTATGCAGCGACTCTTACTAAAATTTTTTTCTGTCACTAAGGCATTCCTTAATCTTTGTCTTGGCTTATTGCAGACAAGCATTAGACTAATGGCATGTAGGTAGACGTCTACATTATATTTTCATTAAAAATAAGTTACTGCAGTCCACTTCCGGGATTAATCCACTCCAGATGATTACCTACCTTTTAGGTACCTAATTATCTATCCATTTCCAGAGTACCTAGGTACCTTGGATGTTTACTAACTTAGTCTGATAATTTCATGCTAATATTCCATATTGTTATAATTTTGACATAGCGTAATAGAATTTATTTTATCAAACCTTGTTGGAACTGACGCTAGGATTCATTTGTGCGGGCAAAAACTAGTGTTTTTTTTATAATTAATTAATGTTGGACATTTTCACACAACATCATCTAGCCCCTAAGTAAGCATAGCGGGAATTACATGACTGATATGCTTCATATATTTTATTTGTAAATACATAAAAAATATTATACATTGAAAACACCCAGACCCGAGACAGATATTTGCCGATCATACAAACATTTGTACATTAGTACAAATGTATGGGTGTTTTCAATGTATAATAATATTATGTGGGTACAAACCCACAACCATCACCTTAGGTCGGTCGCCCACTGCGCCACAGAGGTCGTAAAATTATATCATGGGAACACTTGGTTAACTAAATTAGATAATCTGTGGTTTGGGTGGTCTTCACTGTATTTTCCGTTGTTTGTAATGAAAAACTATTACGCATTTTAAACGGGGAGCCTCATCTGTGGCGCTAAAATCCATCGACTGAATTTGGGACAGTACATACGATCACATAAATCGAAGTAGGGATATATAACTCACTTTCTGCATGTTGCTACACACTGTACCTGTAGTATACCTGTAGGTAGATTGCTCAATGAATATATCCAACTGCCCACGCATGGCATGGAAACATTGCTGATGCGGAACACACAGTCTTTCCAATTGCCTTGTATTTTGTCTCGTCTCACTTCAATAGGCGACATCGTTTGTGTACATAACCATTGGTACCAGTCATTGTACGAGATGAACCTATTTCATACTCTTACAATAATGCTTATGAACCGGAAAATTTACCGCGCTTGTATGTTAATTTTGTGTGGAAACATTCACTATTTTGTTCTGTGTGAAAGCATTTCGTTGCTAACTCAAAAACTATATTTTTCGACTTTTCATTATCGCACCACGATAGTTTTTTTCAGTGCCTATTTCTACTTTATTCAAATTCTGTAATTCAGGTCTGTCTAGAGTCTAACCAGATAAGCAGGGTCACCTTCAAGATCATAACCTTTGTAATCTGTAAAAGCATTTTTCTCGACCTATGCGTGTCTTTGAATCGTATCGTATAACGCCCTTACCTTTTGAACCGACTTTAAAAAAGTTAACTAACCTGTTTGTTTGGATTAAAGAACTTCGCTATATGTATTTTAAATTTTGAATCATTCATGTTCATATTCATACTTATGCTTTTTATCCTGCATTTATTAGGTAACTCAAGAAGATATCACTGACTCACATTGTTGCAAATAATAAACAATCTAACCATAGTTGAGGGATAATGCGTTAAAATTGTTTGTCTGACCATCACACGCTGTTCACTTTCCATCAAATTGAGAATAAAGAGAATGATCGTACAATTAGGCACACGCCGCCATTACCAGATAAAATCTCGTTCACTAGATGATGTCATAACTGAAAACAAAAATAAACTCTTCCGAGCTTTGGTGTCATCTTTTGCACGAGTTTTGACCCCTATGCTGTTGTGTAGAAACTACTTTTTTCACCAAAAAAAATTCCGTATCTCTTCGTCAGTCGCAGGCCGCAAGCTAACGACTCCTGGTCGAAGAACCGGTGGCGGAGGTGGCCCTCTTATGAAGTCCCAAACCCTGCCTAGATCCATGGGCAGGTCGGCCTCACAGCCAAATAGCAGGTACGTAACATACAGCTTTTGCAGACATACAGGATGTGATCAGCTCAGGGCAAAGAGGAATTATATATCTAAAGAGATCTCCTGACAGGTGATGAGAATATTGATGATGGTGACTTCTTGTTTGCAGAAAACTAGAAACCCAACGGCACTCTAAACTGGATCTTTGCCTCTTACCTGCCAATCCCTATTGCTCTTACCTGCCAATCTCTATTGCTGATTATAACAGTGAAATGTATATGATTTCAGCTCAAATGGAAACTATAGTAGATACCCGGTGAAGCCTGCTTCAACGCCGCCAGCGGTGAAGAGGCAGCTTTCTGTAAGTGTTACACAAACCATAAAACAGCTCAAAGACTTTTAGTCAATCCGGTACTTATCTACTTACTCAGTAGTGAATGTGTATAATTATGTAGGTTTATTGTGTACTATGTCACGGTCGACCTCGCCCGACCTACCACGTTGCATCGCCCGCCCGCGCTATTATTCCTTTTCTCGGCTGCTAAGGGACGTAGCGTGATATTAATACTATATTGTTAGTATAGAAATGTATGTATATGATAAGTATAGTATATTCATAGTATGCGGTACACCATTTAAACTTTCATACAGTCCGTTCCATCTAAAGGTTGTCTCTTAGAGATCTCTAATTAGCGATAAGACCGTCCATTGTAATTTGTTGTACTTATCTTAGCTGAAATATTGGTGTGTAATAAAGTATTATTTATTTTATTTTATATGTCTATCTACTTAGCTGTATTCGAGAGCTAGATTGATAATGCATTAATTTACTAAATTTGCACGTAGGTTAGAAAAAGCGTATTAAAATCTCACAGAGTTTTGGTTCACTGTCACATTGGTTCGCCTTCAGTTCACTCTCTATTCTTTATTTTCTTTCTATATATAAGTTCGTTGCGTGACTCACTGACTGACTGACAATAAACGTAAAGTATGTCCTACAATTCTGATCTATAATAATGTTTTCAAATAAAGAGGTATAGTTTGGATATAGGAGGTAATCTCCAAAACGACTCATCCGTTTTCCAAAAGTTCTTTCACCAATATTAAGAATGGACTTTCAGGGTTGAACATAGGCTATATATATAATCCCGATAAAGTAAAAAGGCTTTTCGTGGAGACGAATTTTGCGACGTAAGTCGACGAAAAGACGGTCGAGCGAATACGTTTCTTACGAACGCTAACGGTCAGAGCTACTTTTCATCGGCTTCTTTTTATCCGGGCGCCACGCGTAAAGCCGTGTGCAGTAGCTAGTTATATATAATTTCGTTACGTGACTCACTGACTGTCTGACAATGAACCCACAGTATGTCCTACAGTTCTGATATTTTGAGGTTGATCGTTCCTTTTCATGTGTAGGGTTGTAGCGAGATGAAAAAGTTTCTCCGGAAAAAAACTCGACGGAGTTGTCGCGGGGTACTCCGTACAAAGTTTGCGATAATTTTGAATATTTTTCTTTTAATAATCCCATAGGAATTGATTAAGGAAAGTTTGTTTTTATTCTATATGTTGTGTTTCTAACACTGAAAAGAAATGTTATAGAATGTTTTAATAATATTTTAAAATATCAAAATATGATATTTTAAGTTTTCAAACTGATCGCAAACTTATTTTTATGTCTCTATATACCTAAATAGGATTATGTACTATACAAAATTGTTTGGGAAGAGAAGCAATGGAGTCAGTGATCTGGTATTTCTAATTAAGTCCTTATCGTGTCTCTTGTTGATTGACTCATACATACAGCTGACTGATTTACGCACACTATGAATCCTAGGTCACTGACCAAAGTGTCTGATCTTCTATATTCTTGGACAACTATTCCACAAGGCCCCTTATGATGTTGCCAAACTTTTGTCATATTAATTTATTTAAGAAAAAAACGATAATTTCAATATTAATACCGGAAATATAAAAGTTGGGTGTTTGTTATAAAACCTTGCCTTTTTAAAATCGTTTAAAAGGCAAGGTTTTATAACAAACTCCCAAGAGATATACAAACATTGACAATTAACAAATTTAAAAAGATAATTAAATAAAAACTTTATCAAAAGGCATACTATAAAATATCTGATTATTTAGATGAGAAAAACTCTTGGGATTGAAAATGCTACAACTCGATAAAACATGTAGGTACCTATTGTTTTGTAAAAGGATCATTAAAAAGAATAAACAGCCCTGTCTTCTTGCCTTTCTTTCCTGGCTTGGTCGCGGAGAAACAGGCAGTAGATAAAACTGACGTCTCAAAGTGATCCTTGTGATCTCAATTAATAAATTAATTTTGAATTTGACCATTTTGAATTGAATTAGATTTTAAACGAAAACGTTCACTCTTTTCTCTCTATTAAATGGTATCTCTATTAATTTACTGTATTAGCACTAATGTTTTATTTCCATCTCTACCAACTCACAGCCACTCTATCTTTATCACTAAATCTTAATGCTTGACTAACCAACTCACCCCATTAACCCTCAACAATATCGCTCATATCAGGGCGCGTACCAGGTGCCAGTCAACGGGTCACCGGTCCGGCGAGCGGTCGGAGGCGGCTCGCAACGTGGCACGCCCACCCGCAGTAGAACCCCCCAGTCCACACTGTCAGTACGGGGGGTGGACCAGAAGCTGGTCCAACTTATACTGGACGAGATTGTGGAAGGAGGGCCGAAGGTGCATTGGGACGATATCGCCGGACAAGACGTGAGTTTCCTTAGATTGAGAGGTTTCCTTGACCATTTGAAGTCTGACCCGTCGTCCATGCTATCGTTAAGAGGAGTTCACCCGAGACTGGTTAAATTTAAACTTGGAGAAATCGCCGAACATAATTTTACCGTTTCTATCGATTGAAATCCTCTTAGAAGCTCCTCTCATCCTCTTAGAGGATGTAACAAGGTTGATTTTGCCTCCATAGATCCCCTAAAGATATATAACAAACAAATTAGGTTACCTACCTTAGCTATTCAACAAGAAGGTTCTTAGACTACTTTAAATATTTTCTAATTCCTCTTAATTAAGAAACAAAAAAATGTATGAGGTTTCCTTACTTGAACCAGTAATGAGTCAATATATAAAAATGCTGCAGTCTTTATCATAGTCTTTTGTATGACGAGTTACTCTTGAAATCTGCACTGAAACGGTAAATTCATAACCCAACTACAATAAAAGGAGGAAGTTTCACATCAACGCGTATTTTTAAATTATTTTTTTCTTTTAGGCAGCCAAACAGGCATTACAAGAAATGGTGGTGCTTCCTTCGCTGAGGCCAGAGCTCTTCACTGGTTTAAGATCTCCGGCCAAAGGATTACTTCTATTTGGACCACCAGGGAACGGTAATATGCGAACCGAAATACAATTCTAAATAAAGAATGGTTGTGATAAGCATTGTTTTTATGTTAAACTCTTTGAAACGGCGTAGTTCGATGTAACTTAGCTGATTTTATGTCTATGGATTAATACTGATGTTGTCCCGGGCCTTGGTGTTGTGCTTAATAAATAATAATAAATAAATAATGCTGGACATCTATGACACAGCATCATCTGGCCCCAAACTGAGCAGAGCTTATTATGGGAACTACATACTATTTATATGCTTTTTTTTTTGTAAATACATACTTATACGACACGAAACAGGGTATACTAGTGTAGGCTCAGTACTAAGTAAATAGAGTCTGGTCTGGGTGTTTTCTATGTATAATATGTATTTACAAAAAAAATGTATCTAAGTAGTATGTATAACAGTCTTGTAGTTCCCATAACACAAGCTCTGCTTACTTTGGGACTAGATGATGCTGTGTGAAAATGTCCAAAAAAATAACTATTACCTATTACATTATTATCCTACTATTATTGAAAACGCGAATGTTTGTGAGGATGGATGTATGTTTGTTACTCTTTCACGCAAACTTCACAGTAATATAGCTTATACATCAGAACACATAGGTTAGTTTTTATGGGCAGAGGCTAGTAGACAATATACATTAATATATTATATTCCAGGTAAAACGTTATTGGCGCGATGCGTTGCCGCTAGTTAAATTAATATATTATATTCCAGGTAAAACGTTATTGGCGCGATGCGTTGCCGCAGAATGTTCAGCTACTTTCTTCTCCATATCTGCAGCAACTCTGACGAGCAAATACGTGGGAGAGGGAGAGAAGATGGTGCGGGCTCTCTTTCAGGTCGCCAGAGAATTGCAGGTAATATACATATTTGTTTCATTAAAACTTAATTTGGTCGGAATGAGAAACTGGTTATACAATTGTTCCATATTCGCTTATCGTGTAATCGCTTTGATGTGCCAGGGTGTCTAGACAAAAACCACTTTCCATCACTTCAGCCAAACGCACTACCGCTCCACTCTTCATTACATAAAGGTTAGCTGGAAGAAAATGCTAATTAGCTTTAATATCGCCTATGTCAACTACATATCTTGTGCAATAAAGCATTATCTATCTACTTTCTGTTGTCGATAACACCGCAGCAGCAGGTTTTCTTCAATCGCTATCTGTGTTGTTAGGCGTTTAGTTAGGGCTCCGAGGAAGTCCCTCTCTACCCTGGTGTCAACTCGCAGAGACGACTGTCTCTGGGTCAATTGGTAATGAAGCTTTTGGATTACATCTTCAGGTGTTGATTGGATCGTACCTACTTTGCTTCCTTTGGTGGCTGGTACTATATGTTTTTTTTTGTTAACGTCTGCTTAAAGATTGGATTGTATGGAAATGACATTAGCTGTGGAAATGTCATGTGACACCTGTCAAGTTTGACCTTGACATAGCGTTAGCGTGAAAGGAAAATGAAAGCGTGAGGTATTTGTCTAGCGTTAGCGTGAAAGGAAAATGAAAGCGTGAGGTATTTGTCTAGACCCCCTAGTTCTCATTCGCTCGCTATTATGACATACAAGTTGCAACAGTGATAAAACATTGCGTGTCAACGACCTGTTATCTTAGTACTCGGTGTTCGTATTTTAGCAGTAATACCAATGTATAATATAAATTCCAAATTTGTTCGGATATTGCGAAATCCATTGATTGGCTTGTTATGGTTCGTTTTGTGTTCTGCAAAAAGATATCTTATTTTATATTCTTTAATACCAATTCATGAAGAATATTGTATGAATGTGAATGTTTAACTGACTTCAAAACAGGAGGAAGTTCTCAACCTCAAACCAGGAAAAAAAAGACGTTTTTTTTTTTTAATTTATATACTTAACGAAATAAAAAATGCTTAACAATAATAATTTTGAATAATAATAGCACCTAAAACCGCTAAGATTTGTACAGATGATGCTATTTATGAGTCTGCATTGAATTCTTCTGTGTCTGTTATTCGATAGCTTCGCCAATTATGTTTGTGAAACGATATAAACGATTCTTTCTTTTAATTACCCATATAAATTCAAGGTCCCATGCAATTTTTTTTTTTTTAAATCTTACTCTTAAAGGTAATAAAATATGGGATGAAATTTCATATTGAACCTTTTAATAACTACCCGTTATTTGAAGTCGGTTTTACATTTCACTGATTTGTCTTATTTTTTAATTGTAGCCAGCCATAATATTCGTGGACGAGGTGGACTCATTACTCTGCGAGCGCTCGTCCGGCGAGCACGAGGCGTCGCGCCGTTTGAAGACGGAGTTCCTGGTGGAGTTCGACGGTTTACCGGCGGCCGGCGCCGACCGGCTCATAGTGATGGCGGCCACCAACCGACCTCAGGAACTAGACGAAGCAGCTCTTAGGTAGCTACAAAAATATAACCAAGCAGAGTTTGTTGCCTGATTCTTCTAGGCTTGGTCATCATCATCAGCCCACATTAGTCCACTGCTGGACATAGGCCTCTCCCAATACGCGCCACTGAGCCCGATCTTCGGCTCTTATCTTCCACTTACTGCACTTAGGCTTGGTCGAACGCGAGGAATCGGTGTAAATTCACTTTCAAATTTTAAATTCACGTAGTCTTTAAGTTGACGTTTCTATGATCCTTATAATATATGGGGAAAGTTTGAAAGTAGCACCCGTGACGGAAAAGTTAAGGAGTAATAGGTTAGCATGGTATGGGCACGGCATGAGGAGGGAAGAATGTGACATTACGAGAAGAGTGTTAAATATGAATGTGGATGGAAATAAAAGCAGAGGTAGGCCAAAGAAATGATGGATGGATTCTGTGAAGGATGACATGGTTAAGAAAGGACTGATTACTGAGATGACGCCTGATAGAGGAGAGTGGAAGAAAAAAACATGTTGTGCCGACCCCACGTAATGTGGGAAAAGGACAAGAAGATGATGATGTTTCTATATGATCCTTGTGATTTCATTGCATTGAATAAAAACATATTGGCTTTGAATTTGTACCTCCTTAACAAAGCTATAAAAATGAAATGCTCTTCGTTGGTAAGCGCATCACTCGAGATCGGCTGGACTGTTTTGGGATTTTTTTGTTTGAATATGTTCGTAATTTTCGTCCGGCATCCACTATGCCGCCAGATAAATGTAAACGTTTGACGTCCTCAGATACATATTCAGTGAGTAGATCTGTGAGGATACCAAGTAGGGGGTAGTCAGAGGCACGTCCAACCATTACATTTGGTGCATGCCCGCATTTTGCAAGTAGTAAGCATTCCACGTGACAGGTTGCAAGCCCATCGCCGCTTATTGGAACACTAACTGTTGGCACGTACCTTCGAATTTTTGGTTCTAGGGCATGCCGGTTTCCTCACGATGTTCTCCTTCACCGCCCACTTTTTTTAACCATTCCATAATTTCACTCCATCCCGTAGGAACTCAAATTACACAAAATCAGACGCGCATTCTGTGTTTAGATAGCGCAGAAGTCACCCCTACGATCCGTTTCGATAGACCGACAAGCGATAGCTCGTCCTCACGAGCTATCGCTTCGCCGATCTGCGCCGATTTGTTCCGAGCCCAGGTAGACCTGGCGGACCTCCCGGCTGACTAGTTGTATTGCACAGACGGTCCGTGTCTCTGCCGGACGCGCGCACGCGCATGTCGCTGGTGCGCGGGGTGTTAGTTAGTTGTATTGCACAGACGGTTCCCGAAGCGCGTGTACGTGTCTCTGCCGGACGCGCGCACGCGCATGTCGCTGGTGCGCGGGGTGCTGGCGCGCGGAGCCGCCGCCGCCACCATCGACGACGCGGAGCTAGCGCGCCTCGCCGCGCTCACGGACGGATACTCGGGCAGCGACCTCACTGCGCTCTGCCGCGACGCAGCCTTGCAGCCGATACGAGGTACAGCATCATACCGCAGTGGGCGAACGCCGCCTGTGACGCAGAGGGTTGCGGGTTCGATTCCTGCAGCTTGACAAATGTTTGTCTCGCGTCTGGGTGTTTCTATGTATAATATATAAAAAAGTATATAACTAGTATATGAGTCATGTAGTTCCCATAACACAAGCTCTGCTTAGCTTGGGGCTAGATGATGCTGTGTGAAAATGTCCAGTATTATTATTATTATTATCATTAATACCGCCACACACTTCTGTGGAGTTCATGTTTCTGTTCACGACTCGTGGCGCCACCTATAACGTCCGCTCAGTGTCATCGCCGCATGGGGTGATTTTAAAATGAAAATTACAGCAACCAAGCGTTTATGGATGGAAACGGACAACTGAATAAATAGTGTTCAATAAAACAGTGTCCCTCGTCGCTAACTTCGAAAAAACATAGTTCGACAAGTCATTGTTTCGACAGAACATACTTCGACAACACACACTTTCGATAGACCACTACTTCGACAGACCCTACTGCGACATGCACGTGTTCGGCAGATAATTATTTAGATTTTTTTTTATGCACACAATGGTCTTCCAAGGTGTGGTTTTCACTTTAAAATCAACAAATTTGTTTTTGTAGTATAAATTATCTTTGTTTTTATAGTTTCAGTGCCTCTTCAATTTGTGAAATAATACATTTTGACCTGTTTAAGTGCATCTTCCAATTGTCTAATGATTTATAGATTAATTGATTCGAAAATAATTTTAATGAATATCGCTGTAATGCCCCTTGACATTACTTACTATTTCTATTTTGCTCCAAAACCTATTATAAATTAGAAAATTCATATTAGTATGTGATGATTCCCTGTTGTTTAACAGAGAATCATCACATACTAAGCCATTGATTCATTCAGATTTCTAGGTTGCGCTCTCAATATCAGAATTCATAATCTCTCTTCATTCCAGAACTGGATCCAGAAGAAGTGAAATGCCTGGATCTGTCCCTGGTCCGTGCTATAACGTTCCAAGACTTCATAGAAGCCCTAAAACGCATACGACCGTCCGTCTCGCCGAGCAGTCTCGTGGCCTACGAGAAATGGTCCGTGCAGTATGGAGACCTCGGACTCTGATGAGAAAACTATACAGGTATGAACTTCAAGGAGAGCTTTTCTCCTTGGCATAGAATACATATTAGTACCACTGGACCACACATCCCCTCCCGCCGAATTCAAATTACTTAAATGGTTATGACGACCTCTGTGGCGTAGTGGGCGAAAGCCCGCTAGAGACGCAGAAAGTTGAGGTCGATTCCCGCAGCGGGGCGTGTTTTTTGTTTTTGTTTATGTACTGGGTAATATGTTTAAATAATAAATAAATTAATAATGCTGGATATTTTAACACAGCATCAGAACTTTGGAGCTTAATAACAGAGCTTGTGTTATGGGAACTACATGAGTGATCTACTACTATATACATTTTCTTTTGTGTATTTACAAAAGATCTTAAACATAGAAAACACCCGGACTCGAGACAAATATTTGAAAATCATACAAACCTTTGTGGCACAGTGGGCGAAGGCCCGCTTGTAATAATATTTTATGTCTGTGCTGTAACGTGTCTGCCACGTACGGTGTCTATAGATGTGAAACTACCTTGCTAAGATTGTTTCACATCTATAGACATATGAACTTCAAGGTTGCGCCTAATGAATTAATTACGGTGTCTATAGATGTGAAACTACCTACGTAGTTACCTAAATAAATGAATTGAATTGAATTGAATTGAATACCTTGCTAAGATTGTTTCACATCTATAGACACCGGCTGCTATACATAAAAAAGAAAAAAATATATTCGGTTTCCGTTTAGAGCATTCGTTACCATGCCTTTCTATCCTAAGGTCGCCCATTAGGCCATCACATGTCCTACAAAATACAATCTTCTTTTGTTATAGGTATTGGTAAACGAATCTCACAAGAAGCCGAGTCCCACAATGGCGTCTCTGGAACGCCGAGCATAGGAAAGACGGTTTGTAATAAAGAAATTCATATGAATAATCGCTCAAATTTTATGAATCTCAATCCAGTTTAAATCCATTATAATTCCAATGCATTTAGAATAGTGTTGACATGTTTGAATATATTGTTAGTTTTAATGATCCTGGTGTTGCGGATGATCGCCCATCTAGTCATAGTTATTCTTGACTGTTTGGCCGTTAAATTAAGAATATATTGGATTGCATGATTTCTCGTATAAAGTCGCGCACGTTGAATCTCGGATGAAAACTGTTTATTAGTGTGTACGTGATATTATGTCGTGGACGAGATTGAAGCGAGAATACTTGATTAATGGTTAGAAGAAATATTTAATTATCTCGAATATTAAACGCTACAGCAGAAGTAGTAGGTCTAGTATCAGGTCCTTCAACGATTTTCATCAATTATCTTGCCAGAGATATAATTAATACCTTACATCCAGCTAACGTGGGATAGATTATGTTATTTTGTATATTATTATACACCAATCCAAACCAAATAAGTAATTGATAGAAACCTGTCAACTTTATAGGTTTTAGAAAATCATTGTTTTTTTTTGGCTCACGAGCTAAGGTTGGGTTTAAGTAACATAAATACCAAAAATCGTTTTGAAAATCGGACACGTTTAGATAAATAATTTAGATAAAGATTAAAACTTTTTTGTGTCACATGGTTGAATAATACTAAAAGAAATAAACATGGTTGAGTCAGTGACATTAAATCAGTTTGACAGCTAAAACGATATTTTAACATATTTGAAAAGTCAAAGAAATTCAGCTCTGTTCAACTTTGGGGCAGATTTCGATGTTCAACTGTCACTGGTTTCGCTAAACGCTCCATAGTTGAACCAGTTTTTGACGAGTCCCGTCCTATGATAATAAAATGTTAATCTAGGGCTCTGCGCTTGTATAAGATACGTTAATGAGACCAAAAACTAGATATATTTCAATTTTGCTGACATCAGATCAACCTTAAGATTGTCGTAAAATATATAAAAAAAAAACAAACCATTAGTATTTTCAAAACTCTTTTTAATTTTAAAATCTTTGTCTTCTATAAAACCTAAACCTCTTTAAATATTAAACGTTTTAAGAATAATAATGTTGATGAAATATTAAATAATAATTGCTCATATTTGAGCTTATTATATCATAAGTTTTGCTATTTACAAAATACGTGATCCTCTCATGTTACGTACTATAGGCTACTTATAGGAAAGTTCCGTAAAGATTCTTCAAAATTACTGAGTTCTATGAAAACAAACAAAAAAAAATCCTTACAACAATCAAAAGTCGTAATTTATGATTGAGTCGATAAACCTTTTGCACAAACACAAACCAGTTGATAAACGTTTTGCTGAAGTTGATAAACGCCTTGCCAAAGTTGGTAAACTTTAATGTATAGCCGATAAGTGTTATGTTACCTTTGATAATCCGTATTATTACTAAGGTACCATTGGCTTTATTCGATAAACTTTAAGCTACCCTCGTTATTATGTAACAAACACCTACATAATTTAATGCATAATCTAATTTATCATAGTGCTTATTGTTCGCAAAAAAAATCTTGTAGTAATTTTGAAGAATCTTATAAAATAAACCTCAGATTATATATATATCGATAGAACAAAGGAATGAAATCATTGTACAAATTTTGTGTTTACCGTTTTCGTAATTTCCTTAATTAATTTTAGTTCAATAATTTCGTAAATATTTTGTTTCGACAACCCTGTTATGGTCATCAGGAACCATTTTGTTCTGCGATAAAATACTATTGATTCATAGTAAATAAATAGTATATTTTATATTTTTAAAGTTTTTTTTAGCAGATTCTTGGCCAATATTATTATTTCTAGGTTTATGATTATTTCGAATAATATCACATGAATGAATTAGCCATTTTAGATTGTTAGGGTTGTCGATAAAATATGTCTGGTATGAATAATAAAGTACACTTATAACAGTTTTCAATATCTGTTTGGTAATAGGTATAGTACTTTATCAATCGCGATTTTTAATGAAAATAAAAGTAGGATTCATCGCGATGAAACTGTTTGTTTAGATATTAATTATTAAAATTGTATTATTATTGATTTATTTGTATTAGAATTGTTGGCAAATGTACTTATTTTAAATCTGTTGATTCTATAATTTTATTAAATTATATTCTTGCCGTAATCGAATATTTATGCTGCAAATCTTATGAACACTATTCGTACAATTAAAATAGTCAAATAGAATCACATATAATCACGCAGAGACGTCACTTAACTTTAATGGGTGGTAAATGATTCCTTAGTTAATACTTTGTGAGGAACAATTTCATGAACTTTAAAGTTAATTGGAGACTTTGGGTGTGGTTGATAGAAACGGGTACCTTTCACTTCCGATTAAAATTATTGCTCAAAATTGAAGCAGTTTTGAGCATGTGATGAGAATATATTTTTTCATGTTAGGGTAATGTAAAGTTAGCGGCTGCTTTAATGGCGCATCGTGGCCGAGTAACCGAGGTTTTTTAATCAGCTTCCTTGGTTTGGA
Organism: Perizoma affinitatum; assembly: GCA_961405105.1. Lineage (NCBI taxonomy): Eukaryota > Metazoa > Arthropoda > Insecta > Lepidoptera > Geometridae > Perizoma > Perizoma affinitatum. The sequence continues at coordinate 8,745,699 of OY560205.1, read as the reverse complement.
TGTGCCATTACAACAGCCGGGAACTGTATCTTCGATGTTATTGCGGAAATATCATGCTGGACCATACAATTATGTAAATTCAATAGTGCCAGACCATATTTTTATGAAATTGCGTATTGTGCCATTTAGGAATACGCGGTCTACAAAAATGTAATACATTGACTGTTCTGTGAATATAAAACTCTGAATAAAACTACTTTCTTGCCAAATTCTAAAAAAAAACATAACTTTTTTATTAGCTTATTCGAATATTAGATATTGCAATTTTAGATATGCCGTATCTTATGCTGATGGTACATTTGACGGAAAACATAAAACATAACACATATCTTGGAAGACGTCGCTATTTACCAAGGGGCCTAATTTTCGTGCTAATACGCCTAATAATGAACTAAACTCAAACATAAAAATCAGTCAAATGATTGACAGAACAAACTGTCGAAAATGTATGAAAATATTTCTTTCGACGCATCATTATATGTGAATTGGAGCTATTTTATTTTTAACCATGTCATAGTGCTGTCATTTCGTTATCAGCCGGTCATTAAAATACCTACGCGGTTGTGAAACAAAAGAACTTTCACGCTCAGATCTATTCCCGATAATGGACATCCTTATTCCTGCACTAATGCAATTTGGTGTGAATGTAAGTAGACGGTACTCGGAGGCATGTTCATGTCAGAACATTATATTTGGCACATGCCCACGTTTTGGCACATGCCCAATTCAGATTCGCGTTTTTAAATGAGCCTTGTGATTTCAATGAATAAAAACCAGTTCACGTTGACTTGTCTAGATATACTAAACCAATTCGATTTTATGGGTTTCCGTAATGTTGCTTAGCTCCGTCAAATGTATCTTATCGCAGTATTTACAACAAAACATGTTACCTTATCCTAAAGCTAAGAAAATATGTTATTAAAATAGCTAGTTTAAAAAAGATTTCCCTGCAAAAGCAGCAGCAATGTAGAGATTACAGTGTGTAATATATCAGCGATATTTTTAACCCTCGTAGATGTTATTTAAGTGAATTCGTAGTTATCATATGTGTAAGGCTAATCAATGTGTGACGTGGTTTTGAAACGGTACTTTTTTTGGTTAGTATGGCGTTTGCAGACCACGGTACGCGCACGTGGATACTGACATACCTAAGCTTGATTATCAGCAACGATCCTAAAAAAAGTTAAATGTTTGTTAATTTTAAAAATGAAAACGATACCTAGATATAACACTTAATTTATATGTCCCAGTAATTCCTGTTCCGCGAATCTTGAACCCTAATGGGCAATGCGTTGGCCAGTCACAACATGAATCGAGTAATGCCTAGTACGAATTTGAAGGACACAGCGCCCACGCATTGCCGATTAATTGCCAATATGTTGGGTCTAGTCCTGCTGAATCTGAATTGTTAGGACACATTTAAATTTCATTTAGTTCGACTTGAATTTCTACCACAAGACAGTGCCCTGGTTTCAAAACCACGCCACCGCGTTGCCTGTAGATATGTACGCTATTATAACATATTCCGTAGACATTGAGTTTTTTCTCCCTACTTAGCTAGTTAATTCCTTAAGCTCGCCATACACTACCAGATTTTAGTGTATTAGTGGTCGATGTTTTATTAAGCGATATAAGTATGCATAGATTGTGATGGAGTTATCAATATGATACGTTATTTATAACAGTAGGTATATCAGTCTCTACATATGGTGTTCTCTTTCCAATACCCTTCAAAATAAACTTTTGGCTTCAACACTGTTCGTATAAAATCTATAACACCTGATTAAAACTACATATAACACAAGGTGCAAGCTATTTCGGCTTTAAAGAGTAGTTGACACTTTAGATTAGATTTTTAAATCACAAAAATATCAACCTCTGTCGATATCGATGGCGAAGAGGCTCCCAAGAATTTCGACCTGGCTTTGACAGGACTTCTTGGCTGAGTGGTTATAGCTTACGCACACAAAGCGGGAGGTCGCGAGTTCGATCAAAAATATAGCAGAGGCTGTTATATTATTTGGATTTTCTGTAATATCCAGTATACGAGTATAGCAAATTGATTGTATCGCTCTAGAGGTGATTCTTTGAGAAAATAAAAGTCTTTGTGAATTAATTTGGGTAATTATTTGTATCAGGAGTTTTAAATGGTATTTATTGATAAGTAGGAATTAAAGTGTTGGTTGTATCAGGTTACGGTCTGGTAGTGTATGCTAGCTTAACGCGGTGCGTGTTAGAGAAAATCGTAAGGCAAGTGTGCAATGAAAATAATTCAGTAATCATGTTTTTAAACTTTCAATATTCTTATGGTTCTGTTATTCGAGACATTTTCGATCGTTTGTTGTAGTTGTTGAAGTTGAATATTCGTTATTGTAAAACATTTCTCTGTAATTTTCTTGGTTGGATAGATGTTATTTATTTGAAACTTTTAAAACTATCATGGTTAGTAACATTATTTTAACTATGAGATCTTCATTTTATTGGACGCCACTGTAAAGCGCCTCCGTGACTTTGATGGTATATCAGAACTATAACCGTATCGACAATATATTAAAAATTGATTCAAAGCTTTCAACAAAAAATATCCCAACGGTCACCGACAATTATTGAAAATACTTTAGTGTACACCTTATGAACAAAATAAACAATAACACATTATAATAAAAGCACAATGGGCGGTCTTATCGCTTCCAGACAACCGCTTGATTTAACGAAAAAGTTTTAAACCTGGTTGTAACTCAGCATAAATGCGCAAACAGTTGGATCTTACTTTTATGCACTATATATTCATTACCTATTCTGTGTCCTTAAGATTTTGTAGAAGGTATCGTGATTTTTCTCTCCATCAGACTTATTATATCGAAGGCTCTTTACACTTTGGCGTCAAACAACTTTAATTTTAGATTTGGTTGTAAAAGTTTTGCACTTAATTTGGCACCTTAATTTAGCATTTTTTATAGAAACTCTTAAGCTTAAAACTCTTAATGTCCAAAAAGACTGACATGAAAATAGAAAATATTATCGCAAATATCCAATGCCAAAAATAAACTGTATAAGGCACCATAAATGCTAGAATACTTCTCTTTCTTACTGTTTATGTGGAGGGGAGATAATGATGTTACCTATTTTTCTACTGATTCGACTTGAAGGACCATTTTTGCTTACTTAAATGGTCCTTCAAGCCAGATAAGCATCGACTAGTAGCATTACTAGATTATCTCCACTAAGCTGTCTAATACAGCAGAAGCCAAACTTCTAATTCCGCTTCCAATGCACGCCAATTTGTTTTTTTTTTCGACATTAATATTTTTTAAGATTAAGAAAATATAACAATATTTTCTCGTTAGCATATCAAGCGTAACAATAATGTTTGATAATGAGAAAATGAGCTTTTTAACAATGAATAACTGTGCGACTGAGTGTTACCTTATAAACAAGTAATTCCAAGTATTTTAAGTGTTTTTATTTTATTTAAAAGTTAAAAGGATAAGAAAATGAAACGTCAGGGATGTGTTGATCGCTTTATTATGCTAACATTATTGTAAGCCTTGGGACATTCGTGTACAAAACTGCATTCAGATATTAGAAAATTAAATAACGGTGCTTTATTTTGGAATAATCTTTGAATTGTAACTTTTATTAGTTTTGTACATGGCTACATGGCTGGCTGGCTTCACGGTAAAGTTCCGAGAAGTGACAGTTTTTTAAATCTGATTTTACCTTGAAAACTGTTAAATTAATGTATTCTCATAATGTCATTGTAAATAAACAAGCCTCCTGTCCCTGTATAAATAAAATAACTATTCTAAATTATGGTTGTAAATTGTTTTACACTTCGCCTTCGCTATTGTTATTTTATAATTTAATCGCACGAATTTATCAACTTTCTAAATTTAATTAAGGTCTCGTTGTTGAGTGTTGAAAATGTATTTTTTCATGGTTTTCGTAAACTAAGCACACTTTTGCCTAATGTCGTCGTGAATGTACACTACGCGTAATGTGATACACAATTTATAAATAAATAAATGATCAATTTGTGACTTAGTAGTTTTATTTAGAGTCCGTTCTGTTTAGCACAGCGAAGTATGAGTAGGAACATCGTAGAATCTGAAAAAAGAATTACGTCTTTTTAAAAAGTTGTAATTAGTTACGTAAATTCTACTTATCGCTTTGGTAAATTGCTCAGACAGTAATTGACGGTACCATTGTAGATGCAGGAAAGCGTTCTTAGGAGACTGTCCTTAACTTTGGAGATATTATTTATTTGCGACCTTCCCACTGGCGAGTAGTCTTTCCAAAATAAAAGTATAAATGCTTTCATACGATATGTATGCGAAAAGTTATGAGCGATTTCTGAACAAGTAATAATTTATTGAGTTTTCATCCTTATAAGAAACAATATTGATAGGCACCAAAGAAAGTTATTGTGTAAATTGTTATTTATCTTACTGTAAACTACAACTGTAAGAAATCTGTGAATGCAGGTCAAAATATGTCCAACAGTTAAGAACAGTCTCCTAATAACGTTTTATACTATAACTACAATGGCTATGGAACTTGCCTTACTGCATTGTCTCAAAAAACCACCTGTTTATACAAGTGGATTCTTATTATGGTAGTTTTATATCGGTACATAAAACGAAACAACAACTTATATGAAGGGCCATCGAAGATGATTAAAACTGTCGCTTTCCATAACACTACCAATATTACAGGTAGAAAATTACGTTTTGTAAAATTCATAGGTTATGGGTTTTAGATATCAAAAAACTTTTGTTTATGACTGTACTTACTAGTAAAGTCACAAACAAAAGTTTTAAAGTGCATATTTTTGTGTGATTGTGTTTCAACACATAAACAAAAATCTTACTGCGACAAACGTAGGCCTTGAAAGCGGCACGTAATGTCCCGCCTTGAATATGATAGGCTTCTTCATGCATTCCATGGCTATCCACATAGCACGACGGTACTTGATGTCTTGTTCATACCATGGGCAGTGGTACAGCCAATCTCGTAACACTTCACTCTAAATTCAGAAAGAATTAGATTAGTTTGTAAGCACTGTCGGCAATGCCTACTATTTAAAACAATGGTACATTGATTTAAATAGTAGTGGTTACTTTTTACTTTGTTTTTATTTACTTATTTTAAAAAAAAACTTTAATTTACTTCTTTTTTTTATTAGGTCCTCATATAAACTTTATAGTTGCTTTTTGTCAGCTCAACACTGTTTTACTGTGTTTTTCTGTGCGCACATAAATTATTCCTAAGCAGATCAAAATTGTATACTAGTTGTTTGGAACGTATGTATGCCTAAATAAATACATAATAATAAATACACCGCCAGAGTCCCGTCATCAAGATGACGTCACCACCGCGTTAGCGGTGCTGATGGGGTCATCGGGGTCACCAAGGACGTGTCTTGGTCTACGGAGGGTTTTCAACTCGGGTGACTCGATCGAGTACTCGGGGATAGTCGAGATTAAGGGGTTCGGGTGGGATGAGGCCAGTTCATAGTACCGCTGAGAAACGGTTTTAATGAATTGGGCTATGGACTCGAGCTTAGTGTCTCGGTGGAGGTCTATATTACGCGAATACCACGGCGCACCGGTGGCCTTGCGCAAGAAATGATTTTGGACTACTTGGAGTTTTTTGATATGAATGGAGTGGCCAAAGGCCACTGCGGCATATGTCATAATAGGGCGGATGCACGTTTTGTAAAGTGTCACCTTATTTCTAAGGGACATTTTACTCTTTGCACAGTTGAGAGGGGAAAGGTGACCAAGGATAAACTTGGCGCGGTTGCTCACTTTCGTAATGTGAGTGAAGAAGGATAGACGTCTATCAAGGGTCACTCCTAAGTAACAGGCTAACTTAACCCATGGGATGGGTTTGCCAAAGAGTGAGACCGTTCTTGTGGGCAAGGGGTTCCTCCGAGAAAAGGGCACTGCTGCACTTTTCGTTGGATTTATCTCTATTCGCCACTTGCGGAAACAAGCACTTAAGGTGTCGGCTTCCAGCTTTATGCGCATTCGAATAGAGTTCTTATTGGATGCGTATAAAGCTGTATCGTCCGCGAAAAGGGCGAGTTTGACTTGATGAGTCCGAGGGTTATCGCTGGTATAAAGCGTGAACAAGAGGGGTGCAAGGACGGAGCCCTGAGGGACTCCGGCTCTGATGGGTCTGGGGTCAGAAAGAGTACCTTCCACGCGGTAGCGGAAACTTCGATTGTGGAGATGGTCTCGCAAGATGAGAACGAGCAGGACAATTATGAGAAGATAATTGTCCTGCTTATTTCGACTTTTGTTTGCCTGCCTTCTCTTAATGTATATATTTCGTTGGTTCTTGTCAAGTTTATTGTACCAACCCTTTTAGTGAGTTCATGCCCCGTCCAGCAGTAAAGCAAGAGTTGTGATAGTATCGTTAACATGTAATTCAGCATGGAGAAAAACTGCATACTGCCATATTCAACCTGCAAACAACAATTTGGTAGCTAGACTTATATAGAGCTGATAATCCAACCACTATTCTAGGGTTATTCTACCAAATTTGGGTACTTAACTAACTATTCTAGAAGTTGTAATCGAAATATTGAGCTCAGTGTATTCCCTAAAGCTTGTGAGTCTTTTTATATTTACCATTGTGATACGAAGAGCGATATTGCAGATTATGGGGACAGTACCCATCAGCTGAAAGAAGATATTGGTGTGGTACGTATTCTCAACTATTTCTATGATCCTGTAAGATAAAACATGTTTATAATTATGTGGTATTTCCACAAGAATATTGGAGATTCGGAGCTCGATCTACGGTGGAACGCGATCGCGGTCGGCCCTCATGCTAAAGAACTTCTAAATATGGCTACGAAACGTCAGCAAGTTGAAGGAAACAGTGGTAAATATGATATCAAACGACTTTATAGTTTTAATGCTGGTCTTGAAGTTTTTGAATCATAGTTTAGGACCTAAGTTATGGATAGATTAGCAAGTTGTAAAATACTCGATACTACGTAAAATGCCTGCCAGCATGACCATGCAATACAGCGGTTTCGTCGAAGGAAGAAAATACATGAAATATTTCGATCCCTTTCTTTTGTCTGACGAAAAAAGAGGAACTGAAGTATTTTGTCTCTTCTGTCTTGGTGTTCATGCTAAGCCTCCTGTTGTGATAAAATTTGCTCTAGATAAAAATTACCTCACTACAGCTTGATGCCTTCGGACACATTCAGTGAACAGATCATTATTGCTCTTCAGTAATTCATCCCGCATCATACTACCCATAGCAAACGGAGCAGGAACTGATTGCACCTAAACAAATTAAGGGATCTTATTAGCGTGTGTTCAATATTTTGGTATTCAAAGTGAACTCATTTTTCGTTGCAGGATTCTCATTCTTGTCTTGCCGACCAGGCTGATATGAGCATCATTCGGTAAGTTTTAAATTTCAAGATCATGGTCAAAATCAGGTTGGGGGAAGTCGATTGATAAAGAAAGCCCCAGATGACGTCATGCCATTTTTAGGGCAGACCTATGTCTAGGAGTGAATATAGGAAGTTGTTGTTGATGATGAATTATAAATCAACCAATTTGTACAGTTTCTTCTCACCTTGGGATCCTCAAACTTATCATCCACTTATTTCTAGCCAGATTTTACTTGGCATGGTCGGTCAATCACGTCAAAGAGTATATATATATACCTCGGTACACTAGTTAACTGGTATCATGAACTGTGTAATAGGTAACCTGTTCTAATTTGTCCATCACGATCTCCAGTTGCGCACAGCCGAATATGATCATAGAAAGCGCCACACTGTCCACCGCTACGAAGAGTGCCGCACTGATGTAGATAGCACTCATCTGGTACAGATACCCTAGTTCGTAGCTAGGTGACTTTTCTGGAGTCACTGGCATCCTAGATAAAAACCAATACACCTAAGTAATGCTAAGCGACTTGTCCTATGTTTTTTTAAGTCTGCTTCGAGGAGGATCCTCATCAATCACCAGATATTCAAGATCACCACTCAAAAATATATTCTCTTATTGTTAGCTTCAAGCTATTATAACCTGATCTTATGGTGTCAAGAACTCTTGCTGATTTTGAAAGCTAGAATTTCATTGAAATTTTGTAATACTGTATATTATTAGCGTTTTCAATAATGTGCTTCTTACCATATTCTAAACGGGAAAGACCTGGTAGCACCGTCTAGCAGCGGTATAATAGCCCATAGAGTGCATGTAGTGAACGCACTCACGACAAAAACCAGACACAGCCTTTTTATTTTTTGGGAGAGCACGAACAAAATCCTACAAATATAAATATAAAGTTGCATACTTTGAAAGTTTCATAAAAGCAAAAGCTAAACATTAATTGCAGCAAAATTCCTTGTTTTCGCTTACCTTTCATGCTTTTTAGATTGAGGATCGAACACCTCGCTATCTATAAAATCTAAAAGGGTCACCAAATGCTTTTCATTTACCATAAAAGCCGTTGTCTTATAACACACAGAGGCCTGAGTGAACAGCAAGTAAGAGGCTTCCGTAACGGTCCCCATATCCCCCCAGACTTCTGCGATGTACGCGATTTCGAAAACCACGAAAGAATACTGGGTCATCATAATAAAGACCATGTAGATCTGGCATAGGAGGCTCTTTTTTGAGCACAACCATATTCCGAAGAATGCTAGGGCCTGCCTGGATCGGCCTAGGAACAATGATGTGTTTGATTTTACCATCAACTCAACCACAGAAACTCGGGTTAGTAAATTATGAATATGTCCTTTCTGTAATGTTGGACGAATCGCACAAGGTGTGAAACCGTGAACTAGGAGTATAAATAAGGGGTTGTCTTGTGAAGCTCGCATATGCTCACTTGTTTATAATTCAACGCCTCTAAATCATTTTTAAACGGTACAGTGAGTTACCGACCAATTACAATGTTTATTGTCGAACGAAATTACTGTTTTGATAGTTTGAAAGTTTATTTAATAAACATTTACACAATATTTTGTTTTACCTAGGTACACACAATTACCTGAGTGCTTACAATTGGATATTGTTTGTTACACATAAACTTAAACTTTCGAAGGTGCCGAACTTTATAACGAGTATCGTCTAACAAACAATCCCTTCGGACAACATGAAGGGCGTCATAGGTTTTTTTTGACCAAAGGCTTGTTTAAAAACTGCGAAGTGTATGAATAAGAACAGCGAAAAATCTGTAATATATAAGTAACGGTTAGTGTAAGAAAAAACATTTAAATCCAATCAACGAAATCTCTCCTACAAAAAATTGGCTTGAATACAAATTAAATGATTCAGGAAACATATAAATACTTAGTTGCAACCTTTCGAAACGAATGTTGTTCTCCTTTGAAAAGCATGTTTCTCATGCATTTTCAGGAGCATCCATACAGCCAGTTTCGGAGTTTCTCATTCTAAAAAAAAAACTATTCTTGCAGTTCACTTTTTCTAATAAACTTGAATTTAAGGATTCTTAGCATGAGCCCTCCTTTCTGCAATCAAATAATAGTTACTATTGGATACATTACGTCTAAACCACGTACTTTAAACCGATTTGAAATCAAACCGCATTAAGTAATTTAAAATCTAAAATATCTAGTGTGTCATATCCCTTATTTCCCCGATACAGGCGAAGCGGCATTATCTTGAATAAGTAAAGCTAAACACCGATTTATGTTGTTTTCGCCAGCTACTACAATTGTTCGTAATTACTTAATTTCACACGTGTTTTAATAAAATATATGTAGGTAATAACTACACCGCATGTTCCTATACCGAGAATACCGACCTTAGTAGGACAGTCTTTATGTCTATGAAGTCAAAGTCAGTAGGTATATAATATAGTCAACGGAGATAATAATATGTCTATGCTGATTATTTTATTCATGATGAAGGCTCTCAGAATGAGTCGAAACTTAGTCGGTGCCTTTACCGATTTAGTAGTAGCTAACCGGTGAATCACATTAGTTGCAGCTGGTTATTCTACTCGAATCGTTTTGGCGTACATATTAAATATGTTTAGGCACGTTTTTAATATTGAAATTTTAATCGTGGATTAATATTTTTTGGTTGTCCCGATTCGTTTAGAAAGTAAATTAAAGTGCCAAATAAAAACTGTGTATACCTAGATGAAAATTCATTATTGCACAACTAAAAAGTACTTATAGGCGAACTTAATCACTAACTAGTTTAATATTCTCATAAAAATATAGCAAATAATCTATATCTTCTAAATAAATGGCATCTAATTCGTTCTTAGTCGTTTTGCATACATACAACGACACATTTTGGACCTCTGTGTCTTGTCCAAGAGAGGTACCTAGGTATGACAAACCACAGCAAGCATGAATAAAGAGAACCACCTTTAGCGGATTACACCAAAAGTATTATTTCCCACACAAAGTATTATTATCAGTTTAAACATAATTTAATTTCTGAATTCATACTTTAACGCCTGCTCCATCCTTGGAATCAATTACTAGGGTTTAGACAAATGAGGATAAAGAACCTTAGCAATCAGCAGGTGCTTTAGGCTGGTCTTTGCGTGCTCATAACTTCTGTAACATCTATCACAACTAATAAGACTGCGTTCCTTTTCTACTTTTTTTGATTTAACACCGCAAAATAAGAGTATGACATGCGAAGAATCTGAAAAGAAAACATCAGCCATAAAAAATATCAAATAGCCAAGCAAACTCATTGCATTTTAATTACTAACGGCAACAAAAGTCTGCCTCAGAAGTGAGATGTAATGCCCAGCCTTCAGCACGAGAGGGCGGCGCATACGCATCATGGCGAACAACAGGTCTTGCTTGAACTTCATACTCTGCTCATACCAGATGCACTTGTAGAGTACTGTGTGGAGGTCTTCACTCTGGAATAATTGATTTCTGACGTTTAGACTTGCTAATAAGCCAATTAACAGTAACCAGTTGGTATCCACCAAAAACAACTATAAAGATGAGAGTTTTTCTTATTATTCTTCTAATAATCATTCTAATTTGAGCATAAAACAAATTAGAATGATTATTAGATTTGAGATTTGGCGCTCAACGTGGTGCAAATTCTTTACAGTATTGGACGCCAGTAAACATCGAGCTTTACTAACAAAACATTGTAAATACCGTAGCGGTGAGTTCATGTCCGCACCAGCAACACACGAAAAGTTGGCTAACCATCACTGATAGGTAGCTCAGTATCGTGAAAAACTGCACACTTCTCCAATCCACCTTAAAATGAGATAAGTATATTATACCTTTTGGCAAAAGTTCTCAAGTTGATTGGATTGAATTATGAGCTTCACTCAGTTCAATAGAAATTGTGAGGTGAAACTTACGATTAAAATCCTCAAAGCTGACATGCAAATCAAACCTACGCCGCCCGTTAGTTGAAATAAAAGATACGTATGGTATGCGTCTTCCACAAGCTGAATAAATCTGAAACAAAAACCAGACAGCTTGCTTAAATGCCCTTCCTTGAAAAGAGAAAAGAGCCTTGTTCCTTCCTTCCTTCAATACACTGGTTCTTTTACCATAGGTCTAATAGCTCTTTTCAGTACCACCATAGTTATATAAATCTGTTCACTGACCATATGAGCATAAAGACCAGAAAAGAACGAGGGACACATTACTTACGCTGCCACCGCCTGATGTTGATTGATACATTCTATCAGCATACGGTAGTTTTCATCTAAAATGTCTATTTTATTTCTCCCGCTTTTATCCCAAATGGTCTCAATCTGAAATAAAAAACTTGTGATAAATAAACAACCAACATACCTACCTAGTTAAAAATAAACTCGGTATTAGATTAAAACTGACGCTCAAAAGTTTATCCTTGATGATTTCAATCTGCGCGCAACCAAAAATAACAGAAGATAGAGCCACACTATCCACAGCAAAGTACATGTAGGCGCTTATGCAGATCGTAAGAAGCTGGAACGCATAGCCGAAGTGGTAGTGCGGTGACTTCTCAGGAGTAACTGGCATCCTGTGGCAGAAAATTGTACTTTTGGACAGTTACCGGAGTTAAAAGCAATAAGAACTACCTGATTGGCAAAATAATGCAAAATGAAAATATCTACCATAGTTCTCACCAAAATAATCAGTTTGCTACCATTATTCTGGTGCTTCGGTCTTTAGGATTCTATGTAATGCTTGCTAAAAGACAGGTAATGATTTTTGATATTAAATTCATAAGAAAGCAAAGAAGGCAAGTTCACATTAACTATTATTGGCCAACTCTGATGTCGAATGTTTTGTGCCGCCTCCGAAGATATCTTAACGTGCCCTCCGAAGTACAGAAGTCCACCAATCTAAACGGTCACTACTAGTCACCTACCTATCTGAATGGAGACCTTGTGGAACGTTGCTAATTAGGAATAATATAATAATATTAGGAACGATTAGGCAAGCTACGCCATGAGAACTTCTAGATTACCTCTAAGTACTTACTACCTATCATCCAACCACGAATGAGGTAATTTGGCTAGGATATTTCCATACATGTCTATGCACCGCGTAGACGCCGCCAATCCTGAGGGCACACATCATTTTGTACCACTGTGCCACGGGCTAAGGCCGAGCTAGACGGAACTAATTATGTATAAGTAGGAACTTATTATAGCGAATAAAAATCCAAACCAGGATAGGTATTTTCCAATAGCAAAAGGATCCTACCAGGAGTGCAACTCGATCCATTCCTACCTCATTAGTATTGACCTTTGCGATAAGCTAATGCCCATGATCTATCATGGGTATTAGCTTATCGCCAGACTCACCACATATCGAAAGGAAACTTCCTGCTACCAGCATCATCGAACAAGGGCTTCAACGACCACATACCACAGGTTAGCTGCGAGCTTATCATAAACGCTAAGAGAAACCGCTTTATCCGCGTGGCCTGAAATTTCAATATCCTTCAGAGAAATCTATGAGAGCCACTCCAATTTAGCGATAGAACATTTCGATATCAAAAATTATATCATCTTCTAACTTCTCATGAGTTTCCGACTGTGGTTGAAAGATTTCAGAACCCATCTGCCGCAGTAGTTTCTTCAGCATATCCATATTCAGCAGGAAAACAGTGACTTTGAAGCAGAGGCAGGCCTGTGTGAATAGCAAATTGGAAGCCTGATAGACAGCATCCAGATCCCCCCACACCTGGATTATGTAAACGATCTGAAATATCAGAAACAGATATTGCAAGAATAGCATGACCATCCTGTGGCATTTCTGGATATAACTCTCGTTGTCAGGAGGCACCCAGATCCCCAAAATCTTCATCACCAATTTCGGTCTGTTCAGATACAAGTTTTCGGAATTGAAAGCCATGTCTTGGACTCGGATCATCAAGAATGTCTTCACAAGGGGTTGAAAGTTGTATAATAAATTTAATGACGGAAACCTGATATCAATTTATTAACAGTTGTTATGTTTGTTGCCCACTTAGCAGTGTATTACCTTGATGATATGATTAACCTAAGTACTAAACCTACTGTTCTGGATAAAATAAGCAGGCAAAATGAGCCAATTAATAGGTCTACGAATTGGCTCATTTTGCATTTAACATAATCGCGTTCATTACCTACCTATAAGGTAGATTCGTAGCCTTATAATGATTTTCAAACTGTTGTTTAGCTCAATAGTATTTTTTTCTACTGTTTGAATTTGAAATGATACATCAGAAAAAAACCAAGTAGTGCTAGTTAATCAACTGTTTCAAAATATTGACAAGGCCACATTTAGTTAGGTGCCTATATACCATACTAATTAAGTTGATAACACATAAGTAGTATCTCTACCTAGTTTATCAAAAAGGGTTTACCACCAAATAGGCCCTACGTACCTATAATATAATTTATACGTAGGGACTTACGTATAAATGATTTGCAAAATGCCAGACATGTTTCACACTTCGTCATATGTTATTATTGATTATTCTATTGTTGTTATTGACGACCTCTATGGCGCAGTGGGTGAAGGCTCGCCTGAGACGCAGAAGGTCGTGGGTTCGATTCCCGCTGCGGGACAAATGTTTGAACAATTAACCAATGTTTGTCTCGGGTCTGGGTGTTTTCTAAGAATAATATGAATGTATTTACAAAAAAAAAGTATATAAGTAGTATAATTATCAGTCATGTAGTTCCCATAATACAAGCTCTACTTTGTTTGGTGCTAGGTGTTGCTGTGTGAAAAATGTCCACCATTATTTATTTATATATGTAAGTGCTCGGAAACTGAGTCCACCAGACAAATCCTCAAGGCAAGGCAAGGCTTACTAATTACCTCCATGGATCAATCTGTAGATTGGTCTCCTAAAAATAAGCCTTTTTGAGTTGTCCCTGGTGACACTTCCGTACGTTGTATTATGGATAACTTTAGTCTTTGCTTCCGTTTTCTTCTTTGTGTTACTGTTTTTTTTGGGGCACAAATGTATCCGAACATATTTTGTTCCTAAGTATGATGTGTCGCTGTCACATACGTAAATTTAGGAAACGTCACATAAGACTGTCACTGTCAAACAATGGTCGCCGTAAGCAAATCGAGGAAAGATCATCAATTTTTAATAATTTTAAACTATTCCTCTCAATAATGGTGCTTATAGAGTGAAATAATAGTGGCTCTAAACAATGGAGCAGGATATTATAGAGTTTACGTTGCCGCCTGCCCCTCGGGGGCTGTGCTTCGACCGCAACGACTTCGTGAAGGTATCAGTCGGCGATTTTCCATTATATCTGGATTTTCCATGAATACTGAATGCGAAATTGAGTTATGGTATAAGTCTCGTATCATTTCAGTCCAATTTCTCCGTGGATAACTTTTTGACGGACCATCAAAATGTGGTTTCCTTGGAGTCGATGCGCGATGACTTGGGGGTCTATTTGAAAGTCCTGCGGCTAGCGATGATTGAACTCATCAACAAAGATTACGCAAATTTCGTAAATCTTTGCGCTACACTAATCGGATTCGATAAAGCAATATCCAAAATCCAGATGCCACTAGCACAGTTGAATGATGAAGTTGTTGTAAGTAGACTAACATGAATCTGTCTTTTTCTGCCTTAAGGCTAACTTTTACTAACAGTTTTACCTAATCTAGTGGGCATCTACACTATCTATAATCCAGCAGTATAATTGCTAAATGTTTGGAATTCCAACAAAGCTAACACAAACATGAAATGCTTTTATACTCATTATAAACATATTCTGATGAAAAAATATTGATTTTAGAGTGTCAAGCAATGCTTAGAAGATGCAATGAAGGAGTTATCAATGTGGATGAGCCAACGGCACACATTGCAGAAAAAGAAACAACACCTGAAATACTACAGTCAAACTTTTAACAGCTTAAGAACACTAGAGATTATTCTAAGCAACATTTCTGAGAGGAAAACAGATGAAAAAGCAGCATTAGCAGACCGTGCTGCCATGCAATACAACCAACTGAAATTCTCAATAGCAAAATGTGAGAATTTGGTAAAGTCAGACCAAAAAACACAATTTAAAGAAGTTGGACAAAAACTCATACAAACATTAAATGAACTGCTTTTCCAGTTTTGGAATGACAGTGATGAAGATAACTTACTCAAAGTGCTCATTATACTGTCATCTTTAGACCGTGTAGCAGAAACAGAGTTACTTTTACGCAAGCGAGCAATTGGGCCATTACTGCAAGACCTAATAAACGAAGCATCACTACAAAGAAGTAAAGATGGCCTAGAGGGAATCTATGAAAGAATCTTGACCCTCCTAAACACAAAACTAAAACTACTACTACTAGTAACACAACATTCCAAGTTGACATTTCTTGTAAAACAATATAGATTTTTAGTGAACTGCTTTTGGTGCGAAGTTGAGAGTAGGTTAGAGGTAAATTTATCATCAATTTTTGCTCCTGGTAACCCACAGATATTTTATAGGAGGTATAATGAAAGCTTGGACTTTGTAAGGAAGATAGAAAAATATTGTACAGATGAGGAAACTGTCAAAATGTTGCATGCAACTGTGGAATACAAAAGCTTTCAGAAACGATGGAACCTGCCTGTGTACTTCCAGATTAGATTCCAGGAAATTGCTGGTGAGAGTTATTTACATAAAGTTTATAAACATAAATACATATTATTATTGTAAGAAATCACACTTTATATTTGTAGTGTACTTTTAGAAAAATAGTTCCCGTTACTCAATGATTTTTTTAGGTGTCTTTTTTTACACCCAACAGTCACATATATAGTTCTAACCCCACACAAGGATTCCCTGTATCATGGGTTTTAGGAACTGCTTGTACCATGGTACCACAACACCCAGACCTGGAACAAATATCTACAGAACAAACATTTGCCCCGCAGCGGAAATCGAACCCGCACCTCTTGCGTCTCAGCCGGCTACTCGCCCGCCGCGCTACCGAGGTCCTTAATTCCCACAAACCCAAGCACTTCTCATGTCCTTATGCCATAATGGTAGATAAAAAATAAATTCCAACAACCAGGACAAAAGTTTGCTCTTGGATTCTAAAATACTACATCTTGATAATGTGGGGTACATTATTCAAAATGATACATAATACCTCATATATTATGTTTGTATAACATTATACAAACTGTCACAATGTTCAGCCAAAAGTTCTTCTATCCTATTGTATTTAACATTGTTACATGTAGATTAAATTACTTTAATTTAAATGTCTAATGTCCTGCCTTATCAGCAAAATAATTAAACAGTATTGATAGCTCTTATCGCGGCTCCATATAATTGGGTTTGTTTAGATCTCAACACAACTCATTCATTATCATCAATGGAACGGAGTCAAGGGTGCTTACGTCATGGATACTTGTAGGTACTGCTCTTGTTCCAATATTATATATAGAATGTGTTTTAGTTTCTGGCAATATTATTTATAGTTCACTACTATGTACAAGTCTACTTCATTAAACTTACAAATTACTCATAGTAATTTGTAAGTTTAAATATACTCGTCGAAAAGCTTGGCGGTACCTTTATACATCCTATTTTTTCAACAGTTATTTAGAATCTGACCTATATTGTTATGCCCAGTTTCGTCCACGGCAATGTGGATAGTGCTGAATGCGATGATATTAATCACATAACCCACTATAGGTTGTAGAGTACCTAACTACATAATATTCTCCAATAATTGGGGGAAAAAAATTGGGTAAAATATACCTGTAATGGCGTTATGAAATAGTTATGTTGTAAGGATGGAACCTTGTGATGAATATATAGGTACCTACTATATTGCATCACTTATTTCAAATATGGTTCTCAATAATTATCTCTTATCCTCCCTCAGGAAGCTACGAAGCCGCCTTACAAAAGACTCCCACGATAGAGCCATATGATGGATTCAGCTTAAAAGAGACACAGCAGTGTTGGAAGGCACTACAAGAGAGTTGGTCAGACGGGATCTACATCGAAGCTTTGGGGCATAAATTCTGGAAGCTCACACTGCAAGTCCTGTCGCGGTATGCTACTTGGGCAAGCGCATATTGTTCACAGGTAGGTATTTAAAAAAAACTCGAATCTTATATAAATAATCGACTACACAGCAAAGCCAGAAATTACCAAGATTATCTTTCTCATTGCGACCTGTCGTTTCTCACTCCAGCATTCTGTCATTGGGATTATTATTTATACTAATAAATAATAATGGTCACTCTTTTATATACAAGGTTGGTATAAAGTATTAACTTCATTTCAGGGATTCCCCCTATCTATGCGTTCTACTAGAATGATTAAAAATGCGTCACTATTGTTTCAGAGAACCACGCCACCGAAAAACGAACCGATAAATATAAACAAAGCCCTTGTTGAGAACAGTATTAGCATTTACGTGGATGTACAGGTGCTCATACAACGACTGCCGACGTTATTAGACCTTGTACAAAATAGATTCTCCGCGAACATAGATTTACTGAAAAAGAGCTTACAATCCTCAAAAGAAACTCTAAAAGGAACTAGGAACAATGTAAAAGAATGCATTGTGAATGAATTGTTTGTTAATTTCAATGTCCACCTGAAACAAGTTAGCGATATCCCAAGATTGTACAGAAAGACAAATCGCAGCGTACCAACGAGACCTTGCACTTACGTAGAAGTAATGACGAACGCTATCAGAGAATTCAGCGAAGACGCTTCCAGAAGATTAGACAGCGCATTCGTGGTTGAACTTCTCCAGGCCTTGTTAAATATTATGACTGTCTCGTGAGTACCTATTTCGAAATAAATCTAAATTTATCATAAGTGAGGTCATATTCTAATTAGATGCTTTTTCTTTTAGATACTACAAATATGTAGAAGATGTTTTGACCTCAGTTCATAAAACTGAAGAGTCCTTAAGAAGACTGAAACAGATAAGAGAATTGTCACAGCACAGTTATGAAAATGGAGGGGCCACAGATGCAGACAAAATCCGACTTCAACTAAATGTCGACGTCATTTTTTACGGAAAACTTATAGAATTACTGAAAATCGATGTACATAGTGTTCAGAAATATACAGAGTTAACTAATATGGTTACGGAAGCTGTTAAAAATATAGACATTAAATGATAAAACAAATGTGTTTTCTTTAGGAATAAAAAAACAGTATTCAACGTAAACATGTATTTTGATCAGCTGAATAAAAATTGTATGATTTGAAAAAATAGAAACCATCCACTTATTACTTAAAAATAACGAGTTATAAATCTTACTACTACTATTTGTGTGGAACAAAGTACTTCAGGATTGTGTTCGATTTAGGTTTGTTCGCGTTTCGCGGACTACTCCTTACGCCAGCTGAGCTGGATGGGTCCTTCCACATGGCTTTCAGCTCCTGCTGCATATCATCAGGCAGTGCACTGAAGACTTCCTTATCAACATAACTCGGACAGTCATTGCAGGCTCCATCTTCCACACCTTTCATAGAATCAGAAGTGTCAGACATATCTCGAGCGGGGCTAGCCCGAGGGGTCAACGACCGATCGCGGGAGTTCAGTCGCAACTCGGAAACTTTCTCCAACTCCTTGGAATTTAATCGGAGTTCGCCCACTTTCAGTTTACTCGGCGACGCGACTTCTTCCTTTGCGAGGCACCTTCTTTTAGCTATCCAATTGACCTTTTTAGGTTTTTTTGGAGATGGTTCGACTTCGGCGTCCGAATGGTCTGTTGTTGTGCTACTGCTGGGAGACACGGCCGAGTAATCCATGGATGAAGCAGATGTGTCACAGTCATTTGATAAATTAAGTACTGATTGGACGGATATATCATTCATCAGGTAGTTCACTATGGAACTTCTCCCTGTCATTCGCTCCTGAAACTTTGTGAATGCCAGACCCACAAGAGTTAAATGGAATGGTTTAGTTAGATCAATCAGCTTGTTGAATAATTTCATTACTATCGCAAGGAGTTTTTGTTGGCCGGCATCAGTTACTGTGAGAACTCCATTGGTCAGGGAAAAGATTGATGGAGAGATTTGACTTTGTCGTGACTCCCGGTGACTGCTTAGCCGCTTAGCATCTTTTTTTCGCAGTGTTACCCTCAGGGAAACGGGAATGCGTCCATCCTCCCTGACCAAAACAAGAAGTCTCTGTAGCAAAGCAGAGAATTTGTCTTCAACCTCACTTTTAACACTAACTGTCTTGAAACTATCTTCCAAACCAATGCTCTGAGGCTTGCCGGACTGCTTAACTGGTGTATTATCTTCTCCCAAACTTAAGGTCTTCAATCTAACAGCCATGTCACTACTGAAATGCTTTTTCAAGTCTTCCAAGGACACCTCCTGCAGATCCTTTATGGATATGATTTTCTGAGAGATGAGAGCTTCAGTAGTTTTAGAACCGATACTTGGAATGGAACGGACACTTGTTAGAGATGTCATAAAACTAGTTGCATGCTCCGGGAATATAATTGTTTGGTCATTAGGCTTGTTGAATGGACAGATAAGTTTAGCTAGCAACTTGTTATGTGCAATACCAGAGCAAGTTGTGAAACCTAGTTCGTCATATATTTTTTTTCTTATTTCACTGGCTATTTGTGATGCTATTCTCAGTCTGTTGTGGCAGCCACAAGGGCATTCTATGCTTGGTTCATTGTAAATGTGGCCAGTGAGTGTTGCACTCTTTTCATTCATAGTTTTTAACTTATCCTGAATTAAATTTGTGACATCTATAAAGTTTTCATCCATACCCAACTTTTCTACAGGACACTTCCAGCCCTGCATGGCCGCGAATATCTTATTAGAAGCAGTTCTGTAGTCATGTAGATCCTCTCCATTCACCAAAGTTAGATTCGGACAAAGTTTTAATGCATCCGATACTAGCATGCACTTTTGTACGCCGTACTTCCTGGCTTCGTAATTGCTTGTTACGACGATGTTTTTCTGTTGAATACCAAGCGGGACATCGCGAAGTTCGGGCTTTCGCAGCATCTCTACTTGAGCATAGAAACAGTCCACGTCTATGTGAATTATACTTCTGGAGTGATCTCTATCACTCTCATTGTAAGCAGAGCCGCTAGTATCCATGTTCCTGCAAAAATTTAAAAGTCAGTTCGATTCTAGATTGGTAAAACTAAGTTTTACCTGTTACGAGGCAAAGTATTGAATTGTAAAAAAATCGCTTACCTGTCGTCCATGGCTTTGTTGTAAGTGGGTAAGATAGCTATGTAGGCTCATTAATCACGGTAATTTGTTTAGAATTACTGCTTTTCTTTTAGAAAAATCCAAAATATTGATATTTTTCATTGGACAATCACGACACATCAACACGGCCAGTGTTGCCAAAAAAAATATATGGCTCTTTCTTTCTCTTTTGTTAGTGATGCCTGTTCTAGTTTCGTCTGTACAGGCACGATGTATAAAAAAAAGGATTGAATTCCCCTAAGTGAACTAGAACGAACTATTCAGTTGTACTCGTTCCTAATAGTAAACTAGTTCATTAATTCATTTAGGGCACAAAGTCTGCATGACGAAAAAGTTCTTCGTAATTTTTTTCCAAGTAAAAAATCGTAATTCCAAGGCAAGTGCCATCAGTTTGTGTTCCAATAAGTGGCAATGGGCTTGCAACCTGCCACATGGAATCCTAAATTATCTATATCTGAGGATTTTCATCGTGGGGAATAGTCGTGAGCGTGTTTGTTTGTTTTTGTTTATTGTTATTATTAATAAAAATGACAGCCTGAAAAGCATGAAGGATACACAACATTTTTTTGAATTTTTGTTTCTGTTTTCAAATTTTAATGACATAATACAATTTAGCCGAGCTCAGTACTATTAATACTAATAGTACTAGAAGTCCTAACTAGTTCAATTGTACTAGGACGGAGCGATCTCTTTACTGACCGAGCAAGAACAAAGTCTATTAATTTCGATTAAAAAAAGTCAAACGTCACGCACTTCAACTTTACTTTCACCATTCCAACTTTACTGTCATCACAATTAATATTGCCATTGCAGTCCTTGTACGTTCATTTAATTGACTTTTGCGTAAGAAACATTTTGTAAAATTATCTTGTAAGGAAAGATATCTGACTGATTCATCGTGTTATCCGATCATGGTCATATTAAACACATTTCCACAAGTTTATGACAGTAGAATGAAACGGACATTGGCAGAATAGTGACAAATAGTCATTCAAGTCCTATTCAAGAAGACATCGTCTTTGTCAATAATGTCATTCCGTGATACTGACTGATGTGATGAGGGGTGAAAATTAGACTCAAGAATGACAGGAGTTCCTCACTTCAGCTACATTTCAGAGAAATGTTAAAAAAATATTAATATCCTTCGCTCATTATCTGGCGTATGGTGGGGTTCCCATCCTTATTGCCAAAAACTATTATATAATGCCATTGTTCGTAGTCATATGGACTATGGGTCCTTTCTTTTAGACCCATGTACCAAAATGGCATTGGGGAAATTCTTGGAGCAATGAAGTCCTCTCCTATAAACGCAATGCAAGTGGAATGTGTTGATCCTCCTCTTTGTTTGAGAAGACAGTACCTTGCAGATCGATTCTTTTTTAAATTAGTACAATATTCTCATCATCCTCTTTTGCAAAAATTAAATGAGCTTTTTAATTTAATTGAATCTTTCATCGATAACATTCAAGACAAAATTCCATGTTTAATTCGTAGTTTCATAAAATATTCTCGCCTGCCACACCCTGTCATTCAGAATCGAATTAACCCCCTATTTTCAACTACATATGAAGCCCTAGTGTATCAACCAAATATTATACTCGATTTTGGAATAGCTAAAGGTTCGGTGGTTGCTCGCGATTCATTTAATAAGCAAATGGCTACTAAATTTAATGGCTGGCTTTCTATATTTACTGATGCCTCAAAATTACATGACTCCAGCCCTGTTGGTGCTGCTGTTTGGATTCCTTCGTCTAAAATTATATTAAGCTTTAAATGCCCATCAGTATCTTCTGTCTTTACGGCAGAATCTGTAGCTCTTTTAGAGAGTATTCTTTATATTAAATCTCATAACCTTAATAATTCAATTGTATTCACTGACTCTAAAAGCTCCCTCCAGGCTATACTTTCTAACCCTTTTCGATCCAAATCCAGATTCCCCGTTATCCTTAGTATTCGTGAAGCTCTGTATAGTTGTCATACGATCGGAATTAATATTGTGTTAGCATGGATCCCTGGTCATTCTGGAATTCCAGGCAATGAAACAGTCGACTCCTGCGCAAAATATGCTGCTCAGACAGGCTCCCATGAATACTTACATATTTATTCCCACGACCTTTGTTTAGTTCCTAGTTCGCATTTGTCAACTTCCTGGTCTCGTATGTGGATTACTTCCAAAACTCTGAAAGGTAAACACTATGGTGATATTCAACCCGAAATTCCAATAAAACCCTGGTTTTTTAAGTTCCGCAAAGCTGACAAAATAACAACGTCCACTATCTGTCGTTTACGATTAGGTCATGCTTGCACACCAGTTTTTCTAGCCAAAATAAGGGTCAGGGATCACTCCTTGTGTGAATGTGGATTAGATGAAGGAAATGTTGATCACCTTTTATTCTCTTGTCCCAAGCTACGGCTATCTTTATATGATGTCACTCCTCCAGAAATCCCTCGTCCTCTCTCTTCTAAATTTTTACTATCCCTTGTCTTCACCCCTTTTATATGTTTATTATGTAAATTTGTATCCAATAATAAAATAAAATTATGATAATTATGCATTTATAAGTTCCTTTCACAATGTTAAATGTACAGTATGTGTGTCTTGTCTCTGTATTTGTGTTGTTCCTTTCTTTTCATTTAATAAATCAACTTATAATTAAAAAAAAAAAAAACTTTTCGTTCTATTTTATACCGGACAAATTTCGGTAAACTCCTCTCCATCGCCTTATTTTTTTAAATCTTGTTGACCTGACATTGGCAAAATTGTGGCAACCCTAACCACATATGCCATTAGCAAAAAAGTTGAAGTTGAAGTTGAAGTGATGAGGGGTGATAGCAGCATTGCCAGAAGGTTACTTTTTTAACCTTTTAGGTGATGTTTAACTACGTCGGGATACTTTCTGGATAAGAATAAGAATTTATTTATTTGACACACACACATACATACAACATTACAAGACATAATACATGGAACAAATAATCAAATAATCTAGTCACTACAACATAAATAAAGAAGAGAAAAGTATAAAATAATTAGAAGTTAGTGACATAGACGTACACAACTTAAAAGGTTACTTTTAGGTGTTTTTTTCTTGATCCAAATTGAAACGGAACGTAGTAATATTGTAAAAAAATATATATGAAAAACGATATAAAAAGTTATATCGTGTATACTTAGAATAGTAATGGAAAAAATAGTAAGTTAATATAACCAACATCTGTCTATCAACTTCTATCAACCATCTATCAACATTGAGTACCTTATTATTGGGAAAAAATATGAAAGGTTACTTTTCACACCAAAAGGTTACTTTTTATCTGTTTAAGGTAACTGTTGACAAGACCCGGCTGGCAACACTGGATGATAGCAAAGCAAGCAAAGTGGGTGTTTTTCATGTTCTGGTCAACAAAAGATTTTGGCAAATAGGCAGTTTTCTACTGTTAAAAACAGTTATGACCACTTAAATAACTACGATGGAGGGATTGCCTTCGGGTGATATACCGGCAAAGTATCAGAAGTTGGCGTCGGAGTACTCAAAAGTAGGTTTACAAAGTAACAATATTAAAGTGCTGTGAAACACGATTGGTAATTTGATGTTTCCGTTGTTTCAGCTGCGAGTTCATGTGAAAGTGTTAAAGAAGGGTGTTTTGGACGAGCAGGCGAAGTCTAACGAACTGAGGGAAACGTTAAAAGAGCGGGAGAAGTCTCTTAGGAAGGGGGAGTTGGAGATAGACTCCCTTTCTTTTAGGAACCAGCAGCTAACGCGGCGGGTTTCCGTCCTTCAGGACGAACTTGAGGCTTACCAGGTCATTATCCCTATTGTGCTTGGTTAATCTTGTCTTGAAAGAAAAAAATACCCTACAACCTGTAACTATTCATCAGGTCTAAGTAGTGGGACAAATGATTGAATGATCTTCCAGGTTGTGTGTTTATGGTATCTTCACAATATTACTTGTAGTTTCTGATACCCATATTATAGTGAATCATAGTGTAAGTTTAGAAATACCTACATAATACCCTACTATGTGACCTCACTTTAAAACTATCAACATATTTTTTATAGAACTTAAATTCAAGTTTTGAATACTAATATTAAACTTCTCATTTATACCATAGTTTATTTCTTAACCCTGTAAATTCATTTAAATTTAATTTAACTGATGCACAATTTATTTAATATGTAATGCTGGATTTTTTCACACAGCATCATCTAGCCCCAAACTAAGCAAAGCTTGT
Organism: Perizoma affinitatum; assembly: GCA_961405105.1. Lineage (NCBI taxonomy): Eukaryota > Metazoa > Arthropoda > Insecta > Lepidoptera > Geometridae > Perizoma > Perizoma affinitatum. Next base: position 8,720,807 of record OY560205.1, on the reverse strand, counting down.
GTTATGTGAACAACATGACTGATATACTACTTATATACTTTTTTTGTAATTACATACATATTATACATAGAAAACACTCAGACCCAAGACAGATATTTGCAGGTCATACAACCATTTGTCCCGCGGAGGGAATCAAAACCACAACCTTTTGCATCTCAGGAGGGCCTGAGCCCACTGATGCCCACTGCGCCACAGAGGTTGTCAAGCAATAATAATACAAATTGCTTGTAAATCTCTTACAAGCATCATATTTCGTATTTTATTTTATACAAGCATGATAATTATTAACTTATGGAATCCCATTTCAGAAATATTAAAATAAACTTGCTGCCCACTTGTCTTGTTTCTGAAGTTTATATCCTTTCAGTTGAGACTAACAAAGAAATCTAAAGGTAAGAATGATGACAAACAACCTTCCTCCAGCAGTGCAGCTCCTCCGGATTCAGGTCTGCTACAGGAAGAATTGCAGAAGAAGATCATTGAAAATGCCCAATTTGCATCTCAGGTATGAACTCAACATTAGGCCTGAAATATACAAAATGATATTGAGGGATGCAATGGGCACTGTCTTAATATAATAATTAATACACAATCCATCAAATTAGTTATATTAAATTTCACTAACCTTTTTCTTTTTAATAAAAGATAAATTTTAAGATCTGTTGAGACACCTGTTATCTATTCTACCAGCAACCATGAGACCTGCAAAGTCTTTGAAACATCAGGAATAACAAGAAACAAGTCCATTAATAAAATCATTTTAACACATAGATTGCTGTTACCATGGTCACTGCCACAATACCTAGTGAAGGTAATATTTAATAAAAAGTTAATTACATGTCTATTTACATAATTCTGCAATATTCTATGGATACTGCGAAATGTATGGTATCTATATAGTAAACAGATAGCCATTGCTGGATATCCAGTCCTAGGGACTATATAATATTGTTTGTATAGAAACATGACTCATCTGTTAGCATTAATTTAGAAGTGACTGGTACTATTTATATCAATACTTCTAAAACAACTGTTTATGAGCAATGTGGTTTAAGCCGTGTGCACAAAATAATGAACAAGTATGATCAAACAGCTTTGTATGTATTCATAATTTTCAATTCCGAGTTTATATTCTCATTTCGAGCAAATTTTCTATTAACTCCATCTTATGTGAAAGTCCAACCTAAATCAACGAGTGCCAATGTTGTGAAGCATTATGTCATTCATAAAACGTTAGGTACTTATAGTGTTCAGCGAGTGAACCTAAAAAAATGTATAAATGTTTTGTGTATTTTTTTGGGTTTCCTTTTGTCAAGTAGGTCATTTGAAATGACAGTTCTGTTTTGTATAACATTTTAAATTAATTTGGTAGACTGAGGAATACGAACATGCACAGTAGAGTCTCGGCCAGAACTGTGCTTAAGCTAAGTAGCTGAAGTAAAACATCTTTACAGTTCAAGATTTTTATAATATTCCAAATATATCAACTCGTCGAGACTAAAACTCGCAACCTCACGCTTAGCGCCAAATTCATCCCAAGAATTTCGAGCAGGCTAGTAACGATCTCGTGGTCAAGTTGGTATAGGACCCGTGTACCAAGCTAGTGGTCGCGGTTCTTTTAGGATATCTAAAAAATAGTATTATTAATATAATTAACTATAAGTTTTTTTTACTGATCTTTATCGCGTTTACGTTTCCCGACGTTTCATCTGTGTTGCAACAGCCGTGTCACGAGATGACAAAGACCCGTCAAAATCTTATAATTTTAATTATAAGTATTATAGTTATTAGTTATATTATAAAAGTCCTCAGATATCATTTAAGTATGGTTTAACACTTAAAGAACCAATTAAGCATTTTTTCAGTTATCAGACAAATCATTTGAGATCTCCCAGCTGAAAGCCTCTCTCGAAGATTATCAGAAGCACATTAGCGAGAGTGAGAGCAAGTACAAATGTGAGATAGCAAAGCTACGGAACAAGAACCAGGAACTGCAGCTTTCTTTGGAAGAGGCTCAGAGAGATCGGGTCAGCGGCACTCCGAGTAAATTGCACCTGGGCAGTCAGGCAGCTAGTTGTAACGGGGATTTCTTATCGGAAGGGGGCAGTTTGGTAAGAATTATTTATTTGATGGAAAGTCAACGTCACAATAATTATTTAATTTAATTCAAATTGTTGTTTTATTTAATTAATAATTGTTTTAAAATTTTCATCTTGTGAGACACAAAAAGAGGGATTTTGTAAGTTTGAAGCCTCTGGGAGGGTGTGGGGGTGTGTACAGTCGTACATATAGCGTCATAATTTTTCGTGGTGTTGCATCGCAATTTGTATTTCTTCAATTTTTATTAAAAATACTTGTCAAAATTAAAAATCCGGATTGCCGCCAAAACTACACCGAAACAATAAATATTTTTTTTAGATTCTAATTTTGAAAATAGAACGCAAATACTCTGTAAAGCGATACTTTAAAGAGGTTTAGTGTTCAAGGAGTTGTTATTGTATTTATAATCGGACACATAAATTACTAATTATATTTACATGTAACAAATCTGGAAGATTTCTTTTCAGATTCATTGAAAAGTAAAAATTAAATTCACAATTTGGTTTAACTAGAGAGTGTCCCTAACTAGTTGACCACGACTGTATATTAATTATTTTAAGGTTTTAAGTCTAATTTTCTTTCCAGCTTGGTAGTGAAGATGCACTCAGTTCTGTGGACGATTTGAATGTGAACGAGCAACTTAGTATGAAGGCACATAGCTTAGAACAGGTACTAAATAAACATATCCAACTATCAACTGCTAAATCATCATCATCATCCATCACAATAACTGCTTATCAATGAAGATTGTGTGCGTGAGAAGTCCATCACACATACAATCTTCATACAAAATATGTATGAAACGTATTGTGAACTAGGTAAAGACATACATTATGTTTATATTTCTTTGCAGGAAAATCAGAAGCTCCGTATGGAATACGGCATGCTTCAGCTTGAGAACGAGAACTTGACTCTAGAAATAGCGAAGCACGTGTCTGCATCGCAGAGGAGACGGGGTGACGGTCACGACTCCGGAGACTTCAATGCGTATAGTGAAACCTCTATAGGTTAGTAAAACTTTCAAGATAAGGTTTGTGAAATTTCTAATAGAAGTTTCACACATCTAATAATTAAATTTCTATTATTTTAAGTGAAACCTATATTGTATAGGTTAGTTAAACTACCATTAGATTATTGAAACTTCTATAAGGTAAGTGAAACCTCTATTCTATAGGTTAGTGAAACTTCCATTAGATCATATTAGATTAGTGAAATTTGTATTGTAATTGAAAGCGCATAATAATCTGTTATTAAATTAATTATTCATTATTTTTCTCGTTTTAGTGTCTGTTTTTTGGTGCCATTTTGTTGTTATTTTTGAAGTCTTTTTTTTTTAAAGTTTGTACGATTTTCTTTATCTTCATAGATGGTGAAGGCAGAGTGACAGGGTTGCTGGGGAGTTTAGAAGTCCCATTCCTTCTGAGCCACGAGGTGGAATCTAGGGAGGAGCGGATGAAGACGTACTTTAGGAACAAGATTAGCGAGCTGAAAGTCGAGGGAGAGAATATGAGCAGCACGACTGAACATTATATTGTAGAGGTGAGTGGATAAAGAGATTGTACGATTTTTTTTTAGGAAAAAATAAGAACTGCCTCCAATACTTAACGGGAAGTTTATAAAATCCTCAATATGAAATTTCATATTAGGGATGGGTTTTGGTCCATGCTTGAAGTATACCTTACCCATTAAAAAAGATACATTAAAATAGATTCACGATTGCCGAAGATAACGCGTAACAATACAAACAAAATAAAAAATATAGGTACAGACGAATTGAGAACCTCCTCACTTTTTGAAGTCGGTTGAAAATAGTAATTTATTATTTTTCACTGCACTGCTATTAGGCGCGGTACCGCTTATTACGTTAATGAGTTCCATTATGTCAAGTTAGTATATTTTGCAAAAGTAGGTTAACTTTATTGAGGACCTATTTATATGAATGCAGGCCTCTTTGTTATCGTGAATGCGATTGATGAACAGGTGTAAACTTGTTCTTACCTAATTGCTAAAGACTTTGGCAAACAGAACGCGTACCTAACGCGTGATACAATACAACACAACTCACGCCGAGTGGGAGTAGCACATGACGGACCAATCAGTATGCACAACTAGTTGTGTCATCGGGACAACTGCATGCCCAAATATTAGACCCAAGTCAATTTTCAGTTTTGTGTCTAACACGCAACTGAAAAAGCGAGTCGGATCTTCCTGGGCGGATCCGACTCGGATAGGTTAGGTTTTTTTATGACCACCCAGAAAGGATGATATCATTTTCTATGCAAAGAACACTTTTACCAAAACTAGTTCTGCTTAGTTGTGTCTAACGGAACTTATATTTGGGATAGCACAACTGGTTGTGCATACTGATGGGTCCGTGAGGAACACCTGCTCGGCGCTATAGCGCACTCTGACACGCCATAGGTACGCTTTCTGTTTGCCAAAGCCTTAATTAAGGGGACTAACCCTATGATCACATTTTCATACATTTTTCTTAAAATTATTAAATAAAACAATATTAGATAAATATTTCCTATGACACTACTGATCGCGGAGTAGTGTCATCGGAGAAGCTCTTTTCCTCATGGCAATACCGGAAACGACTATAGCACTAATGGTTGCGACAAGGTAGATTGTTTTAAATTTAACATTTACTTTCGGCTTCCAGTGTGATATGCTGGCACTACTGGTTGTACCAAGTGGTTGTGCCCATGGGTAATAACCAGTTTTTTTAGTACAAGATTTACAATTGCTCTTTGCTTCCAGTGTGATATGCTGCGGCTGCGACTTGAAGAGATGGAGCGTGACAAACAAACGGACGAGAACACGTTACAGGACAAACACAACACCATTAGTCGGTTGGTGAGTACATAATCAGTATTTTATATTGTCTGGAAGAAATAGCTTTGAGCGATAAGACTACACATTGCGCCTTGTATGCATTTTTCATTTCTTTGTTTTTTTTTAAGTTTTCTTTGGTGTGCAATGAATAGTTATATATATTTTGTGTTTGCTTAACTGAACAATGTGAATTCCATTAGACAGAGCGAGGATTTCGGCGCATGCGTTTGTTCGCACAAATACTTGACCAAAACCAAATTTCGCTCTTTTCTATCTTTACGGTAGACTTTTATTCCATTCATTCTATTATTTATTTGAACAAAACTGACAGAGCACTGATTTTTACTGTGTATTCTTGATTAGTTAGAAACTTTATGGATTATCTTTTTAAACTATTGAGTAGTCAGAATAACACCCAATATCAATAGACAATGTCCAGCGCTAGAATTTGCAGGCACTAACATATTCCGTGACAGTGTCGATATTTTTGTGTGCTCATAATAATTAAATACACTAATTGTAATGTCCATTACAATGCCTACTTATAATTACTCATGTTTTGATGCAAACTTGTGTTTTGGATACAATAATAACACTTCAAAAACTAACTCATGGCAATGATTTTAACATTTAAAGCAATTTCATACATAGTAGGTCAGTTTTTATATCCATTGTGGTTATAAAATACTACTAACTTCCTATAGTAACTACCCAGCTTGTTAAATAAATAAATAAACAAAACGGGTTATTCCACAAATCCCGATTAAGAGGGAACACGGGAATCTAATAAAAACTAGCTTGATAATCGCACTAAAGGGGGAAAACTAGAATCGAAAATGCTTATTTTACTTTTTCCCTTGAATTCCACATTAGGGGGAAAAGTGGATTCTAAAAAAATAAGTCTTGAATTCTCCCATTAACTGAAAGAAAACTGTTTCCAGTACCACTAATAGTTGTATTGTAATTTTAGGAAGATGAGCTCCATGCCACATCCCGTAACTACGAGGAACAGATGTCGGTGCTGACGGAGCACGTCGCCGGACTCAACGAGCAGTTGGCCAGGCAGCATGATCAGATACAACTCCTCAAGCATCAGCTCTGCACCAAGAAGAAATAACAACATCAGCTGAAGACCAAGAAAAATAATAACAGCTGAGCACCAAGTAAAAAATAACATCAGCTGAACACCAAGAAAAAATAACAACATCAGCTGAAGACCATGAAAAAACAACATCAGCTGAACACCAAGAAAAAATAAAACAGCTGAGCACCAGGAAAAAAAACCTCAGCTGAACACAAAGAAAAAATAACAACATCAGCTGAAGACCATGAAAAAACAACATCAGCTGAACACCAAGAAAAAATAAAAACAGCTGAGCACCAGGAAAAAAAACCTCAGCTGAACACAAAGAAAAAATAACAACATCAGCTGAAGACCATGAAAAAACAACATCAGCTGAACACCAAGAAAAAATAAAAACAGCTGAGCACCAGGAAAAAAAACCTCAGCTGAACACAAAGAAAAAATAACAACATCAGCTGAAGACCAAGAAAAAACAACATCAGCTGAACACCAAGAAAAAATAACATCAGCTGAACACCAAGAAAAAATAAAAACAGCTGAGCACCAGGAAAAAAAACCTCAGCTGAACACAAAGAAAAAATAACAACATCAGCTGAAGACCAAGAAAAAACAACATCAGCTGAACACCAAGAAAAAATAACAACATCAGCTGAAGACCAAGGCAAAACAACATCAGCTGAGCACCAAGGTGGCAAACAAGCATACGGCCCACCTATTGGTAATCGGTTACCATAGCATAAGGACATTTGCAACACAATAGTCATAACACCTGAATTGGGATTGCTGACCATTTAAAAAAATAAAACGCCCTTGTTTGAAGATCCTCATATTCGTTCACTCGTTCTAGAATAAGAGTAATGATTGAGTAGAGATAGAACAGTCCAGATGATCAGAGAGCACTGTTTCAGAATAAAGGAATTTGTCTTCTCTTCTCTTCTTCAGTTGGCTTGGTGCTCATGCTAAATCTGCAGAAAAACTTTTTTTTCTGCATTTATTTTTTTGCAATTTTACGAAGAAATGACAGGAAATGTAGTACTTGTGAGGCATAACAGGTGTTCTGTAATTATCCTTTTATGTTCGTTGTCTATGAAATTTTAGTATCTATACATATAGATACTAAACATTTTAGGTGCTTGTCCTATTACTTATTTATAGTCAAAAAAAACGACGGCACCAAAGGATATCATTAGCTAATCATTAAGTCTTGGTCATAAAACAATAACTATGTAGAAGTGATTCTTTGTCACTTTTTGTGAAGAATAAAATAGGCAGTCGCGTTATTTATTTTGTGTATGCCGTCGAAGCGAAAAGGATAAGAGGGCTGTTAATAACTTCTTTCTAGAGAACAGAGTTTCACTTCTATGCAACATTGTTTATTTTATGTCATCAAACATTAACAATGCGAATGTGGCGAGTCGTTTACTCAGTATAAGAAGGCCTCTTATCCATTGGACCAATGCCAATTTTAAGGTTGGATAAGTCTGGATAGAGGTGGCTCTAGCTAGACCGTTCGCCATGGCACTCTGGGTAGGCCTATGTTCAGCAGTGGTTATCTACAAGCTGATGATCATGATACTTACAATGTTATGGTCTAGTGAGATTTTAAGACCATTCTTTTTCGATCTCTTGAATAAAATATTCAAAAATATAACCTTAAACAATAGTTTACGGATATGACCGTTTGGTGTTACCATTGTAACGATTAGGACAAAATTACGTCCCTGATACGCCTTAATATCATGTTAAAGAAAATAAGAATTACTGAATCGAAACTACGCTAATAAAATGATTTTTTTGTAAGATTTAAGTAAAATGTATACTTACATGTAAAATGTTATCAAGTTGAGATCTTTATTCTGTTTTGTAAGGTATTTTATTTAGAGTATACATCATACCTACCATCATACAGTTTTTAATTTTCTGATTTTAACATAATATATTTTTATTTAATCTAGTCCTCACATTCCTAAGGCAAATAACAAGGCCTAAGATAAATTCGTAATTGGCTAGTGATTAATTTTATTTGAAAATAATGTGGTTTCTAAATTGAGTAAAAAATAAACAAGATATGATTGCTGACAGATTAATAATATAATTTTATTGACTCAGAAAAAGAACTATTACCAGTTATGAAAAGAGCCAGTATTGAAAATTATTCTAGTTTTTTACAAACCATGCAATTTATAAAATCATCAACTTTTTAATGTAACAATAAGTCCAAAAAAATATATTAAGAAACATCTATAAAATAAATATATAGGTATATACAATATTATAATTACATGTAATTGTTAGATAAATAAATTATCTAGTTTTTACTCAAGTTTTTATTTGAAAGAAAATGCAAAAAAAACTTGCTCCAGAAAATGTATAAGTCTGCATTGGTATTTAAGATGTTGTTTGGAGAATGTGTGAGTCGCGGGCAATGGATATGCGTTTTAACTTGGCTTAGATAACTTGGAGATTGCAATGATACGTTTAACGATAAACTAAGACAGGCTGAGAAAAAAAAAACAATTTGCAAATCGTCAGAGTAAATAAACAAGAGTTGGTGTTGCAAGAGTTGATAAACAAATTATTCTGCTTTGGGACAAACGTTTGCGTGATCTGTAAATGTTGGGACCAGGACCATGTTGAATGCTATAAATAGATTGAATGTATACAGATTTATGTGTGCATAGTGTACCTATTAAATGTTTTTTTTATTGGAGGATAGGTAGGAATAAATAGTTCTATCCCCTGTTGAAGACTAGGGGACAGATATAACTTTATCAATAAAAAAAAAGTTCTGTCCCCCTTTTCAGACAGATCGAACTTTTTTTCCCAACTGTCACCCTAGGGGGACAGAGCAGGGTGACAGATGGGAATAATTCTATTTAAATAGGAAATAAATAAAAACACGCTTCTTAGCACAACTTTGTATTATAACGATAATCATAAGCACCTTATAATATGTCATCTGTTACATTTCTTTGTTTCTCAACCGTTACATTATCGTTATAATTATTTATACAAAATCTTTATCCATAGTTACATCAGCTCATCGCAACAACTTCCACATTTGGAGATCTACGAAATAAGCAACAGACGGAAGGTAGTTTCTAAAGCAAAGACTTTTAAGGAACATTACAATCTATCATAATGCAATAGTCTAGAATCCTTTGCTTCTAAGAGTTTCTAGCTCTACGGCTTGGACAGGCAGCATAGGAAACTAGAGTAATGCATCGTAATAAATCGCAGAGTCCGCCGTCATGCATAATGGAAGGCTCCTAATGAGCTACAAAGATTTAAGATCTACATTTCCAAGCAGTTGCTGTAAAGTTTTGTTGAATTCAGTCGCTAAAACCACGAGATTTTAATTAATAAAATGATATCAGTAGGTATATGATTGGAAATCTTTTGACCTCGGACTGATTTGGGTAAAGTTTACTAGCATTGTGTATTACTAGAATATTTGTGAAGCCATTTACAACCCTATCATTATGAAGATCAACGCTAAATTAAAAATGCCTTTGTTACCCAGTACTCGTAATAAGTAGCTGTATTACCAGCTACACGGGCAATTCTGTCTTAAGTCTTAAAATAACTATAATTTTCTTTGAATCTAGTGGACTAAAGACAATCCGTGTCTAACTAAGTATAATAATTTGCTAAAAATAAATTGAAATAACTTAGGCCCGGCGTAAATCATAAGCTGGTTCGGCCATTTTCACCAATAACTCCAATAACATTGAACGACATACGAATATGGTAGATACCATACCTAGCGAGTTTACAATAAAAACTGACTTGCAAAATATTTAACGATGAAATTTGAGTTCTCAGTGAAAACAGCGAACCAGAACTTAGACATAACATATTTTCATAATATGATTTACGAGCGTATTTAAAAAAAAATCCCGTCTCTACATTTGGTTATACAAAATAACAATAACTTAATTTTGATGTTATGGCTCTCGTGTGAACATGTTTTTTTTAATATAAATCTACGTAATATTAGGTATTAAATTAATACAGTGATTCTAAAACTATATCTCTCTATGTTGCTGGTGGTTTTCAAATGGTGCTTAAAATTATAATTTATCTGGCAAGTCTGTTCACTTTCAGATTTTTTTATATGCATCAACCCCTTCTTACCTTTTATTACTATAAATAAGCCTAAGCATATATTTATTTAGTTATGTAAAAAAGTATTCAACAGTGAATTGGAAAATATTTTAATGAATTATCGGCTTTACATAAGCGAGTAAAATAACGTGACGCGAGTAAATGGTGTGATAACACCATATTTTCATCAACGACAGAATTTCTTACTCAAGAGATACGACCTCAAATTGACAGTTTTTTTAAATCAACTTAATTTGACATGACTATTTTAAGTGCCTAAGAGTTGGAAGGCTTATAATTTATTGGTGAACCAGATTAGTCTTATTATTTTAGACCTTACAGGTCCAATCAGTGATAATTATTAAAATATTTCCAATTTTTATTTTCATTATTTCAATACAGATCCTCAAAAGAAGACCAATAAAGCCATTAGAAACGTTTCAAAATTCTATTAAAACTTTGAAACCATATTGAGGCGATATCTGATACAAAAACTTACATTCTGAAAAAACAAAAATACTTTAAATAAACTTTCAAGGAAACCACAATAAGTAGAATAATATTTCTTTAAAATACCTTAAATTTCTTTAAAATAAAAACAACAAAACAAAAACAAACACGCTCAAGACTGTCGTCCCCATGGTGAACATCCTCAGACACATACTCAGTGAGTAGATTTTTGAGGATACCAAGCAGGGGCAGAGGCACGTCCGACCATTATATTTGGTACATGCCCGCGTTTTGCAAGATAGCATTCCACGTGCAGGTTGCAAGCCCATCGCCGCTTATTGGAACACTAACTGTTGGCACATGTCTTCAAATTTTTGGTTCTAGAGCTTTAAAATAATCAGTAAGAAAAGAAAGAAGAACACTTGAAGATTGATAAAATAACCGTCGTAACAGTTTGTAAATTAATATCGCCTCTACAATATGCTTCATGCAAGTCCAATGGTTCCAAAACTCTTATCAGGCATGCTTTGTATTTTACTGACCTTGATATCAACTCGGCCATATTACTAACATTATTCATTCACAAACTTGTAACAACTCTATTAATATAATGAACAAATAATATAATACACTATTTTTATCCACCAATTAATTTCAACAGTTATTTTTACAAAAGGCGTAATTTATAACCTATCTTACTGTTAATTCAAGTCCAGCTTATATTATATTTTATTGCAAAACACAGGTGTACATTTAAAGTTGTCGTGGATCAACAAAATACATTAAAATTTTATAATAACGTGTACTAACTAGTTACAATAATAATATAGAATAGTTATTTTCATTTGTAAACAGCGTCCTTTCGCGTTTTAATTCGAAGAATATGGGCACTTCAGTGAATTTAAATTGGCTGTGGCGTTCTGTATCTCGTCGTTTTACTGAACATTTTTGGGCACGCTATATTTAAATTTAAACATACTAAATTACTAGTAGTAACAGCCATATATGAAGTCACTTAGTCATGATTTTTGCACATTCAAATGATGTCCTAATTCCACTCATCATAGTAAATTTATGGTCACGTTAATCGCCAATTAATTGACCGTGTTGGTCGATTCTCACTTGTGGTTCCGTATTTTAGCACTGACCAACCTAGTGGGAATTCACCGCCCTACCATTCATCACGTCACCGACACTTTACTCACGATTCGAAGATTTGATCCGATACTAGGATATTTTTAGACATTGACAGAAAACACCTGTCATCCACATAAACTGTAACCGAATTTAATTAATAATCTGTAGCTAGAAGTTGAACTAGCTGCTTCATCCTGGCTAAGGATCCAACACAAGTCTTTTGCGTTCAGGGGCATTCTCTGGGCTTGAATATTTTCTTTTCTCACCCTGTTTGGATGTTTCCTCTCCAGACTCGAGGCCTCTATTCTCCATTTTACTGTCTCGTTCGGAGATGCCTTCTGAACTAGCCCTGTGTTTAGAGATAACTGCTGATCCATAGTCTCGCTTTTCGGTATCACTAAGGTTTTGTCTCTCGACTAAGCGAGATTTCTCTTTCTCGGTCATGATATCTAAATCCTCAGTTTGTTGGTGTAAATCCTCAGTTTGTTGGTGTAAATCCTCAGTTTGTTGGTGTAAATCCTCAGTTTGTTGATCTAAATCCTCAGTTTGTTGGTCTAAACCCTCAGTTTGTTGGTCTAAATCCTCAGTTTGCTGGTCTATATCGTCAATGTGTCGCTGTAAATCGTCAGTGTGTCGGTGCGTGGTGATGCGTGGTGGCGAGGCGTTGCGTCAGACGCTGCGGCCGCTCGGGCCGGCGCGCGCATGCTAGCACTGGTTGACGTCGGGCGGGGTGGGCAGGTAGGGGTCGGCGCGTTTGTGCTCGATAAGAGCCTTCACGGTGGAAGAGTCGGTTGGCAGGTCAGACTTTTTGCGGAGTAGCGGCTTGTTCGCGTTATAGCCTTGCTTCCGGACCTGAAGGAATTCAAAGTTTTTTTTTACTCTTAACACCGCATTATATAGAATAAAATAGTTTTTAATTTATATGATAGAATTTGATACAACAACAAAGCACAGAAAGTACAGGTCAAAAATAACTAAAATAGATGTTATGAATTACCAAACTCTATGGCACATTAACGTAATAAGTCTATGCTCATTGCGGGCATAGACTTATTTTGGCAGTCTCAGCAATAAAACGGAGTATGATCGCCGTGACCCTGCCATACAGACTTCACTAGACTTTTCATGCCAGAGCCGACAGAAGCTTCTACTCTCTGATAGTTTCAGCGGCATCAACGCCTCAGATGCTGATTCAGTTAGTGTGGGGGTTAAGAGGTTGACTTTATTTTATCAGGCCTCTTAGACAACAACCACTAATGTTGGCATTAACGCCTGCGGAAAGATTGAATTGTATGGAGATTAATATAGCTTTTGAGATGTCACGTGACTGCTGCCATGTTTTTCCTTGACGCATTTGCGTTAGCGTGAAAGGAAAACTAAGGGATTATTTGTCTAGACGCTCAGCCCCCCTTCATTTTAGATATATTCTGTATCTAAAAGTCACTCAGTGACGAACGTTAGACAAGACAAATGATCGTCACAATTCTGTTTCCATATTAATAGTAACTATGACTAAGTGAGAATCATTTAACTAGTCTAGGGGGATGATGTCGACCTTGGGTCGAGCTGGCGTGGAGTATATAGTATGGGCCTAAAAGGGGTCAGATCATATTATTGTTCACCTCCTGCGCCTCCAGCTCTATCTTCTGGTAAGTGAGGTCGGGTTCGTCTAGCGCGGGCGAGCGCAGAGAGGCGGGCGGGCGCGGCGTCGGGTTCGCGGCCGCGCGCGCCTCCAGCCGCTGCCATATCTCCTCGCGTTGCAGTAGCCGCTCGCGCTCTCTGCAATTACCAACATCAATTAAATGATTCTTTTAATGGGTTCTTCAAGGGTGGTCCCATATACATTTTTTGAAAATTTCCATTCCTTGGGGGGAAAAAATATTATAGTATATTCATAGTATGTAAGTACACCAATTAAACCCCTTGTTAACTTTAGTACAGTCCGTTCCATCCAAAGGTTGTCTGGTAGAGATCGCTATTTAGCGATAAGACCGCCCATTGTACATTATCAAAGTTTTTTTTTTTAGTTATTAAGCTGATGTGTTTTTTGGTGTGCAATAAAGTATTTTCTATTCTTTCTATTCTAAAATATGGGAGATGAAATTTAATAATTTGAAGTCAGTTTTTGTTTTTTACTGAAAAAAATATACTCGTGATTTTAAACTGTAAAATTTTCACTCAAATGGTATATACCATGATTTGTGCACGCGCGTATCGAACAAACGCGTTGTAATCACCACATGCATAGGTTTGCGTACGTGAACGGTGCTGTTGTATGCATTACAAAGACGACCTCGATGACGCGGCGCGCAAAAAGTTCGGGTTCGATTCCCGCTGCGGGACAAATGCTTGCATGTGCTGCAGATATTAGTTGCGTTTCGTCACGTTAAGGTTATCTCACCTCTGTTTCTCCTGCTTGTACTGCTGCGTGCACTCATCGAACAGCTTTTGGTTCATTTCCATAAACAGTTTGAGCGCGTTGTAAACGAGCCCGTGTATGGTCTTATTCCAATGGCTCTTTGTATTGCGGTACAGAGACGGAAACATTATGGGCAGGATGTGCGTCGCGTTGTCCGATATCAGGGACATTATGTACTCATTGTTCCAATAGTACAGCGCCCGCTCTGCCACCTGGAACAGGATATTTGAAATAATTATTCTGGAAGAGATCGCTTCTGAGCGACGATAAGAAATAAACTTAAAGTCAAAGTCAACATTCATAATCACGAGTATCACTTTGAAATGTATATTTGGAATGATTATTCGGAGTCCGGAAGAGATCGATAACAAAAAAATTAATAATAAGTCAGTCAATATTCATTTATTCATTTAAATCACGAGGATCACTGTGAAACTTAAATTTTACCTACTGCCTCTCCGCGACCAATCCAGGAAAGAAAGGCAAGAAAGAAGCTGAATATTATTATTAATGAACCTTTTAAAAAACAATAGGTAAATATTTCATCGTGTTGGAGCAACTCAAATTAATAAACACCCAACAGACACAAACATAGTCCTAACACCACACTAGGATTCAATGTGTAATATCAGGAACTACGAGTATGGTGGTACCACTACACCCAGAACCGAGACAAATATCTAAAACTAGCGTTACCGCGTTAGTACAAAGCTCTTTATTTGTTTTCAGTATAAGTCAAAGACGAGACTGCAAGAACTCATCAACGCATGCTCTCTGTCATCATTAACTGACAGGAGGTTAGGTAGACTGGAACACTACTGTCATCAACCCAGAGTCCTTCTCCGCTACTTCAAGGAGTTGGGCTGGTTGGGGTCAGGTTAGAATTAGTATAAATCATGTTTAATAGGACAACTATTCGTTTTTTTAACAAACTCGAGGCACGAGTTAGTTTGTAGTATCTTAAAATAAATGCATTAATGTTAGGTTTGTCAGACAGCATACTGATCAATATCATTTATTTATTTGATTTGGGAGGCAATGGATAGCAGAAAACGGTCGAAGACGCCGCGGAAGGTCCAGAAAAAGATGGCGAGAGAGATGCCAAGCTTCGGGATTGACACATCATTTTCTTTGACTTTGTTTAACCTTCTCTTTTATACCTATCATTTTTTTTGCTGGACAATGCAAGGGGAAACAATTTAACTAATTCATGATGCATTGCCATTCAACGTGACAATGCGGTCAGTATTTTGGGAACGCTTCCGTCTGGTAGTGATCTGGATCAGTTGAGCTATAAACAGATCGTTTGCAACGGTCTTTAGATAGCTAGCTGTTACATCTGTATTTTTTGTATATACCTACTTGTACATAGTTGTATGAACATTTATTCATATGGATAACCAATTTCGTTCATTCGCATTGTCCACTATGGCAAATCCAGCCTACAAATTAGCGTGATACGATTCATCCCATCCGATGGTACCAGCCATGGCTACAACTCGATAGCCATTGAAATCTCCCCACTTATTCCGTTCACGTCAGCTGTTGACAGCGAGTACCGTTAGCACGGCAACTAAACACAAAGTAAAACGCAAACCACGGCTGAGCGGACTTCGTGTAACAAATGCACCCCAATATCAGTAAGTTATCAATGCTTATTCACGTCGCGATGTAAGTAGAGATCTCTGGCTGCGTTCCAAGTATCCTGTTAGGTAGCTTGCCGCTGCGAACCGTATTATTGGTTTTGGGAGCCGCCGCCTTCGGTATGCTATTTAACGGATCGTAGGAGTTTAACCAGTCGTAAGTTTGTTTACTAGGGACCTGAGTTCTAGATCTAGATTGAAGGCTTCGAGTGGCTCTTAGGCGCTTCTGTGGGCACGTTTTATTTTATGTTATGACAAGGCAGACATACCCAGCTTACCGTCGCCTATTGTCATCTGCCACAACTTTGGCTGGTGCGTTGCCTGCTTTGGAGGACTCTTTTTTTTTTTTTTGCAAATTAGGTTCAGTTCTACCTAAAGTTCTACCTTTTATTTTCTTGTTAAATAAGAAACAATGCAGACTCATAAATAGCATCATCTGTACAAACCTTAGCGGTTTTAGATGCTATTATTATTCAGAATTATTATTGTTAAACATTTTTTTATTTCGTTAAAAAAAAGTTATAATTCACACCTCAGAAGGTAGCCCATTTCACAGTCTAAACCAGGAATATAATTACAAAGTAATATATTCATAACTGTACATATTTGAAATAATTTAGCAATATTTGACACGGCACAGGGCTAGCAGCATGTCGACGTGGAATACTATGTACTATGTAAAACGTGGGCATGTGTCAAACACAATGGTTGTGTGCCTCTAACTGCCAATGAATGGCAGACGATTATTTTTTTTAATTGTATCAAGAAAAAAAAATACATATAGTGGCTGGACTGTAAAGTACCTACTGTAAATTGGTGTTATTCACAATAAAGAGTTTATCTATCTATCTATCTGGATTATTTTATTAGGTAGGACGGTATCTATGTTATACCTAAATGATTATTAAAGACTGATTGATTCTGTGCATGCTATAATTAGACAGAATTTAATTGAATGATACAGTGTATTTTGCGCTATTTTTTTGGAAAACGAATGTTTTAGTCAATCTGCATTTTATCGGATAATAATGCGGCCGGTGCTCATGATAAAGATTTACTCAATCAGCTACTAAACGTGAGAGAAATCAACGTAAATCAGCTGTAATTAGCCGTATTTTCTATTGTTCAAGAAACATGACGTGCAGAGACAAGCAGTTTTTACCTGGAAGTGCGGACTGGAGACGCATTTGGCCAGCTGTTTGAAAAGTGGGTCCATGATTTTCTGGAACTCAGCCGGTTCGATAACGTCCAGGATTTCCTCCATTTCGTTCAGGAACATCACCTCTTTGGGAGAATGGGTCTTCGGCCAGTATTTCAATAATGCCCTGCAACGTAATAAAGCGTTTTTTTTTTAATAAAAATAATAGTTATTACAACAGTCACATACATTTCTATAAAAATAGTTAAAGGCCAAGGCGGATCTTCACTTGTACCTAAACTAATATTCTGGGCTTAAGTCAAGTTTCAAATCATCTCACCTAGGATCTTCACCTAAAATAATATTCTGAGCTAAAGTCGAGTTTCAAATCATCTCACCTAGGATCTTCACCTAAACTAATATTCTGAGCTAAAGTCGAGTTTCAAGTTATCTCACCTAGGATCTTCACCTAAACTAATATACTGAGCTAAAGTCGAGTTTCAAGTCGGCTCACCTAGGATCTTCACCTAAACTAATATTCTGAGCTAAAGTCGAGTTTCAAGTCGTCTCACCTAGGATCTTCACCTAAACTAATATTCTGAGCTAAAGTCGAGTTTCAAGTCGTCTCACCTAGGATCTTCACCTAAACTAATATTCTGAGCTAAAGTCGAGTTTCAAGTCGTCTCACCTAGGATCTTCACCTAAACTTATATTCTGAGCTAAAGTCGAGTTTCAAGTCATCTCACCAAGATTCTTCACCTAAACTATTATTCTGAGCTAAAGTCAAGTTTCAAGTCGTCTCACCTAGGATCTTCACCTAAACTAATATTCTGATCTAAAGTCGAGTTTCAAGTCGGCTCACCTAGGATCTTCACCTAAACTAATATTCTGAGCTAAAGTCGAGTTTCAAGTCGTCTCACCTAGGATCTTCACCTAAACTAATATTCTGAGCTAAAGTCGAGTTTCAAGTCGTCTCACCTAGGATCTTCACCTAAACTAATATTCTGAGCTAAAGTCGAGTTTCAAGTCGTCTCACCTAGGATCTTCACTTAAACTAATATTCTGAGCTAAAGTCGAGTTTCAAGTCATCTCACCAAGATTCTTCACCTAAACTATTATTCTGAGCTAAAGTCAAGTTTCAAGTCGTCTCACCTAGGATCTTCACCTAAACTAATATTCTGAGCTAAAGTCGAGTTTCAAGTCATCTCACCAAGATTCTTCACCTAAACTATTATTCTGAGCTAAAGTCAAGTTTCAAGTCGTCTCACCTAACTACAGGATGCGTTAACGAGGGATCCTTTTCTAGAAACTGCACGACACAGTATGCCAGCTGTGGATGGTATACCGACAGAGATTTCGCCTTGTGAAGAGGCAATAGCACCTGAAAAAGAAATAATATTGCTGTCTGTCATATCTCCCAACCCTCTTATTCATAATCACTCACTTACACAGGACGCTAACTATAGCCCTGGGGTTCTAGACAAATACCTCGCGCTTACTTTTCCTTTCACGCTAACGCAAATGTCTTTTCCATACAATTCAATATTTCCGCAGGCGTTAACGTCAATATAAAGTGGTATTTGTCTAGACACCTTGTCCTATTCTTACACTTCTTGCTTAAGTTAATGAGTGATTATGAATAAGAGGGTGAATGTCATATGTTCCCACGCTTTTCATTGCTGGGTTTTTAAAACCATTATGTAAACAATTATTCTGTAGACATGAACACGACCGAACCAAAGATTAATAACCAAATAAAATAAAAACACCCATCAGACACAAAATATACGTAGTTCTACGCACACACTAGGATTCCCTGTGTCTAGGGCCTGATCTAGGTAATAAGCCAGTTCGGAAAAAAAATATTTGCCCTTTACACCTTATATGTAAAAGTCATGTTATTCCAGAGATGGTGTAATTTTAACTTACAAAAAGGAGGTTATCATGTCGACCTGTATGACATATGAGACCACGGTTTTCCACTTGCTACGATGTTGAAATACTCCTTATGCCACATTCACTCCCATCCTTCATACACACTCGTCAGTATTGCTGGCCGTACCTTAAGTAAAAACATTTTGTGCTCCTCCTTCAAGGGCAACGCGAACCCGTTGATAATGGACCCGAGGATCTCCAACAGCTCCGCTATGCCGTTGTGGTGCTCCGTCTCGTAAATAAACCTGAAAATTGTAAACGCTTTAGAAAATTACAACATTTTTCATTATTATTGGTTTCGTGTTTTTAGAATTAGGGCCCGGTCAAACTGATGCGGTGGCAATCAATACATTCCCGCGAACTTTGATAACCACTTGACAACTTTTGATCGACCTCGCCATCGCCAGTATGACTGGGCCCTTGGGTAGAAAGGATCGTCATGTCACACTATCCACCGTTCAAAAAGGAAGAACATCGTGAGGAAACTGTTATGCTAAGATTGTCTGTTCAAAGGAACAGACAATCCTAAGGAACGCGCTTAATATGAGAAAAAGGGGCGAAGGGCTTGCAATCTGTCACGTAGAATGGTAATTTATATGCAAAAAGCGGACCAAATATAATCTTGTCTTGTCTCTGACCACTACCTACTTGATATTCTCCTGTATCTGCGTACTCAATTACCAGTGATCGGAATTAGGTGAGCTAAAATACCTAAAGTTCGAAAAATAACAGAGACTAAGTGGAGACGCCTTGCGACTAAATATTTTTCCGGGAAAATTTTCCCGGGTTTCGAGAAATTACTTAGGTCCATCTAAAATTAATACAGTAAAATAACAATCGAATTAATTTCCTCTTCTTATTATTGATAACAAGAAGAGGAAACGAATTCGATTGTTGTAAAAAACGGTAAGCACGATTTTTATTGTTTTCAACAAATAAAATGAACGATGTAAGTAAGCGCGGAAGCTAATGTGATTTATAAACCAGCTTTAGTAAATAGCTATAGTAATAAAAACATTTTTTTAAGCAAGGGAATAAAAAAGCCATTTTATAGTTTTTGTACCATTTATTCATTTTGTACAGATAATGGAACTCAAAATCAATAATTAAGAAAGTAACCAGTCCTACCTAAGATACACAGTCGGAACTCTAAACATTATTTCCATTGATGTTGAATTTGTCCCTTAATCTGAATCGCTAACGTTTTCATCATGGACGGAGTATAAAGAAATATCTTCGTCCGGAGAATTAAAGAAAATCATTAGGAGTTTTTCCATATTATCTATTTTCAAACGATTTCTTTTTGTACTTAAAATCCATTTATACGTAGAGAAGGACCTTTCAACATCAACTGAAGTTACAGGTACATATTTATAGAATGACAATAATTCATTTTCATTATCTAATCCTTTATCTATATTTTCACAAATGTCTCTTAATGCATCTAGATCGGGATTTCTGTCCATAACGTTTTCTAATTTTTGTTTTACTGGTTCAGAAGAACACCAGCTTAGAACAATTCTTGCTTCATCAAAAATATGGAAAGTTTCCGTCAACAATAAGTTAGACTTTTGCAATTTTTTTAATGAAATTTGAATTATTTTAAAATATTCGTCAATGTAATCTAAATCAGTTTTTAAACTTTCTTTTCCTAGGACAGTTTTAGCATGCCTGATAGACAAAGAATCAGAACTTCTTAGAAGTCTTACAATAGTTTTTATTTCTTCGTAATATTCAGCATAATACGAAGCTGCTTCTAGCCATGTACCCCACCTTGTTATGACAGGTTCAGGTGGCAATGGCAGGCTCGGAAATTTTTCCCTTAACAATTTTACTCTATTAGGAGCTTTTAAAAATATTTTTTTTACATTTGAAATTAAAGTATCCACATCCGCATATTGTGTCCGTATTTTTTCTGCAACGCGGTTAAGAGCGTGTGCTAAACAGGTAACATGTATCATATTTGGCAAGGAGTTCTTTAACATTCTTCCTGCTTTTAACATAATATATGCTACGCTATCAGAACATAAAACTAAAACATCTCCTACTTTGTCTTCATACGAGTCACCCCACATATTTTCTAGGCATCCAATCACAAAATGAGCTATTGTCTCTCCATTTACTTTTTCTAACATTTTGCAAGCTATTAAAAATGGTTTGTTTGTTGCGAGATTTAAAGGTTTTACAAGAAAATTTACAATATAACGACCTAAATAGTCGGTAGTTTCATCTAGAGATATCCAAAGTTTCTGATTAAGAATATGGTCATGGATTGATGCAATTTTTTTTTTAAAAACTATGTCTAAATAAACCTTTCTCAATAACGATTCATCGGGAATCCTTTTAACATTTGTACATTTACAACACATATATTTCATTAAAAAAGTTTTAAACTCTGGTCGATTTACTCGTGACCAGGGTATGTTACACCATATAAGAAATTGTATTAAATCTAAATAAAATTCTTTGTTCACTTGCCTAGCAGTACCTTGATGTTTTGGTCCGTCAATATGCCTCTGTATATTGCTTTTTTTGCATACAATAGAATTCTCACATTTAGAACAAAATATCGTGTTGCTAGCGGGGTCGTGGTACAATTCGGGGTGATCTCTAATCCACGACTGTACAATCCCGTCGGTAGGTTTGGTCGCCATTTATTTGCTAGTTGCGTTGAGGCAGAAAAATTACTGAAAACAATGAGACAAATATATAGTTTCTACACTTTTCCAGGGACGTCTTCGCGTAAAATATAGTTTGATGATAGAATTGCCAGTAGCTCCAACATTTGTGCACGAACTCAAATATAAAACACTGAATAAAATTCCATAAATAAATAGTTGCATAAAATTGTTTGAATTTGGTAAATTTATCAAAAGCAGTCTAATATTTAGAATGTTTTAAAAGTGTAGTACAAATCAAAGACTTACCAAGTAATTTGATTGCCGTAAAGCGCAGTAAATTTCTGGTTGCAGTAAATCGTAGTCCGTAAATTCAAGCCAAGGTAGATAGGTACAAGTAGTGATATGGTTGCAATAAATCGCAGTCCGTAAATTCAAGCCAAGGTAGTTATGTGAAGCAGATCCAATAAACGATACGAAAACAGGTTAATAAAATATTCACGAGTCTAAGATACACACGCTGCCGAGGTAACTATAGAAGTGATGCACGCACGCATACAAGTTATGACGCCGTTTGGATGCAAAACACCCTCACCCTTCAACCCTTTTGTCATTGTTTACTTAAACAATGATTCGTTTCCCAGAATAGCCAAAGCATGCTGTCCCTTTCTTAGCGTTTGTTGTTGTTGTTTATCACTGGTTTGCAGTGTATTGCTACAAACACTTAAAGGGACAGCATGATTTGGCTATTCTGGGAAACGAAAACATAGGCGAATCCAGTTTTTTACCTGAGTTAATAACAAAATAAATCTTATTGAAGTTTGTTAAAAAGGAAAATTAATTCAGTTAGTTTTCTGTATGAATAACATTAATATTAAATGTACTTAACTGATATCCTAAAACTTGGAACAAATTCCCAATTTCCGGGAAAGATTTCCCGGAAAAAAATGTTAATGGTAAGGAAGTCTCCATTTTTTTTGACTCTGTTCTTTGAACTTTAGGTAAATTAGCTCACCTAATTCCGATCACTGTCAATTACATATCTAAGGATGCGAACAATAAAGTGTTTTAAGCCTATAGTTTTAGTAATTACCGTTTTCGTCACTAAAATTTCCTTCGTTTTGATTTGAACAAGTGATAAGACACCATACCGGAAAAGGCACCTCAAAAACGATTAGATAAATTCCACATGTACACAAACAAAGCCTCGCCTACGTAAGTGGCCAGATATATAAACAAACTTTAAGGCTGTAGGCGCCTAGCGACTCACGGTGGCCTTGGTGACTCGCTAGACATCTCTTGCACGCTTCGCGTCT
Organism: Perizoma affinitatum; assembly: GCA_961405105.1. Classification (NCBI taxonomy): domain Eukaryota; kingdom Metazoa; phylum Arthropoda; class Insecta; order Lepidoptera; family Geometridae; genus Perizoma; species Perizoma affinitatum. The sequence continues at coordinate 8,698,022 of OY560205.1, read as the reverse complement.
ATTGAGAGCAAGTCAAGATAACTTGGTGGCCACACTGTAGGCGCCTAGCGACTCACGGTGGCCTTGGTGACTCGCTAGACATCTCTTGCACGCTTCGCGTCTATTGAGAGCAAGTCAAGATAACTTGGTAACCACACTGTAGGCGCCTAACGACGAACTCACGGTGGCCTTGGTGACTCGCTAGACATCTCTTGCACGCTTAGCGTCTATTGAGAGCAAGTCAAGATAACTTGGTGGCCACACTGTAGGCGCCTAGCGACGAACTCACGGTGGCCTTGGTGACTCGCTAGACATCTCTTGCACGCTTCGCGTCTATTGAGAGCAAGTCAAGATAACTTGGTGGCCACACTGTAGGCGCCTAGCGACTCACGGTAGCCTTGGTAACTCGCTAGACATCTCTTGCACGCCTCGCGTGAGAGAGTTTCGTTGAGAGCAAGTCAAGAATACGTAGAGCAAATTTGGTCGCTTTAGTACACGCCAGGTGGACTTAACATACATTTGCTTTTCCTTGGTGTCTCGCGAGACGCTAGACGCCAAGCGAGGCAACTACTGCGGCCGTGCCTTTAGGAAAACCCAGAATATCCCTTCAATGGAAAAACGGTATGTGGATAGGTATTATGTACGAATATTCCAATACAGTAGGTAGGTATTGGTGGTAAATATTATCTTATTGTCAGGACAGAAGATAATCATCATAAGTGGCTGTCTGTAATTGGTGGTAATTATTTGCGTGGTAGTTGGACACGTTTTCCTGTATCTATTTATGTAACCATTGATAACGATTCTGTGTAGCTTAAAAAAAACGCTAAATCTATTTTAACTGCAATAACTTTGCTGCCGTACTTTTCTAAAAAACTTAAATAAATGGTATGGCTATCTGTTAGCGCCATCTATACATCTTATTAAATTTTACAATAGTTTATCGAATGGAAGGACCATTCACTCTCCTTCAAACGAAACGTGACGTCACACGCAAGAAGAAATCTTGCGCTGTAAAATCTAGTTTGGTCTTAGAAAATGTAAATAATTGCTGCCAATGTTTTCTAAACTTTACGAGAATGATTGAATGAAATCAAACTTTAGCATTAAACTGGGCTATAAGTACTCACTTATAAAACACATTATTGATTTGCTTCCTAATGTAGGCGCGCAGCACTAAGAATTTCCCGTATATCCTGTGTAACGTGGTCTTTAGGAAATCGCGCTCGCGCGGGTCTTCGGAGTCGAACAAATCTAGTAACTGAAACAAAAGAGGCACAGGTAAGAAGTGGTTAATAAGGTTCGCGTGAATGTACTGATCGCCACCGCCACCGCCACTCGCCACCGCATTAGTTTGACCGGCACAGTCAATCCGGTGGTGAACCGGAAGTGGTATTCCAAGTATTATAAATTACTAATGCAATAAATATACCGAGGAAAGGCGCGCCGTGCTAATGAGCTTTGTGATTCGGCGGCGGAAAAACACTATTAATCAAAACGTGAACAGTAACGGTAGCATTGAACTGAAGTTCAATAATAGATTAACAGATGAATGTGTTGGCCTAGAGGGCGATACCCCGACTTCTGATCCGGAGGTCGTGGGTTCGAACCCGGTCGTGCACCAATGGAATTTCCACTCGAAAAATTTATGTGCGCATTAACACGTGCTCAAAACGGTGAAGGAAAACATCGTGAGGAAACCGGCATGCCATAGAACCAAAAATTCGAAGGCATGTGCCAACAGTTAGTGTTCCAATAAGCGGTGATGGGCTTGCAACCTGTCACGTGGAATGCTTACTACTTGCAAAACGCGGGCATGTACCAAATGTAATGTTTGGACGTGCCTCTGTCTACCCCCTACTTGGTATCCTCAAAGATCTACTCACTGAGTATGTATCTGAGGATGTCCACCATGGGGAAGACAGTCGTGAGAGTGTTTTTTTTTTTTTTTGTGAACAGTAACGGAAGCATTGAACTGAAGTACAATAATAGATTAACAGATGAATAGATTAACATAATTCGAACTGGCGCCGGAGTAATCAACGACAATGTTCAATCCAAGGCTTAAATACAAAGTACCGGAAAGTAGGTTCTTCATATAAACCTACGCACTTATAATATAAATAAAATCGTTTCGTGACTCATTCGCTGACTGACAAGCAATGCACAGCCTTTAGCCGTAAGCCCCCGATGAGATTTGGAAGATATAATCCTTTTGGTGAGCAGGGGTGAACTAAAAAGGATTATTCCGAAACTCCACCCTTACAGGAAACAGCGGGAAGAAAAACTTAACGCGGACGAAGTCGTAAAGTATTCCGTAGATTTATTCTGTACACTACCGACACTTCTTTTTCCACAATACATAAAGGTTACCTGGAAGGTATTTTTTTATCAATCTATCTATCTATTTATAAACTGGAATATATGTACTATAAAACTGGTAGCAGTATGGCCAGTGACATCAATAGTGATCCCTCATCTAATTGGTCAATTAGCGAAATGACGCGATTGACACTTCATTTAATTGGCCCGTTTGCGTCATTGCTTCTCTCTTAGAATCAAATCAGCATCATCTGAATGTATGGGCTACTCCATCCGGTGAGTTTTTGTAACCTTTAAGATGTCATATCAGCGGTGTTTGATACTGCGAACGATAGTTGCCACCAGCCACTATCGTTTTAACTCTGTAAGATTGAGTAATCATTCTGTAATGATCTCCAACCACTGTCGTTTAAATTCTGTAAGATTGAGAATTAGTTGGTTAAAGTGAGCAGTATAATAATACGGCTCACTTTAACCAACAGATCATTTATCATTTAAAATTAGTTTATTATCAATATCAAGCGTCGACGTTTCGTTTTGAAACAAGTTTATCTTTTCCAAATCTCTGTATTGATTTTAACGAAAGGCTCTTTTTTAAACGAAAGGCTCTTGTTCCGCCCCTCTTCGACTTAGTTCTTATTAAAAAAAAGTACATACATGACAATATTTTACAGCGGCCTAATAACACTTTCATTGGAACACCCCAGCTTTTGGTTCTAGAGCGATGAAGAAAAGCATGCCGCTTTTCTTCATCGTTTCGAGAACGCGTAAATACGTGCATTTCACGAATGAAAATATCCATTGGTGTACGAACCCACCTTCGTATGGGAAGTCGGGGTCCTATCAAAATCAAAGTCAATAGGGTTTTACTCATTGAAATTATAAGGATCATATAGAAACGTCAGCGACACTACGTGAATAAATAAATTTAAAGTGAATATACGCCGATGATCCTTCATTCAGCTATAGTGTGATGCCAATTCAACATGGAACTCATTTAACGATGAAGCCTATTGGTCAACACGGCTCTCGAATCAACAGTCATACAGCGCATTATTCACGCGCCGCGGTCAAGGGCGAGACGGCGTCGTCGCTCGCTTCCCGAAATATTATTGACAAACAGTGTCGAATGTTTGTGAAGTATGGAAACGTGGATGTTGAGACCCTTGGTAGTTTAACCGTATGCACGCTTGTATCATAACCTCTGTCGGTATAGCTCTATGTTTAAACTATGATCTGCGTTGTACCTGAACGAAAAGCAACCTAGGTGTTAGTCTAGCTCAAGATCTTGATAATAGGGTGTAATGAAACAAGAAACTATTTTTTTTTATAGTTTTTTCAAATAGGACAACTTTATAAGAAAAATATAAGTAGGACAGGATATATAAATCTCTACTTTTAACAGGGAGGCCTTTTTACATTTCTCGGTGTAAAACGGCTCGCCGGTGAAATTACAGGCACATAAGACGTGAGGGTCTCAGGGTCGGCAACGCGCGTAGATAGGTACGGGTACCTCTGGTGTTGCAAGCGTCCATAGGTTACCAACAGGTGGGCCGTATGCATGTTTGCCACTTTCGTTGTATAAAAAAATCTCGATGTTCTTTGAGGTAAATAGTTGTTTTATTAAAATTATCTCTAAGATTTGAGTTATATTAGATTATAGGCCCTAACAGAACAGTGTTGGTTTACATTAAGTTTTTACGCTGCCTTCATGGGTAATTTTGATTTTCCTTATCAATTATCGGGCAAATGGATAATGGGGCAAGTTGCTAGCTCGCTAAATATGTTATTCCAGGTCACGGTCATTAATTAATTGTAAATTGTGTCATCCGTTACGAACTTTATAACAAAATCTTTTGCAACTTTTGCATTTAGTAGGAAGTGGGATGTGGCTTATCCGATCAAAGTGTTTTCAAAGAATACCTTCTCAATAAAAGGGTAGTGATCAAAATTGAAGACAATGCCGATAATCAGTTAAGTAAGCCAAGGCTGCAGTATCCAGCATCAAATCATTTTCTTATTACCCTCTTAGATTTTAAAATAATCTGTTTCTATAAGTTTAAGAAAGCTTAAACTTAAAACAATAAAACGTTCAGAGTATTTTCTACGAATACTTCTTAGAGATGAGAGACTTCCAAGAGTCTTCCTGAGGAAACATCTCTGAATTCCTTTGCGAAAATACATCTTAAAGTATTATGAAAAATTCCAATTGCTCTTGGAATAGCTAGACTTTTCATTCGGAATGGCAGACAGACGAATGCAAAATATTCACAATGTAACCTTTTTGTCCTATTCTAGAATGTCACTTGGCAATTTCATGTTGTCTTGCCAAGTAATTGACACATTGTAATGGCTATTGTGTACCTATCTCTGTCTTCAAGCATGACAAAGACAGCCACTGATTTATCCAGATTTGAAAAACTTACAAACTAACAACTTACGAACGCTACAAAACGTCACTCGAAGACGTTATTAAAACTGTGACGTTCTTACAGCCCACTGTCGATTACGTTAGGACGCGATGTTTTGAAAATATCGTAACTGGGCGACGATTGGCAGTTGGAAGAACGCCCAGTACAAATGGAATTCTTGAAGGCATTTCGGATTTTTCGTGAAATATCTGCCAAAAAACATACGTGTGTTGGTAAACATACGATAAACAACATTCTTACATTCTCTGGCGGAGATGTCAGATAAAACAGCTGCTTTTTTCCTGCAAATCGATTTACATGACGTATGAAAATCTATGTGTTCATCGTCCTTGACTCTCATAGTCTCAGACGTCTACAGCACAGAATCCATGTGAGGGAGGAAAATAACTCCTATTTGACAACAGCTGGTAGTTTGAATGAACTTCTTGGCTTCACAGGGCTGAGGGCTGAGTGCTGAAAGTGGCTAAAGTGGCAGTGGCAACCGAACAAAGGACACCTGTAGCAAAACTCTAGCTGTTTTAAGTCACCAGCGTGGCTTCGTCTTTCAGCCATATGATTTGCAACATGACAGAAAGAGACAATGCGATTGTCTTGTTTCGCTTCAACTCACCGATAGCACAAACTTCTGATCGATATACTTCTTGGCGATATTGGGCTGGAAATCCGGGGACTCGAGCAGCCGTAGGAACAGCTCGTAGACAAGCTGAAGGTGTGGCCACGCCGCCTCTAGTGTGGGTTCGTCCTCCTCGGGGTCGAACTCTGCGCCGTTGGGGTTGGACGACGGTGGTAGCGTCCGGAACAAGTTTGTCGAGAACTGTGGACAACGAAACGATATTTGTCAGGCTTGCAAGCGTCGGTTAAAGTTGGAAAAGTCCGAATGAGATCGTGAACAGACTTCTGATTTTCACATAAAACTGAACATTTACCATGATTTGTGAATTATTATAAGTTAAAGGAAGCTTTTGCTGATAAAAACATATTTGATTATGATGTGATGTGTTGAATAAGTTTTAATTTCTGAATTTCTTATACCTACTTAATTTTACTATAAACAATTTTGGACGATGCTATAGTAGATGACTTAGGTACCTAGTGTTTTTTTTTATGTTTTGGAAGTACTTGTTTATGTAAATCACCTTGTCTTGACACTTATTTTTATTATTATCATATTAAACAGAATTATTGTAAATTTGACTTGTCCAAGAACGCGCAATGTGCCAAACGATGTAAATACATATTATGAAATATGCAGAAGTCTGCTGGATGATATAGAGAGAGATTTAATGAGTTAGTTTTATTCTTTTTCACAAATTATGGTAAATAATAGTTTCTAGTGAAAGTTAAGTTATAACCGTTTCTGAATCTATTTCATTATAGGAGAGAAGAGCGATGATGGAACGACGGAAGTTTATCAAATTGACACAAGTTCTTTCATTTTGGTGACCCTAAGGCCAATTGACATTGAGGTATGGTTACAGTGAAATGAGCCTTACGGGCGGGCTTCTTTGACCAGTAAGGTGAAATTATTCAGCCTAACCACATCGATTTATTTATAGAATAGTCACATAAAATTCCTTTTCCTTTGTTATATAAGCTGTGAGAACGTATCATGTGGCTTAATGCGTGGAAAACTACGAGAATAATGGAATAATGGCATAATGCAGGACTGTGACTAAAGCAAACTAGTTACAGGGAGATGTTTACCAGTTTTCACTAGACGGTTTGATAATATTTGTGTTTGATATGTGCTACGCTTATTCTACGGTTGAGTGAGAACTAACTATTTTGATTGATAAACACTACTTACCAACACATTTAATAATAAAATGAAACAGTCGATCAAAAAAATATTGATTTTTAATAAAGAAATTGATAGCCATTTAATATTAGTTACAAATAGAACTCTACAAAAACAAAGTTTAAAGGAAATGTCAGCGGTCAAGGGCAAGCTTAATGGTTTATTAATGAAACATTGAGGACGCCATTTTAAAAATATTATTCAGATTGGGTAGCAAAGACAGTGATAAATGGAAACCCCCAGAAATTGCTAGCAATTAAACACGAGACCATGGAATTGGCCCCCATGACATCCTAAAGGTTGCGGGATGTCGGTGGAAGGAGTTACCACAAGATCGTTCTTCAGCACTCTTAGGGAGACCTATGTTCAGCAGTATACTTCTACAGTCTGTTTATCAACCAACTTCAAAAAAAGAGGAGGTTCTCAATTCGTCTGTTTGTTTTATTATGTGTATGTGACGCGATATCTTTGCGAATTGTGTATCGATTTTAAAGATTCTGTTTTTGATGGGTAGGGTGTACTTCAAATATATTTTTTATGGAAAAAATATAGGGGGTGAAATACGATAATTGAATACGATATTTGTACCTGTACTTTTGATGTTGATTATTAATATAGTACTATTATTGACAGTTACATGGCATATGCCCCATTAGTCCGCATTCAAAGGCACGTGATAATGATATTATTGAATGTATGTGCACCTCCTTAACACGGTTAAAGAAAACATAGTGAAGAAACCGACTGATCTAGAAAAGATTGAAAACAAAATATCGAAGACATGTGTCATTTAGTATTACAAAAAACTTGTCATGCGGAATGCAAAACTACTTTGAAAAACGAGGGCATGTTCAAAAATATAATGATCGGACGTGCCTCAGAATACTTGGTAACCTCATCTGCGTACTGATTGTGGATCTGAGGTTGTCCGTGCTTGGGGATTACAGTCATAAGCGTGTTTTTTATTGTTTTCCAGTACCTATATTGTAATTCTTTGGTCCATTATGTTCTATAGAACTGTGCCATTACGAACAAGAAAAGCTGGTCAGATTTCTCACCATGCTGACGGCTTCCGGATATATAGCGTCGGTGATGACGCCCCGCTGCGAGGTTACGTACTCGACCATCTCCAGCAGAGCTGCCCTCTTGACCTCCTTCCATTTGAGATCTGATAGAGGCTCGTCTGCGAAGTCGAACAGCAAACAGCATTGGTGCAGTTTCTGCAGGAATAGCTGCTCCCGTTCTGCGGCTGGAGCATCTGTGGAGAAGGGATCCGATGAAAAATAAAAAGACACCGAACAGTCTGTATCGTGGGTATCAGGAACTAAGTGTACTATGGTGAACAAATGATATAACAAAAATTAAATAACACTGACGACCTCTGTGGCGCAGTGGGCGAAGGCCCGCCTTCGCCCACTGCGCCTACGAGTCATGAGAAAAAAAACCAAGCCGTGTTTGTTAGCTGTTTATTTTTGGCTTTATCGGCGTAAATTCACTTGATATAAAATTTTAAATTCAGACGCCGATTCTAAATGATCCTTGTGATTTCAATTAATGAATTAATGCCTATTGATTTTAACTTTCAACCCAAATGCTAACCTCGCGGAAATTTGCTAAATATATCTGATCTGTTATTAGAATCAGAATTAAAAATTATCTCTTTAAAAAACTAGTAAGCTTTTAGTTTACACCAAAATGCTAACTGAGCTTACGAAGCAGAACTACAAGCTAATCTAAAACATCAGCCCAACCGCGTCGTCGCTTCGAAATCTCATCAGGATAAGTTATATGGAGTGGCATGAAGTGGTTATAGCCCGTTCAATCAAATGAAAAGGTACAACAAGAGATGTTTTCAGACCAAAGATCTGATAGTGTTTATAAAGGTAGACAACATGGATGTAGTCAGGGTGGGGCTGGGGTGTTCTAATGCCTCTTCTGGTTCATAGTTATCCTTGTGATTTTAATGAATAAATGAATGTTGAATCCGATGTTGATTTTTCTTGTATAATCCACAAGATAAAATTTTTAAAAACTGTTTTCTGTCATCTAGAGCAGCGCTATCTAGTGACGGGCGGCGATACAATCATCTTGCCTTGTACCCCCTTGCATACAAAATTGCAAAAAAATCTCATTTCAACAGGTCACACATTATTCATAGTAAAAACGGGATTTTTCACGTACCGCACTATCGGTGAAGGCACCGACTAAGTTTCGACTCATTCCGAGAGTCTTCATCAGGGTGAGTGATCGCGACGCTCTCCCTCCGCGTTTTTACAATGAATAATCAAATTCACGACACTTTTTGGAATAAAAATATCTCACATTTATCGTGAATTTTTGCAGTTTTGATATACATGGAGTTGAAATGTTGTAAACCTGTCAATTGGCTATGATATGACAGCGAGCTGATGATAAGGGCGGAACTCTCCGATGGATAATAGAAGGCTATAAATGTGTAGATGAGGTGGCTCATTTTGATCAGCTGGCAGCTTCGACTACAAAATTTCATAAATATATTGAATAATATATTTTTCAACACAAAACTATTTCCTGCCTAGACTCTGTTAACGCAATAACACAACGGTTCGATTTACTTTCTCTACGTTTGCCCAAAACCATACAAAATCCTGGCACCGTCTCTGGTATCCGTTCTTTTCACGATGCGATATCACCTGACAGTATCTTACTCTAGCGAACGCCGCACAAATGCCAGCAAACAAGTTCCATTCTACGTGCCCTGAAAGTTATATATCTTCTTAATACTTGCAGAAGCTACGACGTAAAATGAATTCCAAATAGAGAGGACTGAGCACTTCGCTATTTTATCACTGAGTGGCCTTTATACCCGACGGAGTAATTAAAAAGCGAATAGATGTGGAGGAAATGTCTTCTCCAGTTGTGCTTTTATCTTTCAAGAATGAATATGGAAGAGTAAATTAAACTCTTGAAGATTTTCTGTGCATATCTAATGAAAAATAGCTACGTAGTAGTTCAGCCGTTTTTCGCAGAACACTCAAGAGTCTGAAGTTAGCTCTCTGAGAGCATAAATTACTTTATATTACTGCATAAGGCTGTACATTAAATCGCCTAGCGAAGCGGGATGATGTTTGCCGTGGCCAAACTTAGGAACAAAGGTTCAGAGTTACGGCTCTTTCTTAGTCACCTTGCATTAGTAAGGCCCATAGGCCCTGAATAGGGCCTATGGTACTGCTAAAAGAAGCAGTGCGGAACAAGGCTCAGAAAGGCAGTAATTTAATTTGTTAAGAGTCCCATGGGACAAATTATAATTGAAGGCCTTAATTGATTTTTTTTTATGGAATAAAGTTAGCATTTTTCTTTTACAACAACGTACACCCATTAAACTCAGAAGTGAAAGTGGCGTAGCTTGCTTGGCAACGATCAGCGCGGTCAACACTAGGACGCGGTCAACACTTGAATGGGAGTCTGAGAGTACAGAAGAACTTTAACACCAAATGGAATTCTGTAACACTGTGAAGAAATCATTTTCCAATAGACAAATTATGGCCACAAGATATTTAAAATGCAGCGCTAACAACGAATATCGATTGGCTATTGTACCAATTTAAAAGTAATAATAGAACTATGAGACATCTATGGGCTAGTGCTGTACTAGCCAACGTACCAATTATGTATAGCCACGAAGCCACCAATCAGGGACACGAATACTTGCTAGATAGATCAATTAACAAGGTGAAGAAGAGGGAAGCTACATTCATTTAAATTTCATTTAAAAAGAAAACAGGCACGCTTACGACTGTATTTCCCATGATGGAAATTATCAGATACATACTCAGTGAGTAGATATTTGAGGATACCCAGAAGGGGGTAGTCAGAATCACGTCCAAACGTTTGTCCATTACATTTGGCACATGCCCGCGTTTTCAAAGTAAATAGCATTCCATGTGCCAGGTTGCAAGTCAATCGTTGCTTTATTGAGACATTAACCCATCTGGCATTTGATTTCTTGTTCATGGCGATTTCTCACGATATTTTCCTTCACCTCTTTTTTAGCACGTGTTATTGCGTACATAAATTTCGAGTGTTAAAATCCATTGTTGTCCGACCGGGTTTGAACCCACGACCTCGGGATCGGAATTCGGGACGTCACCCACTAGACCAACACCGCTCATTCCGTTCAAAATCCCATTACTACCTGCCTAAAAGAGAACTGGATGTACATGCGCCAACTTCAGCAGTATACGATACAGTGAAAATATGAATCTTGGAGCACGTAAGCGAATTGGGCAACTATCAATATTGACGTCATACAGGAAAGGTTAGACCCTTTCCTGTATGACGATGACGTCATAGATGTTCGACCAACGATGGATTCACCATCTGAATGAATCTTTTAGCCGATATAACCGGCGATCGGCCTGTTTCCGGACACAAATATGACGGGGGACTTTGCGAGTCCACCTGTGTGCTTTCATTGCAACTTTCAATTCATTTTGTCTAGAGTTCTAGACGTATCGGACGTCTCGGAACGACTGTCATTAAACTAGTTTTGATGAAACACTGGCGCTACACGTATGCCGTTGAGGAAGATGCAAGTAGTTGAAAGCGCACTGATGTGGACATCGATTCTGGCGCGTTTAAAAAAAACGAATCTCTAACTGAATCTATACTCAAGCATAGAGTATTTAATTTTCGTGTCTATCTCGCCTTCCCTATTGCTCTAAAACCGCAAAAGTTTTATCCCATTCGTAACATTATAAAGAACTCGTAACATTATAAAGAAAGTAAAATATTGAATGGAGCCGAGCAGTTTCCACCAATTTACGTGACAAGTAAATACTCTAGCCGAATGCCGTTCGCAATAAATCAGGGTGCCTCACCCCCTTAGGGCGATGAGTCGCCCCAAATACGTGCCTTGGAAAACATAGCCGTTCTCCATTATAGACAAAACGGATTCGTAATAGTCATTTATTTTTCTATGCTCTACTGTACTATCCTCGAAAAATTACAAATGTTTTTATTCTATGAAATTACAATGAAAATTCGTATAATAATGCACATCGGTGGAACCCTCTGTGGGTACGCCTCATTTTCGCTCATGCACCTACTAATTATTTCCTGATCACATGGTCACAATGCCAAAAATATGTTGTATAAAGTGCTTTCGATTTTGAATTGAACATAGAGACTGTCTCAGAAGTTTTCTTTCATGACACGAGTAAATAGTTGGGAGATGGATGTCTCGTAGTTTCAAAGGTTAGCCAATGAAGGCAGCCGATTAAACTGCTCTGTGCCTGATTAATACAGGCTATATTATTGATGAAAATAAGTATTTCTTATGAAAATTCGATATTTATAAAACAAGTCGCAAGAAAAAGCACTGCTTGGCTGCTTTAACCACGTGCGCTGGTCAATGGTTGAATATACGTGAAAATAATGTACTACTGTTAATTTAAGTTGTCTGCAGACCTAAAAAAAGTCAGCAACACGATACCTACCTTTTATATTTAAGCCACAGAGACGATATTTTTGTTAAAATGTATTGGAAATTATATTTAAGCTTAATTAATAGTGTAAAATAATAAAACGCAGACGAAGTCGCGAGATATTCCACTAGTAGTCAATAATTGTCTTTAAAACAACTTTAAACGACAGTTCCTGTAGTGTAGAGTTATGTTTTAATATCACACGTCACTTTTCATGACATAATAACATTTTCATTAGAATTAGGACATTGCTTTGGTAATTTCCATGATAAGATTAGGTTTGATAGGAATTGTTATCAATAACATCACAGGTACTTTGAAGACAGTAGTCAGATATGATGACATGACATTGCTCACGCAATCAATTTGTCCCACTTCTTCGCTCATTTTCACAATTGATTGATTGAGAGAATTGTGGAAAATACAACAACACACAACTGTTTAAAAATGTTTGCACATCAAAATAGATTGTATTGGATTAATTCGTGTGTGGAAAATGTTATGTCTTAAAACCGCAATTCAAACGTGTAAATAAATAGAGGTCGTAAAACATTTTACAAGAGATGGATATCGCAAAAATGATAACACTGCCGAATAAACATAAGTCTAACCAAATATAAACAGGCAAACGACCTTGCTATGGAACCTACACGTACAAGCTTCGAAAAATGCCGAAGGAAAAATAATCCAGATTCTTCGAAGCGTTGCATGAAATAATGTCAATGGGAAATATACTGCAGAACAAGGACGTCGCATGCCACTTTCCATAGCATGCACATAGTGGGCAGACCAGTGGCCGCCGATGCCGATGGGTCGATACGATACTGTTTCTGCGGCGATTTCGCTATTACCCATAGGTACGGAACAAGTTATCTACAAGTAGGTACTGGTTTGTATGATGAGATGATCATTCGTTTTATCGTTATTGTTTCACGTATATATCTGTGTGCATAGCCGTGCCTCTTCAAGGTTGCTAAACACTAGCCGTGTGGGCGGCTAGAAGCTCCAAGTTATCGCATGCGTCACGAGATAACGACTCGAGAGCATTTTTCTTCAAACGATCAGCGAACTCTTCGATTCAATAGACTCGATAGCCCGAAAATAGACGCGGCTACTTAGCATGCGGATATCGAAAGTTAGACAAACAGCGAATTCGGTTTGTAAACATTGCGGCTCCAGCACCGGGGTGATTGTGGATTTGTATATAGCGCGAGGCGCTGGACCTTGAAGAGTAGATTAAGAACACACCTTTGAGCAGAGGGAGCTGTTCCATCAAGCTCTCCTTATCATTAGTGGGGATCGGTTGAAGGTGCTCGGGCTCTAAGGCGGGCGCGGCGAAGGGGGGCGGAGGGCTGCGCGCGTCCGGCGGCGACGGCGCCTTCTGCGGAGGAGTCGGGCCCTCCATGCCGGTCTCACCGGCGAATAGCGCAAAGCGGAAAGCGCGCGCGACGTCGGACACGCTCTCCGAGCGCTTGGTGGCGGCCTGCGACGCGACAAGGTCGAGGCCCGAGTGGAACGAGGGGGACTTGGGGATACCCAGCGGCGAGACGACGCGACGCGGCTTCGTCTCAGCGGTGGTGAACATCGCGCGAGAGGGCGCGCGCGCGGCCGGCCCGGCGTGGACCATCGCAGGCGGCGGCCGGCAGCGGCATCCGACCTGAGCCCGGCGGCTGCTGCGACCGGTGCGAGCTGCGGCGCAGGGGGCGGCCTCACTGCCACGCGCCTACTAGAGCACTCACGCCGCGCCACGTGCGCGCGCACCCTTCCTTACCCCGTCCCGCTCCGCCTGCCCGCCCCGCGCTATACAACCTCCGCTAGGGTTACCATGCTACGCGATTTAAATTATAATGCTCACTATCAGCTTTCTTCTTTAGAGTCAGCGATTCCAAAACTGTAAGGTTCGTATCGCAAATGTCTTCCGCGAGCGAGGCACAATTGACACCGGTTTTACGAGCCGTAAGCCCCTTGTAACGTGCAACTGTTTCGCAATTTGGCAGGGTCAGGGGTCGGCAACGCGCGTCTGCCACTGCGTAATGACCGGTATACGGCCACCGTATTGCGAGATAAGCAAATACGTAACGTCTCATAATACCCAGTTGTAAACAAAACAAAATGCTGATCAGCTGATATAGTAATTAATTGTATCTTTATTGTTTTAGATTGAGCCGTACTGTTTCATCAGCGAGTTGAATTGCAACCATATTTGCGATAAAACGAGACGTGGCCATGTGTTAACCCAATTGTCGGATAAGTAAACCAGACACATCAAATCGTTAAAAATTCAATGGCAAGTGGTAACGGGGACGATACTGGGAAATCATAAAAACAAAGGAGGACGATGGGTCGGGTAGAGTAATTTGTTTGGGTGCTGCCTTGGGGGACAGGGACTGTCAGCCCTCATTAAAGGGGGCGCTTAATGCCACATTCCCCCCGCCGCCATCGATCGCATATACATAATTGACATCATATAGTTTGTTTCTCTTTCTGGGATTGACAAAGCAAAGGTGACGTCGAGGGTGAAGGACTTTATTACGAAACCAAAATCCGACGAACCAGTTAACACCTCGGTAACATAGTACACGTATAATGCGGTAGATAAAACAGCCTTTACCGCATAATACGGCATTAGGATCTCAAGCATTGCGGTTACGCTATTCTGCGATATCAGTTCCACTATCATCGTGTCACCTGATATGGTAATTAAGTTATCAAACAAATAGGATGAAAACAAATATTTTATATGCTGTTTAGAATAAGAATAATTAGAAGTTTTTAAGAAATAGCGTGTTTAGGGTGTCTAGACAAAGACCACTTTCTGTTGGCGTTATCGCTTGCGGAAATATTGAATTGTATGGAAATTACATGACCTGTGGAAATGTCACACGATTGCTGCCAAGTTTCTAGACCCTCAACTGATGATCGTCTTGTCTGCGACCTGCTGTTGGGTTTTTATTGTATCCCAAAATTATCAACAACAGCGACGGACAAATCCGCTGACTCCCGTTTAGTCTGCGTGACCACTCAGCCAAGAAGTCCGGTCACAGTCTGGGCAAATTTCCTCGGAATGTTTCGGTCGTCATTTTAAACGATGCTGATGTTAACAAGTTTCAAAATAAAGTACTGGCTGGTATGTAAGCCCGTTTTAACTTGTAATTTAATACCGTTGTAGGAACTGCTAATACCAGCATGAAAGGTCGGAGTTACACGCATAAGCATTGGTAACAGGGTTGTCACTTATATAAAAGATTAAGACGAATTGTAAATCCGGACTAAGAGTTTTACAAATAGCAGCAGTTGAAGCAATATTCATTCTTGATAGAGATGTACTATTCAAATTAGCAGGCTGCAGGTACTTATGAAAACAAAAGAGAATTAAATGATCCAGCTGCATGCAACCACGTCATAGTCAATAGATATTTAATCATTGAATTCACAAGGACTATTTATTTAGAATCGCCGGCATTTATGCCTATTCATCGCGATGAAGCCTAGCAAAACCAGGCAACGTTCATTCATCTTTAGTGAAGTGCTAATCGAAATAGGTGAATTCATTCATCGAAAAAGATACGAAAGAACTTTAGAACCGTGTGATTACCGAATGTAAAGGGTGCTTCCAAAGGCAACAGGTGTCCGGTCCACCCGATTTCAATCCAATCCATTTGAACCAAGCAATGAGACTAGTTATTCAAAGCTCATTGTTTGGTTTAAATGTCAAGAACGTTTTCGAGCCAAAGCTCTTGTCAGGTCCAGGCTATAAGCTGACGGACATAAGTCAAGGTCTTAAGGTTAGAGCAGCGTAGATGAAATTATCATTGCGATGAGAATGACCTGTCATAACTGGCGTTAATCAGTTCATTTAAAACCGACTTCAAAATGAGGAAGTTATGTTTTCGACGGTAATTATTTGAATGAATGAATATATTTATTGCATAAAACATAGTATACAAGGTGGTAATGTACTTATAATATGTGCTCATCTTTCACTATATTATAGCATGCAATTAGTTAGTAATTATGTCTAAAGCTTAAGGTTAATACATTCATTAATGTCATTAAAATTTCGATCAATTAGCCAATCAAACAATTTCTTCTTAAATAAATAATCAAGGAGTAATTTAAATTAATTTGGAATCTTATTAAATATCTTTATATGTACATATAGTAAGGCAGATTTTTTGATGTTTAGCTGATTTTGAGGCCTCATTTACAATAAGCCTATTCGAGTCTCTACATTGCCTAGGATTTTTGTCACTTGCCTTTTGGAACAAATATGAATGATTCCTTACAAAATTCGAAGTCTCATATATGTAGAGCGATGGTAGAGGCAACCAACCAAGATCCTTAAAAAACGGTTTGCAAGACTTATCAGGCGGTAGTCCACATATTCCTCTGGTGCATTTTTTTTTGCTCTACAAATGCTCTGTTTTCATCCGTACTATTGCCCCACATTATTTAATACTTCCAATCAATGCAGTGCTAGGAAGACTTAATACAAAGCATTCTCTACCAGTCATCCTAAGCGTGCAAAAAGATAAGAAAAAGATGGTGTGTCGTGTCAAGTGAAACCATTAAATTACATAAGGTAATTAATTAGGTGTACACTACAAATATATACCTATTTCTAAAAATATATAAGGGTTGTTGGGGCTTAGCTGCAAGCTACCAACGATGTCTACAGGTGGCGGATAGTGGAAACATGAAGGCTTGCGAATATATAGAATTAGCAGTCCCATATAGCAGGGTGAACAGGAAACTAGCGGAACGTTTGGTGGTACAGGTTTACCATATAAAGTGCTACTTAGTCTTATGATGACCCTGCATTCCCCTGATGCGGGGCACCAGCCGTATCAGTACCGATGGATTTTTCTGGAAGGGCTTCTAGACATCTAGGAGTGGTACGCCGGTCCTCAAACTGCGTTGCTAAGTCAAAGGACTACAAGCATTTCCACCCCATCAAAGTAACTGATGAAAATGTAAAAATTACATCAGATGCACCGACAGGAGCATAGCTTTAAATCTAATGTTTATGGTCACCGATTACTCTATGAGGCTTGGACGTAAGAAAAAAAAAAGAAAATAAACCATTCAAGTAGTTGTTTTTTTCGTTGCTGTGCAGATATGATCCCATGAAAATAATATGATAGTGTCGGATTAGTGGTTTTCCAAAAATAATTGTGAACTTATGGATACTATGAAAAAATTGACACACTATATTGAAGTCGGTTTTTATTATTTGAAATATTGCCACTATAGCATTTAAGTCAGATTACTAGATTAAACTAACTAAATAGGAAAGAAATATAAAGAAATGTTTTTGCGACGGTGAAGCTAAAAAAGATTACGTTTAAGAACAGTTTATTTGTGTAATATGTATAATTTACAAAAAAAATAAGTATGTAAGTAGTATATCAGTCATGTAGTTCCCATAACTCAAGCTCTGCTTATTTTGGGGCTAGATGATGTGTGAAAATGTCCAGCATTATTTATATTTATTATTTTATAAATTCGAAATGTATAACCATTTGACACAAATGAGCAGAAACGGTCGCTTTGAAGCATATATTATTAAAATGTCTATTAGGGCCAGTGTTCTAGACTTGAAATCCATACATGGCGCAATTAGTTCTCGTAGGAACGGCGGTATACAGATGCAACTACGTCCAGCGGTGTTAGTGATGTTGGCTCGCTGACAAAGTTTAATGAAAGTTAGTGTTTTGGAACACAATCAACTTCAGTTACCAGCATTGGATCCTATATACATTAACCATACAAAGGCCACTTTAGCGTATATTTGTAAGAACAGAGTATATGTAGAGCTTGGCAGATAGCCAGGATTGGAAAGAGTCATACTGAACTTAGATAAAATAAATAAATAATGCTCGACAGTTTCACACAGCATCATCTAGCTCCAAACTAAGCAGAGCTTGTATTATGGGAACTACATGACGGATAAACTACTTATATACATTTTTACTAATTAGATATCCATATTGTAGTTCGTGTAATTCAATTGTTTTATTTATAAGGCCCGTATTCAACCTTAAGGTACATTTGCTTCCAAAGACACCGACCAACTGCATCCACAGACAGCAGACACAGACAGACGTAGTGACTGTTTAGTAACAAGTGGCTAATTGTCAGCAACTTTCTATGGAATTGACTGTTTGTAGTACTATCCCTGCTATCTGTGTTCCGAATCATTCCAAGGAGAATCATCTTCTCAAGGGTTCAGCGGAAACGAAAAAAATACACCAATCTGTTTATAATTCGCATCGACACGAGACAAGAACGCTTTACGCAAAAACCGTCAATTCTAACGTCATTGAACAGGCACACCGACCACATAAAATACAGTTTTTACCGATGTATCATCCAACAACTCGAATGGAAGAAAGATATCGGGTCAAACGACGACGTACGATTCACATCGACCTGAATCCATGAAACGAATATTTACGTTTTCGGTTCATTCAGTGTATGTTGTATAATGTTTTGTACACACTGTCGAACATACGTCGACTTATTTGTGGTTCCTAACCTACATTCTTCAAACTTCGGAAGAATTATTGTTTTTTTTTTATCAAAACTGAGATAAACCGTCTGATTTTCTTGAAAGGGAATCTCTATCCATTCTATTATTACGTCAATATAACGATGACAAGCACAATAATGCTTAAACTAAACATAACACATGTGTTTTGATGTCATTTTAATGGCGCGTGACATTATGCGATAAACCTATTCACATATTGATGTAAAAATGAAATGCTTGACAAAAAAACTACTGCATTTCGGTGCATCAATCATATAAATCACAATTTAATAAAGAGGCTAACATAAAAAGGCTGTAATTCAGTGAGTTTTCGACTTTCATTCCCCCTGTATACAAGTGCGGGTGAGTCTATGTCACTCCGTATCAGCGGAAAATGTAAACAATATTTTATCATACCAAAAATTAAATTAAAAAAATCATAGTTTTTGCATGCAAGCAGTGGTCGGCATTTTGTTATTTTATTTGATACATATGTTACAGAATACGGCTATACAGGTCCCAGAATATGTATCCCATACATTAAGATTCTTCCCATGAAAGTTAACCTGAAAAATACTCTTAAAAAAAACTTAAGTGTAACATAATCTGGGATACTTTGTATTATCAAATGGCATGAGATTTAAAACTGTCACTATATTGTGACTTACTTGCGTTTCAGATTCATCTGGACTTGGAGTGAAATTCTTTAAGTAGTACGTATTAGTTCCTTCTGTGGTCCGGGTGTTTTGTGGCAGCCCTCGTTAACCCCTGTTCCGCACGTCATTTTTGTAATGCAAATCTATTTAATTTTAATTTTACAGTAGTAAACTGCAGAACTCTACAGTTGAGTTATATTGAAAAGCAACTGAATTCACATTGCTGGCTAATATTGTACAGTTTTTAATCTACATCGTACTTTACACAATCTTTAGTTTTAAAATTCGACTCGTTTACTCATTTAACGAATTAAATACATACTACACTGGCCGCCAAAAAAATCGACCCACCCGCTAATTTTGAGTAACAAAGTTGTTATCTTAAGTATGCGTTGACATATTGGTATGTTTTGCTTTATAAATAAACATCTGAGTACCCACTTGACATTGTTTTAGACGAATACAAGTGATATTGTGGGTATTTGTAACATTTTAAAAGCACTGATAAAAAATTAATGACTTTTGCATAGAGTGCAAGGTTAGTTTATTTCGAACTTTTGTCGCGGCATATTCACCGTGCATCGTAGTGATTTAATCTTTTGTTAGAGCAATCATATTCGTTGCTTTTAACCATAAAATATGGATACAACTGAAGCAGAAGCCGCTCAAGTGGTAGCTCTCGTTCGTGAAGGGCTAAGTCAGCGAAATGTGGCAAGAAGATTAAATTTGAGTCGATCAGCAGTGCGTCGAGTTTATAAACGATTCTTAGAGACGGGAGAGTACCGCCGGAGACCAGGATCTGGAAGAGGACGTGTCACAAACACGACGGATGACCGTTTTATTGCCTTGACTTCCTTGAGAAATCGGCATCTTTCTGCTGTTGATGTGCAGGGCAGGCTGAGGGACACTCGTGAAGTGGCTGTAAGTGAGAATACGGTGAGAAGAAGACTTCGGGAGCAAAACCTGAAACCACACAAGCCTGCCACGGGACCAAAACTCACTGCATCTCATCGGCAAGCAAGGTTAGAATTTGCTCGGCAACACATCCAATGGGATCTTGGTCAATTGGAGACAGTTCTGTTCAGTGATGAGAGCCGAATGTCCCTTGTAGGCTCTGACGGACGTCTTAACGTTATGAGAAGACCAGGAGAATGTTATGCTCAGTGCTGCATAAGAGAAACAGTCCGGTTTGGAGGAGGCTCTACAATGTTTTGGGGAGGCATCTCTTTAACCGGACGTACGGAGCTGGTTTTCTTTCGGAATCGTGCGGTTAATGCTGAAAATTACATAACGGATATTCTGGAACCTCATGTGATGCCATACGCGGGATATATTGGCGAAAATTTCCAGCTCATGCATGATAACGCAAGACCACACGTCGCCAGAATTGTAACCGGATATCTTAGGGAGGTTGGCATACCAGTTATGCAGTGGCCAGCCAATAGTCCGGACCTAAATCCGATCGAACATCTCGGGGACCAGATAAAAAGGAAAGTTAGAGCCCGAAATCCAGTTCCAGAGACGTTAGATCAGCTGGAAGCCGCCTTAACGGAAGAATGGGAACAGATACCCCAAGAAGACATCAAAAAGCTGATCCGTTCGCTGAATAGGCGTATGGCAGCAGTCATTAAAGCAAGAGAAGGAAACATCCCATACTATGGTGAAGCGAAAATGTTTTTAAATGTCAAAAAACATAAATTATGCCATTTACAGTAAAATCGTTAAATTTGCCAAATGTTATGGTTTCATTATCTTATCACATTTTTATGTAAAATATCCAGTACCACGCGAGATTTTTAGGTTTTTTACAACCCCATAATTGCATTTTTTCATTATCAACATAAAAAATATCTATCGATTGTAGTAAAAACCCATAGGACACTTTTTTGCGAAAAAACGTAGGTGGGTCGATTTTTTTGGAGGCCAGTGTAGATACCCATTTTAAGATCATTCGGCAAACAAAGTGCTAACACTGTTGCCCACGCATGAATTATTTTTTAATGTCTGACTGCTAGCGTACCTTGTTATTAAGGAAAACATAATTTGTAATTTTATTCATTTGAAGAAAAATTACTAAAATAACATCGAATTATAAATAGACCTCTTATTGTAGGAATATAACTTCTAGACTATACAATTAATTTTACTAAACAAGTTTCGCACAGGAATTCATTTCAGGTCCCATTTTATTTCTTGATCCCATGAAAATCTAACGCGTCATGTCAAGGTGCGCTGTAGTAAATAGGGCAACTACGACCCCTATGAATAAGATACAAGCTGGCAGCCGAGAATTAGGACGTCGAGTGAGTAGTATACTGTGACGTCACAGGGGAATTCATGCAGAAGGAATTCGGCACATGAAAACTCGGAATTCACGTCATACTTGTTACGTATTCGAAACGGAGCGGCAGCAATAAAAAACATGTGCTCAACGAAACGACTCAATAACCAGTT
This sequence comes from Perizoma affinitatum, assembly GCA_961405105.1. Classification (NCBI taxonomy): domain Eukaryota; kingdom Metazoa; phylum Arthropoda; class Insecta; order Lepidoptera; family Geometridae; genus Perizoma; species Perizoma affinitatum. The sequence goes on along the minus strand of OY560205.1, from coordinate 8,676,384 downwards.
TAATGTGAATACATCCTTCGATCAACGAATGATAAAAATAAACCGCCTCAGTCGGTTAAGAAGGTAGTAGGACAATGTGCATTAAAGGAGCTTCTTTCTTTCTTTCTTTCATCTAGCCTCAAGAAAGAGCCAGTGGCACGGAGCGAGGATTATCAATATTAAAACGACCTCTGTGGCGCAGTGGGCGAAGGCCCGCCTGAGACGCAGAAGGTTGCGGGTTCGATTCCCGCCGCGGGACAAATGTTTGTATCTGCGAATATTTGTCTCTGGTCTGGGTGTTTTCTATGTATGTTATGTAGGTATTAAACAAAAAAATGTATATAAGTAGTATATATATCAGTCAAGTAGCCCCCTGGGTGGCAGGCGACCGGATTTCGGCCGCTGTCAAATTTGCTTGAGTGGCAGGCGACCGGCATTCGGTCGATCGGTACGCGTCAGTCCGGCATCAGTATTTGTCCAAATATTTTACCATCAAACTGTTGCTGCACTCCTCCAACCTGTTTAGTGCCTTGTTGTTGAAAAGAGACAGGTATTAAAAGTGTTTAGAATGAACGGCCAAAGGAAAAAAGTTTTAAAATTTCATTCTATCTGTGGTCACTTTCGCGGACGGTTTCTCGTGTGAATGTGTGTTTTGTTGCTGGATTTTTGCGAAGTTTAGTGTGTTTTATTGTTGTTGGTGTTTTATTAACGATGAACAGGTAAGTTTTTAATGTTTTTACACTTATTCGTTTTGGTTTTGATAAAGTTTTCATTCAAAATCTTGCTAATTTCATCAGCCACCCATTTTTTTTTCTGCATTGTACTCTGACAAAATACCTTCGTTTTCACGTAAAATCTAATGATTTTTACTAAAAAACTAATTAAATAGGTCAACAATACATATTTTTATGATAATTAGGTGGTATTTTGATAGAATGTAATCACATTTCATCAAAATAGTGAAGTAAATACATGCATTACTCAGTACGCAGTCCGAGAAACTCGGTCAAGGTCAACGTAGCGGCCATTTTAGCCATTTTTTGCGGATATAGATAGAATGGATGTGGCATGTCAGTATGCCATAATATCATTATCATTTCGATTTCAACGTTTCTATTTGTTTTATTTTGTTAATTATGTAAGTAACTAGGTAGGTACGTAATTATAACTTTGGATAGACATGTTCATCCAGATTTACTCTTTTTTTTTTTTAAGACATTGTAGGTAGGATACCGATTTTTTTTTTTTTGTAGGTAGACCGCATTGTTAGAGGGCAAAGTAGGTATTTTCTTGGTTTATTTTTACGTGTTGAATGTGTATGGTATATCTACGGCATGTATTATTATTGTTACGAAAAAATTCGACGAAATTATTGAAATGTCACATCCAGTTTTGTAGGTAGATCCTTGGCACTATTATCATGCAAATTTGTTCGTTTTTTAATGTTTTGACCGTTGAATTTTTGAATGTTTTTGTATGGTAATAGGTGATTATTTTATCGCAAATCTATTGTAAATATATTATAGTTTTTGGATACAAATGTTTTTGTCTAACTCATTAAACCTACTTTGTACGACATCACATAAATTGAAAGTGTGTATTTGGTGTTGATTTTCAAGAGGTCTGGTATTTTGTTTACACATCGTAAACAATATGCTTGGGATATGTGATCCTTTGTCTAAATAGAGTTTTTGAACTACTCTTGTGACTAAACCCATAAAACAGGCCACTTGACTTTTATTGAGTTTGTAAACAATCTTGAAATATGACACTCTTGCTCAGCTGTGCGCTAGGGTCGCCGATAACGAACCTTTTTTTGTGATTATTTTACTCGTAAAAAATGTATCGGAAGTTATGCTTTTGTTGATTTTAAAACTTAACGTGGTGTTTTTATTTGTAAATAAAATACTTATTTCATTTAAATTCTTTTTATTTTTTTTAATTTAGGGGTTTTCGCACTTAGAGCGGTAGTTTATCCGTTTACTCAATCTTTGACGTCGTGTAGCGAAGTGTACATTTGTAAACAAGTAATAAATATTGTTCGATTAGTTAGAATATTTCAAGCTGATTTCAAAAAGGTATAATAATACATAGTTACAGTAGTAAATTATAAGACAATCATTAATCATTTAACACGCGGCGCGCCGCGGCCTCTGGACCCGCGAAAAATAAATTGGCCTCTGGCACATCTGCACTTTTTTTCGCGCAATGCTTGCCAACTGAAGGGGTAGTTCCCATAACACAAGCTCTGCTTACTTTGGGGCTAGATGATGCTGTGTGAAAAATGTCCAGCAAAAAAAAAAAAAAAACAAGCTCTAAACTAGGATCAAAGACTGCACTGGACTGAAGAAAAGTTAGGAAAAGCGCCAGCTACCCTCCCCTCCCCTTCGATTTAGAAACTTTTCTGTTGCTTAGTTCCTAGAATTTATGGATGTATTTACTTTCAATATAATGACATGCCAAGACTTCACTGTATTGCCTTCGCTGTGTCAGAGCACAGCGTTGCTTAAAGCTCTTGAAAGGGAGCGGAAACGCCACACCACATAAAGGGGACAAGGCAAAAAGCGGATACGGACACATGCCACTTTGCACCGCGTTTAGTTGCCGTGGAGTCTAGGGCTTTTTGAAGTTGGCTCTACTCTTTAATATGCAATAAGTAAGAAGTTAGTAACTGGCCAATAATGTAGAACAAGGAGAGATATTAATGTGTGGAGTATTGATCAGCTGACCGGAAAACAGCTGTTGCATTTTCATTTATTTTTGAAGGAATGATATCGAGCCAGTGTTGAATCAAGTATAGGTTTAGGTTTAAATAACTTTATTCTCAAAAAGACAAACAGATGTCACTTATATGAGAACAATACAAACTTAATTACTAATCTTAAAGTAGGTCGTTCTTTTACAGTTATATGTTTAGTTTAGGTTATGTTTAGGTTGTTCCAATTTAACGTGTCTTTAGCAGTGATGCATCATTGATAATATGATGGGCTAATTTGTGTTTAAACACGTCAAATGAGCAAACACTTTTTATATTTGAGGGTAGTTTATTATACAGCTGTGCGCCTTCGAAGAATATCATTTTTTTACCGTAGTTTGTTCGAACCTTTGGTAGAACAATAAAACTGGCTCGGCGAGTGCTTCGCTTTGTGATTTGCTTAATTGTTGTAAAGGCTAGGTTAGTATGGATCGTTTTGTTTAGGATTTTTCGAATGAGAATGCACGTATTGTATTTGTATAGTTGTTTGACATTCATTAATTTAGTTTCTTTGTAAATTTTGTCTGTAGGTGTTAGGTAGGGGTAATTAAAAAGTAGTTTAATAATTTTATTTTGTACAGTTTGTAGTTTAGCTAACTTAGTTTTTACGGCGCCGCCCCAAATCTCTATCAAGTATAACAAGTGAGGCTTGACCAGGGAATTATAAATTGTATAGCGTATTTGGCGTGGAATACATTGCACAATGTTACGTAGTGACCCTGTCAGGGATGACAGTTTTGATTTTATGTGTTCTATATGTGTATTCCACGTCAGAAAGCTGTCCATGCGTAGACCAAGATATTTTTCGTTAGTTTTCTCTTGTAAAGCTGTATTTTCAATAACGAGTGGGGTAAACGGGGGGATTTTCTTGTTTTTAGCCTTAAAAATTATGTAACAAGTTTTAGAAGCATTGATAGTCAGCAGGTTCGATTTGAACCAATGAGATAGAGTGTTTAAATCTTGCTGAGCATGTGAAAGTATGTCATGTATCGAGGTACCAAAGTAAAACAAACATGTGTCATCCGCGTACAAAGTTATTTGACCGAGTAGGCCTATCTCGTTTATGTTGTTAATGTAGATCAGGAAGAGTAATGGACCCAATATCGATCCTTGGGGGACCCCGTAGGTTATTGGTGCAGGTTTGCTTTGGACGTTATCTATTTTGACTACTTGTGATCTGTTTGATAGATATGATTGAAACATCTTTAAGGCAGTACCACTAACACCAATGCATTTCAGTTTTTCTAAGAGTAAAGTGTGACTTACCGTGTCAAAAGCCTTTTTTAAATCAATGTATATGCCAAGCACAAAATTTTTCTTATCTATATTAGACTTGATTTTGGTAACTAGGTCAACTGTGGCTGCAAGGGTGTTACTTTTAGGTCTAAATCCATATTGCTCTCCGTAAATACAATTGATTGAGTTGAGGTATTTTTCAAGTCTCATGTATAAGATATTTTCTAGAATTTTTGAAAGTATAGGCAAAACTGAAATAGGTCGGTAATTTCCAGGGTCTGTTCTGGATCCTGATTTGTAAATTGGAGAGACTTTTGCGATTTTTAACGAGTCAGGAAACTCACCTTCTTGTAATAGCTTGTTGAAGCAATTTGTTAGGTTCGCTAATATAAGGGGTTTTAAACATTTTATTGATTTGGTATTGATTCCATCTAGTCCGGCGCTACTATTTGTATCGAGCTTACTTATGATTTTGTTAACTTCATCAAACGTGCATGGGTCAAGTGTTGAAAGTGCATCATGTGTAATGACGTGTGGCAAAGCTTGTGTAAAATTATTGTGAAAAGATTTAGGTATTTGTTCAGCTAAGATGGAACCAATGGTTGAAAAGTACTGATTAAACTGCTCACAAATGTCGTTTGCGTTGGTAATTATCTTAGAATCTATTAATAGCTTCGGAGGGGCACAGCCTTGTATGATTTTGTTGTTCGCTAAATTATTTATAAGCTTCCACATTTTTTTGGGTTTCCCTGTGCATTTTATGAATTTGTTATAGTGATAGGTATTCTTCGTAATCTTTATAAGTTTCGCTGTATACTCTCTTTTTGCTTTGTAGTCTGCTACTAGAGTTTCGTTTTTAGGATCCCTCCTTAGTTCTATCCATAAGTGGTTTCTTAGATTTAGTTCAGATATTATGTCATTAAAACCTAGTAAAAGTAAAACCTCGAAAGCATCTTCAAGAGGTGTTGGTGATGTACCAGGCGATGATGACTTGTCAGGAATACTGCTTGATGTTTAAATTCAATACGTAAATACATTACGTGCTGACTTCTGCGTGTTATATGGCTTTTTATGAGTGCTGCCATCTTTTGGACTGATGTAAGTAAGTTATTTATTGGGAGTTTCTTAACCTAGCCTTTTCTTCGTTTAGCGCTAGGGGTCTGTCTACAACGTATTAGACAAATCGCATAGAAATTATTCTTCTCTTTGAAATGGTACAGGAACAGAATACCTCTTTTCGCCATCATCGGCCAAAACGCTCTATTTTGCAGGTCTTCCTATTTTTTTGACCACATAAGGTGACCAAGAAGGAACCAGCAATAGAATGATGGTATAAATACCTTGTACTTATAATGTACGCGTATCTTCGTGTTACAACAATAATTAAGTAGGTTTACTTAGCACTTTAGCTGGAATCATTTCCACGGAGAATCGTCCACTTAACGTAATTGACGTGGATGTTTAGATGTCATGTGTTAATATTAATAATAATAATAATAATTCATTTATTTGCCTGAATGCGGTAGTACAAAGTTATTTATAATTTTTGATGGAGCTCACATTCCCCAATATCTGGGATGCAAATTTACTTACTTATCTAATTTAAATTACATGGATAGTGCGGTGTCTATTTTAATTTTAGTATTTTCAAACTTTCGCGATCAGTAAACAATATGATACGTTTTATACGAGTTTAAAATAATTGACATACATAACTGTTATACTGTGTACTGACATAAAAAAAATATGTAAATGGTAAGTTTAATATCTTCACCATATTAAATCAGGTAAGTCAATAAAATCACCCTTACAATTCTGATCTGAGATTCTGGCTAGTCCGTCGCATTTATCAAATAATCTTTGGACGAGGTGCCTTTGACTCCCCCTTCCTCAATGATCTGATTATGGATCTGAACATGTAATCATCGTGAGGATTACAGTCGTGAGCGTGTTTGATTGCTGTTTTGGACATTAGCAACGCGTGAAATTCTAGTTACGTATTTTTTACATTTGCTACAATACTTGTAGAAACTCATAGATGCTCAAAGTGGGTACATGAGGTGTCATTTTCAAACAAGTGCTTCTGTCTTAGTAGATTCTGAATTTATTTTGCAAACCTGTTTTACAAAGCGCAATATATCATTATTTCGCTATTAGAAGCAAGCATCAAGATTGACCTATTGTCTCAGCTAGAAAAAACACGGGACAATGATAATCTTCCATCCGCAAAGCAAAGTGTTACTGCTATTTACTACTATTTATAGCTAAATGATTGATGAAGAAAAACACCGTGAGGAAACTGGCAAATCGACCTTTTCCGCCGCTTCGGGACAAAAATGTTTGTATGATCTGCAAAGATTTGCCTCGGATCTGGGTGTTTTTTATGTATTTATTTACAAAAAAAGTATATAAGTATATCAATTATGTAGTTCCCATAGTATAAGCTCCGCTTAGTTTGGAGCTAGATTATGCTGTGTGATAAAAGGTAACAAAAATCTATAATCGAAAACTTCGAAGCAAGTTTATGAAGGATGCCATTGACTATGCATGAAAGAACAGCTCGTTTTGTCTACAAAAGAGAAGAAAAAAACTATTTCTGTCGAACAAAAGAGAGGGAGAACATATTTTTTGTATTTTCGGCGGTAGACAAAACCGTTGTCTTGGGTAATGCTAAGCAGGCTGGTGATACGACTTATTAGCCAACTTATAACAGTAAATTTTATAGATTTAAAAAATCAAATTAAGTACGTACTACTAATTAATTTGATGAATTAATTAGGTACCATATATGTATATGGAAGAAAGTGAAAGCCTTGCCCGTCTACGAATCGACGTACGTGAATCGAAGTGTGACCGTACAAAGGTGTTATTTTGATGACAGAGAGGAAATTACTCATGGTACGAATAATACCAGCGGTAATTACAGAAAAAAAAATACAGGATTGGTCCTGACAAGTCAGATTCAAATTCAATGTCATATTTAAATTATAAGCCAATACACCTTGCAGGAAATATACCTGCAACGGTGTCGACTAATCGGGCGATTCCCTTGCTCATTTTATTCATATCTCATCATTTCAAGTTTAATTCTCCAGGAACTGACCACCAACCGTCAAGCGTAGTTGCAGCACTGCTTCGAGAAGTACCACCGAAAACCAGCAAACAGTCAACGAAACGTCAGCTGTAGAATAGTAAAGTACTTAGTATAATCGTCATAATATATCCTCAAACGATACCAATCCTCATAATTTCAATTCTATAACCCTTTATTTCTTCATTTGTAATAAACATTCTGGGATTCTCTTCTAACTTCTTCTTGCTTATCGATTTTGTATTGTTTAGTAAACGTCGCTTTACTCAAACAACATTATTACATCACTGTTCGTCCTTAATTAGCGCCTTGTCGTGTCAGTTTATAGAGCACATTAGGCTTATTAGCAGGATCTCATTTTACAGACTTACATGAAACCGCGCTGATGTAGCCAAGCCATTATTCTAGACACTTACGTTATTCTAGACACTAGAGGAGTCCACCAAAATGGTTGCGCGCGGGGTGATGCGGTCTGTGTCCGGGTTCGCACACACAGTTTAGTCGGGGTGGGGGGCGGGTGGGGCTGCGCTATGGCACCAACACACAGGGGACTTCGGAAGCGTGGGAGGAATCCGAACGACAATGCCTTTAATCCTAACGGATCCAAGTATACCGCGTTACTAAAGGAAAGGGCAAGAAGACGATGTCTTCGATCCAACTCCTCGAATACTAGGACGAAAGGAAAGCTGCCGAGGGCGGAGGACCTAGGGATGGATAAGAATATGTGGGGGTCTACGAGTCGCTGTGCGGAACGTCCATGTAGCCATGGGTGTTCTTGTAAAGACAATCAATGTTTGCGGACGCCAACGTTGTGAGACTGGAGAGGGAGTACACCGAGCTACGCGCTCAGATGGACCAAGGTGTAAAAGCTAACAGAGGCCATCCTAGCGCATGGCGGGCCTCGAGAAGGCGGCGGTACATCGTGGCATGTGCGGCCGTTAGCACCGCGAGGGTGCTGGGAGTGGTTTTCCAACTGCCCCCGGGATTTGCGTAAGGCGTTATACGAGAGCGGTCCTTTGGAGATCCCGGAACCCCTTGCCATGCATCGAGATCGGCCACCGGGGGGGTTTTTAAGTGAGTCTACGAGTCCGTGAACCTCACATAACCATATCACACCCTCAATGTGGTAGGGTATCAGTAAGCAGATTTCCCGCTCGTCAAAAAAAAAGACACTAGAGGAGAGAGTTGAGTCTGCACCGATAGACTGTTAGGCGGCTTGCTACGATATTTTGTTGGCTGAATAGGCGAGAAGCTAGACGCCTAGCTTGGCGATTTTCAATAAAAAAACAAGGACACATACATCATATTCGGTCCCTTCGCCACTAAGAGCAGGCGGCCCCGTCCAACACGCGTTAATTAGGTGAAGCTAGGAGATGCAAAGCCGCTTGCTGTCTATCTGCGGCCTTATGAACTTAGAGATCCTGCTCCGGATACCTAAACAGCAATTTTCGAAACTTCTGTTCGCTGAACTGTATGCTACAGTTCAGTACGCAGGGCCTATACCTGCCACGTATCTAATCGGGCGATTCCCTTGCTATCTCAATGACCCTCGTAGTTATCTTACACTATTCCTTTTGGGTCTGCCCCGGCTGAATCCTCCCATAGATTTTTCATGTTATGAAAAATTTAATTCATATGCAGTGGGGATTACGTAAAATAGAAATATTTGAAAAAGGTACGCATTAGTAACTTCGAGCATGACTGATACCGTCGAGCACCACAACTAACAAGAGAAACTAAAGATTGACCATAATTTCGCACATAATACCACTAGTGTTCTTATTAATTCTTCTAAATTCCAAGAGGGAAAATAACCAGTCTAGTATGTCCGTCACAATCACGTTTCGATCTCATTACAACCACATCAGCTGCGAGGATCGTTCACTTTTTGTAATGGAAAACGCCAGCGAAGTAACTATAATTTATACTGCGTCACCGTTAGCGAAGTACGAGCTTGGTAATAGGTGCCATGAAAAATGCGCCGCCAACAAATCACTTTTGCACTCGAGGCAATATTTTCTTGGAATGGTTATTTAAGACTTCGCAGAGAAAATCTCCTATCGTTAGCTGAGAGGAGCCACAGTCGCAACATTGTTCTATGTAATATGTATGTATTTAAAAAAACGCATATAAGTAGTATATCAGTCATGTACTTCCCATAATACAAGCTCTGCTTAGTTTGGGCCTAGATGATGCTGTGTGGAAAATGTCCAGCATTATTTATTATATTATTATTATTTTATTTTATTGTAGGCAGATGACATTTCTCATTTACGACGGAAAATTACATCTCTCTACGCCTGAACACAAACGCCTAGTCAAAAGGAAAGAAAACGTATTGGATTTTGATATGTGATGTTCTCATTATGTTGGGTTTGGCGCGTGTGGTTGGGGCTTGGATTGGATTATACTTACGCGGCAAAAACATTTCCCTTCGCAAAAAGCTTTCGATCAAATCGACGCAATATTTCGATTAATATTGCGTTATTGGTCGTTATTATATTATTTTAACATTTTGCCTGGATGTAACATTACGTATTCCGATGTTCAACTTGTAAAAGTTTGATTAGTCTTCTGTCAGTGCTATCCTCAAGGATGTTATTTTTAAGTTGTTCTGATGATAAGGACTAGCCATCTTTCCAAGCAAACCTATTAACATGTGTAGCCGACATCAATACATATCACTAATGTCATATTACGAAACCTTGATGTGTCAGGTTTTCCTATGATGTGGTAAAGAAAAGGGCGACTGACTATGCTACAAGTTTTTTTTTTCTTCAAAATTTCATAACTACGTTTTTTCTGTTGTATATTGCAGCGCCCCGTAGTAACTTGTGGCGATATCACATATCAAAGAGCCATCCTTTAAGTCATACAAAACACCGCATTTCAACCATACAAACTAACAAATTAACAACCTCTTACGGCAAACGCATATACTGGTATACGAGCTCCGTACGTAACAGTGTGTAAAAAAAAACCACTAGAACAAAACAGAATTTTGTAATGATTAGCAGAACTATGGCATCACAGTTTTTGAATAGTACTCTACCTAGTAGGTCTTTAACCTTTTTGTTTCAGTATTTCGTGTGTGCGTAAGTCGTCTCGACATTTTAACGAAGATAAATGACTATGTATCAAAAGAAGCGTAGAATACACGGGGGAAACGATGTCGATAAATCGATCACTCGTAAAACCGGGCAAGATGGGCTATTCGCCGACCGAAGGGCAAGGCCAATTCGAATGTAAACACAGTATCTTTCTATAGTTACGAATGTAACTGGGAACGTGAATGCTTTGGAGAAAAGTACCATGAGCGTAAATGGCATATTCAGTGTTGTCTTCAGAGCTGAAAATAGTGAAGTCTGAGCTGGCTCTTCGTGGAATAAATAGCAGTAAGTAAACAATGAACTTTCTGATCCAGTTAGGAAACAAAATAAGTTCCATAATCTAGACGAAAGATTAAACGGACAAACAAAGCTATAAAGTTTGTACTAATTCAATAAAATGAGGTAAAACTTTTTACTCAAGGATATCGGTTTTCAAGAGAAATGAAAAACATTTATTAAGCACGACATAAAAACAAGATATTAGGCAAATAGTACCTATTTGTCTATTAACATATTAACTTATTTGGGGAAGTACCTACTTAGTTTATTTGTATATTTGATGGTGTGACATTTAAGAACCAAATATTATCTAGAAAAAAATAAACAAAAAATATTAGGCTTACACGTGAAACTAAAACAGAAATACCCCACACACCTTGCTGATTCATATACTTAGACGGTTCAATGTAGCGCCAAAGAGGTGAGGATGAATGGAGACCCTACATTACCACCTAGTAGAATTATCATGTTAATCTCTGGAGATAAATTATAATTAACGCATTACACATAATGAGTGACATTATGTGTAATCAACTACTGAAAATTGTAAACGCGGGAAGTCGGTGGGTGAAGGCGACTCGACACCAGTCGAAGTAGCATTCTATGGGGAAGAAGACGTGAGGAGAGGTAGGTTTTTTATGAATGAGCTCATCTCATTTGATTGGCCACGACAAAAGCTGATCCTACTTTAGACAATCAAAGTCAAAAGTCAAAAATTGATTGAATTTTGATGCAGTTCAAAGTTTTAAAATATTCGTTGTATAGACTAGAGGCTGATTATGATGTTAAATTTCTTCTTCAATAGATACCTTTAATAGGAGGTAGCTTCACCAGCTCCTGGGTGTGGCTCTGCACGTTGAATCTACTGGAGCCATGCCTCTTGGGCTGGCCGTTCCATCCGGGCGGGCAGGGGCTCTCGGAAGCCCGGGGTATGATAGCGGTGGGCGGCGGGGCCCCGGTCGCTAGCGATGATAGCTTTTCAGGAAGACTCTGGAACAAACGGAAAATATGTTAGGAGTTGAAGATGCGTACCCTAACGTTAGTACACTAACATGTCCTTGGTACATTTAAGTATCCAAACACCCGAAAAAAAATTTTTTTTTCAGTTTTTAAATCAATATGTCTAGTACTTAATACTAGTCCTGATTTACGCAAACTTTTGAAAAAAGGGATAAATTCAAAGGGGAACATATTCAGTGTATTCTCAGTCAGAATAGTTATGTGAGAATAAGAACTAATGGGCGTGTTCTAGTTACAGATACGCGATTTTATGGGTGATATGAAATAGCATGTGTATAGAAATTGTGTGCCAGAGTCACGCATGACGTAGGTTGCACACAAAAGGAACATGGAAAATGTTTTTTTTCGGCATTGGTATCAAAAGGTTCGCTATTTATGGCGCAACCCAGAGCACATTCTATGCCCTAATGACTTTTATGTAAAAAATGATCATAAACACGAATATGAACTTTTCCAAGTATCACCAGTTTGTACCAACGAGTGATATTTGACTCAACTTTTGTAGGCAAGTGTCTGGTGTATTGTCGATTTGGCGTACGGAAGCCACAGATATTACGCAACGAGAAGTGGGTGGGAGTGTATTACTCTCAAACTCGTCAATCTTGATTGCCAATTTGATAGGAAACCAAAAAAGTAGTAGCTGGTGTTTATGTTAGAGACGTCCTGTCATTTCCGCGTAAGACAATCGTAAAAGTTAATTGAATGAAACTTCTAAGTTGTTGGATTCTGTCGACATTTAAGCTCGAATGATCTTCAGTAATGTCTTTACTCAGAATAGACGACCTCTGTGGCGCAGTGGGCAAAGGCCCGCCTAAGACGCAGAAGGTTGCGGGTTCGATTCCTGCCGCGGGACAAATGTTTTTATCTGCAAATATTTGTCTCGGGTCTGGGTGTTTTTCTATGTATGTTATGTATGTATTTACAAAAAAAAATGTATATAAGTAGTATATCAGTCATGTAGTTCCCATAACACAAGCTCTGCTTACTTTGGGGCTAGATGATGATGTGTGAAAAATGTCCAGCATTATTATTATTATTAATTCTCTAGTTCAAGTTGGTACTTCCGTGAATATCTATTTTTACTCCAACTTTAAAAATCACTAGATAGGAGGTTCTAGAAGGTTTACATTACAATAAAATTCTGCCTTCGTTTATTACCAGTATTTTACCATATATCGATTCTTTCTTAGACTTTACGATACACAAATGACATGGATTCTCAGTACATACGTTCAGGTCGCGAGTATTGATCGTTCGTCATGGACAAATGCAATGAATCAAACGAGACTCGAATGACAAGGTTTATTATTTCTTATTAGGAATATTGTTACTAAAGAATTATAATCGATACTGCTATTTGAGTATCCTTTTGTGCTAGAACTACGCTCCAGTTTCAGACACTCATTAGAAAAACAGATAGGCTCATTTTTTAAAAATAATCTTGATCAGAATATAATGAAATCTGGGTAAGCATAAGAATAAGCAAAAAAAGTTATAAATAAGAATGGGAGACGAGTAAAATCACAGTTTACAGTTAACATAGGACTATTTAAAATGGTCAATGTGATTTCAATAAATAAGCCATTGAACTGCATAACGTCGCCTTAGTGGTGAAGTGTTGAAAATCGAAAAATTGACGACTTATAGTAAACGAGTTTGATAACTAAATGACAATTAGCATCATAATCTGATATCGCATCCGATGTAAAGGCATTCCAACTCAAGAAGTACTTCGTTAACATCAAGAAAAACATTTACCTAACCTTTACGCCCTTGGCCACGTCACAAAGAAGCCACTAAATAAATTACCATAATGACAACGCAGGCCGCAGAGTTACTACCTACTTGAAGGTTAATTTCAGCAGTTCCAACAAAGCTGTTTCATTATGAAAATGACGACATTATTATTGATTTAAAAGAAAAGACGTGTTTGTAATGTTAAAGATACGTTGCAAGAATGCCTTGAAAATCATAATATTTTGATCGAATCCAGAGTTGCCCGCTTAGCATGTGCGCCCACGACAAAAACTATTTCTGTTCAACAAAAGAGAGGGACAAAATATTTTTTGTCTTCTAGGCGGTAGACAAAACCGTTGTCTAAGGTCTTCATGCCAAGCAGGAACGCAATATCATGGTACCACACCACCCAGACCTGAAACTGATGTCTGCATAACATGCAAGCATTTGTTCCGCTGCGGGAACCGAACCCGTTGCAGTCGGCTGAAACGTAAGAGGTGCTCTTACGTTTCAGCCGGCTGCAACGTAAAAAAATCGCCCTTTAAAAGGCAACATTTGTGTACAAACTTATGTAAATGATTTCGAATGCTTGATTAACGCGTGAAGGTTGCAGAATTATGTGTAACGTGATTTACTTGTGCGAGTGGCTAACGAACTCGTGGCTAATAGGTATGTCCTTGTAACACGTAAAATGATTGATGTGGAAAATAAAGAAAACTTAGCTCGGCTAGAGGCACAGTAAATACAAGCGTGTTTAATACGCTATTTACTGATGGTTTAGTATTTCTAGAGAAAGGAAATTTAATAAAATTGCTTTCAGATACCAGTTTACATAAATCTGCAAGAAAAAAATGCAAACAAACAGAGACGAACACTAAACTAGTAAGATTCTCGTGTTTATTTAACACAGAATAAATTTAGATCTCACAAAAGCATGACCCTGAGCTCCTCGTACGGATTAAGAGCGTCAGAGATCACGAGGAATGGTGTCATCCAGAGGATTAGATTCAAGTTCAATATCGATCCGACGACTACTTCAACTAATAACAATAAATGTTGTACTGTTCTGGTTAATGTTCATTTAACTGATTCACGGCTGATCTTTCCATGTCACCCAGATCCACCAACGGTGCACCAATGGATTATTCTACTGGAAAAATTGTTGCATGTTTCAACATTTGCTCAAAACAACCGACATGCAATAGAAGCAAAGATGCGAGGGCATGTGCCATCGCTTAGCGTTCTAATTAGCGACGATGGGATTGCAACATGCAATGCTAACTACTATGCAAAACGTAGACATACGCCAAATATAATGGTAAGATGTGACTTTGACTGGTAACCTCGCGTATCTATATCCTGGGTAACAGAGGATATCCATCGTGGCAAATACAGTCGTGAGCGTTTCTGTACCGACTTGTCACATTTCCCTAAAGACTCAAAAAACATCATGATCTCATGGAATCACGACTAGCCGAACATTGTTTGTAGGTTATTTTACTTTTGTTTTTTATTCGAAAGAGTATAATTTCGAGTGAGCAAAATAATATAAGCACGTGAGGAAGTCGGCCCCAGAGATTTAATCCAAGAGTTTGCTTGATTACATCAATAAACGAACTCGTTTAAAAGTTTTCTAGAACCCAATCTCGTTACGAAAGGTGGTTTATACTTGAATTTATACAGGGCCACTAAATCAAGGTTTTAAAATAGATCTCACCAAGAACAATATTAATATCTATAATAAGTATGTATTTACAAAAAAATGTATATAAAGTAGTATATCAGTCATGTAGTTCCCATAATACAAGCTCTGCTAACTTTGGGGCTAGGTGACGTTGTGTGAAAATGTCCAGCATTAAAAAAAAAAAAAATTTTTAGAGAATGCAAAGATAAGGTCTCAAATTGAAATCCTACTTAAATGACAAAGTTTGGAATCTACTATCCTACTAATATTAAACATGTGAAAGTTTTCATGTTTTGATGTTTGCTGCTAATAATCTCCATAAAGGCCGGACTCATTTGGATAAAATTTGGAACAGGTGTATAGTTGGTGACCTAGAATAACGCGTTGGCTTCATATTATCCGGGTAAAGTCTATTTAAAATTAAAACACACGCTACATTCATAAGCCAAGAATTGAAACGTACTTAACGAACCAAAAAAAAAGGGTCGAGTTATAATCGAGTAACTCTTTTCAAAACGTTAAATAGACTGTCAGCAGTTTTATTCTAATATTCAATTTTAAAAGTGTTTGTTTTGAATCCTGCTTTTCAAAACACAATATGTCTTGAAAAGCAGTATTCAAAAGTTTGTTTCAAAATCTCTATGGTACCTCGCGTAATGAGACCCTTGTTTAGCAGCTAATCAATAGAAAATACACACAGAAGATTGAGCTGTTCATTCATTAAAAAAAAAAGAAAGAGATCAATACATCACAGCCAGTGAAAAATTATAGAGCGAATATGCCGTTGCGTATGTAAAGCAAATGGGCTCGGCCTAGACTTGCGGATGGCGCGATACCGTTACCTCGGACTGCTGCTTCGTCATGTAACACTTGATGGGAACTGGTTCGGAGTTACGTTATAGGGGGGTTTGGTTCACCATCAGCCTGTAAAGCCACTTACATAGGCATTTGATTACAAACCCTTAGGTCTTAATAGTTTAAATTAAATTAGAATTTTAGATCAGCAGCAAAAGTTCAAGATGATCATGGAAAATTGCCGAAAAGTACTTTACGTGTACAAAAGTTCAAGTGAATACGGAGTATTTGTATTGTGTGTGTAAGTGTACCTTTATCGAAAATGTGCAAACCGCCACAGTGAACTTCCAACGTAGGAATGTTTAAATGAAATATTATAGAAAAAATAACAATCTCTGTGGCGCAGTAGGAGAAGGCCCGCCTGAAACGCAGAAGGTTGCGGGTTGGATTTCCGTCCCCGGACTAATGTTTGTATGGTCTCTGGTCTGGATTTGTTTTATATAACATGCATTTAAAAAAAATAGTTTATAAGTAGTATATCAGTCATGGGGCCTAGATGATGCTGTGTTAAAAAGTCTAGCATTATTATTATTAAATGTTCGACAAGTTCCATTGACCAATCATTCACTTAAGAAAACCGAGCGCTAGCAAAATGCACTTATCGAATAATCAGTTTTATCGCAAACTTACCGTAACCGGCGAACGATTCCTTCGTCTCCGGAATATAGACGACAATGATTGAGTGGCCATGTTGGCCGAGGTCGCCGCTGACACTAACATATTTCACTTCAAAACATTTTGCATCATAAATAGCTGAAAATATTCCACTTTACACTACACAATTTCATCACAAAACTTAAGTAAAAGTTTTAATTGCACCCAAACATTAGCATAAAAGCACAGAGGACTGGCACATTAGACAGACGCTACGTAATGAAAGCCAGAACAATAAACTTTAACTGTAACGCCACAAAAAGTTTCACGGAGAGGGCACTCGGGTGATGTTTCGCGTAAAACAGTTCATCTCACCTATCACTTTAGACCTCTGTTTTGACAAAACATGAGGCGAACTTTCTCTATCTGTGAATTACACTGATTCATACGAATATAGGAGGAAGTTGACCGCGAACGACTAAACTATAAAATGTATTAATTAGGTACATCACAGACAGATGAATAAAATTTGTATTAATAAAATTAAAAACGATACAAAGTTATAACACAAACTAAACTTTATCGAACAGATGTGTGAACGACACGTGCGATAGTTGAGAATCTGCTGAATACATTAACTCAAATTAACCCAGTGACTTTGAATTCTTTTAAACTTTACTGTCAAAACTAGTTAGTTTACTCGTAAATCTCTGTGATAATAGATGCGTGCGTCTGCAAATACAGAATGACATCACAGACGTAAAATAGTCTAAAATTAAAATCTCTTGCAATTATAACAACATTTTAATAGCTGTTTACTCAGACTATGAATAACAATACCAATGTCGAGTAACAGACGTCACGTCAACACTGTTATTATAACATAAGTCTTTGCGGTAAGACGACGTGGTCTCTGTACGAAAATCGATAGTTAACTACAAGACATCGCAGGAATCGGATTTCTAAATGGTATTGTCGAATTACTGTGGTTTCCTACAATTACATGGAAAATTGCGGCAGAGTGGAATGTTATTAACAAACGTTTGGCCTTGTTGCATAAGATTTGGTATTCAATAGTCATCGGTAATTAATCGGAATATAAGCAAGAACATCATTCAATTGGATGCAAATTAGGATTTATTTATCTGTGTAAGTAAACGCCGTTGCACCTAATTTAAGGACGTCGGTTTATTGATTACTATATCAAAATGTATAAATTAATAATTTGCAAGTCGCCACATATTCTCAAAATATCCTGCGTCGTCTCTCTGTCTGTCACGGTGCGATTTTCTCTGTAACTACTGAAAGGATTTTGTTCCGGTTTTCACGATTCGATAGATGGATTCACGACGAAGATGATGCTGTGTGGAAAAAAATCTGGACATTTTTCCACACAGCATCAACTAGCCCCAAAGTAAGCAGAGCTTGTGTTATGGGAACTACATGACTGATATACTACTTACATACTTTTTTTTTGTAAAAACACATATTATACATAGAAAACATCCAGATCCCGAGACAAATATTTGCATATGCAAACATTTGTCCCGCGGCGGGAATCGAACCCGCAACCTTCTGTGTCTCAGGCGTGCCTTCGCCCACTTCGCCACAGAGGTCGTCAATATATGCTAATAAATCGGACACATTATTTCATGCCGAAAGTTGCGAGAGGACGGTTGACGGAGAAGATTTAAGATCGTTTATCATTGGCAGTCTGTGTGCAGCAGAAGCTAATTCCGACTAAGGAAGAAATAAACCAGTAATATGTCTGATGATGACAAAGAACAACCCTAAAAAAACAAATTATTTGCCAGATATATAAACTATTATAAACTATGTTACAATTACAACATGACCTTTACATGATCAGCAAGAAACCTCTCTAATCTTATCCCATTTGTATTCCATTACGTCTGCAAATTGCTATGCCAACTCCGGCTTAAAAGCTTTCCTTCGGCTTTTTCCGTGGAAACAAATCTGCACAATAACCTTTGGATTTTACATACCTGACTATAAGATTCTTGAGAGAGTGAGTTCAGGCGCACAGACCAAGAAAACGTTGTCAAGGCTGGTCATCCTACAACCGTGTGTGAACGATAATATATCATTATCTTATTTTCTTCCAAAATGTATTGATGACCATTCACGGAACGAAGAGTTGTGAATGAAGAAAGTTGTGTCCTCGTTTTTTATTGTAAATCGTATATTTGGTCCACAGAACTCAATGAAACTGACATCTTCATAAACGGAGAATGAGACTACTTAATCACTACCATATTATATCCATATTATATCTATATGGTTTTGTGGTAAATTGTCTAACCAAGAGACAATTTACCACAAACCGTTGCAAAAAATCAAGGAATGTGCCCATCAGGGAAACACACCATATTGACATGTATTTGAACATTTGCTTGCAGAGATCTAACTCAGCGAGTACAGAGCCATTCGTGCAAAGACCACGAATGGCTCTATACTCGCGTAAAACCAGAACGGTTGATTTACAAGATTGTTAGGTTTAAAAAATAGGTAAATTGGAGGGAATTTAGTGATGGTCGCCCACGCAAGTGAAATCAAATGTGAGTTATCGTTTTTCTTCTCCTTGAATACTGTCTTTATATTCTGAATATTTACGTTTAGCTGATAAATAAGATAAAACTGCAGTTCCTTGTAAATTTTAAAGTTGGTTTCTACTTTAAAGACCTCGATGGCGCGGGCGAGAAGCCTGCAACAAGGGGTGCGGGTTCTATTCCCGCTGCGGGACAAACGTATGTATGTTCTGCAGATATTTGTTCTGGTTCTTGGTGTTGTGGTACCGCGCTATTCGTAGTTCCCACGAAACAGGGCATCCTAGTGTGGGGCCAGGACTATGTAGGTATGTAACTGTTGGGGGTTTATTTCTTTTTACTTTTAACCTAACTCATAAATATATTTGGCAAAGTCTACAATTTCCACACAAAGAAATTACTGATTTGCACTAGTTTTTTAACTAGTCATCTTCAATGGTAACCCACCCTGCGTTAGGTCAGTCTGAAGAATGGTGGCCTTAAAAAGGACCTTATAACCGAATGCGAATAAACTATGTGGTGACACTTTTATTTTCTGTGTTTTGTAACAAAATTCTACAATCGCGAGTGCTCACAAAATTCTTAAGAATACTTTCATTAAAAAGTTGTCACCAGACAGAGAAAGCTAAAACCTCTTTAAAAGTGGTTTTGGGTACGGCAAAATAAGATATGCAACAAATTTCTACTTGTAAAACATCTCAGAACTGATTGGCCAAAACCATCGAGTAAGTGAAGATTCCACCTGGACTGTTCCGTACAGGATATGCTGATAAAGGAACCGACAGGTTTCAATCCTTCATCAGTCTGAAGAAGTCCATTGCTAGACACAGGCCTCTTAAGAGTGCCATGAAATGTCTTTAACAACACCCATCCGCCGCAATGAGATGTGATGCGCCCCAGCAGAAATGAGAATACGAGACATAAAAAGCTAAGTAGCGTACATTGGAAGACCACAGATGCACAAACACAATGGATTTTTAACAGGTTGCAGTTCCCAGTGCGTCCAGTCTGCATTGTACCAACCGGAAAATAGCAATGAGTACTGATGGCACAAAAGGATTACGGACGCGCGCGTATTCGCTCTTTACTTCTACAACAGCTTATTTACGATAAATAACTAATTAGCATCCACTTGCCAAACCGTTCACGAGAACGCCCGCGTCGTAAAGTACGAGAAAAAACTATTGAAAGAGAGAAACACGGCGGTTTATACTTTTTAGCTGGTACGAAACAATGGAGAAGCTTCGATTTTCGACCATGATGTCAGACGTGCAAAACAAGGCTGTAGGGAGTCTCTGTTTGATCAATTGATTGTCACGTTCGACCGTGCCAGAAATAGATGGATTAACACTAGAAGAGGGACACGAAAACAACACTCCAAGTATACAGTTTGTATAGCACCATAGGGCAAACGTATAGAGCAAATAAGGGTTTTGTAAACTAGGTAATTTGCAATAACATCTTGAACGCGCTTGGTAAGTTATAGCTCTGCTGTTATCTACCGTAGATTTGTAACAAAGGCTATCTGTAATCTTCCCGTGGCTTTTCATGGTGAAAGTTGGTGTTTGCGAATCATATAGGCCACACATATTTGACGCTCCGCGGGAGCCTGTTAAGCTAATTGAGAACCATTTACGCAGCAAATACGAGGAATTGGAGAAAATCATTAATTAATTTAATTGATAGTATTTATTACTAGCTGTGCCATCGCCCTTTCGGCCCCTAACACACACGCATGGTTCGTCCGCTCTATTACTTCTTTTGCTTGGCTCCTAGGGGTCGTAACATGATTTTAAATAGCCTTTAACATTTCTGAAGAATTAGGCCAACTGCAAAAGAAAATCAAATCGGACTGGTGGTTAAAGAGATTAACGCGTTCAAACAAAAAAAAAATACTCTTATATTTTATTATTAGTATAGATATAGATACTATGGTTGCGTCTGCATGATCAGAGATGTAACTTATAGTTTCTAGAATCTAAGTTAGTGCTGTTTCCTTTGACCATGCGGTGAATTATTAATTATAATTTGGTTGAGAAGATATTTCACCGATTTCATGTTGTTCCATATATTAGGTTGGGGAAAAAGTCTTTTCGCATTATTGTATGTATGAACTTGTAATAAAATCTCTTTGGCTATACTATTTGTATCTGGCTGGTTTTGGTATCATTAAAAGTTTAAATTTTAAAGAAGATAATTCCAAATTCAAATTAGGAAAATGTGTGATTTTTATTTGTTTTTCGTACTGTCAAGATGAGTGAATCTAATGAAGAAATTCGATACATTTTAAAATTTTACTACAAAAAAGGTAAAAATGCAACGCAAGCCGCGAAAAAAATTTGCGATGTTTATGGACCTAGTGCAGTGTCTGTGAGAGTAGCACAAATTTGGTTTAAGCGTTTTCAATCCGGAAATTTTGATGTCAAAGATGCACGTCGCTCTGGTCGCCCTATTACGGATAAAATGGATGCCATTTTTGAAAAAGTGGAGCAAGATCGGCATATCAGTAGTTACGACGTAGCTGAAGAACTGGGAATTGACCACAAAACAGTTTTGGCGCATTTGAAAAAAACTGGGTACACAAAAAAGCTCGATATTTGGGTACCTCACGAGCTCACTGAAAGAAACCTAATGAACCGTGTTCTCATTTGTGATTCTTTATTACGACGTAATGAAACCGAACCATTTTTGAAGAAGCTGATAACTGGTGATGAAAAGTGGATCACGTACGACAAGAACGTGCGAAAAAGGTCGTGGTCAAAGGCCGGTCAGGCTTCACAGACTGTGGCGAAACCCGGGTTAACTCGCAACAAGGTGATGCTGTGTGTGTGGTGGGATTGGAAGGGCATTATTCATTATGAGCTGTTACCACCAGGCAGGACCATCGATTCTGAACTCTACTGCGAACAACTGATGAGATTAAAACAAGAAGTTGAGAGAAAGCGGCCGGAGTTAATCAACAGAAGGGGTGTGGTTTTTCATCATGATAACGCTAGACCTCACACATCTTTAGCCACTCAGCAAAAATTAAGAGAGTTTGGCTGGGATGTGTTAATGCATCCGCCGTATAGTCCTGACCTTGCACCTTCAGATTTCCACCTGTTTCGGTCTCTTCAGAATTCTTTAGGCAGTGTCAGGTTAACATCACGAGAGGACTGCCAAAACCACTTGTCGCGGTATTTTGAACAGAAGCCCCAAAGTTTTTATAGCAATGGGATCATGTCCCTGCCTACAAAATGGCAAAAAGTTATCGAACAAAATGGTACCTACATACTTTAGTTAAATGTAAATAAACTATATTAAAAAATGTTTTGAATTTTCTTAAAAAATGCGAAGAAACTTTTTCCCCAACCTATTATTAATGGTTCCGAAACTACAAAAATATCAACATTTCAAAGAATTGTCTGGCAATCCAAACTGAACATTCGGAGGTGTGCATTAAAAAAAGATTTCCCGAAATCGCACCCCTGGAGGCGGTGCAGCGGTAATATGGAATCTGTTTGGATAAACTCGAAGACGACAAGTCCGCGGCGTGTTCCAATGGTAACTTCCTAGAAAATATGGAGCTTGATATCTCAAGAAGATGATGAAGACGAGCTTTGGGCAGCCAAATCTGAAGCTTCCAGCTGTCACCAACTTCAAGGAATAATATACTTATCTATGATGTGCGCTTACCGTGGCGTAGACGGGCCGGGCCGTCGAAAAAACGCAGTCAGTCTTAAAATGTAGGTCAGTCAGAAAAAATATCCGTAAATTATGATCTATAAAAAAATCGCTTAAAAACTCAATGTGTGTCGGTCAGTTGATTGATTGCGTCCAATACTGCGTGACGCGTTCGAATTATGGTAATCTGGTGGATTGGTTATTCATATTATTTTCCAACGCTCACGAGAGCACCACATACTCACAGCACTATATTAATCATTTCAAACTACTTTCACTATCAGTGTGAGCTCTAGAAATAAAGCACTTTAAATAGATATGTATTAATAAATTTGTCAATGTAACACTTATCTTTGATAGATAGATGTATAGACAGCCATACATTAAAACCACTACAAATTAACACTTAAATTCGACATAGAACGAAGGTGTTAGATATCTTATAAGCGCGTAGGACGTCGTTTTAGTGATGGCAGGTAGAGTAAGGTCCAGACGGAGTGGTAGTAAATTAGTATTTATTTAGTACAAAATAAGAATAAGAATATATTTATTTGACACACACACACACAACATTACAAGACTTATTATCTAGACAAATAATCTAGAAGCCTAGGTACTACTATATAAATAAAGAAAAGTAAAGTATAAAATAATTTGAAGATTACAGATACAGAGACAGTGACACAAAGATATACAGGGTATGGGCAAGACAATTAGAAGTAAGTACCTAGATCCTACGGACACGTCTATCAGTCTTTCGCTGCGAGTGTGCGGCCAAACAGGCCCAGTCTCAGCATAATGCCACTCCCAACAAAGTAGGGGAGCAGCGCTGGTTTTCAGACTGAGCCTTAACAGATGACTAGATGTTGGTAGTAAAGAGTTTGCACTAGGGCAAGGTTGCATTATGTTTAAAAAAAATTGACACTATTAAACTAACAACAGCACCAAAACATATCCTTTAAGTCATGGCAAAGCTAAGTTAACTGCCACCTTATATATACACATCAAATAATTCAAGTTTCTGTAGATAAGTTATTATTATTTAATATTGTGTGCCTATAACAAACTGTATGGATTTATTTTCTGAATTATATACATTGAAGTTAATTTAATTAACTCGTAACCCTCTTTTCGGTAATCATGTAAAAACGGTACATCGCAAAATCTCAGTTTGTGGCGAACAATTAGTACTGCAAGCTTAGATTTAGAACCGTGAATATGAAGACACATAACACAAACATTAAACTCACAATAATCAATCACAAAACATGCACTCATGTCTTTCAACACAAAAAAAAGTTAGATTACATTCTGTCACTATTTCCAATAGAATTAAATTAAAACCTCGACTGTAAATGTACATGCACTTTGCAAGAAAATGAGGGAACCAAAATCTTGATATCAAATGAGATTATGTATTTACTAAATGATAAGAATCATATCAAGTGCTGAGAAACAAAACATTATTAGAATTAAACCATTTTCATCCCAACGCTAATAGTTTGTAAGATTCATATTAAGTACTTGTTTCTTTAAGATTTCAAGCCTAGAAGTTCAATAATTAGATTGTTTTTCTCAAGGTTCTGGCACTATAGTAGGTACCAGGAGATAAGAACATTTCAGCAAATACATGGTGAGATAAGTATATTTCTTTAGGTACACTTTCATTCAAGTTAACATCTATGACACCCACAGTATAGCTATGAATGTATTTTGTTAATATTATGCCAAGCAATGTACATACTCCATTGGCTGACAAGATTTTACAGACTTTATTTATAGAAAATCAATAACAGCGAAATGCTTGGTGAGTGGGATGTTGTTGTCATTGTTATATAAGTTTTGACTGAGCAACTGTTTGTCACAGAAAAATGTTATTATATGCACATATACTGAAACTTGTTTAGTGTTATAATAAGCAGTGATGGATTTGGAAAAAGTTGGCATGTGCCAAATATTGGACTACCTCATGGATGTACATACCGAGTACAGATATAAGTATGACAATCCATGGGGATTGTAGTCATGAGCATGTTTGTTTGTTTTTTGTTCAACTTACTGAAGCTGTCTATTCGAGACTATGATCTCCAATTTTTAATAGTAGTTCATCCACTGATTCACTTACATATACCTAATCCTAACAATCTTCTTAGTAAAAAATATTTTCTTATTGGATTAACATTCTATAGCAGCTGCTGGAAACTCTCATGATGATAGTAGCCTATTCATTCATACCAGAAATACCTAGAATAAGTGATGTCCTTCAGATAACTATTTGATGTGTGACAGATACTTAGATGAGCTTTTCCATGCTTCAGAGGTCACGTTAAGATGCCAGCTATGAACATCCTTGAAACATGTTGGAGGCTCTTGGTTGGGCAGTCTAAAAACTCCACCAAAACTTATTTGAACTTACTTTTTTGCTGCTCGGAAGGAAGTAAGTAAGTAGTACCTACTATGTTGGTAGATGGTATATTTAATGTAGTAAACACAGATTTCAAACAACTTGTATCTTTGTTTACAACATTTATTTCAGAAGTCACAGCGCAGGCTAACCATTCCGTAAATATCGGATACTACACAAAGCAGTGCTGGCTTGTAGCTATCAAGATTATCAGCACTGTAAATAATTACCTGCATTAGAAACTCACCTCTGTTTCACCGTCCCCATTCTTGTTTTTATCAACTTTGGTCTTCATCGCCTCCTGCGAACAACGGCTTGCACTAAAACTCAGTCACCACCGATGGTCCTGTATGATTCACAAACGAACTACGGTTTTACACACGTAAATTATGCAGGATCGCGTATCAAAGAACTAACTGACATGGCATAACACGGCACGACCGTCCAAGCGTGTTGTAAGATGCCGACAACTGTTTCTAGCACTCGATTGAACTGCTATCGCAAGTTTAAAGCACAGAGTTTTTCTCACTAACTTCCTCAACTCACTTCTTCAATATTTAGCCAACGTAATTAGAATTTTTCAGTAAAATATGATAAAAATATGAATTTGTTGTACACTCGCACAAATGTCGAACAAACAGTTTACATTTTCATTTACAAGTTGTCAGTGAACTTGTTATGTCAAAAATGACAAACCGAACCCAACAACACTGTCTGATTGGTCAAGTAGGTCACGTGATTGATCTTGACGTTGCATGGATAGTGATTTCAACAAAATAATCGATAGTTAGGTATCGATTATTTTGTAGAATTGAATCAAAAGATTAAGAAGATGTGTATATTTATGCTCAATATAGCATAATTATACAGTAATTACACATTATACAGTAATGCGTAGGCATAGTGCCGTTAAGGTTCGTAATCGGCTTATTATATTAACTGCGTGAACTGCAGTGCTGATCTTCAGCACGGAACGGACCTTAATTATACACTTATAGCACAAAAGTAAAGATAGTAAGATTAGGTATGACAAAAAAAGAGGATATTTAAAGAAAATATAAAATGTTGGCAGGTAAATATGTAAACCTCTATGAGTTATGCATTTGATACTTGTTTACTTTATATAGTTTAGACAACAGTTATTCATTCTGAACGAAAAACTTTACTCAGAGGTTTTATATATATCTGGGTGTCATTTTTACAAGCAACGCTTTGCGTTTATCCTAAACATATTATTGGCCAGTTCATATATGGTATTACACGTTTGGGGTAAGGATGTTTATTTGTTTGCTAGTTACCAACCTGCCATTTATTTCCAAAAGTAAATGATTATCCGATTGTGATTCGGTTTTATGCAATCGATTTGTATGACTTTAAGGTTGGTTCTTAAGTTTTATTTTGACAACTTATTAGAAAGTGCTACAAGGGGCCGTTCAAGTATTACGTAAGCACTATTGGGGGGCGGAGGGGTCTTTGTTTTGCTTATTTTGGATGACATGGGGGGTAGGGGAGTCTAGATGATGATTACGTCATCGGTAGTTATTTACTTTTTTACACGAATGGCAACCCTCACATTATCTATGCTTGAAAACGAAACGCATTTTCGAGGATTCCCGCAAGTAATGCATACGTTTAGGCACTCGCTTTAGAACCGATTAGGGGAATTACCGCGCGCTATTCACTTGTCTAAATTTCCTCTGTCAGTGTAGGTATTGTTTTGTTTGGATACTATAGCGCGTAGACGTATTGTAAGCATAGCAAAGCAAGTTAACATTTGTGTTAACATTGATTCCATTAGCCAAAGTTTGACGTTTAAATAAGATGTCGTTTCAAATAGACAAATCCAAGTTATACCAAAAATTGTTTGAAAGTTTTAAAAAATCTCATACAAGTACGAAAGTACAAAATGTACAAAAGTTAGTTAACGAGACATTCCAAAATCGGATAAAAGTGAGCAGATTCACAACACTGAGCAGCAATCTAATGTTATCGAAAACTTAGAATCATGGATTCGGGTTTCATGGACTGAAGACTTAATTTGAATTTAATATGTGTACCAAAAATTTAAAATAAGTTTGTTATGTTCATAAGATTATAATATTTTTGTCCCTTACTCTATGTTGAATACTGTATCAGTAAAATCTAATCTCTATCCTAAATCTATTCTTATTTTTGAAATTATAAATATAACATTATAATCATAAATAAAAAAAGATACATTTATAATTGAAAAATGTTTACGTAAGCATAGGGGGAAGGGGTAAGAGCTTTGCTTACTTTTGCTGACAAGGGGGATGGGGGGGTAAATAATTGTAATAAATCTGCTTACGTAATATTTGAACGGCCCCCAACTTAGTGGTTAGTTCCTTTATGTGTGCTGCAGTAGATGATGGAATTTGAGCATTGATGCTCGATTTGTCTGAGATGCATTCGTATGGCATAACGTCACTAGTATACCCCAACCGGCTAACACAAAAAAAAAATGATCAGTTGGCGTGAAATATCTTAGAATGGCTGATAAGTTATCGTCTAAGAACATTGTGTCACTAGGACTTCGTAACGCTAATTAAAGCTGGACGGTAACCAATTCTTTGTAAAGTCCTAGTATGAGAACACTGAGGCGCAGGATGTTATTTAAAAAAAAAAACAATATCTTTTCACCCCCCCTCCCCATTTCCCCTGCTTAAAATATAAAAATCCAAAAACAGGTCATCATATATTTATGATGAGTACCTAGCTACAATTCCAATTTTCAAAATCCTACTTTAAAAAAACTACGCTATATACGCTCGTACATACAACTTTCACCTCCTTTAAATGAGAAAAACTCCTCCAAAAGCCCTGAAACACGTCAGTATTTATTTATGATAAGTAGCTACAATTCCAATTTTCAAGGAAAAATTGTAGCTAAAAAAAAACCTTTAAAAAATCTACTTATACAAATATTCACCACCCTAAAAATGTGAAAATCAAAAAACCTTCAATTTATTTATTTAAAATTTTCATGTTTCTAACTTCAAAAAACAGACTTCCGTACAAAGTTCAGCCCCCCATTTCGCCCCCTTAAAGTTAGAATTCCTAAAAATCCTTTCTTAGCGGATGGTAACGTTATAAAATAAACCTTGGTTTTACATTTCAACTTTCTAGATAAGTCTAGAAAGTTGCAATTTTAGTAGCGTTGATAGGTCAGTCAGTCAGTCAGGACAAACGATTATATAAGTTGAGATGCAAATGAATTTACCACAAATAATAATCACCAATAGCAAAACGTAATAATATATTCTAAAGATCAAACTGAACTATAGCTAAAAACAAAATTAAAAATAAGGCTACAATTATTTCTTCTTCATATGCTTCTAGGTTTATTCATACGAATCTATTTTTTCTTTCCTGCTGCTGCTGCTGCTGCTCCCTTTTTCTTTGATACTTTGTACGGTCCTAGCTGCCTGCGCACCAGCAAGCCGCGCCACCAAGCTTGTACAACGATGGCAGAGTTAGTCATCTTCTCACGGTACAGGCGCGCCTTTTCTCGTTCTTCCTTGAAGTGGATCCAGTCCTTCATCAACACATCATGTTTCTCAATCTGAAATGTTAAAAAATAATTGTTTCAGATTTCGGTTGTATCTATTAGAGGAGAATGAAAATTCTGCTTTAATGGAAGATGCAAAATCGAAATTAGCAAATTATCAGTCTATCAAGAAATGTAGAACAAAAATTACCGTCTTTTCTAGATCTAATCTCTTGTCAAGCATATTTTGGTAGTCATTCTTCTTGATTTGAATCTTCAAATCAATTTCTTCCATATCTTTATCATATTTGTTCATCCAATCCTCTATCTTCTGCAGCGTCTCCTAAAATTTCAATAAAAATTTGTATATAAACGGCACAAGATGTGTGACACAGAACAGAAGGTTGCAGAAGGTTCGATTCCTGCAGTGGGATTAATGTTTGTATGATTAGGAAATGTTTGTCTCGCGTCTGGGTGTTTTCTATGTATAATATGTATGTATTTACTAAAAAAACTTATTTTTGTAGTATATCAGTCATGTAGTTCCCATAATACAAGCTCTGATTAGTTTGGGGCTATATGATGCTGTGCGAAGATCGAATGTATTAGGTACATGTTTTTTTTCTTAAACACAATGTAAACTTTAAATGGGTAGGAACGACGGACAACACAACTTCACAACTTGAAGTAGGTATTTAATGAAAGTTGTATCGATCAGATGGACATAACGATGCAATAAGGGATCTCGCAATCTGGCTTCGGAACCCTAAAATGCAAGCATTTCTACGATAATTAAGTAAGGGTTATTTTCAATGTAGGTACATTAATAGCAATGTTGATAAGTAGCTCTATCTCCGTATGAACTCTCTGTTCATGATCAGTCCTCTGTTTGTAGTATTCTATTGATTCTGTGTGTACGATCTCCTTGTCATGTATGGTTTGGGTGTTTTGTTCTGTACGAGCTCGTTGCCAGTTATCTGTGTATCTGCTTTGGCATTCAGAATTCAGAACAGCGTCCTGCAATTTACAATTTTATCATTAAAGTTACTTTAAAATTACACAGGTTTAAAAGCATTTTTTTGCGAGGAAAGTTGAAAATCGTTATAATGTTGCCCATTGGTTAAGGTAAAGTCCAAACGAAAACTGAACTGACGTACGAGAAAGTAACTTACCTACCTACTATCAAACGCGTTAAACAAAAGCAAAAGCTACCTCAACTTGTGTTTTCAAATCATCGATGGTGACATCAGCATCATAAATCACGGATTTAATGTGATTTCTCTGCTGCCTCAACTGTTTATTTAATTCTCTTCGAATGCTGTGAACATTTATAAAAGTCATTACCTAGTTACCTACATATCGAACTTAGAACTTTATAATTTTTTATACCTTACATGAATCCTACTATCCTACATAATATTATAAACATGAAAGTTTGTTAGGATGGATGTTTGTTACTCATTCTCGCAAAAACTACTGAACGGATTCTGATGAAACTTTATCAGTAATATAGCTTATATATCAGAATACCACATAGGCTACTTTTTATCCGGGTACAACGCGGGCGAAGCCGTGAGCAGAAGCTAGTATGTGATAAATCGTTGTAGGTATTTCATCAGTGTGACAATGTTATGCCTAGGAGTCTTTTCCCAAACCTAGTATAGTATTATAATATCTGTGCCCAAACTATATGAAATATTGTATATCTTCATATGCAAGAATGTCTGCATATGCAAATATTAGTCTCGGGATCTGGTTGTTTTATTAAGTAATATGTATATATGTATTTACAAAAAAAAAACGTATATCAGTCATGTAGTTCCCATAACACAAGCTCTGCTTACTTTGGGGCTAGATGATGCTGTGTGAATGTCCAGCATTATTTATTTATAATTAAACTATCACATATGTACCTATTTTTTGAAAATAATATATTACACTTTATTTTTAGCTTCATCCTCAGATAATGTTACCCGATATTCATCTGTTGCCACAATAGCATTCACATACTCCTCAAGCGCCTTGAAACTTTTGTTCAGAGAAAGATCAACGTAAGTAGCTGTTACCACATCAGTAGCATACTTTCTGAAAATATAAAGATTAGTTGAGTAAAATAACATCCTTGTGCTTCTTGGACTTTGCTCTCTTAGAAAAATCTACTTTAGCAGCTTTTGCAAGCGTAAATGTTAGGATACATTTTATTTTAAAATTTTCACTATTGGTAACCTGTCAAAATCAAGCTTATTGATCTTGTACTCATCACAACCAAGATTATGAGGGTCAATGCCCTCAAGCTCGTCAACAGATGTTGGCTGCTTGATTCCATACTTCACACTTAGCAAATATTTCCAATCAGATTTGGTTTTTATAATTCTTAGCTCATTGTTGCATTCAACTGAAAATTAAAAGAACGTTGCTTTCAATAAAAATGTTATTGTCTTCCCTAGCGATTAATTGCTTGAAAACATTATAACATATCAATAATTAGATAGATACTTTCTTAGATAGCTACATAAGTCGGTACTTACCTAGAATACGCAACTGCGTTATGGTATCTTCTAAAATACTGCCAAACAGGGATGACTGCAGGTATGGTAAACTGGAAGGCAAAGTTAAAAGGCATTTTGCACGAGGTCCTTACATAATTTTTCAAAATCTCATTAATTTTAACAAAAATTTAACTTAATTTATTAACTTAACAAAAATACTCAATAGGGGTGGTGGTAACAATAGCATTATTAGATGGTTTACTCAAAACAAGCGAAAATAACACTTTGAGAACTATAATTACGTCGTGTACTCGCTGTCATCATTATCATCATCCACAGAATTGGAGTCATCTTCTATCAATCGCGATAAAGACAGTTCCAAAGGTGGTTGCTCTTCCTGAAAGAAAAAAAGGTTTTTATTGATGTATATAATTTCGCATCAGTTACCTACATATCGATCATCATCATCAAGCGCTTATCAAGTCCACTGCTGGACATATGCCTCCCCCCAAAGTTTATGATCATGACGAACGATTTTGGGCCATCTCCATCTACCGACTTTCTGCAACCTAACGATGTCTTCGGTCCCTCGGGTACATAATTGTAAATACTTTGTCTTCGTTCGTATAGCGTAATTTCTATCGTAAACTCTATTATCGATCCAAAGCAATCGATCGATTGTAAACTGTATGCACTAGTGAGATACACATGCAGGCACGCGCAGGGCAGTTTGTTTGCAACTTTGCACAGTTTGTAGTATTTTAGCGGTAATTTCGAAATACTAAGTAATAATTCATGTAAGTACCTACATAGTTATGTAAATTTTCTTTAGCAAAATATTAACGAACTAACCGTGTCAATTATTTGTTCCGATTTCTCCTGAGTGAACATTGTGGAGCGACCCCATGTCGCCTCCACGACACTCTTTACACGAGTTCGTGGCATGGCTCACACGGCTTACAAAACTAAGACTAAAGAAAGCCTTCAGGTTCGATAAATAAAATAAGGATGAAAGTAAGTAATTAAAATCAAAACTTTGCTTATTTCCGTGTAGAATCGCTTACAAAAAAAATATTTATGACAATTTATTGACAATTGCTGGCGCTTCTTGACAGGACATTTCTATCGCGGCCAGTCTTGTAGACCAAAGAGTATATCGCTAATTACGACTGTAGTTAATTATAGTTCAAAGAGGCTATGAACACTATCAAAGAGTTTTTTAATATAAGGTGTGTCTATGGTATACCTACATGAAGCCATTCCGAGTCTAGTTATTATAAGCGCTAATGTTGAACCTAGTGGAATAGAGATTGTGATGCTAATGCTTTGCCACTCTTGAAGTACAAAAGTATAGTTTGGCAAAAAAGTAATGAAACGGAACAAACATATTCAGAATTATTTGATTTCTTTTGTTTGAGTGGTGCCCCTAACAAATTAGGGGCACCACTTTCTGTAGTAGGTACTAGAAATAAAAAGCAGAATGCAAAAACTGAACCATGCCTATTAGGTAGTTATATACCTATTGAGTTTGAATTTGTTAACAGTTTATTTTATAGTGTTTACAGAAATACTAGGTAGGTAAGTATTTGTACCTATTTGTATAAAATAATCAGGCCCTACGAGGGCCTGAATATTTTTTACAAATACCCACTAAACTAACTAGAGAAAACACCCCGATCTATGTTTTCCACCACGTATCAGCGCCCCCTATTGACGAGGAGCGTCTTGACAATCCGCTAAGAAATAAAACGAAAAGTTACAAAACAAGTTCATTGCTCTAAAATGTAAGTTATTTCTTCTTTTTTCC
Organism: Perizoma affinitatum; assembly: GCA_961405105.1. Classification (NCBI taxonomy): domain Eukaryota; kingdom Metazoa; phylum Arthropoda; class Insecta; order Lepidoptera; family Geometridae; genus Perizoma; species Perizoma affinitatum. The sequence continues at coordinate 8,643,606 of OY560205.1, read as the reverse complement.
GGCTGGTTTTTTCACAGGCTTGTAAGGTCCCAGCTGCATCCTGACGAGCAGGCCGCGCCACCAGGCCTGCACTACGGTAGCCGCGTTTGTCATCTTCTCGCGGTAGAGGCGCGCCTTCTCACGCTCATCTTTGAAGTGCTGCCAGTCTTTCATCATTTTGTCGTGTTTCGCAAACTGTGGAACAAGCTCGCTGCTTAGTGTTGCCCTTTAGATACATGAGCCGAACAATTCTTTTATAGATTTAAGTTACCTAATTCTACTTTTAGATGTTGGTTGTAAGTTACCTATAACCATTATCATCTTGTCATTGTTTGTGCCAAATATATGTTTATTCTATTATATTCTAGTTCAGGCTGCTGCGTTCACGCTGAGCCAGTCGGACAGGATAATAGTACAGTTTTAGTAGAGCTTGTGAAAGAACTCATCGGATAAGTACCTACCACCACTATAACTATTTCCAAGCCAAACAGTAATGCCCGCATTGCTGTGTACCGGTTTAAAGGGTATGGGTCCCGGTGAAATTACAAGCACATCAGTCTTTTCACCCGTCATGTCTCAGGGTCGGCAACGTGCGAGTGATAAGTACCTCTGGTGTTGCAAGCATCCAGAGCTTACGGTAACCGCTTACCAACAGTAAACAGAAGGATTATTTTCATTAAAAATATTGAAATTTTGAATCAATTGAATGTAATGATTTTATTGTCTGATTATAATTTATGTGAGTTTGAAAAAGTTCACTCATTTTACATACAATTGAATGATTACGCTAAAACACGGCAGCCAGTCAGACAGTAATATCATTCAACTGCCACTTATGGCTGGTTAACAAAATAGCAAGAACAACAGACCAAAATACTTTTTCCAACCTTCAAATTCTTACTAGGTTTAAAATCAATTTGAACGAAAACGTTCACTCTTTTCGCATAATTGTATGATTCCGCTGGCCGCAAAATGAAAGCCGCATTATTTAGGTTAATATTACATACCGTATCTTCAAGCTCCATCCTTTTCTCGAATGCGTTCGTGTGGTCGTTTTTCATTATTTGTATCTTGAGGTCCATCTTCTCCATATCTTTGTCGTATTTGTTCATCCAGCTTTCCACCATTTCCAACTTTTCCTAAAAACATACCACATACATAAGTAGCTAGCAAAAAGCGAAAACATAACCTTAACATTAGAAAATCGTTGCGTGACTTAACTGGCTGACTGATAATTAAGGCACAACCCGTAAGTCCTCAAGACCTGAAATTTGGACAGTAGCAGTGAACAGACCTCTTAAGGCAAATACATATACGGGCTTCTGGCTCCTATCGTCGAAGGTATTATTAACATTGGCCAGCCGATAAGTCGTGGCGGCTTACAACGGCATATGCAAGAACGTGACCGACATAGAGTTCTTCATACAAGCTCTGTGGCGGCTTACAACGTCATACGCAAGAACGTGACCGACATAGAGTTCTTCATACAAGCTCCGTGGCGGCTTACAACGGCATACGCAAGAACGTGACCGACATAGAGTTCTTCATACAAGCTCGGTGGTTTAGTGTAGACGTAGGTACATCTAACTTGGCCTTTCTCCAGAATAACTCCAATTTGGTCAGAGTACGTTCGAGGCCTTCCCCTTCCAACTATCCCATTCACACTCGCCATGTTTTGTTAATCCGCCACCGTGTCAGTTCAACCGGGCCTTAACATGTTACTTACACTGATAGCTGTTTTCAAGACGACGCTCTACAATTCCGCGTCTAGTAAGTACTCGATGCTGAGGAGTGGCACCGACTCCTTGCACATGATGCACTGGTGGTGTTGCTCCGTTCGCGCTACCTGCCAGTTCGTTACTTAAATTGATAGCGATATTCATGACGAGCTCCACTTCGGAGTGCACCCGCTGTTCGTGGTCGCTTCGCGTCTTGTAGTACTCGATGCTGAGGAGTGGCGCCGTCTCCTTACACTTGATGGACTGGTGGTGTTGCTCCGTTCGCGCCACCTGCCAGTTCGTTACTTACATTGATAGCGATATTCATGACGAGCTCCACTTCGGAGTGCACCCGCTGTTCGTGGTCGCTCCGCGTCTTGTAGTACTCGATGCTGAGGAGTGGCGCCGTCTCCTTACACTTGATGGACTGGTGGTGTTGCTCCGTTCGCGCCACCTGCCAGTTCGTTACTTACATTGATAGCGATATTCATGACGAGCTCCACTTCGGAGTGCACCCGCTGTTCGTGGTCGCTCCGCGTCTTGTAGTACTCGATGCTGAGGAGTGGCGCCGTCTCCTTACACTTGATGGACTGGTGGTGTTGCTCCGTTCGCGCCACCTGCCAGTTCGTCACGTAGCGGCTGCGAATCTCAGCCTGCAATGCTGCATCCTGAGCACAGAAACACAAACCTCTGACTAGTACACTCTAGTATATTGAGTCCTACCTAGCACACCAGGGTGCCTTCACTAGGGTCTTAGGAGTATGTGGACACTGCCTGACCTCAACTTGTGTCTTCAGATCGTCTATCACCAGATCCGTGTCGTAGTTGACTGATTTGATGTGGTTCCTCTGTTGCCTGAGCTGTCTTGTCAGTTCTCGCCGAATGCTTAAAAACATCAAAACATACAGAATTTAAACCCAAGATGGTTGGAAATACATTTACATCAATAATTCATTTCATCATTAATATTTTTTAAATTTAAATAATATAAATGCTGGTCCGCCTATTGTTAACGTATTAATTAAATGAAGAGTTAATAAATAAATAAATAAATAAACGTCTGCCAATCAATGTTTTTATAGTTTGGTGCTAAGGATCTCCGTTACGGCAACTTAGTTCGTGACCTAGAATAACACATTTAATTTTAGGCTTATTATTATGTTATATTATGTTATATTATACTATGTTATACCATGCGGGTGAAGCCGTGCAAAGATTAGTAAACATAAAACCTGTCTTCGGCGATAATGAAAGGGACATTATCACTTTAGTATTTTTCAAAATATCGCGATCAGTTAACATAATTTTACTATAATTTTTATACGGGTATTTGCTTTACCTACAATAAAACAAACAAACAAACACGCTCACTGTATTCCTGATGGATGATAGACATCCTCAGATACATACTCAGTCCTTAGAGCTTTGAAGACAACGAGTAGGGGGGGTAGTCAGATCACGTCCATACATTTGGAAAATGCCCGCGTTTTGCATTCCAAAAAGTTAGCAGTCCTCGTGACAGGTTGCAATGCCATCGCTTATTGAAACATTATCTGACGTTCACAATACAATTCGTTTTACAACAATTAGGTAAAATGATTCTAAATACCTCGTGCGCTCCATATAACAGCTGAATGACAAGGAAAATCAAGTGATATGCTACTTTGAAATGTTTAGTAATTAAACTGGGCTATGCGTATAAGTTAATTGCTAAGCAAATAACCTGTACGTTCTAGCAGTCTATAATTTGCGAACCACTATTGAACCGGACCTTGCTTGTAGCCCGCCATTTTGTTAGAAAGTTTAAAATAATTATAAAATAATTATGTTAGGTAGGAACATGTATTTATAAGCTCAAAGTATGTAACATGTCACCAAAAATATCGGTTGGTTTATTTTATTTGATTTGCAAAAACGAATCTTCATTTGAATAAACGTTTTATTTAAAAAGGTAGATGCGACTTCAATAGTTTTTCTACTTGCTTATGTACTTAACAGCTCTGAGCTAGATGTCAGACGCAAAACTTCCTAGTGATTTTAATACGGTTACGTAGGTTTATTAGCTTTACTTGTAACTAACCAATGTAATCAAATCTTGAATGTCAATTTGGAATTAACCCACTTCTAATTGTCGTATCTACAGGACAGGTGTACAGGTATAGGGAAAGCTCGTTTAATCGTTTTCAAAAACTAACGTTCTGTTTTTGGCTTCATCGTTCAGCAAGAAGGCGTGATAGTTCTCGCGCCGCGTAACCTTCGTGATACGTTCGTCCAGGGCCCTGAAGGATCTATTCAGTGATAGGTCCAGGTAGAGCGAAAATAACGTCTCGTTAAGGTATTTTCTGCAAGAAAATGGAGAAATTACTAACAGTTTTACTTGGAAGAAAATAGGCATAGAAACCTGCGATGTAAGAGGCTTTGATTCTTGCTTAGCACAAATGTTATCGTGTATTGCAGTTATTTGTTCCAGGTCTGGGTGTTGTAGTATCACAGTACTTGTAGTTCCTGATACCCACGAAAAGGGAATCCTATTGTGGGGTCAGGACTGTTATATTAATTTATTATACGGCCCAACAGGAAGCCACGCTAGCCTTTCGAATTTTTGAAATCTTTCGCTCAGGCTACGTTGTAAAAGTCTTATGTGAATGTAATTTCAGCTTTATAATTCTTAATACGAAATACCGTAGTATTATTAAATCAAATCACAAATATCATTATCCTGATTTTTACACCGATAGTCAACAAAGCCTTAAGAAACGGGATAGTTTAAATAAGTTGCTATTTAGCCAGACTCGAGTCTACAGCTTCAACCCTAATAGACAATGCATAGAGCTCTTTTACTCTATCCATAGCTGATGGAAACACGTCAGCTGCACCAGTAGCATGAGCAGACACTGTTATTTCAATAGAAAAAAAATACAAAATATATTTGGTCTCTCTTTTGACTGGTTAAACGAGAAACAGCACCAGTAGAAAATGATTTTGTTTGAGAGAAGACAAGATCTATCCTCCTAATTTATGTACGTTCGTTGATACATTTAGAAAAAGATGGTTATTTGTTTCTTCTCTTCCGTAGACAAATCGGTTGTCTTGGATGGTTAATAATATCCATTCCATTTTACCTTGTCCATCCAAAGGAAGAGATAGCTTTTAGCGATAAGACCGCCCATTGTACCTTTTGTGTGCTTTGGTGTGCAATAAAGAGTTTATCTATCTATCTAACCGATCGTTAGCTAGCTTGTCCAGCTTATATTCCTCTTTGCCGAGCGCTTTCGGGTTGATTCCGTCGAGTTCGTCGGTGACAGCCGGTTGGGCGACGCGGTACTTATTGGCGCGAAGGAGCACCATATCAGCCAGGGTCTTCGTGATCCGCAGTTCGTTGTTGCATTCCTCTGGTGGATACGAATGAATCTATTGGTAGGTAGGTATGTACATAGACGATGATTCGTCACAGGATTTTAATTTATTCCATTCCATTTTTGCTGCGGAACAAAATGTTTGATGATTTGCAAATACTTCTTCCGAATCTGGGTGTCGTTATGTTAATGTATTTAAAGACAGGTAGGTACATACCTATCTACTTAATGGTTCCACTGTTAAGACTGCACATTTTTTTACGCACCGTGTCGTTGAATGTTTTGTTCTAGAACATGCTGGTTTCCTCGTGATGTTTTTCTACACTTGCGAACCGTGCTCATTCGATACCACGACCTGGGTTGGGTTTAGGTATCTATCAACCAATAAATATTTGTTGTTTTCTCGTAGTCACAGAATTTTGGTGTTGAAGGGGTATTATCAGCTCATTATGAATCCATGCCTGATTTACGAATACACTCACCTAAGATGCGCATCTCTGTGATGGTATCTTCTAAGACTGAAGCATACAAAGACGATTTGAAATATAGTAATCTGCAAAAAAAAAAACGCATTTATAGGCATACCTACTTCCCACCAGTAGGTTAGTACTAATCAAAACTGTCTACAAATTGGGCTGAATATCCACAAATATCAATCTCAGTGGGTTTAGAACCCGCGAACTGCCGCTTGGTACGCTATACCAACTAGGCCACGAGATCGTTACCAGTCTGGGTTCGAGTTTGAGTTTCCCGCCAAAGTTGATATTTTAGGAATACCTACTAAAAACTATTATATTGTATTTGCTATATATTTAATGCGTCTAACGTACCACACTATAATCAAAAATAGAATATTATGTTGGCATCGCAGTCTGCGGTCACGCGGATACAAAATGGAGGTGACCGACAACGTCCATATTTGTTTTGGTGGATTCAACATTGAATTTGATGGTAAGCATCGTACGCAGTAGGTATAATGGATAATATCAGCGACTTCTGAGTGGAATCGCTTCTGTATAGGGTGTGCTCATAGCCGTTAAAAATATGACTAACCCAAAAGGGTCCGTGGGTGTATCATCATGAAGAGAGGCTAAGGATTCCTGAAAATAAAACACAAATTACTAGAAAGTTCTGTTGGAACACGAACACATAATTATATAAGTAACTACTCGCAATTTGCATTATTACTCGTGTCCAACGTATTGTAGAATTAAATGGCCCGGTTTGGGAATCGAACCATCAGTGAATACCAACTGTCTTTGACATTGGTAGAGTTAACTTAACATTTCAACCGGGTTTTTCAGGAACACTTGCTGTCCCATATAGTAGCTAAGTAGGTACCTACCAGCCACATTAGCCTTTAGAAGTCAACTGCTTGTATGCCTTGACGGTCGTGGCAACTCTTTTCCAGTAGATACTTTAATTAAAGGCTTTGGCAATCAGAATGCGTCCTGTTTGCCATTTCAACTCGCTATTCAAGAGCTATTTAGCTATGACTATCTACCGATTTTCTCGTTTCGGCCACAAATATTATGCGCGAGCTACTTCGGGTGGGATTTAGAAAGCCGTGTCGCACGATTTAGATAAAAACAACTAAACGCCTTACAAAACTACCCTCCAACTATTACTTTTCTTTTTATCTTTCAATATCTAAATATTTTTTTCTCGGAAACTATTTAATTCCTAACTTTGAGAGTGGTACCGTTGGAATGGGGATGTCCGGCCCTTTTTTTCCCCCCTTTTTTAACCTTAATTCGTGAGACGGCTCTTTAAATTCCAACCACTACTTCTCCAACCTACCCGAGTCATATTCATGGTTCGTCTGGACTCAAGATTAGACAGTTCCCGTCCCCAGCTCTCTTCATAAATGCTGACCACTCTACGGCGCGGAGGCGCTTCTGTAATATCAGACATTTTAAAACTAAATATATATTAAAATAATATCAAAGGAACGATAAATTGATTAGAAAATAAATCACGCCCGAAAATTAAATACAAAAATTAAATATTCAAGTGACTATAGATAAAATAACTACTACGTTGTCAATAAGAATGTGTTAAAAATGTAAGACCTGTTTGGAGTTTCGTACACAATATGGTATCTGATCAAATTTATATCTTAGGCTTCTTGTATGACAAAGAAACCTTGAACATTTTAAGAGATCGCTTTTATGCGATAAGACTGCCCATAGTACTTAATTTTTTGTAGTTTTCTTATTTTTTTCTATGGTGTACAATAGTTAAAGTATTTTCATTAATTCATCCATTCAAATAAAAGCTTCATTTTCATAATTAACTTTTTAATTCCATACTCTGTCCACTAAATAATTTATGACTTAAATAATACAAGTCGTTTTGGTCTAAGGATACTCTTATTTCGGACAAAGAGACTTTAAGACACGATAGAGACTCGAAACTCTGTGAGCAAGTTCTTAAGTATAAGCTGACCGAAGGCTTTTGACAAGGCTTAGCCACCATAATATAAGACACTTAAAAGAATGGAAGCACTTGATTCAAAATTTCACTTTAGTTGTCACATGTAAAGGGTGATCTGGGGGAACGTTGCATTGCCTAGTTGATCTGTTAAGAACGTCTAGGCAAAGCTATAAACGCCTGGAATACCAACAGATTCGCTTAACAGATGGTTACACTGCTGTTTATCCTATACAATTCAAGTTACAGGACAGATGCTTTCATATAGCAGGAGGGATATATATAGAAATAATGTTAAGTTGCAGTATCAATTGGCTTAAGTTGTATCGAAGCATATTAAACTGACTGTCAATCAATGCATAGTCAAAACCTCCGGAGGATATATTCGTTTTTCGATTCGATGTGTAGAGGGAAGAAATACATCCGATGCTCAGCCCCTAGGCAGGGAGAAGATGAATTTTGTATTAAATAAAAAGCGTTCTACTAGAACGAAGAATATTCTCGAATAGTATTAAAACATGCCAACGGTATCGTGTCGTTATCGTGTATTAAAAACAGCATCAAACAATACAGCATTAAAACATATTCTAGCTAATATAAAACTAACATCACACGTGTTAATTTAACCTATGACTTTATTTTAAGTTAAAATAGGAAAGTTACACTCATTTGCACCGACCCACTAGCCAATATAACTTAAACTTAAGCATTGACAGTTTTTCACAGAAAACTGACAGACATGCAAGGATTCTTAAAACAGAGTGTGGTGCATACGGACATAAAACTTATATTATCTGTATAAAATACAATACTTTTTATCCACCGTATTTCGGTTAGCATAGATTGACTATATTTACAACTCTATGCGCTTTAAATTGTATTTATCTAACTAGGGTAAAAACATGTGTTAAGTTTTGATGGATTATTTACAAGCTTTGAGTATAGTTTATGTAAGCTATATATGGTCCAAGATGTATTTTTATTGTTATAATAATAATATTGCCGTCTGCGACTGAACCATAAGCAGTCTTAAGTAACTATTTAAATAAATACTCACTTATTACTAATCTCTCACTAACTTTAGCAAAACGCTTACTCTAGCACTGTCCTTTTCTCACACTAAACAAAGGATAAAAGCAGATAACTTTTATCACGCTGCTAAAGTTGGTCAGTGAATCACTTTTTTTTCAGTGCCATTGTTTTAGCGACAGGAACTATCTATGGAATTGACAGCCGTTTCCGATCTGCAGTCGTCTCCTGAATCATTCGTATCTTCTGCCACATATTAGCATTAGCTTAAAGGGGGAAAAAATATAGTTTTTTTTATTTATCATCAATGACAAAATCTAAGAATCTTATACAATGCAATTTAGTTTAACTGAGTATACTTCTTATCTATCTAAAACAGATAGACAGAGCTTCATTTTAATCATAGCTATAATGTCTTAAATTGAGTATGAAATAAAAAAGAATTGAGTGACTGGCTGACTGACCATCAGCAAGCCTAAGCGATCTGAACTTTAGAAGGCAGGTCGGTTTTGACGCGCACGGCAATAAGCAAGGAATATCCGAATGTCAACCCAATTTGATCACATAAATATTTTGGTTCTCTCACATTAGTTATAATATTGGCGTAAAAATCAATATCGTAACTAGTGCGTGAAAACTAAAACGAAAATTCGCAATAGTCTCGAACAGAACTGTTCAGAGGAACAACCCCGAAGGACCGGCGGCACTAACACGGCGAGATGGTGGTGGCAATACTGACAATCCACACATTTACGCGTTAACTTTGACTACCAATTTCCTATGATCTACAACGCCACCGCCGTCGCCTCTGCGTCAGTATGACCACATACAATCCTACCGATATTAGACGGCATTTCTAATATTGGTCTGTTAAGCGCTAAGACACTTGTACAAAAGTGTCTTAGCGCTTAACAGAGAGACAATTTATCGTCGTCCGTTTAATTATCTTATTAGAAAAGGATAGCAGCATTGTCACCTCGGTTTAACATCAGAGAATTCGGATATTTATAATTTTTAAACTAACTAATTTAAATAAATAAAATAATAATGGTACATGCTGAATCTCATTACACAATTTGAAGTATATTTCAGTCTTGAACTATTGTCACTGATTAACTATCGATATGATACAGGGCGCCCCAGGAAATAACAATTCTAGTTGACACAGATAATCCAAAAAAAAAAACACATGAGTTCTGTTTTTTGGTTCTAGTTTATGCCAGATTCCTCACGATGTTCTACTTCACCGTTTCGAGTACGAAACACACATATATATTTTTTAAATCCACGGTTCACGACCGGTTTCGAACCTACGACCTCCGGAAGCCGGAGTACCGCCCACTAAGTCAACACGAATCACCCAGTCACAGATATACTTGTTAAAAAATTCCCTCGCTATTTCATACGACACCCTGTATTTTGATTAAGTAACAATACGACTATGTACATTATCAATATATCATAATAATATGATGCGATTATATTATTTATGCGTACAGTTCGCGACGTTTAGTGTGGCCAATAAAAGAAGATAGACCTTCTTCATTTAACTTTAGAAACTATCACTGTTATAAAAGTTCTTAACTAGTGATTTATTGCCGCAAAGATCATGGTGCACGCAACTGTGCCGAAATATCGGGAAACATTTAAACTCACAAGTCATGACAAATACCCAGTTTTTTGGAAAAAAAAAACAGTCTTAATTCATTCAGCTATTTGACGGGCAACTTTGCATTTTTTTTTTCGAATCCTGCTATAAATTACTAGTATAAAAACTTTTTTTCTGTTATAACTTTTCAAAAGCTCGCAGATTCAAAAGTGCTCAAAGCGAACCGTTATCAAGTGCGCAATTAATTAAACCATAAAAACACAATTAAGTACGGATTCCACTAGTTCAATCTCATTCACAACATTGACCGAACTAGAAAACGTGAATTGTTCGGGAGCGCTTGTATTATAACCGACTTCAAAAGCGGCAGGCTCTGTTTACTTACATAAATACTGCTTGATACATGTTAACACTATACTTAAAAAGTTCGAAGCATCAACGACAGGGGTCCTTCGCATCTACATAAAGTCCACAGTGCAACCACAGCCTTAAACTGAGAATTTCATATTTTTAACTCCGACGCAAAGAGCCCTATGCATAAGTTTATTTGTTAGTCAGTCATTGCTTTTCTCCAATTAACAATATTTTTGTATTACTATAAATCTATATTTGAAAAGCGATCAAATGTATTTAAGAACAATTTATTAAATAGGTTTAATCGCCACAAGTCACTGGGGACGCTGTAATAAGTAATGACCTAAAAGTAAAAAATAAAAGGAATACTTCACGTGTCATATCTTACGGGTTGACCCAAAGATCACAACTAACGCTAGGCTTCGCATTATTAAAGGCATTTGCACGCTGTGGTGCAACCGTGAAGCGACTAGTACGGTCATCAAATACGGACCTTTGAGGCTTAGAATTAGGGTCTATATACTGCTAGCCTGGGGAATACCGAAGGCTGGCGAGGCTGTGTCACTTGCTCGAAGAAGGTTTAACACGCTGTTCTTCTGAAATTAGAAAGGAAAAGTTTCTGTTAGGCTATATGGCCGGATTGCTGGTGTCTAGGCCTAACCAACGTTTCTCGCTGAGTTAAAGATACGTTAAAATAATGTCAAAACGGTCACCATTTCGACATAATGTAAAACTGAACATATACTCTCAGACAGCACGTACGGACGCTTCGCTATACAGGCGGCGACACGCGAGTCTCCGAGCGCGCTGGGCGGCCCCACCCGTTCATTTATATGCGTAGGTATGTTAAGCGACCGAGACGTCTCTAGTAAGACGTCAACCTATCGATTCGCCTAGCGCCTGAACTATCGACAGGGCTATCGACTCGCCTATCAACTCGCCTATCGACTCGCGTATCAACTAGGCTATGGACTCGCCTATCAACTCTCCTATCGACTCGCCTATCAACTAGCCTATGGAGTCGCCTATCAACTATTCTACCGACACGACTATCGACTCGCCTATCAACTAGCCTATGGAGTCGCCTATCAACTCTCTTATCGACACGGCAATCAACTCGCCTATCAAATAGCTAGCCTATGGAGTCGCCTATCAACTCTCTTATCGACACGGAAATCGACTCGCCTATCAACTAGCCTATCAAATCTTCTATCGACTCGCCTATGGACTCGACTATCAACTCGCCTATCAACTAGGCTATTGACTCCTCGCCTATGCGGCCACTATTACCGGCGTTGTAAGACACCTGCCAAAGCGATAGAGGAAAGTAAATTAAGCAGGAAATCCTTTAAAACCTTGTTAAATTAAATGAATCAACCCTAAAGGCATTCAACCGCTGAGCGGTACCTATATTAAAATGTGTGTTGTTATAATGTACTCACTATAATTTCTAAGCGCTTCTTTCCTTTCTTGAGCGTCGAAGTACCATAGCGTGATGGCGTATCTGAAATTCATACAATAATATTTGATTAACATGTTATTTAATGTCATGGGCACTACAGATTAGATTTTTAATTAAAGAATAATATTATTTTTAAAACATTTGCGATCAGATAACATAATTATAAGTTTTACGGGTGTTTATCGCGCTTTCCTTTTTCATTATTTTCCCGGCGTTTCAGTCATCCCGTGATCACGGCTGTTGCAATACAGAAGAAACGTCGGGAAAACAAAAAAGGTAAACGCGATAAAGACCCGTAAAAAAGTTAAATTAAGAAATACATAGATTTTAAATTTTTTAAGATAACTATTTACATATAAGCTCTTCCAACTCAATGATAAAGAAGCAATTTATTTGTCCAACTTCGACCAAGAGGTCAGCCGAATATCTATAGAATAGAAACTGGTTCCTTTGATAGAACAAACCACAGAGAAGACAAAGGGTCTAGACAAATACATCACGTTCACTTTTCCTTTCACGCTAACGATCTGTCAAGGTAAAACTTGACAGCTGTCACTTGACATTTCCACAGCTAATGTAATTTCCATACAATTCAATCTTTCCGCGTGCGTTAACGCTTACTGAAACTGGTATCTGTCTAGACCCCTGGTAAATAAAATAGACACTATTATAGATAAAGATATACATAGATCATGATAGACGAAGAGGAAGATTATATGAGCAAAGTAGTCCCACCTGTGCCGTGTAAGCTGTAAGCTGTAGTGAGATGCAGCGATTCTCTGCTTTTACACCGACTTTAAAAAAGGAGAAGATTCTCGATTCGTCTGTATTTATGTGCGTGTGTTACGTGATATCGTCGTCCATTGTGAAGTTGTTTTAATAATTCTATTTTAATGGGTAGGGTGTACTTCAAGTATTGTCCCATATACATTTTATGAAAAATTCCCACACGTATGCTTTTACCATAAAGGATGAAATTTCATATTGTACTTTTTATCAAGTTGCCGTTATTTGAAATCGGTTTTTATTTTACCTTAATTATATCCCGTTGTACAATGCCTAGTGTTAAAGAATACTTTTTTTAAAGTTTGTTGAAAAATAGAAGAAGAAATTACGTGAAAAATTTTCTTACCTCGTGTCATAAGCTGGCTGGACTTCATGAGGGTTCCGCCTATCCGACCAGAAGAACAGCATCCGATCGAAGATAGGCTCTATATCCGCTACCTGGTTAGTGCCTTCTGGGAATACCCTGGAATCATATAAAAATACTGTACTTTGCGGCATAGCTGAATAAAGTTATATCACATTCTACGATCCTGTCATTGCTTTTGTAGATAGATACTACTGTATTATTTAAATATTATAATACTACATTAAGCCTAAAAAAATATTAAATTTCACCCAACAGACAGACATATACAAAGCCCTGAAACCACACTGGGATTCCCTGTATCGCGGGTATCAGGAACTTCGAGTACCGTGGTACCACAAAACCCAGACCCGGAGCAAATATCTGCATAATATGCAAACATTTGTCCCGCAACGGGAATCGAACACGCACCTCCTCGATGATGAAGCCATAAGGCTCATTTTACCTGAGCAGTCCCCCGCAGCGCTTGACGTCCCAGTCGAGATTCAGGTAATATATAGCGGTGATACATCGGCCATCTTTGTTAGGGTTGTCCACGTGTTTCACGTAATGGCTGCCCGAACCGGGGTAACACGCGACCATCGCCTGCGGGAGGAAAAGGAAGTTGAAAAATTTAGGATTATTATTATTATAATAATTCGACGGTAGCCAGGCGGGATCAGTTCCCGTCTGGGTAATATATTACCCCGACTTTCGCTCGTCAGACACATTCAGAAATAACCCCGACCCCAGAAATGACCCGAAGGCCACAGATCTTCCTTGATGAAGGTCGAGAGGTGTTCGGTCGGCATTCTTACCACCAAAGAGTTGAAGGTGACTCAGTGTCCCCCAGAAAAACCCTCAGAATTTGCCTCGAATACTCCACATCCCTCAGCCTCGATGAAGTAATGCAAGCGAGACGTGAAACGACGGACGTACTTTTATGACGAAAGTGTGAATGAAAGAAGACTATGTGAGCCGCACTGAATTCTTTCACCATCGACCACTACTAGCCCCACCATACCTTAACCTAACTCATACTCATTTATTTAAACCTCGGTTACGACAATTAAAATATTACAAAACTTGCATTGTTTTAAGGGTGCTATTTGGAACCTAATGTAAGGTGACATGACGAATGAACGGTGAATGTGTTCAGCGCATCACCGAAGATTCTAAATTACGGTTTTACTGAATCGGACATTTTGGGACGAGTCAACCGTTCATTCGCCAAACGAGAGAAGGCCTTCGGATTCAGCCAAACAGGTTAAACCACTGATGTTGAAACTTGAAACAGAATAGACAAACTTTCTTTTCGACGACTACAATGTAATAGGTATAAATTAGTAGATGTGTTTGCGAATTACACATAGCAAGTTATCGCTCAATCTACATACAGGACCTACCAGTGCCTATGATTTGTAATCGGCGCACGTTAAAAAACATACTGACCACGCGTGCCCAATATGGGTGGTCGGTCTCGCATTATGTATTTCAAAAATCCCCGCGGAATGACGCGGTGGCTGGCGGCGGCGGTGACCGGTGGCGATCACCGCCACCGGTGACATTTGCATCGTGGGGTTCTTTTAATTTCCGTTTTCACGGCTTATAGTTAAAAACTTAGTTATGTCGTGTTAAAGTTTTTTATAGAAATCTGCCACAAAAACATGCCGTAGGTTGAGTTTGAGTTCACCAACAAAATGAACCAAAATCAAACCATTGATTATAATGACAGATTCCTATGAAAACATGTGTCTAAAAGCTTTGATTAGGACCTAACCACTCGTTTCTGTATTGGTGAACTCGGCCCTTAGCCTGACAGTTGGTAAAATATTGAACAACTCACTTGTGACTCCTCACAAATCCATTAGCCCAAATTAGAATAGTGAATAGGAAGCATAAAAGGTATAGCGTGGCGACCGTGTAGTCCAAAAAAAGTTGGACCAAAGACGAGTGCGTTCCCGTCTCACGACTGTAGAGCGTGGTCGCGGAAAGTATTCGTGAGGAAGGACCTGTAGCGTTCATGTACGCACACATGCAATCGTGCTACGATCTCATTTTAGGCTAGCGAGTGAGGGATAGCACGTAGGCTGAATCATGACGTTGTAGTAAAAAAAACTGTGAGCTATTGTATATTTATGTAGCACTGTTCACTACTGTCCGAAAGTTTGTACAGGCACGGAAGAAATCATAAAATTGAGTCGCAACCCAAAGATCACGTCGGGGTCACCAATTTACCTGTTCGATTTCTATCTTGGTATAGGGTTTAAGTACAAACACATTCACTCCAAGATAACGTAGGTAATTTTATTTACTTCAAAATACAATGATACTTCGCTAAATGCGTGTTGGGTAACGACTGGTGTGCCTACGTGCTATCCCTCAGTCGCTAGCCTAAAATGCGATCGTAGCACGATTGCATGTGTGCGTACACATGAACGCTACATCCCTCTTAACGGTCAACGAAACATCAGCAGGAGAATAGTAAACGTACGTGGTATAGTCGTAATAATATCCTTAAACAAAGGTATATAAGTTTTTCAACGTGCAATTGATGTTCGTCGAGTTGGCATGTAAGAGATAAACAACGATATTCACTCGCCAATTTTCTGTCGTATTGTCTCAATAATGTGCGTATTGCAATGTGATTTATGCTGAAGCGAGGGCAAGCTATTGTCAGAGAATAATCAATAATACTACTATTGTAGACAAGATAAGTGTTCTGCCTTCTTAGCATGAAGACGCAAGATAACGGTTTTGTCTACCGCCGAAAAGAAAAAAATATATTTTGTCCCTCTCTTTTTTTTGACAGAATAGGCGACAGAAATAGTTTTTGTCTTCTCTTTCGTAGATAAAACGTTGTCTTGGGTGCTAATGCTAAGCGTGTTGGGATGGGTTAGTTATGTTTTGGAATGAGTTGCCTGTTTAGTTTCAGGTAGTTTAAAAATATGAATACTTTTACGTTACTAACTTTTCATATCAAAATTAGACTTTGGATATATTCATTTACTCTTTGCATTACAATATATTTATTGTTAGATAGATAGAAAATTCTTCATTGCACAAAATAGTAGTACATAGGCGAACTTAATCCTAAAAAGTATTCTCTTCCAGATAACCTTTGTGTATTGTGGAAAAAGATGTGTTGGTAGTGCACAGAATGTAATTGTTAGGTTTGATCTTAAATTAGATATTATGTAACCTGTCAGCGCAATCTTAAGATTTTATACCGGATAAATATTAGTTCATGTCACGATCAGGTATTTCTATTTATATTTCAAACTTTAGGTACCAAGCTTAGAAGAATCAGGCAACAAACTCGGCTTGATTTTTTGTGAGAATCTTCATCCACTTTTAGTGTGGTGCCCCTTAATACTTTAGGTCTGTAAGATCTGGAGGTACCCCATATTCTTTCTCCTTTAGATACATATCTTGCTCGCTTAATAAGACCGTCCATTGTGCATTTATTTTGTATTTTTGTTATGTTTTTAAATGTTGTACTACAAAATTGTGATACGAACAATAAAGAGTTTATCTATCTCTGGCTCAGAACCCCTATAATAAAGCCCTTATAGGGAATATATCATAAATAAATAAATAATGCTGGTCATATTTCACACGGCATCATCTAGCCCCACCACAGAGCTTGTATTATGGGAACTACATGAATGATATACTACTGTTATATACTATTTTTTCGTGAATACGTAAAGAAAAGAAATACCTTTTTTTAGCACGACATAAAAAAACACAATTTTTTTAAGTTAGGATGGTGGGATAAGTTATATATATATATAGCACATATTATACAAAGAAAAAATATTATCTTTCCTTTAGATACATCCCTTATACTTCATTATTAACAGATTACCATTGTCAGTGCTGGTAACTGATAACCTATGAATAGCATGTCCGGGCCGTTGGCTGATTTATTTAGGTATTAATGTGGTAATTGCAAGATAAAACATGAGGCCATTGTGCTTCTGTTATATTACGTCATGCGCTTGTGAGGTAATTCTGGAAGATGAAAGCGTCTCTTATATCTATGAACGGTAAGCAAATTTCAATAGGTGCTAGTTTCAACAAACTTAAAAAAAGAAGGAGGTTCTCAATTCGTCTGTATGTTTTATTGTGTGTATGTTATGTCACGTAATATCTTTGCCAATTGTGAACCGATTTTAATGATTCTCTTTATTGGATAGGGTATACTTAAAAAATGTTGTAATTTTTTTTTATTTAAAGTCGGTTTTTATTTTGTTTCCCACATCCATTTAATCCCATGACAGAAACGAATATTTATAAAAGCTTTAACATACATTTCCACGTTTCATTCAAAGATCTGATGAGGTTTTATTACGATCAACAGCCTGTAGATGTCTAGGTATCTACTGGACAGGCCTCCCGTGTTGGCCTAGTGGGCGATACCCCGACTTCTGATCCGGAGGTCGTGGGTTCGAACCCGGTCGTGCACCAATGGATTTTTCCATTCGAAAAATTTATGTGCGCATTAACACGTGCTCAAAACGGTGAAGGAAAACATCGTGAGGAAACCGGTATGCCCTAGAACCAAAAACATCTGCCAACAGTTAGTGTTCCAATAAGCAGCGATGGGCTTGCAACCTGTCACGTGGAATGCTTACTACTTGCAAAACGCGGGCATGTACCAAATGTAATGTTTGGACGTGCCTCTGACTACCCCCTACTTGGTATCCTCAAAGATCTACTCACTGAGTATGTATTTGAGGATGTCCACCATGGGGAAGACAGTCGTGAGCGTGTTTGTTTGTTTTGTTTTGGACAGGCCTCCCCCAAAGAGTTCAATAACGAACGATCTTAGACCACCTCCATCCACCGACTTCCCCCTTTAATATGCTATTTAATGGACCTTCCTACACTGCTTCATCTAACTGGTGGTTGCCATTCGAAAACGACTGACGATTCTGAGAGCTACATAGCCTGCCCCTTGCCAGTTCAACTTGCTAATTTTTAGTGCTGGTGTCTTTAGTTCTTCTACGGATTTCCAGCTTTAAGAGAAACACCGAGCATAGCTCTTTTCAACTCGCGACCTACCGCCAGTAGATGATGTTGAATTCCTTACAATTTCATCTGGCTTGACTTCATTCACACACACGCGAATTATGGATTTTATTCCGTCACCAAAACATCACAAAATGAGTGTGAAAATCGATTTGTATAGATGTTCCCTGCTCATCAGAAGGTAAGCCTTTTTAAACAATATATCACAACATCCTTCGCTTTTCAAATAGGTGGATCAGTTTAGTCGCCACATTAAACACAAGATCCGGCACGTATGTTTGATAAGCAATTACGAGAGTTTTAAACACAATAGAAATGTTTTGTTATCTTTTATTCTTGAGTGTCATTTCGTTCAGAGAAATATACTTAGTTAACACAACTCTACAAATTATAAAACACTCGATCCTAGTGGCGTATCTTGTTAAACCTATTAACAATAACAACTCTACACACTTTTGTATGACAATAACAAGTCATACAAAACTCAAAACAAAAAACAAACACGCTCACGACTTTGTTGGACATCCTCAGATACAATACTTAGTGAGAAGATCTTTGAGGGTACCAAGTATGTTACAATTTTTCTCCGAACTCGCTGATCGGATTGTAAAGCGTTTTTTTTTGCACTCGTCAAATATGACTTCAAGGGTGGTTTAAGGTAAGGCAGATTTCTTGCCACAACTCACTAGGGGGCGTTGGAAGTTTGCGTAACTGATTGTCATAGTTTTTTTAAATCGTTTTCTATGATAGCTCGTGCTTAAAACAGTGAGCGGTAAAGCATCTCGAGGAAACCGGAATGCCATAGAAACAAGAATTCGAAGGCATGTGCCATCAGTTTGTGTTCCAATAACCGGCGATGGTCTTTGCAACCTGTCACGTGGAATGCTAACTACTTGCAAAACGCGGGCATGTGGTAACCACATCGCTAACTTGTGTTTCTAACTAGTAGTTACTGGGGGTTTCAAGTTAAAATGGCGTCAATTTCAATATTCTTTTAAATCCGACCGTTTTACGTGTGAAAAGCTGTTAGTAACCAAATGTAGGGGACATTTGCTATGGTAATAATAGAGTATCCTTCAAACAATGAAATAAACAACAATGATTTACATAACAATAGTCGTAAACAAACCATCATCGCCTATCTTTAAAGTCACGTAATTATAATAACAACCTATTCTGTGGTCCATAGGGGGTTTCCAGACAAACACTATCAAATCTTTATACATACATATATTTGTAACACATTATCTGATAAGTACCAACTCAACTCATTTTCAGACAGTCATGCAGAAACTGTTGAGTTTGCTGCGAAATAAAATAACCCAATAATAATAAATAACCAACAGACACATACATAGTACTGACCCCTCACTAGGATTCTGTGTCGTGGGTATCAGGAACTACGAGTACCGAGGTACCACAATACCCAGAACCGAAATAAATATCTGCAGAACATGCAAACATTAGTTCCGAAGTGGGAATAGAAACCGCACTATTCTTACGTCGCAGCTGGCTACTTGTTTACCGCGCCACCGAGTTCGGAAAATAGGTACCAATAAAGAAAAGTAGTGTGTTATCATAGATTTTACTAGATTCAGAGGCACACTCACACAATACAACTAGTTGTATAAGAGCCTAGGCTCTTCAGGTATTATTTATCTTAGAATGTTTGATAATTATTTTCGTTATGAAATACTAGCTTCAGCTCACGGCTTCGCCCGCATGGTACCCGGGTAAAAAGTAGCTGTGTTATTCCAGGTCAAGAACTATATGTTCCAAATCGATCCAGCCGTTACGGAGATTATTAGCAAAAAACATAACTAAACATAATATTAGTATTATAAGTGTCAAAGCTGACACTTATAAAGAAAATGTAAATGTATGAAGGTGATATTTTGCAACAAAACGTGAAAACTCTTCTGTTCTCAACTCTAACTGACCTCCAGGAGAGATGGTAGATCTATGTGTATTTACCAATCATTCTTAGCTAGATCTTTGCTTACATTCTTAACTTAATTTATTTAATTCATCCATCCATTAATCTTCAATTCAATTTAAAACGTTTTATTTCAACTTTCACGCGCAGGTATTAAACATTCGATAAAAAAAAATAATAATAAATGAGTATAGTTACTTTATAACTAAACAGAGTTTAGTGTGCACACTGTGCACCTCTGTCCAGTGGCAAATTGCTAAAAATTGCATTGCATAAAAACTGCATCTCATTCGCAGCTTTGTAATTCATTTTATTAACAAGAAATACGACGATGCATATCAGCGTAGCTAACAATAAACAACATTACGCATCGATATTATGACACACATGTCCAAAATTCAAATCTAAGCACGTTTTGACCTACTTGGCATATTTCGAAGTTCGTAATACAAAGTTACGGCTATCTATTTCAACGAGTCTAAGACAGTGTATTGATTTCTCTAATGCCACCAAGTTGGCAAACTTGCATGGCCTGTTGGTAAGCGGTTACCGTAGTCTATAGACGCTTGCAACACCAGTAACATCACACGAGCTTTGAAAACCATTGAACATTTTAAAACACCCATTTTGAATTGATTTCTTTAATGCCACCAAGTTGGCAAACTTGCATGGCCTGTTGGTAAGCGGTTACCGTAGCCTATAGACGCTTGCAACACCAATACATCACATGAGCTTTGAAGTCCATTAAAACATTTAAAAACACCCTTTTTGAATTGATTTTTGTAATGCCACCAAGTTGGCAAACTTGCATGGCCTGTTGGTAAGCGGTTACCGTAGCCTATAGACGCTTGCAACACCAATACATCACATGAGCTTTGAAGTCCATTAAAACACCATTTTCGAAGAACCTCATACTGTAGATCTCCTCGATGTAAGTCACTTAGGAAAACCACAAATAATTTGGTAAATAGTACTCAACATATTGTTTTGTTTTTAATGAATACAAAAGTGATAACGCAGGCACTGTCATGTTTTCTTGACTTTATGGTCTGCGGTTTCAGGTCTTGGAAAGTCAATTGAGTAGCTGAAGCTGTCAAGTTGTCACGCAGTTTTCTGGGAGTTCAAACTGTTATGGTGCGTTCAGACGCGACGCAGCCTGGCAAGCTGTTCACACGCATCGGGGCACGCCAGTCAGTGAGCAAAGCAAGTATGGTGGACGTGAATCTCTTAGCGGCTATTACGTTACGTTTCACCTACTTATATTGAAAACAAAATGATTGACCGAATCGAAAGGTGAAGAGGGGAGATCGCGGGTTGGAGTCCCGCCGAGGTTGAACTTATGGGATATTATAAATTACAGGAGAAGAGTTCAGACAAGAAGGTAAATGATAAAAAAATCATAGATATCATACATTTCTTCTTATCTTTATAATATTTATGATGAGGTCCTATATTATTGACTCTGCTTTGTAACAAGAGGAAGTAAAGAAACCGCTTGACCAGTCCGACATATTTGTTGTAACCTACCTATAATAGGAAGGTTTGTAGTCGTCCGCACAAATTAATCCGGGTCATCCGTTCGCTACGAAGTCGCATGCGATATTGATGCGACCCAGTGCGTGTAAATACCCACACTAGGTCGCGCCAATATCGGCACACGAGCGCAAGTACATTCATCCTAACTTTGGACTATATCGAAAAACCGACACTCATCTCGATCGGCGGCGTCCACGTGTACAAACAGGCAAGCGAAGCGCGCAGCCCGTTCACATGCTTGTGCTCGTATATGTAGAGTTGAGTGGAACCGTGTGAACGCACCATTTCATCTCATCGTCTTATATTGTGTTGTGTATTTATGTATATGTATATATTATGTAGTAAATCTGTAGGTATGTATCTTAACATATTTATTATAGATATAATATGTATGGTGCAGTTATTACTCTTATATTATTATTTTATGTACACCCCTGCCACTCTCACAAACTCTTATTATCCACTCCATCAAAAGGTTGTCTGGAAGAGATAGCTCCTAAGCGATAAGAACGCCCATTGTGCTTTTTTTTAGAAAAGTATTTTCATTCATTCATCACCAAAAGTTTATGACACTAGTATAAAACGACATGAGCAGAGTTGTGAATAGGTAAGTAGAATATTAGTCATGTAGTCCCCATAACAAAAGTTCTGCTTACTTTGGGCACATACTATTATAATACTAGTAGGTACTTTAGGGCTAGATGATGATATTGTGTGAAAAATGTACAGTTTTTTTTCCTACTTATTATCTATAAGTAGAAATTGGGGGGCGCAAAATTCAGATCATGCCAGAGGCGCTCATGGCCCTACTAAGCCTTTGAAAAAAATAATATTAAATTCTTTATATAGATCAAAAATTGAAAATAGTACCTTGAGACTACCTTGAAAAGACAGTCTCAAATAGGTTTACTGAATGTTGAATCAGTTTTTAAGATTTGTGGACGGCGAACTCTATTCAAATTCTAAGGGTAGGTACACTTGACGAGAGCATACTACCAGCTAACATTCGAGGATGCTATTGGTAATTTTCGGCGAAATCCTAAAGTTTAATACTTTAGCTTCAGTTTCAGAGATAAAAAAAAATAGAATAGCATAATAGTTTTCTGTTATTAACGGTATTAACGTTTAAGTATTAACGGGACTACTAATTAATTTATCTAGCTATTAGTTAACTTTAGAACTCGCCGGGTTTATGGCTAAATATATTAACTTTCCGGTTTGCGGTGGTCTATACCTTTTCTTTTACCTTTTAAAATATCATTCAATTAATGACCCTTCATATAAAGTTAGATATAACATACTGTTAATTTATATGCTGGCTCGTTCACTAGCATAGTATTATGTGTTTAGTAAACATAGGAGCACGAAAGATGCCTATACCGGGTGTATAAAGACTACTCCTGAAAACTGAAACAGTGCATTGTTTTTCTCCGATATGGATCGGCTCTTAATCAAATGCTTTTTTTAAAACTCACCTTCATTATTCGAGAGCAGTCTTATTACACCCTGTATATATGATATGACAGCATCAAAGCAGGCTTGTATGATTACATGGACCAAGGCTGCACCGGCCGGTGTGGAATTCATATAACACGTACAGACCATCACATAACACTTCATGGTACGGTTCATAGGTGAGTGTTCCAATAAGCGGCCGAGGGATTGCAAACATCCACGCGAAATGCAAAACGTGCCTAATGTAAGGTTTTGACGTGCCTCTGATAACCAACAGCTTGGTAACCTCACGGATCTAAATACAGCCGTGAGCGTGTTTTTGTAAGGACCGATTTTTTTGTAAGGTTGTGGAGAGATCTTATGTCAGCAGTGGGTGTTACTGGCTATACTAATCAAATCACTAATGGCCTAAAGTTTTTTATTTGCATATCTGAAATAAACACCTAGTGAAATCTGATTTATAAAATGATATTTGTGTTTCGGCAATAGATAATAATTATTTTATTTAGAGTTTTATTCTACTTATAGAGTTAACATTTGAATATTATTGAGGTATTTCTACATACTTACTACAAGTTTATATGTTATACAGATTCACGTGGGTGAATGTAATAAAACATTTAATATAATATAGATATCTGGTGTATATCACAAAATGATAACTAGCTTATGAAAATATTTGTTTGAATAACAATTTCTATTTATTTAGCTATTAGAAGATGGTTTTGATATCCAGAGTCTAATTACCGTCGTATTTCCAAAGCCATCCAATATCCAATCAACACAGAGCTACCGACGCCTAACATCGGAACAGTGGAGAAGATCTATGTAAATTGGACTATAATTGTAAACATTGGGGATGCCAGCGCGGCAGCGTGGGATTCCGTATGCGAACGTCTGTATCAGCTTGTATCTTGTCTCTCGCTCTGCCCTATGGTGCTAGAGTGGAACGGATGTTTGTATACGTATTCTTACAACTGTTTACAATCTCCCCCTCCCTTCCGCCCCCGACAGGCCGCTCGCCATGCCGCAAGTCACGTACGCAAAGCCGCCATGCGCGCATGCGCGGACCCTCGTTTATTTTGGTTTTTATCGCAGAAACTAGCGATTTCTATTGATAGTAATTCGCAAATGATAACGTTGTTGGTACCACTCACTTCTGCTCATTTCAGTCGAAAGATTTAGTCCAATACAAATACGTAGAAGCTGATAAGACTCCCAGTAAGTTAGTCATGTGTTTGTATGTTCATACTTAAAACAAACATAGGTAGTAAACTAAGTAAACAATAACGTAGAGGTGGGTAAAGGTCGTTCGAATGGATTAGGTATGGATTTTGTGGTTGTTTGAGGTGAACTCTGAAAATACTTTTTTGAAAGTTGTTGGGAAGCTAAATGTACGCTATGTGTCAACCACGAACGTGGTGCTAATTTAGGATTAACTATATAAATCTAACTAAATTGGTTATATAGTTTAACTATATAACCAATTTAAGTACAAGAAATATAGTAAATCAAAAGCAAGACAACAATAGGTTCAAACCAGTTGAAACAGCTTAAACAATAATAGACATTCCCTTATCATCGGTGGACTATCCAAACAAATTCAAGATACATAGTAGGAATTTGGTTGGTATAATAATAATGATGCTGGACATTTTTCACACAGCATCATCTAGCCCCAAACTAAGCAGAGCTTGTGTTATGGGAACTACACGACTGATGTACTACTAATATATATTTTTTTAAATACATACATACTATACTAGAAAACACCCAGACGCGAGATAAATATTTGCAGATCATTCGCAAACATTTGCCCTGCGGCAGGTATCAAACCAGCTACCTTCTGCGTTTCAGGCGGACCTTCACCCACTGCGCCACAGAGATCGTCAAGACGATATCTCACGATACAGATGAAAGATTTAAATCATCACACAGATTTAAAGTAAGCATCCCAACCATTCTGTCAGATTCAAATAAGCACCAGAATATCTAGGGCGCTGACCCAAATACCTAGGTTAGTTCCCTAGATATATTTAGTTCAAGCTAAATAAGATAAATAAAAAGTCATAGATATGATTGGCTTGGATGAAAACAAACTCTGGGCCAAATGTTAACCCTAAGCCCAATTATCTAGGAAACTGTGATAATAGCAGTAGAAGTATTATCAAGTACCATAGCGCTGTATGTGATTCGAATAGATTTCTAAATGTCCCAACACTAGTACGTACTGATCCTTCATGATGTGGCTTTTGTAAAATAAAATATTAAATGATAAATTATTTCACTTGTGGCACCTGCGATAAATATCGGTAGGTGCCGTATGTGACCTCAGGAGCCATTAACTCAGGTGCCGTTTAAGCGGGTGCCCATTGTGGAGTACCTTTGATTTCAAAATGTAATTCGTTTTCGCCATCTTTTATTTCAAACTAGATATGAATCGGGGGACAACGGGAAAAATAAATTAACGATGGCCCCCAACGAGGGACAACGGGAATAACCCACTGTTACTGTGTCGCAAGCATCAACGCCCTCCTCCGTACAAGCTAAGTTTAGATTATTTTGTAATAAAACTATGGTAAGTAAATAAATAGTTTGTGAGTTAAATGTGAACTTTGCAGTTTTCGTGAATATCGTGACACTTTTCCTTGACCATATCTTGATAAGAGACCACCCACTATCAAATCAAATGTCTGCTAATGAGCTTGCAAATTAATCATGGATGGAATGTACATGATAGGTGAGGTCGACTTTGTTTCTGATAACGATAATTTAATAACTTATACAGCAATGATAGGAGTAGTATACTTAGTGACATAATGAATTGTTTGATTTAAGAGATCTGTGGGAGTCAGGGGTGTTTCTAAATAACTATCCGTAGAACCAATTTTATTTTGGGACTATTACACAGCGCACACACTTGGAAGAGAAGGACGAGAGGTGTTACCACTCGCTTACCTAGCTTTAAATTATTATTAAACAAACAATCGATTTCTGAATTTTATGTCTTGTATAAGATTGATTACCGTGGCCACCATTCTGCTAACAAAATCAGAACTTTTATTCCTGTTCTGAATAATTTTTTGCTCCACCAACGCCTCTATCGCTTAGAATAATTTATGCAAGATATATCATAAAATTGATAACACAATAGTCCTTGACAAACTGAATTCTTGAAATTTCAAATTCTTTGTGTTACGCCAAGTATTTAGGCAGATGCCGTAATATCAGGGGCCAGCTGCGTCCTTATTTAGTTTCGTAAAACATGGCCGAGATTATATCTAGAACTGCAAACAGATTGATTAGGTTGTTATGTTAAGGGGCTGAATCCCAAATACGCTTTACTCAAAGTTTTTTTTTTTTTACCTAATTCTGTTTTATTTGTGGCAGTTCGGTAAACATATTCTGTCGAAATAATTTTCTGCCGAAAAGTGCATGTCGCAGTAGGGTCTGTCGAAGTAGTGCTCTTTCGAAGGCGTGTTGTCGAAGTATGTTCAGTCGAAACAATGACTTGTCGAACTATGTTTTTTTTGAAGTTAGAGACGTGTCGAAACAACGAGCTGTCGAAATTCAGGTGGTGGTTTGACTTATATTTATCATGTTACTAAGAATCTTGTTGGCTTAAAAATACAACATTACAATTTTGTTTTCTAAAAAAACCTCTAAAATAACACTTGCGAGAATAAATATCATTGACATTTAACAGACAACAGATACTGATGAAATTTAGATGACTTACCCAAGCTAGTATAGTCAAATAAAGAATCTTGTCTAATCGTTTGAGCGAGAATATGTCAACATATGAAAATTTCGCTATGAATATGAAAAGGTATGTTTTAAGAGCTGTCAAGTTTAAAATTATTTATAATCGTATATTTTCTTTTCCTCGTAGATATCGTGATAAACATAATAAACGGGAACTACGTTGGTGGTCGGATAGAAATAATTCCGAGAGAATTTGGTGGCGGAAACATGTCAGCAAACTGTGAAAACAGCTATGAAGTGTCAAAACATAGTTGTAAATGTATAAAAAGCATCAGTATTATTTCGTAATATTCGTTTACGCGGTAGTTTGGACATATCATTATTTCGTTGTCGTGGTAGTTTGGACAGAAATGGTAGAAATCTTATAAATAGAATGAAAATACACAAAACCGAGACGAGAAGACTAAACTGTTTCGTCTATTGGATGGGTTATTTTTAACTCATCCAATAGACATCCTTTTTAGTTAAAGGAAATCTCCTGCGCAGCATAATTTAACGCTTTCGTATTTGAATACAATATTTGAATGTGACATAGGTTAGTGTTCCAATAAGCGACGACGGGCTTGCAACCTGTCACTTGGAATGCTAACTTGCAAAAAGCGGGCATACGCCAAATGTAATGTTTGGATGCGTCTCTGACTACCTATTACTTAGTACACTCAAAGGTCTAATTGCAAACAAACACACTCTTGTTTGTTAATTGTACAAAAATTCACGATATATTAGAAATGAAATGAACACACAAAAACGAGACGAAAAGAAACTGTCATTTATTAGAAGTTTTGGAGCTCTTAGAAATGGGTTAAAAAGCTGTCTCCTGCGGCATTTGTGCATCTTATTGCATTTGAATAAAGCACATTATTCATTTTAAATGCACAATCAGCTGTGGCCGAAAGTTACTTTGATTCATCGAAGGTTAGTTCCAGTTTCGATGATTACACAGACGCGTGGTCTTTGAAACTTTATGAATGAAGTGTACCGGTTATAAAGTATTGCAGCCTTTGTAGGCCGAATTCCAGGTACTAATGACGAGCAGCGGTCGGTACAATAATATTTTGATGCGATAATTTCGTACTTGTGGGACAAGGCAATCAGCTGATCAAGGAGGATTGAGGAGCTATTGATGGAAATACAGTTGAGTCTGAGGGAGCATTCCGAAAATCTACGGACGATATTATTTGTAAATGAAGTGAAACGGTTTTAACCTTTGTAGGCCGAATAAGAGGTACCTACTATGGCCAGCAGCGGTCTATACCATAATATTTTAATGCGATTAGTTCGTACTTTTAGGATAAGGCAGCCAGAAAAAATCTACGTAAATCTACGGGCGATATTTTTTTTATTTTAGTTTTTTCGGGAGTGGGTTCTAGTTTTTTAAGCAACAGTAAATTACCTTCGTTCTGCCATTGATGATGTAGTCCCCCATCTTCCCATTATTCACCATCTTGTTCGCCCGCAGTATAATGTTGTCAACCTGAAAATAAATCGAAATTAATAAATAATGTTATAATAGCATTTCCACACAAATTATATGTTGAAAATTAAGATGATAAATAAATAAATAATGCTGGACATTTTTCGCACAGCATCATCTAGCCCCAAACTAAGCAGAGCTTGTATTATTGGACTATACATGACTGATATACTACTTATATACTTTTTTTTTTGTTGTAAATACATACTTATTATAAGTATGAAGTATGAGAATCTACCACGTCTAAAGTCCCGCCTTTGCAATCCCCTCCGGGACACACCCGGAGGGGATTGCAAAGACCACGGATTTGCTTGCAATCCTGGTATACTTCTTTCTCTTCATTCATTCTCATCACATTCATAAAGCTCATCGGTTTAGGGTATTCTTGACTTGGCCTTTCTCCAGAACGTCTCCAATTTTGTCAGAGTACGTTACGTCCGCCGAGGCTTTCCCCTTCCAACTATTCCATTCACGCTCGCCTTGTATACTTGAATTGTATTTATTTATTATTATTATTATTGAAATAAATACCAAATACATTAAGTGTGATAAATTAGGCCTATGTGATTTGCATCGCCTACGATCACAAGGAACTTGAAAGTTTTTCCTCAAACGATCGTGAAGCTTGCTTTAGGAATGAGATAATTATTAGGTTTGTCCATTGTGACACGCAATTCTTTCTTCTCGCAGTGCGCGTATTTTCGCATGGAGTGACTGTCAGGGTACGAAGGCTCTGAAGTCATACTTGCGTAATTTGAAGTAGGCTCCAATTGTTTTTGAATGAAACTGTAGGTACCTAACCGGTGTGATGGTAAATGTAGTTTTATAAACATCCTCAGCAAGCCGACCGCGTAGTTTACACATCCTGATGACCTAAGCTATTTAAATAACAAAGTTAGGTACTAATGAAATTATTGCAAATTGACACATGTCTTAGCCGGGATGAAAGTAATTACGGCGATTGAATTAATAATTAAGTTACTAAGGTATAGAAAAGTGTGTGTGTATTTACGTACCGCGGGTACTTTTAGTTTGTATATGTTGTTTGTACAGACTAAAAAAAAAGTTAGCTTGTACCTAGATAACTTAAGTGAGTTGTAGGTAAGGATCTATTAGCGGTATGGTTCTTTAAATTTGTTATACCAAGCTGTGGATAATACTGTGGGCTGCATTATTACTGAGTCTTATTTGTATTACCCATTGATCTATTATTACATAATATAGCTATTTGTTGTTCCAATAAAAAAACAAAGAGATCTGATGCTCTACGCGGCGCCTACTGGTAGGCCTTGCCTTAGATATGCAAAAGAAAGTAAAACATGCAACGATGATGCGAGTACAAGGATATCACCTTAAGACAGAGTCGATAGTGATATAAAAATAAATAATGTCTTTTGATACATACATCATGTCAGTCAATTAATAAAATTTATTAATTGACAGACATTCTAGGTCGTTTCGATTACATATCGAAACGCCCTAGATTGTTATCATAATATTCCACTTTCGAGAAAATGCAATCATGCTTTCGATACGGCAGGGTACGGGTCGATAACTCGAGGTTTATCTGTCGGACAATCGTAGTTTTGTTTTTAAACAGCCATGACATGTAATTTGTGCTGATCAATATTACCTGCTAGTTAACCGAAGTAGTTTAGGGCTGTTCTCAAAAAAAAAAACAGTACAGAGAAATTTTCATCTTGGAAAATAAATTGGACTCGTTGGGTTTTTTTTCCATCAAGTAACACTGTTACTCAAGTGTAAAACGTTGGCAACACTTCTATAAAAAGTTTTGTAAAACATTACCAGTTATAAGCCAAGAAAAAGTTTGGAAAAGACGATGTACATTTTTACTAAAACCCTCGTTTCGAGTAATCCATTAGGTATTCCCCATTATACGTTCCCCTAGTAACGTATGGCGATAAAATTTACCTAAAAACCTTCCTTGAAGTCAGTTGCTAAAAGCAGCATTACAATAGCTTACGCCGTTATGGAGAAAAAATATAACAGACGAACACACTAACAAACGTACAAACAACCTCTTACCCCAAACGCATATACCGACTTTTTGCTTAGTGGGTAAAAAAAATCTAACGTAATGAAACGGAGCGACCTACTGTGTGAGTCAACAATGTTATTGATAGAGATTTGTAACTTTCTAAGCGTCGCGCCGCGCGTGTGTTTGTACTCTGCGTTATACGTGTCAAATTATGGGCCCTTCGTAATCATGAATGGCGAGGCTACACACGTGCGCGTGGTCATGTACGCAAAATTGTAAACGCCTATGATAACATGGAAATCTTATCTATATCAATAAAAATCAATGGCAATTGATTTATGTAAGATCATCATTTGTGAACGACCGATTTGGCTGATTCGTTTATAGGACAAGGATTTTATGATTTTTTTTCATATAATCCCTGCAATCTTTTTTGGAAAATCCACCGAGAAAGTCGGAAATTTGGATAACCCGTGCACAGTCGGGGTGGTCGCTAGTTATAATATAATACCTTTTCTGTTCTGTAGTCTACCATGTAATAATTCTACTATGATATGTATCGTAGTTTATAACTGTTTCAAAGAATCTATTTAGAGAACAAGTTCTGATCCAACACAATCAGATATTTCGTAGACATATTTTTCTTGTATCCCAGTGGAAGGTATTACTTAAGTTCATTGTAGGGTCAAGCCCTACAGTATTATGGTATTGTGCACATCAGAATGAAGGCCAAGGTTACGAGGGCATTGATAATTGATAAGAAAGCATTGACATCACTTACTTTGTTAATTCCAGTAAGCAAATGGGTCATACAGTTTTTTTTAAAGGCCTTATCAAGGCGACTACGCGTTTTTTGCGGTCTACTTATGTTTTGACTATCTACTTTTAATAGACTTAAAAAAGGAGGTTCTTAATTCGGAGCCTATGTATACATTGTTGGATGTTTGGGCCTACTTTAATTATTTATCTTGGTTCACTACAAGTATATAAGCATAGTTTTTCCGAAAATTTTACAAGTGAAAATTTGACAATAAGTAATATTGTGTCAGTATAGGAGTTAACGCTTTTGACTTGAAAATTTATATGTATTTACCTCCCTTTCTGCTACAGTGATTATTAGATATTCATAAAGGGCAATCCCCAACTATTCACCAGGAATATGATTGGGAGGCCTGAAAACTCTCGACACCAGAGCTCATCATATACATACAAACTTTAAATAATAAAAATATAACTGGCTAATAGCTAAAAATAGAACTAGATAATATCGAAGGAATACTCACTTGGCTTATTAACTGCCTGATGTAGTAACAGTGTGACTCCTTTCCATCGATCCATGTGATCAGGTCACTCCGTATCGTCTGCGCCTGTGTGCTTGCTGGTTTTGATACTAGCTGCCCTTTCTGTTGAATAATAGGTTTGTTTAAGAGCAATTTATGCGGAGGCCTATGCCCAATATTTCCCAGCAGTCAAGGGTCCATGGTCAACACTTATATTTATTGCTTGGTAGACTTAATATTTTGGGAGCATCAAGAGTGAATGTTGTTACACACCTGTGTCGAAAAATAACAAGTCCTGATTGATTGACTGAGAGATCAGCGCAGAGGCTAAACCGTAAATCTTAGAGATTTACATTTTGAAGGGTAATTTTCTTCCTTAAAGTAGATAATAAATCAGAGTCAACAGTTGCATATGATTGACCCCACACTATGATTCCATGTCATGTTAATATTTGTTATTTTATGAATGAAATTGTATGAAAATTTAATATGCTGGATCTAGATAGAGAATAGCACATAGACTACTTTTTATCCAGGAGCAAAGCCTTAAGACAGGAAATATGCCTAATATGATATAAAAAAAAGTAATTTCTGGTAAAAGCAATTATCATTCTTTATACCCATGCAAAGAATTTTGATTCTCTAACTTTTTACCTACAACAACAGGAGAATGTATGTGTTTGCTGTTAGAGGTTGTTTTTTTCTGTTACCATTCATCTCTGTCATGATTCCTATTTATCATAGTATAACTTCAAAGGTTCTTAGATAGGTTTTGTCACATAATAATAGGTGCTATACAAAAAAATCTATTCGAACATAACCAATTGTCATCCAGTGTTTAGCGATTGTTTGTCATGAATTCAAGAAAGGTTCAGGTTATTAAATATTGTAAATATTCACTTGTATGGATACTCACTGAGAATATTCCTGATCTGTACATTCCTAAAACTTCATTTAACACTAACTGTCCTCTTTCTTTGCCAAGGAAATTGTTTAAAACACACACTCCATATTGTGTCATGTCCCTAATCACTTGCTGGCACAACTTATACAAGGGATCACTCGGGTCCATATAGTAACTGTTTGGACTGTGGTTGAACGGTGCTGCACTGCCCTTTAATGAAGCCTCAGGGTACTCTTTCACTCTCGATGGAGGTTCAGTTCCAAATGCAGGTAACACAGGCATCTTCACATCAGTCCTGTTCAAAGCCCTCAATATGTTAGGCGTACCAGTGGAACCAAACTCCACATTACTTAATAGCTGCGCCGTTTCATTCAATATCTCCTGTTCCGATGACCCTTCATAAGTTATGGCATTTTCTCCAGTCAAGTCTTTATTAATATACACTACCCTAGATATAACACTACTATCATATTGGATCGCCAATTTATTCGCACTCTGTTTATCATTCTCTGAACATTGATGTTTACTAACACTATCTACACTACCCTCTGTAACTTTTTCGCTGGATTTCAGAACAGATTCCGTGGATCGTTTGTCACTTTCACTGGCCTCGTTTGTTGTTTCCTGTTTAGAGTCTTCTATGCTATCGAATTTCTTGTATTCACATTTATCAATACTTTCTTGGCTATTTCCACAAGAGCTGTTGATCTTCGGTTCCTTTGGATATTTGGGTGTGCATTCACTTTTGTGTTTTCTCCAGTCTTGTCGCTGATGTTCTGTATTACAATAATACACATTGAGACATCGTGCGCATCTTAAACGACTTTTCAGATTGCAAACAGCGCAGCAAGTAAGGTCGCCTTCCTGATTCATTCTGAAATAAATTTCTCCCCAGCCAACAAGCAACGAAAAGGCCGGCCCCTGCGACTTGTCAACTGAATGAAATGTCATCGGTCGACGTGACACTTGCAAAGGTCACTTGAAGTACTTTTAATAGCCAACCTACCAAGCAAACTTAATTTAAGTCTGAAGTGTTTATTATAATTGATACCTAAGAATAACAGAATATATATTATTTAGAATAACGGTTCCAAATAAAATATATATTTTGAAATAACTACCCAATGTTCAGTAAGTTTACCGGAAATTACATTAGTTTGACAACTGACACACACGTTTAAATGATGGTAGGATTTGGCAGCATTGTGACAAATAACCATATAAGCCATAATCAAGAAGTGAAATAAACAGCTTGATAGCACAAAATTGAGCAGTGTGACCGTTTGTGGCAGATTTATGGCATTTTGACAGATTTGGCTATTGACTTTTCACTTTGGCATATTATGTTGATGAAATACAAAAGTGTCAGAATTTAACACTCAAACCACTTAAACCGATTAATTACAGATATTTTATTTTAAGGGATATAATTTTACCTGGCCACTCCTGTTCCAAGGTCTCTCTATCAGTGTTTTTTTCCTTTACTGACAGTTAATATACTATAAAGTCTCGATATAAAATCTCCAAATCTTATTTACCTTCATAAAATTGTATTAACAACTTTCAAAAAAGTAGGAGGTTCTCCTCCTGTTACACGATATATTGTGAACCAATTTTCATGATTATTTTTTTATGGATAGAGTAAAATAATACTTTCAAAGTTTATTTGAGTTGCAAATAATATTTAAAAATAAACTTTCTAACTTAGAACTTGTTTTGTTTTTACTTCGTTTCCCACCTCCATAAAAAAACTTAAATTTATGTGGCATATTCTAGGCATTTTTATTAGTGTTGGGCAGATTTTGGCAGATTTTCAGATACCATGCGCCAGATTCAAAACTTTTTAAACAGTTGTGGCCTGGATTTAGTTTTCGGCCAACTTGACGCGGTGGCGTTGAAAGGAAAAAGAAAAGGTTATTGAGTGGTTGTCAAAGTTCTGCGTCTGTTCCGCCACCGTGCTGTGAAGGCTCACGCACCTTTACTAGGGAAGGATGACTAGTAGGATGGTACATAAAATGATGCGTTCTAATTCAATTTCATTCAAATAAACCTTTTGTTATGTAAGATAAATATATAAAATGTCGTAATGTTTCAAGACGAAAAATTTACGAACTATTTTCTGAATAAAACGGGAGTCAGGACAGCCCAGAGCATTCAAGTTTTCGAGGTTTCCGTTTATGTGGTGTATAATAAAGAATTATCTATATAATGTCTATGATCTTCAAATCGGTTAACAAAAAGATAATAAGGGAAAAAACAAAAAAAAAATACGACTTATTTAAAAACCTCTTCCTTTTTTTGAATATTAACTGATCTATC
This sequence comes from Perizoma affinitatum, assembly GCA_961405105.1. Lineage (NCBI taxonomy): Eukaryota > Metazoa > Arthropoda > Insecta > Lepidoptera > Geometridae > Perizoma > Perizoma affinitatum. Next base: position 8,608,832 of record OY560205.1, on the reverse strand, counting down.
AAGTGCGTTGATAGATCAGTCAGTCAGGACAAACGATTTTACAAGTTTAGATTAACGACATTACAAAAGCCATAATCAAGAAGTGAAGTGAAGTGAAGATTAACGACAAAAGTCACAAAATGAAATATTTTTGTAGAAAATTCAACGATTACTGTTAAGTTTCATCAAAAACCGTTCAGTAGATTTTGAATGAAAGAGTAACAAACATCCATCCTCACAAACTTTCGCGTTTTAATAGAAGTAGTAGGACACTTAGTTGTGGCTTTTGTCGTTATGGAGTTATAAAATGTCAATCACGCATAAACTGATTGTCCCATGTTATTAGGCAAATTGCGAAATAGTGCGATGCAGAACATATAGAGGTCAAATTATAAAACACCCTTACCTACTTAAAATGTAGGTATTAATTAAGGAAAAGTGATAATAATTTACTGTATCTACGTAGTGTAGTATTAAGATATCATATCGAATACCAAGCCAATATAAAGTTTAATTTGACATTTAATTTTCCATAATTATATACCTAAGTGATTATCCCACGCATAATGAACCAACTAAGAGTTAGAATGCGGAAAAGGGAGTCCACACACATACACATACACACCTAACTGATTGGAAAGGAGCGAGTATATGTGTGATATGTGGACTGAGGATGTTCATTAGGTACCTACTTATGAAATTAATTTGACAAGTAAGAACATAAAAGGATATAATTATTCTAAAAAAAAGAATGTAATAGTTTTTGAAAATATGTTTGATTTAATAAAATAATTTTAATTTTAAACATTATAAGTAGATAATAAATTCATTATCATTAAATTCTAAGGATAAGAAGATGAAACGATCCATTCTTGTTCTGGGATATTGTATACCTAAATATGCACTAAAAATAGTCGAAGATAAACGATCCCATATTTATTCATAGAATTCTTAACAATTAGACAAAATCATTTTAATAAATTTACGCTGATTCTTCGTGACCTCGCCTCGTCAAGCCGAGAATCAGCAAAAACTGTTTTATGATCCTTTATTTAACTTGCTTGTGGAAAATTATACAGTAATATATTAAAGTATCGTGATGTACGGAATAGTTATTGTAACCGTATCATAATGCACGAATAAGAAAAAAAGACTAGATTAGTTCTACGTCGAGCCACACTCATGGTTATCGCTTCAAAACAAATTAATTCATCAAACGAAAGCGACTCAACGAAAGGAACTAAAGGAGCGTAAAAGCGCGCGTCTACTTTTACACGCACTTTTGCGCCTACTCCAAAATACCTACTACAAGTTACAACCAATAAGAAACTTAAAATTAAATGTGTAAGTAAGAACATTGTCAGTACTCGCTCTCTTCTAAAAACCCATCAGTATCGCCTATATTTAATTAGACCTTTTTATAAATCCGATGAATTTTAGAAGTTTCAAAATTACCTAAGTGTCTTTCTACAATGATGCCGCCTCTTTTATAATACTAGGAATTCGAATTCATCCTACCATATTTACAAAACATACATCAAGTTGGAAGAACATTATTAAAGAATTAATTTTATTTCGTATTATTCATAGAAATTAGTGGGTACCTATGTAGCCCATACAAATAGGTATATTAATAAATTATATTTATTACAGATTAAGATGCAGCTAGACTGTAACTACCTACCTACTCGTTTTGCGGATTAGATTGGAGATTACGCGAAAGATAGAATACTACTTGTCTGCACTAAGATCTATTAAAGAATTAGGCGTGACTTGAGAAAAAAAAATCATAGATATTGTAACTAACCCCGGGTTCCAATTCTGTCGTAAGCGGATGCCGTTTCGTAAGACTGTAATCTTAACTTAATCGTTTTTTCAGTTTAAGTATTTGTTAAAACTTAAGTACATCAAAATATTAGTGCAGACGGGATTAATATTCTACCCCTTAATACTTTGGACCCCTTATAATTTGTTTTAATAGGTACTATTAAACTATTATAAGTACAGAATTCCACAACGTCCAAAGGTAACGTACAGACAAATTACAGTTTAGTACCTACATAATTTTGGTCTCTTCATTCCTGAGTCAAAAAATAGCTAAGCTAAGGTAATATTGTGGGCATACCCATAATTATATTAGCAGTCTGAAGTATTAGGTATATACTAATTAAATTTAACCCTAACAATACTATTAGACCATGAAAAAACCATTACAACCACTTAGTTATAGACCAGTTATTCAGACTCTGGTATGATCATCTTCGTTCTGTGGAAGCACTGGAGGCGGTGGTCCATGCAGTACCCTCGCGAGTTCCGCCTTCTCATCAGCAGAGAGCACGTAGACTGGTGGTGCGGGAGGCAGGAATCGTTCGGCCTTCTGAGGCTCGCGTTGCAACCTCGCCCGATAAAGCATCACCAGCACACAAAGGACGCTGATAATGAACGCCGACGTAGCTGCTAGAACTATTAAAGCTGTGTGGTAGGACGTAGCAGCTGACACCTGAAAAACAAAGTGGAGATATAATTTGAATAGTAAGTTGACGTGGAAAAGGGCAAAGCATGCATTCAGCTTGCAGAAACCAAAAACGCTGGAGGTAGTGGGATAATGGCGATCATGAACTAGACGGCGCAGTGTAGAACGGGCCTTACCCAAAGGACCGAATGTATCTTAAAGATTGCGGTAAATTTTTCGATGGAGATAGCCCATCATTCGTTTTTGTCAATAGGGAATTCCAACATCTTCTAGTTCTAGGAGTGGACTTTAGTGGGGGGATGTTGATGTTGACAAATAACTAACCGTGGATTCAGTGAGGATTTCTCTCTGGTGTAGCGCTGGCGCAGGCGGTGGAGCCAGCCTGTATTCACTGCGGATCACATCGGCTCCTAGGAATCCAGGATCACCATTCTTGCCGCCGGCAATTTTTTCTTGTTTTACCTGAAAATATAATAATCACAGTTATGAAGGTTTCAATAAGTATCCAGATGTAGGATTAAAAACGTGTCCGTAGGGCACGGAAGCGTTTCATCTATGTACTTCCCTGCATAGATGCAGGATTGAAGCTAAAGATGAAGAGGACTATGTTAAATAGATCTATCCATCCAATGTTTGCCTGGAAGAAAACGCTTTCAGCGATAAAGAAATCGCTTTCAGCAAGATATAACTTTTGAAACAATCATGGTTATGAACAAAATTTTCGGCAAACATTCAAACTCACAAATCATGGTAAATATCCCGTTTTTTAGCATAAATTTCGCAAGATAACTTACCAAGTTCTCAATATGGTAGACAATGTCCACAGCTCCGGGTCCGGGCAGAGCCGCGCGCAGCCTTACAGCGGCCGAGTCCCGCGCCGCTGCGACGGGCACCCTCGCTCCGAGCGCAGTGAGCCGCGATGCGAGCGCAACGCGGGCTCGCTCTACCGTCGCACTGTCCACTCCAACCATCTCCAGCTCGAGGATTGCTGATTCGATTCGTGTTTGTTCTATAAGTACCATCAAAATATTAAAGCATGCATGCCCTATCTGAAAATCAGCGCTCAGCTTATTGCTGCTTGGCCTTTGCGGAGCAGCAATAAGCTGAGTTAGGACCTTTTCAACTCATATTTACCACTGCAGCATAGACTGCCCTCGTTAGTACTGGTTAGCACCCACGTATTCTACTGTGCTTTTTAATTGTTTATCCTTCTTGTCATTTGTATTTGTCTGTGCTGCTCATATGTTGAATAAAAAACTATCTATCTATCTATCTATCCTTGCTCAAAACGGCCAAAGAAGAAAACTATGTAGGTGTATATCCCTGTGACTGCTTTTTGTAATAAGCGATATCACATGCCATCGAATTATTGGTTTTGGCCACGAAGTTTTCCTGGTTATGGCGGTTAAAATTCGCATCTAGAGCTTCGAGTGGAAAATCCATTGGTGCATGACCAGGGTCGGACTGTAAACTGGGGTAGTTACAGCCGACTAGGCCAACAAAGCTTTTTTTTTGCTGGGTTGGATTTCATCACCTAGTTAGGTAGGTAATCTAGTGAATCTTCGATTATAGCTCTTGATGGTATCACCTGATATGTTTTTTAATTTTTATTTTGTTAAAAATAAGTTTGCTTTTGTAGCAAACAAGCATACGGCCCATCTGTTGGTAAGATTTACCGTTACCTATGGGCGCTTGCAAACACCAGAGGCAACGCCGAACCAGAATTCAGTTCTTACCGCATGGATCCGGTTCAGGAGCGTCCGGCACGGGCGGCACATGCTGACGGCGCTGACCGGCCGCGTCCACGCACCAGCAGCGACCGCGAGCGCATTGACGCGGCGAGAACGAGCCGTCAGCTAAGCAACGTGGTCGGTGACCATCAGCTCCTGTAAGTACGTAAGACTTGATCTAAAAAAAGAAATTTAAAAAATACGTTGCCTCCGAATGGAGAACTTCCTACTTTATAAGTCGTTTTACATTGATTGTTTTAGCAAAGCAGTCGTTTTACATTTAGCTCTTTTAAATTGAACTACATAAAGGATCGAAAATTTACAATATCCTTTATAAATCTGTATATTCTGTGGGTATTTTTGTTAAGCCAGCCTGATGGCGAATAGCTTGCTTAATTATTTAAAAAACAGTTTTTTATACTCTTTGGCGCCTATAGTAGTTAAAAAAGGTCATTCACTAGAATATACCTAAGTGAGGACGCATCCAACTCTTTAGATAATCTACTACGTGCAGCCACGGATCTACGATTTTTTTGAACGGGTGCAGAAACTTGATAGTGGCGGCCCCCTCTCTCCAGCGTTTGACATAAATTGTTATGAAATAATAATTCAACAATAGTTACAAATTAATAATAGGTGGCTTTTTTGTATTATGGTGCCCCGGTTGTCTCCCCTTAGATCCGGGGCTGACTACGTGACACCCTTACCTAGTTAAACAATTGGATGAACTAGTAACGTAACGTAGGCGTAGGTAGCAGATATGTAGTAACAGGTATTTCACAGAACATTCGAAGAAGCTCTAACTATGCGTTGTGTAGTTAAATAGGTAGGTGTAGTTTAATAGCTTTAGTTTAAGGGTACAAACTGACACGGTGACGGTCGGTGGCGTTCAGTACATTCACGTGAATTTTGAAAACTACTTGACATCAATTTGCCTTTGATCGCAACTGTCACTGCCACCGCGTCTGTTTGATCGGGCCCTTAGGGTATTATAAAGATAATAAAACGTTTAAAAATGATAGGTAGCTAAAACAGTGTTTTGTTTTATACTGTTGAATTTAAAATTACTCTTAGAACAAAGCTAACAACTCTTTTGTTTGAGTTTTAAACTTTGCTTAATAAAACTATTTTAAGTAAGGCCATAAGTCTTTATGTAGGTAAGTATACCTATATGTCTTAAGCGTAGGGGCTATTTTCTCTATGAACTTACCATTCTCAATTTCCTCCTGCATCAGTTGACACTTGGTTTTGAAGAGCACCTTCTCCACATGGACCTCCAAAGGCGTCTCCATCGGTCTAGTGGTGTCAGCTGCCTTGGGTTCCACCACCTCCGTGACCAGTACAGCATCAGTCTCCTTGGAAAGCTCTCGACTTTCAGGTTGCAGCTCCTCAATTTCTTCGTCATCGTCGCTTTCAAATTCGTCTATCCTGTACGCTGTCATCTGTCTGATTAGTTCTTCTAAAACTGGAAATAAAACAAGATAATTTTTTCCTTAGTAATTTTTTTTACTTTCCTTTAGTCTGCAGAAAGAGTTTTTCTATAGAGATCTTAGCCTCTTTTGGAAACCTGTTATTTGACTCAAATAGTACCTTCATCAGCCTTAGCTCGCTCATCGAGGGGGTCCCTGTGCACCCACTTCCTGGCCTGTCTGAAGTTGCAGGCTGGCTTGGCGCCGCGGACCAAAGACCCCTTGAGGGGCTCGCCTCGAGCACTCACGCACCAACACACATCTGCGATAACATTAAATAAATAAAAATAAATAAAACATACGATGTTTCACGTACCATACCTCCTAAGTTTCGACTTGTTCCAAATAACTCTCGGGATAAGTCGATTAACTCAGGTACTGCCTTCACTGATAGTACGGTGTGAAAAATCAAGTTTTAATATATTACAATATGAACATCAGCCAATCTCTCTTGACATTCTACTGCATAGAGTATTATAGGGCTGAGATTTTCTCTCTTGACAATTCTCCGGTGAGATATTTGTTTTCTCTGATGGATTTGGTGGAACTCATCCGTCAAGTTTCAGTTTATAGGGAATGATATCCCTCCAACACATTGTGTGCAAGAAAGTGTGGGAGGGATAATTTATCCTGAGCTTTTATCCTGCAGTGGATGTCGAACCCTCAAACTTCTTTGTATATCTTTGAGGTCGGCAGGTAAGCTCACCGTTTGTACAATCTTATTTCGTTCAATAAATAATTAAATAGATGTTGCGTTGAGCTGGCCCGCTGCGCCATCGCGGTCATAGTAATTGGAAGATGTTTGACTTCACTTACCGATATGAGACATACACTGCACGGATTGCCAGGCCCCGCTCGCGTCACACGCCGGTATAAACGTCCCCTTGCCGTACTTTTGCGCTGCTAGCTCGTTCTTCTCACGAAGTCTTTCGCACGGGCTCAGTACTGGAAATATGGAATCGTTGATAATGACAACAGAAGAAAATAGTCGGATTTCAGTTCAATATTAATAAATGATAAATAAACGCTCAACAGATACTTCTTTTCTTACAAGCACTAAGACCTGACCCAACATTAGGATTCCCTGTGTCGTGGGTACTACGAGTACCGTGGGACCACAACACTCAGTCCAGGAACAAATATAACATTTGTCCTGCAGCGGGAATCGAACCCTCTTGCGTCGCAGACGGCTACTCGCTCGCCACACCAACCGATGATATTTTGGTGTTCATGAATAACATTTGAATGTGGCAATAAATTGTCCCTGCAGATACAATGTAAGCGGTTGTCAACAATTTAATGGTGGAACGAATGAATGAAAATAATTTATTGTACACCATAAAAAAAATACAACTTAGCAAAATTACAAAACTTTAGTACAATGGGCGGTCTTATCGCTTAGAAGCGACTTTCCAGACAACCTTTGGATGGAGAGGATGTTATGAGATTGTAAGAATGGCCGGGGTTGCACTACTAATTTTCAAATTTGGAAAGTGTGTTAAAAAAATACAGTATTGGAAATTACAAGTTACTAAAAATACATTTTTGTAACAACTTGAAACCCTAAATGGCAATGGGGATCGACTTGGACAGACTAACTGAGCAAAACATTATTTTCGACATTTTCAATTTCAAGTTTTAGAAGATTTGGACATAAATAGTACCAAAGTATCTCGATCAGCCACTTTGCTTTATAAATGAGGAAGCTGGTTGATCTAAATATGTTTCAGACCTGGGTATAAAATGTTCATACTGTAATTTTAATTACCATCCTGTAAATAGCCTAAAATTGTGTTCAGTTTACCCCAAATGACTTCACCATGCGATTAGAACAAATGTGCGATTTTGATAACGTGCTGTTAAAACAGGCCATCCTTACTCTTTAGGAGGAACAAAATGGATGACCCACACACAGAATACTTGTAAAGACATGCCTTCACCATCGTTCTTCTGTACAGTCTTCTGGGATAATTTGACAGTTCCATCTGCAGCTGTTTCAAATTAATTTCCAATTAGTATTACCTTTATTGATTAACTTAATACCTAATCCTACCTAGGTTTTAAATAAGACTTCCTTATAGAATAGAATAGAATAGAATAGAATAGAATAGAATAGAATAGAATAGAATAGAATAGAATAGAATAGAATAGAATAGAATAGAATAGAATAGAATAGAATAGAATAGAATAGAATAGAATAGAATAGAATAGAATAGAATAGAATAGAATAGAATAGAATAGAATAGAATAGAATAGAATAAAGATCCCAACTCAGCATTATACTGGTTGCAGCAACCAGCGCTGTTCTTCCTTTGGAACCGATTTTTTGGGGTGTTCCTATGTCTCCATTGAGTTCCTTCTACGATCACTTCACGTCTTTACTTTACTACATTATTATTTACGTTTGCTCAAGGAAACACACTTATTAATAATCAGGGCTTAAAACCCACGACTGGATCTAGTCACTAGCCATTACCTACACCACTAAATAGTGTTGTACTTGTGGTGGAGTAAATCCTTAGATTTACGCTTGTCGCAATCCTGCCGCGAGTTATATATTCAGGCGGTATGTTCCGACAAATGAATGGATGAATGAAAATACTTTATTGTACACCAAAAAAAAAAAAAAAATTAAATTATAAAAACTTAACCTAACTTACGGTACAATGGTTGTACCGTAAGTTACGCTGAGAAGCGATCTCTTAAAGACAACCTGTGTTTGGATGGAGAGGAATCTGTAAGATTGTTTGGATGATCAGCGGTGTTCGCAATACTTTACAATCAAGGCTTTAGGATGATCTATTAAGAACGATAACGCAAAATGTATTTATGTGAGTATATTGTTGTTATGTTTTACTCTATTAAAACAGTTTAACAAGTATGTTGCTTACACAAGTTTAAGACAAAAAAAACATTCTTGAAAGTTAATTATTAAAATATACCCAACCCTACTATAATCACCACTCTCTAGCCACAAAGGTTTTCTGAAAGAAAACTCTTGTTAGGCTCGCCTTTGTACATATCCATATCATTCCGTTTACAGTGAAGAACAAAGTACTGTATCAATGTAATGTTTGGACGTGCCTTTGACTACCCCCTACTTGGTATCCTCACTGAGTGTGTATCTGAGGATGCCCACCATGGGGAAGACAGTCGTGAGCGTGTGTGTGTGTGTTTTGTATGATCAACTCACCCGGGCAGACGGTGTTGCATTCCTCCTTGCTCCTGAAGTTGTTGTGGTTCCCGGAGCAGCCGTGGTAGCGGAACCGCTCGCACCTGTTCCGCTCGTGGTTGAAGTGCCAGCGGGTCGTGTTCAGCAGCTCGCCCGATGAGCAGACACCCTCGTCTTTGCTCTCGAAGCAGACTGATCCTGGGGAAGTATTATCACAAATGTTGATACATCTCCTCCATGTTCATGTTCCAAAACCATTTCCTTTCCGTATCTCAGAGCTGCTAGTTAATCGTTTTTTATATTATTTATTATATACTTATTATCTCACATTATTATTACCTATTTGTATGTATATTATATAGGATACGTAATAAGCGGCGATGGGCTTGCAACCTGTCACGTGGAATGCTAACTTGCAAAATGCAGGCATGTACCAACTGTAATGGTTGGACGTGCCTCTGACAAACCCCTACTTGGTATGCTCAAAAATCTATTCACTGAGTATGTATCTGAGGATGTCCACCATGGGGAAGACAGAAGTGAGCGTGTTTTTTTATTTTGTTTGTATACGTATTTATGTAGGTATTTATTATTTATATATATTTTATTATATGTTTACTCGTACACCGCCGTCTTTCGACTCCATTTTATCCTGTCCATGCAAAGATTGTCTGGAAGAGATCGCTTTTAGCAATAAGACCGCCAATTGTACCATCTATTTTTATGAATTCCTGTATTTTTGTATTTTGCTTTGGTCTACAATAAAAAGTTTATCTATCTTTCTATCTCTGTGTAATCAAATCATAAATCTAATTAATTTCTTGGCTCTCGAAGTACCTACTCACATAATCAGTTCCTAGAAAGAAGTAACAAAAATGTCTATAGATTAGATACTAAATCTATGGGCATATCCAGCAAAAAGGACCAAATTCTTGAACACGTTTACAATTACAACAATTATTATCTTTATCTACTAAGCAAATCATTTAAATTGTAAAGGCGAGAATTTTCGAGCTTAATTATAATTCCTACCTCGCTATAAAGTTAATTAGGAAGTAAAGTTGGAAACTCTAAAAAAAACCAAACAATTACGCTTACGCCGATAGTACGATACACGAAAACTTTGAACTAGGTACTTAAAGTAAATATCATATACACAAGAATTGTGAAACTGTTTGTGGATTTAAGGATCCATGGTTATAAACTTACTTGGCTTAGGACAGCAGACCGAAGGCCTAGAGTCATGAGGGGCGAAGCGACACGCGTGTGTGGAAGGGCAGGCTGCAGCGCTGGGGCCGCATACTAATGGCCCTGAGGCGTCCGGGGCTTGGAGTGGTTCCACTCCATCAGGGCATTGTGGTGCCGGAGAGCAGCGAGCTAGCGGGGCACAGGGTTCACCCTGGAAAATAAGAACCTTATTGTTATCAGCGGTTTATCAAATCATCGAGTCTTGTGGGCTGTGCGACTTTCGATCCGAAGGTCGTCGGTCCGAACTAGTATGGGGACCAATATTTTACTGGGTACAATTATGGTAAATCTCAGATTTTAGTCTAGCTTACTAAAATCATATAGTAGATATAGGCAGCTCCGCTCTCCCTTCATTAGTTACTATAATTACATAGATGCCTTACATATCAAACAAAAGTTTGAGAACAATGAAGTTTTCATTCGAAATATTTTATTTGTGCAGAATAGAACATTTATTCATACATCTATATACAAGTTACAAAAAATACAGATCAGCTAGCTATCTAAAGACTGTTGCAAACGATCTATAGATAGCTCAACTGATCCAGATCACTACCAGGCGGAAGCGTTCCCAAAATACTGGCCGCATTGTCACGCTGAATGGCAATGCTAATGCGTTGACCCAGATAAGAGCCTGCTCTCTGATCACGCGTCGCTTCGATCAGTCGCCCTGAAAGAATTTTGAAAACGCGAAGGGCCCTTACTTCTATCTACAGTACTATCTACTGACCCAGAGTCTCAATCCGAAAAGGCTCAAATAAGTAAGCATGTGTGCATAAATGAAAAGGAAAACATCATGAGGGAACCGGCATGCAGTTGAACCAAAAGTTCGTAGGCATGTGCCATTAGTTAGTGTATGCATGTGCTAAAGAGGGGATGACTTTGCAGCCTGTCACGAGGAAGGCTAAGAATGCAAAACGTGGATATATGCTATATACTAATGTTTGGAATTGCCTCTGACTATCTAGCTTGACTAATCTTTGAGGATACAGATTCTCAAAGATCTGTAGATATGAGTATGGATCAGAGAAAGACTGTCATGAACATTACAGTCGTGAGCATGTTTGTTTTGGTTTTTCAAACCGCCAACAAGGTACCTATGATGGGAGCTTATCTCAGTGAAATAAGGAAAATATGCAATGATCGACATGACAAATATGTAAAAAAACTAATGACGATATTTTTTTATCATAGGTAGTGATTTAAATTTGTTTTGAAAACATTGTTTCTAGCATTTTCACATACAAATCCCTCTATTGTTTATCATCACTCATGCTCTGAATAATGCGATTACTTACGGCTTAATTTGAAAATAGAATGCTATAATTAAATACAATCTCCATGGCAAATCATTATTTCAAAGTGAAACTGGCCAAGTTCGGTTGTGCGAAAAAATAAAACAGCGGGAAACCAGGAACGCATTTTTTAAGCTATTGCTAAAAATAACTGTTACGAAAGTTCAATTTATTTTGTAGGTACATTTTTTTTTTTTTAATTTTAATAAATTGTGTACCAACCACGCAATCCAAAGGTACCAGCTCACAGGTCTCGTCAGCCCTGCACTTGGCTTCAGCGCAAGGGTCCTTGCAGTCGCAAGTCAGGCATCCTTTCTCGTCCAAGTCTCTCCCATGAGGACAGATCACCTCTTCATTGCAGCCAGGGTCAGGGCATTGGGTCGGAGTTTCACAGTTTGGCGTGGAGTTCGTAGCTCGGGTGCCGGGCATCTAGAAAGGTCAGATTGCGGTAGGTTTCCATCTCACTTATAAAGGTCCTCGCAAATTAACGCGATGCGGTGGAACGGTTAACTTCAGTGCATTTTAGAAGTAGAGCTCCTTGTGAAGTTTTTGTTGGGGAAGTACTACCACCATAACTATTTCTCGCATTGCTGTGTTCTGGTTTGAAGGGTTTGGGGGCCTTGATATTTCTGGTGTTGCAAGCGGGTGTGGCTTACGGTAACCGCTTAACAACCGTTGGACCGTATGCTAGACTTTAGTTAATAATAAAAATATATTTAGAATGGACCTTCAGGTTGGACATAGGCTGTATATTATCCCGTTTAAATAACAGGATTTTTCGTGGAGATACATTTTGCAACGGCCGAGCAAATGCGTTTCTTACGAACGCTGCCTTTAACGGTAAGAGCTATTTTAAAGCCGTACCGTGGGCAGTAGCTAGTTAATAATCACCCAACAGTCACAAATAGTCCAGTCCTGAATCCACACTAGGATGTACCCTGTACCGTGGGTATTTAAGGAGATAACTAACCTCATTGCCAACGGCATCGACGCACCAGCAGGTCTTGTCTGAGCCGCGGCACTGCACCGTCTCGAAAGTGCCGTCATCTTTGCACTTCGGTACCCACGCCCAAGCCGGCGGGTTGCCACTTTCCGCTGCCGTGTGGAGCGCCAGGGCTCTGAAATAACAAGTTAATTTTTACAACATTTTAAAACCACCGTTGTTTTTTTCTGTATCGATTGCAGCGCTCCCTAGTGACTTGAGGGGATAAAACCCTGAGTAGGTTTTATCCCCTCAAGTCGCTAGGTATCCTGTGCACTTTTTATTTTTTAAATGAGGTTACGTATTCTTTGGTTAAGTTGTAAATAAATAAACGGAGATAAGATAAATGTACTCGTAACAAACAAAATAACAGTCTTCATGTAAAGATGATTTAATTTTTTGTAATAAAATAATCCTGAACCCATACGTGAATATCAGGAACTACGAATATCTAAAACAGTAACCACAGCACCAGACCTGGAATAAACATTTACAGTACATGCAAACATTTGTCCCGCAATGGGAATCAAACCTGCACAATTCTCGCATCTCCTAGCGCAACGCGCTACCAAGGTATTTAGTAGATACCACGTAGCATAGTACTCAAATCAATTTGTATGAAAAATACTGGTGATGAAATTGTTCTTTATAAAAAAAAACTATAATTCATAATTATTGTAGTAAAACGAACTCTTCAGAGAATTTTCCATCAATTTTCACCATGCCTGTTTGCCTAAATTGATATCATAAAAGAAGTGTTGAAATACCTCCTCTGCTGACAGGCGGTATGATGCTGTGTGGGGGTGCATGCAGTTCCACATCCAGTAGCGCAGCATCGCTCTCCAGTGCCGCACTCCCCGTCAGACCGACACGCGAACTCGCAAGATCCAGTTGAAGGTACTAGGTAAGGACATTGACCGGGTTTCTTTGGTAGACCTGGAAATAACCATTCATCAGTTTACATACCCTATATATAACAACCACTTTCTGTTGGCGATAACGCAAAGGTTTTGTTGTATGGGATGGCAAATGACATTGGCTTTTGATATGTCTTGTGGCTAAGTTTTGCCTTAACATTAGTGTTAGCGTGAATTAAAAACTAAGCGTGAGGTATTTATGTAGACACCCGGATTTTGTACATACTGTAAGGTGAAGTCCTTACACTTCGATGATATTGATAAATGATAAGTAAGGATGGGGTTTTGAAATGAGAACCACCCGAGTCCGTAGTTGAACGTGAACTGATTTATTGAAACTAATAAAATGATAGTACAAACACATACAAGTTGCAAGCGCTATGGGAAGCGCCGCGTTTGCATAAAATGTACATTGACTGTACACATAATTAGGCCCATTTGCGGGACGCAGGGTTTTTTATTACCTTGTAGCGATATCTCTCGCCACGTGATCGAGCTACGTTCAATCACATCATCGAAGAGCGAAGAGCAATTGAGAATATACGAGCCACAGATGGCGCACGAAAATTCATCGAATGGTATGAATTTCATCATATGCAATTGGAGGACCAGTAATATGTACCTACTATCAATGTGTCATCATCACTATCAACTGTTATACTATCTTGTTATATTTTGTGACCTAAAGTTAACGCCACTTGTGTTGTTTTGCCCTGCAGCTGTTACAAACTGGCTGCGAGTTTACTACGTTTAGCCATATTAATTTGATATAAAGCATTCATTTATTTTTTGGTCAACCCTGCGTTAGGTCAACACCAGCATACACATACATAGTCCACCCCACCTGACCCCACACTAGGATTCCCTGAGTTGTGGGTGTTAGAAACTACTTGTACCGCACAACACCCAGACCTGGAACGAACATCTGCAGAACATTCAAACATTTGTCCCATAGCGGACCTCGACCAACCCGAACCTCTTGCGTCACAGCTACCTACTAGTCCGCTGCGCCACCGAATTGTGTGAAAAGGTGTGAAAGGACAAAATGCTTATCACAGAGACATCTTTCATGTACTAACATGCAGGCACGGGCGGGCAGTAATCCGCGTCGCAAGCTACGTCAACGGTTGAGCAGGCGCGGCCGGCTGGGCATGTGACGCCGGCGCAGGGGTCACGGCAGCGGCAAGTAGGGCAGCGCTCGGCGCCGAGCTCAAACCCATAGTCGCAGCCCATCCGGCAGGTCAGCTCTAAGCAGGACAGCTCCGTACGGACCCTGGAAGTAAACAGAGTGTTTTGCGTTTTTGTATAGGAAAATATCGTTACGTTGGGGCTGATAAACAGCCTGTAGAAGTTTAATTCTGGACATAGACCTCCCCCAAAGAGTGCCAGGATAAACGACCTTGGATCACCACCACCACTAACCGACTTCCCACAACCTTTCCGATATCATCGGTCCATCGGATGGTCCTACATCCGATGTATCGGTATCGGTATAATGGTGGTAACGGGTGGTCGTGGTGAGAGTTCCTACACTGCGTTGTTCGGTTGATGGCTACCATTCCTCTGTGGATGGAATATGGGTCATTCTCCGTCGAATGTTCTGTTGGTCATTCTGTTTTGTTTCGTGACACGAAGTATAACATCAAGTGCTTGGTATCTAAAAAGTTATTGTCAGTGACAAAAGTGGAACCGGCTAGTGTTTTACTGATAGTATCATACAAAATAAATATCTATGAGTAACAGCAGTAGGTACAATGCAAAAAGTGGTCCGTATCGCAGAAGCTGTCTTTTTTTAAAAACCTCTAGAAGTCTTAGCACTTTATAATATATCTTAAAATTATACTAAATCAAGTCTGTAAAACATACTTGTCACAATCAACAGCTGAGGCATTGTTAGTACTGGTCTCGGGTATCTCGGTTCCGAAGGAGTCCACACACCAGCATCTGCCCTTGGCGCACTGCTGCGATGAGAAGGATCCATCCTGGCTACAAGTCGGAGCTGGAAGAGCTAGCTTCATACCGTCGACCGTTCCTTCCATCTTCTCATCGAAGTCTCGGAGGTATTCGCACACTGAGGACCAGAGAACCATTTTTTTCCCTCCAGGAGTCACCGACAGGAATTGGTATTCAGAGACTGTCCTTAGTCTAAGGACAGTCTCTGAATACTAATAAAAAATACATCAGAGACAGAGATCAAGGTGACTCTCGGATTGAGTCGAGACAGTCGGTATCTTTAGTATCTATTATACGTAAAGTCCCGTTTTTACTCGAGAGGCAAGGAGCTTTATATGCATTTGAAAGAGGTTGTGTGTGTATTTGTCTGATATATTAAAAAAAAAAATGGCTCCGTAGGTTGTTTTGCGGTTAATGCCATAATTTTAAAAATAATAAAACAAAACAAGAAACGAATACGCTCACGCCTGTCTTCCCCATGGTGGACATCCTCAGATACACTCAGTGAGTAGATCTTTTGAGGATACAAAGTAGTCAGAGGCACGTCCAAACATTACATTTGGTATATACCGGCGTTTTGCAAGTTATCATTCCACGTGAAAGGTTGAAAGCCCATCGCCGCTTATTGGAACACTAACTGTTGGCACATGCTTTCGAATTTATGGTTCTAGGGCATGCCGGTTTCCTCACGATGTTTTACTACATTTTTTTGGGCACGTGTTAATGCGCACATAATTTTTTCGAGTGGAAAAATCCATTGCTGCACGACCGGGTTCGAACCCACGACCTCCGGATCAGAAGTCGGGGTATCGCTCACTAAGCCAACACGGCTTATAATAATAATAATAATTTATTTATTTATTCAGATAACTTGATCCATAAGGAAATAGGTTTTAATATATGTTTTGTCGTCACAAGTGCGTGTAGATATTTAAATTCTGTTAAAATTTACTTGCTGCAGGAGTTGTAGTATGAACTTACTGGTGGGTGTATCGTCGACATTATCCGTCTGGAGACGCATCTTCGCCGGGTCGATGCAGACAGGGCCGCATCCGGCAGTGGAACAGCATACAAGGTCATTATCGCAGTCTCCTTCAGGGCAGCTCATAGTGGAGTTGAGACCGCATAGTGCTTCTGCTTCTGTGCCGCAGGATTCGAAGCTTATCTGCTAGAGATAATGTTTAACTATTGTGATTTTTTTTCGTATGAGCTCATCAACTCTGTCAGAGTTTTTAAGCTGCCTGAAGGCTGTCACATGGCTTAGCAACAGATATTTATATATTCAATGGCTGAGGCTGTTTGTACACGCTAAGAAAAGTCACCGGGCCTAGGCAAGTTTCTTGTTGTACTACACACGAACTGTGTACAAACGAACAAGAAAAAAAAATCTGCGCTAGGCACGACGCTCTTTTGTTTGCTTCGTAGTGTGGGATTGTTATGAAATCACGAGGCATTCGATTCGTCAAGGTTACCTGAATCATAGTCAACATCGGCATCCACTGCTAAACATAGGTCTCTTTTCCAAAGAGTTCCACAAGGAACAGTCTCGTGCCACCTTCATCTACCGACTTCTGCTACCTTTACTATGTCATCGGTCTATCGGGGGTCTTGTCTTCCTACAGTGCGTCTTTGGGTTCGTGGTCGCCACTCGAGAACCTTTATCCCCCAACATCCTTCCAACTTCTTCCCATCTGATAGACCGATGCCATATTTGATAGATAGAGGGGGCCGAGATTTTTCGTTATGGCACGGCATCTATGGTATCTTTAGGGGAGGTCTACGTCCAGCAGTAGATTTCTACAAGTAGCTGATGATAGCTGATGATTGACATAGGGTATCCTAGTGTAGGAACAGGTCTATGTATGTGATTGTTTCGGCCTTATGTAATGTACTGTAATGTATTGTAATGTAATGAATTGTAATATAATGTAATGTAATGTAATAATTATATTATGTAATGATATGATTATGATAAACTACCTCCATAACCTCTTCAGTAGAGTTATCATATCTTGTCTCCGGGCAGCAGAGAGCAGCACTGCTGCGATGTGTTGGCGTGCAAACATGCTCTGAAGGACAGTCGCTGTCGGCTCCGCAGGCGACCACGGAACCACTGTCATCTGTCGCTGGTGTCCCGGCTTCGCATGGGTTCTCGTAAGACACTCTCGGTCGACCTGGAAGTTAAATGAAGATGTGACTGAATGTAATCAAGCTACATCCATGTGTGATATGCATCTCTGCGAGTATACTAATTTGCTCGTAATGAAGGGCGATGGAAAACATCGTGAGGAACCTGAACATGTAAGTAATGGTAAAAATAATTCTAAGGTAATACCAATTTGCATTAAAGGAGGCACAATTAATCCTTTCCCAACACTGATTATTTCACTATCGATATGGTATTTTCCGTGCCACCATCCTCGGCTCAAATTTTTTAAGAGGTGTTACTGAGCTGTCTTCCAGTAATAAAGGAATAAAATAACTTACACACAGGATATCCGGTACAGAGCTCTCCTGTACAGCCCGCGTCTCTCACCCTGACGCACTCTTCCCCATCCTTGCAAGGGTATCCCGCACAGGGGTCGTCACACTCGCAGGTTGGGCAGCCGTCAGGGCCGGTCTTGTAGCCGTATTCACAAATGCCAGCGCACAGTGCCCGCGAACAAGTGGTCAGGGAGCGGGCGCCGGTGCGCGCGGGGAGGGGTGAGGGGGAACAGTGCACGGAGGGAGAGGGGCCCATGGAGCCACGGAGCTTGTTGCCTTCCGCGTCTACGCACCTGTTGAAAGAAGTCCCTCTCTTTTAGTCAAAGTTAACCTTATAATCTACAACTCGATTCAATCAACTGCTATAGATCTCCTTCAGTTTGTACTATGCAGACGGTAACCATCGCAGTGTTGGAAGGCCACCCACCCGGTCGATATATCGATGACCTCTTACAGATTGTGGGAAAACGGTGGCTATGATCATTCGTCATTGCACACTTTCAGGAAGGCCTATGTACAGTAGTGAAGAAAACCACTAAAATAATTTGTTTCGGGTGTGGGTGTTTTCTATGTTTAATATGTATGTATTTACAATAAAAAACTATATTAAGTAGTATATCAGTCATGAACTTCCCATAATACAATCTGCTTAGTTTGGGGCTAAAAAAATGATGCTGTGTGAAAAATGTTTAGCATAATTATTATACTAACCAGCAGACTAATCCATTCCTTGAGCACTGCCTCGACACAAACGCGCCATCATTGGCACATTGTGGCACATAGCCCCTTCCTTCCCTTTCGCTAACAACCAACAGTTCTGCTAGCATCTTCTGCTGAGTACACATGGTCACGTTATTGGGCAGGATGCAATGTCTTCCACATTCGCCACCGTCACAGCATTTTTGCATTGATGGACATTCCAAGTCGTGAGTGCACGGGGTCCCACAGTCGTAGTCTGAGGTTGTTGGTGCTGGGCAAGTTCCAGCCTTTTGGAGTTCAAGAGATGCTGGGCAGCAGACACCGTAATCGTTACCTAGGAAATATAAATTGATATTGTTGAATCAGAGATTAAAGATTCAATCGTTTATAGCAACTAAGAACAGAACGACGCAGTGTAGGAAGGACTGATGACATCTGGGTTCAGAAAGTCAGTTGATGATGGTAGCTCAAGACACAAGTTATCTTGGCACAAGGTTCCAGCAATGGATTACATGGACTTTTGAAGATGATTAATCATAAAACAACACGGAAGGACCTCACGAAAATAAAGTAATGAATTTATTGTGGTCCTCAGACCTTGATAGATCAATTATTGTTACGAGCTCTTACCTGATTCCACAAGGCATCTGTAAAGCGGAGGACAGTTGGGTTTCCCAGGGTCTATGCCGCAGAGGAATGGTCTTGAGGTTTCCGAAATCAGCAGAGGCTCCCCGACTGGGCAAATGTTAGTTAAACTCCTGCCTCTTTTACCTGCGAAATAACATAATCTGAGCGTGTCTTATTGTGACCAAAGCGGCATTACACTTCCACTTCTGATTTGCGTAAAGTGCCTTTTATGGTTACAAAGCATGAGATTTAAATGGTAATTAGGTGAATTTGGGACAACGTTTATGACTAATACGCCGTTTTAGGTGTAAGATTTGCCAACGCGATTATGGTGATATCCCTAGCCGGCACAATTCAGTTAGAAGCAAGGTATTTTGAGATCAAATTATGCTACCTACGGATAAATACAAAAATGATGTGAAGTGGTGTAATTTTAATTACCACATCGCCTAAAAGGGTTTGCTGCTATTGCCTCTTAAAAATTACGGCAATCACGGGTCAGATTACCTTGGCAATTTTGTTGAGATTGTCTGCGCAAGAAATACCCAGTCACTTAAATCTATTTTCAAGAGGTAATTAGGCAATTATATAACTTAAGTTAACTTGGATCATAATTTCCAACTATTATAAAAAACCGTTTAGTTTCTAGAAACTGCTGGGACTATATGGGGCACCTAATGAAACTTACAAGTAGGGACGGGCGGGCAAGGTGGTCTCAAACAGGGTGTCTCTTCCAGCTGGCATGACAGCTGCCCAGGACAAGTGACTCCAACACAAGGGTCAAGGCACTTGCACTTTGGACAGCCTTGCGCGTCCAGCTCGAATCCAAGTGGACAAAGCATTCTGCAGGTATGAGCTGCGCAGGGTGCTGAGCGCGTGCAGTTGACTAGACCTGCTGCTGGCGCTCTCGTACCTGGAATCTAAGGAAATGGCTAGATAAGAGACAACTCTCATAACAATACACTCATAAATATTATATATGCCAGTGAAACTACACACACGCAAGTCTTTTCAACTTGTTCATACAATGGAAGGCCACGTAACTTTCTACCATCGGGTAGGCCGGATGCCTAATAACTTCCAACATAAAAAATACTATTTACGATTATTATTTGCGACACAAACACAAGCAGAAAACTCATAGTAGAATTCTCCGCCACTCGGAGACACCTTGAAAAGGAACTTCCCTCGCTTCTCGTTAAATGTCTCACCTCATATCCAGCTTGGTCAACGCACCAGCATGAGCTGACGATCTCGTTGTCACACTGTATTTCTTCAAACTCTCCGTCGGTGATCCTGCAACGAGGACTCCTCATGGAAGGCAGTTTCCCTCGGCCTCCGCGGCTGTTCTCAGCGGCTAAAGCGCGGGAGATCCTCTCTGTTGAGAGCTTGATGTTTTCACAACCTGAAAACGTGAACAACTTAAAAACAAAAACACTTTACCGTTATAATAGTCCTTTCATCATACAATACCGTTTTAAATCTTTATGTGATTAAATTCCAAACAAAAAAATTACATAATTTTATTTTCTACAATCTAACGTATAAACTAATCCCATTAATGGAGAAGTAACCCTGTAAATTTTATTTGGCTTATACCAGGACATCATGTTAAAAAGTAGACTTGAATTGAAGATTTTTTAAACAACAAACAAATTTGCTAGTTTATTTTGGTTTGACTACGCTAACGTAAGTTGAAAGACAAGTTTGCTTAACGAAAGGATGGTATTGTGTCAATTAAAAAATAGTATGCAAGACATGTTATTTTTTTATTTTTTTAAATGAATCCTTAAATTGGGCTCTATCATTAGCCATGCATTTTTAATAATAGTTTGCATAAAGAAATGATGGTATTGTGTCAATTAAAAAGTATGCAAAACATGTTACTTTTTTAAATGAATCCTAAAATTGGACTCTATCACTGAGAGTGTCATACATTTTTAAAAATAGTTTGCTTAACGAAAGGATGGGAATCTGTCAAATAAAATTACTAATAAGACATTATATTTTGTAATCTTTAAAGAAAACACTCAAAATGGTCTCCATTATTCGCTATACATAGTCTACCACACATAGTTCAGTTAAATGTGAAAGGATGCAACGTTAGTAACAAAACAAGATACATTTCCTTTCTTATCCAAGTTTGAGATTCGGTACTGTAGGCCCAAGAGATCTTATTAGACCGATGGTCCGGTGGATGGAGACATCAGACAGGATCTTTCTTCTAGCCATCACATTTTAAACAATGCTATGAAATTGCTTACCAGTGAAAAGCGGGTCTATACAGACGCGTCCGCAAGAAGACCTGCAGCATATCTGCTCCCCGCACTCCTCATCAGAGCTGCACGGTGTGGCCCTCGCTGGACATGAACTCTCTTCAGCTGGACATCGTCCTTGGAGCTCTGCGATTGCTGCAATAAAAATGGAATGTCATGACCTTAACATTATTTTAAATTTGGTAGTACAGTTCCTTTAACAAATAGTTCGTCCGGAGAGTTCTCCGGACGAACTATCCAGCCAGTTGGCATCGCTGTTATTTTTTTGCACCAAGCAGTAATACTCGCAAGCATGTGTTTCGGTTGAAGAGGTGTCTCCAGAAACAAGTTAGTTAGTTAGGTACACAAGTTTTTCAGACTTATTAAGGGCATTTTAAATGATCTCATCAGCCATTTTTCTGTGTTATCATCATCATAATAGCATGTCCGGGCTTGTATAAGACAATGGTCGGACATTAGGACACTTCAGTGGCTATCAGTCTGTAGTAATCCAACAGCTAGACAAACGCTCCATTCAAAGACTTCAACTCTTTAGATCTTGATCCACAAATGACCTATACACGCCTTCTCGCCCCTTTAAGATGCCATCTACCCATCGGGTGGGGCCTTTCATCACATGGTCGTTCAGTTTGCGGTCATCATCTTTCGAGTACTTATGTTCTCCAGCGTGTTTGTTTGTTATTATTGTTAGCACTTTCTATTCCTAACATCATCTCATACAAAACATAAATGCGCGCATGATTTTAACGGTATCTTGAATAGCTCTCTCTTCGAGTAAACAAATCTTGAAGTGTTCTCTATTTCGTAACCACGGACGTACAAACACACGTAATATAATAGGTAGGTGGTTACAGCTGGCTCATCGCCCAAGTATTTTGTTTGAAAGCCTTTAAACCACCCACGCGTCATACGCGTCGTCATATCTTTATTATGCTAGTTCGTCTACTGCACAGTCTACTTTATGCACGCTGTGGCGTCCTTTAATTGTAGGAATACATGTTTGTGATTTATCTGTTGGATGTCTTAAATAAATATATAGATTTTAGGCTGTTCAAGATCTTTAATATAAATTAAAAGCACCTTATAATGAAAAGGCTTTGATGTGTGCCAACTTATCTCTAACAACTTTCTTTTAGTGTAGGTAAATGGTAGTAACTTACTATGAGGCAGAAGTATAATCGCGCACAAAAGTGCCGTCCTCACCGCAACACCCCTCATCGCTGCATTACACTCTCGACCTCTGTAAGAAAAGAAGGAACATTTAGACAAATCAATAACGAATAATCAAAAATATCGGGCAAAGATCAGTACGTAAAAAGTCCTTTTGCATTATTTACTTATGCAACGCATGCAATCTGAAAATGCATACAACAAATTTGCATAGTGCCATATCAATTTGTTCGCACCAAATGCACCGATAAGAGATAAATAATGCTTCCCCAGGTGAGAGAACACAGAATGCACTTGATGGGACATTTACACAAAGAGAGTTTCTCGTCTCAAAGATGCCATTATCGAAAGAATATAAAAAACTTGTCTCGATTGATCTATTATCATCCCGTGTTCGACGGAAGTCTCCATTTAAATATAATTTGATGGGGATAAGCGACATGCCGATTATTATCCGATTAATATCGGAGGACTGATAATTATCAACTATCGATAATCGCATGCTTCATCTCGCCACAATGCGCGCGAAAAACTCTCGCTATGTAAATGGATCTTTGGCGATTGTATGAGGTAGATTGAATGTAACGAGGCTTTAGCATCCTTCGTTAGTTTGAGTACCTAGTATTGGGGCTAAAAAAATGAAATGAAACGACACAAATCAGAAAGTGATAAATTATCGTTATTTAGACAGTCAACTGTTTTAAAATCTTATTTACGGATGAAGATTTTTAAAGGCGATAAGTGATTAAATATTAATCAGGCAACAAACATTTGCAGGCAATTCAATTGCTTTTTATTACAGACGCCCGAAAGTTACAAACAAATGCTCACCGAGACGTCATTATTTGTAAAGCGCGCAAGTGAGAACTACTATGAAAAAGAAGCGCTATTGAAATTGTTATTTTTAAGCTAAGTATTATTTAGATATTTAGCGTTGCATTAATTTGATCTATATATCTATATCAGATTCCCTTTGTGAATGCAAAAGTCATCAGCGCTAAACTTGTTAGTTTGAACATTGTATCCACGATTTTGCGAAGCTTCATTGGCGCTAAGCCTATTTAGTGTAACGATGGGTCTAAGATCTTTGTTAGATTATAACTAGCTAAGTACTTACGGCTTGGACATATTATGCTTAATTGTTAAATTGAGATGAGTGTAATCTTAGGTAGGTATAGGATGGATACCACGCTTTAAACTTATATTTCTCTTACATAGGTACTTATACATCTCGTATAGAATGAAATGGTCAGGGAATCACAGTGCTAATAAACTTATAAAAGTTGCCCCCGGCATTATATGAAGCAATGCATGAAAATCTCACCAATAAAACCCAGCCGATTGGCAACACGGGCGTGCCTGACTCATACAAATCGTTTCTTCACCAAACTTGTCGCCAGCCTTGTAGCAAAACAATTCGGTTGCCTCAAACAGACGCCCAGAAAATATTAATTACTATGGAGACACTTGCAGACATTATTATTGTATAACTACAAACGAGTAATTAGATAGGTCCCGATTATTATTTGTAAACCCTAACTAAATATTACCTAGTTCGTATGAATGGTTGAATGGCTATTTATTTTTGATAAAAAAACAAATACGTAATCTCGATGAAGTGCATCGAGATTACGTAATTGTTTTTCATCTGTTTTCAGATATGTCAGCAAGGAGGGAACTAAATTCGAATTTCAAATTAGAATAAAATATTTTTCATTCTTTGTGGCCAGTGTTCTTAGTGAAAAATTGCATAACGTGTTCTACAATAGGTGCTTATTAATAATTAAGCAAAAATCCGTGTTCACTATTCGGTTTTTGCGATATGTGCGTATGCACACGTCCTTGCGCTACTTAGCGGTTACTTATCGTGCGGGCATTTCCCGAGCACACATAAAGACGCATGAATTCGATGTACATATTTGTATTAATTTTTACCTGCAACGGCAGGAGCCCGTATATGCGTTTGCCATAAAAGTTTTGCGCCTGCCATAAAATGTTCGTTTATTTTTCTATTAACTTTCATCTCCGAATCGGCTTATCGTATTGTTACGCGGTTTTTTTTCATTTTATCCGGTAGATTCTCTCTCTCGTGCCCATCTCTCTACATAAGCTAAGGCTAAGTTTTATACATGCCTTACTATCATCTTTTCTTAGGAATCTGTCACTAAGATACGCCTTATTCGTTGCCTTAGCTTAACTCAAAGAATTTGATAGAGATAGAGATAGAGCTATGCCCAACTCTATATAAATGCCCTATCACACGTGGATTTTACTAATGTTTCTACTTAGATTGTGAGTTCGCAAGCAAGGTGGGGCCATACAAGGAATGAAAAAGTTAAAAAAAAATAACATACTGGTACCTATGCTGCTAGGGTGCTGTCGCTGCTTAGCAGGATTATTTTAACACGTTTTTCTTGACAGTACCACCTAATATAACTCGCGTAATTTTATTGATAGAAGTTATCCGATCGAAGATATTACCTATTCGCACTACCCACTCTCAGATTTCCTGTCGTGGATCAGTTCGTGGGGATCAGGAACTTTATTATGAGTACCGGGGTACCACAACAAAAACACCTAAACATTCCCAATTTCAAGTTACAAAAGTATTATTGTAGTATTGCTATATTGGGTTGACAACTGAACTCCCTGTCTAACTTTGATCTAGTCTGAAATACAGGTTAGTTTGTAGATTGCTGAAGCCAACGTGTGTTTGCCCTGCTACGTTGCCACTGTTCATAGTTTGGGCTTGAATGAACGTTTATAACAGATTTTATTTGTTCACGGGTATGGTGTGTATTTATCTTATGACCGTCCTGACAGCAACCGCACTAGCGATCATATTACCATATTGTGTCAAAAAGCTCTTCAAACCATGTAACGTTACAAATTCCTGGGAGGAGGAATTTGTAAGGTCACACTATTCCTACCTATCCTCTAGATCTGGAGGAGAGTACGGTTCCAGAGAAAAAGGTGAACTGTATAACCAAATATATTAAAAACAAACACTAGAAGAGGCCAGGGGAACCGGAGCACAAAAAGTTAGCGTGTTCACGGGCTTGTAGAGGAGAGAGGCCTCTTGAATCAGGTTTCTCTCTCCTTTTAGTGGAGGGCTAAGCGTCCCTGGAGTGTCCAGATCTAGGTAGAGCCGGCTTGGCGATCTCCAGAAGGCGTCAAAAGAGAAGGAAAAGGCGTCAAAGTAGGATGACGCGTCGTTTCACTTTTTACTCCGACATCACTTTTATACGCGTAGGTAGTAGGAGGATCGGACTCTCTGTTCTCAGCTAGGAGGAAACTGCCCTTCCATCCACTCCTTTCTATTTCACGTCTTGCCGGCTTCAATTCCAAAAGTAGACTGACTCTGCTCCCCCGTTCCCTGTCATCGTTTTTTCTGATGAAGGGCCGTTATTTATTTGAACCAAGGTTCTAGAACATAAATAATAAAGTGTTTTATATGCAGGTCTAATATCAATTACATAGAACCTTACATAGAAAACTCCTAGCTCCAGCGGTGAATTAAAAATAAAATCTAGGCTTGTCATTAACTGACATTACAGAAAGTAAACAAACATTGAGAAGTCTAAAATCCACAGAAAAACCTTAATAATACAAATTATAGAGCCCTAGGAATGCTTAACCTCCAGATAATGCACATGCAGTTATCTGGAGAGAACTTATGTTTCATTTCAGATTATATTAGTCAAAAACGTAAGTATAAAAAGACGAACATTACATTACCCCGACAACCCCGGAAAATTTTTGAATACAATGAAAAAAATTTTCTAGTATGTACAACCTTAATAGGCCATTAACCAGTAAAAATAAACTATATGACTATTTACAGTGGTATAGAAAGTTTAAAAAATTAACACTACGTTTCCCCCCCCCCACAGAAAATTATCAACTAAGAAAATTTCGATGTTGTAAATAAGACCTTGCTCTTTCATACACCTTTCATCAACCCACCTTTCACACTCTCAATCATACATCACCAGCATACTTAGGGGATATGGTTCACATTCTATGACGCATACTCCACAAGGAATTATTTTTAAGGTTTACGAAGGCTTATTTATTTTAATTAGGTGTCGTAACCCGCACCTTTTTAAAAACCCGTTAAAACTAAAATAAATATTTACAAATGTTTTCTTGCTCAAGGAAAACAGTCGAAGGTGTCAAGGTAAGCCTTCGAGTTTCAAGTAGTTTCAAGTTCAAGGATATAAAAAAATTTATCTAAGTTAGTTTAAGATACACTAAGGCTTATTTTACGAGTTATGAGACCGCTCGACACAATGGCTTATTTAAAGAGTTGTGTACCGCTCTATAAAAAAAAACTAAATAAAAATAGTGGAAACTAACATATGCCAAAAGTTTTTGGAGAAGGTAAATATTTACAGAACTTAAATCTAAATGGTTTTTACAAGAATAAGTACAAGTTTTAGAAGACATCAAGGAGTAGAAAATATTAAATTATAATTATATATAAAATTAAAATTTTAGAAGACAAGGAGTAAAAATAAGTATAATTAAAAAAAAATATAAAATACGAAAACAGCAGATATAAAATTATACTTTAAAATTTCTGATGTACCATTTTCCTCTTAAACTGTTCTGATCCTCCAAAATGAAAACAAGTAGTGATAGTTTCTCAACAAGATGAAGAGGAATGGATGAGGATTTTATATCATTAGATAAAATATGTTCAAGTTTAGTCATCTCAGGTTCGTCAAAGTCTCAGCTGTTTTTTCAGTTCTAATAGTCACTTCATATTCCAGTTCAAGTTTGTTTAAGTACGAGAATCTTATTGGTATATCCATGATTAAGGTTTAAAGATATTAGGTTTAATTTAGTCGAGATTTACGGAATTTTTCTAGTAGTCTTTTCAGTACCGATATTCGTCACCATAATAGACCCCCTGGAACATTGTTACCTAGCAACCAATGTCTAATAACAAATCTAAACTAAATGAAGTATAGTATTTGTAATTTGTGTAACGTAGATGTATAAGTTTGTTTAAACATCCACAGGATACTCTCCTGTATCTGTCGTAAAGTAGTGTCCCAGCACCCAACTTGATAGTGCCCACGAGTGGGTTAACACACCCAAGCGGACACTGGGTACGATTACCAGAGGGTAACCGCAGTAGTGTGCAAGTGTGTGGGATGCAGTGTAGCGATGTATTTGTAGAGATTTAAGTGTATGTGGTAAACGACTACAGGATACTCTCCTATAGCATGTCGTAGAGTAACCAAGATGATGTTCAGTACGAAGAAGAGTCGAGGATTGAAGTGGATGATGTAAAGAAAATATGATGAAAATACTTACCAAATATAATTTCTTGTGGAAGGTTTCATTTTAGAATTTAGAGAGCTGAGTATCTAGAAATTTAAGAGGGGTGGGTTAGTAGTAATTTGGGCGCCAATTTGTAACGTTACAAATTCCTGGGAGGAGGAATTTGTAAGGTCACACTATTCCTACCTATCCTCTAGATCTGGAGGAGAGTACGGTTCCAGAGAAAAAGGTGAACTGTATAACCAAATATATTAAAAACAAACACTAGAAGAGGCCAGGGGAACCGGAGCACAAAAAGTTAGCGTGTTCACGGGCTTGTAGAGGAGAGAGGCCTCTTGAATCAGGTTTCTCTCTCCTTTTAGTGGAGGGCTAAGCGTCTCTGGAGTGTCCAGATCTAGGTAGAGCCGGCTTGGCGATCTCCAGAAGGCGTCAAAAGAGAAGGAAAAGGCGTCAAAGTAGGATGACGCGTCGTTTCACTTTTTACTCCGACATCACTTTTATACGCGTAGGTAGTAGGAGGATCGGACTCTCTGTTCTCAGCTAGGAGGAAACTGCCCTTCCATCCACTCCTTTCTATTTCACGTCTTGCCGGCTTCAATTCCAAAAGTAGACTGACTCTGCTCCCCCGTTCCCTGTCATCGTTTTTTCTGATGAAGGGCCGTTATTTATTTGAACCAAGGTTCTAGAACATAAATAATAAAGTGTTTTATATGCAGGTCTAATATCAATTACATAGAACCTTACATAGAAAACTCCTAGCTCCAGCGGTGAATTAAAAATAAAATCTAGGCTTGTCATTAACTGACATTACAGAAAGTAAACAAACATTGAGAAGTCTAAAATCCACAGAAAAACCTTAATAATACAAATTATAGAGCCCTAGGAATGCTTAACCTCCAGATAATGCACATGCAGTTATCTGGAGAGAACTTATGTTTCATTTCAGATTATATTAGTCAAAAACGTAAGTATAAAAAGACGAACATTACAACCAAACGGTGTATGTTCTCCAGAAGCGAAGTCGTCTGATTGACCTATAACATCTGGTTTAACTATTTTTTCAAAATGATTTGTATGAGTTTGGCTACGGCTTTTATGGCGGCTGCAGCTATAGCATGTGGTCCTATGTTTTGTGAGAAAATGTTAAAATGTTTTATGAGAACTAAGAAATAGTGATATTGATGTAATAAATGTAACACATGTAACAAGTTTAAAAATCTCGTGTATCACATGCGTTTGTTTATTATTAATGATGTAACTTGAACATAAAATCGTGTTTCGCATGTTAATTTTATTACTTTCACCGATTAGTTAGGCTCGAGCGTGTTTGTTGGTCACTGACCTCTGAAGATATTGAGAGCTACCAACATACTTCATGGAAAATCCTTCTGATTTTCCAACTCTTTGTAGGGTAGTTTGTTAATTTTTCTTACATACATTATTAAATCATTTCGAATATCTACGCATTTCTACCTTCATAGTGAACAAATACCTATGCAATGTTTTTTAACAGACTTCAAAAAAGGAAGAGGCTCTATGTTCGCCTGTGTGTATGAATTTATTTTTTATTTGAGAAGAATTAAAAAAAAACACCCTGTGGGTCTGCATACTAGAATCGAGAGTCTATAGTTATCTACATTCTACATAATCTTGGTAAGTAGAAGATTCAATTTATTAATATGTGCCTACAATTTACTAGCTACTGAATCCTACGCTGCGTAACGTCTGGTAGCTTGGAATACCTACCTTTATAAGTCTATAGGTAATCCTATCCATCTAAGTAGGCTTACCTATCTACATATTAAAATACCAACACATCAGTAGCTACTACTTGGGTTCATGAAAACTACTTATACTTCGAAACAAAGCTGAAACTTACCAAAGCGACTCAACGATTAGTTTCTGAAACGATCTAAATTACACCTACCTAGGAGGTAACTCCTACCCTGTCTCAATGCATTGATGAAACTCTGAAACTTTGCCTGAAATTGTATTTGCATTTGAGTGCAGCGTTTTATATACATATATATATAACTTGGGAGAGTCGTCTTCAAAGTTTGTCGGGCGCAATCGTTTGGTGGTATGTAAATGTCACTTTTCATAGTAACATACATAAAAAAAAAACTTTATTTCCGAACAATAATAACAGAATATGGTGCGCCACTGTCTCCTGCGTTAGTGTGACACTGCTCTGCAGGAAAACAGTAACCTAGTTCCCCAAATGGTCTAGTACAACAGTAAAGTAACAGGATATAGCTCGTAAATATAGTAACGTAAATACTAAAACATTGTGCTTTAGATAAAGCGCAATGTTTTAGTATTTAAGTAACTATCTAGCATAATTGCATACTTTCTGCTCAATCTCAAGATTGTCTGGAAGAGATCGCTTTTAAGCGATAAGGCCGCCATTGTGATTTAAGTTGTAATTTTTTTTAAGCTGGACATTTTCTCACAGCATTTTCTAGCCCCAAAGTAAGCAGAGATTGTGTTATGGGAACAACACGACTGATATAGTACTTATATACTTTTTTTTATACATACATATTGTACATAGAAAACACCTAGATCCCGAGACAAATATTTGCAAATGCATCATTTGTCCCGCGGCGGGAATCGAACCCGCGACCTTCTGCGTCTCAGGCAGGCCTTCGTCCACTGCGCCACAGAGGTCGTCAATTAAGTTTTATAATATTCAGTTTTTGTTTATTTTGGAGTACAATAAAGTATTTTCATTCATTCTAGTTTCAAGTTCTAGGTCACACACCTATCTTTAAAAACGCCGCGCCAGCTAAGGCCGGTTTGCATAGCAGAGGTTCAAGTACCATTTTCAAGTCAGGAGTGAGTGAACTCGTGACGTCAATGCACTCGATGACGCAACCAGCAGCCGGCATGACGGGTGAAAGGCATTCATAACGCGGGCTCCAATCTGATTAAGTCTTGCTAAGTTTTTTCACTTCGTCATAATTCTCGTCACATTCACCACAGAGCCTTAACGCGAAGTCTACGATCAGTGTTGCCAGTAAGACACTGAGACTTTGTTGCTAACGGTTTATCGAGAGAACTATCCTGACATTGCATTTGTGGCTAATTACTTTAACATCGACCCGAATAACTGGGAAAAAACCTCAGACGACCGTGATGTATGGAGGAAAACCGTGTCTGATGGGGTTTTCGTTCACGACAACGCTTGGTTTGCTCTACTGTCTCATAAGCGTGATATTCGTCACCAACGCGCTGCTCTTCCTCCTACTTCACCAGGAACTCAATTTGTTTGTGAGATATGCGGTCGTAGCTGTCGCTCCCGTATCGGTCTTACTAGTCATTTGCGTAAGTGCCGCACCACGGAAACGGATACTGCTTAAGTCATATTTTATAGATGTTAAAGGCCTATGATGATGACTGTGTGATTTATAAATATTTTAAACCACATTATGTATATTATAAAACTAGCTGCAACGGCTTCGGCCGTAACCAAGTATAAAGCAGCCGATGAAAAACTAGCATTTGTAAGAAATTTGTTAAGTAGTATATAATATAACGTATAAGTAGTATATTAGTCATGTAGTTCTTATAGCACAAGCTCTGCTTAGTTTGGTGGTTTGGGGCTAAATGATGCTGGAGTGTGTGAATATGTCCAGCATTTTTGTTTATTCGCTCGACCGTTTTTTCGTCGACTTACGTTGCAAAATATGTCACTACTAAAAGTCTTATAATTTTAACGGGATAATTACCTATCATATAGAAACTTATTATAAATAGAAGTCTTAACTTCTACCCAGAATTTGGGTTTGGTATCTACAATAGTGTATTCATAAATACATAATAGTATAGTTAATTATAGTCTATAATAGTTATACTTGAACAAACTAAGATAACTTTGCCTAATCTATTGTTAAACAATGCTTCACTGATTTCGTCCCAAGCTTATTGAACTTGGCTACATCCTATTTCATTTACCATTGAAATAAACAAATGGTAAATAATTCAAGTGTTTACCCAGCTGCCTTAATTTATGACATAATCTCTTTGAATGGAGTTGAGTAAACAAATCACAACTAAAGTAAACAGCGCATTGTTTTTAATGTTATACTTGAGTAAGTATTGTGAAACGACCGGCTTGCCATGCTATTAGCAAATTGCACTGTGACAATTATCCCACAGATTATGTAGAGCCAGGAAATGTGTTTTGAAATCGGTCTTGATGTGGAAGCGTTCTACACTCCTGTAACTTAGAATGATTTTGCGATATAAGTATTGACCTCATCTTATAGAACAATATCCATGATCAAGGAGTTCGCAGCGTATTATTTTTATTTTAAAGTTTTTTTTTATTTTTTGTACAAAATACAAAAAAACACAAAATACGTTATTCACGAAAAAAGCTCTGCTGTTCTGCACCAGGTCTAGTCTGTATCGCGGAAGCCCAGATTGAGAATTAAACAAAGATATACTTATAGGAACACTCAATAAAAGTCCTATTCGATGAGGCCTGATATTTGGAGTGTAGGTTAAGTTCGGTGTGTCGGAGTGAACTAAGAAACGATTTTCCAAAATTCGTACATACCGCACTAACCGCTTTCCATAAGGTGGACCGCATGCCTGTTTGCTTCAGCATAAGATAAAAATAATAAAATCCATTACTATGTAGAAGGTGCAAAGTTTGGGTGGAAAGAACGACGCGGTTCTTGAAAAACTAGTATAAGATATTATACAACATCTATTGCGTAAGTCCAATGGGTCGTTTATGGGGAACTCTGAACACTTCTACAATAAGCTTCCTGTAAATATAACCGAGCTGCTTATTCGAAGATTTAAAAATTGCATGGCCTGATGTTGTCGCTCCGCTCCCTCGATAGCTTACTTGTCAAATTGCATATCTGCAATAATATAGGTATTTTTTTTTTAATTAAATGAGTTAACCTTGTTCGATTGGCACCACACTACAGCTGAATGTAGGATCATAAAAAAAAAACAAGCAGAATTTTTTTGTCTTTTATTTGGCTTGGTCGCGCGCAAGGAATCGGCGTAAATTCACTTTAACATGTTAAATTCATGTAGTTTTTAGCTAACGTTTCTATATGATCTATGTGATTTCAATGAATAAAAACCTTTTGACTTTGTCTTAGGTACCTCTGACACCAGTGTCTAAATATACATCTCGCTCGGGAAGTTAAGTAAAGCTTCTGTTTGTTGTACCTAACTATAGAGGAACTAACTACCTACTACGCTAGTTGATAGTTCACTACCGAATCTCTAGTGACATTTATCACACAAAGTAAGTGTACTTAGGTGGTCCTTTCAAGTTCACTGAATATCGGATCCGGTCCTTATCCGGCCGTTGCCTGTCTCAAATTGCCTGAAACTGTGTCCACCGTTTGCTTTTTATAATATCACTAAAACTTACTAGTGAGGTGTAGAAAATCGTTTATTTTGATGAACGATTGAACGAATCGCAGACCTCTTGAACGTAAAACTACAAAGTTGTCGTAAAATGAAGCCATAGTTTGCTATGAGTATTATACCTACAAGAAAAACTAAGTGTCAAAGTCTGAAGAGTCCTCCCAAAAACCTTAAAGGTTCTGCGTTAGGCTCGACGTTGTCATTTCGAAGAAAGATCTACTTTCTTTATAATGCCGCATTTAACATTTTATAACCAAAACGCGTTGTAGAAAGTGAACGTTGTCTTTGAATGTAAACGATGACAAATCGCTGTCGTGATCATTTCACTTCACCCGAGCAATATTTCTTTAGTTGGTCATTGACAATATGGATAGCACGTAATTTATTGTACTTCGTGATTTTTTGGATAGAATGAAGTACAAGAAATGTTAAGCCTTTATCAATGTAGCAAATGGTAACAGCGAGAGCCAAAGGAACAGACATACATACACCTGAAAAACATTAACCTCCTTTTGGGCATTTGGTTAAAAGAGGATATGAAGACATTCCACTTACCTACTTGGAGAGATGTGTAAAATCTAAATAGGTCTAAATAATCAATAATTTAAATAATCATATAATTTTTTTTGTATGTTTGTATATAAAATTGTTGCACTAACTGACTATCAAGTCATAGAAAGTACTAGAGTCCTGGGTGTCTAGACAAATATCACTTTCTGTTAACGTTTACGCCTGCGGAAAGATTGAATTGTATGGAAGTGAAATTGGCTGTGGAAAAGTCACGTGACTACTGCCAAATTTTTCCTTGACAAATTTGCGTTAGAGTGAAAGGAACAAGCGTGAGGTATTTGTTTAGACCCCTCAGTTTGGAGGGTTAGTTTGGAAATTTAAAAAACGCGGGCGAAGTTGCCAAGCGTTCCACTAGTGACTATGACGACCTCAATGGCACGGCGGGATACTGGCCAGATCTGGTTGTTGTGGTACCACGGTACTCATATTTCCTGATACCCACGACACAGGGAATCCTAGTGTGGGGTCTGGGTGTCAAGTAAAATACCACTTTTTGGAATTGAATTGTATAGAAATGACATTCGCTCGGTAAATGTCACGTGACTGTTGCCAAGTTTTACCTTGACAAATTTGCGTTAGCGTGAAAAGATAAATAAGCGTGAGGTATTTGTCTACACCCCAGGACTATGTATGGGGGTCTATGAAGTGTTTATTTATTATTTTTTGTACCTACTAATTATTTTAAAATATATATACATAATTGTGTCAAAAAAGCAGCACAGAATTTAGGTACATACCTAACCACTTACTGCATTTTACTTCTGGTACCTAATCTAGTACAAGAAAGGTACTAGTATGTTCAACATAGGATTCATAAAAAAAAGGTAATTTGCTAATAGCTTCTTCTAGCCCTAATACACGAAAGTACTTACAAAGTTTTAATAACTCCGTAAATCGTGTTTTATAGTTTCATAAACTTCGAGTGCTTTATAAAAACCGTGACAATATTTATTACCAAAGTTCGTAACAATAACGGATAGTACCTATGACTAAAGTAGATTTAAGAACCACTGAAAATCGATTCTTTCTTTTAATCGGTCCCGAAGAACATTAAAAAGTTTACGGCCTTTTAAAAAGCCTTAGTGGAAAATGTGACTGAAAGTGCGATAATCTTACGCGTGGATTGCATAGAGGCACTCGCTGGACGAGTCAGCTGGGACGCAAGAGGTGTGGATTCAATTCCCGCTGCAGGACAAATGCAGATATTTCCGGGTCTTGGTGTTTTGGTACCACCGTAATCGTAGTTCTGAATACCCACACCAGGGAATCAGGACTATGTTAAAAAAAAATTGCATAAGAAAATAATATCTCTTAAATTTTTGTTAAAAAACCGAGAGTGATGCTGTCTCACTCTTTTCACTAATTGCAGCTATTTATGATAGAGTAGGATTATATTATCTGTGGTAGAGGTAAGTATCAGAAGGGTACTATCAGCATTAGTTAAACATAAAACAGAGTCTAAGGTATCATCTATAGTGAAAAACTGTTTTTATTCGTTTCCTAGAGTCTAATGTATCATGTATAGTGAAAAACTGTTTTTTATTCCTTATATTGCCCGACTAATAAAATAGATACAGTCGATAATAACGGTTATCATTTTTTTTTCAAACGTAAGTTAACCTGGCCGGATGTTGTCAGCGCGATTCAGAATCTGTCACTTTTTACTACCGACATCAAGCTTTTTGTTATAAATGATTAAAAATTGTAATCATTTGTTTTTAAATTATTCAAGTATTTTTTATGTTGACATTTCTGCTTGATTTGTGATTTTAACTACTATTTACAAGTTGGTATATACAAAAAATACAGATGAAACAGCTAGCTATCTAAAGACCGTTGCAAGCGATCTATACATAGCTCAACTGATCCAGATCACTACCAGGCCGAAGCGTTCCCAAAATACTATCCGCATTGCCACGCTGAATGTCAATGCTAATGCGTTCACCCAGATAAGAGCCAGCTCTCTTGTCACGCGTCGCTTCGCCCTGAAATAATTTAGAAAACTTATAGACTTTGACTTTTGTCTTTGAAAAAGTTTACTCGTTTTTTACTCGGCGACTGGCCGTGTGGAAGTAGCATTTCTTGGCTGTCCAGTGTAGCAACACATACTCTATCTGTGGTAACGGTTTCACTCGCCAGCGGCATGAGTCATCCGAGAGAAAGTGCCGACTGATTACTATGGATCATGTCACGTTAATTAGCTATCACATCACATCTGTGATCATGCAACTTCAAACAGGGGCCGACATAGATTGCAACAGCCTTTCCCGACTGCCGTAAACGGTTAAATGATTCTGACACGTATCTATGTAAATGCGATGTGGTATTCTAAATTATCTCTTCAGCCATCGGCATACAGAAAAAAAAACACTTGACCATCCTTCAGGACAAACGAATTGATTACAGAAAAACAAATTTCAAGCCGATAAGCCATTTTCGGAGATAAATAAACAATGAATCATCGGTTTAATGGGTAACTGAATGAAGGATCGAGACGTTAATAATCTACGAAATAAAAAAAAATACAAATATGACAGCCGTGTGATTTATGTGGCTCAGATGCTGTAAAGGTTCTTCTAAACCCACCGATATGGTTAACAAAAGAAACCTCTTGAAAAGGTGATATAAAAACGGTCAAATATTAATTAAAAAAAAAATGTGTTAGTTTTTTTCAGTAAATTGATTAAGTACCTACTTGTTCTAATATGTTTGGCCTACAGCAGAAATCCCCAGTATCAATAAAAAAGACCAAGCCTAGACGAACCGGATCATTAAAGCAAGCTGAGACGCAGCTGAATTTTCCCATATCATGTCGCGAGCAGGAAGCGAATGTTTCTTAAAATATATACATTGATACCTACCTAAAAGACAGACTTGTGTATCTGTACACCAAGTCATATAACCCCCCGTGTAATAGAGCTTTAAAACAGAAAGATATTCGTGCAACATTTAAATCCTAATTTCCCTGATCCAAAACTGAATGACAGATTCCACAAATAACTTTCAAAATCTGTCGTTTTTCATGATGTGAAACCCTATATATATATCATTATAAGTAGGGTGCTATTATATTTATTTTATTCTATAAATGCGAACGTTTCCGTAACAGCTAAACCGATTTCAATTACGTTTGTGACCTAGAACACACATAGGCTTCTTTTATCCTTGTATACTTTGCGGGCGAAGCCGTGGGCAGAGGCTAGTTAGATAGATAGATAGAAGATAGAAAATACTTTATTGCAATCCAAATATTTCAGCTTAAATAAATAGTAAAAACTTTAACATTGTTGTACAATAGACGGTCTTATTGCTAATTAGAGATATCTACCAGACAACCTTTGGATGGAATGGACTTAAAGATTACAAGGGGTACTTATGAGATCCCTTATGAATACAGATATATAAATAAATCTTTTACATCTATGTATCTCTAGGCAAGTAAAACTAAGATGTGACATGATTATATTCGCTAATTTCTCTTCTCATATCCGTTTTGAATGGATAACCGCACATTGAAATAAATTGTATTTCTTCATAAAAGACCTTTCGGTTCATGCAAATCCGAAATGAGATGTGATGTCACGAGATGAAGAAACCGCGCACAATACCGTACATACGCAATCCATTACAACATTGTGTAAGTTTCTACAGCGAGGACATCCTTATAATCTATACTAATAATAAAACAGAACAGTTTGTTTGTGTTTTTGTTTGAACGCATTGATTTGGAAAATTCTTTTTGCATTTGATTTAGGAGCCGAGCAAAAGAAGTAATAGCGCGGACAGGTGATGCGAGGCGTTGGGTCAGGGGACCGAGGGCGGCCGTGGGACAGCAGATTGCTCGCTCATATTTACAAGAATTATAGATAAGTTTTTTTTTACGCACTCAGAGCAAGTCTTTTGGTAATGGTAACGACTTTCGGGGACAGTTTGACGGCTGTGGTCTATAAGGGAGGGACGTCGTAGACATTATTGTTGTGGCGAAATTTTCGTGACTCCAGAAATCCTAAGGCCTTCCCAGTCGTTTAAAGGGGAACAAATTACAGATCGGAACAACTTAACTTAACCTTCAAATTAAATTATTTTGTTATTTTACTTTATTTCATTGTTCGTTGTTTCTTACGAGAGAAATGAATGAAGACAAGCGTATAAATCCTATTTACTACTTTTCACATTATTCAGAGTAGTTTGTATAGAAATGTGATATCTAGCTAGACGATCTCGCAGTGAGACGTGACTCGATTGCTTTGTGGCGACAGGGCCGCAGCCAGGGATTTGAGTAATCCTGAGTAACAATCGAATTTAAAGCCTCTGTACTGTATGCAATTAAGCTAGTGGGTGACGCGACGCGACGTGTCGATTTTGTGACATCACTTTTACGCCAAAACTTCATGCGAAAATACGAGCAAAGAAAGACGAATTCAGGACACAATAATAAACACAGAAAAAAAAAGACAGATCGCAGTGGAGAGATAGAATGCGCTTCATTTCCAGCATTTGCGATAGTTTGCATCACGAAATAGGGGATTATATTCTTCTGTGGTTTGTATTAGGTTGGGGAAAAAGTCTTTTCGCATTATTGTATGTATGAACTTGTAATAAAATCTCTTTGGCTATACTATTTGTATCTGGCTGGTTTTGGTATCATTAAAAGTTTAAATTTTAAAGAAGATAATTCCAAATTCAAATTAGGAAAATGTGTGATTTTTATTTGTTTTTCGTACTGTTAAGATGAGTGAATCTAATGAAGAAATTCGATACATTTTAAAATTTTACTACAAAAAAGGTAAAAATGCAACGCAAGCCGCGAAAAAAATTTGCGATGTTTATGGACCTAGTGCAGTGTCTGTGAGAGTAGCACAAATTTGGTTTAAGCGTTTTCAATCCGGAAATTTTGATGTCAAAGATGCACGTCGCTCTGGTCGCCCTATTACGGATAAAATGGATGCCATTTTTGAAAAAGTGGAGCAAGATCGGCATATCAGTAGTTACGACGTAGCTGAAGAACTGGGAATTGACCACAAAACAGTTTTGGCGCATTTGAAAAAAACTGGGTACACAAAAAAGCTCGATATTTGGGTACCTCACGAGCTCACTGAAAGAAACCTAATGAACCGTGTTCTCATTTGTGATTCTTTATTACGACGTAATGAAACCGAACCATTTTTGAAGAAATTTTTGACCATTTTTGACCTCACACATCTTTAGCCACTCAGCAAAAATTAAGAGAGTTTGGCTGGGATGTGTTAATGCATCCGCCGTATAGTCCTGACCTTGCACCTTCAGATTTCCACCTGTTTCGGTCTCTTCAGAATTCTTTAGGCAGTGTCAGGTTAACATCACGAGAGGACTGCCAAAACCACTTGTCGCGGTATTTTGAACAGAAGCCCCAAAGTTTTTATAGCAATGGGATCATGTCCCTGCCTACAAAATGGCAAAAAGTTATCGAACAAAATGGTACCTACATACTTTAGTTAAATGTAAATAAACTATATTAAAAAATGTTTTGAATTTTCTTAAAAAATGCGAAAAGACTTTTTCCCCAACCTATTATTATGTATCAAGATTGGTATTTTTTTGTAAATTGCCTATTACTTACCCTATTATAGATTTGAAACGTAGCATAGGCCGTTTGCTCCTATGAACGTCCCCTTCGCGATGGCAGACGGTAATACTTACGACCATATCTGCCCCCGGGGGGGTGATTCAGAATTGATTACTCTCTGTTCCCAGCAATAATATTAGCGATGGCAGATCTTTGTCGCAAGGAAACGAACGGTACTGCGTCTAGCGCTTGCTCCTGCTAGGTATGTAATATCACATGAGGCGCGACGACATTTTCTTGGCTACGACCCTGGTGGTGTGTAGCTATATACCAGAGCCCCCTGGGATTCTATGAAGGTGTAACTTCCTCAATCCATATATTTCAGTCGTGGTTAGAAACTGTCTGAGTAGTTGTCTACCTATCTTCATGAATAATAATTTTGTTACCACACTGCAGCCATAGATGAACTATGGTATGGTAGCCATAGATTTATAACTCTTAAAAGAATGAACGAGTAATTCGATCATTCATTCAATTAAGAGTTACGAAATCTAGAAGAGTTTACGTTTTCATCTACGTTCATTCATTTAAGAGTTTCGAAATCTAGAAGAGTTTACGTTTTCATCTACGTTCATTCATTTAAGAGTTTCGAAATCTAGAAGAGTTTACATTTTCATCTATGGCAGTTCAGGTTGCTAGACTGTCGGAAGCCATTCTCATGCAAATTGGCCTTTTTGTAAGTTTGCAATACTGGTAAAGTACCTAGGAGTGATTTTGAATTATAGACAATTTAACCAGCAATGAATAACAATAGCGTGAGGAAAGCAATAGGCTCGAATGTAGGCTGCCAAATCCGGTCATTTACTGCACCACATTAACTTTGAGCAATCAAAAGGTTAGAACACGGTTTCCGCTAAGGGCCACTCCAGTAACAAAGCGTTCGGCGGAGATCGGTAAGTCAATTAATAGCTTATGGGTGACGTGACGATTTTATGTGGACCACACTTTGACGCCAAAACTCCATGCCAAAATACGAGCAGAGGGATTTAGGCCACGAGAACGAACTCAGAACAGAGTTACTCATTGCTGAAAATATAAATTTAACGCTATGTAAAGAGAAGATTCTACAGAGTAGCGCCTCGAGTTTAGACCAAACTTAAACTCTCTTCTGGTGAAAAAATATTAAATACCTGTTTAGGTACGTATCTATACGTATGATTTCATCATCCTTACATAGCGCAGTGTAGCGGTTCAACTTTTGAATAGATTTTGATTGCTTGAGGAGCACGTCGGCCATTTTTAAGTTGTTGTGTGTCCTATAACAAGCCACACAAACTACACTACCTACATTACGTATAATGTTAGTAGAGGGACGTCTACCTACTCGTGCAGCAATGCACTATCAGCAATTACTCAATTCAAAGTTTCCCCAATCTTCAACATGATTTTGAATCATTTACAGTCGACGACGAATTAGAACAATAGTTTAGTTAGAAAAAGACATATTTTTACATTTCAAACATTACTGAACTTGACAATCTAAATTGAAAAGTTACTAGTTTACATTTAAATTAAAATAAATAATGCTGGACATTTTTCACACAGCATCATCTAGCTCCAAAGTAAGCAAAGCTTGTGTTATGGGAACTACATGACTGATATACTACTTTTATCCTCTTTTTTTGTAAATACATATTATACATAGAAAACACCCAGATCCCGAGACAAATATTCGAAGATGCAAACAATTGTCCCGCGGCGGGAATCGAACCCGCAACCTTCTGCGTCTCAGGCGGGCCTTCGCCCTCTGCGCCACAGAGGTCGTCAGATCAGAGTCACCGACAGTACTTATCAACAGACAGACGGCTTTTCCGAGAAAACTATTTCGAAACGCACGCAACGGTTATCAGTTTTTCCACGTGATTAACGAGAGAATTTCCCACCGAGATCCGTGTTTAGGTCACTGAACGCCACACGACGACGCGACGATGCAATTCATGCATTCACTCTGCACCTAACGGGTTCGATACAGAAAATCTGAGCCAAGATAGTCGCTGGGACCAATGACCAATGGATGCTGTGATAAAATCCTTAATCCTATCGCGCTTGTATTATAATCCTAGTAATATTAAAAATGCAAAAGTTTGGATAGATCTTCGTAACAGCAGAATGTATTAAAATTTGAATAAAATTTGGTATACGTTTGCGATCTAGAATTACATTAATTTAGCCGGTTACCATGCGGACGAAGCCGTAGGCAGGGGCCAGTAATATTATATATGCGAAAGTATTTATTCATGTTCAGATGTTTCTGGCTAATCGGCGTAATGGCCGAACCGCATTGAAAGAAATTTAAGATCAACAATGTTACATTATTGTTTCAATATTCATGTAACACGCAATATTGGGCAAAGCTAGTGAAGAATAAGATTCCTGTTCCAAATCAGTGGGACGAGCGGAAATATTAGATTCTGAACTAATTTCACCCGCTATTACTAATTATTTAATTTTACGCGGTTGTAAGTTGAAATAAATAAATAATTATTATTATTTAATAAAAAAACTATTACTAAGTCCTTTTAGCGTGTGACCTGTGTATCGATATGCACAACATTCTGATTAACTTTTTACACATTTACATGCGGATTTTAATTGAAAACTGAATCCGTCCATGCGAGTTAGAAGAGAAGAAAACAACCTGCCATGCGATGAACTTTGTGCCTAAACTTACGGTGTGCTATGACCAGCCGATAAGCATTCCTATAAATAAAATAAATAAATAAAAATAAAAATAGCCTTTATTTCCCCTAAAAGTATTCATTTGACATTGTATTAAGCATTTATATTATTCACAAAACTATATATATGATAAAAGTAAGAAAATATTTAATAATTTTAGAACAATAATAATAATAAAATAATATTAATAATTAAAAAATAAAAATATAATAATATTGCATGTCATTAATTTTATCTAGAATTTATCTGATTACATATTCATAGTTATATACAATTTTATTAATGTCATGTCACATCTATCATATTTATATTCACGTAGTTTTTGTCAGTCGTATATTGTTTTCTTAATTTTTAGGGGCTATCCATTGTTGGATGAAGGCCTCCTCCATCTCTTGCCAGTTTATTCTGTTTTGGGCCGTTCTAATCCAATGTTTCCCTGCAACTGAAACAATGTCGTCTCTCCAGCGGCGAACGGGTCGACCACGTTCTCTCTTTCCGTCACGGGGCCACCAGTGTAGTACTCTCTCACTCCAGCGGTTGTCGTTTGTCCTCGCGGTATGACCTGTCCATTTCCATTTCAATCTTGCTGCCATTTTTCCTGCGTCTGTTAGTTTCGTTTTGGACCTGATCTTAGAGCTTCTGATGCGATCGCGGAGTTTTATGCCCATCATGCTTCGTTCTATCGCCCTTTGGAAGGATCTTAGTTTTATTTTATTTTCTGTTGTCATAGTCCATGTTTGACATCCATAGAGTAGGGTTGGGAG
Organism: Perizoma affinitatum; assembly: GCA_961405105.1. NCBI lineage: Eukaryota > Metazoa > Arthropoda > Insecta > Lepidoptera > Geometridae > Perizoma > Perizoma affinitatum. Next base: position 8,566,048 of record OY560205.1, on the reverse strand, counting down.
AATAGTCGAGTCCGCGAGTTTTTTCTTTATGCTGGTTGCGAAGTTGCCCTTGAAGACTTCTTTTAGTGACCAGTATTTTCTCCATGCTAGCGTTATTCTTCTTTCTATTTCTTGTTTAGTTCTGTCTAAGAAACATATATTTTGTCCTAAGTAGATATAGTTATCTACATATTCTAAAGTCTGGTTGTTAACATGGAGTGGTATAGGTTGGCCATTTGTCATCGCTTTTGTCTTTTCACAGTTCATCTGCAGACCACATTTCTTACTTTCTTCATCTAGGCTAGATATCATTTCCTGTAGTTGTGTATGGCTTTCGGATATTAGAATTATGTCATCGGCGAATCTTAAGTTAGACAAATATTCTCCGTTTATATTGATACCATAGTGGTCCCAATCAAGTTTTTTAAAAATATTCTCTAACAAACATATAAATAGTTTTGGCGAGATCGTATCTCCTTGACGTACGCCTTTCTCTATATTAAATGGTTCTCCGGGTTTTTCCAGTTTTACCCTTGCGATACATTCTGTGTATATATTTTTGAGTAGTGTTATATACTTGCTACTTACTCCCTGTCCAAGAAGAGCTTTCCAAAGCTCCATATGTTTAATAGAGTCAAAAGCCTTGCTATAATCAATAAAGACTATATATATATTTTTTCCATATTCCGTATACTTTTCTATTATCTGCGTTAGAGTAAATAAATGGTCAATAGTAGAAAAGTTCTTTCTAAATCCAGCTTGTTCACGGGGTTGGTTTTCTTCAATTGTTTTATTAATGCGGTTTGATAACAAGGCAGTAAATATTTTGTATATAGTCGAAAGTAAGCTGATGGGCCGGTAGTTATTAATGTTTTTGGGGTCTCCTTTTTTATAAAGTAGGGTAATTGTACAACTTTTCCATATAGTTGGGATATGTTCAGATAAAATTACTTGGTTGTACAGGGTTGTCAATATGGGATATATAGGTTCTCCAAATGCTTTTATGATGTCGTTCGTTATTTTGTCTTCACCTGGACTTTTATTTGTTTTCATTTTGTTAATGACTGCTTGGATCTCTGATTGAATGAATGGTGGAACTTCTTCTTTTGCCTGGTGATTGTATGTACTAGTGTGTTTTTCTATAATCTTGTTTTCCCTGTACAAGTTTTTGTAGAAGTCTGTAGCAGTTTCTATAAGTTCATGTCTAGAAGTGACCAATCTGGCAGTATTGTTATGTTTCAGTTCCATGATCCATTTTGTAGATGTGGTTAGTTTTTTATATGCTCTTTTAGAGGATCCAGAAGATTCTAGTTCATCTTGCAAAATGTTTAATCTTCTTTGTTTTTGATTTTCTCGGAGTTTGTTTTTTATTTTTGTATATAGGCTCCTAAGACGTTTTCTCTGTGTAAATGTTCTGTTGTTTAATTTTTTTAGTTGTTCTCTTTCTGTGATAAGACTTATTACTTCTTCTGTAAATATATCGTAATTGTTCGGGCTTTTTTGTGGTAGTTTTTTTATACATTTGTTGATTGTGTTTATTAGGTTACGATATGTTTATTCTGGGTTTTCTCCTTGTATCTCTTCTTTTAGAAACATATATTTGAGTGACTCTTTTTCTATAGATGTAAACAGTTTTGACTTTGGTTTGCAAAAGCTTGTTCTACTTCTTTTTGCCACTCCGTCTAGTTTGATTTCGCATCTGACAGGTCGATGATCTGATGGGTAGTTGATATCAAGAACATGTACGTCCTTTACCAATCTAAAATTTTTTGTAGTAATGAAATCAATTTCATTTCTGTATTTTCCGTTTGGGGTATGCCAAGTCCATTTTTTCCTTGTTGGCTTATTGAATTTAGAGTTTGTAATTGTTAGCTGGTTCTCATAACAGAATTCTATAAGTTTTTCGCCTCTTTCGTTTCGACTTCCGTATCCAAATTTTCCAAGGATATTGTTTTCGTTTTCTTTTGGGATACCAATTTTAGCATTAAAGTCTCCGATTACAAACGTATTTCTATGTGTGTTTTCTAATGCTTTCCTCAGGTCTTTATAGAAAAGGTTAATTTCATGGTCTTTGGCTTTTTTAGTAGGAGCGTAAGCTTGTATTGTTGTTAGTTGGACTTGGTCACATTTTATATCCAAACGTGCCACTCTGTCCGAGTATGCAGTAAAGTTTACAATATTTGTTTTCAGGTATTTTTTGATCATGAAACCTACGCCATTTCTCCCTTTCTGCTCTCCATTATTGAAGAATATATAGTCTCTGTGTTCTTCTATTTGTTGTCCTGCTTTTTTTGTTTCCGAGAGACCGATAATATCCCATTTAACATTTTTTAAACTGTTCTCCAGTTGAAAAGTTCTGGTTTTTTCTACAAGTGACTGTACATTGTATGTGATTATATAAAGACTATCTTGTTTTTGAGATGGAGGGTTTTGGTCTTTCTCCCCCGCGGCGACCACCCGTGGTGGGGGATGAGGAAGGTGAGGGTCCTCGTTCAATAATTGCTATAGCTTGTTTTCGGTTTTATTTTCATTTTCATTTGCAGTCGCGGTGCGGTTTGTAGTGGTCCAGTAGGATGATAATTTATTTTTCTTATTTACTTGTATATTTGTGCTTTTATTTTCCTTTTGTTTGCGAGATGGATATACTGACGGAGAGGTTTCTGATAAAGTTCGCTTATTATTTCTGACTTTGAATTGGCCACTTTTTTCGTTTTCTTCATACGGGTATGGCGGTAGTACAACTAATTTATCGTATTTGATGATCACTCTGTTACCATTTTCTTTTTCTTTTTTGGCTTTTTCGTAGAGTGTTTTTCTTATTTCTAGGATCTTTGGGGGAAAGTCTTCCGAAATTGAATATTTTGTGTTTTTTAAAGTTTTCCATTGTTTCTGTATCTCGATTTTCCTCCCTAGAGTCGTGAGTGTCAGTGCAACTGGTCTAATTTTCTCCCCCCTTCTCCCGATCCGCCTTACCGCTTGAATTTCGGACGTATCACAATTGATCTGCATGATTTCGTTTATAATTTTTAGTACTATATGTGTGAGATCATTGTATGAAAGTTCTTCCTCTTCAAGCCCGAACATAACTAGATTTCGTTGCCTTTGTGTTCTTTCTATCGTGTCCAGTCTCCGCTCTTGTGACTCATTTTGTACTTCAAGGTTTTGAATCTTTATTTGTAGATTTCCGACCATTTCTTTCAGATTGGTGTTTATATTTTCCGTAATGTTAGCTTCCATCTCTTTGAGAGAAATTTTTGTAGCATTAACATCGGCTTGAAGACTGATAAACATTGCTCTGATTTCTTCCATTTTAGTAAGTAGGTAGCTTAGATCCTACCTATGCAATTATTTGGTAGTTTTTAAGCAGATCGTGTTCGCTGCCACCTATCGGATTTCTTTACAACTCTTTCTCGATGTTCCTTTGGTTGCTACTTTGTGGGGCACATCATTCCTATACGACCCACAAATGGAACTACGAAAAAAACAAAACAAACACGCTCACGACTGTCTTCCCCATGGTGGACATCCTCAGATACATACTCAGTGAGTAGATCTTTAAGGATGCCAAGTAGGCCAGAGGCACGTCCAAACATTACATTTGGTACATGCCCGCGTTTTGCAAGTAGTAAGCATTCCACTAACACTAACTGTTGGCACGTGCCTTCGAATTTTTGGTTCTATGGCATGCCGGTTTCCTCACGATGTTTTCCTTCACCGTTTGAGGCACGTGTTAATGCGCACATAATTTTTTCGAGCGGAAAAATCAATTGGTGCACGCCCGGGTTCGAACCCACGACCTCCGGATCAGAAGTCGCGATATCACCCACTAGGCCAACACGGCACTACGATGTGAGATAAATAAAGTTATAGGAACCAACTGGATCATACCTGACCACAAAATAACCCAGACACATTCGATAATTTACGTATTACCTACTTGCCACTCGAAAAAGTATCTTCACCGATGTATTTTTTATGTTCTTGATATCAAATAAGTATTGGTACCTGAAACAAACAAATTTGAACCGCTTAGTATTATCATGTTTAGTAACAGGAATATGAACTGGATTACAAACATTAGAACATTTTAGTAGTAGCACAGACCAGTTTAAGTAAAGTATTTGTAAAGCTCCTTGTATTTGTTTTCACACAGCGTCATCTAGCCCCAAACTAAGCAGAGCTATTATGGGAACTGCCACAGAGGTCGGTCATATATGACTGATATATGACCGACCTCTGTGGCAAAGTGGGCGAAGGCCCGCCTAGACGCAGAAGGTTGCGGGTTCGATGCCCGCCGCGGGACAAATGTTTGCATAAACAAATATTTGTCTCGGGATCTGGATGTTTTCTATGTTTAATATGTTTGTATTTACAAAAAAAAAAGTATATCAGTCATTTAGTTCCCATAACACAAGCTCTGCTTACTGTAGGGCTAGATGATGCTGTGTGAAAAATGTCCAGCATTATTTATTTATTTACTTATTTATAATACTTATATACATTTTTTTCGTAAATACATAAATATTATAGATAGAAAACACTCAGATCCGAGACAAATGTTCGTCTGGTGTACTAACACCATATCATTTTTATTAATCGATATATAATTATATAATCGATATAGGTAAGTATTTGTATTATTGTGGTGAATGCCACGGAAAATATTACGAACGGTAGTTTTAATACCTCATTTAAGTTCAGGTTTTGCAATTCTTCCAACAAAAACCCATATACTATTAAAATCAAAGGTTTTAAAATCAGAATGTATAAGTTATTGTATTTTTATACTTATTTAAATTTAATTTATTTATGCTTAATGGTTAAGCTTAGATCTAGTGTAGCTCCGAGTAGGTTAGTAGGTACATCGGCCCTGTCTTTATTGTACACACAGAAAATACAGACAAAAAACTTACATATAGCTTAAACTTACAAAGGCGAGCTTAACCATAACAAGAGTTTTCTTCCAGCATACCTTTGAGGATAGGGACAGTGTACACAGACAGATAAATTCTAAGAATATAACTAATTATAACATACTCATCATCTTCTTGTCCTTATCCCACATTACGTGGGGTCGGCACAACATGTTTTTTTCTTCCACTCTCCTCTATCACACTATTATACCAAAATATATAATATACCTACTATATATATTTTTCGAATATATACATATATTTCGAAGGCATGTGCCAAAAGTTAGTGTTCCAATAAGCGGCGATGGGCTTGCAACCTGTCCCGTGGAATGCTTACTACTTGCAAAACGCGGGCATGTACCAAATGTAATGTTTGGATGCCTCTGACTACCCCCTACTTGGTATCCGAAAAGATCTACTCACTGAGTATGTATCTGAGGATGTCCACCATGGGGAAGACAGTCGTGAGCGTGTTTGTTTTGTTTTATATATTTTTATGTTTATTTATTCAAAAAGTGCCCACCTTATCGAAATAGAAGCTGGATTGTACTTGTTAAAAAAAAGACATACTCAAAAGAAAATCAAGTTAAACACTTGATTTTCTTTTCTTTTAAACGAAAATAACGTTTTCCTTGGGAGAGTAAAATATTCCAAGAGGAAAATATGGAGATTGTAAAGATATCCTATCTTTCTTAATTTTAATGTACAGCTCGCTTCCGTGAATAGAAATAACATGAATACAGATGTTCTTTCTATTCACGATTTAATGTATTTTCGATTCGGAAACTAAAGGGGTTTTAGATTTAGGAAGAATATTATTATTTATTTAATCCGTCCGTATTCATCTAATGGCCAAACAAAAGCTATTACCAATAATGTGTAGTATGGCCCCATTTCGGGATAGCATACAAGTTATTGAACAAACTATAGAGGTCGAGTATATTTCGTTAAATAATATATTTACGACTTTCAATTGTTCATAGAACAATTTTCATAAGTTTTGTAAGTTGGTGTTGGTACCTAGCTAATGTTGGCGGTTACCATATGTGATACCTGCAAGAGCATTGCTGAAAAGCCAGGAATTTCACCTTCAAACAGTTGCACGGCAATGCGAATGGTACTACTAGGTGGTAAATAGAGGTGGCTATACGCGCTAGGGTGTACCTGACAGATTTCCCGGTACCGTTGAATTGTACAGGTAAACCGGTATGTTGCACAACTGTGCAGGTTTCCACACCTGTACAGGCAATCCGAGATAATATTAATTTTGTTATTTTTTTCGTACCTTGCGCAAGTTATACCCTCGGGCAAAAAATGTTACCAGCTTAACTGTGCAATTAAACATGTGTGGCTATCGCCTGCGTCAGTTGTCATATGTTTCTGGTATGATTCTGCCAAGAGCTTAAGATAATTATTGCAGAATATTTGAGACATTAGTATATTCTCCCTATTGCAAGGTAGCTTAAAGTCGTTAGTCTTTCATGAGGCGATATTGATTTTTCATTACTGTATCCTGCTTTTGAAAGGGAGTTGCCGCTGATAACAGTTTGAGATACGTTTTCTCATCCATACGCTGATAATTGCGGTAGTCTTTAAGCTTAAATAAATTTCAATTCTTTCGTTTATTTCCTTTTCTTCAGTAAAATAAATAATTAACCTATTAGCGCTACTGCGACGAGATCAAGCGCCGCTGCCGGTGGCATGGCAGCGACAGCAGGCGCTATTTAAATTATTTTAATATTATTGGAATAATATTAAAAATAAATAATAATAATCCATGTATTTTCAAACTGAAGAGGGACGTATTTAGAACTTGACTAAGTAACTACTAATAATATTTTGTTAATGTGCTACTTCTATGCCAATAAATTATTATATTCTATTCTATTCATGGTTTCAACTGAGAGTTTTTTTTTACAGTTTTACCGGTACGTTTATGTCCTCTAATCATCTCAATGTTACCTTACGGGTGTGTCTGTACAGGCAAAACCTGTCAGATACTCCCTAGCGTAACTATTCTCAATTTCTGAAAATGACCGTGGTAGATCACTGGGAAAATTCAATTAGATTACTGTAACTATTATAAATTATTTTATTATTCTGTTGCCAAAGTAAGCTTACAATACAATGCAAAATTAATTCTTTGAAAATCCTCAAACAAAGCATGAACAAAGGATATGAATAGTTAAATTTAAACTGGCAGCGCAGTGCAGTGTTCTCTAAATTACTTTTTTGCAGTTTAAGTTTCGTGAAGTTTTCATTGAATAAAATATAGCCTATAAAAAATAAGAAAACACGAACTCTCTAACTTTCACAAGGACTTTTTTATACACGCTAGGTGATCATCGGCATAACATACTTTTGTTCGTTTTTAAATTATATTATCTTATGTTTGATAACCGAATTTAGGAAAAATAAAATCGTTATCTTCGAAGATCTACTAACTTAATATGTATCTTAGGATGTCCACCATGGGGAAGACAGTCGTGAGCTTGCTTGTTTTGTTTAAAATAGTTTAGTTAAGTACCTACTTCCCCTTGTTTGTGAATATGAAAAACAAATGACTTTCAACTGTGTAAATCAGTAAAAGCAAATGAGGTCTATTTTATACATAACGTTTTAAATTTTGCAAATGAAAAACGTCGTTCTAAAACATTTCATGGAAGTCAATTTAAACCTACTTATTCCTACGGAAGGAATGGGTTTGTCATTACCACTAATTAAAGCATAGGGTGTCTAGACAAATACCACTTTCTGTTGGCGCTAACGCCTGCGGAAAAAAAATGTATGGAAATAACATTAGCTGTGGAAATGACACGTGACGGCTGCCAAGTTTTACCTTGACAAATTTGCGTTAGCGTGAAAGGAAAACTAAGCGTGACGTATTTATCTACACCCTTTACATATTTCTGCGCATTCAGTGGGCTGAATATACAGGATGCTACTGAGGCTGCCGCGTTTTTGTAGCGCATCGGGGTTGTTTGCAGACACACAGACTTTTATGCGATCATGCGTCAAAGAACCGCGTCACTGATGATCAGCTTGCGGCAGCACCAGCAGCCTTGTGACCGTTGTTGCTAAAGACATAATATACTCTTGTTTAATGAGGCGCTGGCTGATACTTAGGACGATCTCTGGCTCTCCAAATAGTTTGCAATTAGGTTATGCCTAGTGGGCGATACGCCGACTTCTGATCCGGAGGTCGTGGGTTCGAACCCGATTTTTACAATCGGGAATTCGAAAAATAGATGTGCGTATTAACATGTGCTCAAAACGGTAAAGGAAAACATCGTGAGGTAACCGGAATGCCGCAAAATTCGAAGGCCAACAGTTAGTGTTCCAATAAAGCGTCGATGGGCTTGCAACCTGTCACGTGGAATGCTATCTTGCAAACCGCGGGCGTGTACCAAATTTAATGTTTGGACGTGCCTCTGACTACCCCCTACTTGGTATGGTACACGGCACGGAAACGGAACGGAATTATCAAATGGGATAGTACATTTTTTAGAAGTGTTGCAAACGTCCATAGGTAGTTTTAATATAGTTCTTCATATTCAAAAACGAGAGCACGACTGGAGTCACCGCAAAACCACATGTAAACTTTAAACAACTTTCAGCACTTTTTTGACGACGCATTTAGAAAATGCATTGTACCCGGCGAAGGAGGCGTGTAAAAATTTATACGTTGACCCAGTTGTTAAAATGTCCTGCGCAATTTTATCTCACTCGTGGTAGGAGAACGTACCTACATACATATTTTATGTTATTCCGTTTACAAACGATTTCACTTCGCGAGGTGAGCTATGTTACTTTCAAGATATATCTACTACATTGAGTGTACTACTGAATATTTAATAACTTAAAATGTGATACTGCACAGTATTTAATGTGTAGAGTGCATTCGAAAAATACTGAAATTGTGAGGATGGATGTTTGTTACTCTTTCACGCAAAAACTATACTGAACGGATTGTAATGAAACTTTACAGTAATATAGCTTATACATCAGAATAACACAAAGGTTACTTTTTATCCGGGTACCACGCGGGCGAAGCCGTGAGCAGAAGCTAGTGTAAAATAAAAGTAATATTCGAAGTTATATCCATATAAACACAGATAATAAAATACTATACTAGATATAAATGTCGTATCTTCCAACGTGTTCTCTATTTGTGTGGAGAAGAATGTGTGTATTCCGTTCGTCCTACTGTCATTTGTAGTAGGAAGCACATAAACGTATGGAACGAGATAGCTTTTAGGGAAAACATCTAATGTATCTATTCCTAATAGCCTGTATGATCCTACTGCAAAGTCCTTCTTACTCTTTTTTCACTTGGCGGGTTTGTGAATCTGTAGGCCAGGCCTGCAGATTCACAAACCCGCCAAATACCGAAAATTTGTCTAGTTCGTCACGCCACCTTTGCCTGAGCCGACCCAGTGGTCGTGTAACACCGTATTGGACTCACTCATTCGCTCATTAGTAACACGTACCTTCATAATTTTATTCTGAAATACCTTGAAGAATGGTTAATCTATTGAATTTTAAAATTGCAATGTACACACCCTTCCTAAGAACTTAAGAACGATCTATCTTCATAGAGCCGACTCGATAGAACTGTCAAAGAACCATTTCCTAGATTGCCTATCGACCCCATTGTTAGGTACCTTATTACGGCCCTACCTTGACAGCCATGATAACGGATAATTAAGAGTCTTTCCCTAGCAAGCCATTTCGTGTTATTATTACAATTATATAATTATAAATGTTCCTTGTGATTTAATTAGACCCGGTAAAGTAAAAATAAATAATATTTTTTATTGTTTTTATGGGCTATTCGATATGTAAATGATTTAAGTAGGTATTAGCTACCAAATATATTAGATATAAGCAAGCAATGTGTAGATTTGTGACTCGTCTTTTAAATCAACAATGTATTTAGGTTTAGTTCGTACCAAGGTACCTAAAAGCAAGTTATAAGTACTTAGAACCAAACAGCGTATAGCTTTGTTTTGGAAATGAATACCCACAACAAATATAATTCCCGATACGTTTGGTATGTCATATCACATTCACGTATTCAGTGTTATGAATGAACACAATAGCTTTACGGGCGGCAGCCAATGTTTATAATACTTACAGAATCCAAATATTAAGATAAGTCCAGGTATAAGTCCCATACCGATGTGGCAAGATAATGGGACTTTCAGATACAGTACCTTTTCTTTTGTAGTTATATTTATGTAGATCTTTGTTTGGAAACAATATATTATGAGAACTGTTTCTAGATACAAATATTTATTATTGGATTTTTCAAAAAAGCCGCTGTAAAAAACTACAATTCCAATATAAACTGGGCTCAATCGATTCTACTTCCTACTAAGAAAATTTCTTAAAAAATAATTAAATCGTAGAATTAGCAAAAAAACTGTTTTGTTTTTCTCAACTCTTTTCGCAAACTGTCTTTACCTCGAGAGACCCATTGGCAACTAGACACAATTCCACTAGGTTAGCGTAAGGCTGGATAGATAGATAGAAAATGTTTTATTGCATAAGATACAAGTAGGTACAACATTAAAGGTATTCATTGTGTTTCATTCAGATACTCTCAGTACAATCATTGATAGGTAATATTATTTTTGATAGCCCTGGCTCAGAATACATAAATAATTTCCAAGATTTTTTGATAACACATGATAAAAGTTCAATGTAAAGCTTTCATCACTAAAAAGCCAGAGAAACAGAAAATATCTACAATGGCATACCCTCGCAATTTCCCTAAAATAATAAAGGCTGAGTGGATAATCCGAATACTTTTTTTACGATAAAATGATGTCTGAACCAGTTTGTGTAAATTGAATGATCCTTCGGTCAGTAGGCCAGGCGGAAGTCGACTGACCGGTTTGTGAATGCGGCAAAATGGCTGACTTGCAATAGTATTGGCGAATATCGTCATTATTTCACATCCCATCCCCGTCCTTAGGTGGTCTGGAAGAAGTCGCTTTCAGAAATAAGACCAACCATTGTGCATTTTTGTTTTGTGTTGATCCATTAAGTTTTTGTATGTTAAAATGGTATGCATAATAAAAAAAATCAGGCGTATTTGCAAATCGAACGTGGCATACGTTTTAACACAAATATTGATTATAAAAAAATGCTATATTTCTTTAAAACGTTACATTATAAATTTATAACATAAAAAGTATAGAGATACTTATAAAAATATTTGCAAACATAGGTGAATGCTGTTCCCCGCACTAGACCTAAAAAAGCCTGCATAGTGGGGATTTTTCGACGAAACCACTTTCCCAGCAAAAACACCGAAAAGTATTTTTCAGTCGACTTATTAAATTTCGGCTGAATCTCATGAAAATGTTCAGTGAACCGCTGCCATTATTTTTTTTATCAATTTAGGGCCTAAATACGTAAAACCAACAAACGATTGGTGTCGCGCAAACGTAAGCCGACTTTAGACGATCCTATGTAAATTAGCTCATACCCCTATTTATTCAGCTCCGAATTGGGAATATTATTGAATATGAAATTATGTACATAAAAGGCATCTAAAAACGACTAGTGGAATACCCGTGACTATTACGTCTTTTTTTTCCACTATACCGATTTTTTCAGAAAATACATACCGTAAAACGGGGTCAATAGGGATGCAGGGGTCAATAGGGATAAAATCGATGAACAAAATTGAAGCGGAAACACTATCAGAAATCTACCGATAATCGTCTGATTTTTTATGAGTTTTATAGTAGAATATTGAATTTTTATACTGGTAACACTTTTTTGACGTGAAGATGGTCACAAGTCAGAAAAAAATACATCTGAAGTTCGCCGTTCAGCAGGACGTGATTTTGTCCCTCAAAAACTTTGAAAAACAAGCAGGAAAAAGTGATTTCTATTAAATGAATCGTGCTGAGTAACAAAAGTTAGTGTGTTCTCCATCCAAATCAAGTATGTTACTACAATTTTCTTGTTTAATTTTAGTTTAAATCGAAAATTTATGAGTGCCGGTAAATTTTGCAAAAAAAGAGGGTAATAGAGACGCCTACAGGATATTATCGGGATGTCTGTGGGGTGAATAGGGACGAGAGTCCTACAAACTAAGGACGTGGTTGTATGAAAAGGGACACTAAAGCATGGATAGGGACAGGGGTGTCACTCACCAATAACGCTAGTATTTGGTTATAATAATATTATTATTCGTTATTACCTAATGATGGGTGGTTTGGTTAGGCTTATTTATTTAGGTACTTATTCAAAAGTCGTTCGTAAGTCGCTAAGGAAGCAATGAAATCTGTAGAGGTATAATGTATTTTACATTATTTCTATAGTACTGAATTTCTTATTTTTTCATTCTTAGTTCTGAATAATATTATTTGGGGGTTTGTGACAACCCTGACCATATTTCTCTATTGTTCTCAATGCCGTCCCTATTAACCCCTATACGTGTATGAATAGGGATAGCATATATTTTAAGTATTTACATAAAAGAAGCTCACTATCAATGAGTTTCGCATACAATTTCATAATATACAAGTTAAGACTAAACTTTTAATGTAGTAAACTAATAGTTGTTGATACAAAATTCATTAGAAAAGGGCACTCAAAGTTGAAAACCATCCCCATTCACCCCATTTTACGGTACTTTCTTAGCTACATTTGCGTCAAAACGAAACCGATATGCCGACCGGAGCCAGCATCCAACTGTCATATTTTAAAATAGGATTTTTTACGTTCTTACTGAACTATCGGTGAAGGCGTACTATTGCATATTGCCTATTGTGTGTTGAAGGCACACACTACGTTTCGACTGATTCCGAGAGCCTTCATCAGGGTAAGTGATCGCGACGCTCTCTCCGCGAAACACTGCGTGTCTTATCTGTACATATCTTATCTGTACGTTACTATCCTTTATTATTTTTAATTTATTTATTTTTAATTCCTTGCTATAACCACTCAAATGTCCACATTTCATTTCATTTCATTTCATGTGTTACATGAAATGAAATGACGAATTTGTCAATTACAGTGATTCCTAATAAACTAAACTAAAAACTCTTGAATACAGAATGTATTCAAGCAAATAAAGGCTTCATTAATTAATCTATTGTTCAACCAAGGCAAGGTGAAGTAATACGTAAATCTATTTATGTCTGCTCCTCTGTAAAGTCTTTGTATCAGCCAAATTGACAGTCGTGTAATGTATCCAACTGAATGGAAACGGGTCAGGTTCCACACCAGTGCTCGTCAGACTGTGGTGGAAGAGATAACCTATAATAAGCTTTGTTTTTCGTTGCGGCGAAAAAAATGGTTTCTGATATGATATTTTCTAATTCTGCCGCGACTGAAAATAGATTTTCTTTCTTTTCTTATTTTTGCACGCGACCCATGTATCCCGTATTGCGTTTATCGTTTACCAATTATCTCCGAAAACGCTAATTAAATGTGATTATTATGACTTCAAGGATGGTAACCAGAGGACGCAGTGTAGAAAGCTCTACCACCCGAGACGCCTAATATGGATGGAGATAGCCTAAGCCAACGGTGGACTTCTACATGCTATTGATGATGATGATTACCGATTGGGTATTTTCTTGACTCACGCAATTTGTCGTATACAACCTGTGTACATAACACAAGGTGACATTGTCTCCAACATGTTTAATTTTATACATACAAATAGTAAAATACTACCAATGCTACGGCAAAATTTATGCGCTTCCGAAATGTTCATGTATTTTCGGAAATGGGAAACTGGGAGCGTATATACTATAATGTACTTTCAAATGTTTGTATCTGCGAATACTTGTCTCGGTTCTGGATGTTTTCTATGTATGTTATGTATGTATCTACAAAAAAAAAATATAAGTAGTATATCAGTCATGTAGTTCCCATAATACAAGCTCTGCTTATTTTGGGGCTAGATGATGCTGTGTGATTTTTTTTATTATTATTATTATTATTAATCGTGCTTACCATAGGTGCGGTTCAAGTACAACTTGGAAGTACATACATAGTTTTTAGTTTTTAACCTTCCCAGTTTCCCATTCTCGAAGAACGTACACGAACATTTCTGAAGCGCATTATATATGTCGTAGGTACGTTTATCTGAATAACATTGGAACAATCAGAAACAAATAGTACATCTGACCTTGGTACAACCGATAAATTGTTCCGAAGTTTCGTGCATACCTACCTTTAAATACATGTATTAGATACCTATCTTTATTCGTCTTCTATTATACCTATAGAAGACGAATAAAGACGAATAAAGACATTATATTTCTCTTAGGGGCTCTATGTATTTAAGAAGTCCCAGAACAAAAGTCTTCTTCTTCTAAAGCTAGTTTACACTTTCTGTTTTTTTTTCAGATATCACTAAATTAATCATTAGGTAGGTTTTATAAACAGAAATATGATAAAGTTGGCTCCTAGAAAGGGCTTTCAACTAGATATGTATTTAGTTTGATTCAAATTATTTGAACAGAAATAGTGTTCATTGCTTTGATTTGTTTTGTGGTCCGAAAAAAAAAATAGAGTCGTATTTTGTTGAGTCTGCCATTATAGAGTTTTATTTTATAATTTTTTATAGATTTTTGCTACAATCAGAGTTTAGTTTGGTGTGTAAAAGTAGGGACTAACCGAGAAAAAAAGTCACGGGGAAATATCGGCAGTTGGTCCGGAGCTCAGAATAATACAGGTACGTACATCCTACCAAAAGTGGTATTACTTACTCCCTGTAGATTATAACAGTAACCGTGGCTAGAGTTAATTAAAAGGAATAATTGGACCAAGGACGTCTTCATTTGATTATTCGTGCGAGTTCTTGGGTAGGTTAGTAGGTATATAGGTACCTACCCAACAACTTTTTAATGGATGAGAGTTTTTCTCATCCACTAAAAAGTTGATATAATATAAACATATATTTTATTAATTAAAATTATATTTTATTTTTAGTTAAAATTTACACATCAAGACGATTGGTCAAAGCGACGTATGACTAGAGTGCTGGTACTTATCAGGGCTTTTCCATTCAGCGTGCCGATGCAGCCAGAATTTTGGGAACGCTTCCGTCTGGTAGTGATTTAGATCAGTTGACCTTTATATAAGATCTTTTGTATTAGATAGCTGTTTCTGTATTTTTTACATACCTGCTTGTACATAGTTGTATAAATAAAATACCACATTTTTTAGACAAGTATTGTTTAAAATAACTAGTATAGCTTTTTTTATCCCTACCTTTCATATCTACGTATCTATTTTGAATGGCTTTCCAAGAAATTAACACCTCGTATATTATTTGTAAAAAAACATATTACTATACTCAGTTGTTAGGTAAGTAACTTTCGATTAACGGTATTTTCAGTAAATCATAGTTAATGTAGTTTCATTAAACAAAGCGCGGCACCCATTCCACCATAACTCTACAAACTGTGAACTACAATAATCACAGTAATACAATATTGTTTGGTTATAAGTTCACGACGAAGTAGGAGCGAGGAAGTTTTGCCTGCAACGCCAACGGTATCGCGTTATTCGAAAAACAACGAAAGCTCCGCGCTATACTAGAGCTTTCTCTACAGTACGTCGCGTAAAACAAACGCTAAACTTAATTGAAATAGTTTGGTACACCGTTTAATACAGTAAACTAGGTACCTACTGCAAAATTGCAATGTAACAAAGCCTACTTGAACACACCGTTGAAATACCTATATTTCAACGGTGAATTAAATAATTGTATTCCATTTCGATTGTGGGTGATTTATTGTGTGGTAGATTAATATAGTTAAATTGGATGCATGTACCTACAGCAAATGCCCTAGACCAGACCCTGCCCTGCCCTAGATTGACCATGAAAGTGGGAAATATAGGAAGCCACTTTTCCAATTATTTTGATGAGGCTACTAGAGCAGCGTTTCTATCAAATATATATTTAGAAATCTACATTCATTATTTTTTTAACTATCCAGTCTCGAGCACCAATATATTTACGTTTACTTAGAATATAATCTTCCTAGGTTTTTCTAAAATAGTTTTCAAAATATGACTTTTTACTTTACTGTTTATTACTTGTAAGTAACTATTAATCTGCGACTTTAGCACTTTATAGTTACTTACAAGTAATAAACTCGTATCATTGGAAAATTATGATTTATAATACAATTTATGCTCATGACAGTACAGCATCATAATATACTTCACCCGAGGTAATTCAGCGCACATGGCGTCTCTAGGACGCAGTACCTTACTTTTTTTAGATTTGCTATGGTTAGATTACCAACATTAGAATTTTGCCCACGGTGGAGGTTAGTCACGCAATGTTATGAAGCGCGACCTTAAGCGTCGTGCTTTTAATGTTGATCAATTTTAAGCTGGCTTTTACCACGAAGTACTTTATGCCTTTTACTGACTGAATAAATTTTATCAAGGTTCTTACAATTACTTTACGTACAAACCTCAATCTACATACAGGTGTAGAATAACCGTTCCTCCCATCAACGTGGCGCATGCAATTGTGCCGAAATATTGGGAAATAAAACTAATAAAGAATTAATATCCCGTTTCTAGTGAAATTTAGTGTAGGAAAAGTACCTGAGTTATAAATGACAAATGACGAGATTCGTTCTAAAACGGAGCCATTGTTAGTTTCATCATGTCAGTGTTGCGTGGAGACAAATAACACTTAATATTCATACCTACGATGGAGCGGTGAGATGTCTTCTTTAGTTTTATTAGTAATAGTCAAATCAAAGAAACAGACTTTCACCCAACCATAAGCGAAATATGCATAAGGAAAAATATTATTCGCTTCGGACATTATTTTGGCTTTTTTCATTGTATTTGGATAAAACCTTTTAATATTTATACAGACAAAATACTGCCTTGTCTCATAAATCAATTTGTTTTACAAAAAGCCGCTAACCGAATGCAGTTGGTAATTCGCTAGGCGAATTGCAGATGTAGAGGAATCACGCGATTCGGTGATTCCCAGTTCTTGCCGGGAATTCCCATGGTTTAATGATAATTCGACTTAAGCCGATCTGCAGTCTACTTATACTGGTCATAATGCAATAAGACTACTTACTGAAGGCACAGGCACCTTCATATATCTACTTCTACAGTAGGTACTAGGTACCCCAAGGTGAATACAATTTCATCATCTTCTTGTCCTTATCCCACATTACATAAGGTCGGCACAACATGTTTTCTTCTTCCACTCTCCTCTATCAGCCGTCATCTCAGTACTTACTCCTTTCTTAACCATGTCATCCTTCGCACAATCCATCCATCTTTTCTTTGGCCTACCTCTGCTTTTATTTCCATCCACATTCATATTTAACACTCGTAACGTGACATTATTCCCTCCTCGTGGCGTGCCCATACCATGCTAACCTATTACTCCTAAATTTTTCCGTCACGTTGCTACTTTCAAACTTCCCCTGATATACTCATACAAATTCGTTCTCATACAAATTATACCGATATTCATATACAACTTTTCCAAAAGCCCTGGGTATTTTTCACCTCATCTTCTGTGTTGAAGGCTAAGCAGAATCCGAAATCCAAATGCAATTTTTACACCATTGGCTGAAATACCAGCTCAAAATTACTGAGCCGTTTGTTTTGTTCGGGAAATCACTGAAAAACAGGCATTACACACGAGTTCGAGACAACAGAGCTTAGGCTCCTACCTAACATCTTTGTCACATATTCGCAATCAGCATCCCCAAATTCTCAAAAACAAAAGTTTTTTTTATATCTACGAATTTTTTCTCCGTAATTGTGGGTTAACACTTCCAAAACCAAATAACTAGTAAAAGATACACTTAATTTATTTTCAACAAAATACGTGCCATCTTTTTTTTAAATTCATAAAGCCATAATCTAAGTATAACTGGGCTGATGTCTAGATTTATTCCAGTAACGTTGTTTATTTTAAAAACCTACAGAAGCTATTAATTTTGGTTGCTCACATACAAACAAACAAATATTCACGACTCTCATGTGGACTTCACATTTCAGCGTTGTCATTTTCAAACACTGTCTGTTAATATCCCTTGGCTCCAGTGTATGTTTTAGGCATAGCCTACCAAGGTGGACCTGCCCTATAGATAAGCGCCATATCCAAGCCTTAGCAGTTTACGAAAGCGCTAAACAATGGAGATCGCTGTGTGAAGTGTCACACAGGAACGTTAAATTCTCGAAAAAGCAAGATTCAATTTTACTGGCACTAGACAATAAGGTTGAATCTTGCTTTTTCCACCCACTGTTGGGTATAGGATAAGATAACGATAAGATTCGAAGAGTTATAAAGCGATCAAATTTTCACAACAACATAAATACGAATAATTATTTATCTAAAATATATGAAAAATTTGGTGTATCTATGGTTTTGCGTTATTTGACTAAGACCCTGTATATTTATAATTATAAAGCCATTATTTTCGCTTCCTTGCTGTTTTCATCCACTGATTCCCGGCTATCCTGACGATGTAGTTTGACTATACTATATATATTATATAATCCATATGACTCTATGATCCAGAGGAAGATCACCGGCCCGGTGATCTCTCTCTTGATCACCATTCGGTATCAGCTCGGTAAAGCACAGAGACCTTATCAGAGGGATGAGGAAGTAAAGTAGGAACATTTCCTAAGCATTTTTTCCGCCAACGCTTTGGTTGCATCTTGTCTAGAGCATAAAATAACGCGTCCCTGAAGACCGATGATTTGGCTCGAGTACTCCATTCAAGTTTTTATGCCCCGTCCCTGAGAGGCTCTTGACATGTCGTAACTAAGTGCTCATAATTGAGTGAGTGTGCTCGCTTTATAATTTATTTTTGTAAAAAAAACCCGAATCATTTATTCCATATTGAATTGTAGCGCACCTTGTAGCGCACCCTAGTGATGTGAAGTGATAACACTGATGTAAGCACCTTTTATAGAGTCATACTAAATTAATCAGTTAGTGTTCCAATAATCGGCGATGGCTTCGGAACCTGTCACGTGGAATGCTACTTGCAAACCGTGGCATGTGCATATGTATTTTTTGGACGTGGTATCTGAGAATTTCCATCATGATGAATTTAGTAGTAAGAGTGTTTGTAAGTTTTGTATTTTTTTTCTAAATGGACTTTAATGCTGCAGGGCCGCAGATGGCCTTTGTGCTAGTTGCACCATCCTAGGTGCGGACCTGGGCTTGGGCCGTTACCAGGGGGGAGGAACTGGAGAGAAACGCCCCGGTACATATCTGTACCGTGAATAGGCGGAAGTGGAGACTCGTCGAGCCCGCCGGCGGGCTCCGTGTATTGGTGAAGTGTTTACTCTGTCGGGACTTGATGACGTCACCACCGCGTTAGCGGTGCTAAAGAGGTCATCGGGGTCACCAAGAACGTGTCTAGGTCTACGGAGGGTTTTCAACTCGGGTGACTCGATCCAGTCGGGGATAGTAGAGATTAAGGGGTGCGGGTGGGATGAATTAGGCTATGGACTCGAACTTAGTGTCTCGCTTGATGTCTATATTACGCGAATACCACGGCGCACCTCTGACCTTGTGCAAGAAACTATATTAGACTATTTGGAGTTTTTTGACATGAATGGAGTGGAAAAAGAGCGGATGCACGTTTTGTAAAGTGTCACCTTATTTTTAAGGGACGTTTTACTCTTTGCTGTACAAAAAACATAACCTAATATGTAGCAGGACATAAGCCGTCCTCAGAGAGCGCCATAGCGAATGGCCTTGGGCCACATCCATCCATCAACTTTCCGCAAGCTTTCAGATGTCATATCCTTTGGGTGGCAGACCTAGACTGCCCCACACGGATCGTGGTTGCTTTACTTTTTTCAAATTAGTTGTCAGACAGGCACACAAAGGCCTGTCGTCAGAAAAAACTTAAACATCTGATATTGCGTCACCTCTTAAACGAAATTCTACTCTTAGTTTTCTTTTCACGCTAACGCAAAAATGTCAAGGAAAAACTTGGCAGAAGTCACGTGACATTTCTATAGAAAATGCCATTTCCATACAATTCAATCTTTCTGTAGGCGTTAACGCCAACAGAAAGTGGTATTTATCTAGACAACCTGGATTATGTAAGTGTATGTTGGGTGTTTATTTGTTATTTATTATTTTGAGTGAAGGTTGAACTAAAGTGGTTCCTTAAACCCAGGATATATTGTAAGAGTCAAGAAAGCAGAGCCTCTTATCTAAGTGTGAAAGTTCATTGAGGAAGTTTAACTTTCTTACCGCATTGAAATGCAGTAACAAACAATGCGTAGTTTCTGGAGATGTTTCAACACTGCTATGCGATCACACCGAAACCCACGCATCCTTAAGGCAGCATTTCAGACCTCGCGACATGCGACCTCGCGACGCGACTTTTTTAACCGAAATCACAAAAGGAGGTTGTCTGTTTTTTTTTGTGTGTATAGTACGCGATATTTTCGCGAAATAGAAACCGATTTTTAATGATTATTTTTTTAATGGGTATTCTTGTAGTAGTCATATAAATATTATTAAAAAACCACCCCTAAGGGTGAAAAAATTGAGAATGAAATTTCATATTGTACTTTTTATCAATTTCTCGTTATTTAATGTCAGTTTTTATTTTTTCCTGTAAAAATTATCATGGCCATTTTCATGTTCGATCTATGGAGAGCGGTATCTATTAGGCTCTACCACTGTCCGGCCCGGTCCGGACCACGTATGAGACCACGCACAGACGTCAACCGACTCGACGGATGCGTCTGTGTTTACCACGAATGAGCCTCTAAATAGCCTACACATTGCCACTTCAACTTTTTAATTCTAATAGAAGAGTCTACGAATGTATATGCATTCATAGACTCAGCCTTAATTTCTTGATATTATTGACGGTAAAGAATAAAATTGTGCTGAGCAAGGTTCTTTTTGGCAGTACTATGCAAGATGCTAAGCTACTACTTTTTTTTTGGATGTTACATTTTTATCTATGGCATGTGTGATCAAAATAAATTTATATTCTTTCTTCTTTACAAACATTGCGCGCTACAAATTGGTCGCTAAGTTGCCATAGCCACCTTTATATGAACAATGACATGCCATGCCAGTCACCATGGCATTGACGTTGCATTGTGTTGACTCAAACCCATAGGTAGCACATTATTACAACCACGTTGTACTTGAGAATATCACCTAAAATGCTTATGTACATACATAATTATGTACATGTGTACGACGATAATTCATATTATTGTAATAGCATTTGTTTCAACTCCTGTAAAATTTTATAGTCTATGCATGTTTAAATTTGGCATTGATAAGAACGATCAATCAAAACCATATTTTATTAGGTTTGGTTTAACCAAAATAAGAATCGTCTATAACCAGCGTACAAAATCCATTTCATTCAGAACCAAAAACGAGTTGAGTAACCTTTAAACGTTGAGGAGCTTTACAGATCGAGCAAGCGAAGCGAGTGAGATATGCAAGTTATGTTGAAGATATCGGTATTAAGTATAGAGCCTGGCTAAGCTTCCAAAATTACATCAAAATCGTTCGAGATTATTTACAAACAAATAAAAAACAGTTATTTGTAAATCACGCAATAGTAATTAAGAGGCTATTATTCCTAACATCAGTTACAACAACTTTGGTTCAAAACTTTTGAAATTTTGAGTTATTTTCACATTTTTTAGACGTACTTCGGACGGCGATGAACAAAACACTAGGAAAGTAGCCTACGGCCCTCGCGTGCTTCAAAATTAGAGCACAAAGCTTCTGTACCATTGTTTCTTGCTCCCACAAAGACAAGAAAACGGGGAACTAGACGACAATAGCTTTATACAGTTTGTCTTTGTACACACGACCTCAGCCAAACTAGGAAAAAAATATGGTTGTTTAAAAAGCTGGAACAGCGACGGCGTAGCAATGTCGTTCGCAATAGAGCACGATATTGCGAAGCTATGCCGTATAGTCCCGGCATAGCTTCGCAATATCGTGCTCTATTTTTGTCGTATATACGAGTCGATGGTTTTTATAGCAATAATTAACTTGATATTCATTCGGATACCACGCGGACGAAGGACGAAGCTAGCACTAAAATAAAGCCTTTTACGTAGCCTTAAGCATCTGAGCTCCTAACGAGCACAGTATCTGCTAGCTAATGACTAATTGCTAATGGGCAGTGAGCAACACACAACGTAAACACCGAAATGGCTAATTGCCTTCGGAATAATAAGACCAAACTATAGAGACGCAGCTCTAAGAATTTTCAAGTGGAAGCAGCATAAGCAGCTCGCAAAGCTGGAATGAAAGGTTCTTGTATAACGACCACGAATGGAACGACGCTGAGTAGAAAGGTCGAAAAACCCGATAGCCATGTAGCCTAGAAACAAGATCATATACATCAATAATACTGGAAAATTTTCACACATCATCTAGCCCCAAATTAAGCAGAGCTTGTGTTATGGGTACCTACTACATTACTGATAAACTACTTATATACATTTCTTTTATTAAATGCATACATATTATACATAGAAAACACCCAGATCCGTGACATATATTTGCAGGTCATAAAAATATTTGCCCCGCGGCGGTAATCGACCCCGCAACCTTCTGCATCTTAGGTGGGCCAACGACCACAGCGTTACAGAGGTAGTCTAATTTATTTTAATCTATAAGTTCTATGAACTTATTTCTAACCATCTTATCAAAACCTTTCCTTTGCTACCCATATCGATGAAAAAAAGTACTTTACATTTGAGACAACATCAAAGGACGTAATCGCCGTATTTGTTTTGCGTCATTACCATTAGGGACTGCGAAGAAAATGGGCAGCGGCGCCATAGAGACACTTTGTGACACTTCATATACCTACCTATCACTCTCAGGGCCATGAGGCGTCAACAATATCTCATTATACCAATACCGAAAAAAACAACCTCAGTGGCGAGACGGCCCAGTAGCCAGCTGAGAGATGCAGGACAAAATTGTTTGCATGCTCTGTCTAAATATGCTCCGGATCTAAGTGTTGTGGTGCCATGATACTTATAATTGCTGATACTTACGATACAGGGAATCCCAGTGTGGGGTTAGGACTATTTAGGTATGTGACTATACGGTGTTAAAAAATGTATACTGTATAAATGTAATCGACGGTGAAAGGCTAGTCATCTTCGCCCTCCTATCTTATGCCTCTGCGGGCACAGATATTATAATATTTATACCGGAACGTATAGTATTTTCCGGTTATTTTGCAAAAGCAATGTATGCAAATAAACATTAAAGGCTCCGCTTTACACTTTGTTAATTGGAAAAGGTTCTATTTCCCACAAAATTGGAGTATACTGAAATTAAATCCTCCAGGTTATAGAAAACCGCTAACACACTCCATGTAAATGTAGTGGGAAAACAGGAGTAGTTGAAAAGCGTTTACCCTGGACAAGTATTTTCACTCGCGATTCTGACTATAACTAGGATCTATGTGTTGAATGAGTAGGACGCAAGATGTAGGTAGAGTCCAAAAAGCATTATTAGCGGCAGATTTTTAGCCAGACATACCAATGTGGTTGTTGGGCATAATCGCCGTATTTTGAACGAAAGCACAAAAACAATAGCAAAATAGATTAGAATAGAAAATTTTTAGCTCTAAACTCTACTGCCCCTAAATTAAAAAAAAAAACAAACACGCTCACGACTGTATTCCCCATGGTGGACATCCTCAGATACATACTCAGTGAGTAGATCTTTGAGGATACCAAGTAGGGGGTAGTCAGAGGCACGTCCAAACATTACATTTGGTACATGCCCGCCTTTTGCAAGTAGTAAGCATTCCACGTGACAGGTTGCAAGCCTATCGCCGCTTATTGGAATACTAACTGTGGGCACATGCCTTCGAATTTTTGGTTCTAGGGCATGCCGGTTTCCTCACGATGTTTTCCTTCACAGTTTTGAGCACGTGTTAATGCGCACATAAATTTTTCGAGTGGAAAAATCCATTGGTGCACGACCGGGTTCAAACCCACGACCTCCGGATCAGAAGTCGGGGTATCGCCCACTAGGCCAACACTACTACATAAATTACCATGCCATAAATTACCCATAAAATTGCCCATAAATTAATAGTAAAAAAAACATTTTTCACTTTTAACCCTGTGTGCAGCAACCATGGAATTGGAGTATACATTTAAAACCAGCTATCATAATAAAATGCGTGCACAACATTTTGTGTCTGTGCTGTTAACAGTTGAAGAGCTCCTTTATCTGGAGCTAATCCTGGATGTCGATTCAGGTCAAGCTGACCATCGGAACTGAACCAACATATGAAAATTCAACTGCGAGGATAAGAGGAAGTGGTTCTAATTTAGCTTGCAACATTTGACCTAAACAAACTAACATACATGTTTACAAGAAAATCAAAGGTTGTAAAAAATAGCTATCACTACACTAACGTACGAGTATCTTCAGGGAAAAAGCTAATTAGTTTCCAATGAAAAAAAGCGATACAAAATGTATGTCACCTTGTTTTTTTTTTAAGTATTGTCGTTCAGTATAGCGCGATTGGCCACAGGTTATGCTCTGCCATTGCAATTCTAAAAAAAAAAAAAAGAAGAAACAACCTTACAAGATTCTGACTGGTATAAATTGAAACTAAGTGTCTCGTCGGTAATGTAAACCAGCTGTTATTTTCGAGCTATGATGAAATTTAATATGGGGTCGTTACTCATGGTAGCTTATTCCGCGAATAATTTCGACTGGCGTGCTATGGAAACCATTATTTCCATCCGATCGACTTTGGGGGTTGCAATCCAGAAATATATAATTCAGTATAATTCAAGCCGCAGATATTGCTTATAACAAGGGTTGCAAATATACAAATGCTCGGCAAGTAACGGTGATGAAAAATATCGTGATTAAACCATGGAATGCTTGAAACAAAAATTTGAAAACATGTGTGAAAAGAGCCTTTACGAGCCGCACTGAATACTTTCACCACAATTGTTCATTCACCATTGGCCACTATGCCCTTTTCAGGGTCACCATACCAAACTGGCTGTCTAGACAAATACCACTTTCTGTTGGCGTTAACGCCTGCGGAAAGATTGATTTATATGGAAATGAAATTAGCTGTGGAACTGTTACGAGACTTCTGTCAAGTTTTGACTTGAAAAAATTGTATCAGCGTGAAAGGAAAACTAAGCGTGAGCTATTTTTCTAGAAGTTGGTGTTTGTCTAGATCCCCTTGTGATCACTGTCCTAACGCAAAAAGACCAAGTGGTGGAACGACGAAGATAAAAGTTTATTACCTTCCACATAGAGCACAGTTTATGATGCTCGCAGAATAATTTGCTGCTGACTTTAAAGGCGGCTAAAAAAGGCAGATTAATAAAGAAAATATTTTCTCATCTTACGAATAAAATAGTTTTTCTTTAGAAAGAGCTTTGGCGTAAGCTCCTGTAGTTTTAGTTGTCACTTTCGAGGTCTTTACAAGTCTCTTTGACAAATCCGCCTGAGTTTATTTACTACAAAAATGAATGAATGTAAAAAATCCTTGGGAATTGGAAAAGTGTGTTTCGTCCGGATGTCGACATTTTTTCATTTAGTTGGGCTAGAAGCACGGAATAATTTTAATCTAAATACCAAATTAAAGGTAACATGGATAACAGAGTAACATAATTAAGTCAAAGCTCGATAATATTAAAGATAGGGAGGGTATGCTATGTAAAAAATTACCAGCATATTATTATTCCAGTGTTGCCAGTATCTGAATCGGATAAGTTATTTAAAAAATATTTAAACAATTTGTGAATTTATCGATTTAATGTAGATGATATATTTTCGGGGCAGACAAGGAATATAATGTGGAGTGAACGTGGAATTTAACATGTGGGGCAAAACTCTGCGGGGCGAACAAATCGATATTTTAGCTAAATCAAAGTCTTTTATTTACAGGATAAATTAGTGAAACATTCCCTCAATAATTGCACAGACCTAAGAGAGAAGATATTCGTTTCATTTTTGCGAAAGCTGAAATACTCGTGCGGCTATGTTCCTTGTAGACAAAGGAATTCTACTTACATGAGGTCAAAGGGCGTCTTGCCGGCACATCTCAGTGAATACCTTTTCTACCGAAGAACCGACAGGCGTGCTCGCTGGATGGCATTCTAAGACGTCCTCGGAATTTTTATGTACGAGTCCTTTTTCGCTGAATTTGTGATTTTGACGATCGGTATCTATCTAAAATTTGTACCTAAGTGAAGTACCTAATATATAATAAGTATTATTATAAGTAAGCAAGTTAGCTTTTCTTACCTAAATTGCAGGAAAACTAGATCTCTAGGAGCTAGAATACTTTAAAAAAATATATACCTACTTACACATTGTAAAAACCATTGAATGCATTTTCAGTCAGATAAATTTCTTGTAAGAAACTCATAACTCATATATACAGTATATGTGTACTGGGTGTATTCTATGTATAATATGTATATATTTTCAAAAAAAATATATAAGTACCTACTTATATATTTTTACTATTTTATCTACATGACTGATATATTACCTAATATATCAGTCATGTAGTTCCTATAACACAAGCTATGCTTAATATGGGGCTAGATGCTGTGTGAAAATGCCCAATTTTATTATTATATAGGTACCTGGTATACCCCCGGTTGTTTAATGGTAACGCACAAATAACTAGGTAGGCTGACCGAGGTTTTATTTTGCGTAATCGCTGAGTACTACGAAGCAAAGCCGGGGGCTAAAGCTAAGTACCGTACACAATGAAATCTACATCAGTAACTCTCAGCAACCTACCTAACTACTCTACACTAAAACGTATACAAACTATCATTTCACGTTGTTCCCTGACCAACGCTTCAAAGATAGGAGGCACCGAGAAATACAACAACAACTCAGCCTCGAATCGGGAGGACATCTTTGTTAATCCTCGGGATAACAATTATCCCATGAGACGTAATTTAAAGATATAGATAGATATTATTTTAATATACACCACACATTATGTTCCTTACTAATCCATACAGAGCAAATTACATACTAATCGCGGGAGTACTGTGGGTCTAATCGCTAATAGCGATTTCTTTCAGACCTTACAACATTACAGTAGTGTGGAATGCAACTTTTTACGATCAAATATCCTAGTACTTTACATCTATCTATCTACCAACGAGCGATTGCCTACGACTAGGGGTCATTCCCTCACAATGTAAGTATTTTACCCTCCCAATCCCAGTCCCTCTGCACAAAATTTTGGCAAAGACTTGATTATTTTACAGACAGTATCAGAGAAATTTGTCTAAACTTAGTGCGGATGGAAATCATTATTTGAAGGCATCAACGTAAATTTACAAAGGTTTTGTACCTACTTAGTCAGTACTTAGTCGACACTTCCATAGGTACGTTTCTTATGATTTCAATGTACCTTATACCTACCTATCGACTATGACTATTAAACGTAGAATACCTAAATAAGTAAAAATGGTAGAGTTAGATCCTACATACTTTTTTGGTAGAAACGTAGTTACTTTCATTACGTGGATAGGTAATTTCACGAGCTAAAGACTAATTTAATTAGCTCAATATTTCTGTTTAATTAAACTCCATTCCTACAAAATACCAACAACGGCCGAACTGTTCGCGTGAAAATCTAACATTACACAAGTGAGTTATGTAGCATATATTAGGTTGGGGAAAAAGTCTTTTCGCATTATTGTATGTATGAACTTGTAATAAAATCTCTTTGGCTATACTATTTGTATCTGGCTGGTTTTGGTATCATTAAAAGTTTAAATTTTAAAGAAGATAATTCCAAATTCAAATTAGGAAAATGTGTGATTTTTATTTGTTTTTCGTACTGTCAAGATGAGTGAATCTAATGAAGAAATTCGATACATTTTAAAATTTTACTACAAAAAAGGTAAAAATGCAACGCAAGCCGCGAAAAAAATTTGCGATGTTTATGGACCTAGTGCAGTGTCTGTGAGAGTAGCACAAATTTGGTTTAAGCGTTTTCAATCCGGAAATTTTGATGTCAAAGATGCACGTCGCTTTGGTCGCCCTATTACGGATAAAATGGATGCCATTTTTGAAAAAGTGGAGCAAGATCGGCATATCAGTAGTTACGACGTAGCTGAAGAACTGGGAATTGACCACAAAACAGTTTTGGCGCATTTGAAAAAAACTGGGTACACAAAAAAGCTCGATATTTGGGTACCTCACGAGCTCACTGAAAGAAACCTAATGAACCGTGTTCTCATTTGTGATTCTTTATTACGACGTAATGAAACCGAACCATTTTTGAAGAAGCTGATAACTGGTGATGAAAAGTGGATCACGTACGACAAGAACGTGCGAAAAAGGTCGTGGTCAAAGGCCGGTCAGGCTTCACAGACTGTGGCGAAACCCGGGTTAACTCGCAACAAGGTGATGCTGTGTGTGTGGTGGGATTGGAAGGGCATTATTCATTATGAGCTGTTACCACCAGGCAGGACCATCGATTCTGAACTCTACTGCGAACAACTGATGAGATTAAAACAAGAAGTTGAGAGAAAGCGGCCGGAGTTAATCAACAGAAGGGGTGTGGTTTTTCATCATGATAACGCTAGACCTCACACATCTTTAGCCACTCAGCAAAAATTAAGAGAGTTTGGCTGGGATGTGTTAATGCATCCGCCGTATAGTCCTGACCTTGCACCTTCAGATTTCCACCTGTTTCGGTCTCTTCAGAATTCTTTAGGCAGTGTCAGGTTAACATCACGAGAGGACTGCCAAAACCACTTGTCGCGGTATTTTGAACAGAAGCCCCAAAGTTTTTATAGCAATGGGATCATGTCCCTGCCTACAAAATGGCAAAAAGTTATCGAACAAAATGGTACCTACATACTTTAGTTAAATGTAAATAAACTATATTAAAAAATGTTTTGAATTTTCTTAAAAAATGCGAAGAAACTTTTTCCCCAACCTATTATAATAAGTTACATTTAAATCTTGATCGCGCCGAAATTAATTTTAGCTTAAAAGGTTCTGACTAGGTTACCAGCAGGCTACTTAAACAACAGCACCTGACAAAACCGTTGTCTTCGGTGCTCATACTACTAGTGTATGAGCACCGAAGACAACGGTTTTGTCTTCGGAATATAAGTCAAAATATACCTCTGTCTTTGTCTTTTTACGAAAACGAGATACAAAAGTAAATGTCCTCTACAATATACAAAGGCGATGAGCAGTTAGAATTCTCGAGACCTTCCTGCTTAGCATGAAGACCCTAGACAACGGTTTTACAAAACGTTGTCACCCAAGACAACGTTTTGTAAAACCGTTGTCTTGGGTGCTTATAATAAGAGCACTTATCACACCTCTTCTTCGGTAGAGAAGACAATGCCGTCTCTGGCTTGTGCGTTAAGCAGAAACTGAACCAAAACCTTTGCGTTGTTCTCATGCTAAGCCTGCTGAAGACAAACGGTTTTGATGACGTCAATTCGCAAGAACCAATAACTGACGGTAATTTAGAGGAAACCGCGAAGCGAGCTGTGAAAATTGGTTACGAAATAAATGAACAGTAATACCTACCATAATACTGCAACCAAAGTTACCGACAAGCAGAGGTACCGTCAGAGAAGCTACTCGTACCTAAATAGTAAGTAGGTACAATAACATTATCATCTTTAGCATTATCAACAGCCTGTAGAAGTCCACTGCTCGACATGGGCCTCCCTTAAATAATACTATGAGGTGATCTTAGGCTACCTCCATCTACAGACTTCCTGCAACCTTTAAGATGGCATTGGGTGGATAAAGTAATAGGTAGAAATATTTAGAAAATTGTAATAAGCAGCAATAGTCGTGTCCATCGCGATAACCATCAATTCAATCTTAACTCGACTCGCGTTCGAAACCGCACACGTCAAATAACTTTCACATTTTTGCGCGCGCCGTCCGTCTCGGCAAACAACGCGAATGCAACAGCATTCCACAAAAAAATAAAACTTTTTCCAACTGAACCTCAGTCAACGCTCATTCCCAAAACAAACAGAAAAGCGCGCGGAACACCAACTAAAAAAATCCGTAAACAAAACAAACCTCGAGAAAATCCTTTGCCGCTCCAGATTTACGATTGTTAATTCACGTTTGTTGAGACACTATCACTGCACAATCACGCGCGATCGCATTCACTGTTAAAGCGCGGCGCGTAGTCGATGCTCGGACGTCTGAGAAAGACTGGCGTGAGCGCGAACGAGCTGCCTCCGCTGAAATCAAGGCCATGCAAAACGCTGCTCCCATTTCCCTCCATAGAAAGTGTTCGTATCCGTGATCCGTGCCCCTTTCGGGCAGGTGGGAGAAAGCACCCAAAAAATTGATAGACTGAGTCACTGAGATGATTCGGCCTTAGTCAATGGAGAGACGAAAGTGAAATAACCGGTTGTGGCGCCGAATCAGTTGAAACAGTTCACATCATTCGTTTCTTCATCATCATGATTCGTTTTCTTCGTCTTCCTTTTCGCGGAAATATTGAATAATGGAAAAGAAACAAAAGCATTAAGGCGCCTCCCTATGACTCTATTCTCATACAAACTCACTTTCGTACTTCAAGTCTTGTAGCGTTAAAATGTTACTTGTACCTAATTGATATAACCTTCCAAAACTATGCATTGGTTAGTTTCGATAAATAGCAACTAAAAAGTATGCTGCTTTTTTCACTAATAATGGAAAGCTCAGTCTAATACAAGTTCAATTATAACTCTACCTACTATTAAAACTCGCGCTGCTGCACTTGAAATAAATGAAATGATACTTGACTGGCGTACGTTTGTATGAAAAGAGAGGCACAATGAGTCTTAATATTGGCTTCATTTCCCGCTGGTGATTTTGAGTCCTTGCTAGCTTGAAGAGCTTTATGAATGTACCTATGTATTATTAATTACTCAAAGCGAAGCATAAAGAAATGCATTATTTAACAAACTCTGGAAACATTACCATCGGAGACTAATTTCGTATCCAAAATATAGCCACATCTTTAGCAGATTATATACGAAGATTGATCGATCGGTATTTTAGAACAAAAGATAGATAGATAAAATCTTTATTGCACACCAAATAAAAATACAAAAACACAGGATTTCATAAACATACTAGCTACAACAATAAGGTCTTATCTCAATCTCTTCCAGACAACCTTTGTACGAGTAAACCTATTTCAGAATAAAATATTATTAATATATACTTACATACGTAACTAGAAGCAATGTCTTGAGGGATATGCATTAAGGCCAGTCTATTTAGAAGTTTATTTTTAACCGTCTTCGTGCCCTTGTGCACCCTTGATCCGCCCTTGCACACGACCACGCAACTTCAGGCAGGCACTGTAGATCGATCACGAGTAGATCACACGATCACTGCCCGCGGCGTCATTTTTGCTGTGGTGTAAATAGTCTGACTGAAGACAATTTCTCCTGTCACCTTGTTCGTAGCCGCAATGATTCGTGGCGAACACTCCAGGGCTGCAAAGTGCTCGGTAAATTATGCAAAGTTGTAAATAAAAAGTTGGCAGCTTCTCATAAACTTGAAGCGCATTCAAGTCGATAAATAAGTGAAATGGCGCTGGACAGAAAAAGAATTTAATTTCGCTGATTGACACTTTTCTACTCTCGGTTCTGACGGGGACAGATTACTATTAATCTGACCCCGTCATTATTAGGTAGGTACAGTCAACGCCATCAGTCAGTCAACTGGTTACCCCCTGGGATTTAAAGATTGAATATATTCAGAAAAATTAACTAAAGATAAGTACCTCTTACTTAGAGCAAAAGTGTAGCTTGAGACTAAATACACATAAAGTTCAATCTCTAAACTTCGGGTTAACAGTGGAGTTGGTAACTCGGTTTAGAATATAGGTAGGTATTTAGATAAATAATGATTATAATATCGGTACACAATTTTCATTTGTTTATTTAGATTACAATTAAAATTACATGATAAGTGTTGCAAGCTCTTCTTTTATGTTGAAATATATACTACCTACTAAGTAAATAATATTTTATTTCATCAAGGAAAGAGTCTCTTAAATTAATTATAGACTGTTCAGTTTAGTTTAAATAAGCCTTCATATTTAAGTCACAATCCCTTTGAGATCCAAAATTTCAGAAGCCTAATTGTTTGAAAGTATTTCCAGACTTCGAATCTTACCGAGCATCTAAATACCCAAAAAGTTACCCCCATTAAACTTTGGCATTGCTTGAATTTGTCTAGTAAAGGCGGGTATCTACCAAAGAAACGAGGAGATAGCAGAGGTTTGATTAAATTCGTATCACAATATAATTGTATTATATCATTTGGTTCCTTACACATTATTCCGGCTCCGACGGACTATTTCGTCATTGGCTAAGGTCAGTGTTGATGCCGAAAATTGTAGACACCTGTCAACTGACTAGAATTTTTTTAACATAGCTACTAGTATAGTCTTATATTATCATTGTACATCTTATATTGTCTTATTTAAGTAGCATGTTATCCAACAAAGAAGATTCTTAACATCATAATAAGTTCGTCAACAAAAAACAACAGACATATTATATCATTATATATAGTCCTGACCCCACACTATGTTTCCCTGTGTCGTGAGTACCAGGAACTATGAGTACCACAACATTCAGATATCTACCGGAACAAATATCTGCAGAACATAAAAACCTTTGTCCCGCAGCGAAAATGGAACCCACACCTTTTGCGTCGCGTCGCTGCTTTCTTTCTTCCCCACCCAGCCACCGTTGAATAACCTCAACTAAGTACTAGTTTTATAATATCTCTCTGCCTCAACATAATGACTGTTTGTACTACGCTATAATGTTCATTGCTCTTAATAATTAAAAAAAAAACGAACGTGATTTATCGACGAAATTAAAAAAAAACGAATTAAGTACATCGCCTGACATGAAATTTGACAATAGCGTTGTAAATTATAATTAGAAATACAATCTTAAGCCCCAACATATTTCCTTTTAAAATCAGCCGACGCGAATATCCAATCGCTTTTAATCTAATAGGATATTTCCTCACAAGATATTTATAACATTGCTTCCCTTTCTTCTCGGGCCTTTACTAATAAACTGCTATTTTATGATACCCTTCTAAAACTGAACTTTGTTTATTCCTCATTTTATATAATTTAAGATGGGTAACAAACAACGGTGCTTAAGAATTACTAGAGATGTATTACTAATTTTATCTCATTTTGAAAATAAGAATATTTAAATATACTTTCAACGTAAGCGTATGCAAATTAAATCCATATAAATACATACTAATAATATAAATGCGAACTTTCAGGCCTAAGCCAATAAACCAATTTTGATGCATTTTAGTATAGAGATAGATGGAACCTTGGAGAAGGACATAAGGCAAGTTTTTGTAGCGAAAATAAAACTCAAAGGAGGTGAAATCATGGAGGAAAGTTTGTATTGGAAACCAATCATTTCTCAAGTTAAGAATATAAAAATTAATCATATCTATAGTTTTGGTAAGAAATAAAGAATGTTACTGCGTTTTTTACCAATCAAGGTAAAATAGGGAATGATTTAATTTTTTTTAACACATTCACTGCCAAACATATTATTAAAATAATTAGCCAGGAACCAAATTTTTTTAAAGCGTATTTTGATAAAAATATAAATATGTATATATATTATATATAAATATAATATATATGTATATTATATATAAATATAATAATTAATAAAAATATGGATAAAAGTAAATTGTTATTATTATTCTTTTAATAAATAATAACCTTTTTCGGATCCGAGTGTTCGGCACATAGCGCGCCCGGTGCCGGTCACTCGGATCCGAAAATTATTTGAATAATTATTTACTAAGGAAAACATTCATAAATCAATCATAATTGTCATAATTATCAAGCTCAACACTCGGATCCGAGTGGGGAGGGGGGCATAGTAGCAGTTACACTGTTAGAATGAAACCAATACGCGTTTTCGTAAGTTGAATATGTTGTCAGAGTGGCCGCGCAAACTAACATAAACTGCCTCAAACGCCGGCGGCTTACTGACGCCTACAAAATACACGGCCCGCTCGCTCGTATCCGAGTGGGCGGCACCGCTCAATTCAGTGCTCAACACTCGAATTCGAGTGTTTGGCAGTGAATGTGTTAAAGTACTAACTTACATTTGGATTTTAAACAGACTAAAGATACCTATGTATCTATAGTATATCTATATATACTCAACGCTGACTGATTTACATAAGTAGGTACCTCAGAGACTAGACTCTTTATCTATACTAGTATTATAAAGAGGTAGGTATAGTTGGCATGTTTGTATGTAGGGGGGAATATCGGCCATCAATAGTTATACAAAAAAGCCTAAGGCACCATATTAGTTTAATATTTCAGACACAGTAACGCGTTTTTCAAGTATTCTCTATGAATTCTTATTAAAATGAATAGTCTAGTCATTATGAAAATTTCATGCAAATAAAGTTTGCCTTTTACAGCATGTCATTTGATGGAATTGTTTAAGAGATAATATGAAATGAAGCCAAGTAGGTATTGCGGCGCTATAAATGGTACTGGCAGTGCGAGTGCGTGGATGAGGTAGAGCGGGGAGCGGGGAGTGAGGAAAGGCACTCATATTATCACGTCAGCGCGGACGAAGTCGCGGGCGGAAAGCTAGTATTTTCATAACGAAGAAAGTTTACTCCAAGCTCCCATTATAAAATTAATAAAAACCCTACTAACATAAGCCTAGGTTTCGTTATGTTTATTTATGAGAAGTTTTAAAATATGTTGGATTGGCATCGCATTATTGAGTCGTGGTGGTGTAACTTATCATGGCACTCTTTTGGGTAGATCTATTTTCAGCGGTGAACGTCCAGAGGCTGTGGATGATGATTATTGGTCTGTCTACATTCACCTTTGTGGCGCAGTGGGCGAAGGCCCGCCTGAGACGCAGAAGGTTGCGGGTTCGATTCCCGCCGCTGTAAATATTTGTCTCGTGATCTGGGTGTTTTCTATGTATAATATGTATGTATTTACAAAAAAAAGGATATTTATGTAGTTCCCATAACACAAGCTCTGCTTACTTTGGGGCTACATGATGCTGTGTGATATGTCCATCGTTATTTATTTATTTATTATTGTACGTGTGCTCAGAATGCCAGCTAAAGTCTCGCAGACAAAATGCATTTTGATTATTCAACTTTGTAAATGTATCTCGTCGCGTCGTCATCTAGCGAGGTCGACGACCACTAAGCGACGTCACAGAACTATTCAAACTCATCTTTCTTGAAGACTATCTATTCTAAGCTATTCAGTCAAGGTTTTTGACCGACATCTGTAAAGGAAAAGTAATACGGTCTACCGAAATCTTACCAATATTATTAATATACAACTAATTCATATACAATTTTGTTTGGTGGTTTTGAAGTTTGTTCTTATTTGGATGAAATTTGGAACAGCTATCTAAAATAAAACATAGGTTACTTTTTAAACGGGCACCATGTCGACGAAGCCGTGGACAGAGGTAACTGTCTCATAAGTTAGGTTAAATAACATAGAGTTTAGTTTGATATTTTCATCGAATCCTATCCTTCTAATTAGGTCCATAACCTAACATATGAGCAGCAAAACTCGATCAAATCAATCCTACTACTAATATAAACGTGAAAGTTTGTAAGGATGGATGTTTGTTACTCTTTCACGCAAAAACCACTCAACGTATTTTGATGAAACTTTACAATAATATAGCATAAACATCAGAATAACACATTTTACTTTTTACCCGGTAAAGCGCGGGCGAAGCCATGGGCAGAAGCTAGTGTTGTATAATTCCAAAAATTCAACATTGGCGAGACTCGAACCCTGTCTGTGAACACTAGCTTTAAAAATCGAGACAGATTTTTAAAGCTAGTTCGAGATCGAGAACTTTCAGTAAATACGTTTACGTAATCGATGAGTCGATAGAGTTGCTGATTGATGGAGGACCCTCTTATCGTGAGAGACCGCTAAGGCCTGTCTACTATAAGGTGGATCTGTCATTGTCATGTCACACCCCTAAACACCCCCTCGTAGTTTTGCGACGCGATGACGCAACTGTTCACAAGGGCAAAACTAATACTAAGAAAACAAACTGATTTCTGATAATTGTCGGTCGTATAACTATTATTTATCTTATGCGCATATTGGGATAGACTGGAACTAATGCATAAGTGTCTTAGCTTTGGCGGTGTATGATATTTAAGGTTATAAACCTACCTAACGAAGGAAAGTTTAAAAGTTTTTGCTTCTTTTAAAAACTAGATTTTGCCTTTGTATCGCCCCGAAAGATCTTAAATGAATACTATAGAGTTGTCAAATTTTTCTGCCCCAAACTTGACTAAAATAGATGACTTGCTGACGACTCGGACACAAAATATTCGGACACTGTGTCCGAATTGACACATTTTAGTTTTTATATATTTTTTACTGACAATTCGGACACCTTTAATTAGAGCTGTTTACTACAGTCAGATAAAAAAGTTATAAATTATAATACTTATGTAGAAAAAAACGTTACTAAAATTATTAGAGTGGATTTAAGGCGACAAATCGAACAAATTGTATTGTGTAACCTCTGATGCGTGAATTGCTCGCGATTGTCGGGGTTTACCCTACACGGATATCGAAGCTAACAAGTTGTACGTACCTCAATGTTCAGAATTAATCAAATTACCCCTTTCACGTTCTATAAAGCATCGTTCCAATTCCTTGTTTCCTTTCAACCGTGGTCTGTGATTTCAGAGTAGGTACTACTTACTTTTTTTATAACATATTCGAAAACTTAAATCTATTCTAAGCCATCGCAAGAGATAACTTAGTACACTAAACAACAATACTTACTTTGGGTTCAAGTACCTAATTATAATTTATGCCATTATGTAAAATTTTTACAAGCAGATCTTTACTAATCTGGAAAATTTGTTTCAATTTCTTTAAATATTAGTCCATACGCGGATATCAAAAGTCGTCCGACCGATATTTTGTATAATTTGATATGACAACAGACTAGCGTTGTGTGGTAGGTATTTTGATTACTTCATCAAAATACCTACCTACATGTATCGCAATTAGTACTACGTGAATTTGTAACGACGGGAATCACACGTGAATGTAAATATTTAGGTGTGTTTGTGACCCTCCTCAGCTTTATTACGGATTCACAGTCACAGTAGATAATTAATTATGTTAGTCATCACGGGCGTCTAGTTATCCCTAACATAAGCCCTATGTTACCCACAAAATCATTACGTAGATATTGAAACAGTGTTCTATCATTATAACCTGTCGGGAAAAGTCATGAATTTGAGACACACGTTCTATAAGTCACCTTCATTCACATAATTTATAAGAAACATTTTGAACAATTGCAAAACTAATATATATTTAAAAATAAGTTTAAAAAAATGTTTTTTTTTATTTTAATAAGACTCCTATAAGCGCCATAGTATGTTAGTAAATACTACGTGCTTTATAGTAGTCTGTGTCTAGCTAACCTAACTGATCGCGTCAGTGTATCAAGTGATACTGAGCCTCTGCAGGGGATCTCACTGATTTCCATGGCTATTGAAATGGAGGCATGGCATTAGCCATGGCTCGTACCATCGGATGGGATGAATCGTATAACGCTATACAAATTAGCATGATGGGCCATGGATGGACAGTTGAAATGGACGAAATTGGTTCCCATTCAACGTTCCGTTTTTTATATAACTTATTATGAGATAATTTGTGGAAAAAATAAAAAAAAAACTGTCGAAAATTTATGTAGGTAATTGGTTATAATATAAAAAAATATGTAGGTATAAAACACAAACGGGCTCACGACTGTCTTCCCCATGGTGGACATCCTCAGATACATACTCAGTTAGTACATCTTTGAGGATACCAAGTAGGGGGAAGTCAGAGGCACGTCCAAACATTACATTTGGTACATGCCCGCGTTTTGCACGTAGTTAGCATTCCACGTGACAGGTTGCAAGCCCATCGGTATAATACGAATAAATATCAACTAGAACAAAATATCTGTTTTTTTTTTTATATTGCAGTTCGTGATTTACTTTATTGAGGAGAGAATTCGCAGTAACGAAACATAATTTGTACGAAAAAAAAAATGGCGTCCAATTGTGTTTGGCAAAATAAATACTTACTTATGTCAAATTGTGTTTGGCATTTATTTTGTATTTTGATTGTTGTGACTTTATGTTGTGTGGTCGTATTTCGTAGTTTTCAAGTTAATTTTATTTGTATCATAATATGTAAAAAAAATATGTGGTTTGATTTGTAAAAAAGTTTATGTTAATATTTTCGGTATTTGTTTGTCATTTGCACGTTTCGCTAGAACTATCGCACTGTGAAATAATACTACAGTGTCTTCCGGTTCGTTGGTTCAACTTTGTTCTTGATATCCAACTTGATCTTCATTCCCCGGCGGCTGGAGGTTCTACGAGGTTCCATTTGAAAAGTGTCAGTATCATACAAATCTCGCAAATACCACCATCAAACACCCCTAAACATTTCAATCTGAACCACTTAACAGTGAAATGGCGATTCACAGAGCCAAGAGGTATCCAATGACAAACGTATACCCTAGTTTGCTAACTTGTGAATACGCAAATTTTTAAGTATGGGGAAGAAAGTA
This sequence comes from Perizoma affinitatum, assembly GCA_961405105.1. Lineage (NCBI taxonomy): Eukaryota > Metazoa > Arthropoda > Insecta > Lepidoptera > Geometridae > Perizoma > Perizoma affinitatum. The sequence continues at coordinate 8,527,457 of OY560205.1, read as the reverse complement.
ACCCCGTGGAACTATTTTGCGATTTTGCGCAACGTTAGCTTTCGCTTCTAAACGTTGTCTACGTTGTTTCTAATAAAACCAATAAAATAATGCCTGCCGTCTACCGGCTAATAAAAACCGAGGAAGTAGGTAAAGTACCGTTGAATTTTCGATAAGCTCTCGAATTGAGGGGCGGCGCAGGAGCCCAAGTAATAGCGTGACTTTACGGAAAGGCTTATAAATGAACTAAGATGGGATTAGTTCGTTTTCGTAAAGCACAATACGTGTAAAACACTACCAATTTCACCTTGTTATTCATATAGGTTGATTGATGGAGGCAGTTAGACTTGGATGATAGAGTTCAGAGTTTTTTTAAACAAATCTCCGTCTTTAATTTTTAATAGTGAAAACTATTAACTTAAAGAAGATAAATAGTAAAAACGGAACCCTTACATTTATGCATAACTTCCAATACAAGGCCGGTCGTACATAAAATATTTTGCTTAAAACGGAAAAAACGTTTAAACGGAAAAGCATCATGAAAAAACCGGCATGGGATCGTCAAATTCACAAATTAGAAGACATTTGTGCCATCGTGTATAGTGGACCAATACCAACCACTAATATGAATACGATAAGTATGGGCAATGTTTGGACCTGCTTCTGACTACCCTACTTAGTATCCCCTGGGTGCTTCGTACCGAGAATGGATCTAAGATTATATTATTATCAGGTTTAAGGACATAAACGCGACAGTTTGTGAAGATGAATGTATAATTGTTGATTTCACGCAAAAAATTCTAAACGGACTTGGAGAACGGACTTTCTTTACGGTAATATAGCTTATACATCAAAATATCACATAGGCTACTTTTTATCGCGGTACCACACGGGCGAAGCCGTGGGCAGAGGCTTAATAGAGGCTATTTTTTTTATAAATTTGAAGAAGTGGCAAATTTATAAAAACCTATATTTAATTAGGGACATCCCAAATATATTATAAGGCACTAAGGCGTGCCTTGAACAGATTTAGATATGTAACACTTTCAAATAACCTATGCGTAAGGTAGTCACAAGTTCCGTTCCACGAGGTCGCGGGTTCGTTCCCGGAGGTGCCGAGTCATCGCTAGAGGCCGATAATTGCTTAACTCTTTTACGGTAGGTATTATTTTGTGTTTAGGGAAATGGGTCCTTTACTTCAAATATTTCGTTAGCAGAGGGTGGGATAATCCTATTTTACAAAATATATACTTGGGTCGGTACCTACTTTATTAAATGGGTGTAGATGCCTAATTTATGAATGGTAACCACTGTGTTGTCTTATGAAATTTGTTCGATACATTTTGTATTTTTATTTTATTCTTTATGACACGAAAAGGTAAAAGTTTGGGCGGGCTTAATGCTAAAAGCTTTTTCTACTAGCCCACAATAAAGGTATTCTAAAAGAAGGTTGGCGGTTTATCTTAATAGTGAAATATAAAAATATAAGCACTATATAAATTTAAGGTGTGTATTATAGTTGTTTTTAGTCTTTATTTAGTTCTTTGACTAATGAACATTCTCAAATAATGAGTTCACCTTGTTTGATGAACAACAAGTCCCAAATAAAATATTTATAAAAAACTAGTAGAGTTTGTTGCCTGATTCGTCTGGGCGAGATCACACGCGAGGAATCCGGCGTTAATTCACTTCAACATTTTAAATTCACGTAGTCTATAAGATAACGTTTCTAAATGATGTTTGTGATTTCAACGAAAATAAAACTTTGGAATTTGATTTATAATCATTTAAAATCAAATTCCAAAGTTGCATTTGTACGTCATTTGCATAATTTTATTTGCATTTGTAATTAAAGTTTCAGTTGTATTCTAAGTTGTTGCCTTTGATAATAAAATTTAATAATAATAATAATGCTGGACAATTCTCACACAGCGTCATTTTGCCCCAATTAAGCAGAGCCTGTATTATGGGCACTACATGACTGATATACTACTTATATACCTACTTTTGTAAATACATACATTATTATACATAAAAAACACCCAGACAAGAGACAAATATTTGCAGATCATACAAACATTTGTCCCGCGGCGGGAATCGAACCCGCAACCTTCTGCGTCTCAGGTGGCCTTTGCCCACTGCTCCACAGAGGTTGTTAATCGTGATGATGACACCTATTGTACAGTCAGCAACAAAAGTAGATTACCATTTAAGATTTTAATTTAACCAAGTGTACTGTGAAGTTTCTACGGTCTAAAAATGATTTAGTTATAATATCATTGTTCTTTGGAACCCGTAGACTCTAAATAAGAATTTAAAGTATTCTCTCATATACTTCTTATATGTAAACTAAAAATACGAAAGTTTTGATCTTTAGATGTTTGGACAACACCATAGCCTACTTTTTATGGGTACCAAGCGAGCGAAGCCGTGGGCAGGGGCTAGTTAAGGTATATCTTGATTTACGATTTCCTAATTAAAGTTGATTCTGAAGAAAAAGATTAAACGTAATGTATTTGTCACGTGAGTTACAGAATTAACATTACCTTATCTTATCTAAGAGATCATATTACCATCATACGAAATTACAAAAAAAAACTCAAATAATCTGGTTGCGGGTTCGATTCCCGCCGCGGGACAAATGTTTGGATATGCAAATATTTGTCTCGGGATCTGGATGTTTTCTATGTATGTATTAATAAAAAAAAGGATATAAGTAGTATATCAGTCATGTAGTTCCCATAACACAAGCTCTGCTTACTTTGGGGCTAGATGATGCTGTGTGAAAAATGTCCAGAATTTTTTATTTATTTATTTAATGTTAGTTTTGTGTAGGTACCTTGATGAGCTCTGTTCCCCGCACTAGGTCTCGTTTTTATTAGTTTACTTTTTTTGCTGACTGTGCATGTACGTCGCCGGATTTGAAATCGGTGTCAATGGTCAGACCTTGCTTGCGTGAAACGTCGGGCTTCCCAGGCTGAGTCAACAGACAGACATTGCTATTACAATTACAATAGATACGAATACGTCCGTTTTGTATGGTAATTTTGTGACTAGAGGCCGTAACACAAAATAGGCCTTTGATTGATTTTAGGCAACGCCGACGTGACTGATTCAATGACAATCGACGCTCATCATGGAAATCATTTAAACAAATATAGGTACTTTTCCATTGATTAAAAACCCGTGATTACATAAAAAAAGAGAGGTGTCAAGGGACACCCGGATGGAACGAAGTTCCTTTCGATTAATTAGTGAAGGAATTGTAATATTTTTTTTTTTTAGCAAGCCTACTTAAAAAATAATAATAATAAAATAAATGAAAATATCTGGCTTGCTTTCTATAAGAGAGAAAGAGAGACAGACAGAGAAACATGCGCACGCCGCACAGCTTACAACTTTTCGTGAGATATTTTTCCGTCTAGCCCCCTTTCACAACGCGCGATAAAGAACTTCGTTCCAATATTTCTAGGATGATCATTGCACATCGTTCCGTGGATACTCTTTCTCTGTCGAATCAGTCCGGCTCTGGAATAAACTAACATTTGAAATTAAAAAGGTAGACTCTAAAGAATGCTTCAAAAGATTAACTAGCAAACACTTCCTTGATGAGTTGTATTCATAGTTTATCTTCTCTACCTTCAAACTATTATTTATATGTATAAGTATAAGTATTTTACGCCCATCCTTCGAATAGGCGTGAAAAGGATGTTGGAAGAGCCGATTTCAAAAATCTAGTGAGATAAGTTTCAGTAATTGTGTTGTTTTTTTTTTATTATGCCCTGATGTAATCACTGTATATATTCAAATTCTTTATTCAACTAACATCAAGACATCATAACATCTAGTTGAGAGATGTAAAAAAGCGACTAGAAGTTTTAACAAAAAGCATTTTAACAAGTTTTTTTTTGCATAGGTAATTTAGATTCCTATAGCGTGCTTTACAGAAAACGCATTTCTACCAGCCAACCCAATATGTTGTGATTGGCGGTAAGCGTGCTACAATTTATTAATTTATATTTATAAATTGTTATTAGCATATACATATGTTTAATATATATTATTTTGTAAATCTAATCACATTACTTAATATGTATATTTATAGGCACTTATACTTGTACATATAAATAATAGTTTGAAGGTAGAGTAGATAAACTATGAATACAACTCATCAAGGAAGTGTTTGCTAGTTAATCTTTTGAAGCATTCTTTAGAGTCTACCTTTTTAATTTCAAATGTTAGTTTATTCCAGAGCCGGACTGATTCGACAGAGAAAGAGTATCCACGGAACGATGTGCAATGCTCGGGAGTGTCTAGAAGGAGATTGTCAGAAGACCTTAGTTGTTTTTCATGTGTATCAGACCGAAAAACACGTTAATTAGATGCAAAAACAAAGTAATAGACATCATCACATACAAGCCTTAAAATGGAGTTGAGCGGACCAGTACGTACAGAAAACGACAGGTGGACCCGAAAAATAACCCAATGGAAGAGCCCAACAGGGAAGAGAAGAGGGAGACCTCAAGAAAAATGGCAAGATGATCCTTTGCTTTCTTCATCCATGATCTTGGTTATCCAAGATCATGGATGAAGAAAGCAAAGGAATGAAAGTATTGCGGACTTTTGGAGGAGGCCTATACATACCCGCTAAGGAACTTAATTAGGTTTTGTAAATATTTTGGTACTTGGTAATATTTTGGTACATTTAAAACAGTGTTTGAATGTTATAAATGAATGTAGGTTATTATATATATCATGCTTTTCATCATTTATTACAGAACCTCCATTGTTACTTGTGGCGATAAAACCCATCTAAGGACCATACAAATCGATTTAAAAAAACCCTAAGCTGAAAACCATGCTACACGCAGAACACAGAATTCAATAGTTACCCACCACTCACGCTTTCACACAGACAATGCATCAAAACGTGTCACGTGTCACGTAAACATTGTAAAAAACAAAATACACCTAAATATGTGTATTACGCATAAAGTTTTTTTTATATTATGGCAATGTGGCATGTTTATGCCAGATTTTTGTTTTTTCACGCCTGTGTTATATGCGTGTGTGCTGTGTTTGCTAGAGACGTGTGAACTTCTTTATTTGTCTGAGGTCGCAGACAAAAACACTTTTATTGATCTTATTATCCGTTTCCTTTTTACCTACTTACTTTCAAATCCATTTATTTTCACTGCGCATTTGTCAGGCCGATATCTTGTAGATTCATAGCTCTATACGAGTCGGGAGAACATGTCAAAAAAGCAGCAACATCAAAACAGACTGAATCGCACGGTATCCTGGAATAAAACTGAATCAAGAAGATTAAATTAAACTCGCGCGTTGCTGACTCTGAAGCTGTAATTTCACCGGTAGTCAATCCTTCAAACCGGAACATAGCAATGCTAGTATTACTGCTTGACGGCAGAAATATTTATGGTAAATTGGTAGCACTTTCCCGGACGAGCTCTTTTACAAGGAGTTCATTAACAAATGAGGGAGACCTCGCATTAAAAAAAGACACTTTTTTAATGTCAGCAAGCTGATCGGATGCCATCATCAGATCTCTTCCGTCTCCTAAGATGGATGACAGATCTTCTTAATTGATAATCTGTGTTTGGGCTTATTTAGGAAGTTCCGATGCTTAATTTCATTATGCATTTCTTTCTAAGATGATATTGTTTAACCATAACTTACCTAGAGATCAAACACAAGTAATCTACATAAATAAATAATGCTATAATAATAAGGACATTTTTCACACAGCATCATTTTGCCCCAAACTAAGCAGAGCTTGTATTATGGGAACTACACTACTGATATACTACTTATATGTATATATATTTTTGTAAATACATAGGTACATATTATACATAGAAAACACCCAGACCCGAGACAAACATTACAAACATTTGTCCCGCAGCGGGAATCGAACCCGCAACCTTCTGCGTCTCAGACAGGCCTTCGCCCACTGCGCTATGGCGTTTCAGGATTTTAAATAAGATTTCTACAGCCCAGTGTTAAAGGTACTGCAGGTGGTCTTATCGCTTATAAGCGATCTCTCCTAGACCTTTAGGTGGAGAGGATTCGATGTGATTTTGAAAATGGCGGGGACACATCATCGGTAACACCCACATAATAAACAAAATAAATAAATCAATAATGCTGGATGCTTTTTCACACAGCATCATCAACCAAACTAAGCAGAGCTTGTGTTATCGGAACTGCATGACTGATATACAATTTTTTTTTATTTTTGTAAATACATACATATCATTATAATTATTATAATGCATGTATTAATTTTAATTTCATGGTCGCTGTGCTCTAATTAAGACACTTGTGTTTTTCAATTCATCTTAACCCTGTGTAGACATATAATACTTTCAATCTTCTTACAATAAACTAGAAACATAGTCAAGTTCATTTAGTAGGTACCTAATGTATTTAAAAAAACGGTTTACCGTCTGTAATGTATTTTTTGTAAGACTTCAATAAACATTCTAGAATAGAGTTAACACGTCACTAGCTAGCTTCGCAATAGTTGATTGAATTAAAACGGCGTTACCGATGGTCATACAGTTTTTTGTAATCGTTTGTTATTAGCTTCGAAAAGAAAGGTTTAAATATGTTGTAAAGCAACGCGTCACATATGGGGCGCTGCAGTTCGAGATATTCTGTTACGAAACAAGGTTTTAAATTATGTAAAAACAACTTGTTTGGTAGAGACGCTCTACTATTCAAATAACTGTTATGATTTCCATCTGAGTTCTTGGCAGCGAGTATTCTTCTGTTTGCCCATAAAAAAACATCTAGATTGCAATGCAGTATAGGTATATCTGAGAAAGTTCAGTACGTTTGCTCGGCCGAATGCCAAGATAACGAATTGTTAAATGGCCGCGCCTGGTGGGCGCCTGCTTTTATAACTACTGCTTGCTCTCCTACTTTTTGAAGGCGCTTTCCAATCTGCATTCAGTTGGTTAACTAGGTAGGTACTTAGAAATAAATATATAATTTATTGATTTGAACCCAAAATCACAAACAGATAGCAAAATACTAGGTAAAGTGTAGTCTTGGTAAAAACTTAGCATAAAGAAGAATTATGTGTTGCTTGAGGTCAAAATTAAGTCCGAGTCTAGAAGTTGCTGCGCTGGTTTTCAAACAATACCTTTGTAAGAATACTAGAACATAATATACTTAAATAAATACCTTCTCAAAAGTTGATTCACCCATGATACACTAAAATGTGATTTTATTTTATTTATGACACAAAATCATACAAATAATACATAGGTAATTAAATTTTACTTTATGAAATAATAATTATTATTTTTTACTTCGTAATCTACCTACCCTTTGACAGTTCATTCAGATTGAAAATGCACTAACACTTTCTCAAAACAGTGACGGGAAACATCATGAGGAAATCAGCATCTCAACAATGTGCCATCCTGTTAGTGTTGCAATAATCGGCAATATGCTTGCAACCTGTCACATGCTAAAAGCTAACAAAACGTTAAATGTAATGAATGAATGCAAAACCTTTGTCATATGTTATTTTTGAACTTGCCTTTGGCTACTTGGCATCCTCATGGATCTGCGGATATGCAACATGGGGGTAACTGCCATAAGCTTGGCAGATTAAGGCAAGGTGACATACTTAGCTTAGGGAGATGTTACAATCTTAAAAAAAAAATATATATATAGTATGGTTAGATTATAATAGATAGCCTAAAATAGTGGATTGATTGTATATCCTCATAAAAAGATCGCAAAGCAGTTTTTAATAATTTTGCGTACCACCGTTCGCAATATAAGCTGTAAGTACCTAGTTTAAAAGATATGTAGTGACATATTTTTTAAAACTATAAACTAAGTTGGTACCTACTTTCATATTTATCTACAAAATCGTCTTTGTCGTAGGTACGTACAGACACGAATTCATATATCATAGGTTTCATCTTCTACACTGTCTTTCAAAATCTTTGTGTTTCAAAAATGTTGATAAGCACAAAAAAAAAATTAAGTACCTACCTATGTAGGTAGGTACCTAACTCAGACATAAATTTATAAACAAAAATAATTTATTTATAGGTAGGTAGCTTGAACGCCTTAAGAATTTGCATAAAATTATAATCAGGGTCCTAACAGCCAAATGTTTATTTTTTTTATTTTTCGTCCCTTTGATCAGTTTTGTAAATTTACCAAACCGGTTCCTTTCAAAATCAATATCTGCGGCGAATCTGCTTGAAATTGTAAACAATTGTCCCAATTTTGAACTTTTTTTTGGTACCTAATAAAACGATTGCTTTTACAATCGAAGTGTAAACGCCCGGTTAACCTCACCCAATGGTGGTGGCGGTTTAGATCAAAACATTCACTCGAACTTTGACAACCATTTCCCTTAGATCGCCATCCCCAGAGGCATTTCGCTAGTATAATTAGGGAGCAGGTGGACCGGCCGGAGCAAGTTACGCTTTTATTTTTACCAACGACGCAAGGAGACAGTAAATGCAGACATGTTGTCTGTTTATAGGTATGGTACGTTCAAAACGGCTTAGGGGCCATCCATAAATTACGTCACAGGGGGTCAACAAAGTGACCAACAAAAGACAGGGTTTGGGGGGCTTCAATAATCATGAAATTCGTGTGACGTGATTTATGGACGGTCCCTTATTCATTTCAACGAAAGTTCTAGAACTAGGTTTCATGGCCACAAAACACAAGGCGGGGGTTTGAAGATATTTAAAAAAAATCTTGTATTCAAATAAGTAGGTAGCTAAAATCACTGTCTGATTCTAAAGTGCCAGCCCTATATCTCAGTGGGTAGGTATATCCAACTCGGTAATGCGTCACTCAGTGACCACTAACAAAACATTACTCCTATAAAGTTGGCATTGTGTAGCGGTCGAGCTCAGTTGCATGCTCACTGTGCGTCGTGAATCTGACACAAGGAAATCTGGCAAAGTATAATTCAGAGCTAAAGATGCTGCGAGCCGTACTCTGCTTGGTTTCGGCTGTAGCCGTCAGTGGTAAGTACATAATGATACCTACTAATCAGATATTGGCAGCTATTGGTATAGAATTCTCAAAACCATTTTTTACCTTAATAAGAATCCAATATACAAGATCCAGCTAAGTATGTAATGTTAAGTCATGTAACAAACGCCTTTTCCGTTTTATAATACCTAGGGGTTATAAAATGGAAAAGGCTAGAAGCTTCTGGGGGTATAGAAAGGAAGATATTAACCGTGTCGTGGGTTTGTGTTACCCGTAGTTCGACCAGCGGGGCGATCACACTAACCCATGGCTATCGAGATGGCAATCAATCCACAAATTATATGATTATAAGTTATGTAAAAAACGGATGGGATGAATCGTATCACGCTAATTTGTAGGCTGGATGTGCCATAGATGGACAATGCGAATGAACGAAATTGATTCCTCATTGGACGCTCCGTTTTATACAACTTCTAATCATATAATTTCTGGATTGATTACAATCTCGTTAGCCATGGGTTAGTGTGATCGCTCTGCCGGTGTGGCAAGATTTGGGAACCTCAAGAAAAATTACTTTAATTTTGTAGCTAAAAAGAAATCCTTTATAAAACCACATCTGAATGCACGAAACATTCAATTTCAAATGTCTTATCTAAAAAAGGCAATCTTAAAAAGTCATGTTTCTTGTTACATTTGAAGTCAAAGTTTAATAGTATTTTTCAAACTTCGCGATCAGGAAATTTAATTATAAGTATTATACGGGTCTATATTGCGTTTACCTTTTTTTATTTTTTTCCTGACCTTTTGGCTGTGTTAAGCCGTGGTCACGTGTTGGCTGGAGTATAAATTGAATAACAAGGTATTTTTCTACAAAATTGGAAAATCCAGACATGTATTTCTATCAAGGCCCTCTTGTAGAGTTAAGAAACATCCTAGAAGACATACGAAGACGAGTCTAGGGTCACATCCCTTCATTAACTTAAAAAAGAGCTGATGTCCTTTAACGGCTTAACAGATTTTCTTGAATTGTAGCTAAGAACACTCTCGATCAAGTGACCTTCAAACAATAACAAACTAAATTAAAATTGGTTCACCCGTTTGGGACCAACGATGCCACATAAACAAATAACACCTTTTTGTTTTGAGTCGGGGATTGTAAAGAGACTTCTAGATGTTTTTAAAGAAAACCATTGTTTAAGTAAAGTAACTCGGTACCTACGTATATTCCTACAATAAGAATAATAATGTGAGAACTGGAGTCATAAACTTGGGTCGTAATTGTTTTTTTATGCTAAAGTATTGTGAAAAACGAATTCGAATTAGATACCACGTCAAAATACCTTAGTCTTTATAATGTTATAGTTTGCTGCGCTAAATTTTTCCAACCTAACCGGTGTTTATTTAAAGAATTGAATATTTTGTTTCAGGTATAAATTACGATGGACTTAGAGGTAAGAGTTACGCGAGTCCTTATAAATTAAGAACTTGTTGATTTATTAATGATGAATTAATTGGTGCATCACCGGGTTCGAACCCACAATCTTCGGATCTTTTGCAGTTAAATTCGGCTGGTCAGACGCGCTGGCGGACATGAAGTACTTCTTCAACATACCGCGCACCATCAGGGAGGTGGAAGCCGAAGGTTGGAGGAGAAACGAGCGGCCTAAAGGTCCCATGAAGGAGCTGAGAATGTACTGTCCCCCCGGCCGAGTCGTGTGCCCACTCTATGATACTGCCGGATTCATAGCTGGACTTCAGATAGCGGTAGATTTTTTTTCATAATACCTAGGTTAAGGAAGGGTGTTTCCGGTTAAATGACTTTCACACATCACAAACAAAGCTTCAAATATCCTGAGATGCAACGCATGAGGTACGTTTTTTCACACAGCATCATCTAGCCCTAAACTAAGCAGAGCTTATAAATACATTCATAGAAAACACCCAGACCCGAGAAAATGTTTGCATATTTGATGTGGATGTTGTGATACCATGGTAATCGTAGTTCGTGATAACATCCTAGAATCCTAGTTTGGGGTCAGGCAGGACTATGTAGATGTCTGTTGGGCGTTTATTTATTGAATGGTGTTGTAACAAGGCCACCATTTAAACTATACAATAACTGAGTTAAAACTTTCTAGAAATGTAAGTAGTTACGCATGATTCGAGGACCCTGCAGTGTCCACTCAAATAAATTAGATAAACGGCGGCAATCAATGGCCCGCAACGACACAATGGCCACAAGGAAGGGTTTTGATTTGCAAAAAATATTGCCTAGTTAATGCAGTGCTCATATTGCGTGGGGGAAATAGATAGACACATAAACTCTTTATGATAATTAAACTTTATATGTATGGTTTGAGAGAGGTAGTTTCGCCTTTGGGAGACTAAAACAATAAACAACTCTTTATTGCACACCAAATAAAAATACAAAAACACAGGATTTCATAAACGTACAAGGTACAATGAACGGTCTTGTCGCTAAAAGCGAGCAGAAATGACATACTTGCGTCGTCGGTGGATGAGTTACAGGAGATGGTAACAAGTAAGACGAAAGAAATGGATTTTGATAAAGATGAATGCATGACCGCATGTAATATTGTGATCGGTGGAGAGAGAACAAATGAAAGAGGTTGTATATCTGGGAGCTTTGTTTAGTAGGGAAGCATGAGGAAGATGTTGAAGTGAGTGAATGCTGGAAATCAAGTGAACGGGGCACTTCACTCCTTTATAAACAAAAACTTTATAGCCGGAAAGTGTCTAATCTGACACGACTAGCCGTCAATAAACGAGTGTAATATGGGGACGGAGACTGTATCAAATGCTTTAGAAAGGTCCAGGAAGACGCCGAGAGTTTTTTGTTTTTTATCTATATTCCTAACAATAGTATCGGTCAGTTCTACAACAGCGTCATCCGTGGACCTTCCTCTTCTGAATCCATATTGGTTTGAAGATAAGTTGTCATTTATTTGTAGAAAACTCAATAATCTTGTATTAAGGATTTTTTCAAATATTTTTGAGAAAACAGATAAGGCCTATAGTTTGTTACAGCCTCTCTGTTTCCAGTTTTAAAAACTGGATGAACCACTGCTTTTTTAAAGGCACACGGAAAGATACTATATGAAATGTCTAAATTGAAGATGTGGTTTAAAACGGGAATTAGAACATGTCTCGCAGATTTTACTATAATGGTAGAGATACCATTCCAGCCTGTCGCACTATTGTCTTAAAGGTTTAGGATGATAGATTCGATTTCTTGGTTGTCAACATTAATTAGTGACATAGATCTAGAGGAGGATGGAGTAAGAGAAAACACGGGCAGTGTGAGAGGGTTATAAAGGGAAGAGCTAAAATTAGATTGGGTTACAAGTTTAGAAGCAAGAGTTATACCAATGTTTGCAAATAAAGAATTTACTGAATCAACAGAGCGCGAAGGAGAGTCACACAATTTTAACAGGTATGATGAGGTTGAATCTTTCTTATGGAGGTTAGTGATTTGTTTAATAGCGTTCCAGGTATCTTTAGGGTTATTCTTGGCCTTTTGAATAGTTTTTTGATTATATTCGAGTTTTACTTTCTTTAGGAGATTATTGCAGAACTTACGATAGCGATGGTATATAATATAGTGAGTTTCATTATGGGGGTTACTTTTGAACTTACGATATAGTTTATCTCTCTGACGGATACATCGAAGGATGCCAGAAGTAACCCAAGGTTTAATAATACGTTGTCGGCTGGGTATTAGTGTTATACGACTCTCTATAGTAGCAGAAACAAGATTGATCAAGGTGTCAGAGATAGCCTCGGGGTCACAGGACAGAAAGAGCGAAGTAAAGTCTGTATTTTCCAAACCATTTACAATGCCTGGAATGTCAAGGCGTCGCGAGAGTCGATTTGAAGATGCCTCATTAACTTTAGACTGGCAGCAGAGGAATATAGGCAGATGATCGGTAATAGGAGAGTCAAGAATAAGATGTTTTTTTTCTCGTATTCCGTCAGGGGTATCAACGATACCCCTAACCAGGTCTCCCTAATTTTTGACTTAGCTCCCGTCCAGGAAAATTCAAGGGATTCAAAGTAAGCCAGTTTCCTACCTGTAATTTTATATGTTTCTGTTTTTACTGCTTCAAGTACAGGCTGTCTAGAATATTTATACAATGCCAAAAATGTAAATGAAAGTATTCTTGAAAAAAAAAACTTGTTTATTTGGCTTATCTACAGTTTCGAAAGAAGAGATCACCTGGAGACAAAAGTAGGTATAATAAAAATCTAAACAATGTGATGAAAGATGAGCAAGTAGGTAGGTACTATCTATTACATATTATTGAACAAAGTGATCCGACCAAAACGAGAACTAAGCACGAGTCAAGCTAGACAGAACTCCATTCAAAGCTATTGAATGAAATTGGAAATTGCTTGGTCAATTTGTACCAAGCAATTGGTAAAACTGTCCGTTTACAATAATACTTATCCGGTAATTTGAATCAAGATACTGGGTTCTAGAACGTTAAAACGTCTTCAATTCCTTGATGATTGCACGCCTATCTACCTTGTGCACGACATAATGTGCCCGTTGCCATACCTCAATCTGTTTCTTTTTTAAGAAAACAATCTTAAAATTCATAGGAAATCGTGTAAAGTAGGTACCCTAGGTATGAAGGAAACTTGGCCACGGAAACTTGTGTACAATCGATTATAAGTTGAAGGTTCAAAACGATTCTTGTGATTTCAATGAGTAAAATCCTATTTGACTTTGGCACCAGTGAATATATAAATAAATAAATAATGCTGTAATTTTTCACACAGCATCATCTGGCCCCAAAGTAAGCAGAGCTTGTGTTATGGGAACTACATGACTGATATACTACTTATATACATTTTTTTTTAAATACATACATAGTTTTCGTAAGAAAATACCCAGACCCGAGACTAATATTCGCAGATACAAACATTTGTCCCGCGGCGGGAATCGAACCCGCAACCTTCTGTGTCTCAGGCGGGCCTTCGCCCACTGCGAAACAGAGGTCGTCTTTATATTGTTACGGAACCCATATTGCACGACACCTACCTACACTTGCCTGTTTTATTCGTCGTTGCATTATACCTGCAGATTCCAGACGATGCCATGGACTCAGATTTGAAGCCTGAGAAGACGTTCGTGAAGTGGAGTGCTCCAGCAGCTGACGGCGAGCCATCGCGGGACTACTGGACGGCCGTCCAGTACTTTGTTTCAACCGGTATGTTAAAGATTGTCTGGTGGAGATCACTAATAAGCGATGAGACCGCCAATTGTAAAACATTGTCAAAGTTTGTAGTATAAAAACGCTCACGACTATCTTCCCTATGGTGAACATCCTCAGATACATACTCAGTGAGTAGATATTTGAGTATACCAAGTAGGGGGTAGTCAGAGGCACGTCCAAACATTACATTTGGTACATGGCCGCGTTTTGCGAGTTTGCATTCCACGTGACAGGTTGCAAGCCCATCGCCGCTTATTGGAACACTAACTGTTGGCACATGCCTTCGAATTTTTTAGGTTCTAGGGCATGCCGGTTTCCTCACGATGTTTTCCCTCATCGTTTTGAGCACGTGTTAATTCGCACATAAATTTTTCGAGTGGAAAAACCATTGTTGCACGACCGAGTTCGAACACACGACCTCCGGATCAGAAGTCGGGGTATCGCCAACACGTCAATTATTTATTCTATCTTACTTTTGCGGTACTTGGTCCACACATCCAAAAAAATTAATGAGCTATCAACCATTACGTACGAGTAGGTACATGTACAATTGAATTCTCTTTGGACCTCCTCCTAGTTAAGGCTTTAGGTTGGGTGCCGGTGTATCTATCTTTCCTGAAAAGCACAATCTGGGTCTCTTCTAGGTAAAAGTGAATAGGTTCTAGACTTCGTCTTCATTAATTTCATTCAAATAGGAAGGTATTTTAGTACTTTCCTGGACGAGGCTTTTTCACAAGGACCAAGTACATAAATTCACATAGATAACGTCTACACTTGAATTGACTACACTTTCAGATTCATTAAAAGCTGGCGCAGGTCCTACAATAGAGAACGGGGCAACATTACAAGACGGCGGAGTCTGGGTAAACGACGTCAATGGCAAGCTGATGAAGATTCCTCTGAAAGAGGGCGATCTCAAGAACACACTCTTCAAGAAGCAAAACTGCATTCCTAACATGGGTGAGGGTAGTTTTTATTCTTGGGATACGCAGGGTGAGAACTATGAAGAAGGTACACAATGGAAGGTTTATACCCAGCAGGGATATTATTGTTTGTTGATGATAATATGTCTGAAATAATAACAGTACCATAAGCAGAGTTGAATTAGTTCAAAAATGTGTTCATGTATGTTAAAATCCTCATGTAACTAAAAACAGGTACCCACTACTACTATAATGTGAGTAAGGAGAATCAATGTGAAGCGATCCTGCCCTGGTTTGTGATGGTGACGAAGGGAGAGGTGCTGGGCGTCGGATTCCAGACCTTCGGGCACCAACCAGCGACCAAGCACCGGCAGTGGTTTGAAGACGTGCCAAAAGGAAGACGGGCTTCATTGGTAGATATGAATACAAGTTAATTTTAACAAAATTGGCACTGATGTATCGCTGTTCTCTAATCTTCAAGTATAACTTTTAGATAGGTTTTAAAAGAACATTCGCAGTAGTACCATTGAACAGTACTTATTTCGTAAAACTTATCTAAGAACCATCCTTGAAGATATACAAATCGATTGCGAAGATCCGCATTTCAATTCGACAAGCCGCAGAGATGGTAGCAGATGCTATTACTGAAAAATATCGCTTTCACAAGTTAATTTGTATACATTTTAAAATCCCCTACGCATGTTTTTATGATCGATTGCAACAACTTGTGGCGATCCTAATCTATCTTACAACAATCTTTGAAGACATACCTACAAAACGATTGCAAATAAGCACATTGCAATTGAATGACGTTTCGGCGATAAATGGTAACAGTCAAGCAAACAAACAATCTCTTGTTAACGTTTTGAAATTATCATAATCATAATATTATTACAAAAAAAAATGTTTTAAGAAGTCTATCTAAGGCTATTTCTGGTCAATCCTTATTTTGTGTGTTTGTCAATCCTTATTGAATCCCGCTATCGCCGTCTAAACATTCCACGTGATTTAAACCTCAGATGGGTTAGCCCACATACCCCCTTTCGCCATCCCCGTCGAGGAAGGGAAATGCGTGGCCTTTTCCCCCCTTCAAAAAAAAGGTATTGATCCATAGGTGATTTAAATGAATTAAAACTTATTGACACGTTTTTTATCAGCTGGCAGTGCCTCACGCGCCGGAGTGTTATCTGGACTTGTATGACAACTATGGGCTTCTCTCCATCCACATCTATTACATAAACGAGCCTTGGAATATAAAATGCGAGTAAGTCTACTCCGAGAATCAGCGTGAGGCGTTCAGAACTGACAACTGCTTGGGAGTAAAGGTTCTAGACGCAGTATAAGGCAGCCCAAAAAATCTAGCTAGCCATTTATTGCATGACATGGTAAGCGTCGCCAATTGGTTCCCTCTGGACAACTTTAAATGAGTAGGATAATAATTTTATGTTTTTTTATAAATCAATTAATGGATGAAAATACTTTATTGTGAGTAGGTACACCATACGTACATAAAACAACATCGTATTCTTATTCCCCTTCGACCGCGTACGAAACAAGAGGTTCGTACAGTACTATGGGGTCGTATCGCTAGTTACCATCATTTGTTGTGGTATTTAGTCTAAGGATACATTATTGTCTCAGTAAAATGACCAAAATAATTCATTGCATTACGCTAACTTTAGGCAGTTTTCTAACAGATTTAGATGAAAAATGCTTGTAAGTCATGCTCAAGTATTTCCCTAAGGTTAGCGCAAACGTAGCAGAAAATATAGGAATAGGATTAGATATTTAAACTTTCGCGATCATTAATTATATGTTTATATGTTTGTATACGGGTACCAACGGCTGCGTTAATGTACCTATGCGTTTATTTTATTTTTGACACAAGCGATACAACGCAATATTGCCACACTGCTTATTTTTGCATAATGTTTAATAATATGTTTTCCATCATCTATTGTAAGCCTTTGCGAAAACCTATCTAAGAACCATCTTTGCAGTCGTACAAATCGATTGCAAAAAAACAAATTACGGTCCGAAGCAGTTTCGGAAATAAATGGTAACATACAAACACACAAACGACCTCTTACGGCACTCTCTTCATTACACAAAGGTTACTTTATTACAGTGCTAATTAGCATTAAGTTCGCTTAGGTACTTTTTTCATCTCGTTCAATAAAGCATTTTCTATATGAATACGACATACGCATTATACAGGCTACTTATGTCGCGTAACTAAAACAGCTAAGCTGGATGAGACCCGTATAATTTTTATGACGTTTAAAGTTATTTATCACGCACGATTTTTATCTAAGACACAGTCCTACTGATGATGAATCTGGGTTGACTCCACAGGTCCGGTGACTCCATCGAACCAGCGCCCGTGATGGATCGGCTGGCGCTCAGCGGGTACCGCTACGCGAACCAGATTGGAGACGAATTCAAGAAGCTAATTTCAGGCTAGTTCGGGAATAAAGGGACTACCCTACAGTTTACTTTGTTTTAATTTTACCCACGAGTACTCAGTACCGACCTACTAGGCCGCGGGAGTTCAAAGTCGTCAAGCGTCGTATGAAAGAGGACAAAAATAAAGTTAAAAGACCGTCAGGGCGCCGATTGTTATAAGTATTTTTTAATATTTTTTGTTGTTTGTATAGTATATTTAGAAGTCATAAAAATACAGCTTTTAACTATCTTTTATGACATCTTTCGACTAGAATCACTAGAATCTAACCCTCCCAACCCCTCTATTCTCAATTGTTGTTCATTACTCTAAACTACCTAAAAATATACTACAATAAAATATACTTCAAAAAAAAGAAATATAGTCTAAAAAATAAAAAATAATCTACCAACCCAAATTGAGCTTAAAGTATAAGCCCTAAGATGACCAATCAGCCTTAAGATAAGTGAAAAAAATCACGGCAGTAGTTAACGAAGTTAAAATTAAAACTATTACAACGATTAATAGTCGACCAACTTATAAAATGTCCTTGGAAAAGTACAAATTCCATTGAAAATTACTTAGATAAAGTTGTTAGTTGTGTAAAACAGGTAGTTAATACATGTTTATGGGCAACTACGAAACCCATGTGGCCCGACACGCACTTTTTTCAGCTTGAAGCGTTTGAACATAATTATATTCGGTTTGTAGCATGCTTATTTAAATAAATCGCGTAATTTACACAAGTGCCAATTTATTTTACAAAATAGGCATGGTATGTAATTATTTTTTCTACGCATTTTATATAGGCTGTTTTTTTAGATGAATATGTATGTAGATACTGCTTTCTATATAAATATGTGGTGAATTTTAACGCGGTATGAGACGCAATGTTTCCACGTCGAAAATAAAGAAAAATTTCTCAGAGTCAAAGATAAACCTTAACTTATAAAATCGTTTGTCCTGACTGACTGATCTATGAACGCACAAAACTACTAGAAAGCTGAATTTTGGTTTATTTTATAACGTAAGCAAGTGCAAAGAAAGGATTATTGGAAATTTCCACTTTAAGGGGGGAAATGGGTGGAGGAACTTTGTATGCAAGTCTTTAATAGTCGGTTGATAGTCAGATATCAACCATAAACAAATAATGACGTATATTAGCTATTTTGGATTTTCACATTTTAAGGGGCGAAAGGGGTAAATAGGTTGAAAGTTTGTATAGGAGTATCGTTCTTTAAAAGGTAGTGACTTGAAAATTTAAAATTTAAATTCACGTACTTAGTTTTTAAATTGATGTTCCTATATGATCCTTGTGATTTCAATAAATAATAATCTATTGATTTTTACCTAGACTTTGTGTTACTGTGTGTTCTTTCTGTGGCATCGTAGCTCACAAACAGATGAACCGATGTTTATGTAGTTTTCTGTTTGAAATGCGACTTGATCGAGTATGTTCTTAGTGAAGGTTCAAGAAAATCTGTTCAGCCGTTTGAAGATCATCAGCTCATTTCTAGTTGATGAGGGGATGAGAGCAACTTCCACAGAAATGATCGAAATTTGGTATCCTGTTATTTCAATGATATTGCAAGAATATGGTAGTTTGATCTCATGCTTAGGAATCTGGAATCTGCAGGATACCTAACTCCTCACAAACTTAAGCAGTTATTATATCTGTGGCAGAGGTATCGTGTTTGTGCCCATTGGAATGGCCCCAACGAAAAGGTTATAGATAGATAGTGATCAGGGTCTGATGATGGAGCAGGAAAGATAAATGAAGATAAATTGGTGGGGGATTCTAAGACTGTGTAAAACACGTCAGGTGTTTTAAAAGTTTGTGAAAATTTACTTAAATAATCTTATGAAAGTTTGACAAAAATGTCGAAACCATGTTTGTGCATGGTTCTTTATCTATATAGGTTTACCGAGATTAACTATAAAAGGAACCACCCCCTGTATAAACAACACACATCGTGCTTAAGCAGGTATCTATGTAAATCAGACAGACTATCTAAACATCATATGAAAAGTTCAAACAAGTAAGACCAGAGTGGTAAGTGAAATATATTTATTGGTGTGTCCATATTTCCAAACTGAACAAATAACTTCAGCTTTGTTTCAATCGATATAAAAATGTAGGCTTGTATATGGTAACCACACTTTATCAGATCGAAGCTGGAACATCATGAAGACAACCGTGTTTGCAATTCTGTTAGTCGCCTGCTTGGTGGGAATAAGGAGTATAGGTGAGCAAGATATTAATTTCAATAGAATTAGGAAGAGAAAATTTTTCGGGACAAAAATGGGGTGTCATCAGGAACCGTGAATATCAGGAACTACGAGTACCATTGGTACTAATCACAACATTGGGTTGGCTGGTAGGAAATGCTTTCGCATTAAGTCCGCCTATTGTTTACGTTTTCCTGATATTCACGGTAGAGGGAATACCAGTATTCCTCTATTATGGATTGAGAAAGACAAAACAGTAGGTACAACATTTAAAACATACTAAAACAACATAAAATAGAAAAAGACTAAACTATGCGCACCACTAGTAACATAGGCAGTTATAAGCTGAGATAGGACCTTTTCAACTCATATTTACCACTGCAGCATAGACTGCCCTCGTTAGTAATGGTTAGCACCCACGTATTGTATTATACTGTGTTTTTTTATTGTTTGTCCTTCTTGTCATTTGTTCTTATCTGTTCTATATTTGAATGTGTTGAATAAAAAACTATATATCTATATGCATTGCCGTGTTGTGTGCACAACCAAATCCACAATAGGAACAGAATAGAAAATGTGATTCCGGCATTCACATGACCTACAGTAATGTATGTCTCAAAGCACGCACTTATAGTGAAATCGGTGCTTCACTCAATTATTAGGCACGGAATTAATATTTTTGTAGCCATACCAACATACCAACCAACGTTTGTATACTAACGTTTCTAAAAAAACTTGTCTCTATTTATTTTCAGACGCCGCAAGGGGAATAAGAGGTAAGACCAAAAAGTTGAAGAACCTATTGCTATAGTAATATACGTATACGTGGCAATACTAATATACCACGTACTTTATTATTCTTTTGCTCAAGACTCACACAATACCTAAATAAATTTAACTTATTATCAAAATCTCAATACGGTTTTAGACAAGGACTTTCCACTAAACATGCAATTACAGCACTTAGCAACCTTATCGTGCAACAACTCGACAATGGAAAAAAATGTCTAGCGGTATATCTAGACCTTAAAAAGGCTTTTGACACCGTGTCTGTTCACATCCTTGTTGAAAAACTAGAAAAAGTCGGCATACGTGGTATACCACTAGCTCTATTGTCAGACTACCTTCGTGAACGTAAGCAAAAAGTTAAGATCGCAGACTCTATCAGTGACGATGAGGTTATCAGCTATGGAGTACCACAGGGGAGCATTTTGGGTCCAACCTTATTTTTGATTTACATAAACGACCTCTGTAACCTCGTCACCAGCGATGAGCAAATTTTCTCTTATGCAGATGACACGGCTATCGTTTTCACTGGAACAACTTGGGGTGATGTTAAAACAAAAACTGAAATTGGTCTGGAAAAAATATCAAAATGGCTTAACCTCAACTTACTCACACTCAATGTTTCTAAAACTAATTATATGACTTTCACAATGTATAACAATACCCAACCTAAACCTGACTATAGTATAAAAATACATAAATGTGACCTCACCGAACCTTCTTGTAATTGCCCTAATATAGTAAAAGTAATGACCACAAAGTACTTAGGAATAATGTTGGATCAACGACTATCATGGCACGCACATATTGAACTGCTCATGAACAGGGTTCGTAAATTCAACTGGATTTTCAAAAGTCTGCGTCATTTTGCACATAAAGATCTGCTCAATAAAATATATACTTCTTTGGCACAATCTATTCTAAATTATTGTATACCGATCTGGGGTGGAGCTACCAAAACAAAGTTCCTCGAATTGGAACGTGCACAAAGGTCTTTATTAAAAGTTATGTATTTTAAGCCTTATAGGTTCTCTACAGACGTGCTCTATAAAAATTCAGGTATACTAACGGTTAGAAAATTATATATTTTAAACTCAGTTCTAAGGCTACACAGATCCTTAAAATATGACCCGACACTGCTTAATAAAAGAAGGAAGGATAGAGTAACGTTTAAATCAATTGTTCGTACCAAATTTGCTTCGCGACAATATACTACACAAGCAACCCACCTCTATAACACTATCAATAAGACTAAGAATATATATCCACTCAACTACTTTAAATGTAAAAAAACCTTAACGGAATGGTTACTGACGCTAAGCTACGAGGAAACTGAAACACTTTTAGAAATAGTTTCTTAATACATACATACATCATATACTCATAATACTCTCTAAACATACGATCACACCCTAGTCCACTCTCTCTCTCTCTATCACACACCCACACACACACACACACACACACACACACACACACACACACTACTTTGTTACCACTAATTTACACTTGCGACAATCATACGCAAACACACATTCGACATAGATAGCGTACACAAATTGTTATAATAGTTAAAAGTATCTAGAGTAAAATAATATATTCAAATAAAATTTAGAACTTAGTCTCGAAGAAATACTGTCACGGAAGAGCGAGATCTCCTACCACAGGTATCTACATACTTAAAAGGGGATCTCAAAATCACATATGTATACGTAGATTAAGTTACTGAAATAAACATTTGATTTGATTTGATTTGATTTGCTGACATTGCGTTGACCGTTTAGAGGTCCTCCTCATAAGCATTGTCCGCGAGCATGCGAGTGAAACTTTCAACGAAATGACCTGAGAATAATAAAGTACGTAGCTATACAAACCGGGACACTGATAGCTAAATAAACCATAACTTATTTTATGGTTTTGATATAATGTACCTGTTATTTTATTTCTAGTGAGGTTTAATATCAGCATCCTCTTCAACATCAATGTCTTCTATATTATACCACTGACCGAAGCAGAGGCTAAGAAAGAAGGCTGGGTCATGATAGATACTCCTGATAGCCCAGATATGTTAAAGAATTTTATCACGTACTGCTATAAGAAGGATAAAACTGTGTGCGTGTTTTTTGAACCCTACACTCTGCAAATAGCTGGCTTGCAGATTGCAGTAAGTAAACAGATGAACTTAGCTATAATGTAGGTAGATACCTACATCACTTCTACTTACTAGGCTACTTCACTACAAAAGCTGTCAAAGATGGTTTCGAGACGCGCTACGCTGAGGAGAGGCATGTACGGGACATGCCTCTCAATCATATAAAACTCGCCGCACGCGCAACCGGACTACGGCTCGCGAATCACGTGGCTTGTGACGAAGCGACCGAATGTTACCGAATGATCTTGTTTTTCTCAGTCTTGCTAAATCAAACACTTAGCGATTCTCCTACCAATATCGGCTACCATCCTACCATTATCGGTTTAATTAATTATGCAGTCCATAATTAATTAAACACTCATTTCTTAGAATACTATATACAGAATAAAAATATAAAGTTTAAAATTTACGAATTCGTTCAGCGAACAGTGGAATAAGGCAACTAGATTCAGTTATCATCGGTATCGGACAAGCTTATGCTACAAGATATCCAAATCAAGTTGAAAAAATCGGCACTTTATGCTATAAGTGCCGATTTTTCCAACTTTACTTAGATATCTTAACTAGCTTCGCTCGCTCGATCAAACACACAGTAGACACCAGCAACTTCACTGAAGAAATGAAGCCATGAAGAAATATCACTACCAGTAGGATTCTTTATACGTGGATATAAAGTCGCGGGTTCAGTTATAGTTTTGTATACACCAGAGGCTACTACACTATCTAACATTTTCAGCTCTGCAAAGACCGTTTCACACCCTGTCATTCTGATATGGAAAAACAAGGTTTTAGCATATGGACAACCGATATCGACGGGGTCGAGACAGAGTGTTATGTTGTTCGGCAATTTTTCTTAAATTCCGGTAAGTTATTTTACATACGCTATGCTACTAGATAGCAACGGCAAATTTTGTAATTTATTACTTGTTATCATGCGAAATAATTGGTTGTTCATTGAATGACCGATTTTCTAAATTATCTAAATTTGACGTTGAAAATCGTTAACCGAGCCACTTAAACGTATCGTAACGTATTATTGCGAACGTGAAATGTCATCGTCAAATTTCTTTCTTTTGCAGATTTCTTATTACAGAGTGAAGATGATATTAAAGCTACCTATAACACATCTAAAATCATACAAGGAGATACATTCTCTGTTACCGGCATGGGAGAAGAAATTACGGAAATCCCTATCGACGTCGCCGAGGTTGAAAAGAATACCCTGTTCGTGAAACAGGCTTACATCCCTTGGATGGGTAATCCTTAGCTTTATCATTACGTAACTTCTTAAGAAAGACATTATTTAATTGTCCCCTCGATAAGACCATTGGTTTACCGTGGTACCATTAGTTGGTACATCCATTGATGGAACTTTGGTAGGTTTTTTTGCCGTTGTCCCATTAACGTAGGTGCATTGTGACATGGAGTTGGCTGCCATAAAAACTGCAGATTATTTTTCCACGATGGATTAGCACTATGTCTCTGGATGAAAAACTGAAACGTGGAAAAAAACAAAACTACATTAACACACTAACAGCAAAGCAGAAACACGTATCGTTGCTTTGAGTGCCGCATAATCTTTGCTGCAACCATCATAATTGCTAGAAGGATGAGAGTATATTAAAGTTGATAAATTGAGAAATCAACAAAAACAATATTACATTACCTCGTCTATTAAATGATAGAACAAAATTTTTAAACTTGGTACAGATAAACAAGGAATTTAAACAAATAAAACGTAAAAAGGGGACATTTTTAATGATGAATTCATAAGATGGAGTAAATTTATGGTGAGATTGGAGTTGGACATGCATTGTAAAAATAGCGAGTTTGGGTAGCATAGAAATAAAAGGAATAATTTAATTTAGGGCATAGGGCTTACATACTTAATTTCATTACAATAGGTACATTTGCCATTAATTTGTGACTACAATGAAGTTAAGTAAGTTTATGAATTATATTGTGTCCACAAATGAATGAACCATGGATAAAAAAACAGAATATTGGCCGTGGTACTATTGACTATTGACGTAATGGAACAACGGCAAAAAAACACCACATTACCATCAATGCTACATTCTAATGTAAACAAATGAATAAGACTTGTTTAAACGGTGAAAGAAAACATTGTATATATGTATATATAGCGAAGACTTTTATATATACTTTTCAATACATGGTAAAGACTGGACTGAAAGACGAACTGGGAAGTCTCATCGAAAACTAAAGGCAGTAATTTACTTCCACGCCTCAAGGTTGACGCAACTTTTGCTACATTGAATCCAAGGCGAAAAATGATTTCATTATGCCTATTCAATGTAAACCACATTGAACTAATGTTTATAAAAATAAAATATAGGTAGCGTGTACCTTTACCTTTTATTAGTGAAAGAGTTTTTAGAATCGGCTCGGTCTTTATTTACTTATTTATTAACTCTTTATTGCACATAAAATGCTAAAGCATTTTCTACCAGCCAACCCAAAATGTTGTGATTGGCGGTAAGCGTGCTACAACTTATTAATTTATAATTTTATTAGCATATACATCTTTGACCTCTAAAAGATATTTTACCTCTTCATTTAATTAATTCACCGTGGCGGTGGCGATCAATACATAAGTACACGAACTTTGACAGCCACTTGGCAAGCATTTTCTTTTTATCGCTTCCGCTACCGCGGTTGTTTGACCGGGCCCTTATAAGTGTAGAAGTCTAGATTCTGTGCTTTATCTTTATCATATATGTATGTCTTCTTATCCAGGTACTCATTACTTCTACAACATGACGGAATCCGCGGGGTGCTCATCCGAAGAACTAAAGCCGTGGTTCCTGTTGACACGTGGCAACCAGGTTATCGGCTGCAGCATGACGACCTTTGGAACAATGAAACTTCCGTTTTTAGCCAGGGACTGGTTCGAGAATCCAACGGAGTCTGCAGTCAAGGTGGGTTTTCGTTACGTTAGTAGGAGAGCCGTGAATGAAGATAGTAACGAGAGTTGAGAGAGGTATGCTGAGATGTTTTGGGCTTTAGAAAGGATGAATGAACGAAAACTAACAAAACAAAATGTATAATATTGGTATACTAAACCGAAGAGCTTGTATGAAGAATGTGATGAGGATGAATGAAGCGAAAGAGTTATGCCTGGATCGTAGCAAGTGGAAACCCGTGGTCTCTGCCTATCCCTCTGGAAAAACGGCGTGACTTTATGTATGTATAGTAACTAAGTAGGTAGATACTAACATTTCTTTCTTTATTAGAGCCGTCAAAAGAAAATACTTTAAAGGACCTCAAAAAGAGTAAAAAAGTAGGACTCGTCAAAATAATGTTTTTTTGTCAACGCAAGTTGTGCGGGTTCCATTCCTGCTGATTGATAGAGTTTTCTCGAAATCTTACGATTTTATTTGATTATTTAGGTAACAAAATTAGTATTAGCCGATCATGTAAACATTTGTTCTGCTGCAGGAATCGAACCCGTATCGATAATTTAAGTCGTATACCTAGTGTTCTCGTATAAATCCTTTTGGACCCGAGCAGCCGGTAACGTGTTAGGCATAAGAAATTGCTCGTTTGTCGTGTGTTTGTCAATTAGGTACCATTTTTCTCCGAACCTGCTTAGCCGATTGTAATGAAGTTTTTGCCAACCGTATGTCTTCGAGCAAAGTTATTAGAAAGATTTTATCACCACACTTCACTAGATTTTAGAAGCAATAGAAGTCAAAGTCTTCTCGGGAGTTTCATTGTTTCCAAGTTTTTTTGTTTGAACGCGCTAATCTCAGTAACTACCAGTGGGTTTTAAATAAATATTTTGGATTTGATAGCCCATTTCTTGAGGAATGTTATAGGCTATATTTATCATCACGAGTGCTCGGCTTCTAAAGGTCGACGAGCAAAAGAAGTAATAGCGTGAGCGGGCGATGCGACGCGGTGGGTCGGGGCCGTGGCACAGCTAGTTTAAGATAAAGTAGCTCTTAATAACGTTAAGGCAGCGTTCGTAAGCTCGATCGTGTTTTCGTCGACCTACGTTGCAAAATTGGTCTCCATGAAAAAGCCCTTTTATTTTAAAGGGATAATACTATAGCCTATGTGCACCCTGCAAGTCCATTCTAAATATCGGTGAAAGAATTGATGAAATCGGTTGAGCAGTTTCGGAGATTACCTCCTACATCCAAACTTATAAACTTTATAGATTTACGTAGATGGTGGAATTCCTTGTTTTAGACTATCGTCCCAAACGGCCCGCAATGTTTGTACGATTTGTCGAAGCAATGTGGAGTGGTCACGAGTCACGTCTACTGGATTGAAAACCCGCAATCCCTGTAGGTGCTGCTGATTATTTATTACTGTCAGGGCATCTAAGGCAAATCTTTAACTAAGAATTTATCATCTGTTTGTTGTTACATTTTTATTTTATTAAACAATTTTTATAACTTTCTTTTAATAAAGTCTATGCTTTGCTGTTATGCTGTATTATTATACACAACAATAATGACATGTTTCAGGGTTTTTTGATATCAACATTTTAAGGGGGGACAGGGGGTGAAAGTGTGTAAGTGGAGTATGGGTTTAATTAAATACGACTCCACCTGTTTTAACCCCTAGACAACAGCTAGTTATTTATAAAACGTGAGTACTTATCATCATCATCAGTCCACATCAGTCCTGCTGGACATAGGCCTCTACCAATACGCGCCACTAAACTCGGTGTTCCACTCTTATCATCCACTTTCTACCCGCAGCCTTTCTTAAGTCATCGCTCCACCTAGCCGGGGGGCGATCCACACTACGTTTGCCAAGACGTGATCTCCACTCAAGAACTTGTTTACCCCAACGGTTGTCGGTTCTTTGGCATATATGACCAGCCCATTGCCACTTCAGCTTTCTAATCGTCTGAGCTATGTCGATGACTCTCGTTCTCTGTCGGATAATCTCGTTACGGATTTTATCTTTCAGAAAAACTCCGAGCATAGCTCGTTCCATAGCTCGCCGTGCGACCTTTAAATGGTGGATTAGCCCTACTGTGAGTGTCCACTAATTGAAGACTTTAGTCTTCAGGCATTGTGGTATGGGTGACGAGAAGATTCGATGTAGTTTCCCGAACGCTGCCAAGCCCAAGTGGATCCTTCTCTTGGCCTCCTTCTCAAAGTTGTGTCTACTCAATTGCAAAGTTTGCCCGAGGTAGACTTAGTGGGTGGCCTTGTACGACGATTGGTTCCGGGTTTATGTTCCCCTTTTTTGTTTTATCCATGTTCATCCGGAGACCAATTCGCTGAGAAGAGTCAGCTAGGCTATCTAGCAGCTGCTGCAGCGACTCCGCCATCAGGACTATGTCATCAAATCATTGTCATCGCAAGAACTTTAAAAACCATGTTTTTAAAGTTCTCCAACGCGTTAGTGAACAGTTTTGGAGATATTACATCTCCCTGTCTCACTTCTAAGGCCGTGTTGGCCTAGTGGGCGATACCCCGACTTTTGATCCGGAGGTCGTGGGTTCGACCTTCGAACCCGGTTATGCACCAATGGATTTTTCCACTCGCAAAAATTGTGTGCGCATTAACGAGGATGTCCACCATGGGGAAGACAGTCGTGAGCGTGTTTGTTATGTTTTGTTTGTGTCTCACTTCTATGCGCAATTGTATGGAATTAGACTGCTGGTTCTGTACTTCAACACTCATGGTCGCCATTACTCATGGAGTAGGTATCTACTAAGTAGTTAGGGCATAAGTCTTATGCCCTAACGTAAATTGAAAGTAAAGGTATATATTTATCTTGTTATAGGTATCTATTTTCTACCCTAAACAACTTTCAAGAAAGAACAACAAAATTCAAGCATAATTATCGGCCACGTATCATTATAATTAATTTCGTAATTCACTATTTAATTTCATAAAACAATGGTCCCCTACAAAAAAGGTATGAAGATTTTAATCCAAAAATACACCAATTTTACCTACTATCAGTGAAGGCACATACTTTTACATTCAGCGTGTGTTCTTTGATATGGTAGAGATACGTTTTATTTTTTGGAATAATTTCGCATTACCTTTTAACTTAGTACCAAAAATAGATTAAAAATACTTATAGAAATACATGATGATAATTGATAACACAATGGATGAAGATTAATAATAGATAATATTAAAATTATTTTGAATACTTTAAATCAGATAGTGAAGTGATTTCGGTATATATGTATCGCTGCATTTAATTTACTGTGTATTTTAGAGTTGTTGAAGTGTTCATCAATCATGAATGTGATTCTGCCATATTGGCGACCATAGCTGTAGCACTAACGGCCGCAGTGATACCAAAGCCACTAAAAGCTAATAAAAAAAAAATAGCTGTATCACAGATAGCAGAAGGTAAGTGTGTTTAATACCTATCCAGAAATGTATGAACCACAACGAATATACCTACCTACAGATACTTAATCAGATATTGCATCAGATAGAACTATCTAGTACCTGAGTAGGTCGATTATGAGAATCGAAGTTTATGCTCAGTCCCAAATTAGGCATGGCCTTACAGATCGTAAACACTTAGAAAATATAAGCTTATTCATTGCACGTGTCATTGGTTCTATCATCTTCAGTGACTAACCCTGAAAAGTAACCAATTGTGAAATAATCAGAACCAATACTGTGAAAGGATTCGGAGCGCCTCTTTTCATGCACGCGTCACATTTCTTCTCATAATTAGTTCTAAGGCATGCCGGTTTCCTCATGCTTATTTCCTTCATAGATATCTAGTGGAAAAAATCCCACCGGACCCCACGCACAACTTGTGACTCTGTGATTGCCAATGAATTCGGACTGAAATAAACGAAAAATATAGTGCCGACAAATATGCGAAAATTTTTTTGATGTTTAGTTCCTGTCCTCGTTTGCGAATTGATAGCGTCGGATTTTCACGTACTGAAACTCCCACTTCTTCGATTGTTTCTGCATCTCTAACGCTTCGCGGGCGACCTGTATTTTGAATTTTAACAGTCGACCCGGTATTCTCGAACATTTTAATCCACTTTCGTATGACATCGTCGCTTGGCGCTGTACGTGTGCGATATAAACGCTGAGCAGTAACATCATGTTAGGATTCGTTATTGCGATAATACGCTCGCACGCAAAAAGCGCGATGCGTTCCGGCATACGGCTCCATGGCAACTAAAATTCCACGAAACGACGTGCGCGACGTGCCCCGCGCCCCTACTACTTCTCTTGACGCCGTGAACCAATAAACTAACTCCCGCTACTCTTACTGGACACCCTGTATAACTCACAATAAACGTATCATTAGAAATCCTTTGAACTAAATTTCGTTGGTAGTTGTTGTTTCATACTTCCAAAATTAAAGATCTCTTTAAATCAAAACTGGTTTAAGAAACCTCAAAGTAATTTTTGATGACTTATTTAATGATAAAATAGGTGGAAAGTTTTCGTTCCTGTCGCATTTAAACAAAAATGCGCTTTAAACTGAGCGAGAAATCAGGGTGTGACACACCGGACAGACGTAAGTACAGACGGTTATGACGTAACTAAACGGGTTCTGTTTTCGCCATTATGGTTAGGAACTATGTCAAAATTATACTGTTATTTATATAAATAACTGTTATTTATATAAATACAAGATGAGCCTATAAAAAGGGAACGTGGGGCCTAAATGTACGTTTATTAAAAGTATTCGATACACGGAAATATAATGCAGAATAAACCGAACATGATTGTGAAAAAAAAGAACTGCTATTTAGTTGCAAGGGGTTTTCAAAATTCAATAGGCAGGTAATAATTTTTAGTGTTTTAATTAAAAAAATAGTAGGTAGTGATAGCAAAGTCAATCGAATCAAAAGTCAAAAGTGATGTCCTTAGACATCAAATTGAAAATGAAATGAATGACTTACCTATATAATCCTTTCAAAAAACACTCTTATATAAAAAAATATAATATCCTAACTTATCTTTTCCACGATACACGAATTAAGATCAACATTTATCACAACAATGTCACATATCCAGCACCAACTGAAATTAAGAAAATATTTTATGAAAATAATGATATCCCAATAGCTGGCCATATGGGCTCAGCTCGCATGTTTATTAGGCTCAAGCAATCATATTATTGGAAAGGCATGCCAACCGATATAGAATCATATGTAAAAAAATGTAAATCCTGTCAAGAAAACAAATCACTTAGAAAAATTAACCATGCAGATTACCAGCACCTCGACCGAGCCATGTCAACGCATATCCATAGTTGTTGTCGGTCCACTTCCTGAAGTAGGTACTGCAAAATTAAGATTCATCCTAACAATCCAAGATGACCTTACCAAGTTTTCCTCTGCATTCGCAGCACCACAGCAGAGGAAACAAGTGAATGTCTCCTCCATTATATATAAATTTTTGGTATCCCTAAAATAATTGTCACCGATAAAGGTTCCAATTTTACATCGGATTTGCTTAAAAAGACATGTCAATTACTTAAAATCAAGAACCTTTGGTCTTCTCCCTACCATCCTCAAACACAAGGAGCCCTAGAAAGAAGTCATTCCATGTTAAAGGAATACTTCAAATCCTACATTAATGAGGAACAAACGAACTGGCCCCTTTATGTATACACAGCTATGCTCGCGTATAATACATCTATACATTCGACAACACATTTTACACCTTACGAATTAATGTTCGGTAGTAAACCATTCATACCTAACTCCGTTTATGATGAATCTCCTGGAGCCACATATCCTGATTATGTCCGTATGCTACAAAATCGTTTGAAATATTCACGAGAAAAAGCAATCGAATTTATAAAAAAATCTAAGCTATCCTCTAAAACTTATTATGACACTCATACTCGTCCGGTTAATTATAAAGTCGGCGATTATGTTTATCTTAAAAATCACTTGAGATTACGTAAAGCTCTCTCTCCTCTCTGGAAAGGG
The DNA here is from genome assembly GCA_961405105.1 of Perizoma affinitatum. NCBI lineage: Eukaryota > Metazoa > Arthropoda > Insecta > Lepidoptera > Geometridae > Perizoma > Perizoma affinitatum. The sequence continues at coordinate 8,495,776 of OY560205.1, read as the reverse complement.
CCATACAAGGTTGTTAAAATAAACGGTAACAATACACTTACCTTGCTTATCAATCGGCGTCATGTTACTCACCATTACGATCAAATAAAACTGGCCGATGTTAGGAACAATCTGTAACATAGAATATAATTAAGATTACATTACGAAAATAGTAATAATTATAAAATAAGTATAAAATAAATTAGTACTTGCCTTAGTTTATTATAAACAGGACTTCAACCCAAGGCCAAACATATTAGGATTACATACAACCCATAACTTCAAGTTCAGGCCTTTATTTTGATTATCTAGGTAAATTAAAAATCAATAAAGGTAATCTAAAAATTCTGATTCCATTAGACATCTCACAGTTTAGTCCGCACATACAAAACATCAAACCTGCTTTAGAAACAACTAAGTATTTGTGTAATAGAACCCGGATTATAGATATAGATACAGAATGTCACAATATGCTACAACCTTTGACAGTACGTCATCAGGACATAAGTAAAGAATTCGAATCAATCTCACACTTATTAGATAACCGAGTTAAACGTGCATCTGTATTAAAACAGATTTTCGGAACTTTGGATGAGAATGACGCCCTGAAATATAATGATGCAATAGAATGAATGATAACTGAATAATGAAAAACAATTAGTTTCATTAATGAAAGAAAAACATTTTGGTTACAACTTCGTATAATAAAACTTTAGAAAAAATCAAAATTAATGAAACAAAATTTGACAAACTCTCGCTAAATATCAGAAACATTTCTGAGAAAACCAATAGACTACATGTACTTTTCAACGTTAACAAAATCCTTTTTAGTTTAGAAACATCAATTCTTACTTTATCATTCCAATTAGAAGACGTAACTAACGCTATTTTATTCAGTAGTCAAAACATTCTACATCCGGCGATTATAACTCCGCGACAACTATACCGAAAACTTGTTGAAAACTACAGACATTTACCTAGTGAGTTAGAGCTACCTATATCTTTAGATATAAACACTATTCATAGTATATTAAGTATCGCTAAGTTAGTTTGTTATTATATAGATTATAAAATAATAATTGTTCTACAGGTGCCATTAGTTGGCATTAAAGATTACGTGTTATTTCACAACATTGCCTTAACTACACCTTATCAATTCAGAGAACCTAACAAATTTAGTCGAATTATTCCTAGTAATTAATATATCGCAATGACCAAAGACAAATCTCACTATTGCAATCTAGATGATTTGAAAATCTGCAAAATTGTTAATTCAGGTAAATGTATATGTGACATCACCAACGTTTACGCAGCTGATGCGAAACGTATCTGTGAAAGTGAACTATTGACCAAAGTGATTAGCAAGATACCTAAACAGTGTGATACAAAATTCTTATTTGGAAAATTGGACATTTGGAAACCATTATCAACAAGTGGATCTTTATACAATCTGAACCAAATAAATAGACTGTTTGGAATACTCACCATACCTAATGACTGTATTGGCCATTGTAAAAGCACAACATTGATACCTAAGTCGCCAGTCAATAATATACCAGACTTTAATCTAATTAATGGTACTTGTTGCGATATTGCAAAATTCAATAATCTTATAGATGACGTGTCCACAAAATATAGACCTGGACGAAATCAACTCAAAAAATAAAATGGTTTTAGAATCTCTGATAAATACTTTAGAAAAAATAGATAACAAACCGCATATTGTGAGACACATTACTCTAGTTCAATTCTTTTAATTTTTATTTCAATTATATTGTACCTAGGCTATTTAGCTTTTAGATTATTATGTAAACCTAGCAACAACCGATTTTTTCTACACAAATTAAAATCAAATAATGCTTCACCTCAAACAGTTCCTCGAATAACAAGAACGATGAACATACAAAACTCTGACTTAGAATTAGGTCATATTGCCCCAATTAGAAGCCAAATCTGATTTCCATTTTGAAGACTTCAGAGGCAACCCCGAAGTCTCCTCTTAAAGGGGGAGGTGTTATACCCTAAGCATGTACCTGATAATGCTGATACTTTCCATCTTTCCATCTAGTCAGCATTCTCGATGTATGAGCTTTGAATGATGACCTGAAGAATACATCAGTCTCGGTTTGATCGTCTTTCGGTACGGTTGTACCAGGGCACTTGCTAGATGTTATAGAATTATCCTAGATTATCCTTGAACATCTTTAATAAATAGTTTTAATTAAATATCCTTTTTTTAAAACGCCTTTCTGCAAGTGTCCCATAACAGTATGAAGATCGGACTATACAAGACGTACGTCCGACCGCGTCTCGCATACGCTGCCCCGGCATGGTACGCTCTGCTGGCAGAGAGCCACAGAAATAAACTACGCAGCCAACAGAGCCAATGCCTCCGTACTATCGTGAATGCCCCACGTTACGTACGGAACGCCACTATCCAGCGCGACCTGAACATAGAATCCCTTTTTTTTTTTTTTTTTTTTTTAACGATGGGAAAAATGCCTTTACGCATGTCCTCCGGCTGAAGTTGGGAGAGCCGGAGGGGTCTGTCGGACTCGACGCTGACGAAAGCCAACGTAATACCGACTAAACAACCCATCGAAGTGCCACCCTGTTACCGTAGTGCCAATGCATCATCAAACCATTCATCTCCAGACGAATAGTTCGATGCTGCATTGGAACTTGACAGAGTCACGGGATCTCGATTGAATTCTACCGCGACTCCGTCGGTAACTGTCCGCGTTTGGCGGACCCCTCGACCTCCCGCAATGGGAGGAGGGGGATGTCCCGGAACATTCAGGCCATCCCTAGGCGTCGAAAACCTGTGCAATGCAGGAACGGGTCTCCCTGCACCCGAGTCCTGCTGGTTTCCGTCGAGAGGAAGAAGGCGGTGGAAATTGCGCAGTCTCCTTCCTGCTCTACGCCGGCGGCACTGGTCAGCAAGAGGGTTAATCTCTCGGACCCGCTCCGCGGCCTCCTTCTGAGAGATAACCTCCTCACAGAAGGAGACCATTGCCTCCCAAGAGCCTTCACTGTCAAGCATAGAAATAATCACGCTCGACAGTGAAAGATTCTGCCCAACAGCTGCTACCAGTTGCTGCCGCTGCGATGCCCATGCGCTACACACTTCAAGCGTGTGTTGCGCCGTATCTTCGGGGTCACCGCAGTGCTGACAGGCTGGAGTCACCTCCCTCCTAGCGACCTTGTGCAGATATCGCCCAAAGCATCCGTGCCCGGACAATACCTGCACGAGTCTATAAGTGAGGACACCGTGCTTTCGGTGCACCCACTCATCCAGCACCGGAAGTAGGGCGTCTATTGTCCACCGTCCATACCGAGAGGACTCTAGCTCTTCAGCCCAAGACCGTAGGGCGGACTCATATGCTTCCTCTCGGATATGGCGCACCTCTTGTGGAGCCAAGCGATCTCCTTGCGCTCGCCACTCATGCCTATGCTGGTACATTTCAGCCAAGACTTTGGCCTCCTTATCCCATGGGGCAGACCCCGCAATCGCACACGCTGCCCCGTACGACACCGTGCGGTATCCCCGTATAACTCTGACTGCCATGATTCTTTGCGGCCTTCGCAAGAGGGCTTTATTCTTAGCAGTCAGAGCGTCGACCCATACTGGCGACCCGTATAGTGCCATGGATCTTATGACCCCCGCAAACAGCTTGCGACAGAGTACACTTGGCCCACCCAAGTTAGGCAAGAGCTTAGCAAGGGACCCCGCCGCACTCTGCACTTTGGGGCCCATAAGCCGGAAGTGCTCTGAGAAGTTCCAGGCACTGTCTAGAGTAAGCCCCAAGTACTTCAGGTGGGTCCCGACCTTGACCTGCACACCGTCTATTCGAATATAGGCACCGCCTGGTGGCGCACCCCTTCTACCATGGAAGGAGATTACCTCCGTTTTATTGAGAGCCACCTTTAGCCCCAACAAATGTATCCGGCTAACCAAGAGGGTGGAGCCAACTGAGGCCAGATGCGCGACCTCTGTATAACTGTTTCCTCGTGCAATAAACAGTGTATCATCTGCGAACACAGAATCCCTGGACCAACTATCGGCAGCCTTGCTAAAGCATGTTCGCCAGGACGTCGGAGTCCAACTACTCACACCTGCAAATGTTGGCGCCGACGTACGAGCGGACCGCCAGCGGCAAGGCCTACCCTCGGGAACTGGTCGTGGACAGCGACCAGGAAGATGAGGGCACCCAGGACGTAACATGAGGCTCATATCGAGCCGACCCGAAGACCCCCCAGTCGTAACTGGGGGCGGTTAGAACACCGCAGTAAGGGGCTCAACGTCCGGCTTCGCCGGCGTGTGAGCGACAACCAGCGTCTAGAGTCACATCCCTTCATTAACTAGAAGAGAGCTGATGTTCTTCAAACGGCTTAACAGATTTTCTTGAATTGTAGCTAAGAACACTCTCGATCAAGTCACCTTTCAAACAAAGACAAACTAAATTAAAATCGGTTCATCCGTTTGGTACCAACGATGTCACATGACATAAACTTATATAAAACCTTTGTTTTGAGTCGGGGATTGTAAAGAGACTTCTAGATGTTTTTAAAGAAAACCATTATTTAAGTAAAGTAACTCGGTACTTACGTATATTCCTACAATAATAATGTGAGAACTGGAGCCATAACCTTGGGTCGTTAATTGTTTTTTAGATACCACGTCAAAATATCTTGGTCTTTATAATGTTATAATTGGCTGCGCTTAATTTTTCAAACCTAACCGGTGTATATTTAAAGAATTGAATATTTTGATATGTGTATATTTTGTTTCAGGTATAAATTACGATGGACTTAGAGGTAAGAGTTACGCGAGTCCTTATAAATTAAGAACTTATTGTGTAGATTTATTAATTATTAATTCATTGGTGCATCACAGGGTTCGAACCCACAATCTTCGGATCTTTTGCAGTTAAATTCGGCTGGTTAGACGCGCTGGCGGACATGAAGTACTTCTTCAACATACCGCGCACCATCAGGGAGGTGGAAGCCGAGGAGAACCGAGCGGCCTAAAGGCCCCATGAAGGAGCTGAGAATGTATTGTCCCCCCGGCCGAGTCGTGTGCCCGCTCTATGATACAGCCGGATTCATAGCTGGACTTCAGATAGCGGTAGATTTTTTTTCATAATACCTAGGTAGGGTGAAGGGTGTTTCCGGTTAAATAACTTTCACACATCACAAACAAAGCGTCAAATATCAAAAATAGATGCGACGCAAGAGGTGCGTTTTTTCTCACAGCATCATCTAGCCCCAAACTAAGCAGAGCTTATAAATACATTCATAGAAAACAACAAATGTGCCCTTCGCCATACCTCAATCTGTTTCTTTTTTAAGAAACAAACTTTAGAATACATAGGAAATCGTGTAGAGCAGGTACCTAGGTATGAAGGAAACTTGACCAGGGAAACTTGTGTACAATCGATTATAAGTTGAAGGTTCAAAACGATTCTTGTGATTTCAATGAGTAAAATCCTATTTGACTTTGGCATGAGTGAATATATTAATAAATAAATAATGCTGTAATTTTTCACACAGCATCACCTAGCCCCAAAGTAAGCAGAGCGTGTGTTATGAGAACTACATGACTGAAATACTACTTATATAATTTTTTTTTCAAATACATACATATTTTTCGTAGAAAATACCCAGACCCGAGACAAATATTCGCAGATACAAACATTTGGCCCGCGGCGGAAATCGAACCCGCAACCTTTTGCGTCTCAGGCGGGCCTTCGCCCCCTGCGAAACAGAGGTCGTCTTTATATTGTTACGGAACTCATATTGCGCGACACCTACCTATGTACACTTGCCTGTTTTATTCATCGTTGCATTATACCTGCAGATTCCAGACGATGCCATGGACTCAGATTTGAAGCCTGAGAAGACGTTCGTGAAGTGGAGTGCTCCAGCGGCTGACGGCGAGCCATCGCGGGACTACTGGACGGCCGTCCAGTACTTTGTTTCAACCGGTATGTAAAAGATTGTCTGGTGGAGATCACTAATAAGCGATGAGACCGCCAATTGTACAACATTGTCAAAGTTTGTAGTAAAAAAACGCTCACGACTATCTTCCCTATGGTGAACATCCTCAGATACATACTCAGTGAGTAGATATTTGAGTATACCAAGTAGGGGGTAGTCAGAGGCACGTCCAAACATTACATTTGGTCTATGGCCGCGTTTTGCAAGTTTGCATTCCACGTGACAGGTTGCAAGCCCATCGCCGCTTATTGGTACACTAACTGTTGGCACATGCCTTCGAATTTTTGGTTCTAGGGCATGCCGGTTTCCTCTCGATGTTTTGCTTCACCGTTTTGAGCACGTGTTAATGCGCTCATCAATTTTTCGAGTGGAAAAACCATTGTTGCACGCCCGGGTTCGAACACACGACCTCCGGATCAGAAGTCGGGGTATCGCCAACACGTCAATTATTTATTCTATCTTACTTTTGCGGTACTTGGTCCACACATCCAATAAAAATAATGAGCTATCAACCATTACGTACGAGTAGGTACATGTACAATTGAATTATCTTTGGACCTCCTCCTAGTTAAGCTCCTTAGGCTTTGGGTTGGGTGCCGGTGTATCTATATTTCCTGAAAAGCACAATCTGGGTCTCTTCTAGGTAAAAGTGAATAGGTTCTAGACTTCGTCTTCATTAATTTCATTCAAATAGGTAGGTATGGTTTTAGTACTTTCCTGGACGAGGCTTTTTCACAAGGACCAAGTACATAAATTCACATAGATAACGTCTACACTTGAATTGACTATAGTTTCAGATTCATTAAAAGCTGGCGCAGGTCCTACAATAGAGAACGGGGCAACATTACAAGACGGCGGAGTCTGGGTAAACGACGTCAATGGCAAGCTGATGAAGATTCCTCTGAAAGAGGGCGATCTCAAGAACACACTCTTCAAGAAGCAGAACTGCATTCCTAACATGGGTGAGGGTAGTTTTTTATTCTTGGGATACGCAGGGTGAGAACTATGAAGAAGGTACACAATGGAAGGTTTATACCCAGCTGGGATATTATTGTTTGTGGATGATAATATGTCTGAAATAATAACAGAACCATAAGCAGAGTTGAATTTGTTCAAAAATGTGGTCATGTATGTTAAAATCCTTATGTAACTATAAACAGGTACCCACTACTGCTATAATATGAGTAAGGAGAATCAATTTGAAGCGATCCTGCCCTGGTTTGTGATGGTGACGAAGGGAGAGGTGCTGGGCGTCGGCTTCCAGACCTTCGGGCACCAACCAGCGACCAAGCACCGGCAGTGGTTTGAAGATGTGCCAAAAGGAAGACGGGCTTCATTGGTAGATAATTATGAATACTAAGTTGTAGATATGAATACTGATAACTGAATTTTAACAAAACCTACTAACGATTTAAACCCCGGATGGGTTAGCCCACATACCCCCTTTCGCCACCCCCGTCGAGGAAGGGAAATGCGCGGCCTTTTCCCCCTTTCAAAAAAGAAGGTAATGTGCTAGGTAGGTGATTTAAATGAATTAAAACATAATGAAACCTTTTTTATCAGCTGGCAGTGCCTCACGCGCCGGAGTGTTATCTGGACTTGTATGACAACTATGGGCTTCTCTCCATCCACATCTATTACATAAACGAGCCTTGGAAAATAAAATGCGAGTAAGTCTACTCCGAGAATCAGCGTGAGGTCCTCAGAACTGACAACTGCTTGGGAGTAAAGGTTCTGGACGCAGTGTAAGGCAGCCCAGCTAAAAATCTGGCTAGCCATTTATTGCATGACATGGTAAGCGTCGCCAATTGGTTCCCTCTGGACAACTTTAAATGAGTAGGATAATAATTTTGTTTTTTTTGATAATTAAATTAATGGATGAAAATACTTTGTGTGAGTAGGTACATCATACGTATAGTATTATACTATTTGTGACCATACACAAATAACGAAAAAAACAACACCGTGTTCTTATTCCCCTTCGACCGCGTACGAAACAAGAGGTTCGTACAGTACTATGGAGTCGTATCGCTAGTTACCATCATTAGTTGTGGTATTTAGTCTAATGATACATTATAGTCTCTGTAAAATTACCAAAATAATTCATTGCATTTAAAAATTCATGCGTGTCTACGCTAACTTTAGGCAGTTTTCTAACAGATTTAGATGAAAAATACTTGTAAGTTCTGCTCAAGCATATCCCTAAGCTTAGCGCACACGTAGCAGAAAAGATAGGAATAGGATAAGATATTGAAACTTTCGCGATGAATAATTATATTATATGTTTGTATACGGGTGCCTACCCGTTTTACCTACCTATGCGTTTTTTATTTTTGACTCAAGCGATGCAACGCAAAATTGCCACACTGCTTATTTTTGCATAATGTTTAATTCCCCGACGTGTTTTCCATCATCATGTAGCCTTTGCGAAAACCTATCTAAGAACCATCTTTGCAGTCGTACAAATCGATTGCAAAAAAACACATTAAGATCCGAAGCAGTTTCGGAAATAAATGGTAATATACAAACACACAAACAACCTCTTACGGCACTCTCTTCATTACACAAAGGTTAGCTGGAATACAGTGCTAATTAACATTAAATTCGCCTATGTACTTTTTTCATCTCGTTCAATAAAACATTTTCTATCTATCTACGACATACGCATTATACAGGCTACTTATGTCACGTGACTAAAACAGCTAAGCTCGATGAGACCCGTATAATTTTTATGACGTTTAAAGTTATTTATCACGCACTATTTTTATCTAAGGCAGATAAAAATAGACTACTGATGATGAATCTGGGTTGTCTCCACAGATCCGGTGACTCCATCGAACCAGCGCCCGTGATGGATCGGCTGGCGCTCAGCGGATACCGCTACGCGAACCAGTTGGAGACGAATTCAAGAACTTAATTTCAGGCCAGTTCGGGAATAAAGGGACTACCCTACAGTTTACTTTGTTTTAATTTTACCCACGAGTACTCAGTACCGACCTACTAGGCCGCGGGAGTTCAAGCCTATCTATTGGGGTTCCAGGATGCCTTAAATGGTATGAAAGAGGACAAAAGTTAAAAGACCGTCAGAGCGCCGATTGTTATAAGTTTTTTTAAATATTCCCTCTATTCTCGATTGTTATTCATTACTCTAAACTATCTAAAAATATTCTATAATAAAATATACCTAAGAAAAAGAAAAATATTTGTCTTCAAGTTTACCCAATTAAAAATAATCTACCAACCCAAATTGAGCTTAAAGTATGGCTTTAAGATGACCAATCAATTAGTTGTTTAATTAGAAAAAAGATAGAGCACCGTAATGAATTCATTCTAATGAAGAAAAAAGAATATGTAGGACAACGCATTCTAGCATCAAAAAATCCTAAAAGAGAAGTATGGACAGTAATTAAAGAGGATACTAATAAGAACATAACAGAATGGAACTGGAACTTAGTAGATAGTGCGTCTGGCAATCGAGTTTTGAATGAAAATATTCCAGACCATATTATAAACCACTTCATATCTGTGCAAATGATCTTGAACTCAATCATCAACCGGACCTGGAAAAGTCATTATTATTTTTTAAGAAACTTTACCTTACAGCAGCCCGACTTTAATTTTCAGTATATCGTCGATGGAAATTTCAATTGGCATAAAGGACAAAATGGCGATATTGAGTTATTGCCGTAATCAGCTCGCCGAGATCTATCGAATGGTATAGTCAAAGTTTCTAAATTCCAATGTGTATGACCTTTACGTCCAAGCATTTTATGGCATATTTTGGTAAGAGAAAATACATTTTGTGGTATAAAGTTCTGGCAATTTTTACATATTTTGTAATATGGGTGTACAGAACATCACAACGAAAAGGGATGGTCGTATAAAACTTATTTTTTTTGTGATGGCCTATACGACACAAATTACTAATTAGAAATGAAAAAGCTTTAGCGTATGTACGGTTGAGTTTTTGGTTTGTCCTTTACGACCTCACGCTTAATAAAATGCACTCTGGTTTAAAGGTTGTAAAGGACATGAATTTTGGCATCATGTCCTTTACGACCTGAGTTTTTACAATTGTACCTATTGATGGTTGTATCGAACATGTTCATTCAATCTTGTTTAGTTTGTAAACAGATTGTAGTAGTTTGTAACTACTTTCTCATTGGATTAAACCAGGATGAAAATAATTTGTGTCCTATACATCCTTTTTGGATCAAAATGATCACGCCATCACCGTATCGGGACGACCGACTCCGAGCGACCGCGAATGACTGCGTCAGCGAGTTACTGACAGAAAAAGAAACAGAAGAACTGAAAGAACAAACTGAAGAAAAGAAAACCTACAAAAGATTTAAAATTTACCAAAATCTTCTTTCGAGTGACACTATTACAGTCAGGTTTGATTTGCAAAAAGTGTTAAATACGCCCCACGCGCAAAGCATGCTTCTATATTACAGTCGAAAATACGCCATGTACGACTTGACTTTCTATGAAAGCGGTACTCAAAACGGAATCTGTTATGTTTGGGGAGAATCTGACGGGAAACGTGGTGGAAATGACATTGCTACTTGCGTGTACAAGTATCTACAAGAAATCGATAAACGAGGCTTTAAAAACGTTTTACTGTACTGCGACTCTTGTACCGGACAAAACAAAAACAAAATTGTACTTGCAGCTCTGTATCATTTTTTGCAAACATCGACAAACGTACAAAACCTGCAGATCAATTATTTGTTGCCCGGCCATACGTACATGCCAGTAGACTCGATGCATTCGGTAATCGAACGCGAAGTACGTAATCTTATCGTTTGGTGGCCCAGTCAGTGGCCAACATTCATTGAATCAGCCAGAAAAAAGCCCAGGCCTTATAAAGTTAATGTTTTGGAATACTCCGACTTTATCAACTGGGATCAACTCGTTTTTTAATTGTTTACAACGGAAACCAATCAACAGATTCATTTTCGAACTGCGTGTGATCAGATTGAAAAAGAAAAATCCTAGTCTTTGAAATAAAGTGTTCAATGAAAGAAGAAACAGAAGTTGTACTTGTCAATTAAGCAGCTGAAAAACCAAAGAAGGGCAAGCAAGGAAAAAGTCTTAGGAAAAAGGGCTTGAAAAAACCGGAAGAATGTGATACACTGACATACGACCTAAAACCTGCATACCAAGACCGATTGCCCATATCTATAGCCAAATATAAAGACTTGAAAAAGCTTTGTGACAATAATACTATTCCAAAGCGCTTCCACAAAGAATATCTAGAATTACCATCCCTACATAATGTTGCTGATGAACTTTTAGAAACCGACGAAGTCCACGTCATGGACGATTAACAACAACTCTAACATCGATTACGGTGTTACGGTCAGAGTAGTGTAGGTACACAATATAATTTAATTCTAATAAAAGTGCAAGTAAAACGAAGTCTGATTAAAACAATTATTATATAAGTATAATCTTATAACGATAACAATAGAAGTCTGGATTAGAGTTAGATTAGAGTAATAAAAGTGGAGGTAAATTTATTCTATAATAAAAAAATGGTTGTTAACTAAACTAAACTAAAACTAACTGAAACGAAGGACGACAGTTACAATAACGTACAAAGTAGTATGTATGTATAATTTAATGCTTATGAAAGTCCAAATAAAACCAGAAGTCTGATTAAAACAATTATAATTAATAATAATCTTAAAACAACTAAAGAGCTGTCTGGATTTTATGTTTGTTATAGAGTTTATATTGTTCAAAGTTAGAGTAAGTACATTTATTCTATATTAATTAGTTGTTACCGTGTATGATTCAATTGTAGGAACACTTGTAATTGAACTCTAGTAAAAGTGCCAGAAAAACCAGAAGACTGATTAAAATAATTATAACTAGGTTTAATTTAAACCAAAGTAAAATAAAAAGTCTGGTAAAATGTTCCTTGAAGAATTTAGTTAAGTAAATAGTTAAGGTTCAATTGTTATGTGTGACAAGATTTAAACAATTTTCTACAGTTTCTTATTCCTTAATTAATCGAATAGGTTAAAAATCTTAGGAAAATGCGGTCTTCCTACGATTTCAAATACAAAACATGCAGGGAATTTTTGTTATATTCATATAATTGAAATTGAAATCATTGAAAAAACTTCATTTTCCTGAGCTTTCAATTAAATTAGTTTAATTAAGTTTGCATTAGATTAATTACTAATGTAAATGCAGTGTTGTCTTACCTCTGTAAAGTGTTTTTTTCAAACAAATGTTCTTTATTTTTATTAAATACCTTTCTTTAGTTAAAAAATGTTGCTGTAAAAATTTCACAAAAATTACCAATAAAAGAGATTTATATCAGATGTTATTTTATTTACTTTTACGTGGGAATTATCTTAATTTTATTGAAATACAAAGGTTTGAAACCAAAATTTTATCCTTTACAGCAAATTTTTATGAGTAAATTATTGACTTAAGACACAAATACGACGTCTTAATAAATAATATTCTATTCTATTCAGCCCTAAGATAAGTGAAAAAAATCACGGCAGTAGTATATAACGAAGTTAAAATTAAAACTATTACAAAGATTAATAGTCGACAAACTTATAAAATGTCCTTGGAAAAGTACAAATTCCATTGAAAATTACTTGTTAGTTGTGTAAAACAGGTAGTTAATACATGTTTAATGGTAACTACGAAACCCAGGTGGCCCGACACGCATTTTTTTCAGCTTGAGGCGTTTGAATATAATTATATTCGGTTTGTAGCATACTAATTTAAAAAAATCGCAAAATTTACACAAGTGCCAATTTATTTTACAAAATGGTATGTAATTATTCTTTCTACGCATTATGCACAGGATGTGTTTTTTGGTGAATAATTTATGTGTTTATGTTGAGTGCGAGAAGTTAGTGCAGCACTTTTGCGTTTCCTGAATTCTGATACTAGTGCTGAATTGTTCTAGATTTGTTCTATATTGTTCCAAAATATTTTTTCTCTATAGTTAAAATTACAGTTGAAAAACGAAAATAACGGTTTTGGAACCTGGCCCCGCACTTTGGAATAATATTTTTTTTAAAATAAACAAAACAAACAGTAATTAAATCATAAAAATGTGAAATATACCAACTTGATGCACCAAAATATTGAAGGTATTCGTTGTAAAGAATTAGAACTGGAACTGTACATGAACTCAAATGACATGGACATTATAAGCATTACAGAACATTGGCTGCGAACATTGGTCATGTTCAGTTTCAGTAATCACCAAGTTGGTAGTGCTTTCTGCAGAGTACATGCTATACGTGGTGGCTCATTAATTCTACTTAATAAACAGATAAATTTAGAGAACGTTTAGATATAGTCCACCTCTCTGTAGAAAGACACGTTGAAATTGCCTGTTTAGAGTTGGAGCAGTTCATAGTTATAAGCGTTTATAGCCCACCATCTGCCTCATTTGATATTTTTGAAAAAGTTATGGAAGAAATTGTTTAAATTATCTAAATCAAATAAATACATTATTACATGCGGAGATTTTAATGTAAATTTACTTGAACATAACTCATCAAATACTAGAATAATTAGTTTATTTCAATCATTAGATTTGAAGCCTCAATTTATGGAGCCTACTCGAATAACCGACACTTCGGCTACATGTGTAGACAATATCTTTGCCAATGTTAACATTTTAAATAGGAGTTTAATTAGCAATATTAAGTCGGATCACATCAAACAAAAAAACTTGAAAAAAGAAAAATTACTTGTATACCTATGACCAAAGATCGATTGAACAAACTATAATTGAATTTAACTTCTGTATTTCCATGTGTATATGATAATAACAATCAATTTTTACATCGAAATCGATCATGGTCTCTGACGGTAAAAAGTTCAGTGAATGGGCAACAGCGGGAATACATAAAAGCAGACAAATTGTATGATCTTTATGCTGAAAAACAATATAATTATAATGAGGAGTTTAAAGAAAAAGTCAAAAATAATTTAAAAAATTTTAAAAATGTTTGTCGTGACGCAAAAGCTCGACATTTGAGTTTAAAATTAAAAATAGCCAAGAAAAAGTGAAAGCCACTTGGAAAGTAATCAACAGTAAGAATGGAAGAGTCACAACTAAGAAAAATAAGTTTAATTTGAAAATTGGCAATGCCACCGTAAATTAGGATGGTGATGTAGCTAATGCGTTCTAAAACTTTTTTACCGACATTCCAGTTTCTACCACAAAGTCCTTAAACTCCTCTCCTAAAGAAGCAGATTCCTTGTTAAAAATAAACTTAATGGAATCCAAAATTCAATTCAAATTTGATTATGTCAATAGTGATGACATAATAAAAGCTTTCAACCTCATAAATGTTAAAAAAACCACAGATCTCTGGGGCGTCTCTGTTCGCGTTGTGAAAACATTGATTGGCATAATTGCGCCCGAACTAGCTTTAATATTCAACGAGTGTATTGACTGCGGTGTGTTCCCTGATTAAATGAAACACAGTAAAATAACTCCACTTTTCAAATCGGGCACTTGTTCTGACCCTGGTAATTTTAGACCCATCTCAGTACTCCCTACATTTAGTAAAATTTTTGAAAAACTTATTTTAAACGAATTGCATAGACATTTTAAATTAAATAATTTACTGCATAATAAACAATTCGGATTTACTAAAGGTCGCTCAACCACTGATGCTGGTATTGAGTTTATATCGCACATATTTGATGCCTGGGAGGAATCGCATGACGGGTTAGGCGTTTTTTGTGATTTGTCCAAGGCATTTGATTGCGTAGACCATGACACACTAATCAGGAAACTACACCATTATGGTATTAGGGGCGTTCCGCTAGACTTTCTCACTTCCTATTTAAGTGATAGAGTACAAAGAGTTGACGTGAATGGAAAGCGTTCTCCGGGGTCTCTGGTTACTATGGGTGTACCGCAGGGATCAATTCTTGGACCATTTTTATTCTTAGTACATTTTTATTCATTAATGATCTACCCCATCTTGTGAGGGACGATCATGAGGTTGTATTGTTTGCAGATGACACGTCACTTTTATTCAAATTAAAGCGACGACAAACCGTTTTTGACGATGTAAACAATGCAATCTCTACGGTTGTAAAATGGTTCAATGTAAACAATCTGCTACTGCTACTATTGTTACAAAAGTTAAAGCAAATATCAAAATCAAAGATGAAGAGTTGTCTCTTGTGGACACCACCGTATTCATAGGTATCACCCTAGATAATAAGCTTCAATGGGGCCCTCACATTGATAAGTTATCGAAGAGACTTAGTTCTGCGGCATATGCAGTCAAAAAGATCCGTCTTTATACAGACGTAGACACAGCTAGACTAGTTTACTTCAGCTACTTCCACATTTCCACACAGCATTATGTCGTACGGTATACTGCTGTGGGGGAGTGCTGCAGATATAAATAACGTTTTTGTGTTGCAGAAGAGGGCTGTTCTAATATGGGTCCCAGAAAATCACTTCTTCAGAAGTTATAAATATAATGACATTTCCTTGTCAATACATATATGAAAATCTGATGTATGTTCACAAAAATATTATTTTTTTTAAGAAAAAAAGCGATAATCACAATGTTAATACCAGAAATAAAGATAAACTCGCTGTTGCCACTTGTAGACTCCACAAAGTTAGTAAATCGTTTAAAGGGCAATGTGTACGCTTTTATAACAAACGCCCAAGAGATGTACAAAAATTGACAATTAATAAATTTAAAAACGTAATTAAAAAACAACTTTATAAAAAGGCATACTATAAAATATCTGATTATTTAGATGATAAAATATCTTGGGATTGAAAATGCTCCAACTCGTTGTTTTGTTAACAACGAGTTTTTTTTTTTAAGGATGACTAAAAAGAATAACCAGCCTTGTTTTCTTGCCTTTCTTTCCTGGCTTGGTCGTGGTAGAACAGGCAGTATATAAAACCGACGTTTCAAAGTGATCCTTGTGATTTTAATGAATAAATGAATTTTGACTTTTGACTTTGGTACCTACATTTCTACTTATGATAATAGGTGTTTTTTTAATTGTTCTGGGTTGTTCTGTTGTTGTGCTGCATTGCTCTAGCTTAGTTCTAGACTGTTCTACAATAACGCATATCATAAATTCCTAATTTAGCATGAAAAACTGAAAAAACGATCAAAATAGCGGGTTTATAAACATGGCCACGCACTTTTCGTTATTCCAATTATTGGTGTTTTTTTCATTGTTCTGGGTTGTTCTTGTGTTGTGCTGTACTGTTCTAGCTTAGTTCTAGACTGTTCTATAGTAAAACATGTCATTAAGTGCTAATTTAGCACGAAAAACTGAAAAAAACTACCAAAATAGCGGCTTTACAACTTGGCTCCGCACTTTTGGATATTCCAAGTTTTGACAGTTGTGCTGGATTGTTCTAGATTTGTTCTACATTGTTTCAGAATATTATACTCCTAAAATGAAAATTGACGTTATAAATAAAAAAAAAAACTTTTTGGAACCTAGCTCCGCACTTTTTGATTTTCAAAGTTTTGACAACTGTTCTGCATTGTTCTATATTGTTCCAGAATATTACATATCTAAAGTGATAATTGACGTCAAAAATCTAAAAAAACTGTTTGGAATCTAGTTGAAAATAGCTGGTTTCCATCCGCCACCTACATTTCTACTTATGATAGTAGGTGTTTTTTACTTGTTCTGGGTTGTTCTAGTGTTGTGCAGTATTGTTTTAGCTTAGTTCTAGACTGATCTACTATAATACATATCATTAAGTGCTAATTTAGCACGAGAAACTGAAAAAACGAGCTGCACGCCCTCCGCGCCACTGAGGTCGCCAAGGTACTAACTCTAAAGTACTTACTCCTGTATGCCGTCAAGACTAATTGTGTTTGTCTACTCAATATTTTTTTGAACCGTTGCAGAAATAAATTAATCAAATCGATTAAATTTAAATGTGTCACAAAAGTTTCGATCCAGCGAGACTTGAACCCGCATCTTTCTCCTCTAATCGGCAATGTGTTGGCCAATTAGACTATGAATCGAGTGACGCTTAGCACTTATTGGGCTTACGCTTATTATTGGGCACTTTCTATGTTTAGCTTACAGCGCTGCTATGCTATTCATCTAGTCCCAACTAGTAATACAGAGATAGAGAAAGGTAGATATCTAGAACAAAAAAGTTAGAAGGATGAACCACTTCAGCTAGCTTGAAGCTTAATAAATGCTAGATGGGAGTTTTCTATACTGAGATGAGCAATGAGAAAAAAATACTAATCTCCGACTTTAGTTCTACTGCGAAAAAGTAAGAAACTAGAAAAGTGCAAATAGGCCTCTCAATTTGTACCTGTTATAAGTTTATGGTGTGTATCTGTGTCTCTGTGAGGATTGAGGTCGTCTTTGAGTTCTACTCTTGACATGGGGGTGCCGCTGGGTTCGATACTTGGCCCATTTTTGTTTGTGGTATACGTCAACGATCTTCCCTTTTAATTATGTGATATAATTCTATTTTCGGATGATAACTTATATAATCTTCAAAATTGATAGATCTAAAGATAATTACGACAGTGTAAACTTATCTCTATCGAGAGTTCTTGATTACTGTAAATAATCTTCTACCAAATGCTAAAAAAGTGTATCAAAATCACTTTGCGTAATGTAATTCAGTATGATACCTACATGTATTATAATATCTGTGCCTACATTTAATTAAATGTATAATATATATATTATTATTATTTCTTTTTATATTATTATTATTTTATAGGCAACGTGTAGACGTGTTTCACTAGTTTAATTCAAATTTTGAAACGAGTAGTGAGGTGACTTACAGGTTAAAAGTAAAAGTTCAAAGGGTTTAATGGATCTAATTAATAGCAAGTTTGATGAATTGCATGAAGAAATAAATGAATTAAAGGATTGTAACGCTGAGTTGTGTAAAAATTTTGAATTCATGACCCTAAAGTATGAAGAGATGAAGCTGATAATGGATCTGTTTGATAAGGAACGGACTGATAATAGAAAACACATAGTGGAATTGGAGGAGAAGATAGAAATTCTCGAGAGGAACAACCGTAGTTCTTCGATTGAAATCAAAAACATTCCTAAAAAACAAGGAGAAACAAAATTGGATCTGCCGGTACTAACAAAATGCATCGGCAAAGCTCTAGATCTCGACAACCACAGATCAGAGATTCAAGACGCGTACAGGGTTAATGTAAACTCCAGTGGAAACCCTCCTGTTGTAGTGAAGTTCACAACGGTTTTTCGTAAGGAAGAATTTATAAGAAAAGCCATAAAACTGATGAAGGATAACCCCTCCAAGTTTGGTGCCCAGCTTCGTTCTCTCGGTTATCCAACGGCTCAGGTATTCGTGGCAGAAACAAGAACAAGTTCTAACAGCTAAAACAAGAAGACTTTTCCTGCTGGCGAGACACTTCGCAAAAACTAACAATTTTCAATTCTGCTGGGGCTTTTTCTTCGCAAAAGTGAAGGCTCTCCACATCTTCTCATCAAAGGGGAGAGTCAGCTGGAAGTTTCCAGGAATCAGCTGTAGGCCCCTAACAACAAACCATTACGTATATCTCCTTTCGCTTGGAAAGACACTTCCATTAGTTCCGAAACGTATATTGTGGATTGTATCATGTCTCTCTCTGTAGTAAAATTTGTTTTTTCTTTAGATATACATCTACTCATAAATGTCGATTAGTCTTTAAAAATAACAAGCAGAGTTTGTTGCCAGATTCTTCTGTGTTTGGTCACGCGCCAGGAATCAGCGTAAATTTACTTTCAAAATTAAAATTCACGTACTTAGTTTTTAAATTGATGTTCCTATATGATTTCTGTGATATCAATAAACAAAAATCTATTGACTTTGACCTTGACTTTGTGTTACTGTGTGATCTTTCTGTGGCATCGCAGCTCACAAACAGATGAACCGATGTTTATTTAGTTTTCTGTTTGAAAGGCGACTTGATCGAGAATGTTCTTAGTGAAGTTTCAAGAAAATCTGTTCAGCCTTTTGAAGATCATCAGCTCATTTCTAGTTGATGAGGGAATGAGAGCAACTTCCACAGAAATGATCGAAATTTGGTATCCTGTTATTTCAATGATATTGCAAGAATATGGAAGCTTGATCTCATGCTGAGGAATCTCTTGGAATCTGCAGGATACCTAACTCCTCACAAACTTAAGCAGTTATAATATCTGGGGCAGAGGTATCGTGTTTGGGCTCATTGGAATGGCCCCAACAAAAAGGTTATAAGATAGATAGTGATCAGGGTCTGATGATGGAGCAGGAAAGAGAAATGAAGATAAATTGCTGAGGGATTCTAAGATTGTGTAAAACACGTCAGAAGTTTTAAAAGTATGTGAAAATTTACTTAAATAATCTCATAAAAGTCTGACAAAAATATCGAAACTATGATTTTGGATGGTTCTTTATCTATATAGGTTTACCGAGATTAACTATAAAAGGAACCACCCCCTGTATAAACAACACACATCGTGCTTAAGCAGGTATCTATGTAAATCAGACAGACTATCTAAACATCATATGAAAAGTTCAAACAAATAAGACCAGAGTGGTAAATGAAATATATTTATTGGTGTGTCCATATTTCCAAACTGAACAAATAACTTCAGCTTTGTTTCAATCGATATAAAAATGTAGGCTTGTATGTGGTCACCACACTTTATCAGATTGAAGCTGGAACATCATGAAGACAACCGTGTTTGCAATTCTGTTAGTCGCCTGCTTGGTGGGAATAAGGAGTATAGGTGAGCAAGAAATTAATTTCGATAGAATTAGGAAGAGAACATTTTTCGGGACAAAAATGGGGTGTCATCAGGAACCGCGAATAACCGGGTTGGCTGGTAGGAAATGCTTTAGCATTAAGTCCGCCTATTGTTAACGTTTTCCTGATATTCACGGTAGAGGGAATGTGGGGGTCAGGCCTATGTATGCACGTTACAATGGAATACGAAACGGACAATCATTTTGCTTTTTAATAGAATATGACTTCAAGATATGTTTTAAATAGGTTTACCATAAGCAATTCTCCTCGATATTAAATAATATTATGGATTGAGAAAGACAAAACAGTACGTACAACATTTAAAACATACTAAAACAACATAAAATAGAAAGTAACATAGGCAGTTATAAGCTGAGATAGAACCTTTTCAACTCATATTTACCACTGCAGCATAGACTGCCCTCGTTAGTACCGGTTAGCACCCACGTATTGTATTATACTGTGTTTTTTTTATTGTTTGTCCTTCTTGTCATTTGTTCTTATCTGTGCTGTATTTGAATGTGTTGAATAAAAAAACCATATATCTATATGCCTTGCCGTGTTGTGTGCACAACCAAATCCACAATAGGAACATAGTAGATAATGTGAATACGGCATTCACATAACCTACTGTAATGTATGTCTCAAAGCACGCACTCATATTTAAATCGGTGCTTCACTCAATTATTAGGCACGGAATTAATATTTTTGTAGCCATACCAACAGACCTACCAACGTTTGTATACTAACGTTTCTAAAAATACTTGTCTCTATTTATTTTCAGACGCCGCAAGGGGAGTAAGAGGTAAGACCAAAAAGTTGAAGAACCTATTGCTATATTACTACAGCAATACGTGGCAATACTAATATACCACGTACTTTATTATTCTTTTGCTGACATTGCGTTGACCGTTTAGAGGTCCTCCTCATAAGCATTGTCCGCGAGCATGCAAGTGAAACTTTCAACGAAACGACCTGAGAATAATAAAGTACGTAGCTATACAAACCGGAACACTGATAGCTAAATAAACCATAACTTATTTTATGGTTTTGATATAATGTACCTGTTATTTTATTTCTAGTGAGGTTTAATATCAACCTCCCCCTCTTCAACATCAATGTCTTCTATATTATACCACTGACCGAAGCAGAGGCTAAGGAAGAAGGCTGGGTCATGATAGATACTCCTGATAGCCCAGATATGTTAAAGAATTTTATCACGTACTGCTATAAGAAGGATAAAACTGTGTGCGTGTTTTTTGAACCCTACACTCTGCAAATAGCTGGCTTGCAGATTGCAGTAAGTAAACAGATGAACTTAGCTATAATGTAGGTAGATACCTACATCACTTCTACCTACTAGGCTACTCACACTTTTTCACACACTCTCACACTTTCACTACAAAAGCTGTCTAAGATGGTTTCGAGACGCGCTACGTTGGGGTCTCGTACATGCCTCTTAATCATAAAAAACTCGCCGCACGCGCAACCGGACTACGGCTCGCGAATCACGTGGCTTGTGACGAAGCGACCGAATGTTACCGAATGATCTCGTTTTTATACTCGTTTTCGTCTTATAAATAATAAAAATATAAAGTGTAGCATTTAAAAATTCGTTCAGCGAACAGTGGAATAAGTCAATAGTGGAATAAGGCAACTAGATTTAGTTATCATCGGACAAGCAATTTTTTCAATTTCATTTTATATCTTAACTAGCTTTAAATATCACTACCAATAGGATTCTAGTCGCTGGTTCAGCTATAGTTTTGTATACACCAGATGCTACTACACTGTCTTACATTTTCAGCTCTGCAAAGACCGTTTCACACCCTGTCATTTTGATATGGAAAAACAAGGTTTTAGCATATGGACAACCGATATCGACGAGGTCGAAACAGAGTGTTATGTTGTTCGGCAATTTTTCTTAAATTCCGGTAAGTTATTTTACATATGCTATGCTACTAGATAGCTATATTTCGCATGATAACAGGATTGTATACCTGTTATCATGCGAAATAATTGTTTGTTCATTGAATGACCGATTTTCTAAATTATCTAAATTTGACGTTGAAAATCGTTTACCGAGCCACTTAAAACGTATCGTAACGTATTATTACGAACGTGAAATGTCATCGTCAAATTTCTTTCTTTTGCAGATTTCTTACTACAGAGTGAAGATGATATTAAAGCTACCTATAACACATCTAAAATCATACAAGGAGATACATTCTCTGTTACCGGCATGAGTGAAGACATTACGGAAATCCCTGTCGACGTCGCCGAGGTTGTAGAGAATACCCCGTTCCTGAAACAGGCTTACATCCCTTGGATGGGTATGGACGTACCTACTTAAGAAATATATTATTTAATTGTCCCCTCGATAATACCATTTGTTTACCGTGGTACCATTAGATGGTACATCCATTGATGGAACTTTGGTGGGTTTTTTTGCCGTTGTTTCGTTGACGTCAAAATATTTTTTTTTTTTTCAATACTTGGAAAGACTGGACTAAAAGACGAACTGGGAAGTCTCATCGAAAACTAAAGGCAGTAATTTACTTCTACTCGTACGCCTCAAGGTTGACACAACTTTTGCTACATTGAATCCTAGACGAAAAATGATTTAATTATACCTATTCAATGTAAACCACATTGAACTTATGTTTATAAAAATAAAATATAGGTAGCGTGTACCTTTACCTTTTATAAGTGAAAGAGTTTTTATCGGCTCCGTCTTTATTTATTTATTTACTAACTCTTAATTGCACATTTTAAACTAAAACTTTAACAATAGGCGGACTTCATTCTAAAGCATTTTCTACCAGCCAACCCAATATGTTGTGATTGGCGGTAAGCGTGCTACAACTAATTCATTTATAATTTTATTAGCATATACATCTTAATTCGCCGTGGCGGTGGCGATCAATACATACACGAACTTTGACAGCCACTTGGCAAGCATTTTCTTTTTATCGCTTCCGCTACCGCGTCTGTTTGACCGGGCCCTTATAAGTGTAGAAGTCTAGATTCTGTGCTTTATCTTTATCATATCTTAATATCTCCTTATCCAGGTACTCATTACTTCTACAACATGACGGAATCCACGGGGTGCTCATCCGAAGAAATAAAGCCGTGGTTCCTGTTGACACGTGGCAACCAGGTTATCGGCTGCAGCATGATGACCTTGGGAACAATAAAACTCCCGTTATTAGCCAGGAACTGGTTCGAGAGTTCAACGGAGGCTGAAGTCAAGGTGGGTTTTCGTTACGTATTAGTAAGAGAGCCGTGCTGAGTGAATGAAGATAGTAACGAGAGTTGAAAGAGGTATGCTGAGATGTTTTGGGCTTTAGAAAGGATGAATATAAGAATATTAACAAAACAAAATATATAATATTGGTATACTAAACCGAAGAGCTTGTATGAAGAATGTGATGAGGATGAATGAAGCGAAAGAGTTATGCCTGGATCGTAGCAAGTGGAAACCCGTGGTCTCTGCCTACCCCTCCGGAAAAACGGCGTTACTTTATGTATGTATAGTAACTTAGTAGGTAGATACTAACTTTTCTTTCTTTCTTCTTGCGTTGACAAAAAGAGTATTTTTTGTCAACGCAAGGTGTGCGGGTTCGATTCCTGCTTCTCGAAATCCACGATTTGATTTGATTATTTAGGTAACAAAATTAGTATTAGTCGATCATGGAAACATTTGTTCAACCCGTATCGATAATTTCAGTCGTATACCTAATGTTCTCGTATTAATCCTTTTGAACCCGAGACCAATCCTTTTGGAACGACCCCTAACACGTTACCGGCTGGGTAACGTGTTAGACATAAGAAATTGCTCGTTTGTCGTGTGTTTATTAGGTGCCATTTTTTTCCGAACCTGCTAAGCCGATTGTAATGCAGTTTTTGCCAACCGTATGTCTTCTAGCAAAGTTATTAGAAAGATTTTATAACCACACTTCACTACATTTTAGAAGCAATAGAAGTAAAAGTCTATAGGTGTGTTTTTTTTTTTTTTGTTTGAATGCGCTAATCTCATTAACTACCAATTGGTTTTGTATAAATATTTTGTATTTGATAGCTCATTTCTTGAGGAATGTTATATGCTCTATTTAACATCACGAGTGCTCGGCTTCTAAAGGTCGACCCTTAGGAGCAAAATAAGTAATAGCGTGAGCGGGCGATGCGAGGTAGTTTAAGATAAAGTACTTCTTAATAACATTAAGATAGCGTTCGTAAGCTCGATCGTGTTTTCGTCGACCTACGTTGTAAAACTAGTCTCCACTAAAAGCCCTTTTATTTTAAAGGGATAATACTATATCCTATGTGCACCCTGAAAGTCCATTCCAAATATCGGTGAACGAATTGATGAAATCGGTTCAGCAGTTTCGGAGATTACTACATCCAAACTTATAAACTTCATAGATTTACGTAGATGGTGGAATTCCTTGTTTTAGGCTGTCATCACAAACGGCCCGCAATGTTTGTACGATTTGACGAAGCAATGTGGAATAATCACGAGCCACGTCTACTGGATTGAAGACCCGCAAACCCTGTAGGTGCTGCTGATTCTTTATGACTGTCATGGCATCTAAGGCAGATCTTAAACTAAGAAGTTATCATATGTTTTTTGTTACATATTTATTGTGTTAAACAATTTTTATAACTTTCTTTAATAAAGTGTATAGAATTATATTTTTTTTTTACTGAGATAGTAAATCTGCGGAGATAACCCTGTCTATGATTGGCTGTTATGCTGTATCATTAGGTATACACAACAATAATGACGTGTTTCAGGATTTTTTGATATCAACATTTTAAGGGGGAAATGGGGGTGAAAATGTGTAAGTGCAGTAGGTATGGGTTTAATTAAATACAACTACACGCGGGCAAAACGCTTAGCAACAGCTAGTTATTTATAAAACGTGAGTACCTACTTATCATCATCATTAGCTCACATCAGTCCACTGCTCCCAATAAGCGCTACTGAGCTCGGTGTTCCGCTCTTATCATCCACTTTCTGCCCGCCGTCTTTCTTAAGGCCACCACCTAGCCGGGTGGCGATCTCCACTCAAGAACTCGTTTACCCCAACGGTTGTCGGTTCTTCGGCATATATGACCAGCCCATTGCCACTTCAGCTTACTGATCCTCTGAGCTATGTCGATGACTCTTGTTCATAGCATAGCTCGTTCCATAGCTCGCTCTGCGACCTTGAAATGGTGGATAAGCCCTACTGTGAGTGTCCACGTCTCGGCACCGTCATCACGGGTAGGACGCACTGATTGAAGACTTTATTCTTAGGCATTGTGGTATGGACGACGAGAAGATTCGACGTAGTTTCCCGAACGCTGCCCAGCCCAAGTGGATCCTTCTCTTGGCCTCCTTCTCAAAGTTGTGTCTACCCAATTGCAAAGTTTGTCCGAGGTATACGTATTCCTGAACAACAAGTGGGTGGCCTTGTACGACGATTGGTTCCGGGTTTATATTCCCCTTTTTTGTTCATCCGGAGACCAATTCTTAATCAGATATTGCATCAGATAGAACTATGTAGTACCTGAGTAGGTATAATGTTATTTGAATCGAAGTTTACGCTCAGTCGCAAATTAGGCATAGCCTTACAGATGGTCTAGTTGAGACTTAAATAGTTGAGGCAACCTAAACAGCCCAGAACCAAACACTTGGTTCTGAAAAAATAAGCTTATTCATTGCACGTGTCATTGGTGCTATCATCTTCAGTGACTAACCCTGAAAAGTAACCGATTTTGAAATAATCAGAACCATTACGGTGAAAGGATTCGGAGCGCCTCTTTTCATGCACGCGTCACATTTCTTCGCATAATTAGTTCTAAGGCATGCCGGTTTCCTCATGCTTATTTCAAGTGGAAAGAATCCCACCGGACCCCACGCACAACTTGTGACTCTGTGATTGCCAATGAATTCGGACTGAAATAAACGAAAAATATAGTGCCCAAGACGTGTCCAGACACGCTGGGGTCCAGAAGTTGCCTCATATATAACTCACAATAAACGTATCATTAGAAATCCTTTGAACTAATTTTCGTTGGTAGTTGTTAATTCATACTTCCAGAATTAATGATCTCTTAAAATCAAAATTGGTTTAAGAAACCTCAAAGTAATTTTTGATGACTTATTTAATAATACAATAGGTGGAAGGTTTTCGTTCCTGTCGTATTAAAAAAAAATACGCTTTAAACTGAGCGAGAAATCAGGGTGTGACACAGCGGACAGACGTAGGTACAGACGAACTATGTCAAAATTATACTGTTATTTATATACAAGATGAGCCTTTAAAAAGGGAACGTGGGGCCTAAATTTACGATTATTATAAGTATCAGATACACGGAAATATAATGCAGAGTAAACCGAACATGATTTTGAAAAAAATAAGAACAGCTGTTTTGTTGCAAGGGGTTTTCAAAATTCAATAGGCAGGTAATAGTTTTTAGTGTTTTAATTTAAAAAATAGTTCCAAACGTCAAACAATAGTTTTTATTTTTGGATTAATTGTTCATAAGAAAAAGTATTTGTAATGATTTTAAAAAAAATCTACCTGATTGTTTTATATCATCTATCATCCTTGGGTATATATTTAAAATTATTCCGTTACTGATTGGCGGATCAACGCACAACCTAAACCATACGTGCTAGAAGCATGAAACTTGGAGGGTATATTCCTCTTATGGTGTGAGGTGCAATAAGAAAGGAATTTGGAAAAATCTACCCCTAAGGGGGTAAGACGGGCAGACCAAATTTGTAAAAACTTTCCTGCCCTGGTTTTTGATGGTGACGAAAAGAGAGGTGCTGGGCGTCGGGTTCCAGACCTTCGGGCACCAACCAGCGACCAAGCACCGACAGTGGTTTGAAGATGTGCCAAAAGGAAGACGGGCTTCATTGGTAGATAATTATGAATACTAATTTGTAGATATGAATACTAATACGTTAATTTTAACAAAATTTGAAAACCCTCTTACGCTTCATGGCACAGCATGTATCGCTGTACGACCTCTGTGGCGCAGTGGGCGAAGGCCCGCCTGAGTCGCAGAAGGTTACGGGTGCGATACCCGCCGCAGGATAAATGTTTGTAAGATCTGCAAATATTTGTCTCGCGTCTGGGTGTTTTTCATGTATAATATATATGTATAAAAAAAGGTATATATGTAATATATCAGTCATATAGTTCCCATAATACAAGTTCTGCTTAGTTTGGGGCTAGATTATGCTGTGTGAGAAAAGTCCAGCATTATATTGACAGTATATTGACAAATAAACACATTACAGTTGAATGACGTTTCGGAGATAAATGGTAACAGTCAAGCAAACAAACAATCTCTTGTTTTGAAATTATCATAATCATAATATTATTACAAAAAAATATGTTTTAAGAATTCTATCTAAGGCTATTTCTGGTCAATCCTTATTGTGTATGTTTGTCAATCCTTATTGGATCCCGCTATCGTCGTCTGAACATTCCACGTGATTTAAACCCCGGATGGATTAGCCCACATACCCTCTTTCGCCACCCCCGTCGAGGAAGGGAAAGGCGTGGCCTTTTCCCCCCATCAAAAAAAAGGTAATTGATCCATAGGTGATTAAAATGAATTTAAAACTTATTGTCACCTTTTTTATCAGCTAGCAGTGCCAACTGCTTGGGAGTAAAGGTTCTGGAGTAGCGATGAGGAACCAGATGACGCAGTGTAAGGCAGCCCAGCTAAAAATCTGGCTAGCCATTTATTGCATGACATGGTAAGGGTCGCCAATTTGTTCCGTCTGGACAACTTTAAATGAGTAGGATAATAATTTTATGTTTTTTTTTATAATTAAATAAATGGATGAAAATACTTTATTGTAAGTAGGCACACCATACGTATAGTATTATACTATCTGTGACCATACACAAATAACGAAAAAACAACACCATACGACCGCGTACGAAACAGGAGGGTCGTATCGCTAGTTACCATCATTAGTTGTGGTATTTAGTCTAAGGATACATTACCTATAGTCTCAGTAAAATGACCAAAATAGTTCATTGCATTTAAAAAATCATGCCCGTCTATGCTAACTTTAGGCAGTTTTCTAACAGATTTAGATGAAAAATGCTTGACAGTCATGCTCAAGCATTTCCCTAAACTTAGTGCACACGTAGCAGAAAAGATAGGAATAGGATTAGATATTTAAACTTTCGCGATCATTAATTAATTATATGTTTGTATACGGGTGCCTACGGCTGCGTTAATGTACCTATGCGTTTTTTATTTTTGACTCAAGCGATGCAACGCAAAATTGCCACACTGTTTATTATTGCATAATGTTTAATTCCCCGAAGTGTTTTCCATCATCTATTGTAGCTTTGCGAAAACCTATCTAATAACCATCTTTGCAGTCGTACAAATCGATTGCAAAAAAACACATTAGGATACAAACACACAAACAACCTCTTACGGCACTCTCTTCATTACACAAAGGTTAGCTGGAATACAGTGCTAATTAGCATTAAATTCACCTTTGTACTTTTTTCATCTCGTTCAATAAAGCATTTTCTATCTATCTATCTACGACATACGCATTATACAGGCTTCTTATGTCGCGTGACTAAATCAGCTAAGCTCGATGATACTCGTATAATTTTTATGACGTATACAGGGTGTAATCGTTAAGTGTGCACAGGCGATTATTCCGTAACTATTGCAGATATCAAAAAACTTTAAACTGATATCGAAAGTACTTTACCTAATGAGTAAAATGACATTAATAACTTTTTAAAAATAAAACGAGAAATATCCAAAAAAATTACATTAATCACTCCCATACATTTTATTTCTTAGTAAGTACAAAATTTTGTGTTCAAAGCATATGTTCGAAGTGACGTCCTCCTTGTGCAATACAATGACGAGCTCTATTTACAGTTTCTAAATGAACTTTCCTTAACATTTGCGGAGTAATTAAAGCAATTGCACGACGTACACGATTCTGTAACTCTTCTAGGCTGTGTACTCTCTCAGCGTACACGTGGTCTTTGACAAATCCCCATAGGAAGAAATCACAAGGCGTGAGATCCGGGGATCTGGCAGGCCAAGGGGTTGCACTATTATTGGCTATTAAGCATTATAATTGTTTCGTAAGAAATTCATTACAACATTTGTATTATGTGCAGGTGCTCCATCTTGTTGAAAAATTATCGACCTTCTTTCATCGTCTGGAATTGGTTCTAAGAGACTTGGCATATCGTTTTGTACAAAGGAGAAATATCTCTGTCCATTTAAGGTTCCACTGTAAAAATATGGCCCAATGATCCGATCTCCAAGAATACCACACCACACATTAATTGAGAATCGCACCTGAGCTCTAACTTCAGTAGTTAAGCGAGGATTGTCAATTGACCAATAATGCGAGTTTTTTCTATTGTAAATGCCGCAGTTTGAAACATTACTTTCATCGGTCCATAAAATTGACCTTACATTGACATAATTATTGA
Organism: Perizoma affinitatum; assembly: GCA_961405105.1. Classification (NCBI taxonomy): domain Eukaryota; kingdom Metazoa; phylum Arthropoda; class Insecta; order Lepidoptera; family Geometridae; genus Perizoma; species Perizoma affinitatum. Next base: position 8,466,519 of record OY560205.1, on the reverse strand, counting down.
CTAGCCAATTGCAATAGACCAGCCGACGAGCAGGATCATCATTGTGCAGCGTTTGAGTAGGTTTTATCTTAAATGCTTTGAAGTTGTGTTTTTTTAATAACTTGTGTACATAATTGTGGGACACTGGAAATGATCGGGCCACTGAACGCGTTGATTCTTGTGGATTATCTACTACGTAGTTAATAATATTGTTATCTAAGTCATTATCAAATTCCGGAGCTCTTGTTCTCGAACCTTTTTTTCTGTTAAAAGATCCATAATTTATCAAATTGTTATCCAACTTACGTAAATACGTACCAGAAGGAACTTCTCTATCTGGGTACTCTCTTCTGTAGGCGATAATGGCCGCCCTATTGTTACAATCATGTTTGTAGTACATTTTTAATATGTCCCTCTTTTCTGTATTGGAATATGCCATTTTTCAATCAATAAATGCAACAATCACGATTATTAACGCAAATTGAAAAATACAATAAATTGGCGGGAACGAGAACCCGCGATAAAGAATTTGAATTTAGAACGAACACCAAAGAGTATCATTCTTTTTGTTTTTATTTAGTATGTTGCTTTTCAGCTAGTTCAAATCAATACAATATTGAAACAAGGTTTATTATAAATTTGAAGTGGTAAGATAATTAATCTACACGTGTATCTACTTGAAATTCATTAATACCTTCATATCGTACATAATTATAAAATGACAAGGGTAAAATGAGTAGGTACTATTCCACTTAAAATAAGGAAACTAAAACCTTTCTACTATCTCATACTAAATGTATGGGAGTGATTAATGTATTTTTTTTGGATATTTCTCGTTTTATTTTTAAAAAGTTATTAATGTCATTTTACTCATTAGGTAAAGTACTTTCGATATCAGTTTAAAGTTTTTTGATATCTGCAATAGTTACGGAATAATCGCCTGTGCACACTTAACGATTACACCCTGTATAACTCGCATTGTAGTGTAGCCCGTGAAAATACCTACAAACTGGTACTTTATGATGGTTCTAAGCTAATATGTTAAGTAACAAAAAAAAATATAAACTTTTTATTCTATTGTAAATATAAATTAATTTTAAAGTTGCCAAAAAATTATATTGCAAGAAATAACTTCATCAAATAAAACTTTCCGAGGAATCTCTGTCAATGTTGAAGAGAAATGGTTACTATTAATATTTTTTAAGTTCTAAATGTATTGATTGAGATAGTATTGAATCTTGAATGCTTATTTAGACTTATATTGTGCAAGCATTGACTTGAGACAAAAGTGAGTTGAATTTAAGTTTCACCCTAGGTTTATTCTTCATCCTACTATGCAATGAATATGTTAAAATAGAATTAAAATTTTGACAAATGTCTTGTTTTTAAAATACTCTAGTACCTAACTGACCTACATTTCAACATGTATCATGTTAAATAGTTGTAATTTTTTTTTTATAGGTATGGTTTTAGCTGTGCATTAAATTTTCTCTTATTAGATTTCTAATCTTTGCATAGATAACACAATTATTTTGGGAAACAGTGCTAACATTCAGACAGACACATGGGTGAGCACAAAATAGGTTTCATTCAATAGATACCTAGATAGAAAATGCTTTATTGCACAAGATAAAATAAGTACATATGCGAACTTAATGCTTAATTAGCATTTTCTTCCAGCTAACCTTTGTGTAATGAAGAGTAGAGCGGTAGTGTGTTTGGCTGATTACCAAAATAAGAGAAAAAATTTAAATTAATTTTAAATTTTTTCTCTTATCCTATCTTCTGACTAAACCTATTATGTAAAAAAAAACATGAACATGGGGCCTGGTCATAAGAAGTACTTATATGGGTATAAATAAATTTAGTTAGGTAGGATTCTCAGAAACAAAGATTAAATGACAATGATCAGATCATACAGCTTACAAAACAACAACCTCTGGGAAGAAAAGTTCCTTAATGGCGAACTCAAACCAGACACAGTTGAGTAGGAAGTCCCCTCATTGATGGATGGATAACATTCTAAACATTTTATAAAGTAAGTAGATGAAATTGGCCCAGCTTCATTTATCATGGCACTGTTTGAAGGAAGCATACATCTAACAGTGGGCATCTACAGGCTGATGGTGAAGGTATTAATGTATCTTACTTACCAGATAGCAGGCACACAAATGTGTCTTCATTGCGGGCACGACGACTGGAGTCGGGGCTAATACGTTCAAGGCTGGATCGCTTCATTCTGTATGAAAATACTACTTTTATTCAAATTATACCTATCAGAACATCATCGCCAACACTGCTAAGTTGTAGGCCTCCCTTTTGTTTGTACCATTCATCGCAGTTGGTACAGCATCAACCACACACAACACAACCAAGTTTGCTCCGCTTCGCGACGCATATTTTGTAGGAAGCATACGCAACTCGGCTTAGACAACGCCATGCAAATAATTTAGTCAGCTACACTCATTCCGAATCTTCCAATAATAATTCTTATTAGCTTTTGTATCTCAAAGACATAAATTACTTGAATTATTTACCTAAATTCCTTCAAAACATAAGAAAACAATTAAAATTTTGCAAACCAAACTCACCTCAAGCTTCGAAATTCAAAGAGTAAATTTTCACAACTTTCTGGCGGGAACGCCGTGTTTTTGACATATAATTTTGAGTTGCCATAATATATGCACTATGAAATCGTCATATTTAACATAAAATTATATATCAAAGTAATTGCCGTATTTACGATAAATAATTTATTTAGTACATGTTAAAAAAGTATATTGAGCAATAACGTATATCTTTTCAAAATAAATATAGGTATTCAAAAACAAAAGGTCTCTCCTGCGTGTACTGTTTGTTTAACAAAAATAATTATTTATATAGATTAAGTTATTAAAAGTTATTGAATAATCAAGATTTTTAGACTCATTGTCTGTTATATCAGGTTTACTAACATAAAAACATACGGTACGACCGTTTTTCCACGTTTACAATAAATTTTGCTTTTTCATGGCATATAATTAATTAGGCAATTTTAGGCTATTATAGGTACAGTTAAAAATTAGTTGAATTTAGCCATTTGAGTTACATGTAGTTAAATGGGAAGAGGAAAGTATGTTTTTTTTAGTTTATATTATTACAAGTGCGCATAGAGTTTTTTTTTCAAATCGCTGTGATGTGAACGATGATAATGCCGGGAATAATTTAAAACTATTACCAGCCAAAGTAAAATATCAATACATTTAGAAAATTTGGGATAAGTACATAATTTTTACGGTTTTCATAATATTTTATGGCTTAAGAAATACAGTTCGGTTCGAACGGAATACAATTATGTTGCTGTCACACCGCTCCGGCAGACAGTCGAAATATAAAGTCAATTAAACGAAAACAGATAACTTTTTTCGTTCAAAGCCATACAAAATTTTACTATGCATTCAAATATATTAGAACTGTGTGGAGAGCACAGATTAAAAGCATTCAATAAAATAAATGTGTGGAGAGCACAGATTAAAAAAAATGGGCTTTTAGCATCAGAGCCTATAATGCTGACTTGAATTACGTAAAAACGTAACGAAACGGTAATTGTTTTAATTTTTATATGGAAATCTAGTCACTACACTTATCTATCATAACTTGTTATTAATATAAATTAACTATACCTTCTGAATTTCTGAATTCTTAGAGAGGCGCTGCAGTCGCACAGTCAACATCGGCTCCGTAAACTTTTAATCTTAAAAATATAATACATTAAAAATAAAGCATTTACAGTGTTGAAATAACTAAATATACGTACTAAGTGCACGCATAAACGTTTTCAAATGGAAATAAGTAAAACTGTGACAATAAAGTGTGAAACAAAGTGACGATAGTGATGCTCAGTGATCAATAGCGTAAACAGTGAAATAAAGTACACCAAATACAAAAGTGGGACCCTAGACCTAAACAATAACTATAAATCAGAATATTAGTGCAGAATATAGTGAAAAAGTTGACAAAAACCACTGTCCCATTCAATTAAAAAAGAGTGACGGTAGCAAAAAATAAAAATTAAAACGGACAAAAAATGTTTACGCTGCAAAATGTATACTGTGTTCAGTTGAACCACTAAATTCGTCCTGTGTTCTAGTATCACCGATAGCCGAGTGTCAATGCACATCGGCTGACAAGAAAAGCCCTCGAGTTCGCATCCCATCGCCTCCTACACTTTTTGGACTCAAAATTTATTCTTGTTCATTGGTGTTTGGTAGGACGCCATCTACATTTGGACAAAATTTGGATATTTGACCGGTGTCTAATCCATTGAAGGATAAACCAAAAAACACCAACAACCAACAAATACCCTAGCTACTTCAAAAGAGGGCGCTCAACATAAACATGGACGAAATTATGAAGGCAATCGCTGCAATTGGAAAACAACTGCAAGAAACTGAAAACAAACTCTCAACAAAAATTGATGTTTTAGATGAAAAAATAAGCTATTTGCAGCCACAAATCGATGAATTAAAAATAAATCAAGACAAGCAAGAGAAACGTTTGGATTATCTTGAAAAAGTAATAAGAATTCGAAATTTGGTGTTTTTTGGAATAACAGAGCAAGAGAAATCCTATTTCGAACTGGAGAAAATAATAATTCAAATCTTAAACAAAGACCTTCAAGTAGAGTGCAACCTAAATGAAATCCAACACGTAAAGCGCATTGGAAAGAAGGGAGAGAAGCCTAGACCAATCAATGTGGCCTTCACCACATATGGTAAAAAAGTTTTAATATTGAAAAATAAGCACAAACTGATCAAAACTGGCTGCTATATAAAAGAAGACTTCCCCCCAAAAATCCTACAAGAACGAAAACAATTACAAGAGCAGGTGAAAAACGAGACGGAAAAAGGAAACAAGGCATTCATCAGCTACAATAAATTAATTGTTCGAGTACCTAATATCACACAAAACATCAAATTAAGCAATGAAAAAAACACAAAAAAGAGGGCTCTACCGAGCGATGCTGGTCCAAGCTCAAGCAACAAGGAGACCAGCAGAGCAACAAAAAAGAACAAAATATATACGGAAAATAGAAACATATCACAATACCTATCATTCCAGACAAGAGAACAAAATACAAACACCAAGGAAAACGATCAATAGCAATCAGCGCTGCCTCCTCCAATATTCAAAAGTAAAGAAAATTATATAAAAAACAGCACCCCAATACGGCTGGTCACCGCGGGAGAGCTAGACCAAAACCCTCCAGCTCGTAAAAAAGCAACAATCCAACCAAATAAACAGAAACAATATATTTTTATATGTACCTACAATGCAAAATCGCTGTCCACCGAAGAAAGAATGATTGCATTAACATATGCATTAAAAGACATAAAATACGACATAATAGGTATAGCTGAAATCCGACGAGAAGGATACGACATACAAGAAGACAACGAACACATATTCTGCCATTTTGGCACAAAAAAAGGACACCTTGGTGTTGGTTTCTTAATTAAAAAAAAATACAAATCAAACTTTACAAGTTTTCGAGGTCTATCCGATCGAGTCGCAATTTTGAACCTGAAATTCAATCAAGATACACTATCTCTTATTCAAGTACACGCACCCACGTCAGAATCAAGCGAAGAAGAGATTGACCTATTTTATGATACACTTAACAAAGCTCGAGAAATTTCAGAAAGAAAACAAATCATTATGGGCGACTTCAACGCGAAGATTGGAATACCAAAACATGAAGAAACAAAAACTGGACTATTTGGACATTATGGGCTAGGAACACGCAATGCCAGAGGGCAAAGATTAATAGAATTTGCAATGGAAAACAGACTCTACATATCGAACACATTTTTAAAAAGAAAGCCCAGTCAAAGATGGACATGGGTCTCGCCAGACAAAACAATAAAAAACGAAATAGATTATATTCTTTCCCCAAATCATAAATGGTTCAGTAATATCGAAGTGTTAAACACAATATACCCTTCCGACCACCGACTTGTAAGAGGTAAATTCACAATGGAAAAAACCAGGACAAATCGAACAATGTACAAACCAACAATACCAAGGCTTCTAGAGGCAGAAGAAGAAAAAATAATTTACATACAAAATCTTGAACAAAGAAAGGAAGAAATACTAAAACACGACGAAGACGACATTCAAACTTTCTACGATAAAATAGAGCAAATGATTCTACATAGTATTCCAAGAAAAGAAGAACATACAAAAAGAAAATGCATACTATCAGAAAAATCAAGAACCCTTTTAAAAAAAAGGCACGACCTACAGAATAAAAAACCGCTGTTGAAAGAAGACAAGTTGGATTTAAGCATACTATATAAGAAAACAAACAAGCAAATTAAACTAGACTACAAAAACCATCGAAACAAAGTATTAGAAAAACACCTAAATGCTTCCGGGAGTCTGAAACGAGCACAAACAGAACTCTACACAAAAAAACATTGGATCCCGAAATTAAAAAAAGAACATTCATATAAGGAAACTAGAAGCGAAATTCTCGCCATCGCCACAGACTTCTACGGCACCCTTTATAAGTCAAAATCCACTGAAATAAATCCAACAACGGAATCACTAAACGAAGACACAACTGAAAATTCTATTTCAAATTTTGACCAAAAGGAAATCGAACTTCTTTTAAAAAACCTTAAAACTCGAAAAAGCCCAGGATCAGACGGAATAACAAATGACATGCTTAAAGCCTCTAAAAAATCACTTCTTGCTCCACTGACAATACTTTTCAACAAGATTCTAAGGAAAAAGGAGATTCCAAGACAATGGGTAGAATCGGACATAGTCATACTATATAAGAAAGGAGATCCCGCAGACATTGCAAACTACCGTCCAATAAGCCTTATGGCAAGCCTGTATAAAATATTTTCACAAGGTTTACAATGTAGACTAACGCCAAAAGTAGAAAACTTTCTCTATGTAGAACAAGCCGGTTTCCGTCGAAGCTTCAGCACAATAGACCACATACACACCATTGAACAAATTATCGAAAAATACCAGGAATTCAGAAGGCCACTATATCTTGCTTTTATTGATTTTAAAAAAGCGTTCGATTCCATAGAACATACAGCTATTTGGAATGCCTTAAAACAAGCAAACGTTAACGAAACCTATATACAAATAATAAAAAATATATACGCCAATTGTAAAAGTAGAGTGAAACTTGATAAAACCGGAAACTTCATAAAAATAGGAAGAGGAGTGAGACAAGGAGATCCACTTTCTACAACTCTATTTATAACCGTGCTCCACTCAATTATAAAAAAGCTTACCTGGGAAAACGAAGGAATAAAAATTAATGATAAAAATTTAACATACCTAGCCTTTGCAGACGACATAGTTTTACTCGCGGAAGACGTGCAAAAGCTCCAATATATGCTAACGACTTTACAAAATGCAAGCAAAAAAAGTGGACTGGAAATGAACCTACAAAAAACACAAGCAATGACAAACAGCGTACAGAAAAACTTACTTATAGAAGACACACAACTTGAATATGTGACAGAGTACATATACTTAGGCAAACAGGTTTCTTTCAAGCCTACCAACAACATCGAAGAAATAGAAAGGAGAATATCAAAAACTTGGAAGAAATTCTGGAGCATGAAAGAAGTATTAAAAGGCCCGCTGCCCCTTAGGTTAAAGAAAATAGTAGTTGACTCATGTCTTCTTCCCACACTTACGTACGGCAGCCAGACGTGGACATTCACAAGAGAAGTCAAAAATAAAATCACCAAATGCCAAAGAGCCATAGAACGAAATATAATGAAAAAAAGGCTGCTCGATAAAATACGCCACACGGAAATAAGATCCAAAACCAATTTCATAGACACTCTAGAGCACGCACTAAAAATGAAGTGGCAATGGGCAGGACACGTAGCCAGAATGGATAAAAAAAGATGGGCCACCGTAATCACCACCTGGAAAGGACCAAAAGGAAAAAGAAAAATCGGTAGACCACAAGCAAGATGGACCGACGAACTAAACAGATTCCTAAAATTAGAAGACTGGACGAAAGTGGCAACAGACAGAGACCGCTGGAAAGAACTGGAGGAGGCCTTTACCCGAGAGGGGTCCTAACTATAAATTAAATTATAAAAAATAATAACAATCATTAAATAAATAAATTAAAATTATCTAGATAAATTGCATGAATTGTATAATCATATTTATTAAGTTAAGGAATAAATAGGCTTTTTTATTTTATTTATTTATTTATTATACCTTCTGAAACGTTGTCACACTGACATAAATATCACTCTTATGGTTCTGTCGTTGTCACCAAATAAATTGTCGATTTCCAATGTCAGTCGTCATTTCAACCATCCAACACAACACTAAAAAAAATATAACCTTTGAATTGACTTTTTGAGAAAGTAATTCTATTAGAAATTATACAAAAACGACACAACAAAACAATTACAAAGTGCCCACATGGCACCAACATCGACAGTCCTATACCGCTGTGGGTTGCAATAATTGGCGAGATGCGCTTGTTTTGTTTGTTTACTAACCTGCAATAAAATATTTTTAAACATTATGTGAGCTAAACAGTGGTTCGATTGGTACTGTTGAATTTGAAATTACTCTATAAAGTAAGAAACAAAGCAAGTGTTAGGTTTTAATGAACTGCTTACATTGTTGTAGGTAAAGCCCATAGGACCTATTAATATTGCTCTGCTTATTTTGGGGTTAGATGATGGTATGTCTTTTTACTTGAATAGGTACCACTTAAGCTACCCACAGCTTTGCTTGTGTGGTACAAGCGGTGCGGTGTGTGCTACCTTACTAATAAAATATGACTGGTGAATTACAGACTGGCTACTCTCTTGATTAGTGGCTTGCCCTAGAAAAAATAACTTAAATTAAAATATTTGTAGTTTATTATTATTTTATGTACAGAGTGGCACAATCTTAAAGGTTGTCTGGAAAAGCTTTAAGATTGTGAGAGGGCCGAAATAAGAGCTTTTGTTTATGTTATGTTTGTTTGTTTAAGGTGTACTATAAAGTATTTTCATTTATTCATTCTCAAATTGCCTAGCATCATACATATTTATATGAATTACAGTTACATATTCTATGGTAATATATTGATGAACTCAGTGGGGCTGTGGCCAAGTAGCTGGCTGAGAAGCTAGAAGTGTGGGTTTGATTTCTGCTACCGAACAAATGTTTGATGAACTTGATGTTGGTACTTATATAGGTTTGCATTATGCTATATGTTTTATTATATATTTAATACATAAATATGTCCAGGTTATTCATTTTATACCATCTCTGAAGCTATAGCAGAAGATCCCTAAAGCAGAAGAGCTATAGCAAAAGATCTCATCTACATACAAGTGTATTTTATTTAGTAAGAGATAGAGAGGAGTCGGTAAGAAGAGTCAGTAGTTTATCTCCTACTTTTTATTTTAGAAATTCTGAGACTACCTATCTACCCACCTACCAGTCTGAATGAATACTGCATGACTAACCCTCTCTAGGTTTATTGGTAGAAATATACAGTTAAATGAAAGTCCTCTAGGACAATGAACTTACCTATTCTATCAATAAAAAGCTGATTTAAAGGAACAAGTACATAAAAGTTTGCAATACTTAAAACATACACTCTTTGTTTAATTTGATAATTCCTACATCATATGGGCCTTATAAAATATAATAATTATGTAGGTTGATATGTAGATTATTTAACAGACAATAAATCAATCTTTCTGATATTGTCAGATATTGATATTTCGATAGAAAAAACTTTTTATTACTTTAGCCACTTTTTATTAGTAACATAACCTAAACTAATGTAATTAACCTACCCAACAATACAACTTTTTAATTAGGTTATTGAAAATATAAACAAAAATAAAATAAGTAGGAACCTGCTTAGCTACTACATATTTACATATTATTTTTTGCAAGTTACGAATATACAATGGGAAAGGGAGTGCAGGGGGGGCTGATTTCAAGAGGGGGTTCCAGGTTTAAAATGTCATGGAACACCTCTATACGATCCCACCATGCAATCACCACCCCTTTTGCAAGTTTCGTAGATTCAATGGGAAGGGAGGTGCAGGGGGGGATGATTTCAAGAGGGGGACCAAGTATAATAATGTCGTGGAACACCTCTATACGATCCCACCATGCAATCACCACTCATTCTTCAAGTTTCGATGATACTATGGGAAGAGGGGTGAAGGGGGAGCTGATTTCAAGAGGGGGGTCCCGGTTTAATAATTTCGTGGAACACCTCTATACGATCCCACCATGCAATCACCACTCATTCTTCAAGTTTCGATGATACTATGGGAAGGGGGGGGTGATTTCAAGAGGGGGATGAAGGTTAAATAATATCGTGGATTACCTCTATACAATCCCACCATGCAATCACCACTCGTTTTGCAAGTTTCGTAGTTTCAATGGGAAGGGGGTTGTAGGGGGGGCTTATTTCAAGAGGGGGGTTCCGGTTTATTCACGTCTTGGAAAACCTCTATACGGTCCCACTATGCAATTGCCGCACTTTATGCAAGTTTCGAAGATACGATGGGAAGGGGGGTGAAGGGGGAGCTGATTTCAAGAGGGGGGTCCCGGTTTAATAATGTCGTGGAACACCTCTATACGATCCCACCATGCAATCACCACCCCTTTTGCAAGTTTCGTAGATTCAATGGGAAGGGAGGTGCAGGGAAGATGATTTCAAGAGGGGGACCAAGTATAATAATGTTGTAGAACACCTCTAAACGATCCCACCATGCAATCACCACCCCTACTGCAAGTTTCGTAGATTCAATAGGAAGGGGGGTGCAGGGGGGCCTAATTTCAAGAGGGGGTTCAGGTTTAATAATTTCATGGATCACCTCTATACGATACCAGCATGCAATTACCGCACTTTTTGCAATTTTCAAAGATATAATAGGAAGGGGGGGCTGATTTCAAGAGGGGGGTTCCGGTTTAATAATGTTGTGGAAAACTTCTATACGATCCCAGCATGCAATCACCGAACTTTGTACAATTTTCGAAGATATAATAGGAAGGGGGGTGCAGGGGGGGCTGATTTCAAGAGGGGGGTTCCGGTTTAATAATGTTGTGAAAAACCTCTATACGATACCACCATGCAATCACCACTCTTTATGCAAGTTTCGCAGATACTATGGGAAAGGGGGTGAAGAGGGGTAAAAAGGGGAAAGGGGGAGGTCAATATTTTAATTTTCAATTATCCTCAACACGATCCCATAGAGCAATCACCGCAATTTTGACCCGTTTGAGAGATCGGTTAAGAGGGGGGGTAAAAGGGGGGTCAAATGTGGGGTAGGGGGGTCAAATTTTAATTGTTGATAATCCTCTTTACGGTCTTATAAAGCAATCACCGCACTTTTTTCGCGTTTTAGAGATGAGATTAGAGGGGGGGTGAACTTTGGTGGAAAGTGGGGGTGGATGGGGTATTTTTTTTTACTGTCAATCATTCTCTATAAGATCCCAAAAAGCAGTCACCGCAATTTTGGCCCGTTTGAGAGATCGTTTAAGAGGGGAGTGAAAGGGGGGTCAAATGTAAGAGAGGGGGGTAAAATGTTTAATTGTTGATAATCCTCTTTACGATCCCATAGAGCAATCACCGCAATTTTGTCGTGTTTGAGAGATCGGTTAAGAGGGGGGGTAAAAGGGGGGTCAAATGTGGGGTAGGGGGGTCAAATTTTAATTGTTGATAATGCTCTTTACGGTCTTATAAAGCAATCACCGCACCTTTTTCGCGTTTTAGAGATGAGATTAGAGGGGGGGTGAACTTTGGTGGAAAGTGGGGGTGGATGGGGTATTTTTTTTTACTGTCAATCATTCTCTATAAGATCCCAAAAAGCAGTCACCGCAATTTTGGCCCGTTTGAGAGATCGTTTAAGAGGGGAGTGAAAGGGGGGTCAAATGTAAGAGAGGGGGGTAAAATGTTTAATTGTTGATAATCCTCTTTACGATCCCATAGAGCAATCACCGCAATTTTGTCGTGTTTGAGATATCGGATTAGAGGGGGGGTGAAATTGGGTATAAAGGGGAGGGTGGAGGGGGTAATTTTTTTAACTATTAATCATTCACTATACGATCCCATAGAGCAATCACCGCATTTTTTGCGCATTACGGAAATCCCGAAGAAGGGGAGATGAAAGAGGGGGCAAAGGGGGGAGGAAAATAAATTTGTATCAAGTGAATCACCCTCTATACGAATCCGGTGTGTTCAATTTTGTGGGGTTGGAAGGGGGTTGAAAAGGGGGTTTTCGGATTTTTCCTCTACTCACTGGAACACCTACTATACGATCCAACCAATCGGTCACCCCTCCCACGAGCGCAAGTGGGAGAACAACTATGTCAATGAGTGAGTGAGTCAGTGAGTGATAGTTTAGCTTTATATAATATAAAATAATATAATAATCTAATAAAGAATGCGTATTACACCTTAAAGAATGCGTATTACACGTTAGCTTACTTGTCAAATTGCGTATCGTGTGTGTTTGGTTAATTTTAAGAGGTGAACTTATTTATAATTTCTATAAATAAGTTCACCTCTTTCGATTGATCACACTAAGGCTGACTGAAGGAAAATAAAAAAAACAAGCAGAGTTTGTTGCCAGATTCTTCTGGGTTTGGTCACGCCCAGGAATCGGCGTAAATTTACTTTCAAAATTTAAATTCACGTACTTAGTTTTTAAATTGAATTCAATAAATAAAAATCTATTGACTTTGAGCTTGACACTGTGTGTTCTTTCTATGGCATCGCAACAGATGAACCGATATTTATTTAGTTTTCTGTTTGAAAGGCGACTTGATCGAGAATGTTCTTAGTGATGGTTCAAGAAAATCTGTTGAGTCGTTTGAAGATCATCAGCTCATTTCTAGTTGATGAGGGGATGAGAGCAACTTCCACAGGTCTGATCGAAATTTGGTATCCTGTTATTTCAATGATAATGCAAGAACATGGTTGCTTGATCTGATGCTGAGGAATCACCTGGAATCTGCATGATACCTAACTTAAGCAGAGGTTATAATATCTGTGGCAGAGGTATCGTGTTTGGGCTCATTGGAATGGCTCCAACGAAAAGGTTATAGATAGATAGTGATCAGGGTCTGATGATGGAGCAGGAAAGAGAAATGAAAATAAATTGGTGAGGGATTCTAAAATTGTATAAAAAAGTCAGGAGTTTTAAAAGTTTGTGAAAATTTACTTGAATAATCTTATAAAAGTCTGACAAAAATGTCGAAACTCTGATTTTGCATGGTTCTTTATCACATCGTGCTTAAGTAGGTTTCTATGCAAATCAGACAGACTATCTAATTATCATATGAAAAGTTGAAACAAATAAGACCAGAGTGGTAAGTAAATATATTTATTGGTGTGTCCATATTTCCAAACTGAACAAATAACTTCAGCCTTGTTTCAATCGATATAAAAATGTAGGCTTGTATGTGGTAATCACACTTTATCAGATTGAAGCTAGAACATCATGAAGACAACCGTGTTTGCAATTCTGTTAGTCGCCTGCTTGGTGGGAATAAGGAGTATAGGTGAGCAAGAAATTCATTTCGATAGAATTAGGAAGAGAACATTTTTCGGGATAAAAATCGGGGGGGTCAACAGGAACCGTGAATATCAGGAACTACGAGTACCATTGGTACTAATCACAACATTTGGTTGGCTGGTAGGAAATGCTTTAGCATTAAGTCCGCCTATTGTTAACGTTTTCCTGATATTAACGGTAGACGGAAAACCAGTGTGGGGGTCAGGCCTATGTATGCACGTTACAATGGAATACGAAACGGGCAATCATTTTGCTTTTTAATAGAATATGACTTCAAGATATGTTTTAAATAGGTTTACCATAAGCAATTGGGCGTCAATGAATACGCGATGAAATTTTACGATTTAGTAAAAATTTACTTGTCTTCAGAAATGGTCCCTTCATAATCAATACGTCTAAGTAGCAATATGTCCTACAAGCGGGCCTTATGAAGATTATAACAACTGATTAACTTAACGCTGCTTTGTCTATTTCTGATATTTGTTCGTGCGTTATAAAATATTATAATACTTACTTAAAAAATATGATCAGGATTGTGTGGATCACAATTCCGTCGGAAGCAGCGCGAGGCAGAGTGCGGGAAACGTCCCCTACGAGAAAGTTCTGGAAGGAACGCGGCCTTTATTATGACGGGATATTAAGCGCGGCAAGCGACCCGTAGCGATTTTACGGTTCAAGATTTGAATCTGAATAAATCGAAGTGATAAAGAAGCGATACCCAGTGACTAGTACAGTCACTGTTTTGCTATAGTGTTGTAACAAATTATAGATTGATTAAGAGTATTTGTTTTCTTTTTATAGATTTATAGAACACTGTGATTTCGCTAATACAGTGTTCTATATTATATTGTACAATTTCCTTACCGTTTATTGTACAATTGGACTTAATTTTTTCATCCCTTACCAATAATATCTGTGGCCATAGCTATAGAGCGTTGCTTACCTTCAAACTACCTACTAAGTATTTATCTGAGTAGTCAGATAGCGACAAAGATTTTGAAGAAGAACTGAAAGACTTTTGCTAGCAATTCTTCTCGATATTAAAGAATATATTAGGAGATACCTATATTCCTCTATTATGGATTGATAAAGACAAAACAGTAGGTACAACATTTAAAACATACTAAAACAACATAAAATAGAAATAGACTAAACTATGCGCACCACTAGTAACATAGGCAGTTATAAGCTGAGATAGAACCATTTCAACTCATATTTACCACTGCAGCATAGACTGCCCTCGTTAGTAATGGTTAGCACCCACGTATTGTATTATACTGTGTTTTTTTTTATTGTTTGTCCTTCTTGTCATTTGTTTTTATCTGTGCTGTATTTGAATGTGTTGAATAAAGAACTATATATCTATATGCATTGCCGTGTTGTGTGCACAACCAAATCCACAAAAGGTAACATAGTAGATAATGTGAATCCGGCATCCACATAACCTACTGTAAAGTATGTCTCAAATCACGCACTCATATTTAAATCGGTGCTTCACTCAATTATTAGGCACGGAATTAATATTTTTGTAGCCATACCAACATACCTACCAACGTTTGTATACTAACGTTTCTAAAAAAAACTTGTCTCTATTTATTTTCAGACGCCGCAAGGGGAGTAAGAGGTAAGACCAAAAAGTTGAAGAACCTATTGCTATATTACTATAGCAATACGTGGCAATACTAATATACCACGTACTTTATTATTCTTTTGCCAACATTGCGATGACCGTTTAGAGGTCCTCCTCATAAACATTGTCCGCGAGCATGCGAGTGAAACTTTCAACGAAACGACTTGAGAATAATAAAGTACGTAGCTATACAAACCGGGACACTGATAGCTAAATAAACCATAACTTATTTTATGGTTTTGATATAATGTACCTGTTATTTTATTTCTAGTGAATTAGGGTTTAATATCAACCGCCCCCTCTTCAACGTCAATGTCTTCTATATTATACCACTGACCGAAGCAGAAGCTAAGAAAGATGGCTGGGTCATGATAGATACTCCTGATAGCCCAGATATGTTAAAGAATTTTATCACGTACTGCTATAAGAACGATAAAACTGTGTGCGTGTTTTTTGAACCCTACACTCTGCAAATAGTTGGCTTGCAGATTGCAGTAAGTAAACAGATGAACTTAGCTATAATGTAGGTAGATACCTACATCACTTCTACTTACTAGGCTACTTCACTACAAAAGCTGTCTAAGATGGTTTCGAGACGCGCTACGTTGGGGTCCCGTACATGCCTCTTAATCATATAAAACTCGCCGCACGCGCAACCGGACTACGGCTCGCGAATCACGTGGCTTGTGACGAAGCGACCGAATGTTACTGAATGATCTTGTTTTTCTCAGTCTTGCTAAATCAAACACTTAGCGATTCTCCTACCATTATCGGCTACCATCCTACCATTATCGGTTTAATTAATTATGCAGCCCATAATTAATTAAACACTCATTTCTTAGAATAATATATAAAGAATAAAAATATAAAGTGTAAAATTTACGAATTCGTTCAGCGAACAGTGGAATAAGTCAATAGTGGAATAAGGCAACTAGATTCAGTTATCATCGGTATCGGAAAAGCTTATGCTACAAGATATCCAAATCAAGTTGAAAAAATCGGCACTTTATGTCATAAGTGCCGATTTTTCCAACTTGACTTAACTAGCTTCGCTCGCTCGATCAAACACACAGTAGACACCAGCAACTTCACTGAAGAAATGAAGCAATGAAGAAATATCACTACCAGTAGGATTCTTTATACGTGGATATAAAGTCGCGGGTTCAGTTATAGTTTTCATAGTTTTGTATACACAAGAGACTACTACACTATCTAACATTTTCAGCTCTGGAAAGACCGTTTCACACCCTGTCATCCCGATATGGAAAAACAAGGTTTTAGCTTATGGACAACCGATATCGACGGGGTCGAGACAGAGTGTTATGTTGTTCGGCAATTTTTTGTAAATTCCGGTAAGTTATTTTACATACGCTATGCTACTAGATAGCAACGGTAATTTTGTAATTTATTACTTGTTATCATGCGAAATAATTGGTTGTTCATTGAATGACCGATTTTCTAAATTATCTAAATTTGACTTTGAAAATCGTTAACCGAGCCACTTAAACGTATCGTAACGTATTATTGCGAACGTGAAATGTCATCGTCAAAT
The DNA here is from genome assembly GCA_961405105.1 of Perizoma affinitatum. Lineage (NCBI taxonomy): Eukaryota > Metazoa > Arthropoda > Insecta > Lepidoptera > Geometridae > Perizoma > Perizoma affinitatum. Next base: position 8,449,778 of record OY560205.1, on the reverse strand, counting down.
TTATTTCTTTTGCAGATTTCTTATTACAGAGTGAAGATGATATTAAAGCTACCTACAACACATCTAAAATCATACAAGGAGATACAGTCTCTGTTACCGGCATGGGTGAAGAAATTACGGAAATCCCTATCGACGTCGCCGAGGTTGAAAAGAATACCCTGTTCGTGAAAAAGGCTTACATCCCTTGGATGGGTAATCCTTAGCTTTATCATTACGTACCTACTTAAGGAAGAAATTATTTAATTGTCCCCTTGATAAGACCATTTGTTTACCTTGGTACCATTAGTTGGTACATCCATTGATGGAACTTTGGTAGGTTTTTTTGCCGTTGTCCCGTTGACGGCAAAATATGTTTTACCTAGTACCATTGCATTGCATCGTCATAGTTAAAGTAGGTGCATTGTGACATGGAGTTGGCTGCCATAAAAACTACAGATTATTTTTCCAAGATGGATTAGCACTATGTCTCTGGATGAAAAACGGAAACGTGGAAAAAAAACAAAACTACATTAACACACTAACAGGAAAGCAGAAAGACGTATCGTTGCTTTGTGTGCCGCATAATCTTTGCTGCAACCATCATAATTGCTAGAAGGATGATAGTATATTAAAGTTGATAAATTGAGAAATCAAAAAAACAATATTACATTACCTCGTCTATTAAATGATAGAACAAAATTTTTAAACTTGGTACAGATAAACAAGGAATTTAAACAAATAAAACGTAAAAAGGGGACATTTTTAATGATGAATTCATAAGATGGAGTTCATTTATTGTGAGATTGGAGTTGGACATGCATTGTTAAAATTGCGAGTTTGGATAGCATAGAAATAAAAGGAATAATTTAATTTAGGGCATAGGGCTTACATACTTAATTTCATTACAATATGTACATTTGCCATTAATTTGTGACTACAATGAAGTTAAGTAAGTTTTTGAATTATATTGTGTCAACAAATGAATGAACCACGGATAAAAAAACAGAATATTGGCCGTGGTACTATTGACGTAATGGAACAACGGCAAAAAAACACCACATTACCATCAATGCTACATTCTAATGTAAACAAATGAATAAGACTTGTTTAAACGGTGAAAGAAAATATTGTGAGAAAGCTGGAGGCCTTATTATGGTTTCTACCAACCCGCCCTTCTGTCCTCGAGAGTATTGCACACCAATAATTACAATATTGCCTTGAAGTGTGCAACTGAAGACTTATATATATCTACTTTTCAATACTTGGTAAAGACTGGACTGAAAGACGAACTGGGAAGTCTCATCGAAAACTAAAGGCAGTAATTTACTTCTACGCCTCAAGGTTGACACAACTTTTGCTACATTGAATCCTAGACGAAAAATGATTTCAATATACCTATTCAATGTAAACAACATTGAACTTATGTTTATAAAAATAAAATATAGGTAGTGTGTACCTTTACCTTTTATTAGTGAAAGAGTTTTTAGAATCGGCTCGGTCTTTATTTACTTATTTATTAACTCTTTATTGCACATTTTAAACTAAAACGTTAACAATAGGCGGACTTAATGCTAAAGCATTTTCTACCAGCCAACCCAATATGTTGTGATTGGCGCTAAGCGTGCTACAACTAATTAATTTATAATTTTTTCATTTAATTAATTCACCGTGGCGATGGCGATCAATACATACACGAACTTTGACAGCCACTTGGCAAGCATTTTCTTTTTATCGCTTCCGCTACCGCGGTTGTTTGACCGGGCCCTTATAAGTGTAGAAGTCTAGATTCTGTGCTTTATCTTTATCATATCTTTGTATCTCCTTATCCAGGTACTCATTACTACTTCAACATGACTGAAGCCACGGAGTGCACATCCGAACAACTAAAACCGTGGTTCCTGTTGACACGTGGCAACCAGGTTATCGGCTGCAGCATGAGGACCTTGGGATCAATGAAAGTCCCGATTTTCGCCAGGGACTGGTTCGAAAGACCAACCCTGTCTGAAGTCAAGGTGGGTTTTCGTTACGTTAGTAAGAGAGCCGTGTTGAGTGAATGAAGATAGTAACGAGATTTGAGAGAGGTGTACTGAGATGTTTTGGGCTTTAGAAAGGATGAATGAAAGAAAACTAACAAAACAAAATGTATAATATTGGTATACTAAACCGAAGAGCTTGTATGAAGAAAGTGATGAGGATGAATGAAGCGAAAGAGTTATGCCTGGATCGTAGCAAGTGGAAACCCGTGGTCTCTGCCTACTCTCCGGAAAAACGGCGTGACCTTATGTATGTATAGTAACTAAGTAGGTAGAAACTAACATTTCTTTCTTTATTAGAACCGTCAACAGAAAATACACTAAAGGACCTCAAAAAGAGTAAAAAAGTAGGACTCGTCAAAAGAGTATTTTTTTTCAACGCAAGGTGTGCGGGTTCGATTCCTGCTTCTCGAAATCCACGATTTAATTTTATTATTTAGGTAACTAAACAAAAGTATTAGTCGATCATGTAAACATTTGTTCAACCCGTATCGATAATTTCAGTCGTATACCTAATGTTCTCGTATTAATCCTTTTGGACCCGAGCAGCCGGTAACGTGTTAGGCATAAGAAATTGCTCGTTTGTCGTGTGTTTGTCAATTAGGTACCATTTTTCTCCGAACCTGATTAGCCGATTGTAATGCAGTTTTTGCCAACCGTATGTCTTCGAGCAAAGTTATTAGAAAGATTTTATCACTACACTTCACTAGATTGTAGAAGCAATAGAAGTCAAAGTCAATAGGTGTGTTTTTTTTTTGTTGGAACGCGCTAATCTCAGTAACTACCAATTGGTTTTAAATGAAAATTTTGGATTTGATAACCCATTTCTTGAGGAATTTTATAGACTATATTTAACATAGTGCTCGGCTTCTAAAGGTCGACCCTTAGGAGCAAAAGAAGTAATAGCGTGAGCGGGCGATGCGACCCGGTGGGTCGGGGCCGCGGCACAGGTAGGTTAAGATAAAGTACGTCTTAGTAACATTAAGATAGCGTTCGTAAGCTCGATCGTGTTTTCGTCGACCTACATTGCAAAACTAGTCTCCACTAAAAGCCCTTTTATTTTAAAGGGATAATACTATATCCTATGTGCACCCTGCAAGTCCATTCTAAATATCGGCGAACGAATTGATGAAATCGGTTGAGCAGTTTCGGAGATTACCTCCTACATCCAAACTTATAAACTTCATAGATTTACGTAGAAGGTGGAATTCCTTGTTTTAGACTATCGTCACACACGGCCCGCAATGTTTGTACGATTTGGCGGAGAAATGTGGAGTGCTCACGAGCCACGTCTACTGGATTGAAGACCCGCAAACCCTGTAGGTGCTGCTGATTCTTTATGATTGTCATGGCATCTAAGGCAGATCTTAAACTAAGAAGTTATCATATGTTTGTTGTTAGGTACTTTTTATTGTGTTAAACAATTTTTATAACTTTCTTTAATAAAGTGTATAGAATTATATTTTTTTTTACTGAGATATGTAAATCTGCGGAGATAACCCTGTCTATGATTGGTTGTTATGCTGTATCATTAGGTATACAGAACAATAATGACGTGTTTCAGGGTTTTTTGATATCAACATTTTAAGGGGGAAATAGGGGTGAAAATGTGTAAGTGCAGTATGGGTTTAATTAAATACAACTCCACGCGGGCAAAACGCTTAGCAACAGCTAATTATTTATAAAACGTGGGTACCTACTTATCATCATCATTAGCTCACATCAGTCCACTGCTCCCAATAAGCGCTACTGAGCTCGGTGTTCCGCTCTTATCATCCACTTTCTGCCCGCTGCCTTTCTAAAGTCATCGCTCCACCTAGCCGGGGGGCAACCCACACTACGTTTGCCAAGACGTGATCTCCCCTCAAGAACTCGTTTACCGTAACGGTTGTCGGTTCTTCGGCATATATGACCAGCCCATTGCCACTTCAGCTTACTAATCCTCTCAGCTATGTCGATGACTCTTATTCATAGCATAGCTCGTTCCATAGCTCGCTGTGCGACCTTGAAATGGTGGATAAGCCCTACTGTGAGTGTCCACGTCTCGGCACCGTAAGTCATCACGGGTAGGACGCACTGGTTAAAGACTTTAGTCTTAGGCATTGTGGTATGGGTGACGAGAAGATTCGACGTAGATTCCCGAACGATCAAATCATTGTCATCGCAAGTGTGAGATGTACCTACTCGCCATTTATTTTACCCATATTTTTAAAGTCCTCCAGTGCGTTAGTGAACAGTTTTTGAGATATTACATCTCCCTGTCTCACTTCTAAGACCGTGTTGGTCTGGGCGATACCCCGACTTCTGATCCGGAGGTCGTGGGTTGGAACTAGGGCTTCCAATACCGGGATCCCGGTATCAGCCAATACCGGGATCCCGGATTTTTTTTCGAGATTTTTAATACCGGTATTGAAATGTTCATAACCGGGATCCCGGTATTAGTGATTTTATTTTAATTTAGTACAAAACACAAAATAGGTAATCTACTATCACTACCGCACATAGGCATTTTTATCCATTTATTTATTTTGGAATATTTTAAATCGGACTTCCTGGAAGTCCCGCGTTGCTCTAAGTTTTAAGTACAGTGCGGAAGCCGGCGGCGCCCGCCAGGGGTGTGGGGAAATTTCCTATACGCCCCGTAAAAAAAATACTGATCTATATGACACTTATTATTATTGTCATATAAAAAGATAATTGTACCTACATGTAAATAATATATGATTTGACAATAAAACTTTGTTTATTAATTTTACCTTCTAAATACGTATACTTCCAAAAAATAATAAAATTAAAAGTCTGATAAAAATAAGGTATTTTTTTCAATACCGGTATCCCGGAATCCCGGTATTTAGAAAAAAACATTCGGTATTAATACCGGTATTGAAAAAATCCGGTATTCGAAAGCCCTAGTTGGAACCCGGTCATGGATTTTTCCACTCGCAAAAATTGTATGCGCATTAACGAGGATGTCCACCATGGGGAAGACAGTCGTGAGCGTGTTTGTTATGTTTTGTTTTTGTCTCACTTCTATGCGCAATTGTATGGAATTAGACTGCTGATTCTGTACTTGAACACTCATGGTCGCCATTACTCATGGTGTAGGTATCTAATAAGTAGTTAGGGCATAAGTCTTATGCCCTAACGTAAATTGAAAGTAAATAGGTATCTATTTTCTACCTTCACGTATCATTATAATTAATGTCGTAATTCACTATTTAATTTCATAAAAACAATGGTTCCCTACAAAAAAGGTATGAATATTTTAATCCAAAAACACACCAATTTTTACTTAGTTACCGTACCATACCTACTTTCAGTAAAGGCACACTTTTACATTCAGCGAGTGTTCATTGATAAGGTAGATACGTGTTATTTTTGTTATTTCGTAACTTAGTACCAAAAATAGATTAAAAGCACCTAAGTATAGAAAAACATGATGATAACACAATGGATGAAGATTAATAATAGATAATATTACAATTATTTTTAATACTTTAAATCAGATAGTGAAGTGATTTCGGTATAATATATGTATCGCTGAATTTAATTTACTATGTATTAATTTAATATCAGAGTTGTTGAATCGTTCATCAATCATGAATGTGATTCTCGCCGTATTGGCGACCATAGCTGTTGCACAGATAGCAGAAGGTAAGTGTGTTTAATACCTATCCAGAAGTGTATGAGCCACAACGAATATACCTACAGATAGGTAATCAGGGATACTTAATCAGATATTGCATCAGATAGAACTATCTGGTACCTGAATAGGTATAATGTTATGAGAATGGAAGATTACGCTCAGTCCCAAATTAGGCCTTACAGATTTAGTTAGGATTTAAATAGTTGAGGCAACCAAAACAGCCCAGAACCAAACACTTAGAAAAAATACGTTTTTTCATTGCACGTGTCATTGATTCTATCATCTTCAGTGACGACCTAGGTAGAGATATGATAACCCTGAAAGATGTCAATGAATTCGGACTGAAATAAACAAAAAATATAGAGCCCAAGACGTATCCAGACACGCTGGGGTCCAGAAGTTGCCTCATATATAACTCACAATAAACGTATCATTAGAAATCCTTTGAACTAATTTTCGTTGGTACCTAGTTGTTGTTTCAAACTTCCAGAATTAATGATCTCTTGAAATCAAAATTGGTTTAAGAAACCTCAAAGTATTTTTTGATGACTTATTTAATAATACAATAGGTGGAAGGTTTTCGTTCCAGTCGTATTAAAAAAAAATAAGTAAGTACGCTTTAAACTGAGCGAGAAATCAGGGTGTGACACACCGGACAGACGTAGGTACCTACAGACGGTCATGACGTAACTAAACGGGTTGTTTTCGCCATTATGGTTAGGAACCCTTAAAATGCATTGAATAATTTACTTTTTTTTTTTAATTTTCAAAATTCCGATTTCGGAAAGAAAGTTTTTTCGGTTGTAGAGGTGTGGCGTTTTTATTGTAACATGTAAAATAAATTTTCATTATCTAGTCTCTATTAACTATGATAAAATTATACTGTTATTTATATGTATACAAGATGAGCCTATAAAAAGGGAACGTGGGTCCTAAATGTACGATTATTATAAGTATTAAATACATGGAAATAAAATGCAGAGTAAACCAAACCTGATTTTGAAAAAATAAGAACTGTTGTTTTGTTGCAAGGGGTTTTCAAAATTCAATAGGCAGGTAATAATTTTTAGTGTTTTAATTTCAAAAATAGTTCCAAACATCAAACAATAGTTTTTATATTTGGATTAATTGTTCATAAGAAAAAGTATTTGTTTTGAAATTGTATAATTTTTAAAAAATCTACCTGATTGTTTTATTTTGTTCTATCATTATCGTTAGCAATATATATAAAACTTCCGTTACTGATTGGCGGATCAACGCACAACCTAAACCATAAGTCCTAGAAGCATGAAACTTGGAGTGTATATTCCTCTTATGGTGTAGAGGTGCAATAAGAAAGGAATTTGGAAAATTCTACCCCTAAGGGGGTAAAAAGGGCTGACCAAAGTTGTAAAAACTTTGTACAAAATAACTGAATACGTATCAGGGTATTCAAAAAAGCACTTATGGGTGCAAAGCATGCAATTATTTTTTACGCACCTACCAATTACCTATCCCACGCAAATAAAACCGCGGGCATGGGCTAGTAAATCTATATAGTCGTATGTACAGGTAGTTTTTTTTAATTACCTGGACATACGACCACAGATTTATAGCGTAAAGGTTATGGGAAACCGGTGGATGGAAAGGCCCAAAAGGATAGCAAAGTCAATCGACACCATAGTTAAAGTTAAAAGAAACCACATCAAAAGTCAAAAGTCAAAATTCAAAATTCATTTATTCATTAAAATCACAATCACTTTGAAACGTCGAGAATTTCAATAACTATCTTATAATCTAGCTGAATACACGCCAGATGCTCGCAAGGCCAGACCCTGCCTGGGAGTGGGTTGTAATATCAGCAAAATCGAAGTAACAGAGTGATGTTCGTGTTAATCTCAGTCATATTGAGTGTGTCTCCTACGTGCGAGACGATTATCACGTGCGTTTATCCACCAGATCTCGCATTCAGGGCCCCTGTACTTAACAAGGCTTAAATGCGAGCTTTGGAGAACACCAGCTTCCTTAGCATGAAGACCCTATATTATATCCTTCCCTGGTAATAAAAAAAGCGCGCCTGTCAACGCGGCATTGGTAAACTATATAAAAAAAAGGGAACTTCGTTTTTTTATTATGTACTTTTTTTCAAAATATTACAGACAATTTTAATACGATTCACACATATTTAATAAAATATGAGTTCTAGTTGTAGTGAAAGTCGAATATTAACACCAGAAAGTGTAAAATTAAATGCAGAAACTGTCATAAACAATTTACTACCAAACAAATCGAGAGAAAAATATCTAAAATATCCTATGAAAATTTAATTACATGGAAACATGAACAAAAAGAAAAGTTATAAATTAATAAAATTAAATTTGTAATTTGGTTATGTAAATATAAATATTCGTCACTACTAAAAAACATCTCTTTTTTATTTTTCTTAGGGGGATGAAAAGCACACTCTACCACACGGTACTAAAATTATTTAACCTCGAGCGACGTACTTTGAATCCCTCGCTATCCTTAGGATTCTAATCTAGAATCCTTCGCTTCGCTATGGATTCAAACAATCGCTCACGCCCTCAATACATTACTTTGGTCCCTTGTGATACAATCTACTATTGTCTTCTCCTTCGTAGACAAAACGTTGTCTTGGGTGCTCATGTTAAGCGGACAGGTCCCAAGATGTTGTATAATGATTTATCTACGTTCAAAGCCACGGAGAAGTTATGAATGAATGCATCTGATTTTAATGAACTGATTTTCAATTATAATTTCAATAATTTGTTCAAGGTACACTGGAACCTGGTCTAAGAGGTGAGTGAAGTTCTGCATTTACTAATTTAAGCTAGGAATTAGATTTTCACTCAAAGTTGTTTTACGTTGAATTCCTATAATTAGATAAGATTACTTATCGGATTAAATTAATATAAATTAAATAACATAATTCTAATTGCTACATGGGTCGTAAATATTTGAAGACAAAAATTATATATCTATCCTCTGTAGCGCAGTGGACAAAAACCTGCCTGAGACACAGAAGGTTGTGGGGTCGAATCTTTGTATGATCTGCAAATATTTGTCTCGGGTCTGGGTGTTTCATATGCATAATAAGTATAGGTGTGTGTGTGTATGTATATATATAGGTATATGTGTGTGTAGTTCCTATAACACAAGCTCTGTTTACTTTGGGGCTAGATGATGCTGTGTGAAAAATGACCAGGATTATTTATAATTATTTTAATTTATCATCTAAGTATAAAAATGAGTGTCGGTGATACATTGATGAAATATTTCAGTCATTTTACTTGTAAGAAAACCCAAAAATTCCAATTCTTCATAAAAATCAAAAAATGAATCATGAAGATCCCAAAATGGGCATTGTGGAATCTGCTTTTTAGAAGTTAACGACGACGTGTCGAAATAAAGTACTGTCGAAATTAAGTGGGTCACTGCTCAAGATTCGTACTTTTATTAACGTAAATTTTGCCCAAGAGAACAAATATCACCTTTACCACTGTTTATTTATTCGCTCGAATCAAATTTTGGAACAATGGTTTGCATTCACCAGCTAAGTTTGATATGGGCACGGACCCCGCAGCGGGTGAGCAATACTTTTTCGAGTTACCGATGACCATCGATGCAGCAAAGATGAATGGTTGGCGCCAAGCCCGCCGCCAATCAGGTCCTATGCCGGAATTGGTGATGTATTGCGGACCGAACAAGGTCATCTGCACTCTATACGAGGATACCAATCATGTCGCTGGCCTGCAGATTGCTGTAAGTAACCTATTGCTGCTGACTACTAAGATAAGGGATGATGCAATCCTACAAATATTAGAAATGCGAACGAATGGTTGTTTGGATGTTTTATTTATCATAAATTTCGTTATTTATAGTGTTAACACGGGAATTTTCACATACTGTATCGGTGAAGGTATCAACTCAGTTGAGACTCATTCCGAGAGTCTTCATCTGGGTGTATTATCGCGACGCTCTCAATTTGCGTTGCGTCGTGCACTACGCGATTATGCTAAATATATCCGAAACGGGAGAACCGATTTGATTGAGATTTGTAACAGGCATAGTTCGGGACCTAGTACCACCTAACACTTTTAATCCGGATACCACGAGGGCGAAGCCGTGTACAGATGCTCAATAAATAAATAAAAAGGTGGAGTTTTTAGGGGTAGTAAGGAAGGTTATTTCAAAATGCAGATTCTAGGCTTTCTCTTCCAACTACTTGACGACACAATCTGGGTTTCTTCAGATTTAGATAGACCAACCCGAGTTTGACGGGGGCTTAAAAATTAGTTCTTAAAAACCTCCAAGCGAAAGAAGGCGGTCGTCTCACAAGTAGGATGCATGATTCTTAATAATTCCATAAAACCTTAAATTGCTTTCTTTCCAGCTGCCCAAATTGTTGTTCACGAACAACATTTTTGACTGGGAGAAGCGTGGGTTCAGCACGTGGAACACGGCTGTCAATGGACAGTGCAGCTCTTTTTTCATCACTCAGCTGTACTTCGTGTCTGAAGGTAAAGTTTATCATGCATTGCATATTAGAAAAGTGACCTATCACGTCGTTCTACTGGATTCATACTGTAATTCTGGAATGTGCACGTAAACTTAGGCAATGACTAAGTTTAGGCTTACACCGAGAGTCTTCATCAGGGTGAATGAATGCGCCACCTTTGCACTCTTTGCCGCACATTGTGCGCGGTTCGCTGGGCGTGCGAGTGGAGGGGTCCCTCGTGTTCCATGCGTTGTATTCATTGATTGTAGTGCTAGGTACATAATATTCACTTCTGCTGACGTCATCGCCATTAGTTATTCCCGTAGACAGACAGACCACACTGACTGTGACAACATCAGACTCGACTCTCGTGCTGTTATGTATTCCATGACATGACAGGCCCGGGGTAAAGCCCATCTGCGGTCTATGTTAAAGTATGGTAGACGAAATGTATCGATAGCTTCACGGATCTTGCGATGGTCAGATCAGTTTAAAAGTGATTCTTGTGATTTTAATGGATAAATGAATTTTGGCTTTGACTGATGTAACGCATAACCAAGAATCGATGGCACGTTCAAGAAGGAAAAACGAATTACATTCGTAAATAGGTAAGCCGTTGAACTTAATTTCAGAATACCTGAAGAAGAGCAAAGAGGAACGCTTAGCAACATACGACCCCACCCGCTTGTTACAAGAGAAAGCCATCTGGTTCACAGGCACCGACGGAAAACTGTGGAAGGTGTCTTCAAACGAGGAAGATATCATCGAGGAGAAAGTCTTCACAGAACAGGGCTGCTTACCCTGGATGGGTTAGTTCCTTTCTGCTAATGTCTTAAGCTAGACCAGAGCAACAGCTCGATGTTCCAGCAAGCGGTGTTAAACTGCGGTGTTACGTTGTGCCAAAACTCCGAATTCTCTTAGATACAGACAGCTTACCACGGTTTTAGTTGCCACCTATCCGCACGTTAACCGTCGTCAAAATGCACTGGAAACAAACCGTGTTCCACTATTCTAAGGATACATACATACGCGAAATTTCATAGGTAGGATAGCTCTGGCGGAACCGGCTAGATTAAGAACCGTCAGGAAAAATGTTTTTACTAAGCTGCGCACTGGCAGCAAACGTTCTTTATTAACAATTTCAAAAAAAGGTTCTTAATTCGACTGTATGTTCTTTTTATCGTGTGTGTTTATTACCTATAATGGGACCGAGGTGGTCCCATTTTATTCCTGAGTGCTTGCGGATTGCTATTTTTCATCTTATGGATCACTACTGGCCGAAACATTTTTGTGGTCGACTTTTCTTTTGTTTTTTATTCGAAAGAGTAAGCAAAATAATGTAGGCACGTGAGGATCTGATGCTATTAGAATGTCAGCAAGATAGAAAACGTAAACTTGGGACTGCAAGCGTATCGCGAATATCATAATTTATTGATTAAATTGTGATATTAACTTCAAAACTTTAAAAGGACGACTTCAAAAAGGTTATACTACTAATTTTCATTTTCTTTTTATTACATTTTTATTTATAGAAAACACCCAGATCTCGAGACAAATATTTGCAGATACAAATTCGAATCGAACTCATAACCTTCTGCGTCTCAGGCGGGCCCTCGCCCCCAGAGAGGTCGCACAGAGTTCTCGTGCCACAGTGGTCGACAACAACACAACACTTTCGGTTGGCGTTCACGCCTGCGGATAGGAATTGTATGGAAATTACACTAGATGTTGAGATTTTCCCTTGACCCTTGGCGTAAGCGTGAAAGGAAAGCTATACCTACGTAAAGTATTTGTCTAGCCACCTTGAACTATAATTCTAATCCGTCATCAGGACAACACTACTACTACAATGCATCGAGCACGATGCCCTGCGATGCTGAAAACATGTTCCCCTGGTTCCCCATGTTCATGAACGGTGAGCTGGTAGCCAGCGGATTCGTGACCTTCGGGAACTTGCACGTGCCCGATACGGAGCGAGACTGGTTCGAGAGACCATCTACAGAAATCGTCAAGGTGAGTAGCTTCTTTGTTTTAAAATTCTAAAGCCAAAGCAAAATATTAAGTGTTTTAGATTTCGGACGCCAAAAGCAAAAAAGGAACCCTTATACTTTCAGTTTCGAAGCCATACAGCGAAAACGGAACCCCTATACATTCGTGGTGACATCTGTCTGTCCGTCTGTCAGTCTGTCATTCCGTGTGTCAAACCCTGATTTCTCGCTCATTTTATAGCGTATCGAGACAAAATTTTGTATGCCGTCATGTTTTCATAATCCAAAATAATATAATAATAAATAATAAAAGTTACTTTTATAAGTAACTTTTAGCGAGGGATTACTTTTCATTGCACTCCCTCGTGTGGGGTATCATTTAATCAATCAAAACTGTTTAAGGTTTCTTAAACAATTTTGATTTTAAGACTTCGACCAAGTGGTCCAGGCATATTGAAACATAAGGCTTATGCGATATATCCTCTTGCTCCTCTCCAACGGAGGAGGGCTGGAAGAAGGCGGCGGCAATTCCACCGCCTTCTTTCGCTCGATGGAGGCCAGCAGGGTCCGTGGAGCCCCAGCCCTGCATTGCACGTGCCTCCGCTGCTGGGGAATTAAATATTCCCCCCACCCCTCAAAGGGGAGACCGAAGGGTCAGCCTAAGACGGACAATCACCGACATGGCCACGGTCGAATCTGAAAGGGAACCCGTAATCGTTTTTCGGGCTCTCACCTTAATGCGTCGTCAAACCACTCGTCGTCAGACGGTCAGCACTTTGTCAAGTGCTGATGCGCCGTCAAACGAACCGTCTGACGACGAGTGGTTTGACGACGCATTAAGGTGAGAGCCCAAAAAACGATGGGTTTTTAGTCGGTATGCCACTATCCACTAGCTCCCTGTTAGGAATTAGTTGGTGAGTCACACAAAACCCTCCGGCTCTCCTCGGCCAGAGGCCATGCGTAATTGAATGTTCCTATATGAAAAAAAAGACGTGGTCCAGGCAATATAAAGCTTCAAAGTAGAAAAGTGTAGTAAATTGATAAATAGGAAAATAGAAGCAGTGTGCCCAAATTGAATCGGGGTTATATTGTAGAACATTAACCTGTCGGTAAAAAATCTCATTTACTTTTCTTTGTGTACCTAATAATGTGAAATATTTTGTTCCAGACGATCGTACCCAATGGCCCGGAATGCTTGTACGACCTCAGCGCCTCGCCAGGAGCACTCACTATGCATTTGTATTTCACCAACACGCCTTGGCTCATAACATGCTGAGTTGAACACTTGCAAAAGAACCTAGTCGAGACATAAATAGCAAAGTGTACTCTTATTTATTTATTAACTCTTTATTGCACATTTAATTAAAAGTGAACAATAGGGGTACTTAATGCTAAAGCATTTTCTACCAGCCAACCCAATATGTTGTGATTAGCGGTAAACGTGCTACAATTTATTTTATTTTTTTTGCCTTCTTGTATTCTTTTTTAGACTTCAGAGGTTTGTCTGAATCAACCTGTATAATAAAAAAAAACTATGAAATATACGTATTTTATTCAAAAACTAATCATTCTGGGCCAGTAGGTGCTCTGAAGGATTTCTTCTTGATCTTCTGCTGCCTCCTCTGAAGGTGTCTTTGGACGCGACCCGCTCCTTCCTTCTTCAGCTCCTCATACTGTTTCACAAGGGCTTCTACTTTCATTTCAGCTGGAAATACAATTAAAACATACAATTAATCCAGGAAAAAATAAAAAAATATACAAATACATATGAGTAGGTACAATAGTAAGTTAAAAGGTCGTAGGTGCAAACCCGGTTACACATTAATGTATTTTTTCACTTGCAAAATTTATGGGCGCATTAACTTGCCCAATACCTAAAAAGGAAAGCATCAGGATGAAACCGGCATGCCCTAGTACCAAAATTCTAAGGCCTATAACCGGCGATGAGCTTACAACTTGTCATATGGAATGATAACTACCTACTATGCAATAAATGGCCTAGTGCCAAATACAATATTTAGACTAGCCTCTGACTAACTCTTGATGCTGCATACTCACTTTAGATCTGAGAAGGTCTGTCAAGTGAAACTAAGAGAAAAACATGTTTCTAGGCTTCTGAAGTCTGACCAAAATTATTATTATACCAAACACAAGCAGTAATGCTCGCATTGCTGTGTTTCCATTTTAAGGGCATGGGAGTCGGTGAAATTACAGGCACATGAGAATTTTCTCCTTTTATATGTCAGGATCGGCAACGGGTGACTGTTACAATCGTCCACCATTTTAAGGGTATGGGTACCCGTGAAATTACAGGCATATGAGAATTTTCTCCTGTTATGTCTCAGGATCGGTAACAGGTGTATGTTACAAGCGTCCACCATTTTAAGGGCATGGATGCCGGTGAAATTACAAGCACATGAGAATTTTCTACTGTTATGTCTCAGGATCGGCAACGGGTGACTGTTACAATCATCCATAGACTATAGTAACCACTTTAGTCGTATAAGAAAATAGTACTTACATTTGTTCCTAAAGTGTGGTTGCCTGCCCTCCCTATACTCTTGCTCAATCTGCTCTCTCTGTTTCTCTCTCTGTTCCTTTTCCACCTTGCTCTTTCTGCCGTCCTTGTGTTGATCGTTCAGACGTTGCAGTAGCCTTCGTAGTTTGACCTGTTTCTCGGGATCCGTGGTCTCTTTCAATTCGTCCCGAATCGCTTTAATGTCTTTGATGCGAATGTCCGATAGAAAGTTGTAGTTTTCCGAGAATTGCTTCTTGTCGAATTCACCACAGAGAGGGTCGAATCTGAAAATGGAGAGTGTATGCTAGTTTTATTGCTATTCTTCAGCAACAGAGTGGTGCAGAACTAGAACAAACTTCCAGAGGAGTTGTTTCCACTACTTTTGTTAACGCATTTAAGAACATGCGACAACTGGCTACGGAATAACAATTCATTGCTAAAAAAAGTGTTTGTTTCAGTTTAAAAAAAAACAAATACTTTTGATCTAACATTGTATGATATATACAAAAGCAGCTCGTCTATCCTATTACTATTATAAACGCGAGAGTTTGTGAGGATGGATGTTTGTTACTCTTTCATGCATATACTACTGAACGGATTTTAATGAAACTTTACAGTAATATACCTTATACATCAGAATAACACATAGGCTACTTTTTATCCGAGTACCACGCGGGTGAAGCCGTGGGCAAAAGCTAGTACTTAAATAAATAAATATTACATTCAAGTCACATGAATATTTTGTTAATTTGTTGGTTGCTTGCCTCTCAGCTTCAAGGAGCTGGCACCCTTCACTTCTCCAGATATAGCATCCAAAACCTAGCAGAAAGATTCACAGACAAATTTGAGAGCACACTCACTGGACTGATCTCTCAAAACGACTCAAAAACCGGACAATATCAAACATCAAATTGGACTATTGTTGTATAAACAGATTGCCAAGAAGCAGAATAGTAAAAGAAAAAAAAAATGTTGGTTAAGCATAGGCTATGTGATATAATTTTAGACCCTTACATTAACTCACTTTTTACTTACAATATGTGTGAGGTCAATGTTAATGTTATTAACATAGGCTAGATTGTTATAATAATAATAATTTAATTTGACTATAAGTTGCTCAAAGTAACAATCCATGTACTACATGCTAAGTCGCCACAGTAGACTAGGTATTGTCTTCCTCTATCCTTAATTTCTTCAATAAGGATAGAGGAAGACAATACCTAGCTCGCCTTAAATGCCACGCCAATCCGCAAGCAAAAGAACGCTAGTTGAAAGTCCAAGTGACAAAAAGCGGTTGAAGAGGACTAATGTCTTGGATATACTGCATAATTAAAGGGAATAAAGACTAATGAGGCAAGATCCCAAGCGCCATTTATCTTCCAACCCATAAGCATATAGTAAAAAAAAAAATAAGTTGTTAGGTACTTAGTGACCTCATAAACTTTTAAGTATATTTTGATAACATGGCTTATACAGCTGATAGGTAGATATGTTAACTGCAATCACAGTCACACTTTAATAATGAGTACATGGCCAAGCTCTAACTCCTAACTTAGCTTCCCTGCCCTGCACCTGGTAAAATATTGCAATCATGTGTTGGGTGCGTACATTAATATAACTAGTTATATAAATAGTAAATAATAAGCACATTCATATTATAACTGTATCAGTTATAATGTGAATGTGCACACATCGTTAATTAGCACACATCCTTGCGCTAATTAGCGGTTACTTACTATTTATTTTGGGGCTAGATGATGCTGTGTGAAAAATTTATTTATCAGCATTATTTATTTATTTTGTTGTGGTTCTAGTATCACATGCTAGTTTGTTATGTTTCAATGGCAATACAATATTATAGTGACATGGAGCTGATCTGATGATGGTAAGGTAAGGGCAACAGTGGACATATACTCTTTAATATATGATTAAAATGTGATAACATGCCTTCCAACTTATGGTTCTAATGCATGCCAGATTTAATACTATGTTATCCTCCACTGTTTCGAGCAAATGCACACAAAAAAAACATAAACTAGACTCAAGACTATAGAATATTTTTTTAAACACTCAACAGTCACATAGTCCTGACTTCATACTTAGATTATGTGTATCGTAAGTATCAGGAACTACAATGCCAAGGTACCACAACACCCAGATCCTGAACAAATATCTGCAATACATGGAAACATTTGCCCCGCAGCGGAAATCTGACCCTCACATCTTGCATTTGCCAGTTAATCGCCCCCCGCACCAATGAGGATGTTAAGATATTATAAGGGGTAAATTATTGTTGTCTATACACATACCTAGGATCTCTGATTTCTTTTCTCTTAACAGAAGGCAGCTTTGTGACCATAGGGACTGGTTTCTTGGCGCTCATCTCTCTGGGTCTGTTTTTGTTCTCACGTTTAAATACTTTTTTCTCATTTTTCCTTTCTTTAGTGCCAAAAAGAGCCTCCTTGTATACTTTTGCTCCAACTTTCTCTTTTAACTTCTGCAGTTCTTCAAATGATAGCGTGGATAGTTGAGATCGAATAGCTTGCTGGAATTATAAGAATAAGGATAAATAATATAAATGAGGGATCGGCCAAAACCCAGCATTTTAATGGTTTCTAATTCAGTATAGTAAAGTTTATGGTGGTGTCAGAGTTTAAAAGCCACACAAAATAGGAATTATTTCGGTAAAAGCGTTTTTCATTCATTCATATTACAAGTCAATATTAGCTCATAGCATGCCAGGTGGTAGCAAGACCGAATTGAATAAAATTGTTTATGTTATTATCTATAATATACATGTAGTAAATAATGTTACTCTTTCGTCATCATGTTCTTCCTCCACAATAGAGTTGTTATCACTGTCTTCACTGCTGCTCATTTTAGAGTTATTTTATAAAACAAAACAAACAGATTCCCAGGCCTCTGGTGCTTTGTTTTTGTTTAGATCTTTATTTTTGAGGTTATGTTTGGCCATGACTATTTCAATTTCTATATTGGAAGCCCTCCCTTCCCTCAAAGTCCAACTGCTACCTATAACCAGTAGCTATATTTTGCGAACAGTTGCTATATTGCCAATACCTGACATATTTTGTCATAATTTAATACTAGCAAAAAAATCAAAACCTATAGGGTACTTCCCTTTGACCTAGAATCGTGAAATTTGGCAAAAAAACAATGTTTGGTGCTATACGGAAGCCACGGTGCGCGAGTCAGACTCTCACTTGTCCTGTTTTTCTCTTGGCATTGATATTTATTCTCTTCTATGTTTATTCTTATTCCTAAGTATTTTTGTTTTTTTTTTAAGTGTAACATGGGGAATTAGTCGAGAGCCTGTTTTTTTTTTTGTAATAAGAGATACATTTTTATCATGTTATTTTTCCAAGTCAATTTCAGCCTTTTACTCACAGTAAATTTAGCAGCAGCAGTAGCCGTCATTCTTCCGCTATGAAATTGACAAGCTTCCTTGTAAATGACAACGGTAGAGGAAATAAATAACCAATACGTTTATTATTTGACAGAAAATATTTTATCTGTTTATGTTTTAGGCAAAAAGTAAGCAGAATCTCTCAAAATAGTTTGAAAAATAAAACAATCATATTTTCGGAAATATGGAGGGGTTTCATTAGAAAATGGCAAACAAACAACATAAAAACAAATAGATTCTGTGAAATGCCTTATGGTAATAAAAACTAACTTATTTAGGGACTTACAACTAGCTATCAAGTTTACCTACCTGAAACCTGAAATGGATATAAACCAAGCTGTCACAGTAGCCAAATTAGATATTCATGGTGCAAGGTGCTATCTACTGATAGCATGGCATAAGCTTTCTTTCGAAATGTATTTATATGGCAGAGAAAAGCTCTGGAAAGGAACATTTACATCAGGCCGTCTATTAGGCTTTAGCAGGAATCTGCAAATGACCGAAGATGCTTATTACAAGAGCCTCAAAAGCTGTCTCTCGCAAAAAAGAGAAAATTATCGATATGAATTGAAAAGTGGGTTCTTCTATTGGCAACGTAAGCTTAACGACTCGGTTATAATCGAAGGATTTCTACCTGTTGAAGTTGATACCTCTCCCAAAGGAGCTCAGCCAGATCTAATTGAAGTTCTGATGGCATTGAATAATCAATTAAATAGGAAGGTGAATTTGCAAATGCATAATTTCAAGTCCGTAAAAAATGACTACCAGAAGTGCTTAAAGGAGACAGAAGAATTTTTGAAATTAAAAATTGAAATGGAAAAGGCGCTTTGTACCAAATTTTTAAACTTACTGAACATTCAAAAGTCTAAAGTAGAAGCATTTAAGCAAGGGGAATCTTCAAAAAGCGAAACACCTTGATCGGAATTTTCAAATAATTATTGAATATATATATAGGTATAAAATACATTATTCTTACATAAAAATATTATCTCTCGACCTCTCAATCGTGTTGCCCTATTTCACACATAGAATTAATTTTATTAGGTTAAGTATACTACTTACTTACCTATATTCTAGTATTTCTAGTATTATAATATCTGTGCTAGTAAGGTAGTGTACACAATATTACCACGAAATAAAAGTTTCTGTGGGTAAGTATCAATGTTTAAAAAAATATGGACCTTGGGATATAGCCACAATCGGTTGACGGGCCCTTTTAAACTAACTCCTACCTACCTCCTGGTGGGATTTAGAAAGCCGTCGCACGTTTTACGATAAGAAAAAGTACAGGGAGTGGAAGGCGTGGACTCCCCCATTCTAACTATTCAATTCCTAAGAAAATTCGGATAAATTAATATTACAACCATTTCTAATTTAAGTATTGAAAAATAAAATGTACTGGAGTTGGAGGTTGTTTTATAACGCACATGCTTAGAAATCATAAAAAGGTGGTCTCTAATAAAGCGCGGGCATACCTACTGTGTGTGTTTTGAATTTATTTATTATTAACTTTATTTAATTTGTCTCCTGGATTCCGTTATGCTATACATAATTACAATAGACCAACCTTCGACTAGACCGAAATGGATCCTAATCTAATCTTAATTTTAGTCCATCACTGATTAGTCCACTAGGGAACATAAAAAAACAAGCACGAACCGCATGCAGAGTATTGATGCACTTGTTGATGAGTCACAGAATCTAATTTAACCCTATTTTTCATCTTTGTGGAAATTAGGGGGTTGTCTCAATCAAAGTTTGTTTGTACTTATTTGAATTTTTCAGTACTTAACCTTCTAAATTTACTTTGGGAGTGGTACCATTAGAATAGGGGAGTCCACCCACTATCCTTTTTTGATCTAAATTCGTGCAACGGCTTTCTAAATCCCAACCCTACCTCCTACCACCTACCTTAGCAAATTGGCTTTTAAGTATGTGCTTACGACAAAGTTTCGATCATACAGGAACTAATCACTACGTTTAGTTTCGAAAACCATGACTTAATCATTATGAAGAAATGTAAAGGCATAATAAAGGCTACCTCAAGGCTACCTACTGTCATAAGCATCTCTAGGGTCTATGCTATTAACTGACAACAGAGACTCGTCCAGTTCTACCATGGATAGAGCACATAACCCACAGACTATTAGGATTCTAACGCATACATCACTACGTGGGGTTTATTGCTCGATGCTACTTTAACGTAGTGGTTAGTTCCTCTATGGCTACAATGCCATAGAGACCTACCTATTTATCCAACAACGTTTAATTAGTCTCTAAGCTGCCATATCAAAGAAATAAATAGGGCAGTTCGCACCAAAGTTCTGTTTGTGTGGTATGTACTAATAGCGTAGCGGCCGCACTTGTAATTAAGCGCACACCAAAGATTTTGAACAAAGCTAGGTGTGCACCTAGCTAGTGTGCACTCAGAATGAATGGAATTAACTTTCATTGAATTCAAAGTCAAAGTCTAATTTCATTTATTCATTACCTCTGTGGCGCAGTTGGCGAAGGCCCGCCTGAAACGCAGAAGGTTGTGGGTTCGATTCCCGCCGCTGGACAAATGTTTGTATAATCTGCAAATATTTATCCCGGGTCTGGGTATTTTATATGTATAAAAGCTATGTATTTACAATCTTTATAAGACAAGCTCTGCTTACTTTGGGGCTAGATGATGCTGTGTATAAAATGTCCTGCATTATTTATTTATTATTTAAATCAAGGATTACTTTGAAATGTCAGTTTTATCTACTGCCTGATTCTTCACGACCAAACCAGGAAAGAAAGGCTGTTTATCATTTTTAATGGTCCTTTTACAAAACAATAGTACCTACATTTTTATCGAGTTGGAGCATTTTAATTCCCAAGAGTTTTTCATCTAAATAATCAGATATTTTATAGTATATTAAATAAAGTTTTTGTTAATTATGTTTTCAAATTTATTAATTGTCATCTTTTGGGATTTTGATAGACTTGCCCTTGAAAGTTTTTTTTTTTACTTGATTGATTTTGACTGTAACTTACTAGAGCCAGCTTGTTTAAAGTAAAGCACAGACTGCTGCTATACTACGAAGTAATGCGATAAGTTAGCATTTATAATAATTCTGTGAAATTGTGTATACCATAGAGGATGAAATCACTACGTTTAATTAAACTGGTGTACACGTAGTGGTCATTTACTCTATGGTGTGTCGTTGTTTGTTTTGTTTACAAATTCGGCAATTCACAGAGTACTTTGGCTTAAACATAAACCAGCAATTTTTCTAAAATGTGAAATGTTGTCGACGTATTGCTAAAATGTGGTCGTAGTGATCTTATATGTAAGTGGTTACTTGCTCAGTGATGTGATTATTATTTTTATAAAAATTACCCTCAACGACATGTCGCAAAACACATTTGTGTCGAAAACCCAATACGATGGTCATACTTTCTACTTGAAACTACTGTGGAAACAGAATGATTTAGACCTATTTCAATTGCAAATACTAAGCGACGATGGCAACAGTTGGTCTGGAACCTTTTCTCATGGCTTAGCGCGGAAATATATGGACGATCTCTTTCAGTCTGAAGATCAGTATTATTCAAATACTAAGAAATGTCTGATTGGTGAGAGTAGTAACGAGTTTAGAATCGAAATAAAAGTTGGTGATGATACCACTACGATCCTATGGAAAAAAAGGTTTGAAGATTTGTTCCAAGTACAAGGTTCCCTAACATTAAATCGGGATGACAGTTCTGAAACTAAAGATACATTGATAGATTACCTCTTAGATGATAACAAAGAGCTAAGATCAACAATAGCAAATATGGACCAACAGACTGAAGAAATTAATACCGAGTTAACAAAGTGTAAAAGTGAATTGGAAAAGTTTGTCAACATGAAAACATTGGTAGAAGCAACACTCTATGGAAAATTTGTACAGTTGTTGAATACAAAGAAACAGAGGATACAATCACTGGAAGAGCAATTACAAAAATGCATGAATTAATATATAATTGAACTTAATATTGATTGTTACTGTGACTTTTATCAAATTTTATATTTATATGGTAATATCATATGATATTGAGTGTGATGGATTTGGGTTGTATATATAAGCTGATAAAAGTCAAAGTATGCAAGTATGTCTACTATTTTTTATCAATACTATGGTGGACATTTCTAACAAGACTGGAAGCATTAAAACCATTAAAATACAGTTAATAAATTACTTTATTATTTAAAAAACGCATGAAGTTCCTGCTCAGCAAATTTTAAGACCTAGGGGCCCATTTCTTAAAAACATAGTTACAAGCTATGAGTAGCTATGGACAATAATGATATTACCATGGACATACTCATAATTTGTAACTTGTATTTTTAAGAAATGGACTTCAGGAGTAGGTAGTTGAATAATTAACTAGTAATTTGCACTTATTCCTATATAAATAGTAGGTCATGTTTGGTTAGTTACTTTTCAATCTAAATGCATGAAAAATTACAGTTTTTTTTATCTAGTCATCATACTCTTGTCATTGTCCCACATTACCTGGGTTTGGCACTACATGTTTTCTTCCACTCTCCTCTATCAGCTGTAATTTCATTGCTTACTCCTTACCCATGTCATCCTGAACACAATTCATCCACCTTTTCTAGTATAGCTGATAGATCTTAATATTATAAAATATAATTAAATGCCCAAAAGGATGCCTTAAGATAAGTTCTGTTCAATACCCACAAAGTTTAAAATGAGAACTTACAACACACCTTTTTGGAATTCAAACTACTGTGTTTTCCATTATGAATATTTGGAACATTTGTAATAGTAGCAATATAACAAATAGGCTGAATAACTATATTAAAATTGAAAATAGGTATGGCAAAAAAATATGACTTGTTTTTCATAGATGTGCCGACATTTCATACGGTAAAATGGGGTAAATAGACATGCAAGGAATCAAGGTTTTGAATATTCAAAATGGAGAGTGACTGTTTCTCGTCCCCTATTGTGTGTTCACTGACCATTTTGTTGCTATTCACCCTATTTAACTGTAGCTAATAATTCAGAAGCTCTGTATAATGAATGGCGCTCGCGAACGCGTTTGGCGTGAATTCACCACAATTTTATTATTATTAATAGACTAGTGAATAAAGTATACAATTGTGGTGCGTAATTATCATTATTTTCGAACACTACAATTACAATTGAATAATTAATGATTAGTTTAACCGATTCAATGCGGCGGTCTTTTGGACAAACTTTTGCGCCTGGCGGCGAACAAATATTTTGTGGCTCCACTGTGGCGCCTTACGCCAGGGACTTTGTTGGCACCACTAAGGTGCCCTCCGCCATGAATTGTAACTTATCGCTTTTTTTCCTGTTTAAACGTGCTGTAAGTTTAGTCGCCACTCGAAACCGAACGAAAACGGTTTAACTTTTCGAATAATACATATAAAAGTGACTATCTACGTGTATTAACGGAAATGGAAGGTAATTGCATTATTTCAATCAGGTGTTGTAAACATTTTTGTAGTTTTTGATGGATTAATTGATTTAGTGTTACTGTAGAATTAATTATGAACAATTTAAATATGCAGAGCGCTATGATAGTTATTTTCTATTATTTTGCTTGGAATCAAAATTCAAATTCATGACAGGAATTTAATAGAATATCATAATACCCCTGACCACGCTATTTATTCAGATGAAGATAAACACCAAAGTACGATTAGCAAAATATTGTTTCTTGTCTTGTGTTGTCTGATCACTACAGAAAAAAAAACAGAAGTAAAAACAGAAACAAATACCCAACGTTTGACTTTGAGTGAAGAACCACCCCAGCGATACAAGTCATAAAAAT
Source organism: Perizoma affinitatum (assembly GCA_961405105.1). NCBI lineage: Eukaryota > Metazoa > Arthropoda > Insecta > Lepidoptera > Geometridae > Perizoma > Perizoma affinitatum. Next base: position 8,425,851 of record OY560205.1, on the reverse strand, counting down.
ACGCATACCTACCTATCTCGTTTTAACCTTACATACTATGCACTTAACAATAGTTTGTTTATACAAAATAATGCTGTGCTTCTCATAGATTACTTTGTCGGTGTTGGCTTCTGTTTAGTCTTTTGTTTTGGTTTCGAACGCGGCACATCAATCAGTGCGAGACGTTTATTTATGGTTTAATTGTTTAATTTCTTTGTAAACGAATAAGTAAACAGATTACATAAGCTGTCTTTTTGAGATGACCGCATAGCTAACAATAATTCTCTTTTCTAAGAATCGTTTTTGTTGTACTCATCAAAAATAAACTATATTGACTTGGATCTTCAGTCCAGGTACATCTGACATTCCTGGCTATGGTTATGATTTTTTAAGCTGGTAAGTAGGTACTTACAACACAGATTTGAACAAACTAGCTATTATAATAAATTTGCAAAACGGCATATTTTTTTTATTGAAAAGGTTTACAATCTCTGAAGTGTGCGAAATCACGCGATATCCTGAAACTGACACTCGAGGAAGGATCTGTGTGACAAATAAAGACACTTTTGTTCACAGAACACCTTTGATAAACGTCAAATTATACGAGTTTTATTGATTTAAAATTTGGCACCTCTCGGGTGCCAAACGCCATACACAAAAGATTTTCATGGCGCCACTGCGGTGTCATTCGCACGGAATCGGTTAATAAGTTTAGGAAAATGTATACATATTTTTCTACAGATACCTATTTGCTGTGTAGGAACTAAATGCGTTTGCGCATTTTGCAGAGAGAATGATATTCTTTATGAAAATTCTTAATTTCAACAGCTTTACAAGTTGAACCTAGTAGCTCCGACCGAAGAGTGTGATGAATTTGGGTTTGTTCTTGCATGCTGGGTGGATGCAACGATCTTCAGCTGTCAATTCGCGAGGCTGCTTGAACGGTATGCAGAGGGACTTAGCGCCCATAGCTGGTGCTTTCATGTCGATGTTAGGATCATCATCAGTCCTATAAAAAAAAGAACAGTTATCTGTTACTTAAGGAGTCTGTAAATGTGTTTGCCGTAAGTGGTTGTTTTGTCTGTCACAATTTATATCCCAAACAACATTATGGGGTGTTGCAATAGACGATGGAATTTACAATTTAAATTATGCAAAATAATTTCATAATAATTTTGGAGGCAAACAAGCATACGGCCAGATGCTGTTAAGTTGTTTACCATCGCCTAATTATCTGCTATAACCGGGTTGAGTGTAGTGTACATGGAGAATGCATACCTTGCACTGTCGTTCTTTATTTGGTCCTCACAGGGCATATCGCCGCAGAACGGAGCTAGTATGATGTGCTTGTTCTCCAAAGCAACAATGAAGTCGTCCCATTTCGTAACGTTGGACAACCTCGCGTCTCGCTCTTTCGTCGCCCTGTAATATAGACTCAAGTTAAGCAACATCCTCAAGCCCTATTGAAATTGCTTGATATGGATCGAGATCCTGGGAGACGATTTTTTTGTCTTTTTCGACGACTTTGATATACTACGACTGGAATTCTCATGATATACATCCCTCCTATCCATACATGGACGAATAAACTAAAAAGACACGAAACTTGGGCGATCTAACCCTTACCCCCTAATTCATACGATCAGACCCCTCCACCCCCCAAAAACAAAACAGTGTTTGTGTGGTAAAATGACAGTGGCACTCATTTTACCTGGCCTATCAATGTTGCAAAGACAATACAATAGAGACAATTACCAGGCCAGTTGCTTGATATTATCGGTAATTATGGACTTTGATGAAGTACGAATGTAATTCCCGTTATAGACATCCTCATCCACACGATCATCCCCCAATTACTCTAGCAAAATGATAATGCCACTCATTTTGCCTGGTTTAGCAATGATGCTATTAAAATAATACGCCAGTTGCTTGTTTTTTTTTTAATAATGCTGGACATTTATCACAGCGTCATCTAGCCCCAAACTAAGCAGAGCTTGTATTATGGGAACTACATGACTGATATACTACTAAATTATTACATATTATACATAGAACACCCAGACTAGAGACTAACATTATAAACATTTGTCCCGCAGCGGGAATCGAACCCGCAACCTTCTGCGTCTCAGGCGGGCCTTGGCTTATGATGAGCCCCAATGATAGTTTCATGTCCAAGACAAATGTTTGTATGTTCTGCAGATATTTGTTCCATGGTATTGTGGTACCATGGTACTCGTAGTTTCTGATATCCACGACACAGGAAATCCTATTGCGGATTATTGTTTTTTATTACTGAAATTATCTGTTGAATAAATGTTTTAATACATTTACAATACAGGCTCTGTTTAGTTGAATTATCCCATCTGTCATCCTGCTTTGTCCCCCTAGAGGGACAGTTGGGAAAAAAAAGTTCGAGCTGTCCCCCTTTTTAATGCTGTGTGAAAAATTTCCAGCATTATTTATTTATTTGGTTCATGGGCAATCATCGAGTTAAACAGTGCACATCTATGGTGGTAGCAGTAAGTAGGTTACCTCTCCAACATCTCCTTGTGCGTGTCTTCGAGCAGCGTGAGCAGCGCGGCGGCGGCGCCTTCGCGCGCCAGCGTGCGCTTGTCGCCGGTGAGACGCCGCACCGCGACCACCTCGCCCTTCGCCATGTCCTTGGGGCCGAGCTCAACGCGGATCGGAACACCCTGCGACAACAATACAAAACATAGACTACACTATGTTTTTACGTAGCATGCGTTTCTTCTACTGAATACAATTACATGCAAATTAAGTATCATGTGACTGATGACAAGTTTTTCATCCGTTATTACTCAGGGTCGGCAACAGGCGTGATACCTGGTGTTGCAAGCGTCCATAGGTTACGTTTACTGCTTACCAAAAGGTGGGCTGTATGGATTTTTTCCCACTTTAGATGTACTTTAAAAAAAACCTTTCTTAGTAACACAAGTATAAGTTCGCCACAAACTGAAATGTTTCTATGTAGGTGCTGTTTCAAAAACCCAAAGATAAATGTGGCCGCACTGCACTGCAGGGTCTGCAGATAGCTTGGCAGTTATCGACTTATAAACTGATAATCATATAGTTTTTTTTTACCTTTGAAGTAACAAAATAAGGCTCGTCGGTCTGGATCTTTGGGTACCGTATTACTCGTAGTTCTAGATACCCATAGACATAGATTGAAATACCAGAGTATCATTCGTGTTTTACCAACCCTGACAACAGTGTGGATGTGTTGGGCAATTTTTATATCTTTATTTCTTCATTGACAAACTCATTACTTTCAGCTCCCAATGATTGAACTTCCATCCTGGTGAGTAGTTGTCGCGGTAGTCGCCCTCGGCCCTGATGCCGGCGGACAACAGGTCATCGACGAGCGTCTTGCAGGAGTCGATCAGCTGCTTCCGCTCCTCGGCAGTGCTGTTAACGGTGATCCCGCATGGCACCACGATCGCTTGTATGTCAGCGATCCGCGGCGGCAGCACCAATCCGCGGTCGTCGCCGTGAACAAGCACCATCACGCCTGCAACCACAACTTAACTGAGTCCTTTTTAATATATAAAAGCCCGCCTTTTATATATTAAAAGCCCGCCCGAATTGAAACTGTGATGGCTGGATATCATATATTATATTGTAATGAGACATTTTTTTTTCTTCAATGAACTTGATCTTGACCGGGATTGATGAAAAATCTAATATGAAATTTAATTCAACTTTTTTCACCCTTAGTGGTTGATTTAATCATGAAATTTATATAGGACCACTTTTGGAACACTCATTAAAAGACGATACTCATTTAAAGACGAATTGAGACCTTCTCCTTTTTTGAAGTCGGTTGAAAATACGGCTAAATTAAATCACCCCTTTTCCATCGATTTCACTGACGTTTCGTAGCTAATCTAGTAGCTGTTGATATTTTATCAAAAACCGCTTACCTTTTGTGTATTTTTTTTTATTAGTCACGTATTGCAGCGCTCCTAGTGGCGTGTGGTGATAACGCCTATTTAAGATGTCACACATATTTAAAAAAAAACGAGATGACAATCGGCTAAGTAAATTACCTCTAGTGACGTGTAGCGATGAAGAACCTTTTTAAAGTCATACAAAACTACTTAACAACCAGACACTATAACTTCATCGATTTACGACTGATATAGGAAGCCGTGGTTTATTATAAAATATTATATATATAGCTGTTAGGTGTATTTATATAAATTTATTGTTGTTATTTTTAACTTCAGTCGGTCTCTATAATGTTGGTTGTACGCCGCCGTCCTTATTTGTTCTTCCAGATTCTGTCCATCCAAAGGTTGCCTGAAAGAGATCGCTTACAGCGATAAGGTCGCCCACTGTACCACTAGGTATTATTATAATTTACGTGTCTCTTTTATACAGTAGTGTACAATACATATCTATCTATGAATCCCGAGTTTCTTACCGATAGTTCTTGTGGTGAGGCCCCATGAGTTCTGGTAGACGTAGGCCTTCTCCTGTGTGTCGGGGTCGTCGTAAACCACTTCGAACATCTTCGAGAAGTTCTGCCCCAAGTGATGGCTTGTCGCACCCTGAGAATTACAAGACATGGGAATTACTAGCTGTGTCACGGTCGCTCTCGGACTCTTGTTTACTGCCAGCTACTTCTACACCATATTATAATACTATATATATATATAGTAATATAAGTATTATATTGTGATTACAAGGTGCTTTTAAATATGTTTGTTACATTTTCAGTGGTGTATCCTAAACTAGGCATAAGCCTGTATCTTGGTGACCCTAAGTAGATTGTATACTGCAATAAAATACTACACCTATGTATAGTATTATAATATATGTGCATACAAGTATCGTTTTGTGATTACAAGGTGCCTTTAAATATGTTTGTTACATTTTCAGTGGTGGATCCTAAACTAGGCATAAGCCTGTATCTTGGTGACCCTAAGTAGATTGTATACTGCAAAAAAATACTACACCTATGTATAGTATTGTAATATATGTGCATACAAGTATGGTATTGTGATTACAAAGTGCATTTTAATATTTTTTTTTTTTTTTTGCTGGACATTTTTCACACAGCATCATCTAGCCCCAAAGTAAGCAGAGCTTGTGTTATGGGAACTACATGACTGATATACTACTTATATACTTTTTTTTTTTTGTAAATACATACATATTTTACATAGAAAACACCCAGATCTCGAGACAAATATTTGCAGATGCAAACATTTGTCCCGCGGCGGGAATCGAACCCGCAACCTTCTGCGTCTCAGGCGGGCCTTCGCCCACTGCGCCACAGAGGTCGTCAAATGTATAGTATTATAATATATGTGCATACAAGTATCGTTTTGTGATTACAAGGTGCCTTTAAATATGTTTGTTACATTTTCAGTTGTGGATCCTAAACTAGGCATAAGCCTGTAACTTGGTGACCCTAGATTGTATACTGCCAAAAACTACAACACCGATGTATAGTATTATAATATCTGTGCATACAAGTATCGTATTGTGATTACAAGATGCCTTTAAATATGTTAATTTTTATTAAAATGGTTACCCTATTGGGTTAACATTGCACACACAAAAATGCAAGAAAAATTTAATATGTTTCACATGAAACTGTAACAATATTTACCTGGATACCTCTCCCGCTGGCCGGCACGTAGGCCTCGACAGTGGTGGTCCAGTCACCACCCGCGAACTTTTCCTTTTCAGTCTTGCGTCCTTTGATCACTGGTACGGCTAGTAGATCCTCGTACACTTGGGCGTACAATTCTGAAAGAAAACACACATTTATATGACCCCATGAACAGAACAGTAATTATATTTATTTATAATAGAACAAGTTATTACAGAAGAGAAACTGTGTCGTAGTTTCCAGCGCCCGTCCTTATATAAAGAGACTTAGGATACAAATCAAATGTTCTTTTATAATACATAACTACCTACTTACCTATCTATCTAATGAGCGTGACGACCTCTGTGGCGCTGTGGGCGAAGGCCCGCCTGAGACGCAGAAGGTTCCGGGTTCGATTCTCGCTGCGGGACAAATGTTTGTAATGTTTGTTTCGGGTCTGGGTGTTTCCTATGTATAATATGTATGTATTTACAAAAAGTATATAAATAGTATATCTGTCATGTAGTTCCCATAAAACAAGCTCTGCTTAGTTTGGGGTCAAATGATGCTGTGTGAAAAATGTCCAGCATTATGTCCATGACTTTATAATTACCTGAGTTCACGTAAGTTTCCAATGTTTTAACTGCTATCTCGGCGGAGGGTATTGGAACGCAGGGAATCCTAGTTTGGACACCAATGTTACCCATCAAGGAATATCATGTATTACGATCTTAATAATTAACGTTTGTACATGCAAATCTAACTATAATGTTTGTGAATAACAATAAATTTAATTTTAAAATTGTTGTTAATTGTTAAGTTTGTTTTGTTTTTTAAAATTGCTTTATACACGGCTTTGGTGCACACGCACCGTCATAAAAGCTAAACAGAGATAATACTTTGGCCTATACAGAGATAATAAATAACAAAAGAACACAATACTTATAGCGAATAATCTTCTGCGATGGTCGAAATTATAAAAGGAATCGATTCGGATGACAAACACTAAGGCTACTTTTTGATCGGATATCACGTAGTCGAAGGCATTAGCAGAACCTTTATTTTAAAATTATCAATCCAGGCGGATATCGCAACCGCGGCATCGCTCTTTCTACGGGGCCTTACAACCACTATGCCACTGGCAACGGTGGTCGAAATTCTTGACACATTTCGGCTAGTCCCTAAGCTATGTTTGTGTATTAATGTATGTATGTATAATAAATAAATAACGCTGGACATTTTCACACAGCATCATCTAGCCCCAAAGTAAGCTTGTGTTATGGGAACTACATGACTGATATACTAACTTACATACATTTTTTTTTTGTAAATACATACATATTAATACATAGAAAACACCCAGACCCGAGACAAATATTCGCAGATACAAACATTTGTCACGATGTATATCGTCACTATGTATGTATTTTTATTGACTATACACCACCGTCCTATATCATTCGCATCAATTTATGTCCATTCAAAGGTTGTCTGGAAGAGATCGCTACTAACGAAAAGACCGCCCATTGAACTCCCGAGATTAGTTTGTAATTTGCTTTGTTTCAATTTGTAAGGAACATAATATGGTGTATATTCAAGTGTCATCTATAATATATAAGCTTCTGCCCACGGCTTCGCCTGCGTGGTACCAGATAAAAAAAGCCTATGCGTCATTCTGATGTATAAGCTATATTACTGTAAAGTTTCATCAAAATCCGTTCAGTAGTTTTTGTGTGAAAGAGTAACAAACATCCATCCTCACAAACTTCGCGTTTATAATAGTAGTAGGATATCCCCATCTACAAGGGAAACATTGCGGTTATGTACTGACCTAAGATCTGCATGACCTCCTCGGCGGCCTCCTCTTGGAAGCGGAAGGCGGTGTGTCCCTCCTGCCAGAGGAACTCACGAGTGCGGAGGAACGGCTGAGGCTGTTTGAACTCCCACCTCTGGAACAAAGAACCATTGTTATGAAGTATCATGAGATCAGCGGGGCGATCACACTAACTCATGGCTATCGAGATGGCAATCAATCCACAAATTATCTGATTATGAGTTATGTATATAAGTAAAGGCCCGGTCAAACAGACGCGACTCTCGGAATGAGTCGAAACTTAGCCGGTGCCTTCACCAAATCCCGGTTTCACAATAAGAATAATCAAATCCACGATAGTTTTTGGAATCAATTTAACCGGGTATTAATAAGAGTATGTATGCTCACCACGACGTTGTTCCACTGGTTCAGTTTGTACGGTAGGTCGCGGTGGCTCTGTATCCAGCGCGCGTACGCGGGGTACATGACGGTCTCCGAGGTGGGTCGGATCGCGATGTGCTCGGCCAGCTCCGAGGAGCCGGAGTGCGTCACCCACGCCACCTCCGGCGCGAAGTCCGCTATGTGCGTCTTCTCACGCTCAAGTACGGCCTGAATATATACACCAGAACATATACACATAGTTAGTATTTTGTGATTTAATTAGTTACCTACAAACATTTGTAGTGACTGCATAAATATAGGTACTTTTTTTTAAATAAATTTAATGACTCGGCAAACGCACGGCAACATAATCACTTAAATTTAAAATACTTTAATCTTATGTGATTATACTTTATTGCTTTGCTTTACTCGACTTTGCCCCCAAAACAGACTACAAATAACGGAAAGTTGATAAAAATCCAATATTAAATTTCATCCCCCATTTTTGTACCCCCAAGGAGTAGGATTATTTAATAAAATGTGTGTATGTTACGCGATATCTCCGCCAATTGTGAATCGATTTTAATAATTATTTTAATGAGTAGGGTATAATTCAGAGGGTGAAAAAATGGGCGAAGATATTTCATATTGAACTTTTTATCAACTCCCCCGTTATTTGAAGTCGGTTTTTATTATTTCCTTATTTGTTTTTTTTTTCAAAAACCTAATTCCGAGATTATTTTGCAACACTAGTATTTCCATACCTTAGAAACAAATATGGGGAAATAGCCATCTTTAACTCCCAGCTTCTTGAACTCGTTGCTGAGGAAAGTCCGTATTTTGTCCCAGATGCTGTACGACCACGGCCGAAGGATGTAGCAACCGGAGATGTCGTAATAGTCGATCATTTCAGCTGGAAAACATCATCATAATGAGCGATAAGACCGCCTATTGTACTTTATCTAAATAAAATATAAATTTTCCAAAAAAAACTTCAGTATGTAGATGTCTTAACCCAAACATTTGCACTACGAATTTAGTCTACAGTGATACTTAATGAACTAGCCTAATAACCAATGTATCTGTATTCAAATGAAGTTTTCATTCATTAATTAGGTATATTTATGATTTGTATTGTCTCGGGGTCAGCACCACGCGAGTTATACCTCTGATCTCAAGCGTCCATAGGTTACGGTAACTGCTTACCATCAACAGATTGGCCGCATGGCCCGTATGCTTGTATGTCACTTTTGATAGATAGATAGATAGTTTTTTATTCAACACATACGGATACAGCACAGACAATTACAAATTTAAAGAAAGACAAACAACTAAAACAGATAGTAAATTACAGTAGAATACAATACGTGTTTGTTGAAATGTTTAATAAAAAAACATTTACGCAAGATAAATCTATCAAAAATCAAAAAAATCAAAATGGATTTTATTTCTGTAACAGATTTTTTACAATTTTCGTTAGGGTTGGGACCTTCATTTAAGTAGAAAATACTTGTGTTAGAAGGCCCCGCTCTTCTAATATCTAATATTATAGTTACAGTTATTATTATTAGTACTTGTTTTTGCTATTTCAGAAAAATTAAATAGGTGAGTGCGAATAAGGTTATTTGTTTGAAAAAAATAGGTGCCATAAAAATGTGTGTGTGTGTGTGTGTGTGTGTGTGTGTGTGTGTAGGTATATGTATGGCGTGAAGACTGGTGTGTTTGTGTGTGTGTGAGGAGGAGTACGCATTGTAGGTTGGGGTATTTTATTGTTTTATTTAAATATATGTACTATAAGGAATAATAATCATTTTTATAGTTTGTAGATAAAACAGTTAATACCTTGTTAGGATAAAATGTGCAAAAATGCTTCCGTCTCTTCATAGTTTTTAGTCTGTATCCATTCAGTTAAAGTTTTCTTACAATTATGATACTGCATTGGGTAAATATTTAGACTTCTGTTAATTACATTATACAAATGAGCTGACTGTATTGCATACTGACTACGAGCAAAACTAGTTTTAGTTCCAATAACCTTAACAGCTTTGTCTTTTCTTCGACGATTTACAATAGCAGGATCATAGATCAGTGTTTTGTGCATTTTTAGGATAACCTGTAAAATATATAGTTTTCTCACAGACAATAATTGGCTCATTGAGTAAAGCATACTCGTGGAAAATCTATATGGTTTAAAATACATGACCTTGACTAACACTCGTTGTGCTCGTTCTATTTCCATAAATTTGGTTTTTGCTGCTCCACCCCATATGGAAATACAGTATCCCAACACTGACTGAGCTAAGGCAACATAAATTTTCTTCAAAAGAGGTTCTTGAGCAACGTGTCTCAGTGTTTTAAAAATCCAGATAAGTTTTCTCATTCTGTTGCTGAGAACCTCTATTTGTGGATACCATGATAGATTTTGATCTATCATAATTCCTAGGTATTTTGTTGTGGACACTTTATTAATAGACGGGCAGTTACAATGCTCAGCATGAATTTTTATGGAGTTGTGTATCCGTAAATTAAAATCAACTGCTGGTTGGGTCCTGTCATAGATGGTGTAACACATAAAATTAGTTTTTAGCGCGTTAAGTGTAAGTAAATTACTTTTTAACCAATGTGAAATCTTTGCAAGTCCTATTTCAGCGTCCAACTTAACACCGGCCCATGTTTTATTACTGAAAACAACAGCAGTATCATCCGCATATGAGACAATCTTTGCATTACGAATTTGAAGTTTGCATAGGTTATTAATATAAATAAGGAACAATGTAGGCCCTAAAACGCTCCCTTGTGGAACGCCATAGGTAATGGTGGCATATTCGCTGAGATGATTCCCGATTTTTACCCGCTGTTTTCGATCGCACAAGTAGTCTCTCAATAATGCCAGAGGCATGTCTCTGACTCCAATGTTTTCTAACTTTGTCATCAGAATTGGGATATGGACAGTGTCAAATGCTTTTTTTAAATCTAGGTATACAGCTAAACATTTATTACCATGATCAACCTCGTCAACAATAAATGAGCTTAATGCTTCAACGGCGTCTTGAGTGGACTTTCCATTCCTAAAACCATATTGCGAGTCAGATAGTAGTTGAAATTTAGTAAGGTAGTTAGTTAGTCGTTTATTTATTAGTTTTTCAAGAACTTTTGAAATTGCTGGGAGGACCGAAATCGGCCTATAATTGTTAATATTGTCCACATCACCGTTTTTGTATACAGGGTTAATTAAAGATTGTTTTAATAATTTTGGAAATATACCATTATTGAAGCACAGATTGGCCAAGTGAGTAATTGCTGGGCATACTTCATTTTTAGCAAATTTCAGGAAGCTTGTCGGGATATTATCCCAGCCAGGGGCGCTATCTGACCTGAGACTCATAAGTACGTCTTGTACTTCTTTTGGATCGGTTTCCAAAAGAACGAAAGAGTTGAGCTGTGAATTTTGTGATTCATGTCCTTGGTTTCGAGTGTTGACGTCTAATAAAATGACCTCAGCCAGGTTTTTTCCTATATCTGCAAAATATTCGTTGACATAATTAACGGATTCTTTAAGTGTGTCTTTTATTTTCAATAATTTTGTGTTGTCAGATTTCGAATTTTTGTTTGCATAGGTTATTGATTTTATGCTCTTCCACAGACTTTTAGAATTTTTTGTAGACTTTGTCAGCTGTTCTCTTTCATAATTCCGTTTGCATTTTTTTAATAAATTATTACAAAAGTTTCGATATCTTTTAAAGGTTATTTTTAAAATTTCGTTGTTAGGATCTTGTCGTACCTTTTTCTGTAGTTTGTTTCTGTTTCTAATGCAACGTAAGATACCAGTAGTTATCCACGGTTTTATTAAATGTTTACTATTGGGTAGACGAACACTGGTAGTGTTATCTTTTAAAGATTCAACTATTTTATTTATTAATCTCTCAATTAAAGTATTTGGGTCATCACACAGAAGCAATTCGGAAAGGTTTTTCTCTGCTAAATTGATGAGAGCTTGATTAAAGGTTTTTATTTTTATACTTTTATTGCAAGAGTTTTGATTAGATAGGTTTAAAAATATCATAGAGTGATCTGTGACAGTAGTGTTTAAGACAGCGACTTGGGCACAGATATTATATTTTTCTAGTTTTAACATAAAGTGATCCAGACAGTTGTTTTCTCTCGTCGGGAATGTATGCCCAGTCATAACACCATGCAAAGACAGCATATTTAGGTAGTTGAGCCTATTGTTACGTTCATATGTTTTATCACTATCCCTAGCTATTAAGTTAATATTTATATCACCAGTCAAAACTATATTCCTATAAGATTTTATTGATTCCAAGTGTGAGTTTAGAGAGTTAATAAACATTTCAGTATTGGTATTAGAGGGTGAGCGATATATACCCAGGATAGCACTGTTATATGTGTCTATTTGCAGACATGATGCATGTTCTAGTTTTATCTCTTTAACATTTGTAACGATAGTCTCATTTCTTACGTACATCACAACTCCGTCATTTTGATTCAGTTTGTGTGTAGTTTTATAATAAGTGTAGTTGACTAGAGTAGGTATTGGTTTATCCGGGTTGAGTCGGCTTTCTGTCAAGATCAATATGTCCGGATTAAAATCCAATGTACCTAAGTTAGCAAGCAGATCATTCATGTTGGCATAAATGCTTCTTATATTTTGACAGAAAATTTTAAGGTCATTATCTCCAACACGTATATTTTAGTAAGATCCTTAATATCACATTGAATAGAACGAGCAATTTCAATGTGGTCTATTTCATTCAAAGTTGAAAGGGAACTATCCATATTTTAGAGTCACTAAAAGACTGCAGTCACTTTTTTGAACATGGTATAGGGTATAACGAATAATAATTGATTGGCTGATAAAAAATATTATGGTGGATTCTAAAAGTATAAAAGATATTTCCTTTATGCTATGTGTACTGTCAGCTAAGACGAGGTTTACTTGAGGTGTGAGGACATGGATGACAATGCGTGTGTGTGAATATTTGGTGTTGTTATGTGTAATTATAGTTATGTAAATAGTTTGTGTAGTTTGCACATATGACATTAAAAACAATAAAATTAAGAGACACAAAGTACAAGTTATGTTAAATAACATTGCTACAATGTAAAGTATAGAAAACTCTTCCAAACATAGTTCCAAACATTCGGATTTAATTGTTATTATTGGAGAGTTCTCTTCCTTTCTAACATACACTTTGCCATAGGCAGTCCAGCAAAATTTGTACTGCTTCGACTTGGCGAGATCTCGAGCCAAGTAGTGTAAGCGGGAGCCTCTTGAAGTTAGCTGCTCCGATACGTAGATAGGGGTATCTTCTGACGTGCGAAAGCCCAGGTGAAGAGCACGTAGCTTTGTTTTGTGTTTCACATTAAAGCTCTTGCTGAGTTTCAGTATATCCGTTTTAAGCAATGTAGAAGAAGTTTCCACAATGATGGGAGTGTTTTGTGGACCCTCCTTTTTTCCACGCACTCGGTAGATATCCTTGATATCAATCTTTCTCATGTTGCCGCCAATGCTTTTGGACAAGCTCTCTACCATATCGATGAGGTCTTCCTTTGTTTCGGATGTTTTCTTAGGAACATTTTTTAGTTCAAAGTTTGTTTTGCGATTTGTCATCTGCATATCCTCGATCTTGTCTTCAAGTAATGTAATGTATTTTTGGTCCTCGTGGATTTTATTTTCTAATTTTTCTATTTTCTTTTTGAACTCTTCATTTTGAGTAGTCAGAAGAGTGACAGAGGACTCAATACTATGGTTGCTCTGTTGAATATCTTTCAGGATTTTCCTCATATCTTGTTCTTGGCCTAGGAGCATTGCCCTAATCTCTTCCTTGAAAATACTCAATTCTGATGTATACTCAGTGGTCCTCTTTTTTTTGTAGCTAATAAATGGTGGAGTTTTTTCATGCCTTATTTGGCTTAGGTCTGACTCCGAGGCTGATTTATCAGCAATGTTGTCTGTCATTGTACCAGGCTATAATAAGTAGCAAGATGACTGAGCCGCTTAGGTAGGTATTCGATTTACGTTTGAAGCAATTTGGCAAGACTCGTAGTCAAATCAGTCAGTGAGCCTCCTTGTAAATAGGCTATTAGGAAAGACAGAGAGCGCGGGGTGGATAGGTAGGTAGGTAGATACTCGACTCGCCGTCGCGTAAAGCGTGCGCGCTAAGTTGCCGGCAGTACCAGGCGATCAGAGGTGGCGTAGAGTTATTGACGCCGTAGTACGTACCTCGGACGCAGCGCAGCAGGTGACGTCAATCGAGCGCAGAGCAGGATGCAAGACAGGCGCGACTCTGCAGGTTGTGCCGAGACGCACCCGCACGCTAGCCGATAGATAGAGGAAGTATTGGGATGACTCACTCGTATTGCAGTGTAGTATGCAATAGCGGGATGTTTCGCTTGATCTCCTTTCAATTTATGTTCTCCTAATTTTCGTGATTGATTTATTTATGCAAATTGATTTAAATTTTGATTTTAAATAGACACAGAGGTTTTGTTGTGCACGTTTAAGCACCTCAGCGATCCGCAGGGAAGAGAGATCTATGAAAAAATGGATTCGATAAATTGTTAGATTTATTTACGAGAATATTTATCACCAGCACAACGTTTTGTTTATTTTGCTATTTGTTTGTGTATTTTTATTCACTCATTATCTTCATCAATATATATTTTTTTTGTGTGGACGCGTTTTTTACTGTAAACGCGATAAAGACCGGTAAAAAACTTCTAATTGCCTTCCTAAACCTGGATATCCTGGGCATGCCAGATGGCCATTATAGGCCATAGGTATAGGTGCCAAGATCATGCGTCATTTCACAATTTAGGGGATACCTAAAACCAGCAGAGGGCATCTTCGACCAGTCTGCTTAGCATGAAGACCCAAGACGGCGGTAGACAAAAACGGTTTTGTCTACCGCCGAGAAGACAAAAATATTTTGTTCCTCTCTTTTGTTTGACAGAATATGTGACAGAAATATTTTTGTCTTCTCTTTCATAGACAAAACGTTGACTATGGTGGTCATGCTAAGCGGGCCGATGATGACTTACATTTGTTATAAGTTTAACGGGTCTTTATCGCGTTTACCTTTTTTATTATATTCCCGACGCAACAGCCGTGGTCACGGGATGATTTATGATAAAAAAGGTAAACTCGATAAAGACCCGTTAAATTTATAATTATGTTATTTAATCGCGAAAGTTTGAAAAGTACGACTTACATTTGGTGATGACTTGAGAGTACCACTCCGGCAGGTCGGTTTCCTTACTCGCCTCCAATCCCAGTCTGGTTACTTTCTTTACTCCGCCCGCAGACTCTTCCTTCGCGGGCTTGGGAGACTGAAACAAAATCCAGCATTATTATACTTAAGCAAGAGTTAGACTCATTTGAGTGTTCACCTCCACAGCAATCTTTAGTAAAAAGCGAAAGATTTGTACGTGTTGAAGGGAAACCAGAGATAATTTGTATAATTCTAACGACGACCTCTGTGGCGCAGTGGGTTTATGCCCTCCTGAGACGCAGAAAAAGATTGCGGGTTCAATTCCCGCCGCGGGACAATTATTTGTATGACCTTGCAAATATTTTTTTCGAGTCTGGGTGTTTTCTATGTATATATGTAGTATATCAGTGATGTAGTTCCCATAATACAAGCTCTGCTTAGTTTGGGGCCAAATGATGCTGTGTGAAATATCTCCAGGCATTCAGCATTTATTCATTATTAAAACTCACCTGTTCCTTGGTCTTGGCTTCCTTCTTCTCTTTCGGCTTTGCCTCCTTGGGCTTGGGCTTGGCCTCTTTCGGCTTGGCGGCCTCTTTGGCCTTATTCTCCTTGGGCTTGTTGTCGCGCGGCGGTGCCGGCGGCGCGTACGCGGTTCCCGTCTCCGCCAAGTACTGAGCTTTGAGGTCTAACAGTTTGCTGACTGCGTCATTGACGGTCGTCTGAAATTTAAAATATAAGATAAAGATAAGATAAAGTTTTATTCGGTAACAGACGTCACAAATCCACTCCACTCTTCATTACACAAAGGTTAGCTGGAAGAAAATGCTAATTAGCATTAAGTTCGCCTATGTACTTGTTTTATCTTGTGCAATAAAGCATTTTCTATCTGGTCTATGAATTTATTCTCATAAGAATTTATAATTCACTTGAATGAGAACTTATAAGTAACAGAACATTGCGTAGGTACTTAAATAGTTGCATACGCAAGCGTGCGTTATAAACTAATCTAGAATAGGTAAAACATAAGTGACTACCAAAAGATTCGCAACTAGCATTTAGATTCAATATAGGTGGGTAGATTTGAAAAATATCAGCGACTAGACCAAAACTTGCTAAGTATACGGACGGGTTTTAAACTACACAGATCAGCTTTTACTAAAAGTGACAAGAAACGTTTTTTTTAAATTACTTATTTGGGCTTTGAGTAAATAGATACATTTTTAAACTTGTGCGTGTCTTTTGTTTCTTTTATAATATTCGGTACTTAGTTCGCATACATTTTTGCACTTTTAAAAGTTATATTCTTTTTACCATAAGTAGTCTTAGGAGGACGTAGTATTAGCTTATTGGCGCTTCTTAGTCGCATTTTCTGGGTTAAAAGTTATATCAGTATTTATGTATTTGTGTAGTATTTTCCGGTGTTAAATCCGAAATAAATTATTTATTATATTATATTATGCGGGGTCACTGTTAGTAAACCATAACTACTAGCAATCTGCTTGTGGATTCATAAGAAATATGCCCTCGTTTGCATATGCAATTAGCATTTGACAGGTTGCAAGCCCACAGCTGCAATGGGACGTTTATTGATTGGAGCAAGAACTTTTGATTCTAGGATATGCCGGTTTCCCCACGATATTTTCCTTAACCTGGGGTTCGACAAAGAAGACTTTTGAAGGAGTCTAAAATTTTGCTATCATACGGTCACTTTGGTTCTATATAGGCTATGCCGGTTGCCTCACTATATTTTCCTTTACCTGGGGTTCGGAAATGCAGACTTTTGAAGGAGTCGAAACGTCTTAGAACCTTCGTAGGTTACCTGACTAACTAAACCTGTATTACCTTATCCGCCTTTTTAGTTTTGAGTTCCCTGACGAGGTCTCCCTGCTTCGAGACCTGCAGTCCGAGGGCGGCGGACTTATCACCGGAACCGTTACTCTTCGGAGGAGTTGCAGCTTTCTGAAAGAACAAACTGATTAACACCTTGCGAAGGAACTTGAACAGGAGAACAACCGGTGATAGTGTACCGGGGCTGATCTACCTGATCCACTTGCCCAGTGTCCTATAACGGATAGTTGATTTTCGAAAGTATCTTACAGGGTGTCCCAGAATATGTATATGATATCGAAAGGCGGTGATTCTACACATAATAGGTACCAACTTTTGATGTACAACTTTTCGAATCTCGGCTATTTTCATTGAAGAAAATAGCAGTAAAAAATCTGTTGTTTTCGGTTAAAAAACTAATGAATAAGTTGTTTAAGGTATGGTTTCCGATGTCAAATAGCTTGTTCGTTTTATATTAGTCTAAGGTTGGCACACAGTCCAAAGGGTGTATACAATAATTAAAAAAAAAAACTTGAAAACAACATTTTACAAATCCATTTATTTTACAGGAAACAATCACTTATGGTGGCATCCTGTATATGTTAGGATTGCATTTTCACTTCACTAGCGCGATTCAGACCTTTCGTTGTGATGCGATATAGCACTATTTGTGGGTAATATGTAGTAACACTCCACGCTTACCTATTGTTTGTGTAAATTCCGTGTGTGTATTGTCTGTTTGTTTTATATTGTGCAACGTTTGATAATAAATGATTTTTCTTTTTTCTTTCTTTCTTCGTATATCTAATCACTAATTACTCTCCATTGATCTGAATGATGTACTATAACTTACTACATACGTAGTACAATTGTGTGGCGAGAGATGTCGCTACAAACGTCTGATACCAATGAAAAAACGTCAGTTTGATTACGCATGCCTTCGTTATCAGCCGATTTCTCGCAAACAATCTTAAAAGTCGCGCGGCGTTCATTTAAGTATTTATCAATAATAACTTACCGTGGTCTGCTTGGCAGGCGTAGGTTTGACCGCAGTTGGCGCAGCGCTTGGCTGCCATTCAGTGCCGGTTATAGCTTTGTACTGCGCTTTTAGGTTCAGAAGGTTATTCACCTAGAATGAAATCATTTACATTATCAAAGAGAAAAGACGTGACAAAAAACTGGCGCAGGCGGCCGGATCACGAGTCGTATACTAGATTCATTGTAGTTTAAATGTCCTATACGTGTCACGATAGAAATCTCAGATTTCAATATGCCTAAAATTTTGGGAAACCTCAATATTTACTAATACCACAGAATAATCAATAATACTAACGTACAGCTTACTCTACGATCATCAGTTCCCACGCTATTTTGAGCTTAATAGCCGCGCGGATTCAGTTTTTAATGGTTCGCTCGCTGCCGGCGTGTCGGCTAGATCTAACACACATGACCACTTTCCGCACTACACCCTGCCTTGGCCACGGTACTGATCAAGCCATCGACGGCGCGCGGTTAATGTAGGTATATTTTCGTATCCAAACTCCGGAATGAAACATGCCTGTTGCTAGGTAAGTCTCCTCAATTTGTATCTCACTTTAAAAAAATGAGGTTCTTTATGTGGAAGATACGTATTTTCAACTTATTATTTTATATGACTACTTACATTATTTACTACGAACTCAACAGATCTTACCTCAACATCAATGACGGATGTATTAGCCTCCCCTTGGATTTTCTTGAGGTTTTCTGTTTGCGCCGCGATCTGTACGAGCAGCTGAGCTAGCTGCTTGTTGTCAGCCAAACGCTGCGCCTCCGACTGAAACATATATAACAAGAGTCAGGTATAAGGTATAACATTCTTCGTACGTATACGTTTTAACACATCTAAAGCAGCAAACACATAAGCAGCTTAACCTCCTACGCTGAAAAAAAAATGCAGGTTCGGAACAATCTAAAAAAATAAAAAAACAACAGAGACACTCCAGTCCAGGCTACGATATAAACGCTACGATCGAATTTGAAAGAGCGACAAAATCAAACTATCAGTTAATATATTATTATGTGCAAGGCCACGAAGTTGCGGATCGAAATTATAAGCGGAGTGTGTTTTTCTATCAGCCCGTTTTCGTAGCCATGGAATTCTACAAACCGCAAAACTACTAAGATCTGAAACACCAAAAATAGCAATCCACTATACCTATTATCGGAAGAAATCTAAGAAACTCATAAATAAACATCATGCCTGTACAAATTCTACAATCTTAAAAATTACCAAAAGATCTCTATGGAACTCAAATAGATTCATCATGCTTGAAGAGTTGATTACGAACAATTACGCAACGCCTGCAAAATAAACTACCAAATTAACAAAATGTTTCAATAGACATGCACTACACAAAACACCACCCTACTGATCAACTAACTAGGTCGACTAGAACAAATAGACGATATTGATCTAAAAATCAATCGCTTGCGTATACAAGATTATTAGGTCAGGTTCCGTGGAACGTACAAAACCAATTGCGCCCCGCCTTATTCAACAATGACCTTGGAATTGCAATACGAACTCAGTCTTTATTTCGTATGCTGACGCAACTACTGCCATTCAATCCAACAGCCTAGTCCTAATCCTATTACTGAGGATATCCCTAGAAAGATTCATAAAGTCATGTGCGTTCTCCGCACTATTTTAACGATATTGACCTCAAAATAATCTTCCTCAAATTACCATACCAGGGATGTCATCAAAATAACGTCGTAATTGTGTATATTGGGGCATGAACCTACTTGGTTGATATGTCATTTTAGGCTTTTTAAAGGTACTTAAACGCTTGGTAATCAACAATTTGAATTTGAATCGCTTCCTCGCGAACATTAACTGACGGGTATGCTGAGAGAGGTTAAGCTGGACCTGTTTGGCCCACACGGCACAGATGGGACTGATTAGCACAAAAATCTTCTCTTTTTCAATATGTTAAATCTTATTTATAAGTATTTATAGTGTCTATTTATAATTTAGTGTGTACCTGTCCTTTCTATGCTTTGTTGTTGCCAAATAAATACATTTCTTTCTTTCTTTCTTTTCTTTTTTTTTTTATTCTGTTTGACGGAAAATGCTCAAAACATTTCTCAGCCAAAATATTTGTATTTCGCGCATGCATATATCCCTATTTTGCAGATTGTTTCAATAGAAGGACATTGAGGACCTCAAAAATGCTGTTCGACAATGAGCTCGGAATACAGACGCTTCAATCTCTGCTGGACCGAGCGAACAAATTCGGACAGAACGCACCATTGGCTAGTTAGCAATTACAAAAATAATTAACCCACGAACAATATAGTGACGTGCTTTAACTAAAACATCTAGCGTTCTAATATTCGTGCTGTTTATGTAAGTATTAAAAGGGTATTTGTAAAATGCCAGAAAGCTCTCAGAAAGCGCTATTTATCAACAACTTTGTTTAGAATCTTTTGGGATTTCTGAATAGCCCTAAATCAGTGGTTACTAATCCTGAAGTCAATGCTACAAATTCTGGATTTTGATTTTTGACTATAGGTTAAAAATTTATTTGTGGCGATATGCCACAGAACAATACTCAAGACGACAGGCTTGTAACCTGTGACACAACGTAGGTACCTAAATAGTTAAGAGTTGAGTCAAATACAATGTTTGGATATAATAATAAAATAGCATTTATTGACATACACTTACTAATATACCTCTGACTACTCCCTACTTGGCATTCTTGGATCTACGTTCTGAGTATAGATCCGAGAACACGAATGATCATCGTGATAGTTTAAGTCGTATGCATGTATGTTTTTTTTTTTAATTTTAATTAGTAACCGACACTGCTTTAAGTTGATTCTTGAAACTTAAAAGCAACTACATGACTCAGTACTTCGATTTCAAGTTAACAAAGTATGGTCTGAGAGCTTTCCGGTACTTATTTACAAAAAAATAATTCTCTTAAAGCTGTCATTACAGATACCCCCAAGGCTTACAAATTCATTCAAGCTTAAATGTACTCTTAAACCTTAGCTTTTTTCGCTCTACGCCTCGCCTCGTGCAGATCGAGCTGTGAGTAAACCAGTGCAAACTCTTCGTTCAAATCGTTGTCTGCATTGTACGGTGGGTTCTCCTACACAGAAATAGTTTTATTGCAAAACATTTCAGCACTTTAGCATCCGATTGGTATGTTGTTCGATTGACCCCCGAAGAGCTTAAAGGAAGTTAGCATGCCCATATCAGTTCTAACTATTAGGTAAGGTAAGCTTAGTTGAATGGCTTGGGAAACGAAATTATGTCCCAAGCTTATAATGTAAAAAGGATCATAGCCGAAACTTTTCCATTTCTAAGCCTAATAAGTTAATATGTCCAAAATGTATTATTATTTATTTATACAAAGTAATTGCAATAAACAGCATTAAAATCGTGTAAATCTCTTATCCTAACTAATCGTATATACCTGTTCCTTGCGTCGCAGGTAAAAACAATTATAATGCTGGATATAATGCTGAATTTCAACTTTCTACATTCAAAGCTGAAATCTGTGTTTGTTTAATTTAAGAATATAAAGCTGGCACTTTACGGGCCATATAATTTCCGACTGGGACCTATTTCTCAAAAGATGCAAGTTTCAAATTAGCAGTGGATCGCTATGGTAACGATGTACGAAAACGACTTACAAAAGATTGACAATTCACTGCTGTTATTAGTGCTCTGAAGCCAACACGCTATCGGAACCCTTATAATTTCGTCATGACCGCGTGTATCTGTCCGTCCTTGTGTCACACTCCGATTTCTCGCAGACGTGATGTCTTATAACCCACGCCCTAGTACATGTAACCATTTTAGAGTTAAGCCCTATTCCAGGTTAGAGTTAAGCCTTATTCGATAAAACTTGTAACTGTTAACTCTTGAGAAAAGTGCCCCTAATGACAACAAGACCACGAACCACAACAAACATGCATTCTGCTAACACAATACCTTCCTTGCCGGCGCCCGGTTGAGCATACCAAGCAGGTCCAATGCATATCCCAGTGAAGCGCCTCTGTCTTTCCTTTCCTGTTTTCAGTTATTATTGTGCTAATTTAAGTAAGTTGTTAGATTATATATAAATATACATACAGAAACAATTTTATTGCAGCATGCTCCATCGTCATATATAATCAATCACCATCACTTATCATAAGGTGAGATTATGGCCAAATGAAGGTCAATTAATGTTAAAAAATAGCTTGATTGTCAAAAATAAAAACCACAACAAAAATAGGTTTAATAGGTAACATAATAGAAGATGCATTTGTACCAACAGTCACGGTCTTAAATAAATGGACTGCTTCGAATTTCTTGATTTTCTTTAAGAATTGAAAAACTAGCCATTGCAGTTGTCATTTCAGTCTGATTGTTAGAAAACTCGTTATTGCACATAAAAGCAGTGCCTTTCTGTTTATGTTTTCCTCAAAGGTTTGCTAGAAAAAAACTCTTGTTAGGGTTAAGCTCGCCTTTGTAAGCTATATGTATTTTTTGTCCTTTATGTAAGTTTTTTGTCTGTATTATCTGTGTGTACGATAAAGAATCAATAGAGAACGTTTTTATTTGTTCACAATTGATAAGATTCTAAGGTTGTCGAATGACTAGCACGAAACGGACGACGCAGTGCAGGAAGGCCCCCCGATGGACCGACGACAATTCAAAGGTGTGAATTGTATCTTTCACATCTTTGAAATGTTGTAATCTTATGAATGAATTGAAAAGGAAGTAATTGTATGAAGGTATCCCAAGATCGATTGTCCACGTCTACCGAACCTTTTCAAATTGTCAGTAGCATTTAAAGTGAGGGCGGACCACAAATAAATTACCGTGACTGTAGTTACTCGCAAATTGTTTCAGTTAGAACAAGTTTATGCGAGGTACATAAACTTGTTCTAACTGAAACATACATGTCCATTCACCTCATTTAAGCAAGCGTAGTCCACAAATTGAGGACCATGACTGTTAGTTATACCGTTTTAGTTAGAATTCCCCTATTTTTTAAGCAAGGGCAGTCCACATATTAAAGACCGCGACTGTAGTTATATTGTTTATGTTAGATTTAGTACGTAGCAAGGTACATACATGTCCACTGGCTTCGTTTATCTGGGGAGCAGCGCTGCCACCTGCCGCTGATTCTGGCTTCCAATCCTGGAAAGTTAAGTTAAAATTAAAATAAAAGTCTTTATTCAAACACGTATACGAAGTTTTCTACAGATAATAAAAGTTAGACATCGATAACCTCCATTGCATCTGCTTGCCCCATTTTGGCAAAGGCCTCTTCCATCTGCTTCCAGTCTTCCCTTGCTCCTGCAGTTCTAGACCATGTCTGTCCTGCTATAATTTTAAAGTTTCCTCCTTCAGTTTCTCGGAGAGTAAAGTTATATTAATTTCGACTAAGTTAGTTAACAATACCACCAAATTTACACGAAATTATCTAGAATTAAGAAGGTTTAAAAAATAATATTGTATCTATTATGTATCTATCTATCTATCTGCCTACTCAATATCTTGCTTGTAGGTGGTGAAATTTTCACCTCGATTGTCTCTTTCTTTATTGTTACTAAGTTGTCTTTCCTGTTGTTATTTTCAAGCATGCAGTATCCACTGGTTATGCAATAACTCACCATAATATGCTTTTTATGTTTAGATAGTATTATTGTAACACCCACAGGTAGACCAAATCAATCAATAAATAAATTAGATTTAATTAAAATAGTTGATAGAACTGAAGCACGCTTACCAATCACAACAAATTGGGTTAGCTGGTAGAAATTGCTTAAGCATTAACCGACCGACCTATTTGACGACCTCTGTGGCGCAGTAGGCGAAGGCCGGCCTGAGACGCAGAAGGTTGCGGGTTCGATTCCCGGCGCGGGACAAATGTTTGCATCTGCAAATATTTGTCTCGGGATCTGGGTGTTTTCTATGTATAATATGTATGAATTTACAAAAAAAAAGTATATAAGTAGTATATCAGTCATGTAGTTCCCATAACAGAAGCTCTGCTTACTTTGGGGCTAGATGATGCTGTGTGAAAAATAACCAGCATTATTTATTTATTGCGTTTGTGTGTTTATAGTTGTTTGGGTATGTATAGAGTATGAGTAGTGACGACCTCTGTGGCGCAGTGGGCGAAGGCCCGCCTGAGACGCAGAAGGTTATGGGTTCGATTCCCGGCGCGGGACAAATGTTTGTATGAACTGCAAATATTTGTTTCGGGATCTGGGTGTTTTCTAGATGATGCTGTGTGAAAAATGCTGTTTTAAAAATAGGTAATTGTTTATACAGATGAATTTTTGCGACTTCTTGTAAGAATTGTATTAATTATTATCGGATGATAATAATAATAAAAATATAATAAAATAATGCTGGTTATTTTTCACACAGCATCATCTAGCCCCAAAGTAAGCAGAGCTTGTGTTATGGGAACTACATGACTGATATACTACTAATATACTTTTTTTTTGTAAATCCATACATATTATACCTAGAAAACATCCAGATCCCGAGACAAATATTTGTTTATGCAAACATTTGTCCCGCAGCGGGAATCGAACCCGCAACCTATAATAATATGATAATACTAACCTGTCCGCTAAGTTCCTTGTACTTCGCCTTGAGCTCCAATAACACTTTGACAGCTGCGTTGACTGTCTCCTTGTCCGCCTTGGCTGACTTCAGTAACCTCACTTCGCCACCTTGCCTGGCGATTTTAGCATTCAGCTCTGCTACTTCTTTGGAAGGCGCCGCGGTTTGCTTTGCTGCTAGCTTGGCCGTCGACTTGGATGCTGTCTGGGCTGCTGGCGTTGTTGCTGTCTTGGATGGCTGAGGGACCCAGTCCTGAACGAGAAAACTCTAATTAAATATCAATATAACAAACCAAGACCGACTTGGTTGCGAGGTACCTAGATTCTAATAACTCTAATACAAGTTCATTTTAACAAAATGTTGAAACCACCATCTTGTAATTCTATCACTCCCTGATGTCGATAGCAGCACCCCCTAGAGACTTGTGGCGATTAAACTTAACTATGAACCATCCTTGAAGACATTCAGATTGTTTACAAAAACCCGCTTTAGATACAATCCGATAAGCCGTTTCGGTGATAAATGGTAACAGACAAACAAACAAACTCTTTACGTTGTGGGCCAGAAGAGTAGTTCAACGTTCTTTAAACGCCCGGGTTAACGCCCTCTTTGAAGAATCTCATACTGTAGTCACTTGGTAAAACCGCAGCAGGTAAGATCATTGTATAATCTGAGTGTTCATGGGAGGAAATTCCTCTGAAATCGCACCACGACCACCCTCGCTCTAGGGTGTGAGGACGAATCCCCTGCCGATAGCGAGCGGTGATAAAAGGTAGCTGTTCTGAGGAATAGTTTGATATGATGCCTAACATGATATCAAACGATTCCTCAGAACAAAACCAATAGCCACATATAAAAGCGGTAGAACACGCACAGAGAGGCGAAGTCTCTCCGCAGAGTTAGGGCCCGCGCAAGCTGGCGCGGTCACGGCAACAACAGTGGCGGTGACGGTCAGTACATTGACGTGAACTTTCACAACCGTTTCCCTTTGAACGCCAGAGCTACCGCCATGCGTGGCGTACCACCATACCATCGCGTCAGTATGAAAGGGCCTTTAAGCGTTCATTGCCACTCGTAACCTTGAAATCGTAATTCTATATTAAGTTGTCACCTGTCCCGTAGCTGCTTTGTATTTGCCTTTCAACTCCAGCAAGACCTTGACTGCGTCTGCCACTTGCGCCTTGCCCGCATTAGCGGCCTTCAGATTCCGCACCGTGATGGCCTGGGCGAAGACTTCCTCGTACAGTTGGTTGTCCGCTGGGACTGATGCCGGTACCGATTCTATATTCACTCCCGGCGTCCAATCCTGGATAACATTGTTAATGTGAGATAGATTGTACATGGTAACATATTTTTGAACCCCGTGTACGTATAGACCTGATCACACTAGACTTGTTTATCGCTATATCTGGCACCCGCTCTATTTTGTTAATCTATGGGGAGAAGATGATAATATTCCACGAATGTACGGCCTGAGGTTGTACAAAGAACAACCTGATAATTGGTACCACAAGTGCCACTGAATTTGAATTGACATGTTAACGGTTATTTGTTTTGAGTCTGGGTGATGTGGTACCTATCATGGTACTCCTAGTTCGTGATACCCATGACACAGGGAATCCTTATGAGTGGGTTCTGGCTCAGGACTATGTATGTGTATGTTGGGTTTTAAAAAAAAAAACTGACCTGGCCAGTTGCTGCCTTGAACTTTGCCTTCAGCTTCAAGAGTGTTTTGACAGCCTCGTCAATCTGCAACTTCGCCGCCTTAGCGCTCTTCAGAGAGCGCACCACTTCACCCTGCTTGGCAACCTGCGCGCTGAGGTCGCTCGCTGATTTTGTGGCGGCTGTCTTCTTGTCTGGCTTTGCTGATTCCGCTTTAGGCTGGAACAAAATACTGCTAAAAAACTTGTGTGTGTGATACTTACGGTAAGCGCTTGCATATCGTAAGTATCACATACACAGTAAGCGGTTACATACGCATCATCATCATTGGCAGTTCACACCAACTGCTGGACATAATCAAATACCACTCCTGTCTATTCTGGGCCTTTCTTTTCAAGGTCTTGCCCTGAACGAGGTAACGAGGTAGTCCCTCGGCCAACACTATACAGGGTCATTCCACTTAGGGTACATTTGTGTCTCGGAAAAATTTATGAAACATATAAACAATAAGAAACCACCAAACTTTTAATTATAATAAATTAAATTATTAAACAACAGAGAATTAACCAGTTAAAGGCACAGACTGCAGCGTATATACTTTAAAAAAGCGAAGTATAAGTATTAAAAAAAAATACTTCTCGGTTTTTTTTATTACTAAAGATCTGATCTAGATCTGATTATTTTTAACCTTAGATGTGACAAACTCTAAAATTAAAAATAAACTACTTATGGAAAACTAGGTATTGATAGAATAATAAAAAGAAAAGACTAAAGATATACGAACGAATAAAGAGATACGTACTGAAAATTTAATAAATTAATTTAATTGAACGAATGCGAAACTACTACGAATGCGTCGTAGTAGGACTTCGATAAAAACTGTAACTGTAATTATAACCAGGAGATACAATGCCATCATTTAGGAGGATCGAGAAAACAAATTTCCCTTCATTACCTTATTGATTTATTGTGGCTTCTCAAATTATTGTGAAAATTCTCTGGGATAACAAATTTTGTCTCTAGCGTTACGATTTTCTCTCTTGCGTTATTTCGGCTACCCCAGATTTTGTAAGGTTATTATAATAATTCACTGCTACAAATATTAAATTAAGTATTTTTTGTTTATATTAGTAAATTAGAGGTTTTTAGTATTCCATAGAAATAGGTTTTTAACGACTGAAATAGTGATATATCGTGAACATAACAAATCCAATTGAAAAAGACTAACGCTAAGCAACCTTTGAATGTTTAGGTATACTCATGTGAGAACTATTGTAAAATAAGCTTGAATATATAAAAAAATGCATTTGAGCTAAACTAAAAGAATAATCATGGAATTAAAATTATCGTGGTTTGGACGGTGCTCATGAGGAAGGACCTCTAAACGGTCAACAAAGCGTCAGCAGGAGAATAGTAAAGTACGTAATTATATTCTAAAATAAAAGAATAATTATTTGATTTTTCGAAATCTGTAGTTTGATTTAATAATAATAATTAATAATCCCGTGGTTATAAAATGTGTTACGCAGGGTACATTTTTTCACCCCATGTCAGTATTTCTATATTATATCTACAAAAGTAACTTTAAAATATTGCCCCTATCTAAAATATCAATCTACTA
This sequence comes from Perizoma affinitatum, assembly GCA_961405105.1. Lineage (NCBI taxonomy): Eukaryota > Metazoa > Arthropoda > Insecta > Lepidoptera > Geometridae > Perizoma > Perizoma affinitatum. The sequence continues at coordinate 8,398,089 of OY560205.1, read as the reverse complement.
TAACTTTTATCAATCTACGATAACTTTTCTATGAATTAATGACACCATTAAGTATAATTTACTAAAACATAAAATACCTACGTTTTTTACTTTTCCAAACACTGCTAAAGCTGAGCCTTAGAAGTTGATGGAGGACCCACCAACCTAATCTAAATAAATGGAGGGAAACTTTTCTCGATGAAAATAAGGTTGTCGATTTCAAAAACGTTTTGCGAATCTAAAAAAATATGAACTAGGTAGTAGGTAATTTAAATCCGTAGGTGATTACAGTAGGTACCTACTTACGAGTAGATTCATCGATATTGCTTTTTTATGTTCTAGATATTCTTTAAGAATCAGAATCATACCTACCTAATATCTCCAAAAAACCGTTTCATAACACTCTTCATATTATAAACATCACTTATCATAATAATATGACGAAAAATTTGGTACCTACCTACCTACCTATCATCTGTGTTGCCTAAGAATAATTAACATAATACTCAGTAGGTAATCCGAACAGTCATTATGTAGTAGGTACACTGTAATCTTCATTCCTAAAATGTATAGGTAGGTATATCTACTACTGAATTTTATTTGTGCAGTATTTGAAAAAAAACATTATTATCTGTGCCATAAAAATGTCTCACAATAATTCTGAAAAAGGTGTCAGCTCAGCATAATATGATATATAGGTAGGTACCTACATAGTATTATTATGCTCTGTAGCTTACCTACTGGTATTCTGCTGACCCCAATCAGAATCAGGACGTCGTCAAGCGACGGCGACGCCGACGTCCCAGGAGCAAACATTACTTTCGGGAAATTGCGTTGAGTTGTCACGGCCACAGATTCACGGTTTAGACACTCGTACTTTTAAAAAGTTATCTGAGTAGTCAAATACACCTGTAAGTATTACCTATTCATCTGAACTGAACATTGGAAATTAACTCGCGAATCCTGCTTGCATGAATTCGAATTGTATCGTAACGCAAATTCTGTTGACAAATTTTATGTCAACTGTCCGGCCAGCTAGTCTGTCAATCAAATCAAACAATTGTATGTCAACAGCTGTCAACTGTCCAGCCAGTCTGACAATCAAATCAAACAAATTAATTTGTGCTTTTGATTGATTGACAAAAACAAAAAGTTGAAAGGCGTTAAAAAAAATCAAGTTTTTTTTGCAATTTGATGTGTCAGTGAATGGAAGCTTAAAAGAATCTGTTTCAACACGAAAATCCCGCTCTAGGGAACGATGTAAGTATGTACCTACCGTAGACTAGAGTTTATTTACTGTAAGAATTGCATGTGAAACCATTTTCACGTAAAGACCGGCCGGCGCGCGGCTACCGACGGACACGCAGCTTTTTAGTTGTAGTTATCCTGATAGATCGGTATCTACATAACTTTCAAAGTATATTTCATTTTAAACACTTGATAACTAAAGTAACAGTGGTAATTTGACTACAGTTGTAGTATCTACGCAGCCCGCCCTTTCCCTGATCTTTTATGCTTCGATGGTAGGTAGACAATTAACTAGGTACCTACAATGAAAATAAGTCTACCTTCATCACAAATCTCGAAAACTTGCTTGTATTTTTAGATCCCTGTTGCCATAAAATTATTGTACTTTGATATTCTGGATTTTGTTGATAGTCTTTTATAAATACCTAACATAGGTATGGTAAGGAAAAAAATTGTTTAAAAAATGTTGTAACAGTATTTTGTGATTTGAAGTCACAATGGAGTGTCACAATACAAATTCAAATACATGTACAATAAGTCTTGACTATGAAGAGGATATAGAATCAGAGAGACATCAAACACATTCAAGTTTAGGCTTACATATTGTGAACTGCGGAGTAAAGGTTAAACACAAAAAACACAGACATTATAAGAGCAAAAGTGCACACAGACAGAGAAATGGAAACCGCAGAAAGGATAACACAGAGAATGTTATTACTAAATATATAACACAGAAGATACATGTTGAAAGGCAGAATTACAAGTGCATTATAAACATGAATACCACTCTGTGCAATCATAAAAATAGCCATCAAATAAGTTGTTATCAAAAATCCTCCGAGAATTCAATATCTAACAACAACAAAGATCGCATAGTTCCCCTTTGCTTGAGACAGACTTGCCATAAATCCAGGTGTCATAGGCATAGTAAGGAACATTGCAAAGTAAGTTAAATTAATGTTTTTTAACCTATTGGCTGCTTGCTATTCATTAATACAGTTTTACTATGTTGTTGACTGAGTTGAAACTTTTTTTAACTGTTCTAGACATGCTTACATCACCAAACCAGAGACTTGAACGGAACACCTAAATGTTTGGGTAAATCAAAGCATATGCACAATAAATTCAGACAGGCATGGTGTGAAAAGGTAATGTTTCATTTATATGATGATATAGCAATAATCCATTCTTTATGAGTTGGAAGAGTTTGATGCTCATTTTACTATTTCAAAATTATATTCTTACACCTAATACACTGGTAGGTATTCAACTTTTTCTCTTTCCAGAAAGAGAAACTCTCTGGAAAAGAAATAGAAACAAAGCTTGCACCTCCTGAAAACCAATTAGAATCGGAATACGAGGATGTTAGCATCAAGTCTTTGGATAACTATTTGGAAATACCAACATCTTACAAATATATTGTAAAGACATGCAAGAATAAATATCATCAGAGCAAGCTAGACACGCTGATCAAACGCACAAAAGAAGTAAGTTTTCTACCTCCTTTTTTATCATAACCATGACCTTTCTCATTCATTGCTTTTAAGCCATAAGACCGCACATTGACCTTTAAGTTTTGATAATTTATATCTGTTTTTCTTAAACAATAAAGTACATATTTTCATTAATTCATTCGACTTGATGGTTAGTAATGATGGCCGGTGATGGAGCTAGAAGATAGTTGTTTACTCTTGCCTTGAAGAGACCTAGATTGTGTTTTTGAGGAAAGGCAAACAACAATCGGTACCTAGTCTGTTCCATTCCTTTGCAGTATATTATGAAAGTCAGCTTAGGCCCATTAATGGTGAAGAGGCTTTGTAGAGTAGTGAAAAAAACAAGTGATTATTTATTTAATCCCATTATACCTTTTTTTTTTTTATTCCTGTTTTTTTGTATTTTGCTTTGGTGTGCAATAAAGAGTTTATCTATCTATTTATAACATATTCTGACCGGCCGGCCGGCGCCGGCATTTTTCTACGCTTGTGCGCCGCCGAGTCTGTTCGGAAAGGGCTACTAGGCTGAGTAATCTGATGTCAGAGGTAAATAGATAAACTGAAAAAAATATTTTATTACAGCGCGAGAGGAGACTAGTAGAACAGTCAAGAACAACCAACCCCAAGTACAAAATTACTCCTTACACAGAGGTCAGTTCCGCAGAGTTCCCTATGACATGCAGCGAGATTGACGTATCTCTGGCCTCCCGATCTACTCTAATTCTAGGACCATGGGATCATGGGTACTCTCCCTCTATTGAAGATTTCTATACAACGAAGACCGAGAGTAATTACTCGCCAAACGAAGATTATTGGTTGAAGTTTCCAGAAAGTAATTATGAGTTGCAAATCAAGTCTGAACCGAGAATGGACATTGAAGTGTATTCCCCTACGCAAAGTCCAGAGCAACAGATCTGGGCTTAGCCTGGTTAGGGCTGAAGGGATCAAAATTGAACATGTACAGAAAATCGATGCTGAGAGAAATTAATTAACATTCAATCATACTGATTAAAATTTAATTATTTTTTTAAGGACTCCTTATAGTGATTGATCACTTTAATGTAGTGGTAAGAAATTAAATAGAAATAAAATGTAAGAAAAAGTGTGATAAAGCATCATTGTTACATTTATTTTTATATTGTTAAGTTTTTGTTGAAGTATGTGATTTTGTTTAATTAAGACTTTTGAATATAACTGATGTTGTGTTTTTAACATTATTTTGAAAGAAAGCTAATAATTAAAGAAGTTAAATGTAAACTGCATTTTATTTCATTCGTCTGATTAGTAGGCAATGGAATAAGGGTCGCTAGGTACCTGCCTAAGCATTCGATGTTTTAAAATAGTGTAGGTATTGCTTTTATTATTATAACAATAGGAATACCCAGACCTTTCTTAAGAATGCCTGTTCAGCACATGTTCCTTCGCCAAAGAATAATATTGCGCTGACCTAAAAAAAAAACTTGTCAATCAGCGTTTGTCAGTCCTCGCGCAACGACAGAGCCATATACATATAGAAGTGGTTCCTTTTGAAAAAAATACACTTTGAATTAAATTCAACCTATCATGTGAGTAATCTTGAATCTACAAAAAAAAAATATCCCTACGTGAATTTCCATCACGTATTGTAGCGCCACATAGTAACTTAAAACGTTGAAATCTATCAATTTTGTTTTTAAAGTCTTACAAATTACAGAAAAATAACCGCAGAACTGTTTCCTGAAATCCCACACGAGACTGCTCGATTTGATTTGGGGGAAATAATTAATTAATAATTTTACCGCCCGATATTTATTTTCTGGGGCACTGACACGATGCGGATGTGTGGATAGTCCGTATTTTACCCCTGTATCTACCTATTGAGAGAATAGTGTGTCTGACTGAAGACTGTTGTTTCGCTTGTTTGGCCTCAACACAATATTATTTCGCAGGTCACAGACACCGGCATTTCAGCGATGCGATGGCCAAAATAACATTGAGATTGTTCCGACGGTATCATTCTCAAAAAATGGACCAACACCTCCGCCAACGTACCAACAGGAAAAAGTCGCAAGCGCAGTGAAAGTTCAATTGACTGGACAAAATATGCTTGGCGAACGTACAGATACTGCGAGTTTAATGAGTCAACCAAAATCTACTCCTTTGATAGAAGACCGATCAGATGTAATGTGTTCAATCGAATACCAACTCGAACAGCTAATGCCCACATCCTTGGAACATCAAACAAAGCCAAGAGAAACGCCTGACAATGAAGATGTCAACAAAAATTTCGCAAATGTAGAGGATTATAATAAAACAAAGAAAGTGAGCAGCTGGGCGTCTAACTACCTACAGAGCATTGGACATAACAATTTGAAGCCGATAAAAGTATGTTTTTTGTCGTAACCTTTATGCACGGATTGCTCAACACATGGCTATGCCAGTTCACTAGTATTTAGCAAGACGTACTGATCATAGTTAGTTTAGGTGACCATAGGGTTAACATACATAATGTTGTGATTTAATCTTTACATAAATGCAACATCTAGACTCATCAGAATAGATACCAAGTTTGATAAGATGTAGATAAGTTTGTTTTCAACAGACTTCAAAATAGTAGGTTTTCAATTCGTCTGGTACGGTATATGTTGTGTGTGTGTGTTACGCGATATCTTCGCCGATTATGACAGGTTTTATTGATTTTTATGTGTAGGATATACTTCAAGGGGGAAAAATGGGAGATTCCTGTTCTAAATAAATAATGCTGGACATTTTTCACACAAAATCCAGTCCCGAACAATGCAGAGCTTGTATTATGGGAACTACATGACTATTTATATGTATATTTTTTATTGTAAATATATAGGTACATGGAAAACACTCAGACCCGAAACAAATATTTGCAGATCATAATTCGGAATCGAACCCGCGAGTGGGAGACTATGAGACGCAAAGTCTCATAGTCTCCCACTGCGCCACAAAGGTCGTTATTCGAAATAGGTTTTTAATTTTTCCTTAAAAAAAATACTTGTTAAAAAAAATGTGGTCCACAAAATAAAGAATGCGTTATTGCGTGGTGTTTCGTAAGTAGGTAAAAAAACAGCAACTTGAGACTTAGTAGAGTACTATCCTTTATTCTGTGATTTACACTGGCCTCCAAAAAAATCGACCCACCTACGTTTTTTTGCAAAAAAGTGTCCTATGGGTTTTTACTACAATCGATAGATATTTTTTATGTTGATAATGAAAAAATGCAATTATGGGGTTGTAAAAAACCTAAAAATCTCGCGTTGTACGGGATATTTTACATAAAAATGTGATAAGATAATAAAACCATAACATTTGGCAAATTTAACGATTTTACTGTAAATGGCATAATTTATGTTTTTTGACATTTAAAAACATTTTCGCTTCACCTTAGTATGGGATGTTTCATCCTCTTGCTTTAATGACTGCTGCCATACGCCTATTCAGCGAACGGATCAGCTTTTTGATGTCTTCTTGGGGTATCTGTTCCCATTCTTCCGTTAAGGCGGCTTCCAGCTGATCTAACGTCTCTGGAACTGGATTTCGGGCTCTAACTTTCCTTTTTATCTGGTCCTAGAGATGTTTGATCGGATTTAGGTCCGGACTATTGGCTGGCCACTGCATAACTGGTATGACAACCTCCCTAAGATATCCGGTTACAATTCTGGCGACGTGTTGTCTTGCGTTATCATGCATGAGCTGGAAATTTTCGCCAATAATTCCCGCGTATGGCATCACATGAGGTTCCAGAATATCTGTTATGTAATTTTCAGCATTAACCGCACGATTCCGAAAGAAAACCAGCTCCGTAGGTCCGGTTAAAGAGATGCCTCCCCAAAACATTGTAGAGCCTCCTCCAAACCGGACTGTTTCTCTTATGCAGCAATGAGCATAACGTTCTCCTGGTCTCCTCATAACGTTACGACGTCCGTTAGAGCCTACAAGGGACATTCGGCTCTCATCACTGAACAGAACTGTCTCCCATTGACCAAGATCCCATTGGATGTGTTGTCGAGCAAATTCTAACCTTGCTTGCCGATAAGATGCAGTGAGTTTTGGTCCCGTGGCAGGCTTGTGTGGTTTCAGGTTTTGCTCCCGAAGTCTTCTTCTCACCGTATTCTCACTTGCAGCCACTCCACGAGTGTCCCTCAGCCTGCCCTGCACATCAACAGCAGAAAGATGCCGATTTCTCAAGGAAGTCAAGGCAATAAAACGGTCATCCATCGTGTTTGTGACACGTCCTCTTCCAGATCCTGGTCTCCGGCGGTACTCTCCCGTCTCTAAGTATCGTTTATAAACTCGACGCACTGCTGATCGACTCAAATTTAATCTTCTTGCCACATTTCGCTGACTTAGCCCTTCACGAACGAAAGCTACCACTTGAGCGGCTTCTGCTTCAGTTGTATCCATATTTTATGGTTAAAAAAAACGAATATGATTGCTCTAACAAAAGATTAAATCACTACGATGCACGGTGAATATGCCGCGACAAGAGTTCGAAATAAACTTAACTTTGCACTCTATGCAAAAGTCATTAATTTTTTATCAGTGCTTTTAAAATGTTACAAATACCCACAATAGCACTTGTATTCGTCTAAAACAATGTCAAGTGGGTACTCAGATGTTTATTTATAAAGCATAAGCAAAACATACCAATATGTCAACGCATACTTAAGATAACAACTTTGTTACTCAAAATTAGCGGGTGGGTCGATTTTTTTGGCGGCCAGTGTATTTCCAAGAAAGGAAGCTATGTTATTGCGCAGGTTAATTAGCTAAATTGCATTTCACAAATACCTACCACTACATAAGTTTGTTGACGTGGTTTTAATAAGCGCGGTTGCGGCGGCGCTCAACCTGCAGATAAAAGCTTATCAAAGTTCAGTGTTTAACCTTCCGTACGATGTACGCGAACTATAACAACCACCTGACAACCTTTTGTTTTTGATCGTATAACTGGCCCGGTATAATGGGCGTTCAGTTCTGCCTGGTTCACTATTTCGGAGCCTCGACTATGCCCACTCAAGACTATGTTTCTTTTACAGATAAACCCATCACTAACCAAAAATGAAAACCAAACAGTAAAAACTATTTTAACGAAGAATAATAAATCAAATGAAACTGTTGCCCAATCAGGGTTTTTAAAAGGAAAAACTACATTTGAGGCTTTCAACTTGACAGAAAGTTCTCCGGAGTTTATTAAACCAAACGAAAAGAAAATCAGCACAGATAAAAATATCGGCAGCATAGAAACAATGCACCCAGCTAATGTAAATGTTTGCAGAGCCCGTACAAATGAGCAGTCTGAGATACACCCTATAATACTTCCTATGTGTCAAAATATTACATCCACTTCAGTTAACTCAAACATAATGCTTGATACATTATACTCGAACAATAATATTAATAAAGCACCAGCTTATGCTGATCTGCTTACAAAAGACGTGGGCGAAGCAACATACTGTTATAACGGTGGTAATCGCGGAATCGTTATCTATGATGCTATCAAATCTAAGATAAACCATGAACTCGCTATTGAACAAAAACCACATACTACGATGAATTTACCAACACATAAAAAAATGTGTGAAGATTTTATCAAAGAAATTAGCAACAACAAAGCCTCTAAGTCGGAGTGGATGAAGAAACCTACAAAACTGAACCATCCTGAAACAAAACTGAAAACTATAGTAAAAAAAGATAAAAAACAACTGAATAAAGAATCCATTATACAAGAGACAAAAAAGCAAACATCCGATAAAGAACGAGTCACGAATTCAAAATCATCCATAAAAATAGATAAATCTGTGAAAAAGGAGAAGAAACTTGGCAAAGAATGCCTACTTAATAAAAAGCAAGAAAACAATACTTCTATTGACTTGAAAGATTTTGACAGCATTAGCAAGCGTATTTTAGAAAAAGAAACAGATAAAAAACCTGAAAGTCAAAGTCCAGACAGACAGAAACTGAAACGCATGCGTGCAAATTCGGATGATCTTTATAACTCCAGCACTGGGATTCGCACACATACTCCAATTAAAAGTGTAGTACATGTCACTGAAAACTGTCAAAACAAACCTAAAAGACAATGTCTCGACCAAAATTTCGATCTTAGATCCAAACTAAGCAGAGTTAATGAAAGAATCTATAAAAAAACTCACATTCAAAGTAATACTCTATCTATGAACAAAATACCGAAATCGCGGGAAAATTTAAAAATAACGGTTGAACATCAAACCGATGAAAAACAAAAAACACCGAAAAAGTTTGGTGGGGTCAAAAAATCTAAAAAATGTAAGAAATTAAAATTGATAATTAATGTTGTGTGTCCTGGATCAGACGATGAAACTACTTCCAGCGATTCTACCTATAATGAAACGGAAAATAATCCAACACATAACATGGATCTAAGTTTTCTAGATGATTTTAATGTAGATGAAATTGTGGACTGTTTAAAACATAGTCCCAAGCACAAAATAAAAAGCCCGTTGCCATCAGACAACAAAATGGAAGACACTACTAAAAGACCTGAGTTCAAACTATCCACAATTTTAAATATGCTCAGTGCTAAATCTGCGGAAACTAACACATTTAAAAATCCCGCTAGTACTGACTTTATGACTGAAGACGCCAGGTACGTTATTTTTTTTAATAATCGAATGGCTATCATATATGGTATAAAAACAACACTATGTTTAAAACTGTTTTTGTGAATTTTCAGCTCAACAACATCAAATGACCTGAACAATCCTAGTTTAGCTACTGATGTTAAAATTACCAGTTTGAAGAGCGATGAAAATGACAAAAATATAACAACACACGCTTTAGTCTTGTTATCTGAAACTAAGTTGCAATTAGATCAGAAAAAAACAGCATCGTGGGAAGAAGGTTACCAAAACGCAAAATGTGGAATAAAAGCAGAAGATGTCACAAATAAACCCCAAGAGCATAAACAAACAAACGAAAATAATGAAAAAATAATCATAGATGAAAGCGTACTCATCGTTGATCCAGAAATAAGCATTATAGATTTGACTGATGAAACTGTAATTGACGCATCACCAACAAATTATATCACCGTTTTCGCCAAACCTAACCACCATGAGAAGCCAATAAATGAATATAAAAAATCAAAAGTTAAATCGGTCGGAATTAGTAATATTGAAAATAATTTAAAGCCTTCACCTAACACTAATCGAAATAGTAACAAAGAAAAAGAATCAGAAACGATAAATGGACAACAAATGGACGTTGATGCTGATCTAAAATTACGTATTTTGGCCAAAAATAAAAATATATTTATCGACTTAACTAATGACAGCGTAGATGATAAAATCAAATCAAATATTTCTATAAATACATCAGTAGCACCCGTGGATGTAAAATGCAAGTTATTTACTGAAACACTAAGCATAAATAAGGTAGGAAAACAAAAAGGTGCTGTAACTGAAACTTATAGTGCAAATGCAATCTTAAAACAACCAAATATACATCTGATACCATTACCAAATGAAAATGTTGTTACATCTAAAGAAAATAAAAAACCAATCGAAACAAAAACACTAAAAGACTCAAATAATTATAAAACAGGTAATTGTAAACACACCGATGAAAGTAAGTCAAAAGAAATTGAAAATGCGAGTCCGACTTATAAAGGGAATGGCAATTCTAAGACCAAAGAGATAATCTGTACAGATAATCTAAATAAAAAAGCATTTGAATCGAATCCCGTAAAAATAGTTGTCAATAATGAAACAGTGCACGGTGAAACAAATATCAAAATCATGAAAGAAAAACCTTCACTAAGTTTTAAAAAAAATGAAATGAATAGGAAACAATGTAGTATGGTAACTAAAGACAGTGCCTCCAAAGCGAATGAAAAAATGAGCAAAGTATTTGACACAAAATCAGCTCAAAGATTAATCAAAAATATTGTTGAAAGTGTATGGGGCGGCAAAGATAACCCTAATAATGCACCAAAAACTAATGACGGGGGAAAATTTGAAACAGAAAATAAATGTAAGGTTAACAGTGGGACCCAAAATAATGAACCAGAAAATACATCTCGAACTAATAACGACATGAAAAATGAAACTGAAAAGTCATCAAAAATTAACAGCACCGTCAAAAATAAACCTGAATATACAAAAACTAACAACAGAATCAAAAATAAACCTGAAGACTTACATAAGATTAAAAGTGGCCCCAAAATAGAACCTACAAATATGCCTAAAATTATCAAAGGCACCAAAAATGAACCTGATAATACATCTATTACTACCAACGTCACCACAAATAAAACAGAAAATACAAAAACGAATAACAACACCAATAATGCACCTAAAAATAAATCTGAAATTAAAAGCGGTGCCAAGACAGAACCGCACAATGGCGCCCAAACTGAACCAGAAAATTCATCTAAAACTAACAGCGGCATCAAAAATGAAACTAATAAGACATCGAACATTAACAGCAGCACCAAAAATAAGCCTGAAAACACTAAAACTAACAACGGCACCAATAATGAAACTGTAAATACATCGAAAACTAACAACAGCATTGCAAATAAAGTTAAGAATGATTCAAACTTAACTGCTGAACATAAATCACTAGTTGTACTATTGGAGAAAAGAATGCTGGAGTACTTGCACAAAGATATGAAAATAATAAGACTTATTCATTTGGGAAAATTTTCCAAAATATTTAGCTGCAAACATCCAAATGGAAGGACATATGCTGCTAAATTGATATTAGAGTATGTATACAATTTAATTTAGCCTTTAAATATTTTTATCAATTATATCCGTTTGCCATTAGAGGTTGTTTGTATGTTTTCTCCGAAACGGCTTATCCGATTAAAATGCGGATTCCTGCAATCCATTTGTACGGCTCCAAGGATGGTTCTTAGATTTATCGACACAAGTCACGAACCAGTAATAGAGATCAGTGGAAAAAGCGAAGGTCTTTGTCCTGCAGTGGGACAGTACAGTACAGGGCTCATAATATACCAGAAAAAATATTTTCATTTTTCACCTTCATTTATTAAGGACAACAATTCACGAATGAAAATAAAGTTACGGAAGACGAGGCGGTATGGTCATACGACTTTAAAAGGGCAAATAAAAAAAAGGACAACAATTGCAATCCTAGATTACTAAAAAAATTATCAACATGGTTCTGAGTATAATCAGCCCCGCTGTCCAATAAATCACAAGGGGACGCTGTACTAGACATTTATTAAAAGCAGAACTCCTTGTGAATGAGCTCGTCCGGGGAAGTTCTACCAAACCTATTTCTGCCGCTAAATAGTAATGCTCGAGTGCAATTCTGTAATTGCACTCGAAAAAATAGTACTCATGTGCATGTGCACATGAGAATTCACCCATTATGTCTCAGGGTCGGCAACGCGCGATTGATACCTCTGGTGTTACAAGCGTCCATAGATTATGGTATTCACAAACAGGTGGGGTGGGGAATGCTTGGTTTGCCATATAAGATGTTTATTTTTATTGCAAAAATCATCATATTCAATACGAACAACATTGCTGTTTTCAGGCATGAAAAAAGCAGCTACCTAGCTGGAATGAAGAAGGAGCAAATGCTCAGAATAATCCAGCAGGACATACCAAAAGAGAATCTCAACACAGTAGAACTGATAGACGGATTCGGAGTGCAAAGATACTGGTGTCTGCTGACGGAGTACTATCCGAAAAACTTGAAGCAAGTTCTGAAAGCGCAAATTAAACCATTCCATATAGATCTAGTACAAGATCTAGCGAGGCAGCTGTTAACTGCAGTCATGGTTTTGAGAAACAATGGCATTGTTCATTCTGGTATGTATTTTTTTTTATATAGCAAAATAAATAAATAGTGCTGGACAGTTTCACACAGCATCATCTAGCCCAAAACTAAGCAGAGCTTGTATTTGGGAACTACATGACTGATAAATTTCTTATATTTTTTTTTTTAAATACATGAAACGCCCTGACCCGAGACATTTGCAGATCATACAAAAATTTGTCCCTCCGGGCCTGCACACACTGTACCACAGAGGTCGTCAAATCCTTGCAACCTACACAACGCGAGCATGTGCAAAATATAATGTTTGGACGTGCCTCTAACTACCCCTAATCGGTATTCTCAAATATCTAAGAACGAATTATGTATCTAAGGAGGCCCATTGGGGAATACAGTCGTGAGCGTGTTTGTTTCGGATTTTGTAAGATATCTGTGTTTCTGTCTGGGATTCGTGTCGGTCTAGTGGGCGGTTTTTTTTACGTCCGTTGAAAAACACGTCGGATATTACACACACTTTGTACAAATCAACTTGTTTTCAGATATAAAACCAGCCCACATCCTCATGAACGCTAATCAAGACAGTATCAAGGTATGCGGCTTCGACGCAGCATACTGTCTGAACAGCGTCCGCCTGATCCCTAACACCGGCACATCAAACTATCGCGCACCAGAGATAATCCTCGGCTTCTCAGCCGGCTTCAGCATAGACGTCTGGTCGTCGGCGCTGGTTATCCACGAAATGGCAACGAACCAACAACTGTTCACCGGAATCTACAATAACGATATACTTTACAAGCAAATGTCCACGTTCGGCAATCTGCCGATGGATATGATTCTAGCGTCGTTGTACAAGAACAATCACTTTACGGGAAGGACTTTTAAGAGGAAAGTCGGGGTTGGAGGCCGGGTAAGATTTTTGAAGGCCGTTTTTCTGCCAATAACTATATACTAATAAAGGGTCAAAGAAACTTACGGGCCATCTGGTGGTAAGCGGTTACCTTAGCCTATGTGCGCTTGCAATACCAGAGGTATCACTCACGCGTTGCCTCCCTAAGATATTTCACCGGCAACCATATCCTACAAACCGGAACACAGCAATGGGAGCATTACTGCTTGGTGGCAGAAATAGGTATGGTGGCAGCACTCACCCGGACGAACCCTTTCACGGATCTTCTACTCTTTAAACTCTCTTAAACTAGCGTGAATTTGATCATTCATATTGTAAAATGGGAATTTTCACGTACCGTACTATTAGTGAAGGCACCGACTAAGTTTCGACTCATTCCGAGAGTCTTCATCAGGGTGAGTGATCGCGACGTGTCGTGCACTAAGTCAACTAAGTCGGCGCCTTCACAGATTGTACGGTACAATATGGCTGATTTTCTGACTTAGCTTTACTTTCTTTTTTATGAACCTACTATTGTACCTGCGACGCAAGAAGCCGGTATTATGCGTTTGAGTTAAAATGTTGTTAGTTGTTTTGTCTGTCGCCTAAACGGTTTCATCTTCTGTAATACGGTTTGTTGCCATCGCTTTGTATGACTTCAAAGGTTCTTAAATAGGTTTTCGCCACATGTCTACAAGAGGCGCTTCAATAGATGTTGGAATGTAAAATGGCATAACACAATATGTAATGAAGCTAACTAAACAAGACGCGGACATGCCAAATATAATGTTTGGACGTGTCTCTGACTACCCCTGCTACGAATCCTAACATGTCTAAGTACTGAGTATGGATCCAAGGTTCTCCTATACTTTTGTTACTACACAAGTCGAATATTTTTTGTATAAAATTCACTTGCATAGTGAACTAACTCTGTGGCGCAGTGGGCGAAGGCCCGCCTGAGACGCAGAAGGTTGCGGGTTTGATTCCCGTTACAAATGTTTGTATGACCTGCAATTATTTGTCTCGGATCTAGGTGTTTTCTATATATAATATGTATTTATTTACGACAAAAAAGTATATAAGTACTTTTACAATCATTTAGTTCCCATAATATAAGCTCTGCTTAGTTTGGGGCTAGATGATGGTGTGTGAAAAATTACCAGCATTATTTATTATTTAGAGTTGTTAGTTTTAAATGGTAAATGCACTTGTTTCAGGACACAGTACTCTGCACCAGATTTTACAAGACAAAACGGCTACAAATGAGTATAATCGTAGCTTACAACCACCACTGGGCGACCAATGACGTTTACCAACGGGACTCGGACATGTTCAAGCTGACTGCACTCCACAGACTCTTGGAGCAAATGTTGCTTCTAGACCCTCGTAGGAGGCTCGCTATCGAATTCGTGTGCGCCGACCCTTTTATTTACGAGATGTTTGTATAAAGTTGATTTTAATGCTAGCGTTGTGGCGTCGATTCTCTTGCACTTAGACCAACTAAATTTATCTATTGCTCTCTTTTACTGACAGTAGCAGAAGAAAGAGATGATAGATTTAAGTTTTCCATACAAGTTTAGTTGTGATTTCGAAACATGCGAACTATAATATAAGCTCGGAAAGCGATAGTATAACTAATTTGATAGGAGTAAAATTCTTGCTATCCCTTTCTTGCGTGCACTATCAGTAAAAGAGAGAGACAGTTTAAATCAAGTTTCGTTCAAGTGAACATTTCATGCATACATTAAACTTAAACAAAGACTTTCAAAGCTTGGTGAAGACGGGCTGACGTCACTAACATTTCACAGGAAAGATTGTCTTCATTGTTAATATCACATCTCATTTGCGTTTTACGGAAGTTAAGTTTGTTGATTTTGTTTAAGAAATTATATAATTAGGTTTAAAGTTTTGTTAAAAAAGAATAGCAGTCTTCAGACATAATGCTATTTTTTTTAGCTTAGCACATCTCATTTACGTTTTACGGAAGTTAAAATTGTTTATTTTGTTTAAGAAATTATATAATAAGGTTTAAAGTTTAGTTAAAAAAATAGCAGTCTTCCGACTTTTTTTTTTATTATCCTATCATAAAACGGATATTTTGTTTTTAAGTTTCTTGCTTTTTTTGTTGTATTTGTTTAGCCATTATTTTTGCGAGGATCTTTATTTTAGTTTTAAGTTCAAGTTAGTAAATAATACTCTTTTGTTATGCTTATTAATTGTATCTGTTTTATTTGTATACCTTTGCAGCTAAAGAATATATAGGGTTCAGCTATAAGCCGTAAAAAAGAAACTGAAAATTGCCGAATAATCATAATTTTTATATATATATACTAGCTTCTGCCCACGGCTTCGCCCGCTTGGTACCCGGATAAAAAGTAGCCTATGAGTTAATCTGATGTATAAGCTATATTACTGTAAAGTTTCATCAAAATTCGTTCACTAGTTTTTTGCGTGAAAGAGTAACAAACATCTATCCTCACAAACTTTCACGTTTACAATATTAGTAGGATAGTACCTTACTATATTATAGGTGAAGGCATAAGTTTCAACCGATAGATATATTGATAGATATAGTGCGAGAAGTGAAAATTCCCGTTTTAATGAAAATCAACTAAATAGATAGGCTCATAGACATAATTCGAGTAGGTATGTTTGTACCAAACCCGTAGCATATGTTGGGTGAATGAATGAATGTATGAATGAATGAAAACACTTTATTGTACACCAGAACAAAATTACAAGAAAAAAACAATAACTTTCCAAAACTAAAAATACAATGAGCGGTCTTATAGCTAAGAAGCGATAAAAAAAGACAGCTGTTACCATGAAAAGTTTAGTATCACTTACTTGTTCTAGCATCTTGTTGGTATGTCCGTCTGGCACGTGGAACAGCACGATGGGGGTAGCCTTGCACGTGTGCGGGGAAGGGGGGGCGGGAGCCACGTCCACTCGGAAGAAGCCGCGGCGTTGCAGTTGGATCACTTGACCCTTCTTCACGTTCGCTAGCTCCGGTTCGCCCAGCATTGGGATTTCCCACTGCGGAATAGAGATTTCCTTAAAATCATCCATCAATCAATAAATGAATCACAAGTGTTCGATTTCTACAATCAGAAGGTTCAATGCCGGCTCTAGCCCGTTTTGCGCCCGAGTGCAATAACGATCTAATAAATGACAACCTCTGTGGCGCAGTAGGCGAAGGCCGCCTGAGACGCAGAAGGTTGCGGGTTCGACTCCCGTCGCGGGACAAATGAAGATGCAAATCTACAAATATTTGTCTGGGATCTGGGTGTATTCTATCTATAATAAGTATTTACAAAAAATATGAATATAAAGTAGTATATCAGTCATGTAGTTCCCATAACTGCTTACTTTGGGGCTAGTTGATGTTGTGTGAAAAAATAAACACGCTCACGACTGTCTTCCCCAGGGTGGACATCCTCAGATTCAGTGAGTAGATCTTTGAGGATACCAAGTATTAGGTAGTCAGAGGCACGTCCAAACATTATATTTGGTACATGCCCGCGTTTTGCAAGTTAGCATTCCACCTGAAAGGTTGCAAGCCCATCGTCGCTTATTGGAACACTAACTGTTGGCATGCCTTCGAATTTTCGGTTCTAGAGCATGCCGGTTTCCTCACGATGTTTTCCTTCACCGTTCTGAGCACATGTTTATGCGCACATAAATTTTTCAAGTGGAAAAATCCATTGGTCCACGACCGGGTTCGTAACCACGACCTCCGGATCAGAAGTCGGGGTATCGCCAGCATTATTTATTTATTTATATCATTACTGATGTTACATAACAATTAATTGCGACATAATTTTTGTTATGTATCTGTGATTTTAGGTACGATGCCTGATATCATAGATACATGGCAAACAAGCCTTGTTAATCTTCTTTTAGTCCTCGAACATAAGTTTCACTTTCTGCTCGATATAGTTATTTAGTTTAGCTGTTCGCATATACATTTATGTTGAAATCAAGATTAGAACCGTATTTTGTTAGTTGTATTTTTGTCGTATTTTGGTTCGTGTAAATAAATAAATAACCTGACACCCTCTAGTAGGTGCTCTATCTCCGATACCCGTCAAAATTGTGTTGATTGCACTGAGATCGTGTAGAGGTTGTTTTACAAATAAAAAAACTAACCCCTCTTCCCCCTTCAACCCTCCTATACTGAACTTAAATTTAGAGCCGGTACTCGGAAGGTTGCGTGTACAAATCACGTCAATGTCACCATTTTTGTATTGATATTGTTATATTACTCAGCAGGCTTACGCCGCGCAAGACTGCGGCTGGGTGCACTTGTACATTGCGTGATACATACGTTCTGAAGCTCAACTCGACAGTGTCGAAATCCTGAACATTGCTTGGCATGCTACGTTTAACGGACTTTGCTGCTCTGAGTGTGTGAAGTGTATAATCTTATGTACTTCTTTGTCTATATTTAAAAGTTGTAGGCTGGGCAAAACTGTAATTTGGTGGCCTTTGGTTTCTTTAATAAACAAATAAAGATACCTAGAATGGAGCTTACCCTAGTCTTATGACCGATGAACTGCTTAAAGTCCTCATCTTTGCTGAGCAGAGCCTTTGATATAATGTGGTCGAAGTAGACGCAATACACCTTTAGCATGGGGGATTTAGGGGAGTCCGCCAGCCAGGTCAGTTTGATCGTTTTCTTAAAGTCCTTGTTGTCTAGGTTGGGCGAGGCGTCCACACTGGTGACTGAACCATCAGCAGCCCTAGAAATAAAATACATAGATAATAGTTTTTTCGTTTATTTAACAAATAAAATATGACAGAAAATAATTATGAAAAACTAGCTATTGCTACGGTTTCGCTCGCGTGATATAAAGTATTTCTTTTCATTAAAGGCACCGGCCAAAGTGTGTTAGCAACAAAACAATTCTATCTTTCCTTTTACAAACACATTTAATTTAATAATAATGCTGGTCATTTTTCACACAGCATCATCCAGCCCCAAACTAAGCAGAGCTTGTATTACGTAAACTACATGATTGATATAAAACTTATATACTTTTTTTTTTTAAAAACATACATAATATATATAGAAAACACCCAGACCCGATAAAAATATTTGCAGATCATACAAACATTTGTCCCGCGGCGGGAATCAAACCCGCAACCTTCTGTCACACGACCTCTGTGGCCACTGGACAACACTTACTTGTGAATCCTCTCAATCATAACATTCCCGTAGTACACAAACGTAGCATTCTCGCCTTCCTTCAGCGCTTTCGCGTCGTCTTGGTCTATCAGCAGCCTGTTGGAAACGTGCACCGTCTTAACGCCCACGTCTGGGTTCTTGGGGTGAAGGGGCACGCTCATAGTGCTGTCGGCAACGCCTTTCAGATTTACGGGCACGGGATATTTTTTGAGGGTGGTGTAACGCGGCGCTATTGGGTCGATCACCTGTTGAAGAGAATTAAAAAAGCCTTTCAGATTTACGGGCACGGGAGATGTTTTGAGGGTGGTGTAACGCGGCGCTATTGGGTCGATCACCTGTTGAAGAGAACTAAAAAAGCCTTTCAGATTTACGGGCACGGGAGATGTTTTGAGGGTGGTGTAACGCGGCGCTATTGGGTCGATCACCTGTTGAAGAGAATTATAAAAGCCTTTCAGATTTACGGGCACGGGATATTTTTTGAGGGTGGTGTAACGCGGTGCTATTGGGTCGATCACCTGTTGAAGAGAACTAAAAAAGCCTTTCAGATTTACGGGCACGGGAGATGTTTTGAGGGTGGTGTAACGCGGCGCTATTGGGTCGATCACCTGTTGAAGAGAATTATAAAAGCCTTTCAGATTTACGGGCACGGGATATTTTTTGAGGGTGGTGTAACGCGGTGCTATTGGGTCGATCACCTGTTGAAGAGAATTAAAAAAGCCTTTCAGATTTACGGGCACGGGAGATGTTCTGAGTGTAGTGTAACGCGGCGCTATTGGGTCAATCAACTGTTGAAGATATTACATAATTTTAAAAAAAGGCTTACGACTGTTCTCTTTTTATATTTATGTATATACAAAAAATATATACTTACATACAAATTGTGCCGTAGACAAGTAAATGGAAAAAGCATATTTGTTTGTTTTTGTTATGTTTTGAATGTGTGTATATGTATATAGGAGTCATAATGTGTTATGTAATGCTGAATGCTAAATTAAGCGAGTGATTATGAAACCGGGGGTGCAAGTTTACCTTCTTGTTGATAGCCCAGATCTTGTCCCACTCCATGAAGACGACGGAGCGGCTCGAACCCTGCGCTGTTATGAACTGACGCAGTCCTTCTACTGACATTCCTCGACGCAGCACACCTCTGACCGTAGGCATCCGCGGGTCGTCCCTGCAAGTAAACAAACATTGAGACACAAGCACCGTTTAAATACTAATTAGTATTATTTATTTCCGCCTGAGTCGCAGAAGGTTGGGGGTTCGATTCCCGCCGCGGTACAAATGTTTGTATCTGCGAATATTTGCCTTGGGTCTGGGAATATGGCGCTAGATGATGCTGTGTGAAAAATGTCCAGCATTATTTATTTATTTAATAATAATGCTACAAGACTTTCATACAACTTATATACATATAGAAAGCACCCGGACCCCGAGACATATATTTGCAGTTGATACAAACATTTGTCCTGCAGCGGGAATCGAATCCGCAACCTTCTGCGTCACAGGCGGGCCTTCGTCCACTGTTCCACAGAGGATTTATTTTATTATTTAATAAATTATTTCAACATTTGTTCTACACATGGTTAATTAGGACATAAAATCATCATTACCATCCGTCTACGAGTCCTTGTTCCACAAACCATGTTAGTTTTCTCTTCGACAGGACCGTGTAAGTCATACTTAATCTGAAAAAGGTAAGGTAAAGGCATAAACACATTTCAGTTCGGCAAAAATACTTTTGCATTATAATAATAATAATATGAACTTTATATACTGCATTTAATGTGAACGAAGATGTAGTAACGAGAGTTTGGGCATATAGAAAGGATGGATGAAAGAAGATTAACAAAACAAGTATACAAGGCGAGCGTGAATGGCATAGTTGGAAGAGGGTGGCCTCGGCGAACGTACTCTGACCAAATTTAAGACATTCTATATGTCATATTCAGCTTGTATGAAGAATTTGATGAGGATGAATGAAGCAAAAGAGGTATGCCAGGATCGTAGCAAGTGGAAATCCTTGGTCTCTGCCTACCCCTCCGGGAAACAGGCGTGGCTGTATATACTGCATTTGTAATCCTAACTGCATCCTAATGTTGCCTAGAAGATTTTTTTCAGCGATAATACTGCTATATATATTTCTTTAGTTTTTCGTTGATTTATGTTGCTGTAAGCTGTAAAATGGTTATATGCACTATAAAGAGTTTATCTATGTATCTGTACAAATACATACTGTATTTGTAGTCATGTACCAAAGGATACCTTGCTCAAAACGGTGAAGGAAAACATCTTGATAAAACCAGCATTCAATAGAACCAAAGGAGGCATGTGATTTCTGCTAATGTTACAATAATTGGTGATGTGCTTGCAACCTGTCACGTGGATTGCAAAACGCGGTCACATGCCAATTGTTATTTTTGGACGTGCCTACACCACTTGGTAGCCACAAATATTTCCGTTTGTATCCGAGGATGTCCGTCCATCATGGGCAATAAAGTAGTAAGCGTGTTTCTTTTTTTTATTTTGTTGAAGCTAAAAAATGCTTTACCTGCTGTACTCCCAAATATAGGGCTTCCTCAGTCCAATAGCGTCTATGAACCAGTAGAACTGTGGATCCCTGTCGTGGTACTCCATCGTGCGTAGAACGTGGGTCACGCCCTCTATCGAATCCACGATAGGACACGCGAAATCGTAGGTCGGGTAGACCCTGAGGAGTAAATGGAATCAGCCCTGAATATAGTCTACACTAATACCTTATAATATAATATATATGTTTTCTATCTATTATATGCATATATTTTTTACTAAAAAGGAGATTCCATCATTGTTAAAAATTAAGTCTCTTTTGGGAACTCAATAAAACATGTAGTATATCAGTCATGTAGTTCCAATAAAAAATATCAAAGAGGTAATGTTTCCTCTTTTATAATTTAGAAGATGCGGGTTCGAGTCTCGCTGGAATCGTAATTTTTGGGTATATATACAAATATAAATGATTTTTTTCTAAATAAAAAGTTTCAGTTTTTTGTGGATTAGCCAGCTAAGACACCTTTTGCGCGAGTTCGATTCTTGCTGCGATTAGAATTATTAATCAGCTTGATAAATAATTAATATATGCCAGCAGTAAAGACTTTCCCGTATGAGTTCCACTACTGTACTGAAATAATAAATATTCTTGTCTCACTTGTATTTGGTTCCAGTTCTTGGATGGACCTCAGGCTTGCATCTGTAGATTGTGGGGTCCCTCAGACAACCGTTAGCGGACTGCATGTCGATCTTGGCACGCACACAGCACTGCACCCCGACAGCACTCGCCTTCTGCATCTCCGCCCAAAGCTGTAGATTCTTCTCTACCGCTGTTATGATATGAACCACGGTTTAGTTCATCATACGTTTAGTACGATAAGTCAAAGTCAAAGTCAAAATGTATTTACTCATTAAAATCACAAGGATCACTTTGAAACGTCGGTGTTATCTACAGCCTGTTCTTCCGCGACCAAGCGAGGAAAGAAATGTCCTAATTTTGCAGAAACTTGCAGAAAAATAAAAATTCGTGAGCTTTTAGAAAAAAAAAACTCAATTTCTTTATTTTATTCAGTCGTGACGTCCAGTCACGACTGAACACAGTTACAGTACTTTCCTAAACTTCGTGTGTATGCAAAATTGATGAACATTATTAAAAAAAATTATGCATCATTTTGTTAAGTTTGTGTATAATAATATTATATGGATTTATATGATCTGTGATTTTTTATGATATAAATGAATATAAAAAAGTACTTACAGTTATTCCTATTCTTGCTCTCGACTTTCTGCTCCCTCTCGTTCTTCATCTGCTCAGGCGAGGTGTCGTCTACGAATGCTTTGCATTCCTTTATGAGTTTTTCGCAGTATTCCAGCATCAGGTCGAAGTATTGCGACGTATGCGTAAACAGATCCGGTTTAATTTCTAACATCTCTACGTCTTCTAGGATGACCTGAAAAGTCAGATTAAACATTATTTACAATACAATGTACCAATACTATCAGGAATATAATATACAAAAGTAACTGAGAGGACACTCGTTAAAGTTGCTTCGCCGGCTAGGGTGTCTAGACAAATACCTCACGACGACCTCTGTGACGCAGTGGGTGAAGGTCCGCCTGAGACGCAGATGTAAAAATGTTTGTGTGATCTGCAAATATTTGTCTCGGGATCTGGGTGTTTTCTATGTATAATAGGTATTAATTTACAAAAAAAATGTATATAAGTAGTATAACAGTCATGTAGTTCCCAAAATACAAGCTCTGCTTAGTTTGGGGCTGGATGATGGTGTGTGAATATGTCCAGCATTATTATTATTATCATTTTAAAAATAGACTGGACAAACATTTAAAGTGAGCTTAAAAATAAAAAGATATACCTACATGCACCAGCTTTAAGCTGCCTGTGTACATACAATAAAAATAACCTAAGTTTACCGCAAACCTACAGATAAGCCGTTAAAATAAATTTCATCATACTCGTTAATTCTTACCTTCTCGAATTCAGCATTCTCCTTAGCTGGGTTTGTGTCATCAAACCTCATGATTAGTTTTCCATCAAACGCTTGTTGGTAGTACTGATTAAGGAGAGCTGCCTTAGCGTGGCCGATGTGAAGGTATCTGAGAAAACATTGGTATAAATTTAGTCACACTTCCTTATCAGCGCTTAGCTAAATGTGCAAAATGCCAATTTCTTGTCACTTACACTAACACCTCACATATAAACATTCTGATGAAACAAGTATTTTGACGACCTCTGTGGCACAGTGGGCTAAGGTCCGCATGAGTCGCGATAGGTTGCGGGTTCGATTTCACGGGACAAATATTTATATCTGCAAATATTTGTCTCGGGGTCTGGGTGTTATCTATGTATAATATGTATGTATGTATTTACAAAAAAAAAATATATAAGTAGTATATCAGCCATGTAGTTCCCATAACACAAGCTCTGCTTAGTTTTGGGCTAGATGATGATGTGTGAAAATGTCCATCATTATTATTATTAATATTATTATTAGCGAATGAATCCCATCTTATTTACTAAGCGACAAGTAGACGACAAGTGGCTACTCCCACAACACTTGTCACTTGTAGAGTCGCTTGAGCCACGAAAAGTGTTTAAAATAAAAATATAATTAATGCTGGACATTTTTTCACACAGCATCATCTAGTTTAGATGTTCCGTTTCGTTCGAATGTAGGGTTACAAATACTTTTCTGCTAATATAAAAGTGTAACAGTTACTTCTCGCTTAGCAGCTTAGTACGAAGCTCGTGTAAACTAGGCAAAACGCGCGCCGGGTTTCCACAGCGCGTACAGCTCGCGCCATGCCGCGACACGAGGCAGGCGCGCGCTTCCCGCTTTACCTTATTGTGTTCTTACAAAGAACACACTGTTGAGACAAAGAATTCAACTAAATTACTAGATTTGTACTTACCCTGAGGCTTCTGGTGGGAACCGTACAACCACTTTGCCCATCTCAGCATGAGGTAGATCAATAAACTTGCCCTCCTGTTGGCGACCTGAGCTGACTTCAGTCCTTTGTGGAGACAATCTTAAAACAAATGAGCAAAACATAAGACTCTGTTGTTGTACATTTGTTCTGGCAAATAACCATTTTCTATTTTGTTTAGCAATATAAATATTTTATTTATTGAGTTTTGAAAAAGTAATTTTGTGTCCTCCATATTCTACTTTATAGCATGCAAAATTAGATCTAGGCACTTGCATAAGTTATTTAGAATTGAAACATTAATTCATATTATTACGCGCATTTAATGGTTTTTCCTCCATTCTGACTTTTATGTCACTATTAATTTAAGATAAGCTATCACGGAAAATATGTGCACTGCAAGGATGGATGAGAGCAAAAATCCAAATAAATGGCTCTTAAAGAGTAAGGACTATTGAAAAACCTACATCCACATAATTATGACAGGGAAATATCTAAAAGGGTTTCAGGAATAAGAAGAATTAGTTGTAGCAAACAGCTAGGCTGAATTAGACATGAAAAAATAAAGGAGTAAACTCTGCCCAAACACAAAAAATACCATACATTAAACTTGTTTTTTTTTTAACATACCTTGATGTTGTCTTAGAAAGTGTCTCCAAGACTCCGGCAGGCAGTTCCTTCAACCCCTTGGTAACAGATTGCTGTGCTTCTATCAGCTTCAGCCAGCGAGCAATGTTCTTGAATAAGCCAGATTTAGATGCTTCCTTGTATTTTGCAGACACTGGCAACAATTATTGAAAAGCTTTTTGGATTTTTGAATAAAATGGGGTTAATTAGACAATAATTCAGGGGATATTCACCTAATGCTATTACTTAAATATATAAGGCAAAGACTGCGACCTTTATTAATAATTTATGGCAACCTAGGTAGCACTGCAGGCAATTAGACGGCTGCAATTCAAGAGGTAAAATAATTGAATGTTTTGCAGATATTTTTTCAGGGTCTGGGTATTGTATTAAACATGTATTTATTGAGAAAAAATAATTTAGGTATCTTAAGTTTATTCAAATTGAAAACTTGACAGTAAGTAAAAATAAATCATTTAAATAATAAACCAGCTATAGGCAACTCACCATGTAAGACGCCAAACACAGCAAGATCAGCCACCGACAAAGATTCACCGACCAAAAAGGTCAGAGGTCCAAGTGTTTTATCCAAATACTCCAAAGACTTGGGCATCTCATTCTCCAGAATCAAACTGAACGAGAGCCAATGGTTAACTGTCACTTTCTGCAAGGGCTCAGCTGATTTGTTGAAGGCATTTTCAAGAACCCGTATCAAATCATTGCTTGTTCCATATGGCACCGGTTTCTTTGAACTTGGAAGGGTAAAAGACGATTCACCGCCCCAAACCAGTTCTACATCCTTCTTCGAAGACTTATAGAACTCCACAGCCAGTATGCCACCTGATAACCAAGTAAAAGTATCTATTTTAGGCCGCACCTAACCAATGATGAAACACAGTGAAAAATGAATGAAATGATTATTACTACCTAAAGGTGGGATAGCTGTATTACAGGAGATTTTCATTTCGAAGGTCTTTTTCTTTTCTATAGTTTAGAACACACGATAAATCAACAAATTAATAACACGTCGAACACACATTCGCCGACCAAAAATTCAGACGAGTATTTGGTTGGACGAGACAACTCGAGAAAGAGAGAGACGATGCGAGACTAGAATTGACCGATCGATACTAGAGCGTTGTTCAAATTATTTGCTACAGCCGAGCGTGAAGATTGACGATGCGTCGTCAATCTTCACAAAGTTAACATAGACATTAATATAATAATAGAGTATATAAACATAATTATTATATAAAAAACACAGTATAATGTAATCTAAACAACCTAGTTTGTGTTTGTGGATTTTTGTCTTGTTCAACTGTTTAATTTATATATTTTGTACATACTAAACAAATCAAATCAAACACCTTATTATTGTCATCCTCAAACCACGATTTGGATATTATCCATCACCGTCATGTTGATGTCTAGGGTACTGAACTAACTTAAATGTTATCTGATGGTTTAAATCGATAGATCGATTAAAACCATCATTTTAAATAATCGGGTGTTACCTCACTAAATGGGATGTGGTTCTTGTTACGTCACGTTGTTGACAACTGACAACTCTCCATAAAAAGGTCGTTGGGAGCTTCTTGTTTTTTTTTGCTTTTATTTGCGGGTAAGTGCCTCGAGCTAGCACTATCAGATGAAGCTATCTCTGGAGCCAAAAACTTCCAGGTCACGGGGAGTTGCCCAGATGTCTTCCTGGCTTCTGGTGGTTCATCTATGTATGGCTGTTGTCTGTTGTATTTGACATGTAGTGGCGTTAGTTTCCTACGAGGAATCTGGTGTTTCACGAGGATATTCAACGTTAAGGGGCGGTGCATGCAGTGGAGCAATAGCATTGAGGTGAATGTGGCGGTAGATTTCGGTGCGGCCGTCATACGGCGCGCCAACATTACCACGAAGTACACAATGCTGGGGATCTTTCTGATGTAGAACCCTGCTCCTGTTCACGCTCAGATGGCAATGTTCTGCTGCGCCTGCAGCAGCCTCTTGTTTGTAGTTGAACTCAGGGCGTACCTGGCTGGTGCTGAGTAGGTGAGCCGCGAGCGGATGTAGGTCTTATAGACCCCCATCTTGGTCCTCAGTGGCAGCTTCGAAGAAAGGACAGATCGTAGCATAGCTCGGACGGCACGCGTCTAAACCAACGCATGCTCCACCTGACAGTTCATGCTCAACGACTTGTCGATGTGAATATCAAGATAGCGGATGTAAGTTTAAGCACTTTGAATCTCTTCACTTCACTTCTTGATAATGGTTTTGAAAGGACATCTCGTATCAAACGGCTTCATACCCATATCCCTGACTAGTATTTAGTCTATGTTCGTACTTATACTACTACGCAATATACATGGAAGTTGTTTTTGTTACAGGGCCGCTCTTTGCAGTGCTTGGTTCACAAGATGGAGTAATAAATGTATATCTTTGACTAAACCAAGTATTCATGCTGTTTGTATGGGATACAGAACAACATTTAACTAAATAGTCTTTAAACTTCGATGCAGAACAGCGAGTGCTGTGATCACATCACCCACCCTGGCTGAATGAGGGTAGGTGCAACAGGATGTAGGTGTATGTCGTGGAACAGTGGCTTGAAAAAGCGTTCCACAGAAAAACGACGAAACTGTCATCGAAACGATTTCAGTAGCAATACCAACTCAGTCATTCTCTGTTTACTTGGCTCTGAGTGAATAAAGTGAAACATGCTAAAAGTAACATATCAAAGTGATCATTAAATTAGTATGGTCTACATTGCTGGGTTAAAAGAACCACTATCATACAAACTAATAGAATGACAGTAATGTATAGAAAATAAAAATCGCGCGCGGAAAGAATAAAAATCACGTAAACAAAAATCAATAATTTTTTGACGCGATCACGATTTTTGTTCAGCTCGCTGTATTTACCTACTTTGCTTTCCAATTTTCTATAAATTCTTTATAATTACTGAATTAAAATATTGTAAGCAAACCATCACACGTTTAGTGTTTGCAGGCCGAAATGGGTAAACCTAAGTAATTGGTAAGTAAACACGCTACAATAAATTCAACTGATAAAATTATGCCACTGCATAGAATTATGTTTTTTAAGTTCTGAAAGATAAATTATGGTCTTTAGACACATAGAATCATAGAAAATATAAATATCTACGAAGATTGGCCATCGCACTTTATTTATAATCTAAATAACATCTCCAAAATTTAAATTACAGGAACCATGAAAAAAGCAACCCATTAAAAAAAAACTGGTTTTTAAAGGAGTCAAAATGAAGATGAAAAAGCAGAATGTGCGCACAATAACTCTTGTTGTGTGTACGTTCACATATCTGCTAATTGGTGCTGCTGTGTTTGATGCATTAGAGTCGGAGACAGAGAGCAAGAGATGGGAAATCCTTTCAGGTACCTATTTGTACCTACCTTACTACCTACATCATTTTCTATGATGTAGTTAGGTATTTGTATTTTCTAGGATGTAGGTAGGTATTTGTATTTTCTCTCCCTCTGTTTCATAATCACTTACTAACTTAGCATGTTGCTAACACAGTTTTCACTTTAAAATTTACTAACTCCCAAATTGATAATTTCAGTAGTAAAGTGTCTTTAAACAACTTATTCCGCAGACATCAGAGCAGATCTCATCCGCAAATACAACATAACAGCAGAAGACTACCACATGATCGAGATTGTTATTGTTGAGAACAAGCCTCACAAAGCAGGGCCTCAGTGGAAGTTTGCGGGGGCGTTTTACTTTGCTACAGTTGTGCTTGCCATGATTGGGTATGGGCATTCCACACCTGTTACCGTTGCTGGGAAGGGGTTCTGTATGGCCTATGCTATGGTAAGAATTATAGATGTAATCTATATTTATAAAATTGATTGTCCTTACTGACTGACTGATCTATCAACACAGCCCAACCTACTCAGACTAGAAAACTGAAATTTGTAACATAGGTTTATTGCATAACGTAAGCACCTGCTAAGAAAATATTTTTGAAAATTTCCATGTTATGGTTGTGAAAATTTCAAAATTTTTTTATGTGTATTTATTACATGATTTAATTTATATGTATTTATTTTTTTAAATAAATACATAATAATATATTATACATTGAAAATAGCAACACCATACAAATATCTTGCGGCGGGAATTGAACCCGCAACCAGCGTCTCAGACGGGCCCTCGCCCACTGTGCCACAGAGGTTGTCCTTCTCAGTGAGTATAATAAAGTCCATTGTCCAGTCCAGTCCACTCTCCTTAGAACTCTAACTAATGGACTCATTTATTTATTAATTAATTCTTTATTGCACATTTAATTAAAAGTGAACAATAGGCGGACTTAATACTAAATCATTTTCTACCAGCCAACCAATTTGTGATTGGCAGTGAGTGTGCTACAATTTTTTATCAACCTATACCTATAATAGAAACAATATTTATACAAAGGAAGTGTTTTCAAGTTTATCTTCTGAAGAATTCTTTAGAATCTACCTTTTTAATTTCAAATGGTAGTTTATTCCAGAGCCGGACTGATTCAATAGAGGAAGAGTTTCCACGGAACTCATGTAATGCCTTTCAATATTTTGGTCCTAGGGCATGCCAGTTTACTCATCTTTTCCTTTACTGTACATACATACCTAAACTAGTTAAAGTAAAAACTTATAATAATAATTCCAGGTGGGTATCCCCTTAGGCCTAGTAATGTTCCAAAGTATAGGGGAGCGGCTGAACAAGTTTGCATCGGTTGTTATAAGGAGGATGAAATGCTTCTTAAAGTGTGAGACAACCGATGCCACCGAGTTAAACCTTATGCTGGCCACTGTTTTTCTATCGACTATTATAATCTTCTCAGGTAAGATCCTACTAATATTATAAACGTGAAAGTTTGTGAGGATGGATGTTTTTTACTCTTTCACGCAAAAACTATTGAACGGATTTTTTAGTCATAGTGACTTATATCAACAAAACAAGAGCTCTCAACCATTATCATATTGTAAATATATGTATTGTGATTTAAAAAAAAAACAAATGACTGTAAGTAATAGTATAGTATAATTAAGTAAGTAGTAAAATTGTTTAAGGTGCCTCAATTTTGTAACATTTTATTTTCACAAAAAAATATAAATGACTGACAAAATAATAAGTTAATAGTAAAAACTGTTTTAAATGCAGGAGTATTTTCAGAATGACTGACAAAAAATAAAGTTAAAAGTAAAATTTGTTTCAGGTGCCGGAGTATTCTCACAATACGAGGGTTGGTGCTATTTCGACGCTTTGTACTACTGTTTCGTGACCCTCACCACCATCGGGTTCGGTGACTACGTGGCTCTGCAGGTATGTTGCAAGTCAAAGTCAATAGTTAATAGTTTTTATTCATTGAAATCACAAGGATCATATAGAAACGTCAACTTAAAAACTATGTGAATTTAAAATTTAAAAGTGAACTTACGTCGATTCCTCATCCGATGCAAGTTAGATAGATAACTCTTTATATTGTACACCACATAATATGTTGCTTACAAATAACAGAGCAAATTACAAGCTAATGCGGGAGTACTTTTCATTATTTTTTTAGAGTCACCCCGTGACCACGGCTGTTGCAATACAGTCGAAACGCCGGGAATATAATAAAAAAGGTAAACGCGATAAAGACCCGTTAAACTTTTAACTAATGCGGGAGTACCATGAGCGGTCTTATCGCTTATAGCGATCTCTTCCAGACAACCTTTAGATGGTCAAGTTAGATAATGATGAGATATAACTTTTGAAACTATCAATGTTATGAACATATTTTTTACTAAAAACGGGATAATTACCATTTTTTGTGGCACAGTTGCATGTATCATGATATGGGTGTCTAGACAAATACCACATTCTGTTGGCGTTAACGCCTGCGGAAAGATTGAATTGTATGGAGATGACGTTAGCTGTGGAAGATAAACGCTTGGGTCTCATTAGAAATTCCACTTAGTATGTAAGTAGTACCTATCCTATCTGAATATTCTCTATGCATTGTGAATTCTTCATTCTTCATCTTTGGTTATAATTAAATAAATAATATAAACATATTTTATTTATTTAAATAATTGTACATTTTACTTGTAAAGATTTTAAACAGTTGTTCAGCCAAATAGTGTTTTGTTTCTTCTGAAAAAGACAAAGAAGAGTTTATTTACCATTTTAGTGGTGAAATTGTTGAAAATCCTCGATTTTTAACTTTTTCTCCTTGTGAAAGATTGTCCGGGGATTTCTGCTGCAAAGCATTAATGCTCCCATTGCTTTGTTCCGATTTTCCGAAATTACAGGATTTCGCATATGTTTCATACAGCACGGAACCCTCAAGGCGCGAGTGTTGCTAGCACTTGTCCGTTATTTGTTTCAGAACGATCAAGCTCTGACCAGCAAGCCTGGGTATGTGGCACTCAGTCTGGTGTTCATATTATTCGGCCTAGCGGTGGTCGCTGCCAGCATTAACCTGCTCGTTCTACGGTTCATGACTATGTAAGTAGGTAACAAGGAATATAAAAAATAACCTCACAAACACGCTCACAACTGTACACCCATCATGGATATTCGCAGATACATCAGTGTATCTGGGAAGTAGGTATGGTCTTTGGGGATTCCAAGTAGGTGTAGTCATAGGCACGTCCAAAGTTCAGACATTATATTTGGCATTGTCCGCCATTTTTACGTTAGCATTCCACGTGACAGGTTGCAAACCGATCCCCGCTTATTGGAACACCTAGGTACCGCTTATTTTAACACCAATAAGCGGATAGCACATGCTTTCAAGTTTTTGGTTAGGCATGCCGGATATCATTAAAGAAGGACCTTTAACCTTGTCCCAATTTGTCCATCCCCGTGTATTTTTGAGTTATAGTCATAGGCGTCTCTGGAATCATATACCAACTATTTTCCGTGAAGCTCCTTCAGTTGAAGTGTTCAGGGCTAGAGTCTACAATCACTTTCTCGGTGAAGGCAGAGATTGAGCAATTTGCCTTTTGTACTTTTAATATTTAAGCAATTTATTTGTGTATATAGGTATGTATACATTATTTTCCTTTACTTATGTTATTATATCCTTAGTATTGAAATCAATTATCTAGTTGTATTTAAAGATTTGCATTACATAATTACTACATATTAATATTTTTGTTTTAATCCTTTCTGCGCACTACCGACACATCTTTTTCCGCAATACACAAAGGTTATCTGGAAGAGAATGCTTTTTAGCATTAAGTTCGCCTATGTTCTCATATTTTTGTACAATAATGAATTTTCTATCTATCTATAGGCACTTCCAAACATTACATTTGGTACATGCCCGCGTTCTGCAAGTTAGCATTCCACGTGACAGGTTGCAAGCCCATCGCCGCTTATTGGAACACCTACTGTCATTAAAGGACCTTCAACCTTCTGACACCTTGTCCGAATTTATTCCTCTCCGTGTATTTCTGTGACATTGGCGCCGAATATCTAGCCTAGTACCTTTTTTTTTACTGAAATAGTTACATCATACGTCAATTAAATACGTAATAATCACCCTAACCATCTATTTGTCGATAGGCAAGCAGAAGAGGCGGCTAGGGACAAGGAAGGTGACGATTCGTCTCTCATTCCGGCCGAGGAAGGTGGATTCTTCGTGGGCGGGACTCTGCATGAAGATCAAGCGTCGGTGAGCGCATCCGTAAGTATTATAACCAATTAAAAAAAATGAATATAATAATAATTAACACTGTCTTTTGTCGATGCTGAAATTTCGTACGTTATCTAGTAGTTCGAGACGCGCGCGCAACAAATCTACCGTTTTCCACGATGTTAGATTGCCGCCCACTTCAATTCCACGTTGTGTATATTTTGTAATCATTTAAAATATAGACCACGTGACATTTCGAACATCATTTGAAAAATGTTTCGTCTGAGACGTAGCTTTAAAAAAAAATGTAAATCCCATACATTTCGATTTTAAGTCAACAAGTCTAGAGCGGGTCAGTATTAAATCAACTAGTGAAAAATCGGGATTTAATAAACATAACTATGTTAAAAAAGTTCTTCTTCCCGACACACAGCAAACAGATAATGAATGAATTTCAAATAATTTAAACAGCGCCTAGTGCTTAGGTCATAGCGAGTAACATTGCGTCATCGTGCGGTAAAAATTTGTAGTATCCGATTTCAGAACTAGATGTCGCTGCTAAATGTGACACAATCCTGAATCGCGCTGACGAAAACGCACGGCTCTGAATGACTTCGCTTCACATATTTCCTATAGTTATCGCTTCTCGGCCTTTTGGCTAAGATCAAAGTGTAGTATCTGTTCTTTTCAGCTTAATATCTGAAAGTTCCCTCACTGAGGGACCAGTATATTAAACTGATTTTTGTTAAGCGACGGGATGTTCGGAGCTCGCTCCACTCCCGTCACGGGTCGGCCCGGCATTGCAGTGCCGCCGGGATCGGCCCACATAATATATTGACACATTTATATCCAAGAATCTAGTTATACGCGTTTAATATATCATTCTGTTTAGTTGTTAATGCGGTGCTATGGACTTAGCAGCATACGGTCGGTATTTAACGGTTAAAGTTACATTACGGCTCAAACGTCCGTGAGCTAAAGCCACGGAGGAAGACTATTGTCCCAGTAGGGTTCACTGCGTGCGCGACCGTATCATACAGTCCGTATGAATCAAAATGTTTTATCTCAATAACTACCAAAGCTACCTAAATAACAAATATTCTAGAAAGTGTCAAACAATCTTGTCCCTTTTTTATCGAACAATTTGATAGAACATTTTGTAGAAGTCAAAGTGACTTCTACTTAGATCAAAAACAGTTATTAGTTAGATTGGGTTTTAAAGAAAGGAATGCTTCAAAATCGTAGATAATTTACAAAATAGAGATTTCATTTAGGTATTTTCAATTTTTTTCTTGCCTAAGGGCGTGGACTAACGGACGCGGTGGCGGCGGCGATCAGTATATTCACGCAAACCTTGTCTATTTTGGCGATCATCGCCACCGCGCCAGTTTGAGCGGCCCTAAAGTTTGTAGAATAGAGTGTTTATATTATTATTTAAATGTATGTTCTTTTTGAGGTTTGTTCGTGCAACTGCCTCGGCAACCTGCAGGGCGAGGGCGGAGCCCTATTGGCCGCGGAGCCCCGCCTTCTGCCTGCATCGGTGAGGCGGAGCATTTCTATGGACTTGGACATCGAAGCGGACCTCACAGAACGAGCCTCTGTCTAAGACCTCGTTAACCTGCGGAAAGATTAAATTTACGAAAAGTATGGAAATTGCATTATCTGTTGAGATGTCAGGTGACTGCTGCCAAGTTTTCCCTTGACGAATTTGCGTTAGAAAGGAAAAAAGAGGTATTTGTCGAGAGCCCAGATCCCAGGTTTAGATATTTTACATGGCAAGATAAAGTCAAAGCTATTTTCTTGTTTACTTTAGTTAGTTCTACATTGTAACGCCTTGGACTAATATAGTAAGAAGTTACATCGACAATGTTTTTATTAAATAAGTGGAACAGCTAGGGTCATTAGTAATTCGGTTGGAACATTTATGGCCATTATTAATTCGGTGACGAATGTTTGACAAAACTAATGATTTTCCCTTACACGTCAATATGGCTACAGAATACGGGCTTGAAATTATTATAATCTTGACTTGTCAAACGTTTTTCACCGACTTTCAGATACAGAATAGGGGGGGCTGTTAAATGCTATTCTACGATGACCGATTGTGGGCTCTGACAGAGACTCAACTGTGTCTGCTGTCATATCAAGGGAAAAGAAAAGTCGGACAGTGCTCACCAAAGGGCTAAAACTAACATACCTCCGAGATAAAAAAAGATATAATTCCTCGTAACTATGACTTTAAAAGTGAAGCATCTAAGGTATGCTGGCCGGTAATAGGTGCTGACTTATCCGGACACTGATAGTATGCCGAGGTATGACGGCGAAATTCTCAACGCATTCACTTACTTCAAAAGTGAAGGATCTAAATTATGCCGGCCCGACAGAATGATCACACTTTATAAATAGCATACCGTTATTGTAAGGCATGACCTGATTAATATTAAAAGGACAAGGCGGATTTTAAAATTTTGTTCAATTGACGACCTCGGAGGCGCAGCTGGTGAGTAGCTGCGATGTAAGAGGATTTGATTCCCGCTCGGGAACAATTTGTATACTCTGCAGATATTTATTTCTAGTCTGGGTGTTGTGGTGCCACGGTACTCATAGTTCCTGATACCCACGATACAGGAATCCTAGTGTGGGGTCATGTATGTGATTGTTGTGTTTATATATTTGTTATTAAATATTTAGAACTTAAGTTTTTAGCACAATTTTTAGTGAAGTGTGGGAAATTGATTTTTTTTTATTTACCTACTTTTGTAGCTAACTGTAACTAATTATATGTAGGAGTTGTATTTATAAGCACTTCATGTTTACGTGTTTTATAAATGTGCCAAAAAAGTATTACTAGGTAATTTATTCTCTAAGGGTAATTTAATTGTAAGCCGTGTTGGCCTTGTGGGCTGTACCCTGACTTCCGATCCGGAGATCGTGGGCTCGATCGCGGTCGTGTACCAATGCATTTTTCAATTTATGTGCGCTTAAATTGGAGCTCAAAACGGTGAAGGAAAACATAGAAAACCGGCATGCTCAAGTCAAAATCGAAGGGATATGTTATTGGTCAGTGTTTCAAAAAGCGGCGACGGGCTTTCAACCTTTCGTGAAATACTATTATGCAAAAACGTGGACGTATTCTATCAAATATAAGTTTGGACGTCTCTCTGACTACTCCTACATGGTATCCTCACACTGCGTAATGAGTACGCTTCTGAGGCTCTCCATCATGAAAGTCGTCTCTGTATCAACTTTCCGTTATTTGAAATCGGTTTTTCCTGTTTTTTTTTACTTGTAACTGTGTTACTCTGATTTATAAGGTATTTTACTTTAAAGTTTCATCAAAAACCGTTCAGTAGTTTTTGTGTGAAAGAGTAACAAACATCTTTCCATCCTCACAAACTTTCGTATTTATAATTGTAGTAGAATAGAATAGGATAGGATGTTGTATTCTAGTTTTCTGTGATATGGATTTTGAATCTCATTATACCTATGTTTTGTGTGTGAATAGTGAAAATCTAGTAGCGCGTATTAGGAACTAATATTTATTTTATGGTTATACACCGTGTTTTTATAGTTTTTATTCTGTGGGCACTGTAAACCTCTCTCATAGTCATAGAATAAAATAGAAAGTGTTTTATTTGACAAAGCAATATAGCACAGAATGGACATTTACACAATAAATTGATTTAATTTTTAGTAATTCTCTGAGTGTTTTCTATGTATAACATGTATGATAAGTACCTCCCTATGTTTGTAAAAAAGTAGTATATCAGTCATGTAGTTCCAATAACACAAGAATAAATCAACCAATAAATAAATAATGCTGGACATTTTACTTACAGCATCATCTAGCCCCAAACTAAGCAGAGTTTGTATAAGGTATTTTTTTTGTAAATACATACATAGGTATTATACATAGAAAACACTCACCAGGCACAAATATTTGCAGATCATACAAACATTTGTCCCGCACCGTAAAATGTCACAGTTTTGACAATCGACATATAGCCTCTGATAGTCACTTCAACTCGATTATTTGCCTTTGTGTTTTTACGTAAAATACTGTAAAAAAATCGCAATCGTTTAATATCTAAATGTGTACCACTGTTACTGGTAATTGTTACTGAATAGTACCTATTGTTCTAAATAAATGTTTATAGACTAATCTTTGTTTTATTGGCCATTTCGACGGGATATGGTGTTTTTTTAAATCATGAATCGTATTTCATTTAACCGTAAATGCGATTGGTGTATTGTATTACTACTATTCGTCAAAACTTCCACGCATAATGAACCAATTAGGAGTTTGAATGCGGAAAAAGGAGTCCACTCACATACACATACATACTATTCGCTAATTGAGAACCGATTTTAATGTCATATAAATTTGATGAAAAGATTCCACCTTTGCGGTGAAAATATAAAAGATGAAATTTCATATTAGACTTTTTAATCAACTTCCCGTTATTCGAAGTAGGTTTTTATTTTTTGTCTGTTTTGTTTTACAACCCACTGGTAAATTGACTATTCGTTTCAGTTTATTCGTAGGTACGTCAATTTTTGATTACGGGAGGTCTACAAGTTTACAATAGACTATGACATCATGATACAAACATGATCCTTTCTAGACACAATTGATTGAGGAAGGCGTTATCTGGAGGCACTGACCTATAAGTAAGTCCCTAATTACAGGGCCTTTTTCACCAAACTCATAGTGACCATATAAATTTTTACTCATTGGTTTTTATTCAATGAAATAGAAACGTCCACCTATAAACTAAGGTTTGGTAGATAACCTATAAAATTTACAAGTGAGTTCGCAAATTCCGCCATAGAAGGATCAAACAACAAAATATGCTTGTTTTTTTTTACCTCGAGAGGTTGCTTGTTTGTATGTTTGTCTGTAACCGTTTATTTTCGAAACGAAACGTTTTCGAAACGGTCTTCAATAATGGTTCTTAGATAGGTTTTATCACCACAAGTCATTTGAAGGCGCTGCTGTAGACAAACGAAAAATAACGTCTCTTGAAAGTTCCTGAAGGCTACCACGAACAGGATGACGTAAAAGGCCTCCCCCGATGACTTCTTAAAGGTTAGGGCAAGTCGAGTAAATGGATTTTTACCAATATCGTTCTTCACGGCGCTCTTTATAGGAAAGGTCTATGACCTATAATAATAATAATACACAGCATCATCTAGCCTCAAAGTAAGCAAAGCTTGTTTTATGGGAACTACATGACTGATATACTACTTTTAGAATATTATTACAACTATACCACGGAGGAACTTTACTTTTCTCCTACTGATATTTCGTTGACCGTTTAGAGGTCCTTTCTCATGAACATCGTCCGCGACCAAGCTCGACAGTCGTGAGACGGGAGCGAAACCACGATAATTTCGATTCTATGATATATATACTACTTAACTATACACATTTTTTGTAAATACGTAGGTAAGTACATGATTATACATAGAAAACACCCAGACCGGAGACATCCCACAACCTTTAAGACACAAAGTACTTTGTTATTTACTGATGTCATGCAAAGCAAACAACGTAAATAGTTACAAACGTCGAGTTCTAGTTAAAGCACTTGGTGAAAAAGGGCATTTGGTTCCGTTTAAAAAGAACCGTTTCTCTAATTAGGTGTCATTTACAATATGTTTTCAAACAAAGTATTGTTTTTCTGCGTTGTTTTTGTGGAAGCAACAATGGGCTTATTTTTAACGCCGTCTCATGAAACCGGCTTGGAAGCTGTGAGGAAAGCGCCACGTTGTAAGTACTACCTTAGATGATTATTATTTTTGTCCTTGTCTTTTATTACGTGGCGTCGGTACATGTTTTCTAAATCCAGCCAGTCATCAGCCATCAACTACCTACACTATTACACCATACATTTCTTACTCTTCATAAAACAATTTATCCAATAATTCCTATAAACTATAGGTACTTTATGTCCATCGACATATCGATATTTAAACATTCATAATAATGTCATTCTTATCCTTCCCTACTTATCCATCACAGATAATACGGTTCCTCATGACATGCCCAAATTACGTGACAATTACCCACTCTTTAATTTTTCCCTCCATGGGGCTAATTTTAGGCCTGCATTTCAGAAATGAAAAATACTACATAAAAAATAGATTATGAATTCAATACTTGAGAGTGCATTTGAATCTTGAGTTTTGAATACTAGGAGCCCACCGACAGTATCTTAACTACTTATATGCGTTTGGGTTAGGTTGTTTCTTAAATAATGTTGGACATTTTCACACAGTGTTATCTAGCTCCAAAGTAAGCAGAGCTTGTGTTATGGGAACCACATGATAATATAGTACTTTTTTTTTGTCAAATATTTGCAGATGCAAACATTTGTCCCGCGACGGGAATCGAACCCGCAACCTTCTGCGTCTCAGGCGGGCCTTCGTTTGTCTGTTACATTTTTTTATCAAAAAAGTGTTTTTTTGCAATCGTTTTGTTTATACTCAAGGATATAGTACCTACCTAGAAAGGTTTTGTTGCCGCAAATCATTAGGGGCACTGCAACAACGATGGAATGTGGAACGCCGTTATCAATTGTCATCCAGTTTTTTTCGATAATCGCGTTTCGTATGACTTCTAAAAAGGTTCATAGATTTTAACAAACACGTCACTAGGGGCCAATGCAACACTGATAAAATACACGTTGGTGGTTTTTTTCCTTTATGTTATGAGGCATATGGTCCACTTGATGAAAAGCGGTTACCGTCGCATCGTATCGACATTAGCAACAATCATTGCTAATGCGTTGCATGCTTAATCGACTTGGTTCAATTAAAATGTTGACGAAATTTACTTGTTATTTCAGGGAATATTCCATGGCTTTGGATAGGCATGTACTGTAATGGTTGTCCACCGCAAGGCTGCGAAGATGACGAGGCCATTATCCACGGCTTCTGTTGTGGATGTGCTTACCCTTTAGGTAAGACAGCACTAGGATACCTACACATCACATTCACCAAAAAAAAAAAACTTTCATTCATAGTTCTGCCTAGATACGTAAATATTTGTTCCTGGACGGGGTGTTTGTGGTACATACAATGGTACCTCCTGGTGTGGGGTCAGCAGAACTATGAATGAGAATGTTGTTTTTTTATGTATAATGTTTGCATTATATGTTTGTAATAATGTTTGCATTTGTACATAATGCAAACATTATTTTGTTTGGTAACAAGTAGCATATTATTTTTATTGACCTAAGGCTTGTTAGGTGTCATTTCGAATACAACATTAGAAAACAAAACACTACACTTAATAGATATAAACAACTGATTTAAACTCAACAGGCTTCTTTCTGATGTGTCAGTTTATAGTATAAAACAAAACACCCGCTAAACAACTGCCTAAAAATCTTTAGATCTATGGCACTTTAGAAAATGAGAACTTTATTATTTTATTTCCTTTCTAGATCGTTTGCCGATCGCATGTCCAGAGTTCCTGCAGTGTCCTCTCAACCTCCACGGTCTGTGCCACGATTACGAATACATGATGAGATGCTGTTGCTGAGAACTCCTAACTTTAGACCCATAGGTAACCCTTATAAGTAAGGGTTTTGACACTCGGCGACATAGACTTTATCTTTCGTACTGGTCCTTATGGATCTGATAACTCTATAGTTGGTGCCTACTGTGCTAAGGCACACAGGCGTTAAAGATAGTCGACCAGAT
The DNA here is from genome assembly GCA_961405105.1 of Perizoma affinitatum. NCBI lineage: Eukaryota > Metazoa > Arthropoda > Insecta > Lepidoptera > Geometridae > Perizoma > Perizoma affinitatum. The sequence goes on along the minus strand of OY560205.1, from coordinate 8,358,040 downwards.
AAATTACTGCAATCTTTCCAATTTTCATGACATTTTGACACCCACATACATAATGACGTCGATTCTCTTGAACTAAAATAAACTTAATTTTATCTATCGCTCTTTTTTACTAACTGTAACAAAATAAAAAGATAGCAACAATTTTAGTGCTGTCAAATTAGTCATATTTTAAAGATACTTTTTAAATTTAGTTGGTGTAGAGAATCGGCGCCATTATACCCCAAACCCGAATAGTATTTATTATATCTGTGCACGAACACCTGAGGCGTAAGGATGTACGCATCGCGTCTTAGTTGCGTTATCATATCAGCGCAGCGCGTGAAAGTAGTCGTGTGCATAGACTCTGAAACAGGTTATTATGAGTTTGTTAAATGTGACTGAACAGAATTCAGCTACCAGATTTCTGAAAACCGTCACAAGACCATTCATGGCACTTTAGTAGAGACCTATATCCAGAACTGAACTTCTACAGATGATATCTGATCCAGCTGATTATGTCACTTAATTGACAGCCGCGAAACCCTGTCGCAAATTAGGTAAAAAGACAGGTTTTTTTTTTAAATCCGTATTGTTTCAATCTATTGCTGTTCGATTGTCAGTGGCGCTAATATAGACGGCGAAAGTGCATTTTAGTAACAGGCGTGCGATATGCATCGGTAATACGTATTTTTCTGACGTTTAGCGGTACGCAGTTAGCATAGATACTATACTATATCTCTATTGATGAATTTAAGGACTTCCTTCCATGACTATGACAGACTAATTTTTGAAAACTTAATCCGTCTTATAAAACTTTGTGTGAGGTAGTTTTTTTATAACTTAAGATCTAGTTAATTATAAAATAAAACATCTTTCCTATAGCATACTGTTTTAATTTCTAAATACCCTCGATACAGAACAGGGGACAGCGGACTTGATTTAAGTAAACTTAACTTGAATAGTACAAAAATAACGGTTTTAAGTAACTAATAACATCGAATCTTTAAAATAATTTATATGGATCCAATATTTCAAACACCAGATGAAACTGCAATAGAACTTTGAACAGAATAAACATAAAGTTTCGAAGTTAGTGTTTGAAATAGTGCAGCATAAGTTTTAAAATTTAATAATTATCAAAAAACTGTCGTGATATTGTTGTCTTTTAATACATGTTCCCGCATGGTTGTAAGTATTCGATGGCTACACAAATACATATAATTATAATCTAACTCTAAGGCCAATTTGCTATATCTACAATTTTGTGTAATTCTAGAACACAAAACTTTCAACATAGCAGAACCCCAGAATGCTTCGAGATAATATTATGTAAATTAAATATGTAATATAGAATGAACACCAAGTGCATACGATTTTAGTACCTTTAAGTGAAGGGAAATAATAAACACAAGCTGGAATTAAAAGTATAAAATTAGCCTACGCTCGTAATGGACAGCATTTAAGAGAACGATAAAAATGTATTTATACTTAGTTTTCGACGAGGATTCGCACAGTCTATAACGTATCGTACAAATAGTATCTCATAATTATAACTATATGCACTCGCTTGGAAAATCACTGAACGAAGTGATACATTCCATTTTTATCTGTCTCACTCATTATTGCTATCACATTCACGCGCGCTTATTGCTGTTTCACTCTTACGATTACGCAGCAATGCATTCCCAAGCAATTGACGTCACTACAAATTGCACATAAGATAGAAATAAGCATTTTTACACTGTGCGAAAACTCACAAATAGCTACAACATACCCTCAACCATGGCATTTATTTATGACCCATCTTAACGTGTGGTAAAGATGCTACCCTTAGACGCTGGCTAACGGAATTTGCGCGATCCGTAAACCTAATTATAAGTTGTATGCGGGTCATCGCGTTTACCTTTTTTAATATATTAACGGCGATTCGACTGTGTTGCAACAGACGTGGTCACGGGTTCACTGGAGTATATGGAGATATCTTCGAGAAACAAAGGCAGTAGCCGCAAAAACCCTCATTTCATCATCAGATTCAGAAAAGTCAACCGCATCGCCGCACTGCAAAAACGAATCGCGACGCGAACACCTGTTGATCACAGGATTTTAAGACACGGTGAGCCTATAGCCATCTTCATTGAAATAACAAAAAAGGTAAACGCGATAAAAACACGCACAAAACTTATAATTATGGATCGATGCGACAAAATTATTAATCACGACACACATACATAGTAACAATTATATCAGTGTCCAAATAGAAACTGGTATAATTATAGCATTGTTTTTTTCTTCACTCAAACGTTAAGATAGGCCAGTCTCCTTCAAAATGCCGCATCGGTACAGAATATAATACAAGGCTCATTATAACCGTACCATACAACGCATGTTAATTTCCATCCTCGCATCCGTGCTGGTTAACATTCTGTTTTGGAAACATCACGAAATTAAACTACAATAATCATTATATATAAACATTGTATAAACATACACCCATACATTACACCATTTTGCTGTGACACCTATACACTTTGTAATAAGACTCAAATCTAATCGCAACAGACACAACCATAGTCCTGGATCTAAATTAGGGTTCCGTGGGCATGAACTAACTATCGAGTACTATTGTACCAATCTCAGAACCCAGATCCAGAAACAATACTTGCAGATCGTGCCGTTGTAACGGTCGTGTAAAGTCAACGAATAGACGCGGCTTAAGACCGTTCGGCAGTTAAAATAGGACTTTCCATACATATAGATTAAATATCTTTATTACATAGTATATAGTGACACAGATATTAATTATCTGTACTGAACGAATAACAAAACCCAGTCAGTAGTGGACTCGATTCGAACCGACTGCATATGAAAAGGAAGCAATATTGTTTAGTAATTTGGAATTGCTTGAATTAATTAGCAATTGCGTCGTTGAACGTATGTGATATTCCACTATAAATACAGAGGTGGTAAGGTTAGTTTTGTATTGTGCGTGGAAGGACGCTGGATCCATTGTCCTCTCAACGCCAATATAAAGTAGGGAGACCAAGAAAAAATCAGTGACAACGAAGACAATACGTGTGCAACCTACACAAAGCTAATTCCATGTAACTAGTCTTAAATTACGATATTCTTTTCCTTTTTTCACATTATAGTACTATTTTATATATTAACTGAAATAACAAAAAATAGGACTCGACTACGTTTGTATGGCGGCGTTATTCCACGAGAATGGACTCCTTTACGACTATCCACATCCATCCGTGTTTGTTTATTTGCGCCTCGAATAGCACAAGATAAGGTCTATCCAATACAAATGTATGTGGATAGCTCGTAAAAATTGTATCGTGAATTATGTGGTCGAATGCGCCGCGTTATAAAAAAACGACTCCCGAAAAGAGTCGAAACTTGTCGGCGTCTTCACTGATAGAGCGGTACACCAAAATGCTTGTTTACAAAATACGCTAGGGATTTCACCGCTACTGTTTTCAACAAAGGGCCGTACACAAAACGGTTATCGCAACAGATTATCAGCAAATAATCTGTATGAGCTGTTTTCTAACAATAACCTTTCAAAGCTCAGAGTTTGATGTTAGTACAAAATGAGGCAATCAGTATCACCGATATTGGACTATGATAATCGGTTCCGGTATGGTATCGGCGAAAACAAGTATCGTTACATCCCTTAAATAACCTAGTGTTATGTGGTCCGGTGCGATCGGTTCGAACGAGTTTGCCGGACGAACAGCAACGTAAAAGTTAGACGTATGCTGGTGCGATTGAGTGGATTGCGTTTAGTTTCGCAGGCGTTGGAGGCAGACCGCGTTGTCCGCTCTATTGCGTGTTGCCGCCAGCCTGGAAAATACAAAAAATAATCACGGACGAGAAAAAAGGTCTGTTCCGTTTCTTTCTCTTCTTCAGTCGAAAACCATTCCCTAAAAGATTAATTGTGTCCTACGGACGCCGCGGGGCTACCCACGCCTTAATGTTTAACTTTTCCACTAAAGAAAAGGTTGCTGCAGTTCTTCATAAGCTAACCAAGCAAATGAGTCATGATCAGCGAAAACGAAACGCAGTTAATGCAACTCAATGCGATTGTGATGCCCCACGGTAAACCTTAAACTTTATTAAAAGGCCCACTATGAAGTTTTCAAATCAATGAAAAATATTCCTATTATTTGCTAAAAAGGATAATTGAAAAGAATAGCCTTGTTTTTTGCCTTTCTTTCCTGACTTGGTCGCGGAGGAACAGGTGAAAGGCGTTTTCACTTTAACGTCAAAGTGACGTTATTATTTTCTAAACAATGATCACTTTGATCATTGTGTAGAAAATAATAACAAGAATAAATGAATTTTGACTTTGACCATTTCACACAGGCTGGACGAGTAGGTTTAGTAGGGACTAGAGAGGACCTTTTGGTCTGCTCAGATATCGCTGTAAATGTGGCCAGTTCATTTACAAGGTTGAAGTGGCTGGAAAGAAGGGTTGTGTCGGTCGGATGCTGATTATGGAGATGATATAGAGGTCCTTCCTATGAGGAGTATGTGGTATGGTCGTAATAAAATTAACATTTACTATAAATAGGTTTGCCTAAACTTATTGATATACTTGTTTTCGTAAACCAAATTGTTTTCATTTAGGAACATGCTGTACCTAGCAATAGGTGGGCGCTGGTGACTGCACCACAGTTTTCACTCAGTTAAAACTGTATACCACAGTTATAACTATATGCAGTTACCATCGTTTTCTTTATTTATGTACCTGCGTTTATTAAGTTCCAATAAATGATTTTTGATATCTTACCGTGTACGAACCACAGAAAAGAGGGGACTCTTTTAAAACAGGTTTACTGAAACTTAACTTTTTATTTATGTTACGATATCAATGCTATGATGCTTTAGTTGTTTTTGTGTTACTCACCGCTCGCGTTGATTCAGCAGCAGGAGGATTTGCCGGTGTCGATGGGGTGTCCCTGGTCGATCTTCACCTGCCCGCCGGAAGGCGCGGCGCCGGTGGAGGGCGGGCCCACGCGCGCCTTGATCTCCGCCGCCATCGTCATGAAGGCCTGCTCCACGTTCGTAGAGTTCTTGGCTGACGTCTCCAGGAATGGTATCCCTAGTTGCTCGGCGTATTGCTGGAAAGGACGAGCATTTTTTTTTGCTAAACACCTTTTAACAGACGCATACGTCGTGTTTTTCTCCAACTAGGAGTCTCTGTGTCGTGGGTATCAGGAACTACGAGTATCGCATGGTACTACAAAATCCAGACCCGGAACAAATATCTGCAGAACATGCAAACATTTGTCCCGTAGCGGGAATCGAACCCGTAGCTCTTGCGTCGTAGCCGGCTAGTCCGCCGCACCGAGGTCGTCATTTAATTACTTCACTTGGAAGACCTCGGCTATCATACTCCGATCAAATTGGAGACGTTCTAGATAAAAGCCAAAACAAAAGGAAACTAAACAGGCGAGACTTTATGAGCGAAAATGAAGCGAAAAAGATATGCCAGGAACTTAGCAAAGTAATAAATAACGATCCATGGTCTCTGCCCACATCTCTGGAAAACATGCGTCACTTTACGCATGTATTAATGTTTCTGCCAATTAGTAAAAAGTAGCCTAAAAGTCCGTGCAATTTGACGAATCCTAGCGTTAGGCCGGAGCCGCGTCCCTCAGCGGCGCTCATTGATTTTGAAGGAACAAAATCCGGGTGCGGGACTCTCCCGCCGTTTACCCGTGACGCGTCACCATAGCACGCGCTACGTGTTAATTTCAGCCCGCGCCACGCAGTCTATTGAAATTTTGCAAAACAGACCAGCAGTTCGCGCGCGGATCCCGCTTAACGCGGCGGACGGACCCATAAGGTTAAGGCGAGCAAACTTCTAGGAGAAGCCTTTCTACAGACTGTTATTGACATAGCGAATTGTGTCTTTCTACAGCTCATAGTAATTTCATACGAAAACATTGAGTGTAGTGTGCCATGCTTTAGTTCCGAAGTCTGTTTTGCCATAACATGTATGTACTGCGTGCTAAATAATAACCATTTATAAGATAGTAAGGTAGGTCAGGCCGGCCATTTACCTATATGTAGGACGGCGAATAATTGTCAATAGCTTCAAGGCATGGTAGGTAATGAAGTTAAATTAGCATAATTCAATGATAACCGTCATGCAAGACTATGCAATTAAAATCAATAATTTATAGTACTAGCAAAATATTGATTTAGGTTGTTCAATCTGTCTTTATAATTTTTTTAAATTGGAAAGAGAAATTTAAAGTTTAACTCGGTATTAATTTTAAAAGAATTCTGAAAACAGTAATGTCAGCTAAACCGTTGAATTTGAATCTCATCTTAAATTTCGCACACGGAAATGAGATCAATTCTACTAAGATGTTTTTGCAATCGATTTCTATCGTTTAATAATAGAATAGTTTTAGTCTGAAGTACTTTCTAATCCACCATATCTGTCTACTATCATAAATGGCACCAGTTATGCAAACTACATCGAATAAATTAAGCACGAATCAAAATCAACTAAATCAACTAGAAAGTATGATGAAACAATATTACGTGGCTTTTTTAGAGTTTTTTTTTCCAATTCATCACAAATCTTCATTTAGATCTTTGTTTACAACCAAGTAACATAAAAAAGTGCCATATGTTGCTTGGTTGTAAACAAAGATGGTAAACGGTTACCGGCTATTGACATTTGTAATACCAGGGGGGTATAGACAAGTACCTCACGCTTACTTTTCCTTTCACGCTAATTAGCAAGGTAAAACTGGGCAGTTGTCACGTGACATCTCAGAACCTAATGTCAATTCCATACTCCTTTCATAATGTTAAATGTATACACTATGTGTGTTTTGTCTCTGTATTTGCGTTGTCCCTTTTTTTCAGATATTTACGTAAAGCAACTTATAGTGTAAAAAATAACTGTTCGAGTCTACCTCTATTTTAAACCGGCCATATTTCGGTAATTTATTCTCCACCGCCTTATTTTTTAAAATCTTGTCGACACGACATTGTTAAAATTGTGGCAACCCTAAACCATAGAAGCCATAAACAAAAGTTGAAGTTTAAGTCATTTCCGTACAATACAATTTTCGCAGGCGTGAGGTATTTGGCCCAGGGCACTGCTGATGGGTTGCCTGCCCTACAAAGTTGAAGAGACTCCGTGTCTTTAATATCACCCAGCACTCATTACAGGGCACCCCACAAACTGACCGCCTTCTCAAAGGAGCTTTTGTAAAAAGCGTTACTCAATATTATATACTTAGCTTAACGTAGCTTGCCTAATCGTTCTTATCGAATTATCTAGGTAATTGATGGACCGATAGGGGCATTTAGAACTGAGTGCTTCCGTGATTCGGAGTACACGTAAATACATTTGATTAGCCTTCGGGAGGCGTAAAGAAAACAGTAAGCTGTTTGGCTGTTTACAGATAGATAGAAAATTCTTTATTGCATATAATAATTTAAATATATCCTATCCTATCCTACTACTATTATAAACGTGAAAGTTTGTGAGGATGGATGTTTGTTACTCTTTCAAGCAAAAACTACTGAACGTGTTTTGATGAAACTTTACAGTAATATAGCTTATACATCAGAATAACACATAGGCTACAGGTACCATGCGGGCGAAGCCGTGGGCAGAGGCTAGTATATATAATATCGGTTTCGATGACGGCGACCCTAATAAAATATGTTCTTTTTTCTTGAGTGAGCCTTAATATGGTTTGCAAGACCAAACTTTTCGTGATAATAAGCGAACTTAAAGCTTAAAAGCATTCTCTTCCAGATTGTGGAAAAAGAAGTGTCGGTCCGTAGTGCAAGGAATGGAGAAGTATACATTTATTTTATCGTTTAGTATACTTTACTGTTACCATAATATTGATTCGGACCAATTACGTTTAAAACCTTCTACAGTCGATTGACACTACGTCAGTGCGTCATCAAAATGACGGAATATAGATTGTAAATGCGTAATCACTACTCAGTTATAGTTCATTCGCACATAACAAAGATATAATTATGCTCAAATATTGAAATCGACCAAGTTTGATTATATATAAATATTCCTTGACTGTACTTTATACACAAAGCTGTTGCGTCACTTTACGCAGGAGCGCAGGTAAATTGTAGTTGCTTTTACATACAATGAGACTAGAAAGTAAAGAATGAAGAAAGAAAGAAAAACATTTATTTAGCACGGCTTAAATTTAACAACAAATTTTGCAACGAAGTTAGGATGGTGGGATAAGTTATGAAAAAAACAATATACATATATAAAGTTAGAAAAGCCTACTTATACATAATGCCCCGCACCTTAATAATCCTACCTAGACAGTTCAATGTCGCACCAAAAAGTTACTACAAATGATCAGTTTTCTATGCTGCGCCAGTATCTAGAACTTAATGGTAGCGGCCATGGTGTAGCTTGCCTATTTTTCAACCGACTTAAAAGGTTCTCAATTTATCTGTAAGTTTTTTTTTGTGTGTACATATATTACGCGATAGTGAACCGATTTTAATTATTATTTTTTAATGGGGGGTTTCTTCTTGGTCCGATATCATTTTTATGAAAAAATAACATCACTAACGGAGAAAAATGGGGGATATTGGACCTTTTATCAACTTCCCGTTATTTGAGGTCGGTTTATTATTTTTCTGTTTTTTTTTAATATTATTTGTATACAATTAATATAATTTTGTATACAATTTACCTACACGCAACCCTATTAAGCTATATTTATTATTCTATAATATTTTCATGTCATCGTCGCACATTTGATCATGTATTTAGATCCGTATTACGCTTATCCGAATGCGCAAAGCGTCAGCAATATCTTTCTTCTATAATATCAAAGCTCTTATTAATAAGCAAATCGAACATTTTCCTATCATCATCAGATAATTAAGAGCTTTGAGAGGTATAATGAAAATAACTTAGAAATGTATGCTAAGATGGTTTGAGTATGTGAAAACTGGCAAAAGCAGTCAGTCGAATTGGATAGTGTATGAACTAAATTATATGAAATGAAAAATAGGCACAACCTTAAAACAAATTAGGTACTAGTACTAATTACCTGCCTATTCACGGAATACGATACGATAGAAAGAGACGGTGCAGAAAAATCAAACGTTTCAATTACATCCGTAAAATGACGACGTCTCGTTTTTCGGATAAAAATTACAAAGTTTTGACAGATTATAATTTTCACTAGTAGTGATTTATATAAGTAGTATATCAGTCATGTTGTTCCCATAACACAAACTCTGCTTACTTTGGGGCTAGATGATGCTGTGTAAAAATGACCAGCATTATTTATATATTCTCGACGCAACGAAACGTTATCCGTATACCGCTACAATTGGTACCAGCAGTTGGACAGTTCATCGCCTGAAAGCTGTCAGCTCTCTACTGAGCTATCTATCTCTACAGAGTATCCATACTTACGTTGGCCGTGGTGTAGTCAACCACCTTCTTGGTGGTGAGGTCGCACTTGTTACCCACAAGCAGTTTGTTCACGTTGTCGCATGCGTAGCGATCGATCTCCTCCAGCCATTGCTTCACGTTGCTGAACGAGTCCTAGAACCAAGCGGTCACTTACAATCATAGAAGAGGCAACCTTACGACGCCTGCTTAGCAGGGCAGCATGAGGACCTGAGACAACGGTTTTGTCGACCGCCGAGAAGACAAAAAGTATTTTGTCCCTCTCTTTTGTTTGACGGAATAGACGACAGAAACAGTTGTTGTCTTCTCTTTCGTAGTCATAACGTTGTCTGGGGAAGGCCATACACTGCTGGGTGGCCTTCCTCAGTTTGTGCTATCCGAGGTCCCATCGAGCTTCGAGCTGGGAACCTTGACCAGATTGAGATGCTTGAAATTAGCCAGCCATGGGCAAGAGCACAGCAATGTTCTTGGGCAGGGTCCATCTGGCTGTGTTTCTAAGCTGAGAAAAGTCTTTGTACCAGTCCAATCGCAGCACAAGACAATAGTCTTGTGCTGCGATTGGACTGAAACACTTCATAATTATGTTTACCAATAGGTAAACATAATTATGAAGTGTTTCTGCTACCATTGGTAGTGTAGAATTGTGGCTGTGATTCATATAAGTGGGAGGTTGCTAGCAATTTCCTAAATTGAATGACTGATTATTGAAAATAAATATTATATTGCTATTAAATGCAAGTTCCAACAACATACAAAAAAACATTATCCTGTCCTGTACAACCACATGCCTAAAACTGGTTTACAACTTAATGATGTATACATTTATTCATACAACTATGTACAAGTAGGTATATACAAAAAATAAAGATGAAACAGCTAGCTATCTAAAGACCGTTGCAAACGATCTATAGATAGCTCAACTGATCCAGATCAATACCAGGCGGAAGCGTTCCCAAAATACTGGCCGCATTGCTACGCTGAATGGCAATGCTAATGCGTTGACCCAGATAAGAGCCAGCTCTCTTGTCACGCGTCGCTTCGACCAGTCGCCCTGAAAGAATTTTGAAAACGCGAAGGGCCCCGTTTCCCCACGGACCCAGAGTCTCAACCCCAAAAGGCTCAACAATTAACTACTCAAGTTTACAACTATTCCGATCTGATAGAATAATAAATATTCCTACAAGTTATTTAATATCATATAATAATAACCAATAAAATAATACCACTAAACAACTTTATAGTACTTATCAGTTTTTAGTATAAAAAAATACAGTGGAATTGAGAACCTCCTCCTTTTTTTGGAGCCGTTTAAAAATAGAACAGGTTAGACTCATACAAAAATAATTGAAAAATTCAACTCAATATCTATCAATTAATTTTATTGTATGGTGATATGCAGTCTTTAGTGTGTTAGTCCGACTCACACTTGGCTGGATTTAAAGAGCAATAAAGAGTTTACATCTAGGTATTTTTTAATATAAAACCCTTAAATCAAGGCTTCACAATAAAAGTACACATTCAAGTGATTCATTCAAATTGTTTACAATTTGGGCACCGGTGTATTGGCTCCATGCCAGCTAACTTAACAGTGAGTTTGAATGTTAATGATAATAGTCTATATATACCTATATCATCAACATTCAAACTAAGGGTCTCTAAGGTATGTATGAAGGTATTAAGGTAGCTTCTTGATATTCGGCTAAAGCATCACATCACTAACCATTTACTATCAGCTGAGATTATGGCCAAATAAAGGTGTATTAATGATAAAAAAAACTTTTAGTGATGATTAAACTTAATCTGTGGTTATTGGTTAAGATGAAATTCATTATTTTGGTTATAAGTAACATTTTAGAATGATTCACTTCCATTTAGAGACATTTTTTAATGTTGTAATCATAATAAAAAAAAAAGAGTCAACAAGAAAGAAAAACATTGATTAGACCATCTTTGTTATTTGTAGGAGAGAAATGTTATGAATTTCTGTAAGCTATGTATCCAACCAGCAGCAGGTATATAATCCTATTTCAGCAGGCTATGAAGTAGTGATATCCAAATGTAAACATATGATTATCCTTAATATCTTTGAAGCAATTGTTGGCAGCTTAGTATAACATTACATTGTCATCATAGCATGAGAGGTATGCTTTCAACACCAGTTAATGCTCAGTTTTGTCTATGAAATATAAGACAAAAACTATTTCTGTCAAACAAAAGAGAGGAAAAAAAAAATATTTTGTCTTCTTTGCGACAAATGGTAGACAAAACCGTTGTCTTGGCTATTCTTGCTAAGCAGGCTGATGTCAGGAGCTATGGTAGTTGTCTTGCAAGCTTAGTGTTTATTACAAGTTTACAACATTTTACTGTGATGATGCATTATTCATAATATACAAACAATCAATAAATACCTGACCTTAGAGTAGGTACAATTGACAGAGACTTATAAGGTCACAGGTAGATTAGTTTGTTTCAGATTTAGAGGTCAGCAAAAACTTATTTTGTCTAATAACTCTGGGATAGTAAACATTACTTGGGAGGGAAGGTTTTTCTTGCTCCTAGCAATTATTGCACTTACCTTAGTAAAATTATGTCAAGGGTAATTCTAAGTATCCATCTTGTGGATCATATACTAAACATGGATTTGACATTGCACAAGAGTTGAAGATGTAGGTCACGGATTGCGAGGCACAAGTGGAGATGGGTGGGGCAATTGGCAAAGAGGGAGGATCACAGATGGACCATAGCAGTCACTGAATGATGTCCCAGAGAAATATGGCTGTCTCAAGTTAAAACACCTGCCTAAATAGTCATACAACTTTGTGGGTGCAATGAATCCAGCTGTCACAAGATTGCCAGGACTGGCGTGATAGAGAAGAGGCTATTAATCAGCATTGAATGTTAACAGCTGATTAGATAGATAAACAAACACAGCACCTGTGCAACTAGTATTTTGTATAAAAGTGGTAACATTTGATCTCACCTGGTCTGTGCAGTCATACACAATAATGATTCCATGTGCGCCTCTGTAGTATGAAGAAGTGATTGTTCTGAACCTCTCCTGTCCAGCTGTGTCCCATATTTGTAACTTTATAGTCTTTCCGTCTAATTCTACAGTCCTTATCTTAAAGTCCACACCAATGGTACTTATGTAACTCTCTGTGTAGGTGTCATCAGCGAATCGGAGGAGCAGACATGACTTGCCCACACCAGAGTCACCAATAAGCAGTAGTTTGAACAAGTAGTCGCTGGAAATAACAATATTAATGTTATGATAAGCAAGACTCACAAAAAGGCTTGGCCAGAAATAGCTAAAGATAGTCTCCAACTGCAGGGTCTTTCCCTGCAATTGTAAACAATGGGCTTGATAGGTACCTAGTGAACGATAAAGCTAACAGACGTATCAACGGCAACAAAGAACTACACGCGTCATTACACTCCCACAAAGATAAATAGAAGAGTAAAGGAGGCGTATCTTCGCCCATGCTGAACAAAGGATGACGGTAACGTGTATAGAGAAGCGAATATCAACAGCAACTTTATTTTTCAGTGGAGCAGGAAGTTGAAGAACCAGTAATGCAACATTCATCTCCGAATTACGTTTTCGAGAAAGCCTCGATAATACGTACCTACCTACCACGATTGCGGAATGAGTCACCAAATGAACATAAACCACATTACAATTAGAATTCAATAGGAATATCTTCTCTGGTATTGGTAGAGCTGGTATATGAACAGAAATTAAGTGTGCGAAGACAATGAACGTGCAAAAACTAAAGATTTGACTACCATCCTTGTTTCAGAATAATCTCTAGTTAAAAGTTATACTTACTATTCTGGATTCATATTTGAACTGTTTGTGTTTCTTTACCAAATATAAGATATCCTGTGTATTTATGAACTAGTTTATTTCTTTGTTTCAACCACAAAACAGCGAAAATTTTAATAATTTTAGATACGTAGAACAATGGCCGCCTGAAACACCCACTGACGTTATGTCAAAAAAATTCAATCAAACAAGACAGGAGTGCCACTTGGCAGAACTAAAAATGCGTTCATAAAACAATAGTCGAAATCGAATAGGTATGTAGTTCGGTTGGAACCGAGATAGTTCAAGAGGTTTGTCTATGGTTGACGAATTTCGTAACCCTATTGATAACTTGCAGTTACTGACCACTAGATAACGCTTAACAAACGAACATGTTAGCAGCAAAATGTCCAGACTTTGTATGAGAAAATAGAACACGCTGACTGCATACTGCTGAATGAAAGCGACAATAAACTGCAACGATTACTTCTGTGGCGCAGTGGGCGAAGCCCTGAGACACAGGTTGCGCATTTGATTCCCGCCGCAGGGCAGTTGTTTGTATGGTCTTCAAATATTAGTCTCGGGTCTAGGTGTTTTCTATGCATAATATTATGTACGTATTTACAAAAGAAGTATAAAAGTAGTATATGAGTCATGTAGTTTCCGTAATACAAGCTCTGCTTAGTTTGGGGCTAGAGGAAGTGTGAAAAAAATCCAGCAAATAAAATAAGAATTAAAACGACTTTTTCTAAATTCTATGACCATCACTCACTCCAACGTCATATAACAGCGAAGTATTTGCCTGAGATTTTTATTAATTCTGCAGATCCTATATTTAAATCTTTTCACCTGTCATCTTAAATTAAATAAGCTCTGAGGTTAGAAACAAAATAGTTGGGATTTAAAAAGCCGTCGCACGAATTTAGGTAAAATAAGATAGGGGTGAAAGGGGTGGACTCCCCTATTCCAATGGTAACTTTGGGAGTGGTACCGTGGCAATGAGTCCACTCTTTCCACCCCCTGTGCTTTTTATTATCGAAATTCGTGCGACGGCTTTCTAAATTCCACCCCACAAAATAATAATCAATGAAGCTACTAACTCAATAAACATCTTTTATTTATGTACACACTCATAAAACTTAGACCAAATAGTGTAACATTTTCAACAAAAGGTAAATAGTGATATTATATCTACAACACTTCTTTCTTATATTACATAATGACTTAACAATTTATAAAATCATTTCTTGGAGAACAGCAAGAGGTATTTTCCAAATGTACAAGCTCCTGTCTTTGTAGCCGGCAATAATCTGTAACAATAATGTGGTGGTCAGTATGATTGTAAGCCAACAGTAACAAGAAGTTATAATTAACTATGAGAATATAATAAGAGAACCACGGTCCTCGTAGTGCCTGATACGACAGGGAATCCTAGTGTGGGGTGTGGGTGTGTGTGTCTGTTTGGGTGTTAGTTTATTTATTTACATATCTGCCCACGGCTTCGATCGCGTTGTCACCGGTTAAAAGTTGCCTATGTATTATTATTACAGTATTAAATTATAGCAGTAGCAGTACATTTTAATTTTGTGATGAAAGTGCCTACTACACTACCTTACAAGTACTTAGGTACCTACCCTATCTACTGTTAGTCCTGGTACACATCCAATGTACCAGGAGCAAAACCTACCTACCTAAACCTACCTAATTGAGTTTATTAATATTTCAATTATTTTTATTTTATACCAAACTAACTACCTAGACATTCAATGCCTTATATATATTTGGAAGAGACTAGCCACCCACAACACAGGGAATCCTAAAATGAATTATTTGCCAAGTAGGTGATGAAAACTGTCCTGTACCTACCTACTAACCTGGTACCACTTATTAAGTGTTATACCTTTTTTAATTGTTTTCGTTATTCTGATGTATAAGCTATATTACTGTAAAGTTTCATCAAAATCGGTTCAGTCGTTTTTGCGTGAAATAGTAACAAACATCTATCCATCCTCACAAATTTTCGCGTTTATAAATAATAGTAGGATTAACCGCGTGCAAACACGGGACGTCCTTACCTTAGTGCCTTGTATTGCCAGCGAGAGCAGCATAAGCGCGGGTCCCCGTAGCTGCGCTAAAGGCCGCATCTCCCCCTCTCGATAGACGTACACGCATCCGTCGTAGCAGCCAGCGAACACTAGCCCGCCGGTAGCGCGCAGACAGACCGCACCCTTACCGCCCTCGTGCGCGTGAACGTGACCACCGCTCTGTGAGACCATAAATACTATGCATTTATAAATTTTAATGTAGTATGTACTTACTGTATCTATGCTAGAAATTAAATAAATATAATTATTATGACGACCTCTGTGGCGCAGTGGGCGAAGGCCCGCCTGAGACGCAGAAGGTTGCGGGTTCGATTCCCGTCGCGGGACAAATGTTTTTATGATTTACAGATGCATATCTCGAGTCATGTTTTTCATGTAAAAATAGTATAATATGTATATATTAAAAAAAATAACCGTATCAAAGTAATTCATTTCTTAGTACTTACTTTTTGAAACTATGTTTGTTTTTAAAAATATAATAATAATGTATATTGTATGTGTGTGTTTGTATGTATAAATTTGTATCTATCTATCTAAGTATATCAGTCATGTAGTCCCCATAATACAAGCTCTGCTTACTTTGGGACTTGATGATTTTGTGTGAAAAATGTCCAGCATTTTTTGTTTACTACCCGGACGTTCACCAATACACAGTCAGAACGGTGAAGGAAAACATTGTGAAAAACCCGGCATGCCTTCAAATTAAAAGTTCTAAGGCATGTGCCATCAGTTAGTGTTACAATAGGCGGTGATGGGCTCAAAGTATTACACGGAAAGCTTAGCACTGTGCAAAATGTCAAAGATGCGCTTCGTGAGCGTGCTTATTTCATATATGTATAAGAAGCAACACTTTAAGGAGTATTAAAACGTTGCGATATCTCATAAAACACATACCGTATAATCAAACACATGTATCTGGTGACTGCTTGTCCCACAGTACACCTTTCCGTCTTCAAACAGCAACGAGTAAACAGTCATTTTGGGTCCGTCCAAAGTCCTCAGCAGGAGTCCGGTCTGGGCGTCCTTTATCGTGACATTGTCAGATCGCGCTGCGACTAGGAGCACTTTACGCGGGCCTTCTCTCAAGGCACGCAGCGCTAGGATAGATTGTTCGGAGAATTTCACTGTGCTTACTGGGATGAGCAAATTGTTCTGAAATCAAAAGGGATATCTTTACTAATATTATAAAAAACACATGCACACACACCCCCACACATACATATCGATACCCACACACCGGCACACACACACCCCCACACATACAATATCTATACCCACACACCGGCACACACATACACCCACCTCGTGGACCTCGTGGCTGAGTGGTTACAGCACTCGCGTACCAAGAGGTGGCGAGTTCGAAATTTTTGGGACTAAGGTTTTGTAGCAGCATTTTCAAGCCAGAACACAGAAAATAACAACAGTAGTTAACATTTTAATTCCCCGTCACAGTTCGACCCATAATATGAATAAAATTTGTACCTTGCACTCAAACTGCAATACGAAACCAGTTCGCGTGCCAACGAAGACGGTGTCCCAAGCGCGGTCCATCGTCTGTATGGGGCTCAACACGTTGCATTCAGGCCCCTTCTCCAATCCCGTCTGAAACAATAAACATAAAATCTAAACTATAGAAAAGGCGCGAGGCGCGAAACGCAAAAGTAAATTCATAAATAAATAACGCTGGACATTTGTCACACAGCATCATCTAGCCCCAAAGTAAGCAAGCTTTATGGGAACTACACGACTTATATAATTCTTATATTTTTTTAAAGTCAATTAATTAATATTATGCATAGAACACATCATACCCGAGACGAATAGTTGTAGAAACATTTGTCCCGCGGCGGGAATCGAACCCGCAACCTTTTGTGTATCAAGCGGGCCTTCGCCCACTGTGTAATGAAGTGAAGTGAAAATTGTTTATTCAAAGTTCAAAGATTTGGAAAACATTGTAAAAACACTCGGTATGCCTTCAAATCAAAAGTTCGAAGGCATGTTCGGATTTGGTGGAAATCCTTAGATACATGCTCAGTGAGTAGACCTTTTCAGGATAACAAGTAGGGGGCAGTCAGAGGCATGTCCAAACATTACATTTGGCACATGTCAGCGTTTTGCAAGTTAGCATTCCACGTGACAGGTTGCTAGCCCATCGCCGCATATTGGAACACTAACTATTAGCACATGCCTTCGAATTTTTGGTCTAGGGCATGCCGGTTTCCTCACGATGTTTTCCTTCACAGTTTTGAGCAAGTGTTAAAGAGCACATAATTTTTTCGAGTGGAAAAATCCATTGGTGCACGACCGGGTTCGAACCCACGACCTCCGGACCAGAAGTCGGTATCTCCCACTTGTCCAACACGGCATCCCTCGATATTCTGTTTTTTTATTAGAGGCAAACAGGCACATGGCCGTCCTAGATGTTTTTTTTTATACAACGAAAGTGGCAATTCCTTTCCGCTCTATCTTTCCACCAGCTTGCTTACCATGAAGACCCAAGAAATAATAGGTTGGGGAAAAAGTTTCTTCGCATTTTTTAAGAAAATTCAAAACATTTTTTAATATAGTTTATTTACATTTAACTAAAGTATGTAGGTACCATTTTGTTCGATAACTTTTTGCCATTTTGTAGGCAGGGACATGATCCCATTGCTATAAAAACTTTGGGGCTTCTGTTCAAAATACCGCGACAAGTGGTTTTGGCAGTCCTCTCGTGATGTTAACCTGACACTGCCTAAAGAATTCTGAAGAGACCGAAACAGGTGGAAATCTGAAGGTGCAAGGTCAGGACTATACGGCGGATGCATTAACACATCCCAGCCAAACTCTCTTAATTTTTGCTGAGTGAGGTCAAAAATGGTCAAAAATTTCTTCAAAAATGGTTCGGTTTCATTACGTCGTAATAAAGAATCACAAATGAGAACACGGTTCATTAGGTTTCTTTCAGTGAGCTCGTGAGGTACCCAAATATCGAGCTTTTTTGTGTACCCAGTTTTTTTAAAATGCGCCAAAACTGTTTTGTGGTCAATTCCCAGTTCTTCAGCTACGTCGTAACTACTGATATGCCGATCTTGCTCCACTTTTTCAAAAATGGCATCCATTTTATCCGTAATAGGGCGACCAGAGCGACGTGCATCTTTGACATCAAAATTTCCGGATTGAAAACGCTTAAACCAAATTTGTGCTACTCTCACAGACACTGCACTAGGTCCATAAACATCGCAAATTTTTTTCGCGGCTTGCGTTGCATTTTTACCTTTTTTGTAGTAAAATTTTAAAATGTATCGAATTTCTTCATTAGATTCACTCATCTTAACAGTACGAAAAACAAATAAAAATCACACATTTTCCTAATTTGAATTTGGAATTATCTTCTTTAAAATTTAAACTTTTAATGATACCAAAACCAGCTAGATACAAATAGTATAGCCAAAGATATTTTATTACAAGTTCATACATACAATAATGCGAAAAGACTTTTTCCCCAACCTAATATTTTGTCCCTCTCTTTTGTGTGACAGTATAGGCGACAGAAATAGTTTTTGTCTTCTCTTTTGTAGACAAAACGTTGTCTTGAGTGCTCATGCTAAACTTGCAGATCTTGTCAAGACTTTCCACAAGAAATGGTGGAAAGATAACAGAAAAGATTTAGACCTATTCTGCACGAGTATAAAATCGGCCAGACAGCGATTGAGTAGAGAATTATTTCGTGTTTAATATCACAAAAGTTTTAAAAAGTAGGTTGTTTTTTTAACTACCTTCCTTAGAACATGTTGGCTATCCTATGCAGGTTAATAATAATAATAATAAATAATGCTGGACATTTTTCACACAGCATCATCTAGCCCCAAAGTAAGCAGAGCTTGTGTTAACCACATGACTGATATAATACTTTTTTTTTGTTAATCCATACATTCTATAAATGAAAACACCCAGACCCGAGATAAATATTTGCAGATCATACAAACATTTGTCCCGCGGCGGGAATGAACGCGCAACCTTCTGCGTCTCAAGCGGACCTTCGCACACTACGCCACAGAGGTCGTCATATATATAGGTTATTCATACTTAGTTTGTTTCTTGCAGTGAAAACCTTTACTTGGCTTCCTGCTTTTAATACAGATAGGACGTAAAAGGATTTCCTATGGGCGATAGTCTCAAGGAATCTATAGTTTACTCACTTCTAAGTCGTAGTATCGTATCCGTGAGTCCAGAGAGCCCGTGTACACAATGGTTCCGTATTTATCCTTGACTATGGTGAGGCAGGTTACAGGTAGATTAGATCCTCGCAGTGTGCTGACCAGCTGACCGTCCGTCGAGAAATGGTACACGTTACCGTCCACGCAAGCAGCTATGAAGGAGTTGTCTAAAAACTGGAAAAGTAAGGTTTTTGAATTTAACAAGTTCGTTTGTTCAGCGTGCGACAATTTCTCGGGTAAAACTCGATGACGCAAGTTAAAATTATAAATCCGAAAGTATGGAACTACATGATTTATATAATTTTATTTTGTTTTTAAATTTGTGCGAAATTCAGACTCAATATCCTTCATAATATTTTTAAAATTTTCGCGATTATTAATTTTTTTTTTTTAAACAGGTGCATACCTTTCCGGTTACCTTGTTTATTATTTTCCCGAGATTTGCCGTTATCTCGTGCACTACATTATACGGGGATCATTATGCGGTTTCTTGACGAATGACAGATTAATTTTCTTAGAACTAACAATGATATTTTGTATGATAAACATTGCTTTTAGAGGACGTTTTATTGATTCTGTTTTTTTATAGAAAAATATTGGTCTACAAAAACTACAAGTCATGACAGACTGTAAAATAACTTCTGGTTAAGGGAAAGCCTAGAATACAGACTACTTTTAATTAAATAATAAAAAAGTTAAAGGCGATAAAGACCCGTAAAACTTATATTTATACTGATATATAGACATTGAGCAACTAACTTGTTAAAGAGTAGAAATAAGGAGGGTCTTTGTCCGCCATCGGGCCGTTACAGACTAAAATCAATAAAATATTTAACAAATAAAAAATACATCCTTTAAAAACAGTTACAAATTATAGTAAACTTACTTCAAGCGCCAACACGGCATCAGCATTCCCAGTGACGGTCACAGCATCTCTCTTTAACGTGTCATCCGTGGAGTAATCATACATCTTACACTCCCCTTCCCTTATTTCAGGGGCAGAGTATTCAGTCGACGATTGACTATTATCGAGTATGATCTCTTCACTTATCTTTAATCTTTGATTCGCATCTGTAACCGTCTTAACTTCATCCCCAATCACTATATCTTCGCAAACCTCCATCATATCTATTTGTATGTCATTCACTGGTTCTACAATAGTCTCTAGACTGGATCTTGCTGAACGATGTGACATAATGGATTCTGATATAGATGACTGTGAACTTGTAAAATTTTTGGATTTGATTAACGCTTCATATTCCGTCTTATCTAGGTTGTTTTGCAAAGATTTAAGGTTTATTTTTAATTTCTGATTGTCAACTCTAGCATTTAGATACCCAGGCAAATCTAAGCGCTCCAGTACAACATAGCATTCTTTTAAATCATACGAATTTAGGTCTAATACAAAAGGCTTGGAGCTATGTTTTCTTGAAAGTTTCTTTTTTGATGATCTTGATGATTTATTTTTACTCCTCACAGGTGTTGTTTCGAGATCTTCAAACGAGATAATTTCTTCGATAGGTCGATCATCTGTGATGATTTGTTCTAGCAGTGATATGTTAGGAGTTTTTAATTTAGAATCTTTGTTCCGCATGGTTGGACTCTCAGAGTTTTTACGCGATATCTCCGCCACCTTTTGACGGCGCCTTCTTTTATCAACAGAAGGACTTGAGCGCTTTCGTCCTTCTAATGTTTCCATGGCAATCTGTTCTAGCTCTTCTACAGGAAAGCTAGTAAAGTCCTCAGCTATAGAGTCAGCTAAGGAATCTTCATTGTCCTCCTTATAGTTTTCTTCATTTTCTATTGGCACATTCAACACTGCCATGCCCAAAGTTTCCATAGTACTTCCACTACTCATTGTGTTCTTATTATTAGTTTCCATAGAGCTGTACAGTTTAAACTTCTCCTGTAGCAACATCTGGATTTCCATGTCGATTTCTTTCATCCTTTCTAAGGGCTCTGCTGATATCCGTTGGTTCTTCTCAAATTTTACAGGATCTGTTTGGGTGCCCGTGTTACTTTTTTTATGTACTAGAGTTTGGCATTCCTTGTGCCGTATTTTCTTAATAACTTGTGTTCCTATATGCCTTCTGGTCAATTTACGGGCAAAAGATGTCATTGTGGGGATGACTGGCTTGATTTTATTTTCATCTGGGCTCTTAGCAACAAGGGTCGATGTCGATGTGTTCCTATGAGATTGATGTGCGCTTCCTTTCTTTGGCTTTGTTTGGCTAATAGCTCCCGAAAATATATCAACGGCGGTAAGTTTAACTTTATCTAACCTAGATGGTGTTTGGTCTCCCATGCTTGAAGTACAGTTGTCTTTTGGGCTTGTAATGGAATGGCTTGTACTATTAGAGTTCTGTTTTTTCTGTGTATCAGATTTAGATTTTTGCGCATCAGGTACATTTTCAAATTTTTCTTTCGATTTTTTTGGTGGATCTTTTCTCTTTACATATTTGTTAAAATATGCTTTATCCACAGTAGTTTTGTTATCTTTCCCAGATGGTTTAGTATCATAAAACATATTGTAAATTGATGCTGCTGCTTCATGACATTCAGAGTGAGAGCTTTTCTTTCGTTTTTCTTTACGATGACATGGTTTTGTGTCAACGGATCTTTTTCGTGTGTGATGATGCCTGGAACCATTTGCATGGATAACTGGTTCTCCATCAGATTCTTTTGCTGGTGTTGGTTCTTGCTTTACCTTCACAATTTCTTGTCCACTTATGTGTAAAAGAGTATCCTTGATAGGGGAGACATTTTTCTCTATGTTTTGCTCTATTTTGCAGGCCGTTGATTTAGGTTTTTCTATATCATTTGCTAAGGTTGAGAACAGCTTCAGTGGTGACTTAGCAATAGTTTGTAGTTGGGTGTCAATTTCTTTTAAAACATCATTTTTATCATCTGATGGGACACTGGGCAAAGGAAGACTTACCATGATGTCTTTAGTGGGAGGTGATGTTCTTGCAATATGATCAACTTGCTCAGGGACAGAAGAGCAAGGTTCCTCATATTCTTGTTCAATAAAAGTATGATCTACGGCCACATGATACTGATTATCTAATTCAGCAAATGGGTCATCATCTTCTGAGAATTGGTCACAGTTACTGTCAAAGAGAGGACGAGGTTCTTCATCATCTTTATCCTGAAAATTGTCTTCATTTGATTTATTGAGTATTGGATTGTTATCAACACTTTTTCTTGGCTGACAATTCTCTGTACTTGGTGGATGTGATCTATCATCATGAAATTCAAGTTGCTTTGCTGGTCGCCTCACAAAAAGCACTTGTGACTCTTCTAATGGGGCAAAGTCATATTTTTTGTCTTCATATAAATCACCTGTGATGACTTCAGTGTCATGGTTTGGCTCTGGGTCAAATTCATAAAAATCATTACGAAGGTTTTGACTGCCAGATTCATTGTAATATGCGTGATTATCTCTTGGATACCTTCCATGATCCTCAATTTCTTCACACCTATCAAAGTCACCTAGACACAGAACTTTGCTTAGTTCGGCCAAAACCAGAGGCTTTATGTCTTCTAGCAAAACTGTATCTTGTGGGTCAAGGATGCCTTGCATTTGCCTCATGAAGGTGTCTTCATAGATGGTATTATTGTCATCATGGATAAAATCTGAGCTTGTACTAGTGGTGTTCAGTGATTTTTCTGCCACACTCCTCATATGCCTGTTCAAGCTATTTTGAGATTCCGTTATCAAGCTGTTTATGGCATATTCAAATTTTGATGACGAGTTAGGGTTGTCCATCAACTTATGGATCTTTCCTTTATCCATTTTGAACAGTTGATGAACAATTTTGTTTTTCATCTTGTCACAATTTGAGTTTATTTGTCTTTGAACCCTCTTTTTTACAGGTTGTTCTTGAGGGATGTCATGATAATCCTCATCTAAATTTTTTCCCAAATCTGTATCCATTTCCTGTTGATCTATAGATTGGTCAGAGTGTTCCTGAGAATCTCTATTCATCAGTCGCTTTCTCACAATATCAACTGTATCATCAACAGAACGGGAGTATGGGTTGTTATTGTTGTTAGGGCCAGAAGTGTCTGAGTAATGGTCTGATGATGGTGGTCTATGGCCTGTGTAGTCAGGCACAGGCAATAATGCATCACCCATGCTGTGGTGTTTATTTGTTTTAGGAGGTTTAATATCATTATAAGGTCTCCTCTCAAATGGTGGATTGAGCCATGGAGAGTTTTGGCGTGGAACAAAGTTTAGCTGTCTTAGATCTAAATCCTGTTGCCTATGATCAACATCACCCATATTATTTGTATTAAATTGGTTCCCATCAAAGAAGCTTTGTGATTGATTAAAGGGCCCACCACAATTGCTTTCCTGAGACCTCAACTGCATTAATTGTGGGAGTATCTGTCTTTCCCGATTAACATGATGTCCTCTTTCCTGTCTGAGATGATTGTTTAGATGTCCTGGACCTCTATACATTATTTCTGGTTCAGAAGGTCCAGAATCATCAGAGTGTATGTGATGAGATTTGAAGGGACGCGGGCCTCTGTATCTTTGAACTGGCGGCGGGAACCTGAAAAATATTGCTTTTTGTCATAAGGTACCTCCGATTGCATAGAACACAACCTAACTTAGCGTAATTTGATAGTTTTATAAATTTATACACAGCTTATAGGTTTCCTTTTATTTTTTTTATTGTTATTGTTTTGTAGCGCGGCTCTGAAGCAATGCAAACATTCGAAAATTATCAAGGATTATCTGACCTGGGTGTATCTCCTTGTCCAAACAGCATGGAAGGCCTGAAATGCGGCGCACCACCACCTCTAGGCCTGAAATGCCTCGAATTATCCCCTCGCCAGCCACCAATGCCAGGATGACCTCGCCTCATTATCTCACTTTGTTTGCATAGCACGCACACAACAACAAATGAACTGATTCGTTTTTGTTTTTTTTACTCAAATCTAACAATTGAGCACCATCAAACTAAATAGATTTCGGCTAAAACCATGTTTGATCAATGTCGCGCGCCGATAAATAAAAATAAGGAGTCCATTGATTGTCTGAATGAAATGAATGAATTGAATCATATTATGAATGAAAATTATCCATAGATAAGTTATTGAACTCGTCACCATAGATAAATAGGGTTGGGATTTAGAAAGCCGTCGCACGAATTTAGGTGGAAAAAAGGAAAGGGGGTGGAAGTGGTGGACTCCCCTATACTAATGGTACCACTCCCAAAGTTAGGAATTGAAAATTTTCTAAGTAATGTCGATTTGAATTTTTGTAGGTTAAGTACTGAAAAATTCAAATACGAACAAACTGAGTAAGGCCTACATTCCTAATTTCCACAAAGAAGAATAAGTAGGGTAAAATTAGGTTTTGTGACTAACCAACAAGTTCAACAATACTCTGCGCTCGCATCGTGCTTGTGTTTTATGTTCCTTAATGACTGAACAGTCTCGGACTGAAATTAAGATTTGAATAGGGTCCATTTCGGTTCTGGCAATCGCCGGCCGTTACCGCGGCACGCTGCGCTCGGCTCGTGCTTGTCTTTTTATGTTCCCTAGTAGACTGAACAGTGTCGGACTAAAATTATAATTTGAATAGGATCCATTAAAGACTAGTCAAAGGTTGGTCCATAGTAATTACATGTATATCATTATCGGAATCCAGGTGACAAATTCGTATATTAAAAAAGGTGAAAATTAAATTAATTTAAACACACACAGTATTCCCGCGCTTTATTAATGATTGTTGTATGATTGACAAGCATGTGCGTTACAAAATAATCCTTCATCTCCAGTACATTTTATGTCAATACTTAACCTAAAAAAAAAAATCCTATCTTAATGAGAGAATCCACCCCCTGTGCTTTTTTTATAGAAATTCGTGAGACGGGTTTTAAAATCCCACCCATAAATAGACTTACTAGGAATGCTAACGCATCCAGTAACATTGCATAAAAATCACAGACTTACAAGGGATGCGCTCAAGGGTCGTTATCGCGAGTCGTTCAAATTCTTAACTTTTTTCAAAAAAATATTTTTTTGTCATTTTTCAAGTTTAACCTATTAATTTTATTCTAATACTTATGTGGAGTAATGTTTCATGGGAGGCCTTATTTTAGTTCCAATCCATTCTTCATAAATTGACGGAAAGTAATGATGGGGTGGAAGGTAATGAAATTGACCTGGAAGGCAATGAAGGGGTTAGGAGTGTAATGAAATTATTAAGAAATTTCAGAATCTCACGATATAATTATTATTATTTCTACGAGTAAATTATGTTGTTATATATTATTTGGTACCTATATGCGTTACCTACCTAAAGAATATAGGTACCAAGTTGTAAGACCTAAGCTGTAGGTACTTTTGTGCATATTGCCAATAAGTTAATCTACAAACATTATAAAGAAAAGAGGGGGAAAAAAGATTTTAGTAGAACAAATAAAATAGTCTAATAACTGGTTTATCAGTAAATTAACATCAATTATTATATTCATAAAAAAACGTAGATTAATAAAAACTAAAAATGCTTCTCTTAAAACTGAATTAAATTATTCTAAAAACTGGTGAGCATAAATATCAATCATTATCCTTTTTCAAACTGTACCATTTTCTATAATTCATATAATTTCTGATCCTGTCTGATTTCTTAATATTTTTATCGTATTCGCCATCTTTCTCTGTGAAATAAGAAACTGGCGATGTGCGTAACTGAGCAATGAGCATACTGGAATTTAGGAAAATGGAGAGTAATGAATTGGAGAATAATGAATAATTTGCATATAATTCTGATTAATTAAAATTGCATGAGTACTACGAATCTAAGACACAATATGCGTACATATATTATGGTGCTGATGCAAATTAGGTAATAAGAACAACTTTAAAGTATTTACTCACTTCAAAAACCACTGGATAAAGATGAGATGAAACTCTGACGAAGCACCAAAAATTTCGCGATATTGATATTTTTTTAAAACGAGTGAACTTACGGCCTGCCTCGTTGATGCTCATTGGTAGACTTTAGCATGAACTATGCACGGGGTTATAGCACAAACGATGACTAACTATGAATGTAGTCATAAAGTGTATTACAATTATTTCGGAGGGTAATGAGCTATTTTTTTGACAAAAATAAATATTCGATTATCTGTATGTTGGCATTGTTTTTAAAGTCGCAAAGCCTCATAATACTGTTCTCTAATAATTATTTTATAGGTTTAGTAATTTGCATTCGGCGATTTGGGTAATTATAGTACAAAAATCAACCCTATAATTCACTAACTGGTCGTTTGGAACAGGAGAAAAATGAAATTGTAGGGTGTTTTTTCTTGGTTGCTTGCTCAAATAAAGAAAATGCTTTTTAATTATTCGTGGGCCTTAAAGCTTACTTTAAGGTCTATTGGCTACACTATAGCTGTTTTGAGAAAACTTTTAAAACATGTCGGTTTGAGCCCTGGAACAGTGATTTGAACGACTCACGATAACGACCCTCAAAAGGATGTTTTGTGAAAGTATACTTTATATAAACTTTTCAACCTCGACCTCTGTGGCGAATAATTTAGAAAGTATTAATATAATAATACTTTCTACAACTACTACTTAATCAACCTAGTATAAAGTTGATCCAGTTGTGTAAGGTCCACGGGACGAGGCTACTATTTATTCCAGTCATTCAAACGAAGAAGATAGTACGCGTAGTTATCAAAAGACTCTTTTTACTTTTGAAGTCCGCGTGAGTGACAACGTGTCGAAATTCACAAAACAGACTTCTTATAAAGCATTGTATCTTATAAACACTATTCAATCTGTATTGCCCTTACCATGCCACTGAGACTCCATGTATAATATTATGTAAAGTACATACCTACTTACGTGGCGCGATTTTGACTAATTTCATTCGAAAGCCCAAAAACTTCACAATCCAGACGAATACAGCAAGCGCAGGATTCTCATTTTCATAATAAATAAGTCAACAAAATATTTAACTTTTTTATAATATATAATGGAAATGTTTATTTTAATAGGTATATGAAATGTTTTTATCATTCACACACAAACGCAATACTCACCAGACTCATATACTTTACGCTCATATCGAGTAAATACACAATGTGGTATAAGTATGAATTTTTCTTAGAAAGACTCACCTTTAATAGGTAGTATTTTTTCAATTTAATGCACAAAGATTCTACTACAGAAACGTCCTCTGCCACTGTCACATTGTCGAAAGTCTCCATGGGAGGAATTTAATACATGGGCATGGCACATGCCCATGTACAAAATTGTCTTTTTTACATGGCTTTTTTACCCTTTTGGGCAGGCTATACTTGGCCATGCGTAGGGCTATGCGCATATGTGTGGGCGTGGCTTTAGCCATGGTAGTATCGGTAGTCATGGTAGTTAACTTAGCTCTAGTAAGTTTGTGGTAAGAACTAAACGTAGTGGTAATTTTCTCTATGGTAAAACACAAAGTATATGATATGAGATCATTCGGGACTTTGTGTGTTTTGACACGACCGAATCGATGTCTTTAATTCTCTAGGATGCAATCGGCTACCCAAGGTAAATATTAGAGAGTGGGTACATAGTATCGTTTATTTACACATGCTTAAGTCATTGACGAATGATTTTACTTAGTAGGCTATGGCAAAAGACGCATGTGTGAACAGCACGTTCGTGTGTATGAGCCTAGGTAATTTGACATAATATAATGATTATAAGAATCATCAAAACACCTATGTACCTACTGGCAAGAACGAACATGTGTCTTGACATGAGATTATCAATCTCCACATTACTACACCAACAATCTCTAACTCATCTGTGCATACTAACTCTCACTAGCAAGATAGGGAGCGTCCGAATGACACGATCACAAACTTAATAGAACCACTGTAGTTCGCTTGTTCGTCAGAATTAAAAGAGTGAGGCCCTCGTCTCGAGGAAGTGTGTTGACTCTCTACAAAAGAGGTGCCAAACATGCTGAGGACCCACCGCTACGTTAGTGGTTAGTGAGATGAATACGAAGCAGTTGCGTCGAGTAAAATTAAATGATTTAGAAAGTGGTACACCTACCTACCAAGTAGTAGTACCTATACAAGATACACAGATAAGTTAATTATTCATCCATGAACTACATGAATTAAAGTAAGTAGGTATATAGGTAGGCACTGTACAAAGGTATATAGAAGCAGTATGTACTATATTACAATTAAATTACAGTCCCACCTACATTCTGGGTAGGCACGAAATAGAGTGGACCAATGCAAGTAGGATCTACTAACCATTTTTATAATTTTCTAGGCAAGTTTGGTAGGTACTGTTAAATATGAGGACCGAGAGGCAGACAAGTTAAACGATCGCTGGTTAGCTTTGCACTGCTTTATTGTACAACACAATGGATGGAGCGTGCGCTCACGCACACATACATAACACTCCTTCCCCTAGTACAATAATTCCTTAAATACAAATATATATATATGTAGGTACACACTAATGTTATCCACTCTAAAAGTATTTTTTAAAACAAATCCCGGGACGTTTACGTAACAATCTTTGTGGGGCAACTACTGGACTATCGACCTGTGGTGCACTCTGGGCATTGATCTCGGTTTCCGCTTCTAGCAATTCGTCTTCGGAATTTGTATGCTCTGCATTATCTATATCATTAACACCCGCTTGTTGCTCGTTATCCTCCGTCCGTTGAGGGTCGCTTTCGTCCTCCCTAGACTGAGAGCAGAAACTAGGTTCGTATAGTTCTGCTCTCCTCTTTCTGACCGTAACGTTAGACGTGAGAGTTGGTGAAGAAAGTTCAGGCTGGGGTACCGCCATCTCTTCTGGTGCAGTCGGCGAATGTATGATCGTGGTAGGCAGTAACAGCGGTGCAGGCGACGGCGGAGGTGACGGCGGAGGTGACGGCGCAGGTGACGACGCAGACGACGGTGGTGCATACACAGGTAAGTCAGCGTTTGAATTTGGAACATTATCTCCATGATTGTTAATTGTCCCTTTATATAGCATCAGCTGATTTATGTGTCTTTTATAACTTTCTGAGCTATAAACATCTTTTATTAAATACAAAACTTTTCCTATTCTCTTTAAAATAATTCCCTTACACCATGTATAATTCGTTTTATTTCCGAATTTTTTGTAAAGTACATAATCATTTTTCTTGAAATATTTTATAATCTTCTCAAGACGATCAGTTTGCATACACTGTTTTTTTTTTACGCGGTCAGATATAGACGGTGACGAGGGTGTCGATGGTTTTGGATCAATTAAATCCAATCGTGACCTTAACTTGCGACCGAATACCAATTGCGCAGGAGACAAACCCGTGGTAGTGTGAACAGAGTTACGGTAATCCATAAGATACTTTAATAACTTTACCGATGCATCTTTCGCGCTTTGGCTCGACAAAAGACAAGACTTTATTCCTTTCTTCACTACCTTTACAAAACTTTCGGCTTGTCCATTGCTAGGCGCGTGATAAACAGGTGACGTCAGATGAGAAATGGCGTTTATGGCGCAAAACGATTCAAATTCTCGTGAACAAAAAGCTGTGCCATTATCACTTACTATTGTTTTAGGAACTCCAAACCTGGACATAAAATCACACAGCTTCCCAATTACTGCAGCGGTAGACGTAGCAGTATTCATGTTGTACACTTCTACCCATTTGGTATGTGCATCAACTGCTACCAAATACACACAGCCTTTAATCGGACCCAGAAAGTCAACGTGAATTCTATAGAAAGGGCAAGGTGGAAATTCCCAATGAGCGAGTGGGGCGCGAGGGGGAGAGGGTCGTAGTTGAATACACACGTCGCATGAGCCTATCATTGTTTCTACCGCTTGGTCAATTCCTGGAAACCAAAATCTAGAACGAGCTTCAGCTTTAGTTTTAACTATACCTAAATGCGAAGAATGTAACTCTCTTCTCTCCGATGTAAACTCACTGGAATCACGACCTTATGACACACCCATTCTCATAAGATAACTGTGACCTACACAAGTGATAAGGCTTTAACCGTATGTCATTAATCTTCGGCGGCCACCCATTCCCTATAAACTCAATTACTCGCCTTAAAACTACGTCACTCTTTGTTTCCTCACGTAATTTATCTAGTGTCACAGGCATACTTCCATTTACAACAAAACAAACATAAGTCGCTCGGTCGTATGCTACCTCGCAATCGCAGCACTGGCACCGGTCGGTGCAGGCGCACGCATGCACTGCGCGGTAAGCTCGCTCGCGACAGATAATCCGCACTGTTATTAGCGCTACGCACGTATTCTATTTTATAGTTATAGCTACTCAGGAACAATGCGTACCGTTGCAACCTGTTTGCCGACATCTCTGGTACTCCTTTATTTAGCCCGAAAATAGACAATAAGGGCTTGTGATCCGTTCGTAGTATAAACGGTACGGATCGGCCATACAAATATTGATGAAACCGTCGCACGCCGTAAATAATGGCGGTTGCTTCTTTTTGTATCTGAGCATATCTCTTCTCCGCCGGATTTAATGTACGCGACACAAACGAAATGGGCCTTTCGACGCCGTCTAAACCTACTTGTGAGAAGATAGCCCCCAACCCGCTTGGCGAGGCGTCAACGGTCAGTATTATCTTAGCGTTCGGATCAAAATGTGCAAGAACCTGTTTTGACGTCATTAATGTCTTAATAGTCCTAAAAGCCGTGTCATGACTTTCTGTCCAGTTCCATTTGCAACCCTTTTTTAGCAGTTCGTTTAAAGGACTTAGGATAGTGGATGCGTTTGGTACAAAATTTCTATAATAGTTAATAAGTCCTAAAAATGATTGTAGCTGGCTAACATTTGAGGGCACCGGCGCTTCCACCACTGCCTTGTGTTTTTCTGGCGCTTTTTTTAGTCCGTTTTTTGTGATAATATATCCCAAATAACTTACTTCGTTCTGAAAAAAACTGCACTTTTCCTTTTGTAATGTTAAGCCTGCGTCCTGCAAGCGCGTCAAAACGGCGTTTAGCTTTTCTAAATGTTCTTTTCTGTCCCTCCCGGTCACTAAGATATCGTCCAATAGGCACAACACTCCATCTATACCTGATAGCACGCCCTCGATCGCGCGCTGGAAGATAGATGGGGCGCTGGCTAGCCCAAAAACTAAACGTGTAAATCTCAGTAATCCGCGGTTTGTATTTATGCATGTTAAGTTCTTTGACTCGTCCTCTAAAACAAACTGGTTATAGGCCATAGATAAATCAAGTTTGCTAAACTGTTGCCCCCCATGGATCTTTGAAAACAGTTCATTCGTTGTAGGGAGTGGATATTGTTCTACCAGTAACTGTTTGTTAATGCTTATGGAGTAGTCCGCACATAACCTGATTGATCCGTTCCGTTTTAGAACTGGAACTACTGGGGATGCATAGTCCGAGTACTCAATAGGTTCAAGAATACCTAGATCGACCAACCTATCGATTTCCTTCTCAACCTTATCTCGTAATGCGAACGCTACGGGACGAGCTTTACAGAAAACCGGTTTTGCGCTATCTTTCAACAACAGCTTTATTTTATATTTGTTGAATGTACCTAGCTTATCTGAAAATAGCTCTGCATATTTCTGTTGTAAATCCTTAATAAATAAATCTGATTCAACACAGTAATTTACGGGCACCAACTGTAGTTTAAATAAAGACATAAAATCCCTACCCAAAAGTGGTGGGCCGCCGTCGCGGACGACGTAAAAGAACATTGCATGTGTCTCTCTCGCGTAGGTCACTGCTAAACGAATCGTACCTACGCATACAATCTTTCTCCCGTTGTACGTCATCAGCTGTTTAGACGTACCTACTTGATAATGGCACACCTTTAAAATGAGTTTTGTAAAAGCCCTCTGAAACTACAGTCACCGCAGAACCGCTATCTATTTCGAACTTAAACGGAGCATTATTAATAAAAACTGTTTCTACCATGGGTTCACCCCTGAATGAACGGATATACGTAATTTACCTTTGTACACATTTTTTTACGTGACACTTTTTGCAAATATAATTTGCGAATCTACATTCTGACGATTTGTGATTCGTATAACCACATACATTAAACTTCACTTTTCGTACACTTCCACTTTTTCCATCATTCGAGATTTTGAAAAGCTGATTCTCCGACGACGGCGACGTGGACACGGAAAGGTGCGAATCGGGAGCGGTGCCGGCGCCCGCACTGGCCACGGCAGCAGCGCGCGCGCGGCTCAGGTTCTCCGCCATCTCCTCGACTTTGGCCAGCGTGAGGTCCGCCACGTCTTTCGCGTACAGCTTCTCCTTCTCTCGCCCGGGCTGCATGCCCATTATGAATTTGTCGCGGAGCGCTTCTTCAACGTTGAGGAAGTCACACTTTTCTGTAAGCCCTCGCAGTCTCGCTGCCCACTGTGAATAAGTTTCTCCTGGTAGCTGAGTGGCCGCATAAAAGTTGTGACGCTCACCAAACCCGACCCGTTTTGGGGTGAAATGGTTATCCAGAAGTGTCAAGAAGTCTTCATATGGTACTTCTTCAACGTTTTTAGGCAGTGCCAAATCCGTTGCCAATTTATAAGTACCCTCAGTGAGTGCGCTGAGAAGTATCGCTTTCCTCTTCTTGCCTGCTGCATCTGTCGAGTTGTTGATGTCGTTTGCCACAAAACATTGGTTTATACGACCCTTGTATGTTTTCCATGTATGTACATTGTGGTCGAAATTATTTAGGATTCCAAACTGTGCACATTTAGACATTTTTAATACGTTTATTTTTTAATGCGGGTAGATCGTCGCCACTGTTAAATATGAGGACCGAGAGGCAGCAAGTTAAACGATCGCTGGTTAGCTTTGCACTGCTTTATTGTACAACACAATGGATGGAGCGTGCGCTCACGCACACATACATAACAGGTACCATTATAATGCAATTCTGATTTGGAACCTTTCCAATATATATATGTACGTAGGTACACTAGGTATATAAAGACAAAAGAAGCTGGAGACGTACCTATGTATCTCAAGCAAAATCTAGGGGGCGGGGTTTTTTTACATAACTAAACAAAGCATATTACGCGAAATAGTTCATAAAACTATTATTTTCATAGACTAACTATTACGTCAAGAGTAGTTAGGTAGAGAGGTAACTTCAGCACAAACCACAGAACAACACATACCGACTGCCGGGCATATTTTTTGGCGAAAATTACTTTAGCATCATAGTGGAATTCAGCTGTTTTGAGTGCAGCGAATTAGTTAGAACTCCGCAGTTTAGGAACGAAAATACGCTAGTTTCCGCGATAATATGAAGAACGCACCACGTACTTTAAATCTAGACAAAACGCCGACAAATTAAAAATGTTTTAGCCTTATAGCAAACCCTTTCTTCCGTGATGCCATACATCAAGCAGATACACCTAGGACTAGGTAAGAAAAGAAAACAAAGCAAATACAAATTACAACTAGACAACACAGAATTGCTATTTATTTACATTACATTTTCACAGAACATTAACGCTCATTATGCTAAAGTAGAATACATTCCATACACTGACATAATAATAATCTTTCTTCTAATAAACCCTCGTTCAAAATATATTTCCAGTGACATTTTGTACGTAGCCTACATGCCTGCTAAGATCGACGTCGGGTCTTCCACTCCAGACTTGACTTTTTTCAAAAAGAATACGGCTTCACGACCGTCTATCAGTCTGTGGTCGTAGGACAGCGCGAGGTACATCATTGGCCTGATTTCAACCTGGAATAGATGAAAAATTCTACGTTTTAATAATCTGTGGCGAAAGACGCATGAGTGAACGGCACGTGCGTCGGTCATGTTAGGTGTAATGTCTGTCGGGTTCTATGATAGGTAAGCTGTCTCCAAAGCCTCTTTGGGTAGCTGTTAAAGATAAGTTAGCTGTGATGCCAACAAATAAAAAAGTAAACCATGCGTAAAAAGTAAATTCAAAGTAAAAATAAAATAGGAAAAATAAAATCCGACTTTCAGAAAAGGTTTCTGAATTCGTTTGTATGTATTTACTGTGAATTTTATGAAAAAGTCCAATCCCTAAAAAAAAAAAAATAGGACAAAAGTCCTACACGAGGACAAAAGTCGTAATGAAATAAGTAGTTTTTGTACCTACCTGCCTATTGAATGTGTAAGACTTATACGAACTATGTACTTATGTGTCCTGAGAGTAATCATTATATTAATAAATGAAATAAAATAAACTCTAATCTGGTGCATCACGCACCACTTATAAGAATAGCCAGACAACACAACGCTGTCAGATATTTTTGCCGGCAGTATTAAGAAACTGAGATCCAGCTTCTCATTTCACAAACTTTAACTGCTCCAAACCTTCTGTAATCAATTCCTATTTTTTTAATTAAATTATAAAAAATAAATAGCTTTATTTTAATTTTTATTGTATTTTTAACGACGCACTTATGTAAGTTTAGTTTTGTATAATTTTATCAATTTTTTTTAGTTTAATGTTAGGTACCCGCTCAGTAATATATAGCATGCTATCTTCAACAATACTTATAATGGCGATCGGTTTCTGTTTTTGTAACGTAAGTAATTTAAATTACCTAGTTTTGATGTATCTACACTATGTTGGTGATGGATGAAATAAATGAAATGAAATAATGAGTTTACCTTGCCCTTGATAGCGACAGGCCTCTGGAAGATGCCATGCATGC
This sequence comes from Perizoma affinitatum, assembly GCA_961405105.1. Taxonomy (NCBI): domain Eukaryota; kingdom Metazoa; phylum Arthropoda; class Insecta; order Lepidoptera; family Geometridae; genus Perizoma; species Perizoma affinitatum. Next base: position 8,322,808 of record OY560205.1, on the reverse strand, counting down.
CGAGGATGGCCGACTGTGGCAAGTTGATGATTGGCATCGACATCAGTGAGCCGAAGACACCGCCGTTGCTGATCGTGAACGTGCCGCCTTGCATATCCCCTGGGGTCAACTTGCCTGGAAATAGAGGCATGCATCCTCAGTTTGATGTTATGTGGACGGCTTGAACTCGATTGAGCTAGGTATGTCTGGTTGGGGTGCCATGTCGGTCAACCTTCTCGTGTGCCTGTAGGCTCTTGTCGCTTAAGGATCAGCCGGATCCAAGTGAACGGAAGCTTTTTTTTTTTTCAGGGCGCACTGTGGAGTGAGGGCCGGATGGCATTTGCTGCTCTGGTCGGCTTGCGTGTCCCAATGATCTTCAAGGCTATGCCGGCAGGTATACCCATACCGGACAGGCTTGGAGGGAGGGATTAGCGCAAGTGGAGGGGGCGCCCTTTTCAGGGCGCGGATGACGGCTTGGCGAGGCCCTTTTCAGGGCCCGTCTTGCGAGGTGAGTGTGCCCTTTTTAGGGCGCACTGTGGAGGGAAGGCCGGAGCGGCTTTCGCTGCTCTGGTCGGCTTGCGTGTCCCAATGATCTTCAAGGCTATACCGGCAGGGCTACCCATACCGGGCAGGCTTGGAGGGAGGGACAGCGTAAGTTGGAGGGCACACATGGCCGGGGCCCGGCTGGTTGTCGGGCCACCCGTCGGGGTGAGATGGTGAATGCTAACGCGACCCCATCTTGCCCCACTACGGCGGGGGACTTTTAACCGGGGGTGTTTTAGTGGGTTCGAGTCCCACATACCCCCTTCCGTCATCCCCATGTGGAAGGGAAATGCGTGGGCATTTCCCCCCCTCAAAAAAAAAAAGGTATGTTGGTTGGGGTGAGAATGCTTTCCTGAAAAATAGAGGCATGCATCCTCAATTTTATGTGTTTGTGGATGGCTGGAAGTAGATCGAGCGAGTATGCCTCGGTCGGGGTGAGGATGATTGCCTGGAAAATAGAGGCATGCATCCTCAGTTTGATGTATTTGTAGATGGCTCGAAGTCGATTGAGCGAGTATGCCACGTTAATAAGCCTGTAGGTACTTTAGCAGGAATGCTGTTATTTTATGTTATTAGATACTTAACTAGTAAAAATATCTTCCTAGCCTTACCTAATAAAATGTCTTCTCACGTATTAAAATATATGTGGTATTAGGTAGATAGATAAAAATGTTATTCACCACATACGAATACAGCACATACAAATACAGATGACAAGAAAAACAGAAAACACAGTATATTACAATTAATTAGTAAATTATTAGGTACACACTTACCTTAATTTGTTATTACTTTAGGTACATACGTTTATATCTTTAGATGTAGGTAACGCTTTGGATTGTCATCTTTATTTATTTATTTAGTTAAATAAAGACCTTACAAGCCCTGAACTTATCACATACAAATACTTATCAAACAAAAACTTAAGCAAAAACTTTTTATTACAGGTAGGATTCTACTCAAGTGTTTCTTGGTGTCTTGTAAGGACTTACCGCTCCTCGCCTTCTCTGCCAGAGCTCCCATCGCGAGCTCGATGCGTGGATAGTCCATCGACTCCACGTTCCGTAGTACGGGCACCACCAGACCCCGGGGCGTAGCCACCGCTACTGAAATGTCCACGAAGTCCCTGGACAAAGTCACACTAATATTAGTCATATTTGTCATACTAGGGATAAATAATAAAATGCTATAAAATTTTGGTTTGAAAAAGGCCTCTTCGCGTTGGCTTCCGCTAATTAATGAAATGTCCAGATCCAAGCCTGAGTTAATAATATAATAATAATTAAAATAATAGTAGTCTTATTATTAAACAAAAATACAAAAACAAAACAAACAAGTTTGACTGTAATCATGGGGACATTACAGTCCTCCATCCTCAGATCAATATTCATTATACAGATATATGGGTAACTATGTGTCAAATGTCGCGAATCTGATCACCCTCTACTTGGGATCCTTGTTGTAATTTGTAAAGGCTTTGGGAGATCTACGCACTTAGTTATGTATCTGAGATGAGCGTGTTTATTTTTATTATTTTAGTACCACCTGACCTATAAAAAGCTTATGTAACCAAAAATGACTATCAACAAATATGTCGGATTTAGCCCAGGCGTTTGGCTTGCGACCTCTTACGTGGAATGCTAAATATTGTGCAAAATGTGGCCATAAAATGACTACCCAATTTGGGGATACCTTATTTGGTATCCTCAAATTTTAAGCCAACTAAAATACACTAATAAAGTATAATACTTACTACTTATACCATAATTGCAAGATTTGATTGTTAGTAAAAAACCTTAGGTGCCTAACCTAAGTAGTGTTCTTAGTGCTCTAGCAAAAGCGAAAGCTTGCTCTTTATGTAATAATTTCATATATATATAAATATATCTACTGTAAGGTTTCATCTGATTAATTGTCAATATCATTATTTGATGACGATTTTTAAATAAGGGTATTAGTAAATTCATGCTGGCAGCACCGAAGTCGACGAAAAAACGGTCGAGCGAACGCTCTTCTTACGAACGCTACTTTTAACCAGATACCACGCTGGCGAAGCCGTAGGCAGTTACTAGTATTAAATAAATAAATAAACATTCGCCTTAACAACTTACTTATAAACAATGTTATCGCCCACGATGACGCCGTTGATGACGGGTTGGTCCATCAGCGCGTTGGCGGAGGCCTTCAGGAACGGAGACATGAAGGACAGCTTCACGCCGTATTTCTTTGTGAACGCTTCCAGGTTCGCCTTGCGGAACGCCATGAGATAGCTGTAATACATACATTTATTTTTACGATTACAAATCTCGAGTTTCTGTCTCACTGACTTTCTTTTACACATACAGTCTAAACTATATTTTTACTAAAAAACAGGATATTTACCATGATTTGTTCTTTATTCTTTATTGTTCTCACAGAAAATAAAAAAACTTACATATAGGACACGTAAAAAGGCGAGCTTAACCCTAACAAGAGTTTTCTTCCTTCGAAGATAGGGACAGGTGAAAAATAAAGGTACACCGACAGATAAATTCTGAGAATATAACTAATTATAACATACTATTACACTTAAATACAAATAATACCTACTTATAAACTGTGTCGAAATATCTGGAAACATTAAAACTCACAATTTATGGTAAATATCCCGTTTTTTAGTAAAATTTTATTCATAACCATAATAGTTTCAAAAGATATACAGCCTAAACTATACTCTAAGCTCAAGAGGCATGTTTGGAGGGGATGCCCTTTTTGAAAGGATTTTCCATATTTCCACTCCTAGAGGGCGCAGCACTTAGGAAGAGATGATTGTTTTGAACCAATATAAATGTTTGAAACTTTGAAATTGACATATTTTTTTTCTATTAAAAATATCCAGCATTTTACGACAGGTAGCAAGCACAATCCTTGCCACTTTATTGGAACACTAATTTGCATATGCATGATTGCATATCTCGATGTTTTCCTTTAACTCTTAAGCTCCAGGTAATCGTCAATTTTCAAGATGACAAAATTCATTGGTGCTCCACCGAGTTCGAACTCACAGCCTTCGGATCTGACCTAATTACACTAGGTCAATATGGCTTGAAACTTCATAACTTTATTTTGGAGGGTAGTATATTTTCAACTTGATATTGCGCTCGTAAGCTTTTACATAACTACTTATCTATAATCATCTAGCATAGGTATCTAGATAAGATAAGATAAATTATGGAATCTGAAGCAATGAATATTTTTCCTACCTCATGTCACATTCGTTGTAAGTGGTCAGCATAGCGGTCGTGTTCTGGGCTTCCTTGAGGCGTTCCGCGATGCGTTTGCGCATCTTGTTCATGGGCACCGGATGCTCAGTCCTGGTACCGGATATGGTCTTTGTTGGGTCACCGATCTTTTGAGCTGCGAGCTGGAGACGAAGTTTTGAATTAACATTTCTACATTAGCACAGTAAACTTCACTAAAGTAAGTAGCTATTTCCATCAAAGCTTAGTTCAAGTATAGACGTTGCTTCTTGCTTCAATGATAATATAAAGGTAAACTCGATAAATATCTGTAAACCTTAGATAGATAGAAAATTCTTTATTGCAAAAAATATGAAACATCGGCGAATTTAATGCTAAAAAGCATTCTCTTTTAGATAACCTTTGTGTATTGTGGAAAAAGATGTGTTGGTAGTACACAGAAAGGGTTAGAACAAAAATAATATGTAGTGATTATGTAACGCAAATGTTTAAATACACCTAGATGATTGATAACCTTGTAATTAAACTCCACCTAATTAAATGATGAAGTGATAAGTACTATAATCACAAGGATCCATTAATGATAGTCAATATGAATCTAGGTGAATTCACGTCGATTCCTCGCGATCAAGGCTGGAGCATCAGGCTATGATCAAGAATAGAGGTCAGCTTTAGTGTGGTCCCAAATAAACAAAGTGAGCTGATAGAGGAATAGTAAAGAACGTGATATACGATGCCTTCTGCTCGCATAAAAGCATGCCAGCATATATAAAGAACATCGTGAGTTCATCACAGTTACTGATAGCAGAATAGTAAAGAACGTGATACCATGCCTGCTGCTCGCATAAAAGCATGCCAGCTTATATAAAGAACATCGTGAGTTTATCACAGTTACTGATAGCAGAATAGTAAAGAACGTGATATACCATGCCTGCTGCTCGCATAAAAGCATGCCAGCATAAATAAAGAACATCGTGAGTTCATCACAGTTACTGATAGCAGAATAGTAAAGAACGTGATATACCATGCCCGCTGCTCGCATAAAAGCATGCCAGCTTATATAAAGAACATCGTAAGTTCATCACAGTTACTGACCGTTGCACCAGCGGGTGCCTTAGCAGCGGGCTTGGCTGCTGGCTTGGCTGCGGCTGGCTTGGCTGCGGCCGGCTTGGCTGCGGCTGCGGCAGGAGCGGGCGCCGCCGCTGCAGGTGCGGGCGCGGCTGCGGGCGCCGCGGCTGCTGGCGCGGCGGCCTTGGCTGGCGCCACACCTGTTACGTCGACCTGGTTAGGAAAAATCAATTGTAAATTGAGGTGTAGTCAAAACTTTCTCATAAATGGAGCCGGTTTTAACTTTTTATTAAACATGGGAACTACAGGACTAATATACTACTTATATACTTTTTCTTTTGTAAATACATACATATTATACATAGAAAACACCTAGACCCGAGACAAACATTAGCTAATCGTACAAACATTTATTTCCAGATCCAACTCAAAGTAAGTATTTTGGAACCGTTTTTTTTCGAGTTTTTGATAACACGATAAAGTTGTTTTACCATTTCCGTCATGGGGCGTTAAGTCGATATCCTACTGTTCCAAATTTCATTCCAATGGATCCATCTGTTACGAAGATTATTAGCAACAGCCAAATATCTATATATACAAACTTTGACATTTATAATATTAAAAGGATTGCTAGGTACATAAACATAACTGCGTCAGTATTTTCTGGCACGATTTCTTACTGCATTATCCACAAACTAACAAATTAGGTAGGTACGGCCCGTTTTCTAGATCCAAATCAAAGTATATTAAATTGAGACCGTAAATTAAATGTTTTACGGACGACTACAAATAATTATATTGTAGCCTAATACATACCTAGGTTTGGATCTAGGTGAAAGGAACATCCTTTATTCAAAAAAAACGGAAACAGGCACGTCTGTCTGCCACAAAAAAAACACCCAAAAGACACAAATAGTAGCCGACCCTGACAGTTGAGGGGGCTCAAGCCCCTTTGGTTCCACCCTTAACAATTCTCAAATCAAACTTGATATTATCCTACCTTCTTGATAGGTACTACAATATGCACAGTACAATTATCATCACTTATCCTTACTTAATCCATTTAAGTAGGTATGAACTGTTTAAAAAAAAACACCTTTATTATATATGCTTTTTTAGTGTTTATTTTGATAAAGCCTACCCTCAGCTGGGTCAAGGATCTAGGATTTTGGTTCCTCCCAAACCAAAATCCTAGATCCGTCACTGGACACATACATGGTCCTGAGTTCACACTACATCTCCGTATCGGGGGTATCAGGAACTACTGGTAAATGTGAATAAAGCATTACAGTTACCTGAAAGAGAGGCTGCTGCGACTTCACAGACTCTCCATCCTTGACCAGGAACTTGACCACGGTTCCGTTTCCGGGAGACATGACAGGTATCGCGGTCTTATCCGTCTCAATCTCCATTACAATCTCGTCCATTGCCACGGCATCACCCTCTTTCTTTATAAGTCTGGAGAAAAAAGTAAAAAAGAAATGCTGGATATTTTTTCACACAGCATCATCTAGCCCCAAACTAAGCAGAGCTTGTATTATGGGAACTACATGACTGATATAGGTACTACTTGTATACTTTATTTTTGTAAATGCATAAGTATTATTTATAGAAAACATCCAGACCCGTGACAAATATTTGCAGATCATACAAACATTTGTCCCGCGGCGGGGGTCGAACCCGCAACATTCTGCGTCTCAGGCTAAGCTGTGGAAATGTCACGTGACTGCTGCCAAGTTTTACCTTGACAAATTTGCGTTAGCGTGAAAGGAAAACTAAGCGTGAGGTATTTGTCTAGACACCCTGGACTATATCTTTGTAACCGTTTAGGTAGCCGGTTTTAAATACGCTATTTACAGGGCGTGTTTAATCATGGCAAGTACCTAATAAATAAATCAAAAAGTCAAAAAGGAGGTCCTCATACAAAAAATGAAAATGTATATCACAGGGTTGTAGTTTTTTTATCGCCTGTTAAAATTTAAAACAAAATAAATAATTCCTATACGATAGACATCAACGCGCTTCTAACAAATAACAGTTCTAAGCGCGCAACTTGTTTATAAATCTGTACTGAAAACTTCCAAAAGGAGCTTAGCAATTTTGATGTTAGACTGTTTTTGAATGTGAGAACATTTTGCCTAATGTTTTTTGGCATTAATGGCAGTGAGAAACGACTCATTTTGACAGGTAAGTAATGTCTATAACTTCTAATGTCTTCTGAAACTTGAAAAGGGGCCACTTTACGTCCTAAACATTCAAATTTTCAAGTATTAAAAGTTGAAAATTTCTTAAGTCATATCTAAGTCTGGAAAAATGAGTAGTACTATTTGTCTAGTTAGAATGGCCATTTCGATAAAAAAAAATTGTAGATTAGTGGACGGAGTTGGCACTTTCGTCAGCGTTGGCAGCGTTCGTCATTGCACTCTTTGGCGTCAGTAGTGAACTTCTACATGCTGTTTATGACGAGGTCAATGCAACCATTTGTCCCGTAGTAGGAAACGAACCCGTAGCTCTTGCGTATCAACCGGCTACCCGCAGAGCCACTGGGATCTTTGGAGTTTAATTTAACTGATCTTAACTTCTATTGAAGTAGTAACAGTCATGTAGTTCCCATAACACAAGCTCTGCTTACTTTGGGGCTAGATGATGCTGTGTGAAAAATATCCAGCCATTATTATTATTATTTTTAAATGCGATTTTTTTGGGTTTCTCTGAAGTATTTATAAGTTAATTTGTTTTATTTAATATAATGTGTTATATTATGTTTTAAATAATTTGTGTTTTCAAAATGTTATATGGATTATCATCTGAAATAAATGAATTATTATTATTATTGATATCCTTACTTGCAGTCTCCACTGGTGACGGAATCCGGAAATGTGGGAGCTTTCACATCTTCTACCGCTCGTAAGGTGGCGCTTGTGTGCAGACAAGCGTGTCTGCTCCTGGGCACGAATGCACCTGTGCGTGTAAGCCATGACTGGCTGTGATATACAAAGTTCCTGAAAGATTTGCGTCATAAATAAGATAAGCTAGGCATATTTCTTTTTAATATTCACTAAAAACAGAATGTTTAGTACGATTTGTGAGTTTGAATGTTTCCTAATATTTTCTCCGGTAGTATCAATGAGTTAGAAGGATGGTAAGTAAATCGATTCGTCTAATACTAACATTTACCTGCAAATATTTCAGTTCCTGTCGTGATCATGGCACAAGCAACTGTGCCGAAACAGTTCGGAAACATTCAAACTCACAAAACATGGTATATTTTAAGGTTTTCGTAAAAAAATGTTTTCAAAGGCTATATGTTTTCTTAATACCTTACGCTTTATCATAGTACCTCAGTCATTTAATAACTACGCTTATGAGCTGAGCTAAGGTATGCACCGGAGTAAAGATTCCACTCGGCTGGCTTCGCTTCCATATAGCGCCTCCAATGATCTACAAGCATCTACGTCCTACATTGTAAATGGCAGGGATCGGCAATACTATGCGCTTGGAGCCTCACGACTCGACTATTGTGTAGCGAAGCGGTCGAATGTGTTGTGCTATCTGTTTTCTCGTTTTCCATCAAAAGGCAACTAGCGACACCTACACGTCTGCAGTTACTCTCGCCATATTTTTGAGCTATTTTATATCACATCAACGCAAAGCGAAGAGTAATGAACTACTGATATACAAAGCTTAGCAAAATTTCCAAGAGTTTGAACATATTATGTAACCCGACATAACTCTCGGTAACAGGACCCCAAGCAAGAGATCAGATGGATCAGCTAGGTCGAAGTTCTTCTCCTTTGCGGTTGGTGGTGGATACACCAACCGTGTCCTCCATAAACTATCGTCGCCCGATAACATTTTTACTGTGAAAATTCACAAATTTAAAGCCGTGCAAAATAACATACTTATGTAGTTTTGTAAACTGGTTTCTTGTGTCATATTTTAAGATGCCAAGATGTCGTGCTCTGCAAAATTTTGACCACGGCTTTCCTTGTGTAACCTGAAATATAAATGCTTTTTAGCTTGGTGGTATAACCATAAGTAGGAACCAAAGAACAAAGATCCAGTTACCTAATGTGGAAAAAGGTTGTAAAAAAAAAGAAAAAGCGTTTTTTTTTCAGAAAAAAAAATCGCCAGAAAAACAAAACAGTGATAGCGTATTGAGCTGCTCAAACCTAGGTACCTACTATAATATGCTGTAGTGACTAGTATAAGATTTTTTTTAATGGAAAAATTAAATACCTATTTCAAATAACGGAAAAAGGCTCAAAAGTCCAATATAAAATTTCACCCATATTTTACACATTTAGGTGGGTTTTTTTCATAAAATTTATATAAGAACTTGAAGTTATAACCCATTAAAAAAAACATTATAACCTGTTCAATATGTATGAGAAGATATCACGTAACATACACAAAGAAATACAGACGAATTGAGATCCTCTTCCTTTTTTGTCTGTAAGTTGATGATAAAGTAAACGGCATGAAAACCCTATAAAACTAACAATTAAGTCCTACAAACGGACACATTTCTGCGGTTAATGGTTTATTTATGACAACCCTACTTTGTTTACCTACTGATCAATTATTACAAAACTATCCAAACTAGTTGTTATCCCAATCAAATCGGAAATCTTTATTTTGCAGGTTGAAAAATAATCTAACATCAAAATTGGTGCTTTTAAACCTTTTCAAACCTGACAGAGGAAGTGGAGCCCTTTGGCATAACCAGACACAGGACTTTGCAGAAGCGTCGTAAGTTATCAGTATGTAAAAAATATATACTCACAGTTCGTAAAAATTTTAACATGCTATACGAAAAATAAATTTTGAGTAAATACTATGAAAATAAATCATAAAATCAAGACAACAGAAAATATTTGCAATGTCAACTCTTGAAAGTTCTTTTCTTTTTCATTTTCTGTCAATGGAATTGACAGAACATTAGACCATTGATCAACACAAAAAGTTATGTTGTGTTTTCTCGAGTAGAGTCTATGCTTACTAAATTTTTTATTGATTTCTATACAGTTTCCTTTCATTCATTATTTAAAAAAAAAAACTAACTGTACCTAGCCTTCAATCATATTTAAATTTTCATTTCTTCTATTCGTCCAGAGATGGCGCTAAACAATAGTTTTTACTTGCCACTAGATGTCACTTTGTATGAGTTTATACTACTCGTTAATAGATGGCGTAAGATGAGTCGTTATGTTATTTTACTTTTTGGAAAAATCAGTTATTGTACTTGAAGAAAATCTCGATGCCCATCAGAAAATCAATCTTAATTCACCGTAAAAATAAGTTTATCTAAGTTTGATAAACAAACATAATTATATTATTATAATTCATAAAATTATTTGTCATCATAATCGTAAATTCTAATGAGACAACTATAAACCGGTACAATCGAGTACCAACCCATGTTCCTTTGTTTAGCAATTAATTCATACCAAGGAATAATGGCATGCATAAGTTCATATCGCTTGAAAATTATCATTGAATAAGAGTAGAAAACAACTTATTTGATGGTAACACCTAGCATAGGTAGGTCCTTCGAGATATATTTGATTAACCCTACATGGCTATATTACCTATTACTATGACACCCGCTTAAATAAAATGCAATCTATAAATTGGATCTATATGCTGGCATGCAAACATTGCAATAAACGAAATCGCAACACACTCTTATTTTTTTGTAGAAACCGGTTTTTTTTTGTGTTTTTTAATATAAATTCGTTTGCACATTTAAAATAAACAATCCTATCCTACTTTATAAACGTATAAGTTTGGGTAATTTGTTGCGAATCTTCGCAACGGCTTAATCGATTTGAATGAAATTTGGAACAGGTATACCTACCTAGTTTTGACCTAGAACTACTTAGGTTACTTTCTAGTCATTTACCGTGCGGGCAGAGGCTAGTTTAACGTAAAATATAATAATAATAATAACACTTATTTTCCAGAAAACATTTATTTTCCATAGTTTCTTCAGGTTTCTTAGAAATTTATATTTGTAGTGAAAACTATTAAATAAATAATAATAATGCTGGACATTTTCACAAAGCATCATCTAGCCCCAAAGTAAGCAGAGCTTAAGAACTACGTGACTGATATACTAATTATTATACAAAGAAAACACTATATTGAATAGTCTTGTAAGATACTGGCACATTTAATTTATAATACCTACTGAGAGACATAGAATTGCCAGACATAGTTAAAGAGATGATAAAACATTATAGAGGTAAATTTAACAATATGTAGAAAACTAAATGCTCGCTTACAAGAAATGCCAAGCTTAACATTTTACAAGAAACCCTTGAGCATCGTTATATTTGGAGTAAACCAATAATGCACATTATTGACATTAACATCAGGAGAAATCTAATAAGACAGTTATTTCAGCTAAGTTGCTAAGTTCGCAAGCTCCTTTGGGTCGCAATTAATTCATTACCAGGGGTCGGCAATGCCATGGGTCTATAGCGAATACACTAGTATCTACACATCGCTTTGAGTCGGGACATTAGCGGTACCGATGTCCACTCAAGACGGTCCGTTATGGCGCACATCTTAATATTTAGGGCTGTCAAAAAACACAAAAAAAATCTAATAGGCACAGTAAAAAGAAGTAACTTTCAACGACATTTATATACGTTGTTTATTATTTAATGGTGTCTTTAATAGAAGGGTAATTTATATAGGTAGGAATACCGGCATACGTATCTACGTCATTTTGGTAATAATAAAAAACACTTTAGCTAATAAAACTTAGGCCTATAATGGCCGACTATCTCTTGTAACATGATAGTTTGACTTTATTGGTAAAGCTTCTTACAAGAAGGAAGGTAAATATCTACTTACAATAAAAAAACACTTTGTTGAGGATACAATATGAAAAACACTTATGTGTTGCAGAAAACAATTATGATGTTACGGTCTATGGCTAGAAGCGATCTCTGCCAGACAACTAGTTATAACTAATCTTAATCTAATCTTAGACTTTACTCATCGACAGCGAGGTTGAGCGATATCCACCATCCTGAACCTCCCTGAATTAGTGATAAACTTTATATCAGGGGACAGCATATACCTCCCCACCAGTCCATGCTGGTTATGCTTAAACTAATACTTAGTACGAAGATTCATCTTCTCATTAGGGGGTGGTCAGAAGCACGTCCAAACTTTGTGTGGCATATGCTTTAGTTTTAAAAGGAAACGTAAGGCAGAGGGATATACAATTTAATCAAAATATAGGTAAACATAAAGGCTTCTTAAGAAAAAATACATATCTTTTTCAATGTATTGATTAACATTTTGACTCAGAAGTGATAATTAAACGCCCAAGAGTCACTCACAACCATTGTTTGACTCGATACTAGAATTCCCTGTATCAAAGGTATCAGGAACTACTAGTATCTTGGTACCACAAAACCCAGACCCGGAACATATATCTACCGAAAATGCAAACATTTGTCCCGCAGCGGGAATCGAACCTTCTTGCGTCTCATTCACTTCTTTCTTATTCATATCATCCTTTACGCAATCCATCAAACTTTTCGAAGATTTCTACTTTTTTCGAAGTCGTTATAATGAAAATAAAGCCGAGGTTCTTCGTTCTTAACAAAGAAAATTAATTTATATAATAATATTAAAAATCCCGTCGCCAACCCTAGCCTAGCAAGGGGAAGTTCCCCCACTAATTTGCTAAGATTCGCGCAGCCCGCATCTTTGATTAGAAATCTGATGGCCGCATCGACTGCTCAGTCCGCGGAGGCAAATTGTTCGGTTATAGAATAGATAGCTCGTTGATTGATCGAATAATTATATTTTGATTAGATGAATAAGGCCCTTGCTCAAAAAAATACAATTATAAAACCGACTTCTAATATCGAAAAGTTAATTTAAAAAAGTCTAATATGAAATTTCCCCTTATGGATGGAATTTTCTATGGTACCCTTTAAGTATACCATGCCTATTAAAAAAATAATCAATTAAATCGGTTCACAATACACAAACAAAAAAATCACATACTGACGAATTGATTGATAACCTTCTCCTTTTTTGAAGTTGGTTAAAAAAGGTACATTTTGTTTTTTAATATGTACTTAGATTTTAATAGTCGTGGTCTGCAACCTTTCGTTCATATTTTCCCCCAGTATTGTGTTGACGGACGAGCCCTCTGAGCTAATTTTAACCGACTTCGAAAAAAGGAGGTTTCAAGTAAGAACGTATTTTACTGATTGTATACACAAATTAGGATTTGTCGATACTAGAACTACTACTTGTCTTTCGTAAAAGTATAAAAAAAAGTATTTTTAATATTCGGAACAAGCTTATGAGTAACAAAATAGTAGTAGAAAAACAACCAGTAGTGTATTCTAAAATGATAACCAAACCACGATAACTTCAATTCTATAATAAATGTATATGTATAAAGTCCCTGTTTCATACAAGCTTGTCGGTTTAGAATGTCTCCAATTTGGTCAGAGTATACATTCGCCGAGTTTTTCCCCTTTCAACTATACCACTCACACTCGCCTTGTATATTTTGGTAATATTTTTTCATCCACCCTTTCTATATGCCCAAAATATTATTATTGAAAATATATTATTATTATTATATTACCAGCTGATCCGAAAGAGGTTGTTCTGTCCTTGAATGTGACAGATACAAAACGTCAATTCGACAACCATAGATAAAATAACCGTTACGTTCGACAAACAAAATCAGTTTGTACGGGAGGAACAAAGTTCTATTACATATTCCGTGTAATTTTTCAAATTTTTATTTCCATAATAAGCTAATTCGTACTACTACGAATATTATAAAAAAAAAGTAGTTAAATCGTTCCAGTCGTTTTCAAGTGATGAATAACATTTCTTTTTTATTGATATAGATCGAAGGATACCTATAAATAAACATGCTTACCTTGTCCTACGTCTAACTTCTACAAAATTATTTACTATCAGTTGCCTGAGTTTCGAAGTCTTAAAGTTATTAATGCTTCGATGTTTAGGAGATAGACCTGCCGAGGCCCGGCTGGCTTATTAAGTGTTAAACCGTTCTAGAGTATGAGGCTGTATGTGCGTTTTGAATATTTTGCATTTCTTTGAGATTTTACCTGTAACTGTAACAAATTATACAGACTATGGAGCCCTTAAAAGAGAAGGAAAGTTTTTTCTCTTTTATGCCGATTACTCTATGGTCGTATTCATATATTTTTTTCTTTTTTGTGTAAAGGATGTCTCATAAAATAGAAATCAGATAAGTATTTTTACTAAAGTACTTTTACTTTTTCTTGAAAACCTAAATGCATTAACCTGCGAGTTTATGGCTATTATTTAAGGTAAAATTTTGGCAGTGCTCAGAATTATAAAGTCGCTTTTTTGCCTTGAAAAAATATTTTTATTTTTTTATAAATCACTAAGTGCCTTATGATATTCACTTCTAAAGGCCCGGTCAAACTGACGCGGTGGCGATCAAGAGTAAAAGTTTGACAACGTTCATGTCAATTTACTGATCGCCACCGTCCCCCCGTGACCGCGCCAGTTTGCGCGACCCTTTAAGTTTGTAACTTAGCAAAGCTCGTAGAATATTTAAGACAGTATCTTTTTTCATACATAATCCTGACTCCATACTAGATATCACTGTTTATCAGGAGTAAGCACTAAGAATACTATGGTATTTACCACAATACATACCCGGAACAATCTGCAGAACACGCATTTGTCACGCAGCGGGAATCGAATTCGGACCTCTTGCGTCTCAGCGTCAGTTTATTTGAAGATTAAACACTTCTCTCCGTTACAGCATCATACTAGTCGAAAGACGTAGAGCAAGTTGTGCCATCTCAGGTAATAAGTAAGCTACTGTTTCAGCTTAAATGCTCAGGCTAGCCTCGCAAACACCGCACTCTACTTTATAAGGATGCCTACAAATAATATTTAAATGTATCGATATCGATGTTTTTGTAATGTCACAAAATACCACGTAATTTATAAAAAAATATGCATCAACTTCCGTCTTTTTATGGTTACCCTTGATTCCCTAAATAATGCAGTTACAAAGTAACTGTTATCTAATCAGTCAGAGTATCCATGTTGCGACCGCTTTACTATAGCATCTCATATAAAAACGAAAATAAAATATTTCCATTAAAAAATATTTCCATTATCCCCTAATCGGAAATAGTTATTGCCAGTTGTTCCCTGATTCACGTTTTTGCCATCTATAGTTTGAAATCAAAGATGGCGAGCACGAATTGTATAGGGTTTTTCATTAAGCATGTCCTATCTTTAAATTTAAATAAAACAAAGTGTGTGTGAGATATTATCGAAATTATTTATTTATTTGAAAGATGTAGTGATGCCATTATATGTGGAATATGACATCATTTAAATGTCTGCCACGGCTTCTCTGGATAGAGCGCATGCGTGATATCCAATTTTCCATGACTTTTGCACATAAATCAGGCTAAATTTGAAAATAAAATCGCTGTGGTATTTTTAGTTAAAACCGCTGTGGTTTGTGGTTTATTCGCATAGACCTGCGACTTAAGAAAACCCCACAAGAAAAAGTCTAGCGGGGTTAAGTCACACGATCTCGGTGGCTGTGGTCTGTGAAAGGCCGAGTGGCTTGTGAGCGACGCGAAATCGACTGCCTCGGATTCTCCTGCACACTCTCACGGACAGCGGCGATGTTTTCGGCAGACCTTGCGTTTCGTTGACGTACGGGTGTTGGTCGATCATTTACCGAACTAGTGGACTCAAATTTATCCACCACACGACGAATAGTCCTCTCGGTAGGACGATTATGGCGACCGTAAAATGGGCGAAGCGCGCGGTGCGTTGCCCGAACAGAACACTTATTTTGATAAAACAATTTTATCATTTGCACGTGTTGTTGAATGCTATAGCTATCCATGATGATTTGGCAAAACAGAATGAATAAATGACAACCAATTTGACAGATGTAGCTTCAACAAGATGGCCGTTACCAACTGCCAAAGTTCGGACGTGCCTATTGGAAGACCCTTTATATTCTAAAATTCGTTAACAGGGTTCAGTTTTTACTGATTTGGGGGAAAATGTGGTCCATACCAAGACTAAATTGGAAGCACAAAGAAATCGTTTAATTTTATCTATTTTTGTATATGGCGGATTCGTCGTCAGTAATTTTTTAAAGAATTTTATTTGAGAAATGTCACGCTATTATCCCAGCTAGACTACCTCTCTAGCACGCCGTTCTTTACGGCGCTAGGCTAAAGATCCAGTAATCGATAGTGGCCAGTGAGATAACTTGTCCCCTCACTGGCCAAACTGTTGGTCAGTAAGCGAGTTGTATACTTTCTTCATCCGTAAGTCCGGTGTTTGGCAACTTCAAAACTTGTCGATTTATTGAACAGTTAACAATAGTGGAATTTATAGTTTGTCTTCACACAATGCCGTGAACTTTATAGTGGCGGCGATATAAATCTGAAACTTAAACTATTTGACTTGGACTTGAAAGAGCTGCTACTTACGTAGGTTCTGTGATAGTCGTGGATTTATCTGTGGCGCAGTGAACGATAGTCCGCCTTAAACCGCATCGTGACAAATGTTTGTATGATCTGCAAATATTCGTCTGCGGTCTGGGTGTTTTCTATGAATGTATTTACAAAAAAAGTATATAAGTAGTATGTCAGTCATGTAATTCCCATAATACAAGCTCTGCTTAGTTTTTGGCAAGATAGCATCATCTTGCCAAAAACTAAGCAGAGCGTGTGATTTATTATTATTTATTTATTTTTATTTATTTGTATCATATTAATATAACTTCTAGCCATATGATATGGAAGTACGTACCATTTTTTTAACAAAACAAATGTCTAATTAGTTTTGATCCGAAAGCAAGAAAGAAAAATAATATGAGTAAAAATAAGTAGGAAGGTACATAAATACAGTACATACATAAATTACATTAAATAGAGAAGACAAGGAAAATATATTACTATAGTAGTCTACTGTAGTTATTATTTTTTTTTTTTTAGTCTTTGGGCAAACGAATAAAAAATTGTGTTTTCATAAAATCGAAACAGAAAATTGAAGTTGCGTGCTGAGTGTTACGTAAAAAAATATAAGAATAAAAAAAAACAGAAGATAAAAACAAGTCTAACGAATCTTACGTTCGGGCAAAGCTAGTAGTATTAACATTGTCATTCAGCGTGATAGTGCAACCAGCATTGAGACGCTTTCATCAGGTAGTAATTTGGATAATCCTATCGGTTGTCTGCAACCGTCTTCAGATTACTATTTCATTACAGCAATTTATATTAATAAAAGCTTTGTGTGACTCTCTGACTTACAATCAATACACAGTAAGTCAGGTTGTCTGAAAGAGCTTTTAAGTATTAATACTATCCATTGTTATTTAAGCTTTTGTTTATTTTATTGTATACTACGTACAATAAAGTATTTTAATTCATTCACTCATTCATTCTAATTATAAGTCTTATAAGCAAATGAAAGGAAACTATTTAATGTTTTGAGCCCGTATATGCGTTGTATAACCTCTTTACGGTAAACGCGTATATGTACTATATGTTTGTCTATTAACATTTATCTCTGTAACGGCTTATACGATTGAAATGTGGTAATTCGCAGGTCTTGAGTGGGGAATAGATGTTGGAAAACATTTCGGGACATAATAGTCTAAGTATACAATATATAAATAGATTACTGAATCAATCATAGATTGATGTGGTATATTATTATTATTTTATTCTTTATTTCACAAAAAAAAAGATAAAAAAAAAAGGTAGGCTTGATGCTAAAAGCATTTTCTACGTGCCAATCTGGAAAAGTTATCCTAGTGGTGCCCATTTTCTACCCACACGTATTAAATTCCAAGTCCTGCCAAAAAAATAGTCCCCCAACAAAATGTATAACGTACAAGCCCGTCCATACTCTAAAACTATCCAAGAAGTCAAATTCCTGTAAACTATACATTAATCTGTGCAGTCGAGGTTGCCAAAACTCCCCTGCAATTTATACGCAAAGGGAAGTCTTGCTTCCCGCGTCACAATGGCGACGAATCCGCTTCCTGTGAACCAAGTATTCATATTAATGCTTCCTTGGTCTTAGTTATCTGGTCTTAATATATTCACGTTAGAATTCATGCTTTGTGGGACACCGTTTGTGAGATTCTGTCAGATGAATAGAGCGATGCATGAAATTTACTTTGGTTGTGGTGAATCTCAAGCGAGGAAAGGAGTCTATACTGCCTTTATTCAGTTTCCATACATAGAAGTTTAATGAAATCTTTAGATATCTGTTTTATTATTATTACCTACGTATTGTTTTGTCAAAATATAATTAAAAAGAATAGCCTTGTTTTCTTGCCTTTCTTTCCTGGCTTGGTCGCCATTTACTGAAATAGATCTCACAAATAGCAAGTTAACCAAGGCACCCAACAACGCAGTGTAGGAAGGCCTCTCACCTAATGAACCGATTACATCGTAAAGGTTGCGGGTAGTTGTTGAATGAAGGATCGTTCTTTTTTTTCGTTCAGATTTTGAACACCTCCCCCAGGCTTATCTCTAGCTACAGACGTCTACAGTCTGTATGATGGTGATGACAAACAACGCGTTAAGTTTTTTCTATGCATACTTCTCTTTCCTACCTAAAAAAATAGTTGTTTTTAGTAAAAATAGAGGACTAGAGGGTTAATACTAGTAAGTCTTTATGGTATAGATTCTCTATAAAGTAAACAGTTAAAAAGTAGAAGTCTAGTCTAACTGTTGGTAATTTAATAATTGAACATAATATTGTGTTGAGTCTGATTAGATTGCTAATCATCACTTTTCATACAAACGTACTTCGTTTATGCCGCCATTTTTAATCTTTAATATTTGTGAACAGTAAAGTTTCTATTGAGAAAATTCGTCATAATCTCTAGATTATACTAGAGTCAAAGGATATGTGGTGCCTACAAGACCTATCAGTTTTCGAACCTTTCGAGTCAAGATCATTTTTCGAACCTTCAAACAAAAAAACTCCAAACTAACTACATGCCAGTATCAAAAATGATTTTTTTTTTGAAAAACAAGGAAGTGGCGTAACGAGTGCCTCTAGGGCATGGCGCCGGCGTTGTCTCGAAAGTTCTTAACCTCATTAAATACCCAAACTCACGGCATTTACATAAGGAAAAGATAAAGACAAGACGCGGTTCCCCTAGCCGCCATTTTACATTTTTGAATATCGAAGGGGAGAACTCCCCAACTCCCCATTCTTCGTATCGAGATTTGCGAATTTATTGCGCTCACTCAGCGAACGTTTCATTGCGTAATTTCAATTGTTGGGGTATTTTTTTCTTGCACCCTTCGTTTTCGCGAAGTCATTGATTCGCCAAAGTTACCAACCAAACGACATGATGTTAATGTTATTGCTTTTTACATTTTTTATTTTATTTTATTTCAGTTTCATGACGTTGTTAAAGTTGGGAATATATTTCACAAGTATCGTTAGTAATAACTGACAGTTATAAATAATACATCTAAATTGATGATATAATTGGTGGCTCGATGCGTGACCTGATAGCTGACTCTTATCTGGGTCAACGCATTAGCATCGCTATTCAGCGTGGCAATGCCAGTCAGAATTTTGGGAACGCTTTCGTCTAGTAGTGATCTGGAACAGTTGATCTATCTTAAGATCGTTTGTATCGGTCTTTTGATAGATAGCTGTTATTTTTTTTATTTTATTGTACATGTATGAATAGATTTATAAATACTAAAATACAATGTGATGTAGTAATATCATTATAGTGTTATTTTTTTTATTTATAAAAAAACAGCAATGTGAGAGTAAGAAGCAATGACAATTAATAATTAGTATTTAAGTTTTAGTATTTAAAATGTGAAAGTATGGAAGTTCGTTGCTTGTAATATTCTTAGCTGCTGAACCGATATCACTGAAATTCAGAACCAGTTAGGGTATCATTTTAGAATATTATGACGACTATTATACCAATTATTACAACATCACGTACCATATTATTTTACAAATTCCTCATGAGGAAGAAGCAGTCAACGAAACGTCTCAGGAGAATTAGAAAAGTACGTTGTATAGTCGTAAAAATATTCTAAAATTATACCAATCTACTGTTCCAAATTTCACCCCAACCTGTCCAGCTGTTACGGAGATTATTAGCAACATCCAAATATCTATACATACAAACTTTGATATCTATAATATTAATAGGATTAACTAGGTACATAAAATTGTTACTCAACTTTATCAGTATTTACTAAAAACGACAACAGAAACTAACTAACGACAAATTAAATAAATAATATCCTAAATTGATACCAAACTAAGATAATTTCAATTCAGTGAGTGAAGCCGTGGGCAGAAGTTAGTTTCTTTTGATTATTGTGATCCTTCTCTGTCGACGTCAAAAACATTTTCTTGCGCCATCTCTATGCGAAAACATAACCTATTTCTGCAATAATAAGGCTTATAATAGTACTTATAATGAAAGAAGTGTGCGTCTGACAATTGAGTTAATAAATAACGTTATTTTAACGGAAATAAAGGTTACATTCAATAGCTAGTTTTGTGAATTAAGTTGTTGGGACTCAATAAACAATGTACCTTATAAATAGATTAATTATTTTAGTTACAATACAGTAACTAAAATAAATAATTACAATAGTTTTGAGTGAAACAATATTAAATAAATAATAGTCCATTTTGAAACGAAAAACAAGCTCATTCATATTTTTTGAGAAGACGGAGCCATACAAAAACAGTTATAAGTAATTGAACATTCTTCAGAATAAGGCGATTTTGTTTTGACCTACAATTTATGTCGGGGTAGGTACCAATGCTTGCAGCATTTAGCAGCAGTATAATCTATAGTAAGTAACCTACAAATTTTCATAACTGTTATTATAATTTTTAGATGATTTTACTTTTTCATTTCCAAAATACATTATCTATACTAATAATAAAGTTATTAAGTTTTTTTATTTTTTTTGTTTGACCGCGCAATCTCTGGAACTACCAGTCGGATTTGAAGAAATCTTTTTGCATTTGATAGCCCCATTATTGAGGAAGGTTAAGCTACGTCCCTTAGGAGCCGAGCAAAAGAAGTTATAGCGTGGACGGGCGATGCGATGCGGTGAGTCGGTCGGGAGCCGAGGGCGGCCATGGCACTAGCTTATGGTAGGCTGATGAGTCAATTCAATTCAATTCAATTTCAATTTCTCAGAAGGCACATAATATCATTGTACATAGTACAGTACATATCATCATAGTCATTGTTTAATATTTACTTACTTTTTGATATAGGTACTAGGAATAGGGGTAGACACTTTGTTCATTTGTAAATAAATAAATAATGCTGGACATTTTTCACAAAGCATCATTCAGCCCCAAACTAAGCAGAGCTTTTTTTGTGGGAACTGCATGACTGATGTTCTACTTATATATTTTTTTGTAAATAAATACACATTATACATAGAAAACACCCAGACCCAAGACCAATATTGCAGATCGTACAAGCATTGGCCCGCCGTGGTGGGAATCGAACCAGCAACCTTCTGCGTCTCAGGAGAGCTTTCACCCACTGCGCCACAGAGAACGTGGTTCTTTATAGGTAGAACTTTGTAGAAATGATAGTGATTTTTCAAAGCTTCGACCCTAGCGGAAGGGACTTCATAAAGGTTTCTCTCCCAGACATTAAAATACCCACTTCATTAGAACATGACATGTCTCGGTCCGTACGGACAGATCTAATTTATCTTACAAGCGTCCTTGCTGGTATCTACCTCTGGACAACGTTTCATTTACATAAGAATAGGGTCTGTGCCTTCTTAAATTGACATTATGGTTCGTGGCAAAGTGCCTGATTGTTTTGAAGAACACTGCTCTTACAAAAAAAAAAAGATTTTTGTTTTTTGCTTAAGTAAAAAATTTTTATTTTTATTTTTTTCAATTTTTAAAAACAATTTCATATTGCTTGAAAAAATTAAATTCATTATTTTGCACCTGGTATAAACAAAACATACACAACATACAATTATTATTTTTTACAAAGTTTGAAAGCGCCCTACCTGTTTTTCCATAAGCGATTGCAGCGTCCTCTGGTGACTTGTGAAGATAAGACCTACCTAAAACTATACTCGATTGCAAAAAACCTCATTATTAAATGATGACCGAGGATCGGAAAGGTTGCGTCTAGAGTCACAACCCTTCATCAACTAGTAAATAATTGATGATCTTCAAACGGCTGAACAGATGTTCTTGAATTATTGCTAAGAAAATTCTCAATCAAATCGCCTTTCAATGAAAAAAAAAACAAAATCGCTTTATCCGTTTGGGAGCTACGATGTCACAAACAATTATCATACCTATTACTGGACATTTTCACACAGCATCATCTAGCCCCAAAGTTAGCAGAGCTTATGTTATGGGAACTACATGATTTATATACTACTTACCTATATATATTTTTTTTGTAAATATATATATATTATATATACGAATGCACTTATAAAAATGTCACTCCTCTGTTTGTTCAAAAATATTGAAAATATTGAAATATTGTGTATTTGTGTTTCAAAAATACACTAGATCTTACCTCTAAGAATATAAACGATATCTTCCAAACAGATTAGTGATAATGAATTGCGTTCAAGTTATTATAGTTGAATGTTGACAAATGTATCTTCTAAGGATCTGATAAGCTAGGGCGGCTAGGATAGGGCGGGCGGGCCGCGGCTAGAGGGCGGCATATCCGCCGGAAATGCTAGCAACGGTGCCTACACATCGCTAATTGCAAATCAAGTTGCTAACTTAATATGATTCCTGATATTGCATCATAGTACCTTCACACTAACGCAGAAATTAATATGTATAAATCAAGGCACCTTAAAATATTAGTAAATATCTTATGGGTAGGAGAACCTACATAAGAGTATAACTTTTTTAATTCATAAATAAATTTTTCACTTGTCTTGCTCTAAAAGAGTGCTTCTCATGCTTTGTGTCATTTTAGCTGAGCGTAGGTGGGTGGCCTTAAGTGTATTATTAAACCTCCTAAAGTATTCTTTTTTTTTAAATTTTTCTTTTTTATCAATATAATACAAAATACATATAATTTTTCTTAACCAAAGACTCGGCTTTTCGACATTCCATTTTTTAAATAATTTCTTAATACAATAATTTATTTATTTTTTGAAAATGGAACTGCAAGCTACCTACATTGCTGCATTTTAATACCTGTGATAATAAATAGCATCCCTAACTTATCTGTGGCTGCACTAGTGCTTCTTGGCGATCGTTCAATGTATATACAAAATCCATAATCAAGAAGTGAAATGAAATTCAATGTATATGCGTCAGTGCGTTTGTTAACAAGAAGGATTTTTATAAAAAGGTGGTATTGCGTCGAAATCTTTTGAAATTTTACTATAACATATAAGTTGTTTTTTTTTCGCAATCAACGTGAAAATATTGTATGAAGTGGCTCGTTTTAGTTGTTGTTAAATAATCTACTTCATATCTTCTAAATATTAAACATACTAATACTAGAACATAAAAACAAATATAACTATCAAAAGTTAATAGGTTTTCATTGAAATGAAAATGAAAAAACATTCATTCAGCACGACTTATAAAAAAAATATGAAAACTATCAATATTATAAACGCGAAAGCATTCATTTTGTTGCTAATAACCTCCATAACGACTGAACCAATTTGTAACCAATATTATTCTGACTAATACACGGGCGAAGCTGATGTAGTTAGAGTCCAAACATTATACTTTGTGCTTGCACTACGTCTTTTATAAGTGGTTTCATATTATGTGTGTTTAAATATTCCCGGACAACCTGTAAAATAATCAATCACAGTTGAATGCAACATAGCATACTGAAATATCTCTTCATACATTATGGGCAAGCGAGGCGTGTAATGGATCTAGCAGTCTGCTATTGAAGGCGGGCGACCCGCTGAGACGAGTTACTTGCCGGACACAGCACTGGCGCAAGTCACTGGCGCCAGCGACCAAATAACAATGAGCTTACAGGCAACATTTGAAATTTTTAAAATGACTTTTTCATGTTTGCAATATATTGTCAAAATGGGATAAAATAGTTCCATTGTATTGAATTGTCGAGAAGGATCAGCGCCTTGCGTGGGGCATTTCTGTTCAGCTTGACTCATAAGTTGGCTGAGTATCTATTTGTTTTTAAATGTCATAATATTATATTTCTAGATCTTAGTTTTTTTTAGATCGTGCCTATTGTTTTTCGTTCAATTTCATTTCAACTTGAAGCCACTAATAGCCACTTGCTTCGATTCTATCAAACGTTTCCGAAGTTTAAAAAATAAAAATTTATGTCAAATTTCCAAATAATTATGGAAAAACAATGAACCCTTTGAATTTGTGCGGTCTTAAACGAAGAAAATATTCCAAATCGAGTTAAGTTCTTAACTTGCTTAAGACAGATAAGTAACAGGTTTTTTAAAAAAAATACTGGTTGTCGGTTTCCTCATCACGTTTCTTTCTCCGTTTTGAGCATATGTACATTTTTAAGTGGATACATCCATTGATACACGACCGGGTTCGAACCCACGACCTCCGGATCGGAAGTCAGCCCGCAAAGCCAACACTGCTCTTGTGGAATAACATAAAGCTACTATCATCCAGAAACACTGCGCGTGCGCAACATTGGACCGAATCAGCTTAAATATACTATAACCTGACCCTCTTAAAAAATAAGAAACGTAAAAAGAGTCCTTCAGAGCAGGCAATGCCCCAGGAGTTGCAGACCTGATGGTAACCGCTTTCCATCAGGTAAGTCAAACGTACTTTTGTCTCGTAATAAAATAGAAAAAAACCTTTCACTTAGACCACGGCATGTTATATCTAGTCCACCTACTTGGCAACTGATAAGTGAACGACAGACGGTGGGCGGAGGGAGCGAAATATTATCTACCTCTGTAACCAGTCACAAACAATTCCGCAGGTATATATTTACTAGCCTCTGCCCACGGCTTCGCCCGCCAGGTACCCGGATAAAAGGTAGCCTATATGTTATTCTGATGTATAAGCTATATTACTGTAAAGTTTCATCAAAATCCGTTCAGTAGTTTTTGCGTGAAAGAGTAACAAACATCAATCCTCACAAACTTTCGCGTTTATAATAGTAGTAGGATTAGTGAGCCAGCTTCAATCACGCATGTGTTGGCCTAGTGGGCGATACCCCGACCTCTGATCCGAAGGTTCGAACCCGGAAATGCACCAAAGGATTTTTCCATTAGAAAAAATATGTGAGAACCGTCTAAAACATATAATAAACTAGCTTCTGCCCAGGGCTTCGCCCGCATTGTACCCGGATAAAAAGTAGCATATGTGTTATTCTGATAAGCTATATTACCTTAAAGTATCATCAAAATCCGTTCAGTAGTTTTTGCGTGAAAGAGTTACAAACATATCCTCACAAACTTTTGCGTTTTTAATAGTAGTAGGATCTTTAGAGCGCTAAGTAATGTCTATTCCAAATTTAATCTAAATCGATTGGATCGTTACGAATATTATCGGCAGCGACTAACGTAATTAGAATATATGTTACCTATAATCTTCGACGCAGCCAAAGTCGCTTAGCTTTTCGATAGTAATTTTATATTTTACCTACAAAATAATAAATACACGCATGTCTGCTTATTGAAATTGATGTATAAATTAATCTTATACTCCCCCATCGCAAAATGCCGCGGTTTGCGGTCTTTATTCATATCCAAACTATCCGAATATTGAAATCGATCAGTTACAGTGGTAAGGCACCCTTTATTGAATTTGCTTTATTTATTTACAATGATATAAATTACTCTGACTAGTAACCCCTACTCGAGTAGGGGGTACTTGGTATCCTCCCGGATCTGCGCACTAAGTGTGGTTCTGAGGATTACAGTCGTGAGCGTGTTGTTGTTCTATTTGCAGTGAATCGTGCAGTTAATTGTGTAAAATATAGCTTTTCCTAACCTCAAAGGTTTGCTGGAAGAAAACTCTTCTTTGTATGTACATACCTGTCCCTTATGGAAGTGTGTTCAAAACACAAAAATAAACAGGCTTACGATTGTTTTCCCCATGGTGGACATCATCAGATACATACTCAGTGAGTAGATCTTTGAGGATACCAAGTAGGGGATAGTTAGAGGCACGTCCAAACATTTGGTATATGCCCGCGTTTTGCAAGTAGTAAGCATTCCACGTGACAGGTTGCAAGCCCATCGCCGCTTATTGGAACACTAACTGTTTTCACATGCCTTCGAATTTTAAGTTCTAGGGCATGCCGGTTTCCTCACGATGTTTTCCTTCTTCGTTGTGAGTACGTGTTAAATAATGACTAAAATACATATTTGTAATACAAACAGCTTCATTAAAACATGTAAATGACACGGCCTAATTTCTTTGATCGTCAAAACTGAAAGGTTCATTTCTGATGGCAAGAGGCTGAAGAGGTCTACTACATCTTAAGAATATCTTATTTATGCAATATAGTAACAAGATAAAATAAAATATATATTTTATAAAAAAAAAACAACCTCGGCGTGTCACTCAAGTCAATAAACACTTTAACACTATTGGTTAACGAAATAACCTTTAAAATGAATTATGACTAAAAAATTGTACCTATGACATGATATTAAAAATAACTAAACTACTACTTACAAATGCATTATACAAAAAATATATACATAATTAATAAGCGTACGAATTAAATCGTCCTCAGATCTCACTTTCCCTAATACATGTCAAAGTCAACAGATGGGGAAAAATGGTACTTAGATGATATATAGATGTAAGTCCGTAAGTCCATGCATTATTTCTAAAACGCTTGAAGCAAAAGCTTAAATTAAAAAAACTCCGTCTTCCAAGACGCGCCTGACATCAAACAAAATCAGCGAGCAAAGGGTTGACTTACATTCATTCTAACCCTTACATTAAAAAAAAAACCTTCAAGTAAAGACGCAATTACTTCTCAGCAAAAATATTAACTGCATCTCAAAAATATTTAAGAGAAAGAAATAAGGTTGGATATGGTGTGTCTATTTGGTATTTTTAAAATGTTTCATGGCCAGCTAAAAGCTGAGCTGTATCAAAGAAATTCTCCTAATGAATCTATTGATAGCTCAGCCTGTGTATGTGTTTTAAGTATTTTTTTAGATACACAAACGGAGACTGCGTCTGTGTGGGTGCAAGAGGGTGATGCCAAGAGATGCTTTCTTCGAACCCTCGTTTCTTATACGGGGTGTGAGGTGAGTTGGTCGTAGCTATAAAAGTTTTTCGGTATGTATAAAAATACTTATATATAATACTTGTTCAATGGCCCTAGATAAAACATTTGGCGCATTTTAGAGGAATAATTATTTAAGAAACTATAATGTCTATTGCCACAGCATTTGGTTGGGGAAGAGATAGAGATGGGATTCCTTTTTTTTTTGGTTTTAAATACATCTGTTGGACGAGTAGCTCTTGAGACGCAAGAGGAGCTATTCCCGCTGCAGGGAAAATGTTTGCATATTCTGCAGATGTTAGTTTCGGGTCTGGGTATTGTGGTATCAAGGTACTTTAAAGCTCTTGATATATATGATACAGGGAATCTTAGAGTGGAGTCAGGACTATGTATACATTGGGTGTTAGAAAATAAAAATATAATGACAAAGTATTGATCACAAAAAATCGTGTTACAATGGATTCTTGCGCGAGTTTTTGTCTTAGTCAATGAAATCACAAGGATCATATAGAAACGTCAACTTAAAAACTAGGTGAATTTAAAATTTTAAAGTGAATTTACGCCGATTCCTCGCGCGCGCCCCTCGTTTCTTTGTGCTCGAAATACCAAACTTAAGTCATTAAGATGAAAAATTACTGTACCTACTGATGTGAAATTTAAATAGTGTAGTAATTTATATTAAATTTGTTTTTTAATGGTTTTTTTTTGTCATGAACTACTTATTATGAATGAATTAACTAACGTGTAAGTAATCAGTCTCTTCTAATAATATTGGTGTTAAATATCCAGCATTATAATAATTAATAAAAAATAAATTATGAATAAAAATAATATCAATGTTTGATAGTGATAGAGTTGGCAATTATTCCCAACGATCAAGACTACACGCACCCGCGACAAATCACCCTTATTTCACTCGAGTCGGCCGATCGTCTCAGCACACGCACACGCTCACACATCCACGCACACACGCGCATACAGGGGTGCGGGCCCTTGCAAAACTCCTCCTTTATATTTTCTTTGTTGTGTAGAAAAAATAGTAGTAAGGGGGATGCCAAAATCGATATTGAACGCGGTATATATTGAGTGTTTTGATTTTTTTGTTTACTTTTGGTTGCTAGTAATCATAATCTTGACCGTTTTTTATTTATCTATTAAGTTTTTTGAGGATAATTTGATGCTTAATAGGAAAATATGATTTGATATTTAATATCAAATCATATTTTCCTGTTAAGCATCAAATTTATTTATCTATTAAGTTTTTTGAGGATAATTTGATGCTTAATAGGAAAATATGATTTGATATTAAATATCAAATCATATTTTCCTACGTACCATAGACATAATTGTTTCGAAATAGACATTTTCATACATTTGTGACATTACAAACTGTCAAAACTTTTACTGTCTGTCGTAATGAGAATTTAGACCCGGGGATGTTATTATTACTACATATATGTAATTAATACTTATAAAAGGTTTTGTCTGAAAATTTCAGATTTAAATCAGGTCTTATACGAGTCGTTATAGCCTTATTGATATTTAATTAAAAAACTTAGATACCAATTATGCCTAAAACACATTCATAAACCATTTCGTCTACACAAACTATATTTTTAATTCAAATTTTATATGTTCGATCTTTCTCGTTCCAAATTTAAACTCGCCATCTGCAAGGAAGTCGAGCAAGTTATGCTCGCCTTTTGTTTATTTTATTTAATATTTTTGCTTGTATTCAGTTGTTTCTTTAAGGTTATTCACGTGGTAACTAATTAGGGAAAAACCTTTATTAGATTGATTATGTATTTTTAACGGTAACTTTGTTTAAAAGTGCCCCTATTCTATTTTTGTTTCCCAAATATAAATTAATAAATTATCAATAGATTATTTTTTAAGAAACTGCTGCAGTTATCTTGAAGGGTGTGCAGGTACACTACTCTTCAACATAGGCAATGCATCAGCCATGGTCCTGAGTTCTAGACAAATACCTCACGCTTACTTTTCCTTTCACGCTAACGCAAATTTGTCAAGGTAAAACTTGGCAGCTGTCACGTGACATTTCCACAGCTAATGTCATTCCCATACAATTCAATCTTTCCGCAGGCGTTAACGCCAACAGAAAGTGGTACTTTCTGTATGTATCAGGTGTGTACATGTATCGCCTATTGACAGACGACGGTATGCGTTTACTATCTTGAGCTTGAGAATCGGTATCCAAAAGGTGAATGAATAAATGAATGAAAATACTTTATTGTACACCTTTAAATAAACAAAATAATAAAAAATATATTCAAATTAAAGGTACAATGAGCGGTTTATCACTTAAAGTGCTTAAAACATTACTAATTTATGTCTGCATGTGCTTAGAACATTACCAATTTTGAAAGTAGGCCAATGTGGATCTTTATGGAACATAGAAAATAAAATATCAAAGAGTTTTTTAAACACTAAATTCTAAATATTATTCTAAGTAAGTACGTACCCATATAGCTAGTTTAAAATTTATAATTTTTCTTGTTATGTGTACCACAATACTGTTAACTTAATGCAATTAACTTTGACAAATATATAGAATATTTCTCAAAGTTAATTGCATTAAGTTTGCCTATGTACAATCAATATATTTTAACCCTTACAAAAAGTTTTAGAAAGGGCTCAAAGAAACGAGACGTCCTCGCCGAAATAAGACCGTTAAAACTCAAAAAAAATGTTAACGTAAGTGATTTCTTCAAAATACTAAACCTTAACAATTAATTATTATTTAGATATCTGACCATATATTTTTTAATGTAGCGACCACTCGCTAAGCGCGAATCCAAATCTTGACATACACGATGAGTGTAAGATCAAAAGATACCGTATTTTCTTGACTACGTTTAGTTTCAAGGTATAAAAATATATGTCTTAGAATACTTATAATCCCCTACTCAGGTGTATCACATCACTTTACAATCACACATCAGAATCTAATTTTCATAACTGTACAACACTTTTTTAATCTAACAAAAAACATCTTCCTTCATCGAAACTGATCCCAAACTGATTCGAATCCTGGACTCATAAGTTAGCCGTTGCTGACCTAAATACCCTCAGACAAAATATAATAAAAAAAACCGGTACATCAAACCACTTTGTCTTTCAATAGACACAAAAGATCAGATGTCCGCGGATGCTGTGGGCTTTTATGCGTATTAAAAAAGAATAAAAAAAAACTGGTTTAAATTGTGAATGAGCTTTTGTCCCGTGATCGGTTATTTTGATTTATTCGATTTTTAGTCCGCGAGTGGAGTATGGGAAGAATAAAAAGATCGCGCGATCAACAGGTACTGTCGCAGCTAAAAGCGTTTGATAGAAACTGAATCGTTGACTTATCAACTGTTCACAATTTAAATTATTAATAACAATAGTAATGCTGGTCATTTTTCACACAGCATCATCTTGCCCCAAACTAAGCGGAGCTTGTATTATGGGAACTACATGTCTTATATATTTTTTTTGTAAATACATACATATTATTCATAGAAAACACCCAGACCCGAGACAAGTATTTGCAGATCATACAAACATTTGTCCCACGGCGGGATCGAACCCGCAACCTTCTACGTTTAGGTATTCAATACTATAAACAAAGCAGTAATGGTTTACGATACGATTACTTTAAGTTACGATGTTATTATCAATAATTTTAAGCAGCTTAGAGCTAATTTTATGATTCGATGAGCTAACAATGGTTAAGAAAAGGGTATGAAAATAAATATTTTCATTCTGTATCTCGTTATGAATTACACCATTCTCAATACTTTAACATACATCTTCATAAATAAAACCATGTTATTCTAATACAATTTAATACATTTTCAATAACTATAAATATATGCTCATAAATACTAAGTATAGTTCCATCATTAAAATGTATAAACCTCAGAAAAACGAAAATTGTAAAGTTTTAGTTTGTCTGAGGTTACTGGAAAAAGTATATACAACAGCTGCAGGCAAAATAGAATCTCAACTATCCAAAGTCATTATTCTAGAGCTAGCACTTTTCTTACTGACTGTAACTAAACTCAATTTTAATTATTTTCATGGATTTCACAGTGGTGTGTGTTATGGTAATAATGTATCAACAAAAAAGTGGTTTTATGTGACAGATGTCTAGTTAGTGGGTACGTACAGTTTTTCCGGACTCTTTAATAAACCTACCAGAATAAACCAACTGTGCTTGTAAAATAAAATTACATTACATTTATTTATTTATACAGCGATGGGCTTGCGACCTGTCACGTGGAATGGTTACTACTCGCAAAACGCGGGCATGTACCAAATGTAATGTTTGGACGTGGCTCTGACTACCCCCTACTTGGTATCCTCAAAGATCTACTTACTGAGTATGTATCTGAGGATGTCCACCATGGGGAAGACAGTCGTGAGCGTGTTTGTTTTTTTATTTTTATTTATTTGACTACAGTCGGTCATTTTTAATTATTTAACAAATGTATCTTGTAAGTTGCCTTACTGTAATATCAATATTTAATTTACATTATTGATTTAAATATCTTAAATAGCTTAAATATTATAAAAATAACAATCGAATCTATTTAGTCGATTTGGAGGAGAATATTTAAAAAACACACCGTCCACAGGTGTGTTCTAGACCGGTCCGGCAGCTGCGGCCGATGTCCGTTTGTCATTGCTAACTCCCATTGTAACCGGAGAGCGGATGTAGAGCTTTGTGTTTCGGATAGTTTCACTCATTCCGATAACCCCAATATTATATATTCTAATGAGATTATTATCGGTATATTTTTAGACGAATACACGGCAAATTAATATTGAAGTCTTCGAATGAAAAGCTATATTTGCTTGAATATTCTTACTTGTGGAATTCAAATGACCGTGGTTTGGTATCATTTTTGAATATTATTACGACTATACTTTATTATTCTCCTGCTGACGTTTCGTTGACCGTTTAGAGGTCCTTCCTCTCTATTCTTACTTAGGCTAGTTTATTAGAAATAATTGTACTTGACGAAATCGTCATGTAATTTTTTGGGTTAGATAGATTGATAGATAATCATTTGTTCAATAAGTAAATAGGTTAGGTATCTTCTTAGATGTAATCTAATCACTTATTACTAGTAGGTAGGTAACTTTGTAAGTGTTTAATAAAGTGGTAGATATCTACTTAACAAGGCGTGTGGCATATGTGATGAGCATAAGACGTAGAATAAAAATAAAAAACAAAAACGCTAACGGCTATATTCCTCATGGCGGATATCCTCAGATACATATTCAGTGCGTGACCTTTGAGGATATCAAGTAAGTAGGGGATAGTCGGAGGCACGTCCAAATATTTTACGTGACAAATTGCAAGCCTATCGCCGCTTATTGGAACACTAATTGATGTCTTCGAATTTTTGGTTCTAGGGCATGCCGGTTTCCTCATGATATAGAAGAAGAAAAATATGATTATTTTTTGAAAGTCGATATTTTCCTCGTAGGTAAGCTCACTATGAAGCCTGGTTCACGTACCTAGGTACCTACTTACAAGTACTTAGTAGAATTAGGAGTGTTTTGTAGATTGTTTTTACTTTTCATATTAAGTACCAAGAGCTATGAACAGTTTCTTATTTTGCCCTAAAGACATAACTCCCCAAAAAAAATGATATTTCAAATTCATAACCTATGAGTACACTTTACCTAATATAGTATTATAATATCTGTGACTGTACATAGATACTTCATCATTGTGCAAAGTTTCAATGACGGAGGAATTATTCCGACCGAGTCCTTCGAGGTTTGAGGATCGAGGTTCCTACAACATTCCTCATGGATTAGACCATCAGTTGTAAATTTTCACAATTGGTAATTAAAACTTTTGACAAAATAGGTCCACACATTCCTAGTTGATTTAATGTTTTTTTTTTAAATAAATATTGGCTTTGGCTACTCAACACCAGTTGGCGCTTCATACAGCAACGATGCTAGCACCTCTCGCAGACTTTACTTGTACTAAAGTAAAATTGCGCGCCATCTGTCGTGGAGTAGCTTTACTATATATAAAAGCTACTTGACCAGAGATGGCAGAGCATGTCAATAATAAGAGTCATTTGAAATAATTATTTGATGGAAGACATTGAAAATACCACTATTTATGAATTGTATAAGAACATGAATTTTACATCTAACTATACAGAATTTCTCAAATCAATTAAATTCAAAGGATCAAAATAAAAACCTGAAGATGTTTGTCTCGTTTCAATATAAAAGTCATTATTAATATAAAAAATATATTTCTATGGCCAAATATAAACAATTGTGTTGGTAAATTAAAATATTTACAATAATAAATTGTGCGCGTCTTCGGTAAGTTTAGGAGGGTATCATGTTTCCATTTTACCACTCGTTTTACGTAAATTAGGTTTAACAATATTTATTACCAACAGTTAATTTCATGTTAAGATTTTAAGGAGAATGGTATACATACTGTTACTATTGTAAGCATTTATCTATCTTCCATGACCTGAAATGCTAATGCGGTTTCAAACCCCTTATTAGGGGTAATTTTCGCAGGGTTGAGGCAGTAGAGTAATAGTTATTCAATAGTCTCACTTTGCGGTCAATATTTGGTTTTGTACAGTTTATGCCATTCGGCGAAAACAGCGAAGCTATCTGGCGATATTATTAGATTCACCACCACTGTGCCTTCTCTTTTCTTTTTTTTTTTTTTTCAGTAATATGTTTTAGTTCTTAAGTAAACATAATTTATAAGTGGTGGATGAATAAATGAATATCTATCTTTCTTGTAAAAACAGTTATTATTGAAAATAAAATCATTAAAAAATAAAATCAAATAAAATGTTTTATTTTACTCGTTTTATTTTAAAGACAACTTTGTTTTAAGCATAATAAGTTTAACCTACAGCTAGCATTGGGATTTTTTACTGAAGTATTCTGGAAGAAAAGCTCGTCTTATATGTCGTTCCATATGTAAGTTTTTTGTCTGTATTCTCTGTGTGTACAATAAAAAATAAGGAATAAAGTAGGTATTCTATCCAGGTCACTTTTTAATGATGAACTGGCTTTTAGAACTTTCATGCTTCCACGAGGAAATGTTAAGATGTCGGCCTTTCTTTTATAAACAACTTTGTTTAAACACAAAATTGTTAAACCAGAACGTTATTGAAATATTAAACGAAAAACAGACATTCGATTTTTTTAGTCATGTAGAACAAGATCTGCTTAGTTTGGCGCTAGATGATCTGAAAAAAAATCCAGCATTATTTATTTATTAATTTCACGCTGTAAAGCTAATCATGGTTGTTCTTCTGTTATGTATTTTATGGCGTCTCATGAACTCATGTTTCGCAGAATAAATACATTAACCTTCAACATTAGAAGTCTATAATGTCAACATACTTACTTATAAAATATCGCCGTAGGGAATGTAGGTTAGGTGGTTGGGTAAGATTGTTTAGTTGTACCTACCAATAATCATTGTTGTTGCATTGTCATTATTATAGATTTAGTTAGTGGTAGCTGTGACGTCAGCAGCTACATCAGTAGGCGGGGCTGAAAAACAGCGTGGCTGAGTCCTCGACCTTTTTACTTACATACAGACATACCTTCTCACTATACCTTATATTGTATTATATTGTACTTAGACGTATGTTTGTTTAAGTGTAAGTAAATAAATGCTCTTTTATTTATTTATTAATTTAAGTAAACTGGTTACGAAGACTGATAGACAAAAAGATGGTATGTTGTCAACGTATCAGATCTCCTGTCTCAACATTATTTCAACGTGTAAACAGTCAAATCTACTTAACAGCTGACTGTCCTGGGTCGTGTGAACCGGGCATAAACGCTTTACAAAATCAACATTAACCCGTTCTACACTGTAAAAACAATCACACGATAATCGAAAACAATAAAAAGTAAAAACTTCTAAAACTCGATCGCAGGGGAGGATGGGGGCTAACCACACGCGGGAAGTTTTCACACTTTCCCAACATTTTCCTCTTTTTGTACCGCAAAGTGTCCCGACGCCGCAAAGGTTTTTTCTCGCTTCCTAGGGTTGTTTACACACATCCTGTCAGGGACGTAGACGGGCTTTATAGAAATACTAGTGTAATGCCCCGCGACTCCGTCCACTGTTCCCTGTAAAGAATAAGTTGGATATTATTTCTTGGTACATATCTACTCAATTCTCTTGTTCACCAACTAAATTATAACTATCATTCTCTTCTACTAACTGTAACAAAAAAAGGAGATTTAGTGCTGTCAAATTTGTCGTGATTTCAATACATGCTGACTATAAACACAAAGAAGAGCGACATGCAAACTAATTTGACAGGAGTCAAATTCTTGCCATCTCTTTCTTGCGTGCACTATCTTAAAGTTTAAATTAAGTTTAGTTGTTGAAGTCTACGTTTCATCAAAGATAATAAACAATTATTTATAATGTAATTTCTGGTATCAACGACGTCAACTCTACGAGCGTTATGCATGAGTGGCGTCAGGTCTCTTCCACATAATTATAGTCGTGGATCATTTATTTACTCTAAATTTCCAGTGATAATATATCAATCAAATAATATAACTACGTCCCGGACACGTCACGCAGTGTGTGCCGCCGTGTGGCTGCCGGCAATTTGCGTGAGAGCTCCGCTTATTGGAACTCTTTAGCTAATTACAACTTTCGTATGCATTACGGAACTTAAGATAAAGTAATTTAATTCTGATATGGGCAGCTTAGTTTAAAAACTTTACTTTATTCCTATAATTAGGTAAGTTTTTTTAGGATTGAATATTCAGAAAATAATCGCATGTAGCAGTGAGTAATTTTCCTAGCAAAATGCCTTCAGCAAAGCTGGATTAATTTCTCAAACGGCTTTTGACGGACTATTTGAGATTTTCATATACAACGCTGGCCTCAATTCGAATCTTCCGAGGACCAAATTTTCCCCGAACCATTCCCTTGTCCCTATATAAACTGTTTGAAACTCCCAACAAAAGATAACCCGAGCATTATTGATGGAGGCCTGAAATTTAATATGAAATATTTTAAACTAACACACCACCAAAGCCCTGTACACGAACGAACGAACTAAACTCACACAGGCGCAATAAAACTACACAAATACATTGAAGCGTAAGAGGGGTGTCTTTGTTACACATTAAGGAAGAAGGGTATAGAGGGGAGGAGGGTGTTGGGTGGGTCCGGCCTGTTTTGTATTCAGCCCGCTTGTCCGTTTACGATTTCGCGCGGGACACTTCGAGATTTCTACTGCAAAGCGTAGCGTTGCTACAATTTGTTTTTTTTTTTTTTATTATTAACACGCTTTTATTAGATTCACTCGTACCTAAATAACAAACAAACAATGCAATCAAATCTTAGAAGTCAATTTTAACCTACTTATTGTCGTATCGAAACGAAACTTTATATGTAAGTAGGTATATGTAGGTCGGATGATAATACTATGATTTGGTATCTTGGAGGTGTTGATGATGGAGCTAGGATTGTGGAACTAGTGGCTACTGGGTTACCACTCGAGTTTCAGCTCGTAATGATTCGTTTTGACGATTCCAATAGATCGGGCTTGGTTACGAGGTGCTGATGATGAAGTCTGGAGGTGGATGGTGGAATTATTTTCTATAATTTTTAGTGTGTGATAAAAGGGTATTTTTTTTTGTTTTTTAAACTACTCATTATTATGTAAGCGGTGGACTGTCCTATAAATTCGTGCGGGAATGTAGGATGCGAATGCTGTTAGTCAATTCAAGTCCGTAGACATTAAATTTAAAGGCTCGTATTTAGAAAATTTAAATTTCTTAAATTTGAAAGCAGCTGTGAATACCATAATAAATTGTATTGATATTACACTTAGGTAATACAAATATTATCAGAGTAAAAATGGATTCTGAGTGAATACTTTTCTTAACTATCCGAAGCACCCCAATTATGGGGTGGTAAACTTTAGATAAGTCATAAAGTTTACTACCCCTACGCTGCTTTTGACCATCTTGCTAGAATCACCTTATCAGATAACGTTTTCAATGCATATACAGTCAAAAAGAATTGGGTTCTTTTTTATTAAAATCACAAGATTTACAATATCTTGTGAGAGCGTTCGGTGGCGCTGAGACGCAGGCGGGTTTGATTCCTGCATTTGGTTTTGGACCAATGATTGCATGCTCTGCAGATATTTGAGTCTGGATGTTGTGGTACCACGATACCCGTAGAAACTGATACCCACGATACAGGGAACTGTTGGGTGTTGATTTATAATTATATATGAGATATTTATTTTTATTTTTCATAATTTTAAGACATTTATTCATACAACTATGTACAAAAAATACAGAAACAGCTAGCTATCTAAAGACCGTTGCAAATGATCTATAGATAGCTCAACTGATCCAGATCACTACCAGGCGGAAGCGTTCCCAAAATACTGGCCGCATTGCCACGATGAATGGCAATGCTAATGCGTTGACCCAGATAAGAGCCAGCTCTCTTGTCACGCGTCGCTTCGTTTTTTTCGCTTTTTCAAATGTATAATAAACAACAATCTAAAATCCATTTGCACAAAATTGCTAATATTAGATTTATATAACATCGTATTCAGCTTAAGATTTAAATTTACTCAGCAATCTACTCCCGCAAATAGGACTAATTTGAAAGGCGAGAGTAGAAAGTAAAAAAGTAAAAAGTTAAACGATAAAAGTATTCAGCGCATTAGCGTCGAGACTGGACCTTATAAGAAGACAACTTTATGCTAATCTTTTTCCGCCGCTTTAGCATTCTAGCAACAGACGGCCAGGGTTACCAACAACTCCGTAAAGATTAAAATTATTGAAATCAAAATAATTAATTCAAGAAAAATATATAAACGAATAATTGAGGAATAATTAAAAAAAAGCAATAAATACTTTTCATTTCCTTAATATAAATCACATAAAAAACTTGTACCTTTTTTATATTGTGAAATTAATATAAAAAACTATATCTCATTTAATCAAAACCAATTTTTTTTCTTATTATAGCAACCCCAAGTCAAATTTGTGTTGTATTATGTGTTACTTCAGGTACGCTTTCGGTATGGACTATGGAAAGAGCTATGCTCGGAGTTTCACGACATGATAAAATCGATAACGAGGAAATACGTGGAAGAACTAAAATCATTGCCATACCTCTTAAAAGTGGCAATGTGCAGGCCAGGCTGGGGAAGAATAGTTTTCGAATGGCGACCAAGACGTAGTGTAGGAAGGGCCCCCATACCATGGACAGACCATCTTAAAACATCTTATAAGTTACAGTAAGTCGGTGTATGGAGATGGCCCAAGATCGTTCGTCATGGAACTTTTTGGGGGAAGCCTAGTAGTGATAGAGCTCCCTGTGAAAAAGCTTACCACCATACCTAACTGCCGCCAAGCAGTAAGGCCAGCATTGCTGTGTTCCGGTTTGAAGGGTATGGATGCCGGTGAAATTACACAGGTGAAATTACAAATTGTCACGCGCGGGAATCGAACCCGCAACCTCCTGCGTCTCAGGCGGCCCTTTCACCACTGCGCCACAGAGGTCGTCAATTTATAGTGTACAATAAAGTATATTCATTCGTTCATTCATTCATGACGAGATACTCAAATTGAAACATAAAAACATCATCATTTTTTTCAAAAGCCAACAGTGAGTCCACGGCAGCCCTACGTGAACTCAAATATATTTTTGCTAGACTCGGACTTGTATGCAAATGTAGTCAAGTTTTCCTTCTCAGATTATTTTTATCTTCTGCATTCACTACGGGTATGCAAAAGAATTTCTTTGTTCTGTGCAAAGAGACAAACTTCTTTGTTACAAAGGATGAAAAATATAATAATTTAAAATATTTTTCTGTAACTACATATTTTGAAGTCGTAGAACTGCTTTAGTTTGTTCGTATTGTTTATTTTTCTTTAAACAAAGGGCTTCATGAATTCAGCTCTAAAATATGTTGTATTTCACGATCATATTATACGTTTCATATTTATTGTAACTTATAATATAAAATTCCATATATTATAATTGACAGCCAATTGTGTTTTTTTATAATAATGTTTTATTAATTGTCATAATAGGCTTGATCACTTAATTAGTACGTAGATTTGTTGTGTTCTTATTTTATAAAATATTTTGCACATATTCCGCCATGCAGCGTCCCCCGCCCGCCCCAAACGTGAGTACAGTCGAAGTGTTTATGAGTCGTTTGAATTAAAAAATGCACGCAGCAAGGGCAGAATTTTAATGTGTTAGGGCTAAAAATGTCCATCGCATAATCATATAGGGGAACGTGTATAGCGACTTATTTCAAAAGGTGGTATTAGGAAAGAAACACCATTAAAACTTTAGTTACATTTTTTTTATCAACTAAAATCACTTCATACGGCATATTTGATATACACGGCAGTCGGCGCCACTTTGTTACAAAATACAATCGCCATGATTGCTAGTTATAAGGCAAATATTTCGCCGATTAAGTTCAATGGAAAAAACCGAAAAAAATACTATATTTGCAATTTTACAATAATACGCGTTTTGATGCATACTTTAATTATAATATTTATGAAAACCTCCGTGGATTGGTGGCCGAGTAGCTAGCTGAGACTAATGGGTTGCGTGCTCGTCGGTAAATACCAATACAATATACAAAATATCAATGAACGAAAAAATACAGCCAATGCCTAGATATTGGTCCGAGTAATCAAAATACCCCGAGACTAGAAAACAAATAGCTCACCCACACTAATCAATACAAATTAGCCGTAACAATGATCAAACACTGTACTAAACAAACAAAACTAGCGAAACAAGAGATAACCATCCTATAATGAAAAGCTCCAGTTCTGATTGCGACCCGCTAACAGTCTTAAAGTTGAGGATCACTCACACTCGTACAAACCCCCACCACCCACAAGAAGAAGATATAACTGCGCCAATGTGAGTTGAACTTTCCAACATCGTCAAAACTCGCGATATACGCGGAGAGTACGTATTTTGACAGGTCAGGGTAAGCTGGATGCGGAGGGGTTGACTACCTAAGGAGCGTAAGAAGAAATACCCACGGGATGCCGCAGAGAACGGGACTGGCCGCCCGCAACAGAGTAGGAACATGTCCGGTCTTTTTTCGACAAAAATATGGTGCGTACGGCGTTTTATGTTATTTTATGTCTCATCTCCTTGTCTTCATCTGCCATTCTGTGTGTTTTTGCTTGAGCTCAGGATCTACACGTATTGTCATTAGGTTTTTTTCGACGGTTCCGTTATACTATCAGTTTACGTAAGCTCGTAGTTCTAAGCCTAGTAGACATCCTCAAGATAAGTGCTATCTGCTAGAATTTTACTCTTGGCAACGACGAAACAATGGTACCCGGCTTGGTCTGACAACTTAAAACCTCAGTCAAACAGCATTTGAAGTTCGTCTTTAAAATGCCAATCCGACTTTTCCCGTCACGTCCAGCCCTACCCCT
Organism: Perizoma affinitatum; assembly: GCA_961405105.1. Taxonomy (NCBI): domain Eukaryota; kingdom Metazoa; phylum Arthropoda; class Insecta; order Lepidoptera; family Geometridae; genus Perizoma; species Perizoma affinitatum. The sequence goes on along the minus strand of OY560205.1, from coordinate 8,282,182 downwards.
AAGGAACCTTAAAGTGGACCCGTATCGATCGGGGGGAGGGATTCTTAATGCCCAGTTCGTAGGATGTCCATTAATTATGCGGGGCTGGAGACGATCGGCCGATTGCGAAAAGGGTTGGATTCCGAATTTGGTTGTCGCATTGTTTCGTAAATAGGTTTTTGCGAGTAGATTGGAATACTTACAGGCAAGTACTTCTGGGTACCAGTTACGCCATAGTTCTATAAATGCTTCTAAACATTTGAATAAACAGTATTTAAGTAGGTACTTGTACTGTTCGCGTTTATATCTATATATATTTTTTAATTCTGGACATTTTCACACGTCATCTAGCCCCAGAGTAAGCAGAGCTTGTGTTATGGGAACTACATGACTGATATTCTGCTTTATATATTCTTTTTTTGAAAATACATACATACATAGAAAACACCCAGATCCCGAGGCAAATATTTGCAGATGCAAACATTCGTCCCGCGGCGGGTTTCGAACCCGCAACCTTCTGCGTCTCAGGCGGGCCTTCATCCACTGCGCCACAGAGGTCGTCTCTCATATATATATTGTTTGAAAAGCATTTGGTATGTTTGCGAGTCGTTGCCGTTTGCAAGTTTTTGTTTGTGGGGCAAGTTTGAAGCAAGAAATACGTAAATTGATTATGTGACTTCATGTTTTTGTATTACCTAATATTGTATTGTATTGGTTTATTCATCTATAGACACAATTAAAATGTACTTAGATATGTCAAAAATACAAAGAATCTTATAAAAAGTATACTCTAAATAGGTGTTTAAACCATACATTTAAATTCATATAAACTAATTAAAAAATAAAATCAGAATTACACCGCGTCATATTGTAAATTGCGAATTGTAAATAACAATTATCTTAGTTAATAATTATAAAATAAAAATTAAGTTAGTCTATAACTATACATATAATAAATTAATACACATTCATTCTTTGAAATTAGATTCAATCATTTTATCATCCGCAAAAGCTTCATCAATTTAGTAACATTTAATTTTTAATTGGTCTCTCACATAGAATATACCTCAGTGTAAAAAGAATAGCCAAAGTGGATTTAATACCAAAAAAATACTATCTCTAGTTGACCATTAACCTTTCGAAAGTAAAAACGAGTCTGAAGTCTGAGACACTGGACGAGAGAGTAATTTAAGACTAGGGGTCGAACCACAACAACCACAAAGTCTTACAGCAATTCAATTCACGCAAAGATGTCACTTTTCGCTTTGCCATTGAGGACGCTATGGCGTTGTTAAGGCTTTGCCATTTGTCAAAGCGGGATTTGACATCTTTGAATTGCATCGCCAATTGGTGGTTAATCCCCAGTACTAGACCAGCTTTTGGGGGAGACCTACTGTAAACTAACGGTCTTAGAGATGCAGATATTTGTCTCGGGTCTGGGTGTTTTCTATGTATTTCCAAAAAAAAAGTATATCAGTCATGTAGTTCCCATAACAGAATCTCTGCTTACTTTGGGGCTAGATGATGCTGTGTGAAAAAGGTCCAGCATTATTTTTTAGACCTAATATCCTACAAAAATTGTAAGGCATGTGCCATTGGTTACTATTTTTATTAGCAGTAACGACTTTACAACCTGTTACGTTTTATTTGTGTAACTGTAGATTTGCATAATAACATAACGTAAAATTATATTGGGTAGTGTATATGCCAAACTTAAAGTTTGGACAATCCCTGGTATAATCACGGATTTACGAACTATCCATCGTGGGCTTTGTTTTCTTACACTTAAGTACTCGTAGGTGGTAGTTTCTAGTAACCCTATTATGTAGGTCACCCACCGAAGTGCTAGAAGGATCAAACATGGCATCTCGAGTGTGATTAACGGTATGTGTGGACACACATTAATCAAGTGAAGTGCGTAAGACGAGAACGGACGAAAGTATTGCGTTGCGGCGCTGTGGACGTATTCTGGTAAGTTTTGAGTTATGAGATTCATCATCATCATTATAGAAGGTGTCAGTGGCGCAGAGACTTGACTTATTGGTTATGGCTTCTGTACTATGTACTATTTTTAATAATTTATTGACCATAATGACTATATTCAATAAATAATAATAGTAATAATGCTGGATATTTTATCATCTAGGCCCAAAGTGAGCAAAGTTTGTGTTATGGGAACTTTATAAACCTTTGTTTGTAAATACTTACATATTATATATAGAAAACACACAGAACCGAGACAAATATTAGCAGATGATACAAACATTTGTCCCGCGACGGGAATCGAACCCGCAACCTTCTGGGTCTCAGGCGGGCCTTCGCCCACTGCGCCACAGAGGTCTATAATTATAATTTAATCTTTATTTTTGGACAAATAGTCCAGAAATCCCCTTCGCAGGGGATTGTCGCAGGGGATATATTCGCAGATGATACAAAAATTTGTCCCGCGACGGGAATCGAACCCGCAACCTTCTGCGTCTCAGGCGGGCCTTCGCCCAATGCGCCACAGAGGTCAATTATAATTTAACCTTTATTTTAGGACAAATAGTCCAAAAATCCCCTTCGCAGGGGATTGTCGCAGGGGATTTGTGGAATAAGACGTTTTTTGCATTGTTCGGCCTAAATTCAATTCCTCCTTGCATTACAACTGCAAAAATTACAAGCTTCCGTCTATCTGCATTAGTGTTAGATACAACTGAGTCTAAAGCCTGTTTCTCTGTCTAGTGTCTTGTGCTGACTTGGTATCAACGGACTGAATATGTATCTTAGAATATGGGAATTTCACTTGTGAGGTGTTCGTTATTTTTTTTGTTTTCTTTTATTATCCAGTTGTTTTCATCGGTGACGACAGAATCGGTAACTAGTTGCTTGTAAGTATGTTTGTTTCTTTCCATTCATCTTCGAAACTTATTCGATTTAAATTTGTTTTTTACAACAAATTGACCGCCAATTGTACCTTCATCACAAGATCTTGTTTATGTTATTTGTTTAAGGTGTACAATAAAGTATTTTCATTTTCATTCATTCATTCATTCATTCATTCATCAATTTGTATGATTTCAAGTATGGTTCTTAAATAGATTTTTATCGTCACACGTTATTAAAGGCTTTATAATAGACATGTAAAACATGTCGGTGATTTTAAAATTTTGCAATATTTTATTTCTTCACTTCACTATTATCGAGTTTCTTAGACTAGGGTTAAAAGGTTTCAAATAGGTTAACATAATATCCAGAATAAGGCATTGTTCCTAATGTCGTACCGTTAATATCTCAAGGGTTGCCAAGTATCAAGTAGCCGTAATAGGGTTACACGTTAATTTAGATGGGGGTTTACGAAACTTATATAGACGACCTCGTTGGCGCTTCGGGCGGGTAGCGTGTTCGATTCCCGTAGCCGGACACATGTTTGCATGTTCTATTGATCCTTCTTTCTGTTCCTGGTGTCAACGACACGGGGAATCCTAGCGTAAGGTAAGAAGTATGTATGTGTTTGTTATGTATTCAATAATGAAGGTCGTAAATATTTATTAATCTTTTAATTCCAATAATATAATTGTTTATTCATACAACTATGTACAAGTAGGTATATACAAAAAATACAGATGAAACAGCTAGCTATCTTAAGACCGTTGCAAACGATCTATAGATAGCTCAACTGATCCAGATGTGTGTTCCAATTAGCGATGGGCTTGTAACGCGAGCATGTGTTAAATCTAATATTTGGACTCTAACTACCCCCAACTTGGTGTCCTCAAAGATTTGAATACCCATCGTGAGCGTATGTTAAGTTTAATTATTTATTTTTAAATAATTACAAGACTTGAGTTACAAACCCTATTATTGTTTTCTTAATACCCGATGTAACATATCTCCTAACTTTTGGTTCTAGTGCACGATATTTTCACACGTGTTTATCAAAATAATTTCACAGTAGAAATGACCTGAATGATATTGCTTGGCTTACAATGACCTTCAGCAGAGATCGAAAGTTTTCAAAAGTCTGTATAGTCCTCAATAGCCAACCCTTCATACCCATATTAAACATAAGTATGTACTTCAGTAAACAGGAGCTTAGGCTTAGGTGGACATAATTATACATAATATATAACAATCTAGCTGTTATATGTTTAGTAAGTACGTATAATATAGTCTGTTTTTCCGATCAAGGAATATAGTCGCTCAGCGAAAAAGGATTTAATAAAAAAACTACATACACTTTAAAACACTAATTACTAATTATATAATTGTTTTCTGCAAATACATACATATTATAAATAGAAATCAGCAAGACCCGAGACAAATTGAATTTGCATTTTTTTTTAATTATACCTACCTAATTTTATGCTTAAGTCTCTTAAAGCGAAGTACACTTGTTGTACCTAAATTTAAGACAGAATTGGGCGCTCCTTACGGGCGCGGGCGGGTCGGCGGGTAAAGGGAGGGGGAGGGGGGTGTAAGACACTCGATCAATACCGACCCGACTTTCAAACTGTTTTCACCCTCACGAAAGTCTCTCGGACTCAGCACGGGCGGACCCTGGCATAAATATATAGAGCTGCTGTTACCACAATCATATTTTTTTTTCAATATATTTGAAAAATAGTTCTATAAATAGAATCTGCTAAAAATATTTTTTCTTTTCAAATAATAATCTGCAAATATCTAGTAAACAGTGGTCCCGATTAAAAATATCTAATTCAAAGTCCTATATAAAGGTCACGACCCTCAGCATTGAACTTGCGCCACGCAACTCACACCCAGCAAGCTCTTTGTGTTGTTTCATAATACCTAATTATTATTATTGTTTGTTTATTTTTATGTACATACTAGCAAATATGTTGCCGTAAACAAAAAACAATTTATTTTGATGCAAGCGGGAGAAGTCGTTATATCATCTCTAGATCCGCACGTCTTCACAGCGGTGTCTTCACGTGCGCCTCAACCCCCTACAAGCTCCCCCCAGTCTTATCGGCCTTACTATATACGATCTAATTATACGTATGTTGGGTTCTTCACTTTAGACGAGTACATTTAGAAATTACTGTTTAGTTTTGCTGAAATTAATACAGGGATCTATTGAGGTCTATTTGGACTTAGTTATTATTCAAAAGCAGTTGGGATTTGGCTTTTGTTCCCATCTGAAAATGCGGCAACTAGTGGATTTATGTTACAAGTTAAAAATGTAAAAAAAATATGTCTTTTTTCCAAACATGGAATTAAAAAAGTGAGTCAGACAATTACAAATATTGTTTGTACTTATTTTCTAACTCAACTCATAATGACCAGTAAAATTGTTGTATTATATTGTCCATCTTTTCGTTTAAATATTCGTGAGAAAATTATATTCTTCTAAGATAAATTCAAAGTAAATTGTTCCAAAAATGTTCTTGTAGAACCAGATTTAACCCTTCCGAGAAGCTGTGTTTCTCGTGAGAGTCTTGGAGATGAAGGGTCTCCGCGACCTGTAGGTCACTACTGGACAAACGTGTTGTTATTCACGGTTATATTTTTTATTGATGCTGCTACAACTCTGCAGCCAGCACAGTCCATAGTTCTTTCAGATGAGTGAATTTGGAACGAATAGAAATCGTTAGAAATAATTTATTTGGAATTAAACTCCAGTCAGGATCGATTGGCCGCAGCAAGATAAAAAAGGCCCATTTACCTATAAGTATTCATACAACTATGTAAAAATAGGTATATACAAAAAATACAGATTAAACAGGAAGCTTTCTAAAGACCTTTACATAAGTATGCTACCTTTCTGTACATTTTTTTTTTATAAATAAAACTAAATAGCCTGTTTATTCAAGAACCAAAAAGTTCAATTTTCAGTTCATACGAATTATTTTAATTTAATTAAAACTATGGTTTTTATAAATATATTTTTCAGATTGATCTGGTATACACTATGATCTATGATGGAATTCGATCGTCAGTTGTCAAAGCTGACCGTAAGGTCAGCAGGGTCAGTGCCGCGACCGATGGGACATTTTTGACCGGTAAAGGGTTACACAAGGTTAAAAGGGGTTTTTTTAACTAGTTGATTCTCACGAGCTCTCTCACTTACACCAAAATAAAAATAAAATATATTAGATGTGATAATTTAATAATGTTAAGCAATACGCGATACTGTCCGAATCGAGAAAATCTAAGTACTAAAGACACCGACGTATCTCTTAGAATTAGCATGATGCAATGGCAATAGCTAGGCCATATAGCTGGCAACATCGGCAACCGCTCGGGAAAAAAGATTCCCGAATGCCGGCGAAGTGAAGGAAGACCACCCGATGGACTCATGACATCTTTAACAGTCTGGGTCAATTCCCTGAATTTTCTTTGCTGATAATAACAATTTTAATCAGTAAACAAACGCCAGAATGGCAGCAGCCATAAATATAGGCGTTAAATTTAATAGTAGACAACGAGACGATAAATTCCGGAGCAATTAGACATAATCGTTGAGTAGAAAGTCACGATCTTCCAGTGCTCTGCGATCAATAGCAGGGCTCGCCAACATTTTAGAGAACTAGTAGAATAGTTCTTCAGAAACATTTCTATAATATTTTGTAACTATAAAAACTAATTAAGTACCTAGACCATACATACATCCCTACAAAGTGCAAATTAATGGAGTAATTTAAAAAAATAAACCTCATGCGCGATGTATACCTTTTTGTATAAAAGTTAGCATTACAAATGACAGGTAGCAAGCCCATAGCCGTTTATTCGAACACCAACCCAAGGCACTTACATTTGGATTTTTGTGTACAGCGCATTCTCTGGCAACGTTTTCCGACTGATGATTATTATAAAAAGCTTTGTCATGCTTTACCAAAATTATAATCACCTGATCATCATCACTTTCAACAATAGCTTTCAGAGAAGTTCACAAAATGACATAAAGTAGAATTCACCTAAAAACGCCATGACAAACGATCTTGGCGACCTCCATCTAGTAATGCCTGGGTACAAGCATATTTTTAGTCTGTTAATTAGCGTACTAAAATGATTACTTTGCACTTTTTAAGAGCTCCGAAAAAAGAACGCGCTTTTTACGTTACGTTTGTTTAAACTGTCGTGTGAACGATGCCTTAGACGCAGGTGTACCGGGCATAAGTATATGTCGCAAAAATAACAGAGTGACATACATAAAGTAATAGGAAATGTTGGCGACTCCTGTTTTACTTTATCCAGCAGTATATTACATGGTTTATAGAGTTCCTCCGAGGTTCTTGGAGAGCAATAAAATCTTGCCAGCGACCGTCGTTTTATGAATATTACTCAGATCGGGTGATTGGAAGAGGGTTTTTCACTAGTTTAAGATAAATTCTGGCCAGAGAGCGAATTATATAAATATATTAGCTATTGCCAGCGATTTTGCAGGCATGCAGTCATGCTTAAAAAAACCGATACAAGTGTTCACCCCCATTTCTCCCTTCAAATGTGAAAATCCAAGAACCCTGAAATACATCATTATTTATTTATGACGAAAAGCTACAATTTCAATTTTCAAGATCCTACCTTAAAAAAACGATACTCCCATACAAACTTTCACCCACAACAAACAAACCCACAAGGTGTGTGGGGGTTAAACACCTTACCAATGTAAAAAGCCAAAAAAACCCTGTAACACATAATTATATATTTATGCTCAGTAGCTGTGATTAAAATTTTCATGTTTCTATCTTTAAAGAACAAAGACTTTCATAAAAGTCACTCCCCCATTTCTCCCAATTAAAGGGGGAAAATACAAAAATCCTTTCCTAACACGTACTTGCGTTATGAAATAAACCTATGTTCCAAATTTTAGCTTTCTAGACTTAGTAGTTTTTGCTGTGCGTTGATAGATCAGTCAATCAGTCAGTCAGGACAAACGACTTTATAAGTATAGATAAAATATAATAAGATACAAAAACAAAATAAACAAACACGCTCACAACTGTAATCCCCATGACGGAGATTGTCTTTACTCAGTACACAGATCTGTGAGCATATCAAAGGCACGTCCAAACATTGTATTTGGTACATGGCCGAGTTTTGCATATTAGTAGGCACTCCACGTGTCAGATTGTAAGCTCATCGCCTTTTATTGGAACACTAAATGATGATAGTTGCCTTCGTTTTTTTTAGTTCAAGGTTGTTTGATTCCTCACGATGTTTTCTTCCACCGTTATGAGCACATGCAAACCGCACATAAAATGAAAAAAAAATAATTGGCGCACGACTGACCTTTGGATTGGAAGTCGGGGTATAGCCCACTAGCGAACACGGTTCGTATATAAAAAATATCTTTGAATAAATGATTAGATACTTTTTTTTTTCGTTTTGGACTCAGGGTTTGAACAATCCTAGATTATTTTTGCCTGAACAACTTGAACAAGTATGGTCATACTTGTTCAGGCAAGAATAATCTACGGTTAAGAAAGTTTCATCGACAGAGCTATTATTTCGAGGTCCAAGAACATTTTCTGGTTGATTGTACTATAGTCCCTGCCTGAGTATTGTGGTCAAAAGTTATAAATCATGTATTATTCCAGATCACGAACTGTAGATATTTAAGTATTCAAAATTCCATCCAAATCTGGGGGTTAATCTTGACACTCGATACAACCTCAATTCAATTCTAATCCAATCCAGTTTTTACTATTTTACTTTTCCATCCTGTGACATTTCTATTGCAAACACTACTCCAATCTCGAATGTTAACGTCACAAACGCGTCAAAATTACCAACCAATAAATATCTTAGTTGATTTTATATAGTTCCATAAAATTCTACCAAATACGTATTCCAATCGTGCGCTAATAATATATAGAAACATATCTTACGAATCTTACGTCTCTAGACCTTATAACCTAGAGGCCTAAACTTTACGGGCGTTTATTGGCAGTGAATCAGTCCGTGAAACACACCACGATTTTTTATGATCCCTCTAATTTCAATAAATAAAATCCTATTGGCTTTGACTGAAGTAACTTTTTGGGAGAGGCCTACGAACAGCAGAGGACTTCAACAGGCTGTGGATGATGATAACTTTGTGAACTCAGTGTGAAAATCTAACTTTAAAGTGGCGCATTACCACCTCGTCTCCGGATACGGCTACGACCCACCCATCATCCCGAACGATGCTAAAGTCGTTTATCTACAAACAACATTACCATTTTACTACTTAGATATTCTAGTGGGCACTAAACTCGTATAACTATAGTACGGCCGGAAAAGCAGATTTATATTACTACCCAACTAAGATCATAAAACTGTATACACCGCAGAGCCGAGTATTAATATTGTGCTATTTATCATGACCCCCACCTACCTCATCTTTTGTGTAAGAAAACACAGCCAACACCCCGCCCAACAAGTTTCGACAGCGAAAACTATTCAAACGCTCCCTGCTAACAGCACAACTTGTTCCTGGATGTTCTTAACTCGGTAGCTTCAGTGGTCGTTCGAGGAAAATTGGAAATTTCAACTACGCCGTCTGAAAACCAACTTTCCCGTAACGCAGTTAAGTCGTTATTTCTTCGATGGGCATCGATAGTGGATTCGGCGCGTTACGAAATATACTCAACTTTGTTTGTTTAGTGCTAAAGTTTGCTTTCACTTGGGGTTATTTGGTAGCAGTTAGCCGGAAGGGTAGAGTCGTAAGGAAGTTTTGCGATTATGTTTAGTCAGCGCTCGCTGTGTAATGGAAAGGAAGTAGGAATTGGGGCCTGTAAGATGTGGTCGTATAAGGCGGCCATGTTCGGGCCCTCCGCGGAGAGGGGAGGGCCTATTTGTTTGTTGGTTCTTCCGCAGCTGCGGGAAGGATTTGAATTTCGCACTCGTACTCTCTTTGTTCTTAGTTTTGATGAGGTGTCCTCTTTTGAAACTTTAAATTGAGACCCTTTGTGTCCTGGAAAGTGATTGTGGAGCCGCGTCTAATTTTAAAAATAAACTTTCTGAAATATAAAATTACTTGGAGCTCGAATCGTTAGTTGCAAGGCGAAACGGGAGTTTTTTTCTCGTTTTCTTTTCTTAAAGAAATAAATAATAAAAACAAACAGGCAAGAGCCTGTTTGTTTATTTATTTCTTCCATAAAAATTTTAAAAAGCTTATTTGATTGAAATCGAATTACAAAATAATCAGTTAGTGTGAGCTTAGCTTCTGGTTTTAGCGTTGGCTTAAGACCATTTATAGTGGTATATTTTGCATGAGGTACTGAAAAATTCGTCTTCCAACTGGTTTTGATGATAAATATAAACATCTAATTTCCATGCCTGAGTGAGTTAAGCTAAGATATCTGAAGTAGTACTTATAGTTCCTGATACCCACGACACAGGAATGCTAATGTGGAGTCTGGACTATGTATGTGTCTATTGGGTGTTTATTAATTAATTACTATGACAATCCGGCGTTTGTATGTATTTAACTTTGTCCGAAGATAACTGCCGAACAGTTTATTCAATCTTGATGAAACTTGGTAGGTAGATAGTTTATAGTAATAGAATTTTGGAGTTCGGATATGAGTTTAATCGATAATGGAGTTTTTGAACTATGGCGTAGGGGGTTTTGGTAGTCGGTTGAAAACAGTTCTTCGCGAAATCTCGTACGGTTATTACTGGTTTTATACCATTCAACAAAAACGAACAATCACGCTCACAACTTATGTCATGATAAAGATCTTCAGACTCGTACTCGTATCTTTGAGAGTAGGGGCCAGTTACATTCAACGCCATCACAAAACTCGTCCTCAGAGTTTGAATGTAAGTTGGCAGTGCGTTAACCGCGCCGCTATAATAGCCTCGTTCCTCTTGTTGGTCGCTTGTGCTATGCAGCTATCTGTAGATATACTAATAGTACTGATTGTGGTCCTCACGACTGGATACAATAGTTTTTTGTACCGTAAACATTAAGCTATGATTTACGCTTCGTGAAGTACCTCCTGTTACAATAAAATTCAAGAAAATGTTGATTTACGCTTCGTGAAATACCTCCAGTTACAATAAAGATCAAGAAAATGTTGATTTACGCTTCGTGAAATACCTCCAGTTACAATAAAATTCAAGAAAATATTGATTTACGCTTCGTGAAATACCGTCAGTTACAATTAAGTTCAAGAAAATGTGACTTTGTTGATTTCTAGCTATCGACTAGAATTGTTCGAATATAACATTCTGTTCGAACGAACTAGAATGTTATATTCGGAATTAAAAAAAATATATGTTGGAGTAAAATCGTATTCCCAATTTTTTTTCTTTTTATTACTGCCACCAAGCAGCAAGATGCTGTGTGCCGGTTTGACGAGACTTTTTACCCTTTATGCATCAGGGTTGGCAACGCGTGAGTGATATCTCTGGTGTTGCAAGCCTCCGAAGTCAATTTTGACACTATGATGGTTAAAAACATATTGTTTAGCCGCTTATTAACGGGATATTTAGCATGATTGTTAATGAGTGATGTTTCCCATGTTTCCCAATATTTCGGCACAGTTGCATGTACCATAATTACGGGACGAACTATCATATATATCATGATAAATATCCAGTTTGTTAGTAAAAAATAATCGTCGGAAGGTTACGGTAACAACTTACAAACATGTACAAACGTGTGGCCATATGATTGTTTATTACTTTAGTTTTATTAAAAAAACCTAGTTTGGAGTAAGTACTATTCCAAAACGACAGAAGTAGGTTTTAAATATGAAAGCTAATTGGAGTCAAAATCGATTCATCTTGAATTCACTTGAATCCAGGCAAACTAATTTGTCTGTTGACATCTGTCTGTCTGGAAGAGATCGCTTCTAAGCGATACGACCGCTGATACTTTTAGTTTTGCAAGGTTTTTTTTCTTGTGATGTACAATAAAGTAATTTCATTCGTTCAAACTCAGTCTACAACTAAGTATAATCGCACGCGGTAGGTTATACTGACAAAAAAGAACTTAATTACGCATGAATACCTTACAAAATGAAAAAAGCCAAAACCAAAGACGGTAAAAAAATGATAGTCTTCGAAGGCGCACAACTGTATAATAAACTACCCTCAAATATAAAAAGTGTTTGCTCATTTGACGTGTTTAAACACAAATTAGCCCATCATATTATCAATGATGCATCACTGCTACATACACGTTAAATTGGAACAACCTAAACTTATTACTGTAAAAGAACGACCCACTTTAAGATTATTAATTAAGTTTGTATTGTTCTCATATAAGTGACATCTGTTTGTCTTTTTGAGAATAAAATTATTTAAACCTAAACCTAAAAATAATTCCATCAGCTATTTACTCCACCAATTTTTTTTGGAGTTGGCTGTACTTTCTATTCTACTATATTAAGCTTAACAAAACGACGACGACTTGTCCGTTTTAAAAACATTTCATAGCTAAGTCTTGTCAGCATAAATATCTCGCAAAAATTATAACGCGGCACATGTAGGCAAAGATTGACGGGGCGAACTAATAATCGGAGGGTGGCAGCCACCCCAATATTAAGGCGGGCAGAGGCGCAGTTTTACGTGGGCGTCGACCCCAGATCTGGGGGTAAGAAGAGAGGGGGTTGAGAAACTTCCCCCCAAGTTAAGAATATTCTACCTAGTGGCTCAAATAGGACAGATAAATTGAAGTTTAAGAATTGTTTTGATGTATAAAGTTGTAATAGCACTCGGGGTAGGTATCAGAAACTCATTTACCCTATAATAAGTTTATGTACAAAGGCACTATGGGTATAGTTATCAGAAATTAATTTACCTAAGTTATGAAACTATTAAATGTTGTGTGCCAGTATCGGTAGAATTTTAGAGCAACAGTTTAGAGCATTAGGTTCTTTTAACAACCTAAGACCTCTAATTTCTAACAGAATAATATATTTGTATTTTCAACAAAAACATCTGTGTTGGCCTAGTGGGAGATAGGTACCATTCCGTACCCAAGATCGTGGGTTTGAAACAAGTTGTGAACAAATGTTAAAAAATTGCTTCAAACAAAGGAAAACTTCGGCTCTCAATAGGCTTGCAACTATTCTAAGTATAAATCTAAGGATGTTAATTAAGATAATATAGTGTTGGATTTTTTAAGGTTTTGAGGCAAATAAACGGCTACCTGAGTTAATTAAAACTAGTTGATCATAGAATCGGATAACAAATGAGTGAAGTGAAACAAAAAAACAATCTGCCATAAAGTCTCTAACGGGCCATTGCGAGGGACTAATAACCCAATTTCCTTCAGTGTTCTGATGCCCCTCCGGCACCCTTCACTCACCTGTGAAGGGAGTGAGAGTGCCAGGTGAACTGATTGAAAGATCTAGATTCGAATCATGTTCATTCATCAAATAGTTTACAGCGCATGAGAACTGATTGATTGAACTATATCACATCTGACACACTGACATGTGAACTCTTTTGACGCATTAGAAAATTTGTTTGGATATTTGTTTGTTACTCAATCACGCTGAACCGAGTTTGATGAAGTTTTATATTAACATAGTTCATGGTATTTTCTAGGTTTATGCAGTTTATGTTTAAAAGGTTGTCCCTTTTGACCGCCCGCAACACAACACAATTATTTTACGGTATTTTTTTGTAGCTTCTGTTATTATTTTTGTGTACATCAAAATAATGAATACATTTATTCACATTACATGTTTACAAATAGGTAGTTAAGTAAAATATACAAATAAAACGGTAGAGCCATCTAATGATTATTGCAAACGATCTTGAAATAGCTCATGTGATCCAAATCAATATCAGACGGAAGCATATTTTTCATTATTTTGCTGGATATTTTTCACACAGCATCATTTAGCCCCAAACTAAGCAGAGCTTGTATTATGAGAACTACATGACTGATACACTACTTATATAGTTTCTTTTTGTAAATACATACATATTTTACATAGAAAACACCCTGATCCGAGACAAACATTTGCAAATCATACAAACATTTGTCTCAAAGCGGTAATCGAACCCGTAAAGTTCTGCGTCTTAGGCGGGCCTTCGCCCACTGCGCCACAGAGCCATATGTTTTTATTCTTCTTCTTATTTAAATGCGTCAGAAAACTGAACTAGAAGATCTGTTCATCATTTATCTTGTATGATGGCCATCCCTATTATGGTTACTAAGTTCTATTGAATTTTTGTTAGGGTAGCCATGAATTTGGCCTACTTGCTAAAAATCTGGAATAAGCATGTCAAAAAAGCTACAGCTGATTGCCCACGGTTCCACTTTTAGCTGTAGTTCTTATGCCAACGGAATAAGGTTTGTTAAAGCAAAGTATTTTCCTTAAGGGTAACTACTTTTACTCATTTTGGCAGACCCACTGCCCTAATTGCTTCTGAAATGGAAGGGTCATTCGGATGTTCAGAAAAGGAAAATTGTAATTTGAGAATGTGTTTTAAAATATCTTATGTAGAACGAAGTGTTACGTCTAGGGTACCCTGCTTAAAAATACTGTAATTAATACTTACTATAATTAATGTCCACACTAAACTTAGGCAAATATGTATGCGTGTTTTTTATAGATATCTGTCATTTACACGAATATTTCGGACGGTGACCAAGTCCTTTCGCCTAGGGTCTGAATTATGAATCTTTTTTTTTCTAACAGGGTTTCATATGAGTATCTATGTCCTGACTTCTGTCAAATTGAGATTTAGTTTTCTATAAAACCATACCATAGTGCCCCGTCTTGACTTTTTAATTCCAGTGTAAGACAAACCTAATTTAGACAACCTATATTTCTTGCAAACGGGAGTAGTTTAATGTACGCCTTCGAAAATAAAATTCGAAGGCATGTGCCAACAGTTAGTGTTCCAATAAGCGGCAATGGGCTTGCAACCTGTCACTTACTTGCAATACGCAGTCATGTTCCAAATATAATATTTGGACGTGCTTTTGACTACCCCCTTATTGGCATCCTCAAAGATCTACTCACTGAGTATGTATCTGAGGATGTCCACCTTGGGGAAGACAGTCGTGAGCTTGTTTGTCTTTTTTGGAAATCCTTACATACAGGTAATGTGTTCATTTTTAAATTAACACATTTCATTTCAGGACATGTGTTTATTTTTAAAGGTAATGTTCCTATACCTACTTTAATCCTACTTCGAGTATTCCTTCGAATATTTCGAGCGCTCCCCAATAAGATTATTTCAAAAGGAGCTTAAATCCGCCACATAAATAAGCTCAAACTCTGTCCTTAAGTTCCTTATCGACCCGCACATTACGGGCTTAAGGCTCCGTCCACCCTCCTCGCCCCCAAGACATATTTCATCGAGAACTCCTCCTTAACTACCACCCGGGGCTACCAACTTTAAGCAATATTTCACCCTGTAAATAATATACAGCGTACGTGAGCTGACCTCAACAATAGATACTTTAGTTTAAGGTTCTCGTAGCTAGAATATGTTATATAATTTGGCTCAAACTGTCAGTACTTAGATAATTACTCGAATAATCTTCTACTAACTTGTATTCTTTTTAACGCTGTAGGTATGTGCAAACCTAACCGATTTAGGCCAAAGTTCACCAACACAATAGTGGGTTAGGTCCTAATCAAAGCTTTTTGACTCATTTTATCATAGAATCTGTCATCGTAATCTATAGTTAGACTTGACTGTCCGTTTATTTTGTTAGTGAACTGAAGGCAAAAAAGTTTTGTGATGTAAACGTGATCTAGTCTTACTGGCTACCTAGACATGACCAATGCAGACTAAAAGGTATGGCCCTTCTGAGGTTGCCTATTTTGATTGTTTTTTCCCCAAGACAACGCAAAAAGAAGAGAGTGAGAGGTCGTTTGTTCGTATCTTAAATTAATCTTCGTAAACATAAAAAAAATATGAACAAACTTAATAATCTAGTTAAATCAATAATCTAGTTGTATTTAAAGATTTGCATTACATAATTACTACATATTAATATTTTTGTTTTAATCCTTTCTGCGCACTACCGACACATATTTTTCCACAATACACAAAGGTTATCTGGAAGAGAATGATTTTTAGCATTAAGTTCGCCTATGTATTCATATTTTTTGTTTTTCATATTTTTTTTGCAATAAAGAATTTTCTATCTATCTACTTGTAAAAAACGTCTTCTAAAACTTTAAAGTAGATTATTAGATATATTTTACGGCAACGAGTCTCTAGGGGGCGCTGCAATAGTTTCGATTGTGGGGTGTAAACAGGGGTTTTATAAAAGCATCTACCCTTGAATTTTGTCACATAGGTTTTATTTATTGAAATGTAAGGTTAAATCATTCGAATCACAGTTATGAATGCACACCAATTTATAATTTATAATTTTCCACCAATTTATAGAATTTGGAATATACAAAGGTAAGTATGAACAGATAATCTCATCTTGAAATTATATCGTTGGTGGTTGTACAACTTGAAAGTGAGGCATCGCCGAAGCCAAGCAAGTTTTAATGAAAACCCTCAACAAACAAACGCTGTTCGTGTGTTTCCAACTTGTATATACCGAACCTACTGTAAGACTGCTGGCTTCTAAATTATAATGAGCGATGCTCACAATACACCTACCTGTTTGCAATCCTTAAAAACGTAGGTTAGAATTAAAAGTATTGTGCTTTTGGTATAGTTTTAGGATATTATATTTGGTTCGTACTCTGACCAAATTGAAGACGTTCTGGAGAAAGGCCAAGTCAAAACTACGATAAACCAACGAGCTTCTATTAAAGAATGCAATGCAGATCAATGAAGTGACTTTTTGTAAACGTAAAGTCAATGGAAGAATAAATGTACGTGGATACATATAAAGTATGTATATCTACGAGAGTGCTACGAAGAGATACGAGATATTTACGCCCGTTAACTCAGTACATACTTGTTATTATTCGAAATGATTTTTAACATATTTCAACAAACTTTTTTAGCCGATAGAAATAGTGAGGAGTATGTCAGTTTGGGTTAAGTTTTATTTAAAACTTATTGAAGTAGATGTTTTCTTCTATATAAAAGGATGATTCCTGTGTCCTATAAATCTTATCAGTTTAATGTACCTACTTATAAACACGAATTTCTCAATTAGTACATCCGAAACATCGAATTAAAGGTAGTTTTTTTGGCTTTAAATTTTATACTTTGCAGTCCACATACTTTCTGATGTGTTTTGATTAATCCGATCTGCGAGTGAATTCGCGGGCGTGAGCTACAACCTCGTGTAGGTAGATGACAGTTTGTCTGAGGGTAGAAGGGTGGACGGATACCGCAAGATTGCTGTCATTCTTTTGGGCTCCAACCCTTGACCCTCGAGTGGGGCTATGTATGCGTATACCAGCGAAGCCGTGAGAAAATTCTATTATAAGAAAATTCTACCCAAGTGGGATTCCAAATATGATTTGGGGAATGCTTAGTTTCTAGGTGTGAATATATTAATGTAATTTGTTGATTATATTTGAAAAATATTGTCGGTTTTATAAGTTAAATACTTTTTTATTATTATTATTCATAATAAAGTTTAGAGTTTAGTTTAATACTAAGTACACCTAATATACCTAATATTGGTTTGTCTAAGGTGTATTTAAGTATTTATTCCTCATTAAGTACATATTACATATTAGGTACATATTACATATTAAAAAGTAATTTGCGTAAACTGTACATATCACAGTCTACCACGCCATTGAATGCACGCCGCGCGGTCACTCGCATTCTTTCCTTATCTGTGTGTTGTGTGTGTGTGTCTTACCATTAGTAAATTAGAAATGATTGAGATAAAATGAAAAAAAAAAAAACGCGAAGCACGACATAAAATACAGAAATCACACAATATTACGATGGTGGATTAGTAAAGAAACAAAAACAATAAAATAATGTGTTATTAAGAATACATAAAAGTAAAATTGAAACAAAAATGCCCCTCGCACCTTGCTTGATCTAAGTGGTTCAAACCACTGAGATCCGGTTGTATGGCGTCAACGCCATAGAAAAAACCAATACCGAGGATAAGGTATAAGGAATTCAGTAAAACAAAAGAAAGTTGGTACCGATTGAGTATACATCTAGGTAAATTACCGTATTTGGGTAAATACGGTAATTATTTGTAGCAATAAAACCGGATCTAAGTGGTTTGAACCACTTAGATCCGGTTGTATGAAGAAGAAAGTTGGTACCGAGTGAGTGTATACATCTAGGTAAATTACCGTATTTGGATAAATACGGTAATTTACCTAGACCATAACCCGTAAAAAGGTTTTAAATCTTTGTTGACTGTGCTTGTCCGGTTTTGGTTTGATATGCCGAGGCATACAGGCGTACGGTTCGATGGAAAGCGACACCTGGTGCATTACTGATGCTTGCTTTGAACGTTTTTTTTTAAAGCGGGACTTGTTATTTTTAAGCGTAAACACCTCAGAAGGAAGCTTATTCCACAGTGTACATTAACAGACTTGAGCTAAGGCAGCTAGTTTAAAAAATAAAATGGTAAAGTGGGTATTCCCCTCAATGGTTTTGCGTAACGTTGAGACCTTACGGTGCTCAAATTTCACACAACTCCCGAATCCTTACAAAATTCTTCTACCTTTATCCCACCATATACCCAGCTATGTACACTACATTTACCTAATTGAAGCTTAACACAACCCTACCTATTTATAGTGAAACTAAAGGTGGCCACCCAAAATGTTTACAAAGCATTTGCTTAATAACTGAAACTTCGGGGCGGGGGTCGAATTCTCCTAATACCTAGTGTTGTTGACGCTTGTGCGGGTTAAAAGGGTGGGGAAAAAACAAGACTACGGGAAACTCTTCCTGCAGTCTTGTTTTCATATAAATTGTTTTCTTGCGCTTGGCGAAAACTGTAGTCTCTCTATTACGTTTTCCGCTTCATCGTTCTCCTTTGAAATGTAACGAAAAATACCCAGCAGTGGACTATAACAAGAGCATTTATATCGTCTTTATAAAATACGCGCTACTTTTTCACCTACCCGTAATTACTTATCACATTACTGATTAAAATTGACTTTGATACTACATGGTGTAATGAAGACAAGACAAAGATTTCAAATACGTATAACAATATATATTCTTTGTTGCAAACACTCAGTCTTGTTACGAACCCGTATATACGTTTGCATAAGACATTGTTTGTTTTTTTTTACTTTTTATTTCCAAAACGGCTTATTAGATTGTGTTTTTTTTTGCAATATATTTGTATATCTTCACGGACGATTCTTATCTAGGTTTTTTTGTCATAAAAAAAACCTAGGTAAGAAGGTTCTTCGAAGGGCACTGCAATCGATCATGGAAATATGTCCAGGATTTTAGAATTTTGTAAAAACGAACTTGTTTTTACTTAGCTTTGTCTTTGCGGCTGTACACCATAGTCTTGCTGCAGTGATGCGATTCGCGGACATCACTATACAACTATCATTAAACTAGCGATGGTGCGCGAGTGTGCGTGGGCCACGGTTGCTATGGTGACGTATCTTAAAGATCTCCCTCTCGCCGTCTCAGTTTTCTCCTTTCTCCTTTACACGCGTTTCTTGTCGGGAGGCGTGAATATGTAGCGTTATCAAAAAAATGCGAACTTTGTGATTATAAACTTGAAAGTGATTAATGTTTTAATTGCTGAACAAAGTAAAAAAGCATTTTATGGCCGTTTTGAACAGGTATCTCTGCAGAAATTAGAAGCCATACACACCATCTGCTAATCTATAAAACGTCTAAATACCTACTTTTAATAAAATGTATGCTGAGACAACTTTTTTTAAGCAGTTCAACAGATGCGTTATCATTTTTCGTCCTTAATATCTCTTATTTGACGACCTTTATGGCGTAGTTTGTCTAGATGCTGTGTGAAAATGTCCAACATTATTATTATTATTATTTCCAGTAGGTCTACAATCCTGAACATGTCAACATTCCCTTTCTTTGCGAGCGGTCCCGCAGGGTTAACCGTGCCGCGGGGAGAGTGGGGGGTCACTAATGGAGTACCGGACCCCACTGCCCATAAAATTGTAAATTAGTGATGAGCCGACGGTCCAACTCTATCGATTTATTGATAGTTTGCCGAGACGACTCCAAGATTTGATGATGCTGACAGTTTTTGTAAACAACTCTCAAATCGTTGTATAACAATTAATTGCAACGCTACAGAAAACGTCGCAGTATAGAAAGACCCCCCCCCACCTGATGGACCGATAACAAAGTTACCAAAGTCAGTAGGGAGGTAGGCCAAGATTCGTCTTGGCCTACCTCCCTACTGACTTTGGTAACGTTGTTGGCAACCGATTGTCAACCTGTTTTTATAATCGACTTCAAGAGATTTTAAGCTTCCGGTAAATGTAACCGAGCTGCCTATTCGAAGATTTAAATCTTATATAAAGATCAATCTAATGAAGAAGGCGTATTCACCTTAAATGCCTATATTGACGATAAAACTACATGGCCCGATATGGTCGCTCCGCTCCCTCGTTAGCTTAATTGTCAAATTGCATATCTGTGGTAACATATTTCTTTTTTAAAGAATAGGTTAAGCATTATTATTATTATAAAGCGTATTGTGTGTTGTCTTATGAACATTGGTTGATACTTTTAAGACTTAATTTAATTCTTTGATTAGTACTTTTTTTCTATAAACGAGTTCACTTTGTTCGATTGGCACCACACTAAAGCTGAATGAAGGACCATGAAAAAAATAACCAAGCAGAGTTTGTTGCCTGATTCTTCTAGGCTTGGTCGCGCGCGAGGAATCGGCGTAAAGTCACTTTAAAATTTTAAATTTACCTAGTTTTTAAATTGACGTTTCTATATGATCCTTGTGATTTCAATGAATAAAAACCTATTGACTTTGACTTTTGACTAACTTAAGTGGCAAGCAAGCATACTGCCCACCTGTTGGTAAGAGGTAACCGTTACCTATGGACGCTTGCAACAACAGAAGCATTACTCGCACGACCCTAAGACGTAAATGGTGAAAAGTTTATCCATGTTCTTAGATTTTTACACTATACTAGGTTTAGATTACGTCTCTTAGGATACGTAATGCAATACGTAATGGAATAATCATCTACAGAGTAGCCAGTAAGAAAGGAGACCGAGATGACGTCTGATAGAGGAGAGTGGAAGAAGAAAATATGTTGTGCCATCATCATCTCATTATCAGCAGTCAGTAAGAAAGGAGTGAGTACTGAAATGACGTCTGATAGAAGAGAGTGGAAGAAGAAAACATGTTGTGGCGACCTCACGTAATATGGGATAAGAGTGTCATGATGACACTCTAGACCACTTCCATCAATAGACATAATTCCATAGTATGAAACTTGGTTAAGACAAAACACTTACCCATATGTAATATATTTTTTTTTTTGCCAATAGTTACAGCATCACTTCACTGTATGTCACTACGTCACGGTCACTCTAACAACTGATATTTTACCTTTAAAATTCGTTTTTTTTTTAATATTAATAGGTATCCGGTCAAGGAGTTATGTTAATAGGCCTGACTATTGTACATCGAACCGGTTATCCGGACAAATTAAGGGTGCTGAGTAAGTGACAAGTTAAAACTGAATCCGTGTTCCATGACTGTGAATTTTAAAGCGAGAGTATAGAGTTGAGTGTTCGATGTTTTTTTATGTGTTGGACGGTATTGTGTATGTTTGTGATGTGAAAAGGTGTGTGCATATAAAATAGTAGATAGTGCAGCATCCCTCGTTTGGAAGATTTGACCCGTGGCCAGGTTGACCCTGAGTTAGTGTTTGGAGTCGTGGGATTCTTGCTGCGAACAGATTCTCTGGGAATTTCGTAATGAGGAATAAAAAAATTGTGAACGGAAAATTATGAGATTAGAATACTTTTTATTATTGTGTGGAATATGCTACAAAAGGCTCGTATTGTTTCGGTTGGGTACCAAGTGAAGAACGAGGTGAATTTTTTTGTAGTAATTGTAGACGTCTTGGTCGAGATACGGTGTGTTAGGTTTTCAATGTTGCCAGAATATCACTTTTTTCTTACTACAAAAAATAGTAGTTATTTAAAACCAATTTTATTTGTGCCAATTCTAAACGAACTGACAAGAAATGCATATAAGGCACACTACATATTGAAAGGTTTACTTATCTACATAGGTAATCATAGGTAGCTTATCTTATAGGTAATCTCCTGAAGGGATGCTGGACGATTTGCAAAAGGAAATGAACCTGAACAGAGGGAGGAGGTCCGGGGTTATGAGTATGCACTCGAGCTTTATATTTGTATAGAGAGTTGCTTTTGAATGGAATATAAATGAAACAGTCAACTAGTTGTTACTGTCAAATAGAATTGTCAATCTGACAGTTGAATTTGACACTGTCAATCGCTAGCTTTAATGAAGAAAACCACTTTCTGCCTTTCATATAATTCTTTATTGTACACATTAATAAAGAAATATAAAACACAATAATAAGTAAGGCATGTACAAAGGCGAGATTAACCCTAAAAAGAGCCCGCTTGAGACGCAGATGGTTGCGGGTTCGATTCCCGCCGCCGGACCAATGTTTGTATCTGCAAATATATGTCTCGGGATCTGGGTGTTTTCTAAGTATGTGTGTATTTACAAAAAAAAAGGTATATTTGTAGTATATCAGTCACGTAGTTCCCATAAGCTCTGCTTACTTTGGGGCTAGATGATGTTGTGTGAAAATGTCCAGCATTATTTATTTATTTTATTTAAACCTTTGAGGAGAGATAGAGAAGTGATAAAGTTGTATTTATGTAATTTTATCAATAATAATAATAATTTTGTCAATAATAATAATAATAATAGTTGAGGTAACTCGTACCTTTAGTTTATTTGCCTTACTGAAACCCTTCAGGATTTATTGGTTCAAAGAAGTATTCCCAACAGGCAAAGAAATATGTTTATAGTTTTTACTTTGTCTGTTATGCGTTTTCTTTAGTTTCATTGAAAGTTTTGTGTAAAAACATAAACCGTGCTGAAATACCAAACGCTCTAAAATACAAATCCTATAACCTATAACTTTTATTTCTGTATTAAACATAAAAGTGTAATACATATTACAATTTTATCCATATTGTTCATACCATCTTACATTAGCATTTTCAGAACGCTTCCGTCCGGTAGTAATCTGGATCTATCTAACGATAGTTTTGGATACTATCGTAAGATAGATCCGGTCTTTAGACAACTAGCTGTTAATATAATCTGTATTTTGTACATATACTGGTACAGAGTTGTCAATAACGGTTTGGCATTTCAACAAAGCAGTTCCACAAAATGGTATCCAATGATGTTATACCAGCACCAAGGACATTGTCTTGTGTACAATGCCGCCTCGGGCTTGTTCGGACATAACTTGGTGTAGCACAAATTAGGAACAACAATGTAATCACCATAACGATACTTTACTATCGCTCCGTGCAAATTACTTCTTGCGAGCGGCAAATCACGAGCGAAAGCGATTTGATTTTTAACACGCTTAGCTTTTTTTAAATAATTAAATAACAACAAACAATGTAATCAAATGTTTGAAGTCAGTTTTAACCTAATTCCTATTGTCGTATTAAATAAAACTTTATATGTAGTTCGGATTACAATAGGTACTATAATTATCTGGTATGTTGAAGCTGATCTTGGGCTCATTTCATTCGTTTTGAGTCCAAGAGATTGGGCTTGGTAACGAGGGTTTGATGATAGCCAGGAGGTGGATCGTGGAATTATTTTTTATAATTAGTGTTTTTAGTTACGAAAAACACGCTTTTAAGCGTGTTTTATGTTCATTTTAAACTTCTCATTTTATTAGTACGTTGATCTTGAGTGCGGATCAAACGCAACCGTAGGTACGTAAAAAATCAATGAATGGCCAGTGGTCATTCATAGATTTGCCACAACCTCATAGATTCGTCTCCATCCAAAGATTGTCTAGAAGAGATCGTTTTAAAGCGATAAGATCGTCCATTGTACTTTTAGTTTTGTACATTACATTCATTTCATCCAGAGCCGTCCGTATCACAACCATCACCTCGAGATATACTCGACTAGAAGTATAACTTTTGTGTTTTGTTATTTGTAGTAAACAAAACGTCCTCCATTCGAATAAGCCTCGAAAAAAGTTAAAAAACAAATCCTACTAGTTGAAAATGTACAAGTAGGTATATACAAAAATACAGATAAAACAGCTAGCTATCTAAAAACAGTTTCAAACGATAGGTCAACTGATCCAGATCACTAAAAGCACCTGTCTAAAAGCGTTCCCAAAACGCACGCAAGCTATTCCATTAATTTAAACAAGTACAAAAAATACAGATGAAATAGCTTGCTATCAAACGAGCAAACGATCTATAGATAGGTCAACTGATCAAGATTACTACCGAACGGAAGCGTTCCCAAAATGTTTTTCCATTACCACGCTGAATGGCAATGACCCAGAAAAAAGTCAGTTCAGGTTACGCGTCATTTCGACCACTCACCCTGAACGAATTTTAAAACGCTAAGTTGAAGTTTAATATTAACTGAAGAGAATTTTCGCTATCGCATTATACTGACGCCACAATCCCGCCCTTCGCCCAAGGCGGGCAGATAAACAGTTTATGTGCGTGCAAGTCCTTTATGTGCGTAGTTCGACTATCGCGATCAATGATAGCTTGGCTACATTTTATTACCTTTTAGTCGGACTTTGTGTTAGAATTCCTAGTCAGCTGGAGGCAATTTATCTATAGATACAAACCGGAACAAAGTATTCTCATGGTATTTTATACAGCTGTCACTCAAGCCTAGCCCATAGCGTACTTTATAGTGTGTTTTAGTATAAAGATAAGTGCACCCACCTACTAAGGTACCTACTACGCTCATAGACTTATTTAGAGAAACGCTTCATCAATCGAAAAAAGACTGAAAATTTCAGTCCTTTTGGCCAATTTGTAGTAAGAACTTTTTGTACATATATAATATGTACAAAAAGTTCTTACTACAAACTGGCCACATATACCTTAATATTTAATTTGAAAAAAGAATTACTTCAGTAGTCTTTTGTTTCAGGGTTTTATTTGTTTTTTTCTATTATTTGTTATATTCACTAGTCTATTGGAATAATTTTGCTGACGTGTTCGTATTCATTTCATAAAAATCTGTCTTTTTCATTATTTTTTTCACAAAAACCTATCGCAATATTGGTGCTTACACATCAATGAATACCTGAAGGGACAATGTAACATTTTTCTCCAGCGCCTACAATTTGACGTGAACTAACTAAATAGTCCACGTCAAATAGTAGCCGTTGGAGAAAAATGTTACGCATCCCGTGGACTGCCAAAAGAACCAACAAGTCAATAGTACCTAGTCTTGCCTACCATCTGCTACCAGCGAGTGCTCGGCTTTTGGACACATAGTCCGAAGACAACCAGATTGCCTTGAGAAACTCGCTGTAGTTTAAAGAGACCTCGTGGCCATTCACCTAGCCGATGGTCTGATCAAATCAAGGCTCTCACTGGCCTCCCTGTTACCGTCGGCTTCAGACAAGCCGAAGATAGAGCGGCATGGAAACAGCTCGTCATTTCGTCATCAAAAACTTTCCAGGCACGACCTTCAGTAATGAAGAGTACGACAAAGAAGAAGATTAATTTATAAATAAAGAATGCTGGACATTTTCACACAGCATCATCTTAGCCCCAAAATAAGCAAAGCTTGTATTATAGGAACTACAAGACTGTTGTACTACTTATATTCTCATTTTTTGTAAATACATACATGTTATACATAGAAAACATCCGGATAAATATTTGCAAATCATACAAACATTTGTCCCGGGCGGGAATCGAACCCGTAACAGTCTGCGTCTCAGGCGGACCTTCGCCCACTGCGTCACTGAGGTCGTCATTTATTAAAAGCGAATCTGCATGGGGTATACTGAATTGTTTCATATGTAGGCATTTAGGCTTACTTCTCAGGAAAACGGACAGAATGCAATTAGTGGACTATATAGGCCATGTTTATGTTGTATTTCAAGTTATTTGGTCTCGTTTAGGCGGTAGGTATGTGATAGAGTACCTATATGTACGCAGCCCTATTCACATATTATCTCAATCACTCCTCGTTATTGGAATTGGAAAGTTTGAATAAGCGTACCACACTATCAAATTAATTGTGAATTGAGAGTATGCAACTTTGACACGCTTCTACATTTATTTTCTAAAGATTCTGCATATATTTATGTAATTTATTGGTAGGGTTGTTAAGAACAAAGCCACATAGTAATATTGTCATAAAAATAATTATAAGTTTCGAAAAAAAACGTGCTGAACCTCGAAAACTCTTTGTCTTATTCCCTCCGGTAGTGATCTTGATCAGTTGATCTATCTATAGATCGTTTGCTCGTTACATATCAAGCTATTTCATCTGTATTTCTTATAATTAGTTGTTTAAAATAATATAAAAACTTGCGGGCGGCCATTATGTATTCTTACTTGCATTTGTAAGGAGTGTCAAAAATATGCCCTTAATTAAGGTCATTCTTTAGGTAGAAGGACAGGCTTGCATTATATGGAGTGTCAAACATAATTATACCTTAAGTTAGGTAATTCTTGAGGTAGAAGGACAGGAGGGTAGTTAGGTACACAAGTGCGTGCGTGCGGATGGTCGCACCGACCTCGATGCTGGCTGAGCGTGTAATCTGCTAGGGTTCGCTACCTGTCTTACTGTATTTTTAAACCTGTTTTAAAATAGGTAAGAGTTTACGCGTAATGATTAAATAGGTCTACGCAGAACAGAGGGTGACCAGCTAGAGAAAAATATAAGCTTTTTTTAACCATCGCCATAACATACTACAATTCTTTACCTAAACATCTAACATAGTATTTTTTTATTAAAATAGTTCTATTATTTGAGGTCGGTAACTTAAACTGTTTTCTAGTCCTATTACTACATATAGAAAACAGTGTTCTTTTCCTAGTTTTATACCTAGTTTATTGTTTTTGGTTTTACGAAATAGTTGTATTATTCTGTTTCATTAATTTTCTATTACTTTTCAAACTTTCGCGATTAGATAACATAATTACAAGTTTAACGGGTTTTAGGTTTTTAGGTAAACGCGATAAAGACCCGTTAAACTTGTAATTATTTTCTATTACTTGTTTTGAACCTTTGGTTTTCATTAAAAAGTAATCTATGTAAAGGAAGATTCCAGACGTTGACGGTTGAACTTCTGAAATGTTAATATTACATACTTGCATTTATACAAAAATTCTGAACATTTATAATTCTTCGTGACGATTAAACGATTCTAGCGCCAGCTAAAACTACTAAAGTTAAAAGATACATAACCCATCGTAAACATAAAACAAACAGCTCTAGGATTATATTATTAAAGCAGCAATAACGCATAATCCTAGAATTAAACATGGCTAGACAGATTATGATAAGAAAACTTTACGAGCTAGACGTACTTAGTATGCACAGTTTTTGCATAGAAAGAGTTCAAATAAAGATTTTCAGCTGCCTGCCCACTGAAATGGGGTGGATTTATAAAATCCACTGTAGCAGCTGAGATGTTCTACGAATCAACAAATAGAATTTAAAAAAAAAAAATCTTTCACGATTTTGATTGATAACACCTATTATGCACGTTCGATTCACATAGGTTTATTTGTTTCACATAGATTTATTTGTTTCAAATATGTTTATTTGATTCATATAGGTTTATTTGTTTCATATAGGTTTATTTGTTTCACATAGGTTTATTTGTTTCACATAGGTTTATTTGTTTCATATAGGTTTATTTGTTTCACATAGGTTTATTTGTTTCATATAAGTTTATTTGTTTCATACAGGTTTATTTGTTTCATATAGGTTGATTTGTGGAAATTTGTGTGTTCATTGCTATAATATTATGGGCATCATCATTTAGCATTTGCAATTGCTCTTTTGGTCAACCAGCAGAACAGAAAATATATAGTTCACTTTACATCTGTAAATAGTAACAGAACACGTCTATATACTTACCAATTGAAGACATCACAGTACATTTACAAACTGAGGACGAAGAAATCAGTGTGATAAGGATGGACAAGGAAGGATGGAAAAAATGCTGAACGTGACGAACTATAGGTTTTATATCCACCATTTCCGGTTTCAGAATTCGGAAACAGCGTAATAAGGTTTAATGCATAGAAGAAAAAAAGTCAAAAACAGTCACATAGGTACAAAGGTGCTATTGACCCTGAGCCCACACTAAGATTCCCTGTGTCGTGGGAATCAGAAACAGTGGGAATCAGGTGGTTTCTTGAAAATAAACATCATCATCACTTCACCCACTGCTAGGTATAGACCTTCTTCAGTTTAAATAGTAAATAAATAAATAAATAATGCTGGTCATTTTTCACACAGCATCATCTAGCCCCAAAGTAAGCAGAGCTTGTGTTATGGTAACTACGTGACTGATATACTACTTATATATTTTTTTTTGTAAATAGATACATTTTATACATAGAAAACACCCAGACCCGACACAAACATTCGCAGATACAAACATTTGTCCCGCGGCGGGAATCGAACCCGCAACCTTCTGCGTCTCAGGTGGGCCTTCGCTATTCTATTCTGTGCTAGTCAAACTTAACCATCCACGGCCCGTGACGTCTGCCCATCTTCCTGCCGGATGTTCAACATTTCTGTTACCATTCAAAATACATTAATATTAATATTAAAACCACGTACAATTTAACAATACAATACATAGGTACGCGTATCTATTTTCCCGGTACAAGACAAGCCCAAAGTACTAAACTTTACCTTGTATCGCAGGTGCCCAACTAAACTGAACTAGCTTAAACTGGTTATAACAAGTTAAGGCCAGGAGGAGGGGGGCTAACTAGATTCCTCTTAACTTTCTCGTACTAGATAATGATCTTCGCTACGTGGGTGCCTGCGGTCTCCTATTCACGCAGCACGTTGTGTTCAGCGTCGCTCTTTATACAAGCACTATTAGGCACTGAAATAGGAAGCCATGGCTCTGCGTGAGGCTGGTAGAGAGTCATAGCGTTGCCAATATTTTTTTAAACTTTAATTGAGATATGTTGCTAACTGTTACTTTAACGCTGTAACTCCTTTAAAGTATTTAGTTCATAGCATACAAATGTGTATCCATATAACACGCCCAAGATGTGTTCTATATTTGATACCTAACTTTGTTTTAAACTAGTAAAGACTTTTTTTTAATTTCAGATTGGTGACTCGACTAATTATTATTTTTTTGTATCGTTTTCTTTTTCAATGTTTGTTTCGTTCTTACAATAAATGCAATGTTTCAAAGTAGTAATGGATGAAATAGCCACGAAAAGCATATATTGACGAAAAACACTTTAAGCTAAAACTTTCCACGTGAACTGTACCAAACACGAATCTGTCGATTTGGGTCGAAAGCGAATCGGACCAAACGTGAATAGGTATACTAAACGTGAAGTGGACCAAAATGTACTAGAATCAGACGCGAATTGGACGAAACGCGTTCCAAGATAAGTGCGAATTGCTCAGAAAATTACCTGGACCGAACGCGATTTTGATGATTTGGACCAAATGCAAATGCAAAAATAGTAGCAAAGAGCGCTCGTTGAAGTCTTTTGCTTAGAAAACATGTCATATTTTTTCAAGGTATTTGTAGATATTTATTTACCTATAAAAAAAACACAAAGAATATTTTAAAACCTTCAAGTCCTTATAAAAGTTCATATTGTACAACCGGACTTTTCACGTACCGTACTATCGGCATTGACTAAGTTTCGACTCATTCCGAGAGTCTTCACCAGGATGATTCCGATGCTCCCCCTTCAAGTCGCTTCTTGCACTGCACGGTTTCACACATTCCTGGTGAAAGTGTTTTTAGTCTAAAAACGTAGAACTAAATTAACAGACGTATAAATACTATTTTCGTTACGTCTGTATAAAAGGATCTACTTCATGTTACGTGAAACAAGCAATTAGCAAACATTAAGTTCATTTTGAACCATACTGCGTCGTAATAAGAGTGGAAACTGCCAAGTAATCTATTCGATTTGCTGGTTACCAGCTCCGTAGAGGTTTCTAGGAATGTTCAATGTTGACGCACTCGCTGGCGGGTGATGCAAGAGGGTACGGGTTTGATTCCCGTTGCGGGACAAATGTTTGCATGCTCTGCAGGTATTTGTTCAGGGTCTGCGTGCTGTGGCAGCACGGTACACGTAGTTCCTGATACCTACGACACAGCGAATCTTAGACCAGAGTAAGGACTATGTATATGTCTGATGGGTATTTTTTTTTTTCTAATTGCACCAACCTCTATGGTCAACCTCTCTACCTCTTACATAGTCTTTGAGAATAGATGTCGCGTAAAAAAAGAGGTAAAAAGTAGTAAATTTACAACCCACTGCTTGACATATAATCCCCTAAAGAGTTTCAACGATTACAAATATTATATAAACATCAATATTTATTTTATTACAATATTCTAAGAGTATAATTTTGCTCAAAATAAACGATTTCTTTAGTTTACTATCGTGAAGGAAAACGCATTGTTTCGAACACGGTTCGACAGTGTTCGAACCTACGACCTACGAATCTGTAATCGTGGCACCCACTAAGCAAACACGGCTTATAATACCTATACGACTATAAGATATCTCATTAAACTTAACTAAGGATTCCGTCCCCGGACAACTATCTCTGGGCCGGCATTAGCATATCTTCATCAGTGAAAATGCGGGGTGAAGATGATTTGGCGAATTGTGCGGGCAGCCCGCCCTGCTCCCTATAACCCCCCTGTTCGGGAGAGGCGGTCGGAACATTACACTCTAAGGTGCCATCACACGGGATGTGTTCTACTGAATCAGTTAAAGCGATTCATATAAAGATTTCGAGTGGAAACGCTATTTTAGAGGTTGGTATTTTGATAGTGGAATTATAATTATGCATAACTATGCAATATTCAATATTACAATTAATTTAGTGCCTTTACATGGTAGATACATAGGTGATATTTATAAGTAGGTATCTCATATAAACCCTGTCTAAGGGTTAAGCAACAGATAGGCATGTGGGCCACGGTTTTGCGTACAAACTATTTCCTATAAAATAAAGTTGCAAGGTATCTCACCTGTGCTGTAGGTAATTTTTGATAACGTCGCGTCAGTAGGTAGGTTGTTTATTTTTATTACCATTAGGTTATTATGTTTAAAAGTACGTCCAAATATCGAAGTTAGGAATAAAGTAATTAAGTAGTGTTATTTTTGTTTTGCTATTATCACCAAAAACGAGGTACAATTGGCGTCCTTAACACTCCTGTGTCTAAGAGCAATCTCTTTCAGACAATAATATATCTCTGTATAAAATTATATATTTAATTTATTTCTTTAATAGTTCATTTTCTTAAAAGTTTGTTAATATTCAAGTGAAAACTACACAAATTAAGTTTAAATGTGTACGATCCCGGTTCAGCGGGTCTCGAACACGCATCTTGACCTCTAATCGCGAATGCGTTGTCCAATTTTTGGTAATTTTATGGTAATTTCTTTGATGGTAATTTTATTGGTTATTTTTCAATTTGGTAAAGTTATTGCACTATCTATCTCTCCGGACCTAAATTGATTCAAACAACTTTTTATTTTCTTATAAGACACGGTACATAGTGTAGCACCACCTTTATAGACATGGTAATAAGAACGAGTCTTCACTCGTGACATTTCTGAAATGCGATTGGTTTCATCGTAATTCACTTCCAAATGAAATTATTTGTAGCATAAATAATCTCATTTGTCTCAAGTTAATATATTACCACGAACATTTTTGGCTTTTCAAGGATAAACTTTCATATTGCTTCGTATGTGAGTGGTAGGGGCAAATACCTACTTCAAGATTATTTTTTGATTTCACAAGAGGTTAGGAAAGTTAGGGTAGGTTACCTTTACTACCTTTGGGTAGACAGGTAGGTAGAAAGTTTAGTTTTTTATTGATTTCTTAAATAGATTTTAAAAACAATTTTGTATTTCTATAACTTTGTATCATTTGTAATTCTAATAGGATTGGCATGATAAATAGCTAAAATTTGCATAGACGCTGTTAAGATGTGCCCTGCCATCTGTTGTGGAGTAGCAACACTAAAAGTGCTTGACAAAATATAGGTAATCATTATTGATAGGTAGTAAAATGATAACCATTTAATGTATTAAAAGCATCAATGAAGAATTCTAAATTCAAACAGTTAATAATTTAGTCAAGAATTTGGAGATACTTGTTTTTAAAAAAAAGGTGCTCAGTGCTGCTCTGGAAGTGTTTTATGATTTTTTTCTTCCATTCTTAAAAAAAGGTTTATGAACACCCATGTTTATAACATGTTAATTTATAAAACAATTGTATTTACATAATATGTAGTTATGTAATTAAAATACCAACTGTAATTATAATACAAATACTGAGCAAATACCTACTAACTTAATATTTAATTTTAATTCCAACATTTATCTAATAAATAGTAGACCTAGTACCTGTACAGAGTGGTTACCTTCCAGTTTAACAACAAAAAATATTTCCATATTAACAAATAAGGAATTCTTAATAGAAAAATGTTTTGTTGTCGTCAAAATTATCGGGGTTAGAGTTCATAAAATAAACTAATTTGAAAAACTCTGTGATTCTACTCGGCGATAGATGGCGTCACCTTAACAACCTTTGATTTTTTAGCATGCATGCAATTAGTGGGATGCAATCCCATGCGCATTTATATATTTAAATAAGTATAAAGCAATCAGTTTTTTTTATTTCTATTGATTATATAAGTAGTCAATTAAAACTTTTTTCCCATTAAAGTATGAGCTTTCGAACTTATTAGTGTTTTACTATCTTGTTGGAAAGAGTTCTAAGCACTACTATTTATTATTTTTTGTTTATACAGGTACAAATCCAAAGTTTCAGTTTCAGAAAAATAATTTGAAATTCTTTTGTGCACTATTTGACCAGCTGTTTTTTTGGTCTTTTTGTGTACGTTTCTGTTACATAATATGTGTCTGAGATTGGATTATGTAACAGAACAAGGATGCAATGAAGATTGATTTCACTTAAAAAAAAAGTCTATTTACTACTGTTGTATGTCGATTTTGCAGACGTCAGCTGTATATAAAGTTTTCAAAAAATGCATGTGTCCAAAAAATGTTTCTATTACGCCATAAATAGTGTTTTAAAAGTATGATACTAAATAGTTGAGAATTTTAGCAAAATTCTCAACTGGTCGTGGGTTCGAACGCTTTCCTGCAGAAATGTATTATTTAGGAGAGGCTCGACAAATGTAAATGCAAAAAAACAGCGTACGGAAACTGGCGTGCGATACAACCAAAAATTTTAAGTTATATGCCATCGGTTAGTTTTCCAAAAAATAACGAAGGGCTTGCATTGTGTCCTGGAATGCTTACTACTATGCAAAAATGCTTCGTATGTATCTTAGGATGTTCATAATCGAGAAACAGCCGTGACCGTGTTTGCGATTTTTTGGTCTATAAAAAAAAAGAAGTATTTTCGATAAGAAATAAAAAAAATGTTTTTTCTTTCGAGTATGGACTTTAGTCATTATTTGACAATTCTTTCCTAATTCAGTTTTCAAAAGTCAAACGACCGATGTAGCTGTTATTTACAAAACCGCAAAAGCGACGGTGTACTTTGTGTAGCCTCAGAATAGCGTTATCTCCCCTTTTGTAGGGTTCCAAAGCCACATTGCGAAAACAGAATCCTTATTGCGAAAAAGAAAAACATACAGACGTGAATGTAAGGGTACATTCACGTCTGTATGTTTTTCCGTCAGCGTGACCCTGATTTCTCCCTTATATTAAAGCGTATCGAGATAAAATATAATAGAATACGAACTTTTCGCGCATCTCCATGATGATTTCCATAGCCATTGTTAGTTGAAATTCCCCCCAGGAAATATAAGCCTACAAAGGAGCTATCTAACTTTTTACCCTTTCACCCGGCACAAAAAGAGTAAAAAGTTAACTCCTAAAAAAAAAGGTAAAAACTCCTTTGAAACAAAAAATTGGTAAAAATTTTAAATTGGTTTTGTGGATTTCGATTAATTATTTTATTATTTCTCAAAAGTAAGGCAGGCAAGGAGAATGCTATTCCAAGGTATATGACAATTCAAGCATATATTTTATAAAATATATGCGTGTTAAAACGCCAGGGGTCTAGTAACACATTCAGTTGGCGTTAACGCCTGCGGAAATATTGAACTGTATGGAAATTATATTAGCTGTGGAAATCTCACGTGACTGTTGCCAAGTTTTACCTTGACAAATTTGCATTATCGTGAAAGAAAAACTAGGCATCAGGTATTTGTCAGCCACGCTGGATGGCAATGCTTATGCGTTGACCCAGTAAAGAGCCAGCTCTCTGGTCAAGCGTCGCTTCGACCAGTCGCCCTGAAATAATTTTGAAAGCGCGAAAAGCCCCGGTTCCCCACGGACCCAGAATCTCAAATGAGTAAAAAGGCTCAAATAAGTTAGCTCTGTCGAGAATAAAGTTATGTAATTTAATAAAGTAAAATTTACTTGAACTCGTTTCTGGAGGACCTTAAAGGTTAGATACATGTAATTTTTAAAAACTTGTCTAGCCTTTCGGCAAAGCAAAAGTTTCACAAGAAAGGACTCTTTTAGTCCGCTCTATTCAAAGTCGGAATACTTCTATGACCATAGACGTTGCAGTTTAAGATTGACATCATAAATCTGCGAGCGGAGCAGTTCCATAGAAATATTTTTAATGCAACCTCATTGATGCATTTTTAACTCTATTTGATATGATTTGTGTTGTAAAATATGTATCATATTATTAAAAAAATACAGCCAAACTTTTTTTTGGTCAAATCCCGCTGCGGAACAAATTTTTACATGTTTTGCAGATATTTGTTCTGGGTCTGAGTGTTTTGGTACCACGGTACTCGCAGTTGCTGATACCCACGACACAGGGAATCCTAGTTTGGGTTCAGGGCTATGTACCTACAACAGACATATAATGTCTATTGTAAAACTTCCTTCTTCTGAAAACGGTTATGTATGTAGTGGATATTAAATACTTTAAAAAGTTTATAATATTTATAATATTATAAACTTAAAAGTAGTAAAAAATTGTCTTTGGTCAGTTTTTGGTGGAATTCACCGTCAATCGAAATTATATAATTTTTTTAACCTAACTTCTGGATTTGTATGTTAAATAAGTTAGTTTTTTTCCCCTTGATAAGATTACCTTAATTCTCTTCCTCTAGCATACTTGGATAACAATAATTTTTTTCTTGACCAAATAATCGATTTTATGGAAAAATATCCAGTGAACGGTCTTTTTAGTTCGGAAATAATCTGATCTCTAACTCTAATAAAAAAACAAACACGCTCACGACTGTAATCCTCATATACAAACTCAGTTTTAGGGCATGCCGGCTTCCTAACGACCTTTTTCTTCAACTTTTAATGCTAATGTGCACAACAATGAGTGGTAGAAGTTTTGATTGGTAAAACGCATTTGTGCTCCGCCGGGTTCGAACTCACTAACTCCAGATCGGAAGTCTCTACCACCCAATACGCCAATACCTCGACTCGACCTAATAGTTTATCAACTATTATAAGTATAATAGGATATTAGAAATTAGATTTCGGTTTCAAATAATGCTCACAAATAATTTAACTACCCTCCCAATAAAACTAAACACTGAAGTTTAAGGAATTGCTTCTATATTTGCGACGCATTCTATTTTTAAAACAGCAATAAAATAGTCAAAATCAGCGGCAAAATTAATACGCAGTCTTCGTCCGCCGTCGGGCATCATGGCAGTCACTATCCACCCCCACCCCGCCATCTAAACCCCCCACCCCCTCGAGGGCTTGCTTTTTTGCGAGCGAGAGAGACCTACACTCCCTAGCGTTTTGCATTCTAAAATATTTTCAAAGCTCACATCCCATCAAATAAAACTATAACTTAAGCCTGTTACACACAGTCCGTATTCGCTTGAAAGAAATGTGGCGATTGCGCCCCTATGGAGCTACACGGGCGATATGAAAAGTGTGAAAAAGTGAGAGAGACGGATAGAGGCGGGCGTCTCGGGCTGGGCGGAAGTTTTCGTGAGTCGTTCAAAGCTTAGATGTCGTGCCGCTCGCACCAATGCATTTCGCGCGCGCCGGAAAGTGACAGAGAGATTTTTCGCGTTTTCCTTTTTTATTTTCGGCCTTTATCTTGCGGGGTGAAAAACGGTGCGTTTGGGGTGGCGGGGTGAAGGCGGGTAACGACCGCGTTGCGTGCAATGTTTTAGGGGTGGTTTACGTATTATAGTATAAATAATGAATAGTGGTGTAGTATGTTTAATCACGGTTTCCGAGTACTTACTTTGCTATAGAAATATTGGATAATTACAGGCTACAATTATTTTCGAATTCGTTGATGTAAACGATGAAAATCTGCGTGGGCGTTACCTACCTACTAATACCTACCAACGCAAATTATTTTAATTAATTATTAATATTTTAAATTTTCACTTTAAGTTTTATGAAACTCGGTTATTTTGACCTGGTATGATATATTTTTTTAATGTCTTTCATAACGAGTTTCTGGTTTGGATTTTTATTCCTCGCCTAGATTGTTTTATACAAGAAAAAGCTCACGACTATTTTGCCCATGATCGACATACTCAAATACATACTCAGTGTGTAGATCTTTTAGGATACCAAGTAGGAGGTAGTCAGAGGCATGTCCGAACATTTGGCACAATCCCGCGCCGTGTTTGCCATCTATGATTTGAAACTAGATGAAAAAAGTGTGAATCATGGGGACAACGGAAAAAAATAGTTCTCGTTGTCCCCCGATGGGGCCGAAGATTGGGGGACAATGGGAATAACCCGTAGTTAGCATTTCAAGCTTATCGCAGTCAAAGCCTATTGATTAATAATCATGTAATTTTATTCATTTACAATGTAACATCAGTTAAGATAAGATTTTATAATATCTTAATAATACAACCTTGGTGGAACTCCAGACTGTTACTTAAATTATTTTTAAAGATATTATAAAATCTTGTGATTTCGCTTAAATGTGTAAGCACTTAAACAAATAACTATTGATAGGCATAGATTCGTATCGAAGGAAAAAACCGAATTTTAAATGTTTATAGATTGATAATTATTCAACAAAATTTAAAATCTACTGATATCGTATTTAATTAATTGAAAGTTAGAAATCTCATACAAAATGAATTAGATTATTTAAAAAACAGGGACGAATTTATAAGTAAATACATTTTTGGTAATGTTTTCTATTAAATCTAGGACGTATACATAAACATATTATTTTACACGAATAAAATAAGAAAAAAAAGATAAAAGATAATTTATTGCGTGAAATACATGTAGGTGTTTTAGGTATAAGCGTGATTCAAAGTATCTCTACCGCAATGTTTATTTACAATGGATGATTAAAATGTATGATTTAAAGTTAAAGGAAAAAAAAAATTAGATAAAGTTTGTAAATTTGGATGTTTGGATGTATGAGGTAATTTTACTGATCATCCGTTTTTAAAACTCCGAGGGTTCGATTCCCGTGACGTCGCGGGACAAATGTTTGCATCTGCAAATATTTGTGTTTTTCCATCTATAATAAGTATGTATTTACAAAAAAAATGTAAATAAAGTAGTATATCAGTCATGTAGTTCCCATAACACAAGCTCTGCTTACTTTGAGGCTAGATGATGTTTTGTTAAAATGTCCAGCATTATTTATTTATTTTAATTTTATTTACAACTTAGAATGGACCTTCAGAACACAGGCTGTACCTGTATTATCCCGTCAAAATAAAAAGGCTTTTCGTGGAGACCAATTTTCTAACGTAAGTTGGAAACACGGTCAAGCGAATACATTTCTTACGAACACTGCCAAAAAAATATGTACTTTTTATCAGGGGACCACGCGAGCGAAGCTGTGAGCAAAAAAACGGCAGTTATAAAAACCGTTTCTAGCATCCTTTATCTCAGTTAATTTTGCATACCTATCCCTGAAACTAGTTATGAAAATCATCTTAACAGTTCACCTTGCTCCAATTAAGATTTGTACAAGCAATTATAAAGGGTGAACCGTGAGAATCATTTAAGCACTTTGAAAGTACAGTTGGCCAGGGACCAGTTGACCTGTCCAGAGAATATTCATAAGACGTGAGAAGAGGTCAAGACCTTTGACCCTACGTGTGCCGGTTAATATTGTGACCCCATATTAACATAAAGATGACCCTCTTTGTGCTTTTGCCATTGTGCTTCAGATAATTTGCATGAAGCTAAGATTCTGCAGAAAGCAGCAATTAATATGCATGGGAACGGTTATAAACGGTGATCTTTAATGTATGATATTTTTGAGGTTAGCAAATTTTAAAACAGTATTTTATGAAACGTTATTTTTTTCGTTACTTTGCAGTGACTTGGTTCGAAAAGAAGAAAAAAAAATGTTTCTTTAAATCACTTTTGGTTTGAGTAGAATAACAAATAAAACAAACACGCTCACGACGGTATTCCTTTTCCATGATGGACATCCTCAGATATAGGGGATAGACAGAGGCACGTCTTAACATTATATTTGGCAAGGCGGGCGCCTTTTCCAAGTAGTTAGCGTTCGACGTCACAAGTTACAAGCCCATCGTTATAAAAGTTACAAAGTAGTTTTTCAGTAGGTAGGATAATCTTCCTTTTAAATTAAAACAATCCATCCTAGACGGATACTAATTTAATAGGATATTAAAGTTCACACATACTAATTTAATGTAACCAGAATCTCAAATTAAAAACAAGATAAATCTCGAGTGCATCAACTGCATTTCTCACAAAAATATTTGAATATTTTTGTGAGAAATGCAGTTGATGCAAGTCGTGTGAATTCTCAGAAAATGCTGAATTTGCAATTCTAATCGCATTGTACTGGCGAAATGTCTTTAGAAACGACCCGTTTGCCTGACCCCACCTGTTTCTACAGAATTAATTCTGTATTTCATACAAGTTGCTCAAAATACTACTTTTTCTCATAAAATTTACATGATAATCTTTTAAATTTTGCTGGACCGTCCGACGCTGCAGGTTTGTTCGTTATTTTTAACGATTTTCGAGATGGGGTGAAGTTTGCTGAGTTTTTAATTTCGCTGTGGACAAGATGTCGTAAAATTTTAGGGTGGTTTTATGGGTTTGAAGTTTGTGCATTATTAACTAGTAATGTAATATTTATGACAGAATGGTCAAAACACAAAATAGTACTTTTGCAATGTTTAGGTAGATACATTCGCAAGCGGTAATATACACGTACATGCATGTACAGGCTATTTTTTATTATGAAAAAAAAAATCATTTTAATTTAATTTAATGCTGGAGTTTTTGCACACAGCATCATCTAGCCCCAAACTAAGCAGAGCTTGTGTTATGGGAACTACATGACTGATACACTACTTATATAGTTTCTTTTTGTTAATACATACATATTTTACATAGAAAACACCCTGATTAGAGACAAACATTTCATACAAACATTTGTCACAAAGCGGTAATCGAACCCGTAACCTTCTGCGTCTTAGGCAGGCCTTCGCCTACTGCGCCACAGAGGTCGTACAGAGGAGTATGAGAAAAATGTACATAACAGTAAGTGATAGGAAAAAATATGAAAAAACAATTAATATGTAATAATTAATAATTAACAACAAGGGAGCTCCAGCGGTACCACGATCATATTCGGAGAAACAGACATTATTTAAAAATCCTGTTTATCTAAAAAAAACGCAGATTGATCATTAAAATCGCATTTGATGCCATAACTTAGTATATCTAGGCAGGATATTTTTTCCATCATATCGTAAATGTTAGAAAATTGGTCTTTCTTATATCGATGATGAAAATATTTATTTGATGTAGATTTTGCTTATTTATACTAATATTATAACGATGTAAAGTTTGTAAGTTTGCATGTAGGGGGTAATCTCCGAAACTACTCATCCGAATTCAAAAACTCTTTCACCAATATTTAGAAAGGACTTTCAGGACACATAATAATATCCCGTTAAAATAATATGGCCTTTTGTGAAGACTAATTTTGCAACTTTCGACGAAAAAACGTTTAAAACTATCGAGCGAATGCGTTTCTTACGAACGTTACTATTTCATCGGCTTTATATCTGGATACCGCACGGGAGAAGCCACAGGCAGTAGCTAGTTCTTAAATAAAGCCTGTACATCTACCGCCACTGTACACATCCTGTACGCCATAAATCTTGTACACGAATAAAACGCATTTCCCATTTCCCACAAGTAACATGATAATCAGTTTATAATTCTTCCGTTCTAAC
This sequence comes from Perizoma affinitatum, assembly GCA_961405105.1. NCBI lineage: Eukaryota > Metazoa > Arthropoda > Insecta > Lepidoptera > Geometridae > Perizoma > Perizoma affinitatum. The sequence goes on along the minus strand of OY560205.1, from coordinate 8,241,899 downwards.
GAGGTTCGAACAGAGTAGAGCTCTAGATATGTGCAGAAAGCATCCAATTTGCGATATATTCCTCACTTGTAATAAAGCAAATTATTATCTGCAGGATATCTGCTGAATAAAGCAATCGATGCAGCCTAGACGGATGGCGTGATAAAGTATTCAGCGTGCAGGGTGTGAATGCAGAGTGTGTTTGTTTGTCTCATTCATTTCGCTAATAGCTTTGCATGTGACTTCGGCTGGAACGTTTCAATGGAATGAATATTTTGTTCAAGTTTTATCTGATAGTATTCGTATTTTCTGGATCGAAAGCTTTTTAGCGATGCATGAAACTCGGCTTTAGTTCCAAAGCTTGTAATTTTTAGAGTGTGCCATACTTATGTAGTAGAGACATATATACCCTCAACTACAGAATACTTATTATATACTCTGCATATGGGCTGTGATTCTAACCTACTATTTACAGAAATTACACATAGGTACTTACAAATACCCTTAGGTATTTGTAAGTACTATTTACACTATTCGGTTTATTAGCTGTACTTAGCATGATCATGTAACTGTAAATTTTATTACAATCAATTGTTCGCACGCTTCTGGTATTGATATTCAACGGACTTTTTTTTGTGGGTAGGTAGAAAATTATTTTATACCTTACCCAAGTACTTCGTTCCTAAACGGTGGATAGTATTTAAACCTCTTAAATTAAGAATTTAGGCTTGAATTCAGGGTTTTTTTAGCTTAATATAGCTGCGTAGAAAAAGTTCTATCATCTGTAACAACAGATCTTATACGTTGTAATCTTATTTTTTTTTATTTCTGATATCAGAAAGCAACTTAGGAATGCTAAAACCATAAATGGACCTTTCAAATACGTATATTATCATTATTTAGCCACTTACCTCACCTATCTAATAGTTATAGTCATATTTAGGAAGTATAGGCGTTGAAAAATTCAAAATACTTCAAATTTTACAAACATATTTTTAAGCCTAAGTTAAATATAGACAGTATTTAACTTAGGCTTAAAAATATCGTTATATTGCTTGAGGGTTGCTAGCTTAGTTGTATCACTAATACTAGTTACTAAAACTATCTTAAGCCTACTTTTAACAGTGTCCTCTTATTGCATATAGTTGTTTTTGTTTAAGGTGCAAAAATAAATAATTTTATTTTTTTCATTCTACCTACGGCATAAAATACACAGACAGACAACCTACTAAATCCTTTACTATCGCATAAATATATATCAGATGCGTCTCTCATTCGCCGCTAATTGTTACAAAACGATAATTTAGTCGTTTCTCTGCCTTTTCGATTGCTGTATAATGGAATCGGTAATTTATTAGATAATTTCATTTTCGATCGGTTATTTGCGTCGTCGGTAATTAGATTTTGTGGTTTGTAGGGAATGTACCAATGAACTAAGCTTCTATAATCGTTCCGAAATAATTTATGAAATGAGCGTTTTGATCGATAGTTTTATCTATAGCTAAATAAATAAATAAAGAATGCTGGCCATTTTTCACACAGCATCATCTAGCCCCAAACTAAGCAGAGCTTGTGTTATGGGAACTACATGACTGATATACTGCCTATAATTTTTTTTTGTAAATACATACATATTATACATAGAAAGTACCCAAACCCTACTGATGTTTTCCCGCTGAAGTGTTTTTTAAAACTGTACCTACGTGCAAACAAATGCTTCCGTTATCTAAGTATCTACTGGTTGATGTAAGAATGTCACGATGTAAGTAGAATTGAAATCTCTGTTCATTCATTAAATTAACTCAAAATGTATTCTAGACCTCTAGGTCAAAAATAACGAATCACAATCTAAATTTCTGAATGAGACGTGCATCCTATCCGAATGCAAACATCACACTGTCCTAGTGCACGTACGCTGCAACATTTCTGAACGCAATAATTCTCCATTCAATATTTGAATTTGAAAAAAGAAGTTTTAGTGATGTGACCTTGCTTTTCCTCGATTCGTTTTTCGTTTAGAACGCAGGCGCGGTGCGGTCCGGATCAATGCCAAAAAACGGGGGACAGTGGTCCCAGCCGCCCTCGGTAAGTAAGCTCGTAAGCTCGCGGCATCTGAAGGGTTAGAAGGTAGGCCCTGGTTGCTAGGCAACGCTTGCTTTGGGGGTGGTCGATAATGCCCGCGTTATAATTTTCTTTAAACGTGGTAGGTGCGGGGTGTGCCTGCTTTAAATATCTTTGTTGGGCGTTTAAATTGCTTTTGGGCGATTGGATTTTTAAGTTGAAATTGTGGCTGTCATCATCATTATCAACGGCTTATTAGGAGGCCATTGCTGGGCATAGGTCTCCTCCCTAAAAAGTTCAATTTCCTTAAGATTTATATAATTATAATGCTTAAGATGAAAAAAATCCTTCAAATATCCCTGCACAAATTCAAAAAATAATAATTTGCTTAAACTAAATGGCTGACTAACTTTAGCAGCGTTAAGTTATCTATCGTTTATTTAATAAAAGAAAAGGACAGCGCTAGAGTTAGCATCCTGCTAAAGTAAGTGATTATGAATAAGAGGCTTAGATTATAATTTCATAAAACTTTCAACATACTCGTAAAGTTTGATTGAGAAGAGACTTTAAACGTGGTTAAACTAAGTCTGAGGTAAGATATAGGTACACGAAAAGTGTATTTGCTTCTGCCACTGAGTTCTAGAACCGAGTTTATATAACATTTCTATTTTTTTCATACAAATATGTACAAGTAGGTATATACAAAACATACAGATGAAACAGTTATCTAAAAAAAAAAAAACAAACACGCTCACGACTGTCTTCCCTATGGTGGACATCCTCGGATACATACTCAGTGAGTAGATCTTTGAGGATACCAAGAAGGGGGTAGTCAGAGGCACGTCCAAACATTACATTTGGTACATGCCCGCGTTTTGCAAGTAGTAAGCATTCCACGTGACAGGTTGCAAGCCGTTGCAAACGATCTATAAATAGTTCAACTGATTCAGAACAGTACCAGACGAAAGCAATTTTGATGGACTATAAAACTATTTTTTCTATGTAGTTCAACGCTCATCAAATACTGCATAGCTCAGAACTGTCAGACGGCGGAAAAAATGCGACGTTATATTTTGCTAGCATCCGATGAGCTATCAAATATTTTGCAGAATTTCGAGTTAACACTTGATAAAGTACATAGTTGCCATTGTATATGTGCTTTTGTTTGATACGAGTCACTTGAGCGTTTTTGGTGGAGCAAAATTATTTCAGAATGTTGTTGCAACGTTATTGAACGTTATTAATTAAAAAAAGCAGGAATTTTTTTGTTGTGTATCAGTCATTTCCAAATTATATAGCAACTAGTCTCTGCCCACGGCTTCGCTCGCGTCCTGCTTCTCCTGAACTATACCTTTTAAAAATTTTATACAAATCGTTCCCGCCCTACTTGGTATCTACGTACTGAGTATGTATCTGAGAATGTCCATTATGGGAATACAGTCGGTCCTTTCAATAATAGACTTCTTAACATGAAATAGTCATGTACTATTTCATGTTAAGAAGAAATTAACAACATAGTCCTTAAACCACACTAAGATTCCCTGTGTCGTAAGTATCAGGAACTACGAGTATCTTGGTACCATAATACCCAGACTCACTTACCATCACCGCTGGTTACTCACACGCCGCGAAATCCGCATTGTTACATACTAAAGGCCCGGTCAAAGTGACGTGGTGTTGGTGGCAACCAAAGCCAAATGATTGTCAAGTAGATGTCAAGATTCGCGTGAATATATTGACTGCCACTATACATGAATCGCCGCCGCCATCGCGACAGTTTGACCGGACCTTAAGAAGATACAAGCCTGTCAGACGCATCAAAGACAGTGAAAGCGTGCCTTGACCCAGACATTAGTTCTATACGTACACGTATCTATATAGGTATAGATGAGAGTGAAAGTGCTATTAGTGTAGTGTTAGGGCGATAACGTCGGTCTGCGGTGAACAGTGTGTTTAGATATAATGAATTAAGCTGTAAACTAAACGTGCCGAATTGAATTAGATTATTTAGAGCTCTCAACTCTATTAGCTGATCAATGGAATTGCAACACTATCATCGATGTATGTGTTAACTAGAGGTGCGTTGGATTTTACCATCGAGATGGACAGTAGCCGCTTAACATTGAGATGAACCAAGTCAATATTCATTCAGTTTTTATTCATTGAAATCACAAGGATCGTATAGAAACGTCAGCTTAAAAACTACTTGAATTTAAAGGTTAAATTTTCACTGATTTTCGGCTTAGCCTAGAAGAATCAGGCAACAAACTGTCCTTGTTTTTTGTTTTGCTCGTTTGTTTGTGCGGGATTTTATGTAATACAATTTATAGCATTTGTTACACTATGCCAATACTTTGCTTGTTTGTATATTTTATGTGCGATCATCGATATCGATAAAACATCGATTGCTGTTTATTCTCATCACTAGACCGCACGCGTGAATGCAAGTTATGTGCCTAAGATATAGCCTGTGGTGTAAGGTCAAAGGTCATCGATAGCGAGCGAATATATATGTGGTCTAAGCTCTATATAACTTTAGTCCGCTTGTTAAACGATACACGAAGATAAGTAACGGTGGTTAGGTTTCGGCGGATTCTAAATAGGACAATATTTTTTAGCTTCGTACATTCAGAAAATAATATAGTTTTTTATATTTATTTAATCTTTACAATAAAATACCAAAAAATGACATTAAATTGTTAAGTAAAATAAAGTTTATTTGTTTCATAAAACAAATGTTTCAAATATTTATTTAGTTCTCAGTTTATCTAATCGGTTCATTTTGTTGATAAACTGTACCTAAATAAAAGTTATGAATGTGACTGTAGGGTGTATGAATAGGAGCTCTGTTCCCCGCACTACTCTCTGATAAGTCTGTATAGCGAACTCACAGAATACCCAATTAAAAAACATAGCGCGCAGAACCAAAAACCGCTGGCGCAGAAAGGTTCTCGAATAGCCACCACGAACCGGATGATGTACAGTCTCCACACGGTGGACCCATGACATCTTAAAGGTTATAGGAAGTCAGTTGGACGTCTACATCATTATCAGCGGGATAATGATGATTTATAAACCTTTAGGATTAATTTAGGACGACCTCGATGACGCGGCGGGCGAAAAGACGGTTTCGACACTAGAGGTGCAGATCGATTCCCCCAGCGGGACAAATGTTTACATGTTCTGTAAATATTTGTTTTGAGTTTAGGTTTTGTGGTATCACGGTACTTATAGTTCCTGATACTTACGATACAGGGAATCTTAGTGTCGGCTCAGGACTATGTATGTATGTGTCTATTGGTAGTTTATTTTTATTTATTTATTACTAGCTTCTGCCCACGGCTTCGCCAGCGTTGTGCCCAGATTAAAAGTAGCCTATATGTTATTCTGATGTATAAGCTATATTACTGTGAAGTTTCATCAAAATCCGTTCAGTAGTTATTACGTGAAAGAGTAACAAACATCCATCCTCACCAACTTTCGAGTTTATAAGCGTAGTAGGATAAGACTATCATTATTGTGCTAGATTTTATAATAGATTAATAGAAAATAACAAAGACAAAACTATGGCAATATAAAGAACACAGTTCAGTTTATACCAAACCCTGGTCAACCCAAATCCATCTCATCCATCGAACCACTTAACCAATAGACCACAAACAAAAAGGTATCTATCTACATCTAATACAAATAGACACCACAACCAAATAGGTATATATCTATATCTAATACCTACAAATAGTAGTTTAGTAGATACCTGTTGTATGTGGCGAGGTGAAAGTGAACATGACGTCATACGTCGGTGATTAGAACATTAGCTACTGTGTAACTATACTGCCCATGTGTACAGACAGCAGATTCAGTTGAATAGGAATTTAGTTTTTAGGAATTTTAGTACTGAGTCCATTGATCCTGAATCCTAATGATACATTCCAGATCGCAGGTTCAGTTGAGTTAGGAATTTGAGTATCGAGTCCATTGATCCTGAGTCCTAATGATAAATTCCAGATCGCAGGTTCAGTTGAGTTAGGAATTTGAGTATCGAGTCCATTGATCCCGAGTCCTATTGATAAATTCCAGATAGCAGGTTCGGTTATGTTAGGAATTTGAGTATCGAGTCCATTGATCCTGAGTCCTATTGATAAATTCCAGATAGCAAGTTCGGTTGAGTTAGGAATTTGAGTAAGGAGCCCATTGATCCTAAGCCCTATTTATAAATTCCAGATAGCAGGTTCAGTTGTGTTAGGAATTTGAGTATAGAGTCCATTGATCCCGAGTCCAATTCATAAATTCCAGATATCAGGATCTGTTGAGTTAGGAATTTGAGTCCATTGATCGTAGTCCTATTGATAAATTCCAGATAGCAGATTCAGTTGAGTTAGGAATTTAAGTACCGAGTCCATTGATCCTGAGTCCTATTGATAAATTCCAGATAGCAGGTTCAGTTGTGTTAGGAATTTGAGTCTGAATCTAATGACTCTGAGTCATATTAAAATTACAACTTCTTATTTATAACAGAAATGGGGTTTTTCTCTTTCGTGTACTCGATCATAGATTTTGTACAACGCTGTATATTTCTCAACAACCTACTTGACTTTATTTGTGAAAGGCAAAACGTTTTTATGGTTATTTGAAGGATATCTACTCAGATATCCAAGCTTTGTCTCAGTTAAGTGTATGTAATTAAATAGCTAATTATATTAAATGTAACCTATGTAAGGTAACTTCATAATAATATTAGTAGAAAGTAGGTAGGTGGCAGTTACTTCTAAACCTTCAGATAAACCTTATACATCACGAAACCGTTCAAGATAATTCATGCATTTAATTTATTACTAGCTATGAAAATGAAATCAAGCTGTTCTTTAAATTTGTAATAAAAAAAAGTGGTCGCGGACGGTGCTCATGAAATACCTCTGATCAACGAAACGTCTAGACGAGAAAAGTTAAGTACCTGGTGTAGTCGTAATAAAATCCTAAAATGATACTAAATCACGTTTATTTCAATGTTATAGGTACAACAAATTATTTCTAATGCTTCGGTTTCTGCTGACCGTCCATTCAAGGTATCATCGGCCCGGGCCGATGCCAACAATGCCCCTCGCATCGATTGTCGAGCACTACCACCAATAATATGTTTAGCACACGGCCCAATTCACTTGCTAATGTAATTAAGGTCTGGAATTTGAGTAATTAACTAAAATGCTTTTGAATTAATCATTGCATTGAAATATAATATTGCAACGGTGATTTTGGTACCGCTTTCATAATGCGGATAGCGGAGGAATGAAACACATTACATTAGCTAGTCTTTGCTGAAAAACATTAACTGGGTATCTTGAAGACAAGGGGGAATTTGTTTTTATTAAGTCCCTTTGTTTGTTTAAAACCATATTAAAGCTGTATGAATAATTATAAAAGAAAAATCAAGTGAAATTTGGTGCCTGATACTTATTTACTTGGTAATGAGAAATAAGCATACAATTGTATAATTGTTTTTTCAAATGGTCCTTGTGATTTCAATGAATTGTTACTAAATCGATTTACTTTGATTGTGGCAAGACGAAGGTCTATTCATAATAAAAAAAAATGGCGCAGAAGAAACAGAGTATAAGAGCACTTTATGTTCTATCAGAATCATCCCCTTTCCAAAATCTCAGTACAAACATTGGGTCAATTATGAAGGGCCCTGAGATATATTACCTCTTTGTTGCGAACTATTTGATTTTAATAAGATAGTATAAAAGTATTTAAAAAACCTAATGTCCAAGGAAGGTCTACTAGTTTAAATTTGAACATCATCTGCAGACCCCAAAATATTCTAATGATCCATTAGTTTGTACATGTCTCTCTACAAGACCGCGCCTAATTGGTACACACCTATCTACCTAAAGGGGTAGCAATGTACCCCCAAAAAGGATCTATTTTCAACTGCTAATATAATTTTCCGATGGATCATCAATCACTGGAGGGGAGTTAAGTCGACACATGTAAATTTTCAGCGTAAATTATACGGAAGGCAGGAAGGGCCCATATAAACAAATTTGTTTTAAAACTGCTCGAAAAAGGCAGGCTTTATTTACGCAGATTTCTGGGCTCGGTTGTATATACTCTTTACTTTGCCCTACATATATTGTGATTCTCAAAGGTGGCTTTTGTAAACGATAGTGGAGTAAGGTGAGATCATGGTGTTACTAAAAACCATATTAAGAAACTATAGTTTTTAGTAAACATACCATAGTAACTGTGTAGAATGAAATTTAAATTTAAAAAAAATAAGCCATCGTGTAAAGCCAAGATAGCAGAAAGATAAAAAAAGAGACCTTTTCCCAATACCAAAACGGGTATCGGTTATACCGGTAAGCGCTGATAGCCTGTTTTTTGCTTTAATGTGTCCTTAGGAAAGGGTTGGACAGAGTAAAAGTCATTATAACTTAGAATGAAATTGGGTTGGGTACTGTAGGGATAAAAGAGTAAAAACTCTTATGTTTCTGCTTAGGTAATATATTATGTAAACGAGTAAAACAAAACAGAAATGAGAAAGGCTTTTGAAAGGTTTTTTTGATATTTAATAAACAAGAAACATTATTTCTGGCCTAGAAAGATACCTTGAAAGATTTCGAAAATTGACGAGGCATAGTTTTACGAGGCGTGAAAATAAATTTGGAAAAGGACCCAGGAAGGTTTTAGGGTTCTGAAGCCAAATGGTGAAAACAGAACCCTTATTTGTTATGTCTGACTGTCCGTCTGTGTGTTACACCCTTATTTCTTGCTTAGTTTAAAGGGAACCAATATAAAATTTGGCATGCAGACGTTAGATAACCCAAAAACGAAAATCAAAATATAAAAGTACATTTTCGCTCATTTTCTAGTACATGTAAAACCGGAGATGAAATTATTTTTCATTGCACCACCTAGTGCGGTTTATGATTTTTAATAGGACTTAAAAATTACCTTAAAGGATACCTAAACAATTTTTTTATTTTACATTTATATAAGGCTTCAAAGTAGCAACCTTTGAGTTGAAACTTGAGGTTTATATGTATAAAACAACATTTCAACAGTTCAGGGAGTGGCATTTGATAGGAACTACCAACAAAAAATAGTTTGATGGATTTCTAATGATAAGTTTGGAAGATATGAGGCCTCTTCTAGACCCTCATATAGCTCTGGACACGTTAGCGCTTAATTATGACGAGACATATCCTATCATGTGTAGGTTTTATATATACACATGCATCGGTCAATGCTTATTTAAGTGCGGTCTTGTGGAAACATATACTCTTAATATCGTTGGGGTCTTTTCTAAATATATCGGTAGGTACCCATATTAATAAGAGAAACGGTATCCTATAAAAACATTTTCACGGACGACTACGCCCTCTGTACACATAAACCCGAAACTCTCTAAGGGGGCTCTGACGTAACCAAAACCAAAAAAGATATTTCACTGTAAAGAGAACATTAGGTATCTACCAGTCTTTGGTGGGGAATAGATTAAGCTTTCGTTCTGAATTCGTTTCCTTACCGATGAATGTTTTAACTGTATATTTTGTAAAATACTTAAATCTTACTTCCAAACTTATTCATGGAGATATTGCTTCATGATCACCATTTTTTTAAATAAAATAATAAATTAAAAAAAAAAATATATGTTTAGTGAAGGTTTTGTGTACCTACTGTGTGGGTACCAGAATTTTTTTACGTGTCTAATTTGCTCTATGAGGCCATATTTCATTGGAAGTGGAGCCTGTATTAGTTCTTGGGTAAAAAGACCGGGTTACCATCAATTAGTTTAAGCGCGGGGGGAGGGCAAACAGGCCCGCTCGACAAATAATCGGGGCCTCATTTTCGGCCGATCCCGAAAACCCCGTGTTTACTAGTCATTAGGCAGGAAGATTGTAGCAGGGCTTACACAAATAGATGCCCCTAAAATGAGGGTAAAATGCTACAAGCTTCAGCTAAGTATATAATATTTGCTATTGTTTAATCAATAACAAGGACTGGTTACTATGTAAGAATAGTGGAGAGTAGCGTTAAATGAAAGTATGACTCAAAATGGCATCGCACATCTACAAACGGTTCGGTTCTATGTAAACGGTCTAAACTGTCCGACTTTACCAACTTTGACTTTACCTTTAGTCGTAGGAAAGAAACTCTGTGTAGTTTTTTTCCTACGGCTAAAAGGCTGATAAAGAATTTGAGGTACCTCACGGATAAATAACTATCAAGATCTCATAAACACAAAATCGGAATAATTTTATAATCACGTCAAAATCGACTCTGACTGAAAGTGGGATTCCACAATGCTATGCCGATACTTGATTATAAAACATAATTAAAAACATTGCGCTTGAGACACAAAAAGATAAAAACTCTCAAGAATTCGAAGTAATGTTTTAAATAATCTCCATGACGTTTTCTAAATGAGAACTTTCGAGAACACAAAAACACGTTAACCCAAGAATGCTGCAGTGGAAACACAGCACTTAAAAATAACGCCTCCCCTTATTTCCGCGCTTGGTAGCGACAGGCGTAATTTTTGCGCGCCATTAACTCAGGCGTCCGTCATTTTTGAGATTTTTTCCGTTCCGGCGAAGGGGGGCGAAATTCAAATCATGGTGTAGTAATATTAATATCCAGATAAAATATACGTACTCTTGACCATGCTGAGCTTTAAATAGATGGATGAAAATGAGTCTTATTGAGTCTGTTTTTACTTGGGTAGCATTTATCAAGTTTTCATATTGGTGATTGTCCAATGTAATTGGCGAGATTTCAGAATCTCAGAAAATCAGAATCATTTAATCATATGAAAGATTCATTAGTTAATATGACGATGACTCAAATTTATGTTTTTAAAATCTATGAATAAAAACCTAGCGAACGTAGTATATCATAAGAGCTACAATAATCTATCATATTCCTAAAAAAGTATTAATCGTTGTCAAATCCTCTTTCCAGTGACGTAATTTTCAGAAGTCAAATGATTACACACCAAAATAAGAATCTGAAAACATTAACCGGTAAATGCTATCCGCGTTTCCAGCCCCCTTCCCGTACATTTAGCAGGAAGATGCACGCACGCGATAGTCCCGTAATGCCCGGCGGTAAATGCCTTCAATGGCGTCGTTAGGGTTAAAATTAAAAATGATCGTGATGCAGCGTTTTCCTTTTTAGCCAAAAGGGACGGAAAATTCTGTTGAAAGAATATTCGAAGGGACGGCTTTTATGACCCTGGGTGGGGGAGGGTTATTATGTTAGGGGGTGGTGAAGGGATAGGTAGCTGACGTCGCTAAATTATAATGAGTTCCTTTTATGTTATCGTATGAGTGGTAATTTTCAACCCTTATTATGTAAAAAAATACACAAAGAAAAACTGTTTAAAAAAAAGAAACGCTGCTCAGAAAAAGGTTTTACATGCAAAAAAAGTTCCCTACGAGTTAATGAGTATTACCATAAAATTATTAAAGTTTTCTTTTGATGTACCTATTATTTAATTTTAATCACAATAACTATTCTAACACTTCATAATAAATATTATAAATAAAAAAAATATATATATATATTCGTTCAAAAAATTAAGCGGCATAAGTCGTAACAAAAAATATAATTGATGGAGTGGGCAAAGAATATATTTGGCGGAGACTGTTCTAAGCCACAATTGCCAGCTCATGATACGTATTTGTTGACGAAAAATACATATTTATTAATGTTTATTAAAGATGTATTTTTACTATGATATTGTAGGACTTTTTGAGATTTTGCAGGAACCTTTTAAAAATACTAAAATTGTAATTCGGCAATTTTGCCGTTATTGCATATTTGTAATTAAAAAAAAACGAAACTTGGATTATTTCATGCTGTCATTTCAATTCGGAGCCACAATATAAACGCTTATCTAACTGCATTTGAGAACCTCAGTGGTGCGGCAGGTAATTTGGCGGTGCGGGTTCTATTCATGCGGCGGGTTTGCATGATCTGTAGTTATTTGTTCTTGGTGTGTTGGAACCATCGCATTCAATGTTTAATAAAAGTTTCCGAGCATTATGGAAAAGGGGCGAGATCTGACAATATCAAACTAAGTTGGCAAGATTACCTTAAGCTGGGTACGGCCACACTGAGGGAAAACCGGCCAATTTAGTCTGTCGCACCCGCGTTAATTAGTATTTTAATTAAAATTAATAGGCGATTATTCAAATTTTCAAGAAGATAAAATTTAACAGGGCTTGGTTTTTATGTTGCTAAGTGGATTTCAGAGGTAAGTAGCTGGATAATAAGAACCATAAGAGAGATAAGTTTGATTAAAAAATAAGCTAGGTATTTGACCTATCTTTATTTTTATTGGTATTTTACTGAAGGGCAATGTAGTGAATCCACTTATATTTACTTGCGTCTAAATCTGCGGACAATCTACTGTAAACATGTGAGATACTGTTTGAGATATACATTAAAATTAAACAAATAACATACACGCTCACGACTGTACTCCTATTTACATCCTCAGATACATACTCAGTTGTAGATCTTTGAGGATACCAAGTAGGGCGTAGTCAGAGACATGTCCAAACAATATCTTTGGCACTCGCCCGAGTTTTTCCGAGTTTTTCCTAACTATTACGTTGAATGCGAACTAGGTTAGTACCTAGTTCGCATTCAACGTAATAGTTAGGATTAAAAATAAAGATACATCCAACAAATACATAGTCCCCACACTAGGATTCCCTGTGTCGTGGGTATCAGGAACTGCGAGTACCAAGGTACCACAAAACCATGGTAGAGATCGATCAAAGGCAGCGACATCTTTGAATTGCAGGCATTTTCATAGATAGCTAGACTTCTACCGCGAACTTTTCGATAAAGTTTCAAGTTTAAAGTCATGTCAAAGTATAGCGTATGTCTGTGAGAGTATTTCTTTTAACAGCATCATCATTATCGACAACAGTCTGTAGATGTCTATTGATAGACGTAGGACTCTCCGAAAAAGAACGACGAACGATCTTGGGCTTCTCCATCCTGTACCTTAAAGAATTTAACGATCCATCGGGTGCAGAGATTTCCACACTGCTACTACAAGAAAATACATTCAATGAGTTCTTTTGAAATAAAACAGTGTCTTAATAGACCCTTATCGGTTATGCTGTCATGAAAACCGCTTCCGAAGCCAAAAAGCCAAAATTCTCACGCGTGAAAGTGCTGTTCTTCTTTTATCTTTTTCCAATGGATATGGTATCGACGAACCGCCTTTCGATTTCATTACGGACGTCCGAAGTTTTTTATTTTTAAATCACGGTTGTGCTCCACGCGGCCGCGTTTTTTATTTCCCGCGTCGTTTCGTCTGTATTTTTTCCCGCGAACTCGTTTTGGTTTTTCATGCACGCGACCCGCAAACAATGCCATGGCGACCGCAGAATTAACTCCCGATTTTTTGCCTTTTGGCGCCAATAAAAATATTTTAATTCGACGCAACGCTCGTTAATTATCAATTAATATTTTTCGACGGCCGCCGTATAATGGCCTCGTTTAACATGTGTTCCGATACGATTGTTTTTTCGCTCATCGTTTCATGAATGAAATGATGACGTAATAGGATAATGTCAGTGTTGCCAATTTTATGTTTTTATTCGGTTGCGTGCTGGTTTTTTTTCGAGCGGTTCCCGGTCAATGGGACGGTGCATCGGATTTTAATTTTCAATGTCATTATCACTTTCACAATGAGCTCACTCATGATTGTAAATGTTCGTATTTTTCACAGCTTTTATAACACGCATTTTATTTGTAGCGTTGTCTGTTGTTGTGACGGGCGCGTACTAAACTGCGACGACTTTACGCGGAGAGTTGCGTACTATTTGCATCTATTATAAACCTGTCTTATAATAGATATTTGTAAGGAAAGGGACGGGTGAGAGGTCAAAAGGTCTGCTTTTGGTCACGTTTGAGCTTAGATCCTTGACCGTTTGAACCGGTTCAGTCATTTGTGACACGCGTTGATGTTTAAAGGGTTAATCTATTTTTAGGAAAGAGCCCACAGTTAGTTTTAGACGATATATATTGAATATAACATAATTCGTTATGTTTTATGTCAAGTGATATCATTTTATTAGCAGTGAATACACAAATAATAAATTAAAGTTGGTTGCTAAAAGTCTTTAGTTTGTGCAGAAAGAAAAAGCGTCCGGCCAAATCTTGTGCTTTAAAACCGTAACAACATTTAAATAAAAAAACTTGCATATGCTCAAGTAAGTTTTTTCATATTTTTCCTTTACGACTATGTTCCGGTGACTAGAACTCAGTTTTTTACCTGTAGTCCTATCACTACAAATAGAAAACAGTATGCTTTACCTAGTGTATATTATGTAGATAGTTTAATTGTGTTTTTTTGTTTTTAAAGTAGTTATATTATTCTGCCATGTAATGTTGAGTTACAATTAACCCAAGATGTAAATATGTGTTTCATATTTTTAAAACATAATTATGTACTCAAAACTTTCGAGAAAATCACTGGAAAGTCACGCTTACATGGTTTCTTTGAGAAAGGAGGTTCTTAATTTGGACTATTTTTTTTTACTTACGACGATTATTTTGTGATGCTAGGTTCTAATTTATTGGTTTTATAATTACTATTTTAATTATAAAACCAATAAATTAGAACATAATTATTTAATTTGTGATTCCAATTAAAGTGTTATTCGGTACCTACGTAGTTTTATCAAAAAACCTTTAAATCGACTTCTCTATATATCGTTAAGAAAGTATTGAAGGTATTTTGATGATCTCGTTGGTGCGGTGGGCGAGTAGGCGGTTGCGACGCTAGAGGTGCGGGTTCGATTCCCGCTGCGGGACAAATAATTGCATGTTCTGCAGATATTTCCTCCGAGTTTATGTAGTATGGTGCCACGGTACTCGTAGTTGCTGATACCCACGACACAGGCTATCCTGGTGCGGTCAGGACTATGTGTCTGTGAGGCGTTTTATTTTAATGTAAATTTTTACCCAGTTTTCGGAAAATGCGTCAAATTATAAATAAATAAAAAAAAACTTTTATTTCAGGCTCTACAAAACACTAATATAAAGCTATTATGTAGCGTCCTAGTTCTTGGTCTTATTTTTTTGAAGATAATGAAACTTCATGAAGTCGTTATCGTCAGAAAAGTGCGTGCGTGCTATAAGCGATAAGACCGCCCATTGTACTGCCGCGATTAGCATGTAATTTGCTGTGTTTTTTGTAAGAAACATATTATGTGGTGTACATTAAAAAGATCTATCTATCTACGCAGCATCCTCACTCATTTACAAAAACCCGAAGAGGTAGGTATAAAAGCAACCCGAGCCGTAGAGGAGAAAGGGCTACCCTCGCAAGGGTTTCCTCTATCGACCGCCTTTTACGACGTAAACAATTGTTATCTGTGGTTCTCAACATTGGACAGTGTAAAGAAATACAGATAAACATTTTCGACAGAAAGAATACAGCGCAGGATTTTATCATCGTACAATGTCTGATGACGTTCTGTGAGCACGAGATGGACCGCAAAAATAGCAACAAGTGAATTTTCGCATAATTTTAAAACCGCTTATATATTTTTCATCGTCCATTGCAGTGAAGACTAAAAGAAAAGAAGAAAGAAATATAATTTTATTTAAACTCAAAAAACCCCAAACGTAGTTAAATACTAGTAAAAGAATTAGCCTATTGAAAAAAATATGTGTTGCTTGGGGTCAAAACAGATACCTGTCTCAGCTTGATGAAGCATCGTGTTAGTACATTGCTGAGCTGGTTTTCAGACAGGGCCTTTTGTGAGGACAAGAACATAGCCCTCAGTCACCCTTGTGACTTGTCACTATAAAATCTAACTAAGAACCATCCTTGAAGTCATATTGCGATTGCAAAAACCGGATAAGCCGTTTCGGCAACAGACACTCATACAAACAAACAAACATTATCTTATATAACAAACGCGTAAATTAATCAGTATCTAGATCCGCGAAGTTACTGCTATGTTGGAGTTGGCGAGAAACAAGTCCCAACATCAGTATCACACGATCACTTAGTTAGTCCATATTAGTTAGCATTCCATATAAAAATCCCATCGGCGCTTTGCCAACACAACACTAAGCCAACATCTCTGATTTTAATTCACTATTATTATTTAATTCACTATTTTGCGCAAGAGTTCATAAATTTTATAAATTTTGAATACTTTATTGTAGGTCCTCACGCAAATAACAACATGGACTGATATATTATTCTAGTTTAAAGAACAATGTCTAGAAAATTTCTTAAAAGCGATCTCTTCCACATAACCTTTGGATTTATATTTCAAGTAGCCTCTGCTAAAACAACTAGTAAAACAGTCTGTTTGAGTGAAGATTCTTTATGAGTTTGTGATAATATAGCACCATTATACGTATTTCTGTCGCCAAGCCGTAATGCTCACATTGCTGTTTCAGTTTAAAGGGTATGGGTTCCGGTAAAATTATAGGTACCTACATGAGACTTTTCACCAGTTATGTCTCAGGGTCGACAATGTACCAGTGATACTTCTGGTGTTTCAAGCGTCCATAGGTTACGGCAACCACTTACCAACAGGTGGGCCTCTTTTGCTAATTTAGTTGTATAAAAAAAAACTATTTACCTTCACTTTAAGATTCAGTTTTAGTTAAGTTCTTGAATACGGGCTCTAGAAATTAAATATTAAACATTGAGAACTTTACATGCTATACAGGGGATGTTTGGTTCAAATCGCCAGGGGGCGCGGGTCGGCATGAACAGCCGTTTGCAAGACGCACCCTCATAATCCCCACCCTCATTACATACAAGGATAGTTAAAATTACCCCACCTTCCCCGCGTCGAATTGCAAGGTTTTATGTCTTTAATAAAACGGGGTTTGGATGGGGCTTACATTTGAGTGTGATAGGCATTGGTTTATGGGTTAAGAGAAAAGCGCCTGTCTGCTATCTGTGTAAAATAAAATGTAATTTGGTTTCACTTTAACTCAGATTTGGATTCTAGTAGCCAAATCTGAGATAGCATAAATTCTAGTGTGGCACTTACGATTTGAAAGGTTTTCTATCGAACAATACTTGGTTTTCTTATGTATGTGGGTTATTACAAGGTTTTTTTTTTCAGAATAACATTGAAGAACAAGAAAGTTTATGATATATAAAAAACATAAAACGTGATGTTTTTTGAATTGTACTATAAACAGTAAATATTACCACCTAGAAAGTTAGCGGCGATGGGCTTGCAACCTGTCACGTGGAATGCTTACTACTTGCAAAACGCGAGCATGTACCAAATGTAATGTTTGGACGTGCCTCTAACTACCCCCTACTTGGTATCCTCAAAGATCTACTATCTGAGTATGTATCTCAGGATGTCCACCATGGGGAAGACAGTCGTGAGCGTGTTTAAAAAGTTAGAAACGTATATACCAACAACATACTTTTCTTTCGTTTTTTTTGTTTTGTAAATAAAGTTATGAACCTGTTTCATTTCTACAAGTTGGCAATTCGAAGCCTTACACGTCATGTATCGCTGAGGAAATAGTTTGCCTAGCCTATCTTGAAAAAGAAAGCTTCAAATGGCGTAGGATGTACGATGCTAGAAAACTAGAAAACTCTAGCAATCCCAATGGAGCCACAGACAAAATTAAAGACAAAAGTATAATTTACCATCCTCGTCCCAAAACTCCCGTAATTTCAACTTCAGATCTCCCCCTGGGCTCTGGGGTTTAGGGGGTAACCGGGATGGTTTCCCTCCCCTGGATTATGTAGAAGATAGTTAAATCCGCCCTGAATAAATTCCGCTCGTCAATAAAGGGCTTTTGTCCTTCCGAATAAAGGGATGTTTTTGTTATCTTGAGGATTGCCTAATTTGACAATAACAAAAGGGTTCGTAACGGGGGAATTGAGGTTATAATCAGTTTTTTTTTTGTTTCGCTCTGGTGGATACCGGGCCTTATATTTGGATGTGGGTTGGGCCGATTTCGTTAGCAATAATAAAGGTCTGATTTTACGGAAGCAGCACCCAGATTAGGTTCTCTTTGTTTGGCTCAGAAAGTAAGTAGGTTTGATGAATTACTAAGCAAAAAAAATAATATGCAATAATCCAGGGAGGATTTGAGTTTTGGTAATTTTTATTTTATATACAGACAGTTTTGTTTAACGTTTTAGTTAATGTAAACACTCATGCAGGTAAGTACATAAAACATGTATAGCAACGTAAGTGCACAAGAAAAAGGGCAAGGTCATAAGTTTGCAAAAGTTTAATCAATAAATTAATCGTTGTAGCACAATGATTGTACCAAATCCTTCTGTGTGAGGGCGCTAGATGTAGGTATCGCGATTTACCAGATTCTCTCACGCATATGCTAGCGTTCAATAAAGCAAATAAAATATAATTTCTCAAGCATTTTTGGCATTTGGTTCGATGAACGATTGATAATATGTTATTCTGATACCTAGTATTAAAAAAAAAGAGATATTAACTTAAACATTTTTATATCTATGTTTTAATCATACAATAGTATCTGTAGCTATGTAGGTATATTGTGTATTATATTGTATATTGCGTATATTTATAATATGTAAGTACACCAATTAAACCCCTTATAAACTTTCTTACAGTCCATTCCATCCAAAGATTGTCTGGTAGAGATCGCTATTTAGCGATAAGACCACTCATTGTACAAAATTATATTTTTTTAAGTAACTTAGCTGATGTGTTCTTTGGCTTGATCGCGCGCGAGGAATCAGCGTAAATTCACTTTAAAATTTTAAATTCACGTAGTTTTTAAATTTACGTTTCTATATCTTGTGATTTCAATGAATAAAAACCTATTGACTTTGACTTTGACTTTGGTGTGCAATAAAGTATTTTATATCTTCTATCTATCTATCTATCCATCATGGAGTACGCTGTCATGAGCGTGTTTTTTTTAACTAAGATTCTTCATGTTTTAAATTCTACCCCAAACGTTAACATAGTTTAAATAACTCTATATCACTGAGATGTACCGAAATTGAACCGATTCAAGTGGCATTGAAAACAGAAAGCGTTAAGTGTTATGGGTCGAGGAGTCATCCACTCCCGCTGTGCTCGATACGACTCGTTTTGTAGCTTTGTTTTAGCGGGCACCCAGACTCGCACACCTATTGGTCGTAGACATAGATGCAGCATAATGCTGAAACACAAACATATTTGATCCCACACAACATAAAATTATAAAATTAGGCACCTAGTTTGTATGTTTCTTGTTTTGTTTTGTTTTTATGTTGTTTTGTCTGTTTTGGGAACAATTTTTTTTTCTCTTCTTTCTTTCAGTGGATTGTTATAAAAGGTGAATGGCGATCACAATAGGCCTAACGGCGTCAGTGATACAAGAGTAACAAAAAGCAAATTATAAAAGGTGAACTTTGGTATGGTTGAATGGAGGAATGTAGAAGATACTTAAATATAATACTTCCATATTGCTCTTTTTAGACATAAAGGCTCGTGGCCAGTTCTGTTTTATCTGATTATCAGCTCTGTCTGCGTGTTCTTCACATTTGATTATGGTATTTTTTTTTCAATTCATATTTACACTATCCACTTATTAAAAGCTGTGTTCCGAAAACTGCTAATAGTATCATTTTATGTATTTATAAATCTTTTTACAATTCAAGTAGTGAATAAAACAATAAAAGAATTAATGTCATTATGATTTATTAATATTTTGTCAATATTTTATGAATGTACAATAAACTCACGCATTTTATCAGGTTTGTATAACGTACTAGGAATTTATAAAATATCTATTGTACATTATTATTTAAAAAATGCTACGAGGTGAATATTTTAAGAACGCCTACGCAGCTGTGGTTGCTACGCTGAATGCGTAGGGGCATCTACGTGCTAATATGACCTATGCACAAAGACCTAAGACCGATAATAATAATAATAATGAAAATTTATTTCAGGCAACAATACGAACAACATTTATACATAAACATAAATACCTTACAGACTAACATACATAATTATTATAATACTTATAACTATATGTTAATATGTAAAGTCTGCGACGTGTTACGAATCAACGTTGACGTCGCGACAGGCGTAAAGTTGCGTGACTTTACAGCAATTTCGTATTAAATAAAAATGAGGTAAATCAATCCTAACTAGTCTACTAATTTGATGAATTTGATGATTTTTATAACATAAAAAAAACTTGTTAGAGATTAAAAAAAATGGATAAACTCGTTAATTCGTTACATTAGTTATCATTTCCTTACTCAGGATTTGAATCGGATGATATTTTGTGGTGTGTTTTGTAAACAAACTAGTTTCGATCGAGAATCGGTAGTAGTGGTAATCGATCGAACTTTTTTCTTCAAACCGGTACACAGCGAGTTCAAGAGCGCGCTGACCTCCGCTACTATTGAAGTTCAACTTTTTTGACCAGCTCTCCTCCTTTTTGAGCTCCGATACAGCCAGTTTATTGACCGAGTTGATGCACTGAAATAAGAAGAAACAGGTTCTGACTGAAATACCGCGAACCGATCGGACTGTTGTAGATTGTTTTGAATTTATACACAAATGTAGATTTTGTTTGTGTGACCTATCGTAGGTTTTGTAGTATGAGCTTATAAATTAACTTTATTTACTTACTAGCAAATTTAACTTGTTCTTCATATTTAGAATACATACTAGATTACAGGATTATTAAAAAGCGTTTATTTACTTAATAATTGAAAGCCACAAGTATTATAAAGTTAAGTAAAAAACATAAAAATAAGAAATAAACACCCATCATTTATTTTATTGTTTCATTTTATTGTAAAAACAGAAAATGCAGACATAAAACTTACAAGTAGGACATGTACAATGTACACATTTCAAATTGTCATCTATTAGACAATTTGAGGTCTCTGCGACTTGCAACTATAGGTCCGGTAAATGGAACGCGTTGGCGATGTCGGTGGTGAATGAATGAATGAATGAATGAAAATACTTCATTGTATACCTTACGATATAAACAATATTAAGACAAAGATACAATGGGCGGTCTTATCGCTTTAAAGCGATCTCTTCCAGACAACCTTTGGATGGAGAGGATTATATGTGATGGTGGTGGCAAGTACATTGACAAATTTGACAACCTTATTTTTCAAACCGCCGCGTCAATTTGATCTAGCCTTTAGGCTGAGCATTGATTGTAAGTTTTTATTTTAAGGTAATTAATTGTAAGTAAATGATTTTAAGAATTTCATCAAGATTTGTTGAAGGATATCACACGAAGAATACAAAATAATTGGTTAAAGATCGATTTTACAAAACAAACACTAGCTATTAATTGCTCTGGCAACCCTAACAACCTTCCGAAACCACGTAACGATCACGCACACTGGTTCAAAACAAGATTAATTAATGGTAGGGTCAGTATGACCCCAGTGCTTCAGGAGGGTTGGTGCGTGCGTGAGACACCTGACATCTTCGATAACCCTTACCTTGCTGACAGCCCTGCCAATTACCTACGCTCTACGGGAAGTGCTTGTAGGCGTTTAGGTATAAAGGATGTTTGAATAACCTATTGTCAAAGAGGCGTCGCGTCGATTAGAGAATCGGCTAGAGAGATGAGAACAATATACTAGATTGTACACAAACTAAACTTGATTTAAAATATCGCTCCTTTACTGATAGTGCACACTAGCAAGAATTTTACTGCTGTCAAATTAGTTTACGTGTCGCTCTTCTTCGTATTTATAATCACGACAAGCTTTTAATGAAACATTTTTATTTATCTAATTTAATAGCACTTAAGCTGTTGCTATATTTTATATTGTTGCTGTTATTAAAAGAGAGCGATCGATAAAATTAAGTTTAATTGGTGAAAAATTTGTCCCTTAAACTGATTTATTAAGATCTCTTTACACCCCGACGTATTTTGTATCGCGAATGGCAGTGACGTTAAAAAAAAGATATTTAAAGTCTTAAAACACCCATAAAAAGACATAACGACCAATAATAATCGTTTTAAAGTATCCTCGTAATCACTTTGAAATTACACAGTAAAGACGCTAATTCCTTAGCCCAATATTAATAACGTAACAATTTCATGGATTTGACATAAGCTATCGCAAAGTCACGTGGTCTAACTACGATAGCTTGAGTCAATTCCATTACCTTGAACGATACTGACAAAATAAAATAGAAATAGCTATGAAGCGAATGACATTAGCTTCTACCATCTACATGCAAAGATACATTTTATCAAATCCTACCTAACAAAGCACGTACCTAAAATTTCAGAAGGTTAAATTGCCTAGCTATACACACATCCATAAACATAAGAGGTTATGTAGAGCATCCCGGGATTAAATAAACAAAGTTTTTCCCAAAATCCGGTGAGTAAAAACATCAAACAGCTTAGGTGGGTTGGGATCGCTACATTTGCCTTGATTAAAGGCCCACTAAGGGCCCGGCTTTTTGGCTCTTATACGAAGGAACGGTATTAAAACGATATGGTTTTGCTCCTAAAGTAGCGAAGTGAGCCAACATTTAATATCTGAAGTGGAAAATGGAAACCAATTTATTAATATTATTCATCTAAATAAATTATTAAAACAAAAATCTGATACCAATAAAACTGAATACAAAGGACACTAAAAATAGGCATCAGTCAGAGTCACCACAAAATTAATTATATTATACTTAACCAAAGCCATATAACCTACATTGTTATTTAATTATATTGAATTTGACAGATAGCAATTTCATTTCTAATCAGATCGATCATTGGTCGATTGGTCATCATGATAAATATAGGAAGGTACAGAATGAGTTTTTTTTTAAACTACTTCTGTATACTGTTGTAAGTATTAAAATTAATAAAACGACCTATGTTGGACTTCGGCTAGCGTCAGCAAATATTAAGTCAAATATAAAAATACTTTTGAAACGCCACTCAGAATCAGAACAAAAAAAATTGGGCCGAGTAAAATCTTGCCCGTTTTTCGAGCTATTTTTCTCAAGGGCTGCGCATGGCGGGTGAGTTATCGCGGGTTGAAGGGGGTGAGAGGGGAGGAGGGAGGGTTGCCCTAATTTTTCACGTGGAACCCTCTGAGGTTTCAAAAGAGGTTGGGTTGGCGTGTGATGGCGTTATCTACGGTCGATCTTGGACAATAAAGAGAGACATTTTGGAAGCTTTTATATTATTCTGCTCGAATTCGTTGTATCAGATTATTACATGAAATATCATTTTTCACACAGCATCATCTAGAACCAAACTAAACAGAACTTGTATCATGGGAACTACATGACTGATATATTACTTATACATTTTTTATTTGTAAATCCATATAGAAAACGCCCAGACCCGAGACAAATATTTGCAGATCATACAAACATTTGTCCCGCGGCGGGAAACGAACCCGCAACCTTCTGCATCCCAGGCGGGCCTTCGCCCACTGCGCCACAGAGGTCATAATGATGTCAATTTATTCGCAAAAATAATACTTTATACAACTTCATAGATATGTTTGTATAATTGATTTTTAGCTAAACCATGTATTCATTTGTAAGTATTTATTATCTGTAAATAATTTGCAAAGTTTGCACAAAGCACCTATTACTAACTAGCATAAGGACGAAGACAAACGAACGAAAGAAAAATAATTTCTAAATGTTTATTTTCTCAATCTTTAGACGCAACCGTTGTCTTGGATTCTCGTGATACTGGTGCAACACATCAGAAATCCTTATATTAATAATTCAATGACAAAAAAAGAAGTTCCGTGGCTCATAAGTTTGTCTTCGAGGATTTTTTCCTGTTGGTCAAACTAGCTTGTACCAAAAAATTTAGCCACGAGGAGCAATCGACCTTTTACAACCAAAAAGATGTCCAATCTTAATGTCTTGGTCATTATAATTATTTACGCACACTAAAGGTCAGCGTATATCGTCCAAACGGACTGTGTAAGTAGCTCGTGAGGTAATTAAAGTACTATCAACTTCTCGCATTTCTGTCGAGTATTAATTAATGCTCGCATTTGAAGGGTGCCGGTGAAATTACAGGCTTATGAGACGTTTTACCCGTTATATCTCAGGGTCGGCAACGCGCGAGTGATAACTCTGATGTTGCATATCTAAGCTATGGTAACCGCTTACCTACAAGTGGGTCGTATGCTAGTTTGGCACTTTAGTAGTATAACATTGATATTTGGCATTCCGATTTTTTTTTTAAATATTGTCACTCGATAATTTAATTAAATTAAAATTTCTATTCAATCTGGGTTATATCTAGTTCTTAAACTACAGAATACATTCATATGAATGAAGATAATATAATCAGAAATATTTACACTGTAAAACAATTTTCAAAAAATAACTAAGATAAAATGCTTTTAACAAAAAGTAATCAATATTTTTGGAAACAAACAAAATATGTAATATCTTCCACCAATACCTTTATCAGTATATGCACCTAACCTAGTAGAACCTTAAACCAAGCTTAATCCAGAATTAATTCTGCAAAAACGATAAATCACGCACACATGCTGCTGCGCTCGTAAATTATGAAGATTGAATTAATATTACCGAACGAAATCTTACGCCGCCATTTTGAAACCCTTACCCACCCTCTGCCTGAAACAGACGATTACAAAAACAAACTTAGTATTTGCAGTTTGCCAAATTATAATTTTGCAATCCCGTCGCTTATTTCAAACAGAAAAGGGAATGGAATGGATTGGGAATATATTTTTGCAGCGGCAAGGGTGATTTTGTCTCTTTTGTGCTCGGTCCTTTTGTAGGCATAATTAGGGACGTACCCTCAGACCCTCGGAGGTATATGATTAAGCTAGCTATAGAGTATGATCACCAGAGACGAAGAAATGTCTAAAATCATACAACAGAATCCCGTAGGTAGCGTGATGTATTTTTAAACAATCCTTATTATGCTGACTAAACACATTTCTCTTTTACGCTCCGTTTAGGTGGATGATGGGCCTTAGTTTAATTCAAAGTTTTAACTAAATACCTAATAAATAAACACCCGGAAGTGAAATATATATACCAGCCTCTTCGTAGACAAAACGTTGTTTTGGGTGCTTATGCAAAGCGGGCTAATCCCACACTAGTATTCACTGTTTCATGGATAGTAGAAACTATGAGTACTGTGGTACCACAATATTATATTAAACCAGAAACAGAAAAGGCAAGAATATGTATGTCTCGAAGCGAGAAACGAAACCGCGCCCCTTGCGTCTCAGATTGCTAGACAAAACTGCGTCTTTCTTACCACTTTATAAGATTTCCGCTGCAGGATAGATTTTAAATGTTCTGCGAATATTTTTTCTGGGTATGGGTGTTACATGTAGTTCCATAATATAGTAAATCCTAGTGTGGGGTCAAGACTATGTATGTTGAGTGTTTGTAATTTATTTATCAGTTGCATATGATAACTGTTCATACTATATACTCTTACATAGATGTGTTCTACATTATTGTTATTGTTACCTTGGCCACGTACCCTAGATGAGATTTGGGTTCAGGTTTAAATTGATTCAATCGAGTAGCAATGTTTCGCACGGGTGGCATCCGGTTTTAGCCGTTTTTCCTTTTACGAGTTTAGGTTTATTGGACAAGGAATTAATTAGGGTGATCGCAAGTGACATTTGGTCAGGCGCCGGATTCGGGCCGTAATTAAATCTTTTATGGTTGGAGTCAATTTTAGCACTACCGACCGGTCCGAAAACCTATTTTATGACATGACGTCAAGAAAATTGCTCGTATCCTTACATTTCTGAATAAACTAGAATTTAATTTGATTGTTTTTTTTTCATATTTTAAACTAAACATTTTTTTTTCATAAATTTAAATATTTTAGGTTTCCACTAATGAAAACCGAACCCTTATATTTTCGTCATACCATAAGGATTTAAATATTGATTTCCGCTTTTAAACTTTACTATTTTTCAGGAAATTTTGAGTTACGAACTAAACTCGTATATCTCTACTCTTATACTTTTAGGTAGTAAGGTACTTCCTAAAAGTATGAAACAAATTTAGGTAAAAAGTTTACGGTAGGATCGATAAATCAAAATATGTTAGATGATTTCCAATGATAACTTTAGGATAGATATGGCTTCGCGTCTTCTGCACTTTTGGAAAGACAAGTGACATTAGTGATCTTAGTCAAAGTTAAAGTCAATAGGTTTTTATTCATTTAAATCACAAGGATATAGAAGCATCAACTTAAAAACTAGGTGAATTTAAAATTTAAAGTGAATTTACGCCGATTCCTCGCGCGCAATCAAGCGTTGAAGAATCAGGCAACAAACTCTGCTTGGTTATTTTTTTCATGATCCTTCATTCAGCTTTAATTTGATGCCAATCGAACAAGGTGAACTCGTTTATAGAAAAAAAAGTACCAAAAAAATATGTATCTATATATTACATTTTTGAACGAAAAAAAACAAATGCTTTTTATAGACGTCGTTCAATTCACGCTTGCCCAATAAATGCATGGTATGCACTCTACAGGATTAGACATTACGGGCGCAGCAGCTGCATCTTAGGGCATCCATCACTGTTAGCTTTCGGAAAAACGAATAACGTTGCACGAAGCAAGTGTGCTCGCACCTTTATTTTTACATGGCCAATTTGCGCTCCAGGCATTTCATGAAAGATTATTGTTAATAACTGACGTGACAACGTGAGTTAGGTAAGATCTTAAATTAAGTGTAACTAGAGTTTTTTTAGCGACGTAAAGAGCCCGTGTTTTTTGCCGTTAAATTTTGTTTAATTGTACGTTACCATTTATCGCTGTAATGGATTATCAGATTGTAATACGTTATTTCGTAATAGATTTGTATGTCTTCAAGGATGGTTATGTTTTATCGCCAAGTCACTATGGGACAATGTAATGGGGAGGTTTTTCAATTTTATTTTTTAATAATTATACATTCATTCCATGTTTAGTCTTAATAGTGGGGTTTTCAAAGAGCAAACATTTTATCAGTGGGCACAGATGATACATTTCTATTCACTTTCAAATATAAATTAATCGTTCGTGGCTTGCACTATACTTGATCGAGAGGAAAAATAATTTAAATTCGATAGCTTTGAGGTGGTCAAATTAAAATGTACCTTCGACCACATAAGTGTGTAAAGGGCTTTTAATATCCAGCTAAAAAGGCCGAATTGGAATGTGGTCACGCCTGGCTAACTATTCAGTATCATGTAACTATTAAATGAATGTATAAATTGAGGCCTTTTTTACTTGGTGTCAAATTTATTCATACAATGTTCAAGTAGGTATATACAAAAATACAGATGCTACAGCTATCTTAAGACCGTTACAAAAGATCTGTAGAAGGGCGATCTTAATACATTTA
Organism: Perizoma affinitatum; assembly: GCA_961405105.1. Classification (NCBI taxonomy): domain Eukaryota; kingdom Metazoa; phylum Arthropoda; class Insecta; order Lepidoptera; family Geometridae; genus Perizoma; species Perizoma affinitatum. The sequence goes on along the minus strand of OY560205.1, from coordinate 8,214,481 downwards.
AAGCCTTATTTATACTTTTGGAATCATATAGTAACACTATATGATCAATAAAATAATATAAATAAATATACCTCCGGTAATAAATTATTAATTGTATTTTCAACATTGATATTTATGGTTTTTTTCCAGGGTCACAGAAAAACCGGTGACACGGCGAAAGAGGGTGAAATTTATGTGGGTTATGATTACATTTTTTTTAAATGTTGAAAACAAAAATTTATAATTATTAATACCTACCAACCAGATTCAATGTCATTCCATGCCCAAAATATGAATACTTAAACGAAACAAAGCAGTGTTCCCCATTACTTAATCCTAACACAAAATTCTTGCTGAACTCATTAAATATTATGGCGGGCCGTATTTAACTTCGTCTACAGTTAACTAGAGGCAACGGATAAATAATTTAACTGGAAACTCTCTGCTATTTCCCGACGGTACAAAAGCTGGGTTAGAATAATATATGAGTGGAGCTTAAAGTTTAGATGCTGCCAGCACAAGTCTAAAAGCTTAGGTTGCTCTAGCTTACCAACGGGTAGAAACGGCAGTAAATGCTGCGAAATTGGATTGGATTCTCGAAAAGGCCAAAACATCGGCTAGTTAATAAAAGCCGGTGTAGCCTCAGAATACGATTTTCTCTATATTGTTGCTCGATGACAAGTGCCATAGTTTTCGCTTAGTGTTCTAATAAGCGGCGATGGGCTTGCAAACTGTCACGTGGAAAACGCGGCCATATGCCAAATGTAATGTTTGGACGTGATTCTGACTACTCTCTACTTTGGATCCTCAAAGATCTACGTACTGAGTATCTGAGGATGACCATCATCTTTGCTTACTTTGGGGCTAGATGAAGCTGTGTGAAAATGTCCAGCATTATTTTTATTGTTATAGGGAATACAAGGGTGAGCTTGTGTGCGTGTGTGTCTGGTTTTAATGTGCTCACACTGGAATCATTCCCTACAAAACAAAGTATAAAAGATTCTTATAGGACCAACCGTCTATTGGAGGTCCATTCTTTTTAATAGGAGAAACCAGTTTAAAATAATGTATCTTAGAAATACTTCAAAATGGACTCTTGTTGGAATTTATGTTTTTATCAAGACCAATAAAGCCTTTTAAATTAGTTTTTATTTGAGTTTTAATTAGGTTCTAAGTAGTTTGAGTCCACTTATGTCACGAAGTTCAAATAAGGGTTTATGATGTTTTTTTTATTGGATGATGTTTATAAATAGAATATATTATATTAGATAGAATTATAAGGATAACTTTCATGTTCAATTGGTTCCAATTGGATTCTCATTTCTCCCTTCTCGAAGTATTATTGTATCCAAAACAAAAATATGAGTATTAAGTAGGAAGACTCATCAAATCATCTAAATACTGATATTCACATCACTATTTTATAATTTTTAGTATCACTTCTACGGCTTACGTAGTCTAAGTCGGTACAGTCAGCAGTATCGGCCAACTGTCACGAGCTAATGTGAATTACAGTTTGTCTGCGATTGTCTCGCAAATCAAAGAAAACTATCGTGAATAAACCGTGAATCTCTAATACATTTATTTATATTTTTGAAAAGAGATTTTTCCGTATTATATAAACGAGGAACACAGCGGCATGTTTTCTTCTTCCACTCTCCTCTATTCTTACTTCTTTCTTAACCATGTCATCGTTCACACAATCCATACATCTTTTCTTTGGTCTACCTCTGCTTTTATTTCCATCCACATTCATATTTAACATTCTTCTCGTAACGTGACATTCTTTCCTCCTCATGGCGTGCCCATACCATGCTTACCTATTACTCCTCAACTTTTCCGTCACGGGTGCTACTTTCAAACTTCTCCTGATATACTCATTCCTTATTTTATCCATTCTAGTAACTCCACACATCCATCTCAGCTGCGTGCACTCTTCTTTCATTAAAACCTTTGGTTGCCCAACACTCCTATCTTAATGGATCCTGGATATAGAGCTTACATAATGTATTTTATGAATTGTGTTGTAATTTCAATAATTTATCACTTGACTATTCTGCAGACCTTACCTTACCTTCCCAATACGGGTAAAATTCCCAACAGATGGGGACGCAGTACTTGCCGACAGACTCCGCACTCCGGATAAAACTTATCAATATTGGAGCAGGCCAATGGAAACATCTATTTCAGTTGATGGACTTTGGGATCATAAATTCAATAACTACTCAGGTACTGTAAGATGCGGTAGATGAACAAAGCTAATCCGGGTTAATGCTACCATCCAAAACTAGCCTTGAACGTTTGAATGAAAAGAGGCCTAACCAATTTTTATAGCGATTCAATTCAGGTAAATATGTCAAAACCTGCTTCTCAATTTTAAAACGCTAAGACAACGCCATAGAGCCCTCCATCTCATAGCGGGATTTGTGATCTCTAACTCGATAGAATCAGTCTTGATATTTCAAACAATGGGTTTCGCCTTCTGTCTTAAAAACCTTTGGATCTGACATACCATTCTGTCTTGTTAATTAGTAAGGTAAAGAAGTGCCAGAATATTAGTAAATATTCTTGATAGTGAATCTAGTTTTACCTAGAAAATACTGTAACATAAACATTGTAACAGAATAATCGATTTGTAAAAACTTAATTTGTAACCTGGTAATCCAGCTAGGTTATATACGATTACAACTGAGAGAAACCGGTGTGGGAAGCTAGTAATTCACGATTAGTTTTTTCGACCATACGTCATTTTCGTGAGCGTGCTAACAAAGCCTCCGGCGAAGAAAACAAAGAAAATGCGGGCTTGTAAGAATTTATTACGCTTTTACGAAAAACAAATCCTTTATATTGCAAAGAGAGAACTTGGAGTATACCGTTTCGTTGTCTAGATCCCCTAAGCCTTGGCAACTAGGAAGAGCTATTCTGATTCTTATTTTCATAAGAAATAAAGGCGGTGGAAGTTGGTGTTTGTATACAGCGTGCTTGTTTTATCTTGAGGTTTTATAAAGCAGACGTTGGAAGACTTACCGTAAGCTGCAACGCGATGGGGAATTTTAAGAGGATTACGAAAATTTATACCATCGAAATAAGAAGACAGAGGATATTTCATTTTGCATTTTTAATGGGCATTGTTTGAATGTTTTGTACATTTTAAAACCATTTATGCAGAATCAAATTGTTAGTTGAAGTGGCAACGGAAAGGCGATATTTTTGACATTTCAGCCTACATTACTCCGTTACCGTTTGACTCAGCATAAATACACTGCAATATTATAATTCACGTAAATTGACGTTTATATATAACTAGCTTCTGCCCACGGCTTCGCTCGCGTGGGATCCTGTGTTATTCTAACGTATAAGCTATATTACTATAAAGTTTCATCAAAATCCGTTCAGAAATTTTTGCGTGAAAGATTAAAAGACATCCATCCTCACAAACTTTCGCGTTTAGTAGTAGGATAATGTCGAATCAAAGAATGAAAATCTATTGATTTTATGACTTTGATACAAGTTTTTAACGATATGTCTAAATTTCCAGCTCGATTTCGAAATAGCCCTCTCTAATGAACTGCATGAATATCAGATGAAGGTAGCGCTGATTGAAAATGATTTCAGTCTCTGTCAGTCTATATCCGATATGAATCTTATGAAATTATTCATAACAAGAGGGCACGATCAATGTGTCTGGAGTTTTGTCGGCGTGGTTTAAATCTGGACAGGATTGGAGAAGGTATTCCCTTCTCACAGACGAGTATATAGACCTACAGACAATTAATATTTTCTGAATAGTCCTCTCTGGTAACATTCAAGAGAGGTCTGAATTTTCTGATTCACTGCGAAAAAAATATGTAATTAGAAAAACTTGAACTGTTATTTATGTTTTTTTAACTAATTTTATTTGAGTTCCATCCTATGTTGATTTGCTTACAATGGACGCAGATGAAATAAAATGAACAAGAACCGAATTTAAGGACTCGCTATGTCTTTCAAATTCGTTCTTTTCTTTTTTTATGTGGCAGCCTGGGCTAGTTCTCTGGTGATAACTAGATGGCACTGTTTACCAGGATATGTCAGGGCCAAAAACCTACATGCTACAAGCTACATCAACAGCCATCCTTTCAACCTTTCAGAAAGCGACATCTATGTTAACGTTGAAAAACTATAAAATACAATTCACTATTATCACCTGCCCACATCAATCCAGTGCTGGGATAATGTTTTCCTCAATTACGCCACTTAGCCCGGTGTTCGGCTCTTTTCGTCCATTCTCCGCCAACTGCCTTTCTCAAGTTATCGTTCTACCTATGGGTGCCTTGCACTACATTTAATTAGACGAGGTCTACACTCAAAAACTCCCCCAACCCCAACTGTTGTCTGCTCCAGCACTAGATGAGTACACTGCCACTTCTGCTATAATGACACTGTCTTGTCTTAGATTTAAAAACCCTTCATATTCACGTAAGCTACGTTTAGAACTTTAAATAGTTACCGACAGTTTCTTATAACAATTATTTATTCACTGTATAAAATGTACAAAACATGCAAATATATACGTTCTATTTGTCGGACACATTCAATTAAAGCCGTCTCATTTAGCTGGCGGAGTTGCGCATCTGAGCCATGACAAGACAGATAGCTGGAATACTGCATGCTGCAAGGTATTCGCTTTTAACAATGTTACCCACTTATCCGGTAAGCACATTGGTGCACTTCAGTGTTTCATCATCGTCACAATTCTGAAGAATTCTACTGGATTCTAATTCCTAAGCAACGTTTACTAATCTTCTTTGATACTTTGAAGAGCATTCTTTATTAATAGAAATATCAAAAATGTCTTGAGATCCGTGTCCCGATTTTTTAACAACAGGTTTAAGGGGTTCAATAAAAATCCGGTCGTGCAACAATATATTAATCCACATCAAAAATGTTATCCAATTAGTGAAGGAAAATATAATGAAAACATGATCCGTGTACATATCTAGTACCATGGATATGCAATGCGACGTGTTAATTAGAAAAGTACAACTTACTCTAGCCGTTCTAGAAAGACGTCTTGACGGACTGAAAGTGTTCTTGTAAAATGATGTGTTTCATTATTTCTTATACCCGATTGATCCCTAAAACTCCTTATACATTTATTGTGTTAAATGTGTCTACCAATTTTTAACCATGAACAAGTCCAAGAACGCGTCAAAAGATCTAAATAAATAAAATGAATTAGAAATAAAAACCCTCTATGGGAACCTACAGGTTTCTACGTCTACGTAGCTAACTAGAAATAAATTACACAATCCAACACAATCAGCTTCAGGGTGACAAGTCCATTGCAAAAAGCGCTCGCAGCTGGCGGGCAAATTGAAATCTCTCTCATTAGGAGCCGTCTGACCACATGCTGGGGGAACTTGGAATTAAGTAGGTAGCTACGAACATCTGGAAAAGAACATTTATAGGTGTAAACCTAGGTTTGAGGGTTGTGGTCTACGACTTGTGGCGATAAAACCTATCTAAGAACCGACCGATGACGACCTCTGTGGCGCTGTGGGCGAAGGTCCGCTTGAGACGCAGAAGGTCGTGGGTTCAATTCCTGCCCCGGGACAAATGTTTGTATGTTCTGCAAATATTTGTCTCGGGTCTGGGTGTTTTCATGTATAGTATGTATGTATTTACAAAAAAAGTATATTATAAGTAGTATATCAGTCATGTAGTTCCCATAATACAAGTTCTGCTTAGTTTGGGGCTATTATTATTATTTTTATCATTAATTGTAAATAGAGAAATATACAAAAAATCATACAAACATAAAACGGCTCCTTACGTCGTGGGTAAAATTGATTCTCAAATAATTACTTTGGCTTCTTTTCATACGCAACTTCTTCCTGCGTCAATATTATAGAGTGGGTTACTCTGTAATATTGACGCAGGAGTAGTTTTCGCAACTTAACTTTTAGCATAAAATGCTAAAAGCGCATCTATGAAAATTAAATGGAAGATTCCAAACAATGGCTGTCCGAATAATACAACAGTCCAATTCCCTTCAGACTTACTCTGAAAGGAATGCTGACAGAGCGCGTCGTGCGGGTTCGCGACATATTTTTTCTTCTTTTGTCTAAAGATTTATTAATAAAAAAAAGTTCTCGAATGGCGACCACACAAAAGACTGCATAGTGTAGGCAGGTTCCCGACACGATGCCACCTAAAAAGTTGCGGGAGGATGGTGGATGGTCGTTCATCGTGGTACTCTTCAATAAAGACCTATGTCAAGCAGTGGACATTTACAGGATTTTAAACATAGACGGACCGATCTCGAAGTGAATAGATTTCCTCCACATACAACCAGGGCCCATATTTTTTTATCGTCTGTGGGTTCGTGGAAGCAGTTCGTTTGAACCCGGTCGCGCACCAATGGATATTTTCATTCGAGAAATGTATGTGCATTGTGCACGTTGCACGTGTGAAGGAAAATGTCGTGATGATACCAGCATACCCTAGATATAACCAAAAATTCAAAAGCATATGCCATCATTTAGTATTCCAATAAGCGGCGATGGGCCTGCATAATCTGTCACGTGGAATGCTAAATACTTGCAAAAGGCAAGCATGTGCCAAAAGTAATGTTTAGATCAGAGGGTGCGATCTACTTACTGACTGAGTATGTATCTGTGGATGTCCATCTTGGGGAATACAGTCTCACGACTGTATTCCCCAAGATGGACGTGTTTGTTATAGGTATCGTCATGGTCACTTTGTAAATCTTTCAAAAGGGGTCTTTTGGCCATGTAAATTGTATTTTTCATATTGTAAAAAACGGTACTTTTCACGTAACACACTATCGGTGAAGGCACCGACTAAGTTTCGACTCATTCCATGAGTCTTCATCAGGGTGAGACGGTGCACGACGCGACGCGGAGGTAGAGCGTCACCCTGATGAACCCGTTTTTACAATATGAATAATCAAATTCACGATCATTTTTGGAATAAAATTGTATTTTTCACTTAATTTAATCTTAATAATTATTTTACTAATCTCGAAATACTTTATAAATCTACGCAAAATCCATTCCATTACCTAACACTGTACCTACCCTGGTGTCCCAAACCCTTATTATTCTCGGGTACTTGTTTATAATTCCTTTTGTCCCACAAAAAGCCTTGGGCCGGCAAATTCATATCAATTTATCCCTTTTCAACATTCTCATTATGAATTCTTTCATAAGATATATTCATGCGAGTTTTACGTCAGCCTTCCTCGCGCTGAAAATGTTGACGTGGCGTGGAAATTGTAGATTGAAATTTGAGGCCGCTGATGTACGATAGGTGTGGAAACATCTATTTATGATAAAATTTATAGAATTCTTAATTGTAAACAGAAATAAAAAAAAATATTAGGTAAGGCAAAGGCGAACAAAAGCCTTAAAAGGGTTTTTAAATAGCTAGTTATACGTACATAACTGTCAGGCTATCACGGAAAGATTCAAACTCTTTAGTCCGAAACTGTAGTCAGCCTTACATTACAAGTGTGAGCAAGTCAGGGGACTTCGCAGAAAAAAAAACGTTATTTTTTCTTACGGATAGTTTATTTTAGCAACTAAAATAACATAAAACTACGAAACATAAACAGTGGTTAGGGACTAGGTATTGTTAATAGAAAATAGATAGTTACGATAACGTTATCCGTTGTACCATAACGGCAACGTTACGTTATTTATAAAACTCAGCGGCCCATCGCTATACGCCCCTGTTTCTGAAAGGTTTTTCGGAGGGTAAACAAATACTTGACTTGATGTGCTGCTATTTACAGACAGTTTATTACAAAACAGACAATTCCATTAAACTTTAATTAATTTTATTTAAAAGCTTTTATTTAAAAATTGGTAAAAGCTTACAAATGTCACTATGTATCATTCAAAATGTAACAGAACATTTTACAATTTCATTACAGTTTTACCAAAGTGAAATGTGCAGAGTTTCCAGAGTTGCATCTAACTAAAATAAGCGCTTTTCGAATTCCACGTATATTTGTGTTCAGAACTTTGCGTCAGCGTTTCAATAGTAAACAGTGTATAAGGGCTCTCATACGTAGTATTCGGTACAGTCGCGTGCAAATTATGTAGGTACGGTAATACGTAAGCGCTCGTGTCGTTTTAATGAGGAATTGTGTGCGACATCACGACGCGTGCTGTGAATTAAGTTACAAGGGAAGAACTTTTTGAGGCCTGTAAATTTATGGTTTTCTGAGAAGCGCCGATCGTAATTTGCCGGGCTTCCGGCTATCCGTTGTTCATGAACGGTAATGCACCTACAAAAAGTAACAAAGAAATTCAAATCAAAATTATTTATTTCAAGTAAAATGATTGTACAGACCACTTACAAATAATAACTAAAAACTAAACCAACTGTTATTCTATTACTACAGGTAGAAAACAGTCTTATTTCCTTGTTTTATTGCTGGAACTATGTTAAAAAATATACAAGGCTTATGCTTGGTAAAGTGTTTACATAAAAAAAACGTGGTTTCTTTTCTCGTTTGGTCCAATTCGCATCAACTCTCCATCCGCTTATGGCTCAAATCGCGGATGAAATATCTGTGAAGTGCGCGCACTTCGCCAGCTTGCCAGCAGTCCAAATACGTCTGTTTTTCGGAGATTACTACAGAAACGCTGAAATAATAATAAAACTCACTCTACGCATTATGGACTTGCCTGTACTGAACAAATTACGCGATGCTGACGAAAGAAGACCTAACCAAACAAAATGGGGTCGCTGAAATTGTGGACAACTAGTATTTTTAAATATAAATAACTAGCTTCTGTCCACGACTTCACTCTGTAATCAATTTAATGCCTTATAAATTTATTAGTAAACAAATGCCTAATAAATTATTCTTTGTCATAAACTATACTTATTATCAACCATTTTTATTGATTTATATTAAATATCCAAATCAGTTTAGCCTTTAAGAAAGATATTAGCAACAAACATAATTACACAATAACATCCAAAACAGTAATCTGTTTTGGATGTTAATGTGTAAAACCTCTAACACATTAACATCCAAGGCGCAGTGGGCGAAGGCCCGCCTGAGACGCAGAAGGTTGCGGGTTCGATTCCAAATGTTTGTAATGTTTGTCTCGGGTCGGGGTGTTTTCTATGTATGTATTTACAAAAAAAAAGTATATCAGTCATGTAGTTCCCATAACACAAGCTCTGCTTGCTTTGGGGCTAGATGATGCTGTGTGAAAAATGACCAGCATTATTATTATTATAATAGTTTTTATAATACCTCTAAGTAAAATTAGATAGGATATGCAACTTTTTAAAAACCTAGGTAACTATCTAAGATAAGAAATCCCCATGATGGAAATCATCAGATCCATTCTTAGTAGGTACGCAGATCTGTAAAGATACCAAGTCCACGTTTTGTATAGTACATGGCAGGTTGCAAGCCCATCTCCGCTTATTGGAACACTTACCGATGGCGCATCCCTTCAAAATGTTATCTACTTGAATCTAAAACAAAAAGGTCCGACCGCACGCCACTACCAACCGACCTATTTCATGAGGGGTTTAAACCCTAACTTTTACGTCTTTCCCAGGATTTATATTCAGTGGGCACTTCACTGGACCCGAGAGGCCCATAAATAACCGCCGCAGAGGTCTGGACCCCAACTTTTACCCGGGACCCCCCACAACCCCCAACCACCCCCTCGACCGAACCCGCAAATGACTAAGGTTACATTGGGGTGCTTGTGTAACTTGTAATAGCAACTGATTGCCAAGAGATGATCTCCACCATGATATAGCAATCAACAAGTATAATCAACGAAATTGTTCCTAATAATTTATTGACAAATAGCTTCTGTTCACGGTTCCACTCATGTGGTATTGGCAGCCACATGAGCGAGTAATAATGCATAGCAAATAATTTTTTAAATAAAATATATAAAATCTTAAAAAAATTACCTAATACAAATTTCACTCAAATCGGATATGAAGTTACGACGATTCTATGCAGCAAACATGCTCTGAGACTTTCAGTTTTGCCTGCGCGTTGATATTCTGTTTGTAAATATTTAATATCGAAATACACAACTTTAGAACAAAGAATAAAATAATAGTAAAATGTATGTATTCTATTTATTTGTTAAACGTCACGTGATTGGTTTATCTTAATCTTACTAACGCATCAGCACAAAATGTGCTGTGATCGGTTAGTACTGTACGGTGATCAGAAACCAGGATCAGTTGATACAAGGCAACCGCATAGAAATAACTGGCGATCGCGAGCTATATAATACGTAATACGGCCCCCGCTGTACAAGATGAAAGAACACCCTCATATATCTTTTTCAAAGTGTGGATTGTTTGAGAATTTTAATTTTGCGCGGGAAAAGGTCTAACTTACTCGTAACATAGCATGCCGCGGTTTTAGGGAGGGTCGATTTAAGCTTAATGTGTTGGAAATCGATTTGGGGAAGAATGATTCGCGATACAGAATCGCGAATCATTCTTCCAAATCGATTTCCCAAGCGAGTCATTAGATAAATTAATGTTGTATCGCTTGGAAATCGATGTACAAATGTTAGGTTCTTTACGAAGATAATTATGAAAGCTCTTGAAATTCAAATTCTTTATTTATTTATTTAATGATATTTACATACCAGATCGAGATTACCTCGATGGCGCGTCGGGTGAGAGCGATCTGCAACGCAAGAAAAGCGGGTTCGATTTGTTCGATGAATGTTCTGCTTATTTTTGTTCTGGGTCTGGGTGGTGTTGTACCACGGTACTTGTAGTTCCTAAAACATACGCACACGGAATCCTAGTGTGGGGACAGGACTATGATTTATTTTAGTTAAAAAAATTAGGTTCTGGTAAAATACAGCGTGTTTTGCTGAGATTGAAGAAATCTGTTAATAAGACATTTAGTTGTTTAGTTGTTGCCTAAAATAAGTACACATATAAGGGCATTAAATTCTGTTTGTGGTAAGTACCAAAAGACGCTGTGGCGGTGGTTGGCGATCATAGGAAAATGGTTGTCAAGTGGTTGTCAAGTGGTTTTCAAGTGGTTGTCAAAGTTCGCGTGAATGTACTGATCACTACCGCCACCGCATCAGATTGTCCACCTTAAAAAATGGTATAAATTACAAAATCAAAGCATGTTTCTATTTTTTTTCATTGTGACCCATATGCTTTCCTCACGATTAACTTTTCAGATTCCATACACATACAGAGATAAGTCATGTCTTCAAAAACAAACATGGCGAATATTTTCGATTGCAAAATCATAAGGCGATTAATGAATCTGCTAAAATAAGCGTAGCCGATCGCATTTTGATTCCATTTCCTGCTGGGAATCACGACTTTTCTTTGATTAACACCTAACGCCCGTCGAAGCCTGAAATCTCATTACCGGCCCTTACAAGCTGCGAGTGATCAGGGCTGTACGTAGAAATCACTCGTAGAACCGAGAACCGTTGAGAATAAAGATTCTCAAATAGCAACGACGAACCAGAAGCTGTATGGGATGGATCATCACGACAAACACAGAGCGACCTATGTAACTAAATACAAATACATTTATTTATCAAATATATAAAAATTAAATAGAAATATCATATAATGAAAGTTTCTGTTGGTTCCCCGGAATAGGTCGAGCCTGTATCGTGGGGTCTCCCACGATACAGGCTCGACCTATTGCGGGATTTACAGATAAAGCAATTTCCATACAAACTAACACAAAACAGTGCAAAACTTATAAATGAGTAAAGAAAAACACTATAAATAGGTGCTAGCAAAAAATGGAATAGAATAGAAAATACTTTATTGCACACCAAAAAATACATCAACTTAGTTACTAAAAAAAAATATAATTTTGTACAATGGTCTTATCGCTATCAGACAACCTCTGGATGGAACGGACTTTAAGAAAGTTTACAAGGGGTTTAATTGGTGTACTTACATACTATGAATATACTATAAAATACACAATTTACCTACATAGCTACAAAACTATTGTATGATCCAAACCATAGATAGACTAGAACAGCAACAGTTAACGACTCGAGGACAAGTAGTGTTGTACCAAAGATTTAAAAATAGGTAGTGATTTAGCAAGTCTGATGGTAACAGGGTAGTTCATTCCATAAACGGACAGCCTGCACTGTAAAGGAGTTATCATAGTAGGAAGAGGTGTGTACAGGTGTAAGAAGTTGAAGAGTTTCAGAAGAACGCAGGGATCGAGCATGGGAGAGATGAATATATTGGAAACGTTCTTTGAGATAGGAAGGTGTGGATTGAAAATAATGCTTTATAACAGATTTAGGATATGGTAGTAAACATGATGGAACTTCAAAACTTACGAGTTTATTTGACACTTCACACTAACTTGCTTCTTCCTCCGATGTACCTTTATAGTAGAATAGAATAGAATATTGTTTATTTTTGCAAAAAAAAAACACGATACATATAATCAAATAAGGACAAACAGTAGTTGCAAAAAAAGTAACAACTCAGCATAATACTGGTTGCAGCAACCAGCGCTGGTCTTCCGTTAGAACCGATTTTTTTTGGGTTGCGGACCTTTGTATCGCCAAGTAAGAACTATAGGTATGTAATCAACAATTTAATCTAGAAAAATTCTGCATTTATTTTTCATCTAGAGATTGTGTTAACAAAGTTTCTCTTAATGGCCCAAGTGGGGTCGGTTAAAGTTGACACGCTTACCTACCCGCTCCACTAGATATAGGGCTGGCATTTATATATATTTTTATACTAAATACTAAGTATTTGACTTATAAATAGTGCATAAAGTGTTTAAGAAATAATATGCTTGTACTGCTCTGTATTATGCTTTCCCTCCTCACGCCATTGTGAGGACAATGACTGTTACATTACGAGAAGAGTGTTAAATATGAATGTGGATGCAAATAAGATTATGTGAAGGATTATGCAAATTTGTCAAGGTAAAACTTGGCAGCAGTCACGTGACATTTAACGCATTAGCATTGCCATTCAACGTGCAGCCAGTATTTTGGGAACGCTTCCGTCTTGTAGTGATCTAGATCAGTTGAGCTATCTATAGATCGTTTAGATAGCCAGCTGTTTCATCTGTTTTTTGTCTATACTTACTTGTACATGGGAATAAATGTTTGTTATTTTATTATTTTACTAACAACTCCTCGGTCAGAGTTGTTTTATAAATGTAGGACGTCCAAACGTCGCGAGTCGTAAGCTACTTACTGCCTTTGGATGATGATAATGCCTCTTCGTATGCAATTGCATGTTGTTTATCAAAATATTTGAAATTACCTCAGAACAGAACTATATTTTATATGCAACCAGTTGTCATTCTGTGGTCGTTTCAACCTGTAATTTCCCGCGGTACTATTGCACCTTGTTTTAGTCTTGGTCAAGTCTTGGTTTTGTGCGCTCTGAAATTACATACTTTTTCTTTATAGCACGACTATTAATGGTTTGTCCCGATTAAATTTTATTTGACAAAAATTTGGCCACATTTACACCACCTTCTGTAGCCTCCCACAGGTCTTTCATAGTGCATGTGTGCTGGTGCATTATCTGTGGTATGGCTACGCTGTATGCCGTTGGAGTATCCCCATTTGACTAAGTTATACCTGCAGCGGCCCACCTGGCTCCGGAATCTGTTCAGTCATTGCCAGGTAGACCAAGGAAGTTGGTGGCCTGCGAGAAGTTCTTCTGCAGGAACTAGTTAGTCTACAGGAGGAGGATGACTTTCAGTCCACAGTTTTTTTTCGTTACTGACAAAATATATCTATTATAGAGTCCCATACTGATGTGTGAACATGACATCACTATGGGACTTAAAACTGCAAGACAACTAAAAACTGTTTTTTTATTAAATTGGTAACAGATGAGCTCACTAACAAACAATTTCCAAACTAAATAACAGGCGCTATAGAATACTTGAAAACTTTCCACTCGAAAAAAAGCAAACAAACCCGAACAAAATAATAAGAATAAACACCTAACAGTCACATAAATAGTCCTGAATCCACACCTGATTCCCTGTATCCTGGGTATACAGGGAACCTTGGCACCATAACGAACATTCAGACATTTGTCCCATAGCAGGACTCGTACCATTTTCGTCACAACCGATTACTCGCCGGCAAGAGGTTTTAACAAAAAGGTGTCATAAAAAAATATACCAGTCTTTAGGTAGCAAACTTTATTATTACATGGCAACCCTGGGCAGTGGAAGTTAGGCAAGCGGTGTACTGGGCGGGTCTTGCGGGTAGGACGGGCGGTAATGAGTTGAGGCGAGGAGTTAGCGTAGATGGGCCAGTGGAACTTTCTAATGGAGTGGGCCGTGCTGAGTAGTTTCAAAGTGTAGTCTAGAGTGCCCATTGGTGCCTAACTAACTACCTCCTACCTGGGTTAACTATCAAAGTTACGATTGACGTGAGGTATTAGTGACTTTAATTTCTTATACACACAGAAATTGTACACAGAAATATTAGTTAAGGCATGTACAAAGGCGTGCTTTAACCTAAAAGGAGTTTTATTCCAGCAATCATTTGAGTAGAGAAACAGAAGTAATGGAGTTGGTAGGTGTGCAAAAACAGGAAAGAAGAAAATATATATAATTATACTTAAAATACCTATCGCTATATTTTATATATTGACTGATTGATTGTGATCGGTTACGAGTTGTTTCTTTTTAAATTTTTATTTGTTTTATTTCTTTTAATTTTACGATTAGTTACGAGGCTTATGTACAGCCGCTAAACAACATTGTGTAAGTACCAAGCAACAAAACCAAGTGTTTTGGTTTTTGATGGTGAATCAATGTTAATGACTATGATTTAGTATGCCATTGATATGCTGGTATCTGTTACACCAGGGACAGCGGATGCGTTGCCTGCCCTAAAGACCAATTTAAAAGTCTCAGGTAAGGGTATATAACTAACTGTGTGTACAACATTGTATGATTGTTTTTATAAATTTTGTTTATTTCTCAGTTGTTTTGCCAAAAGTGGTGCCCCGTCTATATTTTTCTTCGTACTCTGTGCCTGAAAGTTGAAATTCGGCTACGCTCTCGAGACTACAGATATTTATCTGGCCGTGGCCGGACTTTTTTAATATAAATGTTCTTTGTTTCTGACGGGAGAAAGTTTTAATGAAAATTCAAATAAGGACAACTTTTAACCTTTTATTTTTTTGTGTAGGAATTGTTTTTTGTTATTTCAAGTGTCGGCGATAAGGACTGCTCTGCCATAAGTTTAATTAAAAAAATGCTCCGTTTAATCCCTTTTAAAACGTACTTATGTTGTAGATGATCGCTAAATACTTGCAGTCAGATTATATACATAAATATATAGTTAGTTTGCAACGGTCTCTAGATCTATTAATAAACCCAATGGTATATATTCACGCGAACTTTGACAACCACTTGAAAACCATCTCCCTTTGATCGCCACCCACCGCCACCGCTTACCACAAACAGACTCTAATACCCACCCACTTATCTTATAAAAGGACTTAGAATCGGAATATATTTATTAATTATCAGCAACATGCTGTATGTGTCTAAGCTCAAAAACTGAAATAAAAATAAATAAATAAACTCCCAACAGTCCTTACATAGTCCTGATACCACAACAATATTCCCTGTTCCCGTCTCACGACCGTCGAGCGTGGTCGCGGACGGTGCTCATGAGGAAGGACCTCTAAACGGGCAACGAAACGTCAGCAGGAGAATAGTAAAGTACGTGGTATAGTCGTAATTATATTCTAAAATGATACTAAACCACGGTAATTTTAATTCCATAATATTCCCTGTATCGTGGGTATCAGGAACTACAAGTACCATCAGGAAGCGACTTCTATTTTTTTATCAACTTATATTGACGTTTCTATATGATATAGTACCACAAGACCTAGACCCGAAACTAATATCTGCAGAACATGCTAACATTTTCTTGCAGCGGGAATCGAACCCACATCTTGAGTCTCAGCCGGCTTCTCACAACAACAGTCGTCAATGAAGATATTGACATTTTTCATTTGATCATCTTCTTGCCCTTTTTATACATGAAATGGGATCAGTGGTGTTTCATTTTAATAACATTAGTTGTTATGTTAAAGTATTAGTATTTGTATGTAGCATAATAGAAAAAAAAACGATTAAATCAACTTAATAACCAATTATTGGTCACATTTACTCCATCTTCTGTAGCTTCCCACAGGTCTTCGGTACCTATAGAGTCTCACGATTAAAAATGTAGCCCGCACAGAGGGCCTTTATTTGATCTGTGTCCCAGAGGTAAGGACTTTGTAAATAAAACGTAAGTACATAAAACAGACAGGCACACATTAATGAAATTCTTTCAGGTAGTAGGGGAGGTAACGAAATATGAGAGGAATTGATAAACAGAATAATTGAGTGGGGTAGGACTTTTTACCGCTACAGAGGAATCTTACTTAACAAATTGCTTCTCAATTTTAAAAAGTTTACATATTTCTGGGTTTTTTGTAGGCATTTATACGGTTCTTGGGTGGGTCACTAAACCGATAGTTAAGGAAGGATCTGATTGTGTTGATAATATTATTAGTTTCGTCATGCCCATTTCTCTATCTGTCTGTCTGTCCGTACACGAGTGGCATTCCGATTTCTTAGCTAAAAATATGCTAAAATTTTATGATTGGTCGTGGAAACCTCAATGTCTCTAATAACCAATTAGATACTAGTTCAATTATCTTGGTAATCTCTTATATCTACGTACTATATAATAATAATAATGCTGGACATTTTTCACACAGCATCATCTAGCCCCAAACTAAGCAGAGCTTGTCTTATGGAAACTACACTGATATACTTTTTTTTGTAAATACATACAATGTACCTATCTGTGGATTTCTATCATGGGGAATGCGTGAGCGTATTTGTTTGTTTTTGTTCAAAGATAATTAACAAGATACGGGTGCGATGAGAAAGAAAATCATCCTACTTTACATGACGAAACTATAAGGGCCCAGTCATACAGACGCGGTGGTGTTGGCTTTCAAAGGTAATGGTTGTCAAGCGGTTGTCAAAGGGCAGTGGTTGTCAAAGGGCAATGGTTGTCAAAGTTCGCGTATATGTATTGATCGCCACCGCCACCGCCACCGCGTCAGTTTGACCGGGCCTAAAGAATTCCGTGAGTTCCGTTTTGGAAGTCTAATAGTTGAGATGTGTTCTGAGATAGTTATGGAGAGCAAACGGGCGTGCAAACCGCTGCGCGCCACTCGCCTGGCCCCTCGCCACTGACTGAGTAAGGAAGCGTGAACAAATTCACCATTCGCTGAGGATGGCAACTTTTGTACAATTACCGCGAGGCCGCAGCCGCCCGGCTAGCGCCAGTGTACGGTCTGCAAATAAACAAACTCCTTAAAACAAGTCTATTATTACACTTGTTTTAAGGAGTAAAGTTTATAAGTTTGTAAGTATGGACGAAGGAGATATTAAACTACTCACCCAATTTAACAATTATTTAAAAAATATTTAGAATGGACCTTCAAGATGGACATAGGCAGTTTAATTATCGCGTTAAAATAAAACGGCTTCTTGTGGAGACCAATTTTGCAACGTATCGAAGAAAAAATGGTCGAGTGAATTCGTTTTTTACGAACGCTGCCTTAGAGCGGTAAGAGCTATTTCTTATATTTCTTACCACGCGGGTGAAGCCGTGGGCAGTCGCTAGTTGAGTATAACCGTGTTAGCCCAGTGCGCTGTACCCTGCCTTCCGATCCAATGATAGTGCGATCTGATCTGGTCTAGCAATGAATTTTTTAAATTAATGTGCGCTTAACACGTTCTTAAAACGGTGAAGGTGAAGGAAAACATCGTGAGGAAACCGGCATGCCCAAAAACCAATTAACTTTACTAGATCAAACAGACAAGAATTGCAATATATTATAATCTTCGTATCATTTCGATACAATGGAAATTTAATGATTGCCGTATGCTTGTTTTCCACCTTGGTATGACATATAAAAACAACATTGACACAAAACCTAATCATACGTTGTTTGCATCACGGATAATTTTGCTTTAAGGCCCATTTAGACGGATAGAGTTTGTCTTGAAGATGCTAATGTAAAATTGACTTATCTTTTGTAAACTGCATGTTAAAGGGTGATTGAAAGGGTGACCCTTTGAATATTAGAAGTTTTGATGTAAAAACAATTTGGAGGGAAGTCTTGATCACACATGACAAGTATTTTATGGCAAAATTATAGGGGAGATTTTGTGTTTTGCTTTTTTTATTATTTATATAACCGATGGCAATAATTGTGTAAGAAACTCTTTCCATGTAAATGGACCACGTATGCTTGCTGAAGCAGGTATTTACAGGATGTCCTAGAATGTGTAATGCGTATGCTCGAAATTAAAATATTTTTAGGATATTTATTTCAATATGGTTGTTTCTAGAAAACTTGTTTCCTTTTTGGGGTTGCGTTTGTGTTTACCGAATTTTATGCACAAAATAGTAGAAAGTATTTTTGGAAATAGCAGCACACTTAATAATATCACATTCTATTCCTTATAAAGTTTTTTGTTTGATTAACGACTTTGCAAAGAAAAGGTAATCAAAGTTAGGTAACAATTCAAAATCAAAAATAGTTTATTTATCTTGATAAGTTTGAACCATAAATTACACAAGAGGATAGGTACGTTACCTACCAATAGCATTACTGTTGTAGGCAAGTATGCTTTATAATAGGTAGGTAATTATAAATGTAGGTTTGGTCAGTAATTAATAGGTTCTTAAGCAATAAGTAGGTAGGTAGTTTGAGAAAACAAAAATGAATCGGGGTTTGTGAATACTAGCCCTCACACTAGGATTCCCTGTGTCGTGAGTGGCTAGTCTCTTCCGGGGGATATGATATCGGTTGGGAGTTTACAAATTTGATATAGGTAGTTAAACTAACTCTTAAGTTAAATTTTATAATTATAAGATTTATATAATCATCAAGAACATCTTAGCGATAGCTTTGGATACAATGATAGGTAAATACAAAAGGACGGGCAAACTTATGTTAACAGTCAGATCGAAATTATTTCTAGTCTAGTCTAATTAATAGTAAAACTTTTAGAACTTTCATATGTTTACTTTATAAAAACAGTTGTAACTAAACATAGCTTTGTCTCTTTCTGACATGTGTCGTTTCAAATTCAATAGAAAGACAAAATACTGTATAGCTCAACAACTGTTTCAAATCTTTATAAGTAAGGATGTTAAGCTTTACATTTATCCGCTCGATACCGGATTAAACCGGTACAAGTATCTTCCATTCTTTCATTTGCAAACATCGTTTTGCTATTTACAAAACTCTTTCCGCTGTTCATTAATCCAATTATGCAACGGAGAAACTTTAAAGGGTATAAACAGAGTTTTTTATCTTCTATTGTTGAGATAAAAAGGGGTGTATATCGTGAGTTAACAGTTGAAGGTATTTTTTTCTTGGACTTGATTGACTTGACTTGATTAATATATGTTGGAGCATAGTAGTTCGTGTATCGTTATTATATATGTAATGGCGACCCCGGTAGCTCGGCGGTCGAGTGGCCAGCTGCGACGCATGAAGTGCGAGTTCGATACCCGCTGCGGGTTAAATGTTTACATGTTCTGCAGATATTTGTTCCGGGTTTGGGTGTGGTGGTACCCCGGTATTCGTATAGTTCCTACATCCTACGTTTTAGGGAAATCCTAGTGTGGGGACAGGACTACTCGCTACAAAAGACTGTGTAGCGTGCTTAAAAAAACGTACTTACACATCCTAGATAATTACGGTAAGTAAATAAATAAATAAATAAATAAATAAATAAATAAATAATGCTGGACATTTTTCACACATCATCATCTAGCCCCAAAGTAAGCAGAGCTTGTGTTATGGGAACTACAAGACAGATATACTTCTTATATCGTTTTTTTTAAATACATTCATATTATACATAGAAAACATCCAGAACCCGAGACAAATATTTGCAAATGCAAACATTTGTCCCGCGGCGGGAATCGAACCCGTAACCTTCTGCGTCTCAGGCAGGCTTTCGCCCACTGCGCCACAGAGGTCGTCAAATGTGCCTTTTCGGTACTATAAAAAGTCTAAATTGGTATCTTACTATTTAACTTAGTAATTCAACTGCTTTAAATACAGAAAACTACAAATCAACTATCTGTTATATTAAATTAGAAAACAAACTGAACTTCTAACACTTTTAGTTTAGCATCTCATATGACAATTCAACCGAATGCGAGGTAAATAAATAATTATATTAAATGGCGACTGACTGCAGCTTGATGGGTGGGAGTGTATAAAAATGTAAAAAAAAACTCAATTTTGGACAAAAACAAAAGATTTTAGACAACAAAAAAAGACTAACACTGTATAGACCTTTCTTTTCATTTTTCGTAAAAATAATCTATATTTTTTTTCTTGTCTTTCTCTGCTGTCGGTACATCTAGAAAGTTGCACACACATAAATTATAGCCACCAAAGGATAGGAGCTTGGTCTAACTTCGCACTTTGCTCGTATTTTATACTAATGGTTATATATGTAGGGAAACTTTCCAGGCATTCAGGCAGCTCACTAATTGAGAGTACGTTACTAGAAATAGTAACTTACTAGAACAGGGTTTACCAAAATGGAATTTCTATACAGAGAGGATTATAGTGATAGGTTACCTACTCATATGGCAACATTTTCAGAGCAGATTTTGTGAATAACTTTGGGAAGTGCTAGTTTTATGAGCACTGAAATACTTAATTTCGGAAAAATACCCATTAGGGTACCTTACTATTCATCTTTTTTATATACAACTAAAGAAGCAAACAAGCATACGGCCCACCTGTTGGTAAGTGGTACCTATGGACGCTGGTTAAACTAAGAGAAGAGTGTTAAATATTAATGTGGATGGAAATAAGGTAGAGGTAGGCCGAAGAAAAGACGGATAGATTATGTGAAGGATGACATGGGTATGTACAGGTGTCTAAACAAATACGTCACGCTTACTTTTCCTTCCACGCTAACGCAAATTTTACAAGGTAAAACTTAGCATCCGTCACGTGACGTTTCCACAGCTAATATAATGTCCATACAATTCAATATTTAGCGTTAACGCCAACAGAAAGTGGTATTTGTTAAGATATCACCCGCGCGTTGCTGACCCTTAAACATGACAGGAGAAAAAGTAAATGCAACTGTGCCAAAATATCGGGAAAAGTTCAACTCACAAATCGGATCCCGATTTTAGTTTAAATTCTGTTCATAACTATGATACATTTAAAAGTTATATGTCAAATATTTGTTGTAGGTACTTACCTACTTTAAGATTTGCCGGTAGTGTAGAATCCCTCTTTTTGATGTAATACACATATTTGGGACATCGTGTAGATATTAAAGTTTATTCCTATTAGTTACTATTACGAGGATTTTTTGTGGCTGATTATCTGGACAGGGATTGGTTTTTCTTGGGTTCTGCTCGGCACAAAACAAATTAATTATTTACTATAAAATGAGGCTTTTTTTATGTATGATAATTTAAGTATTTACAAAAAAAATTATAAGTATAGTACTTATAATTTTTTTTGTAAATACTTATCAGTTACGTAGTTCCCATAACACAAGCTCTGCTTACTTTGTGCCTAGATGAAGCTGTGTGAAAAATGACCAGTATTATTATTATTATACGATTTTGTTGCCCGATCCTTATTGTGGGTGAAGTCAGGACTATGTTTGTAATTGTTAACACCAATAAATAATAAATAATAATGCTGGACATTTTTCACACAGCATCATCTAAACTAAGCAGAGCTTGAAAGTAATGGTTACTTTTAAAACACATAACAAATAACTCAACAGATCTTAAAAATAGTGAAAGTTTTTAAAACCCGTTAGACACCTATCAGCTAGTATGGTCGCAAGTGACCATTTTTATGTGCATTAACTTAAAACTACAATTTAACGATTTTTGGACTTTTTCCTTTACTTATGCTGTCAACGGGAAGTACCCTTTTTTGAAGGGAAGGGAAGTTTTGAATTATTTGCTAGAATCAAAATATGTCGCACAAATGGCCGTTTTTTTGCGTTTTTAGAGGTCCACTTACGTAGTTTATATTAATTTAAACTTAATACCTCAACGCGTTCCTGAGAAAAAGGGGACAGACAGACAGACGTACGGACGGAAAACGAAGTGACCCTTTAAGGGTTCCGTTTTTTTCCTTTATTGGTACTGAACCCTACAAATAAAACTGCCTTTTCTTATGTAGGTATTCCCTTAACCTACTTATAGATGTTTTTATAAACGGCAAAAATCAAACAAATATGTTTAAAATTTGGAATAAGTCATAGAGCCTAACATAATAATTCACAACAAAATGCATCAGACTACTCCAAACCACTGAAATTCATATTAAAATACGTTGCATCTAGATTCACTCGACAACTCTTTAGTTAGATAGGTAGTACAGTTCAGGCTGGCATGTTAACACAACGCCCGTTTTAGTTTCCCAACGTTTTAGTTAAATATTTTGGTGTAAGTAGAAAATGTCCATTTCTAAACCCTGTAGTTTGTGAATTTAATATAATTTTCTTTATTAAATGTTTAATTATGTTTTAAGTAAACTTCCAAATAAAAATAGTGGCGTTTGGACTGGAATTGTTACAGTTTTGTTTTAGATCAGTTTTGGTTTACGGGTGGCAGTTTAATATTTAGATCGAAAAAGACAAAAGAGTTTGGTTAAGGTTACCTATCCTTTAGTTAATTATCTCGAGTGTTTAGAGCCTAGGTTTGTAGTTTGAACGAATAAATGAATGAAAATACTTAATTGTACACCTTATGACATAAACAAAAACTCATTAAGCATAAATGTAGAATGGGCGGTCTTATCGCTTAAAAGAAAAATCACTTCAAGACCACCTTTGGATGGAGAGGATTCTATGTTATTTTGAAGCGGCTTTGATTAATATATAATAATTAACGCGTACAGGAAAACACAAAATTGTGTGCGCAAAATAAATAATTTAGAGTCATTTTTTTTGATAAACCAAAATTTATTCTATTTTTTCCCCGTAAGAGATTTTAGAGTAACTTTAGTTCAAGTGTCGCCATCTATCCATACCCAGCTGAACTTTGTGGCGGACCCGGCGAAGGGTCTTGCTGACTGCGCTATTAATTTCCTAAGGGAACTCTGCACCCGTCACCCCGCACCACGAAACGTAACGACAGACGTGTCGCGTTGGATGTTTTATTCTGTAATTTAAACATATTTTTTTTTATTTAAAAATATATCTTATTTGCTTAGAACTAAAACACACGCATGTAAATGTTTATGCTAACCCACACTTAGGTAAGTTGATATTTTTGGGATGTCATAAAAATACTTACGCAAGTAATATTTAGTTCGTTTATTTAGTTTATTTTTAAAATAAATAACACCACTGCAAAGTTTCCTACAGCAAAATTATATGGAGTAGTAAATAACAAAAATTTTTACTCAACAAAATAATTGACTTTATACAGCGTGGCGATCTTATAATAATAAAAAAATATCTTCAGCATAGTAGCACCATCACTAATCTGTGGTGCTAAAAACTTTAAAATAACTTGATTTCTAAATACCTAGGTACATGAAAAATTCCTTTGGTGCTCACTACTCGACTGTTCTTATTCTTGATCGAACAGTCATAGACTACGAAAATGGCTATTAGTCTCTATTGTCCTATCAAGGGACATAAAAATCTGACAGTACGGAAGGAAAATTCCTTTGACCTTTGTTGTCCAACATTTTCCTATAACATTACATGTCGCCTCAAAGCTTCTGATAGGTAAATAATTTCAACGAGCTCTTTCAAAACCTAATTCTAGCCGAAATTTACAAGCAACAGCACACCGAACTTACATCAAAACAATAAGTTTTGATGTATTAATGACCCGAGTTTACACTATATCGGCTTTAATAAAGCTTTGTCACAAGTTTTCAAAGAATATGTCAGATTTTTCTTACAATTAAAATAACAAAAATACTGAAAAAGCCTTTACAACGAAAAAAACAGGTTGAAAAAAAAAACGGACAAGGAAATTGATAATTTGGATTTGATAAGTGTATATAACTACTTTGGTGATAAAGTGATAGGTTACTAGGTAGGTAAGTAGCGTAACTTTTAATTAAGATACCTACCCACATATAAGTTACTAAAAACAGGTTTGTAAACTTTTTAAAACAAACAAATTTGTATTTAAATGACATTTCTTCCATAATTTCAGTTAGTAAATTACTCGCGCATGATTCCTCGTCTCAAGGCCTCGAATTGATTACTTATCTAACGGAAATTACCTAAAAAAAGGTTTAAAGATTATGTTAAATCAAGTAAAAAAAAATGTGCCCCAAAAAGTGTCGTTTTTCTATCGTTTGAACTTGGTACGGGGTCGAGGGACGGTTTTATCTTCACGCTCGCCCGACTGTCCCATGGAAATGAAATGAAAAATTATCCGCACCTTGATACCGTTGTCTCCGAGTCTTTGTTCCTACTAAGTTAATGACACATTCCACAGAAAGGTTTTTTAGTGAACATCGGAAAATTGTAGCATTAGAGTTTGAAAATTTAACTCATATTCTAACAAAGAATGAATTTATAAAAAAATATTTAAATTTATTTATATACATTTTTGAAGCTATATAAATTACATGCTCTAGTATATTACAGAACAGTATTAGCGATAAGACCGCCCATTGTACTTATAGTGTTTGTTTATTTTGTGTTTAATTATGAATTATAATACTTTATTGTACACCACAATATTTTGTTTAGGTACCAAACTGTGAGCAAAGGCTAGTTTTTTTTATATTTTATTACGACACAACAGACATACAGCCCTGATTCAACATCTTATGCATGTTTGTAGCCTGCTCTAAAGGACTCTTTTTTTTTTAATGATTGTGTTTTTTTTAGATATCCCGAAAACATAATATGTGGTCTATATTCTTTAAAATAAAATTAGCAACCTATATTACAATCCAGCCTATGTTAGTCTGATTAGTAATTTGTCATTAACCTAGTTTTATACACAATCATAAGATAACAAAGATAAGATATATCTTTTTTTGGAAGAGATCGCTTCTAAGCGATAAGACCGCCCATTGTATCTTCTTAAAAAGATTTTGTTTACTATGTTATTTGTTTCAGAATAAAGTATTTTCATTATTTTTTTTCATTTTCATCTTTATTCTACAACAGTAAATACAAAAGAAACACGAAAAATAAATTACAATAATACCTAGCGGTACAATGGGCGACCTTTCAGCGAACGCGATCTCTTCCAGGCCACCTTGGATGGACAGAAACTGGAATAACAAATAATCATTTCTGAAAATAATTTCAGTGCTTTGTCAAAATACCGGCTCTACATTAGTTTTTGTTCACGATATATTTGCCTTCGGACAAACAAACAAAGGTACAATGTATGTACAGATAATGTATTTTCGGATTTTTCAATAGGCCAGTAACAGTACCTACCTATATTTGAAACTACCCGAGTTTCACTGCAAAAGCCCAAGCTATGTGCGGAGTAAAATTTGGCAGAACCTTTGACCAGTTCGTTACAAACTCGCATCCATCAATGCAGGCACATTCTGTGCAAAACGACATACCTTACCAATTTTTTTTCCATTATAATATTAGCTTCACCCTATACCTACACGACTAAAGTTGGCAGTGTGAGTTCTGAGCCATAAAATAATTCAGCTAGGCTGCTTTAATTTTACTAGTCAAAATCACATATAATCCTCTCCATCCAAAGGTTGTAAGGAAGAGATCGCTTTTGAGCGATAAGACCGCCCATTGTACCTTTGTCTTAATGTGTTATTGTTTATTTTGTTTAAATCATATTGTTTCATATTGGTCCTAAAACCAACTTCTCGTGAGGGACCTGCCTGGATACAAATTCAAGTTCTATTCCACTTTCTAGCCTCATGAAAAAATAATATTTATATTAATTTTCAACCCAAAATTGCCCAAACTTGGTTAAAAAAACTTTCAAGATCTTTTAAAATATTAATGTACTTTAAAATCTTGAAGTTTTGTCATTAATGATGCAGATTTTACAAAAAACGCAGAAACAAAGAGGACGATTTTTGTGCTAACAAGTTTCACTATACATCAAAATAAATAAAGTTTTATATTAAACCATCAGGTACAAATGTGACATTTTAACGCCGCCTAATAACCGATATATTCGATATTATGTTTGTAGATTCGCTTTGCTGCTTCCAAAAATAATTTTAAATCTGCGTCCGTCTTAAGATGGGGTGGGAACATGGCCTTTAAAAAATATCTTGACGTTGCTTATGGCAACTTAGGGCAACAAAATGTAGTTTATTAATTTTGAAGTATTTTTTAGAAGATACCAAACCAATAATTACATTTTTGTTCGATTCAGAATATTTTTTCGTATTTTGCTTAGTCTATGCTATAATTTGGATGGTTGAATATAATTTTCTCGTTGCGTCACAGCAGGGTGATGAAAAATCACACTTTAAGGCCCACCTCGCCTTAATAAACAAATTTTACGTCAACAAGCTCAAGCGAAAATACACCTTATCTCTAAGAAAATACGGTATACAGTTGAATGGTCACAAACAGCACGTTAGATCAGTATCTAATGGGATAGAAGATCAGCTGGCCTGCGTGTTCTTTGGAGAAGCTAGTTCTTACAAATACTTAGCTGCTTCTATTTTCAGCTCTATGTATGGGGAGTCAGGGATTGTTTTGGTGGATCAGTTCAGAGCCTGGTCTAGTGCAATAATTTAAGCAAAGGGTGGAATGCGACGGAGAGTTCTTTTTTGAGTTTGTGCGAGTGAGACGTGCGTAGGGGTTGAGAGGGTGCGGGTTAAATGCGTTCCAGGGATGTATTGAGGTTCTGTGAAGAATATGTAAGAAAAAACCCGTCCGATATGAGAAGTTATTGTTATTAGTTATCGATTTGTGTAGGTCGGTGACGCAAAATGTACACATTTTTTTTTTATTTCTCCTAAAGAGGCAAACTAACATAAGGTTTGGCACCGCGCCTGCTGGTAAGCGGTTACCGTAACCTATGGACGCTTGCAATACTAGAGGTTATCAATCATGAGATATCAAGATGAAAGATCTCATATGCATGTAATTTCACCGGCAACCATACCCTTCAAACCGGAACAAACAATTTATGCTATGTCGATTTTTTTTGGGTAATTTCTTTTGGCATTTCTTGCTAAGAGCTGATCATATCATTTATATAAATCATTATTTCACCAGAATATTTCGATTTGAAATTTAGAAACACTTAAATCTAAGTGCTTGCGTACTTAACTTGTTTCAATAAAAATACATAAAAAGCATCTCTTTATAATCATAGTAAACATTTTACTTGACAGATTTGTTCCCATTCACTGTAACTATGTTCACGCCTAAACTGCTGAACCAATGTTGATGAATTTTGGTATAGAGATAGATAGGAACTTGGAGAAGGGTACAGGGTACTTTTCGTCACGAAAATATAACTCGAAAGGGGTGAAATAGGGGATGAAAGTTTGTATGGAGAACCAATCTCTCCAAGTTCTTATCAAAAAAATCCATTAGGTCATTATGAAAATTGTATATAATTTTAATATGGTCTTTTACAGCATGTCTTTGATGGAATAGTTTAAGAGGTAATGTGAAAAGAAGACAAGTAGGTATTGCGGCGCTATAGATGATATTGGCAGTGCGAGTGCATGAGGTAGGACGGGGAGCGGGGGCGAGGGGCGAAAGGCACTCATATTATCCAACTACGTCAACGCGGATGAAGTCTTGCTCGGAAAGCTACTCTTTAATATATTTAATCTCAAAATAACCTAACTAAAACTTCATGTGAATGATAGTAAAAGTACCTTCGATATCTATTTACTAGTATTATTATTACTACTACTTAGTAGAAATATAAAGCAAGGATATTACTACTAAAATCACTTCCTTCCCATTAGATTTTCTCTTGAATTGAATTCCCTAAAACAGCCAGTCCGACCCTGCATCATACCCCACAATAGGCCGAATGCGATCGCTAAAAACGAACCCCTTTTGCCCCTAACCCTGATTTTTAAGCCTACTCCCAACACCCCCTAACACCCGGGTTAGCCGGAGGTACATTTATGCGCAATAAATTTTGACCGCCGACGTCCAACCAAAATGGCGTCACTGCTTCACCACTCTTCAACCGAAATCATACTCTAACTCTAGTAAGGGAAACTGTCATTTTGCTCGGTATAACCTGTGAAACATAGCCTATGTAAAAGAAAATGCCTCGGAGTTTTGAAGCTCCAGTCTTTCGGTTCAAAAATTCGCTTTGTAACTTGCACGATAGGGATCAGTTTCGGTCGATTTCGAAAACATAAAAGAAGGTGTCACTTTTGCGGGTAGGACAGAGACAAAGCTACGATATGTATTATGTACTAAGCTTTATGTGTGGTTTATTTTTCATTTGTCTTGGATAGTGTAGTAATATAAACTATTGTTCTGTTCTGATGTCATGTCCTCTAAATGTACCCCGCACTCGCGTTTCATACAAAAGGTTTCATTATATGCGAGTCAATTATCTTTGTGAGCATTATTGTGTCCGATGCAGATATTATCGATTTAGATTCTGATAATAAGTTTCAACCGATGAAATAGAAATTGATAACGAAGGCTCTTTTTTATTATTTTGTTAATGATAAATAAACCAGGCTTGCAACATAAAAAAAATATGGGTTAGAGATTTTTTTGTAAATGGTACAGGTCGGACTTGTTTCTTATAACTTACTAGATTTCACTGCGTGTCTAAGAAATAAAAATGTAGGCATATTTTTAAAAGTTCCTACGGTGAAATTTTTTTTATAATTATTATAATACTATTTTTTTAATAAATAATAATAATGCTGGACATTTTCACACAACATCATCTAGCCCCAAAGTAAGCAGAGCTTGTGTTATGGGAACTATATGACTGATATACTACTTGTATACATTTTTTTTAAATACATACTTATTATAGATAGAAAACACCCAGACCCGCAATGGAACCGAACCCGCAACCTTCTGCATCTCAGACGGGCCTTCGCCCACTGCGCCACAGAGGTCGTACTATGCATTTGTTTTTTCATTTTTTATTTTATAACAGTTAGTAGCGTATTGGATAATCTATATAATTACAGAAAACACCGTTTCAAAGAAGTATACAATTATAATACTTATTAAACACTTTATTTCTTGAGGGTAGTGTTTGTTTCTGGCGTCTGTGACGTCACTGCGCAGGGTCAGTAGTATACCAGTGCTAATTAGGAAGCCACCTACCTAGCATTATGCTGAGCTGTTACATTTTTGGTGCGGCATTGAACCGTCTAGGTGGATGGATTAGTAAGGTGCGTGGGGCATTGCTGTTTCAGTTATACTTATAAGTAGGCTATTCAGGTTTGGTGCAGCATACTGCTGAGATAGAACCCTTTTGACCTCACATAACATATCTTTTTTTTTTAATGTGTTAATGTAACTTTTTTGTGTGTTTATTTGTTCTGTATTTTGTCACCTGTTGTGTTGTGTTGAGGTTAATAAATGTATTTTTTTATTTTTGTTTTTATTCTAACTTATTTAGATATTGCTAACTATTTTTTTTTCATAACTTATCCCAACTTACAAAATTCGTGTTTTTTATGTCGTGCTAAATCAATGTTTTTCTTTCTTACTATTTTTTTCACCATAGGAACTTCACAGTACGCTTGCTTTTTGTCAAAAAAGTTAAAGTTATTCAGAAAACTAAATCAGGTCAGTTATTCAGCGTCATTAACAGACAAAAAACAGTGATTTTAATAAACTCAGTTGAGCTATCTATAGATCGTTTGCAACGGTCTTTAGATAGCTAGCTGTTTCATCTGTATTTTTGTATGTACCTACTTTTACATAGTTGTATGAACAAAATGTATTATTGTGATTAGCAGTAAAAAAATAAAAACTTGAATGTCCAGGAATATATACATATAAACAATAACACATTTAAATATAAGATTGAATAGGTAATCGTATGTATTGCTTAAAGATCTGTATAATTTTTTGTTTTATTTTGCAGAGTATCCATGATTCACGCGAGCACGCAAGAAAAATGTGATCAGAGTGAATGATGAAAATTAGTTATACCAGGATCCGTTAGGATTGGTTATGCCGGTGGTAAAACGTGGACTCTGCCTACCCCTCCCGAAACCAGGCGTTAGTGTATGTAGTGATCCACGAAACAGGTTTATTAAAATACTAACTTCTGCCCACGGCTTCGTCCGCGTAGTACCTGGATAAAAAGTAGCCTATGTGTTATTCTGATGTGTAAGCTATATTACTGTAAAGTTTCATCAAACTCCGTTCAGTAGTTTTTGTGTGACATCTTCACAAACTTTCGCGTTTATAATAGTAGTAGGATAATTAGTTTCTTCTTTCCTGTCTTTGTGCACCAACATCATCACTTCTCTATCTCTCCTCAAAGGTTTGCTGGTAGAAAACTCTAAGCTAAGCTCGCCTTTGTACATGCCTCACCTAATTTTTCATATATATCTATGTACAGTACAGAAAAATAAGAAAACCTTTCGAATCCTTTCCACAATAAGAGTTGTTCCAAGAGTTGGAAGTTCACTTAAGTCGAACCTAGCCCTTCTTGCATAAACAGGGAAAAACAAAGGCCATTACGATCCGAAGTGAGCGCCTCATCAAGATAAATAGAAACGTCAATATGATTGATTACGGCCCAGGGGCTAAAACCACCCTTATTCTGCTCCCATCTCACAACAATGGCACCCTTATTTTTATAGATATTCGGTTTAATATCTATTGACAAAGAATTGGTAGACGCGATAGGAAGCGTGGTTTCTGAAGGCTGTACCGTTATCTACTATAAGTAAATAGATTATCCTATATGAGAATGAAAATAAAGGGTCTCGAGTATGTTTACAAAACGAGTGAAGCGTTAATGTTTTAGCGGAAATTAAAATACGTGTGCTCATAGATAATTTTAAGGGAACGGGATGGTATTATACGACTATCTCGTTTCCTTAAAATTATCACGAACTCTGTGGCGCAGTGGGCGAAGGCCCGCCTGATTTAGAAAGTTGCGGGTTCGATTCCCGCCGAGGGACAAATGTTTGTACGAACTGAAAATATTTGTCTAGCTACTATGTATGTATTTACAAAATACATGTAGTATATCAGACATGTACTTCCCATAATACTCTGCTTAGTTTCGGGGTAGATGATGCTGTGTGAAAAATGACCAGCATTCATTTTTATTTGTATGCTATTAATTTCACGTGTACCATAAATAGTCGCTTTTTATTATCCTAAAATTACATGGTACATTAGGTGCTACATTTATTCATACAACTATTTACAAGTAGGTATGTACAAAAAATACAAATTAAACAGCTAGCTCAAACTATCTTTATATAGGTCAACTGAATCAGATCACTACCAGACGAAAGTGTTCCCATAATACTTCATTTGGATCAGTTGTCAGAATTTTACAAATAAAATCTTTTAGTTAGTTTTTAGTTTTTAAATATCAGTAAGTCACCCATAATTAAAATCAAAAAGTTTTTTATTTAAATTCTAGTACAATTACATGATAAGGGTTGGGAGCTCTTCTTTTAAGTTGAAATAACCTGTGTTAGAAGAGTCCCCTCTTTTAATAATAGATCTAGCATAAGACTTTTAAACAGTTGTTTAGCTAATCAATAAATAAGATCATAAGTCTTTGTCTACGCTTAGTGCTGACAATTTACCAACAGTCACACTACCAGGTGGTAGTGTGACTGTTGGTAACAATAGGTATTGTTACCCTCAGGGCACGGGCTAATTGCACAACTGATTAGTAATTTCCAATGTGAATCCACTATCGCCATGTAGCTTATTAAGCTTATTAAAGATTATCCTGTTGGTTCCTGGGCTTTCAGAATTGCGTTCAATCACTTACAAACATCGATAGTGAGTTTTGTATGAGTGAGTCTATTTTTAAGAGTAAGGGTCTCATTTACGTTGTTTTTAAAAGGTGTCTGGTGATGTTTTTGAGTTTTTTTTATTGCGAAAATTGGGCAACTGGATATCAGTATTACTTATATATACTTTATTATGAACACGTAAAAAAAATATTCAAGATCTTTAAAATCTGTAAAGTGATCTTTAAAACCCAAAAACAGTACAGTGTTTTTTTATGGATTTAAAAATACGATCAGATTACTTAGAGTGTTTTTTATGATATCGTATTTTTTGATGAAACAAAAAGAATGAAATAACTTTACCTGCATTAATGGCATTCAATTCATTCGTTCACTAGTTCAATGTGCGGAAATATTATGGTTACTATAGCCATTGTAACTGCAGGCAACGCCAGCATACATCCAGAATTCGTGCCACGATGCAACTGAAAACGTGAAACAAAAATACTGCCATGTATTTCCTTAAAGCATAAGGTTATTATTAACAGAGGGATTTGATTATGTTAACGAATCTTTATTAGAAATGTTGGTCAAATTGATTGAAATTGTTTGATCAAATTTCAAATTAAAAACTTTTTAGTGTGTTCAACTTATTACCTTCTTTGTCCCTTGTATTCTTTTTTTACTACGGGCATCTAATTACTTTCATGCATTTGTAAAAACAAAGCAAAAAATAACGAAAGAAATAGTAATTACCACACCCGCATAAACAGTTTTCTAACAAAAAAACTAAAAGCCTCAAAAAAATAAAAAGTGCAAAATGACTACACAAAAACAAAATGGAAGACCGCGGCTTAGGTGAGGTGGGGCCACCACGCATGTGCGTGTGGGGAGGTCGCGCAAATCACCCACCCGCGGCCCGCGAGCCTGTGGGTGGGCCTTTTGTACTAGGCATAATTTTTTGGAGAATCTTCCTTGGGCATTTATTTCCCTTTGAATTATTTCAGGGTAAAGCAAGGGGAGTCACGGTTTGTAGAATTAATTAGAGGGTGCTTTGGTATGTTTTGAACTTTTTGGCAAGCGCGTTTTTGGTCGCTAAAAGAATTTTAAGTAGGAAAGTTGATTAAAACAAGTTTAAGTTACTTAGTCCAGCAAATATGTTTGCTCATAAATTATGCCTACACACAAAAACATGTTAACATACTAACTCGTCACAGTTAGATATAGCGTGAATACACGAAGCTCCGAAAATGCTTTGCGTATAACTAAACACAAAAATTTTCCACGCTAATTTAATTTCATATTTCAGCCCTGTACCGTTTAAATTATTGATCGACGAGTAAATAACTGACGTCAAACAAACCGTACTGGCTCTTTATATCTCGATAGTTTCATAACTTTTGCAGATAATTGTTAAAAGCTTTTAGAAAAAAAAAACAAGCCAATACTGCTGAGACATCATCACTGCTAATGATGATGATAATAAAAACAAATGGTACTTATGGTTTGTGTAATATACTCTTATAAAGTTATATGCGTTGAAAGATTTTTCAACGCATATTACGAAATTCAAAGTCTAGGTAAGCGAATGCAAAATTAAATTTAGTTAGACAAATAACGCCGACTCTTCCAAATCCCTATTCTAAAGTCAAATTATTCACTTTGACGTCGGCCGTAGATAATCATCTGTCATACTATGCTGAACGGGAAACGGTCCAGTCTACCCGGACCTCCCTCCATCCATACAGCTCCTACTTTCCCAGTGTTGTTTTTCAGGAAATAGGGGAAACGAGAGGTCAATTTGGAATGGTATATGAAAATGGAAAGCAAAATGCGGGACAGATTTTGAGTCGGGCCATGTTTGTGCGTGAAATAAGATTGTGAATGACGTTTTTTGGTAAGGCCTGAGCAAGACAAGATAAAGCAATGTGATTTTTGATTAACTAGGTGATTTATCAATTAACGATTTTAAACTTGTTACCATTTTGATCGTTAAAC
This sequence comes from Perizoma affinitatum, assembly GCA_961405105.1. Lineage (NCBI taxonomy): Eukaryota > Metazoa > Arthropoda > Insecta > Lepidoptera > Geometridae > Perizoma > Perizoma affinitatum. The sequence goes on along the minus strand of OY560205.1, from coordinate 8,180,521 downwards.
ATATTAGTTCAGACATTTTGATAGCTGGACGAATATTAAGATGGACTGAAAGCCCAATCTGAAATGCATTTTTGACGCAGATAGTAACAATATCCGGAAGGTAATCTGACAAAAAGTTCAGCAGGTGGAACATATGTTCGGTGATGATACTTTTCATTTTTCAATTGAGGAAAAAAATTGTAAGTCGATAAAAACTTTTTTTTATCTATGTAAGTCCTGTACTTTAATTTCTTTTTAAAGACTGATAGTTTGTCTCTGACGATAAATAGGTGCTGTACCCGCGCCGAACGCTGGGGCTGAAGCGAAGCAAACTCTTTATGGGTTCTTCTCAACACATTTTTTGCGATATTTCAAAATAATATTCGAAAAATATTCGTAATTGTGGAATTAACAGCCTAAAATAAACAACGATTCAATTATAAATGGAACCCTGGTTACTTTTCCCCAGAACCCGTAGGTTCCGCGAAACCCACTTTAGGAATCGCTGAGTTAGAGTTTATTTTTAGATATCCATCATGGAGAAAAGAGTGTTTTTTGTTTTTTTCATGTAAATTTATTTTTTTATGGCCTCAATCTGATAAATACCGATATGGGTAAGTATTATAAAAAGGCATACTTTAAAATATCTGATTATTTAGATGATAAAATCTCTTGGGATTGAAAATGCTTCAACTCGTTATTTTGGAAAAGGATCATTAAAAAGAATAACTAGCCTTGTTTTCTTGCCTTTCTTTCCTGGTCGTGGAAGAACAGGCAGTAGATAAAACCAACGTTTCAAAGTGATCCTTGTGATTTTAATGAATAAATGAATTTTGACTTTTATAAATCTTCCAACGAAAAACGTGAATTGAGATAGAAAGTGGACCGATACAATAATAAATCGAGACTTAAATAATTACGAAAGTTGGTGGAATATTTTGATGCCAGCTAAATAATTTGCTTTAAATGATAAATTGCTTCCACGTTCCCCTCCTTGAAGAGTCTATGCCCTTTTGCCCAGTGTATATACAGTCGGCGTAGACTAATCGACTTACGTTGCAAAATTGGTTTTCATCAAAATGCCTTTAATTTTAAAGGAATAATAATATAGTTATATCCACCCTGAAAGTCCATTTTATTAGTGTAATATATTTTGAAGTAGTTTCGGACATTACCTCCTACATCTAAACTTACAAACTCTTTATAATATAAGTATAGTTACCAATAATTAACGCTTATTTATAAATAACAAAACCCAGAGCTTTCTCTATAACTTTCAGCGCAAGGATTAAACTTGATACGTGGGACTCATTCATCGAGTTACCTAAATTAATAGAAGCTGTTTTCCGACTGTCGGAGGGTGACTTATCTAAGTGACAGAAATTTAGAAACTGGTTGTTAGGCACTCAAATTTGGATCATTACCTGTTGTAAAATAGAGTTCGTGGTACTTTGGGTCAATAACTAAACACGGTAAATCGGATAAATGAGGATTGAAGTTCATTATCCTTAGACCATTGTGTTAAGATTTTAATAAAGTTATCATCCCGCATTATATATATATAATTAATCCACTAAAATATATTAAATCGATTGTAATAACATACATACATATAGATTCTATCATATCCTGTCTCTATCAGACAGAGGACAGGAATTGTCTAAAACGACCGAAATATCCGCACAAAAACGGATTGATGGATAATTGAGGTATCGTGAGATTCGTATTTCCTTTAACGTTTAATTCCTGAATTTTTATAAAACAAATTCTATAATAACTTGCTGATGTGGAAAGGAACTATCGATGTGATCGGTAGTATCGATTCTTGAAGTGTTTTTGTGCTTAATTTAATGTAGGTCTTTGACAAAAACATTGCTTATATCAAATATATATGTATAACGGTGTTGAGCGTGTAGTTGATAAATAATCGGCCATTTTTTGTATTTTACGATTCATCAATCATATTAAATGTTATAATATAAATTTCTTAATATCGTTTTGGGATTCTTATTGAAATTGAAAAACGCCGCCAGTTTTAATACAAGTATTGTCTTTCTATAAGCTAAATCATAAGGCTAGTAAAAATAGTTTTCTCCTGAAATCAATGTCATCGGACAGGCTTTCTGTGGAATCGGATCACGAAATCTGTGTCAAAGACTTGCAAGAAGGCTATTTCTGTCTCTGCTTATCTTCAAAAATTTACTTAAATTTTCCTTCCATCCGCAGTAGTTACATATATACATAGGCAAAGCTTTTACTTTTTATGTACACAAGTACCTAAGTTACCTCGCCTAAAGCGGTACGCACATGCATCAAAAAATGTAAAAAGGACGTTAATAATACAAAGAGAAAAAAATACACACCTACAATACAATTTTATATAATCCGGATAGGCTGAATAAATTTTTAGCACGTAGTAGGCAGAAAAATTGGAGACCCAAACAGTCCCTTGCTCCATTAAAAAATTGTATATTTCTTTTTGATTACAATGATATAAATTTGTGCCTTCAAGAGCTGTAAGTTATAAACCTACGGCGAAATTGCCGCAGTCTAAGTCCATGGTCAAATTAGAAAATCTAAACAAAATAAATTAATAATTAAGTCGCTCGGAGTTCGATTTTGGGATTAAAAACATGAACATATTTACAAAATCAATCCATATTTAAACTTTTTTTTTTGTCCATAGCATTTTTATTCACCTTTTTGTAGTTTTGCTTTTACCATAGTACAAATCGCTGTAAGAATTATATTTTCAATGGTTATTTGGTTTTAAAAGTGTTAACCCACATTTAATCACTATATCTGAAACTTAGGCAGTATAGCCCCCGCGTACCAAGCTGGAGGTTGCGGGTTCGAGTCCCGCCGAGATAAAATTTCTGGGATATTATAAAATCTCTATTACTGGGCTAATTGGGGACATTCATAATTTTTTTGTACTACTAAAGATGCAAACAAACTAACGGCCCACCTTGTAAGCAGTTACCGTAGCCTATGGACGTTTGCAATACCAGAGGTGTCAATCACGCGTATCAAGATATCAATAAAAAATATCAAACCGGAACACAGCAATGAATTAAAATTATCGTGGTTTGGTATCATTTTAGAATATTATTACGACTATACCACGTACTTTACTATTCTCCTGCTGACGTTTCGTTGACCGTTTAAGAGAATAGTAAAGTACGTGGTATAGTCGTAATAATATTCTAAAATGAGAACATTACTACTTAGCGGCAAAAATAGACATGGTCTTCCTCCTTCTGGGTCTTCCGCCGCTCATTCAGAACTCATTCCGTGAAGGTTTTGTATTAATATAAAAACTATTTCTTTTTTTATGAATTCTCGTTTCCTCTCATCAGCTAATAGCTTGTACTGGCACATTACCCTTTTCCGAGTCCGGCAAATTAAGCAGGGACGCCCTTTGCGGCTCCAGGCAAAAATTCAATTACAAACTTTGTAACATCCCAGGAGCACGCCTAAAGGGTTGTAGGTACGTTTTTTGCCTCTAAATTTTTATGTGGCCCTTCACAAGGTCGTAAAGGGTGGTTTTATGAATATTCCATGTACGACCTCACTCCTCCAGGACCTGAGGATTATGTATCAGAAGTTTACGGAAGGGGAAATGGAGTATATAGGATTGTTCGGTCCTTAATTAGAACCTGGTGATTTATAACCCTTTACGAAATTGGAAGGATCTGAGTCATATTTTTTCCAGTGTAAACATTAGCTAGCTACCCAATAATAGCTTGAGCGATCTAATTATTAAAATTATTGAAAAAATATGCTCTGAAATCTAGTGATTTTAAACGCGGTTCATAGTCTCGTTCTATGAACCGCGTTTAAAATCACGCGGATAGTCCTAAATAGTAAACAAATTCAGTTTATCTGTTAATAAGCCTGTAATAACCTGAACGACATGTTAAACCAGCTTACTACTAACTAAAATAATGCTAATGAACAAAATTTGCTAATGTAGGTACACAGTTAGGATTACTTATTTACTAATTTCTGTATTTTCATGTTTCCGCAATCAACGCACTAGAAAACTGTATGCATCTGTCTTACCAAGAGCGCAATCAAACTGACGAGGTGGCAGTGCCAATCAAAGGGATAATATGGTTAAAGGGATAATATGGTTAAATTGATAATATGGTTATCAATTAGTTGTCATAGTTCACGTGAATGTTTTGATTGCCACCACCGCATTAGTTTGAACAGGCCCTTACAGTCTCACGAGATCTGGCGCTCCGGCTTTTAGACTTTTAAGGCAATTTAATGTTTCCTCGCTTAAAATTATGCATAGCTTTTTTTCTTTATTGGAAAATAATGTATAGAAAATAGTACGAATCAAATACTATCGAATCATTTATTGACGACCTCTGTGGCGCGTGAGCGAAGTTTCGTATGAGATCAGAATATTGCGGGTCGAATATTTGTATGCAAATATTTGTCTCGGGTATGGGTGTTTTTCTTTGTATAGTATGTATGTATTTAAACAAATAAATATATAAGTAGTATATCAGTAATAGTTTCCATAACACAACCTCTTCTTAGTTTGAGGCTAGATGATGCTGTGTGGAAAGCATTATTTATTATTTTATTTATTTACCAATTCAGTTTTCAGATTTTTATTTCTTGAACAATAGTGTTGTAAATCTCATGCTACCTATTTATTTATTTAGTTTTCGGCATAGGTCTTCAGTTAGACCAAACAACGCGGCAACGTGTGAGTAATACATCTGGTGTTTCAAGCGTCCATAGGTTACGATAGCCGCTTACCAACAGGTGGGTATACTTGTTTGCTACTAAATGAACGAATGAATAAAAATACTTTATTCACCCCTAAACAAATAAAATAATCCCATTAAAATTCGTAAATACTAAATTACTGTTGTTTGAGCCCGGAAAACTGGTGAAGAGTGTGAGAAAAGCGTATGTTAAAATATTGGCCGTTTTACCTTGAATTGGATATATTTTGTATATTTTGCTCCCGGAAGCCGTGACATAGGCGAGTCCTTTCTATCTTATTCCTTTTACTTCACTGTCCATTTTCGGGGGTTATCATAACTACCTACTTTGCAGCAATCAATGCCTATACTGCGCAAAAAATGTGGCTATTCCCAACCGCACTTTATAGCTGTATTTGCGAAGGCAGCGTAGCGGAAGCTATTAAAGCCTTAATGATACAAGCTGTACATAAATATCTAACTTTTATATTAAACCCGCGTTTTCTCTGCAAATTACCTAAGCATGCCCGAAAGAAAACTGGTCAAGAAGGGCGGACCCGAATCAAAGTAGGGTTCTGAAGTCTTATTTTTTGTTTAAGGTTTTAAAAAAATTAAATACGGAAATGTTTCCACTACTTGTTAATGCTTTTTATAGTCTACAATATCGACCCTTATGTAAACAACGATTTAAAAAAAAAATAAAGGGGTAAAAAAATATTTTTCCGATATCTTTAAAATCTTTAAAATCAAAATCTAGGATTTATTTTGTCGTATCAAAGAAGTACCTTACTATGTATAATCTGCGACGATAAATTGTTTTTTTAATTTCTGTTGAGTTTACCCGAAAGCTAGCAAATGCTTCGAAACGTCAGGAATAACAATCAAATTAAAATAACGCGAAATCTCAATTTAAAAAAAAACAGCATCTCAAATAAATAGGTTTTTATATAACACAGTACCTTCGTTCATAGACTACGTAGAGAAAAGTCACAAAATCAAGCCATAGTTAAAACCAACAGCAATAGTTTATTCTTCCACATGCTGAGCAGAACCCTAAAAAAGCTGGCAACATTTACATAATGACTTTATATTATACACTCTGGTCGATGTCAGAATTTTAATGACCCAAGCGCTGTTTTTGAGTTTTAATGCATAATTACGAGCAGAATGAATGGCGTAATGATGAATGAAAAATAATGATAATTAATATAATTTGAACTTTTGTTCAAATAATACGCAGCAAAATAAAAAAAAACCTCGATTGTATGTGATTATATACGTTGTAAAATAATTATAGTTTGCGTAAATTAATTAGTTCTATTTTCCATGTGATTGTTTTAAAGCAGAGTAAAATGCTGTTCTTTTATAAAAATATCCCAATATTTTGGGGAATTTTGATATTTTCTACAATTTGATTTAACGAATAACTTTCATTCAAGTTTTCTGTGTGACAAATGTTTGCATGTTCTGTGGATATTTATTCTGGGCCTGGGTCTTGTGGAACCACGGTACACTACCGTGGTTCCACAAGACCCAGGCCCACAATACAGGGAATAGTGTGGGGTCAGTCAGGACTCAGTTTGTGACTGTTGGGTGTATTATATTCAAGTAATTTACATTATTTTTTTTGGAAATCATATTGAAATATGAATTTGTCTTTATCGGAACGGGCTGGGGTTTTGTATCATAATATATGTATGTATCATATATACACAGTATATAATATATAGTGGGTGACAGGCAGACGAACTTAGACATCGCGGCTTAAGTGGATATTTAAGGCTTCGCTTAAACATGCGGCGTACCTACGGGTCCGTAGGGCGGATACTAAATTTACATGGAAGTTAGTTAAGGCCATGCTAATCTGACGGTTTTCCGTTCAGTCACGCCTCTGTTAAGGCACATTTACAATGAAAGCAGATTACAAATCAGTACAAGGTTTCGGCATATAATGAAAAAACTTTAGTTTTTATACAGGTATCACGATTTTTAAGGTACCTACTTCATATCAGTTGTATTTAGCTGTTTTTAAGGTCGACATAAACTCCTTTATCATTTTTAGCATTTTAGACTATAGTTTCGGCCTTCATATGACGACTCAGGAATAGTCGCCAGCACCCCTGCTTTCATTGTAAATGCGGTCTAACAGTTTGCCGGTTACCGGATGAAGGAAAAACATTGATCTAATTTTGCCCTGCTGATGAAATAGGGCTTTGTCCTTAACAAGGTGGTTTTGTTGCAGATTTGTGTCTAATTTCAATTGATTTGAGCTTACACAGAGAATACAGGGTGTCCTAAAATACGTACATTATTCTGAAAATAGCCGAATTTTGAATTCGTTGAACAAGAGTTAGAATGATCCGCTTTCGGGAAAATAGGTATACAATATACATATTCTGGGATAAATTAATATCCTACTACTATTATAAACGCGAAAGTTTGTGAGGATGGATGTTACTCTTTTACGCAAAAACTACTAAACGGATTTTAATGAAACTTTACAGTGATATAGCTTACACATTAGAATAATACATAGGCTACTTTTTATCTGGGTACCACGCAGGCGAAGCCGTGAGTAGAGGCTAGTAGTTAGTAATTAAATAAATAATGATAATGATAATGCTGGACATTTTTCACACAGCATCATCTAGCCCCAAACTAAGCAGAAAGCTTGTATTATGGGAACTACATGACTGATATACTACTTTTATAATTTTTTTTACATACATACATATTATACATAGAAAACACCCAGACCCGAGACAAACATTACAAACATTTGTCCCGCAGCGGGAATCGAACCCGCAACCTTCTGCGTCTCAGGCGGGCCTTCGCCCACTGCGCCACAGAGGTCGTCAATTTATTAGATGTGTCATTCGAAACACGGATAAACTAAAGCTTTCAACCAACTGCATCTATGTCGTATGCTACGTTTAACGTAATTTCAGTTTACATCAAGATTAGGGAGGGCTCACCCACAGCGGCGCATGCAAAGGTTACGCACGTCGGCATAGCACTCCCCTGAGAATTATAAAAACTAATATCGAAGAGAGTGGACTTTCATTCAAAATCTAAAAAAAACAAATGAAACATGTGAAAGTATTTTCTAAGGAAATTCAAATAAACGAGTAGTGTAGGTATGTGCATTCGCAGTGCGCAGTTATACGTGCACCGCAGTTGATAGATGGCTTTATAAGATGGCTTTTTAGGTCTATAAACTGTAAGTACAGAATTGGTAGGTATACAACACTCGAGTTTTTTTTTAAATTCTGCCTACAAGAGAAGTGAAAATGGTGTACAAATAAATGTCTGGTGTTAAGTACCTTCACAAGTACCTAAAGCTTCTGCCCGAGGAGCAAACTCATTCCAAACACGAAGGCACATAAAATATGCATTCAAACAGACAAGGGGTAAATCCCTGCGATTTACGTCACGTCGTTAGTCATTACGCATTCCCGCGAAGGCTTTGAAGGTAAAATTACTGGCCCTTGAGGGTGGGGCGGGGTGGGGTGGATAATAAATGACGCGGCCCAACCCGGGGGCGAAGTTGCCAACTTTTTGTGACAAATTGCCCCAAAAGTGCGTGTGCCTAAATTGGCGCTTTTACCCTGTGTTTGTGGGGGTAAAATATGGCGGTGGAGCGGAATATTATATTAGTTCCACTTGTGTTCGTTACTTTATTGAGAGACAGTTTCGTAGTTTCTATTTTATGCCTTTGTTTCATAATCAGTAAAACAAACAAATACGCTCACGACTGGAATTCTCGAGATTGAGATCCTCAGATACATCGCAGATCTGTAAGGGCCAGTAGGGGCTAGTCAAAGATACGTCCAAACATGCTAATAAGCGGCCTGGTACTCTTACATTATGGAATATGGCTCCAAATAGATTGCCTTGAGTGAATTAAATACCCCTTTACATTTACAGTAGGTATATCACGTGGTAAGAATATGCTTTCAATTATTAATTCCGATAATCTTCTGTCGATTCTCGCACTCATGTGTTAAAATTCAACCAAAAAACAAAAAAAAAATGAGACTTCTAATATTAAAATGCCTTCGATATTCGTATATTGTAAGTTCACATCGTTCGCATGATGAAAATTTTTAATATTATTTCAATATTTTCATGTCTAGTGGAAACTCACTCCGTGTAAATGGGTCTTAATATTTTTAGCAAATGACACTGACGCTAACACAGAAAAGTCTTATCCCAAACATAAATAAGATTTTTCCTATACATTTTATAATCTTGTGATCTGATTTTTAAGATTAAAAAAAACCCAACAGTTCTGACACCACACTAGGATTCCCTGTATCGTGGGTATCAGAAACTAAGAGTACTGTAGTAATCTATCGGGGTTGGCCACGAAGTCGCTCTCACTTGGGAATTATTTTCGCGCAATGCCGCTCGGTTTTCGATACACATGTCGGGCCCAATCCCATTTGTATTATAACAATACAAAGAATGTTTTACTACTTCCGTTTCCTACGTCCTAAACAAAACAAGATATTCCTGGCTAATAGGAAAATTAATTAAGCGAGGGACAAACATAGTACCCATTGTTTATTCAGGCTCGTCGATCCGGTACCAACGTGTTTTCATAAGATTTTCCTTTCCCGATGTTTGCCCTTTGCGCACCCTTATGTATTCAGTTTAAATGTTTGCTTTTTTAAATTGATGTGTAACTTTCTTTTATATAAATTAAATGAACCAAGCCTAGTAGGTGCGGCCCTTCCCTTGTTGGAATAAGGAAATTATAAGTGCATATTCTAACTAAGAACTCTGATGTAACGCTGCGTCTGGTGCCGTTACATGAATTTAAAATAAAACATAATACCTACTATACGGAACCGCGAATATAACATTAAAATAAATAAATAAATAATGCTGGACATTTTCCACACAGCATCATCTAGCCTCAAACTAAGCAGAGCTTGTATTATGGGAACTGCAAGACTGATATACTACTTATCTACTTTTTTTTGTAAATTTGTACATACAAAGAAAACAACCTGACCCGAGACAAACATTAGCTAATCGTACAAATTAGTCCTGCAGTGGGAATCGAACTCTTCTGCGTCTCAGGCGGGCCTTCGCCCACTGCGCCACAGAGGTCATCAACAACGAATATTCTTCGCAAACAGGCCACTTGTCCCAATTGTTAGGCCAGTGACTTATATCTACCTACCTAGTGAACCTACGAGTGCAAAAACTGTGTTTGTAATATTGGACATTTAACGTTTGTTAATCTACTTCTGCTTTTAGTTTTCTACTTGGGCGTCTATACCACTTTCTATTGGCGTTAACGCCTGCTGAAAGATTGAATTTTATTGAAATGACTTTAGCTGTTAAAATGTCACGTGAGTACTGCCAGGTGTTTCCTTGACAATTTTGCGTTAGCGTGAACGGAAAAGCGTGAGGTATTTGTCTAAACTCCCTGGAGAACCTATCTGTGAGCTGGAGGGACTAACCACCATCCCGAACACCAGCGCAATCAGCGCACTGATTTGAGTTAGCCACTACCACAGATAATATAATTATAGCCACTACTATACAAATAGTCTTTATCATTATCAACTGTCTGTAGAAGTCTACATCTGGATTGGCCTCCCAATAGATGATAAGCGATATTTGGCCTCCTATATTCGACTTTTCGCAACCTTTAAGATGTCTTTGGTTCATCGGATGGCAGAGTATTTTTTCATTCCGTTGTCCGATTCAGAGTCGCCATTTGGGGTTCTCGAATCTCTTTCTTTGCCAAAGGTTGTCGGTTCTGGGAACAGTATGACCAATCCATTGGCACTTAACGAATTTCAACAATTCTAAGAACAAGTCGTACTTAGGTAACCTAATTTCACAAGTGACTTTAATTTTACCTTCCTAATTTAGATGCTTCTTGACACTAGTTTATCAATATATGCAACGTGAGACTTCAACAACCAATTACTACGTGTTTTATTTGGGCTTTACATTACAGCTCTATCCTGAATGGACGCTTTTACTGACTAGTACATATCCTTAGCTCAAGATCCATCTGCCTCAATAATACGACTTGTAACACTGAATTCAGTTTCTCGAATATTTTGCAAATGGACAAAGGTTCAACCATTTCTAGAACAAAGCCTAGAGACAAAAAAATAGCGAGCGATTAGGTAAAAAAATAAAAAACGTCCCTTTTCACAGCAGAAAGCGCTCCACTCTGCATTCCAAATAATTGCCATTATATAAATTTTAATGGCCAAGTACGAGCATAATTGCGTCCATTACGCCTCTCTCTAATGCTGGCCTTAAGCTCAACGTTTGTAATTGGAGGCCTCATAAAGGGGACTGAGGGACCGGAAAAGGGGCGAAAAACGGACACGGTGGGGGGAAATGTTATGGAAATGACGCACCGCCATTTCCCCGTTTTTGTATTTGATTATCCTTTCAAGACAATATTTTGCAGGGTCCGGAAATTAATGAAGGCAATTTATGCGACACAGAACGCTGGCGTGGGTTTTATTTAAATATTACTTTTTGTTTTTTTTTTAAGCCGAGGGTTTTTGGGTCTGCCTTTTGTAAATTGGAACGTTGTCTGTGGCTTTTTGTTCTGGAGCTTACGAAGAGTTATGTTGAGGTTTGGAATAGGCTGGCCGCTATGTGAACCCAGTCGCGCGGATGGTCGTCGGGTAATTCGCTTCGGATATATTTTCGAGGTTGGTATCATTTATTCGTTTATGTAATGAGTAGGGAGTTATTTGAACGTATTATTTTATAAGTATTTAAGTGGATGAGCGAATGACATGATACAAGATTCGTCAGCTCAGTCCATATGGTTCATGCGTTTTCTAAGCGTGCTGATTCACTTGCAAATTTTAAAGTTTTAAGCTGACGTTTCTATGTGATCCTTGTGATTTCATTGAATAAAAACCTATTGACTTTGGCTTTGCTACGGTGGCTGTTCACCATAATCTGTGTAAAAAGACCCACGATCTGCCCAATTCGCTCTAATGAACCGCGCCCACAAATCATTGCAACCATGATTAATCAGATCTCTACAATACAACGTACCTACGTGCTTGGCTGGATTTTAATTAATATAAAACTAAATATTATAGATGGATATAATGTTTTGCGCAAGGTACGTTTTCTTCATAAGTATATATATACAGTGGTGGACATATAATTAAAAACACTACCCACGGAACTTGACATTATACAAGATATTTGACCTTAATACTTTTTATATGAATTTATAAATTTTTCAAGATTGGATGACATGGACTTCAAACTTTCATAATTCATATGAAGTGTTTCTAATTATATGACCACCACTGTATATATTATATATATATATATATATTGCATGATTTATAAATAAATAAACGCCCAACAGAAAAACATACATAGTCCCGACCTCACACGAGTACCGTGGTACCACTACACCCAGACTAATTGAAACCGCGTCTCTTGCTTCGCAGTCGAATACTCGCCCAATACTACTTGTTTTAATATGTTTTAAGACACATGCGTTTGTACACAATGTTAGTTGGTGACAAGCGATGAGGTTGCATCTATGTTGGAAAGTATTGAAACTTGAGTGAAAAGAGGGAATTTTACATTATTTTTTTGTTCAGAGTATAATAAGTATTTACTAAAATTACTATGAACTATTTCTTAAAAAATAAATCTTACTACTAATAAAAACGTGAAAGTTTGTGAGGATAGATGTTTGTTACTATTTCACGCAAAAACTACTGAACGGATTTTGATGAAACTTTACAGTAATATAGCTTATACATCAGATTAACACATAGGCTACTTTTTAATACAGTTGCAGAAACACGGATATACATTGATTTTGGCTTGTAGTGAAAACGCCGTTGCAAACGATCTATAGATAGCTCAACTGATCAAGATGACTACCAGACGGAAGCGTTTCCAAAATACTGGCCGCATTCCCACGCTGAATGGTAATGCGTTAACCCAGATAAGAGTCAGCACTTATATAAATACGTCATGGAAGACCAGCGTAATATTGGCACAAAGTGCTTCTATATAGCATAGGTAGTGTTGAGTGGCGTTTTTGGTGTCAAGCTAAGTTTTTTCTAAAGACTCAAAACATTTCTCCTGTATGTGAAACAAAATAAACGATTTAAAATTAGAGGCGCCATCTTTTGTACGCTGATGTAAGCATGGAGAAGTATAAAAGGTAATTATAGGCAAGCGACGAAAACGGGCGAAGGCCGCGCGACCAAATCCCACGGCTTAACATTCTGCGCCATACTTTCTATATAAAAACCAACTTTCTACCCCCTTTTCAGCACACAAACAACAACCTTAAATTCGTACAAACAAAGTCTACTTTCACGAACGGTTCAAAGTTCAACAGTTAAGCGAAGCTACAGCAGGAATTCACTTCTATGGCCGAAGGGAAAAAGCTTGTTTTCGTTTGGAAAGTCCTGAAATGAGACTTCGAGAAAACTCGCATTATGTAATAAAAACATTTATTTTGTCCGCTTCGAGTAAATAAGACTCCTCTTCCCCTTATGTACAGTGATTTAGTGCGCGCGAGATTGTTTTGATAACTCCTTTCATATTTCGCTCGGCCAAGCGTTATCTTAGCAGGAAATGTGTGTATTACGTTTTTAAAAATGTTACACTTACTGTTTTTAACTTTTTTCATGTCTGTCGTTTGTTTTCTTAGCTGTTTCAGCTGTTTTAGTGTTCGGAACAAAGCTGCAGTTTCATTTAGCTTCATCTAAATACATATAAAATATTGCTGACTCACTTTAATTACTGATATATTACTAGATACGCATAGCCTGAACCATATATCCTAGAGACCTGAGATTTTGGGAATAAGTTTCTTTCAGGCAGGAGGAAAAACATTTGTTATAATTTCATAATAAAACCAAGAACCTTTTGATTGTTTCCGAAACACGTATTCGCAGAATAATCTCCAGAAAAATATAGCAAAGTTACTCGATTTTAACCGATGGTTACGGCGTACCGTCCATTTCTACGTCGGTAAACTCAAGTTAATCATAAAATAATGGGGCTACTCATTATTTTATGATTAACTTTATTATTAACGTTGAAGAGTAAATACTAACACTTGAGTTAACCGGCAAAACAAATGGACGGTCATTGTTACATACTGGTATCGATTCTCTTCTACAACAACTTAACTTGATTTAAATTGTCGCTCTCCTTTTGATAGTGCACGCAAGAAAGAGATGTCAAGAATTTTACTCCTGTCAAATAATTTTTCGTGTCGCTCTTCTTCGTGTTTTTAGTCAGCATGTTTTGAAATCACGACGAAACTTATATTTAAAACTTAAATCTGACTAATTTCACAACACTTTTTTAAATTGTTGATATTCCTTTCTTTTGTTACTATTAGCAAAAACAGAGCGATAAAATTAAGTTACTGCAAAGAGAATCAAGGCAAATTGTATGAAAGCATGTGCCAAAAAGCTGGTTAGGACCTAACCATCCGTTATTGTGTTGGTGAAATCGGGTCTAAAAAAACCTATTTTTTTGTCAGCTTCGCCTTGTATACTGATAAAGACTTTAATTCAATAATACGGACGTTCGATGTGCCAATTCTATAGTTGTCTGCCTTTTAACGTGGACGAAATCACTCGCGGGCCGTTCCACTATATCAAAATAAAATCGAGAAACGGATTGCTTTCAAGCTAATTAATTATCTGCAATGTTATCAACTCTCAATGGCTTGGAGTTCTCGGGAATATATTTAACACTATGCAAAAAACATGTCTTCAGCCATAAAGGGTGTTTCAAATTATGTAGTAAATATACTAAAATAAAAGTATTGTGCCCAGAAAAATGAATTGTGATTTTGCGAAAAATAAGATGTTTTTTTTAGTTTTTTTTTATATATCTGCTTGGAATTCTTTTTGTTCCGCTTTAGACTTTGTGTCAGTTATAAGATTATTATTAAATATAGAAGATGCTTGACATCGTATAAAATAGCCACTTTATTCGACTTATATCAAAAAAATACCCAAATTTATAAAATTCGTAGAACCAGAGAGTCATTTTATGTATAGAAACATGTCTGAGACAACCTGTATATCATGTTATTTAAGTTTTGTTTGTATTCATTTGACTATTCAAATTAATTAAATTGTATTATTATGTAGCTAATTAAGCCACATGTTTGTCCACCTGTTCTATAAGTGAGAAATTAGTGATAACTTTATTGGATTATCTTTCATAAGTTTATTTAGACATACTAGTGTTCTGTTTTTTTCTTTCAAATAAAAATAAAATTATTTATTTAAGGATATTATTACGATACACGTACCTACAACAATCATCCTGCTGACGTTTCATTGACCGTTGACCGTGATATAGTCGTAATTATATCCTAAAATTAATGAATGATATTAATTACTTTCTTGTACATATTATTAAATAAACAATAACACATTAAAATGAAATTGAAATGAATTAAAATGATATCAATCCACGATAATTTCAATGCTAAAATAAAAATACTTAAATAACAAAAAGGTTTATTTACAAGAACCAGTTTCTGCAACATTCCTGCAGCTATTTTAATTACAAAAATGTGATGAGCACAATAAGTGCATTCGGAAACTATTGTCAAGAAGGGTTGAATGGAGCTCGCGTTCCGAAACCTGTTTCGAGCTAAGTTCTGCAGCGCAATGTTCGCAATCGAATGCTGCAAAACCCTTTCACGAAAACTTGTTTTAAATTTACCAAATATTATTAAAACGATACACCGCTTGTGCAAACAGGTTTTGCAGAGATTTCAGCTTTTGAGTTTGCACGGAGCTCTTTTGAAGAGGGTTCAGTTCTAAATGGATTATTGGCTATTGTAGCTTTTTAGAAAAAAACAATGATTGTTGACTATGGTATGTTGACTTTGTTTATCCGTTATGTCTCAGGGTCGGCATCGCGCGAGTGATACCTCTGGTGTTGCAAGCGTTCATAGGTTACGGTATCCACTTATAAACAGATTGGCCCTATGCTTCTTTGCCCACTTTACTTGAATAAAAAACGAAGTTTTATGAAATAGGTATGTAGTTATGGAGCTACTAAATGTGCTAGTTTTGTGGCAATTTCTTGCTGCAATTGTATAGGTTTATTTTTGTGTTTTATTGGCGATGGCTTTACAATTTTAGCATGGAATTACCTCAATACTAGCCGTTTACGAGCGTTATAGCTATAAAGGTAAAACAAGTATTTATTATTTGTTAGATTTTAAGTAATTCGCCATTCTCTTAACGAATAAGATAAGCTGCTAGAAAAGGTTAATCAGTAAGTCCGGCTATTGTCTAGAGCTGTAGCAAACCGTATGTTTTCATTACCAAGTAACGGGTACGTCGACTGGCTTTAAGTACCGAAACGTTACTCAAAAAATATAAGACATTAAATGACAAAAAACCGATTTCCTCACGTGTTATTTTGCTCAGTCGCAATGTCACTCTCTCGAATAAAAACAATAGTAAAATAGCCCACAAAAAAAATTTCAATTCGTGATCCAACAATGATGATGTTTTTTTTTAGTTTTACGGGAAAAGTAGCAATCCCACAGGAATAAAAATTTATGGGACCGGTAAACAATTGGGAAAATTATCAAGACACAAACATAAAAAATTCACCTTTTTTTGAAGTTGGTTAAAAACTTTTTCGTTACTCATATTAATTAGTCGTATAGATGTTAGTTTGATACAAAATTCGAACAAACAGAGTCTAATCTACAGAGTGAGAGAATAATGTTATTTAAAGTAACGAAATAGAAAATAGATAGAAAAAACAATAATGCACAAAATAGTAGTACATAAGCGAACTTAATGCTAAAAGCATTGTCTTCCAGATAACATTTGTGTATTGTGGAAAAAGATGTGTTGAATCGAGTTACGTAACGATACGATAGTAACGGGTGCTGATTGTTTTAGCAAAGAATACATACGGGAACACAATTTCCTGTATGTAGTTTACGTTTTAAGTTTTCCTTAAAATTTGTGATAAACGACTAAATAAATAAATAAATAATAAATAATGCTGGACATTTTCACACAGCACCATCTAGCCCCAAACTAAGCAGAGCTTGTATTATAGAACTACATGACTGATCCGGTCTGAGAAAACACTCAAACCGGAGACAAATATTTGTCCCGTCGCGGGAATCGAACCCGCAACCTTCTGCGTCTCAGGCGGGCCTTCGCCCAATATGCTACAGAAACCGACTAGGCTAGGCTTTTGTGTTTTTAGTACATGTGCAACTTGTCATTTAAACACATCAAAGGTATATTTTTACGAGAACCATACGGAAACGTGTTATCACAAAAAAAAACCAATGAGGTTCAATTTAGTCCCGGTAATGCGACTGTTTCATTTGCATTTAGATTAGTATGGCTGTGTTCGGTTTTCGCGGTGTGTAGGGTGCTTTGGATAAGTGGCCTTTTTAATGGAGACCCTATTTCCTTTCAACTGGGAAATGTTTGCAACTTTTATCGTGCCGTGTTGGCCTAGTGGGCGATACCTCGACTTCTGATCCGGATGTCGTGGGTTCGAACCCACATCACTCACGATGTTCGAAAACATCGTGAGGAAACCGGCATGCCCTAGAATCGAAAATTCGAAGGCATGTGCCAACAGTTAGTGTTCCAATAAGCGGCGATGGGCTTGCAACCTGTCACGTGGAATGCTAACTTCTTGCAAAACGCGGGCATGTACAAAATTTAATATTTGGACGTGCCTCTGAATACCCCCAACTTGGTATCCTCAAAAGATCTACTCACTAAGTATGTATCTGAGGATGTCCACCATGGGGAAGACAGTCGTGAGCGTGTTTGCTTGTTTTTTGTTTTTTATATAATTTTTTGTGGTTTTTGTTTGGTTTTATGTCGACCATATGATTGTTATAAGAGTACTCTTTTGATTCGTACCGTTCCATTTTATGCCCATCTAATTGTTGTCTGGAAGAGATCGCCTTTAGCGATAATACCGTTTGTTGTATGTTTATGAATTCCTGCGTTTTGTATTTTTCTTTGGTGTGCAATAGGTAGATTATCTGCTTCTTATTTAGGGTATTATTTTGTTTCGTTATTCCGTTTTCGTACGAGACATTGGATAAGTATATTTAGGCAGATTAAAAAAAAAGCATTTCTACGTCAATATTGGCAAGTTGCCACTAACTCGAACGGGTCTCAACGGACAGTAGCTGGAATTCAGGTAAAATTGATTTTGTCTGGAAAAAAAAAATGAAACGAGTAGGTACTTTCTAGAGGATACTTTCACACATAGCTTACTATAAATATCAATATTACATCATATCATAGCTATTTCTCTTATATGAAAACAGAAAATTAAGAATACCAGAGAATTTTAATTAGAGAAGGGAGTAAACAATTATGTTTGGACATGTCTCTGACGAACTACTTGGTATCCTTACGAATATGCGTATCATCATGGGGATTAAAGTCGTGAGCGTGTTTGTTTAAATAAATAATAATAAATATATAAACAGACCGTAAAGTTATATAATATCTGTGACAGAGGATAGATTTTTGTGAGCTTATATATTTCAACTTAAAAGCTTTTAATTAGGTTTGCATGAAAATTGCGCGCTATTTCACTGAATTTAAAAGTGGGTTGTTTTAGTTGAGAGTATTTCAATATTTCGGGTTCGAAAAACAGAAAACAATCAGAAACAATAAATTAACCTGTTGGATACTTACCGTGTAGCACTTTTCGTCAACATTTCTCAAAAGTGGATTACAAAACACACCGAACTTTATTTAATATATTTTTTCTATTTATAACATTTTTCGTTTCACCACTGTTACCAAACTCAGCCGAGCTTCAAGCCAACTATGTACAGATCCCTAAAGAATACTCAACATAAAGATATGTTACACATAGTTGGAAAGGGTTGCACCCTTCGCGCCGAGCTTGATTTTGCAGACCATCGTAGCTATGTACGGTTTGTACGGTTATGTAGACGGCGCTGCAGCCAATTTTAGCTTGCGATAACCTGTTTTTACAAAGCAGAATGCTAGTAAAAAACAAAATGTGAAATGTGTATAACAAAGGCGTAAAAGAAATACGTTTTTGCTGCTGTTCGCTAAGACATTCGCGCGATTAAAAAATTACTGATTTAAAATTACGGCACATTATAGATAGATTGCATATACCAGAGTAAAAAAATACATTCGATTGTATTAAATTAGTCGTGGTGATACAATGGACGGCCTTTGCAAAGAGCGAGCTCTTCCAGGCAACATTTGGATAAAAAGACATATACTTACACAATGTTAAATACTGCAAAGTCTATACTGTTCTTCAAAGGGTTTTAAAGACCCCATTTTAAAACATTTATAGGTATTTTTTCTGATGGAAACAGGTCTTTCCATATTCATTATGGTATGTTTTTATTGAGTTTAGTTTGGATAAAAATGACCACATCATCATCATTGACCTCTGTGGTGCAGTGGGCTAAGGCCCGCATGAGACGCAGAAGGTTGCGGGTTCGATTCCCGTCGCGAGACAAATGTTTGCATCTGCAAATATTTGTCTCGGTTCTGGGTGTTTACTATCTATAATAAGTAATATGTATTTACAAAAAAAAATGTATGTAAGTAGTATATCAGTCATGTAGTTCCTATAATACAAGCTCTGCTTAGTTTGGGGCTAGATGATGCTGTGTGAAAATGTCCAGCATTATATATTATATTATTTATATTATGATGAAGTGGTAAGTTTAGATTTTAACGGTCCATCAATTTATTCTTTCTCAATTTGATTCTTCCTTATCGTTTAACGGTTTTGCGAGTTATATGGAACGATTTGTATGGAATGCTCATTACCCATTGCCACCAAAAAATAGAAAAATATGGATAAGTCAGCGTAGAGAGTGTATAAACCACAAGGTGAAAATTCTGTTTGTTTGTTTGTCCACGGACAGACGCACGGCATATGGCTGATACGAGACGTGTACACGCAAAATGACAACCATCGACATTGGACAATTGTTGTTGTATACTCAAGCTGCTGTTAAACTGATTTTTTTTTTGCTGTGTTGGAACACAGCGGCCGAGAGCGTGCCTAATTTATTTATGGATTAATAGAGTAGGTTTTTGTTTTGAGGTTTTGTCTATTCGTCGTGTATGAAGTTCAATGCGGAGTTGGGAGAAAGGGTAGGTACGTAATGACGGTAAATTTACAGTGAAGTAGTCAAAAAAATAGAAAGAACTACCATGTTTGGTCTATTTTAAGGCAACCTTATTTGTAATGCATTATAGTATGTTTCAAATAAAATATTCGTCGTGTGGCTTTGTGTATAGAAAAAGACTTGTAATAGCTATTGATGATGATGACAATAGCTGAGCTAGACTGTTTGAATGTAAGAAATTACTTGCTTTCTTGAACAAATTTATTAAATTAAAACCGTTAATTGTTTACCTTGATTATATTTATTAAGGAGGAATTTATAAATAACAAACCTTTTGAAATGTAGGTTTATTTTTGTAACAATTTTATCTGCCATATCGTTGAATATTAATAAATCTCGAGCATAAAAAAACGTGCCTCTGCCCAAAGCACTGTAAAATTGCAATTATTTTATCTACGTACACGAAAAATTGGTGCGAATTTGAAAATAGAACAATAACCCCTAACTCGGCCACGGGCGCCAATCTCGAAAAAAACGCCGGCCAATATTTACTCGGATCGGCATTCGACACTTCGGCCGAAAACTCCTATCGATACGCGCAATCGAATATGCTGGCGGGATTATTTTTAATCGATGCATCGGATGCTTTCTTTCTTGAATTGTTGATATTAACAGCAGTTTAGTTCACATTTTTTTTAATAAAACTCGTTCTCATTGACTGCGTAAATAATATCACAGAAGTAGTTCTCGTAGTGATATTTTAGCCACGGTAAAATGAACTACTAGTCATTCCTACACTGATAAAACTAACTAAATTAACGATTCACATTCACGAGAACATTATTTTTGAAGAATGCGCATCTGGAGATTTTTTTTCTTACCATTTTTCTTAATGGTTAAAAAATATTAAATCATGTAAAGTTCTGCAGGTTCCGAAGAAAGCTGTAAACGAAACGTCAGGAATAACAATAAAAAAAAACAACGTCATTAATCCGTTTAAAAATATTTAATTTATTTATGAAAAGTTGGTTCGATTTAGTTCTTTAATGTAAAGGAAGGAGAGTGAAAGGCTTCTGTGACAAAAAGCACAGTAATGTAAAATAACTATTTTGCGATATTTTGGATTGGAATTCAATTCCATAATGTCATTTTACTTCCACACTTTTTGCAAGAAATGTTTGAAACAAGTATTGAATGCCTGTATGGTAAAAGTACATATTAGGTACTCTTATAAATTCTATATTTATGTTGAAAATACTTTTTGTGTTTTCTTCGACCATTATCTAAAATACTCGTGGGATTCTATGACCTTAAACAGCTGTCTCAATAATTAAAAACGTTATATCTACATATCGATTACTTATACCAATGCAATCAATATGAAATCGATATGAAATCGATATGGTCACTTTTAAACGATACCGGGCATTAGAGGCAGTTGTGTTTAGATAACACAGTCTTTGTATAATAGTCAAATAAATTACTTAAGTTTTTACATCTGTCCAAATGTTTGGGCAGATGTAAAACGACTTTAAGTGAATGTGGTTTGTAGGTAGCTGTTTATTTATTTAATATAATTATTAATTATTGACGTCGAATTTTCATAGAAAGAAATAATTTAAAAATTAAAATCTCAAGTGACTAGACAGTAGGAATTTGAATGTGAAAATTAATTTAAAATTCAACATTGTTTCCCTCGTTTCCCCTTTCAAACAGCATCAAAGCAAACCGAAAAACAATCAACCTCTAATTCCGCATGATTTCACTCGCACACAACATGTACATGAGTTGAAAACTCTGAAAAGCAAATAATTACACACAAAAACAGTCCTGAACCAAGCGACGCCATCTTGGTTCCCGAGGCGTCACATTCAGTTGTTTTGCAAAAAAGGCCTATCTAAGCATACGTACGTACCGGAGACAGCGGTGATTAAGTAATGATAGAAGCACAGGTAACTCTCTACTCTGGGTTTTAAAGGACAAAGTTCAAAATCACATGTCGGTTCATTTATTTTTTTGTTTTAACGCAAAGGGATCGGGCACATTTAGCGGAGCCACCCTCGCAGGGTGAGATTTCTTGCAGCGTGATATATTATTAATATCCCTGGGGTAGAGTACAGAAAAATGGCGAGTTTTGGAAGGGAAACCGTGTTCTTTATTGTCGCGTGTGCGGAATGGAATCTATGGCTATGAACATTTGCGCTGGCTCTGTGGCAGTGGTCGAAGGCTCGCCTGAGACGCAGAAGGTTGCGGGTTCGATTCCCGCCGCGAGACAAATGTTTGTATGATCTGCATATATTTGTCTCGAAGCTGGGTGTTTTCTATGTATCGGTATTTACAAAAAAAATGTAATATATTAATCAAAATATATATTCATCTAGTATAATACAAGCCCTGCTTAGGGGCTTGAGGCTGGATGCTGTGTGAAAAATGTCCACCATTATTTAATTATTATTTTACTAACAAGTAAAGATTTCTCACAATCCACTGCATAAAGATAGCTATCTGAGTTTGGAAATATTTCTTCAACCAAATAATGGATGCGTTGAAATCTTACTCTCTCTCTGTATAGGATATTTTAAGGTAATTGGGCGGAAACATTATTTGTTTAGAGTGTTAAGATGTGGTCAACTTTTGAATTGCTATTGAATTTCAATGGCGCATTAAATTATTTTTTATTTTTGTATATTTATTATACATTAATTTCTTCATCGTCAGCTAGATCTCCACTGCTAGGCCTTAAACTTTCCAATGTATGCCATGACGAACGGCCAACTTTGTCCTACAAAGAGTTTTCCGGTTCGCCTTCGCCATTCGAGAACCTGAGTATACGGGTTCTGTGTATATCTACCTCTTTATTTACTTTAATCCACTTATATTATATAAGGGTCAAAATTGCTACCCTCGTCTAGGAATAGTAAAATAGGGCGACTCTATTATATAAAGGGGTCTATGAAATTACCCACGAACATAATTATAATTTAATATATTCAAAAAAAAGCGTGGTTATTGGTTGTTCTATAGTAAATATAAAATGTAGGGTTATTATTTTTGGTTACATATATGGGAAAGAATAGTAAAGTACGTGGTATAGTCGTAATTATATTCTAAAATTATACCAAACCACGATAATTTTAATTCCATATGTAAGACGGTTTATAATTTGCATTAGTTACCTATAAATATTTAAAACCACTGGTTTAACTAACAGTAAAAAACAAAACATTGTTCAGCTTCAACAAAAATAGAAGTCCTTTGTTTTTAAGGTTCTGCTTCTTAGAATCTAAAAACGGAACCCTTTGTTGAATGTTTGTCAGATTTGGTTGAACTGTTTCAAGAAAAAAAATAACTGCATGTAAATAATGTCGTTTTTTTTAATACTGAATAAGTATGTTATGATAGAGTTTTTTATCTGTGGTAAGCAGGGCAAGTTTCTTGAATGACACTAGATTTGAATAATATTATATGATAATAGAAGTGTCTGAAAAATGATATGAAGCTATATCATCCTTAATCTAAATTTTGGGAAGTGGGGTTGTTTAACTTTGAAAAACAATAAAATCACACTTGCCACATTCAAAAACTCGTTGGAACGTTAAGCTTTTAAAAATTAGTCGAAATTAGTTTACGCACTTACTAATCCGTCGAGGAATCTCATTATAGACCTCCCGTCTCCATCATCAGGTCAGCTTGCTTTCATCGTTAGGATATTTCATTAAAATTGCCATGATCAGTTGATAATTACATTTACCTATTATTTTTCTATCAAACTGCCCTGAGTAAGGTAATTCCCAAAAACTTGTAACCAAAATTTGGTTTATTTATATTACCTATAAATAAACCTAAGTTAGCTAGTTATGACCGAAAAAAATACTTTGTGTAGCAATGGAAAGCATACACTTTTTGACAGACACCAATAATTTATGTCACGTGAAATCAAAGTTTGAATAAGCCAAACTATTTTGACCTTTTTTTTTATTTAAAAATAACTTTTTAGATTATTATTACGACTATACCACGTACTTTACTATTCTCCTGCTGACGTTTCGTTGACCGTTTAGAGGCCCTTCCTCATGAGCACCGTCCGCAACCGAACATTGCACCGAACATTTCCCGATAATTATCAACCAAGTCAATTTCAGTTCTGTTAATAACTTCTTTTCGCACTTTCTAAAGACCCACCAAAACTGGTGCGGTGGCGAGCAGTACATTCACGCAAACTTTACTTGACTACTATTTCCATTTGATAGCCACTGCCACTGCAACAGTTTGACCGGGCCCTTATGGTGTATGGGAATATTCGTTCGTATATCACACACCAATTTTTTGCAATCCGCTCATCGTGCGGCTATTTTTTACAACATATTTTGTTTATTTATGTGCGAAGTATCACTTACTCAAAACGGTGAAGAAAAATATCGCGAGGAAATCGGCATGTCCTAGAACCAAAAATTCGATGTTGCCATCAGTTAGTGTTCCAATAAGCGGCGATGGGCTTGCAACCTAATACTTGCAAAACGCGGCCTTGTTCCAAATGTAACGTTTGTATGTTTCTTCGACTACCTTTACCTGGTATCTTCAAGCATCTTACGCATTAAGTATACATAAAATAAATAAAATTAATAATGCTGGACATATTCACACAGCATCATCTTAGTTCCAAAGTAAGCAGAGCTCGTGTTATGGGAACTACATAATCTTAATCATATTTTTTTTTTTAAACATGTTATGTACTTAGTTTCGACAAAACCAAAATTACAAAAGTAGGTACTTAAGTTAGGGTACAAATCGGAAATTAATACTAAAAATTTGTTAATTTGTTTTTCATATTGTAAAAATTAAATATGTATTGCCAAAAAATTAGTAAGAATTACAAAATAATGTTTTATCAGCAAAGGTTTTTTACATACTAACTAATAATATTCATTTTTGTTTTGCAGTATTTCCGTCTTGTGG
Source organism: Perizoma affinitatum (assembly GCA_961405105.1). Taxonomy (NCBI): domain Eukaryota; kingdom Metazoa; phylum Arthropoda; class Insecta; order Lepidoptera; family Geometridae; genus Perizoma; species Perizoma affinitatum. The sequence goes on along the minus strand of OY560205.1, from coordinate 8,155,705 downwards.
AATAAAAGCGAGAGCTTGATTGTTTTTGTTGATTTGTAAATAAAAAAAAGTCTTACGTCCACGAACCGAACGACGCAGTAGTGCAAGGCCCACCCGGAAGTTGGTGGAAGGAGGTAGTCCAAGACCGTTCGTTTGGGGGAGGACTATGTGCCTACCGAAGTAGACTTCTAAACGCTGTTAATGATAATGAATTCCAACTTACATCCTTATCGACTAGTTTGTAAGTCGTTTCTCAAGATTTTTGAAAAAAAAAACTACATAACGGGTTCTAATAACATTTTCAATTGAAAGAGGTGCGAACCCGTACCTATTGCGATGCAGGTGGCTTTTCGCCCGCCGCGCCACCGAGGTCGTACCTTTCGACGTACAGTCAGAACAAAAACGTACCTAAACGCTGACAAACTTCCAAATCCAAACAATTCTTTGCATTATGAAATGAAGTTCCAAATTCCTCTTATCCATTTGTTTACGATTCCGTCCATCCAAGATCGCTTTAGGAAATAGCTTTTGTAAATAATTGTAATTGTACTCTGATTGATAATGTATTTTATTTTTATATATTTACCTGTATGAAAGTTATTGAAAAGTGGTAAAGTTAGTATTGATTTTTGGTAACAGCTATGATTTGCACCCGTCGTTTGTTCTATACAGTAAATCAATAAATAATACATATGGATGTATATGTTACAATGTGAAAGGATCATTCGTTCGTCATGTCATTGTGCCTTTATATAGAAATATCAAACAACCAAACATAGGTTTTAAGATACTTCTTACTAAGTAACTAACTATTATGGTACTCATTTGGTAAAATAAATAAATCTATAATCTATAAAAATATCCAATCAAACAACCTCTCCATCGCAAGTAAAACAAAAAAAAAAGATCTCGAAAAAAAAAATACAAAAAGAATCAAACATTTATGAGCTTGACTGTATTCATTCCCCTTCAACTTGAAAAAACGGCCGCGTCAAAACCAGTTTACTCCCTAGTAACAGAATGTATCTACGCTACTCGACGATAGATGGCACTAATAAGTAGAAACTGTATTCAAAGAAATACCATGTACTTAGTTATAACAATATAGATTCTTGTTGTGACAAAATTTATGTTTAAAGTTACCTACCTTATCTGTTTTAACAGCTTTTTTTAAACACAAGGTTTTAAATAGTTCCGACAAGGCAAACTAGATGGCGCTGCTAACTTCTACGGCTTGTAGACGTAGCGGCTCGTAGACTCGCGTGTAGTTATAGCCTAAACGTTAAAATATAGATTTTACCTGCGACTTTTTTTGGAAGTAAACTCTAAATAAAATACGTTTTCTTAGCTTTTCTTATGTTATGCCGAGTGGGCATACGGCCCACCTGATCGAAATCGGTTACCGTGACATCTGCAACATCAGGGGGTCATTGCTAGGAAAAACTATACTTTCATTACTTAATGGATCTACGATTATTGTGAAATAACTATTGTCCCACGAAAACATTCTAGACATTTTGGTAATTTACCTGAGCACATAATTAATATTATGTGCTCATGACGTTTTAAGATCTTTGTTATTTTGACCATATCATTTTGCATTGTGGGATACCTGCGAACTAACTAATACAAAACGGAACAAGCAGATCATGCAAACTTGCCCCGCAGCGAGAATCGAAACCGCACTTCTTCCGCCTCAGCTGGTTTCTCGTCCGCCGAGCCATAAAGGTTGAATTTAAAGATTTGTTAATGTAGAGTTCGTAAGTTTCATGAGTGGTTTTCTAAATGATCTGTGGTAGATATTCAAGTTGAATATAGAAGACAATTTGTATGAAAAATCTCATACTCTTCAGACTATCAAATTGAACTAAGTACCACAGATAAAAAAGAAAATTCCTCATTATGAAAGTCAGACTACCGTCAAGTCAGATAGAGGAGTTCTTATCTAGTTTTCAAATTATCACATACGTAGGAGGTTTTCGCGCAGAGTTATGAAAGACCATCATAATTTATCGTACATGCACTTTGTTCTACAGTTTTATTTACCCGTTCGTACATAACGGTGACATCTCATTATATATCACGCGGATGTATATCTATACAATACAGTCGCTATCTAGGAAGTTTGCACGCAAAAATCTAGCAGTAGGTGCTTGCCCCCGGCGGTCACGCACACTCGCCGACATCCCCCTGTCCACACACGAAACCGTCAAGGAGAGAGACTGCGTGCTAGAAAAAGACAGAAATAAAAATCACCCAGTGGTGTGAGGCGATGCCCCCAAAAAAAGCACCAAAAACGCAGTCTGCGCAACTTTCCGGCGCAGAATCGTTAACGACTCCCGCTCTCTTTATCGTGCACGCCGTGCCTCCTATATTTCTATTTTTTCTCCGTCAGCCATTAGACGTAAGACGGTTCGCTGTTCAACCAAAAATAAACCTAATCACTTTCAAAATAGACTCGAAAATGAAACGGCAAAAACGTGGCGTATATCTTACGCGCTGGCCGCTAGACGCACACAGTCGCACCGGAACAGAAATAACGATCGCATTTTTGACCGAAAAGGACGGACAGATGGCTGAAAAGAGAAGAAAAAAATGACGACCATTTTGCTTGGCGCACCTACGGACCGGCGAGGTGAATGGTTATGTATGCGATCTTTTTTCAGAAAAAAACCAACCAAAACAAATGCACGTGGCCGAGTGTTATGACCGGAGCTTGGAAAAATTCTGCCGGCCGCTAAGAGAGGACGTTACTAGCGCGGATTTTTTTCAACGCACCTTTTAGTTGGGGAAAACGATACGTGGTGGCGCTTTTGCGATACAAAGCTATGATTACATAACTGGGGCTTAGATTATGTTGGTATACGAATACTTATAAATATGATAGGTATATAACCTATTACTGTTCCCAATTACAAAAGTAGATACAATGACGGTACAAAAGTTTTTCAATCGTTTAGAAAAACTAAGTCAATTGTCTTTTATAACTTAAATGAATAGTTTAGTACGATTTGTAGTAAGTTTATGTTATAGGTTCTATTTATTATGGAAATTACGGCTTTAATTTAACCAGACTTAAAATCATTTTTTTGTGTATCTGAAACGGGCAAGCCATTTTTAAGCTTTTAAAACTAAAAAAAATACTTTCGAAATGCTGTATAACTCACCGTTAGAAGCACTGTATACCTACGGTAAAGTAGGTACCGGTAATGTTATGATTTTAAATCACACTTTGAATATTCTTTGACTAAAACTGACATACCTACTAGCAAAAACTTAAACATTACTACATTATGTTATTGATAGTAGTTGAAGCTTATTTTATGAAAAACTTCGTTAAATTTAAATCGAATGTGTACCATATTTCGATTTAACGAGACTGGTATCCGCATCTTCGCCTTTAAAGATTCATGTACTGAAATTCGTTCAATTTATTCATGTCAGAATCGAGTGACGCTTTGACCGAATTTTATTGGGCACTTCCGGTTCAGCTTATAGCAATATTGGATGTTATTGTCTTCATTATTGACTTGAAGAAGTCCACTGCTAAGGTTATTTTTGTGGAGACTAAACTTAAATAACATTAGTTGTTCATTATAATTACCTTGATATACGAATCTCCTGTTTCCATAATAATAATGATAATGCTGGACGTTTTAATACAGCATTATCTAGCCCCAAGGTAAGCAGAGCTTGTGTTATGGGAAATACATGACTAATTCTCTAACTAAACTGCCAAACGGTAAACGAAACGACAATGGCAGAATAAAAGAGTCCTACAAATTTTACTAAAGCTGCAATTCATTGTTTTTCCTTTATGACTGACTTGATTTTGTTTAAAGCAAAGCATAGCATTATGATAGCTGATATAGCATTTGGTAAATAAGCACGTAACAATCGTCTATTATATTAAAAAAAAAGGTGTAAAATAATGAAAAAAAAAACAACGGGTAGTTATTAAAAAAATGTTTTATTGAAGCAACATAAGTCGTAGGAAGATTGAGTCCTAGATGTCATTATTTCTCCATAAATCTAGAAGCATTCTGAAGAAATAGGCCGTGCATTATTTTATGACGAAGGACGTGTTTGTTATTTTAAATTGAGATCTTTTGAACATCTCTTCATCTTTTAACATACTACGTGTAAGTCTGTGCGATGATGCAGAGACTTGATCGCTCACTCAAGCTGAGACTCAAAAGCTAAAATAAGTTGGGCTTTAGACCAACAGCCAGGTGAATGGATGACCTGATGAGAAAGGCCCAGAATAGATGGGAATAACGTTTAAGGGAAGGGGTTTATGCCCAGAATTTGTTACTACGAGCTGCCAATGATAAAATACAAGTCTAAAACATTGATTCAAACACTAAACGGAAATGTAGATTTGGATTGTAAACTCGAATTAGCTAAAACTCGTTTTAGCTAATTCGTATAAACCCCGATCGAACAAAAAGGTTATCGATATACAAACACTTTGGTATTTTTATTTTCCTCCTACTGAAAAGTAATATTTTTCACAGTGAATTTTTAAACTACTCCCTATAATGGAAACTACAGTATGCTTTTTTATACTACTAAAGAGACAAACAAACTAACAGCCAGGTGGTAAACGGTTACCGTAGCATAAGGACACTTGCAATACCAAAGGTATCGCTCACGCGTTACCTCCCTGAGATGCCCTGAGACACGTTACCTCATCAAGATAAAAGATGTCATGTGATTGTAATTTCACCGGTAAACATACCATTCAAACCGGAACACAGTAATGTTACTGCTTGGCGGCAGGCGAAGAGCTACAATGCTTATTTGCATGGAGGTACCACTTCCCTGGACGAGCCCTTTCACAAATGCTTGCCAATTGTCTATTATCAATAAATAATATTTTCTATTTATTTTTCTATACAGGTGTGCTTTTGAATGTATTTGCACTAGAGAAAACGAAAAAACATTTTTAATTTTAATGTGGGCACTTTTTTTTAATCCAGATATAATTATGATAGTTATGTTATTGGTTGTAGTTGGGCTTATGTATTTAGAATATTCTTTGGGAGAAGCTAATGGCTCCTAGAATTCAGTTTCTAATAGTTCAGGAGCCTATGGATTCATATACCTACAATTTGTAAATAATATTATGTCAAATATATATATTTTACTTTTACCTTACTTATGTGCAAATTGTGATATGTCAACGTTACCTACTTTCTGTATTACTTTATGGGTGCCGGTATATATTAATGTAATTATAGCTATGTCTAAGGGTCGGTAAGGCGTACGCGCACGTGGCACCTCTAGTGTTGCAAGTGTCCGTATGCTTACCGCTTACCAACAGGGCATCATGCTTATTTTCTATTTTAGTTGTATAAAAAACAACCTCAGCGATTGTCACTTATGTTAAAGTGCTGTCAAGAGTCAGTACGTCAAAGATATATATATTATATTTATAGCTTTCAATGTCCCACTGCTGGGCAAAGGCCTCCCCCCACTCCTTCCATTCGTTCCTTTCCTTCGCCAAAATAGGCCAATCTGCTCGGAACTTCGTGAGCTCATCTCATTTTCGGTCTACCACGGCGTCTCCGCGCAGTGAGAGAGACGAGAGATGAGATGAGAGAGAGAGATGAGAGAGATGAGATGAGAGAGAGAGAGAGATATGAGATGAGAGATGAGAGAGATGTATCAAAATAAAAATAAATCTTCGATTTTTTTTACATCTACAGGCATCATTGTAGTTGCAATAGGTGTTTACAGAATCTGTAATTTTTGACACATACTGTAGGTATTATACATTTTGGCATCATACAAAAATCCGCTTCCTTATTTGTTTCTTATAAATCGTTTGCAGCGAAGCAGAGTGTCAAGCGGAAGCGTTGCGAAGCGCTGCAAAGCGATCAATTGAAAACGCTTACACATTTTCGAAAGCCGCTTATCTCTGGCAACGCTTTCCGACGGCCAAGTTTTATGCTGTTGTGTTTCTGAAATTTACAAATGAGAGATTCATGTGTGATATTTTATTATAAAAACGATTCGATTTCGGGTTCGATTCTACGGGACAAATTTTTGCATGTTCTGCAGATGTTTGTTCCGTGTTTGGGTGCCGTTGTACCACGGTACTCTTAGTTCCTGATACCCACGCCACAGGTGCGCGGTCAAAACTACGAGTATGTACGTGACTGTTGGGTGTTATTAATATTAATAAATAATGCTGGACATTTTCACACAACATCACCTAGCCCCAAAGTAAGCAGAGCTTGTGTTATGGGAACTACATGACTGATATACTTCTTTACATATTTTTTTTTTGTAAATACATACATAGTATTATAGATAGTATTAAACTACATACGCATGATTAAACTAAACATAGCATTTAAGTCTCATAAGCATGCAAATAAGTTTAACTTAATAAAAGTAAGTTCTCTGACTCTTTTCCGAAGCTAAAAATAGTTTTTATTTAATTGCAAAATCGGTTTTAGTTGTGTCAGTTGGAAACACACCATGTTATAATAAAATTAGTCATATTACTTGAATAAATAATAAAATGTATGTATTAGTTTGCAGATTACAATTTTGATTTTACAATTTAGTTTCCGATAAAACAAATGTAAAAAACACCTCTAAAAAGACACTTGCGGGAAAAAAACTTAGCCAAAAAAGCTTAAAACTTTTGTAAAATCAAAATTGTAATCTGCAATATATGTTATTAAAAATAACATAATAGTGTGTTTTTCCCACATTTATGGTCAGCGCTTTGTCGTAAATTTCACGAAGTTTAAGATCTACTTCTAGCTAAATGTCATACAAACAAACATAAACTAACAACTCTGGTATTTTTTAAGACTACAAATCCATAGGGCTCTTTAAAAAAACTCACCTAATCAAATTTTAAAGATGTAGTCATAGTCTGGTCCGGACAATTGAAGCGTATCTTCAGTGCAACCTGAAATTACCAAAAACAACATTTTTGAATCTATAACATTTGTGATCAATCTTAAAAAATATTGCAAGCACATTCAGTGCACTAAAATGTATGGTCCACCTTTCATTTCCATCAGTAGTTTTTGACATCCAACAGACAAACATAGTCCTGCCCATCCAGAGGACCTATGATTCTCTGTATCGTGGGTATCTGTAACTATGAGTACCGTGGTACCACAACGCCAAGACCCGAAACAAATATCTGTAGAACATGCAAACATGTGTCCCGCAGCGGGAATCGACCCCGCCGCACCACAGAAGTCGTCGGTTATGGGGTACCAGTGAATCCACAAGCACATGAGAATTTCATATTTGTGTCTATAGCAGGCAACGTATAAATAATGCCTCAGGAGCTGTAAATGTCGATAGGCGACGGTAATTGTTCATCATCTTATGCCTCCAAATCATATAAAAACAGCTCTACAAAATAAGATAACACTTGCATAAGAATACGGACCTGTATTTGATATTAGACGAAGTTGAAGTTTTAATAGATCTAGGACTCAAGTTTTTCTTTCTCCGTTGATAATAGAGTTCCATGACAAAGCCATTGGGCACCGTAGAATGTTATCTGAAAGAAGTTTAAATTAAAAAAAAATATTGTACCCCAAAAATTCAGTCTCGGCGAGACTTAAACCGAACCGAGCTTAGCATGACCCAAAACAACATTTTGTCTACGAAAGAGAATACAAAAACTATTTCTGTTGCCTATTTTGTCAAACAATAGAAAGGGAGAAAAGTTTTTTTGTCTCCTTGCGGTAGACAAAACCGCTGTCTTGGGTCTTCATGCTAAGCAGGTCAAGTCAATAGCTTTTAATTAATTGAAATCACATGGATCATAAGTGAATTTAAAATATAAAATGATTCGTCGCACGCGGTCATGCCTAGAAGAATCAGGCAACAAAGTTAACAAACTTTGATTATAATTTTTTTTATGATCCTATTTCAGCTTTAGCATGGTGCCAATCGAATAAGGTTGAATCGTTTGTCAAAAAAGAATACATACTAGCTAATAAATTAAGTCGTTGTATAAGTTGATTAAAATTTATATACTTTATAAAAACATGCTCTTGACTGCAATCCCCATCACGGACATCATCTGATCTATACTCGGTAAGTAGAACCATGAAGATTTCAAGTAGGGAGTAGTCAGAGGCACGTCCAAGCTAATATTATTTTTGGCACATGCCCACGTTTTGCATTACTTATATTATATATAGTTAGTGATTTTGCATGACTGGTTTTAAGGCCATCGCTGTTTTAAACCTAACTATGAGAGAAAATAAATATTAATTAAATATTCATACGAAAACAGTTTGTGATCATTTTCAAAAGCTGAAATAATTTGAATCCCTTGATATATTGAGTCATTCTTTGTTAAAATACAACATTATTTTTTCATAAAATTCGTAAGTACTTAGGCGGTTTGAGCACAAAACTTTAGTGATGCCCGAACTACGCATATGAACGATAAAAACATATCTTATAATGAACTGACATAAGTGTCGATTTAATTTTACACACTAAACTTAATGTTATCTATCACTCTCTTTTATTAAAAGAAAGAAATCGCAACAAATTAGTCCGATTTTAGTTTTGGAAAACTAATAAATTAAATTAAAGTAGTAGTATAAGTTGATTAAAATGTATGTACTTTAAAAAGACATGCTCTTGTGCTGACACGAAGAAGAGAGACACGTTACCTAATTTGACGGGCGTAAAATACGTTATATGTAACGTATTTTACGCCCGTCAAATTATTTTTTCTAGACCGCCGCCGACCCCTATCATATTGTAGGAGATTTATGAAAATGTAATTTGAATATCGATGAAACTAGAGAACTAGCACCCGAATTCACATACCTTCGATTTTTTGGTTATAGGATTGACGGTTTCTCATGTTGTTCAATTTATAAAATTCATACTTTACTACTTTTCAAATAATTACTACAAGTACTTTAGGTAAAGCAAAATGATAAAAAGTAATGCTCCTTTAACTAAAAAATATTTGTCATAAACCGAACCCGATGCGCGCAAAACTACAAGTTTTAACGATAACTTTGACGGCGAGATATAAACAAATTAATTGGTCTCTAGTGCGTTTTAATTGCACCAACTGTGGAACATTACTAGTATAGTGTTTAATGACGTACATATATTATATGTTAGAAATTACGATGTAAGTTCAGTTCCAAACTACAGCTTTTAGTATTTCTAAAAGCTGTCGTTTGTATACCATTTGTGTTTTTTGGTACATTATAAAATAACAGTTAGTTACCAATTTTTACTTTATATAACATTACGTGGGGTCGGCACTTAATGTTTTTTTTTTCAACTCCCTTTTATTAGCCATCGTCTCAGTACTCACTGCTATCTTTCACATTGCATCCTTCACCATCCATATTTTCTTTGCCTTGGTCTACTCTTATTTCATTCTTCATTTTGAAAATCCGTTTCATAATATGTCATTTTTCTCTTCTCATAACATGCTCATACTATGCATCTTTTTCGTCACTGACTTCCCCTGATATACTCAGCCCTTATCTTGTCCATTCGTGTCATTTGTGGTAATGTTAACCTCTTAGTATACCTAACTCTTAACACATAATTATCTAGTCGAGCCAAATAGATTTACTATTGTTTCTGGAACCCCAATAGGTAGTGCTCAACCAGCCTAACAGTCAGAACTGTGTAAAATTAACTAATATGAATTCACAAATAAAAGAGGGTTTTGTAATAACTATATAATGCCTAAGGAAGCCAAGGAACAACTAAACCAAGAAATTCAAGACTCTCAGCATTTAGAATTAAAATGAAAAGAGGTTGTAATATATCCCATAAAATGTCTCTTGCCTACCTACAACTAATAAACGAAAACATAATCTAAGTAAACTTAGATACAGGATAACCCAAGAAAAAGTAACAGAGGGAAGAAGAGGAGTCCACAGAAATCACCCCCAGCAATACCTGAAAGTTTATCCGTTTTTACTTTTCGGACACTGTTTTCCCAAACATTCTTTTTTTAGGTAAAACTGTAACAAAAATAAAAGACGAGGCTCGCATGAATTTTTAAATTTGACATGGGTACACTAACATGATTGCGTCAAAACGATCCCCCGTAATAATTGACGCAAATTACCGATCAAATTCTGCAAAATCTGGTTTTCGCCGCCTTTTCCGATTCAATTACCTATGTCCTAAATGTGGAAAAACGCAGCTAGGCTGTACAATACCAAACCTTACGCTTGTTGAAATAGGTGTTTTGTATCATTTATTATTTTCTAGCAGCACCCCGTGTCGCGTTTAGTATGAAAATTGTATTAGAATCTCATTTTTGTATATTTTTTAATCGCATTGACATTATCCATCCTTGAATTGTGTAATTGGATTTACAGTAAATTTAATAATAATTGACTAAAATAGAAACATAAATGTAATAATAAGTTTTTTTTTCATAAAACCCCCGACGTGTTTAACCGACGATAAAACCTATCTGCGAACTTTTCTTGAAGTCATACAAATCGATTGCGTAAATCTACAATTTCAATCGAAGTCACGGATTCAACGGATTTCAAGTCCGTTTGAAGATAACAAACAGAGTAACGGGTAAAAAGACAATTAAGGAAGAATTAATATTTTAGTGTGTTCATTAAAATTAAGTTGTATATAATTTCCCAATCGACATATAAATTTAAATATGTTTGTTTTCATTTAAAACAATGTCTTTGTTTAACAGATATTGCATATAGGGGTGTCAGAAAAGGGGTAGAAAGCAGGCGATGCGAAGCGACAAGTCGGAATGGAATATGAGAGTGTGAGCGTAGTTCCGAAATCGCGAGATGTGGGTGGAACGTACCAACTTCTATGCAGTATACAGAAAATGCTCAGATCATTCAAGTCATTTATGTTTTACTAATAAAACGCCCGAACTTTACCTTTCCTGCTGCACTCTCTGGTTCTAAGTGCATCCCTTCTAATCAAATCTAAGGGACTTGCATTAATCCCAATCAGTCAGTCTCGCAATGATTTTAGTTTATGTAAATGCCTACCTATTTCACTAAGCAACATATATCTACTTAATAATTGTACTGGTGAACAGAAAGATTATTTAGAAAGTTATAAATATCGGTTTACCTTAATGTTAAATAAATGCTGATACGTTCAAAATCCTCACGTGTCGATTGAAATTATTAATTAACAGAAAAAAAAACACCTAGTTCACCACCACGTTTATCGAGCACGAAAGTTCACAAGACTATGAAGTCACCAAAACATTTAGTAACCCCAAATAATTTCTAAAACCGTGAGAAACGCATAGTAGCATAATAAACTTAGTAAGATTCCACAATAACCAAAAACTATATGAATATAAAAAGAATAAATTAATCTTAAATTTGAACTGTAACCGGTCATCGTGAGATCGGTCAGAGATCATTCTTTCTATAAGGGTGGCGTTCTCATAATTACGCATGCGTCGACCTTGGGTCACACAGGGCACCGCTTACTTGACCGTTGATCTTTTAACCAGTTTCAGATAAAACGAGGAATGATCTTAAAGATCGCGTCTATTGAATGACAGCTTTTTATTAAACGGTTGCTTTGAAGGGTAAATTTTGTTATCGGTATTATAATTTGGGTACTGTAACATTCGAGCAATTTGGAGCACTTGTACCAGTTTATAGTTCAACCAGTAAATATATAAATAGAGTTTTTTTGTTTAATATTTTGCATCATCAATATGCTATAGTAAATTAACATTATATTAAACATTATTAAAATAGTTGGTCAAAATACAAGAAATTTGGATTCTTGTACCCGTACTTTTTGTACGGGTGTCAAATTATTCGGTCATAAGAATTTGCATTTTTTGCGTGTACTACGAAAGATTGCTTGCATTCGCATCATGGTGGCAGTGGCAGTAAAGGCGGATCACTTGAGAATGCTTGTGTTTGTGTGCGTCACACACACAACACAGTTTATATATTAGATTTCTGATTTCTGTTTTTCAAATCCTATAAATTTCGTTTACTTGCTAGATTTAATCATAGATGAACACTGAAAACAAACTGAAAATTCGTAGCGTTTATTTATTTTTCATCTGGATTTATATCTTGTCACGGATATTGTGTTTACAAAATCTTTGTATTCATGTTTACACTATTAGAGCCATCCCTTTACCTATTCCTCTAATTAAACAAAGTCTAGTCTAGTATGTTGTTGAAAACAGCGCATATTACAGTCTCCTCAAAGCCACCACTAAACCACTCCGCAATTAATTCCTTTATAACAAAATACCCTGAGGAGTTTACTACGTGCTTACGAATTTGCCTAAAACTACGAATTTCTGATACGCCAGAAACACCACCCACCTATTTCAACAACCCAACATCCCGACTATGTGACACAGTGTCGAAAATTTCATCTTCCGCCGAAGGAAAAGTCGAGTTTTGCGTGGCACATTGTGTATGATGGAAAGCAGTGAGCTAACTCAACGAATCTAATCCCATGTGAGCGCCACGTTAGCTAGCGGCGTCACTCTGACGTTACATTACTTGTCTGTGGGTGTGTGTGGGAGGTGCAGATGCGTGTGTGTGTGTAAGGCGAAGTTAGATCGTCCACACTTTACCGCGGACCTCGATAGGAGTTGAACAGGCACAGGAGATTGAAACACGTCCAAACTGCTTGAGGATTTTTTAAAGTAAAAATTGTAAAGAAAAAAATCTTAACCACTGTTTCGTTGGATTAGTCCTATAAGCAGTAGATAGATACTCTTTGAAAAAGTGTATATTTTTTTATAGTTATTTAAATAGTCGCAGACAAGAAAGAAGAAAAAAATATTTACGCTTTAACACGTGCTCAAAAACGCAAAAGAAAACATCTTGTAGAAACCGGCATGCCCTAGAACCAAAAATTCGAAGGCATAATACGCCATCAGTTAGTATTCCAATAAGCGACGTTGGGCTTGCATCCGGTCACGTGGTGTGCTAACTACTTGCTAAAATGCGGCCATGTGCCAATTGTAATGTTTGGACGTGTCCCTGACCGGGGTAGTCAGGGACACCAGGATAGTTTATGGCCAAACATAAACTATCGAAATGTCACGTGTCCATTGCACATATCCATTTCATACATTTTAAATTGTAGGAAGTCAACTTGGCTACGTGTTGGTTTGCGCTAGATAGATAGATAGATAGATTTATTCATACAAAAAGGTTACTGCATAGGAGCTATTTTTATAATGTTGTACCACATTCGCTAGGTTCGCACTTTTATTAGCTAATTACATTTTTCTAAACCTACCTATAAGCAGGTACTATGCTACGCATCCTGCGCATACGCCCCGAAACAGAGATTCAGTAAACCAACCGTAAAAAAAATATTTTCTCAGTATACTAATGATAAACGGTGATGGGCTTGCAAACTGTCACGTGGAATGCTATCTACTTGCAAAATGCGGGCATGTGCCAAATGTAATATATGAACATGCCTTTGACTATTTTGACGATCTTTGGTATCCTCAAAGATCTACGCACTGACTGATCTGATCTGATGTCTATGATATGAATATTGTCATTTTTCTTTTTTGGTATTAGTGAATTTGCTAATTACGAATTACAAAAATCCTGTATCGCGTTCTTCCGTACGTCGTTCAGCTCCTAACATCATTAATCTAACTTTCGTGCTACCCTTTATAATAGTTCGGCCTCCCCCGGGCGCGAGGGTGCAAGAATGGGGGTGGGTGTGTGGGGTTGTATTAACATACGAATTTGGAGCCGTCCTCAGCTTCTTGGGGGGGACGAAATTTAAGTTTCACCCTATGTATTGATCCGACGGTTTCGTTAGTTTAGAATTTAGACGGTGCTAGATATTTAACGTTTTTGGGGTGGCTTTAAATGATTTTATTCGTCAGAAACAATTGTGTGTGTCGTTAGAAATATTTTATTACGTTATGCTTTCAAATGTTACAACATACGAAGATTTACTTTCATTTATTCCTTGTGACATCGTGTCATAAATTAATGAAAATACTTTTTTGTACACTTCAAAATATAGAAAAACTGAATATAACTGAAAGAACAACGGACGGTCTTATCGCTTAAAAGCAATATCTTCCAGATAACGTTTAGATGATGTATTAAAATATATTTTCTATAAACAAATTTTTCGTTATATTTTCACTCTTCTCAAACTTTATTATTTTGTGACTATTTAATGAGCATGCTAATTAATATTGTAGAACATAATTGTACTTTAATATTTTATCTTAAGACCCATTGTATTTATATTATGTTCGAGCGAATGAATTAATCTAACGAATAAACATCAAAATGGGTCAAATATCAAAGTCGCTGTATCATGTCTACACTCATATTTTTAAGAGGTAAAGTGTGTTAGTTTGGATAGAGGAGGTAATCTCAGAAACTTCTCATACGATTTCAAATATTATTTCATCTATATTTAGAAGAGACCTTTAGGGTGGATCTATGCTGTATCTTTATTATCCCGTAAAATAAAATGGCTACGTGTAGATACCAATTTTGCAACGTAGGTAAGTCGACGGAAAACGGTCAAGCGAATGAAATACTTTTCATCGTCTTCTTTTTATTCGGGTAACACAGCACAAGCTAGTAATTTATAAATAGGTAGTTTGTAAGTTTATATGTAGTAGATAACTTCCGTAAGTTGAAGTAGGTAACCTCCGTAAGTCGAAGAAAAAACGGTCGAGAGAATGCGTTTCTTACGAACGCTGCCTTAACGATAAGAGCTACTTTCCATCGGCTAATTTATAGCCGTAAATAGTGCGGGCGAAACCATGGGCAGTAGCTAGTTTAAGATAAAACTGATTGGATCTCAGCTGAGAGGAAATGATGCTGCTGGATAGGAGAAATAACCAATCAATTAGTATAGGAAAGCAAGCAACGTAAGGTCCGATCTACGAGTCATCCGACATTTGTAAAATGAGATGAGATAACTATGTTGAACGATTTTCTGATCATTTTTCAAATGATATAGATGTTAATAGATGCCACGTCAGAAAATCAGCGCTGCAACTTTCCCAGGTTTGGTGCAGCATTATGCTGAGATAGGGACCTTTTGACCCCACACAACACACCTTTTTATATATATTTTTTAATTTTTATATGTAACTTTTCTATGTGTGTGTTTATTTGATCTGTATTTTGTCACCTGTCGTATTGTATTATGGTTAATAAATGTATTTTTTTTCTTTCTTTCTATAAATAACACTTATTTGTACACCACATAAATTGCTTACAAATTCAAACAGATCACCAATTACAAGCTACCGTGGAACTACAATGGACGGCCTTATCGCTAAAAGCATTGTCGTCATCGTAAAAACGCTGCTGAACTCGAAAACACCAGAAATAATATATAATTCTAAATGATCTAAAAATACAAGTACTAACAGTATAGATATGCGATCCCATTCTGTCCGGTTCATTGCAAACGGTGGCCACTGAGCCGTGACGATCTGAGATCAAAAGATGAACCACTCTGCCGCCTAGTGTTAGCTCAATAACGTCCATAAATCCATAAATGTTTTATCAGTTAAAGTTGAGTGCTATAGAAGAATAAATGCAGTTTAGATGAGAGCTTGGAGAAATTACTGAGGTCGCTACTTTCGGAGATTGGCCTTGTCTAAATTTTTTATGACTTTTCTCGGATTGGCTGTTAGGTATATAAGTAGGTACCATTCACCATTCACCCGGATTGCAGGATGCGACTAGCTTCTCCCAATATAGGGAATTACAAAACAAAACAAAACAAACACGCTCACGACTGTCTTCCCCATGGTGGACATCCTCAGGTATATACTCAGTGAGTAGATCTTTGAGGATCTAGGGGGTAGTCAGAGGCACGTCCAAACATTACATTTGGTACATGCCCGCGTTTTGCAAGTAGTAAGCGTTCCACGTGACAGGTTGCAAGCCCATCGCCGCATAGAGATTAGTGTGAGATATGGATAAAAGTAAATTGACGAAACATGTAAGTATATGTATATTGTACTGTGTACCGCCTCTTTATAGCTCTTTGTAGTTCTATGACTCGCCACCGCAGAGGAAATTTTATAGAACATTTCATAATTAACAGTCGTGAACCAGCTGTAACCCAGCCATAGCCGCGTCGATATCGCGAGGTGCTAAGTCGTTGCCGGTTGTAAGCTTACGCCACGTTGTCGGCTGGTTGAGGGAGAGACGTAACCAAGACGCAATGTCGATGTCGCAGCAAAAATGTATAACCCGCTCTTTTACATAACGGCTAGCCGCTTTACAAAACAGTGCTGTTTTCTAATTTGGCGTATTAACGTCCGCCCAGAATGTCATTGCGATACGTTTAACAAAAGGGTTGCCAATGTTTAGCCATATTGTAAACAGAAAAGAGGATAGGTTCTAAAGTATTATTTAATTACATTGTTAGCCGTATTGGAAAACGCGAAACGCTTTGTATATCCGAATTGCAATCCGGCTCGATGACAATACGCCGATGTAGAAAACAGCACTGTTTTGTGAAACAGGTAACAGTTATGTAAAACAGCTAATTAAGGAATCCATCTGCGACACCAGTATGTGTACGACAACTACTGAGAGACCCACCAACGGTTAAAACAATCTCTTTTGCCCAATGCAAAGGCGAAACAGATTATTATTGTCTTCTCTGCCGAAGACAAAAAGGTTGCCTTGGCTCATGCCAAGCATACTGAAATTAAAAAGAAGTTTTCTTTTTTTTGCACTTATGATTTTTTCGAAATACCACTTATAATTATGTATACCATAGATATTATAATACATATACCATTATGAAGTGTGCAGTGGGTAGATCAAGTTAATATTAAAAAAAAACTCCGACTAAGTCGCAGGCATGACACTTGTTTGAATTTATGAAACAAAATACAAATATAAGGGAGGCAGAATAACCCCTATGTACAGTGAAATTAATTCGCGAAAACAAGACAAGAGTGCGCGGGATGAACTCTTTAACTTGAAAATCCCGGTCCATTCAAGAAATAGCGATCCTTTGGCATAATAACGTCGCTTTATCTAGCGCCCCCTGGCAACCGAGACCACCCTATGGTAATGTACAGATTAGCACAAAAATAATTAAATACAGAACTACATTATTCAAATGAAAATAAAACTACGATGAAACAACTCACATGATGGACATTTTAAGATACCTACTTAGACTTACTTATTTAGACCAACTATATGGAGTAGTCAAATATTATATGAAATTAATTTGATTATATGAAAAAAATAACGTTTCGCATAGCAGCTAGCAATACGCACATACATTTTTCGTGTGTTAAAAAAATCTACGACCAAGCAGGTCTACACTAGCAATATGAGAACAAAAAAAGGCACTAATTTTTCCGGGCTCAGAAACGTAAAACGTTACGCTTAAAAATGTAAATGTTTAGGACGGAAAGTTTCTGTCCACTTTTCAAGTTTTAGAAATTTCTGTCAAAATGAGTTGTCCACATTGCCATTTTGTTAGTGCGACTAGAGGGTGGGCTCCACGAGATTAATCGGGACCTACGTAAATCTTACCTTTGGACCCGAAGTCAGGTACCGCGACTAACACGGCCTTAAGTAGACAGATAGATAGATAGAAAATACTTTATTTCACACCAAGTATTTCAGCTGCATAAATAGTAAAAACTTTAATGGGCGGTCTTATCGCTAATTAACGATCTCTACCAGACAACTTTTAGTTTAATTAATCTGTAGTTGAGGACTATGTCCAGCTGTGTACTTCTTCATGCTGTTGATGACAATGATAGGTATACCATGTCTGTACACACACAGAGCCCGGCCCTCCCTAGCTCAGCTTAGATCGGCCGCACGCACTTTCCCTCCATAATTGTTACTTCCGGATCATTACTGTCCGAACCTTTCGACCCGTTTTACACTTATCTTTGGACTTTCTGTTATATTAAACACAGAAGTATATACCTACATTTTAAAAACAAAAACCAAAAAAAAATTTAAAGGCATAAAGGGTTTTTGGATTTGCTAG
Source organism: Perizoma affinitatum (assembly GCA_961405105.1). Taxonomy (NCBI): domain Eukaryota; kingdom Metazoa; phylum Arthropoda; class Insecta; order Lepidoptera; family Geometridae; genus Perizoma; species Perizoma affinitatum. The sequence goes on along the minus strand of OY560205.1, from coordinate 8,137,717 downwards.
TGAAGTTTCATAGGTAAAAAGGCTTTTTGTGGTTATAGACCGTTTTTAGCCGCGTTAGAGCAAATACAAGACTACACTATAAACGACACTATCTATACTAATCCTACTACAATTATAAAGTTTGTGAGGATGGATGTTTGTTACTCTTTCACGCAAAAACTACTAAACGGCTTTTGATGAAACTTTACAGTAATACAGCTTATACATCAGAATAAAACATAGGCTACTTTTTATCCGGGTACCACGCGGGCAGAGGCTAGTGATATTATAAAGAGGTAAATTTTGTAATAGGTAGGAGGTAATCTCGGAAACTACTTATCCGAAATATTTAGAATGGAGCTTTAGGGTGGACATAAATAAATAACATACATATTATCCCGTTAAAATAAAAGGGCTTTTCGTGGAGATTCTTATAGGCTAAACAAAACAAGGCAAAACGTGGGAATGTGCCAAAATGATATGTTTCTACATGGCTCTGACTACCCCCTAAACTGGAAACCTCATGGATCTACGTACCTACTGTGTATTATGTAGATCTGAGAATGACTTCATATAAGTAATCTATTTACTGACTTCGTAAACTTCGTAATTTACTGAGTCGTACGAGTTTACTTTTTTTTTACTGCTTCTAGGCTGAAGAAGGTCCGCAGTAATTTCACATTTTTATTTAAAACTTACATACAGGATTTCACATCTTTGACAATATAACTTTGTAAAGTGTAATAAACCTTAGAATTGTTATGACCTGAAATATTACTCAAATAATGTAACCTACATACTTATTTTAATTAAATATTTCCAACATGAGATCCAAAAAGAAGGCACTCTCTGAAATGGCTACAAACTTAACCACTACACGGCTATTTCCAAAATTAACAAATTCCCTTTTATTATGCTGAATGCGAAACAATGTGGCGAATACTTGGTCCGGAGTTGTCAAATCGACTTTAAATTATTATTTAGCTACAAAGAAATTTGAGCTTTAACTTGTGATTTATAAAGTAGCTTTTGGTAGGCTTATTGTACCATTCTGTACGAAGATTAGGGTAAAATAACACGTATTAGGGAGCTAATGAATACCACAAGTCAGCATCCATTCGGCTAGAATAGAAATTAGTGTAGGAACGTAGTCTTTCGTAACTACTCTTACTATTTAGATATTCAAGGATAAACACATTGGCAACCGCATAAACTACGATTAGTTTGTTAAATCATTAACCAAATTTATTATTGTGCGTATATGACACGGCGTTTTTATAAAGATTAGATCTGGAGATCTATTTCAAATGCTTCGAGAATTTAGTATTCTAGATCGACGTATTCACTTAGGAGGGTAATTAAAACATTTTTAATTCACTAAGTTTATTAGTCAACGCTATTATGGAATACAAAGGTGATGCCGAGTCAAAGTGTAAAAAAAAAATATTTTTACAATAGAAAAACGACAAAAAAAAACAAGTTACTGTTTTATGCTATGTTCATGTTAAATGACAAGATATTCCACGAATAAGTTACAATAATTAACAGTTTGTAAAGTGAGACAATTTCAATTATTTCATCATAAGCGGGTCTTGTTGTTTTCATGTATAGTACTTATGTATTTACAAAAAAAATGTATATAAGTAGTATATCAGTCATGTAGTTCCCATAACACAAGCTCGGTAACCTTAAGAGGTTGTCACTGTCCACTATTTTTTATAAGCGCTAACTTATTTTTCAGGATATATTACAGCGCTCTCAACTGACTGCGTTATAACCTATCTAAGAACCAAAACATAAGATCAAACAAACTTCTTGAAGTGAAATTGCCTCGTAATTTCAATATCAGAACTGCCAAATCTCTTCCTATCTTCAAAAAGCTATTGCACAGTCACTATCTGTCCATATCACAAAGCTGACGAGTTTCTATCATATTGTATATGTAATAATGTATGTATGTATGTATAAATGTTTTATCTAATATTACGTCACTTTGTATGTGTTTATTGTCTATACACCACCGTCCTTTATCGTGCATGTCAATTCCTATCCATCCAAAGGCTGTCTGGAAGAGATCGCTATAAGCGATTAGACCGCCCATTGTACTTCCGCGATTAGATTGTAATTTCCTGTGTTATTTGTAAGCAACTTATTATGTGGTGTACAATAAAGTGTTATCTATCTATCTATCTAATTTAAGATACATACTCAATATCTGATGTTATCTTATCAATATCTGAAGTATAATTGGAGACATACATATTGCATTACTATCCGATTAACCGTTACAGATATAAATTGTATTAGACAAACAATATCTTATGGCAAACGCATAGACGGTCTCATGTCGTCGCCGGTAAAAAGACAGAAGAGATGTGCAATGCGATTCGTCATCTTGTGAAACTGACGACGAAAGGTGGGAAATAGCGACGTGAATTGAGCTGAATGGCTCGAATGGTGCTATGGTGGAATGGCGGAGGCACGCCAACGCCCCGTCGTCGGCTAGGGCTGTTACAAGGATATCTATTTTATTCACCGACTAGCTACTGCCTACAACTCCGCCCACTCGGTACCCGGATAAAAAGTACCTAATGAAAAGTAGTTTTTTTCACTTCTAAGATCTTATTGCGTTCGTAAGAAAGGCTTTCGATCGATTGTTATTTCGTCGAAAAAAAATGAAAAATTGGTCTCCACGAAAAGACCACCCTGAAAGTTTATTCTGACAAGTAAAATCATTTTTGAAATGTGATGAATTGTTGCGGATATTACCCTCTTCATCCAAACTAACAAACTATATATGATAGATACAGCCAAAAAAAGGTGGTCGATTTATCGTTTGCGATTTTTAATTGTCGTCTTGTATGATTTTAATATAGATTTGAAGATATGTTTTACTGCCAAATACCATCATTGCAATCGACAATGGAAAAAGTGAGTCAGGAGTATTTTTTTAATACTTTTTTATTTATCACAAAATTAATGTTATTTACTCAGTTTATGAGACTTCCTTCTTACTAGGTTTGTCTAGATACTAATCTAAAATAATCAAATCAAAGTTATTAATCTAATTGTATCCGAAATAAAAGTGTACAACATTAACAACAGTAAAAAGTAAGTATGCATTGAATGAAACATAATGGAGCTATGAGTATAGTATTTATTTATTATGAAGAGCGACCGCACACAAAAATAAAGACACCATCAGAGAATTTATATTTCTGGCAACCCTAAGCAGGGCAAATATCTCGCGAGCCTCCAGTAATTGAAAACATAGTGTACCCCGACAGTTTTAATGGTCCTTATCTAATGCTGGAGCTAGTGGATGTAGGCGATTGTAGCAATTAGTCACTGTTACATACACATTCCTACCTTTGTAGTATTGAACTGTGAAATACTTTACAAAAAATGCCCAAACAACCAAGTACCTACACAATTGGTATCGATCTACGTAACGACTATTTACGAGTAGTCTCTTATTTCGTTATAGAATTGAAATGATCGTGGTTTGGTATCATTTAAGGATATTATAATGATTATACCACGTACTTTACTATTCTCCTCTGAACCTCAAAGTCAAAGTCAACATTCATTTATTCATTAGAATCACAAGGATCACTTTGAAACGTCCGTTGTATCTACTGCTTGTTCCTCCGCGACCAAGCCAGGAAAGAAAGACAAGAAAAAAAGGCTGGTTATTATTTTTAATGATCCTTTACAAAACAACGAGTTGGAGTATTTTCAATCCGAAGAGTTTTTATCATCTTAATAATCATGTTTTATAGTTTGCCTTTTTATAATCTTTTTTTAAATTACGTTTTTAAATTTGTTAATTGTCAATTTTTGTAGTCTCTTAGGAGATTTTTATAAAAGCGTGCACCCTTTAAACGATTTACTAACTTTGTGGAGTCTACAAGTGGCAACAGCGAGTTTATCTTTTTTTCTGGTATTAATGATTATCGCTTTAATCAAAAAAAATTAAATCGCTTTTAGTGAGAAGACCACCCATCGAGCATTACTTGTGTTTTTTGTATTGTTTTAGTTATGCTTTTGAATGTGGTACTGTAAAATGGTTAATGTACATAAGAGCATATACAGCTTATCTATCTATCTATCTAACTACCTACTTATTAAGCTTTGTTTTAGGTTCTCGTCAAAGGAAATAATATAGTCACGAAGTCAGTCTGAAATGTCTAATGTACAAAAGCTTCAACGCCATATTTTTTCTAACTCTGTCATGACGTGACACTGGCAGAATTGTTCAAGTAGGACCAAAAAAAAACTTATATAAAGAACTAAGCAGTGATTCTGCAAACTGCAACCAACTCTGTCAAACACAGCACATCCCAATCCTACAGAACATAATTTAAACAATATAACTAAACGTTCAAAGCGTGCAAACTCAGAACTTTGCGAAGCATGCTTAGGTAATTGTTAAACCTACCGTGAGCGCTTTTTGCCGCAACATTACGCCAACTTCGCGAAAGTTGCCAGTTGCTGGCAGACCGGCAGGACTGGCATCGCTAGCGGAACTGGAGCTGTGCAACTTTCTAGACTACGTGGAACCCACAAAGGTACGCTATCAGCGAATCAACACTATCTGCTATTGAATGCAAATGAGTTGGAAAACTCGGATGGTTGTAAGAAAACTAGCGGGCAGCTAAAATGTTGCTTTTCTATGTGAAAAATATATGATTCTCTATATAGGTCAGTTTTGAAGCGTGTGTCATTGATTTTCCCAATTCTTGACATTTCAACGTACTAATCTGTGGCATTTTAGTATTTTGTCCGCGAGACAAATAACGTCCACAATTTTATGACATTTTCAAGCGTGTCTGTCAAAGTCACGGAGTAATTTTGTTATCTTACTGAAGTGGACACAGCTGTACATAACTTAAAATATCGATGTACAGAAAAAGTATGGTAAAAGTATGAAACAGGAGTTCTTTTCTTAGAAGCATGGATATACACGACACATACAAAACTAGTATTTCAAAAGGCTACTTTTTATCCAGGTACCAGGCGGGCGAATCCGTGGACAGAAGCTAGTATTTCAAAATGGCCAAAAAATAATACCACCTATGACATAATATCTTAGAAAACAATGCTAAACTACGTGGACCCAAATAAAACTTTTAAAAATAAACTACTTATCACTGAAAACCAATTTCAGCAGAACGGAATAGCCGTACAAACATCAGGAGGTAAAAGTTTCCGCGAGACTAAAATTCATCAAAGTGAGCTTTGCTACGGGGAACACCTGAATCCTTTGACAACACTTTATTACCTAACGGCCAACATTTAAGACTGTTTTCTACCGCACTTCATCGAGATCGAGAAAAGATCAGTAATTCGAATAAAAAGGTGATCAGGACGACAACAAAAAAAAAAAACTAATAATATTTTCCTAATTAAATCGTACCTATTTGTATTGTACTTAAAGGTACATATGTAGGTGTCCGAAATTGAGTGTTTTCCCATTCAAAACTCAATTCTTCCTACTACGCCTTTGAGGGATTGAATCTGTACTGTTCTGACACCCAAAAGGAAAATGCCCTCTACAAATTAATTAACAAAATCTAACACTTACGGCAGTGCGTTGATTGCCCATCTCCAGAGTAATTACGTCATCAGTCATTTACTAGATTCTGCCCACAGTTTCACTCGCATCAGTTACAAAAGTCAGAATATCAAAAGTCAGATCGATTCCAAGTCAGAATATAATTGAATTTGACTATGTTTTGTAAAAGCTTTTTTATAACACGAGTCGAACTTCAGTTGCAGCGCCCTTGCAGGGTTCATGTACTTACCTGCCTGTTTAATGTATTATTAAGACCTATAAAATCCATGTATGTGGATGAGATTAATTAATAAATTAAATGAAATCTATACCAATATTTAATCTATATCTGTTTCGTTTTCACGAAGATTTCCGGTAACAATGTTTTAGCTTCCATAATAATAATTTGAAACAGTAAAGGATTGAAGATTACGAAATGTCATGGTTGGTGATTTTGCTTCCAATACATAAAGCGGAACAGTAGCGTGCCAGATGACACAAGGGAGGCCACGGGGAGGAGTAAAGTTCTCGCGATAGTTGTATGTGCCTTTGTGGGCACACGCGCGTTCCCTCTACAGTGGTAGCGTCTCTGAGTTTCAGTTTATACAGCTTTTGTAAATTTTGCTTCCATTACGTTATTGGAACCACGGGACTCAAGATTCAAGTCTTTATATGAATTTGCTGCCTGAGTTATAGTTTACTGAAGTAAAAGTCTATACGTATAGCATTATAATATCAAACTTCTTAGGAGTGGTTATTTATTGTTCAAGCCAGTGGAACTACGTTTCCATACTCAAATTATTAACGTAAATAGCACTTATACTAAAAACGTTATATCAGTGACATTTAAGAGTTATATTAATCCAATTTAATTTATTTACTTGTCTGGCATTTTATCAATTAGCAGTAAAATATAGAAATATGTCAGTAAATATTACAATAATCTATAAATCTTAGGTATAGCCACAGAAAATACAACACATAATCGCTAACAGTGAGATTTTATACACAAGTCTTACTTTTAGAAATGTCCTCAGATTGTTTCACAATAAAATTATGAATATGTTCTTTGGATGGCACGTTACGATGTCGGTTCCCTCTAAAACTGTCGCTTAAAATATGTTGGAGCTTTCGGGTGGTCATAGAACTACGACACGAGCTTTCGAACTTGCTTTCGTATTAAAATAGTACTTAAGTATACAAAAAACGAGTAAATCACTGTTAGATTCGAATTCTAACAGTGGAATTCGGATTCGATTGATTTGGCAAAAGTGGTAAGTCGCAAAATCTTTTTTATTTCAGTACCACGTGAGAGCGGTTCGCTATAGTTTTCTACAAAAATGATTACGTAACTCGCATGTTTTTGCGCCCACTGTAGAACTATCTCGGCTATCTGAGAAAGTAATTTATAAAGTTGGATGGCTCGACGATAGCAGCGCACATTATTTATCTCTTCCATACATTATGTACTATGTTCGTTACATTATGAAGTTTATGTGGTCAGAACTTTGATAGCTCTATAACAAAGCGTGCCGCAGTTGAACCGATTTATATAAAATTTAGGACAAATAAGTCCTGAAATACTTTGATCATTGGGTTAATAGATATTTATTGTACTGGGGACAGAAAATAGCATTTGTTTCGTATTAAATAACGTTGTATTTGCAACCTTGGTGGCGAGCGTGTTGCCGGCTTAGATACAAGAGGCGCGAGTTCGATTTCCGATGCGGGACAAATGTGTGCATGATCTGCAGGTATTTGATCCGGGTGTTGATATTGTGGCATCATGGTATTTGTTACTTCCTGACACCCACGATACCGGGAATCCTAGAGTCGGATCATGTTTATATACGTGACTGTTGGGTAGTTATATATATATATATATAACCGTTGGTCGTTGAACGTCTGTGTGAGCAAAATAAAAAAGTCGTTACAACCACGTTTTATAAAAGTAGTTTAAAAATACTAAACGAAATTATAAAGTAATCATAATGGTCTTGTTTGTAGAAGGTTTGTAGTTTGGAACATCACTGATGTTTGGAAGATTCCACAGTCAATACAAAATACTTATACACTTAGTTAAAAACACGTTTTAATTCCAGAAAGATTCTGCTTCAGAAAACCCATTTCAAAGATTTCATCGAACCATCACTTCACATCTTAATTCGGTGTCAGTGACCTCGGCCCCTCAAAATTAATATCCAAAGGGTGCAAGACTCTAATACGACGAAATTAAGACAACCCCACGACCCCTAGCGGCCATCTGTGACCCCCTTGATCCACGAATGGTATTTGCAAATGGACGCGGAAGTTTCGCCTATTGTGCACAAGTAGCTATGTGTAGCAGGAATACAAAAGATTAATACTGACTCCGCTGAATTTAATCACCCTTTTAGTATATATAAAGCGATCGTAGCGTGCCTTGACGATTTTAACAAATCAGATAGTAACCTATCTGATAGCCTACAGATAGCCAGATCATCATTTAGATGGGTGACCGATAGTAGCATTTAGAACTGAACGTTTCCGAGTTTGAGACGGCACTTTAGGATAACTATCAGAGGCCTGGGCACAACTAAACGCAAAGCTCAATGCCAAATAAAGCACAAATTTCGATTTCGTCCATATTCTCCAAAAAATATAATCATTTAACTTTTTTCTTTACTTGAGATTCTTACTGGTTATGTGAACTATTTTTGTTGAATATTTACTAGACCTAGTATTACACTAGCGCAATAATTTAATTACTATTAAAACTAATTTTACTTGTAACCTAGTTTAGTGATGATTGCGAAGTACAACTTTCTCACATCTTTTTTCACAATACACAAAGGTTATTTGGAAGAGAATGATTTTTAGCATTAAGTTCGCCTATGCACTACTATTTTGTGCACAAAATAATGTTCTATCTATCTATCTAAATTTAATAGATATCTTAAAAGTGAGTATACTTTGCTCTAGAGCTGTTCATTTGTAGAGCATACATGTTCGTGCTTTGGATGGGTCACTCACGAGACTCGAACCAGCCAGCACCATATTCATATTTCATGAAAATAAAAATCACTTGCCAATATTCGGAATGCTGTATTCCAGTTTGAAGGCTATGAGTGCCAGTCAAATTACAGGCAAATGGAACTTTCCACCCGTCATGTCTCAGGGTCGGCAACGCGCGAGTGATACCGCTGTGCAAGCGTCAATAGGTCACGATAACCGCTTACCAACATATAGCCTGGACGATTTTTTACCATTTGAGTTCAAAATCAATGCCGGTGTAGGGTAGGCAAGTCTTAGCTCCAAGCCACGCCTTCAAAACCCTCGAAACCTCAAAGACGGGACTAAACGCAGAAACGTCACTCAAACAAGTAAACTTTGTCAAAGCTAGCTGGCGCTCCGCAGGGAAAGTTTTCCAATTATGCTCAGCCAAGTGACCCACCCTCCCTGTGGGGAGACCACACAAAGAAGTTTTAATTGCTTGCCTTAAAGTTAGTAATCAACTGCACTATTAAAGTTATTTAAATAGTGTTGTCGAAGGTTCGATGGGTTTTTTGGATTATTGCAAAAAATAACACGCAAATAGTATTGTAATCTCGATTATTGACATTCTTAGAGCGTAGATAGAGGGTGTCAAGCAAGGGGTAGTGAAAGGCAAGTATAAACATTATTTTTGGCACACGTCCACATGTATTTTTCTTGCACATGTCCACGTTTTGTATAGTAAGCATTCCACGTGACAGGTCGCACATCGCCGCTTATTGGAACACTAATCGAAGGCGATTCTTTCAGTTCGAGGACTATGTTTTCCGTCACCGTTGAATAACGCAATTTTGAGCTCGTGTTAATAACGTAATTTTTAGAGTGGATACATCCATTGGGCCTCGACCGGGTTTGAACCCATGATTTTCGGACCGATTGTCGTTGTCTAAAGAAAATAGTTTTCAAAGTTTGCATGAGTATCATGATTTAATTGATTTGCTGTGAGGTGTCTACTATAGTATTTTTAAGTGAAAATGTTCTCTTATAATAGTCTAGATTATGGTCACCAGGGGTAATCAATTAGATTACCCCTGAGGGAAGCATTAAGGGAGCGCCAACTAATTTTAGTTAGAGCAAACGACCTTTTGATATTAACTGCAATTCTACCTCAGGAAAGATTCATTTTGCAATAATACATCCTAATAATTAACTCGTTGATCAACGATTTTTTAAGTAAATTCAGATAAACGAGATTGACGTTTGATGCTTATGATTTTTTTAATGTTACCACCTGTCCGATAATATAAGCGTTCTTCAATAAATATATATTGTTCAATAAATCTATATTGTTAGAGTTATCAAATTTTAGGTTTTACTTGTTTAAGTCACATATTATTAGTATTTTTTAATAAGCTAACTATACTATGATAATTGTTGATATATAAATAACTAGCTACTGCCCACGGCTTCGTCCGTGTCTTACGTAGATAAAAAGTAGGTCTAGTAGATCTTTAAGGCAGCGTTCGTAAGAGACGCGTTCGCTCGACCGTTTTTTCTTCGACTTACTTTGTAAAATTGGTCTCTATAAAAAACCCTTTTATTTTATGGTCCATCTATATGTCTATGTCCACCCAAAGAGTCCATTCTAAATATTGGTGAAGTATTTTTGGACTCAGATGAGTAGTTTCAGAGATAACTTACTAAATCCAAAGTTACAAACTTAAAAACTTTACTTCTTTATAATATAATAAATGGTATAAATTTGTGTAGATTAACTTTTAACTTTTTTTTATTTACCTATACTGTCCCACTGCTGTGCAAAGATCTCCCCTTTTTTCTTCCATGCCACTCCATTGCCACTAACTAACTATAACTATAGCACAAATCTTACAACCTGAAAGCTTTCACCGAAGAAACAGTAGAGCAACGATATCACTGGCCATTTCCAAACAATAACCATTGTTAAGTACATAATACCGTGGGGTAGATAGTGGGTGTGGCATTCATACATTATAAACGAACTTTCTCAAGACAATGACCAGCCACCAATGGACGTTGCCTCGAAGACAAAGGCCCAGTAATGAATGGTACCCGTAATTAATGTAGCTACGTAAATGTTATCTCCCTCTCTAGCACTCTGCAACTAACGTATTATGAAACAGGGAGTTTTTTTTTAATTTAGTTTAAAGGCATATTGAAACTATACAAGAAAGCGTATCGAACCTTTTTAAATCGACATAGAAAAGGAGGAGGCTCCTTTTTCAAACTGATGCGGGATAAAGGGTTCTCAAAGTTAGCGTAAGTATATTGATCGCGTCAGTTTGATCGGGCCCTAAGTTGTAGTTTTTTTTTTAATTTATATTTCTCAAACATGCACGGAAATATGGTTGTTACTTTCTAAAATAGAACACGCGAAGCAAAGTATTTTTATGTGCACAGCATTTGTTTTGATTTCGAAATAAAAAACGCGCCGGCAATTTGCTATGGAAAACAAAAGTACGTAAAAAAAAAAATACGTAAAAATATGACCTTACACACGAAACCATTCTTTTTCCTTGCAATTTTTTGAGAAAAAAAAAATATATTCGTCTGCGGAAATGACCATTAACTATTCGCGGCCTCTACAATAATGTACTATTTCGGCAAATATGTATTATTTTCTCCAGAAAACATTATAATGTTAGCATTTTCTTGGAGCAGAAAATTATTCGTTAAATTTTAGCTAAAGCTGTCGACCGTGAAGCTATGTAGCTAGAAATGTAGAGTATTAAATTATTCTTGGGCAAACATCGGGTCAAACAAACAACTTATTAACAAATTATTCACACAAACCAACGTCTAATTTTAGCGTATTTACTGTTTACAGTTATTTTGTAACAATGCCCCTTTGTCACTGTGGTACCTACATTTAAAGTGTTGTTACAACGAAAATGTATTCTCATATTCTTGAGTTGATATATAAGATAAACATCCACAGTGACTTTAAAGGTGCTGACCATAAACTAATCACTACTATATGACTATATGACGAGACCTTGCGATCAAATGGGATGCGTCTCAACATTTTCAGGGTATTACAACTATGTACAAGTACGTATATACAAAAAAAATTACACATGAAACAATTATCCAAAGACCACCGTGGTTATGAAATTTTTTTTTGCTAAAAACGCAAATCATAGTTAAAAACCCGTTTTTAGGAAATATCATCTAAAGACCGTTGCAAACGAGCAACTGATCCAGATCACTACCAGACGTAAGCGTTCCCATAGTTCTGACGGCATTGCCACACTGAGTTGCAATGCTCATGTGTTGAATCAAATAAGAGCCAGGTCTCTGGTCAAGCCTCGCTTCTACAAGTCATCCTGAAGGAATTTGGCATACGCAGAGGGCACCGGTTTCCCATGGACGGAGTCTCAACCCCAAAAGGCTTTTTTTTAAAGAATAGGTTAAGCATTATTATTATTATTATAAAGCGTATCGTGTATTGTCTTATGAACTTTGGTTGATACTTTTTAGACTTGATTTAATTCTTTGATTAGTACTTTTTTCTATAAACGAGTTCACCTTGTTCGATTGGTACCACACTAAAGCTGGATGAAGGATCATGAAAAAAATAACCAAGCAGAGTTTGTTGCCTGATTCTTCTAGGCTTGGTCGCGCGCGAGGAATCTGCGTCAATTCACTTTAAAATTTTAAATTCACGTAGTTTTTAAGTTGACGTTTCTATATGATCCTTGTGATTTCAATTAATAAAAACCTATTGACATTGACTTTGACTTAAGTAATCTCTGTCGAGACTTCCATATTTGCGTAATAACTACTACTTTCAACATAACTACCACCATCCATCCATTTTACATGAACAGCGCTTCGCTTAAATTAATTTTCCCCTACCCTCGTTACTACGGTCGAAACTAGCAAATTAATTATAAAGCACGTCAAAACAACGCGCAAAGTTTGGGCGACCCATCTGAGAAACAAAGGGGGCCCTAATTTCCATGGAACCCTTCTACCCTTATCGCAAAGTCTAATCTGCTACCCCGCCATCGATCTTAAGTAGGGTGACTTGACCCATCCAAGGGGGGATGAAAGAAAATGTGGGGCCGAGGGATTTCGAGGGAGGTAATTGCAAGGGTAAGTTTTGGCACGTCACGTTTTTGGGTTGCTAGGCTGTGAGCAACCTACACAGTAACGAGAGAAAATGAAGAAACAAAGAATTATCTTTCATACAAAATACCTATTATCTTATCAGAGAGCGGATTAATTTTCATTTAATCTTAATAAAGTTAACATAATTTCAAATAAAGTTAACATATACATAATTTCGTTGGTATTTTGATTGTGATTGATATCAAGATAGCGTTGGAATTTGTGTTGATTTATAAGATGATGTAGAATTCCGTCTTTTTCTTGATTTACTGCTTTGTATTGAAACAATTTGAATAATCTCATGGTCTTCCCTGAATTGTTATTCTAATGGAAGTTCGTGAGAACTACGAGGGTTAACAGCATCACATTCAAATCCTGGACGTTGGAATATATTATTTTACAATCTCGTTTTATGCCTTTTATCAAAAGATGTACTATTTAAATAATTCGCTTGAAAGTATCGTAGTTTATAAGTACGTTTTGCTAAGTTTATAGATGTTAGGTAGATAGATAAATAAACTCTTTATTTCATAATGAATAAACATAAAAAATACAGGAATTCATAAATATACAAGGTACAATGGGCGGTTTTATAGCTAAAAGCGATCTTATCGAGACAACATTTATTGTACTTAAAAGCAAGGTATGTCGACTGATTCTTCTAGGCCTGATCACGATCCACGAATCGATGTAAATTCACTTCAAAATTTTGAATTCACGTAGTTGACGTTTCTATAAGATCCTTTTGATTTAATTTCTATTGATTTTGACTTTCTTCTTCTTTTTGCCCTTGTCCCACATCGTGTGGGGTCGGCACATTATGTGAATTTGACTTTGCTATCGTTAAATATCAAGAACACACTGAAAAAACAGTTATCACTAATTGATAACTGTTTTTTCAGTTAGTCTGTTAGTCTTTGAACCATCTATAGACTGTTGCGTCTTAAGATGGTTCAAAGTCAAGGCAAAGTCAACATATTTATTATTAATTACTTTATTCATTAAAATCACAAGGATCACTTTGCATCGTTGATTTTACTACTGCCTGTTCTTCAAGACAAAAGACTGGGTATTCTTTTTAATGATCCTTTTACAAAATATTAGGTACCTAAATTTTGATGTAGTTGGAGCAACTTCAATCCCAAGATTTATTTGTTTAAAAATAAATTTTGTACATCTCTAGGGAGTAAAGCAAGGTCTTTAAACGATTTACTATCTTTATTTAGTCTACAAGAGGTAACAGCGAGTCTAGACTGCATAATTTCTGTATATATATATATATATACGAAACTGTAGTTGCAGTATAAGTAGGTAGTTATATAGGTAAATATAATTACCTTTCTCAAATAAAACCACCATTCAAAAGCACAATAGTAGAATAAAGCAGTCCGTCCTCGTTCATAGCTAAATTGGCAAGCGAGTCACGAATTCTCTGCGTATGAAAATTTGTTCCAATATACTCGCAACCAGTCGTCATCTTAGTGTGGGTGGGGTGTGAGGGTTGGCCAGGGTGATTCGAAGGAGGGTTTTATTATAGGTCCGCTGAGCGGTTTGCGGCAAGGACCCTCGCGGGGGGGCGTACTTCTTACACCAATTGACGGCAGGGCTGCCATTTTGGCTTTTTGTCTAGTTTTAAAAGATAATTAATTAGTGTTAACTAAACAGAGCTTGTATTATACAGCACTGATATACAACTTACAATACTATTTTTGTAAATACATACATACTAGGTATACATAGAAAACACCCAAACATTTGTCCCGTAGCGGGAAACGAACCCGCAACATGGGGAATAGAGTCGTGAGCGTATTTAAACTTAGTTTTCTGTTTTGGAAGATAAGAATTGTCTTTTTGATAGAATTAAAAACTGTTAAGTTTAGTTTAAGTTTAACCCGGGTCAACTTTAAGAGTACCGAATACTACATAGATAGAGTTGAAACTAGATAGCCATATTCTATAGCTATCAATTTTTAACCGTCCTCAAGTCGAAGTTGTGTTTCAGTAAATTGACAAAAGCCAGAGCCAGTTACAGTATCCTCACGGATCTACACGACGTACTAAGTGTAGGGGACGTCGGTGCTTGAGTAATTTATATGTTGCGGCCAAGCCGTAAAAGAAGTTCCCTTCTGCACTAATGTTTAGTAACCGCTCGCTTGCTTCTGGGTGCTACAGAACCCAAGATTTTTGACGCCAAATTGCTACTGGGTGCTGTAGGACCCAATTTTTTTTTCGTTAAGTTGCTCTTGGGTCCTATGGAACCCAATGGCATTTTATACATTTTATATTTTTTACTCTATTCCTACCATACCTAGGTGGTTTTTCACTTGTTTTATTAAATGTTTATAATGTTGGGAACGTCAAGCAAGTCAATGTAGCAACCACTTGGAACAAAATAATGTCAAAAAATTCGTTGTTTTGATCAGTACACGCCGTCTGTCTGTTTCTGTGAGCAGTGAAAGTGATTCGTTTTTTTAAATATCCCGTAAGTATTCAATTTTCATGGTATTATTGTGTGTTAGATATCAAAAGAATGCTAATTTCAGGTTCTACTTGGATACAGTAATATTTTTAATCGTTTTTGTTACAAACTGTTCTTAATTTCTAATTTATTTCGATGTGGTGTGGTTATGCTAACAGTAGGCCGTTTCTTGTCAACTATTTCCTGTGATAAATAAGCATTCTGCGAATTATGCATATAAAATAATTTAGTTTTATCTATTAGTTATTGGTTTTAAACATAAATTTGCAGATAAATGTTGAGATTAGGACAAAACAGTTGGATTCAGACGCACATCTACTTCAAGAATCGTTTCCGTTTCGTTGGTAACAGTAGGACCCAAGAGCAATTCGCGTTTTTGGGTGGATAAGGCTGTATTACACTTTTGGTTTAGGTACTTCTTAGTTTCAAATTAAAAAGTAACTACGTAGATCGCTATTTCAGCAATTACAACCAATAATTACTACAGTAAACTATTTTTTTTTTTGGGGATTTTTTAAACGAACTAGGAAATCGTTTTGTCTATAGGTGAAACTAACTATATTTTTGTTTGGTAGATGATATTTTTTCCCCAATCTAATAATTATTGGTATATTCATAAATTACTCCAATTGATTTCCAGTTTTTATTATGTATATTTTATAAGATTTTTAGGTAGGTATCTTTAATTTTGAGTATATTTTTTATAGGTGCCCAAAGGAAAAAGGTCAGGGAAAGGAGAGTGGCGGGCAGAGTTTGGCTCCCAAAAGGCTTATTTTTACAGGATCAATACCTATGTATATTTTGTTAAAAACACTGACTTTATTAAAATAAATTAAAATAAATCTGCTGTTTTTTTTTGTCACTCTTGTATATACAATGCTAAGGAAACTAGGTAATCGATTAGGTAAATAGTTATTTTTAACACTCAATCTACAAAATATTTTAAATTAAACTTTTCATCTTACTACTTTATTAACTACTAATATGGTTTAATGTACATATTTATAAATTCGATTACTAGGTATATTTTATAAGAAATAGATCTGGATTTATTATTATCAAAATAGTGTAAAGCAAGCCTTATCGGCGGCCATCTTGCATCTTTTGACTGGTTCAAGGTCAAAGTACGCGCAAAATAAAATTCTATTTTGTTTTAATGTACATAGAAAAATAACATTACAACAAATTGTTTCCTATTTTTAAATACTTTATATATATTTTTATTCTATTGTTTTAACTTTTAGTCAAAAAGTTAAGTCTAAGTGTCTGAATTCTGCTTTTGAAAATAGCATGTTTTTTTTTCAATTAAATGTAGTCACATTTCCTTTTTCATACAATAGTGATACGAATTTCAAAGAAATGGTTAAACCTTATACATGATATTATAGCTATTGAACTAGTCTTTCTGAGCATGTTATTATTTTTAGTCTACACTCTCATGATATAGTGTTAATCTAGTTTCAATAACGAGCACCGTTTTGCGGCGTAATGCGCCGAACAAGAACTATTTACCAATTTTGAAAAAATGTTTCTGGGATTTTTTTCTTACTACTTCATTTATATTTATTATTAATTAGGTCAATTATAGATTAAAGTATTTTATTAAATAAAAAAATCTATACCTCATCACTCAAAATAATGAAATAAAGCTATTTTACTAAGTCGGGTGCGAAAATATTGTAAGTGTTAACTTTCAGCGCTGATTATTTAATATTTTATTAAATGGTTCATTGAGCTAATTCTTACAATAGATTCGTTAGGGTTTTCCCTTTAAAAACAGTTATTGGTTTTAAAATACTCCATTTAAGACGGTCATAAATTGTATTTTATCACTAAGTGGCATCGAGTTGCGCGCGTTATTAAAACAGGGACAACTAATCGATGTGTCAAGTTTTGCGCGCATGTATTTGAGTCGTTTTGGTTTGGCGCAAAAGCAAGCGAGCGGGTAAAAGCCTTACAATCAGTACCTTTGTCCATAATACGGAAGGTTGCTAGCCTCAACCCTAGCTACCCTAAAATGTTAGAGAAGCTAACTAATTTCACCATGAATGGTAGTCTAGAAAAGCTGGTACAGGCAGCTAATCTAAATTAATTCCAGATTCCATGGTTCCAATGTCCCGTATTATACCAGGCCCTGAAATCGCCGCAACATCGATGAACGGCTTTAATATGAACGAGTGAAGTGTCTATGTTCATGTTCAGTTTGTTCAATGCTATCTTAGAATCTTTTAATATCCTCTACATCTAAATGTTGTCTTGAAGAGATCGTTTCTTAGCGATGAGAATCAGATTATGTTTATTGTGTACGTTTTTTCATTCAATCATTCATTCTTACTTCATTAATCTTCACACAGTACGATTAGGATTAAAAAAAAAACGTTTACTATTTCATCTACTCAGTCTCATCAATGGAAATAAATAAAATCGTTAAACTGACGCGATACACTATGGTGATGATGATACTGACGCAAACTTTGACAACCACTTGACAAAAAAAATCCTTTGATCGCCACCAACGCCACTGCACCACGTTAATTTTACCGGGCCTTTACTATTTAGACCCAAAAGCGCTTCAGTCAGTCGAATTTATATTATAAGAGTTGATAAAAGTCGAATAGCAGAATTAAAAAATGATTATTTCTAAAGAACAACACAACCCTAACGTTTCTACGCCATAAACCTCCCTCGTATTCGGGGACACAAGAAATTACATACTTTAATCTTATCGTCGGAATAAAATAGAATATGAAATTGGTGTGTCGCCGACGAATGCTGGAGCGACCGTACTAAACAACGCGGAGGGTCAATGTAAACAGATTCGATTAAACGGGCCAACCTAAGAATTCAAGGAAAACATTTACCTACTTAATTAATCGTATTTCTCGTTTTAAGTGTTCGTTCTGAGTGTTTGTGTACAATTATTCTACCTGTGTCAAAATGTTCGTGAGGTGAACACTGGTCTCAGCAGATAACCGATTCAAGCTGAAGGCCGATTCACCACCACTGTGGAGCATTCTTTATTTTATATTATTTTTTACATTTTAGTTCTTAAGTAAACATAATTTGTAAGTGCTGGATGAATAAATCGACCTTTATCTATCTATCTAATAGTATTTTTTTTACGCATTAACTAATTAATTACAGCTTCATAAGCAAAAAAGTAAGCAGAGCTTGTGTTATGGGAACTATATGGCTACTTATATTTTGTAAAAACACCCCGAACCGAGACAAATATTTGCAGATCATTGAAATATTAGTCCCGCGGCGGGAATCAAACCCGCATACTTTTTGCATCTCAGGCGAGCCTTCGCCTACAGGGTCACAGAGGTCGTCATTATTTACTGAAGGAAAGACATTTTTTACACTACTAAAGTGGCAAACATGCATACGGCAAAGCTGTTGCTAAGCGGTTACCGTAACCTAAGAACGCTTGCAACACCAGAGGTATCGCGCATTGACGACTCTGTGACATAAAAAATCTCAAAATTAGGTATTACAGTACTTCACCGGCATCCGCCCTTCAAAAAGGAACACAGAACTGTGAGCTTGGCGGCAGAATTAGCTTAAAACACAATTGATGACTAAACTAGTAGCTATTAGGCTATTTAGAGGTTTTCACTGATAGAAACATAATACATTAATTAACCTACTAGAAACAATAAAAAAGCTCAGACAATTAAATTATAAAATAATCAAATTATAACTAACCTGTAGCAGTTGGGTAAGAAATTAGAACTCTACACCTATATGTCATTCATATTTTAATTATACTAGCCTCTGCGCATGGCTAGGCCCGTGGATCTCAAATAAAAAGTAGCCGATTTAAAGTAGGGATCGGAATAGTTCGGATACGCATTCTCTCGTACGCTTTTCGTCGATTTGCGTTCCAAAATTGGTGTCCATAAAAAGCCCTTTCATTTAACGGGATAATATAAAACCTATATCCACCCTGAAAGTCCATTCAAAATATCGGTGAAAGAGTATTTGAGATCGGATGAGTAGTTTCGGAGATTACATACAAACTTACAAACTTTAACTCTTTATTATATATAGTAAATATACGTTTTCGTTGTAAAATTGAGTCCGCATTTGTCGCGATGTTTGTCACATCTCTGATGTTTTTAAACTCGAGTTTCCATTCTATGAGAAACTTATAATTACTCGTAATGGATATAAGTCACTGCCTTATTTTTTATTTGTAGCCGCAAGAAAACACGAGATAATAATTTTCGTAGCCCATGGGTCTATATACGTTTAACAACTCTACAGCTTTCAACACTACCCAAAGTTAAAATAGACAAATTCAAATGAACAAATATCAACATACTATAACGTCAACCTCCGAAGGTTGACGTGATATTGTGTTGAAATTTGTTCACAAAAACAACCTGTAGGTTTTTATACAGTATGCAACAGAAACCCTGTCTGATACAATGAATTTATATTCCTACTTAAATAAAAAATTCTGTAAAATAGGATAAGGAAATTAAATGTAATATAACGTAATGTTTTATAGTAGAAGTTTAGGATTTAAGTAAACGTATATTCTTCACTGCTTTGATACAATCTTTGACAGCACTTGACAGTACTTTGACAAGTGACAACCGCCGAGGTCAGCAAATTCAATTACTTATTACACAATGTCATTTTTGCCGATCGATTAAATTACCAGCATAAAATTAAAACGAAACACGAAAGTTTGTGAGAGGAATCTTCGTCTCTCTTTCACGCAAAAACTAATTAACGTATTTTGATGAAACTTTACAGTAATACAGCTTATACATCAGAATAACACAGCCTACTTTTTATACGGGTACCACGCGGACGAAGCCGTGGGCAGAGGCTAGTTATATATATTTGTTTATATAAACATATTATTATTATTTGTAACAGAAAAATACCAACGCAATCGCATATTGATACCTTATTAATCCGATTCAGATTAGACCAAGTTTTTGTTACATTCTGTATGTATTCTTAATGATGTTGTCTTAGACCTAAAAATAGAAGTTAATTCTATTGAAACAGATGTCTTCAATTGAGTACATATTGTGTGGACAACGAGGTCACAAGAATTCACCTTATATTTGCTGAACTGGGCAGGATTGTGTTTTTCGCGCGGAGTTATATATGTATTGTCTTTAAGTGTGGGATTATTCAGACGTAGCATCCGTGAACGAGGTATCGTTAAACAGGTTGTAGTCTTAAGAGTGAGAGAAAGTATGTAAAACCACATTTATGCCCTTTACCAAGCCTCAGTTTGATCTCGAATGTAAAGTTGTCATTTCATCCAAATACATTATGTATGGATGAATACTTAATGATCCAATAATTTTACTTAATAATAATCACACTGGTATTTAAATCCAATAAAAAAAAGTAGGAGTTTTTAGTTTTTGAAAATTGTCTATTTATATGCGTACCCTACGTATAATTAGTTTGCCAAATTTACGAATAGGTATCCCTCTTGAATTCACCCCAGCCATCCCCGACTACATCCAAACTAAACGTTCTACCCTCATTATTTTACAAAGCTTTCTAAACATCGTCACTGGAGAATTCGCCTTTCATTTTACACACACAAACGCAGCGATCCGTATCTTCAGGGGCCCGCATCGCACAAATATATCTAAGTGTCGGGGTTTCGGTCAGTTTCTCCTTATCCTCCCCCCCCCCCTTTCAGCACTATAACTCCCCCCCTTCACACGTTTCACCCGCCACCCTCTCATAAACAGCGCTAAATACTGGCGCGCAAAATTGTAAAATTTGGAGTTACCCGTTTTTGTCTCGCTCTAGTCGGGTGGTGTCAATTTGTTAAGATAACATTATTTAGAGTTTGGGTGCAATTTATTAGGAGATTAATTAATTTAATTAGTCGAATTGGACAGATTCTGAAATGGGATTTCCCGACTACCTTATTTATTGTTGTTTTCTTTTACGGTAATTTATACATGTGCTAAATATAGTGAAAGACAATATAACTGGTAACCGGCATGGAAATATAATTTCGAAGGCATGTGCCATCAGTTAGTATCAGAGTGGAGATGGGCTTGCAACCTATCACATGGAATGCTAACTGATATGTAAAACGTGGACATGTGCCATATACACGAATATAGTAATATAGTCAAAATGGACCAGCTTCTGACTTTCTGCGGATCTACATACTGGTATGAGTATATAGATTATACCTAAAGTATTATTTATTTTTAAATCAAGCAACTGCTAATAAAGATCGGCAATGCGCGAGTTATACGCCTGGTGTTGCTAACGTCCATAGGTTACGGTAACCGCTTACCAACTGATGGGCCGTATCCTTTTTTGCCATTTTGATTGTATGGGAAAAAGCATTTGGATCATTATAATTCCACCACCATCAAACTCAATTTTACTCTACAAAATACACAGAATATAAATAATATTGTGTGATTTATAAATAACTTATAGAAATAATGGGAGAGAGAAGAAACTATAAAAAATAATTAATAAGATTAATAAATGAGTAGAATGGTCTATTTAAGTTTTTTTACATAAATAGACTAAATAAAAAAATAATTAATAAGATTAAAAATATAAATAGCTCAATGAGTAAGAAATTCAATATTTAAGCCCGAGAGTAGTAATTTATAGTTGATGACACTGGCTGTAGGTATTCTCCTGAATAAAATAGTGATCCATAAGAATAATGGCAACTCAAAAATGTTCAATTTAGTATAAGCATTAATATTCTGGCATCGTGTTCGTCAAGTGACACTGGGGGATAGTGCAGCCTCCTCCCCCCTGCCAAAGTGGGGGTGGGGGCTGGTGAAATCCACCTTTTTAGGCCTAACAAACCTTTTTGGTATTCACATAAGCTTTTATCGCGGTTACATTGGCTATTTTATCGGATTAATTAACATAGTAATTCTGCAATGAATTACGTTTTAAAATGTTTTTAACCTACATCAAAAAAGGAGGAGATTCTCAATTCGTCTGTCGTTTTATGTTTTGTGTATTATGTTACACCATATTATTAATGTTTATAATATATAAGCCCTTTAATTGATACCCACAAGCACTTAATAAGCATGCTTTGTTTTTAAGTTGACAGACAGTTTTTTATTCAATAAAAATAATCCAAACCCAGCAAGTTATTGTTAGGACTAATTTCACCTTTGTCTTACGTTCGTTTTCGTGTATACTCTGTGTGTGCAATAAGGTTTTATGTGTAAGAACATTCCACAAAACACCGCATTGTAATCGGTTTAGTCGTTTTGGGGAAAAATAGTTACAACAATAGTTGATAAACAAAGATAAAAATTCTACCCTCCGGATCCCTGTGTTGCAAGCAAAAGTATTGAAAAAATACCTACCTACTATGGAGGTTGATTTACTTTATATTTATTTGTTAATTTGCTGAAATGTCTTGAAAAAAGAGAATGCTTTTTTGAATTAAGTTCGCCTATCTATTTTGTGCAATAAATTTTATATCCGCCTAAAAATACATATTTCATAAACTGCATAGCCATTCAACTAACTGATAAAATTATAAAATATCCGCCATATTGAATTTTGAACGCGTCAAGCAAAACGCCAAGATGTATTATAGACGCGTTCATTAACTGATCAGTTGAGCTATCTATAGATCTTTTGCAACGGTCTTTAGATAGCTAGCTGTTTCATCTGTATTTTTTGTATACTAACTACTAACTGATAAAATTATAAAATATCCGCCATATTGAATATTGAGCAAAACGCCAAGATGCATCATAGACAAGTTGCAATGTTTTTTTTATTTGCTGCATTGAACGATTGGCATATTATAATGACACAACGTAACATAGAATCCGGCTGACGCGGCGTTGGCTGCTATTAATCATAGAAATGACGGCCGGCATTGTGCGACTCGGCCCGACTCAAAATTGTGAAAACCTATCGCGGCTCGGCGTGCACTGAACTAATAACGTGTTGGCTCACACTTCGGAAAATGCCGTTCGGGGTAGGTACTGAATGCACGCAAACCTGAATGTTTTTTTCAGTTGCTGGCCCAACTAGGCAACTAGTTAAAACTAATTGCCTTTTTAAACTTGGACCCGTATTCTTGAATAAACTCATTCATCTTTGATACAACTGAACTGAAAACTGTCGTTCTGAAATAGCCTAGCGCTGATATCCTACCACTATTATAAACGCGAAAGTTTGTGAGGATGGATGTTTGTTACTCGTTCACGCAAAAACTACTGAACGGATTTTGATGAAACTTTGCATTAATATAGCGTATACATCATAATAACACATAGGCTACTTTTTATCCGGGTACCATGCGGGCGAAGCCGTGGGCAGAGGCTAGTAAGAAATATTTGAGAGAGTTGACGATTGACGTAATTTGTAGGATATTACAATCGAGAGCAACTTAATCGACTCATCTCTCAAGTTTAGTGTGCGCATAGTAGGTAGATTTTTTTTAAATGGCTAATTTGTTGGTAAAAGCAAATGTAAAAGTATATTTGAAATCGCTTAATAATTAAGCTTTGTCATGAAAATCAATCAAGTACTTTTCATTCTGAATAGAAGTAAGTATTTGAAAATACGCTCTGCCCAGTAATTACTGGTACTGTTTATAAAGCTTTTTTTTTCTCATACCCATTTTAATTGAGATTGCATCATAGAAATAACACTGAAAGGAAACTCGAATAACACTTTTCTAAATCAGTTTCCATTGTGACACAATTTTGTCTACCATTTGAATTTCTAGCAAAAAAAAAAAAATATTTTCAGGTATATTAAATTAACAGAACGAATCCGTCGTTGATCGTAATAGAAATTTCAAAATCAGAGTCGTCCGTTGGCTCATACGAAAAACGAACGTTCTATGAATACTTATGAAACAGAAGCTGAATAAGTCTATCAAAAACAGCCGTATAAATTACTAACCAGTTATAAATTTCTAATTCAATTCTCCCTCAAACGGCTGCTATTCCAAAATCTAAAACAACAAGATTCTTATTTCAAAAAGTGTTTCTTTTTTTTCTTCTTCTGACCGTACCACCTCGGTTTGATGATGATCGCGCCAGTGTGCGTGCTGACTTGTTTGCATGTGCGCGCGTGACATTCTGCATTGCACTTGATATATTGAGAACTCCAAAAATCGGAATAAAGGTTATCGCCCACTAAATGCAGGTGGTAGGTATAATAACCTTTTTTGAATTCCCATGACTCTACTTCAGAGAAGTCAAAGGTTGATAGAAGGATGCGTATTATCAATGTCTTCATAAATAGAATATGCTGATAGTTTACCTACAGACTGTCAGTCAAACGTGACTGTCACAGATAAAAAACTACATCATGCGTTTTCTACAACTGATGCGTTTTTTTACAGGCACATTTCACCCGATAGGCCTCAGGGTCGGCAACGCGCGGTTAATATTTTGTGTTGCAAGCGTCCATAGGTTACGGTAACCGTTTAGCAACAGATGTGTTTATTTGCCACTTTAGTAGTGTAAGTACAAAAAATATCTACGAATGGAACATCACAGGAGCTGCAGAATCCTATATTCATCCTACATATAGTAAGCATTATAGTAATTAATATCCTACCTACATAGTGAAACATAATTACGATGACAAAATAAATAAAATTTAATTATTGTTTCTACATAATATTACATAATATTTACCTTAAATGTCCTGTCACAGATAATAAATTAAACTTCTCATATAAAACTTGCTTGGTATCAACTCAAAAGTCAAATTAAGCAAATCATTCATTCATTCCTCTTCATACAGGTATCTCATTTGCGGCCCGAGAACAGCAAACGGCCAAGTACCTATGTGTGTGTATTTTCTACTTTTATGCCTACTCCGTCACTATCGTATGCGTGTATGCGTGTAGTTTTTGCAGCAGACATGTTTGTGTCCAGTTTAGCGAGACACCGCTGCGCGGGAAGTTCCTCCGAATCAGCGGAGCAACGGCCAACAACCAGAGGGGAGGAGGATGTCGACTAACGCTGGTCTCCATAAATGTAAGAGTAGTTGATAGTGCAGACCCGCCTCCAGCTACCGTCATCATGCTGACTATTGCGTCTGTGTTAGGAACATTTAAAATGCCCACCCCTTGACGTTAACGCCGCCATTTTTCTTTTTATTTCGCAACATATTTTGCTAATTTCTCTAGGCTTATACTCACTTTTCTGCAAAGTGACCTTACCTACCAAGGTACACTATTTTATTTTCAGTAATATTATATTAACCGAATGGTTAGGTCTCCGTCGTTGATCGTAATAGAAATTTCAAAATCATTCGAAAAACGAACGTTCTATGAATACTTAAGAAACAGAAGCTGAATAAGTCTATTGAAAATAGCCGTATAAATTACTAACCAGGTATAAATTTAATCTAAATCAACAAGATTCTTATTTGAATTTAATAAAAAATCTATATTATATCAATATATGTTTACTTAATATCAGATATTTTTTCCGCAGGTGTTTTCACCGGCAATTTTTCATTTTTATTGAGTAAAATATGTAAAATTTATTTTTGGAAAAAACAAGAGTCTTGGAAATATTCGACAAAATTTAACACTTTTTTTATCCATACATACCTATTTAGTCTTAATCATACTTAGGCTATAGTTAATCAGAACAAGTTTAAAACATTTTTATTAATTCCCGCGTCAAGGAATTGTTGAAACTAGTTTTAGATGACGTAAATAAATATGTTTTTTTTATTATTCAGTCTAATTTCGATCTTGCTGGTCGTTCAAAGTGATCCTTATCTCTTCCTCAGATGACGTAGATCAGAAAGCGTTCCCCACCCGACTACCAATACTTCTGCGTTCTTTTAGTGTTTTGTTTTTGTACAAATAAAAAAAAAACATTATTTTGGAGACTTAATTCCATGTGTCCTTACCGAAAATCAGGTAATGGTATTTTTATGGCAGACTGTAGATAGATAAAAACAAAAAAAATCTTACCAGTTAATAAGTATTTCATATAGTGACACTTACACTTCACAATACACTGGCCTTACAAAAAACTGTTATTTTAATTACTTTGGTAGGTTAAACACATTCACAGGTCAACGGGCAAAGATGAAATGTCGAAATCTCAGGGGCAGCGGTCAGTCATTTCTCACATAAATTTGTATGCAATTAGTAATTGGATTTATCCCTCAAGTTTGATGAAACTCGTTTTATTAGGGTTCCAAGGACGTTATAAATAAGGGTTCTTACAACAGTTTCGTCATGACCGTCTGTTACACCAATTTATCTTGAAACAGTTTGTATTTCTAACCTGTTGTAGGAGATTTTAAGGCGGTGTTTTTTTCTCATCGCAACCCCACCCTTTGTGGCATCATTGAACAGGTATTTATAAATCACTTTGGTGTTTTCTTGATTGGAAGCCCTGATAGTAAGGCTTCAAAGTAGGCAAAGCTGTATCACCCATCCCATATAACTTTTATAATAGAGTCCTAAGAATGAAACAAAGTTTAAAGAGTAGCATTTGCCCTTGATTTATTATACCTACGTAAAAAAAAAACACCCAACAGACACATAACATAACATAGACCGGACACCACACTAGGAAAACTTTATGATAACTTTATTAATCACTATTCGTGTTTTAAAAAAAAACCATAATCCAAATTTCAGCTATCTTAGTAGTTTTGTCTGTGCGTTGATCAGTCAATCAGGACAGACGATTTTATTAGTATAGGTATATTTATTATTAGACACTAGCCTTTGACCCCTGGATCTGGTACGCCTATACAATATATATTATATATATATAATATACAATATTCTGCGATTTCCTTACAGTATGCTTAGTGTACCTACATAAAATACTTGCTAACAGTAAACCCAATTGACAATTGAATTAAATAAATGACAACTTTTTAACAACTTTAAAGCATACATTTTCATTAGTACGGAATTCATATTTAACTAAGTAGGTAAGTACCTAAGTAATTCCAATTTCAACTAATATCATATAAATGAAAAAAAAAACATAGATTTATCTGTATTTTCGTAACGACTGAACGGAATGAGTTGATAATTATGTGTTTGTTTAGGTCAAGAACATGTTCCGAATTACATAAAAATCGTTTCAGCCGTTTCAAAGATTATAAGCAACAAACATCCAAACTATGACATTTATGTTACTAGGATTTTAGGGGGATTCGATAATACTTAGGCTAGAAGCGACATCTACAAATTCATGGAACCAATACTTATGATGCACAATCGACCTATTTTATACCATGCAGTTCATAAGCCCCTCAATAGATGTCGCTGCTATACCTACGCCTATGTTGACGCGCGCCGGTTCTTTAGTAAACCAACTAAACATAATTTAAACTGTCGCTCTCTTTTACTAGCATGCAAGAAAGAGATGACGAGAATTGAAGAAAGGTAATCCTGTCAAATTAATTTATGTATCGCTCTTCTTCGTGGTTAAGTAGGTAGGGGAAGGCATAAAAACGATCCTTCGAGGTAAAACGATTCCTCAATTTTTAAAACGAACTACTAGTGTCATCTATCTGAGTTTATCCGCTGACGTTTCCTTCGCAACCTCCTCAGTTGTGTCCTGATATTTCAGATATAACGCCCTGTCAGGGCCGATGTACCTACCAACCTACTTGGAGCTTTAGATCTAAGCTTAACCATTGTATGTAGGACATTAAGCATGAATAAATGAAATTGAAATTGATACTTATTGTGTGTTGTGTAAAGTCAAAAAAAAAAAAAAAAAATCGGTGTGTTTGTTCTAAGTTAAGCTAAACTTTAATGTTAGATTGCTGACATGTTGTTTTTTAGTATTTTTGTTTGTGCAACTAATGCCTAACATCCGTAGGTCATGCTTGGTAGAATGCATGTATTAAATATTTTTATTTTTTCCTTTAATTGCTATAGAATTTTTCATGATATCTTTTAGAGCCATCTCATCTATCCGTTGAAGAATGTTTTAATTCTATATTAATATTATTAGCATTAGCATTTCCATTCAGCGTGGCAATGCAACCAGTATTTTGGGAACGCTTCCGTCTGGTAGTGATTTGGATTAGTTGAGCTATCTATAGATCGTTTGCAACGGTCTTTAGATAGCTAGATGTTTCATGTGTATTTTTTGATACCTACTTGTATATGGTTAATAGCCTATTTTCAATTTGAAATGATTTCAAACCATATTAATAAAATACCTAACTATTATAAAATTTCCTTGCTGAAAATCAAGAAGGTTTCAGAAGTCCACCGAAGATGCTGTACTAGGCCTTACTGACAGCATAGCTAAAAGTATAATTTCCAAATATAAAACCTTGGGTATTAATTTTCTTAGATCTCTCTAAAGCATTCGACACCGTCTCTGTGCCCCTTCTTCTAAAAAAAGATAGATGCAATTGGCATAAGAGGTCTAGCTATATGACAGATCGCTCAAAAATGTGAGTCACCAGTGTAGGTGAGCCACAGTGGCTCACGTCACTGCGTCCCCCACGGCGGCAGTCTCTTGGGACTGACACTGTTTCTCAATATGTGAACGAACTATGCGATCTGACCCAATATAACTGCAAAATGTTTGCATATGCTGACGACTCTCATCACCGGAAAAAATTGGGATGACACCAACTGTATTGCTGAAAATGCCTTACGCGAAGTGACCTGGCTTACCAACAATTTACTTACTCTAAATGTAAAAATCAACTAAATTTCTAAAAGTGATGTACGCCAAACCAAGACTCCACACAGATAATATTGTGCGAAAAATATTTATTTAGTAGAGAAAGCACTGTGTGCTCTGGTAGACCATATCGATATGTTTGTGTTCCGCCATTACCTATTCTTAAGCCCAGAAAACCCTTCGTAGACCAAGTCACGTTCTTGGTGACCCTGATAATACCATCAGCACCGCTGGCGCGGTGGTGACGTCATCACGTCCCGACAGAGTTAACACGTTCGACGAGTTCCCACTTCCGACTTCTCACGATACAGATATGTACAGGGGCATTTCTCTCCAGTTCCTCCCTCCCTGGCAACGGCCCCAGACGAGGTCTGTATCTAAGTAGTGGCCTTGTGTTAGTTGCTTCATCCTAACTTTTATAGGCTGAGCACATTCTGCGTTCGCCGTAGTCTAGTGACGCTGACCAAGGCCATCTGACGCCCTGCAGCATTAAAGTACATCCATAAAAGTTTCTGAGGAATGGCATCAAAAATGTTCAATAAGTTGCCAAACAATTTAAAGGTACCATTTACAATTTTTGACATTAAAATGCTATTATCATATAATATAATTTATGTTGGATCACGACATCATAATTGACTAACAATGTTTTCAACTTTTTTTGAATACCTTTAGTTTAATTTAAAAATTTTTTTTTTTATTTAATGGATTTTGACTAGTTGTTTCATTAGGTAAGTATTTAATAATTTTTATGACTGCGTTACTTAAGCTCAACTTTATCTTAAACTAGTAAAATTTGTTGTTATTATGTCGTTCTAAATAAATGTTTTTCATTTCATTTCAATATAGCTAGTCATAGACTCATAGTATATCCTCTTGGTCGATGAAAAATCTGGATTGTAACTTTATCCACAATGATTTAACAGGAGGATCGACAGTGCCGTAAATGACTTCGAGAAAAGGATGATACGGCTGTGCTTTGCTCGATTTGTCAGGGACACTAACTGTGCCCCCAGATACTTAAATACTAAGCCCAACTTTAGATACCCCACCTCGATAGTAAATTATGAATAAAAATTATGAAAATATTTCTTAGCCGGAAATGCCGGTTATATGTAAATAATTTGTTTGTTTGGCTGCAACGAGGCAACAAACAATAAAGGTACATAAGTAATTGTAAGTAATTATTTCGACATTCAGATAAAGCAAAAAGAAATCATGCCAGAATATATTCATTTAAATAAAAAGATGTATCCATACATTAGATAAAGAGCAAACAGGAATACTAAAACAACGTATTAAGACTAACAATGAGGACATTCTTTAAGAACTTTAACAACAAGGTGTTTACGAGTAAGACGGCAGATTCTTGGACCCCGAAGGCGCCCTACATAATCAACTGCAGACCCCGTACCAGCAGCTGCAGCTGCAGCGTTGGGTCCAGAGCCTCCTGGCCCAACAAGGTAATTTCTTGGGCCTCGTCCATCATTTCCTGAGCTAGCTGAGCTTGCAGCAGCAGCTGCAGCTTCACTATCGGGTCCAGAGCCTCCTGGCCCAACAAGGTAATTTCTTGGGCCTCGTCCATCATTTCCTGAGCCAGCTGAGCTTGCAGAAGCAGCAGCATCTGCAGCTGGTGAGTCATCATTGCCTTCAATCACTATAATGTTTGGTCCATATGGGGCGTAGAGGCTGTCAAGTCCTTCTGGTCCATAACCACCTGGCCCAAGTAGGTAATTTCCTAAGCCTCGTCCATCATTTCCTGAGCTAGCTGAGCTTGCAGCAGCAGCTGCAGCTTCACTATTAGGTCCATAGCCACCTCGCCCAAGTAGGTAATTTCCTGAGCCTCTTCCATCATTTCCTGAGCTAGCTGAGCTTGCAGAAGCAGCTGCAGCTGCAGCGTTGGGTCCAGAGACACCTGGCCCAACAAGGTAATTTCTTGGGCCTCGTCCATCATTTCCTGAGCTAGCTAAGCTTGCAGCAGCAGCTACAGCTTCACTATCGGGTCCATAGCCACCTGGCCGGACAAGGTAATTTCTTGGGCCAGATTCGCTTGCTGCAGCAGCAGCTGCAGCAGCAGCATTGGGTCCTGAGCGTCGTCCATCAATTCCTGAGCCAGCTGAGCTTGCAGCAGCAGCTGCAGCTTCACTATTAGGTCCATAGCCACCTGGCCCAAGTAGATAATTTCCTGAGCCTCGTCCATCATTTCCTGAGCTAACTGAGCTTGCAGCAGCAGCTGCAGCTGCAGCGTTGGGTCCAGAGACACCTGGCCCAACAAGGTAATTTCTTGGGCCTCGTCCATCATTTCCTGAGCTAGCTGAGCTTGCAGCAGCAGCTGCAGCTTCACTATCGGGTCCATAGCCACCTGGCCCAAGTAGGTAATTTCCTGAGCCTCGTCCATCATTTCCTGAGCTAGCTGAGCTTGCAGCAGCAGCTGCAGCTACACTATCGGGTCCATAGCCACCTGGCCCAAGTAGGTAATTTCCTGAGCCTCGTCCATCATTTCCTGAGCTAGCTGAGCTTGCAGCAGCAGCTGCAGCTTCACTATCGGGTCCATAGCCACCTGGCCGGACAAGGTAATTTCTTGGGCCTCGTCCATCATTTCCTGAGCTAGCTGAGCTTGCAGCAGCAGCTGCAGCTTCACTATCGGGTCCATAGCCACCTGGCCGAATAAGGTAATTTCTTGGGCCAGAATCGCTAGCTGCAGCAGCAGCTGCAGCAGCAGCATTGGGTCCTGAGCGTCGTCCATCATTTCCTGAGCCAGCAGAGCTTGCAGCAGCAGCTGCAGCTTCACTATTAGGTCCATAGCCACCTGGCCCAAGTAGGTAATTTCCTGAGCCTCGTCCATCATTTCCTGAGCTAGCTGAGCTTGCAGAAGCAGCAGCATCTGCAGCTGGTGAGTCATCATTGCCTTCAATCACTATAATGTTTCGTCCATATGGAGCGTAGAGGCTGTCAAGTCCTTCTGGTCCATAGCCACCTGGCCCAAGTAGGTAATTTCCTGAGCCTCGTCCATCATTTCCTGAGCTAGCTGAGCTTGCAGCAGCAGCTGCAGCTTCACTATTAGGTCCATAGCCACCTGGCCCAAGTAGATAGTTTCCTGAGCCTCGTCCATCATTTCCTGAGCTAGCTGAGCTTGCAGAAGCAGCTGCAGCTGCAGCGTTTAGTCCAGAGCCTCCTGGCCCAACAAGGTAATTTCTTGGGCCTCGTCCATCATTTCCTGAGCTAGCTGAGCTTGCAGCAGCAGCTGCAGCTTCACTATCGGGTCCATAGCCACCTGGCCCAAGTAGGTAATTTCCTGAGCCTCGTCCATCATTTCCTGAGCTAGCTGAGCTTGCAGCAGCAGCTGCAGCTTCACTATCGGGTCCATAGCCACCTGGCCGGACAAGGTAATTTCTTGGGCCAGATTCGCTTGCTGCAGCAGCAGCAGAGGCAGCTGAACCAGAGCTAGGTCCATATTCATCTGAATCTTGTCCATAATATCCTGGCCATGATCCAATAGGTCCATAGCCACCTGGCCCAAGTAGATAATTTCCTGAGCCTCGTCCATCATTTCCTGAGCTAGCTGAGCTTGCAGCAGCAGCTGCAGCTGCAGCGTTGGGTCCAGAGCCTCCTGGCCCAACAAGGTAATTTCTTGGGCCTCGTCCATCATTTCCTGAGCTAGCTGAGCTTGCAGCAGCAGCTGCAGCTTCACTATCGGGTCCATAGCCAACTGGCCGAACAAGGTAATTTCTTGGGCCAGATTCGCTAGCTGCAGCAGCAGCTGCAGCAGCAGCATTGGGTCCTGAGCGTCGTCCATTATTTCCTGAGCCAGCTGAGCTTGCAGCAGCAGCTGCAGCTTCACTATTAGGTCCATAGCCACCTGGCCCAAGTAGGTAATTTCCTCGTCCATCATTTCCTGAGCTAGCTGAGCTTGCAGAAGCAGCAGCATCTGCAGCTGGTGAGTCATCATTGCCTTCAATCACTATAATGTTTCGTCCATATGGAGCGTAGAGGCTGTCAAGTCCTTCTGGTCCATAGCCACCCGGCCCAAGTAGGTAATTTCCTGAGCCTCGTCCATCATTTCCTGAGCTAGCTGAGCTTGCAGCAGCAGCTGCAGCTTCACTATTAGGTCCATAGCCACCTGGCCCAAGTAGATAGTTTCCTGAGCCTCGTCCATCATTTCCTGAGCTAGCTGAGCTTGCAGCAGCAGCTGCAGCTTCACTATCGGGTCCATAGCCACCTGGCCCAACAAGGTAATTTCTTGGGCCTCGTCCATCATTTCCTGAGCTAGCTGAGCTTGCAGCAGCAGCTGCAGCTTCACTATCGGGTCCATAGCCACCTGGCCCAAGTAGGTAATTTCTTGGGCCAGATTCGCTTGCTGCAGCAGCAGCTGCAGCAGCAGCATTGGGTCCTGAGCGTCGTCCATCATTTCCTGAGCCAGCTGAGCTTGCAGCAGCAGCTGCAGCTTCACTATTAGGTCCATAGCCACCTGGCCCAAGTAGATAATTTCCTGAGCCTCGTCCATCATTTCCTGAGCTAGCTGAGCTTGCAGCAGCAGCTGCAGCTGCAGCGTTGGGTCCAGAGCCTCCTGGCCCAACAAGGTAATTTCTTGGGCCTCGTCCATCATTTCCTGAGCTAGCTGAGCTTGCAGCAGCAGCTGCAGCTTCACTATCGGGTCCATAGCCAACTGGCCGAACAAGGTAATTTCTTGGGCCAGATTCGCTAGCTGCAGCAGCAGCTGCAGCAGCAGCATTGGGTCCTGAGCGTCGTCCATTATTTCCTGAGCCAGCTGAGCTTGCAGCAGCAGCTGCAGCTTCACTATTAGGTCCATAGCCACCTGGCCCAAGTAGGTAATTTCCTCGTCCATCATTTCCTGAGCTAGCTGAGCTTGCAGAAGCAGCAGCATCTGCAGCTGGTGAGTCATCATTGCCTTCAATCACTATAATGTTTCGTCCATATGGAGCGTAGAGGCTGTCAAGTCCTTCTGGTCCATAGCCACCCGGCCCAAGTAGGAAATTTCCTGAGCCTCGTCCATCATTTCCTGAGCTAGCTGAGCTTGCAGCAGCAGCTGCAGCTTCACTATTAGGTCCATAGCCACCTGGCCCAAGTAGATAGTTTCCTGAGCCTCTTCCATCATTTCCTGAGCTAGCTGAGCTTGCAGCAGCAGCTGCAGCTTCACTATCGGGTCCATAGCCACCTGGCCCAACAAGGTAATTTCTTGGGCCTCGTCCATCATTTCCTGAGCTAGCTGAGCTTGCAGCAGCAGCTGCAGCTTCACTATCGGGTCCATAGCCACCTGGCCCAAGTAGGTAATTTCTTGGGCCAGATTCGCTTGCTGCAGCAGCAGCTGCAGCAGCAGCATTGGGTCCTGAGCGTCGTCCATCATTTCCTGAGCCAGCTGAGCTTGCAGCAGCAGCTGCAGCTTCACTATTAGGTCCATAGCCACCTGGCCCAAGTAGATAATTTCCTGAGCCTCGTCCATCATTTCCTGAGCTAGCTGAGCTTGCAGCAGCAGCTGCAGCTGCAGCGTTGGGTCCAGAGCCTCTTGGCCCAACAAGGTAATTTCTTGGGCCTCGTCCATCATTTCCTGAGCTGGCTGAGCTTGCAGCAGCAGCTGCAGCTTCACTATTGGGTCCATAGCCACCTGGCCCAACAAGGTAATTTCTTGGGCCAGAATCGCTTGCTGCAGCAGCAGCAGAGGCAGCTGAAGAACCAGAGCGAGGTCCATATTCATCTGAATCTTGTCCATAATATCCTGGCCATGATCCAACATCTCGTAGTCCATTATTTCCTAAACCAGCTGAGCTTGCAGCAGCAGCTGCAGCTTCACTATCGGGTCCATAGCCACCTGGCCGAACAAGGTAATTTCTTGGGCCAGATTCGCTAGCTGCAGCAGCAGCTGCAGCAGCAGCATTGGGTCCTGAGCGTTGTCCATTATTTCCTGAGCCAGCTGAGCTTGCAGCAGCAGCTGCAGCTTCACTATTAGGTCCATAGCCACCTGGCCCAAGTAGGTAATTTCCTGAGCCTCGTCCATCATTTCCTGAGCTAGCTGAGCTTGCAGAAGCAGCAGCATCTGCAGCTGGTGAGTCATCATTGCCTTCAATCACTATAATGTTTCGTCCATATGGAGCGTAGAGGCTGTCAAGTCCTTCTGGTCCATAGCCACCCGGCCCAAGTAGGTAATTTCCTGAGCCTCGTCCATCATTTCCTGAGCTGGCTGAGCTTGCAGCAGCAGCTGCAGCTTCACTATTAGGTCCATAGCCACCTGGCCCAAGTAGATAGTTTCCTGAGCCTCGTCCATCATTTCCTGAGCTAGCTGAGCTTGCAGCAGCAGCTGCAGCTGCAGCGTTGGGTCCAGAGCCTCTTGGCCCAACAAGGTAATTTCTTGGGCCTCGTCCATCATTTCCTGAGCTAGCTGAGCTTGCAGCAGCAGCTGCAGCTTCACTATTGGGTCCATAGCCACCTAGTCCAACAAGGTAATTTCTTGGGCCAGAATCGCTTGCTGCAGCAGCAGCAGAGGCAGCTGAACCAGAGCTAGGTCCATATTCATCTGAATCTTGTCCATAATATCCTGGCCATGATCCAACATCTCGTTGTCCATTATTTCCTAAACCAGCTGAGCTTGCAGCAGCAGCTGCAGCTTCACTATTAGGTCCATAGCCACCTGGCCCAAGTAGGTAATTTCCTGAGCCTCGTCCATCATTTCCTGAGCTAGCTGAGCTTGCAGAAGCAGCAGCATCTGCAGCTGGTGAGTCATCATTGCCTTCAATCACTATAATGTTTCGTCCATATGGAGCGTAGAGGCTGTCAAGTCCTTCTGGTCCATAGCCACCTGGCCCAAGTAGGTAATTTCCTGAGCCTCGTCCATCATTTCCTGAGCTAGCTGAGCTTGCAGCAGCAGCTGCAGCTTCACTATTAGGTCCATAGCCACCTGGCCCAAGTAGATAGTTTCCTGAGCCTCGTCCATCATTTCCTGAGCTAGCTGAGCTTGCAGCAGCAGCTGCAGCTTCACTATCGGGTCCATAGCCACCTGGCCGGACAAGGTAATTTCTTGGGCCAGATTCGCTTGCTGCAGCAGCAGCTGCAGCAGCAGCATTGGGTCCTGAGCGTAGTCCATCATTTCCTGAACTAGCTGAGCTTGCAGCAGCAGCTGCAGCTTCACTATCGGGTCCATAGCCACCTGGCCGGACAAGGTAATTTCTTGGGCCAGATTCGCTTGCTGCAGCAGCAGCTGCAGCAGCAGCATTGGGTCCTGAGCGTCGTCCATCATTTCCTGAGCCAGCTGAGCTTGCAGCAGCAGCTGCAGCTTCACTATCGGGTCCATAGCCACCTGGCCGAATAAGGTAATTTCTTGGGCCAGAATCGCTAGCTGCAGCAGCAGCTGCAGCAGCAGCATTGGGTCCTGAGCGTCGTCTATCATTTCCTGAGCCAGCTGAGCTTGCAGCAGCAGCTGCAGCTTCACTATTAGGTCCATAGCCACCTGGCCCAAGTAGGTAATTTCCTGAGCCTCGTCCATCATTTCCTGAGCTAGCTGAGCTTGCAGCAGCAGCTGCAGCTTCACTATTGGGTCCATAGCCACCTAGTCCAACAAGGTAATTTCTTGGGCCAGAATCGCTTGCTGCAGCAGCAGCAGAGGCAGCTGAACCAGAGCTAGGTCCATATTCATCTGAATCTTGTCCATAATATCCTGGCCATGATCCAACATCTCGTAGTCCATTATTTCCTAAACCAGCTGAGCTTGCAGCAGCAGCTGCAGCTTCACTATCGGGTCCATAGCCACCTGGCCGAATAAGGTAATTTCTTGGGCCAGAATCGCTAGCTGCAGCAGCAGCTGCAGCAGCAGCATTGGGTCCTGAGCGTCGTCCATCATTTCCTGAGCCAGCTGAGCTTGCAGCAGCAGCTGCAGCTTCACTATTAGGTCCATAGCCACCTGGCCCAAGTAGGTAATTTCCTGAGCCTCGTCCATCATTTCCTGAGCTAGCTGAGCTTGCAGAAGCAGCAGCATCTGCAGCTGGTGAGTCATCATTGCCTTCAATCACTATAATGTTTCGTCCATATGGAGCGTAGAGGCTGTCAAGTCCTTCTGGTCCATAGCCACCTGGCCCAAGTAGGTAATTTCCTGAGCCTCGTCCATCATTTCCTGAGCTAGCTGAGCTTGCAGCAGCAGCTGCAGCTTCACTATTAGGTCCATAGCCACCTGGCCCAAGTAGATAGTTTCCTGAGCCTCGTCCATCATTTCCTGAGCTAGCTGAGCTTGCAGAAGCAGCTGCAGCTGCAGCGTTGGGTCCAGAGCCTCCTGGCCCAACAAGGTAATTTCTTGGGCCTCGTCCATCATTTCCTGAGCTAGCTGAGCTTGCAGCAGCAGCTGCAGCTGCAGCGTTGGGTCCAGAGCCTCTTGGCCCAACAAGGTAATTTCTTGGGCCTCGTCCATCATTTCCTGAGCTAGCTGAGCTTGCAGCAGCAGCTGCAGCTTCACTATTGGGTCCATAGCCACCTAGTCCAACAAGGTAATTTGTTGGGCCAGAATCGCTTGCTGCAGCAGCAGCAGAGGCAGCTGAACCAGAGCTAGGTCCATATTCATCTGAATCTTGTCCATAATATCCTGGCCATGATCCAACATCTCGTTGTCCATTATTTCCTAAACCAGCTGAGCTTGCAGCAGCAGCTGCAGCTTCACTATCGGGTCCATAGCCACCTGGCCGAATAAGGTAATTTCTTGGGCCAGAATCGCTAGCTGCAGCAGCAGCTGCAGCAGCAGCATTGGGTCCTGAGCGTCGTCCATCATTTCCTGAGCCAGCTGAGCTTGCAGCAGCAGCTTCAGCTTCACTATTAGGTCCATAGCCACCTGGCCCAAGTAGGTAATTTCCTGAGCCTCGTCCATCATTTCCTGAGCTAGCTGAGCTTGCAGAAGCAGCAGCATCTGCAGCTGGTGAGTCATCATTGCCTTCAATCACTATAATGTTTCGTCCATATGGAGCGTAGAGGCTGTCAAGTCCTTCTGGTCCATAGCCACCTGGCCCAAGTAGGTAATTTCCTGAGCCTCGTCCATCATTTCCTGAGCTAGCTGAGCTTGCAGCAGCAGCTGCAGCTTCACTATTAGGTCCATAGCCACCTGGCCCAAGTAGATAGTTTCCTGAGCCTCGTCCATCATTTCCTGAGCTAGCTGAGCTTGCAGAAGCAGCTGCAGCTGCAGCGTTGGGTCCAGAGCCTCCTGGCCCAACAAGGTAATTTCTTGGGCCTCGTCCATCATTTCCTGAGCTAGCTGAGCTTGCAGCAGCAGCTGCAGCTGCAGCGTTGGGTCCAGAGCCTCTTGGCCCAACAAGGTAATTTCTTGGGCCTCGTCCATCATTTCCTGAGCTAGCTGAGCTTGCAGCAGCAGCTGCAGCTGCAGCGTTGGGTCCAGAGCCTCTTGGCCCAACAAGGTAATTTCTTGGGCCTCGTCCATCATTTCCTGAGCTAGCTGAGCTTGCAGCAGCAGCTGCAGCTTCACTATTGGGTCCATAGCCACCTAGTCCAACAAGGTAATTTGTTGGGCCAGAATCGCTTGCTGCAGCAGCAGCAGAGGCAGCTGAACCAGAGCTAGGTCCATATTCATCTGAATCTTGTCCATAATATCCTGGCCATGATCCAACATCTCGTTGTCCATTATTTCCTAAACCAGCTGAGCTTGCAGCAGCAGCTGCAGCTTCACTATCGGGTCCATAGCCACCTGGCCGAATAAGGTAATTTCTTGGGCCAGAATCGCTAGCTGCAGCAGCAGCTGCAGCAGCAGCATTGGGTCCTGAGCGTCGTCCATCATTTCCTGAGCCAGCTGAGCTTGCAGCAGCAGCTTCAGCTTCACTATTAGGTCCATAGCCACCTGGCCCAAGTAGGTAATTTCCTGAGCCTCGTCCATCATTTCCTGAGCTAGCTGAGCTTGCAGAAGCAGCAGCATCTGCAGCTGGTGAGTCATCATTGCCTTCAATCACTATAATGTTTCGTCCATATGGAGCGTAGAGGCTGTCAAGTCCTTCTGGTCCATAGCCACCTGGCCCAAGTAGGTAATTTCCTGAGCCTCGTCCATCATTTCCTGAGCTAGCTGAGCTTGCAGCAGCAGCTGCAGCTTCACTATTAGGTCCATAGCCACCTGGCCCAAGTAGATAGTTTCCTGAGCCTCGTCCATCATTTCCTGAGCTAGCTGAGCTTGCAGAAGCAGCTGCAGCTGCAGCGTTGGGTCCAGAGCCTCCTGGCCCAACAAGGTAATTTCTTGGGCCTCGTCCATCATTTCCTGAGCTAGCTGAGCTTGCAGCAGCAGCTGCAGCTGCAGCGTTGGGTCCAGAGCCTCTTGGCCCAACAAGGTAATTTCTTGGGCCTCGTCCATCATTTCCTGAGCTAGCTGAGCTTGCAGCAGCAGCTGCAGCTTCACTATTGGGTCCATAGCCACCTAGTCCAACAAGGTAATTTCTTGGGCCAGAATCGCTTGCTGCAGCAGCAGCAGAGGCAGCTGAACCAGAGCTAGGTCCATATTCATCTGAATCTTGTCCATAATATCCTGGCCATGATCCAACATCTCGTTGTCCATTATTTCCTAAACCAGCTGAGCTTGCAGCAGCAGCTGCAGCTTCACTATCGGGTCCATAGCCACCTGGCCGAATAAGGTAATTTCTTGGGCCAGAATCGCTAGCTGCAGCAGCAGCTGCAGCAGCAGCATTGGGTCCTGAGCGTCGTCCATCATTTCCTGAGCCAGCTGAGCTTGCAGCAGCAGCTTCAGCTTCACTATTAGGTCCATAGCCACCTGGCCCAAGTAGGTAATTTCCTGAGCCTCGTCCATCATTTCCTGAGCTAGCTGAGCTTGCAGAAGCAGCAGCATCTGCAGCTGGTGAGTCATCATTGCCTTCAATCACTATAATGTTTCGTCCATATGGAGCGTAGAGGCTGTCAAGTCCTTCTGGTCCATAGCCACCTGGCCCAAGTAGGTAATTTCCTGAGCCTCGTCCATCATTTCCTGAGCTAGCTGAGCTTGCAGCAGCAGCTGCAGCTTCACTATTAGGTCCATAGCCACCTGGCCCAAGTAGATAGTTTCCTGAGCCTCGTCCATCATTTCCTGAGCTAGCTGAGCTTGCAGCAGCAGCTGCAGCTTCACTATCGGGTCCATAGCCACCTGGCCGGACAAGGTAATTTCTTGGGCCTCGTCCATCATTTCCTGAACTAGCTGAGCTTGCAGCAGCAGCTGCAGCTTCACTATCGGGTCCATAGCCACCTGGCCGGACAAGGTAATTTCTTGGGCCAGATTCGCTTGCTGCAGCAGCAGCTGCAGCAGCAGCATTGGGTCCTGAGCGTCGTCCATCATTTCCTGAGCCAGCTGAGCTTGCAGCAGCAGCTGCAGCTTCACTATCGGGTCCATAGCCACCTGGCCGAATAAGGTAATTTCTTGGGCCAGAATCGCTAGCTGCAGCAGCAGCTGCAGCAGCAGCATTGGGTCCTGAGCGTCGTCCATCATTTCCTGAGCCAGCTGAGCTTGCAGCAGCAGCTGCAGCTTCACTATTAGGTCCATAGCCACCTGGCCCAAGTAGGTAATTTCCTGAGCCTCGTCCATCATTTCCTGAGCTAGCTGAGCTTGCAGAAGCAGCAGCATCTGCAGCTGGTGAGTCATCATTGCCTTCAATTACTATAATGTTTCGTCCATATGGAGCGTAGAGGCTGTCAAGTCCTTCTGGTCCATAGCCCCCTGGCCCAAGTAGGTAATTTCCTGAGCCTCGTCCATCATTTCCTGAGCTAGCTGAGCTTGCAGAAGCAGCTGCAGCTGCAGCGTTGGGCCCAGAGACACCTGGCCCAACAAGGTAATTTCTTGGGCCTCGTCCATCATTTCCTGAGCTAGCTGAGCTTGCAGCAGCAGCTGCAGCTGCAGCGTTGGGTCCAGAGACACCTGGCCCAACAAGGTAATTTCTTGGGCCTCGTCCATCATTTCCTGAGCTAGCTGAGCTTTCAGCAGCAGCTGCAGCTTCACTATTAGGTCCATAGCCGCCTGGCCCAAGTAGGTAATTTCCTGAGCCTCGTCCATCATTTCCTGAGCTAGCTGAGCTTGCAGCAGCAGCTGCAGCTTCACTATCGGGTCCATAGCCGCCTGGCCCAAGTAGGTAATTTCCTGAGCCTCGTCCATCATTTCCTGAGCTAGCTGAGCTTGCAGCAGCAGCTGCAGCTTCACTATCGGGTCCATAGCCACCTGGCCCAACAAGGTAATTTCTTGGGCCTCGTCCATCATTTCCTGAGCTAGCTGAGCTTGCAGCAGCAGCTGCAGCTTCACTATCGGGTCCATAGCCACCTGGCCCAAGTAGGTAATTTCTTGGGCCAGATTCGCTTGCTGCAGCAGCAGCTGCAGCAGCAGCATTGGGTCCTGAGCGTCGTCCATCATTTCCTGAGCCAGCTGAGCTTGCAGCGGCAGCTGCAGCTTCACTATTAGGTCCATAGCCACCTGGCCCAAGTAGATAGTTTCCTGAGCCTCGTCCATCATTTCCTGAGCTAGCTGAGCTTGCAGAAGCAGCTGCAGCTGCAGCGTTGGGTCCAGAGCCTCCTGGCCCAACAAGGTAATTTCTTGGGCCTCGTCCATCATTTCCTGAGCTAGCTGAGCTTGCAGAAGCAGCTGCAGCTGCAGCGTTGGGTCCAGAGCCTCCTGGCCCAACAAGGTAATTTCTTGGGCCTCGTCCATCATTTCCTGAGCTAGCTGAGCTTGCAGCAGCAGCTGCAGCTGCAGCGTTGGGTCCAGAGCCTCTTGGCCCAACAAGGTAATTTCTTGGGCCTCGTCCATCATTTCCTGAGCTGGCTGAGCTTGCAGCAGCAGCTGCAGCTTCACTATTGGGTCCATAGCCACCTGGCCCAACAAGGTAATTTCTTGGGCCAGAATCGCTTGCTGCAGCAGCAGCAGAGGCAGCTGAAGAACCAGAGCCATATTCATCTGAATCTTGTCCATAATATCCTGGCCATGATCCAACATCTCGTAGTCCATTATTTCCTAAACCAGCTGAGCTTGCAGCAGCAGCTGCAGCTTCACTATCGGGTCCATAGCCACCTGGCCGAACAAGGTAATTTCTTGGGCCAGATTCGCTAGCTGCAGCAGCAGCTGCAGCAGCAGCATTGGGTCCTGAGCGTCGTCCATTATTTCCTGAGCCAGCTGAGCTTGCAGCAGCAGCTGCAGCTTCACTATTAGGTCCATAGCCACCTGGCCCAAGTAGGTAATTTCCTGAGCCTCGTCCATCATTTCCTGAGCTAGCTGAGCTTGCAGAAGCAGCAGCATCTGCAGCTGGTGAGTCATCATTGCCTTCAATCACTATAATGTTTCGTCCATATGGAGCGTAGAGGCTGTCAAGTCCTTCTGGTCCATAGCCACCCGGCCCAAGTAGGTAATTTCCTGAGCCTCGTCCATCATTTCCTGAGCTGGCTGAGCTTGCAGCAGCAGCTGCAGCTTCACTATTAGGTCCATAGCCACCTGGCCCAAGTAGATAGTTTCCTGAGCCTCGTCTATCATTTCCTGAGCTAGCTGAGCTTGCAGCAGCAGCTGCAGCTTCACTATCGGGTCCATAGCCACCTGGCCCAACAAGGTAATTTCTTGGGCCTCGTCCATCATTTCCTGAACTAGCTGAGCTTGCAGCAGCAGCTGCAGCTTCACTATCGGGTCCATAGCCACCTGGCCGGACAAGGTAATTTCTTGGGCCAGATTCGCTTGCTGCAGCAGCAGCTGCAGCAGCAGCATTGGGTCCTGAGCGTCGTCCATCATTTCCTGAGCCAGCTGAGCTTGCAGCAGCAGCTGCAGCTTCACTATCGGGTCCATAGCCACCTGGCCGAATAAGGTAATTTCTTGGGCCAGAATCGCTAGCTGCAGCAGCAGCTGCAGCAGCAGCATTGGGTCCTGAGCGTCGTCCATCATTTCCTGAGCCAGCTGAGCTTGCAGCAGCAGCTGCAGCTTCACTATTAGGTCCATAGCCACCTGGCCCAAGTAGGTAGTTTCCTGAGCCTCGTCCATCATTTCCTGAGCTAGCTGAGCTTGCAGAAGCAGCAGCATCTGCAGCTGGTGAGTCATCATTGCCTTCAATCACTATAATGTTTCGTCCATATGGAGCGTAGAGGCTGTCAAGTCCTTCTGGTCCATAGCCCCCTGGCCCAAGTAGGTAATTTCCTGAGCCTCGTCCATCATTTCCTGAGCTAGCTGAGCTTGCAGAAGCAGCTGCAGCTGCAGCGTTGGGTCCAGAGACACCTGGCCCAACAAGGTAATTTCTTGGGCCTCGTCCATCATTTCCTGAGCTAGCTGAGCTTGCAGCAGCATCTGCAGCTGCAGCGTTGGGTCCAGAGACACCTGGCCCAACAAGGTAATTTCTTGGGCCTCGTCCATCATTTCCTGAGCTAGCTGAGCTTGCAGCAGCAGCTGCAGCTTCTCTATTAGGTCCATAGCCACCTGGCCCAAGTAGGTAATTTCCTGAGCCTCGTCCATCATTTCCTGAGCTAGCTGAGCTTGCAGAAGCAGCTGCAGCTGCAGCGTTGGGTCCAGAGACACCTGGCCCAACAAGGTAATTTCTTGGGCCTCGTCCACCATTTCCTGAGCTAGCTGAGCTTGCAGCAGCAGCTGCAGCTTCACTATCGGGTCCATAGCCACCTGGCCCAAGTAGGTAATTTCCTGAGCCTCGTCCATCATTTCCTGAGCTAGCTGAGCTTGCAGCAGCAGCTGCAGCTTCACTATCGGGTCCATAGCCACCTGGCCGGACAAGGTAATTTCTTGGGCCTCTTCCATCATTTCCTGAGCTAGCTGAGCTTGCAGCAGCAGCTGCAGCTTCACTATCGGGTCCATAGCCACCTGGCCGGACAAGGTAATTTCTTGGGCCAGATTCGCTTGCTGCGGCAGCAGCTGCAGCAGCAGCATTGGGTCCTGAGCGTCGTCCATCATTTCCTGAGCCAGCTGAGCTTGCAGCAGCAGCTGCAGCTTCGCTATTAGGTCCATAGCCACCTGGCCCAAGTAGATAATTTCCTGAGCCTCGTCCATCATTTCCTGAGCTAGCTGAGCTTGCAGTAGCAGCTGCAGCTTCACTATCGGGTCCATAGCCACCTGGCCGGACAAGGTAATTTCTTGGGCCAGATTCGCTTGCTGCAGCAGCAGCTGCAGCAGCAGCATTGGGTCCATGTCTGGAACTTGATTGTATATTTTCCGGCACCACAGTTACAATATCATCTTGTTCGGTGACAGTTTCATCGCCTTTCTCATCAATCTTCATGACAAAGGTTTTAATAATCATCTCATTATGCTTGGCCTTTTCCGGGGACTTTCCTTTAAACAGTTTTAGTTTGTGTTCTTTAGTTACCATGTTTCCATTTCTGCTTGATACGATTTCAGTATCATTTTCATATGTTTCTTCGAGGCCACGAAGATTTATGAAATCATTGTTGCTGTTTGATGAAGCTGCTGACGATGCTGAATTGATCTCCGCAGATATGTACTGAGAACAAAATTACACAGCATAAAATAAATCTTGGCTTAACAATGATTTATAAACTAAAATTCAATATTTAAAGATGTTTCTCGAATGGAACTGAAAAATAGAAACTACAAGTTTCTTATAAGACCTCTGCATTGTTTTATTGTTTTGCGAGATGATTGGAAAAAATATAAAAAAATCGTTCTAGATTAACATTGCGAATAAACAAAAATATCAAAACTGTATACAAAACAAGTTGGTTTGTAGTTAACGGCATACAAAAGTTAATTCTATTTTATTCAGACATTATATTTATTTGTAAAATGCCTCTCGCAGTAAAATAATACTTCGCTATTCTGAATAAACACTAATAGACATGGTAAATTGAAATCAATTGGAGTTGGCTTTTAACCAACGTTCCTTCATTCACTTGTGCACCGTTTTTTTCTTGGATGTTCTGCCTTATTTTCATGACCTGATACCTGGTAGAGGTATGGTGGCACTGAAAACTGTCTTGTGACTGGTTATAAATTTATTTATAACTAG
This sequence comes from Perizoma affinitatum, assembly GCA_961405105.1. Lineage (NCBI taxonomy): Eukaryota > Metazoa > Arthropoda > Insecta > Lepidoptera > Geometridae > Perizoma > Perizoma affinitatum. Next base: position 8,092,957 of record OY560205.1, on the reverse strand, counting down.
GACAAAGATGATCTTTCAATGCAGAAAAATAATAAAATATATTGTTGTTCTTACCTGCAGAGCGCAGAAGAGGATCACAATGGTTGTGCCTCTCATTTTGAGAGTTGGAACCGAACTGATGCCAATACTGAATCTTCTTACCTTTTTATACGAAAAGCTGAGCAACATATTTGCGTCAAATGTGAAATAAAACAATTGGAAACTCGATTATTTCAAATATTGACTTTTAAAAATTAAGTCCTTTACAACTAGAACAAAGACTAAGTTGCATCGTGAGATGGAACAAAAGAAAATAATTATATCTTCATTCATACCGATAGGTTGACAAAAGCTGGTTTAAGAATCAATAAAATCTTTTGTGGAAAATTTCAATGTCAACATAATGTAATATTTTTGAACCATTTGCTACTTGGGTTAGTACATATACGCATACGCATTTAGATACCTTTCTGGCCCAGCAATCACGCACGTGACGCAAGGAATATTTAGTCTAAATACCTGTGTTTAGGGTTAGAAGTGAATTGTTGAAAATTTTAAAAACTATATGTTTAAAAATTTAACCTGTGTGTTTAAAAATTTGAGAGCGTGTTTTTTTTAAACCCCTACTTGTTTTCCATCTTCTATTACTTCTATTATACTCCCTTATGACTTATAAACGCCAGTTTCGACGCAACAGTTGCAGGTTCGATTTCCGCTGTAGGACAAATGTTCACATGTTCTGCAGATATTTGTTCCGGTTCTGGGTGTTGTGGTACCACGGTACTCGTAGATACCGAAAAATCTAGTGGGACAGGACTATGTATCTGCTTGTTGGGTGAATAAAAATCCAAAATGGCTCTGTACGTCGCAAATAGGTAATTAATGGTGGCTTATTCCATAAATCCGCTACGATAAGACACTGCGAAGGGGATTTCTGGACTTTTTGACCAGAAACCTCCATCTAGTACTTAAAAGGGAAACAAAGGGGATTTTTGGATAAGAGTTCCAGAAATCCCTGATCCATTTTTTTAACACTAAAATAGCTAGCATTTTGGTGTTACTGTAAGCTTGCTATTTTCTGAAATAAATACTTCTAATAATTCTAATTCTACACTGTAATATTTTTTTTAATCCAATACAGTTAACTGAAGATAATCACACAAGTCAGTCTTTATTTTTTATCATTAACGACTGCACTCTTTACTCACATATTTTTTTTTATCTATTTTCACCAGTATAGAAATAATAATCTTTCATATGTATATTTACAATACTAAACGAAATCTTGTATTCACGTTCAAATTATTAGCAACTGAAACTCCGATCGAAGGTCGCTTTCAGTTTCACTTTAATGAAGCGCTTTTTAATAAAAACCTTCAAATATTTTCCTAGCAGGTAGAGGAAAAGCCAATTGTTTGAAAAGGCGTGTCAACACATAAAATCGTAACCTTTAGTCGTAAACTGACCCTTAGTTGTCTGTGTCTCCTTCAGGGAACTTTAATTAAAGCTCGGCGAAGATTTATCACGTTCTTTGTTCGTTTGCTCGTCACCGATCCATTCTTGGTCACCTGTGGACATTTATCATTCCATTGTATCACTAAAATCTAGTTTAAGATTCTTTGTAGTGTTTGTTTTTTAATCCTGGTGTATGCAATAAAGAATTATCTATCAATCTATTTCATTTCTATGTAACCCCAGACGCAAAAAGAGGGGTGTTTAATGTGTATCTTTCCTGACTTGATGTTTTTATGAGTTAACTTGATCGAGTGATCATATATATGATTCAATAAAATCTGTTCAGCCATTTGAAGATCTTCAGCTCTTTTCTAGTAGAAGGGATGTGACTAGACTCTTAAATTTGAATAATTCGTATAGGGAATAAGGTGGGTAGGTCTAATTTTCACAAGTCAAAAGATGTTGCAATCGATCGAAATACACGTGGGTCGTGGGTTTCATGCAATTTAAGCGGGGTTGGCAACATTTGAAGTGCCTTTTTTAGATTTTATGAGATAGATTACACACCTAATGTAAAGAACGAAGTATATATTTTTATATCAGAGGTAAGTAGTTTGTTTGTTAGTTTGACTGTTACCATTTATGTCTCTCCAAGTGACACGATGTTTGCAATAAGTAATGTTTTTGTGGATTTATATATAAAATATTATTGAATAAATAACTGTAACGATATGACGTAACAACCTATCCATTTAACATTTAAAAGTAACTTCGAATATTATAAAGTGTCCTGAATTGCTAAGCAAAATTTACATAGATGTTCCACCTTAAAACACCAGATTCCATGCTCATAATTAAATAGCCGTAGTTGGTACAAACTAAGCATAAGCAAAATTCATTATTGTGGCGAGTATATGGACCCTGTCAAATTGGCGGTGGCAAAACAAAACAAACACGCTCAAGACTGTCTTCCCCATGGTAGACATCCTCAGATACATACTCAGTGAGTAGATCTTTGAGGATACTTAGTAGGGGGTACGTCAGAGATACGTTCAAACATTACACTTGGTTCACTTCGCGTTTTGCAAGTTATCATTCCACGTGACAGGTTGCAAGCCCATCGCCGCTTAAACTAAACATAAGCAAAATTCATTATTGTGGCGAGTAAGAGCCCTGTTAGATGCGGTGGCTTTGGCGGTGGCAATCAAAAGAAATAGTCGGTCAAGTGGATATCAAAGTTCTCATGAATGTGCTAGTCGCCACCGACATCGCACCAGATTGACCGGGTCTCAACAAGCTCTGTAAGCGAACATAGTTAAATCTTTTCTGCACTGGTGTAGACACGGCCAGGCAGCGATTGAGCAGAGAATTATGATAATAAACACAAATATATTGCTAAGGAGGCTGTTATTTTCTTATACTACTTTCCATAGAACATGTTAGCCAATCTGTGCAGGCTGTTCATACTTTGTTTATATCCAAGTTGTTTTAAAACAACGACGTTAGGTTAGGTTGGGGCACAGGTGTGTTGCTTTGGAGAGCCCGGAGCCCCTTGACATGCATCTAGGCCAGCCACCGGGGGGGTTTTAGTGAGTCCACGAGTCTGTGAACCTCACATAACCCCCTCAATGTGGTAGGGTATCTGTCAGCAGATTTCCACCTCGTCACAAAAAAAAAGGTTGGTGTGCCATGTCGATCAACCATCTCGTGTGCCTGTAGGCTGTGGTCGCTTATGGATCAGACGAATCCAGGGTGATCGGAAGCCTATGGGACGGTGTGACTCGTTTAAGCTCGACAATAACTTCTCCTACGCGGGATCTTATTATCGAGCAACTAATGGACTGACAGGTGTGAGGGGGGGCCTCCGCGTGTCCCTATGAGCAGCATGGGGCACTGTGGATGGGGCAAGCATGGTGGGCTCGTGGAGGAGCACCATGGTAGGGCCGGGGCGTCTAAACAAATACCACTTTGCACTTGCAGAAAGATTGAATTGTATGGAAATGACATTAGCCGTTGAAATGTAAAAGGTGAGGTGAGTTTCTTTCAAAAATATGCGTTAGCGTGATGGGAAAGCTGAGCGTGAATTATTTGTCTAGACCCCAGTACATTCACGCGAAAGACAACAACTTGACAATAATTTCTGTTTAATCGCCACCGCCATCGCAAGCCACGTTTTTGGTCCTTACCGAATATTGTTGGAGAACGTACAGAAGAGCATGTCAATACGCTATGGCCCTCAATTCATTACGTTTTTTGACCTTCTACTTTTTAATTATGCTTATCTGGCTGGGCCTTTCCGTCATATGTGTGAATATGTCTTCGAGTGATGTGCTGCCTTTAACAATTCACATCATGATCCAAAATGTATTTCAATATATGAAAACACATAGACAAGAGATTTTAAAATTACGCAATTTTTTTTTTCTTCGTGCATCACTTGACCGAACAAACAATGTAATCATTACATTGGAAGAAAATGTTAATCTACTTCTATCTTGTTTTTTTACATAATATTTATTCAAACTATATGTTTGTACATAAATATATATATATTTGTTTGTATATGCCTGCATATACAAAAATACAGTTGAATTAGCTAGCTATCTAAAGACCGTTGCAAATGATCTATAGATAGCTCAAATGATCCAGATCACCACCAGACGGAAGCGTTCCCAAAATACTGGCCGCATTGTCACGCTGAATGGCAATGCATTTGCGTTTACCCAGATAAGAGCTTTCAGCTACTTCTAATTGTCATATCGAAATGAAACTTTGTATCTATATGTAGTTCGGATGTCAATAATATAATTTGGTACCCTGGAGCTGATCTGATGATGGAGCCAGGAAGTGGATAGTAGAACTCTTCAGTGGCTACTAGTAAACCCCTCGAGTTTGGGCTCATATGATTCGTTTTGACGAGTCCAATAGATTTTGGTAACGAGGGTCTGATGATGGAGCTAGTAGGTGGGTAATAGAATTATTTTTTATAATTTTTAATGCGTAATAAAAGCATGTTTTTTAGTTTTTTTTTAACAAAATTCACATTTTTATTATTCAATATGGCATACGACCTTCCTGTTGGAAGCGGTTACAAGTCTTCGGACGCTTGCAATACCAGAGGTAAGACTCGCGCGTTGCCGACCCTGAGACATGACGGGTGAAAATTCTTATGTACCTGTAATTTCCCCGGCACCCTTCAAACTGGAACTCAGCAATGCGAGCATTACTGCTTTGCGGCAGAAATAGGCACTTCCCCGGACGAGCTCTAAAACAACTCTGACTTGTGGCAGATGTGCAGTGTGGAGTTGCTGTTGTGTGGTCCGTCTGGACTAACTAAAATGATAACTAAGTAGTATGAACAATTAATTAGTTAAGGGTAGGTTAGAACTGAATTATTTTTTAATGATTATGTCAAACTTAGACATCGTCTTAATGAAGTCTCTCAATCCAACACATGTTCTGATCTAAGTACAGTCATGGTAAGTCACGTAAGTATTTAAATAATAAAGGAACGTATGTGTAAATAGATTTTTTAGAAACCAGCAAAATTTATGTTTCACGATAGTTAAACGAGCTTTTATTTTAAAATAAGTGTTGATAAAATTAATGTGACAGCTGTTTTTTCGTTTTAAAGACACCGTTATTAGGTATCAAAAGAAAGGTCTTGATTATGTGATTTAAAAAACGTATACTTAAAATAAATGATTCCGTACCTAGGCGTACTTTGTTACAGAAATATATTTTTTTGGGGTTGTCCTTACCACACATTTTTAGTGTAGAAGTATTAAATAAAAGCTCGTTTAACTATCGTGAAACATAAATTTTGCTGGTTTCTAAAAATCTATTTACACATACGTATGTTTCCCCTTGTAAACCTTACTAGTTTTTTAATTTTTTTTATAAACATTTCATAATAAATACCTGCACGTTTTTCATCCAAAATGTTATTCCGGATTGGACATTATACTTTACTCGTTTTTAGAATTCAACAAAACGTAAATAGGTTCATGTCAATTACCTTCATCTATACCATATGCCTTTCGTGTCATAATCCATGGAGGAATAGGAATAAGTTTGTATGTAAGAATGCCACTTAAAAATGCAAGATTCGCACAGAGGGCAAAGTAGATTTATATTTTTATTTACATCGTTACGATATCTGTCGCTCACTGTACCGACGTCAAACGTTTTACACGTCTGTCATTAAAAAGTACTGTCGTCTTAATAATGATTCCGTTGAAAGGAAACCGTCATAAATTTGTCGAATCCGTCCCCGTCCATCCCACTAATCAGTTAGTTCAGGTAGCTATGAATGAAGCTACCTGAACCCTACCATAGAATAAACTATAGCAAATGGCACAGATTAAATAATATTACACGGTAAAAAAGAGTCTCACTTCGACAACAGACTAAAAAAGTCAGACTACTGACCTACTTTTCAATTCTATTATGAAACTGTGGTAGTCCTTAGCAGAGTGAAAATCAAAATACATTTATTCATTAAAATCACGAGGATCTTTTGGAAATGTGAATTTTACCTACTGCCTCTTCCTCCGCGAACAAGCCTGGATAGAAAGTTTTTTTTAAATGACTCTTTTTTAAAAGATTAGGTACATTTTTCATCGAGTTGAAGCAAATTCAATCCTAAGATTTTTTGTCATCTTAATAATCTGATTTCCTGGAAGTGTGTTATAAAAGCATACACCTTGTCCTAAACGATTTACTCACTTTATGGAGTCGACAAGTGATAACAGCGAGTTTATCTTTAAACTAAAATTATGAATTTCGCGAAAATTATTCTCCATCTATCCTGGACCTCGATGGCGCATAGCCAGCTGAGACGCAAGAGGTGCTGGTTCGAATCCGCTGTGGGGCACATGTTTACATGATTTTAGGTAGATACCCTCTAGAAGCGTCATATGCGTAAACACATATTTCTAACACACATTATGTTATATCACATATTTTTGAAGACGACGGAATAGGCGGCGGATTAATACGACACCTACTTGGTTATATTAACTTTTAAATTAAGGCTATTAGCAATCTGTTGCGGCATTATTTTGGTTGTTAGTTTAAAGTTGTTCGAACATTGTTTTTTTATTTATTTAAAGGTAGGTAATAACCGGAGGTGCCCGAAAAGGCACGAGTTAAGCATGATTATGGGATGGGTTCGACTCCCGTCGTGCGTCAAAAATGATTTCGCTTTTAATCGGAAAAAAAATCGTGAGGAAACCGGCATGTTCTAGAACAAAAAATCCTTAAACATCTGACAAGATTATAAAATAGTTCTCAATCAGTTTACATTATTTTTTATATTATAAATATTAATAATAAATAATGCTGGACCTTTTCACACAGCACCATCTAGCCCCGAACTAATCAGAGCTTTTGTTATGGGAACGATATAATACAGGGTAAAAAGGCGCTTCACCAAACCGAAATCTACATCTCATCTTAACGAGTAACATGGCAAGAAAGTAATTTCCCAAAACGACTTATAATTTAAGGCATAAAAAAAACATTTTTTTAGCTCGTTTCATATTACCTACTTAATGTATACTGAACGCGTGTCTGTGAGCGTGCTCTGGCACACGCAAAACTGTGATGTGTCTTTGATATTCATTGCCTTTTTGCAACACAAAATGCGAAAATTTTGATAATGTTTGTTCAGACGAATGTTTAATAATAACACTTGGAATTCAATTATTGTAAATCAATTCCTATATAAAAGCGATAAAAGGGTAATATTTCAAATTTTCAAAATGTTCACATACATTTTCAATATTGAATATTGAATAGTCGTGTATTCTACACGTTTCAAACGATCAAATGTCGGAACTGCAAATCGTGTCGTATCGTATCGGGGCAGAATCTGTGTTAGCAGTGTTCCCGAGAACCGATACGACAAACAAATCGAAAGTTCTTAGACAGTTGTCGCTATCCAATCTTGGTAATCTTGAAACGACAAATCGGAGGCAAGTTCTAAATTGGAAACAGTTCCAGTTGCGAGATCCTCACTAATTGGGATGTCCATTTAGAACTTTAACTAAGTTAGAACAAGATAGTACTTGGCAAATTGTCCACGATTTGAGAAGTTACGCGCGTCATCGAGTTTAGTCGACTAGATTTGAGCCTAGACACAGAATATGTAATAGTACCTATTAGGTAATAAACACCTACTTATTAGGCACATTAGGCTGGTTCAGACTATGCTAGTAGGTACTAAGTCAGTCAAGTTCCGAGTAACTTACTACCTACTTAACTAAACATCTACGAACTGTCTAGAATGCGTTCGCACTATTAGTCGAGCACATTTTATGTATTATATTACACATATTTATTGTGAGGATGGATCTCACAAACTTTCGCGTTTATGATAGTAGTATGTGTTTCCACGATTGCAGCGCTCCTACTGATTTGTGCCAATAAAACCTTTATAAAAACCAACCTTAAGGTCTCGTATGCAAAAAAAATACAATCCGATAAGCCGTTTCAGAGACTAGACAAACATACAAACAAAAATACTAAAAAAATCTTACGTCACACACATTACAGCTCCTGCCGTTGGTTAAAATCTCAATGGATAAAATGTTTTTCACAGATAATTGGGTTCAAACTCATAAAACATAACGATTGGAATTTTTTTTAACTAATTATGTCGGGAATCATTTTACCTACCAACTGTTTTTTTTAATTAATCGCTTTGTGTTTAAATATGAAATAGTACGTTTTCTCACTTGTTTTCTCTTATTCTAGTCGGAGATACTACCTAGCTCTCTAACAAGCCCAACTTGAATTTGACCATACCTCGGGACGTTACTAAACATCTGGCTAGTGATAAGCGCTTACTTTTTAGGGTTTCGTACAAGAAGGGTGATAAACGGGACCTTATTGATCGAGTGAGCGAAGCAAACAAAGGTCTCTGAATCTTCTTGGGTAAGCCTTGAAAAAAAACTTACACGTGACGAATTTTTTTATGTTGTTTGGTTTTGTAGTTTTTTATTCACAAGAAAATTAGAGTACTTTTTTGTACAAAAAAGGAAAAGTATACTTATGTCGTTTAAAGTGACCGTTTCTGAATTGCGCTACGGTACGGTTCCATTAAATGTTTGAAAAAAATTGCTAGTTCTGAATTTAGAAAGTATCTTGTTATGATGAGGTTATCGGCGACCTCGGTAGCGCGAAGAGCGAGTAGCCGGCCGAGACGCAAAAGGAGTGGATTCGATTCCCGCTGCGGGACAAAATGTTTGGGTATTTTGCAGACTATTCCTAGTCCAGGTGGTGTGGTACCATAGTACTTGTGGACATACCCACGACGGAAGAAATCCTAATGTGTAGGCATGTGTCTATTGGGTGTATATTTAATAATAATATATTAATAATCAAACTCTCATAATTATAATCATTCACTGACTTTAACAGCGTGGGTATCCTTTGTTTAGTGTTAAGGACAGGACTAACGTTAGTGACCTGCTAAGTTAGCGAGTGATTATGAATAAGGGGGTTTGAGTTTAGTGTAAACGGTATCACAGATTTCGGAACTAGATCTGTGTGTGTTACGGAACCCAAGTGCGCTAGTCTTACTCACACTTGACCGTTTTTCTAACGTCTTAAGAATAGGGTTGTCACCGTTCAGTTAATGCACATCCTGTTGATTTCTTGAAGCCAAAGACTGTGACGGCGCGTGCCTTAAACACAATTAACAGAGCGGAAGCTGTTTCTTATAATCTAGGGGATAGGGTACAGTTTGAATTGAAGTTCTTATGGAATCCATAGGGTTAGCACATTTATGGAAATTGGAGACTTCCGTTCGTGTGTAGAGCGCGTGTTGTGTTTTATGAAGCGCGGATATGCATATGACCAGGCCAGGTGGACACCGGCCATCAATTTAGTTTTTTTTTTTTCAAAAATCTAGTTATTTTTTACTTGTGATGTAAGGAGTATATGCGTTTTCCATGATAGGTTGTTTGTTTGTTTGTTTGCCTGTGACCATTTATCTCTGAAACGACATATCAGATTGTGATGCGGTTTTTCGCAATCGATTTATGTCTTCTGGAATGGTTCTTAGATTTATCGCCACAAGTTACTAGGGAGCGCTTGAATCGATGATGTGAAAACAAGGCAGAGGTTTCCAAATTTTTAAAAACTTATCTTGTAGTTAAAACTTTTCTATTAGGTTTCGAAAACAAAATCTTTTTTTTTTTTTACTTTTTGAAACCATATATTCGTTATTAAAGTCTCACTTGACCGCCTTATTTTGAATTTCAAGACGCATAACGTTCGAATAGACCACGGTTCTCAAATGAGGGGCCGCTGTCGTATTTAAATTTCGAAAAGTTATTCAATGTTCTCCTAAAAAACAGTTTCCTTTAAATAAAATAAAATGTTTTCTTTAAATAAAATCTGAAACCGGTGTAACTGAGTACTTGCGTGACATTGACATATCAAGATATCAACAAGCCGTAAAATGAGAGAATCAGCTTTCGTTTGACATAGTTAATTTGAATTTTGTTATTTAAAAGTGAGTTTTAATGTAAGTAATACCATAACCGTACGTAGAACAAATGACGGTTATGTGATTTAAAATAGAATTGATCAGAAACAATAGGTAACTACTTAATGTTTACCTTCGTTAATTTTGTATTGATGGTGCTTTGTGGCGTGAACTTGTGGTGAATAAATAACACCTGTATTCATAACGCTGTAAGAATAGATTTTTGCAAACATACCCACCACTTGAACCCACAAAATGTTCCTGAAATTACGAAACATCTAAAATTAATTTTAGATGTTTCGTAATTTCAGGAACATTTTTGAACCTACTTAAAAAATACGTTATTAAACTTTACAACAGCCACAGCACAACTGGACCAAAATTAAGAATTTTAAACAAAATTTAGTATCATTGCCAGTTTTAAGCAATTTATATGAGCGGCTGTCATAGAAATGATGTTTAATAATGAAAACTATCATATTCTGAAAAAATGGCCTAGGAAGGTTTAGTAACGATAGTTGAGAAAGGTATCTTGAGATGGTTTGGGCGTGTAGAAAGGATGAAAGAAGATTAATAAAACAAGTATATATACAAGGCGAGCGTGAATGGGATAGTTCGAAGGGGAAGGCCTCGGCGAACGTACACTGATCAAATTGGAGACATTCTAGAGAATGGCCAGGTCAAAAGTACACAAAATCACCGAGGTTGTATGAAGAATTTGATGAGGTTGAATGTGAAGTGAAAGAGGTATGCCAGGATCGTAGTGGAAATCCGTAATCTCTGCCTACCCCTCCGGGAAACAGGCGTGTCTATATGTATGTATGTATGACCTATATCTCGACCCGGTGAAGGAAAACATCGTGAGGAAACTGGCATGATTTAGAACTAAATCGTTTGAACATATGAGCTGTCTGTTATTGTTCCGATAAGCGACGAAGGGCTTTCAACCTGTCACGTGGGATGAAACGTAAGCATCTGCCAAATACATATAATGTGAATTAACTACTCTTTACGTGGTATCCTCAATGATTTGCGGTGGTACAAAGTATAGCTCTGAGGATGTCCATCATGTGGATTTGAGCGGTATGAAAGTTTTTTTTAAATGCTCAGTAATAACTATAGTTTTAGGTATTGATTCGATTTGTACCCACCATGCCTAGATTATATAAATATTTTCTAAGACATAAAACATGCGGGCCGCAGTTTGGTATCCTTTATAAGGGCGCGCGACGATATGACCGTTAAAATAAGCCACCGTGCAATACTTCCTACGACAGAGACGTATTGAGAAGGAGTCGAGACTATTTTTACTTGCGACGTAAGGAGCTTCTACATGCGTTTGCCGTAAGGGGCTGTTTGCTTGTACATATATTTGTCTGTGACCATTTATCTCCAAAATTATTTTGAAAAAATCGGGTTGTAATACAGATTTTGCAATCGATTGTATGACTCCAAGGATGTTCCTTGAATATATTTAAAACCCACAAGTCACTGCCAGGCGCTGCAATCGATAATGGAAAATCAAGGCAAAGGTTTTTTTTAACTTAATTTGATTTGTTCTCCTTTTTTACTATAATGTTTTTTTTTTGTTTATCGTCAAGCCTTTAATGCCTAATACGTCCCTGTTGTTAATCGTCTTTTATATTTACGAACAACAGAAATAATCGTGAAGAAAGCTCCCCTCAAAATAAACATTTTTGCTTACCTGGCCCTTCAATGAATGGTGCTTAACACAAGGCAGTATGAACTATTTTACTGCAGTCGAACCACTACATTTGGCTATGAACCTTGGCTAGTTTGCGAAGACTGTGGAGTTGTCTGTATATATTTAGTAAACATTTTTTTTATTTACAATAGCCCCTTACACGATGGACCGATGATATCTTAGAGGTTGCGGGAAGTTGGTGTTCAGATAGAGCCCAAGAGCATTTGTCATAGCACTATTTGGGGTACGCCTACGTCCAGATGTGGACTCTTAATGATGATGCCTGTAATGGCAATGTAAATATGTTACAAAATAAATAAATAAATGATAATGATGTTAAAGCCATTTTATTTGATGATTCAAAAACGTGTGCTATTCGGTTATAAGATAAAAGTGATAAAGAGCCGTAAAAAAGTATAGTTATTTATTTATTTAAAAAAATAAATAACCCATAAAAACTATAATTACATTAACTGATCGAGAAAGTTTGATAAATACTATTGTTTGTTGTGATTTCAATGAATAAAAACTTATTGACTTTGATTTTGACTGAACCCGGGGTCAATTTGATCATTCAACTACCAATATGAAACTATAAAAAAAACAGCTGTTCTAAAAAATATAGCGAACAAGAACGACTCCATTCCTGTCACAAATCAAAATCAACAGGCATCGAAGGGTCGAACCTAACGTCTTTTCGCCCTTCAAGACGATATGAGTTCCTTGTAGACCGCGGCACGAGCGCCCGGCTCCTTGCTCTTTACCAACAAACTTATTACAAATGCAAGGAATTCTCACAAAACAAAATTTACATTAGATATATAGGTTCCAAATAAGAACACAGTATTATAGTTCTTTTTATACATTTTTTTTTCTAGTGCTTAAAGTGACGACATTCCCGCCAATTTAGTAGTTCCATATTTGAATTTAGGTGTTTTTATAGATACATTTTATTGTTTGGTGCCGGTTAGTGTTGTGCAATAAATATAGTGATGTAAACAAAAGTCTGAAAAGGTGCTAATTTTTAAACTTATCATTAATTCTGTTATAAATAATTTTCAAGAGGATTGTTGGAGACCGAAGTTTTTTGGTGAGTGAATAGGAATAAAATATACCTACTAGCCTCTACCTACGGTTTTGCCTGCATGGTACCCAGATGAAAGTATCCTATGTGTTATTGTACGTCACGAACTAATCAATACCAAATTTCATTAAGCAACATTCTTTGTTTCTTACCAAAAGTAAGTATAGATTGATGATTTTTTATATCCCTAACTTGAGAAGTGATTGGATCCCCATACCCTATTTCACCCCCTTAAAGTTTTATTTTTGCGAAAAAAAGTAGCTTAAGCCCTTCTCCAAAGTTTTATCTATCTCTATACTAAAATTGGTTTAGCGGTGTAGGCATTATATATCATAATATAAGTTTGGATAACATTATAAGTATTTTGTTCTTATGTTATCCAAACTAATTCAACTTCGAAAATTTCCAGAAAAACATTATAAAAATCAGCGGTTGAACTACTCATTCTTAACTCTTTAGGGCAGGCCTATAAGGAGCAGTGGACTTCTACAAGCTGTTGATGTAAGTACCTACATTTCACACTTTCATTATTTACAGTGATTCAGAGACACAGATGGCAAAGTGCCAGAAGGTTAGATCTAGACTGTAAAAAATTTAGCTTCATAGTTTCCTTAGCATACAGTGACATCGAGAATCTAAGCTTTAAAAAGAAAACTTGACATTATCTCAGTGGCTTAGTATTTTGCTTCTTCATATGCAAATAAAATAACGTATGCAGTTAAGTATAAACAGTTCATGAATGGCCATGCAAAAATGAATTGAAGGTTCGATTCATAAAAATTAACAGAAATAATACGAAATCACGGGCCGCGTGACGTCATAATTGGCCGCGACACCCGCTTTCGCCCACTACGTAGGTAATTGGGGCGAACGCTCGCGGAACGCAAAAAACACGTTATTTTTAAACGTTTAAAACGAAATAAAAAAGTAATGAGTTATTGATTCCAGCGGGTCATTGCACCGCCGACCTTGTGATAAAGCGCAGTGTCAAGGACGCTTTTGTTTACGCGCGTTGCTCCATTGGTCAGAGTTTCTTTTTAAAAATAAATTTGGGTCGGAGCGGCTGTTTGAAGTTGCGGAAAAGTTAGGCTACATCATTTTATACGCCACAGTATATGCCACAAAACATTTTCACGGAATGCACGGACGTTTTATAAATCTTTATTTTTTAATTAGGTACACGGCAGAAATAAACTACCTAGCTCTGGAATGAATAATATGGCTTTATGGCAGTATGCTTAGCATCTGTATCTACCAAGACAACAGTTTTGTCTACGGAAGAGAAAATAAGACAAAAATACTTCTGTTTCTCCTTTCCGTCAAGAAGCAGTCCGTCAAGCACTGATGTGCTGTGTTCCAGTTTGAAGGGTATGGGTATGGGAACCACGCGAGTGCTACCTTTGGTATTGCAAGTGTCCATAGATTATGGTAAAAAAAAATGTCTTCTCTTCCGTCAACATAAACGACATCAAACTGAAGGTTCTCAAGCCAACTGAAAATATATTTTTTAGAACTATCCCTAAGCAGTGGCGTGGACGGATCCTTCTAGGAATGAAAATAATATATTTTTAGAAGTGTCTCTAGAGCCCCGCAGTCCATTTTCTTCGAATTCCTAACGGAAATAATATAAGAAACTAGGGTCCAGGAGGGTCCCACTAAGGCCATGGGAAAATCTAAGGATTGTGTGCCTAAAATTGTTATTCTCAACGCTTTTATTAAATAGCACATAAATAATATTTTATTATTTTTTTGTTACTTATTTGATGGTATTTTAGACGTCCTTAAACAAACATGTAGTGTAGCCAAAAACATCTTGAAAATGGAATCAATTAACCAGACTCGAGCCATTCGAATTTCAAATTTAGACATCGTAGCTCCGCCAGGGGTGACCAACCGCAGGGCCGCAAGAAGCCGTTTAATTGTCGCTGAGATTTACGACCCAGGGATGTGTTTGCCGAATTGAAAGTTGACTATAAATTAACCAGCTGACCGGCTTCGGGCAATGACTGCTAATGTAAATTGCTTAGTGATTTACTAGTCGTCTTTATGGAGCCAGATTTGGTTAATCCACCTAAGTAGATATTCTATAGGTTCTATGAGGCGCAATATCTGCATTGTTCTTTCTATATCGGGTAGAACGTGAATTTTCGCAGAATCAGAAAACATTCTGTTTTACGATCCCTCACTAAGCTTTAATTCCAGTCAAACGCCGATAACTGCGATACAAAAAGGAAAATTGCTACTACTCCAAATAAATGGTCCTTTTTTACAATTAATTTACTCTGTGGAATGCTTGGCTATAAACATTTTTTTGTTTTTTTGTAGCACAAAGTAGTCTAAAGGTACATCGTTAAAATTGCAAAAATATTCTCATTTCGCGCTCTCAAACTTAAACAACCGCAAAACAATCCGTTTCAAAGTTCCTTACAAAACTCATCGTAAAGTACCTTGTAAGTACTTACTTACTTAAGGAACAGGCTTCCCGCCCTTCTTTGTCGAGAACAAAGCTCATTCCTTTTTCAAATTAGAATCTTAAAAGTTTAGGGATCATAAAAAATATTGCGTGATCTCTTTTACTCCAGTTAACGACATCTTATATCGCACCTTTTTATAGCAACCTTTTTTAAAATAAAAGGCCAGGAAATAAAAACTTCGATTCGTTTTAATGCAAACAAAGGTCTCATAGAAAAGTCATAAACGGACTTTAGATTTATCCCCAAACATTATAAGAGGACAATGTTTCGTCACAACTCGTCACCATCAAAAAAGGATGACAATATTCCTAAACAAAATGTGAGACTTCTAAATCTTCATTTATTTGAATAAACACAAGACATCCAGACTGAACATTCAAAAACAAGCTCTATTCACTAACATTACTAAAGCTTTTTAAATACAGAAAAGCGTGGTCCTTACGACAAAACGTTTGCTGGTATAGAAAGTTTTTATTTATTGCTGCCAGACCATTTCATTTTAAGGGCGTTCGAAATTTAACCTAAATGGATTGCGTCATAAGGTTGATATTGGATTAAGTTAAGTCGGGCAATAATAAAAACGTTCGGAATTCAAACTTATTCGAAATGCGAAAACGTTAAAGGTGTGCCTATAAAAAAGAAGTTAGCTTCTTACGTTACGTGCCATTATGAGGTGAGGTTAGGGGCGCAGAGGTGACAATTTTGTTTTAAAGAGGGATTTATGTTTATTTCTTAATCGAATTCACCATTGTATAAACGATTTCAACTTGTTCGATTGACCACACACTAAAGCTGAATATAGTAAAAAAGGTAAACGCGATAAAGACCCAATAAACTTATAATTAAAGCTG
Organism: Perizoma affinitatum; assembly: GCA_961405105.1. Lineage (NCBI taxonomy): Eukaryota > Metazoa > Arthropoda > Insecta > Lepidoptera > Geometridae > Perizoma > Perizoma affinitatum. The sequence continues at coordinate 8,076,912 of OY560205.1, read as the reverse complement.
AATATGTTCTTCAAAAATAGACAAGCAGAGTTTGTTGCCTGATTCTTCTAGGTTTGGTCGCGCGTAAGGAATATATATGTAAGAACCCTTTAAAATTTTAAATTCACGTTATTTTTAAGTTGTCGTTTCTATATGATCCTTGTGATTTCAATGAATAAAAACCTATTGACTTTGACTTTATAAACTAAGTACTTAGGTAAGCTGCTTATAAAACATATTCTGGTCAAACGACGGGACGACAATTTTATTTTTTAATTGTACCGTCTGTCTATTTTTTTTTATCATTTAGGTAAGTACGTCATTGTATATGCGTTTGACGTAAATAAACTATTTATCTCCGAACGGCTTAAACGAGACAAAAAAGATCGAAGGCATGTGCCATTGGTTAGTGTTCCACATCGATTCCTAACTACTTGCAAAAAGCCAAATGTCATGTTTGGACGTGTCTCTGACTACCCCCTACTCCCTACTCAGTATTCACAAAGATCTTATCACTGAGTATGTATCTAAAGATATCCATCATGGGAAATAAAGTCATGTAATTCTTTTGTTCAAGCTTAAACGATTGAAATGAATTTTTGAATTTTTTGAATTTTTCGCAATCGATTTGTATGATATGAACGATGGTGCTCAGACAAGTTGTATCGCCACAAGTCAGAGGGCGATGCAATCGATTTTGAAATTCACGCTGGAGCGAACGCATATACCGGCTTCTTATGACGTGAGTAAAAATGTCTAGGTCAGGCACAGTTGTTATAATACTAGATACAGGTAAAAATATCGATTTCCAAACCCATGTTAGGATCTGAGTAGGTATATTCTCAGCAAAATAATGTTTGCAAAATGCAAAAAAAAATTGATTTTCGCAATTTCACGCGTAATGAGAAGGACTGGTTCACGATGGCTGAACAAAATTAAATGGTAACGGATGTAGAGAAAGGCTTTTGCTTAACAATGAGACCGGATGGGCTTACTAGAGAACGAAGCGGTCACTTAAGTAGCCTAAATACTTTAATCTTTGTTTTTTTTAATACTTTGTTTTTTTTTATTTAGGCTATTGACTTCTACTCACACTAACCTGAAGTTGAGAAAAAAATATATTTTGCTTACACACAATCCTTAGTTAAATAAATAAAAAAATAATGGTAGACATTTTTCACACAGCACCATCTAGCCCCAAACTAAGCAGATGTTGTGTTATGGGAACTACATGACTGTTATACTACTTATATATATACTATTCATGAAAACAACCAGAGACATGAGGTAAATATTTGCAGATCATACAAACATTAGTCCCGCGGCGGGAATTGAACCCACAACCTTCTGCGTCTCAGGCTGACCTTCGCCCACTGTGCCACAGAGGTCGTCACATAAAATACACAAAAATAAATAAAAAAGGACGAGAATGGCCTTTCTATGTATTATTTTGATCTATAATGTTATATAAACTTACCTATTTTAACACGCTTAATATATTAGCTTTACTTGTAACTAACTAAATAACAATAATCAAATCTCGGAAGTCAATTTTACCCTACTTGCAGAAGGTTGCGGGTTCGATTCCCGCCGCGAAACAAATGTTCGTATCATCTGCAAATATTTGTCTCGAGTTTGGCTGTTTTTTAGTTATAGTACATATGCATGTATTTACAAAAAAAATATCTAAAAGTAGTATATCAGTCATGTAGTTACCTTATTACAAGCTCTGCTTAGTTTGGGGCTAGATGATGCTGTGTGAAAATGTCCAGCTTTTTTTCTCTAATTGAAGTCGTATCGAAATGAAACTTTGTATGTATAATGTAGTTTGGATGACAATACAATAATTTGGTATCTTGGAACTGATCTGATGATGGAGCCAGGAGTTGGATGGTGGAATCTTTAGTGGCTACTGTAAACCCCTCGAGTTATATACTAATATAATGATTCGTTTGGACTCGTTCTTGGTAATGAGGGTCGGATGATGGAGCCAGGAGGTGGATAAAATTATTTATTTATATTTGGTTGTGACAGCGTGTTTTTTTTTTTTACTACACTTTGTCAGCGTCCTCCGTTATTAAAATGAAAAATCTCGAATTCCTGTAATTTCACCAGCATCCATAGATACCCTCCAAAGTGGAACACCGCAATGCGAGCATTACTGGCGGCAGAAATATGATGGTAGCAGTAGGTACTTCAACAGGACGAGCTTTTTCAAAAAAAATATACCATACTTCTATATGAAATTTTGCCGTCTTTTCCAGAAGTTTACAAGAAAATATAGATATATAAACAACCAACAGACACTTCAGTACCTATTCCTGACCCCACACTAGATACTCTGTATCGTGGGTATCAGAAACTACCGGTAATCCAGAAGTATTATCGCTCACAACTTTTTTATTACTATGACATCGTAAATAACCCCATCTTGGTTTAGGAGTTTTAGGTGAGAAGTTGATGTGTAAGTCAATCTCGTGAGTTAAGTAAAGAATTGACAACATTTACGACATACTTCGCGTTTTAAATTACAGGGGTAGGTTTATGAGCCCCTGTGCCGTCTTTATGCGGGGTGTACCTTGTTCCACTTGATGACAATTTTATATAAATACTAAATCAAGAAATGGCAACACTCACTAACTCAAAATAAAAAAAAAACTATCACATTTTAAAACGATAAAATGTGGTTAGTGAAAATGAGCTCTATACAAAGCGTTCTTTGCCAATATCCATTTTCCATCTTTGAACTTCTACATAATGATGATGATGATGATGAGCGGTATTTTAATGAATAAAAACAATTTATTGTACAAAAAAATCATATTCTTTTCAAAGTACTATGGGCGGTAATATCGCTTAGAAGTGATATCTTAATAGTTGTGATTATGTGACACACATACATTCTATTAAGCAGTTTTTAAGCTACTTTCGTCAACATTAAGATTAAGATCATTGCAAACTTTAGTAGGTAGTACTACAAAGAGGAAAACAAACAGAAAAATATCCGGACGCGGGCCAACGTTTAAAACACCAGAGTTCTAGACAAATTCCTTATGCTTAGTTTTCCTTCCACGCTAACTCAAATTAGTCAAGGAAAAACTTAGCAGTATCACGTGACTTTCTCATATCTAATGTATTTCAATACAATTCAATCAAGTTAACTTCAACAGAAAATGGTAATATGTCGGGACACCCTACTTTACTTTTCCTGCTAACCATTGAAGCCAAAACTCTTAAAACATTCTCATCATAATCAGCCCACATCAGTCCACTGGTGTATATAGGCCTCTCCAAATACGCCACTGAGTCCGGTGTTCGGCTCTTCTCATCCACTTTATACCATAAGTCATCGCTTCACCTAGCCGGGGAGCGCCCCACACTACGTTTGCCAAGACGCGGTCTCCACTCAAGAACTCGTTTACCCCAAAGGTTGTCTGTTCTTCGGCATATATCAGTCAATTGCCACTTCAGCTTGCTAGTCCTCTGAGCCATGTTGATGACTTTCATTGTCTGTCGGATAACCTCGTTACGAATTTTATACTTCAGAGAAAGTACTCCGAGCACGGCTCGTTTTAAGTACAATCTTGGTGGATTAGCCCTACTGTGAGGGCCCACAAAGTTTAAGTTAAAGTTGATTTTTAGTTTAGCAATAGGTTTAAAAACACTAAGTTAAACTTTTAACAAAGGTTGCACTAAATCTTTGTCTTGTATCCTATTATCTTGAACTGCGGATCAAAATATTTACAGAAAAGAAAAACCAAAATTTTTGTTTCAAAATTTGCTTCTTCCTCTATGGAACAACTAAATGAAAAAAAAACTTTTCTTTGTATACGCAAAGTTCTTGTTGGCAAAATCCTTGTTGTATTTTTAACCGACTTCATAAAAAAGGTTGTCAGATGCTATGTGATTTTTTATGTACCTAGAAACTTACTACTCGAAAGATTTTTATTTTTTATGCAGGGCATAATCCCGGTCTCAATTTTAATCCCTACGAACACAATAGGTATGTTGCCTTTGTACGAAAAATAAAATTTAATAAAACCATAAATGTCTTTCTTGCATCATTAATATCAAAATATCCGTCAATAGATTATTTTTTACGTAGCTCGGCTAAAAGAGTAACTCTTAATATATACTGAGGGCGCCACTTTCTTCATTTCATTTATTTGCAAGAAAAAATAATACTTATAAGAAAAGCTTAACCAGTGTCTTGTGGCATTTGAATATGATTTGTAGCAGTTATATTTCAAAATAGTTCTTCATTGCAATAATTTTATTAGTTGAATAGTATTTTAAAACACAGATCACAGCGTTTCTTATAAGACATGCACGGAGTTTAAGACAAGTAACGCCATCTGTTAAAATTAGGATGAAGACAAATAATTAGGTGAGGTTTTGATAAATAAATTTCTGAAGCCATAAAATACATTGCTTTGATGGATCAAAACTGATAATAAAAAAAGTCAGTAAACACAGGAACTGACTCTGATTGGTGCAAAAAGAGACACCTTTCTATACGTATGAAAAACGTCGGGATACCGTGGACGTGATCAAAACGTCTGCAAAAAATCAAATGAAAACGAAAAAGACAGAGCAAACGAAATGGCCGTTGAATGCCCGGCGAAGAGAACGTTGCACTTTCACGATTAAAAAATTGCAAAAATAGTAAAAATAAACCACGCGTCATGAACCACACAGATAGTTCTCATTACCGCCGGCGAAAGTGTCGCGGCGCTGGGCTCGGCTAAAACTGCGATTAGGTTAATAGTTCCGCTACTCGACGCCGCTAACTTACAGCAGCACCAGAATTCTTATTGGAAATAAAATAATTATTAAAAAAACATAATTTATGATGGCGGTAATTACATCAATTTCTATTAAAAAAGTATAAAAATTATCAGTTTTTTGGTAGAGATACTGGAGTAGATGAGAAAAAATATAATAAAATTTAGCCACACCAGTCAGGCATACCGTTAAAAATGGAATAGAAAATTTAATTTCCACCCAAACACGACTACAGACACCAAAAATAATCGCAACGTGTTAAAAAAAAGTATCGGGACCCGTCGATCACATGATCGGTGCCGATCGAATCGGGTCAAGCACAACAGGTGAGCGCATCAACTAAAAAATAAAATATCGAAATGCGAAAAAATAATAAAAATCAGCAAATATAGTAAATTGAAAAAAGTGTAGTGTCGTCCCTGTCGTTTGTGAGGGGAGAGGGTGAGTGCGTCCTTGTCGCGGCGCGCACGTGGCGTGCTGAGGTCTCGGATGCCACATCCCGTCGCGGCCCGCGCCGACCGGCTGTATTGCCCGTAACCTCCGAGTGACCTCATTTTTTTCACCAATGTAAATATTCGGCTCTTTTTTGCCGCATAGTCTTTAAGTGGTGTAAGTTCCTCCGCACTTTTTTATTTTTATTTTATTTTTATAGTTAATTTTAGCGGACGTAAAAAATAACTAATTTTAGTGAATTTTTAGTGAACGAAATCCAAGTCTGGATTCATTTAAGTTCATTTCTCGTTTGAGTTGACGAACTTTCTGGACGTTTGTGGTGAATTAAAAACTGAAAAATAAATAGTGATTTCGTGAAAAACAAACGAAAACCAGGTAATTTCTGAAAAATAATTGTAGAGCAAAGCTTTGTACTTAGTGTTTTATTATTTGCCTGTATTCTTTGTTGGTTTGTGAAAATATAAATAATCTCAGTAACCCAACGTTAACTGACAAAATCGTGTCAAACCAAATAATGCTGAGGAATAATCTCTGTTTGTCGGCAAATTAAAATAAATAAAAGATCAGCAAAAAATACGAATTTCTGTCCATCTCCATCTCCAATAATTATATCTTCAAATAATATTTTAGATGCAGTGAAATGCCATTTTAGTTGAATCTAGGACTTTGTAATTTTTTTTCTAAGTCAATTTCAATTTCTAAAGAATTTATTCTCTTACCTCCTGCAGGAAAATCTACTGGAATAACATATACACTTTGTGATGAAACTAGTACATAAAAATGTTTAACCATTCCTGTTTTGCATAAAGTACCTACAATTTCAAGGTTTTAAAAACAGACTCGTAAAAAAAGGCTGCGAAAAATAAATTGACACAATTTCCGCGGGCGTCAAATTAACATCACTTTCACTCTTGATTTAAAAATAAACAGAGTATTCATTAAATTGCCGCTCATTGTCAATAAAAATCGAGACTCGTTAAAAAATCGTTGCAGGTTCGTTGACCCTTCAGCAGCTGGACCGACTGATAAAATAATATTTAAATTTATGTAAACTGGATTCTGATTTTTATTTACGGTGATTTTGAGTCGATAAATTTCGTGCATTCTTAAACCCCTGTAACTGGTTAGATAGATAGTATTTTTAAAACAATATCTTTGTTAAAATCGGTGGAGTTATAATTTTATTGTATCCTGCTGTATTCCATTATTCCATTTTTAGATTTATAATATCATTTCATTTGTTTGATACATTTTTTTGAACGATTCTGAAATATAAATTATAGATAGACAGATAACTCTATATTATCAAACACCAGGATTAAAAATCTTTACAAAGGACCTTAAAACTAGGTTGTTAAATGACAGGCTTGAAATCAAAGAAAAAAAATACGGACTATTTTCGTATTTCTGATAAATCGAATGTCAAAAACGATTGTTTAGGAAACAACTAGGTTTTTTATATAAGTACATGTTTCATAAAAAAAAATGGATCATACGTACGAAATCCTAAGAGGTACGTAAAAATTCCCGTTTTACAATATGCAGAATAGTTTTTGAAATAAAATACAATATTTTTTTGATTGTAAAAGTAGTGTTTTATTAGGTTGTTTTTTTTAATTGGAATATCTTAGACTTCAGATAAAGATAGAGTTCAGATACTTGCTCTACAGTATACGTAAAATGCCCATCTGTAGAAAAAAACCTTAAATGAGCGATGTTAAAAACCCCTATAATGAGTATTTTTTTGACATTGCTTAAAGTAAAATAACCAAAAGCAGCACAGCAATAAATTTTTGCACCCGGCTCTACAAAAATATTTCCATTGATAATGTTGAGTGCAGATTACGGATTTTTTTTGCGAATGATTGAATTTTATTTACAATTAATCCCAACCCCGGCTCGCTGAAAGCGAGAGTGACGATTAAATGACATTTTAAAATAAAACAGCTCGCCCCGCCATAACATTGAAAACAGATAATTTATTTTGGAGTATTGTGTTGAATGTTAACTTTGCCTTAAACAGTTTCGATATCCCTTTAACAGAGTCTATTCGTATAAACTTCACGTTATAAACTATCAACGCAAAGGTCCCAGAGGCTGAAAGAGACGCGTTTAGTACTCGCAATGGGATTCGCTGAAAGAAAAATTTATAAGGCGTGCACGAAATCGTCTTGGCTCTAAGAATCCGCCCAAATGTAAGATCGAGACGGACTCGGGCGGGCCGCCTAATTTGTCTTAGGCGGAAAAATCGCGCAGCGATTACAAGTGGCTCGTAACGAAGTCGGACCTGGGGCGGGCGGGCAAGCTAGGCGCGGGGTGGGGGGAAGAGGTCGGGTTGGGGGAGGGGGAGCGCGGGTGGCGGTGTGGTGGCGAGCCGCGGATCCGTCTCAGTCGTCCGTCTGGAGTCGCGCCGGCCGGCCGGGCCGCGCGGCGTATTACACGTTCCTCGTGCATTTGTGATTACAAATTTAAATACAAAATTCCAAATTTATTGATAAACAAATTCGACCGCGTCTTCGAAAATATTTTTAGGCTAAACTCCTTCGACCCTCACTTTTTTGATCTATGAAAAGTTTTTTGCTAAATTTATAATATTTACGTCGGTTAAATTAGAAGAGATTAAATTTAAAGTTCGGCCGTTACTGAGAGTATTTTTATTTAAAATTTATTTTTATAATCATAGAGTGGACGATCTATGCGCTCGTAGTTACTGTAAGCGTTGAATTAATGTTAAGTTATTACATGTAAAGGACTGCTGACTGCTAAAAGAAAGAACTAAAAAACTCGTGTAGAAATTGGACTATAGTGGTTTTAACAGACTTTAAATTTTTTTGTGCGAGACAGTGAGAATCTTCACGTGGACCAAGGTTACTTTTGCTAAATAATAAAAGTGTAGAGTAGAGCTATATCCGTTATTTTTTTTATAGTTTTTTTATTCTGCATAAGATTTTTTGTTTTTACTTTCATGTTTATGGTGTTTTTTTTTGTAGTAAGCTTGTTTTAGTTTCCGTCGGATTTGGTTCAAACAATGTTAAGAACGGTCAAATATTACCACATTTATTGTTTTCCACTTTATATCCCTTTATATTTAATTATCGAGTTATTTATTATTGTGTTATTTTTTTTAATACTTTTTCTTTATGATTTTCTGTTATAATTTATATGTACCCTTATTTTTGTTTTTATTAAAATGGTTTTTTATTGTTTTGTTTTTATTTTTTATTATTTCCTTTTTTTCCGTCGGTACCTCATAAATGCCGCGTCTTTTTAGAATGTACATTTTTGATTTAAAATTTAAGCATGATTGTTCCTATTTTTATATGATCAAGATTTTTTATTATTTCCTTTTTTTCCGTCGGTACGGCTCATAAATGCCGCATTAGAAAGTACATTTTTGATGTAAGATTTAAGCATGATTGTTGCTATTTTTAGATGAACTACTAATGCTTGAAGATTTCCAACTAGCTAGTAGATGAATATGAGTTTTTACATAATTTTAGTTACAATGATTTTATCATAGCTATTTCCACTTTCACCAGAACGGTGCTATCACTTCGTCCATAAAATATAAGTACTTACATGAGTAATACTGTGATACCGCTCCAAATATGAAATAATATACTAGATACGAATACCCACAATAATTCTCACTTTGCTATGGCATATAATTCACCTTCCAAGAATAGTTAAAACATTAAAGTAGTTACCTAGGTTAACTTAATGATTATTAGAATTTTCTTTCAGGTAACCTTTATATAATGTGGTTTGTTCTGACAGTTAAATCCATTGTAGTTTCTATAGTCCGCCCACTACATTATTTTCGATTCTTTATTTACTATTGTGTACACAGATAATACAGACTAAAACTTTCTTAAAGGACACGTACAAAGGCGAGGTTAAATCTTAACAATTCTATGAAATTCCAATTTGACATTTGCACGCCTATCAAGCTCCGTATATCTTGACAGTCAAATGTACTCAACTAGGTATCATACTTTATTGTTTCGGACAAAGAAATAGAGTCTAATGAGTCTAAAACCACTACCTAATTCAGTGACGACATATTTATGTTAGATAATTAATTAAATGTACGAAACGAATTATAGTTAGGTATATACCTATTATAGGGAAAGATAAAATTATACTAGAATAGTATCGTCAAACGTTATAGATATATTTAAAAATCACTAAATTACTCTATTATGGAGAAAATGATATAGCAGACGAATTAGGTAAAATATATTATCCTGAGCTCTTGTGCTGGTAATATGGATTTAATTTCCCTGTAGATTAAAGGTATAGATGATATAAACTCTTGTTAGGGTTAAGCTCGCCTTTGTACATGTCCTATATGTAAGTTTTTTTGACTGTATTTTCTGTGTGTACAATAAAGAATAAAGAATAAATTTGATAATAGATGTACCTACCTACAAACAAAAGTTTCACACGTGTTAAGTGTTCGCTATGCATGGTAATGCAAAAGCGTGAATAACATTAATGTATACCTACAGTCTACAGTTTTTTTTTGGATTTTTCAATTTTCCTGTATGTATTTTTGTTTACAGACAAACATAGGTATAACCCCACTTTACACGTAGGAACGCGAGTTTTGATCGAAGCTTTAAAATTGAACTTAATAGTTTGAAATTTAAAAAAATCTCGACTTGAATAGCGCAACTGTTTTGTTTTTATTCTAGGCTAATGTACTAACCTACTCTTCAAAGTTCTTTATGAAATGTATATACCTACGTTACAGAAAACATGAAAAACAAAGTAAAGCAGAAAACAGCAATTGGTAATTAAAGCTATCGCTGTTAAACTTGAAGTAGGCATGTAGGTACGCGACAGTAGGTAAACGTTTGTTTATAAAGGGCGCTATATTGTTTATAGAGTTAAAACATTTAAATAAGAATCTAAAATTCCTGTGTTAAAAAAAACCCAACAAAAATATAAACCGGAAATCTTACAATAAAATGGCATTTGAATAGTTATTTAAAAGTTAAATTTTAAATGCCCAAAGCGCCATCTTACAGATATTTTTTAAAGATGACTCTACCTTATGTATCATGTTAGGTTTCACGTATTGGTTCTGAGAAAATACGTTAGATGGCGCTGCAATGCACTCAACTCAAGCGCAGGGTCCGACGTTCCCTTTAACATGTTTTACCAATGAATAGTATAGATGGCGCTAGTGTGGATACATTCTTATTGGAACTTTAACAATATAAGTCTAAATGAATATTTTCATTAAATGAATTAATTAACCTTTTTTGGGTTAATAGTTTTTATACAATGTAATATTAGAATACAATGTTAGAGAAATTTTCTTAATCATGAAAGCACAGAATGTTATTCATGCGCCATCTATTAGCAACAGAAGTAAGTACCAATAAATTTTGTTACACTAGTTATAAAATAGATGTCGTAGGTAGGGAAATGAAGAAATAACATATGTTTTTTATCAATCAATCATTGACCATTCCTAATTCCTATCATAGTTATAAAAGTTTGCTTCGCTTTTAAGAATGTTTCAATACTTTCAGCATAATTGTAGGTTTTATTATACTTTCAGCATAATTGTAGGACATAGGTGCTTGGCATCAACGGTCACAATACCTTTGAAATAATATCCTTAAGATAGGCCTTTAAGTCTGTGTCTGGGCTTAAAGCATACGGGCATTAATGCAAAGTTAGGCAAACAATCTAGACTCCAATCTAGACTTCTACAAAAAAGAACAAATTCTGTACTATTATTCCTATGATGGTGATCCTCAGATCCATGACTCAGTTCGCAGCTATGTGAGTACCTATACCAAGTAAGGCGTAGTCAGAGACACGTCTTATCATCATATTTGGCACATTTAAACATTTTTGCATAATATAGTACCTAGTTAGCATTCCACGAGTTCATTGGAACACTAACAGTTTTCACATGCCTTGGGTATTTTGTTTTTTTGGCATGCCGGTTTCCTCACGATGTTTCCCTTCACCGTTTCAAGCACGTGTTAAACGTACATATTGGAGAATTCATTTTGCACGATCGGGTTCGAACCCACGACCCTCTGATCGCAAGTCGGGGTAGGTAGGTACAGCCCAATACGGCCAAAGCGGTTCTTTTTAAAAGCATTTATAAGATTATAAATAATAATAACGCAACTTTAATAGGTTAAGTCTATTATGTAGGCGTTTCGTGGATTAGCGTAGACGTAACGCCTAAACTTCTAAGAAAGTGGGTGTAGCCAAGACGTAGGCGGAGCTTAACATTATTGGTCAAAAGAACAATGTGTGACTTAAGTTCTAAGTTAAAATTAAGTTCTAAACATACCATTGGCTATTTTTTTTAAGAACTAGCAACAGCCAACGGCTTCGCTCGCGTGGTACCCGGAATAAAAGTAGTGTATGAAAATTCTTTCTATTAAGGCAGAGTTCGTAAGAAACGCATTTGCTCGCCCGTTTTTTCGTAATCCGTTTATTGTCTTACTGCATACAAAGATGTAATAAAATGGTAACATTAAGTAACAACAGTTGTATTGGACTTATATAATATTAAAAATGAATGTTGTACAAACAGGAAATATTCATTAGAAATCATCATCTTTTGAATCAAAACTTCTTTTAAAGAGTTACGAAGTATTGGACCAAACGACAGAGCGACCTCTTACCCCAAATTCATGACTTACCTGCCTGCATCGTGGGTAAAAACTATGCTGGATAGGTAAACAATCTTAACAAAATAGATAAGATTTTTATTTCTAACTTTCTAGCTATAAAACTCTTATAGACAGTCATAATAATACCTAAAAAGCAAATAAAATACAAATATATAAAAAAAATCGACCTCGGCATGCTCAGCGGTAGGTCGTGGGTTCGATTTCCTTGTATGGGTTAACACTTAAGAAAACCACAAATCTACTTTTGTAAAGTTGTTAATTTTTTGGACAGTTATTCAAATACGATGGAGAATTTAGTTAAAATGTCACAGTCTTGTCTTCTGAAGTTTTCAAGAACACGTGTGGGCGTGTTAAAAGACACCCGTTCATTGTGTGAAAGACGGGCAGGCGTTTGATATGCGCACAAGACACTGGGCGGGCGTAAAAAGGTGTGCGCAAGACTGTAGGCGGGGCCTAAGTTTCTACAAGAAAGATTTCTTCAAAATAGATCTCTTGAATTAGCAGGGGTTTCAAACGGTGACGGAAAACATTGCGGGAAAACTGGCATGCCTTAGAACCAAAAGATCAGAAAGGCGATCGGATGGTGTTCCAATAATCAATGGCTTGCAATCGGGATCACTTGGAATGCCGGATACTATGCGAAAACGTGGGCAACTCAAATGGGCATTTCAATTCAAATAATGTTTGGACGTGTCTCTACTACCCCCTACTTGTAAATCTCACAGAACTGCGTTCTGAGTACGGATATGAGAATCTCTATCATGGATAATACAGTCATGAGCGTGTTTATTTTGTTTTTTTTTATTTTTTATAAGTCTCGTCGATTTTAATTCAACTTTAAGCCTTCTTTTTAAATTAAACGTAAATATTTTAATTACTAGTTAAGTACCTAAGTATTTACTAGTTGGATGCTAATTGACGACCTCGGTAGCGCGGTGGGCGAGCAGACAGCTGCTACGCGGTGCGGGTTCGATTCCCGCTGCGGGACAAATGTTTGCATGATCTAAGGATACCTATTTAATTTTGTTGTGGGTCTGGGTGTGTACCACGGTACCTACATTTAGTCCATGATACCCACGAAACAGGAAATCCAAGTGTGGGGTCAGGATTATGTAGGTATGTGTCTCTTGGAAGTTTTTTTTAGTCCTTCTTTTCGCCACACTGGTTATTAAACCTTTGGTCATATGCCACGTTTCAGGACATTATATCGTTACGTATTTGACATGGAAACATTTTTTATGAATTTATTTCATAATATTTATGAAACGTCTACTTAGTACCTAAGTAGGTACTAAGTACGCTAAGAATCTATTTTTTTTTCTCTGTCCCAACGTACCTGATATTTCTGGTTCATACCTAGATAGATAGAAAAATCTTTATTGCAGAACTAAAAAGTACTTAACATCGGCGAACTTAATGCTTGATAGCATTCTCTTCCAGCTAACCTTTGTGTTGTATGGAAAAGTCTTGAGGTAATTCATGAATAATAAAAAGTTATATAGAGTAGGTAACTTAATTTTGCTCATTTCATTCTGTGTTAACTTTTTTTTTAATTTCATTTCGTTTACTTTTTCAGACAATTTCCACCCGATGCTGAGACAGTAACTCCAGCTTGGTGTTACTAACGTCATCAAAAATTAAGGTAGGATTTACCGTTTATCTCCAGGAGGGGCAGAGACCACAATATCTAAGTAGGTAGATAGAAGATAGAAAATATTTTATACACTCACCAAATAATATTTCTACTCAAAATAAGTACTCTAAAACTTTGAAAGTGTTGTAGGTGCGGTCTTATCGCTAATCAGCGATCTCTATAAGACAACCTTTAGATGGAGCGGACTGTACGAAAGTTACAAGAGATTTAAATAGGTTATATATACCACATATATACCTAGGATATATATAGAGCATATATATAGTGAAACAATTTTAAAGCTGCTTCAAGTACTTTAATACTTGCTTAGGACTTAATAGGTAAGTTATGTACTTACTATCAAAATTTGTAAGCTTTAACAAAGCGTATTACAATGCCTCTTGGTTTAATAATTTATTTACGGAGTAAAATCTCTACCGTGACAATTATCTTTTCCCCTATTGTGTTTAAATCGAAAGGCATAATCAACTTAGCGCATTGAACCTGTATACAAGTACAGGTGTACCAACCTTTACAAAATAATACCCGTGACTTCAGGAAACGGAAGTACGTTTACCGACGGGAAATCGTCACGGGATGCGATCTAGCGCTGAGTAACAATATGTAATAGAGAGCATAATAGAGCGCTTTATTGCGTGGGCAAATAAGCGCTAATGTATTTCATTTCATTTATTAAGTGCTCTCAGGCAAATTCATAGTTTGTATAGGTCTAAGTAATAGGTACATTAAATAGGCAGGTAGGTACATGAACCCTGTAAAGGCGCTGCAACGTGAGTTCGATCAAACAGATTTGTTACAAAATAATACAGTTTTATCTTTCCGTAAATAAACTCTCGCTGGATTGTCAAATATGGTTTTGGACTTTGGCTTTCTTAGGGAATAATTTCATAAAAATTGAAATTATTCCCTAAGAAAGTCTTGCAACCAAGAAACTTGCAACGATGTTGTCAAAACGTTTTTTTATACATTCAGATTTAATCACCATATTAGTCACCTAATGAGGCATCTTTCACAATAAAGTACATAATTATTTAGACACCATAAAATGCACATATTTTGTCGAATGAAATAAATTCTGAGACATTAGTAGCATCCCCTTTCAGAATAAAATACAAATTCGGGGATAACCTGTACGTATACCCTTGATCAGAAACTAAACTAAAATTCTATGTTTGAATAATTTACTGAATCTAAAACAAACTATTTAATATTGTTCAGTATCCCTTCAGCTAATATTCGTTTAATAGTTCAAATATCCATTAACCGAAATATAAGCGGGTTGTACGTTCATATCGGATGATGCGCTCTATATATTATTTTGCCTCCAAGCATTCACAATATTAGTGTTGTTCATGTAAGATCCGGTCACCGGTACCCGCTGGGGGAAATAGTAGGTAGTTATGGTGAGTGGTGTGGTCGAGAGAAGACTGATTAGCCGGACATAATACGATTGTTGATTGATGATGAAACGTAGTTTGGAGCGACTGAATGTATCAAATCTGCAAAAATTTTGCAACTTTTCTGCATTATAATAAGGAAGACAGTGTGAAAAACGCCAAAACATAATCTGCTGTATACAAGAATTATTCTGCCTACTGTTTTGTTAGCATGGTATCCGGATAATATTTGATATTTAGGTCAAGATCTACACCAATTTGTTAAGGCCTGTCTGCTTCAACTAAGGCAAAGTTATTTTGTACCAATAACTTAGTATACGAGTAAGTTTGTATGAAAAAAAAACTGTTTTCTTACGGATATTTATTAGACATCCTTGATTTTTTAATAAAAAAAGTTTATTTTTAAACGGTAGTGTGAAAAAGCTTTAACTTGGTCCTAGAAACAACTCAAGTTTTTTTTTGGAATATTTAAATTTACTTCTTACAGAATCATAAAGACGTATTTATACTGACGCTAAGCAAATTGAAAACATTACTTTTTAAAGAAGATGACAAAACGGTCCATTTTTGTTCAACATAGATACCTAGATGCCCCAAGAAGGCCAGCATAGATTATATATTATTAAAAACGAATTCAATTTAACGTGTTTTTGTTAAAAAAATATGTATAAATTGACAGCACAAATACGCCCTAATGCCTACAGTAATGTGTATACCTTAAACCATAATGAATCGCGAGTCCTTCAGTAAAGTGTTATGTTAAAGAAGGCGTAATTACTTGCTTGGTGTCGGGCTAATGTGAAAACTTTAAAATTCTTCCTACAGGCACGGGTGCCCAAGTTGCCGTGTAACGTATGTGGCACATGATATACGGGTCAGGATTTCGGAAAACATGAACGGTAAAATAATGCTGTTCTAAAAATATTCAGAAGAATAATGAGATATATTCATAACAGTTTCGTTGAGAAACTTTTCACACATACGCACATTTTGGTGAAACAATGTACTTATAGGTATTTTTACAATACGTGTTTATGAAATTACAGAGAATAAGTTAAAAGACAGCATTTTTTTATATAAAATCCGTAAATATTTTTTTAAGTTTTTCAAACGTAGCAATGATTTCTAAAATTTTCTCAATCGATGATTTCTTAGGAATTTTTGGATAGAGGCGGCTGACATTTTTATGATTTCTTGTCATAAATGTTCACATGAACTTGCGCTGTAAGAATGATACTTCGTATGTTTCCACCTCACACCTCGGGCATTCAATTTGCGTGGCGTCTCGCGAGCAATTTACGCCTTGCGCGAACTTAGCCTATTGTTAGGCTTTCTTTGTCACACGGAGGTGGCACGCAAGTCACTGGGAGGCCTTTGTGACACGCCAGTCACGCATTTAGTAGGATCACTTGAATGTCACGAAACTATGGGGTTTATAATATTAAAATGATTTATGTTTTTCACAATAATTAGTGATTGGGTAAACATTTTACACGATCACGTCTGTAATCCCCATGTAGAGATCTGTGAGGATACTAAGTAGGGAGTAGGCGGAGGCACATCCTTAGATTATATTTGGCACGTCTGTCTGGGTCTGGGTGTTGTGGTATCCACGTCACAGGATTTGTTGGGTATTTATTTATTATAAACTTATTTATAGACGGTTTAAGTTTTAAAAAGTATTCCTTCAGAAATGCTGTAAATCATATCTGAAGGAATAATTTGTGTTCACAAAAAAAAAGATCTATGTTTTTTATGTCTAAAAAGTAATAAAAGTATGTTTCAGGAAACCCTTTCGTTAGTTTTAAAGTTACAATCTCTTGCTCGACGTTGCCTTAAGTCCTTAATCGTCGCATCTCACTTAAGCCCGTCCGTTAATGGAGAGCTTGGATGTCTTTGAGAGAGCTTTCAGTTCTTTTATAGAGCATTCTCTATGGTACAAATGCAATGTCAGACTAGATAGTTTGGAGCCTTTACATTTATGTAATCTATTTGCTTGTAAGAAAACACAAATTCTGAGTTGGACGCCAATTTGCGTCGTTGTATATTGGTAGGTATAGAGAAGCACATAAATAGTTTCATTGTTAGTATTTAGGTATTGTTTGTGTAAATCTCGTGTGTGTATTGTAAGTTTGTTTTAGGTTGTGAAATTTTTGCAAATAAATGTATTTTCGTTGACTCGAAAATAGATAATCAATATGAATTTTAGCTTTTAGACTGAATATATTTGTAACGAGGCACTTCGTGTAATCAAAATTATTTCAGGGTGACTGGTCGAAGCGACGCGTGACTTGAGAGTTGGCTCTTATCTGGGTCAACGCTTTAGCATTGCCATTCAGCGTGGCAGACAAGCGTAGTGACTTATACTACGTCTCTTATTTCAGGAATTCTGGGTACCAGCTCCGACAATCACAAGTTTCTTATTGATATGTATCAAACTTATCCATTTTACCTATCTCAAAGAAAATATACATACTTTTTTAAAAAAAGTTTTTGCTTTTAGAATTATTGTTTATTATTAAATTATTCGATATTTGCAAACGATATTCGAAAAAAGTATTAAAAAGATATAAGAAAATAATCAATTCAAACGGGAGTAAGTTAATGAAAGGTTTTTTGCACATGCAACATTCTAGGTAAAGAAATCTCGTTCCACTAACAAAATTAAAAACTCGTGCAAAATCGCATGCAGGTACTGTCATTACTTACGCTGCATCTTTTTAAACGTTACCACTATAGCTGAATAGACGCGACTCTTGAAACGGTTTAGAAAAAAGAAATAAAAAAGAAAACTCACGCATCGCGTTCCATTGTACACAGACACGGTGAAGGTGGATCTCATTAAGAGCGTTCGAATTAAGAACTGGGCTCGATGGAGCGGGAATCTTAGCGATCATTACGCGAAACGGAACGGTGGAGGTGTCATGGCGGCTTTTTCATGTTTTCAGTTTTCGTCGGCGGATTTTTATTTTATTCTGTTTTTGTTAATGGTAAAAATATGCCAAAAATATCCACAATTCTTGGAGATTTTACAAAGGGGTATCGGATAGGTTTCACTAACGGTTTACTAAATATCACTTCACATCGTAGTTCGGTAGGGTTGAATTTTTGTCCAACGCCAAAATACCAACGAAAATTTAAAAAAAAAATATTTCCAACACCAACATACCAAAGAAAATTAAAAAAAAATGTGCTGTCAGAGAAAGAAACCCCTCAATATTTTAAAACTGTTACTAGCTTTAAACATGATAATTATATTTCCTAATCCGTTACAACCCAGGAATGGAATTTAACTATGTAATCATGAAAGTAGCGGGATAAAACACGTTATAAAAAAGTGTAAATAATGTAAGAGCGAGCGTTACTTTGCTAATCACAAAGGATTTTTCCAATGCTCTTTCTGAAGCGTCGAAGAAAATAATTTGCCAATAAACCTCTTTCGTTCCAGCGTGAAAGAAAATGCAACGAAAAACAACAAAAAAATCTTACAGACGCAGCCGGCACGCGTCGCATTAAAAATAGTATTCAAAACAATAAAAGCCATTAAACGCGAACAAAAGGAGTAAAAGGCAAGTCAGGGCACAATTAAAACAAGAAATAATAAGGAGTTGTAATAATAAGTATTATTATGTGAGATGACAGAGTAGGGGGACTACGGGCTCGCACCTGGCGGGACACGCGCCCCTCACATGTTTTTTTTTTAAGAATATGATTCGGGACGGTATGTTGCGGTCTTAATTGGAAATGTGATTCGATTGAATTGTGCTCGATGGGTCGCTCTTGTTGGATATGGATCATTGTTTTTATTTCTGTCTTATTGGAGTTACAAAGTCGTGTAAGGTATATGTTATTGTTAGTTTTACCCGCGTTGACAGGAGCTTTTATATGCGTTTGCCATAATCGGTTAGTTGTTTGTTTGTTTTTCTGTTCTCCGAAATGGATTATAGGATTGTATTGCGTTTTTTTATCGATTTCCAAGGATGGATGGTGGATAGGTTTTATTACTCCACGTCACTAGAGTGCGCTGAAAACATGTCTGTGATTTTCATTTTTAAACGTTTAAAAATAACAACTAATTCATTAAAAAAAAGTTTGTTTTGTTGTATAAAATTATATTTTTTCTAGCATCTGGATATGACTTCATTCACTTTGGCATATTACTTCATTCACTTTGTGGAATGCCTTAGTCGAATCTACTTGAAATATCATCCAAATCAGTTATGCCGCTACAAAGATTTAAAAAATATTTATCCTATCCCATTTTATTATACTATACAATATCATAAGCGGTTTTCATAAATTTGATTTCTTTTGTTTTGAATAAATGATTCTCGCGATATCAATGAATAAATAGGTGTTAATTTTTAAACTTAAAATTGGAATAACTCTGAACTTGTTTAATGTATAATTATTGTTAATTCGTAACCTTCCGTATAAATTAGACATATTCAAACTTGCGACCCCATTCTAATACAAAAGACTTGCAACACGCGCGCAAGTAGGTAAGCCACCGCCATCTGTCTTTTCTTGCACCTGGAGTGTAGTCACCCTAGTTTAATACTTTATACTTAGGTTATTGACTTTAAGTGTGTTTTTTACTCTGAACTAAACAGTTATTGGTGAAATTACATTACCAGTATGTATAATCAAAAACTGCAACTCTCTTAACCATTATTTAAAATTGCTAGGTAGGTAAATCTTTTTTTGTTAATCTATCTGCTCCGATTTTAAAAAGTCTTAAGTTATTTGAGGTATCAGTTATTATTGCAGTTGTAAAAAAAGTTGCAAGTTTATTTAATTTACATTTTTATTTTTATTAAATTGTTTGGTAGTTATTTCAGTCAAAAATACAATAAAAATGTTGAATCATAAGAAACAACTTATTTTATAGTACTTAGGTATGTCATCCGTGCCTGCGCTAAAGTTAAAAAAGCTTAAGTAGAGACTAGAGTTAGTCTAAGTGCCAGTTTTTCGATATAAAATTTGTCACTAGACATGCACGAAGGGCCCAGTCAAACTGACGCGGTTGCTATCAAATGGAGATGACCAAACTGATTTTTTTATGGTGAATGTGGAATCCCTATATCGGAAATATTTGTCAAAGTTCGCGTCGATATACTGATTGCCACCCCTATCGCTACCGCATCAGTTTGACCGGGCCTTTAGAGCTTTTCAAAGATTGCAAACGAGCATAAATATCCTTTCATTTATAAGAACCAAAGAGACCACGACCAAAAACTGTACGGTCTATAGTTTTCTGCAAACATGGTACATTTTACTAGTGCTGTACATTATCTGATACGACAGCAATATTGACTTTCTAAAACCTATGGTTTACACATTGTGAAACAGCTATCCGGCACGTTTAAGATCTATCGAAGTTTAATTGCTGAAATTCCTCACACGCCGCACTGTGATTGCCTATCCATGTCTCGAAGACTGTCTCAATGTGTATGTGGCTTTGTTTTAAATTAGTTTTGCAAGTAAACTATTCCATGCAAGTTTTGGTTACTGGCTTCTAATGAAAAATTTAATTACCCGCAACGTAATGAGCCCCTATTATGCGAACATTTATATTCGACACGGTTTATCCGAAAAAAAAACTTATGACTATAATTCCTATGATGGAGATCCTCAGGTCCATACTCAGGATGGAGATGTGTGAAGATAAACAGTAGGTAGTATTTAGTCAGAAATATTATTTTTTCACATGGTTAGTATTCCCAAAGTGAAGTGAAGACTTCTTGCCTCAACTGTACTAAAGTGATTATAATTTGCCTATATAAAAAACTTGGGCCGAACGTGGAGCTGAAAAGTAGGACGAAATAAGATTTACTAAAATAAAATTTATTGTGGGCCGAATATGGCATACAAAGTGAGACGAAAACAGATTTTTTCTGAGATGAGAACATGGCTTAAATCTCCCTAGTTCTAGTTAGTATTCCATGTGACAGGCTGCAAAGCCATCGCCGATTATTGAAGATAATCAATTTTTGTTTCTCTAGTGTGAGCTGCAAACAAAAAATAATTTGTCGGAAAGCGACGTCAGTTTAGATGCTGTGAAAAACATATTATTGAACTATAAGCTATGAACTATAGTGAAGTGATAAAAACTTATCAAAATGTACATACGTACAATTAACTATGTAGTACACGTTAATAAACCATCTCAAAACCAGATGTTCATATGTAGTTTCTTTCAACAGACTGTCCGGAGTAATGTGTTTGCTGTCTCTGATTACAGAGTTTCTGTTCAAATAAAGGGTTTAAGGTTTGTTTTAACTCATTTTTATGAACCTCTTCTCTATGAATCTTACGTTTTGTTCGGCCATTTATTTAGAATTTAGCTAAATAAAAAAGTTTTTCCCACGACACAAGAAACCCAAGTTAGTGGTCAGGACTACGTAAGTTGATCAATTATTATTTATTTGGTAACGAAAGTGTTTTTGAATATAATTAACTTATTTTTCTTAATCTAAAAATCTATCCTACCAATATTATGAATGTTAATGTTTGGCTATTTGGTGCTAGTTATCTTCGTAACAGTTGGGTCTATAGAATATAATAATATAGGCTTGTTTTTAATCGGGTATCACACTGGCGAATAGGACTAGTTAAAAATATATCTATTAACTATTCGTTTAGAACTAAGATATCGCGATGATAATTTATTTCGGGTATATTAAGTTTATAATTTATTATTTCTAAAAGAGACTCTCCGTTTCATCAAGTATCTTCACTTTCTTTAAAATGAATACAAGAAGATACTTCAACCACTTTATTCTAATCATCAGTTCCTAAATGTGTTATTGAGTGCTTAAAATGGTTACTCACAAGTATAAAGACCGATAAAACGAAATTAGGGTGAGAAAACTCTCAGAAGACATCCAGCCTCTCCCCATTAAGATAAATACGATGTTATAGGGTTTTCACTAGCAATAGCAATGTTAAAATAAGTTTGTCGTTGAAGACCCTACATTCAAAAACAATTACGTGGCCCATTTCACTTTTAGTTTAAAGTCCATTTTATGTTAGTTTTGTTTACTTTATGGTGTATAATAATGTACATTCATTCATTCGTTCAATAGGAATAATAACTTACGACAATAAATATTTTCGAAAACTGCATCGTTCTATCGAAAAATACACTTTACTTTATTTAAACGGAATAGTAAAAAGCTTAAAAACCCTGAAGGTCCATTCTAAACAAAGATTTAAAAAAATGTAGAATGAGTTATTTTTGATATAACCTCCTACATCCAAACTTACAAACTTTACCTCATTATAATATTAGATATATAGATAAACTCTTTATTGTGCTTAAAACTCTTTTACAAAAACACAGAAACATAATAAAAAAACAAAAAACAAAAGAAATGCTCAATGGGCTGTCTAACCTCTTAATAGTGTAGAGATAAGATTTAATTATTTTATAAGTTATTTATGGTTTACAATAAATTATTTGAATTCATACATACAAAACCAAAACAACAGAACAAGAAATTATCTCCTTGTTACCTATTACGGAAACAGCTATAGCGAGCGTGAAGCGTGAACCTAGCGAATAAACCGCGATCGCGTGACAACCCTAACCCCGTCTTGGCTGAGCCTTGTTTTCAAGACACGGTGTAAACACAGTTTAGGGGGTAAGGGTATCGTGTGATTGCCAGCGATTTTAAGACGCTACGTTAAAATAAAGAAAGAGTACATTCAACCGACGAGCTTATCTGAAGAGTATGATTAGGATGAATAAAGTGAAAAAGAAAGGCGTATCTATTATGTATGTATGTTAAAATTTAAAGTGTAAAAAACTAATAAAAATTTATAGACGTTACACGTTATTAAAACGTCTTAAATCCAGTAATTTCTATGGAGTTTATTTATCTGTCCGTGACTGAATGCATCATATCTCAGTAACTATTAGAGAATCAAACTTTATATATATCCACAGATGACTTGAGGATATAATCTAAATAAATGAAAGACGATTGGTAAAACTTTTCTCGATAGCTTTTTTAATCGGCTCTTTGAACGTAAAACCTCTTTTACGTTCATCGTTAAAATATTGAAAATATTCACTAGTAGTTTGTATGTAATAAGTACCTATTAATCAGTAACTATTTAGATTAGTAGAAAATAATGTGTGTTTAAATGTTTTAGTTATTTTTTTTAAACCATTTTATATTTATTTATAATTCAACCTCTCTCAGTGTGCGTATTTGCAAAAAGGGGGTGGTAGGCAGAGACTCCTCCAACGTACATGCACACATCTCTGAACGTGAAAAAGGCATATATGCCATCGGTTACATGCCTTTCCTCGTTTTGTCTGAGTCAGGAAAACTATTGAAATGGGTAAACGCGGCAAATCTTGCTATTTAGTTTATGCTGAGCTGTAACCTTTTTGGTGCGACATTAAACTGTCTAGGTAGGATCAATCAGAAAAGTTTTACTTATAAGAAGGCTTATACTTTTTATTTTTGTTTCTTTACTATCCCACCATATATATTGCATATTTTGTTGTGTTAAGTTTATGTCGTGCTAAATATATCAATTTATTTAATTAAAACTATTAATTTGACTAATATACACTGAAAGTTATTAGCTATTTACAGCTAATTAAAAATTTTAACATTCTGCCCGGCTAGCACTCGAACCAAACCTTTAAACTTAAATTGTTTCTTGCTCGGGGAAGCACGACATGTGTTAAGACGAGAATCAACGTGGGGGGTTACGATTATCGCGGTTCAAATCGGGTGCGATTAAGGACCCCTATCTTGTGGCTTTTCACGTATTTTTTTATTAATTAACATGACATTCTTTGGTGATATATCATAATTTACATACCGTGAAATAGGAATCTATAATATGAAAATTGATTAATGTTTTACGGCCTATAGTGAACTCTACTCAAGATTTAAGTAGAACTTTATTAAAGTTCGTTATATGCAATATGTAAAGCTATAATACTCCTAACACATGATTATACATTAAGCAGCATTTAAGTAACGCTATGATTTACTACAAATCATAGCATAATTTTATAGTTCTTCAAAGTCACACAGATGGCGCTGTCGCATCAAAAACGTCGCGATTTAAACAAAATATTTCACAGTGGTAAAGATTATGTAACTCTTTTATAATCTGTGTTTAAACTATCTAACAATATACAAGGAAATATTAATAAATCTTCTTAATTGATATATGGTGAAGGGTAAGCCATAAAAAAAGGAAGTCATCAAAAATCCAAAAAGTAATATTGTAGTTCGCAAAAAAATCATCAAAAACACCTTGACGGATCATTTTTTTTTTTGCAAATATTTGGATTCAGAACAAATATCGGCCATACGTTGCAGATGAAGCATATGCGCGTGCGCATGGAACACCTTTCGACATTTGCAAGGATGAATGAGTGTGCATGAATGAAATAGTATTTTCCTCAAAAGATCAATAGAGTCGGTCATCATCATCATCATCTACCTCCACCTACTGGAGCATATCTCCTCTTTAACGCCTTCTTTCCGGATAAGTATAAACAAATTAAATAAATAAACTTCAATTAACTCACGTTGCAATGTTCTCTTTTATTTTAATAGGATAATATAGAGCTTAAGTCCACGGTGAAGGCCCATTCAAAATGTCGTTGAAATATTTTTAGAAATCACGCGAGTTTCGAAGAATACCTCCTTACCTTCTGTATAATATAAGTGTAAATAAAATAACAGACCTAGATTTACCGGACTAATAATAATAATGTGAGCTGGCTCTTATCTGGGTAAACGCATTAGCCATTCAGCTTGGCAATGCGGCCATTATTTTGGGAACGCTTCCGCCTGTTAGTGATCTGGATCAGTTGAGCTATCTATAGATCGTTTGCAACGGTCTTTAGATAGCTAGCTGTTTCATCTGTATATTTTGTATATACCTACTTGTACATAGTTGTATGAATAAATGTTTTTATGAATATTATAAATTTAATAATAATGTTGGACATTTTAAAATATCCCCAAACTAAGCAGAACTTGTGTTATGGGAACTACATGACTTATATACTACTGATATGTCTACATTTTTTTTGTAAAAATATACATAAAAAACAAACAAGCAAACTAATAGTCAGAAGTCAAAACACACAACCAATAAAAACCCCGAAACTGAATCCGTCTACCCGTTTGTTCAACTCGTTATATTAGAAAGTAACTTTTGTTGACACATCAAAATTAAATAGGAACACATTGCGTTCAGAAGGCACTTCATAGGACGATGAACTTCGTTTTTTGATGCAGCTTAGATGCTACGGAAGTTTAAGTAACTTGTAAAAAAATTAATTTGCCGCTCAGGATTCAGGACAAAACATTTAGGTATTACTTAGTTAAAAGTACATAATTTTATAACATCTGCGTCGTCGAGGTGAGCTTTCAAAAACAAACTCAAAAAAACGACTTATCGAGCAATCTTTTGATTTAAATCAAAATAAGGTAGTCCTTACAAAATTATTTATGTCCGTCTGTCTGTCTGTCCGCGGCTTAGCTCAGTAAATCTTAGTATCTTAGTAATATAAATCATTACGAATAAAAGAGGTAGCCTAAAAAAATATTTTTTTACTTAAAGTGTGTCCTTTTTTTCTTTCCATGGTCTTGGGATGTCGTTAGATAGGTCGTACAAAAATATTGGGGGTGAGGGAAATCCATTTTTCGATTCAGGGACCCGTTTGCGAAATATTAAGCTTTAAAGTGAGTTGTGTTTTGTATGGGCTAATTATTTAATTAACATGTAACAAGTTTGTTAATAATGAATGTACCTTTGACACGCCTAAGTCTTTGCTTAAACTTAAGTGCAGATAAGTACACGTTTTATAAAACTAAAGTGGCAAGCCCACCTGTTGGTAAGCGGTTAGGTACACCAGAGGTATCACACGCGCTTTTCCGACCGAGACTAAATAGCCACATACTTGTTATAAGTATTTTACCTACTCTTTGTTGTACGTAAACTCCCTATTGCACTTAGCTTTATCGTTTAAAATCTTTCTTCCGGTGAAAGTTAATTATATAAAATTAATTTCCTCCGAACTTTCTAAGCCCTCTTGAGGGTGAGCCCTCCCATACTTTCTCATGATACTTATCAAAAAATCAGGGCGGCATCGATTGGAAACTTTCTAAAATAAATAGGTAATTTATCTGTACAAAAACATAGTATACATAATTCGAGGTTAGGTTACCTACCGTAGCAAGTTGGTAACTATTTTACAAAACAACTGATTAGCTTCTCATAAAGATTAAAAATACATATAACAAAAAAAATATAGATAAAAGACTATCAACGCTTAAAGTATTGACATCCCTTTTTAATACGGTTCTGAAAAACTGTGTCAGGGCTAGTTAGTCAGCCAAAAACAGGCTTTTAGCGTGCGTTTTATTTTAAGTCCCTATTTAGTGATCAGGTGGTCTCTTTGTAATCTGTATGCGAAATAAAACTACTTTCTTTATTATATATTATTTTCTAATAATGACTAAATTTTAACGCAGGGGAGGAAAGAGAGGAGAAAAACTATGTAATCGAAGATAAACCACGCTTATAAATAACACGGTGTAGATTACCACCCACAGCGTAGCTGAAGACACGTTTTAATAAGCGAGAAGCGATGGAGACAATCCTCTTAATCAGCGCACAGACATTGTTTAAAACGAGGCCACGCACGCACATACAGTATGATTAGTCTCTTTGTATGAACACGGCCACCGCACTTTTGTTCCGAACTGTACCTACCAACTTTGGACATTGTTCTGTTATGAACAATTTTGCGAGCTTTTTTTATTAATGCTTTCGGCGTCTCTAACGGTTTTGTTGGCGTTTAGATCCTCGTGAAAAGCCGTGTTGGCCTAGTGGGTGGTATCTCGACTTCCAAGCTCGTGGGTTCGAACCCGGTATAGCAACAAACCTAAAATCGAATAGTATGTGCGCATTAACACGTGATCGAAACGGTGAAGGAAAACTTCGTAAGGAACCGAAACATGCACTATAACTAATAATTCGAAGGCACGTGCCATTGTTCCAATCCAATAAGCGTCGATTAGCTTGCATCCTGTCACGTGGAATGCTAACTAAATATATATATACTTAATTACTCACAAATCGAATCAAATAAAAACGATAATACCACCCATTGTACTTTTAAAATCAACATTTCTTAGTTATGTTGTAGTGTACCTAATCTGAATGAAGTATTTCCATTCATTCATGAATGGAATTAATTATATACCAATAAATAACAAACAGCAAAAATAAAGCATTATAGAACCGCTCAAATGCCTAAAGACTAATTTAATTATCCACCCACACGAGCCCAGCCCGCGGAACTCAAAGACAAAGGCTTCAGTTTTATTGCCTCGCAAAAAAATCATTACGTCACATAGGAAAGAAAGCCCGGCAAAAAACCACAATAAAGTTACAGTGTAAACAAGTTGCCGTGTACTTGAGTAGCTCATTACAGTGCAGATGCGACATTAGCCGCTTCGCTCGCCGGCTCGCTCGCTGGCTTCGCTCGCTACTTCGCTCGCTTGAGCCACGCCTGGCTTGAGCTAAGAGCGGACAGACAACGATCCTTTGTTTAACCTATTTCGGTTTAGATTACACTTTTACCTTGATGAGGGGCTTAATTAATTAGATGAGTTATTTTTTATGTTGCACCGTATAGGAATGTGGTGTCTTGTCTGCAAACAAGGGCAAAGAACCCCCCCAGGTTTATAGGTGATTTTTTTCATGGAAATCTATCAATATTGCATGTCTGCACTGAACTTTGCCAAAGATTTGGGCGATCAAAAATGTGATCGCGATGTAAGCGAACTTTAAAATAGTTAAGATGCTAGTCTGAACTATTTTAAAGTTCGCTTTAATTTCATTTTTAAAAACTAGCTACAGCGTCGATTCAGATTCAAAAACCTTCATAAATGTGTTTTAACGTTTCCGAGAGATTCCTTAATTTATTTTTCCTTTTTTGTTTCTTCTTTTTGAATACAACTTTTACAAAGCAACGATCTGCAGAACTCACAATGATTGAAAACAGTTATCTACCGCTGCAAGTTTACAATAGATTCTTCTATAGCTCTCGTTCCAAATCTGCCATGACTACGAAATTCCCTTTGCAAAGGCTAAAATAAGACAAGTCTGATCCGATTACACGTGCATTGTTCGATCCGTAGCCAAATAATCGGACGTTCAAAACTTTGATCACTTGAGCCCTTTTCAACCTTTTTCAGCTCAGACTGGTCTAGTGTTGTTTTAGACCCGTCCTTTTGTATTGTCACTATTGGTTGGCTTGATTTATTTAGTCTGAATCAGTTCATTAGTACCAGTATGAAATGGTATAGAACGTTTTTGAAAGTTGATTATTTTGTTATACTGTGAAATGCTGTTTGGATTTTTGGTTCACTTTGAGTAGAATATTGTTTCAGAGACTTTACAAATACTCAATAGGTAATGCAGATTTTGCACAGTACATAAGATATACCTAATTATAAAAGGTATCTTGTCTTGTTCAATTTAGTTACAAGTAGTTTAATTATGGCAAACAATATTCATAAAAGATATAAGTAGAAAATAAGCTTAATTCTCCCTTTTAAAAGGTTAAGATAAAATAATTAAACTGAACTACCAACAAAAAATAATTTGAAAGATCTCCAATGATAACTTTAGGCAACTTCGGAACCCTAATATAACGTGTCTGGACACGTCTTGGAATCTTTATTTTCACTCGGCCTTCATATTAAGCTAGTTTACTATACAAAAGTTAATCAAGACATCTAATTATACATAACTATCACATAAAGATCTAAAAAAAAAAACAATACACTTGTCGCCTTAGCATCGGAAAAGTAACATAAAAATGATTCACAATTGGCAACGCAGTGAAGTAAACACGTGGTCAGATCGAGATAGTGCGGGCCGGAAGTGTTTTCATAAAGCACGGAACGCACCGTGCGTTTCCGGTGTCACGCACTAAGGATCAGTACTGATCGCACGTATTGCATGGCCCTCTATTGAATTTTGAACTTATCGAAAAGTCGTTCTTATAGTCCTTCCTTCGCTAAAGCGAGCCTCCTCTGTCCTGTGAGTCTCGCATCCAGGTACGCACTGACACTCGGACCATATCCTTTTGGAAGTCATACGTTGTTTCGATATCTACGTTTTTATACATGAGGTCTAGACAAATACCTCACGCTTATTTAACCTTTCACGCTAACGCAAATTTGTCAAGGAATTACTTGGCAGTAGTCACGTGACTTTTCCCGACTTATCCGCAGACGTTAACGTCAACAGAAAGTGATATTTGTCTAGACACCCTAGTTTATTTACGTTTCTTACCGCGTTACCTCGGCATGTTTACTATACGTTGTTCTACCCTTAGACACGGTTCATATGAGATACGTAACTATAAACATCATCTATGTACTTGTACCTACAATGTGAAAGTAATAAATTTATTGAGTATCGGATACGCTGACTTGTGGCGACAACACTTATCTAAGAATCGCCCTTGAAGTATTAATATAAAAAAGATTGCATGTATACGCTTAACGATTAAGCAGTTTCGGAGATTTGTGGTAACAGAAAAACAAAGACAAAAACAACCTCTTACTCCAAACGCAAATACAACCTCCTTTTGACGCGGATAAAAAATATATAACAACAAATATGATGTTTTAAAAACACACAGAGAGATTTGATTTTGTCAGAATTCACAGGACATGAAACAACAGCAGCAAAATCAACTAAAAAATCAACGTTTCCACAAGATATTTGATATTATTGCTAAAAACATAGTGGATTTCATACCTGTCATTCATATTGTAAAATGGGAATTTTCACGTACCGTAGGTATCGTTCGATGGTTGTCTACGAAACTTGTAGCAGTTGGTACATTGGTTAGAAACCGGCTATGTACGAGTCAGACTCGAGCTCGTACCACCACATAATATAAAAACTGATTATTTTGGGAATAGCAAGATTTATTAAGATGTATATTTTGCATGTTTATGAAACTCGCCTGGATTTTGATTTGTTGTTTTTTTTTTAATATTTTATGAAATTTTGTTTATAGTAAAACTTATTATGCGGCCTGACAGATCGACGATAGATAGCCTGCGATAGATAGACATACATTGTAGGCTCAAATAATAGGGTTCCGTTGTCGTTCTTTGGAGACAGAATCTTAAAAAATAAAAAAAGAAAAGAAAAAAAAAATAAACACGCTCACGACTGTATTCCCCATGGTGGATATCCTCAGATACATACTCAGTGAGTAGATCTTTTGAGGATACCAAGTAGGGGGTAGTCAGAGGCACGTCCAAACATTACATTTGGTACATGCCCGCGTTTTGCAAGTAGTAAGCATTCCACGTGACAGGTTGCAAGGCCATCGCCGCTTATTGGAACACTAACTATGGGCACATGCCTTCGAATTTTTGGTTCTAGGGCATGCCGGTTTCCTCACGATGTTTTCCTTCACCGTTTTGAGCACGTGTTAATGCGCACATAAATTTTTCGAGTGGAAAAATCTATTGGTGCACGACCGGGTTCGAACCCACGACCTCCGGATCAGAAGTCGGGGTATCGCCCACTAGGCCAACACGGCTCTTCACAACAACCACACAATTTAAGGCGT
This sequence comes from Perizoma affinitatum, assembly GCA_961405105.1. NCBI lineage: Eukaryota > Metazoa > Arthropoda > Insecta > Lepidoptera > Geometridae > Perizoma > Perizoma affinitatum. Next base: position 8,046,315 of record OY560205.1, on the reverse strand, counting down.
CACCTACCCTAATGTCCATATTTTATTGAAATATCCTCCAACATTCAACAAGTAGGTAAACCACGTAAATGAATTGTTTTCCTGTCGCTACAACAGGTGTAATAAAGTAAGGGGAATGTGGGAAACGGAAGTAAATCCCACTAATAATGTTAGCATCACCCTTCTATATGATTACTCGAACAAAATACCTATGCACACACACACACACACACACACACACACACACACGCAACCTGTGCATATTTTAGCTGGACACGGTCGTTAGTTATAAAGACTTTATTTTTTAGAGAAAATTAACACTTATAAATTAATCTGAGGCTGTTAATAGGTTATTTAGATATTTTGTATTTATACATTATTAATTATGTCGCCAAGCAGTAATATTCTCACTGCTGTGTTCCGGTTGGAGGAATAGTATAGATGCCGGTGAAATTACAAGCAAATGAGACATTTTTTCCGTTATGTCTCAGGGTCGACAACGCGTGAATGACACCTATGGTGTTGCAACTACCCATTGGTTACGGTAACCGCTCACCGAAAGATGGGCCGTATACTCATCTCTCAGTCTATATAAATATATATCTCATAAGTAGAAATATAACACTCTTTACCTCACAAAATCCATAAAAACGGATATAACAAGTTTAAATAAAACGCCCATAATTATCAGACCTGTTACATATATATTTTTGAATTTGTTTAAGTGTTTTGTCTGGATGATAATAATAATGTTAGCCTATAGAACTACACGTTTGTTATAATTATACTGAAATAAGACACTTTTTACCTCACAAAAGCCATCAAAACGGATGTAACAAGTTGAAATAAAACGCCCATAATTTTCAGACCTTTTTAAGATATATTCTAAAACCTGTTAAGAGGATACAACAAGTGTGGCACTTGGCATTTTCTTTAGTCTCATTCCGTTATGCGATATCGTAATTATATGTTTCCGCATCTCTTTGTAAGCACGCGTAGCTTCCTGTCTTTACGAGCGGGGCACTGACGCAAGCCATAGACTTAATGTCATGTTAATTTTAAAAAAAGACTCATCTGACTTTTTTTTTTATAAAAAAAATAACCGAAGCAATTTTCATTGTAAGGTCACAAATGTGGACGTATCTTTATGTTACAAGTAAAGCATCATTTCAAAAGATAAGATCTCACCTTTTTGTTGTTTTATGTTATTAAAAAATACTATTCGCACCACTCGTGCCTTGTACTACACATTTTATGCACGTTATTTAATTGATAAGGGTAATGTGATTGAATGTATTTTAAACTTTTCCGATTTATTTCAGCAAAATGAAAGCATTTTACACGCATTAAATGGCAACCCAAAATATTCAGCTTTGCATTTTTTGTTGCTTTTGCCGAAATGTATAAAGATTATTATTGAGTACGGGTTACACGAAAAAAATAAATGTTTTTGGTTAAACGATTACGTAACGGTCAACTATTTTGCTCGAAATGTTTCGTAAAACGTTTTCATACAATACTTTGGGTAAAAAAACATGCTCACCGTATTTCCCATGGCCATTCTTAGATACATAGAGGTTCTCAGGTACGCAGTCTGTGAGGATACTAAGTAGGAGTTAGCCAGACGCAAGCTAAACATTTAATTTGGCACATTCCGACGTTTTGTATCTCACGACGTTTTTCCTTCACCATTAAGAAAACCTGTACCTTTTTCGCGTGAATCTGTCAGAGCTCCAGTTTATTGATCTAAACTAATATTGGTTTTTAAAAGAGGTAAAGTTTGTTAGTTTGGATGTAGGAGATAAACTCCGAAACTACTCAGGACATTTATAAAATTCCTTCACATCAAGAATGGACCTTCAGGCTAGACATAGGCTGTATTATCTTGTTCAAATAAAATGGCTTTTCGTGGAGACGAATTTTGCAACGGACGTCGTAGAAAAAACGGTCGAACGAATGCGTTTCTTACGAACGCTGCCTTAACGGTAAGAGCTACTTTTCATCCAGGTACCACGCGGATAAAGCCGTCAATAGCTAGTCAATTATAAACACATTCTAGGGTATTGTTTACTCAAATAATTATGTTAGGATAACCAGACAACCCCAAATGCAAATAAATTATAGCTTCAATTAACTGCTTTTTATTTATCAGTGTGCGATTAAAAAACCTTTAGCGGTTATTTAAGGGTTGATGTACCAAATGTCACGCTTTTCTAACTACCCCCTTTTCCAAACAGATGCTTACGAGAGAGATATTCTAAACACTTCTGAAACTTTATGTACTATCTCATCGAAAAGGGTCATAACTCAAAATTCGGCATTGATAGCCCTTCTGTCGTAACTGCAATCAACATTGGAACTTACCAGAAATAGGTACAGTCGATTTTTGGTTGATAATTAGTTTGAAGGGGTCGCGTGACTGGTAATAGCTATCGATTATAGGATGCAGATTGGTATACCCACTGACACAAATAATTATGAACAACCTTGGATGAAAAATCAATGTTTGGACATTATTTGTTTCATAGCGCATGCAGAGCTGACCAGATATGATAAACATTTACAATTTAATGCAATTATCTTGATATTGGATGTAACAGGTAACTCCCGAAAACTATGATCATATAAAAACAACAACTAAAATAGTGCTAGAATAAAAAAAATGCACTATTCTTAAGCTGTTCATCTGTTGTTTTGTTTCCCAAAATATCGAATCCCTTTAGGTAAAAATCCCGTTATTTCTATAAAATACTAGGTGTATTAAAATACTAGGAGTTATGATAGAAATAACGTTGACTTTAAATAAATACTACAGAGTTATCGTAACATTTATTCATAAATCCGGGTTTAAATAATGAAAACATTTTAAAAGTCCAATAAGTCAATTTATTGGTTGGTTCTTTTCGGTACGAAACGATTCAGAATAACGGTCCAAGCTTTAAGCGTTTAAGTTTTCGGTAGTACGTAGGGGGTAGTCAGAGTCACGTCTATCATATTTAGCTCCATTTTGTATAGTATTTAGCATTCCGTGTTTGGGACTAGTCAAACCCTATCTGCAATAAAGAATTTTCTATTCTATTAGAAAATTCTTTATTGCAGATAATATTAGTACACAGGTAAACTTAATGCTAAAAATTATTTCTCTTCGAGATAAATTTTATATCAAAAAAACTAAACATTGATGTACTTTTATTAATAAAATTGAGGGCATCAATGCTCGATGCCTACAAGTTCAATCAAGGATGGCACCGCAAAAAAAAAAACATTTATAAAAAAAAAAAAACCCATTTAAACCCAAGACATGCGGGTAACATATGTCGGCAAGGTGCTCTACCTCAATGGTACACTTCTGGCGAAAGGTGCAAATTTTGAAGTAGGTCATCTTGCTTTTTTCAGCCCTTTCTTTGGTACAAATCTTTTACCTGCGATTCATTGTTTACTGTGGCATGAATCGACAATTTACTACCAAGTTCTGAGACCTCTCTATGCCCTAATACCTCGCAATAAACATCTCTAAATCGATTAATCCTAACCAAATTATTCCGAAATCCCAGCATCCATGTCTCATCTCTATCCAGTTTTGATAAGTTTGGATTACCTATTTTGTTTTTTTATACAACTTAAGTGGCAAAAAAACATACGTAACCCTGAGACATAACGGGTAAAAAGTCTGATGTGAAGTCTGTGTTCTTTAAACCGGAACACAGCAATGCGAGCATTACTTTTTGGTCAGTAAATCTCGCATTTTACAATATTAAGTCGCCCACGCACTACCGATTTGTCCACCATCGAAGATCTCGCTCGCTTCATGTCACTTGTCTAGATGTTTATTACCGATTATCGTATATTTCACAATTACGTAACTAATAAGGTCACTGTCAAATTAATGGTCCGCTTTCGTCTGGTAGTGATCTGGATCAGTTGACCTATCGATAGATCGTTTGCAAAAGTCTTTAGATGACTAGCTGTTTCGTATGTATATCTTACTTGTAACTTAATACAAGAGTTTCTGTGAAGGGCTCGTCCGGGGAAGTGCTACCACCATGCCTATTTCTGCCGCCAAGCAGCAATGCTCTCATTGCTGTGTTCCGGTTTGAAGGGTAGGTTGCCGGTGAAATTACAGGCAAATGAGATCTTTCATCTTGATATCTCAGGGAGGCAACGCGTGAGTGATACCTCTGGTATTGCAAGCTTCCATAGGCTACGGTAACCGCTTACCACCGATGGGCCGTAAGTTTGTTTGCATGTTTAGTAGTATAAAAAATATGGAGCAATTTTAAATGATGTTAGACCTCAACCTAGATAGTCTACTTTTCATTTCTGTACCACATAAGCAAAGTCGTAGGCAGGAAGCTAGTTTCTTATGTTTTTGACCATAAACACGCTACACAACTTTTAGATTAAAATGCTCATTCTATATCCTTTTTTTTTCTCTTTTAAGACACAGCCTTCCGTTCATTACCTTCAAAATCACCGCAAGCCTACAAACGTTTTAATCACGACTCACGACTATCCTCCATACATTGTCTTTCTTTAACGTTGTCCGTCTGTCCGTCCGCAGTAATCAAAGGTATGACAACAAAGCCAACCTTTTTCGAGTTTGTTTCACATAGCGTAATTGGTTTTCGATTTTATTGACGGCCTTTATTGTGGGTTCCTTTTTGATTGTGTTTATATCAGTGTTTTTGTAGTTTAAATGATTGTTGATAGTATAGATTTCCCATGGATAAACGTCGCATTTTAAAAGCAATCCATACATACATTAAGTAAAAAAAAGAATAAGAATATATTTATTTGACACACACACACACACAACATTACAAGATATAATACATGGAACAAATAACAAATAATCTAGGAGCCTAGCTACTACAACAAAAATAAAAAAAAGTAAAGTATAAAATAATTTGAAGATTACAGATACAGAGACAGTGACAGATAAAGTCACGCTTGTTTCCCATAAATTCTTGTCAGTTTTTTACAAATCACGAGCTATACTAATAACAAACATCCAAATCTCCATACTTTCGATAAGATAGATCCTAAACTCTATTAAGAATTGGTAGGATTTGGCATCATGGCGGCTGCTGTAACCATTTAGTAAGAAAATATAGAGTTTGCTAAAACATCAAAACAGACGACGCTCACGTCTGTATTCGCCATAATAGACAACCTCAGTGCATAGATCTTTGACGATACCAAGTAGGGGTAGACAGAGACACGTCTAAACAGTATATTTTGGACGCGTTTTGAAAGTAGTTAGCATTCCACGTTATAAGTTGCAAGCCCATCGCATTTTCAAACGTATCGAGCAAAGATTCTAAATTCAAATATTTGAAAGTAACCGCCAAAACGACGCGTGTCAACGTAGCGTCATATCGCCCCTCGCTAAAGGTGCGCGCGCGCACAGGGGTGGACCCCTATTATCTTTAACATTCAAGTCTGTTTGCAAGATAAAGGCAAGGGGAGCAGGGGGTGATTTTCTTTATTCTTCACCCGGATTTATTATTATTTTTTACGTTATTATTACTATGATTGCGCGTCGCGTGCGCACATGCCATCTACCACCCCTCTGGAATGAGGAATAATGCTCCTACTTGTATTTATTTTTTTGTTAGCGGATTATCGAAGGACCCATTAGTGGTTGCTGGCTCGGTTAAATTATGATTCATACTTTTAAAACTAAGCAAGCACAGAATGTTACATCTTAAAATTGCAGACACATCCCTAATGTCTTCGAATCTTATTCTGAACAAGTTCTTTTCAAGACGCTCCCTATTCAATCTTTAATTCTTTGTTATCGTGTCTTCGACCCCAAAACATAACATTTCTATCAACTATCACCTCTCTATCCCTGATTCTAAAGATCACATTCGCGTCTTATTCAAGTCTCAAGATTGTAAAGAAATCACCTGAACAGCTGATCTCACGTCCGGCACTTTACTACGGATCGTAGTAAATGTTGTTCATAGAAATATACATTCTCGAGCGATGGAATAGAGGTTCTTACCGTTTAATACCTTCATTCAATGTCTTGGATGGTAAATTGGTTTGGAATAACTTTGAGTTTTATTTTGTACGTCTTGTGGTAGCTTTCTGATTTGTTCTGAAGAAAAGCACGTGTTACAAAGATACTATCGGTGCACATGTTTGATCCGGGATTTAATGTGTTTGTGGGCGTATCGGATGACTTATGGAACGAAGTCAGTATTATATTATCTGTGGCGATGTGGCGCCTCTGAGTTTACCAGGTGTTTGGGATATCCGTATTGACTTACGTTTAGCGATCTAAAGATTGATTTGCTTTGAGGCGTCTTCGCTTTTTATAAGAATGAGAAGAAACAAGTGGCCAGTTTTTTAAAGGTAAGTAAATGCATTTCCTTGCTTTACCTATGAATTGGCTATCTTATTAGTCGATTATTAGCAACAAACAAACAAACATTTGTAATATTAGTAGGATAGGAAAGGATAAAACTACTCCCGAAACCTGAAGACATAGGCAGCTGCCCCTACACCTATATAGGACCTACCCTATGTTAAGACAAAATCACTTTAAACCAAAACTAATCAAACAGATGGATGATTTTGAATGAATACTGGATTTCTAAATATCATATGCGGATACCTCCTGGCGTTCGAATGTTAAGATTATATGAAGAAGGTACCTAACTTATGAGATTTCTGCGCCCACCTCTTAAAAATAAAAAGGCTTTTCCAATTTTGCAACGTAAGCAATAAAAAAACGGTCGAGCGAATGCGTTTCTTACGAACGCTGCCTTAACGGTAAGAGCTAATTTATCACCGGCTACATTTATCGCGGGCGCAGCCGCGGTTAGTAGCTAGTCTCCAGTACAGTTACGAAGCTACTTAAAAACATTAGTATCGATCCAAAATGGCGGTAATCCCAAAAGTTGGAGTACAATACCTACAAGCTAGCCCCTGCGCCTTTGACCCGCGCACACGCAGCTGCGTTTAAGATCCAGAGGGGTGCATCGCGATCGATAAACGAATGTACTTACCGGCTTGTCGAATCGAGCGAAATGAGTTTCCAATCAGGAAGAATGTTACTGTATTTACAAACATTTTCTCTATTATAAACTTTTGAACCAGCATGTCCTATAGGTAACCTACAGTTTGAAGGTGTGCAAAATAACAAACACGCTTACGTCTGTATACACCATGCATATCCTCAGATATACTAAGTGAGTAGGTCTTTGAGGATATTAGGAAGGAAAGTAGGTGGTAGTCAGATGCACGTCCAAACACTACTTTTGCAAGCGTTTTGCAAGTAGTAAGCATTCCACGTGACAGGTTGCAAGCCTATCGCCGCCATCGATTAGTGTTCCAATTAGCTGTCACGTAAGATTCTAATAATAACTATGCGAACGTGGGTATTTGCCTAATGTTATTGTTTTTATTAATTATAATTAGTTATTTATACTAGACTTGCTTCTGACTCCACCCTCACGGATTGATCAGATATCCTCACGGATCTACGTACTGTGGAGATGAGGATGTATCTTATGGAGATTACAGTAACCTTCTTTTGTAAAAAGTTAGAATAGTCTTTGCTTAGAAGATCATATAATATGATTTTATGAAATTTATGGAAATTCTTAACTTAATAAAAAAGTAAAATTATAGTTATCTTCTTCTTCTTCTGATCTGGATCAGTTGAGCTATCTATAGATCGTTTGCAACGGTCTTTAGATAGCTGTTTCTATGTTTTGTATTTATCTACTTGTGTACATAGTTGTGTGAATAAATGTATTTTCATCTTTGTAAACTTCTTTAAAAAATATATGTACATGAATTAATTGACACGTTACTCAAAATTGACCTAAAAACCTAAATTAGAACGGTTGCTTTTGATAGATATGGTCTAATTCAATCTCCCAACCATTAATCATCAGGTATCCAGGCAAAAAGGCACGAAACTAAATACGTTGTGAAATAAAGACTCATCGATCATACTCGCATCTTTTGCATTTTGGAATCGCACGCGCCGCAGATGTCTACCGCAGCTTTGCCGCGAAAAATTAAAGTGCATCTTTACTAATATTTTGCCCCTCTATGAATCGAATATACGCACCTTTACCATTATCGAGAGCATCTTCTAATTTTTTAATTGTATCGAGAATCGCACATCACTTGATATTGATTTCTCATCTGTTTAATTGTTGACATTGACAATGACATTTAAAATTTGTGGTAGGGTTGGGATTGATATCGCGATTCTCAAAATTCGATTCGCGATTGTTTTTAGGTTATTTTCAACTCATCAAGACATATTTTCGGGTGGCATATTAAGTGTCCCTCATTTAATAATAACTTAGTATATAAGAAGTACCGTCTTATTTCAAAATTATTTATGTAGTGTACATAAATAAAAAAAAAAATACCTACATTGTAGATTTGACAGCATTACCCTACCAGTCATTTGTTCGTCGTATCATTGGTCCACTCTTGGTTTTATTAGTTTAGCGGTCTTGTAAATTATAGTGAAAAAGTATGAAAGAGTACTGCTTCCACCTTTGAGATGGCTCAGCTACGTACCAACTAGAGGCGCTTGACTCAATAGAGCGATGATCCTTTTCGGCTTATTGGTGATGCTACACTAGTGATGGAAAAACTGCAAAGCCTAGCACATAGACGCTTCTACTAAGCGTACTTCGGTATTCTATAGACTAATATCGGAGAGTGTGCACTACACAGGCACTTCACGACCTGCTTCCAAAATCCCTATATCATAATCGGAATATAGGCCAGTCGGCAATATGGCCCTTTTTTGTGGCCTTAGTCCAACATTTCCGCACAAAGCGGTTCAAGTCTACTTCATCATTAGTACAAAGAAAAAGGATTCTTATAATATAATCTTGGAGACTTCAAGTTGAAGGTATTTTCTAGACAAAAAGTGCTACATTCTCGACCAACATCGACACTTTAAATCATAACAAATGAATGCACCTCGCCTTTTTGTCTCTAGGAAATGCTCTACCCGCGATTCTTGATCGATACTTTACAATTTGGAAAACCTAAGAATTATTCCATCATCATCCATAATTTTTTTATAAAAATGTGATAGGGCGGTATCTCGTGCCTTTAGCTATAATCAGCCGTATAGTTCCAAATGAGCCAGAACAATACTAAAATAACTGTGCACACAAGGTGCAAGATGCATTTACCATATTTACACCACCGGGCACGCGACATTTCATCCCGATACGGTACGCTAAAGGTGCGGAACCCCTTTCTCTATTATTATCAACGACCCTAGAAAAGTAATAGGGGATCTTTACAATCGAATCGAACAATTGACAACCATCCCTAGTAAGCTGGGATTCTTAATTTGAAATTTGAATTTGGAACTTTGTAAAGACTTGCACACAATGTGGTCATTGTCTAAAAAGGCAGACGGCTATTTGGTATAGAAATCAAATGAACTTGCCATACGCTGCAGCATTATCCAAATGGCTGTAAAAATTTGTTTATTCTAACAAAGTCAATGACTAGTATGTAAAAAAGTAATGATAGAGTGAGTTCATCGCCACATCCGGTTTTCTAGTTCTCTACGTGAAATGAGGTTGTTAATGTTTTTGCGACACCGTCGCTTAGCAAAGTAATTTTGGTATTTTTATATAGTATACTGCAATTGATTTCACCTTACGTCATTCAACGTCGCAGTTTCACAATTAAAATAACTGCAATCGAAACTGCATCTCCTAACCGTTAATTAGAGATCCGGGCAGCATTAATCAAGCATAAAATTAAAACTTGGCACACGCCGGCCCAGCCAGCCAAACAAAAGTAAGGGGTGTCCACGCGAACCTTATGGCACGGCACGGCACGGCAATTTGTTCAAGACATCTGGCCCCACACTCACACCTGCCCGCGTATGCATTCCCTCCATACCGATACATGAGTGAACAAAAAAAAAAGAAATTTAGATTCTATCACAAAGGCGGAAAGCTCTTTTGGTGAGAGTATATCGTATGGTTTTAGCGAATCGTCCAATGCCCTCTGTCATACTAGCATTGGCTCATTATAATTCGGAAATGACTCACATTTTCAACTCCAATTGTTCTAGGTTCGGTCAAGTGTGACTTTATGACGTGTATATTCTCTCATTAGATAGAAGTTGGTGCCAACCGTCCGGTTTCCTGTCCGGAACAATAACAGACGTCTTTCAATTAGCAGAATGTCAACTATGAAGCGTTGTTTGGCTGCAGCCGGGCCGTCAATCTCAATATCGCTGTTTGCAACAATCTCGTATACAATATACGCATGATACCTACGTTCATTCACACGAACACAACATCTAAGCGAGCATGTGTGCGTGTTCATTCAAGACGTCTTGCGTCACTTCCGCTGACGTCACAAGGTCTTACAAGTGGGCGTGTGAACGCACCCTGCCGTCTTATGTTTTGACATTTTGTGTTTTACCGATGACACGATAAATAAAGGGTTATTTTACACAAAAAGGTTAATATTTTATAATCACATGTTTTTTTGCTTCAAGAAAACCGATCTATTTCGATGAGGTAGAAAACGGGATGTGACACACGGATGGACAGACATTCGTCATTTGACTTTGGAACCCTAAAAATCCCGACCAATATTTGTGCCCCGGCCCGATCACGCTCCGTCCACGACATGAATTGTCCTTAAATCACTTCAATAACTAGTTCAATACAATCTTCGCAAAAAGCAGTTAATTTGTCACTTAGACGGCAGGGGTCCGAGGATGCGGGACGAAATACTGGTAATTTGGCCCAAGTAGACTATTTTAGTGGTCCATTGTGGCTCGAGGGTCCTAAGAATGATTCCTTCAATTTGGTGCGAACGCCCGCATGATACACGGTCAGGCAAATGTAAGTATTAATGTTACTTTTAGAGCTTTAAAGTTTCTACCGAAAAAATATATCATTTGAAGATGAAGTTAGATCAATGGAACTTTTTCCTGACAGATTTTAGAGCGAACTTATACAAAATATTATCATAACCTCAAACTACAGTTGGGAGAAGAAAAGCTTTTAAAAGAAAAGTATACATTATGTAAACATATTAATAAAAAATATTTATTAGGGATTTTACTACCATACTTCCTACTATAATCCTATAATTATGAAGGCAAAAGTATATATTTTTGCTACCATATCGTGATTTGCTGACGACTCGGACACAAATTGACACATTTCTATTTTTATATTTTTTTTACTGACAGTTGGGACACCATCAAATAATTAAAGCTGTTCACTACAGTCAGATAAAAAAGTTATAAATAATATTACTTATGTAGAAAAAAAACGTTACTAAAATTATTAGAGTGGCTTTAAGGCGACATCTTTCGGGCTACCGTATCTGATATATTGGAATAAAAGTCATAACAGATCTCAACCTGGTAAACAAGCTACCTTTCATCCATTCATATACTTAACACTCCAGCAAAAATGCCGGCAGAAGCTAATTTTACATGAAAGATGATCACACCTTTACACTGGCAAACCAAAATCGTATCACAATTCTAACAGAAGTCAATGCGATAGGGATGGCGAAAACATCTGTAATTCAAAAGATGTTTTTTTTTGTTTGCGCAACAGTGATCCGCAGTTTAGCTAATGTGGGCACGAATCTATTGTGGATCTAAAGTGTTGGTAAATTGGTCAGAATATCGATAAAATAAAACAGCTGGAGCTATTATGGTGTTATAAAAGTGACTTAGAAGGAACATGGTATCAAAGAATAGTATTCATTTCTTTTAAAGCTGTCGAGTAAATTTAAACGAGAGTCATGATTAGAGCTAACTCTGTGATATTGATAAACTATAAATTGGTGAGTTAAGTTACAAGTGATTTTGTATAAATTGTTTTGAGTATCAATTGGTGACAAGTATTTTTTTTATAATGGTTCGCTTTATTTTCAATTCATAAGACCCTTTGCTTGAAATATAGTTATAGAAACCTGAACCTGGTTCAAGAAAGTGCTTAGAACTCGAAAAAAAGTTACTCAGAATATTACTCAGAATATTTAAAAGTCTATAAAATATACAATAAATCAAAATTGTACTCAAAAGAGTATAGTACCAATTACTTCCGGTACTGAAGTGCTTCCTTTACAAGTTACCTGACAATAAGGCCCTTGAAGTAACGTTTAACCATAAAAAAAAACATAAATAAGGCATACACACGCCCACGACACCTGGTTACACCACCACCTTTTGATTTGAAAGCTTGTAAAATGAACAAATTGATTGATAATTTTTGGCCATTGGGGAAGAAAGATTTTTGAATTGACAACGAAGACGCAGGAAGGCCCATTAACCGATGGACTGATAACAAATGTTGAAAAAATTATACGGATGGAGGTAGCTCAACATCGTTGGTAACCGGTTACCAACAGGGTATGATTGTTTGCTACTTTAGTTGAAGAAAAAAGCCTGTAGAAGTCCACTAATGATATGTTCATTAGTGGCCTAAAGAGTGCCATGACGAACGATCTTGAGCCACATCCATCCAACGACTTCCCGCAACCTTAAAGATTTCATCGAAAAATGATGTTTGAAGACGAACATAAATTGAATAGGTCAATTTATGTTCGTCTTCAAACATTTTCAAATAAAGATTAATCATTAATCAAAAAAAGCTATCGATTGACATTTAAAGGCTTGAAAGTTCAACCCTTTATCAAATCCAGAAAAATGATTGTTATTATACGGGTCTTTAACCCAAGAAAATGTATATCCGAAGAGTTAAAAAAACGACGGATTTGAGGGTTTGCGCGCGCGCAGCCGGTGGTCTGCGGACATACTCGTAGACAATATTAAACCCAAGCGAAATCGCAAGGCGCTAGTAAAAACAGTGACGGTTGGTTAGGGAAGGGTTTTGACTTAAAATCACCATACGAAAGTGTAAGGCGCTTGTCAGCGAAAACCATAGAAGCCCATTAGAAAATAACTTTGATTTTGTACAGCACAGAAGTTGTTCTTTAAGATTTTAGGAAACATATATTACCGTAAAATTATTTTTAAAGCATTAATTTAACAAAACAAACTTCTACGAGTTAATAAATTATCTTCAAACCCCAGAGGAGTAACCACTTGGTGACGCTAACTGTATACTTTTAAGTCAGCGCTTTGCATTTCGCTAGCTTTCGCACTTTGTCTAGAGTAGCTGGTCTATAGCACGTGCTGGCCCGTATTGATCGATATCGATGAGTAGGTAGTGTAGCTACTAGATTGCAGTTATCGTAGATAAGATAGGACTTTATGCCCACCTTTTGATAGGGTCTTATATAGGCAGATGGGGCACCTGACGCTGACCGATCAACTAAATAAAACTATGACTTATATAATTACTACCTTCTGCCCACGGCTTCGCCCGCGTAGAATAAAAAGTATAAAATCCCGGATAAAAAGTAGGATATAAGTTATTCTGATGTATAAGCTATATTACTGTAGAAGTTTCATCAAAATACGTTCAGTAGTTTTTGCATGAACGAGTAACAAACATCCATCCTCACAAACTTTCACGTTTGTAATAGTAGTAGGATTATTACAAAAACGTGAATTAGATAATTTTCAGCTGTAAAATATATGGTCCTGTTGGCAAGCGATTACCGTAGCCCATAGACCATAGACACTTTCAATGCTAGAGGTATAACTCCCGCGTTGCCGATCATGAGACATAATGGTGAAAAGATTCACGTACCTGTAATTTCATCGTTACCCATCAAACCGGAACAGCAATGCGAGCATTACTGTTTCGCGTCAGAAACAGCAATATCTAAACAAAATTGCTAAAAAAATGCATTACGATTTCAGTCTAGTAGATTTAGTAAGCTTTCGACTCTCAAATGTTCAGTAAATATGATATATTAAAAAAAAAACTCCCACAAAGTTGGACGCTTGCCGTAGTCTTTGCCTTTTTTCCCTTTGTCTTATTTTGGTCTTACTTTTATAATCCTCATAACACTCATTTACAATGAAAGTTACCTTTGAACTGCCAGTTTATCGCACTTCCTTTGTTTAAATAGTTTGTACACAGTTAAATTTATTTTTATTTATAGTTAGGTATATTATGTAATATTATATACATTTACTAATCGTAATGTAAGCAGACATCCGTGATTTCACTAAGTGTTTGTTTCCAACGGAAAATCAGCGTTGTGTTGCCAGTTGATACAACGAATGCTGAGTTGGACGACAATTTGCGTCGTTGCATATTAGTAGGGAGGCACAATTATTGTTAGTATTTAGGTATTGTCTATGTAAATCCCGTGTGTGTATTGTCTTTTTGTTTTATATTGTGCAACGTTTGTAAATAAATGGTTTTTTTTTCATTTCCTTGTCACAGAAAAACCTTTCCTTACCTCATTAAAATTTATTTTATTTATCAGTTAACTTAATGATACAATTTCCTTGTTTCAGATCCATCGGAGGCCACGGGCTTGTATTTCACCGTATAAGTGTACAAAAAACTTATTCATGGTAAGTGAAACAAAGAACCACACGCAACTTCCCAAGAATTAGGAAGATAGATAAACATTAGGAAAAAACTATCTGTTACTACTTAAATACCAAATATCTACTACGTGCTGCCTAGTCAATTTTAAATTTAAAAACGTAATTAAACAAAAACTATATAAAAAGGCATACGATAAAATTATCTTATTATTTTGATGATAAAAACTCTTAAGATTGAAAATGCCTCGATAAAAAATGTAGGTACCTATTGTTTTGGAAAAGGAGAATTAAAAAGAATAACCAGCCTTGTTTTCTTGCCTGTCTTTCCTGGCTTGGTCGCGGAGGAACCGACGTTTCAAAGTAATCCTTGTGATTTTAATGAATAAATAAATTTTGACTTTGACTTGTTGTTCTAAATACAACATTTTATCCTGTTTTATAATAGTGGTGGGCAGACATAACTTCAAAACGAGTCTGAATGCCACGTTTTAGGTTTTGAGATAGTACAGAATCATGCTTCAAATTAATATGGGCACTATGTTGTTTTGCATAATTATTGGAATGTATGCTTTGTTAAAAATGAGTTTACATTACATGTA
Source organism: Perizoma affinitatum (assembly GCA_961405105.1). NCBI lineage: Eukaryota > Metazoa > Arthropoda > Insecta > Lepidoptera > Geometridae > Perizoma > Perizoma affinitatum. Next base: position 8,031,276 of record OY560205.1, on the reverse strand, counting down.
AACTGTAATTTATGGTGTTGCAATCGTCAATAGTTATGGTAACCGCTTACGAACAGGGCCGTATGCTTGTTTCCCACTTTAGTATAAAAAAGTACTTACTTTATCTTGTGAGAAATATGTGGGTGTAACTTTGATAGACTGAGGAAAAGGGTGTTAAGAGAGAAGTGTGGAGTGAATGAAAATGTAGTAACGAGAGTTGAGAAAAGTATGTTGAGAAGGTTTGTGTATGTAGAAAGGATGTATGAAAGAAGGTAAACAAAACACTATACAAGGCGAGCGAAGATGAGAGTCCTCGGCGAACGTACTCTGACTAAATTGGAGAGATTAAGATCTGCAAGTTGTTATAACAAGCTAGTAGACTTCTCAGATTTAGATCTATTTAACTCGAATCCTTCCGTTTTCAAGCGCGTCCTTTCGAATCACTGGTTTGAATCGGTTCAATATCTGTTTAGTCTTTTTTTTGTGTTTGATTGTGTTTTTTTCTCGATTGGACCTAAATCTTTCTACTTATTTAATTAAGTACTTACATAGCTAACTCAGACTTAAGCTTATTTCGTTTCTTATATTCGAAAACATCTTAATTGTAAATAGTATCTTAAGAAGATGTCTATTTAGTAATTAATACTGTTTGTTTTTCGAATAAAATAAAATAAATAAAGAAACAACGACAAAAAAACACGACGAGCGACATTCCTAATACGACGAGCTTGTATTAGGAATGTGATGATTATAAATTAAACTGATGAGATATACCAGGATCGTAGCAAGTGGAAATCGAAAGCGATGGAAACGAAGGCATGTGCCAAATGTAATGTTTAGACGTGCCTCTGACTACCCCTACGTTGTCAAGATCAAGCTAAAAGATCAACGCACTGAGTATGTTCTGAGGATTCTCATCATGACGAATAAAGTCGTGGGCGTGTTTGTTTTGTTTTTTTGTAAATTAAGGAGTTCAATTAATATTTCAATCAAAACTGCATTTAAAGATTTTAAACAGTTGTTTAACCAAATAGTGTTTTGTTTCGGTTCGAACCCACGACCTTTGGGTCGGGAGTCGCGGCACCGCCTACTAGGCCAACACAGCTCCTTAATTTAAAAGCATATAAGCCAGGTTATCACATTACGTAGTAAAATAGTAGTAGGAACATGCAATGTTAATAAAAAAATCCTACCCTCAGTTTGGAAAAGTTTTGAAAATTTCAATGGGGGAAATATTCCGAGCGGGTATTGTATGAGGCGGCGGCATAACACGAGTACATACGCAGATTCCTTACGGCGACATATTATATGTTACATGACATAGTCACCTACCCTGATGATATGATGAATATGATGCTTAATACTTCGGAGGGTACGTTAAACTGTCACACAAACAGTCGGAGGACTGTAGGAGCTTTTAAGAAGATAGTAATGTTAGCTACATAAAAAAAAACAAATATATATACATTTATTGTGTATCATTTACTGTATGCAAAACGCGGTCATGTACCAGATGTAATGTTTGGACGTGCCTATGACTAACCTCTACATGGTATCCTCAAAGATCTACTCACTGATTATGTATCAGAACATGTCCATCATGGAGAATACAGTCGTGAGCGTGTTTGTTTTTTGGTTCAATACTAGAAGATAGAATGTTCCCGAAGATTTTCTGAAAACCGTTAGATATCCGCATGAGTAAATAGGGTTGTAACAAAACCGATAAACCGAACATTAATCAAGAATGCAGTTTTGAATATCGAACGAAGCCAAAAGCGTTGTTTGCTATCGCACCCAATGCATAGTCATCGCAAATTCGAAGTGCCACGTGGGGCCATTAATTTCGAAAAAGGCGATGAGCGTTCATTATTCCTTCGTTTAATAGCTTTCCTTTCGTCGGCTTAGCTTTGACAAAAACAATTTCTTTCGGTATTTTTGGTTAGATAAAAAAAAAAAAAAAAATAGCTGGACGATAGTGTTATCTAGTTTGAAATTCACCTGTGTATAGTGTTTTTAGTAGTGAAATAAAAAACTATCGATCTGTAAGTAACCCTTTTGGTGAGATTTATATTTAGGATAAATATAATATAGAGCAATCAAATCAGTTACAGTATGCAGTATTATTTTTCTATGTATCATCAATTTAAGATTTTTGACATATAATAACATAAAATAATTTAACAATACGAGAGTCCTGATTGCTCCCGGGAATGAGTCGAAACAGTTGGTGCCTTCGCTGATAGAACAGTACGAGAGAATTCCCGTCTCAGCAAAATGGAGTTTTACGTACTTGACTTGAAGATGAAAACGAGTATAGTTAAAAAAACCTGTGTGCGTAAGATGGTAGTTTTATTTTAAAACTCTAACTTCGTGACTCAACCCTTCGCCTCCGATAAGACATGACGTGTCCGTTATGAGTTGCTGATCAGAACCTTCTGTTCGGAAACGCCCACAAACATGTTATGAATTTGTGAATCACGTTCCAAATACGAACTGAATTTGTTACTTTATTTGAAAAAAATCAAGCAATTATGATAGGTAAGTATTTAAATGGGGTTTATCTATTATTTGTCAAGAAATAACGTAAATCTAGTCAAAAAAATTAAATTTTACATTTATTTGCTAATTATCGCATATTGTACAAAATTATAAAAGTTTGTAGGTATTAAAGCTAAAATATTATTTGGTGTACAATAATGTATTTTCTTTCTTAGTACTGTAGCTCAGTGCCTTGAATTCATATTTTAAGACTTGATAGACGACCTTTTCGGTCGAGCTAAATCGGCCAAGTAAAGTCTAGGCAGCAGTTTTGTCGAGGACAAAATGGTAGGTCGTAGTCACATCACTTTCAGGCCGCTTTAATATTTGATTCGAGAAAACTTTTTTGGGGACCGAATTTTCTAGTACCTTATGAACAATTTTAGGGAGTTTCGCTGATTAGCTGCCTATCTGACTTCTGAAAAAGCATCGTTCAACAAGAACAAGCTTGATCCAACTTCAGCTTTCCCGAACTCTAAAATCCAACTTTGCATGTATTTCGTGCGCATTCCTAATCAATATAAGTAGGCTCTACTCATTCAGACGCCATAATTCCGTTAATAAAAATACAGCAAGCTGACTTAAGGGGGGCAGCGGCCGGGGAAATTCACCCAGTGAATGGGGAAAATTCTCCCAGTGAAAGGTAACGCGGCGTTAGACAAACAGATCGGCTGACCCCACCACCCCACACATTTTGAAATAATGCTCCCCAACTGCTGTTTTACCTACGGACGTTCCAATTTCATCAGCGCGCAAAATTCAAATTGCGAATCATTTTCGAATTCAGAACTGTCTACGATTTTGCCGGCCAATGATTGTCTTTGTCATGTTGGCTAATCTGTGTTTGAAACAAATACAATCGCTAGGTATTGTTGAACGATTTATTATTGTCGAATTTAGTATGACATACCTATATATAATTAATTAATTATCTAGGTATTATTTAAATGGATTTTAAACCCAAAGACCCTACTACCTTTTCGCGTGTAGACAGTTTGGCAAAGGTTTTTTAGCAAGATTCAATCGATTTATATTTATTCGTAAATTTTGTTTCGAACTCTTCTATTTTTAAACTCGCACTCTAGCGGCCAGCGCTGAAATTAATAAAGCTTAACACCCATAACTGTGCAACCGTCAGAAACATACGTATCTTAGTAAAGTTAGCGCGGGAACGCACAGAGAGGTTATAAATCTCGTCGACACGAAATGGCTGACCAGCCCCATCCCCCCACAGATCTATGCAGCTATAGCCGCTATGCTGCAAAAGTGTGCACCATAAATTTTATACAGCGTATCTGTAGTGTGCGGTAAAACTGAACTAAGCGAGTGTGTGTGTGTGTGCGAAAATTCGTGTTCCCGTAAGAGTGGACAGTGTCCATTGCTTTGCATGTGTCGTGTACGGAAACGCCATCAGCATACAAACGGCATTGTAACGGATTAATCAAAATAAATTTGAGTGTTTGCCATGAGGTTATTTGAGGTTAGTCTGCCGATACATTAAATGGATTAGCGGAAAACCACATTCTAACAGGAAGTTTGGTTTCCCAATATAGGTGTCTAATACTCTATCTGCAAATATCGTTGCCACTTATTTTATCTTTGTTCACTGATAACTACTAGTTAGAAATTAAATAGGTACTTACGACCATTAATTGGATATACACTACCTGATTTATCATAAGTAAATAGCGTGATAGTGAAATGTGGAAAAAATACAATAGGCAAAAACGTGGTCTAGTGTGGCTAGTAACTGAAAACTGACTAGAAGTAAAGTCGATTTAAAATTTGGCTACGATTTTCAAAATATATTGCGCATCATTCTAGGGTGGTAGAACCTAGGTACCTCTCAAAAAGCCCAAATTGACTTACGAAACCCACGTTTACAACAACGAATGTGCGTAATAGGCTGAAAAATTGATATAGCAGAAAGCGCGCTGTTGTGACGTCTACAATCAGAAAGGCCGAAAAGCTGTCGAACATTTAGCTATTTTTCTTTTTTCTTGTCAGCCTTTCATGTGGCTGAAATATGTGAGAACGTTCCATCCGGATGAAAGAAGTGTGAACCGGTCCGAGAGTGGCCAGTCAGGTGGAACAGGAGACGTCCCCGGGTCAGCCACTTGGTCTGACACTAAAAATAATAATATTTTTTATTACGAAGCCTACTCGGAGGACTAAACGTAGGACAGTCACAGAAACAAGTTATGAAAAATCAATTGTTTTAAGTGTCTGTACCACATGCGATTTGTTTAATCCAACTTCAAGACTATACCAGATTATACAAAAACATGTAGGTAGGTTCTGTTTCTGAAAAATAGCAAGATTTCCAGCACAAAAGTAGAATTTACTCTTCGTCTTTCGGTCTCAGTATCTCGCTTTCAAGTAGGATCAATAAATCGTATAGAAACTTGAGCTCTCAGGACATTTTTTGCTATATCCTTACCAATACCCAATGCCCATTCCAGTAGTTAAAAGTAACAGGAAGTGTTTGAGAATACCTATACGGTCATTTATTTCGTTTTATCAGACTTCGATTGTATAGTTTTTTCATTAGCTACGTATTGAACAATCCGAGCTGGACTAACTTTTTCAGAGAGGCAGCGTAATAGTGACCCTATTGTAAAGAAAGTCTACATCCGACACAGACAACAATAATTGAGTCCGAACTGGGGGCGAATACCCAACCCGGTCGGTTTTAAGGACGTTATCGGCTACGCACTTATGTTTACTCATAAACGTAGCCGAAGCGCAGAGCACTGCACAAAAACGCATCTTTCGCCACCCAGCCACCCCCTCCTCCTCCCTAAAGGCCTACGGGCGAACGAATACATTCGACTAGCCCATTTGCAATATCGCATTGTGTGTGTGACTGTACGTACGTGGATGTTGCATAGTGTGCGAGCACACAGACGAATAGTTTGCTTAGCCGGTGCGTAGTTTTACCGCTCATTTACCTATAGATACATACGTACCTGCTGTATTTGTTTTCTGTTGCCCAGTTGGGCTTTAAAATTCAAATTCACAAAATCGTGATTGGTCGGTATTTTGTTTGAATAAGCGCCGGACTAGGCTTACATTTTGCCTAGTGGATAATTCGTTTAGTTTAAAATGATGAGTTTTATCCAATTTTGTTTCGATGTGTTTATGCCATAGATACATTGATTTGGAAGTTGATAGATTGTTTGATGTGGACGATAGATGTGTATATTTATGGTTCGCTATCGTTTGTCACTGGATTTGTTCATGTGAAATTTGTATACAAAAGACTGTTTTTTAGTAAATAGTTACTATATATTTTTTTAAGTAATTAAGTTTAATATTTATTTATTCAAATCGGTTCGGTTCGGTCCGTTTAGATCATCTACTTAAGTTAATCAAATGTTCAGCACTGTCAATACGTGTGGGTGACCGTTAGTGGTATTTATAACTGAATGTTTCCTTGCGAGGCCTAAATCCAATACGGACATAGATTTTACGAACTCTAGTAGGTACTTTTTTAATTCAGGTTTGTTTTGATCTACTGGAGCGGAACAAAAAACGCATCGATGACATCGCTGCAAATGAAGCAATTAAGGCACGCGCCCTAACCATAGACAAACCGGAAGACAGACGGTCTAATAACCGTCTAAGATTCCAAATATCAATTTCTATTGACCGTTCGAGCGAATCGACGTCAATTTGAGTAAATTTTGAAATAGGAACACGAAAACCCGGAAGTGCGCTACAAAAAGAAAACCAATCAACCCAAGACTTCCGAATTCAAAACTGTCAATTCACGGTTCCTTTGGGCCAGCATGACGCGATTAATTGAAACTAAGGAAATGATCACACTTCATCAATAATTTGTCTTATTTAGGGAGAAAACTAGTCAGCTGATAACTTATTTCCAAAGAAATGTTTAATTAGAGAGGTGTAACGAACCAAAATGATTAACGTTACATTATATGAACATAGGAAACATTAAATACAATATTATTAAAATATTTTCATACATAAATGTAAGTATCACTATCTAGTGTAGATACATGAACAGATCGAATCAGCGAGTAGTTAGAAAATATGGTTTTCTAAGTAAGTAGGTAAAGAAATATACCTAGAGTAGGTAGTGTAAATACAAATCAACAGAGCGCGCGAAACTGTAGGCTATTCCATGGGTTTTTTCCACGACAGGCAAGCGGCGAGCTAAATATAATTCGGGGAATTTTGTGTTAAAGAATACCTACTTTGCCTTGCAAAGACGGACGCAGGATCGAAGTGCGGGGGAGCACGAGCCCCGCTGAGGCGACGTCGTGTAGTACGGTTAAATTATCTAATCATAGTGAATATTTATCAATATTTATTCGGTGGAGAACATTGAAGAAGTACTTGATGTTTTTACCAGAAAATATATAAGAAAATTATCATTATTACACATAAATGTTGTCATAAAGTTTGTTACAAGTAATTTTTATTTCTTGTTGTTTTATATCAATGGTAAATATTAATTCTCGGCGACATGGTGCAATAATAGAGCAAACTCATCTTACTTGCTAGGCCCGTGTGCCCATCTAGTAATAGGTCCTAGATTCGTTTCTGGCTAAAAGGGGCGGGGCGGTTTATTATTATTAGATGTGGATCGAGGATTCGCTTTTGGACCTTTGGACGACTGACAGCGTCACGCTGCAAGTTGGTAATTTTATTTTGTTTTGTGAGTGCCGGGAGACTCGTTGTTTCTTTTGTGTTTGTTTGTGATTTCGTACCGTGTACGAAAGTAAAGTAGAGTGTCGTTTAAAGTGGGGAGACTGTGTACTGGTGAATTGTGTGGCTTCAGATGTTACACGTGTTTTGGTACAGGTACAGTGGTGGTGTTTGAAGCTATACAATTGATTAGTGTGACTAGTCTGGGGAAAAGTAAATTTCAAAGTCAATTCTGTAACTTCAGGGTTTAAAAATATTATTGTAACTTTTAGTTCAAATCCCCGTGCTTAGAAATCCAATACTTGTATTGGTATGCAGTCTGGAGACGGCAAAATATTTGAAGTCGTGGCATTACGAAAGCTGTATTCCATCTTGTTAGGTAGACTCTGATACTTTTAGAGCGAGTCAGAGGATCGATTATTCCCTTGAATCGGGATCGATCAATTGCTCTCTTGATTTCGATGGTTTGTTGTCATTATAGTGGGGGTCTTGTCGAAGTGGGACCGGTCGAGCTTTCGAACCCATTTTTTTGACCACGCTTCATCATTTCAAGTCTATCTTTATATATTTATTTATTCCCTCACTTATATTAGGTGGCATTTGTCTCTCATCCCTGGACTTCGGTCTGCAGAGATATTTGTCTTAGGGTCGGCCTAGGGTTAGGTTCAAAGTCGAGAATGCCAACTCGCAAGCTTTAGTCTAGATCTAGCTAGGTAACTTATCATTGCACCACGATAAGTGACCTCACGATTAGTAGTAAATGTGGAGTTCTCTCCCAGTATTGCTTTAAACACACACCCAGCTAGTTGAAAGGGACGTAAATAGGTACACAAAACAGGTAGGACGTAGGAACAAACAGTAGGAACGTACGTAGGAACTTTGGTAATGTTAGACAGTAACATTAGATTCATATGGGGAACATAAGGATAAAGCAAATAAAACTCCATTGTAGTGAGGTTAGTGAATAGGTCAAATCTCTGAAATACCTAAACCTAAATATTTACCTACCTAATATTAACTGAACTATTTTACTTTTGCTGAAAGAGTTGGTGTATTTGTCTAATAAGTATGACTGGAACAGTAGTTCCTTACTTAGAGTATTTCTTGACCAGGAAACTAAGTCTTAGGGAGAACCCGTTGGATTACAGATTATAGATCTAATGATGAATAATGGTCTTATTTATATCTATTTGCTTCAACCTCCGAATGTGAGGAATGATGATTTGTCTAACAAGACTGGAGCGGTGGACTCCTACTACTAAGAGTATTTCTTGACCAGAAAACTCTATTTACTTCAAATATTTGCTTCAGCCTCCGAATGTGGGGAATGATGATTTGTCTAACAAGACTGGAGCGGTGGACTCCTATTACTAAGAGTATTTCTTGACCAGAAAACTCTATTTTCTTCAAAGTCTTGAGGGTAGCGCATAGACATTTCAGCATTGTATTTGCTTATCTATCTACAGTAGTGAGACCAGAGTTTATTATTACTTTATAAGATAGTAATCTACTAAGTTTTATAAAACATAAAAGTTTTGCTAAATATGATTCTTATAATAACATTGCACAGGTTCAAACTTGTTTACCTAAAATTATGCTTGCTAATTAGAGATAGGATGCCTACTATTTGAGTGGTTTATTTATAACATTATGGGTATGCCAAGTAGTTTATTTGAATACTATTAAGATTAGTCTTCCCTATTCTAACAAAAGGGAATTGCAGATTCAAATTTAGGTATCTAGGATACAAATAGGCTAGGTAGGAAGAGTGCCAAATAGGATTTGCTTTTCTCTAGCTATAGGGAATTGCTAATCCGCAGATAACAAGAGGATTGAAAGAAAGAGATTGTTTTGCAAACATAACCAACATAACGTAAAGTCCCTTGAATGTCAGAGATGTATGGCCAAGCAGAATTTGATAAAAGATTATGTCCTCTAATCCCTAGCTGACGGAACATACAGACTGAACTATTACAAAGTAAATTCATTAACACTCCCCTATTATAGTTATGGTACTGTGTGCCTACTATACTTGACTGCGGAGGAGGAAGTCCAGTTTGGAGACGAATTCCACTGCATAGCGCGGTGGCGGGGCGCATGCCAGAGCCGCAATTAGATTCAGTATGAAAGACTCTAGAATATTTTATAATTGGTAGAAATCTGTTTATTATAGTAGGTAGCATAGTTACTATATTTAATTATCAAACAACTAAATAGGAAGATAGGTAGTCTAAATTTAGGATGTATTTATAGGTTAGGAATATCTATTTAAGTAGGTAGAAGTAGGTAGTTATAGGATTTGTCTCATAGTTCCTCAAAAGAACAAGGATTATTACGGTTCTCATGATGTTAGGATCCTACCTAGATCACTAGACGATTCACGTGGCCAATTTTACGTATCACAATAAACCAACAGTTAGGTTAAGTTTAGTTACGGTTAGTTAAGTTAAGCTACCACTAGGCGTTTATAGGGGGGATGATACAATAATGGTACCGTGACAGGATTTTAGTTTAGTAGTGCAAGTTGGACTTGCACAATTTGTTGTCGTAGAAAAAGGAGAGGCTTTGAGACAAATTCCTTTAAGACTTAGGTATTTTTTAGACATTGATATAGGATAGGAAGAAGTTTGACGAATAATTGAGGTTTCTACCTAATTATATTGTAGTTATACGTAGGTAGTTCATATTTCATTACCCGCGAAGTAATTTGGTCAGAATAGGTATTTACATAACTATCTAAATATATCGATTTAGTTCTAGCCAGAAAAAAAATTAAAAAAATCAATTTTACCTGTCGGACAAACTCGTATTAACTACCTACAGGTAGTTAATAAGGTGCATTTTTGAGGAAAAAAAAAAATATTTGCTAGCCGGCGAAACTAGGTCAAATATTATTCGAATTTGAGCGAGCTAGTGATGGGACATATTACGATGATTTTATTGTTGTTTGTTAGTGAATACTAGTGAAACTTTATGGTGGTTTTTCATGGTTGGAATTTAATAAGTTCAAGTAGGACTTTACAAGTAGACAGGACAGAGAATAAATATGTAGGTATGTTTAGGGAAATGGTTGTTTCTTATAGATTATTGCTAAGAGAATAACCTAATTAATAAGATAAAAATGTATTATGGTAACTAGTAAAACCATGAATATTTTGATAGAAGTGACTTCATTTTATTAGAATGAAATGAATATCTAGGAGCAGATAAGAATCTACCCTAAGTCACTATTTACTTATTTTTTTTTAAGTACATGGGTAGTTTAGATAACAATCAATATTAGTTGAATTATTTATTCAAAAATATTTCTTGTGTGTGATCGATAATAATTGCATCATATTACATAGCAGTAGGACGTCACTAGTTGCAGGAGGATTCTCGATAGAGGCGAGATTAGGGGTTCTTGGTGTCACGATACATTTTTGAAATCTAAGTGAATTGTGGGATATTATTTAGGAATCCTCAACATTGATTGTAGAAGTATGTAAGTGTTTATCTTGGATTTTAAAGTCGTGTTGTTCTACCTACCTATTTAGGATGAAATTCATTTTAATGATTAGTTCTTGTGATAGGTTACATAGGTAGATAGATAGAGGATGCTTTATTGCAAACTAAATTAATAATACCTACATCAGGTTAGACTAGTACTTAACTACTACAGGCTTTTGCAGTAGGTGGATTTGTCGCTAGATAGGAATCTCTACCAGACAACCTACTTAGGAATCGATTTAGTTTAGTGGAGAACCATTGTAGGAGAAGAACTTATAGGCTCGCGTACCCACATAAGGAAGTAGGTATCTTTAGATGCTGCTAGAACTATCTAGGCACAGTTAGATACATTTTTGAAATAAGAGCCTAGATAAGGACCTATCTAATTATATATATGCCAAATTATTAGTAGGACCAGGACGATAGTTTTCTATATTAACACTTACTTATCTATCCATCTAAGGTCATACAAAATACCTAACTATGTTACAGGAGTTGTTTGTTTTAGAAGTAGGTTAAGTCAAGCTATCGTTTCATGTCATACATTCTTTTTTGGTTTCTAGAATGAAGGAATTTCACGGTACCTAACCTAACTAGACAGTTGTATAAGCATTTAGTAGGTATAAGTTAATAGAAGGTTGAACTAGTGTGGTGAAAGGATTTGGCACTTCCATAGAGCTTTGTAGTGACAACTGTGTTGTGTTGTAGGAGTTACCTTGCTTATTCATAGTAACTACTTATGTAATCTGTACTTAGTGGTTTTGTAAAGAAATAGGTATATTGTACCAATTTAGTTAGATTGTATTACAGTCAAGGAAGAAAAAAAAACTAAGAATTTAAAGGTTTTGGGGGTCGTAAGGGTTCTACTTACGGTACTTTTAGAACATAGAAATATGAGCTAAAGGTAAAGGAAGTTGTTTCAAAGTATTGCAAGTGATTTAAACCATTGTTATTAATAACCGCATATTGTGAAAATTATATAAGTACAAGGAAGTATTTCAAAATTGAAAGACGAAAGTGAACAGTAAAAAAAAAAAAAAAAAAAAAAAAAAAAGAAATTGTCCAATATGGTTAGGCCTAATCGGAAGCGAAAGATGCCTACTAGACTTGAGAGAGAAGAAGAAGAAGTTAGGAATGAGACAACGCCTAGGGAACAAGAGATAAATAGAGAGCAATGTTCTAATTCAAGGAAACGACAGAAAGGTTTTAAACGGAATACTCAGATAGCAAGAGATGAGTCACGGATTATGTTTAGGAAGTTAAGCCGTACAATAGGTACATTGGCGGTTAAGATAAACGCGTTAAGCGAGGAAGTGAGAGAAGCCAAGACGGCTATAGGTAATAGAGTGGAGTCCCCATCAGATAGGGAGGATATAACCGAGGGTGATATTCCCATGGGCCAAGAAATAATGAAGGAAAGTATAGGAAGCTTAGCGAGTCAAAGAGAAGCATTAGTAGATGATTACACAGAGGAGGTAACAGCAGACCAGTGTAAAATAATTAACTACAATATACGGAACATAAACATGGAAAAACCAAAATTTAAGGGGCATCCAGAAATACACCCCGTTACGTTTTTAGAAGATTTAGAAGCCTACGTAAAGAAAACATCAAGAAAGGGACAAGAGCTAGAATTGATAAAAGAGTGCCTACTAGACGATGCGAGAGAGTGGGCTCGAATTTATAAAGAGCGCTGGAAGAGTTTTGACGATTTCAAGGTAGACTTCCTTGCTACATTCTGGGGGGAGAAAGAACAGAATGAATTACGGAGGGTAATTGTGCAGGGTAGCTGGAATAAAACTGAAACTCCGACTATGTTGGCTCATTTTTTAAGATTGGCAGGGAAAGCTCAAATGTTAAGTTTTAAGTTTCCTGAAAAACAATTGATAGCCGATATAATAAGACACTACCCAAAATATGTACAACAGGGTTGGTACACGTCAAAATTGGGAAATATAATTGATACAGCGGAATACTTAAGAAATATGGATGACATTAATCAACAGGAAAATCAAACACCAGTGGTGATGGAAAAAACTAGACAACCAGAGAGGAAGAGGAGAGAATACCAGCAAAATTATCGTAATTGGCAAAAACCTAGTGGAAATCAGCAGTATGGAGAACAAATGGCGGCACGGAGTGTAGAGATAGATTTAAACTAAAAAAGGCTGAGGCACCAGTTCCCGACTCAGCTTTCACTACAGGGGGCGCAGCTTTAAATATGATGAGAAAAATGGGATGGGAACCAGGTGAAACTTTAGGTAGTGGTAATAATGGGCTTAGAATACCAATAGAGGGAAAGATCATAGATAGAGAAGCTAGAGAGGGTATAGGATATAAACCGCTAGAGATAAAGGAACAGCATGTTTTAGAACAATTAGTAAGGGTACTGAAATTAAAGATAGAGCAAAGTCAGATAGAACAAGTTTATTTAGGGGCAGTAAGATCCGTCTTCGAAGAAAGGTCAGAAGAGATAAAGCAGAAAGATTTTAGTTCGGAAGTTTCGGTGCAAATATTTGAACATGAAATTATAGGATTATTGGATACAGGTAGTGACATCACTTGCATTTCAGAAGAATTTTGGAACGAGATTAAGCAAGATCAGAGTAGGAAGGTCCCAATGATGCCTATAAAGCCATTTCAAATTAAAACTGCTGTAGGGCATAAGAGTGTGGAAATTCGAGAAATAGTTTTGTTACCATTAAGACTAGGGAATTATGTGATGGACACAGGATTCGTAGTAGTGCCGGGGTTAGTTCAACCATTAATATTGGGCTTTGACTGGATGAAAATTAATGAAATAACTTTAAATATCGGGAAGATTGAGAGAGGGTTAGTTTTAAGCCAAGCGGGACAAAAGCAAATTATAGGATTTCTAGAACGTTCAAGAAAATCTAGCGATGCTAATAATGAGACAAGACTAGATGTTAGTGAAAGAATGGATGGTGAGTGGCAAGAAATAGAGACAGGAGTTAGTCTGGCGGTGGAAGAAAAAATACAGTTGATAGGATTATTAAATAAATATAAAAGTTTGTTTGTTTCTAAATTGGGTAGAGCCAATTGCTACCAGCATGAGATCAAAATGAGTAGTCAAATACCGATCATTAAAAGGAGTTATCCTATCCCATATGCATATAGGAGTAAGATAGAAGTTAAATTAAGAGAAATGGAAGAACAAGGCATAATTAGTAGGTCATCTACCCCTTATTGTAGCCCTTTAACATTTACTCTGAAGCGGGATAACTCAATAAGAGTTTTGTTAGATGCGAGAGAGATTAATAAGTATATGACCCCGGAGACAGAAAAACCACCACTACAGATAGACGTTATGAACTCTTTTCATGGGGCAAACTACATTAGCATTGTAGACCTGAATAACGCCTATTTTCAGATACCAATTACGGAAGCTAGTCGGAAGTATACAGGGTTTACTTTTAACGGTAAATCCTATGTCTATAATGTGTTACCACAGGGGTTGAAGACGTCCGTAGGGAGCTTCAGCAGGGCAATGGATGTGATATTAGGGCATGAAGTTCGAGAGTATTGTGTAAATTATTTAGATGATTTAGCAATAATAACAACAGGAGCCTTTGAACAACATTTAGAGCATTTAGAAACCATTTTAAGGAAACTTATGGAGGCAGGACTGACGTGTAACCTTAAGAAATGCGAATTCTTTTGCAAAGAAGTTAAGATGTTAGGATATATTATTTCAACAGAAGGATTACGAACAGACCCAAGTAAAGTGAAAGCTATTCAAGAATTCCCCGTGCCAAAGAAAATTAAACAAGTAAGAGCATTTCTAGGATTGTGCAACTTTTATAGAAAATTTATTCCAGATTATAGTAATCAAACTCAACCGTTGTATGATCTGTTAAAAAAAGATAGTAGTTGGAGATGGGAGACCAGGGAACAGAATGCTTTTGAGAAAGTCAAAGCCTTATTTATAAAAACAATTGAATTACATCATCCAGATTATAGAAAAGCATATTATCTACAAACAGATAGTTCAGGAATAGGCATGGCAGGGGTATTATATCAGTTAAATGAAAATAATGAAATGAAAATTATAGGATTCCATAGTAAGGCATTAAGAGGGGCACAATTAAATTGGACAGTGACAGAGCAGGAATTTTACTCAGTAATTTGTTGTTTAGAGAAATTTGAAACTTACCTTAGGGGATCTAAGATAATAATAAGAACAGACCATAAAGCCTTGACTTTTGTCAAAACATGGAGGTTGTTTAATGCTAGAGTAACTCGATGGATAAGTTATTTAGAAAATTTTCAGTATGAAATACAACATGTAAAAGGTAGAGATAATGTGGTAGCAGACATATTATCTAGATATCCACCAGAAAGTGATTTATTGCAGGAAGAGAAAGTTAGACTGCCAGGAATACTGTACATGGAAACGAGACAGAATAGAAAACTGATAGACAAGTTAAAGAAATTGCCGATTTTACAAAAGGAAGATTTAGAGATAGCAAACATTTTAGACCAAATGAAGGGAGATAAATCTGGGGAAAAAAGTAGAATGTTAGATAGATGTAAAATATTTGAGGATATTCTATATGTTCAGACAGAGGGGATGGCAGGAAAGGTAGTTTATTTGCCAAAAGTATTGAGAGAGGAAGTAATTAAACAGATACATTTAGAAATGGGACATCAAGGAGCCTATAAAGTAATTAAATATATTAAGGACCGATTCTATTGGAAAGGACTTACTCGACAGGTTAGGCAAGTAATTAGAACATGCCATGATTGCCAGATCACCAAGCATTCAAATGTGAACTATGTAGGGCCTTGTTGTTCAATAATTACTAAGGAAATCGGTGAGATGATAATGATAGATTTATACGGGCCGCTACCGACGGGAGCATACGGAATGAAATATATATTGGTATTACAAGACACCTTTAGTAAATTTGTTAAATTTTTTGAACTTAGGAAAGCTACCGCAAGAGCAGTCTTAGGGAAGACAAACAAATTCTTTGAAATAATCAAACCTAAAGCTATTATGTCTGACAATGGTACACAGTTCACGAGCAGTTTGTGGAAGGAGAATATGGAAAAATTAGGAGTAAAGGTGGTATATACAACAGTAAGAAACCCTCGGCCAAACACAGTAGAAAGGGTAAATAGAGAATTAGGACGTTTGTTTCGGACTTACAATAGGTCAAATCATAAAGGTTGGGTGAAAACATTACCGAAGCTAGAGGAATTATATAACAATACTTATCATGAGAGCGTGAGATACACTCCGTGTGAAATAATGTATGGTGAGTCCACCAAGTTGTCGTTCGATAGATATTTAAATAGAGAGAGAGAACAGTTAAATGTACAAGATGTTAGAGAAAAAGTAATTGAAAATTTACAAAAAGCAGGAGCGGAACGCAGAGCTAAATTCAATGGAAAATATCGATTAGTTCAGTATCAAATAGGGGATTTAGTAAAAATAAAGAAACTAAATAAGTCAAGTGCCAACAAAAAAATAACTAAAAAGTTCGAAGCTTTGTTTGAGGGACCTTTTGTTATAGCAGGGAACCCATATCAAAATGTCTACATTTTAATAGACCCAAAAAGTAAGATAATAAGAGGGAAATTCAATGCTATACATCTATCAAAATATTATCAATAGTTATAATTAAAGTTTTTCAAACAGAGATGAAGTTGGAGCTGAGTCGGGAAAAATCTATTCACAGTAATTATAGTCTAGAACTATAAAGAAGTAATTGTAGTGGTGTGAAAGTGTTCTATTATATTGTATAATTTAATTGGGAATAAAAGGATACTCCAAGCTGATTAGAAAAGTCGAATAATTTGTTAATTAAAAAGGAAGTTAAAGCTAGTAGTAGACGACTAGAAAATTGTAAGTAATCATTGTTACAGAAAAAAAGAGTTCACTAGATAAGTTAACTAGGAACTGTCTATATATCTTCAATAGATGATTTTGGTTTATAATAAGAATAAATATAGTAGAATAAGGCTAGAAATAAGAATTTAAACACATAAAGTTTGTTTATTTTAATTTAGGAAATAATAAATGAAAAAAAAACAATATAATGAAAAAAAGAAGGAATGTAGCAAAGTACACCTTCAGAGAGGGGTTGTAAGGTGATTTTGTCAGGAAAATTAGAATTATTTCTTAATGTAAAACCTAATTGTTTAAAAAAATATAGTTTGTATTAAACAAAAACAGGAAAAATGTAACGCTAATAAAATTGGTGGTTTGGGGAAAAGCCTATTTGAAAATATGTGACTGTGTACGAGCCTCGATAAAACTTAAAATATAAAAAAAATAAATAAAAAAATTGAGCTAATTTAGAGGGTCGAACCGAGTCTAGTATTATCAAATAGAGGGGAGTGTGGTGGCTTTTCCATAAAAAAATAATAATATTTTCTTTCAATAAAAAAAAAGGGAAGGTATGTATTTAATCTTGAAATTTTAAATTCTTGACAGTATTTATGGATAAGTGATAGGCTGGGCTGGAGGTTTTAGTTTGATTCCGGAACCAGAGGAAAGTAAATGTGCAGTTGTTGTGTCCTCAATTTAGCAGATGTAGTCTTGGTTATAAGAGTCAGCAACTATCATGCGAAGCAGTGTTCTGAAAAAAAAAAAAAAAAAAAAGTTGTCACAATTATAAGAAGCCGTTATTTAGGTTATGTTGAAGGAGAGTTTCAGGTTTATCAGGGTTTACCATAATCACAGATATAACCATAATATAGATGTATTTTGGATAGAATAAAGTTTGTGACAGTAATTGATAGCTAACCCCGTCTCATGGTAAAAGTAGTTTTGACTTTTGAATTAATTGAATTGGCCGATGAATATTATTTTCCAAATATAAAAACAGTTGATAGATTGTTTATTCAGGAATAGTGAGGAAATTACAGGTTAACTTTCATACAGAAATGGATTAGAAAAAATAGATAAATAAATCTTAGGATTATCTGAATTGTAATGTATGGTAATCAGCAATTTGGAATCAGTTTCAAGGAGCAATCTTAGCAAGTTATAGAATAATGATAATATGTACTTACTCAAATACCAGAATGTTAGGCAAGTCCATGGGTTAGTCAATATTCATTCCAGTTATTTTGTTGTGATACTGGCAGTCATGTAGAGGATTGATTTTCACCTGGAAATTGATATGAAAGTGTTAGAAGTTTTGTAATATCTTTTGTTACATACGGAGAGTTTAAAAGAGGAAGAAACGAATTATCTTTGCATAATAAGGACACAATTAGTTTACTTTATAGTTTAGAATCTTCTTGAGCGGATATTATAAAAGTTTAGATAGGTTAGGAATGAAAACACACTTACTTTGATTGGATTGTATGATTTTTCCTTTGAATTTGGAGGGTACCGACAGCAGGTAGATTATGAATACACGGCGATTGATTGATTAATTGAATTTCGGTTCCTTGGGTTAGTAATAACTAGGTTTATTATTGTTTTGCCGAACGGTTGTTTGTTTACAAATTTGCAATGCACAGATTAAAATAATAGTTACACTTTAATGAGCTGCATAGAGTAAAAATAAAGGATGCACAGATAATAATTAGTTATGAGAGCGTAGTGGGTTTGAACATTTCGAAATCCTTAGCAAAGAGCTAAGATACATAAAGTAACCTTGTCTAGAACCGGCTTTGTTTAGCAAAATAGACACGGAAGACAAAAATGTTTAGTAGAGTGAAGTTCTTGTTTCAGCCTGAGTAATTTGCAGGGAAAGTAACTAGGTACATAATTATAGGTATTATATTTATAGGTTGTTGAGAATATCGTGTTTGGTTGAAATTGTCACAGATTAGTAAAATAGTTACATCGGTGAATTAGTAAGGCAGTACAGAAGTACCTTCTTTGATAATCCTAGATCAAAATGAATCTGATTATAGTTCATGTAATTCTAAATAGTTTACTGATAGACTCCTACAGCTAAACAAAATGTTTACAAGACAAAGACCAGAGATTAGAATCAAAGTTTCTTAGTGTTCATTTATGCAGATAGGTAATTAACAAGTTATTGTAGTGAGTGCCTACTTTAAATGCGAACTTGCTCACGGACGGACGATCACGGATAGGCATGTAAAGTGTGTGGAATTTTGGGGACAATGGCAAATAGGGTAGTCAGGGCCACGTCCAAACACTGTATTTGGCACATGCTTGATTGTGATTTGTTGACATTTTAGGGTATCAATTTAAATTGCTTATTACTTAACTGATCATTTGAATCTACATAATTATAGAAATCTAAATACCTATATATTTTCTAAGAAAGTAGGTATCGTTAAGGTAATCATAGTAGCTATTCACGGAAGGGCGGTTTAATTTATATTATAAGCTACCTGTTCTATAGAAAGGTTGGTTGGTAAGGCAGGAAGTTTATTTATGTATCATGTCAATTTCATTTCAACATGATTACCTAACTTAAATAGTTAATTAGTTAAAAGTTTAACAAAACTTGCTTCATTGTTTAAGCATTGTTTAAGCATTGTTTAAGCTAAAATAAAATAAAATAAAATAAAATAAAATAAAATAAAATAAAATAAAATAAAATAAAATAAAATAAAATAAAATAAAATAAAATAAAATAAAATAAAATAAAATAAAATAAAATAAAATAAAATAAAATAAAATAAAATAAAATAAAATAAAATAAAATAAAATAAAATAAAATAAAATAAAATAAAATAAAATAAAATAAAATAAAATAAAATAAAATAAAAT
Organism: Perizoma affinitatum; assembly: GCA_961405105.1. Taxonomy (NCBI): domain Eukaryota; kingdom Metazoa; phylum Arthropoda; class Insecta; order Lepidoptera; family Geometridae; genus Perizoma; species Perizoma affinitatum. The sequence goes on along the minus strand of OY560205.1, from coordinate 8,011,865 downwards.
AAAATAAAATAAAATAAAATAAAATAAAATAAAATAAAATAAAATAAAATAAAATAAAATAAAATAAAATAAAATAAAATAAAATAAAATAAAATAAAATAAAATAAAATAAAATAAAATAAAATAAAATAAAATAAAATAAAATAAAATAAAATAAAATAAAATAAAATAAAATAAAATAAAATAAAATAAAATAAAATAAAATAAAATAAAATAAAATAAAATAAAATAAAATAAAATAAAATAAAATAAAATAAAATAAAATAAAATAAAATAAAATAAAATAAAATAAAATAAAATAAAATAAAATAAAATAAAATAAAATAAAATAAAATAAAATAAAATAAAATAAAATAAAATAAAATAAAATAAAATAAAATAAAATAAAATAAAATAAAATAAAATAAAATAAAATAAAATAAAATAAAATAAAATAAAATAAAATAAAATATGTAGGAATTGTGCGAAATTAGTAAAGTTGTCAAATATGTTTGTGTACGCAATATTTAATATTTTAATTTATGAACTCACTGGATATTTCTTGATCACTCTAAAAGGTAATGTAGGTAAGGTAGAATAATAGGAATTATTATACGAACATTGGGTTCAGGGAACTTTGGTACGATATTACAATATTTTAAATGGGAAGATGCTAGAAGTTGTTAAACGTTTCACTGGTTAATGATATAGGGTATCACAGAATATGTATATGATTTTGAAGGTTAGATTTGCGCGAGGAACGTAATCGTAATGACTATTTTTATGCTACTTTTAGAAATTCGGATGGGTTAGTTGATGGTAATAGCGGTATGCATCAAGTACATTTTCAATGACAAACATTGTATTCATTATTAGTAGAAGGTTTTAGGGATGATACACATACGGACGAAATAAAAGTAGTTGATAAAATCGGTGTTTCAAATAATTATTTCAAAATAAATTTTTCTAAATTGATATTTTGGAAATTCGGCTTATTTTTTAGATCAATTTTTGCATTTTCATGGGTAAATAATGAAATTAAAAAAGTACATGAAGTCCTAAGTTGTTTACATTAGGTAATGTTTAACTTATTTAAAAGGATAAAGGAAGATCAAAATCTTAAATTGTCATGAGACTAAAAAAAATACAGAACTGAAACTAAATTATTAAAATAAATAACAAATAATCTAAAGCAAAATTTTATTTAAGGTTTTAAATCAAATTGATTTTATGTTATGGTAATGCAAAAAGTAAAAAAAAGAAAAAAAAAATAATTAAATAATTAAAATCAGATATTTATCTTAGTTATACAATTATGTTTGCTTATTTATTTTTGTCACAAGAGTTTCATACATAAAATATAAAATAAATATCTCTTAATTTTTCAAAGAATTTCACATCTATGTTGTTCATTGTTTTTGGAAAATTTTAGAAATGAATATTTAGAAAATTTGCCTACTCGTTGTCACAAATTCAATTGGTAGTGCTACTAAGTATGATAGCGAGAAAATCCATGAATGTTAAGGAAATGTTCTGATGGAAGTTAGTGATAAAAAAAATTGCATTAAAGAATGAAGAGGTGAATATTGAATAATTATTATGGATGTTTTGATATTAAACTCGGTATGGAGGATTATGCTTAGTTTAGCACTTTCCAGAATCTGGGACGGTTTGATGAATCTGGAACTTTATACTTGCACCTCAGAAGAATATTATGAAGGAATGTTTTTGGTGTTAGGTTAATAGATCGAATTCAGGTTGGAAAGATCTGAGATCGAAACAGCAGTGACTTTATACTGACTTCATAATCATTCTCACTATACATGTTAGGTTCGAACTGAGCACACTGCACAAACTCCGAATGTTGGGTAGGTTAATGTTCTGATCTGGTGCTTAGCCGGGTGCTAGAGCATCCGTCTTTATGTGGAAGGCTTTGGGGGCGGACTGTGTTGTTGCACAGTGGTGTAGGAATCCTCTAGGAGATATAAAGTAAATCAGTCCGGAACAGGCCTACACCATATCATTAGGATTGATCTTGCCTCACAACCAAGGTTCTGTGACTCGATGCGTGACCTATTATCTGGCAATAAGGATAAAGGCTTATGTTCGAAACATCGTAACGCTTAGTTACTGGACGGAGTAGTGACTGACCTTTCATTCGGTTTAAACACACAATACACTTTGAAAAGTATAAGGTTAAGGTTCAACAAATTAGAGTTGCAAATAAATAATTACAATACTAATAAAGAAAATAATAAAATATGTGAATAATAATATTAATTATTTAATAATTAAAAAAATAATAATAAGAAAACAATTTTAATATATATATATAAAGTGGAATATTTACGTTTTTGGGGAAACTTTGCGTCAGTAGGGAAATCCCACTTGTGCAAAGTTTGGGGGTCGAACTGTAACGAACCAAAATGATTAACGTTACATTATATGAACATAGGAAACATTAAATACAATATTATTAAAATATTTTCATACATAAATGTAAGTATCACTATCTAGTGTAGATACATGAACAGATCGAATCAGCGAGTAGTTAGAAAATATGGTTTTCTAAGTAAGTAGGTAAAGAAATATACCTAGAGTAGGTAGTGTAAATACAAATCAACAGAGCGCGCGAAACTGTAGGCTATTCCATGGGTTTTTTCCACGACAGGCAAGCGGCGAGCTAAATATAATTCGGGGAATTTTGTGTTAAAGAATACCTACTTTGCCTTGCAAGGACGGACGCAGGATCGAAGTGCGGGGGAGCACGAGCCCCGCTGAGGCGACGTCGTGTAGTACGGTTAAATTATCTAATCATAGTGAATATTTATCAATATTTATTCGGTGGAGAACATTGAAGAAGTACTTGATGTTTTTACCAGAAAATATATAAGAAAATTATCATTATTACACATAAATGTTGTCATAAAGTTTGTTACAAGTAATTTTTATTTCTTGTTGTTTTATATCAATGGTAAATATTAATTCTCGGCGACATGGTGCAATAATAGAGCAAACTCATCTTACTTGCTAGGCCCGTGTGCCCATCTAGTAATAGGTCCTAGATTCGTTTCTGGCTAAAAGGGGCGGGGCGGTTTATTATTATTAGATGTGGATCGAGGATTCGCTTTTGGACCTTTGGACGACTGACAGCGTCACGCTGCAAGTTGGTAATTTTATTTTGTTTTGTGAGTGCCGGGAGACTCGTTGTTTCTTTTGTGTTTGTTTGTGATTTCGTACCGTGTACGAAAGTAAAGTAGAGTGTCGTTTAAAGTGGGGAGACTGTGTACTGGTGAATTGTGTGGCTTCAGATGTTACACGTGTTTTGGTACAGGTACAGTGGTGGTGTTTGAAGCTATACAATTGATTAGTGTGACTAGTCTGGGGAAAAGTAAATTTCAAAGTCAATTCTGTAACTTCAGGGTTTAAAAATATTATTGTAACTTTTAGTTCAAATCCCCGTGCTTAGAAATCCAATACTTGTATTGGTATGCAGTCTGGAGACGGCAAAATATTTGAAGTCGTGGCATTACGAAAGCTGTATTCCATCTTGTTAGGTAGACTCTGATACTTTTAGAGCGAGTCAGAGGATCGATTATTCCCTTGAATCGGGATCGATCAATTGCTCTCTTGATTTCGATGGTTTGTTGTCATTATAGTGGGGGTCTTGTCGAAGTGGGACCGGTCGAGCTTTCGAACCCATTTTTTTGACCACGCTTCATCATTTCAAGTCTATCTTTATATATTTATTTATTCCCTCACTTATATTAGGTGGCATTTGTCTCTCATCCCTGGACTTCGGTCTGCAGAGATATTTGTCTTAGGGTCGGCCTAGGGTTAGGTTCAAAGTCGAGAATGCCAACTCGCAAGCTTTAGTCTAGATCTAGCTAGGTAACTTATCATTGCACCACGATAAGTGACCTCACGATTAGTAGTAAATGTGGAGTTCTCTCCCAGTATTGCTTTAAACACACACCCAGCTAGTTGAAAGGGACGTAAATAGGTACACAAAACAGGTAGGACGTAGGAACAAACAGTAGGAACGTACGTAGGAACTTTGGTAATGTTAGACAGTAACATTAGATTCATATGGGGAACATAAGGATAAAGCAAATAAAACTCCATTGTAGTGAGGTTAGTGAATAGGTCAAATCTCTGAAATACCTAAACCTAAATATTTACCTACCTAATATTAACTGAACTATTTTACTTTTGCTGAAAGAGTTGGTGTATTTGTCTAATAAGTATGACTGGAACAGTAGTTCCTTACTTAGAGTATTTCTTGACCAGGAAACTAAGTCTTAGGGAGAACCCGTTGGATTACAGATTATAGATCTAATGATGAATAATGGTCTTATTTATATCTATTTGCTTCAACCTCCGAATGTGAGGAATGATGATTTGTCTAACAAGACTGGAGCGGTGGACTCCTACTACTAAGAGTATTTCTTGACCAGAAAACTCTATTTACTTCAAATATTTGCTTCAGCCTCCGAATGTGGGGAATGATGATTTGTCTAACAAGACTGGAGCGGTGGACTCCTATTACTAAGAGTATTTCTTGACCAGAAAACTCTATTTTCTTCAAAGTCTTGAGGGTAGCGCATAGACATTTCAGCATTGTATTTGCTTATCTATCTACAGTAGTGAGACCAGAGTTTATTATTACTTTATAAGATAGTAATCTACTAAGTTTTATAAAACATAAAAGTTTTGCTAAATATGATTCTTATAATAACATTGCACAGGTTCAAACTTGTTTACCTAAAATTATGCTTGCTAATTAGAGATAGGATGCCTACTATTTGAGTGGTTTATTTATAACATTATGGGTATGCCAAGTAGTTTATTTGAATACTATTAAGATTAGTCTTCCCTATTCTAACAAAAGGGAATTGCAGATTCAAATTTAGGTATCTAGGATACAAATAGGCTAGGTAGGAAGAGTGCCAAATAGGATTTGCTTTTCTCTAGCTATAGGGAATTGCTAATCCGCAGATAACAAGAGGATTGAAAGAAAGAGATTGTTTTGCAAACATAACCAACATAACGTAAAGTCCCTTGAATGTCAGAGATGTATGGCCAAGCAGAATTTGATAAAAGATTATGTCCTCTAATCCCTAGCTGACGGAACATACAGACTGAACTATTACAAAGTAAATTCATTAACACTCCCCTATTATAGTTATGGTACTGTGTGCCTACTATACTTGACTGCGGAGGAGGAAGTCCAGTTTGGAGACGAATTCCACTGCATAGCGCGGTGGCGGGGCGCATGCCAGAGCCGCAATTAGATTCAGTATGAAAGACTCTAGAATATTTTATAATTGGTAGAAATCTGTTTATTATAGTAGGTAGCATAGTTACTATATTTAATTATCAAACAACTAAATAGGAAGATAGGTAGTCTAAATTTAGGATGTATTTATAGGTTAGGAATATCTATTTAAGTAGGTAGAAGTAGGTAGTTATAGGATTTGTCTCATAGTTCCTCAAAAGAACAAGGATTATTACGGTTCTCATGATGTTAGGATCCTACCTAGATCACTAGACGATTCACGTGGCCAATTTTACGTATCACAATAAACCAACAGTTAGGTTAAGTTTAGTTACGGTTAGTTAAGTTAAGCTACCACTAGTCTTTTATAGGGGGGGGTGTTACAGAGGGTCAAATAATAAGAACTAATAGATCCGTATAAAATAATATGTAGAACTTTTTATAAACTATAGGTAAAAAAGGCAAGTTGATTTGAACATTTAAAAATACCCGAAGTGAATTGGTGTATTCCATTTTCTATCCACGTCTTCTACCCACAAGCATTTAATTCCACGGTCTGCCCAAAAAGTAGCCCAATAACACGCTATATTTTCAACCCAAAATGTTGTCCAGTTTCTTTGCATTTGTCTTGATAGCATTTCTAAAACACACAAAACTTTTGCAAAACCGCATTACAATCGGTCAAAATTTTACAAAAACATGGTAATAGACAAACTAACACACGAATAAACAAATAACCCCTTATCCCAAACACATATACTCCTTTCGTCACGGGTACGGTATAGACATAGGTACATACAAAATGCAATATCATCTAACACATGGTCATGGCCCCGCATTTGAACTTGATATCCAACTTCATCTATGAATTGAATTGAAATCTTCATCAAACCTTATATTTTTTCTTGTGATTATGTTCAAACTATATTGAAGATAAAGCCAGTCAAGTGCAAGTCAGACACCGTACCGACACCGTACTACCACAATGTAAACAGTATTTCTTAGTATATAACAAGTTAGTTAGTATATAACTTAATTTTTCAACGTTTTATTTTTGTATGGAGATTAAAAAGTCGAAATATAAGGGGTGGGGCTTTTTTTATAAAATATTTTCAACTGACCATGTTCTACAATATAGCTATTGTAAATATACATTCAGAGAGACAGACAGACAGACGACAGGCCGGCGGGCGGCGTATCCAGCAATAATATGGTCACGTTCTCATAGGTCACACTAAACTACTTTCGTTCATTCATAAACCGACTAGCGGTAGAATAAATGATGCGTTATTCCATTTTCAAATTCAAATAGTAGTGACAATTGTTTTGTTATAATAACCGTCTCATAACCCACACGACAGATGTACCGCGGCCGGTACGGCACGACAGACGCGCAAACCGTTGCGTTGGTAATTACTCCGCTAAAACTGAAGGCGTACAAACTAATAGACGTGATCAAATTAGAAGTGACGTGACGTAGGGAACGGCGCAGTTGGAATTGTGGATAAAAAATGCACTGTCTGGTTCTTTGATTGGGGTGGAGTTGAATTGAATTTCCTGAATTAGCACTTTTTACGGGGACGTATTGCATTTTCGTACTTTTATAATTCGATAACAAATAAATATAAGTGAACGAAAGAGGTCCTACATCTAGAGTAAAACTAGATGAAGGACCAGTTAGCAAGCTAGTTATTTTGGAATTGGAAAATACCTAAACAAAAAACATTAATTTGGGAGTTTTTAAAAAAGAACAGTTATTTTAATATTCAGCTTATGCCAATCCAGTAGAAACAAGGTTTATTATCATTTAACTTACTCATACTAATATTATAGGAATGCGAAAGTATGGATATTAGTTAGCGATAGTCTTCGTAACGGGTGAACCGTTTTATATGAAAGTTGGTAATTAGATAAATAACATGCAGCACGTAATCTAAGCCGTGGCAGAAGCTAGGAGTACTAGTATAGTATTCTGTGCTAGTGGTCAGTAATTTGTCAAATGTAAATATCTACTGTCCTGTCTAAACATGTCTACATCTAAGCCAAGTTTACACGGTGCTCGATCGCAACGACCGCGACCGCGCAATATGGACCGGTGTGGACGCGCCCTAATGACACATAGACACGCGAGGATCGCTATCTTGTAAGATGATCTACTTTCTTATGACTACTGTTTTATGAAAGCTTTTATTACAATAAAGTCACTACAAAAGCCTGATATAATTGGTTTGGATTTTGTTTTAGTATTACGAGTATGATATTTGTATGTTTATAAACATATTCATATAAATTGGTACCAATATAATAATAAATTTAAGATACCTACGAATACATACATGTATAATAGAAAACATCCAGACCTCTAGACAGATATTTGCAGATAATAAACATTTGTCCCGCGGCGGGAATTAAACCCGCATCCATCTACGTATCAGGCGGGCCTTTCCGCCACATAGGTCGTCAATTATCGAAGAATTAATTCGCGCGCAACCAATATTACCCCCCATCCCTGATAGTAATGTCACCACAAAATCTTACCCTATTTCCCCATGGGAACATCGCGTTCAAACAATGTAAGACAAAAGGTGTCCCATGAACTGTTTGCGTTCGCCAAGACAAGGACCCGTGGGACAGTTTAAAACAATGCCCTTCTTTACTGGCAACAAAAGAATTAAACTTGGTTCAAATGGTAGGGGTTAAGAGGCCATACTACCTCAGTTTGCTTACTTTTAAACCCGGTTTTATAAACACTGCAGAATTATCCTAGAAAAAATATTTTTGCATTATCCTAAAATGCAAGATTTATACTTAGTTAAGAGTTAAGGAGTCCACATTATCTTTTAAAATGTACAATCTCATTATCGTTACCTATTCTTATAATAATTGTTGTATTCTAAAATGTACAAAACTTGTTCGTTTTATCAATAAACTATTTTATTATTTATGCTATAGTTGAGGACTAATATTAGCGTTTAAGTTTAGTAGTAGAAACGAGAGAGAGAAAGTAACCTACAAATTCACAATAAACCCAGGGTAACCAATAAATTTTGCGTACTACAAAAAAAAGGATTTATGTCATAAAAAAATGTGTTTTTCTCTAAATTGGAAACGTCATAAGCTCGTTATTACTGTTTGTAAAGAGCTTACAAATTTATTATTCTGTACATACGATCTGTTTAAATCTAATAATACGATACACATCTCTAGATTTAGGTAGAGATGGAAAGAGATGGCAATATATGCAAAGCTTAAAGCTATAATTAGTCTAGTCGTGATTATACTTTAATTAGTATTTGTTATTCGGCGATAAATTTACATGCACATATTTTTAATATTTGGTATTCAGGATCGGAAACGCGCGAGTGTTGCAAGCTACCACCATAGGCTACGGTAACCTATACCAAAACCCCTTTTTTCTTTAAAAAAAACGTTACGAAGGAAATTCCGATCTCCAAAACCACTAAGTACCAATTATCGCACAATACACCTCACACTTCCCAACTTCCTATATTCGAGCCGGATATTCCTAAAGGATAGTTCTCACAATCAAAAAAAGATTTGTCACTCAAGGGTTAGACCGGAAGGCGGGTGGTTCCCAGGCGACCGGGCGGCAAACGGTTATAGAGATCACTTACACTTTACACTGGTGACCCCTGTCGAAGTAATCGGACTCTGCTACTTGGTAGACGGTAGTACATTGTGGGCATAACCTGAACTGGTCATCTTTGGATGAATTGTTCTCTCTGTTGAGTCAATATAATTGTTCAAAATGAAACCTATGTTAATAATTGAAATTCTATCTATCAACTTCTATGTGAAAAAAGCAATGTATTTGATAGAAAGTTCGTTTTAATTCTTACGAAAACGACGCTTGAAATTGTAATTCGATTTTAAGCGATTTCGACAATGAAATTAACAAATCATAGTCCATATGGCATACTTTTTCTTAAGATCAACCAAGCCGTTCAGTTGTTGAGAGTTCATATTGAATACCCATATAAATAGATCGCGAAAAACATAACCCTCCAACGACTAAGACCGGAAAGCAGGGTTCACCGACTAGAATTCTCCTTTCATCAATTCGATTCATAGCTTATTATTTTCAAAACAACTCATTAAAATAACTAAAGTTAGTCAATGCCTTCACCCAAAATACGTGAAAACAATATAATTCTTGAAACAGTTTTTGAAATAAAACTTAAAATATTATCATAATCTGAAAATGTAAGGCTCCCGCAACATTGTAGGACAGGAAGGAAGTGAAAGATGATCGCGTGAGAAGCGCGCCCGCCTCGTGAGAACCACGCCTTAACCACAGGTGTTTTATTGAGTTATAACTTGAATTGAACTAAGGTAAGGTGATCGTGGTTCTAGACCACAGGCTTGAAAGAAGTATACAATGTATCGCCGGATGCAGGGTCTAGGAAGATGTGGTCTAGTAGAAAACATTGTGGGAGAACAAAATACATATTGCCACGGCAGATTGGAAGAAAGTAAATAACCTTGACCCACACTCCCATAATAATATAACACATATGTATTCTATAATTCATATTTGGCTTTACAATAATATTCATAGTTCAGACACCTAGGTCCGGAACAAATATTTGCAGAATATGCAACCATTTGTCTCAATATATTATACCTACTCGTTTACACCGATATATACAGTTGATTGAATGAATATACAACTCAAAAGAAAATTACAAAAAAAAACTTTACCAAACTAAGAGTACAATGACGACGTATAATATGATATTCGTCATATTATACGCCGTCATTGATATCGGTGTAAACGAGTAGGTATAATATATTGAGACAAATGGTTGCATATTCTGCAAATATTTGTTCCTGACCTAGGTGTCTGGACTATATAAACGACGTATTTTAAATGTCAGTTTTCTATGAAAAATTTATGAGTTTTCGTAGCTAAATATTTTCGTAGCATTGCAATATATTGAACATACTTTATTTATTTACCCCTCGAACGTAACGCGACATTTATTTAACACGAAACGGAAATTCGTCGTATCGAATATTCGCGGTCATAAACAAAAGAGGTCATTGCAAACTTTCCCAAAGAAATCATCTCATTTACCGATGATAAATCACACCCACTTGAGTTCTGACTCATGGGTTCCGTACGAAATTGACCCCTACACCCTTGTCGTAGGAGCAAGGACGAAAAACGTGTGACCAACCATACGCGGCGATATGAACCAATAAAAAAATATCACCAATCGTACTGAAGATCAGAGAGCGACGACCCTACAGACCTTTCTTACTTATATTTAGTCATAAGCGGAAGCGATTATAATAAAAAGTAGGTATATGAATCAGCCGTGAATGCAAGTTAGATTTGTTTTATTGCGAGTTATTAGACACCGTAGGAACTCAAAGCGTATAACTATTATCAACTGTACCTCGTCCGCTCCTGATTTGCCCCACCTTAGTGTTACCAGACGGAAGAAACCACAACCAAACGCAATTATGTTATAAACGCATATTTCTATTTTACCTGTGGCCAACATGTGAAAAAACTCAGCCACATCGCTGCGCATGTGTATCCCTCCACCACTCCGCTTCTTCGTCAATCGTTCAGCTGTCTGTCGTTAGAAAAATGCAACTAAATCCCAATTGGTAATCGCGACCACGCAATTTCAGGTATTTGTAGCGAGACCATTCGATCATTGCATGGTATCATTATTGCTGCTTTGGTCCATCTGAGACAATTTTAAGTAGGAAGCCAAATGACTCTAGCTTTCAATTGGTAACACATTCAAGTTGAATGAAGGATCATCAAAATAATACAAGCCTTGTTTGTTGCCTGCTTTTTCTAGGTTTGATCGCGAGGAAATGACGTGAATTCATTTATTTTATAACGATTATTCATAGCTAATCTGCAACTGAGATATGCCCATATAATTTTAGTTGAGATTATGTCAAATGAATGCAAAGCATGTTTACATCGAGGCAAGTGTGGACAACTTTATAAATTAAATCTTAATTTCACTTACCGAATTCATCCTAAAGTCGATCCTAAATTATCAATGACTTCAATGAAAAAACACTGACTTTTTGACTTGTGCCAGTCTTACATAGTAAGCCGCATTCGACGACTTCAGCTTATGTCTTGAGCCAGTCTAAGGTCCGGAAGGAATCAGGGCTGGGGCCACAATCTCGCCGTCCGGTCCTCCTTCCGGCGGCGCGGCGGCTCACCGTGACCTGCGCACGCGCTGCCATTCACGTTAATTAGATAGGTGCAGTTATCAATGGGATGTCGGAGTTCCGGTGGTATATGGGCGTTTTGATGCTTTTATTCTGCTATTCAAAAGCTTTTAGAAGCTTATATGACAACCTGCGTCAGTTGTTTTTGTTTTTTTTTATTTTATCTTATCCTTATGTTATAAATGCGAAAGTTTTGGATGTTTGCTGCTAATAATCTCTGTAACAGCTAAACAAACCGATTTGGATAAAATTTGGAATCAATATTGTTCACAATATATAATACATAGGCTACTTCTCTTTAATGGGGAATCACGCGGGCGAAGCCGTGGGCAGAAGCTAGATTAATATAATACGACATAAACAAAATTAATGAATAAATTTGTTTTTCTATTGCTAAAAGGGCCGCGTAGAAAGAAAATTTTATGTTTTTTTATATAATTAAAAATGTTATTCGTAGGTCTTATACGGTACATTAAGACTATAACCAAGTAATTTTTATTATTCTCCTGCTGGCGTTTCATTCCCTTTCGAGACACTTCCTTATATTATAATCTAAAACTATGAAACTCACTTGATAATTTTCTTCTTCCAGTTTTTAAGTTTCCCATTTCCAAAAGACGTTCCATCACAAGAATTGCACAACTAAACTTTATATCTGTTAAAGTCCATTCAAAACAATGTCTAATCCTTAAATGAACATTTCCAAGATACGAAACTCTTTATAAAGAATCCATTTCTGTAAGCTTCTAAAGGTAGATATTTGCCTACCCACGCAACGTTCAGTTATAGCGGACCGCGTGTGATGCCCAAAGTTAACAAAGGATTTTGAAGTTCATTCTGATGGAAATAAACCAAACCAGACTCAGGTGGTATATGAAAATAGAAAGACTGCGTGGTCCTTGATCGTGAGATTAACCGACTACTATGGAGCCAACTGGTAGGTTATGAAAGTAAATATATAGATTTCCTATCTTGCTTTAATGCACAAGATAAAACAAGGATATAGGCGAACTTAATGCTAATTAGCATTTTGTTCCAGAAAACCTTTGTGTAATGAAGAGGGGCCGATAGTCCGTTTGAAGATTACCAAAAAAGAGAAAAACATACTTAATTTAAAATAACTACTACAAAAAATAGATTTAACCTAAATTCTTATTACATATCTAAATTAAAATAATGAGGTATCGTTAGGACGAAAAGTTATTAATTCTAAAGCAAAAGTAAAATACCAATATTTAAAAAAAAAACAGGTCTTTCGCCACCAATCAAAAGGGCCACCAGACTCAATCTGGTCTTTTGGAAATAATTCTTAATCAAGCTTAATCATTATGGATTCAGATAGTATTATTTTAACCAAGCTAATCAGAACGGAATATATTTTTTAAGAATTCAAAATATCTATTCATAAGATTGTCAATGTTTGCTAAACTTGAGATACTCAAAAAACTAGTGATGTGCACGACAACATCGATAATTGCTTCTTACGTGATTATAATTGGCGGGAACATGCACATTAATTATTCATTACTGCTCACCCCTCATTTGCCGCGACTTGAGAAACGCTAGTTAAGCAGTCGAGTGCGCCACTATTTTTCTATCGTAGCTTATTTTTTAATTGCTTATAATTATTTTTCTATCGATACGTTAATCGATATGTTGGTAGTTAAGATACTACTGGATAAATTATTAAATATGGATGCCTGATTTACTTCATTTTATTTAGAAACCTGAATAGTAAGGTAAGAAAATGATATAACATTTGCTAGACGTAAAAAAAACTAAGATATGTTATAATAGTCACACTCTATTCTAAATCTAATGTTTATCTTATTCAGCAACCTTTTTATCGTATCTACGTCCATAGTACCTAGGATAGGAACAAGTTTAAAATTTTTACACACCCATTCCACAAACTATCTCATTTGCATTTTAAAATTCTCTCCAACATTTGCTGTGTTTACTCGAGACGGTATTTATAATTCCGATGTTGTTCTTGAGGCGATGAAGGGTTGTAGGGTGGTCAAGTACCACCCCACTAACCCCCTTCTTCCCTCAATGCGTAGCTCGGAGAAAATGTTAAATTACGGGGAAAATAAAAGAAGAAAAGTCGACTTTGAGGTTTTGGGGCATTTACACGAGTCTAGTAATGCTAGTCGCCAGCCACTTCTGTCTTGCCACTGTAACTAAGTAAAAACTACATTTATTGAAAGTTTAGCGCTAATTTGTGCCTTGAAAGTCAGTTCAACATCAAGAAATTTATTTTGCGAAGACAACTTGACTTTTAAATTATGGGACATTTACACGAGTCTAGTGAGACTTTTTTCTCGGCTCTGTATTAATTTAAAAACTGAATTTACTCCAGTTCAACACTAACCGCTGGTTTAATAGTAAGTTCAAACTCGACTTTTTTTCTAGTTACTTTCTGTGTTTCATCATGTAGGTATATACATATCTCGCATCAATGTGGACCTCCAAAAGTCAGTGTCACTGATCGCCACCATAACTACCACCGCGCTAATTTACGCGGGCCTTAAAACATGTGCTCGTACTATTTGATATCTCAGTGAAAACAGTACTGTTTCTTCAAAGACATTTTTACACTGAGCAAAGTTTTGAAAGAGTTGAATAAATGTAAAAAGCTGGCTAATGATGTGGTTTCAAAAGACAGCGCAAAACTCCCGATACTTTAGAAGTTTTGAGGACTTTAAAAGAGCTTGCAGAGTTGTTCTTTGTCTTTGATACTGACCATCTGTTTAGGGAAATAATTATTACTCTTAATTAAAAGAATACTCTTTTTAAACAAACAAGTTCGATACTTTAATTCAAGTTAACGATTTTGGACTAGCTATAAAAGTGTGGATACAGACTGCTGTTTCTGAGAAATACGATACAATAAATTTAAGGCCTTGGAATAACACATCAGTAGCTTTTTATCTGGATCACACGGGACAGACGCTGGTGTCGTTACAAAAAAACTTGTCAAAACTCTACCTTTTGAAACCTGTCCCCAAAAACCTCCTTATCCACGCATGCGTGGCATCTCGCGTACAAAAAGCGACCAAGAAAGCTTCACAAAGGGCTGGCAAGGTGCGTGAAAGGGCACAATGTCATGTATCAAGTTCACTCCTGGCAGGGCTAGCCGAGCGACGCCGTACACTCGAACAGAAAAACATCTTACGTTTCGAGACGGAACTATTATATTTCTTCTACAACAGTCCTCCGAAGCCATACGTATGAAAACATCTGACTTCAAAGAACTGTCATACTCTACTGCCGTAGATCAAACCTTTCACTTTTAAATTATGAAACATACTATTTATATCCATATTCACGGGATGAATCTGGGAGTAAAATATAGAAATATAGGATCTAACAGAAATTAGGATCAGTCAACCAATAGCAAACAGGAATTATTTGGAAAAACACGACCGCAGACCACAATGGCAGTGAAAATACAGCTACAAACTGTCAATTTAATAGAAAATTGCTGTCACTCAGCCACGAATAAAATTACAGTTAACAACGACTACTTGCAGTCTGCTATATCAGTCGGTTGCTGCCGTCGCCTTCGGAATCATACCTGTTATAGGATGACGTTGTAACAGTCGCGGGAATTCAAAGGATTGCCAAGACCGTTTAGAGCTAAACAAAAAAAGCAATCCTATTACTCCTGCGCCTGACTGTACTGGAAAGTGACTTCAGCTAAGATTTAGTAAAACACCAGCACAATACGAAACGTAACTTTATATCACAGAGAGTCTAGCCAGCAGAGCAAGTGTGGGAAATAATTAGAGCATTGCCATGAATTACCATTTTCTCTGACTATTTGAGACATTACGATAGTAGCTATTGTTTATTCTATGAAGCTAAGGACAAAAGGACTTTGTGTCTGAGGTTGAAAGACAAAGGTGTGTGAATTGTGGTGTGTTTAGAATTACCTTAAGAACGTAACATGCTTTGCAGATAGAGAATTACTACTCCACAGGTAGCTTTCTGGATACAATTGAGATATAGATAGACAAGATTAAATAACACGGACTCCGTACAAATGTATTTTGAATGAATATCAATGTCAATGCAAAACAGAATCTTAGTGAAGAGTAAGACGATCAGGATCCGACGTTGAGGACGACGTTTTATTAATTTATAATATAATAAAATATATATAATTGTTACAAAAAAACATCAGACTTCATTATCTCCCGTGATAATGGTATAGTTGCCTGCCCGTGATAGGTTCAAAAATTGCTATCAAATAGATTGATAGCAATTTTTATTGCTATCAACACAACTAAGATTCAAACTTGAAAGGTCCAATCTTCGGTAATAGTAACCCACTTCTTGAATCTGTTTAATAAGGTACTGCCGTATGAGATACGTTTGTCTAAAAAATCTGAGTAATACATATTTAACTAAACAATACGTACGTAGCTTTCAAGCTCATGATTTACTCTACCACAGAACTATTGACAGTTGATTGTCCATTCCATTGCATCATGTGAATAGTTACTAAAAAATAACGCATCATTATTAAAATGACTATTTAAATCATAAAGAGAATATAAAAAACGCCCAGTTGAAGCATTTTTAAAATGATTTTCCATTCGAAATGATCCCCGCATTGCTTCGTTCCACGCTAGATCGAATCCTATAGCCATCCCTTTCACGTATTACTTTTTCTTCCACTAAAGTCTAGACTTGGGGCTGTCTTACCCCTTTTGGGGGGTCCTTGGAGCCCTTATCTGTTAAGTTTGTATAGTGTAGTGGATTGTAGGGGAGAGCCTGATTCTTGACTTGAATGCTGCGGTGATTAAGAAAGAGTTTTAATAGGTATTTTTAAAAATGGCGACTGTTGGATTTTATTAAGGCGCCGTATTGACCGTGCACCAATGGTTTTTTTTTAATTCGAAACATTTATTGTTGTCTTGGTTTTGAGGTACCACGTTACTCGTAATTCCTGATACCCACGACACAGAGGAACCTAGTGTGAGATCAGGACTATTTATGTGTCAATTGGGTGTTTATTTATTTATAAATTATAACACGTCAGAACGGTGAAGGGAAACATCGTGAGGAAACCGGCATGCCATAAAACCAAAAGTCAACTATTCAAGAATACTTAAATCTGTAAAAAAACAACAATATTTCTCAATCAAAACTATTTGGCATCAATAAAAAAACGAATCATATCAAGCTTACCATGTTTTCAGACTCTCCCTGCAACATACGCGAAAGTAGACTTTCGCGTATGCACTTTAAGGGTAGGTAGGTAGATTTTTTATTTTCTTCTCCCCCATGGACGTCTGGTCTTCCATTTTAGCTGAGACTTCAAACGGCTCGACAATGCGTTGATTAATACCTAGACGTTTTGAAAATAGCCTCTTTTGACGATTGCCAATGCCCGGTGGGCTTTTTGCTTTTAAACATATTTTTAAAAGACTTAAAAAAGGAGGAGGTTCTCAATTCGTCTGTATGTTTTTTATGTTTGTATGTTACGCGTTATCTTCGCCAATTAGAAACCGATTTAATTATCTTTTTTTTAATCGGTAGGGGGTATACTTCAAGGGGGGATATACATTTTATGAAAAAATCCTACTCCTAAGGTTGAAAAAATGGAGGGTGTAATATTTATTAACTTCCCAGTATTTGAACTCGTTAATAAAAATATACTTATAGTTAAAGTAATAAAAGCGCTGTTCGTTTTGTTTTTCTTGAACATAATTTTAAGGCTTTTCCTACAAACGTACTTTCAAATCCAGTCACTTTAACAAACAAATCAGATCATAATAAATAATGCTGAACATATTTCACACAGCATCATCTAGCCCCAAACTAAGCAGAGCTTGTATTATGGGAACTACATGACTGATATACTACTAATATACTCATTTTTTGTAAATACATTCATTATTATACATAGAAAACACCCAGACCAGAGATTTTGTATAGTCCTCTCACAACCTTTAATCCACAACCTCAATCAGACTCATTTTTAAATTCAACGAAACAAATTGCAAATGAAAACCAACCGACAAACTATCCCCTTTAAAACGTACAAGTAAAATCATCGGTTCTGAGTTTCCAACCTATTAAAACTGACGATGGAAATAAAAAATGTGGGCCTATACCTTCCAAGATTGACAGACGGAAGGGTTGAGGTGGGGGGTGATAGGGGGTGAATTAAAAGAGAGTGGAAAAATTATACATGGCAACCGACGCATCTTAGCTTCCGAGCCAGTCTTCCGAGGAGCGTTTTGATGGACCAGTTACTAGTGATACTGTCTGAAATTGTTACTGGTCAACTTACCTAGTCTATTAGTCTAGTAGCGAAACCAAACAACGAAACCTGAAGACAGTGAAGACCACTGTCTTCAGGTTTCGTTGTTTGGTTTCGATAGATAGATGCATAAACTCTTTACTGAACATAACACCAAAATACAAAAACATAACTGAATCAACAGAAACCTGTTGGTTCACAATGCACAATGGACTTATCGCTGTAAGAGATTTCTACCAGCCAACCTTTTGATGGAGAGAACTTTTTTGAAATAATAAGCCTATTTTTTTATGGGCTCCGATTTGTTTGTTATTTTGTCATTGTTTAGTTAAATTCTAAGCCGTTTTTTACAAGAGCTTTAGCATCGAAATATCCTTTTACATGAGCATAGAATACACTCATATTAATATCTGATTCTAGAAAATAGTTCTTAAAAGTATTAATTAAGCTATCGATGAGCAATAATTGAGCATTATGAGAGTTTTATAAAAGTAAAAGTAGAGTTGTATTTACTTTAGGAAACAAAAACTTTCTTTAAATAATTGCAATACCCATGCAATTTTAATAAATTTTTAGCTAATACTCGAAACATTAATTACACTAAGATGTTTGTTTAAACCAAATTAAAAAAACTACTATCTGAAGTACTTCAGAAAGTGAAATAAAAATTGTACACTAATGTACAGTTCTGAGACTAAACGAGGCTTACTCGTTGTTACGCTAGTTGCCGCATTCTAGTGTAATTTATTGTTGTCTGGAAGAGTCAGATCCATTCAAAATAATTATTACATCAAACTCTTTAGAGAAGTAGAGTCGCAAGTTGTATAAAACATCGAAAAAAAAAACGTTCTTTATAAACATAAAACTATACATTTTTATAACTATCGTTAAATTAAGAGTTTCGAGCTTTAGCAAATTGGATTAAATATCTTTAAAAAAAATGTTTGTATCATTTTACAATTATAGAAATGTTATAACACCAAAACAAGCTCAAATATTCATACCATAGCTAGATTTATCGATATTAAAAAGGAAAAAGCAATATCAAAAACACAGGACAAATTCTCGCAAATAAAGGATACAACCTAAACACATTGGAGATGCAATCGTAATTAAAAAAAAGAAAAGTCCATGTCAACTCCTTGCAGTTTCCTAAGTATGAATTATGCCGCTCGGTGTATTCGTTAAGGGGCGGATCTATTCATTCTTTTTGTCCGCTGGCAGCAGTTAAGGAGGTCCGTAACTCCGTAGTGTACCTACAGGGGGGTAGGGGACACCCCCACCCACTGAACTTGCTCGAGAATATTTTTTTCTAGACTCTCGAGGACGTTGGAAATCGACACACTTGTCGCAGTTTGCTCCGCTCGTTCCAACGATGATAGTTCGAGTGATTTTTAGCTTGACGTTGAATTATTTTTATCGAGCTGGTTATTATATTTTGAGTTGTTATCTTTCGTAACAAGATCTTTTTTTAATGAGCAGTATAAGACTGACAAGAGTCGTCCAACTTAATTTGCATTCATTATCTGTGTGGTTTTCTTTTTTAGATAGTCTAGTAATATTACAAGTTTCTAGTTTTGATGAACCTTTTTTGTGCGTTAAGTGTAAATGAAGTATTGGATCCAATTATAAATCACATGTTTATGTCAAACATAAAACCAAGTCATAACAGATACGAGTCTTTTTGCAAACTTAAGCGATCAGTAAACATTATTATAAGTTTTACATGAATTTTTACCCGTATACCTTTTTAAATATTTTCCCGACGTTTAGAACTTATACATTTAAAACTACAAGTCTAGCAAGACTATATCCTCAAGTTATTGATAAAAATTGACTATGGTTTTATAAATGGACTATCGATAAAACTTGATCTTTACTATCCCAACCCTATTGTAGTCGAGGAGCTCGCAGAACGGTAATGAACTGAATTCCGCTCTTTGAGCCCGCACTAAGATGCATCTTTATGAGGCGCCAAGATGTGGCTGGATGGTACTACTCGGCTATTTCAGATGGAAATAAGTTTACATGAACGAAAATATGTTTTTTAAGTCGACGAGTTGAGAATGTCGAAAACCACTACATAGTTACATAATTCGGTACAAATGTTTGCATGTTCCACAGATATTTTGTTCCGGGTATAGGTGTTATTGTAACACGGTACACATAGTTCCTTATATCCACGACACATGGAATCCTAGTGTGGGTTCAGGACTATGTATGTATCTGATGGGTGTTTATTTTTTTATTAATTGGCATCTACTAGTATTTTACAGAATCTCTTGAATTAAAATCATCAAATCAAAAACTAACAAAGACATTCCAAGACAACTTAAACTAAGAGCGAAACTTAATCCTAAACAGCAATAAACCCGACATTATGCTAAACTTGAACTTCCGACAAAGATCTCGTCTTAATCTCGACGTTAACTTAACCTGACTTCCTCCGGAGGGGCAGTTAAGTGCGTTAACTTGATAGTGGACTCGAGTTAAGATAAGCCAGTGTTTAAGTTTAGTTCAGAAACTTAGTTCACTTGGTATTAGAAGATCAAAAACAAAACAAACAAGCACGCTCACGACTATGATGATGGACATCCTCCGATACATACTCAGCACACAGATCTTTGAGGATACCAATCAGTGGGTAGTGAGAGGCACGTCCAAACATTGCTTTTAGCGCAAGTCCGCGTTTTGAAGGTGATGAGCATAGGTATTTCATTCAAAACGATTGACTAATTCTTTCGATCCTCAAAGATCTACGTAAAAATATCTATCTACTATCTAAAAATTACAAAATCACAAATCATACCTACAAGTTTGTAGGTATAACTTGTAATATTTAGTTGAACTCTTATCCGTACTAAGGTCAGCGACAGTGAGAACATCCGTAGGTCATTGCATAGACATCAACAGATATACCTACTACGAATGCCGTCTTAATCACTAATTAAGGATATATCCCTTTCAGCAATTGTTAAGCGTGCTCAATTCACGCGGCTCGGTTTCGCATCTGCCTACAGACATAGTTTAAATTTAGAATATATATTACTACTTTCCCACGTATTTTACAATTCTCTTGCTGATGTATCTTCATCATCAAAGACAGGGGTCTCCCCGTCCGAGTGCTATGACTAACGATCTTGGGCTACCTTCAACCACTGACTTTGCGCCATCTTCGTCAGACCATCGATATGTACTCAATGCGTACATTTTTCAGGATACTCAGTAGAAGTCTAAGTCAGTCAGTCTGAGGCGCGTCTAAACATTAAATTTAAGGGTAAAGTCCGCGTTTTGTATCAGTTAGTCTATGTTAAAACCGACAAATAGGCTAGAAGCTGAATGAAAGATCTCAAAACCCGCGAATTAATCATCTAAATGCGTACGCGCACCAACAATTAACACATCGCTAAGCAGGAAGCGAGCGAGGATGTGACGATATGGATTTAACCTTTGCCACATCCTATGTCTTGGTTTGTCGCAATATTTAGGACGGGAAGAGTTGACTCACTGGATCCGAGGTCACTGTGGCACTCAATGGCGATGGTGCTAACACTACTCATTTAAAACATTTTGACTTACTGACTCAGACCAACGATTGTATACTGTGGCAAAACCAGACATTGTTAACGTCTATACTTTTATAATACTTACTTTTTAATCGGAAACTGACCTTCATTTGACTTTTATCTCACCTGAGAATCTCTTACCTTTATTAATAATAATTTATTTAACCATAACTTGCTTAAAGTAACAATCAATGTACTACATGCTAAGTAGGTAGGTACTAGGTAAACACATTAAGTATGTTTTGATAACTTAGCTCATACAGATGATAGGTAGATATGTTAACTGAGATCAGTCATGATACTATAAAAACTAGTACATGGCCGAGCTCAAACTCCTTACTAAAAAAAACCTTGAAGAGACACAAATTGTATTTTTGAGGAAAGATGGTAGTGTGTTCAATTCCTTTGCCGTTCGTAATTTTTTGCTAGATTTTAGAGATATTGTTTTTTATTTGAAATGACACAGTGTGACAAAGTAGTGTTTTGTTAATACACTGTTTAAAAAGTATTTATTTAACCACTTTTATCTTGGGTTTAACTTTATTTTTTTTTTAATGATCGGAGTTGTTATGATGAAAGAAACGGTCTCATTATATAGGTTATACAAGTCTTCATACGTCAACCAACATCTATTTTTAGCCAGCTAGGTGCGGCGTCGCGAAATTAACATGTTTTTCAATTTCATGGAAGGCGCTTAATTTAGAGCCATTTAGAACAATTTAACCCATTTAAACCGGCTGAGGCAATTAGCTTTTAGGATCTTAGTTCGCTGGTTTTTATAAAAAACTGCTCCCTTCCTTAAACCTTAGTCCCGCCACTCTTTTACATAAATTTCTCCATCCTCAGGTTGTCTGACGATAAGACCACCCATTGTGCATTTATTTTGTTAGGTTTCGAATGTTGTAATGTTAAATGATGTTATGAACAATAAACAGTTTATCTATCTCGTTCTACTTGGATAACAAAATTTACCTAGAAGTAAATATCCCACATCCAAATCGGTTCAGATGTTACGGTCCCAGAACTTCAGAATGGATTTCAATGAGCTCGGTGGAAGATCTTTCCTTTTGCAATGGAGTCCACACTAAAGTGTTCTCCATAGTTCACACGTTACTTGTCTCTCTCATACTTCCCCCCTACCAGATACTGTCTTCCCCGAATATGAAACATGTAAGATGCCTTCTAAGATGATGTCGCGTCAAAAAAAATAGTAAAAAAATAGAGTTGCAGATGAGAACAGGTGACGGTAACCACTTTATATAAGGTGAGCCCTAAGACTATTTGACAGAGGCACGAATCAAAAGCAACAAAGCGTTTAAATGTATCCTATCAAGAGCGTTTTTACATTCTTAAATATAATAAACAACGTTTATTATTATCCATTATTATTATATTATTATCCCTGTTTATGTGTAGGTATCTAACTTGATAACGAAAATAATACGATGAGGTCATCGTTTTTTATAGTAATTTTAACATTGATATTCCATTCTAATACCTACATTTGTGGGCACATGAGCCTTAACCTAGAACAATCTTAATAACATTTAACAATCTAAATAAAATATTTCTTATGCGTTGTTATACTTTTTTGAATGAAATAAATTTATCTTATCGTATACTTTGTTATAGTGTAAGTGTTGTGGAAAAATATTTTCTTGATAAAACGAGGGTAGTTGCGGAAACTGCCATTGTTTCCAGACGTTAGCTCCATCTTCAGCCCGTGACCACGGCTATTCCTACACAGCCGTAATGACTGGAAAAAAATATTATGTAGACGCAATCATTGTCAATGACAGGACCTGACAAAGACCGATATACCGTCAGGCATAGCCCTCCCTTAAAGAGTGCCATATTCCGGACTAAACTAATTCTAAGTGGGGAAACCAAGATCTGCACTGACGTCCCACATCGGGTATTAGGCATTATCCCGCTTCTAACCTGATCCCATCCAGCCCAACTGCTTGAAATAGCAGAGGACTCTGTGTTGAAGACAGCAGTGATCCCCGACCTCAATTCAATTCAATTCAAATTGACAAATTACATGTTCTTAGATATTTCATTTAACAAAATACAGATATAGGTTTATAATAATCAGTATATAAAATACATTATTAATCTTAAGTATGTCAAAGAATCAAAATAAAACTAAAGTTACTATAAAAATACGATTTGTAACAAAACAAATTGGGAGTGGGAGTTGTTGAGTTCCGGAATTTATCAATAATGATTTTATGAAGTCGACAAAGGCAGTAATTTACGGGCCTTGACTACTTTCCAGTGTTTTCTGGTAGCGAAAGTTGGAAACATTCCTATAGATACAGGTAGATCTAGACGCACCTTAAGTGCAAAATACAGTGAAACCTGCAACGTAGCCTTATCAGTAATCAAACGATTCACTTAAACAGTTTAAGCAACGATCGTGGATAAGTCCTGAGCACGCGAAATAAGTACGTTTTGGAAATGAGATACGCCTCTAAACTTTTCGCATCAAAGTAAAACGCTACAAGTACTGCTTAGCAACTAACATCAAAACATCTAAACTTTGACATTTACAAAACGTATAGGATTCATATTTTTTGATTTGATTATAAAATTTAGGGATGAAAGCTTGCATTAGAGTATCGATTTTAGCTGCGGGACAAATGTATGCGTGTTCTGCAGATATTTGTTGAGACTGGGTGTTATGGTACCACGGTACTCGTAGTTCCTAATACCCACGAAACAGGGAATCCTAATGTAAGTCCACTACGTATGACTGTTGGCTTGTCCATTTATTATTTCTCATAATCATAGATTTGTAAACGTTACATTGTTTCTTTATTACGGCTTCACTGTAGATAGGTGTTTTGTCATTTAAATTAAAGCCACATTAAGACTTAGTCTGCAACTTGGAAGGCATTTGAGCCAGCTCAGATATTACACTTAGGAAGTATCGCAGTTATTGCAACTTAGGCCGTTACATATGCATGCGCTTCTCTGGGCTCATTTGTAATATATACACACGGGAAAGTAGTTTCGCGAGCTGAAGTTGGATTAAAATTGCAGTGAGTTACTGCAGAAGTTGCGTTGTGAATTGTGGTCCAGAGGATTGTACTTGTAGTTCACTATTGTTTACTACTTAACCGCCTGCGAGGGCATAGTTTACTCTTCAGCCTGAAGATGGTTACAGGTCATTGGTATTTCCCACGATAAAGCACCTTGAGCTATTTCTATTCCCGTAACAACCATTTATCAGAACCCACCCGGTTCTGTCAAAAAACTTGTGATGAGAACGGTAAATTTTTTTTAACAGACATCAATAGTTCTTGCCGCTCACAAGGTTTTTCTTTATCATGGGTATGTAGTTCACTGGCTATTTGCACGTCGTGCCATCGATGTTGATTTTGTCCATGTGTGACTACGCGTATTGTGACCAATTGTTTTAATTCAACTTATCTTTTTTTGTTCGTTAGTGGAATATCCCGTGTGTCACATAGGTAATTGCGTTCAGAGACAGACTTCAACATACTTTGGACGAGGTCCAGGAGTCTTTTTGGCTTGAAGATGTCGTTTGAAGCAACTTCTGTGGTGTATTCGGATATATTTGGAATTGTTGTGTAACTTTGATGGCAGTATGTTCGTTGATATTGCTGTTTTGCAGTTTTCGTATAGTACTTAGAAGTTTAGGAATACCTTGTTTGTTATGTTGCTGCCGTAAATTCTATAATGTAGCATTGTGAAACTCATTTTCAAAGACCATATTAAAAATAGCTTCTCATTTTTTTATTATTTAAAATTCACCATAGGGTTTAGTTTATAAATTGTAATTTCTAAAACGATTTTTGTGATTTCAATGTATAAAAACATATTGACTTAGTTTTTGACAAATAAAGGGTTAAAATCATTAAATATCCTTATAAAGTTAACCAAATCGAGGAAGATAGTTATTGATTCAGCTTTTAAACCACACTTAATTCCTCACTGATGAATTTAATTATCGCTAAAGGATATGTAGGCCACAAGAATCATCGCGGTTCGCCTTTTAGAAGTACATCCTGTGACCAAATTTGCCGAAATATCGGGAAACAATTCGACTCACAAATCGTGGTAAATTTCTAGTTGGTATAAAAAAATATGTTCTTTAACATGACAGTTTCAAAAGTTATAACGCATTAACTCGTTCATTTCATTCATCCAGTTACACCAACTAAATCGGGAGCAAACAAATCTCACAATATAAAACACTTGATCAATTTGTCGTCCGGAGGGTTCCAAGGAACGGAACCCTGAATTGGCCGCTAACGAGGAAACGATCTTGTACGCGCACCGCTCTACGGAACACTAGTCAATCTCAGCTCCGGTTAGGCTGTGTTCATATTTACGAAAAAATATCGCTTTAATGCTTTGAAATGATCTGTCCTAAGACTAATACATCGCTCTCTCTCTTACATTGTATTGAAATGAAAAGGACGCACTACCACCGCCACTGACCTAACAATGGTCAGTAGCGTGAGTAGCGACCAATAACAGGTCCAATAAATAAACAAATAATTACTTGCTAAATCTTGATTGCCGTATAGGTATTTTTCTTTGAATAGAGTAGGTATAGAATAATTTTAATGCAACTTGGCTTTAACTTTATACGTAACAGTCAAATAAAGTACATTACAATATTAAAGTCCAAAATAATTGTCATCTCTTTTACAAAGAAGTTCTCTAAAAGTGCAACACAATTGCCGGTCATTTACACAGACTAGTTACAGATACTCCATTTTGGTATGTGATATACAGCGCCATCTAGTTAGCTTTGAAAAAACTCGCCCTACCACATATAAATATCCTCAAATAACCTTTATTGAGCAATTTTGGGTGTCCAGACAAATACTTCACGCTAAGTTCCCATAATTAGACAAGGAATAACTTGGCAGCAGTCACGTGACATCTCAAAGGTAATTTAATTTCCATACAATTCAACCTTTCCATAGACGCCAACAGAAAGTGGTTGTTGTCTCTGCATCCACCGATTTCCCGCAACCGACCTGTGACATATAACTACCTACTAATTATTGAAATTGAGATAACAACGTGCACTGCACTTTACACAACCGTAGAGGAAGAGACAATTTGAATCACAGCTGCAGTGGAAGTAGTTGTAAGTACAAGGTAATCGCTTGCTGTTGTGACGGTCCGCACTAGGATGTCTCTATTAGAGCAATTGATAGAGCAGACGATGGTAGGAGCGCCGTTCAACGAACAAAAATATAGGCATGAAAAGTAGGAAATAATCTAAGTTAGGTACTTGGCAAAAAATCGCAATAATTCCACCTCGATAGAAAAATCGACACGGAAATGGAAATATTTTTTTGACATGTCTTTAAAAACCAAATAATAAAAGTGACTTGTGGTAGAAGGGTATGTTAGTATTATAAAAAAAATGGATAATCAAGATTTTGCCAAGATTTCAGTCCCTTCATAGTTCAATGTGAACCACACTGAATACTTTCACCATAGGTCACTAGACCCTGTTTAGGCCCAGCATAAACCCCGGTCAGTGAACTGACCGGTAACCTAATATAGACCAGGAAAAAACTGGTGGCACGACTATTGAAGGAATTTCATTTATTTATTTATGTCACTTCAAGGTACTACTCTAAGTGGATAAATTACGAGAAGACAAGAGAAAGATTGATGACCAATTTTGCCTTTTTTCATGGTCTCATTAATCATAAATAACATTAAGTTGAAACGGACACCAAAAACAACGATGGGGGGCCGTCTATAACATAAATGTGACATGTTTTTCGAATCGGTACCTACACCTCTCAAGGGTCTAGAGAAAAACGGCCGCACACTCAATCCGCAATCAAAAGTTAATGTTTAATTTGTTAACTACTAAAAAAGGAGGAGGTCCCTGAATCGAGTCCTTTAGGTATTTTTTGTGTAAGTATAGTAAGTATATACATAGCTACATCGATTACGTAGTCCACTAGTGGTTACTTTCTCTATGGGTCCTACGTAAATGATTTAATTCTTAAGTTCCAATTTCAAAAACTTCGTTCAAATATCATAGTAAAGGCATCACTTTGCGAGACTTTTTTAATGACGTCTCTGAGAGTCGCCACAAGTTTCTCTTATCAACAGGAAACAGTTAAAATAGTCATTATTCCTATAAGTCAAAGCGTTAAATTTACATTTTAATTCCCTAATGACACTTTGAAACTTAAGGACGGATGTGTACACAATATGGCACGCGATAACTTGCATGTTTTCCTTCAAAACACAATAACTCGTTGATAAGAAACCAACCAGATGTGGACTGTGTTCGTCATTGGTAGTATAGCATGGGCTGCTAGCGGCCACAAAAAAATAAAAGAAACAGATAATAAATAACATATTATTATTCACAATGAAGATTAAGAGTTTTGGCAGAATTATGGCACGGTTAAAAAAAAAGGAAACGTTCAAAATAAGTGTAGGCTCCTATACGTAATTTTTATTTGAATAATCTTGACGAGTGTTTCCATTAAATATTGCAGCACCACATAAAGAGTTTTCAACAAAAAAAACAAGGTGTGATAAACAACTCTAGGATCTTTACTTGTAATCAGCCATGAATTGACCAATTTCGCCATGAGTTGAGTAACCCTGAGCCCGAATATTCTGAGCACAAAATCGGAATCTCTGGGACACATCTCTGGGATTTGTAGATTTAATTTTAAAGTTTTATTTAATTATTTAACTTATGTGCGATTAATACGTGCTTAAAAGGGTGAAGGAAGACTTCGTGAGGAAACCAGCATGTTTAGACCCAAACATTCGAAGGCATGTGCCAATGGTTGGCGATAGGCTTTAATCATTATGTGGAAACCCTCTAATCAATATCCTCAAAGATCTCTGCACTGAGTAGGTACCTCAGGATCTCCATCATGGAGATTGATTTTGTTTTGTTAGTTTTTAAATAAGCAAACAATTTAACACAAAGTTTCGATATTCTGCGTTTTATTTCACGAACTGAATCACAAACCACAATTAGCCAATACTTAATATTTACATTAATGGAGAACATAGTATTTAAGTAATGACCTAATATCGCGTCCCTTTGAAAATCCAGTGTGAGAATGCCTAGTTAGGTTTTTGCAAGCGAAGCGTAGATGATGGATTTATTTTGACGTCATTTCCACTTGATAATCGTAAAATACACTTCGTAAATTCTCTTCAAACTTGACCTCGCGTTATGGAATATCAATTTCATATGAATCAGTTCAGTTTACTTAACAACATACCTCATTTGTACCGAAATCTTTAAAAATTAGGAAAAGTATAGACATTGTGGTAATTTTTTTAGTATAACATCAATTCCAAGTTGTATGGATAACTAGGTACTAAGTATCTTATCAAAATAAGAGATTTTTCTTCTCAGAGATTTTTTATTTTATTTTTCTATGTACCTATATATATGTATGTATTTTTTGTAAATATTAGGAGCCGAGCCGACTTCATTTAAAGTCAAAGAAACTATATACATATATGTGTTCCAAGCATGAAAACAATTTAAAATATAAAAAGCAAGCAAGTGCCATAATTTAGTTTTTTTATTAAATTACAGACTTGTCTCTGACTACCTACTCCAGGTGCTAACTTCCACTATCCTATTTCCTATAATATTTTTAGTTTCTCTCTTAACAATAAATGCGAGGTAACGGCTGAGCCTATTTCGATAATGTGAAAACTACCTACTAGAAAGAGTGCTATGACGAACGATCTTAGGCTACTACTTTTCGTGGTTTACTGGAACCTTTAAGATGTCAAGACATCGGTCCATCAAGTAAGGGGGTGTTCCATTCAGGGGGGTTTTCACAGTATACTGTGTCGTCCGATTCATGACCGTAATTTCAATACCGCAAATTCTTATAACTTGAACCGTATTTTATTAAATAGTAACCAGATATGTTTTATCATTTTTCTGTGCAGGACAGGACAACGATAAGACCGATCGTTTGAGGCGTATGGTTTCGCAATAAATTTAAATTAGTTACATACAGGGTACGATAAGATAATAATGGTAATGGAGTAGGATAAATATGTTGAGACTCATGAAATATTTGTGATACATTCCATCATATATGGTATCCGGATAATAAGAAGCGCAGAAAAGTAGAAATACTAATTTCATCGTAATCGAACCGCAAACTACGGGTTATATGCGTTTGCGGATTGATCATTACAGAAATTATGAGCAACAAACATTAAAACATCTTAATATCAAAACAACATCTAATTATTAAAACTTTGATATTTCAAATATTCGAAGGATAAGGAGAATAAGGATAGAATTCGTGCTCGGATAACGTAACTACTAAAGTCGGTGTTACGGCCTTTTGTTTAATAATAATAAAAATGCTGGACTTTTTCACACAGCATCATCTAGCCCCAAACTAAGCAGAGCTTGTATTATGGGAACTATATGACTGATATACTTATATTCTTTTTTTTGTAAATACATATATACATATTATACATGGAAAACACCCAGACTCGATACAAATATTCACAGATCACACAAACATTTCACATGTTCCCTTAATTTATTTAAAGTTCGTTGAATTCGACTGTTCGCAGTGCAGTATTTGCCTTTTTGTACACCCTGTATACTAACGGTCATTATACGTTCATTTGGAATTAATTGTTGGGCGTACAGGATATTTGAGAGCACCGATAAAGTAATTCAGATAAATATTTAAGTGTTTCAGTGTGATCATTGATCAGACTCCAAAATTACATCTAACAACGACTCGGTTGACTGAGCTGTGTCCAAAGTATCGAAAACGTAAAAGTATACGATCTTAGTTTTCTAATTTTTTTTCTGAAAGTTTAAAACATTAAAAGGTTTAGGAAAATAGGATGGCCTCGTTTGCATAGTCATTATCCTATTGTAATTAGGGGCAGGTTTTTTTTATCTACTATCATAAATTATTTAACTGATCGTGAAACTAAAGATCAGCTTAGTAACTAATCTTACTCAGGTAAATCAAGAAGAAATCCACGACGAACTGTTTCGTAATAAATACGAAGAAGACTAATCAGGAGAATCATGTGAGAGAGGTCTCAAGCTCTGTCACGTCTAAAAGCGAGGAGAGCAATTTCTTCACAGTACAAAGTCAGTCTTTTTCTCATTTTGCTTTGAGAAACGACAACTGTTTTAAGAGAAAGAATGTTTGCGTAGACGATTTTCTAAGCGGAGAATGAACTTAAGCTTTTGAGTGGGAAATTCAGCATGCCACTAAGGAAACTGCTCTTTTTATTACTAAGCAATATATTATTAAAATATATTTTCACATATTTTATTCATAATTTCATATTTGAGAATTAAATTGGCATCCAACTGGGAAAGCCAAACATTATCCTCGAAACTGAATCCAAAATATCGGTTCAAAGTAAGTTAGTTACATCGTAATTTAAATATTCCAAAAATAGCTTACAACCAACATGAAATTGGCCAGGGATGTATCAACAATGATAATGTAGGTAAATAGGTTTAAATGAGCTAACTTAAATTGGAATTTAAAGTTTTGCGATACTGTTTTCACTTTAAAACCTCTTTGGCGTAGCGAATGTCATAGCCGGAATCGAAAGGTAAACGTGTCCTCTGAAGCATGGAAACGGTCTCAACAGTGAAAATTGTACCTACCTATCTATTGCTATATACCCCTAGACAAAGTTCATACCTACCTACAAACTCCATCTATACAATAAATGTTTTGAGTGTTGACCGTGGCGAAATTTGTTAGTCGAAAAATATTAGACTCTCCCAAAATCCTCAGCCTAGAGATCATATTTTGGACAGCAATACCTGCAATCAACGTCATCGTCATTAAGTTAATTTTACAGACAGTGGCATGTCCAGCAAAGGGTGACGTCGGGCAATCAGCATACATAAGTTATGAAGCTAGCGTGCCTCTGAGCCCATTACTGGGCTTCTATGAAAAAGGACATTTCAGCCTTATCGGTGGATATCACGAGAATAAAAACTGCTGATAAGATCGCGTAGGGGTGGGCGTAGCCTCGGCTCAGTATCGATATCGATGGAAGTTTATGATTGTTCATGATGTCCAATACCTTACAAGGATGATAGGCTCGTTCAAGCATATTTGAGGGAAAGTTTTTTATTTTTTTTGAATAGTTTTTTTTAGATTAAATAGTGTGATTTCTATTGTCAATGCACACTAACCTACGGGCATGACTACAAGCTAATAGATTCATAGATTTCGAGCTGTTTCGATATTTCATAGAATAAGTTTATTATTTATAAGTTTAAGGGTGCTTTTGGAAATTCATAGGCCATCCGTTATTGAAAATCTGTAATCAGGACACGCTTAATTATTTATTTAAGCCTAGTGCAGACGTGCATAAATAGGTTTAATTTACGTACATCGTACCAGTTTTGTCGTAAATACAATCGACTAAAGTCCATCACTAGTATGGTGTGTGGAAGACAGCCGCTTATTAGCCGTCATTAACTATAGCAGTATCGTGGTGACATATGGCCAATATTAGACTCGTATCTGCATGAGGACATGCGAGAAAGAACCACGCTAGGCTTCGTGTAGATACTTTAATAACTCTTTGTTATAACATAAAAGGGGATAGAGCTCTATTTTTCTTTGTCGCTAAAGATATGAGGTTTCATATAGCGCTGTAATTAGTTTTTATTGAAGTAGCTGGAAGAAATTATACTGCGAGGAACTCAAATGAAAGTGCAACTTTGGATTCATATGGGGTTTTTAATGACTTTTGTTGGAAGACCGAACTCTATCCCCCTACTATTTACAAATACAAGATATACAGTAAAAACTTAAAATATTACACCAGTAATCTGCCGCTCATATAACTGTTCATATACCATATTATGTATATTATCATAATTGTTATGTAAATTATATGTTATATTATTAGAAATATCAAAATTTGTAATGTTTAAATGATCTACTATTAATACATATGTCAAAGCTTGGATGTTAGTTGCAAATAATATCCGTAACGACTGGACCTATTTAGATAGATAATACTTAGTTCGTGGTCTAGAATAACACATAGGCTATTTTTTTATCAGCCGTAGGCTGGAAAAATAAACTTAAAAATATATAGAACTGCGTCGTTGGGCGTAAGTTGTTAACGCATTTCTGAATAATAAATAAATAAAAAAAACTATAAATCGATTAATTAGACCTACTTACATTAGGTAAAATAATATCTGTAAGAAAATATTCAAATAAATGATTAATTAAAAATCTACTTCTACAATAGTGCTGTTTTTGAGGACGGTAGTTCTTTGTCCTAGGTAAAGTTTTACCGTAATTATTAAACAATGTTTTTGCATTTTAATCATCGGAAACATATTGCACTCTCTTCCAATACTAATTTATAGCATGAAGGTCTACAATTTAATATAGACATGAGACATGTGCATGACAAGGTGTTATTATAGTTTGTTTGCCCTCTAGACTACCCGGCGATGATATAATGTCAATTATCGACTAGTAGGTAAAGGCCTACTTGGTTACTGGACTCCGTCGTGTGAGAGATAAAATAAGAATTTGAAATTAAAATCGTCCATTCATACTTCAATATATACATAGACAAATCATAGGTACCTCATTACATAGTTACGTACGGTCCGTTTGATATTTTTATAGCTGTGACTTCTTGTCTTGATCAAACAAATCAATCGTTATGAACAATTGAAACTCGAACCTAAGAAAATTCTTTTTTTTTTGTATTTTTGAATTATGAAACTAGTTTTCATAGAAAATGAATATATACTTCGAGCGTTATACGTATTCAAACGTATGTTTATAGTTTTATTATAAGTATTTATTGAAAAAACTTTAAAGCGATTAATACTATAGATTTTATTATATAGAATGTTTACTGTCAATAAACCAAGGTTTGCTAAAGACATATCTTAATTAATATATATAAAGTTTTTCTGCAAAACTTAACTCTTAACCTGGCAATTTTTTATCATCGGCATGGTAAAACAAATATTTTAGCCACACCTGACCTACCCCAACCAAACCGTATTTCGGAGTACCATTACATTTATTATTCTAAAAATGGCATCTGCTGTTTCTGACCATAAGTCACCGTAATAGGAGTAATAATAAGGTGAACAATACCGATAAACAAAATGCACGTAATTGCGAGGGTGAATAATTCCCACGCATTCCCATACACTCCATGGGGGTGGAAAGTGGTCAAGTGTGAGGTGCGGATGGACAGTCGATTCCGTACCATGTTGCAGCTGTAGTTTCTATACCGAAAATATGTTGCTAACAATTATTTATTCAGCGATAGGTCGTAATCAACTTGAACGGATTGGCATAATAGAATTCAGCAGCATACAGTCCGTCATAAGTACCGTACTTATTGATACGTGCTAAAGCTAGTACCTAAGAGTTTAGTTTATATACTATTTGCAATGAAACCAAAGCGTCAATATAGTTACTAATTTCTTGAAATCTTCATCATACAATTTTTATTACAAGCAAGTCAAGATGTCAAACATCTTATTCGAATAAAATAAGTCTTAGAGTTGGAACACACTTCAAAATACAGCTAATGAAAGATTGTAACTTATTTTTCAAGCTTATTTTTCAAGCTTGTTTACTGTCTTGGTCGGAATCAGCCCGTTCAGGCTTAAAATACTAGTTTCGGGACAGGGTGTCCATCCCTAAGTCGAGTGGACAAGCTTGTAGGTGATAAGGGTATAGGTACAATTATCAGCACATACAGCTTGTCCACTCGACATAGAGATCTTCTAAAGACGTGCAAGTTCTTAACGAACAGGCCACCTTCATGTTCCGACAAAAGTAGTTGCATATAAAGGATTTTTATGTGATGTCTTGTGGGCCCTAACCCTAAAATTCATAAGGACATTACGTGCCATATGGCTGACGGTGGTATCAAGTCTTATTATTACAGCATTTAGATAAACTGTTTGAAAGTTCAACGACAGTTACAGTTCAAGAAGTAGAACACATTTTTTTTTAATTTCCGTTAACTTTTAAACGTCCAAACTTTTTGTTTGTATTTGTTTAATGAACATATTTTAAATAGACGTTCTATTTAAAATACGTATTTATTCATTTAATGATATCATTATTGACATCAAATGCCTTTTATAGTCTTCTGCTGAAGATTGGTCTCCTAGAAAGAAATCATGACGATCTTGCACCACCTCCATCCACCGATTTCCCGAAACCTATAAGATTTCATCGATCCATAGATAAGGAGCCTACATTACGTCGTCTAGTTCATGGACGCAGCGGTCTGAGATTGAATGTCCGATTCTGAGAGATAAATGGCACGCCCACTTATTGCAACTTGCTGAAAAAAAAATGCTGTTATTTTTTTCTTTTTTGTTTGAACACGCTTAATATCAGTAAACAGCCGGATTTTAAAAACTTTACTGCATTTGATAGCCTTATTCTTGAGGCAGGTTATAGGTTATTTAACAGTACGCTACGATCCTTAGGAGCTGAGCAAAAATAAAAAAAGTCAGAAAGAACGATACGCGAAAAAGGACGGGCGATGCTCCACGCTGGGTCGGGGGCCAAGGACGGCATTGGCACAGCTAGTAAAAAAAAAATAGTAGGTAAATATGAGTAGCTTATGCCAGAATACTCACACAATATTATTTTACCACTCGATAAAATAATAGATTTTTGCAAATAACTATTGCTTTAAAATTTACATTTATTCCTGGAATAATAATAACTTTGTGTGCAACTGATAATGGTTTTCCGCATATAACAAATTTTAGTATTCGATATTACCTATCGCTAAATTATTATTTTTATAAGTATACATTTTACAACCCTAATACCTAGTAAAACAAATACCCTTAACTTTGGCATGAAACTAACATAAAAATTATCGATAATTCACCTGTGCTTTGTCCCAACCCTATCGTGCACTATGGACGGAGCTCAACAGGTTCGGGCATGCATTCATCGTATGTGAAAGGTTCTTTAGACTTAGCGACAACACGTCTATGTGTGCACTAAAGTCAAAAAGCCTTAGACTTGTCCGAGTGACAATTTTTATATGGAAACTTGTCATTGGGTATCAAGATTTTATAATAGTATGGTTGTCTGGTAGAGATCGCTATTTAGCGATAAGACCGCCCATTGTACATTATCAAAGTTTTTTAGTTATTAAGCTGATGTGTTTTTTGGTGTGCAATAAAGTATTTTCTATTCTATTCTATTCTCTATCCCAATAAGTCAACCTCGGCGTACGAACGATTTATTTTTCAGTTTAAAGCGTAAATAAAACAAATGAGTAACTTTACTCCCGTGTGAGGTATGATTGAACAGATCTTTAAAAATAATATAAAGCATCATTAGTTGTGGAGTTATTAAAAAAACAAAGTTTGCGCCACTTAATAACCCATTAAGTTGAAGCTGTGTTTTTTTTATGTTTATCAAAATCGGAAAAGAAAATAACTATATCCTAGATCGTAGGGTCGTAACGTGTAATTGTCACAGGATACGAGACGGTCGATCACACTCAGAATTTGACAGCAAATTGCTTATTCATAATTATGTCTGTAACTACCGGAAACTTTTCGTGTTTTTTATAAATTGCAATGCACTAAAGAGAGCGCGACGTAAGTCTGCACTCGGCCTTATTTGGAACATTTTTATCTATATATTATTTAGACAAAACCGAATATATTTTTATATATTATTATTATTTATTTATTATATTATTTATTTTCACGCGAATCAGTCGGATTAGAAAAAAGTAATTTTGCATTTGGTAACTTTATATGTGGCTAATACCCGCATTTCGCGAAGTAGTTAGGATACCAAAAAAAAAAATGCTGGACATTTTTCACACCGCATCATCTACCCCCAAAGCTTGTAGTATAGGAACAACATGACTGATATCTACTTATACATTTTTGCAAATACTTAGAAACACCTAGACCCGAGACAAATAATTACAGATTTTACAAGCATTTGTCACGCGGCGGGAAGCGAACCCGCAACCTTCTGCGTCTCAGCTGGGCCTTCGCACACTAAGCCACAGAGTCGTCAAAAACTCTATATATACATACACACTTACATAGCTTTATTCATACAACTATATACAAGTAAACAAAAAAAAAGTCGTTGCTAACGATCTATAGATAGCGCAACTGATCCAGATCACTACCAGACGGAGCGTTCTTTAAATACTAGCCGCATTGCCACGCTGAATGGCAATGCTAATGCGTTGATTATTATTTAATTATTTATTTACATAGTTAAACCGAAATACCTAAAGTTCCTACTTTAGGTATTATATTAGGGTTAGGTAAGCTAGAGTCGTAATATTTGTACATATTATATGTATACAAAAAGGTTTTGTATACTTATAGGTATACAAAAATAATGCCGAAACTAAATTTACAGAAAATTTAACAATCATAAAGAAACGGAAACACGGGAACAATTTCGAGATGGTCCAGCGATTTACATGTCGTACAATCCTGAACGTATGAAATCAGTATCCGTACACTTTCGCAGGAAAACAAACCTTATTACAATAGCCAAACGAAGGTGAATATTGGTATGTGGGTAAATTGACGTTGTGGTTGTCTGTACGCATCTCGCAATGAAAAGTACTGCAATGATCATGAATGCCCGTCAAATCACTGAAACACAATGAGTTTGGACGGCAATACTTGTAGGATACAGCATGATTCATTTTGCAAGAACGAAAAAAAAGATGTTAAAAAAAAAATCTTAACAAAATTCGTCTTTATAATATTTTTCAGGAAATAATAGCAAACCGACTTCAAATAACGCGGTGTTGATAAAAACTCCAATATAATTTTTATTCATAAATTATTGCACTTTTTTCATAGATTAATATGGATTATGGATTCTTAGATCTATAAAAACTAATATTTATTAAAATTGGTTTGCATTTGGCGAAGATCTTTTAACACAAAAAACATACATACTTACGAATTGAGATCTCCTTTTTAAAGTCGGATGAAAAGCATTTATATCATTTCTAGATCTTTTGGCTTTTTATAAAAAAAACGATGATTATACCAAGGTTGATGTGTCGAATGGACGCAATGCGGAAGGCCCCGATGGACCGATTTCATTTTAAAGGTTGCGGGATGCCGGTGGATGGATCGTTCGTCATGACACTCTTTAGTAATGGCCTTTGTTCAGCACTGTACTAGCTGATGATGATGTTAATGTAACTAGGGTTTTGTGTGTTGAGAAATAAAACATGTACTTACAATATTTAATTAGGTTGGTATGTATAGCAGAAGGCACATGCCTCCGAATTTTGATGAATACACAACTAGTGACGACCTCGATGGCAAGGCGAGCGACTAGCTGGCTGAGCCGCGGGAGGTGCGGGTTCGATCACTGCACCACGGATGTTTGCATGATCTACAGGTGGTTAATACCTACAATGGTACTTGGAGTGGGTTCCACTCTTTGAAAGTGGGTTTTTGAAGTGGGTTAGTGTGGGGTCAGGACTATAATATGTGCCTGTTGGGTATATTATGTATAATGATGAAAAAATCTTAAAATGTCTTTCCTACTCATTTTAAGTGCAATCTTAAAAGCCCGGAGGGGTGACTAGTTGATGGCGTATGGTCATTAAATGTGAAGCATTGATCGATGTAATTTGTTTATTATTAGGTATTATTTATTCCTCCCTGTAAATCTAATTGGATATCTCGCGGACCAATGAGAATGAGACAGTAAACGCCACACAATCCTATCTTTGTGTGTATGTGTGTTGATGCTGAGATGAAATCTGTGTTGCAGCTTTACTAAGAAAACTTTCAAAGACAATAATAACTGGCTAGATTTTCACAGACCCTGATATTTTTTTTTCTTTCATTGACTGCGACGCCCCCTAACTAACTAACCATCTTTGAAGACATACAAACCCCATTACAATTCGATAAGCCGTTTCAGAGATAAATAAAAACAAATAAATATCGGGTTGCATATATATGTCAAAAATAGTGATTTAACATTTACTAGGTAACTCCCGAGACAATAAAATTATTTGACAAACTGATTTAAAGATGGAAAACAATACAAATTAGAAGTCAACGTGTGTGAGAGGGATGCAACATCTCAAGGACACTAGAGTTCGATCTTACTGTGTGAATACCTCGAGAGCTTTTGAGACCGGTAGAAATAATAATAATAATAATAATAGACACCCAACTAACACATACCTACTTACATAGTCCAGACACCGAACAGTTACATATAATATATAGTGGGTATCCTAGTGGGTATTATGAATTGTGAGTACCATACCACAATACCCATACCCAAAACAAAAATCTTCAGAACATGCAAACGTCACCGACGACCATCAATCGAGGTGGTCAATTCTTAAAGCAACCAAAATTTTGTCTTCCACTGCGACGTAAGCAGACATGCAAACGTCACCGACGACCATCAATCGAGGTGGTCAATTCTTAAAGCAACCAATATTTTGTATTCCACTGCGACGTAAGCAGACATGCAAACGTCACCGACGACCATCAATCGAGGTGGTCAATTCTTAAAGCAACCAATATTTTGTCTTCCACTGCGACGTAAGCAGACATGCAAACGTCACCGACGACCATCAATCGAGGTGGTCAATTCTTAAAGCAACCAATATTTTGTATTCCACTGCGACGTAAGCAGACATGCAAACGTCACCGACGACCATCAATCGAGGTGGTCAATTCTTAAAGCAACCAAAATTTTGTATTCCACTGCGACGTAAGCAGACATGCAACCGTCACCGACGACCATCAATCGAGGTGGTCAATTCTTAAAGCAACCTATATTTTGTCTTCCACTGCGACGTAAGCAGACATGCAAACGTCACCGACGAC
Source organism: Perizoma affinitatum (assembly GCA_961405105.1). Taxonomy (NCBI): domain Eukaryota; kingdom Metazoa; phylum Arthropoda; class Insecta; order Lepidoptera; family Geometridae; genus Perizoma; species Perizoma affinitatum. The sequence goes on along the minus strand of OY560205.1, from coordinate 7,972,629 downwards.
CATCAATCGAGGTGGTCAATTCTTAAAGCAACCAATATTTTGTATTCCACTGCGACGTAAGCAGACATGCAAACGTCACCGACGACCATCAATCGAGGTGGTCAATTCTTAAAGCAACCAATATTTTGTCTTCCACTGCGACGTAAGCAGACATGCAAACGTCACCGACGACCATCAATCGAGGTGGTCAATTCTTAAAGCAACCAATATTTTGTCTTCCACTGCGACGTAAGCAGACATGCAAACGTCACCGACGACCATCAATCGAGGTGGTCAATTCTTAAAGCAACCAAAATTTTGTCGACCACTGCGACGTAAGCAGACCAGCGTAACGGCTGTCGCAAGTGGACGCTACCATAGGTGGATACCATCGGAAGTCATTCGCCATTGATACCATCTCATTGTGCTGGTATGGTAAATTGCAACCGGATGTTACTAGAGACGCGAGATCTATACGTTTCCATACTATTACGACTTTTACTCATCACATACCAAAAACAACAACGCCCAAATGATGGATGAAAGCAGATTAATAGCAAGTATACAAGGCGAGCGTGCGGGATAGTTGGAAGGGCCTCGGCCAAATTGGAGACATTCTGGTGAAAGGACAAGTCAAGAGTACACTTAACCGACGAGCTTGTATGAAAAATGTGGTGAGGATGAATGAAGCGGAAAAGGTATGCCGGAATCGTAGCAGGTGGAAATCTATGGTCTTTGCCACTGGGGAGTCCCAAAAATATTGTAATTATTGTAACCAACAATAATTACTTTAACAAATATCATTGATCAAAGCGACTATACTCTAGAACATAATCCAATGAGAATTTTGATCAAAAATGCGTGTTAAAATAATAGTATGGTGTAACGTTTTACCCTATACTTTTAAAAAGCCGGCATTTTAAAACGTTCTTATAAGAACTCTGCCACCACTTAGTATCGATTAGGTACTTAGATGCAGGGTACAACAATAGGTCCTATACTAAAGTACCATCTTCCTACTTTATGTCCCACACACCATGAACTCCATCCAATAAGTTTGAAAGAAATATAAGTAAAGTAATATAATACACCCAGGAATATACAATTTAGAAAATAATTACAAAAACAACAGTTTTCTTAAAATTGACCATAATTAGTATGGTGTTGTCCGATTTTTTTTTATTCTAATAAAAAGGAAAACAAGCATACGGCCCAACTATTGGCCGTTACCGTAGCCTATGGACGCTTAATATCTCCTGAGAGATCAAGATGAAAGATCTCATTTGCCTGTAATTTCACCGGCAAATGTACCCATCAGAAATTCTCGTATTAGCATCGATGGTGGATAAGCACCGTACCACGCGTGTCTCACAGAATTATTTCTGACATTTTTTAGCTTCATTGTCCACCTGAATACGGAGTCACGCTCCAAAAGAAATTAATGCGTTGTTAGTACATGCTCAACCTTTTGTACGTCGTCACTACCATTACACATTGTTACCTGTCTATAATTATTTGATCTATGGACGATTGGCAATGGACACATACCGACATTTAGGAAAACATCTAATCTTATAAGTTTTTTTACTCAGTCAGTCTTTTATAAGTTAATCACGCTATGCCAAACATAATTTTGTGGTTAATACTATTATGTACTTACTAGGTTAACTTATTCGACGAGTAAAAAAGCTTATCAGTACACAATCGAACTATCCTCATTATTCTATTTTTGTGATACAATTTATGTTCAGTCATTTTGAGAAATCATTCGTAATTTAGTTTTTGGATGGGAAGGCGAAAGTGATCGATTGCAAGATAGAGATCTAAATAGTAGAAATAAACGATATTACTTCAGTCTAGCTGTTCTAAATTTCCTAATTGATATCAATGTAATTTTATGATGATGACGAAAGTAATTTTACGGTAAAATTTATGGCAGTAAGCCATGAATTCTGAGCTTATATCAATTAATATTTATTAAAGTTATTTGGGAAGTTGCTTTTGGTTTCGATAGATGTTAGTTCATATTAATTCCTGCGCGCGCGGCTTCGTAGCATAGCTGTTGTGCGAGCGCGCACGTTGTGTGTGGAACGCGCGCGTAGGCAGGTGTGCACACTGACGCTCCCCTCCCGTTGCAGAGCGGGCGATGCGGCACGAGTAGCGCGGGGCCCTGCCCGCCGCCCGCCCGGCCAATCCCGGCCCGTCTAGCGTATGATGTCATCGGAGGAGGAGGCCGACTCACACGCGCCCTGCTCGGATAGACTTCTGAAGAAACAGAAACGCGCCAGACAGCGCGTGGACGCCGGCGAGCCGCGCAATTCTTACTCGACTCTCGCGACGAACGGACACGCGCCCGCGAGCGCCGCCGCATTCATGAGTGGAGGACTATATGGGGCCATCTTTGAGGGCCGCCAACACTTTGGACTCTTCGGGCCCGGATACGCACCTACTGAGATGCTCAACGAGCTTCTCGGCCGCACGCCCAAGCAGGAGGAGAGCGGAGACGACGCGGCCGGAGGAGACATCGCGCACAGAGTGCTTCGCGATATCCTACAGAACCGCAATAAGGAGCTGCTGCGCCTCTCGCCCGACAACAATAATGTGCTTGCGAATAATAACAATGACGAACCCAAGATGAAACGATCTCCGGAGCGGGAACGGCCCGCGTCCCGAGAGTCACGGCCTGACTTTGAAGATGCGATGATGGCGTTGGACAGCGCCGGCGACTCACGGACCTCACCGCCGCCGACACAAGTGCCGGACGATTCTCTGCTCAATCCGAAATCAGAGCCAGAGGACCGTGACAGTGACGCGAACCGGTCCTCCCCGCGACCATCCCTTGATGTGAAACGTGCCCGTGTTGAGAACATAGTGTCGACAATGCGGTCTAGCCCCGCGCCCCCAGTGCCTCAAGTGAACGGCTGCAAGAAGCGAAAGCTGTACCACCCACAGCAGCACGAGGCAGACCGCTACGGTACCTCTCACGCCGGCTCCGTGCAGACCCTCTCCGAGGACTCCGACGACGACGGGGACCGACCGCCCATACAACAAAAGTTAGTAGAAAAGAACGCTTTGAAATCACAACTCAGAACGATGCAAGATCAACTTGCTGAGATGAGAGAAAAGTATTACCAACTGTGCAATCGAATGGGGCAAGAGTCAGAGACTGTTGATAATGATGGTGCTTCGAGTGATGTAGAGCAGAATGAGGATACAGTACCGAAGTCCGAGCCAACATCACCAGTGAAAGAGCCGTCAACGCCTCTTTCGCTGGCGACGCCGTTACCGCCCGCGACGACCCCCAACATGTTGCTTGAGATGAATAAAATAATGACGGCTAAGATGCATGCTCATGTTGCGGCTCAGGGGCACATTCCTGGCTTCAACGGCGGCCTGCCACTCCTGCCACACTTACCTCAAGAGCACATGCACCCATCACATCCGCACCAGCACCTCAACAATGCCGCCGCTATGTACCTCAACGTCAGCCAGAAATTGTTCCTAGAGCAAGAAGCTCGCATGAAAGAAGCTGCTGAACAACGCCAACAGCAACAGCAACATCATCAACAGCAACAGCAACAACAGCAACAACAACAGCAGCAGCAACAGCAACAGCAACAACAACAGCAGCAGCAACAGCAACATCAACAGCAACATCAGCAGCAACAGAATAGTCAGCAGCAGAGGCCTCAATCCAACCAGCAATCGCCACAACACAGACAACAGCACGGCCCAACTCCGAAACCGCTTATGAACTCGGAGCTGGCTGAGCGCCTAGACGCGTTGAGAAGCAATGCTGGCTCTGTTGGCCCAGTATCGGGAGCTGACTTAGAAGGGCTCGCAGACGTGCTAAAAAATGAGATCACGTCCTCCCTCGCGACCCTCATCGATTCCATCGTGACACGATTTGTGCATCAGCGACGGATTATGAGCAAGCAGTCGGAGGCGGCCGCGGTCGCCGCAGAACGTCTAAACAAGGATATGATGCGCGCAACGAGATTGCTCGACGGCCCCAAGTCCCCGACGTCAAAGCTTCCCGAGCGCCCTGCGCTGCAGATGCCAGGTAATCATCCCGTCCACCATAACCATTTGCCGAACGGCAACCCGTTCATGACGCACAACCCGATGCTGATTAACCAGATGAACGGACCCCGCGCGCCTGGGGCGGGCTTCCCGCTGCATGGCGAGACGGGGCCCGCACTCGGCGCTCACCGGCCTCCGACAGCCTTGTTCCAGACGCCGCCGAAGCCGCTGGCACCGCTCTACGGCTTGAACGGCCACTACGAGCGTGAAAACGCGGAACAGAACGAAGCGCTCAGCCTAGTCGTCACTCCCAAGAAAAAACGGCATAAGGTGACCGACACGCGCATCACGCCGCGCACTGTAAGCAGGATCCTGGGCGAGGGCGTGGGACATTCGCCAGAGAGCAAATTCCCGGAATCTCCGTCGCCGCGGCCATACCCGGGGGGCATGGCGTTGCCGACGTCTGTTGCGATCCCGAACCCGTCGCTGCACGAGAGCCAGGTGTTCTCGCCGTATTCCCCTTTTTTCGGGGCTGGGGGTGGAATGGGGCGGTCGCCTCCTTCCGTGCCGGAGAGAGAGTCGCCTCCGCTCCCGCAGCCCCCAGCTCTGCTGCACCCGGCGCTGCTAGCCGCTGCACACCACGCCTCACCGGACTACCTGCGGCACCATGCGCACGCACACGCGCACTTGCCGCACCACGGCCCGCCGCCACACCACCCACACCACATGGACGCACAGGACCACTCCGACTGCAACTCCACCGACCTGCCTTACGACGGACTTCAGCCTACTATATCCTTTTACAATAGAATACAACCAATTCATTTATATGACAGACAGTCTCGAGACTCGTTTGCTTGTTTGTTTCCAAAAAACATAAATAGCCCACATGATATCAGAGTAAACAAAAAACACATAGGTCATTCCTAGAGACAGGTTTTCTGACCGTCTTAAGTTACTAAAAAGAACATTACTGTTTTCCCTTTGACCTCTCATTTCTCAGCCGTGTCCGAAACCTCAAAGGTCAACCTAGTAACCCAAGCCAACGTAGGGCACAAATCCAAACACACATATCTTATTTCTGTAGTGTTTAACCTTACGACTGATACTTCCTACTTAGATAGGTATTATTGCGGAAACCTCACAAATGCTGCGGTTTCTACGATTCCATGGTCCGACTCGCTTGAACCCGCCTATTATTTTGTTGTTCTTCCTTACTTTGACACGAAAAAAGCCTTTTGTCTATGAAGCAAAACTTTCCGATGTTTGAAATACTGATTATTTCTTAAGTCCACAGAATTTTTGAATGATCTAAGAAAGTAAATACCTTTTTCCAAAATTAAAAAAAAACGGTTATTAAGAAGCAAAAACACTAAACTTTTAATGTTCGGAAATACACTGATGGCCCAAGATCTGGTAACCCTGCCTAGCTGCATCGCCTGCACGCTAGCCAAGCTCTAAACAGTTTCACCTGTAAAACATTCCGCCATTATTACATTATTTAATGACATACGTTCTCCTTAGTAAACAGTTTAGTTGTTGCGTAGGTAATATGCTTACTCGTAAATGCAGATATCGGCTAAGTCACGTTATAAGATTAGAAAATGCAAACGGATTAACTATTTGTGGTGCTTCATCGAGCCTACGAGGAATTAATCAGATTTAAAACCTTTTCTTTACATTCCTGCCAGTATAACAAACCTTGTAATGTTGTAGCTAGTAACACCAGGAAAAATATTTACAAAATCCATAGCTTGTAGGTATTCGTTAAAATAATCATGTAACAATCGTATATTGTTTAAATAAATTGACCTTGGACTATCACTGGCGATATTTGGCAGATTTTATGATCAAATAAATTAATTGGGTACGCTAATTATTCAGCTGAGCTTTTGATAAAGTTCGCTTAACTCATGGCTTCACTTCACTTTGCAATTCTATAGTATCTATTTCAAAATCCTTAAACTTAGCGTTTTAAATACCACTGATAGAGTTCTAGGTTCTCATACATTTCAACACCAATCTATTTTTTTTTAATAATACCAAGAAGAAAAATACATAGTTTGCTAAGCGATTTTGAACTTAACATCCGGTCTTTTTATTTAATTTAAACATCTCTTTACTGTTTCTTCATCTTTGTAAAATTGTACCTACTTGGAACCAGTATGCTCCCTAACTCCTCAGCACAGTTCGACGTTAACGCCAATGCACCTTCGAAAAGCCAAGCTGATGTTCTTCTGGGTGCGGTACCCCAGCTCAGCGGTTCTCAAGATGTATTTCCCTGATATCAAGTTCAATAAGAATAACACTGCGCAGCTTGTGAAGTGGTTCTCAAATTTCCGGTAAGTGATATTTTTTAAGACTGATTTTAGAAATCTTCGAGAATAAAAAATGTCTATATGTCTGTAATTAGCAATGCCTTTGACTCAAACTCAAACTCATGAATTTAAAAGACCAGCGACAATTCAATTCTGACCCGATTCGATTTTCTCTGTCATCTTTATGTGTTACCAAAACTAGACTAAATCGGTCGATTTCCTCAAATTGGGTTAAATCCAAATTAAATGCGATTCCGTCATCTTCGAAACCGTTAAAGGGTTTGATTCACTATTTCCTAATTAACAAATACGAGGGGTGGCACCCTCAACTAAAATCAAATCTGAAATGGTGTGACTAAACAAATGGAACTTTGTGGTGCTGTGTTTATTTTGATGGTATTATCGTTTACGCTCTAGATAACCAAAAGAGCGGAAATCAAATAAATTTCCGAAATTACAAAATGTACAAGACATGCCTTTGAAAATTTTAACTAAACTACTGCTATTTCTTATCTTAACCTAGATCTTCAATAAAAAGTGATACATACAGAAGCTTTAAGTTCATCAATAAGGAAAAATAAATTCAATTGAATAGAGATATTTTAATGTTGGCTACATTATTGCGTGCGTAAAATAATTTCAAATGAAGCAATTACGAAGAATAATTGGAAAATTACCAGTTCAATCTATGCTGCGTTATTTTTTTTTTTTTGGGGAAACCAAAATCTACCGTTAAAGTAGGAAAACTTAAATAGAGAGATTCGAAAAGATAGATAAGTTTGAACATCAATGGAAAATCCGGGTAGGTATTGATTTGTACTGGACTAATTTTCGTTATCTGGCTGATAAGGCACCTGCCAAAGTGTCGTTTCTGCGATAAACGCCTTCCCCTTTAGTAGGTAGGTTATCCTAGCTGGTAGGTTAATCAGAATAAAGCTTAATATATAAAGTGAAGGTGTATTTCCATGTATAATGTTCCTTATACATGTATTTTTTAATTCAACATTTTATTAATAAATAAACTGCCTACATACACATGCATAATCCAGACCCCATACTTGGATTCCCTGTATCGTGGGTATCAGAAACTACGAGTACCGTAGTACCAAAACATGCATTATTATTGTCATTAAATCGAAAAAAACTTGACACTTTGACTTGGACTTTAGAGTGTTATATTTAAGTTAATTTTAACAAATATTTCATGGTTGATTAATTAAAAAAAAACAGAAAATTAAATTCTGTAAAAGAAGCAAAGACGAGATCGAAGCGACATCGCTGTGAAGCCGTATATATATCGGATTAGAGTTATCACGCGCCATTATGTAAACACTCCAGAACTCGCCTATATATCGCCTCATATTAAAGCTCTCTATTCTATCTCAAGCTTGTATTATCATTATCTAAGTTTTTATCGAAGGCCGATAAAAGGCTGAGTAAAAGCTCCGATAAAACCGTACAAATAAAAAGATAAAACTGTTATAACGCAAAGTAACTGAAATCGATGACGATATCGCAAAGTAGAGACACTCGACATCGATTTATCAAATTACAAAAATACAGAATACGCTCGTATTTTTATGTTAGATTCTGTAACTCGGTGACCAAGAAATAACTGCATAAATAATGCTTTTAATATCATTAAAAAGGAAAAAAACATTAAGAAATAAACAGTCTTTCATGACTAAAAATCAAAACAAATCTTCTTCCGGACAGGTCAGTCCATTATTGTCACCGCTAATGGTCATATTGTGAACGGAAAACGACCATTTCCTTTGCGATAAGCATCTCTGAAAGGCCACTGAAAGGGTGAGGATACAATCGCACGAACATAATTAGAGGGTAGTTGCAAGAAAGGTGTCCACTTTCCACAAACTTGAATAATGGACTTGTAAATTTTAAAAGGAAATGCCCGATTAGACGCACGCGCTTTTACATTTTTAATTGCTGGCAATATTTTATACGCAATGTTTTTTTTCCGAGTTCAGCGCGACAAAGATGGGATGAATTTATTTTTAAATATATGAACCTACGTTTTATGCAAAGCAATATTCAGATGCTTTTCCAAACTTTCATTTTCAGACATTAATTTATAAAGTAATTAGGTACATTCTCTACGTTCAAATGTCGCCATTGGTGACTATTAACAATTTTTCCCGTTCATTTGTAATCATTTTGTCCTCATTAGAGAGAGTTCATTATAATTTAATAAACAACGATAATCAATATAATCAACTTTGACTAATAAAGTCAAGTTAACGATAGCCTTTTTTACAATCGATAAGTTCAGTATGTTGATAAAAAATAATAACTTTTTAATAAAAATATAATGTATGTTTTATCTCTAACATAAAATGATATCTAATGGCCAGTCACAAATTAAAATAAAATATAAATTATTTGTAGACACATTCAAATAAAAAATAACAAATAGGTATTCAAAGATTTGGCTTCTGAAACATGAAAATGATTATGGCCAGTCATAAATTATAAATCAAGTTTAAAAAGAAGAAATAATTCAAAATTCGAATCTTAAAGTCTCGAACACTGTTCGAAGATTAAGGCTAATCTCTAAGGCTAAGGCTCTACACACATCCACTTGTTGACGTGACTCGTGTTGTAGGAGCTCAAGGGCCCTGCTGCTGAGTGCCTCCTTGTGTCTTTTGTGGGACGCCTCAACGCCTAGCCGTATTTGCATCGTCTTCATTTTATTTATTTTTATTAAATATTAAGCTAGCAGCTAACGATTTTATAATCAATTAAACAATAATATAATTATTTTTACACATAAATGTATTCTATAAAATTAATGTTTTTCACAATAAATCAATCTCATTCTAAAACCCCTTATACGGAACCAAATTCAAAGCCAAATAAAAAGTACTAGGTACTTTTTGTTTGGCTTTGAATTTGCTTTTTCTAACTAAAACTCAAAAAGTTATCTCCGACTTTTCGCGTCTTCATAAAACAGACCACAGCAAAAGTTCAATAAACAAAAGTCTTCACAGAGCTCCACCCGGGGCAAAACAAACATCCTTACTGAAAGTCGTTCCAAAGACAAATTCTTTTGGCGCGCAAACTCAAAGAAATGCGCGGCCCCGCAAACAAAGCGTCACTCGTAGAATTAGCTACTATAGCACTAATTAGCGACGGTAACTTAAGTTATTTCGCTTAATTAAGCTACGCAGAAGTGGTCTGCGGCCGGCCCGTCACAGAAGGCGTCGTAAATTGTTAGAAACACGGGCAACACTCCAATTAATCTTTTTACACATCCAACTAGTATGAGGGTGTACTTAGACCAGCCGAGGTAAAACCTTTAAAGCATTTACACACGGACGGACGCAGATGACGGATGCAGCGAAACGAACCTTTTAGTAGTTAGTATTAAAAAACACAATAATTGAAAACATTTTATGGTCAAATACTATAAAGTCATGGCTCTATAGGTAATGTATAAAGCTGTCATTTTCTATCTGTCCTTAAAACGACGATTAAACATATATTAGCATTTCAGTGTTCGTTATTTAGCATTAAAAAAACAACGTAGTTTCTACGTTATAACGTAGGTAAGTAGGTACATCAACGAAGCTAAAACAAATTGCTATATTTTAAATTCGTAAACACGGGAACGGGCGTATTTTCGACGGAGATTGAAATCTCTCAGCTGTAAGGACTCTTGCAGTCGGTTACAGAAACGTCGCAATTGCCACATGCCTTTTTAACTTATCGTGTTAACTAGCGTGCGTATTTAGTTCAATATTTTCCTTACGTAATTAAAAATAAATTAAAAATATAAAAACATCATTTTCAAACAGCTAGATTCTCGAGTGAATCAAAGTACGCTGAAACGAAACCAGCTAGACATTAATTTGCCGCCATTTCTAAGCATAAGGGCAGGTGTAGACCGGCCGTAGTGAGTGTCACATTCATCCCTCGACTTGTGAAGTCACGTCGCGTGCATTGTGTTGGAGACTGTAAAATTTAATTGGTTGGCTAATACACTGCACCGTGCGGAGTCTAATTTACGTGTTAACATTTTTAATAAGGCCAGCTAGGCTAGGGCGCCAAGTGGCCGGCCATTTAAATCGCGCTACGCTCATATGAGCACCTCCAGTAATTAATACGACCCTTTCGAGGAAGCTTATGAGTAGTTTTCCTTCGAAAACCTGCTAATTACACGTCACGAAGTTTTTCAGTCGACGGTGAGCGTCGCGGAGGCCACTTCACGCCCAATCCTATTAGCACGCCTGTTTATTTACCATAAGAATTCGTCTAAGGCCGGCTTTAGACAGGTAAAAAAGGCAGACTCGCAAGTCCTTTGAAATAAAAAAAAAACAGGCAACACGCACAGCATGCCATCTAGCGCAAGCTGGGATACTTATTTCAGTATCTGAATTCCTATTTTTACGTGGATGATATTGCAGAAGCAAAAAGTAATTCGTTATGTAATAATAATTTAAATTTTTAAATCCGGAATTCTTTCAGGGTAATTTTAAGAGGTCGGTTTTACCAAATAATTGAAAAAAAAACTGAAAAAAAAAACTATTTTGTACATAATTCCGGTCGATCAGAATTCGTCTGAGACCGGCATGAAGCCGAAAAGAACGTCACGCCTCGGTACTTAATTTCGGGCAACATGTCTTTACTTCCGAATTAGCGTTCGCACGCACGCGACGATGTACTTAATAGGCGCGGGGCGCGGCTGAATATTTACATATCATTGCGATACGTGGCCATTATAAAATATTAGCCTTTCGCCGGCCATCGCCGTTAATAATATAATTAAAACACGCGAAGGCGCGGTTCTACTTATCTATGATCAAGGAGTAATATGCCCCGTGTCATGCTTATGCTCCGGACCGAGTGTAACCAACCTACTTTAATTTATAAATATAAATATTTTTTTAATGTACGTTGGAGGCTTAATGTTAAAAAATATTATGTTTGTTTACTGTGGTCTTGGGTGGTCTGGAGTTCATGAAGCTATCGTCGACAACTTCGAATTCAGAAAAATCCGTGTTCATATTATGTCACATTATATATCGTCGCGTATTTAGTAGTCCGACCAAAATTGGTAAAACAGAGCAAATAAGTACCTAATGTTAATAATCAAGACGTTATTTCCCTAACGAATCTATTTCGATATTAGTCGTCATACATACTCCTTTTACCTAGGGCATTGGAAATTCCGCAATAAACCATAAATACCAACAGTTTCTTATGTTTATAGAGACATAACTAATATAGGTATAATATTATATGAAATACTTAGGTAAGTATGATATTAAAAAGTAGGTATGATATTTATATTAAATATAAATTAATCAGTATTTTATGGGGAAATCCAAAAGATCCAATTGTGGCAACATAATCTAGATGTTTCCAAAACGAGGAAAACAAAGTTAATATCACCGACATAACTCTTAAAAAGTGTAAGTGGCAATGGGCAGGCAATGACAGAATCGAAGCTATATAAACAGTTAATAAGAATTATAAACAGTTTGTAGGTAACATTTAAATTTTCCTGTCATTTTAGTGCTGGATCAAAATATTTTCATGAGTTAAATTCAAAGAGTTTTAATTTGGGGATCATATTAAATAGGTAAAACGTTATAAAATTAAAAACTTTTTATTTTTGCTCTGCAGAGGGATACATTCATCTAAAGACCAAACAGCGCCCAATCATTAAGGATGTGCCTTAGCATTGTTTCCAAAATCATTTAAGCTAGGTACTGTAATACATTTATCGTGTATACATGGCTTAACAGTAGAGTTTAAAGCCCTGTGTAGACTGTAGGCGGTATGTGGCGATGTTAGTAATCCATCAGCTAATGGGAGCGAGCCTAATTAGAAAAGTGGCGGTTTCTTCCTAATGCCGACCTTATCTTGTCTTCGATGGGGTATTAAGTTTTTTAATTACTCCACCCTAGTGGCTTTAATCATTTTTACAGCGCTTCCGAGGTTCGAGGTTTCAGGAGTAGGTTGTAAATAATGTTACGGTAACGGAAAACGTCGTAGGTATATGGGACATTATAATATCGGATAAAATTAGTAGTTCAGTAGCTATTAAAATATCACCGCAAAAGTAGGTAATTGTCAAGAATAGAACAATCGCGTAGAGGCAAAAACTACACATTGGCTTTAACTTGTGATATCCGATTTGCTTATATGAGAAATTGCAGGCAGTTTTCAATTTTGTCTTTAGGGAAGTCAACGCATCCACCATTGGTGTTGCAGATATCATACGGCGACGGTAAAGGATTACTATTTTGCGGGCTGAATGACTGTTTGCCACCAAACATCATAATAAGGCTCTTATAATAATAATATTTTTTTAATTATCATTATTTAATTTACCCGTGAGTTGTTATGTCATGCGAGGTCGTGCGCGCTTCAAGTCTCGAAGGAGCGGGCGTTCTTTCATTAGTGTAGCCAACGCCTTAAAAAAACTTATGACATTTCTAATGACACGAGTTTGGGCGGGAACGTCACGCGACTTTTGTTTTTTTAATCACTACTTGCGGCATTCGGCAGTGTATGCGGTCCTTATTCATCTTTATTTCATTTATTATTTGTATAAATATTGTTTGAAAAGGAAAGACACTCTTAAAAGTGTCAGTAAAGTATTTGATAAAAAAATATTGTATTTAGGTATTGCGCTTAAAATATATCGTTTTAATAAATTCCTCTGCACTCATAATGTTTCTTAGAAACGGATGCATTAAGTAGTTACAATATGTTGTTTCTGACCACTATCAGTAGGTGGCGGAAGTCCAGACCCTTATCTCCTGAAGCCGACCGGCCAGGACCGGAGATCCCAGGCTGTTAAACGTTCTTGGACCTATCGTTTGTTCGCTGAAGTATCGGTAGATCTGGTTATACTGGTCATATAATTAAAAAACAAAGCAAAGGCATGTGTTTATAGTTTAAATGGCTCGTGTAAAATTATATTGAGAATTGGATAATTACCTGAATTTGTCATAAATACATAATGACAAATTCAGGAGTTTCAAAATGTTAAAAATATAAAAATGTTTTAAATTCAATTAAATAATACTATTTTTTCATAAAAATACATAGTTACAATGAAATCGCATAAGGAGTGATATGCCAACGATATGCCAAGGTGAAAAGGCGCGGCATAGGCCGTATACACATGGGAAATTACCCAAGTGCGCTCAGAAGTTGTCGACACGCCCTAAGACGTAATTAATTAATATGTACTAGCCTTACTGCGGTAAAATAGGTTTTATGAAACTATTTATGAAATGTACAATGGCCTGACGTTTCCTTATGAGTGTTTCTTGAAAACAATCGCTTATCAATAAATAGTCTGCTAAAGTACCTACCCGACCGTATAATTATGTAGGTAACATTTTGTTTGAAAACAAACACAATAGTTACATACAAATAAAAAGATACGCGTGTACGTAGGTTAGGTAATTTGTAAGGAAAAAAAACATTGTTGTTTTTCTTCTGTAATAAAACTAAAACGAAAAAATATGCAATTTACATAAGTATTACAAAACACCCATTATGTAAGTATACTTTGTATTAGAATAGAATAGAATAGAATAAAGTTTAATTTTTGCAAAAAAAAAAAACACGATACAAATAATCACAATAATCAAATAAGGACAAAAAGTATTTGCAAAAAAAGGTCCCAACTCAGCATAATAATGGTTGCAGCAACCAGCGCTTAATTTCTATATCTAGTATCTCTAATCTATCAGATTCATTGGTAGAATGCAAGAGCAGTGCCATGCCTATATTGACATTTATGCTAAACTGACAGATCATTTTTACGAAGCATCAGAAGCCAAAAGTAATATTATATTAAAAGAATATAATTGTCGAAAATATATAAAATATATCGAAAATATGATATTCACATAAAACTATCGAAATGTCATTTCAATTGCTTATAATATCAACTCCATTCATTTACAAAGTCAATTTGGCTACTGGTGTAGAGGAGTTTTTTTCTAATGTTTGTCTATACTCTCATGCATAAGGAGTCCGTTCAATTTCAGTAATCCTTTTCGGAATGAGCTCCACACCTACAAAAAGCATAAAAATAATAAAATCACATCTAAAATCTTTAGCAATATTAAACTCTAGGGAAATAAGCTCAAGTAAAACTGCGAAACAGTGCGTAAACGACATCTACGTTACGTAGCGTTAAAGTAATTATCGTTAGACATGAACACGCTACATTAATAGTTACAATGTTAGTATCTAATTAAAGTGACAGTTTTTGCTGTTTAGTTTGGCAGTAATTTAATTTTGAGCAGAAAGATTATTTTTCTCGTTCATTTTAGAAACACAGAAAAAAATTAAGTTTCCAGACTACCGCAAAAAAATAATAAATAATAAATGTATTCGATGGACATACGTAGACTCAAACTTTACGGAAAAAAGGGGTTCCATTTTCAAAATATTTAAGCAATACGTTCGCTAACCTTAAAATTAAAAATACTTAGTGTAGATCTAGCTTTATATTCAAACGATTGACAGTCGCGAACGTTAAACTTTAACGGAAAAAAAACGGCTCCATTTACAAAATATTTTTTTGCCAGTGATTCCCGCTTTTGCGACAAAGCTACCAACTGCACTCGCTTTTTATCAAACTCATAGTCCAAGGCATGACAGACCGACGAGTAAAGAAGTACACTCGAGTACGAAACTGGGAGACAGTTTCAGTAATTAACGAACTAATTCTGAGATCAAGCAGCGTGAATGGTCAACGAATGCCCTTTAGCTTGCGTACCTACGTTTAACCCTTTTTTGAAAATTTTAATACCGAAGTGAGTAGTTGGGGGGAGATGGGGGTAATAAAATCTCAGCGAGCACTCAAATGAGCTGAACTTTTGAAGCTGGGTACAAGACAGGCGGGTCAGTGAGGAGGGAGTCATTAGTCAGGACCGCATTGAGAATTACAATATCGATTTTTCATCGGTATATTTTTATGTTCAATTACCTTACTGCTTTTCACATGCGTTTGATAAAATAGTACCTGATAACTCGTAATTCCTGATACCTACGACACAGGGAATCAAATCGTTTCCCCCAAAGTTGCAAAGATTATTGGTACCTACTCGTAATGAAATATATCTAACAAAATACTTTGCAAATTGATCAAATTAGTAGGATAGATAAGATAGGATATTGAACTTTGCTAGTTAAAATTTCAACCACTTTTATCTGAGAGGTTTTGTAACAATGTACAGCCGCATCCTTGCCAACGCAATCTAAATTACTTTGAACAACTGTATAATGACACTTTCCACAAAACAAAAAGACATTCTAGGAATTTTAGAAATCACACAAACAAAATGTCCTATGCCTAAAGATTTTAGGTATTTTCTTTTACAAAATGAGAATGTAACAATCGCGAGAAAGTTGCGCGCACGCACGTTATTGCGATAAATTGTAGGAGCCCGCATTGTTGCATTTACTTCTATAGACTGTTTCATACGGGTAATTTTCTTCGTGAACCATTTTAGAGTTTCATAAAGCACCTATTGATAAAGACTAATGATCTTGAGACCCTAAGCTAAGTTTAACTTTGTTTGGGGACTTTAGGTGCGGTAGTTTTAATAGAAGCAAATAAATAGGTTTGTAACCGTCTTTATTGAAAAGTAAACTAAGAAATTTGCATAGAATAAGATTATTATTCTATGCAAATGCAGATTAATTAGGATCCTACAAATAACATTTAAAATTCTTAAAATCAAAGGATGTCAATCGGGTAGGCAACCGATTTTCCAACGTTTATTGCAGCGCTCACTAGTGAATTGTGCCTATAACACATTTCTAAGAACCACCATAGTTTTTTTGCAAACGATTGCAAAAAAACGTTTTTCAATCGGATAAGCCGTTTCGGAGATACGATAATATTAATAAACAACCTCAAACCTCAAACTCATACCCTCTTTTTCATAATCACTCCATAACATTATCGGCTCGATAACTATAGTCGTGCCCTTTTCTAACATTAAACAAAATATAGAGGCAGACATACTATAATTAGCGAGCCGATAAAGTTAAAGTGATTATAAATAAGAGGTATGGAATCGCGGGAAAAATCTAATCATTACTAGGCTGTGGTCCCTAGTCCGTCCCTGCGCTGGACGGCCCGGCCTGAAAAAAGTTTTTTCACTAACTGAAGCATTAATCCAGCCGGTATTAGTTTACTCGCTTTTACCCGCCGATGTATGAGTGCAGCGTGCATGTGTGCGGCACGCCGCGCCGTGCAACTTTTTTACATAGAGCTATCAAAAATACAGAGAGTGCATGTTATGTTACCTATCAAGTGTTGCTTTGAACGGGAATAACTTCTTTGACAGTGACAGTGACATTTCAAAGTTGTGAAATAACTCGATTGAGTTCAGGCATTATTTTACTAAACTACTCCACACTTCATTAACCCATTTGAGGAAACAGAAACTCGTGATAGGACAAAAGTAATGTTACATTGGTACATAAAGGTATATTAAAATGGTCATATGTAAATAGTTTTTTTTTAAGTTACAAATTTAACTTTTTCGTGTTGCTATCATATACAGGAAATATTGTCTTCCAATTTCAAAATCCTTTTCGAACTTTACTATTTTTATTTTCGTAAGTAAGGGTTGTGACCTTATTTACTTATTTCCTGGAAAAGTTTGCCTAAGCGATAAGGCCATCCATTGTATCAACGCTTCTTAGTTTAAAAGATAAGATTAAGACTAAGATTTTATGAAAACACGTTTTTGAAATATTCTGAATGCAATATAGATTTAATTATATCTTAACATTCTTAACTCGTACCTTCCTCTTTTTTCCAAAATATTTTTTTGTTTTTTTTTTCATCGTTCTACTGATAGGCAAAGCTAGGTATCATTTGACATTTTCTAGCATAGATGATATTTAAGTTTTCTTGTCTTCTCTATTTTAACATCACTCTATCGAACTGCAGTCTGCCTGCCCATTCTGGCGTGCCCCTCGAAAGCTGGACGCCGTCCACTCACGCATACAGACGCAGCACCACCCTTAATACCTCCCTGTATCATTTACGGAGGTTCGCATCACTTTTAATAACCATTGTATTTGGCAACGATCAAAATGAGTGTTTGGAGCCTGAAACTAATTTTTTTCGCCAATTTTGTTTTGGTGCTATTTAATGGGCAAATTCGAGTGGCATTTTTGAACGGGTAGTTATGAGTGTTAACAGTGAATATTTTAGAGCTTTTTAGGAAAGGATAATGGGTGTTTTTTTATATTGCACCAAATTTTGTATTATGTGCTTGTATTATATGGTCACGAACTTTAACTGCTCCTAATTTTATCCAAATCGGTCCAGCCGTAACATATTGACACATTTAGCTACAAACAAATACCCAAACATCCAAATTGACATATATAATACTTACTAGCTTCTGCCCACGGCTTCGCCCTCGTGGTACCCGGATAATAAGTATCCTTTGTGTTATTTTAATGTATAAGCTATATTACTGTAAAGTTTTATCAAAATCCGTTCAGTAGTTTTTGCGTGACAGAGTAACAAACATCCATCCTCACAAACTTTCGCGTTTATAATATTAGTAGGATTAGTAAGATTCCAATAACTGTTTGTCAAAATTCTATAAGTAGAAAGGGATGACAATACTGATCAAAGCAATGTTTTCTTCGTACAGATTTTGACGAGGTCATAGACTTATAAAATTACTCTGAAAATGTACTCTTAAATTTTTCTCTTATTTACTTGATTTTTGGGTAGTATAGTATATAATATGGAATTATAAGGTTAGGTTACAATGAAATATAAAAATATAAGTTATTGCATAGTGTTTTCTTAAGCTGAACCGTGAACAACTAAATTAGCTTACAATCTTTTGCATAAGGAAAACTAGGTACTTTGTAAGAGTTTAATGTAAACACAGAATACCTAACAGCCTACCTCTTATCGAGCGTCGTTCTAATAAGGTCGTTTGTTTTTTGCATAATTAGTATTTTACTAGAGTCATGTTTTTAAGCCTTTCAAGCAGTATGATGCAATTTCTTGTTAGAAATCTGATATATTTTCGATTATTTGTAACACATCAATATAGATTATTTGGGACCGTAAGAAAATTCGAGCAGCCACTTTGTAGTTAAAGAAATTTACTTAATCAACTTTTTTACAATACAATTTAACCAATAGTTTCTAATTATTGAATTCAAACAATATCCTTAAATGAAAGAAAATTCTATAGAATTTAAGAATTTTTGTAGTGTGATTTAGTAAACATATTCATCATCAAAACTGAAGTTGGATTCGGAAGCTTTTTTAGAAATCTCTTCCTAGGCCAGATCTGAACCAATCTTAAACTGTAAACTCAAGTAAAAATTTCGTTAGTTTATTAAAATTACAGATTTTGCATGGAAATTCTTGTGTTCAATTTCAGTTCGAGATGTATACGGGCCTTAGAAATACAATGAGTAATTGAAAGTAAACCCTTCGATTTCTCTATGTAAAACAGCAGTAGGATAAGTAGGGCAGTCGTGCGCAAATCTTTATCTCAGTTTGCGATGCGGGCGCGCACCGCTACTCGATAAGAGGGTAAGAACCTCGCAATTTTTATTGGTAGAAGATTTATGACAAATTATTATAAAAAAACACCGTGGAAAATTAACAAATAATTTTGTTGTAAAGGTGGTTTTAGAACATATATAAATAAATAGAGAAGCCAGCTTTAAATAATAATTACTGATATTATTTTAAAATAATAAAAAAAAACTCATTTCATAATGTAATCTACTGTATGCCATCTATAGCAATGGTAATTATGTCTCAAGAATTTAAGTACGTTCTGTCTTTATATTCTATGATTAAAAATCGCATAAAGGAGGTCAAATGTAATTTGTATGTTAAATGTATCGACATTTGCGACTTAAACACTGGCCAAAACACAGTTTTTTTAAATGTTATGTACATTTACGAAGGGTGATAAAAGAACAGGTTCCCGAAAATTTAAATTCAAGTTTAGAATCAAACAATGCGTATTTCGCGCCAAATAAGTCGACAAAGGGAAGAGAAGAAAGTGAAGAAAAAAACAATTCAGTATGACCCCTCACTCAGACAGAGTAGCGGTATAGCGTCTTGGCGATGGCGGGACGTAGCATTAAGAACTTGTAGATATGATACGAATTTCACATATTTGAAAACTTCAAAGCCAAATTACAAACATTTGTAGAAAATATGAACATAAAAGTTCTTTTTAATTTTATTATAAAATTTCAGGCCTGGCAAATGTGTTTACTAATAATATACCGTATAATATTCCTTAAAGACGTATAAAACCATTGGAAAAAATTGCAATGGTATTTATTAATGGTCCAAATTAACCCCAAACTGTAGGAAGGCTCGAAACGTGGCTTTAAAATTGAATATTTGTTATTAACTTAACAAAAACTAAGTAGGGTTAGTTAGTTTAGTTTCAAATATTAATTATCTTATGTTGTTCGTTTTCAATGTTTTTAAATTTAATGAGACATAGAGGTAAATAAAAAAATAACATTTTATTTACCTCTGTCTCATTTTAAAAGCGCCATGTCTATCTCTTTCCTTTCTTACATCTTTGTTAGCATCGTTTAAGCACAGTTCACACGGGAACCAAGTTTCTTGAGGGGGAATCAACCGCAGTTAAGAACGCTGAGATTTCTTTAACCCCACGAAAGATTTTAAAAGCGTTCGAGCACCTTACTTTAGAGACTTTTATTGATGAAAAGGAAACCTCTGAGAAACAGAGAACGATTGCTCAGTTGTTTTTTTAAGCTACGTTGAAGGTCTTCGGTCGGCCTAAAAGCTATGGCACCAGAGTTGGCTTACTCATACCACAGATATAATAATACCTACTAGCTCATACTAAAAAGCGTAACGAAACAATAATTATTGGATTCGTATAGGACACGCTTATAGTCAGAGTTAGAATTAAACCAACCACCACCATGGTTTCTGATACCCACGATACAGGGTATTCTAGTGTAGGGTCAGGACTATGTATGTGACTTTTGGGTGTTTATTATTTTCTATATATTAATTTAGCTAGTTGAATTGGCAATAGGCAGGCTATTTAGCTCGCAGGACCAACGACTGCTGGGAAGAATGGTCTCGAATTGCGACCACAAACCGGAAGACATAGTGTAACAATGACATCATACTTAATTAAATGTTACGTGAAGGTAGATTGAGGTGACCGGATGAAAGTGTAGTAGATACCACATGCATACCAATATCCAGAAGAAATTATTTTAAAAATATTGAAAACTTACTTGGTATAGTAAACCATGTACAAGAGTTTGCTTCGAATCGGACAGTATTTTTTCAATTCCGGTTCAAGTTTTTCATTCAACTTGGAATTTGAAAGCATTTTGCAAAAAATCGAACAATAACCCAAGACGTTGCCAGGTAGACGCAAGATGTTCTCTTAAGAAAGAGCAGAAATCGTTAAACAAATTTCCACCCTATTCTCGGCAAATATGCCTTAAAATATCCAAAATCTTTAACTCTACAGAAGTCATCTTTTGTCATCACAATTGGCGACCACAAGCATGTTAATTTCTTGCGTATTTTTAAATAGATAGAGTTGAATTTGCCGTGTGTAAGATTTTGCTAAATTTCGATAAGGGCGCCAACAATGATATTGTTGTAAACAGCTGATTCTCTCTGTAACGGTTTTCGGTTTAATGTGAGAACTGTAAAATCGCGGGAAAAATAAAATAGGTAACTATCTGGCTTGTTTTTAATAAAAAAAAAAACACTTCTATTTGTATGATTCCTTCTGTTGTGGGTATCAAGAACTATATTACAATGGTGTGAAAGTTAATGGTATCGGAATGATAAAACACCTTAATTTGCTGTAGAACCAATTTTATTGTAGGAAGAATGCATATCCCAACACACCTTGGCGATAGACGGAAGAAGAGAGATGTGTTGCCACTTCTATGAACAGAAATTCTCTGGATGTTGCTGGACAAATATTTTTAAACATCTGCCATAGAAGTTACAACCTAATCCGATTAATTTCAGCATTTGGAGAATTAATTACTATAAGAGTAGAAACACTACATAGGTATCAAACAAATAGGTAAAGTTACCAATACTTACGAGTTATGAGTTCTTGTTACTCATCGCCCGCATTTGATTTGCATAGGTAGCGTGAACTACTTACAAAATCTATTCGACCTGGCTGATCGTTATCTAACACGTCTCTTAAGTAGGTACCTACTTAGAAAAAAACTTTCATTTCTTTGTATTTTTCAAAAAAAAAAATAGTTTGTAACTACGTTACCTACCTATTATCAGTTAGATTTACACCAACCAAAATCAAACAATCAAAGATGTCATAGTACTTTTTAGTTTTATGTTTTTTTCACAAACATTATAATACAAACAATACGTGCTCGTATCTTTTCCTGGAAGGTTAAGGCCACCAACTGTATTTTTTTATCAAGCTTTGCATTGTTCCTATTTCATAGTTTTTCGTAAAGTGTTATCAATCTACAACCATCTTAACAATGTAATTACATATTCTGTGACAAAACATCGATATTCTTCGTCTCAGGGTTATTCCTATCTTGTACACCAATTCGTACAAAAGCTTACCAATCAAAGTAATATTTAGTTCGCGAACCTGCTGCACAGTGGGCGGTTGGACGCGTTACCTGTCGCGCTAGAAAAAAAGACATCTAATTATTCAGACACTCCATTTACTTCTTCAATTAGTGGCAGCAATCTCGCGTCGAGTGCCAATTAAAAATAATAGAAGCCTCCGTGTGCAAGCGAGAGGCATGAGCGACTAGCAAGCGGCTTAGAGGTCCTTGTTATACTATCTCTATCAAAATAAAATACGAAACAATTGACACAATTTCAATAAAAGCACCGCATTTGAAACAGCCAATCAGGTAACGAACTACCAAAAACAGAGACGAAATAACAATCTCGCAATTAGGATTTTCATTTTCTCATTAAGAGTCACTTGAAAAAAAATACAGCAACATAATCCGTAGCGTCACTTGCAGGAACGTGAAAAACCGAATTAGCTCGTCTGAATGCGAACTCGTAAGTAATTAGCCTCGTGAGACTCTCGATTCGCTCAACTCGCTCTCGTAAGCGAAGCGAAGCGAAGATAGCGAAGCGATGCGACGCGACCGGGGCAAAAATGGCTAATCAAATCCTTCCCGCTCTCGACGGTATTCGAGTGCCTTTTTATTTCCATTGTACCGTGAAGTGTCACACTGATGACTAGATGGATAGACAGTACGTAGGCCGTAATACAGAATCGTTTTTAGCGGAGCGATATTGAGTTTTTGATAGATAATGGACAATTTGGCATCGTACATCAACATTTGTATCGTACATCGGCAGCACTAAATTGCTTGAGCGAAATTTAGGCATTTTCATAATATATCCTTTGTCTAAGGTTCGTGTT
The DNA here is from genome assembly GCA_961405105.1 of Perizoma affinitatum. Lineage (NCBI taxonomy): Eukaryota > Metazoa > Arthropoda > Insecta > Lepidoptera > Geometridae > Perizoma > Perizoma affinitatum. The sequence continues at coordinate 7,949,855 of OY560205.1, read as the reverse complement.
AAGGACATCAGGTTTGTCACGTAGTTTTTCAGATTCCCACTTGCTAAAATCCTCACGGAGTTAACTTGCCGTTATTGCTTCATTGACGCCCTCCATCACATCATTCATACAAACATATTGGTCATCTTTGAGCTGGCCTATTTCCAGAACGTAGAGAATTAGAAGTTTTTTTTTTTATTATAACTCTAACAAAGGTTTCCTCTTTGGTTACAGGGAGTTTTACTACATCCAGATGGAGAAATATGCGCGCCAGGCTATCAGTGAAGGTCTGAAAGCGGCTGAGGACCTCCACGTGGCCGGAGACTCCGAGCTCTATCGGGTCCTCAACTTGCACTACAACAGAAACAACCACATTGAGGTACGAATTGTATGTATTGCATCTTACTAAATACACTATTTACACCATTCTTACGTTAATGTGTTCAAAAGGAATACCTAATTTCATGAACGGGTCTTATACAAGAGCATCTTTGTCTCATTTCGTCAAGCCTGGAACCAATAATACAAATGTGTTTTAGTAATATAAATTCACATTCACCCGAGTGAAACCCGTATAAAAAGTAGCATATGTATACCTGTTCCAAATGTCATCCAAATCGGTTCAGCCGTCACGGAGAATATCAGCAACACATCCAAATCCAAATTTTCGCATTTATAATTAGTACGATGTCACATCTATGTCCAGCAGCGGACTTCTGCGTTCTGGTGATGATGATGATGTATCACGTTGCTGGCGACCTCGAATTCCCTCTTTGTACGATCCCGACAAAGGTTTTCTTCATTCACTCAATTCACAAAATGTTTCCCAAATGCTGGATCACAACAGAAAGTTGATTGTCTCGAGCAGCTCTTTATTTACTAATTACTAATGGCTTTACGACTGTTGCTTGCTGCGATTTCAGACACGATACAAACTAGATTGTCTCGACCAGATGTGAGCTAAACTAAGAATAGGAGAGAAGGTTATCATACTAGGAATAGGAAAGAAGATCATCAACTAAATAAGCTTTCCATCCATTCCAGGTGCCGCCAAACTTCAGATACGTGGTGGAACAGACTCTGCGGGAGTTCTTCCGCGCCATCCAAGGCGGGAAGGACGCAGAGCAGAGTTGGAAGAAGAGCATCTATAAGGTGATCTCACGGCTCGACGACCCTGTGCCCGAGTATTTTAAATCGCCCAACTTCCTCGAGCAGTTGGAGTGATTATTGACGCAACGCACAACGTTTCGGCATAACTAAATTATTAACAAAAAAAAACATTGGACGATTCGTTTCGCGCACCAAAATTTTACGACACTCGCATTTAGGCCTTCAGATTCAAAATTATTGATAAAGAGAAGTTAAATTAAATTATAAAAAAATGTAATATGTACGTTGGACGTCGTGTGGCGTGGCGACGCGCAGTTGCTTCGCCACCTACTCTACTAGGAAATTCATTAGGTATATACGAGTAAGAGAAAGTTTAAGTCACCTAGGATTTTATTTCTGCACATAATATATTTCGCTATATATAATTATTATTATATTATTCTTAAGTATTATCTTTAAATGGTTTTTATAGTTGTGTATATCTTAAAATCATTTATGGATTTATAATTTAAGGGAAAAAAACGATTAATATATTTAACTGCTTAAGTTTTGAACGTTTTGTTGTTTTTTATTTTTTTTTATCCTTGTTTCCTTATTCTTTGGAGCATGTTTCTGTTGCGTTGTTCCCGTAGTGTTTTTTGTTGCCTTAACCCTTTACCTTTACCTCGTCACACCTACTTATTTTAGAGATAATTGATTAAAATTAACCATAGTCGTTAGTACAATAGAGCAGGGTTATTTTTCGATCCACAAACATATAATAATTAACAGATTATTTTTATACGATAACCGGTTTTGTGTTCTTGCAGATGAGATTTTCAATAGAATAAGATACAGTCACAAAATTCGAAAATAAAATTACACATCCTTTGTTCTAGTTAAGGTGAACATCCTAGGTTGTATTTACAATATTTCGGCAGAGTTCGGATCTCGTTTAAGTTTATGACTCCGGAGTTAGCGGTACCAACCCCGCCCGGAATAGAAATTAAGTTTATTTGTTAGATAAATACTTCAAAAAATTTTGCGGGTTAATTAGGTGGGCCTTTCAAAAAAACAACAACGCGAGAGCAGAGCGACACACCATACAATCAGTAATTCAAATTTCAGTTACAAACAATTTAATTTCTTTAACAGTACCTTTATCAGGTTAGTTTTAGACAGCGACAACACAACAAACAGTATTTTGTTTACTTTTCTGAAAATACGGATTTATTTGTTATTTGACTCTGGCCACAGTTTTCGGAGTTAGTCCCACTGGTGTCGTTCGCTCTGCACGCGGGCGCTTCGCGGCGACTCTCAACCTCATAGAACATTTCGATCACATCCAAACAGTTTGCAATAGCATCGAAGGTAACACATCAATAATCCAGAACCCTCAAAAATCTACTCCTAAAATCGCAGTTCCTCTCTTTCGGTATCAGGTTACGCACAAACGCACGGGGCCACCTCGTCCGATCAGAAGTGCCTTCAAAAATATTGATTTTTTTACATGAAAATTAAATATGAAATTATTTAAAAAAGGGCCCTCAATAGAAACAGTCGCCCAACCAAAGTCCCGCGCAGCACCCGCGAATTCGCCGCCCATGCACACGCATAGCAGTTCCTCCATCACGAACTAACAGTATACATTACACATTTTACTATTAAACTATAGAAGAATAATTAGTTTCATTCGTAGTTATACGTAGCGCGGCGCCCGAGGCTTGCTTTTCGACGAGACGAAAAGTCAGGGAAGGTGCGGGTAGGTTCGAAACGATACGTAGGTAGATTGGAGAGACGTCAAGAAGCAATCTCGGGCTATATCGCATTATCTCGATGTATTTGTTATATCAAGTAGGTGCCGGCCGTCGTCCCAGGGAAGCGGAAACACTTTCAGTTCACATCCTCAGTTCGACAGGACACAATAATAATTAGTAAAGCTTCATATAGTTATACTACGATAAGATAGATAGTTTGTACAGAGATGTATAGCGACATGTACATAAATAACTATAAATATAGTTTTAATACAGAAGATGACTAAACCTATCTTAGCGGTAACAATATTTAATTAAGGAAACAATAAAACTGGAAAATTAAGAATTGATTTGCAGAATTTTAAAAAGTTATTCCATCCTGAGTTTCTCGTTCGTAACCGCGCAGGGCCGGCGGCAGGACTAACTAGCTAAGCCAGTGTAAGCATATTTCATTTAATATTACACGTTTGTTATCGTTTACTTTGTAACCATTTAAACTATTACTATAATTAAGGGGTATCTCAGTTTAGGATGGACCAGGCGTCGACTGGTGTGTAATTAGCAGGTTAAGAGAGTTAGAGAGATACGAAAGTTTTTAAGACATCGACACAGAACATAACGCAGCCTCCCCCTTTCCATTTGGATATCATGTTTTAAGTTCAAAAATATCCCGGACGTTTTCGGAATTATTCAATTTTCAATTACTAATATGTTACTCACTAGGCAGTAGTTTAGTGAGCAACAGGAGTTGAGATTTGAATGGTTTCCGAATACGGACAATACCCTACCACAACCAACCTTTCAAAGCAATAGCCCGGTTTACGTTTTGACAATGATGTCGGTAGTGACGTCAATACGCTCAGTCGCCGCAGGGCTTATTCGAGATAGAGCACCATTCCATGTTACGTTAATACTATTATGTTACATGTTGTTTGTTTTTCCGTACCATAGGCTGTGGTAATTTAGAGCTAAGAAGACTTTCCAATACATAACTGTCCCCTCTAGCGCCAGTCTGGACGCGATAATACAACTTAAAACGATTGTTTATAAAGATTCGTCTAGCTAAAGATCAGTCACGTTGATTGTTAGGAAAACACACGTTTATTCATCTGTACCGAATAAGGAATCTTTTTAGCTCTAAACTACCAAACCATCGACTATTTATTACATTAGTGAGTAATGAATTCGTTATTCCGATCTCTTCATAGATTTCTTCATTATCTAATATTAGTGCAGGCTACACAACACATATTACAATAGAAATGTATTGATTTCCCATCAACAGTATTCAACCGACATGCCGTAATTTGCAGATACTTGGAGCCGTTTAATATTTAAGACCTTATTTTTCTGGCATTTTCGATTTGTAAAGTTAACTTTAGTTTTGTATTTTGTCCGGATTTTTTACTTGAGTGACCACTGTGCAACAGCACTACAAGACCACAATGGATATAATATTATGCGATCAAGCCGATTATAAAGTTTATTCGATAAATGGATTAGATATCAGTTGTCGTTTTTTCTAAATTAATAAGACTCTATTTGAAAACATCGAAGTAAATTAGTCCACAGTGATCATGGGGGCTATCCCACAGAAAAAGTACAAAATTCGGTGTTTAGAAAGCTCATGATTGTATCTATGAATATTATGTATTGTAGATTTATAGAAATTGCCCTTTTTCGGCTAACTTCTCCTCTTATTACGTTGTGTCTAGGATAGTATACTTCTGTTCCAAAAATGTTCTCTAAAGATTTTGCTTTAACATTTTTAGTATTTTCGAATCCGTCTACGAAATCTTTGGATTAACAGTTAAAATTAAAGAAATATGTAATTATTTTTCAAAATTATTATAAAATAAAACAATATCTATGTAGAATGTGTTTGGTTCAACGTTTGGGTATTATGGTTCCTAAATTTTCGAAATTGTAATAGACTCTATTGTACGTAGTATTTCATTTTTGGAAATTAGATGACATTTAGGTGTACCAAATAGCTGTATCAATTTTTCTATGTGAGAAAATTCAAATTAAGTGAAATTCGGGAAATTAGGTATTTATGAAGTAAGAGCCATTCTTATACATGAGAATTATTTAATAAATGGACAAAAATGAGCACGGAAACACTATTAGGATGTCTTGAAACAAAATACTGCCGATGCTTATCGATAATACCTAATTAAGTAAGATAAGCCCGAACGCACCAATATGTTATATTCATGAAACTTTCACGATAATTGTCTGTTTTATGTGAAGCGTTCGTGAGTAATTTTGTATTCGGAATAGGGACTTCAGAAATTATGTAAGTCTCTATTTTCAATATCCTTGTGGTCTTCATTCGTAACAGCGATACACGTTCAGTTTGTATTTTTGTGTGTTAGTATGAAAATTGTGTTTTAGTGAGCCGCAGTCCATATGTGGCGTACTTTCGGTATGATATATTTGTAAACTACAGCGAGCGGACGCGGATGCCGGTGATAAAAATTAGTGACAAAATTTAAAAATCGAAATTATTTTAGTAAGTGGCGCGCGAGTTTTTGTCCACGGCGCGACGAGCCGATCCCACTGTTCTTCGAGCAGCGACGCGGACGCAGCGTGGATAGAAAGTCGCGCGAGCAGTAATTTGACTAGTGTTTAGGCATCGTTTCGGTATCCTCGCATTTCGGCTAAGTGATAATGGCGCCGCGTCCGCTGGTTTTGATATATTTAGTACAAATTTCACGATATTAAGGTTACGAGGCTCAAAGCTTTTCTTTTGTGGCGGCCGCTCCGCCGCCCCACTCCGCGCTGACGATATAAAATGAGTCGTGTATAAAATTTTATTCAAAAAAGTATTTTTGTATTGAATATTTCTAAAGTTGATGTATGGTCAAAATTCATAAATTATAGCGATGACAAAATGGAATTTAGGTGAATTAAGAATGTCATACGTTTTTTGTATTTAATTTTAAGAATAGCGTTGGATATAAAACGTTTAGGAACATTAACCATTTGTAAATAAAAAGTTTACCAGCGCAGCCGGAGCGGCGGCGCGGCCCTCGTTTATATAGGTAAATATTATAATAACTCAAAAGATGTTTATATATGGTTCTGGATGTAAAAAGATAAATTTAAAAACAATTTAAGGTGAAAAGTGAAAATGTAAGCGTTTCCTCGGTATTTGTCTTAGAATGGCGTCAGGCGGGTCACTATTGTAATCTGTGAGCCTCAGACAATTCGTACCCTACACACTAACCTAACCTAACTACGCATTAATTATTACGGTTATTAATACAACAATACTTATACATTAATATAATATCACATTGTCATATTGCTTATAATTTACGAGCGTGTGTCTTTGTCCGTAAATGTTTAGGAACTAAACCACTGTTTGGTGTATTAGGCATGTAAAGTGGAGTTATTGTGGATTCAAAGAAATTGTACCTCTAAATTAAATCTTTCGACCTCGGTCGTTAGATTGTTGCAAATTGCGTTGGTATATTGAAAAAAATTGGCGGTTCTAAAATTGTTGATCAAAATTATTCAAAATTGTCCGATTGGAAATACGGTGAAGCATGAAATTGTATCTCTACTAGCATTGTCAGCAGAGACTTGTTGATACCGATAAGGGATGTTTCTTCGTGGATATAACGAGTAATAAAGCTAAGCTTTTATTTGATTGTCGTCTTTTATTTACTGAACCTTATCCCTATTCCCAGTTAAAACTATTTCGAACCACTGTGCGCAAAGTTTACTTTTAGTTAGTACCTACTTATGTAAATAAAATAATATTATAATATGATTTAATTTAGCGACATCTCTCGCCACATGACTGAGCTACGTTACATCACATCAACGAAGAGCTAACACAGATGGTACTGCATCGGAATGTCTAGATCACGCAAGCGAAATGTTCACTCAACTTGAACATATATGTATAATATCTCCGACAAACAACTGTTGGTCCTAAATGATTAGAAGGCTTGATTTGCGCGCGCTACGTAGAGAAACTGAGGATTCGTCGATACGCATGTGGCATGGGTTACACGAGCCGTAAGCCCAGGCGAGGGCTTTAACGGCACCGCGAGGAATGTGGCACGCGGGGGTGCCGAGATTAGGACAGGCGGTAATGACGCGCTCAGACCCAACTAGAATGTGCAATTGCTCCCCTAAAATTGCGTTATTCTAGGGACCAGGGATTTAGAGTAGCTCCCCGATCCAATGCACTACTGTACTGTGTAGAAACGGACTCCCCCTAAACAACTGTTGGTCCTAGGACAACTGTCGGTCCGGGCAAGGGAAGATCTTCCCCTTTGCAAATGGAGGACACCGTGTTCTCCATAAGTAAATAAAACTTTTTAAATATATTTTTTTGTAACTTTTAATCAGTTTTAGGTACTTAATGATTTAGTTTGAGTCGGCTTGAGCGCCTGACATAATTTTAATTGCAAAACTACTGAGGTCTATATATATGTAAACACGAAGGCGCGTAACGAGTGAAACCTAATAAACACTGGTACATATTAACGTACTTTGGATATATCCATATTTTGTTTTTTTTTGTATGCAAAAAGAATACAAAAAAAAAACCAAGGATCACTTAAAAAAATACACTTGGTTAGAGTTATTAGATACAAGGCTTCAATAACGAATGTAGGACTTTCGTCACAGTTATTATAATACCTGCTATACTAGCTTCGGGGAAGCGGCATGCAAGTGCCTAGTCGGCAGAGATACAAAAGGAGTGGATTCGATTTCCACTGCGGGGTCTGCGAATTGTTCCGGGTATGCCGCAGTTCCTGATACTTACGACACGACGCTGTTGGTAGATCATACTCTTAGTTTATGTTCAGTCAGCCATAATATAATCAAAATGCTAATTTATTCGAGTTTTTCAACCAAACGGGTAATGATCTCCTTGCATCTTGAGCCTAAATATTCAAATTACCCCTAATCCCCCTAAAGGGTAGATTCGAGCTGATTACTAAGACCTAGGCAATTGAATTTTGATTGGACACTTGACTTAATAATAGGTACGTACTCATTACAAAATGTGGTTTATCTTTCAGACTTTTATTAATTTCAACTCAAATTGTTGTGCAAAGGAAACAAGTTTTCAAATTTAATGCTTTAATATAATAACAAGTCTATTTGACATTTCAAAAAGAGGTTCGACCTGAAATAACTGCTAAAAGATAAACCAGGAAGTCACACCTAGTTTATTTCTATAATAACTCAACCTCTTTTTGAGAACTTACTTTAATTTGTTAACCAATCAACATTGTTTCTTTTTTAAACCTTCAACCTTGGTCTTAGTGGATCTGACAGATTAAGTTTAGTCTGATCGTGACAAATAAAAAACATTAATTTGACGTGAACGTCCAAGCAATAAAAAATATACTCGAGATATAAAGACTAGGTATAAGATACCATAGCCACAAGTAAATTTTTATACAATTTGACTACCTTAACTTGTATTTGTATCATTGATTTCTACGCCCCTAGAGACCTGTGGCGATGAAACCAATCTAAGAACCATCCTTAAAGACATACAAATCAATTGCAAAAAAAAACGCATTATAAACACTTACTTCTAATGGCAAACGTCTCTGGTAGAAACAAGTTTACTTGGGTCACTGATATAATACTATACTAGTATCTACCACAGACCAGTTAAATTAACTGCAGGGCGAACATCCTAACCCATGGCTATCGAGATGGCAGTCAATCCACAAATTATCAAATGTGATCGCCCTGCTTGTCTGTGCTAGTAAAATGCTAGTCCAATCTAGGTGCTCGGTAACTACCGTTTATGCTGGTGAACTTAGGTTTTACTGGTACCTACTAGCACACACCAGATAAACTGGTCTGTGCTTCTAGTATCGGTAATTTTTCACTTTGTTTTTGTTACATAACATGTAACATACCCCATCTTTAGGTACTCTTTGGGAGCTTTCAAAGGGTTTTTTTACAAACAATATCTTTTAATTAATTTCAAATTTAATATAATTCATTACGTCTACATCGTTTTGGATGATGTTTTGCAAGCAAAACTATTTTCTTGGCCTTTGGCAAGAGGCCTGGAGACATACTCTAACATAGAACCATCCAGAATTGATAGGCTACAATCAATCTTCGAAACTCAGGCTTGAGTTCTACCAACAAAGGCCCCAGTGCTAGATGGCGTATCCCGAGAAAGGACAGCTTTCTCATTACATTTGGGCGTGCACAAGATCGTTCGGCGGCGGTCCGTTTATATAATAATGCTGGTAATTTTTCACAACGCATCATCTAGCCCCAAAATAAGCAGAGCTTGTAATATGGGAACTACATGATATGCTACTTATATACTTTTTTTTTGTAAATACATACATATTATACATAGAAAACACCCAGACCCGAGTCAAACATTGGCTAATCGCACAAACATTTGTCCCGCAGCGGGAATCGAATCCGCAACCTTCTGCATCTCAGGTGAGCCTTCGCCCACTGCGCCACAGAGGTTGTATGCGATAAACAGACATTCAAGTCTAACAATTGATTATGTTGACAGATTGCTTGAAATCATGTATCAAAAAGCTTTCATTCAGGAAAACACCCGTTTTTGTGTTGGTGAACTCAGGCCTAAATCTAAGAGGGGTGATAATTTTTGGTATAGATGTTTTCAGAATGTATTTTCACTAACTCATATTAAACAATCATTTAGTTCTTACTTACACTATCATCCAACCTTTCACCACACAGACACTCATTTCAAACCATAGCATTGTAGGTACTCATTTTCCATAAACCTATTATAAAGTTGTCTGTAGGTACTATGTTGAATCCTGAAATGGTATAAGAATAAAATTATATATATTTTTTCCAAGTTTTATAGTAGTTTATTTATCCAAAAACTATGAGTTCATATTTATTTATTAATAAATAAAGTTACTATCACAGTCATAATTCTACAAACTTAGTTCTACCACTAAGAACTAAGTTACCTACTCAATTCTAAGTTCAGTTCTAGAACTAATATATACAAGTAATAGGTAGTCAGAGGCACATCCAAACATTATATTTGGCATATGCCCGAGTTTTTCACATTAGAATAAAAAAAGTTTCAAATTTCTTTTTAAGTTCATGTCCCAGTAAATCTCCCATAACTGATATTTCCCGTATCTTGGGATGATATTAGAACTAACTTTTAAATAATGTTTCAGATACTCAGACCCCCTGGGGGAGACATCAGGAATGTTTCAGGATTGGTGTTTCCAGGGTATTCCCAGAACAAACTTTTTGTGGGCGAGTTGACTTGTTTTTTATGCGAAATAAAGAAAGCATGTTAGGAATTCTGTTTATTGACATTTAATGTCTTATCTCATCTTTATAAATGCTTTATCTATCAATCTATATGCATCTGTGAGGTTACCAATAAGGAGGTAATCAGAGACAGAGGAACACCCAAACAAATTTGGCACATGACCACATTTTGCATAGTCTGTGGTAATGGATACAATATGAAATACTTACTTAATATTCTAAGATACATTTCATTGGCAGTATCAACAGTTGAGTTCTTCATAACTTTGTTCGATTAAAAATGAGAATGCTGCCTTCAAACAATGCCTCAGGTGGAATTTAAGTCCTGAAAATGTGTGAAGCAACAATTTGTTAATCATCTTAATGATATTGTAAAATAGCTGCTGCCCCCGGCTTTGTCTACATGGTACATGGATAAAAAGTATGTCATAAACTATACCTGTTTCAAATTTCATCCAAATCATTCCAGCTGTTACAGAGATTATTAGCAACAAACATCCTTACCTCTGTGGCACAGTGGGTGAAAGGCCACCTGAGTCGCAGAATGTTGCGGATTGGATTCCCACAGTGGGACAAAAGGATCTGCAAATATTTGACTCAGGTATGGGTGGTTTCTATGTATAATATTTGTGTTTAAAAAATATATATAAGTAGTATATCAGTCAAATAGTTCCCATAATAATAGCTCTGCTTAGTTTGGGGCTAGATGAAGCTGTGTGAAAAATGTCCAGCATTATTTAATTATTTATTATATATTTATTTTGGATAAATAATCAATATTTTTTTTAGATATTTATAATATAATATAAATGTCTAAAGACATTAGACATTTATAATGACATAAGACACTTATAATAGGATACAAAAGTGCCTAGATGTTTGTATCTTAGGATCTCCGTAAAGAACTGATTTAGATGAAATTTGGAACAGGTATAGCTTGTGACCTAAAGTAACTTTTTATACAGGTAACACCCGGTCGAAGCAGATGCTAGAACAAAATAAATGATTTTTAATATATAGAAAATAACATTCATTCTTACTCATTCTTCTATAAATACAGAAATCATAAAATAATTCATACAATATTGAATTTTTCTAAAATTACTATCATTCACAGCTTGTAGAATCCTGCAGCTGGACATAGGCCTCCCTTAAAGGGTGCAAACAATCATGGGCTACCTTCATCCACCAAGTACACAACCTTCTACAAACCACTGCTCATAAATACTTTAAATTTGTTATTTAAAGTGTTGGTGGTCTCCTCACTCAAGTAAAAAAAAAGTATGTTTCCTAAAATAAATTTAAAATTATTTCGGACTAGCTTCTGCCCACGGCTTTACCCGCGTAGTACCTGGATAAAAAGTAGCCTATCTGTTAGTCTGATGTATAAGCTATATTACAGTAAAGTTTCATCAAAATACATTTCGCAGTTTTTGTGTGAAAGCGTAACAAACATCCATCCTCATTATTTAGCATTTAAAGTTAAGGCAAGATATAACTACCTTTTCAATATTTTCAACAATTCAACTGCTTATCACTCCATAAAGTTCACCCAGGCTGAACAGCATCAGTTTTATATGAGCTTTGGTCTCTGCAGCCTTATTTCGTAACTCTTCAGCCTTCTTCTCATACGCCTTTATCCTCACATCCAAGTACTTAGCGCCCTCTTCTGAAGAGAACTCCAGGAAATGGTTTAAACCTATGTTTATGAGTAGTTTTGAAGTATCAGGTACAGAGGCCTCCATAAAGAAGTTGCAGCCGATGTTTACTTGAGTTTTAAAGCCGTCAGGATGTATTGCTTTATCTGTGATCACCTTTAATGCATGCCTCTGTTGGATCAGGTCAGATATTTCGGCGTTTATTTGCAGCAACCTCTGTTCTAAGACCCGCAAGTCTTCTTTGAGAACGTCATTAATGAAGTGCTCGTACTTAATTATAGTTTCTTGCACGTTTTCTGAGGACATTTTGAGAATTGCAGTATCTACTGTGTGAACATTCGTATTCTTGAGAAAAAATCTTTACTTTTTTGGTTTTTGGCTAGCGCTAGCTCGTGTTTGGTAGAAACAGGACCAGTGTTGCTATACTTGCCAGCCGGATCTGGACAAAAGTTGCCTAAAATTGTATAAAAAGAAGGTAACCTTTTGATGTGAAAAGTAACATGTATTTTTTCCTAATATTATGGTTCTTACTAAAAGTTGATAGACAAAAGTTGGTTTTAATCACTTATAAAAAAAAATATTAGTGTTTTCTATTTTAAATTGAATTTCACAATAAGTATGTCTTTTTCTAAACAACTTGTTCAATATTTTTTTAAACATTGTTAAAAATATAGTACCTAGCTACTGCCCACGGCTTCGCCCACATAAACACCTATAAAAAGTAGCTGATAAAAGTAGCTCTTACTGTTTAGACAGCGTTCGTAAGAAACGCATTCGCTTCTTTCGTTGACTTACGTTGTAAAATTAGCCTTATGCACGGAAGCATCATATACGAACAATGTCTACCCTAAAGGGCAATTAATTGTTTGTTAATCTTAAAATATTAACCACCTTATGTAAATACAACACAAACACGCTTACGACTGTCTTCCCCATGGTGGACATCCTCAGATACATACTCAGTGAGGATACCAAGTAGCGGATAGTCAGAGTTCACGTCCAAACATTACATTTATTACATACATGCACATGTTTTGCACGTTGTTATCATTTCACGTGACAGACCCATCGCCGCTTATTAGTTAAAAACAACTCACAATAAAGATTATACTGATTCCATTCTAAATACATATTTGGAATCGGTTAAGTACAGTAGTTGTAATCTAGTTTTGGGGATCACCTCCTACATCAGAACTTACGAACGTACAAACTTTAGCTCGTTATAATATTAGTACCTATAGATAGAAAGAGCTACTACGTTCCGTTTCAATTTGGTTTCAAGTAAGAAACTAAAAATTAATTCTACGAATTCTAAAAAAATCACATATAAGTTTACAAAAGTAACCTTCTGGCAACGACTGGTAGGATAGTTGTTATTTCTCTGACAACTGACAAAACAAGACAGTGACACTGACAAAAACGTCTATTCAATTACTTTGTTAAGACGGCATCTCTGAAACCTAAATGGAACTAAGTCACATTATTTGTATGTTGTACACTGACATCTAGTCAAATATTTTAAAACTAAATTGTGAAACTTATGATGTCATCTAGGAACAAGAGTTTGAACTAAATAGCAACCATAGCTTACTCGAACGGCAATCTCAACCAACTGGTTAACCTACACCTTAATAAAATTATCATTCAATCCCTTCATCTCTGCTTGAGGTTTCAGTCGGGAGTATTATCCATAAAGCCCAACAGATGGCACTTTTTGATATGCACCTGCTTTTTCATTACTAAACCACAGATTTTTTTTATTTATGTTCTAATCTAAGGGGCTTTTGATTTTATACCTTAAGTAACTTCTTACTTTACTCATAATAATTGTTTTGTTTTACGTGTGTGGTAACTACACTACTTCTGAGTAGGTAGGTATTTTCAAATCCGTAGTAAGTTGATAGGTACAGAAGGACGTCTACTCTATTCCACACTTTGTCGAGTTTAAAAAGCAGTATATTAGGTCATTTACTGACATACCTAGGGGTAAACATTTTCAAAAAAATTACTGTTATTTATGAGGCATAGCGGGATTCAAACGTAACAGTCCTTTTTTAGAAGGGCACTGAGACTTATTCACTATTGGCTTGATCTCATACCTACAAGCGAGCTATGGACGGAGCTATGCTCGGAGTTTACTAGGTAGGTACGTGATAAATCCCAAAAACCATCGGTTAGTGTTCCGATGGCGATTGGCTTGCGACCTGTCACGTGGAATGCGAACTAGGTACTTACAAAAGGAAGGCTTGTGCCAAATATAATGTTTGAAAATGCCTCTGACTACCTACTCCCTCCTTGGTATCTGATATCCACTATGGTGAAAACATCCGTGAGCGTGTTGTTTTTGGTGGTAAAATCCGAAACGTGGAAGCCCGTTGAATAAATAAAGTCAACGACATAGCATCGACATAGGAAAGTTCTTTCGTCATGACACTCTTTGGGGAGGCCTGTCTAGCAATGGACTTCTACAGGCTGTTTGTTGTGATGATAATATTTGGTATGGGTGAAATAAATAAAACATCTTTAACGATAGAAGGACTCGTTTATTTGACAAGAAATAGTTTAAAATATCACTTCACTTGAATAAAACCTCCAAATGATTCCGAACTTGGTAGTAGGAAGGTAACCTAATACTTAAAATAATTTTATTATAAAATAGCCTACACACAAACCTAATGAATAGTTTTCTTTAGGCTGAATTTTATCGTAGAAATGGTCATCTAGGATCATTCAAAAACTGCATTTTCATAGGTAAAGTACCTATGCCTTTATGACGGTTGAGTCCCTACCTAAATTGGCCTAAGTAGGTTCACAGTATAGCATAAAGTAGGTAATTACCTGCTAGAAATAGGATTTTCTCTTTAGAAACCATCATGTACGATTTAGGTACGTAGGTATAGAAAGCGTCACCATCTAGTTAGGTAGGTACTACCAAACACCGCTGTATAAACCTGAAGGTGGAACCTAGGTACCTAAGTGATAATAATAGAATATATAATGCAGATTTAATGCAAAATATAATGCAGATACTTAACTAGGTATCTAACTAACGGTGAAGACAGATATTTTTTGTCGCTACTCCATAAATGTGAACTTTCTATGAATGCATAGTGTTTTTTTTTAAACACCATGTTTGATTGGCACTACAAAAGAAAAAAAAATCCCAAGCAGAGTCTATTGATTCTTCTAGGATTAGTCCCGATCGAGGAAATAACGATTTGAAATTACGAGTTGACATTTCTAAATGGTCCTTGTGATTGCAATTATTTATAACTAGACTTTGACTTTGACCAGAAACGAGCAAAGATAGCTATGCTTATATAATACACCTAAATCAGTGGGTTATATCAAACTGTTGATGTCAACTGTGAACTCCTAATTTATCAAAGAGAAAAATGTTAAATGGCGGCGGTGGCAAGCACCCAAAAATGGACGACTACAGGATGGAATATAATTATTATTATTAGGTACCTACCCTGACTAGAACTAAGACCTTTTTGGGTGCATGATTTGAGCAAGTTTCACTTTATTTTTGAACGAAATAGTTAAATGAATTGATGTGTTGCTATCCAGAAGTTTTTAAGGAATTTTAGAAAATTATAAACAGTTCATTTTTGAATAATTTGGTAATTTCAATGTTCATTCATCATCATTTACATTATTGCGTAAGTAGTATTCGATTAAAATTGTTTATGATGTAATTTCTTATTTGTTATACGAATTTGCATGTTGTGAATCTGTTTACTATGGATATTTATTTTGTCCCAATTAATATTATCAATATACTATTATTTTCATATTTTTTCATCGGACCACATGGGATCTACTGCTCAGCAAAACAAGAACCATTAAGGTTGGATAAAGCAATCAGAGTGGTACCTTCCCCCTACACCTGCCAAAATAATATAAACTTGAATGTAGCTATACAAACATTCATAATATACTTACTAGGTATATTTGCAAAATTTCAGATGTTTAGTTTACCCACCAACTTAGATATAATTTTCACGAGATCATTCCAAGAATGATGACCCCTAGGTTTCTACATAGGTACCTACTAACAAAATAAATTGATACTTTCATACCTACCTTTAGCCGTTAAATATTTAAAACCTCCCCCGTCTTTACCCGCGACGTAAGGAGCCCGTGTTATGCGTTTGTCATAAGAGATGGTTCGTTTGTTTCTTTATCTGTTATCTCCGAAACGGCATAGCGAATTTATATGCGATTTAGTGGAATAATTTTGTATGTCTTTAAGGATGGAAAGCTATCTAAGAGATAATTGTATAATTGTATCTCCACGACTCACTAGGGGGCGCTGCCATAGAAGATGGGAAACGCATAGTTAGTTTCAAAGTTATTTTTTGTTATGAAAACCAATATCACAACTTACAGATTTTTCTAATTTTCTTTCTGAGACTGTTTTTTTAATAACGTTGTTACCTACTTATCAAAATAGTATTTTGACTAAACGGAAATGATATGAGTAGGAACGTGGCTAGGTAAACATTAGAATTCAGTAGACAATGTAGGAATAACTATTATTTTTTTAGAATTAAGGTATTATTATTATTAAAACCTTTTGTATAGACCAGACAAAAAAGTTTATTTAATTGCTATACCTACATACAACCTGTGCCTTACTAAGATAATGTCCTAATTTTAAATTTGTACACTAATGGATGTAGAGTTGCCTGGAAATTGTAATAGGTTACCTACTAAAAATATGTTTCTCATAATCCACGAAATAAAAGCACTAGGTATAACTTTGGCTTTTACATGAATGCTTTAATTTTAATCTTACTTTTTTCTACTAATATCATAAATGGACTTACAAATTGGACGAGAAAATTACATGTACGGTTTATTAATATTATCACAAGATAATGTGATGCCTGAATCAATGGGCGGTTATTAATAATTATTAGGTATAACATTAATTTTAAAGATAAACATAAATAATGACATTTAAAACCTAACTTACGACTAAGTTACAAGATCTTATGAATTACTAGGATCCATTCACAATGTACAACTATAAATACATTACACAAGAAAACAAGATTAAAAGTTACTTCAATTCTTACAAGCTAAAAGAAATTGAAAAGGTTCGTGGATTTGTAAGTAGGTGGTAACTACTTCGATCCTCGAAGCTTTGCGTACCATTTAAGAATATTGACTATATTATTCATTGTTCGACTACTATTCTATGTACAGTACATAACATCCAGAAAATATTTACATAATTTAACTGATTCAAGTTAAACTTGAGTGGCAGAATGCATGGGCGTACGCTGCCCATGCGGTTAAATAAATATAAGATTTTTACTATACGTTAAAACTATTTCTTTGTTATCAGACAACGTAAGAGGAGTTGTTAACGGCTTATGATCTACGAATAGCCTTCCACAAAAGGGCGACTAAATATCTACCAAGTAGGTAGCTACAACATTTTCAACAGAGTGCAAAATTTGCTAAAAACCTCTTTGTTTTTTGACGTTAGAAACTATTTTAATACACAGATGTAACCTGTAGGTATAAACGTTGAAAATATGAAGGTTCGATCGTTGGATGGCCTTGTTTTTAGGACGGTTATAAGTCTAAAATCACTGGGACAAATTTACTTACTGTAACAATACACTTTATTCAAGGTGTTAACTGGACTGGTTCAAGGACTGGGGGAAAATAGTAACAAAATATTGAAATCCAAAGATAGGACTTATATGAGTCAGTCTAAGATGAAGTTCAAATTTAAATAGCCAATTAATATTCCTAAATAACTTAAATTTTACTTTATCCGATATAACAAAATACATAGTAAATTTGAGATCAAAACCAATTCTTGAAATTCAAATTATATCACAAAATAAATTTCGACATAACTTCTTATATTAGAACAAGGATGGAATAAATTTAAAATTAAACTACTAAAAAAATGTAAGTAAATTTCGTTTCAAAAATCCTACAAGTAATTTCATAAGACAAAATATGCATGGATAGGGTTAGAATAAAGTGAGTACAGAAATGACGGTTGATAGTGGATTGTGTAAGAAGATACCATGTTGTGCGTACCCCTCGTAATGTGAGACAAGGGATGTTTAATTACCGCGGCCATACGTGTCTATGTGGTTGTAAAGGTACTAGATCTGATCTGGTAAGTCAGAATATCGTTTCTGGCGCATTGAATCGAACAAGAGATATGCAGGTTCTTTTGCGTAAGAGGTGGAGCTAATTATTTACCCAAATTATTAAAAAAATATGAAAAATTCAAATATGAATTACAAACAACGGCGATATTCGACATTTTGCCATTGTATTGCTAACGTACCCAATATACTTACTCGTTTACGGTCCTACATAATTGATACATGTCTCTATTTTGAAAACTATCCTCATATTAAACTTATAAAACGTTAAATGGGGAACGACATTATTATGACCTAGCACTGTCCTGAAAAAGGGACACTTCTCAACTTAAAAGTTTCCATAATCCAGATTCAGAAGTTAAGGACATTTGCAAAATTCGTGCAATAATCTCGTTCCCACACCAATTTTGCTAGTGTAATTATTGAACTGAAGGTCCAAGGGTCATTTATACCAGGACATAATATACATCATCTAGGCCATATGATAGTCTAGTGATAATTTATTTACATAACCAGTGCTAACGAGCGTTCCCCAGGGTACGCGGGGCGGTGCCTTGCTCCGCCCGATTACGCTTGCATTCAACAGGCTTTATATATGACGGTTGTGCAATAGATGATAATAACAAAGTTATACTAGCTACTAGCTGGCCAATAACAGGAACCTTTAGACCGGAGTTAGATGACATCAAGCAACATTGCAATAGGACATCATCCTATTGCAAGGAGGAGGCTTTAGAGGATTTAGCTTAGGCAAAAACTGACGTGTATTTTTCATAGACGTCTGTTACTATCACATGCCTTAGTATTAGGACCAGGAATCTCCACGGCGCGGAGACGGCACCCATGGTGGAGTTGGACGGTGCAACGTTGCCGCGTTTGATACCTCTTTTAAGGATAGTAAAGAATGATGGGCGAAAAAAAAAAAAGTCTCGCTTGCTGCCCACATGGTGTGCATTCACACATTTAGTGCATTCGAAAGGACATTTAAAGGTACATTTTATTATAGTATTGAAATTATCGTAGTTTTTCGGGTCAGGTTCTCATGAGGAAGGACCTCTAAACGGTCAACGAAACGTCATCAGGTGAATAGGTATATTCTATATGTATATGTACGCGGTATATTCGTAATAATATCTTACATTTTATTACATGAGAATACAATGTATTAATGCACGTTCTAATGAACCGTCTAATTTCACGGCACCGTGGTTGAGTCCTAGCTTTTAGCACTCATTATAATTATCACGGCATTAATTATAACAATCAGCATCTTCCGGCCTAGAATGATTGTTGAATGTTGAATGCTCAAAAATAACACATTTACAACATTTGTAAAAATCATGCTTCACACATCTGCGAAAATACCTTAACACACAAAATGTTGCTAACTGACAACGCGATGCGAAATCTATTCCTTTAACCCTACTTTTATTTTGGATGGTGACGTTTTTCTTGTCAACTGCCTTGAATTCCAAAGACAAACAAAGTTATACTAGCTACTAGCTGGCCAATAACAGGAACCTTTAGACCGGAGTTAGATGACATCAAGCAACATTGCAATAGGACATCATCCTATTGCAAGGAGGAGGCTTTAGAGGATTTAGCTTAGGCAAAAACTGACGTGTATTTTTCATAGACGTCTGTTACTATCACATGCCTTAGTATTAGGACCAGGAATCTCCACGGCGCGGAGACGGCACCCATGGTGGAGTTGGACGGTGCAACGTTGCCGCGTTTGATACCTCTTTTAAGGATAGTAAAGAATGATGGGCGAAAAAAAAAAAAGTCTCGCTTGCTGCCCACATGGTGTGCATTCACACATTTAGTGCATTCGAAAGGACATTTAAAGGTACATTTTATTATAGTATTGAAATTATCGTAGTTTTTCGGGTCAGGTTCTCATGAGGAAGGACCTCTAAACGGTCAACGAAACGTCATCAGGTGAATAGGTATATTCTATATGTATATGTACGCGGTATATTCGTAATAATATCTTACATTTTATTACATGAGAATACAATGTATTAATGCACGTTCTAATGAACCGTCTAATTTCACGGCACCGTGGTTGAGTCCTAGCTTTTAGCACTCATTATAATTATCACGGCATTAATTATAACAATCAGCATCTTCCGGCCTAGAATGATTGTTGAATGTTGAATGCTCAAAAATAACACATTTACAACATTTGTAAAAATCATGCTTCACACATCTGCGAAAATACCTTAACACACAAAATGTTGCTAACTGACAACGCGATGCGAAATCTATTCCTTTAACCCTACTTTTATTTTGGATGGTGACGTTTTTCTTGTCAACTGCCTTGAATTCCAAAGACAATATTCGTCACAAAAAATGCTTCCAAACAATGTTATACTGTATGAAAGTTTAGTAAAATCTTACCTATACTGCTGGCATCAAATGCATTAAAAAGTGTAGATACACATGCTTGTCCTATTATATTGACAAGACAACATTCACGATAAGGATGAATTATGAAAAACGTGGATGGATCCAATGGATGGGACATTTAAGTTCCTAAGTAGATAATAATATCAAACTTCCCGAAAATAGTGTAAATATAGAATACCTCTCGAGTTTGAAGCTTCAACGTTGAATAAGCAAGATTTGTATATTATTTTACAAGATCATTTATTTTAAATTTAAATGGATACGGTTTTATGGTTGACATAACTCCCGGGAATTAAGCATATTTTTGCAAAAAAACACATGTCATGATATTATTACAAAATATCAAACGAATGCATGAAGTAGGTATTTCTTTAAATTATAAATTACTCATCTGTGAACTAGACAAGGTTTTAAATAACTGGTCAAATAAATAATTTCTCAAGACTGAATAATTTGGCCAGCATCGCTAAAGATCAATCCAATTTATTTTTGATCGACAAAGTAATACATATAATTATATTATTTTGTACAATTATGTGTACAAAATAATACAAATATATGTATTATTTTTGTTAATTACTATTAAGTATTTCGTTTAGAAAGTTTTTCTGGCGTTAGACTAAAGCGATCTATTGTCGCATTTTAGTACAAAGGTTCTACAATTTACAGACTCATACAGTTAAGCCGTTATAATAACTTTTCCTTTCAGCCGCGCGGTAGACAAATTTTCAATCATATGCAGTGACACAAAGTCAATAGCCTAAATCGCCTACAAGGTGGCTAAGTTATAACGGCTAAACTGTATTGTAAGATAACGGTATATGTACAAGAAGTGCTAGGTATTTTGTACATAATAATGACCAGCGCAGACCCAGCGAATAAACTCTAGGTTACTCCATGCACGTAATCCATATCTAAGGTGTATTTGAATTCCGTACCAAAATATAAACATTTTCGTAAAACAGAGCACTAGTTTTTTTATTACACGTCAATAAATTTTGAATCTTTCTGTTTTACGATTAACATCCAAAACTGCTTCACACTTGCTAAGCAGTTTTTGACTCTTTGTATTTTTTTTACAATGAGCTTTCGCTAAGCGAATGTTTAGCTCGGTGTTGGTGTTTTATGCATTTTCTCAGAAATCATAATACGGTTTAAGGTTCAGGGTTACGTAGACAGAATATCCTAGACTTGTTTTTCCGCTAGGTCTGCGCTAGGTCTGTTTCTAAGATAATTAATACAGCAGTGATCCCGTAGCATTTGTAGCCTAAGAAGCCTCAATTCACAATATTAAAAAAAATCACAAAAATAAACTGCGCAATGGAAAATCCCGTGTATGTCTTGACACTTTATACAGATCTATTCACTACGAGGTGTAGTCCAGAATTCACTAATGGAATCCCACAGGCGCCGAGGAGTCCCGTAGTCATCAAGAAGTCACACAGACGCCAAGGAGCTCCATAGGCACCTAGGAGTCACCAGCGCTGCGCCCCGGGGCCGCCGTCGAAGGCTCGGTGGGTTCATGCGCCGACTGAAAAGAAAATAAATAATTAATCAAAATCTACAGTCAGGACTATCACAGATCATGCGCAATAACCCTTTACCACATTGGTTCTTTTACAATAACTCTTTAGACCTATTTAAGGGCCCCTAAATACTTCAATTTGGTATCTGACCTCAAACAGGGTGACTAAGAAAGAACCGATGATACGACGAACGAAACGAAAACGTGTTCTTGTTTTTTTTTTCAATAATTATTAATTCCCTACAAACAATTTGAAAAATGTTTGATACAAAAAAGTAAGTCAAATGTAATGTAAGTGTGCACATTACAAAATCATAAACTTACCTTACACTTCCTTAAGTGTAAGGAAAGTTTACCTACTCTTCGTTATCCAATTGAATATGTAATGAATAAAATATTTTTCTTTTGATGTGTGAAACACTTTATAGTCACAATAGTTTACAATGTATTCGATTTTAAAGATCACAAGCAAGACTTTTGTATGATTCAGACTAAAAGTGTTCGTCCCCAGGCAATATTTATCTTAAAGAACCCAAAACATCGATTCAATAGCCCTGACCCATGCCATAATATTGTCACGCAACGTGTCGATCCGCGGAAAGGTAGAGTTCCGTATACAATTTTAAACAGATTATTAATAATATCGAAATATATGTTTTCTAATAGTGACAACGAAAAAGAAGCATTAAAACTTCCCACTGGATATATCGATGACTCTTAAAGTTTTTTTTGATGATTAATTATTTATTTTTTTGTTTGATCACTATCTCACCTGATGAACAGTCTCGATTTGGTCAAAGATGTAGCACCCTTGCCTACAGATACCTTCCTATTAAATTAAGAAAACCAAGTTGAATGATGTTAGATGGTTTTTGACTTTGAAGTATGGAACTCCTAAATGTACATGTGTTTGTTTAAACAAAACAAATACAATAAGTTATTTAAGGCGCGACAAGGTAACCATGACACATTAAATTGTTCAAAAATAACCCGTCCTCTTCATCATCATACCTAAATGTTGTAAAAAACCTTCATTCACCAAAACTTTCTTGCTAACTAATGCCTTGTGTACCTACATGTAACTCTCGAATATATGATGTATCACAGATTATCCCCTACTTGGTAACCTCAAACATCTACTCACTGAATGTGTGAGGATGTCATCATGGGGAATAAAGTCGTGAGCATGTTTATTTTGTTTTTTGTAGATTGACTCTGATGATAACCATTATCATAGTCAAAAACTACCCGACTTTTGGGGTAGTTGGCTCTAGGATGGACCAATAAAAATAGGATGCGTTTTTTTTTAATTTGTGGACTGACAGATGTTAATACCTAACAAGCTTAAGGCATGGCTTCACTGTAGCTAGTCATTACTACCCGTACTAGGCCAGTTTTTACATGTTTCTCAGTTGCATAATGTAATGTAGGTACTGCGAATTACAAGAATTGTCACAAATAAAAAAATAAGTTTTTTAAAGTCACTGAATATCAGTGACAATATGTTTATTGTATTAAGCTCTCCCGTGACGATCAGTTGGTTCAGACTTCAGCACCTATTATATATATGTATATCTATAACCCTATGCCCTTTCGATTGTACAGTTCGCACAATATACGTAGATAAATATAAAAGAATCAACAAAATAAATTAAAATATTAAACAATAGTTTAATATTGTAATTGATAAATAGTCGACCGAATCAGAAGAACAAATAAAGCAGGTGTCGTACAATGAAAGAATTAATGAAAATACTTTATTTCACACCACAAAACCATTTACACAAAAAACAAATCAAACCCAAGAAAAACTAATCGGTCTAAAAAATATTTAAATGGTATAGTAAAATCAAAATAATAGAGGCCGAAAATTAAATTAAAAAAAATTACAATTCACATCATTTTCTTCCCGTCAAACTACTTGACGGCCTGATCGTCTTGGTAGCACTTAATAAAACCTATCGATCAGTAGTAGGCCAACACTCGTCAGCGTCACTACAGACTGGCTTACAGTTGCTCGGATAAAAAACCAATAAAACAATTATGTGCACTTGCAACAAAGTAGCAAACCAGTCTTGAGCGCGCCGGGGACGGACTGAGAGCGACATCACTTGATATTTCTTTAACATCAACCTGATTATGATGATGTTGTCTTCCACGGCGGGTCTGCATTATTAATGTTTAAATCACAGCTAATACAGTTATATGAGCGAACATGACTCGCACAAACAAACTTTGTTTTAAAAGTCCTATCACAAGCTGGGCAATGTAGTTGCCCAGCAGAGCCACCTACTCAGATATCGGCAGGATGAAAAAATACGAATAAAAAAAAAATTGCATAACCTTCAAATGGCTCATTGTTTTTTTTCTAGGTTTCCATTTAAGAATCTGACATTTCATTTGACATTCTGATTATTGATTCTTTAGACAATAATAATCTTCTTATCGCTCCGTATATCTCTTTTAAGGTACGTAAGGTTTAGCAATTTTCTTTGACCCTGATATTTTGGTTCTATATTTAAAATCAGCTTAAAACATGGACCAAGCGTCAGTATTGAATTTCATATGAAATTATAGTTTTGTTTATTTAAAGTAGCTCTACGTAATGTCAGTACGCTCTTTACTATGATTATAAAACTTTATAGCTCTGTTCAGGATTAAATAGCAACTTTAGTTTATACCTTGAATTTAAACTAGCATAAAACACAAGTACCTTTGTAGGTGCTATTTATATTCTGTAACAACAGTAAGTAACTTGAAAGAAAGCAAAAATATTTTAAAACTATTTTATATATTCTATTTTTTTATAACTATAGATTAGTTAATAATTCTAGATGGGTATTATTTTCTAAGTGGATTATACATAATTATAAATTTATTAACACGACACTAAAACGCTGTTGGAAATAAGACATATACAAGTGTTAAGTTACTTATGTTCACAAGATTTGCTAAGCTACTTTTCACAATTATATTTATTTTTTACCTTTCCATCAGGTTAGATAATGTTCGAACACTAGCGGATTATTCATACAAAAATAGTTATAGTTTCCTTAATAGCGAAATTCACAAATAATTTTAAAGCTAAGAAACCCCGAGATTGTTCTGGATCACTTTATCTAGGTAGGTATTAGCTACCACGGTCGCACTCAGGTACCGACCCACCGCGTCGCATCATCCGTCCGCACTATTACTCGGCCTTAAAAATTGGGCTATCAAATGCAAAAATATTTTTTCAAATCCAACTGGTAGTTCAGAGAACGATCTTTATCATACCTAGTATGAATCCAAGTGCCTCCCTGTACCGATAACTGTGAAAATAATCCTGTTTCTATTTTAATTTAATAAACTCTAAAAATGTTCGCACACTAATTATAAATGTAAGAGGCATCATCACACATATCCAAAAAAAAAAATATTGGATCAGGTGTGTACAAAAGCCGCGTTGACCTAGCAAGCGGTACCCTGACTTCTGAACCGGAAGTCGTGGGTTCGAACTACCCACTACTTGATATCGTCAAATCTCTATGCACCAAGTATGTATCTGAGCATGGGGAATATAGTCCAGAGCGTGTTTGTTATTTTTGTTTCGAATAAACGAGCTTTCAGTTTATCACGTGGAATGATACTATGTGATACTTCCTTTATCTCTGAGAGAGGCAAACGCAAAGGGTAGGTGTGGTGATTGGTAACAGAAGAGTTAAAAAAAAATGTTGTCAATTTAAAACCATAAAACCAAGTTGGTTATCCATTAAAACTATAATCAGACTGCTCTACAAAACATTATGGTAATGTTAGCTAAGTTTGTTAACATTAAATATGCCTACATAGTTTAACATATAGTTATATCCTAACATGGGCTACTATGAACATATAAATGAGGGCTCACGCAAGGCACACACTGTCTTCCCACTTCGTCAAAAAAAATCTATTAAACTCAAAACTATAAAAAGTACCGGCAAGTCATAAAACAACCGCATTAGATGTATTTACGAGTCTCCTTTCCCGCTCCGACATTGAGTGCAAAACTTTTTAGCGCCGAACTTTATGAGCCAACACCAAATGATTATTGGTTATTCAATGAGACACATTAAAAAGGTATTCTAGCAGTTTGAAATTGGTTTTCTTTGAAGCCACTGTGCTAGCATTTCTTAGTTTCAAATGAGTTATAATATCCTGGTACTTTTCCTAACCAAGTGAAGTTCCAAATACAATTCTGGAGTTGATGCGTTATAAATAAATTAAGACCCTAATAACACATAGATAGTCCTGACCTCGCTAGCATTCCCTGTCGTGGGTATCAGGAACTATATGTACCTACCGACCGTGGTACCACGCCACCCAGACTAGGAACAAATATCTACGGAACATGCAAATATTAAGAAATCAAACCCGCACCTCTTGTGACGCAGCTGACTACTTGCCCACCGGGCTATAAGAGCTTAAATTATATTTTCTAATTTTAGAAGAAGACAAAAAGGATGGACTAGTTCTTTATTACCTAGATGTTACTATATGCCAGGGAAACAATATGAAGGCACGTTTTAGGCAATAATTATTATTTAATAACCTTTCAGTATAGTACAGCTCGATCTTATTTTAAGAACTATACACATTAAGTGACACATGCCACAGATAAAAAAAATATACTTCATAGTAAAATAAGAAAAAGTTTTTTCGCTCCACTTTCACACTTCAACTCACTCAATAGCCATGAAAATTGAAATCAGAGGAGATTCTGTTTTTAACCGGAAGTCCATAGCTATTTACTTTTTTTTATAACACAAATAAATGTTACAACATAATGATACGCTAAATATTCCACTAT
The DNA here is from genome assembly GCA_961405105.1 of Perizoma affinitatum. Taxonomy (NCBI): domain Eukaryota; kingdom Metazoa; phylum Arthropoda; class Insecta; order Lepidoptera; family Geometridae; genus Perizoma; species Perizoma affinitatum. Next base: position 7,923,177 of record OY560205.1, on the reverse strand, counting down.
AAATGTGAGAGAATGGATGTTTGAAACAAATAAAAAAAACTGGCCTTGATAACGACTGAACCATTTTGGATAAACTTGGAAAAGATTAGACATTGTTTGTAATCTGCATTAGCACATAACGCTACATTTTTACCAGACAACAAACGAGCAAGCCGTTAATAAAAATAAGTTAATTGGTATAAAAAATATTAAATAGTTATTTCATTGTTATCTGTATCTATTTTATTAATGGTAAACCAATTCGTGATAATACCAACAATCTCTCTGAAAACTTTTCCCTCACTAGTCGAAAACTCGTCACCATGTTTAGACAATTCTCTCTTAATATTAGACGTTTGTTTCAAATAACAGACATATTGTTTCATAATATTAGAGAGGTCGATTTACATTAAACGGCCAAGTGTTTGAGTAATTCTGTAAACATGGTTGAGAATGTTACGGTAACATTGAATCTCTACTGATGCAAAATGACACATTTTCATGAGAATACACGTTTGCTGAGAAACTTGGACTATGAATAGTAAAATCATGTAGCCTGTTTTGTGTAGTGTCGGCTACGGTAGCTGTTTCACACGCATGGTAAAAGATGCAGTTACATATAATTGAAATGGCTGTCACTGCACTCGTAGTGTAGCCATTTAAATTAATGTTGTAAGAGTGACAGTGTTACTGACGCAGGAGTGGATATTGGCTATTTGGGGTTTTATTGACTGGTGTTAGTGCCTGCCTACTGGTCACTGGAGCTCAAAATATTATATAGAAGTCAGGTACCAGTTAGAGGCCCTTGCTTACAGCATTTTTTAAAACAAACTAATAACTATTTTTGGTGAGGGCCTCTACATATTGTTATTACTCTGGCTTTAGGCTAAGTAAGGCGCTTGTCCATAATTTTAAGAAGTTTTAAAGATCTAATGCTATTTAGATTTCAGTTTAAATTTAAGCTATACTAAGTATTTTATTAAGTAGTTAGCAAATATGTTTGTTCTCAACATATCTTTCATTGTTCAAGCTAAATGTAGAAACTTGATGAATCTAAGACTATTAGTCTTAAACGTAAGACTTATATTGTTTTATACTATTTACTTATAATTACACTTTGTGTCGCAGTCGGTTTGTCTGATAAATAAATAAAGAAATAAGTACACTAAAGCACATATATTATAATACTATACAAATGTATAAGCTTATTGATCTAAAAACCAGAAAGCTCTAAACGCAAAAAGTACCTTAATGTCTCCCATATAAAATAGCGGGAACATACTTAATCAAACCTTGGCAGTGAGAATAATTATATTTTTTGCAAACAAACACGCTAACGATTATATTCTACATGTTGGACAACCAGATCCATACTCAGTGCGTAGTTCTTTGAGGATTATGTGATAGTCAGAGGCACGTACCTATATGCCCGCGTTTTATAAATGGTATTCTATGTGACAGGCTCTCCGGATTGGAAGTCGGGGCAGTAGCTCATTAGGCCAACGCGGCTATATTTCACATTCATTAATTATACCTCAGGTCCCGTTGTAACAAATTTGTTTGAAGTCAGGTTATGACATAAATTTTGGATGATCTCAAAACATCGGTTTGGTAAATTATAATGTTGTAAAAAATACCAATTTGTTTTAAAGCTAAGCCGAACCATGGTAAAATTGTTATTTATTCTGCTTCCAAACTAACATGCAACATTCTGAGAAACGCAACGTAGAGTCGAAATAAATGTCATTACTGGGCATAAAATTTACGAGTTAAAATGAGTTAAATTATAATTTTTATGGTGTTTTAACGACTGGCTGGTGTATCTGCGATTGTGTTTTGTACTTTTTGAGGTCTTAGAAAACCAGAATTCCTTGGAGCTTAAGCGCCATTGTTGTTTTGCTTAAAACGAATGCTTTGAGTACACAGTCCGTAAACCAATTTAAGCAATGCTGAGTGATTTTTTTAATGTTAACAGTTTTAATGAGATCTGTCAACGTCGACCGAGGTATGCAATGTACATTTTGACTGAGCGGAAAGGTAAGCTTAACGCAAGCTTACTGTTTTTCTGAATTTTCAGAGATTTATTCAGAGGCTAGCTGGTGTTCCACAGATTATTTATGCAGTAAGATATTCCGGGCGTTTGAGGGCAGCATTATTTAATCTATAGGTTATTTACCTTTATTTTAGCTACCCTTATGCTTCAAGCATAGCTTATAGTAAGTAAGAGCGAGGGCTACACTAAAGGGGTCAATTTCTATTATAATAGAGCAACGATAGGAATACGTATCTACAATATTCGCCAAAACATGCAAGTTATAATAACACACGTATTGTAAAAGCAATGGATTCAGCGTTTATCGTGAGCGTGAGCTCAGTTTACGGGAGTTCACGATACTTCGTATGCTATTCAGGGTTTTCAAGATTAAATACAATATTGTTTCTATAATAATAATAAACTGTTCCGTCTTAACATTCTCATACTTTGACGTAATCTTTTTTATTTTTCTTCAGCTTCAGCTTACTAGATGGCACTGTTTGTCTGGGAAACAATACGAACATACATATAATGTATCCTCACAGATATGAGTACTGAGTATGGATCTGATTACAGTCCTAAGTTTAAAGATCTATACACTTGTTCACTTACTTCTAACACAGTTTGTAAAAATTAAGTAAATAAATGTACTATTTTTCTTTAAGCACCTGGTTAGAAAACTCTTAGTTTTTTATACAAGCTATCTGCTACTGATATTGGGAGAGGACGGAAGATCAGCGCGCTACTTACCTACACCAGGTCTGCGGCGCTTTATGCTGAGTCCTACCCCAATTTGTGGCTACTTACATCATCAGCAGTCCAAATATATTAGTTTTTTACCTAATTAATATGTAGTTCCAAATACATGATTTATCTATCCATCTATCTATTTATCTGAGAATCTCTTCATGGGGATTGCAGTCGTGACCGTGTTTGTTTGTTTTGGTTATTTTGGTTTAGACATTTTTAAAGGGATTAATCGCTTTAATGTTTCTTGGTTTTTCGCCTTTTTGGGACAGGCTATAGTCATAGGCCCCGTCTAATATTGTTTCGTTATATATATAGAAATATTAAATGTATTCATCAACATTTAATTGTCTATGAAGAAAATATCACGCAGAAACAATTTCCATCCAAGATCCAAAAACTGTTTTTTTTTTAAATTTGCAGGCTTCAAGCTACCTCCATCTAATGCGTCTCTTCAGTTCTACCAACCTAACCAGCGCAGTGTAGAGATGCTCAATGCAAAATCGTTATTCAAACTTGGTTTTTGCTATATGAAGTCGACTCTTTAATTTAAAATGGTTTATTTCACGTTTTACGAGCTCATGCGCCGTGATTGGCACTTTTACCACAGATTATTAAAGCCAGTTTGTTATGTTTACGAACTTTACGGTCTCAGTCGTAAAATATGGTTTCTGTCGGAAAAAATGATTGGATTCGATGAGTAAACAAGACATAGGATTGCTTTCATGAAAATACAAAAGACCATCAATGTTTGCTGTTTATTGGCGATTTAAGTAATATTGAATTCCCACTTAACTCGGAGATTTATAATAAAATTCGAAACAATTAAAAAACTGAAAAAACTTTTGAAGTTACCACGGCATTAACTAATAAATTTAATAAAAATAAAACGGTAGGTTGGTATATGAAACATTGAAAATTTGGTTGAACCAATAAACAAGTTTTGTAAGCTACGCCTCGTGTAACCAAAACCCTGTCCAATCCAATTCAGGCGTATGCTAATAATAACAAAAAAAAAATGAAAAAAATCTAACATAAAACCAACGTATAAAACTGGCGTGTATGACTTCAAGGAAGATTTGCCGGTTTTATCGTCACGCGTCACACAAGAGGGCGTGGCAATTATGACGAAACAAAGTATTTTTGTGCCAAAATTAGCTCGTTTATTAATCTAGACTAGAAAATGTCAGCTACAGGACTAGTACGACAGTCCTATTTAAATCGAAGCGATCTCAGAGGTTTTACGATCGTTCCACATAAATAGTCTTTGTTTTATATCGTACAGGGACTTTGTCATAATCACAACTTTAGAATGACAATAAGTTCTTCGACTTTTTTGAGGACAATTTTTTGCAAGAAAAAATAAAAACATACGTCAATAACGGGAAGTTAATAAACAGTGCAATATTAAATACCATTTTTGACCCCCATTTTTGACGACCTCTGTGGCGCAGTTGGCGAAGGCCCGCCTGAGACGCAGAAGGTTGCGGGTTCGATTCCCGCCGCGGGACAAATGTTTGCATATGCAAATATTTGTCTCGGGATCTGGGTGTTTTCTATGTAAAATATGTATGTATTTAAAAAAAAAACGTATGTAAGTAGTATATCAGTCATGTGGTTCCCATAACACAAGCTCTGCTTACTTTGGGGGTAGATGATGCTGTGTGAAAAAAAAAATGTCTAGCATTATTATTATTATTATTTTTTCACTCTAAAGGGTGGGATTTTTCTTAAAATGTATATGGAAACATTAAAGAATCATTAAATCGGTCACGATTGGCGAAGATATTGCGTATCATACACAAAAAATACCCCAGACGAATTGACACCTCCTTTTTTGAAGTCTGTTAAAAACTTTTAAACTTTCATGAACAAAATCAACCCCTTTCGGGTAATTCCATGTTCTGGGACACAATTTCTTTAATTTTGAGAATTTCGGATAGAATTACCAATGTTACTAATTGTGGAAAATGGTCATATAAATACCTATCTTAAGAGGCAAACACCTGCCGAATCAGCATTTATTTATAGTTGCAAGCGTCCAAAGGTTACGGTAACCGCTTAGCAACAGGTCGGCCGTATGCTAGTTTTCCACTTTTTCACTTTTTTTTTGTTTTCTAACTTTTTTGTATAAAAAACAGCATACCTAAAAGTAGCCGTCCAAATGAACGCAAAATCACGGTCGTCCAGTGTATTTTAAAATGTACGTGCTCAGAACGATGATGGAACACATCGTGAGAAAACCGGCATGCCCTAGAACCATAAAATCGAAGACGTGTGACATCGATTTGTGTTCCCATAAGCTGTGATGAGCTTACAACTACTATGTAAAACACGGATATGTACCAAATAAAGTTTTTGGATGTGTCTCTGCCTACTCCTTACCTGATGTCGTCGCAGACGTCACAAATCAGCCTACTGAGTATAGAGCGGAGCATCTCTATCACGTAGCTACTTCGTACTAATCAGCTAATTTAATGATTTAAATTTAAGATGTAATACACCTATCTAAGTTTGTAAGATGAACACACCTGACTAACTGTGTTCTGTAATTAACCGAATCAACGTCAGTAAAGGCGCTGCCACGTGTTAGCGATGATAGCGATGATGAGGAAGCGAGTTTACATCCTCACTGGACAGACTCCATTGAGGATGTAAACTCGCCTTCGAGATACAGTTTTCACACTAGTTCAGGGGATAGTGGACAGACGAACTGGGCAATATCGCTGTTAACAGCAGGGTTTTTTAGAAACAACCTTAGTTTTCGTTTTTAGTATATGAAATTGTTGTCTGGAACAAATCGCTGTTTGCGATAAGACAGCCAATTTTGTATGTAACATTTCAAGTCCTCAATACAGTTTTTTTATTCTTTTTTTTACACGAAGTTTATGTAAGTTCTTTGTTTTTTTTTGTATTTGTAAAAAAAAAACTCGTTTAATAGTGGGATATATTGTCGCCCTATTAGTACAGTAAACCTAATTTTATTTCATGAAGTCATTTATAGCAGTGATTTAGCTGTCGTCTCTGCATTGTGTTTTATTGATCGTAAAAACATATTTCTTGACCACTCGTAAACCAAGTAAATAATAACAAAAAAACAAACAAACAAACACGCTTCCGACTGTATTACACATGATGGACATACTCGGTGGGTTATTTTTGAGGATACCAAAAGGCACATGCCCACGTTTCGCAAGAGAACGCATTATAGAGTTAGCATTCCACGTGACAGGATGCAAGCCCATCGCCGCTTGCAAACACTAACTGATGGCACATGCCTTCATAATGTTGACTAATAAGTACAATAGATATGTTAACTTATGTACAGATCTAGGAGATAGTGATTTTAATTAAAAAAATAATTTGACTTAACTTTCTTTTACCATTGCTTTTGTACCTCAAAACGTATAATAACTAAATGAGTTATAGATTTTTGTTTTATCTATGGAAAATTTAATTCAATAATCCACATTCAATAATTCAATAGAAACACAGATGTCGTTGTATCGGTAAAAAAAAGAATGATGTGGAAAATGTACCTTCTTTACTGTAGGTTCTTACTTAGAATAGAAACGATTAAAAACTATTCTAATTAGGGAACTAACCAAGCCACAGATAAAACAAAAAACTTAGAAGCATAATCCTAATCTAATGCATGACAAATCGTCTGTAAGGGCCGGTGTACACAGACTGCCCGTGCTCACTTGTTTACGTTATAATCACGTGCGCGTGACTGCCCGCCAGTTTTATCCAAAACAATCTTTCGAATGGGTGCGCGCTGTACACATTGTTCATTCATGGTTTAAGTGTTAGTTAGAATTACTGGCTTGGAACAACATTTCTGGAAATACTTACAAAATACCTTTTACATCTTTGAACGTTTTATGGGAGATTGTATCAATATTTTATGCGAATTAGATGAACTCGACAAGATTTGTATACTGGAACCAGTCACAAAAAGACAAAAAATTGAATTAAAATAAAAAAAAACAAATATGTATAGCTAAAAATCGTCTTCTATTTTAACTGGATTAAATATATTAATAAGTATACCATGAGACTTTGTTTTAATTATAATTGTTTTTGAAATTTGTTATAGGTGTATATAATCTCATAGTAACATGAGAACCAAACTTCCTGCATTGAAAACAAAAGAATAGGTTCTTATTGTAATTCTAAGTCGCGGAACTAAAATCTGCATTATCCCTCTTTTACCTTCTAACCTGACCACAACCAGCCCAACTCCGTTATAGCGGAGAAGGACTCTGGGTTGACGACAGTAGTTTTCCAGTACCACCGACTTCGTGGGAGTTATTGATAACGGAGAGCATGAGTTGATGAGCTCTTGCAGTCGACCTGACTTCGTTTGTGGCGGTGCAGTGTATTACCATATGCGTCGCAGTCTGTTCATCCTGGAGACAACCTCCACAAAGTCCACTGTCTGTGGCCCCTGTCTTACAGAGAGAGATTCATTGTGATTCAGATAACAGTGTCCTTGATGAAATCAAAGCCAAAGTCAAAATTCATTTACTCATTAAAATGACAAGGACCACTTTGAAACGTCGTTATCTACTGCCTGTTCCGCGACCAGGCAAGGAAAGCAAGAAAACAAGGCTGGTTGTTCTTTTTTATAATCCTTTTACAAAACTATAGGTACCTACATTTTGATCGAACATTTTCAATCTCAATGAAGACCAATATTCTTAGGTCGTCACGTTTAATTTTTCATAAAGTTTTTGTTGTCGATTACAAGCATAGATATAGCATTTTTTTTTATTACAAAAAAATGATGAGACCCATCGTTCAAAAATATGACGACGGAACGCACTTGGAAGGACTAAATTACCAATAATCCTTTACTTATCGTACAATGTTTCCTGTAGAGCTTAAAAAAACAATGCATCTAATTATAATTAGCGACAAATATGTGCACGTCTTAACATCGCCGTTTTCATTTGATTTAGAGCCGTGTTGTTGACTGGCATCCGGTGGTATACAATTTGCAGCTACGTATATATTTCCGACGCCTTCAATGTAACACTAGATTTATAAATACGCAACTCTAGATCGGTACTCAAAATTGTAACACAATAGAAATACAAGGATTAAGAGACGTTAACAAAAAATGGTTTGAATTATCGGATGAATAAAATAATTCCAACAAATGGTATACAAAACAAACACGCTCACGACTGTCTTCCTCATGGTGGACATCCTCAGATCATCATAGTGAGTAGATCTTTGATGATACCAAGTAGGGGGTAGTCAGAGACACGTCCAAACATTACATTTGGTACATGGCCGCGTTTTGCAAGTTAGCATTCCACGTTGCAAGCCCATCGCCGCTTATTGAAACACTAACTGTTGCCACATGCCTTCGAATATTTGGTTCTAGGGCATGCCGGTTTCCTCACAAACGGTTCGTGGGTTTGAACCGTTCGTGCACCAATATATTGCATTTAAATCTTTTTTTTTAAGGTTCCGTACCTCAAATGAAAAAATGGAATCCTTATAGGATCACTTCGATGTACGTCCGTCTTTTTCTCAGGAACGCGAGGAGGTATCAAGTTGAAATTAATATACATAGGTCCGTACCCTTGGAGCTATAAAAAAACCAAGCTTCTAAGTCAACGCAATAAAATATATTTTATGCGACATATATTTTGATATATTTTGATACTGGTAAATAAATCAAAACATATAGGGTACTTCTTTGACCTAGAATCATGAAATTTGGCAAGAAGCAAGGTCTCCTATACAAGTTATGGAATCATTCATTTGTTATAGGTATCGTTATGTTAAAATATGTTTATGTGATTACAAACTTAAGTTGTACCGTGGTCCGTGACGTATATTGATGTATGGGCGAATTTTTTTTCGACCAAAAAGTTATGTGTATTTTTGTATCCGACTAATCGTTTTGTTACAGTAATGTATGGTGCTTTAAAAGCTTGTACGGAAGCCTCGGTGCGCAAGTCAGACTTGAACTTTTCCGTTTTTTTTATTTTTTTACCACAATCTGCGGTGAGATTGTGTTGTGGTCCATCTGGTGATGGAAGTGACGATGCGGTCAAAGATGTAGCACGTATATAATATGTAGACCTACCTACCTTCGACTTGAAGACTTGAAGATATGATGTGAGTATTGACCACGTGCTCAAACCGGTAAGGCGCCTTAAGAGTGCCATGACGAACGATCTTTGGCTACCTCATTCCACCGACTTCCCAACACCTGGGAGAACCTATCTTCCCAGCGGTTGGGCAGCGAGCTAAATGACCTACCCATTTTCACTTCAACTCCCATTTTTACCAGCGAGACGCTTAAAGGAGCGTTTGCCGCAAAAGGATGTTTGTTCGTTTGTATATTACCATCTCAGAAACGGCTTAACCGATTGAAATGCAATTTTCTTGCAAACGTTTTGTGACGGATTCAAAGGTGGATTCTTGATAGATTTTATCGCTACAAGTCAGGGGGTGCTGCTAATGCGAAATGTCCAAAATAAAACGGCAGACGTGTGTAACTATAGTCATGTAGTTTTTGGAATCGTTTTTTATGACTTCAAGAAACTTTCTAAGATAGGGTTTAACACCACGTTACCAGATGACGCTGCGCTGCAGTACGTTACAAAAAAATATGAGTTTTTATAAAATTATGCAAAAAAAAATTACGTGCCATTTACTACCTGCAAGATACAGAATATCAAATCCAGTAGGTAAGAAAAAAATATTCGTATTCTTATTTCCTTTGCATGTGGTCCTACCACAAAGGGACTAGCAATAAAAACTACCTACACTCGTAAAAATGTTCCACCCCAACACTTTTAAATCAACATGCTCCAAGTATCTTGGGTTTAATCATGTAAAAGTTATGAATATATTTGTTTGCATTGCTTATAAATGCACCTGAAATTATAATGGCTTTGTGTTTAAATATCACCCTCTTTTGGTGTTGCTGTAGTCGGGTAATAAAGTGAAATGGAGCTTGGAATCTCTAGTATGTAAGTACCAACCGTAGTAAGAGTGTATGTCAATTAAACCCATCCCGTTTCTTGGAATAAAGCTTTAGTTTTCTGAATGCGGTGGCCGTAATATTGTGGAGATGTCGTAAGTCGTTTTAAGGATTCCTAAGTAAAATTACGAAAATTTAACTCTTCTAATTTCATGTTATGTCTGGCTGTCCGTCTGTCTGTCCTCGTGTGCACTCCCCAATTTCTCCCTCTATTAAGAATTAGATTTGAACATTTTGTGTTTTCTTAACCCAACAGCAAAACGGATGAAGTGAAATAGTAGAGTTAATTTTTCACTACAAGAAGAGTGGGTGAGTTTTTTTTCTCATGTGTGGGGTATCGTTGAACTGTCTTCTAATCAAACTCACAAAATGGCAATTGCCAAATTCTGGCAGTCTTGTCAATGTCAGAAACATCCATATTTATACTTTTCCAGTTTTATGTTTAAGAAATTTGGTACTTTTCCAAGCCAGAAATTGAGTGCATTTGTCTAGTTCCCTTTGCTTTTTTGCTTGAGTACTTGTAGGACAAGTCTCTTAATCACTTGAACCATTTTTAGTTTGAAAGAATTTTATCCACCATCCAATGAGTTTTAATATAGTTATAACAAGGCTTCAAAGTCGACTGTACAAGGATTGCTTCGTTTTCCTAACATAGGTTATTCACGAATGGAATAACGGACGCGAGAGAGATGACTCATAATTCAGAAGATCTTTATAAAGCCATAAAGTACATGAGGTCTTTAAAAAAAAAAGTTTGCCAGCGCAATGAAGGGTAATTTGCGTAATCATGGACTCCGCCACTGCAGTTTAGTACCTAAGTTGAAATACTTATTTTATTTTATTAAATTTATAACGAGTAGCCTGTAAACGTTAAAAGTTTTGATGCAATGCACCGTGGAACGAAAAACATTTACTTTGATATTGCTTCGTTAGGAGAAGTTCATATTTTTCAGGGGATTTTGTAAACGCGTGGCCGGAAGTGTTATAGCCATTTGTGAGACATTGCTATCAGCGTTTGGATCACTAAGTCAGTTATGTTGTTTGGCAGTGGTCTTTAGATGGCTCAACTTTTTTTACAAGAACCATTCTCAATATGGTTATCAGTAAATACCCCTAAATGTTTTTGGGGAAAATAGATAAATAGAAAATACTTTATCGAACACCAAATATTTCAGCTTAAATAGTACAAACTTGTTGTACAATGGGCGGTCTTATCGCTAATTAGTGCTCTACCAGATAACCTTTGGACGAAACGGACTGTACGAAAGATTACAAGGGGTTGTACGTGGTAACTATGAAAACACTATATTATTATTTTACCTACATAATAACTTAGTTACTACACAGACTCTCAATACAGATTTATTGACCTCTACAACTTCATTGTAGCACAAAATTAACATAAAAAAGTAGTTTAGTTTTATTGCCCTTTCTGTGCATAAATGTATTAAAGCCTTGAATAAATTATGGAACTAAGTTCCTACCAATACTTATAAACTATATCAATAATATATTATGTAGTAAATAATTATGATTACCTAATAACAAAAATTTGTGTCACGCAAAATAGGTTAGTCTAATGAGAAAAACTTGTAACATTTTTGCTAAATGTTGCTAGTTTTATAAAGGAAGAAAACTTTAGTTAAAAGTAGAATACGGAGCAAGCCCTCAAGCTTAAAAGTTATCATCGAATAAAAAAAAAACGATGTGCGTTCAACCGCGAAAAAAATCATAGTTCACGAATTATCACGATCGTCACAATAATGGCCACCCGCGGTGCTTGTCAACTAAAAAGAAAAAGATTATGTTTTTTTTCTTGTAGCAAAGTGTGTGTGTTTTTACGACCGGAGACGAGTGAAATATAGTTCGGGTGCTTCAAGATATTTTGTCCTCAGTCGTAAATCATACAAACAAGTTAGCGACTTAATTACGTGCGCTTTGTGAATATGTCGGGGCTGGTCGAGATTTTTATTGAGTGGAATTGTTTAGTGTGATATGAATAAATTAACAAAGAACTGTTAGTCTGTCAACTTTATCAGACTTTTCAGGTTAGTAGTTGTCGTGGCGGTGACTTGCAGAACCGACAACCACTAGAGCATAAAGGTTCTCGAGTAGCGACAATGAACCGGAAGACGCCGGAAGGATGGAACCCGATTACGATAACGGTCGCAGGAAAACAGACCTATAACAAGGCCTGTTCGTAAATAGAAATCTGGTGAAAGCAGTTCCAAACTGCTTTTGGTAGATTTATATACAATTTGAAATGGAGACTTTAGTGATATTTTGATACTGTAATAAATAATGCTGGTCATTTTTCACACAGCATCATCAAGCCCCAAAGTAATCAGAGCTTGTGTTATGGGAACTACATGACTGATATACTACTTACCTCCATTTTTTTTTTCGTAAATACATACATAGAAAACACCCAGACCCGAGACAAATATTCGCAAATACAAACATTTGTCCCGCGGCGATTATGAACGCGCAACCTTCTGCGTCTCAGGCGGGCCTTCGCCCAATGCGCCACAGAGGTCGTCGAATAAAGCAAATAAGTACATACGTATATTATTTCCTCGATCATTTTCATGGATGATATGGCATTCAATGTAACGTCACTCATCATTGAAGTACTTCGTTTGCGTTAATTGTGTCATTGTGTGATATTGCCTACCTACAGCAGTTTCTCTGCACTGTGATATAAACCATTAGTAACCATTTAGGTACCTTATAAAATAATGCTGGACATTTTTCACACAGCATCATCTAGCCCCAAACTAAGCAGAGCTTGTATTATGGGAACTACATGACATTTATAAACACATACATATTATACATAGAAAACACCAAGACCCGAGACAAATCTTTGCAGATCATACAAACATTTGTCCCGCGGTGGGAATCGTACCCGCAACCTTCTGCGTATCAGGCGGGCCTTAGCCCACTGCGCCACAGAGGTCGTCAATCCTACCAAGGTACTTAAAACAGTTTTGAAAATCGAATAGGTAATAAGTAGACACACATTTCGAGTGTTATTTAATATAAAGACACATTAAAAAACTAATTATAAACTGTTTTTTTTTCACCGTAAATGTCATAAAATCAGTCAGTGACATCGTACTCTGTCCTCAGATTATCAACGGGCATAAACCTACTTAAGATGTAGCCATTCATGAACGAAATATATTGTAGAACGCGGTACTTACGTCATTGTACGTCTTTTATCGCGTGTTTTAATACAAATATAACAAGCGTATCTTTTCAAGTCGCGACCACAGATGATAAAGTACTAGCCTACGTAAGTTTCACTGGAAGACAAGTTCTGTATACCTACGAAAGTTCTAGCAGTAAACTCGACAATGGACGGAATAAAACACGTTTTCGTTGTGTTTTAACTTTGTTTTTATAACAACGCAAACCTAGCGTTGTTATTAAAAATAATCGTTAAATTCTGATAGGACGATTTGGGTGAGGCATAGTTATAGACCTCACTAGATGTCGCTATTAAATCTCACCTTTCTAGATTGCGTTATCAAAGTTTTATTGGTGTTTTTGTAAACAAATTGGTAATACATTCTGAATATGAGACACCTTTTCTAGATCGAGGTTTTCTTTAATAATTCGTACGCTGGCTTAGCACGCAATAGTATATTTCGTGATATTCTATTTCGTAAAACATTAATGCCTATGCAATAATTATTGCATAAAACCATTGGGGGCTAAAACTGACTAGAAATGCTAGTCATATCCGACAAACGCACGCGGTTAGCTTATCGATAATCAAACTCGTATTCGAAATGTATAATCCAACATAGACTTAACCCTGGTATTAAATATTAATAATTATTCTGTGTCCTTCCGATTTTGTATCCCTTTCACTCACGTTGGTTATGTAATATGTTATATTTATTTATGCCCCCCAGACTGCTTGACGGTCCGGAGACTCTCAAAAGCGGATTTGAAATTGAAATGACACAAGGTTGCCGCGTCGAACTCGACTCGCGTTAAAAATATATAAAACTTAACACGTTAAACCAGGTTTTAAGTACAAATGAATTAGGCGAGAAACCATAAAACAACACTGTTTCTTTGAAAGGTGGATGGATGTAACTGACAGCTGCGTCTGAATGGATCAAGATTTTATTTTATAACCGTTTTGAACAAAGACCTACGTGAGAAGGAGTCCTGTTTTTGAAGGATGTATTTTTCATCCAAAGTGAAATCGAATAGATACATGTTTTTACGTATAAGCGTAACAGTAATGTGGGGTTGTTATTTTGATCTGTGGAAAGTGTCATTTTATAGATCTATGAACACTATGGTTACTTATAAATATTATATATATAGTTATTTAACGAAACATTGCGTTGAGTCTTTCTGTTATACAGTATTTGTAATTTCAGATTCAACACAAGAAAACAATGATTTGTTTGGGTACTTCCCTTTGACCTAGAATTATAAAATTTGGCAAGAAATTTGGTCCCACAGCACAAGTAAAGGAAAAGGTCAAAGAATCGTTAATTTTAGTTTTATCACATAACAAAATATTTTATTCCCATTATAAACTTACGTTTGCACTTGGAGAATTGACCGAGACGAGAGATGGGAGATTTTTTTTTCAACTACAATATTAAATTTATCTTTCATTGCGACTTATATTTTAATAGAGCTTTGTTTGGTGTTTTCATATTAACTTGAGTAATGTTAATTATTTTGGTAAATATTCAAGCTTGTACCGAAGCCCAAGTCAGACTCGCAATTGTCCGATTTTGTTTCTGTATAATGTAACTAAATGTAAGACGGTGGGTTCTATAGTAAACGATCCATTACGAAACATCTTCTGGGTCTCCTTTTTAAGATTTCAAGCCCTACAATTAAGCTTATTTTGTCTCATTAAATATTTATGGTGTCGGTAAATATCATTGCTCGTACCGCTCTGAACATAAGCGAGTCGCCGTAGTTGAGTAAGGTTCCGTAGAAATTTTAAGTGGATAATTATAATAATAATAATTTTAATACCTACCTATATTGTATCTCCGACTGGTAATTCACCACTATAACTGAACTGTTAGCAGTTTAAGTTACTTGACTATCCCACCTTCATGCATTGCTGTTTTTTTAGTGTTATGCTAAATAAATGTTCTTCATTCCATTTCACTATTATAGCCGTGGAGTGTAAGCTCAGTAGAAGTTACTCCAACTTTCTTGTAAACAGTCAAAACATCGAGAAAAAATAGCATGTCATTGTCAGAGAGGAAAGAGTCCATGCACGACAAATTTGTCATAAACATTGCAACATTGAGTTGTTTCTGTCTATCCGTAAATATGACCCGAATCTCTTTATGGCCGGAAGTTAAGTACACCAGTCAGTCTTATTAATTATGCTGTGCCAGTAGTCAGATAAGACAACATTTTAATGACTTTGAAAGTAATTTAACTAACCATCATGCTCGCCAGTCAGTAGAAAGAGGTCGCGGGTGGTGCTTCTAAACTTAAATTAAGTAGTCATTTGCAGTTCAAAACTATAGATAGTTCATCTTTCGATATATTTTTTTGTTTAGCAAATTAGTTCGTAAACATAGACGTACGACAAAAAATATGAGTTGCGACTTCTGTGGAGCAGTGGGCCAAGGCCCGCCTGAGATACAGAAGGTTGCGGGTTCGATTCCCGCCGCAGGACAAATGTTGTATGATCTGCAAATATATCGCTCGAGTCTGGGTGTTTTCTATATAAAACAATGTTACATTATTATATATAGAAAACAAAACAAACAAACACGCTCACGACTGTCTTCCCCATAGTGGAAATCCTCAGATACATATTATCTTTGAGGATACCAAGAAGTGGGTAGTCAGAGCCACGTCCATACATTACATTTAGTAGATGCCCGCGTTTGCAAGTTAGATGTTTCCTTCACCGTTTTGATCCCGTATTATGCGCACTAAATTTTTTCGAGTGAAAAAATCCATTGGTGCACGACCGGGTTCGAACCCACGACCTCCGGATCAGAAGTCGGGGTATCGCCCATTAGGCCAACATGGCTTATAATGTATGTATTTACAAAAAAAGTATTTATTTAGTTTGTATCAGTCATGTAGTTCCTATGCTTAGTTTGGGACTGGGTGATGATGTGTAAAAATATTATTTTAAGTAAGTAAATAAGTATTTTAATCGTTAGCATTTGCGTGGAACCCTACACCCCACAGGATCATATTATGAACACGCATCACTACCAAGCCGGCACCTGTTGCTAATGACGGTCGGGACATTGCCGCGGGTAGCATACAGTGGTACAAGACAAGAGATGATAGCCGATACTATTTTTTCAGGCTATAATATAAATTTACTTCAAATAACGGGAAGTTAATAATATATAATAATAATAATGCTAGTCATTTTTCACACAGCTTCGTTTAGCCCCAAACTTAACAGAGCTTGTATTATTGGAACTACACGATTGTTTTTTTTAAGTTCATTATTAAATTTCATCCTAATCCATTTTTCGCCCTTACGGTGGGATTTTTCTTATAAATTATATACGGGACCACCATTGAAATATACAAAATAAAAAAAGAATCATGATAATCAGTGGCTCCTTTTTGAATTAGATTGAAAACTGGCAGAATTCATTTCTTCCTTCCACAAACTCTGTTTTGTCTATTTACAGACATTTTTTGTCTATCTGGAATATTTGGATAATAAAATCAGCACCTTTGAACCAGCACCGGTGGGCGAAAGATACTGGTCCACGAGATATATTTTATTGTTCTACGACTCTTTTTGAGTTACCTTCGGCGAAACCTCTTTCTAAATTGACCAGGTATCTCTTTAATCTAACATCTTTGGGTATCCATATAACGCACCATACTATCCGCAAGCAGTGAGAATCGAAAAATTAAATATGACGGCCGGCAGTTATAAAATTTCACGTGTAAAATGAAGTTTACTATTATTTTATAATTATGCGAATTCTTAAACAGGATTTATATAGAGTGGTTATTTCCTCTATGCTAAGTCTATCAGCCAATGAAAAGCTATTCGTAATTTTTATTTTCGTTTCAACGAAATATGAATAATCGCGCTTCGCTTATGCCTCGCGCATCTATACTTGCAACTTTGTTGCAGTCGAGACATCCACGCACCGATTGTGCCAATCAGAATGCCAATTCAACACGATTACTTTTAATCGATTCACTCATCTTGAATCTACGCATCCAGTAATATGACATGTTTTTATGAATGTTTTAGCGCCTTATTATTATTGTTATTCTTTTTGCCAGAGTTTGTGCATGTTTGTGAGTTTGTGTGGTATAATTTATTACCTCGTAACTCCCAAACGGCTTCATGTATTTAATAATAGAGTTAGATACTTCTACGTACATAATGAATTCATGATGATAAGAGTATTTTTTTGTGGATACTTTCCACAAAAATAAGTATCCAGACATTTGTACCACTCAAGACGTTGGGACATACGTCTTGAGTTTAAATAGTATATCTTTCTCGAAGTGGGCTATTGCGCACCCATGGGGGCCTTCAGTGAGTAATTTTAGGAATTACTAAAAAGTTAAAAAAAAATCATAAAAAAAATCTAGAACGAAATAAGTTTGAGAATCTGTGTTCTAAATCCACTTTCCTCAGGATTGAAGTTTTCCGGTCACTAGAATTTAATCTTTTACTTTCTTACTTGGCATAGTCGAACTGAAAAACTTTCAGAATTATTCGTCTCCTTGAGTTTCTAGACTAGACAAATCGATTTCCCATAGAAATAAAGAGACATTTGTACGGAGACTGTTTTAAGTAAGTACGCGTAAGTAAACATTGGCATAGCTTATAAAGTTAACAGCTTGGGCAAAACGAAAAAAAAATACAGCTTTCTGTTGAATAATAACAATAAGGCTGGACATTTTCACACAGCATCATCTTATCTGATAATATATCGGTACAGAGGTCGTCCACTAATAGAACACACTTCTCTTGCGTCTCTCGGCTACGGCGTAGTAGGTACAAGTACTCATAAAAAAAAGTTTAAACCATTAAATTGAATTGTTTTGTCGAAACGGAACAATTTAAGACATAATTGATCGGTTGGTCCCCTCATTAATCGATCCCCTGTTTGGGTGACAACGTTTATTTGTGTTAAATACACAGTGGACCGCATCCATATAGAATCTAGTAGATTTGGCATTCTACTCGAATTAAATTGGGATATTCGCGATACGTTTGCAGTTTCAAGTTTACGGATTCTATCTTGCAGGTCAATCATCAGATTATCACGTTATTTTGCTCACTCGGGATGGCAGTGTATCGAATAAAAAAAAAAAAAACGCCTACATAAAATGTTTTGGCTAGTCGTGATTCCATAAGATGATGATATTTTTTAAACTTTACACGAAAATAGCAATAAAACTTGACGGGATCATTCGCAACAAAAGAATCATGAAAATCAGTTAACAGTTAGCGAAGATAAGTAACAGCCACACACGATAAAAAAAGCATACAGCCGAATTGAGAACCTTGTCATTTTTGAGATCGGTTAAAAATGACAAAGTAGTATATACAAGGGTTAAGTAGGGACGAGAACGGTGGCTTTTCGGATATGGCCAGTATTTTACTAACCGTGTTACCACAGATTATAATATTATTAAGTAAGTAATAACTATCTGAGTAGCCCAACTGTTCATATTTGAACGTGGCACTATTCCTTGAAATAGTTTAATCAAAATCTATCTATGTAGGGAGTAGTTTCAACGTTTAGAGGTCATAAACTGCTTATTGCCAGGATTTTCGAGAATCGAGGGTTCCGTACCTGCGGGTTTTATGCCCAGACTTTACCGGTAACATTATAGTTCCTGAAAACTTGTATAGGAAATGGAGTTTTACGATCTGGATTTTATTAAATAAGTAGTACTTACTTTAGAAACCTAGCTCTCTGCTCAGAAGTCGGATAAAAAGTACCTTAAGTATCCACTCAATTTGTTTTATTACCTATTCAAAAGGTAGGTAGGTTTTATATTCACAAAAAATGACTAGATTATATAAGAAAACAAATTTGTATTTGTTTTCTTATATAATCTTTTTTTTTTATATTGTTTTTATGTCGAATGATATTTTTTATTCGTTAAATTATAAAATTATAATTATTGTTGTCTTTGAGCTTTGAAAAGATGATTTGATTGTGTTCGTTTGGGAAATACCCAGTTTGCTTATAAAAAATAAGCAATGTCAAAGTTATACATGTGGGGTTTGCATCCAGGTTCTGCCACTGTTTGACAGGCATCAAGAAATAAGATGACACCCAGATTTACCACACACATACAGCAATAAACCAAAACGCGTTTATGTTCTTCACAAAACCACTAAAACTTTCTCGCAGACAAAGCATATTTTTATGCCCTCCCATTTATTAAGAACAAAGAGAGAGAATAGAGATACCGGCAATGTGTCAAAGGATGTCGCGATGCTAATTCTGCATTTTAGTGGGCAATTAAATGCGCCAAATCCGTGTTGCGCTGAACTAAGGCTTTGGTCAAGTCGTAAGCAGAGCGACCACTGGCCTGGCCAGTAGGTGGATTATGTGAAGATGTTGCTCCAAAAACAATAATGAATAACGCCATTACTGTTAGTACTGGTTAGCACCCACGTATTGTATTCTACTGTGTTTTTTAATTGTTTTAACCTTCTTGTCATTTGTATGTGTTTGTATTTGTATGTGTTGAATAAAAAACTATCTATTTCCTTGATAAAAGCTCTTGAGTCGAAACAAAGGAACGAACAAATGGACGGTTTACCTTTGTGTGAAGATAGTACGACGAAAATGGAAATAAAATTGTTCCGGTCGAAAGTCGGTGTAATGAGTGAGATATCTCCAAGGCTTCAAAGCAGTGACATTCTATGAGATATTCCTGTGTCCATGTCTTTCGGCTGATGATGAAACGCAAAATGAAAGACATACCCCACAAAAATTACTAATCAATAATATGTCGTCTCTCTTTTTTTCTCAATTGGAAAATAGTGTGCCATGTATCATCAAAACAATTGTAAATGTGTTTTTTGTTGTGCTTTTTTAGATAAATTTCGCTAACTCGTCACGTTTTGTATTTTAAGATAAAGGTCCATCAGAGCAAACTGTTAAATTTGCCTGACCGTAAAAGTGCTCAGCTTATGACGAATTAATGTCTCAGTGAGAATAGCAATCCATCTCGAAGGTATGACATGACATATAGGCTTGGATAAGTTCATTATGGAGTTTATTTTTTTGAGTAGTTCTATATTTTGTATTCATTTTAGAAGATAACTAATGAACTAGCCAATATGGTGTGTCTTGATTGCCACCAAGGTTACACACCGCTTACTTTACATAACTTATATTGACCCAAAATGAGCCCTAGTAATAAATTTGTAAATACTGCAGCAAGTGTGATTTATTTCGGCAAATTAATTTTGTCTTCAACATCTCTAGAAGAGTCCAAAAAAACGCCAAAATTGCGGCGTTTTTTTTGGACTCTTCTAGAGATGTTGAAGACAAAATTAATTTGCCGAATTTGGTTAAATATTTATCTTCTTCCTTAACCACTTATTCATAATCTACATTGCAATTATAAAATGGATCCGAGTGATTTTAAATATTACAAAAAACTATAAACTACCAACACGGGCTTAAGCCTATTCCGTCCAAGTTTTCTATTTAACCTGTCCGTAACACTATAGATAAATTTAAATACGCAGACAATATTTTATAGCTTATTTAGGTACGTTTTACGAGCGAAGACGGGCGCGGTGGATGAATGTCTGGCTAGATTTTATGAAGCTGGCACGCCGATCTTCTAGAATTGAGATAATGTATCGAGTGGTATATTCGTTGGCGCTTTTATTTCAAGTACTTACGTTATTGTACACGCCAACTTGCGATACCATCAACCAAATAATTCTACTAATAATATTAATGCGAAAGTAGACTTGGATGTTATAATTATTTCTGATAATTGGATAATTGTCGCAACCGATTTGGATTTCAATTGAGAATTAGAATGGGTATATAGTTCTTGACCTAGAATAACAGATACGCTAACACTATTAATGTCCAGGTACCACACGGGCGAAGCTATAGGCAAAAACTAGTAGGTAACCATATAGCGACGGAATTTGTTGAGTAATTCCTGTTAGTTCCTTGAATTCCATCTATGGTTATTGTCGACTGTTACGTTGACTTAATCGATTTCGATAATTTTACAACTCTTATACGTACAATAACCTTTTTCAATGTATGTACCATAATCCCTTTCTCATTTAGACATAAGCTTAACTAGATACTAGGTATGTTCATTCATAATTCATTAAATTTGGTTTTGAAACGAAGACAATATTTCGCCTGTGGAAAATTTTAGCAACAATGGAGACTTTTTTTTTAAAACGTGTCAGTAGAATAGAAATTCAAAAACTAGCGTAGCTATATAGGCCGTCCAATATCTTTGATTCAAAATATTTTTCGCGATTGACGGCCAGGAGAAGCGTTCTTTTTACGAATTTCAAAGTTCATCGACCCGCGCCGAATTACAGTATTTTTCAGAGCGTACCCGTAAGCCGTAAATGTGCTGTAAATCAATACTGTTACTAGACTGTGGGCACAAAGGATCGCTGCAGCGCTCCATCTGCTCGCCAATGTCAACGGTGACGTTTACGCGCGAAAAGTTTTATGATCCACAGACGACGACGCGTCAAACGAACAGTGACGTAATTTGTCAATTTACTTTTATCGATGTTTTGTGTGAGAAATGGGACAGTTGATACCAATCCTAAAATGATACCAAACCACGATAATTTCAATTCTATAACTTTTCTATTTAATTTTATCGTAATATTGCTCTATCATAGATAAAAAAACAACTATTTTCAAATCATAATGCAACAATGATGCCTTAATATCTGTCGGTTGATTCGAGTTTATAAATTGGTAAGTTGAGCACATGTTTATGCAAATGAGCGTCAGTAAAATAGGAAACAAATTAGGTAGGTAAACTGTACACATTAATTTCCTTGCAACATGATTTTGCAAAGTAAATTAATTTGCAAATAATTTATTAGAGCTGTGGTCTTAAATAGAGTAATAATTATGAGGAAATTGATTAGATACCAAAAGCGTAGAGTCGCACAATGACACATAATGTTTGGTTATTCGTTACATAAGAAACTTGTTTATTTTATCGATACAATAAGTGCGGCAAACGGAACGTCCCTAAAGGGTGAGTTTACGATCGTCTCCTCGTGCCCGCGTTTCATTTTGGAATGGGTTTCTGGTTGTGGTAGGTCATAATATTATTCATGCCATTTTCACAGGTTTTTCGTGAAAATAACGATAATGTATCTTTATAATTCAGGCTTCTAGCGCGATAGCATGATGTACTGCTAGTTTTGTTTGGAATGGTTTTAGCAACGATGATCTTGTGTGGAGTTCTGGCGTTTAATGCAATTTGTTATTCGCTAACCAGGTAGATGCAAAGCAATGTCCTTAACCGTAAAATATGTTACTAGTATCTATGCTTCGTTACTTATTAGTAGGTATTTTCTTCTCAATATTCAAAATTTAAACAAGTGATATTATGATGGTGGCCGCACTGCAGGCGCCTATTTTCGCGTCTAGCTAGGAGGTAGACACGAATCAGTGCAGCCGCGGTTTTTAGTGCCAAATGTCTGTCCCACATTATCGGAGGCAAAACCTTCCCCAACATGAAATTATTTAAAAAAAAAAAAAGAACTTCATAGGAAAATTTATTTTAATTTCCCGCCGCCCCGGCCTGGTTAAGACTTCGTAATTTACGAGTGGCCAGTAATAAAAGTTTTTGTTGCGAAAAGCGAGGCGCGCTATAAAATGTTCCGTCCCTTTCTGGCGCGAGTTTACGAGCATGAAAATGCGAGATAGGTGTATATTGCACCGGTAGTTTTATCACCGCATGCAAGTGATGTGAGCGTATGAGGTAGGAAGCTTTGCTAGACATTTGATGGTTTTCATTTAAATTCGATCTCTATCTTGGAAGGGGTTTTTGAAATCCATGTGTAAAAATGTGAAAATATTACCTTTATAGGTTAGCGACATTTACGAAGCGCTTAACCTACTAGATCGTGCCCATAATGTCTGTTGGACGCTATTTTCATACAAACGTACTTACTTCAAATCTCAACTTTAATCAATTTTATTAAAAATATTGATCTCTATAGAACTAGAGCTAGTTTTAGTTTGATTGACCTTTGCTAAGTTTGTATGTACTTAATCGAGAATGAAAAACACAGTTGGTTTAAAAAAAATATGTATATACTTATCTACTTTACTTACATTTACTATATTTTAATATTATTCTAAAATTTCTAGAAATCGCTAAATACTAGTAAAGTTAGTGAAAGTGTGCTTTGCATTAGGTTCACTAATCAGCAACCTGTATTATAGGTCAACCTCTATCTACCACTTAACGGTGTATTAGGCCTTAGCGTGGAATAAATTAGTTAGGGGTAGTATCATAAAAATCACTTAAATAAATGAATTCTAAATAAATAAACGCCCAACAGATACATATTCCTGAGCCCACACTAGGATATCAGGAACTACGATTACCTTGGTACTGCAGATTCTGCAGAGCAGACATTTGTACGGCAGGAGGACGTCAACGTTATAAAGGACGTCAACTGTGTACTAAGCCTTACTTAGCAGTTTGAGTATGCCATAAATAATAGTTGACCCCTCCCCACACACAGCGGCTGCATAATTCACTTTATTAATAGGAACCCTATTGGATAGCGCACTCCCAACGCATTTTATTGGTGAAAACATTATTTTGCTGACCTAGCAAGATCAAGTTTCTAAGTGTAAAAAGATTTTAAGAGAGGCTTTAGAAGATTCCCTATTAAGTATTCATAGTATGTGGTAATTACACCAATTAAATCCCTTGTAAACTTTCGTACAGTCCGTTCCATCCAAAGGTTGTCTGGTAAAGATCGCTATTTAGCGATAAGAGCACCCATTGTAAAACACTGTCAAATTTTGTAGTACTTCATCAAGCGGATGTGTTATTTGGTATGCAATCAAGTATTTTCTGTCTATCTATCTATTCTGGTAAGTATAATGTGTATTCTACCTATAGTATAAACATAAAGTATGTGTATACACCACTTAAACTCCTTCTAATCTTTCGTAGACCTAATATAAGGTGGAGAGACGAGATTGATGACATCGATCATCAATACCACTTATGAAGGCATATAGTGTGGTCTCAAACAACAAACAATAATGGAAGAATTATTTTCGTAGCCCAAACACTTTTTTGCGGACACCCTAGTATTGCATGTAAAGCGGTGGTTGTCATACTTTTTAAATTGGTGCACCCTCGTGCGGCGTATTATTAAATATGTCCGATAATAGTAGATTGTTCAAGAGTCTGTAATGAGCTATTCGATAGCAGGGAGGCTATAGAATCGAGTGTGAATGGGTTTTAGTCCCGAGTTAAACATTCTACTTTTCGACAATATGTAGTTTAGTAAAACTTCTAGACATTTCGCGAAAATACCATCGGCATTGGTACGCCATCTCACAGGGAATCCTGTTATTATATAATTAATCATTAGAATTATTATATTATTACAATAACACAATTCATTTTCACTTGGATCCTAACATAGTGTGGGCACTTTAATTATTACTAACCACTGCCCACGGCAGTGAACACCCTTTCAGTAGTTTTTGAGTGAAAGAGTAACAAACATCCATCCTCACAAACATCCGCGTTTATAATAGTAATAGGAAGGACTGAAGTCGGTTGAGAATAGAAACGTCACGCTCAAAGAGTTGTCATGCCAACAGATTATGATTTGTCCTTACGTGTAATTATCACGAATAATCACCGCGTTGAAGTCTCGCTCAATAACTTGCAGACAATGTAAACTGTCGTCAACATTCATTCATTACAAAATTGTTGCCGCCCTACTTAATTATGAATTAGACGGCATATTTTTAAAACCACATGACTGATTGATTGCTCAGGCAGTCATGTGGTCATATTCAGATTTATTCAAATCAGAAAATACAAATGTGGAATTTCAAAGAGCTCTCAAACTCAGAATTCTGATTCCAAATTTTCTCCTTGCTTTGAGAAAATCTGTAGCTGGAAAAACGCAACTACATCCCTATTGGTGTCGATGTACTATGGTTGTGTTGAGTCAGTTTGACGTGCGAAGAAAAAGTTTTATTTATATGACCCACACGTGTGTTCGCTTTAAGCGACTGGTTTTTTAACCAGTTGTAAGTGACAATATAATTAACGTAGGTACCTGTCGCGGCGCGTCGCTTCGCTAGAGATGCGCCGGTGGCGGTGACGGGCGTTGCGTTGTCAACGGCAGCGGCAACAAGTGAGGGTAGTCCGGTGCGAGCACGTACCGCGGTGAGCAGCACATTGAGTACGAGGAGCCCTTGCGCGCCTGCAGCTCCAGGAGCGAGCAGAGCGACCGCTCGTACAGCCGCCATTGGTGGACCACCCAGTTCGCTACAAAAGACAATACGTTAGAGTAGGATGTGGCGTTTTCGTAGCTATAGCTGCAGTAGCGTTGCCAATTGCAGTGCAATTATACCATGCATAATACATACCTGCTATCCTAGTATTGTACTATTATTCTAATACTATCGTATTAGACAATAATACTCTGGACAAGGCTTCGCCCGCGTAGTATTATGTGTTATTCTAGCTCACGAACAATACCAGTTCCAAATTTTATTCAAAACGATTCAGTCGTTAGGTAGATTATTAATAAATATCCAAATATCAGTAGCATAGAATTATAAGCCTGTTCGACACACCACATCAGGGCAATGACCCACCTGAACCATTTTAAAACCTTAGAGATTACATTGTTTACAAATCGGTTTGTCGCTTTAATTTAAATAAAAGTAACTTATCATCTGCAATCAATGCAACCTCATGATCCTCCCTCACAAGATGGTGTAGAGAAGTCACTAAGAACAAAAATGGTCCATTAATTGATCCCTGCGGTACACCCATAGTAACCAGAGAACGCTTTCCATTCACGTCAACTCTTTGTACTCCCTTACTTAAATAGGAAGTGAGAAAGTCCCCAATACCATAATGGTGTAGTTTCCTGATTTATGTGTCGTGGTCTACGCAATCAAATGCCTTGGACAAATACCAAAAACCGCCTAATGCGTCATGCAGGAACCGCTTAGGCATCAAATATGTGCGATACTAACTCAATACCAGCATCAGTGGTTGAGCGACCCTTAGTAAAACCGAATTGTTTATGCAGTAAATTATTTAATTTGAAATGTCTATACAGTTGATTTAAATTCGTTTTACAAAGAATTTACTAATGTAGGAAGTACTGAGATAGGTCTAAAATTACGAGGGTCAGAACAAGTATCCGATTTGAAAAGTGGAGTTATTTTACTGTGTTTCATTAAATCAGGGAACAAACCACAGTTAATACACTCGTTAAATATTAAAGCTAGTATTACCAAGTAAATGATGCATTATGAGCTAATAGTGTTATGCGTTCTACAATAAGTACCTAGGTCTTTTTTATTTAAGTTGAATTGAGTAATTAAATTATGAACATGGTTATTTGGTTTAAGGAAAATCACAAGAACAAGCGAGAAGTCGCGGGGATCGAGTTCCGCCGAGGTAGAATTTTTGAGAAAGTAATCTCGAAATCCTAAACATGCTCAGAATGAACTGGATTTTCAGATACAAATAAAAAAAAATATTTCTGTCAAAATGTAACCTACTTTCGGTTTCACAGTACCTAAAATATATTAAAAATACTATATCATATTATTCACTTTCAGACACTCGCTTCTCTCTTTACCTAAAATTGTTAGTGTCCAATCCTCAACAATAATTCTTACCTACTACTTAGTCATAAATATATGTTACCTATCTAATTATGTGCTTGCATCTCATCACATCATGATGTCCGGAGGGGTATGCATACCATACAGATTCTAACCTAGTTTGGGTACCTATGTATGTTTCTCCAATCTGAATTGTAACGTTTGTCGTTTAATAAAATTATTATTAGAAATAGAAATATTTATTTTGTGACATAATAAAGTGTTACTATAATATTATTTAGTATAAAATACGGGATACAAAGTAAAAAGGAGGTAAATACTAAAGATACGCAGACGGTCAATCGTGTGACACTCATCACATTCCTAAAACAATTCTAAATTGAGAATAAACGTTGTACAATAAACGCCATAATATGATCAGGCGTTTATCGTTCTTCATATTTGTACATGAAACTATTTCCAGCTACAAAATAAACTTTCCAAATGATTACCGAAATAAGGAAGCGAATAAAACGAACTAAGCAACAAGTACGCTACAATGTTGCACATTCGATATTTAAATTGTGAACTAATGTCACTATCAAACTATTATAATTCTCATTGCTACACACCCACACAAACACACGAAACTGTCCCTTTAAAATAAACCCTTCTATCCGACG
The DNA here is from genome assembly GCA_961405105.1 of Perizoma affinitatum. NCBI lineage: Eukaryota > Metazoa > Arthropoda > Insecta > Lepidoptera > Geometridae > Perizoma > Perizoma affinitatum. Next base: position 7,895,898 of record OY560205.1, on the reverse strand, counting down.
CAACAGAATGTAGTTTCCAGTAGAGTTAAATGTGTTTATGACGTTGTTTCATGTGAATATAGTTTCTATCAAATACAACTGCCAAGTCATAAGCGGTCTACATACCACGTGCCGCTTTATTTATACGTATATTGATACGCGCCAGTATAATCAGGCATCTCTGACACGACCTACGAGGACTGTTTTAATTCGTTACGAGTATGATTAGAAGGGTTAGGAAGGTCAGATTACAATGGTTGTATTTATGAGATGGAGAATAGGAAATTGTTGTCATATTGTCGTGTGAGGATTTCTAACCGATACGATTTTTATCTGTGGCAGTTCAGCTTCCAGACATATTTGAGAGTAGTGAAAGTCATTAGAGCTAAATTATGACATAGTGATGTTTCTTTATTGTATTGATGGAATCTCACGTGTGTTTGTTGTTCTTGATTTGTTTAGTGTAGGTAGACCCTAAAAGTGTAGAAAGTCGCACTGAGGGTTTCTTTAAACTGTGGCCTGTGGAGATCTGTAGTGTGTAAACTGGCACGGTGTATGATTGCGACGGAATCCTGTCTAAAATATGTCATTTAAAATGTCCTTGAAGTTTCATAGCTCGAAATTTTAATAATTTCAAGATAATAGAATAAGATAAAGCATTTTTTCTATAGAGAAAATCGTTTGTACCGAACTGTAACATGTCACATCTAAGTCATGGAAACAATATGGCAGCCAAATTTCTGACAAGTGTCATAATGTCAATCTTTGGACCTTTCCAAATAATAATTACCAAGATAGGTAATTAATTAAATTATTTTTCAACTTTCAATCAATTTGTCTGTTGTATTTTGACCTTACTGTTTACATTGATAGCACAATCGTCTTACAAACTAAAGGACAACCTTTTCTTTGTGGCCCGTTATCAGCAATTCGAGACAGTAAAATTATTATTATAAACAATCACACCGTTGTCCGAGGGTAAAATAAAGCTAATTTATTGAAGTACAATGTTGTTGATAACGTTTCATGAAATGGTGGTTTTAAAAAAAACTAATAGGAACTTTCCTACTTATTTTTTATCTGTGGCAGTATAGTTTGACGAGGACAATATTTAAAACCAACAAACTCGTAGTTATCTATTATTTAAAAAAAATGTTATTTTTTTCGAATAATAGAAAAATCTTTGTCGCATTAATAAAACTAATAATAATAATACTGGACATTTTCACACAGCATCATCGTGCCCCGAACTAAGCAGAGCTTGTATTATGGTAACTATAATGCTTGCATCCTTTTTTTTGTAAATAAATACATATTATAAGTTCATAGAAAACACCTAATATTTGCAGATTTATTAAATATTTACAAACATTTGTCTCGCAGCGGAAATCGAATCCGCAACCTTCTGCGTCTCAGGCGGGCCTTCGCCCGCTGCGTCACAGAGGTCGTCAACATATTTTTAACATATAATCTATTTTTTCGTTTAAGTTTAGTAGGTACTTAGCTGCAATCTGTCCAGGTACAGAAAACGCGAAAATGGGATTATTCTACAGAACTGAATACATGCAGTGCTTATTATTCAAAGACGCATGTCACGTGTAAATTATTATGCTTATCGCAAATTGTTACACATGAAGCAAAAGGTCGCAGTCACAGGTTTAGTAGTGCAGTCTTCTATATTATTTATTTATTTATCTAGAACGAGCTCGAATAAGTTAGTCTATGGTGGTGTCTAACGTATTTGACGTTAGAAAGATGTCAAAACGTTGACCGTTTTGACAACTTTTCAATCGACTTCAAAAAAGGAGGATTCGTGTGTATGATTATCTTTTGTGTGTAAGTAGTGCTGTCTTCTATATTATTTGTTTATTTATTTATCCAGAACGAGCTCGAATAAGTCCTTCTATGGTGAGTTACACAAATACGTTATAAAGATGTCAAAATGGTGACCATTCCGACAACTTTTCAAGTGACTTCAAAATAGGAGAAGGTTCTCAATTTTTGTGTATGATTATCTTTTGTGTGTAAGAAGTGCAGTCTTCTATATTATTTAGTTATTTATCTAGAACGAGCTCGAATAAGATAGTCTATGGTGAGTTACAAATACGTTAGAAAGATGTCAAACCGGTGAGTTTCGACAACTTTTCAAGCGACTTCTAAAAAGGAGGAGGTTCTCAATTTGTGTGTATTTTACGAATAACTTCGCCAATTGAGAACCGATTTTAATGGTTCTTTTTAAATGGGTATTTCGAGGGTGGTCATATAAATTACCCCTACGGGTGAAACAATGAGGGGATGAAAATGTTATATTGGACTTTGTATAAATTTTCCGTTATTCGAAGGTTTTTATTATACTATGTATCTTGTGGAAATTCTATCGATACGACCAACGCTTTGGCATGTTTTAACTCAGTATAAACACTCTTGTATCTAGTTCCGTGATGACACATCCGTTACATCACAGAACTAAATCACGGCAGAGGATGTTAACTTTGCAGCCTACTGTCACTGCTTCCTATTTTGTATTGATGTTGTGGCTCAGAATGTTGGGACACAATATTATAACACTATCCAAAATAATGTACGGCAATAAATTAATTTGCCTTCTATAATTGTAAGTTTAACGGGTCTATATCACGTTTACCTTTTTTTATTATTTTCCCGACGTTATTGCAACAGCCGTGATCACGGCTGTTGATTGTCAGTTTGCCTCCTTTCTATTTTTCATTGAAGTTGTGGACCTGTGTATTTTATGGGTAGGTATAATCAAATCAAAAACATATAGGTTTCTTTTAAACTTATTTGATGCTTCATTGGGAGGGAGAGCTTAACAAGTGGTCTTGACAAGTACAATTCTTTGATTTTCTGAGACGTCGAACGATAATTACAGTAATCTGTTCTGGTTTTCTGTAATCGGTAAGAAATATTTATGAGTGGGTATACCTTTTTAGGCATTTAGATACGTACCCAGATATGTAAGTATTTCTCTGTTATATAACATAATACTGTTTGTAAACGTGATAATAAAACACTTATCTGTCAGTCACCGTGTTGTCACTTACTCCCGTACTTAGTACCTATACACAAGCATTATGCACAATCATTATTAAAATTTAATCAATAATTTCATAAAAGTGTGATATTAGAGTAGGTACCTATCCGCCGAGGCGCACTGACTTCTTTGATAACGATGCTTTAATGAGTCTTACCGTAGTCCCATTGGCTTGAACAATCAATAGAGCAACGGGTATTAAAAGCTTAATGTTTTATACCCGGGGTCCTATTAAAATTTAAACATAGGTACAACGGGAAATGACTCGCTATTTTACCACCAGTCTACTCAAAGAAAACCTCAAAATGAATGAAAGGTTCACGCAGACTCCGGCAAAACAGTGACAAAAAGTGAAACGCATCTCCATAGCAACAGACAGGTACGAAGCCGCCTCGAACAAATTGTATCCATTAAATTTTCCACAACTCTGTCGGAGGAACGAACTGCAACATTGTAAGCAACACCTTGACACCGTAAACTTGTACTAGATTGCACTTAATTGCATAACTGTACTGACATACTCACAGCTGGTCAGAGATGGCGGTTGTATCGCCTTTTGTGAGACAGAAACACTTTTCTAATGGGTATATGCTTAGGTGTCAGGTACACGGAAAAGGTGACCTATCGTTTCCCAAAACGAAAATGATTTACCTTTTACCTGCGCCTTTTTTTTATCAGTTAACTGATAATACATAGCAGATCATGAAAAATTTGTCCCGTCGCGCTATTGAGGTCGTTGTAACGTAACGTCAGAGTTAAAAATGTTTAAGATTTTATTTTTAGAGTATAACGTAAGAAATTAAAAAAATAGGATCGTCTGTCCATCATTATTTGTGTTTTTTCTACGGATCCTTAGCGCGTTTGCCGTTTTATTATTATTTTGCGTGAAATGCATTTGATTTATAAAATATGTAATATATGTTTATGCCAAACTGTTAAAATGATTCATGTAAATTCTGTTGATGTTCCTAAATAAATAAAAATCTAAAAACTGTCCAAAACAAACAACGAATTTATATATAAAAAAATATAAGTACTGAAAAACAATATAACAAAACCTTTCAAAACCCTTTGTTGGAACTCCCAAACCGTACACTATTTCAAATCTACTAGGAATATATATTATAATATATATTCCTAGTAGAATATATGTAATAATAATATATTATTATTATATATTTAAGATGAAGGGCCACCGCGTCAGTATGATCGGGCAATAATCCCTTGATTCATAATCACTCGCTAACTTTAGCACCGTGCTAAAAGTTGCCAGCCTCTATCATTTGTTTAGTGTTAGAAAAGGACAGGGCTAGATTTAGCGACTCGCTACGTTAGACTCTTCAAGTCTTTAGTTTATCACTAACATATTCGCGTATTTACGCATCGTGTTAAAGTGACCACATAAAGGTTAGAATAGGGCTCTTAAAAGTTGTGTTGCAATTTGAGCCGCTCGCGCTGAAATATCATCGCTCCACAACATCTCTATATTAGATTATCGTACAACCATGTGTTAGCACTCCCTGACAATGTTGCAGGGCATCGAAAATAGATGCATAGTATTTGCGTTGAACGTGATACATTCTGATGAGGAAATCAATTTGACGCGATTTGGCAAAGTTCTGGTATGCCATACTCATAATATTATACGTTTTATATGTTTTTTAGTGGTCACATCTCCCAACTGTTTATTATACTACTAGTAATAATATAAATGTGAAAGTATAGATGGTTGTTTAGAAGTTTATTGTTAGGAATCTCAACTTTAATATGTCTATAGTTCGTAGTATAGAATAACTCTCATTTTTTCACTATTTTTATCTCATCAACAGGCGAGCAAAGCTGTGAGTAGAAATAAATAAATAAATATAAATAATTAATGCCGGAAATTTTTGCACACAGCATCATCTAGCCCCGAACTAAGCAGACTCCATGACTGGTATACTACTTGTATACTTTTTTTGTAAAGGCATACATATTATACATAGAAAATACCCAGACCCGAGACAAATATTTGAAGATCATACAAACATTTGTCCCGCGGCGGGAAGAGAACCCGCAACCTTCTGCGTCGAAGTCGGGCTTTCGCCCACTGCACCGTCGTCATAACATAAGCTAGTTTAGTTTATGTTATGAATATATATAATATTCTGCACATCTTTAGTATATTGGCGTATTAATTCATATCTAATATGAGTATAAAATAAGAACCAAAAAGCGTGCCAAGCTTATTTACGTGTTAAATGAACGTCGTCGTCACTTAACATTGTAATGAATTCACATTCAAGATATTAACACTATTAATTAAGACTTAATTCTCCAGTTAGGGTACCAACCTATAGAATAGAATAGAATAATCGCTTATTGTCGGGCGTTTCTTAAGATTTACGATTAAGCAGTAGGTACCTACCTATGTGTAATTTTTTTCACATTTGCCTAAGGGTATAAATGTGGTAAACCTTGATATGCCAGACATATTTACAGATTTATAGCCATTCAATTCAATTGATTTACCATTTTTGAGCTTTACCAAGGGCAATGTAATAAATTAATATAAGTTCTTGTCTAAAAATATATTTTTCATCCAAACCTTTTATTTAATTAATAATCGGAGACTCGAATTGACCAAAATGTATCTAAACCCTATCGAGGTTCCGTCGGCTTACTTCAGTCCCGGGGCTTATTTCTTTAAAATTACAGGTTACTTACAAAATAAGAATGTATCTCCCGTAGTAACCTTGTTACTATGTATTAGTTTGCAAAGAGAATGAAACTGGCGCTACTATCAGACTTCCCCTGTTATACACATTCCTTATCTTGTCTATTCTTGTAACTCCACACATCCATCTCAACATTCTCATCTCAGCGGCATACACTGTTCTTTCATTCGTCCCTTTGATGGCCCAACACTCAAATCCATACAATACCATAGGTCGTTTTATAATCTTCCCAAGCTTATGGACATTCGTGGTACCTGTGACCTGTGCTATTTCAAATATCTCACATTTTTTCTATCCTTTACTATATGTGAAATATATCTCGTGAGATAGATCTCACCATCCGTTGTCCCATGTCCAGGCATAAATCTGAATTGTTTCTGGGTCACCTCACTCTCCTCTCTCATTCGTCTCGCTATCAATTTCTTCCACACCTTCATGCTATTTGACATGAGCTTTATTCCTCGATAGTCTGTACATCACCTTTATATTTATAAGTATGCTATGAATACTTATAAAACAAAGCAATCTTTTAATTTTTAAGCATGTTTGGTATATGGTATTTTTCGCAAATTAACATGCTTGAAAAATAATAGAAATGCTTTTTGAACTGGGGCAAATTAGTAGGTAATTCAAATTTAGTGTTTTTTTTTTAAGTAAAACAGATCACAAAGCAAATGTCGTAATCTAACACTTTTAACCTACCTACATATTCGAGATACAGTCGTGACTTATGTATGTTAGTATGTAAACAGAACGCACTCCTAAAATAAAAAAAAGAAAGGTTACTTAGCTGTCAAACATGTTGGTCCATTAAGCGTCCCTGACATACCTACTCGTACCAACAGTGCCATTTTATCACGGGTTTAGGGAATGATCCCAGCATGCAAGAAATTATAAAGATTCTTGACATTATCGGCAAACACCAATGGCAATGACCGTTTACATTGAAACATCGTGATATCAGCGCAGCGATGTTACGCAATGAATTACGGCAACATTCAGTAGGGCAATGCGACAATGTAGCGGGACCTTGACATTGAGTGTTGCATTGCAACAATGTTAGGTGCACAACACACGAAGCGGCCACGATTAAATTTTTGTGTTGCCAACTCAACTAAGAAGTAGATTCAACAACTTAAATCATACGTTTTATATGCGTCTTTATCGCGTTTACCTTTTTTTATCCCGATTTTTTAACTGCGTTGCAAAAGACGTATTCACGGCTGTCATAACTTTGTCATAACGCGAATGTCAATTTAACGTTTCATTCTGTGAGCGTGAAGTGTTGTAGCAACCGTTTTAAATACGCATCGAATATTTAGATTTAACTTTTGTTACTTTATGTTTGCCATAACATACGCCGATGTCATAAATGAAACGAGTTTCGAAACGGCATAGTTATCCTACTGTTAAGTGTCCCACATGAATAAGCTAGATGGCAACACTTAATTTGAGGAACATTGTCGCACCAAAACAAACGAGTTGAATGAGCGTCTGTGACGCGGCGAGACGATCACGAGACGATCACGTCACGACAATGATGTGTTGTGACTGCCAAGTTAATTTGTAAGTAGGTTATTTAAATAGTGATGTAGAGATTTACAGAGATAATTAGCTAGCATAACGTAATTAGCGTACCATCATATTGTAGTGTAAGTACAATGAGCATTTTTTTTTTCCATTTAATTATTTAAATGTTTAGATCTGTGTTTGCATTTATGCCCCTCTCTATTGCTCCCCCCTTTTTATCTCATTTCATAATTTCAAGGAATAATGCATTTCAAAATATTCAGAGTAAATTATATCCGTCATTTAGAATCACAAATAATTAGGTATAAGATAGATAGATAGATAGATAAATCATTTATTTGCAACTACTTCTTAATAAGTTATATAACTAAGATGGTTACAATGTTGATGAGGTAAGTAGCTACAAATTGGGATAGGACTCAGCATAAAGCGCCGCAGACCTGGTGTAGGTAAGTAGCGCGCTGATCTTCCGACCTCTCCCAATATCAGTAACCACTATGCTGGTTTTTGTGTAGGTATAGGTATATATGTAAAACATTTTATATTTGTATAGGATGTATATTCAGTTTGCGAATGTATATTAATCTACAACTTGAGCTTTTTCATTTCATATCCCATTTTGGCCTTCTGTACCCACTATTTTTTGGTTTCATATATTGCGAAGACTAATCTTTTTTGTATGAATTATCAAAATCGGTCGACACGTACGAGAGTCAAGAGTACCGAATTGGGTGAACGTCTTAATCGGTCACAAAATCTCACTAGGATTAAATGTGTCGTAGGTATCAGGAACTACAAGTGTGTTACCACAACACCCAAACCCAGAACAATTTCCAGATCATACCATTCGTTCTTCAGCAGGAAACCGAGACACAAAGCTCATCTGGAGTTTGGAACACTTGCAACGGCGTAAGTGTTCCAAATTTGAATTATATCTTAATCAGTGTGATCTTATACAGATATAAACATTTGTTTATCCGAACGATGTTTAGTTTTCTACTGTTGAATTTGAAATTATACATATCAGAGAGACGGTAAATCAATTGTTTAAAAATCTTTATAAGTTAGGCCCTTCCGTCTGGTAACGTTCAGAAATCGGACAGTAGTATCGCAAAATCGTAAGATGTAAAGTGCGTAACAAGTAATACACGATGCAGGGTCGTCGTCCCCATACTTTGTAAGGACACCTTGAAACCGATACGACAAAGGCTTTTGTAAAAAGCCTTTGTAGGCTTTTTTAGAGTTTATGATTATCTTCGAAGATGGGTTTATCGTGTTATGCGACGCTTTTTACAATATAATTAAGACTATTCTATTTTCATTTTTTTAATGGTCAGTAATCATTGGATAATTTTGTTTAACAAAGCACATTTCAATAAACCTGCTCAGGATATGTCATGATTTTAGGTTCTGAAGTTGCATGCCTCATTCCTAGAATTCATACAAAACCATATTTTTAAATAGGTTCCTTCTTTTTGGTTAAGATCTTGAAATAACATTGGTTCGTTTTATTTATTTTTTACCAATGAATTACTGTGCTTGGCCGACAGGGTGTCATGCGACGTAGTAACCCTAATCAGTATGGGGGTATTGCCTCAAAGTACACGCGTCAAACCCGTAAATAAATACTATAATTTAACATGAATTTTACACTTACGGCCAAACACAGAAAATGAGGAGATGTTGCAGCCTGTGGCATAAGTGGTGTCTAAGTTATTTTTATTTAAGTAATGGTGATTACATTTTGTATTTAGTTATTCTTAATTTAAAATAAATAATGCTGGTCATTTTTCACACAGCAACATCGAGCCCCAAACTAAGCAAAGCTTGTATTATGGAAACTACATGACTGATAATACTTATCAAATACTTTTTTTTTTTATTCCTACATATTATAGATAGGAAATACCCATAATTAGGTCGTCTCCATAGCGTAAATCGTTATGCATTTGTGCCCGTTCTGTAATAATAGTCAGGAATATATCCTGATATAGTATGTTGGATGTTTTAAAAAAAATAAACGGTAACATTTTTCGTAATTCAAAAATTCCACGATTGCTATTAATTAGTAAATTATAAAGTTCAGACCTCCTTATTCTTGCGGTGCGACAAATTGTTTACTCATTCATGATATATTTAATATACTAATTACTTATGAACATTATTTAAAACTTGTTTTGTCTATAAAACAGTATACTAGATAATGCCAGTGTATAGCAATAAAATTATAAATGATTCTTAAATGGAATAGAGAAATACGAGATTTTAGGCGATCATAGAGTTTTTTTTTATTGAAATGGATTTAAAATAATCGCATAGGCACTAGTTATGGATGATAAAAATTTATTGATCTCTCTTTAATGCTAATTTCTAAACCACCCAGACCGATTGACATACCTAATAATTGACCTCATAATATAACATACCTACTATATATAAGCTATACCTACTCTCAAAAATCTTATATGTGTTACTTACATATACCTATTGGGTAGAACGGAGCATATGTTTTGGGTTGAACGTTTAAAAATAATATTGGGTAGAAACATTGTGGGTTGAACGGGGATAAATATTCGTCTTTAATGAAAATCTGAAAAGAGTTTCAAAGTTCGGACATCTCGCTTCGCTCGATCAATTATTTGTAACCAGAACAGCCCAGAACAGGTTTGTCCGTTTTCAGGTTAAGAAATGCTGAACCAATTATATTTTGCACGTGTAATACTCCTTCTGTACGACTTAATGCATTGTTAATGTAATAATTTGCAAATCATCTTTAACCTATGCAACCTTAGATGCATACTAAACCTTTACCTTGAATGTTAGAATCCATTATTATGTACCTAGTTAGTATTACTATTTCAGTGTTTATTTATGTGCGTACATATTATTTATTTATTGTTTATTTATTTACAGGCGCTGAAAACGGTAAAGGTTTTACAAATGCAATGTGAAGAAAGTGGCATGTTCTAGAAACAAAATTATTGATGGCAAGTGCCATTGGTTAGTCCTATTAAATAATAAACGCGAAAGTTTGTGAGGATGGATGTTTGTTACTCTTTCACGCAAAAACGACTGAACGGATTTTGATGAAACTTTACAGTAATATAGCTTATACATCAGAATAACACATAGGCTACTTTTTATCCGGATACCACGCGAGCGAAGTCCTTGGCAGAAGCTAGTATTTTAATATACCGGATTGCATTCTGTCACGTGGAGTGCTTATAAGCATGCAATAATGGGGGGGGGGGGGGGGGGGAATGAAGTCCTTACATACCTACAAAGTAGTAAAAAACTAAAGTAGACTGAGACACTTTTATAATATAATTAATAAAACGCTCTACAAAAACATATTCGTACATTATCTAGATCCCAGAAAAGGATTCTCTGTGTCGAGGGTATCAGGAACTAAGAGTACAAGCAGACAAACAGCGGGAATCGAACCTCTTGCACCGTAGCCGGCTACTTGCCTGCCGCGCCATCGAGGTCGTAGAGTTGCTATGTTAGTTGTAAAAAACAACAATACCATTTGTAGCATTATCTTTAATACAAAGGTTTCGTTCCTTTGTTATGATGTGTAAAGTTGCAAAGTCAATAGCAACACTTATATATTGTAAAAACAAATACAAACTCTACAATATTTACTCGCTGCTATGGCCGTCACGAGCTTCTCATTTAGTCAAAACTAGTTTTACCTGAAGAATTGTATCGTTACAATTCTTCGGACATGACAAATGTTTGTATGATCTGCAAATAATTGTACGGCAGGAATCGAAACGAAACCTTCTGCGTCTCAGGCGGGCCTTCGCCCACTGCGCCACAGAGGTCGTCAAAAATTATCATGTTTAAAATTCAAAAGAAATTTGTATTCACGAAGTGCTGGCAAAAAGCAAAAACTCTTTTCACTCATCATCATCTAAGGCGCTACAGCCGCGAGTGGGCTTGAGCTGGTCCAGTAAAATTCTCCAGCCGGGTCTGTCTTGGGCTTTTTCTCTCCAGCCTTTAGGCTACTTTTTATCTTTTTAACTCCAATTAATTTCATGTCCCGCTCTACGCCGTCCAGCCACCTGAGTTTGTGCCTGCCACGGGGTCTCTGGCCATCGGGTTTGCCTCTTAAAAGTCGATACGGTGCTCTTGCGTCCTGCATTAGTTCCACGGAGACAACAGACTTTAACTTTACTACATCCGGTTCTTGGAACATGTTCGTGGTTGTATCTGATTCTCCAGAATTCACCTTCCAATACGGCACCGAAGATGCGCCTCAATATTTTTCTTTCAAACACGAGTAAGCTGTGTGTGCACAGATTTTATCAGGATTTTCCCGCTCGTTTCGATGTTTGAATCCCGGATGCATTTGTTTAGTGCTATATTAAACAGCAAACAGGAAAGTGCGTCACCCTGTCAGAGTCCGTTAAATATTCTGAACGGACATGACGTATCCGACTGTATCTTCACCACGCTTGCAGAGTTCTCCAGCGTAATAGATACTAGCTTTGGCGGTATACCCGTCTCGATCATTGCCCTATAAATAAATTCCCGGTTGATATAATCATATGCTGCCTTGAAGTCAACAAAAAGATGGTGTGTGTCTATGTCGAATTTAGGGATTTCTCTAGAATTTGTCTTAATGAGAAAATTTGGTCAATTGTTGATCGGTTTGGTCGGAAAACGCATTGATATTCAACCAGCTTTGGTTAAGATATGGTAAAACTTTGTCAAAGATAATCCTAGAATAGATTTTGTAAGCACAGTTCAGTACAGATATACCTATATAAAAACTCTTTTCACTGTCCTTCAATCGAATCAACCCGCATGACAACGACCATCAATACTAATTAGGACTGTTTACAAATAAGCGGATACATATATTTGCAGCCAAGCAGTAATCAAAAGCCCGTAGACACGAAAGCATGAAATGAGGCGCACTGAATTCGTTCACAACACTGTTTCTCTCACCAATATCAATAGGTTATTTTTATGGCCACACCTCCTACACCTCAACCTGATCACTGAACATACAAGGTGACCAAGAAAGAACCGGTGACAAGACGAAGATAAATCGCGAAAGTTATAAAAATACTGTATCTTACCATTCGTAACCGTTTCAGTTTTTTTTTGGATGTCCATATTCTTAATAGACATTTATTCATACAACTATGTACAAGTAGGTATATACAAAAAATACAGATGAAACAGCTAGCTATCTAAAGACCGTTGCAAACGATCTATAGATAGCTCAACTGATCCTAACTATTCTTAATTATGGACATCCTCAGATACATAATCAGTGATCTTTGAGAATCGGTGAGATCAATGAATGAACATTACCACACATTACTTATGAAAAATGCCAGCATTATGCAAGATTTTATAACCTAAATAAAACAAAAAACGGAACACGCTCCCAACTAATATATTCCCCATGATCGACATCAATGGACAATCCATAATACATTGATATTCAGGGCATCTTGGTATCTACCAAGTAGGGGGTCGTTAGAGGTACGTCCAACATTACATTTTGCACATTCCCGCGTTTTGCAATTTGATAAATAATGTATAAATAATGCTGGACAAATAAATAAATAGTGGCCTTCGCCCACTGCGCCACAAAGGTCGAAGATAGCATACCACGTGACAGATTGCAAGCCCATCGCCATTTATTGGAACACTAACTGATGGCACATACATGCCTTCGATTTTTTGGTTCTAGGGCATGCAGGTTTTATAACATAAATAAGAGTAAAACTGTTGAAAAATCACGCAAACGATCGAATCAGTGACCGCTCCGTTTGCATGTTTATGAATGGACCATAAAACTTGCAACTTTGTTGCTAATAGGTAGTATGCAATAGGTATAATAGCCTGCGAGCTTCGTGTGAATAAGATCTTGTGAAGAGCTCGTCCGGGGAAGTCTATCATCATACCTATTTCCGCCATCAAGCAGTTGCTGGTGGCAATTCGCATTGCTGTGTTCCGGTTTGAAAGGTATGGTTGCTGGTAAAATTACAGGTACCAGCCTGTAATGGTAAAATTACAGGCTGGTAAAATTGATAGGTTATGTCTCAGGGTCGGCAATGCGCGAGTGATACTTCTGGTGTTGCAAGCGTAAATAAGTTACGGTAACCGCTTACCAATGCTTGTAAAATAGGGGCATAGCTGATGCGATGCATGCCATAAGAAAGTTAAAAAGTTTCATATGCTGCAGGCTTCCACCACCAGCCATACCATACCCATCAAAGCGGAACACTGCTGTGCAAGTAGGAGTAATACGTAGGTATAGCTTGAAAGATAAAGATATGGTGATAGTGCTTTCCCGGATAGAAAAGGCACAAAGGCACAAAGGAAGTCTACTAGGTTCTAACTAAAGTAGGTACTTCTTATAATTTATAAGATTTTAAAGGTAAACTTCGACTTAAAAAATGGGAAATTGATGAAAAGTAACCCTTAGAAAGGAGTGGGACGTTTTTCATAAAATTTATATGGGCCCACCCATACACCCATGAAACCTACCACACGCATTTAAAAAAAAAACATAAACACGAATTGAAAACGTCCTCCTGTTTTAAAGTCATATCAGTATTGAAGGTTGATTGTAATTAAATCGCGATATTCGCGATACGTTTGCAGTCTCAAGTTTATGGCTTCTATCCTGCATACTACTCTATCATCAGATCTTCTCCCCCTTATTTTGCCCACTTGGATGACACTCTTTTGAATAAAGAAACATAATATTATTTTTTTACAAAAAATGTTTCGGTTAGTCTTGGTTCCATTAGATGAGAATGTTTATTAAGTAGCAATCCCTCAGGAATAACATTTTTATGGGACCTTTTCGGGATCATCATCTAAATCGGTTAACAATTGGCGATATCACGTATTTTTTAAGACGTTTAAAAAGTAGTTATTGGGGAATGAACATACGACTTTTCACACCTTATGTCACAGGGTCGGCAACGCGCGAGTTATGCCTCTGGTGTTGCAAACTTCCATAGGCTTGTCTGCCACTTTAGTTATATAAAAAACCTAACCATGAGTTTCAGACTTTACTGAATAAATCGTAATTCGAAAGTAACAACTGATCGATCTACGTATAGTAATTAAAAAATGTAACACTATTTTTTTTATATGTTTTTTAACGTAGTTTAGTATCTGTCCTATGTCATTCCTGTAACTATCAAAAAAGATATATCGGCTCAAAGACGTTATTCTGCTTCTACAATGAGTCATCGGCGCAGAACCACGAGTTACTTAACGAATTATCACTTAGATTGTCAAATTACAGTGTAAAATCATTAATTAATGGCTGATTATTATTCGATTGTTGTAATCAAATAAATATTAGGTTATTACTTAATTACGTAAACAAGTTGCTATTTTGACCATGTTTACCTTCAAAACCATTTGTAAACTCAAATGATTACTGTTTGCAGGTAGTTTTAACTTGTTCGCACAAGTTGCTTGCTCGAGTCTTTGTTTTTGCATAAATGCGACGGACCGAGTACGATTCATTATCGCTCTAGCCGTCGGACCGTGCAGACGTCGAAAGCCTCTGTACAACTAAGAATAAATTAGAAGAACATCTCCTGGAGTTTACTTTCGTCATCAACTATGAGCGACCACAGCATACTGGTGATGATAGTGACGTTAGCATTGCTGACTTGCACACTTTTTAAAGACCATTTGGAGCTCCGTCAGATATCATCTTAAATAAGTACGAATATCTATTTAGCTACATAGTAAAAGTTTTAAAAACTTGAGCTTTCAAAATGAACGGACAGTGTTGCTTAAATAAGTAAGTTACGCAACATTATGTTGCTAGATTATCTACGGGGCTAGATTCGGCTAAGCTACCAGCTATTAAAGCCAAACGTACCTATCGATTCGAAATGTAACTACTTCTACGTCGATCCAGAGTTTTATGTTCTCAGTGCAGGAATTCTAGTAACAAGAACGTTTTTCTCCGCAATTTAGCGTTGTATTGCCGCCATTGATGGGATATGACGTAAGTGTGCGAGAGTCGTATAAAAACTATTTATTTCAATATATCATAATGTATGATTGCAAGGTTTTATGAGTCTGTTATAAATTGTGCATTCCGTGTATGTTGAATATAATTAAGTCAAACAGTAAGATATCATGGAACCATAGACAATGTTTATTATATTCCAATGCGCCTTTGATATCTTGAAAAGTCTGAAAGTCGGTTCGGAAAAAATAGTCTGGAACATCACTTTTATAGTAAAGTGGGAAGATATCATCGGAATTCCACTGTAGAATATCTATATTTATTTAATAATTCAAAGTTATTTTAAAAGAAATCATTTTCAGCGATGTGGCCACCCATAGAACTATTTATTTAATGATTTTATGTGTATCTCAAAAAGATTGAGCGGGCGTTAGCGAAGACCTGTATCATCCTGTAACGCATGCATGGACGAAATAACAAAAAATACAAACAATCAAAAAGTGAAATTTCCATATAAAAAAGTATATAAGTAAAAAATCCTGCTAACTTGTGCCAAGACAACCCACGTTATTTTTACGTATCTCCAACACTAAGTTAAAGTAATTATTAATTATTTTAAAACAAGCATCAAATAAGCTAAGTTTTACTTCTTGCAAAAAGTCACGCGTACTTCATTTTCTCAGCGCATAAACCAAGTTAAACCTGGGGATAAAACAGTAGCCTAGCTCCACTACATTCATATAGAAAACAGGTTACCGGTTTTTTTACCGCCGTACGCAATTTTAAAGATCACGGTTTCGCTTTTAGAAACAAAAATAATAAAACGTATATTTGTCTCAAGTTGCCTTAAAGAGAATATATTAATCATTATTTACCACTTAAATTTTCACTGTAATAATCTTAAACGAAAAATAAGGGCCCAGTCAAACTGACGCGGTTGTCAAGGTTCAAATCATAAAATATATGTGATGAAACGTGCATAAGTTATTGATCCGTTTCATATTTAAGCATTCGTTGCAATATGTATACAAAGCAAAATAAAAAATATATGGTTTTCTGCTTATCATCTCAGATGAGATGGATTAAAGTGGTTAATATGAAGGATCAAATATTTGCGTGTACCATCATGTAACGTCATAAAGTACAGCCGACTAACACCTGTCGTTCATGGGGTAACACTGAATATCTGCGCTGTGCAGGCGCCTTAGTCCGTCAACATTTTGCTGAGTGTACTAATTTTGCCTAAATGGTACAGTATAATCATAGCATTAATATATGTAAAAATATATATAAGTAGTATATCAGTCATGTAGTTCCCATAACACAAGCTCTGCTTACTTTCTGGCTAGATGATGCTGAGTGAAAATGCCTAGAATTATAAACAAAAGGATTGGCAATTGTCTGTTTAGGTAGGTATAGTTATCCTGATGTAGAATTTATGTTATAGTAATAGGTTCTAGCAAAAATAAACTTAAAAATGTGACGGAGATTATTTAAACCTACTTAGGTTTCATACTTTCGGTATTACCCGGCGCCGCCGGTTCACCTGTCTCTTTTATAAATGCGCTATTGAAGTCCGTTCGGAAAGTAGCTAAAGTATTTTTAAAGGAAAACTTATTTACTACCTAGTGCTACGCAGTTAAGGCGCGAATTTAACGACTGCGAGTGGTGTGGCAATTAAAAAGTTTTTAATTAGTTATCCCGTCACTGGGTTCTGGATCGTTAGCCAGTAAGTTTTTTACTATAACGTTGAAAGTGAATATCGATGAAAAAATGATTATATGTGCTGTAGGTACAAAATAACTACAAGTAAATATTAAAGACCAGGAGGCAACAATGACTCATTTCTTATCACGTAGGTACCAGCATTGAGATATGCAGCGGCACGTAATAACGTAAAGGCTTTATTTATACTGTTACGTAAAAAAGTAGTGAAGTCTTTGTACTGTTACGTAAAAAAGTAGTTAAAATCCTGGCGTGCAATTGATCAATCACTTTCGTAATGCTACGACGGTTGCTTTATATACTTAGTACAATTTTATAATATATACTGTCTTTATCAACACATACAAATAACTTACATCTAATCCTTCGTACTTGTAAACAATAATTAAATATAAATATATAAAAAAAAAAAAAAACAATATGATAAAATTTAACTCACACTACACGAAAGAAACATAAAATGTAACATACTTTTTAATTAAAACAAACCAACAAATTATCACAACGATGTAGCGTTTGGGACTAGGGATATATATGTAATAACCTAAACAGACTTTTAAACACCACTATACACAAAAGTCACTGTCACAAAAACTTAAGACACATTCTCTCAATCGTCTTCTATCCATCCGCAAACAGATCAACCTGAGGATGTTTCGTGATGAGTGCATTTAAGTTCGTTTGCACGCGACAGATGGGAAAATGTTGTCGCGCTGCGGTCCTTGCAGAAATAGGTGCAAACAAAGGGACACGTCCTGGCCTGAACCGAGCACGATTCTCAGGAACACACAGTTGACTAGCTTCACTGAGGAGCGATGGAGTTGACCTCTTAATATACGGCATACTGTCAATGTTCGCTCATACAGCCTTCTGGTTTCCAGAGACTTGAAACCCAAGATATACTTTGTGGGATACATAATAGGATAGTACCCATATGATTTTTTGTACAAAAATCGAAGGAAACGTTACAAAACTTCTCTTACTTTATTGGTACATGACTAAACAACTGTTGTCTGGAAGAGGTAACTTCCAAGACCTCCCGTTTTATATGTTTCATTGATGTTACGTTCCGTTTATTTTTATAATGTTATGGTAAGTAATAAAATATTTTCATCGATTCATCCTCCTACACCGAAAGATGGTGATATAGGACAAGTTATTTAAACCTTAATGGCAACCCTATAGCAGTTAAAATGTCGGGAAAACGTTTGTCGCTGCAGTGGCGAATAAAAAAGCTGTAACTCCGGCTGTAACCCAGAGCGAGACGCACTCACGTGAATATTGTCTACCTTAATAAGCAGCCGTCATTTTATGACAGACCCAGCTTTAAGGATGCAGCGTATACTTTTCGTTACTAGAAAATGTTTTTTTATGAATGTCGTGAAAACGGTTAGGTATTGAAATAAGACAAACCGAGATAAACGCACTAATATGAATTTAATTCTAATTTTTATTATCATAATCATCTGTCACTGTCATTTTATGACAGCTACTGAGCTTTTAGGGTTGACGCACGCCATTTTGAAATTTCAACTATGTGTTCAAACGGACATTGGCTTAATTGTGACAAATAGCCACACATACCATATTCAAGAACTCAAGTCAATTAGTGTTTATGTATTTTTTCACACCCAGCTTTACAATTTTGAATTAATGATATGGTGTACAAAATTCACGTTGCCATTATATCTGAATTATTGCAAAAATGTCGTCACAGATCAAAGGTTTTTTTTTTAATCCATATAGTTGGTGAGAAATTTCCGTTTAGACCTGCATTAAAAAATGCATCAATTCAATAACTACCTAAGATTTTGGCATGGCAACCCTAGCATAGCTTCCGAGCTCCGCCACCCCGTTTGATATCCTCGTTAAACTACCTCGTAGGAGTAAATACTTACTTCAGCTAGGATATTATTCAAAACTGCAGTTTAAAATATACAACACGGTTCGCTCAAATATGATTCAATTTTGTAGATTAAGTTTAATAACTGGCTTCTTCACTTTGTGGCACTGCAGTTTGCATTGATGCGATTCCATATTCACAAATAGTCGGGCCGAGTTTGTATGACTATGAAAAACAAAAACAGATGTGTTTTTAAGCACATAAGTGGTAAACAAGCATACTGTCCAACGGTAAGCGGTTACCGGTGAATTTGATAGCGTAATTAGGCTAATTATGGCCATAACAAGTTTCGATTCGATGTGAGTAGATTGTTTTCAATCAGATATTTCTTTTCAAAGAAAGTTACGTAGGGACTCAATGTATTTATAAAAAAAAAGTGTTGTTGCAAATACATCGGGTGGGCGATGGAGGTACCCGGACCTCATCGAGTCCCCAAGACGACACGTGTGGAGGGGAAAGTTACAAAACGTAATGTATGTAGTTGCAACGGATCATACATCAGTTTTTTTTATATTAATAATTTTATTTCCCTAGATGATGCAAAATATGTGAAGACCGCAACTTGGATTTAAAGATTTGCCATTTATTGCGGGTGCTAACCAACTACACATTTAGTCTCTAATTGCAAGATTGCAAGTCGCACTGTTTCACTTTAATTGTAAGTGTCCAGCCTCAGTGTTACCATCCCGTCAACCAACGGGGAAAACACGCCACAAAATTATATCGCTTTTTACAGTTGTTATGGCAGGGTATAACTTTAAAGAAAAAGCATTTAAAAAAATGGTTAACTGTAGTTTTTTTTAAATGACATAATAATATTTTGTTTTTAGAATGGTGACTAAATCCAACAAGAAAATTGAACAACCATATATATTTATTTTATTTTACTTTTATAATAATTGGGTTTTAATATTTATATATTTCTTAGTCAAGTAAGGTCAAGTAAATGAATTATCTGACTGAAATATAACAGTTGACAGCACCACCGTTAGCGTGTAAAGCTGTTGACAAGGGAAATAGGCAATAACCGACGCTAATGTAACCAAATACCACGTTAATAAAATTTCAGTTGTGGAATCGTTGACACGACTCGAAGAAGCAGTTTGTTATATGCATCATATTAATTAAAGAAGTTAAGTAGTCCAAGTCTAATAGTGGGTACCTAAGTAGGTGTACTCATCTTTCTACTAAAACACATTACAGCCCCGGCCACTTTCAAAATAACATAAAATCCTCTCCATGCAAAGGTTTTCTCGAAGACATCGCTTTTAAGCGGTAATACCGCCAATTGTAGGTACTTCTTACATTCTTTATTCTTTATTGTACACACAGAAAATACTGACAAAAAAAACTGAGTTTTCTTCCAGCAAACCTTTGAGGTTAAGGACAGATGAAAAATAAAGGTGGGTATGTGTACACCGACAGATAATTTCTGATAATATAACTAATTATAACATAACACACTATACCTAAATACATAATATACCTACTTATAAATATAATAAATATAATAAATATAGTATATATATATACATATAATAATATATATAATATGCATGCAATACTCGCAAGTTATTGTTTATTTCATAAAGTGTAAAGTATTCCCATTCATTCAAGAAGCAGTTGGCAACACCAGTGTCAGGTTTACGCCACTACAGCCACACTTTATTAGACACCAGCCGAGAATCTCGTAAAATGCATTTATGACGTTCCCCTCAATATGTAGGTACTTTGAAAGCACTAATTGGCAACGATACAATGGTCTACAGCTCAAAAATAACTGAGCGTTCGTAAAGTTTATAGCTATATTTGAAGGTGTCAAAACTAGGAACTCGTTTTATACATGAAGCAGGTGCCCGCCGGCCGATAACGGTTACCGGTCTACTAATTTCTCTGGAGCTATGTTTAATATGTCCTTGAAAAAAATATCCTCTTGGATCTAAACAAACCCCAGAATTTCTGATAAAGCAGCGGCCATAATATCGAATGGTTGAAAATATTATTTCGATGGTGGTTAAAAATGACGGTTCTATGGAATTAATTTAAATCTACCTACTCCTGTAATGACGTATTATCTCTTCTTTGATCCCATGTTCACTCGAAACATTGAAGTCGGCAATGTTATCATGTTATCAAACGGTGAAAGAAAATAGGTTGTCTTATCACTTCAGCGAAGACAGGAAATACCTGTGCACAGAATTCTTGGTAAGGTTTGGTTTCAATACCACTCGACGCCTCAACTGGGCAGGTCACTGTGAAAAAGCCGATGACGCAATGAGCCCTGCATATTCCTGCTGGTACATCATAAAACAGGGTTACGGTATTATTGCAACCTTTTTGGTTTGCAATAATACCCTGTTTTGAGCTAAAAAGGTTGCAATAATAACCTAACCAAATATTACCACGGATCTTGAACTAGCTGTGCTAACACCTAGACCCTTATCTTGAAATTAGGTACCGAGATTTTACTCTGGATTCTTCTACGTGCTTCCTTCAACCTGCTTTCAACACAAATGTGGTCTCAGCTACGTATGCTGCAGACTTTTTTGTGCGTTTCTTTGCGTGTTTGTTCGTTTTTAGATCTTGCAGAATGGTGAGCTATGAAAGTATGTAAAACGTGTTTGTTTTCTATTGCAGTTCGTGTTTTTTGAGCACGCATACGAAGAAGTTTTTAACAATTTGTTCATATATATTTTTTAAAGATTTACTGCAATCTGTGAATGTGTAATAAATGTGGCTTTCAAATTGTTCAAAATTTTGCCAATATTCTTCAAAAGTAGTTTTATTCAAACATTTTTTAATCAATGTATTTACTAAAAAAAAACACAATCGTCCATACCAGATAATCTTTGTTGAAAATGTTATTTCATATTCGTGATTATCTCGCAAACAAGGTTTCCATAGGGTGAGTTTTTAAATGAACTAAGTATACCTAACTGAAAGTTAAACAAACTTATAAAAAAAAAAAACAGAAAAAAAACACTACCTTATTTTTCGTGATGCTTACCCAGCCAAGTTAAAATAACTTGTGTCCTGGTAATTAGTGCTTTCCCATTTTTATAATAATTAACATTGTACACGTACCAATTAGAATTAAGTACAAACTTGAAAAAAAAATATGATAAGTATTCTATCTAAATATCTACTTTTGGCTCTTGGCAACTCAAACTTACTTAACTTCCAAACCTGAGACCTAGTAAAACGACGTAAAGTCATCTTCACTTCAAAACAAACATAAATTATTTAGCTTCGCATCTGAGCCGCTTCTATAAATATAAGATAATATAGGACCTGGCTGTGTCACTTCAGTCAATTCAGTCTGATTTCAATCGAATCATATTTTTGAAGTGCTAGACGCGACGCGGATTGGAAACTTCGCGATCACTTCGGATTGAGTTAAAACTTAGTCGGTGCCCGGTACGGAACGTTAAATTCCCGTTAACAATAATATGAATGAACATTTTAAGAGCTATGCAATACTTAAGTTCCGAATACTGTATTTTTTTGCAATACTTACTAAGTTCTGAATACTTATTAAACAAGTCGTCGAAAGTTAAATTAAACGTTTGGAACGTAATTGTAACTCAGAATAGGCCCTCAGTTCTCTAAAGATGTATTTTAATTTTAACGTAGAGACTACGTAAGGTGAATTCACTAACTACATAAAATGTAATTGTTTTGAAAGTATATTTTGTTTGTTATTGTTTATTCGATCAAAGTTGAGTGAAACATGTAATTTGAAGTGCTATATTTATTCTCTATACCTTCTATAACCAGTAACTCGTAAAATTGCATATGTGTACCGAAGCAAGGTGCAGTACCTTAAAAGCATTGGTAGTATAACAAAACGTCTGAACCGAAATTACCCATAAAAGTCCGACGGCGTTTTCTAACTAAAGCCATGAAACTCAAACGGTGGAGGAATTTACAATGCCTCAGTCTACATTTAACGTTCGTGACGTACACCTTAGTTTAATTAACGGAGCTCTACGCGATCCTTGAAATTAAGTTTTTTGGGTCACTTCTAGAGATGACAGAGTTTCATAGTAGGTAGATGAGATACGAGAAAGTACAGACTAGTAATAGGAACACTTCTGACAGTTCTGTAGATTAACTGTTCCGTTCAAATGTGGATAAGTATGAGAAAGTTTTCGGTACATTACTAGAGGTGACTGAGTACCCCAAAAGTACATGTATTTCATGAATACTAACACAATGCAAATGCAGGTGCTTGCTCGGCTTCCGTCACTAATTTGTAGTATAAAAATTCTACTCAAAATCGTCAAAGGTAAATATTAAATTTGGATCTGAAAAATTACTATGGATTTTTAAACAAAATACTTTAAAGCAAACCAAAAAGATCGCGACTGTAATTAGGTTGTTAACGATCATTAACATTTCAATGTTTTTTTTTACACAAAAATACAGAATTATTTATTGAGTCGGATGCTGTGGACTTCTACCGGCTGATATTGAAAAATATTTTTTGATCATAACGGCGGATACCGTGTATTTTACGGAGTAGTTTCTGGCTGATGCTGATACTAATCTTGTCTTCGGCTCGTGAGGCTCTCAGAAGAAAGTCTACGCCTTGGTCTCGCCTCTTTTGTGCTTTCCGCCAAAGGTCGCCTCTATCTAAACACACGAAGAAAGCACCCCATTTGCTCTACGTTTCAGGACGTAAACTTGAATGCCGTCCCGCTGATACGGCTGCAAGTTTCGGGAGCCTCAACAGCTTTGTGCTAGAAATACTCTTCAACTGTCGTGTGTTCCGTCATAAAGAAGTACATAAATTGTGAGATATCTTTTTGTGTTGTTTCTTGTACGCTTTCATCATACTAGTTGTATATTTTTTTGTTTCTGTAACAAATATTAACCGACATCATTGGTCGCACGCGAGAAATTGGCATAAATTAACTTATAAATTTTAATTTCACGTAGTTTATAAGTTGATATTTCAATAATGTTTTTTTTTTTCAATGATTTCAATAAAACAAAATCTCTTCACATTGACTTCCTTTCCTTTTCAGATATTTCCAAAAAAATAGGGTGATTAGGGTCGGTTATTTATGAACATACATCCAAATACGCGACGAGGTCTTGTTCAATTAGAATTACCTACCACACACACGATTTGGCAAGGCGTGTTTAGTTTACTAAGGGCTAGTGGCACTAAAACGATAAGAATTAGCTTATGACCTGGTTAAAAATAAGCCTATGTTTTTTTTCCGGGACTACACATCTAATTTTTAGAATATTTTTTTTGTGAAAAGGAAATAAGGTTTAAAATTGAATGCTATAATATAATAGCCGACATTCTATTTGACATTTCAAAAAGAGGTATGACCACAAATAACTGCTAAAAGAAAAGGCGGTCACCTAGTTTATTTCTATAATTATTCAACCTCTTTTTGAGAACCTACTTTCTTTTGGTAGCCTATAAAAAATATGTCTTTCTTTTTTATTTTATTTGAAGTGTTTTTAAATTCGAATGGACATCCCGCGGTTTAATTTTATATAATTATACATTTTAGACCTTAGGAACTTTGCAAAGTATATTTAAACCTTGATTTTAGTGGATCCGATAGAACTTGAGTTCAACTCGAGTTTGTACCACGTTTCATAATGAGAACGTTTTAGTTTAAAATACATTAACTATGTCAGGACGTTCCTTACGAAGTTATTTTTTTATCCACTTAACACTATTACTTACTGCAAATCTTCTCTGTGGCATAAAAAAAAGACAATAGAGGAAGTACTTCCTACAAACTCTACAAAATGTAATAACAAAAACTATATTTTATAAATTATCGGGCGAGTATCAACATGTATGTATGCTACATCTCTGCGTGCCGGTGTAAAAACTGCATAACCGAATACTTCTAGTTTTATAGCCCGGAATAAATTTACGAGAATTCGCTTTCAGGAATAGCACATAAAGGAGAATTTTTCATTACTTAGCTCTACGTTAGGTTTTAATGTTCAGTCAGCGAATTGAAATTGAAATTAAAGCGGGGTTTGTGATTATAACTCATATTTACAGGGTCTAACCGATAATCGGCCTAAAGGATCCACAAAACTAGAAATGTCCTATAATTATACATGCGAAAGTATGGATGCTTGTTGCGAATATCAAGCTAAAAAAATTAAAAAGAAATTTGGAATAGGTAACCTAAATGTCACAAAAGCTACTTTAATCCGGGTACCACGAGGCTGAAGCCATGGCCAGAAGCTAGTCTATCATAAAGATTTAAACAATATTGTATTGATCATAAGAATATCCAAACAGTCCGTTTAACTTTATGACAAACTAGTAAAACGCTCGTGACCCCTGAGTTGATGAGTTTTTCAAAACAAACTTCACGCTGTTTTTTTACAGGGATGAGATTTGAGAAAATTATTTCTTGGTGCATTTAGGAACATACCCTTCAATGTCAAGCGGTTTATGATTATCAATCAGTCAGTGAGTCACGCAACGATTATACATGTTTTTTACTTTTAAATAGAAGTAGAATATTATGGTGGGCAACAAAATTTATTACAACCAATACAATCAGTTTATTACTGTTTTTATTACACCAACTCAATCTACGCAAAGATGAGCAAAATGTAAATAAAAACTATAAAACCCAAGACCTAGAAATCTAGAATCGGCACAATCTTTTCAATCCACGCCATGGAGAGAATCTGTAATAAAAATATGCGACGCTCCACAAGACACATAAAACTCGCTCCGACAATGAATTCCTGAAAAAGATAATACTGCGCTAGCGTCATCTCTTTATAACCGAGTTAGAGTGAGCGGGACAAAAGATTCGCGGCAATAAAAGTTTTGATAGGATCCGCCGGAATCCACGGTATCGGACATAGCCGGTTTTAGTGTACGTGGCCCGTTTTACTATCCTGTCCGTGTATCGTCTCAGCTTTATGGGAGAAGAGACGTTTTAAAATTTTGAGATTTTTATTGCATTACCCCCTTTTATAGTATAAGGTCAGACAGGAATCGCTACCGGATGTGAACAGCATTTATTGTAAAATACTTAATAAAAAAACTTTCATATTTTCTATTCAAACACAACCACTGCCCGGCGTCATAGCAACTATGATGAGGTTGTGGTCCGTCTGAAGAAACCTTATTAATAGCGAAATATTTAAACGAGACGATAAACTTGTATTGGATTCGACCGCAGTCACAGAATAAACAACAGTCCAACTCTTTGGTCAGAGCGTTGATTGTTTTCCGAAACGTGGTCTTTGCGGTCGGACACTTTCCGAAATTTCATGAACAGACAACACCAGCTTCATTCCAATTTCAACTCTGTCACAAAGGTACAAAACTTGGTTTCAGTCGGACGTAATGAAATGACCTCGAATTACCGAAAACTCCCGATCACAGCCGAACGAAACCGCAGCAGGCAAACTTTACAAAACAACTGTTGCTAACTTGCAGAAGTTGGTTATCTAGTTGGTAATTGTGCAATTTTACAGTTGGATGGGTTGTAAATGTGGTTGTGGCCGATAGCTCTGTTTTGGAAGGGTTCATTGAAGCTATATTAAATGACTAGCCTCTACCCTCGGCTTTAAAAAGTATTCTAGATACTACGAGTTGTAACTGTTCCAAACATTAAAATCGGTCGAGTCGTTACGGAGATCCTACATACAAACTTTCGCATCTATATACATAAAAATCATTTGCCTCATGTATTTAAGAACGGCTGATATCACCACTTGCGAACGGATCAACCGATTTAGCTGTTTTTTTTTATAGTTGTCAGTACAAGGTTTGAATTAAAGAATATTTTTGGAAAAGAAAAGTCGGAAATTTAGTTGACCTGTGCTTAACCGGGGCGGGTCGCTAGTTAATAATAATTTGTAGCTGATTCTTTATTTAATGTAATATAATAAATGATATAGACAGGTTTCAAATCAGATTTGATAATGTCCCAAAAATATGGGTGATATGTTGGTAATGCTCCTGCGTACGGGTTGTTTAAGCTATAAAACAAAAGCGTAACAACCTATTTAAATGACAACAGAGTCGTGCAAACTTGCAACACGTATTCATTAAAATCCTATTCTCCCATTACTGGCAACCCTTTCATGGGAAAATGTCACGATATAGAGCGGCTGGAAGTGACTACCTAGTTTGTACAAAATCGTATTTGTGTAAATTGAGAATATTTTCATTACAACAATGTGTATATATATTGTAAATCTGCAGGAATGTATTTTAACATATTTATTATAGATACAATGTGTATACAGGGTGTAATCGTTAAGTGTGCACAGGCGATTATTCCGTAACTATTGCAGATATCAAAAAACTTTAAACTGATATCGAAAGTACTTTACCTAATGATTAAAATGACATTAATAACTTTTTAAAAATAAAACGAGAAATATCCAAAAAAAATACATTAATCACTCCCATACATTTAGTATGAGATAGTAGAAAGGTTTTAGTTTCCTTATTTTAAGTGGAATAGTATCTACTCATTTTACCCTTGTCATTTTATAATTATGTACGATATGAAGGTATTAATGAATTTCAAGTAGATACACGTGTAGATTAATTATCTTACCACTTCAAATTTATAATAAACCTTGTTTCAATATTGTATTGATTTGAACTAGCTGAAAAGCAACATACTAAATAAAAACAAAAAGAAAAATACTCTTTGGTGTTCGTTCTAAATTCAAATTCTTTATCGCGGGTTCTCGTTCCCGCCAATTTATTGTATTTTTCAATTTGCGTTAATAATCGTGATTGTTGCATTTATTGATTGAAAAATGGCATATTCCAATACAGAAAAGAGGGACATGTTAAAAATGTACTACAAACATGATTGTAACAATAGGGCGGCCATTATCGCCTACAGAAGAGAGTACCCAGATAGAGAAGTTCCTTCTGGTACGTATTTACGTAAGTTGGATAACAATTTGATAAATTATGGATCTTTTAACAGAAAAAAAGGTTCGAGAACAAGAGCTCCGGAATTTGATAATGACTTAGATAACAATATTATTAACTACGTAGTAGATAATCCACAAGAATCAACGCGTTCAGTGGCCCGATCATTTCCAGTGTCCCACAATTATGTACACAAGTTATTAAAAAAACACAACTTCAAAGCATTTAAGATAAAACCTACTCAAACGCTGCACAATGATGATCCTGCTCGTCGGCTGGTCTATTGCAATTGGCTAGTCAATAATTATGTCAATGTAAGGTCAATTTTATGGACCGATGAAAGTAATGTTTCAAACTGCGGCATTTACAATAGAAAAAACTCGCATTATTGGTCAATTGACAATCCTCGCTTAACTACTGAAGTTAGAGCTCAGGTGCGATTCTCAATTAATGTGTGGTGTGGTATTCTTGGAGATCGGATCATTGGGCCATATTTTTACAGTGGAACCTTAAATGGACAGAGATATTTCTCCTTTGTACAAAACGATATGCCAAGTCTCTTAGAACCAATTCCAGACGATGAAAGAAGGTCGATAATTTTTCAACAAGATGGAGCACCTGCACATAATACAAATGTTGTAATGAATTTCTTACGAAACAATTATAATGGCTTAATAGCCAATAATAGTGCAACCCCTTGGCCTGCCAGATCCCCGGATCTCACGCCTTGTGATTTTTTCCTATAGGGATTTGTCAAAGACCACGTGTACGCTGAGAGAGTACACAGCCTAGAAGAGTTACAGAATCGTGTACGTCGTGCAATTGCTTTAATTACTCCGCAAATGTTAAGGAAAGTTCATTTAGAAACTGTAAATAGAGCTCGTCATTGTATTGCACAAGGAGGACGTCACTTCGAACATATGCTTTGAACACAAAATTTTGTACTTAATAAGAAATAAAATGTATGGGAGTGATTAATGTAATTTTTTTGGATATTTCTCGTTTTATTTTTAAAAAGTTATTAATGTCATTTTACTCATTAGGTAAAGTACTTTCGATATCAGTTTAAAGTTTTTTGATATCTGCAATAGTTACGGAATAATCGCCTGTGCACACTTAACGATTACACCCTGTATATATTGTAAATCTGCAGGAATGTATTTTAACATATTTATTATAGATATAATGTTGTAGTTATTATTCTTTTTTGTACACCCCCGCCACTATCACAATCTCTTATTATCTTCTCCATCCAAAGGAGATCGCTTCTAAGCGATAAGGCCGCCCATTGAACCTTCTTAATAATAAGATTTTGTTTACTATGTTATTTGTTTAAGATGTACAGTAAAGTATTTTCATTCATTCATACTCTTTAATTTATTTCCTTGTTTTGTAATTTTCATATGAATTGAAGGGTGTTTATTTATTCAAAACTTTATTTTCTGATTCTGTTCAATCATCACTTTTATTTTTATTTATTTACTAGCTTCTACCCGCGTGTTACCTGAATAAAAAGCCTATGTGTTATTCTGATGTATAAGCTATATAATTTTAAAGTTTCATAAAAATCCGTTCAGTAGTTTTTGCGTGAAAGAGGAACAAACATCCATCCTCACAAACTTTCGCGTTTATAATAGTAGTAGGATATCCATTCGAGTATAATGCCACATCTAGTAGCAACGATTCTTATATCGATGCTGTTCACGGTGTATTTGACACAAATAAACGTTGTCGCCCAAACAGGGGGTCGATTAATGAGATGACCAACCGATCAATTATCTCTAAATTGTTACGTTTCGACGAAACAATTGCTGGCAACTACTTTTAATGATTGTATGAGTACTTGTACCTACTACGCCGTAGCAGAGAGACGCGAGACGTGGGTTCTATTCGTAATTGTAAATAAATAAATAATGCTGGACATTTTTCACACAGCAACATCTAGCCCCAAACTAAGCAGAGCTTGTATTATGGGAACTACATGACTGATATACTACTTGTATATATATATATATTTTGTAGTATTCGCGTGCTGCCTAGGTCTATGGGCAACCTTTTAAGAAAAATTTCCTGTTGTATTCGACGGGCATTTTCAAGCCACTGCAATAACATTATGATCATCCCGGCTGGGAGGCCCCGAGTTCAGTTTTGAGTTGTTTCAATATTTAATTTTAACATGTCGTTTGATACAGATTTTCCACAAACAATAGTACTCATATTTGTCCTTGAAAAAGAGATAATTTTGTTGTTAGAAGACTAAGTTACTAGGAAGTAAGTTTATATGAACTAGTTGCGAACTCTAGAATCAGGAGTTTGAAGGTCGTAGGTTTCATTTGAAGTTGAGTGATTACTTAAATGTCACGTCACTTATTGATTCTCGTATAATGCTGTTCTATTATGTAAAAACACAACGACATTTATGCATGATTGATGTTTTTATGTCTGCAATAGACAACATATATTTCAAATGACAACAGATTATTTAGTTTGTAACTTTAGTAAGTAAATAGTTAAGGAGCAAGGCGGATCTTCAAATACTGGAGTAGACTATATCCCAGTATTTTGAACCAGTTTTTTTTAACAACAGTTTCCAGAAATATTTGAATTATTATTATTACAAAAACTAGTATAACCTATTATAAAAATCAAAACTGTTATTCCAATTTTGTCGCTGACTGTACCATGGTGCTTATAGTTTCAGATATTCGCGACATAGAGAATAGTATTTTTAACCGAATTTACAAGGAGGAGCTTAACAATTCGGCAGTATGTTTTTTTTTCATCGTGCATGTTTGTTTCTTCGCCAATTTCTCGTAAAACTGAAAAAACATCATCGTCTTATGGAATCACGATTAGTCGAAACATTTATGTGAGCGATTTTACTTTTGTTTTTTAACACTAAGCTTCACTTGGAACTAAAACAATGTTTTAAAAAAATCTTGGTAGTCAATTTTAACCTACTTCTAATTGTCGTATCGAAATGAAACTTTGTATGTATATAAGTTCGGATGACAATACTATAATTTGGTATCTTAGAGCTGATCTGATTATGAAGTCAGGAGTTGGATATAGGAGTTATTTTTAATAAATTTTAGTGCGTGATAAAAGCGTGAATTTTAGTTTTTTATTAACGATACATTTTATAATATGAAAGAGTCATTTCGAGTGGGCAAAATAATGTAAGTACGTGAAGATCTGATGATAGAGTCAAAACGTAAACTTGGGATCGCAAACTTATTGCGAACATCGCAAATAAATTATTATCATCCGACCTCGATAAAAAAGGAGGTTCTCAATGTCTGTATGTATTTTTATGTGTGTTACGCGATATCTTCGACCCTTGTGTAGCGATTTTATTGATTATTTTTAATGGGTAGAGTAAATTTCAAGAGTATTGCCTATAAATTTAATAAAAAGCACCACTTCTAAGAGTGAAAAAATGGGTGATTAAATTTCATATTGGAATTTTCATCAACTTTCCCGTTATTTCAGGACGGTTTGGAACATTTAAATTTATAAATAATTTGTAATCTCTTTGTTCACTCTGTTAATAATTCCTACCACCGAGAATCGAGTGAGAATTTAAAAAATAAAGCTTGTTTGTTTGTTGCTATAATTATCTTCGCAACGGCAGAACCAATTTGGATGGAATTGGAACAGGTGTAAGTTCGTGACCTAAAATAACACACCGGGTGTTATTTTAGGTACCTAGGTACCGAGCTAAACAGCCCGGTAGCAAGCACGCGGGCGAAGCGGTGGTCTAGTAATTCATATTTTTTTTTAAATTTAATATTGTCTTTTTTTTATTTGATTTAAATATATTCCAATTTAGTTAGTTGGCTTTATTTCAATTAAATACTAATTTAATTATATGTTTAATGTAATTATGTTAGATATTTAAGTTTAATATTGTATATTTTTTTTATGATACTCGCTAAATTATATTTGCATGCTGTCTTTTTACCTATAATTATAATGGCGCTCGGTTTTTGTTTTGCAACGAAATTTACATAAATTTGGAGTACATTATCGTTGAAATAAATAAATAAATGTATTCGGAATGTATTATCCTTAGCATTTGTTCCTTGAGTGCCTTTAAGGTTCCTCGATAACCGTTATGAAGTTACGCAAACTTATTGGAGTAATTTACCATCAACTATTAAATTTATTTTGGAGAAATTCGAGTGTGAGTTGCTGATGTCAAAATTTAAGTCACGATAGTTAAGTAAACGCACTAACCCTGCCGAAATTGACAGCATTGTTGACAGACCGACTGACTTGCTCCTTGGAGCGACATTAGACACGAAATACCAATAATTGTATTACTAGGAGTGCTGTCATAATTGAGTTTCATTTTATTAATGGTACGACATAATCAATAGTAGGGTCGATCTTAAAATAAAAATCTGAGAATACATTTTTATTGAGAAAAGTAATATGACACGCATTAGTATAGAAATTCTCGGAACTCAAATACTGTTGGCATAAAATTAGTCACAGCAAAATAAGCAATAAACTTGGCCCTTGAAGCTATTCGCGATCTAGTCGTAAAACTCTATTGCTGTCTCTATCACACTCGCAGATTTAAAGCACGTGTGAAGGGGACAACCGACAGGCAATGCAACATTGTAACGACGTCGATACCGGAATAAGAATTGGTACATTCGACACTTACGTTTTAATTGTACCGCTTGCGTATTAAAATAATTTGTATTCAGATGATCGATTCGTTTTTAGTAGTTTAAACCAGACTGTCGATTAGTTGACACGACAAGTCTTTGTGTTTATTTTAAGTAATTTCTTGTTCTCTTTTCGAATCATTTGGTTATGTTACTGATTATATGTTTTAAGAGAAAGATATACATATTAGGTTGGTATACCTATTATAAACAAAAGAACAGTTCTTGGCAATTGATCTGAATCAATTGAGTTATCTCGTTGATGATTTACAACGGAATTTAGATGGCTAGACTGTTTACTCTGTATATTTTGTCTAGACTTATGTAGTTGTATTATTATTTCTGCTAACAAATGTTTATTTCCCGTCTTATTAACCCGAACCAAGGATCAAGGATCATTTGATTGCTGCAAATTATTCCAGTGCATAATGTTTGTAACAGATTATTCAAGGTCTAAAATATTATTAGAAACTTAGCCAACTAATTAATGATACAACATAAAATGTACACGTGTCGTTGAGGTCAAATGATAAAACAAGACGTCGTAAACCATAACTTTACAAAATAAACGTAACTTTTAATTTGATGACAAGTCAGTTTTTAATTTTTTCAACACCTTTGTACGTGGTTGTACAAAGTGTTGCTTGTGTAAAAAAATATTGTTTTTTTTATGCCGCATATGTTATTAGGGACTAATATCTCCCGCACCTTGATTGGTCAATTAAATTATGATTTTATCTTTTTCATAAAGTTTGTTTGTCAAGAAACCAATACACTGGCAAGTATTGCGTTGTAGATATTAGTATTGCGTTCGATTGTAAGCGGTCCAGTCCCTACCATAGACAATATGCTATAGTTTACTAAATACATCATTAAACTCTGGATTACTGACTGTGACTATGCTTCCTGCGAAGTAACCGTTACAAAATAACAATTACAATGACTCTGGTCAGCCTTTTATTTGATAAATCAATGGTAGATCCACTCCAGGAATTCTTTAAATCACTGCATTACTTCACAATAGCGAAATATGGCCAGGTTATGCCAGAACGTGTGTAAGTAAATCCAAATAAAAATTAACAGTAGTTAATATCGGATATGTTCATAGTAACTGTTGTTCAACAAGTGATGTTAAAGATTTTCGATTTCTCGCGCGGTTTTCCCAGATCAATATACATTCTAAACCCGTGGCTCAGAATACCTGGGTTTTTATACAGAGTGTTTTTAGTATTAGTGTATATATCAGCGCGAAAAACCTTACTTGCATGTACTTGCAGTACTTGCATGTACTGCAGATATTGCTGGGTCTGAGCGTTGTGGCACCACGTTACTCGTAGTTCCTGATACCCACGACACAAGGGTCATTGTCTGTGTATTTATTATTATGTAGGTTGTATACTGTAATAATGAAGTTTTAAGTCTCACAAGACTGACAGTGACATTACAAACTCATTCGCACAGTTAAAACCTCCCACATGGACCTACCGCAGCTTACCCAATAAAAACTCAAATACATTTACACTGCTAGTATATTTCTAACGCATACGGGGATACGGGTAATATTTTTTGTGGTTGTAAAATAATATAATGTTGCTACGACTGTTTCTATTGGTGGAAAACTATCTAGTGGTTTATATTGCTCTATGATAGTAGGTAGGCGTCGTTAGCAAAAAGTAGCTATACAACTCATGCAACCATTAAAGCTTCAAAATTATTTAAATTTCCATTTCAAAAAACTGACCTGTATCAAATGTTCCGAGCTCAGAATATTGTCTAATTTATCAAACAAATTACAACGTCATATTTTATACATTTTTGAAAAATTACATAGCGTATCCGAGTCAGATAATATTTCATACTACAACATCCCCAAGGAGTAATCGACACACACAAAAAATATGCCTGCATTGAAAAAAACTACTCTTTTGTCGCGATACATTATTTCGCGATTATATATAACAGAAGTTTCACTGAGCGACTTACATTTAAAACTTCATGTTATTGAAACGAGTCGCGTGTCAGTTTCAATTTAACGGGCACTTAAGGCTTAAATTATTGCCATCCCTTTCTACACAATAATGACAAAAAGGGACAGGTCTAATTTTAAACAAAGTTTAAATAGCGTTCATGACTAAGGCCTTGAGCATAATGCAATGTCATTTATATCCTCAATTTTATTTTACGTTAAAACAGAATTCTACGTTAATTCCTATCATGAATATTATAATAGGAGTTCATGTAGTCACGAAATACACAAAATAAAACATTAAGTCGAAGATAATAAGTTATAGGACTGTTTCAGGTGATTCATAAAGTACTCTATTGCTTATGGACCATCTAAAATGACCCTGTAGCCTTTTGGTGCGATACTGTAGAATATAACACTTTGAGCATCTTGTTTGCGAAGGTGTATATTTAATTTTGTTAGTGTAATTTAGAATAGTAATTTAAAATAGAGTTTATGTTTTATTGCGTCTCGGTACGGTTGGTATGTGCTATTTACGTCACTTTGACATTATGAATATTGGGATTAGTAAATGTCACTCTAGTTGTTAACGATACTTTGTGAATATGGCTGCCAAATCATAAACTACATAATGTATAACAGGTACACGTTTCATGTCTTTTAAACCAGATATTTCTATGAATCTATTAACATACTGCGGAGACTTATCCATCCAGAGACTATCTTAACAAGGACTAGGTAATTGAATTGTGCGATTACGGCTAGGAGCGAACTAACTCATACTATTATTTTATAATGTTTTTCAGGCACACGTTTCATGTCTTTTAAGCCAGATATTTCTATGAATCTATTGACATACTGCGACGACTTATCCATCCAGAGACAATCTTAACAAGGACTAGGTAATTGAATTGTGCGATTACGGCTAGGAGCGAACTAACTCATACTATTATTTTATAATGTTTTTCAGGCACACGTTTCATGTGTTTTAAACTAGATAAAATAAATAAAATAAATAAATATTGCTGGACATTTTCACACAACATCATCTAGCCCCAAAGTAAGCAGAGCTTGTGTTATGGGAACTACATGACTGATATACTACTTTACTTATATACATTTTTTTTGTAAATACATACTTATTATAGATAGAAAACACCCAGACCAGTGATAAATATTTGCAGATGCAAACTTTTGTCCCGCAACGGGAATCGAACCCGCAACCGTCTGCGTCTCAGGCGGGCCTTCCCCCACTGCGCCACAGACGTCGCCATATTTCTATGAATCTATTGACATACTGCGGCCACTTATCCATCCAGAGACCATCTTAACAATGACTAGGTAATTGAATTGTGCGATTACGGCTAGGAGCGAAGTAACTCATTATTTTATTCGCAATAAATTTTTACTGAGTAAGTTAGGATTTTGCGGGATGACCAAAAGGCGGGTAATTAGAAACCCCTCTGCCAAGACTACTAAATATTAGTGCCCTTAGCAACGTCTCTGCTGGCTCATTACAACTTTTACAACGCACGCCATTCCAGGGTTTCATTTAGCACTTTAACAATCACTAATTGCAGATTATAAAAGTATAAACGACTTGCAGTCATGGAGCGAATGTAATATTTTATATGGAAAAGTAGTAAAATGTTTTTAATGTTGCAGAAATCAATTTCAGGTACGCTGATTTGGTTACGGTTGAAACTGCAAGATTTATTTTGCGTCAGTAATTCAGTGATATTATATTTTTCTTCGTTCCTTACTGGTGACTAAGTACCTAACTACGTAGACTTGAATTGAAGTACCTGTTAGGATACTTCAAGTCAAGATGACCTGTCCTCTAGCTAACTACAATTTCCCATTTTAAATTTGACTTTGCTAACAGCCAATTGCTGAGACGACTTTATATTTAAGTAGGATTGGAAAGAGGTGGCGTATAAATATGTTACGTATAAAGCGGGCATTTTTAATTGATGTTTAGAATAAATACTTTTATTTAAAAGACTAAAACTTCATTAACAGTATACAGGTATACGTTTCTAGGTGCCAATTAACTGTTTGTTATAGGTACAATTCAAATTAAATGACAGTGGTACGAATACTGAGAACCCCAACTTCCCAATTTAAATGATGTTACGGCTACGTATTGAATCTCGTTCGACGCAAGTTGTGAAATTTTAATGTGTCCCAAAATTCCGATTCTCTAGGGCACAAACCCGCATATTCACTTCTTATTGGCAATTTACACTAACGATCGAGTGAGTCCGAATTTATTGGGCTCTTTCTATTGAGCTTATAGCTTTATGAAACAAATTCGATATCCAAATTAGAATCTTATTTGAAAGTAAGTGTCGTTTTTACTTTTAAGGTACCAAACTTCGTGATTAAGCGTTTCAGTTTTCGCCTGAAAGCCTGGCAAAATGAGTATAAGGTATGGTGTTTCCGAAAAAGAGTCTACGACGAAAGAAAGAATCAGTGTAGCGAATCGATTCAGCCTTTTTATGCACATTCTTTTGCTGCTTTTCTGCATGATGACTTTTCTCACTCCTTACTTTTGATAAGTAGATAATATCATAGATACTACGTTAGTGTAACTGACACTAATGAAAATACATGCCGTTTTAACCTGGTTCGGTTAGAAAATAATGGAAACGGAAGGTGTACTAGAGAGAAGAAAAAGTAGCGTAATGTTTTATCGATAAATGCAAAAAATAAATAAGTGAAGTGGTAGAAGTAGTGTAGTGGAAATGGAAAAAATAAAATGTTGGGATAGGACTGCAATTTTTTATTTCAGTCTTTTTCTTGTTTTCTGGATGGATTCTTGGATTCAGAAGAGGATGCAGGAAAGTCAAGGATCTTGAAAGGAGTCCTGGAAATAACAAACAGAAAAGTTCAGATATGGTACTTCGAAATAAGGCACTTACCTCCCTTTATCAAAGTTGTACATTTTGTTCGTCGGAGAACGAACAAAATGAGAGAAAATAATGTTTCCCGTTCATTAAATTGAAATCCGTTTATAATCTGTACGTATCATAAAACCGCAATAATCTTTTAATGGAAGTCTAACTAATTACGTAGTTACAATATAAGCTTGCAAGTTATAACGTTTATAAAATATACTAGGTATAGAGCCAACGTTCAACATTCCGAGAGATGGTCGTAAAACGGTAGCATCGCATAGCAAATTCTGTTATTTTATAAGTAGCATTTTACGTTATGTGTAAAATGTAACGTAAAATGATATTTATGATTGTAGCAAATTGTGCGCTAGTTAAAAGATATTCTTAAAAAAACACACGAATTTCATAAATTGGTACTTATTAATTTTAACGTGACAATTTATTAATGGTTTACTTTACAGTAAAATATATGAAGTTTTACATTATAGTTTATAATGATATTCGTGTGATTTTAAACTACTTAATTTATAAACTTAAATACTAGGACTCACCAATGTATCCGATGAAGTAATACTGTTTGTCCATTGTCGATCGCAAGACACAGTAGCGCATAGCAAGCGTTCACACACAACACGGCACTTATAAAACCAAAGTATCATTCGCAAAATAACTTCATCGACGAAGATAGTACACCACTGATATTATTAATGTTATTAATTTCCAGCATTTTCCTACAAAAAAGAAAAACACTAAATAAAATAAATATTGATAGCACACTATCACATCACTATGCCCGTTTGAATCGAAATTAGAATGTCACTTTTAAATTTCGAATTTTGCCACCTTCGTCCGGACACTGCAAAGTGGAAATCACGACTGGTTATAGTGTTTGTTTCGAATGATGCCGCTGACTTGACCACTTTTATCGATTTGTGTTACAATTTTGTTGTGTTTTGTATGTGTGAGTGAAGTGTTGTGTTGTGAAGCTGAATTTGCAACAATGTGACACTTAATTGCGAAGATTACTAATTAAGTTGTGGCTTTTAGCATGACATTACCTATTTTACTTTTTATTAATGATAACTATTTAGTATTTCGTATTAGTATACGTAGGTTCCATTTTGTTTTACTTTAGTACCCCTAACTGTGTGAGATTTTATAGGTAAATTTTTGGATTGTTGACCGCTAAAACGGAGTTCAAAACGGTGAAGGAAAACATCGTGAGGAAACCGGCATTCCCTAGAACGAAAAATTCGAAGGCATTTGTCAACAGTTAGTGTTCCAATAAGCGACGATGGGATTGCAACCTGTCACGTGGAATGCTAACTTGCAAAACGCGCATGCCTCTGACTACCCACTACTGGTATCCTCAAAAATATACACACTGAGTATGTATCTGAGGATATCCACCATAGGGAAGACAGTTGTGAGCGTGTTTGTTTTTGTTAGTTTGTTCTATATACAATGCCAGTTTTTATGATGGATATTCTCAGACACTAGATATACGATGCGTACGGTCAGACTCCGTGGCTTTTGACATCTTAATCATGCGTTGGAGTGTTGCCAGTCGCGCTGCAAGTGACATTAAATTATTGACAGTGAGAATCCACAACTTGACTTCTTGATCATGGCTTGTTTTAGAATCCACGATGTTATTACAACTTATGCTGTCAACAGTTTATGACAACTAAACTTAAAATGTGCTTCATTTAAACAAGACTTTTCAAAATAATCTTAGTTAAGCGTTTTCGAAAATAAGTATTTTTAATTTGTTGCGGATCTTTAACTAGTTTTTTTAAATTATATTCCCGAAGCGTTTTTATTTGCGTATAATATTTATAAACATAATTTCTCACTAATACTTGGTATTTTTCTTTAAAGTGCATCTTTTCAAATTATAAGTATCACAAAGTGTTGCAATTTCAGTTTCTTTTTACATGTTGTTAATCTAGGTTTATATATTTTTTTATAAGTAATTTTGTTATTCCATTACCTAAAAAAATATTATTTTTAGTCAAAATACCACTAATTCATATTTTTTTGGGCGATATAAGGTCAATGTAGAAAGTAAGCACATGCTGTATTCGAATATTAAATGAGTGTGGAAGGTTTCAGAAGTAAGAATATATTCGAATTCAAGGACTTGAGTTAATTAGCAAGTTAACAGAAGTTTTAATAAACTCTAACGTCAAAATTGATACAGAGATCAAAAAAATAAATTCGTCAAAAGTGACAATAAGATATAACTATGTTTTGAGATCCATGAACGTTAGGTTTAAGAAAACTTACTAGATTAATACAGATTTTGGGTTTATCAGAGAAAAAAAATGTTTTAAAATCACATAAAGGTCACCGCAGTTATCGATCATAAATCTGGATGGCTTCGCCCAGGGAATAAACTAAAGGAATTGACAGAAATCTAGTTGAAGCCACCGCAGGTGGCAGACTAAATATGGGCTTCCTTTGAAATAAATGTATTGACATCTATCGATAGTTATACTGAAATTATTTCTAAAGGTGGCACGTGACGTGAGTTCTTTTCATGTCTCTGAAAATACTAGTATGGTGAAAAGTTGGTTGGCTAAAGATAAGAATTAAAGCTATTTGACATATATGGGTCAAAAAGAAACAGATGCCCATAGAGAATTAAATATTTACGGGAATTTATACTACATCAACACTTTTCATTAGGTGATACTGTGATCAAAATTATAGATATCAAAATCGTAAAAAAATCAGTTAGAATAAATAAGTTAGTTTGTTTTTAGTAGTGATGATACGTCAGTGAAATGTTCTGTTCCTATATTTATTTCAAATGTTTGTGTACTGTTTTTCTATTTCAATCAAGGCCTGCAGAATTCCCTTGATATTTTGGACAAGTTGTGTGGAGTTTGTGTTTTGTTAGTTCTTTGAATGACAATTTCGTTTCAACACTTAATTTTGTAATCATAGGATCATTATAGGAATCCTATCGCGGAATTCGGTTAAAACACATTTTGTAAATGTCTATTCGACATTGACAATTAATTAACGTGCACATCCCTAGTTCTCGAATCGGAATCGTCATTCAAGCCTGTTAATTGTGTTGTCCCCGGCACCGAACGAACTAAAAAAAGTGGTGATTTCTCTTCGAAAAGTGGTTTCTTTTTGGAAAAACTATAATTACTATTAAAGTCCGTACTGGCGTGTCGAGTTCCTTAGCTCGAGACCGTCGAAGACGTTGAGATTGTGCTTCCTCGCGTACTCGTTGATTATCATCTTCCCTGGGGACAATTCGCAAGGTTACATTCGCTGGGCAGTGTAGAAACAAGATGTGACTCTGCATTAAAAACTAACCCCCATAATCATTACTTCGAGATTTACTCGACTTGAATTAACCTCACTTTTGTGTTGTATTTAAATCCTCGTATTCTAAGACATCACCTCGAGTAGACTAACCCCCGTTATCATTACTTCGAGATTTACACGACTTGAATTAACCTCACTTTTGTGTTTGGTATTTAAATCCTCGTATTCTAAGACCTCGAGATGTAAACTAACCCTCGTAATCATTACTTCGAGATTTACTCGACTTGAATTAACCTCCCTTTTGTGTTTGGTATTTAAATCCTCGTATTCCAAGACATCACCTCGAGATGTACTAGACACGACTAAATCTCTACTGTGTTTGGTATTTTAGACAGATTTCCCTCGACAGTTTTCTTCGAGTAAAACAATTTACAAAGTACCTCACAATCTACTTTAAGGATTCTTCAAAGATCCTTCATCGCTTCTACATTTTGTTGTGTTTAATGAAGATGGCTTTTGAAATGAGTTTTGAAGAATTCATGAATTATATCGATAATGGTAAAGCGTACAATTACGTCACTATCCTGGAAATAAGTATATACGGGATGCAAAGATCCCATTGGAAGCTATTATTTTTATGACGATGTCGAATTACCGCTTTAGTAAAGACATGATATGTGTGGGTTCGGTTATTTTAGAAAGGATCCTCGAAAATTTAAACTATAATACCAAACACGAGGAACTTTTGGTGGAAACCTCAATGAGCACCGAATTAGTATTTTCATTATATAATTGCGTTGGCATTCGGGGAACATGGTGCTGTCTTGAAGTTTACTCGGTGTCACTTTAGAGATCAGTTTGCATGAAATAACAGAACTGAATTGCCGTGTAAAAGGCTTTTTAGTTTGGATTCAAAATAATAAATGTACAAATGTGCTGCTTATTTAGTTTGTCAAACGGAAAAGAACTGTCACGTGCTATGTTTCAATATCGCTCGTAAAATTCCCCGAGTACCATTGCTGGTTTGAGTCATATTTTTTCCATCTCCGTATGAACATTACAGAGTTGAAGCACAACAATTGTTTCTACACTGGTTTGTATTACATTAATAGAATATTTTTTGCTTGATTTGTAGTCTTGTAAGGTCATATCAAACAGCGTAACCGACGTTTCAAAGTGATCCTTGTGAATTTAATGAATAAATGAATTTTGACTTTGACTTGACTTTGTCATTTTCAGTTACTTATCTACTTGTAGATGATCCAAGGTCGTTGATAATAAAATATGTTGCTATGATATATAATCTTGGACCATAGATGGATCAAACTTTGTCCATCAGTAAATAAGAGTAATTGATTATCTTATATAAAATAATATACGGTTCTCTTAAAAGGTAACAAGATCTTTCTGCCAAGATGGCAACAAGTATTAAAAGCAGACGTGTTTTAAAAATGTATAGCTAATATTGTTTATTTAGCCTATTTATTTAGCTCTTACTTATCTAGAGCTGATAGAAAGATAACTTTTCTTACACTCAGTACCAAAATCAAGCAAAAAACATTTAAAGAGAGCGGTGCACATCCTTATAAAAATAAATATACGGCTACTACTGTTTTTCGTCGATCTGGTGAAGTTTTGTAGCTAATTTAAAACCACTTTATCATGAGCACCGAGAACCGCCTTAAATGCGTTCTACGGTAAACCAGACACAAAACGTTAGCAAATCTATTTAAAACAGTGGCAAATTAGCCGTATTACAAAATACTTTTAATTATAGATTCGCACTTGGCAATGCAATTAATTACTCAATTAGCAGCCATTGAGTCTGTAACATTTAATAAATTAATAACACGGTTAATGAAAAACGGTGTCGAATTTACATACATACGCAATTAATTACTTTTTGTTACTTCTTTTGCCTTGAAACATGTAAATAGTTGTCGATTGGTTTCATTGAAGTGTAACAAACGACTTTATAACACGAAGATTTTATATTCAGGGTCTAACTGACACCCTTTAACCTATTAGCTTTTCACAAACATCAAAAATCGATGTATATATCGTCGATATAGAACGTAATTATGATATATACATTTACATACAAATGTGTTACATTTTAAATGTGTCCCTAAATTTCAAGTCGAGTGACGCTGAGTCCAAATTAATTAGTTTTCATTTAGCTTATAGCGCTGATGTTATTCACCGGTGGTGTTTTAACTATGTTTTTAAAGTCGATTAAGTTTTTGAAGTCGATTACCTATGACAAACGACGTTATAATCCCACGTTATTTGAATAAACATATCAACGAGATTTTTTATTTGTTACAGACTCAACGCTTTGTTTTGGCAAGGGATTTTTTTAAGTATCAATTAACAAATTGATTTAGCTAAGTGATATCAATTTCTTGATATAATATCGTAACTAGTAATTTTCTGTTTTTCTCGTAACTGAGCTCGAGAGCAACGAAATTAACTCGATCTTCAAGTGCGCATATAGTTTTTTTTCCTAGATCAATGCTAACATTGTTTTAAAGCTTAATCTTTTAACTTTACAGTTTTGTAACTATTATGAAATACATTTCAATATTGTTCGGATTTACTTCTGAAGCGACAGATTAGTTCTGTCGCTAGTGGTGATTGCGACGTAATTACCGTGCAAAGCATATTT
The DNA here is from genome assembly GCA_961405105.1 of Perizoma affinitatum. Taxonomy (NCBI): domain Eukaryota; kingdom Metazoa; phylum Arthropoda; class Insecta; order Lepidoptera; family Geometridae; genus Perizoma; species Perizoma affinitatum. The sequence goes on along the minus strand of OY560205.1, from coordinate 7,852,611 downwards.
TCGAATACTTCCATTAAGATTCAAAAGTTTTTGATCGATTTTCATGACAAATGTATTATGACAAAGCTTAAAGAGTAAACTTTTAAAAATATAAACGGCTTAGCTGTTTAATAATGTATAAGACATTTAATAAAAGTCAATATGAAATTTAGTCACCCATTTTTTTACCCTTAGAAGTGAGATATTTTCATAAAATTTACATGGAACCTCCCTTGAAGTACCTATACCCTACCCATTTAAATAATATTATCGGTTCACAATTGGCGAAGATATCAAGTAACAAACTCACACGATAAAAAACTCCATTTATTGAAGTTTGTAAAAAAAAACTATTTTGTACGCACGCACTTTAGGGATGAGTCCATTTAGATGCTTTCGAGTGCAGTTAGATTTGCAACGAAAATTTACCTTATTTCGATGGTGAAAAGCAACTTAATTAGGATGTAGACATTGCCTGTCTTAGGACAGTGTCCGTGGCAAGAATGTCTGATCACCTAATATTGACAGGTCCATGAAAAGTAAAGTACTGTAAAATTATCTAATTAAGTACTTACTATATTACGGCTGAAATAACATGGCCGATAAATAACTTGACATGGCCATGTCGTAGCTTGTTTTGCTAACCCTTCGCTACGCATTCAAAACTGTATTTTTTATTGTATTTAGGTTATTACTTAATATATATTTTTTTTCTATATAAATATTCAGTAATTTTGAAATTGAGTAGCGACTCATTTAGCGAAAACAAACTGCTAATTTGATTTTTAATTCCATGCCAAAAGTTAAAAAATCCGCATTGCAGTATGAACGCATTGAAATTATTGTTTGGCAAAAAATGTCACCACGTTGTATTTTGCTTTATTATGAATATACAGAAATAAATAAGACTTGAAGTTAGTTTAAAATATAGTTTACAAGTTTTGCCAAACAAGTCACAGTTCAAACTTTTAGTATACACTTGATTGTGAGTACTCTACTTGGCCCATTCTTTTCATCTCTACGTTAAAATTACATGGATTTAAACATGGTATTAGTATAAGAAAAAAAATCTTCCTTCTATTCCATGCACTGGGTTTTATAATAAGTTTGAACTGTGAACTAACTAAGAGGTTGACAGACAAGTCACAGATCTATCAAACAACAAAACTCTGACAGGAAACTCGCGTCAGATTTAAAAAGCGTACTGTTATGAGGTGGAGATTTTTACATTGATGTCTGATAGATTTTTTACAAGTCTGGTATCCATAGAGATAACTTATAGAATGGAAATCTTTTAGAGAACCAGAATAGATTGAAACACGTAGAATGAAAAATAAGTGAATAAATTAAGAAAATAAAATCGGTCCTTTAATATTAGGACTGTTGTGTTTTTAAAGTAAATGTATCCCAAAAAAACTCAAAAGACTGAAACCCGCATCTTCGCCTCTAATCGATAATCGAATCATATACAAAAAAAACTATCACTGAAAACGTTTTGCTGACGTTTCGTAGCTAATTTAGTTGCATTCAATTCAGTAATAGATTTATAGCATATTTTGTCATTGCCGATCGATCCAAAAGTGTCTCTTTCACTTAAAAATAAAAAATGATAGCAATTTACGAAGGAAGAGACCAATGAACTGTTCAAGATAAATAATTGAAATTAGAAACAAAAACACTATCAATATTCCATTATATAAGTTATCTCCATATCACACTGGCTGGAAGCTCGCTAATCTCGCAATGCCAATCGCCTGGGCCCATAACCTACCTTCATCGATCTTCCGCGTCGCCTCATCCAGGTCGCTGCCCGCGTAGTTCAAGATCACCAACACCAGCGGCATCATCTCCCAGGAGTAGTGGAACTTCTCCAGGAGCTTCTGGCAGTTCTCCACGAGTGTCTCGAGGGATACCGCTGGAACAATAGAAAGGAGTATTCGGTTTAAAGTAAAACAGGAAACGACATACATACATAAACTCACGCCTGTTTCCCGGAGGGGTAGGCAGAGACTACGGATTTCCATTTGCTACGATCCTGACATATCTCTTTTGCTTCATTCACTCTCATGGCATTCTTCATAGGTACATGCTAGAGGGTTTAGGGTACTCATGACCTGCTCTTTCTCCAGTAGTTCCCATAACACAAGCTCTGCTTAGTTAGGGGCTAGATGATGCTGTGTGCAAATGTCCAGCAATATTTATTTACATTCAACCTCACAAATTACAGAAATAAATATATTAAAAAAAAAACTTCAATTACATTTGCCATAATTTGCTTAGTATTTCATCATTCTTATTCAAAAGAATTTTGATATTTTTTTTGTGAGTGACTTTTTTGCGATTTCTTCAAAGACTGAATGAAAATTTCAAGTATACTTCTAGCTTAATCACAGCTTAGATAAGAGTAACTTTGTAACCTAGATGATCCCTAACGTTGCAGCGCTCAAACGGGGTCCATGTACATCCACCTTCCTATGTATTATTTTAACACCTGTACTATAAACTGTGTCATAAACTGAGAGTAATGAATTTGAATTTCAAATTACAGTTTTGAGCCAATCACCGCTTGGAACACTAATTGACCAATTAGGCTTAGGGCTCAATGCGGGCTTCTAAATCCAAAATATTACTCTGCAGGTCACGTCTACATTAACCCATCATATTGCATTATATCGGGTCTTGATTAATATTTAGTTTTTATCGCAATTTTGACGTTTATCAGATCGAAACTTAATTTCGTCAAACGCATATACGGACTAATTATATCGGTCGTGGGTAAAAAAGATGGGTCATTCTCACCAATGCCAAATCTATTGTTCTCCAAATTTAAAATTCCATACATGGATTCCCAGGCAATCCCATGCCATTTTTAATATAAAAATAAAGTATTTTTCTTTCCCAGCTAATGCCACGAGTTTTAGGTAGGTTGGTAGGTACAGTTAACAGAAAAATCTTAAGACTATATTTTTTTCGTTTTCCTACCATAAAGCACAATAATATCCCAAAATATTCAACCTGTGGTTCAACACAGGCTGGTAACGATCTCGTGGTAACGAGATCGTTACCAGCCTGCTCGATATTTTTGGGATGTTCCGGCTCGAATCGATGAAGAAAGCGTTCGACTTCTCACTGATCACAGTCGTGAATCAGCGATTCATTATATAAATTCAAGTCTCAACATCAAGTTTTGTTTACAAGAACTTACAATATATTATGAGCGTGAGATGCAGCTTCCTAAGCACCTCTTCCAGATATCAATAAAGCTAAATATTTATATACGGCACTTCTGACAAGTGACACTTGATTTTACCGCACTTCTGACAAGTGATTTGACGACGGGGTCGGTTCATAACAACGCTTAACAAACAAAGTGGCGATTGATAGTTTCTTAGAATACAATCTTATTCGGAGGTCACGGAAGTATTTCGAGATCGCCGCCAGATTAAAATCATTGGTAACATTGAGAAAGCTACATAATTAAATGTAGTCATTGTCCAAATATATCAAGTGTTCTGTAAAACGATATACAGAACATTGTGTGGGAAGCGTCATATCGTAGAACCAAAAAATTACTGTGTGTTAAATCATTGGTTTATGTGAATTAGTGTGTAGACGGCGATTGCATTGCAACAGTCAAAATCTGTCAAGTAGAACGCTCCATGTGCATTCCATGGAGGTAGCCAGAGTCAAGTTAATGATCTGACTTGACTCAGACTGCCTCCTAAATTGTATTCTCATGGATTTGCTTTCTGAGTAAAGATCTGAGAGGGTCTATAGGGATTTAGTCGTATTAGGGATTTTATTCATAGCACTATTTGAAGGCTGTATTAAGGCCGTATTGAAGGCTAAGTCCAGCAGTGGACTTTTACAGGCTAAATGATAATGATGATGAATTTTTATTCAGTACCGTGTATGAAGGTTTTCTAAAACAGTTGACAAAGGTCTAAGGCCCGAGTTCAGCAACACTCCTAGCTCCTTATCAAAGCTTTTTGACACATGTTTTCATAAGAATCGTCATCTTAACTGATGGTTAGACTAGACCGTTTATTTTATTGGTGAACTCAAGGCTTTGTAGGTAGGTACTGTTTGAGATATCATGCTATTTCGGACGTGAAGATTAACCATTGGAGTCCAAGATCTATATTTTAACAACCACTTGAATGAAACGGACGTCGGACAATGAAGGACAATTGTCACTATCCATAAAAAGGATTAGTACGTCACAATCGCACAACACTAGCCGCCATAAAGGCACAACACTAGCGGCCATAAAGGCCAGCACTGGCCATAAAGCGAGGTGCAGGACACTTAGGTTTTACGAGAGCTGTCCCTTTGTGCAGGCAGAGCTTCGACAATAAAATACCTATTCGGAATATGTAGGGACTAGAGGTGGCCAACAATGTTAAAAGTACTCCGAAACTACGAAACAAAAGCTGATTCCGAAAGAATCCGAATGAACTGGGTGCTTGCGATAAACTTCACGTTTATATTACAGGAAAGATTACCATCACAAACTGACTCCAAAATAAGGAGGATGTTTTTATAAATATGGCTGCTATATTTTTGTTGTCACTAGTTTTTCCTTCGCCAGGTAAGGGATTCACTTGACATCTTAACGGAAATACTAAGGGACCTTTACTTATTATCAAACAGTTGATTACCTAACACAACTTCTCTTTTTCTCTTTCTAACAGTTTAAAACAACACTGTTTATCGAAGCATCAGCTTTAAATCTTTATAAGCGTGTAATTAACTGACGTTAATCTTTATTTGCGAATAATCTGAAATGCTACATGATTTTTTTTGCATGTCAAACAAATAGAGTTGTTATCTTTTTCTTTTCATATTTGATAAATTATTTCAGATCATCTTAGAGTTAGTTTTCAAAACAGAGCCACGCTTCGATCTCCGAATAGTTTCATAGAATCGTCACAACTCTAGCAAGGACATAGACTTGGACATTTCGTCACGCCTTTACGCAGCTTAGCATAGAATGGTGTTGAAATTGCGTAGAGAGGTAGTCAGCAGTGCTGTTTACACTTCGTTTATTTCACTGTCTACTGTGCGTACTATGAGGTAGTAGACAAGACAGTAACTGGCTTTTATTGACGATCTTGCGGAATGGTAGATCGCCCATAACAATCACGGTCCTATCGTAATATCTACAAGAGTTTTGCCGTTCACGAAGGGTAAGCGCTTTAGGGCCCGGTATAACTGACGCGGTGGTGATAAAAACATTCACGCGAACTTCGACAACCACTTGAGAACCATTTTCCTTCGATCGCCACCGTTACCTCCAAAGCCACCGCGTCAGTTTGACCGTGCCCTTAGATGTATTTTTGGCTAAAACAGTACCTGGCTATTTTTACTTGAACAATATAGAGAAGCTCGAAGAAAAAAACAAACACGCTCACGACATTCGTGAGCAAAAATACATCTAAGGGCACGGTCAAACTGACGCGGTGGCGTTGGAGGTATCGGTGGCGATCGAAGGAAAATGGTTGTCAAGTGGTTGTCTTAGTTCGCGTGAATGTTTTTATCACCACCGCGTCAGTTATACCGGCGCACACAATTTATTGGTGCATTATTCATTGAGTTCGAACCCACGAACTTCAAATCAGAAGTCGGGGTACCACCCACTAGGCCAACACAGCTCTCGTCACGGCTCAGACGTCCCCATGATCGGATAACAAAGAGGGAAACGAACGCTCATACGAACTTTCAAAGGGCCTATGCTGAGTTAAAAATACTTTTAAAATTTGAGTATGGAAATTTTGTGGATACAGACGATGTTTTAACATGTTATAAACTCAGCATAGACCCTCAGAGCACTTGAGCACTGCGTCTGACTCGATCGAACATATTTCGGACACAATTTCGGGACTTGAGGCTTTTAGAATCAGCACAGGGAATCATTAAAATCAATACTAGTTGCAAAACAATCTTATTTTCGTTGCACAAATACAAAAACGTAAGGAGATACCTAGTTGATTTTTCCAATCAGCTAGAAGTGATAAAATATTTCAGTACCTAATTTTGATACTTTATAAGCATACACGCACTTAGCAGCAAAAAAACACAATGCGGCATTTGCAAGTTAAATGTTAACAACTACCTATTTACGTAAGTAAATGATAGGTAGGGTAAGTATTTGAATATATTCATGAGCCACAAGTGTAATAATGAATTCAGTATTATATATAAACAGAATTATCATGGTCAGCCATATCTAATTACTGGCATATCAACATATTAAGTAATTAGGAGAGCTGCAGAATTATTAGGACTTCAAAAAGTAGACGTACAAAATTTCGAACGCAATGTCATTGAAATTGAGCTTATAGCAGCATACCAAAGACCGTGACGCTTAGGACGGGCAACGCGCTGGCATTTTTTCAAAATTTCGAATGTCATTGAAATTGAGCTTATAGCAGCAAACCAAAGACCGTGACGCTTAAAACCGGCAACGCGCTGGCATTTTTTCAAAATTTCGAATGTCATTGAAATTGAGCTTATAGCAGCAAACCAAAGACCGTGACGCTTAGGACCGGCAACGCGCTGGCATTTTTTCAAATTTCGAATGTCATTGAAATTGAGCTTATAGCAGCAAACCAAAGACTGTGACGCTTAGGACTGGCATCGCGCTGGCATTTTCTCAAAATTTCGAACGCACAGTCATTGAAATTGAGCTTATAGCAGCATACCAAAGACCGTGACGCTTAGGACCGGAAACGCGCTGGGATTTTTTCAAAATTTCGAACGCAAATCATTGAAATTGAGCTTATAGCAGCATACCAAAGACCGTGACGCTTAGGACCGTCAACGCGCTGGCATTTTTTCAGCAAAAATCACACATTTTTGCCACTAAGGCTTGGACTCACCAATAAAATAAACTGATGGTCAAGTCTAACCATTGATTATGATGACAGGTTCCTATGAAAACATATGCTAAAAAACTTAGGACCTAACCACACGTTTAAATGTTGATAAACTCGGCCCTTACTCTCTTAAACCACTGCTGCATAAAACGATTTAACTAAGTTTTTTAAATAATGCATTTTTAAGGCTCAGCCCCTTAATAACGTTTCGACCGAAGCACTGCGCATAAACTTAATTAAGTAATTCCGCCATCTTTGTCACAATAAAGCACATTGGAAAGCTATAGCCGTAAAGCCGGCGATAAAACGCTCCAGTTGGTGCAATGCGACAGTCAGCGGGTAGCTAGAAACGAATTCACAGAAGAAATAGTTTAAGAAAACACACAGACTTTTCACTCAAACTAAGCCAAAGCCCTATTGCAATTAGATCAACCAGAAACTGAACAGTACTAAACCATCCTAATCAAAACACCCACGACAACAAATCCGATTTGTGTTATCTCTACACATTTTTTATTTTCATGAAGATCAGAATAATTTGCCTGTTCCTATCTATCCCCGAAAAGGCTTATGCGATTTAAAGCGGTTTTTTGCTATCGATTTGTAACACTCTAAAATATAGTCTTAGATAAAACAATAAATAAATAAATAAATAAATAATGCTGGACATTTTTCACACAGCATCATCTAGCCCCAAACTAAGCAGAGCTTGTATTATGGGAACTACACGACTGATATACTACATATTATACATTGTAAATAAATACATATTATACATAGAAAACAGCCAGACCCGAGACAAACATTACAAACATTTGTCCCGCAGCGGGAATGGAACCTGCAACCTTCAGCGTCTCAAGCGCGCCTTTGCCCACTGCGCCACAGAGGTCGCCAGGTAAGTTTTATTGCCAGGTAGGCGTGCTGCAATTCACGATGCAAAACCTCCAAGGGTTTTATATTAATTTCATAATTTTAAAACTCCCGCAATAATGTTGATATTTTTATAATTTTGAATATCTGTGACAAATAATTTTGTATCTTTAGCATTGATTTAAATAATGATTCAATGTCTGTTTTTACCGTAGGTACCTTGTTATGAGTCGCAAGCGTTTTTAAATTGCATGCGATAAATTGCATAGTGTAAAGGGCGCTTTAGTTGACTCGATTCCATCAGACTCATACGAAATCGAAGCGATATAAGGCTCACTTTACATGGCTAGCCGATTTGGAGTGACACAGACTAGTAATCCAAGATCGTGATCCGATCTGGTTTCTAAACTTTTGAATTCGGTGCACTTTTGGAAATGTGATAAAACAGGTAGCGAATAGCAATACCTCATGCAATCAGGGAAACGCATAAAAAGAGAGTACATGCTGGATCCAAGATTTCGTGGACTTTTTGGGATACGGATATATCAAGTTAGGATAAAAACACATTTCAAGGAGTCGTTTTTGCAAGCCTGTTTTCGCTTAACGTTTTAAGGTAATTTGAGATTTAGGTACAAACATTTGCCGTTGATGCGCTCAATAATGATACCGTTGATGAGTTAGGGCGTAAAAAAAACAATAGCACGGTTTACACACTTCCGTGGACAGGAAGTGTGTAAACCCAAATGGTTGCACGAAAAAAAATATGTGATCGATATACAAAAACTCTATGGTGAACATTGCTCCGCGTCGTCACCACCATTCACTGTGATGAAGATTCTCAGAATAAGTTGGTGCCTTCCGTGAACATTCCCGTATTTAAAGTATTTCGATACAACTATCTTCTAGTATTAGTACATTCTACTTCCAAGCCAGAAACAGAAGCCAGAAAAACACAGTTTTTTTCTGAATACTCCAACCATATTTCTACTGACCTTTAAAAACATAACCCTCCGCAGTCGGGTAAAACAGGAGGATATAAATGAATTCGGGCGCTACACCGATTTCTCTTAAAAATTTAAAATCTACCTACTTGCTAATTGGCCGATACGAAATTTTGGCAGTACTCGGTTAACCATTTTCATATTATTTTACTTGAAAGATTATGGCATCTATATAAGTTTTATTTAAACAGGTCAACTTTCTCGCCTTGTGACTAATGCGGCAAGGTAAATATCGTCGCTATTAGGTTACACAAAGACCATTGGAGGATTTTATTGCAAAGCAATAGTTTATGTGTGTCTTCGACATAGACCCCTATTGCAACAATGATACGAGTACCTTTTTTGTTACTGTAGGTCTTTTTTCTATACATAATACATATAATATATATCGTTTGCAAAGATATTTTGATATCTAGCTGTTTCATCTGTATTTTTGTACATATTAGGTTGGGGAAAAAGTCTTTTCGCATTATTGTATGTATGAACTTGTAATAAAATATCTTTGGCTATACTATTTGTATCTGGCTGGTTTTGGTATCATTAAAAGTTTAAATTTTAAAGAAGATAATTCCAAATTCAAATTAGGAAAATGTGTGATTTTTATTTGTTTTTCGTACTGTTAAGATGAGTGAATCTAATGAAGAAATTCGATACATTTTAAAATTTTACTATAAAAAAGGTAAAAATGCAACGCAAGCCGCGAAAAAAATTTGCGATGTTTATGGACCTAGTGCAGTGTCTGTGAGAGTAGCACAAATTTGGTTTAAGCGTTTTCAATCCGGAAATTTTGATGTCAAAGATGCACGTCGCTCTGGTCGCCCTATTACGGATAAAATGGATGCCATTTTTGAAAAAGTGGAGCAAGATCGGCATATCAGTAGTTACGACGTAGCTGAAGAACTGGGAATTGACCACAAAACAGTTTTGGCGCATTTGAAAAAAACTGGGTACACAAAAAAGCTCGATATTTGGGTACCTCACGAGCTCACTGAAAGAAACCTAATGAACCGTGTTCTCATTTGTGATTCTTTATTACGACGTAATGAAACCGAACCATTTTTGAAGAAATTTTTGACCATTTTTGACCTCACACATCTTTAGCCACTCAGCAAAAATTAAGAGAGTTTGGCTGGGATGTGTTAATGCATCCGCCGTATAGTCCTGACCTTGCACCTTCAGATTTCCACCTGTTTCGGTCTCTTCAGAATTCTTTAGGCAGTGTCAGGTTAACATCACGAGAGGACTGCCAAAACCACTTGTCGCGGTATTTTGAACAGAAGCCCCAAAGTTTTTATAGCAATGGGATCATGTCCCTGCCTACAAAATGGCAAAAAGTTATCGAACAAAATGGTACCTACATACTTTAGTTAAATGTAAATAAACTATATTAAAAAATGTTTTGAATTTTCTTAAAAAATGCGAAGAAACTTTTTCCCCAACCATATATAATATACAAACCTACCTAGTTCATAAGACCAGTTTACTTAAGTTCCTAGGTACCTACCTAATGCCTAAACTTTACATAATTAGGTCTTAGCAGCAAAGAAGAATGTAATAGTTTAAACTTAAGCCTTCATGGTACAGTCACGCGCACAACGCTTACAAAATATGGTATTCGTATGACGTTTTGAGAAAAGCACTAAACCGTTACCTCCGCGGTAATGGCATTATAATCACACGATTCATCAGTTGCCACGGAATTGCGGCGCGGGCGGCCAATCGCGACGCAGCGCCCCGCCTACCGCGTACGCTATTGGTCGATGATTCTTGAATGAACTTTGAATATAGAACCGCTTTTTTCTCTCTAACGCCTACGTAAGCTTGTAAGCTCGTAGACAGACTCTGTAACCAGAGTGGAAAACCATTATGGGATTTGTAAAATAATCGGTAAAATTGCTCGGAACATGCTTTTGGAAAAAGTTGTGGTACCTTTTTTGAGGTTTGGGAGCTTTGTAGATCGCTTAATAGGTTAGTAAATATTTATGGATTCCATTTTACTTTTTTATTCATCATATTTGATTGAAATTTTGAATCTCCTGGAAACTTGCATTAAGTTAAACAAGATTATTTTTTTAACCATCTTCAAAAAAACCGAAGAACACGTAGGCGTTACCGAAGATCATGTAACAAAAAGTTTGTTTGTTACCTGATATCTTCGCCAATGGTTAACTGATGTTGATGATTCTTTTGTTGTTTTATAGAGAATGATCCCGAGGTTGTACCATAAAATTTTTATTCCTGAGGTATTGTTGTTTTTCCCGTAAAACTTAAATATCATAATCTAATGTAATAACGACTAGCCGAATCAATTTTTGATAGCGATTTTTATTTTTTTTATCAAACAAAATAACAAGGCACGTCAGGATGATATAGTACCTGCAGGATATAAACCGTAAACTTGGAACTGAAAGCGTATCGCGAATATCGCGATTTAATTATTATCAACAGACTTCAAAAAAGGAGTTCATAACTGTTTTTTTTATTTTTAGTATTTTACTTGATATCTTCGCCAATTGGGAACCAGTTTTTTTTTTGCCAATTAGTATTATGAATAAATTATTGCAATGTAAAATTAAACATTGTGTAATTTGTTATATAAACCATATTTGCAACGGTCCAAATAGATACCTCTACAAAATAATCATTAAATCAAAATTTACTACCTAGATAGATTTGATATACCGACTTATCCTATGGATAAGATCGGAGACTGACCATCATAGCATGATTATAGTCGCAAGCATGTTTTTTTCTATTGCCTAGCCAGTTATGGCTATATAATACATAAATTATATTTCCTGGAACCGCAGAGGGAAGATACAGCCGATAAGGAACTACACTTACCAGGCACTAAGGCATATAACATACGCTTCTAAGTGCACCAGTTTCCATGCGAACGGCTGACGAACCATAAAGCAATTGAAGTTTTATGGGGCCCAGCTGCGGCTGCACTCACCGTATTGAATATTTCATCGTATTCCCATGTTATAAAATGTAGCTTCATAACAAAATTAGCGTACCTAGCGTGCGTAAATACGTAAAACGTATTTTTTTTTAAATACAACTCTTATTATTTCACTCTATGAAAATTTTTACATACATTTTCTATTGATATTCTCTCTGAACCATCTTTCAAAGATTCCCGCTCTCCAAGGCTATTACACAGATAATATATCACCACAGATGTCGCGAGCGTTATCACCACATGCCAATGTCATTCTGTTAAACTCCAAGTAGGTTGGATACAAGAGATCTTGGACTGTTTGCCGTCTGGCTAAAGCCTGACACGCGCTGCTCCAAAGAGGTTTTAAGCTGAACGCGCGTCACATAATACTGTGCACAAAAGTAAAGGTATGTCACTATTTCGGAAGTGTGGGTTTGATGCTCACCATTCCCAAATTGAGTTGGCATCGGAACTTGAAAAACAAGGAAGAGCCCAATTAGGTAAACAGCTTACAGAATTTGACATGCAAACAATACAACACATCTAAAATAATATAAAAAATTGAACATATAAAATTGGCCAAGTCAATGGATTGGGTACGGCAGTGTTAAAAAGCACTGAAATATGTTTCTTGTAAAAAACTGCTGCAAGTGTGCTGGTGAATGTTAAATTGTGGTTTTTATACTTGTAGATACCATCCTGAACAGCATTATGACAGGCTTCATGAAAGGATTGGAAAGTGAAAAATTCATGATTTTCCGCCAGGCACCAAGCCAATGCCTTTGTGGCAATGTTTTCTGAACGAAACTTACGCACAAGTTTTGTATCGATCCATGAGTAACAAATTGCGTAGCTACATTCTGTACGATTATTTAGGATTCTGTTATCGCTATTAATAAACATTAGTGGAAAGTAGTTACTGTGTTTGCAGTGACACGTCTACCCTCCGTTCTTTCAAACCCAAATTTCAAGTTTGCAAATTTCCTTCCGAATAAGAAAACAACAAATAGCTAGTAGTAAATCGTATAGTGAATTTTCGCAAATTCAGACATACAAAGCTAATGCTTGCTAGTTGTCACAATCTTGAAAACATAAAAGACACATAACAATTTAAGTGGCATGAAGAACACAAAAGCCTGAAGCGTATGTCCAGCCAGGTGTAAAATAAACTTAGTTTAAATTTTATTTATTTACCGTGAAACTCATTTTAAGTGCTTCGTCGTTAGTAATGTGTCCTTGTGTCCGTTTATGTTGGTTTATGGGTTTTTCATGGCACCCATAATTCTTTAGTTAATTATGTACACAATGTAGCAAGTCTTAGCAGAACACGAAGTTTTCTTGCAAGTTTCAAGGTTAGAGAGTAAAAAACTATGGTAGATCTGTCTGTAGAATAACCATTGACCATTATATTGGGCTGTACCCCGACTTCCGATCCGGAGGTCATGGTCGTGCACTAATGGCTTTCACACTCGAAAAAATTATGTGCGCAATAACACGCGATCAAAAGGGTGACGGAAAACATCGTAAGGAAACCGGCATTACCCTAGAACAAAATTCGAAAACACGTGTTTAGTGTTCCAATAAGCAGCGATGGGCTTGCAACCTGTAACGTGGAAAGCTAAATACTTGCAAAAACGCGAGTATGAGCCAAATATAATGTTTGGGGGTGCCACTGTCTACCCCCTACTTGGTATCGAGATTTATACTGAGCTTTATTCAACTAGCTTCTGCCCATGGCTTCGCCCTGTGGTACCCGGATAAAGGTAGCCTATGTGTTATTCTGATGTATAAGCTATATTACTATAAAGTTTCATCATAAATCCGTTGAGTAGTTTTTGCGTGAAAGAGTAACAAACATCCATCCTCACAAACTTTCGCGTTTATAATAGTTTTATAAACGCTATCTAAAGACCGTTGTAAACGACCTATAGATAGCTGACTGATCCAGATCACTACCAGACGGAAGCGTTCCCAAAATACTGGCCGCATTGCCACGCTAAATGGCAAGGCTAATGCGTTGACCCAGATGAGAGCCAGCTCTCTTGTCAATTATTTAATTACAAAATAACAACAATATTTTGTGTTTAATAGTATAGTAGGATTCCAAAGGTTTAATACTTACCTACGTAGAGATAACAAAATATGTACCTACGACATCTGTTTGAGATAGTAATCAACATTTCATTTCAAACATTTCATTTCAGGTATTGGTAGCGATATCTTCTTGCGAACAAATCATGAATTTTAATTCCATTAAATAGTTAGGTGATGGAGCAGGTGCTGATAGCGAAGTGTAGAAAGCCACTTGACAACTTTAAAATTCGCGGGAAGTCGCAGGTGGAGGTAGCTTAAGATTGTTCGTTATAGCATTCTATGGGGATATGCCCAGCAATAGACTTATAAATTAGGCTGACAATCAAACAAACTATCAGAAATTTTAAGAAAAACTACTGTGAGTTTGTTTGCTTCGTGTTATAAAAGTGGGGATTAAGTTTGAGGGCTACCCTTGGCGTTAGCGGATTTATGATTACAGCTGAACTCTTACTATATTCATAATCAGTCACTTTAGCAGCGAGCTTAAAAATTGTCTTAATCTACCCTTTGTTAAGTGTAAGAAATAAAAAATAAATAATGCTAGTAATTTTTACACAGCATCATCTAGCCCCAAAGTAAGCAGAGCTTGTATTATGAGAATACATGACTGATATTCTACTTACATACCTACATACCCGAGACAAATATTTTCTGCAACCTTCTGTGTCTCAGGCAGGCCTTCGCCCACTGTGCCACAGAGGTCGTGAGAAGAGAAAAGGATAAGAGTTAGCGACCCGCTATATTCGCGAGTGATTATGAAGTTTAGTGCATGGTGGAAACTTCTAGAAAATCGGACGATGCTAGCTCACTATTAGGCTTTGTTTACACCATCCACCCCGATATCCTTATCGGCTTCCTGCGTGCGGTGAGCGCAGTCACGTCTGCTCGGACAATGTATGCGTTAACGATTGTTCGCTCAATGGTCCGTTGTTCGTCGTATCGGACCGGACGTATGGGACATTAGCTTTATTGTTTCTAATGAGGCCCTTGATTGGATGTGGTGTGGATGATGGATAGGTCACGTAGATTCTTGATGGTAGAACAATGTGGTTTTCTGCGGTCTTATTTCAGGGAGTTAGGTTTGGTTTGTTAGCTTTTGGTGGTTCAGAAATTTCAGATCAGAGTGATGATGAATACCTGATCTAATCTCTGAGTATTTGATGTTGTTTAGACCCTTGCGTGGACGCTTTTAAACTTGATTGTGCCAATGGTTATGCAAGTAGCATTATTCAATAAGAAAAATAAACTGAATAACACTTTGCACAATTACGGACTGTTCAATTTACAACAGTAACATTTCGTTTGTTTCATAACTCCAATATGCAAAGTACAGACACGTGTAAAAGCAAGTCGTAAAACGTAAAGAAGGCGTGACCGCCGTGAATTCAAAATGGCGTCTGTGATAATTAAAAAAAAAACGACGTTAATTTTCCGTCACTATGGACTTTTATATGGCAATAAAATGCATAATGAGTCAGGTATCATGACTACGTGAGTCTTTGAAGTAGTTTATCTGCTTCGTGTTTAATAAAATATGAATTTGTTTTACCGCCATAAAAGTAACCGTGTCTCATTTTGAGCACTTCATTTCATTCGAAGGTAATATTCGATGTTTGACAATAAAACTATATGAATGGTTCATTCAATATGTTTCTATTGAACGGAAAGGATTGATTGGTTTTCATTGTTTGTTTGTTTATTTATGAACATCAGGTGGTAGGCCTTCTAGCATTCCAGTATAATATCCAGGTTTATAATCAAGGACGGCCATTAATTGAGGGCTTTGTTATACCGTTCCAAGTAAATCAAATCTCTAATGAGACATTATCTACAATTTCCTACTTCTATATTGAACTAGAGATAAGTTTGGACTAGTGTAAACTATAAGGAAAAGTAGTGTAGGTTAGTATTATCAGACTAAGCTGTATAATTAGTAAGTAACAACATTAAATTCCAGTAGATATATTTTCATAGTATAATTATATTGATAAACAATGTCAAAAAACTCAGTTCAATTATAAGTTTATAAGGTCACGAGTCATCCTGTGATCACGTATATTGCAATACAGTCGAAACGTCGGGAAAATAAAAAAGGTAAACGCAATAAAGACCCATAAAACTTATAATAATGTTATCTTATCGCAAAAAATTGAAAAATAATATTGATATCTCTCATAAAATTAAAATTATTGATATCCAGCGTGAAAAATTCCTTGAGTCCAATCAGGCTTGTGTGCACCACTGTACAAACATAGAATCATTAATCTTGTAAAACCCCTCCCATTTGCGCAGTTACATTACGCTTGTACTGAACCAATATAGCATTGCTGTAACATTTTGAGCCTTACTCTGTTACAATAAAGCTACGATGAAGACAGTGTGATTTAGTGTTATATTTATTAGTCCGTGACGCTACGCCCCCTACCGATGATAAATGATGGAACTTTTTTCACTTTTACGAGAGAAAACAATTGTATAACAAATTGCGTTCAGAAATTTTATAGACGTAATATCTATTTGTAATTTTATTACCTACTTACGAGAAGGTACTTATATTATTTGTTCTAAGAAATCTTATTAGCTGCGACAGAGATTACTTTTCTTTATGACTGTACCTAGAAGTGACCCTTCCGTTTTATGGCGTTTCTACAATATTCCAATATTCTAGAGCTATCCACATCTGTCCGTGGCGAGAACGGGCCGGACGTGTATGAACAAGTTCATAGAATAGAAGATTGTGTCACAAGGGACCAAAATAATGTATTGAGGGCGAGAGCATTGAGCGATTTGAATCCAGAGAGAAGCGAAGGATTCTAGAGTAGAATCCTAAGGGTAGCGAGAGATTCAAAGTATGTCGCTCGAGGTTAAATAATTTTGGTACCGTGTGGCACAATGATTTTCATCCACCTCTATGAGAAAAATAAATAAGAGATGCTTTTAGTAGTGACGCATATTTATATTTACATAACCAAATTACAAATTTATATTAATACCTAAATAACTTAGCTTTTTGTTCACTTTTTCCACGTTATAAAATTTTCATAGGCTTTTAGATATTTTTCTCTCGATTTGTTTGGTAGTAAATTGTTTATGACAGTTTCTGCGTTTAATTTTACACTTTCTGGTGTTAATATACCACTTTTACTACTAGAACTCATCTTTTATGCAATATTAACTAAATAGTGTTCCAATTTCAAAAGCCATTTCGTCACTAAGTGCGCCGGAATGACCATTTTGCTCGCACTTATCGAGGAACAAAACGTCGTTTTTCGAATAGATGGGATGAAAATCAGTGTGCCACACGGTACCAAAATTATTAAACCTCGAGCGACATACTTTGAATCCCTCCCTCGCTACGCTTCCCGCATCTTTTCCATTCTTATAACCCACTCAATATCTCGAAATTCGCATCTATCGCTCTCCTGCTACAATTATGTACTCTACTTTCATCTATCTCATGCTAGGACTTCAATAAAGTTCAAAGTCTGCGGGTTCCTAAACTCATTAACTGATTTAGCTTCGTTTATGCATAATTTCGTAACCTCCCAAGACTGTAAAAACAAATCAACATACATATTTTATTGATTTATACGTAGTCGTGAGCTTTCCTTCTCCATAGTCACGACCGCGAACTTTGAAAAAGTCTGGGGGAGGCCTATGCTGGAAAGCAAAACAATTATTATACCGATGTCTAAACTTATATTATGTACTATAGATTATAAAACTAGTATAAGTTGTTAATAAAGGCTATTGAATTTTAAATTGATATGTGGGTTTACGTTTAAGCGTGAGAGGCAGCCTTACCCTTCATCAGATTTTTCACAGCCCAATAGCCCTTCCATGCGTTTTCTATGAGTCTTGTGACTTAGTATTTTTACGGCATCTTGTCTGCTCTGGAAGGATACTATTTTGTCTATAGGTATAGGTACTCATCGAAACATGCAATCTCTCCGTCTACTATCAATACTCTGTGTTGTGTGGTGTTCGTCATTAGTTTTGTATTTGACATAAAAACTTCTTACGCTCAACCGTAAACTCATGGACGAGTATATTCTCCCCTTCCTTACCTACAGGCACAAACCTGGTCGATGACAAATCTACACAAAGCCAAACTCAAGGTTTGCCAGCTAAGGAGCGCAGTATCCTGGTAGTGAAATTAAAAGGCTACATTAGAAATGGTGACCTGCGCTCCAGAACGCAAATCGCGGCATCAAGTGAGAAAATTAAAGTGGGACTGAGCGGGTAACGTCTGCCGCATGTAGGATGAATTATGGGCAAAGCCTGAAACAAACTAAACTCCAAGAGACAGGAAACGACAATGCGGCAGAACACGCCGAAGATAAAGAAAGACTGGTCAACAACGGCACACAATAGAGTTGTGGAAGGAAGGAAGGGAAGCCTTTACCCTGCAGTAGGACAATATACATACATACATACATACATATAGTCACGCCTGTTTCCCGGAGGGGTAGGCAGAGACCAAGGATTTCCACTTGCTACGATCCTGGCATACTTCTTTCGCTTCGCTTTCGCTAGGACAATATAGGCTGATAATAATAATATTAATCCTGAAGGATGCGCTTGTGGCTAGTGTCCGGTGCGTGGCGACATCGCGGAGCCCCATTACTCCTTCGGGTCGACAGAGACCCGATACCCTGGCTTGCCTTATCCGGTCGCGAGTGGAGGCGCAAGAGTGGTTATTCCGACTTCAAAAAGTTTATTATGTTTTGTGTGAATGTAACTCGATATCTTTGCCAACTGTGAACTTATTTTTTTTAATGGGTTGGGTAGGGTATACGTCATATTATTATACATTTTATGAAACGTTGGACGTTAATATGCCGGATTATAAAACAGCGCTGTTCTGTAAAGCGGCTAGCCGTTTTGTTAAAGGCGGATATACATTTTGGCTGCAACATATACAAAAGTTGGTTAGAAATAGACATTTAGTCGTGCCCGTCGATTCGCGATGGAACCCTTGTCTTTTTTTACCCGACTGACCAAAAGGAGGGAAATGTTTTCCGGTGTATGTATGTATGTCTGTTCCTTTGGCTCTCGCTAGCCTAAACGACTTGCCTAAACGGGATTTTGATAAATGAGGTGTCATTGGATTCGTCTTGATCACAGTACTAACATGGGATAGATAAAGTGTCATAAATCAAATACCGTTTATAATAAATACTTATACGATTTCCGACGAACCAAAAATTCTTTAGGTTAAATTGTAGCAAAAACTACTTGATGGATTTTGTTAAATTTGTGAATCGTCTTGATCACGAGAGTGATATGCACAACGCACAGAATACAAAAAAAATAATCATACGATGGCTATATGCCGCCATAAACGATTGCCGATTTAAAAAAAAAACAAAATGCAAATAGATGCGGTGTCATTGAATTCGTCCTAACTTAGAGAGTGACATAGGATACGAAGTGTCACTTGTTATTGAATATTATAAAGGAATTGTAAGATTATAGAATCACGCTTGATTAGTGCTCTGTTATTTGCTGTCTGAATTTGTAAGGAACAAGGCTAATATGCCTGTAGTCCACTTGTTGGTAAGCGGTTACCGTAACCTATCGACGCTTGCAACACCAGAGGTATCACTCGTGCGTTACCGACCCTGAGACATAACGTGTGAAAAGTTTCATATGTCTGCAATTTTACCAGCACCCATAGGGCTCACGTAGAGTTATTTTATGTCCAAACTATGACATACTTTTGGTAAGCAGTGTCCAAAATCTATCAAAAAACAAACATCAATTCATTTAATGTTCGTGGTTTGACTAGTTTCATAATTTGACTTATGAAACTAACACTTATGCAAACAGTGTTTTATTGATTATCGAAGTTTAACACCGTGGTGTAAGCCACCTTGCAGACACTTTTGGAGTTGGCGGCAGTAAAACCAAGATAAACTCCAGTTTAACTCAAACCCCCGCTAAAGTTGACGGGGGCCAATGTAAACTTTTTATTGCAGCTATGAAAGTGGGCAACCGTTGCCCCTACTATGATCCGCAAAGTTGTTACGATCGAGAATGGAAACTATACTAAGTCATAACTATTAAGTTAGAGTAAAATACTTTTCTTTTAAGCGTCCCGGTCGTAACTCATAACAATAATATTTTAAACTTAAAACTATTCTACTCGTGTTTGTACCTAGACCTACGAGGTTTTAGTTAATGGCAAACATAAATATCTACTTGCCTCTAGTGTTGCCAGCGTCCATAGGCTACGGTAACCGCTTACCAACAGGTAGACTGTATACTTGTTTACCACTGCTTTTTTAATATATAAAAAAGCCGATTTAAGAAAATAAATCAACCAAGGTTATCCAAAATATTACTTAATATTATAAATTCGAAAGTTTGGATGTTTGTAATATAATCTGCAAATAGTTGCCGTGTTGACCTAGTGAGATGTATCGACTTTCTCTTGAGCCCGACCGTGCTATTTTCAACACGTGCTTAAAACGCTGAAGGAAATCGTCATGTTCTGGAACCAAAAGTTTGAAGGCATATGCCATAGGTTAGTCTTTTATGAAGCGACGATGGGCATGCAGACTATCACGCGGACATGGCAACACGGTTATTTAGCTTATTTTATATTGTCTACGCTTTCAGGGTCGATTATTTGGCAACAATGGTAGGATCTTCATACAGAAGCCGAAGAGAATAAGACGTATGCTGAGTTTAGAATGCATCTATACGGGAGATTGTGCGAGTTTCCGTACTGTTACTGTGTCATTTACTGTGCCAACGGCGATACTTGAAACATCTAATAGAACTTTCTGACCGACTCTCAAAATGCGGAGGTTTTAAAAGTGTTTTTATGTTTGTACACGAATCCTTCGTTTTTAGGATTCCGTGTCCAAATGGAACAAAAATCTAAGGACTCGGGACACCATTACAAAGCCTGCACTATCCGTCTATATATCTGTCACTAGGCTGTTTTATTTACCCGACTTCAATAAATTATATATATATAATTATCAATAGTTCTTAATACGTCTGAATTTTTAGTCTTATGCCTATATTACGTGATATCTTTGCTATTTTTTTATATTAATGATTCTAGATTCGCTTAAGAGTATACTAAGTTTTATGAAAACCACTTATAAGTGTCAATAAATAAAGAATGTAATTTCATATTGGCCTCATCAACTTCAAGTTATTTGAGGTCGTCTTTTAAAATGTACTTGTTCACAGTAGGTACATTAGGCCTCAATCATATCAAATCAATATCTTCTTGTCATTATCCCACATTACGTGATGTCGGTACAACATGTTTTCATATTCCACTCTCCTCTATCAGCTGTCATCTCACTCACTCCTTTCTTAACCATGTCATCCTTCACACAATCCTTCCATCTTTTCTTTGGCCTAACTCTGCTTTTATTTTTCAATCATACCAAATAAGTAATTAAACAAGTCTTAAACACAACAGAAAACACAACAGAAGTTCTATATCTGGGAACAGATATATAACTTCTGTTCTGAGTTCCCAGATATAGAACTTTGAAAAAATGTTCTTAATATTTACCCAGGGCCTTGCTTTGTCTCTTTTTGATATGTGTCATTTCAAATTCAACTGTACAAAACAAAACACTATTTCGCTAAATAATGGTTTAAAATCTTTATAAGGGTCCGGCCAAACTGACGCGGTTGTGTTAGCGGTGGCGGCGTAACAGTCAAAGGGAAATGGTTGATACGAGTATGTGGTGATCAAATTATGCGTGCATGAATTTGATTGCCACCGCGGTTCTTACCCTTTGGTTTAGAATCTCTATTGGTTATTTTATCTTGAAACAAAGCCAATGATGATCTAAATGAAATGAAATCCTTCATTGTGCTCAAATACAAAATCATAGATTACCTACAATACTATCCTAGCGTTCCGATGTTTACAAACACCGAACGAAACGGTGTGTCAGTGCGTATTGTAATACAAATGTATTGTATTCAAACAAGTGATGTAAACGATTATCTAATCCTACTACGAAATAAATCGCCGAGTAGCTAGTGGTTATCTAGGCATAAAATATGCCTTTATGTAATGTTTGGACGTGCCTCTGACGCCTTACTTGGTAGCCTCAAAGATCTACGCACTGATTATGTATCTAAGGACGCCTATCGTGGGGAATACAGTCGTGAGCGTGTTTTTTTGTTTTGTGACTACGGGACAGACGTCTCAAAGTACTCTCAAGCGCAAAGCTCGAAAGCAATTAGTTCTAAATGCTACAGCCGGTTCTCAATGTAATTTAGCGGAGCTGAATAATAGAGACTTTAAGGTAGGATGCAAAAAAGTAATATAAGTTTTTTAACATCCGATATTACTAACGTATATATGAATTTCAAGATAAATAATGAAATATAATTTGGACTGAATGATTATTATTCTTTCTATGTAATGTTATTAATTATTATTTCTCTATTCACTACGCAATTTATTTTCAATTTCTATTTTAATAGGTTGGGGAAAAAGTTTCTTCGCATTTTTTAAGAAAATTCAAAACATTTTTTAATATAGTTTATTTACATTTAACTAAAGTATGTAGGTACCATTTTGTTCGATAACTTTTTGCCATTTTGTAGGCAGGGACATGATCCCATTGCTATAAAAACTTTGGGGCTTCTGTTCAAAATACCGCGACAAGTGGTTTTGGCAGTCCTCTCGTGATGTTAACCTGACACTGCCTAAAGAATTCTGAAGAGACCGAAACAGGTGGAAATCTGAAGGTGCAAGGTCAGGACTATACGGCGGATGCATTAACACATCCCAGCCAAACTCTCTTAATTTTTGCTGAGTGGCTAAAGATCCACTTTTCATCACCAGTTATCAGCTTCTTCAAAAATGGTTCGGTTTCATTACGTCGTAATAAAGAATCACAAATGAGAACACGGTTCATTAGGTTTCTTTCAGTGAGCTCGTGAGGTACCCAAATATCGAGCTTTTTTGTGTACCCAGTTTTTTTCAAATGCGCCAAAACTGTTTTGTGGTCAATTCCCAGTTCTTCAGCTACGTCGTAACTACTGATATGCCGATCTTGCTCCACTTTTTCAAAAATGGCATCCATTTTATCCTTAATAGGGCGACCAGAGCGACGTGCATCTTTGACATCAAAATTTCCGGATTGAAAACGCTTAAACCAAATTTGTGCTACTCTCACAGACACTGCACTAGGTCCATAAACATCGCAAATTTTTTTCGCGGCTTGCGTTGCATTTTTACCTTTTTTGTAGTAAAATTTTAAAATGTATCGAATTTCTTCATTAGATTCACTCATCTTAACAGTACGAAAAACAAATAAAAATCACACATTTTCCTAATTTGAATTTGGAATTATCTTCTTTAAAATTTAAACTTTTAATGATACCAAAACCAGCCAGATACAAATAGTATAGCCAAAGAGATTTTATTACAAGTTCATACATACAATAATGCGAAAAGACTTTTTCCCCAACCAATATTTACTTATTATTTTCTTTGTAAAAAGGTTATTAGTTTGCTGATAATTAGGGGTTGTAAGCCAAGTTGTGACTGTTTTTGATAAAGCATTCTTGTATAACTGTGCTATCAAATGCTAACTACCAGTTTTGTGCCACAGTAACAGTTTTTTTTAGAAATACATTTTGTAAATAAATGTGTTTTGCTATTTTTTTCAAATGTCAAAACTTCCATTGATGAAAATAAATGAGTGACCAACTAATTAATAGCCTACTTCATTGAGATTGCGAAATAGTATAGCACTTGGTATTTCCAGCTTTCAATGCAAAGAATTAAGACGCACATTTTAATACGTAAGTTTATAAATTGAAAGCTTGTTAATTAATAATTATTAATTACTTGTTTAATTATAAATTAGTTGATGAAGTAGATAGCTATCTAAAGTAGCTGGGAAACAGTGAATGCTCCTATGAGCATTCACTGTTTCCCAGCTGTAGAGACAGAGAGACATTTCACTTTGGTAGGATAAACTGGAGGAGGCCTATACCCAATTGAAAGGGAGGCTCCTTAATCAGGATTCGTTTTTATATATCTACCTAACAAAAATTTGAAAATCTGGTTAGTAGACAAATATTATTAGCACCCATTTTCATATATTTATTAATACTTTCACCGCAAACCATTTTTACAATTGTCTACATTCCGCTCCATCCCAAGGAGCGGAAGAGATCGCTTTAAAGCGATAAAACCGCTCATTGTACTTTTAGTTATATTACGTTTTTATTCATTTTGTTATCTTGTGTTGTAAAATAAAGTATTTTAATTTATTAATATCGCAAAAGCTTTTTTATTCAAGACTTGCCACCTGTCACAGCGGCCTACCGCGTCGAAACTCATATAAAATTCCGCACACAAAATATATTCATATTCGCGTCTCGTCCCCCTATCAGAGCTTACTGCGTACTAAATGCGCACAAACGCCTCGATTATAATGCTAAACGATTCTGAGAACTTTTTTGTACTTGACACCTATGACACATGACACCTCAGTGTGACAGATAGATAGATAGATAAAAAATACTTTATTGCAAATCAAATAATACATATACCCTAGATAAGTACAACGAACATTGACAAAGTTTGTTGTACTTACCTAAGCTACGTCATTGCTAATTAGCTAAAATTGTACAATGGGACCGTCATTGCTAATTAGCGATTTCTACCAGACAACCTTTGGATGGAACGGACTGTACGAAAGATTACAAGGTAAGGTCTGGTTTCTACTTCCCAAGATTTGAGATACTTTGTACGACGTGGAATTTAAATTATCGTGGTTTGGTATAATATTATTACGACTATACAAGGTACTTTACTATTCTCCTGCTGACGTTTCGTTGACCGTTTAGAGGTCCTTTTTCAAGAGCACCGTCCGCGACCACACTCGACGGTCGTTAGACGGGAACTGATCAACGAAACGTCAGCAGAAGAATGGTAAAGTACGTGGTATAGTCGTAATAATATAATATTGTGCACATTAACTCGTGCTCAAAACGGTGAAGGAAAACATCTTGAGGAAACCGGCATGCCCGAGAACCAAAAATTCGAAGGCATGTGCCAACAGTTAGTGTTCCAACCTGTCACTTTGAATGCGCATGTACCAAATATAATGTTTGGACGTGCCTCTGACAACCCCCCACTTGGTATTTTCAAAAATCTACTCACTGAGTATGTATCTGAGGATGTCCACCATGGGGAAAAAGTTTTTTTTTAAATAAAATAAAAAAAACTTTGTAATAGTTCGTCATGGTAAGTACTTCCTTATCTATTTCAGCTACTTCAATGGTTAAACTCATTGATGTGTGGCATAGATGACCTCTAGGCGACCAGTAGGCGAAGTGCAATTTAACTAAAAATAACTTCACAAACTATCGTGAATCAGATAATCATGTATCAATCGGTGTTATCCCGGAGGAAGACTATCTAACTATTGAAGGCTCTAGGAATAAGTCTAAACTTAGTCGGTGCCTTCACAGATCCGGTACGTGAATATTCCCGTTTTACAACCAATAAAAATAGCTTGTCGGACGACTGTCCACTTGCGTCGAGCGTTTATCCTAAGCTTAACAAATTCAAAGCATGCAAGACATGGCGGATGCCTCGTTTGCAAAGGATATGAAAATTACTCACATGCCAACTTGGGAGCGTTATTAGCGCATTGTCTCTCCTAATTGTACAATTGCCACAGAATAAAGAATGCATACATACAAAAGGCTCACTCCGAAAACCTAACATTGCTGTGAAATCATCATCAACATAGTTTTAGAACAAGGTAATCCGCTTGAAAAAAGAAAAAAGAATCCTTCAGAGCAGGCAACGCATCAGTATCCTTAGCATGCACCCAAGACAACGTTTTGTCTACGATAGAGAAGACAAAAACTATCTCTGTCGTCTATTCTATATCATAAAAGAAAGAGCTGTGAAATCATCATCACCATTGTTTCAGAACAAGGTAATCCGCTTGAAAAAAAAACAAACTAATCCTTCAGAGCAGGCAACGCATCAGTATCCTTAGCATGCACTCTCAAGACAACGTTTTGTCTACGATAGAGAAGACAAAAACTATTTCTGTCGTCTTTTCCATATCATAAAAGAAAGGGCTGTGAAATCATCATCACCATAGTTTCTGAACAAGGTAACCCGCTTGAAAAAAACCAAACTAATCCTTCAGAGCAGGCAACGCATCAGTCTCCTTAGCATGATAGATAGATAGATAACACTTTATTGTACACCACATAATAAGTTTCTTACAAATAACACAGAAAATTACAATCTGGGCGGTCTTATCGCTTAAAGCGATCTCTTCCAGACAACCTTTGGATGGACAGGAATTGACATACGATAAAGGACGGTGGTGTATAGACAATAAAAAACAAACAAAGTGACGTTATATTAGATAAAAAAAAATATATACATACATACATACATTATTACATATACAATTTGATAGAAATTCATCAGCATGCATCATGCACCCAAGACAACGTTTTGTCTACGATAAAGAAGACAAAAACTATTTCTGTCATCTATTCCATCAAATAAAAGAGAGGGACACAATACTTTTTGTCTTCTAGTCAGTCGACAAAACTGTTGTCTTCGCGCTAAGCAGGCAGCAATGTCCAAGGTGTTGCAGATGTGAATAGGCGACGGTAACCGCTGCATCAGGTGGGAATATTGCATACTGCCTGTTTGATTGGACATATTAAAAATAAACGGACAAGTGCGAGTCTGACTCGCGTAATGTAAAATAATTAACATTACTCAAGCTCATAAACTATAAAAGCACCAAACATTGCTGTAACGAAAATATAAGTCGGATTGTAGACAAAGTTAATTTTGTAGATGAAGAAAATTTCTAATATACATCGATATACGTCACGGTAACTCTCCAACTGCAAATGCAAGTTTGTAATCATATTTTTTTATGATAAAAAACCACAACAAAATTCGGAAAATATTTTCTTTACTTGTGAGATCCTGCTTCTTGCCAAATTTCATGATTCTAGGTCAACGGGAGTACCCTTTTTTAGGTTTGCTTTATTTGAGAGTATCAAAATATGTCGCATAAATGGTACGGCCATTTTTTTTATTGTGTTGACTGAGAAGCTTGATTTTTTTAGAGCCCCTAGGTACCGTATACGTTTTATTTATTAATTTATTATTTAGAAATTTTACAATTCAATTTATAGATTTATTATTCACAGTTAGTGAACAATTGTAATAACTTTTTGATAAATGTTTTTATTGTGTAACTGATATTTAATATTCATTTCAAAATTGAAAATTAAATAAGAACATAATCATCAGTTTTATATTGTGTGTATTGTGGTGGCAAATAAATGATATGTATAAATGATAAATAAATGATATGTCTATGTAAATAAATAACGGTCGCCATGACATTTTTTGAGGAGTCTCTGGCCTAGGTATATAGTTTTCCTTTTACGCTAACGCAAATTCGTCAAGGAAAAACTTGGCAACAGTCACGAGAAATCTCAATAGCTAATGTAATTTCTATACAATCCAATCTGCCCGCAGGCTTTAACGCCAACAGAAACTGGTTGTTGTATAAGGAGTCTTATGTCCAGTACTGGAGCAGCTGCTGCTGCTGATGATGATGATGATGATGCGGCAATAATAATAATAATAATAATAATAATAATAATAAGTCTTATCAACAACCGGTGTTATCTCAAAGCAACTGTTCCAATCGTTAACTCATTTAGATCTTCCAAAGCACACATTTATTGTTTGACAAAAAGCAGCTATCCTTAAAACAGTCATGTCGAATCGTCAGAGAATTCAACCAGAAGTTCTACCTACTGCGATACACATCCCAGTTAGTCCCGGTTTCTTCGAAACTGTGCAGACCTGATTAAGAAACAATAATAATACTAGATATTTTCACACAACATAGCCCCATCATCTAGCCCCAAAGCAAGCAGAGCTTGTGTTATGGGAACTCTATGACTGATATACCTATCCTATCCTACTACTATTATAAATGCGAAAGTTTGTGAGGATGGAAGTTTGTTATTCTTTCACGTAAAAACTACTGAACGGATTCTAATGATACTCAACAGTAATATAGCTTTTACATCAGAATAACACAAAGGCTACTTTCTATCCGAATACGCGGGCGACCCGCGGGGAACGCGGGCGAAGCCGTGGGCAGAGGCTAGGATGATATAAGTTCATCTTGTTCGATTGGCACCACACTAAAGCTGAATGAAGTATCATCAAAAAAATAACCAAGCAGAGTTTGTTGCCTGATTCTTCTAGGTTTGGTCGCGCGCGAGGAATCGGCGTAAATTCACTTTAAAATTGTATATTCACGTAGTTTTTAAGTTGACGTTTCTATATGATCCTTGTGATTTCAATGAATAAAAACCTATTGACTTTGACTTAAGTACAACACGAGTGATATAGCTAATTTACTTGCGATAACTTATGTATTATTTGTTCATCCGTCTGTGTTTATCCGGTGTCGAATTCGCGTTATAGTTCCCGAGAAACGCTCGAGTTGAAACTGAAACTGTTTGGAATAGGAATAAGTTATTTAAATAAATTATTTAGTTCTCGGTATGGCTAAAATATTCGATTTTCGTCTCTCATGGAACGTGTTGATGGTCGTGCGAAACGAATGATTGTTGTTTTTTTTTGTTTCGATTTAAAAAGGATATCATTAGTAATAATGACCGGGTGGCCAAAGTCATCAAAACTAAGGATAACTAAGAATAACTTAATCAGACATAAAAGTCTTAAAGAAAAATCATGCACCTAGGAAGTTTTACATTATTTTGATTCCTATTTTACCACATAAATATGACTCGTCCTAGCTATGTAGAGTGGATAACTGTGGCCTTACAGTCTAAATTTTTGACTAGGTATTGCAAATATTATTTCTCGATACCTACCGTCGCCGTTGGACGTTTTTGCCACTTAGTCGGATCCACTTTCACTGTAAGAACCAAGCAAATTTAATTTAAATTTAAAACCATTTATTTTTATAACGAACGCACCGATATAATTTTTTTTTTTTTTGAGTAAGTAATACATTTATGCATAAAACTTGTACAACTATGTACAAGTAGGTATGTACAAAAAAATACAGATGAAACAGCTAACTATTTAAAGACTGTCAATTGAAATGTTTTGATTTGACAAATTCGTTTGACGAACCTAAAAACTAACGGAAAGGCCCTATAAAGATTAACAGTTTTTAGCTAAGTTTGTTTTCTTGTTGTTTATTTAATCAAATGTTTAAAAACCTTTACATAAGGCTCTAATTACCTAATAAAACAATAGACAGGATTTTCCTACTTGTTATTTTTCAATTTAATTCTACCATTTATTTCTATGCATTGAATGCAACCACAGCAATCACAGTCTGCAGTCGGTTAATTAAAATGATTAAATCCTTTGTTTACTCTGTGTTTGCAGCTTGTTCTTTACAATCGAATGACCATTTGAGCCATTACTTCGTGATAGATCTATCCACAATGCAGCTCATTATTTTGAACTGGGCAGTTTATAAGCTGCGTTGACGATATGTGGAATATAAGTGAAAAGAGGTGCGATTTCGATTCCCACAGCGGGACGAGTGCAGGATCTACGGATATTTGTTTCGGGTCTGGGTGTTGTGATACCACGGTACTTGTAGTACCTGATAGCCACGATACAGGGAATCATATTGAGGTCAGGACTATGTATTGGATATTTATTTGTAGCAAGGATGGATGACCACCATCTGGTACCTTTGTTCGTGTGACTATTACCACCCACAGTCGTTTGTCACTCATATCTGCCACGGCCTACGCCTAAATGGAAAACAACTATATTTTTTTAGGGCATGCCGGTTTCCTCACGATGTTTTCCTTCACCGTTTTAAGCTCGTGTTAATGCGCACATAAATTTTTCGAGTGGAAAAATTCGTTGGTGCACATCCGGGTTCGAGCCCACAACCTCCGGATCAGAAGTCGGGGTATCATCCACTAGGCCAACACGGAACGTTATTTTTGGAGATAATGTTTTCATTTGACGGTGCTATAATCAACAACACGCACGTGTTGCCTTGTCAAATAATGCGCTCTGCAAAATAGTATACTAGTTAAAGTTTTTTTTTTAAATTATATTTATTATGAACTACTACAAATAATGTTAGTAGCAGTAGAGGTCTTGTGAAAGGGTTCGTCCGGGGAAGTTCCACTTCCACACCTATTCCTGCCGCCAAGCAGCAATGCTCGCATTGCTGTGTTCCGGTTTAAAGGGAAATGACAGGCCACATGAGAGTTTTCACCCGTTTTGTCTGAAGGTCGTCAACGGGCGAGTAATACCTCTGGCGTCACAACCGTCCATAGGTTACGGTAACCGCTTACCAACAGGTGAGCCGTTTGCTTGTCTGCTACTTTAGTTATAAAAAAAACTAAATATTTGATTTAACTGCTACAGTTACGGAATAAATTACGTTAAAATGTCCAACCGTCTTCAAACGCTGCCTCTAAAGAAACTTACAGCCGAAGAGTAAAGTTAACTAGCTATATCAGT
The DNA here is from genome assembly GCA_961405105.1 of Perizoma affinitatum. Classification (NCBI taxonomy): domain Eukaryota; kingdom Metazoa; phylum Arthropoda; class Insecta; order Lepidoptera; family Geometridae; genus Perizoma; species Perizoma affinitatum. The sequence goes on along the minus strand of OY560205.1, from coordinate 7,822,293 downwards.
TTGTTAATACTCTGCAAGATAGATTCAAACAAACAAACGGAGCAACAATTCATGAGACAGCAGGACAACTTATTTAATACATTTTCGACTAAGAAAGATAAGATCTTCACGTTCTACTGTAGTATAAATCTCTTCAAACAAACACAAAGACATCTGTCCTGTCTCGAAGCTCGCGTGTCCACTCAGATTACCCTTGTTGGTACTAATTACTAAGTTTACGAGGTACATTGAGATGTCCTACAATGTGAGTGATATGCCACGGTGACGTTTTTATCACGTCGCCATCTTGGAATTGTATCGTTGTCCGTTGTAATGGACAGTAATTTCTGTTCGCTAATTAGTTTTAATACGAGTAGAACTTTTATAAAGTTTAGAAACATTCCAATAGGTGTTCTGTTTTCGTATTTTGGAAGGATAAGTATATTTCTCTAGAAAAATCTCAATAGAATTAAATTTCATGTTCATTTTACGTATACGTTTTTTGAGGAACGTCAAATAACTAGTTTTTTAACGGGTTTGTATCGCGTTTACCTATTTTCCTCTTACCTATATACCGGCGTTTCGACTGATTTTTGTAATAAAAAGTACCTATGATAATGTTAATTGATCGCCAAAGTTTAAAAATTCCGTCAAATAACTTCTACAACTGTGCAATTTTAATGGTTCTGCTAGTACTTTTGATATGGAACTCTAAAAATGGCAGCATGTCACTAAAATGTAATACGATTATCATATCAAAACATCATAATCCGCATTCAAAGAAAACGTATTCGAATTAAACCGCGATTCGATCTTATTTCAGCGTTTTATGAGCGGATGCACTGTCAGCCCTAAAGATAATCGGGGGATAATTTAACTCTGTGATGCCAGCTTGTACGCTTTTGTGGCTACATTCGTCAATTTAAAACCGTATAGAGTCGTAAAAATAACTGAAAATACTCGTAGCAAAATAATGGGTTATTTTTGTGTGTGGTTAATTTGATGATGATGGTACGTCGGCAAAACGTTTAATCAACAATAATTACTCTACAGGAGAGTTGGTTAACACTTTTATGGGTGTAGTGGCTAGTGCCTTTGACTTTAAACCCGATAGTAGTGGGTTCGGATCCAACTGTATCCAATGTTTTTTTTTATTTTTAATCGGTAAAATTATGTGTGGTATTTGTGTTACAAACGGTGAAAGAAAACATCATGAGAGAACCGGCATGACCTCTGTCTATGTCCGTTCACCATCGATCACTAGTCCCTTTTAATAACCACCATACACATATTGTGTGACTTTGAACCGACTTCAAATGAGGAGATTCTCAATTCAATTTTAGAATATAATTACGACTATACCACGTACTTTACTATTCTCCTGCTGACGTGGTATAGTCGTAATTATATTCTAAAATGATACCAAACCACGATAATTTTAATTCCATGATTCTCAATTCAACTTTATTTTTTTATCATGTGTGTTTGTTACTTGGTAATCTTCGCCAATTGTTAACTGATTTTGATGATTATTTTGTTGTTGTATAAAGAATGATACCGAGGTGGTACCATAAAAGTTTTATTCTTGAGGAATTGCTATTTTTCCTGTGAAACTTAAAAAACATCATCTTATGTAATCACGACTAGCCGAAACAATTTTGATGGACGATTTTGCTTTTTTTTTTCTATTCGAATTAATGTCATCCCGAGTTGGCAAGATAAAGGAAGCACATGAGGATCTGATGATAGAGTACCTACAGGATAGAAATCGTAAACTTGGGACTGCAAATGTATAGCGAATAAAAAAAAAGAAGGAGATTCTCAATTAGTCTGTATGTGACGCGATATCTTTGCCAATTGTGAAATAACATATTGGACTTTATCAATTTCCCGTTATTTTTTGACATTTAATGTTATTTATTGTCTTATAAATTATGACATGTATAATTTATAATTTTCTACCTGTAATAATAGGACTACTGGTAAAAAAACAACTGGTAAACTGACTTCAGACAGGGTACCCCCAAAAGGCTTGCGTAAATAAATAAATAAATGATGCTGGACATTTTCACACAGCATCATCTAGCCCTAAACTAAGCAGATTGTGTTATGGTAACTAAATGACTAATATACTAATTATATATATTTTTTTACAAATACATAAATATTATACGTAGTAAACAAATATTAGCATATGATACAAACATTTGTCTCATGGCGGGTATCGAACCCTCAAACTTCTGCGTCTCAGTCAGGCTTTTGCCCACTGCGCCACAGAGGTCGTCATAACCTCGTATCTTGATGTATGATTGTCATTATATTTACTTTCATCGGATTAGCTAGATCAAAATACAGAAGGGGTCGACTACGTTTGTATGGGAGCTTTTATCAGAATCACGAGAATATCCCCTTAAAATCGGCATTTGGTTTGTACGGTTCGTTTGTAAAACTGGCGCTTGTCTGAATATCGTCAGATGTAGCCAAGAAGGATTAGTCTGCACTAGTCTGCAGCCGAGATAGCGCGACCCCACGGCTTGCGGCGCAGTTAAATGGTCCGGCAACTTTTTTGCTCGAACAGTTTTATCTCACGCGAATTTTACGATCACAAACAATATTTTACGACTTATGACTGTATCGCAATGAGCTGCATCGGTTTATAATACTTTAATTTCACCGCCAGAAAACCATAAAAGTATGCAAATGGCGTATAAAAGTCGTTCGTGAGGCGACAATAAAATGCATTAATCCGAAAACAACGCAGATTACAAGTGGATAGCGAGACGGCACTTAAATTGTAATAAAATCTATTTCATTGTTTGTTTAATTAAAAATATTAAGTAAAATATTTATGACAATGTGTCGTCGCTCGTTTTAATGAACGGGATTATTATTTAACTTGACTAATTCGATTAATTTAATTACTCTGACACCAGAATTAATAAAGAGCTGAGAACTAAGTAATTAATTTCTAATTAAAAAGGTGGTTGTTTTTAATGACAGTCGTTTTTATTAATGTACAATTTGATTACCGCCATTGATATCTAAGGTAACCTGCTTGGATGTTTATTAAAAAAAGGCTCTATGTTAAGCTAGAGTAGTACCCAGTTGTTTTTTTTTACCTAGAGAAGTTAAGGATGAATAGATAAGCTTTTTGAAGGGTCGCGTCGTCCTTACATTTCAGATACCTCGTAGAGGTTGCATAATACAAAAATAAAATAGCAATAGCTCTATTGCTGTTCTAAATTGTAGAGCAGAGGCGATTCGAATGGGTCACGAGGTCCATTTACATACTGCTGGAAATGGATCATCTCGCTTGAATCACCCTGTATGATAGATTTATTTGCATGCTAGAAAGTTGTTTATGGTGATACATTATTATAAATTCAACATCTATAAAATATACATACTCATATTCGCAATAAAATATTTTGATTTGATTTGATATTTCCAAATCAGTGGCGTAGAAACGAATATAGTGTATCTTTCGTGTTGGCCTAGTGGGCGATACCCCGACTTCTGATCTGGAGGTCGTGGGTTCGAACCCGGCCGTGAACCAATGGATTTTTCCACTCGAAAAATATATGTGCGCATTAACTCGTGCTCAAAACGGTGAAGGAAAACATCGTGAGGAAACCGGTATGCCCTAGAACCAAAAATTCGAAGGCATGTGCCAACAGTTAGTGTTCCAAAAAGCGGCGATGGGCTTGCAACCTGTCACGTGGAATGCTTACTACTTTCAAAACGCGGGCATGTACCAAATGTAATGTTTGGACGTGCCTCCGACTACCCCCTACTTGGTATCCTCAAAAGATCTACTCACTGAGTATGTATCTGAGGATGGCCACCTTGGGGAAGACAGTCGTGAGCATGTTTGTTTTTGTTTGTTACTTAAAATGTATGTCATTAAGGGGAACCCTATATCCAGCAACTGACTTCTACAGTCTATTGATGATGAAGATGATTATAAAATGCTTCACTGGTCAACTCGATAAAAGAAGCCCAATTTAAACTTAAACTTTAAAAAGAGGAGAGCTTAAAATGAATGCCATTCAAGATTGGAGATTTGGTGTAATTTTGTTCAGTCGTAATAACAACATTCTGGTTTTGGGGGGTAATTATTAGGTATGCACCTGCTCTTTTGTAACAAATGTTCTGTTTAAAAGAAGTACAAGCAGCCAGTAGAATTACTTTTAAAATATTTAGAAATATTACTAAATATAATATAAATATAATGCAAATCATATGAATGGAGCGCGGATTTAGTTTAGCCTGAAAGAAACCTTACACGTTCATCTAGACTCCAGAATTTCTAGAACCTCTAGATCCTAGAGGTTGCCTAGACTATGTATATGTAATATGAATATATACAAAATATCCTACAGACTCCTACATAGTCCTGACCCCGCACTAGGATTCCCTGTATCGTGGGTATCAGGAATTACGAGTACCGTGGGTATCACCCCCATACCGTGGTACCGTGGTGGGGACCCCAATTGAAGTTCTGGCGTCTCAGCCGGCTACTAACCCGCCACCCCATCGATGTTCCAATTTTTGGTTCTTTGGAATTCAAATTTTTGCTTTCTAAAAAAAAAACATTTATTTCCAGCTTAGACTAAATTGCCATTGTTTGTTCCTCTATAATACAAAAATATGAATTCTTAAAGATTATTTATTAGCAAAATCATTACTTGATTAAAGATTTATGGAAACATATTGATGAATGAATGAAAATATGGGCGGTCTTATCGCTTAGAAGCGTTCTCTTCCAGACAACATTTTGATGGAGAGGATAATAAGAGTGGTGGAGTATATAAAATAATAAAACTACACCATACATATTATGACGACCTCTGTGGCGCAGTGGGCGAAGGCCCGCCTGAGACGCAAAAGGTTGCGGGTTCGATTCCCGCTGCGGGACAAATGTTTGTAATGTTTGTCGTGGGTCTGGGTGTGTTCTATGTACAATATGTATGTATTTACAAAAAAAAAGTATATAAGTACTATATCAGTCTTGTAGTTCCCATAATACAAGCTTTGCTTAGTTTGGGGCTAGATGATGATGTGTGAAAAATGTCCAGCATTATTATTATTATTATTATATCTAAAATAAATATGTTAAGATATATTATCATTATAACGGCCACTAAAGTCAGCTTCCAAAAGATTGTATTTAATGACATTTAAACGGCAAGGACCCACCGCACTCTGCTGCTTTTGTAAATCCTCCGATACATAATCAGTGAGTATATAATTTATGATACCAAGGGGTAAGAAGCTTTATGACTACATCTCGATTTAATAGATAGTAGGTATGACTACATCGCTTTATGACTAAACCTAGATACGACTACATCGCGTTAGGACTAAATTGCGTTTGGACTAGATCGCTATAAGGCCACTAAGTAACGACTATAATATTGTCGTTAGTTTTGTAAAGTACGGTTATCTAGCTAAAAAGAAAATTCTGACTTTTTTCCTTAGAAGATACCTATATTAAAATAAAATGAAAGCAGCAACTTGTAATATAACATTTATTTACCTATATCTACGTTTTAAATCATTTGTTAAAAAACAACCACGCTCACGACTGTCTTCCCCATGGTGGACATCCTCAGATACATACTCAGTGAGTGGATCTTTGAGGATAGCAAGTAGGGGTAGTCAGAGGCACGTCCAAACATTATATATGGTACAGGCCCGCGTTTTGCAAGTCAGCATTCCACGTGACAGGCGATGGGCTTGCACCCATCGCCGCTTTTTGGAACACTAACTGTTGGTACAAGCGTTCGAATTGTTGGTTCTAGGGCATGCCGGGTTTCCTCACGATGTTTTACTTCACCGTTTTGAGCACGTGTTCATGCGCATATACATTTTTCGAGTGGAATAATTTATTGGTGCACGACCGGGTTCGAACCCACGACCTCCGGATCAGAAGTCGTGGTATCGCCCACTAGGCCAACACGGCTAACTAAAAAAACGATGGGCGTAATTTCCTGCGGCACGTCTTAACATTACATTTGGCACATACCCGAATTGTGCAACAGTAAAGAAGTAGGTAGTTAATTTAAAATACATGTAGAGATCCAATGCTGGAAAAAAGGCCTTCCCAAAGAGTGCCATGACGAACGATCTTGGACAATCTCCATCCACTTCGGTTTTTATACAAAATGAAGGATACGGAAGGTACATTGGCGTACCTTCCGTATCCTTCATTTTGTAGAAAACCTTGGGTTTTTCCTAGAAATGGAGATGTTTTGTGATAATAAGGAAACTTAAATATTTATGAAACTTGAAAGTGGAAAATCTTAACAAACTGTGCAAAATTCAGGAACACAAAATAGAATAACCTAATAATTTCAGAAGTACCTACTCGTATATAGTAGGTACTTAGTTCCTAAACATTTTTGTACAAAATTTGTTTTCTAGGAAAAAACTGTTTTGTATTATATTTTCGTCTTTTCTGTCCTTTAGATATATGATCACACTTAATCTTTAAATTACTATGCAACTATATAGAAAATACTCATATTATATCGATCGAACATCACTTCAAGTTCGTTTGAACTTATTTAAATTTGTTTATATGAGAAATACTACAAGTCTCGATGAATATTAATTCAAAATCAATCCAAATTTTGACGTTTTTCTAAGAGAGATTTATCAATTGTTGACATTATATATACCAAATTTAACGTTTATGAGATCAATACTTTATTTTGACCGTTTTTTAAATACAAAAAATTGGTCTTTGTTCTCACATACCTATCACAAACCAATATTTCGATCCAATATTCAAAGCAATATGAATCTTGATGCATCAATTTTAAGGCATATTTACTCATACATACATGCAAAGGGGCATGGACAGTCCCTACACAATCATTGCCTGACCCAATGTTGCCACTAACCTATTTCGAATGAAATTGAGTTTGTCCAATTCCATCAAAATTCGGTGCACACTCTTGCATTGTAAAGCAGGTGTGCCCGCAATCTGGCAAACCTATAACTAGATGAACAAATCGACGGAATAGTTTCATCAGCATCACCATTCGATAGATGTTGGACGAACATGCTATGAACAAAACATTATTTAATAATGAACTTAATTCTCCGTCAACTCCCGAGAAATCGAGGTTACTGGAACGCTGCTGTCAAAAATCAAGTCTTTCTCTCAATTTTAAGGAGTTGGGATGTTTGGGGTCAAGTTCTGAATAATACATCCTAATGCCGGAAGTCATTGCAGATTTTGTTTCCCCCACTTAGCGTGCTGTTATCCGGGATACGGGTAATCACTTTTTAAAAAGAAAAGAGAAATTCAATTGTTTTACTTAGGATTTAATTTTGAAAATTATATTTTTTAAATGTGTCTTCCCGAGACGGATTGAGGATGGACTGAAGTAAGTACCAAGAAAGTGTGTAAACAAGCGATGCTAGGTCAGCATACTTGGATGAAAGGTATGCCTATTTCAGTACATGAGACGGGATATAACAGTGCGAGCCGCGCGCGATTATTGTCTCAGACCACGGTGCGAACTGTCTTGAATTTATACTCGAAAGTTCTCTCCGTGAAGTTCACAGTCCATGCGTTCGCAGTTCCTGTGACGAAAATCGACAAACATCAGGATACATCCATGAAGTTTGCGCTGCAAAAAGTATGCGAATGGGCTCTACCACTCACGGCTCGCGCACGTTTCGTACGGGAATGTGGAGCGGACTTTAGATTAGAACGAATTGCTCCGTCTTTTGTTCGTATTTTACGAGAGCATTACCTCACCCAAATATTAGGTCAAAAACCTTACATTCGGGAAAGAGAAAAGGGCACTCCGACACTATTAACAATGTCATCTAAAACTTGATTCTTGAACTGCAAGGATTTAACTTTACTGTAAGGGTTTACTGGTCATGTCCATTTCTGGCGTCTAACAGTAATGTTCGGGTTGATGTATTCCGGTTTGAAGGGGTGCCGATTAAATTACAGGTACATGAAACTTTCATCCGTTATGTCTCAGGGTCGGCAATGCGCGAGTAATGCTTATGATGTCTAAAGCGTTATGGTAACTGCTCACCAACAGGTGGGCCCATATGCTTGTTAAGGTACAACTAGTATAAAAACTGCGCCTTTTAATGAGACCTCATCATATATATCAGACAAATAGAGTTGAACTCGAGTTCTGTTAGAGCCACTAAACCAAGGTTTAAAAATACCTTATCGAAAAAAGAGACTATTGCAAAGATACTAAGGTCTACAATGTAAATATAAAATAAAATCACAGGATGTCAATTTGATTTTAAAAAATATTTCAAAACCAAAATAAAAATGAAACGCATCTTTTTGATTGGCTACCAAAAAAAGGAGGTTTTCAAAAATAGGTTGAGCTATGATAGAAATAAACTAGGTGACCGCCTGGTTTATCTGTTAGCAGTTATTTGTGGTTAAACCTCTTTTCGAAATGTCTAATAGACAGCTATTATACAAGCATTCAATATTCAAACTTGTTTCCTTTGCACAACAATTTGTATTGAAAATAAGAAATCAAAAAGATAAGACTTGTTAAACCACCTTTCGTGATGAGACCCTTTCGAGTTTCTGATTCCAGAACAAGTCACAGTAGTTAGTACGTTTGTAAATAATAAAATAGCACACACGACAGAATTCGAGTCCACTATCTTCGGGTTCTGTCATTACTCCGTCCATCATTTAGTGGCTACTCTACACAATAAACCAACCACCTGAATTAAACCTTTGACAATAGCACAGTACGAGCTGGTCCCATTCTTCGGCCACCAGACACGAGAACCAAGCGAATTCGAAAGCGCTCCTTTTGAGGCAAATTAGCCCGTTCGCGTACAATATGACCCAGAGGGACAATTTGGTTTATGTGCCAAAATTTCCATACATTGTGTCCGAGCGGGGCGGACAAAAGTGTGTGAAGATGACCCGAGGCATAGTATTGCACGTTATTATCCCTTTAGGTAAATTTCTGTTGCTTTTGTCTGTGGAATGGCAGTTTAACCTCACGTGTCGGCGTAGTCGTTCATGCAGATAATTTTGTGGGTGTATTTTATAAATGCCGCTGGGAGCTGCGAATCGTTGTGTTTGATTAAGAAAGCTGAAAGAAGCCGAAAAATACTCGACTTGCCTTGTCTGATATCTTGTCTGCAGTGCACTAACAATTGCACTATTAAAGACTTGCGAGCCTACAGAAAATGACATAAATGTGGTACCCATCTTGCATTCGGACGACCAGGATTTCTCCGGCCATTACTCGGTCAAGGATTTAGTTAAACGTTCCTTAATTATATTCATTTCTTTAATTTATAGCTGAAGGCGTTCGTTGATTGTAATCTTTCAAAAGTTGTGCTTTTCTTTGAGAGGTCTAATGTACTTTCTATAGGCTAAGTCGTACCTCGTATTAAACCATATGTTTTTTTGGGTTCCAATAAATAAATGTTCTTTCTTTCTTAATTTCCGTTTTTCTAATGTCCATCCGTGGACGTCTTCTAGCTGGCAATGATGATATCCCAAAACCACACACCATGTAAAATACTTAGGATGGGTCGATGATCATAATTTAATATATACTTCGAGCGATGATTGCACAAGTCGTGAGCTTCACTGAGCTTCCATAAGCCCTATATACTTGAAGCATGACGCGTTCATGAGAAGTTATTTAAACAGACAGTTTATGTGGTTCCTTCGTTAAAATTGAACCACGTATAAATTACGTATAAGTTCACAAACTTAGATATCGATAAAAAAACGTTTATTTTGTTCCACATAAATGAGTCAATATGTTTGGGTATTACAAAAATAATGAGCTTGACAACAAAAACGGCCGCCACTCAGCACTTTGTGCCACTATAACGGCTCTTTAGTCAACTGATCCCGCTCTTTACTCATCCCACGGGATGAGAATTAATTTTATTAATTTTGATTTGTCAACTGATCCCGCTTTAAAAAAAAGATAAAAATTAATGTATTATTACTATAACACTGGTCTTCTGTTTTTATATTTATTTATTTAACCATTTCGTTATCGTTACAAAACATTGGCATGTCAATGTTTATGTCTATTGCTGGAAGAATACTCTTTTTAGGGTAAAACTCGCGTTAATGCTCGCATTAAATTCTGTCTTTTTAAAGTGTTTATGTGTAAAGAATAAATATATATGTGTATATTGTGTATTATATATTGTACTATAAATAACAACCATGCCCCGACAATGCAGTTATTTTACCATAAAATTACCTACATATATATGGCTTTAATTTCATCACAAAAGAACGATCATGTCGAGAGTCATTTTCAATAGAGTTTGACCTTTTAGCCGACACGCTACAAAATGCCTTAGGGTTACTTATTTAGGTATTACATGAATATATATATATAATTGTGATATAACATGAAGGTATGTCTTGAAATTAACTACACTGGTAATTCATTTACCACTTACAGAAGTACCACTAGGGTTTTTTTTAATAACCTGCGCTGTCATGCGCTCTGTTTGTAAATAAATACTTCATTGACTAAAACCTTCTTAAGGTCCCATGGTGGCTGGAAAAAATGCTAATTAGCATTAAGCTCGCCTATGTACTCGTTTTATTTAGTGCAATAGAGCATTTTCTATTTATAGGTATATCTATGGTGTGATCTGCCACCTTAATACTCATTACGGCTCATTTTCACAGACTTGGCAAATTTATAACTTCCAAAACTGAAGAAATTTTCCAACCCCAGAACCCAATTTTCGATCAAAACTTTCCAAGTTTCATACAAGTTTGTGACATTGCCTGGCTTAGCAGAATGAGTTTGCAAGTCTTTTAACCCACAGCCAATCTATGGTGTGATCTGCCCCCTTATTACTCATTTCGGCTCATTTTCACAGACTTGGCAAATTTAAAACTTCCAAAACTTAAGAAATTTTCCAGACCCAGAACCCAATTCTCGATCAAAATTTTCCAAATTTTGGACATTGCCTGGCTTAGCAAAATCAGTTTACAAGTCTTGTAACCCATAGCCATTTTGCTAATGTAATTAGGGGGATGTTCGCGAAAATTCTGAACATAATTATATTTGTTTACAGTAACAATGTTATTGAGGTTATCAGTACCAATAGACCTTACTATTAAGTACACTTCAATCTGTTTAGATCGAGTTTGAACTTTAAAACAAGGGTTGCAGGGACTATCTTAGTTTCACATAGGAGTGTATTTCGGCCTTGCATTTAATTTCAATAAATTATTTGCAGAAAGGGGTTACAGAGAACATAATCTTGTTGCTAGTCGTCTTATCTTTGGATACACAAATGTTTATTGATAAGGTATGGTTCATTGATAAGTTTGAAGACCTCTGTGGCGCAGTGGGTGAAGGCCCATCTGAGACACAGAAGGTTATAAAAAAAATATTTATATTTATTATGTTTTTCTTCCAAAAAATGTTATACCAATATATTTTTAATATTAGCTTAATCGATGGGGCGGTTTTTGAACAACGGGGTTCAAAAGTCCTTAAAAAAGAAGTGAGATAATCTGGTCATGTGGGGTATCAATTCAAAATAGAAATAAATACAACGATGCAAGGAGCCCGTATTATGTATTTTGCAAAAAGAGGTTCTCTGTTTGTTTGTTTGTTACCATTTTGTTACAACGGTGTGTGTATGCGCCAAGGTCGTTTGGCAAACTCGCCCCCTATCACAATAATCAGTAGAATATATATTAATTAGTACATACTAAGGTTATCAAGGGACATGGTCACTAATTGAATGGTTACCATAAATAAATACAAATTTGTCATATCGATAGGCACGCGCCAATGAAATGTATTACAATGTATGTTATCGTTTTAAAATTAAAAAAGTAAATATATATTTCATAGATTCGGTGACGTTGTTTTTCTGTGAATTTAAGTATGATGTATACACGAATAAAAAAAAACTCGTAAAATTTTGAAGACTCGTTTAAACGCGTCCAAGTCAGTGGCAGTCACTGGTACCCTTACAGTTTATTTTCACTAAGAAAAACAATCGATTTTTCAAATATGTTCTTCAAATACTTATTGAATTTATAAAAATAAACGCGTTAAAGACCCGTAAAACTTATAATTATAAAAACAATTCAGTAAAAAAAAATCGCGCATTTTATGTTTTAAATTGATAAAACCAATGAGAGATGGCCTTTGCTATTTCGCGAGCAATTTTTATCAGTAACTCTTTTCGTTGCAATCTTCTCTTTTGACCTACAGATAGAACAATATGAGTAAGGTCTTAAATGTATCTTATCATTGTTACGTCGACGAGATAACGTCTTTTTATGTGTTTTAACGTCTTTTTATGCGTTTTCATATGCCGTACTTTTAATCAAAAAGTCGTACCTAATCAACCGCGCCACACACAATTGCAACACAATCAGAGTGGATTAATTGCGAACACGACTATAAAAAAGTAATAATTGTACCTTATCTGTAACAGGCATAATGTTGCAAAATTAAATGTGATTAATCGGGATATTAATTAAAAAGATTTCCGGTCGGTTTGAACCATTTCATAATGACGACGACCTCTGTGGCGCAGTGGGCGAAGACCCGCCTGAGACGCAGGTTGCGGGTTCGATTCCCGCCGTGGGACAAATGTTTGTATGATCTGCTAATATTTATCTCTGGTCTGGGTGTTTTCTGCATATAAAATGTATGTATTTACAAACAAAACGTAGTTCCCATAACACAAGCTCTGCTTATATTGGGGCTAGATAGATATATAGGTAAACTCTTTGTGCATAACACAAATTTACAGTACAAAACACATACAACATAATATGATCAAATGAACTTCTACGAGAAATTCAAGTTCGATATTATATGAGTATTCGAAGATACGATTGGACACCGTAGTTTCCCTACTTATTAAAATGGTTTAAAACGTGCCGATATTTTATGGCCCGCCTAGATTCCAGCAGAGCGATCACACTAACCCATGGCTATCGAGATGGCATCCAACGGATGGGTTGAATCGTATCACGCTAATTTGTATACTGGATTTGCTATAGATGTACAATGCGAATGAACGAAATTGGTTCAATATTAGATGTCCCGTTTTTTACAACTTATAATCAGATAATTTGTGGATTGATTGCCATCTCGATAGCCATGGGTTAGTGTGATCGCCCTGTTGGACGGCAACAGTTTCACTGGGACACACTTTCAATAGTGTTAGTCAATTTAAAAACATAATTTAAGTTTGAAAACATTCAAGTAATAACATAATTTAGGGGTTTATAAATAACTGTTCCAATTTTGCAACAGTCGTCGTCGTAGCGTTTCTTACGAACGCTACTTTTTATCCGGGTACCACGCAAGCGAAGCCGTGGTTGTAGCTAGAACTAATATAAACAAAATATTTCTATACTATGAACTTAATATCTTAAATTTTATGTCCTCAGTGTGTCAAATAAAATAATGTTTAACTACTAATAAATCTCAGTACAAAACATCTCGCTTGGAGCTAATGCAATGACACACAATACCATCCAATCATAAGAGCAAACAAAACTTAGAAGCGCTTGAAACACAATATTAGATGGGTTCAGGCAGGGTCGTACTAAGGGATAAAGGATAGGTGTTACAACTCAGATCCTCTCAAAACCTAACATTGAACCCAATAAGCGAAAAGACTCTAAAAACACTAACAAATGAGTTTATTTCTACTACATTAAAGGGGGGTCAGGACGTTGTGTGAGTCTGTTTTGTGTCATGTCACTGTTACGAACCAAGACAAAAAAAAACGTAAAAAATGTTTGAATAATAAACTTTTTAATACACATTTTGAGATTTTGTGGCAATTTAAAAATGACAACATACCCTCGTATGACTCGTTACGAATGACTCCTAAATACAGCCCCGGTTTCAGGCTTTGTGCCGAAGGGACGCCATTCCGCGAACACAGAGTTATAGCCCAACAAAACGTCAGTCGAATCATCAATGTTTAAATCGTAATATATTGAAGAATTTCGCAATTATCATATTTCATACTTATTTACGACGACTAGGCTACCAACTGACGTCTATCCACGATCCTGGGGGGTCATAAAACGAATAAACCTGAGTAATAAAACGCGTTTATTCCTTGTGTAATTATATGACCTATTTTTTTCATGTTTTGGTTTATTTTGAGCCCAGTTAATGCCACTACAGATGCATTATGCTAACTTGTTAAATTAAAGCGATTTTGTATTCTTGCTTTTGGACAAAAAGTCTTTTAATTTTAATCTTTTAACCGCTGCTACCAACTTTAGCTTAGCCAGTTGAAGTAAAAAATAATAAAGTTAAGTTTTAAGATTCCAAACTATCAGAAATGGGATTAGACATATCAGCTGGTTTCCCCGGAACCATTTTCCGCTCATTATTGTGGGTAGAACGCAGTATTTATCTTTTTATCACAAAGTTTTTGAACTTTGTTTTACAGCTGGACCTTACTATACAGTGATTCCAAAATGTGTATACTATCCCGAAAGGCTGAATCTGCGTTAGAAAGTAAACTAGTTTTAATGAAAAAACAAAACAGGCAAATTTTTTTAGAACATCCATATAATATTTTACCCTTCAGCTACTTTTTGAACTGTGTGCCTTTCCCAAGTCCGATCATAAATAAACTAACAATATGTTAGACATCGCGCAATGTTCACAGTGTTACATGGGATTTCAAATGAAAACAGCCGATTTTTACAATTCTAAGTAGACACAGATATTTCGCTTCGCTCACTCGATCAATTATGGAGAATTTAAATATTTATTAATTTCAGATTATTGATCAACGAAGAACCAACGTCTCTCAATGATTCCAAATGACAGTTATTACTGCAAAGAGTGACATCAATGAATAAGAGCAAACGAAACGGCCAGTGTTAAAATAGAAGTTTTATTGAAGATGAGTTTCGTTTAAAAAGCGTTCAGTCATAAACTGTGGAAAGCCAAGTAATTACTACTTAGAATAGGCTATTGTTGTGGCTGGGAAAACAAATTAAACACCACAAAGATGGCTTCGTTACCTGAAGCTTTGCTCAGACCAGGTAGGAATATATTAGTATGTTTGTATTTTATAGTTATACTAAAGGAATCCCCACGAATTCGTTCATGTAGAAGGTTAAGAATATAATAGAATACAATAAACATTTATTTGACACAAAAAATGAATAGCCCGTTTAGCCAAGCTATCAACAAGCTGTCAACGCGCGGAAAAAATATTTCTCATCAAAAGGAACCAGCGTTAATAGTCAGCCAGTCCAGACATGCAATGATTAGTTAGGCACTTTAGATCTAAAATTAATTCAAATAGGTTACTGGAAATCACAGCAATAATTTTGCACATTTTATGCCATAATCAGGGACTCGGAAGTTATTATACTGGTATTTATAAAATAGATAATAGTAAAAAAAACAGAGATAATATGCGTAAATATATTTTCTCAAACATGCGCGGAAATATTGTCATTACTTTCGAGAAAGGAACACGCGAAGTATCGTATTTACGTAAAAAAGCAACAGTTTTGAATTTAAACAAAAAAATGGCCGGCAATGTATGGAAATCCATTGAATAATGAGTACGACAAAACTTTTTTTGAATTTGGATCTCTTTCATCGAGCTTGGAACAAATAGGTTACGTATGCACCTTTCTGCACATGCAGTAAAATCAAACACAAAAATTGCGGGTAATCATTAAGATCGTCTCGATTCTGTTATTTTGATAATAAATACATTAATAAAAATGAGTTTCGAAGATTCCGAAAATGAAATGGATATTGACTGCACTTCACCAGATAAGGTCGGAAGCCAAATTAACGATGAAGAACCTGGTTTCATCGAAGTCAAAAGAAAAATACGTAAAAGTACTTCTTGCATATTTTGAGAAAAGCACTATATATGCTTTGGCGGTAATGACAATTGCCTATTTGCGTCCTCTGCAATGTACTATTATCAGTTTCCATATTTATTAAAGTATTAATCGACACAATAGAAGTTTCAGTTTTTAATGCTTCTTGACACAGTAAAAGTTTCAAAATAATATGGAATTATGAAAGAGCTTCTAACCGTAACGTAATAAACTCTAAACGTCTGCAAAACGATTTAAAACAATGATAAATAGCCATACATTACCCAATAACTTTCAACTCTGTAAAAAAACGGCGATAGCCGGAATCCTATATTTTTTTAATCTATATTTTTAACGTTTTCTTGCGACGTGAATGGCGTGTTGCAGTTGTCTGTCAAGGGTGGTACGGATTTGGTCAGTCCACCGAATTAAGCAGTGTCTTCCCGGTCATCATCTTTCTTTCTTTCCTTAAAATTTACCCATGATTGTGAATTTTTCGACGTTGTCAAAATCTTACTATGGTGTCGAAATTATTCTAGAATACGACCAACAATATTGCTTTTAGCTAAATAGAATCCATAGATTGCTCGCTTAGGTTTTCACAAGCGACTACAGTATGTAAAATTAAAATGGTCTGTTCCAATGTAAGGTCGCAGCTATGAATATTGTGTTACCACTCCGCTAAGTTGAACACCTCGACAACTTTTATGATTTCCACATCTATTTATACTTGAGATTCGCAGACATTTTTAATTACCACAGGGTATCTATAAGTCTGCCCCGAACCCTTTTAGCCGGATGGGTATTATCCAGGGCCGTAAACCCCGTTTATGGTCTATAAAACCAAGTGGAGATACACATACAGTGCTTGGAGGGTTCCGTATTACTTGTTGCACTTTTATAACCAATATATTTCGGTTTGATTTGCAACTTCTGGACAGCAGAACACTTTTTACTCGATTTTCTGGTCTTGGGTTTATTTAAGTGCTAAGAATATTGATTTACAGTTCGGAACTGAAAAGGTTTACGTTTATGTGCAGAGATGGAATGGAATGGAGATTATTGTTGCAGGTTTCCACTTATGACCGACGATGTGTAAAATCATTTGAGTGTCAAAATGGCATAACTTCATCTACGCGAGATTTATTTTTTATTTAACACAGTTCTTTAATATTTTTAGTGCTAGTTGTGTAAAAGTTCTCGATAAAAAAGCAAAAACCTGAAAACAATGACATTTTTACCATCCATACACTCCATAACTCATCCCCCACCATCGAGGACTTTTAGTATGTTCAGAAAGATTGTCCGGAAAAGATTGTTTCAAAGCGAGAAGACTGCACATTGTACTTTACTAAGATTTTTTTTATTCTGTTATTTTTTTAAGGTTTACAATTAAGTATTTTCATTCATTCGTTTAGGACACCTGAGAGAATAAATGTATATCAATTTGCAAATCTACACGATTTTTTTTTTTTTTTTGGATATTGTAGCGCAAAACAGCTTGGCATGCCACTAAATGTGGCAACCCTAAACGTTTTCCGTCAAAAGACGACGCTCTCCGAGCGAAAACATTCCAACCAAACCATTTAAATATATCAAGGATCTTTGTGTAATTTCGAACAATTTCTTAATTAAAACGATGATCCTCAACTGCTTCGGTTATAACACGTAACCATTAATCAGCTTTTACTGTTTTAAAATTATCCAGTTAATTGGTTAAATAATAGTAACAGAGTTTCTGTGAAAGGGCTCGTCCGGGGAAGTGTTACCACCATGCCTATTTTGCCGCTAAGCAGTAATGTACACATTGCTGTGTTCCGGTTTGATGGGTATGGTTGCCGTTGAAATTACAGGAACATGAGATCTAAAAACAAAAACAAAACGAACACACTCACGACTGTCTTCCCCATGGTGGACATCCTCAGATACATACTCAGTGAGTAGATCTTTGAGGATACCAAGTAGGGGGTAGTCAGAGGCAGGCCCAAACATTAGATTTGGTACATGCCCGCGTTTTGCAAAAAGTAAGCATTCCACGTGACAGGTTGCAAGCCCATCGCCGCTTATTAGAACACTAACTGTTGGCACATGCCTTCAAATTTTTGGTTCTAGGGCATGCCGGTTTCCTAACGATGTTTTCCTTCACCGTTTTGAGCACGTGTTAATGCGCACATAAATTTTTCGAGTGGAAAAATCCATTGGTGCACGACCGGGTTCGAACCCACGACCTCCGGATCAGAAGTCGGGGTATCGCCCACTAGGCCAACACGGCTTGCATGAGATCTTTCATCTTGATATCTCAGAGAGGCAACGCGTGAGTGATACCTCTGGTATAATAGGTAGGCTATTACGGTAGGACCGATATTTGTACAGATTTTAGAATTATGTTCATTCCTACCTATAAAATATATAATTATTCTCTCTGTGAAATTCGTGTGTCAAAAAAAATTTTTTTTTTTTCTGGGTAACTGCTTACCACCGCTGCGGTGGGTCGTATGCTTGTTTGTCTTTTTTATACTACTAGATAGAGGTAGTACCTATACCACTAAAAAAACGCTATTCGCTAAATAAGAACGTTACTTTAGCTAAACCATCAGGTGGTAGAACTAGTGTGGTGACAGGATTCAGTACATCAATATCGAGACGCCTAACAAATGACCTGCAGCGTTTATTCCGTATTATTTCAGGTGATACAAGATTTTAATTCAAACATGTGCTGAAACGGATATGCAATTTTGTGATTATAATCGTGAGCAATAAAGTGCAGAGTTGAATTAAAACGGATATTCCTTATGGCATTTCGGTATGATGCAGAAGTGGCATTGGACGAGGGCCAGATTCCGCAGTTTATAGCCAAATATGCTTCCCTAGTAAGTTTGGTAACAAGCGACATTACACTAAGTAGGTGCGTTTCATTTCATTTGTTCATAGACTATCCGTTTTTTTTAATACGAAAAACGCGCAACATGGCAAACATGTATACAGCCCACCTGTTTGTAAGCGGTTACATATATAAAATTCTGTTACCAAGGTTGTATAATTATATTGACAAAATATATAAGCTTTATTTACTACCTATCTGTTGCTATATACAGGGTTCATGTGAGATATCTACCTATAAACACCATTATATGTACCTACCATGCAATACATGTATTGAGGATTAAAACTTTTGATATATACGACTAACCTATGCCCACGGCTTCGTCCGCGTGCTACCTTTATAACAAGCAGCGTATGAGTATTGTATATTTTAGGTCAAGACAACAAATTTTATTTTTCTCATAAAAAAAATATTTTTAAAAAACTTGTTCAATTTTATGGGCAGAACCCCTTTCACTAACAAGATAACAAGGTACCTGTTCTAAATTTCATCCAAACTTGTTCAGCCATTTCGGAGACTTAAAAATGCACAAAAACTTTTTGTTTTTGTACGATTTCCGTGTACACGACCTCCGTGTTCTCCATAGGTTCTTTTGAACACTGATTGTTTTTTTTTATTTAGAAGTTTATGTCCTGGGTCATAAAATACATAATATTACTCCTAAATGTCTCTAAGAGACATGATTAGAGAATACAATCCCGGGATCCCGAATCTCGGGATCCCGGGATCCCGACCGTTTTCTGGCCCCGAAAATCCCGGGACTGCACTTGGCTAATCTCGGGATTTTCGGGATTGCCACATACAAGTTTAGTTTATATGCCGTAGTCCGTTGCGCCTTGACGATAACCTTGCCTAGGTTATTTAATAGCATTTAATACATAACGACAAAAAACACTTTTAGATACGCCGTCATACGATACGTACTATTCACTACACACACAGGTACAGTCTTAATATGTTTGTTGTAAACTTAGAAGGGACTTCCCCACTCTGAGTACTTCAATACAATACTCTTAAGGTAATTCCCCAATGAATGAACTAACAGGGGAATCACCCGATCATCTCATAATATCATAATATTTTTGCGGGTATTTCCCGTCGGGGTTTCCCTGTACGAAAGTATTAAATATGCTACTTTTAAGGTGATTCCCCAAGTCCCCAACGAACCAACAGGGAAATCACCCGATCATCTCATATCATAGTATTGTTGCGGGTATTTTCCCGTCGGGGATTCCCTGTATGAAAGTATAAATATGCTAATCAGATTTTATTTTTTTCATTTATTATTCTGTCAGTGACGGGTTACGAAGGTTTCGTCATTTAAATTTAAAGTAAATTACCTGAAATTAAGTATTTCAAATGGCGGCAGACTTTGTTAAACATAAAAAAGACAGTGATGCGACGTCAGTGTGGAGTTATTTTTTAGTCGCGAAGGATGGGAATAGTGCTAAATGTAAGCGGTGCCCAGCCATTCTCAAGACTTTGGGTGGATCGACTAAGGGATTACATACACATTTGTTATCAAAACATAACATCAAGGTTATATCAGCTTCAACAAGTCAAGATTCTGAAAATATGAACACAGCTCCGCCGCCGCCAACCAAGCGAAAGTTAGATGATTATTTTACTAAAAGTGCCGACGATAGCCTGGATGATGTTTTGGCAAGAATGGTTGCATTAGATGGATTTCCATTCAGTGTATTCATAGCTTCAGATGATTTGAGAAAATTGCTCTTAGCAAAATACCCGGATTTACCAAAGTCAGCCACTGTTCGAAAACGTGTTATGAATTACAGTGAAAAAATCAAAAAGCAAGTAATTGCAGAATTGAAACAATTGAAAAGTGCAGGTGAAAGATTTAGTCTTTCTTTCGACGAGTGGACTTCAACTTCCAATAAACGATACATGGCTGTCAACGTTCATTCATATAAAAAATTTTGGAACTTAGGACTTGTTCCTATTTACGGAAGTATGACAGCTGAAAATTGTCTTCGTATATTGAAAGAGCGTCTCAGTGAATTTGATATTTCCCTGGAAACTGACATCGTGGCTATTGTAACCGATGGACCGAATGTTATGATAAAGGTGGGGCGGCTTGTTTGCACCGAACATCAACTGTGTCTCGCACATGGTATCAATTTGGCGGTCTGTGATGTGCTTTATGAAAAACATAATTATTTGCAACATAGCCCTACCTCAGATGATACTCTGAATGAACCAGCTGTTACTGTTGATTATATGGACGACAGCGATGATGAACACGATTTAGAAGACTTAGACTGTCCAGAATCAGGTTTAATCGTAATGTCACAAAATGATCTTGCGCCAGAACACGTACCAGAGTTAACACAATATGAAAATATTAATGAGCTGATAAAGAAAATCCGCAAAGTTGTAGTGTATTTCAAAAGATCACCATTTAAAAATGAAACAGTACTTCAAAAATATGTGAAAATTGAACATGGAAAAGAGCTGTCACTTCTTTTGGACTGTAAAACCAGATGGAATAGTCTTTTAACAATGCTGGAGCGATTTTATCTTTTAAAAGCATGCATTCAAAAAGCTCTTATAGATCTCAATCATCCAATTCGTTTAGAAGATGTTGATTTTGAATTGGTAAATAAAATTGTTGATGTGCTGACCCCAATTAAATTGACAGTAGAAGCAATCTGTAGGCGAGATGCTAATTTATGCACAGCTGATGCCGCTTTGAAATTTCTTATAAAACAACTGTCTAGCAAAAACTCAGCACTTGCCAAAAAAATTAAAACATCCTTAGTGGAACGTATAAAGCAACGACGAAGTGATAATTTAACTGGTGTATTAAATTATTTACAAAATCCACGAATGAATGATGAAAATCAGTTGTTATCGGATTTGGAATGGCATGACTTATTTCCAGTTCCGACACAGGCTATAGTGAGGAAGCAAATAAAGAGTATTGTTAAAAGACTTAATAGTCGAGATGACACAGAAGAAGAAGAAAGGTCAGGATCACAAATAGATGATGAGCTAAGGCCAGAAACCTCCCAACCCCAATTGACATTAAAGGAAAAGTTACAGCTGGAAATTAACAAGAGTATGAAATCCCCAGATCCTGATGTACAAGTACAAAATGAATTGGGGTTGGCAAATAGTATTAGACGTGAAATGAGCCTGTTCGAAAATGGAGGAGTTCGTGGATATCACTTAGAAACAGCATACAAGTATCTATTGTCTATTCCTCCAACCAGCGTTGAACCTGAGCGAGCGTTTTCAGCTGCCGCTTATGTTGGCAATAAACTACGAAGCAGGCTTGGAAGTCAAACATTGGATGCTTTGATATTTCTGCGATTATATTTTCGAAATACTAAATAGTATATTTATGTTGTCTTTTTAATTTCTTGCAAAAGTATAATTTTTTTGTTTTGTCTTTTTTATTTTCTTATTATTATTGTGATTTGTGTTGACTGTTGTGCAAAGACATTATAAAGTTTTTTAATTACTCAAGTTTTTTTTTAATTTGAGCCCAATTAGAAACCACATAGTCTAATCCCGGGATAGGCCCGGGATCCCGGGATTACGGTTCAAAAATCCCGTAATCCCGGGATTGAAAAACATGCTCGGGATTGTATTCTCTAGACATGATAAAAAAACAGCAATTTGCGAAAAGATGCAGACTTTGCTAAACAGGTACCAAAGTTACTTCCATAAAAACAGTAGCCAAATTCAATCACTTTAAGATTTCAGCATTGAAAATGACTGTAAACTTTTAATATAGTTTATTGTCGGTTGGTTCCCAGAATCAGGAGCAAGGAATATTACAGTTTGGCAGCTAGCGGGGATTCCAGAAGATTTCAAGGCGAAGGGTAGTTGAAACAAATGAAGACGGAAATGTTGTGAGCAAAGGAAAGGCGAAGGCAAATGGGGCAAATAAATCTGTGTTGGGAACACTACGGAATATATATGTATGTAACTATAGCTGTATACTCAAACAGCGCAATGCGTAGGTAACATCGGATTATACCCACTACTTTTGAAGACACAGACTTACAAATAAAGTAGTATTTTTCTGTAGTAAAACTGTAATCCACTTAATTAATATGCTCAGATCAATTAAATACTCGGTACGCAGATCCATTGAGATTCCAATGGGAAATCTTATTAATTTCAATATTCTTTTTAGAATCAGAATTCACTTATTGTGAAACATAGTTTGTCACTATTATAGTCTATGTCCACTATGTTAACAATTTACAGTAATTTATAAGTAAAAAACCGTTTGACATTTACAACACCAGGGCATTGCTGATGCGGGGTACCTGCTCTGAAGAACTATAAGTATTTTTTTAAAACGTTGTAATGTAAAAAAAATAACCGTTTCTATTCATGAGTTATAATAAGGAATACCTACAATCTTTTTAGTGTATATACTCGTATTATACAATTTTTAAATCGAATGAACCTGTATTCTTCTTCTAATAGTAGAGCTTCTGTGAAAGGGATCGTCCGGGGAAGTGCTACATGCCTATTTCAGCAGCTATATTTCCAAGCAATGTTCACATTGCTGCGTTCCGGTTTGAAGGGTATGGTTGCCGGTGAAATTAGACACATGAGATCTTTCATCTTGATATCTCAGGGAGGTAATGCGTGAGTGATACCTTTGGTATTACAAGCGTCCATAGGCTACGATAACCGCTTACCACCAGGTGGGCCGTTAGTTTGTTTGCCTCTTTAGTAGTATAAAAATAGAGCAATGAATACATATAATCATTCCAATGGCCATCACGTCATCAACGCTCCATTCTATCGATTGTTGCATATAATAATAATAATATAATAATTGATTGTTGCATATATATTGTATATAACTCTCCTTTACTTTTACATTGTTTTAGAAGCGTCTCCTTATTCACAGTGTTAATATTATAATATTAAGAAATTAGTGACAACAGTTGAAGTGTCAAATTCAGTAATCTTATCAAAACACAATCACATTATGAGCTTCTTTCCTGATAAGTGGAACATTACAAATAGACCGAATGGCCACAGTTGTCAATCCTATCTACTACATACGGGTGTAAGAAGTCTCAAAACAAAACAAAAACAAAAAACAAACACGCTCACGACTGTCTTCCCCATGGTGGACATCCTCAGATACATACTCAGTGAGTAGATCTTTGAGGATACCAAGTAGGGGGTAGTCAGAGGCAAGGTCCAAACATTACATTTGGTACATGCCCGCGTTTTGCAAGTAGTAGTCTCAAAACAACGTGAAAATAATGTTTACCGCTCGGCTCTGATGCTTGGCAGTACTTCAATGTTTTTGTTCTTGACTGTACCTAATCTAGCAGGCTACCTATTCCTTAACAGCAAACATATTTTAACAATCTTTCATATTCTCTTTTAAGCTATGTATGTTAAACCTCGTACTTATTAAGTTAGGGTATGTCTAAACTATGTCAGTGCAGGGAATTGAACTGCTACAAACGGGGTCCACATGTGCGGGTTCAACTCACGCTGCGGGACAAATATTTATAATAATAATAATAATAATGCTGGACATATTCACACAGCATCACCTAGCCCCAAAGTAAGTTTGTATGTTCTGCAGATAGTTGTTTGATATTTGAACAACCTCCGGATTGAAAGTCGGGATACCGCCCACTAGGCCGTGTTGGCCTTCAAAAATCAGTAACAGCAAGAAAACGAGTGTTTAAAAAAAACCTTGCAGCTCTGGCAGCATACTTTATTTTTTTTATGTAATTCGGTTCCTTCTCTACCCTAGTACGTTTCACCCTGATACTCAGCAGGGTTGACGAGTGTGGCCTCACGGTCTAAAACCCTTATCTTGATAAAATAATGACAGTTATGCATTATCTCAAGTACATCTTATCTATTTATTATGTAAGGAACTGACTTACTATAAATACTTTAAAATAAATAAATAATGCCGGACATTTTCACACAACATCATCCAGCCCCAAAGTAAGCAGACAAGTTATGGGAACTACATGACTGATATACTACTTTATATATATATATTTTTTTGTAATTACATTCTTATTATAGAAAGAAAACACCCAGACCTGAGACAAATATTTGCAGATGCAAACATTTATCCCGCGAGGGGAATCGAACCCGCAGCCTCAGGCGGGCCTTCGCCCACTATGCCACAGAGGTCGTCAAGATACTTCACTGTGTTACAGAGGTATAATAAATAGGTACACAGTTTACATGTGAATCCATACTCAGGGTGTCTCAAAACAAGTTTAACCCCACGATTCTGGTTGAATCTGTCGAAGAAAATCAACAAGATATGAAGAAAAATAAAAGCCGAACATTTAAAAGAGCTTTAAATGTTTGCACGATTTAAAAAAAAAAACACTCCATTTGCTTTTTGAGTTAAGCGCCAAAAAATGAAGAAAAACGTTTTTAATAATTCCGGTTATGATGTTTATTGATCCTGTAGGATTAAATTGAGGTTTCAAATCTGGCTGTTATAGTTAGTAGTAGTTGCCCCCCTATCTCAATACTTTAGTATTTAAAAACTCGAAAAAAACTATAATCGAATTCTGTTTGTGTTATCTATGCTCAGACTATTATTTATAGGTTCAAAGATTTATAAATAGATTCAACATTGCGAGATTTCAGTTCACGGCAAACTTTATAGTAACTAGCATTTAACCTCGGCTTCGCCCGCGTCGTATCCGAATGAAAAGTACCCTATGTGTTATTCTAGACCACAAACCTGTTCCAAATTGGTTGAGCGGTTATTAGAAACAAACATTCAAACTTTTGTTTTGTTCATACACATTACTGTGATATTTATAAAAGTAGCCTATGTTTTTCTTAATCACGAACTATACCTGTTCTAAATTTCACCCAAATTGCTTCAGTAGTTAGGGATACATTAGCAATAGAAATCCAAACTTTCGTATAAGTAGGATATTCTGCATACAATACAGAGTCCATATGCGTTTTTATCGTCAACCGGCGTAACTAATTATATAGATACCAAACGCATAATTAGTAAATAACGAATAATTAGTAGCTAAACATAATTTTTCCGAGTGCAATCTTGCGTGCAGTCGGAAATTACGGATTGTTTATTACTACCTCCATCAATCGAAATATTGCACTTGTACTTATTCCTACCAACAATTATAATAGCATAGGATATATTAGTAGGGAAACAAGTATTGAAAAAAAGCGGATACCCTTTTGCATTACAAAAAAAACATGCATACTACTGACTTTCTTATCTGAAGCCGGGGTATAGCCCACTATGATTATACGGTTGAAGTCGGGGCCCACTATGCTTATACGGTTAAGGGAATAAAACTGTCTCTAGTGCTGTTAAGCACTGAAAGCTCCAACAATTATTCAGCTGACTGTACTCGTAGTGGAAGCAACTTTTAAGTTGAATTTTGCGACCTTGCCCGAGCGATCCACTGCCCGAAATACGGAACGTAAAATGTTAACCCTAGCGTAGGGTTGGCAAAACAGTCAGAGCAATGAGAACTTTTATAAACGTTTTTAAAAATATATTTATAGTTCCAACTGGCTCGATAAATGGCACTGACTTGACGAGGGCATTTAAAGATGGTTATTGGTTTTGGCAACACGCTATTGTGGTGCTTCTTTGTTCAAATTCACATAAAAAATACATAATACGATATGACATTAATTTGTTTTTTTTTTAAGTCAAGGCCGGCAAACTATCACACTATTTTTTAATAACTAGATTTTTTTTTTTACTTACACATTATTAAGTTACAGTATATCAGTGTATCGTACGCTCCTATTTGGCGCGATGAATATAAAAAACTATATTTGACACATCATAAACGAAAGAAACAAATATTGTTACCTGCCCTATAATATCCAAAAATAGGGAGTAGGGACAGTTAATTAAACAAATAGGCAATTAGCCTACTTATAAGTAGAACTGAACCGAAACACAAAACGCATCTTCCTGATGGGAAGATCAGGGATCTAGACAAATACCAATTTCTATTGGCGTTGACGCCTGCGTTAAGATTAAATTGTATAGAAATGGCATAAGCTGTGGAAATGTCACTTGACAGCTGCCAAGTTAGCATGAAAGGAAAAGTAAGCGTTAGGTATTTGTCTAGACACCCAGATCCCTCTAGAGTTCTACACAGTTCAATGATAAAGTAATCCTAATTATAACGCTATAAGGAAATATAACGATAATTATTACGTTTTATGGCATAATCTATCCAGTCTTGAAGTGTAATTAGATAAAGTCGTTGAAAACTGCCAGAAGGCGGATTTCAAATACTTTATTACACAGAATGATTTTATTGAGAACGCTACTTCCACCAATGCAAGCTTATTACGCTAACTTAAGAAAACGAAAAGAAGTTGTAGGGGGGAAAGGAAGGAACCTTGATAGATCACTCACTTTTCTAGGCTTTTGATTGTATAAAGGCCTATAAAAGATCAATGGTTTATTTCGTTTTTTTTTTACTGGTTGTTTCACAGCACTTCAAAAGAGTTTTTCGGGACAACCATACATTATTATCGCGGTTGACTGGCTAGTCCCAACCCTAGATTTGCCAAAGAACGATGGAGAGTAGCATTCTTGGAGATACTCGTAAACAAAACGATTGAATCAAGCCAAAACTGGAATAATTAGAACAAATAACAATTAATATTTATAAATTTATATTGATTGTTCACTAATATTAATTGAGCCGTATAAGCATAGTAGGCGGTATCCCTTTCGATCCGGAGTGGTCCGAACCCGGTCGTGCACCAATGGATTTTTCCACTCGTAAATGAAAACGGTGTACGAAACATCGTGAGGAAACCGGCATGCCGTAGAACCAAATATTCAAAGGCATGTGCCATCGGTGGGCTTGTAACATGTCACGTG
Source organism: Perizoma affinitatum (assembly GCA_961405105.1). Lineage (NCBI taxonomy): Eukaryota > Metazoa > Arthropoda > Insecta > Lepidoptera > Geometridae > Perizoma > Perizoma affinitatum. The sequence goes on along the minus strand of OY560205.1, from coordinate 7,794,684 downwards.
GAATTATATCTACTTGCAGGCTTGTGCCAAAAGTAATGTTTGGACTTGCCTCTGACTACTCCCTAATTGGTATCATCAAAGATTTACTCACTGCGTATGTATCTGAGAATGTCCACCATGGGGAATACAGTCGTGAGCGTGTTTGTTTTGTTGATATTTATTCTATTATGAATAGTGACAGACGTAAAAGTGCAGGACGCGTGCCAACCCTAGCGTTTCCTCCCGAAATAGGGAAGTTTAATGACAAGCGGGAGCTCGTAAAACATCAAACGTTTCAGGGATGTCAACTTTAAATAAACTTAACATTTAATTCAAACTTCGAATTTTACTGGCGAGATTTTATGATGATTATTTCGCGGCAAAAGTGGTTTTGATTCCAAATGCTTACCTGAGTTTGTAATTTACGAGCTTGACAATAACTTAATTATTTTTTAGGTATAGGTAAGGTAAGTTAATTACTTAATTAATGAGGCTATGATCCAAAATGAATCTTTTGGTTTCAATGAATAAGATCCTTTTGATTTTGGCTTTGAATGGTTTCTTCGGTATGATAGAAGTTTTTCTATTATGCAGGTCATCAAATGTTGGACCACCCAGGTCTAACAGCACAACTGCGATAAATTTGACGTAATTATTATATAAAAAAGCGTAAGCGTTATTCTTGTTCATAAACAATGTTGATTCCAAATATTGTCCGAATCGGTTCAGCTGTTACGGAGATTATTAGTAACAAACTTACGCATTTATTTTTATTATTTTAAACAATAGAAAATATATTTTACATTAGCTATTTTTTTTTCTGTCGCTACCAACCCTAGTTTGATGACCTACTATTACCCTTTCCTGTACAAAACATCCCATCTTCGCTAAGTAATTCCAATCACACAAAAACAATCCTTATCCTGACGATATAAGACACAAAGAAGACCGTGCAACCTTGTTTTCTACCAGGTTACCTTCAAATCTTCGAAATTCAAACTTTACTCATTCTAGAATGCTCTAGAACTGCTGAATTCGATTCGCCTTAGTTTTGATGGATGGGTCCGAATAGGATGAAGTTTGAGAATAGTATCTTAAACTAGTCTGTGTTGAGGATCAAGGAGGTCTTAGCTTGAGGAGTTTTTTTTTTAATTGTATTATAGTAATACAATTGAATAAAAAACACGTTCACGACTTAAATAATTTGTACACTTTATAAAATAAATATACATTCAAATTAAACATACAATGGGCGGTCTAATCGCTTAAAAGCGATTCGTCAGATGTATACGTACTAGATACGCGAGGTTACCATGCCATGATCTGGACTCTAAAGTCATGTCCAAACATTATAATATTTGGCAAATGCCCACGTCATAGTTTTTGTAGTTAGCAGTCCACGTGATAGGATTAAAAAATATAATAAAAAAGACGCAAACGCGGGTTATTACCATTAGGGACTGCGAAGAAAATGGACTGCGGGGCCCTAAGACACTATCAAAATTAATATTATTTTAATTCCTAGAAGGTACCGTCCACGCCCGCTTCTTGTGCTGCTGATCGTAAGAAAGAATGGGACGATTTCAAAACTGATGGAATAAAGCAAATTAGGTACGACAGGGTTGCGCTCATTATCCGGTTTTTTATAACCACTATCCGGCTAAATAAATGGCCGACTTTTACGCTCAACACATTAACGTACAAAGCGTTAGTTTTTTGCAACTCGATTATCGCATTATCGTGACTTTTATTATTATTTTATTATGACTAAACCCATTCTTTACAGAAATGGGCTCATTAACCAAAGCAGATATAAAATAAAACATAAATTATACTCACCCACCACCCCCAATAAAATCACTTATAACTTTTATCTACCAAAATAATTTTGAATTTTATGGACAAATCAAATCGGAAGACACATTAGGTAAACGTCCCACCTCTTACTGCTTATCCACCCGTATATAACATACGGAAAGCATAGCTTATTGAAACGTCGCTACGACCAGAGGTCCCAAAAGCACCCCTACGTGTACATAACATTTACATAGCCCCGCCCCATAGGCTCAATGTTTTTATCGCACCCCTCCTACCGGCCCACCCGCATACCTTCACCCCGAACGAACGAGATGGCTGCATAAGCCGTTAACTTTTACTGTGTTGTATCTTTTCTTTGTTCTTCAACAATAAAACCTAGCGCTTTATGTTAAACGCAAAGTTTTGAGAGAGCGTTTTTCGTTACTAAACTATGCCTGAAAATAACCAAGGGGTGATGTTTTAGGGACTCTTAATACGCAAAGTTAATCGGGAGCTGGGAGGGACGCGACGAAATAATGTCAAAATAATGCGAATATAAACATAATTAGTATATGCCTAAGCAGGTCCGTGGCATAATATTTTTTTGTTTTCTTCCAATTGGACTTATGAGTTAAAACCTTAAAACTCAGCCGGAGTTTACTCAAATATCGGGACAAGAAAATTTGGTTATTATAAAAGAATGTACTGATTACTTTTTATCATTAAATAAAACTCAAATTTTTAATTATAAAAATAAAGACGAAGTATCTTACTACTTTTTTTTTCAGAGAAATCTGCTACTTTTACATGAGTACATTTATCAATACACTCATGAGTAGTCTTTACTAGACTACTTTTAGTAGGTTAGTGTAGACGGTCATACGTTTCTTATAAATCCTAAATACCTATACATAATCATTAGGATAAACAATCCAAAATGGCCCAATTAAAACTAGAATGGGCATAGAATTCGGCAATAAACGCCAACGCTTAAAATAAGCAACATATGCGATACATGATTAATATAGCAATTTGATTAAATATATACATAGTACATGTTATCATTATCACCTCTGTTGACATAGCTGCGGTTATCAGTGCAACTTTGATTGCAGGCCATATGAAAATAATGAGCGAATAATTATATCCGTTGCCTACTCTAATAGACTGAAGCTACCTTACTTGTCCAGGGTTTCTAGACAAATACCAGTTTCTGTTCGCATTAACGCCTGCGGAAAGATTGAATTGTATGGAAATGACATTAGCAACTTCACGTGATTACTGGCAAGTTTTTCCTTGACAAATTGTCGTTAGCGTATATGGTAAACTAAGCGTGAGGTATTTGTCTAGTACCCTGTTCGAGACGGTCCGTGGACTGACCACGCCATGGACACTTTTTTTGTTTAAAGGGAACTTGTTTTTTTTTTCATCATAACGAAATAAAAATTCAATATATATAACTAGACACAGTCCACTACATAAAACAACGTTAAAAATAACTCAGCAGGCTGTGGCGCCTTTAGGAGTCTCTTAGAAAAAATTATATTTATGAGATTTATCATTAATTTTTGAAAACTTACTTTTCATGATTTTCAATAATAGCATAACCAACTACCGCTGAATAAGGTGACCCTTCTAGGGTCACAATCACAACATAATCAACAAATCTTATTACAGTTAGTTAACATTTTTGTAAATTTAAGTATTTATAGAGAAACTGATCGAAAAGAAAATCGAGATAAACTAGAAATCCGCACATAATATGTTTTTTTCTGAATAAATATACTGCTTGCATAAGGTAAACAGAAGTTCAACTATGTAAGCAATGTTGGGTTATCTTATCTTTGTGTTTCCTGGTTGGTTCAAAAGGGTTTTTCTATTTATGGTAAATATGTTTTACTACTGACTGAATAAATAAGAAGGATACACAATGGCTTGGTAACGTCAAGGAATAACTAATTAAATGTTAGATTCTAGTTTTCCGAACTAAAATCTTATTTTATTTTACAACCTCCAAATATACGAAAAAAATATTGTATGCTACGCGCTGCGTTGATACTACTAGTGATTACTTTTAAACGAAAGTGTATGTTCAAATTATCAGGTTTTTAATTTATTTATTCGCACATAAAATGGTACGGTTAGGTCGCTCGCTCATAATCGCTGTCAATTCCGATTTGGACACGTCACGCGAGTCCAAACGTCTGCTGTAGCCAGGACTAAGACTGGCCTCAGACAGCAGGAATGTCTTTCTGAATTCAAAACGCTCGGAAATACATACAAATTAAATACTACGCCACACGCATTCAAATTCTGTCGTGCGCTATCAGATTTTCATCGAAAAAGACAGGTTATTTTTTAAAGTGATTCTCATTAAATAGTGTTTCCGTGAGATATTTTCAGCTCGAATCTAAGGAAATTTAGTCACCTCTCAACCCTAACACGGTTAAATGAGAAAGGTGAACAATCATGAAACAAAACCCGGATATCGTTCATGGAGGTTCACAAAATATTCCAAACTCGTCCAAAGACAAAGTAGAGTAAAGCGTTCTTTCATCATGTTTTGAATAAAAGGACAAAGAACAAACGTTAAGTAAAAAGGCTTGAATATTGTCGTCATTTTAATTAAAACTAATACCTTCTTTTTCGTATTTAGTTCAAATTTAACACCTAGCAATTTTTTTTTTCATATATATTTTATTAAGTATAGATAATAAGTTAAAATTAATAAAATGGCGGATTAATTACGAGATAATTATGCATATAAAATATCAAACTGTCAGTCTGAGACCCAATTCTCGTAATAATAATTCTTTCACAACCAACCAAGTATCGATATAATATTCCGTTAGTCTACTGTCGATCCACATTCAATCTCAATTTCAACGTTTTTCTAAGGAAGAGTGTATTTTTAAAGTCAGCATTCGACTAAAAAAAGACACTATTTGGACGTTATGTGATCGAGACTTTAGTTTGACTGTTGTACTAAATACGGGAATTGGGCTTATCTGTAGATTACGATCATAACAAAACTGATGGATTTTCTGAATGAATACATTCATTTCACACGTGGCTTAATAATGTAACATCCAGACTACCAGTTTCGTGTCGGTAAAAAGACTCATATCTCCTGGTGTTCTTAATTGAAATTTGTGTAAGCAAGCGCTCACGCCACGTGGATCGCATCAATCATTATTTCAATCTATGTTCTAGATCATGTTATAATGCCTGACACATCATACTTTGTTTTCAATCTCAATACTAAATTCAAGTAAGCTAACCACACGCATTCAAATTCTGTCGTGCGCTATCAGATTTTCATCGAAAAAGACAGGTTATTTTTTAAAGTGATTCTCATTAAATAGTGTTTCGACTATTTTAACCTATCCTCTTCACATTTCATATTTTTTATTTTTAAATATAAATCAAGATCAGCTTATGTGGGATCGGCAAAGATAAGGCGTTTTCGTTTCTTTTTTATCGTAATTTAGATAAGTAAGTTATGATTTAAATAAATTATTTACGTGCATTTTTTTTTTTTATTAAATACCATGAATTTAAGCTAGGTTTACAAATATCAAATACCACTAAAACATTAAAATTAGAAATAAATTGATGATGATAAGGTATAAAAAAATATATAAGTGTTTTTTACTTCAAAATGTAGAGTTGATCGATATTATAATGCACCTCCTAAGTTGTTTAAATAATTATCACATTAATTAAATAATGTTTTGTACGCATTCTTTATGCAACAGGTTCATGATCTACCTACAACTAATTCAAGGTCTATGCGTGCTTAAGCCTGTCTCGCCTGTCTACAAATTCCTACAATCGTTACATGTGGTAGGTCCCTAATGTGAATATTTTATTATAAAACACTTGTACTTATATAATATAACATTTTCCAATGTTAAACTGATATTCATACCAAGAAAAATATTCAAAGCATACCAAAAGTAACCGGATCGAAAAAGCAGATTGTTCATCGGCTTTTTCGATCCGATCTAGAGAGAGGGACAACCTTTTTATAAAAATGTAAACAGTTTTTCGGATCGGACAAGACTTTTTCAGCGTTGTTCAAAATCTTTGGTCATAACAAAGACACTGGATCCTACCATCTGATCTCCCTTCAATCATACTTTAAATTCGAACCAAATATGCAAAGTGCGGCACGGAAATCAATTAAGAATGTTTAAGCATTATTCGAAATGCTGCGCCGGCGGCGGTCAATTTTGGAATTCGGTAGGAAGATTTGCGCCTTGCAGTGCACGCATCAATAAGAAAGGGAAAATGAACACTTTGTAACCAAGGATCTTATATTACACGATTTAAGGAGCACTGCCCAGTGATGTTGGCAATATTAGCATAACTGAATTTAGTGATACTTTCTAAGGCGGCTTGTTCTTGGAAGTTGGGAACACTGAACTGGATCCAAGAGACAATCCTACAAGTATTTAAATAACTAAAGAAGACTCTGGTGATAAAGTCAGCTCGTTATAACTAGGCTCTGTAGAGTCTGCTTAAGTAAAGAAGTTACACTTTAAGGTGCTGTTTTATTCGCTTTCTGTGGTAAAGTTGAGTTGAGTTTTCAACTGATAGCACTTGGTGTTGAAACTTACCAGGTTGCTGTGGCGGCAAAAGTGGAGGCATGGTCGGCGGTGGCGGCAAAGACGCGTACGGCGATACCCCCGGCGACTCAGGCACGGAGTCCAGACTGGGAGAGCCCAGGCTTCTAGGCGGAGGAACAAGCGGGCTTCGCGGGGTCTTTACTATCGGTGGTTCCGGGCGCTCTAGCTCCACGCCGAGCGCTGGTAGATCGTACTGCCGCGCGCGCGCCTCGTCTTGAGCCTGGGCGCGTCGCTGCGCGGTCTGCAATGCCATCACCCTCTGCCTGTCGGCGGTGAGGCGACACTTCTCACAGGTACAGTTCCGGTATTTGCAGTATCGCTTGTGCCCCTTCAGCTCGACTTTGAGCCGGTGGTTCCGGCAGCGCGCGCAGTTGGGCGGCGCGCGCGGGACGGCCGAGCTGGAGGCGCCCGGCTCGGAGCGGTCGTCGCAATCGTCGGGCACGCGGCGCCTCCACGCGCCCACCGACATGTCGTGATCGGCCGTGGTCGCGGTTGTCTCGCGCGTCGGTAACGCACGGCGCGTCGCGCGGTCACGATGCGACTGACGCCGGCCGCCCCGTGCCGCCGCCCGCGCCCCTCCCGCTGCTGCTGCATTTATTGCTGTGCACTTTTGCAACATTGTTGCAGATTTTCTCATGAAATCGACGACCAAGTAAAAAAGTGTGTGGTGTTCTTTTTTATCTATAGTCCGGTTGGTTTCTACGAACGGCTAGCAGAGCTCAGAGCAAGCTCCGTAAGATACCTTGGTAAGTACGAACCTACTAGATGGATTAATTAATTGGTAGAACTGCGCAACCAGAGGCTGATCTCATTCCAAAACCTGTGGTTGCGTGTCACAATAATATGTAGGTACCTACTTATATACCTTCATTATTAGGTATCTTTCAAAATGATGTTTCAGTAAGTATTCCAAAAAATCAATAATGTAGGTAGGTACAGGTATATAATTATCGCTTGCGACATAGGTAAGTAGATATCTACGTACCTGCACATAACAAGACCGTGTTTAATAGAACTTTTTAATTTCGACATTATATACCTTCCTATCAATTTGAGAGATTCCGCAAAAATATACTTACCCATGCTGAAAATTACCAACCTACCTACTGACTGCAAAACGCAACTTAACGTAATTGATTTACGGCTATCATACTCGTCAATTTAAAAAAGAGAGGTAGGTAGGTACTATAGGTTATCTACTATAATTCATTGTTACTCTGCTGGGTAACCGTGACTTGCACAGCAACAAATGCCCCGACTGCGTGTGGTTGCACTTCCATGGCGTGCAACGAGAAACACACGTGCAAACATTTCTTGTAATCATCATCTAGGTGTGAGTGTTTCATCTTTGCGCTAGTGTGCGTGCCTTATGAGAATTTTGCATGTGAATTTAGTGCAATCAAGAAGAAAAGCGACTACCGAAATCGTGAGTGAGTTTCGCGGTTTCGGTAAAATTAAATAATTAGGTTTTTACAACCGCGCGCGTCGTAGCTTTTTGATGGCAGACTGGCGCGATGGCGCACGAAATGCAGATTAATTTGATTTTTTGAGTAATATTTTTCTCGATTTCAATTCAATAAATCTATTTTTTTAATAAAACTAAAATCCAATTTATTTTTTGTTAACAGGCTGGCAAAGCCTGTGACTTTTCTATCGCAAAATTTACTCCAATCTCGAATGTCAACGTCAAAATCGCGTCAAAAGTAAATAGGTATGTAGGTACCATTAATTAAATAACATAGAGTCGATTTCAGTTAGTTCCATAAATAAATAATAAATAAATAATGCTGGACATTTTTCACACAGCATCATCTAGTCCCAAAGAAAGCAGAGCTTGTGTTATGGGAACTACATGACTGATATACCTACTACTTATATACTTTTTTTTGTAAATACGTACATATTATACATAGAAAACACCCAGATCCCGAGACAAATATTTGCAGATGCTAACATTTGTCCCGCGACGGGAATCGAACCCATAAAAGTCCACTAAATTCTTATTCCAATCGTTCGCCAGTACTTATTGCATTAAAGAGTACCAAATTGCACGAATTCGATCCTTATCCTCGAATTGCGAGAATCAAATGTCAAGGGTTAGTTAATTTGACCATAAAATCTCGAAAAATGTAGAGATAGAGCCTTAACATCAGTTAAGTACCTAGGTACTTATTAATTGCTTACCTAAAGCGTCTATCTGCCTATATAGGTTTCAGTTTCTCAATCCGTGACGAAATTTCTCAGTTTTTATTGTTTTTAAGAAAATTGATCCATGGAATAGTTGCAATTATTAAGTGAAGTAATTTTGGAAAAAAATAGTAATATAAGTATGTCAGGCAGTACTGGCTCTATGTTGATTTGATGGTCAAATTAAATTCAATAATAAAATTTAAAAAAAAAAAATGTTCTAATAAAAACTAAAATCGAAAACCTTGATGACTGATCCTAATTACGATCAGGAATATTGTAGGAAGGTTTTAAAAATAAATTGCTAAGACGTGGAACAGTACAAACTATTTAAAAAAATAACGCTAAAATTTACAAATGAGTTTCTACTTCCCTTCTAAAAAAATAATTTTAGGGTTACGTTAAAATTTTTAAGAGTTTCACCACATTTAACATTATTATATAAGTACCTATACTTAGTAAGGACCTTGTAATACCTACGCAAAAATAACTTGACAATTTCAGGCAAGTGTGCGTGCGTGCGTATGACAAGGTCTACGTCTGTGTGCGTTGGTTACTATGCAATTTTTAAAACGTAGCGTGCAACAGGAGAAAAGGTTGTCTATTCAACACGTCTTATCATGACGGGTAACTTGATATATTTTATGAGCCAGTACTACGTAATTTCAGTTTTGTCTTTCTAGCTTCGTCTATGACAGGAGCATGGTCTGCCAGTAGGCCTCCAACATGACTCAGTGTCAGCATCCGAAGTACGGAAGCACTTAGTTGTGTGTCCATTAACCAATGCAACACTACCAAGTACAAATTGCTTTGATATTATGTGTAAGATAGATAGAAAGAAAGAAAGAAAAAAATAAAAAAAGAAAGGAAGAAATGTATTTATTTGGCAACAACAAAGCACAAAAAGAACATAAAGCACAAGAACATAGATAAACTCTTTTTTGCACACCAAGGAAAAATACAAAGACAAAGGAATTCATAAATAAACACTGCAAAATGGTCTATCTTATCGCTAAACGCGATCTCTTCCAGACAACCTTTAAATGGACAGCATAAAAATGAATCAAAGGACTGCGGTGTGCGAGTAAACCTATTACAGAATATAATATGATTGTTATATACCTACATACATAACAAATACACATACACATAATCATAATAATAATGTGAGAAAATAAGTATGTGATGTGATGAGATATTGAGAGTGTTAGTTAATAAATTATATTATTTGCAATAAGGGCAAATAATATAATTTAATAACTAACACTCTCACTACACTCACACTCTAATTATATTATTTGCTATATCTTATTAAAACGGACCTACTTAAATATGGATGATGGTGGCATTATATACTTTGTAATGATGTCACTCTTAAGGGATGTCCTATGTCCTATGTGTAAGTATGGACTTCTACAGACGTTTGGTGATAATGATGATGATGATAAGTAATGAAGACAATTATCATAATTATCATCATCACCTCTCCTCAGAGACGACCTCTGTGGCGCAGTGGGCGTAGGCCCGTCTAAGACGCAGAAGGTTACGGGTTCGGTTCCCTCTGCGGGACAAATGTTTGTCTCGGGTCTTGGTGTTTTATATGTATAATGTATATATTTACAAAAAATGTATTTAAGTAGTATATCAGTCATGTAGATCCTATAATACAATACAAGCTCTGCTTAGTTTGGGGTTAGGTGATGCTGTGTGAGAGTGTCCAGCATTATTTATTAATTAATTATAAAGTCACACCAAATCGGTCTAGACGATACGACATTATCATCTCATACTCTCTTACTCTTTTCTCATTTCTATCTTCACTCTTCAACCTTAGAAACTTAAAGTACCTACACTTGGTTACGTCAATAAAATTATTATATATATAATGTAACGGGCAGTGACTTTATTCTACAGATATAGGAAGCCGATATCCAATTGGATTTTTTTTTTTGGATGGGAAATCTAATTGGAATGATGATAACGGATATTTTTTACTAGATAGGTATTAAACTTATTTTTAACGATGATGACTTTTGACGGGCTCCGTAGTTCCGGTGGGCGAGTTTTTGGAATACGTTGGCACGATCTACAAAAATATAAAATTTGGTTCCTGGTACCATTGACTGTGTATTTCATATACATCTCCATAAACAGGTATGAAACTGGCGATAATAATAACTGTATAAAACTTATAGTTATTATTGATATGGTTATTAAAATTACTATATATTTCCTGATATAGATAAGTACCTCTTTTGTTTCATTCACTCTCATGACATTCTTCATACATGTTCGCTGTTTAGGGTACTCTTGACCTGACCTTTTTCCAGAACATCTCCAATCTGGTCAGAGTACGTTCGCCGGGGTCTATCCTTTCCAACTATTCCATTCAAGAGGTATGTCAGGATCGTAGCAAATGGAAATCCGTAGTCTCTGCCTACCCCTCCGGGAAACAGGCGTGATTTTATGTATGTATGTATAGATAAGTACAGAGAATTCGGACTTTTGTGATTGTTGAGTAATCATTTGTTTTTTTCTAAACAAGTTAAAATACAAATGAATTTTAAAACCCATACACCCTTTTTATGCAATATTTGCGCAAAACACCTTCATAAAACAATAATGTTTTCATGATTTATGGGCAAAGATCGGTAGAGTCGGCATCATTTTACTCTTTCTCTAGAGTTAATTTTTTCTAAAGTTTCGGCCTCTGTCGGTAAGAAATCAATTCAGAAACACCTGTTTTTGCAATGTCAAAGTGATAAAATGTCGGACTTCTGATCGAACAGTCACTCGATTAACATCGAAAACAATCGATATCTCAATAAAAACCAACGACATTTGCGGCGATTTCATCAAAGAGATGTTTGATGAAAGCCGATGTTCTTCTGGCTTCCATTATAAAACAATTTCAGTAAATACTAAAAACTGACAGAAGGCGTATTGCGAGCAAGATTTGTAGCAAAAAAGTGTTGCAAGACCACATCAACTCTACAGTTCTGTATAGTTGATGTGGTGTGGCCATCGTTCTGTTTCTTGTCTAAGTTATTGTCTTGAGTTGATCGTAGTGTCTTTAATAATATCTGCTGGTTTATGAAAAACACGAGCTTGAGTTTGAGGGTGTGGTAGGGTTATATGAGGTTATCGAACTCGAGGACTCACTAACTATGTAAAAGTACAGAAAAACTCCTTATCATTTTTCATATTTAACTTTTTCCCCTTGAAAGAATTCCTTAGGGGAAAAACTGAAACTTAATGTAAAAATGTTCAGAAATCCCACTTATAGTTTTGATTTATACCACTTTGACCTCCGTAAGAGAAGAAAATCTGAACTCTAATGTATAAAAATATAGAAATCCCCCTTTTCATAATATAAGCAATAAAAAAACGACAATAACAATGTTGTAATCTTTATTTTGTCACGGGAGGCAACGCGTGAGTATTGCACTCTGCTATTGCATGCGTACACAGTCTACGGTCGCCACTTACCACAAGGTGGGTCGTTATTTTGTTTTCTATTTTAGTAGTATAAAAAAAACTCTGCCAAAGTTATGCGTAGGCTAACATTTTTTATGTGTTTATTTTTTATTTCTACTAGTTCAGGAGCCTATGGATTCATATACAATTTGTAACATTTAATTATGTCAAAAATAAATATTTATATTTATATTAATTATGCAATGCTTTCTTTCGTATTCGTAATTCATATAGAAATTCCATCACTTGCACATTTTGTGGACACCGGCTCGATAAAATATTCCAATAAATAAGAAATGTGCTACTAAAAACACAAACTTGATATTGACAAATTGACTTGTTATTCGAAAAAGATAACACAAAAACAGAATGAAAGCAGTTTATGACTAAAGGAGTTCGAACCTCTAAAACAAAAACAAACTATCTTAGGCCACCTCTAATTCGCCAACTTCAAGACACTTATCTACTATATTAAAATTTGTTTATGTAAGTACATTAGATATTAGGTATCCATTTTATGTAAGTACATAAAATATATGCTTGGTGGAAATGGGCATGTTATAGATAGGTACATACAGGGGATCTCAGAATAATGACGACGTTAGTGGCTAAACCAGGGCGGGCGCGGCGTACGCGGCGGCGCTAGAGGCGCTGCGTGACAAATGTTTGCATATTTTGCAGATATTTGTCCGGGTCTGGGTGGTGTGGCATCATAGTACTCGTTCCCTGTGTCCTAGGTATCAAAATCTACCTAGGACACAGGAACTCCTAATGGGGTTATGACAATGTGTGACATTGGTTATTATTTTTATTATTATTAGATACCATTCAATTTATCATTCAACGTAACGGCTGTCATTTAGTTTTTTTTAATCGATTTGTATGACTTCCAGATAGGTTCTTAGATAGGTTTAAACGCCACACGTCATAAGGGAACAGCACGTTATGGAAAACACGTCGGGAATATTTTTTATTTGTCGAATAAAAGCTTCGATATGTACAAGATTATATTTTGTAAACTCAATAGTGAACATTCTACGAATATGTTTAATTAAGGCACGTTTTCAAATATTTAAAAGTGAATAGGTTTATAACATGCAATAATGTTTAGAGTTCAACAGTTTGAGCGGCGATGGTCTTGCAACCTGACAAGCGGAATGCTACAAATGCAAAACGTGGGCCTGACTTGACGACGTAGATGGCGCGGTGGGCGAGTACCACGCAAGAGATGCGGTTTCGAATCCCGCTGTAGGACAAATGTTTGAATGTTCTGCAGATATTTGTTCTGGTCTGGGTATTGTGGTATGTTCGTGATTCCTACGAACCAGGGAATCCTAGTGTGGGGTCAGGACTATGTTCTTGCATGGGTCTGTTGGGTGGTTATTTACTTAGTTAATGTTTTCAAGTGCTTCTGACTACTTGGTAACCTCACTAGTACTGGTTCTCCCTTGGTCACCCTACTTTAGGTCCTGATAAGCGTTTATGAAAATATGGTATAAATCAATTGAAAATATGGCCTTCGCACAATCCATCCATCTTTTGGATGGATTGTGCGAAGGCAAAAGATGGATGGATTGTGCGAAGGCCATAGGTAAGAAAGGAGAACATACAGAAATAACAGCTGTTAGAGAATAGTGAAAGAAGATAACATGCTGTACTGATCCCATAATATTGTGAGACAAAATTAAAAAAATATGATGGTATAAAAACAGCTTGGGAAAGATAATTTGTGGAAAATGTTAATGTTTGATGATAAACAAAAACTTGAGAGATATACAGAACCCCTGAAACATACCAAAGCAATAAAACAAATCGGGGCATGTGGTGATAACCTTGTAAAAATGTCAACTGAAGTAATTAGTGCAGCAAATTACAGGCATCACGACAAACGCTCGTACAAAGTTGATGCCCACAAAGGTTTTGTCGACTACATATTTTTTTATTAACGAATTAGGGCGCAGCCAGACTGTAGGCGTCTAGCTTCGTGTCTCACGTCTTGCGCCAAAGAAACCAAAGGTACCTATGTAACTAGACAGGACTGGCCGCATTGAGCGCGTAGTGACCTCGCAAGTCGCCTGTCGAGTAACGAAGCAACCATATGTGGGGTTGTTTTAAATTAAAGATTCCCAATCACCATAAGCAAATTGGTGTTCGTCATCTTTGGTCTTTAACTAGGTGAAAAAATGTGAATAGGGAGACATAAGACTAAACTTCCCGTAGTCCCACAATGTTCGGCCCAATCGGCCCGTTTTTTTTAACACCGAATGCGCTTTATATTCCTTATTTTTCTCTGGTTAGACGAAGTCAAAGTCAAAGTCAATAGATTTTTATTCATTGAAATCACAAGGATCATATAGAAACGTCAACTTAAAAACTACGTGAATTTTTTTTTTTAAGTGGATTTACACGCGTGTCTAAGCCTAGAAGAATCAGGCAACAAACTCTGCTTGGTTATTTTTTTGATGATCCTTCATTCAGCTTTAGTGTGGTGCCAATCGAACAAAGTGAACTCGTTTATAGAAAAAAAGTACTACGCTAGATGTGAACCTGTCCGCCTGATACAAGACTAGGCGCCCCGGTAGTGCGGTCATCATTATGTTTGTTTACACCAGACGCGAACGAACCAGCAGTAGTGAAGCCACGGCCTTAAATAATTTTAGAGAAAGCTTTTAAATGAAATAAAATCAGACGTTAAAATTGAAACACATGAATAGGCGCTAGTCAGGTGAGATTTACTGAAATTTACCTACCTTTAGAGGACTAATTTTGTTAATTACTAAGTGTAATCAAATCACTATCTTAGGCAAAGTAGGTGTATCTTAGTGACAAATTACTATGGCAAACTGTCAGTAAGATTCACGTTTTTTATCATGAATTTCCTTCATCCTAAGTCTTTGCCTAAGCTTAGGTAAGTGCAAATATCTAGTTACATTGTAAGTAGGTTAGTATTATATTTACATCATCAGAAATTACTCTCCTTGCTGAGTACAGGATGTAAGGGTTTTCAACGACTTGGTAGTTTTAAATACCTTTTAACCCAGCTCCTTCCTATCGCTTTGGTCGATTCCCAATTTCCCATTTCCAAATGTATCGTGCTTCCACATTAGGTACGTGATTGAAATAAGTCTTCCAGCATTGCGTACTGAATCCTTTTACCGCACTAGCTCAAAAGCTAGTCGTACGACGTATAGCCAGTTCTAGAGTGGTGAGCTCAGCTCTTGAAGAAGCGATCTATACATACTAAAATTTAATTATCTTAAAATACGGCTAATTATCACTGTTAAGTGGCATGTTCTACTAAAAACAAACCCTTTAGAAAAATAGATACAAAACAGAATACTGTTACTATTCGCGTCTATTTGCCTACGTTTTTTCGTAATACAGAGAGCTGTATGCAGTATTTGCCAGTTTACCATCGCTAGTAAGAGCTTCAAAACGTCAGTAAATCGTCAAAAATCAGATAAGCACAATTTTCAAAATGATCTCCAACCACTTTATTTTTAATTCATTTATCTACAATTCTCTTATGTTGTTAGTGATATACCGTCACAATGAAGAACACTCCATGGTGGGTAGAGTACCGGCGTCAGCAGTACAAGCCGCGACCGATCTTGTCCTGGGAGATGATTTTGCGAAAGAGTTTCGTTCAGGTGTTGAAGGAGTACACAAGCAACAGCTCCGTGGCCGGATTCAAATATATGGAAGATCCTAGCATGGGATGGAAACTAAGGTACTTGATATAGCCCAATCGATTAGCAAGCTGAAATTAGTAACTCGAAAAATATGTAGGTTAGGTACCTGTTTTTTAAAAGGATAATTAAAAAGAATAACCAGCCTTGTTTTCTTGTTTTTATTTACTGGCTTGGTCGTTGAGGGACAGGCAGTAGATAAAATCGACGTTTCAAAGTGATCCTTTTGATTTTAATGAATAAATTAATGTTGACTTTCAGTAGTAGTAGAGCTCGTAAAGAGCTCATCCGGGGAAGTATACTACCATACCTATTTCTGTTGCCAAGCAGTAATGTTTGCATTGCTGTGTTCCGATTTGAAGTTTTGAAGTTTGGGTATGGGTTTTTTTAATAAAATTTCTGGTGTATTTTTATCTGGTCCTTATGTATAGTACTTTCTCACATTAAATATTATTTATGCTCCCTGTTTGGTCCACCCTGTATAGTTTGTATATAAAAGTAGGTAAAACTACATTAATATCCATAATTCGTTTAAAAATATACTCTTTTAATTTAATTTCTGAAATAAAACAATCAAAGCGGTACTATTTGATTGTTTTATATACTCTTTTTAGGGTGAAGCCCTTGTACATGCCTCAACTTATATTTGGTTTTATATTTTTGTATACAAAAAATAATTATAAGCGGTAGTAATACTGTCCCTTGTGCAACTCCTCAGGTGTTTTAAAGTGGCAACATATGCCGCGCTGTTTGGTCTGTTCTGCTACTTCCTTAGCTACACCTGGCTGACGACACTGGCTAACCCACTGATTCTAATGCCGCAGTATTCTACGTACTCAATTGAGAACATTGATTACCCTGCTGTAGCCCTTTGTAATGTCAATAGAATCAGCATGAAGGCTGTAAAACGTGAAGCTATGTTTCTGTAAGTGATTTGGAGTGTTAAAACTATATTTATAAATAATAGTTAAAACATAACTTTTACCTATAAATATAGAGTTGCTTGGTCTCTACTAAGGCCCTCTAGCCTGTACTTAAGGCACAAACTAGAATTAAAAATCCTGCACTAGACTATTGAGTATTGTTTGTCGACGCCACTTTGTGTGCCTACTGCTTATGTGTGGTTGAAACAGTGGTACTGATTACTGACAGACGTTGGCTGTCCGTGAGACTTGACATATTGGTACTTTATAATAAAAAGTTTGGTAGACTGTACCTACTGGTATGTTTGTTTGTAACCAGATATAACAACAAGAACCTCGGAAACGTATCGTTGGAGCAGCTGGAGCAATTTATGGTGAATGCTGGGCGGCTTCTAGATTTCAACACCATAGATGGGGCATGGGGCCCTGTTTACACGAACGTGAACATGTTATCGCTTAATGATCGCAACTTTGATTCACAAAAAATCGTGGAATACATGAAAAATGTTAGTATAATTCTTGAGTATTTCACTATTATACCTCTGTAGCGCAGTGGGCGAAGGTCCAC
Organism: Perizoma affinitatum; assembly: GCA_961405105.1. Classification (NCBI taxonomy): domain Eukaryota; kingdom Metazoa; phylum Arthropoda; class Insecta; order Lepidoptera; family Geometridae; genus Perizoma; species Perizoma affinitatum. Next base: position 7,777,433 of record OY560205.1, on the reverse strand, counting down.
CTGAGACCCAGAAGGTTGCGAATTCGATTCCCGCCGCGGGACTGGAGTTTGTATGATCTGCAAATATTTTGCGCGATTCGTGTTTTCTATGTATAAAAGCTATGTATTTACAAAAAAATATTTATATAAGTAGTGTATCAGTCATGCAGTACCCATAACACAAGCTCTTACTTTGGGGGCATCTAGATGAAGTGTGAAAATGTCCAGTATTTATTTATTTTTATTATGATTGTCGTTCCTATTTAAATATTCTAACTATAAATAGGTGGATGAGAACTAGGTTCTAGGTATGTACTGATTTAATATAACCTAAAAGCCATAGGTTATATTAAATCAAATTAAAATATTTTATTGCGATTATCGGATTGTTAAATTGTGAATATGTTAAATTAATCATTTAATATCACCATAAACAACATTCTGGCATGCAAATATAGTCTTAAATCTAGCCATTACTCAAGTAAACAAAAAAAATATAAACCGATTAAAATTAATCTAACTTTTTATCTGTAAGAATAATAATTTGTGCTCGCAGTTAGCACCAGACTGCAAAGAAATGTTGCTTCGGTGCACCTGGGCAGGGCAGCATGTTGATTGCATGAGCATATTCAAGACGCGGCGGACCGCGCGTGGGCACTGCTGCGCCTTCAACTACATCCTCGACTTCGATGTGGATGGACAGTAAGTAGCCACATCAAACAGCTTAGGCGAATACGCTTCCTTCATTGCAAATAGAAATATCTTCCACCGGATGATTCATGTGATCCAGTTGCTCCTAGTCGTGGGTTATAACATCCCTCATAATCTCACCTGATGGAAAGTATCGATGTGGATGTGGTCGATGCGGGAATTCATGTGACAGGTTAACTCGTCGAGTTATCATCGACATCGACCACATCCTCGACTTTGATGTGGATGGACAGTAAGTAGCCACATCAAACAGCTTAGGAGAATACGTTTGTTAGTATAGGACATACATTGCAAAGAGGAATATCTTCCACCGGATGATTCATCTGATCCAGTTGCCCCTAGTCGTGGGTTATAACATCCCTCATAATCTCACCTGATGGAAAGTATCGATGTGGATGTGGTCGATGCGGGAATTCACGTTACAGGTTAACTCGACGAAAAATTAGATCTGGGGAGGATATTCTTGTAGTAAAAGTAACTTAACATATGTATACGTGTGTAGCGACACCTCTTGCCACATGATTGAGCTACGCTACATAACATAATATAATATATAATATCTCCGAAAAACAACTGTCGGTCCTAGGATCCCGGGCAAGTAGATCAGATGTAACACACCACCAACCGTGTTCTTCATACGTGTAACTGGGGGTTTACTTACGGGAGCTTACTAACCTTTTTTTCCAGCCCTAACAGAAACCAGAAGGCCAAAAACCAGGTTCTGCCCGGCTTCAAGCACGGCTTGAATGTGATCATGGATCCCTTGCTCTACGACTATGCCTACCCCCTAAACGTCGTGCAAGGATTTGATGTAAGGAAACTGTATCTGACAAAAAGTACCTTCTCGTTGCGCTTTAGACAGAGCAGTCGTGATCATCATGCTGTAGTATAATTAAGAGCTGATGTGAAAGGTCACATCAACTCCGTCAGCTCCGTGGCTCAGCTCATCAGCCCCGCGGAAGGCCACGGGGTCTGGTGCCTTCTTCTTATTCCTGCACGACAAGACGCTCGATGCGACACTGTAGCGTACCAATTAAAAACTACTTAGTATTAGTCTAGGTCACGAAAGAAGAAAATGGACGAATCAATTTAACAGTACCATTTTCAAAATCGGTTTAACCGTTACGGAGATTATCCGCAACTAACGTTCAATGTTTGATATGTTTGATATCAAGCTAGCTGACTTAATTATGAAGAGGTGGAAAGCGGGAGATATAACAATTCCATACCATAATATCAATTCCCGCAGGAGCCAAACTAGAGGGACAGCGGTAAAACTCAATAATACCTACCACAACATCCACCCAGAAAGCTTGCCTATCAACTTAGGTAGATATGTATAAATCTAAACATCTATTTGATTCGCGTCACGATAGCTGTGTCCTTTGCGTGCGTGGATGTCATTTCTACCAAAGCTTTTAGTAGAAACTATTAGTTGAACCGTGGTTTTAGTATGACATTAATCATGTCCCAGTACAATGTCGGAATACATTCGACATCAATTTTAGTTTCCTGAAACGTATAGGGTACTACACGAAGTGCTTTTTTTAATACTTACCTAGTTTTAGCGAAAGTGCTGAATGAGGGGGTAATTTACTCCAACGTATCTCGTAAAACACGAAGGCACTATGTTATCCATGCACCCACAGCAGACTAGATAGATTATCTTGTCTCAAAAATAGAATAAGGGAAACAACGGGATCGAAATCCCCAAAACAACAAACATCCATACCCTCTGTAGGTATGAAGATTCGTGAGAATACCAAATAAAAGGGACGTCCAAACATTATATTTGATGACCATGTTTTTTATCATTTATAATATACAAACGGACACTATCTATATTTTTTTTACACCCGACACTTGCACAAGGATCACGTCTAGTTCACGTTTCCTACCATATCGTATAGACATGATTGACTTCAAAAAATATACATATGTACGCATAAACAGATGCTCAAACCAGTGAAGGAACGTCATGAGGAAGCCGGCTTACCCTAGAACCAATAAGTTCGAGGGTGAGTGTTGCAAAAGCGACGATGAGCCTGCAATGTAACCTGTAACGTGGGATGCTGGAATGCTCTACTTGGTATCCTCATGAATCTGCGCGAGTACTAATGATGTCTATCGGGGGTTACAATCGCGAGCGCTTTTTTTTTCATATTATATCGCAACAAAAGTGACACTTACGAAAAACTAAATTTTTCTGTATGGCCATTTAAAGTTTTTTGTAATTTTTATGAGGTTAATAACTCGACTATGAATTGAAAAAGATGTACCTACTATTATTGATTTAGCTGCTTATATTAATCAGTTTAATCATGAAACTTGGATGAAGCTGTAATCAAAAAGTGAGGAAGGTAGTACAGCAGCGACTGTGAAAATAGAACAGGTTAGTTGATACTATATATCGCACGCTGAAAACAAAAGTGACACTGTACAAAATTTGGCCGAATTGAGTTACAGTGTGAAATCTACGGAAAAAATACATAGGACTACAACTCAAAGGAGGTGTTCATTGTGCCAAGCACAGTGACATCTGAAATCTACGGAAAAAATACATAGGACTACAACTCAAAGGAGCTGTTCCTTGTGCCAAGCAGCACCTCCTTCCTCTTTGCCTGAGACGTGAATTTGCGGATATTATTTATCTAGCGCGAATTATCAACTCAGGAGTTGATTGTCCGCCACTTCTAAAGAAAATTCAATTTTATGCACCCACACGAACTTTTAGGCGTAGCAACCTGCTTTATCTGCCTAAAGTTTCCACTAACTATCGCCAAAATGCCTTTATCTACCGTTCGAGTAAGCTGTTCAATATATTGAGTACAAAGCATGACCTTGATCTTTTTAACTGCAGTGTTTCTACTTTTAGAATTAAGTTAAATAACACTTTCTTTGGCAGTTTTTTGCAAAATTGAGCTAATAATATAGTACCTACTTACATAAATGCAAGCACCGTTGATATCGTGAATGTGAGTAATTACCAGGTGTAACTAATACCTATCCTACCTACCTTACTACTTACTGCTTAGATGTTGCTATGATGTTTGTCAGTTGTTATGATTACAATTAAGTTGTGTAAGTATGAAATGTTGTAACTACTTAAAATGTTTTTATCAGTGGAGACCTCTAAATGGCCAGTCATTAATTTTGTTTTTTAAGTGCCGATGGTTTTCCTAAAATAAATAAATAAATAAATTAAGCAGGTACCAATTATCTTTTTATTGCTTGTGCCAAATAACCGTATAATCTATTCTATTATTATTGTCAGGTTTTATTATTCGACCCAACTAACTTCGCGGATCCGAGCGCCGGTCATGTGATCCATCGCTTCGCCGAACCCAACCGGCTGCAGTTCCTGGAGCTGAAGTCTATTAAGCAGATAGCATCCAAGGAAGTTCGGAAGTATCCACTATCTACTGTAAGCCAAAAGTACCGGGAGATCCGTAACACCTCTACCTTTTTTTTTTGCTTATGATAACGAATGGGAATAGTACCAATGAATAAATGTTCTCATGTAAGAGCAACGAAGGTTCTACAAATATGTAGTAATTGTATGATAGTTTATTCAACACACACAAGAACAAATGGCAAGAAAGACTAACAATTAAAAAACACAGTAGAATACAATACTGTGGGTGCTAACCAGTACTAACGAGGGAGTCTATACCGCAGTGGTAAATATGAGTTGAAAAGTTCCTATCTCAGCTTATTGCTGGTCCGCCAAGGCGGAGCAGCGCTGATTTTCAGATATTATTTAGTTCAATTTATTAGTTACAGACAAATTCCACAAAAAGACCACACGGTCCCGAATGCAACGTTATTTAAGGTTGTTGAGATATGTCTTCTTTTGAATTTATGACGACCTAGTCTAAAATAGGTCGTCATAAAATCGACAAACAAAAAAAACATGGTCGTCAAATCGACATTAAAAGTTAGGATAGCAATGAGCGTCCTAGGTTCAAACTAAGCCAAAAGATTTTGGGAGCCACAATAACTAGCAATTCGTGTCATGGTTATTCAAAATAAGATGATTTACAATCTCACCAGAGGAAATGCATATTTCAAGACGAGAAGCAAGAGGATTACCACGACCTTTACTCATACAGTGCATGTATCATCCGATGTCGCATCAAGTCAGTGCTGGCTCTGTGTCAGTGCACACCTTACTTCCTGCCTATGGGGAAATACGAAGGGCCTGTCTGTCTGCTAAGCGACTTGCATTGCCTTAATAAGTATAAAGGTAAGGATTTCTCACAAAAGCGCTGTTTCCATGTCTTACAAGAAAATCGTTTTCCACAAACCACTGAAGAAAACTTCCATTTCTACAACTCCTAAGAAGCCCTGAGTTAGTTAGGTCTTTCTTAAACTACCCATATGGGCAACCATGTGGGTAGTTTAACAGAGACCTGAAAGGGAACCTCATTTGACAATGTCTGAGATCTTCAGCACTGATGGCACACGTCAACATTTAAATCCACATATGAATACATTGTTTCTTAATATTACCTTATCATTGACATGTGTAGTTAAAACTTACAACATTAAATACCTCTACCCCATTACTCCGTGCAGCCTTGATCCAGATAGATCCACTGTTCACCTGCTTCACAGCTTCGTCTGCTTTGATCTTCGGTAGTAAATATTTGTCCCAGGTCTCGGTGTTTTCTATGAATAATATGGCCAAAAAAAAGTTGATATTTAAAAGTCATTTAATCAGTCACGTAGTTACCAAAATATAAGATCTGCTTAGTTTGGGGGCTAGATTACGCTGTGTAAAATATGTACAGCATTATTTATTTTATTAGTTACTCTTCTGTCACACCAAGTGTCAAGTGCTCACCACCAGTAGATGAACTAAGGTTACCAACATAGCTCTCAGAACCAGCAAGTTGAAGTAGCTGGAAGAACAGACAACCGAGAAAGAAAGTTTCTCGACCTTTGCACCTCGAATTAGACGACGGGGAGAAAGACTCCCATCGGATGTAGGTACTTATGACATCGTGAAGTCGATGTAGATATCTTAAGTTATCAGCGAGAGAGCGAGAGAGAACCAGTCGACAGAAGTCCACTCAATACAGAAGAATCTAGATGATGATGACACGTAGCTGTGAGGGTTATTTCTAAATTGAATATTGCTTTCAGAAAAGCTGTCTCACCTCCAACCAACAGAAGCACGCACTGAAGATGCTGTGCTGGAAGACTCTATCCATTGTTCCGAGTGTTATCCTGATTGCGAGCACACTCGCCATATCACAAAGTCCTACAAAACTTCTATAAACGGGTTTTCTGTTGCTAAATACTTTGCCTATGGATTCACGTAAGTAACCTTCAAGCTACGAGGGGAAAAGATAATAAATTAATGGTTTTATATGTTCATGTAATAAAATTGTATGATATAAGATATAATAGGAACTCTTTCTCTGAACCAAAATCTATGCTCGAGAACCAAAATCAATAATAGTTCTCAGAATTAGTATTGCAGAAATGACAGCCGCCCGGGGTATAAAGGTTCTTGAATGGTGACTATGAACCAGAAACATAGTGGAGATATCCAGCTGAATGGTCCAATTATTGGTCCCTAGCTATTGGAGTCCAATAATTGGACTTAGCTGATGAATTAATACCACTCGCAGAAAATTTGTAAATTGAGTGGTGCTATCTTTGGACATGCATATCCAGTAATGGTTGTCATCGGCTAATTTATTTACTATGCATTATTATTTATTTATTATTTAATATGTAATGTTAACTATTCTGCAGGCAAGGCATCAATTTGACCGACAAATGCATGATAAGCGTTTACTATGCAAGTCCGAGTGGTGATTTAGAACGTCTAGATGTGGTATCTTATTGGTATCAGATTGTTAGTAAGTACCTTTTTGCCTTAGTACCTATTAATTGAATAGTAACATTAGGTAAAGGCTAATAGGGTGTTTACGGTAAAGTCTGTCTTTTGCAGGTAACATCGGTGGATTTGGTGGCGTCCTTATCGGAATTTCAGTGTTAAGTCTAGTTGAAATAGTTTACTTTTTGTTATTACGTTACCCTCAGGAAGTTTATAAAAACTATATGGAATTTAAATAAAAACAGTAAACTAAACATTCTTACCCATTTTTTTAATTTTAATTTATCGAGTTTTATTATTTGGATTGATGATGACTTTCATAAAAATAACAGAATTTTACAACAGCTCGCTTAGCACCCAAGACAACGTTTTGTCTACGAAAAGGAAGATAAAACTATTTCTGTCGCCTATTCTGTCAAACAAAAGAGAGGGACATAATATTTTTTGTTATTTTTCTTATCTTGGGTCTTTATGCTAAGCAGACAGGTCCTCTAATTTTGTGACGGGTCAAGTGAACTTGCCCGATCAAGTTACCTAACCATTCAAATTACACCTTGTATGGTTAGGTAACTTGATCGGGCGAGTTACTGAAACAGTCAAGTACTGTTTGGACGAAAGAGTTTCTTAAACTGATGATTTTTGGATTCCCTAATAAACTTTATAATTGTTTTAACACTTGAGTTTGTGACCCTGATGAAAGTACCATCATAGAACTAAACGTTCAACTGGCGCCCAACGTGGGGCATCTCATGACTGAAAACGGTCGAGTATTTTCAACGAGTGAGAACGGACGAGTTACTTGAAAGAGTATATTCGAGCCCTAAATATTGCCTACAGGGTAACATACGACGCGAGTGACGAGGCGAATGACGAATGATGACTACTTCTCTACTCTTTACTCAAGATAGTCCCGCTCTTTCCTCTCAAGATCGACTCCAGACCCATTCAACCTTTTTTTACGCGGTCTATTTTCACTTCAATCCACTTGTGGAACTCTATTCCAGTAGAAATCCGCAATCAATGAATTATTTTCATATATAGGTAAATACCTATGTAAATAGTATGTTATGTAAGTTTACTTGTATTTTTTGTTGCTAGTAATTCTAAAATTATTATTTTTTTTCTCTTAATTTGCTATTTATTTCAAACGCACTCCGCCGCCGCCCAACTCTTACCTACACATAGGTTATCTGGAAGAAAATGCTAATTAGCCTTAAGTTCCCCAATGTACTTGTTTTAACTTTACAATAAAGCATTATCTATCTATCTATAATCCATTTCTACAAAGTCAACAATATCCTCACAGTCCAACAAAATCCCGAATATCTATTTGTAGGATTTAGGGATATGACATAAACTTGGTTCTGCCCAGATGTGCTCTGATATGTATATTATATATGTATGATATGTATATGTATATGTATATGATAGGAGGTTAAGTGGGTATTCAGGAATGTGGTGCGTTGTGTTTAGGTCGGTGCTTGAGTTCCTCTATGTTTGCGCGTGCTGATTGAAGTGGTTTGACAAAAGTGGCTCCGCACGCGCATTCGTGCCGACTAAGGTTTCCCTGTGTGCGTGCGCATGTGGATTCTGTCCTTGTCGCAGTAGTCCTTGTGGCACATAATTGCAGACGAATGTGCACTAGCCAATGCAGGTTGACGGCCCTGTACGAATAAACGTAATACACAGCACGCAAACGGCCTCTGCCGTGTAGAGCAGTTTCCGGGATTTTTTCTGTGTGAATCTCTTATTTCAGACGCTACAGGTGTAGGAGGGGACGGCTGAGTCCCAGTATGCTACAGATGCTGTAGAAAGTTGCCTTTGATCGCAAACTCCTTGCCGCACTCGAAACACAAAAAAAAACATAAGTACTCGATTCTATATCGCGAGTTGACATCTCGTGTGCAATATCTCGTTTTATTCCCTTGTTGAACAATCTAGTATTTACCTTTAGTACCTAGTCCAAATAGCAAACTATGAGGGGTACCTAGAGCAAATTAATATTAGACTTTGTAAAACTTGGCAATCTTGCTAAAAAAAATACTTACAATCTTGCTCGTCAATTGAGGTACGAGTACCTACATAAAGTAAGTTCGTCTATGAGTAATTTTAGGAGACCAATGATAGCTAGGTACATTTGTTTTCTGAACATAAGTTAAGCGTCTGGAAGAGATCGTTTTTCATCGTTAAGACCGCCCATTGTACTTTTAGTTATATTCAGTTTTTTTTTTATCTTTGTGGTGTGTCTACAATAAAGTATTTTCATTCATTCATTCATTCAACGTTATCCTCAATGCTGATACTGTTTTTTTGCGTCCTTAGACAATAAGGTATTTTATTCATCTAAAACGTCATCAAATAGCAAAACGGGGCAAGACCGGCATATTTTAGATTTTCAGGGTCGCTTGTCGCCAATGTCAAGTTAGCGTGCTAGTGTGGGGCGCGGGCGCACAGGTGGGGTCGGCAGGTTTAGTTTAATTAGTTTTATTTTAAAGTACTTATTTATAAAAAAATCTAATCCTTTTCAAGTAATTCGTTTATTTACAAATTATTAAGATTGGTACTATATGTTGTTGTTGAGGGACTTCATAGTTATATTACTAGCTACATACTTACATTTACATATGTATTGCATATGTGAATCTAGTTCTTTTAAGTTTTTTAAATCATTAAAAATCGATGTATCGTTTTTATGGTATCTCTATTTTTTAACATCGATGTTTTAGAACGATGTTGCATCCCTACATCAGAGACAAGCGCAGACTATAGATGTTGGTATCGTACTCCATTAACAGCTAATGCGTCTATCAGCTAAAAGATGGCGCTAGCTAACCTTAAATAGCTAGCCTTAAATAGCCTCGCACCATGTCATAATAATAAATGAGCGCAGACTCACTAGGGATTCATTATTTTATTAATAAGTTATTTTTTTTCTTATATTTTTTTTTTATTTCAACTAAATAAAATGATCATCCAAAGTTATGACTTTGACTGAACATCCACCTTATATGAAAGCAAAAACTATCATATTTATTTTTACTTAACAATTTTTTTCCTGCAAACCGCTTTTAAGCTGTTGTTAAATAGATGAATTACTTAAACAATGTTTGTTTAAGTTATTCATCTATTTAAATAGATCTAAATCTTCAAACTATATTTAGCCGCTTACTGCTATTATGCAATATTATATCTTTAGTAAAACAAAACATAACATATGTGCATAAACGCTTCCAAACTATTTCCGAGAATGAGCATCCTATATTATCTGTCAAAATTGTCAAATCAAACAAAAGTGTCAAATAGTCTTTGGTGTCGACATCGGACAAAGATTCCGAGTCGTAATTTATTTATTTTTCGCAAAATGTCTGCTAATTCGCCGCCAGGAAAGAGTAATGGTAAGAATTATTGTACAATATTTATGCCTGTGTAATTTTTAGATAATAATGTAAGTGTTTTTTTGTAGATGATGAACCTGTGGATAAATCTCCAATCGTCCCGCCAAATGAGCCTGGGATAGAAAGCATCAGCTCCAGGATACGGGACTGGGATGTAGACTCTGTGAGGAGGTACTTAGCTCAGAAGTTGGGGCTCTGCGAGCCACCAGAACCCCCGGCGCCTTCTGAGAAAGTTTTGGATGATGTAAACATTGACGGCATTGTGAAGTGGATTCAAAGTGAGAGGTGCAAGAATATAATAACACTGTCTGGAGCAGGAATATCTACATGTAAGTTGCATAAAAAAACAAAAGAATCACTCACATCACATTGTTTTATTTATTAGGACATCAATCTCTGGATAACATCACACTAAAAACAGATACAAAAAAATTATGAGACAGTGTTTTCGCAATTAGAAGGCATCACAGCATGCGCTGTATATAGGAACAAGACAACAACTTATACCATTGTCTTGAACTAGCCTCCGCCTACTGCTTCACCCTCATCTTACCTGGGTAAATTGAAGCCAATGTGTTATTATAGGTTTGAGATACTTGTTCCAAATTTCATGCAGTTACAGAGATTATTAGCAACAAACATATAAACTTTTACATTTAAAATATCAGTAGGATATTTGTTAATACACTGGCAGCTTTAAGCTGATCTTGTTTTAAATGTTCAACTAGTCTTTTTTGAAGTAATTGATGGAGCACTTAGCACCGTCTTTGAATGCTGGTTCCAATCGCAGACAACACAGTTGGGCAAATTGTGCTTACTTGGATTGCTAGTACTTGACCAGCTCAGCAGCTTAAGCAATTGTCTTCTCAGTTTCTTGTTATCTTACTGCTATTATAAACGCAAAAGTTTGTGAGGATGGATGTTTTTATCCAACAAAACCTACTGAACGGATTTTGACAAAATTTTACAGTAATAAAGCTTATACATCAGAATAACACATAGGCTACTTTTTATGCGGGCGAAGCTGTGGGCAGAGGCTAGTCATTCATAATATGGTAAACACATGATATTTCTGGTACATTAGTTTCATGTATTTGTATGTTTCTGTTATGTCACCATATTTTCTGCGGTGTTATTAATAATTTTTGGACTTCAAACTGTTTGTCCTAGAAAATTGTCCTATCCATTGTAAATTGATCACAAATTAGAAGTGTACTGACAAGGATTTATGTAAATCATGAACAGGAATGGAAATTTACACAATTTTGAGATTTTCCATCATTTGGAAAGTTTCGTGTACATTATGATTACCACAAGGTTAAATATGTTGTTGTATGGAATATTTTCAGTTGGTCATTGTTTACTTATTAAGTGATGCCTAAAAGTTTACAGCTTCAATATAAATACTTATGCATCAACCTCATAACTTTATCTAATATTATGTAGGTATATCTAGTGATATATTTTTTTTAAACTTTATTTTCACCTATAGGATTCTGTATGTATGTAAAGAGATTGTTTGTTACCATTTCTCTGAAGCGGATTTTCAGATTGTAATGTGGTTTTTTGATAGGTTTTATTGCCACTATTTGCAGAGAGTTTAATATATATTTTTTTAGTTTTTCTGTTGATGATTTTCAAAGATAGCCTCCTATTCTGTAATTTTTACAAAACATGTCAAAAAGATTATCAAGAAGTGAAGTGAAGTTATTAAAAAACTTAATTAGGTACTTTTGTTTTGTGTTAGAGTATAGACTTGAAATCATTGCCAACATTTTTTTTTTTATTTAGTAACATATTAACATTGCCATTACTGTGCAGCACCAAAGCAACAAGAAATATAAAAAGACATACACATACTAAACATTAACATTTATAAAATTACACCAACAAGCTACTAACTATAACTTAATACTACTTTTAGCATAAAAACTACCAGAACAAAAATTTAGGGTTTTTTTTTTTCAGCTGCCGGAATCCCAGATTTCAGAAGTCCTGAAACAGGATTGTACCACAACCTTCAAAAGTACAATTTACCGGAACCACAAGCAATATTCGAAATCAATTTCTTCAGACATAATCCTAAACCGTTCTTCATGTTGGCCAAGGAACTGTACCCGGGAAGCTTTAAGCCAACCATATCACATTATTTTATTAGACTGCTGCATGAAAAAGGTACCTAACCCAATACTTTAAGCCAAGAGGGACAAATTTTACTGGTTTCTTTGACATATGAGAGACCATTCCTCATCCTACTATTTATATTTATTTAATCAATATAACAACATTACAGGTTTTTTTTTTTAACCCTAAAGCGATGTTATATGAAAGAAAGTATATAATATCAGACAGAGGAAGAGAACTAAACTAAACCATTTAAACAATTTGTTTCTAAAACTACCTGTGCTATTTGTAGGAGTTTCGGCAGGCTATTGTAAAAAATATCTACGTTATTCGCAGACAAGATATTTAGAAGATAGATAGCGAGTGACATGGGGGCAAACTTAAGTAAGTTGGTTCTACAGTTGGGCACCTCAAGCATGGCGGGGCGGCGGCGCGCGCCCAAGTAGTCGTTGGGCGCGCGCAGCCGCAGCGCCTCCAGCACCTCCGGGTGGAACAGCTCCCCGCGGAGCACGCGCACCATGTACTTAACCAACGCCAAGTCTCTCCGCACCGACAACCTGCAGTATCCTACCATACCTAATACGAACAGACTCGGGTACATCAATGGGTAATATGGATACACTCCATATTCTTTTAGAGGATGTAATCGCTATGATGCCCACTATTATTGTTGTTACAAGTTATTCTACACCTTATAGGGAACAACTTTTGCTCTGCGATTTTTGCAGATTTTTCCCAGGAAAAAAGGTTTAAAGATCTTAGGTCAATGACCTTTATGTACAGTTCTTGTGTTCAAACTTTGTGTAGGTACGTATTAAGTCTAAGATACAGCTGTGATAAAATGATCGGGCATTGCAAAATGTTTTTTTTTTACAATATTATTACGAATATACAACCGTTACGAATTTACGAATACCTTACTATTCTACTGCTGACGTTTCGTTGACCGTTTAGTGGTCCTTCCTCATGAGCACCGTCCGCGACCACGCTCGAGGGTCGTGAGACGGGAACTTAATAAGTTCGGGGGTCGTAATCATATTCTAAAATAAGATAATTATAATTCCATGTTTTTTATTTAAGTCTATGCTTTTGGTAGAATCATCCCTTTCGCTTAGGACCATCATTCCGGGACGTGATGCAAATTTACGTAATTATTATAGACGGAAAACAAATAAATAGTAGGTATCAGCTGGTCGCAATACGCTGCACGTCCAACTGGTTCGGCTGACGCGCGGGATATGGCGTGGTGGCGATCGTGTGGGCACTCACACAATGGTCGTGGCAATCATAGGCGAGTGTGATTGTGGCGATCAAATCCGACACATACATTGAAAAGGCTACCTTACTCAATGATACTAGGTCATGATTGGTTAGTAGGTATGAAGGCAGTTATCACATATGTGTTAGAACCCAAATAAAGATTGGCTTGAATCACGAAAGCAATGATTGGAAGCAGAGACTTATGTACATAGTCCTGATCCCACACTAGGATTCCGTGTGTCGTTGGTATCAGGAACTATGAGTACCGTAGTACCACAACACAAGCCTGGAACGCAAACATTCGTCCCGCAGTGGGAATCGAATCCTCTTGCGTCATCAAACTTTTGAAAAAAAAAGTAAGCTTTAATTTTATTTTTTTCAGGATTTCTTAAGCGTCACTACACACAAAACATCGACACGCTGGAACGTGTTGCCAACATTCCTGAGGAGAAACTAGTGGAGGCACACGGCACATTCTACACATCGCATTGCTTGGAATGCCGGAAACAATATAATCTTGAATTTGTAAAAGGTACTTATACTTGTGTGAACAAATCCGGGCTTGCAGCCTGTCAGTAGGGTGTGAAATGTGAATACTTACCTCATTCTTAGTTTTCCTTTCACGCTAACGCAAGTTTGTCAAAGAAAAACTTGACAGTAGTCAATGAGATCTCATTTCCCATTTCCATACAATTCAACCTTGCCGTAGGCGTTAACACCAACAGAGTTGTTGTCAATGGGCCTGGGGTCTAGACAGATACCTCTCGCTTAGTTTTCCTTTCAGGCAAATTTATGAAGAAAAAATTTAACAGCAGTCACAATGAAATCTAAAAGCCATTGTTGTCTATGGGCCTGGGGTCTAGACAAATACCTCAAGTTTAGTTTTTTTTTTTCACGCTAACGCAAATTTATGAAGGAATAATTTGACAGCAGTCACAATTAAATCTCAAAAGCCATTGTTTGTTGTCTATGGGCCTGGGGTCTAGACAAATACCTCAAGTTTAGTTTTTTTTTTCACGCTAACGCAAATTTGTCAAAGTAAAACTTGGCAGCAGTCATTTCCACAGTTAATATAATTTACATGCAATTCAATCTTTCCGCAGACAGAAAGTTGTATTTATCTAGACACCCTGGAATGATAACTAATTGCAAAACGCAGGCGTGTTCCAAATGTTGGACGTGCGCCTGACTATCCCCTACTTGGTATCAAAGATACCGACAGTCGAAAGGGTATTTTAAATTAACCTTTACTGTTCCACTGCTGGGCAAAGGTCTCCCGTTTTTCCTTCCATGAAACTCGGTCCATTGCCACCTCTGGCCATTTGGATTCGAATGCATCCAGGTCGTCTTGCCATCTTTTTCTTGGTCTTCCGCGGCGATGTCGTCCGTTATTCGGCACCCATTTGGTAGCTAGATTTGCCCAACAACCTGGATGCATTCGAGTGACATGACCTCTCCTTGACAGGTCATGTGACTTCATACATCTTTTTTATCAATAATAGACCTTCATTTAGCCATAGACTCACCTGATGGTAAGTGATGATATGACCGACGATGGAGAATGAAGGTCTAGAAGATACATATTCACTCTGGTCGAAGAGACCCAGATTGTATATTTCAGGAAAGACAGATGGTGGAAGTGTGTTCCATTCCTTAGTTGGCTTCCTTTGTTTCAGAGCGCATATTTGCAGACCAGATACCAATCTGCACAGAATGCCCTGGAGTTGTTAAGCCTGATATAGTATTCTTTGGAGAAAGTCTACCGGAGAGGTTCCAAGAATGCACTCAACAAGACTTCCAGCATTGTGATATGCTTATCATCATGGGCTCATCGCTGGAAGTACAGCCTTTCGCTTCGCTTATTGATATGTTGGTATTTAGATTAAAAACCTTCGTTTTTAGCCGCGACGTTAGGAGAGCCTGTATATGCGTTAGCCGTAAGACGTTTGTTTCTGTTTCTTCCGAAACGGATTATCGGATTGTAGTGCGGTTTTATGCAATTGGTTTGTATACCACTTAGAATATTTCTTATATGGGAATTAAGGCCACGAGTCACTAGGCACTTCAATCGATGAATTAAATTCATTTCGTGTCGCGCGTCAGCTAGCTATAAAAAAAAACTTGTTACATCTAGTTTTTCGTGACTTCTTGGTCGTGGGTTCGGACCCGTACACCAATGGATTTAAATTTCTAGAGAAACAAACGCGTCGTAATCACCACAGGTTTGTAAGGTGCCGTTGTATGTGTGAGTGAACTAGAAATGCTAAGAGGTTGGCACCATTTAATCATGCCTCCGTTTTCACCTTCACTATTTAAATTCAATTTGTAAAAAATATCCGTAAATTTCTTACCCAGCACGTATGACGTATTTCTCTCCTTAGGGCAAATCTTGAAATCCGAGTGGGTTGAAGTCGTATATAGTACCTAAAACTATAGTATATGTCGGATCCGCATGATATTTCGAGCAATCCTCAGCCACAATGTGGGCTCAAAGTCAAAATTAATTTATTTATTAAAATCACAAGGATCACTTTGAAACGTCGGTTTATCTACTACCTGTTCCTCCGCGACCAAGCCAGGAAATAAAGGCAAGAAAACAAGTCTGGTTATTATTTTTAATGATAATACGGGTATTCGTGATATAAGAACACATTTCTTTATTCATAGTACACATTTTAATCAAACAAGAACTAACTTGACTTTGGTTACGGTTTAACTGATAGATTACGTCACTGACACAGCGCTTGCGTTCCGTTTAGAGTCCGTAATCATGACCGGATGCGAGGTATATAGGTATCATTGCTGAGTTCATAATTTAACTGCAGGGTTCCAGACTGGTGTCCACGGCTACTGATAAACCGCGAGAAGGCCGGCGTGAGGTCACCAATTATGCGCATGCTTGGCATGGGAGGAGGATTGCAATTAGAGGAGGCGGTGCGCGACGTCGCCCTGCTTGGCGACTGCGACCACGGCTGCCGCGACCTCGCACGTCGCTTGGGATGGGCGGTAAGTTAACATAACGTCCAGCATTGGTGACCCCCGCGCAATTCTCTGACTGGGACCTCTCGCACCCATGGGCGGTAAGTTAATAACTTGGTCAACTGTCAACAATATCGCATGCCGGGCATCTACCTATGTACTATAAATATTTAGTCACGTGGTTTTAGGATAAATAAGGATTATAAAGTCAACTAGTAATTTTAATCTCAGAAGAGTCAAGATCTACACACGCGAATACCAAACAACCCTTTAAAAACAGTGTTGGTGGCACGCAATATTAACTATAATTATTGGTAACGTGGTTTTAGGAGAAATAAAAATTAATATGCGGACGAGTAGTTTCAAATCTCAAAAGAAACGAAGAATTCTGCCGATCATACGCAAATACAAAGAATTTTTTTTTCTAGTATTACGCTATGTTTTTGGATAAACTTGGAGTCTTTTACCGCACCGGACAGGCTGTCCATACATAATCGAATCTTTAGTTTATAAATTTAGTTTAAGTTATATTTTTAATATAACTCAATTCACAATTCACATTTTTATAAACAACAGTCAAACTAAAGTAGTATAGAATAGAATATAATTTAGTTTATTTTCCAAAAACACGATACCAATAATCACAATAAATAATAAAGACAATGTATAAAGTGACAAACAGTAGTTGCAAAAAAGGTACCAACTCAGCATAATACTTAATACAACATCCAGCGCTGGACTTCCGTTTTTTGGGGTGCGCACTTCTCGATCTTCGGAAGTCTCTATCACATAAAAGTCAGTATCTAAATTCTACAAGAAAAATACAACACTTCCTTTAAAAAAAGTTAAAATTTAGTATGTGGTAGACTGACGCAATATAATATCGAGACGCGGTTTTGAAAGAATAAACATTTATTCATACAACTATGTACAAGTAGGTATATACAAAAAATTACAGATGAAACAGCTAGCTATCTAAAGACCGTTGCAAACGATCTATAGATAGCTCACCTGATCCAGATCACTACCAGGCGGAAGCGTTCCCAAAATACTGGCCGCATTGCCACGCTGAATGGCAATGCTAATGCGTTGGCCCAGATAAGAGCCAACTCTCTTGTCACGCGTCGCTCCGACCAGTCGCCCTGAAATAATTTTGAAAACGCGAAGGGCCTTTTGAAAGAATAACGAGTATTCCTATTCTGGTATAATTTCAGGATGAGCTGAACGCCCTAGTGGCGAGCGAACACGAGCGTCTGGAACGAGAAGGCGTCCCCGGGCCACCCGCCGACTTGGCCGGAAGTAGCGGGGTCACCAACTCGGACGCTATCGACCCTAAACTAGGGTAGGAATAATAAAACCAGATCCAGAGCATATCTATTCTCAAAAGATACGCTCCTGATACCCACAGGGAATCCTAGTGTTTTTTTTTATACAACTAAAGTTGCAAACAAGCATGCGGCCCCACCTGTTGGTAAGCGGTTACCGTAACCTATGGACGCTTACACCAGAGGTATCTCTCGCGCGTTGACGACCCTGAGACGAGAGAAAAAAACGTCAGTACAAATAAAACACGCTAACGACCGCTAAAGTATCCTTTGCTACAAATAATAGAAAAACTCGTAGTTAATAGCTTTTATCTTTTGAGAAATAGGTCCCAGGTTTAACTAGATACCTAGTATAGCTTACTAGCACGCCTTGAATACACGGCATGGTACTCTAAGATAAGAAATAAACATTTAAGGTACTAAAGTTAAATCAAGCTTGTTTCTGAAATGTTTCATCTTCAGACCTGCATTGCAGACTTGGTTTCAAAATCAACTATGGACAGCGACGGCCATTAATTTGTGGATTGCATTAGGTCAAAAGTATTGAAAGGCTGAAGTCGATTTGACGTGAAAAATTAATGTTATAGCTGCAATTTTTAATTTGCGAAATAAACATATGTAACGCTGATCATATTGGAGACATTCTGGATAATGGAGGAAGGTCAGATCGAGAGTACGCCTGCATAAAGAATGTGACGAGTGAATAAAGCAAAATAGGTATGTCAAGATCGTAGCAATTAGAAATCCGTGGTCTGTGCCTACCCCTCTGGGAAACAGGCGTGGGTGTATGTATGTACCTACATGTGGACAATTGAAAAACTGAACGAAAACTAACAGTTTTGCCGTGAAATCGGTATCAGCGTTTCAGACAATACTATTTTATATCAATCGATATTGCATAGACTCATCTATGTTTGTATATAACAGGGCCTAAACATTTCGTAACCGAAAAATCTAGTATACATTGTTCAATATAGTTATATTTCTATTTGATTATCTCGGAAAAGGTTCTCTTAACAATATTCTTACAATAATGTTTGTGTATGTATTAAATTATCGTTTGATAGATGAAGTCTAAAACGGACGCAAGCATTCTTTCGGTTTGCGAAAGGAAATTAAAACACTAATTCGTAATCGTTTGAATAGCGTTGAAATTAACATTTAACTCGGCTCGATGTAATTTCGCTCGCCATACTCACAATGGCGTTACGTAACCATAGTATAATTGGTAACCGGATGCTTTCATAAGCCACGAGAAATTCCCGATTTGTAAATCTGCATATGTATGCAGATGTATAAATCGGGCATTTCACCTGTGTGAAAATAGGATTCTTAAGGAAAGTATCTTTGATTTTGCATGTTTCCCTAGTGTTTCCTTTGACCAAAAATGTCCAGATTGTGAAAAGGAATTGTTATCTTCTTGGAAAGAGATAGAAAATGTATAATAATATGGTAACAGATGAGTACATTGAAAACAAAATGTTTTTTTTATTATTACTTTTAAATTATGATCTGTTACATGAAAAATTAATAGTTGACTTGTAAAATTAAAATATCTTGGCTTTAGAAAGTAATTTGTAGTTTAGTTTTTTATTTATGAAATAATTTATTTAGCTTTACATTTATTTGGGAATTAATTTAATGTTATTTAATAATTTTGCTTGGTTTTATTTGTGGACATGCGGTTACACATTGTAATCTAATAAAACCCTTTTTTTTTAACATTTAAGTAGTTGTAGTTGAAATTATTGCGGTCGCACTCAAAGTAGCCAATGGCGCTACCCATAGTTACATAATACCTGTTTAAAATTATACGTCTTAAAATACTTTCATAAATACATAAAGCGCATGTAGCGAGACTGAACACTGTTTTATAACCAACACTACGAATATATATGTAAGAATAAGAATGGCATTTCATACAAATATGAATTATACAAAACTTAGAAGGCGGTTATTACAATTAAGCGGTAGAATTATATATTAGTATATTGATGACAAGTCAATACATGTTATCATACTCCGAATTCCATTAATCGAATAACAGCATTTCCAGCATTTATATATATTTTCATCAGAAAATAACAGATACCTCAGAAAAAATATGTACCAAACTATGCTACAATATTCAATAGGTTATATTGTAGTATGTGCTCTTTCTCACATGTGTTATTATCATTACATAACTCGATTTTGATTACTAAATGGAAATCGAGTTATGTAATGATAATTAAAACCAAGCCTTACTGTCCCAGACAGAGTGAAATAGCAATAGCTTATAATAAACACATGTGAGAAAGAGCACATACTACAATATTACCTATTGAATATTGTAGCATAGTTTGGTCTTGGTAAAAGTAGTTAGGAAACTTTACTTGTAAAAACATCCTACTACTATTATAAACGCGAAAGTTTGTGAGGATGGATGTTTCTTACTTTTTCACGTAAAAACTACTGATTCTGATGAAATTTTACAGTAATATAGCTTGTACATTAGAATAACACATTGGCTACTTTTTATCCAGGTACCACGCGGGCGAATAGTAAAAAAATAGCTTTATTTTGTAACGCTGCACTCTAGTTTGAATAGTCATTGTCATTATCAGCCGAAAAACGTCCATTGCTGGAGGCACTGCGCCCATATAAATCAGGAGACGCGTGATCTGGCTCCTTTAAACATTTAATGCAAAACTGTATGTATGGCGTGGCGTTGCACGACCTGGAGGCTAGACAAATACCATTTTCTGTTGGCGGTAACGCCTGCGGAAAGATTTAATTGTATGGGAATGACATTAGCTGTAGAAATGTCACGTGACAGCTGCCAAGTTATACCTTGACAAATTTGCGTTAGCGTGAAAGGAAATTTGTCTAGACCCCCTCTGACGTGCAACTCAGCGTGCTACTAGTGTATCGAAGTAGCACGTAACAAGTACTTTGTAATGTTGTCTGTGCAAAACGAAGAACGACCTAGAATTTAATTTTAAGTACATTGAATTATGTACTCTTAGTTCAAGAAAGTTTTGCAAATGAGCAAGAGCTACTTGCATCCTAACGGACGACGATATTGCCTCGAGCGCCTTACCTGGTAGAGCCATCGAATGTCATGTCAGAGTCTTATTAAATGCTACTCATTATTCATAGTCATGTTTCTTAATGCGCTTGTAAACGGGCTAGTTTTGTGGCAATTTCATGCTGTAATTAGATGCTGATAGCCGTCGCACATAAAATAAAGAGTGAAGAGATGCATAATCAATTGCAGCAAGACACAAAACTAGCCTGTTTACAAGAGCCTTTAGGTGGGCACAGCGCCTTAAGGCTCGCTCAAACTGTCGATAAATTGTCGCGAACTTTGATCACCATTGGTGTTGGTTTGACCGGACCTTCAGACCATCCAAATAACACGTGCGCGCGGTCTTGACGGAGGCACCATCAACCTACTTTCGACCTTTACGGCAATGTTGGTTGCATTGTGCGAGTGTTTGCGACTTCCGGTAAGAATTAGAATTTTTGAAATCACTTTTCGGTGAGTGAATCAAAAATGTGTCTTATTTGTAATTTGCATAACACTAACTTATTTATTAGATAATGTGTAGGGGTTTTAAGATGGGAATTAAGTTCAGTGAAATTAGTCTCGGAAAAATAACGCGCGAATGAAATAGATAATGAATTAGCTATAACATTATCATTGGAGTGCAAAATGTAATTAAGAATTTTATACTTATTAGGGTATCTCGCAAAGTCCTGTTATAGCCATCAGTTAAATTGGCTTTTATGTAACATCAGTTTAAAGGCTTTATTGTAAACAAAGGGACGGGACTAATGTCCGTCTGCACTGAGATTAAGCAATGACCGAGGTTTGTATTACGGATATTTTTTTATAGAAATTTGTCACTTAGTCATGCCAAGTTTTTGCTTAAGCTAAGTGCAGACGAGTTGATTTAGGCCCGTGCCAATCGGTGCGGTGGCGATGAGCTTGATTTCAAAAGCTTGTCAAGTACACGCGTATCTACTTGACAAGCTTTTGAAACCTTCCATACAAATGGTACTGATCGCTGCCGCCCCGCCGCCTCCGCGTCTGTTTGCGCGGGCCTATATAGTGAGAAAAGCTTAGTGAATAAAATCTTTGTGAAGTTGTTATCTTTCTCTCGACTTTTGCATGTTGATTATTGTGAGAGGGATTTCGACTTCTCAGACCAAAATAAAAGCAATACATAAATTAAATTGACAATAGATCTCATTTATTGATGTTACCGATTTGCTGTTATATGTTTAAAATTATACCCAAATGCCTATATTTTATCAGTAAATAAAAATCGTATTGTAATAGTTCTGTATTTTTATTGTAATTTATAATCGTTTTATGTACAAACTTACGAAATGGTAGAAGAGAAGATATTACAGTAATCATCTAAAAAAAAGGTCAAATTTAATAACTTAACAATCTTAAATATTCTATACAGTATGAGATGCTGGCTCCGAAATCTTTAAATTCATTAGAATCATAGTCATGTGTACTTTTATAAAATGTTCACTAACCAATTACGGGTTACCCTTACGAGAAGTTGTATTGGCTCAGGCGAAACAAGTGAGCGCAGCTAGGAGCCTTAGGCTCTGTTCAGATGGACGCTTGACGTTTCCACAAAATAAAAGAAATAGCTTATTTTACGCCAGTTTGATGCCTTAAGGTCCGTATAAATTGCATAGTGACGCGCGCAAACGTTGTAACTACATTTTGCGCCGCGATCGCGCCTATTTGAACGGATCTTAAAAGCAAGTATTCTCAAAAAGAATACTTAAGAACTACTTATTCCTTAGCATCAGTAATACCCTCAGTACTTATAGCGAACATGGCTTCAGTTTCCGGTAGACATGGGCTGTCATAGATCTTACAAACTCTGAAAAATAAAAAAACAAACAATTTAAACATGAATAACCAAAAAATAACATGAATAACAAAATAGGCTCACGACTGTAGTCACAATTATAGACAACCTCAGAATACGAATCCATGAGGATACCTAGTGGGATGGAGTCAGAGGCACGTCCAAACATAACTTATTGGCACGCTATTATTACTGATTATTTAGAATCACTGAATCATTGCGGGTTCGATTCCCGCAGCGGGACAAATGTTTGTATCTGTAAATATTTGTCACGGGATCTGGGTGTTTTCTATGTATACTATGTAGTTCCCATAACACAAGCTCTGCTTACTTTGGGGCTAGATGATGCTGTGTGAAAAATGTCCAACATTATTATTATTGCGGACAGAGTTTTTGTTACACACTGTACAAATACCTGTTATCGCCCCTTCCTTTACGCAGGTACAGCCTGGTTGTGGACGCGTGTGCTATGATATGCCCCCCTATTGGCTTTTTAGTGTCTGCATTGAAGACGCCCACGGAATCCACTTGAGCGACCACTTGATTCGTTATAACTACGGCAACGCCAAACTGAAACAAAAAAGTATCGTATTCGAGTATATGTTGCGTTCATCGAACTTTCTATCGTCGAAGTTATGATGATACACTTTATATTTCTAATCTCGTACTTAGGTAGGTAGTTTAGGTACAAGTCTAAGTCAGTCAACCTCTGTGGTGCAGTGGGCGAAGGCCCGCCTAAGACGCAGAAGGTTGCGGGTTCGATTCTCGCCGCGGGACAAATGTTAGTATGACCTGCAAATATTTGTCTCGGATCTGGGAGTTTTCTATATATAATATGTATGTTTTTACAAAAAATATATAAAAAGTAGTTTAACAGTCATTAAGTTCCCATAATACAAGCTCTGCTTAGTTTGAGGCTAGATGATGCTTTGTGCCGATGTAAGCGGGTGTCCAATGTGGAGTACGTCGCAGTGTTTCGTAATGTGAACATGGACTTTTCTGAATTTGAAGATGACTTGAGGGTAGCTGCCGTTACTGCCTTCGTGGTGAGAGTGCCGATCGAACACCTGTTGACCTTCATGAAGGAAGATATGTGTGTGAATCGTCTGTCGATGTTTCCGGGCTCGATTACCGAACCCAGCTACGCTCACGTCGCAATCACTACATGCTAGATAAATATTTTTTTGTTTTATATGATTATAATCATGAAATTAAGTTATATTTATCATATGGACCCTGTATTTGTATATGAACTTTACTGCATTGCCTGAAAAAAAATAATTATTATAACTTATTTCCTGAAGATAGCTCCATATACTCCAGTCAACCCCTGACCACGACTGTTACGTTACACACAGTCGAAAAGCCGTGAATAAAATAAAAAAATATATACATGATAAAAACCCAGATAAATTTATAATTATGTTATACTAGCTTCTGCCTACGGCTTCGCCAGTGTGGTATCCGGATAAAAGGTAGCCTATGTTTTATTCTGATGTATGGAGCTACATTACCGTAAAGTTTCATCAAAATCAATTCAGTAGCCTTTGCGTGAAAAAGGAACAAACATCCATCCTCAAAAACTTTCGTGTTTATAATAGTAGTAGGTTTTTTTTTATTTAGGTGTACACATACCTCGTCAGCCAGTCGGAGGAGCATCCTCATAAACCTGCCAAGATGTAGCTGTCGCGAGTTCAGCTCCCCGCGGCCAGAATAGTCCGTTCTGTATAATGCTGTGGCACTGTCCACTATTATTAGGGAATATCTGGAACAAAAACAACAAACAACCTGCTTTATTATTACTATTATTTATTTATTACGACTATTATTTAATTTTGTGGGCGAAGGCCAGCCTGAGACGCAGATTGCTGGTTCGATTCCCGCCGCGGGACAAATGTTTGAATGATCTGCAAATATTTATCCCGGGTTTGGGTGTGTAATTTGTATGTATTTACAAAAAAAAAGTATATGAGTAGTATACCCATCTTGTAGTTCCCACAATACAAGCTCTGCTTAGTTTGGAGCTAGATGATTCTGTGTGAAAAATGTCCAGTATTATTTATTTATTTTATACTAGCCACTGCCCACGACTTCGCCCGCATGGTACCCGGATAAAAGTAGCACTTACCGTTAAGGCAGCGTTCTTAAGAAACGCATTCGTTCAATTTTTTCGTCGACTTACATTGCAAAATTGGTGTCCACGAAAAGCCATTTATTTTAACAATCAAGTCATACAAATTGATTACAATCACATTTCAATCAAATAGATAAATGGCAACAGACAAACACTAATAAACAAACAGTCTAACTATGCCGATATTTCGTTAGTTTTAGTTTTACCTGGACTCGGCCATCATGGCACAGGCATGCACCAATAACTGCGTCTGATGGTCGGTGTTGTAGGCGCGCGCGTACGCCACATTGTCCAACACCGCGGACCCCTCCATGCCGTAGCGTTGCGCCACAGCCAGCAGGCGCTCCGGACGGAACGTACCCTCTGTGTCAATGTACATACACTTCCCTTCACCGCCTGACTGCTCGATGGGTAGCTGGAATGGAGATAAGAAACAAATTAACCTACTCGAATGTCACCTGTCTCCAAAAAGTCAGTGGCACAATTTTTTCCAGGCTTAGATAATGTTCAAATCTTCTAATACTTGAAAATGGAACAGTTTACGTAGGGAAGGAAAGTTTAAGTGGATATTTTTAATGAATTAACGACTTTATTTCCCATGGTTGAAATCCTTTGATACATACACAGTGCATAGATCTTTGAGAATACCAAGGAGGGGGTAGTTAGAGGCACGTCCAAACATTATATTTGGCACATGCTACTGATGGCATGTGTCTTCGAATTTTTGATATTTAAATAATAATAATAATAGCCTTTATTGGTGACATTCTGGATCTGGGTGTTATGGTACTATATTGTATTGTCATAGTCCTGGATGTATTCTATAATACCTGGCAAGTCACTGCCATAGTGTGACATATCTGCGTCTTGCCCGTGCGGAATTCTCCAAATATTTCCGTGATGGACCCTGTCTCTATTCCTCCGCCCAGCAATCTGTCAAGTTCCTTTGAACCTGTGGTGAGCTGAATTATCTCTGCCCTGTAAAAGATGTTTAATTTCAGCATCATCCAACCAAAGGAATCTAACCAACTGCTCAAAATCAAAGTTTGTTTTTAAGCATAAAAGCGTGTTACTTTGTTGATGACACATATGTGTCATCAAAAAATTCTTACAATAAGTATATCACAAGAGACTGATGCCAAACTTTTCATCTGATATTCCACTACCCCTTAAATTAGCAGCATAGTCTACAAATTCCAATGAATTTAATATGTGGCTAATCTAAAATTTATTTTGTATACATTATAATAAAAGAACTTTACACAAAAATATTGTACTATCAATTTAAGATTGCTCCAAATATTACATTTTCACATTTTTCTTACCCTTAGTTCCCATTTCCGATCTTATTGGTAGCAAGCAGCAATGAAAAAGTAAGAATATTTCAATATATAAATTGTTGTTACAAAAAGAATACAGATCACAATGCATACCGAATATTCAGATAGGACAGGTGGAAGTGGAATTTCTAATGAGACCCAAACTAAGCTAATCTTGTATCTTGGGTGTCAAGAGAGTACTTGCAATGAATAGAGTTAACATGATTTTGGTATTTTTTTGAAAAAGGGAGTGAATACAAAAGCGGATCTGTCTCTCTGCAGTTTGATGGAAGAGAGGCAGAAATGTCTTATGTCCTCTATTGACAAATCTGTTGAGCACCAATTTGCTTGCAGGTAGTCTATTTTATAGTGACTATTTTATTTATTTATTGTGGACCTGTCCTTTCTGTGCTTTGTTGTTGTCAAATAAACCACCTTCTATTCTATTCTATTCTTGCGCTCTTTACATCATGAAATTTATCACATGTAATCTGAAAATGCATGTGTGAATAATACATAATCCTCTCCACCACCTTTGGAATAAATCACACACAATGGATTGTTTATTGTAAAGGCTGTATGAGGTCAACGCATAGTTAAAAAAATATGAAAAATATTATTGTGAATGCTAACTAAGGCATAATGTGGGCATGTGCCAAATGTACTTTTTTGACTTGCTTTTGATTACAGTCACAGATACAGTCGTGATCATTGTTGTTTTGTTTTTGTACCTTTTTTGGTGAAATTCAGTGGCAGTTGTGAATCCCATAGGTACAAGTTTTGATGCTTCCGCTAATATTTTGTCTGCTTTTGCTTCGGAAATGCCCTTGATGGTGATTAGCCATTTCTTAGGAGCATAGGCTACTGATTCCACAGTGTGGTAGCCTGCCTCTTCCAGTTTTTTTATGTCTCCAGATGTAATTCCATTGCCCTGTTGATAAAATAAATTTGTTGATTGCATTCCATGTCAGTCCATATAATTTGGTTGGATTTGCATAGCATTGAGAAGAGTAACAAATGCTGGACATTTTTCACACAGCATTATCTAGCCCCAAAGTAAGCAGAGCTTGTGTTATGGAAACTACATGACCGATATACTACTTAATATACTTTTTTTTGCAAATACCTATATTTTATACTTAGAAAACACACAAACCCAAACATTTGTCCCTTGGCAGGAATTGAACCTGCAGTTCATCTACCATATACAGGCCACTGGACAATAATATTAGGCATGAGATAGACAAAAATGGAAAGAACAGACATGTTTCATGTACCTACTGAGATTCATCAAACAATATTCTATAGCTACTTAGGGTTATAAATAGGAAAATGTTTTAACACAAACTTTATTGTAATAATGTAACACTATACACAAATAAATAAATAGGTTACCTACAACCTAGGTTAGTTAGAACTTGGAATTTGTCAACATCACTAAAAGAAATAGCATTCAGATAAGACTTAACCACTCAGATTCAGATAAGACTTCAGTGCTAAGAAGTATGGTTGAAATGCACCCCAGGACCAGCCTTTTTACACATTTTACTGGAAAACGAAATAATTTACCGCCACACACAATGGTAAACATAAACAAGTCTAACCATGTCTTGTGTCCACTGTACGAATAATAACTTTATGTTATATTTACTAGTTGTACCATTTACGCATTTTGAAATTACCTCTAGCTTTCCAATGAGTTGAGGTCCACACTCGTCCAATTCTTCATCAACAGAAGCTGTAACTGCGGAAGCAGTGGCTGTCATTTTGAGCTCGTCTCGAAACTACGACTTTGGTTGGTTACCGGTTACACTATCACCGAAGCATCTGATCTGGAATTTATGCAGTCTTCCTGTTTCTGTCTGTCTGGATATTCGAATAGTGCACAAACAAACACAATTTAATCTATTATTTTCTCAACGATCCTGTCGCACAGATTAAATTTTTTTTATTCCTGTCGTGATCCTCAAAGATTGTAGTAACAGAAAGGAGATCCTGTCATAGACTAGTTAGGTTATGTTAATGTACACAAACACAGATTTAAAAAAAATGCTTTTACAGACACTACTCAGAGTAGAAGAGATCGAATCGATTGGAAACTATCGAACTCAAGAATCGAAAAGACGTTTGAAGTGAAGTTGCCGTTGGCACAGATTTATACTTGGATTTATAGACTTAGAGATACTGGTTATATGATTAATTAATATGAGTATAGTAGGTACTGAAAGTACGATTTAAAATATCTATGGTGCACACTTTGACTTAACAATACAACTGTCAAACCGTCAAATCCAAAATTAAGTCAAAGTTTGAAAAGTGCCCGCCAGGTTTTGTGAAAAATGATTTTTCCTATATTTCCCGGTTTTATTTATGATTTTATATGGAAATTTTGTTTTTATCATCAGATAACACGCTAAAACCACTGTAATAGTTATTACCATTCTAACTTCAGGAAAAATGGAAGAAATACCAGAAATACGTTTGCACATAGATCACCAAGTTTTTACAGTGAAAAAAGACGTCCTTTGCGAGTACAGTGATTATTTCCGCGCTATGTTCAGCGGAAATTATGTGGAAAAAGAGCAACATGATGTTACCATCGACGTAAGTATAGTACCAACCTATCCTTGATTCAAGAATTTTGACAATTCACAAATAAGTATTCTGTCTTTCAGGTAGACGCACTAGATGCTAATTCTATGAATATAATTTTACGATACATGGAAATAGGGCTGATAGATTTATCTGAATATCAGCTGCCAGCTATTGGCTCTCTGGCTGTAGCAGCAAATTTTCTACAAATCTCTGAACTCTCAAAACAGATAGAATACTGTTTAGAACAACAACTTTCTCCCTCCACATGGATTGAAACCATGACCATAGCAGAAAGTGCAGCTTACAGGAAATTGGAACAGTCTTCAGCTGCTTTTGGTCTGCTTTCTTTTAAAACCATTAAGGTTGAAAGTATTCCATCAATTAAACAACTATTCTGGTATCTATCCCATCCATATTTAGACACCAACAGTGAACTGGATGTGTTCAAATTTGGCTTGGAATGGGTCCTATGCAAAGAAACAGAAGCAGATGCTTTACTTATTATCATTGGCTGCTTGGACATGAAAGGACTAACATTAAAAGACTTAAATGAAATCAAAAATGTTTTATTGTCAAATGGTTTTGGGAACAGTTTGGCTGAAAAGGTTGTGGAATGCCTTCTTGAGGTATATGACGCTCAAGATATATCGGAGCAAGTTGTGGCTTCCAAGATGGAGAGTTTATGTGAAACATTCCCAGAGAGAGTGTTCACGGAAGTTTTAACTATAATGAAAGAGAGTAAAAGGAGAAAACTGGCTTATACACCAGTTGTGCCTGTGTGGATGCTGAAGGATTCTAAACTTGATTTTGCACCTCATTTCATGTACACATTTTCAGAAGATAGAGGCTTCGAAAAGTGGTTGGAAGTAGCTGATAAAAACCTCTGGGGATGGAGTATTACATCCTGGGGTGCCAGCAAACTTGTTATAGTAGGTGGTGAGCATGGTCGTGGTACAGGGATATTCATGAAAGATGTGAAGATATATGATGCAATAAAAAAAGAATGGATATGGCATGGGGCTCAGTTACCGCCCCGAAGACATGGAGGGGTCACTATTCAGGGAGATAATATGTTTCTGGTTGGAGGTGTGGGTGGGTTTAGGTAGGTAACATATCTTACATTACCTCTGCACACATCTTTGACTGTGTGGTACTCAGCTAATAAAATTACTCATGTGTTATTCTTTGTCACAAACTAAACCTGTTCCAAATTCCATCTATATCAGTTTAGCCATTACAGATAATATTAGCTACAAATATCCTTCACATTCATAAAACTAGTAGGATTTGAAATGGTTGGTGTGTAAGGAATCTCTCAAAAACTATGATTTGAATTAAATAAATTAATAATAAAATAAAATAAAAATTGAAAACAAGCTTTTAATCCTGAGTGCAGCAACCATGCCATGGTAACAGTTGAAGAGTTCCTTTATCTGGAGCTAATCCTGGATGTAGATTCAGATAATGCTTACTAAAAAATTCATTGTCATCAAAACTTAACCAACATGTAAAAATTCAACTATGTAGTATAAGAGGAAGTGGTTCTATTTCAGCTTGCAAGATTTGACCTAAACAAACAAACTAACCTACAAAAATTGCAAGTTAAATAAAAGCTTATAAAAATGTGATGCTTCCTGTGTGTCACTACCGCAGACAAGTGATAAATGGAAAGTATGGGAACTATCCTTCCCAGTTGTCACCAAAAGAAGTGCTTTATTTTATCACCAGCAATGGCAGAATGGGGAATTTACCCCCAGGTGTAACCAAAAAATTGTTAGTGTTGAATAGAAATCAAACCATATCTATTTATTTGGCAACTTTTGTTACCTCATTAGAAGTTGTCTATTTAATATACATTATATTTCTGGGGAGCACTGGGAACAATTTTGCTCACTGCATTTTATGATACAAGTAATATGAAAAGCTAAATATCCAATTCCTCAGTTAACTCAATTAGACATTACTTGTTTCCATATTATTATTATTTTAACTTAATATTTTATAACATCCCAATTATATCAATCTACCAAGACCTAATAAGGACCGAACCCGAACATCTGGCGAGGTGGAGCTTGGTATGCGGATCCTGTTATCACTAAGCCACAATGTTCAACCACAGCCAGCATATTTTTGGGATAATTACAATAATATCTTGAGATTTCTTAATTATGAACCCATAACCCCTTATCTACTTGAGCTAAATAACATTACTTGAAAACTAATTTAAATTTTTTTTTGCCTATAATTGCCCCTGATTAAATATAATTATCCCTGTTCCCATAATTTGGGGTTGAGACTTCTCAGTTTCTTTCAAAAGCCAAGACGGTCTGTCATGTGTTGTAGTATTGTGCAACTGGGCTTTCTTGATATCTAAATATATTTATATTGTTCTCATCCTTAAATCATCTCTATTTTCAGGGTGACCCTTGATACAGCCATAATTTACGATATGAAACAAAGATCATACAGAAAAATTGCAAAGCTACCTGATGCTATCCAACACCCCGCAACTTGCACACATAAAGGGGAAGTGTATGCTGCTGGTCATAAAAACATATACAAATATGAGGATGAGTTAGTGGACATTGACCAGTGGAGAATGGCTATCTTGACAGAAATGAGAACAAACCGAATGACTTCCTTCAAAGAATACATCTACTGTACACAGAACTACTTTAGCCCGATGTATAGATTTAAGCCTGGTGTCGATCAGAAGTTGGAACTTATAACAAATTATAGTTATCCACCAGCTGCTATATGTAATTTAAGTAAGTACACAGTAATGCAGAGGTAAATCACTAGAAGTCTTAGTACATCATCATCAACAGTCTGTAGAAGTTCACAGCTTCACAGCATAAGCCTTCCCCAAAGATATACATAAGTGTTCCCTCTTTATATCAATCTCAGACGACTTTGGTTCAGGAAACACAAGAGGTCGGGTTCGATTCAGTTTGCGGGGTCAAATTTTAAGCTTTAATCATGCTCTACAATTCCTTATATTAGCTGAAAATGTTTGATGTAGTTTATGAGGGTACGATAAAACTGACGAAATTCGACGAAAGTTCTTAAAAAGCAGAAGAAAAAAAAACTGGAAACTGCATGACAATCGGTTACGCCGTTTCACATCCCATGGTCTATTGCAGAACCCCCTAAATGATTATAAAAGAATCCTATGATTTATAAAAGAACAAGCCTTGAAGTCATACAAAACGATCACAAAAATCCGCATTTACAATCGGATTATTAATTTATTATGTCTGAATCCATAAAAACATATCTCACAAATTTAATACCTGATTAAATAAAATAAAAAATTACATACTGTGACGTGCGCTGCTAGCTAACTACGGTATGCTAGCGCCATCTCTTATCAAATGGACGCACTACTCGTTCTACCGCCATCTAGTATCGCGTAGAAAGAACTAGCACGCACGTAGCGGACGCCCCGCCCCTTTATGGAACCGACTAGAACGGTCATTAACCGCGTTAGTAAGAGATAGCAAATGCGTTAGAAGGGGATAGTGCGCGCTTAGAAAGGACGGGATTGTACGAGATCTTTCTGGAAGGATCGAGGTATCGTCTTAGGGGGATTTATAAGCGCGGTGAGCGGCCCGTAGCGACAGTTCCGATCGAGACTTGGAAGTGAATTGATCAAAGTGATAAAGAAGCGATACCCAGTGATTAGTAAAGTGACTGTTTGTGTTATAGTGTTGTACCTAGTAATTCAGTGTTTTAGTGCTTTTGTTTAAGTGGTGTAATTCTGTTGTGCTGTTAGTGTCAAAGTTAATTTTATAGTGTAACCTGACTAATACAGTGTTCTTTTGGTGTTCAAGTGGACTTCATTATTTTATCCCGTACCCTAGCTCGTAACAATTTGGTGTCAGAAGTGGGATAAAATAATGCCGATTCTACCAAAGGACGACAGTATGGAGGGTGTCAGGACGAGACATCAACGACAGCAAGAAGTCGATGGAAGGCGTTTCGGAGGTTCCCCATCACAAGAACCTGGGCGGGTACCTCAGCCGGAGATGGAGTCAGCTGCTGGATCATCTGCAGAATCATCGACTGTGGCCCGATCTCCTGCTTCGTTTGATTTTGCTGCCTTAATGGCTATGATGGAAGACCAGGCACGTCTGCAAGCGGACCAAGTACGTCGTCAAGAGGAGCAGGCTCGTCGGCAGGAGGAGCAGGCTCGTCGGCAGGAGGAGCAGGCTCGTCGGCAGGAGGAGCAGGCTCGTCGGCAGGAGGAGCAACTCCGTCAGCTGGAAGCAGACCAGGCACGTCGGCAGGAGGAGCAGGCTCGTCGGCAGGAGGAACAAGCTCACCTTCTGAAGGAACTACACGTGACTATTGGAAAAGACCTCAAAGAAGTGAAGGAGCAGGTGAAGCACCACGAGAATCGTATCTCAGAGGCCGAAACTCAGATCGCCGACGTGAAGAAAGCTCTGGGTGTACTAAAATCTGGCGACGGCAACGTGGCTCCTGTAGTAACTTCTACATCGGTTCGAGGTTTTAAGGTCCCACCCTTCGATGGAAGTTCTTCGTGGTCAGCGTACAAGATCCAGCTTGATGCTGTTGTTGAAGCAAATGGATGGACCAAGAAGCAAGCTATGACTGCACTTACACTAGGCCTTCGTGACCAGGCGCTCACCATCTTAGAAGCCCTGGGGAAGGAAGTCAGCTACGAGCAACTGCTGGAAGCTTTGGAGTCCCGATATGGCGACGCACACCTGGAGCACGTGTTCCGTGCTCAGCTAAAGGACAGGAGCCAACGGAGCACCGAGAACCTACAACAGTGGGCTTTGGAAATTGAAAAGCTGGTTCGGAAGGCGTATCAATCTTCACCTGCGCTCATTGATGGAATCTTGATCCAGGCGTTCGTCGATGGAATACGTGACCTGGAAGTACGAGCTACTGTGAGGCTTGGGCACCACGAGTCTCTGAAGAACGCCTTGGCCCATGCTTTGGAGGTAGAGGCCGTACGTCAGGACCATCGAGCGCACCGCGTCAGGGAAGTGGTGGCATCTCCTTCCAGTGACAGATTCAGCCGCCCTAAATTTAGTCCTCGATGCTACGAGTGTGGAGAAAAAGGTCACCTGAGGTCTAGCTGCCCAAAACGCACTTCGAGAGGGGAAGATCGGCCTCAAGGAGAACAGGGGGCTAGCGCCTCCGTCCAACAAGCAGTAGGGAAACGAGTAAACGCCAGGACTACGGGACGGGTGCTGGCTGGTAGTGAAAAAGTCCCAAGAATTTCGATCTCACAAGCACACGACGGGAACAGCCTGATTATCAATGGCCAAATCAATGGAACACCCTGCAAGATCACATTGGATACTGGTGCTTCTCGTACAGTGATCAGTTCCCAACTTGCAAATCGCTTACTTGGGAACTTCTTCCGTAACAGTGACCGAGTCCAACTCTTAACAGCAACCGGTCAGCACATATCCGTCCGAGGCGAGAAGCGGGTAGAGGTGAAGCTGGGTGAAAGGATATTTCTGCATAACGTCATCGTGGCCGACGTGGTTGACGACTGTATCCTGGGTTTGGATTTCTTGCGAGAGCACCTCTGCAAGATCGACGTGAATCAAGGAGTGTTAAAATGTGGAACGGAGGAAATTTTTATGGAAGGTGGATCACCAGGGAATATTTACTGTCTACAGAAAACTGTTCTGCCTCCAAGGTCGGAAACCATTGTACCAGTAAGATTGCCACACACTGCGGGAAATAATCGATGTGTACTGATAGAGAGATTGGATACCGTCCAACCATGGATTATGTCACGAACTCTAGTGAAGGCTACGAGTACCTCAGCAGTGCGAATATTGAACTTGAGTAGTGAAGAAAACCTCATCGAAAAAGGGACGTTAATGGGAACCTGTGAGGAAGTAGCTTGCTTGCGAAGGTGTCAAGAATTGCCCAGTGGCCAAAACCTAAAGAACAAATATGATGTGTCATCGTTTCTGGAAGTTTGTCGCAAGGATCTTTCTGAACAAGAAGTTGCAATGGCTAAAAAGACGTTACTTCAGTATGCCGATGTATTCTCTTCGAATGATGCTGATATTGGAAAGACTGGACTAGTACAGCATGCGATAAACACTGGTAATGAGCTACCGATCCGCCAGCGACCTAGACGATTACCAGTAGCACGGGAGAAAGAAGTAGAAACCATGATTGAGGGAATGATGAAGGATGGTGTAATAGAACCTTCATCCAGTCCTTGGTGCTCGCCTGTCGTGCTAGTCAAGAAGAAGGACGGAACTATGCGTTTCTGTGTGGATTATCGTCGTCTCAATGAAGTAACGAAGAAAGACAGTTATCCACTACCAAGAATTGATGACACGTTAGATACACTGACAGGAATGAAGTGGTTTACTACTCTGGATTTGAAAAGTGGCTACTGGCAAGTAGAAATAGACCCTAGAGACAAGGAAAAGACTGCATTCTCTACGGGAAAGGGACTTTGGCAATTTCGAGTCATGCCGTTCGGATTATGCAACGCCCCTGCGACTTTTGAGAGGCTAATGGAGCTAGTACTTGTTGGATTGATCGGAGACGCCTGCCTTGTCTACTTGGATGACATCATCATTATTGGAAGAACATTTCAAGAACATCTTCAAAATCTGGAACGCGTGTTGTCAAAGATCCGCGCAGCAAATCTAAAGTTAAGTCCGAAAAAGTGCTCGTTCTTCAGACGGCAAGTAAGCTTCTTGGGTCATGTAGTTTCACGAAACGGTATACAAACTGACCCAGAGAAAATAGACGCTGTCAAGGATTGGCCGATTCCAATGGACAAGACACAAGTCAGAGCATTTTTAGGGTTGTGCTCCTATTACCGACGGTTTGTGAAGAACTTTGCTGATGTAGCTAAGCCTTTGCACAAGCTCACCGAGGAGAAGCGACTATTCTGCTGGGATGAAGACTGCAACCATGCTTTTCAGGAACTAAAGAAGCGTCTGTGTGAGGCACCTATTCTTGGCTTTCCTGACCTAGATAACGAGTTCATCGTGGACACAGATGCAAGTAATACCGGTATTGGTGGTGTATTATCTCAGCGCAAAGGAGATCAAGAAGTGGTGATAGCCTACTTCAGCAAATCTTTATCCAAACCGGAAAGAAATTACTGTGTCACACGAAGGGAACTGCTGGCAGTAGTAAAATCTTTGCAGCATTTCAGCAAATATCTGCTAGGACGTAAATTTCATCTGCGAACTGACCATGCTGCGTTAACATGGCTATTACAGTTCAAGAACCCCGAGGGGCAAGTGGCAAGATGGATAGAACAGCTACAGGAGTTTGATTTTCAAATTGAACATCGCAGTGGAAAATCTCACGGTAACGCGGATGCACTCTCTAGAAGACCTTGCCTGGAAAACTGTAAGCATTGTGCCAAACAGGAGTCCAAAGAAGCAGTACCCATAAGAATGCTGAGAACAGACCTTAGCGAGGAGTGGAAGGAAGCTCTGCAGCAAGCACAGCAGGAGGATAACGATCTCAAGCCAATTGTAGAACGGATCAAAGCTGGTAGCCCCAAACCTAAGTGGAGTGATGTTGCTGGAATGAGCACAACTACAAAAAGTTATTGGGCACAGTGGGACAGTCTGGTTGTCCATAATGGAGTATTGTGCCGTAAATGGGAAAATGCTCGAGGAGATCATTGTCACCTTCAAATGGTTGTCCCTAGGAACAAAATATCTGACGTTCTGAAGCTCTACCACGAGGGATGTTCGGGTGGTCATATGGGAATAAAAAGGACATTGTTAAAAATCCGCGAACGATTTTACTGGATCCATTGTCGAGATGATGTGGAGGACTGGTGCCGGAAATGTACGAGTTGTGCAGCCGTAAAAGGACCCCACACGCGCAGCAAAGGAGCATTGAAGTTATACAATGTCGGAGCGCCGTGGGAACGTATAGCGCTGGACGTTGCTGGACCGTTTCCTGTTAGTGAAAACGGGAACAAATACTTCTTGGTAGTCATGGATTATTTTACAAAATGGCCGGAAGTTTTCGCAATTCCTAACCAAGAAGCTTCGACGGTAGCGGATAAATTAGTACACGAAGTTTTCTGTCGTTTTGGAGTACCTCTGGAAATTCACAGCGACCAAGGAAGGAATTTTGAGTCCCAGGTATTTCAGGAGACATGTCGTTTAATGGGCACTCATAAGACCAGAACCACCTCCTATCACCCACAATCGGACGGAATGGTAGAAAGGTTTAATCAGACGTTGGAACATTATCTGGCAAAAGTGGTGGAGACCAATCAAAAGGATTGGGACAAGTACATTCAGCCATTTCTGCTGTCATATCGAAGTGCAGTTCACGAGAGCACAAATGTCACCCCTGCCTTTGCGAACTTTGGACGTGAACTGCGATTACCTGCGGACTTGATAACTGGCATTCCACCTGATTCTCCACGCACAATAACAGATTATGCGAGCGACTTACGAAATAAAATGAACGACGTATATGAAAACATCCGACAATCCAGCCAACAAACGTCTGAAAAGATGAAGACCCGTTATGACAGAAAACTAAACAATTTGGGATTCAACGAAGGTTCACTGGTGTGGTTGCATAATCCAGTGCGGAAAAAAGGAAAGTCTCCCAAATTACAGCCCAAATGGGACGGACCGTACCATGTTATGACCAGGATTAACGATGTCACTTATCGGATACAGAAGGGTCTGCGAGGAGCCCCTAAGATCGTTCATGTTGACCGTTTGGCGAGGTATTACGGGTCTGACAATGCTCGGGACGAGCATGTCTAAGGAGGGGGCAGTGTGACGTGCGCTGCTAGCTAACTACGGTATGCTAGCGCCATCTCTTATCAAATGGACGCACTACTCGTTCTACCGCCATCTAGTATCGCGTAGAAAGAACTAGCACGCACGTAGCGGACGCCCCGCCCCTTTATGGAACCGACTAGAACGGTCATTAACCGCGTTAGTAAGAGATAGCAAATGCGTTAGAAGGGGATAGTGCGCGCTTAGAAAGGACGGGATTGTACGAGATCTTTCTGGAAGGATCGAGGTATCGTCTTAGGGGGATTTATAAGCGCGGTGAGCGGCCCGTAGCGACAGTTCCGATCGAGACTTGGAAGTGAATTGATCAAAGTGATAAAGAAGCGATACCCAGTGATTAGTAAAGTGACTGTTTGTGTTATAGTGTTGTACCTAGTAATTCAGTGTTTTAGTGCTTTTGTTTAAGTGGTGTAATTCTGTTGTGCTGTTAGTGTCAAAGTTAATTTTATAGTGTAACCTGACTAATACAGTGTTCTTTTGGTGTTCAAGTGGACTTCATTATTTTATCCCGTACCCTAGCTCGTAACAATACTATCAAATCTATTGAATACAACAAATATGTATTAAAATACAATAATACGTGGCATATAAAAAACAAACACGCTCACTACTGCCTTTGGCCTTTGAGTATACCAAGTAGGGGGTAGAGAGGCACGTCCAAACATTAAATTTGGGTCATACCCGCTTTTGCAAGTAGTGAGCATTCCATGTGACTGGTTGTGAGCCCATCGCCTCTTATTAGAACACTAACTGTTGGCACATGTCTTCGAATAATCGTTTCGTTTTGGGAGAAAGATGGTACAAACAATCTTACCTCAAACGCACTCACGAAATCCTTGCGTCGGTCATGGAATATAAAAAATATCATTAAACATTTTATAAAACTAAGTCAATGTTAAATTACTATACGTCGTGAATGGCGTCAAGAGTGCCATGAGGTCCATGTTTATTTATAAGTTTGTTATGAATTGTACAGTTTTTAAAAATGCAAATAAAAAAAAGTACTAGGAAACTATATTAAAAAAGAAAACATTAAAACTTGTACATTTTCCAGATGATCGTCTCATAGTGTTCACACGGCCGATGTGCGGGAACTCCGAGATCATATCAGTAGAAGAGTTCAGAGGAGAGACAGATGAGAGGCCAAAAACACTGCTGACTACATCCAAGTCACAGTTCACTGTGAACGACGTGTCTGGATGCTGTACACTAATTATTAATATACCTCCGATACATAACCATATATCCTCCTACCACCAAACGTTATTAGCTCAATATTCTCATGTTTAATATGAATTTTGAATAAGTAAATGTATATAGTTGAAATTATCGTGATTTGGGTAAACTATACCAGTTACTTTATATTATGGTATTATGAAGTGTATTGTATGTAACTATGTGGGTATATTGTGAATTAGGTACATATGTATATTCAGTATATTTTAGTATATTCATAGTATGTGGTAAGTACACCCTTGTAAACTTTCATACAGTCCGTTCCATCCAAAGGTTGTCTGGTAGAGATCGCTATTTAGCGCCCATTGTACATTGTCAAAGTTTGTAGTACTTAACTAAGCTGATGTGTTATTTGATAATAGAATATTTTATTTCTACCTACTTTACTATTCTCGTCTAAACTAGCCGCGCGTAAACGGCAGAACGTTGCGTTGGGGCTAAGTTCCCGTCCCACGAGCGTGGTCGCGGACGGTGCTCATGAGGAAGAAACTCTAAACGGTCAACGAAACGTCAGCAGGAGAGTAGTAAAGTACGTGGTATAGTCGTAATCATATCCTGAAAAGTAATGTTATTAGTATGTGCCGAGTGAAATGGGGTAAAAGAATAGGAGTCGAACCAAACCTACATTTCCTGAAATTGGTGGTTTTTAGAAGGAACTGTTTGAGGCATTTCACTTTGCTTTTTGTTTTGTTCACTCCTGGGTGGCTCACTATTCATCCCATTTTACCCATTAAAGAACGGACATACATTCATACACCCGAAAACATTACCCTTCTTTTGGGAAGTCGGGTAGAAAGCATTAGTTTCTAGATATATTTTGTGTATTGTTGATAAAAAGGGGCAGATACCTAACTTACTAAAGTTTAGTAACGTTCTTAAGAACGTTATTAAACTTTAGTTAACTTTAGTGGCGAACAAACAAATTGCCAACTCTGTAGACACTTTATATGTAAGAAATAATGAATTTGTAATTACTGTAGAAATATGGATAAATCATTGTACCAACCTTGTCTCATGTGATTTAGTATGCATTGATGTTAATAGGTTACTATAGTTTTTATGTAGACAAATTTACACCTTCACGCGAAAGCGTTACTAACATGAATACGGTCTAGGGGTATGTTATTCATTTAAAACCTCGAAATACGAAGTTAGTTGTTTATTTATTTCTAAAATAAAAAAGTTAAAGTAAAATAAGATTTTTCTCATGTATTTCAATATCACAATACAAAATCAGTTCCAGACAATTCCTTACATAATATAATATAAATATAACAAACATAATCAAACAATAC
Source organism: Perizoma affinitatum (assembly GCA_961405105.1). NCBI lineage: Eukaryota > Metazoa > Arthropoda > Insecta > Lepidoptera > Geometridae > Perizoma > Perizoma affinitatum. The sequence goes on along the minus strand of OY560205.1, from coordinate 7,737,546 downwards.
ATAGAATCTACTTATTTTGTGGTTGTCGACGTCTCAGTTTCATCATAGCGTCCTGTCGTTTCTTTTCAATCAAAAGTTTGAGATCTACTGGATTGCTCTGACTTCCATTTGTCAAAGGAATGTTACTCCTTGTATTATGATTGTTTGTTGGTAAAACATTAGTGCTGGAGGCAATTTTTGGCTTGAACTGAGCTTTTTTTGGTGAAACTAACTGGACAGGTTGCGAGGACATTGTCGGAGTCTGTGGTGATGATGTAAATGGCAAAAGACGTTTAGCTAAGAGTTTTTCTCTGGCTAGTTGATGTTTTTTCTTTATCTCATCCTGGGTACATCTTATTGGGGAATCACCACTTCCTGAAAGTAAAACATACGTGCTGATTCATGTACTTACTTAAAGTTAGGTACCTAATTACAAATTTGAAATCCTTTGACGTTTATTTCCGTCACATATTATTGTCCCCTAGTGACATATAAAGTTAAAACCTCTCATAACAGTTGTATGACTAAAACATTATGAGTCAACAACGAATACACTATTTCAAATTCCATCGATTGAAGCGCCTTTTGTGGCTTGTGGCGAAACCTGAAGTCATACAAAACGATTGCAAAAAAAAAAACAAATGCTGGACATTTTTCACAGCATCATCTAGCCCCAAAGTAAGCAGAGCTTTTATTATGGGAACTACGTGACTGATATACTACTTGACTGATTTTTGTAAATACATACAATATTATGCATAGAAAACACCCAGACCCGAGACAAACGATTAGCTAATCGTAAGAACATTTGTCCCACAGCTGGAATCGAACCCGAAACCTTCTGCGTCTCAGGTGAGCCTTCGCCCACTGCGCCACAGAAGTCGTCAGGTAAAAATCGCTATACAATTAGTTACGCCATTTCAGAGATTAATGGTAACAGATAAACATCCTCTTACGACAAATGTACGAGCTCCTGTCGTCATTGCTGGTAAAAGGTACAATGCAGTCCAAACTAAAACTCAAGGTCGCACACAAAGTTAAGAACTATGCTTGAAGTGTCAGTTGGAAATTCGATGTACTAAAGTCACAGATAAAGCTTAAAATTAGCAATGGACAAGCCATATAGCTTTGAGTGAACAACTACTGGGAGTATGCAGTGTAGTCCAGTGGAAGGCCCCACCAGATCTTAAATATAGCAAGAAGTCAGTGCAAGGAGGTGGCTTAAGACTGTTCATCAAGACACTATTTTAGGAAGGCTTATATCAAGCAGTGGACTTCTACAGGCTGTTTATATCTTAATTACAAGCTTTTATTTTCATCTAAAATCATTTCAACTAGTTCTTGAGTGGAGACATCTAGGCAAACATAGTGTGGGGCGCCCCAGGCTAGGTGGAGCAAAGACTTAAGAGGCAGCAGGTATAAATTGGATGAGAAGAGCCGAACAACGGGCCCAGTGGTGGGTATTGGAAGGGGCCTATGTCCAACTGTGGACTGATAATGATGATGAAAATCAGTTGGCTTTAACAGATTTGTTGTGTGTAGTTGGTGTTAAGAACTATACTCCATTGATAGCATATTCAGGAGAGTTAGTTGTTAACTCTGTAAATAATGTTCAGATATTTCCCTGGGTACACCGAAACCCGCTTGAGAGGTGATTGATAGGCTACTTTTGTTTGAAACTGCTATCTTTGGTGGACTATAAGGACCTTGTTCACACAGGAGTTTAAAAAAGCATTGCATAAAAAGTGTTCAAGAATTTTTTGAGAGCTTTACAAAGCACTTATCTAAACATCAATCTATATTTTCCTATGTTGCATGCAAGCCCTTTGTGCTCAGAGATAAATTTCTATTATATTTTATTTATGCATATGGACGATTTTTTTTATAAGTCCATTGTTGGACTTATAAAAAATCTTCAATATGCAAACACACACAGGAGAGGTCCTAAAGTCCATTTAAAATGTTAAAAATAACAAGCATTGTAAAAGAGCTTGTGAAAACACTGTCTACACAATGAGCTGATAGATTTATGACATTTGGGATCCAGGATATGGGTTCTCTTTTTTGATTTGATTAAAATTAGTGGGAATGTTATAAAATGATAGTTACCATTATTATTAGCTTGGTTGTCAAAAGGCATAGAACTGTATCGTCCGAATGCTGTTCCACTGGTAGAAGGTTTATTATTATCTGGCACTGATGGTGATTCTGGCATGGAATTGTGCCGTCCAAAAAATGATGTAGAAGAAGGACTCCCATCATGAATTACCAATTCCTTAACAGTCCAATCTTTGCTGCGTGTTTTAAATACATCTGATTTATTCGGCATCTGTGTTAACTGCTCTAAAGCACTATCATTTAAGTTTCCCACAAAATTGTCGAATGAATCGTTGTTCATGCAAGGAGAATCACATTTCTTTATTTTGCTGACAACCGGTGATTCTAATTTTATACTGTTTAATATTGCATCCATTGAGTCTTGATCCATTTTGAAGTTGATATCGGTTTTGTAATTCAATCTAGTGCTTTGTCTTGTACGTTTGGCTGGAGGGGGATCGCAGTTCAAAATTTTCTCTTCAAAAATTTGACTGACTTTAATTAGACATTCATTCATTGAATCATCTGATTCTATAGCTGCATCTGGGTCAGGACAGCCAAAGTTCGAACTCAACACATTTTTCCTTAAACATCTAGAACTGCTTCTTGTGAGTGCAGATTTTGGTGATTGTTCCTTTGTTTCATTGAATATATCATCTTCACTTCCTGATTGTGTCTTCTCAGGGACAGTGGCCTGTTTGTTCGGTATCAATTCATGCAAATTTTTATTCAACTCTAGTAAGTCTTGAAATAGTTCAGTGTTTTTCTGAGATATCTTTAGGGCTCTGCGTTTGGGCACTTGTTTTTCTATGACCTTAGGTCTTAGTGATCTTTTAGATTTGTGGCTTAATGGTGTGGTGTTTTTGACTCGGGTTGTGGCAGTGTTCCCAGACTTCGGTGTGTAGAAATTCCAAACGACATCTGTTTCGCCCTCGTTTCCATCTTGAGTGCAGAGAAATGGTACGGGAGAGTCGCAAATAGTAGAATCACTGTCCCTTGATGGAGAGTCTGCTCTATGCTCCGGTGTTGAGCAAGATAGCACTGCAAAAACATTAAGATATTATAAAAACATTACAAGTTTCACAATGGCAAAAGCGGTATAAACACTAAATTACCTTTATGTTTATTTTTGGCAACCATTTCTTTCGATTTATTTTTCTTGTACATGAGTAAATTATGTATTATAGATCGGATACTAAAACTTGAAATACAGTCAAGTAGAGCTATTAAAAGTACAACAATCAGCGAAATAGTAGGAAATTTTAAAATCCATCACAATATAATAAAAAGTTGCGCGAGTAATAAAACCGAATGAACTATGTTTTTAATCTAAACAAATACCACTTTCTGTTCATCTGTTGGCGTTAACGCTTGCGGAAAGATTAAATTGTATGGAAATGACATTAACTTTGGAAAAGTCACGTGACTACGGCCAAGCAAGTTTTCCTTGTTAGCGTGACAGGAAAAATAAGCGTGAGGTATTTGTCTAACACTGAATTAATTCTTTTGGGTGTGGCTATTTCAATTACAAATTTGGAAAACCTCATTTGGGCCGGTTACTGTTAATATATGTGTAAAAAAATATTTAAATCTCGTGGTTTTGTTTATGTTTGGTTGGCTGTAGACATGGTAACAATGGCGACGCCAGGCGCCAGCATATCGTTTTTAAACTCAGCTTCATTATGAACTATATGATTTAATAAAGTTCAAATACATAAAATATGATGCAAAACATTGTTTTTTTTACCGACAAGCCAAAAATAATGCAAATCTACGCTATACTGTACTTATAAACCAGCATATAACGGGAAAGGATGCGCAAAGCTAAGAAGACTCGTAAAAGACTTCACACTCATTTGCGTTAACATCTCTAGTAAGTCAGTGACACTCTATCTCCATGTGCTCATGATCGTATCATCGCGCCCCAAGTATTTGTAGAGCCTGTTTAAGATTGTTTTTTTTTTGTTTTTCGCGCTATACAATATTTGCTAATCAAAAATGCTGAACAACTCAGTCCCAAGGGATACTCTAAACTTAAAGAACTGAATGAAAGTGAAGAGGATGTCAATGTCAAATAATTCAACCAGGTGAATCGAGACTGAAATAGACTACACAAATACTGAAGTGAATTTATCTAGTTATTTATCAGCAGGTTTTCTTTAAACACAGTGTTGTTAGGCGTTTAGTTAGGGCTCCGAGGAAGACCCTCTCTACCCTGGCGCTTTAAGGATTTCATACTCAGGTGTTGCCTGGATGGTCCTTTGCTTCCTTTGGTTGCTTTAGATGTATATATATATTATCTCAGGGTGCCTAGCTAGTCAGAGTTACCTCCGCATTGTGGGGGCGGCAGCTCACTCGAAAGCAATATCCTTATCTACTAGGTACGTGATTTTGTGGTAGTTTTTTTTCACTTCTTGGCGTTGCCTCTTTCGGCATTTGCCATTTTAGTATTTTTTATATTAGCGAAGTATTGTTTTTTTTAAATAAAAAAATTGTGGAGCTTAAAATATTTATAAAATTACAGGATACGGATATTAAAAGTATAAGGATCAGCGGAGTTTATGAATTTATTATATTATCATTTAAAGTGCATATGAAAGAAGCTAAGGAAATATATATACCTATCAGGATCTAGGAAAGAAAGAAGGATATTAATATTGTTAGGCAGAGGAACATGACAGGAGCATGTTCACACAAACATCGTGGAATAAAGAGGCAAGATCATACACTTTGCAGGCAAAGATTATGTGATTATGATCACCCAATTCATCTCCACAGGCACAATATGGATCAGAAATATTTGTGGTAGATAAGTGACTACTTACTCAACGTCACAAACACAGATTTACTAGATAAGTAGAAACCCACCCATTCATTCATCCATGGTCAAACACAATGATGACATTTTGCTGTTTTGACTTTTGACTGCCATGCTAGGAGCTGCACTGCAAGCAAAAACATTTTCTAGTCGTTTAATTTTTAGTTTACAGTTGTTTTTCAGAAACTTTTACAAAATGTTTTATAGCATAATTATATAGACATAGAGGAAATAACCACTACGTTACAAAGGTTCCATATTCCATATTTGGTCATAATCTCATTTTCCTGTATCCTATCCCGTGTGGCTCTATCACGTATTTCAGGTTGAATCATCAGTAACAAACGCTGCGACTTGTGTTTTTCCCTGCCTTTTTCGCTGCTCCCGCGTCATAAACTGACCTACCGACCCTCCCGCATACCGCGGCCTGCCTCCAATCTCATCCATTCCTCCATCAGTCAGTTCAGTTGGTTGCCGTCTGGTGTTACGTACGGACGCGTGCACGTTGGTTAATCATCCTTTCCACCGCGATGTGCTATCGGAAGTGACAATATTGTGTAAAGTGAACAAAAACAGTAAAAATGTTAGCAGACGGCGAAGTTGTTGGTGACGGATCATGGAACCTCACGGTCTACGTGACGGATCTGAATGAAAAGCGGACCATGGTTGTGAAAGGCGACATGCACATCGGCGGGGTTATGCTTAAACTCACTGAGAGCTTTGGTGAGTACTTGCTTTAGATTAGTTGTAATCATTGCTAGTGCTATCACTGTTTTGATAAACTTGATGCATTACTAGAGATAACACGCTCTGGTAGAATGGGCACATTAATATTAGATTTGTATACAAAATATGACTATTGGTTTAAATTCTAAAGTTTGCATCCAAATCAGTGTTTGTTGAATGGTAAACTTCTTTAACGATGATCTCGACGAGTCACCTCCAAATATACATGAATATACAACATATACAAATCTCTTCTTTATTTTTTATTGTACACACAATTAACACTTACAAAAGGCAGAATTAAATGACATGTACAAAGATGCGCTTAACCCTAAACAGAGTTTTCTTCTTTATGTTGGATCTCCTCAGATCTGTTACTTGTTTGTAGATCTGTGTGGTTAACAAGTAGAGAGTAGTTAGATGGATGTTCAGATACTGTTTTTAGCACAATTTCATTTTGCACTGTAGTTGGCTTACCACATACATGACAAGACTTTATGGATTGAAATAGCTACTAGAGCCTATAAGCTCCTTGGATAGACTAGCCTAAAACATATTATAAGGGTGCTGCGTTTATAACTTTAAAATGTGTATTTGCTTAAAAAGTGTATTGATTTGTTTGAGACAGACATCAATGGAATTATTCAACTAATCTATGGGTGGCTCCATAAATAAACCTACCTAATGGACTGATAATATCATCCCAGGCAGCTAATGTTCTTCCAGGGTTAAAAAAACCGAATGAATTATTGTTATACTTAGGTCAAATACCGGGATCTACCCTCTTATGGCATAGTGAACATATTCTGGGACACCTGTGTACAGATATCTTTTTCATAGGCCAAAGAAGTTAGAACTTAGCTTATACACTATTAAATACTTTTAAATGTAAGCAAATTCTCAGCTTCAAAATACCACAGTGATTCAATTAAAGTCTATATAAAAAAAATGACCTAGAGAATAATTAGTGATGATCATTGAAGGCTGATGTTTTTGTGAATTTGATAAAAACATCAGCCTTCAATGTGAGTAATAAATAATAATATTGAATAAACTAGTTAGTTACTCTTTGAGAAGGAAAATAAATAAATATAATAAATAATGCTGGTCATTTTTCATACAGTATCATCTTACCCTGTGTGGCTGTGTACTTTTTAAACTTTCTCAATTTATTTTGTCCGTTTGATAAAGTTGACTGTTATTTTTTTTTATTGAATAAAATGTAAATCCATTTTTGGCTGTAAGATATGTTTAGTAAGAATTATTTGTTTTATAATAAGGGCTGTTGATTTAGTTTCATAAATAAAAAAAATGGCAACTACATACATGACTAATGAAAACAACCAGAACAAAAAAAAAAATATATTTTACATTGTAAGTGCCTAAGTGAAAAAAATAACCATACATTGCCAATACAATATTAACACACTTAAATAATATCCTTGTTAAAAAGGTATGCACACTACAAAAACGCCTATAGCTAACTGATTTTGTTGTGAAGACAAATGTTGTACCTATTGACAGCTCTGTCCTGTTCATTGTCCTTTGAATAATAAATAACTTATCAACATTAGATACACAAAACAATTTAAATTAAATAATAAAGCCGTATTTACGGTAAATAGACGTACTTACAAATTAAAATTATTTATTCAGTTACAAAACATTGTAATATGTTCTACATACTCATAAATCAATTCTGTATTGATACAGATCTTTCCTTCTGAACTTAGACCTAGACCACTATTATTATAATTAGCTTTCAGAAACACTTGCAAAATTTGCGTCCATTAATATTCACAATATAATACTCAGAATCCAGTTTCGCTTTTAACTGGTTCTGGACAAAAGCAATACCTGCTTGATTAAAAGAGGCGAGCGAAAGAAATAACGCTATTTGTGCGAAAAGGACGGACGTATGCGCGTACGCTGGCATGCGTCCTTCGAGGCCGATTATGCGCGGCGGGCCGTACTTTTTGCCTACAAACAAACACAGGTGAACTACCGATCAAAAATGCTGACATTCGTAATAAAGAGGCCTAAGCCTAATTCTCGTGTTACAATTTAGTCTCAATATAGTCAACTTTAGCTCTACTTCCAGTCAGCTTTTAATCTCAATTTTGACGTTCCACTAAGAATTAGTGGTGACAATTTACTATACCTACCTACCTAACGCATTTTAGGTTATAGAAGTGGGCTTCTCGTAATAACAAGAATGCGTCTCGTTCGTTTGCGGTGTCTAAGGTAATTTTCTTGGTAACCCTGCGTTAGTAAGTTCGTATGAACTACTATCTCTGGTGTCGGGAGTTTTTTAGGCTGAGTTCTAAATAGCACTATCGGCCCAAATAGTGACTTTGCCTTACCCAGCTGATCTTTTAAACCCAAGCTTCGCTAGAGCTTTGCTCTATTATCAGCGGCCTGACGTAATAGTATGATTGTCCTGAAAAGGATTTTGCTATCGAAAGTTAAAGAATCAGGCTCCTTCTCTTTCAACCCACGTTTACCATGGTAGGTTTACCCTACCATGGTAAACGTGGGTTGAAAGAGATTCTCTGGGCACAGCCATTTTATTGACATGCATTAATTTGTATGGCCCCTCCACACAGGTCGAAGCGGTCAGACAGCCTCGCGATTAAAATTACCTAGTTCTACCTTTTAACATCTCTAATTCTGACAGGAATTCATAGTAATCTTGCATAACTATAGCCTGGGTTTATTGCGGAGGTACATTTTTTATGTTGTGGTTAAAGACGAGCGTTTTGTTATAACAAGGGTCTTAAAATGTATCTGTTGCTTCAATCAAAACACTGCTAGGCCACGGATTTTTTTTTACGCTTTTAAAGAACTAGACCATATCAATAATATGGAAATATAAGCAAAATAAGCTCTAATATTTTCATCATAATGCCACAATACGATAATAACTTGAGACTTACGTAACGATGTGAATTTAATAAACGGGACAACAATATTGAAGTTCTCACCTACGCGAATCGATCGATAACTTTCAAAATGGCCGACAATGTTTCGCCCACTTACATCCAAAACTTATCTTAATTTATGTATTACTATTCAAATAGCTCGCTCCTGTATGGGTATCAAATGTAAACAGCAGACACCATTTTATTATTGGCGAAGCAAGTTGCAAATATTCACAAAATAAAAACATGTTATTAAAGAATGTAGATGATTAAGATGATGTAGTTAAGAAATAATCTAATCATCATCATGATTATCAATAACACGAGAGAAGAGAAATAATCGGGATAGAATTAATCATTCAATAAGTAAAAGTACCTTATAATCGTGCTTAATAAGTGACCATTTAACAAAGAGGTCAAAAATCTAAAAATAAACAAGAAAACCTGATTATTTTGTCGCTGATAATTAAGTTTTAGAATTGACACCATTGACATAACATCCATCAACGCATAACTGAACAGAAAGCGCCCAATAAATTCAGACTCAGCGTCAGCTCAATTCATGGCGAAATGGTTAACGCTATGCCGATAGGCGTTTGGTCAAGTCCCGCTCATTCAAATTTTATAGGACACATTTCAATTTTATGTTCTCTAAAACCATAAAGTCTAGTTTCATTTGAAAATTACCAAACTTTAAAAGAAACTGAAATCACGATGTAAATTAATAGATTAGAAGCAGATTATGTTGTAAAATTAGAACACACATAAAAAGGAGAAAAGAAAAGAAACCCTTGTTAGTCACACTAGAAAGGAAGCAGCAATGAATGCGATGGAAACTCGGATTTTAAGACGTGTGACGTCAGTGGCGGGCTCATTACTCATTCACAAACACAGACATGGTTAAAAAACCCGTTGTTCAAAATGTAACCAACTTTTTGGATGAGTGGAATTATCGTTTAAAACTATGCCAGCAGCGAAAGTCATTCTGTGCAATTTACAAAATGCTACGTTACGTCCAATTAAGTGTGTGATATTAAAGTAAGATTCAGCTGATATAAGTCGCAGTTATGACATTCTTAGATTATCATTTTGCTAAATGTTCGAATGTTGTTTCAATTTATTTATTTATTAAGGTTACATTACACGTTACAAGCATTAAATATATATATAACTAGTATACAGTTTAAATCTGGTTCGGAACATAACTTAAGTGCGCACAGCAAAACAATAAATAGTGTTAAGCAGACAAACAGCAACTGAGGTTTGAAAACCAGAGGAAGTCAAGGAAAACAAATAAAACAAATATAATGTAGCAAAGTAGCTACCAATTGTTTACGATACGATTTGTTTTTATACAACTAAAGTGGCAAACATCTTCATTAAAGCCTGAAAAATGACGGAAAGATTACCCATGTATCCATAGATCAGCATTTCATACATCGACTGTGGGATTCCCGATTTATATCGCTCACAAAAGCGAGCCCATCAATTAGCACTTGCTACTCGTCCGTTACCTAGCATTTAAATTTCCTCATCTTTACAAATTGTTTCTAAGAAAGCACGTCTTTATTCGTGGAAATTACAAATACAAGATAAATGTTAAACAACTTGACCTTGATAGCGTTACCCAATCTTTTAATATATTCGAAACGTGGCGTATCGAATATATTTAATATAGAATTCATGAATTGAAATAGCGTTGAACGTCTTGTTTTATCTCTACATAAACAAAGTGTAGGTTTGCATAATCAAATCCTTACGTGTTCAATGATAAGATTGTTAGCAATTACATTAAATAGTATGAATTCTTTAGATATCCCGACCATTGTCAGAGGATTTCTGTACTCTGAACAACATAATAGAGCTCATAATAAATCCGTGATCTCACTCCAAGATTGCTATTTGCTTGTAGGCTTCTCTTCTCGAATACTAGTCTCACGGCATTCTGATGGCGTGCCCGATTCCGAGAACTGTGGAATCTTATCACAAGGCTGAGTTGCGAAGTCCATTTACATTCGCTGACACTCCTAAACAACGGGATAGCATACGATACGTTGTTTTATCTCTGAGAAATCCAGGTCGCTTGATCTAGTGAAACCAGAGTTAAGACGTAAGGTCAATATATTGAAAGAGTAGAAGTTCCACAGATTTTTGTGATAATGTCCCTGGATGTTTAAGAAAGATCGAATACTTCGTCTCAATGATAATTAATCTGCAGAAATAGCAATGATATGCTTTACTAATAATATATTTATTTGTTAATAATTTGTTAGTTAGTTTAAAGAAACCTTTTGAAAATTCTGCATGCGCCATAGATTTTTAAAGATACTTTCGAGAACTAACAGTACATTCGGCAAAAAGCTGATCTTGATTGTTTTCTTAGTCTCCGAGACGGATGCTCGTACGCACGTTCCGAGAAGCCGCTCCAGCGACTTCCGGCGCCCCCTCCCTGTCGCGCCAGCAGGCCTGAATCACTTCGAAACTGTCACTATAGCATGCGCTGAATTCCTGCTGAATTTATATTAAATGTTTCTCAGAAGCGAGCCACTTGGACATTCAAAGTGCCGAATTCGGTTCTACATTAGAAGATATATTGCATTAAACAGTGGTATCCAAAAATCTACTTTGAGAGCTTTAAGTAGCATAAAGCGCAATGTACCCTTCAATCATACCACAACTTTCTGATCATAGGGTGACTATAAAAGCATCAGTGTCACGAAAAACGAAAGGTCTTTGCGCTATTAGAATGTTTTCTGCCTTTAAATAGTAGGGAAGAGTCACTTTAATTAGGTCACAGATTCGTATCTGTGTCAGAGTTGTCCTAGTGAAATCTCTGTACGTTAACACTATTACTTATTCTGTATTGCCGGCATAGATAACGCCTTATCATCCGCTCATTGTTCCTATGCATATGCAGTATTTGACCAACAACACAGTAGCTGAGGACATTGACTTATATAAGCCTTTACCTAGCGTATCGGGTGGATCAAAGTTCGTATACGGCGTAAAATAAATCTCACTTTCCATTGACTTGGTCGACGAGCAAATTTTGAAGTAAGGTTTACACGGAAAAAAAAGATGACGGCTAATAGAAGTAGTGAAAGGAGAAAACCTGCCCGCTTAGCATGAGCGTCAAGACAATGTTTTGTCTACGAGAAGACAAAAACTATTTCTGTCGCCTATGCTGACAATCAAAAGAGAGGGACAAAATATTTTTAGCCTTCTCGGCGGTAGACAAAACCGTTGTCTTAGGTCTTCATGCTAAGCAGGTTGGTCATATTCACGTAATGGTAGGCAGAGACATCTATCTCGTTATCATCATAACGCGTTGTGTTCTACTGAAAATTATATTTAACCACAAACATTTTGTGGTTCAATATACTATTATGTATTACATACTTTAATTTTTCAAGCACTTACTGCTATCAAATACCTTGCGTAAGCTAATGCTTGTATATATTAGTAAATAATAAACTTAAACCGCATCGGCGTTTCAAGACTTATCAACCTTTAATTATGTTCCATAATTAGGCACGTTTATCTAAAACGGAAAATCCCGTGCATTGTATTAGAGCCAGAAAATTTAACGAATTCTATTGGCTAACGGCTTGCCTTAACGGGTAAATTCCATGAGGTAATTATGCGAGAACATTTTATTGTTATCTGGCTGGAGGGGCAGCTATCTGTTAGATAGTGTGTGACATCCTAGCTGGTACAATAAAGCTCTTGTGTCGAGCGAGTCCTGTTGATATGCCCGCATCGCTATAAAAAGGGCCATTGTCACGTTTAAAGTGATATTCTGCTAGTTTTAAGCGGCTCTTGAACGTTTATGTTCTACTTGCAGTGAGGGTTCTTGAAGCTGCTCTACCAGTTAAGTAATCCCCTGAGTTCGACTATATGTTTAAGACCTTGCAAATATGTCGCCTGAGTTACTTTTTACCCGCGACGACAGGGTCACGTATGCGTGTGCCAGAAGAGGTTGTGTGTTTGGTCGTTTATCTGTCACTATTTATCTCGGAAACAACTTGTCGAATTGTGATGCGGATTATTGCTGACAATTGGTCATAGCTCGCTCGGCGGCGCTGCACTCAATGAAAGACAGACACGTCAGAGGTTTTGAAATTTTGTTAAACATTTGCATGTTGCGATTTGCATTATTTAGTAGCCGTTCATTGCTTTCGATTTTATTATTCTTCTCTTAAGATACTAATTTCTAGTAAAAGATACCTTTGAATCAGACAGAATGTCTGTAGGCGATTTCTATAAGAACAGCTAGCTGAATCTTATAGAGGTTGCGGCGTGTAAATCGTTGGGCACTGCGTCAATGAACTCAACAAATCATACACGATCTAAATGGCATCAAAGCACAGGATGAGATAGTGTCTCCTACTATGGACGCCACGACAAGACAGCCGGACGCTAACGGTCGCGCGCATTCCGCCCCGACCACAACCCATTGGCTAATTGAGGTATTGCCACGACACTTGCATTATTGACTATTGATCAGATAATCTTCGATACAAACGCAAACTAGTCAGATTTGTCAATTCTGACGTTGGCAATTCCTCAAAATTACCAACGTCAGAATTGATCAATTGCCACATCCTGAAATACGAGACGAGCATGAAGTGAAAGATTTAGAAATTAGTAATATTAGTATCAAATTAAATTCGTATTCGTATGAGCTAATGGCCAACTCTGATGTTGGAGTTTTGGGGGTAGGCAACTTAAAGGGTTTTTTTAAGAATTGAGAAGAAAAAAATTGGAAAGGTTTTGGTTCGATTGACAGACAGATGGACGAAACTAGTAGATGTATGTATACCTTGCACGGTAGTAGCGACCACTTATGCAATAGGTCAACGTATTGTTTCGAAGTATGAATATGGTAATGGTCGTCCTTTTAGAGCTGTCTTAAATTGTCACTTGCTATTGCAATACCAAATACCTAATTTAAAATTTAAAACGGGTAGCAACATTCAATGTGTTAAGAAGTTAGTTTATGCAAGTCCTTATCCATTCATTACCACGTATTCAAATCGAGTATTACGTCGTGTCATTCCTTTCGATATAATGAAGTTCATTTAGGATTAGAGCACGTAATGTGTGTTGAAACGGTTCATTTGTAATAAACATCAGTGTCTATGACCAGTAATAGTCTGTTGGACTAGGAATAGGCGTAGATTGTACATTTGCGCCCTTTGTAATATCGAAAAGCCTAAGTGTAATGTGACCAAGCGTGAACCGTGTAACCACCGGCAGATCGCAATGGTTGAGGCAAAAACAAGACACGCCACTACACGATATGGATACTTGTAAATGAATAACACATTCTTGCAGCAAAACCTGCTCGAGCTAAGCTGACACTATCTGATTGAGTTCTGCTGTACATTAAGCACTTCTCCGTCATTTTCATAAGCTGGTCGAGCTGTATTGACAGGAGGTAAAATAACCTCAATTCTGTAACGGTAACGACGGTGCAAGTCTTGTCACCACCTAAAGAGAAGTGGAACTGTCGAATCCACAAATCACTGTTTCCCAACTTTTCGTAACAGGAATCAGCGAAACGGAGCTGACAGCCCATTGTTCGCCATTGTTATGCAAAACTGGCACGCGCTCTGTAGTTTACTTGTCAATCCAATATGACACATACTATAAAACTACTAGGAATGCCAATCAGCCTAGACAAAGAGTACTTATCTCGTACCTATTTGAAGTAACCATCTGTTAACTCAAAGCAGCTATAATAATAATTTGTTTACAGCATTTTGTGTTAATTCTCCAATGTTACTAATACCAGTTATATTGAGCTATTGGCCAAATTCAAATGAATATGACATACCACTTAGCTGTGTTGCCAATGTGATTCGAGACGTATGACTACAGCGGTCATGCATGATTCGACCGGTTTTCTGCAAATACGTGACGTCATCTCAAGGAATATCGAGAGTAGGCAAGGCAAGCTGGCACTTATAAGGCAATAAGTACTGCCATTCCTGTTTAATTCCTCAACGTCTTTAATATCACCTTAACCACTTCAAAACTACTATTTACATACGTAGAAAAAAATAGAACAGAATGGCACGAGAACTTGAATGATCGTTGTTCGTTTCGTGTGTAACGATATTATGCTCTCTGGTCATAATTTGAAACTATGCAGACGTAGACGTAATAAATTCACATTTTGTGAGGGTCAATAGACTGGCTACTTCGATTCTATCGCAGTCGATATTTGCGTAGCGAGCGAGCACGTATTCAGCGATTGAATATCTCACCATTTCTATACAAATATACATATTATATAGTTTATATTAATATTGTAATACAAACAGCGTAGAGCTGACTTTTTCCTACATTCAATATCCTATCGTATTTTTCTTATGTCGCCATCGTTTCTTTTACTTGTTGTTTTACCATGCGTATGTATTATTACGAATATTGAGACCGTAAATCTAAAACCACGCTTTAAAGTGAAACACCGATTCTCGGTTCAAATCGAATTTCTATTTTAATGCCCTGACTTCATTCTGTGCTTTGGAAATATAACAGGCGATGTTTTCGCCTTCACGCACCGGTTCTGTTGATATTTTGCCAAAGCTCATGGCATTACGCTTAACTGCCTCTGTTTTCTCATGGAAAAAATTTTAATTAGGCTATTATTTATCTAAAGATGGCTTGGAATTTTGAGAGACCATAGAGTTTCAATTTATCAATGCAAAACGTAGAAATGCCTCTGTGCTGCTGACTACCCCCTCGTTGGCAACCTAACGGATTAACGTACTGAGTGCACATCTGTCCATGATGGAGACTAGTCGTAAGCGTGTTTGTTTTAGTTTAAAAAAAAACAAGTTTTATTATTCTAACTGGGTGCTAAAGTCTACAAGACTATATACGTGCCTTCTCAGCACTTCTCTCAGGTCATCTCAGTTTCTGTGGTCACGGTGCCTTATCTCAGTTAGAGTAGGAAACTCATTGAGGTTGATATATCTCAACGATATATCATTAACACACATTAAATCTCAATTTAAGTCGATGACCAACTCGGTGTGTATAGTACAAGGTGTCCAGAAAGGGTATCGGGTATTTGTAAGTTCAATAAAACAAAAGTTATTTGTATGCAATAAAAAAGTTTATTGTTTATTATTAGCATATGAATTGGAGAATTATTTGGAAAAGATGATGTTATCCAAATGATGACCGTTACGTTGCTGGCACTCTTCTAAACGGGAACGAATATTGGCTATAACACGTTGACACATAGCTATCGATATTGCTGCCATTTCTGACCTGATGTTTTGCTTCAACTAGGTTAGATTCGTCGGATTATTTTGATAAACCTTACTTTTAAGGTATCCCCATGCAAAATAGTCAAGCGGGCTAAGGTCGGCGCTTCTGGGAGGCCAGTTGATGTTACCCCTTCGCGAAATGACTTTATTAGGGAATAATTCGTTAACAACTTCCATTGAGTCATTTGAGGTATGGCAAGTGGCCCCATCTTGCTGGAACCACGTTCTTGAGTCGAAACCTGCAAACTCCTGCAACTCTGGGACCAAAAAATTTCGTGGTTCCAGCAAGATGGGGCCCACTTGCCATTCTATTAATCTAATTCTCCAATTCATATGCTAATAATAAACAATAAACTTTTTTATTGCATACAAATAACTTTTGTTTTATTGAACTTACAAATACCCGATACCCTTTCTGGACACCTTGTATAATGTCATGATGCGGTAATCTTTCATAGAATTAAACACTTCGCTCTTTGCTTCAAGGTAGCGTGACCTTTGTCACTAACATTATGATTGTATCTTCATTTGTTATTGAAACTTCACGATTACATTGTATCATGTAATCGATTACTCTTATGCGTTTGACCAATCTATGTTACTATATTTGTACTCAGAAGTAGCTGTTTTAATTCACATTCATTTCTTCCTGCCCACTGCCAACTTGCTTTAGTTGTTCTACTGTTTTTGTGACATTAGTTCTACTGTGTTTGTGTTCCATGTTTAGCTGACGTTATTGTATTTGAAAACAAGATTTTGTAGCTGCATTTCGAACATTATAATTATGTCTCACAGACACATTAATTTGTCCTGTAACCTTATCAGGTCAAGGTCTGACGCGTGCGATGCCTCTCCTAAATTTGCAGTTCCATTAGGCTTATGTTTTTGCTTCCTTTGCTTTGTAAATGTTTTTAGAAAACAAAGGTGACACCATCGTTAAGTGTGTTGTTTTATGGTTCTGAAATAACTTTTGCGGTCTAACGAAACCGCATCATAATGACATCCCTGCCCTTTTGTAAAGATACTTTCAATGACTCATCCACCTTCATACATCTTCTGGTTTTGCTCTTCTAATTTACAGCAAAAATGTTCAAGTTTGTTATCTTTGCCCTAGTATTGTTTTATGTAATGTTTATTTTATGTAATGACAATACAAAAGAAATACGTCAATCATTTGAATTACCGGCAACGTAGCTCGTTTACATCTTACAATAAAAGCTGCTTAGTAAATGTGATTATGACACTTGAATCAACAAGAAGATTACTCTACATGTTGTTTTTACAATCATGACATCATCGGATCTCGATTGAACTGTTTAGAATATAAATACATTTATTTATCAAAAATATAGAGTTACAATAGAGTTGCTTTTGGTCCCCGCACTAGGTCGAGCCTGTATCGCGGGAGGCCGGTTACAGATCAATCGATATCCATAAAAAAAAAATATAAAACACAAAATTTAAAATAAAACAAGAAGCATTAAATATAAAACTGAGGGGGTCTTGGAAATAACAGATAATAATAGGAAATAATAGAAGAAGAAGATTACTCTGTTGTTTTTATATGACATCATCAGATCTCGATTGAACTGTTTAGAAGAAGAAGATTACTCTGTTGTTTTTACATGACATCATCAGATCACGATTGAACTGTTCAGAACTGTTAGGTAGCATTTGACTGTAAGTCCCTGGAAGAAGCACTCGGCCAACAGCAATGCTTCATGTTCCTATCCATCGCACAAATTATGGTAACATTAAGCACACGCATCGCACAATATGTTTTACGTTATTGGTTAGGACAATTCGATGTTACGAGATTCAGACCCATTTGTTCTATCTAAATCTGCTTTCATAGCTCTAACCATAAAAAAAACAACATGACAAACAACTCATAAAAAGTTCAATCTTACGTAAGACTGATCAAAGCTCACAAGTCACAAGTACCATAAGACCGATAATCATCAGCATCATCATCATCTTCGTGACTGATGTTTTTTTCTCTAGAAACTTGTGATTATAGATGCCTAAAAATATATGTGTTCCAATAAGCGGCAATGGGCTTGCAACCTGTCACGTGGAATGCTTACTATTTGCAAAACGCGGGCATGTACCAAATGTAATGTTTGGATGTGCCTCTGACTACCCTTTATTTGGTTTCCTCAAAGATCTACTTATTGAGTATGAATCTGAGGATTTCCACCATGGGGAAGACAGTCGTGAGTGTTTTTTTTTTAAATATATTTCAATGGAGCTGTCAAAGTTGAATCTAACCGGGACTAACACTTGTTATTTTATACAAAAACAAGCATCTTTTCAAGCCGAACGACGGCTTTACGGACGATCACAAACTTTGTGAACTTGGCACCCGACTTAAAAAATAGTTTTTTTAAAATCTTGTAGATTTTGGTATGTAGTAGATCTAAAAAAAATTAGATGACTGAAAAAAACCCATCTTCCGGTTTTGTCGGCACTCAAGTTTAGTAGTTGATTAAGTTTAAGTTGCGAGCGCTATCCGCCGAATCTTTAAGTTAGACAATAAAACACTGATAATTAACTCCATTTATAGAGTTACTCTTACAGGAGAAACAATAATAAAGTATCTACTTCCTACTACTGTACTACTTACCTGTTTTATGGTCACCTTGAATGCAAATATACCTAACATACCTACCTACTACCTTACCTTAGCCTTATATCTAGGTACCTTTACTACTTCTATACAAAATATAGTGGCAATGTGCCTAAGTATTTACTTAATTGTAACTCACACATGCCTCAACAACCCACTACATTATATTTTATAAAAATGCGGTACTCTGCTATTTGCCTTATAATTGTTGTTAACGCTGTTAGCAATAAACAATTGACGACCTCTGTGGCGCTGTGGGCGAAGGCCCGCCTGAGACTCAGAAGGTTGCGGGTTCAATCCCCGCCGTGGGACAAATTTTTGTATGTTCTGCAAATATTTGTCTCGGGTCTGGGGTCTTCTATGTATAATATGTATGTATTTACATCATATATCAGTCATGTAGTTCCCATAATAAAAGCTCTGCTTTGTTTGGGGCTAGATGATGCTGTGCGAAAAATGACCAGCATTATATTTATTATTTACGACCATCCAGAAATATGCTTGTTGCTTTGGTAAATGACAGATTTTATGGATTGGGTGTAACTTTTTCGTCGGTTTCAGTTCTTTTATCTGGAATACATATTACCTATCGATTAATCAAACTGTTGGGTTGTTAGCTAGCGTAAACTCGTAACACGTCTATTAAATTCGTTTAATTAGTTTAACAACAGGCACATCAGTTACGAGTTTCTCTTTTCCCAACCCAATTTATCCGTATTTGCTGCTAAATACATCACTATAATTATTTATTTTACTGTTCAATAATGTTATGTTCGTGTAACATTGCTCTGACGACATTGCGGTGTATACACGCACGTGACCTTATATTTTATAATTAGTGTTAGTTTAAATGAATGACATCATTTTTCGCGTTCGGTCGTTCTGGGCCAAGGGTACAAGCAGCGGTTCTGTGATCTGTTATGATCGGTACAATTTTGACCAACTATGCAAAACAATATGAGTCTATTGTATGGGTAGGTAGTTCTAGGGCTTGACTCCAGTGTTGTAATACTTTGAAAGCTTTTTTACTTATTGTAATACTGATCTCAGTGTAGGATCATCTGTGACTATTAGTTTGTTCTTCCTGAAGCCGAATTATGTACAAATAATTATGTTTATTAAATCCTGGGATGCAACGTGTGATTTCGCAGTAATGGAGACACAAGATGACTGTTGTATTTTTTTTAAACTTGTTTTTCGTGCGTGTATAGTTTAATATTAAAAACAATCAATACGATAAAAACGATGACGAAAGAGCAGGGAAAGCTGTTACGGAAATCAACAACACACACTGATTCAATATTTATTTTTTTCTACATGAAACTACAAAACAATATATAAATTGTGGGTGGTAGGATATTGTTCCTATGTTTTTTGTTGTGTGATAATTATTTACTTATTTAATTTTAATTTCTAAATTGATAATTTATATTGAGTGTATTGTGGTGCAAATAAATGATATGTCTGTCTGTCTGCTAAGGTTATGTCCATCATCGATCATCTATCTAACAATATACTTTACTTTACTTTAGATAACTTTGTAGTTTCCTGGAAATTTAGAGACCTGTGGTAATATATATTTATCCTAGAGTCGTAAAAGCAATATGCTTCAATGCGTAAAGTTGTTAGGCCGGAACCATAGCTGATCGAATTATACAGGTGCTATTTCTAAGAGGGAACCTATCCTATTCTGAGCATACAGTCGTCGCATCGTAAACTATGTAGTTGGAAATGTTAAAGTAATGTCGATGTTACTACTTGCAAGGAGCTTCCAAAAGTATTCATAGACCATTCAAACGATGCAGAAGCAACTGCCATATTCTTCGTCGTAAACTGCTGTAGTGCGTTGAAAGTTATCTCAATGCAAGGTGTTTTCAAACGGATATATAGCTGATCGAATTATGGGGCAGCGGGGAACGTTTGCGTAAGCCTATTTCCAGATGTGCTGATTAAATTAGACTGCGGCTACTGAAATGTTTACGTTGGCTAGTAATGGTACAGATTACGAAATGGCTAATTGTGAACCGATAATAGTAACTATGTAATGGCAGTGTGGCGTATGCTCGGGTTACGTTCATTATTCTGAGAAGCATTGTTGGGATGGAATATGGGCTATCGATGAAGATGTTGAATGAGATGAGAGCAAGCTTTCAGATTGGGATCATGAGATTATCCATGGCTGGTTGTAGGTAATCAAAATTCCTTTGAAGAATTACTCATTTTTTCAATAAAATTTCAGTGATATAGTTGAAATAATATTTTTTTTCTTTTATTACGGTATTGAAGATAATATTATCTGGAATAGATTCCGTAGCTCAATCCTATAAACACGCTATGCTGAATAATGAAATCTTGCATGATGTTATGTTGCAGTATACATTATTGCGGACTTTTGCGCAAACTAGTCCTCATATGCGTTGCAGATATTTTGGTTTATTTCATGTTTTCCTTCTGTTGTCCATTTCCTGTGGAGTGTTTATCGTGTTTCTCTCAATACATATATTGTACCGAGATAAATAACAACTAATGAACACCGGATGTGGAATATAATGTTATTAGAAGCGCGTATAATTACCTGAGGGATGTTATATTTGCTACTGCAGTTCTCTCAAGTTCCCTTCTCATATTTCCAGTCACTTCAAAGTTATCTTAAGTAAAGTCAAGTATATTGTTAGATAGATGATAAGTTTGTCAACAATTACTTTATCTTTTATTGATGAAATCTCTTAAGAATCTTTATCAATAGTATATAGCCTGTTTCGTACTACTGCTGGCTCCACAGAAAAACAAAGACCACCACTTCTGTTTCCTAAATTGCCTTTTCCAACAATTTCACAGTGAATGCGTAATGTGCAGCTTAAAAGGGCATTGGCACTAAAGGGCGCGTTCAAAGGTGCCGCCCGCCCTGACCAGACGAGCTATGCGACTATGAAGTCGTCTGTGACCAGAGACGAAGTCTCTCAAGAAATAAACATCCACAGATTCACAAGCATTCTTGACTTTGTCTGTCTACTCACAGTTTAATTACAATATGCACTATTTTTTTATCTTCGGATTTGTTTCTCAAACAGACTCGTGTTTTAAAATAATAGTCGTCAGTACGTCATGCCATATCAAGTTTTTGTGGATTTCTGAATATGTTTTACATTACTTTACAGACGTAAATGTTATTTACGGCATAGAATTCATATTATCGATACGCATTAGACGTATGATAGAATTTATAGTCGGATTAAAGCCATTCTGGTAGGTACTCAGCATCGGGTTTAACTCGAAAGAGACAGATACTTTGGCATGTCTGTTTTACGATCGGACGACAAAAGGCTTTTTGTTGAAATTGAATCGAGATTAACCCTATTACAGACCACCCGCATACAAGATACACACATCTCATTGTTAAAAATGATACAATCATATGAACCACCGTGACTTTGAAAAAAAAACAACTTATAAAATGAGAGACCACGTATACCAATTTTAATGCTAATTACCCGTATAGAGTCCTAATCAAATATTGAATTATGAACAACGTTCCAAAAACAGCTCCCTGTATTGTTTATATACATCTTCTGGGTGGTCCGGCCAGTAAGGTTAAGCCATTAAATGATACCCTAACCTCATAATAGTCAAATAATTTATGTATTTTTCCTATTTTTACAAAAGCAAATACAATCTTCTCCGAAAATGAAAGTTGTTAGACCAGTGATGATAATAGAGACAGCAGACGTGCTAAAATTTGTCTCTGGGAACGGCCACTGTCGTCCACGGTTGTCGAAGTTGCATCTGAGCATGATGGCCCATCGGATATTATGCTTTAGGCTGTTCAAAATAAGGGTGGTGACTCCGTTATGTTTGTCGAGAGTTTAATGTTTCGTTTGAAATGTTCCCACGCGAAAAGTAAGTAAGTACTCTGCGGTGGTAAGTGGCGAGATAAATATTTGTAAACTCAGCGCGTTAGTCCCTGACCTTGCTTTACACTGAACAGTATTTACTTTTGTTTTAATTAACATTGCAAATATTATTGTAATTGACAACACATTATTGGATGTTACCCGTGTTTGTAATTTTTTTCGTTGATATCTTGTTGTGTAGGTATTTAAATAACTTATTCGAAGTTTACTAAAAGTCTCATACGGACATACGAATCAATCGATAACACCAGCTTTAGGCACGGTCACTCAAAGCTTTCTTTGTCATGTAAAATGTCACTTGTTAAGTTG
Organism: Perizoma affinitatum; assembly: GCA_961405105.1. Classification (NCBI taxonomy): domain Eukaryota; kingdom Metazoa; phylum Arthropoda; class Insecta; order Lepidoptera; family Geometridae; genus Perizoma; species Perizoma affinitatum. Next base: position 7,714,873 of record OY560205.1, on the reverse strand, counting down.
TGAGTGACTCAACATGGCCATAGTAAGGTGCTTCCGATGACTCGTTATGTTATATTGAAAAAAAGGCTAAAACTCCAAATGAACCGTTATTAAATGATGTCAAAACAAATATGTTGACATGTCTGTTATACTTCATGACTGAATGCTTACTCAGCTCGACTCAAAAGTAATTGAGTCGATATAAACTTCGAAGCCCAAACTGCCTACCGATGACGATATGTATGTCTGGTATACTTCAGGACTGAAATCTGTCTTCGTTACTTGTGAGTCAATATAAACCTCGAAGCCCAAAGGACCTATCGATGACTCGATATGCAAGGAATTTAATTAATTTGAACAGATCCCAAGACTACGGCGTCGGTCAGGGCACATGGCGGGCGGCTGGGTACTCTGCCCCGACGAATATAGACTTTCAGCTATTTATATTGTACGCGTATCCGCTCTGCGCACGCGCACGCGTCACACCACAGAATGCACTAGTAGTAGTATAAGAATATGGAAGATATGGCATGAATATGGCGCCAGCTCTTGTTACTTTTGCTCTTTAATATTAATGACCTCTTCGCACTTCCGTATATCTGTATGCCGTTGACTAGAAAGCGTTGAATGAATGGCACGCTAACTGGCTTGACAGTTAGGGAGCAAATATACATACATAATCCAGTGTTTTCCACACCTAGTACATAATAGCAATAGAAGTGCTCGTGCCTAGTCGTTCGTCACAGATCAGCCAGGTACAACTTTCCGCCAGGTCATGTTAAGATGACAATCTTAACATGGCGTAGGCTTTAAGTATGAGAGATGTAAGACTGCGGCACTCAATTTGGCCACTAGCTCATACGAAGAATTAATGAATACTTAAATCAAATTTACCGTGAAAAGGCAACACACTAATCTCTGAACTCTTTGAATCAACGTAGAATATTGTTGTAATACACTTATAGTATTTTAAGGTCAAACACAGGGGGTGTTCCCTTTAAATAAATGATGCAAGGAGGTCATCGGAACCGGTAATAGCTCATCAATCATTATAGAGCTAAAAGCAGCATTCAGTAAAGGGTGCGGTCCGACCTGACATGATTTTTGGCTTCCACAGGTCGATCTATGCAAAAAAATAAAATCGTATAACTGAACTAGCATAACAGAAGGTAACTGGCCTACAGTGATCACCGCCTACAAATTCAAAGTCAAGACTTGCGAGTCTGTGTTGTCGTGATCGGACTTTTTTCTATTTTCCGATCAAGGAAATATAATGGTCGCACTACCCAAGCTAAAAGTAACTGAGCTCCTTCAAATTTATCCACTATTCGATTTTAAATTACGGACAGTGGTCCGAACCATATTAGCCCTGATGACATTATCCACACTGATGAAAAAGGACCTCTCCTTGACAATACCTATGTTATTGAACGTGTTTAAAATGTAGCTGACTCAAATGGCGATACAAATATAAACAAGTCGCTCCCAGACGAAATGATGTAACGCTGGTGACGCTATCGCACCTATTTTTAAAGTCGAGCTTACTATAATGATATGATGACATTGATGGTACACATTAGCACCTAGGTTGCATTAATTGCTAATTCTGAGTAGCTTGCCGAAAAGCCAAGCTACTCAGAATACATAAATCCACCCACACTGACATATTTCTGACAGTGTTACAGGTTACAGGGAATTCCCTTTTGAAGGGTTCAGATCAGTTCAAATCAGTAATATCATCAACGTTTTGTGGCGAAATGTTTGAGTAAACAACTACCTAAAAATTATTAACAAAATAAACAGAACTGCTCTGCTCATAAATGTTTGATCACTCTTGGACGCAACTTTTCCGAATATGACGTTCAAATGAGCATTCTCGATCATCTCCACAAATACAACGTTATGTCGGTCACGGCTGGTTGGATAATTCAAACTCTAACCGAAATAACCTTCGTACTCAATATTTTCCTTATTGTATCAACATTCCTCATATAGATTTTTTTTCAATATTATTGTTGAAATAACTTTTTAAACTAAAATAGTTATAAATGACTTTTCCTTTTTTTATAAAACGGGATCTAATTACCATCTTTTATGAGTTTTGGTTCTGCAAGATAAATGGCCAAGTTGCTAGTTCCATGAGCTATGTAGGTAGATCTACCTACATTACCTCATTTAATTACCTCATTTTGTAAAAAAGAACATTTTATGAATTTATTTATTGGCATCAAAAGTTGTGAAGAAGTTGTTCTGACGATGTTGTTTTTAATACAGACCTCATATTTGAGAGCTATTGTTGCTTTTTGCCGGCCCGTGTTTTCTTTGACATAAAAAGTTCTGCACCCAGGATCAGATGTATAATATCTTTGTCACCTATTCCGGGAGATACAGAATCTTCCACAACACACGGCGATTAGTGAAGTCGCTCGTAAATATCTCAGCCAAGATAAAGTTAAGTGGGACAGTGGTCGTAAATGAAACCAGTTTAGATCGAGGTACCAGAATGGGCGCTGCGAATTTTCTATTCTTTTTTTTTTATGTGTCCTAAACCTAAGTTCTTTTCATTTAATGTAATTATTGACTAAAACGGAGGCGAGGGAGACAGTCCAAAATGTTCAGGTAGAAAAAACCTTGTATGTAACCAATGCTATGTATGCTCTCCTATTTTGGTCAGGTTCAGAGCTATGACCATTTTTGTGTAAATATTTTGAACATTTTCTAGGGAACGAAGTTCACCGAGTTTTAGTGATAAAGCTGTTGGGGCTAGCGTAGTGAAATTTTCAGGGGAGTTTTGTTCACACAACAAGGAATTTTTAAAAGAAAAGAAAAAGTTACTTATTTGTAACTTTTTGCCTACTACACCAAATAACAAATGCGGTCAGGTTATACTCAATACTCATTTATTCACCGTAGAAACTTCGCGGTACTATTGGTTCTATCGAATAAATAAAAAGAGAGTAAATAAGATATCTCGTCAGTTATTCAGAGCCATTTAAACAGACGAGCACAGTGATTTCAGAATGGGTCAAATAAATGCGTTACGTTTGGTTTTGTTGCCATATTGTTTAACAATAACGAGCCCTTTACGGGGGTATAATAAGCAACCAATTTATGCCGCGTATTGTGCAATCGGTGTGTCTCTTCAATGACAATGCGATGCGACCGACACGCTCCAATTGTCGAATTGTTCAGAACCAAATTGCTCGGTGCTGATGAATAGTTATTGCTATTTAATGCTGTTTAGTTAAGTGGAATACGAAAGAATGCGCTACTGGTGGAGTAGGATCCAGATTTCTGAACCTAACCCCGGGGATCCTTAGGATCCCTATTTCAATATATTGAAAGCCTTAAGGTTCTTCGTTTCAAGGCCACGAATGATTAGTTCATTAAATTCAACCTTCCCAAAAGAACTTGGATTACCTCCGACTTCGTGCAACCTTGAAAATGTCATCTGGTCCCCCATTCAAGGTCCATTCTGCAATGCGTCGTAATAAAGAAAAGTAATTTCTATACGAATTTCAAAACCTTCGTCTCTTGTTTTTCATCATCTATGTACAGCCCCTAATAAATCTTTCAGTCATACAAAACGCCTACAAGAAATAGCATTAAGTACAATCGGTTTAGCCCTTTCGGAGAAAAATGGTAACAGACAAACATTATGATATTTTACAACCTTTTACCTAAAACCACGTTAAATGGTAATGTATTTTTTCCAAAGAAAGCTCGACTGATGAGGTCGTAAGTTCGTAACGTGTTCGTGTCGTGCTAAAGACAAATGCGGAAAATTGTCTACTCATAAACAGCTTGTCAGCTGGTACATGACAAAGTTTCTCTGCCATTTGAATGCTTTAACTTTTCTATTTTCTCTCTTTCATTATTGCAGGTTGATGGGACGAGGCATGAAAACCTTTTCACCATTTAGCTAAAGAAAGCTGACACCAATAGAAACAGCTATCTACTGCTAATTGCTTGCACTTTAAGTACTCGTAACATTTTGTAGTCCTAGCCTAAGTAGTGAAATCAGGAATCTGCAAATCGCTGACCATTTACTGCCTTCTGAGAAAAGCGTTCAGGAGCTTTGGCGTTATGCAAAAGCGCTATCGACAGACACCGTCATTAAAGTCACCTTTAGATGGTTAGGATTAAGCCTGCGGGACAAATGTTTGCAAGTTCCGCAGATATTTGTTCCGCGTCTGGATGTTGTGATACCACGGTACTCGTAGTTCCTGATACGACACAGGGAATCCTAGTGTGGGGTCAGGATTACGTATGTGTCTGTTGGGTGTTTATTATTAAATGAGCGAGTCAGCAGTCTAGCTATTTACTAAGATGGGCACTTGTCTCTGGCCCTGGACGTCGTTGATCAATGTCCAAACTCGGTTAATGGCAAAGCTCGATGCATTAATAAACACAAACGTTGTTCGCTTCATTCGGATGGCGCCTGCATTCGACAATTAATTTGCGTAAGCGCAGGGAATCACAATAGCAGATGGGTGAACAGCTGGTGGCCATATTGGATTTGTAGTGGAAGTGTGACGTCAGGGCTTTCGTTACTAGTAAGTGCATACCGCACAGTAATGCGACGAAGAGTGACACATGTTAAGGGTATAGAAGGCAATGCACTCTAGATCTCTGTACAAGATGTGGTTAATCAAATCGGATATTAATGATGCGTACAGCATAAAGGATCGTCTGTTATTTTGTTCTTACAGTTTTGTGTCAGTCGTCAGATTTATTCTTCGTCACAAAGCCAGTGTACCTACAGTGCACCAGTATCCCGAGGTTAACGACTTGATTGGCCGACGGAAATTCGCGAACGTGCTAAGTGGATGATGACGGATCGTTGAGCCCCCTACGTCAATTTTAGGACTTCACACCGACAATTCACCTATTTGTTCTGATCTGATCACAGGAACATATCAATTTTCACCCTGAGAGCCGTTTTATAAATGATAACGGAATGGGCACAAATAAACTGATCTTGGATTTGTTATAGGTAAAATTGCATGGCGACCTTCACCAGAAGCCATATTTGTAAAGATGATAATACCCATGTGTCACCGGCATTCACACCCTTTAAAACGGAACTCAGCAATGCAGTACCCCTTCGGCCGTGTATGATACCAGAGAGTTAGCACCTTCACTGTGAACTATACCAACATCTCCTGAAGACAGGGATCATAGACAGTGCCGTCCACGTCACTGTTGTATTTACGATGAAAATACAGTTGTGCACGTGGTAATACACTGCGCAACAAGCGAACTCAGGTCAAAAACGGGATTGCAAGAGCTCACTGAATTCTGGAATATTGCTGAAGGTCCGGAGGTCCGGAGTTGAGCTGGTTGGAGTTTGCTTAGAACAAGGATGATGCAAATGCATCTCAAATCAGTTATTTTTGCCCCATTTAGATTTAATTAGCATTTCCACAGACGAACCTTTTCACAAGGAGCTGTACTATCTACTGAATACTGATTGACTGCTGGATCTGTCGGAATCAATTTATGCTAGAAACACATCAACTCTCGTCCTATCTGTGACTCGTGAGAAAACTTGTGAACTGTTATGAAGATTGAAGATAAGATAGTACGTGTTATCGATACTAACTAGTCTCTGTGCTACTTTCTACCCACGCCCTGTGCTAAGCGTTTTATCATCTATCAAACATTTGCTTAGCCGAGATTTCATCTGGTAGAGCATTGATACAATAAGAAATTATTCATTACAATTACTTCTCTCCCGTCATGTGGAAAGTTCAGTAAATTGTACTCTTAAAAAAAACTTGTTTGCTTGCAGAAATTGATGTAATAAACATCATCCAAAATGTTAATGCCTAAAGAATTGAAGCTTTTTTATTAAAATCAGCCAGCTACATTACACATTGTTTAGCTGTGATTCGCTAATGGTTTGGCTGTTTTAATTGTTTCATAAACGCTAATTGTGTATCCCTGTTCAATTTGTGCCATGGAACGATTGGCCCAGACGTGTAAATGGCGAAATTTATCGACTCCTTCCTAGTACCGTTCCCGGCTGGTGCCGTGGCACATCTTTGGCAAGAGAGTGATCGCATAGATTCGCTATATTCAGCTTAGTAGAACGTTTTCTCGGTCGCATTTTATCATATTCTCTGAAATCGAAAATTTTTCGCCCAAATATTATTCTGCCTGCGATGTGCCATAAAAACGGGGTACTGTACAGACTCGAGTACCCATAGCCGCTACCGAGAATGTAGAGCGTTTTATGATAGGCTATCTGTGTTGAAAGATTGTTCAAAGCGGGTTCAATTACTCATCAATTTTGCAATGCTCTACTATATTATATTAAAATGTATAATACTGGTCCCACTGGTTTGCTTTATTTGTTTTTATGGTTTACAACAACATTGGTTACAATACTTTTCAAACTTTCGCGATTAGATAACATAATTATAAGTTTAACGGGTCTTTATCGCGTTTACCTTTTTTATTTTATTCCCAAACCACTGGATCGAGCTTCATGATCCTAAGGTGCTATCTGGTGAACGCCAATATTATAAGAGAATAGTGCGGGAAGCGATTGAAATCAAAAAGTACCCCAATTTTAATCGTGAAGACGGCTATAGACTCTCTGCGTCCTGGAATCCTGTGATAAATAGGTGTTCGCGTCGCGATCCGATTGTGCAGTGCGGTGATACGGTTAGTGTAGTGTGTCGTAATGTGAACATGGATTTTTCTGATTCTGAAGATGAAATGAGGGTAGTTGCGGCTACTGCCTTGGTTTCTCGACGATAGCTCCGTATACTCCAGTCATCCCGTGACCACGGCTGTTGCAATACAGTCGAAACGTCGGGAATAAAATAAAAAAGGTAAACGCGATAAAGACCCGTTAAACTTATAATTATGTTATCTAATCGCGAAAGTTTGAAAAGTATTATTGCAAACCGGTACGGGCCGGAAATTGTAAACAAAGTTCGACGTCTAGAATTTCTGCGGAAGAAAAGTGCGAAACTTATAACATCATGGACATTTTTAACAAAATGTCGTGATTGGGACGTGTTACCACAGTGTGTTCGAATTAAGCCGCGTACTGATATCGAACATTCCGATAGAATTCTAAGGAACGCGAGTGTTCGTCTACTTAAACAATTAATACGAAATGACCAGTGTTACTTAAAAAGAGTGCAATGTGAGTTATACGATCTACACTTGGATTGCAGTGGCGTGTTATCTACCAGTGATTTCGATTTATGTGACCGGGTAACGTACTTTCAAGCACAACGTATTTTTGAGCTGTGTACAGACAAGCACAACAAAAAGTTTCAAAAATTGCTTGTCAAGCGCGGAGTTTCTCCAAAACAAGTACAGTCAGGGACAAATGTTAGTGAGACCGTCATAAATCTATCTAATACTGTTTTGGATGAACCTACGCAAAGCGTACTGGCAAAAGGGTTAAACTTTGCACCAACACCTAAACGAATACCGTACGAAGACATTATCAGTAGTGTAGAGGAGACAATTATTCGCAATAAAATACCATCTAATGACGCTGAAACGCTGAGACAAGATGTTGCAATAATTTTACGTAAGTCTAGACTACCTAGGTCAAACATCACTGAGGAAGAACGTCAAGCTCTTAGGGACTTGAGGGCGAATGACGATATTTTAGTGCTCAAGGCCGATAAAGGAAATGCCACGGTAGTGATTAATACCGATGACTACGATGATAAATTACGAAGTTTACTAGTTGATAAAAAGGTGTACAAGCCAGTCTCTTACAATCCAACTGCTAGAGTGACAAAACGTATAAGAACACACATTTTAGAGCTTAATGAACTTTTTACGGAAGATGTGTTTAACCGTCTTTATAAACCTAAAATTGTACAGTCGCCGAAATTATATGGTTTACCAAAGGTACATAAAAATAATGTGCCGTTACGGCCCATTGTAAGTCAGATTAACTCGCCTACTTACGACTTGGCAAAACATGTAGCTTCGGTTTTGCAGCCTTTGGTGGGAAAGACGTCATCTTTTGTGAAGGATTCTCGCCATTTTGTGGACATCATCGGGAGGTTAAAAATGGAACCAGATGATATTATGGTGAGTTTTGACGTGGAGTCACTTTTTACCAACGTTCCTTTAAAAGACTGCCTTGAAGTGATTAAAGAAAAGCTAAAAGATAACGAACTACCTGACCAGTATATTGTTCTGCTTGAACATTGTTTAGATGGAAATTTCTTTTTGTACAGAGGGCAACATTACCTCCAGATTGATGGTGTGGCTATGGGTAGCCCGGTGGCTCCGGTGTTGGCTAACATCTGGATGGAACATTTCGAAGGACTTATAGATTTGTCAGCTAGCGGTATAAAGTTGTGGAAACGATACGTAGATGATGTTTTCTGTATTATGAAGGGTAATAAACGAGAGGTAGAACAATTTACATTGATATTAAACTCCATTCATCCAAAGATCCGGTTCACTTATGAAATGGAAAATAACAGGACATTAGCTTTTCTTGATGTCAAAGTGATGGTGAAAGCAGATGGTTGTTTAACGCACTCAGTTTATAGAAAACCAACACACACTGACAGGTATTTGAACGCTGCCTCACACCACCATCCTCGTCACTTACAATCTGTTGTTGCCTCTTTAACGAACAGAGCTTACGATCTGTGTGACCCTGAACATCTTGAGAGTGAATTGGTATATGTTCAGGAGGTTCTGAAAGCGAACGGATATGTAGGTAGACATCAGCAGTTGAAACGCACGTGTAGAGAAAAACAACCGGATGTTAGTAGACAGCCCACGTTCTTGCCGTATTTGAAGGGGGTGACGGATAAGATTGGTAACATCTTGAAGAGGTTCTCAATCAAGTCAGTGTTCATACCGCTCTCAAAAGTGGCTAAGCAGCTTCGAACACCTAAGGACGTGGTACCTCTGCAAATGCCGGGTGTTTATAAAATAGACTGTAGCTGTGGCCGTGCTTACATCGGGCAAACGAAGCGGACAATTGCTGAAAGGGTCAAAGAGCACATTGCAGCTGTCAAAAATCGCCAGATCAATAAGTCGGCCATAGCGGAGCACCTAGTGGACTCAGGACCAAACCACTGGATCGAGCTTCATGATCCTAAGGTGCTATCTGGTGAACGCCAATATTATAAGAGAATAGTGCGGGAAGCGATTGAAATCAAAAAGTACCCCAATTTTAATCGTGAAGACGGCTATAGACTCTCTGCGTCCTGGAATCCTGTGATAAATAGGTGTTCGCGTCGCGATCCGATTGTGCAGTGCGGTGATACGGTTAGTGTAGTGTGTCGTAATGTGAACATGGACTTTTCTGATTCTGAAGATGAAATGAGGGTAGTTGCGGCTACTGCCTTGGTTTCTCGACGATAGCTCCGTATACTCCAGTCATCCCGTGACCACGGCTGTTGCAATACAGTCGAAACGTCGGGAATAAAATAAAAAAGGTAAACGCGATAAAGACCCGTTAAACTTATAATAACATTGGTTACAAACGAGTTTTTATGGTTGAGATACTACTCTAAGCGTAAGTATACAACTTGTTTCTCAAATTGCTTTCTTTGCGACTCCCAATTCAGACAGTACTTACTTATTTATAAGAAAGTGGTAATTAATCGATTAAGTGTTTCAAATGGTAATCAATGATTTCTTCCATACGTAAGCGCCACTTTCACTGTTCGTTCACCCACAAATTATTCTTAAAAGGTGATAGGGAAAGTTTATGTAAATGCAGAGACTAAATTACTGTGTTACTAAATTTGATTTTGTCATTTAAGTGTTCTTATAATCTTTCTTTTCTTTCAGGTAAAGGTGAGTGTCAACATGGCATTATCAACTATAAAGTAACTAATGGGACATACGGTAGCCGCTGGTAAGCTAATGATATACATAAAATTGATTGAGAAAACCATTTGTTTTAATAGAGTTAACGATAAACTGATAAAACGACGTGTTTAACATTATTTAAACAGATAGGGTAGAAGTACCCGGAGATATGGTTGAAATAAGACCACAAAAAATGAAACAAAATCTGACCGTGCGTGAAATATAGTATCAAGATACGATAATTTGTACCAGATTGTCTTCTTCGATATCTGGTTTCATATTAACCCGATGATGTATCGGACCAGTGTTCGGAATTTTATATTTTTTTTAACGTAAAATTTTTGCTCCAAAAGAATACTTTCTCTTAAGAACTTCCGCATCCCACATAAATAAAAATGTACGTTTCTTTCGTACTCCATTGCCATTTGTCCAACGTCTTGTGATCTAGTATTACACAATGTATTGAATAATAATGTTAAAATTAACATTTTGGATGACACGTTCAATTTACACTATAAAAGAAAGTTGTAGAGTCCAAGGTAAATAAAGCAATCAGACTTATCTAATCTTGGATAGTGCGGTTCGAAACGCACTACTACTTACAACCAGCTGTGGTTTGTCAATGAATAAAGATCAATGAATGGACATTCCTTTCGGCCCTTGCGATACACCGCGTGGGTGCTTAAACTTTTTTGTTATATCAAAATCAACCACGCAATCTTGATAGCACCAATTCTAATTCACAGATCGTTAAGCTGATACACGTCATTATTTTAAATTGTATTATTAACACCGTTTTCTCTATTTTAAAATGTTTCTATATTATAAACAGTATTTAAACATAATTATGTTTCGACGATGACATGCCGTGTCATGGTTTTAATACTTAATATTACAGTTGCACGATATGTTGCATTCCCCAGACAAATGTAACCTGATCACGCAAAGCTCCAATAACGGCTTCTGTTATTTCAGACTACTTTCCTGCCATCTCTAACGACTATGATTATTTGTTATTCTATTGCGACACGTACCACGTGTTCTATTGTTCTGGCTTCTCATGGTTTCGTAACTTCTATATCAAGCTTTCTTCTTTTGTTCACATTATTATGTTCCAACTTGCAATATGATTGCTATGATTTCATAATCAGTAGCAAATAATTCGTTGTGGGCTGAATTACCTACCTGCCTACTCAATACTCATAGTAGAAATAGGTCAATTGTGACTATTGTACAAATCGGCAGCTCTCTTTCAAACGGTACAAGGTTTTCCTTTTGGCTTAACCTTCTAAATGAGACAATTGGCTTGCTATCAAAGTAATAAAGCTCGAAGTTTATTAACTCAATTACATCAAGTACTGACTGCATCACCTTCCAATTCAATTTGTGTTTTAACCTCCCCAAGATTGGATCTCATATTAATTTAACCTTCTGCTAGTCTTTTAAGGGTATTACCACAAATTGTTATTGTTATGCTCATATTGTTTTTTCCAGAGATAAGATAGAAATAAAAAAAATATATCATAGGATGGATTTAAGATATTGTTATCGGTGGTTTGTTAATGATTGTACAGGAAGTGTTTTACCATCTGTAACTAACCTAGTAAATTTTAGATCTAGTTGTTTCTATGCATATAATCAATATGTCAACTGGTTATTTCTAATACCAGAAGGGAACTTCAATAGAACTTAGATTTGAGCGTGTCGTTGCGCCCCAGATCTTTGGCTTTGATCTCAAATCGTTTGTGGAACTGCTTATGACTGGAGCAATAACTTATCATCTGTGGAATTTAAATTGCCATATTTCTTAGACTATACTATGCCACCGTTTGAGTCTGAAATTATCTGATTTCTTAAGACATTATGTCTATTTCATAATGTGCTCAATACCTTATAGTGTTGCAATACATTCAATTACATGAAAATAGAACGCAGTAATGTTGTTGTGGACTCTCATTGTAAACACCCACAACCATGTTTGTTTCATCAATCAATCAATCACATAGTAGCAATCAACGTCCATATCAATTCCAGAGAAAAGAGGTATGTACTGCCTTTTACAATTTGGGATTTGACTTGCATTAGTAAATTGTATGGCCTTGGTTTCTATTACCTTTTGTACTTACTTGATCTTTCCGTGAACATTTTCGAGTTCGGTTGTCCTTTTAATAAATTCATTCTGTTTTTTTATTGCGCATACAACTCGTCAAAATGTTTTAGCACTTAATCTTCTTCTATTTCTAGGTTAAGTACACATACATTGTGTCTACTTTTCTCCCGTCTTTTAATTTATCCGATTTATAGTGACATTCTATTTTTTATATGGTGAAAATGTCATTGTATGAGTTTTAATAGGGTCTTTAGCAAAACTATTGCTTCACAATGATCAGGTGCTGTAATTCCGCCTCCGCGACGGAAGCGGTGGGCGGCGACCTGGGGCGTGCGCCTACGCACCTACAATTATGTCACCTATACCACTTCATCAAATAAGGATCGCCGTGCGGATTCCATAGATCCATTATAGGAAACCGCCATCGCCATTCTTTTGTATTTACTCATACCATCTAATTCTTTTTTCCTTCATTTTTATTTATAATTAGTACTACAAAACTTATTTATGTTTATATTTATGGGTTCCGAGAACAATCGAAAATATGCTTAGTGCCTTACTTCAGGTTCTGAACGATTTATAACGTTGTAAAGTTTATTCATCGTGAAAAGAAATCCTAAATTACTTCACCTGCTGACACGAAAACACGTGTTTTCTATGAGGGACCGCTCGGAAGCTATTTATATGCATGGGCCAATGGTGTTACGCTTCATCCATTAACCAACAGTAGCTGTTCCTACTCGCCGGCCAGTAACTAGTATTTTAAAAATAACTAATATTCTGGTTTTAATAAAGCGTGTGATACGGTATATAGATAGATACATTCTCACTTCACATTCTGAACAAGAGATTTTGTATTCAACATTTTTTATTTACCAGTGAGTTGAATACGTTTCGTCGAGACCGTAATCTCAAAGCGGATCTCTCGTGCACGCCGACATCAAAAAGGTGTACCGCAGGGTCTGACCTAGTTCCACTACTGTATTTTGTGACAGACCACCTTGACTGGTAGATTTTATTCTGTACACAACACATTCTAAGACAGTTAATTAAATATTGGAAATAAAGAGACACATGATTAGGGTTTGGGTCCCGGGACGTCTCGTGTCTTGAAATCCCGGGACTAATTTTATTATCAAAACGTCGTGATTTACTTTATTAGCTCCCCGTCGTTCCCGCAGTCTTTCATTGAAAGCGCTATTAGCTTAACGAATAACTACTTGATAATACTACTAGTACTACGTACCCTACTGCCCGGTGGCATTATTACAAAAATAGATTGTTGTTTAAAAACCTATTTTATTAAATCAGCAAAGAGGTCTTATTGATAGTTCATCATATTATTTGTATGTCATATGGATAGAGTTTAGGTGATAATTATTAATTATAAGTATGTTTTATATTTAGAAGAAATATCATCTCGCCAAAAATGAACTCGATGCTAATTTTATTCTGTGAAGTCTTCGATCGTAGGTTAGGTAGGTAGATAGTCGTGTCCCGGGACTTTGTGACTGTCGAGACTGCCCAAACCCTACGCATGACTAAAGTATTGCCGCACAGTTCCCGTCTGTTGTAATGGCACATCGCGGTGATTACCATTTTGTCTATTCACAGAGTTGTCGTCGTTAGAACGTTTTACGAAAAAATACTTCCTACAAAACCGATGTGTCATTATATCAAACGGTAATATAAAAACCAAATGTTTGCTCATTAATACATTGCCCATGCCTACGCCTAAGATATTATCGGTAAAGTAAATATTTCAATATCGGTAAATAAAACGTACGCTTGTGCATGCGCGACCGTATCGGCCTCTGTTTGTTTTACGAGGCTCTTCTTTGAGATTTATACTATTAGCTTGGTTAACGGGGGCTTTAATTACTTTGCCTGCTTTATGTTTGTTCTTCATGTGTGCGTTACTTGCTCAATGGGTAAAGTTTTTAGAGCATTTTCATGATACTCGTAATATGGAGTTTTACTAGCTAGACATTAAGCACCATCCTCTTGCATCAGTCATCACCTGTTGGAGTCATGTATCTAGACTTATGGCTCCTCCTTACGATAATTTAGAATGGTATTGAGCACCCACAATCCAGTGCCTTCTCATCATTGCTTCTACCTTGACCTCTCTAATAATATATGGCTATAAAATTAGCCTTTGATCTCGACCGTTGTTTTTAAATCCGTCTAGTAGGTTGTCCACTTGTTGTTGTATACTCATTGATTATACATTCTGCAAAGCTAAACGCATTCCATTATACACATTGGTCAACCCAGCTACAGTACTCACTAACCTATTCTAAATGGGTCAGCCCACATGCATTTGTCGATTCACAATGTCGGTACAGAATTTGCGCAGTAACTCCACTCAATTGACTTTGTCGTATGGCCTAAAGTACTTCAATTCGCCGACAGTTTAATTAATGAAATCCTTGTTTCGATGTGCAATTACCTACTACTCTTTAAGATAAGCTATCAATAAATTACATCACTCGGTACTCGGGTTATGAAAATAATTTCTGCGAATTATCGGGTCAGGAATGCTTTACGCAGTTACAATTTGATTGTTTATTTATCGTTTATCTCGCAGGATACATGGATGTTTAACTAGGAGGCTTGGAAGGTTATTTCACCTGTTTTCCGAGAAACTGGTGCTTTTGATAGGTTCAACAAAAACCTGGTCACCAGTGCCAACCCTAAATAATAATTTATAATTGATCAGTTCTCGCATTTTGTATGGCCTGGAGGTTATTTTGAAAGACATAAATGCAGACCAAGCGATAAAATTGGCGAGACGCCCCAGAAACATAATTCATAATTTAAACGCTCTGTGGTCCAGTTTCTGAATGCGATCTTAGTCCTATTTTAATTTGCGTCTCTTAATACTTGTTATTTTAACTTTAACATCAATTGAACGCGCTATGCCCACTTGTGTACAGAATGCATTATGTTTATGTCCCACTTCGTATACTACTTATCAGAACAGTAGTTATTAAAAGTCCTACGCAAAATTAAATTAATTTCTTAGGTCCATTTGTGTAAGTAATACTTTATATGTTAGTGTTGTTATAAAATTATGCGATAGGTATATGCGGGGGCTAATTCAACAAAGGCCTTCATTCGCATCATTAGTCTAGTCTCTACGATATTCGATACTATATGACTAGCACCCGAATGAGCGTCTTCAATGTAGGCAGGTTATATATATCAGGTATGACCTGTAGAATGCTATTGGTGCTGGAAGTTTGCTGAGCAATAAGGCAGTTTTATGCGTATAATGGCATGAAAACCATCAACTCGCACCCCCCGCAAACATGGTAGAAACAATGGAGGTACAGTCCTAAAAATCTCGGTATCTCAGCTTTCATGTGCAACTGCATCTGTCGCATATTTCGTTGTATATTATCGTATACGTGTCGTTTCGCTCTTCGATATTGATATCCATTAGTTTAGATACAGGCTGATAGCAAGTTGCAGTTCCCGCAGCGTCTATGACCATATCCGATGTTGAATAACTTGGACGGACATGTTTGGTAGGCGCTGCTTTCGCGATTTTACCATCCATATCACGTATCGCGATTTCTAGTGAAGAGAAATACCAGGGGCTCTAAAATACCATTGTTGGAGACTTGTATAGTCTTGTAAAGAGCCGCAGAAACGAGGCAGCTAAAAAAAAACATGCTTGCGACTGTAATGTCCATGATGGACTGGACATCCTCGGATCTATACTCGGTACGTGGATCCGTAAGGATACCGACACGTCATAACATTACGTTTGACACGTGCCCAGTTTTGCGAGTAGTTAGCATCCCTCGTGACAGGTTGTAAGTACTTTGCCGCTTATTGGTCAATGATGGCATAAGGTTGTTGGGAGTTCCAATACGCGCAGAGATATTGAAACGTAATCAAACGCATTGGTGAAATTGTATCGTATCGCGTTTATTTTTTTGTATTGATTTTATCAATACAATTGTCGTGACTGGAGCGTGTAATGGAATTGTTGCAAGTTGCTAACAAATGCAGTCTTTTAAATTCAGGCCACGATAGCGATAATTTAACAACATATAGGCAAACGTAACGTATGAGTAGAAGTCGGATATTTTGCATCTTAATAATAACAAAATATTTGAATGACCATATGACGACCTCGATGGCGCGGCAGGCGAGATGGCGGCTGCGACGCAAGACGTACTGGTCCGATTATTTGCAAATATTTGTTCCGGGTCTGGGTGTTGTGGTACCACGGTACTCATAGTTCCTGATACCGACATTACAGGGAATTTTAATGTTGGATCAGGACTAAGTATGTGTCTGTTGGATGTTTATTTTTTTATTTTATAATGATCACTTATTTAATCGTATTTTGCTGTCGAGGTCTTAACAGATAATTTATACCTCTAGAACCAACGCCTGGTCCATATATGGTCGATTGTGGCCAATGCCGAGGCGCCAGTTGTACTTTTATAGTGCAGTTAACTTGATTTCGATCTGGTATGAGGTTTGAATCGATTCATTGCGATGAAGGCGATAAGGCCACATACTGGGAAATAAGATAACTAAACATGAAGGGAAGCTGAACATCGCTAATAGAAGAAATGGCAGTAAACGTTGAATTAAATTTTATTTTGACGACCTCTGTGGCTCATTGGTCGAATCCCGCCGCGGGACAAATGTTTGTATCATGTTTAAATATTTGTCTCGGTTCTGGGTGTTTCTATGTATAATATATATGTATTTACAAAAAAAAAAAACAGTATATCAGTCATGTAGTTCTCATAATACAAGCTCTGCTTACTTTGGGGCTAGATGATGCTGTGTGAAAAATTTACAGCATTGTTTATTTATTTTATATAAATTGTTATAGTTACTTTAGTAATTTAGTAATTAACACAGTCTTCTTAATTTACATACTACATCAGACGTTAAATATTAGTAAAACGTATTAATTTTACCATATTTAATCAATTCACTTCATTAAAATTATTCAAAGATTGCCTTCACTCCTTCAAAAACATAAAAAAAACAACAAATTTTATACAAAAAACCTACTAATTTTGAGCTCGATCCTGCGCTCGGATAATGATAATGATGAAACCTGGATGACGAGTGATTTCGAGTGCTGAGTTGTTAATGTCGTCTAAACGCTCTCACGTCTATTAAACTAATCTAAACAGACCAGTCACATACACAATATGCCCGGGATATATGCATAGAGCGACTGTTAGATCGTATGTCAGGGCACCCTTTCAGTGAGGATCTTTGTCCATCAGTGGACTTCTACATACTGCTGATGATGATGAGGTATAGTAATTGAGTTGCAAAGAAACGATAGGAGTCCGTTTAGCCAACATTGTTTTGCAAGTGTCTCTTTCTGGTTGTAGACAGCGCTATACTCGTAAATTCCGGCGTTATCGACAGTTATGTGGGACAGCTTTGTTTATTTCTGTACTGGCGCCTTCGACGCTGTGTTGTCGAGACATGCGGTATTATGTGTTGACAACTCAGCAGCATCTTTCGCTACCTGTCAAATTAGATAAACGTTCACCTGTGGCGGTGGGAGAAGCGCTTATCTCGTGTACGTACATGTGATCCAGTCTCACGACCGTCGAGGGTGGTCGCGCATGGTGCTCATGAAGAAGGACTGCTAAAAGGTTAACGAAACGTCAGCAGGAGAATAGTAAAGTACGTGGTATAGTTGTGATATCCTAAATGATACCAAACCACGATAATTTCAATGCTATGTACATTTAGGCGTACATTTACATTTACTATGTACACTGACAGTGCACTCCAATAGAAATTCATAGCCGGCTTGAATATTGAAAATTCTGTGCCCTAAATCTCGTTGAAAACAGCATAATGTTCGACAATTCTCGTCAGTCAAAGTCATCGGAATTCGCGTAGAAAAATGTAGCGTTTTCTTACTACGCTAAAGATTGGATAGACGTTTGTTTAAAGAGCTGTTCAAACAAGTCGATATGCCTTGCATAGATAAAGAAGATCTCATCTATTTTAGTTATGTCTGCTCTAATGATGATAAAACCGTAATTTAAAACATTATCATCACAATAACATCGGCTCTCGTGCACATAAATACGAGATTAGTGACGCAACTTCACTGACGACCGCTGGCTATAATTGGTGCAAGGGTTAACAGCTTTAGAAGATTAATTTGAGCAGGTGCAGAAGTCAAACGATGGTATGAGTTTAAACTTAATAACAACATCATTCTACGTAAATTACTCATTATTTGTTTATCTTTATCATTTCCGAACAAAATCGAGATCTTTAATTTTGCTTTAGGCAATAGAACGCCATTTGTTTAGATCTTCAATGCAATTCTGTGATATCGTATCGTATGTCTGGTGCTGTAACTCGCTTCGCTTATCAAAATCGAACGCTTTCTTTTCGGTTAACCATTTGTTTAAAGTTCGATACGTAAGTGTGATGATAATGGATCGGAATGCGATCAGGAGTTATGATCGCGGCACATTCATTAGAATTTCAAATTGCGTTGGTCTGATTAATTTACATGAGTTATTTCCTTGTTTTCTTCATATCTATTCTGATTATCGGTGATGTCCCATGTTTGTAATGATAGAACATTGTTTGTGGTGGGACGACGCCATTCAGGAATGGTTGCTGGGCCATGTAGGATGAAATGGCACCTGTCAATTCTGACTCAAAATCACGGGCCCCATAAGTGCCGCTAACAATAGGCAGCATAGAGGCAATGTAGGTGTGAACGGCTTAAGGGTGTCGAGGTGCTGCAGTTTCACTAAACACTACTCCCGGCTTATGCCTTTAACACTTCCATCCTTGGAGCGTTTCGCTCTTGCGCCTCCACCTCCGACCGGCCGGCTAAGACTTCCGGCGCGGTGGCCATCCGATGGCGGTCGTTCTCGTCGCACAGGTGGTCAGCGGAGGCCGAGGGGACTGGTAGCGACCTGTTCTAGCTTCATTTGCTGTTGGTTCTAGGGGGCCACAGGTTTCTCATCGCTGGTCGGTGACGAAGCACGGCGAGACAGGCAGCGGTGGTTGTAGGGCGTGCATTCGAGTCCGCTTGTGTAAATTACCGTTGTAAGTTTTGCCATGACATTTTGAATTGTTACGTATGTCGGATGTTTAAACAATGCTAAACCGGAGTAAATTTACAGTTTTGGTGGAACTGATGACTTTCTTCATTTATTCTTGAATATTATGCAAAAAAATGGATTTACTGTCGAGTATTATGGAGTTTTCTATGTAATGAAAGCGTAAAATATATTAAATGAAAAAATCTCAAAGAAATGCTCGTCTGTCAAAGGTGAAGACTTTTTTTTTATTTTTCTACTTTATTATTATTATTATAATCTTAAATGTCTTTCGGGCGATGAATGCGTCTATCTACCTTTTCAAAAATCTTAATGTTATACATATACTTAAATGCAGTACGCCAAGCCGAGTCGAAGCAACTTTCGCCTAAACTCATGAACAGCAGTCTCGTGTGTTCTCATCTCAAAGTGTTGCACCAACCTTGAAGCCAATTTTTATTCTTGTAACAGCTGCTCATAAATTCTTCTGACCTTTGTGATAATTTTATAGATGCATTGCAAGCATATTTCGGGGTACTTTTTGTTTATGAGTCAGCAGTATAAAGAGCCATTTACACTTAACAGTACCGTGGCATATGGCCGGACGGCGGCGCCCCGCCCGTCCCGAAGTGTAAACAGTAGTCCGATCGGTAGCCATACATTTTGTATGAATCCGTTCACAGGTGTACTGTCAGTCGCGTGAAAGTGCTGTTGAAATGATGACGACCTCAAGTGGTGCGGGTTTGATTCCCGCTGCTAGACAAATGTTTGCTTTGACTTAGAATTCAAGTGCAATTTGAAAATGCAAAGAGTTCCGAAGCGCATATCATTTGTCTTATTAGACAGGGTTATTTGAGAGGCTTGCGTCGCGGGTAATGAACCTGCCGTCCGATAATATTTTTACACCTCGTCTCTGCGTCGTCACTGATACGACACTGTTATGTGTGGATAGTTATTTTGTGTACTTTTAGGCATGATGAGTGAATTCACAAGATCGATGCGGTGACGTCATGTTTAATACTATAACTTCTTTAAATTGTGCGTTATAGTGTAACATACATTGTATGAAGAATTTCGTTTAATCTTGACTTAAGTACTTGTTTTGCATTTTGTGTAAGGGTGTCTGAGAATCTGGTCTCAGAGTTCTTAAATTTATTGTATTTTGGTACAACAATGTTTTACGAGACACGATGAAATGTGTGCCGTTAAAAGATAAAGGACCATTATAACGGCCGGACCAATAGACCCCCATAACTCGAAAGTTCATTTAATTTTACCATATTTATATAAATTGCAAGACGGGGTGATGACAGGTAGAGCAGGACAATTACTGAATGGTGGCCAGGGAGTGGTTTTAGAACCTTGTTCGCTTCGATATAACATTCAATCCATATAAAATAATTTAAAAATGTTTGAAAAAAAGAACCTTAATTCGTGAACGTTGTCAACAATAGATTTAAACTATCCCGGGATACACACAAACAAAGGTTATCGAGTATTAAGCCATAACATAATAATTATATAAAAACAATGCAAGTTTATAATATTGGAACATGACCTAAATACTACCATTTGAAATAGTGCCCCCCAATACTTACCATGCGATACACGATGACATATTTTTTTAAATCTGATGGGTAGTTTTTGGAGACTACCCTCCTACATACAAACTTACAAACCATAGTGTAGATAAACTCAGAGTTTATTGTGTCATAATTATATGGCAACACATGTCATATAATAGGTTGGGGAAAAAGTTTCTTCGCATTTTTTAAGAAAATTCAAAACATTTTTTAATATAGTTTATTTACATTTAACTAAAGTATGTAGGTACCATTTTGTTCGATAACTTTTTGCCATTTTGTAGGCAGGGACATGATCCCATTGCTATAAAAACTTTGGGGCTTCTGTTCAAAATACCGCGACAAGTGGTTTTGGCAGTCCTCTCGTGATGTTAACCTGACACTGCCTAAAGAATTCTGAAGAGACCGAAACAGGTGGAAATCTGAAGGTGCAAGGTCAGGACTATACGGCGGATGCATTAACACATCCCAGCCAAACTCTCTTAATTTTTGCTGAGTGGCTAAAGATGTGTGAGGTCAAAAATGGTCAAAAATTTCTTCAAAAATGGTTCGGTTTCATTACGTCGTAATAAAGAATCACAAATGAGAACACGGTTCATTAGGTTTCTTTCAGTGAGCTCGTGAGGTACCCAAATATCGAGCTTTTTTGTGTACCCAGTTTTTTTCAAATGCGCCAAAACTGTTTTGTGGTCAATTCCCAGTTCTTCAGCTACGTCGTAACTACTGATATGCCGATCTTGCTCCACTTTTTCAAAAATGGCATCCATTTTATCCGTAATAGGGCGACCAGAGCGACGTGCATCTTTGACATCAAAATTTCCGGATTGAAAACGCTTAAACCAAATTTGTGCTACTCTCACAGACACTGCACTAGGTCCATAAACATCGCAATTTTTTTTCGCGGCTTGCGTTGCATTTTTACCTTTTTTGTAGTAAAATTTTAAAATGTATCGAATTTCTTCATTAGATTCACTCATCTTAACAGTACGAAAAACAAATAAAAATCACACATTTTCCTAATTTGAATTTGGAATTATCTTCTTTAAAATTTAAACTTTTAATGATACCAAAACCAGCCAGATACAAATAGTATAGCCAAAGAGATTTTATTACAAGTTCATACATACAATAATGCGAAAAGACTTTTTCCCCAACCTAATATATGGCACATATATGGGCTACATATTATTATATGGCAACACAACGCTGATCTTCATGTATTGTAGAGCTAGTGACCAGCCCTAAAAAAAGATTAAGCAAGGTCTGTAAGACCTCTGACATTGCTTAATCTTTACCTAAGAACCGTTTCATGGCCGTTGAACTTAATTTACGTCTTCGAGTATGGACGATGACCGCGGGTGACGAGTGTTTTCAACACACTTGGACTACAAAATGATGGCGTTGAACCTGTTTTTATTATTGTAAAAGTGCTGTCTTGCGTTTCGTTTGCTTTGTATATCGGGTGTCTGTTCTACGTGTGAGTATTCAGACCAGACTTATGCAGACTAATCAGACCAGATATATTGGATGAAATATCATTGTCATGTAAACAACTAACTATTCATCGTAAAAGGAACACTGAATCTTTTCGCCACACTCTTTCTTCTAAACAACGGTCATAATGTATGTACAATTTATTTAATTCATTTTTGCACATAAAATAAGAGTGTACAAGAGGTGGGCTTAATGGTAAAAGCAATTACTACCTGACAACCTCAAAGGGATTCTAAAAGAAGTCGTCATCATCGTCATTAACACGCCTGTAGAAGTCCACTGCTGGACATAAGCTTACTCTTAAGAGTGCCAGGACGAACGATATCGTTCAACCTCTATCCACCGACTTCCCGCAACCTTCAAGATGTCATCGGTCCAGGTGGAGGGCCTTCTTCACACTGCGTCGTCCGGTTCGTGGTCGCCATTCTAGAATCTTTATTCTCTAGTGGTTGTCAGTTTTGCGAGCTTAATGACCTGACCATTGCCACTTCGAGAGCTTCGACTTGCTCAATCTAAGTGGTTCTACGGATTTCCTTGTTTAGGCTTGTATTGTGAAACTCTGAGCATAGCTTTATTATTTATTAATTCCTGCACATAATTCTAGTAATGTTCTCTCTAAATAAAGTTACAGATTTTTACCACACATATTTACGACAACTCTACGATAGAGTTGGAACTCAATTATTCACCTTAAACTCCCGAGGACCACAAAACAGGAAAACCATACATTAGTCATTCATTGATGACCGTTACAATTAATCATCTATTTAATCACGTTGAACTCTAGCTAACACAACAATAAACGTGTTTTTATATCGTTATAAGGTACCTTGTGACTCATTATAATTAGATGTTACAGTTTGTTCACTCAGCTCAAACCAGCTTCACCGTGACTCACGGTCCGGGAGCAAAGCAAATGAGCACGACTTCAGATGACCATCATAATTTGACCTCCGTAGCTATATCCGTAAAAAATCGGCCAAGTATTAGTCGGACTCGCGAGCTAAAGGTTCTGAACCACCTCAAAGTATAAAATAACATAAACGCAAAAAAAACACTCTAACTTTCTGTTACCAAGTTTTATGTATGAGTTTGGGTTTTGACTTGTAGTTTTTTTATCATTTGACATGATAATTGCTGTGGCAACACGTATTTTGCGAAAATTAGACCTGGCTAGTTAAAGAGACGGCTCTGTGACAGCAAGACATATAGACAGACGGACGACGCGAGGTATTTTTAATAATAGGATCTAGTTGGCACCCTTTGGGTACAGAACCCTAAAAACAGCTTCTTAAGTGAAGTGGCAAAGAAAAACTCACGATTTCGGATAATTAACTTCTAGAGACTTATAAAACTTCTTGTAACGAATGAAACTAGACTAGTGGCATACAAAAGTACTATTCACCAATTCATAGCTACATTGAATGGCTGACATAAACATCCTAAAAACAAGCATTAACCTGCATATCTTAAACCAAGAGTGATCGAGCTGATTGGATTAGCGATTTCTTTTGAGTAACGCTCTTTCGTTTTTATTGCTTTTTATCTAGAGATGGATTCCATCAGACGCTCCATGAGGTAAGAGCTCATTCAATTGATTAAATCGCGTGCAGTGACATCACAGTTTTCGACTGCTACATTTTTCGGTGACAACTCATCAAGCCCCTGGTTGAAAGAAGAGTTTTTGTTTTACTTGTCCTAAGCTACTATTTTTAGGCAGCGGCCGCACTGCATGCTCCTTGTTTCGGGTAAAGCGTCCAGCACATTGGTGGCTTGGTGTGGTGACCTTAAAGGCGACTTGCTTGGCGCCTTAAAATAATCAATACTCTTCGCGTATTTTGAGACATAATGTGAAACCAGACAGACAGTATATTCAGTAGCTTCGTTAAGCGGCAAGGCAGGAAATACATAGTGGCTTTAAGCGCGCAGTGTTCCGTAGATTACGTGTCCGTTCCGTAGATTAATATACGTTTGTTTTCTCTAGGCGTCTCGTAGTACCTGCGCGCCGCCGTGTTGTTACTCCCGTACATTTTTAAACAAAAATCACAAACTATTCACTACTGATTGCGGGAATCGCGCTTCTCCCCATTCGCTTACGTAGGAAACTTCAAGCGATATTTGTTATTTTCGTGCCGCATCGCATCGCGTTGAGTTCGCACACGTCGGTAGCCACGAAAGCGTGGCAGTGCGGCCGCGGCTTAATGGTGAGTGCGTGACGTGGCCATGACTGCGTGACGTGATGGTCTATGGTAAATGTTATACAATGCACGATGTTTTGACTTTTTTCAACAAAAGATCAGTTGTCATCGCCATTAATCAACTGGAGTAGTTCGCTTTAAAATTACCCTAAATTAGGATTCAAGTGCCTTTGATACGATTATGGTTCTAGTTTTTTTAAACGCCTGTAATTGTACAGCACAGCTGTTAAGAAAAAGAGACAACTATACTTGAAATATCACAATATTGATGCTATCCTTTGGCATGAAAATATTTGTTAACTAAGATACTATGCACTAAACGATATATATAGTTGGGCGTGAAAGAGCGTGTGATTATCATAGAAATCTTTATATCAGTAAGCCACGTCTCAGTATTAAGATACACAAAGGTGTAGCTTAGTGCAGACGGGCATTAATCTGTTGTATAATGCCATCCTCAATTCTTATGTAAGCTATTCCTCTTGCAGAGTTCAAAAAGGACTGGTCAGACCACGCCCTCTGGTGGCCCACCCGCAACAAATGGCTCTCCCGACCCAAGCACACCCTGGACCAGTACGGAGTCCACGCGGACGCGGCGCTCCACTTCACACCGATGCACAAACCCTTGAGGATCCAGCTGCCGGACCTCAGATACATTGACTGCAAGATAGACTTCTCCATCGACACTTTCAGCGCTGTTGTAAATCTTTGCAAAAGCCTTGGTTAGTCAATGATTTATTCCACTCTACTTCAGACCGATATTTGGCACTATCCCCAATACCACATTTTTTATAGTATCTTTACTACTTCACTTACCGCCTTTATAAAGGAAGCTAAATGCTAACTCCTACTCGTATCAGTTTTATTAGCAGTTCCAGCAAATGTTATATGTCTCGTAAAAGTTAAGCTTTAGTGCCTCTTCATACTTATACTTGAAGCCATTGTAATCTCTGAATCAGCTAGTAACATGAAGAAACTATTTCATCTTTATTAGTTTGTTTACAACTGTCTCGAAACGTAGAGCTAAAGTTACCGAGTTGAAGTGGCAATGTGCAGGCGAACTGAGAACTGCTGGGGAATGAAGGTCCTTGGATGCGGACCTCGAGCCAGACGACGCAGGGTACTTTAAAGATTGCAGGAAGTGAGTGGATAGAGGTGGCTCAAGATCGGCCGTCATGAATCTGTGGATGAGGCCTATGTCTATAAGTGGCCTTCTATAGGCTGATGTTGATGATATCTAAACGACTCTGACATACAAAGCTAATAATGCTTTCTAGTGTAACACATAAAACTGGGAATAAAACAACTGATCGTCAAAAAAAAAACAAACACGCTCGCGTCTGTCTTTCCCATGGTGGACATCATCAGATACAAACTTAGTGAGTAGATCTTTGAGGATACCAAGTTGAGGATAGTCAGAGGTCAACGTAAGGAGCATTAACTCAGAGACTCAGACTTCCAGAAAACCGCTTAGCCCGAAACATTCCAACCAGCTTTTATCTGTGTATCTACTCAATATACAACAACCGCAAGGCTTGAAAAAATGGTAAGTCATACTAAAATATTGCATTATCTCCACCAGGTATAAGACACCCTGAAGAACTCTCACTATGCTATCCACTGGAGCAAGCTCACCTCAAACAAAACTATCAGAACCTCAAAGAAGCTAAGCGGATAAAACCGAATCAGGGTCCAGACACTAACACGTTCATAGGGGCTACAAGGGGATCTTCAAACAGCTTGGACAAGTCGAATGGATGTCCAGCTACGCCACCTCCTCCTAGGTCTCTGTCTGCTACTCCTGTGGCTCAACAGGTTAGTCTTATATTCATTTCAGAAAAAACTTTGCCAAAACAAATGTCTGGTCAATGTGATATTTGAACCGTAAAAGAACGCACTTAAGAAAAAAACTTTTCCACCACTGTCTAGTCATTTCTTTTATCTCATAGTAATATAAAATAGCTTAGTAATTAATCTTTTAAGCCTTTCCTATGGATATTCAGCAGACATGCTTCGAAAAAAGTCTACTGCATGTACTACAGACTAGATCGCCACTTTGTTAGTCCCTGCTGTGTCATCAAGGCAAAAGACGGACAGTGTCTTCTATCCATATAGATCTATGTGCAAGATTATAATGTAGTTATTGTTGATAGAAGTTTAGCAGACTTCTGGGTAACGCAACTGCTTGTATAAGAATATTGCATCCTGTGTTTGCTTGAGCGATGTTTTCGTTCTGTTTCTATTATGATTTATAGCACGCACGTTCAGTGCAACGTTACTAGACTGGAATTGTGTAAACATATGAAACTAAATGCGATTTATTTGCAAGTGCAAGTAACGATGTTTCACAGAAGTAAACAGGACGCGTTTTGATGATTTTAAGAATGGATTGTTCAGTCTGTCAGACATATCGGTTCCTTTCATACCACAAAAAAGCAAAGCCCTCAATAGCAGAAATGTCCAACTGCTAAGTTCCGGTTTGAAGGGTATGGGTGCCGTACGTCTTAGTGTCGGCAACGCGCGTGTAATACCTCTGGTTGTTTTCTGTTGCAAGCATCCATAGGTTACTATAACTGCTTAGGTAGGCCGTAAGCTAGGTTGCAAAATTAGTTATATAAAAAACTAACAGAACCATGCTTGGCATTGTGTCTGAAACGTACTTCCTAGTTATAAACAATCCGAAAGTATGGATGTTTGTTATAATTTCGTATCGGCTGAACCGATTTGGAATATAAGTTCGTGACTATAATAATACATACTAGCATCAATACACGAACATCTAAGATAACAATTTTGTCGACGAAAGAGCAGACAAACAATATTTCTTTGTAACGGAAAGAGTAACAGAAGTAGTGTCTTCTCTTTCGTAGACAAAACAGTTGTCTTTGTATTCATGCTACTGCTTAACACAGAGACTTTTAAGTCATATTCATGAAGAATTATCAATCTCCAGAACGGAACTCTTCGCCGATATGGAAACCAGATCTACAGCACACAGAGTGATGGGTCGAGCGATGGCGGGTACTGCGGTACCCCACCTCGTGCCGTGTCCATGGATGCCTTGGACTCGCTCGCTGAGCTCTCGCTGGCTGACTCTCCACTAAAGCTAGATAGTCAATCAAAGGAGTCCCTGCTTACTCCCAAGTCGCTGATGGAACGCGCAAGAATGAATGTTGGGTAAGTTTCGTTTAAAGGGCTGAAGATGAAAATACGCGTTACTAATTATTATTTTTTACCAAATTCGGTTTAGTTTGTGGTCGAAAAACATATTTTAGGATTCATTATGATGATATATAATAATAATAATGCTGGACATTTTTCACACAGTATCAAATAAATATTTTTTAAGGATTAAAAAATATTTTTTTAAATCAGTTTTATTTACTAGGTTAACGAAAACAACTTAACCGGTACAACACCTTACTAAGTAGTATCATCTAGCCCCAAACTGAGCTGAGCTTGCATTATGGGAACTACATGACTGATATACTACTTGTATACTTTTTTTTTGTAAATATTTCATATTATACATATATATGTAATATCATATATAGCGGCGATGGGCTTGCAACCTGTCACGTGGAATGATTACTACTTGCAAAACGCGGGCATGTACCAAATGTAATGTTAGGACGTGCCTCTGACTACCCCCTACTTGGTGTCCTCAATAGATCTACTCACTGAGTATGTATCTGAGGATGTCCACCATGGGGAAGACAGTCGTGAGCGTGTTTGTTTTGTTTTTGTTTTATGTAATATCATACCAAGAATGTAATAGTTTCCAAACACGATTATTCGTGATTCAATGATCTTGCATTTAAAATTTGTACGCCTACTTTTTGATTTGCTTGTTAATTCGCCAGCTGTCTGTCTCTTAAGTATCTCGTCTGTTGTTGCTAGCTTCTTATGCTTCATGTTTACACAGCTGAGGCTCAGGGCCATTACCTACCGATCAGTGCGAGTGAAAGCAATATACCATGGATCGAGTCTTGAGTATTGTATTGGTAAAGTGCCGTCAAAACACTTCACTTCAGTAGACAGACAATGAATGCTATGCCGACTGCGCCAGTCGACCTCTGTGGCGCAGTGGGCGAAGGTCCGCTTGAGTCGGTAGGTTGCGGGTTCGATTCCCGCCACGGGACAAATGTTGGTATGTTCTACAAATATTTGGGTCGGGTCTATGCATAATATGTATGTATTTATAAAAAAGTATATAAGTAGTATATCAGTCATGTAGTTACCATGACACAAGCTCTGATTACTTTGGGGCTAGATGATGGTGTGGGAGTGCCCAACATTATTATTATTATTATAATAATAAAATCTCGCTAGGCACGCGGGCGCTTTACCAATTTAGCCGCGAGAAACGTTACTAGGCTTGTCGCAATTCTTGCGATGTTTGGTTTTAAGAACCAAATAACCAGATCTGAAGATGGTTAAAAAAATTGAATCCTCAATTTTTTTTCAACAGATGGTTGGATTCTTCATTATCCATCATGGAACAGTACGTCCGCGAATGGGACACTCTCCAGCTCCGCTTCAAGTTCTACTCGTTCTTCGACCTGACTCCGCGCCCTCAGGATGCATCGCGTCTCAACCAGCTGTACCAGCAAGCGCGCTGGCAGATTCTCAATCAGGAGGTCCATTGCACTGAGGAGGAAATGCTGCTGTTCGCTGCACTTCAGGTGAGATCATTGCAGAATCGGTATCATTGCAACGCTCTTCTTTGTGGCTTGCTTCGCTCGCACATTTGTCTTGTAGGCTCTTATCGCAGAACGAAATGCTAAAGTCAAGTAAATCTTGCTATTTCGTTGGCGCTCGACTGCTATGTTTAATTTGTTTACTGTATCCCTAGGCTTATTTTTTATTTTATTTTTATTTTATGTTTGTTGTAAGGATATAATAGTTTGTTTAAAATCGTATTTCTCGTTTTAAGTGTTCGTTCTGAGTGTTTGTGTATAATTATTCTGACCTGTGTCAAAATGTCCGTGAGGACAACACTGGTCTCAGCTGAAAACCAGCGCTGCGGCATGCCAACAGGCCACATGCTGAGATGAAGGCCGATTCACCTTATTCTTATGTAAACATTATTTGTAAGTGGTAGTCTATCTATCTAAGTATATATTTTTCTTTCATATGAACGCTGTCTTACATTATTTTTTATATAACGGTTACATTATTTTTTTATCATATCATGATCGTTATAGAAACGTCAGCTTAAAAACTACGTGGATTTACGCCAATTCCTAGCGCTCGACCCAAAAGAATCAGGCAACAGACTCTGCTTGTTTTTTTTTATGGTCCTTCATTCAGGTGTGGTGCCAATCGAACAAGGTGAACGCATTTAACTAACTGGGAATGTGATCAAAATACAACAACCAGTAATAATATTAATAATAATGCTGGACATATTCACACAGCATCATCTAGCCAAAGTAAGCAGAGCTTGTGCTATGGGAACTACATAACAGATATATTACTTACACACTTTTTTTTGGAAGTACATACATAATAGTATTTAGAAAACACTCAGATCGCCAGACAAATATTTGCATATAGGTACAAACATTTTTCGTCGGCGGGAATCGGACCCGCAACCTTCTGCGTCTCAGGCGAGCCTTCGCCCACTGCGCTACAGAGGTCGTCAGTGACGACCTCTGTATAACGAAAGTATCCTATCCGCAGCTCCAAATTGAGCTGCAAACCTTGGCGGGAGGCAGCGTCGACGGGGCCGACGGTTCCGGGACGCACACCACCTCGTCCATGGCGCCGGAGGACGAGATAGACGCGGCCCTGTCTGAGCTGCAGCAGCAGCTAGAAGGCGGACCCCCCGCCAGGCCTGACATCACGCATGTACCGGAATTGGCCGGCTATTTGAAATACCTCAGGTCAGTCTATTTTCTATAGGCTAATTCTTTCCCAGTATTTTCCAATGTTTGTGTTTTTTGGGTTAATTTTTTTTTTCTAATTTGGTCTATGGACTATAGTTTGTAACTGGATAAGAAGTTGTTAAAATGATGAGATACAGTAAAGCAACAATATATTTAACGAAAATAAAAATGAATGAAAATACTTTATTGTAAACCATAAGAAAAACAGTTATAACTTATTATATAAATTAAAACTAAAAAGCTTTAAGTACAATGGGCGGTCTTTTCGCTTAGATTAAGGTATACATTTAGAACCCCATTCATTTAGTTTTTGAAGATAAGTGTAAATATATAAACAAAAACTAATATAAAGACCCTGAACATCTTTATAAGAGGGATAAGTATTTATAAAAAGAAAAAAAAGGGTTGACTTTTGATTTCGACTATTTAGATTCTAAATCGTTGTAATCAAGTCAATAGGTTTTTATTAATTGAAATCACAAGAAATTACAACTTATAGTAAATTAAAACTTGAACTTGAATCAACTGTAACTTGAAATTACTGCACATGAGACTTTCCCTTGTTATGTCTCTGGGTCGGCAACGCGCTAGTGTTACATGCGTCTCTAGGTTACGGTAACAGCTTACCAACCACAGCTTAAGTGCGGCCTTGCCTAGAAGAATCAGGCATTATATGGTATCCTTTAAGAGTGTTTTTGTTTTCCACTTAAAATCAGCCACTTAAATCATAAAATCAGCACATTGTCACTATAATTTTCTTTTTACATCATAATACACTTTAATCATTATTTATTTTTTTACTGCATACTCGTGTTTTATGTAATTTTATAGCTTCATAACCAATGTGTTATATATTTTTCTTCCATCATCCGGTCGGAGCTCAGCAAATGTAACAACGAAATCTGCTATTTCGCGTAAGACTCTCAGATTACCCCGGAATATGTATTTATCCAATGTTATTTCTAAACTAGTTCACTAACCACCGTATTATGTACTTATATGTATGTAACTACTGCTGAATACTGAAACGTAGAATCATATGACTTAATGAGAATTACAGCTTTGTACATATCGAGACGACCTCGATATATATTTAGCTCGACCATATAATAGTAATTTAAATGTTGATCACAATAGGCCTAACGTCCGCAGTGATACCAAAGCCACTAAAAGATAATTAAAAAAAAAAATGTTTGCCTTGCATTTGTTCATCTCTATGGAGAACACGGTTGGTAATGTGTACTCCATTTGCAAAGAGGAAGATCTTTCCACCGAGCAGATCCATCTGATCCAATTGCTCGGGGTTCTAAGGACCGACAGTTGTTCGTCGGAGGTATTATATATGTTCAAGTTGCGTGAAAATTTCGCTTGCGCGATCTAGACACTTCGATGCAGCGCCATCTGTGTATTGACTGTGGTAGCTCTTCGTTGATGCGATGTAACTTAGCTCAATCATGTGGTGAGAGATGTCGCTAGATCTCTATATAATATTTTTTAGTGAAACGCAATCTGGGCTTCCGCGATACTGAGACCTAGTGAGAACTTAGTCACATACTATTTTTGGAAATAAAGTATTTTGTATTTGCCCTCGATGTCCAAGCTATAAAAGCTTGCTGCGACGCAAGAGTCAGGTTCGATTCCCGTAACGGGACAATTGTTTGCATGTTCTGCAGATATTTGTTCCGGGTCTGTGTGTTGTGATATCTGGGTGTATAGTTCCTGATACCAATGATACAGGGAATCCTAGTGTGGAGGCAGGAATAAAATAATTTAAATAAATAATGCTGGACATTTTCACACAGCATCATCTAGCCCTAAAGTAAGCAGAGCTTGTGTTATGGGCACTACTATACTACACATATACTTTATTTTTGTAAATACATACATAATAAACATAGAAAACAGCCGTACCTCCACCAGACACTAAGAATATGTCTGTCTGTATGTTGTTTGTTTATTCATATAGTACCATCTTTATCCAACTATACTTATTTTTTTATTAGCGTTTCAGTATTTGGCCGTACATACATGTAATTAATGGTTAGTTAGTACACAGTAGACAATTTCCTTCCTACATAACTAATTGCGCTAAACGGCTAACTTTAGCGCAGCCTAGTGATTGGTTTCGGTTCTACTGTATTTTGTTAAATGGTTAACATTAATAACATCGCAATGTAAGTACCTACCTATCGTTGTTCAATGTAGTTCTCCAACACTATCACTACCTACCTCTAGTTAAAAAAACATAAGGCTCAATTCTCGTAATAAAATAATTACTAAAAGTTCCGACCTAGTCACGATCTCATAAACATCAAAACCGGTATTCTGCTTATGAGTATTTGTTAATTCAGCCGTTTATAATAACGCCAAAACTGTTATTTAAATTTGACTGATAGTTGAATGAAAAGATATTAAATCGAGGCATTATACAATTATTTCGGAACTGGGCCTTTGTGTATCCACGTAACATGAACGTACCTTAATAATAATGCATATTGTTCGTATTGAAAACAATAATTCAACTTGGTAATCTTGATATCAATTTATGAAAGTAATAAATTCACCCACTCATTCCTTTGTATACTTTATTTGACCTCAAACCACAGTTGTATTACCACATTATACTTTATGCTGTAAATAAGCATAAATCGTTTGTGTATTGTAAAAATAATAAACTAAATATCTCATTGTAGAGCGGATATATTATTGACGATTTCAAGATGCTCTTAATGTTTATTGAAATAAATAATGTTAAAATTGATTTAAGTTGACCTAAAGCACAGCTAATATAATACTAGCATAAAGTTAAATATATTTACTAGAAGATTTCTTCAATGAAGAAGTTTGAAAAGGAGAAAAGAGGTCTTTGACGGTATTGTTTTTTTCCACACTTGCACACTTCAAAATGTTTAATATTATGCGTGAAGTCTCCATCACGATTTTTTATTAAAGAACAACTTGAAATCCAAACCCAGTAATAAGTATGTAATATATTCTTGTACCTTCAATATTTTACCACGCATGTCTCTAAAAGGGTTAGCAGAAGGATTTTTTGCGCTAGAGTGACATATTTTTTTTTATTGGACGTAATAAAATAATACAGATTGAAAATGAATCCAAAGACTATGACTAGTAAAAACGTATTTCAGGAGCCAATGGCTTCTCCTCTTAAAAGTTCTAAGTATTATGTCGTACTTAGAGTAAGTTAGAGCTAAATTGTGTGTTCAAAAAGTAACATTGTTATTTTCCACAGACCAAAACGTTTAACGCTGAAGTCTTATAAAAAGGCATGGATCTCCTGCCGCGACGGAGTCCTACGTATTCATTCATCACAGGACGCGGCCGCCAGGGGCGAAGCGCCTTCCTACTCCGTAGAGCTGAGAGGGGCGGAGGTAAATATTCACCGTTACGTTTTTAACTGTAATACAAAGTTATTTTTTTTTAAATCAAATTTTTCACCTTATGCAGAACTTAATGTTTTATCCGACCTCGATGTAATACAACCGAATGGTGACCCTGACATAATTTAACTGAATTTAACATCGACGTGAAATAATGTTTCATGAGCCTCCAACGTGAGTCTGGGGGTCACCTATTTGATGACTTATGTGACGTGATATAAATAAATTGATCACCCGACGTAAAGTCATGTTTAATTTGACGTAATTAACCGAATTGTTTCATGTCACCCCAAAGTGATGTGATCAAATTGGTGATCCCGACGTGATGTAACGTTACAGGTGACCCCTGACGCGCATCCCGCATCCGGCCGGTACAGCATCAAGCTGGAGATACCCGCTGAAGACGCCATGCATGAGATGTGGCTCAAATGCGAAAACGTAAGTTTACGACGATTACTTTCTATATTAAGTTGTTTAAAAAGTTTACTTACTCCTTATCCTACTACTATTATAAACGCGAAAGTTTGTGTGGATAGATGTTTGTTACTCTTTCACTCAAAAACGACTGAACGGATTTTAATGAAACTTTACAGTAATATAGCTTATACATCAGACTAACACATAGGCTACTTTTTATCTTCGCGGGAGAGGCCGTTTGGGCAGAAGCTAGTATTTTATAACTCATGCTTTAAATCAGGCTCATATGAGGCGAGCTTATTCCAAACTAGAATACGTGTTGTTGTTGTATTCTGTACCTTTGTTTTGATCAAAAGTGGTTTCGCTGCATAATACTAGATGTCCTAAGCAGCTAATTGCCATCAAACAGTCGAGTGCGCCACTCCGCCGTTAGACGACGCGTTAACTAGCCTCTGCCCACGGCCTCGCCCGCCTGGTCCCGGGATAAAAAGTAGCCTATGTGTTATTCTGATGTATAAGCTATATTACTGTAAAGTTTCATCAAAATCCGTTCTGTAGTTTTTGCGTGAAAGAGTAACAAACATCTATCCATCCTCACAAACTTTCACGCTCGTAATAGTAGCAGGATATTTCTAACACATGCCGCTCCTTATCATACATAGTTGTTTTGTTTCATAATACTAGATGTCGTAAGCAGGTTATTTAGATTGACGGTCCACAATCGAGTGCGCCACTCCGCCGTTAGATGACGCCACTGGAGCGTAGCATAGCCGCGCAGTAGGCGAAGGCCCGCCTGAGACGTAGAAGGTTGCGCGTTCGATTCCCGCCGCGTCACAAATGTTTATATCTGCGAATATATGTATCGGGTCTGGGTGTTTTATAATATGTATGTATTTACAAAAAAATGTTTGTTTATTAGTTAGTATTCATGTAGTTCCCATAACACAAGCTCTGCTTACTTTGGGGCTAGATGATGCTGTGTGAAAAATGTCCAGCATTATTGTTTTTGAATGAAATGGGCATCCGCTGTTGCAGGAGGATCAGTACGCGGAGTGGGTGTCCGCCTGCCGGCTGGGGTCCCGCGGCCGCTCGCTCGCGGACGCCGCGTTCCAGACGGAGGCGAGCAACGTGCGCGCGCTGCTCGCGCTGCAGCGCCCGCAGCCGCACGCGGCCACGCCCACGCGCACCGTGCCCCACCTCGACCACCTCGCGCCCGACCACTACCTCGCGCCCAGGTTCCTCAAGAAACTCAAGGGCAAGGTGAGACCATGCAAGCTTGCGGTATCAAGCTATAGGCGTATGCGTGTCTAGACTGCTAGTTTATAACATACTACCCCTAAAAAGGTTCCAATCAAATATTTTTTTTTTTTAAATAATTATGTCTTTTCAAATTTGGAATTTATTAACTATATCTTTTCTTTATATTAAGGTTCTAAACTTACTGTACCTAAAAATATTCCAATTAAAAAACCTTAAGAATTTATTCAAA
The DNA here is from genome assembly GCA_961405105.1 of Perizoma affinitatum. Taxonomy (NCBI): domain Eukaryota; kingdom Metazoa; phylum Arthropoda; class Insecta; order Lepidoptera; family Geometridae; genus Perizoma; species Perizoma affinitatum. The sequence goes on along the minus strand of OY560205.1, from coordinate 7,679,416 downwards.
ATTAATTATCTTTAAATTAAGTTTCTAACAAACTGCACCTAAAAGATTCCAATCTAATAAAGGCAGTATGGTCGTCTGATATTTGTTATGTCGCCTTCACGTAGTATTAGTTTACTCAGAGGTGCACGATCCGCGGGTGCTGATGTTTGTCGGTTTGTACGTGCCGGACAACTAAGTGGGCGCGCGGCGTCTGCCGCAACAGTCTGTGTGAATCCGATGATATGGATATATTTCACAATAGTTTGGTGAAATTCACAAATGCTGCTACACAGCATATTATATATACTTTGTTGATTACATCGTCGCTTAGGTGCCCCTTACTGTTAAGACAGTGTGAATGTATTTTAAAATAAATAAATACTTATGGCAAATCCGAATGAAGAAGAATGTAGTTCAACTCGTTTATAAGCCATTGGACCGTGTTAAAACTTCTAATATCACTTTTTCAGTTCACCCAGCGAGTGCTAGAGAGCCACGCGAACGTGAAGGACCTGCCGCTACTAGAAGCGAAACTGCAGTACATCAAGAGCTGGCAGAACCTGCCGGACTACGGGCAGACCCTGTTCGTGGTCAGGTTCATGGGCCACAGGAAGGACGAGATCATCAGCATTGCGAACAACAGGATCATGCGGCTGGACCCGCACACCGGCGATCACATCAAAACGTGGCGGTTTAGTACTATGAAGGTTGGTTATATATTATTTATTATGTACTTATATACTTACTTATAATAAAGCTGAAGTGTTTGTTTGCTTGAACTTGAACGCAGTCGGATTTGTAATATTCCGAAAATATTTTTATTCTTGAGGAAGGTTTAACATCACGCTACGACCATTAGAAGCCGAGCAAAAAGTCGGGAAGAATGCTAAGCGAAAACGAAGTAATAGCGCGGGCGGGAGATACGACGCGGTGGGTCGGGGGGTTATGATAAGTTAATGTATAGTTTTTGAAACAAATATTAATAAGATAACTACTTATAAGTAAAACTAATAATAATAAGTGCTCGTAGACACATTAATAAATACATATACAATAAATATACAAAGTATGTACTTCGGTTGCACCCAGCGTCTATAGATCTCCGTTGTGTCAATCTATCCGACAGACTAGATATAATATTGTTTTTACACCTGCCAATCCTAGACATGAATTTAGCGATGCGGTTCATCTGAATAGCATTAAAAGAATCAACGCGCGCCTCCAAGTACATATAGGAGGATAACCGTCTAGTAATAATAACTGCCTAAAGATAGTATTATAGACAAGTTTAATGCCATTATGCGCTTAATGCGTGTAGTTGGTCCAAAATTGCCACTTTCAAAATGTCTGAAAGAACGATCTAAATATTGTCAATAATGCCACACGCATCTTACTAATACATCTACATAGACAGTTCAAAGTCGCACCAAAAAGGTGCCAGCTCTGCATAATGCTAGGTAGGCTACCTACTAAGCGCTGGTATTTTGCTGACCCTACGCAGTGACGTCACAGACGCCAGAACCAAACATTACTCTCAATCATTAAGCCAGTATTATAAATTGATACTGACGACCTCTGTGGCGCAGCGGGCGAAGGACCGCCTGAGACGCAAAAGGTTGCAGCTCCGATTCCCGCCGAGGGACAAAGGTTCGTATGAACTGCCAATATTTGTCTCGGGTCTGGGTATTTTCTATGTACGATATGTATGTATTTACAAAAAAATGTATATAAGTAGTATATCAGTCATGTAGCTCCCATATTACAATCTCTGCTTAGTTTGGGTTATTTTTAAACTGTATTTAAAAGAATTACTTACAATATCTCTACATCTTTATGATGCAAAGTAGCGATCCATGAATTTGATTATACCATCTTAACTTATCTTCAATTTCAGGCATGGAACGTGAACTGGGAAATCAAACATATGATGGTCCAGTTCGAGGAAGGCAACATCATATTCTCCGTACAATCGGCGGACTGCAAGGTGGTGCACGAATTCATTGGCGGTTACATATTCCTCTCGATGAGATCCAAAGATGCAAATCAAACGCTGGACGAGGAGATGTTCCATAAGCTAACGGGTGGCTGGACGTAGATCTTATAGCAAGTTTAAGTTATTTACACATCGAAAGGTATTGACACCGTAGACAGCGATGTTTGCATTGCTGTGTTTCGATGTGAAGGGCATGGGTGCCAGTGGAATAACAGGCACAGACTTTTCAGTTTTTCCTCCACGGTAGGCAACGCATCAGCAATGCGGTGTTGCTGATGTGGGACGTACGTTGCTTGCCTTCAATATCATTAAAAAAAAATACATAGCTGACCCTATGTTACTGTCAAGATCATGACGCGTCTAACGATACCGCATTATACAATAAGACTAGTTCGGCAGTTGAGCAATAGGAGTTACCATCGAGGTTGATTCGAAGCTTTTTCGCCCCAACTATGAAATACTATTTTATTGAGTGTTTACTATGAAAATCATGAAATTTCTAGAGCAAAATTATATTTTCTGTCGTGTTTTGATGAAAAATGCCTAATTCTATCTTTGATGTATAAATCACTTAGAATGTATGTGTTTTTGAATTCTGGACTGTACTCAAAGGCACCAAGGATGAGTCATTTTAATGAATATAAGAGTAGGTACTGTTTTCTTATGATGGTATTCCACCCACTTCAAGTCTAATTCAGTGAAGATTTTCTCTTAGGACAAAATATTCCAAAAATTGTTATGAAATTTAATACGAAATGTGCCTCGAATATTTTGTAAGTAAATGTACTTTAATTCAAGAAAACAAAGATTATTGTATTTTTTATGGCAAGATATTCTTTTTAATCATTGACAAGTGATTATATCACTGTCCAAAATATAAAACTCCACTAAAGGCGCTGCCTGGTGCCACCTAGTAAGCTTAAGGGTACTAACCGGCGTGCCACAGATAACCTCTCGGATAATTTGTATGATTTTTTTTTTTTAATTCGTAAATAATGTAATTTTGTAAGCGCCATCTGAAATAATTTTTGAAGAAATTTCAGAGGATGCTACAAAAAGCACTAATCACAAATAAAAAATGCTTCCATAGATTTCTACATCACCTGTTGTAGTTAAGGGAAAATGCGAAGGATAATTTTTTTTTTTTTAACTGTTAATATTTTATGTTATCGCCCTGGATTTATATGGTCCTGAACCGTGAACCGATCACTCATCCGAAAAGCACATATTTTGTATTTCAAAACGGATGCTTGTATAAGCAGCGTTCTAATTGAAATGAGCGTCTAAACTTTGCTATATTGGTCAAGGTTATTGCTTTGATGCGAGGGCCATAGGCCGCGGACACGGATTGTGTAGTTATAAATTATAATATATTATTACAATAACTAAAGCTCCTCTGTGAAGTGCCATTACATATTTTGGTGCTTTAACAAATGAAATAGAATTAAAATATGAATATAAATAAAAAAAACGATAGAAATATTGAGTGGCCTTAAATAAGAGATTAATATTTTATTCATTGTAAATAACATTTTGATAGAATGTAATTGTAAGTTATTTTAATACACCAGTGTCAAGGAGCAGATCACGTATGTATACCTAAAATCAAAAACTGTATTTTAATGTTGACTACTAGTCTAGTTTGAGATCGCATAAAATGCTGTCACATTATTTTAGTATAATTAGTACGAGTATTAACAATTTGCCTTATTTTTACTTTAATTATTGTACAAATTGTATGTACACAATTTAATTAAGTTTGTAAATGAATGTTTATAATAAAGGTCAATTGATAACCAATTTCTTGTTTAATTTGTTTAATCTCTCATTTTTTACATTACATAGAATGTAAGGAATAGCAAAACTTTGTCTGCCAAGTTGTGTCTAACTGAACTAATATTTGGGATGGCACAACTAGTTACTGATAGGTCCGTGAGAAACACCTGATAATTTGTGGGTGGCCAAGCTTTCCTCCGGAACCCTGAAACACTGATTGTTATTCTATCATTCTCGTCCCAAACACACAAATGTTACCAAAACTCCTAGGTATTCGGGTATTACCCGTTGTTGATCTGTGCTGTGACGGGTACTCTGTCTAGCCAATAGGCCTGGTTGTTTTTTGATCCGTTGAGCTAGTTCAACTTCAACTTCTTAATTATGGCTTCTGCGGCTAGTTCTCACAATTCTGCCAGTGTCCGTTAGATCCATGATACATTCATGAACAATACAGAGGATGTGAAGATAAGAATATGGTCAGTGGAATTATAGAAAGTCAACCAGAATTTTGAAACCAATTCTAAATTTCTAGTTATGTCAATCTTCTCGTGTGCCTGCTCTTGTCGCTTATGGATCAGACGGATCCGGGGTTAAAGGAAGCTTACGGGACGGCGTGCCTCGTTTAAGCTCGACAATAACTTCTCATACGTGGGATCTTATTGTTGTGCAACTAATAGACTGACAGTGGGCCCCTCCGCGTGTTCCTATGAGCAGCATGGGGACATCCCACTGTGGATGGGGCAATCATAGTGGGCTCGTGGAGGAGCACCATGGGAGGGCCGGGGCAGTGTTGATGCTTCGGTGGACTTGCGCGTCCCATTGATCTTCAAGGTTATGCCGGCTGGTATACCCATACCGGACAGGCATGGAGGGAGAGATCCGGACAGGGTAAATGTGCCCTTTTCTGGCGCACAATGGAGGGAGGAGGAAAAAAAAATGGCAGTAGAATGAAGAACGTAATTTATTCGAAGTTGGCAATAAAAAATAAATGTGACACTGGCGTTTCATAATTTTAGACATTCGATTTTGATAACTGGTCGGTAACTGTTTGGTAACTGGTTTATTTCTTATGTAGAATGCTGCAGAAGCCATAATTAAGTAGTTGAAGTTGACACGTGCTCAAAACGGTGAAGGAAAACATCGTGAGGAAACCGGCATGCCCTAGAACCAAAAATTCGAAGGCATGTGCCAACAGTTAGTGTTCCAATAAGCGGCGATGGGCCTGCAACCTGTCACGTGGAATGCTTACTACTTGCAAAACGCGGGCATATACCAAATGTAATGTTTGGACGTGCCTCTGACTACCCCGTACTTGGTATCCTCAAAGATCTACTCACTGATTATGTATCTGAGGATGTCCACCATGATAAAAACAAAGGTTTTGTTTTTTTGAAGTTGACATTGTTTCAGACATAACTTTGACAGAAAGATAAAGAAACCAAAATAAAAAGTGAATGACGAAAAACATTAAAAAATTGGAAATTTATTAGTTTAATTTCGTACATAATTCAAGCACAATCCAAGCCCATTACTTTATACAGCTGTAAGTTTTACTTTCTAATTCATACTTACACTAAAATGGCTCTAAGTTACATTCGCCAAATCGCCCGGACAGCCTACACGGTTGGAGCGAAAGCTTCGAATATTCCAAATACTCAAAGACAGTTATGTACCAGCGAGCCTCTACAGCTAGGTATGATCCCTATCGTCGTGGAGCAAACGGGAAGAGGCGAGCGAGCTTACGACATTTACTCCAGACTTCTACGCGAACGAATTATCTGTCTCATGGGTCCGATCAATGACGAAATCAGCTCCTTAGTTGTCGCTCAACTGCTTTTCCTCCAGTCTGAATCTAGCAAAAAACCTGTGCATTTATACATCAACTCTCCCGGCGGGAATGTCACTGCTGGGCTCGGTATTTATGACACTATGCAGTACATAACTCCGCCTGTCGCTACGTGGTGTGTCGGACAAGCGTGTAGTATGGGGTCGTTGCTCCTTGCGGCTGGAGCTCCAGGAATGAGGCATGCGCTTCCTAATTCTCGGATAATGATCCATCAGCCATCAGGAGGTGTGAGAGGTCAGGCTACGGATATACAGATCCAGGCAGAAGAGATCTTAAAGCTCAAAGCTCAGATTAATAATCTGTATGTAAAGCATACAGGACTGGCTATGGAGAAGGTCCAGACATCAATGGAGCGGGATTATTTTATGTCTCCAATAGAAGCAAAGACTTTTGGTTTGATTGACAATGTGCTGGAACACCCACCTTCTCATGCTATGGAGAAGGAATGCGCCGCAGCCAGCAGTTCCAGTACTAATACAAGCAGTAATTAATCTATTAAAATATTTAAGTGGCTATTCTCATTGTTATTGTATAGACAATAAATTATATTTTTACAGTTTATTTATTATTTAAATGAGAAAAAAATCATGAAACCAGTTTTTTTCTGATGGTTCATCTATAATCACTTGGCTATATAAGCATATTTGTCTGTGATCTGCAGTTGACAAGGTTTTCATAGTAAATAATAATTATTCAAACATTTTTGAGAATAAACTGTAATTTGTCTTGATTTAAGTATTAGACTAATAGTAGGTATGTCAATATTATGATTTAAAAATTGAATCTTCCAGTGTTGCAGTACATTTTTCTAGCATTTTTGATCACCCATTCATAGTAATAAGTAATATTAGTGTACACCGATAATGCAGGGTATGATATAATATGAAAGGACACTAATCCTATCGCAATATATTTTCTGGTTATAAGTGCACCACCGGAATCACCCCTGGAAAGAATACATCATTAATATTGGATGAAAAAGTCTTGCTCCTTTAGGAGTAGTTAAATATTTTCAGTTGTATGGCCATATAAAGTGAGAATAAAGTCAATTGTTTGTAAATTCAGCATGGGGGAAAAAAACACTTTTTAAGTTTGAAGCTGGTCTTACGCTGCCGGGTGATCTTCGTAAAAATCCTCGCTCCCTGCGCAAAACATGCCGGGTTCAAGCTTTCCGACTTTTAAGCAAGTCTTCTTAGACTGCAGCTTCTGAGTTATATGTTTCAGGGTCATGGAGGTAGCTGCTGTCTCCTCCTAACGAAGTAAAATTCTTTAAGTGTTTATATGCATCCTGTCTCAGTGTGATAGTTTCACCGTCCATTCGTTCTATTAGGCCATGGCTAGACTGTTAAGCGGCTGGCTTTGCGTCTTAAGGAATTATGTATTGTAACTGCATTGTGGCCAACCAAGCTTCCTCGATACCTAGCTGCCAAGCCGATGTGGCCAAACTTTCTAGTCACCAAGACGCCTGCAGTTTAGGCACGGATTTTCGTCATCTTCCCAATTGAAAACAGTTTACCTTAATAATCCTTTTTAAGGTCTGTTATTTTATTAATTAGTCCAGATGGAGTAGTGTTTTCACTAGCTAGATTGTACTGAAGCGTTTTTTTTGAGTTTTTAGAGCAACCAAACACAGGTTTGATAAAATCCAACCACGTTCAATGCTGATCTGGAGTCGTGAAATTGAACCACAACAATTGCATTGACCTATGACAATTGCATTGAAGTAGGTCCTCATCAGGATGGCAGCCTCAATGGAGGGCAGCTTATATACATCCACCTACTGATGAATTTAAGCCTTTGTGTTGTTTTGAGCTGATCGCATTTAGATGAGTCTTTAACATGAGAAGAAGTTCTGAAGTGCTTCTCACGTTATTGACGCACCTAGCAGGTGGTATATCTCTGCCTAGGCAACCATTATGACCGTCTCAAAGTATCGCCTTTATCGTATCGCTTATCAACATTCGCCACTTCAATTTCAAGAAATTATTATAGACCTTGTCGGTTTCTGGATTTCGGTGAAGAAAAAACGACATCTCGCCGCCTTTCCTAGTTACGAGAGCTAAAAAAAGTACTAGTAAAAAAGTAGGTACTCACGTTTGTAAAAAAAGTAGTTTGCCACGAAAAAGTACTCTTGTGAACCTTCTAAAATGAACAGCAGAAATGCCACATTGTCGCTTTGCACATACAAAAGTGGATAGGTAGATACCTACTCAACTCACGTTGATGAGTCCCCAGCCCGCAACTCTGCCATATATATCGCGCGGAAATTTCTCTTGGATAATGACACGTTTTGCGTTTCTTCCTAAAGGAATACTGTTATCAAGCATAGCCAGCCCGATGTCATTTATGACAAATTTCTCGATGTACATCTGATGGACCACTATACGTTTTACCAACCTGTTGATCTGAACCTGAGGACAGGAATTCGGAGTAAGATTATCAGTATTCAAAAGCAAATTTTGGAGTATATGCCCAACAACTAAATTTTCTCATTCCACCATCTATTTTCCACCAAAGGACATACTGACTTATTAGAGATGCTAACGGGACCAGTACACGCTCGGCTCAGTACTATCCATTCACACTTTGTCAGCTACCACCATGGATGAATAAACCTATTCGTCCATGTCTACCACCACCCATTCGCACTAAACGGTTTCATTTTCACACACACTATCTGCGTCTAACTTTCCGTGGATACCTAGAATCAGTCTCTTCAAGAATGAATGGCTCCATATAATGCCTCATCACCAGGTGAGAATGTGATCTAAAGATCATGGTAATGTGTGTGATGGTAATATAAAAGAAAAATAGTATTGTGTACCGGGGACTGCGAGTAAGCCATTCAAGACTGATATGATGGCTGCAACTTCATGTCATGAACAGAGGAATTTTGTGGGATGTAGCCTACGCGGTGCTTATTAAATCTACGGTAGTGATCATCCAAGCATATCCCGTGCCTTGTGAGCCACTGTCACTTTTATATCTAAGCTGCTTTTCTTACATCATATAAACTTTCGCTTCCGGCCGATGCTTCAATACGATGATGTTTGCGTCTTAATTCACAACCGAAAATGCAGTGTGCAGCTGTAATCAAAATCCTCTGGTTTAGGATGGCGGCTCCGCAAGTCCAATTTGTTGAGCATATTGAGCTTAGAAAAACCGAGTGGGGATATTCCTTTATGTTTGTGTGCTCGCCTCCTATCACGAAACCCTCCATAGCTTTCCTGGAACATTTCGCACTTTGCAAGAGAAATGTTAGAAACAAAACGCATTTAACTGTGTTAGACATCATCTGTCTAGGTACCTAAACTGTTCGGAGTTATTTTACGACTAGCTTTAATTCTCTTTACGGCTTTGCCGCTACTTAAGGATGTGTGATTATGAATATCTGATTAGGAATAAAACTTCGAAGGCGTCTTCGGTATTTGTTATTGCTTACACGTCCTCTCGGGTCAGCTTGGCTTTTTGATGTTATAAATTAAGGAGATTATTGGGAATAAATATGTCTAAAAAGGTTTCCATAACTTTATAATTCTTAGAGAATTAATAGTTATGCCTGGATTGTATTCAAATAATATACTTACTTATAGGTAGATATTTTAATATTTACTAATGGAAAAGGTTCTTATATAACTAAATATTTAAATAATTCTTTCCTTGCAGACCATTTGTGTAGCATGTTTTACCACCCAGTCATAGTAATACGTAACATTTGTGTACACCGATAATGCAGGGTATATATGAATACGGAAGGACACTAATCCTATCGCAACGAAGTCGCTGGTTATGAGCGCCCCCCCGGAATCACCCCTGGAAAGAACAAGACATTATGATTAATGTACAATGAAAGGCTTTGTTCGGAAAGGCTGCACAAAAAAATGCTAAGGAAGTGACATTATTATTTATTTGTAGGCCTTAGCCTAGCAAACCTTAGGTTGAGGGTTCGGTTCACGGTTTACAAAGGATTGTCCATCTGAAAAATAATGTCCGTAATACTATGAACGGAAGATAGCGCGAGGAAATTGAGAAATAACGCAAGACGACCAAGAGACAACTAGTGACTCGAAGAAAAAATATAAAACCTTGACGTGTTTTACATAGACTTAGAATCCCTCACCAATATATCCTCATTTCTCTTTCCTGCTCCATCATCAGACCCTGACCATCTATCTATATACCTATTCATTGAGCCAATTCCAATGAGCCCAAACACGATACCTCTGCTGTAAGTTGGTGAGGAGTTGGGAGGATATCTTGTAGATTCCAGGTGATGCCTCAGCATCAGGTCAAGGTGGCGATGATCTTGAAATATCATTGAAGTACCTAACAGGATACCAAATATCGAATCGATCAGACCTGTGGAAGTTGATCTCATCCCCTCATTAACTAGAAAAGAGCTGATCATCTTCAAAGCCTGAACCTATTTTCTTGAATCATAGTTAAGAACACACTGTATCAAGTCACCTTTCAAACAAGCAAAAAAAATCGGTCGATCCTTTTGGCCACTGACACACAGATACACACGTTAAACTTATAAGACGAGGGGTCTTACGTTGCCGGATGATCTTCATAAAAATCCTCGCTCCCTGCGCAAAACATGCCAAGATCGAGCTTTCCGATTTTAAAGCAAGTCTTCTTAGACCGCAGCTTCTGGGTTAAATGCTTGAGGGTCATGGAGGTAGCTCCTGTCTCCTCCTACCAAAGTAAAATTATTTTTGTCATATATACGCTTGGGTACAACAAACACATACAAACCAATACTTTGATAACATTCTCGTGTAACTAATAATCGTAAACATAAAATACTTACGTTAATAGTGCCCCAGCCTGCCATTCTGCCATATAACTCACGCGGGAATGTCTTTTGTATAATTACACGTTTCACGTTCCATCCAAAAGGGATACTCTCATCGAGCATGGCTAGTCCAATGTCGTTCATTAGAACTTTCTCGACATAATCGTGGTGGATCACTATGCTTTTTACCAACCTCTTGATCCTAACCTGCGAATCCAAAAAGAAACATAAATTATTATGTTTACCTGGTCACTAAATGAGCAAGCGACTGATAAATTTCATGTGACATGACACATTCTTATGTGACAAGCCTATATTTCATCAGTGGGTGTAGGCCTCTCTCTATGTAGGTACGCTATTTTTCATCTTCCTCACCACTTATCCAGAAATTACACATGGATCGACAGACTGTATCGTCGACGCATCGGATGACCTGGATTTCTTTTTTTTTCCTGCCACCTTTTGGTCGTCTTACCCACCTGCTTCCAAATGGCCATCAAGACGTCTGGCTAAATGTCCTGTCAAGTTTCATTTGAGTTACATTACCATTGATTCCGACGACTTGGACTTTTATAACACGTCTTTTGAAGGACTTATCATAGCGTATGTGGAATTGTGTACCTACCTACGTACGGTTGCGTTTCGTTACTCGCGGCTTTAATTATTGGTCCCTAAGATGGTACTTTGGGTAGTTACTGATGATAGTTTGAGACCAATAAAATAATAATGATTCAAAGTCTATATAATTTTAGTCTTTGAATGACCTACTATGAGTATACTTTGTAAGATGTTCTTGCTGTTTCCTTACTTTGTAAAGACTTGCACTTCCTGCCGATACTCGAATACGATGTTTGCGTCTTATTCGACAACCTGATATGCAGTGAGCAGCTGTGATCAAGACTCTCTGGTTAAGAATGGCGGCTCCGCAGGTCCAATCGTTGATGCAATACGACTCGAGGAAAACTGAGTGGGGATATTGCCTTATGTTTGTTTGTTTGCCTCCTACCACAAAACCCTCCATGATTTTCTTGGCACATTTAGAACTTTCCAACATAAATGTTAGAAGCAAAACGCATTTTACTGTGTTAGACATATCGTCAAATGTGGGTGGGAGGCATTTTACGACTACTTTTAATTTTCTTTACGGCTTTGCCGCTACAAGATTTGGATTACGATTTGGCTCTTTGCGAGCGTCGATGTTTTTTATTGCTTACACGTTCTTACAGTTCAATTCAGCTTGCAGAAATCATAAACCATCTATAGGGGGTATAACATATGTTTTTAACTGTGAAGAAGGAACTAAAATGCTTCTAATGAAGTAACAAAAGTGTAGGAGCCCTTTATAATGTAAGTGAAGCAATCCGTTCAGTGTATGACATAGGTACCTACATGCAGCAGAATACACAATGGCCTATTTCCAGTAAGCGAGCGCTCTATCTACTCTAGAAACACTGTTACTAACGCCTGCGAGTGGGGTGTACCTTACTAGCTGCCGTCGGCCCTCGACCCACCTCGTCGCATCGCCCGCCCGCCCGCGCTATTCAATCTCTTGCTCGGCTCCTAAGGGTCGTAGCGTGATGTTAACGCCGCAATAGCCTTCCTCAAGAATTGGGCTATAAAATATATTTGTTCAAATCCGAATGAACCCAGAGACTAGAGCGTTCAAACAAATATACCACACCACTGCCGCCATCGACCGACACGACTTAATTTTAGCTCCTAAAGGTTGTAGCGTGATGTTAGCATTTAATCTTCCTCATGAATTGGGCTATCAAATGCAACAATATTTTTTCAAATCAGGGATTGAAAAAATCCCTCAACTTTATTATTAGTAGAATATATATAATATAGATAGATAGATACAAAGTACAACCCTTTCGCAGCCGAATGAACCGTAAAAACCTAATCGCATTAGCGGATAGGCCCTAGATAGATTAAATATTCCTATTTTCAATCTAATTGTGGCACTCGTGTTAGTAGAAACACCTGCTGAAAATACGTTCTGTAATTAAGAACACTATACATCAGCTGAGTGGGGTAGATATTGAAGAAATTATAATAAACTACTCGTAGTTTGTACAGAACTAAATATTCTTTTTATTAGAAGTCCACGTTAAATGCTTTTTTATCTCACGCCAATGATGATTCGAACGAACTTACCTTACCCGCCTCTTGCTTTTCAACACTCAATCTCACCAAGTATATTTACCTATTATTATAAGAAAGTTTAGAATATCAGTGTCAGTAGGAAGTAGAGAGCCGGACAGGGTCAGGAGATTTAGGCCGTGACGTGACATGCCCCTAATTTTATGTCTTTCTGTCAGGGGCGCATCAGAATGTAATTGGAATGGTGTTGTTTGTTTTTTTTTCGCCTTTTCTTGCAGAATATTACAATTTTCGGTAACTTTCAATTGTTTGGCTATAATTTATATATTTATCTTTCTATATTTTGCTCTTTTTATTGAATAGGAGATAACAAAAAATCATTGCGAAACTAAAATGAACTAGGTGGCTAAAAGATACCTACTCATTATCCGCGACGACATGAGTCTGTAAGTATATGTGTTTGCCATAAGAGGTTTGCTTGTTGTTTTTGTCTGTTAGATACCATTTATCTACTTAACGGCTGAAGGATTCTAATAAGGTTTTTTGAAATCGTTTTATAGGTTTTCAAACATGGTTCTCATCTTAGATAGGTTTTGATCGTCACAAGTCATCAGGGGGCGCTGAAATCAATGATGGAAATACACGTCGGGGTTTTCAAATTACGGCAAAATAAGTTGAATGACAACATGACCTATGGTGACTTTGCGTAAAACTGAGGCTTCGATTACTTAGGCTCCCAAGAGATTTCAGACCTTTGCTCCACCTTATTAAATTGACTTTTTCTATGTATCTACCTAAAGTTTAGATTAAGTAAAAACATTTGTTGCTGCAAAGTAATGTTCGGCAAGGCACTTAGACGCAGCGTTGGAGTCCATCTAAACTTATGGAGACCAAACATCTGGATGGAACAATAAACATTTCATAAAATATAATGGTTGTGGCGATAATACACTCATGCCAAGTGCAAACGTACCAACGCAAACGAATTGGTGTGCCTACTTACCATGCTTTATCGTTCGCAACTAGGCCACCCGTCATTGCTTTTCATTCTGGTCGAGTTGTCTTTTCATGGGGCGCTTGTCGCAACTTCGCAACACTTGGACAAGCGGCTCAGCAAGCGACTTGGCATGTATGTGTTTCCAGCATTTCATAAAGAGGCTGTGTCGAATGGTATGGTCGCGCCTGCGCGTCTCACACACGGGTCGATATCAATGACGTCAGCAGAGTCGGGCCTCAGTCAGCGGCCAGCGGCCACAGTGAAAACATGTGGTTGAAATGCTTGGCCGTGTCGATGCTGATAGCTGTAGCCGCGTCTCGCGAGGTCTTCACTAACTCCTTCCTGGTGCGGTTCAAGCGGTCGGTTCCTCACGCGGAGGCTCATCAGGTGGCCCTACGCCACGGCTTCGACAACCTCGGAACGGTGAGTGGCCACGTGATTCACGTAAACATAGACGCGATCTGTGGCGGTATAACTTGATTATCGCTTGTGGCAGATCGCGTTTTGCTCGGTGTATAGATACTTAATTGGTTTTATAAAGCTAACATAATATCGATGTAGATCATGCGGTTCTTCGAGACATAGGTGTTATGGAGTGGAATCTACCGGTTAGCGATGTACATTTTGCATGCGATTCGATTAGAAACGTTTGTGAACGTTCACAAACGTATTAATGTCTAATCTAATAATTTATTAATGTCTTAATGGGTATGCGACATGTGGCACTATTCGCATCCGTAGGTACCCGCTGATTTTACTCTAGGTGGGTAGGTACTATTATAAAGCAAAACTGAACAGGTATATCGTTATTTGTGTAAATTTTCTCAGAATTCATACGGAACATGGCACCTACTCATAGCTAACTATATACGCTTCATACGCGAAATTATTACCACCCCCGTCGGGTATTAACGATAACGCGCTTACAGAAGTCTCGTAACATAAAAATTTATGGTGGATTGGTGGCTTTGGCTACGCTAAATTTAATATTGGAGTTAAATTAAAAAAAAACCCAACAGACCTGCCCCCACACTAGGATTCCGTGTCCAGGATATCAGAAACTACGAGTACCGTCGTATCACAACATCCAGACCTGAAAAAAATATCTTCAGATCATACAAACATTTGTTCCGCAGCGGTTATCGAATCCGCACCTGCAAGTAGTCGACTGCGACACAAGCGTCGCAAGGTTCTGGCTAACTGCGCCATCGAAGTCGTCAAATGCCTCAATTAGCGTCCAAGTAAAAACATTAGTAGTTAATAAACATTGCTCCTAAGTGGCCGATCCGTAAAATACAGCCGTATCTATACAAAGGGTGATTTGGTAATTTTTCCTCTTCATTCTTCTTCATGGCATAATTCATCCATTAGATTTGCCTGCTCCAAAAATCATAACTTCATAACCGCTCATCTAGTTAAACTATAACGATTCCAAGAGTACGTTCAACAGATTCGTTCTTCATAGAGATGCTCTATGAATGATGTTATGACAGAGCATGGTAATTTAAAGACGAGAAAAACTCATTTACATATCCATTAAACCGGGGTGTGAACGTGTGGAGTGTGTCTTTAAACCTTGAATAAGCGAACCCTTTACAAGTAAAAATCTATTGATATCCAGGACCGTTTGTAAAACGACGTACTTATGGAATTCTATAACGAGACTCTACACAACACAAGCCTCCAAAATAGCAAGTCTATTGTGTTTAATCTACACAGCAAGAAAATATATGCTGAACAACCTCCTTGCGTCGGTTATAAATGGTTGTTTTCCACGACCTGCCACATAACGCGTTGTTACGATTTGTTTGATAAGTTATCTCCGCCCACGACACTCTATCGTTATGTTTTATTGACGTTGCCAAGGCTTTAATGGATTGCAAAAAAATTCGATACAGATGTAGGTACCTATTTTATTTATCTAACCCCTATTTCACCTTAAAGAGGTATCTCTATGTTCTGTGATTATAGTATTTAGTGGACTAATGATACACATTCATTAAAATGACATGGGTAAGGTCAGGGTGTGTAGGTATCGATTTAAGGAAGGAAGGTTAGTGTGATAGAATGTCGTTTATTTATTGAAAATGTCGGGCAGTGTTAGTAGATTCTCTACAAGTCATTGCTATTATCAAATATCGATATAAAATCTCAAATCTCGATATTGCATGACATACTGACTGACGGGCAGACAATAAAAGAAGCCCAAGAGACTTAAAATTTGGAGGTTAGGTTCCTTGGTTAGCAACCTCATTGTCTAGGGGTGCATTAGAGATTGAAGTTTGTATGGAAATACTCAAAATCGAACGAAGTCGCGTGGCGTTTCACTAGTCAACTATGTATATATATTTAATAACATGTAAAAGTTATAAGCCGTGTGACTTCTGATCCGGAGGTCGTGGGTTCGAACCCGGTCGTGGTCCCAATGGATTTTTCCACTCGAAAAAAATTATGTGCGCATTAACACGTGCTCAAAACGGTGAAGGACGACATCGTGAGGAAACCGGCATGCCATAGAACCAAAAATTCGAAGGCATGTGCCAACAATTAGTGTTCCAATAAGCGGCGATGGGCTTGCAACCAGTCACATGGAACGCTTACTACTTGCAAAACGCGGGCATGTACCAAATATAATGTTTGGACGTGCCTCTGACTACCCCCTACTTGGTATCCTCAAAGATCTACTCAGCGAGTATCTGAGGTCTATCAATGTATCTGAGGATGTACACCATGGGGACGCCAGTCGTGAGCGTGTTTGTTTGTTTTTATTTTTTGTAAAAGTACTATACGGAAAAGTTGCTAGAAAGCCTAGTATACGAGTATATTAAAGTATTGTCTAAGACCTGAGTGGATAAGACACATTATGAGTTACTGAAGCTATCGCACAAATATATGCTATCATAGCGAGGAAGCAACAGCCTTTGTCGTCAGTTGTATTGTGCCTCAACTTTATGTTATTTACTTAAGTATTTCAACCTATTTTTGAGGTAGATACGTAAAAAGGCTAAACTGCCTGTAATAGAATTGCGATAGTAGGTAGTTTCCCGAATGAACTCGGATGATAAGAAACTCAGCTACCATACAAACCAACTTATTTTAACTCTTGGTATTTTCCTATATATATTTACCTAATATGCGAGTTTTTCATGTTTTACCCTCACAGATTTGTCATCAAGTGTGAAAACAAAGATGGCGGACACGAAAAAACCGTAATGGGATTTACTTTTGAGAAAGACGAAAATGTGGTCCATGAAATCAAAGATGACGGATACTTAAAATTATTATATGTCATAAATGCGTATCATTTGCCACTACCTACCTCAAAAGTTGTACCTTATTTTTACCAAGGTACGTAACAAATCTACCTTAAATGCGGAACCAGGCTTATTAAGTAGATTAAGTAGGTACAAAAGTGATGAAGGCTATAAACTTTACAACGCCATAGCTTAGAAACCTTATGTGGAATGAGTACTTAAGATCCAAGGAGACTATAAAAAGGGGTGTCTAGGGTGGGCGATATTTGTTCACATTCGCTTAGGAGGTTCTATTTAATACCTAAAGGTTCTAAACGCTATATAATGCTTATCACTCGCCGATGAAAGTTGGTTGATGTTAAATGTCAAGTCAAAGTCAAAAGCGAACATCGAAATGCATTGATAAATTTTTCCAACAGGATTGAGATCTATGTTCAATAGGACAGTTGTTAAGTTAGTAACAAGATACAAATCATGCGGGACAGTTCAATGCACGTGAGAAATTGCTGTATTTAACAGAGTTCCTTCCTACCTCTTCAATTTCTTTTTAATGCTAAGTATAGATAAGATACATACCTACCTACCATTGTTAAGCCCAGCTGCCCACGTTGAGTTTTTTTTAAACATATTATATTAAGTAATGCAGGATCCTTTTTAACTTCTAAAAAATGCTAAAAACACGCTACACAAAGCCAATTAATAAAACAAATTGCGTGATTAATAAAACAAATAACTAACTAAACTAATTTTACAGTAATTAAATTCAGTTTGAAATTTAGGGAAAATAATTATTTGCCCTTTAGTCCGCCTAAGCATCCCCCGATTTCTTGTAGGCCTTCTACCGACCCCCCTGAAGGCCTTCAGCGCCCACGTGGGCGTTATCGATTTGAGAAATATTGGTTCAGACGATTTCGCGACAACGACTTAAGTTTGGGTCGGTTGCGAGTGTTGTATGTGTGTTAGTAGCCTTGCTGCACATAAGATTCTAAGTTTATTCTCACGTAGGTTTCCACTTGGAACATAGTTGACGTGAGAATACCTAAACTCTTGAAGTGTGGCTTCAGAGATACGTCGCTCCGGATTCGTACTATCGCTCGTACGGCCCTCATTTACATTCGGAACACTCGAAGTAGAGAGTTCGCGCTCACATCTCAGTGCCATTCCGTCTATCTATCTATCTATCTATCTATCTATCATCAAGTAGATGCCAGAATTCCTAAATAGACCTAATAGTATGCATTCGGGCGGTATTATAAACTTCGAGTTGATTTTACCTGCGACGCAAGGAGACGTTATGTGTGGGTAAGAGATTGTTTGTTCATTTGTCTGCACTTTGTGATTTTACGGCGATTCTAGATGGAAATAAGAATGAAATGTTTAATTATCTCATGCAATATGCAATGAGATGCAAAAAAGGCACTTCAAATCTTAATATTTCATAAACGGATCCTTGTATCGAAACATGGTTTCCACACACCGGCAATATTTTGAAATACCTATCCAACGACTATGGGATAGGCGAGAGAAAAAAAAACAATTTTTATTTTACCACTTTGCCGGCGTTATTAATATGTATGTATGTACTCATGCCAAATGACAGCTTTCTAGTACTAAGAGTCTCTGAGCTAAGTCGCCACGGACAGACAGACAAACGGACGGACATGACGAAACTATAAGGATTCTTTATTGACTACGGAACCCAAATAAAAAAGAGATAAAATCTACGGCTTCTGGCAAATTGAGGCTTCTATTGAGATAATAATAAAGACCCCAATTTCGGTCATACCTACGGCAAACATCAAAGCAAATATCAAGCGTTTGACTAGAGCGAAATTAGGAAGACGTTTTATATATAAATAGATACATAAAAGACGTTATTATAATCATAATCAAGATATTCCCAAAAAATAGCTCCAATTTTCAGAGCACCAATACCTATTAACATGTTTGCTTTGGTGTTCAGTTTGGGAATAGTTTCTTATTATTAAAAACCATTCCCAGAAGTAGAAACAGAGAAGCGACTTTTAGTAATGGGGTTTTCCTATTTACTATGTTATTCTCATAGTGTCTCTAACATCGATTGTAGGTACCTACCTCATCTCACAAAAGTTATGTTAGGTTTAATTAATAAGAAAAATCAGAACAAATCCATTAGCGTACGAATTTGGATATAATCCTAATTCGTACGCTAATCCATTAGCGTACGAATTTCCCAAGTTCGGAAACACGCATGCCAAAATTCAAAGACATAACTTCTAAATAAGCAGGAAAGCCACTACCACACCATTAGCCCATTTCACGGTCACTATACCTGTCTCAACCTGGTCAGATACCTGACCTAACGCACGAAAATGAAAGAATCCGTGAAACAACGAAGAAGAATCTATCCTAGTTTGTTTCTTTACAAGTAACCACATCTGGTAGTAGATAGTTGGCAGATGTGTGTTTTCGATATTCGCAATAAACCTTTTTTGAAACATCTACTCGTACTCACATTCACCTTTGAACTACCTATAAAAACGATGTTGATTAAACCACTTGTATCTTTTAGCTTGTTAAAGTTATTACAAGGTTAAACTGAATTTGATATTTTACTAAACACCGTTTTGCGGTTGAATAAGTAGCTACCTATATTCTATTTTAGTACGATTACAGCCTTTAATTTGTGTAACACTGAAGAAAGTTTAAAACATTAAACTTAGGTTCAAGGTAAATGCTTCAAAGTCAAGCATGTTCTTGTGGCCTTGTGCGTAGAACTCAAAATAAAACCACGTTCGCCCCGAACTGATATTTTACGATGTATTGTTTATGGTGTGGTGTAACTTCAATTTTAGATGAAAAAAATAAATCGTCGGTCTGTTACAAAGGAAATTGGTATTTTCATCTAGTTCTAGTAGTCAAATTGGTCAAAAACACCTTTCTCCTACATTATACATTATTTATATAAATAAATCTGCAATTCAATAGAAGGCATGACCTTTTTTCAACCCCTACGCCTCTTTATATCAAAAACTACCTCATTCCACATTCAAACTCCCACAATAAAGAAACTATTTGTAGAATTGAAATTACCTAAATTGGTTTAATATCATCTTAAGAGACAATTCAGCATAACTTTTAGCAGGAGAATAGAACCTAAATTATGTGGTATACCTAGCCATTATGTACCTATCACAAAATGCTATAGGTATTATCTACTACCCATTTGAAAGTTTTCGATAGACACACCTTAATATAGTAATACTAATATATAATATATAGTATAGTAATACTATCTAAATACATCGAAACACTGTGGATATTCGGTGGTTAGATAAGACAAAGCTTTGTTCGAGTTTGCTTCTTTTATTGTTATAATTTAGGTACTCGCAAAACTCAACTAATGAAAAGTCCCAATGCCCAGTAAATTCTGTACGAATAATATCGAACAAAGAAAACCAAATTGCTTTGAAAACGAACGCACTTTCTTTCAAAGTTAGAATTCGCGTCGGTTGGTTTGTTTTCAATAAAAATACCTACAATATAATTTTGGAAGGTAGTCGGTGCGTCAAATTACTTCTAAAAGCGAACTTCACGGAAACTAGAGTAGGATTTAGCCGGACATACTTTTCTGAGCGTTGAATCTTTTGATACAGAAAGTTTCAAAAACTGTTTCTTTAACTATGTATTGGTATGAAAGGAAAGAATAGTGAAACGACCGAAGGAACGACAAAAATAAATGATACTTAAACGAAGTGTGCTGTGAGGAAAAATACATATTCGACTTGAGAACTATCTAACGAGACTTGATTTTATTCTTGAACTCCTTAAGCACAGTTAGGGGTTTTCTTTTTGATTTGTGGTTGTTTAGTTTGATAATGAATTCCGATTCTTATAAAAATTGGCTTCCAATGAAGCCACATAAAACATATCTCGAATAAATAATTTATAAGACATTAAATGTAAAAAAACGACTTTAAATGTACAAGTAGGTATATACAAAAAATACAGATGAAACAGCTAGCTATCTAAAGACCGTTGCAAACGATCTATAGATAGCTCAACTGATCCAGATCACTACCAGGCGGAAGCGTTCCCAAAATACTGGCCGCATTGCCACGCTGAATGGCAATGCTAATGCGTTGACCCAGATAAGAGCCAGCTCTCTTGTCACGCGTCGCTTCGACCAGTCGCCCTGAAAGAATTTTGAAAACGCGAAGGGCCCCGGTTCCCCACGGACCCAGAGTCTCAACCCCAAAAGGCTCAAATAAGTAGGCTCTGTCGAGACTTCTATATTTGCGCCTCTTGAGATCCTCTAAATAAAATTTATACAATTCATCATCTTCACCCATTTTGTCATCCTTCAGTTTTTTTTATAGAAAATATACACCCAAATTGAGAACCTCCTCTTTTTGAAGAAGATTTAAAAAAACAGCCAACGATTTGATAAATGCCTAATCATTTACTAATCAGTAGAATACCTACCGATTATAAGTGATTGAAATGAAAGAGGACTAAAAATTTAAAAAATATATATGTATATGTGATTGTGAAACTATTAGGTACCAGAAATTGATCTTCAGATCAAAAATCCCCATAATTTATCCGTTATCATTGCCCGGCTTTATAATTCCAACTAGCAATGGCAATTCTATTGAGGTTATAAGAGCCAAGTTTGGGTTCCATTTTAATTCTGCTGAATATTTTAACAACCTTTTCCCTTAAAAACCTTTACGTTTCAGTTATATTATTTTAGACATTAAGGTTAAAACATTATGTAGGTAGTTAAACCTTAGAACTCTAAACTCATCACAACACTTCATTATAAAAAAATATACGGTAAAAATAAAAAATAAAGCCTAAGCTTTATAATTTATTTAGGTTAGTCGTACTTTGGGTGGGTAGTGTATTATAAACGGCAGGTAGTGAGTTGGTTTCGTAAATGTATATTTAAACCAATCTCGCTCTAAAATAATCTAATTCTTTAAGCACTCTTTATACGAATATATTTCAAGCCGATGAACCGAAGAAGTCCGTGAATGGAGACGGAGATTAAGACCGATCGTCGTGGCACTGTTTATAGGAGACCTATGTCAGGCAGGAGACTTTTACAGGCCGTGGGTTAAGATTACTTCAATCCTATGTTTAGACCATATATTTTAATATGTAGATAACTATATTGAGTTTACTTTTAGTTAATACGTATTCAAAACAGTGAGGGAAACATCGGGGGGGGGGGGGACCGGCATATCGTAGCATGATCGATCATACAAACACTTATCTCGCAGCGGGAGCAAACCCTTCTGCGTCTCAGGCGGGTCTTCGCCCACTGCACCACAGAGGTCGTAAAAAACCTATACTCACTATTATATCGGGGGTCACCTCTTACGGGTTCATATTCTGGGAAACAATGTATTAAAAGTTCAACAAACTCGGCTAGACTTGAAGTAGTTGAAGATTGACAGAAGCTATTCCTACCTACAGTACCCTTAAGACAGGAATGAAGGAACAATCTTGAGTAGGAGTAAACTGGTTTCCCTAGATTTCAATAATTGATCAGACAGCTGATTTCTTTGAATATATTCAATAACCAAACCTACGCAATTCTGCCTGATCAGTGGTGATCGAAAGTGAAACTAGACTGGGTCATGACGTTATAAGACTTGTGGGTAGTTGTACCTATTGTTAGAATATTATTTTTAGTTTCGATACTATTTATAAATCCAATTTCTAACCATTTCGATTTTCACATCTTATATATCGCTGGACGGACGCCTTAGATCTTAAACATTAACTATATTACAATTTGATTGTTAAATTAAAAGAATAATAGCATCTCAAATGGATTTACCAATGAAAAAGCATTTACACCATTATACCATTCCAGACGAAACAAAGAAAATTGCATGTTCTCCGTATTGGGTATCTCTCAAAAGCTCCATAAATTGCCGTTAGAAATCACAAGGCTTCCTATTAGCGAATTAAAATTACAAGAAAATCTTTGAATGTCATTCATCTCTTTTACAATATTAATGAGTTGTGAATGAACAAAGAGTTATATTTTCTGTTCTGCATGCGTAATGGATAAAATCTAGTGTAAGAATTTTTTCCATTGCCATTGTTATACAACTATAACAAAATGCTTAAATAAATAAATATCAAATTGTTAAATTAATACTTTATTTAGGTTTATTTTATGAAATACTGCTACATCAAAGAAAAAACAAACTTTTTAAAATTGTGCTTTCCTCAAAAGTTGTTTTAGGCATGATGTAGGTAGGTAATATCAATATACGAAAATAACCACGAAACTGTGTAGAGTGGGTAGAATTGACGCGTAAACCAACCTTTGTAAACAAGTTGTCATCTCGGATAAACCATGAATGAAGTCATGGGGACGTCATAAGGCCCACGTGTTAAACGAGCCGTGGAATTAGAAGAGTCTATAAACGGCAAGGTTAATAGGGCATCAGGTACACGCAGGCAGGTGTAGGTAGGTGTCTGGCTTGTAACGATTGGGAATAATATAATGAGGCGTATTCCTATTTATTTAACTTTAGATTCGAAAGTTTCGCACAAACGTGCTGTTTGAGCTAAAACGTTTTGATTTTATTGTTCTTAGGAAACATAATTAAAACATCTTAAATTAATAAATTGATTGAAATTTATGTGAAAATATCAATCTAGCTATTACCTACCTTGACCTATTCAAGTATATTATTCCATCATTTAGTGTCTAACTGTATGTACCTCACGAAAACTGACTTGTCGTAGAGAAAGAGGATCTGGAGAAAGGTATCATTCTAAAGACTTGATTTGTAGAGAACTTGACATAAAATACTACTACTGTCGAGAGAATAGATAGAGATTAGATGTCTTGAGTATCTTCTACTAACAACTCGATAAAACCTTTAGGTAGCTATTGTTTTGTAAATAATCATTTAAAACAATAACCAGCCTTGTTTTCTTGCCTTTCTTTCTGGCTTGGTCGCGAACAGGAAGTAGATAAAATCGACGTTACAAAGTGACCCAACCTTGTGATTTTATGAATAAATTAATTTTGACTTTGACTCGAGGAAACGAGCCTCACTGTACTCTCAGTACGTAGTACTCATCGTCAAAAGTATTCGCCAAGGGCAATTAGAATCTAGTCGTCACTGAATAAATAAAAAGTCAAAAGACAATACAAAATCTTTTTATATTTTATATGTATGTCTTAAGCTTGCTTTTGTATATGCCGTAATATTTTTTATATTACTGTATTACTTCAATAAAGAATCAGGAAGGTTCGTCCTAAGTACTTATTTGTTTAGTTTGAACTCAACATCCTATTTCTACTTATAGGGTAGGTAACCAAATTTGTTTGTTTTTGCTTTTTCATGCTATGCCAAATAAATATCACGCAATCCAGCAGTGGGAATCGAACCTTCGCTTCACGCGTCGCAGCTGACTCGCCTGCCGCGTCTCGGAAGTCGATTATGATCGATGCTCTTTTCATATCGTTCAAACGTACAGCAAGAATATTGATCGTAGCCAGAGATGTGAATTATTTGGAATACATATATTTGAAATGCAAATACAAAATGCAAAATACCTATTTTTATTTTATTTTTGAAATACTTTTTTTCTAAATGTATTTTGTATTTTATTTGAAATACTCTATATAAATATTTAGTATTTATCAAATACAAAATAGTTTTATTGCATTTTCAATTCATTTTTCCAATTTTTCATTCTTAAATCCATGATTTTATGAACGATTTTATGAACTTATTTATGAACGCACTGATCGTGATCGTAGTGTTGACATTGTCAACTAGAACAATAATGCCAACATTGCGGCCCGTGCGAGCCAGAAATAAAAACATTGCGCGTCAGTCAACTGTAATGTTGGGTAGGACATGACTTACAAAAAAGTTTGTAAGAGTAGCCTCTTTTTTGTATTGAGCCAGTACAACGTCTATTTTTTATTTTTTACAGCTATTTTTAAAGAAATTGAAATTCAATTTCTTCTTGAATATGTAAGCTGTTCAAAGCCTATTGCTGATGGCATCAGAAGTTTAGAAGGGGACAAAGATACTTATTATGGATGTCTTATACCAGAACTGATGAGAATGCAAAGAATTCTAAGCAGCTTGAAAATGGATAACCTTACATATTGTGATGTATTGATAGATGTTATTACAGAAAGTCTTAATAGGCGTTTTGAGAGATTTTATAAATTAGAAGAGCCAAAAGCAAAAGATGGCATAATAGCATCAGTATCTTATCCCTTTTTCAAAATGAAATGGGTGCCAAAAGCCAACAGAGAATACATCAAAGAAGTATTTGTTTCAGAAGTGAGGAAGATAAAACAAGAAGACGAAAAGAGTTCCCAACATACTGACTTTCATAAAAAGAAGGAAAGGACAGAATCTTATTACATGTTTGTTGAGGACTCTGATTCTTCAGCAGCCAGTGACAATGTTAATACAACTACAATAGATCTGGAAACACTGCAATATTTAAAAGATGAAGACAATTCCTTAGAATCCTTGAACAGGTATCCAAATGTAAAAAAACTCTTCCTTAAATATAATACCTGCTTACCGAGTTCTGCCCCTGTAGAACGACTATTTTCATTTGGTGGAATGATTATGAGGCCCCATAGGCGAAACATGAAAGATGAACTCTTTGAACAAATACTAGTTTTAAAATCAGTTCAATAAATAAAAGTGCTTATGCTTAACAATGTATTTTATTTTCAGAACCTATTTTAAAAATACGTATTTTGCATTTTGTATTTAAATACTTTTATTCAAAACTATTTTGTATTTCTATTTGAAATAGTGCTAACAACTATGCATTTGCATTTTGTATTTAAATACTTTTACTAAACTATTTTTCACATCTCTGATCGTAGCTTAAAAAATATTGAAGAAACGGCAATGTATGACTGAGCTTGTCCTTTACCCACGATACAAGAAGCATGAGTTGTTTGTTGGTCGAATACACGTATCGATTTTAAAACTTGTTAAAAGATTGTAAAATTTCTCCGGGCGTATTTGGACTTTATCACTCCTTTGCTTTGCGAAGTCCGGTTAAAAGGTCCCGACCACGAAGCTACGAGTATTATTCCGAAGTTCAGCTCGTTAGCGGAATTCCTTCGTCAGTGATTCAGAAATGTAATACTCCGTCCCAAAGGGTTTTATATGGTCTGGGTATGCACACGACTGACATTGAGTAAGGTTTTAAAAGGTTCACAAAATGTGGGGTCTCTAATGAAACAACGAGAAGTACGATAACTTAAATATTGCAACATTTCGTAAAGTAAACAGTTTTTTTCATTTTACTATTTTAAGAACTTACCCTTCTAACATTTAATTTATACGAATCGTTCCAAGGTTATTTCTAACATCTTCTAAAATAATATGAGCGAGAATTTCGCTGAAAAGTTGCGTTCTAAAAGGTCAAACTCCATCAAGTTATAGCATATTTTAATCCATACCTCGTTATTTTATGTACTGTTTCACCAGCGTGAATTGGTATAGCCTCCCACGCTTAGTTAGATAACCTATAAAATAATACTGCATAATTGGTGGCTTTTTAAAACAATATAACCTAGTTACCATGCTATTCTGTTGCAATGTTAAAGTGGACACTTTTTCAGATAATAGTTGTATCAGTGACGCCATTACGTATATAATATATAGGACCTATGAAATTGCCGTTTTGAATGGTGAATTATACTTTATTTTGCCAAGAGGATTTAACTTTGTTATTTTTCCAAGTTGCCACAAAATGGTCCCATATTGTTTTGACAATCGCATCAAAAGTCGATGCTAGCTCGGCCGTAGTTTTTGACGGATACATTTCGTCACTTCTCTGACGTCGTTGTTGGTTGTTTTCCGACGATCCACGAGGTTCATTTGTGAGATCAAAGCTCTCATAGTGAAAATGGTTGAACTCTTATGCACAATTCATTCGTTAGTAGTGTTGGGGTTAATTTTGCTTGCAGTTTGAGACGCAGTGTTGCCACGTCGAAACTAATATATTCCAAAAACTTTTCTAAGTTTTTTTAGAAACCATGGTTGCAAATGTACCTACTGAATTTGGAGGGTAAATTAAACTCATAAAAATACAAATTAATAATTGCCCGGTCAAAGTTCGCATAAATGCATTGATCGTCACCGCCATGGCCACTGCGTCAGTTAGACCGGGCCTTAACTGTTATTTAAAATAGAATATCATGACTTAAAAACAACATTTATTTAAGTAAGAATTCCAAGTAAACCTATTTTTCAGTTCTAAGCGGCCAGTTGTTTAAAATGTTAAATTTGGTCATATTTCAGTTTAGGTATTTCAATCATGGGTATATTATGATTAAAATACCTAAATCACTACACGTGCTCCTGGCCCCAGGGTTAAAGGGGTTAAATTTGATTGCTGACCACAAACCCCGGCATAATGACATGCAAAATCCGCATTGTTGCGGTAAGTATGAATATCAGAGCGTGCTTCTGATTATTTTATGAAATACTAACCTCTCTCGATTCCATACACGTAGAACTGATATACGATAAGGAATAAAGGTTCTCGAATGCCGACTACGAATATTGATTCGATTTTATAGATGATATAAAATCATAGGATTGTTAAAATTAGGATTTATAGGATTAGGATCAAATTCGATGAAAAATGTTACAATTTAGACGTAACTTATTTCTTTATTGTAGCTATTATTTTTTAAAAGGATCATTTAAAATATCCACCAGGCTTCTGCCTTTATTTCCTGGCTAGGTCGCGGAGAAAAATTGGCGTTTCAAAATGATCCTTCTGATTTTAATTAATAAATTAATCTTGACTTTAATGAATTTGACTTTGAATCTGAAGACGCAGTATAGGAATAACCCGCATCCGCTGGTATGATGCCATCCTAATGGTTTATATATATCGGTGGACGGAGGTGGCATAAGATCGCTCGTCATGTAGCTTCTACAGGATTTCGATGATGTTGCTTTGAGCAAAATTAGAAATTCGTGACCCATCCTGTCTTCAAACGATCACAAAAACTCAAAAAAGACATAGATGGATGGACCATGTTAATTCGTAGATTTATTTCTGCGTTTTCTGTAGATCTACAGCGTAGAGAACCTACGCCGTAGCAGAGATGTTCTACGGGCGTAGCAGTGATATATGAAACGGCGGTACTTTTGTCTGAAAGTTTGATTGACTGAAATACGCCTTAAGAAGTCACAAATTGCACTACTATTCTAATGCTTATATTATAAATGTGAAAGTTTGAATAGATTTTTAATGTATGTGTGTTTCAAAGGATCTCCGTAAGGGCTGAACGGATTTGTATGATATTTGGAATAAACATAGTTCGTGAATCATACATAGACTACTCCGTTATTATAAATGCGATAGTTTGGATGTATAGATGTTTCGATGAATGTTGCTAAGATCTTCGTAAATTTGGATCAAGTATAGTTCGTGGCCTAGAATAACGCTTTTTACTCGGTTACCACGCGGGTGAAGCACCTCTATGGGCAGAGACTAGACTAATTTATATGTAATCAAGAGGTAATAGTGTCTAAAATCAGGTATTTCGCGAGAAAAACTAGTAGAAAATTTGTGAAAAAAAAAATAGATGCGTGATGCTAAAGCCCTCATTGATTAAAGCATATAGGTAGAGTAAATACATTAGGGATTAAGTCATGATGAACAACTCTGGGACCAACTCAAGACCAAGTAAGGGGTGTAATGTCAGTCCACACATTACATCTGACACATGCCCGCGTTTTTGCGAGAAGTCATCATTCCACGAACAAGGTTGCAAGCCCATCACCGCTTATTGGAACACGAAGCGATGGCCATGTGCAATCGCTTCACCTTTAAATTTTTGGTTCGGGCATGTCGGTTTTCTCACGATGTTCCTTTCCATCCTCCGAAAAAACATTTAAAGGTGTTCAATTTCGCTAAATATATTGTTCATTTGTCCATAATATTTACAACTCACCAAAGTGTCTTTACCTATAAATAAACTGATTCAGTTGCACAACGTGCTTGACCCACCACAGTTGGATGCTAACAATTAACGCTCACGCAAATATCGTCACGTTTTTGCGGTAGGCAGGGGTAGGTAGGTATTCTCTCATTCAATAAATGTAAATTTTGATATTTGAGACAGCTATAGTTTGTGAACTAGAATAACACATGGACTACTCTTTACCCGGGTATCACTTTTTTTGGGTGGGATTTAGGAAGCCGTCGCACGAATTTAAATAAAAAAGCACAAGGGGTGGGAGGTATAAATCTTAATTTCAGTTAGACACTGTTTAGTCACAGAAGCATGAGCCGAGCGCAGCGTGCCGCAGTAGCGGCCGGTGAGTGCCAGAACCGAAATAGATCTAATTCAAATCATAATAAATTCCAGTAAGACACTCTTCAGTACACTTGGGAAAATAAAAACAGAAATATGAGCCGAGCACAACGTATTGATGTTATTGGTGAGTCACATGACCTTATTTCTTCTTATTTGTGGAAATTAGGCGTATATGCCTCATACAAAGTTTGGTCGCATTTACATTTTTCAGTACTTAACCTACAAAAAAATAGGTATGGTTGTACTACTTCCCCGGACGAGCCCTTCTATTACTCCGTAAAATAAAACACGGGTGAAGCAGTGGACAGAGCCTAGTTACTTATAATTCGGGTATTTGACGGGCGTTGGCTAGTACGTACCAAAAAAATGGCGTCTCGACCGCAACTGTCTTAAAATTTCAGCCTTTTGTTGATAGCCGAAATTATATTTTGTTGATTGCCAAATTATATAATCAGGCTGCCACGGACTCATTTCTAAACGAACTTCGGGGTGATAGAAGACTTGGGTACACAAAACTCGTTATATATTCCTATGCTGACCTCGACTGGGCTCGTCCTATTTATACATCACAAACCGTCGCGTCGAGGCTCGAGGCTCGAGGGAAAAGATACAGATGTGAATTTTTGTTCTCGAATGATAGTCGAAATGATAAGGCTGGATATTTTTTTGTTCTAAACTGTGTCACATTGGTCATAATTGATCATAATTCATAATTCTCCCATCATTGTTTGGCCAAAGTACACGTAACCATAGATTGAATTTGAAAATTTCAATATAAAATCAACCTCACAAAACGTTGTATAAAAATAGCTCCATGATAATAATAAAATACCTGACCTTTACAGATAAGGTGGAGCGTAAAATCACCAGGTACTCATTAATAAAATGCGACGAGCCTTGTTTTTTCAGCGAATCCATTATTCATGTTCTAAAAACAAAAGCTTTCCTTTTCGGTATCAAATGAAGCCAATCGTACAGATCCACAATTTAGCTGAACAGCAATTGCCTGAGAACGTTTCTCGCATAATATTATTTATGTTGATAAACGCCGCAACTTTGTTCATTTATTATTTGCTAAGTACATACCTACTTCAAATTACGTTTACAGTGTTCAATTTAAAGTTAATTAATTTTTGTTTGTGAGGAAAATGGAAAAGGTTTTTGAATGGAATTATACTATAATTAATGGAAATTTCCTCTCTGTGCTATATATGTCTATTCAGCAAGTGTTTATTTATTGGGCAACCATTCGGAGTGAACAGTGTTTTTACACTAAAGTTGTGAAGATTTTTCTGCTTTTCCTACCATCATTTGTTTTTTCTGAAAAATACAATCTGTGTCTCTTCAAAGCAAGAGTATCTTCTAGACATATGCACTCCACCATCGGTCATATCATCATTAAGGAGAGATTAAACCTAAAAATAAGGTCAAAAAAAGCTCACCTGAAATTATAATATAGGCTTTATATGCTTTATCTAACTACTTTACTTTGTGTTTGCTACATTTTATCATACAAACTGTTTTCAAAGTAAACTTCTGATAGGATGTGTTCTTCCTTGTTCATGCATAGGATTTCGTGTTTACGGAAATTTGTTGCGAGGAAGTTAAAACAAGATATAAAGTAGGTAACGTGTTAGGAGGATGAAGATGTGGTGGGTGGTAGGTATATATGTAACTAAAACCCTGTCAGATACAATAAAACGCTTATTCTTCTTCATAAGAAATCCTGGAAAAACAATTAAAATAATAACAATATTGAAAGTTATTTAACACTAAATGTAAAGATCTTAAAAACACACTTTTTTACATTATCTACTTAATCGCATATCAGTAGTAGGTGCAGATTTTTTCAAACAAAGATATTTACACAATGGTAATCTGTTTTTACTTACTTATGAGTTTATTAGAAGTTATTCTAGAAATTTCCACGGAAAACTCTATTAATCGATTAGTCTATGAATTAGCTGTACGAGTCTTTGTAAAATATAAATCCTTATACAGCTAGTTCGTAGCAATTTCGTAGCACATCCCTACGATGTGGTTTATTGAAATTATATACGTTTTTTTAAACTATTAAAGATGTTTCTAGAAAATCGAGGATACGGTAGGTACTTATATCTTATGTAAATGCCCAAAAAATATAGTTTGATAAATGTAGTTTACAAGATAAATATCAGAAAAAGAATATTGAAGCAACGAATATGAATGAATATTGAGTCTCTAAAGCAATATTATCTAGGGACCGCGTCTGGGATTACTGGGTATAATATCTGTGGACTTGTGTAGATTTGGAAAATCTCTTGGTACTATCGTACCAGATATCATAACATTATTTGAGTATTAGTATTTTAATATAATGTTCACGTGGTCAGACTTTAGCCTAACCACCGTTGGCTTTTTTTGATGAAAAATAAAGCCAAACTAAACTAAAGTATACAAACTAAAGGATAACATATATTTAAATGACAGGTACAATGGGTTGTTTTATCGCTTAGAAGATGTGATTGTAACGATAAAGATTTGCCAAGAGTATACTTTTTAATTTATGAATTCAGTTTTTTTTAACATTCCTTGTCTTCACTCTTCATTATTATTGGTATGGGAAGCATAAACAATTATCTTTATTCTAGGAAACAAAAGTCTGTGCTCTGTTAGAACAGTACCACGGAGTAATTAATACTTTCTAATACCTTTACGAAAGAGACTGATGGACTAATATAGTCCAACTTGAATCGTTGGTCTGCAGTTTGTAAAGTAGGTACCTAAATTATAGCCATGAATAAAAGAAGGTCTCTCATTTCCATTGTTATTCCATTGTTATCACAAGCTCCATTGTACAGGATAACGATCTCTGTACCTACCGACTTCTATTGTGGTAGCTATCCAATGAAAACTTCTTTAAGATGTGGCTTATGTAGGTGTCGTAAGAACTTTTAGTTGTGGTATCTATTTATTTTATTTATTACCAATTTATGTAGACTTTTAAAAATGTTAGTGTTAGGAACATTAAACAATAATTATAAAAGTGAACTACAAAGTTAAACTATGTACTCGATATTTATTTTAAGAGTGTTTCATTATTTTGTTACTCAAGAAGGCAGGTGACTTCGTTCTTCGTACGTATAAGAATATATGGTGACTTCGTAATTTACAATTTTTTTTCGTCGGTATTCTACGTAAAAACAATTGGAAATAAGTAATTACTCAAATAGGGCTTCTGTTCAAACTTTTTTTATTAGTCTTTTGAAAGTACCTACCTCTTAAATATGTAGAAATGAAAGTTAGGTATCGACTAATTCAACAAATACTAGCTGATATTTACAGCCTTACTATAAATTTTAAATAAAATCTATAGAGAGCAGAGTGCCCTCTAGTTTGCATACTTTGTAGGTACCTAATATGTATATATTTCTGTGTTGAACTGCTACTCTTGTAGAGTAATCGTCCGTAGTGTTTATTATGCGGCGGCGGCCACAATAAAAGTGACATTTTTGACATTGCTAATTTGTGTAATTTGTTTGTTCTGTTTACATTTTCGTTATTTCGTTATCAACTACTAAAACTGTGACAAGAGAGGGACATCAGAATAACCGGCAAGATTATTTTCTGCTTATAAATATCACAAAATAATAACATAATAAAATTTTTGACCCAAGTCGCAGACTCAATGTTATCTCGCCCGCAAACGACTCAAAATGGCGGCCACGGCTCCCTTGCCACATTATAGTAACATTTAACCCTGAACTTGACATAAATGGACGTGATGGGTTTATTTGAGTAAAATATAGGTATTCAAAGTCACGGACTTTTCTATTTCTTAAATAGTTAAATTAGAAAATACCAAACAATTATATAAACCAATAACACACAAAAATATTAAAGATCAAAGCTCAAAAATGTTGCCATGTCAAACAGTAAAACAATAATAACTTATATGTGAAATAATGTTTGATTACAAAATATAAAATAAAAATATCCATTAGTATAGCGGGCAGTAAAAGGGCCTTGTCAAATGGTAAGTCAATACAAAAATGAATCTTAAATAAGATTAGAAATACCTTAGATCCTACAATAGAAATTTAAAAAAACTTTGCCTTTCGCAGAGGGTCGAAAGGCACTCATATTATCTACCTTCAACATAAGTTATGTTGAATGTTTATGGCAACTGAACTAGGGTATCGTCATTTTCTGAAAACATTTCTAACGCAAATGTAAGATTTTATTTTTTTTTAATTATGCCGTTTTATTGATGCATCTGCTTACCTTAGTAGAAACCATGATTATATTTCCTTTCATTTATGAGAAGTTGGTAGGTACCAAATTTCTGCCATGTTTCATATTATGAGGTACAACCTCCGAGGTATCATTATTATCTCGGTATAACAAGTAATATAAAAATAAAATAGCTTATGATATTATCTTATTTCTTCTCCATTACGTATGTTTTTTTTTGAGACATTAGCACCTCACAAACAAAATTTTGTGAGGTGCTAATGTCTCAAAGGAATGGTCGAGTAGGTACATTATTTAAAAAAAGGTTAGGTTAGGTACTTCTAATAGATATAAAGATATAGTGGAACCTTTGTGCATTTTCAGTAATGTATGTACCTACCTATAGGTACCTTATACTTCGAGGTCATTATAAATAGTTCAACGCCAATGACATCTTTTCATAAAAAAAAACATTTGATTGTGGCTTTTAAATTATAAAGATTAAGTAGCATTTTTATATTTTGGCTTTTAAATGTTGACCTTAAATGTTTTTAAATTGGCCATCTAAAAATACCTTAATTATGAAAGCGTTTAATATGTTTGCGTGAATGAATGCAACCTTTGTTACGTTTTTACTAACATTATGAACTGAGAAAATTACTTTTACATAGCACACAGCTTTAGGAAATCAAATATAATTTCTCGATGAAAAATGAGGTTTCGTCCCAAGTGTGTAACAGCATTATAATTGACTTGCTCCACTGACCCGATTCGGAATACGAGTAAAAATAACATAAATGACCTATTTATACAGACTGATGTTATGCCCGGGTAGTATGCTTAAACTTTTCGGCATCTACATCTACATCGGCATAACCTACTTATCGAAGAGCGAGATCGCGAACCAATTGATATTGTCCTATTAACAATTAAATATAACAACTTGTTTGCATTGCTGAGACGCAATGCAAACAAGTTGTTATATTTAATTGTTCGTTAGTACTGGTTAGCACCCACTTATTGTTTTCTACTGTGTTTTTATTTTTTGTTCTTCTTGTTATTTGTAATTGTCAGTAAATGCTGTATTTGTGTGTTGAATAATAAACTATCTATCTATCTATCTTCTGACCATGTTCGTCTATTTCTTACCATCCCTTCTAGCCAAGTATTTCATTCATAATTCATCTGCAAAATCTAAAAATTCCGGTACAATTTTATCAGCAAACAACAGGATTATGGAAGATCCCGCTTTGTTAAATTTTCTTTGCGAGCCTGGGGCCAGTGCCTCTTTAGATTATGTAAATACTTGTTCAGTTTTTTCGTTTCTACCCGGTTTAGCATTTATGGAAATCTTACCTTTGTCTATGTTGTAAGTTTCTGCGCTTGGGAAGTTACATTGTAGGCTTAGTTTAACTTAAACTTTGTAAGTGTCGAATGTAGAATCAGTCTAAAAATCAACAAGTGACAATTGTGGGCCTCGAGCACCATGTCATGTTATTTTTGTATGTAACGTTAGATACAACCCTATGTCTTAATGACGGGTGCTGGAAGATGCGACACAGTTTTTACTTCTGCATTTTTCAGCGTTCCTTTTGTATATTATGTTCTCTAACTTGTTCAATATACATAAATTAAAAAAAATGTCCTCTATATATAATTACTCAATAATTTAGACTTAAAACTAATTTAACATAGTTACATATGTTTGCTTTAACTTTTGTAATCATAAAACTAGAAACCGAACTCACCACGTTGGGCGCCACTGTTGATTTAACTTTGATAATTTTACTTCTTGATTACGCACAGTAATCAAATCGTGCTTGGAATTACATAATGAGTTTAATTTTAGTTTAAATTAACGATTTGAACTGCACGACAGTTTTGCCCCAGTTTGGTCGCCAATAACTATTTTAATTAACTTCTGTAGTTTACCATACCTTATATTGGCACTATGTATATTATACAATTAATATAAAGATTATTATCCGTTATAGATATGAATATAACAGTATGAGAGGAGGACAAGTACAAAATGTTGAAAAGTGCTATATTTCGTTTTGTTGTAGCTAATATGTATTCCAAGCACTCCGACTCTTACCTCGTCCTATGCAAACCAACTACGTTTTTCACTTATACAAACGGCACAAAACGTGTAAAACAAAAGAGGCGAGAACGAGCTCGCTTCTGATAATCCGGTGCAACTTCCGCTCTGGGATGGTTCATTTAGCTGTGGATGTTTTTTTCTAGAAAAGCTATTTCAGTCTTGGATAGATTCCAAACACTTTTGCACCTAAAAGAATGTCAAAATTCATTCTGAACGTCATTTGAATACCAAATTGGATTGAGCACTTGAACTATAAGGTGAGAGGAACCGATTAGCATAACGTTTTATAGGACGGCTCTATTGATTTTGTATAATTATCAGGCAGTTTCCTAACGCTTTATATATAAAACGCTATATATACAATATATAAATTATTTCAAGTAGACATTGCCGTCTACTTGATATAATTTATATATTGTTCCGTTCTAGTGACCCTTACAATTTAAGCATTAAATTGTAAGGATCACTAGAACCTTAACGGATAAGAAATGGAGAGTATACCTATAGCTTGAAACTTGAAATAACAAGAAGCTGTTAGAAAACAAACATTTCTGCTTTTTTTCTAATAAAAAACTATTGCTAGCGCAACAAAGTGAAGCGGAAATGACTGCGACGCGGGATTGTCTGTCATCCATCAGTAATACTTTCTAATTGTATCCTTTTGTTTGCGCGTAGAAACTCAGTAGAGTATAGGGTATCTTCAGACGGACCACACCACAACCCACTCTACAGTTTCAAAAATAATTCCGGGTATTTACTATTAACTATTATTTACTATTTAGATAAAGCGCGCGCTCCTTGCTGCGTGCCGCCTATTCTTATTTGTGGCGATTATTTAAAAACATGGACAGGGTGTACTCATCTATGATTGACGCTCTCGTATCCTAGTAGTCGTAGAATTTTGTCGTACGCCAGTATTTCAGTAGCTTTTCATCCTGCTTTCAACTGTGTTTATTTTCTTTAACAAATAGATTGTAAAAGATAAATATATACAGTCAGTCTATTCAGCCTCTGCTTATGACGGGTTATCTAGACCGACTACCGGCTAGATAGATAGGTAGTGGGTGCCTCAGTTCACCCATTCATAATCCAATAGCATTCCAGCCTGCTTAGCATGAAGACCCAAGACAACGGTTTTTTCTACCGCTGAGAAGACAAAAAATATGTTGTCTCTCTCTTTCGTTTGACAGCATAGGCAACCTAAATAGTTTTTTGTCTTCTCTTTCGTAGACAAAACGTTGTCTTGGTAACTCATGCTAAGCGGACTGGAAGAGCTTAGCACTGAAAATTTATAGACTTTGTGTATGGTGTTTGGATGGATTACAGTACGCGTGAAGTGTTATAAAACACGAAAACTTTACCATTATCCTGTCATTATCCTGTTGAGAGTTTAGAGGTCCTTTCTCAAGCAAGTAATACAGTTCAGGATGTAAACACATAGGCTACTTTGTATCAGGGTGCCACGCAGTTGAAGTAGTGGGTAGATCCACGAATGATTCGATCCCGAGGCGTGTACAAGTATTTCTTAAAAAACTTTGAAAACAGTTTTTTTTAATCAAAGTCAGTGACGTATTTTTTTATATCTCTTACGCTTCAGGATTTCCTCTCACTTATCTATCTCACATAAAAACCTGTATATTGT
This sequence comes from Perizoma affinitatum, assembly GCA_961405105.1. Taxonomy (NCBI): domain Eukaryota; kingdom Metazoa; phylum Arthropoda; class Insecta; order Lepidoptera; family Geometridae; genus Perizoma; species Perizoma affinitatum. The sequence continues at coordinate 7,642,363 of OY560205.1, read as the reverse complement.
AAAAGTTTTGACTACAAAAAAAAATAACTTCAAAAATACCACTTTAACCTGTATCTTTGCCTAGTTCCTATTGTTTCTTTAACAAGTATTGTTTCAAATTATTAACTTCGCGACTAAACTGTTCAGAAATTGGTGTTTTGAAGTTTCGTATAAACTATTTATTTTATTACGTTATCCGAGGGACAACTTTGAGAACTTTAATAATCTTTAATAAGGCGAAACATTGGCTGATATTCTGTTACACATTAAGGCCGCTGTCAATTTTATAGTTAGACCTTTGATTCTATGGTTTAAAGTGTATCCACGGTTTTGTTTACCGACTAGTCATCAACTAGAAAACGTCTATCGCAAGCAAGAACTCTGTTCGGGCCTGTTCCATACTTAGAAAAGCTTTCTATGGTGAAGCTACTATGTTATTAAGGGATTGATTCGTGTGATTTATCCTTTCGATCGGCATTATAAAAATACAGAATATATATTTTTCTAACTAAGCGAGTTCGAATCACGGATAAGTAAGCGACTTTATTTAAATCATTGAATGCCGTTACTTACTTTAAAAAATAAAGGAAAGGCTCGATTTTTTAAAACTTCAATATTTAAATAATTTCTCCTCCATGTAGCATGGCCGTGGGACACACACAATATTTACATTTTATGGTTTAGTATGCAAAACCGGAGTCAAGCTCTACCAGATAGAGACGAAGCTACTAGGGTGGGACTGAAGGCCAACTCCCAAAAACTGAAGGCCGCAGTCACCCTGGGTGAAAATATCACTATCCTACTTCCTACTACTATTATAAACGCGAAAGTTTGTGAGGATGGATGTTTGTTACTCTTTCACGCAAAAACTACTGAACGGATTTGGATGAAACTTTACAGTAATATTGCTTATAGATCAAAATAACACATAGGCTACTTTTTATCCGGGTAAAAGGCGGGCGAAGCCGTGGGCAGAGGCTAGTATATAGTTATTGAAATGCGGTTTTTATTCTTCAAGGAAGGAGGAGGCAATCGATTTATATTTCTTCAAGGTTGGTTCTTAGATAGATTTTATCGTCACTAGTAACGAAAATAAGCTGCAACAGACGATAGAAAACAAGTAAGTGGATTTGTTATTTACCAGTTATTAAAGTATTATCTACCTTCTTTATGAATATGTATAGCGATCTTAAGAGGCCAGCGGAGGATGAATTGCCCATACAAACGTAATACCAAAATCATTTGTAATTAGAGTTTATTTCCAACAAGAAAAGTCCAATTCACCTCCAGAGGTGATAATTGAGACTCTTACACGCGAATAAAGAGAACAAAGCTAGTTTTCGTATAAATGTCGACAAAGAAAATACGGTCCACCTTTATAACTAGGTATACTAAAGCTAGATAGGTATGTAGGTGCTCTGTCGCAAGCTCTCACCACTACAGTATAGTGTGCTCTAACTTGTTCAACTTTAATGAAGTGGAACGCAGCGTTGTGTTTAAGTACTATACACACATACGTATAACCATATAAACAGATGTAGGTCGTATGTATATTGACCGTTGGACAATTAATTAAAGAGCAACGTAGCAACTAGAATCTTACTACTATTATAAACGCGAAAGTTTGTGAGGATGGATGTTTGTTAGTCTTTCACGAAAAAACTATTGAACGGATTTTGATGAAACTTTATAGTAATATAGCTATCGGCGCAAAGGCGTTATTCTGCTTCTACAATGAGTCATCGGCGCAGAACCACGAGTTATTTAACGAATCATCACTTAGATTGACATATTACAGTGTAAAATCATTAGTTAATAGCTAGTTATCATTTGATTGTTGTAATCAAATGACAATTAGATAGTTTTAGCTTGTTCGCACAAGTTGCTTGCCTTTGTCTTTGTTTTTGCATAAATACGGGCGACGGACTGAGTACGATTCATTCTCGCTCGAGCCGTCCGCCCGTACAGACCTTGAAAGCCTCTGTACAACCAAGAATAAATTTGAAGAACATCTCCTAGAGTTTACTTTCGTCATCAACTATGAGCGACCAGCATGCTGGTGATGTTAGTGACGTTAGCATTGCTGACGTCACACTTTTTAAAGACCACCTTGGAGCTTCTGCTCCGTCATCAGAAGTGGGATTGGACACTGCTTCAATCCAAACCAGTTCCTCATCAGCTCAGGCACCATATTCGTCTGATACCCAATGGCGGCGGTTACTGGAACAGCAGAACCAGAATATTCTTCACTTGATTGAAGTGATGCGATCTCCGGCAATACCACCTAAGACTATAACGCTGCCAGAATTCAACCCTGAACAGCCCGAGAACTATGCTGCAACCATCATTAACACCAACAGCAGCAGCCCAAAAAGGAGAAAGTCTTACAAAGCTTATTCCATGAAGCGAAAACATGATCGAAGCCTCAACAACTTCATGCCAAACTACAACGGCAACCAAGTGTCAACCACTCGAAGATACAATTTCACAAGTACGGACAACAGCAAGGATGACACCTGCTACCACTGCGGGGCCATCGTGTCAACCGCACCGGGTGGTGCTATCGGCGAAAAGGCAAGCTTTCACACGGATCGTCTACATCAGCTTCTGCAACCCTGATGGACAACAGCAAGGCTGTCACCTGCTACCGCTGCGGGGCCATCGTGTCTACCGCACCGGGTGATGCTATCGGGGAAAAGGCAAGCTTTCACAAGGATCTTCTACATCAGCTTCTGCAGGCGTTCGTGCGTTATAACAATCAGGTCGGTCGTTCCCATTTTATTATGATAGTGGTGCCGAATGTTCTCTCATTACGAGACACGGATGTTCCTCCTGCGTTTAGAGATAAATAGTCTTGCGCAGTTTTCATTCAGAGCCAGTTTATTGCGATAACTATTGAGGCATCCTTTCTTGTAATTTATTTTGTCCTAAAAATGAATTCACACCCCTTTAGTCAGGGTAGGCCGAGCTTGAATGTGTACTCCAGTTGTGTTACTTGTTACAGATACACACGACCACGATCAACTGCGTCGTGCTCCACATCCTGGCGGTCAAGAGGCCGTATCAGCGAAGAAGAGGACGAATCGCAAACTCCTCAAGGCACCGCTGCAGAACTAAACGAACCTGGACCATCTATCTACCTCCTGAGCTGGACGATCTGATCGACGAGTCCTGGAATCCTTAGAGCCCGTATCGGCGAAGAAGAGGACGAATCAACAACTCCTCAAGGCACCGTTGCAGCACCAAACGAGCCTGGACCATCTATCTACCTCCCGAGCTGGACGGTCTGTCTGATCGACGAGTCCTAGACTCGTGAGAATAAGACGCGACATCAGAATAAGTTAAGTAAACCAGCTTGTTTCCAAACATCTATTCCTACATTCTTGGAGCCTATACACCCAGTACCACAGAGTACACCCAGTACCACAGAGTACACCCAGTACCACAGAGTACACCCAGTACCACAGAGTACACCCAGTACCACAGAGTACACCCAGTACCACAGAGTACACCAAGTACCACAGAGTACACCAAGTACCACAGAGTACACCAAGTACCACAGAGTACACCAAGTACCACAGAGTACACCAAGTACCACAGAGTACACCAAGTACCACAGAGTACACCAAGTACCACAGAGTACACCAAGTACCACAGAGTACACCCACCTACACTCCATGTTACTAATACCACAGAGTACATTAACCAACAGTATACCAACACCTAAGACAGATGTGTTTTGGTGTTAGTAATAAAGTTGTCAAGCATTACACGATGCTTACAGATACCTACTCAAAAGAAAAACCATTTCATTGTTTCAGACACTCGAAGATCACAACCCAAGGCTGGTGCAGAGCACGCACCGCCTGTCAGTATGGCCGTATCGGCGCAAAGGCGTTATTCTGCTTCTACAATGAGTCATCGGCGCAGAACCACGAGTTATTTAACGAATCATCACTTAGATTGTCATATTACAGTGTAAAATCATTAGTTAATAGCTAGTTATCATTTGATTGTTGTAATCAAATGACAATTAGATAGTTTTAGCTTGTTCGCACAAGTTGCTTGCCTTTGTCTTTGTTTTTGCATAAATACGGGCGACGGACTGAGTACGATTCATTCTCGCTCGAGCCGTCCGCCCGTACAGACCTTGAAAGCCTCTGTACAACCAAGAATAAATTTGAAGAACATCTCCTAGAGTTTACTTTCGTCATCAACTATGAGCGACCAGCATGCTGGTGATGTTAGTGACGTTAGCATTGCTGACGTCACACTTTTTAAAGACCACCTTGGAGCTTCTGCTTCGTCATAGCTTATACGTCAGAATAACACATAGGCTACTTTTTATCCGGATACCACGCGGGCGAAGCCGTGGGCAGAAGCTTGTATTATAATAACAGACAATATTTGCCTGAATGATCTTAAAAAAATATTTTTCAGAAGTAAAAATCCTGTGTAATGGGAGTTTTAAGGAGTTTTAAGGATATTGAATGAAGAGATTTTTTAAATATAAAGAAAGAGACAAGAAAGAAAAAGAAGGAATTAAAAATATATTACTATTAGTCCTACTATCGGAAACCGAAACTTGACTGACCGTTTTTAAACAGAGGTCGAAAAATATGTATTTTTTTTTTCCGATCGAATAAACGCTACATTATTTTAGAAGACGCTAGACGTTTGGTCTAAATAACAGTTTTGGTAAGATGGGGCTGATATACTCAATCAATGCTTTAGATCCCAATAAAATTGTTATTAGATAGGTAATAGGTAATGGAAAATGTAAAATATTGAAGAAAAAGAAAGAAAATCTCTGCGTGTTATTCGTTCGTTGCCACTAATAGGCAGCGTTTTCCTTTCAAGCCACCTCCAGCTATAAACTTCCCGTATCCGTGCCGTAAATCCGGGCGCAAGGTAGTTTTACAGCCTTTTACAGCTGTTCTAAAATAAAATAAACCTGTTCACTGCCTCGTATGGCTTTTTGCTCCATTCGTGTGCTCAATGTCAGCTTATGAAGCCATCAATAGAACCATACAACTAGAACTGCACGTAGATAATGTGATGATCTTTACAACATTCTTGGTTGATATTACATAATACCTAATATCTTCTTCAAGAGCCGAAGTTTTATTTAAAAGTTTGTTATTAAATGTAAATGACATTTTTCTTCTTTGTCAGAGACAGTGTTTTTGTAAGAATCTTACTTTTATCTATTTATTAATAAATTATGTATATAGTGTTTTTTTTATTAATTTCGTTATCCTTTCTGTGTTTTAGTGTTGTGTAAAATAAACCACTTATTAGGTATGCGACTAATGGGGGTGATATCGAGCATGGCCCGCTCTATTGCTCTTTTTCTACTTTAATTTCCTACTTTTTTCCTTTGTGAGCAGTTATGTATCGAATACAATATTTTACGGTATAGTTAACAAAATCTTGTTACAGGTACTGGGCTCCGATACAGAATGGCATTTCGCGCACCGCGGACTACCACACGCGCGTCCACGCCGCTCTATAGCACACGCCCGCCTTCTCAAGCAGAATCCCCTCGTGAGTACAATAATCATTATCATCACATACTGCTGTTTCAGAATAATGAAACAATCATAATAATATGTACAATCATTATTTATTTATTAGATTTCATTAATAATCCTTTAAAATATTTCGGTCATCAATGATACGGATGTTATGAATATTACAATTTTTATAATATGAATTTGACTCATATAATAATCCCCTCGAATTCACTGCCTACTGCTGGAAATCCTCCCTTATAGATTGCTCTACGACCATGCCCAGCATTTTCTTACCTATATCTGCCACCTAGCAGCAATTATCACATTGCTGTGTTCCGGTTTGAAGGGTATGGGTGCCGGTGAAATTGCAAGCGTTCATAGGTTACGGTAACCGCTTACCAACAGGTGGGCTGTATGCCTGTTTGCCAAATAAATTGTATTAAAAAACACAATTGTTATAAACATTTCTAAGATTGTTTTACGAAATTATAGACTGCTTCAATTGTTGTAGGTAGAAGCTACTCTGATAACTCTATTTAATATACCTATGAATAGTTTAAATGTCATGAATCCTACGTTTTTCTATCAGTTCTATTTCTAAGAATAGTCATAACAAAGACCTATCTATACACAATGGTTCACAGAGTTCAATTGAAATACACACCCAAGCGAAAGTACTCGTGCTATCTTGAATGAAATGAGATTCTCTTTGAACACTCCCAGGTGTATCAGATTATGTAAACACTTTCGAGCGTATAATAGTATGGTAATGTGTAACTTCATTACACCAGCTACCTATTTACTATTCAATAGATTCACTTAGATGGGTTAAATTTATTGACTCGCTGGAAAACTGGAAATCTATTAAGATATGCCGCTACCCAACGTAGAGATGCTACATGGTATCGTGGCGCGGCGGTATGAAAAAAAAACCTGTTATTTGCTTTAAATAACAGGTTTTTTTGTTTTTTTGTTGTGCATAATTATATATAATAAATTACCAGAACCTATTAAAAACCTCAATGGTAATTTATTTAAACAAAAGCTAAATAATTGGCTCCTAGAAAAGAATTTCTATAGTGTAAATGAGTATATTAATTTTAAGTAGAATAAGTTATTATGTTGTCTATGATTGTGAACTACTTATTTATTTTTGATTGTATGACATTATATTGATTATTTTTTAATGACTGATTATATTAGCTTCTTATAAACTATTATTTAATATTTGCATACCTGCTTGCGGGTTGAATACATTTGACATCACTCTAGTTATAAGATCTGACATGTACCTGTAATAATGTATTCTGCAAAAAAAAAAAAAAAAAAAAATTCTTTTTGCTATGTATCTTGTAAAGGGCTAAAATGTGTTGTGTGGTCACTTGAACATATTCTTTACACATAAACAGATATCATTCAGGAACATTCCTCTTCAAATATAACCTCACTTGCTTTTAAGCGATAAGACCGCCCATTGTACTTTTAGTTATGTTAAGTTTTCTATGTACTTTTATTCATTAAATCCTTAATTTACTTATCCTTAAGGTGTTAATGGCTATTTTAATTTGGATTGTTTATTCCCATCGAATAATAAGTTCAAATTTAAATACTAAAGTGCACTCTCGTCTTTCTTTTGATTTTTCGAAAAACTTAGTAATATTTTTAATCGTAAATCTGTAGGAGTAATACTGAGACTGAAGAGATGTGATATAAACTTTATGAATCCATCTTGTCGTTATGAATAAAATGAATAATGCATTCACGTGTTCTTACAAATCTGCATCTAAAACTACTTTCCTTTGAAGCCATATTCCATTAGAATTGCTGAACAAGAAGATAGACTTGTCATCAAAAGTAACGGCCAGAAAGAAGAGTGGGGAAAGACCACTTCAGGGAATAGATTTTTTAATATAACCGTTGATCTTGAAATCACTCATGACAAAAAGATCCCGTTTAACAAACCCTGATTTCTTTATATCATACTCTATCATACAGTTACGGTCTATTAGGCGCAGAAAATAACACTAAAATAATTAATAATCACCGGTATTTATGAATGTTAGTGGACTAGGTATGAGTTAAGGCCCGGACAAACTAACGCAGTGGCGCATGGCGGTGGGTATTGATACATTCACGTGAACTTCCATAAACAATTGACTAACATAATTCCTTTGATCACCACCGCCGCGGCCACTACGTCAATTTGACAGGTACTTGAAACGTCACTGTCAAATAGTTACATAGAGCCATAGAGTGGTGGGATACTCGTAAATTGATCGATGACTCGTAGTTGTAAGAATTTTATAATTATCGCTTTGAGATTTTTTATACAATTTAAATGGCAAACAAGCGTACCGCCCACTTGTTGGTAAGCGGTTACCGTAACTTATGGTCGCTTGTGACACCAGAGGTAAAATTCGCGCGTTGCCGACCCTGAGACAAAAAGTATTATGTGCTTGTAATGTCATCGGCACCCATACTCTTCAAACCGGAACACAGCAATACGAGCATTGCTGCTTGGAGGCAGAAATAGGTATGGTGGTACTTCCCCGGACGATCTCTTTTCACAAGGAGCTCTAATACTACTACTTGGAAAATCGGTGACTAATTCTCATTTTGCTGATTCATAGTCACATGATGATATTAAAAAAAATACATCCAGGATTCATATCAGATAATACTACGATAAAACCAAATAAAGAATAATCTTTTTCTTACTGTCTGAATAGATCTGGTAGATTTTGAGTGAGGGCGACAGGGGCATCCATCACACAGTAATCCGCTGCCATTTTGCCTGTCCGGCGGTAGATTATTAATTGTAGTAGAGATTGCAGAGCATTCAGCCTATAGATATCACAGCTATACTGAAATAAAGATAACACGTTCATGAATAAATAAATAAATTAATAAATAATGCTGGACATTTTCACACAGCATCATCTAGCCCCAAAGTAAGCAGAGCTTGTGTTATGAGAACTACATGACTGATATACTACTTACGTACTCTTTTTTTTAAATACATACATATTATACATAGAAACACCCAGATCCCGAGACAAATATTTGCAGATGTAAACATTTGTCCCGCGGCGGGAATCGAACCCGCAACCTTCTGCGTCTCAGGCGGGCCTTCACCCACTGCGCCACAGTACGGAACAGCTTGGAAAGGTACATAATACAACAGATTGGTGGCAAAACGCTCATTCGTAGATAGATAAATACCATGGGTTACCCAATGTCGCATTATATATAGCGATTTTGCTAATATAAAGTAAAAAAGTATATGTAATTATAACAAAGTATTTAGATTGCATACGTTAATTGTAAACCTACATGTTTTCGATTACCGTTAACGATGGTAAAAAGTCAACTAGCCTCTAGCCAACTAGCCTGTGTCTGTAGCCAAGCACCTGCGTGCTATACTGACTATTTGACGACCTCTGTGGCGCAGTGAGCGAAGGCCCGCCTGAGACGCAGAAGGTTGCGCGTGCGATACCCGCCGCGGGACAAATGTTTGTATGATTTGCATATGTTTGTCTGGATGTTTTCTATGTAAAATATGTATGTATTTACAAAAAAATAAAAGTATTAAGTAGTATATCAGTTATATGTAGTTCCCATAATACAAGCTATGCTTAGTTTGGGGCTCGATGATGCTGTGTGCAAAATGTCCAGCATTATTTATTTATTATTTATTTTATAATACTAATTTCCGTCGAACTCATTATTTTGTTTATTTCATATGTGAAAATGTATCTATTATGCCATACCCACTAAAAGTGTAGATATCAGTAAAACAAACAAATCTATAGGTAAGTGTTTTGGTACTTGACCTGCAAACAATGCTATTTTTATCGCATTTAAAATTTCCATGATAATACTACGTGACAGATGAACCTTAATCTCTTCACATCTAATACCTCTGGTTATAAGCATAATTATGACATCAGATCTGGCAACGAAAGCATCAGGTAGTTTCGTCTGTATTATACATTGTAGAGGGTTGATCTAATTTGATATGGGTTTGACGCTAGATTTTGATAAAAATAGCAAGATTGAGTTTTCTATTATAACGTAATGGATATTATTATAGCTGACATCCAAGGACGTTTAATCAAGAAAAATAAAAGCTTTTTGAGGCAATCTCATAAAAAGGGAAGCGGTGACCTTTTCTGTAATTAAATGTCGACAAAAATTATGTAACTAAAGTAAAATTTTAGACGCAGTGGGCGAAGGTCCGCCTGAGACGCAGAAGGGTGCGATTACCGCCGCGGGACAAATATTTGTATGATTGTAAATATTTATGTCGGGTCGGGATGTTTACTATGCATAAAATGTACGTATTTACGAAAAAGAGTATATTAGTACCTAGTACCTATATCAGTCATTGTAGTTCCCATAATACAAGCTCTGCTTAGTTTGGGACTAGATGATGTTTGAAAATGTCCAGCATTATTATTATTATACAAAATAGTTGTTACCGTGACCTTTACAGCAGTAAAATTACATACCTTATAAAGCCGGAGGCTGAATGTTTCCAAAAGGGTGGTGACACATTTATGTTTATTATACCCTGTTTACGGTTTGAAACTCATTAGCTCTGACGTAATTCCGCAAGATTCAATTCACCTTCAAAAGTAAATGGATTTAATTTTCAGTTAATTAGTAAGAGCCATAAATCAGTCAAACTATACCGTTAAATAGAATAAATAATCAAGGGGTTAAAAGAGAAATCACAGAAAAAATATATTTGAATATTCTTTTATTTACATTCACTCTCTTTTGTCGCAGACTTCACCAATTAGCATTAGTCCAATCCAAGTAGAGTGGTGTCCAGAACTGTAATCTATTACGTGCCTGGTCTACGCAAGAGTAACGACAGCTTTGAACTATCAGAAATATATTTGAATATTCTTTTTTTTTACATTTACTCTCTTTTGTCGCACACTTCACCAATTAGCATTAGTCCTATCCAAGTAGAGTGGTGTCCAGAACTGTAATCTATTACGTGCCTGGTCTACGCAAGAGTAACGACAGCTTTGAACTATCAGAAATATATTTGAATATTCTTTTTTTTTACATTTACTCTCTTTTGTCGCACACTTCACCAATTAGCATTAGTCCTATCCAAGTAGAGTGGTGTCCAGAACTGTAATCTATTACGTGCCTGGTCTATGCAAGAGTAACGACAGCTTTGAACTATCAGAAATATATTTGAATATTCTTTTTTTTTACATTTACTCTCTTTTGTCGCACACTTCACCAATTAGCATTAGTCCTATCCAAGTAGAGTGGTGTCCAGAACTGTAATCTATTACGTGCCTGGTCTACGCAAGAGTAACGACAGCTTTTAACTATCTAGTGTAGTGTATCTTGTATCACAGAAAAAGAGTGAAACAAAACACGCTATATCAGTATGCTATAGCGTGTTTTGTATAATATATTGTATAGCCTGAATAAAGTGCGACACCACGCGAGTGTCACATTGAGTTCTCACCCACTCATACATAATAACAGGGGCTTCTATTCCAATTATCTTGTAAACAAGCTAGGTATCTATCATGTACGTCAAGTGATACGCAACACTACAACACACTTATAATAATTGGAGTGTTTGACGTGCGGTCTGCGAAGGAAGGCGTGAATGTACGCATACAAAATCATTTCAATGAAATCGTTGTACCACATTTAATACATGTAGTTATATTGAAAAAAAAAAACATTAACATTTTGTGTTGTGATAGTGTAGGTAAGATATATTTGTATTGAATGTTTCTTGCAGTTTTATAAACTACCTAAACTCGCGCCCGACTCGACTTTTTAATTGCCTGCTGGCCTTTAGAACAGGAAATAGGTCAATCTGATTTGCAAAGCCAATTAGTATCTCATCTTGTAGATAAAATGTCTATCAGACTCGGTAAATCTATCTGATTTATATTATATCTAATCAGTAGATAGACTGAAACGCTCTCCAATAGATAGACAATTTGCAACGCCTTCATAACCGAAGAACAGAAGATTGAATTATTTATGGTCTGCATAATGCTTCCCATGTGGTCGTTGCAGATATATTTCAACTAGTCGTTAGAAATAAAAATATATAGAAAATACATTTTGCTAAAAAACACACGACCTCTGTGGCGCAGTGGGCGAAGGCCCGCCTGAGACGCAGAAGGTTGCGGGTTCGATTCCCGCGTAGGGACAAATGTTTACATATGCAAATATTTGTCTTGGGTCTGGGTGTTTTCTATGTATAATATGTATATATTTACAAAAAAAAAAGTATATAAGTAGTATATCAGTCATTTAGTTCCCATAACACAAGCTCTGCTTACTTTGGGGCTAGATGATGCAGTGTGAAAAATGTCCAGCATTATTTATTTATTTATTTATTTATTTGACATAGAAAGGACTAACTAAACTTTATACCTTATGTAAAAAATGTTATTGACAAGTTTCTGCCCGCGGCTTCGCTCATGTGGTATGTTGATAAAAATAGCGTATGACCGTCTCCAGGCTTTAAACTATGTCCATATCAAATTTCATCACAAACAGCTCAGCGGGTTAGCCGTGAAAGATATAGGTATATATTTCTATAATTTTAATAATTGATACGTTTATCGTTAATTGATTGGTTCAATTTATTATGAGTAAATCGAACCAGGGAATAAAAAATCAATACTAATTTTACGTCCTCAGTAATATTGTACACTAACTTTGAAAAAAATATATAAGTATGTTTATTATTGACGTTAAAGTTTATTCTCAACAACTTTTGAGTGAATCAAGCCAAGAAAAATGTTTTTTTTTCCTACAAAAATCAGAACTTTATTGCACACCTACTAGGGGTGGATTTGTAAAAATAAAAAATATGTAATTCGTTATTTTCTTTATAGTTTATTTGAACCTAGTTTAGAGTGAAACGAACAAATGATCAAAAATTTCCATTAAAATTTTAGAACTTAATAGCACCAAAGAGTAGTTATAAAAAATAAAAAATACTTGTTTCATTATTTATTTTAAAGTTAATTTATACCGAGTTTTGAGTGAATCAAACCAGAATTTAAAGAATCCATGTAAACTTTAGAACTCACTTGAACCTCTATGGCGGGTAGTTTTAAAAAAAACACGTATTTATTATTTCATTTTAAAGTTGATTTGTATTCAGTTTTGAGGTGACTACCAAGGAATAACATTTTCCATAGAAACTTTACTATTCTGTTTAACCCCTTTAGGGTTGGTTTTCGAAAATTTTCGATAGCGTATATGTTATTCTAAAATCTATCTACATTCCAAATTTCATCAAATCCGGTTAAGTAGTTACCGAGATACGTGGTAACAAACATTCACACACACACACAGACTTTCGCATTTATTATATTACAGTAGGATAGTAGGATATGATTGGTTCAAAAAATGCTGTTTGAATCAACTATAACCCAACGAGTAGGACTATATTGTTAACTGTCATGGTCTACGATACATTTAAACTTACCAGAGACATTCAACAGTACCTACAACACAAATGTAAGTTACGAAACAAACCGTATGTTGCTTTATATTCTAGTACGTGTGTGCTTGAAATTAAATAAATAAAAAACATATTAAATATATTTCCAAAAAGAGTGAGTAGTTCTTGTCTAAATTGAATGCGATTGCAGTAATCCGTTTTATTATTTAAACGGCAAAAGTAGACCCAAGTCGGACTGAATTATAAAACGAAAAACAAACACGCTCACGACTGTCTTCCCCATGGTGGACATCCTCAGATACATACTCAGTGAGTAGATCTTTGAGGATACCAAGTAGGGGGTAGTCAGAGGCATGTCTAAACATTACATTTGGTACATGCCCGCGTTTTGCAAGTAGTAAGCATTCCACGTGACAGGTTGCAAGCCCATCGCCGCTTATAAGAACATGCCTTCGAATTTTTGGTTGAATTTTAGGGCATGCCGGTTTCCTCACTATGTTTTCCTTCACCGTTTTGAGCACGTGTTCATGCGCACATACATTTTTCGAGTGGAAAAATCCATTGGTGCGCGACCGGGTTCGAACCCACGACCTCCAGATCAGAAGTCGGGCTATCCACTAGGCCAACACGGCCATTATAAATTACCGAATTATAAATTGTCGAAAAAAGTCTTTCTGCTCCACAGTTGAGTTTTTGAGATTAATAACCAAACAAACTAAAAACTCAGTGTCAGTATTTGGCAAAATATACGCCAAGAGCTTTTTATTTTGTTTTGTGAATTTCAGGTTACTAAAAGGGTTACCACACCTTGGTAACCCTTGATACAATTGATACAAACAATTTCATTTGGAAACGAAAGTAATTACATAAAAATGAAGTTACGAAGGCAACGTTTTACGACGAAACATAAGTTTATAGCACGCTTTTAATTAGTTCAAGACTCTTCAATGTTTTAATTAATTTTCCCCCAAGTTTAACCAATTAGTATCCTGATATTATTACGACTAAAGTGAATGTTTTGAGTTATTTTCGTACCTAACATCTGAACCGAATCAAATATACCTAAGATTTATGCCTAAGATGTGGAAAACTTCATAAAACTTTAAAAACATACGACTACACCATATAATGGGCATCCTAAGATTCATAATCAGTACGCAGATCCATTAGGATACAAAGTAGGATGGTCAGAGGCACGTCCATACGCACGTTTAAATAAGTAAACGAAGGCAAGTGCCTACACTACCTTTTTTTCCTTTAACAAACACACACGATAAAACATACAGCCGAATTGAGAACATCCTCCTTTATTGAATTCGGTTAAAAATGGGTTTTCATAGAGACTAATAATTATGCAACGTCGTCGAAAAAACGGTCTACCCTTTAGAGTTACTTTTCATCGGCTTCTTTTGATCCGGGTACCACGCGGGCTAAGCCATGGGTAGCTAGTAAATAATATATTTCTATAAATATCCTTATTCAATATTGTTATTTTCGTCCGCAGGTCCACTCAGCAGTCCAGCAGACTGGTTTTAAACGCGTCAAGCGAGGCTATCGCCCCTTCAGTTTATCAGGCTCTAAACCAGCAGTCAAACGAGGATTCCGCCCCCTCAGCTTACCTGAGACCCGCCCGGCGACCGAGCCTCGCGACCCGTACTTTCCTTTACAATGGTATTTGAAGAACACTGGTCAGAACGGTGGGAAACCCAAGCTGGATCTGAACGTTGAGGCAGCTTGGGCGCAGGGGTACACTGGCGTGAATGTCACCACTGCTATCATGGATGATGGTAAGTTTTTATCAGCATTAGTCTTAAGGAGTCCACTACTGAAAACTTCCTCAAATATGCCCCTTAGAAAATCCCAATTATATATTTATTGATGTAGCAAACAAGCATATCCCCCATCTGTTGGTAAGCGGTTTACGTAACCTATTTCGGCTTGCAAGATCTGAAGATATCACTCGTGCGTTGCCAACCCTAAAATAAAAGGGTAAAAAGTCTTATGTGCCTGTCATTGTACTGGCTGCCATACCCTCAAACTGGAATACAGCAATGCGCACATTGCTGTTACGCAGCAGATATAAGTTTGTTGGTAGTACACCCCGGACGAGCTTCATAAGTAGCTCATTCTACTTTTAAAATAATAAAATAAAAATTGATTATTTGATACCACAGAGCTCAAATAAAAGTGAAATACTAAAATAACATACAATTGTAATTTAATTAAAATGACACACTGAGGCTACACAGATAACATGCAAGCTCGTACATGGACAGTTGGGACTGTCCGTGACTGGGGCAGCAGCGCTGGAATTAATAATTAATAACATTTATAATTCAAACGCCATAGAAATTACTATCAGTCTACTTTTGGCCAGCTTACTATTTCAATTTAGAAGTTATTCGTGGAAAAGGTTATTTTGGTTCAGGGATATTAATTTGTCTATTTTTATTACGAGAATTACGCTTCTAGAAAGGTCTCAACTGGGTGGGTACCCACCGATTACTTGGTGATAAAGTCACCCGATGGCCACCTGACGGACATCCATATAATAATATCTGGAGCCTAACCATCAAGTCTTATTGTGATTCAATTCAGGCAAAGATGTCAAATCCCGCTTTGCGAATGACAAAGCTTTAACAACGCTATAGCGTCCTGAACTGAATCGCTGTAAGACTTCATGGTTAGGCCTCTGGTGTCTTTATCTGTTGGTGGTGAAGGTAAATTTTAAGTCGTTTCAAACCAGCTTACTTGTCAATCATTAGCATGTCATACAAAATGCTTCGAGAACAAAAAGGTGAATTCTGCTAATTACTTTCATAACACGGCAAAAGTACCTAGACCCAACTCGGACTGAATTATAACTGTTTATTAATAATTAAGATATATTGCTGAGTTTTGGATGAATAATGAGTTTTTGATATTCATCTCTGATATTTAACCTACCAAATACTGAACAGAGTTTTATGTTTTTTTGGTGAATTTCGGGTTGCTAATAATTTTACAAACTATTACAAATAATTTGATTTGGAAACGAAAGTAATTTTACAGAAAAATCATGAATTTATACTGGCTCTGTCGCGCTCATCACACCATTACGTTCAGAAAGGGATAAAAAATGCGTTCCGTTTTACGCTTAGACATTTTGTAACGAAGAATGTTGCTTAGTTATTTTATCAAATAAAACGTGCATTAGTTTAGACTTCTTTATTTTTTTTAGAAATCACATATTTCGTGTCTGTAATATAATATATATAATATTAGCTATGAGGTTTGGCAATCCTATCGAGAGATCGGCTTGTCTATCTAATCTTTTTAAAAGAATTATATACATAATCTTTGAACACAACCCTCTTGTGGTTATCCATCAAGTGGACTTAATGGATAGTGGGTGTTTCTTGTGGTTTAGGCATCTTTGTGGTTAAGGCATACAATCTTCTAGCTTCTATCGATTAACTATTTAATGAGAACCCAATGGACCGCTGATGAAAATTAATGCTTGGTTTACATGAAGACATACAGCTGCATTTCGTGCGTGCGCGACTTTCAGATCTACTCATCATCATCATTAACAACCTGTAGAAGTCCACTTCTTGACATATGCCTCCCCCAAAGAATGCAATGAAAAACGGTCTTGGTCCGGTCCGATCTTTTTTACCGTGAGCAACAGGCGTAAATTAACTTAATGTAAAATCGTAACTAAGGTGTGTTCGTAAGTCGACGCTTATAAATGTGTTTAACGATAAGCGATTTCTTTAAATAAAGACTTACTTAACTGTCTGTTTTGAATTCAAATTGAGACTTGAACTGATAAGATGTGCGAGCAACTTACCAGCTATCTGTCTGTACTCGTGTAAACCAGCCATAACTCACGTAGAGTCAGTGGATGACGGCCGTTAGTCGTGGTTTTCCTTAGAAGGCTTATTTAGGAGGATTTGACCAGGTAATAGTTTTATTTAAAGTTTTTATTTCACATCAGGTACGAAATAAATTGGTAAAATAATATTCTGCAAAGGAACTATCGTCCTACGCAGTATTGAGTTGCATTCGCTTCCCTGAGGAGAGATAAGGGTCGTTCCCGTAATTGGAATTCTATTCCCGCTGGAACTAGACACTTTTCGTCCCTTTCCTCGCAGCATCAATTATTGAGCACAGCAAAGAGTTAATTAACACCGAGAAAAAGTAAATTAAACCGGTCATGGAAACTAGTTCAGAGAGAGAAGTAGTTTTCATGCGACGTAAGGAACCCGTAAAAGTATATGCGTTTGCCGTTAAAGTTTATTTGTTAATTTATAAGTTTGTATGTTTATTTGTAAGTTTGTAACCATTAATTGCCGAAACGGCTTATACGATTGTAATGCGGGGTTTTTGCAATCGATTTTATGTTGTATGACTTCAAGGATAATTCATCAAGGTTAGTATCAAGAATCAAGGTTAGTTGAAGAAGTCCTAAAGATGATTCCTAAGTCAAGATAAAGACGCGTCAATAAAATGCGATATTCTGGTATAAAACATGTCGGGATTTTTAAAATTTGCAATAATTTCCTTGTTGTCCTTAAATGGGTATACCATGAAACTAATACTACATGAGTTGAATCATATTTGTAAGTGAAGAGGACTCTGTTATCGGTAAAGGCAGATACTGTTTTGACGCTGTTTTAAATCACAACATCTATTACGGCGCCATTAAACCAATTTTCTGATAAGTTAAAACAAAACCATATTAATATCGGTCCAAAGGCGCGCTAGGGTAATTTTCAAAATGGTATTTCCATGTAGTTATAAAAGCCTGTTCCACTGAGTGCAATTGACAAAAGGCTTACATAACTGCAAAGTTTCCTCTGTAAGTAACCTAGGCGTTGAGCCGAAATATCTCAAGAATTACGATAAGGCTGGTAAAGATTCACAATAAAAAAAAATAAAAAAATGTGTACAAGTAAATATATACAAAATAGACGAAACAGCGCGTTCCCAAAATCCCGGCTGCGTTGCCACGCTGAATTTCAAGTACAATGGCATTAGCATTGTGTTAAATATGAATGTGGTTGAAAATAAAAGCAGAGGTAGTCTAAAGAAAAGATAGATGGATTGTGTGAAGGATGACATGATTAAGAAAGGAGTGAGTACTGAGCTGACAGCGGATAGAGGAGAGTGGAAGAAGAAAACATGTTGTGCCGACCCCACGTAATGTGGGATAAGGACAAAAAGATTATGAATGGCTAATGCCAAATAATAAATAATAATTATTAGAATAATTAATGCTAATGCATTGCCTCTAATTGATATTCAATCGAGTTCCCTCCCGAGCTAACATCTGTGTGTTGAATACATTTATAACACCAATAGAGTTATAACCGTGTCCATTGATCGAGTATTTTGTTTATGAGGATTCATAACCACTTCACCCATGTGCTTACTGGAGTGAATAATCGATGATATCCGTCTGGATATCATCGATAATTCTTCCGTCTGATATTCACTCTAGGCTATCTAGCCTAGTGTATAAAAAGTAGGTTAATACTTAGGTTTCAAGTCGACTGGCTGCAGGAACTAGAATATGTGGGTAATTATAGTTTTAATCCCCTGTTGAATAAGGCTTGGTAGGAGACAGGCTGACGTTGACATGTACTCGTAATGACATGCTGTCGTTTTTTTGCAGGGGTGGACTACATGCATCCAGATCTGAAATACAATTACGTAAGTAAGGTTTATTTTACTGCCAGAGGAACGCTCGCAACTTCAAGGGGTTCTATACGAATTTCATCAACCTGTTCTTGAGTCGATTTTCCGAAATTACTTTTTTTAGTGCCACCATAAACCTCAAAATACACTGTCGAATTTCAGGTATCTGCAATTTATGAGTTAGGCTGCGCGTTGTTTCGATCACACAACGATCGTATTTATTTGAAACTTAAATTTCAAATAAATACGTGCAATTAAAATGTCAAATAAATATAATCGTTTCGATATCTTACTACATAAAATCGCTGCGTGATTCACTGACTGATTGACCATCAACATTTAACCTCTCATTAATAGGGGCAGCGGACAAAAGTTTGTATGTAAAACAGAACTTAACATACCTCTATGGCAAATAAAACGTGATACCAAAAGCTAGCGGAGTGCCCTGTAAGTTACGTAAAATTTTTTACTGAAAATCCATTTAACTTCTTGTACCTAGCGCGCGAGGAATTAAATGCCCTCCTCCATGTTTATCTTCAAACAAAAAACAAGTGCCGACATAAAACACGCTAATCTGCCTGCTCAGCTCATAATTTCAAAAAGCTGGCGTATAATTAAGGTTCAGAATAAAATTAAAAAGGTTCCGTGACCACTGCAGAGGGAGTTTGTTTATCACCTTATTCCGCAGGGATCTGTTTCGCTTGAATTTAAAATGAGAATTCTTTATTCTTTGCTGCTTTTAAAGTGCTGTATGCGCGTTTTTAATTTGCTGAAAAGGTATACACAGTTTGAAAAACATCAAAGTCAGGTTTATATGCGATGAAATCACAAGGATTATAATTATAGAAACGTCAACTTAAAACAAAGTAAATTTGAAATTTTAAAGTAATCTTACGCTGTTCGTATTTTCGGTTCTATGCAAAGAAAACAATACGTGATTGGCTAAAAGTTACAGCATTTATAATAGTACTTTTTGAAGTTTCGAAATTATAAAACATACACTCCATAATGGGATATAAAATAAATCAAGCAAGTAATAATATTAAATAGTGTTTAAAGTGCTACATTAAGTTGTGCTTAACTAAATATTATATAGTTCAAATAATTAACATAATAGTCTATATAAATAAATTTCCTTTTCTGCATACTACTAAAGAGGCAAACAAACTAACGGCCCACCGTAAGCGGTTACCGTAGCCTATGGACGGTTGCAATACCAGAGATATCACTCACGCGTTACCTCCCTGAGATATCAAGATGAAAGATCTCATCTTGATATCTCAGCACCTTCAAACTGGAACACAGCAATGGGAACATTGCTGCTTGGCGGCAGAAATAGGCATTGTGTTAGCACTTCCCCGGACGACCCTTTCACATAAGCTATACTACTCTTAAATTGCTTAATCCAAAAGGAAATACATTTATTTATACAACTATGTACAAGTATATAAAAATACAGATGAAACTAATTAACTAACTAAATTATCCAAAAGGTAAAACTTTACTAAACTATCTAAAGATATCTGAAACAACAATTCGTTCACTCTATTCTTGTTTCAGAACGCTGAAGCTTCGTACGATTTTAGCAGCAATGACCCCTTTCCATATCCAAGATACACAGACGATTGGTTTAACAGGTGAGCGTAGTAAATAATTAATTACTTGTATTTTGTATGGCTATATATTATAGTAAACAAGTAAAGCCTTATATATAGTATACTAGCATACTAGCATATACAACCAAACTTTCCCATCTATATAAATAAAAATAAATTGCCGCGTGTATGAAAGATCATCACTTCCGATCGATCTGGCAGACTTTTTTTTTGTGTTCGTAATTGTCATCTCTTGGTTTGTATGAAAGAAAATATTTGTACACTAAGCCGGGACGGGACGCTAGTTTTTATTTTTTTCTCAATTCGCAAATACAAATTGGATGTGTGTGCCCCAGATGGACCAACCTATGATATTTTAAAGGGAAATAAATTCATGGAAGAACCCTTGGATTGCTTGTCATGACGCTATTTAGGTGATGCATATGTCTAGCAGTGAACTTCTACAGGTTCTTGATTATTATGGGTAAATACTAGTAGTGCCAGGTTAAGAACCTTCACAATTGCAAAAAACCGCAATAGAATCCGTTAAGCATTTTTGGAGAAATAATAAACTCACTAAAAAAATATATTTCGGTATATAGAAAAACTGTAGCTGCTTCAGTACAGTCAGCGACACTGTAGATGTAGATAAACAAGGGTTTTAAGTCCTCTTTTCTTTAGGTTTAACAAGAAAATTTTAACACTGCATTGCAAATAGTTAAGGACCAAGTCGGATCCTCAAATGTAGCTCAATATCTTGAATTAGTATAGATTAGTCTATACTATTTCAAGATATTATTATTTCTGGAACCCCATATTATTTCTGGAACCCACAGGAAAGATGGTTCCTATCACATAACATCTCTTTCCTTATCAAAGCTTAAACGTAGAAACCTATTTGGCAGCGTTTGATTGTTGTTTTATATTTACTTTGTATCACCGTCTCTAATATACACGTGACATGTTGCAAGCCCATCGACGCTTATTGGAACACTAAATGGAACATACCTTTGAATTTTTTATTCTAGGGCATTTGTTTTCCTTCACCCTTCTGAGCACGTTTCATTGCTATAATGTTTTGTGAAATAAATATTAAAATAAAAGATGCTAATTTACTTTTGTGGTTAGAGCATGTCAATCTTGAGTACAATTTTAATCGATAAAGTTATAATGATAAGATTCGATAATAGAATGTCTCGAAAACTCGTTAATCAGTTTCGCGAAAAGTAAACTTTCTGATAAATTATCTTGAAGGTCCTATTAACTTAACATAGTTAAGTCAGTTAATTAATTTTGTTGTTGGTAACTTGAAACTTGAATGAAAGATAAACTACAAAGCACTTATTTAAATTTTGTAAACCATTTTCATTTAGCATAAATAATGGAAACTGTTATACGTATTTATATGTTAGAATTTAGGAACTGTATCGAAAACAGTATTTAGGTGTAGACTTAAACTCTGATTTCTACCTGAAGTATTATGTAAGTCTAGTATTTAATTGTATAAGTTGTTTCATGTCGACGTATTCGATGGCGCAGTGGGTGGGTAGCTGGACGCAAGCGGTTCGGGTTCGATTCTCGCTTCAACACAAAATACATGTTCTGCAGATGTTTGTCCCGGGTCCGGGAGTTATGGTACCATGGTACTCGAAGTTTTGGATGCGACACGGGGAATTGTAGTGTGGGGTCAGGATTATGTATGAGGTTGAGGTGTTTTTTATAAAATATTTTTTCATGTCAGCCACGGCACGCGATGCGCGGGCGAGGTGGCTGCAGCCCGCGACAATGGTGTGTGTGGTGTCGGCGTGGCGTACCACTCCAAAGTAGCTGGTAAGGATATTCTCATAATATTTTATATTATTTTTGAAATCGTAGGAGAACTTACAGCTAGCTTATAGGAAAAGTATTTAAATAAATATTATACAACTATGTTACATAAGAAGGCGAATTAAAAGTTTAAGTTTCCACAAATAGAATAAGAAATGTATAAGTAAAACATAAACAGGTAAAGTAGACGACATTTGGAAAGGTAGAATAGAGATTTAACACACACTTTAATACAAACACAATATCAGTTGTCAAATCACAATATAATCATCCTACTACTATTATAAATGCGAAAGTTTGTGAGCCATTCTTGATGTTAAACAGAAATCCGTTTGCAAAAAAAACACATTTTAATCGGTTTTAGATTGAAACATACAACATGAATAAAAGTATTTATTCGAACAAACATCTTTTTGTCGCTCGTTAGTAACATCTCATCGCTTATGTAGTTGTGACGTCATCGCTTTGTTCAAGATCTTTTGGATTTGTATCGGATGCAGTGCACAGGCGACTTCTTCATTCGAATCGAAATTAATTTCTCCATTCGTATTTTTTTCGTTTCAGGTAAAAATCATAAACGTCAAAATCATTATTTTACTCAAAAATAATTTACAATTATTTCTTAGAAAAACAACAATGTCTCATCTGTAAGTTGAAAAAACTAAATTACACAATATTACATCGAGACTCGATTCTAGAATTACTTATAAGTCCCTACGAGAATTGTAACTCCGGTAATTTTGTTTTCAAACTGCCAATCTTAAAGTCAAAGACAAAGTTACTGTCCATCCATTGTACAAGTTGACGTATGAAATGTGTCGAAAGTCGAATTCAAGAATAAAATCATTGACGCACGTATAATTTATTGACGAGCCTCAATCGTATCTAAAATGCTAATCATTCATTCAAATTAAAGCCGATTTCACTGAGTTTGATTTTGGCTAATGGAACAAATTAGTTGGTTTAATGATTCAAGAGCACTTCGTGTTTAATTGCTTCTTTGAAATACCTTGGATACTAATAAATCCTTCATTAATAAATCCTTATTACGCAGAGAATATAGACAATAACTTACATAAAATAATATGGTCATGTAGTTAGGCGAGCTCTTGCCTCTACTAAAAATATTCAAATTCCATAACAAAATACTGAACATATAATACTGAAATGTAAGTTAAACATTACTTTATTTATAAATCACCAGCTACTGCCCACGGCTGAACCCGGATGAAAAGAAGCCGATGAAAAAAGGCTCTAACCATTGAGGCAGGCATGCGTTTCTTACGCAAAAAGCCCTTTCATTTTAACGGGATAATATATGTTATAGGTGGACCTATAACATATAAATACTATGTCCAAGGGACATTCTAAATATTGGTAAAATATTTTTTGAAATCGGATGTGTACCTAGTTCAGAGATTACCCCCTACATCCAATCTTAAAAGCTTAAATACTTACAAACTTCACCTCTTTATAATATGAGTGTAGATTGTTTATATAATGTAATGTTTATAAAGTACGTATGAAGGTTAATAGCCCTTGCTTCAGTGAACTGTATGAATGATAAATTTTTGCTCAGACCCTCCACGTCACCAACCCATCACGTACTCGTAGGTACTTTAATGAAAAAAGAAAAGAAACTCGAAGTAAAATCCTGAAATTAATTTCTCATGTTATTTTTTATCGCGTGGTCGTAATACCTAAAGAGTTGATAGTACATTTGAAATGGTTTTTAACTGTCTTTCTTTCATAGACTATCTCTTGTTGTTTTCTATATGTGCTTACTCTGTGCCTCTCTCCTTGTAAACTTTAATAATTGAGCTAGAGCTATTGTTGTTTTGAGAATATAGACTGTGAACTTAGTATCTGGACTATTTACATCTGAACAGCCTGAACACGCAACCGCTCCCTATAACCTACATTATTAACATTATTGGTTTTCTTTACATAATCCCTACCCAAAGTAAGTTTCGTAGAATGCTGAGAAATGAGAGCAAGGTTTATGGTAAGAAAAAAGTAACAATAGGTGGATACTTAACTCTTCTTTTCCTTGGTTTGTGGAAACAAGTAACAATAGGTAACAATAGCGATGTAAAAGTAAATAATGCTGGACATTTATCGCAGCCACTGGAAGACATGGATCGCGATTACGACGAGATTGATTGCTGATTGATTTTATTTTCAACTTACCTAAACCATTTGAAAAATTGACTGATTAAATGCGATAAAAAAAATGGATTAGCGGATCAATTTTTTTTATTCTCAATGCTCATCGTTATGCTTTGGTAATACCGAAGGGCAATGCAGTAATAATTATTGTAAAGTCAAATAAACCAGAAAACTATAGTTAGGGGTTTTAGTTGTTATCGTTGGTATTGCAAATAAAATCAACATCAAGAGATCAAGTATCTTACCATTTTAAATATTTGAACTATTTTGAATGTTTAAAAACTGACATGTCATAATAAAAACGATTGCAACCGAAGCATCAGAAAAAATGGCATAAGATTGTTGTTTTTTTCATAAGAGAAAGAACGAGCGACAGACGAACGCTGAAAGTTGTTAACTTGAATACACGCGGCCTTTTTGGGACGAATAATGAAGTGATGAGTCTGAAAAGTATTCGCAATTGCCTTACTCGTTATTGAAGACATTACTACCCGTGGCCATAGTATGGGTCGAAGTCAACGGATAACTCTCAAAACAATGAGAGTCATCTCTCATTGTTTTGCTTGCGTACTTATTCCCTACGCGGTATTCTCTCTTTATCCATGATTTTCTATACATAACGTTCGAATCTATGTCTAATAGCTTTTGCACTCTTCAAAAACTGTTGATGGTATCTGAAGCTCGGCAGACGACACGCGAGAGGTGAGAGGTTCATTTTCTGCTGAAATTTAAATGTTTGCATTTTCTGCAAAAGTAAATTCCGAGTATGGGTGTTGTGGTACCGTAGTTGGTACTTATAGTGAGAGAGGTCAGGACTTGGAAGTAGCCTCTTTCGGGAACGTCAATGTCCAGCTGTTGATGACAATTATGAAGATGGTTTATTGATTCAATTTCTTTTCCCGCCAGGTATAAGAATGCTGGACCAACCATACATGACGGATCTGATAGAGGCCAACTCGATGGGGCACGAGCCACACAAGATTCATATATACAGCGCGTCATGGGGCCCTACGGACGACGGCCGGACCGTCGATGGGCCGAGAAATGCAACTATGCGGGCCATAGTTCGAGGAGTTAATGAGGTAACTGCTATTCTACCACTTAATGGCATTCTCCTTGCCACTTGCTGCTTGCTGATTGACTGTACGTAAATCTAGGATTAGCCAGTGGCGAGTTGGCATGTCCCTACCTGAGTGTTTTCAAGAGGATGTTTAACTTGCTTCTTTAAGAATAAAAATGAGATAACGAATAACTTTATTTGAATAAATAAAAACCATAACTTAATGTACAATATTATGTTGTTTAGGTTTAGGTTGTAAATTAACTGTTTACCAACTAGTACAACTAAAATAGATGACTGTAGAAATATAGTTTATGACCTCCCGTGCTAGTTAAAAACCATGTTACGACGAGGTAGTAATTCTCGCCCCATATGAATAGGGGTCATAATAACAGATTGAACAAAAAAACAGAACTGCACGTAAATAAGTCAACGCAGTATACTCTTGCATAGCAGACAAAACATGTGTCTTTCAGTGAGGCATGCCTTTAGCGCCATAGCGGATGCTTATCACAAAAACTTGTTAGATCTGGTGCACGCCTCTAACGTACGCTGAACCGGAGTCATTTATGTGATAAGTTTTATAGAAGATTATTTTTTACGCCGATCGGCATAGTCCACATTCAACTTTATATTCACTATATAAGAAACATGCATTTAACGTTGAAAATGAAAGCGATGAGATGAGACAAAACGTAAATTACTTACCTGTTGGTACGAGACCACTAAGTTAATATATTATTCAAAGCAACGAGGGACACGTGCCTACGAAATAAGGATTCAGGATACAAGCAATACTAAACTCGCGTTGAAACAAAATAAGGAAAAATAAGGTAAAACAAGACTATTCTCGTCGGTGTGGTCCGCATCTTGCCTACAATGTATATATATAAAAACCCGATGAAAAGCATATTTATATATGCTTTTCATCAGGTATTTTTATCCGTGTCGAGTTTACTAAGATGTAACTTAGATAGGCGGTGTAAGTACACACCTACTTAAGTTTATTCAATAACAAGGTGATACTTGAAACCAGGTTTAAGTGATGAAGCTTCTGAACTAGCGTAACAAAATGTTTAGGGAAAGTAAATTGTTCACAGATAAAATACTTAAGAAAACTTAACTTTTTTGAGGAAATGTCACCCTGTTAACTTTGAACAGTCTCGCCCTGTATGCCTGCTGAATCACCCTGTATGCCTGCTGAATCACCCTGTATGCCTGCGAATAATTTGACGTTAAACTAATTTTCTAAATCAACAACCCATTTAATTCAAGATGCTATTTCTAAAGCCGTAGTTACCGATGTTTGAAGAGTTTGCTTGTCTGCGCTTGGTTGTGGGACGTTTGCAAATTCATGTAGGTACATACTTGAGTTATTTGACGTGTGAGTAACGGATGTTATATTTACCTATCCGTGTGTTCTAGGGATGTTCTCCAAAATTTCGTTACTTTGTTGTTCGCTCTGATGCTTTTTAACTATAGAGCTTTTACGAAATTCATGCAGTTGGTTCTAAGAAGGGAAACGTTTACCCCTCGTTTTTTGTCGAAGCGTTATCAAAATATTTTAATTCGAAAATTTGTCTGCCGAAAGCGATATTGGTGACACAGCGATCATTATTTAAAAAAAACCCGATTTAGTAGTGCGGGGAGTGGGGATCAAGGGACGAAAGGTACTCATATTATCTACCTACGTTATTATTATTTATTTATTACTAGCCAGATTCAGTGACTTGAACATAAATTGTATTTAAAAAAATCCCATTCTACCTTTTACTCCCCAGTGGTTGTTATTTCTTCCAGCTATTAGTATATAAATGGCCTGCCCATTGCCACATTTCTAAGAGTTTTGTCGGTGTTTAATCTTTCTAATGGCCTAGTTTCGAACATTAGGGTTAATTTACAGTGTGGCTGTTTAAAACTAGCAACTTTTTTATTTTTATGCCACATACATAGTCTACATAAAATGGATATATAGTATGGTTGTATTCGGACTATATATTTTTTACGTCCGCAACATTCCTGCCATATCATAAAACTTCGAGTTTCGTCAAACTGGAGTCTACATATGAGGCCACATGTTCCTAATCGTGAAAATGCAGACATATATACATATATGTCTGCATTTTCACGATTAGGAACATGTATACATACGTATACTGTTTAAATCTTAGTATACTTAGGTTGAATAAAAGTACGTTTCAAATCGCAACAAAATAAAATGTTTTTAAAATCCCGTCCAAATAGGTTGCGTATACAAGTATTTCGGTGCTCAAAGATGTAGTTTGTTACTTAATGTATTAAATATGTGTTTGTCACAACGCAAAAAAAAATTGGGATAAAGTCCACCCAGACAAGCGACGTAGGTATTTCGGTCCTCTAAGACGTAGGTTCTAAAGTAGATAAAATCAGTTTTCCATTAACTCTACCCTAGAGATCGCGATAGATTTAGAAGTAGCCATTACGGAGCGTCAGATATATATCGCGGGGTGGTTCGACCCTATCTCACCCTCTGCCACTTTTGCCGCAGATTTTATCGCATAGACAAAATTTTAGGAGAGTAATAATTTAAGTTCATCTGCACTAAGATTAGGCAAAGGCTGTTATCTATGTATAACTTTGTATTTACAAAAAAAACGTATATAAGTAGTATATCAGTCATATAGTTCCCATAACACAAGCTCTGCTTACTTTGTGGCTAGATGATGCTGTGTGTAAATGTCCATCATTATTATTATGACTCGGGGGTGTTATAGGAATCTGTTACTTACGGGCATTACAGTTCCGAATGATTGGGTAAAACGAAAGTCATAGTTTCAAGATTTTAAAATATGGTGGTCAAACAAATTAATGACTTCATAAAAAAAAACGTGCCTCTATACCTGCCACAACAAAGAGGCTGTCAAGTAATACAATGAAATAAATGACAACGAGACATGAAAACAATGGATGTGAACTCCCGTAACCAACCCAGTCACCAGTTTCCCTTCTGTTAGCATTGTATACTGTGGCAGAATATCTGATAACTGAACATAATTTGGGCAATTTCATGACGAATGCTTAAATTAGGAAAGCCAACTTTGAGGTTACATACTGGTAATTTTGAAAGAGACATGTTGAAAACATTGGAATTAGGATCGAAATAAGAATATTTTGATTATGTTTCGTCTTTTGGTACAACCTCCATTCGTAATCATAATGTAAACTCACAGATAACCTCTTTTTTCATTGAAATATCCAACGTATTTAATGACTAATTTACAAAATGACAAATTATAGATATTGAATACAACAACAGTCAAATCCCAGTATTATGAATTCCTAATTCTCGTAATTATTTCACTTCAAAATCTCAATCTATTATCTAACAACTTTCGTGTCTGCTTTCAGTCCGCTTTCAATTTAAATTTCGGTCTTTTCTTTTATTGTCATTGTTTTTGAGTAGAATATAGATTTCGAGACTTTGACTGTGTTTTAATAAGTGTACGAAAATAATACTGAGTAATAAATACAGTAGGTTTAAATTTAAAGCTTCATAGAATTTATATGTAGGTAGAGAAGCCCACAGAGATGAGTACCAAAGGTTTTTGCCGTACTTACCTACCATGTGTGGATAGATGAAAATAGTTTTGCTTTGTACTATCTATTTTTAGTTCTCTTGAACTGAAATAGATCGTGTTTGAAATCTGAGTGTGCAAAATATTTCGGGATGGTGGAATATATATTGTATTTTATTTCATAATTGTTTGTTGTCCGTAGCCCAAAAAAAATGGAAAACATTTTAAATTAGGAAAATTAATGAGGTGGTCCGATAAATCATGCAGCAATGGACACGGGACAGTGCTTACTAAAGAGGCAATGAGAATACCTACGATAAGTCACGTGTTATATTGGCATTGCTTCTGCCCACGGCTTCGCCCACGTGGTACCCGGATAAAAAGTAAACTATGTTAGTTTAGCGTTTTTTCATTCATTTTCCTGCTTTAAAACGGAAAAATTTCCTAAGGCCTTTAGTAAAAATTTTCCGTTTCAAATAGCCTTGAAGAGTTAGGAGCATGGTTTCAGTGAGCCACACTAAGGTCTTTTACTACTAGTTCTTTCAAGATCTATCGTAAGGCCCTTTTTTATTAAGGTACCTCGCAACGTAACGCAAGAGAAACAAGCAAAAAAAAACACGCTCACGACTGTAACCCCCTCCATAATACCTCAGATCCATGCGCTCAGTACGTAGATCTGTGAGAAAGTAGGGGAACGTTTCAATTAAGCTTGAGAGTAGCTTTTTTTTTTCCTGTCATTGACTCGGGTCGGGGTACAGTCAGGGTAAAAAGTAGATTATGAGTTTTGGTTTTACAATAAACAAACACGCTCACGACTGGCTGGTAGACGTCCTCTGATACATACTCAGTGAGTAGATCTTTGAGGATAACAAGTAGGGGGTAGTCAGAGGCACATTCAAACATTACATTTGGCACATGCCCTCGTTTTACAAGTAGTAAGCATTCCACGTGCCAGGTTGCAAGCCCATCGCCGCTTATTGGAACACTAACTGTTGGCACATGCCTTACAATTTTTGGTTCTAGGTCATGCACATAAATTATTCGAGTGGAAAAATCCATTGGTACTCGACCGGGTTCGAACCCATGACCTCCGGATCAGAAGTCGGGGTATCGCCCACTAGCTAACACGGCTTTCTGTTAACCACAACTCTGTGAATCCTGGGGTCTGGAGTAAGGGACTATTGTTTGAACAAAAAGTTTTACCTTTCTGTATTATCGCCAGGGACGCAACGGCCTGGGCAATATTTACGTGTGGGCAAGTGGAGACGGAGGCGAGGACGATGACTGTAATTGTGATGGATACGCCGCTTCAATGTGGACCGTCTCCATCAACAGGTAACCATGCTTATCCCCTCCCCCTCAATATCATGTTTATGCTCTCCCCCTCAATATCATACTTATCCTCTCTCCCTCAATATCATGTTTATGCTCTCCCCCTCAATATCATACTTATGCTCTCCCCCTCAATATCATGCTTATCCTCTCTCCCTCAATATCATGTTTATGCTCTCCCCCTCAATATCATACTTATGCTCTCCCCCTTAATATCATGCTTATCCTCTCCCCCTCAATATCATACTTATGCTCTCCCCCTTAATATCATGCTTATCCTCTCCCCCTCAATATAGGTGGTGATTTTTCACTTCGATTGTCTCTTTCTTTATTGTTACCTAAGTTTTCTTTCCTGTTGTTATTTTTTAAGCATGCAGTGCCCACCTATAACTTGTGCAATCACTCACCATAATGTACTTGTTATTTTTAGATAGTATGGTAACATCCCACAGGTAGACCAAATAAATAAAATAAATAAATCAAAACTGCCAAATCCCTTTATATCTTCAAAAAGCTATTGGACAGTCACTATTTGTCCTTATCTCAAAGCTGATGAGTTGCTATCATATAGATTATATAAGTAGGTATATGTATTCATGTATGTATGTATATTTTTTTTTATCTAATAATTCGTCAAAATGTGTGTTTGTATTATCTATACACCGCCGTCCTTTATTTTTCACGTCATTCCTGTCCATCCAAAGGTTGTCTGGAAGAGATCACCATTGTACTCCCGCGATTAGGTTGTAATTTGCTCTGTTTGAATTTATTTGTAAGCAACATATTATGTGGCGTACATTATAGAGTTATCCATCTATCTATGCCGTGTAAAACCAGTTTTGAAACTGGTTACAAGAAACTGATTTATTTATATTAATTAACGGTAAGTATTATTGATTTGCTTACGGTGCGTAAACAAACAAAACCCAGACTGGTTTTATTTGTTTAGGGTTGGTAAGCTATATTACGTTTAAGTAATTCCAATTAACTGTTTACTAACTGTTTATTTACTGAAACGTCAGCAAGAGAATAGGAAAGTATAATAAAAGTAACTTATAGTTTACTAATAGCCGTTAATTATTTACCGGTATTCAATCAAATCTGTTTTAGTAATCGGTTTAGACTTAGTCGATTAGCCACATGGAAGATTAGACATACAGTAAAATTCGTTTTGATAATGAAAAGAGTGGGAAAAATATATAAATAACAGTATCCAGAGACCTTGTTTTACCATTTAATTTCCTTCTCATAACCGATTTTCAGGCTGAATTCCGTAGTTTAGTGCAATAGTACCTCAAGAGGTGCGGGTTTGATTCCCACTGTTGGGCAAATGTTTGCATATTCTGCAGATATTTGTTCCGAGTCTGACTGTTACCACGGTACTCGTAGTTCCTGATACCTACAACACAGGGAATCCTACTGTAGGTTCAGAACAATGTATGTGTCTATTGGCTGTTTATTTATTTAGGACACCCAACAGAGAAATCACAATGTAAAATATTCTGGTCTTAAACCTATGTGTTTCTCCAATTATAGGGCGCCACAGTCTGCATAAAGTATATAAACTAGCTTAATATAATACTAACCTATAATAATAAAGAAAAAGTTAACACAATATATTGCCAAGTAAGTCTAGCTTGAACACAAGATAATATATATCTTTATTTATTTTATTACTTATAAGATAACATTTATGATGTTAAAAATACCGTCTGATCACGGATCTGAAATAATTTATACCATTTACCTTCCAGTGCAATCAATGACGGACAAAATGCTCACTACGACGAGTCATGCTCATCGACGCTTGCTTCCACGTTCAGCAATGGAGCACATGATCCGAGCACAGGGGTAGCTACCACCGACCTGTATGGAAAATGCACGGCTACTCATTCTGGTACATCTGCTGCCGCGCCAGAAGCTGCCGGCGTATTCGCTTTGGCTCTTCATGCGAAGTAAGAAACATCTCTCCTTATTTAATGTGATTAAATAAATGAATAAATAAATAAATAGATAAATATATAAATATATAAATAGATAAATAGATAAATAGATAAATAGATAAATAGATAAATAGATAAATAGATAAATAGATAAATAGATAAATAGATAAATAGATAAATAGATAAATAGATAAATAGATAAATAGATAAATAAATAAATAGATAAATAAATAAATAGATAAATAAATAAATAAATAATGCTGGTAATTTTTCACACAGCTTCATCTAGCTCCAAAGTAAGCAGAGCTTGTGTTATGGGAACTACATGACTGATATACTACTTATATCCTTTTTTTTTTGTAAATACATACATTTTATACATAGAAAACACCTAGATCCCGAGACAAATATTAACAGATGTAAACATTTTTCCCACGCGGGAATCGAACCCGTAACCTTCTGCGTCTCAGGCGGGCCTTAGCCCACTCCGCCACAGAGGTCGTGAAAATGTTTCTACATTCCAATATGCTCATCTTTGACACAAATTCAAGTTATTGGAAGCTATATAGAAGCTACATCCTAAATACCCTCATCTCTGAAACAAAGCCCAGTAGGAATCTCTAAATTCTGACTGTTTTGTAAATTAAACAATTTGAAACGATTATTCGCTAGGTAATTATTGTTTTTGTTAACATTTCAGCCCAAGTTTGACATGGCGGGACATTCAACATCTTACCGTGCTCACTTCAAAGAGAAACTCGCTCTACGATGCCAAGGTAAGATAACATTGAGAGAGCTTTTCATTCAAGTAAATACAATCAATTCTATATAAATCTTTTCACGTTTTGCCGCACTCACATAAATATCTGGTAACAAAATCCTGTTTTTGGTGGAAAACGCCTTTTCAAAGTATTTTCTCTAAATCATTAGAGATCAGCCTGAAGTGGCAAGCTCTATTAAGGAAAAACCTGCGACACACCCTAGCTGCTATTGATAAAATGTATGAAACAATCGCGTGCGCGATCGCACATGCAAGGTTTGTGTACGTACACCATACAACAGCACCGTTCACTGTATTTTCTGTCGTTATGTGTGATTTAAAAATGCTATGGTTAGCACGATTTATTACAATTGGTGGCTTCATTTAACTGATAGCGTGATGGCATGAAAGCGCGCTTCGTCCTATATCTGTTGGATCGAGTTGGTGGCAGCGCGGCCGGCCATGTTGACGTTGTCCGTGTTAATTCACGTTGTAAAAATCTTTCATACAATATTGACTGTTCATATGCTTAAAGCGAATGAAGTGTCTATTGAAATCCGGACGGGGAGGGGTTCGTCGGGGTGAGGTGGGTTGGGGGGCAATTCAGTACGTAGTATTATTGCGGGTAAAAGTTACGTATTTTAAACTTAGAAGACCAAGTTTTATTGAACAAGACGTCATTAGCACTGTTTCATTATATTTCGCAATCTACTGAAAGCCATTTGAAGCCACATATCTATTTTGTGTGAAGGGTTTAGCTTTTATGAGCTAAACTCATCAAAGTTTTAAAAGGTTTTACAAATGTTACTGTTTTATTTCCTAAGTTTTTATGGCGTAATACATCTCTAAACTCTTTTATTTTTAAGTTTATATGTTTATTATTTGTCTGAATATCTGCTCATAGCATTTATGAAAAAAGTCTTCGTTGAAAAATAATGATGATTGATGAACTGTTGTTCACAAACTTAAATACGAATCAAAAAAAATAAACAATACTAAATATTTGGTGCACCTTATAAAATGGAAACTTCCATTTGAATATAAGAGCGCAATTGCTTAGTATTCTCGTGATGAAGGAAAACACCGAGAGGATGTGTCGGTATTCTAGAAACAAACATTCAAAGACACATGGCATTGTTCCTGAGAGGAGCCTTTATTGAATCTTTTCACCATACTGGTTCTTCATTCATCAACCTGTGCCACTCCTCAATCAGGTCAGTGGTGACTAAAATAATACCAGTGGCGCAACAAATAAATTTGTATATGGAAGTATGATTTTCTGGTTTTTAGGGTCGGTTCCACTGGATCATGAATGGCGTTGGTCTGGAGTTCAACCATCTCTTCGGCTTCGGCGTGCTAGATGCGGGCGCTATGACGGCGCTGGCCGCTAAATGGCGAACGGTGCCACCGCGGTACCACTGCGAAGCTGGGGCAGTCAATACCCATGCGTAAGTACGAGAACCCTGGTAAACCCCAAAAAAATAGAAATGAATCCCTAGAATGGGATTGAAGTACTGACATCGGTGGTGCGAACTAGCCAGCGAAAAGCAAGGCTTAAGATAAATGCATCAGATCTGTGTTGGAGGGACCTATATACTCCCAGCTTATATTGTTACTGTTTGCTTTTGTTTTTAAATTGGATCCTCGGATCGATCGGATGACAATCTTCATGTT
Source organism: Perizoma affinitatum (assembly GCA_961405105.1). NCBI lineage: Eukaryota > Metazoa > Arthropoda > Insecta > Lepidoptera > Geometridae > Perizoma > Perizoma affinitatum. Next base: position 7,607,801 of record OY560205.1, on the reverse strand, counting down.
TTGATACAAGATAGAAGTGTTTAATTCATTTTTAATGTTATTTGGAGGCAAAAAGCCAAAACGCTTTTATAACATTAAGAGCTACTTTGCTCTAAAGGCAAAGTTAAAAGTCCTAATGTCTATGATTAAATCGGTAATATAAAAGTAACCATAAGAGCTATCGCTAAATGATCAAATTTTGAAATCTGGTCTTTGATTTACAGGGAAATTCCAACAGACGGGACAATCAAATTGACCATTGATACAAGTGCGTGCCGTGGCACCCCCAGCGAAGTGAGATATTTAGAACATGTCCAAGCTGTGGTCAGCGCCAACGCAACTCGGAGGGGAGACCTGGAACTGTTCCTGACCAGCCCTATGGGGACCAAGTAAGGCTTCCATTTAATACGGGACTTTAATCTGTCTTGTAATTAAAGTGTTTTGTATACAAACATTATCTTCCCGCTGCGCTTTCTAAATGATGATAACTACTTACTTAGTTTACTACTAAGAAGTGTATGTCAAACTTCGGGTGTCTCTTGGCCTAACAAATATAAATTGTCAATCAATCCGTTTTGTAAAGATTTGGTATATTTAAATTTTGTAGACGGGACCGATCCCGTTATCGTGATCGGAGTTTAACATACTGAAAGATAAAATCCAGAATGAGAATTTGTAGACTAACTAAAGTCATTGACAAAGCTCTTAAAATTAGAAAGTTTGAGTGGCAATGGGCAGTAGTCCTTTTAGATCGCAAAACTGACCATCGCCGAGGAATAAAGGTAACCAAGCCGGATAACGAAGGCCATTATTTACCCCCGATATACAGATTAGGTTGGAGAAGTCAACAGATGGTGTTGGCTCAAAACCGTTCGTCATGGCACTTTTTGGAGGAGTCTTTTGCCCAGCAATGGACTTCTACGGGCTTGATAGTGATGATTATATTGATTGAATTAGAAATACTTAAAGTAGGCACTATTTAATTTTACTTAATAATTAACAACGCTGTCATATTTATGTCCCACTGCTTAGAGCAAATGAAGTACCTACCATTGAAATTCGGGCTTTGCCATAAGGTACGTAATAAAATTATGTACTAATTTTTTTTTTTTAGAAAGTCTGAATTTTACTGTCAGCCATTTTTGAACAGTAGAATACCAACTGATTTCAACGTTTATCGAAATTAGACCGGAACTTTATTTTGACTATCTTTATTAAGAAAAAAAGGCCAGAAATGTATTTATGAATGTTATATAAATTGCTTTGCAGATCAATGATTCTAAGCAGACGGGCTAATGACGATGACTCTCACGACGGCTTCACCAAGTGGCCTTTCATGACGACGCAAACTTGGGGAGAATATCCCCAGGGTACTTGGTCTTTGGAGGTAAGGTGCACGTCATCCTCAAACAATTTCCAACCACCTGCTCAGTTGTGAAAACCAATTTGAGTTGGATAAGTGTTCGAGCTAAAAGCCCGGTCAGGTTCATCGTAACTAGGACCTGGAGATTATAAATCTTGCTAACAACAGCAATTGATAAATAGGCTGTTATTTTCTTTAACTAATTTCCATAGAACATGTTGGCTATTCTAAACTGTTCATACTTTGTTTATAAATTGTTTTTAGACGTGAAAATGAATTGGCTTGACCGACCTGAACCGACTGTTAAAGCCCGCAGTGACATTTTAACGAGCCCTCCGAAGCGCTCAGCTATAACTTATCAAAATTTTGTATTTAGTAGCATAGCTCCCCCTATACATTTTAGTACTTTTACCTGTTTCTTCCAAACGGCGATTCTCTCTATTTAGACCTTCGGATACAGACTTTTGAATAAATCAATAATGCTGGACATTTTCACACAGCATCATCTAGCCCCAAAGTAAGCAGAGCTTGTGTTATGGGAACTATATGACTGATATATATATTTTCTTTATAAATACATACATATTATACATAGAAAAACCCAGACCCCGAGACAAATATTTACTGATACAAACATTGGTTCCGCGGCGGGAATCGAACCCGCAACCTTCTGCGTCTCAAACGGGCTTTCGCCCACAGCGCCACAGGGGTCATCAACTAAATTTATGTTGTTTTGTCGCTTTTTCTAGGCGCGTTTCAATGGCGGCGACTCCCCTAACTCCTGGACCGGCTTCGTCCGCGGCTGGTCGCTCGTTCTCCACGGCACCAGAGCCCCTCCGTACGCGCAACTGCAGCCCGAGGATCCCCACTCCAAGCTCGCCGTCGTGAAGAAAGCACACGAAGACAACGGAGCCACTAAGTAGATGACATTGCGACGGTTAAAGTTTTCGAGAGTTCGTGGGTACGTTACGTGTTGATCGCCATTTTATTTTTTATTTTCATTAAGGTTCCTATATTCCAGATGGGTGGTTCATCTGATGCGTTGCCTGCCATAGAGATCTAACACTGTTTAAATTTTAACAATATTAAATTTTTGCCCTGTCACTGTTTTTCATTATCCGGCGGTGAAGGATGAATGTTTGTTTACCCCTGGTTTGACCCATTATAGTACCACTGAAGATCTTGGACAAAATTAACTATTGGCGACGATCAACGAAAGCGAAAACTTTAATTGAAATTTCTAGAAAGGTCGATGAATTTATTATTAAAACAATTTGAAGGGGGCCCGTGATATATATTATTAAGTAATATTTCCGTCACAGTGAAAACACTATTGGTAGAGAAGACAGAGACAAGTACTAAATATCTGGACCCTTATAACTCTTCGTTAGGGATCAACTCCTACATTACGTAAAAACATATTTATAAATTTGTCTACCTTTCTAAGATGATACGGTTATAGAAACGCTTGCTTAAATGTCGGACTGTTATATAAAAAAAAACATTATTTTAGTAATTCTATTTCATCGTATTTTTGCAGAATTTCTACTCTAGATGCGAGACCATGAATACACTTTGGAAGTATTTCTCATAATTATAGCGAAGCTAAAAAAAACCTGAAACCTTATGAGGTATCTCACTATCGCTTTTTAACACTATATTGTTTTTAATATTATATTTGAGCGGGAATCAATTGGTTGGATTGATTCCTAGCATTATATCAAATAAATAATATATATATAATAAAAATAAAGTATATATTTTTATAAAATAATCAATACAGTCAAAGAAAGAAACATGATAACGCTGTACTCGTATTTTATAGTTTATATTTCTTTAAAAGGATTGTTGTCATTTTTTTTCTTTGACTGAATATTACTAACACAAAAAATATATTTTGGCCTTTTAGATAGTGACTACTAAATATCTGAGTACTTCTTGTTCTGATAATTACCTTTAAGTTGAAACATAGAATATTATTATAATTATAAAGTGCAAAAAATGCTAAGTAGGAGTATATTTAAAACGCCACATATTCTAGTATCTGATGCATTTAATTAAGATCAGATTATCTTTTTAATGTACCAAAAAAAGACAAATACACCGGATGATAAATAAAGTATATAAATAAGCAACATATCAGTTTAAATGTAATTCAATAGTAATTTATTACAATATAGGACACACATTCCATAAACTATATTGTTACAAAATTTGTAATTGCATTCATTGAAATATTTTAAGTCATAAACTATACTCTTTTGAACGGATTAATCACGTTGCTATGCGTTAAAGGATTTATATTTATGTTTTTAAGATTGGTTGAGGCACCTGTCATCTTATATACCTGGGACCACGAAGGTTGCAAAGCCTTCTAAAAGTCAGGAATAACAATAGAATCAATTCAACGCGTTGAATCCGTGTAAAAGTGTTTAGTTCTAGCAATCGTGACAAGCAAAAATATTGTTATTTCAATAAATATACATTAAATCATTTCAAAACTAATTTATTGAAATTAGTTATATTCAATAAATTAGTTTTGAAATGATTTAATGTGTTTGTTAATTAATTTATTCCTAAATGGTCTTCAATTATCCCAGCTAATTGAAGCTCATTAAGAAGTTTTTACGTATGTCATTGTGTAATAATATGTATCTATAGGCAAATGTATGCCAGTATGATGAATAATGTTGGAAATATTTACAAATAATATTTTAATAGAAAAATATCGATAACATTAATTAAATGTATGTATTTCATAATAAATATTCATAAAATACCCAGTGGCAGTAAATATTATAATCATGCAAGTGTTCTTTTATCTTTTTTTCTGAAAAATACACCTACCTAAATACATTTTCAAGTATGTTTATTCCATCTAATAATTATATAATATAACTAAGCGTAGCGAAATGGGTGAATTACCATTGTTTTCCTACGACGCGGATAGTTAGTAAGAAAAGGAAACATATTTAATGAAGATATAATAATGTCTCTACTAAATATTATAGAAAATATAATGTGATTTGGTGTTGTATTTGAAATTAAATGACGTTTTTGTAATTACTGCTCCTTTCCCTTTAATTTTAAGAATTTACCTGAAATATAAAACTTCAATTTTTCGTACAAAACCATACACTAAAGAATACAAGAAGTTTTACATGTTTAAATTACTTTATGTCAAATTAGACTTACTTTAATACGTAAAACAATATTTACAATAACAGGAATTAAAACGGCTGTAATTTAACAATATTTGATTTAATTGAATACCTAGCAAGAATAACAATACCAATAAAACAAACAAATGAATTACACAAACTTTTGCGTAGGTACTTACATACATTGTCACATCTAGCATATCGGTCAAAAATATAAAAAAAAAACGTAATTTTATCTTATCGGATTTTGTCACCATACAATTACATCTTTACGAAGTTTCTAAAACTAGAAATTGTCTTTATTTACACTGGCCTACTCTACCCCATCGTTTAAAAACGCGTAAACAACAGAATGTTTATGGATGGGGTAGTTGGATGGATCCTATACACCCATCTCGTTGTGTTTATGTATGGGGTAGTTGGATGGATCCTATACACCCATCTCGTTGTGTTTATGTATGGGGTAGTTGGATGGGTCCTATACACCCATCTCGTTGTGTTTATGTATGGGGTAGTTGGATGGATCCTATACACCCATCTCGTTGTATGGTCGCCCGTTAGTGCCGACGTCGACAGCTCGTTCCGATATCCCGTTGCGGCCATTGATGTGCCCACGGGAGCTTAACTGTCAGAGGTCTGAAAAAAAAATATATTTCTCACTCTATTTTTTAAAAACTCACTAACTTGTGCCCATTTTTTCAGGATACCACGCGGTCGTCGTGGTTTCCTGACAAAATGTAGCCTAATCCACATCTTAATCGGTTCAGCCGTTACGGAGATGAATGAGCTTGAGTTCACCAACAAAATAAACGGACGATCAAGTATAACCATTAATGACGGATTCCTATGAAAACGTGTCAAGAAGGTTTGATTAGTACCGAACCACAGTTATTGTATTGGTGAACTCGGGCCTTAGCAATTAACTTACAATCATTACTAGCTTGTGCCCATGGCTTCGCCCGCGTTACGCCGACAGAATGTAACCTGTTCCACGTCTAAATCGGTACAGCCGGAGATATTTAGCAATTAACTTCCAAACATATCACTTTCGCATTTATCTCAGAAAAGCATTGTTTCATTTTGCAAACTGGCAACATTTTATCAATATTATGTCTATAATGGACTTATATATTAGAAAAGGTAAGTACCATTATTAATATTATGAACTAAAACTAACCCATAGTTTCTTGCTGTAGCTCAAGTTTGTAAGCGGGATTGTCGTATGGCGGCAGCGAAGACTCACGTGGAGCCGATGGCAAGGCTGAAAACAAAAAAAAAATATATATTTTTTTACTTTTGAGTAATAATATAGTTAGACTCAGGTTAAAGATATGTCAGAGTCGGCTTTATGTAAGGCCAGTATCGCATAAAAGAAAAAACTATTCAGAATCAATTCAAGTCAGGTAGGTGGACAAAGCAGTATCAAGGTCAAGCCAGAGTCAGGATAAGACAGAATCAAAGTTTAATCAAAGATTCTATAAAAGTCGCGAATGCGTTTCGGTTGTTTTTTTGTTACTATTTATCTCCAAAACGGTATATAAGGCAAGGTTCACACTCACGCGTGATGTTGGCGGAGCGTGGGCGGTGGCGGCGCACGACGACCAGCAGCAGCAGCAGCGATGTGAGCGCTCCCAGCGCCGCCACCACGCCGACGCCGACAAGCGCCGAGTAGTAGTCTCCGCGGGCAGTAGACCGGCTCGCGTCACCGCTTGATATCGACGACGCTGATATCTCATCTGGAAAAATATAACTTATGCAAAGTCTTGGTAGAATACGACACAGTTTTTTCTACGAGAGTTTCATGGTAGAACCCACAAACACAGTTTATTTTAACAGCCAAATACTTGTGTTTGTGACATCAAACTATGAGTAGCATAGTATCACAACACTCAGACAGCGGGAATCGAGCCCGCACACTCGCTTTGATGTCGTCATTCTTACTTATAAAGATTTTTAAGTTGTTAAGTGAGAGATGTATTGTTTTTTTTTTTTATTTAAATTTAAAATCACTCATACAGAATCGGATTTGCAAAAATACTGTGTGCGCGGCGCCACAATCTTTTTTTCAATAAATAATCATTATTATTCCACGTCATCATCATAGGCCTTTTACATCCATAAAAGATGATTTAAGCAGCATCTGTTTCCAAGGTGCGGGAAATAACTAAAAAAAGGTCGATACGGGAGCGACAGCTACGATCGCATATTTCACAGACAAATTAAATTCCTGGTGAAATAGGAAGAGCAGCGCGTTGGGAATGATTCCTCGTGGGAGTTAGGTACCAAAATGCGTATTCAACACTAGTTTTCTTTAAAATAAATTCATGATTCCTCTTACCTACATCTTGCGTTAAACAACATTTCTTTTTCTTAAAAAAAAACCTTTTTTTTCATAAATAACTTACTATCGATAGGATTGTCTGTATCTACAGACTTCGTGTTGATTTCCAACACGTTACTAGTTTTCACTTTTCCGTTTGTCAGGAACAGTTCAAGCCACACTCTACATCTGAAAATAAAAATAAAAATGTTTATTTTAGTAATGTAATTATTTGTGAAATGGTTTTATTTATAGAAGTTATATAATTGTTTGTACGTTTAACATTGTAATTATTTTACAATGATATTCTTTATTCTATCTACTTTCATTCTACTCGCGGTCAGCGTACACTCTCAACATTGTAATTTTAAAATTCAAGAGTTCATGTTTAAAAAAACATTCAAAGTAACCTTTCTAACTGACAAACGTCAAAATCGGTATTCTATTAAAAATACTTTAATTTAAAATATTCTTCTAAACAAAACTGTCAAACAACAATATTTTATCGCGACTTGGTTATGAAAAGTATTTTTTACCTTGAGTCAGGCTGCAATCCGCTTAGAGTGACAGCGGGCGGCTGGTCCCGCGCTGCCAGCTTGAACTCGTCGTGTTCCCTCCCGGCGGGCTGGTCGCCGCACGCGTGCGCCGCGCGGTACACTCGCACCCACCGCTCGCCCGGCGAGGGAACCCCGCTCCACGTCAACTCGGCCGCCGAGGCGCCGACCGTGCGAGCCTCGATAACCACGGTCCAGTTGTAGGGATCTGTCAGAATTATACTAGGTATTTATCACTGGTTCGCGCTGAATTGAAATCGTGCGATTTTCTGATTGTGGTCACAGCTAAAATTGCACAGCGACGGCCCATAGATAATGCAAATTAATATCTATAATATACTCTCAAAATCACGGAATAACAAAAAGATTTGCTTTTTCCCTAGACAACTAAAATCATTCTTCATTGACAAATGCTACTATGCCACTAACCGTTGTTAAGACTACCTAATTCGCCTATTTTCTTAAAAATAACAAAATAAATAAATATTTTGACTAATAATGAACGAATGAATGAAAATACTTTATTATAAACTTTACACTTATAATAACTTTATTTATATTACATATAATATAAATTATACATATATAATAAAATATCAAATAGAATTTGATTTTATTTCAAAAACGATCGTGAATTTGATTATTCATTGTAAAAACGGAATTTTTCACGTACCGCACTATCGGTGAAGGCACCGACTAAGTTACGACTCATTCCGAGGGTCTTCATCAGGGTGAGTGATCGCGACTCACTATTTTGATTGTTGCTAGGGGTTTTTTAAATTTTATATTGCTTTTAAGTGAGTCGTTGTTTGAAAGGGCAAAGGAGTGAAACAAGTAGAAAGGTAATTTTGAAAATGTACATTTATTTTATTGTACACTCAATTATTTGTTATTGATTTTTCATTAGCTATTAGCTTTTCCGATTAACCTAGGATTTCAAAAAGTACCTAGGATTCGGTATTCTCAGAAGTAGGGCTTATAAACAGTCAAACATAAATCAGACCTTTCCTTTTTACCATGGTTCTAGGCCTACACTAATACATACTGGTATATTTAGAGCATATGGATACTAGTACTTTCATCAGTTTTTGGGAGTCCTATAGGTATTTATTTTTATTGATTGGGTCTACCAACAGTTGTCACCTGAAACTAGATGCACAGTAAAACCTCGAAAGTCTTAAGAAAATGCTTACCACTATAAGGAGCTGTGTTGAATTCCACTTTTCCTGGATCGTTCAGTTCGGTGGTAGATCTTGGAGGCGGTATCAGCACTAGCGAGGCTTCGTACCGGCTGCCTGGTCGGAGATCATGAAGCTCTACTGCTGAGCGGCTGTGGTGGAGCAACTCTGTCATGCTGTAGATAGGAGTGCCGACAGGACGGAATCTGTAATTCGATAAATGTAGAATAAAGCAAGGTGCCAAAAAAAAACCGATGGAATGAGTAAAATTTTTCGCCAGCGATATGATTTTTTACTAGTTGTGTCATGACCTCCCCCCCACCCCACCGCGTCGCATCTAAGTAATAGCGAGGGCTATTACTTATTTTGCTCGGCTGCTAAAGGTCGTATCGAGTTGAGCTATCAAATGCAAAGATTTTTTTCAAATCCAGGTAGTTCCAGAGATTAGCGCATTCAAACAATTAAACAATAAGTTTTTTTTTTTTTTATTATTAGTATACATTGTAAATAAATAAACATAAAACAGAACAGTAGGGCATAATGCTTGCAAAGCGGCCTTAAGTTATTTTTTAAAAACTCCCGAGTGACTTGTAAAACTGATAAAACCTATCTGAGAACCATTGGGAGCATTAAGAAATGCAATAAAACCGTGATATAAAACTTTACACTTTAAAATATCACTCCAGCAATAATGGATGTCTGGATGTTTTCTATGTATAATATGTATGTATTTACAAAAAAAAAGTATATTAGTAGTATATCAGTCATGTAGTTCCCATAATACAAGCTCTGCTTAGTTTGGGGCTAGATGATGCTGTGTGAAATGTCCAGCATTATTATATTTATTTAGAACATAGCTAAATTATCTTATTCACCTGATTTGAATGCCATCAATGAACTGCAGCTCATCTTCGGTGAAGTGTCGCCAGCTGACGTGTGCGCTGGTGTCGTTCACGTCTATCACCGCCAGTCTGCTGTCGATCACTCTTCGCTTCTCTTCTGCTGGAACCAGCTGAAATTTCACAAAATTTTATACATTAATGTTAAACAATGTTTACTACTAGAATCATTTTTAAACAAACCTAATTCTCGCATTTAAAACGCATTCAAATTACAGGTCGGATAAACTTCGAAATCTGCATTCTACTTACGAAAAACGTCGAAATTTTGATGGAAAGTGGACCGAAAGTAGATTAACACTATAACATAGGTATTCGAGACATGGTTGTGAAAAAAAAACACCAGAATAATAGACAGACGTCTATTCTTTGTATTAGAAAAAATCAATAACACGAACCGCGAGACTTGGTTGTAAACAAAATCACGAGAATTTGGTCAGATAATGGGACTCTCAAGGAAACTAGTGATATTCAAATCTTCAAAAATGCATTGAATTTTTTAAGAACAAATATTGAATGCTAATGTATTCACGACAATTATTATTAAAATAATAGACAGACAGAAATTCTTGTATTAGAAAAATCCCCGAAAGAACTTACAGTAGGCAAATCCTGAGTCCTCACACTGTACACGTCACTGGCTGGTGCCACAGGTAGATTGTGTAAGAACAGCTTTCCTCGGATCTTGTATGTAGTTGACGGCTTCAGACCAGACAGACGGAACTCTAGACGAGGAGTGGTCAGGATTTCGTCAGCGGGCGCAAACACTTGCGAGTACCAGTGGGAGACGTCTTCATCCCTATCGGAACATTATTCATGTAAAGGTTACTTCTGATAAATCAATTGGAAATGTTGCGGGAAGTTGGTGGTTTGCTGTTACCCCTAGAGGATGTATCCAATAAAGTTCTGAAATTTTTATGAAAAAAATATACCCTGTTTCGATTCACTCACTTCACTAATTGATTTTGATGAAACTTTACAGTAATAGAGCATAAACATTAGAATAATATATAATCTACAATTTATAATAATATTGTGTGATTTGGCCATAACATGCCGATAAGTATCAGTTAAGTCAGTAAAATTATTATCGAAAATATCTATACCTATATTATGTTTCATGGTTAAACCACTGATCCGTTTGTAATGAAATTTGTTATGGACATAGTTTGAAGCCTGGAGACGGTCATACGCTACTTTTATTAACATAGGACGCGGGCAAAGCCGCGTGCAAGAGCTAGGCCTGCTGTGGTCCCAATATTTAATTAAACTTACGCAGTATCCGTGTATCTCAAGTCCACACTGCCTCTCAGCCCTACCAAAACAGGCGGTAGCCCCAGAAGCATCGTCACACTGGTCGGGGAATCCGATTCAACGGAAATCACCGACAATTTCTTATTCATTTCTCCAAAGCTCGGCGGCACTTGAAGGCCGGGAGGTAGGCCTGGGATTCCACTATCAGGACGGTGAATGTTGTTTTGGTCGTAACCAGGGATTTCGTCCTCAGGGAAATGGATCTCTGGCGGGACGGTTGGGAGGAATGAGGGTGGTTGGGATTTGTGGGGGAAGTCTTGGTTGTGACCTGAAATATGCAAAAGATTAATTAGTTATATCAAACTTATTTAGTGACAACTGTCGTTTTATCACTCCTTGCATTTTAAACTACGAAAATGCCTTGATTTTCTAAAATGTGCCATAGAAGCAGCCGGGGTCTAGAGGATGTGCTAGTACTACAGAATTTTAATAAAATGATGTATGTTAGCGAAGTTATAGAGCTAGGATGAGGCGAAGTTCAAATTATGAAAGTCAGTCAAGAAATAAAATGTCAGTCTGCATTAGAGCCTAGACTAAATGGAGTCGAACACTTAGAGTTGGATAAATATAGTTGATCGCAATATAGAGAAAATATAGCAAGAGTGAAACATGGAGCCACAGACTGGGTAAGAGTCAGGATGGAGTCAAAATATTGGCACAACGGGTTACACAAAAACACCCAAGGTGGACCCAAAGAGAGCTTGGTATAGCAAGAATCAAGCTAAAATCAGAGACAACTGTAGGTTTTAAGAGGAAAGAGCCAGAACGGAGTCAAAATATTGATTACAAAGGGTTAAACGAAAACAAACCCAAAGGAGGCATGGTAGCAAAAGACAGCTGGAGGTGCAGAGGGGTCACACCAGGTCACTGACCTATCACAGCTTCTTGGTTCTTGTCCGCCGACCTTCCAAGGTTCTTATTGGCCTCAGACTCCACTTCCATCTGACTAAGCAAATGTTCTAGACTTATCGTCGAATACGTTTTTTGGCCTTGATGAGGGTTGAATTTTGGTTGGGGAATTGTAGGCATATTACTTTTTGGACCAGGGATAGCTCTGAGCAGGACAGTTTCATAAGGGTTAGGCTGTTTGGACAGGACGTGAGTTTTTGACCCTTGGAGCCACAAGGCGTCTTCATCATAAATAGGTGTTGTAGGTAAATCCTTGGACCTTAGAATAGTGACGTGCTTATCACGCCATTTTTGGTCAATACTGTTGCTAACTATAGAGTTTGGAGTTGTATGTAGAAGGTAGTCTGACCTGTTATTGACTACGGGTTCGAAGAACGAAATTTTTGTCGGTTCTGATACGGGAATAGGCTGGGATTCAGAGTAGTGAGGATAGTGGGTTTGTGTATATTTCTTCTCATGAGCTGGAGGTAAGAAGAAGTTAAAGTTATCTATTGATGACATCGCAACTTTTCGCATAGAATCGTGGGATGGAGTGTAAGGAATTTGATGCTGTGCTACAGTATTTGGATGCGGCTGTGAAGTGATCCGTGGTTGATGAAAGGTGTCATGCACTTTGCTATCTGCAAATGCGAAGTTAATGTGCTTTTCCGGATGAGTGTGTAAAACGTGGCTTACACTTAAATGGGGTCTAAGTGAGTTGTTTAGGTTTTGTGGTTTTGGATTCGGATTCTGCGGCGCCCATTGATCATTATGAGACAGTAAAGGAGGTTCTGGATGAATAGTTTTGAACGGTGCATCGATATCTTCCAGTGTAAACACAGTTATGTTGTCTCCTGGGTTGTATTTGGGTTCGTATTTGGATATACCATTGATAGGTACAGGGGTAACGTTTTTGAGTATTTTTGGGAAGGATTTGACCGGGCTGAGGTGTTTGTAGAAGTTCATTGGGTCGGTCGCAAGTGGTGGGATGGGCAGCACTTGTGTGGGGTCGGTGGATATGGGTGGTAGTGGGGTGACGAAGTTTACTGATTCACCCAAAACTGGCATGCGGTATGTTGGGTGTGTTGAGCCGTGGATATCTGCTGGAAGCAATAATGTGGATGAATAGCATGCTTAATGAGTTTTGCTGTTTGTAGCAGCGTCTTCTTCGATGTTTTATGATAATGCTGTAACATGTTTTCCTGCTTTATGCTGATGTATTATGCATGATTAACATTCTTGCACATAAATGATCAAGCTTTTATTTCCACCACCGGTTTTGTATTAATATTTGCAATGAAATTACACCTTTTACGACTGTTGCAGGTTTGCAGGAGGCGCATGAGGCGTTAGCATCTCTAGTAAGTTTGTGTAAATGTAAAGCGTTTTTTTTTTGATCCGTGGCAGTTCTGTTTATCTGAGGAGAGTTTTTTCTGAGATTTTCTCTTACAAATTGGTTTCGCTTTGTATTAGATACGGCTGTTGTCGTGCAATGTATGATTTTTATATTTTTCAGGTATTCTTACCACTGGGCAGACAACCCCACTGCTTACAGCAGTCCTCATCAGATATGTTGACGGGAGCCGGTCGGTGCATTGGTGGACATCGCATGCTTTGCGGTGGGACAGGTGGTAATGGAGTGCAGACTTCTTGGCAGTCTAATTCACCATTCTCGCAGAAACATCTCTGTTCACATCCGGTGAGAGAAATGGGGACTTCGGTCCAGTTTGGTACCCTGGAAAATAAAAGATAATAATTAAACATCCGTTTTATTATCAGAATCCTTCAGTGGAGGGAAAATGATAGGATACACTTTATTGACTGTTGTTCCATAATTCCATCTCTTTCGCAATAGATCCAAGGGCAAGAGCTTAATTTTCATTCATAATGGGACCACGGGTAATATAAAACCTAATGACTGCCTAATGACTGAAATAATGTCAAGAGTGTGCGGGGCTTTTATAAATGTTAAGTCATCTGTTTCGACTGCTGTGCCAATGACTGGAGGATCCAGTAATATTGGGAATGCTAATATACTTCCACCACCAGCGCGACCGGGTACCGCCCACTAGTATCCGGCCAATACGGATCAACGTAAAAAAATACTTACGGAACTCCATTATAATGACAGGTCCCATCACTCAAGCACCTCGCAGACCTTGGGCAGCAGTTGGGTGGTTGGGCTGGCGGACTTGGGGCCCATCTGACACAGCCCTTGGACATCAGCTCCAGACCCACATGGTTGGGGCATACAAGGGCAGCGCATTCCCTGGTCTCGGCACCAGTGCACTCGCAAAGCTCTGAGCAGCCAATGTGGAACTCCTCACCTGAAAAAATATTTAACTTGCAGAATTCAAGGTAAGTTAATTCTAAATAGCCCTTCTAAGTGAATAACCAGGCCATATAGTTCGCAAAACCAATAACCGCTGAGGAAAAAGGTTCTTGAATGGCAGCCACTATGGACGACGCTATGTAGGAAAGCCCCCCAACCTATGGGCCGATGCCATCTCAAAGCTCAACCTTTGGATCGGTGGATGGAGTTGGCTCAAGATCGTTCGCTGTGGCACTCTCATTTATTTATTTACTTTGCACATTGATGTTAATATTTTTAGGAGACTGGCCTTTCTACATTACTTGCAGCTATTTTGTTGGTTTAGATGCAAAACTAAACACTTACCAACACTATAAAATTTCCCATCCTCCCAGCAGCCAATCTTCGTTCCATTCTCAGCATATTCCGTCGGCACCTCATTAGCTCCATCATCAGCAGTCGTTATAGTAAAATTAAACTTAGTCCCCGTCTCTTTGGTTTTCAGAATATAATCTTTACCACCTTCAAGATTTAGTATCAGATTTGAATATTTCAGTTCCACGTCTGTGAACGTTTTCCCTCCATCACTGCTCAAGAGAAGGTGGATGGGGTCTTCTGTGTCATTTAGATGCATAAGGTTTACTTGGACGGTATTGTTTTGGAGGACTTTGACGGAGCCGATTGGTTCTGCTAGGACAAGAGGTCGGGAACTCGATCTTCCTTCGTTGAGATCTTCCGTAAATCTGGACGCCTGCAAGATTAATAAATTATCATATAGAAGATGACGTCTTATTTGGATAAAAGTTAGTTCACAATGATACTTTAGGAACCTGAACAATTAAAGCATTTTAGGAAAAAACATAACAAAATTATCAATCAAAAATATCTACGAGTCAATTCACAATTCAGTCCGAGTTCGGTCCACTTTTGTAGTGTTTTGAAAATAATAACGAGAATTAGCATTCAGCAAGGGAGGAATAATACAAAGTTGAATTTTAAAAAATTCTTCTTAAGAGAGGGTAGGTCTAAGATAGATTGTAGGTTTATAGGTTTGCTCAATATATTTATAGCGCAATTTCATTGAATCACACCTTGCACCAGACGTAATATACAACTTTCATCTTTCTAAAGAAGGGAGGAATAATACAAAGTTGAATTTTAAAAAATTCTTCTTAAGAGAGGGTAGGTCTAAGATAGATTGTAGGTTTATAGGTTTGCTCAATATATTTATAGCGCAATTTCATTGAATCACACCTTGCACCAGACGTAACAATTATTATTATTCTGCAATTACATTAACTGACCATTTCAACTAATTAACGTCCATTAACGTCAATGTTTTAGCGTGAGCGAGACCTGCCTAGATATGTAGATAGAAAATTATTAAAAAAAACAAAAACAAACACGCTCACGACTGTCTTCCCCGTGGTGGACATCTTCAGATACATACTCAGTGAGTAGATCTTTGAAGATACCAAGTAGGGGGTAGTCAGAGGCACGTCCAAACATTACATTTGGTACATGCCCGCGTTTTGCAAGTAGTAAGCATTCCACGTGACAGGTTGCAAGCTCATCGCCGCTTATTGGAATACTAACTGTTGGCACCTGCCTTCGAATTTTTGGTTCTAGGGCATGCCGGTTTTTCCTCACGATGTTTTCCTTCACCGTTTTGAGCACGTGTTAATGCGCACATACATTTTTCGAGTGGAAAAATCCATTGGTCCACGTCCGGGTTCGAACCCACGACCTCCGGATCAGAAGTCGGGGTATCGATAGAGCCGTGTTGGCCTAGTCCAACACGGCTCTATCAGAAAATTATTTATTGCACGTAAAAGTAGTACATAGGCGAACTTATGCTAAAAAGCATTCTCTTCCAGATAATCCATTTGTTCAGTCATGGCGCAATCTTCATTACTAACCCTAGACGATCAAAAACATTGCTCGATTAGTGTTATATCGTCTAGGGCCCGCCTTAATGCTCCCCAACATATCAAAAGAAACTATGTTCCTTTCAGGTCTCAGAGTCTTATAGTTTAAGCAGTTCGTTGACCGTCAGTCAGTGAGTCAGTCATGCAATGCTCTCCTATAATTATATTTGGCTGATAACTCCTAAGACACATTTGAGAGCCAATAGTAGGGTGAGTAAAGCCAATATATGGGTAGATGTTTGGATGTTAACTACAACAAAATTTTAACGGTTAAACGGATTTGAAACCTGATATGAAATAACATATAAACCCTAAGTTCTCAATCAGGCAAACCGCTTCAGTCAGACTAAACTCTTCTTAGTCCGGTTGGGAATCTTCTTGGTTGAGGGAAAAACTCTCCTTGGTAAGACAATAACTTTCCCCGGTCTGGAAAAACCCACCTCAGTCGGAAAAAATGCTCTCCTCAGTGAGGCAAAACCCTTCCACAGCCAGGCACCTTTCTTGGTCGGGAAAGAGGTCCAACCTTGTGACTTACCTGACTAGTTGTAGCCATGGTAGTAGTCGTTGTTGTAGCATTATCTATGATTTCGTGCACGTCTTGCGATACGTCGCACACTTGCACCTCGCAGCACGCGTCGTTGGGATCTTGCACGTTAATGCACTTCTCTGACGGCACTAGAGGCTTGCATCTGAAACAATGCGGTCAAGTGAATATCTAAATTCACCCATTAATCTCAAGCAGTATTATATTGTTCTATATTAAAGAACAAGAAAAACATTATGAAGACTCCCGGAATGAGTCGAAACTTAGTCGGTGTTTTCACCGATAGTGCGGTACGTGAATGATGAATAAAAAGAAAGACATTTTAACAGATCAATACTCAGTTTTTCTGTGAGAGAGGTAATTCCAACCATCACGCCTACTATTTTGCAGAGTATGACACAGGTTGAAATCAATCGCGTCTTTCGGACTACTATCCGAAGCGATGGCACATGTTTTCGAATTTCTCGGTTTTCCGGTTCTAGGGCAAGCCGGTTTCCGGTTTTATCGTTCACCGTTTTGAGCACGTGTTATTGCACACATTAATTTACCGAGTGGAAAAATACATTGTGGGTTCAAGGTCATTTGAACCCATGACCTTGTGAACGGAAATCCCGTGCTTGCTTTACGGACACGGCTCACGGGTTGGATACTAGGAGTCTTACTTATTTAAAGGTCTCTTTCTGATATGATATGTTAATGTTACAAGCTAGGGTACGGGATAAAATAATGAAGTCCACTTGAACACCAAAAGAACACTGTATTAGTCAGGTTACACTATAAAATTAACTTTGACACTAACAGCACAACAGAATTACACTACTTAAACAAAAGCACTAAAACACTGAATTACTAGGTACAACACTATAACACAAACAGTCACTTTACTAATCACTGGGTATCGCTTCTTATCACTTTGATCAATTCACTTCCAAATCTCGATCGGAACTGTCGCTACGGGCCGCTCACCGCGCTTATAAATCCCCCCTAAGACGATACCTCGATCCTTCCAGAAAGATCTCGCACAATCCCGTCCTTTCTAAGCGCGTGCTATCCCCTTCTAACGCATTTGCTATCTCTTACTAACGCGGTTAATGACCGATCTAGTCGGTTCCATAAGGGGCGGGGCGTCCGCTACGTACGTGCTAGTTCTTTCTACGCGATATTAGATGGCGGTAGAACGAGTAGTGCGTCCATTTGATAAGAGATGGCGCTAGCATACCGTAGTTAGCTAGCAGCGCACGTCACACTGCCCCCTCCTTAGACATGCTCGTCCCGAGCATTGTCAGACCCGTAATACCTCGCCAAACGGTCAACATGAACGATCTTAGGGGTTCCTCGCAGACCCTTCTGTATCCGATAAGTGACATCGTTAATCCTGGTCATAACACGGTACGGTCCGTCCCATTTGGGCTGTAATTTGGGAGACTTTCCTTTTTTCCGCACTGGATTATGCAACCACACCAGTGAACCTTCGTTGAATCCCAAATTGTTTAGTTTTCTGTCATAACGGGTCTTCATCTTTTCAGACGTTTGTTGGCTGGATTGTCGGATGTTTTCATATACGTCGTTCATTTTATTTCGTAAGTCGCTCGCATAATCTGTTATTGTGCGTGGAGAATCAGGTGGAATGCCAGTTATCAAGTCCGCAGGTAATCGCAGTTCACGTCCAAAGTTCGCAAAGGCAGGGGTGACATTTGTGCTCTCGTGAACTGCACTTCTATATGACAGCAGAAATGGCTGAATGTACTTGTCCCAATCCTTTTGATTGGTCTCCACCACTTTTGCCAGATAATGTTCCAACGTCTGATTAAACCTTTCTACCATTCCGTCCGATTGTGGGTGATAGGAGGTGGTTCTGGTCTTATGAGTGCCCATTAAACGACATGTCTCCTGAAATACCTGGGACTCAAAATTCCTTCCTTGGTCGCTGTGAATTTCCAGAGGTACTCCAAAACGACAGAAAACTTCGTGTACTAATTTATCCGCTACCGTCGAAGCTTCTTGGTTAGGAATTGCGAAAACTTCCGGCCATTTTGTAAAATAATCCATGACTACCAAGAAGTATTTGTTCCCGTTTTCACTAACAGGAAACGGTCCAGCAACGTCCAGCGCTATACGTTCCCACGGCGCTCCGACATTGTATAACTTCAATGCTCCTTTGCTGCGCGTGTGGGGTCCTTTTACGGCTGCACAACTCGTACATTTCCGGCACCAGTCCTCCACATCATCTCGACAATGGATCCAGTAAAATCGTTCGCGGATTTTTAACAATGTCCTTTTTATTCCCATATGACCACCCGAACATCCCTCGTGGTAGAGCTTCAGAACGTCAGATATTTTGTTCCTAGGGACAACCATTTGAAGGTGACAATGATCTCCTCGAGCATTTTCCCATTTACGGCACAATACTCCATTATGGACAACCAGAGTGTCCCACTGTGCCCAATAACTTTTTGTAGTTGTGCTCATTCCAGCAACATCACTCCACTTAGGTTTGGGGCTACCAGCTTTGATCCGTTCTACAATTGGCTTGAGATCGTTATCCTTCTGCTGTGCTTGCTGCAGGGCTTCCTTCCACTCCTCGCTAAGGTCTGTTCTCAGCATTCTTATGGGTACTGCTTCTTTGGACTCCTGTTTGACACAATGCTTACAGTTTTCCAGGCAAGGTCTTCTAGAGAGTGCATCCGCGTTACCGTGAGATTTTCCACTGCGATGTTCAATTTGAAAATCAAACTCCTGTAGCTGTTCTATCCATCTTGCCACTTGCCCCTCGGGGTTCTTGAACTGTAATAGCCATGTTAACGCAGCATGGTCAGTTCGCAGATGAAATTTACGTCCTAGCAGATATTTGCTGAAATGCTGCAAAGATTTTACTACTGCCAGTAGTTCCCTTCGTGTGACACAGTAATTTATTTCCGGTTTGGATAAAGATTTGCTGAAGTAGGCTATCACCACTTCTTGATCTCCTTTGCGCTGAGATAATACACCACCAATACCGGTATTACTTGCATCTGTGTCCACGATGAACTCGTTATCTAGGTCAGGAAAGCCAAGAATAGGTGCCTCACACAGACGCTTCTTTAGTTCCTGAAAAGCATGGTTGCAGTCTTCATCCCAGCAGAATAGTCGCTTCTCCTCGGTGAGCTTGTGCAAAGGCTTAGCTACATCAGCAAAGTTCTTCACAAACCGTCGGTAATAGGAGCACAACCCTAAAAATGCTCTGACTTGTGTCTTGTCCATTGGAATCGGCCAATCCTTGACAGCGTCTATTTTCTCTGGGTCAGTTTGTATACCGTTTCGTGAAACTACATGACCCAAGAAGCTTACTTGCCGTCTGAAGAACGAGCACTTTTTCGGACTTAACTTTAGATTTGCTGCGCGGATCTTTGACAACACGCGTTCCAGATTTTGAAGATGTTCTTGAAATGTTCTTCCAATAATGATGATGTCATCCAAGTAGACAAGGCAGGCGTCTCCGATCAATCCAACAAGTACTAGCTCCATTAGCCTCTCAAAAGTCGCAGGGGCGTTGCATAATCCGAACGGCATGACTCGAAATTGCCAAAGTCCCTTTCCCGTAGAGAATGCAGTCTTTTCCTTGTCTCTAGGGTCTATTTCTACTTGCCAGTAGCCACTTTTCAAATCCAGAGTAGTAAACCACTTCATTCCTGTCAGTGTATCTAACGTGTCATCAATTCTTGGTAGTGGATAACTGTCTTTCTTCGTTACTTCATTGAGACGACGATAATCCACACAGAAACGCATAGTTCCGTCCTTCTTCTTGACTAGCACGACAGGCGAGCACCAAGGACTGGATGAAGGTTCTATTACACCATCCTTCATCATTCCCTCAATCATGGTTTCTACTTCTTTCTCCCGTGCTACTGGTAATCGTCTAGGTCGCTGGCGGATCGGTAGCTCATTACCAGTGTTTATCGCATGCTGTACTAGTCCAGTCTTTCCAATATCAGCATCATTCGAAGAGAATACATCGGCATACTGAATTAACGTCTTTTTAGCCATTGCAACTTCTTGTTCAGAAAGATCCTTGCGACAAACTTCCAGAAACGATGACACATCATATTTGTTCTTTAGGTTTTGGCCACTGGGCAATTCTTGACACCTTCGCAAGCAAGCTACTTCCTCACAGGTTCCCATTAACGTCCCTTTTTCGATGAGGTTTTCTTCACTACTCAAGTTCAATATTCGCACTGCTGAGGTACTCGTAGCCTTCACTAGAGTTCGTGACATAATCCATGGTTGGACGGTATCCAATCTCTCTATCAGTACACATCGATTATTTCCCGCAGTGTGTGGCAATCTTACTGGTACAATGGTTTCCGACCTTGGAGGCAGAACAGTTTTCTGTAGACAGTAAATATTCCCTGGTGATCCACCTTCCATAAAAATTTCCTCCGTTCCACATTTTAACACTCCTTGATTCACGTCGATCTTGCAGCGGTGCTCTCGCAAGAAATCCAAACCCAGGATACAGTCGTCAACCACGTCGGCCACGATGACGTTATGCAGGAAAATCCTTTCACCCAGCTTCACCTCTACCCGCTTCTCGCCTCGGACGGATATGTGCTGACCGGTTGCTGTTAAGAGTTGGACTCGGTCACTGTTACGGAAGAAGTTCCCAAGTAAGCGATTTGCAAGTTGGGAACTGACCACTGTACGAGAAGCACCAGTATCCAATGTTATCTTGCAGGGTGTTCCATTGATTTGGCCATTGATAATCAGGCTGTTCCCGTCGTGTGCTTGTGAGATCGAAATTCTTGGGACTTTTTCACTACCAGCCAGCACCCGTCCCGTAGTCCTGGCGTTTACTCGTTTTCCTGCTGCTGTTTGGACGGAGGCGCTAGCCCCCTGTTCTCCTTGAGGCCGATCTTCCCCTCTCGAAGTGCGTTTTGGGCAGCTAGACCTCAGGTGACCTTTTTCTCCACACTCGTAGCATCGAGGACTAAATTTAGGGCGGCTGAATCTGTCACTGGAAGGAGATGCCACCACTTCCCTGACGCGGTGCGCTCGATGGTCCTGACGTACGGCCTCTACCTCCAAAGCATGGGCCAAGGCGTTCTTCAGAGACTCGTGGTGCCCAAGCCTCACAGTAGCTCGTACTTCCAGGTCACGTATTCCATCGACGAACGCCTGGATCAAGATTCCATCAATGAGCGCAGGTGAAGATTGATACGCCTTCCGAACCAGCTTTTCAATTTCCAAAGCCCACTGTTGTAGGTTCTCGGTGCTCCGTTGGCTTCTGTCCTTTAGCTGAGCACGGAACACGTGCTCCAGGTGTGCGTCGCCATATCGGGACTCCAAAGCTTCCAGCAGTTGCTCGTAGCTGACTTCCTTCCCCAGGGCTTCTAAGATGGTGAGCGCCTGGTCACGAAGGCCTAGTGTAAGTGCAGTCATGGCTTGCTTCTTGGTCCATCCATTTGCTTCAACAACAGCATCAAGCTGGATCTTGTACGCTGACCACGAAGAACTTCCATCGAAGGGTGGGACCTTAAAACCTCGAACCGATGTAGAAGTTACTACAGGAGCCACGTTGCCGTCGCCAGATTTTAGTACACCCAGAGCTTTCTTCACGTCGGCGATCTGAGTTTCGGCCTCTGAGATACGATTCTCGTGGTGCTTCACCTGCTCCTTCACTTCTTTGAGGTCTTTTCCAATAGTCACGTGTAGTTCCTTCAGAAGGTGAGCTTGTTCCTCCTGTCGACGAGCCTGGTCTGCTTCCAGCTGACGGAGTTACTCCTCCTGCCGACGAGCCTGCTCCTCCTGCCGACGAGCCTGCTCCTCTTGACGACGTACTTGATCCGCTTGCAGACGTGCCTGGTCTTCCATCATAGCCATTAAGGCAGCAAAATCAAACGAAGCAGGAGATCGGGCCACAGTCGAAGATTCTGCAGATGATACAGCAGCTGACTCCATCTCCGGCTGAGGTACCCGCCCAGGTTCTTGTGATGGGGAACCTCCGAAACGCCTTCCATCGACTTCTTGCTGTCGTTGATGTCTCGTCCTGACACCCTCCATACTGTCGTCCTTTGGTAGAATCGGCATTATTTTATCCCACTTCTGACACCAAATTGTTACAAGCTAGGGTACGGGATAAAATAATGAAGTCCACTTGAACACCAAAAGAACACTGTATTAGTCAGGTTACACTATAAAATTAACTTTGACACTAACAGCACAACAGAATTACACTACTTAAACAAAAGCACTAAAACACTGAATTACTAGGTACAACACTATAACACAAACAGTCACTTTACTAATCACTGGGTATCGCTTCTTATCACTTTGATCAATTCACTTCCAAATCTCGATCGGAACTGTCGCTACGGGCCGCTCACCGCGCTTATAAATCCCCCCTAAGACGATACCTCGATCCTTCCAGAAAGATCTCGCACAATCCCGTCCTTTCTAAACGCGTGCTATCCCCTTCTAACGCATTTGCTATCTCTTACTAACGCGGTTAATGACCGATCTAGTCGGTTCCATAAGGGGCGGGGCGTCCGCTACGTGCGTGCTAGTTCTTTCTACGCGATATTAGATGGCGGTAGAACGAGTAGTGCGTCCATTTGATAAGAGATGGCGCTAGCATACCGTAGTTAGCTAGCAGCGCACGTCACATTAATATAAAAGTTTTTTAAAAGTGTATTATTTTTTAGTATTGACTTATACGCTGTTATCTTTATAAGATCGTAGACATTTTTTTAATGGATAGTTCAAGGAGTCCCAGATAACTTTTATACACACTGGTGGTTTTTCATATTAGACTTTTTATTAATTTCCAGTTATTTGAAGTCGGTTTTTTGACATTTAATGTCTTATTAAATTATTAAATAAATATTGCTGGTCATTTTTTATATAGCATCATCTAGCCCCAAACTAAGCAGAGCTTGTATTATGGGAACTACATGACTGATATACTACTTATATATATTTTGTGTAAATACATACATATTATACATATTTTACGCATCAAAATACTTGAGTAGGCCCGTTCAAATGGTGGCGTTGGCTTTCAGTACATTCACGCGAACTTTGGTAACTACGTGACTAATTAATTTCCTTTGATCGCCACCTACACGCGTCCGCCGACCGTGCCCTTAAAGGACCTTACACATACCTTTGCTTACAGGTAACGACGGAGTTAGGTTCACAGGAGCAGCTCTGTTCGCAGCCGACATACCACTTGCCACCAACTGGATAACTATCGTTACCGTATCGGCAAACTTCCAGCTTCGATGGCTTTCCTTCTGAAAAAAATAAATGAATTAAACATTTGTTCGTATTATTTTGTGAGTAATAGATAGATACATAGATAAGATAGATAAATCATTTATTTGTAACTACTAATTAATTAATTAAGTATTTAACTAAGATGGTTGCACTGCTGATGAGGTAAGTAGCTATAAATTGGGGGAGGACTCAGCGCCGCAGACCTAGTGTAGGTAAGTAGCGCGCTGATCTTCCGTCCTCTTCCAATATCAGTAGCAGATAGGTTCGATATAAAACTAAGAGTTTTCTAACCAGGTACTTATATAAGCTTAAAATAAAGTTATAGAGCCTTGTGAAACAGCTCGTACGGGAAAGGACTACCACCATACATATTTCTGCCGCCAAGCAGATCGCATTGCTGTGTTCCGGTTTGAAGGGTAGATAGGGAGATAGATAGAAAATGCTGTATTACATTAAATAAAACATGTACTTAGGCGAACTTAATGCTAATTAGCATTTTATTCCAGCTAACCTGAGTCATTCCGAGTGCCGTTGAAATTATAGGCATTTGAAACTATTCAACATCTCCTCTGATTTTGCAAGCGTCCACAGGTTACAGTAACCGCTTGCCTACAGGTGGGCCGTATGCTGGTCGCCACTTTAGTTGAATAAATGTGTTTTTTTACATTTTGAGTTTTTGTGGTACAAAAACTAATACCATTTGACTAACTGACGAATTTTAAATCTACGGCTACACTGACGTGACAATGTGACTATGATAGATTGACCACGAGCCTTTGTTGCAGATGACAATAATCGTTACAGGGCTTTTCTTGTGATTATGGCAACACATTGTACAGCCCGGAAAATATTCCCATGAGTGACGAAATTTCAATGACTGTCTTAAAAGTAGGTACTTAATTGGACAGATGTTTTTACCGATATTTATACAATACAAGGTAATGTTATTCTCAGCAGATTTCGTAAGCACAAGAATGCCAGGTATATTGTTCTCTTTCGTGTATTGTTGTAAGCCTTCAATGTAAATTTACGAAGAAAATACAAAATTCACAAACCGGGTAATTAGAAGGTGAAGGTTATTCATTTGGGTAACTAATTACATTAGGAAAATATCATCATTACGACTGAATGGGCTTAATCTTATGAGTCTTGTTTGAATAACTTGACATTCCAAAACAAAAGCATCATGTGTTTCTACGACTCTCCTGTGCCCAAAAGGTTTTGTTTATTTTTATTTTATCTCCTTCACAAATAAGGTACCTATTAATTGCAAGATAATCGTGGAAGTACAATGGGCAGTCTTCGATTTGGGATTCGATGAGCTCTTAAGAATATTAGTGATTTTTAAGCATTATTCTCATTAAACTCCTTTGAAAAGATATAAACGAATAAATAAAAAAAAATGTGATAAAAAGATTTGATTGGTCATTACATTTTTGTCTATTTAACTGATGTTTTTATATTTATATTTTTGAGAACCTGTTGCCCATTTACATGGAGAGAGTATGTTGTAAGCTTTGTGGCGAATATGTATGCGTTTATCTATGGCGATAAACTTCACTCGATTCTCGCACTACTGTGTATACATCCAAGGAAAAATAAAAAACTCGAATCTTCTGTTATTAAAATGCGAGGCGCCCCTATACATGCAGATATCATCGTTTTTATTATTTGACCCTCGCATCTTCATGCCGAGAAACTCTCTTTATCCTCTATCCTCTAGTCTTTATCCTCTAGAACAGCGTGTAAGGCGAATCTCACCTCCGTTGCCGGTAGCGCAGGCAATGATAGAGCAACAATCGTCGACAGGCGACTCAAAGCAGAGCGGATCGTTCAGCCGTCTTCCACGGCGGATGTATGGATGCTTGCATCGCGGTGAACAGTCAAAGTTACCACCAGACGAGCATTCACAGGTCTCGTCGCAGCCGCGGTCTATTTTATCACCTATCTGGACAGAAAGAGAAAGGTAGCATCCAAGATTTTAGAATAAAAAAATAACAACCCAGGCGGTGGTTGACCGCTATGCCACTGTGCGAGCACATAGCCATGAATTCATGGCTATTCCGTTTTGAACAGCTCAGAACACTTAGATTTTTTTAATTCAAAGCACGATATAGCGGTAAGTGCGCCTTCACGTATGGATGACTCAAGCCCCGTAGGTGATGGCACTCTTTGTTGGAGTCCTTTGTTTCACCAGTGGACTTCTATAGGCTATTTTTGATTATTGATTCACTTTTACATTGTGAGAGAGAGATACCCCGACTTCTGATCCGGAGGTCGTGGCTTCGAACCCGGTCGTGCTCCAATGGATTTTTCCACTCGAAAAATTGATGTGCGCATTAACACGTGGTCAAAACGGTGAAGGAAAACATCGTGAGGAAACCGGCATGCCCTAGAACCAAAAATTCGAAGGCATGTGCCAACAGTTAGTGTTCCAATAAGCGGGGATGGGCTTGCAACCTGTCACGTGGAATGCTTACTATTTGCATGTACCAAATGTAATGTTTGGACGTGCTTCTGACTACCCCCTACTTGGTATCCTCAAAGATCTATTCACTGAGTATGTAACTGAGGATGTCCACCATGGGGAAGACAGTCGTGAGCGTGTTTGTTTTGTTTTGTTTTACATTGTATTGAGGAGTTCCTCAAGAGTAGTTCGTTTTGCATGGTAGTCAGTAGACTACCATGCAAAACGAACATGTGCCAAATTAATTATCAGGTTTGCCTCTGACTACCCTACTATACATGAGGATGTATATGTTTACTGAGTATGAATCTGAGGATATCGTATTGTCCTTCAAGGGAGATACAGTCGTAAACATGTGAGTTAAAACAATATTCATTCTTATTCAAGTCGCATATAATCATTTTAGAAAATAATTTCTATAGGCTTTATATTTATAGCAGTTTTTTAGTTATTTCTATATTTAGTATGTCATTACTAACCTTATATGAAATATCATTCTCCTTGCACATCTCTATCTCCTCCGACCGTTCCATTGCCACCATTGGATGGAAAGGAGCTTGCAAATTCGAATAGAACTTATCGGGGATGTTCTTCTGACCATTTTCCATCCTCTGCGGCTCCTCATCGTCATCATCCAGATTAACATCACTGAGATCTGTCAAACCCTTCTTTTTATCTGCGTGAGTTTGGTTGTGTAAGGCGTTTGCAAAGTTCTGTAACTCATCGACGTTTAAATTTAGAAGGCGCGGTCTGGGTTTGCCTTCTGTAGCTTCAGTAGGGGTTTCTGGGATTTCAGTCTTGGCTTCTTGGGTTTGGTTTTCAACTACTTCTACTGTTTTCGGCGTGGACCGGGTCGGTTCAACTGTTGAGGTTTGCGTGGTGGTGGGTACTGTTGGCTTAAGAGTTGGTAGCTCGTCGTCATCCGCTGTTATTTTACCTGTTATGATAAAAATAACATTGTTATTGAATCATTATATAGAGTTCTTCAAATATTTCGTTCTAATATTTTTGAGGGGACGGCCACCAGCAAGTGATAGTATCTCCATAGACTACAATAATCGCTTACGATTTACGAACTTATTTGACACATAACTGGTATAAACAATCTGCAATTTAATTTCTACAAATGTTAAAGTTCCCGGCGTATTTTTCCATCATCGATCATTGGATTGTAATGCGGTTTTTTCAATAGATTTGTATGTCTTAAAGAATGGTTCTTAGATAGGTTTTATCACCACAAGTCACTAGGGAGCGGTGCAATAGACAATAAAAAAATGTCACAGATAAAGTAATACAACATAAAAGTTAACTGTTTAAGTAGAGCACGGTCAGTAGATCTATTCATCTTAATGCACTGAATAATATGAAACTCCTATCACAACGGCACAAAATACACAATTGATTAGCAATCAAAAATTGCTTTGACCAGCGAAATCAATCTAACTGTCAAACTATTGATTGAAATGGCGTTATGTCCGTGGTTTATCTTTTGCAAACAAACGTATAAACAATATGGATCTTAGTATGCTGTAATAAGAGTGTGAATTGAGTGGAAAAATAGAGTCAATGCTACGCGTACCAGATGACCAATGATGACTTTCAGACGTGAGAAAGTATTTCGTGATTATTAGAATAATGTCAGATGTGGCAGCGGTGATTTTTTTATCTTTTGTCACATAATTTTACAAACGTCTCCTCATTGTAGAATCAACTAACTAAGAACACAAAAAAACAACCTCTAACGGCAAACGCATATATGGGCTCCTAATGTCATGGGTAAAAAGTTAAATGAGTTAGATCATACCAGTTTAGCGACATCTCTCGCCACATTATTGAGCTACAGAACAACAAATTGCTGATATAACTGAAGGTTGCGGGTTCGATTCCCGCCGCGGGACAAATGTTTGTATGATCTGCAAATATGTGTCTTGGGTCTGGGGGTTTTCTATGTATAATATGTACATATTTACAAGAAAAAATATGTAAGTAGTATATCAGTCATGTAATACAAGCTCTGCTTAGTTTAGGGCGATGCTGTGGAAAAAATGCAAATATATATCGTATGTATATAATTTAAGTTTCATGTTAGAACTAAAATGAGAACTACATTTTCAAACGATATATTATATTTATTGCTTATAACTTTCCAAAGCTTAGCAAGTAATTAAACTGAATATTTGAGTATTAAGATTTATAATAAAATGATGTTGTACTTAATTGTGGTGTGCAATAAAGTATTTTCATTTAAAACATTAATTTACAATAAGTATTTGTATTTTAGAAGGTAGGCCCTTCTAAAATACATCCTTATTTTAGAAGGTTGGCCTTATTTTAAGAGGACCTCGCTCTTCTTGATATAAATAACATTTTAGCTCTAATACTCAGTTATAGTAAGTGATCTAGCTTATACTGATAACAAACTAAAATAATAATACCTTAATTGGACCCTTTGCAAATGGAGGACACACGACTAACAGTGTTCTAAACCTTTTAAAGCCTTTAAGTGGCTAAGAACAGAATACATTTTGTACCTTTGTTAATCATCTCATGTAAGCAATAAATATATTCATTCATTCATTCATTCATTCATAAGCCTGTGCTTATGTATTAGTAGTACATACATAAGGCTCTTGGCCCAAGGTGATGTATGCACCGTCAGAACTAACGGTAACTATTATTGCTTCTAATTGTAGGTAACTGTTTTATATAATTGTGGCAGGCTAGGACACGTTATAAAATTTGCATAGGATACGCAAAAGGTACAAGGTCCGTGGTCCTCTGATGGAAGGTTCACATTCATAGCTAATTCATATAAAACATCTATAAATCATTTTGTAGGTTAAATGTGGTTAGGTATATTTATGTCAGGCGGCGTTTGAGCTTAGAATGTAGAAGTATAAATCTCTTAAAATATTGAAAATACATGTAAAATTATATACGCTTAGGTACTTATAACGGTTTTTTTTAGCAGTTGATAACCTAAACACATCTTTGTTTCCTTTTATCCGGCAGCCCATAAGGAGGGTTATGTTTTTCGGGTGTATGTATGTACGTATGCCTGTTAGTTTAACTCTCGCTCTAGCCTAAACGGCTTAATGGATTTTGATAAATGAGGTGTCATAGGATTCGTCTTGATCACGGAACTAACATAGGATTTATAACGTGTCAAGAAATGTTATACAGTGGCTACAAACTGTCATATTTGATTTCTGACGAACCAAAAATCCTTTAGCTTATACTTTAGCCTAAACCTTGATGGATTTTGATAAATGAGGTGTCATTGGAATCATCTTAATTACTAGAGTGACATAGAATTCACAAAATGACTTAAAAGTTAATGCGGCTGCTATATGCCGCCATAAACGATTTCCGATTAAAAACAAAGAAAATCGGATCGATAAATAAAAATGCGGATAAATGCGTTTTCATTAGATTCTTAACCTAGAGAGTGACATGTGTTAAAATAATACGATATATAATTTGTTATTATATTTTATAAAGGAATATTAAGATTATAGAACCACGCTTTAGAAACTGCAGTCGGGTTTCTTTGTTTTTAAACTGATGCCTTATTGATATGTGTCAAATTCAACAGTAGAAAACAAAACACTGTTGGCTTGTCTACACAACTGTTAAAATATTTATTAAGTAAACCCTTTAGTGTAAAGGTGTTTGTTCAAGTGAAAACTAAACCACAAACACATTGTAAGTAATAGAAAAAATACTTAATTATATTATAGTAGTTTGGTATAATTGAACGTCAAGCGTGATTACGGACGGTGCTCATAAGGAATGACCTCTAAACGCCAACGAAACGTCAGCAGGAGAACAGTAAAGTTGGAATAGTCGTAGATCCTAAAATAAAAATACTTCCAGTATAATAGTAGCTTAAAACTTAGTTATTTTCTAATAAACAAGATTTATCAATTCAAATTGCTTTGTTATTTAATTTTAAGCACGTGTTCCTACTTAGTTTGCAAACTCTTTGGTTCCTACTAACCACGTAACGCCATGGATTAGTGTTTTATTTCTATGGCTTCTTGGAGTCGGGTAAAGCATAATTAATCTTATTAGGTACAATCTTTGTTCACTATATTTCTACACGGAGATAGAAATATAGTTATATATATTACACCGGATTTTATGTAGTGTAACCAGTAAAATTATAATTAACCTCCGCAATCACCGCACGTGTCCGGAAATCCTTATTATCGATTGAAGGCCTCTATAGTGTGGCACCAGAATACATTAAATTAAATCATTAAAATGTAAATCAATAATTTTAGATGGTTTGGAAAAATACCTAATCAAAAACGCTCAATAAATGAAACAAATCATTACTAACTTTGGATTGAATAAATAATCCCCACTATACCCATTAATAGTCCCTACCAATACATATCACTATTTATATTTATTTCAAAAGGGAAATGGTAGACAACGCCTATTTTGTACATAACTGCTACAAACTGCGCAAGCTTTTTTTATAAAATTTCTGTGATCTAGTATGATCACAGCTGAATAAAAAATCTCAGCTCTCAATAAAAGTTTGGATTCGATCTAGTTTTAATTTATGTGAGAAGCTTCATTACCTACTTGAACAACATTTTTAATGTGCATTCACGAATGAGGATTATAATTACAGTTTTTATTTTTTTAAAGTCAAAGTCAATACTGTTTTATTCATTGAAATCACAAGGATCATATAGATACGTCAACTTAAAAACTACGTGAATTTAAAATTTTAATGTGAAATTACGCCGATTCCACGCGCGCGACCAAGCCTAGTAGAATCAGGCAACAAACTCTGCTTGGTTATTTTTTGATGATCCTTCATTCAGCTTTAGTGTGGTGCCAATCGAACAAGGTGAACTCGTTTATAGAAAAAAAGGACTAGTCAAAGAATTAAATCAAGGCTAAATTTAGAATCTGTGTACTTACCCAAGAGTTTAAAAATGGAACGTTTCATTGAGAACTATGGTCTTGTATGAGACATTTGTAAGCTTAACATGGGAAAATAATAGTTGAATATTATAATATTATAGATTATGATCCGCACGCGCTTCGGATCAATGTAGGTTAGCTCTGAGACATGAGGTTAGCAAGGGACAAACTGGTGAGACCGGTTTTCGCCTGGGTTAGGGGTTAGAATTGTTTGTGATTCGTATTTTCATGATGCCAAGTTCAAGTTATTTTTTATGAGCTTCGCAGTTAATGCATTCTGCCAGCAATAATCTCGGCTTATAAATACGAGTAACACCTTATTTTGGAAATGCAGCAAAATAGAGACGCCGTGTTTAAAAATAAAAGTGTTCGATTTATTGTTCGGGTGAGAATAAGTTGAGTTCAATAATCATTACAAACATCATCTCTCCTATACCTTAATCGTCAATGTCTCCGATGACCAGGCTCTATTCAGTCTGGAATTTTCAAATCTAAACTTTGCCAACACACAAAATGGTGTTATTTAAAACGTGTTCAAAACGGTGGTGTTAGAAAAACGCTCTGCTCTTCATTGCACGAAGGTTTGCTAGAAGAAATGCTTATTAGCAATAGGTTCGCGCACAGGCTAATAATATCTGATAGTTAGTACGTGATAAAGATAGAGCCGCGTTGGCCTAGTGGGCGGTACTCTGACTTCCGATTCAAACGGTGATGGAAAACATCGTGAAGAAACCGTCACGCCCTAAGCATTTGCTAACTACTAATTAACTACGTTTGGAAGGTACCAAATATTATGTTCGGACGTGCCTCTGACTACCTTTGCTTGGTGTTCTCAAAGATCTACACACTGAGTATGTATTTGATGTCCGTGTGGAATAAAGTCGCGCTGTTTGTTTTATTTGAACCATGAAATAACCAGCGGAGGGAGGCCTTTGCCCAAGAATGAGACAACATTTTTTTTTAAATCGGTTAACATGGACTAATAGTATCAATAAGTACAAAATGCGTGTTGTCGATTTTGCTTTAATATACCCCCCCCCGTACACACGTGACCCCATTCCTCATCAAAGCTGGTCTTTTAAATATGTCCTCTCGTCGGGAGCTTCATCTAGCTTCGTTCGTTCATGAATTGATTAAGACAAAAAATCCTAGATATTTGTATAGTAAATTTGTGTGGTCGTCTTCACATAATCCTTATCCAACGAGAGCATCGGCATATCTTCTTGTAATCAAGCATCATAGAACTACAACTTTCCGTGGTAGTTTCCGCTATCAAGCCACCAAGTGCTGGAATAATATACCTCCACCCCTTCGACAACCAGTTTCTAAGCCTACATTCAAACACAAATTTAAATTACTACTTCTTTCTGCGCAAGCGGTCTGATAGTGGAAACCTTTATTTCTCTTCTATCTTAGAATTTATCATCGTCATCATTACACCTTGAGAGGTTCACTGCTTGTGATATTTGTGATAATTTGGATACCGCCTTTTATGCTATACTTATTCTATGTTTAAAATCCATTCCCGTTGTCTGTTTCATATTTGGTACCTACGTGAAATTTCTTATTTTATATTGTCTTCCTGATTATAGTGATTATATCCTTAGTTTATAGATCTGAAGACTCGTTTACAAATTTTGTCAATAACTTATATTACCAATTAGGTTTCTGCATAAGGTTTGTGATTTCGTTTTTCCTTTTCAAAGTTTGTAAAATAAGAAATATTTTATAAACTTCTAACAAAGTTTATTATACAATATAGTAAATAAATGTATTTAACTATTTAAGCTTATGGTTAGAAATTTAATCTTTATTTTTATATCGAAGCTATCTGCTACTGATATTGGGAGAGGACGGAAGATCAGAGCGCTACTTACCTACACCAGGTCTGCGGCGCTTTATGCTGAGTCCTATCCCAATTTGTAGCTACTTACCTCATCAACATTGTAACCATCTTAGTTATAAAACTTATTAAGAAGTAGTTGCAAATAAATGATTTATCTATCTATCTAAGTATATAGATGTAGCTTGCAGAACCGACTCACACCGAGGAAGAGGTGGCCAAAGATCGTTCGTCATTCTGGTAAAAAAAAGTCTAGTAAACATTTTGTTAAGAACCATGATAGTTTCAAAAATTATTTATTTCTGGAAGGCCTATGTCCGTATTCAGTATTCATTTATTTCAAACCATAGGGACCTATAGAACACTTGGTTACGTCAGTCCAACAGTGGAGTTATATAGGCTGTTGAATGGATTGATGTTTTAGTAGCCAACGCTAGTATGAGAGCGTAGCCTTCATCTGGGAAAACACATTCTTAGCACAGATGAACTTAAAATCATCACACCCAAAAAGATCCTGCAGTTTCTAAAAGCGGCAGGGCTGAGCGGTGAATTGTGAACGCCCCATGGGGGAAAAAGGAAACAAGTAGCGATCACAATAGGCCTATTATTATTAAAAAAAAAGTGGGAGACAGCTTAACTTGCACTCTGTAGCGCGGAGGCATTCAGATATGAATGCCAGTGAAGGTCAACAATGATCGGGTTGAAAATTGTAATCTACTACGCCATCGGTAAATTAAGTAATATTTTTTTTTTTACAATTTACAAATACAAAGTCACTTTATACTTCACGGGACAAAGAGACGGATCTTGAATTCTATGAAATTCCAAAACAATGTGATTTAGAACATTCTCTATAAATCCGGGTGTAACGTCTTTGAAAAGGATTCCTACGCCTCATTAGGGATTCAAGTCATAGAATCCCGCACTCAGCCCGCAGTTTTTATAACTTTTTTATGGCACGTGAATCTAGACTTAAGTAACACGTCTATGGTCCGTATGAATATTTAAAGTTTTTTTTCCACGCATATCAGTTACTTTCTGGTTTGTGGCTTGGGTTAGAAACTGTAGAACTAAATTGATACAGCCTTATTGAAACAATATTATTGAAAATTTTTTTTTTTATTGCACTTTAAGCAAATATTATAATTTAATATTAATAATATTAGATTTTTATAGTGTTAATCCACACTTTTTCCACAAGAAATAATTTTACGACTCTTCTAATAAATGAATTCTCGTTTTTCCTTGAAAAAAAACCCAGAAAAACGAGACTGATAGTAACTTGTATACTTGGTAGTATACAAGTTACTATCAGTATTTTTCAGAAAAACGAAACGTCATCTACTTACGACTCTAATTGGACCTGGCTTAAAAAGTGCTGTAAAGTTATTGCCAGGGAATTTACTCGGATAAAAAAACTCGCATTATGTTCTAGTTAAAACCATTTCAATTTATAAGCCGGTTTTTATCTCTAGTAGGTAGGTACTTAATTGAACTCGAATAAGTTAATTTAACATGTCATCAATCAATAAACAGTTAAATCGAATTGCCCGACCGTTACTATCGTTCAAACAGGTACTTTTATTTTACAGCTAGTAAATACTTATTTGGGTTGCTATAACGTTCCGCATACGAAAACTTTGTTTACGCGCCGAAAGAGCTCGGAGTAAATCTTTGCCTTTAGCAAAGGAATCCATGATCGAAACCAAAGACTTGATATCTGGAAGTGTACACTAAATTATGCAATTTTCCGCATGTAGTCTGGAAACGCATGCAATAAATCGCATAGAGTAAAGACAGATCACACACTAATTCGATACAATACTTACTATGTACTTACTCAGTACGTGAAATTGAATTGCGATAAATTGCTTGCGGTATTTGCTTAAAGCCGGCCTCAAAGGTCCGGAATGTCTTCCTGAATTCAGATCCAGAATCCTACTACTATAATAAACGCGAAAGTTTTTGAGGATGGATGTTTGTTACTCTTTCACGCAAAAACTACTAAATGGATTTTGATGAAACTTCACAGTAATATAGCTTATACATCCGAATAACACATAGGCTTCTTTTACCCGGGTAACACGCGAGCGAAGCCGTGGGCAAAAGCTAGTTTATAATATATGAAACGGCATCTAATCGTCCCTGAAAATTCTGAAAAGACGGGCACAACCCAATCACGGCATCTCACTCTCTTCTTCGAGAATATCAAACTGAGAAAATGATTGTGTGAACGTACAAAACGTACGTTTAGGAATCTGAACGCACGTCAATATGATAAAGTCAGAATGACTTTGGAGGGTATTTATTATGGCGACGACAAATATTTGATGATGATGACAGAAGACGGATACTGAACTTTTTGATAACTGTGGGTTCATTTTTAATAAGAGACTTCTAATTTTTTATATATTTCCTTCTGTAGGAGGAAATAATTAAAATTTCGAAGTCTCTTATTTCACGTAATCTGGCAGCGTCCTGTTCGCGTCTATCTGTGCAAAATCTAACTTTTTTACACAACAGATGATCCGAATATCCGCAAAAGATGACGTGTGAACGCACTCGTCCGATAGAGTTATACCAAGTTTTACTTTTTAAGTAACGTAACGTACGTGCCGTACGTGCCTCACGCGGTTACTCATCGGAATTTTGATTACACTCCTGATAAAAGGAAAATCATAGTTTTTGGTTGAAAACTTCGGTTATTCCCGTTGCTCCCGATTTTCGGCCCCACCAGGGCATATCTGGAAGTTTAAATCGAAGATGGCTAACGAACGAATCGAACACCAGTTTTATGTGAAATAGGGTTCAGTTTTGACTAATTTGGTCTAATTTTCAAAATGAATCTAATTTTCATAATAGAAAAATTTTCATATAGACGCAGAAGGTTGCGGGTTCGATTCCCGCCGCGGGACAAATGTTTGCATCTGCAAATATTTGTCTCGAGATCTGGGTGTTTTCTATGTATAATATGTATGTATTTACAAAAAAAGTATATAAATAGTATATCAGTCATGTAGTTCCCATAACACAAGCTCTGCTTACTTTGGGGCTAGATGATGCTGTGTGAAAAATGTCCACCATTATTATTTTATTTTATTTATTATTTATTTTAAAAGTATCAATTCTATTCTGTTCTTACACGACCACGGCCCCGGTGTCATTTTCCATCGTAGCTGTGGTGTGCTTTGTCTGAAGACAACTAAGTTGAATCTATTTATAGCCTTGACGTCTATGATTTGTGGCGCAATAAAATTCGATGGATGTTCAGTAACGGAAACAAAATATAGAGAACTAAGCTTTGTCTAAGGCCCTAGATATGTTTATTTATTTTTATTTATTTATTTATTTATTGAAAAAACATGTTATCCTAGAGTTACATATTATGTTGCTCTACGTCACGAACAGGGTATATTTTTCAAATTTTCGCAATTAGATAACATATAATAAGTTTTACGGGTCTTTATCGCGTTTAAATTTTTTATTATTTTCCCGACGTTTCAATTGTATTGCAACAGCCGTGGTCAGGGGATGACTAATATTTATTTATTCTAAATTTCATTAAAATCGGTTCTGCTATTATGGAGATCTTTAGCAGTAAACATGCAAAAATCGTTTTGAACTTATTTTTTTATACTTAATATTATAAATATCAGTACTAACATTTATAGGATTTTAACACAGTCAAGAATTGTACAATTTATCCTTTCAATAAAAAAAACCACATAAAAACGTCAACAAATCAATTAATTAGCTCCAGAGATTATACAATCGATCACCTGTCAAATCTAAACATGCATGTGAGATCAGGAGTGGGCCAGGGTCACCTACTTTCACCCAATGTGTTGACGTGTCCCAGCTGTGGGCAAACAGCACAAGGTCGGCGTTCTCACAATAGAAACTTTGATTCATCTAAGTACCTACCTACGTGAATTATGCGAGTCGATTAAATGGCACTAACTCGAAACTTCGAAGGTTGTGATCCTAGTATAAGGCCGCTTGGGAATTATACCTAACTACACTATCAAAATGGCTTTTAGAAATGAAAAGAATGCACTTATTTTGATAGGCAATGCCTTCAATAAATAGAGACATCCTATGTTAATGACCCGAAGTAGCCTCATAAATCGTAAAGTTATCATTGATTATTTTTCCGACCCAAATATCGACCAATAGAATTGCACCATTCGACGTCACGTGGTACAACCTACATGGTATTATACTGATAATTTTTTGAAAATTTTCTCTGGTAGTTGCTATATATAAAAAACAAAACATGATCCAGTCAAATTAACCACACGTCAAACTGACAGGTTGAATTCAATTGTGAAAATTGGAGATTTTGCATGATTATTTTTCCGACCCAAATATCGACCAATAGAATTGCACCATTCGACGTCACGTGGTACAACCTACATGGTATTATACTGATAATTTTTTGAAAATTTTCTCTGGTAGTTGCTATATATAAAAAACAAAACATGATCCAGTCAAATTAACCACACGTCAAACTGACAGGTTGAATTCAATTGTGAAAATTGGAGATTTTGCATGAAAATGAGTCGATTTGGAGTTTGTTCTCTGTCCACCATCGATAAAAAAGTCAAAGGAAATGTTCCCATTAATACGGAGAAGGCAAAAAAAACAGTTTGGAACCAATTTACTACTTTTTGTACTGAGAGGGAATACACATTGAGTGCTGAAACGAGTGAAGCGCAATTGGCAAACATTATGAAAGATTACGCTTACAATATGAAGAAAATGGATGGAGAAGACTATAAGGAAGGTACAATAAAAACAATGTGGAATCAGACTGCCAAATTACTTCAAGAAAAGTATTTGAACGATTTCGACATCAAAATCAACCCATTTTCGGATGCTGCATTCAAGACCGCTCGAGGAGCTCGTGATGCCAAGCGTAAGGCTTTACAATCTATTCCGGAAAAACGGAGGGCAAGTGCAGCAGCGTTGGAGGAAAAAGATTGGGATGCAATGACCACTGTTTGGGACGAGGAAACTCCTGATGGCCTCCAGAAAAAATTATTCATGATAATATCAGTGGAATTGGCTTGGAGAGGTGGTGAGGGCAGCATGGCGTCAATACATCACTTCAAGGCAGAACAGCGAAATGACGGGGAAACAACTGGGAGAATTGAATACAATCCAATTTTCAGCAAGACCACACAAGGTGGTGATAAAAAATTATCAGACAGCAAGTGGCTGGTGGAGAATCGGGAAATCCCTGACAAGTGCCCAGTGAGACTGTTCCAGAAATTGAGAGAGAAGAGAGATGCCAATATCAAGAGCGACAGACTATTCCTGACCCAAAATCCATTCTGGAATAAAGTTCCAGGCGCTAGGTGGTACAAGGATTCCCCAGTAGGCCAAAACACGATTTCAAAGTGGGTTAAGGAATCAGCACAAAAAGCTGGGCTTGACCTTGGTAACAAAAAAATCACCAATCACTCCAGTCGTGCAACAGCCGTCTCCAATCTAGCGAAATCGGGCCTGGGAGAGCAGCAGATAATCAAAATAACTGGACATGCCAACAGTAACTCCATCAAGCCGTATCTCCAACTCGACCAGGAACACCACGAATTAATTGTCAAGAAACTGCGAAGGAGTGAGCCTACTGCAGAAAATGCCATCAACAGCATAAACCTCATGCCATCTACCTCTTCTGGGACCATTACCGATAACTCTGACTTGAAGAAAACATGCACCAATGTTTACAACAATTGTATTTTTAATTGCACTAGCCTGAATCTTAATTAAATGTTGTTTTATTCATTATGAAATTCTTATTTGTTAACTGTACATTTCGTCTCATGGTGCAATTCTATTGGCCGACATTTGGGACGGAAAAATAATCCCCTGAATACTACAAGAGCTTCAAAATTATCTGGCATTTTGAAGCTCTTGTAGTATTATAAGTGAAAATCTGTTAATCCAATTTTCAATGGGAGTTCCTACCAAAAGCTACTAGGTATTTTTTTTCTTAAATCTACGTCACAAGGTTGAAAAGGATGCAAAATGTAAACTACTTTTCCTTGAATTTCTGTGTCACATAGAGGTGCTAAAAGAAAATAATTAAATACATTACAAGAAACTGGATATTTTAATATATAATATTTTTTTTCTCATTTTTGTTTTTTGGTTGCTAGAACAGCTTTAGGTCTTTGTACTAATTTATATCTCAATACACTTTTAACTGAGAGAATAATCGGAATGTGACACACGGACAGACAGTCATCCAGTTGGACACGACGAAACTATAAGGGTTCCGTTTTCGTCAGTTGTCTTCGAAAAACCTAAAAATACAAAGCGAGAGCAAAAGAGTTCCATCGGGTACGGAAAGCTAAAATACAACGTTTTATGTTTACAATATTTGATCTGTAATCCATTTGCAATCAGCCTACTAGTTTCTCAGATGTGGAGGTTCGGATTTCTCAAGTTTTCTCGGTTTTCTCTGCGATTCGTGTCAGTCGCAAGCTTGCAGCGTAGGCGTGCATTGAGTCAACACAACCTTATTCGATGTTTGCGCAGCTGAACAGTTGCTACTTTTGGAAATTCCAACTTTTTAAGACCAAATCCGGTTATAAACTGCGTCTAAATTGAATTCTTTATGAGAATGTAGTGACTGTATGACATTGATGCCTCGGTGGCAAGGCGAGTAACTGGCTGAGATGCACGAGAGGCGGGTTCTATTTCCGCTGCGGGACAAATGTTTCATGTTCTACAGATATTTGTTACGGATCTGGGTGTTGTTTTACACCATGGTACTCGTAGTTCCCGATACCTACGATACAGGGAATCCTGGCGTGGGGACTGGATATTTTTTTTATTTCTCAAAACGAAGCGATGGTTAAGATGAGTTCGCGCTGAGCTTTTTTCATACAAACTTCATTCTTCAGTTGCAATAAAAAGGGACATAATTTCAGTAAATTATTTTTTAGAACACCCGTACGTATCAAGAGGAACCTTTTCCACCAAATTTTAGGATTTTGGGATTTACGGTCCATCAGTCTGTGTGTCACGTAACGATATAATTACATTTTTTATAAAAAAAAAATTGTAACCTGAGTATTTAGAACAATAACCCTACTTACCTTTTATTCTCACCAGGTGAGAACTCAGTGTCTAGTTAAACCTAACATAGGCTTTAAGGCACTTCTAACCGAAATGTATAACCTGAATAAATAATTCTATTCTATTATCGACCTTTGTACCTACCTATAGGGCCTTTTTAAAAACATTATGATATAGATGATTACCTAAACACTGATTTGTCTTTTTTCAATATGTCATTTAAAATTCAACAGGAAAAAACTTTTTCCTTCACTTGTTTACAACAAAACATTCTCAGTAAGTCTCCAACTAATTTTTTTCAAGAAAATGGTAAAAATCATGAGTCTGACACACTATTTTAGTACATTTATTAGATTAGTTTTAATCATATACGAAGATGTTAGGTTCTGTTTTCATCGCCCTGATTCTATTGTTGTTGTTTTTTTGCGACAATCATAAAATATTGATGTGATATCATCATTATGATGACAATGCCCTCTCAAATTCTATTATCTCAGCGATGAAATCGAAAGTGATGTATCTAGACCGGTATTGTATGATGCAATACCACTCATACAATGACTGTTATGTTATGAAATTATTGTCTTCTTTGACTATTATATTTACATATTATTCAATAGGCACAACACTAAACTAGACTGAAGGATCATAAAAAATAAAATAAAATATATTAAACATCCAACTGACACATAAAATATTCCCTACCCGACACTAGAATTCCCTGTATTATGGGAAACCCGAAACAAATATCTGCAGAACATAAAACAGATGCAAAGTTTTGTCCCGCAGCTGGAATCGAACCTGCATCTTCTTTTTTTCATCTGCCTTTCCGTAGCCCGTTGTGATAAAAGATCTTTAGCTAAACCAATTTAGGCAGCCTCTTATCTGAATCCCTAATAGTAACAAGAAGAAAGACCGAACCATTTATTGCCATAATTTATGCCCACATTTACCAATATTCGTTTATTTTTCTGCGTTTCTCCTTTTCTTTAATAACAGAGAAAGTAGAGACGGGGTATCAATAAACATAATTTCTCCTGTCTCGCCAAAATGCAGCTGTAAGTATTTCGAGCTGAATAAATTAGATATTAAATGATAGCCAACTGAGATTTCCATTGGAATCGGTGCTTAAAATGTGTATTCATATTTTCTTTTTTACAACATGCTATTGAGAGTTTGATACTATAATCGTCAAAGAAAAGTATATTTGATCTTCTCTAATAAATTACAGGTAACAACATCTTTCCTTCTTCAATCTCATCTTAATTTGTCATCGTAAGACGAAAGATCTCATACTGATAAGATTTTTCATTTTTTGTGTTTTAGTCGTATACAATTATGTTATTTTTCTTAACTTATTATGTGCATAATATTACTTTTGTTATTTTTATCT
Source organism: Perizoma affinitatum (assembly GCA_961405105.1). Classification (NCBI taxonomy): domain Eukaryota; kingdom Metazoa; phylum Arthropoda; class Insecta; order Lepidoptera; family Geometridae; genus Perizoma; species Perizoma affinitatum. The sequence goes on along the minus strand of OY560205.1, from coordinate 7,566,375 downwards.
TGTACATTAAAGAGTTTAGATAGAAACTCTTCAAGAACTTTGAGCAACAATTTCACAATTCAATTATAAGTTTTTATAAAGAGTCTTTATCGCGTCTGTATCGTCTATTTAGACGCGACGTCCTTTGAAGTTTGACTTAATGCAATGTTAGTTTACCGGTCGCGATACTTTGAAAAGTACTAATATCACAATTCGTTATATGCCTTGATATCGCGACTTTCCCGATGAACAATGAGACGCTACATCACAGAATACATTATAGACGGCATAGCCTGCGCATGCGCACGTTTTCGCGCATGACAGACGACGCGCCGGTTATGTCAATGCGTTACGTGACTCGCTTCCGAAGTTCCACAGAATAAATAGCAGCTATGCGAGTGATAGTCCCATTAGTACTTTCTAGATACTTTTATAAATAACTTTCAGCCGCATACAGAGTATTTCTGATCTCCCAGATGGTAAAAGCTAGAACTGCGTTTGTAAAAAACTCTATATCTAAAAAGTGAGAATATAATTTTATAGAAGTATACATGAATCGCTCACGACGCAGTTGTATTAAAGCTTATAGGTCTATATCAATATATTTAGGTAGTAAATATATTGATAAGTTTGTAGTACTTAACTAAGCGGGTGTGTTGGTGAGTAATAAAGTATTTTCTATCTTCTATCTATTTACCTATTTTTAAGGCTCAAATTCGCTTAGTATATATACAGAAACTACGGATTTCCTACGATCTTGACTTACCTCTTTTTGTACATTCACTCTCATTACATCCATCATTGAGACTTTATGAGACATTTTAGACTTTATTTAATTCTTTGACTAGCACACTTTTTCTATAAATGAGTTCAATTCGTTCGATTAGCACCACACTAAAGCTGAATGAAAGATCATCAAAAAAATAACCGAGCAGAGTTTGATGCCTGATTCTTTTAGGTTTGGTCGCGCGCGAGGAATCGGCGTAAATTCACATTAAAATTTTAAATTTTTTTAGTTGACGTTTCTTTATGATCTTTGTGATTTCAATGTTTAAAAACCTATTAACTTTGACTTTCACATGCATACTCGCCGGTTTACTCCTGACCTGATCTTTCTCCATCAGAATTTGCTTAGTGAATGTACAATATTTTTTACTTTTATCTGCACGGCTTCGTTTGCGTGGGCACTGGCTAAAAAGTAACCTACGTGTTATTCTAAGCCACGAACATATATATACACTTCATCCAAATCGCATCAGCCGTTCCATGATCAGTAGCAAAAAACAATCATATTTATTTATATATACTTCCGCACAAACAATGTAATGCTAAAGAATTTTCTACCATTCAATCTGGGCGTGCAAAAAGATGGCAAACAAGCTTACAGCCCACCAGTTGCAAAGCGGTTACCGTTACCTATGGACACTTGCAAAACCAGAGGTATTACTTGCGCGGTTTCGACCCTGAGACATAACGGGTGAAGATTATCATGTATCTGTCATTTCATCGGCTCCCATACCCTTTAAACCGGAACATGGTAATGCGAGCAATCCTGCTTAGCGGCAGGTATAGGTATGGTGGTAGTTCTTCCGCGGACAAAACAAAGTGCTCTTCTACTTAAATATATTAAACTAACTGCAGCTAGATAAATGCCAACTCGGGATTGATAATCTTATTATGGAAAACGGCCTCGTGATAAATCATGATGATTTGAACATAGCCATTATAAGGCGAGTGACGACACTATTGCAATGGTGGAATCACGATTCACGATCAGTTCACGACTTGGTTTCTATAAATAATGCAATGTTAGTTCTCATGTTGACCCCATATGTTTTTAATCGGCTGAAATCACAGCTGGTAAAATACTTAAAAATCTAATTAAAATGTTTATTAAAAACTATACCAAGAATGTGATTAATGTTTAAAATGTATGTTACAGAACTAAATAGGTACACATGGCTGATAAGGTATTATCTATGTACTAGTTGGAGATTAAGTAATGAGTTTCTATAAGTTTTAAATCTGATAAAATTTAATAATAAGAGTAGGCTCTTATCTAGGTAAATGTATTAGCATTTTCAGCATGGCAATGCAGCGAGCTTTTTGGGGATACTTTTATTTATTTTTGTATTATATTTTACTAGCACGGCTTCCGTGGGCAGAAGCCATGGAATACACGGATAAAGAGTAGCCTATGTGTTATTCTGATGTATAAGCTACATTACCGTAAAGTTTTATAAAAATCTGTTCAGTAGTTTTTGCGTGAATGAGTAACAAACATCCATCCTCACAAACTTTCGCGTTTATAGTAGGATAGGATTTACAAATTATGATTTTTCATATCTAGTAGAAAAGTAAAAAATATGGGATTCGCATAAAAAATCGAAATGTCACGTGATCATTTACTAGTTATTTTTAGTTTTGTAGAACAGGGTCTATTGGGACTGATTCAATTAATTTAATGATTGTATGCAATGTGGTTTTTTTTCAAACTTCTTTGATTTGTTTATTCTGTTTATTTGTTTATTTAGTACATACCAAAAAAAACTGGTTGTATTATTATTTATGTAAGTATAATATTACAACCAGTCTGTTTTAAAAATCCATACTCATTTTCATACAGATCTAAATCAAAATAACAACTTTACAAAGATTACTTTTTAAACGTCGTTAGAAATGGTTTTATAAAATCTTAGTCCGGATCCTACCGATTTGCCTTCGTGATATCCATATCATAGGTAGCCTTACGGAGATAAGCAATAAAATTCAAACGTCATCTTTATAATAAAAATACCTATATAATAGTATACTAAGTAGGAAGTAGGATTAATGCTCATTACCTATAATTTTTTTTGTTATTTTAGTTTACAAAAGATATTTTAGTAAAATCCTAAATTTAAACACCTCAATGACCATGAAAACATGACACGACTTTGCTTTTTATACAAACTCTAAACTAAAAGCTGTGATGTTCCGTTGTTAATAAAAAACAAAAAATAAACCGTGTTTATTCTCTGGCACCTCAACAGGTTTGTTGGCCTTTGTTTTAGGCAGGTAGGTGGTAATAAAATGGTCGTTTTAGTACTGGCTAGGTTCTATGAATCACAGTGAGGCTTTATTTGCGAATTCTCTCAAATCAGAAAATATCTATTTATACAACTATGTACAAGTAGATATATACAAAAAAATACAGATGAAACAGCTAGCTACCTAAAGACCGTTACAAATGATCTATAGATAGCTCAACTGATCCAGATCACAACCAGACGGAAGCGTTCCCAAAATACTGGCCGCATTGTCACGCTGAATGGAAATGCTAATGCGTTGATGTCAAATCAACGTAGCGATTTCATGTCACCTCAGGTCGTTAATCACGTCTTCTGTATGCTTCATTGAAAGTAAGATTTTATAGTCTACTACATAAAGTCGCGTCTACTCATTATAAATGTGAGGGAAAAATTCGGTACAGTTAATAGCAAATAAATTGTTCAAACATTATTTACACTTAAAACGTTGTTTAAGAGCGCGTTGAAGTCTTTTGCATGAAAAAACTTAACTTAGTCATAAATAGCGATACAGTATTTAAATTGCCAATTAATAAGTAGGTTACCTTACCTAGATCATCGTTGGCCTAGTAGGTGTTTCCACGACATCCGGAAAACGTGGATTAACACAGTCGTGATTTTTCCACTAAAAATGGTTGTACATTGACACATGCTCAAAACGGCGAAGAAATAACGCCTTAAAGAAACTGCATCATAAAACAAAAAAATCAAAGGCATGTGCCATCAGTCTGTGTTCTAAAAAACTAATAATTGGAATAACACAACTAGTTGTGCATATAAAATAAATAAATAAATTCATTTGATAAATCAGATAACATTTGAAGCCCCTTTTTTGTTAGTGAGCTGTCTTAAGACATTACATTATATAGATTGGTCCGATGGAAATGACATTAGCTTTTGAGATGTCTCTTGACTGCTGCCAAGTTTTTCCTTGACGAATTTGCGCTAGCTTGAGAGGAAAAGCTTGAGGTTTTTGTCTAGAGCCCAAGTAAAGCTGTTGAAGTCATCGTAGCAATCATCATTCCACTATCCTAATCGGTGGCATTCAGGCAAAAAGACGAAAACAACAAGAATTCGATACCTTCCGAAAAAGGCAAAGTGAAGTCACGACTTGGTTTCGCCATATTTTGGAGCGCTCTCAAAGATATCACGTAATTCGTTCCAAATGGTAAGGATGTGGAGAAATACCAGTAGACAAGAGGGTGAAGTCATATTATATGATGTGAAACGGATGACCAACAACCAGGAATATTTATTATATGAAATCTATTATTAAAATTAAATCTAAAATTTGTATATATTAATAGTATGAATGTTAGGTACCTTATATTTGATACCTAAGTGTATTAATTTATGTTACCAAGATATACCTACTCACCTATGCATACTCGACTTATATAATTGTTTTTTTTTTTAACAAAAAATGAATAGATAAATGAAAAAACATCCAATAGATATATACATAGGCCTGACCCCACACTAGGACTAGGATAAAATCTTGGAACCCCATTATAGAGAAGTCTCATTATAACGTATTTATACGTGATGCCCTCGGTGGCGCGGCAGGTAAGTAGCCGGCTGAGCCGCAAGAAGTACGAGTTTGATTCCCACTGCAGGACAATTTTTAGCTTATTCTGCAGATATTTTCTCCGGGTCAGGATATTGTGGAACCATGATACTCGTAGTTCCTGATACTGGATCCTGATCCTAGTTTGGGGTAAGGACTATGTATGTGTCTGTTAGGTGTTATTATTTATTATTTAATGTGGGTTACAGTTCTGGTTTCAGTCAGACATAAACGAAAGGAAATTAAAAACTAGTCTGGGTCTATTTTTTGTCTACTATATTTAACAAAACTGTGCTAACTGTGTAATGGACTAAAAGCGAGTAGCCTCAGAGATACAATTTTATCATATACAATATAATTGATAGATAAATCAACTTAAAAGAAAAATCTCACGACTGTAAAATCAAAAGTGTTTAACATTTGATTTGAAATTCAAGAAAATTTAAGCAATTAGGCAATTAATTTTATGTTTATTATTTACAAAAACAATAAACACTAAAAAAATGGAATCCGTAAAAAAAACAAAATCCATAAAAGTTTAAAAAACTTTATCGCGAAGCGCGAGTGATTGCGATGTTTTATCTGCTTTTCACACAATCTTCCAAGAAAAGTCTAGTATAGTTCGTTACGCTCATCTATAAACACATAATCGAAATCAAGAAACTAGTTTTAGTTCTAACTATAACTCGTTGAAACTTGAAACATTATAATCATGAAGCGAAACTGCTAGTAAAAACAATATCGACCACAAAAAATAGCCTCACTGAGTAATAAAAGCTAGCTATAAAGCATGGCGAGGGTGTGAACACGAAGCAAAGATCCGAAAATTCCATACGGCATCAAAATGTGGTAAACTTAGGAATTGAACAGGTACAGACGGACTCGTAACATGTTTTTTTTTTATTTTTCGGGGACAAGAAACCGTAATAAATTAGTAAGTAATAAGTGACAGTGAAATATATTTAACTAAAATTAAAATATTACCAACACCACTATCCACAGCTTGCAGTAATAGTTATAAAAAAGAAGAGATCTTGTTACGTTAAACTGTAAGTACTAGAACTTACGTGGACGACCTCTGTGGCGCAGTGGGGGAAGACCCGCCTGAGACGCAGAAGGTTGCGGGTTCGATTCCCGTTGCGGGACAAATGTTTGCATCTGCAAATATTTGTCTCGGGTCTGGGTGTTTTCTATCTATAATAAGTATGTATTTACAAAAAAAAAAATATATAAGTAAAGTAGTATATCAGTCATGTAGTTCCCATAACACAAGCTCTGCTTAATTTGGGGCTAGATGATGTGTGAAAAATGTCCAGCATTATTTATTTATTTATTTTATTTACGTACGTACAAGAAACACAAATTAGTATTTTTTGCATAGGTAAACGTGAAAGTTAAAAAAAGGAACCATAATATTATGCACATAACATAACTCCGCTATATCCGTCCGTCTGTGCGCTTAGCTGGCGTACACGAATATTTGCAAGTTGTGCAAACATGGAATCAACCCTGCAACTTTTACGTCTCAGCTAGCTACATGCCCGCACAGCTACGGAGGTTTTTGTGATTGCCGTTACCGATGGCCATTGTAAATTGTCGTGAACAGCTGGTTATTTAAGTGCTAACGCTCGTTTGCGTTCTATAGCTTATCATTTTTCACCCTGCGGCCGTAACTAAAGACCTGAGATGATTTATTTGTGGTTCATTTTCTAAATTGCTGATGAGGAGATAAAACGGTTTTGTAATTAAATATTAGAGCTATTTTACAATGATTGGAAACAAATATCGTTTTGTTGAGCTGTAAGCTTCTTTTGAAAACAATTTTGTTATGAGTTTTGACTTTTTAAATATGATATTACTAGCTTCTCTTCTTACCCACGGCTTCACCCGCGTGGTACCCGGTTAAAAGTAGCATATGTGTTATTCCGATGTATAAGCTTTATTACTATAAAGTTTCATGAAAATTCGTTCAGTAGTTTTTGCGTGAAAGAGTAACAAACATCCATCCTCACAAACTTTCGCGTTTATAATAGTAGTAGGAAGTAGGATTGTTCTGGACGCGTTGACACGACTTTTAAAATGGTTGAAAGGTCTCAAATGCTTTAATTTCACTGGTATCTAGAACATTTTTTTTTGTTTTCTTTCAATTCGGTTGACAGCAATACGATAACTGATTGGTGGCCGAAATAGATACGTGGTTTTACTTCCCTGGTCTAACTCTTTCACAGCTGAGCTCTACCGCACACTAGTGTTGCGGGCTGTGCCATACACCGATGTAACCGTGGTGACGAAATAGATAGATTTAAAGATAAACTTTATCGTACACCACATTACATGTGACACGCTGTCTCAAAGAAGAACATTTATACGAGAGTTGAATTGATGAAGATATTCAAAGTTCTTCTAGTTATAGGAGAAGAAGTTTTAAATAAGATACTCAGACAAGAGTGTGAGAAAGTGGGTATTTCGGCGATGGCGGATTGACAACAATTCGTGTTTATTGCGGAATTCGGAGACTTGGTCATATTTGCGTAGGCCGTGTTAAAAGAATACAGGCATATACCTAATGCTAAAGTGACAGAAATAAGTGTTGAACTCACACACACATTAGTGTACGAAGCATGACTTGTACTAGACTCGTCGATATGGAAATCCAAGGGGTATTATGATGATGATTACGGTGGATACTCACTTAGTTCGGTATCGCAGTCTGCGTACTCATGGTTGCAATCGACAGTGTATGCGGCGGCGGCGCCAAGAGCCACCACCAGGGCGCACCACAGCGCTAGTGCGCGCGCGCACATTGCGATCACCGGAGCGCCATCTGTTGATCAAAATATAGTTTTAATTACGCCTTTGAAGTGCTCGTGACGTATCTTGCCTAGATACTCTCTGTTCACTATAAAAATCCCGTATGATTCTCTTATTTTAGTAATAAGCTAAACGCACTACCGCTCCACTCTCCATTACACAAAGGTTAGGTGGAAGAAAATGCTAATTAGCATTAAGTTTGCCTATGTACTTGTTTTATCTTGTGCAATAAATAATTTATTATCTATCTATCTGTCTATGATAGATGTTATCGTAAGGCCGTCTACTATTTTCTATATGAAATTTTCACATATCAAGCTCTGTATATCTTGTCAGTCAAGTGTAGTTGAATCAATGATATACCTATTACTATACTATAATGTTGCAGTAAAAGTACAGTTTTAAAGTTTAAACCACAGACTATAAAAACTATTGATAATACGATCGATGACGGTTAATAATCCAAAATATCATTTTAATGTTTTAAATTAAAAACTCACAGAGATATCTCAATTAATTTTATAAATAAAATATATTAAGGCAGATGATCAATTTTATAAGAATTGTACCGGTATCGATTGGTTTGGAGCAATTCGGACATCACTATACCAATGTATCAATGTGAAACTATGAAATAGACGAAGTATAGTAGCCTTTATTATCTCTTAAACTATCGAATTAACTATGAGGGCAATATAAATAAAATATGAACATGGATGGACAGTGTCAAGGATGACACAGTTAAGAAAGGAGTGAGTAATGAATGATGACGGCTGATAGAGTGAAAGAAGAAAACATGTTGTTCTGACCCCACATTATATAGGTAAAGAACGAGAAGATAAACTATACATATAACTAATATATACCACAGACGCAATGACATTTGTCTGACGGAAGAAGAAACAAAATTATTTTTTGGTGCTCATGTTACGTTGCAGTAATTTTTTTCGAGAGAGAGACCTGGCTCTTATCTTGGTCAATGTATTAGCATTGACATTCAGCGTGACAATGCGGCCAATATTTTGGGAACGCTTCCGTCTGGTAGTGATCTGGATCAGTTGAGCTATCTATATATCGATCAATTGTACAAGTAGTGCATAGTTATATTACAATGAATAAATATGTTTTATTTGTTTTATTGGTAAAATAAACTAAACTGATAAGATCATCACTCACTGATGTAAACTTCGATAGAAATCATAATTACCCGAATAGGTCTCCATTGTATCGTGATACAATAAAACAAATAATCATTGTTTTGTTACAAGGTATCAATTTAGGTGGTTTTTCGTTATTAGCCGCAACCTGAGAAGCGGCAAACTGATATGTTTGCGGTTAAAATTGGCTGAATCCGGCGAAGGACTTTGTTATTGATCGGAGCGATGTTTCAAACATACTATTTATTGAAAAGAATTTATTCTTGGAACCCTATAATCATTCGGAGATGGCAAATGAATATTTTTTTGAAAACTACTCACCTACCCCAATTACTACCCTTACTATTATTGAATGTTTTGTATTTCCATTTTTAGTGTGTTTTTGTAAAACTTTATTATGCACATTATGAATAGAATAGAATAGAATAGAATAGAATAGAATAGAATAGAATAGAATAGAATAGAATAGAATAGAATAATCGTTTATTGTCTTACTGTGTGTACAAAGATGGAATAAATTGGTAACATTTAGTAACAACAGTTGCCCTTTCTGGGCATACAATAATAAAAATAGGTATATCTACAAATAACAAACAAAAATAAACATAAAACATTATTAACATTATAACATTAGAAATCATCATCAAAATATTCATTTACGTTATAGAAAACTTTTGAAATCAGCCATTTTTTTAGAGATTTACGAAACATTTGACTATTTAAACTTTTTATTTCAATTGGTAGAATTCAATTATGAAATAAATAATAACATATTATTTGAAGGTACAAAGACAATCTTTGGATAGAAAAATAAATCATGTATTTTTAATCGATCTTATTTTGCACATATCATAATATTCTACATTCAAATGCAAAATCATGTATACATGAAATGCTCTTACTTGGCAAGCAAAGATCCTTTTATGCATTGTTTCACATGAATACAATCCTGATTATAATCCCCTGACCAATATTAGTCAGGACACCTCAACGTGCCCTCCGAAAGACGGAGCACTCGGTGCCAAATGTCAATAACGGTCATCTATCCAAATTTTGATCGTGCTGAATTGCGCGTTAAATACATATAATTTAATAATAATCATTTATACCTAAAAAAACATGATTTCTGAGTTTGAGTTAGAACAGTTAGTTAGTTTCAAACATACTTTTATTCTACAACGCAAGCTATACATTAAACTTAGGTGTGCTCTCAAATTAGGATTTACTTACTAGAAACATAGCATTATCATATCTGTGCTGGAAACATCACTCATAAATCAACAAATCTACACGATTATATTATTGTGTTCACTGCATCATGAAATAGTTTTTACTTTCGTTCGTGGTCAAGCACTTTATAAAAACAACAAGTAGTTCTCAGGGTACCAAAAACAATGTGACTGGAATCGAGACATCCGAGGTTTCTGTTTATCACCATTTGGGTTCCATTTTGAGGGTCGATTTAGCAGTCATAGACTAGTGACAAACCTCCTAATCACACTAACTAAATGACGATGGAAAAACTACTCATTTTGACAGTCTAAAACTTAAAAAGGGAGCACTAATCGTCCTATTCTTTCACATTCTCTTTGACAAGTCTTAGAAATGTCCAATAGTAATGGCTAAGTCTTGCAAAATGAGTGACGTTGTCCCGTCCCATAATGCTAGTGTAATAGACCTTCGGACTAGATTTATATTAATATGTTGTACTAAAAACCCATTCGTAACTTTCCAAGCGAGCAGATAGACATGAGTACGGAATATATAGATTTAACATAATGATAATCTCACATGCGATATAGATTTTTACACGTGATATTATGGTCCCACTCTAAATATGGTCCTACCATTATGCTAAATATCGCAATCATACCTGTAAATATTTATATATCATCATTATTATAAGAACAGTTCTTCATTGCGGTGTGGTATAATTATTATACCTGTGGTGTTAACAGTTTTCTTCAACCGGCTTGACTTGTAACTGTCCAACCGTGTACAGATGAGACTCTTGCGGTATTTTGGCACTCAGTTTTTACATCAGCAGTGATATCTGACAGCATGCGGAATGCATTCTACCTACTTAAAAACTCCTTCTAGGAAATGATGCCAAAAAAGATGTCTGGAATGGAAATCTTTAACCGTTTTATTTTGGAAGAATCATGTTAGTTTCCTGCATCGCTGTTTTTGTCTCTTTTCAATGAAATCTGAGATTAACTTTCATGTTTTTAGTATGTAACTTACGATTACGATTATTCGTTTCTCAATGCTTTTATCCAGTTCTTAGTTATGTTGAAGCGTTTATTAATTATGTACATAATTTTTCGTACGTAGCCTTTGTTTTATATATTGGTTTCCTGATGACGTAAGGTTTTACCTCTGCTAAGTAGCTCTTACAAAAAAAATCCAAATCTAATAGTTCCTAAAGAAATATGTACCTACCTACTAGATTCACTCACAAGGTACCCGGATAAAAAGTAGAATATGTAACTATAAGAGATTTGTTTTAAATCAGTTCAGAAGTTTTATAAAATATTAGCAACTAACATCCAAACATCCATAATTTCGCATTTATATGTTATATTGGTAGGATGGTAGGATTAGCTGGTCGGTAAGTATTCTAAAAGAGAAAACTACTAACCATCCTTAAAAATAAAATTTTACTAACCTAGTTCTTGATACAAAAAATAGTGAAAGAAAACACTAAAAACCATAACAATAACACTTTTATTCAAAACTAGCAGACAAGTGAGTACAAATCGACCATAAATCAGCTATTAAGGCGAAAGAAAGCAAGAATTCACAAGTCATAGAACAGTTTTGTATGACCGTCAAACAATAAAACGATTCTCCAACAATAAATGACCATTTGAATTGTTTAAACACAAACTTTCGGCTGGCTATTATCAAAGAATGGCGTGAATTGAATGTTTGAAAGAAAGACAATTGACATTCTAAGATCGCTGATTTGATAACAGTGAGCGATCCGACAGAAGTTTGAAGAATGCTTTTGGAAAGGCGATTGTGAATAGTTTTTAGTTATAGAGTGTTAATTTTATCAAATCAGATTGTTAGCGTTGACCACCCCTCTAATTTCACTAACAAATGGGTATGTGGGACGACTCATTTTGGTATAGCTTGCCGCTGAATATTGAAACCGCTAAATGAAAATGAAAACGTTGCATATAGCGCAATTTTCCAGTAGTGATTCAATATTTGTTTCTGACTGACTTTCAAATCTTAAATATATAATCATTTTTAAATTTAAGAAGTTTTGGACATTTCTGAGTTATGTAAAATGAATGCCATTTTGTCTCGATCCTATAGCCATTTTGCTAGAGTAGTTGTTCCAGTCTTGGTTTACTGCTGTAGCTTTTTGGCTAATAATTAATCATCATATACCACAATTTTTGGAATGGTAGGTACCATTCGTAACTACCATTCCTTTTTCAGTAAAAAATATGTAATGTTTAATTTGTATGTTATATTTATTCTCCATACTAACGTATTTATATGTTTTAATCTGCTTTGTTAAGTATAATTATGATGTTTTGAAATATAATCTGGATCTAAATTTTCGTTTTTAATTTTTTCTATTTTGTTTTTGACTATATTCTGTTTTGTGTGCCATGTTAAATAAATCAATAAATATCTTTCAATAACACCGTCATTCTTTTAAATAGTTCTCTCTAGCTAGTTGTCTGGAAGAAATCACTTTCAGCGATAAGACCGCCCATTATGCATTTCTTTTGTTTTTGTATGTTATGGACAATACCATGAACTGTAAAATGGTGTTATGCTCAATAAAGAGTTTATCTATCGTATTTTATATTAAAGTTTGGTATTTTTGATCATATGTCGGGATGTGTGGCTTATACATCCTGAGCACTCACACCAACCAATGAAGAATATAAAGTAAGGTACCTTTAGTACAGACCATATAAATAATATATGCATTTATAAACTACAACAACTAACCCACATGTTGGTAGAGCCACAGGTCCGTAACTAGGATTAGAGCTTGAGGGGGACCGGAAAACACAGTGACGTTCGATCATTATCAAAAAATACTTTCAAAACAGAACTAAATGATATTCTGATAAAAAGTATAGTACGCAGTGGGTGAGTTTTTGTGTAACTGTACTGTAATCTGACATTTAATATTTTAATTTCTATCGTTATAAAAAGTTTTCGTGTTTTTGTGTATAGATTGACATTGTATATTTTATTTTCTATCGGTACCTATCTATGTAAATTTCAGTGTTCTTTGGGATACCTAATTTTACTCAATGTTTGTAAGCGTAAGGGCAGAACAAATAATAGAAATAGTTTTAATTTACCACCTTGATATAACACTTACCTAAATTAACTAACAATACATTATTTGATTTGAAAAGCCATTAGATAACTCTGGAAGGAAGGTAAATAATTACCATCTTCATCCCTATCCAGACTTACAATCTAGCTGTGAACGCCTTCCAGCTAATGAGTCGTGAATTCAATATCAAAGGTTACAAGAGTGAATTCGGTTTATAATGAGACCTGCGCCATTAAAAGAATAACCAAACTATTGGCTTCTTCACGGTATCGGTGGGAATTCAATATTTTTATATATTTTTTTTATTGAATTACATACTTAATTTCTTGTAGCTGATTACAAGGATTGGACCGATGTATGGATGTTTTATTAACCTGCTCGATAGCTTACGATTTGATTCGATGAGTTAATATGGAGCAGATATACATGTACTTGCCAACTTTTATTCAAAACCCCATGAACGTATTATTTTTTATCATAATTCAACTATATCACGAGTATATAAAAAAAAACTTTTAACACTTTAATAAACTATACAAAAAATGCACTTTCATTGAGACTTTCATTATATTGCCTTAACCTTATTTTTTTACCTTAAGTATGTAATTAACTTTCAATCAGATTTAATTATCGAGAGGGGGTTCCCCCAGTTTAGCAGGAGTTTAGCTAGAACCATTAATTTGATCTGCACTCATTTATCCCCTAGCTACGGCCCTGTAACGCCGTGAGATAGCTGGCATTGCTCAATGTTCATGTAACGTCCCATTGCGTGCACATCATTGCACCAAGTACTTAGTGCTAGTACTTATTTGCTGGGACCTAGATTGTAGCTGATGTGTTCCGTAGTTACACTGAAATTGGATGGTACGTAATTTTAGACTGTTGCAACGTTCTACAGATAGATACAACGTTTATCGTGAAACTGAATCTGTAATTAAATTGTAGCATCTTGAGTTTCAGCCAATACGGGATAATGTAAAATAAAATAAAAAATGCTATACTTTTATCACACAGCATCATCTAGCTCCAACTAAGCAGAGCTTGTATTATGGGAACTACATGACTGATATACTACTTGTATACTTTTTTTTTAAACCCAGACCCGGGACAAGTATTTGCAGATCATAAAAACATTTATCCCGCGGCGGGAATCGAACCCGTAACTGCTTCTGCTCCGCTTCTCAGGCGAGCTTTCACCCACTGCGCCACAGAGGACGTCAAACCTCTGAATTTGTACCAAAATAACCCACCCAAGTGCCCTTATTAATGACTGAGTGCTTCTGAACTCCATACAACATTAACAATATCGATATAACCCAGTTTACACGTTAGAAATCAACGTAAATAGCCTGATTTCTTCACATCTTCCCATATTATTATGGTGTCATGTGACTACCATTGTCTGTGTGTATTTAGGTATTCTATGTTCTACAGAAAGGAATGTACGATACGTCCTACTCATAACTATGGAAATATCTTTTGGAATTTACAACACAAATTTTCCACTTGGTTGCATTTTAGTTGCAAATGTAGAGCATGAATAGAAATTAGCAGGAACTGGAAAGACTGAAACAGATTTGAATAAAGGTATTTATGCTTGTTTATCTTACTCCAGAGTTAACTCCTAGCTAAATGATGATGGCATGAAATTGTAGTTACGTTTTCATAAAGTATTTCGTTTGCCTCATACATAAGCTTCCAGGTTACGTATCAGGCTATGGAGGGTTTGAGTCCCGTAGAGGTTGAGAATCAGCTTTATGAGCAATTCGAAGTGGCAATAGCCCTTCAGAACTAGCAAAACCGACCACCGCTGGGGAAGAAAGGTTCTGGAATGCCGTGGAATACCCCACCTAAAATTGCGGAAAGTCTGTGGATAATAAATAAATAAATAATAAATAAATATTGCTGAACATTTTCACACAACATCATCTAGCCCCAAAGTAAGCAGAGCTTGTGTTATGGAAACTACATGACTGATATACTACTTTACTTATATACTTTTTTTTTTGTAAATACATACTTATTATAGATAGAAAACACCCAGACCCGAGACAAATATTTGCAGATACAAATATTTGTCCCGCGACGGGAATCGAACCCGCAACCTTCTGCGTCTCAGGCGGGCCTTCCCCCACTGCGCCGCAGAGGTGAGGATGAAGATACATTCACAGACTTTCCTCAACATTTAAGGTGGTCTGACATGAAACCTTTGTCCAGCACTTTTGATAATTATGTAACTTTACTCGTAACTATGATATAACCCATGCAGTGCTACGTCCATGGATTGTTTACTAACATGCTAAGTCCATGGATTATTCACTAACACTAGGTCAATTACCTCTTATTATTTAGAGCCCTATGCAGTTTTACATTCAAAACGTATTACCATTCTCTGACCTTTTATCCACAAATATCAAATTGATTCTATATTACAGGATTAGCAATAATACTATGCGTTAGGTTAGGTTATTTTTATTCCAAAAACTATTCTGAATTTGATCAGTCATGTTGAACCAGATCATGTTGTAAAACGGAAATTTAAACGTAACCTTCACCTTCCTTGCCTTCACTGATAATACGGTACGTGAAAGTTCAATTTTTACATGTATAAGTTCTTATTTTAGCCGCCCGTACCATTCAAGCCACATGTTCTGATTTAGAGATACCTAGGTACAATATATTAAATTGTTGACGCCCTTGCAAGGTAGTCGGCACCTCGACCTCCATAAATGATAATATTGTGCATTCACTGTTTACTATTTCATTTAAGTTTACATAACCTCTTTACAGAGTCATTCATTATTCTGACGTTAGGGAAACACTGAAAACAAATGAGCATCGTTGTAGTCTAGACTTACTTTACTAAATACATTGTGCATGTTTATATCTTCAATGACAGCCATTATGCTGGACATTTTCACACAGCATCATTCAGCCCCAAACTAAGCAGAGCTTGTGTTATAGGAACTACATGACTGATATACTTTTTTTTGTTATTACATACATGCCCACTATACATAGAAAACACCCAGACCCGAGACAAATATTTTCAGATCATAGATACATTTATGTCACATCGGGAAACGAACCCGCAACCTTCTGCGTCTCAGGTGGGCCTTCACCCACTGCGCCACAGAGATCGTCAATATTAATTCATTATTTGGAGTGTTGTCACTGGATAGATGGAAAACTTGAAATAAACCCGGCAGGGTCTAAGTCGCAATGTAACTGCAACCAAACCGACATCGCACGTATTGACTCATCTTTCCTGTGGGTACTGTCGGCAAGGTCGAGAGGGTGGCATAGGTCTCTGGGAAAGCCTGTGTTATCAAAACGTAGTCCCAGGCAGAGTGGCATCAGTCAGTGGAGAGGACACTATCTCAGCTTGCTGGGGTGGATACCAACACGGGGAGTGATAGTGACCGGTTATAAGTCCGCGCAGATAGATCTAGCACATAAGCGGGTTAAACGTCACCAACGCGCCGCAAACCCTGTAACATTCCCCGGGGTCTTTTATTTGTGAAAAATGTGGCCGCGACTGCCACTCAACTAAAGGTCTCATTAGTCACTAACGAAAGTGTTCATCTCTTTCTAATTGTAGTTTATACTGACTGACGCCACCTAAATCATCTGTAATAGATGTCAAAGGCCGATGATGATGATTATATTTATGTTTTAATTTAAGATGGTTAGCATTTTTGGTGAATGTTTACATACAATTTTGCTGAAATAAATAATTTTAATTCTGATAATTCTAGACAAATAGCTCTTTCTTGATCATCCTGTTTAGAAGTTTTGGGTCTTGCTTAAGCCTGGTCACATTACTCGTTCTTAAAAGGCCATTTTTTTAAGTGTGGGTTATTAGGCTTTGCCACTAAAGGTTGTCAATGGAAAAAATATATTCGTAAACTTAAAAAATGGTTAACTACAAAAGTGTTTTAAACACTGAACTAAAAAAATAACAAACATCGTTCCACTTTTAACAAAAACCATATTTAACAAAAAAAACTGAACGAGTTAAAATATTTTTGTTGCAATTATACTAAAATTATGCCGTGGTTTTACCCGAGCTGAAATATGTGACCGAATTTCACAAGTTACTCGTTTAGCCAAGTTACTCGTTTACCTATTCAAAGTATTCATCTAATCACGGACTTGGAATAGGTATCTAGCTTACAGTTAAATAGCTACCTACTATGCAAGCACAGTTTAGGCGCAATTTATTAATTCGTTTTGCTAACTGTAATAGTATATTGCAATTCTCACTCAGTTTATCTCTTAATTGTTTGTTTTTACATAAACGTACTTATGTAAGTGCCAATTATTATTAGGGCTGCCTAAAAAGCTGGTAATTTAAAATAAAAGCAACTTCAATACACTCGTACATGTTCAATACCAGAAATCCATCACTTACAGAGCTTTGTTTGGTGACTTTTACACCAAATAAAGCGGTGGCGTAAAACTATGGAAGACATATCGATTCATAAATTAATCAGACCCGGCTTTGTATCAAACAGTCTACAATATCAAAACATTCCCTGTATTGGGCTCACGCTTCTCCGGGAGACAGGGACTCAACTATATATAGATGAATTATTATAATTTGGCTAAATAAATCATTATTATTATTATTATTATTATTGGAGGACTCTAGATATACCAAGGGTTCGGCGACTAGCTGCGAAAACTGGTTAAAAATGAGAAACCTAAAGGAAGAGCTGAAACTAATTTTCAAGCTAAAACTAGCTTGATAATTAGTTTCAGCTCTTCCTTTAGGTATGTTACTACTATGTATGTATACCATAAATTATTGAATTTAAAAATAATTCGAAAAATTCATACAACTATGTACAAGTAGGTATATACAAAAAATACAGATGAAACAGCTGTAAAGACCGTTGCAAAACAGCTCAACTCAACTGATCCTGATCACTACCAGGCGGAAGCGTTCCCAAAATACTGGCCGCATTGCCACGCTGAATGGAAATGCTAATGCGTTAACCCAGATAAAAGCCAGCTCTCTTGTCACGCGTCACTTAGAGCAGTCGCTCTGAAAGAATTTTGAAAACGCAAAGAAAAAAATCGATATTTCAAAATCGTAGGTTGTACAGTCAACTTACAGATGTGAATTGTAATTTGAATGGTCACCGTTCAAATTAATACAAAATAAAAAAAATATCGCATTCTCAGATACATTGAACACATTTATTATTCTTGATAAGTTTGATACATCAGTTATTGATATAAGTAGGCAATATAAAATGCCTGTCTCAACCCTGAATCGGCACGGTTCCCACGTATAAACAATCGACGGTATAGTCTTACGCGTTTTTCACTCCTAATCGGTCACAGAGATTTCGTAACTTATTGTGTGTTACGAAGTACCTACAGTTACTATTGTTTGTTTGATTACACCGATTTGTTGGAAGTCTGCTATAAATTAGCGTAATAGTGTAGTGAAAAATCTACCAACATAAACTAGTCCTAATATGCTAGTTTAAGAGGATCCAATCTATGAACCCCGTAAACCAATGCTTGGTCAATAAACACGCGAACTTTTCAATCTAGTCCAACCCCCTAATAACAATAGCAAAATTGCTATGGGAACTTGACATTGGTATAGTACAATAGTATATACCAGAGCAAGGTAGAACCAGGACTTCTAAAAATTAAAAAGGATACCTACTTAATTTAGGTTAAAAATGTGACCTTTTCAAGTTTTAGACACTCCGGGCGAGTAGCTGCGATGCATTCCCCTGCCGGACAAATGTTTGTATATCCTGCAGATACGTTACGTTATGTACATTTACGTTCACGGTCTGGTTTTGAGTTACCACGGAACTCGTAATTCCTGATATCTACGAGACAGAATCCTAGTGACAGTATGTATCTGTTGGATGTTTACTTATTTTTCATTGTTATTTATAATATAACAATAAAGGCGGCAGGCAAAAAGTGGATGAGAAGAGCCGAATACCGGGCTCAGTGGCGCGTCTTGGGATATCCCTATGTCTAGCAGTGGACTGATGCAGGCTGATAATGATGAGTGAGATAAAATCGACAAGATCTCGATAAACTCCTTTGAGAATCGCAAACGGACCGCAGCCCGTTCCGCTATTTGCGAAATCATCGCGAAGAATGGTATGATCTTGCTTTTCTTGGAGTTGCGGCAATAGGACTAGGTAATAAAACTCCATTTTTATTTGTTTCATAACAAAGGTCTCTGAGGCTTTGTTACTTTCAAGACAAGTTTTACCAATAATAGAATTGAAACTACCGTGGTTTAATAGCATTTTAGGATTTCAGAAGGATGGTAAATTACCTACGTGGTATAGTCGTAAATATAACCTAAGAAGCAGCTAGATGCTATTGAGGACGTATCATGTAAATTTAAAAAAAACACGAGAGAAATACAAAGCAGACGATTAGTAACAATAAGTTGATCGCCTGTTCGTTATTCATAACGGAATCCTGGTTTAGGGTAAGGACTTGGGTGTTATTTATTCATCATGGCCCTCTTCGAGGAAAGCCTAGACAGTATGATTACTTCCGGCTGATGATGGTGGTGAAAACGATGACTGAGTTTATAATGTTGGCTTCCAGAGAATTGATTGCGACGGCAATAAAATGCGCAAGAAATTTTCTAAGAGGTTTGGAATTTATGTTTCTGACCCGGCAATGGTCGTGGCTACAAAAGCTGACTCAGACTAGCGAGAGCGCTAGAAGAGAGCGTATATAAGAAACGAGGAAACCCGCAGAAGATATCAAGTCAAAAATATAGCATGTTGGCAATGGGCAGGCAGTAGATCCGACAAGTGCTGGGTTATAATATATGACTATATAGTACCTATACTTATAGTTCGCGACCTAGAATAACACATAGCGACTACTTTTTATTCTGGTATCACACTTCCGATACTGTGGGCAGATGCTAGTTTGTTATATACATAGGTGTTATATACTCAAGTTATGTGAAAGTTCGTAAAATTTGCCAAACGGAACATCCGTCAAATCAAGCTAATCATTTAAAATTAAATGACCTGTTCACATTATGTCCGAATGGAATGTTCATTCAACCTACTCTTTGACCATGTCTTGATAACAATTATTGAATTTGTAAATACGTGAGTAAATTTTGAGAATTGAATAATATGGTGTGTGATAATTAATATTGAATGAAATCAGGCGAGCGTGGGACTACATTATGAACTCATAATAAATAAAGCTGGACATTTTCACACAGCATCATCTAGCCCCAAACTGAGCAGAGCTTGTATTATGGAAACTACATGACCGTTATACTTTATAAATACATACATAGATTATACATGGAACCAAGACAAATATTTGCAGATCATACAAACATTTGACTCGTGACGGGAATCGAACTCGCATCCTCCTGCGTCTCAGGAGGGCCTTCACCCACTGCGCCACAGAGGTCGTCAATATTGATTCATTAAGTTTTAATTTAACTAGGTTACAAAGAAACCGTGTTCATATAATCTACTTTTTTTTTGCTATAGAGTCGTACAGCATACAAGGAGTGATTCGAGAAGGCACACCGTCTTCAACCACTTGTAGTTTTGAAACAGCTACATTCTCGTTGGGTCGCATTGTGTGTGAATGTTCTGTCGAATTTATATGCCCATTAGTATACAAAAGTTCCCATCATCTTGCATAAGCTGACCTTGCGTGTTTTAAAAATAAGCTGGTGTCGGACCTCAGGGTCAAACCTCAGCTTCGGCTTTCCAGTTTAATTAACACTAGATATTGCTTACGGCTTAGCCCGCGTTGTACCCCGCGGCCCGGTTTGGCCCGCGTTGTACCCCGCGGACCGGCTTGGTCAGCGTTGTACCCCGCGGCCCGGCTTGGTCCGCGTTGTACCCCGCGGCCCGGCTTGGTCCGCGTGGTGGTAAAAGTAACCGATGAAAAGTAGCTTTTACCGTTAAGACAGCGTTCGTAAGAAATGGATTCGCTCAACCGTTTTTTCGTCGACTTAATTTGTAAACATGGTCTCCACGAAAAGCCCTTTTAATTTTTAAATATAGGTAAAAGAATATTTGAAATCGGATGATTAGTTTTGGAGATTACCTCTTATACTTAAAAACTTTATCTCTTATAAGTGTAATACAAGTGTAGTAATTAACATATGCGTAAATTCCAACCCATTGTGGTCCCGAATAAACATGTTTTTACGACGTGTGTTGAAATCTTGTTTTACATTTTCGAAAAGTACCTAGGTACTTAATCGCTAATTACAAAAAATTGGGTGTTTGCTATTTTTTTCCAGCGAGGTGTCGTGAGATATATAGATAGATACCACTTAGTGTACACCACATTATGTTGCTTACAAGTTCTACTTCTACTACTTTTTGATGTGCTTATTTGGCAGCTGTCCGTCTCTTAATATTTTTAATCGGAGGCAGAACTGCTTTTGCTTTATGATCTTCCTGTTATACGTTTTTCCGGTTTTTAAATCGTTTTTTTAATAATCATAAAATTCAATCGTCAGAAACATAGAACGATTTGTTTGTGTGTTATGTACATATAAATGGACATAAATTGTGAGACACATTTAAATAATAGCAACTGTTTTGGTAATATTATAGACAATATTTATTAGTGACCAAAAATTTAAATTTCAGAGCGGCCTAAAAAAAATAATTAATGCAAACAATACGGTTCTTTGATATTCAAATATCCTTTACTAATTTAGTTTAGGTACGGTCACATATGTTTTGGTATTTTTGTTATTTTAGACTCTATCGCAATTTATTATAATTTAAAATGTTGGTAAAGCTATCGTAGACGTCCCCAAATCGTTGCTTAGTAAAAAGTTACCGATTTTTAAGGGGTACCTACGTTTAAGCGGTAAATTAACCGAATGTCGCTGATTTTGATATTAATAGAAACGGCATTCAAATAGAACCCACTATTTTACGAAAAAAAATATTGCTTATGCTCGACCTCACTGACCCATCTTAATGTACCCTTTATACTAACTAGATATCTTCACTAACCAACTACAAATTAAGTTAACTGCAGTTTAAGGTAAAAACTACAAAACTCTCGCATTTAGAAATATTTGGTCACTTATTGCTCAAGTTAAACAATCATTTATCATCGATATAATCAAGCGTGATATTGCTGTCATGATTTTACTTTAACTGCAGTTTCTCACATCACATTTCTAGGAACAACAATTAAACAAGACTTTATTGTAAGGTTTATCCTTTCCCTTAATATAAAACTATCCATAAAAAAGTGTGAATGAGGAAGAAAGAGAATTTTATCTCTTGAGATTTTATGTGACTTTTTTGTTGGCAACCTAAGCAACGTATATCAATAACAGGTAGACACGAAGGTGCTACTCTTGAGAATGTAAAATAAAGTTTTATCTATTCATTTATTTTATTTATGAACGAACATGTTTATGACATTTGAATACCAAAATTCGTTTTACGCAATTTACAACTAACTTAATAAAAATATCTTATAATACACAAACAGTCAGTATCATAACATTAGGATATTATATCCGCTTAAGATTCGTTCTATAACGCGGCTCCTAGCACACTTATTTCATTTTGAGATTAGGTTATATGAAGTGGGTGTGATGATTTTAGCAGATGTAAAAATAAAGGTTACGAAGATGACAGTGAACATGTCTGTAGTATGCGCAAGGCAGTGGCGAAGGAAACTTTAAACGTCTTGGATAACCACTTACAGTAAGTGGTTACTACCTATCCTAGAATCTGCGTGTGTTTTGGCATCTCTTCGAAGACAAAACCGTTGTCTTGGTTGCCTAATGCTAGTGGTGCAGGGATCGCTTGAGGTGGTCTGCCAAATTTGCTCTATTTCGTCAATCGTTCCGCCAAGGCCCTAGTAAATGCCATTTTTTGATACGATAAAGATATTAACTGGCGATGATCTAAGAAAGTTGCCATTTACGGGAACGTAGGTACACGCACGCGATCGGCAGGATTCGGTAAACGGTTCGCGCGTTGGTAAACGGTAACCTTTGTTTTTGACCTCTGACGTATTTTTTATGAGTCACGAAATTATGGTGCTTGTTCTACCGATCTATTGCAAAACTACTTAGAATATGGTAAGGCCTTCAAATACACTGCAGTAATCATCCAGAATGTTGAGAAACCTTCTCAATTCTGGATGATTACCGCTTGTAATAGCCATTCCAAAATATGACACAGAAAGTTAATCCCGCTTCTGATTTCTAAAAATGGTCATTGAATTATTGAATGCTAGAATATATTATGTACCTAGATACATTTATTTTAGATTTTAATGGCTTTAGTAGGAAGAATGAGACATACCCTGGCTAAATAACCAGGCTTTTCTATTTTTTTGTTTCTTGAAGTGCGAATCCTTAAAATACCACTTGGGAACGCTTAACCGCGGGTTTTTTGTAGTTTATCCTAACTTATATTTTCTTTAATATCTTAAAACATTCATGAAACTTACATTCACTTATTATTACTCGTCTACATACAAGTTGTATATGTTGTCGGTGTACGGACGTGGCTGAATACAATTCGTGACAATACTTTTCGGAATCCTATGTCCAGTAGCATTCATTCAACAGACTTTTGTTAATGATGATTATAAAAGTTCAGACTACTTTCTTTGAAGTTCTATTTCATCCCAACAATTCTTGGTATGTTAAAATGCCCATCTTCATTCAAGGAGCGGTCTCGTTGAACTCTATTGTATGTAGAGGAGCTATTGTAGAGCTATGAACGTCTTTAGAAAACAAAATAGCTTAAAACCCTGATTGTTCATGGGTTAAAAAAAATGATGTAAAGGAGTTTGAATAGGGTTTATTTTTATTTTTGGCATGTATAGTTTAAAATTGTGTGTGGTTTTGTACGTGTTTTTAGGACCATTCTATTTACGAGCCCAATTCATATGGTTTTTCTCCCCCTCTTAAAACCCTCAGTATTATTAAATGGTAGAAGGATACCTTAATATAAATGTAGAGTCTTTAGGCTCTTACATACAAATATCTGCAGCCTACAAAATCATTGGAAAATGTTGACCGAAATTTGCAAACAAATTCAAATGCTCTTTCTTTCTCTCGTCAACAATTTATTTCAAACGATGATAAACGAAGAGATATTAGGAATCCCTGATACCGCTATTACAGCTTAACATCAAACATACCGGTAGAAGGTAGAAAAACACTCCGACAGGTAGATCCACTTTCTAACAAAAAAAAACGAAACCGTTCACATCCACTGATTTGTTAACACACACAACACTAAAGCTACAGGTTTAGCCCATAAAAATACTAGCTGTAATAACAGCCTGATAATTTGTTTGTATGTTTTGTAGTTGACACGGAAAAGTTTGTTTTGGGGAGCGTAAAACACGTGTGTCGTTGATGGCGCGTCGCGCGTTACTGTGGTCAGACGAGTTTTGAGATTTCTCCCGCACATCGAAAGCGAGCCTTCAACCTTTCTTCGTACCGGTGTCACTGTACTAGGTGTTCTCGAATACATCTGTGAGATGTCCCGTAAATAGTAAGTGAAAAGTCTTGGAAAGTGTGAAAAAACATCTCTGGAGTAGTCGTATTTCCTTTAGTTCCATCCATTCGGTCAGAACTATGAAAGTGTCTATTTCGATATCATGTCTCTATTGGCTCGAGCATTGGGCCTTAGAAGTATTGGATAATTCATCGTCATCGTCTACCATTTGGACAATTCAAGAGTAACTACATTTTGACTCTCAATAAACTAAACAGTAGACGTCACATTTCTCTAATTAGAAGACTACTTAAACGATCAATGATAATCAGTCACCTCTGACTCTGATTTACCCCTTATTTGATAAACTCAAAAGGATCTACGCACTATGTATATGAGGATGTCAATCACGGGGCATACATTCCTGGGCGTGCTTCTTTTTGTTTGTTTTGGTAATCGGTTATGAAGTTCCCTGGTTGGTAAACCAGCAACCTAGCAGTGTCATTATTTATTTCCCACAAAAAACTCGAATACGAGTATTTTAGTCAACGGTAGTAGGGGTTATTTAGAGGCTTTTTCTTCAAGTCCAAACGTTCGATGACGCGGTACTAGGATGCAATGAATCGGCCAAGGCACTACATATGACTCAAACGAAATGTCTTTGACACACTTATCACTTTGGAAGTCACATTCGGTTGCCAAACGAACCATGTCCTGCTTATTGATAAGTGGGATTGGGATTCATAATTAATGGTTTCGCCATTAATTAGGCAGCATAATCGTTTTATTTCTAAGCCGGTTGTGAGTATTTTTCAAAATTATTTGTTTTGTTGCATTTAAATAATCACCAAGAACATTAGAGGAGCTCGCTTTTCAATGAAATACGCTTTTTAGATGACTTCTGAAAAACCAAATGATATTTACCTTTATTTGTGAACTTGACAGACCTCGCTATATAGGCTAGAATCATTACAGTAGGATAGTATTTTGTTTTTATTTTCTGATTAGTAAGTAAGCTTATTGCCTCAAAAAACTAAATCATACTACTATTATAAACGTGAAAGTTTGTGAGGATGGATATTTGCGACTCTTTCACGCAAAAACTACTAAACGGAATTTGATGAAATTTTACAGTAATATAGCTGATACCGCAGAATGCACATAGGCTACTTTTTATCCGGGTACCACGCGGACGAAGCCGTGGGCAGAAGCTAATAAACATATAAGTACGAGCCAAAAATGCAATATTTAAACCACAGAGGGTTTGGTGCTAGTGACGTAAATAGTTGGTGATATTATGTCAGAAGACATTATTTTTAAGGTACAAAAAAGGAGGTACCAATTAGGTATTGGTTGCAAAATCTGTCAAGCAAACCAATTTCAGAGTAGATATGAAATCGTGATGATGAATCTTCAATTTAAACTTTAGAAAACACACAAACACCGTCACGACTGTATTTCCCATGATTGACATCCTAAGATAGATAGGTACAACTTAGTGAGAAGATCTTCGAGAGTACCTACCTACCAAGTAGGGGGTATTCAGAGACAATTGAAACTTTTAATTTCTTCTACTTCAAATTTTTAAGATTTACGAGTTTTCAGGTCTATCAAAGTCGTTACCCATTGCCATTTTCTGTAGTGTTATTAGGACGCAGGTTCAATGACGTCCTACATTGTGGTAATGTAATAAATAAATAAACACCCAAATTCCATACATGGTCCTTAACCCACGCTAGGATTCTTTATCTCGTGGGTATACCAACGAGTACCATGGAACCACAACACCTAGGCTCGAAACAAATATCCGCAGAATATGCGAACATTTGTTGATGACTTCCGTGGTGCAGTGGGAGAAGGCCCGCCTGAGCCGCAGAAGGTTGCGGGTTCGATTCCCACCTCGGGAAAATGTTAAATATATGTCTCGGGTCTGGGTGTTTTCTTTGTTTAATATGTATGTATTTACAAAATGTATATAAGTAGTACCTATACCTATAAGTTATTTAGTTCTCATAACACAAGCTCTGTTTACTTTGGGGCTAGATGATGTGTGAAAATGTCCAGAGCATTATCATTATCATTTGTCCCGTACAAACGGTACGAACTCGCCCGCCGTGCAATCTAGATCTTCGGTTGTGAATGGTCCATCTTTATAACCAGACCTAGCACCTTGAAATCTTTGAGGACTGATAAGGGACCTAATTACATTACTAAAATGGCAATGGGGAACGACTTTGATAGACTTGGCAATGTCCAAAACTCCTAAATCTTAAAAATTACCTACTATGTTTAGATCTTGTAGTGCCATTGTTGTGTTTCGATCGTCGTTTTACTAGTGTAATAAGGGGGCTCCCATTTCGGCGGCTACCTTACTTTGGTATATGCTGTTTACCAGCACATACCGATTTTAATACAATAGGTGTCTGTTTGTCATTGAGATTTTGTTTAGAAAACTGCATTGCCGAAATTCCATGCTGACAATCGAAGGAAGCAGAGAAAATCGAAATGGTTTAATGAAAAATTTTGCTTACAAACATGGAATTTTTAACAAGATTTAAATTTTGCATTTTTATTAATGCCCGCTTGCGGCGGGCCTGGATCAATGATCCACTGCAGCACTACCTACGTACAGGTATAAGGCGCGTACAGCTTGGCACCTCTGGAGCATCAGATATCAACCAGGTCGCGGACGCGGTTCAAATCTGTAGCTAGTATGGTAGAAAATGCTTTAGCTTTAAGTTCGCCTATTGTTTACTTTTCATAAAATGTGCAATAAAGTGTTAATAAATGAATAATTATAATAACTGTGTCTGTAGTAACCAACCTACTTGGAGTTTGACAGAATTACATTAGCATGTGGTGATAATACTCGCGGGATATGTGGTGATACATTATTATCTGTGAAATAGCCTAGAAGGGGGAATCTTTACAAGATTGAACAAGAGAATAATAAAATGAAGTAGTTTAAAACAACATAAAAAACACGCGTAATAAACGTAAAATAAACGTGCGTAATAAAAACACTTTTTATTACGCACTAAAAATAATTTAATTGACTAGTATTAGTTACGATAAAAGTACCGATGGGTAATATTTGCCAATATGCCAATATTTTAACTTAATTGTAAAGTAATATATTGTAGCTAACATGCACGTTAATAGTGGGCAAAATCTATAAAAAAATAAATAATAATAAATCTATATATCCAATATTACATAGGAAAATTATGTAATATTGGACAGACATTGCGAGAATATTTAATGATTATTTTATTGACAAGGTTAAACCAATACAAGTATATGGTAAAAAAGTGACCGCTAACATATGCCACCGTGAGAAATCTATGTTTATGGCACCATGTTTGCCACACCATATTAAAATAATTATAAAGAACCTTAAAAACACGAACAGTGTGGGCTATGATGGTATTACAACAAAAATAATAAAAGCTGTCAGTGAATACATATGTCCACATCTTAGTCACCTTATTAACATCAGTATTATATCAGGTACATTTACAGAAGATCTTAAATTGGCTATTGTAAAACCATTGTTCAAAAGGGGAAACAAAAACCTAACGGAATGTTATAGACCTATTGCACTTATATCAATATTCTCCAAAATATTTGAGAAGTATTTCTATGGCGAAATAAATAGCTATTTCGAGAAAAATAACATACTATGCAACGAGCAAAAAGGCTTCCGTCAAAATAAAACGATCAATATGGCAATATTTGACTTCATCAAGAATATTATTTGTCAAGTTGACAGCAGAATTCCAGTATGTGCTATATTTTGTGACATGACACAAGCATTTGACTATGTGGATCATGTTATTCTAACTAGAAAACTTGAGGCTTACGGAATAAGAGGTAATGTTTTAGAACTTATCTGTTCATATATCACAGATCGACGACAAGTTACAGAAATAACGAGACTTAACAACAAAACAAATTATGAAATCACATACAAATCGCCAGAACGTGGTATAAAATATGGTGTCCCACAGGGAAGCGTACTAGGACCACTGCTATTCATCATATATATAAATGACTTGCCGAGTGTAGTAACTCAACCTATGACATTATTTGCTGACGATAGCACAGTAACTATAAAATACTCTGACATTAATTCCTATAGATCTGACATAAATAATTCATTAAAATCAATAATTTCATGGCTTGACAACAATAATCTTAAAATAAATTTACTCAAAACAAACATCATACATTTTAGTCAACGATCTCAAAATCCCACTGACATAAATCTAGTTTTTCAAGGCAATGAAATAGATCAAGTTGACTCAACCAAATTTTTAGGTCTAAGAATTGATAAAAAATTAAATTGGAAACCACATATCGAGGAACTAGCTAAGAGAATCAGTAGCTTAGCTTATGCTTTATCTAAATTATCCTCAACTGTTAACACAGAAACATTACTTACAGCCTACTATGGCATAGTAGAGTCAGTACTCAGATATGGGATAATTTTTTGGGGTAATTCAACAGATGTAAATATTATTTTTAAAATGCAAAAGAGATGTATACGTGCCATGTTTAAAAAACAAATGACTGATAGCTGTGAGCCACTATTTTTAAAGCATAAAATTCTAACACTTCCGTCTCTATACATATTAGAAGTAGCACTATTTGTAAGAAGTAATCCTCATCTGTTTCCACGTATGGCTGACGTTGTAAACCGAAATAGGCGTGATGATTACAGACTACGTATGCACAATTGCAAAACAGCATTGCTGCGGAAAAGTGTAGTGTGTATGTCAACAGCAATCTACAACAAAATACCCAAGTCCCTTAAAAACCTTAATCAAAATTTATTTAGAACCAAATTGAAAAAAATACTGATAGGTAAATGTTATTATAATGTTAGTGAATTTTTAGATGACACATTTTAAATTTAATGGCTATTTAATTTGTATTCTTTTTTTTTAAATTTTGACATAATTTTGTATATTTGCATGCTAATTAATATAGTAGAACATAATTGAACTTTATTATATATTTATCCTAAGACCTATTGTATTACATTGTGTTCAAGCAAATAAATGAATCTGAATCTGAATCTGAATCTGAATTATTCTATCTGAATTCTAGAAAGCGTTTAAGTTTTATGTTTTCTAGAAGTGCTACTTTAAAATTTACTTAGTTTATAAGTTGAGGTTTCTTTTTGATCCTTGTGATTTCAATGAATTAACTACTAATTTTGGCTATTTTAAAGTTTGTAATTTCTGAATCCGTCAAGTCATAGACCATGCACCCATGGTCACGTGACGTGGCTG
The DNA here is from genome assembly GCA_961405105.1 of Perizoma affinitatum. Taxonomy (NCBI): domain Eukaryota; kingdom Metazoa; phylum Arthropoda; class Insecta; order Lepidoptera; family Geometridae; genus Perizoma; species Perizoma affinitatum. The sequence goes on along the minus strand of OY560205.1, from coordinate 7,536,695 downwards.
TCCGTAGTCGTCGGCTCTGATAAGTGTAACCACAGACAGCAGGATTAGGACTTTAGATAGCCTAATGTATGAATGTGATATAAAATATGTGTAGAAAGTAAAACAAAAGTACATTTAATAATAAATAAGTATTACTTTATTCAGAGATCTACTCTTTAAATTTTATAAAAAAAAACGTAACTGGACCAAACTCGTCAATTTCAACAGCAAAAATCCAGTCTTTGTTATAAGTCTAAATTCACATTACATTATACACTTAATTTAGGTTAAAAAAATAACATAATTATAAAAATAGGAAATTAAAGTTGTTATGTTCATTTCATAAACAATCGTGCTTCGAGAAATCCACAAGCTCACGTCATTTAGAATTTGTTATATCTGTAAAGAAAAAAAAATTTTGAAAATGTCTACAACAGAAACTATACATTCTAAATCGTGGAGCCCCACTAGAAAATGGGCGAGTAGTAGCCCCACTAGCTTCTGTGAAAGAGCTCGCCTGGGGAACTGCCGCCAAGCAGTAATGCTCTCATCCGGTTCCGGTTCGAAGGGTATGGATGCCGGTGAAATTACAGGCCATGAGATCTTTCATCTTTATAGCAAGGAGGCAACGCGCGAGTGATACCTTTGGTATTGCAAGCGTCCATAGGCTACCTATTTAATATCCCCTTAGAAGTAGTGGAGCGATCTTTGTGAAAGAACTACCACCATACCTATTTTGGTTCGAAGGGTATGGTTGCCGGTGAAATTACAGGCACATAAGACTTTCAGACTTTTCATGTTTCAGGGTCACGCGAATGGTTCCTCTGGTGTTGTAAGCATTAATAGGTTTTTTTTTATTTGCTTTTGTATCACTGCGGCCTTTAGGCCTATTGTGATATACCCACTACCTATAACCTATGAAGTGTACCCACTTCATAGGTTATAGGTTACGGTAACCGCTTAACCGGTGGGTTCTTATCCTAGCTTGTCCCTTTAGTTATATAAAAAATACAAATTAAATCACATCATCATCAGCTGGATATAACATGCCTATCAAAAGGCCACGACGAACAGCAGCTTCCCGCGATGGTTACAATGCCATAGGTTATAGAGTATACGGTCGACCTATACTACGTTTTCGGGGGGTGTATGACAATAATTGAAATAGTTCCAAGCAGTCTATAGCGTGCACTTAAAAAAAAGGCGTATTATAACACTTCAGGTGTTTGATTCTAGGCCGGTTTCCTCGCAATGTTTTCCTTCACCATTTTGAGCGCATGTTGATGCATATATATTTTATTGGAAAAGAAAGATTTATTGGTGCACGTCCGGGTTCGAACTTTCAGATCCGAAGTAGGGATATAACCCACTACGCCAATATTGATAACAAAATAAATAGAAAAGACGCATGTTCTTGTTTACACTTACAAATAATAAGTAAAATATTACCATTATAGGTTAGGAGACGCCATTGCCCTGATCATTTGGGAAAAAATAGCTTTTCTTCTTTTTGACGTAAGTCGCGTCAAGGTGACCTCTGCAAGGGAAATACAAATTTATTTATGTAGATTATACAATTAGAGGTATATGTATACATTTATGTATGTATATATTTTTATTGACTATCATAATGCAACCGTCCTGTGTCGTTTTTTTGGGTTATTCCCGTTGTCCCCCGATTCAAATTTATAATGGTATCGATGAATGGATCGATAAAACAATCTTTTGTCGATACAAAGTGCATTCTATATAGTCTATAACTATGTTATTATTATAATTAAGCTATTTTAACCAAGCTGATTAAAACTAATCAAACCTAAGTGTTGATAGATGTTTCAACAGTTGAAATCAATGACACTATATGTTTATTGTTTCAGTTACTTAAAATAAAATAAACAAACATTTGTTAGCTAAACAGTGTTTTGTTTTCTTCTGTTGCATTTGAAATGACACGTATCAGAACGAGTAATTTTGTATACGAGAGAACGTATACAAAACAATATTTAGTTATGCACTGTTACAGCTAAACTCTTATTGAGTAAGGGAGAAGCAACACGGGCTAATATAACATAATTCTAAAGCAATCTTTAATGTTATCAAAGCTAAAACGTTTATTTTCATGAAGCATACTGCTATGCAAGCCATAGTTCTGCATAGCAACTTCTACAACATAATGATGATGATGATTTTAAACTAACTTTCTAGTACTTCTACCGCTACTAATGAAAATCACTACTTATGAACAATGCCTTGCAGAACTATGCACTCACATCGTAACAGAGGAACCGTTATAGTTTCCTTCCTCTTAAATATGTGCCAAATTCCGGATATGTTTTTATAGAACGAGTACTTCTCGCGTCGCCTTAAAACAACGAGAAACACATTATGTAGAAAACTTTGACTGAACAATTCTGTTTGAGACATTGCGCTACGCTATGGCCGAAACTAGATAACATATTTTTTTGTTCAATGCAAAATTTTTTTTTTTTTTCAATTTTTACGCTTGAGACATTGTGCTTAACTATGATCGAAAGAAGACATGTATTTTTTTTGTTTTTCAAAATCTAGGAATGCATAACTTTGACTGATAAATTCTAAAGCTAGAGACATCGTGCAAATCTATGGCCGAAACAAGATAACATGTTTGGTGTTTCTATATCTAGGAATGCAAAACTTTGACTGATCAATTCTAACGCTTGAGACATTACGCAAAGCTAAGGCTGATACTCAATTATTTTTTTATCTTATTTAATTCACAGATCGAAATCACACTAACATTTGCATTGTCTCAAAATTCAGGAATGCAGTTATCATACGTAATATTGCAAGTGCTAGGAACATAGACCGCCGTAAAAGTTTTTCTCAACACATTAATCGATTTTAAAAACTAATTTTGTCACTCGATATTTGTCCTAAATGCATTTTTTTCTGATTTTGAATTTGCTACAAAGTAAGAGCATAGTCTGCAAGCATCCGAAAATCCAACAAAATAACCTCTTTCATCATAAACTTGATGACATTTGCGATCACATTGTATTTGGCCACGTCCAGGCCGTACTCGAATATGCTGTTCGCGCAATACGACGACATTGGCGCAACACAGGTGTTGTATAGAAGTAACGCGAACATCCACGACTGGGTAACGTTTTTTCTATCTGCGAGAGGTCGTTTCGGGCGTGTTATATTTCTCGAAGGCGTGTTTGGCTCGCTTTTAGTCCCGCAAAGTTCGTGCGACGTTTCGAATCTAAAGAAGTGCTTCTTTTAAAGTTAGTATAGGATTGGCTGTATATTATAATCTTGGCGGACACTTACCGCTTGTCAAAGTAGGAAGGCGGCGTTGTGTCGAGACATAATGCCGTTACCGACTCCGCACTTGGCTGTAAAACAAGAAATGTATCAAGCAAATTGTATGCCCGGGTTCGATTCCTGTTGCGGGACAAATGTTTGCATCTGCAAATATTTGTCTCGGGTCTGGGTATTTTCTATCTAAAGTTAATATACATCTGAGAATTCTACAAGGACATAGATAGATACATAAAATACTTAATTGCATCGGCTTAGTTAAGTACTACAAAACTTTGAGAATGTTGTAAAATGGGCGGTCTTATCGCTAAATAGCGATCTCTACGAGACAACCCTTGGATGGAACGGACATAGGTCTCTTTCAAAAGGTTTTTTTATTAACAGTTACATACATAGTCGTGACCCCAAACTAGGATTCCCTGTATGGTGGGTATCAGGAACTATGAGTAATTGTACCGGTGGCAGAACATGCTAATATTTGTCCCGCAGCGGGTTCAAACCTGCATCTTTTGCGTCTCAGCAGGCGCCTCGCCCGCCGCGCCACCACGGACCGGTCAGTTACATAGTTTTAATAGTATTAATCATCACATAGTCCTGAGTCCACGATACATGGAATGTATCGTGGGTATCAGGAATCACGAGCACCATGGTACCACAGCATGCAAAAAAATCAAATATCTGCAGAACAAGCAAACATTTATCCCGCAGTGGGAATCAAATTCTTGCGTCCCAGCCGGCTGCTCGCTCGCCCCGTCACCGAGGACGTCATGCCACGGCGAACGGCCTGTCTACGGCCGGTCACGTAGATTAAATTAAACCGTATTTGCGTTAAATAAAGCAAACGCACACGAGGATAGTCTCGGACTAATTCCTAAAGATATAACGAGTCTACGGTAGGCGCTTAGTAGAGGAATATTTCGTCCCCCTTAGGCAATCAGAATATTAAATAATTCTTCATTGGCCAAGAAGGTACTTACGTTATTTTCTTTATCGTCACTGTCGGATGATACCCTCCTGTTCTTGCATAGTTCCCTCTGACACCTGCAAAAAGAAAAAAATAAACTGATTTACTTCCTTGGACACACAGCGTTGCCTAACCAATTTGAGATATGGTGGTAAACGCACCTTCCTAGATAAGTTTTCCACAGCTTGCTTCTAAATGAATACAAATTTAAAAAATACCGCACAAATAGTGGACCTACGATATCACAAACTGATTAGCAACAGATACTGAATAATAATTGGTTTACACTTTTTTTTACCTTTTATTAAGATAATTTCAGACAATTAAGGCTAGTGTAGGTTATATTTGTAAACAGTGTAGTGGAAATAAAACTATTTTTATTATATTGATTTGACTTATTGCCGCGGATGGTCTTCATTTATCATGCACGAATGGTAATAATAAAAACCTGTCTTGATAACAGAAGTACTTGTGCGAATACAAAAGTCTTAAGATGCTTGTATGTTAGATACAGATAATGATCGTAACCGGAAGACCGAGTTCGATGAACTTATGAATTAGATTACATAAATACAATTTTTTTTAAGAAACATAGTGATAATTGTGAAATAATCAGTCTCTCAGTATATTGTGAGTATAATATATATTATATATAATATTTAGTATTATTTAAAATATTAACTATAACTTGTAAGGTTAGATGATGTAAGTAAGTAGGTATATGTAATTATGTTTATCTAGGGAATAGTGTTTTGTATCTTAGTAATAGTTCTATAATATATAATGTTTCTTATTATTCATGCACTACCTCATGAATTTTTCCATAATACACAAAGGTTAGCTGGAAGAGAATGCTATCTAGCATTAAGTTCGCCTATGTACAGTATAGTTCGTCTATGTTTAGTTGTGCAATATATAATTTTCTATCTATCTATCATCGTAAATACTAGAAGATAAACTCGCTGTTGCCACTGGTTAGTAAATCGTTTAAAGGGCAAGGCGTTCGTTTTTATAACAAACTCCCAAGAGCTAATAAAACATTACAATTAACTACATTTAAAAACGTAATTAAACAGAAACTTTATAAAAGGCATACTATACAATATCTGATTATTTAGATGGTAAAAACTCTTGGCATTGAAAATGTTCCAGCTCGATAAAAATGTGGGTACCTATTGTTTTGTAAAAGGATCCTGTGTGTGCATTTCTTTCCTGGCTTGGTCGCGGAGGAACAGTCAGTAGATAAAAACGACGTTTCAAAGCGATCCTTGTGATTTTAATGAATAAATGAATTTTGACTTTGACTTAGACATACATGGAATAATATATGATATTTTATCATTCCGTCTATTTGGCTATTGTCTGGCTGTTGCAGTAGTCTAACGTCGGAAAAATAATAAAAAAGATAAACGCGATAAGGACCCGTAACAAGTAAAAAATATATAGTATCTGTTGGCGGCGCCGGTTTGAGAAAAATAAGTTTTTTATCGAAGCGAATCCGTGGGCTGAAAGTAGTTGGATATACCTGCAAGCGCTGCCGCATCCTTTCTCGGTCTTGACGCAGCCGCATATCTTGGTGGAGCAGCTGCCGCGGCAGGCGCAGTGCGGGGATCCGTCCGAGGACCGCTTCGAAGCCCTGGACGAGGTGTCCGCGTCGTCCGTCGTGAAGTTCATCGTGAGCCTGGAGCGTTGCGCCTGTGTATGCCATGTAAATTATGTGTCTGCTCTCAGAATTGTTAGCTAGTCACTGTTGTCACTTATTTATTGTAAATACAATTTAAAAAGAAACTTGCAAGGAGGCAAGTTTCACTCAGCAGTGTACGAAAATATATATAAAGTTGCCACGCGTGCCGAACAAGTTCATGTCGCAGTAGGATCTGTCGAAATAGTGGTATTTCGAAGATGTGTGTTGTCGAAGTATGTTCAGTTGAAACAATGACTTGTCGAACTATGTTTTTTCGAAGTTAGCGACGTGTCGAAATTCAGTGGGACAATCGTCTAGACACCCTGGTCAAGCTTCGCTCGGTTTGTTGGAATTTTCTGACGATTCGACGTGTTTTAGGATAGCTGCTTTTTGTAAAAGAATATATGTGTGCTTTGGGAGATATCAATGAGTTAACGATTGAAACAGCTGCTTTGGGATAGCACCGGTTGTTGAAATGACTATAGGGACAATGGATACGTTTTGTAGAATTAAGTTTATTACAGGCTGTTTTTGCTGATGATTATGAAGATGATCTTCTACAAAAACCCACATAAAAGACAAATAATTATTTATCATAGTGTCTGTGCGACGGCACCTACGGTTTCCACTTACTACGCGGCCGTCGCACAGACACTCCCATTGCCTTATGATGAGAAATGAAGTGACTGGTCTTAAATGTTGTCATGCAATAGTTTTATGAAATCACAAAGTCATACATTTTGACCAAAATATAGCATTTGCATAGTTAGGACTCAGGGGCTTGGCTCTTCATGAGATCTGATAACTTTATAACACTGAAAGCGTTGAGCTTGTGAGTCTTGGCAACCTATTTTACATGAAATGTTTTTGGTGGTATCAATATATTTAGACAGTTCCTTTGAAATGGTGTTCTGGAGGTTATGAGTGTTGAAGATGACGATGTGGGTGAAAGAGTGCTGTGTTGCTTTATCTTAGTACATATTACATTATTACCTGTATACGTTTGAAGAGCGGAGTCGCCCTCCAGTCAGGATCCTTCTCCCTGTCCTCGAATTCGTCCTCCTCCTCATCAGTGGGCTCCACGTATTCCACCTTCTTGACCGGTTCCAGGCTTTCCTTCTTCGGCTTCTTGTTCTTCGCCTTTTTGCCGGCAGCGCGGAGTTGCTCCAACTCATCCACTAGCTTTTTCTGTGAGCGGATAAACATTGCTTTTGACATCTTTTTCAGACAAGTTATTTTTTTTAGAACAGAAGCATTAAGCAGTGGAACTTTGTGGATATTCACCGTCCCCTGAACTAGTTATAAAACTGTTATAAATGGTAACAGTCGCGGTTAATAAAATAACAGTCACACATACGTTTTCCTCCTCGACTTGGTCTAGTTTGTCTTGTTGAATCTGCAGCACGTTCTGAAGGTGCTTGCATGCTTCGTTGTTATCACCGCGGCCCATCACACCTCGTTGCAGAGCAACCAGTGACGCCAACTGCACACAGACACAGACACAGATACAGACACAAATACAAACTCTCTGTTTGATAATCACTCGCTAAATTTAATTTAATTTATTCTTTCACAATTGTCACAATCGTATTCGAAATTACTTAAAATTATAAAATTAAAAGTGCTAAAATGTCAAAAAGTAATAAAGTAAAAAAAAACATCATCAAAATTATTTAGTCTAAATTATCACTTGTAAAAATACATTAATGGTATAGAAACACTTTTCCAACAATATCTTAATTTAACGGCGCGTGCTAAAAGTTGCCAGCCTCTAAGTGTTAAGTGTTAGAAAAGGACAGGGCTAGATTTAACGACTTGCTAAATTAGCGTGTGATTATGAAACAGATGGCTAATGTTTATTTCTTTTTCTTAATCAATACTGTAAGAAATGTGAGTTGAGGTTCTCTTTTAAGTGCGAGACACCTGTGTAAGGAGAGCTCGCTTTTCCTTTTCCAAATTATCTAGACTAGCTGTACTGCGGCTGCCTTTGGCTCCCGACTGACCGCGTCACATCACCTGCTATTACTTCTTTTGCTCGGTACCAAGGGTCGTTGCATGATAGTTAAATAACATTTAACCTTCCTCAAGAATTGGACTATCAAATGTAAAATGATTTTTTCATATCCGACTCCGTAGTTCCAGAGATTAGCGCGTTCAAACGAAATACAAACAAACTCTTCAGTTTTGAAGAGCTAGACTAGTATGGACTAGCTGCCCACGGCTTTGCCCGCGTGTTACCAGGATAAAAAGAAGCTGATGGAAAGTAGTTATAACCGTTAAGGCAGCGTTCGTAAGAAACGTATTCGCTCGACCGTCGACTAACGTTGCAAAATTTGTCTCCACGAAAAGCCCTTTTATTTAAACGGCATAATATACAGCCCATGTCCCTGATGGTCCATTCTAAATATTAATTAAATAATTTTTGAAATCGAATAAGTAGTTTCGATGGTTACCTCTTAAATACAAACTAACAAACATTACCTCTGTATAAGAGTGTCTGTGTCCACCACAACAGAGACATCTATTACTAAAACCAGTCATTTTTTTTTAAATATTCTTTTACTTATAAAGCTTTTAATCATAGGGCCTTAAAAAGTAATAAAAACTAAGTAAATATTTGACAGGTTAACAGGGTTTGATCGAAAAGTGTGATCATCACTTTATTACGTCGTAATAAAACAATATTAAGCTACCAACACAATGGTATGGTTAGAGAAGAATACATAGCATAATATTGTTAAACGAACCTTGATAACCTCAAAATAATATTGCAAAGTACCCTTCGTAAAAGTTATGCGTTTCGCAGTTCGAAATATTTTAAGCTACTAAAAAGTATTTTTTCCAACAATAACTTAGCTATGTCATATTGAAGTGTTAATCGTTCAGTTTTTTAAACAGAGTTTTATATCATAAGAAATCGAAAAAAAAACCTCCATTGTATTTGAATACAAGAGGTTTTTTTTACGCGCAACCATGACGTAACGTCATTTTATGAACAAGCTGATTCGAATATTCGAATAGCACAAGAGTTATCTGCGTCAAGAAATGCCTTTCAAATCCGGCCAGTCCGTCTTAAGCATGATATAGCTGTTTTTTTTTTGTATATTATTTTTATTAGGTATCTGTTTTTCTATATAACCTAAGTTTCGCTTGTTTTCTCCATTAATTACCATCCATTAATTTACTACTTAGTAAATTTTGTTCGGATTTCCGCGATAAATGCTAGCCCTCTTGCGGCATCCATTGTAATATTGTTAACAGTGTTCTGAGAAATAAATTAAAAAATAATAAATAAATAATGCTGGACATTTTTCACACAGCATCATCTAGCCCCAAAGTAAGCAGAACTTGTGTTATGGGAACTAAATGACTGATATACTACTTATATACTTTTTTTTTGTAAATACATACATATTATACATCGAAAACACCAAGATCCCGCGCGGGAATCGAACCCGCAACCTTCTGCGTCTCAGGCGAGCCTTCGCCCACTGCGCCACATTATTTGTATGTTGTATATTGTAAAGAGTGAACTCACTTTCTGTTCACTCTGCATCTTGACGACGGCCAGTTGCCGTTCAAACTCCAACTTGCAGTTCTCAAACTCGACGAGCAGTCTATCGTGAGCTTCCTTCACCTCCTCGTAGCGAGCCTGGAAGCCCTTTTCGCTCTGGCTCTGGAGCTCACGTTTGGAATCAACTAGGAGCTCGAACAAGCACTTGAGTGCTACCTTGGCTTCGAGCATGGATTGGATGTTGTCCCATTGTGTACGTGATTTATTCTCTGTGGAAATAAATTACATAATATGCAATTATATATTATTGTCTTCCCAATTATCCGCGCAGAAACTTGCGTTTGCGATTGGTCTTGGAATTGGCATTGGAATTGGAATTGGCATAGGCATTGTAGTTTACCTTGATCAGCAGTCAGTATCTTCTGTTGCAAGTCAGATATTTGCGCTTTCCGCAGCGCGAGGTCGTCTTCCAACTCAGCCATCTTCTTCCTGCTGGTGTGGTCGTCTGTACTGTTGCGCAGGTTCTCGATCTGCTCCGTTATCCATGCTCTGGAAATATTAACTGTGTTTAGGGAAAAAATACAACAACTGACATGAATAAAGCCTCAAGCTTTATAGCACATCGAGCGTCTAGTCACGTAAAAGGGCGGAGGTTACATAATTATCTAGAACTAGCCTCTGGCCACGGCTTCGCCCGCTCGGTACTCGGATAAAAAGTAGCCTGTGTGTTTTTCTAATGTATAAGCTATATTAATGTAAAGTTTCATCCAAATCCATACAATAGTTTTTGCGTGAAAGAATAACACACAAATGTGTGCTTTTATAATAGTAGTAGGATACATGAGGGTAGTTGCGGCCTTTACTTTATTTCTCGACGAACTCTGTTCTATATAGTCAACCCCGTGACCACGGCTGTTGCCGTTTTTTTTAATAAAAAAAAGTAAACGCGATACCGACCCTTCAAAAACTTATAACCATGTTAACTGAACGCGAAAGTTTGAAATATACTGCAATCGTCGAAGATTGAGTGCCCTAGGTTCATTCACCGTGAACTGGTAAATCTTCGCATCTTTGAGGAAAATATTGAAATAAGTTAATGTAATACTGAAATCTAGCTCAATGAAAAAAAATCGCGTTATGTTACCTGTACTCCATGAGTTCTTCGAGTGACTTCTCAGCCTCTACTATACTCAAATGTACTTCCAACTCCTGCTCTATGTACAGCTGAATGGCGCCCGTTTTGACGCTGCCTTTCGCATTGCGTTTCATGTGAGTCTGCTTTTGGCGGTCCAACGCCTCCTATAAAACGATAAACAAACGTACAGTAAATTTAAATGAGTTGGAACTCATTTATATATTCCGATTCCGTGGGAATCGAACGCGCATCTACGGCTTCAATGGGCAATGTTTTCAATTCACCGAATTCCCGTATCGTTATCAGCTTTTAAGATGGCATCGGGGGCCTCGTTGGTCGCAATTAGAACCTTTCTTTACAAGTCAGCAGTTGTAGGTGTTGCGCGTTATATACCCTGCCTGCGCCTGGGACGCAAAAGTTGCGGGTTCGATTCCCGCCGCGGGACAAATGTTTGTATAATCTGCAAATATTTGTCTCGGGTTTGGGTATTTTCTATGCATAAAATGTATGTATTTAAAAAAAGTATATGAGTATTTTATCAGTTATGAAGTTCCCATAGCACACAGATATATCAACTCGAATAGAATCTAGATGATGCTGTGTGTAAATATAGGTACATAGGTTGGTTTAGTAGAGCTCCTCTGTATTCTTGTCTGAGAACGACCACCTCTGTGGCGCAGTGGGCGAAAGTCCGCCTGAGTCGCAGAAGTTGCGGGTTCAATTCCCGCCGCGGGACAAATGTTTGTATGGTCTGCAAATATTAATCTCAGGTCTGGGTGTTTTCTATGTACAATATGTATGGATTTACAAAAAAAAAATGTTTATGAGTAGTATATCAGTCATGTAGTTCCCATAACACAAGCTCTGCTTACTTTGGAGATAGATGATGCTGTCTGTAAAAAAGATGTCCAGCATTATTTAATTAATATTATTACTTAAATAATGTATATAATGTATACCTTAAGTCTCTTGTTGACGGCAACAGCCTCCTCCATCTTGCGTTTGAGCACATTCTGCTGTTTAGCGTGGAGGGACTCCATCTTGGCCATGGCGGTCGCACGTTTCCGATCCTCGTTCTTGAGTCTGAGCATGGCGCGCTCGTTGTCCGCCTTCCATTTGCGGAACTTTTCGCTCTCCTCACGCATTTGTTTTATTATTTTCACCTGAAATTAAATTACATAATGCAATGAAAACACAACATAATTATACATTAGGTACATACGAGCAGGTTCAAACTTACATACGAGTAGTTATGTTTAACACTGTATTGTAAAATAGTATATGGGCATGAGTGTAAATGATAAGTGCGTTAGATAAAAATGCTGGTAAAATTAATATTAAAGTGTTGGTAACACTTAATGAAATATCAATAAAAATATATTTTATTGTTTTTAGAAGCTAGCAGGTATACGACTCTATAGAGGTATGTCGATCGACAACTGCAACATCAAGTGCATTACAAATGCTTTGCTTATAATTACATACCTACCTAGATATCCAATGCCTTATTGATACTTTTGGAAGAGACTAACTACACCGGTAAAACCTAATGTGGGGGCTAGTAAACCTAACGTGTTTGCCGGGTGGGTAATGAAAACTGTTTTGTACTAACATAGTTACTAAATACATTAAATGTTGCATTGAGTTGTTTTCGTAACTTAGTTGGTAAACAAGCACCTGTGTAATAGTATTTTAAATCAAATAAGCAATTTTTTTGTAAATGTTTGATTTTTGTTACATACATAGTCCAGACCCCACAGTAGATTTCCTATTTAAAATCAAAGAGTCATTTTTTTATCGCTTTTAGAAGCCAACAGGTCCACCTTATGGAAAGAGGTTCCTGTCAGGGGCCATTACAAATGCTTTGCTATAAATAAATAATCAACCAACAGTCACATTATATAGTCCTGACCCCACACTAGGATTCCCTGTGTCGTGGGTATCAGGAACTACGAGTATCAAGGCAGACACCCAATTATACGAATGGTCCACGACATACAGACTCCTCGCTACATCGATTTCTCTCTATCGTGTTCTGCGAGACGCAAAGCCAGCTTAACAAGCAATTAATATCAATTTCTGTCCTTCTAAAGGTTGTCTGGAAGAGATGGCTATTAGCGATAAGATCGCCCATTGTACTACCTCAATAAGTATTTTAATTTGCTTTGCTTAAATTTGTAAGCAACATATGTATTGTTCAATAAAGTGTTATCTATATATCTATCTAATAATGATTTATCATCATCATCCACAACCAATCCACTGTTGGACAAAGGTTGCCCCTAAAGAGTGCCACGTCCAACGATCTAGGGCCATCTCCATCCACCGAATTCCCTTTGAGATGTCATCTCCATCTGGTGGATGGCCTCAATACGCTGTACCGTCGGGTTCGTAGTCGCCATTCGATAACCTTTCTTTCTTAGCGGTCATCGGTTCTGCGAGCTATAGGTTATATTTTTTTATATCTATTCAATATTTTTTTGTCATACCCAAATCTGGGCTTCCGCGATACAGACTAAACCTAGTGCGGAGCTCATTATCAAATTTGTAATTTAGACACATACTGTCATACATGAAGTGGGTTACTATACTGATAGTCCTTAAATTATACATTAAGAACTTATTGTGTTGAGAAAATAAACATTTATTATTATTATTATTCACATGAGACGGATGAAGCCCCTAAAGTGGGCAAACGCATTAACTCTTTGGCTGCCTGATGATGGATGGATGGAATACGACGTCGTGTTCGGTCGGCGTTTGCATAACAATATTGATGAGTTCGAAACGGAATGGTGGGAGACCATAGAGGCATATAAAAAGAATAGGGCCTTTGCCCATTGGGGTTACAGAAAATAACATGTAAATATGAAGTGTTACCTTAGTGGCTTTCATGGCTTGAAGCTCGGCATTGAGAGACGCGATCTTGGCTTCGTTCTTCTCCTTCATCTTGATGACATGGGCTTGTTGCTGACAGCGCTTCTTCAGGTCCGTGATCTGAGATTCCAGGTTGGAGACTTTGGTGCGGCGTTCCTCGTGCGTTGGATCTTTAGTCTGCGGTACATAATTAATTGTTAAGGGTAATTACAAGTTTTTTAATGCAACTACAGTGACAAACAAGCATACGGCCCGGCTCACGTGTTGGTAAGCGGTCACCGTAACCTAAAGACGCTTGCGACACCAGACGTATCACTCGCGCGTTGCCGACAATAATTATGTATGTCTAAAGGATTATCCACAAGTACCAGTGACGGTACGCTAAAGATAGGTACATTCACTGATATAAATGGATAAAAGGCTGGAATCAACTGTTGTACTATAACAACAAGGTAGAGTCTGTTTTCTCTTTTTTTGTGTGTATGTTACGTGATTTCTTCGCCAATTGTGAACCAATTTTAATGGTTTAATAGGTAGGGGCATATTTCAAGGATGGTCTCATATAATTTTAATGAAAAAATCTCACACAAATGTGAAATAAAAGATAAAATACAAGATAAAATTTCATATTTTGACTTTTTATCAACTTCCTATTATTTGAAGTCGGTTTTTATTTTTACCTGTATATTTTTTCAAATTTATCATTGGCTGTTTCTTGGCTACGAACCTTAGACTGTTTCAACTGCTGCATTAACTCGTCTCGTTCCTTCTCCAAATGCGCTATTTTCTCCTCATTTTCTCGCAAATTGTTGTGCCCCTCCAGCATCTCCTTGTTGTTGGCGAGAATGGCTTGGACCACGGACGCTTTTATTGCCATTGCGCGGTTCAGCTCTTGCAATTCTTGGTTTAGTGCCACCTAGGAAAAAAGTAACCACAGTATTTTTTTTTTAAATCGCTATTAGTTAACGTTATTATGTTTTATACGGGTCGCATATTCATCGCGTTTATCTTTTTAATTATTTTCCCGTCGGTTCGACTGTATTGCAATAGCCATTGGTCATGAGATGACTGGAGCATATTATGGTGCTATCGTCAAGAAATAAACGAAACGTCTGAACGTAAACACAATACGAAATGAAAACGAGAACTAATAAAAAAAATAAACGCGATAAAGACCCGTTAAAAAGTTACAAGTACAAGACGTAAAAACCAAAACAAACACGCTCACGACTAATACAGTCGTCATTTTGTACATCCTCAGATACATACTCAGTGCGTTGAACTTTGAGGATACCAAGTAGGGGTAGTTGCAAATACGTCCAAACATTAGGATTTTGGCACATGCTCGCGTTTTCGTTAATAAGTACCTAGAGTTAATATTCCACGTGACAGTTGCAAGCCCATGCATCACCGCTTCTTGGAACAATAACTTGATTCAAGTCAGTAACACGACGTGCGCAGACACTTTGTTATTTTGAAGAAGTAATTTTTTGTAATCCTTCGAAACCTATTTTTACTGTCAATTCCTAACAAATGTTGTTCTTAAAAGACTTGATTAAGACATGCCCAGACACTTTATTATTTTTAAGAAGTTATTTTTGTAAATCCGTCGAACCTATTTTAATTGTCAATTCCAAACAAATGTACTCGTTAAACTTTGTTTTATACTTCTAGAACTCGAGATTTAGATTTAGAGTGCCAAGTTAGTAGAACCCAGGGGACACAACTTTAGCTACCAGGGTAGCTAAAGTTGTGTCCCCTGGGTTCCTGACAAACGAAAAGGACGAAACAAACAGTTTGACCTCTTGACAATGAAACCCGACTCGTGTAGCTCCTAATGATGATGATGATGAACATTATTTGTACTTATTCAAAACGATTAAATACAACCGCATCAAATATTATTATTGAATCAGTTATTATTTTTCGCAAATTAAATAAGAGCCTAAATACTGAATTCCGAAAGTAAATAACAAAATGAACGAATTCTAGAACAGATGTCTTTTTAAGGGACCAAAAAGATAGAGCATCCCTGGTGGGGATCGAACCCACGACCTTTGGATTAGAAGTCCAACGCGCTATCCTCTGCGCCACAGGGACTATTGAACTACTGCGAAAATAACCCTATGATGTTAGTGTTTGACGTCATAACACACACATTGCATGGTTGATTATTGATTTTAATTAACTTTTGCTTTCTTTCAAGCGTTTCAGGTACTTTACCTTTATAGAAGTATACATAGAGCAGATATACCGATAAAAAAAATACGTGCAACAGAAAAGCGTCCTTTTTACTAAAGTATCGCGCTTCGCCCACCCTGAGACATAACGGGTGAAAAGTATCATGTGTCATCGCACCTCGCGACCCTGAAACATGACTCATAAACATGTGACATGATTAAAAAATCAGTTACCTGTCCCATAGCCCTCTTCTCTTCCTCGAGTACTGCTTGATCCTCACTCAGAACCACATCATCATCAACCTTATCAGGATCATTGTCATCCTTCACAAACGACAGCTTAATCTCATGATCAATCAATTCTTCGTTCGTCTTTAGATTAACCGATTGTAATTCTTCCAGTCTCGATTTGATCTCCTTCAAGTAATCCACGACGCTCGTTTTCTGAAGTTCATCGTCCGATTTATCAGTCATGTTAAGATTGTCTATAGTCTGGTTGCATTGTTCTGTGAGCTCGTTGAGTTTACGTTCGATTTTGTCCTTCGCTGCTTCCGCTAAGAGTGCTTTTTCGCATAGATTCGTGTTCTCGATTAGCATGTTCCCGAGGTGTTCCGTCACTTGTTTGTGCTTCTTGAGGAGTTCCGAGTATTTCGTGCGTTCCTTTTCAAGTTCTTCCTGGAGCTGTTCGTTGTTTTGCTCGCTGATCGACGGCAGTTTGCCGATCATTTGGAGGCGTAGTTCGTTGACTAGGTTGTTAAGCCTGGAGAATGTATAATACAAGGTTTAAGTACATTAATAATATAACAGTCAACTGTCACATACAAGATCAAGGAATATAATAGAATACAGGAATATAATTATTCATATTTTAAGTGCGCCAATGTATACCTTTCAACGGGAACATATTCTATTATTATTTCACTTTTATTGATATCTCAGGCCTGTGCCTTCGACAGGCATTAAATGGGCCTGAGCCAATGCTAAGAGACTTTTTTGTATGTATTAAAAAAACAGCAGATGACTTGCAGTCCACTAAACGGGAACCCATAAGTGCCGCCAATGATAGGCAGCGCTGGGGTTTACGTTGGTGTGAACGGCTAGAGGGTGTCGAGAGGTTATTATTATTATGAATAATAATAATAATACATTTTCCAAAACACACAGCGGAAGACGCAGTATAGGAAGGCCACAACCGATGATCCGGTGATATCGTAAAGGGAACTCGATTGATGGAAATAGGTCAAGATCATTCCTCATAGCGCTCTTTGGGGGACGCCTTTGTCTAGTATTTTCTTCTACAAGCTATTGTAGAATTATGATGATGATTTTAAAATAAATCTAAAACAATTTTCGTTTAACGATTTTGTCAATTTTCGATGAAAATGTGTAAAAAAACTGGATGTGCTGTTAAGTTTGTTTAAGCTACTGTTTTCCTAAAGCTATGACTTAACTTTTTTGATAACTTTTAACAATATAGAAAAAAGGTTACCATGAACTTATTAGTTACCACAAAAAATAAGACAATATTATTTGTGAAGTACTAACTTGTAATAACAAGAAAACTCACGCCCCGAGTTAGTTTTTCGGTTTTTAATCATCCTAAAAATTCTGGATCTGGGCAGGGTTTTTCATGTTGTGCTTAATAAATTTTGTTCGTTTTTAACTAGTTTAAAACTCTAGGATGACCATTAGAGGATATACTGGTTTAGTCGCGGAGGAACTTACTATAGGTAAAATTCTCATAGTGATCCTGGTGATTTAAATTAATAAATGAACTTTGACTTATAAGACTAATATCAGGGCGCTCTATCCTGCGCAATCGTCTGGTACATACCTGACGATCTCAGCGGCCTTCGCGTCTTGGTTTATGATGGGCTTGTTGCGTATCCGACGCGCGCGATCCGCATACCGCAGCGTGGACACCGTCTCGTCCAGGTTGTAGTCGGCGGGACTCACACAGGCGACCATCATTGTAAGGGAATTGCCTCCTAGACTGTCTGTAATTAAATAATTATATAAATAATGCTGAACATTTTTCATCTAGCCCCAAAGTAAGCAGAGCTTGTGTTATGGGAACTCTATGACTGATATACTACTTAAATACATACATTGTAAATATATACATATTAACCTCTCAGACCCGAGACAAACATCTGCAGTTCATACAAACATTTGTCCCGCGGCGGGAATCGAACCCGCAACCTTCTGCGTCTCAGGCGGGCCTTCGCCCACTACGCCACTGACTACGTCTGTAACTAAAGGGATAAGCCATATCTATACTAATAATAAATCTGAAGAGTTTGTTGTTTTTTTGTTTGAACGCGCTAATCTCTGGAACTACCAGTCAGATTTGAAAAAAATATGTTTCCATTTGACAGCTCAATTCTAGAGGAATGTTATAGGCTATTTAACATCACGCGACGACCCTTAGAATACGAGCAAAAAGAACACTAAGCGAAAACAAAGTCCGGACGATGCGACGTCGTAGGTCGGGGCCGCGGGCGGCCGTGGCTCAGCTAGTCTTAGATAAAAGGTAACAGTAAACAAACAATAGCATATGTATGGATCCTGTCGTGGGTAAACATGGTAAAGCATTAGTCTCGCACTGTGGCTCGAGGTTCGTTACCTATCCCACGAGTCCTCGCCGCGTTCAACACTCTTGTTTGTCTCAAATCCTGAGTTTGATGTGTTTGCAGATAAATGGTGAAAATTTAAGTTATTGTGTTAGTTTCTGTTAGCGTGACGTACCTATATATATATACTTCTATTATAAACGCGATATTTTGTGACGATGGATATTTGTTACTCCTTCACGCAAAAACTATTGAACGTATTTTGATGAAACTTTGCAGTAATATATATACAACACATAGGCTACTTTTTATCCGGGTCCCGGAAATAGGCTAGTATATATATATGTGTTTAATTTATATTCACTGAATTTATAACTGTAATAATATGAATATCTTAACTAATTTCATGTAATTTTTTGTTTTTTTTATTGTATGTTAATTGAATGACATTATTGTAATTACCTTTGACCTATCCAGCTTTAATGATTTAAACTGGTTTTAATCATTGTAACAGTAATAAAATAAGTATCAAATATTAAAAAAAAACTCAAATTGTAGCAGTAGCCTACATGCGGAAGTTGTTGCGGTATTGTATTGATGCGTAATTTAAACTATAAATATAATCACCTTAGTGAGTAAATTCATTCAAAAAAAAAAGTTTCTTAAGTACATCTCAGAGCTCTTAAACCTCCGTCGAGCCTACATTGCATTGAATTCATAGAACTCACCCTGAAGAAGCCTAGTCAGTTTGCTATCCCTGTAACTAATAAAGCTTCTGTTGGTTCCATCTCCCAGCGCCGATATAACGTTCCCCAAAGCCAGTAGACCCTGGTTTATTTTCACACCCTCTCTGAGACGCTCGCCGCTGGCTTTCGTCTTCTTGATGCGCTCCGAACCTGCTAGATCCACCAGATGGAACTTTGATGTTGTGGCTTGGTTCCTGTAATATACAACATTATGTTCCTTAATGCATCATAGGTTAAGATTTATGGTATTAGGTGTTTGTCCTAGTGTGTAGGTAAGTACCTGGCTAGGTAGGTCAGAGATGTCCGGAACAATAAAATACCAACGTACACCGAAACACTGAGTTTATTACACCACAAAAACACCACAGTATATTGAAGGAGCAGAAAGCAGAAAGTCAGTGATAAATAGAGAGTACAGAAGAAGAGAAAATATAGAAATAACAAGCACACAAACAAGCAAACATAAGATATCTCGCGAAAGTAAATTAACGCGGGCTCCGCGACGAATGGTAGGTCGAGACTGCTTTTGCGAGCCGCGGCGCGTGAGCTTAGCGCTTGAGACCGACCGGTGCCGGCACAGCGTATCTAATAGTTAGTACCGTAGCTCAGTAACCAGTTCACGTTTCCATTAGACTAGGTACGGGCGAACGGGCGCATCATCATTTGTAAGTAGGTATGCTAAATATTTTATACGATAGGTAGGTACATAGATAGATATTATTTATGATGATATATTATTAATGAAAGTACTTATGTGTATGTGTATTTATCTGAATATATATTTATGTATTGTATAAAATAGATAAATATTTATATACTTATAAATAATAATAAAAAGTAGTAGGTTCACCACAGATTGATGACCTCTATGGCACAACGGGCCAGTAAAGCCATCTAAGACAGAAGAGGTTCGGGTTTGACTTCATGCCTGGTTCAATACAGTGGAACTTTATTATTTGTCTATTCTTTAATGTACACACATAGAATACACAATAAAAACTTACACATAGGGCATGTACAAATTGTACAAAGGCAAGCTAAGTCTAACAAGAGTTTTCTTCCAGCAAACCTTTGAGGATAGGAACTTGACTTGTTTGTCCCATTTGCACATTTTCAAAGACTATAACCAAAATGTCACTGATTATAATGATATTATGCCACTCTCTTTAACCGCTTGGTTCAGAGCAGTAGAGTAAATTTAGTCCAGTTTATCCCCTCAAGGATAAACTGACCATATTGTCCTGTTTGCCCCCTTAAGGGGACGAACCGTAATATTTCTGATTTTTATAGGTTTATGCTTACTTGTCTGTGCGACTCTCCTTGGCGATGATTATTGTGAAGACGGCATGACTTCGACTTGAAGCTTGGTTCATAGCAGTGGAGCCTGTAACGCGGCCCGACGACCCACGTTCCAATACCATCATTGTTTCCATCGTTGAGGTGACAGCAAGCTCAGTAATACCTGAAATATATTAAAACAAATTTTGGACGCCAATTTGTGTTGCTGCATGTCTAATGTTATATGGAGACACATTACAAATGGTAGTGACCAAGAAAGAATGGGTCACTTCACAAACAAACCTGGTAAAATGACTCCCTTGTTGATATCCTCCCTGATCTCAATGATACTGTACCCCCTCTCCTTTCCCGACAGCAGGTCGTAGCATTGCTCCTGATACAGCTCCATGAATGACACATTAACTTTGAAGATGAACTGATCCTCGTGAGTGTCTATGAAGTCAAATATGTCAGCCACTGCTTGAGGGATTACACCTGGAATCAATCATAGTTTTATGGCCCCAATGTTAAAACAGTTTCGTATCTTTTCCTTAAAAAAAAATATTGTTGTACCACAAAATAGTAAATAATACTAACATACTAATTGCTCATATTTTGACTATATTGAGCTTAGTTGCCATGCTAATTAGAATAGAACATGATTTATTTGCCACACAACAATGCACAGAAAAGGCAAGAGAGTTAACAAATAAAATAAAAAAAAAACAATAACAGTATTAAAAAAGTATTAAATTTAGAAAAATCGGTTTTATCTACTGCCTTTTCTTCCGCAACCAAGCCAGGAAAGAAAGGCAAGAAAACAAGACTGGTTATTCTTTTTAATGATCCTTTTACAAAACAATGAGTTGGAGCATTTATCAACCCCAAGAGTTTTTATCATCTCAGATATTTTATAGTATGCCTTTTTATAAAGTTGTTTTTTAATAAAGTTTTTAAATTTGTTAATTGACAATTTTATATCTCTTGGGAGTTTGTTATAAAAGCATACACCTTGTCCTTGAAACGACTTACTAACTTTATGGAGTCTACAAGTGGCAACAGCGAGTCTATCTTTATTTCTGGTATTAACATTGTGGTTAACGCTTTTTTTCTTAAACAAATTAATATTTTCGTGAACATACATCAGATTTTCATAGATGTATTGACAAGGAAATGTCAGCACAAAAATGGTATTTAAATCTGCAGCATTCCCCCACAGCAGTATACCGTACGACCTAATACTGTGGAAGTAGCTGAAGTAAAGTAGCTGTGTCTATGTCTGTATAAAGACAGATCTTTTTGACTGTGTATGCTGCAGAACTAAGTCTCTTCGCTAACTTATCAATGTGAGGGCCCCATTGAAGCTTATTATCTAGGGTGATACCTAAGAATATGGTGGTGTCCACAAGAGACAACTCTTCATCTTTGATTTTGATATTTGCTTTAACTTGTGTAACATTAGGTAGTATCAATCTAATACACTTTGTTTTCTTTTCATTTAGTAGTAGATTGTTTACATTGAACCATTTTACAACCTTAGATATTGCATTGTTTACATGGTCAAAATCGGCATCGCTTTCATTTGAATAAAAGTGATGTGTCATCTGCAAACAATACAACCTCATGATCGTCCCTCACAAGATGGGGTAGATCATTAATGTATTCTAAGAATAAAAATGGTCCAAGAATTGATCCCTGCAGTACACCCATAATAACCAGAGACCCCAGAGAATGCTTTCCATTCAACTCTTTGTACTCTGTCACTTAAATAGGAAGTGAAAAAGTCTAGAGCAACACCCCTTTCACACTACACCCCACACTGGTCTTTGAACATGGCCAGCTCAAGTGCAGTGATTTGATTTCTATTTATATGAGCTGTAGACCGTAACTGTTGGTATATTTAAAGTTATTTAAATAGTAACTTACCTAGTTTGGTGGAATCTCCATCAGACCCTGAATAGTTTGTACCCATGGTATAGGTTTTCCCAGACCCAGTCTGGCCGTAAGCTAATATTGTGACATTATAACCTGGAATAAGAGATTGTGGCCACCATTATTTTATTTTTTTATTAATGATGCTGAATTTTATCTTTATTTACAGAATCAATAATTCAACCATTTAAAAACCAAAATATACATACCTTGAAACAGTCTCCCAATAAGACCCTTAACAGCCGTGTCATAGAACTCCTGCTGGTTGATATGTTGCGGGAACACATGGTTGTAAGTAAATGCTAGGTCTTTTATCTGCACCTGTGGCTGCCCTGCCACCACATCAATGCATTCATCACATCCACGATCAGTCTCATTCTGCATCAACGGCCTAATCCTAAGAGCCACTTGAACCGTGTCTATTGTAGCCTTATTTTCCAATTCAACCATCTTGGTGTTTTATAAATACATACACCACTTCTAGCCCTTAAATTACTAAAAATAAAGCCTATTTCATATTCCTTTTTCTGATTTTTCTGTCCAAAGATCAGGGATGTGGACAGTTGTCAATTTATATTTTTCTTCACAAACGACATTCAAAGTTTGGGATGTCGTTTGATAAAAAGGTCTGGAATGAAAGAGGTGAGTATCTATTATAAATATTATAATTCACTTCATTCGAAACTTACTAAGAAACAACGATGAAAGTTACAAGGCGAGGAGGGAAAGGGTAACGAAGGAATGAAACCAATACCAAGTAAGTTTATCCTACTGAATACTCACATTTTGTAAGTCTTTGAAATTAATAATGTTCTCTGTAACTGTTGAAGTAGGTTTTACTTTTTGTAACACACCTAACAAATCTTCATAAAAATATTCCAAATGCAACAGTTAAATTCAATCAACACAACAACCACAAAACTTTCAAATCCCAACGGCGCGCTCGCGCTCGCTTTGGATGGTTTGGTTTGTTTTAGGGATGCCCGATCTGAATATAATTTCTTGAAGATCGATTCTCGGCAATACGATCTACCGATTTTTTTAATCGATTTAGCAGGGTGCGATTTTCACTCTGATCGAATCGTATGCCCAGAATATGGTATGAAAAAATCGTATCATTAAAAAGTTTATGTGCAACCGAAACCGAAACTTCGGGCGAAACGATAGTACCTACCTATAATGTTTGCAAACACTGGCATTTTGGTGGGGACAGATATCTACAACATAGTAAGATTACCTACCTACTTTTATTGAAATTTGTTTCGAGTTTCAAAGACTGCCTCGAGCCGAGCATTATTTATTGTGTATGAAATATGAAGGTAAGTAATCATATTTTGTTTATTTTATCGCCAGATATGTTGGTGTTTTTAAAGTTGTTGTCATTTTATTATTTATATAAATACGATACGAAATATTCTATTTTGTAAGCGTTAATTGAAATTAGTTAATTTTTAATATGGCCCTGCCAATAAAATCAAACGTTTGGACATTTTTTACTAAATGTTAAAAGGGTGGACAATGTAAATTGTGTAACAGGCCGGACTTAGCTTAAAGTATTTGAGAATTGTTGCAATATCTGTCCCTTCAGAACGACTGTTTTCTATATCTGTAAATACATTGACTGATAACCGTAATATGATAGATCCAGTGTCTCTGTCCAAAATTATTATATTTGAAAAGTTTAAATGCAGATAGTTGGAATCTGTAGCCTAAATTAAGCTAGTTAAATTACATTAAAACAAATAATTTTGCATGCATACTGTGCCTTTTAATTATTTTGATAAAATTACGATACGATCCTTCGAAATCGAATGAGATCGATGCAATACCTTACGATTCAGATCGTGGGTCGATTCACGAGGTTACGATCCAAAAGATCGGGCATCCATAATTTGTTAGTTGGTGCGGTGGCGGTTAGTTAAGGGCTGAAAGTGAGGACAGCGCGATTATAAAACTTTCGGAAAATCATCCGAAAAAATACCTGTGTGTGTTTATGTCAAAATTTCTAGACATTTCTGGCAGGGTGCCTTGGAAAGACATTAGATACGAGGCTTGCGATCCATCCTTATTTAACCCAGCAAACATTTTGAATTAGATTTGTGTCTCTGGCAGCCCGTTTTGTTTTTTTTATTTTGCCTACCCAAGCTATAGTCATAGGACCATACCGCCTCGTCTTCCGTAACTTTATTTTCATTCGTCAGCTGGTTTGCTCTCTCTGAGTAGGTAATCAACTTTTTAATAATAACGTCTCAGAATCAGGCACACAGACTTACTAGACAAAATAAAAAGAAAATTCCTCACAAAAAAAAAATGAAACCTTATTATATTAGGTGAAATGAGGTGAAGCAGTTGGCAAAGGCCTGCCTGAGACTCATAAGGTTGTGGGTTCGATTCCCCCGCGGGTCAAATGTTTTTATGATCTGCTAATATTGGTCTCGGGTGTGGGTGTTTTCCCATTCATACTAAATGTAGTATAGATGAGCTCTCCTATAGACTACATTTAGTTAGTACACAATGTTAAAAATAATAAGTATATTGGATTTGCCACTGGGCTTATTCCATCCATATTAGTCTAGTACAATATGAACAATACACCAAACTCTAGCTCAATGCCTAGAAGGCAGATTGAACGGAACAAAGATGAATTAAAAAAAATAAAGAGTGTCACTATTTTTTTCAAGTCCGTGGGGGGATAAACAGGCAATGGGATTAATACCCTATAGATAACCACGGGGGAAACTATCCAGACAAGCATTGACTTGACTTCTGAAGTAAAGTTGTTAATGTCAAATTTGTCAAAGTTTTATTTTTCTGTTCCAAAAAACGAGCGAAAACTTTATTGTAAAATAGTTTTAATGTGTTGATAAAAATACAGTAAGGAATACGAATCAAACGTAAAACTTAAAGACATAAACATAACGTTAAAGTCAGAAGTTTTCGTGGTCTACGACGCTTCCTGGACCTAGTGGTATTGCTGAATTTGCGTTGCTATGTTGGTTTGCATTACTTAGAAATGTTTGTATTTTGGTAGCATGGCACCTCGAACGAGAAATACGAAAGTTTTGAAAGAAAATATTGATGTTGTAAAGAAAACCAAGGTAAAAAGTGATGGAAAAATAGCGAAACCACCGAGGAAGGCCTTGGTGGACAAAACCAACTCGCTTTCTGACGACAATGCTTCAATTGATGTCCCAACCAAAACTGCTTTGAAAAATAAGGCGGCAAAGAGCAAGAATGCTGTAAGAACACGTCGGGAAAGACGGCTTCCGACTCGTTACGTAGAGAACCATATTCTAAATAGCCTGTCTAACAGCAAAGATACAGTGGGAAATCAGGTCTATGAAATTTCTATTACTGGTGCACCACCCACAATACCTCCATCTAGAGGTGAAAAATCCAAGCAGGCTTCATTTCATAATGAAGTTAAGCTAACTGCAAACAGACCAAAAAGAAATTGCCGCTTGCAATTGGTTAAAGAGCCTCCTAATAATGAAAGGCCCAAAACTGTGAGTAAACAAAATCTTAGCATAACATCTTCACCATTCAAAACATCTTCCCAAAGCTTTGACAGCAGTCTGGTTTTTAACAGACCCAAAAGAATATGCAGATTACCATCCAAGTTTGAAGATCATTCCGTTAGTCCAAACAAGTTTATACCGGTCCAGCCATGCTATGCCAGCACCCCCATAGTTCAAAAGAATGCTAAAACTCAGGTAAATGCAACAAAACCGTTGCCAGAAAAAAGGCTGACCAGAAAAAATAAGGGAATTGTGAACCAAAACACCAAAAGTCAGCATGACTCTACTAAGACACGGATGAAACCTGCAGATGTATCAAGTAATTCTAAAGATAAAACCAGTCCTGATACAAACAACAATGCTAAAGCTAAAAGAACATTACCAAAGAGAGTCATCAGTACAAAATCACCCAAAAAGACAGCCAGCCCTGAGAAAAATACAAAAACTAATTTCACTAAAAGGCTGCTCGACAATAACTTATCATTCAGAGTCTTTGAGGATAGGAACTCCCAGGCTAAAGATCAAGATGTTTACGAGTTCACCTATGATCCCAATGAGGAACCACCTCCGAAGAAAAAGAGGGCAGTCAAGAAGAGGCCACCAAAACCTAAAACAGCAGTCATGAAAAATAATTATGACAAAAATGTGCAGAAAGCTTTAGAATCTTTGAAAAGTAAGATGAAACCTTCGCAAAGACAAAATATACAGCCTCAGGCACAAGCGCAAACAAAGACTCAAAGTACACAATCCCAAAAACAGACTGGTATTGCGCAACCACTAACTGTACCAATCAGTAAAAATACTACAAAGAAAATAAAAATAATTGAAGACGTAATTCTAAAACCAGTCACTGAAAACAAATCTCTGAACTATACCCCAGCACTTCCAGTGAATGAGTCAGCCAAATCAATCCACATGTCAAACTATGCTTCCATTCACATAGAGGACATTGCTGCTGATTTTGAGACTGACAATAATGACATGAACTACTCGCCAGTAAATTCCCCATATCCTCCAAAAACCCCTGAAATTCTTGAAAGACCTATGCAAGTAAATAACCATATTGCTGTGAACAACAACGACCCTCTAAACCTACAAGGGGAAGTGAGCTTCTTTAACGAACAGCCAGTAGCAAGCAGCAGTATGAATTTATCTACCCATCACCCCCATGCCAGTCCATGGAGAGTAGATTTCAGTAACTTACCCATCAGATGGCAATCAAACACATATGTCAAACCAAACATGACACCGGCTGTGGATAGTTCTTTCATAACTTCTGAAGAGATCAGTAAAAAGAAACATGTTTACACCAATATGGTTGCTGATGAACCCTTTCCAGAAATTGATGATCCTCGTAGTCTGAAGCAGACAAGCATAATATCATTCATGCGAGAAGTAGCAGAAAAGAGCTTGAAAAAGAAAAGAGGCCGGTCCATATCACCAAAAAAAGTTAACTCCTTGTTTGAGGATTTCAACAATACATCCTATGAAAATAAGACACCTAAAAAGGTCAGAAAAGAAAAGGTTCTAGCTACTCCTAATGCTTCTAATGATAGCAATGATAAATCATGTGAGAAAGATTCCAATCATAATGAACATCATGAAAACTCAGGCGAAAACCACAATGAAAACGCTCCTGAAACCACAAAACAAAGAGACAAATCACAGATTCAAAAGTCCAAAAAAGACAATGATGGCACTTTCTTTGGCTTTGATGAAAGCGAGGATTGTGATCAAGAAAATGTATCCCCAGTCAAAGTGCGATCCACCAAAGCCCAGGGATTAAGGCATAAATCTAGAGCTGTACTCAAAGAGATCAATACTTTGACTGGTCCATCTAGAGCTGTTCTGCCTGTCACAGCAAAGTCCAAATTGGCTAGCTCAGAAGTGGTGGAAAAGCTTTATAACCAGTTAAAATCAGCTGAAGATGCCCCACAGTTTCCTGTAAAAGAGAGAGTAGTTTATGACACTGCAGCTACTAATGAGCCTTTGAGTGATGATGATGAGCAGTCTGTGCATCTGTTTGAAGATATTGAAGTGGTTCATCATGTGAAGGTAATCTTTGTTTTAGAGTATAGAGTATTTCCTGTCAGACTTATATGATTATTACCCAACTAAAAATTATCTTTCTAAACTTTTTACAAATTGTACTCATGAATACTGGCTTGTGTGACGTCATAGTTTTGTTACAGTTATGATATACTTTAACAAAACAGTTTTTGTTCATTTGACATGTTCAAAACCATAAAGAAGATGTTGTGAGGAATCCGGCATGCCCTAGAACCAAAAGTATATGCATGTGGCATTGATTAGTGCTCAAATAAAACCCGTTTTACGCCACGGTGCATTCGTCTGTCATGTAAAATTACTAACTAACATGGTCATTTGCCGAAAATAATATGAGTAAAAACAAAATTGTTCACAAACAAAGACTAATTATAAATTATGTTAAGTCTCAATCAATATACCTGTTCCAAAATTCGTCCATATTGGTTTAGCCACTATGGAGTTCCTTTGGAACAAAAATTGCTAAAAAGCTATTATTAGCAATTGGATATGGTATTTTGTTTTATAATTTTTTTATTATTATTTTCCACAGCCACATCGAAAGAGTTATGGTAAAGCCAAGAAAGTGACATTCCAGCAGGGTTCCAAATCAGACTGTGACATGCAATCTCAAATGGAAGCCAGGTCAAGCGATGAAGATGATCTTGACCTAACATTCCAGATGCCAAATGTCAAACAGAAGATCACGAAAAAGAAGAAACCTAAGAAGCTGTTATCTAAGAAAGAGGTATGTTACCAAATAAATTTCTACTGTATAGCAAAATGTATATCTTCAAATTTTTGGTTCAATCTAAGAAATGTAGAAAACTTTCGCGACCTGTTAACATAATTATAAGGTTTGTACGGAAAAATAGGTCCCCATCTTAGGACTTTAGATATAATGGTTATTTGTCTTAGGATAGGTTTGCACCAAAACCTAGGTAGGTCAGGTGCGGCGCTGGTTTTCTGGCGGGGTCTTAATGATGACAAGAAGATCGACGAACAATCGGGTGCAGAAATAATAATGATATACATAAAATATAATTAAGTTAGTAACTAATTATTTTAGGAAAACCATCGGCCCTTAAAAAAAAAATGACTAAACTAGCAGCTATGGGGCCCTTTAGAGTTCTCCAGAGGTCATATTATTTCGTAGAGGTCATATTATATTTATAATAAATTAATAGATAACATAATAACAAAAACATTCGAAAACGCAAATATTTTGCATTTTGTAGCAAATTACATTGTCTGTGGCTCATTTTATTTTGACTCTGCGTCTTGGAATCCCGTGATCAACAAATGTTCGCGTCGCGATCCGATTTTGCAGTGCGGTATTACGGCTAGTGTAGTGTGTTGGTAATGTGTACAGGGACTTTTCTAAATTTGAAGATGAAATGAGGGTAGTTGCGTCTCAAGCCATTATTTTTTGACGATAGCCCCGTATACTCTTCACGTAACCACGGCTGTTGCAACACAGTTGAAAAATCGGGAAAATAATAAAAAAGTTAAACGCGATAAAGACCCGTAAAAACTTATAATTATACCACTGATACATGGTCTATATTTGTAATTAAAGTCCATATGTTTTTAGAAACCCCATGGTGATAAAAGAACCATTGTGTTTCAACCAACCAGTGTATCGTTTCATCATGTCATTTTGTCTGTTTGTCCGTCCGTACGTGTGTCACACTACGATTTCTTCCTGACTAAAAAGCGTACCGAGATAAAAGTTGTACAAAATGTGTTTTCTAAACCAAACGACCTCGGTGGATCTGCGGGCGGGTAGCCTACTGAAACGCAAGAGGTGTAGGCTCGGTTCCCGCTGCGGTTCAATTTAAAGAAAGTCTTTATTTGAGCATTTTTTTTAACAATTCATTTCAAGCTTAGTCTAATTACTTAAATTAACCAACACCATAATAATTTGTATGTTCTTCATATATTTTGTTCCGGATCCAGGTGTTGGTACCATGATACTCATAGTTCCTGATACCCAGGACTCAGGGTATCCTATTGCGGGGTCATAACTATGCATGACTGTTACTGTAGTTTTTATTAAGATTGTTATTTCGATGTTAGTTTGTTTTAAGAGTCACTTATCTACGCGCTAGTGGTACCTTTGGTATTGCAAACGTCCATAGGTTACGGTAACCGCTTACAAACAGGCGCGCCGTATGCTTGTTTGCCACTTAAGTTGTGTTAAAAAAACACTTCATATTTTCAGGAGAAAGAGGTTGAAGAATGGGCAGCTGGCTTCAACTCAATGTGCGAAGATATTGATGAGTTTCCGTTAGTGGTTGAATAAGTACCAATTGAAGCGGCCGACTACCGACAAGGGGAAGCAACCCCTTGAGGAAACCTACGTCATGTACGATCAGGACCGGCCGCACATGCGATTTGGGCATCGCGACTCGTCGCCTGTGTAGCGAAGCGTTCTGCCTCTTTGTTTTCTGGTTTTTCTCTCGGACGACGTCACTTTGGCCCCTAGCAACTGGCCTATGCAGCCGCAATGTACTGTGGCATGTCGCCTAGCTAGACGCCTGCACTGCGGCCGCCTAAGCCACCTAGACGCCTAGCTACGAAGCTGTCGTGCGGCCGCCATGTACTGTGGCATGTCGCATAGCTAGACGCCTGCACTGCGGCCGCCTAAGCCACCTAGACGCCTAGCTACGAAGCTGTCGTGCGGCCGCCATGTACTGTGGCATGTCGCATAGCTAGACGCCTGCACTGCGGCCGCCTAAGCCACCTAGACGCCTAGCTACGAAGCTGTCGTGCGGCCGCCATGTACTGTGGCATGTCGCATAGCTAGACGCCTGCACTGCGGCCGCCGAAGCCACCTAGACGCCTAGCTACGAAGCTGTCGTGCGGCCGCCATGTACTGTGGCATGTCGCATAGCTAGACGCCTGCACTGCGGCCGCCTAACCCACCTAGACGCCTAGCTACGAAGCTGTCGTGCGGCCGCCATGTACTGTGGCATGTCGCATAGCTAGACGCCTGCACTGCGGCCGCCTAACCCACCTAGACGCCTAGCTACGAAGCTGTCGTGCGGCCGCCATGTACTGTGGCATGTCGCATAGCTAGACGCCTGCACTGCGGCCGCCTAAGCCACCTAGACGCCTAGCTACGAAGCTGTCGTGCGGCCGCCATGTACTGTGGCATGTCGCATAGCTAGACGCCTGCACTGCGGCCGCCTAAGCCACCTAGACGCCTAGCTACGAAGCTGTCGTGCGGCCGCCATGTACTGTGGCATGTCGCCTAGCTAGACGCCGGCACTGCGGCCGCCTAACCCACCTAGACGCCTAGCTACGAAGCTGTCGTGCGGCCGCCATGTACTGTGGCATGTCACCTAGCTAGACGCCGGCACTGCGGCCGCCTAACCCACCTAGACGCCTAGCTACGAAGCTGTCGTGTGGCCGCCATGTACTGTGGCATGTCGCCTAGCTAGACGCCGGCACTGCGGCCGCCTAACCCACCTAGACGCCTAGCTACGAAGCTGTCGTGCGGCCGCCATGTACTGTGGCATGTCGCCTAGCTAGACGCCGGCACTGAGGCCGCCTAAGCCACCTAGACGCCTAGCTACGAAGCTGTCGTGCGGCCGCCATGTACTGTGGCATGTCGCCTAGCTAGACGCCGGCACTGCGGCCACCTAAGCCACCTAGACGCCTAGCTACGAAGCTGTCGTGCGGCCGCCATGTACTGTGGCATGTCGCCTAGCTAGACGCTTGCACTGCGGCCGCCTAAGTCACCTACACGCCTAGCTGCCAAGCCGTCTGCAGCGCGGCCACATGTATTGTTTTGCTGCATAGCAACGGTAGCAATGTTGCAGTTAATACTGACTTATATTATAATGGTTGTTTTACATTTTGTGCCAGCATTACAACACTCTGTATAAGGCATTAACCTCTCGTATGCCGGAACGTGGAACCGCGCAATACCTTTTAACTGCCGGAACGTACATCCGCGCTGAACCGACTCCTCTCGATTTTTTGCAATTTTCAACTAAATTACAGTACAGATAAGGTAACAAATTAAAGAAAGGCATTGCTATTGAGTGAAGTTATGTTCTCAACTCAATCAAACCATTCAGTCTCGTTCCAAATTCGCGGAAAAAGTGTTTGAATCATTCGTCGTTACTCGTGTTCGAAGGTGTACGTGACCGATACGAAAATTAAGTTTTTGGCTGATTTTTCCAGAAAAGGTAAGTTAAACTTTGTGTTTATTTATGTGTTTCGATATCATAAAAGTATTGAATAAAAATATTATGACTGGGTGCTTAAAAACACCTGATAAATCGACGTAATCTTAGGGACTGGCCGTTAGTCGCAACAAGTGTAAATTTGAATTACTTGTATCTTAGTATAATTATTTTAGTACATACGAGTATTATGTTATTTTGAAGTTCATTTTATACAGAAATCAATGAAATATAAATATCAACATCGAAATGTACTATTTCGTCTAAATTCTAGTTGAGACTTATTCATACCGATTTGAGCGCGGATCCGCGTTCCGGCTTTTTGAAAGTTCTGATACAGGATGTGGTAAAATAGATTGACGCCTAGTATTAGAACAAAGTGCATTGATTTGGAACACGTCTTTTTTGTTTCATACGTAAGTGCCCATGTAAAACTAATTTAGGTAAGTACTTATTTATTATGGTTTTCAATTTGTTTAAATGGGAATCGAGTCGGCGCTACACTTTGTTTTTATATCCTCTAGTACATATACTTTTCTATAGGTACCTACACATTTTTTTATTTGTTAAAGGTTATAAGCAAGCAATGGTGGTTATCTTAAATGTTGATAATTATCTCAACAGAGAAGACTACCGTTTATGCATTTATGATTTGAAATGGCCATGGAAGGAGACTCACTTCGTGAAAATGAATGTATGTGCCGTGTGTCGCTTGCCTACCCATCCAAAGCTGAAGCCTCATTTTTTCCGTCGCACTGACATAAATAATACTTTTAAAGTGCTTTTTAATACTAAACTTTATTGTAGTTTCATTAAAATCCATTCAGTAATTTTTACGTAAAAGAGTAACAAACATCCATACATCCATCCATACATCTTCACAAACTTTCGCGTTTATAATATTTATTATGAGAAGATGAGATGGAAACCTACAAATATATAATCTATAACCTTTTTATTATAAAATTTGTAATTATATAAATTTTGTTTTTTGAACCCTCCTGTATACAAATGAACAGGTCTATGCCGGAACGCGGATCCGCGCTTAGAAATCCTAAAAAAATGTACTCTAAAGAAACTTATATTTTTTTAAAATATTTCACAAGGAGTAGCTGTTTTACAGTGTAATTACTTACACAATATAACAAAGAATATAATAAAACACGAAAAAGTGAAAATACACATTTTTTTAATATCTATTATCTGTGTTTTACTAGAGTATGTTTTTATTTCCTCCTCTTAGGAAATAATGAGTTATAATAAATTTATTATCCATGCTATTCTAGTAAATGATGCATCTATCAAAACTAGCATTCATGGGCTTTTTCAAACAAAAATCAGATTAACGACACGTTTTCTTTTCATAAAGATATTTGATGTCAAAGTAAATGTTGCGCGAACGCGTGAACACTCAATATTTCCCGGCACACTACGGTACCGTCACTGTTCGAGTCGCGGCATACGAGAGGTTAAATGTGAATTCGTTTCAATCCATAGTTGTGTACTACACTTCTGCCCTGAATTTTTGAATCATGACATGTGTATAATATTGAGATATACGTCAAAAATAAATCGTGTGTATGTACATATTATATCGGAATTCTATTTTATTTAGCTGTGATTAATGTGTTTTAGTTATTTATTTTAACATTCATGGCTCTTTTTATATTATAGAAGAATTTCTTCGGAATTTCTCCTTCTACTTTGAATTGTATAAACTGTCAATAATAACAGATTTTATTTAGTTTTAGAGTTTTCGTGGAAATCTAGCTTGTCGTACTTTTGGGCTTCCCTTCCTCTAAATCTTTCCAGGAATTCAATCAACAGATTATTATAGACCGGGAGTTCATAGTCGTTTAGTATATAGATTAGGTGCAGTCAAGAAAAAAAGTGTTAATAAACCTGCTAAGCTGCGCCCGGTTTTTTATTTTCTTTCACTCCATATGTGCGACAATGAACTCCCAGTCTATTACTTACTAATTACCTATATTGTAAGAAAAATAATGGATTAATAAAAAATAAATGAAAATAAGTTCTGTTTATTGGTTTAATAACAATAAAATGTCATTATTACATGCACAGAAATTCACTTTAATAAATATAAAATATATTTATTAAAATATACATTTCTAATGAGATTTCACTTTCATTGCAAAGGAGTCTATAATTTTAAGTTTGTAATTTTATATTGGATTAAGGTTTTAATTTTAATATACTAAACTAATGTCACTAACACTAAGTTTTACTCTTAAATAATGTAGACCGTAACTTAGTTTTATCTTAAATCCTAGATTTTATTGAAACTTTGGTCATAAGAAGCCATTTTGCCAGTGCAAACTTTCGTCGCATAAAACTTAATCATGACAATAATTTTACAATTTAGGGTTAAATAAAACTATTTTAAGTGAATAGTTTTAAGTGGTAGGTACATGATTTGACGTATACTGTAACAAATAGCTTTTATACCTCTCAGTTAATTTTATGGATTTGCATCTATTGAATTAATATATATCTCACAATATTGAAGTTTTAAACTTCATCATCCTCTGGTATTTTGTTAATGAATAACGATTTTATGAATCTGTTGATTTTGGTTTAAAGTAAATTTAGTTAATTTTAAGTAAAGTTGGTCACACTGGATGTACCGTTTCGAATCTAACATCTATTTTTAATAATAATTTTGGGAAATAAATCATAAATGAATATTCAAACACTAGACATTTTCAATTATTTTTTAGGACCGTAAGAACAGCTAGTTTGTAATGTCTTCACAACACAACACTACTTTGACATACAATGCACTTAAATAATGATTAACAAAAGGGAACCAGTAAATATCGCGTCGTCAATGACCAATTGTGACAGGGGTATTTTTTTAGAAGTACGAATAGTATTTATATACGATAGATTGAATTAATAATTTCGTCTGGTTTTCAAGAAAAAGAAGGCGCCAGCCACTGTTCAATGTTGTGATGTCGGTTGGTACCTGCTTGCTAGGGAGCGCCATCTTTGGTTGTTCGCTTGGTATGAGTAGACAGCAGTGTAAAGACACTAATTAGTGAAGCTGAGTTGCAGTAGATGGCGTTAGTTGTCTAAAAATGAAATTATATTGTAGTTTGTTCTTCGATATCTTGTGAGATACCTTCCAAATCCATTAGTATAAAAAAGAGCATTCATTTAGCCTATATATGGTCATTCGAGCCGGATTATGTTGATCTGTCATTTAATTACCGCAAAATCGCTTTGCTTTGTATTGACTGAGCCTACCTACCTACCTATTTTTTTATTTATACTTTCGCACAAACAATTTAGTGCTAGGAGGACTTAATGCTAAAGCATTTTCTGCCAGTCATCCTGGGCGTGCAAAAAGATGGTTTGGCGTGTACAGTAATGAATAGAAATCATTAAATGCCTAATACAATATATATAACATAAAAATAATATTATAGGAAATACAATAATAATATATAAAATATACAAATAAAGTAATTGGTAGTGGGATCAGATGGGGGGTAATATAGGGTTAGTTCACAAAGTATGAACACAAGCTACCTAGACAGTGTTCCCTACATTTTTTTTTGTTTGGTTGGTCGAATAAATAATGTAGTAGGTATGGGCAGGTTTATCTAGAACATAGGTTCACTCTAGCTAAGAGTATAACTACCAGAGAAGCCAGTAATTAAATAACTTCTTCGAAAAATCTATGTGATTCGCGCTAACAACTCGCTTAACAAACACGGGCGGAATAGAATCTTTTATTACCTAATAAATCACAAAACCCAAAACGTTTCACAGAACTCCAAATCTCTCAACTAAACAAACTCGTTCATCTAATTCCATTAGTCCATCCAAACTTCCAAAAGCATAATTAAAATTGAAAAATTAATCCATCCAACAAAGTATCCCACTCGCCCTAATGTGATGGCTGACGATATTAAAATGATTGCTCTTTGGCAAATATGTCGGCCGGCTGAATTATACAGCCATGGCAAATATTACCCTCGCAAACATACGTCCCGGGAGAGCGAGCTAGTTCGCGCACTCAAAATTAAAAGCACACAATGAAAATACTGAAGCGGCGAGCCCCTACTCAGATACCTATGTCGCGAAAAGTAAGTGCCTACTCCAGTCGTCACTCTTAACACTGCGTGGAGTGCTTCCAACCATTGTTGTCAATGAAAACAGTCGCCGAAGTGTTTTTTTGTTTATAGACTCTTCGGTGTTGCCACTTGAAAATAAATAGCCGCGCGTAACGAGCAATATGCCCTAACAAGAGCGGTAACAATGTTTTGTCTTCACAATCGATTCGCATTGTTGCAGCAGCTGAACTTCCGTGACGTAAGCGAATTCGAATGGCTTGATGGGTCATCAATTGTTTGCTCGATCGATTTCATCTCCGTTAATCAGTCCCAGTTTAGGCACTCTGGTAATTGGAATAGTTAGTTTATACAATGTTGTCTCGCGAATTCCAGTTGAACCGTCATCTATAATTGAATACTTGGTATCCAGAATCGACATTATAAATTAACAATTGGACTATTTCATTTAATTAAAGGGTGGTACGCACGCAGCAGGTTGTTCGGGTTGGAAATATTAACCGCAATTCTCGGTCAACATTCACAAAATTGACACGTCAAATATTTGTAACTTTGTCCTGGGACTACATTAGAAGGCAAACAGAATCGTGTCTGGTCCTCCCTTAATTTCCGATGTTTCTACTTGGTCTGATGTCTGTTCTATTTTAGTTTTTACATTGTTGGTGTAAGGATGAGTCTTGCGTGTGTGCCGAGGGGCGA
This sequence comes from Perizoma affinitatum, assembly GCA_961405105.1. NCBI lineage: Eukaryota > Metazoa > Arthropoda > Insecta > Lepidoptera > Geometridae > Perizoma > Perizoma affinitatum. The sequence continues at coordinate 7,499,974 of OY560205.1, read as the reverse complement.
GATAGCCGCTAGTCAAAACAAAATGGCGCTGACTGTGTTTGAATTGGGCCGTATCAGTCGCTAGCGGAGATTCATTTTGTCGTTGCTTAAGACCGTGGTAGAGTCTCCTACATATTGTCTCTGTACACATGGTGAGTGTGTGCCGTGTTGGGCTTGCATTTAAAGCTGGCTACAAATTTGTTGTTTCAGTACAAATACTATGATGATATTGTTTGCCGTTAGACTTTGCGTCCGATCGAGGAGTTTGTTTGGCAGTAGTAGAGCTGTTCAAAGTCAACATTTGTGAATTGATTAAGACGATCACGACTACTGGTTATTTTATTATCACGGCCAGCGCATGTCATGCATGAGTGACTAATTTCTCTGTAGATGTACCATCATTCATTCGTTGTTTGGATGTAAATAATTTCTGCAAACAATAGGTAATCATAGTTTCTGTAAAGCAAACGCTTTATTTATTCAGTTCATGTAATTTCATTTAGCATTGAGGGTACTTGGAAATTATTGGGTTTGTGTCCATAAAATATCTAACTACGGCTCAAGATGTAGTTCACATTATTTTTCTAAATTCCAGATCATACATTACTTTGAGTTTCTAGGTACTTAGTATTTACCTAAGTAGGTATTCATTTGTAGTCTATTTAATATGTTTTTTCTCCTAGTGTCATCTACTTTTTCCTTTTGCTATAAGAAAGATAAATGATATTGAGGTATTATTAATCCTGGAAACATGCGTAATGGACCAATCTGCTTTTGCAACAAAACTGCGTTTGGAAAAATCAAACAAGAACTCAGTTAATTAAGCAAACATGCGCTCACCATCGGATCAACAGCTCAATCTCACCATATTTAGTCTTCAAATTTACCTTTGATTAAAAACCACAAGGTGTAAACACTAACTTTCAAAAGAGGAGCATACTTAACAAATATTATATTGTAAACTTTACATTGCGACGGTAAATATTAAATATCATGTGTACAATACTGTCGCTAGCGTTGGATGGTCCTACCTGCCGAGCAATGTTGCCATTATCATAAACCAAACATGTCAATATTTACGCACACAAACAAGGGCGTACTTTTTAAATAAATTGTGGCATTTCGCGAAATTGCTTCTGCAAATAGAATGGACAAGAGAGGCCGTCGCCGTTGTGTGCGCAACTTTTTTCGGTCGGCTATTCGCTTTGACACGCTTAAAGCGCAAAAAGAATAATGTTTGCTTTTAATGTTTTAATTTACTTCGTTTATTGCACATTTATTTTCTATGCTATACAAAAACTCAATAGTTTGTGTTAATATAATTTCGCCTACGTGTATCTTTGTTACTCTTCTTTACAATCGAGCATTTCACAATAGATGGCGTTAGTAGTACCTATATAATTGTATATTTTTTGGTCTTCTGTTCCAAACTTCTCCCAACACACTTTATAAGTAGTCAGCCAGTAAAATCATACAATTGAGTCAACTTTTTTATTGAAATAAACTCTTGAACTATGATTTTATGATAAGCGTTGGCATTGCTACAGTGTCTAAACTAAAACGACAGGAAATGAATTAGTGTTATGCCCTTTTACATTCGTATTAAGTCCTATTAGCACTTAGTACATTGTTAGTGCAGAAGTAATCAATAAATAAATAAAAAAAAATAGTGTCAACGTTCCCACTATTACCTATAAGTATGTATGTTCATACGTACCAATTTAAACATTTTCGGTTTTGTCTTTGAATTTTTATTATTTATTTGATACTTCTGCACAAACAATGTACTTATTGCTAATAGGACTTAATACTAATGTAAAGGGGTATAACACTAATTCATTTCCTGTCGTTGCAGTGCGGCTGTGGAACGCTTTGTACCTAAAAATTAAGCAGATCGACTCAAAGGAGTATATATATAAGTATAATTATATATATTGTATTGTAGTGTAGATAGATAATGATTTAATAACACGAAAACGTTGTGTCTCCAACCTAACGATATATACGCACACAGGCACACACTCACTACGCATCAAATTATTTGCACGCACACTTTGATACTATTCACTCTCCTACTATTCCTTTCTTTACGATCTTTGAACCTTTTTCCTACCCTCAAGTTTTAATATTATTCCAGATAAACGGATACCTATCACAAGTTCGTATGTTTGGAATGAAAACTAGTTATTATGTTGTATACCTACGTCTGTTGTTGTTAATACTTACTAAGTGCCTACTGGACTAGAATTAATTTATATCTGACTGTTAACATAAGTTTGCCCGTCATTTAGTATTTACCTATCATCGTATCCAAAACTATCACTAAGATGTTCTATTATTATATAATTCTTATAATTATAAAATTTAACTTAAGAGTTAGTTTAACTACCTATATCAAATTTGTAAACTCCCAACCGATATCATATCCCCCGGAAGAGACTAGCCACTCACGACACAGGGAATCCTAGTGTGAGGGCTAGTATTCACAAACCCTGATTCATTTTTGTTTTCTCAAACTACCTACTACCTATTAATAGGTTCTTATGCAATAAGTAGTATTGCATAAGAACCTATTAATTAATGACCAAACCTACATTTATAATTACTTACCTATTATAAAGCATACTTGCCTACAACAGTAATGCTATTGGTAGGTAACGTACCTATTTCTAGCTATTATTTCTGCTGTAAATAGAAAAACTATCAAGATAAATAAACTATTTTTGATTTTGATTTTTGATTTGAAAAGAGGTGTTTTAAGGGGTGTGAAGGAGAATATTGTCAGCTGACCTAAGTTGTCTGTCATGTGCAAAATCAGATTCAAGTCAGGAATCTAAAATGTTTAAATCAATTAAATAAAAAAAAAACAATTCACTCGGTTAACGTGTGGTGGCAGCATAGTTTCATTGCCTGTTGGTATTAACCAAGCTCTTTCGATAATTTCGAATTTTCATGATCATACAGAGGTATTATCTAATTTCCATCGCACACATGTGTTGTCACAAACACTGCCTTTAAATGAAAAGCTGTACATTTTCTGTCGTAATTTGCCTAGGCATAGGTAACTTAGCTAAAGCAGGTTTATATTCTTGAACGTTAAACAGAACAAAATATTAGAAAACACTATTTGTATCCCTCAAAAAAGCTGCATTTCAAGTTTCATTTCTTCTGCAATTTAATTAGTGCAAGCTTAACTAATGAAAGCAATATCTTAAACGAGCGGGTCGTCGGCCATCTTGTCTCTGATTCCCGTCGTTACAGTGGGGTAACCACGTTCGTCTCGAGAAAGATAATCCGTGGATTGGCCGAACTGAGACTTGAGGAGGGTTACCTGTATCTCGTTTCGGAGTCCGTCCGTAGTTTTGCTTTTGGGGAAAGATTCATATCATTTAATATGTTTCTGCTATTGAAATAAGTACCTAAACGAGTAGATACTATTTTGAATAAAATAGTAAGCTTTTGTTATTACGCAGAACAGTAAGTAGCGGGATTTTTGACTTTTTAAGTTAATTAAAACATTAAGTTAACTTTTGCAAAATTTTAAAACCCCTGACGAGGTTTCTATCATATATTGTAGTGCCCCCATGTGACTTGTGGTGAAAAAACCTCTTGCAACCATCCTTGAGTTATACCAATCGGTTTCAGAAAACCGCATTAGATACAAAAAACGTCTTACGCCAAACGCCTAGATATATCGGCTCCTGACGTCCCTGGTACTTCTTGGTCAGTATATATATATATATATACTTAATTATCCGTGCATACGTTTTTGTTCATTGAAATCACAAGGATCATTATATAGAAACGGGAACTTATAAACAACGTAGGCAAATGTACAATTTAAAGGGTATCTACGCCGATTTCTCGTGAATTTACTCAGGCACAGATTATCACTGGCTCTACTTTTATAAGTAGGTACTTACATATAACTTAGCTTCAAGTTTCCTTCGTCAGTATCTTCGCAGCTGCACTTTGTTCGTGTCTCAAAGTTACAAAGATAAAACTGTCTTATAATACCAAACAACGAACAGATGAAAAAAAATCGCCAATCTCATAAACGCAAGTTCAAAGCGTTTATTTGCCGACTCTATGATTACGTGGGCCCCTCTGAGGCAGATGCGTCGCTATTTACTTAGGCCTGCCCGTTTTATCGCGGCATGCATGTCTCGCCTGACGTAATAGAATGGATCGTCAGTGTGCCGAATGAGAAACTTGAGACTTTATTCAAAAGTTTTGATAGATCGGACCTAAACCAAATCCAAGTACCTACCTACCTACCTACCTACCATAGATCTCGTTGGCGGTAGTACACTAGCATCGGGTACGTTATTAATAATCTTCCATTATTAACCAGGTACCTACCTATTTCATCTTATATTAAGAATAATCATGGCGTCTCTAAATTAATGATAGATAGAATAATAGATAAACTCTTTATTGCCCACGAAATAAAATACAAAAACACAGGAATCATAAACAGACAAGGTACAATGGGAGCTGTTATCGCTAGAAGCGAAAAATTAAAATACTTTACACGTAGGTACGCCTCAAACATCTTACAAACTAAACAAACACTTTATTAACCTATGTACGAGCACAGATATTAAAATACTACAAGTCAGGAATATTTTTTAGCATTAAAATGCTGTTGCTCTACGATAGCGCATTACAAAATGACATTTTGCAATGCGCTATCGTAGAGCATGCAAAAATTTAAAGCCGCGGTCGTTTTTTCTATTGTAGGTATGTAGGTAATCTAAGACGTACTATTGAAGGTATATAGGTAATCTACCTATAATGGGCGGTTTTATCGCTTTGAAGCAATTCCGGACTACCTTTTTAATTCTTTCAACCAGTAAGTTCAATTGTTTCTCTTTAACTCTGTTTTCCAAAATACCTATGTATCTAATTTACAGAAACCTTGGAATTCTTGAAATGCTAGGAGTTATGAAAGAGGTAACGCTGACTTCAAATCAACCCAAAGCACATTAACCCCCCACATAGCTGCAATATCATTTTTTTTCTTTATAAAAGAAATCAAGAGTCCACGCTAAGTAAGTGTATTATTTAACGGTTCTGTGCGAATTTGTTTAAAACCAGTGGACTTCTCCGCGTTGGGTGTTTGTTACAAAATTGGCATTCGAAAACCAATTTTTAGTCGAATAATGCAGATTCTGAAAATATATTGGCAATAAATTATGCTTAGAGATCAAAGTAGGTAAGTATACACCAACTGACTTTAGTCACTAATTTACTAAACTAAATTAGTGACTAAAGTACTTAACTACGAGATTCTACAATTTATGTAAAAGCCGGCCGAAGTTCAAACATCTCTGTTAAACGTACTTAGCACTTTGTTGAGTACTTAGATTAAGCACCTACGATAGAAGCTTTGTTATAACCGTGCCAAAATATTCTATATATCTATACCAAATTCTGTGAGATAAATAATTTCTTTATAGTACACCTTTTTATATCAGAAAGCAACGTACAAAATACGAATAAGTATACGTTTAAATTAGAAGCAGCCAGTATACAATGGCGGTATTATCTGCGAGGAACAGGGACTCGAAGAACTGAAAACCTTCTAAAATTGAAAATAAATTAACCAGTTTTTCGCCGTAGCGTAGCGGACGGATAACTGCGCCTCAAACGCTGTTGGTGCTTATGATAAGAGCTTAAAAAAATAAGCCACGAAACGTCAGAAACGAATCGGCTAAAAGTACCTAGTGGTAACTAGCCGTATTTGAAATTTCAAAAATAGAGTTCTTTCTTTATATAGGTACTTATTTCAGTGATCAATTACTGTCCTTTCATTTGATTGGTTTCGAAAACCTATATGTCTTCTTCCTTAGACAGGAAGTACAGTAACAAAAGCGAATTAATACCTTTCCCACCGGCCATAAATAAGGCCTCGCAGCGCAAACACGGAAAGTGTGCAAACAACATAAAACACGGAATGATTGCAATTAAAAACGCATCGGTCACGTGGCGCGCCCCCGCCATCTTGGATTTGTGACCGTTATTTTATTAATGACTTGAAGAAAAGAGTTAGGGATTTAAAAATGGATGTGATACACATTTACATAGTTTTCATTGTGAAAATGCTGAATCTATTGGCATAAATGGAAACCTGTAAGTACAACTTATTGCAATCTCTAATCAGCATGTTTTTAACGTTAAATCCCGAAAAATCTTTGCCCTGAAGATTAAAAAACAGTACTAAAATGATAAAAATAAAATAGCTTAAGTTGGAATATTGCGAATATTGCTCGGGGCGAGTTGTTTGCATTCCAACTAGTCGATTAAAGTAAATAAAAAAGGAAAGGCATTTCGAATAGGTAGATAACTAAGCACCTATTGCCGATATCGGGGATATGAATTCCTTTTTGGATCAATAAGAGTTTTTTTTGCTACTTTTTTATTTTGGTATAGGTAGTAGGTAATAGAAACAAAAAAAAACAGAGATAAACAATACCTTAATCATATTGTACATATGTAGGTAGGTATATAACAAAATACACACGGTCATGATTACATACTACACCAACTAGTACCTGCCCACCTAATTGAATTCTGCAAGAATAATATAGAAAAAATATCAAGATAAGAATACGAATATATTAATAGAAAATCGTTTTTCTTTATTCTTTACCATACAAACAAATTAACTTAGGACAGAATGATATGACATGTAGAAAGGCGAGCTTAACCCTGAAAAGAGATTTCTTCCAGCAAACCTTTGAGACTTGAGAGGGTGAATAGGGTCTTTGGTATTTCTTTATTCCATATAAAACCTTGAGTATATATAGACATGGAAAACAGAGATACACTAAACTTTAGCAATGTAGATTGTCTGTTTTAAAATTATGTCAAAAATATCTCAAGGATAGAATGATAATCGCTGGAATAAAAAAATCCTTATAGAATTTCGCCCCGCCCAATACGTTGTAATAAGTATTTTTATTTATAGGCCCCTTTAGCCTCCAGCTTTAATATCTGGTAAGATCTGGGATGATCCTCTGTAGGGGCCGGAAGGGCCTGGGGGCAAATGTGCGATTTTATGCACCAATCCATGAATTCATTTGACGTTTATTGGGCACCGCTTTATTTCGCGAAAAATTGTTATTGTTGTGATTTTTATAGCTTCTAAGCACACAACTCTGAATGTTGAATTTTTTCTAACTTATTTTTGAAATATGTTATAATATGTACATTTTTGTGGAGTATGGTAGATAATTATACCTTATGTGAAAATTCAGCTAGTCATAAATTAATTTGAATCGGGGTTGTATTGTTTTAACGCGCCCGATAATTCCTACTTATTCTACTATTATTATAAATGCGAAAAAATTGATATTTGCTGCTAAATAGGTATGTCCGTAGCTGTTAAACCGATTCGGATCAAATACGGAACAGGTTGATTGTTCTAGTCTATAGAATAACACAAAGGCTTTGATTTGTGTAATTACTTAATTCTGCCATTTGATTTTCTAATTTTATGGTTATACACCTCTAATCGCAGTTGCGAGACTTATTGAAAATATCTTTGAAAGAGCGGCAAATACTTTGCCACCTAAAAAGACAACGGTTTTGTCTAAAGCCCTGAAAACAATAGTAGATTGTGTCACAAGGGACCAAAATAATGTAGGTATTGAGGGCGAGAGCGATTGTTTGAATCCAGAGCGAAGCGAAGGATTCTAGAGTAGAATCCCGAGTGTAACGAGGGTTTCTAGAGTAGAATCCTAAGCGTAGCGAGCGATTCAAAGTACGTCGCTCGAGGTTAAATAATTTTGGTACCGTGTGGCATACTCTGCTTTTCATCCCCCTGTATGAGAAAAATAAATAAGAGATGCTTTTAGTAGTGACGAATATTTATATTTACATAACCAAAATACAAATTTATATTAATTAAATAACTTTGCTTTTTGTTCATTTTTCCATGTAATTAAATATTCATAGGCTTTTAAATATTTTTATCTCGATTTGTTTATGACAGTTTCTGCATTTAATTTTACTCTTTCACTACTAGAACTCATCTTTTATTCAATTTCTGTGAATCAAATTTAAATTGTCTGTAATATTTTGATAAAAAGTAATAAAAAACGAAAAGAAGTTCCCGCGTTTTTTTTTTATTTAGTTGACCAATGACGCGTCGACAGGCGCGTTGTTTTTATTACCAGCCAGGACTTTATCGTCTTCTCTTTCGTAGACAAAACGTTGTTTTGGGTGCTTAAGTATGCTAAACGGGATGGAACTGATATCTGCAGAACAACCTCTTGCGTCGCAGCCGGCTTCCCGCCCGCCACTTCATCTAGATGTTGAGGTCATTTTGAGGTACTTAATAAGTAGGTATTGCATACATTTTCTTGGGCGTGTAGTGTTACAAACGTTAGATTTCCTTACACTACCTACACTCTACGCCTACCAAAGACCTTAGTTCCTACGACATCAACTCATAAGGTTCAATGCGGCTTAAATCAGTCAAGATATTTTTTTACTGGCATTTTCTAAGAATTTCTCGCCATGGCTAGGGAAGGAAATATTTTAGATACACGCAACGTTTGCTCAGTGAGATAAGAAATGTGGCGGATGCCGACGTGTTTACTTATGTAGATAGACGCTTACCTACCTATACCTATCTAACTAAATGCCGGTATGTGTACCTAGGTACCTAGTAACTACATACAGTTCCCGGGTATCGCTGGGGCACATCATGGACAAACAAGAATCTTAAATTTTGACATAAAACTACCTTAACAACAATTCAATTCAGGACCTACTCAGATTTGTGAGGCAGGGGGTCGTCAGAGACAAGTCGAAGCATTAAGCGTTTTTAATAATTACCGAATTTTCTGCGATTGTTCTTGGGTATGACGGATTCCTCACGTTGTTTTCCTTCACCGTCTTGTGTTTTTTCACCACACGTGTTAAAGACGAAAATCACATAAATGAAGGAAGTAGGTAGGTACCTCAAAATTTGTTCTTGGTACATACAGGGTGTATAGACGAACATCATTTTTTTTTTCTCTAGAACCTTGATTTCTGGATATAGGTATGTATGTTACTTAAGATATTTCGGTTGTTTTTGAGGCCAACTTAATTAAAATCCATAACGCTAGGGGTATTAACAGGACTCTAGGCCCTAGGTTTCTGTAAATACGACATTTCGAGAAAAAGCATTCAAAAGCAGCCATAGATTGAATATCCTTCGGAATAAAGCTGTTTTGATTGTTTTCAGTTAGGGTCTATGTTGCTGTATGTACCTATACTTTAGTTATCAGGATTTCTTCTTAGTTATGAAATTTCATACTTTCAGATTTCAGACTTAATAAAGTGGACCTATTCACGAGGATAATAATTCTCGTGAATAGGTCCACGTAAATTTCAAATTGATCAAGGATTAGCAAAATAAATATTGCTACGTAGTGAATATCGTATGTGTGTTATGTTATAAAGTTGTTTAGTTCTTGTATGATATTGTAAACTTTGTTTTATTCGCATGTAGGCGTGGGCGTGGCGAAGTATCTCCGAAACATTCAACCCGATTGGCCAATGCTGTGTCTTAATTTTCTAATTAGCCCGTTGGCTAAAAGTATCCTTAATTTAGACGGCTTTTATTTCATTCGACATTTTGAATGGCTGCGAAATCGCCATTTCAAATAATGAAAGATATGTACATATACATCTATGACAGCAGTCCGTATGTTTGCCATAAGACGATGTTTGTTGTTTGTCTGTAACCAATAATAATAACACTAGTCATATACCTAAAGTTACAGTCTTGACCCGACACTAGGATCCCCTTTATATTGGGTATCAAGAACTACAAGTACCACCACGGTTAAAAAACACCCAGACCCGGACAACGAAAATCTGCAGAACATGCATTCATTTGATCCGGGAATCAAACCCGCACCTTTTGCTTCTCAGACTTGCGTGATATTTTGTGTATTATATTGTGTTATTTTGTGGCTTGATTCAAACTTCACTGCACATCACTGCAGTGGTTATACCTAAAGGTTATAAGTATGACTTTGAATAAGTCACCCCGTAAAGTACTTATGCAAATATTATTTTATCATGCAGTATCTAGGTACCTACCGTGCATATTTATCATCAAGTAGTACTAAGGTAGGTATCTGTACTAGCACCCAGTGATATGCACAAAAATTCTTTCAACACACTAGTACTTTCTACTAACGTTAACAGTCAACGACTTTACAGTATCACAACTCAGGGTTCAGTATAGAAGCGTAAGAAGTATATTTAAATTTATTTGTCTCCATGAATACAAAACGATCATCATCATCAGTAGTTCTATCAGCAGTAGAAATTCACTGCTGGACATGAGCCACCTCCATCTACATCTAGCCGTGTTATCACAGCAAATAGGCATCAGAAGAGAAAATTAATTATGTAGTTACTAATTATATATCTGCTAAACTGCACCTCAGCACTAAACCAAATCAAAAAGTTTTTAAAGGACAAGTTGATCGACCGCAGTGCTCGAATGACCAGACGAGCTTGTTCAAACACGTCAGGAATTAGTCCAAATTATGTGCGCCTTTCCCCCTCACCCCCAAGGCTCCGTCGAATCAATATTTGTTGTCCGCACTCTTCTGCCTTACAACACGCACAATGCTCACACACTTAATCTCACCAGCCCATTATAACCTCTAAACTGTACCGACAGCTCCCAATTTCCCTGCGAACTTTCTCTAGGACATAGAACCTTTGGAATTTAAAGTGGCGTCTCATCCCCGTGCAGCTGTCTCTATCCGCGCAATGACGTCTCGCTCTAGCAAGGTTTTCCAGAACGCTTTAGATATTCAGGGAATAAGATTATGAACGCTGGCAAACACAGCATTCTTTGTCGCTTATTTGCTTAGATAGATGATAATATTGCTCGTAGAGGTTTTCGGCTAACGATATTTTCCATCGATGGTCGTTTCTTGGTAAACTAGTAATGCTTAGTTAAGCACCAACATTGCAGGGACGTTTAGGATGTACCTACATTTAGAGATCCACCTTAGCTCTCACAACTTAATGTTAACTTCAGATTATTTGTAATCTAAGTTACCATTTTCCTATTCACCTCTGGATTCCTTTTTACCTCCCCAAATTTCTGTACCCAAACACGTAGAAAATACGATTTTCAAACATATCTTACAACTTGTTTCAAAGTCTGCTCTGTTACATGTTCCCGCTAAAGCATATAGAAAACGCACACAAAAAGCCATTTTCGCACAAGTTACACGTCAATTAATAAGTATAAAAACTCGCGTTGAATATTCATAAAAGCTGTTAATTGCTCAAGTCCGCAAATACAAAGTCTTGGCCCCCCGAGAAACGAAGGCCCCAGATACTAGGGCTGTCGCGTAGCCTTCGCCTTATATCTAACTAGTAACATTGTAGGTCGCGATTAGCTTGTAATTTGCTCTATTAGAATTTGAAAGCAACATTATGTGTTGTTCAATACTTAAAGTGTTAAGCCTATCTATGTAGTTTTGAAAGAGAAAATATTTATTCCGAGTTTGAAGTTGGTTGTTTCATAAAATCTTGAGATATTTTTCCATCCAATAAATGCGAAAGTATGGACGTTAAGTTGCTAACCTAAAAAAAAGATAAAATTCATAGGTACATTGAAGGTTTTCTTTTGGATGGCTCTCTATAGATAATCTTTACTGAAGCCAAACATATTTTTTTTTCATTTTTGTTTGTCTGTCTGCTTGTTAGTATGCTGGCCGCGCATCACGCCGAAACTATTGAATGAATTTGGTTAATTTTTTGAGTTCATACAACGAGGTAGGACAAAGAATACTTTTTATCCCGAAACTCAGCACAGTTCTCTTGGGAGAGGGGATGAAAGTTAAATTGTGTACTTAGTTTGTAATACGCGATTTCATTCATTCTTTTTTTGTTAGAGAGGTTGTCTCGTAAATATTTCAAGGAAATTGGTTTTGTAGTAGAAATTACAGACACAAGCCTCAGTATTAGGCCCAAATAACTTAAAACCCGGAATGTTTGAGCGTACGGCTCATTTTAAGCTGGCGTGCGCACTTTATCGTATAGGTGTCTAATTCATTTTTTTTAGTACCAGCTTTAGATGTAAAATAGTGTTTAAAAATTAAACTAGATGTCGCTGCTAATTTTGAGTCATTCCTAGAACGCGCTATCGATGTGTTTCGGTAAATCAGTAAGAAAGGATAGATACTTGGTTAACGTGAGCTCGATTGGTGTCTTACTAATTTAAGCAATAAATATTCGTTGCTTAGTTAAATGCATTTAATGGTCTTTTTGATTTACCTAAAGGTAAAATTATGTTGGCAAAGTCAGTAACGTCTCATTTAAAAAGCCTACCTTTCGTAGTTTTTAACCAACTTCAAAAAAAGGCAAAGGTTTTCAATTTAGCTGTAGTTTTTTTTATCGTATCTTCGCCAATTGTTAACCCATTCTGCTGATTATTTTTTTGTTGTAAAGATAATGATCCCGAAGTGGCCCCATATTTTTTTTATTCCCGAGGGATTACTGTTTTTCCCGTAAAACTTAAAAATCACCATCATCTTATGAAATCACGACTAGCCAAAACATTTATTTGTGGGCGATCTTTCTTTTGTTATTCGAAAGACTAAGGAAAACAATAAGGGCATGTGAGGATCTCATGATAGAGTAGGTGTCTGCAGGATGTCGCGGTAGAATTCAATCGAGATTCCGTGACTCTGTCAAGTTCCAATGCAGCATCGAACTATTCGTCTAGAGATGAATTGGTTTGATGATGCATTGGCACTACGGTAACAGGGTGGCATTTCGATGGGTTGTTTAGTCGGTATTACGTTGGCTTTCGTCAGCGTCGAGTCCGACAGACCCCTCCGGCTCTCCCAACTACAGCCGGAGGAAATGCGTAAAGGCATTTTTCCCATCGTTAAAAAAAAAAAAAGGTGTCTGCAGGATAGATATACCTACCATAAACTTGGGACTGCAAGCCTTTCGCGAATATGACGATTTTAATGTTTATTTTTTTTTAATCCTGTGTTACTGTCTTTTGAGAAATACAAAATGGGAATTTTAAAATCTAAAGTAAAAAACTTATTTCTTAATAATAGTTTTTCACCGCAGACTACAGTGTTGCGTATTATAAAACTAACTGGGGTCAATTGCGAATAATTAGTCTTCAGGGATGGCAATCGCGAACGAAGTCGCGGGTACAGCTAGTTATTAATATAGGAATAAGTATAGTTATTCCTATATTAATAACTAGCTACTTATATAAAGAAATTATATAAGTAGGTATACATGTGTACCTACTTATACAGGTAAGAGGCATAGGTCCCATATGCTAATTTTAGCAGGGTTTCACGTGGGCGCAGCAATTTTTATTTAGATCATATAACATTTCGATATCATAATAATATGCTATCTAATAATACCACATTTTTTTACTTTTCTTCTTACATTGCAAATGATTCCGGTTTTGCATCAATCCTAGTCCAGTTCAATAATCTTGGAATCTCAAAGGAAACTAAAAGGAATATGTATTTTCACAATAAATCATCATGGTAGCAGCCCTAAACTTCTCCATGTTGCAAAAGGCCAACTCCCGCACACAATCATACGCACGCACACACACGCAAACAGCGCGCGCAACCGGGAAATTTACGGGTTTTACGTAGGATTGTGTACAGGCACGCGGGTATAGGATATGTTAGATTAGCAGAAGTAACATCACAAAGTACAGAAAGTACATAATATTGAACACATTAATCGGCACAGAAAGTCAATCTAACAATCAATCAATCAAAACATTTATTTTCAATAAAGGGGTTGCAAGGTTCTTAGATTTGGTTTCCACAGTACCTTTTAATTTTATACCATTTTGGCATTTCTACTTAAGTTACACAACCAAAATAAGTCAGCCATACTTCAATAAAATGTAAAGTCTGTAGATAGATGCTACGATTTAGTAGATCTGCGTAGAGGTATTTTTACCTATCAATAATTTATCAGAACCAAAGGTTGGCATGGTTTTATATTCTACTTTTGTGAGAGACTCACAGATACTGTCTATGCTCGCAATGTATGACCGGATAAAAATAGGTATTAAAAATGACTTATCACGTCATAATCAAAAAGTTATATTATACACGCAAGCAGTGCCCGAAATCAGATACGAAAAGTTAGGGGCATAATTTTTACAATGTTTTTACTATTGAATTCGTCCGCAATCTTTCATTTTCTTCTTCTTCCATACGTCAAATTCCGTCCTCTACATTCTTACAATTTCAATTATTATTAAAATTATCAGCCGCCAAAGATCTCACCCAAGATCTCATCAAACATACCACACTTCACATATCATGTTTCTACCTTACCTACTTATCTATGATTTATGTGTGCAATTTAAGACATATTTATATCAGCTCAACAGTTTATTCTGTAATATTACTATATACTGCGTAGAAAACGCGTGTTCGCTGTGTGCGCATCTATTTACGTGACGAGTAAATATGTACCCGCTCCGTTTGTGGAGGCTGCATTAATAATTCAATTGGCGCTCGCTCAGGGCTCAGGTAGCGTAAAAACGATTTTTAAGTCGAAGCCAACTGATTTATCTGAGACATATAAGGACGATTAGAGCTGTTATAAAAAAATATTTTGGCTACGCAAGGGTAATTAATTCTACTACCATGCTTAATAGCTATGGCATGGTTCCATAATTTGTATAAGCACTTCTTTAATGCAACGTTTTAAATATAATTTCGAACGAAAGATATTAAATTAGAATTCGAAATCATGTTCGAATTAAAAGTTGACAAAGAAGTTAATGGAGGAAGCGTTTGATTTTGTTTTAATAAGTCGCTTATTGAATAAAGATCGTCTTGTAAAAATTAAAAAGATCTTTGAGTTCAGTTTTCATTCTTCTAAAGTATTAAATATCTTCTTTCTTTCTATTTTAAATGTCGTCGAAAATTGTTCCTAGTAACTTTAAAAAATAGGGGTGTTACTTATTAGGAGAAAAAGTTAATTAACAAAACACTTTGTTGTCTAATTCAATAGAAGAAAACAAAACACTGTTAAAAACTGTTCAAAATCTTTATAAATAAGTAGAGTAAACCGCAAAAGGCATATCTGAAAAATCTTAAAATCTCATCAATACCCTAACATAGTCGCCCTAACCTGATTGGGGTCGCCGGACAAACAGACGGACAACCGGCCGCGGTACATTTCTTTGCCAAACACTAATATTTGAAAACCTCGGTCGACACGATTACAGAGCTATCTTTCTAAAGCGCATGTGCACTAGCCTTTATTTTCTTTCTCTCTATAGCTTGAAAGTGATTGGGATATTGTGTATCGAAAGTTCTAACTGAAGGCTTATTTACATGGAGAGAGTTTCTCGCACGCTGTATGGTATAAATATGCGTGCGATTATCGAGGATCGATAATCTTTAGTCGATTGTCGCCCTTATGTGTTTGCATTCAAATAACAAACAAAAACTAGAGACTTGCAATTTAAAAGGCGGGGTGATAATGCGCCCTTAGACATGCGGTTATCGTACACATCGTGTACATGAGGAAAGTTTTTTATATTCTTTCGAAACTCACACCTTCGAGGCAAAAAACTCTATCCGTGTAAATAGGCCCTTATGTTCCTTGGGTTTATTCTTCCACATTCGAGCTTATTTTTCTTCTTTCGGATTCTTTTAAATATAAATTGTCTACATAATGTACTAATAATACTGTAGATGCGCTTTCTCTAGGTTCTGAATTCAAGACCTTTAGGACTACCTAATTCAGGTGGTCAAATCTCTAAACACCAGAAAGGTTTAGAATTATAAAAAAATCCACTTCATCATTCAATCAGCTCCAAGATACCATAGTGACAATTTGAGAGAATTTTAACAAAGTTAGGTAACCTAGGTTAAAATTGACTTTCAAGCTTTGATTACAATTGTTTGTTATTTAGTTGGTTAAGTGATATTTAAAAATTTACGTTCTTACCCTACACTCATATTCTTAGTGGCTATCAGGAATTACGAGTAGAACACACCACAACATCCAGCATAATTAAAAATTTGCAGTTACTTATTTTATTACAAACAAGTTATTGCAAATAAGTAATAACATTTGGCCCTAGCTCGCCCCATACCTAAAAAAAAAGTTAATATTATAATTCCACTCTTCGCGTAGGCACAGATAAACTATACTAATACCTGGCTAGCAGGTAGGTATCGATGTTCATCTCTGGGAGGATAAAATTACTTATCTATAGAACAGTGAATATGGCAATGTTTGCACACGTGGTTTCGTACGCTGGCGGATGAATTATTGTAATTTAATGTAAATGCAAGTAGTAATGCAAGACAAACAAGAAAAATACCTAAGAAATTATGAATAAAATTGCTAAAGAGGTTCTGTTGGGTGAGCATTATATCAGGTATTTTTCATCTACAATTTTTACCCGCGATGACAAGCGGGGCTATAAGCGTTTGCTATGAGAGGTTGTTTGTTATTTTGTTTTTTTACTGTTAACATTTATCTCGGCTTATCTGATTGAAATGCGGTTTTATGAATCGATTTGGATGACTTGATTTCATGAAGGATGGTTCTAAGATAGTTTTATCGCCTCAAGTCACAAGGGGGCGCTTCAGTATATATTCGAAAACATGTCGGAGTTAATATACATTTTGCAAAAATTTACTTGTCCAAAGAATTTTAATGTGTCATCGTTGCATTTAATACACATTTATAGGGCATTACTTAGTTTCTTCGCATAAAGCCCTGTGTACACTAGGATAGTTGGAGAGTTGAGCGCCCCTGTATCTTTGTTGAAATATTTGCAGTGTAAGCGGGCGGTGACTCTGTGCTAAGGCTTGCGCACACGAATCCAGAACAGTTTTGTTAAAGCGTTTAACACTCTAATCCAGAGCATTGTTTGAATTCTTGATGATTTGATTGGATAATATTTGTCATTTGTTACCTGAATGCAATCATTCGTGGTAGAAGTATTGCGGTTTGCAGTGCCTACATATACCGCAAATAGTAATACTTAAACAATTGCAGCCTATGCTCTACCTAGCATTGGGCTGCAGATATAATTAAATCACAAAATCATTATTTTTTTCAAGTTTTGTGGAACTTTTGTGAAAAAAATAACTTATAGAATCTTTCTGTAACCTATTATCAACATAATGACAAACCAAGGTATTATTTCGTTTCAAATCGATCTTATAGCTTGACAAAATAGAGTAAAAAAATTGCGGATGTCACTTTTTCTAATAAATAAAATTATTTATGCATTTGTATATTCAAGACTTTTTTTACCCAACTTTTCGTCCGTCATTGCTTTCCTCCTGTCCATGCAACTAAATGTGCAAAAGGTCCCTAAACAGCTGCACAGAGTTGGCTTATTCAACTATCCCTGTGCAAACATACCCTTAAGTTAGGTGCCGGTTGATTGTTGGCATAGCAAATTTGTTCGTGTCTTACTAGAGTGTGGGATTAGCCTGTTTTTCTAACAAACAACTGTTTTATCTCCTTTAATTGCGCGCTTGGCTTCACTGTTTTGCATAGATACGCTTTGAAAATGATTTCGCAAGACAATCTAGGTACCTACTTATCTTTAAGTTTCCTTAATGTCGCTATTCTTACAATGAGAAAACCTTCTGAGCACTAGTTTTAGTATCTACCTACACTTTTCTGGTCTCTATTTTACTCTATTGAAATATCTATAACCAGTAGAGACGTCACTTATAATATATAATGAACTACACAATGAAATATTTCACTAATTTCTGAAACCTTAACTAAAAACTGGGTGCGGCCGTAATTGAGGTAGCTTTGATGCATTGAATTAACTATCAACTTTATCTTTCCGTGTAATGATAATAGATCGTCGTCGTATTTTGAAAATCAACGAAATATCATCGTTGACCTAGCTCGAACTTAAATCTTTGGAATCCTAGTCAAAAAAATGATGTCTCTTTCAATAGAAAAAAAAAAAAGTAGTAAAAATTGCCGTAACTAGGTATGTGCATAATGTGGATTTGATTTGGTTCACTCATTAGTATTATAATAATTTATAAGAAAACTGCAAGTCCTTGTTAAATAAATAAATAAACCTATAAGTTAATGCCTATAAAAAATCAACAACCGCACAGTAAATTCACGCGTTTAATAAATCACCCGGCAACACATTTTAAATGACGACAATAAAATCATAATTTAAATTTCGAAGCGTAGGTAACCTCAATCCGGCAAGATGGCGGTCGTTATCGCCCGCCATGTTTGCTTTGCGCTGCGCAAGAGTTTGTTTTCCAGAGACCTGTTTTACAAAGGTCGCTTTTGAATTTAGAATAATAATGAGGACGTTATGACGATTATGTTTGCGCAATTTTAGTATTGCTTGTCGCTGTGTGGGCTTGAGGGGCGTCTTCGAAATAAGTTGGTACTTAGGTAGGTTAATTTTGGGCGTTGACTTGAATATTAATTATGTTTTTTTGTGTCTGTCTCTTAAGTCATACCTTTCCATACGTTATGTACCTACAACAAATCAAAAACTAATCGCGATATTATTTTTAAGTAAGGTACCTAATCTAGGTACCTACTGCTACCTACCATCTGAATCAATTAATTAATATTTGCTTGTGGGTAATTACTCCAATAAACAGATAGTCAAATGTATCAAGTCTTACAAACTATCAACTGTGACAGTTTAGGTTACTATAATTTGACCCTATTTATTTATTTTCAGCCCTCAATGTCCCACAGCTGGGAAAAGGCCTCCCCCCACTCCTTCCATTCGTTCCTTTCCTGCACCAAAATGGACCAATCTACTCGAAACCTCTATCTCATTCTCGGTCTGCCGCGACGTCTCCGCGTAGTGTCAGGACACCACTCGGCGGTCAACTTGGTCCACTGGTCGCCTCATACGGCAGACAAGACTAGCCCAGTCCCATTTGAGCTGGACGGCTTTCCTCGCTACATCGGCAATTTGTGTTCGTGAGCGCAGCTCTGTGTTGCGAATGCGGAATTGCGAAATAAGACCCTAAAAATAAAACAAGTTACTAAGATAATGCTAGATTGACGACCTCTGTGGCGCAGTGGGCGAAGGCCCGCCTGAGACGCAAAAGGTTGCGGGTTCGATTCCCTTCGCGGGACAAATGTTTGCATCTGCAAATATTTGTCTCGGGTCTGGGTGTTTTTCTATCTATATAATAAGTATATATTTACAATAATAATAAGAAAAAAGTATATCGGTCATGTAGTTTCCATAACACAAGCTCTGCTTACTTTGGGGCTAGATGATGCTGTATGAAAATGTCCAGCATTATTTATTTATTTATATTTATTTATTTAAGAAATTGAATTTCCATAAAGCTATACATCCACTTCCCCTATACGTAGAGCATGGTGTTCCAGAATGTATTTTTACCCTCGATACAAGAAGCCTTTAGATGCATTTTCATAAAGGTAGGTAGGTACAGATGCGGTGGTTTTATTTACTGTTGTCCGAAACGGCTTATCCGATTCAAAGTGCAGTTTTTTACGACTTCTAAGGTAGTTCTTAGATAGTTTTAACAACATTAACGCTGTAAATATTTTTTTAACACAATTCTAGTGGCACACAAGCAAGCATGTTTGTAAGCGGTTACCGTAACGTATGGACGCTTATGACACCAGAGGTATCACTCGCGCGTTGACCCTGAGACATAACGGGTGAAAGTCTCACGAGCCTGGTAATTTCACCGGCACTTCAAACCGGAACACAGCAAATTACTGTTTAGCGGTAGAAATAGGTATGGTGGCAGTAATTCCCCAGACGAGCTCTTTAACTTTTTCACATTTCCGATCTTAGAGCTTTTTTAGTTTTGAAATACACGAGGGATTTTTTTATTTTTATTACTTTTAAACTCCAAACAGCACAGTCTCTGCATTTTTAGAATGCAATTCGATTCATCATTTATCAAGTCCAGTCCTCAAAGCAGTTCAAACTGGTTTGCTACGTGACTGAAATTTTCACTGCACGCTCTCAACACATCTGTTTATTTTCCGTGATTTTCCGCAACGCATTGGCTATGGATATTCCAAGATGGCCGCCCGACTCTAACGATTTCAGCAAACATAATTATGAAAGTCGCACGTTTTGTATGTTGGCTCAGCTCATTGGTCAATCGTACTGACAGTATTGTCACTTGTAGTTAGTATTGTAGAACGTTTATTTTATTAGTATTTCAACATTGTAAACTAGCATGATTTTTGTAGGTTTAGAATGAGTAATTGTCAATATTTTTTCTTTATTTTGTGATAGCTGTGAGTATATTTGAATAGGCAGCAGTTGGTGATAAAGTCGATGTAAAATTACTCAGGAAAAGTTTACCCTTAATACGCAAATATCAATAAATAATAAATATTAAATTATCTGTCATATCTCGATGACAATCCTACAATTCACTAGCAACGTATGGTAAGTATATTTGTTTGTTTGTAAGACTAAATGTCGAGAACGGCTCTCTTTGATGCACCGGCTTTTGAGGACGATAGAACGACCTAGATTCGTCTCACTTTTTTTTTAATCTTTGGAAAACTTACAGCTAGCTTACAGAAAAAGTATTTAAAGAAATATTATACAACTCTTAATGTTACATAATATAAGTATATTGCCACATAGATAATATAAATCGTTCAGCCAGAAAAAACCCCATAACAGGGAAGAATAAAATGAATAAATATGTACCTACATATTTTTTATGTTATTACTACTATTATGTTATAGTATTATATAGACGACCTCTGTGATGCAGTGGGCATAGGCCCGCCTGAGATGCAGTAGGTTCGAATCCCGCCGCGGGACAAATGTTTGTATGATCTGCAAATATTTGCAGATTTTTTTTCTCGGGTCTAGGGGTTCTATGTATAATATGTACGTATTTACAAAAAAAAAATATATAAGTAGTTTATCAGTCATGTCGAACAATTTATGTGCACATTAACATGTGCTCAAAAAGGTGAAGGAAAACATCGTGAGGAAACCGGCATGCCCTAGAACCAAGAATTCGAAGGCTTGTGCCAACAGTTAGTGTTCTAATAAGCGGCGATGGACTTGCAACCTGTCACGTAGAATGCTTACTACTTGCAAAACGCGGGCATGTACCAAATGTAATGTTTGGACGTGCCTCTGACTACCCCCTACTAAGATTTACTCACTGAGTAGGTATTTGAGGATGTCCACCATGGGGAAGACAGTCGTGAGCGTGTTTGTTTTTTGTTTGTTTTATCAGTCATGTAGTTCCCATAATACAAGCTCTGCTTAATTTGGGACTAGATGGTGCTGTGTGAAACTGTCTAGCGTTATTTATTTATTATTTAACATAAAGATGAGACAGCAAAAACACTAAAATTATTGGTACACATCATCGTTTGCGCCTTTACGTGCCTTGACGCTGAACAATTATTTGTGACAGTTAGGTGAAAAAGGGACACATCTCGACCTAAGCTACTAAACTAAAGTTTTAGAAGTTTTTTACTAAGCCCAGCTAAATGTTATTATCTCGTTCCCATAGCCATTTAACTAGTGTAATTAGGTGCTAATCGTGGTTTGATTACTTATCATTACATAATAATAGCTAATTAACCTATTTCTCAGTAAAGGTAGATGAATTCGTTCCCGGATTTTTCACCTAGAGTATCTTTTTTATCGTGTACGAGTGTAAATTGATACACAAGAAAAAAAACCCTAATGCAAGACATTTGGACGCCGTCGCGATCAATTACATCTGTCTCGCTAAATAAACATGTCTTATGCTGTACGTATCTGAAGACACCAATTGGAAACACAAATACACGCATTTTTGGATCGGTTGGAGTGTTGCCTCATGAACCAGAACTGGCATCAAATGAGAGACAACTCGCTGTTTAGTATTTCCCAGAATATTAATTCATGCCATGCCATTGATAATGCATTGTGTATTTATTTAGTATTTTGTTGTTTTAGTTATGTTTTTCTATGTTGTACTATAAAATGATGAAAAAAACAATAAAGAGTGTATATTTTTTTATAGCAGGACCAAAAATAACTAGTGGCACGTCGTAAATTCAGTAACTTTTCTCGTACGTACGATATGCTAAGTTGTCTATGTCAAGTGAAAGCCAAACTCGGCCCAACCAAAATGAACTGACTTAAATATGACTATACTAAACATGAGCACGTTAGGTGATATCGTTTATGGGACACTGAAACTACCAACGTTCCCTAAAGAGCGTAAACGCGCCTTATCGCAGCGAGTAAACGAGGCACCAGTAAAGGGAACATCTCATAGGGTCCTATTATAGTGTCGCCGATATTTCAGACGGAACATATCATAGGGTCATCTACAGGGTTTTAGTAAAGTATATAACTATAGTATAGTATGTAGTTTTAAATATCTAAGTATTGTTTTGTTTCATTATTTTCTTCTGTACACGATCCTACCTCTATTATTACCTCTCACTAGCTCAAGGTTTACTGGAAGAAAACTTTTTAGGGTTAAGCCGCTTTTGTAAGTGTTTATTTGTATGTACAATAATTAATAAATTAAGAGTCATACTATAGTGTAGCTGATATTTTAGATCATTCACCTCGCTATATAAGTTATGATTGGAATTTCTTTACGGAGAATACGTTTCAACTCTTGTTTGAAAAGTGTAGGCACAACTATTGTAATTAATTTGCCAGCCGTCTAGTTCTAAAATCCTACTGAAAAATAATCTGAAACATTGACGGCGATTAAAAAAAAATACCTTAGAATGGTTTAAAAAAGTTTTAAGTAGCTCTGGTTAAACGACCAATCTAGTTTCAATCTCGAGTTAGGACTCAATTTTAGAACGTTTGATATATTTTTAATCCAAACAAAATGTCACTGACATAGCAGTACAGGTTTCAAAGAAGGGATTGTTATTTGGGAGTTATGTCCTACAATACCATATAGACGTTAAATTATATTAACATACAAGTTAAATTATAGAGCTACGATCAAAACTTGTGTTCGTGAAGTAAGTTTGTATTAACAGAAAGTCATGATGAGGTTTTAACACGTTTACTTAACATGTCAACACGGTTAACCATTTTTTTCAATTCCATGGCTTTAACACCTCTATCTTAGCATTCCAAGCGTGACAACCTACGCAAAACTAAAATACATTTTTCTTACGAGGTTAATAATAATTTGAGCACATCCTGCAGACTTGTAAAAAACAAACACATGCCGACGTCACACCGCACACAGATTATCAGTTTCAGAGACAAATTACACAAGTACTGGGTAACTGACGGGACGTGTAGGGACGGGCATGCTATCGATGATTTTATATATCGGTTCTAGAAAGAAGCCTATTTGTATATCCTGAATATACTTCTCGTAAAGACGAAAGATTTAGTATTTTTTTATATTGAAGATAAAACCTTAAAGTTTCACATTCCTAAATATTCTGATAAGTATGTATTTACCCGTTTTAAGTACAATAAGTATATTTTGATTGTTTTTAATATAATCAAACGCGCCCTGAATCCCAAATCCCAAAACCACTAAGGGTAACTCCAAAACTTAACGGTATTTTAAGTTCTATTTATCTTATGTAGAGATGCCAAACTTGTATCTATTTTAAAATATTATTAAAGTTTTTGCAGGGAGTGATAGGTAGCATAACATCATCAGAACATAACTCTGAGAGTTCTATCTGTTTATTGTCTGGAAGGGATCGTTTTTAGCGATAACACTGTCCAATTGTATTTTATTATGTATTGTTTAACTTCTTTTTTGGTTTGTATATTTATTTTGTGTGTGGCTTAGTGGCTTTCTATATAAAAAAGGATGAAAGCTAACCCATTTCCAGCAGTACACAAAATAGGACACACAAACGATAACTTAATTATAAGCAAATAGTTTTCCTCCTTTGTCGAGTACTATATATCGATATCGATAGCTTTCAGCGATCATCCCTATACCTCAAATATAAATATTATGTTTATATATTGATAGAGTTGAGCGTTTGTCAAACATGGTCGTGTACGTCGCCAATATTAACTCTAGTTATCGGGCTGAACTGACAATGTCACGGTCAAGGTCACAGCTTACTGTCAATATTTTGGAATTCACTTTGACTTGACACCATTACTTACAAAAATATTTGGAAACTCACTGTAACGCTGTTGGTCAATATGACTATATATGATATATAAGATATATATTGGACGTTCTTACCCAATTATATCACAAATTTTACCCTTGCCAGATTCAATAAGAGGAAAGTCTTAATCTTCAGATTAAGACTGCACATGTTTTGAGACCATCTAAGTCAAATACATTTACTGTAGACGAAGATATTTACCAAGATACTTCGACCTAAGGTACATAATTATTTACAATATTTAGTATACTTTTCAAATCCAGGTTATTTACTTTATGTCGCTTAGTATTTTAAGGTATATGATTTACAGGTTGATTTGTATTTGTATGTAAGTTTACCGTTTACCTACTTTACTATATCTAAGTACTGTGACATTCAACGTGTTAAGAAAATGTGCTTAAAAACCAATCTAAACAATCTGTCTTGGATTATTTTCTGTTTTCGGTAGGCTAAATTATACGAAATCACTGCTTTATACCTGTTTTAATACCGTAGTAATAGTACGATCGCCATTATCTCCTGTATACTTAATTTATGAAGTAAACTCCTTGGATTACATTAGCTGTGTTACCAAATATTTTGTGTGTAAGCATTAGTATGTGTTGTGTACATATTATGTGTTATTTTGTGTGTAATGTACATATTTAGTCGGCCTGAACGGCCCCTTGGCGGAGTGAACTCACGGTCCGTTAGGGAAGGTGACGATTGTTAGTAGGGCTGATTGCTCATATCTGGATAAAAAAAAAAATTGGCAGGGAATTGGATTCTCCTAAACTATATCGACGCACGACGCTTAGTTCCACTATATACGACGCACACTTGGAATGTTTTAGCACTAAAATAGCGGGAAATATATTACCTACAAACTGTTCATTGGTTTCAGGAGAGTAAAGATGGCGTAAACGATAACAGCGTTTACTCTTATAGGTAAACGATAATTAAATTATGTTGTCGAAATTGTATTGATAGTTTCTGATGTGTTATAACGATCTGGGTCGTGCATGTTCTTTAACTAGCGATCATGTGCCACAGTTGTAGGCGAGAACTATAACTTTAATAAGTAAATAAAATGAGCGAAGACAAACCAGTTCAAAACTATATGCTGAACTATATCCTTTGGCCACCTCTATCATTAGATCAGCTCATTTGTTCATAGGCTGTGTTATTTTTAATGACTCAGTTTGCAGCTACGCCAAATCCGGTATGAGTACATGGTAGTACTTACAACGTATACGGATATCTAAGAGTTTTTCTTTCCGTTCTTTTCTCATTGCCGAACCATATTTGCTTCAAGCCTGTTGCCAACGTATTTACGAAACTGACTACAACGCAGCCACATAGAAGCGTATACCCCTTCCCGCTTCTTCATCATTTAGTTCAGCTATCTATTGTTCTTCAGCAGTAGTAGTAGAGCTCTTTATGAAAAAGCTCGTCCGGGGAAGTACTACCACCATACATATTTCTACCGCCAAGCAGTAATGCTCGTATTGCTGTGTTCCGGATTGAAAGGTATGGGTGCTAGTGAAATTAAAGGCATATGAGAATTTTCACCCGTTATGTCTCAGGATCAGCAACGTGCAAGTGATACCTTTGGTATTGTAAGCGTCCATAGGTTACGGTACTAACAGGTGGGGCTAAAATCCAATTGGTGGTCAACACAACGCAACTTCAGATAGATACGAGTGCATCGCGTCATTTTCGCAGCTGTGTATTATTATGACGTGATGATTAAATACACACTAAGAACCGGTAACCAACCGCTTACCAACAGGTGGGGCTGAAATCCAATTTGTGGTCAACACAACGTAACTTCAGATAGATGCGAGAGCAGTGCCTCGCGTCATTTTCTCATTTGTGCTGTGTTATGACGTGATGATTAAATACACACTAAGAACCGGTAACCAACTGCTTACCAACAGGTGGGACTGAAATCAAATTTGTGGTCAAGACAACGTAACTTCAGATAGATGCGAGAGCAGTGCCTCGCGTCATTTTCTCAGCTGTGCTGTGTTATGACGTGATGTTTAAATACACACTAAGAACGGGTAACCAACCGCTTACCAACAGGTGGGGCTAAAATCCAATTTGTGGTCAACACAACGTAATTTCAGATAGATGCGAGAGCAGTGCCTCGCGTCATTTTCTCAGCTGTGCTGTGTTATGACGTGATGATTAAATACACACTAAGAACCGGTAACCAACTGCTTACCAACAGGTGGGACTGAAATCAAATTTGTGGTCAAGACAACGTAACTTCAGATAGATGCGAGAGCAGTGCCTCGCGTCATTTTCTCATTTGTGCTGTGTTATGACGTGATGATTAAATACACACTAAGAACCGGTAACCAACTGCTTACCAACAGGTGGGACTGAAATCAAATTTGTGGTCAAGACAACGTAACTTCAGATAGATGCGAGAGCAGTGCCTCGCGTCATTTTCTCAGCTGTGCTGTGTTATGACGTGATGTTTAAATACACACTAAGAACGGGTAACCAACCGCTTACCAACAGGTGGGGCTAAAATCCAATTTGTGGTCAACACAACGTAATTTCAGATAGATGCGAGAGCAGTGCCTCGCGTCATTTTCTCAGCTGTGCTGTGTTATGACGTGATGTTTAAATACACACTAAGAACGGGTAACCAACCGCTTACCAACAGGTGGGGCTAAAATCCAATTTGTGGTCAACACAACGCAATTTCAGATAGATGCGAGTGCAGTGCCTCGCGTCATTTCTCAGCTGTGCTGTGTTATACGTGATGTCTAAATAAACTCTAAGATCGTAATTTATGTAGGAATTTTCCACAAGCTCCAACAATCAGATAACAATATCTGTCAGTTATCTTGACGAGTTGTAATTCTTTAATTCGCTTTTGATGGCATCTGCACTGCACTAATGTCTGATAACGCGACTGGCTTCCTGTTTGTACTGAATTATTGGGTTATTGTACCTTTGACTTTGAAGAGCGCTTTCAATCGTTTCCAGAAGTAAACTTCTAAATTCTTACAAGGACATTTCGGGGGCCCATTTCTTAAAATTATATTTATATATAATTATAAGAAAATTATATATAATTTAGGAATTAGCTTCCAGAGATTTACATGTAAGAAGAATAAATGTAGATACTTCCTACAATATGCAATAAATATATTCATTCATATATTCATTCATTCATACCATTGCTCAATTGATCGAGGTTTACATTACTAGTTGATTATGATGAAGGATGCAATATGCAAAGCGATCTATTCTCTAACGTAGGTAAATATCCATTCCTCTCCAGGTTTTGATGTCGGTATTCAGTGGCATACCTACCTACTCAATAAGTTCTGCTATTATTTTCTTTGGGTTTCAAAAAGGAAAGAACGTTTCCAAGTATATAAAATGTACGGAACGAAGGAAATTATCCTTTCTGCGTGTTCTGAGTTAAGTAACCTAGGTCCAGACCTAGGCAGTGGACAGTATTTTACTGCTGGACATAGGACATAGGTCAACCCCATGACAAATAATCTTTGGCTAGCTCCATCAATCGACTTCCCGTATTTTTAAGATGCCATCGGTCGATTGGGTAAAACATAGTAGAATGCTGGCTGAAGCCTTAACCTTGTCTAGGCTTTTTCGATGAATAAATACTATCTAGTAAGCAAGTGTCACGTTAAAATACGTTGAGCGGAGATGATTTTCTATATGAATGATAAATGTAGTGATGATGATAATAATATAGTAGATTGCAATGTGTGAATTACCGGTGGTGAAAGGTAACCTATTAAGGCTTTTGGTTTAAGGTAAGAAGGCGTCCAACAATTGGGTACAACAATTATTGGCGATCATTACGACTGGCTATCTCTGTAAAACTTGGTACCTTCTAAACTTATGAAATCTTAACGGGCCTTCCGCTAGTCTGATTTTACTGTTGGGCTATCGCAGGACTAGGTTTGATGTTGAGATATCCTAAACCAACACGGAGATCTCAGCCCCTCGTAAAGCCGTAAATAAATGCTTCCTGCGATTAAATGAAGAAGGCAAATAGTTCTAGCTTCTGCGGCCTTAGATACTGGGAATTCGGATGGAGAATTGGACGCTTCTGAAAACATCTCGCGCTAACAATGCCGAGCTGGCGACTGACCGACTATAACTAGAGTGTGACCAGCGAGTCGTGTCACATGTATTTGTTCAGATTATTTACACGGCAACACATTTGATATGTCAAACGCTATGTTTTGATGGTTTTTTAAAGCCTGTGACACTCTCGGATTCTTCCTCTAAATGTTCGGCCACTGATTCACGGATCCCACGGGACACAAAACGTAGAAAAGGAAGACAGCTCAAACGTGGCCGGAAAACTCTGGTCAGACAGGGATGCATGGAAAAAGTTGGAGGAGGCTTACACCGCTCTAGGCGGTTCATACACTACCTAATCATTATTTTACTTTTTTATGTTAATTTCAGGCCAGCATATAGAATAGAATAGAATAGAATAGAAAATACTTTATTGCACACCAAAAAACACATCAGCTTAATAACTAAAAAACTGAAACTAAAAAACTTTGAGCTTAATAACTAAAAACGGACTGTATGATCTATTGTATGATCTAAAACATAGATAGACTAGAAGCAGGCAACAGTTAATGACTCGACGACAAGTAGTGTTCCTTGACCAAAGATTTAAAAATAGGTAGTGATTTAGCACGTCTGATGGTAACAGGTAGTTCATTCCATAAACGGACAGCCTGCACTGTAAAGGAGTTATCATAGTAGGAAGATATTATTATATTATATTTTGTAGAATAATATAAGTACCTAGAGGAAATAAAGCTTTTTTTTTGTTTGTTTTTACATTGAATAAGCAATGTAGGTATAGGTAGGATTTTCAAGAAAAATACGAATGAACTAAGAATTACTTATAGCCGACGCAGTGTAGGTTTAAAGGTTGTGGGAAGTCAGTGGATGATTGAAGATGGTCCAATATCGTTCGTCATGACACTCTTTAGGGAGGCCTATTCCAGCAGTGAGCTTCTCAGGCGGTTGATGATGATGATGAAGAATTGCTTTCAAATTCACTGATGAGCCAGTATACGAGCCTCATTAGCGCAAAACAGCTAGTTTTCAGTCAAAAGACGTTATTTGATTAACACTAATTAGTACAAACCGGCTTTACTTCGTCGATGCAAAGAAAGTGATGAACGTACAGTCAGCGACTGAAGTAGATTAACAGTTTTCATTTTGAATACTCAAATATTTCTATTCACTAATATTTTTTTTCTAAATTTAAAAAACCCCGACTGCCGCCCTCTTATGGCAAACGCATATTTCGTCGTGGGTAAAAATTTTGGGCTTCATGTGAAGAGCCATCCTAGCATTTAACTATTTACAATCTAAATTCACCCTTTCCTTGTGAATCCTACAAACTCAATTTGTTAATATACTTTTGTCGCTGACGGTACCTACCTACAAGACATTTACACCCTAATATCGAATCTGGTAGCTTTTATTTTCTGAGGTTTAAAGTTTAAAATAATGGCGAAAAATTTTGGAGAGTTGTTAAACTGGTGATTCAGGTTAATCCCAATTTTATGAAAGTAAACTTTCTAAGGTCACAATTTTGGTGCAGTTATTTTGGTATACCTACGAGTACCTTTATTGATTTTAAAATAGTTAGCCGAAATTCGTTTTCGGTTATACCTAGGTTGAGTTGTTATATACGTTTCACGGCTAAACCGCTGAGCCGTTTGTCTTAATTTATCAACGAAGCACGCGAGCGAAGCCACGGGCAGATGCTAGTTTTACATAAATTACACTTCAAAGTCAATCGCAAACTATCATACAAACCCACACCCTAGTAATTAGTGAAACCATCAGCGACATTCCCATCAATAAATCTCTTTAGATTTCACGCACAATTCCATACAAAGCGCAAGTCAAACGGACCATCAAAAAGGCCATTCAGGACTAAACGGGGGCTAACAACATTATACCCGTGTAATACATATTTTATTTCCGCCTTTTATTAAGTTTAATTTTATGGCAACCCCGAGTTTTTTCATATGCAACCCTATTTTTTTTAAGCAACGGACACAATGCCGATTCAGCTTGAATGGGGGGCGTTGTATTGTTAGACAATATTTTTTTTGTATCGAATTTTGTATTGATGTCATGTAGGTAGGGTTCGTAAGAAAATTACTCATTTGTCGAAAATATTTCAGCTTCTTATTTCTAGGAATATAGAAGAGCCTTGTATGTTCGTTAATTTGCAGTCTGTTCGTTTACGTCTTGTACCTAAAGGTGTGTGAAACAAAGGGAGTTAGATTGTTAACTAAATTTCCACAACGAAGATACGACAGAGCATGTGAATTAGTCAGATCACAATGGCTCGTCAATAGACATGACACAAACACATGACAAAGCTTTTGCTGACCGTACATCGCTGCATCCACATCCACCGACCTCAATAGTTCCTGCGTCGTATTCAACAAGACACTGTTCGCTTCCGGTTGCCCTTTCATTGTGCAATTCGACAGGGCAGATTCGCGCGCCGCCGGCCATAGACAACAATGCATCAATTCAAAAATCGAATTCCAAATTCAAAAGCGCATCGTTGAGGTTTATTGGCTTATCGCTTGATTGATTGTGCGAACATTGCAACAGTTTTTTCACCACTGGAATCAGTTTTGTCCGAATTTAAAACTCGATATCGATAATATATTTTGATTTGGGCGTGTCGAATGTGAATTTACCTTTGTCGGTACAGGAAGTTGAAGGAAATATCGCATCCAACAACAGGTAGCTACTTACAAATTTTACTTGTTTTGTCGACAGTAAATTCAAGTTTGCTGCACTTGTGTTTACGTAACGGATATTAAAGTTACGTTACGGCAGAGTAATGAGGCGGGTTTACTTACGCTACTGAAATTTCTTTATTGCAAGTTATTGTTGAAATTACGTACGTATGTCTGTATTTAGGTACGTATGTCATAAGGTTGGGTTTTCACTTGAAATTACTTAATTTGGGTATCAATGCTTTAGTAGAACTTTACAAGAGAAGCTTTGGATGTTCAGAAGACGACATCATTTTACTATCAAAAAATTACTTAGTTTTCATCTCTCTCAAGTCTCAGAGAAAAGAGAGATTAAATGAATTAATAAAAATACTTTATTGTACACCTTTTTGTGATATAAACTAAATCAAATATAACACATTATGATAAAGTTACAATGGGCGGTCTTATCGCTTAAAAGCGATCTCTTCCAGACAACCTTTGAACGGATATGATTGTATATTATGATTTTGAAGTGGCCGGGGTGTACTTTATATTTTTTTAAACTACCTTAAATAATATTATGCATAAAACATACTGCAGCAAAACATACGACTGTAATTTGAATCCATTTTTTTAAGATGTACCTATTGTTTTTCCCGGATTTGACTACAGACACCTCACCTTGTTCTGAATCCCAGTAAATATCTGACTCAGTGTGGTTTTCCCATTAAAAATGTATGTTTTATATTATTTATGAATGACAATATGCATTACCATAAAGAGATACAAAACAATAGGTAGATTTCAACTCACGCGCTGGGTTCCTATTAGGTAACGAAAACTGGAGATCCGTTTTCGACTAAAAACCAAAAGGTATAATGCTTCTACAAACATTTCACAGTATTTATGTCGATGTCTTAGGTGTGAAAATGCCATAAAAATGTTGACAATGAGTGCAAGTGTATTTTAGGCATTTGAAGGACCGTATCGTGTTGTGGCACCGTGAATAAACGGACAGACATACTATTGCATATGCACACCTATAAAATACACAAACGGAACGGAAAAATCTATAACGACATAGGTAAGCACCTGATGAATGGGAAGAGTCAATACTTTGTCTTTTAGATTCTACCTAGAATCTAGTTGATACTATACTATAGTTTAATAATACACAGTCTAGTCTATACTTTATTTTCTGCTTTGTATTCTAGAGTTATAGTCCATTATCCTCCTAGAGTCTACAGTATGAATAAGATTATGTGAGAGTCTACTGAATCTAATCCATAATCTACCTTACCAGAGTATAGCCTAGCTAGACATGTAGAAGATGTATCTATAATGACATACAATTTCTTAAGATTGCATTGACATGACTACTCGTAAGGTAATCAGAAAGTTGTCAAAGCATAAGAAAACGCAGTGTGTATCGCTTTCTTGATGATTGACGACTGACATCCTTTGGAGGTTTTAGTTGTAGCATAATCAATTTACACTTATTAACAAATATGTAGTACTCATAATTACCTAGAATTTATAGCAATAGAAAATAAAGTGAGTTTAAAGAAAATTATATTTTAAAAGTTTGACTCTAGTTTCTGTATTTGGTTCAAGACATCTAACATTTTAACGATCGAAGTCATGGAATTAATCATTCGACCATTTATCAAAATGCCCATTACATATCCATTATGCCACATTTTGGATGAAAACACTCAACAATAGTATTTACATTCGGTGTCAGTTTGTTTTACATCCGAAATACGTTGAATGAGCGTGATATTTCCAACATTCTGGAGTCTTATTATTCTTTAGACATAATGTCATGGATCCATAGAATCCATAGTTCCGTGGACCGGCCTTTGTGTGCCGAAGAAAGGTGAATGAGGAGTGGAATAATAATAACTCATGTCGTATGTCTGGCCGGTATAAAAAAAAAAGATATGACGACAACAGTGGCGGCACAATGAGATTTGAAATAGGAACCAAAAAGCTCCAAAAAGGATATTTTTATTTATAGAACGTAAAATCGTGTTTTAATTATTAACAGTCCAAATATTGTTTTACGTTTAAAAAAAACACGCTCTATTTCCAATAATGGACATCCTCAGTGTAGTCGGAAGCACGTCCAAACATTACATTTGACATATGCTCGCGTTTTGCAAGTGGTTAGCGAATCACGTGTCAGGTTGTAAAACTATCGCCGCTTATTAGAACGCTAATTTATTGCACATGCCTTCTAACTTTGGTTCTGAGACATGCCGGTTTCCTTAATTTGATTTTCTTCAAGCTTCATTGTTTTTCGTTTTGACCAAAATGTTAATTTTTCGAATGGAAAAATCGTGTATAACCGAGTTCAAACCCCCACTTCGGCTCGGGGGTTGGGGAACCGCCCATTACGCTAACACGGTTCTCTCTTATGCTTATCAAAAGCATAAAAGTTACACGCAGTTTAAAAAAAAATGGTGTTCAAATCTTCTAGATAATCATGACTTCAACAGATTCGATCTTTAAGATCGAATCTACTATTCGAATCATTGCTGGTTCCAGTTGGATTAGGGGTCATTTCCTCTCGATCAGAGGAGGCTTACGCCCCAGCAAGGGGACTTAAATGCTATGATGTTTAACATGTTCTCACAATAACAGCTACAAAAATTCGCGCGTTATCACACCCACAAGATTTAAGGGTACGTGTTTTTAAGCGCATGTCGAGATAATTTACGTATTTATGTACGTATGTGCTCAGTGGGCTCGTAAATTTACAAGCCCGTGATTTATGTGAGGATTAACGCGTTATCAGCAGGTATCTAGGCACGACACATATATTAAATCTGTAGGTGCTTAAGGTGTGGTTTAGAACAAACGACGCGTAAAAAAATATGATTAAAAAACTACTGTATTTTTAATTACCAACAGATACATATTTCTACCAATATTTCCTATTTTACCAATTTTCTGTTATTCAGTATCATTCAACCATAGTACGAAATAGGGAAGATCACCAATGATTTCAAGGATTCTTTTTCCATCTCTGGATATTCTTTATCCGGAAGTGGTCGATCTTTTGTGAATTCAATTCCATTTTAAGTATGCTGTTAGTAGCGAAATGTAGAAATACTTCACAAGGTACTGTGTCCTATCATTGTGTTCTCAAGAACACAAAATATGATGACTGAAGAAACTGACAAACATTAGTTAAGTTCACTAAACAAACACGTCACGCTAAGCTTCAGAATTGTGTTGATATCAAGCAAAATTATTTGCACGTGTAAATAAACGTGCAGACAATGCGGTCAAATAATGCATGTCAAAAACAAAATCCTATAAAAATAAGCTACACTACAATAGTATTGAACTGTGGCAGAATATCTCCGTGTCCTTGCCATGTCATGTGCTGGCAACATTGAGAGCTCTTGAAGCTAAAATAACAATTTGCACTTCCATTGTGAACAGAACCTTATTGAGGTTAGAGTTGGAAGCAAATTACGATGACAAAGTTTTGGAACGTTAGTGGAGTGTAATCATTTATATGAAAATAATATCAAACCTGGCCAAAACCCTTATATTTTTTTGAAGCGAGGAAATCCTTAGAAGAACTACTCCGTTGAAATAGACCACAGAATCAGCAAGTAGAATTTGCAATGTGCAGGCTGGAGCTCGCAGAATCTAATCAGAATCTGGCTTGGTCGCGGAGCAACAGGCAGTAGGTAAAATTGACGTTTCATTTCGTCGATGAATTAATGAATTTTGACTTTGACAATCGCAGAGGAATTAAGGTTCTCGAATAGCGACTACGATCCAAATGACACGCAGCTTAGGAAGGTGTCCAATTTCAAGGACTCGATTTCGACAAATTCTAGACTACAAACAGTTTTAACTTCAAGTTAAAACAACTTGAAGTTCGATATAAACATATGTACTTCTTTATCATCGGCCCGAAGGTTACTGCTGAATACAACTATGTATATGAATTAATAGATAGTTAAGTTTTATTTTAAAACTAAGCCCACTTGTAGTACACATTAGTTTTTTTTATGCATTAAAACATTTGAATAAAATATAATTGACCTCTATGGTACAGTGGGCGAGGACGCTTGAGACGCATAAGGTTCGATTCCCGCCGCGACACAAATGTTTGTATGATCTACCAATGTTTGTGTTTTCTATGTATAATATGTATGTATTTACAAAAAAACGTATATAATTAATATATCAGTCATGTAGTTCCCATAATACAAGCTCTGCTTAGTTTGGGGCTAGGTGATGCTGTGTAAAAAATGTCCAGCATTATTTATATAATACATAGTTATGCCTGCCAAAGAATGCCGCATTTAATTTGTAAGTAGACCTTGTCATAAACATTTTCTATACTTATAATATATTTTAGGTACATAGTTACTAATTTAAAAAAAATATTTCTCAACTAAAAATACACTGCAAAAACATCTATGAAATTTTCCGTTCGTTTGGTAATTTAAATAATTAACTAACAGGAAACTTTCGTCCAGAGTTTCGTTAATCTTGCTTGTGTAAAATTTACAAAAACTTTAAGCTAGAGTACTTACTTAGTTCAAGTTTCGAACTTGTAATAGGTTTTAACTCTGAATATTTTAGTTGTACAAGGAGAATCAAAATTGATAAGAGCTTGAACCTCTTCGAGGTTTATAAGTAACAATGAGTCATGAAAAACCTAAAGACGTTTTTCATGTAAGTACCTTAAAACTGAGATCAGATAAAACCTATTTTAAGTTAACATACGTTCGTATACATTCCACGATCGCGTATTATTTTTTCATCAAGTAAATAATAATAATAAGAACTGGGTAGATATCGAAACTGTTTCGTAGTTAGTAAACACAATGCAAATATGTGAAAAGTGGCAACACCGACCAATGATATCTTTAAATATTTTCACGGAAAACATTGACTCATTCAGACGATGTTGTCCCAACAAACTTTAGGCCTGTTTTTCCCGCGCAAAGTTTTGTTAAGTGTAACCCACACCGTTTGTGCAATCGATTAAAAATATTGCTTGCTAGGGCTGTCAACTACGTGTTAAAATTGAGAAAATGCCCGGTCCGGCCGTGTTTTAATTTAGTAAATACTTCAGCACAAAAAAATAATTGTAATGGAGGACTCAATGCCAATCACATTCCGTATTAATCATTACCATCCATCGTCCTTTATCCTGACCCTTTAAATATGCAATAAATATAATGATAGTGGTGAATATCAGCATTCGCAAATCTTTGCGGTCACTGAAGTCGTGACATCGTCGTGGCCATCATCATAAAACGGACACAAATTATTATTTCTATACAAAAAATAATCTAGTGATGTTATTACTATTGCCGCCAATTTACGCAAAATATAGAATCATCGCCAGACCGTGGGTCAAAAATTTAACTTTTTGTTCCTATTCCCTATTCCCCTATAGAGGGGACAAATTATATGTACACAAGTTAATTTATCATTAATGCTGTAGTCTTCATTGAGTGCAATATAAAAAAAGCCGGATAATCTAAAAGTGTGACCGGCCAAATGCCTAAAAACCGGATGACTGGCTACTTGTTTGTGTCATGGTTCCCGCGAAACAAGCCTGGTGTTGCCAGACGGAAAATATGGCAAATATTTACCCCCCACTTTCCTTATACAATTTCTTCGAACTTTAAAATCACATTTTACAGTTATTTTTAAAGTGATTTTCTTATTTCATGACCGTCATAGTTATTACTAACCATGAATTCCTATACATATAAAAAATACATAGAGACGAACATAGAACCTCCTCCTTTTTTGAAGTCGGTAATAAATACAATAGAAAGATACCTCAACCTCAACATAATAAATAAGTACTAACTAGTATACCATCTAGGTACCTACCTACCAAGTTTTATATTTACACAGGGAGTAATGTAAGATTAATGACTCCCCCGTAAATAAACCTTAATTTTCATTGCATTATGAACAAATCCAATAAGTAATAATAATAATAATAGGTATAATAAACGACAATGGTCACGTGGAACGCTAACTACCCTTCAAAACGTAGACATGTGCCAATTAAAATATTTGGACGTGTCTGAGGAGTATGGATCTGAGGATCTCCATCATGGGATGGAGATCATCATGAGCCTGTTTATTTTTTTTGTAAAATATGTCAAAACTGACAGACGGACAGACTTAAATATTTACTATGTAGTAATAACTGTTTTTTTAAACTCTTTTTCTATTAAATATTTTTACCTCATTTATTGTACTTAGGTACTGAGTCTAAGGATCTCCATCAGAGGATTACAGTCGTGAGCGTGTTTTTTTTGTGCATAGGAATTTGTTGGTAAATAATCTACCAATGAGCTGAAAAACAAAACTCTTAAAATGGTGGGCACAGCGAGTTATACGTTTACACAGCCTTTTAATTAAAATAATTTAAAATATAATCGCTTTAGAGCCCCGAGTTTGTAACAAGGGAAGTTGAAATTTCCAAAACGTACAAGACAAAATAATAAAATATTAATAAAGGCTCCGTAGACGGTGGAAAACGATGGAAAAGTTTCATCGACCAAATATTTGTGTTTCAAATAAAAGCGCCTGATACTGCCTGGCTTGTGTAACTCTGAATACGTGTTGATTGTAAAATGAGTTTTAATCCGCTTATTTAGCGTTAGATTCAATCTGACTTAGGAGTAGGTGCTGCAAATGGCTTTTGAACAAAGAGTTGCATACAATTTTTAAAAAATTGTATGCAACTCTTTGGTCAAAATATAGAATTATCTGACTTCACGTTCCGACTGCCTGATATCAGTTTAATTTCTAGAATATATGTTCAAGAGGCGTTCGGTAAAAAACTCACGCTCTGAAAAAATAGATCGAAATTTGAATTTGTTCGATGTTTGAAAACGTAGTACGAAATTGTAGTTTTTAGTTTAAAATCTTTTGTTTCTTTTTTACTTGACAGTGACATTTTTGGAGATGTCCACTATTATATCTTCCGTGACACTGTGGGGTTACAGCCGGCTGCTGTTTAACATCCTGCTCGGGTAAATAGCTTCAGTTAGTTAAAATATTTGGCTCATTTTCTGGGCAAATTAAAAGTAAGTAGGCTTTGTTTTTGTCTTCCATTTACGTTCTTAAATAAGAATCAGGAACTTTAGGTCCAATTTCATCAGAGCTTCTCTAGTAGCCGTACGTACTAAGCCCTACGTACGGCTACTAGAGTACCCCTAAAATTCTCGACAGTCTAAAAACGCCAGATTTTATCGAGACTTATGACTTTAGAGCCAAAATATCAAAAGGATTGCAATGATTTAGCTTTAAAATTATTGTAACGTGCAACCTCAGCTTATATAGTAGTTCGATATTTTTTTTTTTAGACGCATTAATAAAATCAAGCAAATACTTATCAGACACATCCTGTGTCCTGACCCCACTATGTATCTGTCTGTGTATAGGACTCATGCAGCTGAGAATCCTTCTAGAAGTTTCCCCTAGTCCAGTCCCCAGAGAGCCTGTTTGTCTACGTCATCGCTGATTGATACGGGCCGCAACAATGCATGTTTGCTTTCAATTACACCCGCGCCCTGACCCTGGAGTTAGGGATTGGGACGGAATCGCAGAATTTTGCTTTGAAGGCTGGAAAAAGGGCGAAAACAGCAAAGCTGGCAAATAATCTACTATCTGGCAAATAATATTTATTCTAATCGCAGCAAACCTCGTAAAGTATACGTAGCAGACTAAAATCGGATGGATTCATAGTCATATTTTTTTCATAAAACCTCTTTGAAATGAGGTGAATCATGTAAAAAACAATTGAAGAAAAAAAATTGTGGAAAAAAGGCCGCATATCTTTTTTTATTATATTTTTTTTTACTTAGGTTTGGTAACTTTTATTTGGACGCCAGATGGTAAGTGATTACTATTGGTGACATCTAAAAAGCAAAGGCAATGCTGATACGTTGCCTGTCCATCGAAAAGTTTCATGTTGGCTCTATTTAAAGCGATATCCCATCCTGTATCCATTTATCCGCGGCGACTATACTAACTTTGTTACCCATGTACTTTACTCGATTATCAAACGATTATCACATGCCTGTCCACAAATCCTTGATCGTGTCCATTCCAAATGAAATTGGATAAATGCTTATG
The DNA here is from genome assembly GCA_961405105.1 of Perizoma affinitatum. Classification (NCBI taxonomy): domain Eukaryota; kingdom Metazoa; phylum Arthropoda; class Insecta; order Lepidoptera; family Geometridae; genus Perizoma; species Perizoma affinitatum. The sequence continues at coordinate 7,460,927 of OY560205.1, read as the reverse complement.
GACGATACCTTTCACCGAATTTAATTTGCAACTGTATACGGGTGACGTCAAGTTTCTCCGTGAAAAACTGACAACATTATTCGAGACATTGATATGAAATGATATTCAAGAAATTGATATTATTTCAAGAAAAAACGAGGCGTTATCATTTGGTTACAGTAATGTTGCGAAAAACCGTATCGGATACAATAAAGTTTTGTGTTACAGAAAAATAAAACAAACAAAAAACCTCTTCAAATAAATACAACACCGGCGTCAAGATATAAAAAAAAAACAGTTAACAAACTTGGCTCGTGGCTCGTCAAATGAATAAAACCATTGCTCATTTCCACAAACAGTCCATACGTTCGACGTCCTCATTATGTCGTAGATGAGGGTAGGCAGACATTAGTGATGGTAGGTGTGGGCACTTGAGGCGGCACGCGGCAGTCACGCGCGCAAACACAAACGCGTGCGCACGCAACACGCACGGATATTAAAACGAATATGCTATAGAAGACGCGTTGCTAATTTATATTTGCGACAGAAAGATTAGAAGTTATTTAAATGCTAAATCATTGGTCTCATGCATAAGCTTTAAGATGAGTATACACTAGAGTATTTTCCCGAGCATTTCTATGTAATGTAACGTTCTTACGAATACGCGACGTTGTTCGCGTAATGTTTACGGAAAGTGAGCATTTACCTTTAACATTCCTTTCTATTTTGCGTCGCGTTCCGGGAGTGGGTACTCCACGTCGCACGTTTTGCCCGAGTTGTCCGTAGAAGAACTACCTAAATTCATCGACATAGCTCTTAAATTAGCAAGTTGAAGCGGCGTTGGTCACACCGCAGAACCGAAAATCGGTGGGGATGGAAGGTTCTCGAATGGATTCCATGAACCGGGTGACGCAGTGTAGGAAGGATCTACGATTGGATATTCAGTACTGCCCCAGTTCGTAGAATTGCTACGAAAAGCTACGATCCTTTTTGTTTACCGCCATCTTCCTACAAGATCTTTTATAGTCTAAAAACTATCACAAATTTAATCATTCAAATTGTAAAAACGTTATTTTTCATGTTCCACAAGATCGTTAAAAAAATTGCCTATCATTTTATAAAAACGGTTCGAGTAATTTTTACAAACATTATGTTATAATATTTAGATTTCTCTGTCATGTTGACATTTCTTAGAAATGGTGGAATAGTAAATAAAAATACACGAAAACGAAACCATAGCGCCCTTTTCGCTTAAGGGTGTTACAATTGTATCGTGCGTGTGCCACGATGAATGCCGACTCTATACATGGCATTCGTCGTGGCACACGCACCATTATTGCTAGTGTCAGATTGAAACACTTAACGTCACCTACAATAACACAGTCCTATGGTGTTCGTTCTGTATTATTTTTTTGTAAGTCTTCTGATTTTACCACTTTCGTGTCAGTAGCACACGGAAATGTTACAATAAACTCTGCTAATTGCGAGTTTTCCTTGCGCAGTAAGGGTTCCGTACCACAAGACAGGTAACTTCAACAATATTTAGGTAAGATTGGTAGGAAAGCATTTGTTTCATCGTCTTTTGTATCGCGATACCAAGTCGATTTTTTTATTATTAAAAGCTGGTCTGAAAACCAGCGTTGCTGTCATGGTTCATGTGAAAGGAGACTAATCGTCAATTGTTTACCTGTGTACAGTTTTCCTAGTACCTAAAGTATCTCTTGTCACAGATATGTGTCTTATATCTGTGAATACTTAAGTAGTTACTATGCAAAATGCCTTGCTGGTGACGACATTATCGATCGATCCCTATGGCCCCACTACGCCGTACTAGCTGCATCACGTGATCACCTTATATGTCAAATTTCAATGGGGCCACTGGTAAAGATTCCGACTTGTGAATGAAGTGTGAACACCAAACACCAAAGAAAAATACAAAAACAGAGGAATTCATAAAAATACAAAGCATAATGAGCGACCTTATCACTAAAAGTGATCTCTTTCAGACAAAATTTGTAGTTGCGTAAGTATAGATTTTTGAATAGGTCTGTATTATTCATGTCGAAATGACATTTGCCTCTTATTTACTGCTAGGTACATTGACTTCATCTCGCGACAGAAGGGCGAGCTTTGGGCGGGCGGCGTTAACCCCGCCCGCCTAATTACTTATGTATCGCCCCCAGCTCACTAAAAACGGGTTAATTTCTATAATAAAACAAGTCAGGCGAAATTAAATGCCATCTACCCTGGACGGAAATGCAGAGTCGAAGTTAGGTTTAGTGGAGGGGTTTTTAAATATTCTTTGAGCCAAACGTCGGACGTGGAAGCTGTTACCGTCAAAATCACAAGGATTACAAGGATCATATAGAAACGTCAACTTATAAAACTTAGAAAGTGAATTAATGGGGATTCCTCGTGCGCGACCTATCGTCTGTAGATATCAATACATTTACATCGTCTGCCGAAGAGACTAGGTTGAAAAGTTTTATTATACTCTTGAAACTTGACATAGATTTTTTTCAACCTCTGCTTTTAACCGGTTAGGTTAAATAGGCCTAATATGCCTTAGAGAAATTACTATTAAAATGTGCCTCGTTACTAAAAGATAGTAAAAACGTAAGTACATAGAGGAGCATACATTAAGTGTATAATAAATCTATGTATGATATGAATGTCATTCATGTATTTCCTTACTTTGGGGCTAGATGATGCAGTGTGTAAATGTCCAGCATTATAAAAAAAAATATAACATTATAACACTTATTAAAGGCCTATTTACACGGAAATATCGAAGTAAACGATGTGTATGGTATCTGCATGTAGAAGGGTGATTATCACCTCGTCTTTTAATATTTTGGAAGCCTCAAATTTATTTTTTGCTTGAAATGAATCACATGAGTGGTAAATCAACTGGAGTAATAAACATATACATATTCTCGCCACAAACCGTGCGAGATATTATTACCCCCATATCATCCCCTTGGATACGACACTGAGTACCAGTTTTATAATTGAAAACGTTCTGGTGGAAAGCATATTTTTCTATTAGGCACTTTTTTTGGAGTTGGCAACAAATAAATTTGAGTAAAATGGGATTTTTAATTGTTGCTGATAAATAAAGTGGAATATACAAATAAATCTTTCTATTTTCCTTTTTATTGGCTACCATTCCTATTAACAAAATGTTGTTGAAGTATGGGTTATTCGCGTTTTCCCAGAATCTTCCGCCCCATTGGTTATTTTTACAGGAATATTTTTCTCGTCAAAAAAGTTCCTCCTAACTGGGAGTTTCTGGTGTCTATGACTGGAAAAAAAACTAACAAACGAGCAAAGCACCTTATACTATCTCCTTGCATCTCGAGTAAAAGCGCAGAATCGCCTTTCCCTTCCCCTTCTATAAATTGTTTCATTTCAACTTCCCTCAAATATACCAACGTGAAGAAAATGGAAGCGTTGCGTGGTGCGTGCAGATAGCGACGCCCCGTGACCGTACGCCCCACTGTGGGATTAGCAGATAGCGGCCCTAAGGACCAACTTTATAGGACCCCAAGAACCAAGTTTATAAGACGCTTATTTTAGATGTATCGCGAGTTTCACGTTGGAAGGTTTTAATATTCAGTGCAGATAGTACAATCAACAACAAAATTATAATAAACATTTTAGTTATTTTTCGGCATACGAAGTAACAGCTCTAGAAGTGTATTAAATATTTCCAACTCAATTCACTAGTGAGTCATCGTAAGAACATTATTCCAAAAAAGAAAAAAAAAACACGCTCACGACTTTCTTCCCCATGGTGGACATCCTCAGATACATACTCAGTGAGTAGATCTTTGAGGATACCAAGTAGGGGATAGTCAGAGGCACGTCCAAACATTACATTTGGAACATGCCCGCGTTTTGCATGTAGTAAGCATTACACGTGACAGGTTGCAAGCCCATCGCCGCACACTAATCTGTTGGCACATGCCTTCGAATTATTGGTTCTAGGGCATGCCGGTTTCCTCACGATGTGTTAATGCGCACAAATTTTTTTCGAGTGGAAAAATCCATTGATGCACGACCGGGTTCGAACCCACGACCTCCGGATCAGAAGTCGGGGTATCACCCACTAGGCATCATTCATCATAATTAAAATTAAATTCTGAGATATGAAACAAATGTCGCCCGTGCTTCGCCCTGCACTCTTTTATACCGTCGAACAAATAACACCCTCAGTCAAATCAAGTACGAACCAAATCATAAAATAATGTTAATATAAAATTTATAAATAAATAAATAATGCTGGACATTTTTCACACAGCATCATCTAGCCCCAAACTAAGCAGAGCTTGTATTATGGGAAATACATGACTGATATATAATACTACTTATATACTATTGTTTTGTAAATACATACATATTATAAATAAAAAACACCCGGACCAGAGACAAACATTACAAACATTTGTCCCGAAGCGGGAATCGAACCCGCAACCTTCTGCGTCTCAAGCGGGCCTTCGCCCACTGCGCCACAGAGGTCGTTAAGTATTTGCTGAAACAACAGCGACATTCTTTACGATACCACGTGATACGTAGTAGGATCAGCTTTTTGTTTTACTATGAATGTTTCTTAAAAATAATTGAAACATATTTGTTGATAGCTTTATTATATTCATTGCTAAAACTTGTATTCGACAAGTTTTTTTTTTATTTTTGGATTGCAAATCGATTATGGACAAGTAGTATCATTAAAAGTTACCCAATATTTTGAACTAGTTTACCCAGATAAACTAGTTCAAAATATTCCAGAAATATGTTTACGAGTATTTTAGAGTCGAGTTTTAGTGTTGCCGTTTATCCCCATATTGAATTTTAAACCTTCTATAAGTACCTATCGTAGAACTACATTAGTACACCCAAAAACGTGATCATCAACCTAATTACGATCGTTCAACACCCCCACACATAAACTTTTATTACTGTTAACATTTAGCACAAGCTTTAAATAATCTCAACCCCTAAACTGACATCTGACATTTGTCCACCTACAAATTATTACAATACCAAAATCAGCACTGTAAAATTTACAAAGTTACAAAGTTAAAACTCCAAAATGACGAAATAACATTCAAAATTATCGTATATACGACTATTTGGAGTTGAATGTTAAGGCGAAACTCACCCCCGCTGTTAATCTTTATTAAGGGGATGTGTGAATTCGTTGATTCTGACAGATTCGTCGCGCGGGATTTAAAGCAGATTTATGCTTAGGTATTGTGATAGTTTATCGACAATTTGTATGGTTATTATCGAGTTTGTAATGGTAATGTTGGATTGTGATAAAGTGCCCGAGTATTTGTTTAGTGAGGATATGTCCCAAAGTGAGTGCTTAGGTAGAAACATAATGCAACAGATGAGTTATCTTAATCTATCTCATGATGATAAATATTGAGCATTATTTAAAAAGCTAGAACTTCTGTCTTCGTTCTATCACTAGGGTTTTTAAATAACAGGTTATGGGACAGATATCTTTTGAGTCAACATAATATTTACAATACAGCCTAAGAAGCCCCAGCAGATGGTATGCTAGCCTCAAATCAACTCTAATGTCTCACACGTCTTGCCTTTTCTTAGAACAATAGATGGACATAAGAGTTGGAAGAAAATGAAATGAAAGTTTTTAATGCATAAATAACTCTAAACAAAATCACAGATTGCAATACAGAAAACCGAAAACCGTAACGCGAGGGTGTGATTTGTTTATCCACACGGTCCGATGGGTGATCGCCTTAATGAGATGCCTCGCAAACATCGCACTATTCCTCGGAGGGCCCTCCCCTTAAATCTTACGCTTTTTCATCTATTTGGCCATCCGATAATTGTTATTTGCCGTTTCTAATTGCTTCACTATTGTAAAAATATTTCGTTTACTAAACATTCGATCGAAGTGTGTATTTTTCTACAAAGTACTTTTTAAGATAGATAAGATAAATATTTATCGAGTCTTAAACAATAGCAGACTATAGTTTTTGTGGTACATTACAAAATATAATTATTTGAAATACAGTATGGTGATTTAATCTAGCTTGAAAAACCAAACAAAAAATTAACAGACTTGTTTAAAGTGCGTCGTGATTGCCTTTGGAAAAAACTGTATTATGTATGTTATGATTGATATGCAACGGTGCAGAAAAGGCGGAAAACAACAAAAAAACTCAAATTAATTAACTTCATAGAATTTAAATTATCGTGGTTTGGTATCATTTTAGAATAATATTACGACTATACCACGTATTTTACGAAACACGTACGGTCAACGAAACGTCAGCAGGAGAATAGTACGTTGTATAGTCGTAATAAAAATCTAAAATATTTTTTTTCATCTTAAAGCATAATTATATTTTTGCCACGATACGTGGCAAAAATATAATTTATCATTCAAAGTTTTTATCACAGCCTGCATATGCTTTGCATGTGTCATGGGTCTGGGTGTGGAAGCTATACAGGATGGTCAAAAAGTCGTGGATCAAACAAAACAGGGAGATAAGGGAGGTAATTTCCAACAAAAAATCTTTCTACAGCATTGCCATAACTTCATCGCACGAAAAGTCATGACCAGTTTTGTATTTTTCAAAAACGACCATTAAAATAAAACTAAAGGTCAAACAGTAACGTGTTGTACCTCATTTGAATCAGCATTAAATTAGTAAGTTTTTTTAATACAGGGTCACTTTTCCGTAATACATTTTTTTTTGTCAAAATTTACGGAAAAAAATTCATTGCTCGTTAAATTCGGTACCAAGAGCTAAAATACAATTTTCGTAGTATTGATACATTATTGAGTCATAAATTATGACTCAATAATGTATCAATACTACGATTATGACTCATAATACAACACCTTTTGTTTTATTGTTTTTAACCAATTTAATTTTTTATTGATTAAATTGTAAAAAAACTCGGTAGTTTTATTCAAAAATACAAAAATGGTCATGACTTTTCGTGCGATGAAGTTATGGCTATACTGTAGAAAGATTTTTTGTTGGAAATTACCTCCCTTATCTCCCTGTTTTGTTTGATCCACGACTTTTTGACCACCCTGTATATATAGCTGAGGTGAATTTTTTAAATATTTATCGTGAACTTATTTGGTCAGGTGTGTCGATGCCCTAAATACCACCTCGTATACAATACGCGTGCCTTAGCTTTAATATTTTATGTTTTTTTAATCCAAGATAAAATTACACACTGTTTTACACGTCGCCGCTGTCAAAGTAAATTAATAATGAATAAATAATGCTAGACTTTTTCACATAGCATCATCTAGCCCCAAAGTAAGCAGAGCTTGTGTTATGGGAACTACATGACTGATATACTACTTATATATGTCTTACATACCTAGATATAGTAGGTACCAAGGTTGATTTCTTATATTATTTTCTTTCTCTTTTATGATCCTTGGCACAGAATCTTGACACACTTCACACCTTTATGTTTTTCTTTTGTTTTCTTTTAACCGACTTGAAAAAAGGAGGAAGTTCTCAATTCGGCTGTATGTTTTTGTTATTTTATATGTTCGCCAATTGTTAACCGATTATGATGTTTTTTGGTTTTACAGACGTGGTCAATCAGGTCTCGCCGAAGTAAAATTGTAGGTGATTTTTCTTTTGTTTAAAAAAAAAAAACAAAATAACTTAAGCACGTGAAGATGATTTGATGATATAGTACCTGCAGGATAGAAACCGTAAACTTGGGACTTCAAACGTATAGCGAATATCGCGATTTAATTATTATCAACCGACTTCAAAGAAGGAGGAGGTTCTCAATTCGTATGTATTTTTTATTTTTTGTGTGGTTTGTCGATTTACTTTGTCAATTTTAAACCACTTTTAATGATTATTTTTTTAATGGTAGGGTACCTTCAAAGGTGGTCACATATAAATTTTATAAAAAAATCCCAAACCTAAAGGTGAAAAATGGGAGGCGAAATTTCATATTATCAATTCCGTTGTATGAAGTCGGTTTTTTACCATTTAATGTCTTATAAATTATTTATTTTAACCAGGGAGTTAAAATAAATAATTGACTATATCGGCAAATAGCTTTTATTTGCTAGCTTTAAGCTACTAGCGATATCTAGGCGGTGATCTGGCTGCCTCCGCTATCAAAAACCCTCGACTTCTCTTGTATACCAAACAACAGGTAGTTTACTTTAGCACACATCCGTTATTATTTGACACTCTCTTCAAATAAGAGGATCATTAACATAGCCAACTTTGTAGTTTATCCGCGAGATTGCAATTGATTGTTGCCACGGGTGCGGCAGCAGATATAATTAACATTCTCTTGGAATTAATTAACTCTCTTTGTCTACCTGGCACACTTGAGTCACAAATTAAAGTTAGGGCGTTAAATTGTTCAAAAAATTTAATATAAAAAAGACGTAAAGTTGATGAGTTTGGATATATATTGATTCAATCTCCGAAACTAATCATCCGATTTCAAAAAATATTTCACCGATGTTTAAAATGAAGCTTTAGGGTGGGCATAGACTATATTATTCCGTTAAAATTAAAGGGTTTCGTAGTCGTGTAGACTAATTTTGCAATGTAAGAAAAAACGAACGCTGCCTTAACGGACAGGCTACTTTTCATCGGCCACTTTTTATCGGGGTACCACGTGGGCAAAGCCATGGACAATATGTCGAGCATAGGACGATTAAAATATTGTGTTCGTAGATGTAATATTGAAAATATTTGTAAAAATTACTTGACTTGTTAATAACTAAGGTTAAAAGGCGAAAATTTAAAAAATCCTGTCTAGGGCTTATGGATCACATAATCATTGCAATTAACAGAACATCATCATCATCTGATGAGCCTTTTTCATCCAGACCCTGAACGGTAACCATGAATAGAACATGGACAAAATTTATTTTGTAAAAGAAGATCTTATTATTTAAAACTCTACAATAACGAGTAATGTCCCTATCTATGTATATACTTATGGTAGATATAGCCTATCGTTCGTCATGGTAATCTTTAAGGGCCTATGTCCAGCAGTGGACTTTTACAGACTATTGACGGTGATGGAAGTCAAACGAAATGAGGCTATTCCTAAAAGGTTACTTAGTGTTTTTTTTTAATTGGTGAAAGGTTTTTTTTTATAATTCTTAGAGAATAAAAAGGTTGTTTATTGTTTTAAAATGTGTGACCAAACTGCGATCTCAGCTAGCTAATGACCTGCGCCCGTGTTTACTCGGATCGCGTGCATTCGTTATCGGCAAACAAACAGGTCCGGTTCTTCAATCATTTCTAGTCCAGTTTCTATTCAAATCGTGTTTGCTTGGTAGCCATTCAATAATGCAGGTTCTGTTTGCATTGGCAGCATATATTTTGTTTGATTCACAGTTAGCAATCAAGCTTAATTAAATACATTATTGCTTCGCCCACATTCAAGGTAACCATGGTTACCTCAACTAATCCCCTCAACTAAAACTAATAACACTACCAAACTGACTATGGCACTAATTTTACCTACTTAGCAATGTGTAAAACTTCAAGCCTACAAGATTAAGAAGTTTGCTTAAAAATTATTTTCCATTACGATTTTGTTAGAGTAATCTTAATTATGGGGCTTGTGCAGGTCACTTGGATAATAACTAAGCACATAGTGACCAAGAAAGAACCGGTGACACGACAAACGATTGAACAAACTATTCTGAATAACTATAAGTGGCTCGTTTTTATCGTCCTAAAACAAATTAAAATTTTAAAAGACCAATTTTTGTAGTTCTTTAAGCACACAAACCAATCAAAACGTTGATCGTTTAGTAATTATTATATATTGTAAATAAATAAATGTAAAATTGTAAATCAGTCAGTCAGTATGTGACTGATGTGTGTTAATTAATTTATTGCTTGACTAGATTTTTTTTTATGAAAAATATTGCTTTGCGATTGTTTTTTTGAAACCATCGTCATGAACTGCAGAATCTACATAAGTCTTCGATCTGCTGCCACTGGATTTCTGATAAGAATCAGAGATCCTAAGAACTCTTCACCCCAGGGCACGCACGATCGCGCCCGTTCCTCTGCTAATGAGAGATAATCCCGCGATCCGCAGTTGTGATTCAGGCCCACCCTCTACCTACCCTCTGTAAAGCGCGATAGCAACCCTAGCGTGTTATTGTTTATTTTTATTAGACAATTAAATTATACGATACAAATGCAACATATTTTGTTTCGTCTGGCGCTTATTTGCCGTTCGGGCTAGCGTTGCGGAACAAGATTATTTCCATTAAACTTGCACTTAGATACCTAAGTAGGTAAGTATTTATTCATGTTTTTCTATATATGTAACTAAGTATATACAGGGTGTAATCGTTAAGTGTGCACAGGCGATTATTCCGTAACTATTGCAGATATCAAAAAACTTTAAACTGATATCGAAAGTACTTTACCTAATGAGTAAAATGACATTAATAACTTTTTAAAAATAAAACGAGAAATATCCAAAAAAAATACATTAATCACTCCCATACATTTAGTATGAGATAGTAGAAAGGTTTTAGTTTCCTTATTTTAAGTGGAATAGTACCTACTCATTTTACCCTTGTCATTTTATAATTATGTACGATATGAAGGTATTAATGAATTTCAAGTAGATACACGTGTAGATTAATTATCTTACCACTTCAAATTTATAATAAACCTTGTTTCAATATTGTATTGATTTGAACTAGCTGAAAAGCAACATACTAAATAAAAACAAAAAGAAAGATACTCTTTGGTGTTCGTTCTAAATTCAATTTTTTTATCGCGTATCTTCTCGTCGTTCTTTATCGTCATTGTATTGCACAAGGAGGACGTCACTTCGAACATATGCTTTGAACACAAAATTTTGTACTTACTAAGAAATAAAATGTATGGGAGTGATTAATGTAATTTTTTTGGATATTTCTCGTTTTATTTTTAAAAAGTTATTAATGTCATTTTACTCATTAGGTAAAGTACTTTCGATATCAGTTTAAAGTTTTTTGATATCTGCAATAGTTACGGAATAATCGCCTGTGCACACTTAACGATTACACCCTGTATAGCGGTGATTATCATTTGACAGCTGTAATATAACGGAAACACTAAAGAGATTCTCAGAAAACGTTTTATAAACACGCTCACGACTGTCTTCCTCATACTCGGTGAGTAGATCTTTAAGGATACCAAGTAGGGGGTAGTCAGAGGCACGTCCAAACATTACATTTGGTACATGCCCGCGTTTTGCAAGTTAGCATTCCACGTGAGAGGTTGCAAGCCCATCACCGCTTATTGGAACACTAACTGTTGGCACATGCCTTCGAATTTTTGCAAACCTTGTGCTCCTTAATCCTAATAATTCTTTTAAATCTGGCGAAATTGGAAAATCTTTTGAAAACCCAATAAGAGTACCTATATTATAATATTTTAATAAAAAAACATTAAGTAAACAAACAAGATATTTACGCAAAAAATCTAAAAATACTATTAGAATGGGGGTGTGTCTTTTTCGAGAGGAAAATTTAATATTTGAAACTTAATTTCATGAGATGAGGCGCTTCGCCGGACTCTCGGTAATATAAAGTTATTTTCTTTTGCTTACATTCTTAAGAAAGTATTACAACTTTAGATACTTAAGTTAGTAAGATATTCCGTACTCCGGTACGGAATATTCTGCAAGCTATATAGAAGGATGAGTATAATAGGTATTTATATGGGAATAATTAGATCGGTAAATAATTAGGTAGAAGTCGGTGGATGGAGATGGCTCACTCCACCCGGACTCAGTGTCGGACTGAGCCCGGGTGGAGTGAGTGCCTGGACTCCAGTGCCTGGTCCAAAAAGTGCCCGGACGCACATTTTGGACCAGGCCTATGTCCTCAAGTGTAGCTCCTTGTAAGCTTGTCCGGGGAAGAACTACCACCATACATATTTCTGCCGACAAGCAGAAGCTCCATTTTAAGCGTATGGATGGCGGTGTAATTACAGGCACACGAGACATCATCTGCTTTGTCTCAGGGTCAGCAACGGAGTGATACCTCAGCCTGCTTAGCATAAAGACCCAAGACAACGGTTTTGTCTACCGCCGAGAAGACAAAAAATATTTTGTCCCTCTCTTTTGTTCGACAGAATAGGCGACTGAAATCGTTTTTGTCTTCTCTTTCGTAGACAAAACGTTGTCTTGGGTGCTCATACTAAGCGGGCTGGTCGAAGTCAAAGTCAAAGTCAAAATTCATTTATTCATTAAAATTACAAGGATCACTTGTAATGTTCGTGTTTTTATACTTACGTTTTTGACTATTATAATCTGAAATGGAAACATAAGTTCTCTCCAGATAACTGCATGTGTATTATCTGGAGGTTAAGCATTCCTAGGGCTCTATAATTTGTATTATTAAGGTTTTTCTGTGGATTTTAGACTTCTCAATGTTTGTTTACTTTCTGTAATGTCAGTTAATGACAAGTCTAGATTTTATTTTTAATTCACCGCTGGAGCTAGGAGTTTAAGGTTCTATGTAATTGATATTAGACCTGCATATAAAACACTTTATTTTTTATGTTCTAGAACCTTGGTTCAAATAAATAACAGGCCCTTCATCAGAAAAAACGATGACAGGGAACGGGGGAGCACGGTCAGTCTACTTTTGGAATTGAAGCCGGCAAGACGTGAATAGGAAGGAGTGGATGGAAGCGCAGTTTCCTCCTAGCTGAGAACAGAGAGTCCGATCCTCCTACTACGCGTATAAAAGTGATGTCGGAGTAAAAAGTGAAACGACGCGTCATCCTATTTTGACGCCGTCCTCTGACGCCTTTTCCTTCTCCTTTGACGCCTTCTGGAGATCGCCACGCCGGCTCTACCTAGACCTAGCCTTCTGGAGATCGCCAAGCCGGCTCTACCTAGACCTGGACACTCCAGGGACGCTTAGCCCTCCACTAAAAGGAGAGAGAAACCTGATTCAAGAGGCCTCTCTCCTCTACAAGCCCGTGAACACGCTAACTTTTTGTGCTCCGGTTCCCCTGGCCTCTTCTAGTGTTTGTTAAATATATTTTGTTATACAGTTCACCTTTTTCTCTTGAACCGTACTCTCCTCCAGATCTGAGGATAGGTAGGAAGTGTGACCTTACAAATTCCTCCTCCCAGGAATTTGTAACGTTACAACGTCGGTTTTATCTACTGCCTGTTCTTCCGCGACTAAGCCAGGAAAGAAAGGCAACAAAACAAGGCTGGTTATTATTTTTAATGATCCTTTTACAAAACAACGAGTTTGAGCATTTTCAATCCCAAGAGTGTTTATCATCTAAATAATCAGATATTTTATAGTATGCCTTTTTATAAAGTTATTTTTCTAATTATGTACGTTTTTAAATTTGTTAATTGTCAATTTTTGTTTATCTCTTGGGAGTTTGTTATAAACTTTTTGTTTATTACAAACTCCCAATGGTATTGCAAGCGTCCGTAGTTTACGGTAACCGCTTACTCGTATGCTTGTTTCCAACATTAATTCCTTAAAAAATAATCGACAGGCTGTTCGCGATGATGAAAGAAATCGCAGCTACACAACCATGGGGTCCTTCATGAGTATGAACCCTCATACTCAGCGGGGTGAAAACCGAAAACAACACGACATGTATTTATATCTAAACCGTTCTATTGTGCTGCGATTAGCGTAGTGAGAAGGGTAGCCAGGGGTACAAGTACGACTTAGTGATGGGATGCGAGCAACTGGCGAGGAAAGATGGTGATTGAGGGCTTTAACAGCAAACTTTAAGAGGAAATCGGTTCATTGTAAAAAAGGTTCTCTTCGTTGCATCGTCCGGGCACCATTCGCAAACTTTTGTTGGTCAGCGATTGATTCTGCGAGCCTGGCCTGTACCTACATTAGCTTGAGACCTATTTCAGTGACTTTTTAAGTTTATCTTTTATTTCAGATCAAGATTATATAACGTTCTATCATCATTTCGGGTCCCGTGACTCCGTTATACAAGCTATTTGAGACAAAATGACATAACAGACGACCTTTGGTACGATTCGCAAATATTTAGTGTAAGAGTCTGATTGTTAAGTTCTTGGTAAGTTCCAAAAGTATTTTTTTTTATTTGGATAGAGACCGGTGGTATTTAGAACTGAGCACATCTGTGCTTCTAAGGGCACATTGAGCTGACTGGGCCGGGATTGAACGACGTTTTTTAATTTTTATAACACATACATCCAAACTCTACTAAAATTTGGAATAGACATAGTTCGAGATACATGGCTACCATATGTGCAGAGACTAGTAGTATAATAAACGCTAAAGTTTGGATAGAATAGATGTCTTCAGTTTATAATCATCGTAACGGCTAAACTGCTTTACGCAAAACTTGGAAAATTTGTGACAATTAAAAAAGCACTTACACTAATATTTACTGCCATAGACAGAAGTAAGTAATACCTTAATTAAATAATGCACTGTTTTATTGAGTAAATTAAATGAAAATAAACTACAACACATGTACAATGCCTGTAGCTTTGGGCGATGAAACAACGATAATTTATTCAGAGGGTTTATCCTCTACGATCAAATGCGAACAATAAAAATCTCGGCACTCCCTGATCGTTTGGGGTTGGGTATTTGCACATTTTTTTTGTAGTGTTTATAAATAAATTTGTAATACTAAATACAGATGATAGAATGCAATAGTTTTAGCAGATCCATACTAATATAAAGAGGTAAAGTTTTACGAAAATTATTTTGCAACTATTTAGAATGGACTGTTATGGTGGCTATAGGCTATATATATTTTCGTGGAGACCAATTTTGCAATGTGAGTCTACGAAAAACCGTCGAGGGGTTTCTTATACCAATTCCTTTTATAAAGGGAACGTAAAACAAGTAGGTACGAAAGATTTGAGCACTATTTTCAGTAAGCCCAGCGAGCTTAGAACCAAGACAATAACTTCTGTCTCTCCTTTCCGCCATACAAAAAAGAGAAACAGTAATATTTTTATCTTCTCTTCTTTCCGGACTAAAACCTTTGTCTCGGGCGCTTATACGACTTTATTCCCCTCGATGAACATACAGGTACATACTCAGTGAGAAGATATTTTAGGATACCAAGTTGAGGGTAGTCAGAGGCACGTCCAAACATTACATTAGGCAATTGTAACCATTAAACGTGACAGGTTGTAAGCCTATCGCCGCTTACTGAAAAAATAACCAATGGCACATTGCCTTCGAATTGTCTCTTTAAAGCATGCCTGAGGAAGTTTTCACATGCTGTTCCATTTTGAATAATTTTTAATTGATTTATGTCTCTATATGTATATTTATTATGTTGTATTTATTAGCCCTATATTTAACCGCTTTCCAAAAATATAGCAAATAACAAAATTTTGGTAAGCTTCACATCAAGATTATGGAAATAAAAAATATTATTAGGCATAATGTTGGGTCACAGAACAATGCAGGGCAGTAAAGGGTGTGCACATATGGCCGATATTACAGTTGGATTTTATTAACTCTGACTGTCACTCAATTTTGAGTATTAGCAGTCTGTGGGGCTAGCTTTAGATACCTACAGGGTGATGCACGTTCTATAAATGTTTTTTTTTTAACTATAAAAAATCATGTGAAAATATGGGTAAATAGGTATTTACATAGCTTTTTGGCGTTTTATAATAGTATTTTTTTCTTTTTTGGGTATCATTCAAATATGTTTCAAAAAGCGTTCAATGTGCTCGTACGCCCATCTTACTTTTTGTAAACAATGGAATAAACGCGACCAAAGGATTATTTTTTAGAATAGGTATATATAAAAGAGATGCAGCTGGATGTTTGGATGTCTGTTGCTGATAAACTTAACTGCTGAACCGATTTGTATGAAATTTTGACACAATATTGTTCACGACCTAAAATAATGCTTGGTAATTTCAATCCGGGCACGAAGTGAGTCACATTTATAATTCTAAAATCCTTATAATAGAAAAATGTTTTTTTTTTTTAGTGAAACTACATTTACAGAGAACATAAAATTTATTTGTTTCAAATTATAACTATGGTTACAGATTATTACGGGTTCGAGTTCTTAAAAAAAATATATATATTTTTTGTATTGCACATTTGTAGGTAAGAGCTATCGTCCAAAATTACAAATACCGAAAGTATTTGTAATTTTGGTTGGTTTATAATTTTGTAATTTCGAAAGTTTTGAGACACATTTTGATTTAATATTCCACTTGTAAATAAAACATCCCCTACAAATCCCTCAATAAGCCAGAGCACCGCAGGCGTTTAGCCGCTGACAGCCATTGTCCCGCCCCTGCGTTTAGCATTATCCAAGCCAAGCCGTGCGCGGGAGTCGAACCCGCGACCCGTGATATGTTGTGGAACAAATATAATTGATTTAGTTGCGCGTGAAATTCCTGAATACTTTTACGGTTAATGGTCATAAATATTATGGAATATGAGTTACCTTTTCAATGAAAAGGTTTCCATGTTTGTTTTGTAGGTAGGATTTTAAACGTGTATGTAGCGTACAATGAGATTTATATTTTACTGCAAAAAAACAAACATGTACTTACAAATTATAATCAATATGTGCGCCAAATTGGTATGAAAAGATATAATTTAATATTTATTAAGCACTCAATAATTATTTTAGCATATTACGACTATACCACGTACTTTACTTTCTCCTACTTGTGTTCTCGTCCCACTCGCGTGGTCGCGTAGTCGCGTGGTCGCGTGGTCGCGGACGGTGTTTATGAGGATGGGCTTCAAAACGGCCAACGAAACAATAGCAGGAGAATATATATATATATAAAATATCCTAACATGATACAAAACCACGATAACTTCATTCTGTTAGTCATAATTAATGACTGATTAGTATCTATTAATGGTTTTAAGACGTTATTATTACTTATAATAATAATTCACTGTGTAAGTACAACTAAATAATGAAGTACATTTAAATTTAACGTTCTACGTAGGTAAGTGTCGATCTCAGTTGTAAATTAACAAACTATAAGTAATGTCTACGCATTAGCATTGCCATTCAGCGTGGTAATATAGTCAGCATTTCAGTAACACTACCGTCTGGTTAGTGCTCTGGATCTGTTGACCAATCTATAGATTGTTAGAAACGGTTTTTAGACAGCTTATTTCAAACAAAAACAAACAAACGCGCTCACGACTCTCTTCCTCATGGTGGACATCCTCAGATACATACTCAGTGAGTAGATCTTTGAGGATACCAAGTAGGGGGTAGTCAGAGGCACGTCCAAATATTACATTTGGTACATGCCCGCGTTTTGCAAGTAGTAAGCATTCCAGTTTATTTCATCTGTACCTTTTGTACATAGTTGTACAAATTAAGCCGTCAAGAATAAAAAAAGATGAATTTAACAAGCACAAATCCTAAATTATCATTCCAGTACATTCAATTCCGCGCCAATAAAATAAAACGTTTAATATTAACAAACCATTTTTGTTGAGGTAGAATTTGTTTAAATATTCAATTTGGGGGAAGACAAAGCGATGCCCGCGGCTGAGCGTTGCAATAAACATGGAATACCCCAGGGTATAAGATATGGGGTACTTTTTACCCTGTCGGGTATTGGGGTACACGCGACCCCGCTGGGACTACTTGAGGGTTAACCTGCAGTTGCTGATAAAATGTTTCAATTTTGATAAAGTTTTTTTTATAGGGGTTAATTAATTTTTATTTGGTGTTAAACCATATGCCACAATATAATAAAGTACTTACCTAAATGTGTCACGTTTTTATTGAAAAAAATATATATTGATAACACTTTTTCGTCTATTTAACGTTTGCCAGGGTCTTGTGTTTGCATGTTTACATGTTCTGCAGATATTTGATCCGGGTCTGGGTGTTATAGTACTACGGTCAGTACTCATAGTTCCTGATACCCATGATGCAGGCAAAACAAGTGTGGGGTCAGGACTGTGTCTGTTATTTAACATAGAAAAAACAGAGACCCGAGTCAAATATTTACAGATCATATTTTTTTTTTCCCGCGGCGGGTTCGAACCCGCGACTTTCTGCGTCTCAGGCAGTCCTATGCCCACTGCGCTTCTTACATATACTTGTCAGTACAGGCACAAGCACAAGTGGTTTGACAGCAATAAAAATTCGCCATGTTTTCGCAGCAGTCGCTTCTCCGAGCTGTCAATTACGCCTCCCCAAGACACGCTTTGCACGCATTCGCAGATGTTGTTTGACTGCTCGACACGCGGTGCTAGACTTTTTCAACAGCTTTTACGCACATTCTCTTACGTTCGAGTTCGTTTTTTAAAAACAATATCTTCTCCAAATTTTCTTTTGTGCTAGCAAACAAACTGATATAAACACTAAATTTAGTAAGATAGCTATTTTTTCGATTTAGTGTTTTAATTTTATGTATAATTTTATGAATTATTTATTTAATGTTAAGTAAGAAGAACAAGCATTTAATTACATACAGCCGTGTTGGTATAGTGAACTGAACCCCAATATTCTATGCGAAGATTAAGGGTTCGAAGTTTTTAAAATAAAGGTAAAAAGGCAAACGTATTAAGAAGCGTGGTATTTTTATGAGGTCAAGATTTGCCAGAACTCGTACATCGAATTAAAAAGATAAGAGCTTTTTACAATTTTCCCCCTAAAAACTGTGCGATCTCAATCAACCCGTCAACTCACACAAAGGGTAAGCTAGTACTAGCAAACCTCGCCAGATGGCGTAGTGTTTACTCGACCTGTTTGAGTGGAACTTTGAATTTTGAACTATTAGCCGTGTCCCTACATTCGGCACCTGTCTATGTTTACCAGCGCCTGGAACTATTGCGAATAACTTTGCTTACATGCAAAGTTTAAGAGGCTTACGGCTCAAAGTTAGTCTGTTATCGGTTTGTTTATTTGCTTTTATAGCGGGTTTGTAAGCTCATTGAATATAAATACATGTTTTAGGGATTTTAATCCTTCGCTAGAAAATAAAATAATGATCCGACTCGATTATAGTAAGACATTAAATTACGAAGGGCATATAAAGAAAAAAAATTGCATTTTTTAACCATAGAGTTAGATTTAAGTCTATTTCATCGTTTATAGTTTTATTCGTTGTTCTTACATTATATGTATATTATGTATTATTGTTGCAAAGTAAACATTATTTTATTTATTTGTTAAAAAAATGATGGTCATACCGAAACGGCTAATATAGTCTGAAATCAAAGAACTTTTTTTATCTTTGACACATAAACTGAAAACTAGTATTAGTATTTTGCATTTCACTGTACTTTTTTAGTGAGTTGAGAACCGTTAAATTTCTGTTCTCTATAGCAGTCATTATACGAAGATGGTTGTTTTCACCACATACCATTTTGTAAGGTGAGCTACATAGCATTAGCCTATATTAAACTTTACACAACCTGTTTAATTGCCTGCCCTACTATCTATGTGCCCACTAGACAACATCCGCTGTCCAAGTTACAAGCATACAAGGTTAAGTACAAAACAAAAACTTAAGAAATTCTAAGAACTCTTAAGATTGTCTGGAAGAGATCTCTTCTAAGCGATAAGACCGCCCATTGTACTTAAATATTTTTTTTAGTTTTGTTAAGTTATATCTTTTTTTTATGGTGTACAATTAAGTATTTTGATTCATTCATTTATTCAAATTCTTTTTAGGATTAAGTTCGCATTTCTAGACCATTCTGTCTTTCGTAAGTGTTAATTTGCGTATACAATCTATACGAATATTATAAAGAGGTAAACTTTGTATTTGTATGTAGGGGGTAATCTTCGAGACTATTCGTCCGATTTCAAACATTCCTTCACCAATATTTAGAATGGATTTTTTGGGTAGATTATCCCGTTAAAATAAAAACACTTTTCGTTGAGACCACTTTTGCAATGTAAGTCGACAAATAAAACGGTCGGGCTAATGCGTTTCTTACAAATGCTACTTTTTATCTGGAACACGCGGGCAAAACCGTTGGCAGTAAAGAAGATCCTACTACTATTATAAACGCGAAAGTTTGTTAGGATGGATGTTTGTTACTCTTTCACACAAAAACTACTGAACGGATTTTGATGAAACTATACAGTAATATAGCTTATACATTAGAATAACACATAGGCTACTTTTTATCCGGGTACACGCGGACGAAGCCGTGGGCAGAAGCTAGTAGAAAATAAAGTGTTAAAAAAATCCTGCGCGCTCTAGCAGGATACATTTTTTTTGCTAGGCTATATAATATCGAAGAACAAATCTCTTGCTCTTGTAACTAAACCATCTAGCCACGTTAGGTGGGGCACACGCGACCAACAATATTGCTGGCTGATAAAGATCGGGGCACATGGAAGGCATGTTCCAAAGTAATTGTGCTGGCCAGTGTTTGCTGGCCATACTGTCTTCATTATAATTACCTCGTGTAACCGCCTTAGTTTTTCGAAGTGAACCACCCATTTTATGGTGTTGTTGAATTTTAAAGTTTTGTAAGCGATGGGTGTTTGCCGATTTTTTTACTCATGATATTTGGAATTGACTTTAAAGAAATTGCTCGTTGAAAAATGTTTTTAATAATGTGAATGAATATTTTGATAACAAAACCCAAATTCTTGCATTTCATTTAATTCGACATCTGTCTGGGACATTAATTAGTGCAGCGGCTGATTCGGCCGAGGATCTCAAGAGGCGCAAATATAGAAGTCTCGACAGAGCTTACTTATTTGAGCCGTTTGGGGTTGAAACTCTGGGTCCGTGGTGAAACCCTTCACGTTATCAAAATTATTTCAGGGCGACTGATCGAAGCGACGCGTGACTAGAGAGCTGGCTCTTATCTAGGTCAACGCATTAGCATTGCCGTATTTTGCGTGGCAGTATTTTGGGAACGCTTCCGTAGTGATCTGTATCAGTTGAGCTATAGATAGTTTGCAACGGTCTTTAGATAGCTGTTTCATCTGTATTTTTTGTATATACCTACTTGTATATAGTTTTATGAATAAATGTCATTATTCAACTTCATTTTTGTATCTATTGACATCTTAAAATGCTTGCTCTACGAACTGTATTGAATAGTCTTTTTGTATTTAGGCGGCATATGCAGGCATATTTGATTATTAAGTACATTTCCAAAATTATTATTGATAAGTTGTATACAACGAGGTATAATTTCAGGAGCGGGGTTCTGAAGATATGATGAAGAGCATTCGCCGTCTGGATCTCAATAATAGCCGTGGAGGGCTCTTCAACAGGCTTGGAAAATGGTATTCGTAGACGACTTAATGTCCAGAGACAACAATTTTTTATGAAGTAAAGTGTTGAATAATTTACAGTTAGCGTAGTAGGCATGTAGTGAGGAGGACAATATCTTGTAGGTAACTGAAATGTGTGTTAACCTAAAAATTTTGGATTGATGTAAATGGCTACAAAAATAGATGAAATAGGTGAAGGGTGACTTAGGCGATGACGGCTAGTGGGAGAATGCAAGAAGAAAATGTTGCTTCCGTGTATTATAATATATGTGCTTCCGTTATGGGACAGTGACAAAAAGATGATGATATGGTTGTAGAAAGGATCTATTTTCACTTTAATAAAAAAAAACGCCAAATTATCTACAGAAGTCTTCAAGCTCTGTCTCTGCATTGCTCTACGCCGACTGCCCGGGGGTTTAATATAAAAAATAAAATAGACGAGCGATCCACCCGGCAGAGTGGGGAAGAGGGGGAGGTATTGTGTGCTTTTTAATAAATGCCCAAATCACCACAAGTGGGTATTTGCAGTTATTGCAGCCTCGTTCAGTCGGTATTCGCCGATAGAGATTGTGGCCAGAGGATTAATTGTTTTATGCTTTTTTTTCGTGCAAAAGATTTTCCGGGGGGTTGACGATGTTGTGAAGACTATCTAAAAATTAACGATTTCGATTTTTTTCCTTTACTTGTACTGTGAGAACATGCTTCTAGCCAAATTTCATGATTCTAGGTCAACGGGAAGTACTTTTATTTGATCTATCTATCTATATCGAAATATAGATAGGTAGACAGAACATTACCTATTGCACAACTAAACATAAAAAAATAACTGTACATAAGCGAACTTAATGCTAGATAGCATTCTCTTCCAGCTAACCTTTGTGTAATGTGGAAACAGCCTTAAGTTAGTGCATAAATAACATTAAAAGTTATTAATTATTATTAATTATTTATTATTTTTTAATTGTATAAATATGTCGCATAAAATGCCATATGTTTTTATCGCGTTGATTTAGAAGCTTGATTTTGTTTTATATTCAAGGGACCGTATACCTCCGTATTTTATATAAATTTTAATTTAATAGTTCCACTCGTTCTTGAGAAAAAGGGTATTGACAGACAGACGGACGGACGGACAACAAAGTGATCCTGTAAGGGCTCCGTTTTTTATTTTTGAAACGGAATACTTAAAATACGTGGATGACAAGCACACGACCAAAACGAGCGGCGTAAACAATGATCTAGGTTTACCCATGTGCCTGAAAATTATTATGATGATGAAACTATCATAGTTATTAAACATATTTTTTACTAAACACGGGATATTTGCCATGATTTATGAGTTTGAATGTTTCCCGATATTTCGACACAGTTCGCAATTAAAGAGTGAGAAAAAAAGGTAGATCTCAGTATATTCACGCGAACATTGACAGCCACTTGACAATCAGTTCCCTTAGATCCCCACCGCGTCAGTTTGATCAAGCCTTAAGGCACCTGCACATCGCTGATTTTCAGTACATCCCTATGCGCGACATCCTAAAAGTCTATTCGTACATAACATCAACTCAGTCTTCATACGTCAAATGAATCCTCACATAAAATATGTAAAGTCTATCATCTCTCGAACCTCAAACGCCATCGAAGCACATGCACAGAACAGGGGCCTCAAAGGGCCACATCAAAGGTGCCGTGTTTGTATCGCCACTCGAGCGCCCTCTAGTGCCGTGTATGTACTATGGAATATTGATTAATGCTCCTTGATGCACGGTGATTTGATTGAAGTCTTGTCCGGAGAAGTACTATAGCCATACCTATCTCTGTCACCAAGCAGTTATATTGATAAAGATAAAAAAATGTTTATTTTGTGTCACATAAAGGAGTCAATATGTTTTCTGGTTTGAAGGTGCTTGTAATTTACGGGCATATTTCTCTGGGTCGGCAACGTGTGAGAGATACCTAGGCGTTGCAAGCGTCCATATGTTACGGTGAGCTAACAAACATACGGTTGTTTGCCACTTTAGTACGTAGTATAAAAAAAGGAAAAAAACAGGTAATTTCAGTGGTTTGTAGTATCAATGGTGCTTTCTTTGAGATGAGTGTCCTGACGAGTGGCATTATTGTGATATAACTGTTTGGACTCATCATGGGAAATAGACAGCTAATAAAAACTTATATATAGCTATATTGATTTAAAGTTACCCAAAGAATTTTCTAAAAACGGGAATTTTCAACGCTTTCAGAATAGCTACTAAAAAACCGACGGACGACACCATAATTGCAGAGCGCGCGTGCTCTACTCCTTCACGCTTTTTCTGTCGAAAAACGCAACTAGAACCTACCTAAATCAGTACATGGTTTTTAAACATCGTTTATAGACTCTCATACCATCTTACTCATACCAACTAATCTCAATTTTTGTGCTTTGTCCGTGAGTAAATCAAGTTCCGTGTTGAAAATCAGCGCTGCAGTTTTCTGAGCATTATGCTGAGAACGGACTTTTTTTGACGGACTACCTACTTATTAAATTGTAACATAACTATAACCTGTGTAATAAGATGAGTATATAGTTCTGCTCAAAATTAAGATTTTCTATTTTATTCCATTCTGTTGGTGGTTGTCTGAAGTTGCGTTGTCGCGCAAGTTTTGGTCAGCTACAGCAAGATAATTCACAAGCAACTTTTGCTGTAGGATATTGTCTGTCAAAGATACCTTAACGGTCACTCATCCCAATTAACCTAGTTCGTGATGAACGCTATATATTTATATAGTTCCTGATTTACCAAGAAGTATTTGCACTGGCTCCATCCCTGTTACTCCCTATTCTCGATTACGCCGATGCCTGCTATCCTGACCAGTGTACCTAGTTCGTGATGAACGCTTTATGTAGTTCCTGATTTACCAAGAAGTATTTGCACTGGCTCCATCCCTGTTACTACTTATTCTCGATAACGCTGATGCCTGCTATCCTGACTGAGAAACAACTTGACAAGCTTGAGCGCCTTCAAAAGGTATTAGGTTTATATATATATAAACCTAATACCTTTTGAAGCCGTATACGGCTTACGCAAATATAGTGTATTGCCCATCTGAAGATACCTCAACCAATCAACTCGATGTACCTAGTCCGTCTCTTTATGCAGTTCTTGATTTACCAAGAAGTATTTGCATATTGCACAGCTCCAATACTGGACGAGGTGCTAACCCACTTGCCGTAACGAGGAGACGCTAATGAGAAAGTGGACTCGAGCCTTCAAAGAATTCACGAGGGTTAATCATGCTCGTTAGAGTGTTTGCCGTGGTTTTGTTACGTGATTTGCAATATTTGAAACGAATACATTAGATAATTAGGTATTTTGCCTGTCTTAGGGTAAGATGTGAAGTATGATTCTTGCGTGTGATGCGCCTACGTCGTGATCTTAAAAGCGGTACAATAATAAAAAAACAATATGGCTGCCGCTAGCATTAATTTATTTTCACATTATGTAAATTGCATGATGTAAGGATAGATCGTGCTCTAATTAGAGACATAATGAGTATAACTCCCACTTTTTGCTTACAGTAGATTGCATAATATGAAAAGAGTAGTTTTATGAAAAATAATATAATAAGGATCTCTGAAACAAACACTCTTTTTTTATTTATTATAATGATGGGGAGGGACGCAAAAATAGTCTGGCTAGTTCTCATCATATCTGAGATGAATCTGGAAGTAGTCGGCCAGTCGCCAGCTCGGCCGAGAGCACAAAGTTACCTTTCGTGTAATTTTTTTTTCTGAAATAAACAAAAAATATTACGAAGAATAAAGAAGATTTCAAATGAAGAAAAAAAAGAGCGTTTCTTTTTATTTTTCCCCATTAAAAACTAAAGTTAAACAAAATAATAATAAACACAACAGATACTTAACATGAAAGAAAGCAAAACGAAAATCAAACAAAGTACCTTATGTGTTGCGTGGGGTCAAATAATTCCCCGTCTCAGCATTATGCTGCACCAAAACCTAGATGCCACGAAGATCGATGAACAACTTAGTGAAAAATAATACCATATAATAAGTAAGATTCTGTTAAGTATGATGATATTATATCAAAAGGTACACTACTTATTTGCCGGTTAACACCAGCCACTGCTTCGATCGCGTGGTAGAATAAAAAGTAGCCGATGAAAATTAGCTCTTACCGTTAAGGCAGCTTTGATTAGAAACACATTCGATCTATCGTTTTTTTCTTTTAACCTATGTCCATCCTGAAGGTACATTTTAAAACAAATTAGTTAAACATGAAATGAAGGACGGGTTTTATATTTTTTGAACTGATAAAATACTTGCTTATTAAGTTCCGTTTTGACCGAACAAGGGACCAAGATCTAGTCTGTAAATCTTACCGATAACTTCAATCCGAAGTATTTTCACAGGTCCAGCCAAAACATGCAATAAAACCAGGTATTTTTCCACCAATATGTGGCCGGCCTGACTGTGACGGTCAAACAAACAGAGAGATTACATACAGACAAACAGTCACGAGCCTTCAATCGAGATTCTCAAAAACCGCTGTCTCTCTTTCACCAATATTGACATTGTCCAGTTTATTGGCGGTACAACCGTGGACGTAAGTGTTACGCTGAAAAGTTCGTTAAACGATACCAAACAAACATATTCATAAAGCTTTTTTATAAACTTGTACAATACCGTCAATGAATGGTTATATTTTGAGACCCGCTATTCTATTTTGGTTATTCTATTATGCCTGCCTAGAAACTTTCAATTCAAGACAAAGAATATTCCAGAACATCATTTCAAAAAATAACTTTGGTAACGACTATTTCGCTAGAGTTAAAATAACCCTATCCAGTCCACACAGTCGCTGTAGCCGACAAAGGCTAGTACGACATAATCATAATTATTTTTAATTATTTGATCTGCTAAAAGCATAATAAAATGTGTCGCAATGTCAGCGTTTGTCTTTCAATCGAATTCGTTTTCTAGCTTTTGTAGATAACTGTACCGTAAGCTTTCAAGCATTCAGACGGAACAACAAAATTGAGATCTCCATTTTGGAAACCGACTGCCTCGGCTGATTTCAACCGCTCGAAGACGCATGTGAGTATACAGGGTAAGTAAATAGCCTTATGTACATCTGGCTATGTGTTACATGGACGTGACGACACGTATCCTTCCACGAAGTGTGTTAGCATGTATGTGCGAACGCTCTGCGCGAGAATTCTCAAAAATTACAAAACTATGCGTTACAGAGATAAAGATAGGTAGTGGAAGAGATTACCTTTGTACAACTTCATAATCACTAGTAGACCGAAATACTCGGAAACTGGCAAACTCTTAAATTATTGCTCTCAGCCGAGCTGGCGACTGGCTGACTTCACATCATAGACCAATATTCAAGATTCTTTCCAGATATGATGGGCTAGCTAGACCGTTTTTTCGTCCCTCGCCATCCTTTTAATAAATAATAATAAGAGTGTTTATTTCAGATCATAATATAGACATATACATAATATAATATTATATTATGTTATGTCTGAAATAAACATTTTTTTTCTTAAAACTAGTTTAGTTCACAGTACGCATGACAAGTATATTATAAAATAGGTAGGTACTTTTTGGCTTTGGCGAATTTTAATGCGATGATTTTAAAACTCTCTTGAAATTACTTAATATGATAAGTTCTTGTTGCTTTTCCTAATTACGGTCAAGGTAATGCCGGAAAATTCCAATATTTTGTATTTGAGTTCGTTTCGTTTCAGTTTTAGACGAAAATTTGTTAATCGGAAAAGTTTCGCGAAGGTCTTAAATCATTTTCTATGATTTAAGATCTATCTCTAGAAACGTTAAATTCAGCTTACTAAAAAAAATATGAAACGATTTATTTTTGGCAAAAGATAGAAAATCTTTAAGATTGATACATTTGTTCAGGCATTTTTCCAGCGCTTCTAAAATCGTTAGAAATTCTCGTGTCACTTCCAGTTTATACATTTCTGCAAATGAAGCAACTTGAACTCTACACAACAATATTAAGGTCTTAAAATATCCTCGTTTTTGTGTTGGATTAGTAAAAACCACTGACTTTACGTGAGAACGAGATTAGATTAGTTCTAGGAAAATTTTATTGAATTCATGTTTTCTACATTTAAGATTTTCTAGGAATAGGTAGGTAATTTATTTACTACCCACATGTTGGTAAGCGGTTACTTAAACCCTGAGACATAACACATAATTAAATACTTACATATAATATCATATTATATGTATCAAACGTGATCTCACTAATTATTATTCGTACTGGCATAGTAAGAGCTTTTTATATTTAAATGTGCCTGTTTTTAAGATCTACTTGGCAATAATGTATGTTAAACTTTTTCTTTATTATTTTAGATTAGTAATATTAAACTAGTTTCTCTATTTTGTGCACACTGTGTCGCTCTATAGTTGGAGGAACACATCGATTTAAGACCAGAATATTTTAGATTGGATTAGAAATGTTATTTCTATGTCGGGTGTCCTAAATAAATAAATAAAGGGTGAAGTCACGTGTGCTAGTAATTTTACCTTCAAACCAGAACACTGCACACAACACACCAGAACACACCAGAACGAGCATTAGCTCAGAAATATGCATGGTGGCGGTACTACCCCGGACGAACTCTTTCACAAGAAACTCTTTTTATTTCAACTAAAACCAACTTCAGTGTTCAAAGAGGTCATACTTATCAAATTAAAATTGACAAACAACGTATCTCTGTATAAACCAGAGACGTGTGAGAAATCTGAAATTTTTATTTGCATGGATAAATAGGTCGGCTAATACAAGATGTCCCAAAATTTTAGGCCGTTGTATATTCTACCATCCATATGATGTGCAAATGTCAATAGGTAGATTGAGAATCAAGAAACAAGAATAATCTTATTATAAAATTTCAGAACTTATGCCCTCAATTATGTGAGTTCCCGATCACACGTCGTTTTTATCCTTAAAGGAAGCTATTACATCCTAAACCGTGTGTTCTCCCAAATTTCCTTTCTCGTAATCCCCCGTTCACCGGAAAATCTGCAACACACACTGTAATCGTCTTTTTCCTTTGAGCCACTGCTGTAGATAATGCAAGCTTCATCAAAGGTCTACTCAAACAAGGGATCTAATCTTGGTACCTATTTGGTTTCAGAGTGGCTAGTGGCCAGCTAGACCTAGGGGTGTCTCAACATGTAAGCTTGCGTTTCTTTATAAAGGAACGTCTGGCCGTGGTGACCTGTATTACTAACAGGTTTTCTTTTGGAAAACAGCTGAACGGAACATCAACACACTTTACCATCACTGTTTTTATGTAATCTTGATGACAGAAAATAAAGTTAGTGACTCAAGACCTAGGCACTATTGAGGGAAGCCTGAATGCAGTAGACTTTTTCAGGCAGCTGGCGATGCTTGTAATATTTATTTTGTAACGGACTATCATGTTAAAAAATATGATATACATGATATAACGCATGCAATTAGACGTGCCTCAAAACTAGTTCAATATCAGCGCACACTTTTAGCGCACGTCGATCCGGCGTCAGATTTTGTTTTACGCAGATCGTGGTACATATCTTGAAATAAAAAAAAATACAATCGGCATACCCCGCATCAACAACGCGAATCAATCTTTCAATAACAACTTATTGAAAGTTGAAAGAGGCATATCTAAACAATTTATAAAGATGTAAAGTTTGTTAGTTTAGACTACTATCTCCTACAGATATAATCTCCGAAACTTATCATTTTAAAAAATATTTTAATTATTTTTTAGAATGATCCTTCAAGATGGACACAGGCTGTATATTATCCCGTTAAAATAAAATGGCTCGTAAGCGATGCAAAATTCGTAAATACCAATTTTGCATCGCTTACGAACGCTGCCATTTTTTATATAAATAAATAAAGCGCTGGACATTTTTCACACAGCATCATCTAGCCCCAAAGTAAGCAGAGCTTGTGTTATGGGAACTACATGACTGATATACTACTTATATACATACATAACATACATAGAAAACACCCAGACCAGAGACAAATATTCGCAGATACAAACATTTGTCCCGCGGCGGGAATCGAACCCGCAACCTGCTGCGTCTCAGGTGGGCCTTCGCCTACTGCGCCACAGAGGGTATAGGGGTTTTATCCGGGTACCACGCGGCAAAAGCCGTGGTTTATAGCTAGTTTAAGATAAAATCGACATGAAGCTTCTTTTTTAATGTTGTATGTAACCCTACCGTGCCTGCTAATTCTTCGTCAGTCGCCACAGCGCAGCTCAGATTATAGAGAATTGAGTCATCTAATATTCCCTGTGACAAGCTGAGCCGTCTTGGGGGCTATTCTAAAATGCGTAGGAGGGCTAGGCCTTGCAATCAGGGAAGTCTATAGTCGTTATAGTTTTTGCAAATATGTTGAGACTATGGGGGAAAATGTTAATCATTTGACCATAGACTGGCTACTAGACTGGTTACTAGACTAATTTTAGAAACTGGCCTAACTAAGTCTCAAACAAAGAGTTCAAGAGATATACGTTTATTACTTTCATTATCAATTCACAAACTAGAGATGTTCCTGTCAAAGCGATTCAGCTTTACTTAGTCCAAAAAGCTTTTGCCGTCGTATCTATAATTAGTAGTTTTTTTTTATATGGATTTCGTTTGGTTACACCTCGTCTGATTATAAACCCAGTCGTAACTTATATTAAACACGCTGACCCAGTATATGTTTATTGAAAATACCCTAGTTATATCGTAGCAACTTTAAATCTGTGGTCTCTGCCTACACTTTCGGGAAACAGGCGTGACTATACGTAAGTATGTATTATAATTAAAAAATAAACAATACATTCATACAACTATGTACAAGTATGTATATACAAAAAATACAGATGAAACAGCTATCTAAAGACTGTTGCAAACGATAAGATCGTTTGCAATGATAGCTCAACTAATCCAGATCACTACCAGACGGAAGCGTTCCCAAAATACTGGCCGTATTTCCACGCTGAATGGCATAGCTAATGCGTTGACCCAGATGAGAGCCAGCTCTCTGGTCACGCGTCGCTTCAGCCATGTGATTTTACACATTTCTTCGCTTTTCAATGTGTACTGGACTTAAATCTCACCAATCAACTAACAGCCGAACCTCTCGCTTTCCAAAAACATTCTCACTACATCCAAAAATGGCTTTTACTAAGCAAAGTAAACACACGAACTCTCACGCTTCGATAATCGCGGCGTTTCTTTGATCCGCCCCCCTACGCCATACGCGAGTGCCGCTCCCACTTAACGGAAATTAAAATAACATGAGCAGAGAGCCACAAAGGTAGGAAAAGCGTGGATACAGTCAGTACCTAAGTACTTGCTAGTAAGTATGCAAAAGCGAAGGCGTGTTTTTTATCCAACTCAACCTCCAAATAGAGAAGGTTCTCAATTCGGGGCTAGGTATTTTTCTACACTAATATTATGAAGAGGTAAGAGGTGAAGAGTATGTATTTATGACTAGCCGATTCACGAGGTTTTACTCGCGTAGGGTAGGTAGATTTAATAATCTAACGGTGCATCAAATCATTGCATGCCTTGCACCCCTAATAGCTTTTTTTTAATACCCTGATACGCAAGTATTCAGTTCTGTATATTAAGTATCCGAACTATGTTTACAAAATAATATTTATGTCGAGTTTCAAGCAAATTTTACCACCCATTCAAAAGTTCCCATACAAATTTGAATACTCTCTCACACCCCTTTGAGGGGTAGTTTGGGAAAATCATTATTTTAGTCTTTTATCGAATCTTTTATGTAATCTATTAAGAATATTTATGCTATGTTTCAAGTTCGTAAGTTCAAGGAATATGATTTTCCATAAAAAGGTTTGCAGCCCTTATCATCCCCTTAAAAAAAAGCAAATACGCTCACGACTGTCATGAAAAAATATCTGAAACGGATGAACAGTTTTTCCAAAATCCTAAAAAATAACTTGCCAAGTCGATACGGTACAGATGTGGATTATATTTTCTCAGTGCTTAGAACTGACAAAGTGGTACTCCACTTTGTCAGTTCTAAGTAAAATTTCAAGGAAAACCTCGAGTCTTATGTACTCATTAAACACGAAGTGGAGTCGATTTTTTACATGAAAAATATTTACAGAACGGGTGCGATCTAGTATTTAAATTGCATGGAATTCTCATACTGTTGACATTGGTTCAGTTATCACCTAAGTCTCACTTTGTATAAATATATTCAGCGATAGAAGAACTGGTTTGAAAAGAGTTTACACGCGTCTAATGCCGACAAATTTGGTATCAGTTAGTAGGTTCAAAACATTGGATCCATTTTAAAAAAGGGTTGCGACTTCTAAGTTGTACATGGTCGATTGCAATATATCCGCTTCGATTATTTTCTATGACACATAATCAATCAGTAAATTCCTAAATCTTTCATTCTTATCAATAAACATTAAAATTTTAGGTCTCTAGTGCAGCTTAGGCTGTGCGTTGATTATATTAGGTTGGGGAAAAAGTCTTTTCGCATTATTGTATGTATGAACTTGTAATAAAATCTCTTTGGCTATACTATTTGTATCTGGCTGGTTTTGGTATCATTAAAAGTTTAAATTTTAAAGAAGATAATTCCAAATTCAAATTAGGAAAATGTGTGATTTTTATTTGTTTTTCGTACTGTTAAGATGAGTGAATCTAATGAAGAAATTCGATACATTTTAAAATTTTACTACAAAAAAGGTAAAAATGCAACGCAAGCCGCGAAAAAAATTTGCGATGTTTATGGACCTAGTGCAGTGTCTGTGAGAGTAGCACAAATTTGGTTTAAGCGTTTTCAATCCGGAAATTTTGATGTCAAAGATGCACGTCGCTCTGGTCGCCCTATTACGGATAAAATGGATGCCATTTTTGAAAAAGTGGAGCAAGATCGGCATATCAGTAGTTACGACGTAGCTGAAGAACTGGGAATTGACCACAAAACAGTTTTGGCGCATTTTAAAAAAACTGGGTACACAAAAAAGCTCGATATTTGGGTACCTCACGAGCTCACTGAAAGAAACCTAATGAACCGTGTTCTCATTTGTGATTCTTTATTACGACGTAATGAAACCGAACCATTTTTGAAGAAATTTTTGACCATTTTTGACCTCACACATCTTTAGCCACTCAGCAAAAATTAAGAGAGTTTGGCTGGGATGTGTTAATGCATCCGCCGTATAGTCCTGACCTTGCACCTTCAGATTTCCACCTGTTTCGGTCTCTTCAGAATTCTTTAGGCAGTGTCAGGTTAACATCACGAGAGGACTGCCAAAACCACTTGTCGCGGTATTTTGAACAGAAGCCCCAAAGTTTTTATAGCAATGGGATCATGTCCCTGCCTACAAAATGGCAAAAAGTTATCGAACAAAATGGTACCTACATACTTTAGTTAAATGTAAATAAACTATATTAAAAAATGTTTTGAATTTTCTTAAAAAATGCGAAGAAACTTTTTCCCCAACCTATTATATGCAAATCCAATATTCACGCTTTCAACTATCATGGAAATTTAATGAATAATATTAATATTAATATCTTGTTATATTGCGGTGTACAATAAATATATTATTATACACTACCTACAACATAATTACCCACAACCCTAGCGTGGGGGCTAGTTAACATGACTTTTTAGGTGATGAAAACTGTCCTCTACCTACCTACTAACTGCTACTACTTAGAAAGTACCTCTTACCTCTTTAAGTTGTTTTCGTTAACCTAGTAAATAAGTTATCCGATCTAAATTATTTTTTAATTCAAATAAACAAAAACTTCATTTAACTAAAAGAACAGTGGGCGATCTTATCGCTTAAAATGTTAGTTCTTTAGTCTACAATGAATACGAGAGTCAGTCCGTATGTCACGCAAAGTTAATATACGTTTAAGATGTACATACACAAGCTTATTTAAAAGACTCGCATGGGGTGATATAGTTAGTTATGACTTTAAGCGTCCTTTATAAGCTACTCATAATTCTGCTTCGCAAACAAAAGTTCTGTAATCAATTTCCTTCTTACACTGAGGTGGTATTACCAAATTTGAGAATCGTTAACTTGTTTTTTTCAAATTCAATCTAAAATACCGTTACTAGATACTTCAGCTTTCATTGTCACGCGTATCAAGTGTCTATCGGGCATCGAACCCTGGACAAGTTTAGTATCAAGGTGCGCGATATCGCTTGCTACTCGAGTCTTATCGGAGCTTCTATCGACGCTTGGGTAATGTTTGCTGTCTCATTATAGGTGTCTGGTAGCTTATTTATAAATAGTCTGAAGAATTTTATAGGTAACTAGCTACGGCCCACGGCTTCGCCCGCGTGGTTCCCGAATAAAAAGTAGCTCGTTACCGTAAAGGCACCTTTCGTCAGAAATGTTTAACGAGATAATTATACAATCTATGTCCACCCTGAAGGTACATTCTTAATATTGTTGTAATAACTTTTTAAATCGAATCAGTAGTTTCGGAGATTATCTTCTATATCCAAACTTATAAACTTTACCTCATGATATTATAATTTTAATGTGGTCTGGATGTTTCTAACAGCAATAATCAAAATGCTTCGTAAACAGTAACCTTCGTTGTAAGTAGTAAATATCAGCCCTTATCCGGTTTAGATTTGATCATAAGAATCTATCATCGAAGAAAATACATTTTAAGATCAGCCGGAATAACGGCCTCATATAAACACTTTTGCAAGCCAATTGCCTAAAATACTTGGACCCAGAATATTTTTGTCCATATATTTTGATTCGGATACATGTTTCTTACATTATAAAACGTTAAATTAAAATATACATTTAGATTTCACTTTGAAATTATAACTTCAAAAATATGAAACAAAAAACATATTTATAACAGGCCAACTACTTTAAGAACAGAAAAAAATAATGAAACTAGGAGACTACATAATATTAAACTAGGAAAAGAAGACTTTTTTAGTCTGTAGTAATAGAACTACAGATAGAAAATAGAATACAGTCATCGACCGCAGGCAGTGTACCCAATAGGCTGGCGACATTTACCTCTTTGATCAAATCATCAAGTTAGCAAAACTGCTATTTTAGAGCTGTAAATAATGTTTTACCTAAAAAGGAAGAATACGATTCACAATACAGATAGAATACACAACAAGGATACGACTTACTAAGTGGAATTTGTAGCGAGACCAAAACATAAGCGTAACACTGTATCTTGAGTATCAAGAGAGTCTTAACTGAAAGATTTGACACTGGTGAAGATTGAATATGTTGAATTAACCGATCTCCAGCCAAATAGCCAAGGTGCTTTACACGGGATGTGCATTTCTTAACCTAAATCCTTGAAATATTCAGAGACCGTTCAATGTTTCTGAATAATGATTTTTAAGTTGTTTACACAGCATTTATAAAGTTGGTTGTTGCACCAAAACCATTTCTGTATTCGTGTTTTCCTTGAAGCAGACAATGTTTGAACAGTTGAGACGTGGAAAAAAAACGCCCAAAACCTGCTCTGTGGACGATTCAAAAAATATATAGTCTGATAAATGGGTACTGATGACACATACAATTATTGGGAAATATACAACGTGCCATTGAATATAACGCAATGAAATTATTTTGATCAGAGCGTCTAGACAAATACCACATTCTGCTTTCCACTTTAACGCCTGCGGAAAGATTTAATTTGTATGGAAATGTTACGTGACTACTGACACATTATTGCTTCACAGTTTTCCTTGACAAATGTACGTTAGCGTGAATGGAAAACTGTGCGTGAGGATTTGTCAGGACCGAGAGTAGAATCGTATAGCTACTTTTTGGGTAGATTATATTTTTTTATTTAATTAATTTTTAAAGAATGTCGTGTCTCAAAATAAAATAAAAAATCTCCTTGACAGTGACAGCCTGCACGTGGCTGATAAGATTCGAGGAGTTTTAAAGCCTTTTCACTCTCTTTTTTCAAAGAACTCTTTTCACTACAACATAACTATATTTACAATAACTATAGAAAATAATTTATTGATATATCAATTTATTCATTTGGGTTGTCTGAGGTTTTCATAAAGATCCTGTATATTGTCTGCCAGGTAGCACAATTAAGTAAGTACAAGGTTGTTGTTTAAAATGTTTTGTGGATTCTGTAAATAACAAAATAATTTAGCAAGTAGGTATAAAAATTACTGATGTAATAGCTAGGCTATCTAAAAATCGTTGCTAACCTATACATACAAAATAAATAAATGTTTATGAAACCTATTTAACCTCCTGTAGTCACATAGTAGGTACATTTGAAAATATGTTCACATACTATACTTATTCCAAACTCCATCTAAATATGTTTAGCGGTTACGAAGGTTATTAGCCAACAAACATCCACACGCATGTATAATATTATTAGGGAGAAGGATTTTGTAAATTCCTTTATTAGTGTTTTCAATTGGTACCGAAAACTTTGTTCAATAAAGGACGCCGACCGACCTCTTTGAGGTTGCGGGTGCGATTTCCCGTCGCGGGACTAATGTTTTCTCGGGTCTGGGTATTTTCTATACATGTAATATTACAAAAAAATATATATCAGTCATGCAGTTCCCATAACACAAGCTCTGCTTACCTTGGGGCTAGATGATACTATGTAAAAATATCCAACATTATTATTATTAGACATTTTAGGAAATACAGACCAGTGAGACCTATTAGATACATTATATAGTTTGGAGGTGACTCTGACTACCCTCTACTTAAGTGTTCATAAAGATCTGAGGATGTCCATCATGGGGATTAAGATCATAAGCGTGTGATTTTTGTTATAAGTTGTGTTTTTTTTTCTGTCGGTATCTCACACAAGATGGCGGATGTTACCTAACATGGCGCGGAACCGTTCCCGTCCACTGATTAAGTCGACTTTAGCAGCTTGAGAAAACGTTCATGATACACCTGTGACGTTGAAATTACAAGCACTAGAGACTTTTCACGCGATATATATCAGTTTCGGCAACGCGAGAGTGACGAGAACGTAACGCGCCTCATCGCGTTTATAAAATTTGACAATGCCATAAAGAATACCATTCCATGCGGATTCCACGACTTTAACATAACGCGTCCGCGTTACGAATTTATATGGTCATAGAGAATAAGGGCCCGATGTCATAAGCGTTACGGTAATCACTTACCAACAGGTATGCATATGTATTATTGTTAGCCGCTTTAGCTGTTTAAAAAAAAAACAGCGCCTTACATTATTCAATTATTTTGTGTTTAGAAGATTAATTTCCTTGAAGTCTTAAAACGGAGCTATTGTTAAAAACGGGCATAACAATCATTGGCATCAAGAGATTGATACATTTTTTTTATAGGTTGTGCCACGGCCCCAGCCCAACGCGTCGCATCGCCCGACCGCGCTTTTACTTCTTTTCCTCGGCTCCTAAGAGTCGTAGCTTGATGTTAAATATACCTAACTCAAGAATTGAGCTAGCAAATATAAAAAAAAACATATCTGCCTGGTAGTTCCAGAGATTATCGCGTTCAAACAAAAAACTCTTCATCTTTATTATTAGTATAGATTATGTTTAAGAAATATACATAGTCCTGACCCCACATTAGAGTACCCTGTGTCGTGAGTACACAACACTCTAAACCGAAAAATATCTGCAGAATATGCAAACATTTATGCCACTGCGGGACTAGAACCCGCACTTGCATCGTAGTTGGCTCGCCTATCACACCATCGAGGTCGTAAAATATGTAAACAAGTCTATACATTTTCTGAGGTGTACACACAAAATCAAGAATCAAGTTACAGAATCAACTTAACCATTTCCGTTTCATTGACGAGTTCCCGTCTCACGACCGTCGAGCGTGGTTGCGGACGGTTCTCATGTGTTCATGAGAACCGTCCCAATCTCTAAACGGTCAACGAAACGTCGGCATTAGAATTGTAAAGGACGTGGGCATAATATCCTAAAATGAAACCAAACCACGATAATTTAAATGCTATAAAAATAGCTTGTTAACTCTCTACTCAAAAATGGCGTCAAGAATAAACTCAAGGCCAAACGGAACACTAGCACTGGTGAACTAACGTATACGTATACAGCAATATGAACGTTTCCTTGTGGCGTGAACTGTAAACAACTATGTATTCATCGTCCCTTAAAACAGGGTCATCACTTCCTTAGGGTATGAAAAACGTCGTCTGGTGCAGCCCTATCAGTTCACTGCTCGTTAGATAACACGCCGTCATCCCGGAACCGAAATGCAAACACGCTTATCTGCACCTTGGTAACGTTATTCATATTAGGGAGCTTTATAGAGTTTGGAATACGGCCACACA
This sequence comes from Perizoma affinitatum, assembly GCA_961405105.1. Lineage (NCBI taxonomy): Eukaryota > Metazoa > Arthropoda > Insecta > Lepidoptera > Geometridae > Perizoma > Perizoma affinitatum. The sequence continues at coordinate 7,423,331 of OY560205.1, read as the reverse complement.
GAATATGGCGTAATTGCTCTCCTGCCCTCTGCCCCCATCACCTGCACTCGAGAACATCTCATCGAGGCAACTGAAATGTGGTACCCGATGAAAAGAATCGAATAACCACGTGCAAGCCGTGCTTTTTACCGTGCTTAGGCAGCGTTCATAAGAAACGCATTAGCTTAATCGTTTTTTGATTGACTTACATTGCAAAATTGGTCTCCGTGAAAAGTTAATTTTAATTCAACCCTGAAGGTCTATTATTGGTGTTTTTTTTATCGGAAGAGTAGTTTTGGAGATTACCTCCTACATTCAAACTTTACCTCATTATAATATTAGCGTAGATAAGCATAAATGTGCTAATTATGGCTGAACAGATTGGGATGACGTTAAGAACCGGTATAAACCTCAAACCAGAATTATACTTATACTTTCTATCTATCTACCTTTGCCCAATTTAAGTACTATGTGAACTGTGTATGGATATTAAATTATTGCCTCAAGTGTCCTTTGTTAACGGCAATAGATGGGCATGTAAGTGTCTGAGCATACAAAATGGCCAATTAAGTACATATTTACTTGAAAAGATAAAAAGTAAAAATTAATGTAAAAAAATATACTCCAATTCAATTCACTTCAATTTAATCGGAAGTCAGAATAAACAAGGTACTTCATAAAACGGACATCGAAAGGAGATTTTAAAAGATTTGAAAGAATTACCGGTCTTTCGAAAGGCCAGTTTAAAATAAAAGAATATTTTTAAACTCGACCTTAATTGTTAGCCGATGGTGGTATCCAAGAGGGAGCCATGATTTTTTTTCTGAAAAATTATATTCATAATTTAATTATTAATATTATTTTTTTAAGACTTAAGACTTTCTTGGATGCAAGACCATGTCTGTATAGAGTGGCCCCTCCCCCGATGGCCCAAGAGCGTTCTTCGTGACTGTCTATAGAGGAATTAGGGGAAGGTCCTATGTTTGTTATACAGGCAAGATGATGATGATTATGTTATAAATAACAAAGGACATCGATTAAATATCCGTAAAATTCAAAAAGCCTTATTATGCCGCTCTACGGAAAATCTTGGTTAACGTAAAAACGGGTTATTTTAACTAATTTCCATAAATGTTGATAGATTATCTATTAGCTATCAAATGTATAGACATAGAATTTGTATCATTTCTACCTTAACGTAGGAAGTCTTGAACTAGCAAAGTTGAAGACTTCATGCATAAGACTATTTTATATACCCCAAAAGCCGGGAGCTTGAACGGTGGCAATGCTATTTATATTCAGTATCAGCAACTATGCCATAACATTATTGCACACAATTTCTAATTGCTTATTACTGCAGTCACGTAGAAATAACACTCGTAACTATGCACAGCATATGCCAAATATAATGCTTGGACATGCTTTTGACACTCTTACATTATTATGATATCTCCTCAGTTTGCATACATATTGAGCATGGGTCTGAAGATGTCCAGCTTCCAGCATGTAATTTATATATGGTAACTGTGCCCACTTTTTCCTAAGATTGCTTATTACGGCATAATGCGGTCCGAAACGCGTTTGATTAGGAGCCGATTTTTTCCGCTCAATTGAACTTAAGAAAGTCCCTTCCGTCCTGTTGAGTCCCGTCCCGTCGCCGTCACGTTAACGATTGTTTGATCTCATTACAGCTAATACTTTGCATTTTAATTTCATTATCGAAGAGATTTTTACTCAAATATTTCCTGTTATGCTTAGGATTACTTAGTTTACTTAACCATCGTCACTCAATGAGATTGTTATGAGTGAGGAGTGGTATGTATTATTTGTATCTAGGACTTAGCTATTTATAATCGAATACATCGAATATTACACCAAGGTTATTTCACGCAACAGTCACATAGATAGTCCTGACCCCACACTAGGATTTCCAGTGTTGTGGATATCAGAAACTACGAGTACCATAACACCCAAACCCGGAACAAATATCTGCAGTACATACAAACACTTGTCCGCTACGGGAATCGAATCCTCTTACGTCTCAGCCAACTCGCTCATCTTGTAACAGAGGTCGTAAGTTTTTTAAATCTTTTATCGGTTACTTTTCATGTGCAAATATAGATTAAATATAAAGAAACTTTAGCATCTGACACTTATTTATAAGGTGCATATATATGGTTTACCAAAATAGTTTTTATTAATCTTGTTGGCCTTTTAATTTTTTTCCTTTGCTAGCGAAATTTACAATCTGAATTTGATAAACTCACCGAGTTCGTGATGCGTTATCCAGTAGATAAAGTTACCACCCCGCTCCCTGTCAAAGTCGGTATGAGAGAGTCTTTACAGGATCCGTATCAACTCGGTTTAAGGACACGTAAATTGATGGCTCATTATTTATTTGAAATGTCCAAGCTAAACGCTAGAAGTTTTTGCGTTCAAGAAAATCAGAAATTGTTCCTGGTTGATTAGTGTACAATTATGTTATATCTTAAATTACCTACCGAATCAGCAAAACGACCACAATTATTATTTTATTAATTTTGATTATTTTTGACTTTCCTTTTTTTTTCGCCAGAGAATAAATAAACCGATCTATATAAACATACATAGTCCTGACCCACACTAGGATTCGCTGTGTCGTGGGTATCAGGAACTATGATTACAAACAGAATTTGTCTTATTTTCCGTAGCTGAGTACTTATTTTTATTAGTACTCATACTTAGCTACGTTCCTCCCAGTAACTTATAACTAAGTACTTTAAAATCTCGTGGTTTTTAATGTCGCGGAACGACAAGGATATTTGATTCATTTGTTTTTTCAGTTGAGCTATCGTTTGCAACGGTCTTTAGATAGCTAGCTGTTTCATCAAATTTTTTGTATTACCTACTTGTACATAGTTGTATGAATAAATGTTTAAAATTAATGTTAATTTATATTTTAAATATAACATAAGAGGCAAACAAGCACACATCCCACCTGTTGGTAAGCGGTTACCCTAACCTATAGATGCTTGCAACACCAAAGTGTTGCCGACCCTAAGATATAACGGGTGATAAGTAAGTAGTTTAGCACGTCCAACCAGATACATTTAGTTTGTTATCCGAATCCGAGGCCGTGTTTCTGGGCCCACTGTACTATTTCACCCGATGATGGTGAAGCCTGTGCGGTGAGGATGGAAGCGTTCTCTGAGATACAGTTCCATAACTAGTTCGGGGGACGGTGAATGTCCACACCGCTCAACTTCTCCGTTTCGGTGGAAAAGTTAGGTATAGTTTAGGTTTAGTTAGATTTAGTTTTTCTCTTATTTTTTTTAAATTCTATATTATTTTTTATTTTATAGCAATAATGTAAGGTTGTCTGGAAGAGATCGCTGTCAGCGATAAGACCGCCATTTTTAGGACGTGCTTTCATTATGTTCCTCAATAAAGTTCATTTCATTCAAGTCTCATATGCCTAATTTTTTCCGGAACCCATACCCATCAAACTAGAACACAGTAATACAAGCGTTACTGCTTGGTGGCATGGTGGTAATACTTCCCCGGACGAGCTCTTCGCAAGTAGCTCTACTACTATGAAAACATCAAAGGATTGTGACATCATGTGATGCCACCACAGTCCTCTCCCAGTGCTAGCATCGGTCTGCCCCTCCGTAGTATTGACTGAGCCGATTGCGCATGTCCGACGACGGCGGATTTGGATCACGGGTTCATAAACACGATGAAAATATTTACTTGCTCGTTAGGTGTAGGTACTTATTTCTGTACAAAATACATATAGCTTAAAAATACGGTAACCTGATTTACAACGGCTTAGAATTGTGCAGGGAGAATTATCATACCTACGATTTGGTACTATACTTTGTTAAAAATTGATAGCTTTCAGCTCCTGTGAGAACACCTGTAGGTACCTACACTATTTAATGTAGACTTTCAGTTAGGACAAGTGATTGTTTGCAAAGTTTCATGTTTTCATCGTCTGGTTGCAAGGCTGTCACGTGACTTGTAGTGATTAAATCTAAGAACCTTCTTTCAAGTCTTTAAACCAATCCGATAAGCCTTTTCGGAGATGGTAATAGACAAACAAACTAATAGAGTAAACCGGATTATATAGAGGATTCCTGACATTACTGATAAAAAATATGAGAATGTGTTAAAATAAGTCCGTTCCGTATAAAACTGCAGTTGCCGCTATGTATTCGGATACTGGCTATTTAAAAAGCAACAAACACAATAAATCAGAATGAAGAACAATCCATTAGCTCGATCTACGAGTACAATAAAAAAGAAAACGCGGCCGCTGATTGGCTCCGCGTTGGCGGGAACGCGATTGGGCGCGCATGCGTCGTACATTCAGAAACTCGATACTTTTTAATAATGGCTCCTTTAGCTAATGCGATCGGCTTTTATTTATATTACATCGGCGTAGGTTAGTATTTTATTACATAGGAGAGCCCAAATTCGGTCTTAAGTGCCACAACCGTAGGGGACCGATGTTTCGGATTTCTCTGAATTGCGGCGCGATTAGGATCGGATAAGCTAGGGGTAGACTTGCGGTGTGTTTTATTGTTTAGTGGTGAAAATAATTTGTTTTATCACAGCTTTATTAGCTACATTGGAAATAATGTATATATCTACTTTCATTTACGAACCAATGCATCAAAACTGCGGTAAAAATCAATTCTCATAATTATTTCACAGCCAAATCTCGATATACTCGTAATAGAGTGTCAGTCTACTTTTGGTCCACTTTTAATATAAATTTGACGTCTTTGGAAGATAGTCAACTATTTTTGAGTAGAATTCTTACCAATTCTGACGATTATCAGATCGAGACTATTCGCTGATTGTTTTTTGAATACGAAAATTTCGCTTTTGATTCATATTTAAGTTATGAATAAGAAAAAACAAAATCTGTAGTGAACTAATCAGAACCCAAGCACTGTAGCATTATTATCATCAAACAAGTTATTGCTCAAATACGCAAGATACACTCGAGTCATTGATAGGGCTGGGCAAACAAATACATGGACTATCGAGTATCGACTATTCGATAACAGGCGAATCGATAGTTGACCCACACTGATACGCTGGCAAATATTGCATGATAAAAATGTTTCATTCAACGGTAGGACATGGCAGAGCTTTACCATAACTCTAATATCATAGAGGGCAATCTTATAAGGATATACCAACCCACATTGACACTACATACCTACATTGGTTTTCTTGACAGGATTTTTATATGGCAATAAAAAAGGATCAGCCAATTAATTTCGTTTTGATCTAGGATGGAAGAATTAAAGGTCCTGGACACAATGTTTGAGCAGCTTTTAGAAAGTTGTATTATTTAGAAGTAGTAGTATTCCTTCGATTTCCTGGGCTCGTCCGGGGAAGTACTACCAGCATACCTGTTTCTGCAGCCATGCAGTAATGCTCGTATTGCTGTGTTCCAGTTTGAAGGGTATGATTCACGGTAAAATTACTGGCACATGAGACTTTTCACCCGTTATGTCTCAGGGTCGGCAACGCGCCACTCGCGCGTTTCCGACCTACGAGTACCTCTGACGTTGCAAGTACTTACCAACAGATGGGCCGTTGATTGCCACTTATGTTTATTTAATAAAAAAGAGCAATATTGTATGAACCTACAAATAAAATAACAAAGTAGTTACTTTTTAATGTTCTGCTTTACGAATGGGTCTCCAACGACAGTCAATATGGCGTAGCCACTGTTGAACCAGAAATGTTTTTTTACCAGAACATTATGTACAAAAATGTCTTGTCTTAAATTAGAATTATGTTCAATTATGTTCTTCCATAAACACTTAGTCATAATGCTATATGTCCTTCAAAACGTGTAAATGCTCATCAGTCGCCAATAACAGTCGATCGTTGACCTTGCTGAACGTTGCCTTGTTAACCACATAACGCTTCCAATTTGATTTTCAATATGGTTGTTCACTTAATGACATCCTTCAATATAGCTTACTAGACACTTGGGAATTAACATAAGGATTAAATCATCTTAGATTGGACTTAAATGATTTTAGTGACTTTATACGTGTCTAAAACTTTACAATATCCACTACGCCATTACCTTGTAGATAATACTCAAATTCCCAGATAACCACGCCATTTTCCATAAAAAGGCGCGACCATGCCAATCGAATGACTCATCAATTTGAGTTTGTATCAAAGAAAACTAAAAAAACCAGATGTTCAAACTGACCATTGTTAGAATCATTATTCTAAAATAACTATTATAAAAATAATAAGTAGAAATCATATTTTTAGAATAAGTCTTCCTCTAAGTTCTTACTCAAATACACATAATAACTACATCAATATATTTGTATTCTTTTTATAATTTTTCACCCAAACCGGAACACAGCAATGCAAAATACTTATTCGAAACCTAGGCCCGTCAGCATTAGCTTTCGTTCGAAATCCAAATTAATGTTTGTTCTTTTTATTATTTTATCAAGAAATCAATTTTGTATTTTTTCTCACTTGCCAGATGACATAAGACGTTGAATTAGTTTTTACTTAAAAAACTAATCCAACAACCTCGTGTCATTGTTTAGATAATTCGCCATTCAGCGGTGTTTAATCAACTCATCAACACCAAAAATATTGGCGTCAAACATTAAGTTGTAGAAGTACCGAACGAAAACATGAATGATAAGAAAATGATTTATTTACAACTTCGATAGGCTGTTAAGATAAATAGGCATGCTACCGAAAATAACAAGTCGAAACAAAAAATAGACGAATTATAAAAATAATAAATAAATAATTCATATTCACACAGCATCATCTAGCCCCAAAGAAAGCAGAGCTTGTGTTATGGGAACTAAATGACTGATATACTACTTCTATATATTTTTATGTAAATACATATATATTATACATAGAAAACACCCAGATCCCGAGACAAATATTTGCATATACAAACATTTGTCCCGCGGCGGAAATCGAACCTGCAACCTTCTGCGTCTCAGGCGAGCCCTCGCCCACTGCGCCACAGAGGCTTGTCTATAGATAGAGACTGAATAATTAATCGACATGGACGTAAAGATATATAGATAAACTTTTTACTGTCTATAAAAGTAAACAATACAAACTACAAAAGACAAAATTTATGCTTACTTGATTGGCGGGCTTATCGCTCAAAGATTTTTTTTTTCAGCCCGAAAGATTTTCAATATGGCTAATGCTCTCCATCATAAGGTTAATGGAGAGAATTAGCCGTACAGTTATTTTAGAATACATGCATTTACTATGGTAGGTAGGTACGTATTACTTCGATTCTGTAAACATAAAGCCTTGCAGGTCGTGGTTAGGTATCTGAAACTTATTTTCTTACTGTAAATTTTATTTTGCTTATTTGCAAACTTTTGTCATCGTTTGTACATTTTTATTCCATTACTCAGAATAGGTTGTATTTTAAATAAATATAATAAATAAATAATGCTGGACATTTTTCACACAGCATCATCTAGCCCCAAACTAAGCAGAGCTTGTATTATGGGAACTACATGACTGATATAAGTACTACATAAATACTTTTTTTTTGTAAATACATACATATTATACCTACATAGAAAACACCCAGACCCGAGACAAACATAACAAACATTTGTCCCGCAGCGGGAATCGAACCCGCAACCTTCTGCGTCTCAGGCGGGCCTTCGCCCACTGCGCCACAGAGGAGGTATTTTATTATGTTAGTATTTTTATACTGCTAAAGCTGCTACATAAATATCACTATAGCCAATCTGCCAGTAAAATGGATAATTCCCGTTGTCCCCCGATCGTCGGCACCATCGGGAAGCAACGAGAAGCCTTTTTCTCGGGAATCCTCCGATTCACACTCTTGCCATTTACAGTAAGTACTAGTTTGAAATCAAAGAAGACGAACTAGAATTTTACGTTCTAAAATCGGTTACCTAATAGAGTTCAGTTTTTTTGACTAATTTATGGATTCCCTAATTTGAATGAAAAGCCGAAAATGAAATTAAACGGTAAACATTTTTTTTAAACAACAAATTATACAAGTATCCTAATTACTGGATGGTGGGACAGCTTAAATACAAAAATAACAAATATGATTTAGATAAGTAAAACTGAAACAGAAATGCCCCACGCACCTAGTTGATCCATCTGCCTGACTTAATGAACAAACTTTAGAATCAATTTTTCTTTACTCTTTACTTTAGGTAGGTAGGTATTTAAGTAGGTACCTACTGACTGGATGTGTGGTAGCAACATTAGTGATGATCTTCAAATGTATTTAACGTCCTTGTGTCGTCGTCTCAGTCGTTATTGACAATACAATGATATTCGAGATATATGTTAGCGTGCATTAGAGTTCGTTTCGATTAACAGCCATGATGCAATAATTAGAAGATGGAACAAAATGGCCGCGGGGTCAACGCACTCGATCGCCATATTGCAGGACGGAGCGTCAAGTGGCGTGAGGGATGTCTGTGGACTTGTATATCAAAATATTTATTAAAACGCAGACTACCAACCATACTAAGTCTATATAACCATACATACCAAGAGACCAAGATACTGGATCATTTAGAAAGCATAATTATACTGTTTGTACCTATTTTCTTCTTCGTGTTCTTTACTGTGTTTTCTTGTCATGTCTTGTCTTTGCTGTATTTGTAGTTAAATAATCTATCCATCTTTCTTAGTCTACTGAGCCAAAAAGAGTTTCGTCATCCACTAGGTATTCATATCTTGATGATGCAGGCGGAAGTTAAATGTCGGACCAGCATGCTGTCACCATTATATGGCATTTTCATCATAATTATCTTGATAGTACATATCTAAAATACCTAATTCAACGGATTCGATGGCAGGAACTTTTGCAAAATTGTAAAATGCGTGCTTAAATTACAAATAAAAATAAAAGTGAAGATATACCTAAACCTTCTAAAAATAAAGAAAACTTTTGAGCACATTAATTTGATAAAATAAAAATGCATCTCTTAAGAGATTATAGGTAATCAAAATTAATGGAGACAGGACTTCATTTTACATTGTTATTCAATTAATAGAGTTTTCATTATCTGTGACCGTCCAAGATGACAATCTACGAAAGCCATTCGCATATAAATTGGCTGCTTTGATTTTCAAAATTACTGATCACTCAAAGCCTTTATTGATTAGGTACTGAGCCATTATGAAATACTTACTGTTTCAGGAACTTTATATTTTGATCTGTGGTAGCACAGTTTAATAGTTTCACAAAAGAATATGTGTCGGTCTCAGTCGGTCTTGCGCGAGCTACGCGCATCACTATTGCGTGATTGTGTGGACAATTAGACAGTTTCATAAACATGCACTACCTACCCAGTAGGTATCTACCAGATATTATACAACCTGCGTCCATTAGAGCCTTTTGCCAATTTACGTTAAAATTTGGCTTTTGTGCAAATGTCAAGGTTTTCTTTCGTGTAGTCGTTTCCAACTAGAAAAGTTACAAAAAACCTACCTTTGTAGGTACCTAAGTGAATTGGAAACGAAATAGTGACCTCGGTTACTCGGCAGGCTAGTAGCCAACTGCGACGCAAGAGGTGCTGGTTTGATTTCCGCTGCGGGACAAATGTTTGCATGTTCTGTAGATATTTTTTGACAATAGGCGGGTACCTTATTTGCAATCTATCAAAGAAGAATCCAATATTAACAATCGAATAAAGAAGGCGTATTACACTTTAAATGCCTATTGACGTTGCTGGAAACTGCATGGTCCAATGTCGTCGCTTCGCTCCCTCGGTATCTTAATTGTCAAATTGCATATCTGCATAACATATTTTTTAAGAATAGGATAAGGATAATATTGTAAAGTGTATCATGTGTTGTCTTAAGGACTTTGGATGATACTTTTAAACTTTATTTAATACTTTGACTAGTACTGTTTTACCAGAAATGAGTTCACCTCGTTCGATTGGCTACACACTAAAGCTGAATGAAGGATTATGAAAAAAATAACCAAGCAGAGTTTGTTGCCTGATTCTACTAGGCAAGGACGCGCGCGAGGAATCGGCGTAAATTCACTTTTAAATTTTAAATTCACGTAGTTTTTAAATTGGCGTTTCTATATGATACTTATTGTGATTTCAATGAATAAAAACCTATTGACTTTGACTTGGAATAAACCCCTTTTTCATATGAAATTCCAATTTTCTTACTTACCTCCTCCTAGTACCTACTAGGAGGATTTAAAATTTAGGATTTTACAACTTAACTACTTACCTAAGTAGTAAAATTGAAAAATCAACTGATGTATCATTCTAAAGGTGAAAACCAACTTGAATTTTCCATACATTTCACATCTGAAGATTGGCATTTTTATTAAAATCCCCATTCGCCCAAGGCCAACGGTAACCTTCTCCCGACTGAAAGAAGAAAGAAATTAAATTTATTTTGATCTGCAAGATTAATGAAATAAAAAGTTACATCCAAGTTACAACAGAATAGGTAGTAGCTACTACTACTTGGTACTACTTTAGTATTGTGCTATGCATAGTACTGCCAAAAACGGTACGTGCTCATCAAAATTCTACCTACAGTAAACTGCAGACAGCGCTGATTTTCAGCACGGACCTCAGTTGACGCACGGACACGGTACGACGCAAATCATAAAAAGGAAAGATCTAAGTTCATAAAAAGAGAAGTTACAATAATGATGATAAAATGAATTTTTTTATCAGAACTGAAAATATAATGGCTTTTTCCATACTTAGGTGAAAACTTTCCGCCGGTCGTGTCATCCATCTTTCAGACAGTTCTGATTTCCAGTTATAGTCATAAATCATGCTGGACTGAACATGTCACTGGCCAAGCGGGTAGGGCAATATTCCTTAGGATAATTTTATTATATACATTTATTTTATGAAAACGGGAATTTCCCTTTAGAAGATACCGATCGGTCTCACGTGGTACAGTCACCATCAAAAGATAATAGATTACTTTTTAAAATGCTCCTTTTCTTGGTTTGATAAGAGGTAACTCAAGATCGCTATTAATTAAAAGCGGATATTCAAATGTAGCCAAATATTCTGAACAAAAAATCTACGTGTTTCAGAAAAATCATAAAACTAGAAACTGTTGATCTACTTATGTTGCTGACTATACCTATAATTATCTTGTCTAGAAATTTTGAAACGAAACTGGTTTTTGCCGATTGAAGATATAGGGCTCTCTCAATAACGCCGCTCAATGAGAAAGTCTTTTTCAACTAAATCCAGTTTTAACTTACGAGAAAAAACAGTTTGCATGCGATAAACTGCATATTGTAAATAGTGCTTACACTGACTTTACCTATTGTTAAGGAACTAACAGGGATAATGAATATCAAGCTTGAGGTTGAGGAAGTAATCAAAAAATCCTTGCTTTGAAATCCGATCGATTTAAAACCCTCGTTCTCCAATACAACTAAGTGCGTCCCATGATGGATGATGTTTACTCAGCAAATAGTTTTCAATTTATGCCCTCCGCGGCAAGAGCTTAAGAAATTGGTGTCCGCTTCTAGAACTTTGCCTTGACCGAGTTGTTTGAAGCACAGTCTGTGTTTTTACCAAGCCCTTACGGAATTATAATATTATAGGTAGATAATTAAAAAATGAAACGCCAGAGGCCTTTTTTATTTTTTTGATGATCAATGTGGCGCAGTGGGCGAAGGCCTGAGATGCAGAAGGTTGCGGGTTCGATTCCCGCCGCGGGACAATTCTTTGTATAATATTTGTCTCGGGTCTGGGTTTATGTATGTAAAAAATATATATAAGTAATATATCAGTTATGTAGTTCCCATAGTACCTACAAGCTATGCTTAGTTTGGAGCAAGATGACGTTGTGTCAAAAAATGACCAGCATTGTAATTTTTTATTTTTATTTATCTTCCTACGTAACATTTAAGTAGTATCAACTAGAGCGTTGATGATATTATTGAGTTCATCCGGGGATATAACCATATTTATTTCTACCAAGTAATGCTTAGATTGCTGTGTTCTTGTTTGAAGGGTGTTTTCAATTAAGTTTGGTCATTTCAGTTCCTCACGCAGCAACCGTTTTATGAGGGTTCCGTGCTATTTTCTCTATTTTCTATCTTCAAAAACAAACAGAAACGCTCTCGACGGTAATCCACATGATATTCTTACATCTAGGTTTACTTACTCAGTTCGTAGATCTATGAGGTTGTCAATACAATCTCGGTATCTTCAAGGTAAGAGGTATAATTTAGAACTTTATGCTCCATCATTTCATAACTTACATAAGGTGAGATTAAAAAAAAAACAAATGTAGGTATAATATTGATTTTTTTAAAAGTAGGGGGTAGTCCAAACATTAATTTATTACCCAACGTTTTGCATTGTACTTGGCATTTCAAGTAACAGGTTGTCAGCTTATCTGCGTTTATTGGCATACTAACCTATGGCATTGATTTTGAATTTTTGGTTCTAATGCAGCTTTTCTCTTAATGTTTTCGTTTTCCGTTTTGAGCAAGTTTAATGCACACAAGTTTTCGAGTGAATTCTAAAATTAGTGTAAAATTATAATCATAGACAAAGAAAGTTAGTCATAAGTTATTTTCCTATGAAACTCCTAGAATACTTGAATTCGTGATTACTGATTGTTGAATGTAATATTGGCCTTGTACCTCGAGGTGTAAATATTAGGATTAGATTATAGTATTACCTACTTGGTAGGTACTACATACAATAATTTCGATTAAGTATTGACTATATCACTCCAAAAACTTTTGTTATTAATTACATTGTAAAGAAAATAAATGAAACCAAATATCTTTCTATTAGAACATCAAAATCTCACGCTATATTTAAAGTTATGGTATACAACCATTTCCTTTCCATCTCAGAGTTGCTAGTTAATCGTTACATACTTATTATCTCACATTATTACTATTTGTATGTATATTATATAGGCTATTATAATATATTATTATTAATATTATATTTTAATATAGGTTTACTTGTACACCGCCGTCTTTTGATTCCATTTTATCCTGTCCATTCAAAGAGATCGCTTTAAGCGATAAGACCGCCCATTGTACCTCTTATATTATTTTTTTAATTCCTGTGTTTTTGTATTTTACTTTGGTGTGCAATAAAGAGTTTATTTATATATATATCTATCTATTGAGGGTAGATCTGGACCCACATCGTTCCCATCTATACTTTAATATTAAAACAAAAAGAGGAAGAATTCAAAAGGTGAAACGATGGCTGGAAAAGAATGGCCAAGAAGAGCCTCTTGCTCTTCTTTTGTTATTTATAGGGGCATTTGACAATTTTTGGAGGCTTGTAGCGCTATGTACCTACCTAATTGTTTTCTTTGTTGGATAACATTTGATATATCGTTTTTACAGCAGCGATGTATCAAATGCATAAAATAGTTTAAAATTATGTATAATTCTTGATATAAACATTCCTACATGTAAGTAAAATACTTATGTATGCACCCTTCCAAATACACAATGTAAGTTTTATAATATTTTTATTGACGTAACCGAGTGTTCTTAAAGTTCCTAAGGTTTAAATATAGTTTAGTTTGAGCAAAAGCGGGCAAACTTAATCAAATTTGAATAATTCTAACATAATATCATTAGATATTTTGTTGTACGGAAATAAAGCTTTTTTGAACGAAATAAACATTGTCTTGAATTACATTTTCAGTGCTAGATACGACGCGAATTGAGATCTTCGAATCAAGAATTCATCATTTTTGCGAGGGTTATATAATAAAATAATTGTTTTAAGATATGGAGAGGCAAAGGGGGTGAAATAAGTAATATCTAATCATGTAGGGAGTTATATGAAAGATATTTAATTGCGCATTTCAAAATAGTTCGTTTTTAATTCTACCCCTATTTGCTATTTAAGTCATGAGCCAAAATGTAAAAAAAAAAAATATATTTCAACAAACACTTATGTTTCCCGTGAGGTTAAAAAGACATCGCAGGACCAACTGAGGTTTGAGTATTTCCATGTCCGATAATCGTCAGTTTATTAACAACTAGCATCCATAAATATCCATCAATTCATACTCTCATGTTTCATATTATAGATAGGATAGTAAAGTCGGATAAGATATTAGACTATGATACTAAAATAGAATAGCAGGATACCTTCTGAACCTCTTTGATACTGGTGTGTATTCTAATAAATAAGGTGTTTATTCAGGTATAGTTCTAAATGTATTATTTGAAATGTTACCTACATATTTTTAATTATAATTATATATTTATTATTATTAATTATATATTTTTATTATTACACTATTACACAATAACAAATACACTATTTACACAAATGCAATGTCACATTCATGTAATTTAGTAAAAATACATTAAAATAAAAAAACACATGAGCAAAACCTACTTAAGGTATTCACAAAACAGTTTAATTTAGATAGGACTACCTATTGCCTAGATATCTTCTAGGCAAGGTTGTCTTGAAGTAATCTCTTTCAAGTATAAGACTGCCTGTTGTTTAGTTATTATTTTTGTTTTTTTTTAGCTTTAATTTTGTGTGCTGTTATGCACTATAAAGAGTTTATCTATCTTTCCACCTTTATATACCAGTATGTAGGTACATTGTTATGAAGCGTTAATTTGACACCAGTGACTGTTCGTTAAAAATAGACAAGTGAGTTATCTCTCTAGGCTTTGATAAAGACGAGATTGTCATTCTTGACTAACGTCATTATATAAATTACGGACATTAAGAGAAAAATACATGATAAGTGTGTAATTAACTTTATTTTAATTATTTATCAACAGATGGTTGAAATGCTTATATTTTTGCTTTGATTCGAGTAAAGTTCGATTTATGGAAAATATAATATGCATTATAAAAAACCTACCTGCAATTTGTTTAAAAGATTTCTTGTAATACTGACCCAATTCCACTCATGATTCGAACAAACCGTTACCCTCAACAAAAGGTGTTTTATTTTCATTATCACGGCACAAAACACACAAATATATCGAGTCCCGCTGACATAATATCGTATTCAAACAAAAATAAAAATGTCGTAACAAAAACAGATAAAAAAACTGAACTGAGACCAATGATTCACTATAACCTCGTGATGGTAAGTATTATAAATTATACTTTATCGGATAAGGAATAAGTTTCTGTTTGATTGAAGAGTTATGAGGATTTTTATAGAGCTGGATCTTGAAGAGGTCCGAAGCCCGGTAGCTTGGCGCATAACAAGATGAATGGAATGACATGACAAACGTAATCAATAAATAAATGACGCCCACACATGCTGCTGCCCAAGAAGAGGTTTCCATATGATTCTAGGAATAGCAATCAAAGAGGACAAGAAGGAATGAACAAAACTTTAATAACGTATTGGAGTTTGGTACAGTGATTTCACTGCAACGATTGTTTGGTGAGTATAGAGGTGTGTTCTATTTTAAAAGAAAGCCAACATATTTAGCTTAACCTATGTATCAGTGAGTATTTTTAGAGTGTTTTAGTTTTTTTTTTTTTTGAGTTTTAATACTTTGACCTTCTAATTTAACCTCTATTTAAACTAACTCATATGTTATTTTTCATTCATCTTCATTTTCTTATGAAAATAATAGGTAGAATAGAATACATACGTAGTCGTCCTACAGAAAACCTTTCTCAGTCATGTCATACAACAATGGACAGCTCTTTCTAGTGGTGACTTTATGACCACAATATACCACCCGCGGAGCGGACGCCGCTAAGTGTTGAAAAAATGAATGGATTCACTAATTATACGTCTAAATATGATTATACGTGTTGTTATGAATGAAACGATAATATAGGTGATATGAAATATTTCTTTGAACGAAATTTACATGAAAAACACATAGAGATTCCTTTTTTGACAACACTGTACGCGCCACACACAATAAGTACCTTTTCTGTTATACCTACTCTATTTATTATTTGTAGCTTTAGTGTTTTATAAGTTGTACTTATTTAGATACATAGCTGTATGTGGTTTTGCTTAAAAATATATTTTAATTAACGTTACATTATGGAAAGAGCAGAGAAAAAATATATGTCGCTTCTTATTTTGTGTAGTGTGTGTCCAGCAGTGAACGTTTTCAATGAAACAATTTACAATAAGAAATTCAAGCTGATAACAGTTTCATGTTAAATTCTTTCTAGCGTTCAATTATTCAACTGGTCGGGTCCTCCCTATATTTCTGTCAGGTAATTTTATCGCGCACTCAAAGAATGTAAAAGAATGTAAAAAAAAAACATAATTTGACCATAAATAGGACAAAGGAATAATGGGTAAATACTTTTTTTTTTAAATAAATTAATACTTTATCGCAAAATAAATTTCGTTATAAAAATAATAAAAAACATAACATTGTAAGTGAATGGGCCATCCTACATTTCGTAAAGAAATGAGCCCCGGCATCCACGTGTTAAAGTCTTTTGTGTGATTTTATAGTTTTATTGAGGCTTTTGTCCGAGACTTTTGCATTATTCTGTGGCAAGATAACCTGTCCGAAATAAACTTGCGCAAGCCGACAAAAGTGAAAACCAGCAGTAAAAGTTGATAAGTTTTTGTTATGGTTTTACAATTTTACAAGCGCCAGGTATTGTTGGTTTAAAGGGTTAAGAATGAATGGAGAATAGGTAATCATAGATTTTGTTAATGGCATGGAACGCAACTAGAACAAGAAGCTTGTAAATTTTGGTGTTTCTTCTCATAAGAATATTCAAAATACCTACTTAAAAGAAGTGTGCTTTTCATTAAAAACGTTTAGCTTATTTTGTACTTTGAAAATGTTATATGGTAGAAAGTTAAAAAGAAAACGAATGTTTCTTGTAAATACTTAATTTTATTAACTTTGAAACTAACAGATGATATAGTATCCTATCTAGATTCGAGTATGCAAGAAATAATATTTATATTTGCAATAATAAATTTAGCGCTAATCATCAAGTTATCGATTATAAATTCAGGCAAACGCATAAAATAAGACTATACGAAAATATTAGTAAGTTGAATCTTACTTAAAATTCTTAATAAATAAAAGATGTATTTGTTCAGCAAGTCCAAAACTGAATGAAATTGTATTGATGTGAACTCATTTTTTTTTTTTTTTTTATTGAATGGAAGTAAGTTGTTTTTTGTAAAACCGACAATATTAAGTTCAAATTTATATAGACTGTATCTTCAATTGGGTGTTCGAAGTAATATCAAGTAGGTGGGTACTTTACTTACGTTACCTCGTACTCAAGGCTTCGAAGCCTCCAAGGTAAACATCATTACATGTAAATTCCAGTTTTGGTTAACCTTTGTCAATAGTTTGCTCGACCACTTGACATTCCTATGAGCAAAAAAGTTTAGATCATCCATTTTTATCTAAGAAATAATATGTGCTACGGAATTCACATGCTTATCCTCAATAATTTGTATAAATGTGTTTGAATTAAATGTATTTATTCTTTAAGAATTGGTTTACTATCGTGAGTAAAGGCCTCGTCAAATTGGCGCGGTGGCAGTGGGAAAATAATTTGAAGTTTATGTTTTTGTACTGATCGCCACCGCCGCCTACGTCGCCGCAACCGTACCAGTTAATGCAGACCTTTAGATTATTTTTTAAAGCCCAGCTAAAATTCACTTCACGTTTTTTTTTATATAAAACAAATGCTTAAATATCGGTACATCCAAGTTCCACGGATAGTTAGCGCCACTATCTGCGGTATGAATATATCAACTACTGCAAATATACTATGTTATGTAAAAAATGACATATTTTTTCAAAGCATATAAAACAAAGGATTTGGAAATAAAAATATAAGTTTATTCACATTTTTGTACCTATAAAATATAATAAAATCGTACTTTACACGTTTGCCATCTGCTAAATTGACACTTGCATATAAACATATATACTTGAATATATAATTCAAATGGAATGTGCTGAAGCTGATAGGAACCTATCTTACACCAAACACCATATTCATAGTCTTTTAGCGAATACTGTCGAGATCGATGTAATGTAACATTCCCTTCGTTATTCAGTATAAGAGTCTATTTTTATCGAATTAAATTGAACTTTTAACTATTATTTACTGACAAATAAAAAAAAATACATTAAAAAATGTTCAAACAGTAATTAATTTGTATGTAGTGTATACAAATGATAGGCATTAATATTGTAATTCGGGAATTACACTTAGAGTCGAAACTTAGTCAGTGCCTTCACTGATAGTACTGTTCTTGAAAATTTTGTTTTACAATATAAATGACAGTTTAACTACTAGACTAATTATAGTTTTTGGAATAGAATCATAAGCATGATTCTGATGAAGTTGAAGAATTGCAATAGACTCGATTATAGTAAATTTACCATAATCTGACTGAAAATACTCAAAAATATTACATTACCAATGAAATCTCACAGTAACCACATTAATAACAAGTAAAAAAATTACTTGCTACATAAAAGTTTTATATAATCTAAAAACTATATATACACATGCTTATCTTACAATGCGATGGTCGATGATGAACTTAAATTTCTTTTCACCTATCTAGTTAATATTATATTTATTTTACACATTTCTTACACATTGCACTGTCCATCCTCCACGATATGACGTCACAACTCTTTGTTTGTATACCAAATTTTTAAATATTTAATTATAAGCAATTCAAGTACTTCTCTTTCAAAGTACAAGAAGGTAAAGTCAACATATTTAATGTATTTAAAAATCATCGAATGTTGCAATATAATGTTTGCTACAGCGTTGAGGTTTCATAATAGAAAATCATGAAAAACTTTCCATTTTCAAGTGTTCAAAAACAAAAATCTCCAAATAAAACAAACACTACATTTTGTTTACATTTCATCGAACAAAAGACATCAACGCGTTCGACAAGCAAACAGACGCTTGTATTTGGTTTATCTCAATCGATATCTATCGATTAAAGTACGAAACGATAAAGTATCATACTGATTACATTATTATGTGACATTTAGGCGGGCAAAGTTTTCCACTGTGCTTTTCATAGTATAAATTATGCAATTGAAAATCGCCTGCGTTATTCGATCAAATTCGATTAAAAGCTTCAAAATACATTTGGTATTCAAACAAGAGCCTGAATAATGATTACAAAAAGGACACTTTCTCAAAAGTTCCAATAACAATTTAGGCCTACCGTGCTTGCGCCGCCGCCCCGCCGCGGCTCCGTGACACCTAGACTAACACACAAAACGGAAATTATGTACACAAGCGTCCTTGGGGCGGAACGCTATAATATCACCAGAACACAACGCTCACAAATGAGTCCAATATCAATTGAGATTGTTCAGTTTCAGAACCATCTGACGTAGGCAGATGCGCATCTCCGCCGGCTGGCAGACTAGCGGGCTAGTCACCAGCTGCTGGGTGCTGCAGGCTAGGGCGCGGTGGCGTCCTCCAACGGCAGGCACCAGGCGGGCACGCGTCTTGGCGCCTACGCCAAGGGATACTGTCACAAGGGCGGCTGCGCGTGCGCGTGCGCATGGTGGTGGTGGTACAGCGGCGACTGGTAATAGTTATCCGCTGGGGAATGACCGTATCCGTAGTTCACGTCGTACATCTTCAAATCGGCTTTTGTGTCGGCTCCGGGCAACAGGCGTGTGATGCTGAAGGGGTGTTGAGCTGGCGCGTACCCTGGTGGCTCCTGTTTAAGTTGTGCGTAATGCTCCAACGCCAGCGGGGTGTGCTCTGGCAGGCATAGTTCAGGCGCCGCGTGCAACTGTGCCAATAACTCATCACGCATCTCCTTTTCCTCTGGTCCACCAGGTGTTTTATCATGCCCGTGGTCTCGTTTATCGTGTCCACCGTGGTGGCCGTGTCCGTGCCCTGTTGTCTTCTGCGCTTGTCTTATCGTCTCCTTCTTCTCATCTTTGAACCGTTTCTGCCGCCGCAGAAAGCAACCATTCTCGAACATGTTCCCACTATCAGGGTGTAGCGTCCAAAAGGACCCTTTTCCTGGCTTATCTGGAGTTCGTGGCACTTTTACAAAGCAATCGTTGAAAGACAACGAGTGCCGGATGGAGTTCTGCCACCGTTGCTGGTTCTGTCGGTAGAACGGGAACAGGTCCATGATGAACTGGTAGATCTCGGAGAGTGTCAGCATTCGCGACGGGTTGTTCTGTATCGCCATCGTGATAAGGGAGATGTAGGAGTAGGGTGGCTTCGCGTGCGTGTAGGAGCGTCTGTAGGTCTTGTCGTTACGCGCGCGTTGCAACGCCGAGGTCGGGGAAGCTGGCTCCTGGTCGCGTGGCAAGGATCCGTAGACGGCGCCGCCGCCGCCCATACAGGAGGCCATGGTGCTGGGCGGCGAGTAGCCGACGCCCGGCGAGCCCATGCACGAGCCACCCGCAACCATGTTGTTGGAGTAGAGGTTCGGGTAGGGCTGCGCCGGCATGCAGCCCATGCCGTTGACATATGGTGGCGCGAGGCCCGGAGACAGCGAGGAGAGCGACGCGGACGTCGGCACGTCGCCGTACGACAGCTTCTGCGAGATCATGGCTAGCGCATCACCCGCGCGTGCACGCCGGCCAGGGGCAAACACTCGCACTGATTGAAAGAGTAAATAGAGTCCGGGGGCCCGCGCGCCCCTCCACCGCGGCGACGATTGGCGCGCGGCGGGGCGGAGCGCGCGAGGACCCGCCCCGGCGCGCGCATCCCCCCCGTTTCCCCCCGGGAGAGGGTCTCCCCCCGCCGCCACAGCCTCGCGACGCGCGCGTCTCTGCCGCTAATAATACCGCAGCTCCAACGATAAAAACATGGAATTATCATAAGTGCTTTGGAAGGAATGTGAACTTTGAGTATTATATTCCAGTTCTGGTATTGTCGCTGTTATCTCGTCTCTGTTAGGTTTTTGGTATCGATTGGTGCTTGAAACGCGTGCTCTATAATGACGGTTGTGATTACGGTTAGATTTGTTACAAATAAAAATATATTAGGTACATCTGCAATTCTGCTAGATTATTACAAAGTCAGTTTTTGAAATCACGAAATCGTTAGAGTTCTTTGAAAACAAGATGCACTATATAAGTGGTACCAGTCTAGTCTATAACATAATTATAATCATTAACTTTTTGTTTAATAACATTGTGATAGGTACGAAAGTAAACTTACTTGGGAACGTGACTTTTGAGCCTACTAACTCTTGTAGGTAGGTAAAACACTCAAATTCAATATATACTTAAATAAATATAAATAATAAATGAAATGTTTATCCGGATTATACAAACTTTAATATTTATAGCAAGAAATATAGAATAGGCTTATTTAACGTTATCAATGCATTGATAACCTCTAGGTAGGTTAATCTATTTTGAGTTATCAAGGTGTGCAAATCGACATTGTATGTATGATAATATGTTTCCGATGTTCTTTTAATTTAAAGCTGCATCGAAACTGGCGTTGTTACACTACTATCAATTTGTTGGATCAAGGACAATACTTTTATGTTTTTTTTTTAATTCATAGCGCCATTTATCAATTCCTCAGAGCATGCGTTCATGAAATAATTAAACGATAGCATCTTTAGGTTATCGAACATTACCTAAATCATAAATATTTGGTACCTAATAATAACTTACCTATTAAAATTTAATTATATTTTCAAATGTTTTATGTGGAATAGAATACTTAAAAGTTAGTTAGTTTATTTGGCCTGTAAAATAAATAAAATATCTTAAGTTCTTACGTGATTACATTCATTTTTTATTTGTTTTCGATAAAACCTAATGCACAAATGTAAACAAATTAGCTAAGTACAGGCTATTAGTTAAGTACGGTAGTTGTGTTCATTAACAGTTTTAACGATGTTTTGATTTTAATTAGCGTGTTTCCGTTATTTTGAAAACAGTAAGTCAACATTATAATACATAATATAACCGGAACTATAAAAGTAAGTCAGCGTTCTACTTGAATTGCAATTCTCGGATTTACAAAATTTACTAAAAATATTGATCTGATAAATGACATAATCCTTATTTTACTTTGAATTAAATAAAAAATCAAAACAGCTAAGAGACGTAAAGTCTTGACCCCACACTAGGTATCCCTGTGTCGTGGGATCAGGTATAAAGAGTGCCGTACTCAGACCCGAAACAAATATTTGCAGAACATACAAACATGTGTCAATCGAACCCGCAAGAGGTGCTTGCGTCACAATAATTGATAATCCTTCCAAAGGTACTCAAGATAACGACCGTTATTTTAGTGAAAATTCTACAGTAGAAAACAAAAACCCTGTCTTATTAAAAAAAGGCGTAGACATTTCTGCTTCATAAAGAATCACTGATTCAATTTTCAACAAAAAGCATTTCAAAGATATCAATAGAATGTGATGTTAAATTTTAGAACTCTTTAACTTTAGAACTGTTAAATTTTTTTTTCAACTAAAAATCATCTACACTCATGCCGTATCCATCTTTCAGATCTAACTCGGCCTACAAATATCTTAGGTGGATCCAAAAATCTTTGACCCAGCATACAGATCTTAAGACTCCGCTGCAAACTCGGCATCTCTTTGACAATTAATGCAACAAAATCAATATGACAATTTATCCCAATCACCTATACCTGTTTATACGTATATACCTTATAATACTTTACGGATCGAACGGGGATTTTGTTACATTATTATGTAGCAAATCCCCCAATATATATATATATATACACATATACCTAATAATACTTTACGGATCGAACGGGGTTTTTGTTACATTAATATGTAACAAATAGCCAAAAAACACTATAATTGTAATGTTCAGAATTCATACATCTTAAATAGTATCCATTTCTTTTTGGTCTTTTGGTAGTATTATTTTCTATTTTTTTCATGAGTTCATCAAATCATTGTCTCCTTCATCAACCACTCCCACGAGGTCGGTGATGCTGGAACACAGCTATCCTCAAACACAGTCCTCCGCTATATCAAGGAGCTGGGCTTATTGGGATCAGGCCTAAAGGGCGATGTATTCACAATACACCCCGATGCAGGACATCAGTGCAGATCTTGGTTTCCCTACTAAGAATTAGGCCTACCTATGCCAACCTACCTACCTAATATTGGTAGTAAGTACGGTTGTTAAGTGCCTACAGAATCGAATGATTCAATAGATGGATATCTCATCACGTCGCACTGGCCTCTACATAACTAAAATAGTAATTGTTTTGACCCTCTTTAATAATTTATGTAAGTAGGTACATAAAGGTAGGTCCATAGTTCGTTTCCTAGCTGTATCTAATGTGTTTGCACAAGCTTTACGGCCGTGGTGTTTGCGGGCCGTAAACTGCTGGAAACGGCCCGGACACTCATTATTTCTACACATTTTTAAAAATTTACGATGTTAATTATATGATGGTGTGACAACTATGGCGGCTTACGGAAATTTAATGTGGAAAATACAGTTAATTAACAGCGCTTTTCTTAGTTTTTCTCACGTTTTGAGGCTTTTCGTCATACACTGTACCAACTTGTTATAAAGCTTCTAATGGTATTTTTCAAAGATTCACGATTAGTAAAAATAATAGTTTTAAACGGGATTTTTACGGGTCTTTTATAGAATTGAATGAATTGTTTTGAGATGAAATGAAATTGCGTCTACTGCCTTTATTTCTGGACGATAGCCAACCTGTGACCGATAGCCAACCGGTCACAGATATTATAATCACGGTTGTTGCAATAGTCAAAACGTCTGGATTACTATGCCTAATAAATAAACACGGTAAAGATCTTCATCGCAAATCAACGAAAAACAGTGTTAATTCCTTGCTTTTTTTATTGGTTGGCATTATTCTCTCACCAATAGTATTTTAAAAAAAATAGTTTATTAGAAAAATACATAGGTTCCTGTTTCATTCTTTTTTTAAAATAGCTTAGATTGTTGATAATAATTTCTAGATACAAGGCAGATTGTCCTTTTCTACCTTCAATCTTGTTTTTTTTGGCTGATTGTAGACACAATAATGTGATATCTATTTAGGTAATAAACTCGTAAAAGTAAATGGAATAAGGTAGAGTTACAGACATTACTGTGGATATACTAAAGTCAGTCGATGAGGGCAATAAATAGGCGCGTTCCACTTACGTCTGCCAAAAGGTTTGTATATGATTTTTATTAAAAGTAAAAAAATCTTAAAATGAATTCATGTATATATTTATTGGTACCTAATATTTTTTTATTAAGTAGATACCAATGATTTCTTAATTGAGAATTTTTAGTTTCAACAAAAAGTAAATTTAAGTTTTGCCGATACATGGTTAAACTAAATACGTACTAGACACTTATAAGTCCATACTTGATCCATTATCGAAGTGACGACATCGTCCCGAGTTGTTGACTGTTCTTTTCATACTTAATCTTATGAATGCAGTTGGGATGAAAAAGAGGTTTCAGTTATTTACGCAAAATATTAATTACATTTTTAATTGCACATTGACATATAATAATGTCTATTGCTAACAATATACATTGTTAGCAATCTATGCAGTGTAGACGAACAGGAAACTTTTTGGATGCGTTGGGATTAACCCATCCTCAGCTTTAGGTCATGGAAGAAGGGATCCAATAGGAACGTACCCGCTCGCAACCCGACACCGGATCCACGTTAATGGTGGATGCGTGTACTCCCCGAAACATGATCTCCATGTGCCGTTACTTTTAAACTTCACAAGAGCTGGGGTTATTATGTACCTACTTATGTACTTAGCTTACTCTACAGGGGATAGTGGGACGCGTTATATGTGAGACTGTGTAACCAATGTCAGTATTTTTGTTTCGTATCCAAGTTGGAGAAACAGAATCATTTTAGTGTGTGATCAATTTTATTTTGAATAGCTTTACCTCCAGCCGCTGACTTTTCTTAATCGATGATAGAAAAAAATAGAAAATGCAAAAAACAAGATTAAACAAGTACATAGGCAAACTTAATACTAATTAGAATTTTCTTCCAGTTAACCTTTGTGTAATGAAGAGTGGAGCGGTAGTGCGTTTGGCTGCTTACAAAAAAAAAAAAAAATAACTAGCTACTTAAAATAGAAGGAAACTACATACATAAAACTAAAAATAATTCATACTTTAATATATTCTTATATCCAAATATATATTATATTTAGATACAAACACATATAATATATTATAAATGCTCAGTTTTGTTAACTATTTTGTAAAGAGATGAATCTTGACTATATTAAGCTTTAGAATGTAGATGTATTTAAGGGATGAAATAGTTTCATATTTTATGTCAAATATAAAATATGAAATGACGCAAAATTCACTTCAATTCAAATTTACTTTTACATATTTTCTCGTAGCTCCAGTTAAGTTGCCGCGATTTTGCCTATAAACTTTTTGACGAATTTATATTCCCAGAACTACGGATGACGAATCCCCTAATGAAGTACTTATATCAACACAAAGTAACATCAAGTTGCAGCGTTATCAATAACAAACAAAACACTTAATTGATCCAAGTAGATCAAGGAAATCTTCGTGATACGCGAGAATAGAGACGACCGCAATATTTGTTAGATTAAACAAAGGCAAATGCAAGACTCAAGTACTATGGGTTCCGCATTATTTTATCAAACAAGTTTATTGTAAAATCAACTTATTTGATAAAATAATAACAAAATACCTTTTTCCCGTATAATCACTATTATGATGATTTTTATTTTAAAAAAGGTAAGTATTTGATTGAACTATTTTATTACAGAATAGTTGTTTTTTTGCCATGCTATAGGCCCTATTATGTCATATTTATGTGAAAATTATGTGTCTAAATGGTTTTCTAGATACGACCTAAAAAACTACCATAATAATGTCTTATTTCCATTAGGATTATCAATGGATTATCAAATTAGGATAAAATAAAATAAAAAATATCATTATAAATGGTGGATATGCTTATACTGAACGACTCTTATACCTCAATAGTCTAACATTTTCATCCTCTTAAATAACATATTTTTTTAGAATTCCGTAACTCATAAGGAAAAAGGAACCATTATGGGATCATTTCGTTGGCCGTCTGTCTGTCTATCAAGTCTGCGGTCTCTTGGAGCTATCAAATATTTTTTTTGCGATTACAAACTAACATTTGCAGTTGGACGAAAAAAATCAACACAAAGTTACGCTTGTATTTCAATCAGACTTATCTTTTCGTTACAGCAATGTTTGGTACTTCATAGTTTATTGACTTGAGTAATGCTAATTAATTTGATAGACATACATGTTTGTCTGATTCGCGCCTCGCTGCGCGCGTTGTATGTCCACCAAAATTGGCCGCACTTGGCTGGGTTTTTTTTGAACTCCGCACTATCATAGTACCCCAGGGTAGTCAAATAATTAAATAATCTTGAGCCACGTCCAACCGCACTGACTTCCCACAACACCGAATTCATGGTCCATTGGGTGGGAGGCCTTCCTACACCACGTCATCTGGGTTGCGGTCCCTATAAAAACCTATATATAGTAACATATATACATGTTACTAATTTGTTGAGCGTCTCTAGCAGTGGCGAGAAAGTATATTTATGTCATCTCTGATGCCACGTCTGTTTCCAGAGACTTTAATTAGCTTCCCTAATCGTAAACAAACATTAGATAGGAGTAAAGTTCATCAATTATTCCTTATATTATTACTTTTCTCAGAGAAATACTGCTTTGTACCAACCAATTTAATGCATTACTATTTATAAAAAATAGTAATGCATTAGTGACTGAGTGACTTTTAAAAATAATGTATTTTGAAATTACTAATCCTTCTTATACCGCACAATGACACTAGACCGAGTGTTGAAACACTAAGTTGCAGATACGCTGTCACTCGGTGTCCCTGTCTAAAGGTAAGTGTCCACAGGTCCACAACGCGCGCAACGGATTCAACGGATCGCATCTAATGTATTCTAGAACTCTTTATAATAGATAGCCATGCAGGCGCGTCCGCTGATCTGTACCGGACGGACTACACGTTTTGGCCTAATGGTGTCGCTGACACAAAATCCGAAAATCCGAAAGCTTATAAAAAGTTGACTTCTACCATCGTCGCATAGGCAATCCGAATACTGCGTATACAGTAGGTAATACTTAATTATAATGATAATGCTGGACATTTTGACACATCATCTAGTCCCAAAGTATAAGCAGAGCTTTCTGTTATGGGAACTACATGACAGATAACTACATAAATATTTTTTTTTACAGTAGGCAAACTACGCCCAATTAAACCGTTTGATGAATTCCGTCCGATGCGAACATATGAACTGTGTATACTTACCTTAATTCAACGGAAACTATACTGCTTGTCGTGCAAACGCTATCGATAATGGTGGACTGTTTTCATTCATAGCTGAACGTTTTTTGACTCAGCATCATCTAGCCCCAAACTAAGCAGAGCTTGTATTATGGGAACTACATTACTGATATACTCCTTATATACTTTTTAACATATCCAGACCCGAGACAAACATTTGCTAATCATACAAACATTTTTCCCGTGAATAGCACCCGCAACCTTCTGCGTCTCAGGCGGGCTTTTCCGCACTGTACCACAGAGGTCGTTAGATTGAAATGTTAAAAAAAATATACTTATAAAATTAGCAGAGCTCCTAAAACATCTTGTCCAGGGAAATAATACCGCCATAAATATTTCTGCTTACAGTAAAAAGGATGAAAAAAAACTAAAGTCAAGATTCAGTTTCAGGTTCGTTCTGGAATACTAGTGAGCTAAATACTAGTGAATAGTTAGTAAGCCAAGTCTATGGCTAAGAGAAAATTAGGTATACAGAGTTGTAAAACTTCAAAAGAAAAATACTTAAACATTTGTTTCAGGTAATTATCACTTTAAAGCTCGATGCGAATAACACGTGAGCATTTAGATTATTTACCTATGCATACAAATTTTTGTAGTTGTTAGTATTAAAGAACATTTTGATCGTATTTTGTGGTCAAGCTTAAACAGAATTAAGCCAATCAAACATACAAAGAAAATAAAGGATAAAGATAAGCAACGCTTAGTCAAAACAGACGGACGGACAATTGCATTATTGACAGGTGAAAAGGTAATCCCGGATGCGGAGGCGATATCACGTAAAGACAGGCGTTTTGGCTAGTCTTCAGTCATCGGGTGTCAGGTATTGGGGATTAGCTTTTGTTGATAAGATTGAGTTGAAGAAGACGTGAGAATTTTTCGACAATCTTTCTCTGAGACAAGCGTAATTCTAAGTTGCTTACGCTGTATCGTATGTACGATGATTCAAAATTATGAAATTGATTTCACTGAATTAAGCACAGAATCGTGCGTGAACAATCGCCACTTTTTGGAGAGGCAAATATCTTGCAGTTGATTTATCAGTCTATTAACGATAATGATGGAATACGGTCTGTAGACCAACAAGGTCGGTAACTATGGACCGATGTCTCAAAGATTGTGGTAAGGCCAGTTGTAGCTTAAGACACTCCTCTATGTTTAGCTATGGACTTCAACAGGCTGATGTTAAGTATATTGATTGGTATTAAAACTGTTATAAACTAACATCCTTTCAATGTTCCAACTGGGTACTTGGACAAAATATTAAGATGTGGATCATAGGTACGAAGGTACTCTCCGAAATGGCGGCAAATATATATATTTTGCAAATTAAATTACAGTAAAAAAAATGAAAAAAAACCATCAAACTAGCTTCGCCCTTGTGGTACCCGAATAGAAAGTAGCCTACGTGTTATTCTGATTTCTATGCTATATTACTGTAAAGTTTCATCAAATTCCGTTCAGTAGTATTTGCGTGAAAGAGTAACAAAAATACACGCATCCTCACAAACTTTCGCATTTATAATAGAGTAGGGTTAAAAAAAAAATATGCGCGAATATTGTTTTGAATATTAACACTCGTAGGTAACTAAGTCGTTTCTTGTCTATTGACTTTTTTTTGAATACATATTTTGTGCATATTGTGACGGCTACGATTATGGAAATAGCCTATCAACCTGTGAAGGTCGTAGTCCTCCATGTCTCACTACAAAACACAACTCACGAATAGCTGGCGAAACCCAATGTTTACACAGAGCTGATGATTTTATTATAGGTGTTGAGGGTCCGTGGTGGGTGGTCTATCACGGCACTTAGCGTGTCACATAAAAACAACTACCAAAAATATGAAAATATCAAACGTTTTACAAACAGGTGAGCATAGTGAGGACATGACCGATTAATAGACAACTAGCTATAAAATTGAGTGATTAAAAATGCAGATTGCAGGATCTTTTTATCCGTTGATTTATTGGTTACCCTGTTTAAAGATCAGTTTGAGGAGAAACTTAGCGAATAATCTATGGAAAACAATCAGTGTGGTCAAATGATCCAGAGAACCTACCACGCAGAGATGTTTTTTTTACATGTAGCTATGAAATCCGGCGTCTTCAAGTTGTGTTCTTCTGATTGTGATTCTACCGAATGCCATCATCATCATCAACAGTCTGTAGAAGTTCTCTGTTGGACATAGGCATCCCCTCAAGAATGTAATGAATGAATCTTGGGCCACCTCTATCAACCGACTTCCCGTAAACATTTAAGTTGTCACATCGATCCATAAATATAAAAATTATAACTAAAAATCAATAACTCTAATTCGTTTTTTTTGATAAGCGATTACCGTAACCTTGGAACACTTGTAAATTGAGGTATTACTTGCGCGTTGCCGACCCTGAGACATACTACATACATACATAAAGTCTCACGAATGAGTGTTATAGTGAAAGTTCGCTGTAAAAAAACATAAACTTAAGTTATGTCCGCACTAACTCCAACGCACCGCCATGTTTGTTTTCCTAGGTCAGGTACGGTGCGCCTGCGCAGGTACGCAGCCCTCGGCTTAAGGACTTGTTTCCTCCACACGATAATGAAACAACAGACGTGACCGTGAGTTCCTTTTCAGACTAAACACACGTACGTTGGATAAAAAACATAAAACTAAAATGGTAGAACCTTTTCTTGTATCAAAGACGCTAGCTAGGGCTAGGAAAATTTCCTAGTATTTGTTTTAGATACCTTACAAGAAAAAAATATTATGGTTCGTATTTAGAAAGTCAAAGTAAAGTTTCACTGATTAACGTCAAAATCGGTATTCTATTAAAAAACAATTGACAATCGTTACTTAGAAAAACGTCAAAATTTCCATTGAAAGTGGGCTTATAAGGCTGACAGTAATCTAAACTTATTCGTTTGTCCTGACTGATCTATTACGCACAGTCAAAACTACTAAGTCTAGAAAGCTGAAATTTGGAACATAGCTTTATTTTATAATGGAAGCGTGTGCTAAGAAAGGATATTTGAGATCAGATAAAAATCCATAAAATCCACTCCCCCCCTGAAAAGAAGAAAATTGTATGAAAGTGTTCTTTGATGTTAGAAACATGAAAATTTAAATTAAAGCTACTGAGCATAAATAAATAATTACGTGTTTCAGGGTTTTAGGATTTTCACATTTTAAGGAAATGGGGGTGAAAGTTTGAGTATCGTGTTTTTAACACACATGCAAAGCCGCTGGCAATAGCTAGTATTAAAATTATATCGAGATTGACTGTGAAATAAATACGAGAATTGGGCCTGGTCACGACACAATACATTTTCATTGTGTCCGAAGACCCAGCAGTCCTAATGTTAAATCAAGAACTCCTTATTTCATCATCATCATCAACAGTCTGTTTCCCATACTATTCCGCAGACGCAATCAATCTTAACGCCAACAGAAAGTGTTATTTCTTTAGACACCCTGGAAACATAACGGTGAAAAGTATCACGTGCCTGTTATGTTTTCATGTTCTGCCAGACATTTGCTCCGGGTCTGGGTCGTTGTGGTACCACGATACCCGTAGTTCCTGATACTCACGACACCGGGAATCCTAGTGTGCGGTCACGTCTTTTGGCTGTTTAGTTCTTTCACAAAAGAGCTCTACTACTTAGTCGTAACTGCCATATTTTTAAAGATTTATAACCAGCTGTTTAGTTAAACGATGTTTTGTTTTCTACTGTTGAATTTAAAATGATATCGAAGAGACAAAGCAGTATTTAGTAATTCGAATGTTTAATTTATTTAGGTAGGTAAATCCAATGGCGAATTGTCTATACGAATTTAAAGTTTACTCCAAAATACTGATATTTATCAAGCATTAAAAATTCACTATCGCTATTCCTGAAGCACTCTTAAGGGCAAAGCAGCGCTTACATTAAGGGCCATACACGATTGTTCCCATAGAAAGTTCTCACAGAATAGGCCCTCGTATTAATATAATACACGGACCGCGTGCGCACTTAAAAGACAATTAAAATTATGCCACAACATAGTGAGGGGTTTACGTGGTTGTTAAGAAAAATAAAAATGTAATCAATAGGAAACCTAACTATGAACCTATCTATAGATCGTTAGATATATAGCTGTTTTATATGTATTTTTTTTGTAAACCATCTTGTACTGATGTACAAGTACTGTACAAGTACTGATGTGATGTGTTATTTATATCACTATGATTAGTGATATAAATAAAAGTACTATAAATAGAAAAAAAAAAACAAAAAAATAGGGAACCCTCAACAATTTATTCAGAACCTCATTTGGACTGACCTGATTTTTAAAAATGTATTTTATAATTATTTAAAAAAATATATAAAACGACTATGACCAATGATAGTGTTATGTACTTACAATAAAGTATTTTCATTCATTCATTCATTCTTTTGAATCTGGCTCACGACGAATACCCAAGAAGAATATCCTCAGACACAATATCCTCAGACACAGAGATCCTATCAATATATTTGGCAATCGCCCACATTTTGCATATTAGCATTGAAAGGTTGCAAGCTCATCGGCGTACATTGTCCCAATAGCACACGCCTTTGAATTTGGGCCAAAACCCATAAGATGCCACAAGTTAATTGTTTATGGTAACTTATTTAGTTATTCATTACATACCGGGGATCGGATCGCGTATCCCGGGAATCGGCCGCGGGCGCAATCCCGCCACCGCTAATCCCGGACAAGTGCCCGCCCCGGGGGATGCCTGGGAACTTTATTACTATACCTACTGGCTTGTAATCCCATGCTCAAGTTTAGCTATGGTTGAGGGCTGTAGACAGGGAACCAGTCTTAGCTTCTTTACATGATTGCAAACCTTAAATAACTCTTAGATTTGAATAAGGTTGCTGAAATAGTGTCACAACAAGGCCTAGTTTACCAGGATGCAATTATGAGGACACTAAATTACCGTTAATTAATTTAGTTGCGTTACGGCTTTAACCGCATGGTAACCGGATAAAAAGTGGCATATGTGTTGCCTGCATAATGAGTTATATTGTTTTGAATTTGTGCTCTTTTTAGTTCAAGTCATTACTGTGTTTGTGGCATGCACCAAATATAATATTTGAACCTGCCTCTGACAACCTCTTTCTTGATTTTCTTATGGATCAGCGTAAAATGTGATGTACATTATGGACACTAAAGTTGTGAGCGTGTTTGTTGTTCCCATTAGACGTAAGCGTCAAAGTAAGAATGTCACCATTTGCTCCTGAACTAACGATAAAGCTAAGGGCTGTACGCACAGATTGGAATATTTAGCAGTCGTTATAAGGAATTAATTCGCGATTGCCCTGCGGGGAAAGTACGGCTAATCTTTTATATTAAAAGTTGTAGTATTCGTATTCTCGCCATCCTTTATTTGGGACCAGTTAATTCCTATTGTTTATCGATTCAATAGGAATTAATGGAAACTAACTTTAGGTGGTGGTGACACTGACACTGAATTGCGTTTTGTTATAGGAACAACTATTGATAAACAAATTATTTGCGATTTTGGTGTAGTCTTTGTGAGCGGATCGTGGAATTTTAATACTTTTAGATAGTTCAATCACTAACCTAACCTAGGGTGACAAAGAAAAACCCAGTGTCATGATAAAAAAGAAAGAGTAAACTTTCGAAAATACTACTTCAAACGATGGTTAATAGGTAGTAGACGACCAGGTTTTGCTCTGAATTAGGGATAGTTAGACATGCTGGCACTTCAGCCAAGCATATACCTGATATCATTCAAGTTTCCATGCTATAGGGTTTTGGCCTACAATTTCGTCTCACCGAAGATCTACGCACTGAGTATCAGATACAAGTTTCCATCATGGGCAAAACGTGGGCGTGTTTGTTTAGAAACTAGAAAGTTATTTTGTCCTTTTAAAGAGCTTTTCCTCTTGTCGTTTGAACCATGTCTGTTTTTTTTTGGTACTACATATATGCCTTTATTATCTATGGGATTTCGCTCTGTGAAACGTGAAATTTATATTTAACAAAACAGAATTGAATTGAATCATCAATGAGATTTGTTAACCTCCAGGATTCTTAGATCATTTCACTAAGATGTCGAGTCTTTGTGTCTTAGACAAGTGTTATGATAGCAAAATAATTCGCTACTTAATGCCAATGCAAACACATTGCCATTTACGGAAATCTGAGGATCTGAAAGATCAGTTATTTAGTGTGTTCACTTTGTTCCCAGAGGAAGGTAACAGGTTTACGGGAGGTTCCTGAAGGTTGTAGCTTGAGTGTAATACTTGAATAGATACGGGTGGTCTGGTATAGACGCTGGCGGTGTTGGCGCGAGAACAGCCGTATTAACATAGAGAAAAAAACCACTACGTTTAAGCTGGACTATAAATAAATAATAAATAAACAATGCTGGACATTTTTCACATAGTATCATCTAGCCCCAAAGTAAGCAGAGCTTGTGTTATGGGAACTACATGACTGATATACTTAGGTACTACTTATAAACATTGTTTTTTTGTAAATACATACATTTTATACATAGGAAACATTCAGACCCGAGAAATATTCGCAGATACAAACATTTGTCCCGCGGCGGGAATTGAACTAGCAACCTACTGCGTGTCAGGCGGACTTTGACTGCTTGAGAAAAAAATCGGGTTATTTTCAATCATAAATGAATTAATGAATGAATAAACACTTTATTGTAAGTCCACACGGTTAATCAATAGGCAATCTTAGATCCAATCTAAATATATTTATTTCGTATGAATCGTTGCAGCCAAAACATAACGATTTTTGCAGTTTGTTTGTCAGTCCAATGAGAGGATTCCTTTTTTATCTGTTGCCACGGCAATCTATCACGATAGTTTAATGCAGCTAACTAGATGACGCTTTATTTCAAGAACCCAATATGAAGCAACATTTTTGACAGTCATCTTATACTAGTTCCGTCCTCAAAATGTTCCAACGGAAATATAAAGTCTACGCCGTTTGTCTGTCTGGCTACATTAATATGGCTGTTAGTCAGCTAAAACGTTCACAAAATAGGTACGTGACACGTCTATCATGGAAATTTTTAAAAAAACAACAATGCAAAACCTTGGATGAGTCTTATCTTGTACCTAATTTACCAAAGACCTAGTGTTATATTATGTGTTGTATATTATACGGAACCGTTAGTGATTCCAACTTGAACTTGGACAGTTTCAGGTATCGCGCCATCTCTGTGACTTCGTAGAACTAAAAAACATTCTAGACCGTGTTCATGTAAGATCATCTTTGGCATAAAGGTTGAGATCATCTATCCAACACACCATTTCACCTTACCATCATAGCAGACAAGTTTATGATGGTTTTACTGCAAGTGCCACTTAACGCCGGCTACCGTACCTCCCTTTAATTAGATGCCACCCCCGCATCGGCGTGTTTTTATTTCAGTAGTTCTAACAAGGTGTTTGGGCGAGGCGAG
The DNA here is from genome assembly GCA_961405105.1 of Perizoma affinitatum. Classification (NCBI taxonomy): domain Eukaryota; kingdom Metazoa; phylum Arthropoda; class Insecta; order Lepidoptera; family Geometridae; genus Perizoma; species Perizoma affinitatum. The sequence continues at coordinate 7,388,515 of OY560205.1, read as the reverse complement.
ACGATGTGTGGGACGAACGGTGTGGACTGAACATTAAAATTAACTATCTGATGAGCTTAACCATTTTAAGGAATCTTAGCTATCTCGCAGACGTGGTCGTCACATAATTTGCATAGTATGCACGTCGTCAGTTTGATAAGTCCATTATTTTAACAAAAAAGTTCCCTTCTTTAAATAAACAAAATATCTCGTTTAGCGCGACTGATGAAAAGATGTTCGGGTTTGATTTTCGCTGCGGTACTAAAGTTTGTAGGTTCTGCAGACAACACAGGCTGGCTAGACTCTGTTTTCTCCGTGATCTGACCACAGGTATTGGATAGTCACTTTGGTAGTATCTGTAGTTCAGTTCAGATCGGACAGCGCGCACTAAAGAAACTGTACAGGATCCAAAAAACCTTTATTAAGCACCATAATAACCTGCCTCAACAACTTGTGCGTACTGAGAAAAAGCCTTCCAATCAATGTTTGCACAGACAATTAAACGGGTGCATAGAGTAAACAGACGTGGGTGGTCTTGACCACTCTATGAACTCGACGAAAATCACATGACTTCGCGTTTTTAGACGAAACGGTGGTATATTTTTTTGTGGGAAAGATTTAAGTGCTGTGCTGGTCACGTACAAGGCAAGTTTACAAGATTTGTTATTTAGAAGAAAAAAATACAGTGAATTGAACTTTAAAACAAAAGAGACAAGCTTGTCTTATAATACAGAAGACTCTATTGACTACTTGTAAGAAACTTAAAACAGTCGATTACAAACTATTCATACAAAGTATATCTGGACTTATGGTATACAACTGTAGGATCCAGCAACTCAAATAAAAACAACACCAGAGCTCTTAAAATGCCTGCTAAAAATATCTCCAGCACAAGGAGCAGAGCTACATGCCACTAGAAAGGCAACACGCTAACTGAAGATATCTAGTCTAGATTTCTGCTGAAGCATACTAGTAAAAACTGAAACGCCATCCTAATCACAACCAAAGACCGAAAAGCCGCTCCCCCAGAGCTATATTCACCTGTATCGCGGGAATCCTGTATCCGAAAATCCGAATTAAATTTACCAAATAAGATATATTTATAGAGAACACAGCAAAAAAAACATATGTAGCAAGGTAAGTGGAGGCATTGCAAGAAAGTTCGTCGTGACATATTCTGGTAGGGAAGGACAAAATTCAGCAATGGACGCCTGCCTGATTTTGACACAAAAGTAAATTAACAACAAGTTTTCATAAGCCCAACAAAACAAATGGAACTTGATTTCACTCATGAAAATCAACCAACGTACTCAATCATATCCAATTTAGATAGATAAATACAGTCGAGATAATAATAAATTCTACCCCGCAAACAGATTCGTCACAACTTCAATTAATTAAATTATGCGCGTGTCCGACAAGCGCACCCACTTCGCGCGACACGGATGACCGGTTTCCGAACGAAACTCGCACGCTTTTTACCTCCTTGGATTTTCCCGCGCAATCTTGTATTGTAACCCAGATTCTAACTACCTACTTGCGAATTACGTATTTAACAAGTTTAAAAGGACTTAAAAATATCAATTTAGGAAAGGCTAAATTGATATTTTTTATAAAATTGTGGTAAGAAACATATTGTTAAGGAACTAAGAAACCAGTGATTTTCTGATGTGCATCAATAATTTTTAAATATGTATTTACTCTTACCTTTGTGAAACAAATATTACTTAAAATATTTTTTGCTGTATCCTTTAAGATTTAAAAAAGGAATTTTCTTGCAGCAAAGCTTTGATTAGGTTCACTGAAGAGATACCTAGCAAGGTTGTGGTTTAAATAAGAATTCCGATATGAATTTATAGTACTACTATAAATTCATATCGGAATTCTTACTTACCTAAGTTAATTAGTAGGTACCTTCTTATGTAGTTTGTAACTAAAGTTCACCACGATCAATATAAAAATATAAATAAGCGAAATAATGTTTTTTTATTATATATTTTTTTTAACTGACCAAAAGCTCCTACGAACATAGATACTACTAGAACTAGCGTATCATTTCGAGTATCCTATAATACTATGGTTTTTTATCTAGTTTCAGAGCTCAGTTACTTGCACAATAACCCTCTTCAGTAGTCCCACACGAATCACCAAAGTCACACCACCTGGCGACTTAAATCACTCTCATTAAGCACATTACGAGCTCATCCCTCGGTACCTGCCACCCTCTTCCCACGACGCCCTCACGGCCCTCACATTAAAAAATACTCGTAATAACAAAATTATCATATGCGCGCGTCCGAGCTTCCGCCGAACTATTTGGGGGTAGACCGATAAGTGTCAGTTTGACAGCACATTTTTAGTGTTGCCAGCGCTTAATATGTAATTTGTCGGGATGGGTATCGTGAGGGTGTTTGATTGATTAAATAAGTGTGCACAATGCAGATAGGTGGTGGTTAAACGCGTTATGATAAGGGGTGCTTTGTGAACTGCAGATAAAGACAGTCACGCGTTGATTGAACACGCACTGTATATCATGTTTGATGAGGTAACCCATAGTTCATGACTATATCCCGATCTCAGATTAACTTATGGACGATTGCAACACCTGAGTTATTTCTCGACAGTGCCGACTTTTCACTCGTTATGTCTCACACAAGCGAAAAATCTCATGTGTCTGTAATTTGATCGACCAGTTTTTAGGGTTCCCAAGCCAAATGGCGAAAACGGAACCCTTATAGTTGGGACAGGTGAGGGGATCGGGCGACGCGTGCCATATTGCACAAAATGCACACTCACTTCCGTTCTACATAATTGCGCATGAATCCATCTGGAATAGCAATTTAATTTGTGAAATATTAGGAAGAAAAATGTAGGTACTTTTAGTACCTATAATTATGACACTATCCCTATTATTACGTAAATATAAGGAAAAAATGCTTGCGTTTAAACTCATACGGAAGTAGGTTTGTACTGAAAACACAAGTCCACCAACAAAATAAACGAGTTAAATAAGTTTAAACTTAGATTATGATGTCAGATTCCTATGAAAACATGTGTCAGAAAGCTTTGATTAGGACTCAACTACCCGTTATTGTGTTGGTGAAATTGGGCCTAGCGATTACGCTAATGGCATTAGCCATGACATCTAGCCGACCGAAAGCCACCGACATGGTTTACGGACTGTTACGCGGCTGGCAGCTTAACTCGCCCTTCGAAGCATGAAAGCGCTTGATTACCAGGTCCCATGCCAAGTGTAGACTAAAGTTTGATGTATGTACGTCATGAGCTCTTCCTGTTGATATAGTGTTTGAGTCGAGTCGGTTTTTGCTTGGTAACACTGCAATCAATAAGTGACGAGATCTTATTTTTTGTTTATTATTCTGGTGTATGCAATAAAGAATTATCTATCTATCTGACTTGAGGTATAGTTGCCCTGAATAGTGCCTTATGCCCGATGACATAACCAGCTTGGTAACAGGATTTAGTGCGCTTTGACGTGTCAAATGTCTTCGAATAGTTGGTTATAGACTTGAACTGACGTTTTAAGTTCACGACGGTATTCGAATCTACGATCTTAAGCCACTACACCATTTTAGTCGTTAGCACATAATAATTTGCTAATTCGTCTGCCAATAGATGTCTCAAGGACATTTCGTTATAAAGAATTATTTAACATTTCAACAATAATTATCACTCTTTATGACTTAGCCTTGATCTTATATTAGTATTCCATTGGTAAAGACGCTACACCAATATGTCTATTTGTCAAGACAGTTTTTTGCAATAGCTTTGAATGCACGTAAGATTATAAGATACGATTTGCTATCATTAATTTCTACTGAGTAAAATCTCCACAACTTAATTTCTACTGAGTAAACTTAACAACTGCCTTCAGGGTGCTGATCGAGCTTCTGCAGCGCATCAGGAATGTTTGCGGACGCACCAGTAGATGAGTTTTCAGTGATAATGTGCAAAAGATCAGCGTCTCTGATGCGCGTGTGCGCGGGAGCTCCAGCAGCTTCCTGCAACGATGCAGGGAGGTTGGACACCGACTGTACCTCCATGGAGCGCTGGACGAGACAGCATGCTGTTCACTCGTAATCTAGTAGCTCTATGTACTTTCTACCTAGACTGTGTAGTTTACAATAAAAAATATTGAATAGAATTGAAACTGCTTTTTCTAGGGAATATACAATGTAAAAGTCTAGGAGCGTGAACGATAGCCAGATAGGTACTTACTTCGCTGCAATTCATTCGCATCGCTGCGGTCTGACCCCGCGCACGATACAGGTGGGGCTTTAATCAAATTATACAAATTGCAACATAAAATATTCATTGCTAGGGACGTCCTTTTCATCGATAAAAAATCAGTTTGTACAATAACAGTTTTGTCGATTCGATCGTATGGCACGAAGAGCTGTAAAATAATGAGGTTTAGAGTTGTTTTTATACAAATTTCAAATCTTCGATACACCTTCTAAGAGAATGATTTTCGAAGATACCTTTCTCAGCAAAAGACATATTCTCTCTAGGACTCAAGGCATCAATAGACGATCAGTCATCCGACTTTAATTCTTATTTATAGAACCAGTACTAGATCAATAAATTCCTACTTACCTGATAATGAAACCCAATATTTTAGTACATACTTAAAAACAGCATTAGACTACAATCGGTTAAGCTATTTTCGAGAAAAATAGCAGCAGAAAAACAAACACTCAAGACAAGAAGCTACCTCATACCCCAATTGATTAAACGGGCTCCTTGCGTCACGGGTAAAAATACTAACATGTGTCCCTGTAAAACGAAATCAGAAGAAATCTTTGTATCACAAGACCACCAATTGGAGCGTTCCTATATCTAAATAGATGGTTATATTATGATTGTGACTTGACTTCTTAATTAAGATGGTGATTCAGCGATGCTTTTCAACTACAGAGTATGATATCAAATCCATAACGCCATTCATCGATAACTGTCATCACTAGGCAGGCGACGATTGTGATTAATTCATACGCAGTAATGAGGTCGTGCTTTTTAGCGGAGGCCAGAGGTACTAATAGTACGAGATTCTTCAAATTCACCGACAAGATTCTGGCAGATTGGTTCCTAAAAACACTCTTTGTCAGCATATTGATAGCAGTCCCTAGTCTAGTTCCGTATGAAAATGTATTTACCATAGACGTATCATCATCATAACAGCCTGTTAAGTCCACTACTGGACATAGGAATTTCTCAAAAAATGCCATAACGAACAATCTGGGTCACCTCCCAAGAAGTAGTACACTTCCTTCTGAAAGAGCTCGTTCGGGGACCACTACATCTAAGTATTTCTGCCGCCCTGAAAGGCTCAAAAAAGGTGAAACTATTATTGCGATTAAAGGATTCAGAGCGCCTTATAGAACCTTTTTCACGGACGTGTCACATTATCTGAATTATCGAATACATTACAGCACATTATTAATTTATATTTATCGTGTCGTATGGATAGTGATCGTGTCGTAGCTGCGATTGATTCGTGCCCAATTTGTCACTCTGCGGTCGTCTGCATATTTTATTAGCAGGTCTGCGTAAACCGCCATCAAATATTTAAGTAATAGTAGACATAATGGAAGTTTAAATAATTATGAACACTTTTGCGGGTGGATAACTCCACTGTATATTATCATAATTGGACATTTAGGTTCTAGGGAAAAAGTTAGGAAGAAGTTTCATAATTCGTCACTAGCCTAACTACCATCAAATGAGCATCGCCTCACGTTCCCACATGACGTGGCCAGGATATTCCCACCCATCCACCACACAGTCGCCACGCAGCCGCCACGCGACCGCCACGCTCCATTCTCATTACAATAAAACGAATAAAAACATTGAAAAGATATGAAAACATTCGTTGTTGTTTTACTCTTGAATAAATTGGTTCCGGGCAGGGGTTAAAATGTAATTGAACTCATTATTAACGCATAAGAATACAATATTGGCCCGCGGCGAATGAGTCGAGCTATTCTATCAATTAAATACAAATTACTTAAGATTTCCTGCAATTAGATAGGTAGGTAACTATTTCAAACGAACAACATGTCTGGAAGAGTTCGCTATTAAGCGATAAGACCGATTGTACCTTTGTCTTATTGTGTTATTTTTTATTTGTAAGGTGTACAATAAAGTATTTTCATTCATTCAACAGTTTTGGATTTACAGTAAGTTCCGGCCACATCCAAATTACTAAACTGAAGAAAAAAAAACTGTATACTTACGCCCAATAAAAAACTATATTTTCCTAGGGTTATAAAAAAAATCCAGTCTTATTAATGTACTATAGGTTTTATATCCGAATTTTTTTTTTTTCATCATATCATTTTATTCGTTTTATTAGTGGAACTGAAGGTCAGAAGGCACTCACTCTTATGACATATAAAATTTTCCTTTTCACATTTCGGACATTTTGACGAAAGTGGACGAATGTTACCCGAAGAGGATTTTAAAAACCTTATATTATTGTATTTAGTAACTAAAATAAAAAACAATATTTTAATGATTGATTATACATTGGTTTAATTTGTCATAATTTTACAATTAAATAATGAATTTTATTTTAAAAACTAACAATGTAAATATGGTATTCAACTTGCAACAAAATCATAAAATGAGTATTTCAGTAATATAGGCAGTTTGTTTTGTTCATTGTGTTATGGTTCAGTAAAACTTATTTACTAATATATTTAGTTTACTTAGTTATTAATTGTATGTTTGAAATGTGTGCCTACCTAACTAGCCTCCTAATTACACTAACAAAATGGCAATCGGGAACGGCTTGTTCTGAAAGGCACAACAATATCCACAACTCAAAATAATTTTAACAAGCCTAGCAAATTGAATGCTATTGTCTTATCCACGTTGCCATTTTGCTTTCGTAATTAGGAAACAGATAGGTTATTATTAGTAAAGTATAAGCCATTTTTATTTCATGGCACTTGTTTATCCGGAACCATGACTATAATATTCTGCTACTTTCAGATGAATTGTAACAAGACCAAATTTTCGTTTTTGATTCGTGGTAGTCTAAAATAATTTGCAAAAAGAAAGGCCTCAGATTCAGGGTTCAGAATAATCGAAACAAACAATCACGATTTGTAACCTCTGTATTTTATGATATCCCAAAAATATCAACCTTGGCGGTGATAGAACCTGCGACCTCCCGCTTGCTTTAACCCAACCACGCGGTCCCGACCAAAGTCTGATCGAAATTCTTGTGATGTTTCTTCTCAAAGCACAGGTAAACTTTGCAGTTATCCAAGCCTTTTAAAGTTATTTTTAGTATATTTACTAAATTGATATTTCAGGGCTATCATAAAATCAATTTTATAATTAACACTTTAAAAACCAAATAATCACATTTAAGAATAATTTTGCACGCTACAAAACTCCGATGGCCCTTATATAAAGTTGACGCAGCCGGCTTGATCAACTAATTGTAATCCTACTGGCTGCGTCAATTGTTTCCGAAATTCTTCAATTCGGATGTACAAATTACCTAAAATCATAATTAAAGTACCTAGGACATTATTATTTGGCTACATGGGATTCCCCAATAAATTTGCTTATTCAAAAGGTGAAACGAGATATATGCTTAATGTTAAAATAGCACATTTATACAGCACTTTACCTATGGGCGGAAACGTTACAATATTTAAGGCACCATGTTTTATTCTTAAATGTTAGTATAGAAATTGCCAGTTGACGTATTAATTAAATTCTGGAACCGTAGACATACAAACTGCAACGGAATGTCAAATCTGATTCTTCTTTCAATAGGATTCCCTGTATCGCGATTATCAGGAACCACGAGTACCGTGGTACCACAACACCCACACCCGGAACTTATATCTGCATGTGCAAATATTCGTCCCGCAGCGGAAATCGAACCCGGCGCGGGTTGTATTTGTGTCACAGCTGGCTGCTACGCCATCGAGGTCACCAAATATAATGTCGATGTCATGATTTAATGTTGGATGTAGCAGTATGGAGCGTTAAAATCGATATACTTCTTTTTAAATTACATATCTAAAAATATGTGAAACGTAAAAGAATACGTACTCTACGCAAATTATTCGCTACGGAATAATTTGCATTCAGCAACGAGATTAAAAAAAAAAGATTTTACATCGATCGGCCATTTCTATAAACAACACTAGTTATTTCTAATATCATAGATAATTATTACTTTAGAATTAATATGTATTTAGTATAACACACTTCACGCATTAGTAAAATTGTAATGATTCAAACTTTTCAAAGATACTCAATTCTAGGCCCAACACAAGTACAATTTTGATCAAACTCGAATAATGTTTGAATAATTTATATTCCTAATAAACTATTAAGTTTCTATATTTACACCTCTTAAGGAATTAGTGATAAATTCAATTTGGTATGTTACTTAAATGTTATCAATAAATTAAGTAAGTTAAGTCGGTTAAGTTCAGTCTATACTAAAAGTAGGTAGATGTCGGTGGTTAGTGAATGTGATGGAAGATAGGAAAAGTTCAATGTCAAATTATACATAGGTCTATTTTGTAAAATAATATAATACGTACCCTACGTAGGTATAGACAACACACCTACAGTAATGCTGCGTTCACACTGCGTACTAACATCGTAGAAAGAGTGAACGCTTTTTCGTTCAATCGGAACATTTTTTTTTATTTATAAAATTATTTATTTATTTGAAATAGAAACGTCCATTATTTCCATTTAATTGAATGAACATAATGCGAAAGCAGAATAATGAGTATACTTAATAGAGGAATAATGTAGGTGATAACAGCGTTCTTAGTATTTTTACTCTAAGATAGAAATTTATATAATTTAAAATGGCGTTCGTTGTTCTGAAAAAAATTGAGGTCAGTTACATTAAATACAGCTATATAGTGTGAGTGAGACAGCTTGTATGGTCACAATTAAAGTGTCTATTTCACTTTTATAAAGCGTTTTAAGAATCTATTTAATTTATATAAAACTGTGACATGATAAAAAAGCACACACACACTCGCACACAAAATGAACACAGAATTTGCAATTCTACATTATAAACTATATTAGTTGACATTATTAAAATCAAGAAAAATCTAGCACCCTAAACACAATATGTTTAAGTTTAATAAAATATATCATTACATTTTACTGCAACAATCACGACAAAGAACATTATATTCAAACGACCAAATCAAGTAGTGTTAAAAACAATTATTCAGTCATTATATACTTATTATGTGACTGTTAAAATGTATCTGTGTAGGTATAAAAATATAGTCCAAGTCATAATATAATATAGGTACTTTACACATCGTGCGAAAGTGTAGTGTAAATTCAGCCTAACTAACAAACAACCATTACAACGATAAAAAGGTACATAAGAGGTGTCAAAATCTGTCTGGATTCAAATTTAAAATGTCAAAGCATCACGTACGTTTGTTCAACTAAAATTGAAACATTGCTATACTCATAACGTAGTAATCTGCTTTGCCCTAGTCATGACACTTTTGTGGTAGACTTCCAAAATAAGTGGTATGACTATCGTTCCTGGGTGTCTAGACAAATAGCGCGCACATACTTTTCCTTCGACGCTAGCGCGAAATGGTCAAAGAAAAACTTGAAAGCAGCCACGCTAATTATAATATCCCTTAAAGCGACGTGAGCAATACAACCCTAGCACCGATAAGTACAAAAGATAGGAAATAATAATTCGCATATTTACCAACTAATAACTAAATCTCACTTCTAAAGACAACTCCTTATATACTGTCAGATTCCTATGAAACTACATTGACAATGGTTAAATGTTAAGGGTCCGGCTTATAACATGTTTTAACACTCGTTTAGCGGAAGTGTTTTGTTTTGTTTCGTACTGTTATATTTGATATGACACATATAAAATAGAGACAAAACAGTGTTCAGTAAACCAACTGTTAATTTTTTTTAAAAGCTCTCGCTTATTAGTACTGAGTTGGTGGAAATAGCGGTAATTTTCAGACAAAAAAAATCACAAATTTTCCATTATAATTATGAGCAAACATAAACATCACAATTAAGAAACCAGTCCCCTTATTACATTAGCAAAATGGATATGGGAACGAGACGATAGCACTCATTCTACTTAGACCTTCTAGAACAATGCCCAAAACTCTAAAACTCGAAAATGTGGAAGTTTAGTTCGAGAAGTGTCCCCTTTTCAAGTTTACGACTTCGATAAGAAAGTCAAAATTAGTAATTTTTCATCGCCATTTTGTTAGTGTTATAAGGGTTATACTGGTTTCACGAAATCCAGAAAAATATAAGTTCTTTAATCTCACATTAAATAAAGTCACATTTATTATTTAAACGTTTTTTTTTTAGAATTAGTACATACTTTCCTCATATTTACTAGCAAAGTGCATTATTTACTAACAAACGTCCCAACAACTTGTGTATCAGAAAAAACGTTTTTTTTTGCGCTTCCACCTCAGCGTAGTAATTTTTTTTAGTAAATCAGTAACAATAAACTATACACGGTTATTTTATAATTACCAGCATTAAAATAGTTGTAACATAATTATCATAGTTGTAACAGTTATATATCTGTGAGTCAATTCCAATATTTCGTTGAGATTCGAAGTCAAAAAGTAGACATAGGCTGTTCGTAGCATAACATTACACCAAAAAGTACCATTCCCTAAAACAAATCACAATTAAATCACACATATAAATTTTATGAAACAAAATTCAAATAAATTAGTCACAACAATCACAAAAAGCTAGTACAGTACGCGACGTTTAGTCGAGCACGCCAAGAGAGGTCATGAATGAGCGAATAGAAGAAATGATGCAATGAGGACCCGTCTTTTCGTTCTCTAGGCATGTCTAAACGAGTGATGTTCTTTGGAATAACAGAAATGATTTGAAAACCAGTTACTTTGTTTTTTTTTAAAATATTTTAAGATTAAGATTTAGCCTACTTTTGTTTTTCTAAAAAGACAATGGTTCAAGAGATCGCAAAAAAGTCACTTTTTGAAAACCTTATAGAATACAGACCACAGTATATCTGCGGTTATAGGCCAGACGATATGCCTGTAAAGTGTTCGCTACAAATCAGTTACGGGGCCGAAAACTACCGTCGAATTGTTGGATGAATTGAGGCTCGCGCGTCGAATGCGCGCGTTCTGCTCGTGTTCGGGTTCGCTCGGCAGCGAATCGGGCCCGTTCGTGTGACCGTTGAACTTCGAACGCAGCTGCGTCACGAGACGCTCGAGTCTGGAACACGAGGTTCGGTTCGGGCCACACTCTCTGATTGGTCGACTTTTGTTGATCAACGAATTGATGGCTAGTACTTTTACAATGATCTACCGCCAATGTTTGATCCATCTATGGTCAAAGATCAGTTGAACCAGTTCAAAGAACCATTGATAATTGATTAATCGATAATAGCTAAAGCTATTAGAAATTATATAGAAATAATGGAAGGTAATGGCGATTAAAACAAGCAAAACCCATTAATCTTCTGACCGGTAGGTACTTACTAAATTATTCGAAACTCTCCCTTTTCTCTACGTCCCTGAAAATACCCAAGAAATTGCAAGAATTTAGAAGAGGAATTATAGAATACTATTTTACCATATTTGATCAACAGAAGTCGACGAGCAGATCATTTTCACATCTTACTACAAGTCTACAAGCGCTTTACCTAGTGATTAATGTATGATACAGCATTGTGCGTTTAGTTTACGCACTTAGCCCAAATGCATTATGAATTGTTGTGCACTGTAAAATAATGGTTCTACATCACTATGCCTTTGTGCGCATTACTACTGCATTAGTGCAATGCTGAAGCAATTATTCGGACATCACTAAGCCAAACCTAGAGAAAATAATATAATGGATATAGTATACCTAGTCCCTGTTTCCACCACCATTTGTTATGCTGTTAAGAGGAAGACTGCTGCCCAAATCACATCAAAAAGGAGTCGTACAAATTTTTAACGTAAGACATAGCAGCATAGGCAAGAACGTGGAGACAAAAAAAATAGCGAAAACCACACGTTTTAAGCATTTGTTATCGTATAATAGATTATACGACTACTTTTCAAAAATATAAGGTAAAAAATTCCTTATTTGCGTTTAATGGGTAAGTCTTCTAAATATCATAAATATCTTGGCTATATTTTCTCGCAAGTATTATTTTACTGGTAAATTTTGTAAAATTGTGTTTTGGTAACAACAGCATTCTTAGTAATTCAATTCAATATGATGAATTATAACAAATGGTTTTTCATATACTTAACCACAAACCGAAAATAGATTTTAGTAAAGCTTATTTTCGGGATCAGCCCCTTAAGAGTGATTGAGTACTCACTTGTGTACATTTTCCTCTGCGAGTTGCTTAGCTCTGCGCGCGTCGGCGAGGTCCTTGCGCAGACGCAGCCGTTCCGTCTCAGGGTCTTCGATCGTTCCGTTAGTGAGTTTAGTGTCATTCGTTTCTAGTCTGTGGAAAGTTCACATTCATTTAACGTTTCGAAAGTCAGATTATAGAGCAAACAATCTGGTGGGACGTACGGCATACGCCCACCTGTTGGTAAGCGGTTACCGTAACCTATGGACAGTTTTTTTTTCATTAAATGTACGTGCGCCTTAACACAAGCAACAGAAACGGTTAAGAAACACTAGGTGCCACCTGCATGCCGTAGATTAAATAAATCAAAAGCATGTGCCGTAGATTAAATAATTCAAAGGCATGTGCCATCACTTAGTGTTCCAAACAGCAGCGATAGACTTGGAACCTGTCACGTGGAATGCTAACCATTAGGAAAAACGGCCAAATTTAATGTTTGAACTTTCCTCTTTACAACCCTTTTCTTGGTAAACGCATAAATCTGCGTACTGAATGTGAGTCTGTGGATATCCATCTTGGGGAATACAGCCGTGAAAGTGTTTGGTTTTATTTTATAAGAATAGAATGTAGTTCGTTTTGCTGCAAAAATAAATGCTTTATTAAAAATGTCTCAAGTGCTCAGAACACGAAATAGAAGTCGCTTTTCAAATTGAAAACCTATTGTCACGTACCCGCTGGCCAATCTGAGGGTAAGCATCTCATCTTCCAGCTTGTTCATACGATCCATCATTCGACGCTTCTCAGCTTCCGAAGCACGCAGGGAGCTCTGCAACAAACAACATGGAGATCTTCAGAACATGATGCATGATTCAGCAGAACAAAAGTTTAGCGAAGCCCAAAGACTCCCGACACTAGAGTGGGCCACTAGTTCAAACGAACCTATTTTATTAGCAACTAGCTACAGCCAACGGCTTTACCCGGATAAAAAGTATTAAAAGTACGTTCGTAAGAAACGCATACGCTCGACCGTTTTCTCGACGACTTACGTCAAAACGGGTCTCCACAAAAAGCCCTTTTATTTTATAAAAGTAATGTAATAATAAAGCCTATTATATCTCATATATTGATGAAAGATTTTTTGAAAACGGATGCGTAGTTTTGGAGTTTATTCCCTACATACAAACATACAAACTTTACCTCTTTACAATATTAGTATAGATAGACAAAGAAATCCACTTGTTCAGCGTCATTTACTAAGTATAGAATAACTTAAGCGCCAAGAGAAAATATATATATGGGCGCCCTACCTTACGGGTACTACTGTGAAACCTGAAATTTTCAGTAAAACTTTATGAAAACATAGCAAACTATATCAAACCTAAAGCCAAAGATTAGAAGCGCCATTGGTTACTGTTCACGGCTTGCAACTTTTCACTTTATATGCAAAATATGGACGCTACATTGAATTTTTGGTACTTCCACTCTCAAGATCACAATACGTGAGCCTGGTGAATTTCAACCTAGGTGTCTACCTAGGTTGTCTAGGTAGACAACCTGAATAAATACCTATTTAAGGAAATAAATAAACCCACTTTCAGATGTGAAATTTGGTCAAACATTTTGTTCTGTCAGAGACAAAGCCCGTGTGGCATGACCACCCCCCGACCACCAGGCCACCGGGTCGGGAGACTCACGCTGGAGACTTGGCACAACAGCACCTACCTACACTTACTATGTACTTGAAATGAAATGAAATGAAATGTTTATTGCTATCTCAAACAGATGTCGTAGGTACATATTTTGTTATCTCTACGTAGATAAGTAATAAATAGTATAATTCTAATAAAACTGTACCATAGGTTATGCTCTGTTCCCCACACTAGGACTTTATAGCCTGTATGGCAGGGTCACAGGAACTCGCTACGGACTCTTCCACTTATCTATATATATTACCTGGGTACCTTTTTTAGTGCAAAGTTAGATAGATAGATGGATAGATAAACTCTTTATTGTGCATAACACCAAATTACAGTACAAAGCACAGAAATATAATAAAATAACAGAAGTAAAGCACAACGTGCGGTCTTATTGCTGAAAGACATTTCTTCCAGAATGACGGTGTTAAGATGAAGTCTTCTTTCCGTTTTGCCAAAAATGTTTTCCTTCTTTATTTCTTTCAAAAATTATCGTAAACGGTAGCATAGTAGTGGAATCAGATGGATATTGTTTCACGGTAACCCATGGGTAATGCCATCCGCATGTCCCGGGCACGTAATGCAGCCGACTACGACCATTACGCTGGGCGTTTAATGTATTCGCGGACACGCTATGCTGACCGCGCAACCAGAGACGCAGGGCAACTAAACAGGCGCTTATCCAAAGCACGCGCACAAAGTCAAAAACATTTTATTGACTTTGTGGGCATACATTTTTAGATGATATTTACGTCGATTCTAACCGAGCAACCAAGTCAGTCATAGTAATTTATTCACCTTCGGAACAAAGGGGGCACTTGGTTTTGTTACCTGATACATAGGTTCTTTAGCGGCTGTACGTACATAGGCCTTGCCAGATTGTAAAAAACTAACATATAATTACTTGAGACAAAACAAAGCAAATTGTAGCAATCAGTCATATTACGATCAAACAATAAGTGTTGCCATGTTATTATAGTATATTGATTTTCTACTAAAATCCTAAGTATATTATGTTAGCGGCTGTAAAGAGGCCTGGCTTAAAGAGGCACGCTTAGGAATCAGGCAGCAAACACGGCTTGTTTTTTTTTCGCGACTGTAAGTACTTCCCATAATGGACATCAGATCTTATAGTCAGTACGTAGCTCCGTGAGGTTTTAAACTTTAAAATTTAAAGTAAGTCAGGGGCACATTCAAACATATTATTTGGCCCATACCCACGTTTTGTATACTGTGACGGACGAAGTAGCATAGTAACAACATTATTTCGTCATGAAAAACGCGCTTGTTGCGTTTAGCACCTAAGGGAACAACTATTTTGCAAATATAAGTAGGGCCGATTTCACTGTAAATCGAGATCGATTCAATATCAATGTAATAACCTTTAGCATCGTATAACCAATACAGTCCACTTGAACAAGAACCAAGGATTTTCATTGCACGGCCATAGTAGGAACGCTACAAGTATTTTGTATTTCGCAAGACATGTCGCCTAGGGCATGCCGATTCTTACAATGTTTTCCTTTACCTTTTTGAAATTGGTGCACGACCGGGTTCGAACATACGACCATAGGAAGCCAACACAACTATTATCCTAATCAAAATAACGACTACATCTGACTATACGCCCAATGTGAAAAAAACATGATGATGTATAAATTTAATTAAAAACCTGTTTTTAACAGATTTGAGGCTATATAATTAAGCGTAAAATTCAGCTTTAAATACTGTAGAGTTCAGGAGATCCAAAAATATACTGAAAAAATAAATATTTTAACTGGTTCTCTGGCAGCATTATAAAGCTCCGCGTTCTTGAATGACCGTCTCGGGTGAGACGGTCCCCGCCGTATCTCTAACAAACATTCGAAGCTAGAGTAGAATTACTTCGGAAGCGCCATATCAAATGTATTATGCGAATTCAATAGAACATTCTAGAAAATTATAAGAACGCAACAAGCCTAACGTTAGTTTACTTTCTTGTTATAGCTTTGAGTAGAGAATATTTATACTCTAAGAGTTCTTAGTACGAGTTAGTGTTCGTTATTGTAAGATCATTCGATGGCTTTTAGTTTTAATTGTCTTCTAACAAAAAAAAAAAAAAATTGGTCAAACATTAAGGTGATAAGTGAATTGAAAATACGTCACTCTCACTCCTTGCGAAAATACTCGCAATGCGAGAGAAACGGATGGCTTTAGCCAACAACAAAATAAAAATGGTCAAGAATAATAACTAGAACTTTTAAACAACAAATCTATAATAATAATAATTACAACAATACAGTCCTGACCCCACACTAGGATTCCCTGTGACGACGGTATCAGGAACTAGAGTACCGTGGTACAACAACACTCCAGTAACACTAACAAATATCTGCCTGAATCGAACCTGCACCTCTTGCGTTGAAGCTGGCTAGGTACTCGCCCGCTGCGCCACTGAGGTTGTCAAATATTAAGTGTGTTACCTACTTCAATAGTTACTAAGTTATATAAAGTAGCGATCCCCAAATTTGAACATAATGTCTTAACATGGACATTTCCATATAGAATGCATGACTGAACGATATTTATTTGCAAGATTACTCATTCACCGCTCACTCTCCTGGCTAAAAAGTAGAATCCCATTCGGAACGCGTTAAGTGAGATTATACGGCTAAAGTCTATATACACGTTCTAATAGACAAGACAGCGGTGCGAGACGGCTTATTTTATTTGTTCCGATGTTTTCGTTACTGTCCGTATATTGGCCCGCGTGTTACATTACACACATGTAACAGTTCAATATTGACCATCGCTTTACATCACACAAAGCAATGAATTGACACACGATTATGTTTATTGGTTTTGATGCTGAGTTGTTGATTGCGGGGATGAAGAACACACTACTCCTTATTGGCTATTCGTATGAACACAGTAGAAAGTGTGTTGTTTCCGCGGAGCATGGAAACAAAATGCAAACGGATACAATTAATTAAGGGTTAAGGTTTAGGCCATATTTAAACCATGTTACGTCGATACCTCCCTTCTTTTTACAACTAGCACCAGGTTTTCTCATAAATCAGCTGTTCCTTGTAATAATAAGTGCGGAGTACATATACATCAAGAATCAGTTGACTTTAAGCTGGTAAGCTGACATGTTAAATTAACATTACAACTATAAATTGGAAAAACTGGAAATTCAAACCTGACTCTCAATCTGGTAGTCTGGTAGTATGTTATCTACTCCCTCACTCCAACCTCTCCTCCCCCTCCCACTCCTAATATACTACACAAGTACTACATACATACACATACACATACACATACACACACCCACACACACACACACAAAATTCATACGAAAGCGTGTAAAGCCCATAATATCTGTTATTGCCAAGACCCCCTCAGTTTATCTTTAATAATTCTTGTTTTATTTTCTATTTTGTGTTTTGCCCTGTTTGTGTTTTTTTTTGTGGATCGATTGATCGATTGTATCGATTGATCTGTAATCGGCCTCACGCGATATAGGCTCGACCTAGTGCGGTACCAACCCTACCAACAGCAACTCTATTGTAACTCTATATTTTTGGTAAATAAATGTATTTGTATATCTATTTCACGTACAGGTTTCTCGCTAAAAACAGCGGTACTTATATTCATTTTAAAACAGACTATACTTGTCGGAGCCGAATGTCCCGTGGCACCAACGCAAATATAAGGACAGCATGGAGAGGGGGCGAAGTCTCCGGCCAGCTACGATCAGCACGGACAGCCAATTCCCTACCAAGCATGGAACCAAATGGGCACGCGTTTCCTTATGTCAATATACCTACGTATAAGATAAGCGCGATAAAGACACGTAAAAATCTTATAATTATTTTAACTGATCGCGAAAGTTTGAAAAATACTATAAGACTATTATTTTATTTAAAGACCTGACCTGAACCCCAACAGGTCTTGAGACCGGAACACAATAACGGGGATTGAGTTCCCGTCTCATGACCGTCGAGCGTGGTCGCGGACGGTGCTCATGAGGAAGGACCTCTAAACTGTCAACGAAACGTCAGCAGGAGAATAGTAAACTACCTGGTATAGTCGTAATAATATTCTAAAATGATACCAAACCACGATAATTTTCATTCCGTGAATTTTACTAACTGTACCTCCTCGTCCAAGCAAGGAAAGAAAAGCTGGTTATGCTTATTAATTATCCTTTTACAAAACAATTTGTACAATAAAGAAAATGAATTACATATTTTTCATCGAATTGCAAACTTCAATCCCGTGATTTCACCATATTCCAAAAACTATCGTGAATTTGATTATCCCCACTATCGGCACCGACTAAGTTTCGACTCATTCCGAGAGTCTTCATCAGGGTTAGTGATCGCGACGCTCTCCATCCGCGTCGCGTCGTGCACCTATCATCTAAATAATCGAATATGATATATAGTAGGCCTCTTTTAAAAAGTTTTTAGCTCGGTAACTTTCGTCTCTATCTGCAGCAAGTTCGGTGTCTTGCTCATCGGTGCATAGGAACAGTAAAAGCAGTTTACATTCACAATTAGCACTGCAGCGCCGCCGCCCGTTTCCTAATACGTTGATTGAAGTGCAAAAACATTGGACGTAACTTAACACGTGTACCATAATGTGCCACGATCCGCGCTAAACGGGTTACGGATAATAAACACTAACTAAGTACTGTACGGTGCTGGAAAACATCACCAGGTACAGTGAGAGGAGATCAGAGAGCTATGGGCATGAGACTAGAGTTATGCACCTATGTACCCATTGCACCTCGTATGTTTATGAATTCCTGTGGGTATTTTCCTTTGGTGTCCAATAAAGAGTTTGTCTATATTTTATATATGAAGATATATATATATATAGAAAAGTGATCAATAAAATTTCGACTAGGTATAGCGCCTTTTTATTGCGTAGGTCTATTTAGTATCTTTAAATGTAGTAATATAATTTAGTACGAACCCAAAATTATTAACATGTCAAAGATTGTTACGCTTACCATTATTTAAACCTTACTATGTGTAATGTGTATCATCTTTGTCAATAAATAGTTCTGATTCTGATATGCTTAAACTGTTCCTATCAGTTAATGTTCCAATAAGCCGCGATGGGCTTAAAATCTGTCCCGTAGAATGCTGTCTACTTGCATGTGGATTTTGGATGTGCCTCTGACCACCCCCTGTTTGGTATCCTCAAAGATCTACGCACTGAGGATGTCCATCATGGGTAGGTAATAACAGTCGTGTTTTTTTTGTTTGTTGTATTAACCATTTGCTTGTCTTTTTGGGTTAAACAAATTGTATTTTCTTTCTTTCTTTCGTCAAATACTCCTAACAGTCACATACATAGTCCTCCTGTCCCAAAGCTAGCATCCCCTGTGTCGTAGGTATCAGTAACAACACACAGACACAGACAATTAAATTGCTGTTTATAAAAAAACCATCGGTCCAACTGAATTCCAAGACTGAAGCTGTCAAATTGTATGACAGAGCATTTGACGGTTAATTTACAAGAAACACGATAAGGTTAAGTAACGTAGAATTGAAATGATCGTGGTATGGTTTATTTCTTGTTCACGTCTCACTAGACGTGAAAAAGAAATAATGACGTGGACGTGAAGAAGAAAGACGCGAATGCGCGTGGTCGCGGACAGTGCTCAGGAAGGACCAACTAAACGGTCAACGAAACGTCAGCAGGAGAATAGTAAAATACGTGGTATAGTCGTAATAATATTCTAAAATGGTTAAGTATCGTTCCAGAATAAGGCCGTGAGAACACATTTTAAAAGGGTGTAGGTACCTATGCTGTAAAGTCATGTACTATGTAGGTCGAATACGGTATGAATAAAATCTAATGATGGTTTTTTTAGATAATCTAAAAAAAACATCAATTAAATACCTAGTAAAAAGGTCGGCTTTATCGCTGAAAGCGATTTCTTCCAAGTTGTATTAGACATACTTGTTTTCTTATAACAGTATTTTAGGATTTGTAGAGTAACGTAGAGATTTATTCTGGTGTAATAAGACTCAAAATTGTTTTTAGAGCACGCCATCTTTGGATACCTAGGAATGTCGTAGTGACAGTTTTTCTATAAAAACCTGTCCTGTCACAAAGCATCAATTTAGGAGCTGTCAAAGTTTAGTGCATCAAAGGTTATATGTTATGTAGCTCGTACTTTGTTTACTATTCAGGATATCTGTTATAATATAAAACATGTTTTACAAAAAAAAACAGGCTTGTATATTCACACCCCCCATTCATGGATCCAATAAAATTATAGGCACAAAACAAAACTATGAAAAGCAAAAATAACATCACACAACAGAAAACGCAAGCGGCACGGGGTTTAATATAATTAAATTCAAAAGCATCAGACAATTGCAACAATACTCGCTCCACGGGTACTATACCCTCTGTCCTCGCCACAGAATACAAAACAAACGCGCAGAGCTGTCACTCACGGTGACAACAACGTATTTTATTTGAATCTGTGGCACTCGTTTGAGCAGTATTGCACCTTAAAACCAGTTAAGGACAGCTCATACCAGAAAACAAGCATGTTCTGTATTCGCTCGTTTCCATATTGAATATAAAGCAAAGGGCACAAAGTTCATTTGCGATTGAAGGTGACTTGTAGTGAGACAGATGGGGGGTTGTCGTGACGTCACGACAAGGGTGGCGCCATCCATGCAGCCATCCACTCACATCTGCCAATATTTACCTAGCGCCCCCACTCCCCCTGCGCACCCCGTACGCACCCGTTCATATTTCAATGCTATGATGTGGGGAGCGCAGACTAGAAAATACCAGCAAGGCATGCATGTCAGACCGCAGTGAGCGTTCTCCGTAGTAAGCACGAGCATTTGTTCACGCTCGTGCGCTAAAGTCAATGTATCGTGCAAATCTCGATAACATTAGATAGGAGATAAAACATATTGATTGCTTAGATAAGTACCTACTACAAACTTTGACAATGTTGTACAATAGCGGTGTTATCGCTAATAAGCAATGAACTGCTCATTTCATATTCTTAGAAGTACTGAAGTTACCGATATAGCAATCAGAATAAGCAGCATGAGAGTGGCAATGGGCAGGAACGCATATTATAGAACCCATAACCGTTGGGAAGTAAAGGAGATCCCACAAATTGGACTTATTGCCAACAACCAATGAACCGATTACATTTTAATAAAGGTTGCCGGAATTCGGTTGATTACTGCAAACTACAGGCAAAGAACTTACAGAGAACTTTTGTATATAGGATGTTGATGATGATTATAAAATTTCTTAACATATAGTGAACAGTAGCATGTTTACATTACTGAAAAGTTAATACATGATTTAGACCAGAGCCCCTACCAAAGTGAAAGCAATACTCTACTTCGCAACTGGTACTCGCTGGCCGCTGCAACGGCTCCTTTCATTCAGCTCTGCCGAATACGTTCGT
This sequence comes from Perizoma affinitatum, assembly GCA_961405105.1. Lineage (NCBI taxonomy): Eukaryota > Metazoa > Arthropoda > Insecta > Lepidoptera > Geometridae > Perizoma > Perizoma affinitatum. The sequence goes on along the minus strand of OY560205.1, from coordinate 7,367,031 downwards.
CACGATACCTTCCGGTCTGTCCATACCACAATGTTGCGCGCGTTGACATATTGTGTACGAACGGTAGGTTATTAGTTCGAGTAATATTCAGCTTGTTGCATTACGGTGTAATTGCAGTCATATCAAACATCGGATGGAATACCCTCGCGTTTAGTTAAATCGATGCGTGTCGTTTTATTCAGACACACGGCTATTTTATAATCCCTGGGATCTGCGCGATTTGGTGTGAAAATTATACGCTTTTTTGTTCTATCTTGTTGTTTTAATTCTATAAACGGACAGAATTTATCTGTGAAAATAGGAAAACAAAAGTAGCTACTCTAGAAGGACGCATTCGCACGCTCGACCGTTTTTTTTATCCAATTACGTTGGAAAAATGGTTTTCACGAACCACCCCTTCATTTTAACGGTATAATATACGTACAGCCTATGCCCACTCTGCAGGACTGATCTAAATATTAGTCAATGACTTTTTGAAAACGGATGAGTATTTTCGGAGATTACCTACCTTCTACATCCAAACTTACAAACATAAGCGCCCACGACTATTGATTCTTTTTTATTTTTTTTGCGTGGAATTTTCTACTTTATAAAAATTTCTCTGCTGCACCTTCTAGTGAATCCAAAGGAACATTCTATGAATTTAAGCTCTACAACTAACGGCTTAGAAAGGCTTTGCGTTATCCCCCCTTTAACCCTACAATTCCTAGCCACAATGAGCCACAATCTAGGTTGATAGTGGTACTTGTCTAGTTATTATCCTAGCAACACTTGCAAGCACAACAGTGCTGCTAAAATCACATCCCTCCTTCACGATGCGGTCGGGTAAAACGCATGTAACATTAACAAGATTGCGCCAGTCACACTCGTAGGCGTTTCGCACCAACAAATGCGGTGCAAAGGTGTGACGAGCTGATGGCATGACACAGCCTATCAAAGGATCAGCTAGATCATTCGATTTAAAAAAAAAACAGCCAACAGACTTTAAATAGTACATAGCCCTGACCCCATTTTATGAATCTGTATAACCAGCCAGAAGATATGTAAGAATAACCAGCCTTGCTTCTGGCTTTTCTTACCTGACTTGGTCGCGGAGAACAGGCCGTATAATTAACGTTTCAAAGTAATTTTTGTGATTTTAATAAATAAATGAATTCTTACTTTGACTTTGTGTCTTGGGAATCAGGAACCACGAGTACCCGAGTACCATGGTACCCCAACACCCATAACAAATAATCTGCTGAACATGTCAAAATTTGTCCCGCAGCGGGAATGGAAGCCTTATAACTGTCGATTATAAATAAAAGTTTTATTTCCCATACCTATATTACATTCCTTGCCGAAAGTCTCGTGTTGTGTTTTAGAATAGATGAGAATGATCGTTTGTTGTCTTATTTTGTACAATGATGGAATTAAGTAGTAATATTAAGTCACAATAAATGCAGTAAATGCACAATAATGCCGGACATACTATTATAAAAAACAAGACAGCAAACAAGCAAAAAAATACATTTAGAAAACATTTTTAAAATATTCATTTACACAATAGAAAACTTTTAAAATCAGTAATTTTTTTATCACGAAACATTGGACTATTTAAACTTTTCCATAGAAAGGGATAGGTTATTAAAAATGTAATCGCAACATAGAACGAACTCAAAAATAAAATGTTTTTTTTTATGCCTGAACTGTTTTGTATATAAATTAATCTGTATGTATGTAGTTACCTAGCTTTCCATAACTTTTACCTGTGCCAAACCGACGGAGAGGCGAGGTGATAAGTGCACTCCACGGACCACCCATGTCGCAAGCAAATAACTCTTAATACAGCCGAATTGAGGTTTCCAAAAAAAACACAAAATATGACGTGAGTATAGAAAAAAAAATGGTTTATCACCTGAGTGGGGTTTTGACTTTTTGCGTGAGCCAATGGGTTTAAAAGAAAACATCCGAAACGAAAATGACATAAAAACTGAAAACTCACGTTGTTTTGATTGTATAAAAACTGATTCTGATTTGTTTTATTTATTTATTCTACTTTAATTAAAACGGTTGATACAAAATACCATATATATTTCTGGTTATTTAAATAAATAATGCTGGACATTTTCATCTAGCCTCATGGCTGATATACTACTTATATGCTTTTTTTTTACATATTATACATAGAAAACACCCAGACCCGAGATAAACATTTGTCGTCGCAGCGACCTTGAGGTCGTCTTGATTTAACAAGCTCTGCTTACTTTGGGGCTAGATGACGCTGTGTGCTGTGTGAAAAATGACCAGCATTATTTATTTATTATTTGAGTCAAGTATTTTTTAAAAGTCCAATTGCAATTGGCATGCTTGTGCAATATTTTAGGTGAGTTATGGCCGTCATTTCAAAAATGTCACATAATAATCATGTAGATCTTTGATGGCAGTTTAATGTGTTTTCACCCGGACAGTTGTTTTTCTTAACGACATTTTTAAGTAGCAAGAATTATTTTCAAACAGTGCCATCTATCAGAACCAGCTAGAACTACATTTAGAGTCTTGAGTTACTGGCAAAAAATGCTGGAGAACCTTTATGTTCACCACCCCACCTCATGCTACGAAGTGAAATACACAGATGGCGCTGTTTGCAAATATACTTTTGATACATACCTTGATCTCCTCAAGAGTTTTCTCAGTTAGTTTCGCCTCTGTTGATGCCAAATTCTGTAAATAAAAATACATTCTAATGTTATTCGCAATGAGAAATCGTTTGGGCGAATGCCCGATTGTTGATAGATTCAAAATAAATGATAAATAGTATTCAAACGGACGACAAAGTGTAGGAAGGACCCGATGGACGGATGACATCTTAAAGTTGCGGAAAGTCTATGAATGGAAGTAGTCCAAGATCGTTCGTCATGGCACACTTTAAGGGCGGATTATGACAAGCAGTTAACTTTGACATACTGCTGATAATGATAAGGAACTGGACCTACAATATAATATACGACATAATTTTATTCAAATTCAATCGATTCCTAAACGGGCAGTACTGTGAAATCATCAATTTGTTAGTCACTGATAGGCTAGCGAGCGAGGCGACCAAATGGCTGAAATAACAAACCTTGAAGGTTTACAATCTGGTATCTTACATCTTAATATAAAAAAACGTTGTGTGACCGGCTGACTGAGAAATGAACACGCGGCCTCAGACGCAAGAGCAAAACAAGAACCCACACAGAAATGGCGTCTCTGACTACCACACTGACTTCTGGTACCACATCACCCAGACCCGCAACAAATATTTACAGAACATGCAAACATATGAGCCCTAGCAGGTATCGATCCCGCAGTTCTTGCATCTCAGCCGGCTATATATTCGCCGCGCCACCGGGGTCGTCATATTTGGAAGTAAGGCGCAATTTGAAACGCATCGAAGGCGTGCCTCGGGCGGCCTTGGCACGCCATTACGGCGCCTGCGCACGATTGACGTCAGTTCGGATGACAATCGGATGCCCTGAAATTTAGAGGATGTTTCTATAATCTGTGGCGCAGTAGGCGAAGGCCCGCCTGAGACGCAGAAGGTTGCGGGTTCGGTTCCCGCCGCGGGACAAATGTTTGCATATGCAAATATTTGTCTCTGGTTCTGGGTGTTATCTATGTATAATATGTATGTATTAAAAAAAACGTATATAATTTTTATATCAGTCATGTAGTTCCCATAATACAAGCTCTGCTTACTTTGGAGCTATGATGCTGTGTAAAAAATGTCCAGCATTATTATTGTAATTATGGTAGGGGTGAAAGGATTTTTCTAAATTCCGCCCCAAAATAATACAAGTTGGTATTTAAAAAAATGTTTGCATACGAAATCATGCGGGAATCCACTATGTATGACTTTATCAGATGCCGAACAAACCAAGATTAGATATGAAGAATGCAAATAATTTGCAAATGCGAAATAGGTATGCTGGAATCGTAGCAAGTGGAAATCCGCGGTCTCTGCCTACCCCTCCGGGAAACAGGTGTGACTTTCCGTATGCCTGTATATTCTCCAGAAATAACCTATCCTCGACAATTTACCAACGTTGAAAATACACAATGTAGAACATGAAAACAGAATAGTTGGCAAAGCAATTTCATTAAACTTTCCGCGTGAAACATTTCCAATTGCCGACGAACTAAATACCTACCTTATCAGTTAGGTACGTTTGAGTTAACCGAAAATGTTCGCCTAAATGAGTTATTTTAAGCAAGGCAGTATTCTTATTGAAAATCCAAATTAACTGTTAATTTTTATAAAATTTGAAAATCCTCGATTTGCATTTCCTTCATTGCAGCCCCCCATTAGATAGCCTCTCATTCATTAGTGACCTGTGGTGATCCTAATCCTAATCTAAAAACCATCCTTCAGGATAGGATCCATCCTATCGGATTTGTAGACATAACCATTTTTAAGATAAATGGTAACGGACAAACAAACAAACAATCTGTTATGGCAAACGCATATAGCGGTGGTACCGCAGTACTCGTAGTTCCTGATACCCACGATACTGGGTATCCCAGTGTGGGGTTAAGATTATGTACCCACACGAAAAAACGTTTGCGAACATTTTGAAAAGTTCAAATATTTTCCATTCCATTTCCATAACATGATTTGATTTATGTAAGTTCATTTTAAACGTAAAACAATAAAAAATAAATGGTTTGTTCTCCTTCTAAATGTTGTATATAAATATAACATTCGTTATACTTAAATAGTATTTTAAACATATTAAAAAAAGAGTATTCAAACTAGTATTTTTTAACTTTCGCGATCTGTTAACAAATTTAAACGTTATTACAGGTCTTTTATCGCGTTTACTTTTTTATTATTTTCCCTTCCTTATTTTTTTCTAATTTTTTTTATAGTAAACTTTTTTGATGATTTTATATGATTATGTCTGTTGGATGTTTATTTATATACGGCCACCTTAACGCAGCGGTTGAAAAATGAGTTCTTTGAACTGAAATCTCTGCAATATCCATAGTACATTTTGGAGACATTTTGGTGTGTTGCCAAGTGTCATGCGGTCTAGAGTGAAGTATATTTTCTGTTCAGATAAACTTGTTTGCGTCAAGCGATTAGAAAGAGGTTATCTGTATGTCATAGCCTGCGATTAAGTAATTATCTCAGGATTACAAGAATTATTTTAGACTTGAATTTTATGAGCATGGAAAATGAGCCCAGTGGGCGGTACCCCGACTTCCGTAGTCAGATAGGTAGGTTGACCAACCTACCTATAATGTTTGTATGTGTCTCTGATATGTAGTCAGAGACACATACAAACATTATATTTGGCATATGCCCGCGTTCTACAATTAGTTAAGTCCACGTGACAGGGCCATCGCCGCTTATTGGAACACTAAGAATGTGTTCCAAAAACGTAGAACACATTTTTTGTCATTTTTTATCAGAACAGTATCGTAAGCGCCACGGTCTTGCGTATGCTGCCATAAGCTTTAACGCAATAAACTTACGTTCCAAATTAGTACGACTACCTTTTGATAGGATTATTCGGCAGCTGTCTTCCTCTTAATAAGAGACTTCCGAGGCGGTGGTTGTTGATACTTACATCAGTCCTTTCTAGGACCATAGCTTTAACCCTCGTGTACATCGCCTCTTCCCGGATCCGTGCCGCGTCACGGATCTCTCGAACCAGATCCGTGAGGAATCCGGGATTGTACTGCCCGATCAATAGCCCTGGAACCAGACATGTTACGATCAATTATATAAATGAGAGTGAACCAAGCAAAAAATATGTCAGGATCGTGGCAAGAGGAAATCATTGGTCAATCCTTGGTCTCGGCGTGCTTCGGATGATGATATGTCATCATCTTTATTCACCTTGTCCCACATTAGAATAGAATAAACGTTTATTTGGCACAAACAATTATAAAGGTAAAAATGCATAAGCCGACAAGTAGAGGTACCTAAACCGAAGAACAACTTTATTGTGTTCGTTCCATGTGTCTAATAAGGCTATTGGATGTAATCTGTACCAAAATAGTGTTCAGCTCAGCATGTGTTTACACACAACGCTGATTTTTAGCTGTAACCAAAAAAAATTAAATACATTACGTTTGGGCATGTGCTTATGTAATTAGTGATATTGCAAACAGAAAATCAAAGAATAATATAATATATAATAAAATTAATATTGTCCGGCAGGCGACGTCTGTACGTTCATTATAAATTACATTTAGCATTTTGTTCAAAAAGTCCTTTTAAAAGATCAACTTATAGGTAGGTCGATTGATTTCTTAGACTAAGAAACGAAAGTCTTATAGATACAAAAATCAAAGTGCAGAGGATTTAAGGTACTGTTCCTAACTGGCGAGAGCGACCGTAGCCACAGACCACAGAAACGGTTATTTAATTAGCGGCAGAGCGACACGAATTTCCTACAACATTCTGCGGTCTGCGGTCGCAGACCGTACCTGTCTTCCGGTGACAGAATTGTACCTGCGTAACTGAGAAGTGAATTATAAAAAAGGCCTTGCCTGAGTACACTCCACATTGAGACGTCAGCGAAGATCTCATGATAGAGAAAAGAGCAGTCTAATGACGTGGTTTTAGTAACGATTCTGAACCATAACTAAATATTTCATTTACTTTTCAATGGGTATGCGTGGGAACGCTTTCTCACCTAACTCTTTCCAAGCCTACTAGACAAAGTGTAAATGCAAAAGTTAGCGTAACGAAACGAGATACGCACGTTATTTTTTATTTGCTCCCGCACACCCTCATCGATCGACTAAATCAATAAAGCCTGCTCAACTTTCTAAGATAACTTCGAACCATCCGTGGGGACCCTAACCAGTCACTACCCCTTGCCACTCCTCGGCAATCCGAAGGTCACTCAGCGAAGCCTGCGTAGATTCCAAGAAACTTCTATGCTTCTGACGAAGATTGACGGCCGCACTTTTGATCACTTGATCGATGGTTCATCGATTGTTTTATCGACCGTACCCGTAGACCAGCCAAATCTACCACATAAACCGATCGTCGATCGATCCGCTGGTGTGGTTACTTCCCTTTCGATTAGGTCTTATTTAGCGTCTTCCGCTTTCGCTTTTGTCTACGAATGTCACTTATGCTGGAATCGCTTGGCGACGAACTGAGTATTAATTCTATAGGAATTCATGTAAGTTCAGTATTAGATAGAAGAGTTATTTCTGAGCTCTTATACAGATGTCTACGGTTGATAAAAAAAAAAAAATCTGCAGATTTTCGAAGATTATTATAGTCGTAAGTACAGTTAGCTCAATAATTTGCAGAAAATCAAATTAGAAAGACTTCAAAGCTCAAGTCATCGTATACAATTTTACGCAGCCAACCTACTTTACAGACAAAATAAATAATTAAACTTTCTCCTATTGTAGACTTAAACCACAGCATAAATAATTGTTTCTTTGAAATCTATAGGCCATAATCTATTGTAATAAAGGTTGAGATACGAAAGAAAATTTTAGAAAAATTAAAAGTTTTATCTCATAAATAACACGCTCACGACTGTAGGTAATCCCTATGCCCTTATAGTTAGGGTATGCCCTTCTCAGATCTATTATAAAACACCGTAGAACCGCGAGGTTACCACGTAGAGAGAGGCGTCAGGAAAAACACATTAGTGCACTGCACGACCTGGTTTAAACCCACAACCTCCAGATCGGAAGTCGGGGTACCGCCCACTAAGCTAACACGGCTCTATCCTTTTTTCAGTGTTATTGTTTAATGTAATAATGTAATTCAAATTCAACAGTGAAGGCCTATCGCACTGCATTATCAAAGCGACACAGATTTGGATAACATTCATTTTATTTGGACCTAACAGTAGAATTGAGTGTTGTGACCACACAATACGTGTGAGACCGGTGGTAGTGGAATTTAGAAATAAGCACTTCCGTGCTACAGTGGGCACGTTATGATAACAGTTCTGTCTGCTCCAACTCGATGAAAAATGTAGTGAACCTATTGTTTTGAAAAAGGATAATTAAAAATAATATCCAGCCAGGGAGTCTAGACAAGTACCTCACGCTTAGTTTTCCAGCTTAGTTTTCCTTTCACACTAACGAAAATTTGACAAGGTAAAACTTAACAGGAGTCACGTGACATTTCCACAGCTAATGTAATTTCCATACAATTAAATCTTTCCGCAGACGTGAAAGAAAGTTGTATTTGTCTAGACACCCTTGTTTTCTTGCCTTTCTTTCCTGGCTTGATCGCGGAGGGACAGGCAGTAGATAAAACCGATGTTTCAAAGTGATTTTAATGAATAAATTAATTTTGACTTTGACTTTTTGTCGGTGGTTAAGCCATGTCGGAGTGTCTTAGGGGGGTTTAAAAACTCCTACAGATATACTTTTACATAATGCTAAAAGTGTTATAATAAATATTTGGTTGTTTTTGTGGGTAAATAATTATATTTTTTCTCTTTTCACACCAGAAATTAGATGTTGTAGGAACGTATTCATTTCTTACTAAAATAATTATGTTCCACTTCGGTTTTGGCACTCGCCAGCCGTTGCCACGGCCACGGCACGCTACGCTCGACTCGGGGTTGTGTTTTATGCTCCTAGAGATTATAATACTTATCACTAATTTTAATATATTGCTGCGGTAAAGGTATATGTCAGTAGCCGTATTTGCCAGTAATGAGTAACGAGCGTTATTTATGAACGAGATACGCCACCCGATTAAATTCAATACGATTGTTTCTTTCCTATATTTTTACAATCTACATAAACCACTTAATTCTGAACCGTATACACGGCACAAAAAGGATAAAAGTTAAAATATCTTTTCTATACTTTTAACCTTTATAAATTATTCAATTTTGAACTGTTTCACATTACCATAAGAAAGAAAATAGAGGGTTTAGAACATGACTCAATGCAATTACGTTTCGTTTCAAACGAGTTTAGAAAACTTAAACAGTTAAATTGTTTCTGTAGTTAGTTTGGCATCGTTTATCATGCGATAATTTTGCTCAATTTAATTGTCATCATCATACACTTTAAAATAAAATAAAAATAGCTTTAATTTTCCTATACTAATCACTTGCTTCAATTACCATATAAATAAAACCTCTGTGGCGCAGTGGGCGAAGGCCCGCTTGAGACGCAAAAGGTTGCGGGTTTAATTCCCGCTGTGGAACAAATGTTTGTACGATTTCACAATGTTTGTCTCGGGTCTGGGTGTTCTCTATGTATAAATGTATGTATTTACAAAAAAAAAGTATATAAGTAGTATATCAGTCATGTAGTTCCCATAATACAAGCTCTGCGTAGTATGGGTCTAGATGATGCTATAAAAAAAAATTTACAGGACCTTATGAACCTTACTCAGCTTTTAAATGTACAGTTTCAAAGGAACAGGTTAAACAACGTTCATTCGGTCGGAAGAGTTATAAGAGGTACCTTACTGAGTACTTTCGTGCTTAGGAGGGCACTTTAAGCTGTCGATTGAGAAATAGTCGTAAATTCATCATGAGGCCTTCGTGTAGCCTACCAGGGTTTACTAACTTGCAAACTTTGTCAGATATTATGTACGCTAGAACTAGACAGGTCACGTGACTCGAATGCATGCACCCGCATGGTATAGACCGAAAACGGTCGAAGACGCCGCGAAAGATACAAGAAAATATGACGAATGCATTTGAACCGAACAGTGGTCGGATTTTGCATGCATAGACTGCTATCTATGGAAGAAATAAAATACCTTTGCTCAGCAGTAGGACAGATAGATAGATAACACTTTATAGTCGTTTGAAAGTGATCCTTGTAATTTAAATGAATAAATGAATTTTGACTTTGAATTACTTTATTGTAATACCACAAAATTATGTCGCTTACAGATTAAAACAGAGCAAATTACAAGCTAATCGCGGGTGTACAATGGACGGTCTTATGGCTAATAGCGATCTCTTTCAACCTTTGGATGGACAGGAATTTATGTGAACCATAAAGAACGGTGGTAGGTACATAGTCAATAAAAATACGGAATAAGTTAAGAAAAACGTTATGTACCATATGCCTATTAAGCAATAAGTAATAATTTGCAGAATCTTCCATAAGCAAATTGATTTGAAACTGTCCACAAAAAACCTATCTATTGAAGAAATAATGAGTAGCTGTGCGCACGCTCATTATAAATTCCTACGTCGATCTACGGTAGTATGGTATCGACCGGCTGAGCGTAAAGATGGTACTGAAGAGGATAAATACTGTACAGTGTGTGTACACTGCAGAAGACTTATAGAGCGTAAGCAAAGATCATATATGAACAACCCGCCCCATTCGTCAGTCAAAAATCAGAAACCCCGAGACACGGGCACAAGGGCGAACCCAGATTTTGAGCTAAAATGTTTAGAGGCACGTACCTGAATGAACGAACATGTTTAATTTTAGCAGATATTTCTCAAGGCAACAAACAGCTACTATGGAGAGCGGAGTGAGCCGCGAAAATTCTGTTTTACGAGCGAAACTTATCATCAAATCCTTTTTAGCCGCGACGTAAGGAGCCCGTTTATGCGTTTGGCTTAAGCGGTTGTTGTATGTTAACATTTACTAGTTAGATTGAAATGCGGTTCTATTCAATCGATTTATGTCATCAAAAATGGTTCTTAAACAAGCGTTATCACCACGAGTCACCTTTTTTTATTCTTTTTATTTCTTTTTTTTTTGTTAAGAGGGGTGATCAAACCAGCATGACCACTCCCCTAGCTTCGTCATTGGAACGGCGAGGGAGTTAAAAGCAGTATTCGTTCTGACGGGTTTTTACGTAACTTTTTTACAGAGCGTTCGTATTCAGATATATCACGTATCAAGGTGTCACGGGTAGTAGATTATCCCTCTCTGCAGTTGATGCAGTAAAAACCTCGTGCATAAGTAGCACAACAAACTAGAAATGCCAACGTACTGAGTCTATTAAGTTTATAGGCTAAGTGCGATGCATTGCGAGAGTTAATTCAATAACCAAAGTACATCATAAAAACTCTGAACTTTTTTATTAATACGTAGGCACTGCTAAATGCTTGGAAACGAGGTATCTTTTCCCCAGCTGTAACCCCTAACCTAGCTCCATAATTTACTCGTCCCTCACTGCATTTCGACATGATTAGGGAAACCTAGGCACATATCAACTTGACAAATTAACAACTTAGGTTGGGAATTTTTCCCAATGAACAACTCGGCTTGGAAACCAGGTATCGTTTCCTCAGCAGTAGCCCCTAGCCTAGCTAGAAAATGTGTTTATCCCACACTACATGTCTACACGATTAGGGAAGCCTAGGCGCATTGCAACTTTGTGAAACAAATGAACAACTTAGTTCGGGATTTTTTCCAAGGAACTAGTTTATTTTTCCGAGTTCCCCATGCAACCCCTCCATTTTTTAAGCTAAGTATCGAAGTTTAAGAGCTGTTCTACATGATTTTAGAGCATAAAATTAGCAACATATTTAATCCATCTCATTTGTTTATCGAAATAGCTAGAGCCGTTTACATAAATTGTTATCTTAGATATTGGTAAATACTTTATTGCATAGCGAATGTGCGTGTATCCGGCTGGCAAATCCGGTGTGGGTTAGATAATTGTAGCTTAAATAAACTATAGCTATAGTTACTAAATATAGATATGTCGGAGGCCTACGAGCGGTCTTTGAGCAATGAATATTTCACATGTATGGACATACCATAAAAGTAAGTTTTAATTATAAGCTTTACGTTATTGGTATTTAGTGCGTTTACCTTTTTTATTATTTTTATTACGTTTAGCCAGTAATTTTTTTTTTTAAAACGACGTCTTTTCCATCATCTAGTACAGCGCAGCGTCCCCTAGTGACTTGTGACGATATAAACTATCTCAGAACCATCCTTGAAGGTGTAAAAATATTTTGCAAATACTGGTTTTAACCGGATAACCCGGTTCTGAAATGGTTGTTCGTTTGTATGTTACAATTACAAACTTAGAGCAAGCGCATATACACGGGCTTCTTGCCATAAACTTTATTAGATGGAGAGATATGCTTTAAGAGCTTCACTTCGTGACATAAATCCTAAACGTGGAAATACGCAGAAAAACAACGAGTCAGCGACGACGTGGCTAGTATTATCAAGTTGATGTTGTAATGGGCAGGCGATAAAGCTCGCAGAACCGATGTTCGCTGGGATATCAGGTTCAGGTAATAGTTTCAGGATACCCACGATCCACGTATTGAGGAATGCAATGTGATTTAAATAAATAAACACCCTACAGTCATGTATATATAGTCCTGACCTGACACTTAAACCGACTCCCGGAAGTTTAATTGAAGCGAAAGTCGCCTTAATTGGATAAAGGGGAAACAGTACTGATTGAAATGACTTTTGTAAAATAGCTAAGGTCGTTTTAAAAATAGAGTAGAGTTCCTTGTGAAAGAGCTCGCCCGGTGGAGTACTACCACCATGCCTACATATTTCTGGCGGCAAGCAGTAATGCTCGCATTGCTGTGTTTCGGTGTGAAAGGTATGGTTGCCGGTGAAATTACGGCACATGAGACTTTACACCCGTTATGTCTCAGGGTCGGCATCGCGCGAGTTATACCACTGTTATAGTTCGCGGTAAACGCTTACCAACAAGTGGGCCGAACGTTTTTTTGCCACTTTAGTAGTATAAAAAGACTAGGTTACAGCAACTGTCAGCATGGTCAAAATATAGATGGGTGACTATTAGCGGCAATTGCGAGCTTCGTGCGTTTACGCCTGCTACGTCACAACCACCACATTTAGTTTTTTTTTGCTATAGAAATGTCTTCTTTCAAACCGAAATTCTCCTTAATTCCTATAAGGGAGATTGTCTTTAGGCGCCCTAATTGCCCTATCGACTAAAAAATAATAATTACCGAAATAATTCATAAATCTACTGACACTGTAAAATTCAACACTTGAAATTTGATTATATTAAGTAGGTACTACAAATCCTATTATTTTATTATTTGTCACTTATTATAGAATTTTGTTTACGACTGTACTTAAAATAATTAATTTGTAAAAAAAAAAAAAAAAATTGAGCATGGACAGTCCCTTCCGAGGAATGAAAATATTATTATTTAATATAAAATTAATATTTGGTGTTACTTTTAATCAGTCAATAAATAATAAAATCTGTTACCTATATAAGTATTGTAAGTTCAAAACACGAAATTGTTTTTCCTATTTCGCATTTTTACAACTTTACTTACATTTTAGAAAGTTAAGAGGATATTTACCGTTGTCCATGGAATGGTTGGGCGTAGCTCCTATACTGGACCCTGATCCCTTGTGCAGTATGGCATTGTGCTGTCTTGTGCTTTCTAGCTCCGCTGCAAATTCAATTCAAAATAACAATTAGTTATTTCATGCTATTATTCTTTGGGAAATGGTAACTATTGAATGCAAATAGTTAAGGGCCAAGACAAATATTCAGAGGCCTGATATTATGAACAATGTGTTACAGAAATATTTGTATTATATTAATATCTACTTTTGTCAATGACAGTACATGAGGATAATAAAAACTGAGCATTACAAGTTTGAAACAGGATTTTTATTTAAAAGCCCTTTATTTTTTTTACAAAATATTATTTTTATCAAGGATGTAGTTATCTTTTATCAAAGCAGCACCTTATTTTTTTTTTAATAAAATAATTATATAAACGCCTAACAGACAGACATAGTCCTGACCCCACATTAGGATTCACAACATATGTGGGTACCAGAAACTACGAGTTCCATAGTAAATATCTGCAGAACATGCAATCATATAAATAATAATGCTGGTCATTTTTCACACAGCATCATCTAGCCCCAAAGTAACCAGAGCTTGTGTTATGGGAACTATATGACTACAAACTTAAATATTTTTAATACTTAGAAAACAGACCTGAGAGAAATATTTGTAGATCATACAAACAATTGTCCCGCGGCGGAAATCAAACCTTCTGCGTCCTTCGCCCACTGCGCCACAGAGGTCTTAACACAAAATCTTGGAAATGCTCTGCAGAATGTCTATTAGAATGTTGATTTTAAGCCATAATAAATAAAACCTAAGTGGTTTTTGGGCATGTAGCCTTGACTGACATGCACTTGACTAACGTGTTGGATCATCAGTGGGTGGGCGAAAGGAAGGTTTTAGATTGTATGTAGGCGGGATTCAAGACCAGTGTTAAAAAACAAAAGCAAACATGTTAACTGTAATCACCATGCTGAACATCTTAAGATCAATACAAGTAGGGCGTAATCAGCACATCAGAGCATGTCCAAACATTATATTTAGCACCATGAAAGGTTCCAAACCCATTGCCCCTTAGTGGAATATAAACTATATAAAAATCAATATAAAATCTAGATATAAATGTGTTTCTTTGATGAAAGTACACTCTGATGTCTAAAAAATATGACAAATATGTTGAATTGAGGAGAAAAGTGTAACCAATAAAGAAACGGAGACAAATTAGAAATGGTTATTAGAAACAGACCTGAATGGTTGTTGTTTGATTCAAAATTGTTTGTTTTATCATTAGCTATTTTTGCCATCTTCCATGGCAAGAGGAGCCGAGGAGGCAAGATGTTGTGGACAGTACTGAAGATGGGAGTATGACATCAAACTGCTGTAATAGTCCAGAACTGGAGGATAGATAATAAATAAATAGTTCTAGACATTTTTCACACAGCATCATCTGCCCCAAACTAAGCAGAGCTTGTATTATAGGAACTACACCTTATATTCTTTATTTTTGTAAATACATACATATTATACATAGAAAACACCCAGACCATTTATCTCAGAGCAGGAATCAATCTGCAACCTTCTGAGTAGCAGGCGGGCCTTCGCCCACTGCACCACAGAGGTGAAATGATGCTCAAGAAATATCTCAATAGGAAATGGTGAAGAGGCACACTTAACTGAGACTATAATAAAAACACCTAAAACGGAAATAAGGTAGTCCAGAATATCAAGGTTATAACTATAATAATAGCTATTATAGCTGCAGAAAGGTAATAGTATTGAAATAACTGACTTTTTGCCACCACAAGACAAGCGCAAGGGCCTAGTGGCAAAGCCAAGTTAGTTCCCATCTTAAAATCATTAACAATGGTTGCTGACATCACTCACAAGGAAATATCTTCAAATGGTCATTGAAACATGAACTGAAAAATAAAAAATGGTACACTTTTACTCACCTCTTGTGTCCAATAAGTCTTTGTTCAATCGATCATTAGCAATTTTTAGGGAGGCTATTTGGTCAAGAAGGCACGATAGCAATCGACTGCCAACTTTACTACCCGATGCACTTGAACTGTCGTCTGATTCAGAGTCCATTTCACCATTGCCAGGCCTGGCTACGTCTGGCAAACCTCTGACACAAGGATCACTATACCGTCTTGAGTTACCATCATCTTTCTCTTTATCATTTGTGTCACTGTTTGAGTTTGTATCGCCAACAGACGTGATGATAGGCGGGAGGCTCGCGTAGTCTTGGTCGGATAAATTCTTTGGTTGTAAACTGGACTCTTCAAGGCAGTTTTGGGTCATTTCCTCAGCTCGTTCGTTTCGTCGGCGCATTCGAGGTCTCTGAACTTGTACGCTCTTTACGTTCGGAATGTAGCGCTGGTCGGAGTAGTTAGGTATGCTATGAAGCATGGGACTGTAATAGCTAGGAAGTGTGGGCAGAGACATCGGCTCCGGAGCACCGTACATATGCCTGTACGGGTCGTAACCCGGCGCGAACTGTGACCCACCAATCTGCCAGTTCACATTAGGATTGACGAAATCGTAAGTTTCTACTCTAGGCGTCGCTTCCTGAATGTGATGCATTGTCTTGTCTAGCCATTTAGAGAGATATGTAGACTTGCTCCCACGAGATTTTTTTCGCTTTCCCAGGGAACTCGAATCATTGCCGTTCACTTGTTTTGGTGTTGATGCCATTTATGTAAGCGACAACTTGCATGAAAGAAACTGGTTTTGAACTTCTTAACTGTTTTTCCAGATAGGTACAAAGCTAACTGAGTTTACGCGTACACTAGTCTAGTTGCCGTGGGTACATAGAAACGGCGTAAATAAATAAAAGTATTTTCAGTCCATTCGACCTTTTGACCAACCGAACTTTACCGAACCGACAAATATTATTGACACTTGGAAAACTTGACAACTTCCATTCCAACTTGAACTTGACAAGCGAACGAAACGAAACGAAATCCACCAAGAAAAAAAGCATGACATTAGTTTAGAGGTGAGACTTAGTACTGCGTATCGTATTTATAGTCAAAGGTACTTATGGTACCTAGTATGCATGGAACATTTCTTGAGTAGCATGTGAAAAAGCTTAACAATTAAGTTTCCATACAACTTCAAAAAAAAAAAAACACAGCGGAAGTGATATTTATACTAATAAAAATTAATCGCAGATCGTTCTGATTTCATCGTGAAACATCGGTCGGTAAAACTAAACCATATTATGGGGTACTAGAAAGAGTGAAGCATACTTTACTGATGCGACGTCAGACATTGCGACTGGTCAATGCATTACATTATATAACTATTAACATGTCGTAGAGTATGTATAGTAAATACTTAAATACTGACGTGGTGTGCCCGCCGTTATTTTTCTGATAAAATACTAGATTTGTCTTGTATCTATAGTATCTATCTTATATCAACTGAGTAACTACTAGAAAAAAAAATAAGTAGAAAAGCTGAGCCATGGCAATGATGTTTTGTAGTAAGAAGTTTATTTTGTTTTTCATTAAAATGAACATCATTTTCCGCTATAAAATATTTATTTTATGATTATGTTGTCTTGGTTTTTTACACAGTCCTAGTTAGCAATGCTGTACATTGATTCCGGTTAAAGTAAGAGTGCTATTTTGAAGGTATTCGTCACAGGTATATATTATATAAAACGCCCTAACCTAGTATCGTGATTGATCCATCCCACCTGAGTTGATAGACATGTCACTGTCAAGTGACAGTAGAAAAAATCAGACAGGCGGACTTCTTTTTTTTTAATCAGGCTGCAAGTCATTGGCAATATTGTTCTAGCCTCCTCTTGCAAGATTAGTTCGTATCGCAAAAAACGTAAAACTAAATATATTTATCTAAAAAAATCACTAGGACCCCAGTGATATTTTGCTTCGATAAAAAGATCATTTTTTCCTGGTTGTTTTTAGATGCCAGCTAGATGGCGCTCTAGTGTTTTTTTTATTATAAACGCTGTAAGATGGCGCTACTTGGTCAACAAAACCAGAGGGTTATATATACTTAGAAAATGTTCCAATATTGGACAAATCATTATTCAGTTATTTTTTTATTAAATACTTACAATGCACGGGTACCTACAGCTTCTTTCATCCCCAACATTGTTTCACTAGTCTATTTTTAAGGAAATTACTCGTTAAATAAGTCAAAATGTAACTACTTATTTTCGCAAGTTACGGTTTATAATGAACGCCGTCGTCTTTTTTAAGACGACGAAGTTCTGTAGTAACTTGTTATTATAAAACCAATCTAAGAACAATCCATGAAACCTCACAAATCGATTGCAAATAATCGCATTTTTACAATTCGCTATTTCAATGATACATGGTAACCGACAGACATACACGCAAACAAACAACCTCTTATGGCATACGGGATCCTTTTGTAACGTTTAAAATAAAACAATAATGTATGTAGGTAGGTATATATGACGGTAATTTATTATGTAAATATATAAAACAATCTGATTAATTTACAAAATTTTAACGTTATTTACTACCCAATAGTTTTATATTTTTAAACTTTCCGAAAAAAAAAGAAGGAATATGAATCGTATTACAGAAAATATTTTGGACGCAAAACACTTTCATAGTCTATGTCTATGGCACAGTGCGGACTTTAACAATGATTTCTAATTCATACTAGAACATAAGTGAATACCTATGTAAATAATAAACATAAGACCTTTACGTGCTTCTTACAGATTAATGAAAATTGGCAGTACGTCTAAATAATAATAGCATAAATGTAACATAACTAGCATAATTACATAAACTAAATTTCCATCATGGGTAGGTACATCCCTACGTTGGGTTTTGTATCATTAGATTTATTGCTACAATTTAATTTGCTGTCCATACTAACCAAAATATTTAAGATTCAAGTTTTATGCTTGGATTGACTCGAGAGTATATTTTGCAATGAGATGGTTTATCTGTGGCAAGCTGTGCTAGTTCCATAGAACCTACTAGATGGCAATACTGTGCCAGTATGTCTGGTGGACAATATTATGCCACTTTTTTAACTACAAAATGAAACTTGCCACACGTCATACAGAATCTCTGATAATGTGATATTATGTACCAGTAAAATTGGTACGGTTGTAAATAGGGCGTTAGTGGCATAATAGGAAACATAGTCTGCACCAATACTATGAGCAGCCAAGGCAAAATATTTGTTGACAGAGATATTATTATTATTCTCTCACTTTTGCCTGACGGAAAAGAGAAGAGAAACAGAGATATTTGTCAAGGTCGCCAACACATCAAATCAACGGATTTGTCTACGAAAAAAACAGTGTCATTTAAGTTGCAACTATTCAACATTTTATCAAATCGGTGTTGTCACTGATTTTTCGCCTTGATACATGATATCTCTTTTCTATAGCTCTGTAGATCTTTTTTAAATTCATCAACCTATTAAAACATTAACCTTAATCTAACCAAAAAATAACATAACTTATTAATAAAACTACACGGTAATACTACGAGATTGAATTTTCTAATAATTGCATTACTTATACAAGTTAATTAATAGTGTCTTTCTCATAAGATTGTACTTTGACTGTATGTACGGTTTTGTAAAATTGTTATAAAAAGGTGTAACATAATAACCTACACGCAGTTATTTGTTAGGATTATTCGAGGTATCCTTGGATCATAAGCACCGATCACTTTAAAATATTGTAAATGGAAACTTTTTATAACAATTAATTTACTTTGTTTGAAGACGATGATTTTACAAATGAATTAATTGCATATTATATTATAAAAGTATTGCGAATGTTATATTAATGTTGTTATGTAAATGTATAAACGACATTATCATTGGTTAAATAATTAAAAACTATATACGTTTCCTTAATTACTGAGTATATAATTTTGATCATTAAAATATAATTTAAACTTAGTTACACCGTATACCTATGTACTTAGACTTAAATAATAATTAGGTATTGATCATTGTGAGAGTTAATTTTACAAATGAATACCATGCCAATAATACGATTCTACATTGAAATTAAACGATATTACATAATGCCAATTTTCATATTAAATTAGTTAATCTACAACGTTACATTGACAGATGTATAAATTTAGCAAAGTATATTTATTGGCTCATAAAAGAACAGGAAATAGGTGAAGATTTTTTAAATAAAAATTTAAATAAGTAATCTTTACCTAGTCAAGTGATAACTACTTTTGGCCAAGAGCAAACGTATTACAAATTAATGTCTTTAGACAATTTTGACTTCTAGATTTTACATCTGCCTTGATACGTTAATTAATTTTACTCTTTTATACAACCACATCATAATATGTTTCCATACCTTCATTCATACTTTACAAAAACTTTTTAAAATATTGTTTCTTTCTAAGTCACATCGTTGCACAAAATATTAAGGATTCCACGCCAATTATCCCACTCAGAGCCAATTGAAACTCACGAACCTACATTATAGTTTTTATTTTTTTAGTTAGGACGTATTTTTTAAAAAAAATATTGTCTGCTTGTTTCTCAAAAATAGCGTCCTCAACAAACACTCACAAGAGGACAAATAATCCTTACGATAGAAACTGGAAGTCCTCACATCTATATCTGCGTACTGAACGCAGATACGTGAGGATATATAGTTGTGAGGGGGTAGTCAGAGGCAAATTTAAGCATTACATTTGGCACAAGCCCACGATGTATGCACATACAATTAAAGTAACGTGAAATAGATAAGCAGACCAAATCACACTATTGAGATACATAGTTTAACAAGAGCTTGGATGAAGTCTTTTCAAATAATTCTGAGTTCAACATGACTTTACTATTTAATCTACCAAATCAACATATTTACGTATACAGCAATGATAAATAAATAAACAGTAAAATGATATAAAATGTTCACAAAACAACTTTGGTTTACAGAAATTCGCTTGGAATCCTTCTTGCTACACATTCGACCTTGCATTCATTCGAGTGATTCCTAGTGAAATACTAAGACATGTGAATTCTAGTGTATACTAGAAATGCTCGCGAGAACTCAATACGTAAAAGCAGATAACAAATGCTGGCGTTTGGCAGTATTCATCCTTGATTCCTCCGGAAATCACCCTTCAAACACCAAGTGATTGAATATTAATGGTATATACCATTGGTTTGAATATACCTGGTGATTGAATATTACACGGTAGGGGTTATCAATTTTTGTAATTTATTTCTTTTACTCCTTAGCATATTGCAAAAGTTTGACGGCAATAAATATACTTTTACTAAAAGAAATGCAAAGAATTTAGGACATCAGACGTCTGGCTAGGTGGTGCATTGCGGCTTGGAAGGCGCCAGTTCTGATCGATCTGATACTCGTTTAGTAAAATTGCATGTCAGTAACAATCTTCAAATTAGACACTTGTAGCTACTCACAAATATTTTAATGGAATTTGTTGTTGATAAATTTAAGAAAGCAGATACTTTTCTAGTTGTCAACCAATGTATAAACTCAAATTATTAGTTTAAAAACTTTTTAAAAACAAGCTTTCTCATATTCTTCTCGGCAAACCCTTTCATTTGATACCCATATAATGGGGGTGCATACTTTATTATTGGTCCGCCATATTTGATTTACAATGATGCCACTCAAGTATGCATTGTCATCCAAAACAAAAGTGTATGCTAAATTTTAGACGATCGGTTGGGGTTAACTGGTTTAAAATTCAGTTGAAGGATTTGACCCATACCTACTAACTAACAAGGCAAGTCTCGTTTCGCATACATGTTTAATTATTCGAAACCCTATGGTTTTTCAAGATAAATATTACATAAGATTAGGCCTACTTTTTTAGTTTTTTTTACTATATTTCTCTTTTATGCCTTCTCGCCCTGCGTGTATTTTCATTAGGACAGTTAAGTAAAAGTCAACATCTATCGTTCTAAGATAAGATAGGCACGAACCTTATTGATTTATATCGCCATTCAGAAGGTCTTGTTGATAAATTATTTTTTAGTACTTCTGGCTTCTGACAGTTTGATCACAAAATCTACTCGACCACTTTTCATAAAAGCGAACGGTAAAACAGCCATGATCTTTTTCATACATATAAACGCTCTACCATATGTTGAATGGTGCTAAAAGGTATATCAAAGGTTTACGAGAATATGAAAAATTTAGTACCTTTGGATAGTGCTAACATAGATGTATTGTGTACATTTGTTTCCATTAATGCAGACATACTTACGAGTTATGACCTAAACATAATGGAAACATGGCACACACACATAATGTGGGTAGATATAACAAGTAATCAAAGAGGATCTACTATATTCTCCCTTTTTCTCCAGTCTTTTTCCCATTTAGTTAATAGTCGACCCTCCTTCCTCGATCTTCATGCATCATTCTGTGCACTCTTGCGCTCAGAATGATGCATGAGCAACGAGCTCAGGTCTACCATCGTTTACTTGTCTTTTTTTTTTGACTTTTTTAGTCATAATGATCTTCGTCATTACGAAAGCTATATGCGGTTCTTTCGTATATATATAATAGGTTTCTAATTTTGAGCAGTAGAGCCTCTTCTGTGTTACTTCTTTGAGTTACCATCATCTTTCTCTTTATCATTTGTGTCACTGTTTGAGTTTGTATCGCCAACAGACGTGATGATAGGCGGGAGGCTCGCGTAGTCTTGGTCGGATAAATTCTTTGGTTGTAAACTGGACTCTTCAAGGCAGTTTTGGGTCATTTCCTCAGCTCGTTCGTTTCGTCGGCGCATTCGAGGTCTCTGAACTTGTACGCTCTTTACGTTCGGAATGTAGCGCTGGTCGGAGTAGTTAGGTATGCTATGAAGCATGGGACTGTAATAGCTAGGAAGTGTGGGCAGAGACATCGGCTCCGGAGCACCGTACATATGCCTGTACGGGTCGTAACCCGGCGCGAACTGTGACCCACCAATCTGCCAGTTCACATTAGGATTGACGAAATCGTAAGTTTCTACTCTAGGCGTCGCTTCCTGAATGTGATGCATTGTCTTGTCTAGCCATTTAGAGAGATATGTAGACTTGCTCCCACGAGATTTTTTTCGCTTTCCCAGGGAACTCGAATCATTGCCGTTCACTTGTTTTGGTGTTGATGCCATTTATGTAAGCGACAACTTGCATGAAAGAAACTGGTTTTGAACTTCTTAACTGTTTTTCCAGATAGGTACAAAGCTAACTGAGTTTACGCGTACACTAGTCTAGTTGCCGTGGGTACATAGAAACGGCGTAAATAAATAAAAGTATTTTCAGTCCATTCGACCTTTTGACCAACCGAACTTTACCGAACCGACAAATATTATTGACACTTGGAAAACTTGACAACTTCCATTCCAACTTGAACTTGACAAGCGAACGAAACGAAACGAAATCCACCAAGAAAAAAAGCATGACATTAGTTTAGAGGTGAGACTTAGTACTGCGTATCGTATTTATAGTCAAAGGTACTTATGGTACCTAGTATGCATGGAACATTTCTTGAGTAGCATGTGAAAAAGCTTAACAATTAAGTTTCCATACAACTTCAAAAAAAAAAAAACACAGCGGAAGTGATATTTATACTAATAAAAATTAATCGCAGATCGTTCTGATTTCATCGTGAAACATCGGTCGGTAAAACTAAACCATATTATGGGGTACTAGAAAGAGTGAAGCATACTTTACTGATGCGACGTCAGACATTGCGACTGGTCAATGCATTACATTATATAACTATTAACATGTCGTAGAGTATGTATAGTAAATACTTAAATACTGACGTGGTGTGCCCGCCGTTATTTTTCTGATAAAATACTAGATTTGTCTTGTATCTATAGTATCTATCTTATATCAACTGAGTAACTACTAGAAAAAAAAATAAGTAGAAAAGCTGAGCCATGGCAATGATGTTTTGTAGTAAGAAGTTTATTTTGTTTTTCATTAAAATGAACATCATTTTCCGCTATAAAATATTTATTTTATGATTATGTTGTCTTGGTTTTTTACACAGTCCTAGTTAGCAATGCTGTACATTGATTCCGGTTAAAGTAAGAGTGCTATTTTGAAGGTATTCGTCACAGGTATATATTATATAAAACGCCCTAACCTAGTATCGTGATTGATCCATCCCACCTGAGTTGATAGACATGTCACTGTCAAGTGACAGTAGAAAAAATCAGACAGGCGGACTTCTTTTTTTTTAATCAGGCTGCAAGTCATTGGCAATATTGTTCTAGCCTCCTCTTGCAAGATTAGTTCGTATCGCAAAAAACGTAAAACTAAATATATTTATCTAAAAAAATCACTAGGACCCCAGTGATATTTTGCTTCGATAAAAAGATCATTTTTTCCTGGTTGTTTTTAGATGCCAGCTAGATGGCGCTCTAGTGTTTTTTTTATTATAAACGCTGTAAGATGGCGCTACTTGGCCAACAAAACCAGAGGGTTATATATACTTAGAAAATGTTCCAATATTGGACAAATCATTATTCAGTTATTTTTTTATTAAATACTTACAATGCACGGGTACCTACAGCTTCTTTCATCCCCAACATTGTTTCACTAGTCTATTTTTAAGGAAATTACTCGTTAAATAAGTCAAAATGTAACTACTTATTTTCGCAAGTTACGGTTTATAATGAACGCCGTCGTCTTTTTTAAGACGACGAAGTTCTGTAGTAACTTGTTATTATAAAACCAATCTAAGAACAATCCATGAAACCTCACAAATCGATTGCAAATAATCGCATTTTTACAATTCGCTATTTCAATGATACATGGTAACCGACAGACATACACGCAAACAAACAACCTCTTATGGCATACGGGATCCTTTTGTAACGTTTAAAATAAAACAATAATGTATGTAGGTAGGTATATATGACGGTAATTTATTATGTAAATATATAAAACAATCTGATTAATTTACAAAATTTCAACGTTATTTACTACCCAATAGTTTTATATTTTTAAACTTTCCGAAAAAAAAAGAAGGAATATGAATCGTATTACAGAAAATATTTTGGACGCAAAACACTTTCATAGTCTATGTCTATGGCACAGTGCGGACTTTAACAATGATTTCTAATTCATACTAGAACATAAGTGAATACCTATGTAAATAATAAACATAAGACCTTTACGTGCTTCTTACAGATTAATGAAAATTGGCAGTACGTCTAAATAATAATAGCATAAATGTAACATAACTAGCATAATTACATAAACTAAATTTCCATCATGGGTAGGTACATCCCTACGTTGGGTTTTGTATCATTAGATTTATTGCTACAATTTAATTTGCTGTCCATACTAACCAAAATATTTAAGATTCAAGTTTTATGCTTGGATTGACTCGAGAGTATATTTTGCAATGAGATGGTTTATCTGTGGCAAGCTGTGCTAGTTCCATAGAACCTACTAGATGGCAATACTGTGCCAGTATGTCTGGTGGACAATATTATGCCACTTTTTTAACTACAAAATGAAACTTGCCACACGTCATACAGAATCTCTGATAATGTGATATTATGTACCAGTAAAATTGGTACGGTTGTAAATAGGCCGTTAGTGGCATAATAGGAAACATAGTCTGCACCAATACTATGAGCAGCCAAGGCAAAATATTTGTTGACAGAGATATTATTATTATTCTCTCACTTTTGCCTGACGGAAAAGAGAAGAGAAACAGAGATATTTGTCAAGGTCGCCAACACATCAAATCAACGGATTTGTCTACGAAAAAAACAGTGTCATTTAAGTTGCAACTATTCAACATTTTATCAAATCGGTGTTGTCACTGATTTTTCGCCTTGATACATGATATCTCTTTTCTATAGCTCTGTAGATCTTTTTTAAATTCATCAACCTATTAAAACATTAACCTTAATCTAACCAAAAAATAACATAACTTATTAATAAAACTACACGGTAATACTACGAGATTGAATTTTCTAATAATTGCATTACTTATACAAGTTAATTAATAGTGTCTTTCTCATAAGATTGTACTTTGACTGTATGTACGGTTTTGTAAAATTGTTATAAAAAGGTGTAACATAATAACCTACACGCAGTTATTTGTTAGGATTATTCGAGGTATCCTTGGATCATAAGCACCGATCACTTTAAAATATTGTAAATGGAAACTTTTTATAACAATTAATTTACTTTGTTTGAAGACGATGATTTTACAAATGAATTAATTGCATATTATATTATAAAAGTATTGCGAATGTTATATTAATGTTGTTATGTAAATGTATAAACGACATTATCATTGGTTAAATAATTAAAAACTATATACGTTTCCTTAATTACTGAGTATATAATTTTGATCATTAAAATATAATTTAAACTTAGTTACACCGTATACCTATGTACTTAGACTTAAATAATAATTAGGTATTGATCATTGTGAGAGTTAATTTTACAAATGAATACCATGCCAATAATACGATTCTACATTGAAATTAAACGATATTACATAATGCCAATTTTCATATTAAATTAGTTAATCTACAACGTTACATTGACAGATGTATAAATTTAGCAAAGTATATTTATTGGCTCATAAAAGAACAGGAAATAGGTGAAGATTTTTTAAATAAAAATTTAAATAAGTAATCTTTACCTAGTCAAGTGATAACTACTTTTGGCCAAGAGCAAACGTATTACAAATTAATGTCTTTAGACAATTTTGACTTCTAGATTTTACATCTGCCTTGATACGTTAATTAATTTTACTCTTTTATACAACCACATCATAATATGTTTCCATACCTTCATTCATACTTTACAAAAACTTTTTAAAATATTGTTTCTTTCTAAGTCACATCGTTGCACAAAATATTAAGGATTCCACGCCAATTATCCCACTCAGAGCCAATTGAAACTCACGAACCTACATTATAGTTTTTATTTTTTTAGTTAGGACGTATTTTTTTAAAAAAATATTGTCTGCTTGTTTCTCAAAAATAGCGTCCTCAACAAACACTCACAAGAGGACAAATAATCCTTACGATAGAAACTGGAAGTCCTCACATCTATATCTGCGTACTGAACGCAGATACGTGAGGATATATAGTTGTGAGGGGGTAGTCAGAGGCAAATTTAAGCATTACATTTGGCACAAGCCCACGATGTATGCACATACAATTAAAGTAACGTGAAATAGATAAGCAGACCAAATCACACTATTGAGATACATAGTTTAACAAGAGCTTGGATGAAGTC
Organism: Perizoma affinitatum; assembly: GCA_961405105.1. Taxonomy (NCBI): domain Eukaryota; kingdom Metazoa; phylum Arthropoda; class Insecta; order Lepidoptera; family Geometridae; genus Perizoma; species Perizoma affinitatum. The sequence continues at coordinate 7,340,513 of OY560205.1, read as the reverse complement.
TTTTCAAATAATTCTGAGTTCAACATGACTTTACTATTTAATCTACCAAATCAACATATTTACGTATACAGCAATGATAAATAAATAAACAGTAAAATGATATAAAATGTTCACAAAACAACTTTGGTTTACAGAAATTCGCTTGGAATCCTTCTTGCTACACATTCGACCTTGCATTCATTCGAGTGATTCCTAGTGAAATACTAAGACATGTGAATTCTAGTGTATACTAGAAATGCTCGCGAGAACTCAATACGTAAAAGCAGATAACAAATGCTGGCGTTTGGCAGTATTCATCCTTGATTCCTCCGGAAATCACCCTTCAAACACACAACTTCGAGCCGGATACTAGCCCAGTTTAACGTCATCGAAAGCCGTTAGTAGATCGCTCGTCTGCAGCATTTCCGGATCGGCCCAGAAATCTGAAGGAGTCAAGTGCATGTTCGAATCTAGCAGAAGCGCGTTTTGTTGAAGCGGGATGCTCGGACTCGCTTGCATCTTTGTGGTAAGATATGGGTCGTTCCCTTGTAAGACACCAGCTGGAGAAAGCAGTTTCCCTGGGCTGTATTCCTGGTACTTGCTGGCAGGGGACATGGACTGCGGTGTGTACGGACTCATCACGCGCTCTCTTTGAGCGGGACTCATTGCCGGCGAGTAGCTGTTCGGACTCGATGGAAGGGAATACTTCGGGCTGTAAGGGCTCATCAATCTTTGGGCTGGACTTGATGGTAGCGAGTACATGTTTGGGCTGGCTATGTTCAAGCTGAGCGGTGACATCGGGCTGGCCAAACTGATGTTTGAGCGGATCACCTGGTTGGTCGGTGAGTTTGTGCGCAACATTTGTTTGTTTGGCCCATCTTGGATGATGTTTGTAATTGGTATTGAGTTCTTGATGGTCTGATGGAGTTGTTGAGGAGTTACCATTTGGTAGTTGGGGCGAACCTGATTCTGCTGCAGCTGGAGCGACTGTTGATCCTGAAAACACAATGGTTACCCGTTAGATATGAACTTGCAAGCTTTTTATACACAGAATAAAGATATGTACACGAATATGGTAATCATAGCTAGAGAAATGTTTGAGCGTAGTTTAACAAAAGGTACATGTTGCAGGAAGGAGATAAATAGGTGTAGGTATTAGCTTCGACCTTGAATCAGAATATGATTATGCTATTGTATATTTACACGATTCGCATCAGACTAGAATATACTATTTGTTTTTACTGCAACAGACGAAACAAGTTAAGTTTAGCAAGTTGGATACAACAGATATTGCTATGTAAGTTAAGGTTTTGTGGACAGCATATTATTGAGTCTATGTTCTCATTGACACACAAGTGGAACAACATGTTGTAGGGATATAAATCTAAATGAAACATTCGATATATTTATGATACTCATCTAGACATAAAAATTGATCATAAATTGTATGTATTCGATATTCATTGATCGAACGACGATTTTAAATGAATTGTTTGTGTAAAGACCTAACAAAGAACCAAACAATACTCTATGATTTATTGTTGTTGTTTTTTACCGACGACGCAAAGAGCTTATTATATTCGTTTGGGGACGAGGCTGTTTGTTTGTCTGTTATATTAAAGGTTCTTAGGTAAGTTTTATCGCCACTAGTCACTGACTAGTCACTGAGATTAGAGTGTTAAACTCCGTGATTAATGTCATTTTTTGACATTAATCACAGAGGGCGCTGCAATACGTGATTGAATATTACACGGTAGGGGTTATCAATTTTTGTAATTTATTTCTTTTACTCCTTAGCATATTGCAAAAGTTTGACGGCAATAAATATACTTTTACTAAAAGAAATGCAAAGAATTTAGGACATCAGACGTCTGGCTAGGTGGTGCATTGCGGCTTGGAAGGCGCCAGTTCTGATCGATCTGATACTCGTTTAGTAAAATTGCATGTCAGTAACAATCTTCAAATTAGACACTTGTAGCTACTCACAAATATTTTAATGGAATTTGTTGTTGATAAATTTAAGAAAGCAGATACTTTTCTAGTTGTCAACCAATGTATAAACTCAAATTATTAGTTTAAAAACTTTTTAAAAACAAGCTTTCTCATATTCTTCTCGGCAAACCCTTTCATTTGATACCCATATAATGGGGGTGCATACTTTATTATTGGTCCGCCATATTTGATTTACAATGATGCCACTCAAGTATGCATTGTCATCCAAAACAAAAGTGTATGCTAAATTTTAGACGATCGGTTGGGGTTAACTGGTTTAAAATTCAGTTGAAGGATTTGACCCATACCTACTAACTAACAAGGCAAGTCTCGTTTCGCATACATGTTTAATTATTCGAAACCCTATGGTTTTTCAAGATAAATATTACATAAGATTAGGCCTACTTTTTTAGTTTTTTTTACTATATTTCTCTTTTATGCCTTCTCGCCCTGCGTGTATTTTCATTAGGACAGTTAAGTAAAAGTCAACATCTATCGTTCTAAGATAAGATAGGCACGAACCTTATTGATTTATATCGCCATTCAGAAGGTCTTGTTGATAAATTATTTTTTAGTACTTCTGGCTTCTGACAGTTTGATCACAAAATCTACTCGACCACTTTTCATAAAAGCGAACGGTAAAACAGCCATGATCTTTTTCATACATATAAACGCTCTACCATATGTTGAATGGTGCTAAAAGGTATATCAAAGGTTTACGAGAATATGAAAAATTTAGTACCTTTGGATAGTGCTAACATAGATGTATTGTGTACATTTGTTTCCATTAATGCAGACATACTTACGAGTTATGACCTAAACATAATGGAAACATGGCACACACACATAATGTGGGTAGATATAACAAGTAATCAAAGAGGATCTACTATATTCTCCCTTTTTCTCCAGTCTTTTTCCCATTTAGTTAATAGTCGACCCTCCTTCCTCGATCTTCATGCATCATTCTGTGCACTCTTGCGCTCAGAATGATGCATGAGCAACGAGCTCAGGTCTACCATCGTTTACTTGTCTTTTTTTTTGGACTTTTTTAGTCATAATGATCTTCGTCATTACGAAAGCTATATGCGGTTCTTTCGTATATATATAATAGGTTTCTAATTTTGAGCAGTAGAGCCTCTTCTGTGTTACTTCTATATTCATTCTAGCTAAAGATATATTTTTAATGAACACTGGTGTTGCACGCTGTTGACCATGCCAGTTCGAAAAAGTTTAGAATTTAAAAACTATTTTTTTATGCTCACGATGGTAATACTCAGATCTATACATGAAGAATCCACGAGGTTCCATGTTAGAGAGTTGCCAGGGGCAATCCAAACATTAATTTGGTACATGCCCACGTTTTGTAGTTCTAATTCATTGGTTTAGAAACTTTAGCCCCTAGACTAGAACTTTGTTCTTCGAAATCAGAGCTTGTCAATGGTACCTAAGGGAATTCAATAAACACCGAGCCAACACAAACCAAGATAGATCGTCCCTCAATAGTTTGAAGCGTGTCTGTTTCATACAGGACACGAAACGCGAGCAAAATACATTATATTTATTGATTTCGTTGTAGCTAAAGGTCGCATTCATGATTTTTGAAATCAGAAGTAACGGGGATTGAAATGATCTTCTTAGGAGTGTCAGGCATGGAATCACATCATATCTTATGAAAATGTGATCTGGATACTTCGAGAAACAAGCTACTTTTGGCGGGTCGTTATCGAAGATTACTTTTATATCCCTGCGTTCAATTTCGAAAATACTGCAAAGCCCTTATAATTGACACATCCTGTGTAACAAAATACTAACGATGGCAATGTTATCGTTCCCCCGGGAATCGTTTAACTTGTCGAAATTCAGGGGTTTCCGTTAATGCCCGAATTAGACATTGTTTATTTTTTAATGGCCATTAGCCAAGTTTTAACATTGAACATGTTATTAAACCCAGAAGTACTGTAAAAAATAATTGGAACCACTTACTAGATACTCAAGTACCTCTGATTCAGTCATCTTTAGAATTTTTATGTTGAAGACATGGTTGATTAAAATAGTTTCCAATAAAAATTAAAAGATTCTAAAGGATTTTTAAGGTGGTACAAACATATTTTAAAACGCGTTTTGCGCATCACGATCGCTCAAAGCAGCGAAAGATGCCTATTTCTTTGAAAACAAGCAGTGCTTTTGCTTTGAAATAATGATTGTCTTTATGATAAAAAGTAGCCTATACACGCTAACATATTTTTTTTTGATTTTATGAACGTGTAAGACAGAGATTACTATATTAATAATTTGTCACATAAATTATACATGAACAACGGACCGAAGTCAACAAGTAGAGGTATCGAGTCCCATCGGAACAGCATCTAAAAGTTTTTTCATCTCGCTGACACAACTTTCAGTGTTTCTTCAAAGGACAAAAAGTTCGTTCTACAATTTAATTACATTGTTCGAACATGCTCAAGCAACTAATCAAGTTTCAAGTGAAGTTTATAAAGTTACTGCTGAAGTCGTTAAGGCTAGTCCCAGAAATACACGAGCAGATACCGACCCAGCAGTGGATGGAGTCTGGTTGAAAATGACAAAGCTACTGATGATATGACCGTTACTTGGGAGTATGCTTTATTAATATAACATTTCTTGATATCTATGAATGCATAATATCTTTATCCAAATATTATTAATTTTATGCACCATCACAAGAAAACGTTAAAACTCTTGAGATATATTTTCGTGATTTCATGCGGATTCAACATTTTCTCTTGCGGATCTTCAATCAACCCTAAGCCAACCTATTCACGAGGAATAGTATAGGGCTCTTGCCCTCGATATATTTTAAGCCTGAAGCTCTGCAATAAGTAAAATGAGATTCCCTTTGTAAGCCGTCCCTTGCGATAAGGACTTCCGAAGATAGCTTGGGATGCCGCTGGCAACTGAAGTAGTGACGTCGGCATTCCAATGTTTTCTTTGTTTTAGCCATTCGCCAAGTGGTTTTTTAGATAGGTACGTAATTTTTTCGAGATATTTAGCTCTGCAAATATCTTGTTTGAAATAAATATGTCATCACCCTGAACTCAACTGGGTAGGAAACTACGAACGTACTTTGTGTAGGACTAATTCAAATTAATTTTGCGCACATCTGCATTTTTTTTACATTATATAAATAAGTACTGAAAGCTGTTGAAACTTTAACATTATTTATTTGTGCTTGGACGCAAGTTTCAATAAAGACGGCATAAAATATGCCCTCGTTTTAAAAACGGCCTCAGTAGTTAATGGATGTTGACTTTGCGACTAACCTCCATAAGCTGGATACGATCAGTTCCAAGAGTAAGCACAAGGTCTGGGTCCTATCTAGTTCACGTATATAAACATTGAATCTATATCAGCCTTAACTAGCTGCACGAGTTCGTGTACATTTACGTTAGTCATTCTCTTCCTGATTCTCTTGCTCTCAGCAATCTCAATATCCTGCTATGCTTATTGAGTTGCAATTAAAACAAGGATAAAAAAACATACAACAAATAGTTACATTTTCCTCAGTCTACAGACAGTGCAGTTTACATCTTCCTGCAGGAACAAGAGTTGCTATGCAGACATTTGGATAAGTCAAGAATCGATTGTAGATAAAATATGCGTTGCAATTGCGTCTGGCCGGGCTGCTATTACGGGAATATATCATAAGAAACGATACAATATTTATTTACAGTCTGCTGCTAATAGATTCTGATTCCATAAATATTACTATCATACATACGATTCCAGATGTGTTTTAAATAAACACATCTGGAATCTTTAACTGCTGTTTTTTGATTTTTGTAATATTTTAATTCGATTATTTTATTGATGTTTAAGACTAGAATTTTTGGTAATTTCCTTAATTGCTTAATTTTTTCCGTGCATAAGGTAAAACTTCATTGTTAACAGTCATTACAATAATAACGAATTTGTCGAAGCTAATACCAAGGAAGAACATGGAAGAGGAAAAGGGAAGAAAAACAATCGTGTACCTTTTGACAGTTCTCATTCTCTTTTATATTAAATCTCTGTCAAATATTTATTTCTCTCCAGAAAAATAAATAGCCCATATAACACTTCTCTAGTACACATCATCCATACACTATAAATAGATTAAAATAACATTCAACGGTGATAAATCTACTCTTCTACGTGTTTTAAAATTTAATTAATAAATCGAAAAGTGCCAAGCACTTAATTCATTTTCGAGTATCTTTTAATATTCCAATATATTATAACATCTATTGATAATACACTTAAGTGGCGTCAAAATTCAACGAAATCTGATAGAATAATAGATATTGATCTAAGTTCTTCTATGATTTGGCAGTGACATCTGTGCCTTTTATACTAGTACCTAGGTACTACAGCTTCTGCTAGGTACTTAGGAAGCCACTGTTCAATCGGTTAATAATTTTAGTTTCTTGATCGTAGGCTCCAATATCTATAACGGTACATTTATTTGTAGAACAACTATCGCATAGAACACTAATTGTAATTCGATATAACAAAACATATATTAAAACAACTAACGAATAAATAACGACTGCCCCATTACAAGACACAAAGAATGAACTAATATGACACAGACAATAGTTAAATCAATGAACATAAGACTGATTGCGGCGCTTCCCTCGCTAGAAGCGAGCGGTACATTCGCACCTAGGAACGATTCATCACTTCACTATCACGATATGCGCACGTTAAACTAAAGCACTAAAATCAACGTCCATCGATCGTTTCGTGAATTTGACACCGACATAACATGAAACGTGTAAGTCCCATCTACACGGCGTAACGACTATTATGGTGAACGCCCTCCAGCGAAAGTACGAGATCGCAAGTGAGATTTACTACCCGGCCTTAGTTCTCGGAACTGAATTCATTGTCGATGACTTTCAGTCTGATACCGGTATAGATTATCACTAGTAGTGATTCGTAGCGCGCGACTCGCGAGGTTGAACACTGGATGCGCTATATCACAGTTTATTTTGAAAGCTCAGGCCTCATGCCTTTACTTTTCGCGGCCGGCACTGCACCATGCAGATATAGCCGGCATCCACGTCACAGCCGCTCACCAGAAGGTTCATGAGGACGCTCGAGGACTGTGTGCTGGTAGGCTTCTGTTGCACGGGAGATGGACTGCGTTTTATGCGTTTCGCGCATGGCTCCTGTTCTTGTTTTAGAACTCTTTTGCAACCGATGTCCCACGATGAAAGTGTTCTACTTGGTATGAGACCTAAAAATAATAATAAACATTAGTATGGATCCTACTTAGATATACATTTCATGATAACAATTGTGTATGAGTGTACCTTGATCTGAGTATAAGTTGGTTATGAGATCCAATGGCGTAGGGCCAGTGGTAGTAGCCGTGAGCAGACGTTGCAGCGCAGGTGCCGGCGAAGAAGTCACAGTCACCGGTTCCGGGGGCTGAGGCCGCGCCATGCTGACGCTGTCCGGCAGAGCCCCCCACATGACGGCCGGCTCCAGAACTGGAAGCTCATCGCTCGTCGGTATGAATGGAGAGTTTCCATCATCAATATCATTGTCAGACCTTGTATTATCGAAGGCATCCAACGATAATTCTGTTAACAGTGAAGACTGTTCGCAAGACGAATCATTTTCCTGAAAAATAACAAGTATTAATAATGGATTCTTAATGAAAATCAATTAAAAATTCTAAGATGTTTCAGTAGATTAATTTTACCTGATGGTCCGGCGATGATAGCAATAAGGAATCTGGAGACATGGAGTCCACAGGGGATCCATTAGCCAAGTCATCGCCCAAGAAGGAGGGAAGGCTGCAATAGTTATCGCTCAGAAAATCATTGAACATTTCATCGAAAGGACTGTTTTCGAGAGGGATACAAGTGTCACCGGCCGAGGGTGCCAAATGATCCAGGATTTCCGGCTCATCTTTAAGCACTGAAACAAAATAGTTATTTAATAATCTGTGTAGTGGCACAAAATATCTATCAAGCAATATTTAATAGACAAGCGTAGATAGTTAAGATGCCACTTACTTGTATGGCCCTCGTCTTGTAAGGGCATGAAGAATCCTTTATTCATATTTTGATTTAGCGGTGCGAATATGAGCTCAGTGACTGGTATTGGCCGCTCTTCTTCGGGAGTTATTATGGCGACTATAGCACCGTTTCCTGGTGGTTCAGCTGGAAGGGGCTCTGTGAGTGGCGTAGAAGCCAGTGCAATCGAGGCCACAGATGGCTTCAGATCCGCATGCAGCACTTGGTGTGCGGCGAACACATCATCTTTGCACTCGATACCGCTGTGAACAAAGTAACTCGGTAATGTTGAGGCCTGTTAGTCAGGCATAAGTGATGGTCTTTTACCTATACTAGTGCCCCGATTAAGTTTGTTATAAGTACAGCAATTTAATCTCAATACGGTAGTTAGAACACAATATTAGTGCTAGAGTATATCTATGAAGATACACAATGGCGAGTAATCACTCAACAATATTCAAGGCTAGAATTCTGATGGGGATGACGCAAGGCATACACGCCTAGATAGCAAAGCTAACACCAAGTCTGGACTGAAACACAATATTGAGCCAGCTTTTAGAACATGCCGATTCAATAAGGAAAATACAGGTGAGAAGTGCAATCATGTAATGACTCGCACGAAGTATAACTTCATATGAGTACTCACACCTAGCATTCGACGATAAGATTCCATTGTCAAGAACTAAAACTTACATTAGTAAGTAGGTATACGATGGCTATACGAACTCGATTACAGAAGCACTTATCATCAATACTGCAGAAATGTACTCATTTAAAGAGTTAAAACAGGAAAATGAAATCTATTTTTAGCACAAAACAGCCGTAGGTAGTATTTACGAATTGCGATCAACATAAAAAGTTTAGAATTTTTTACCACGACCGCGTGGCTCGAAAGTTGGGGTTTATCTGACCATGGTAAGGAGTCTGGTGTGATACCTCTGATAATGAAATTATATTATATAAATCTATATCTATAATTACTGCGGCGCTATACAAAATATGGATTAATTTATTAATTAATCCATATTTTCCATATCATCTCGTTTGTGATAACCTAAGGATTGGCCTTCAATGCCCACTTGCGTCAATCGATATCAAAATACATAATGGTATTGCTTACAGAGATAATGTAAATATTGTTTACAACGTAGTTCAAGTTTTCATTAACCCCAAGATTAGATTCAGTGCCCATCCCACTGCCTATTGTCTAATCAACGGAAAAATACACGTAGCCTGATATGCACAAGATTATATTTGGCACAAGTCAGAACTCAGCATTAAGCCAACTATTACTAACAATAAAATCTACCAATCAAGTTATCTGATCATAATCAAATTAGATTTTTGATATTAATAAATAGCGTGTCGAAATCAGACTTAAAACATAGCTAGCCATAAACAAATCATAAATCTTAGAAAGGGAGTACAATTTAGGTAGGTGCATTTACGCGCTACTTGAAAGTGAATCTGTTGGAGCAGGACGAAATAACGTGACCTAGGCTGGGTAGAGAGAGAAGTGCTGAATATAGTAAGGACGGCCTTGCAGTCGACCTTGACGGATTCACCCCCTTCGATGAGCCTCCCCATGTTTTCTCTAGACGGGCCATTCACTAGGAGCAGGTTTGCGCGCGCATAGCAGACACGCGGTGAGTTCCGTATCGATTGCATGACGAAGAATTCGGGGGACAAACGAAAGTACATCATTTTTGAGTGACTGCGTTGTAAAAAATAGATATTGATCAGAATTTAATGAGATTAATGAGCCGAGCACCTCTGTCATTTTCCGCGAATTTCAGATCGTTACTATTTATCTTTCCACAAATTGTGATCGGAATAGGAATGATAGGATTTTATGTTTGAGAGGTAATTGCGTAAGAGGCAGAGGCGTTGTGTAACGTGAAAATATCTGGATGGGACAGCTGTTTAGTGCCGGCTACGACCTTGGCCGTGATACCGTTGCCGGCGTAAATCAACAATTACTTCTATACCACGGTCGAGGTTAAATCGTGACACAAACATTCAATGGATCAAATATACTGTTAGCCAAATTATATGTATGTCACTACTTGTACTAATATGTATGATAATGGAAAGATTACACGCGTAACGCAATATACTTTACGTAATACCAATGTAAAGTATGAATAATGTTTTTCATTTTTTAATTTTGGCAGCAATTTTGTTTCCTATTTCCCTGGTACAAAGTTCTGTTGTAGAAATTGGAATACTAAGTGTTCATTAAAAACTATCAGAAATCAGCGGAAGAAAATTGTCTCTATCAAAAATGACTTGAAACGAAGTCGCGGTGCAGCATGTATCATGTAGCATGTGTATTTATTTAACACAAGATGTACACTTGTATATTAATGTGCTGATAAAGTTCTCACATTTTGTAAACTAAGATAAGATACCTTTGTATGAAAAAAGACTGTTTGATTTCATCAAGCAATATTTTAGACCGATAGTCACCAAGTTGAATTTAAAGCCAAGCAAAGACAGAAAATTCAGAATTATAACGAAACACATCATTATTTTGCTTGCAGTTTATAATTTAGGCAGATAATAAATCTATAGGTATTAAACCCAACCTACTTACCGGCACCGGCGAATGCCGATGCGATAAATGTTTGAAGGACGATCTTGATATAACAAGATAAGATACCTAGTTATGTCGTAAAGACGATATAAATTAAATAAGAATCAAGAAAATAACTTCGTAACATCGTACAAACCTAAACATAAAGTAATTCGAATCGTACCTAAACGCAAGAAAGAAAGAAAGTAGTCAGAAGATACTTTTGAGGATATTAAAATTAAAAGTATTGTTATCACAGAACAAGACCCAATATTATCACAAACATAATGTTTATTCAACAAACCAAACGTGATTCTAAGAGCGTCCAACGAATGCGCAAGTCACAGACACACAATGCTTTATTTGACTACGGTCAATGGACATTTTATAAGCAGTCATATTTATGGAAAATAATATGAACGAAGATAAAACTTAAATCATATCAATTTCCAATAGGAATGAAGACAAACTGAGACAGAACTCAAAGAATGAAGCGGTCATTCGTGTATGAAAGACTCTTCTTCATCTTTATGATTCAGTCTACAATTATTCAGCTCGATTTATGACGAAATAGTCAACGCATTACCGATCAAGTTCGAAGGCAAGGATTCGAATCCTGTTGAATCAGAAGTTTTGAAGTCTACACGGTCTTCATCAAATAGAAACCAAACGGCCAGCTGAATTAATTAAGGAAATGGTGTATGAACCGTAGCTAGTCACTTATATATAGGTATTTGAGAACTGACAGGAAAACAATAAAATCCAAAGACGAATCAACCATAACTGATGCAGTCTTGCGTATCTATTAGTGACACTTTTAAAGCAATAAAGAATAATTGGTAATAATGGATGAGGATCGATTGTTAGATCAATAATGTCTGGCAAGTAGCGTGCGCGGGAGTCAAGGCCGCCGGTGTATGGCGCGGTTATGTAACCAATAGCTGGTTAGCTAGCCAGTGGGGGGCGAGGACCGCTATTTTAGTCGCGCACAAGACACGCCGGACAACTCACGAACTCACTATCATTGCACTTATGATACACTTGCAAACATTCGGCCAGGAATCGAAATGTAAACGTAAAGAACATTTGGCATCACATCCGAGTAACCAATCTATAAATAAAGAAGAACGTAACAATCTTATTTGTCAACAAATCACGTGAGACATTTAGGTTTGAGAAAAAATCTCCTGTAAAAAATGGAGGTAGAATACAATTACGTAGTTACACAGACAAAAACAACGACCACTTGGAAAAGCACCGGTTGGTTATATCATATCACTTACGTTATTTTTTACTATTACATTTTTAAAATAAACACGCGATAAAGGCACTTGTATGAGCACGATCACTATGAAATGCACTAAACCTTCACTGCACCGTTCCTTACCATGATGCGTGTAAATTCCTTGTTGTTGTTAAACAAACTTTGGGCGTTCAGTGAAACGCCGGCAAGTTTGGTAGTATGAACAGCTGATCGAGATCGCGAGTGGTCGAGCTTTGCCGAGTACGGGGTGGTGGGTGACCGCCAGGGAGTGCTTGCGACGACGTCTGTAGCGCGAATGAAGCTATCGCGGCGGCGCACTCGTGACGCGAGACGGCCTACCTAAACAAATTACATTGCGCGACATAACCAAACGACAATATAAAAAAAAAACCAGATAGCGCATTCGTCAGCCACGCGGAACGATAGCCGAGTTCACGATTATCACGATGCATCCATCGTTGGTCGCCGATCACGGCCAGGCTACTGAGATATCAGTGGTGATCGAGTGATGTCCGCATGAAACCGGAGTTTTACGAATTGCGATACACGTTTTACAACCCATTCATACAACCTACTAAGGAAGGTGGTATAAGGTTTGTATAATTTATAGAAAGCAGTTTATAGTAACTCCACGTTTTGTGTATTTGAGTACGTGGACATACAACGTAATTACAATCGTTTTTAAAGCAGGTCAGGTAAAATATTCATCGTGACGCCAGGTGAGAAAAAGTTATTTTAACGACATCTGTTTCTAAAAAGGTTCACAAACTGCGTGAAGGTCATGGAACAGTGGATCAAATTACTAAAACATATTTTTTTTTAAATTGTGTAATATTGGTACTGTTAACAAAATGTATAAATGTTTCGTAATTTGAGTATCTGCGAGTATGTTTCATCTAAGTACTGCTACACCGCGAAATCTATTCAATAAAACAACACATACGTCTTTCAATTCAAATCTCTAGCGACAGTTTTTTTCCTTTCTAATAATAACATTAATTAATACATTTCCTAACATTTCCTCCGATACTTGCAAACCGATAAACAACGTGGGTTGTGTAAGGATATCAGATTGAACATAGTTATTATTATAAAAGCATTGGAGACGAGATATTTTAACGATCCTCCAGAACTTTTAGTGAAGGGATAAAAATCGTCAGGAGGCGAAGATCAAAGGAAATAAATAAATCAGGTTAGGTTAGGTGCCAACCTATCAACTGCCCCCGGGACGTGCGAAGGGCGTTATGCGAGAGGGGCACCGGTGCGTTCCTTTGGAGATCCCGGAGCCCCTTGACATGCATCGAGGCCGGCCACCGGGGGGTTTTAGTGAGTCCACGAGTCCGTGAACCTCACATAACCCTATCACACCCTCAATGTGGTAGGGTATCTGATAGCAGATTTCCCCGTCGTCACAAAAAAAAGGTGCTAATCTATCACCAGAAAGCATCAGTAACATGACGAAGGCAAAGAATAATCAAAAAAATCTCTACGTGTATACCTAACACATAGTCTATTTTGTACATAGATACCAAATGACTAGATACAATGAACGACGCATAGACTAGATGAAGAAGGAAGAAGCTACGCTCGGAGTTTATCACCACGTGAAAAAGTGAGGATATCTGTAGAAAAACTAAAGTTATCGACATAGATCTTAGAATAAGCAAGAATTGGGCAGGTCATAATGCACGTAGAACCCACAATAGGTTGTGATGAAAAACAAAACACGAATGTCGACCAAGAACCGGATGACGTAGTGTAGGAAGGCCTACCGATAGACCGATGACATCTTAAAAGCGGGTAGTCGTTTCATGGAAGTAGGTAGCCCGAGATCGTTCGTCAGGGCACATGGTTTTAGCTTTTAGCTATGTCCTGCAGTGGGATTCTACATGTTTTAATGATGCTCTGAGACTAGATGAAAAACAGATCCTAAAGAACACGAGAACATACCACAACAGATCTATCAATCACTAGGGCATATGAAGACACATGATACCCTCGCGTTGTTCCGCAATTTACCCGTGTAACTTTACACGGCTTACTAATGGCCTGTTCACTACTACAAACTGAGATAAGTAACTATGTACGGTAATGTAAGTTTATTTTGAGCAAAACCACACACAGCTATGTATAATTTATATAAGGATTATATGAAAATATAATGAGTAAGAGGATAGTACCTTACCAGTACACACTAATATTGTGTAATATTAGTGTGTACTGTCAGAAAATGTCCAAGCTCAGCTTAATGCTGCAGTGTAGCGCTTGTAAGAAACTTCATGTTTCATATTATTTTAATTCTGATGAGCCAATAAAGAGTAATCAAAGTTACATGTTATAATTGCTCTCTAGAGCTCCCTAACGATAAGACACCATTCATTCGAACCAGTGCTCTCACATAAAATATACACTTCTGATAATGTTACAGGTTACTATTTTGTTTATTTAAATTATTGTTTGATTAGCCTCGGATAAATTAAAGTTTTTTTTTAAATATCCTTCAAAGTCGAGAACCCGGTTTGCGCTATAGAAGGTTTGTTTAAGAAAGTTAAGTTTGTGTTCCAAATAACTTGCAACGTTCATGGATCTGACTATGAAAATATAAGTTTAAGGTTTATATAAGAACTTCGGTTTATAAGAAAATATAACTTACAAGGTCATTTAAGAGTAGTTCAAATATCTCCGCGGAATTCTTCACACAAAGAGGCCTGTATGATTTCCTTTGCACCTTTTTGCTCCCACTCTTAACACAGTAACCGAACATTAATGGATCCGGCACATATATCTCTATCGCCTATTTCATGTATGATTTACATCACCTCTGTTATAATTTGTGGAGCAAATAGCCGTAGAAAGAAACATTAATGCCAAACTCGCGAATGCGTTTCCAGATAATATTGTTCACGGAGCGTTGTAAGATCACTTTTTTATCATTTCACAATCCACTCTATGAAAGTATAGTAGAAATCGAAAAAATAAATGAAATCGAATCCTATAGGGACTGTGTTCTTAACGATATCTACAGTGGGACTGGGACAGGAATGAGCTGTTGTTGAGTATGCGCTCAAAATTATTGCACGGTTTTGGAAAGGATTTCTCATTTTCTGATGTAATTCTGGGAATATGATAGGACAAAAATTGGCTTTCATCAATCATAGTAGAGTCAAATAGATAAATGCAGATGGACAGAATGCATGCGTTTGAAAATTTTGAAGTATTAAAATTGGTAATCTTTGTATGATGAAACTAGTTGAAACTTTATAGTACCACAGAATAACTATGGTTGTACTATTCAATTAATGAACTCATGACGATGAGTTGAATTCCGGGTATTTCATAATAGTTGCTAAACATATACATAAACATTTTGTGGTTTAAATACTACACGGAAAACTTGACGAACTTATAAATAGTTTTGAGCTTCGTGAATTTCATCGACAATAGCTAACCTCTTTATTAACTCACACTATGGTAGGTCCGGGAGCTACGTGACGAAAGAACGTTTACAAGCCTCTACCATATTGATTTTAGTGGGTCTGTGTTTGGTCAGAACACAAGTGTTTTGTCCGTGTCAGACTTTTTTTCGTCTAGGTTTTTTTCGTTTGAAAGTTTTACGGTAGCTCTACGATTATGTTTGTGACACTGTGGATTGGATGGAAGCCCTTTATTAGTGCCGTAAACATTAGCGTTGTAGCACGGAGATAGAACTGAAACCGCTTCAATAAACAACTCGATTATCACTTCAATTATAACAGTTAGCAGGGACATATTCAGAGCACTATTATTTATTCTGTATCCAGTGTGCTAATTGGTCAGTCAGCTCCAGAAACATTGGCATGTGCATTCTGCGAGTTATTGTGCAATTAGGGCCGAAGCGTTGACCTGACCCACCCCCGGCACTTTCTGGCAGGCTACGTGACTCCAGTTGCACACACCTTACATCATCACCGTTATGAGATCGTCAGCTTCATGTGGAAAATTCTCTAATTATCTTGGTTTAATCGGGTTTGACAGCTTTTGTACGTCCGATACCAAATGTTTAAAATATGTCTAAAAATGTCCACCTTTAAAAACAATGCTAATGGAGAACATAAATATCACAGAAATCAAATAAGGTCAACTAAAAAGTGACCTAACTTAAGCAACCTAAATTTGGCCGCAGAACAAAGCTTATACCTATTTAGCATGTAAGCACGCACTGCTGGGTATAGGCTTGCTCCCTAATAATAAGCCTGTCTCTCCGGTCCATTCCGTGCTGCTTGCCACGTAGCCAACCAAAAAACGATGTACTCACACACACATTGAAACGGACATTTGAACAACATTAAACATTTGAAACGGACGGATGCACCAACATACTATTTTATCAAAAAGGGGCTCGTAGAATACGGAGAAGCAGCGATTATATTTTAAAATATAGATATCGACAGATACAACAATGATGCCAGCAATGCCGGAACGAACAACGATATGAGTGCATTCGTCTGGCTGTAATCGGTAGATACCTACACAATAAGAAAAGTAAAAAAAAATCGTAGTGAAAGATGTGAACAGATCACGTAAGAAGTGGAAGCGAAGCCTAAGATTGTCTCATTGATACATATGAATAAGTACAGAGCGAACATTATCAATATTTCAAACCGGACAGGCGGAGCTCAACAAATATGACTGATGAGTTCTACAAGCTTTTAAGACAGTGAAATTAAGTCCCCGAGTACCTAAATCATACAACAAAACTGTATCATAGACTCCTGATAAAGAACTTTTGTGGGCATATGAAAAATGAATGGTTCAAAACTCTATCACAGAGATAGCATCAGTCGCTTTGAGACGAGCGGCTAAATGAACGCAAACGAACTGAATTGTATGAATCAGTTCCAATAAAAATGTCGAAGACCTTATTATCGAAATAGAAGAAGTGAGGTTATTCGATTTATCATCAGGAATATAATGCGGTGACTAGAATCACTTCTAGTATTAAGAAGACGAAAGTAGACCAAAGGTTTTGGAAACTTTTAACGGGTATATAAGAGAGTATATTTTGAGAATAATACGAAAATAATACACGAGATAAAAAAATATTACGTTAGTTAGTTCAGGCTAAAACTCGTTTGATGATCGTCGTATGATGTATATTTATTCTGATAGAAATGCAAATAGAACGCTTTAATAACTCGCAAAAAACGTAACCGGTTTTGAGTAAATAACGAGTAAGCTTGAAATCGCGTGATGGTTAATGCAATGAAATAAGGTTTTCATGATAAGAAATAAGATGAATTAAATTGTGTACAAGAAATAGCAGCCGTGGTGGCAGAGTAAGGACACATCCTTGATCCTTAAATCGTGGGTTTTAAAATTTGGAGGGAAAGTACCATCAAAAACTCGTTAAATCTGTATGGCGACTGACGAATGAGGGTCTGTGAGTCCTCCTGTTGAAGTCGGACCAAAAAGACCTTAACATATTATTGTTTTTTTAATACTGGTGTATGCGAGTTATAACTCTATCATCATCTTCATCATCAACTACCTGTAGAAGTCCACTGCTGGACGTAGGCCACCCACAAACAATTCCATGACGAGCGATCTTGGCCTCCTCCACAGACTTATCCGATATTATCGGAAAGATATCATCGGTCCATCAGGTGGGGGGCTTTCCTATACTCCGACTCCCTTTTCGTGGTCGCAATTGGAGAATATTTCATCACCAGCGGTTCAAAGGCATCAGAAACTGTATTGAATAAAAGAGCAACGATCGTCGTCATAGCCAATGCAAATAAAAATAGTCTCAATAAAGATTAAACGATACCGATTTAAGGTCTCGGGTCACAATACCCATATTGACGTCACAGGCATTTGATCTACCGGCCCAATGGTTGCAATTTTCTCATGTATGATCCCACGACCATTACAATGTATCAATCTACGGCTCAAGCACAATAATAACAGAAACAACTATGTTCCTGAACTGCGCGTGACTTCGGTTGCGAATGTGAACTCCTATTAACCCTCGTGCAACTTTCAATGGTCCAAAAAATGCTTTTAACTATTTTCACTGCCGTTTAGTTCTTTTATAACCGGGTAGGTAAAAATAACTGTGGTAATATCTTCCCAATTTTCAATTTACATGTACAGAGCGAGTAGGCGAATGCAGAGAGCGTCCCAGAGGCAGTCTTCTATATTTTTCTTCTAGACTTCTCTCCTACGCATGCAACTTCCTTATTCCTAATATGATTCGATGTCAACCAGCACCCTGAGAAATTCGTTACAAATTCCTAAGAGCACAAGAAAGTTACATCAAAGCACTATGAATTCAAGTCTCGAGATCTAAGAGTCTAACTTATATCACGAGCTAGGTTCAACAAACGGGGCAACACCCACGCCACATTGAAACGAAAACTGTTCTAGGTGCTAGTACTTGCACTAGGAAGGTGAGGTGAATGACCGCGGGGGGGTTGCACTCGCCCAGAGCAGCATAAAACGACCGACGACCGCAGAATTCTCAGCACAACAGGGGATGGTACAAGGAAATCCTCGAATACAACATTTTCGACTCGGATTCGCTTTCTCTTTTTCAAGAAAGAGCAAGTAAGTAAATGCCAAAGAATATTATCATAAAGAAAATTGCAGAAGATTACCATGATGGAAATCCGAAAGATGTCATTTACTGGAGAAAAAAGGATTTGGTTGAATTTATATTTGGTTGGACAGGCAGCCAGACAGTGCAGAAGTGTGTGCAAGTACTGCTGAGGTGACAATATTTTAAAACCACATGGAATAAATGTTCTGCATATAATATGATCTAGCCCCAAAGTAAGCAGAGCTTGTGTTATGGGAACAACATGACTGATATACTACTTATATATATTTTTTTGTAAATACATACATATTATACATAGAAAACACTCAGACCCGTGACAAATATCTGCAGATCAGTACCGCAAATATAGCTAAAAAAGAATAAGGAAAAAACTTGCAGAACGGCAGGATACTGGTAAACATTAATCGCTCAAAGAGAGGCATAATAAAACAAGTATTGCTAAAAAAAACTGTGGATGAGGACGATATATATCTAGAAACTTCACAAAATTATGTCAGTCTAGCTCGTAATTAGCATACATTAGAACAATCAGTATTCATTAGTGTACTGAATAAATTTGAATTTGTTCCTTGCGGTACCCCGTAATAGCCCAGCTTTATGTCTTGAAGCGTTTCACGAGACTTTGCTTTGTATTTTTTTTGGTTAGAATCTAGACAACTGAATTATTTAAAGATTCGGCAGTTGATGTGTTTTAAAATATTACACAATTTTATACTTTTTTATTTTATATTCTTAAGACTATTTCTGGATATTAAGTCTGATAACAGTTATGCTTTAACAAAGGTACACCTCAGGTGCATTGGCGACCAAGACACGATTAAGTCTAATTATAGAAAAAGCGAGGCGTGTCGGTCCGTTTGTAATAGATACAGAACGTGCTGCTCTTACATTGACCCACATGTGGTGTGAAAATAAATTGCAGCGGAATGCAATTCACGGTTTTATCAGACACGAGTCCAGCTTTGATAGCGAGGTTTATATCGAATAAGATTGCATTTTTTAAGAATAACCTAAGAATAATGTTGGTGGTCTGGTAGACTATTTGATATAGTTATAGGGTATACGTTGGCAAACTTAGTAGATCACGTACTAAAGGATCAGTGACAGAAATATTAGCGAAAAGATCTGAATGAAATAAAACCAAGAGAGGAAATGGAGTATATTGTTAGTAAGTACGCAATACATGGGGTGCTTTGCATTTAAAATTAACATAGATAGAGTTTGAGCAAACGATATAAATAAATATGGATATAAATAAACACAGCCATTTTCACATCACAGTGTCCCTCAAAATGTCACAGCGGCCGTGCGGAATAATGAAAATGTCAAATGTTTGCAAATGGTTTAACCAACAATTCGAGAAAACGTTCCGGAAAAACGCCAGTTGCAGTATCGCGCGCGCTGAAATACTAATACATTTTTGTTTGTGGAACATGGAAAACGAAGTGAAAATTACAAAATTCTGAAAGCGGCGGTAGCCGAGAAAAAAGTTAGAGACAACTGATAACTTTTGACAATCCTGATTTGAAATTGCATGGTAGGTAAACAAAGAACATATCTAGCCTTGCATGCATTTCGTGACATTAATTTTACTTATGTTGTATGAGTGTGCGTAGAGCACGATTTATCCATTTATTTTCAATTAAATTTACATGAAGCAAGTGAATAAAATCTGACAGGGCAAGGAGGACAAGGAGGGCCGACCCCATAACAAATAGGACATAAGTCCAGGACAAAGAGAAGTTATTTTCTTTAAAGAAGTTCTAAATATTCAGCAACTATTATTTAACCACTAACTAAAGAGACATCTATTCCGTGCAAAACACAAAAAAACTACGAGCAGTGTTGTGGATTAACAATGTTTCAATAATTACATTTGCATATGGTATGAGCAAACGAAAATCATGGATGGAATGTTAAATTCAATATTTGCACACTGCTTGTTACCAACTGTTTTTATTTTTCTAGACAAGGAGATTTCCAAACAAAAATTGTTTTATCATGGATATTAGAAGTAAAAAGGTTTAATTCCATACACGCTAAGCTGTCATTTAATACGATGAATGTAATTCGTTTACAATTCAATACAAAAAGCATTGAATTCTAAATTATTAGCCGTTTGTGATCGGCTACGATTGTGAAGGCAGAGTTCCGTATTAAAATACTAAATTCTAAAAACGTAATGATATCCAGTCGCATAATTGGAATTATAGCTAGGAAGAAATGAGGACGAAAGACAGTTTATAATTGATGTTGATGACACGAGAAATAATTTGGTGATTAGCGATCTGGATTGCTCTTTATTAGCTAAGAATTTGATAGGCCACATAAAACTTGAATTCAAAAACTTAAACGGTCCAAAGCAAGTTTTTGAGCGGATTTATCTTCCGCTCTCATGCCCGAATCCATCTATTGCAC
Source organism: Perizoma affinitatum (assembly GCA_961405105.1). NCBI lineage: Eukaryota > Metazoa > Arthropoda > Insecta > Lepidoptera > Geometridae > Perizoma > Perizoma affinitatum. The sequence goes on along the minus strand of OY560205.1, from coordinate 7,319,643 downwards.
TGAGTATGTTTCTGCATGGAGTGACAGCGGCATAAATTCGAGAGTATGTACGCTCCTAAGGAAGATTAGATTTCCCAAAGTAGGAAGTAAAAATTGCTAGTGAGAAGGAAGATACAGCAGATGATGCCTGAGCTATTAACTATAGTAAGTTCAATATAGATTAGAACAACAGATAATAAGCTAAAATACACAACATAGCAACGGTTTCACCTTTGATAACCCGACAAGTTGATATGCTGCGATGCATAGTTTCTCAACAATTATCAATAGTAGGCAGATGAGATAAGGTACGAGATGCTCAGACCAGTAATGAAACGATATTGTACTTTAAGCAAATTTATAAAAGACTTAAACATGTATTTTATAAATTTTAAGCATGTGTGAAACATAGCCTCTGTGGCGCAGTGGGCGAAGGCCCGCCTGAGACGGAGAAGGTTGCGGGTTCGATTCCCGCCTCGGTACAAAACACCCAGATCCCGAGAGAAATATTTGCATATGTAATACAAATATTTGTCTCGGGATCTGGGTGTTTTCTACGTTATAATATGTATGTATTTACAAAAAAAAAAAGTATATAAGTAGTATATCAGTCATTTAGTTCCCATAACACAAGTTCTGCTTACTTTGGGGCTGGATGATGCTGTGTGAAAAATGTCCAGCATTATTTATTTATTTTATTTATTATTTATAGCCTACTTGTTATTTTAAACAAAACATACCACAGAAACGTCAATAATCAAAAGAAATAATCTTCCTCAAAATTAAACGTGCAATTGTGTTGTTATTGTTTACCTACTAAAAGTTTTTACTTAACTGTCCTTGGCTTATCCAAGTTTCGCTTCAACTAATCGTGAGAAAAAGTACACAATACAGGTAAATAAATTAACTACCAAATAGCAGGAACAGTTTTTTGTAATAAAGCCTTAAGAGCGTAGCATTGTAAGCAAAACATCATAGAAATCTTTTAAATAAACAGAAAGATGCTCGTGAAGCCACAATTTTAATTAGAGAAACTGGAAAATATAATACGACTTATAACAGATTTACAAGAGCCAATAATCAGTTACTTGATGTATTCATAAGTACGACATTAAAAATTAGTAATGTGAAAGCCCTCTAACTTTGTAAAGCCAATAAAATAAACGAAATAGTAAATTGTAGGGTTCAGAACGTCACGGAATACGCTAAATTATGAATAAATAATAAATTAATTGTAACGTCTCAGGACTGTATCTTTATAGATAGATAGATAGAAGATAGAAAATACTTTTTTGCATACCAAACAACACTTCGGCTTAGTTAAGTACTACACACTTTGACAAAGTTGTACAATGGGCGGTCGCTAAATAGCGATCTATACCAGACAACATTTTTTGATATCTGTAAACAGTTAAAATACGTGTTCCATCGCCTCTGTCATAGCAAATAAAAATTCAATAACGCCTTGCCTCTTATTCACTTGAGTAATCATATTTATTATGTCTCAAAAGGATGTTCCTAACGTCATAAAGGGTACACATTAGTTTTACAACAGATCAGCAAAAAGGCAAAAATATTAGCACACATGAAAGGGTCACCCATATAGCGTTGTGTGTTACACTTGATAAGACCCCAAAAGCTTAGCGTGACCCCAAACTGTTACAACAGGGCAAACAGAAACAGGGCACTGTACCCATAAAGCAGTACGATACAGAACACTTTCATCGGAAGCGAAATTCCCAGACGGCAACAGATAAACAACAGTGATGAGAGTGAAAATGTTTGAAAGACTATTGCAACTAACAATACAATAGTAGTAATACATCAAAGAACAATTTTTATACGACACCTACATAATCAAAAGAAGACCACGCTCACATGCACGCTTCAATGCAGACTCACAAATAGCATCATCCGTACAAACCTTAGCGGTTTTAGGTGCTATTATTATTGTTAAGATTTTTTTATTTCATAAAATAAATATTTAAAAAAAACACGATGAACGTTTTTTTTTTAGATTCGTGAGTATACTAAGTTATGGGTAGTCAGGGACGTTCAAATAATGCACATTCCCATTTATTTTTATTTTATTTATTTATTTATTGAAAACAACAAACATTATTATACATGTAGGTACAATCTTAAAAGTAGTTATCATAATATGTTCATATATTGTATAATCATGTGGACAACATTAGTACCCAAACTAGGATGCCCTGTGGTATGGCGTACTAATGCCCTCCGCCAGACAAAGTTGTCTGTATGTATATATAATTACTAAAGACTGTAGTACAATAATTATAACAAGAAAATAGTAAAATAAAGAAAAAAAGTACACTAAAATATAATTGAATATATTAGTTAGGTATTAATTGTATTAAATATTTTATTTTTATTATGCAAGGGCAGTAAGAATGGCTTCTGTAGAAGCATAATCCTGTTCAACAAGCCAGGCTTTTGCTGTGTGTTTAAGCTTATAGGATGTTAGTGCATAAATTTTAAGAATTTTGTCTATTTTTTTATAGATATAGGAGCTCATATAATAATTATGTCTTCTCGCGAATGTTGTGTTACATTTTATTAATTTAATGTTTTTTAATGATCTTGCTTCTGTAATATTTGTAGGCTCAAAGTGGAGTGTTTTATGAAATGCCAAAATAGTGTGAAGAATAAACAATTTGCGAACCGATAAGAGTTCACACTCCTTGTAAAGAGAGGAAGTTGGATATCGAAACTGCTTGAAGGTCATGACTTTAAGCACAGATCTTTGAGCTCGCTCAACCTTAATGAGGTGTTTTTTGCACGCTCCACCCCAGATAGGAACACAGTAGCTGAGTACAGACTGGCAGAGCGCAAAATATATAGATTTAAGCAAGGGAAAGTTGGCTACTGATCTTAGGTTTTTGAAGATCCAAATGAGTTTACGGACCCGGCTGGAGATCAGCTCAATTTGGGGCAGCCAGTTCAATTGAGAGTCCAATACTATGCCAAGATATTTTATTGAATTTACTTGTTCCAAGAGAAGGCAGCCACATGTGCCGTTGGAGGGGAGAGTGCACGTGTGAGCTTGGATTTTAAGAGAGGGTGTGTTATTTTTTAAGATGCTGAAGGTGATGAATTTAGTTTTGCCAAAATTAAGGGTTAGCAGATTTTTGCCTAACCAGCCGATTACATTGCGAAGGCCTTGTTCAGCGTACGTACGTACTAGATCCCAATTGTTTCCTTCAAAAATGAGTGCTGTGTCATCCGCGAAGGTAACAATTTTACCGTGCGAGGGTGAGTAAAGGCATAGTTCGTTTATGAAGATCAAGAAAAGAACTGGACCCAAGATGCTTCCTTGAGGGACTCCGTATGAGACAGGTTCATCATCACTTACTAGAGTATTGATTATAACTCGTTGCGTTCTATTAGTCAAATAACTTTTGAACAGATTTAGTGGAGCACCACGTATCCCCAGATTTTCGAGTTTAGTCAGGAGTAAAGGTATCGAGACAGTGTCGAACGCTTTAGCCATGTCTAAGAAAAGAGCAAGTACTTTTTTCTTTTTGTCAAGATTACTAACTATATACTGTGTTAAATTAGAGACCGCCATTTCAGTTGATTTATTCGCTCTAAACCCAAATTGCGATTCCGAAATTAAATGTTCGTTTTCTAAATATTTGACTAATCTTTTATTTAATAGTTTTTCAACAATTTTGGATAGCACTGGCAGTATGGAAATTGGCCTAAAGTTATTGACACTGTCACGGGGCCCGGATTTGTGAACAGGATGGATAATCGAACGCTTGAAAGCTTCAGGAAATATGCCTGAGGAAAAGCAAAGGTTTATAATGTGGGTCAGTGGAGGCGTTATGATATCATTTGCCAACTTTAAGAGACTTGACGAGATCCCGTCCCATCCGGTAGCATTACTGTTTTTTAGTCCGAGTATAGCGCGCTGAACTTCACTTTGATCCACATCCAATAGTACAAACGATCGGCAATGTGATTGAAGTTTGATATCACAGGGCATATTTCTGGTGGTTACGTTTACTGAAATTTCCTCCGCTAAAGTTTTACCAACACTCGCAAAGTAAGAGTTTATTTTGTTAATAGCTTTAAACGGGTCTGTTTCTGATTGTAGAAGCTCGACAGGCGGTGTTTTATCTTGAACAATATTGGCAATATTTTTTATTACTTTCCAAGTATGCTTTGTGTTTCCTGTTGCTTTTTCTAACTCCGAACGTTCGAAGGCCAATTTGAGTTTTTTAAGCAGACAATTACAGAAGTTGCGATATCTGCGGTAGCTTTTTACTAGAATTAGGTTATTGGGATATTTTCTTACCTTTAGGTGCATATTATCCCTATGGCGGATGCATCTTAATAAACCTGGTGTTATCCAAGGTTTGGCTATGCGCTTGTTACATGGAATTGGTCTGTGAATGGTACCCGAATGTAGGGCATTTGTCAAGACATCTACGAGTGTGAAGGAAGCTTGGTTGGCATCGGTCATTTCCAAAATTTGTTTTAGTTTAAAATTGTCAATTAGTTGGTTTAGAACGATGTTGTAATCAATTTTTTTAATGTGTGATTGTCGTTGTTTAGTTTCAGCACTTAAGGAAAGACAGAGCAATACCGGTAGATGATCAGTGACGGCGCTTTGCACTACGAAAGAAAGAGCAGGATGTTTGGATTTCAAAAGGGCATGATCAAGGCATTTACCATCTCGGGTCGAAAATATATTAGTAGGCAGGAACCCATATTGCGCTGTTAAATTAAGATAATCAGGGCTCATCTTATCTAGGTTATTATCCATAATATCGATATTAATATCTCCGATGACAACTCCGTTTGGTGTGTCGGTTATTATTTTTAGGGAATTTTCAAGAGAGTTCATGAAACTATCAAAATTTCTGGATGGAGACCGGTATAGGGCTAGAATGGCCGTGTTATGAATATTGACAAGTAGACAAGTAGCTTCTTGGAAAGTAGGCTCAGTAACTACACATGGGAGGTCAGATCTAGCGTAAACCACGACTCCATCGTTTTGGTTAAAATAGGTGGTCGAGGAATATACATTATAGCCCGGCAGAGTAGGAAGAATTTTGTTTTTGTCTAACCAACATTCAGTCAAGATGATAATGTCACATTCTATGTTAAGGGACGTTAGCAAAACTACAAATGTGTCAAAGTTTTTGTAAATGCTTCTTACGTTCTGAGTAATAATTTTGAGGTATTGATTAGGTTTATTAATTTTGTTATAGCATTCCGAAGGGGAGCACTCAAATGGGCATGCGATTTTAAAACTATCTATTTCGTGATGGAGTAGGTTACTATCCATTGTTGGAACGAGAGGTGGGAACAGAGTTGTTTCTTCGGCATTTAGTCAATAATTGGTAGTACTTCAGTTTATCGGTAATATAAGCACCAATCAGCATCTCGGTGACCTGTAAACTATTAGGTTTTATCGATTTACTGTATGTGGTGTGTTGTGTGTGGATGTTTGTGGCAGCAGTAATATTATAGATGAGAAAACTGTAGATTATCCAACTGGTATAAGCTAAAATGTAAATAATCGTAGTGTAAAAAATAAAAATAAAAATAAAAATGTTTAAAAACAGCATGCAACTAGAGAACGAGGTATAAATTAAATTTAATAATTACTGTACTCTCTAGTACAGTAATTATTTTTGAATTTGTGACTGTGATTGATAGTCAGACTAAATTTTGGGGCTTCAGTGTCGTCAATTGCTCCTCACTTTTTACCGGCACAATCGGGGAGCCATCAGTCCTCCTCAAAAAGACCTTCCCATTGGAAGTCCAGCAGTATTTGAATTGGCCGGACCTCAGAAGCTCTCTCGCAAGGTAGTGCAGGCGGTTTGCTCGGCTAGTAAGGTGTTCTACAACAAAGACCGGAGAGCTGTGCCCTCGAAGACCTAGGTGAAAGGCATTCAGTTTGCTAGTCTTATTTGTGATGTTGTATTTTTTAATAGCTTTTATGAGGCTGTTCTTTTGTAAAGTTGTTGTAAGTTCAGCTATTATGGGCTTGTTCGAGTCAGTTTTTCCTGGCATCCTAAAGACGTCTTTTATATCAATGGTAGTTACATTGATACCAACTTTGCTGCTCATTTCAATGACGTAATTAGTGAGTACTTCTTTAGTCTCATTTGTAGTATTGGGGACATTCCTGATTTCTAGGGTTGAGCTTCTTGCATTTCGTTGAAGGTCCTCTAACTTTTCTTCTAGGTACTGAATTTGTGAATGTTTTTCTTTGACAGCCTGATCGAGCATGTCCACCTTTTGTGATATTTCATCGAACCTCTCGGTTAGGAAGTCCATAGATTTTTCAATATCCTTCGTATTTTGTTGAATGTTCGACAGCTTCGTTTCAATATTCTTAAACTTGTTGTCAATATCCTCTTGGAGGTTACCCAACATTTTGATGATACGCTCCTCCAGAAGCGTTAATTTTCCCTCGACAGAACATGCAGAGGACTGAGCACCGTTTGCGTTGTCAATTCTACGTTTCTTTCTTCCGACAGCCAGCGGCTCCTCGCTCGTTTCATTTTTCTTCTTATAAATATCCGAATCTGAGCCTGATTTTCCTGGCGAGTGAAACATTTTAGTTTTTTCTATCGCAAGTCGAACACTATCGAGGCTCCTTAAGCTTTTTCTAGGCAAAAGCAAACGGTACAAACGCCTGACGAATAGTCAATGGCAAGGCTCTAGTTCCGGGCGGACGGGGGGGTATGTAGGCAGGCACCCGAATCGCATTCAGAAGTACCAGGCAGCTATGAGCGGTTATTACGCGGCGATAGGTTTATCTACACGCTTGTAGTGATGTAGCGTAGTGACCGTGTGTGCCTGTGTGAGTAGTTGCTTATTCACTCACGCGTGTCCCGGTGGGTCAGGTGACTCGATGCACTGTAGTACTATTATTTCTTCTGTGACACTGCAGCGGTACTAACGAACCTCTTGCTGTTTATGCGCTCCGAATATTTGAAGCGAATTTAATGAGTTGAAATTGAATTGAATTTTTTTTAAATAAACTAATGTGGAGCATGTAACACGTCAACTCGTTACCGAGGTCCAGGCGGAAGGGGTTGCAAGTAGGGGTTTGCAAGTAGGTCGTTTTCTACGTGACAGGTTGCAAGCTTATCGCCGCCGGCCTATTGGAACACCGATGGCACACGCCTTAAATCTTTTTATTCGAAGCCACGCCGCCTCCTTCCTAACAAAGTTTTCCTTCGCCGTTTTGAACACTGTCAATGAAAAGCGCTATCCAGACGACGACGAAACCAGATTGGGTCCAAAATGTTTACCGTAAACGTCAGAGATGATTGAAAGTGTCAACATAAAATATTCACAGCAGCTTTAAAAAGGGAAGCAGTAACTAGGGAACTCCATTAAACGTAATATCCACTTGGCGAAAATATGTTTCTTATTTTCGATGGGTGTTGAAGTTATTGCGGACTGAAATGTGGTCGTAAAAGTATAATGAAAATGTCAACGTCATTTATATCCAAACTTGGTGAACAAGCGAAGTATGACGGTAATAAAACAATGAGATTGGTACTTGGGTCAGTCGGAAGGATCTCTTGACGATTTTATGAACTCAATGAATATTCAGTCCATATCAACATATATATATATACATATCCACTTGTATGATTTCTTGAGGCTAGAAATACTACGCTGAATTGCTGAGTAACCTAAGTTGATGAAAAAGGTTTTTTAGGCAAAATATTTACTTTAAACTTTAGACGAAAATTCCAAAGGCTAATTCCACTGATGGACCGATGACATCTTAGTGAAAAGATGCTGATTACTGAGTGAAAAGGAAAAATGAATCCCATTTTAGCCTAAATCTATTTGTTGGTAACAAAACAGACATGTAGGTTTGACTAATTAAGTCTTTGATACATTACATCTGCATTTTTCAGATATACTGTATCAAATTTCTATTATTTAGATATCTGCAACACTCGGAGCATTTGTCGATGCGTTGCCTGGTCTAAAGGGTCTTTTTTTTAATGTCATGTTATAGTTTCCGCTAACACCTCAGAAGGCAGCTCATTCCACAGTTTACATGTAGGGGGAAGAAAGGATCTCGTAAAGCGGGTACGAGAGCCACCTATCAATCATGTGTGGATGATCCCTGTTTCAGTGTTGCGGGATGCGATGTTACAACCTCAATGCGGGAATAAGTTTACCTCGGAGCATTCACCATTGTACAGATGATAGAAAATGCTAAGTGCGCCAATGTCACTGCGCTGGCTCAGCGGCTCCAGCGTCACCAGCACGCTGGAGCCGAGCATTGTATTAAAAACACTGAGATGAAACATATTTTAATGCATGTTGCTACAGTATTAGTAAGTACCAGTTAGACAACCTGGCAGAGTTACAAGCCAACTGCCCCTGACATAGTGGCCAAATGAATTTGATATTACAACGTTCCACTACACCACAACACTTAGATATCAATCAATTAGATTCACCTCTCGGAACTTAACAATTCTACGTCAACATCTTTACGATTTGTATTGTTATTGCCCATTACAAAATGTCACCATCGTAAACACGCTTTAAAAATGTACGCTCATTCGATATCCGTGCAAAAAATCGTCCGGCTGACGCATCAAAGTGAATTCTTATTTCGTAAAACCTGAAAAAGTGGAGGCTCTACTGCGTAATTACGTTACCGAGATTTTTTCAACGTCAAAGGTGACCTGAATTACGGTATTGGATAAAAGGAACTCACAGGATGTACTTATAGGAAAACCTGCAATATGATATATCTAGAACTGGTTCACCTTTATTACAACCTAACCCTAACCATAGCAGATATTAGCTTCTTCAAGGTATTTTGCGACTTTCTCTAAAGAAAATATTTTCAAAGATCACGTCTTTGTTGACGTCTCCGTACAAATGCTACTAATCTCCATCGCCACCGCCTCTGCACCAAGTTTCCTATAAGCATGCTTAGCTTTTAAAAAGATTATACATAGTTACCTTGTAAGTAACAGATAGCGATCTCAAGAGAAACAACTTCTTATTAAAAATAAAAATACTTAAAAATAAGCCAAATATGTGGGGGTTAAAACTCTTGATTAGTACAAATAATGCTCTTATGCAAACCTTACGATGTAGGGAGATAGATCGAGAGATTATAAAAATACTTTATTATTCACCATAAAAAAAGCCCGCTCACGACTTTATTCCAAAAGATGGCCATCCTTAGATCCATACTAAGTACGCAAGTCTGTGAGGATACCACAGTGGTAGTCAGAAGCTAGTTTGATTATAAATTGATACAAAACCCATATTATGCATCCACGCATTCCACGTGACAGGTTGCAAGCTCAACGCCGCTTTGAGAATGCCATAAAATCTTAACATAGGTAGAAGTGCAGTAGACGGTGTTATCGCTCAGAAGCGATCTCTTTTCGATTATTTGTGGATAACTGAAGCTAAAGTAAATGAACGTTCAGTTCAAAGATTTACGAACGTAAATTGTTACACAACAATATTAATGAAAGTGCTTGTAGGGAGCGGCGTGGTTTATCAAGATAAGACACGCCGAAAGGTAGCTACGTATAACGTACGGGGCACTAATAGTCTATCGCTTGATTATGGCGGCAGACCAAATGAACTTACAAATATATCATAAAAGTAAATGGAAATGTATACTCACCTTAATCAACATTGACCATTGTCATTATTCATTTGTATAAAACTCCTGTAATGGTGCCACTGAAAAAGATGCTGCAAAAGACATTGTTACACGCCAAGTCATAGTCTTTTATTCTAGTCCTACCTTATAACGTAGTTTACGCAGACGACGCTTATAGGCTTCTGTTGCTTGTCGGTGATGACGGTAGCCTGAGTCTGAACCCAAGCATAGCCTCCGTTCTTCGCGAGGAAGCGGTACTGGCCAGTCTCGCATTGTCCTTTGGAGAACACTGCAAACAAGAACACGTTTTAGAGAACATTATCCTCGACATCGAGATGAATGTGGTACATTTATTCCATAAATTATATTATTTTCTCGATGATAGATCAGTTTAGCGATGTTGAAATTGAAATTATTTTGGTTTGGTATCATTTTAGGTTATTATTAGAACTATACCATGTACTTTACAATTCTCCTGCTGACGTTACGTTGACTGTTTAGAGGTTCTTCCTCATGAGCAACGTTCGCGACCACGCTCAAAGAATACAATATTAAAAATATGAAACCAACTAATACAGAACATCAAAACAATATTTTAAATTCGATTTACTTGTTAGTACCAATAGTTTTTAGTTTTTTATATGTCTCAGAGAACGTCACTATTTCTTCGCCCACAACAGAACATGCCACTGCCAAGAAATACGGAACTTTAGAGGCATGCAAATATCAAAAAGAAAATAGACGCAGTGATTGCCATAAAAAATAAATGTTTCAACGTATTGCCAAGTTGTTTCTGTGGCCTCTTATAACTCACAGTATCATAATTCAATTCTCGCGTTTAGTGACGAACTCAGCACGTGCAAAGGAAATTGATTACTTTTAGATTAGCTTTCTACTCTGTCATAATCGGACGAGGTGTTATCATAATTAGTAGATAATCGCATTGAATCAGAAGGTTATCGACTGGAGACTATCGTACGTTTTTTTAGATATTGCGCGGGCGAAAACTGTCTAGTTCTAACGAAGGTAATGAATTAGCCAAGGCATTCATCTTTATTGGGGCTTCTTGATAATTCAATTTGATCAATAATGAATTCATAAACATCGCAAGACGATCCATTTTAACCATCACTATATTTTTAGATTATTTAATACCATAAAAAAAAAATTTTTTTTACTATTAGTGACATAATTTTAGTACCTAATATTTTACTGGACACACCCATCTTTTTGCACGCCCAGGATGACTGGTAGAGAATACTTTACCATTAAGTCTTCCTAGCACAGCATTATTTATGCGGAATCATTAAATAAATATAATGAATGAATACAATATAATGAAAATACAACTTTGTACAAGTAGGTATATACAAAAAATACAGATGAAACAGCTAGCTATCTAAAGACCGTTGCAAACGATCTATAGATAGCTCAACTGATCCAGATCACTACCAGGCGGAAGCGTTCCCAAAATACTGGCCGCATTGCAATATAATGAAAATCCGTTATTAGATGTAATTTTGCCCGTCAAATCAAACATGAAACCCAAAATAAATCCATCTGAATCCATTAAACTTACAGATTTATTATAGCTTATTTATATGGTCAGGGGCAATTATGCACGCGACCATAAAATGGATTGAAAGAACGTGTATTCTTAATTTTTTAATACAACGAGATTAATTCGTGAGTCGGAATATTGTCACAGGAGCAATGTTTAGATTAAGATCTAAGAAAAAGGGTGCAGGTTAATTTAAGGATGATTCGAATCCTACATAAATTGTCCTTGAAGAACGTCAATAAACAAACATTAAAGTGCTCCATTTATAGGTTAACACAAACGTTATAAAAAAGTCAAAACATTGTTGCTATATACATAATTCTAGTGGTCAAGGTCAAAGATTTAATACACAATGAATGTGGCGCTTCTCGCAGGAAGCATGTGCTTACTGGAATGTTGGGATCAGATAAAGGTACGCTGATTACATTCTACGGATCGGAGAAGAACTATACGTATGATAACTTCTGAAATCGCTGCCTACCTGAATCATTGCTCATTGCTGGGAATTCGCAGACAGTCATAGTCCGCATAACTTTTATTTAATTATTATATAAAATATTAATAAGCACGAATAAAAAAAAACATAATAATTTTGCAACTGAATGTTAGTTAAAATATTTATATTTACGAGTTCTTCTGTGCGTTCTCTATTCTGTCATTGTACAATCACGCCGCACCTGACGATATAGTCGGGGCAGCCCTTAGATGTTTAGTTGACATAATCCTTTAATAAACGCTTGGGCACCATCCCAACGAAGTAGGATCGATAAACCCGGATATATAACACTATAATTCACAGGATATATCAGAAAATAAACATCGGTAGATGTTTCATATCAAATCCCAGAGAATAAAGAATATTAATAGCTACAATAAGGCGCGTGGGTAGTAAAAAGCCTCGAAACCTCGGTATTCGTTAATTCTCTGTTAAACTAAGCCGACGGTAATATATTTTAGTATAGGCCAACCTGTCGCTTTCGAATTGAAATATAAGGGATATTTGTTATCTAAGTTTAATGTATGCAAACATTAGATAGATTGGTAGTTCTCTTTCATAACAATAAATAGACAAACCTGTACTATAAATCAAATTGCGCCTGTTTTGAAGATAAAAACCATAGTTCCTCGAAGAGGGCTCCACCTATTTTATTTTATCTATCCAACAAACTCATAAAATATAAAATTAAATAACTGTTAGTAACAATGGCGTTGCCAATAGCATTATCCATATTAAAAATAATCAACACAATGTGCTGCTGGAATGTTGTGGAAATATATATTTGACAAAAGAAAACAATCGGTTTTACTAACAAATCGAAGAAAACTTTTCGGTCGGACACAACAAAATAATACTGTCTACTTGAGATAATACCTAACAACAACCGTTCAGGTAATCCATTTTATGCTCAAACTGACAAGGAGAGATAGACGGTACAAAAACAAATAAAAAAAATGATTAGCCGTATGCCGGCTCATTTACAATAACTGCTACACGTCTCTAGAATCATATCCCAACCATTTTCCGTGAAGCTTCTTCAGTTGAAGTGTTCAGGGCTAGAGTCTACAATCACTTCCTCGGTGAAGGCAAAGATTGACCAATTTGCCTTTTTTACTTTTAATATTTGAGCAATTTATTTGTGTATATATATATTATTTTCTTATATTTATGTATGTTATTTTATCCTTAGTATTTAAATATTAAAATCAATAATCTAGGTAAATCCTTTAATCCTTTCCGCGCACTACCGACACATCTTTTTCCACAATACACAAAGGTTATCTAGAAGAGAATGCTTTTTAGCATTAAGAAGGGTAACCAATTTTTGTTCAATAAATAATTTTCTATCTATCTATCTATCTATTAGTACCGCATAGATTCACCCGATTGAAATGTGCCGGATGGGGTGTGTTTTCGCAGTAAAGTGAAGAAGTCAAGTCAAAATCAATAACGTTTTTTCATACATCTGAGCTCTTATCCAGTATCGTTTGCAACGGCCGATTTGTTAATCAATTTCGTAAGTAAAGTTAAGTATAAATCGGTCCTTGATAATAGTACTATAATAGTTACAAAATATAGGCGATCATCGATATAAATAAGTTTACTAGGTGATAATTATGATCAAATTGCCGAGCGATTTAGTGATGTGACAAAAATATCGATAGAGCAGATAGATACATAAATAACACTATAAGAGCTGGCTCTTATCTGGGTCAACGCATTGCCATTCAGCGTGGCAATACGGCCAGTATTTTGGGAACGCTTTCGCCTGGTAGTGATCATCAGTTGAGCTATCTATAGATCGTTTGCAACGGTCTTTAGATAGCTAGCTGTTTCATATATATTTTGTATATACCTACTTGTACATAGTTGTATGAATAAATGTAATAAAACTATATTGTACCCCACATTATGTTGCTTACATATTCAAACGTTAAGTTGGTCTTCAAAATTCGAATAATAAGAACTGTGATTTATCGTAACAAAACAGACGTCAAAACAATCGTACATACGTAAAATAAAAAAAAAACTGTTATGTATTTTTGAACACAATAAAGTCGATACAAAAGCAACGACTTCAGTTACGATTCAATTTTGTATTTTGAATTTCTCTGGAAAAATGTACAAACGCAAGTCCAATTCTCCGCCATTTTTGTGAGTGGACAGGTTATAAAACAGTTTATATTATTAGGGTAGACATTTAATAAAAAAAAAACAGAAGTTCGAATATACACTGAAATGGAGGAGATGACGGAACAAGGAAGAGCAGTTAGCAGACGCAAGTCACGTGGCAGCTGCGCCAATTTTCGCGGGTTCGGTCAAATCCAAATTATTTGGAGGCCCGCCAAGGGTATGCTTCGTAACGTAAGAAAAGCAAACAGAGAAATCAATCCGACTCCGTACTTTGTTTTTCAGTAAGAACAATTGGCAAAATTTTTTGCACCTAGATCTTTATTTCTGACAGCGCTCGCGTCACCGATCGGTACTATATTGATTCGAAGTAAGGCTATTCAAACAGACATCGATGCCCGATGACAAAATACAAACGGAAAAGAATTAATCAGACATTGCACTCTGAAAGGAAATCGAATCAGTATCACCCTATACGTTAGATAACACTCAGCCCGATTCGATGGAACCAATATCCGAACCGAACTAAATAACTTTCGCGCAATTTCGCTAAGTGAAAACGTAAGTGTAATAACGTGTTCTGTTTTAGTACTGGAAAGCTTTCGGCTAATTGTGCTCACTTTTACTAAATTTGATGAACCATGGACAAGCCAGAGTTCGCACAAAATAGTTTTATTTTAAGAAAATACCAAGGTAGTTATAATCTTTTTGGATGTGGGTGGATGCGGGCTTACCTCCCACCATCTCTATTTATAGCTTGAAAACAAGATCTTTAGATTCACAAGAATATAACAAGTTTTGTTATATCCTGATATTACAGTCAAGATTTCGAACTATCCATTTCAGACATGTGACATCGAACTGCGATACGGGTACTATAATAGGTAAAGTTGTAAAACTATCTATTACGCAGACTCATCGGGACGCTGTTTCATCCTGGCTTAGAAAAGCTGAGGCTTTTACACCGCCAAGAGGTAAGTGTGTTCATGAGTTGACAATGGACAAGCAAAATCAGAACAACTCGGTATGCATTGTTAATCAAATACAGCGATCGGTCATTGAATGATGCCGTTAGTGCATGTAGGTAACCAGGTTTTGTAACTTGGATTTAGTTATGGTGAAATTGTCACAAATCACTTCAAGAAGGGTGACCTAATTATAAGCATTTCAGAAATCGCTGGGGAAGAAAGGTTTACGAATGGTGACCTCGAACCACACATGATGGACCGGTGACATCTTTAAGATTGCAGGAAACACGTGGATGGGGGTAGGCCAGGATCATTTGAGGTATTAGGAGGCATTGCAAGCCACGGGGACTATATAAGCATATAACTGAGGTTTTCAGATGATTTAGATGGCATGGTAATCTGCACGACCCTGATAGCTGAATCGATCCATGTTTTATGAGGGAAGGGAACCAGTGCTGTGAAGAAGCTCGTATCTACCTTGGTCTATACGGTCTAATCTACGATTGGTACGAATTACTTTGCGTAATTACAGACTGTAGGCACCAAACTTTTAGACCAAGTCGGCAATACCGATGACGAATCCGTCGTCGAAAGTCTACGACGTTGGCGAACAAATAATCTCAAGCACTCTTGGCCAGAATTGTGATAGTTAGTGGAGCCAAGCCTTGACCGAGTGGTGGACGAAGTTGGGCCGAGGAAAACCAGCCTGCTTAGCAACCCAAGACAACGGTTTTATCTACCGCCTCTCGGCCTTCTCAGACAACCAATATTTTGTCCCTCTTTTGTTTGACAGAATAGGCGACATAAATAGTTTAGTCTTTCGTAGACAAAACTTTGTCTTGGGTGCTCATTCTAAGCGAGCTGGTTGTCTGAATACCTTTACCCAACATTGATTCTGGTCTGAGATGGTGATGATAATTATGACATACTGTAGAAACACAAGTCAAATAATTTTGAAACTAACCATAAAGTTAATTTCATTATTGCTCTCTTAATCGCAACTAATTGTACAAAGGTTAAAATGCTACTGATACCGTTGATAGCCTGATCTAAGAACCACAAAATAAAAATATTTACAATTGGTATGTATGGAAATATATCTCAGCATGACCGCAGCGTGCCGCCTGCGTACTCTCTGTGTAAACCTTCCATAACCTATCAAGAGATAAAATAAGTATTTCACTCATTAATACAGTATGTACGATTACCTATTGGATACCAGTTAACGTAAACTTTAATTTTATTGATTTCACATAAGTATAATTTAAAATCGTATTTCACTTTTAGTAACAAAGTTTAAGTACTTAACGCTTTTTTTCACTCAAAAAAACATATTTATGCGCATTAACACGAGGTCAAATATGGTGAAGGAAAACATCGAGAGTAAGCCAGTATGTGTTAGTACCAAAAACTCGGAGGTTCATCAGTTAGTGCTCCAATATTGCAACCTTCCACATGGAATGCTAAATACTTGCAAAATGGGATAATATGCCAAATATAATGAATGGACGTGCCTCTTACTCACTCCCTCTATGGTATACACCCTTGAGCGTGTTTTGTTTTTACCATTGGTTATCAACTCCACGAAAATAAGGGACATGACTTGTTAGCTATGAAAACATTCCGAAGAAATCCAAATTAATTAACTTTCTGAAAGGGTTTGTTGAAAACGTAATAAAAAAGAAAAAAGTTCTTCGAAATATTAACTTCGAATCACTTAAAAGGAAGGAAGCCATGTATTCGGTCGATGACACAGAAACAGTACAAGACCAGAATGATGAAACCAAGCAGTTTAGGCACTTATAGAAGGGAAAGTAAAGTGGAATAAATAACAAATTAAACAAACTTCGCCAAGAAACACAACTTAGATTAGTACTCTCGTTAAATCTTTGAAATATTATAATGCGAATGACGATTACATAACCTATAAAACGGTTTTTACACTCGGGAAATGCTAATTATACGGACTCATGTTTACCACTGAAAGCGAGACAGGCAAATATGACAGATAGGAATAAATAGTTATGTCTGTCCCCCTGTTAATGATGAGGGGACAAATAGAACTTTTTTTCTCCCAACTGTCACCCTAGGGGGACAGAGCAGGGTGACAGATGGGAATATACCGATAAAACAGGCTTATATTATATACCACCGGTTGGTTAATTAAGTTTCAATCTAGGTCCTAATCGATGAGATCTAGCATTACTTAAGACAAGTCAGAAAAGTCAGCAACAAATAAAATGTATTACAACAGGATTACTATTCAACAGTATCAGGGCAGTAACTTAAGTCACCTTTACGACCTCTAGGAATCCTGAAAATTATTTAAAACTCAATTTTACGCTTCGTAGGAGGAGAACGCTCTCAGAATAAAGCATTAACAAATTAATTTCTGACCTGAATTGTGCATTTAGTGAAATTGATGGATTGTAATAGAGTTTTCCGTTCCATCATTGAAGGTTACCTGTAATGTTACCATTAAATGGTGATGGCAGAATAAACTTTTGGAATAAGATCACGTGATATTTAAATCCTCAATAAAATATGACGTACCTACTGATCTATAGAATGTCCCAAAACTTAACCTACTTTGACATTGATTATTGAACTACCTAACTACTTCATGATAATTATAAGTATTCTAATATTGCAAATTATTATAATTTTGACATTCTGTATGATTATTGTCATTTTTATATACCAGCCTTATTCACCATTGTAACAATTTAAATTTAATAATTAATTGTAAAAATAATACCTACCTCTGTAACGCCCTGTCAGGGTCGATGTACCTACCAACCTACTTGGACCTACATTAGACCTAAGCTTAACCATTGTATGTAGGACATTAAGCATGAATAAATGAAATTGAAATTGAACTGAATTATTTATAAAACCCAAGATTTTATAATATCCCAAAAATTCAAACTCGGAGAGCACCTTCAAGCTGGAAGTCGCGCGTTCGATTCCCGCCGAGCTAAAATTTTCAGGATATTATAAAATCCTGACATCCCTTCAAAAAGTGAGTTTTAACCAAATACCTATAAATTTTAAATGAAACTGTGCTTAAACGTGAACTTAGCAAATAACAAATATCATTCGTCAATAAGGGAACGATAAAATGGAATTAGATAAACAAGGCCCAAAAATATTAGGTTGGGGAAAAAGTCTTTTCGCATTATTGTATGTATGAACTTGTAATAAAATCTCTTTGGCTATACTATTTGTATCTGGCTGGTTTTGGTATCATTAAAAGTTTAAATTTTAAAGAAGATAATTCCAAATTCAAATTAGGAAAATGTGTGATTTTTATTTGTTTTTCGTACTGTCAAGATGAGTGAATCTAATGAAGAAATTCGATACATTTTAAAATTTTACTACAAAAAAGGTAAAAATGCAACGCAAGCCGCGAAAAAAATTTGCGATGTTTATGGACCTAGTGCAGTGTCTGTGAGAGTAGCACAAATTTGGTTTAAGCGTTTTCAATCCGGAAATTTTGATGTCAAAGATGCACGTCGCTCTGGTCGCCCTATTACGGATAAAATGGATGCCATTTTTGAAAAAGTGGAGCAAGATCGGCATATCAGTAGTTACGACGTAGCTGAAGAACTGGGAATTGACCACAAAACAGTTTTGGCGCATTTGAAAAAAACTGGGTACACAAAAAAGCTCGATATTTGGGTACCTCACGAGCTCACTGAAAGAAACCTAATGAACCGTGTTCTCATTTGTGATTCTTTATTACGACGTAATGAAACCGAACCATTTTTGAAGAAGCTGATAACTGGTGATGAAAAGTGGATCACGTACGACAAGAACGTGCGAAAAAGGTCGTGGTCAAAGGCCGGTCAGGCTTCACAGACTGTGGCGAAACCCGGGTTAACTCGCAACAAGGTGATGCTGTGTGTGTGGTGGGATTGGAAGGGCATTATTCATTATGAGCTGTTACCACCAGGCAGGACCATCGATTCTGAACTCTACTGCGAACAACTGATGAGATTAAAACAAGAAGTTGAGAGAAAGCGGCCGGAGTTAATCAACAGAAGGGGTGTGGTTTTTCATCATGATAACGCTAGACCTCACACATCTTTAGCCACTCAGCAAAAATTAAGAGAGTTTGGCTGGGATGTGTTAATGCATCCGCCGTATAGTCCTGACCTTGCACCTTCAGATTTCCACCTGTTTCGGTCTCTTCAGAATTCTTTAGGCAGTGTCAGGTTAACATCACGAGAGGACTGCCAAAACCACTTGTCGCGGTATTTTGAACAGAAGCCCCAAAGTTTTTATAGCAATGGGATCATGTCCCTGCCTACAAAATGGCAAAAAGTTATCGAACAAAATGGTACCTACATACTTTAGTTAAATGTAAATAAACTATATTAAAAAATGTTTTGAATTTTCTTAAAAAATGCGAAGAAACTTTTTCCCCAACCTATTATGTGAAAGTAGATTGCAAAATTATATTAATTCACTGAACAAAAGGCAAGCTTGGCCGTTTGGCTGAAATGAAACGAAATATGAGAAAACTTTTTGAGAAACATCAACGCTCTAAACAAAAACAACACGTGCAGAATTATTTCCTCAGTGGTTTTCGACATCAGCAATTGAAGTGATATAAAAATTAATGAATATAATTAATTTAGAGTATTTCATGTACTTAGATGATCTTTGTCGGCATAACATGTTTTATTCCACTCCCTTTTATCTGCCGTCACCTCAGTACTCACTCTTCTTACCCACCTCCTCCGCACAATCCATCCATCTTTTCTTTGACCTACCCCTGCTCTTTTTTCTATCCACATTCATATTTTACACTATTTTTGTAATGTTACATTCTACCCTACTCATGACGTGCCCATATCACACTAATCTATTACCCTTCAACTTTTTCATGCTATTATAAGCATGAAATACCCGATATCAAAATATAAATAGAAACAAAATAAATAAAAAAACAAACACGGTCACGACTGTTCTATCCATGATCGACATCCTGATGCTAAGAACCGTGAGAATACCAAGTAGAGGTAGCCAGTAGCACGTCGAAACATTATAATCGGCACAGATAAACATAAACAATAAAAAAAATGCTGGACATTTTCATCATCTAGCCCCAAACTAAGCAGAGCTTGTATTATGGGAACTACATGACTAATAGACTTGCATACTTTTTTTGTAAATACATACATATTATATATAGAAAACACCGAGACCAGAGACAAATATTAGCAGATCATACAAACATTTGTCCCGCGGCGGGAATCGAACAATTCTATAACCGAACGCCGCGGGACATTAATTCGAGTTTAGGTTCAAGGGTATGCCGGGTTTCTTCACGATGTTTTCCTTTACCGTTTTGAGCACGTGTTGACGCACGCATAATTTTATCGAGGGGAAAAACCTACGATTTTCGGAGGCGGTATTCGTCGCAAATTCAGCACATTTAATTTGAAACTGCGATAGCTGAAAATTGAAACGAGCGACAGAGACGTAAAGTAGAAGTTCAGAAAAATCAAGCAACTACTGACGTCATAAAATATTCGCGCCGACATAACAGTTCTAGACGCTCGTAAACTCGAATGCTTGTTATCTGGTGGAATTGAAACGAGATACCCGAAAAAACACTGCTTGGGCAAATGATAAAAGAAACATTTGGCGTGGCTGGAAAATTTCATTGGTCATCTAGGATTGGGCTTGCAACAGCGGCGATGGGCTTGCAACGTGGAATGCTTACTACTTGCAAAAACGCGGGCATATACCAAATGTAATTTTTGGACGTGCCTCTGACTACCCCCTACTTGGTATCCTCAAAGATTAACTCACTGAGTATGTATCTGAGGATGTTCACCATGGGGAAGACAGTCGTGAGCGTGTTTGTTTTTTTTGTTTTATCTAGGATGGACTCAAAAAAAAAGTCAATTCGATACAATAACAGCAGTATTCAATCTGAGCTGTTGGCCTAGCGCGCTAGGCAGTAAAATTTTTGCATGTAGAATTATTTTTTTTCTAAGAGGGCGGTACCCCGACTTCCGATCCTGAAGTCCTGTACCAATGGATTTTACCATACGAAAATGTTAAGTACCATTAGTAGTATTAACACGTACTCATAACGGAAAAGGAAAACATAGTGAGGAAACCGGTATGCCCTAGAACCTAAAGTTCGAAGGCATGTGTCATCGATTCGTGTTGAATACGAATCACTTGAACAACGCGGGTCTGTGCCGAATATATTGTCCGAACGTAGTTCTGACTACCCCCCCAATTTGATATTCTGTATATCCTACGCACTGACTATGTATCCGACGATGCCGATCATGGTAAAAGGAGTCGTGAGCGTGTTATATTTCTTCAAATCTGTTTACGCTGTCAATAAGATTATGTAGGTTAGAATTTGACTTTCAATGATCAGATAAAACGATATTACAATTTCACAGGCAAACGCTTCATTTCATATACGAATACAGAAGATGTCGTCGAATTTACATTTTGTATAACAAGCAATAGATAAAGAAACATGACGTACTTGAAGATAAGATAGACGATAAATATAGTTGAAAACTTAATTATAAGATCCGTGTAATACTTATAATCTGTATCGCGTTACCATTTTGTATTAATTACACGTTTCAACTGTGTTAAAACAGCCGAGGTTACAAGTTGACTGGAATATAAGGAGCAATCGTCGAGAAACAAAGTTTTATTAATTAGCCGCAACTACCGCCATTTCATCTACGACCTCTGACGACCTCTTCATTGACGACCTCTGTGGCAAAGTGGGCGAAGGCCCGACTGAAACGCAGAAGGTTGCGGGTTCGATTCCCGCCGCGGGACAAATGTTTGCATAAACAAATATTTGTCTCGGGATCTGGATGTTTTCTATGTATAATATGTATGTATTTTCAAAAAAAAAAAGTATATTACTCGTAGTAGAATATCAGTCATGTAGTTCCCATAACACAAGCTCTGCTTACTTTGGGGCTAGATGATGCTGTGTGAAAAATGTCCAGCATTATTTATTTATTTATTATCTTCATACTCAAAAAAGTCCATGTTCACATTAAAAAACACTACACTAACCGTATCACCGCACTGCAAAATGTAGTCGAAACGTCGGTAAAATAAGGTAAACGCGATAAAGACCCGTAGAAAACTTAAAATTGATCGCGAAAGAGCGCCAGTTTTCAACAAGCATTTTCATGCTTGTTGAAAACTAGCTAAACACTATATTAAATATGAATCAATGTACTATAGAGTTTTACTTCATAAATGTGGTTCGGAAGAGCAGAGCAAGATTTGAATAATCCTTACGTAACGAAAGCCCTTTAAGATTTAATGCCGCGACAGTACGACAGGGCACGTACGATATTAGAAAGGGTTACATAATATGGAATTTCTGTAATCAATTTTCAAAATTTTAGACAGCGATCATAAAGAAATTAAACCTAAAAATAAATTAGTCCTAAAATAAACACGGTAACGAATAAAATAGTATACAAATATATTAAAAAATAAAGCTGGTCATTTTTCACAGTATCATCTAGACCCAAATTAATCTTTTATATATATTTTTTTGTAAATACATACATATTATACACAGAAAACACCCAGACCCGAGACAAATATTTACAGAACATACGATTTGTCCCGCGGCGGGAATCGAACCCGCAACCTTCTGCGTCTCAGGCGGGCCTTCGCCTGCGTCACAGAGGTTGTCATCCTACTTCCATTATAAACGCGAAAGTTCGTGAGGATGGATGTTTGTTACTCTTTCACGCAAAAACAACTGAACGGATTACGATGAAATTTTACAGTAATACAGCTTAAACACATCAGAATAGAACATAGGATACTTTTTATACGCGAGCGAAGCCCTGGGCAGAATGAAGCATAAATGTTTAGCTCAGAGAATACGGCCTAATACCTTTGAAATTGAAATAATATCGTATTTGCTATACTGTGTCACATTTGTTTACGTGGATGTTACGTCTAACGATATTTTCGTCGACAATACGACCTCTCTTCATGCCCGAAGGTCTCGCGTCCTAATACTAGAGATACTTTGCACACGTAATATGCCAAGTTCTACTAGATAAGTGTTTCTTTTTTTATTTAACACAATGCACCTAAAGCTCCATAACAAAAACGAAAATAATTAAAATGAATGACTTCTTAACAAAACAGGTACACATTCTTGAACTAAATCATTATAATAAATACAAATACGCACTCGTATCTAACTCGTACCAGTTAACTAATTATTCAATCAGTTTCATTCAAGGTAGTTAATGGGATACAATAAAAAATACACTCGTGAGCAAAAAAATCGACTCAGGCGACACACTGCTCAAGCGGTCACCCTATTGCGACAAGGCCAGAGTCAGCGTGAAGTGGCACGTGCGCTGAACATGAGCCAGTCTGCTGTTTCCAAAGTTTACCGTCGTTACCAAGAGACTGGTAACTTTATTCGAAGACCCGGTTCCGGAAGAAAAAGGTGCACATCGGAGAGAGATGACCGATTCATTGTCAGCACATCGCTGAGAAATCAGGCCCTCACTGGCGTTCAGGTCCAACAAGAGCTCAGAGAAACGCGAGGAGTGGCTGTGAGTGGCTGGACAGTCAGAAGACGACTTAAGGCAGCTAACCTTGAGCCAAAAAGGCCCCAAATTAACCCCAGCCCACCGAGCAGCCCGCCTACGATTTGCCAGAGAACACATTGATTGGACTGACGAACAATGGAGCTCCGTTCTCTTCTCAGACGAAAGCAGAGTATGCTTGCATGGTAGCGATAGAAGAGGACGAGTCTACAGAAGACCTGGGGAAAGATTCGCACAGTGCTGCAAAAATGTCAAAGAAAATGTGGCTTTTGGAGGAGGTTCCTGGATGGTGTGGGCGGGCATTTCACTGGAGGCAAAAACCGAGTTGGTTTTTATCGAAACTGGCGGTCGAGTGGGAGGATTGACGGCGAACCGATACATCGAAGAGATTTTAGGGGATCACGTCGTTCCCTACGCCGGTGTTATCGGCGAAATCTTCATCCTAATGCACGACAATGCCCGTCCACATACTGCAGGTTCCGTCCGGCAGTATTTACAGGAGGTCGAAATTGCCGCTATGGACTGGCCAGCGCGTAGCCCGGATTTAAATCCTATCGAGCATTTGTGGGATGAACTTAAAAGAAAAGTTCGGGCTAGAAATCCTGCACCAGCCACGAAATCGGACCTCCGAGCGGCGCTCATTGAAGAATGGGATAGCATCGAACAAGATCGAGTAAAGAAACTTATTCGATCCATGAAGAAGCGATTGGAAGCTGTTATTTGGGCCAGGGAACACTAAATATTGATAAGTTAATTTAAATTAAATTATTATTTTAACGAATTTAAGCGAGTATTTTCTTTACTGTTAATTATCACCTTTTCTCATTGTTTAAGACCCCTTGTCAAGGAATATTTTTTCTTTACCAAAAAAAATAATTAAATGACATTGTAGACCACTCATTTTAAAGCTAAAGCTAAAACAGCTTTAAAATGTTAAAATCAGAAATAGAATGGAAGCTTCAAATTTTTTGCTAGAGATTTTTTACTGCGAGCGTGCGTCCTGAGTCGATTTTTTTGCTCACGAGTGTAGTTTTTTTATTAACTTGAATATCATCATGAAACTTAAAAATAAAAATGCCTATTGTTTGCGTAAGTTCTGAGATTGTTTGCCTGTTTTTTTTATGTAGTTAATTTATTGTAAGTACGACATGGGAGAAGCCAATGGCTCCTGGTATACAGTTTCTAGTTCAGGAGCCTATGGATTAATATACAATTTTTAACATTTCATCATGTTAAATAAAAATATATTTTACTTTACTTTAATACTCAAGATATTTGAGAAAAGAGAGCCTATGCTAAATTATAACGGTATCAAGGCTCAGGACTTTTGGCGAAAGCGGAATCCTCTGGAGCATTTTCCGTAGTTTCACACGACCCTAGCAAATTGTATTTAGGATCCAGTATTAAATCAACCGATTCTATTTTTCTTTGCATTGGGTACGCTGTTACAACTCTTAGTATTCTACGGACATGTTATCGACATAACGAATGCCAAGGACTGTTTGTGTTGTCGACCCCTGATGTCTCGATTGAAAATGTAATTTGTCTTGCAAGTCGTAGAATTCGTTTAATACATTGCGTAAAATTATTTTGTAAGATCTTTACTTTGTACTTTAGATACAGTACAAATTGGAAGAAGACTCCGACTAAGCTATTACAATTTACCAGACCGCATCGAATGCAACTGGAACGTATTCAAATATTTGACTACGGTGAATACAACGAACAAACTATACAGCGCTAACCACTAAGCAAGTCCACGGTTTTATATTATCCTGGGCAATCTTCACACAGCCTCATCTAGCCCCAAACTAAGCAGAGCTTGTATTATGGGAAATACACATTAATTGAAAAATTTATTAGCACACGACCTGGACCAAGCCCACGGCCTTCGTATCGAAAGTAGGGGTACATACCACTAGGCCAACACGGCTAATGAATACATTAACTAAGAATACACGTCAAAAAACTTGATATATCAATGAAGTCGAAGATACCACCCATGAGAGAATCAGAATGTGACAGTAAAAGTGAGTATACTTGACTATATGAGTATAGACGACAAATTTAATGAATTCGAAATAGAGTGAATTTCGGCGCAGTGGGCGAAAGCCTGCCTGAGACGCAGAAGATTGCGGGTTCGATTCCCGCTGCAAGACAAATGTTTGTACGATTAGCTAATGTTTGTCTAGGGTCTAGGTGTTTTCTATGTATAATATGTATGTATTTACAAAAAAAGTATATAAGTAGTATATCAGTCATGTAGTTCCCATAATACAAGCTCTGCTTAGTTTAGGGCTAGATGATGCTGTGTGAAAAAAATGTCCAGCTGTTCATAATTCACACAATTTAGTAACTAGAAACAAGCGCCGCTTTGGTTAGCATTATAAACGAGATTACAACAATCCAGAGATAATAACTTATTAATATCTACGTGACTGTGATAGTTGGCAAGCAACTGGCAACATTTACTATTATTACGAAATACTTGTTCAAGTTCAAGGTGAGTCTTTATTGAAGTCAGAATTGAGCTGTTATCTCACTAGCTTTTCCTGTGGATTGATCACCTAAAATGTTCTTCTACTTTGTCAACCTACGAATACTCGGCGTAGTATACGTTACGTGCTGACAAGAAATACTGAAATAAACCAAAAACTAACGAAATACGTCAACAACAGCAACAAACGGCCAAGTCTCAATAGACTTGACCATTTATTAACATTTAGTAACGGAAGGAACAATTCCCAAATGAAATCAGTAAATGCTGGTTCACATGCGGCCTTCGGGAATCAGGAGTCTGAACAAAAATGAAGATTTAATATGGGTAATCAGCAGAATATGATCGCTACTGCTACAAACTAAATTCAGGGTTCCAAAAATGGTTACTGATAAATACTGACAAAGGTCAAACTAGACTAGTTCAAAAGGTTGCTATGATAGTTGAACTCAATGACATAATACCAACGACATACTATGCATATTTTGTTTTCCTTTCGTTGGAATACATCGTTGGTTACAACACAATATCAAGAGCCTTAATGGTATTGGCTACTGGACTTAACGCGTTCCAGACGTCCAAACTTACACCAATAGAAACAGTTATAAAATCCTAACCTCCGTCATAATCATAAGGAGTCTCAGAGAGAGATATTGTTTTTGTTTTTAGGCAAGGATTCGTTGGAATTATTATGAATGCCAGTGACTTGAACACACTCCATTAAATAGTCTCGGCCTCATGCTACAAGTACTTCGAATTGGGAATGGAGGAGGGTTAAATGTTATAAATCGTTTCCTCATTGTTTCTGATAATGGACTGACTAGTAGGGTATAAACAATATTGCTATCTGAATATCATGATAACTAATGGATACAGATAGGTGTTACATCATGCCATGCCATATATCGGACTGCACTCTGTGGAATTATTGTTGCCTGATTCTTGTAGGCTTAGTCGCGCGCGAGGAATCGGCGTAAATTCACTTTAAAATTTTAAATTCACCTAGTTTTTAAGTTGACGTTTCTATATGATCCTTGTGATTTCAATGACTTTGACTTTATTGCAGTGATGGTTGAAGCATCATGTTGGCACACACTATATCAAAGAAGGTATGTAGCATTAGATATGCTACATACCTTCGGGTCAGACGTAGTATTAATTAGTTATACATTTACTTGACACACTCCATTCATTATGCATGTGTTTTGTTTTGCGTAAGGAATTAGTGCGTCGTCAGTGGTGGTTCAAGGTCTATTGATAATTAATAAGATATAAAATTTATAAAATATTAAATGTCAAAAAAAACCGACTTCGAATGACAAGAAACTGATAAAAAGTCCAATATGAAATTTCATAGCCTATTTATTTTATAAAATTTATACGAGAACACCCTTGAATTATATATACCCTACCCATTAAAAAAAACAATCATCAAAATCGGTTAACAATGTGCGAATATTCTAGAAACAAACACACAATAAAAAAAATATAGAAGAATAGAGAACAATTTTTTTTGAATTCTGTTAAAAACCAGCACAAACCGGTTTTCAGACAGAAATAATAATTTAGTTTTGTTAGCAAACTTTAAATCGTCTTGACAATATAACTATAACATAAATTTATGAAAAAAAAAATGGTAAATTACATAGATAATACCAATAAGAATTAGAATAAGAAATTATTTATAAAATCATAATAATCAAAATTTTTATTATTCATTCAAACATATCATTCGTAAAACGAGCTTTACTTTTTTCAACGTCGGATTAGTGGCAGAAATTTCTTTTCAAAACATTATTAAATAAAATTCGAGAGGGTTGGGTCCTAGAGACATTTAAGAAGTTGTTTATTAGATTGCTATAAACACAATCATAATAACAGTGTTTTTCATCAAATTCTGCTAAGGCTCTGTCTACAAAAGCAGAACGGAGAAAATTCAATCTACAGAATCTCTGACGCGAGATGCGAATTTGCAGAACACCGCACCTATACTCCCCATATTAATTAATAGGCATGTTGAAAAATTTACAAGTAGACCATAGATTGTTATATCGACGTAAATAATTATGAGGCGATAAATAATACTTACTTACCTCGCCTCATATCACATGTATGTTGCGTGGCGAAAACGTGATAGCTTACTTTATCTTCGATTAGTTGCTATGTAAACTAAACACAACGATAACAGCTTAAAAGGACCATACTAGCGACTTTTTTACTACATCATTATAGTATCATCGGTGAAGGAAAACATCGTGAGGAAACCGGCATGCCGTAGAACCAAAAATTGGAAGGCATGCGCCAACAGTTAGTGTTCCAGTAAGCGGCGATGGGCTTGCAACCTATCACGTGGAATGCTTACTACTTGTAAAACGCGGGCATATACCAAATTTAATGTTTGGACGTCCAAACATTAAATTTGGTATATGCCCGCGTTTTGCCTCTGACTACCCCCTACTTGGTATCATCAAAAATCTACGGGAAGACAGTCGTGAGCGTGTTTGTTTTGTTTTTGTTTAGTATCATTATAGGTTCCGTACGCGTAGATACACATATAAAAAAAGTATGCGATGACTTTGAAAAATTAACATATTTTTGAATTTGTTGAAATATTATTGAAAATTATATAAGTAGCAAATTTTTATTATGTTTTTTTAATCAAAAATATTTTAACTTTTTAAAATGATCGCAAACTTTTATTGATGTGTGTCACTTTTATTGATCATACAATGTATCAGAGACTTTAGTGGCTAAACTCAAAATTATTAAAAGGCGTTTCAGCCCTTGCCAGTGAGGTAAAAAATATACTTCGTATATTTATCTGGGCCTAGCCTTGCACTTGTTTATCGCGGGCTGACGATCGCCGCCAACGCGCGTTTGCAAATCTCAGCTGTTCTGATATGAGCTTCGATTACTGATGCAATAATATTATGAACGATAACGTTGACACCCTATGTATGTGAATGCTTCTGCCCTCGGCTTCTCCCGCGTCGCTTTGAACCCAGATTAAAATAGCCTATTTGGCACAAACAATAATACATAGCTTAGTTTTGTGGTGTTTATTTCTCAATATCTACGAAATGCGTCGTCCCTCTACGAAAATATTACTAAGTAGGTGCGTATATTTTAACATATTATATTAACTACGCCAAACTAAACGCAGAAAACGTTTAGTTTGGCGTAGTTAATGAAAAAAACATCATTCCATTTTTATATTTATTTACATAGGGCTTTACTCATACAGATTATCAAACAGTTAATTACCTAAACACTAATTTGCCTTTTTCTAACATATTGTGTAATCTCAAATATAACAAAATAAAACAAAACACTTTAAAGCTAAACAACTGTTCCAAATCTTTCTACTCGTAAGTGTAAGAGGAACTGTATGATACAGACTAAAAATACTTAAAGTTTCTAACACAAAGTAAGAATTTTACTGTTGCTGGCCTTGTCTAGACTATATTAGACTAGTACTCAAGCATGTGACGAGTCGAAGTATTGATTCTAATAGAGTGATTGATACAATTGGTTAAATCAAACAGCAATGAAGTCAATTTAGCTACCAAATACTTCCAAGGCCAAAATCTCGTGCCCCTTTTAGCGTCTACTATTCTTTAGATAGGTAGGTGCTTGATATGTACCTATGTCAAACGAAATGCCTAATGATTTCCTCCCTATTTTTCCTAAAAGTTCAAACAGATATTAGTTACATAACTCTTTTTTTATCACGCTTATAGGTATTAGCTTCCCCCCCGTATTTAACTAATTAACAAACAATTTAATCAAATCTTGGAAGTCAATTTAAACCCACTTCTCATTGTCGTCTCATTGTTCGGATGACAATTTGGTATCCTGGAGCTGATCTGATGATGGAGCCTGGAGGTGGATAGTAGAACTCTTCAGTGACTACTAGTAAATCCCTCGAGTTTGCTCATATCATTCGTTTTGACGAGTCCAATAGATTGGGAGATAGAAGGTGGATTGTGGAATTATTTTTTATAATTTTTAGTTCGTGATTAAAACCTGTTTTTTTAACTACACATTTTATTGAGTACTTAAAAGCTTGTTTTATTTTGCGACATTTTATTTATTTGCGGCGGTTTAACAAGCCTAGCGAAAAGGTGCTTTAGTAGGTAACGAACCACGCCCTTGGTCCAAAAGTAAGACTTGTACATTTTCAAATTCGAAGGATGAATACTAATTACTTGCAAAAATACGGGCAAATGCCAAATGTTAAGTTTGGACGTGCCTCTGACCACCTTGGTATCCTCACAGATTCTCGCACTGGGTATTAATCTGATGATGTCCATCTATATAATCGTGAGCGTGTTTGTTTGTTGTCATCGAGTTATTTAAATATAAAGCTTTAGATATTTGTAGGTTAGCAACATGGCGAATCGACCTTCGACGGTGTCAAGCGCGTGATACCGAATTAAAAATACATTTTTGACTATGCACGTGTGTGGATCAACGCGAGATACCTATACAATGCTATTTAAAGTTAATTTTGTTCGGAACTCGTGAGGATTAATATTTCGAATTATTTCACCATTCTACGCAAGTCTGATTTGGTGATGTTTAGCGCTCTGGATCTCGATCTTCGTACGCTTATGAGATTAAAATTTGGACGCAAATGTAACTTCGATTCTGTATTTGTATACTGTAGTGCTAAATCATGATTCTATATAAATTATATTAGCTGTAGAAATAAACCCAGTTGTATACAAACTATGATGGTAGCTAAAAACCCTACGGCATTTAATTTTTACTCTCAATATGTATAATAATAAAACGTTATATCTGACAAAATATATTGTAATTTATTATTACCGACCACCGGCTTCGAACTGGTCATACAAATTTAGACTTAAACGGTAGAAAAAAACTCTCATACAAACCTTGGAATTAAAATTATCGTGGTTCGGTATCATTTTAGAATATTATTACGACTATACCACGTACTTCACTATTCTCCTGCTGACGTTTCGTTGACCGTTTAGTAAAGTACTTATATTCTATAACCATACAAACCTTGTCCAGACAATTACGAACTCAACAAAAAAACAGCCAAATCCGTCCCTCTCTAAGTTTGCGTATCTTTGCATGGAGTGACAGACGTCTACCCTCTTAAATCGAATCGTGTAAAGCTGTTACAGAAAATTCCTGCAATTTCAACGCGTAGCGGAATGCAATGCGAC
Source organism: Perizoma affinitatum (assembly GCA_961405105.1). Taxonomy (NCBI): domain Eukaryota; kingdom Metazoa; phylum Arthropoda; class Insecta; order Lepidoptera; family Geometridae; genus Perizoma; species Perizoma affinitatum. The sequence continues at coordinate 7,288,562 of OY560205.1, read as the reverse complement.
GTGAAACATTCAATTTCATTAATTTTAGATAAAAATGCACATCTAATCGAAATTGAATAGTGAGGCGAAGCGAAACCGCGTAAACAACTGCAAACCTATTGACTTGGGCATAACAGGAATTCACCCAACCATAAAAATAACAATTTCAGGCCAGTGTCAATTAATGTAACGTAGCAGGCAGACGCTTTTTTATGTAGTTAAAATATATTTACCACTGTATAATCCTTTATGGATAACATTAGTACCTAAACTGGGATGACCCAGAGGGCATTATTGATATCTGTATGGCGTACTAATCTACAACTTTGTCCGCCTCGGATAAAGTTGTAATGATGTTAACATAACGACTGTGGATAATATTAATAAAAAAAACGACTTTAATGAAAAAAAAATGCTAGATTCTAAATTAAATTGATTAAACAAACACCCAACAGGCGCATGAGGCAACTAAAAAAAATCGTCTTTACCACACGCTTCAGTTGACGGTGTCCCTAACGCGGTCATAAAAATACTTGGAGGGTAGTTTAATTTAAATTGGAAGTTTACAGCGATTCTGATGGCCAAAACTACGGAGAAGAAATAACTTTCTCAAATCAAGGGCAATGCAATGAAAAGGTCTTTATGTTTTATATTCAGTCGTAAAAGTTACACAATCGAATCGAATACCTACTTAATTAAGTACCTATTTAGAGCCGTGTTGGCCTAGTGGACGGTACCCCAAATTCCGATCCGGAGGTCGTGGTTTCAAACCCGGTCGTACATCAACGGACTTTCCACTCGAAATATGTATGTGCGTATTATCACACGTGCTCAAAACGGCGAAGGAAAACATTGTGATGTCCGTCATCAGTCCAAAACTTCTGCCATCAGTTATTGTTCCAATAAGCAGCGATGGGCTTGCAATCTGACGAGTGGAATGCTAAATACTTGTAAAACCCAATATAATATTTCACGTAATATAGTTTTATATATCATTTAGGTACCTAAGGTACCTTAATGATATATAAAAGTTACATAGTTCGTGCGTCACTAAAGCTTTGTGCTGAAAATCAGCGCCGAGAATTAGTTCCCAGCACATGCCGAGCTCAGGGCTTTTCATAGAAACCTGCAGCGTTCTGCATACACTTGTACACTACCGTCCCAAAATGTCGCACCATAATGCTATACCTATCTGTATAAGTGTTTGTATATGCGTTATTTGTTGTAGTTGTTATGTACTATTCAGATGAATCAATGTTTTTCTATCTTTCTAACCCACTACATTTGTGCCAAATGTAGCCCCTCATACCTACTTCATGTCCTCACTGATCTACGCACAGGGTACCTATGTATGTGAGGATGCCAAAAACCGGGAATACAGTCGTGAGCGGGTTTGTTTGTATTAAATAATAGAGAACTATGTAATTATCCAGCTTAAGAAGAGCTTAGTCGTTATGCTTTTGATGTTTGACATCTGTCATTGATCCTGCCTGGAAGACTACTATAGGATGAAGTGTAGATATGGAATCATCTACTGTTATAATACCTTGATTAACCAAGCTAATTAGAATATCGATGTTAATTTCCCGTAGCACCATTGAGTTCGACCCATAATACAAGTACAGACAGACCTAGATATAACCTTGAGGAGTATGCATATGGCGCGGCATAGTTTTGTAAGATTTTTATAAATTCAGAAATTACTTGCCTGTTCCTTTTGAGTTGAGTTTCTTTTATACGTATTCCAAGTTGTTTTCAGGCAGTAAAACGATTTTGTCTTTAACAAGATACCGGTGCCTCCCAGTAACATTTTAAAGAAGCAACAAAACAATAAGAATGATTGCTAACAGTTTTAATGAAGCGAGAACATTGCGCCCTTAACCTCAAATTGATCTTTCGTCAAATTTGAAACGCTTCAATGGAATGTTTACGACCAACTGGTTCTTACTTATAAACGTATTATCAACAACACGTTACATTGCTTATCAGTCAGTACAGGAAAGTTTTTAAAAACAATAAAACAAAATCAACCAAAATAAACGCACGAATTTATTCCCTATGATAGATGCGTTGATTTTTGATTCGCAAGAATACTAAACATACGAACACTAGGGTGTAATAAAAGCATGTCCAAACAAAACAATTGGCACATGCCCGCGTTCTACAAGTAGTAATCATTACACGTGACATGTTGCATGCCCATCGCCGCTTATTGTCACATCAAAATCATTACAGCAGACTTATTCATGTTGGCCAGGAATGAGTAGAGGAAACTCAGCAGCTGAGTTTAATACATTGCGTCGGGACTTCGTTTTCTTTATTTCAATTAAATATCTGTTGAATTAAACGGTTTCTATCGACTGATTTACATCCTAATGTTTTTCTTAGAGACACCTTCTTCAGATTTCTTATTTAAGTCTACCTCTCTGACTTTTGTTTTAGTACCAAAAGTTGGCAACTTTATGATGATATTTTCGCTCCTGTCCTTACATTAAATCCATCATTTAATTGTACCTTATCTCAAAATGCTATCGTAAGTACCCACGTTCATCAGAGATAACTCGGCGAAATAATTTAAGTATATAAAATCGTTATGTTACTCACTAACTGACAATCAGCGCGTCGCCTTAGTCTTAGATACTGTTTTGCAGGTAGGTGGTCCTTTTGGTGTGTAGGTGTGTACTAAGAAAGGGTTAGTACACACCAAAAGCATCACCTACTCATCATGCTGCCCCGAGAGGGCGCAGCGGTCAGATGAAGTTAGAGTGGAATAAAAAAAATACGCGGACGAAATTGTACTAGTTACAGATAGACGCTCACATAAATCGCGAGCGTTACGCGGATAGCGTACGCGAGTGGTTTGTCAAGCGTATAATCGGCTATGTAGCGTATAATAGAGTGTTCGCGGTCCGAATATCGAACCAAAAGGAGTCGTACGGTTTAAACATCCGTAAATAATGCCAGGAAGCAACTACAAGGAAGTGTTTGGAACTAGCTAAGGCGTTCGATATGGTCTAGCGGTTTAAATTGAAATCTCGGTTTAAATTGAAATCTCGACTGTAATATAAGGAAGGGTCAGGCTAGCTAGGCTTTTAACATCTAGACATCGGCATGATATCTATGGTCATGGTCAGTTGGATCCATCACGAGGAAGCAATATTCGAAGTCTCTCAAGGACGCATTTTTTGCCCCAAATATTAATCAAAGTATCAGATTACTCAGATAAACATTACAAACGAGCAATATTGTACAGTGGAATGATGAGCGTAGAATCAGCTCGAACATTCCCTGCTGTACATGAAAACTGAATTTTATCTATGCCCAGAATATGTACATCTCTCATACTAATGGTTGTAACTGGGTTACGCAACATTAAGAAGCCCGGGGTAACCATCCCTACATAATTTACGCAGGTTGTTTGTATTTGAGGAAAAACGTCATTGGAAGCACTTACGCGACGTTGGGGAAAATTAATTTTGAAGTTGTTTGTTGATTCTTGATAAAACGTTTTGAATAAAGGTGGCACAAATAAAATGATAGGTATTTGTGCAAAATGTTACATAATACATTTTGGTCAGCAACATAGACTTTATTTTTATGTAAATAATTTTCAAAGGCATTTTTTTCCTTTGACTACTAACTCATGGCTTGTGTTCCCAGCTGTGGAAACCTAAGCAAGTATTCAGGTCCACCCAGATCTTCCTAAATTGTTACATAACTTAATGTGCGCCTAGATTATATCGTTGATTGAACGTGGGAAAATCGAACGCAGTATTTTTCGTATCTGAATTACTGTCAAATATAAAGTAGTTAGAAATAACGTTGGGAATAGTCTCAAAAAGTCAACAAATCAGCTGACTTTAACTTTATTCCTGCCTGCAGAAACTTATGTATGGCCTCGTATGGCGGTCGGCCAACTATGCTAAAATTACTCTTCGCACCAAAATAACGCATAACATTTGAGATATAACAATACAACACTTAATGTGCCAAAAGTAACAACTATTAGATATAATTTGGCTTAAGTACCTATTTGTTTTGCTTTCATGTGTTGAATGAATACCTACCCATAATATTGTAAATCTAATATCAGAACACAGGTTAAGTATTGTTTTTAAAATAGATTTCGGAACATTGAACAAATAGCAAAAAACTCCTCAACTCGTTCTATCATCGCAACCTAAAGCGTCAATGCGACAAGAGTACAACGAATTAGATGTGAGATATGACATTAGGTAAAATAATTTAGATTGAAGTGCCATCTACCATTTATTAACCAAACAAGAATGCTTCTACGCCAAGAGATGGCGCTAGCTAACCTAACACGTGAACACTAGATGGCGCTATAAAAAACAGGTGCACTTAAGCTCCGGCTGATTTCTACAATCCACCCTTGCCAAGAGATGGCGCTAGCTAATTAAGAATAAGAACACTAGATGGCGTTGAAATAAATTCGCGCACCCAAATCTAACGTTTATCTAGTAACGTAAATAGGTGAATGTAACACACCTAGAAGTTAAGATAAGGAGAGTTACATTCCTTGACCTTTAGAAAGACCTTCATAAAGGTCATACTTATTTATTATTTTGTAAACAATCTGATCCTTTATTTCTAGGCTAGTTCCAATGGTTAACCATTGAGGTATGGTTAACCATACCTCAAGTCTGTTACAAATTTCGCATAGGGTGACTAAGAAAAAAAAATGACACGTTGTCAAAGCCTTATAATAGAAATAAAAAAATATTTTACTCACATGATTTGAACTGTTGAGCCATAGCGCCACTGTCCGCTGCATGATGGTAGTCGTAGAGCGAATGACCAACCAGTTCGTCCGATTCGAATCCCAGGGTGTTGGTCAGACTAGAAAAAAACACAAATTATTAGATATCAAAGAAGACTGAAATCATAGAGAGTGGAACTTTGAGCCCACCAAAATAAAAAATCTATTAAAAGATGTGGAATATCTATGTAATGGGGTAGCCGATGACTGTTTGTTGTGGCACAAAACGTACATTACAACCTGTCACCACTGGAGACAGCTGGAAATGGCATTTCCCACTTGTCGCCACTGTGGCAAACGGGAATGAACGCTCTTTGGAGGAAGTGTCCTTCAGGCTGATGATGCAACAGGTAACCTATATTTCAAACTGTTCAAGGTGACATTTACTATCCTTTGTGTCCCTTTTACCCAACTGTCATAGGAAGGTTGTTTTGTTTCATGACGAATAGAAAAGAGTGTTTGGAATGACCTTGACAGAACTAATTTATTTGTATAATTTTAGGGAGCTATGTCATCATAAATCCTGGTAAACTAACACTAAAGATATATTAAGTTTATAAAGCACTCAGTTTTATTTAATTAGAGTTCTTAAGCTAGTGGCGACTTTCTTTTCAAACTTTTTTTTTTTAGTTTCCTCGTGTTATTAAGCATTGCAGAATGAGAATATTAAAAGCCTAAGTACTGTCAAGCATGGGCTTATTAATTAGTTTTTTTAATGTTTGTTTATACTCATTATAAGGCCCATGGCATAAAGGTCATTCCCAATGTGACCCATACCATGAGTAGGTTAAGTTTACCGGGTATCTGCAAACCGGTGTCCATAGATAACCTTGAATGACCTACCGCTATATGGAACATACAAACATCGCAGGGCACATATAAATTGCTTTCGCTTTTAAAACATCAACACCGCATTATGTCTCAAACTGTTTTTTAAAGTTAGTAGAAGTTATTGCAACTTACAGTTGAGTAATTCGAACCTCCCGCCATATCCGTCCAAAAAAAAAATATCAAAACACCACACAATTACACTCCGCACACAAAACAGCTCCCAAAACACAGGCCCTAAAAAACATGGGACACTCGATTTTTTCAAAAACAAGTAGTTACACTGATAGGACAACGCGTACTGTGTACGAAACCGCGAAATCACATCATGTTTAACCTACAAAATACGTTTGAAGGTGATATTTTTGTTGATATAAGTCGGATCGTTTCGATGGTCCGGCGTAACGGCTGCAGTGGATCGCCCGAAGCGCTCCTCGTTTTCGGTCAGATTATACTGAAAAAGTTTCGGGACAACGCCATCTATTGAAAAGTGCCGGCAACAGGTAAGTTGCTATTGAGGTTCGTACAAATATTTGAACCCAAATGTGCGAAGTTTTTTGATGTCGTGAAAATGTAACGGTCTAGAATCCAAATATGTTAGATAGAAAAAAAGAAAGAAAATAGTTATATTTCATATACAGTTTACAAGAGGGCACTAAACAGGTGATTAAGTATAATAAAACTGATAACTTGTTATTTTCTTATTTTACACCTATTACTTACATCAACAAATAATCATTCTGATACATTAATATTTGCCATGTTTTAAAAATAAACAGACCTTAGCCTCAAACTTTCCATACATCATAATCGGTTCGGTCGTATCATTTATTACCAAACCGGTCATCTTTAACTTTTGCATAATTTTTAAAGCAGAAACAAAAACGCTCTATAAACTATTTTAAAAATAAATCTATCCAGAAAAGATTCAGTAATCGTGTGTCTTCTATTTTATAACTTGCCTCTGCCCACAGCTTCGCCCCTGTGGTAACCGACGTTTCAAAATGTTCCTTGTGATTTTAATGAATAAGTAAATGAATTTTGACTTTCGACTTTGGTACCCGAATAAATAGTAGCCTGTGTTATTCTAGGTCACAAACGATATGTGATCCTAATCGGTTACGGAGATAAGTAAATAAATAATGCTGGACATTTTTCACACAGCATCATCTAGCCTAAAACCAAGCGGAGCTTGTATTATGGGAACTACATGACTGTTATACTATTTATATACTTTTTTGTAAATACATCAATATTATACATAGAAAAACACCAGATTTGCAGATCATACAAGCATTCGTTCCGCGGCGGGAATCGAACCTGCAACCTTCTGCGTTTCAGGCGGGCCTTCGCCCACTGCGCCACAGAGGTCGTCATATAGTCAGATGTTTAGCAACAACCATCCAAACATTTAAACATCCATTTATAATATTATACTAGATACTGCCCACGGCTTCGCCCGCGTGATACCCAGATAAAAAGTAGCTCTTACTATTACTGACTTACGTTGCAAAATTGGACTCCACTAAAAGCCCTTTGATTTTAACAGGATAATATACAGCCTATGTCCAATCTGAAGGTCCATCCTAATCTTTTTTTTTTTATTTTAATCGTACAATTAGTTTCCAAACTTACAAACTTTACCTTTTTATAATATGTGTATTATAAAGAGGTATTATAAAGAGGTATTATAATATGGTGTATAGATTATTAGTGTAGAAGTAGCATAGAAATATACTCAAGTAGTTCGAGCTCTGTGGAGCAGTGGGCGAAGGCCCGCCTGAAACGCAGAAGGTTGCAGGTTCGATTCCCGCCGCGGAACGAATGCTTGTATGATCTGCAAATCTGGTGTTTTTCTATGTATAATATTGATGTATTTACAAAAAAGTATATAAATAGTATATCAGTCATGTAGTTCCCATAATACAAGCTCCGCTTGGTTTTAGGCTAGATGATGCTGTGTGAAAAATGTCCAGCATTATTTATTTAGTTACGGTATAAAAAACAAGTTTGTTACCTTTACCATAACAGAGTATATGGCATCGCAGCGACACCAAAATTGTAAGATGTTAACTCAAATATCAGTAGGCTAAATATAATATACTTCTTAATACACCATACTTATTTCTGCCGCCAAGCAGTAAAGCTCGCATTGCTGTTCCGGTTTGAAGGTTCTTTCCGGTGAAATTACTGGCAAATTACATGAGACTTTTCACCCACTGTGTTTCAAGGTCGACAACGCGCGAGCGATATCTGTGGTTTCGCAAGCGTCCATAGACCGCTTATCAACAGGTGGGTTATATGCTTGTTTGTAACTTTAGTATAAAAAAAAACAACGTACGCTTCATCGACATAAGTAAACTTCATATCCAGGCTATGCTTGGAGAGGAAGGTGTGACAATCGAGCGGGATCTCAATATTTGACGGGTGCGGTATCGGCCGGCCAACCGCCACCATGGAGCCAGTCTTCAACTCCTTTTTGTCATCGTTGTTGTTGCTTTCCTTGTCTTCTGAGGGAGTTAGCATGTGACCGGTGATGTGGATCACCTGGAAAAGAGACGAGGAATAAATCGACGTTAAATAATAATAAATAAATAATTAATAATAATAAATCTTCACATAGCATTAATTAGCTCCAAACAAAGTATTGTTTGTGTTATATGAACAACATGGCTGATTGGCAATATTACTTACTTAAGTATATATATATTTTTGTAATTATACATACATATTGCAAATATTTGTATCTTTTCTGGCTGTTTTGTATATTAGGAATGTATTTACAATTTTTTTTTTTTAATTATATTGAAATTAATTGCATATATTGCGATATTATTCGGACGTGTTGGCCTAGTGGGTGATACCCCGACTTCTGATCCGGAGGTCGTGGGTTCGAACCCGGTCATGCATTAATGGATTTTTCCACTCGAAAAATTTATGTGCGCATGAACACGTGCTCAAAACGGTGAAGGAAAACATCGTGAGGAAACCGGCATGCCCTAGAACCAAAAATTCGAAGGCATGTGCCAACAGTCAGTGTTCCAATAAGCGGCGATGGGCTTGCAACCTGTCACGTGGAATGCTTACTACGTGCAAAACGCGGGCATGTACCAAATGTAAAGTTTGGACGTGCCTCTGACTACCCCCTACTTGGTATTCTCAAAGATCTACTCACTGAGTATGTATCTGAGGATGTCCACCATGGGGAACATCGTGAGCGTGTTTGTTTTGTTTTTGTTTATTTTTACATTTTGGTAAATTGACGAGAGCCTGATGTAACACCAATTTTATTAATAAAGTATTTTTATCCGTCTAAAAAAAAATATTCAATTCTATTCTATTCTATTCAGGCCTAACTTATTTTAAGATTCCAATAATAAACTTTTGATCCACGTGTAACAGAATGAGCAAGTCTTCCGTTGGCCTAGTTTTATCACACGTTAGAATTATGATCATACGATACAGTCGTGTATTACACAAACAATTACTTCAGCATAATTGAGCCGGACAAACTAATTTTTACAACGTTTCGACTGCGTTGAAACAGACGCGGCACAGATAATATAATACTACTAGCTGATGCCTGCAGTTTTACTCGCAGTAATTGATATTATCAAAAATAATTGCATGCCTTGCACCCTTAAGGGTTTTTTTAATACACTGATACGCATTCTGTTATTTTGTACAAAGTTGTTCAGCGCTTTTCACACCCTTAGGGGTAGAATTTTCCAAATTCCTTTCTTAGTGTACCCCTACATCACAAAAGGAATCTCCAAGTTTCATGCTTCTATGACTTATGGGTTAGGCTGTGCGTTGATTCACCTCTTGGACTTTTACACCCCTTACATACTCTTTGAGGGGTATTTTGAGGAAATTACTTTTTAAGATTTTTATCATTTGGATTGAACAATATTTATGTGAAGTTTCTAGACTAAGTTCAAGGAATACGACTTTTCAAACAAAGGTTTTCAGCCCTTTTGGCCCCTTTAGGGGTAGAATTTTCCAAATTCCTTTATTATTGCATTTTCCTTGTCAATTTTGCGTTATTGTGAAAGGAAATCTAAGCGTGAGGTATTTGTCTAGACCCCAGGAGAATACTTTACTATTCTCCTGGGTCTAGGCGAATACGATTACAATCGTAATTAATCCGTAAAGGTACAAAATTGTGTTATTTTGTAAATCATTTCTACAACCCAGAGATCGATAGACTAATTTCCACGAAACGTGACCCAGGCGTGGTTGTTGTCTGTTCACGCCTGCGGAAACATTGAATTGTATGGAAAAGACATTAGCTTTTTTAGGTGTCACGTGACTACTGCCAAGTTTTTCCCTGACAAATTAGCGTTAGCGTGAAAGGTTATTTGTCTAGGACACCCAGGAGAACAGTAAAGTACCTACAGCCGTAATTATTCTGAAAAGGTACAAAATAGTTTTACTTGGATTTTCTTATTTTGTGAATAATTTCAACAAATTAGAGATCGATAAAATTTATATTACGTAATTCACAATAATAGAATCAGGCACAGAGATAAGACACACTGCAGTGGAAATCATCATCATCAAAAGCCTGTAGAAGTATTTCTTCGTATATTCTCGGTTTTTCCTAGAATAAGTATACAAACAATTACTAAAGTACGAGGTTCTTCATAAAGGGCGAAATTTGAAATTTTGAAAGGGTCAGCCACGCGCGTGTTTTGCCTCTGGTGTTGCAAGCGTCCATAGGTTACGGTAACCGCTTGCCAACAGGTGGACCCTATGCTTGTTTGCCACCTTGACGATATAAAAAGTCCACAGCTGGTTAAAGCCCTCCCTATAGTGTCATGATGAACGAGTTAGTGCCATGACGAACGGTCTTGAGTTCTATCCATCAACATCCGCTACCTTTAAGATGCCACCTGCAGTCCATAGGACTGCTTTCCTACACAGTGTCGTCGGTCAGTTCGTGATCGCGACTGGAGAACCTTTATTCCAGCGGTTGTCGGTTCTGCAGGCAACATGGCCTGAGAGATTACTCGGTGACTTTTATAGTTCTATTCCGGATTCCATGCCTTCGGATTTAATCACGTTGTGAAACTATTGAGTCTTTGCCAAAAGCAAAATTTAGCCATTTGAATTGGTTTTGAAAAAAACACGCTCACGACTGTCTTCCCCTTGGTGGACATCTTGAGTAGATCTTTGAGGATACCAAGTAGGGGGTAGTCAGAAGCACGTCCAAACATTACAATTGGTACATGCCCGCGTTTTGCAAGTTTTCCACGTGACAGGTTGCAAGCCCATCACCGCTTATTGGAACACTAACAGTTGGCACATGCCTTCGAATTTTTGGTTCTTTTTCTGAGTGGAAAAATCAATTGGTGCACGACCGGGTTCGAACCCACGACATCCAAATCAAAAGTTGGGGTGTCGACCACTAGGCCAACACGGCTTTTGAATCGGTTTGTTGACTGATATTGCTGTGTGCCGATTTCTCTCAGTAACGTCACACATACAGTTATGAAACGATGGATAGTTGGCACATACTTATTCGCAGAAATAAGTATGTGCCAACTCAAACTGGGACTGAGGAAAATCCAATCATAAGTTTAGACTTTTTAAGAAAATCTAGGTCCTTGGTAGTCTACTTTCATTGTTAATTTTTCATTGGTTGGTAACAGAAAAAAAAACAGTCGGACGGAAAATTGACGTGCGTGATTTATGGCGCGTCTATTGAACAGTGTGATATGGGCAAGTCGTGAGAAGATAAGATCATACAATGAGAAGAGTGTTTATTGTGAATGTGTTTGGATATACGAATAGGACAAAGAAAATATGTATTTATTTATTTTTATTTAAATGGATTGTGTGGATGACTTTGGCACAGAAAACATATCCAATCACCCCATCCGCCGATTCAATTTACTTCACTCCGTCCTGATTTAAATTGTACCAGCTTGAAGCATAGGGGCATACGTCATCGTTGTTTTGTAAGATTGTTTACAAATTGGATTTAATAGGATCCTCGCTCTAGCGATAATTTAAATTAAATGGTGGCAACATTTAATTGACCATTTCTAATTCGCTCACACATACATCAACACATGTAAACCTTGCATGTGTTGATTACGACAAGAAAATAGTAATTCATTTCGGGAATTTCGAATTTTATACCAAGCGTAGAAATTCCCGAAATAAATTACTTCCGATTCCGATTTTTGACTCATTCCAAGTCTTCATCATAGTGATGAATTATCTAATTGAGATCTGAAGAACAGACTACAGCCTGTAGTAAAAAGATATTTTATTTTAAGAAAAAGATAAACTCGGACGTAATCGCGGGGCATTCCACTACTTATTTATAAAATGGAAAGTCAAACAAATCTGTCTATATTTGTTATTTATATTATTCCACGTAATTCGTTCATCATAAAACATAACTCAAACAAAATAATAGAGTAATTTCCTCATACTATTACTAAATTACAGACTCTAAGCACAATAGCGTTGTCAGCTTGTTTGAATAATGGCGGACAATTGGACAATAATTGCATACCATTATAACCAGATCAGGCTGATTTAGTTTCATGAGTATTTGTACCATTCCTTCATTTTTACAGCCAGCCTTTGGAACTTTCCGTCCCTGGTATAATATTTAGAGTGAGACTCATATGGACATTGGACAACATGAACGTGCGCAAAGACATGCCATGATTCCGATTACGATATCGAGGATAGAGAGAAGTGGAGGAAAAACGGTAGTAAGGATGATCACTATGTGTATGTGTTTCTGTGAGAGTAAGAGAGAGAGAGAGAAAGAGAGGTGAACTGCACTTGAGCAGAAACCGGTTTTTGCGATCGCTTTAGCTGTTGTAAGTGCCTCGCTTATCCAACATTGGGTCTTAGCCCCACTTCATAGGAAGCTTAATTAAATTCCTTCCCTGATTTTTGAGGGTACACATGAGGCGCATGTTTACCCCGGTATGCACACACAGTGCTTCGCGAATCTCCTCATGTTCACACATCTGGGTTTATCTAACATCGTGTCTTATTCTCACCTTATAGGAAGCTGATTTCAAGTGCACATTCCTTCCCTTGCTGGTGAGGGTACACTTCAGGCGCAGAAGCAGATCACGGCGGCCGCTCTTGCCGATTCGTAGTGCTTCGCGGATTTCATCATGGTCGCATGGGTGGCTGAATTCGAACATGCTTTGACCCATTATCTCCATCTAGAATTTGAGAAAATACTTGTTAGGATATTTGATCGCGCCTGAATTCATGTCTAGCGAGCTTGATAATAAAGCACTGCATAGCGTTGTGTTTCTAAATTGTAAAGGTGTGTGCGCCAAGTTTCAACTCTTTCAGAGAGTCTTCATCAGGGTGATTAATCGTGACGCTCTCCTCCGGCGTCGTTCATGCACCCAAAAAAGTTTAAAGGTAGTGCGTATGGAATAAAACAGTGCCACAATTTGGCTTTCAGAGACCGTACTATTATTCACAGGCTATACTTACTACTAAACAATATTAAGTATATTAAATCCCTTTAAGTTATGTAAGTAAAAATCCTATCTACTTGAAGGTTTATGATGAAACAAGTGCTAAAACACTTTTAATATCACATGTTATATATATGACTTGTTTAGTCACGGCGGCGGTTTAGTAGTGCGGCCCACCGGTTACCGTAACCTATGGACGCTTGTAACACCATGTAGGTATCATTCGCGCGTTGCCGACCTTGAGTCATAGTAGTGAAAAGTCTCAAGTGCCCGTAGTTTCACACCTTCAAAAAAGTATACATATACCCTTATGGGAAATCTTAGTTTTTTTATAACATAACATAGGCTTACTTATGGAAAGCGATTACCGTCGCCTATTGACATCTGCAATGCCTGGAGCTTTCCTTTGCTGATACGTTTTTTGCGTTACCTGATCTGAAGAACCCTTTTTTAAGCGGGTCTTGTTCTAATTCAGCGGATGTACCTCAGAAAGCAGTTCATTCCACAGTTTACATGTTCGGCGATATAAGGATCCCGTGTAGCGTGAAGTACGAGATAGAGACACATATCAATGAGGATGATGAATGAACCCTGGATGTTATAACATCCCGAAAATTATCAACGCAGGCGGTGATAGTACCTCTTTTTTGGTTAAAGTACTGAAATCTTTACGTCATTGGATATGCTTATATAACTGCAACGTTTCCACTGTAAGTTGGAAGACGAAACATGCCAAGAAATTCTACTAGGGACCAGGCTCAGTGGCTGAATGGTTAAAGCACCATTGCACCAAGAGGGAGGCCGAGTATTTATTGAATACCCGCAAGGAATCATCATTTCCATTTTAGAAGAATTTTGAGAGACTAAAAGAAGTGCGGGTTCGATTCCCGCTGCGGGACAAATATTTAAATGCTCTGCATATATTTGTTCCAGGTTCTGGGTGTTGTGGTTTCATGGTATTCGTAGGTCCTGATACCCACGATACAGGGAATCCTACCTACGGTCGGGTGTAGACTATGTATGTGACTGTTGGGTGTTTATTTATTTTTATTTTATCTATTTACGACCAAACACTGAAACGCAAGATAAGATTTATGTAGAGTTGGAAAGAGATGACTAAATTATATTTTTATATTTAAATGCCAATTTTATATTTTTATCACGCCTAGTCGTTGAGTCATAGCGTGTATATTCAGCGGAAACGAATCAATTTTAAGGCAAAATAAATTGTTTTAAAATTGAGTAGTTGTCATGTCTTTCAAAAACGTATAGGATTGCATATAACTTCTGGAACTATTATTGTTTTGACCATAATTTTTACTAAGAACTTATGATTCGAATGTTTTTCGATACAAATCTATAGGTACTTATAAAATCATTTGTACTGACTGACTGATCTATCAACGCACAGACAAAAATACAGTCTAGAAAGCAAAATTTTAAACGTAGTTTAATTTTACAACGTAAGCTAAGAAATATGTTTGTTCTTTGAAGATCGACATTGAACATTTGAATTATAGCTACTGAGCATAAACAAATTAATAATGACATGTTTCAGGGTTTTTGGAATTTCACATTTTAAGAGGGGGAAATGGTGGGTGAAAGTTTTTATGGGAGTATCGGGTTTTTACAGGTAGGTACTTGAAAATTGGAGTTGTAGCTACTCATCATAAATAAATATGACGTGTTTCCGGGTTTTTGGATTTAAATGGGGGGGAAATGGGAATGTAAGTGTGTATTATAAATTGAATTTGACTGTAGGTCGCCTACTATTGCGTGACTATTAAACAATCTTTCTACTACTATAAAAGCGAAAGTTTGTGAGGATGGATGTTTGTTAATCTTTCACGCAAAAACTACTGAACGGATTATGATGAAACTTTATAATAATATAGCATAATACATCAGAATAACACATAAGGTACTTTTTATCCGGATACCACGCGGGCGAAGCCGATGGGCAGAAGCTAGTTAAAAAATATATTTACTATTTCAATTGTAACCTGTGCAAAATTTTATGTTTATTTTTTATTGTTTACGTTAATATTATTAATATTGTTATTTTATTGACGGGTAAATTGCATTTACCAATAAATTTATTATTCTGACTGCCCATCATTCTCAAAACACGAATCCACGCGTGCAAGTCAAGCCCTAACTAAAGTAAGCAGATCTTGTGATAAGACCACAAATTATACCGCGGCAGTCAAATCATGGTAAACATTCCGTTTTTAGTAAAAAAATATGTGGGAGTGAATTGTTATTATGTATTAGTGGAAGGAAAAAAACAACGTATTTTTTGCGCATCTGAATCCCACCGTGATTAGGTAATTAGGTACTTAATTACATTGGTTTGCATTACAATTTATCATTAGATGAAAATATTGAACGCATTGTATTTGAATGAGTAGAATCAAATAGCATCAAGGCATCTTCATCTTGTCCTTGTCCCACATAACGGTCGGCACATATTTTCTTCTTCCACTCTCCTCTATAGCCGTCATCACAGTACTCACTCCTTTCTCATCCATGTCATCCTTCACAAAATCCATGGCCTGGCTCTGCTATCATTTCCATATTATTTAACATGTTGAAATATTATTAAATATGAATAAAAGCTAACAATTTGATTTCAATTGTTTTAATGTATACAATGAAATTAAATGAATTTCTATGCTCATCGCAAGGAAAAAGGAAAATATTTCAACTTTTCAAAATGTGTAAATCAGTATTTCCGCTATCATTAAACATAATTATAAGTTTTATACGGGTCTCTATTGCTCTTATCGGGGCTTAAACTATATTTCTATACGTATATTATAAGCCCCGATAAGAGCGATAGAGCTTCCGATTATAGTGATCTGGATTAGTCGAGCTACTCGTCTTAACTAATTCAGATCACGATAATCGAAAGTGTCGTTAAACTGTAGCATCATCATCCACAGCCTATAGAAGTCCACTGTTGTACGTTTTTTGTTACCATTTTTTGTCTCTGACACCATATAGCCGTTTTTTGCAATTTGCAAAAATGGTTAAGGTTTGTTCTTAAATAGGTTAGTAAACACAATACAACACACTGCAATAAATAAACTAAGGAAAATATGTCAGGGTGTTTCCACAATTTTGCAAAAATTTACTTACATGACGATTAATTTTTCACCGAGAAACATATTTCTGTTCTCAGTTTTATGCAAGTTTAACAAACAAGCCAACATGTTCCATTTTCTACGCGCAAGTTTACTTTTTTCTAATAATATACCTACTTTGCAGGCCATGCGATGGCAACGACCTAAATGCCGGAATATACCAAGCCAGTTGACACAAACGTATAAAACTCATTACAAACACGCAAAATAGACTCTACCATTCAAAACGTAAGCACTATCGAAACGGTATCAACAAAGTAGTTGCACGTGGCCAGAAAATTACATCACTGATTTTATAAACGTTGATACCTACCTACTGCAGGTTTTTTTTAATACCTAGGTTTGTTCGTCGAGTCATCGGTTGTGTTTTGGTAGCACTGCGTTAGGTTAGAGACCTACATATACAGCTCGCATATAACACTAGCAGAATGGCTATGTGAATGAGACAATATCACTCATTTAGGCTAAGGGAATGTTTAAATTAATAAATGTAAAAGTTCGGGTATAGGACGACTTCAGTGGCGCAGCGGGCGAGTAGCCAGCTGCGATGCTAGAGGTGCGAGTTTGATTCCCGAAGCGGAACAAATGTTTGCATGTTCTGCAGGTTTTTGTTCGGGGTCTGGTTTTTGTGGTACCACGGTACTCGTAATTCCTGATACCCACGGCACAAGGAATCCTAGTGTAGGGTCAGCATAGGACTATTTAAATTTTGGACAATACCCAGCCTGTCGAAATAAGTCGTTCTAGATTGCCGTTTTATTAGTGTTATTAAGAGACAGGTTTTTTTTACAGAAATATTCCTTCAATTGGTCATAATCTCACCTAATGGTAAGTGATGATACTCATACCCATACTCACACCTACTTGTTTATCGTAGGAACTACATACACGTGGATATGGCCGACGATAGTTCTTTAACAAGTTTTGGTTATGTTGGTTTAACGACGAGTGCTTGGACGACGCATTGGCAGTAAGGTGCTAGACGATATATCGACGGGTTATTAATAGATATAGCACCATCCGCTAACACCCTGTTAGTGGATTAGTTCCTAAACCCTCCGTTCTCACATCTTGCGCCATGCGCAATTGTATTTTACCGCCAAAAAAATGTGACCCTGCAAAATTACCTTGTGACCGAAGGTGAAATAATCAATGCGGAGAACGGATTTGCACTTTGCTATTGCAAAAAGCATTTTGCTCTTTTAAACGTGTCTTCGATTGTTTTTCAGAGTTTTGTCATTCGAGTGAAAAATAAGTGATGGACGATTGGGATTCAAATTTCGAACAACTACACTCTTTCAAAGATGCTCATAATTACCGCGTTCACACATGCGACGCGAGTGACAAGGCGAATTACGAACTTTGACTACTTAGGACATTATAAGTTCTGATAGGTACTAAGTCGTCATTTCTACACATTACTGTGGAAAATACGCATGTGTAAACGGCTCGCTCGTCATTTGTCTCGCAACTCGGGAGACTGTCTGGAGACTCCGCGATTGTGTGAACGCATGTTTTACAATTGCACGTTAGCCTCCATCTAGGCGCTAGGAAATAGGAAAGAACTTTGGAATCAGGTCGAATGATAAAAATCACTAATTTCACTATGTCGATTTTATTGGCTGGGTAGCATTCGATAATAATCGTACGATGCCTAGTAATGATGAATCTGCTTAAACAAAGTGAAGAATGGAAATCCAAGCTTGCAATAACTTTGTCCATCTATACTAATATTGTAAAGAGGTAGGAGTTTGTAAGTTTGTATGTGTAAAAAAGGTAGGAGTTTGTAAGGGGGTAATCTCCGAAACTATTAATCCGATTTCAAAAAATCTTTCACCAATATTAAGAATCGACTTTCAGGATGTACATAGTTTGTCCATCTATACTAATATTGTAAAGAGGTAGGAGTTTGTAAGTTTGTATGTGTAAAAAAGGTAGGAGTTTGTAAGGGGGTAATCTCCGAAACTATTAATCCGATTTCAAAAAATCTTTCACCAATATTAAGAATCGACTTTCAGGCTGTACATAGTTTGTCCATCTATACTAATATTGTAAAGAGGTAGGAGTTTGTAAGTTTGTATGTGTAAAAAAGGTAGGAGTTTGTAAGGGGGTAATCTCCGAAACTATTAATTCGATTTCAAAAAATCTTTCACCAATATTAAGAATCGACTTTCAGGCTGTACATAGTTTGTCCATCTATACTAATATTGTAAAGAGGTAGGAGTTTGTAAGTTTGTATGTGTAAAAAAGGTAGGAGTTTGTAAGGGGGTAATCTCCGAAACTATTAATCCGATTTCAAAAAATCTTTCACCTATATGAAGAATCGACATTCAGGCTGTACATAGTTTGTCCATCTATACTAATATTGTAAAGAGGTAGGAGTTTGTAAGTTTGTATGTGTAAAAAATGTAGGAGTTTGTAAGGGGATAAGCGCCGAAACTATTCAACCGATTTCAAAAAATCTTTCACCAATATTATGAATCGACTTTCAGGCTGTACATATCATCCCGTTAAAATAAAAACGCTTTTCGTTTTGAGCACTTGTCAATGCGCAAATTAAAAACAAATGTAATTACCAAAGGCCAAAGGTAAGAAAGATGAAATTAAGCACCAAAAAGTGTAATTTACCTACCGCTACAATTTGAGGAAATCAATATATTTTTTATTTTCATACTGTGCAAAACATAAAGCTATTTATAAAAACTATCAACTGTATCCGCTAAATTTTTTATCGTCATCTAAAATACTTGACCTCCAGAACGTTGCCCTCGATAATCATGATCGAACCATAGATACAATAGATCAAATCAAAATCAAAATATAATTATTTAGGTCAAACACTTGAAAGAATGGTAGTATCCGCAGAAGTTAAAAAACGAACATTAGCGCCCTCCGAAAAGTACAAAAAAAATATATTTTAATTACGAGTATCTACTAAAACAGGTACATAAAGGAAAGTAAAAATAGGAAGAGTGGAGTAAAATGTACGTGTGAATTAGATTCAGTGAGAATATAAGTGAGTGTTTTTAGGTACTAGTGTTGGGGGGTGGATGGGGATAATGTTAAAGTGTAACATGTAGGTATTATTATAATAATAATAATAATGCTGGACATTTTTCACACAGCATCATCTAGACCCAAAGTAAGCAGAGCTTGTGTTATGGGAACTACATGACTGATATACTAATTATATACATTTTTTTTTGTAAATACATACACACTATACATGAAAACACCCAGACCCGAGACAAATATTTCCAGATCATACAAACATTTGTCCCGCGGCGGGAATTGAACCCGCTACCTTCTGCGTCTCAGGCGGACCTTCGCCCACAGCGCTACAGAGGTCGGCAAATTCCGAAATTTTACGGAGATATTCAGTGTCTTCATAATTTTGGGCAATAAGCCACTGAAGACATTTTTGTTTACAATGAGAGGGGATAAATGTTAATTTCCTTATGAATTCTTATATAGTTGTAGACATTAGAGCTGATAAATCAGAAATGGCGACTGGCTCATGCCGTACGCCGATAAACAGTTATGCAAACTTTGTCAGACTTCCGTTTAAATTAGGTATGTCAGGGTCATAAACTAATTGGGAGTGCTTTCTGGAAATTGTGTGCAATATAAATAACTGGCGGTATTTATATTGCACACAATATTTAAATTGAGAATAGGAAGTTGAGTGATTATATATAATTCAGACGTAGGAAACCAGACGAGGTTTGTTTACTATGACTTTAAGGACTGCCCTCTGCGCCCGTTCGAGTCGTAGCATCTGTGTTTTTACACACCCGCCCCAGGATGTGATGCAATAAGACAGCATAAATTGTCCTAAGGCATAATAAATACTTTTTAATAATTTGATGATTCCAACTTAGTGTATTATCAATCATAAAAGCTAGATATTTATAAGTGGAAGTGCGTTCTAATGGCAGACAGTGGCAGGAGTTTGCGAGCGGAGTAGAATCGTTTGAACATATCAATATATGCGCAGACAGAAATAGCAGAAAGTGGCTGAGGCTGAGATAGCGGAAAATGACATAAATTTAGTTTTAGAGATATTCAAAGAAGGAGATAAGATTGTAGCCAGCCCATAAACAGATTGAAGAGCATTTTCAGCATGGATGCGAGCAATTTGCCAGGATGATCCGTTAGGCCTGTTTCATCGGCGTAGGAAATAATTTTACAGTTTGGGAGAGAAAGATTACAGAGGTCGTTTATATAAATAAGGAACAGGGTAGGTCCGAGAACGCTACCTTAGGGGACACCAAAACAATCAGGTTCCTCCTTACTTTTGAAGCCATCGATTACTACATAATGCGAACGTGCGAATGATTTGTCAGATAGTTACGGAACATATCGTTTACAATGCCTCTAACACCAATGGGGACAGAGACTTTATCAAATGCTTTAAAGGTCCAGGAAGACGCCGAGAGTTTTGTTTTTTATCTTTATTCCTAATAATAGCATCGATAGATGAAGTTACAATCGAAATGGTATCTACCTACCCAGTTTGTTTTTGGTTTGATAGTAACGGAATGGAGCTTGCTGATTGACTGGTTAAAAGCTAGTAGAAAACAGTATGAATCATCTCACTAGATGCACTTATGGCATATTATTTTGCCTATAGCTAGGTTGAGCAAGGTCGCTTTTGAATGGGTGGCCGATACAGGCGAGAATTTAGCATTTTGGTACGTAAATTGGAAGACCATGTCCAAATCTTAATCACGGTGATATAGTAGGCGGCCTTCACGCTAAGACCAATCGCATCCAGGTCGAAATAAATGTTTACCAGAATGTTCTTAAACTTCATACCTAAACCTACAAAAGAAACATCGCTCTAATCATAAAACCTTAAAATATAAACAATAAAGTTTTACCTACCCGACTAATATTGCATCATAACGTTTATATTTAAACAAAAGAGAGAAAAGGTTCTATTCTTACCTGAGACACCCCAAGATGGTCGGCGATATTCTCGCTGCAGTAAACGATATCACCTTGCTGCGATAGAACCATCACGAAGCCGTCTAAAGCCTTCATGCAGGACAGCTCCGAGGATATCTCCTCCATGCCCTTGGGCTCCAGAATCTTTGGCTGTTCCGTCTCCAACTCGGACACTGTAAATCACAAAATGGAGAATTAAAACCCTTTATCAATACAAATGTAGTGTGGGGTCAGGGACTATGTTTAAATATTAAAACCGACTAAAAGTTTTTTTTAAATGTTCCGTCTTCGAGGGCAAACAACGCATCAGCAATACCTGGTTGCAATTATCTTGTCGTTACGTCATATAAAATGATTGTAAACCGCAGTATAATAAGGTTTAGCCGTTTCGACACTATAACAAACGAACGAACAACCTCATATTCCAAATACATAATCCGGCTCCTTTCATCGCAGGTAAAAAACACAAGTGCCCATCCGGAATTCGGACTTAGGTACTACCTCAAGATTAGACAACGGGGTTATTAATCACTACATCACTATCAAGCGACAAGTGAATACTCGAGAAATTGATCATATAGAGACTAAGTTGTCTACCAGCGAGTGCTCGGCTATTTCGGACGCATAGCCCGAAGACAGCCAGATAACCTTTATAGATTGGTTGTAGTGAGATAAGTGGACGGAAAAGACCTGGTGGCCGTTCACCTATCCGCAGCTCTAGTCAAGTCTTTTCACTAGGAAAATGTCTCAGGATCGGCAACGTGCGAGCGATACCTCTGGTGTTGGAAGCGTCCATAGGTTACGGTAACGGCTTACCAACAGGGGCGAATGATTGTTTACCACTTTAGTTGAATAAAAAAGTCGAGTTTATCACTCTTGAGACAAGTCGAAGATAGAGCGGTATGGAAACAGCTGTTCAATTCCTTGACAAACGCTTTTCAGGACGGGCACGATCCTCAGTAATAAATACATTAAATAATGTTTATTTATGATTACAAAGATCCATATTTGGATCTAGTAGTAGTAGTATAGGGACAAGCAAAAAATATAATAATAATTAGGTACTTTATTAGTAGGTACATAAAACAAAAAAGGTGCTGGGTGAAAGGTGTTTGTTGCAAGTTCCTGTGCCAAGAATCATCAAATGAGACAGAATAATAAATAATGTGACAAAGAAGAAAAATCACTTCACCACATTGTAGGGTGGCAACCGATACGCGATATATATTATCTGATTCAGCCTGATCTACATTTGCAATCAAATCGCATACATATACATATCAACAAACATATTATTCCTTGCTCCACATTCTTAGTCAAGACATCCGTTTAAAATTGTTGATTGCCAATACAATACCAAAAGAGTAATTGATAAGGATTTCTATTTGCAGTGCATGAAACGATGACGTCTTGCGGTTTTTACATGCGCCACTGATACGTGTAGAGCCTGCAGATAAACCGGTAAACACGCTTGGAGTTCTAATCCACGAATGCGTAATGCTAACTACTATGCAAAATATCTGACTACCCATTACCCTCACAGATTTGTGTACTGAATCTAAGGATCTACATCATAGGGATTACAATGTTTTCGTTTTGGTCGGCACAAATGATAAGGAAAATTAAGGAAACATATTTGAACACACATGTTTTGTGTTCCTGTGATTTATTAAAAGCACGCAGTTAATGCGTAGGCGCCGGCTACTGGAACCAGACCGCAAGTTTCCAATAAATTATCCTACTGGTTATGAAAACATGACCTCACAGCCAACTATACTCGAAATTGTCTTAGCATCATTGACATAGCCCAGCTGGCTAAAAACTGGGACTTTGTAAAAAAAAACTACTTACTCCTGAGCCCACACTAGGATTTCATTTCTATCTGTGACAGCGGTGATGTGATTCTGCAACTTCTTTGTTAATACCTAGTCATTGTAATTTTTACCTGTGACGATAGGATCTCATATACGCGATTGCCATAAAAGATTTGTTTGTTGCCAATTATCTTCTAAACGACTTATCGGATTTTAATGCGGTTTTTGCGATAAAACGTGATAAGAGCCGTGGCCAAAACAGAGGTTTGTATGTAAGAACACTGAAGATGATACATCAAAAATAAATTATGATCATTTTGAAAACTGAACATATTTTGATATGTTGAAATATAATTATCAATAACAATAGTTGAAACATTAAAAATGATAAAATGAATAGTTTAAATTTTACATTATGCTTTTTAATTCAAAATTATGTATTTTTAACAAATCATTCCTTGAAGAGCTTTTTATAATATTCCAAGGAATCAAAAAACATTTCAACTTTTCAAAATAATAGCAAACTATGTGTGTATTTAGTTAACAAAATACTCACGCAATGAAACGACATCCCTGACGCGCAAATATGAGATAGCCAGTCGCATCACAGAAGCCTTGTCCAGCTGTTCCACTTCCTCCTTCTTGGCTGGAAGGGCGGCAGTCAGCTCGGCGAAGATCTCCATCTCCTTGGTGCGACGGCATCTGGCTGCGACGCGCGACTTCTCCTTGCGCTTCTCATTATTCCTGGAAGAGGAAGGGCCTTAGAATGGTCTGCCTAAATCCCCTAGTAGACTTATCATCTTCATCAAAACAGCCTATAGCTGGACATAAGCCTTCATAGAATGCAGATGAACTATCTTGGGGTTGCTTCCTATACTATTTCATCCGCTCTATGATCATCATCATTAAAGGACATTACTACTGGACATAGTTTTCCTTCAAGTAATCGATCGTGAGCCATCTCCACCTCCTGATTTTCCACACTTCAAAGAATATTATACTATACAAGGTGGTGTGACGGAAAACTACAATGAATACCCCACTTAGTATGCGCGAGTTATTATATTATGTATGCTTGATCATTTCTGTTTTTGGATTTAAAAACCATGTCTGTCTATTTGTCTACAAAAAATATCGTATACACATAATACTGCGGGAGAAATTAGGATGTGATAGATGAGCTTAAATTTGCAATAACAATTGCTGTACTATGACTAAATTAGAAAATAGTTACGATACACAGATATTGACCAACATTTTTGAAGGCTTATTTAGAATAAGTCATATTGATATTAATTTCTTCTTTTTTTTGGTTTTAGACCTGACAGATAGTAGATATTTTAAGATTTTATCAAAGAATACGGAGAGGAAGATAACAAATAAATAATAAGTATGTAACTAATCAGAAAATACCTTTTCTTCACAGAGCAAAGCGTATTTTCCTGCATCAAATCTGGAACTCCCGGAAGGCACATTTTTAACGAGCACAAAACCGCTATTTTGTGCTTTAGAGAAATATTCCACAAAATAAAACAAGACACACTACAATGCTGGTCAACCTAACGATGTGGATGGCACTTTACTAAAACATTTATTCCATTAATTTGTCATTAGTCCCCGAGCGGCCATTTTAACGTTTGTTCTAAATAGCGTGTTTAAAGAAATGCGTCAGAAATGCATTATTAAATAAGTTGTTTAGCTGGTTATGCCACCGAAGACGTCAGACGAATGGCACATGACATATATACTGTAATTTCTTGTAAATTGCAGTATAAATATCCTTATTATTAGCTAATAAAAACTGTAAAAGCTAATTATATTGACTCGAACCAGCATTTTTGTGCCTTTAATCAGCAGTGCGTTGACCAATCCCCGTCATGAAGATTTAAATTGCATGCTCTTCCCGAGTGTAGATTTGACCTCTATTAAGGAATCAAACTTATGAACTGCCACCAACTTCTGAGTGAGCATAAAGGTTGCAAAGACTTCGAGAAAGAAGGTAGCAAACATTAAGTATCACGAAAAGAAAATAGGAATAAAGTCAGAAAAATTGTCAAACTCATTACAAGTGAGTGTACGGCACTCACTTGTAATGAGTTACAGGTATCTGCTAAATATCTCTTTTTGTATATTATATGGAAAAACGTATTTATGCCACAATTATTTATATAAATATTTTTATCGATTATACAATACTTGTTGAAGCGTTAATCAAACATTGTTGCTTATTGATTACATTGAAAAGCTACAAAGGATAGGTGAGAATATTGAACACGCATTGAATTGACAACACAATTGACGCAAGCTGGTCCTTAGAACGTGCTCCGAATCAAAACGTGGTTATATCAGAAGTCCACATAGGCAGAATATAATAGTACCTTCTTCTACATACAACGTACAGAATTTTTAATTCAAACCGGCTGGTCAGTATGCTAAAGGTGAAGATAGTCGGTTTAAAACAGTGCATAACCAGACCACGTACAATTATTGTCTGATAATTTTACGAAAAAAAAAGTATATAAGTTGTATATCAGTCATGTAGTTCCCATAATACAAGCTCTGCTTAGTTTGGGCCTAGATGATGCTGTGTGAAAACTGTCCAGCATTATTAATTTATTATTTCAAGATTTTAAGTGCTCGCATTTCAGGCCATATTTTTTACATTGAAATGCGACTCAGAGTGGCATAGAATTCCGGATATGAAGAGGAGCTATAGAAAATTAATTCCGCGACTTATATTGTTTTTAGAATGGCCGGAGCGGATCGTCAAAGAGAATATTAATAAATTTTCAAAGTAATTACAGCAAAAACACATATTCTAAGAACATTGAAAACTCTAAATGCAAAAATGACGTCATGTTTTCCTGAATATTTTTGACTGGATGTTTTCAGAACGGTCACAAATGTGCACAGATTTTAATCTCAGAATTAAGGTCAACATTTTGTTTTACTCTTGGGTTTTTCCGAAGATAACGAGTTTTTGACTACATGTCTAGCATTCATGAAGTCGGCCGATCTGCTCAGGAAATAACTTTTTGTTTATCTCACAACATTTAGATCTTGATAAAATTAATGGCTATCCGTTAAGATTAATTAACGAGTCCGGTTACTGTATGTTAATTTAAATCAGTTAGTTATATAATGCTCTATTCAAAATCGAGAATGGACTTTACGGTGGAGCCGATTTTTTATTTATATTTGAGCGCTTAGGTGCTTCGTAGGACACGTTAAGATGTCTGTACCAGTTGTAACCGCAGTAAAGCTCGGAGGTTTTCGGGTGGCTTAAAAACTCTGACAACCTATTTTACCACTTTGTCTTCGTTTTACGGTATCTAACTCACACGAAAGCCGTGTTGGCCTAGTGGGCGATACCCCGAACGTGGACGTGTCTCTGACTACCCGTTTGGTATCCTCAAAATTTTACTCACTGAGTATGTATCTGAGGATGTCCGCCATGGGGAAGACAGTCGTGAGCGTGTTTGTTTGCAATTCACATGAACTTACTATCATCGGAAAGCTTATTGCACACTTGTTTTGTTTTGGTTTTGGCTGCCATACAATGGCCCTTTTATTCAGAAGTATAGGAAAAAAAACATGCCAAAGCAATTGGTCAAAATATTAAAGTTAATTGCAGCCAGGAAACTAGAAAAAGGGGCACAAGTTTTGCTACTTCTCATGAGCACTGCACTGATCTACTAGATGCTTTGCTAGAGTGCAAAATAACGTAAAAAAATGAGAAAAGGAACCAGCCAGGCATCAACAGTAGCGAATTAATAATGAATTCTCGGAAAATCTATCGATGCGCTTGGTTTCTCATTGTAAAACCCCTGCACCAAGAACGTTTATCAGAGCAAATGTATTACTATAAAAAAGCAAAAACTGTTTTATGGGCCAAGCTCAGACGAACGAGCAGTTTACAGCCTTCACTAGATCTATTCAAGTATATGGACCGGCAATTGGTTCTGATTGCAAATATAATCGCGTTCCCGTCTGCCAATTGAGAGAGTGCGACGCTGAAAGATATGGATGGTGTTACCTAGTAGTCAAGTCAGGTTAAATAATTTTGGTACCGCGTGGCACACTCTGCTTTTTTATGTAGATAGTTGAGGATCTGGAATAAAATATAGGCAAATCTAATTTTCGAAAATCAACCCCTAAGGGGGTTAAACAGGGTAGTAAAGTTTCTATGGAAATTTTTATTCCTTGGTTAGATTCGTTCAAAACTCGGTACAACTTTAAAATAAATAACGTATTTTTTATTTCTTCAAAACTAGGAAGTTTGATACACTCAAAAGTTGGTGGTTTATCAACATAACACGCGGGCAAAGCCGCGGGCAGAAGCTAAAGAAAATAAAGATGATACTTATTTACAAAACATGATGTAGATATATGCGATCGTAAACATAAAGAAGCCTATGTTTTATATATTTTTTGCTGAGGTAGATAGAATGCTTGTGTGCACAAGATAAAACAAGTACATAGGAACAGTATCAGAAATCAGACCATCATCATAACCCCGGTCTCTTTTGGATTACTTCTTCGTCTAGCATACGATGTATCGTTTTACTAAATTGTCTTAGAATGAGGGACAATTGATGGAACACGTCCCCATCAATTGTCCCTCAATCAAATAATAAAACAAAGTGCGTGGTTTTCATTTCTTTGTCACTGTTCGCATAATATTTTGTTTTTATTTTTTCCTTTACTATTCTGTTCACCTTCAGTTGGAACCAAATTACTGAGTCTCCCGATGTTACTCGAAAAGTGTCGTTCCTAAAAAGGTACTCAACTAGTTAATATTTGGCGGTTACTCAATGGAAGATAGAGCAATAAGGAATAAATGGGTCTTTGGCTTTTTCTCATCTACGTATTTATTACGAAGGTAGCAAGATAACAAAAGTTTAATAATAAAGGTCAATCTATCATGTCTTTATATAATTTAGTATTTGCATTCAAAATTAATATAAACAAAGTCAATAGGTTGAATCGCTGAGGAAAAACTTTATCATTTTAATAATGCTGTAATCATGAGAAAAACAGAGACGAGTGATTCTTGGAATACAAATCTCTTAAAATGCTTTATTTGAGGATAATCTGGAATACATCTCAACAACCTCCGTAGCAAAGCGATAGAGGAACCAAGATGACTAGCTGTAAGTAATTTCTATTCTGTATCGTGTTATCTGTTTTGTGTTGAATATTTTTATTGGTTGGACAGTCAACACTTAATTGGTAGGGAAAATCATCGAAAGAGTCAGGCCTTTTCGATAACAGACAGTATAATTATTATGTAGTCACTGCTAGATAATAATGTATGATCGGGTATCCATTGATAAATGAAGTCTTGATATCTTAGTATTGAATATACAAAATGTTCTATGATATTTTGGCATGGCGAAGTTGGGGTGTTATTGTACTTATTATAATATTCAGCCATTTTTGTCCCAGGGCTGGGCAAAGTCCTACCCTCATTCCACTCATTCCTAGGCTTTCCACGTCTTATCGTCGTCATATCTTATACAAAAACGAATCTAAAAATAGTCATCAATCTTTATTTGCCTCGTTTTTTAATCATTTTGTAATATGCAGACAATTATAATGCGATTAATAAGCAATTGATCCCAATACCGACGTGATACGTGGCTGGTAAGATAGGCGCCATTTTGCTTTGCAGCTAATCTTCGAAGAGGCTATTTATTACTAGACTGGACAGGTTTCAGCAATAAATGATAAGTGACTAGAAAATTGCCACTGTTATTTATTCAAATTGGTCTAAACTAGGAAATAGGAACCTGGTACAAACAACTTCAAAATAATGTCAAGTTAGGTTAGGATACACGCAAGCCCCGTGGTCCTTCGAGCCGGAACGGCGGCGGGGCGCCCCTTGCGAGGCGAGGTGTTTGGATTTTCAATCAATGAATGAGTTAACAAAAACGTATATTATGTATATCGTTTTTCTATTATATGTAACCGTTCACACCAGCTGACCACGGAACTGGTTTCATACGTGAGTGAAAAAGTTCATACTAAATGTAGGGACTAATAGTTTCATGCACGCCGACCGACAGTCTGCGTTCGCCATTCGGGTCATAAACAGACCGGGACAGATAGATGTCCCTATCCATACAAACGTAGTCCGATCCAATATGGAGCTAACTAGAAAAAGAGCAGCACAGACTTTAAAAACCCTGTTTTCGTATTAAGCTGCCTTTTGAATATATTATCGTTTTGTCACATTATACCATGATGATTGGCGGGTCATTCAACGAGGAAGGTCAGGTTATCGCTATATCTCTGTACCCGTTCGTGATTTATACGTAGCGACACGCGTTTTACTCTGATATTGCATAGCTGGTTGCTTAAGTATGCAACCAGCTAGCTACTCTAGCCTATTTCTATTCTTACATTGAGACTTGACAGAAGACCCGTATCGTTGGGCTTTTTGGATTAAGTTGTTAGCTTATCTTCAGATAAAACTGCCAATAATCCGGTTAACTGATATCTATAATACATGCATTGTAAAATGCAACAAAAGGTCACCTTTGTTTTTCCTTCTTATACGATTACAAAAAACTTGCTTATACAAAACGATGCGACCCTAGCAACCCAGAATACATAGTAAGAAATAAAGAAAGAAAGAAAGAAAGAAAGAAAAAACATTTATTTACCACAACACAACACAACAGGTGACAAAATAGCTACATTAAAACAAACATTTAAAAAAAACAGATACAAATACAAGATGTGTTGTGTGGGGTCAAAAAAAGTAGTAACTGAATGAAGTTTTCCGTCCTTGGTTAATCGTGCGTGAAACCTTGGAAATAAGCTGCGAAGCAAACCAAACAATGTTTTGCGTAAACAAAACAAAACGAATTTAGATTTGTTTGGGTTTAAGAAAAATACTCTTAAACCCAAACAAACTAAAAATAATGTAGATCGAACTCTTCAATTCCAGTTGCTGTGAGATTTGTGAAAGCTCACTAGCTTTATCTACCGATATCGTAAAACGTTTCTAAACGTAGGATACACTAAAAACCTGTACACTTCGGTGCACTTTGTACGTACGATCTTTTCACTTGATCTGACAACAAGTGACGACTATCTTGCCTGTTGTCCGATCACTTGAACAACGAAGACTCGCCTGCAGCTATGTCTCGTATATTGAAATTGAGCTTTTAAAAACAGTCACGAGGACTTGAAAAGTGAAATCACCAAAGTATTCACGTGGCTATCAGCTAATAACCGTCTAAAAGTTTTGGCATGCTTCCAAAACTACTTTCGATGATTCAAATTCAAGTCGGCAAGGGGGGGGGGGCTACCACGAACCTTTTATATGACATATTGACAACCTGTACGTTAAGATAAGTCGCAGCAAGTCTGCAACCGATTTACGACCGAATATCGATTAACATAATAATATTATGCGCATTACGTGGGTAATATACGATTAGATAATTTTAGTTGCTAAAGTAGGATAATAGTTTTTTTAATTGTTTGGTAATTTTTGAGTAGAGCAAAGAGAATGTTGTGCTATACGTGCTTCGCTCACATAATAGGTAGTTTGATCGCAAATGTACAACATACAATCGATCAAAATAAATCGAAGACAGAAAATTTTTGTGCCAGTTTAAAATAGCTACGGGACGTAAAAGTTGAAGATGGATACTGCTATAGGTTTGAGATTTATACGGATTGCCTAGACATTGATTGATCTTAATTGATTAGGAAATAATAATTGTTTTCATATATACATTATACTATAAGTCATACTATATGAGAATTAGATGCATTTATATCAATTCATGCACAAAGACAGTTGACAGAATAGCAATGGAACTGTTTTATTTATTTTTCTTTAGGAACTTACATGAAATCTTCCAAATCAACGACATTCGTATACTGGCAAGGCTGACCATCGACATTATAGCACATGCTTTCATAGTCCCATCCCTGGTTCTGGTGACAGGGAAGGTTCGGTATCAGTGGCTGTTGAATATACCGCTGATGGACAGCTGAGGATGGCTGGTGGTACATGTTTTGAGAGTGATAATATTGAGGCATCGCATTTTCTGCCACGTAACTAGCGTACGAGTCGTTTCTGTAACACTGCACTGGGAGACGGTCAATGTTCCCACTGTAAACATCGACACTGCAAACATTGTCCAGCGGTTTAGACCACTGGTTCGACATAGGACACTGCATATTCCATCGCGTCTCCTCAAAACCACCCACGACGGGACACTGCTGTGGAAATCCCTCAGGGAAACCGTTTACGAGCATTATTGCGATCGGATCTTCGAATCCGGAGACGAACAGACTAAACAGTCCATCGAGGAACGAAATCGACGACCGACTGATAACGCAAAGATGTTCTTATCTCGACCTAGTGTAACTGAAGGCATCGTAGCGAAAAATTGATAATACAATGTTTCCAGATAACGTACCATTCCGACTCTAGCGACTAAGTATATCGCAAGTAATAATCTTTATTTCATTTATATTTTTGTCACTAGGTTGAATAGAAAAACTTCAATACCGGATTAAAAGTTTTGATGAGTAATTGAACTACAGGTTTGCTAGTTATAACTCAAAAATTGCCTGTGTAGTACTTTTAATTACGAACATGTGGCCAACACAACAAGAAAATAATCTTTGACCCAAAAACTGATAAGGTTAGAACTTAGAGACAGTAAACGTTCTAGATTACAGTTATCTTAGTTTTAGTCTGAAGTCTGAAATACATGTAAATACTATTTGATAAGGGAAGCTCAAATTTGTTGTGAATTTTAGACCCAAAGCCTGACACAACGTGGTTATATCCACGTACCTTGCTATATTAAACCAGATCTTCGTCAACATATTATTTTCCTGGCGAAGACATAATTATATAGCCGCGTTTAAAAGCTGATATCGTAATATTCTCTAGTCTGGTAATCTATAACATACATTTAAACAAAGACTCATTTTAAATTGTTTTATCTCTGTGTGATGTGAGCCTATTTAACTTAGCTTCCAACGATAACGGACTGTCAACAGCAATTTGTTTCAATTATACCAAAAATATTTACCATTCAAATCGTTATTAATGAACCGCCGTCTATATATAATACAGGTAATAACTCTCGACTTCGTTCGCGTGGAGTGCTTTCAATAAATAATTCAAGCTCCCAAAACTTGAACTTAGCCTGGTAGCTGTTGTCAAACCAGCCCACAAATAAAAATCAAAAGAGCCATAGAAACACAACCATTTACTTTTTCAGTAAACAAAGTAAAATCCGTACCTTCAATTCTTAACGACCTCTGCGGTGCAGTGGGCGAAGTCCGCCAGAGACGCGGACAAATGTTTGTATGATCTGCAAATATTTGTCTCGGATCTGGGTGTTTTCTATGTATGCATGTATGTATTTACAAAAAAAAACTATTTAAGTAGTATATCAGTCATATAGTACCCATAAAACAAGCTCTGCTTAGTTTGTTGCTAGATGATTCTGTGTTAAAAAATGACCAGCGCATTATTTATTTAAATATTTAATTCTGAAACACGTTTGTAAGACAATTCAGTATATATCTAGTTAATGTGATTTCAGAGTTTTGTTGTTTAACTGTTAATCTCTTCAGGATGTCAATTTTTATAATTACTTTCTTTACTACTATTAAAAACATAAAATTTTAATTTCTAGAACAAACAAGTGTGTTTGTCTGATTCGGATACTGATAATTTAATGCTGGTCATATAACCAGTATGTTTTAACATATACGCATTATATTACCATTTTTAATAGCTCTACGTAAACAGCTAGCAGCAATAATAGTAGTGGTATTGGTTACATCGAGTGAGATTGAAGTCCAAATTGATTAATTTAATTTTAGGATATCTATAATAAACTAAGTTGATAATGAAATTTGTTTGAATACAAAAAGCAAGAATTCTATTAGCAAGCTAAGGTCAACAAGGTAAATTCACTTCAAGACACAATGTACATACATCATAATTAAATCGTATTAGCAATTGCTCTTCAGTTAAATCAATCACTGAATTTAGAAGCGCTACATAAATATAACGTCCATTGTCATTAGGTAGTACCTCTCTACTATACATACTGTAATTATAATGTAGCTCGCTGCAACTAGCACAGTACAAAGTCCATTCGTAATCGAAAATAAAACTGGCTAATTGTTAGTCAGAGTCACATATTAGGACGCAACTGATACATCAACAAATAGCCCTACAAATTTCGAACAGATAGGTAATCAATGAAGAATACTTTATATCACCCCACACCATGGTATAGACGAGAAAACCACTTTAAGTGAGGTAACCTAAAAATCGTTTTAATCAAGATTTTTATTTTACACCCATGGCTAGTAGGTGCGAAGTGTCTCTGAGTTAAGCCGCGGACAAACACGCAGACAGACGGACGGACATGGCGAAACTATAAGGGTTCCTTCTTGTCGTAACCCTAAAAATACTAGCGAAACACACCTTTTTGGTTCTTTCCAGGGCATAGGGACATCACAAAGCATTAGTTGATATGTTAAACATAGCAATTTGCAAGACATCAACGATAGAAGGAACACGTAAAATTAACTAACCAAGAGAGAGAGCCAAAGAGAGAAGCAGACGACTGCATTATTTTTTAGAAAAGGTTGGTTAAATTATTTAGCCGTTGTGGGGAAGTGCAAGGTTATGTAAGAACTAGGGCTTCCAATACCGGGATCCCGGTATCAGCCAATACCGGGATCCCGGATTTTTTTTCGAGATTTTTAATACCGGTATTGAAATGTTCATAACCGGGATCCCGGTATTAGATTTTATTTTAATTTTAGTACAAAACACAAAATAGGTTATAAACTATCACTACCGCACATATACATTTTTATCCATTTATTTATTTTGGAATATTTTAAATCGGACTTCCTGGAAGTCCCGCGTGGGTCTAGTTTTGAGATTCTTATTACTTAAAAAAATGTTGTAAGACAAGTTTTGTGAAATTCTATTAATTATAATAATAAATGTGATTAGTCATAACTTTTATAACACAAATTATCGTAAAAAAAAAGACTGATCTAAATGACACTTATTATTATTGTCATATTAAAAGATAATTGTACCTACAAGTAAATAATATATGATTTGACAATAAAACTTTGTTTATTAATTTTACCTTCTAAATACGTATACTTCCAAAAAAGAATAAAATTAAAAGTCTGATAAAAATAAGGTTTTTTTTCAATACCGGTATCCCGGAATCCCGGTATTTAGAAAAAAACATTCGGTATTAATACCGGTATTGAAAAAATCCGGTATTCGAAAGCCCTAGTAAGAACCCAAATGCTGATAACAAGGCAAAATAGCTGTAGGACGTCGATCGTGGCGTGGCGAGCGAGTAGCCGGCTGAGACATAAGAGGTGCGGATTCAGTTCCCGCTGCGGAACAAAAGTTTACATGTTATGCAGTTATAATATGTTTCGAAAGTGGATATTGTGGTACCATAGTATTTGAAGTTTCTGATGCTCACGACACAGGGTCATAGCATTTCCTGTGTCGTGGGTATTAGGAACGACGAATACTGTGGTATCACAATACCCAGGCCCATAAGAGTTATACAGAGACATTGGTTGCCATAAGAGGTTGTTTGTTTGTCTATTACGATTTATCTCCGAAACGTCTTTGTAATTCGGTGTTTTGCCGGGGGTTTTAAATTTTAAAAATACACTTACACATATGGTAGTTTGCGTGGGTACCATTATATTACGCCTATATTAGCGTAATAAATCTCAATCGTACTTGGCCATGCTCTTCAACAACATAACAAAATTAAACCAACCAACAAAATGATTGACATAAGTGTGGTGGTTGACGTATTTGAGATTAACGTAACAATCTATCGATTTCTTTCTTCGTTGTTTACCTAACTGATACTTACCATATCATAATATTATTTTATCATTTTAGTATTATTATCTAATTTTTTAGGGTTCTGTACCTCAAAAGGAAAATACGGAACCCTTATAGAATCACTTCGTTGTCCGTCTGTCTGTCTGCCATGATGCTATTTCACAGAAATCTAAACTGTAAAAAATAAACAAAAATCATATCCTCCTGTAGATAACAACAAAATATATAAATAACTGCAAACATTTACCTAAGGTAGATAGATAGAATATAGATAGATAGATAGATAGATAGACATGTTATGCGATCAAGCAATTTTTTCCGTCGAGTTTTAATACTCATAACAATGTAACTCACGCCTGCTGAAATGAAATTATCGGCTTGATAATTTCATTAACATAAGAATCGACACTTTACGGAACACCCGTAAAAAGAGAGATTATCAGGCGCGAGTAAAGAGTTCTTTTATTTACAATACTAACTACCGCCCACGGCTTCCCCATCGTGGTACCTACCCGGATAAAAAGTAGGCGATATACAGTAGCATTCGTATGAAACGCATTCGTTGGATCGTTTTTTCGTCGACTTACGTTGCAAAATTGGGAAAATCCACGAAAAGTCCTTTTATTTTAAAGGGATATTATCATCCAAGAAATAATTTTTGAAATTGGATGTATAGTTTCGTTAATAAATACAAACTTACAAACGTTACCTCGTTTTATATTAGTATACTCGCCGATAATGGAATTCATAATAATGCAAAGAATGAATTCCTGTGATTGGGCGAGGAGAATTCTTGGCATAGGTGCGTCTAGGCTTTATCTTCTAAGCTTCATTAGCTTCTGCACACGGCTTCGCTCGGTGCACGTATTATTCCATCGAAAAGGATAGCAAGAGTAAGATTATCCTACGATCGATAGGCTCGTAAGATAGAATAGTAGAATAATAATTTAGATTTTTTATGACATTTTGATAATGTTTGTCTCAGGTCTGGGTGTTTTCTATGTATAATATGTATATATATACAAAAAAAGTGTGTATATATATATATACATATTATGCTAGATGATGCTGTGTGTAAAATATCCAGCATTATAAACACTTTATTTTCACATTCTCTGTATTCTCAAAAATCTGCGTACTCAGTATGGATCTGAGGGTCTCCATCATGGGGATGTTAAAATAGTTAGTGTGTTTTTTTTTGTAATTTAATATTAGTGTAGTACATGTGTAGCTAACACATGAACTACACTAATATTAAAAGTGTGTTATTCTTCAAGGGCAAAACCCTCGTCATTTTAACATATCAACTATGTTTTAAGCAACATACCAGCTTCCTTAGGTCAATGGCAAACAACTCATTTTCACTGGCTAATTTTTACCACAAATTTTAAAACGTAAAATTTTAAACAGTATAGATTTCGACTGTATCATTCCCATGTTTAAGTTTTAGAAGTTTTGGACATTTAAGCTTAGGCATTAGACCCATAACTCATGCCTATACTTTTTAGATTATAAAATTAAATAAATAATGCTGGTCATTTTTCATCTAGCCCCAAACTAAGCAGAATTGTATTATGGGAACTACATGACTGATTTACTACATAAATACTTTTTTTTTGTAAATACATATTATAGATGGAAATTAGGTAAATGCTTTGTTTTCATCTATGAAAACTAGAAAAAAACATATGGAGAGGAGATAGGTATTTTCTTATGTAAAAAACTGATGCGCCACTCTTTTAGTGAAGGATTAATATTCTAATAAAAAACAAATACCATAAATATTAGGTAGATAACAAAACACTGAAAACCCTCAGGAATATGTTTAGAAAATTAGAAACCATAAAATTACTTATTACTCACACTATTATTGAACACAGAAGGAAATTGTCACAAAATCACTCTCAGAAGACAGAAGGAAAGTTTGGGATTATGGGATAAACCTTAGTCATAGTGGCAAGGTTTAATGATCAAAGATGACATCATAATTTGGGATCATGTTTATCTAAGAGTATTTAAGTTTAGTTATATTTAAGGCTGGAAGGCAATGTTGTTGCTTGCCTGGGCATCCTTAAAACATAAACTAACCCCTGAATAACAACTGATATTCAGGGCATGACTAGCAAAACGACAATAGGGAACATAACCAATGCACTCATATTGATATTTGTATGTATTGCAATGTATTGCTTTGCATACCATAGACAATGTATGAAAATACTCACATGGTAATTTGGTTAACTTACTGAGCTATGTAGCAAAACATAATGTGAATCACAACTGACTTTTATTAAACTAACCTCTACTTAGTCAACCTTATTAAGAAGAATGTTTGACAAGTCACCATATTTAGATAAAACACCATGCTTTAGTGGGATAAATTTTGGTACAAACTGAAGCTGTAGGTAGTTGAGCAATGCTGGAAGGCTTCTAGTGACCCATATTAAGCTCTTACACATGCAAATTTATACCAGTTTTCTAATAAATTTTCAGAGACTATACACATAAACTTCACAACCTGATCCTGGTATCCCCATTTCATAATCAGACTACCAGACACTCAGCAATATGTCAATTGTCAATTCCTGGCTTGGTTGCAGAGGAACCAAGCTGATTCTTGTAAATCATTGAATTTTGACTTTGTCACCCTCTTTTTCTTAAATCTGCAATCAGCTCTTCAGTCTTAATCCAAATACTATCTGGTATGTGGTATGTTTAGGTGTGATTCCTTTAAGCCCTTTAATAGCAGAAGTCCCATTCTGTACAAAGTTTACTTATACCATCAGTGCAGAAAATAAATTAAAACTTGTTGCCGAAAGCTGTCTTCCTTGATAAAAATAATGTTAGTGTTCAAAAAGAAAAATGTGGGTAGTCTTCAAGATGAAGGTAAATTAAAATCTTGGAGTTTACAGGTGAATAGGTATCTTCTAGACAAGCATCCTACATCAAAATGAGATCTCATTTACTATGGCTTTAGCCCTTAATATATCTGTTAGGTCCCAGGGACTCTGCTCAGAACTTCATATTTCTCTAAAAATAGTTTTGTTTTTCACATCCCCATACTGGTGTGTCCCCATACCCTGTTGTGGTGTGCCAGATACAGGGTGGAGAGGACCTGCACATACATGCAGTAATTGTGTTCATGGAGTCCACTGGACTCCGTGAGGATCTACTTCTAATTCTAAGTGGGGGGAACCAAGGTCTGCACTGACGTCCCGCATTGGGGTGTATTGTGCATTATCCCCCTTCTAACCTGACCCCAACTCCTTGTAGCGTAGTGTAGTAGCGGAGAAGGACTCTGGGTTGATGACAGCAGTGTTCCAGTATCCCTGAACTCCTGTCAGTTAATGATGACGGAGAGCATAAGTTGATGAGTTCTTGCAGTGTCGTCTTCGACCTGACCACAGTGCATCACCACATGCTCTACAGTCTCTTCAGCCTGAAGGCAACCTCGACAGAGTCCACTTGATGTGGCCCCAGTCTTTATGAGATGGTGGTTTAGTGTCCCGTGATGATGCCCACCATCATCCTCAGGTTGTCGCATTTCATTTTAAGTAAGGTGTTCATTATTTTGTGATTTTTTGCCGGTAGCATAGTTTTTGTATGCTTGCAGCCTGGTCTTTGATCCCATATTTTCTATGTGAGGATGTTTGTTTATGAAATATTATAATTTGATTTATTGTTTAACAATGTTTCTTCTGTGTTCTAGGCTAAAACATGGCTTCACATAGATAGACAGTCAGTCAATCCACTTGGACAAAATACTAAGTCTGCAGTACTGGACTGGCTCAGAGATGTTGAGCACAAAACTTCCTTGTCAGCTGTGTGCAATGATATCGGAGATCACCAAAATACCCCTATCTATCTGTAGATAGGGGAGGACAAAGCACTTAAGATGAAAAATTTCCCTGAGATCAAAGGAAATATTGTAATATTATAATATGAAAAGAAAAGAATTGCATATATTTATGCCATTTATATGAAGCCAGTATGTTTGGTGTATAGATAAGGAGTAAGCTCTACCGGTTTTATTTAGTTATAAGAAGTTGATTATATTTTTGAGTGAATTTGAAAGAAAAAAGGTAGAAATAATTTATAATTGTATTTTAGTTAGCAGCCAGAAGTTGGCATTTATTTTTGTTGACATATTTTTTTGAATAATATTTTCAATTGTTTACAAGAATTTTGCTTTATTTTATCTAAATGTGATATGAATGACTGTTAGTAT
This sequence comes from Perizoma affinitatum, assembly GCA_961405105.1. Taxonomy (NCBI): domain Eukaryota; kingdom Metazoa; phylum Arthropoda; class Insecta; order Lepidoptera; family Geometridae; genus Perizoma; species Perizoma affinitatum. Next base: position 7,249,469 of record OY560205.1, on the reverse strand, counting down.
ATTGTTGCTATGTTTTTTGAAGTAAACTTTACTTTAGCTTTACTATTAAACAAAATCAATTTAATTATTTATTATAAAGGAGTCTCATTGACTCTACGCAGTAAATATTGTGATTTGGGTTCACCAGGACTAAGGGTTAAGTATGTGGTCAACATGGAACTTTTCAGTCCCAGCCATTATTGGTCCTGCAAGCTTTACAATATATGCACTGTATAATGATCAGCTGTAATACCTAAAAAGCACCGAATCGACAATTTCAATGTCACAAATATATATATTATGCTGTTTCTACATCTTAGTATGAGAATCTGAAACTTTTGTTTGTCTTGTTTAACTTCCTAGTAACATAGATCGTGAAAGCGCAGATTCGCCAGGAACAAACACAAATCACAGAGAAAGTTATTATTGGTAGTGGCAACAGGAAAACCCAAAAACCATATAAAATGTACATTTAGCGACTATTGATTCTAACTACAGCCTACGTTAGGAAGAAAATACCTCAAAAAGAATTGTAATCACTCACCTTCTCTTCTGATTTGCTGGTTTTGTAGACATCTCGCTTTTTATCATGACACTATTATAAAACTCCACGATATGAACACAATCTTAGAACACTGCTAAGGAGAGTATCATATCGCTTTTCACTGTAGCTTATTGATTTGTTTGTGTATTCACTACTAATAAGTCTCACTTATCACAATTAAGGTCATTTTCTATGCATAAACACCGAAAAATACACTTTGTTATCGTGAACTTGCACACTTTAGTTTTACACAGTATAGTAGTAGTAGATTAAAAACGCGCACGAGTACCGTAAAGAATTTTAATCCGATCGAAAGACGAACGAACGTGTTTTTGTCAAGACCGATAGCTTGACTGACAATGACGACTGACATAACATAACCAAATGATTGATCAAAATACGCTGATGTGATTAGCCAGAAGTACCTACATTTTCAACTCTTATTTTACATACCCCACTGGCCTTGCTTAGTTGTCTGTCAACGCTGTCACTGTCAAGAATTTACTTTACTTCAACTTCAACTTTTGTTATGTTTTACTTCTTCAACGAAGTAAATACTTGACAGTGAGTTTTGTAAAAGTTGTCAAGTATTGCATTCGCTAAGAACAATCGTCTAATCAAGAAGTGAAGTGAAGTGATAAACAATCGTAGACTAGTTAGCAGTCCCAAACTCCAAATGTAAAAAAATAAGAGATGTCGCTACTGTCGTCCAGTTACTGCCAGTCTAATACATAATTAGTAATAGTAAGAAGGACAAGATGGCGCTAGCAGCGAAACCCAAAAAGGGTATAATTTTTTTTAACCATAGGGCTATTACAACCACCTAGCATAGTATAAAATTTGTGTTACACCTAGTATATAAATCGACTTAAACAACTTGATACTTGATAACTTAATGAAAATATTTAAAAAAATAATTTTTGCAAGAATCTATTGAAAATATTTTTTTCAAATCGGGCAGGTTCTAGCGCGTTCAAGCAATACCTAGATTTTGTTGGTCAAAGCAGTCAAAGTAAGTAGGTACCTAACAGGGTAAATACCTAGTTCCTAGTATTTATTCTTTGAAAGTTTTAATTCGAAATGAGTAATTAAGTAAGTTAAAATAGGTAGGTAACCTATGTAGATACCATCCTATGATGATCATGTTTCTATTTAAATAAAACAAGGGTCATTGAATCGTCGTTTGGGAACTAGGTAGGTACTAGGTAGCACAGTTATGGTATGTAATACCTGGGACTATAGGTACCTACAACATAGCGCTACAATAGCGACATCATTTAAACTAGTTACACAGTTTTTTTTTTAATTTAACATTGTATTTGTGAAATATCGGATAGTTACAGAAACCGAGGTCATTTGTCGGGGTCACGGAATATAACATCGTAGGTATTAGTCGTGAGCAAAGAAAGCACTGTTATAAAAATATACTTGAAATTGGCGATGCCAAAACCTTTCTGTTACTATAATCGTTGGCCAAAATAATTAAAGTGGCAAACAAGCACTTGTTTGTAAGCAGTGTTGCCATTGTAGCGCCACCCGCCACGCTGTAACCTAAGCACCTCATAATAGATAGGTAGTACCTACTGTACCTACGTATGTACCTTCCTAGCTCATACCAATTTAGTCTGTGTCTAGTGTCTCACTAGGTACTTACTTGGAGCCCCTTTTATGTTACGAACCCGTAAATCTTTTTAAAATTTAAATTGACAGGCGATGATATTCGCCTCGTGACGATGTGTTTAGCTGCCTTACCTACTGAGATGCAGATGTTGCATTTGTTAGTTTATTTAATGAGGACGACACTAACTGGTATACAGGGAAGTAGGTAGGTACCTAGTTGCGTAGGTACCTTCTAAGTGAGTCACTTGTAGCTAGTAGCTAGTACACACAAATAACACGAAACCTTTTGATTGTTATTAATCGCTGGAAACTGGATGTTTAACGAGCTCACAATAACCTGAATGTGAAAATAAATTGCTCGCAAACTGGAGAGTGCACTTTGAATTGTATCAGACGATCAAGCTATACGTAGGTACTCTACTGACTAGGTGTACTCAGGATGGGGGGCGAGGGTGTTCCCTCTGGTGTCCCTGCGAGCTTTTTAATGATTGTTGTGCTTTTTATTAATCTACCTGCACCGTCTGACTTCTGCACTTCGGCCACGCGATGACACATCCAACAGCTAGTGCCATTGTTATTCCTATCAGGTTAATTCCTGTTACAGCTTCCAACATTATTTACCTATCTACAGACTTAGGTCACGAGTGCCTTTTTTTCTTATCTACTTCTGGGTCGTGGTGAGAAACAAGATAAAAAGCAAAGTTGCCTCTTTAAGTAACGTGGGTATCGCGATGCTGGGGGATAAGTACCTATATTTTATCCAGACGATAAAGTCAGTGGGTTATCCATTGGCGAGGCAAACCAACTTATTGTCAGCTCGCCTTTTTTTTATGGACTTTAATGCTGCAGGGCCGCACATGACCTTGGTCAGCGTCACCGGACTACGGTGAAGAAGGCGCTCAGTAAAAAGTTAGGATGTCAGCTCGCCGGCGAGAGCAAAGCTTTATAAACCGACATGGATCGCTCGCAAGCTGCAAGCACAAAAGGTTAGCGATTGGCACGTAGTGTTCGTGCATGCTTGAAATTTAAAAACTTTGTTTCTAGTCTGGGTGTTATCTTGGTCTAATAACCTACTATCCTACTACTATTATAAATGCGAAAGTTTGTGAGGATGGATGTTTGTTACTCTTTCACGCAAAAAGTACTGAAAATACAGATTTTGATAAAACTTTACAGTAATATAGCTTATACATCAGAATAACACATAGCCTAAAATTTATAATGGTATTGTGCTTTGGCCATAATATAAGACCTACCTATCAATTAAGCCAGTAAAATTATATCGGAAATATCTATACCCATACGTTTCACGGCTACCGCTGAGCCGTGTGTATTGAAATTTGATATGGACATAGTTATTAGCCTGGAGAAGGACATATTATCAACATTCCACGCGGGCGAAGCCGCTGGCAAAAGCTAGTATACTTATGTATTTACAAAAAAAGTATTAAAGTAGTATAATATCCGTCATTTACTTAGTTCCCATAATACAAGGTCTGCTTAGTTTGGGGCTAGATGCTGCGTGAAAAATGTGCAGTAATAAATATATTACCTGTATTTTATTATTTGTAAAATACTCAAATATTCGAATATAGATTGTTTGACGAGCTACCGATTACCTACAGATTGGACCCTTTGTCTGCCGACCGGCGTCGACTCGACAATAAATCAGACGAGAAACATCAATCCCAAAGAAACTATCGCCTATCATGCGTTTTAAATCTGAAGTCTGTATGAAGCGTTGGTTTGCAGGCTGCGTCTTTTTTTATTTACGCATGTAGCTTGATTAGCCTGTTGTTGGAATGTTGTTAATTAACTAAATAATCTTAGTAGGTATGTATAACACCCCCTATTGTATGACCTCAAGCCTGCGTAGGACCCTGGCGATCGCTGAAAATTGCTTTAGTCTATCTTTATTGCGCTATAAGTTTGAAGAACACTCTCATAAGCTTGTCCATTGTTTTGTTTGTTCTGTGAAAATGCATAGTATCTAGACTAGAGCATCCTATTAATTTTGTTTATTTTTATGAAAATGCAAGACTCTCTGCGCTTTTTGTTCCATTATTCAGGAACAAAACAAGGTGTAAAGATTTTCCTATTGCATCGGCAGATTAAAATTTAAGAGTTAAATTGCGAGGAGCGGAACAAAGAGGTCTTTGCCTAGCAGTGGAACAATATGGTCACCTTAACCTATAATTCTTTAAAACCCAACCACGACCAAGAACTCTATGAATGCTGCAGAAGATGACTGATCCTTCTTAAGTTTTTAATTAATTTACAGGTAAATTGATGGTTTACACAATAAAGAGTTTATCTCTATCTATCTATCAATCTAATTATTTGACATTTCTTTTGTGTTGGGTCCAAGACGCGGAAATGCAGATTAGTGTCTTTATTGATTGAGACTCATTTGCTTACGTAGTAGGTACGTAGTACTTAGGTGCTTAACTACCTGTTAGGATTATGGAGTTAACTTAAACTCTACGTGGAGTTAGGTATAGGCGACCGTACCTACTTAGGTACTGGGTTTAAAACGCGCAGTTCGAAAGCACAGTTGGGACGGGAAACAGAATAACGTCGGTTTAAATTTTAATGATCACCTTTGTACCATTGTAATTACTTTGAACGCTTTGACATGCCAATGTTATGTAACATTGGTTTAATAAACTAAAGTGACTGGTGGTGATAAGATAGGTATTTTGATACTGATAGCATTAAACCGGTTACAATCGGTTAAGCTGTGCAAAAAGGTATCAGACAGACATTACCATTTTCCTCGAATATGTTCATCTACTTAATAGGGCTGCAACAAACGACACAGCGTAACCACATCAAGAAAGGTTACCAGATAGGTTTTAATGCCGGACGTGATAGAGGTCGGGTTTTTTTTTTAAAACTACTTGTAAGTATCAAGAATCTTGAGTTCCTTCAATATATGGTTTGCGAGTTTTAATCGACTTGAAAGCAGTTTCTTCGCTCTTAAGTGTCCGTGTGTTACTATTTCGTAAAGCTTTCGAAACTAGCTGTTTACGGCGCTTGTTTACGACATTGTAGGCAAATGTACCTGCGCTATGTGGCACAAATTCGATCTAAAATAGCACGTGAGATACCTACATATTTTGACACAATACATTTCGGACGAACGGACTTCAAAAAAGGAGGAGGGTCTCAATTCGTCTAATTGTTTTTTGTGTATGTTACGCGATATATTCTCTAATTGTGAAGGAAGCGACTTTAATGATTATCTTTTTAAAGGGTAGTGTATACTTCAGTTCAGTATACCCTTTAAGGGTGGTTTCATATAAATTTTGTGAAAAAATACCATCCCATGAGAAAACAAGGGATGAAATTTAATAATGGACTTTTTATAAACTTCCCGTTATTTGAGGTAGGTTTCTATTTTTTCCTGAACATTGTCTGTCTACATAACAGTGATATAGCATTCACGCAGGCCATCGTCGCTTCAGTGCTGATCAAAAGTGGACTCCTGACTCGCACGACAGTTGACAGAATTGTTTTCTAGCAAAATAAACAATTCGTATTTTGAGGTAGTGTGCTCGATTGCAGCTGGACAGTATGACACATGATTTGGTAATCACAGTAGACCTGAGTTGGTGGACTAGAAGATACATTAGAGACCTTGGCAGACCAGCCTTGGAAAGCTAGTTGGATAGATGAAATCGTTGCCGTGGGCAGCCCTGGACGCAAGGCCCGGAACTGACTAGAGTCAGTCCAGATCTAAGAGGCTTATGCCCAAGTGGAATACCATGAGGTCACTGATGAAATTATGAGGCAAAAACTGGCATCTTGTGTTATTCTCTTTATCCCCCGATCTGCAGTCCCATTGGGAGATAGCGTAAAGTATGTTTACGTTGGGAAAAGGGGCATTGTATTTACAATACCGAAATACACGCAACATAAATTCGGCTTCCCTGGTGGAGCTCTGCTTTTTTGCTAAATTAAGTATCTAGGTGCTTTCTTTTGTTCCAACAGAAAGAGCCTAACAAAATCAGACTCAGCGTCAACTAGATTCATGTCGGAATTTTCATCGTATGGCCATTAAAGGTGCGAGTCCTGGTCTGAAAATAGTTCATAGCAAGCTATCTCGCTATGAACGGTTTCTGCTGAACTTTGTCTGAATTTATCAGCACCTAGGTACCTAGTTTTAAAGTACATACATCTAAAGTTGCATCCATTCTTGTAACATAACTCCCGTGATCGAGGCAGACATGCGTGACCAGGACACCATTTCTACCTACCAAGGACTGTACACTAGTACCCAGTGACAGTGACACATGTCACGGAGTAATGTGTTGAAATGGCACAAATGCAAATCTAAGACGCATCTTTAGATTTGCATGTCCAGTCAGTGACAAATGTCACTGAAATATCTTTGTCAATCAGTAACTGACAAATAATATTGGAATGTAGAGTTGGAATATGAGGGTGATAATGCGTGATAAACTTTTTTTAAGGGGGTAAGTCCTACATCTAATTAAAAGAGAGTAACGGAACCTAAGTAGTAAACACAGTTATCGTCTAAGTAGGTAATAAACCGTGAAATGAACTACCTCAGAAAAAGTTCCGTACTTGCACTTTTGAACATTTTCCGCGTAACAGATTTTTCCTGTGAAACGTAAAATATTTTTATGATTATTATAGCTGGCGGGTTTAATCATCTTTAAGAAAAGAGGATTTTTATAGAATTTCACATATATTAGTTACGTTGGTAGTAAACTTCCTCATTCAACCTACAAAACCTTGCCTATCAGAAGATAACGGCTGTATAGGAATAACGATTCCCGAAAACTGATGTATAGGTTTTAAATTAAATACTTTATAGGTAACTTTTAATGTTAGGAATTCAATTGGGGGTCAAGAATACAATATCAGTATTACAATATTACCACCATCATTATTATTATTATTAATGATAATTATAAGATTATTAAGGTTTTAACTGTTAAATTAAATTCAAGTAACGTTATGTAACGTTTATTCAAAACTGAAAATAACACAGTTACCACTAAAGTCGTTATTTCTATCGTTAAGCAACATCCAAAGGAAATAAATGACTCTGTGCCATGACGACAACTATATTCTCTTTTATAAGATGACGATGACGGTCTTAAAGCTAGGTACCTCCATTTACCGATTTCTCGCAACCATGTCATCGTCCCAGTTAGTGCGGGGAAGCATTTCTTTAACTATACTGCGACCACAGAAGGTGACTTCTGATTCGCTGTCGACATTCAAGAACCTTTATCCCCCATATCCCCCAGTGGTGGTCGGTTCTCCGAGCTAATGGCCTGTATATTGCCACTTTAACTTGCACCAGTGTCTTTAGTTCTATATATTTACTCGTTTCGGATTTTATAACGCAGTAAATCACAGAGCGTAGCTCTCCCTGTAGCGTTTTTTATGGTTTAATCTTATTAATTGTTTCTTGGTCATATTTTTTTCGTAGACAAATACAATGATAATGTATCTTACAAACGCTTCGAAAGAGTCAAAAGTTCTGCAGGCCATACACGGACACAAATAGTACAGAGTTTGTAACGGCCATTATATTATTTTCAATAAGAAAAATCGGTTAGTTGATGTCCAAATTGCGTAATTTATATATATTCTAATTTCGATACAATTCTGGTACCTACAATTTTAATTACTGCAGACTGTCTATTTTTCAAACTTTCACGATCAGTCTATATAATTATTAGTTTTATGCGGTTATTTATGTCGTAAAATACTCATAAAGACCCGTATAAACCTTATAATAATGTAGACTGTCTGGCTGTTTATTACAATGTACAACAAGTAGTATAAAAAATACTTATTTGTAATATTTAATTACGCTTCCGCCTGGTAGTGATCTGGATCAGTTGAGCTATCTATAGATCGTTTGCAACGGTCTTTAGATAGCTAGCTGTTTCATCTGTATTTTTTGTATATACCTACTTGTACATAGTTGTATGAATAAATATTATTCTTTAACTTTTTAATATATCAAAAACTTTTTAATTTGGTTAACATGGTGTTTTGTGTATCGATAGGTTTTTATACTTGTAGTTTATATGACACAGAGTACGTCACTAATTCTTCGCCGGCAGCATTAGAGCATCACATTGATGTAGACACGTGACTGAAATACGGAACTTTATAGACGAGAAATTGTCAAATAGAAAATAGCACAGTGGATGGACTATAGTGAATTTCTTATGCATGAACGCCTTTAGCGTTATCGACACAACGGAGAGTTATGATTTATTGACCCATAAAACGCCCTAACTTACCGAATGCTATGGGAAGTTGCTACTAAAGAATAATACAGTAGTAGGTAGGTACTTTGGAACAATCCTCGGTAGGCACGCTTTATGGCCCCCTTCGAAGAAACACCCGTGTGGTTTGAGCCTGCAATTTTCGAAGCATTCCTCGCTGTGAGCACTCGGAGTAATATTTTTTCCAGAGGATAAGTATTTTCAAAACTTACAACAACTCAACATATCTAAGGTTGCAGGGAGTTAGTGGATTGAGGTGGCCTAAGATTGTTTGACATGGAACTCTTTGGGTGAGGACTTCCATTATGATGATGATGATTACGTCTACCGCTGGACTAAGGCCTCCTCTCAATATGATTATCCAACCCTGTCTTTCATTTGAAAAATAAAAGGGAGCGTGAACCCTATTCCAACGCCCAACCATTGCGGTGGACGTCTGAACTTAGTTTGAACGTGCTTTGGAGTTTGCTAATTACTACTCTTGGAGTTCAAACATAATACGAACGGACAAAACATCTTAGTGATTTACAAGGAACGCCCGCTCGCACTTCATAAATAACTTCGTATTTATAGGCAAATGGCCAAAGCTTTGCCATCGAATATAAAACGACATACTTGGTGATAGACTGCAAGAAGGGAGAGAGGTGCTACCACACGCTTACCTAGTTTTTACAAAAATTTGTATCTCGGACACAAACATAAAACACCCAACAATACTAGTCCTGGCATACCCCGTGATAAAGTCACGGAGTGTTTAAATGTCACAAATGTGGAATGGTCTTTATATCTTCGCTCGTACTGATCCTAAATTACTTACCAAAAGTTAATGTGTTTTTTATTACGTTATTTATAGATTATTTAATTGGATAACAGTTGATTATTATTTCAATATGTAAACGCCTTTCCACATATCTAATCAGGTTTAAGTAAATCTCGTGTTCGTCATTTTTTATTCGCTGTTTAACCCAGATTTGTAGACATTTTCTAAATTAGATTTTTACCAATGATGCGCACATCTTGCACACTCAAAACTTTTCTGGATGATATCACTTTACGCGATAAGACCACACATTGTAACTGTTTTCTATTATTTACTACTTCCTTTGTTTAGCAAGTACTTTCTTGGTTTTAAGATGATTTAAATTTATCTAATCTTAAATGTGTCCCCAAAATTCCTCAGAAGCGCATGGTGGCTTTATTCTTTTGTCAATAAACTATTTATTGTGTTATTATTATTCCCAAAATGTAATCTAAACCAAATTTAATCCAGATTTGGTAAGTAGACGCAGATTCGCCAATAGGTACAGTCAACAACATAATTAAAAATAGACAGAAAAAGAGCTTAAAAATACTCAAATTCTCCTCTTAAAAAGGACGACCGCGGTGGTTCGGCGGGCTGCGACGCAAGAGGTACTTACGGGTTCGATTTCCGCTGCGAGACAAATATTTTGTTCCGGGTCTGGGCGTTGTGGTACCATGGTACTTGTAGTTCCTGATACCCAAGATACAGTGAATCCTAGGGCCTCCGCCTAGGATTCACTGTATCTCGGGTATCAGGACAATGTCTGTTAAGTGTCTAATTAAAAAAATATATAATCAACTTAATTTTGTCTGTACTGTACCTATATTATATAATTATGTTCCTGCCATTTTTTGTACCTACAGTCAGAGGCATGGATAATGTTTAGCGGTTGAAGATACTCACATGTACCTGCCTACTCGTAAATACAGGTCAAGTAGGTAGTCGACCGCCGCTGCCCGTCTCCGTACCTACTCTACCCTGTACCCTGCCCTCAGACTCTAGTCTAGACAAATGGACATCAGAATAGAAAAGCGTATGATAGTGAAGCTACTTTTATTAAATATGAGCAAGAACTTGACATGTACTTAAATAAATTTTTCTAGCCGCATTTGTTTCTTTAAATTATTATACTTATCTTTGAGATTTAGGTAGTAGAGAGCTATGAGTTCGATTATTGTGTAAACTAATAATACTAGTAATGACCATCACTATTGGGTGATGGTAAGTGCTGGGTGGTAGATAACATACTTCTTAGTATTCAACCTATTGATTGATGATGACCGTGTTTTGGTTGCGCAGATATAATTATACTTTTTACTCTAACTGTACTTACACTAAGTTTGGTATGTGAAGGACGTATAAAGACTTTTAAATAATGTGGGCCGAAAACTAGGGACGAATATGGCATAAATCGTCAGCCTAAAATCAACTGCTTTGACGTTGGTCGTAATATGAGTAGCGTAAGTTGAAAATGAAGTTTTATATTTCAAGAAACAGATGGTTTTAGAGTATGCAATTAGCTGTAAAACCAAAGTTGTTGTGTTTAATGTTAGGAATTGTGGTCTTGGTGGTGTGTGGATCTTTGTAAGTAATAGATAATTAGGTTAATTGATAATAAGCTACTCAGTAAACCGTTGATACAAACAGGTAAAAAAAACAGCAAAACAATTGAAGGTAAACTTTCTTTAAAACAATTTCTTTCAAATAACTTTTGAATGGGAAGGATTCTTTTTGGAAAACGAAGGAAACTAAACCAAAAAGAATCGAAAAGTTTGTCCAAATTTTAAATGGTGTTATATCGAACACAGTCCCTTGAAGCTAAGAAAAAAAAAAATCTTCTTAGTTAACGTTAAAAAAAATACGACCGTTTATGCCGCAAAAAACGTATATTTCGACAATCTACGAAATGTAGCAAGTAATATCGTCTTATACTACAAGCACAGTTAACAATCTGAAAACTATACATTTGTAATTAAATCATAAAAAATATAGTCTTTATTTAAAGTACGTAATCAATCATCGAGGTTAAGCAACGGTATGCTCGGTCATAATTGTATGTACATTTCGCGACGTACGGAACCCTCGGTGGGTGAGTCCGAATCGCACTTGTCCGTTTTTTATTGTATTGACATTTAACATAGTCTGGTAAAAGTCAATACAATAAAAGTCACATAAATGGATGTGATATGAAAAAGGTGGGTTCTAAGCGAGTCATAAAAATTGTAACAGTGTGACACATTGGGAAAAATATGACAACGAGTAACATACACTGTGACACCATTGGATATGATTATGACTCCTTGGAAACCCATATTCTTTTCCAAGCAGCTTGGCGTTTTCTTGTCGCTTTTCTTACCATTATCCATTTATCTAGGCTGTTGGGGCAATATTGTAGTTCATAGCCGACTGACTCTCAAGAATTACCCATATTTACATGCAGGTGCCATTATTGGTTTCCAAAGCAAATTTATGACTTGAATTTTTAAGTATTACGGCAAAAAAGGTGGTGCCATAGTGAAAGTAGCAGTGGGCGATGGCCCGCATGAGACGCAGAAGGATGCGAGTTCGTTTCGATCCGCGGGACATATTTTTGTATGATCTGCAAATATTTATCTCGTGTCTGGATGTTTTCTATATATAATATGTAGGTATGTATCTACAAGCAAGTAGGTAATCGGTTCAAAAACCAAGAAACCCGACTTCAGTTTCATAGGCGTGTTTCTATAATCTTAATAATAAATTTAAATGACATATTGTATTTTTATATCCTATCTCACTCTCTAGGTTAAGACGAATCCAATGACACAGCATTTATTTATCAGGTTTTAAGAATTTGTTATTATAAATCGGAAATCATTTCCGGCGGCATATAGCCACCGTATTACATTTATTTGTCATTTTGTGCATTTTATGTCACTCTTGTGATCATGACGATTCCAATAACACCTCATTTATCAAAAAAATACTATCAAGTCGTTTAGGCTACAGAATAAGCAAAAGGATTTTTGGTTTGTAACAGCCTTATCAGATTTCTTGCCACTTTATATTATGGTCCAGTGATCAAGACGAATCCAATGACACCTCATTTATCAAAAGCCATCAAGCCGTTTAGGCCAGCCAAAGGAACAGACATACATACATACACCCGAAAAACATTAAACTCAGCAGTGCGATAAGCTCTGCTTTTCTGCTTACTTGCTATACTTGATAATCTGTGTGAAAATACAGTGACTACCAACAAACCTAAAAAAATCAAGGAAAGAGTCGCGCTGAAATAAAGATTACTTTGATTTGGTGGTATGAGGTATTTGTAGTCCGAAACTAAGTATCCAATTCGTATAAGATTAACATTTACACTGGAAAAAATACAGTTACCTAAAGGTACATTGATTGACAAAAGTGATAGGATTATGTGAAATAGGTCCAAGTGAAATAGGTTCCTTATTATTTACCTTGTTCAAATAACTCAGAAGATGTAATGAATTCCTTACAACGAATATTTATAGAATACAACTTAGGTACACTGGCTTCAGCAGTCACATACTCATACCTAATTCGAGCTCCTATGGTAAAATGTATTCTTGATTGAAATTCACAATAAATAACTTACTTTAAATATAAAACACCTGGGTAACTAAACCTGTGAAACAAATACAAATACCAATATAAATATAATATATATGTACTTAATAATATTTTTTATAGATCGTTATAATAATACATAAGTATGTATTATGTTTTTTTTTAAAGTGATAAAAAGGTTCGTGTTTGAAGTAAATATATCTTTATGCCTTCAGACTTAATTTGACTCTGTCAACGTGAATTTGAAACAAGAGCTGAGTATGAAAGCCGGAGTTATGCAGGAAGCTGTCGTTTTGTTTGAATTTCACCAAACAAAAGGGGTAAGTATTTTTGAAATTATTAAAACAAAATGGAAAGAGACCAACCCGTAACTAAACAATGCTACAAAATAGTTACAATGTTGCACAAGTCTGAGTGCTGCGTTTACTTAGCCCAACTGTTACTTAAAATACATTAAGTTACAGTTAAGCTAAGTAAAAACCTTTTAACTTTATAACTTCATGTTTATATTATAATCATTAGAAAAAAAACAATAAGTATGTAGCAAATCGTTTTTATTCGGCTGCCCTCGGTAGTCCGTCGCATCGGCTACACTCGGCTCTCTACGCCAAAACCTGCGCATCGCGACGAGCGCCTAGCAACAGTCGGCCCAGAGCGAGCATGCAATGTTCTCGCATGCGTTCGTTTTAACGACCTGTGTTGTTACTGTGGAATCCCAAGTCCCCATAGGCCTCCGTTAAAAATGAAATTTTAATTAAGATAAGTAATAAGTATGGCCCAACATTCAAATAAGTACATAGATATGACCCTACACTAAGATTCCCTGTGTCGTAGGTCACAGTAAGTAGGTAAACAGGAATACCTATTAAAACGCCTAGAACCAGAACATTTCAACATCTGCGGAACATGCAATCATATTTGTCAAGCAGCGGGAATCGAACCCGGTTAGTTTCTTTATGGACTCGTAAATACTGATCTTTGTGAGTTGAATAAAAATACCTGTATAATTATTGACTTTGAACTTTATTGTAAAAAAAATACGACCTCTGTAGCGCAGTGAGCGAAGGTCTGCCTGAGATCTGAGCCGGTTGCGGATTCGATTCCTGCCGCGGGGCAAATTATTGTATGATCTGCAAATATATGTCACTGGACCGGGTGTTTTCTTTGTATAATATGTATGTATTTACAAAACAAAAGTACCTATATATAAATAGTATATCAGTCATGTAGTTCCCATAACACAAGCTCTGCTTACATTGGGGCTAGATGATGCTGTGTGAAAATGTCCAGTATTATTATTTTAAATACTATCGACATGCAGCAGGTACCTAAAATAAAATATATTTAGGGTTTTAAGAACCGACGCTGTAAGGGTTTTAAATGTCAACTATTTAATTGAAGAGGATAATTAACGCATAAAACAGTGCATTATAATTAAACGTTCAAAACTTTACTGCCTCGTCCGTAATTATGTATTTAAGTTCGCAAAATTATCTCATAGGATGAACTACAAGACAGGTTTTTTCTGCGAAATAGCGGTGGCGTACAATATCACAATAAATACAATAAAAGTTATACTTCGTACTAGATAGTAGGTACTAAAGACGGCATAATTGAGTTAAGTCCTATCACGAATAATTACCGCTCAACTAAACTATAAACTTATATTAAAACATAAAATGGTCATTAAAGATGAAGAGACTTTATTATGAAGATAGCGTAGTCACAAAATAAACAAAAACACACGCACTACCCATGTCCATTACCAACATTAGTTACGCATGGCTCACATTGAAAGGTCCTTTTAAACTATACGATATTGACGAATTCTGCTCAAGCTTGTAAGTGTTTTTTATTCACAAGAAGTTAAACGCTTCCAAAGTTTATTACAAATTTTAAGCAGATCCGAACCTTATTTTTATTTTTTCTGGGATAATAAAAATTTACGTTGGTTTTACTAGATTTAATAAATTTCGGTTCAACAGGCCCGCCTGATACGCAGAAGGTTGCGGGTTCGATTCCCGCTGCGGGATAAAAAATTGTATGACCTGCAAATATTGGGTCTGGATGTTTCTATGCATAATATATTTTAATTTACAAATATATTAAATATAAGTAGTTTATCAGCCATGTAGGTAGGTAGTTCGCATAATACAAGCTCTGCTTAGTTTGGGGCTAGATGATGCTGTGTGCAAAATGTCCAGCATTATTTATTTATTGTTGATTCTGAGAGCAAGCTGCTATCGGTCAAATGAGCATATCAAACAGCATATCTAAATGCAAATTTAATTTCTACCCATTTATAATTGACCTTTGTCGTTCTCGTGTCGTAGTAGTATCGGCTAATGTAAATGTCCAAACCATGTGGAATGATACAAAAGTGCCCTAACTACCTTGTTAACTTTCCTAATCAATGACTTTCAAATGATTAAACGTGTTCACAATCCGACAACTTTACCCTCACAACATTAAGTCGTAATTCCAATGAACGATATCAACGATATAACTCTGCTCTTAACTTTGTCCGTGTCGTTGCGGCGTTATCAAAGTGTGTAAATAATAGGATTGTACTCAAACTAAGGTTGGAAGACATCGTTAAACGCAAAAGAATTTTAGCAGTAATTTATCGGAAGAATTTGGTGACTAAAATGACAATTTGAAGTCACGTAATTTTGACGTAATGTCTTTGACAGCCATAGTCGCCGCAGGAGATCGGCAGGGGGTCTGTTTTTTATCTCCATAGACGCAGTGTCCATGAAAATCAAGAAATTCGGCGATGACAGCTCTCTATTATAATCTTAGGTTTATTTAATCGTTATTTAGAAGTTAATGCTTTGGTAAAAAAAAATTTGGACCACTTTAGCCTTTTTATTTTGATGTACAAAAGGTATCAAACACAAAACACAGTTATTTTAGTTTACAACCTGGTAATGTAGATTTTTTTAAACCTATCGGAGGCACCAGTATCATCTATGTATGAGACTGGTGTTCACAAAGTGGTATTAAATACCTTACAAATGAAGAGCTTATGGTGTTTAGAAAATAAATATTTTATTTATTATAATTATTAATCCATTTTAAATAAAATTGTGGCTGATGTGTCTACCTGTCTGTCAGCTAAAATTCAGAGTATTGTTTTGAATAGTCTTGAGTTTCAACTTATAATATGTAAATTGAAGGAAATTTCAAAATAATTGATATGAATTTACATAAATGAGTGGGGTAAGATAAGAAACATCTTCCAATTTCTGCTTAAGAAGCGTTTTAGGAAATATTTAATTTTCGCCAAACAATTTTCATTTCTATACCTCATCAAAAGTAATGATACCATTTCTAAACAAAGTTAAATTTATCGTTTATGTAACAGCTAATTAAGTTCTGAATAGGATACAGCTTTGGGAACATCTCGTTCAGCATAATCTGTTTGAAAAAGGTTCAAAAATTATAAGCAAGCAAAATGTCCAATTAGCAGCTTGGAGTGAAATCAAACGAAGTGTGAATCATTAGAGATGAATAAAAAAAACCGTGGTTATAGATTTTAATATACCGTGGGAACGGTTAAAAACGGTTATTAGTAATACTGTTTCATTTTCACCTTTTTCTTCGTGGTTATAAAAGCTGAAGAATTAGCTATAACAAAATTTACAATTTCCTGCTAATGCCGAACTTGATTTATTAATGGACAAGAGGAAATGCGGCATTTTAAACATTCTCTTAACAAGACTTGTTCGTAAACCTGCTACGCACTTAAAAACATAAAATCTAACGAGCATTTAATTTGAAACGAGCCCTCAATTTATCAATTTATCACTCGCATGGAAATTAGATAGATATGGGTATCAGGCAGATATCTCAGACTATTTCTCAGCGCATCGTGGGGTCATTATCAGTTATGTGAAATTAATTACCTGCTTGATTCTGATTAATACATATATTGATGTAGGTAGGAACTTAACATAAAGAGCATTCATTCAGTAAAGAAAAATTCAAGAATATTGACTTGTTGAAGTTGAAGTGTTGTTTGTGAAAGAGCGTGCCAGAAACATTTTATTCTTAGGTACGTAAAATATGTTTTTTTTTTGTTTTCAATCAATCATGTTCAAGATTTGGACAGAATAATCCAACTAAAAAAAAACAGTAAATATCAATAAAACTAGGAAAATAAGCATGTTTTCTATTTAAGGTAGAAAACACAGTTCAAGTCACCGACCGACGTTTAAGATTGATTCTGTGTCCTTCCAGTTATTATTATTTGACAGGGTTTGTGTACACAATCGGAGACAAATAATTATTAGAAGTACATTCGTTTTAAAGAAACAATATAATATTTTAAGCCTACCAAGTTTGATCTAGATTCAGAAAAAGATCAATATTCAAAAAATAACACTTTATTTTTATTAATTACGCGTAATTTAAAAGACATCAGATTCTATCTCTACTCAAACGTGGGGTAAGTAGAGATTTTATTTCCCTTTGAATAACATCAAACCAAATATCTGCTCAAGTATCGATTTCTCTGAGTGAGGTTTCAGAATAAGTAAAACTCACTTTAACTAAGTTCCAAAATTCTACTCTCAAGCACTGTTCTAGAATAAGAAACTCAACTCAAATCTACACTACTTTTTGAATGTACACTGTAAAGATTTACATAAATTATTTGAATCAAAAAATCATTTGGTGCACAACTGTGTTTGAACCTACGATTTGTGTTTGGTATTTAAGTAACAGTTATAGTTTTAATGTATTCGTATTTTACAGTGCAGTACCTATGCCAGTGTCATTCATAGAGGTTGTTTTATTTTTTACTCGAGATCATCTTGATATTAATCTATGGTTAAATTAGACAAATGGCTTGCTATGCACCCACCGTCTTACTGATCTAGATAAAGGTATAATTTATGAGATCTGATTCAATTAACGTCGTATTTCGTTGGCTATTTTGTAAATAATGATAAAGATACGGTACGCTCCATTTATATCTGGATCATGATCCTATTAAAATTCTTGAAATGCTCTACATTTTGATTACATTTGTCTTAGTTACTATATTCTAACAGGTTATTAATTTTAGAATGAATTGAATTAATTCATTCCAAAATTAATTCAATTAAAATCATGAAAGACCTAGGAGCCGATTCTCGCGAAAGTGATATATCACATTAGATAATTATCGCTAGAAACGTCAAAATATCTATTGAATAGTAATTTCTGTATTCACGAGAATTCACTGTAGACAAATATCGATGGGAAATCGTTAGATATGCAACGAGTGATCCGGAGCAATCGATACTGTCATATCTATTGAAATATAAATATAATAGAAGTTAAGTATTACGTTTTTTAATGTCTGTGAATTCAGTGAAATGTTTCTGTTACGATTTTGTTGGCGCTTTTGTGATTAACTTGATTGAAGAAGCCATAATTGAGGCGCTGCGACGACGAGCTTACGTGAATCCATCGGAATTGATTATGTGACTCTAGAATAAAATCGTCTCATCAGAATCTAAAAATGTGTTGAAAAACAAACACGAACATCCTCAGATCTCTCACTGAGTAGATCTAGAGGGTACAGAGTATAGGTTAGAGATATCGGTATCGATCGATGGATGGATGGATGGTTTGATCTATCAATCGATCGCTCCATCGATCCAAAGATACCATTATAAATGTAAATCGGGGAACAACGGGAATAACCCCAAAAACTATTACACATAATCTGTGTAAAAGATTTGAGTGAACATGATGATATCCATTATATATCATCATGTTCACTCAAACTTTTATATATCATTGATATATTACATAAATATCTATTTTCCCTCGAGAACACGTATTTCAGCACGGGATCGATATATATATATATATACATATATTTAGGAGTGATATGATAATTATAATATCATTAATATATCACGCATGTATATATTTTGCGAGAATCGGGTCCCTGCAATGTAATCTTCTCTAATGAGTCAACGTTACTTATTGAACAGATATATATACATAGAAAGCTATAACAATTTATTGTACCTATAAGCAAAATATTTATTAAGAATTTAGTAAGTATTTCATTCGTGGATGAAGGTCGTGAAGCATAAAAATACATAGGTAATTTAGCATCGAGATGAGCTTGCTTATTTTAATGATAAAGTATGTTCTATTTCGAGGGAACTAATAATATAATATCTAAATCAATGTAGTAGGTAGTTCAATAATCGATGTCAAAGTAGGTTAAGTTTTGGGATATTATATAAATCAGTTGGTAGGTAGTTTGTTTGTGATGTGAGTAGACTCTGGTAATAAACAAAAGCCTCTGACGAGCTCTGTGGCGCAGTGGGCGAAGGGTCGCCTGAGACGCAGAAGGTTGCGGGTTCGATTCCCGCCGCGGGACAAATGTTTGTATCTGTGGATATTTGTCTCTGGTCTGGGTGTTTTCTATGTATAATAATATGTATACATTAACATTAACAATTTTAGTACCTAGTATATCAGTCATCCAGTTCCCATAACATAAGCTCTGCTTACTTTGGGGCTAGATGATGCTGTGTAAAAAATGTCCAGCAAAAATAAAAAAGCGATTGTTTGAAAAAAAGTCAGTCTATGCATAGTACTAGTTTTTCAATTAGGCATAGACAACCCTCAAATAAGTAACATAGCATAAATTACACGGGTGGTCTATTATAATCGAAATGTTCCTACTTTTTACCGGCCTCCGTCTCCATTCTAGTCACATGGTTGTGTGTTATTATGATTATTACCAGGCGAATAAGATTATAGCGAAGAGCAATTCACTGGCAAGAACAAGTGTATCCTCCAATTAAGTGCTATGCTGGCTGACCAATGCTCGTTAATTATGAAGCCGGCAATCAAGACACGCGATAAACTACAGCTGTGCGCATATTGCAATAGACGGCTTCTGTAAAAATAGGGATGCCCGTATATTTTATAATCAATAAAAATATTTAAAAAAAGTTTTAGTGTTTTGTCCGACTATATGAGATTTACCTTTTTTTACCTTCCTGCCAGCTAATAAACACAAAGTCAGTTGCCGCATCTACCCCCATTTTGTCTTTAGATTCATAAAAGTTACATTACACTTAACCGTAGGTATGTAAACTTTTGTATGGGTCTTGCCCATACAAAAGTGTCATTCTCTATACAGGACAGTTTAAGCGCGAGGGCTTTTATTTATTTCGATTGTTACATCACTGTTATTTCAATTTAAAAATAATCAGTTCCTTACCTAGCAGGTATGTAGGTATCTTACCTACGGTAAGTAGGTACCTAGTTGTTTTTTATTAATGAAAAGAGTTTTGAAAATGATTTGTTCGCATGCTTATTTCAATCACTGAATGGGTTATGGATTAATTACCTATCATGTGGAATTAGTATCTTCAATGGTAGCTAGGTTAGATACCTAGCAAGGTAGCCACCACGTACCTCCATGCAACACGGTATTCCAACCAGCCAAAAACTTATTGCACAGCTTTTTTTTTAATATTTTCTATTATTAGGTTTTGTTTAATCCTCGATTCTTGCGAGACAAAGTTTTGCATGATAAATAAATAAATAATGCTGGACATTTTTCACACAGCATCATCTAGCCCCAAAGTAAGCTTCTGTTAGGTATGGGAACTACCTGACTGATATACTACTTATATACATTGTTTTTGTAAATACATACTTAACATACATAGAAAACACCCAGACCCGAGACAAATATTCGCATATACAAACATTTGTCCCGCGGCGGGAATCGAACCAGCAACATTCTGCGTCTCAGGCGGGCCTTCGCCCACTGCGCCACAGAGGTCGTCATGACGATGTTCTGCAAATATTTGTTCCGGGCTGTTGTGTTGTAATACCACAGTACTCGTAGTTCCTGATATCCACGACACAGTGTGTGGTTCTAGTGTCAGGACTATGCGTAAGCATGAGTCATGAGTGGCTGTTTATTTATTTTATATAATCGAGTGTAATTTTTAATTATTAATAGGCAAAGGCAACCTTTGACCACATCATCATCTGGAAGAAGTACTAGTTGTAGATAATGTTCGAGGTTGTAGCATCGTTTGTCCAGATGATACGTAGGTGGTACCTACCTGTCAAATATACTAAAGATCCGTAGGTACTAAATTTTGAATTAAAGTTTGGGGTTGCGTAAGTTTGAATCGTCGTCGGATAGGTAAAAGTTGTATAGACCGTCTTTGTCGTATACATCCGAAGATACCTACCTACCAACCCCTTTGACATCCCTAAGTTTGAAGCTAAGCAAGAAGTATACCTACCTATATAGACAATTGCCAGTATTCACAAACTACTGGGGTCTTATTTATATCTCTGTTTATCTGTTATGAATTTATGATCTTAAGTTGCGGAATATGTCTATAGAGCTTATTTTGCCGTTGGTAGGCTAGTATCTTCCGTACCCACCTATTTGCAGTTTGCGTTTCGCATTCAAACAAGTTTATTTATGTGGGTTTGACAAAAGATATGAAACGCATAATAAGTTAAACACTTGCCTAACTAAGTATTACTAAAAAAAACATTCTCAATCTGACCAGACTGTCTCATAAAAATAGTTTTGTAGAAAGCATGGCTAACGTTACAAAATGGGTGTTTTACATTGTAATGTCCAATGTTATAATTCCAATCTTAGCCTTTCCAGTAATTAAACGATAACCTGTAAAATACGATAATAATACCGCTGACAAAAATTCCAAAACAAAATGTTTGTTCAAAATTGGTTAAGCAACCAAAATGATGCAATCGCGGTTGGATAGCTCGTTAAACGACTATTAATTAAAATAATTCCGGGTTGCTTTAAAATATTACTTTAGTAATTAACAGGGGACGGTATTGGATCGTAATTTTTAGCTTTCGGTTTCATAAACAGCTCCCTATATTTGAATAATTTATCAATTAGATAAGTTCTTGGATTTGGTTTATGATGTTGTTTTTTTTAATTCATGAAAAAGGGATTTGGTTGGCCGCACTTGTTAAATAAGACAAAGTTATGATCGCTTAGCATTTACATTAAATATTTAGGTATTTAGGTACCCATTCTTACCAACGACGCGACGCAAGTACCTATCATTATAATATGTTTGGGGTACGAGGTTGTTCGTGTTGCAATTTTTCTGCAATCGTGCAGTTTTCTCCACCATTTTTCCTCCAAAAAAGGTTTTAACATAAGATTATCGCCACGAGTGCTGTAATAAATAATAGAAGTTTGTAAAAAAAAACTCTTTCCATATTTTTTTATTTATAATAACAGTATACTAGAACTACTTTAAAAACAAAAAAAAAACTGTCAAAATAATAACAAATAAGGAAAAAAACTGTTCTCTACCTGCAGTGATAGGACTACATCTCAAAAACAGAATTTAATTCACCGACCGCAGAAAGGGTACCCAAAAGGCTGACGACATTACCTCGTTGAATAGCAATGCTAATTTACTGACCGAGGTAAGAGCCAGCCCTTTGGTCATTGGTTTCGTCCATTAGTTCTCTTTCTATCTATACAAAGATACTCAAACGTAAAAATGTTACTGATCTATTTGGGTACATGGGTACAATTTTTGTGAGTGTAAATTTCACTCATAATGCATGATAAATAATACAGTTATGTACCTACTTACATAAATTTGCACACTTTTCAACTTATCAAAGCGATCAATGTCTTTTTAATATACCAGCATGACAATATGACATCCAAAACGAATTTAACTTGAACAAATTAATCAAAGTAAAATGCAGCATCATGGTCTCCATTAAAGAAATTGAGAGATCATTTGAATACAATCGTCAATCATCCTGGTTCAAGATGTCCCAAATGTCACTGATGAAAAATACCAATCACAAGATTTTCGACTTTATTTGCAAGTATAAGCTTATTGAAGAGCCAAGAGCCTTAAAACTTTCTGTTTTTCTCTACTCAACAAAGTTTGGAATTAAACGTTTCTCGTGAATTTCCTTATTTTAATACTGCCATTCCGGAAAGTAATGCTAGTTTCATAAGTATCTTAACAACTGTGTAGTGCAATAGTGCCCACAATATTTATATGTAGGTACATATCCAGCGTTGTGAGCTCGATCTATGGCTTGATTGGTCAAAGCGTAAATGCTGATTCAAGTCCCACTGTATAGGATTATCTGTGTTATTACTATCTTGGAACAATTATTAAGCTTCTTGAGCAATAGAAAGATTGTTGCGTGAATTTTTGAGTTACCTGTATGCACAAAAACACATAACACATAGAAACTGTCACTGATCGCTGAACCTATATTCCGATTCATTTCAGTTATTTAGATACCTACTTGATTAGGCTAAGCAGTCTCAGAAATCTATGCAACGGCACAAATATCTACAAATTAATATTATGAATACTTACTGACCATTTTTCGTTGTTGAAATCCAAATAAATAAATAATGCTGGTCTTTTTTCACACAGCATAAACTAGAGCAAAATAAGAAACTGCATAAAAGCAGTATCAAGTAAACTCTGTTAATTTTCTTTCCGTGACACAAAATAAACGTTTTTTTTAGACTATTTTTTACAAATAAACAAATAATAACAAGTAGGTCTAATCTTATAATGTTCACAATAACTGGTTGTATTTCTATTAGCTGTCAGTTCTGTTTATATCATAAAGGTTAACTGAAAATAAATAAATAATGCTGGACAATTTCACACAACATCATCTAGCCCCAAAGTATGCAGAGCTTGTGTTATGGGAACTACATGACTGATATACTACTTTATATACATTTATTTTTTTATATACATTTTTATTATATATGGAAAACACCCAGACCTGAGACAAATATATGCAGATGCAAACATTTATCCCGCGACGGGAATCGAACCCGTAACCTTCTGCGTCTCAGTCAATGTAAATTACAAGTGAAATACATTTTATTGAAGTAGATTACCAAAGTGATTACGCGTTGTCCCTAATCACCTAGTTCCAGGACCCGATAACATCGCTATGAAGGGACCATTTGCAGAATTGTTTCGCTAATCAAGTGACTAAACTATGTCTGCGAAGATAACAAAATTAACCAAAGTTTGCACGTTTACAGATATTGCAGATATGCTTGCAGATATTTGTTCCGGGTATGGGTGTTATGGTGCCATGGTACTTGTAGTGCCAGATACCCATGACACAGGGAAGTCTAGTGTGGGGTTAGGACTATGTATGTGTCTATTTGGTGTTTCTTTATTTATTTTATTTATGTGAGAAACATTATTTGTATGATTAATGGATAGCCAAACCTTTGACCACAAGTGTTGGTGTGGTCACGCTTGTCTAGACTCTAAATTTCTAAAACATACCTATTTACCTACAATTTCAAGACACCAACATAATATTTTATTCCATAACCAAAAATCCAAAGGCATTTCAATTGTTTAGTGTTCCAATTAGCGGCGAGTGGACTTGCAACCTGTCATCTGGAATGCTAACTACTTGCAAAATACGGGCACAGATTTTAAAATACGCGGGTATATGCCAAATGTAATGTTTAGATGTGCCCCTGACTACCTACTTGGGTACGTAGGTTAAGTATTTATCTGAGGAGGTCCATCATGGGGAATGAAATTGTAAACTTAGTAGTAACCTTATAAAAAATAAACTGGACAAGTGCGAGTCTGACTCGCGCACCGAGGCTTCCGTATAAGTTTGTATATTCACCAAAATAATTAACATTACTCAAGTTTTATATATATTCATGTAAACTACGAAAGCAAACATTTTCTTCAGATCTTACAATCTGAAATCGTTAGAGAAACTCTTAACGAAAAAAGACGAAAAAAGACCGCGCCCATTGTACTTTTTTTAAGAACAGGATTTTGTTTTTTTGTAATTTGTTTAATGTGTACCTACAATAAAGTATTTTCATTCATTCATTTATTTGCGAGTATCAAAATATGTCGCATAAATGGCCGTATTTTTTCATTGCTTCAACTTAGAAACTCAATTTTTTAGAGCTCCAAGTAACCGTAGAAATAAGTATTTGATATTAATTTCAACTTGGTACACGCATCCTGAGAAAAAGGGTCTTGACAGACAGACAAACGGACGGACGGACAACGAAGTGATCCTTTAAGGGTTCCTTTTTTGAATAACGGAATCTTAAAAAAACCTTTTTTGAAGTCGGAAAAGAAAACTATTTGTAAAGGGCGTACTTATTATTCAATGTCGATGACAACACAATGAAAAACAATGCTTTTACCAAAAACTTGCAAAATCGTCACGATTAGTATAAAACTTCCTCTTATTTATTATTTATTTATAATGCGAACACACAGCATCATCTAGCCCCAAAGTAAGCAGAGAGCTTGTGTTATGGGAACTATATATCTGATAAACTATAAATACATAGAAAACACCCAGACCCGAAACAGATCATACAAACAATTGATTCTGCGTCTCATGCGGGCCTTCACCCATTACGGCACAGTTGTCGTTTCTGTAGATACATACTCATAGTTATCATAGATATCACAAGCAGTACGCTATATCCCGGTTTTTTAAAGAGCAAAAGCAAAAATATACCAAAATAGCCTCTTTGGCGCAGCTGTACGCATGAGATGCGGGTACGATTCCCGCTACGAGCAAATGTTTGCTGCTTTTTGTTCCGGGTCTGAGTGTCGTGGTGCTATGGTACTCGTTGTTCCTGATACCCTCGACACAGGAGATCTAACACAGCTGTTACAGACAATGCCATCTTTTACAATCTTTGTTAATAAACCAAGGCACCAAGGTAATCACAGGTACAAAGGCATTGAGACAAAAAATATGGATCCCTCGGTAATTCTACAAGGTAACTCATTCAGCGCTCCTTTGTGGAACTCCTTGCTTCCACCGTCAATTTTCATATTTAAAACCTAATTCAAAATTCAAATCTCCCTTTTTGAATTAACTTCTGAATTTGGAGTTTATTTATTATGCATGTTATTGTATGATACCGATTGCTTCGACAATACGAGGTCCATTTACGTGATGATTTTTCGATATTATCAAAATATTTATATTAAAGTACTGATAACATTATTTATTACAAATTATATTATACGACTCATTCTTATTGAGAAGGGTTCACGTAGTAATAGAGTTTTATTTGTGAAGCCTAAGGTTTTCCATGTTATGTTGAAGTGGAAAGGCTCCTCTGTTGTTTTGGACCGTTTTTTTTAATCACCCTGTATTAAACTTTGTTATTCAATAGGTAATTCAAGTGTTAGAGAAAGTTCATGTTCCCACGTGTACAACGAATCAATATTAGTATTTGGTGTTGCAATCAAAAGAAAGAAAACACTATACATATACCTACCTATACGTATCTATTATTATTAGAGTCAATGGCTATTAGTATACGTATAGGTACCTAAGGTATTACTTATGGTAATTTCAGATAGCTATTGTTCGTCGCATGCTTAGTGATAAATGCCTACATTTAAATTCTTGTATAACCCGACGTGCTTTCTGACGTTTATGCTTCCCTAGTGATTTGTGGCTTTAATATCGATTGCAAAATAACTGTGAAAAAACCGGTACGGAGATAAATTGACCGAACAAACAAACAAACAAAAAAAACAACCTCTTTATGTCAAACGCATGTACAGGCACCTGACATCGTGGACAAAACAGTGAGAAGCTGTAAAATTATTTTGTTTTAGAAAAACTTTTTCATTTTTATCAACCTTTACTTTAAGTACCTATACATAGATAGAAATGCTTTATTGCACAAGATAAAACAAGTACATAGGCGAACTTAATGCTAATTAGCATTTTCTTCCAGTTAACCTTTGTGTAATGAAGAGTGGATCGGTAGTGTGTTCAGCTGATTACCAAAATAAGATAAAAAATATTAAATAACTAGCAACCTAAAATGGAAGTATATATTTAGATACATACAAATATAATATAAATGCATTATCAAACACCCTGTATAACTATAGTGAGGATAAAGGTTGTACCTAGGTACTTTGCCGACAATCAAAGCGAAGCTAGAACAGTACATACAGACGCCAGAAACATCAGCAGGAGAATAGTACCTACGTGGAACAGTCACGTAGTATCCTAAAATACCTACTTAGTTTCTAGGTATTTTGTTCTGAGTCATAACTAAGCAGTAAGTCTTCCCTTTTTACAATAAAGCATTAAAAAAACTAAGATAGAGCTAAATTCTGTGTAACCTAATCTAAATGCCTTATGTAGGTAGGTAGTAAGTAGATATCCGAGATCGAATGGCCAGTAATTTGACACCTCGGACCACGTGGTCAAATATGATAATGGCTATTGCCTTGGGCGTTGGAGTAAACATTTAAATCGATGGAATTATGTGAAATGTGAACAATTCGTTGGTTGATGTGACCCAAGCCACAAATGGGTCGTTACTCGTTAACGTTAGGGACTCCGGATAAAATGGACTGCGGGTCCCTAGAGACACTTTCAAATTTAATATTATTTTCATTCCTGTTTGTATTTTTTTACAAAACTATATTCAGTACAGTCGTAAACAAATTTCTTATGGAAAATAGATGATAAAATAAAAAAAGAACTTGAAAAACTTGTTTATAAAATCTCTTTATTACGATAAAAACTCAAAATCAGCTTAAAACGTTGTACAATCAGTCTTATATTATAAAATCAGAGAATCATATAGTATTGCAGTCATTAAAAGCTACTTTTTTTGTTGTCATTTTTCACACAGCATCATTTAACCCCAAACTAAGCAGAACTTGTATTATGGGAACTACAAGACTGATATAGGTACTACTATATCAGTTGTAGTACTTTTTTCTGCATAGATTAGGCACCCAACTGATATTGGGTTTGTATTAAAGTGTGTGATGTATTTTATATCTATTCTACCTTTCCTAATCGTATACTTTACCTGTTTATGTTTTACTTAAGTATACATTTCTTCTTTATTCTTTATTGTACATACAGAAAATACAGACAAAAAAAACTTACATATAGTATGACATGTACAAAGGCGAGCTTAACCCTAACAAGAGTTTTCTTCCAGCAAACCTCTGAGGTTAAAGACAGGTGAAAAATACAGGTTACATTTCTTATTCTGTTTGTGGAAACTTTTAATTGGCCTTCTAATATTTTGTAACATTATTAGTTGTATAATATTTATTTAAATCCTTTTCCTGTAAGATAGCTGTAAGTTTTCCTAAGATTTCTAAAATAAAATAAAAAATATATACATTTTTTTACTTTTTATTCGGCTAATGCGACTTTGTTACTGCTCTGAGATGACTTGCTTAGCCAATTTTGTCTAAAGGGCGTACCCTATAGACAAAATTGGCTAAGCAACACTGATTCGGTGGAGTGATGGTAATAATTAATACATTCACGCGAACTTTGATCACCACTTGACAGGCATTTTCCTTTGATCGGTACCGCCAGTTACTCGCCACGGTATTGGTACATTGGATTTAAAATGGTCCAACTCGATAAAAAATGTAAGTACCTATTGTTTTGTAAAAGGATCATTAAAAAGAATAACCAGCCTTGTTTTCTTGCCTTTCTTTCCTGGCTTGGTCGCGGAGGAACAGGCAGTAGATAAAAGCGACGTTTCAAAGTTATTCTTGAGATTTTAATGAAGAAATGAATTTTGACATTGACTTTGACTTTGACACGGAATCCTAGTGTTTAAGATTATGTATCTTGATCCCACACTAGAATATTTGACTACAAGCTTTTATTTAACTTGCAATGTTTGTATGTTAGTTTTTTTGTTTAGTTACCTAAATCTTGCAAGCTGAATTAGAACCAATTCCTCTTATCCTATGGAGTTGAATTTTTACATATTTGTTCCGTTCCGATGACAATGCATTTTTATGGTAAGCATGACCTGAATCGACATCCAGTATTAGCTCCAGATAAAGGAACTCTTCAGCAGTCATCATCACAGACACGAAATTTTGTGTACGCATTTTATAATGATAGCTGGTTTTAAGTTTCACCATGACATGGTTGCTTCACTCAGGGCTAAAAGCTTGTTTTTGAAAATGTTTTTTACGTCGCTTCGCCCTTCTGCACTATTAGGTACTTCGTTTTCGCTTATTGTTCTTTCTGACTTTTTTATTTTTGCTCGGCTTCTAAGGGTCGTTGCATGATGTCAAGAATTGTACTATTAAATACAAAAATGCATTTTTCAAATCCGACTGGTAATTTTAGATATTAGCACGTTCAATCAAACGATATATATCTATAGTATATATTTAGCATGGCCACCGCGCGCCAAGCCGCTGCCTTTTGCAGTCGGGCAGTAAAATAGGTAGGTGGGTAAGGTAGTATGGTATACCTAAAAATGAAACAATTAAGCTATCAATAGATCGTTTGCAACGCTCGGTGGCTCGATCCAGATCACTATTAAACAGAAGCGTCCCTAAAATGCTGGCGGCACTGCTTTAATGAATGGTAATATTAATGCTAGATAAGTAAACAAAATTCCAACTCTAATATATTTTTTATGAGTTTAATGATTTAAAATCTTTGATGACTTTCGGTGAAACTTTCGTTGTTAATTTATCACCGTGACATAAAGAAATAATGCTGAATCCAAGCAAAGTTTAATGACGGTAGATTCTGCCTACGGATTCAAAAGTGTGGTAATGATTTCTAATTATATTTTAGCCAACCTTATAAAAAGAGGAGGTTCTCAATTCGGCTGTATGTTTTTTTTTCTGCATCATTTGTGTTTGTTACTTTATATCTTCGCCAAATATTACCGATTTTGATGATTATTTGGTTGTATAGAGAATGATCCCGAGGTTTTTTATTAGACTTTTTATCAATTTCCCGTTATTTGCAGTCGGCTTTTTTGTCGTTTAGATAGACAGATAACTCTTTATTGCATACACCAGGTTTAAAAAACAAACACTTTACAAAGAATCTTAAAACTAGGTTGTGGTGATGGGGGGTCTTATCGCTAAGAGCGATCTCTTCCAGGCAACCTTTGGATGGACTTGATATAAATGTATGTGAAGAGAGGTGGTATAACTGCAATATAATAAAATACAGTACAATAAAATACCGTGTCGTATTTATTTAATGTCTTATAAATTACAATTTGTTTAGCTATTAGTTCAGCTCATTTTAAAGCCGATTGTAAATTGTTATTGAATAAATAAAAAGAAATAAAAGGATAATTAAAAAGAAACAAGGCTTGTTCTTGCTTTTCTTTCCTGGCTTGGTCACGGAAGAACCGTGTGCGAGGAGTGTTCCTTGTTATTTTAATGAGTAATTGACATTTTGACTCTTGATGACGGGATAAACCAATGTTATTCTAGGTCACGAATACATTCCCAATTCAATTTCATCCAAACCGGGGTAACACTCAAGGAGAACGTTAGCAAAAAAACATCCAAGCAATCAATCTTTCGCTATAAATAAATATGTTTCAAGCCACAGATCATATAAAATAAAACCTCGGTATCGTGCGGGTTCGATTCCTGATATATGTTCCGGTCTAGGTGTTGTGGTACCACGGTACTCGTAGTTCCTGATACTCAAGGCACAGGGAATCATAGTGTTTTTGTACTTGGGTGTTTATAATTATTAAATATAAATAACACACTGATTAACAGCTCCGCTCACAGTGGTACAGGAAAATAACAGGTGTGTACGGCATTTTTTTTGTGAAGAGGGAGAAATGTACTGACATTATACCCTACCACATTAAGGGTATGGCAGGGTTATGTGATGTTCACGGACTTGTGGGCTCTCTAAAACCCCCCGGTGGCCATCCTCAATGCATGTCAAGGGGCTCCGGGACCTCCCCCTCGTATATCACCCTGCCAAGTGCGCTTCAGAAGGACTTAGTTGATGACATCAGGATATTAAATAAATGAATAATGCAGGACAGTTTTTATTTGAAACACAGTATCATCTATTCCCAAAGTAAGCAGAGCTTGTGTTATGGAAACTATATGAGTTATATAATTATTTTTTTGTAAACTCATATAATATATAGAAAACACCCAGACCCGAGACAAATATTTGCAGATCATATAAACAATTGTCCCGCGACAGGAATCGAACCCGAAACCTGCTTTTTGGCGGGCCTTCGCCCACTACGCCACAGAGGTCGATATTAGAGTTTGACGTATGTATGTCACAGATAGATTGCTTAATTGACGTCCATACGAAAGTTAAGTTTTTTTACGTTTTAGTTTTTTTTGTATTACAAATCGGTGCTCCTATTTGCTTTATGAATACTTATTGTATATACAAGGATTACTTTGAAACGTCGTCAGTTTTATTTACTGCCTGTTCCACAGCGATCAAGCCAGGAAACAAAGGAAGGCAGGAAGAAACAACGCTGGTTATTCTTTTAAGGATCTTTTTATAAAACAATAGAACCTAATTTTTTTATAGACCTGAGCATATCAATCCCAAGAGTTTTAATCATCATAATAATCCGATATTTAAATGTAGTATGCCTTTGTATAAAGATTCTGTTTTATTACGATTTTAAATTAGTTTTTCGTTATTTTTTGTAGGTATATCTCTTGGGATTTAGTTATAAAAGCGTACACCTTGCCCTTTAAACGTTTTACTAACTTTATGGAGTCTACAAATGGCAACAGCGAGTTTATTTTTATTTTTAGTATCATTGTGATTCTCGCTAAATTAATATGTTTGTGAAAATACATCAGATTTTCATAGATGTATTGATACGGAATGTCATTATATTTATTTCTTTAAACTTAAGTGATTCTCTGGGACCCATAATATAAATTGCTCGAACAGCCCTCTTCTGCAGCACAAAAACGGTATTTATAAATGCTGCACTCCCCCACAGCAGTATACCGACTGTTTTTTATAGAAGGGAATTCATGTCTAAATCAAGAAGAGAGAGTGATTATTATTATTGAACCTCTATATTTTGGTAGACATATAAGTCACCGTTGTAACAATGTTCGGTCTACGCTCTACGATTTCAAACATCAATACAATTTGTATCTCAGCCTAACGATCCCAAACATGTACTTTGATTGATTTTAGAATTGTATTCGTTTTATCATTGATGTTGGAACACAAATAGTGTAGGCTAGGGTTAGGTACAGGGCAACCGAAATAGACACATAGTCCGGCTAAAATATTTACGCTAGAGTAGATACATTACAATAGATAGATATGTTTTTTATACAACTGTGCGCTTTCACCTTCAACTTACTTAACAAATTCGATACATCTAGAAGTAGCAGTAACTTTTTCATAAATAGATTATGTGAGAATTAATGTTCAAAAAATTTAGAACGCGTCATGGATTGCCGAAAACTACTCTTATTTGTTCAAACAGGAGAAACAATTGATTAGTATTCTTCCTAAGCCAAATACAAAATGTTGATTGAAAGTTGACTCCAAATTCAAGACATCAAGACTTTGTTGTGAAATATTTATGCGAATAGTTTGTTCGGACTTAATCTGTATATTTCCTGCAGTAAGTATAGGAGACTGCGGATCATATATATTATTATATAAATAAAAATAAAAATTAATTGTCATTTCGTATCAGAACTACGTCTGTCGGCTCAGTTACTGCTATAATAGATTTGCCCAGGTATTTACGTAAATCAACTTATAGTTTAAAATAATAACTCTTCGAGTCTCCCTCCATTTTAAACGGGCCAAATTTCGGTAAACTCCTCTCCATCGCCTGATTTTTTAAATTCTTATCGACACGACATTGACAAAATTGTGGCAACCCTAACCACATAACCCATAAACAAAATTTGAAATAGATTTGCCGCCATTAATATTAATTAGTAAAACAATCATATTTACCTAACAAAGTCCGACTTTTCAGAGACAATTCTTCCTACACACATAATGTCTCACACCAGCGTAGATACAAATCCGACACGAAAATCATTAAAATGTCATTAATGACAAAGCTATAGGCATCAAAATAGTAGGTACCTACTTAATAGCTTTGACACACTGTTTTAAAACATGAACCTTGTATGCTGTATTTACGGTCTTCGTAAATTACTTTTGAACCTATTGGCCGGGGTATCAACCGTCCAGATCAACCGATTATACTACTCAAATGTCCATCTATTGTTTGTAGACTTCATAAGGTTAGTAAATTGTTTAAAGGGCAAGGTTTACGCTTTTATAAAAAACTACCGAGAGATATACAAATTGACAATTAACAAATTTATAAACGGAATCAAACAAAAACTTTGTAAAAAGGCATACCATAAAATCTCTGATTATAAGGATGATAAAAGCTCTTGGGATTGAAAATGCTCCAACTCAATAAAAAATGTAGGTACCTATTGTTTTTTAAAAGTATAATTAAAATGAATAACCAGTCCAATTTTCTTGCCTTTCTTTCCTAGCTTGGTCACGGAGGAACAGGCAGTAGATAAAACCGACGTTTCAAAGTGATCCTTGTGATTTTAATGAATAAATGAATTTTGACTTTGTTGACTTTGTTCTTTCTAAATAAAGGTGAGATATTACTGCATCTACAACCCAATGGCCAAAAGTTGAAAGTTTTTAATCGACAAGTACTGCCGCCGGCCGGGCCGTGAGTCACGGCAGTTGTTTTCGCCGTTTACAAAAAAAACGGCGCACCTATATAACTGTATTATTTTTGAAAATAAGATGATTATTTATTTGAAAAATGCCTACAAGGGCGCATCTGCCCATATCTTGTATATACTATCCGTACCTTCGGACGCGGATGATTATAAAGAATTTAATCTTAATTGCGACGTTGAAAAAGGCTTCCATTAAATGTAAAAAAATTAACTTACGTTAACTTATTTAAGAATATTTTTTTTATAAATCAAGTAAAAAAAATGCCCCCTTACCTTTTTCTTCTAAAACATAAATATTTTGTTTCTGCGTACGGTTTAATATTATTTATCTAAACTAATAATAAAGCTGAAACAGTTTCTTTGTTTGAACATGCTTATCTTTGGAAGTTTCTCATAATAATAATAAAATAAATAAAAATACCCTTTATTCGCTGACATACGAAGTTATTTATCTCAGCTTACATACTAATTATATTATTACATGTTCTATAGTATTATTTTTATATTTACACAATTAAACTTAACTATCCATGTCATTTCTCATCACACACTCTTTGTCACTTGAAGACACAGTGAAGACAATGTGACGCAGTGAGTATATCACTTTGTCTTCACTGTTTTTCTGCTACAACACAACGTCGTGAGTTCACCCCTCATTTCCTAGGTCCTATCTGAAAATCAAGTGCTGCTTCGCCTTGGCGGACCAGCAATAAGCTGAGATAGGACCTTTTCAACTCATATTTACCACTGCAGCATTGACTACCCTGGTTCTCGTTAGTACTTATTGTATTCTATTGTGTTTTTTAATATATTAAATATTAAGCATGGAAATTTTTCACACAGCATAATTTAGCTTCTAACTAAGCAAAGCTTTCATTACGGGGACTAAATTACTGATATACTACTTGTATCTTTTTTTTTGATAATACGTACCTACATTATTATAAATAGAAAACACCACATCATAAATAAAAGGGATTTAAAATTGTACGACGGAATTGCTATTATTCAACTTAAATTTGAAATATTAATTTAGCTTTTTGGATCATTATGACTTTCTGAAAGCAAATTATACTTAACTGCAAAAATAACTTCTAAATTAAGATGTCAAGTTAAGTAACTTTATTTTTGTTGCTCTCTTAATTTAGGCGGATAATACCAATCCGGCGGATTAACTGAATCTGGATTTACTGGAGGCTGTGGAAAATGTGTAGGTCACAGACACAAAAATCTTAAAATTCCCTCTCAAAAAAGCTTTATCTTCTACAGAAATCAGATACATCCCAAATCAACGGTTTATTTGTCAAAAAATACTCGATTTCGGCTAACATTCTTTAAATAACAGATCCCACCGAAAACATTGCATGTAAAATAGGTTGCCAAGACTCACAAGCTCATAACGCTTGCGCTATATATCAGATCTCAATAAGTTATCAGATCTTATAAAGATCCCCTAAGCCCTAACTCTACTTAAGCTACATCTTGGTCTAAAAGTAATACTTGGCTTAGCCGTTTCATAGAAGTTTTACATGACACAATTATGTTATCAATGTTTTTTGTTTGTATGTCTATATGTCATTTAGTTCCCATAGATTATACAAGTTCTGCTTAATTTGGGGCTAGATGACGCTGTGTGAAAATGACCAGCATTATTATTATTATATATATTATTATAATTGAATTTTTTTTTTTTTATTATTTTCCCGACGTCTTGACTGTATTGCAACAGCCGTGACGACAACGCTACAATTAATATCTAGTACCAAATATATTTACCTATTGCTGTATTAAATATACTTTATGGTTATAAATATTTTTAAAATGACCACCAGTAAGAAAATTGTGTCCTCTTTTTAATAGTACGTAACTAAGTTTATATAGTTGCAACACTGGTTCATTATTAGTGGAACGTTCCACCCACCTGACAAGTGTTTCATTAAGGCCTCTCCTGACTGGCAGTGTTGTTTTACTGTCGGTACAAAATTGCATCCGACAGTTCGACCGATGTTGATTTTGCCGGAAAGTCATTGGCCACTTCAAAGGCTTTTGAATCAAAACAAAAAACTAATTAAAGCGAAAAAGCGCAAATAAAAATGGCCGTGGGCTGGCTGACTCAGGAATGAATCCAAAAATTACCTAGAAATTGAGAAAGTTTAGGAGAAAAGTGCCCTTTTTCTAAGTTTTAAGAGAGAGAGCCTCAATAAATCGCCATTTTAATTGTAATAAGTATACTTAGTATGAGTTTTTTGGGCCGATTTTTACTTTTATACGTTATTGTGTGCATTTTATTGCCACATTGTTCCGTTTTCAACGAGTAATGTGTTCGGTCCGACTAAAGTCTCGTCTACGAGAAGCCTAAAGCACAGAATGGTGCATAAGTGGATTCGTGTCGCCCGAGGAAACAGAATTTCCATTCGAAAATTAGTAATTAATTAGTTGGCCTAATCGATAAATTGCAGAAGAGTTTTGTTATCGACTAAATTATGAGAGAGCTTTTCTGTTACGAAAAATTAAAATCTGTAAGATCAAATTTATGTATATTTGTATAGGAAATATGGGGATTGGAATACAAGTACCTACCTAAGTATGATGAATGAAAATATTTATCGCACATCATGAAAAAAAGGAACAAAGTCTTAGGTATTCTTCTTCTTCTACCAAATTATATATTCTTATTTTTGTACGTTGTATTATTATGGGTAATTTATAGATGAATATATTGCTTTATTAAAAGCAATATATTCTGTTGTTATATGTTGTTGCTTACAAATTGAAACAGAACAAATTACAAGTTGATCGCGGAAGTACAATTTGCGGTCTTATCGTAAATTATCTATCTGTATCTTCCAGAGATCCTTTGGATGGAAAGTATTTTATTTCTGCGTTGTCCTAGCGTCGTTTGCGTAGGTCAAATTGATGTCTTGTCTGTGTGAAGGTGTAAAGTGGCTTTTTGAAGCGACTAGAAAACAGTAGGTAGGGAGGTAGGTCATAAGCACCTACGAGAACAGGTACACATGATATGTATACCACATCTCAACTTAGAATAACACACACCTTTTCATAGTAGCTGGCAGCGTTCGTAACAAACGCCGAATGCGACCGGTTTTTTTCGACTTATGTTGCAAAATTGGTTTCCACGAAAATATTTTTTATTTTAACGGGATAATATACAGCCTAAGTGCACC
The DNA here is from genome assembly GCA_961405105.1 of Perizoma affinitatum. Classification (NCBI taxonomy): domain Eukaryota; kingdom Metazoa; phylum Arthropoda; class Insecta; order Lepidoptera; family Geometridae; genus Perizoma; species Perizoma affinitatum. The sequence goes on along the minus strand of OY560205.1, from coordinate 7,212,903 downwards.
CTGAAGATTCATTCTAAATATTGGTTAAATAATTTTTGAAGTCGGATGAGCAGTTTCGGTGATTACCTCCGACATCCAAACATACAAACTTCATACCCTTTAGAAAAGTGAAATTGGCCAAGGCAAGATATAATTATGAAATTTCCTATACATTTTGATACGCTAAGCCGCAGTAGATTCACAGCTTAACCGGATGAATGCGTAGTACAAGTTGCAACTGATCATTATCGGCTATAAACAGACACTCGCTGTTCTATCCAATTACATCGTAATAAAACCGTATCAGAAATCAGCAGGGCCAGTAATTGATATTAATTGAGATGATTGAAATAACTACATAAGTAGGTCTAGTCTCGCAAAAATATTGATTGGCTAATAAAAGTTGCTACACGATAAATACCTATCTAAATTAGGGGTAACCTGTATTAGGGGCCAAAGCACCGAAATTGATAGATATGGTGGGTTATTGTCAATCTTTTCTCACTAGTCTCTCTCCCCACCCCAAAACGTATGTGTGCTGAACCCACTAGTAGTGTGCGAGTGCTTATATTTAAGATTTATTTAACTAACTAAGTAGATACTACTTAAAGTTAGTTAGAAGTATCTTAAAACCTACATAAGGTTTGTCTAGACACTACGTTGAGCGTAACAATGAGGACTGGGAATAATATGTACCAATCTATCCAATTCCTTACACGCTAACTGCTAGTGGGAAGAACGATCATACGTTTTTGAATTTATCCCAATATCATCACAAAGCAGTATCTCTACTGCTTTTGACATTGGTAGTTATTTAAATTTGGTATGTAGCTTTCTACCCATTGCCTTACTCGCAAAACTGAGTGGTTTACATTTTTCGCGTTTTACCTACCAGTGGAGAGAAACTAGTGGGGATAGTGAGAATAATCCGCTGAGGTGTGTAAAGTTGCTGACAGAAATGACCTCATCATCATCCAAAAACGGCTTAGCCATTATGTCCTACTGAACGTCTTTTCAATACGCGGGGTCGAGTAGTAAAAAGTCACCTCTCATTTGACCAACAGTTAAACTCAGAATTAAACCCGTACCTATTAAAAATAACTTTATAGCTACGGTTTATTGCAATCCAATGGCTATCAAAGTCTTATGACTCCTGTTTGATGGGCAGACATGTTAATTGTTTCATCTTCAAACAAATTCCGACTGTAATATCGAGTGAGTAAAGACTTGGTTTGGATTAAGTGGGACAGGCGCCGGGCAGGATTCAAAGTCTAGCCGATGACCTAGTTAAAACGACAGTACCTAGGTAGATAGGTTTGCTAAGGATTCTTGAGTGGTCTTTGGCGTCAAGGTAGGGAAATAATGTAACGAGTTGCCTTGGAAATTCTTGGCTTATTTTACCTAGATTAGGGTCTGGGTTTTGGTTACCTGGTACGGCATGGTCATATGAACTCTAGTTAGTGTAAATAGATTTGTTTTTTTTAAGATTCGTATAAGAATCTTAAAAAAAACAATATATATTTATTTATTTACCACTAAGTGCATACCTATGTTACAATTATGATTTATGACATACTGGTGGTCCCCGCACATACACGTTACATTAGATAACATAACCAATCAACCAAGTTAAGTCACTGTTCTAGGGCAAACAACAAACAAACATCTATACCTACTTCAAAACCTGAGCATTCAAACTCTTTCAAAAAACTATTCATACTCTTTTACTGTCACTGCGATCCGCTTGTGGAACTGTATTCCAGCAGAAATCCGCACTGCTGTGTCCATTGGAGTCTTCAAATCGAATCTTTACAAACAATTATTATCTCTACAAAATAATCAACAAAATTGAACATTTTTATAATATATTTGTTTGTATCTGAATTTGTATTTGGATGTATGTATTGAAGTATGAATTATTTTTCATTTATGTATTTAGCTTATTTCTATTTTAAGTACTAGCTACTTAAAATAGAAATAAACTACATACATAATCTACATATTATTTAATTTAATATTGTTTTCTCTTATTTTGTTAATCAGTCAAACGCACTACCGCCCCGCCCCACTCTTCATTACACAAAGGTTATCTGGAATAAAATGCTAACTAGCATTAAGTTCGCCTAGGTACTTGTTTTATCTTGAGTAATATAGCATTTTCTATCAATCTACTAAATAATTTTTACATTATCTAATATATATTTGACGACCTCTGTGGCGCAGTGGGCAAAGGCCCGCCTGAGACGCAGAAGGTTGCGGGTTCGATTCCCGCCGCGGGACAAATGTTTGTATCTGCGAATATTTGTCTCGGGTCTGGGTGTTTTTCTAAGTATGTTATGAATTTATTTACAAAAAAAATGTATATAATTAGTATATCAGTCATGTAGTTCCCATAACACAAGCTCTGCTTACTTTGGGGCTAGATGATGCTGTGTGAAAAATGACCAGAATTATAATTATAAATTATTATAAAGAATTTGTCTCAGTTATTAAGATAATATTCAACCTTCATACCACAGTCTTTACCAACCTTAAAATTTTAGTATGTACATTACTTCTTTCAATGGTTCTAAAATCGATACAATTTTTCCCAGCATTTTCATAGAAAACTCGTTAAACAAAAATAACGGTCAGTGCCCATCGTTATAGTACCTACCTATGGCATAACTATAACGAAATAGTCTTTTGAAAACGTGACCCACATTTTTCCAATCTTGGTTCATCGGTTAAAGCGAGGTATCTATTTTATAGCTTTGTTATCAATGGTTCAAGATAGTTTAAAGAATGACTAGAATAGGAGCTAGAAGTTAAACTGACGTCTTAAATTAATTCATATTTTGTATACTTTTCAAGATATCACCAGAAAATGCCATTATCTGTTATTTTGACGACCTCTGTGGCGCAGTGGGTGAATTCCTGCGGAAGGTTGATTCCCGCCGCGCGACAAATGTTTGTATCTGCAAATATTTGTCTCGTGATGTGGGTGTTTTCTATGTATAATATGTAAGTATTTACAAATAAAATATAAGTAGTAGGTATATCAGTCATGTAGTTCCCATAATACAAGCTCTACTTACTTTGGGGCTAGATGATGCTGTGTGAAAAATGTCCAGCATTATTTATTTATATTATTTATTTTTGTCTCCTACAAAAAAGTTTGAGATTCAATATTTTACACACCGGAATTCGTTATTCCAACACAAGCTTCTGCCTAAGTATTTGCCCGGATAAAAAGCGGGTAAAATATATACGAACTATAGTTACGTACATATTCTAAATTTCATCGAAGTCTTACGAAGCACCTCTTACAAAGTTGTTTGGCGACAGAAATGAAAACTATCGCATTTAAAATATTTGTATATATATACCCAAATGATTAGTTGCACCATTGTCTCGGGAAACTTCTAAAATTAAATTTAAAATTAAACATTCCTGGCTTTTATGTTTCACCAGTCAGTTCCATATCTCTCATTTTTATTAGCCATTGTATGTTAAAAATAAATTGTGTTGTGTTATTTTAACTATCCCCACTAACTTCATAACATAATGGCCATTCTACCCACTATCGGTATGCGAGCGTGAGCAGTGGCAAAGGAAACAAAAAAAAAAAGATAATTCTTTAGCGATATTCCATTATAGATAGAAGCGCATCAGTTGTGCAGAATTTTTAAAAAAGCTCCTTATTTATTAGCCAATTATTTCACTAACAAATTTTGCGCAGAAGTCATTTAATTTAGTTTTTTTTTTTAAATTTTATCTATGTTTACCATACAGGACTATCATAAACATTATACCTCTGTCATAATAACCATTCGCAACTTAGCAAGCGGCTAAATCTAGCCCTGTCCTTTTCTAACACTAAACAAAGGATAGAGGCTGGCAACTTTTACACGCTGCTAAAGTTAGCGATTGATTATGAAACAGATGCTATGTTTATAAGTCTGTTAAATAAATAGAAGGGAAAAACCTTCCCTCTTTAATTAGGTAATTTATTTATCGCTGTCTCCTAGTCTATTAGAAAGTGAGTCGATACAATAATGGTCAAATGGTTCGTATCTACAACAGCTCTATCCAGTTCCATGCGTGTTTGGAGCATACTCTAGTGATGTACCGTGGTAGTCTTGTTTCATTTATTCTCACAGCTTAAGAAGACAAAGCTTAGAAGAAACAGGTATCATACATAGCTTGTTTTTTTATGATCCTTGATTCAGCTATACTTAGAATAGTGCTAATTGATTCGTCAAATGGTTTTAAAGAGAGAAAGGCTTGCGTATGCATAAAAAGCTATAACTCAACGATTTTGAAAAGTGTGAAACATTTGAATGTCTAATTTGAAATCCGTATCAGCCTTAAATGGGACGATTACTTAAAAATTGATATCTGCCGACAGTGTCCTATAATGATGACCTAGAATTGGTTTATTCCATTTTGCGAGGCGAAAAATATCCCTCCTACTATTTAAAAAACTGTCACTAGACGGATATTTTTATTTTAGGGATTTTAATTTTCTATAAGATTTTTGGGAAAACCTATCACACCCAGCATGTGTACATACATAGTCCTGACCCTACAATAAGATAACCTGTGCCGTGGGAATCAGGAACTACGAGAACCATGGTACAACGCCACGCAGATCCTGAACAAAAATTTGTCCCTCAGCGCAAATCGAACCCGCACCTCCTGCCATTCACCTACCCACCGACGTCGTCGGTTTATACAAATTATGTTTATTAAAAAAAAATCGGAACAACATACAGTACAACCTTTCGTTTGTTAGTCTGATCAGTATCCATGCTCCATACCAAATGAAATGTTATATTTACCTAACGAAAGTCACATCAAATGAACGCAAAATAACTAACTACGGAACCCTAATAATTACACACAAGCTAACAAACTTTCATGGCAGATACGCAGAGTTTATCTCTAGCTTTTGGGTACTTATGGTCATTAGGCCTGCAGTGCGAAAAGGAGTCATAATTGATAGCAAACGAAGCGAGCGAATATCTTTGAACAATCCGGCGTTTCTATTGTACCTATGTTTGTCTGACGATAACTGCCGAACCGTTTATTCAGTATTGATGAGATTAGGGAGAAAGATGGTATTAATAATTCAATTAAAAAAATATATATACTGGACAGCGGAAGTTGTAGACTACTTTGTAAAGTGTGCATTCGATTCGCGATCCTTTTCACAGTGCATGTTAACACCAGAACGAGGAAAAGTCGTGACCAAAATACTAATCAGGGACACCCCCGTTAATGTAATGATTTCGGTCAAACTCGTCTCAGGGTAAAAAAATACCTAGATATAAGTATATACCTATGTACTTGTCTTTGCTGATTTATATCTACCTAAAATCTACGAAAAAAAAACTTGCTTACCTCAATCAATGTTGATTCTCAAATTTTACGTAAAATGCACCCAAGTATACCTACTTGGGGATGGTTTTATTGAAGACAGGTGAAAATAACGTGACTCAAAAAAAAATATCAACACCGATTTAGTTTGTAACTGTAGGATAAACTTAGTGTTTACTATTACTAAGTATCTCATTGTTTCCGAATGAAGATTTTGCAAATTCTTTCGATTAAAAAACCTTGCAAACTTGTTCAAATACTTCTAAAATACCACTTACTTTGATTACAACCATCTTCACCGCAGTCCATTCAAAGTTTTTAGACAATTGCTTTGTGAAACAAAATATCAATATTTGATATTTTGTATTGTATAAGTAGATTCTGCCCTCGAATTCGGACCTGTCCTAAATGTCACAGACCTATCCTAAATTTCATCCATACCGTTTACAAATACTATTAAAAACCAAAATCGAAATATCCATACTTCAAACTAGTACATACAGTACATCAAAACTGGTTATTGTCCCGTTTGTCAGTAAGGACGGACACAAATTGTTATATTCGTAAAAAGATGAAGCCTCGTTTTTCCTTCAAAATTATGTTAAAGTTTTAACAGTTTTTTTACAGAGAAACGAGACGAAATCCGTTGGAACCAGGGTTTATCTGGTTAATACAGGCTACAGGCCCGTATCCCGGTATTTGAAGTCAAAATCTGACTTCAAATACCGGGCAGGTGATAAAAAATCCGATATGAAATATTATCCCCCATTTTTCAACTATAAGGTAGGGATTTTTCATAAAATTTATAATCAAATCAACTTTATAAAAAAATCCCACCCTATTTATTCAAGAGTGGACTAATAGTCGAACAAGAATCATTAAAATCCGTTCACAATTGGCGAAGATATATTGCTTAATACAATACACACAAATAGAAAAATACAAATTAATTGAGAACCTCCTACTTTTTTCGAGTCGATAGAAAACATACAGACGAAATGGGAACCTCTTTCTTAAAAAAAAGGCTGGCATTTTAGATTGTGAATTAAATCGGCGTAAGTTTCAAAACGAGCGTGCATACATCATGCTATCTGATTAACTGATATTTTCACGTCAGTCACGAAAAGGACCGACTTGAAATATATAGTCCTACTTGATCTTATTCCATCCCTATAACGGGACAGGGAGATTCGTGCCTTGACATATTATTATTACGTTTACATTATGGAAACTAGTGTTGGAAACTGCTATGTTGCGCCAGATTTATCTTAATTATAGGTGGTCATTTGATATATTGGATAAGAAAACTTAATGGTAAGATTTTCATACATTATTCAGTGATTTGCTGGAACTAGAACCACATCTTATGTTTAAACAACTAACCCACTACACACTATCTATTTGTATATATAAGTGATATATATATATATACATGGATTATGTAGAGATTGACATGTAAGTATAGAACTTTATACCTACTAATATTAGCTAATATTGATAGATTTCTAATAGAAAATGTAACTATATCAAAAGTCAAAATTCATTAATTAAAATCACAGGATCATTTTGAAACGTCGGTTTTATCTACTGCCTGTTCCTCCGCGACCAAGCCAGGAAAGAAAGGCAAGAAAACAAGGCTGGTTATTCTTTTTATTTTTATTTAAATTAATCCTTTTACAAAACAACGAGTTGGAGCATTTTCAAAATAAGTCTACAATACAAACCCCATGCTATAACGTTCCGGATGCGTTAGTGTTCCAATAAGCGGCAATGGGCTTGCGACCTGTCACGTGGAATATCTACCTACTACTTGGAAGCGCGGACATTTACTAAATGCAATCTCGTAGCATGCAGTGTACTAGCTGATATTCCACCTTGCTATGGTGATCATGAATCTATTTACTATACGGTAGCTGTTTTACTATAAATGGTCAAGTCTACTTCAATTACTGATTTGCTGTAAAAACAGCAATTAAGTAAGTGATGGAAATTAAGTGGGTATTGGTAGGTATCAGTTTCTTGTGAATTACTAGAGTAATATTTAAGTAGGTAAGTGTGTTTTTATTTTTTTGTAAAGTACCTAATAAACCAAGCCATCGAGCCTTGTTGAGCAAGATAATATTTTAATCTTTGAAATGCAGGTATGTGGGTGATTTATTACATAAATAAATATCGCTGCAGTGATACAGCTTGTGGCGGTTTAGAAAGAAAGAAATAAAGAAAATATTTGTATTCGGCAGAACGGAAAGGAAACATCATCTTTGCACTAAAACAAGCAGCCAGGTACCTACTAAAAAAAAACTGTCGCCTACCTACTAAAACATAATGTAGGTAGGTTTTCTAACAGGCACGTACTGTTGTACACAGAACTTATTTATCCGTGATGGAGGATTCCTTGTTGTAGTTTTTAATATTTTGTGTTTTGATTGTATTCTAAGGATCGCGAGAGGAGTAAAGATAAAAAAAAACTAACGAAAAATCTAAATTAAGTTATACTTCACTAATAATTACAGAAAACAATCAAAGTGGAACAATCTAACCTTAAATCTAAAATTACACAAATCAGCTACAGAAACTAACCACCGATACGAAAAGTGACTCACGTGACCTGATTTACACAGAAAGGTATATTTTGCAAAATGTTTCACCGTCGAACGCCAACGAGCAAATGATACGTTATAACTTTTGAAACTATAGATAAATAGATATATAGAAAATTCTTTATTGCACATAAAAATATGAGTACATAGGCGAACTTAATGCTAAAAATCATTCTCTTCCAGATAACCTTTGTGTTTTGTGGAAAAAGATGTGTCGGTAGTGCGCAGAAAGGATTAAAACAAAAATATTAATATGTAGTAATTATGTAATGCAAATCTATAAATACAACTGGATTATTGATTTTAATACTTAACTAGAGGATATAATAACATAAATAAAAGAAAATAATATAAACATATATACACAAATAAATATCATATCAATAACTATCATGGTTAAGAACAAAATTTTTACTAAAAAACTGGATATTTACCATGATTAGTGAGTTTGATTGTTTCCCGATATTTCGGTACAGTTGCATGTAGGTACCATGATCATGGGAGGAACTGAAGTCTTTGAGGGTTTTGAATGTAAGTGGCAGATAAATCGATCTACTCTTTCTCACTCTTTTATTTCGAAAACATTAAAACTCACAAATCATGGTAAATATCCCGTTTATTAGTAAAAATTTTACGTTATTTCCCAAACATTTGTAGGTATAATAAGGTCCTAGATTGTTTTAATACGTGTAATAATTATAAACATCGATTCGATAGATATACTATTATGGAGATAGGTGTCGTTTACTAGTTTGGTAGTAGGTACGCGGGCGTTTTTTAAAAAAAATGGCCCGTTACTTATGTGGAAACCTTATTTCTAATGAACGGAATTCCGCATGAAATTGATGATAAAGCTATAGATTATTAAATAAATTAACTAAATTTAATAAAATGTATATAGATATATGAAAATAAGCTCAATAAACATCAATCTGTTTTCAAAAGTTATCTACAATTCGTTCCACTAAGTAACTTTTTAACTTGGCATTTAGACAAATAAAACCATTTGTTTATAATTACTAATATGTTTTATTCAACATAAACCATACTAATATTAAAAAAACAAAACAATGAACTAAAGATTAAGCAGTAAATTGGCGAATATTTTTCGAAAAACATCCATTACGTCACTTTTGTGCCGGTAACACCATACAAAATATCTTATAATTAACATAACAGTAAGTTTAGAAAGTTTTAAGGCAACACAAAATGAAATTTGGAGAAGTAAAACAATATTTGTTACTCTAATATAGCTCTAAGCTAAATACAATTTAAAGAAATCTTAAAATTTATATCACATTTTAATAGGACTGTTACTTAGGTGGAACACAAAGTTACTAATAGGAATAATTAGGCTACGTGTACAATGTACATAATAATAATTAAAATCCTAGTCAGACATTCATTAGTCTTGGTTTTTCATTTACTTAGGTACTTTTAAAATCACTAATCAGAATCAAGGCATATTGGGCAAATATAATCAAAAGAATCAGTGCCACTACATTTTAGACACATCAAATTTTTACACACCATACATTTAATCATCTCTTTTAGACAAATAATCACATTTACAAAGGTGGCAGACATAGCAACGAAAGTTTCTCTTCGTGGTTGGTAATAATACTTTAATTTTACGCTTATTTTCTTTATCGCTTATTTTCTCTCTGCTTTTCTTGGTTGGTGGTCCATAATGTCCAGGCATCAATATGCGGACTTTTTTTCTAGGATCTGGAGCAAAAGATAATTTTAAAATTAACAATATATTCGTATTGTTCTCCATTTGACACATTAATTTCTAAGAAGGCGAAACCGCGGGGCGCAACTAGTTAAAAAAACTTTATGCGCACGTCCTTATAATTCCATTAAGTAACGTTCTCGGTCCGCTTATACGTAACGTTGCTTAATGGATGTTACGAATCATAATCTCAAACTATTGCTTGCAATGATTTTATATGGGATATCATAAGTATTCCTAATTTGTGTTATAAAAGTTATTCACGGATAATTAAAAAGGAACTACAGAATGAGTACATAATAATAAACTCATTACTTACCATTAAATCAGCCGTTCTTAGTGGAACATTTTTTTAGCACCATGCTACCACACAACACAACGTAACGGAATGCGTCAAAAACAAGCGGGAAGAAGAGGACGGGGTATTTTGAATAGAATTAATGTTGCCATTACTAAAAAATGGCACAGAGTTGTAGTATTTTTTTGTTTTGTAGTGCTAGTTTTTCGCGCTACTTAGGTGGAAATTCCGCCACTTTCGTTTTTTGAGGACAAACTTTAAACTAGTTTTGTTTATTCTGATTCCTTTATAGAGTAATACATTAAACTTGTGATAAAAATACAAACATTTATGCTTCGATTGCAAGCAACTTTATTTAAATAAATGTAATTTTAGGGTATTTTAATGAACTGTAAAGTTAACAAGCTGTATGGTGGACATATAAAATTGTGTCTTTTTGTATTACATTTTTGACAATATTTTACTTTTTACATTGTGTTTCAGTATTTTTTTATGTTTAAACATAACTCATAATCATTTCTGTAGTACAAATATTACTCTTAATAGTGAAATGTGTTAAGGTTGCTGAGAAATTTGTTGTCGAAGTTAGTGGACAACACATTTCTCGGGTGCTCATTTTTTTTGAAAAACGCCCACGCGCCAAATGGCCTACGTCATATGATATTACGACGAAACTTTTCTCAGATCATCAAAGTTTTCATCGTGGTATCAATTCCGTAAATGACACCCGCATTTAAGCAGCAAAACTTTTTTTTTTTTCAATATTTTGTTAGGTACCGGCAGATAGAGATCTGACGTTCTGAGTTTATAATAATTATGTTAAATCTTGTGACTGTGTCGACAAGATTTACATACAAAATATGGTTTTAACATATTATAAATAATATTTACAAAATATGGTTTTAACATATTATAAATAATATTTATAATATGTTAAAACCATATTTTGTATGTAAATCTTGTCGACACAGTCACAAGATTTAACATAATTATTATAAACTCAGAACGTCAGATCTCTATCTGCCGGTACCTAACAAAATATTGAAAAAAAAAAAAAGTTTTGCTGCTTAAATGCGGGTGTCATTTACGGAATTGATACCACGATGAAAACTTTGATGATCTTTGAAAAGTTTCGTCGTAATATCATATGACGTAGGCCATTTGGCGCGTACCTACTACCAAACTAGTAAACGATGATGTAACTTGCGTCCGCATTTTTTGACTACCTTTGCGGCGCAGTGGGCGAAGGCCCGCCTGAGTCGCAGAAGGTTGCGGGTTCGATTCCCGCCGCGGGACAAATGTTTGTACGATTAGCAAATGTTTGTCTCGGGCCTGGGTGTTTCCTATGTATAATATAAATAAATAGATAAATAATGCTGGACATTTTTCACACATCATCATCTAGCCCCAAAGTAAGCAGAGCTTGTGTTATGGGAACTACATGACTGATATACTACTTATTTACTTTTTTTTGTAAATACATACATATTATACATAGAAAACACACTGATCAATCCGAGAAATGTTTTTATTTGGCAACAACAAAGCACAGAAACGACAGGTCGTTATGATTGCACCCCGCCCCTCTGCCTTAGTTTAAGTATAGAAACTAGTTTTGCTTGATTTGCAAGCGCATTCTAAGAATGCTGATGCAGCCGTCTCTGTACCACCCGGCTGCATCCTCACATTGTACTTTCTAATGATTACTGAAGCGTCTCCAAATCGATGCAGACGTAATCAATTAAATTTAATTTAAAATTAATTAAAAAGTTTGTTTTTATAAAACCCTTCGAAAGCTCCCAAATCAAGAGTAGGTACCTACACACTAAATAATAAATATACACAATAAATACTTATAAATAAGATTTAAACAAAAACATATTGACAAAGAGAAGATTTAAGTAGTATATCAGTCATGTAGTTCCCATAATACAAGCTCTGCTCAGTTTGGGGCTATATTATGATGCTGTGTGAAAAATGTCCAGCATTATTAATTTATTTATTTTATTTTTACGCCCCGCGCGGTGGATTCAGAGCTGGCGAATCGATCATTAGTTTTTGACGGGTCTGTATCGCATTCAGCTTTTATTATATTGCCAACATTTCTGATCAAAAGATGAAATGTGAATGGCCATTGGTTCTCGACGGTAGCTCTATTTTATAATACGCTCCACAGTCAACCCGTGACCATGGCTGTTGCGTTGCAAATTTTCAATGGAACCATGTGTCGGGAAAATATTTATAAAGTATTATAAAGTACCCTTATACAATCTAGCCTCTGCCCACGGCTTCGACCGCGTGTTAACCAAATGAAAAGAACATATGTAATATTCTAAGTCACAAACTATCCCTGCTCAAATATCATCCAAATTGGTTCAGAGGTTACGGAGATTATTATATCAACAAACATCCAAACACATAAACAGACCAATGATTACTTACTTACTACTTTTCTGATCGTTCCCAGATATAATTATATCTTTCCCATATTCCGTGATTTTTTTAATTTTTTGTTTTTTAATTCAAACACCCAACAGACACATACGTAGTCCTGACCCCACAGGCCCACATTGTGATTCTTTGTGTTGTGGGTATCAGGAACTACTAGTACAGTAGGACCAGAACACCCAGACCCGGAACAAATATCTGAAGAACATTTGTTCCACAGCGGGGATCGAACCCGCGCCCATTGCATTCCTCGCATTATCAGATGACGTAGATCACCAAGCGCTCCCCATCCGAACCTACCAGTAAGTCGGTTAATAATTTAAAATAATCTTCTAATATCCCATATTATTGTGTATCGTTCTTTATACCTACCTTCCTAATTTGGTTTGTTTTGATTGAACATAAAATACCTACCCAGTTAAACCTACCTACATCATTATCATAATAACTTTCGTTAAATGAAATGATTCTCCAAAACCTAAAAATAAAAAATCAATTCATAATGGTCGGTGATGACTCGTCGACTCGACGTTTTTGAGTAGGGACGTATTCAGGCATCATCGAGAGAGCTTTATGGTCTGGTCAAACTGACGGGGTGGACGCGGTGGCGATCATTGTCAAGTTGGCGTCAATTATCGCAACCGCCACGCCGCGCCACCTTCGGTCGGTCGTGTCACCGGGACCGATTACAAATACGTTAAAAACATGTTTTGTTTGGAAATCTTGTCGATACAGCATAACCGCTATACCCTTCTATATCTTCTATAACCTTCTTAGCATAGTTCTTCTCATCACAAGTTTGCATTTTAAGTGAAAATGGCTAAACCAAAATATCTGTCCTAAAATACCATTGCGGTCTGTATCGGGCCATTTCTTGACTACTAGAACGGTGAAATATCATAATTAACTGTGATTTATTTACATAACAAGCACATAACTAACGTTACGTTAAAGTTACTTTACCCATCATCACTTTTGCAGTTTAATTTTTTGCATATATAAATGGAAAAAATATTACAATACTGTTAATCAATTATAATATGAGGAAGACGATTCTTCTTTTTCATATTCTTCTTTTTTGGGGTATCCTAGACCTTCATAGGTCTAGGATACCCCAAAATAAATATTAGAAATTGTGCTTGAATCATGAATACCTACAATATTGTTTAAAAATATATTAACATTCTAATGCTCGGAATAATGGAGGCTTTTAGGCTGTATTATTTATTGTTTTACCCCTTTCCTCTCCTTCTGACTACATCACTGCATCTGAAGCTACCTTTAATGTCTCAGTAATTATAATGTTGCAGGGCCCTTATAATTAAATCGAGAATAATCAACACTTGTCATCGCTTATTGTAATTAAAAAATAATGGAGAACCACTGGAACGGAGGCGTGCTGGTGAGATTGTTGTCTGTCTCCTTTATTTTGTGATAATGGATTAAGAGTTAAATTAAAAGTACTTATTTTTCTTATTTTAAAGAACAACTTAAATACATGCTGTATACTTTATATTTAATAACAAACCCTAACATTATAACTTCTCAAACTTTGTCAAATATCAGAGTTAGAAGATTCATGCATCAAAATATATTGTATATCTCTTCATTTTAAGTTAATCTGGTGGAAAGTATATTAAAATGACATAATTTTATCTGACAAGAACATCATTATCTGAAACAGTTTAAAAAAAAATACAGTTTTGTCAATTAAATGACTCAATCGATTTCAATTTTATATAGAAAGGTGAGGTGGGAGATTATTATTAGTTAGTACTTCTACAATATTGACCCAGACTTCTGATCCGGAGGTGGTGCACCAATGGATGTATCCACTCGTAAAAAAAATGTGCGCATTAACACGTGCTCAAAACGTAAAAACGGTGAGGACCCCGGTATGCCCTAGAACCAAAAATTCGAAGGCATGCGCCAACAGTTAATGTTCCAATAAGCGACGATGGGCTTGCAAACTGTCACGTGGAATGCTAACCTTCAAAACGCGGGCATGTACCAAATGTTATGTTTGGACGTGCCTCTGACTACCCCCTACTTGGTATCCTCAATAATCCGCTCACGACTGTCACCATGGGGAAGACAGTCGTGAGCGTGTTTTACTGTCTCTACTTTAGGTATTTTCATTATTTGTCTAATTGCTTTGATTTTGGTACAAGAAAAATAATGTGCTCTTTCTACAAGTCGATTACAAGAATGGCTCCCTCTTCTCTGTCAAAGGAATTCTACAAGAATTATTTATATGTATCAGAGTATTGTTAAGATTATAAACACATTGAAATGGAAATGGACATAACACATGCAAAGAATGAAACCAAGTAAATGGGTCTATAACATTACCAACTGGATATCCCTAAATATAAAAATAAAAAGAGGATGATAATTCAAAAGGTGAAACAAAACATCATCCAAGTGGATGAAAAACTTTGAGTTAGAAGAGCAAGGGATATACATTATAGGTAATATTTGGAGGAGGCTTTTACATACCACCGAAGGTCCATACTCAAACTGATTCTAAACATGCTTCTACTAACATGAATATAAGTGTATATTATATTGTGTAAACAAAACTATTTTTATTCTATTTATTAATGTAACGGATAAACTAGACCGGCTGGTTAAAGAGTAGCCCTCTTATTCATAATCACTCCGTAACTTAATCGGCTCGCTATAGTATGTCTGCCTCTATCTTTTGTTTATTTTAGAAAAGGGCAGGACTAGAGTTATTTTGCCGATATAATATGGAGTGATTATGAATATGGGGTTAATATGTAGCAAATAAAAAAAAATGCTGTATATTTTCCACACAGCATTATTCAACCCCAAAGTAAGCAAAGCTTGTGTTATGGGAACTACATGACTGATTTGCCACTTACATATATATATATATATTTTGTAATTTCATACATATGTATTATACATAGAAAACAGCCAGACCCGAGACAAGGTATGTAAGTACTTACCTTCAATTGTCATTTGTCGTCCGCGATCAGACACCGCGATAAACATAACGGTCCATCGAATAGCTTCAAATGTAATTAAATTAAGTACCGCTAATTGTTTGTAGACTTTGATAAATATAACGGACAAATTGATAGATCACGTGATGTTTTTAATTATTGATTCACGACTGGAGATGCTTAGTTTTATGATTTTAATAGTTACTGCCCACGGCTTCGCCCGCGCGGTACCCTAATAAAAGGAGTCGTATTATATGTTATTCTAGGTCCCTTGTTCGTGAACCATTTTGGTATTTGACTACCTCTGGTGTGCAGTGGGCGAATGCCCGCCTGAGACGCAGAAGGTTGCGGGTTCGATTCCCGCCGCGGGACAAATGTTTGCACATGAAAATATTTGTCTCGGGATCTGGGTGATTTCTATGTATAATATTTACAATAAAAACGTGTATAATTAGTATATCAGTCATGTACATAACACAAGCTCAAGCTAGATGATGCTTTGTGAAAAAAAAACAGCATGTCGAGCATTATTATTTAATCAAAATTTTAACCAAAACTGCTCCTGCCGTTGCAGATTAAGAAACATGCAAACTTTTTCATATATAATATTACTAGGCTAGGATAAGATAGTAGCGTCATGACGGCCTTAATATAACGGAAACGAATATATTCCATGGAATTGTAAGTCGCAGTTAATGCTTTACAGGATAACGTAATCACCCAAACATCGGGTAATTGTTTATGCTACCAAGGTCGACACTTTAAAAAAATTAAAATGCCTTTTTAAAGAACCGTCGTTCTTCAAAATTATTTGAAGAAGAATCACTGTCATTGTCATCATGGGTCATATGGACCAGCCTCAAGCTTATAGCTGGACCACAGTCATTAAATGAAGAAAAACCCAACGACATGACGAAAAATATCGAATAATGCAAGTTATTTTATTTTCATTAAGTTGAGAATCCATCTATCATGCTTATTTGTTTTACGGTATGTACGTAAGCCCTCTTAAGTATCTACCTTGAGGTAGGGAGACGAGAGAGAGGTATCTACCGAGATATTTATTCTAAGAGACAACTTAAAAATAGGCACTTGTCTTGCCGTCTGTCAACAAATTAGTGGGCGAACGCCATCGTCGCATCTCAACATGAAATTAATTTTAATAGCCTGTACCACACAGATTCAACCATATTAGCTTTTACTTGTTTAAGCTCGTCGTAATGAAATATTATTAATTAATTTATTCTGAAGAATAATATGTCAGGACGATTTAATTGTATATTAAATAAAGCGATGAACGAGTAAGACTTTCTCTGAAATAAGACTTAGGATTTCTACAAGAATCTCACTTTCCGTGATCAATCAACTTAATTTGAGCCAAGAGGTTAAATAATCTAAAACGATAAAACCTCTATACAGGATCTAAGATTTATTTTATGTTTTATAGGAAAACAAATAACCTTAAATTCGGAGCTCTTCAGTGTATGTATTTCAGTGTATGACGACCTCTGTGGCGCAGTGGGCGAAGGCCCGCCTGAGACGTAAAAGGTTGCGGGTTCGATACCCGCTGCGGGACAAATGTTGGTACGATTAGCCAATATTTATCTCGGGTCTGGGTGTTTTCTATGTGTATAATATGTATATATTTACAAAAAAAAAAGTATATAAGTAGTATATCAGTCATGTAGTTCCCATAATACAAGCTCTGCTTAGTTTGGGGCTAGATGATGCTGTGTGAAAAATTTCCAGCATTATTTATTTTTATTTTATTGGAACAGTTATCAAACCTAAAGTAAATAAAATAAAATATCCCACAGCTCGACCAAATTAAAATTCCTCTCACGACAATACAATCAATTATTTTGTGTGACATCTACATGGCTGCCGTATAGCATTATGGTATGTTTTCTTTTGAAATAATACTTTTTTTCGTGTTAGCACGCAGCCTCTTATATATGAGTACGTCTTCGATTTATCTATTGCGTTGTATCTCGATATATTGATGATCGAAGGTCAGGGAAGTAATACGTATATTTATTATCTGGCTTTCTTTGTAACTTACTCAATCCGTCTTAAGGCGAATCTAAGACTCTCATATAATAGGTACTTCAAGTCTGATAAGTTTTGATCGTAACTTTGAACATTTAATAGAAAGAGTATCAAAAAACCTGTCTTTACACTTTGCAAAGACACTTTGATTATTTGTTGTTTTATACAAATGAAGTGGCAAACAAGAATATGGCCCACCTGTTATCCAGCTAATATCTATGGACGCTTGCAACACCAAAGGTACCACTGACCCTGAGACTTGACAGATGAAAGTATCATGTGCTTGTAATTTCACCGGCAACCATAGCCTTAATGCAGCCGGAACACAACAATGGTAGCATTATTTACTTTATTTATAATTTATGTACATTTGCATCTGAGAACAAAATTGAAATAAATGAAACAAAACTATCAACGAATTGATTTTTAAGACTTTAAAAGTGTGTAACATACCTATGACAAGTGCAATTATAAATATATTATATAATAATATATATTATAACGCTACGATAAAAATTTGCGCTGTAAAATTTAATAATACCTAGGCTATTAAGTCTACTAGTTTTAAACTTGAAGTTCTACTTGCTTTGATTTTCACACATTCAGTGTTGCCCTTATAAATTAACATTGCGCTAAAGATTATGGCCATAAAATACAGGCAAGCCCAAGATATCACCCACACAATGTGCGAATTGTAAGTTAATCAAACAATACCTAGATCAGTGGGTGGTGGTTCGTTTAGTTAACCCTAAAATCGAATATTTAGCATTTATACAAGATTTAGTCGGCATCAGAATACATAAATTATTAACCCATTTATATAAGATAGCCATTTGACTGAAACACTTGTTATGGTTGCTTAGTTTTAAGGTTTAAGGAAACAGACATAACTACATATAACAATAAACCTATAACTAAAATGGTAAACTTAAAATAAAGTTGTATCAAAAGTTTGAATACGTAAGTAGAAGTTGGATACCACCACAGGTAATTAATCACAGTTATTTGGATTTAAAATGTATTGTAAGTTATACAAGTTTTATTTTTTTTGACTGCTGAGATGTGATGTAGCTTATTATTTGATCGATGTTAGGTATTATAGGCATGTGAATGCCATAGAGGTGTATAATAAATCGAAAAATTAATTCATTTAAAATACAATTTGTTCAAAACTAAACTGACGAAATTTTCGTGGTGAATATTGTTTCTATAACATTAATGAATTTATGAAATATAAGAAGGCAATAATTACCGACAAATATGATTGAATTTTATTAGATTAAATTGTTTATGGTAGGTATTATTGACATATTTAATTCAAACGTTAGGGAATACTGATATTTTATAATTAAACTTGTGTTTAAATTGATATTCAATCTACACATTACACATTTGATTGAGTACACATTTATATGATAGAATACTGGCCTATCAAAATTGTAACACCATATATTATCTGACCTATATTCATGCAAATAAATGTTCTAATTTCTAACAACATTGAAAGATATACAGAATCATAGCCCGGCATACAGTGCGATCTAGTATGCTTACTAGACTGGAGCTTCAAGGAACTAATCCGGCCGGTCACACAGAAATTTCTGATCTCATCTGTATTTAATTATGGATTTAGTTATTCTGGTGTTTCCTTTCTATTTTGGTTTAAGTATGTAATTATGGCAGTCGTTCAACACCTATTAACACCCATCCGTTATCGATTCCAAAGTTTTTGTTTCACTGAGCGAGCTCAAGGTAATGACATTGAGTAACTTTAAATGAAGCTTGAAAGGTTCAAACAATGTATGTGTAGGTAGGGTATTAAAGACTGTGATACACAGGCCTGCAGGCATACTAGACTCTTGAATGTATGTGTAGGTAGGTTATTAAAGGCTGTGATACACAGGTATACTAGACTCTTGCAATCCGTCGCATGCCAGGCATTGGTATTTAAAGTCTGATTCACATGTCTTTTGTTGGAGTACCAGAAACTAGTAAGCTGTCATGCCAGATACCTACTAGCATTATATGCCAAGCTGATACAAACATGCATGCAGATAGGATGCAGAGACACTGGCGAGCGTGTGCCAGGTACTAGAATTATGTGGATTCATCAAAGTCATACTTTTAGCTTAGGTAATCGTTAAAAGTAGCATTTCAAAAATTTCTCAAAACGTGTCCAGATGTCTATGAGAGTCCCAAAGTTGCCAAATACTCAAACTCCAAAATTTATCATGGAAATTTTTGTTGGTAGTTTCTATCAAACGTTATACAAAAAAACATTTGTACCTACTAGTTGTGCATAAAAAATTCAATCTTACATGTTATTTTAGATTTTCGTTTTAAGGTTATTAAAAACACGTCCCTTAAAACACACATTCTGGTGCATTCTTGACATTGGAGAGCGTATTTTGATTTGCATGAGAAAAACATTAACTTCTCTTGATGTTTCTCCACATCCTCACCTACCTAGGTATAATACCTAAATAATAAAGATATAAAACTACAAATTGTTAAACTACAAATGTTGTACATGGGTAGTCTTATCGCTAAATAGCGATCTCTACCATACAACATTTGGATGGAACGGACTGTACGAAAGTTTACAAGGGGTTTGATTGGTGTACTTAAGCACAATAATGTACTTACTTACTCAAAGTCATTGCTTTACTTTCAAAAAGTATCATTATTAGACAATTAAGTCTGGTAAAAACAACGGTCTTTGGATGAATGCCCAAAAAAACAGACTGAATTATCTGTGATCTTCGAAGGTGGTCATCGAAAAAAGTTAATGAAACGTGGCCTTTACTGTGCTTACCGCCTTCCGCCAGCCAACAGGTTCCAAAAAACTAAAACTTTCAACCACCACAACGCCATCAAGTTACCTAAGATGGCGGCGACCGTCTTACAACTGACGTATTTTTTTTAATGTTTTTTTTATGGATCATATTACAGGCATGCAGCGCACCTGATGATAAGCGGTTACAATCGCCTATTGACATATGCAACGCCAGGTACATAGCTGATGCATTGCAAGACCAATATATTCAACTTTTACAACTTTTTATCAATTAAATAAGTGAATTAATTATGTGACGTCTCGTCATCATCATAAGCGGTACACTAAGCCCCCCCTCATAAGCTAAGTGCCATTTCGAACTATTTTCATCCACACCCATCTGTCGAGTGGGACGTGTCTTCCAAAACAGCGGTGCCAGGTTCGTGGTCGCCACTAAAAGAGAACCTTTGTTTTCTATGCCACTACAAATCTGAAAGCTTCTTATATAAAACATTACAATAAGCACTTTTGACCCATATTACGGCGCTATATGACGGACTCCGCTATTTTAGACCTATATTTGATGAATTACCTCCGGCAAGCAACAGTCGCGGGCTTAATTTGTAGACCATCTCGATATTATTTAGGATTTTGATAGTTCGGTCTACGAATTAATGGCCCGACCTAATTACACTCGCAAAATGGCAATGGGAACGCTCATTTCGCTGTCAATCTTACAAACCTGTGCTTTGTAAGATCGAAAATGAGGCACTTCGGGACGTAAATTTTCCTTCACAAGACATTTAGCTTTAATATACCGTAACATTTGAAGTCAGGAAAAATGAGCGCCATTGTCTCGCTCTCATGGTCATTTTAAACATCCAGTGTTATACACGCAAATTACCCACCAGTTGGCAAACGCATTGTCGACCCTGAGCCATAATTGTGGACGCCTCATAGGCCAGTAATTTCGAAAAATAGATATATCAAAACTAAAACAAAAAACCTAAAGTACAATGGGCTGTCTTATCGCTTAGAAGCGATCTCTTCCAGACAATCTTTGGATGGAGAGGATTTCAGTGATTTTCTTAGTAATAGTGTAACTAAGGTTTGAATATGTTATAACCATCCAAACAAGCTGTGTTATAACAAGCTTCTATTCTATATGGTAGATTGTGTCCAATCAGAGATCTCTTTTCAAAGAAAGTTACGTAAGGGACTCTACCTAGCTTCACCATTCACTCAATTATTTCATAAAGCAACTTGTATAGTGAATGTGATGATCTGTTTATTTTCTTTTTCTCATCATAACAACGTTTACTAACATCAGACACCGATTTGGAACCGCTTGATTTGAATAACTTGTTGAAATACGAAATTGTGAATAAATTTCGTAATAAATAAATAATGCTGGACATTTTTTACACAGCATCATCTAGGCCCAAAGTAAGCAGAGCTTGTGTTATGGGAACTAAATGACTGATATACTACTTATATATATTTTTTTTCTTTGAAAATACATACATATTATACATAGAAAACAGACAGACCCGAGACAATAAATACCTAACACCCGACAGTCATACATAGTCCTGACTCTACTCCTAGAATAATTATGGTTATCTAATTATTATAAGCAGTTGTTTGTTACCACTGGGAAAACGGAGTGAAAAACGTGGAAAAGGCACTAATTTTGCCAGACTTAGACTTAGGAATGTCTAAAATGGTAGAAGTGTAAGCGTTATAAAAATTTGGATATGTAGTTTATGCTCTGTCAATATATGTATGTCGATCCCCATTTACATTCTGTTAGGATAATTAAGATCCAGGTCCATTCCATAATTATCCCACCTGTGCAATGTAGAGTGTGTAGGGAAAGTTATTTTTGTCACGAAGCCGAATTGAGTAGTCCCTAATCGGAGGGATCTCTGTAATAAGGACCTCATAAGTGGCCCTTTCGCTTTGGTTTTCTTTGAACATAACTTATGATTATTTACATTTCATTAATTCACTAACTTCGTTTCGAAATTCCATATTTTCTACAAATAAATACCGTCATGGGCCATTTACGCGGTATCCAGATGGCTCAGTACCATGGTCTTGCCCTAATAAGGGCTTGATCGCAATGAATCGGTGTAAGTAGGAACCACTGGTATCAAAAGTCGAGAGTAGCCAAGCGACTGCAATGGAAGAAAGGTCCTCGAATGGCGACCAAGACTCGGATGACTAAGAAACCGACCTCTCCCATGCGATTTCTATAAGTTAATAATGGCATGGATGCAAATAATTTCAAGGTCCTTAGATTTGCTTTAATGAAAGTGTGAGAAAAGAAGGTTGACAGGTAGATAGCCTCTTTAAATAAATGCTTTTTATGGTGATGCTGGTTTAATGAGCGGACATTGAGCCAACATTAAGCCTTTATGTGGATATTAGAATAACATAAATACTTTAATACGTTGATACTTAACGTCTGTAGCTGATATAATCAACGGTATGTAAGTGTTCGTCCAAGCGCCGAGTCGCGGTTGGGAGGGCTGAACTGACTTCCCTACCGGCTTCGTGAGTAGGTAAGTCGTCTCGGTCAGTATTTGCTTGCCTACACAGAAATAATAGTCTGGGACCACGGTGCAGGGCCGTATGGATACTTCCTGTTCGAAATGTGTTTATTTTCGTTATTAGTACTTATTTAAAAATACGTAAGCTTTTTAATAGTTTTTATGAATAACGTGCTTTCACGTGACTGTTCACATGTCGGATCACATCTGCTTTCCGGCTCTGTCAAACAGACTCTGTGGAGCAGATCAGTACATTGATGGAACTTTAACAAACTATTCCAAAAGTTGTACTTTGTAAAGTTGCTGGGTTTAATAGTGGGAAGTATAAATATGGTCCGCTGAGTACCAAAAATCATAGAGTATTTTTTGTTCTTGATTTCAAAAACTTTGACAGTTTAATCACATATTATCCTGAAAATTTCCATCAAGTGTTTCCAACGGCTTCACCACAAGATTGTTATCATAGGTAAAACCATTTCCTTAGGTAATGATAGAAATAAATATTTCACTTCTAATAAAAAAAATACATGTGGGTGATTCGGGTCGGCCATGGGTTCTCCTATCACTGTTTCTTTTGGACCTGAATAACCCTGAACAACAGCATTGCCATATAAACCAAACATTTCATCAGCGAAAATCAAAGGGTTTGTTTTAACTGAGAGGATTTGAAACTTTAAGCCGAACGGGGGCTTTTGCTAATGGCCTGACAATTCAAACTAATTGTATAGCCATTCTATAGCGTCCGCTATGCAGGGTGTGAAATTGGGACCTTTAAAAAAGTACTAATGTATACTTTTGTAATTGGAGAGATTTGTGTTTGGGAATCCTGCTGGTGAATAACAAAATGAAAAATATTTAAATGTAGGTTATTAAATAGTAGATTGTTTTTAAGAAGGGACTAAAACGAGTCATCTTATACGAGTTGTTTTGGCAGCCGAGCGACCGAGGCTATAGAATCGAGTATAGAATTGGTCCCGAGTTAAACACTCTACTTTTCACTTGGATTGCGAAATAATAAAACCACTAATTAGATGGATTAACAGTAAAAAAAAACAAAATATTTAGAATAGAATAGAATAGAATAGAGTTTATTTTTGCAAAAAAAACACGATACAAATAATCAAATAATAAATAATCACCATAATCAAATAAGGACAAACAGTAGTTGCAAAAAAAGGTCCCAATTCAGCATGATACTGGTTGCAGCAACCAGCACTGGTCTTCCATTAGAAAAGGTTTTTTTTTGTTTTTTTGTTGCGGACTTGTAACATTTATTGTAGAAAACAAAAACAAAAAAGAAGAACAAAAACGAATTAGTTAAAAAACGCAATCAGTAAAACGTGAGACCAAAAACAAGAATAACATCAACAAAAATAAATGATAACATAAAAAAAACACTGAATAACATAAAAAATAATAAATGAAGTAAGTAGGTACATGAGATACACTTAACAAATTAAAGCAAACAACTAAAAAAAGACAAGCTACACTGTTTTGGTTTATAAAGCATAAAGCAATTATATAGCACTTGTATCATGTAAAAGGCGACATCTGCCAATCAAGTAAGTATTTTTTTTAGTTTGGTTCTAAAGCTATGAATATTCTGCAGGTTCCTTAATAGCGGTGGAATATTATTCCAGCATTTCGATGCAGCGTAGCGGAAACTACCTTTAAAAGATGTTTTCCTGTGTCGCTGTATCGAGAGCTGCATCGAACATTGCCGAGGCTCGCAAGATCTTACGTTTGATGTTTCTTTAAGCTTTTTACTCAGATAAGCAGGCGCGTCATACTTTAAAACACCAAAAAGTAGGCATGCCAAGTGAAGCTTACGCCGATGATTCATTTTCAGTATGGAGTGTGAATTAAGATATTGAGTTACATGGCTTCTAAGCGGCATATCGAAGCAAAAACGAGCACATGTATTCTGGACGCGTTGTATAAGTTTTTGCGTTTTAACTAGAAGTCGCCAATTATTAATTCTTGTTGACAAACGCACTGTAATAATACATCCAACGATGGCCAAGAAACGGAGTGTAGGTCGCTGTAAGTACCATCAAAAAAATAATGTTCCTTATATTTTTTTCTCATAAATTATTTCAAAAATGAAACATCGAAAATCGGAGTCTTCAAAAAGGATGACATTGAATTTGTTGTCGGCTGAAATAACGATTAAATAAAAAAAATACCTAATTTAGTCCCTAGAGATTAAATGATACACTTTTGTATAATTTAATCCAACGCTTAACTAAAATGACACACTTTCGAGCATGAGAAGATATCTTACGATTCCATTGGATTAGTTACGTTGTGCCGTATAACCCCTATGTGCAAATGAGGGGTTATGTGATCGATACATTTTAGGGTAAACATTATGAATATGAAATAGAGCTAGCTGAGTTCCAATGTATTTTTAACAGACTACAAAAGAAGGAGGAAGTTCAGCAGTATCAGCAGTATGTAGATATATTTTTAGCAGCTTAATTCAGCAGTATGTAGATATATTTTTTTATTATCGTTTTTGTTTGTAACTATATATCTTCGCCTATTGATAACTAATTTTGATGATTTTTCGGTTGTTGTATAGAGAATGATCCCGAGCTGGTACTATAAAAGTTTTATTCCTGAGTTACTGCTATTTCTTCGTTAAACTTAAAAATATCATCATCTTATGGAATCAGTACTAGCCGAAACATATTTGTGGGCAATTTTTCTTTTGTTTTTAAAGATAACGTAAATACCTGATGATATGATAGAGTACCTACAGGATAGAATCCGTTAACTTGGACTGCAAACGTATCTCGAATATCGTGATTAAATAATTATCAACCGACTCAATTCGTATGTATGTTTTTTGGTATGTATGTTATGTTACGCGATATCTTCACCAATTGTGAGACGATTATAATGTTTTTTTTAATGGGTACTTCATAATACTTCAAGGGTGGTTCCATATACATTTTATAATATTTAAAACATCCCACTTCTAAGGGTGAAAAAATGTGTGATGAAATTTCATTTTTGGACTTTTTGACAATTTCCCGTTATTTTGATATCAGTTTTTATACATTTAATGTCTTATAAAAACTTCAGAATTTTATCCAAAACGCCGTTTATATTTTCAAAAATATTCACTGAATATATGTTTTCTTTGAGAGTTTTAGTATCTTGTACACCCTGTAGATATACGAGGCCGTAATAATGTAATCGTAGTTTTGATAACTACGATGACATTTATTTTCATATCAACAATATTTAAAATAATCTAACCCACAAAATTATTTTATTTACATTATTTTAGCACAAATATCTTCTCCACACTAACTTACAATTGGCTGTATGTTGCGTTTTATAACTAATCGAAATGTTTAGATTTTATTACTATTGGCGTTTAGCAATAGTGTTCAGAACTGGTCGAGCGTGAATGCTAATTTTTAACGCTTTTCCAAGCGCCGCCAACCTCAATTTTATTTTGCTTTTGGATGAATAAAGTACAAATATTACGAAAACTTTTTTACAATAACGAGGCTGCGAGGAACGACATGGCGTGATAATACATTTCTATAAGTAGTGCTTATAAAAAACATTTATAAGTAAGAACGTTTTACAATATAGTATAAAGCTAAATTAGATAAATAGATAAAAATGCTTTTTGCACAATATATAGATAGATAGATAAACTTTTAATTGTGCATACCACCAATCAATATAACATAATAAAGAAACAAAAACTAAAAGAAACGCACAATGGGCGGTCTGCCGCAACAAAAAAATTGCTACAACAAATAAAGAAAACTGCACATATTAAGTACTTGGGAATATTTTGGTTCGTAGCTAAACTAGCTTGAGATATGCGTGTGGTTACGTTGGCAACAATACCTATTAGATAACCGACCCACACATTATAAACGGCGAGAACAAAGTATATGCCTCAAACCAGGCTATAGATGCGTCTTAAAGCCATTCATGTATGAAAAATGTTGGTGGGAGTTATGAATCCCTATTTATCAGCCATGTAGGTTTAAAAATACGAGCAGTTGCAGTTGTCTCGTATTAAATATTATCAACAAAGTAGTTATGCATGGCTAACATAGAGGATTTTCCGATATTCCCTGTTGGCATTAAACTTTAGTATTTTTCTGCAAAGAAGCAATTTATTAATGTTATTCCTTTACCGTTTGCTTTAATAACCTAAAAGCATTTCTGACACTAATTATTCTGAGATCGCTATGAGTAATAAGACCGCCCATTGAACCTATAATTTTATTACTTATATAATTTGTTTTTTGGTTACTTATCTCAATTATAGTATAGTAATTTTATTCGGCGATGGCCTTGCAACCTGTCACGTGGAATGCTTACTACTTGCAAAACGCGGCGGGCATGTACCAAATGTAATGTTTGGACATGCCTCTGACTACCCCCTACTTGGTATCCTCAAAGATCTACTCACTGAGTGTTTCTGAGGATTTCCACCATGGGGAAGACAGTCGTGAGCGTGTTAATTTTATTTATTCATTCATTATTGTAAAATAGTTTTTTTTATAAATTTATTAACGCAAGGTTACAAGGTACAACTTCCATAGGATTTTGATAGTTCTCCTTTTTATTTCACTCTTTGTCTCGCTTTAGTCTTTGCGTGCGTTGATAACTATAAAAGTATGTTCTTTATAATGTACTAATGTGAAAAAAAAAGTTTTTTTTTGATACTTAACTTGCTTTTTGTTATTTTGAACTAATATTATGGACGTTCCAGCTTTTAGTACCCTATTAGCATTGGAAATGTCATCGAATGTATGGGAGATTTATTGAATTTAGGAAGGACCTATGAGTACGTCATAGGAATTGTCCGTAATAGCTTCCAATTTATTGGACAAATGGAACCCGTCTATTGAGATAGGTACTTATCTTCATCAAAACGTGTACAGTCGACCCCAAAACTTTCTATTCAGTCTGGATTGGAATATCATACAGGTTGTCCCGGTACATGTATAGGTACTATCCTAATAGGGGTGGGATTATTCTGCTCATAAAAACAAACATGAAAAAAAATAGAATTGCCCAAATAAAAAGTAAAGTAACTACACAATAAAATAATTTAGAATCGATAGTTACACACTTTTTTGACGTTGTTGCTCCAAGTTTGAAGTTAAACCACTGTTAGACTATTGAAATGTTTGACATATGCTTAGGTGCCTACTCACGTAGACTGCAAAGGTTTTCATTCTTCAACGAATTAAAAAAAAATCTTCAATGTTGAATTTGCATTTTTTTGGTTCCGTACCTCAAAAATAACAAAAGAACCCTGTCAAGACCCTTTTTCTCAGGAATACATGGAGAAATCAACTTGAAATTATCAATTACTAAAATAGAATGTATGCGGTACTTGAAGCTGTAAAACAATTAAAATACGGGCATTTATATCTTATATTTTGACACACACAGGTAAATCAAAACCTATTCTATAGTATTTCCCTATGACCTAACTTGGCAAGAATCAAAGTCTCACATCACAAGTAAAGGAAATAATCCGAAAAAGTTAATTTGTGGTTATATCACATGCCGAATTAATAAAAGCATGAAAACATTTTTTTTTGCGATTATAGTATATAGGAGAATTCACCGTGACCTACATCAATCGTGTATATCAATGTAAGAGCGAACATTTTTTTAAACTTTAAAGTTAAGTTTGTCTTTCAATCCGTCTTTTCGTATACATATAATTATATCTGTGGTTAGAGAAATGTTTGGTGCTTTCATTTTTTTTTTTCATAGTGAGGTAAATTATCTACATACAAGCTTGTACGGAACCCTCGATTAGAATCCTAGTCTGGTTTTTATTATATATTTTTTTACAGTAGTGGTTTGAAGACGCAGGACAAAAGTTGTTACCTAATTAGGCATTTCCATAATTATTTCTTTTAAGGGTAGTTTTCTGAGATACCATTTTCTGGAACACTCATAATATTATTTTACGGCCCGTCCAGTCCTAAAAATTCAACATATAGAAGAAAAACTTAAGATTTTTCAATGCAAAATATATCGTAGAAAATGGAGCTTATTAAATATCTAGAATAAATAAAATTACGGCAACAATGTCACCTGGTGTTTGGAAATATTGCCTAACATTTTATAAGGATACCTTTGTGTAACGAACGTGCCAAGAATCCGTAGAACGACGTGAATTTACCACTTTTCTTTCAGCCGGTAAAGCCAGGGATTCCTAGAAGCAGCGACCGTAATATTATGAAGGATGTGGGTGATAGCAATTTGCAACCTTATGTAAAAAAATATTTAAAATGTTAGGTGCCACAACATTTTTTTTAATAAAAAAAAAATACAACTTACACAGTATGTAACAGAAACCTCGTCAGATACCTATCAATGTATACGTAGGTGTACTTTAACGAAAATGTATAATTTTCTTTTCCTTTAGTGGAATTAATTAAATGAAAAAAAATGTGTATAAAACCCACCTCGGCGATCGTCACTTACTCATTCATACACAAGTCAAAGTGGTGTCATGCTTTTTAACAACTTAAATGGCAACCAACATCTGTTCTGTAAGCGGTTAGCGTTACCTATTGACGGTTGTAACACCAGAGGTATCGCGCGTTGCCAACCCTGCGACAAAACGGGCCGGGTCCCCCCCCCACATATCCTTCAAACCGGAGCACAATAATGCGAGAATTACTGCTTGGCTGCAGAAATCGTTTATAACAATTATGTAACTTGTATTACTGAAATTGTACCTTTTTTTTAAATAAACTTTATCTTATCTTATCTTAACTAGTGAATAAATAATTAGTTGAATAGTTATTTTTTTTGATATTTTTTAAATGGAAGCATGCCTTCAGACTTTCGGCCTACCAGAGTGGTTTTTACTATAATTGTCATAGCAAATTAAACAACATCTGGATACATTATGAATGTTTTGCTAATCATTTATGTTCTGTTCCAGATACCAAGAATGTTTAATTTAATTTTCTATACAGGACCTTCGCTTATCAGAAGCCATTATAAGTCTTGGGTAACGTACCTAACGTAACTCAAAGCTTCCTTCACGCCATCACAATAGAGACGAACAATAGAATTATCAACAGAGAAAAAACCTTAGCTGAGATCAAGTTTTAGACCTTTCTATTCCCACAGATATTGCATACAGTCAGTACCTTTTTCTTGTATTTGAAAACAATATTTTCAGTATTCAGTTTCTTTCGCTAGCTATCAAAAATACAAAAAGCACATCACTCATTTTGAGTTGCTTGCAAAGATCAAAAAAACTTGAAAATGGAAAAACTCTTGTTGTGAGAAACAAACACGCTCACGACTATATTCCCCATGATGAACATCCTCAGTTACATACTCAGTGAGTAGATCTTTGAGAGTACCAAGTAGAGTGTGCTTAGAGACACGTCTAAACATTACATTTAACACCCGCGTTTTGCAAATAATTTGACAAATTGCAAGCCCATAGCCGCTTATTGGAACACTAATCGATCAATATTGACGACCTCTGTGGCGCAGTAGGCGAAGGCCCGCCTGAGACGCAAAAGGTTGCGGGTTCGATTCCCGCTGCGGGACAAATGTTTGTATTGTTTGTCTCGAGTCTGGGTGTTTTCTATGTATAATATGTATGTATTTACAAAAAAGTATATAAGTAGTATATCAGTCATGTAGTTCCCATAATACAAGATCTGCTTAGTTTGGGGCTAGATGATGATGTGTGAAAAATGTCCAGCATTATTTATTATAATTTAAAAAAATAATGCTGTTAAAAAATATATATTATTGGATATTTTTTTTATCCTGTAACTAAAACTAAGGTTGTTTCTTGAGTGTAAGCAGTATGGTTTTAAGAAGTTCAATTGTGACATTATTAAGTCTACTTCTCTTTTGCTTCACTCCACCGACGGTGACCAAAAAAAGAGCTGGCTCTACTTTGTAAACGCAATACGATGTCGTATTTATTACTGGGATGGTATATTTTATTACCCACTTGAAGGGTACCGCGCCTCGTGAACTAGAAGTTAAAGGGGCAGGTTGACACCCACTCTTTTAAAAGAACCAAGTTTAAAAGTCCTTCGCTGTTCGATTTTGGTCTCTACTACTGACAGGTGATAGCCAGGAAATTTTATAGCGAATCCCACCCCACATTATTCTTGAAACGAGCTACGTATATTTTATTTGACTCACGGCAAAAAAAATTCAAGAACAGCCTCTTTAATTATAAGTTTAACGGGTCTTTATCGCGTTTACCTTTTTTATTTTATTCCGACGTTTCGACTGTATTGCGTTAAACTTATAATTATGTTATCTAATCGCGAAAGTTTGAAAAGTATTAACAGCCTCTTTGATTAATAATAATAATAATAATCATTTATTTCAGATTTAACACCATTATTGTTAATATCGACTTAGACTTAACTGTAAGAAAATTAATACCTAATAGATCGTTCATGTCTCAATAAATTTACATATTATAAAACACTTAAAAAATATTATTTGGCACAACACATTGAGTGACAGGACAGCACATGCGTCTTGGTACAGTGTCTGAGTATAGGATTGTCCAGCCGCTCAGCCACCGTGCTCAGGAGGTTGTTGGTGATGGTGCGCACCCACTGCATCCGTCCCTGTGTTTCTCCGCGAACATACCTGTTGCGCTGCAGAAGCGTGGAAACCCCAGCAGCGTCCTGAACGCATTGATATACTGGACACGAAGGGTGCTGTACCAAGTCTGAGTATAGTTTATCCATAGACTGCAGGTGTAAAAAGATTGGCAGTACGCCTTCAACAAGATAATTTTGATACTTTTAATACACTTTGCGAACCTACGAATCAACATATTACTCCTTACTGCTAGCTCGCTCCCTCTCAATGTCCTGGTTCCTCATAGACCAGGACATTGTCTCAGTGACCCAGTGCCCCAGGTATATGAATTGCGAGACCATTTTGAGCGCAGTGCCGTCTCGAATTTGGTCAGAGTATGTTCGCCTAGGTCTTCCTCTTCCAGATCCTATACACGCTCGTCTTCTATATACTTGTTTTGTTAACCTCCTTTTATCCAACTGTTCTGTACTCCCAAACCAGTGTTTTTATGTTAATTTATCAGTTACTAGCTTTTCGCCCGCGACTTCGTCCGCGCTGACGTAGGTACATAATATGAGTGCCTTTCACCCCTCGCCCCCCGCTTCCACTTCATCCACTTACTCCATCGCACTGCCCGTGTTTTATATAGCGCCGCAATACCTACTTGTCTTCATTACATTTCAACTACAATGCTAAGTTTGTTCTTACTATAAATTGTTATACACAATAAACATGGATATATAGATCTGATGTACATGGTTAGTGAATATAAAACGTTACCTTTTTCCAGTTCAACAACTCGATTTACAAATATTTTCTTATTCTCATTTTATCGTATCAATATTTTATTCTCGCATATCGTTTTCCAACACCAGATGGCCCACGTCTCACCGTTGGAGGAAAACGGCGCGGAAGGGACAATACTGAAATTTTATCCTATTCGTAACGATAATGATACGACCTCTTTATAATATCATTACGTGCCTAATGTATGTAGCTTCTGCATTGTATTTTTACCAACATGTGGCCACATTTGTACCACATTTTTATACCATGTGTGATTCCGATGTTTGCCTGAAAACGGGTATTCCCGCAATTTTCAAGAACGTAATAAAAAAAAAATTTAAAAAAAAAATTGAGTAATAGACTGTTTGAGAGCAAACCAACCTTCATTCTGTATTTTACAAATGGCGTTTCTTGTCATCCTGATATTGAAAATTGTGAACCTAGTAAACAAATGTCAAATACATCAAAAAAAGACATGGACCGTTTCACTCCCCAAGAACGTAGAATAATTGTTTCAATGTTTTTGCGGAATAACTGTTTAGCAAAAAAATAATAATGAAAGTAACTGAAAAGTAAGAAAAAATACTAACCTTTTTAACCTTAATAGGCTAATTCAATAATATTGAGTCGACGACAAAAAACAATCAATCAAATTAATTACGTAAGACTAACTTCGAAGAATACCTTAATTAAATTAAAAAAGAATCATCAAAATCGGACTACTCTGTAAAAAGAAGTGCGTGGTCATTTATAAAAAAAACTGGTCGACTTGAGAACCTCCTCCGTTTTTTTCGGTCCGAAAACCCAACGTGAATTTCGTCGACTATTTCCCCACACATCCGGAACCACGGCACCGTGCGGTTGGATGCACAATTCGACGCTTTTCCACACTCGAAGAAACTGGCTCAGCACAGGATAGACTTAAGTCTGACTGTTCTGCAGACAGAACAGTCCGTTCAGCCGAACATACCTATGATTTGCGCAAAGAGGTGGAAAAGTTTCCAGAAACATCAAGGAGGCGATGTGACATTCTGATGATTTTGGACACTCAATTAGGCAACCAAGACAAGATCATAAGGTAATCGAAGTTTTTTTTTTTCTGTTAAACTTGCAATAAGTCAAATCAGATAGACAAAGCAATGATTTGATGGATAGGCATTCGTTAATTATATAACTAGGTTCAAAAAACATTGGGATCAAAGAGTAAAATAAATGTAGTAGGTAGATAGTTCTATAGTGACTTGAAATTTATACAAGCGTAATTTGCACAGGTAAAATAAATATAAAAATATTATAATGGCATTAAATTTTTATTAAAAATATTAAAACTCATGACTACTAGAAAAACGATGAAAATCTGAAATACCAACTAAGGTCGGCCTTTTTCAACACACCAAACAAAATTTTGAGTGAATTGGTTGCTGGTATTTGTCGCCAGTCTTAAATATAATTACAAAAAAAAAATTGTATGTTTTTGTGCCAAGAGTTTATTCATCACAGAAGCTGGAAAAGCCAGCGATAAACAGTGGCGGCATATAACGAAAAAAATTTTTTTTTGTCTGGGTATATTGGAAACGTAACATTTACCTATTTTTTTTCGCACCCCTTTATAAAGTTTTTAAATTTACTTCAAACTGCGTAGAATTTAGATCTTTATTTTTTATATTCTGTTTTTTGTTACTATTATTTATGTTTGAATAACTTCGCCATAGTATTAAAGTAGGTATTTTTTTCTACACTTACTGACCTGTAAACTTATCTAGTGAGTATACAGGAAATACAGTTATAAGCATAATATTTGTTATCTGTGAAATACAGTCATAATGTTTATATTCTGTTTTTTTTTTAATTCTATGTTCTATTTATTATTTTACACATAAAAAAAACATTTTCCTGGCAGAAAATACGTACCTACTGACCTACTAAACGTGATCTAACATCGAGCACATAACCCCATCTAAAGTCGATTCCACCTCAGTCGTATTTTATTGAATTGTGATCGTCACCCCAAGCCTTCTCGCGTGACTGTAATGCCAGCTAAAATGTTCCATTACCAGAAAATAAGGGGAATTGAAACTACCTACCTATTAAATTACCCGTCTAATTGGTAGTATGGAATATTATGTATATTATAAGCTAAGTGAACTGATTTTATTCATTCGTTAGTAGAATTGTAAAATTCTGGTCAAAGGTCTGTTTTTCGATTTTTCGCATTTCCCTCATGTTCCAAAAAAGCTTTCCACAGAAGTTATAAATTGTGAAACTGCGCCGTAAAGCAGTCTCGGCCTCATTTCGTCAGTTTATCTTCCCCAATCGTGACTCCCGATGCGGTAAAGGGTCCTCCTCGTCCGACTTTTTAAAACAACTTTAAATTCGAGTTTTTATAACAAAACTTTAATTCCCCGTTGTCGTAATAGGGTAGATCTAATTAAGTGATCATTGATTTTGGGGACATAAGAAGAACAGCTAGGTATATACTTTATAAAAAAAAAAATATGCACAGAAGATACTGGGAATCCTATTACTGCGGTAAGGACTATGTACATACGTACATGGGTATGTGATTAAGTTTTTTTTTTTATTAACTGAAGTATTAAGAGTGAAAGCCTAGAGTTTTCTAAGAGTTTTCTTCTGGTAAACTTTGAGAAAAGATAAAGTTGATAAAAGAAAGTAACATTTTAAAATTCTATTCATGGATAAAGAGAGAGATTGTTAGACATAACTAAATCAGAGCTGGTGTCTTCTTAAGCTGAATTGACTCGCAAAGGGTTCCCAAAGTCCGGCTTTAAAGTTTAATTGAAGTCCGGCTATTTTAATATCCGACTCTATGCCTGAGGGTTTTCCCTAAACGAACATTCCCGCGGCACTTCATTCATTACCGACTAGATCCACTCCTTCTTTGTCTTACTGCATTCGATGGATAAATGGAAGTGACTCAGTAATTCTCATTTTAAGCAAGAAATTACGGTAAGATGATACCTACCGCTATATAGCACAAATTTTTAAATTAAACATCTAAAGTTTTAGTTCCAGTTCATTAAGGCGCTTTCAGGTGCAGGTGCACATCAAGTTTTGAAGCAAATTCTTAATTTAAGCATTAATTATGGGATGCTGCTACCTTGTGTTGTAAATATTGTTTTTTTTTATTAATTATCTAAAGATTTCCATTCAACTTTAATTAAGGCGCTGACAGGAGCAACTATTGAGCAGCTTGATGGGCTAATTCAGCATAATCAGCGCATCAAGCTATAGCAAGCAACCCAGTCGTTACCAGCCAGTCGTTTCGTGACCACTAAGGTCTTGCGTTTGACGCAAGACCTTAGTGGTCACGAAACCTGCGCAGACAAAAAATGGTAGTTTTTTTTTTAACTTACTAAGTCTTAGTCTACTTAGCAGCATAACGTATTGTATTTGGCAGTTTCTCAGAGCAGTTGAGATTACGATTTATTGGTGAAAATGTTTTCACATTCTGATTGGCGTTAAGATGAACTCACTCAACAGTGGATAAAATCAGGTCAGGTGTTTTCTTCACCTTGATTTCTACACCTATCTTTGATCGAAATTATGGCGAAATATGGAATTCAACATCTAAGTACTTAATCTTAATACACACTGTTCCAGTCCTTGAATAGATGCTCAAGTTATCAACTTACATAACCTTCAAATAACTTAGAAAAGGAATTTCTGTAATCAGTTAACAAGAACGCCAGATTTTGCCTTACTTGAGAAGCTTACATGTTTCATAAGTTCGCTTATAAATAAATTCCTTCCAATATAGGTGATACTGAGCAGACTGTAGCGCGCATCTGTGAACATAGTGCAGACAAGAGAGTCTGAACATCACATATTTTCTATAACAGAAAACATACGACCTGCGCGACAACTCGTAGTTGAAATGTATAGCCTGAGGCAGTCACCAAGGTATTCAATGCATCGAACGATTTGTTATGTTCTGGGTAAACATATTGTAACTCAATTATAAACTTTAATGTGTCACGGATTACGTTACTTTGATGTAAACAGGCTTAGGTAGGTACAGAAATAGGGTACTACACTAAATACCTACGTTATTTACCTAAAAACTAAAATCAAAAACTGCTAGGTACTATATAAACGTAGTATATAGAGTGAGCAAGCCTGCAAGAAATGCTAAATAAAATTGATTCATTTTTTAACACAAAAAAAAATAATTAAAATTACAAAAATATTATGACAATAAAATCTGACATAATTGTTTACATAAAACACATGCGTTATATAAGTACTTACTAAAATGACTTAACTACCTACCTTCTGAAAGAGAAGACTATTAAAACTTTTTACTCTAATCTTACGTCTTCCGTCAAAACGCGATAATATTTGCTTACTTCGTGAACCTTGAAATTGATTATTTAAACGGAACGTGCCTATAATTTGCAATACAGCCTTCATAAAACTTTTTTCTTATCTAAATTACCTCGCTCAAAGCGGGCCGTTATTTTATTTTAATACCGATCCTCGCATTTTTGCTGTTTTAAGTCCAATTCGCACACCATACTTAAGCACTCTACCCATCCATAAATTACCGTTACAAAATTGAAATTTCCATAACTGGTTAATTTTATCGGACTTTATTAAGTATTTATTTATTTGTCATCTTGAAAACCACACCTAGCATGGCCAATGCGGAATTACAGTTTTTTTTTCTGTAATCTCTCAGATTTTACGTCAGGCAAAGATCTAAAAGGAGTGCAGCCTTTCTCAAAGATCTTTTATCATGAAAAATATGGACTTACCGTTTCTTATGTAGGTATTAACTTCATTTTAAAAAAGAGTAAATGTTTTTACTTGATATTTTTTTATCACGGCACCGGGCACTGTTTATTTTATATGTATAAAAGAAAAAATACGAAACTAAATAATAAAATTATCATGTCGATTCCACTGGAAGCTAGTTTCAAACCACAAGTGGGGTGACAATGATATAACGTTAACTAAGGACTAATTCTGTTTCCAAACGAAACGATAATAGGGGCGCTAATGCTACAACTGACATTTTACCGGTTGGCTGCCATTTTCTTCAGTAAGTCTATTAATTAAACGATCTTTTTTTTGCTGCTCTTTTTTAAAATACTTTTTTATTACAATGAACTCTTTAATTATCTTCTTCAATTCAAGATCTAAGCCTCGTAAGATTATAAAATACAAACGAATCCGATACTTAAAAGTATCTGACTATGTATCTAAAAATAGGAATTAATTTTAATTTTTTGACATGTGGTGGTTAATTTTCTTAGCTTTCAACTAAGTTCGCAAAAGTTATCAAAATACTCATCACAACCGTATATTATCTGATGACACCATCCCGCCATTTTGTATTTGACGAAAATATTGGAACAGCGGGATATCGATGTCGTGCCATCTCACTGTCTAATCCGATAGATTGTTTATTGTTCCGAGATCCGACATTCAGTTTTATGATAGGCTAGAGAAACGCCCGCGACTTTATTCGCTCTATATTACTGTACCTAAATTTCAGAATAGATGACGTCTCTCGTTTCATCTCTGTCATAAATTACCTATTACAGTCGTAAAAGGATGACGTTTCGTTTTTCTTTTAAAAAGTGTCAACATTTTCATACTTTCAAGGAAAAACGATGCGTCATCTGGTTACGACTGTCCCTACTTAATTGGAACCCGAGATGAGTGCACCTTTACCTACAGATCAAAAGGAACATGCCCTCCTGATCACACTTGTAAAATAGCTTTATTTTTTTAATACAACTAAGGGGTCAAGCAGGCTTACGGTCTATATGTTGGCAAGCGGGTACCGTAACCTATGAACGCTTGCAACACCAGAGGTCGCGCGACGTAACTGGTGAAAAGACTCGTGTGCCTGTAATTTTACCCATAACCTTCAAACAGCAATGCATTTCTGCTTGGCGGCAGAAATAGGTATCGCGGTAGTATTCCCCGGACGAGCCATTTCACAAGGAGCTTCTACTACTAACCGATGGCACAAAAAAAAAGGGAAAGTGTAGTGTTCTTTTCAGTTGAAGTTTTTGATATGGTAAACGTTTTATTTTGTCAAGCTTTCAGCTTTTGCAGTAAGTACTTTAGGTAGTGGTAATATTTTTTAGTCAGACAGTCAGTCACGCAATGATTTTATTCATAACCTTATATAGATTGATTGACTGTGTTGGCCGACATTATTGATTAGTTTTATTACTACTTGTGGTTTGTTTATTTTATTGGTCTTAGGGTTGAGTAAGTGTGTTTACTCACCGAGCCTATTTTTACCCGCGATGAAAGAAGCCCGTAT
Organism: Perizoma affinitatum; assembly: GCA_961405105.1. NCBI lineage: Eukaryota > Metazoa > Arthropoda > Insecta > Lepidoptera > Geometridae > Perizoma > Perizoma affinitatum. The sequence goes on along the minus strand of OY560205.1, from coordinate 7,174,454 downwards.
ATGCATTTGCCAAAATAGGTTGTATGTATGTGTGTATGTTTGTCTGTTAGCAATTATGTCAGAAATGGATTATCCGATTAAAATGGGTTTTTTTTTTAATCAATTCGTACCAATTCAGATAGGGTGGTATTTAGATAGATTTTATCGCCACAAGACATTAGAGACCGCTACAATAGAAGCAGGTAAACAAATCGGGGATTTAAAAATTTTGCAAAATTAACTCGTCTTCATTTTCCTAACTTATAATTGAGATGTTTTATTCTGGAAAGCGGTAGACTCGTATTGATTTAGTTGAAATGTCTGCAATAGATAATAAAAACTGTTTTTTTTTATCTCAACTCGAACTACGTACCTATGTATTCCATCAACTATTGCAGCGCCCCTAGTGGCGATAAACTTATCCGAGATTCTTAGCCAAGAACATTCCTTGGAGATGTTTGGTTCGTAACTTTAAAAACAACCAAACTTTTTAATAAAAACATAACTAACTTTATCTAGTAGTACGGTAATAAATACACATTAAGAGATATAAGTAGTAGGTATATTTAAATTTTCTTAAAGTCGTGATAATTTCAGAGTAAAACAACCCCATTGTAAAATTAGTTATTAAGTATGCACCTAACCAATTCTAGACATCCATACAATCTGAGGTTCATTCATATCCATTCATTCAATATTTTAATCGTTAAGGCTACCTACTTGTATATCTATTGCCATAAGTATAATTTATTGCTAGCCTTGTCGTCAAAGTTATTTATTTCCTTCATCCACTCACCAGCGGGCTACACTTGACACTAGATACGATCTCAATTCAATTCTAATTTAATCAAGTCTTGTTCTTTTTTAAATGTTTCCAGCCAGTGACGTTTCTATCGCAGACTCTACTCCAATCTCGAATGTTAACGTCAAAGGACCAATGAAAAGAGACTCGTTTTCATTTAGTTTTATAAAATTCCATCAAATACTTATTTCAATCGTGCGCTAGTAATGCCTTCAAGACTACTAAAATTGCACGAATAAGATACTTATCCTAAATTGCTAGAAGAATCGAGTGTCAAGAGTAGCCCACCTGTTTTTACGATTCATTGTCACGCACTGAATCAGTCGTTCTTGTGTCAATACCATGAGAAAGATTGTTTTCTGTTTGAAGAGGAATTTTCGTTTTCTCATGATTTATCTTTTCAAAACTGCCAGCTTTTATTCTTTGAGCAAACATCCCACCGGTTAGTCAGCTTCAACGGGCATTCCTTTTCTGGTTATATTTTACTTACCTACAGTACAGGGTGCCTCATTAATTTATATTTTCTTAAAAATACTTCAACGCGATATACCTATCTCTAAGTATGTATGTTATATTTATTTATACTAGGTATATCTCAAATCTTCATGAGTAAAGCCTTTATTATGCGCCATATCAGTAATTTTGTGTCATTTTTCACATACTAATAATTTTTAGACTACGTCTTCTGATATGTTTTCTACTAGAAAAGCTGTTTAAAAAAACTTTTTGTACTATTTAGTTTATCGTTTTTTGTTTGTGCTAAGGAGACATGTAAAACGCAAAATATTTTTAAAGAAAACTTTGACGAAATCAGACCCTTTTGAGTTCGCATAGGTACATCGTTACTGGAAATCATGTATACCTACTTAATAGTTAATGATTAATTACCTACTCTATATTTATATTTTGTGAAATTCCTATCGGTTTGAGGCGCCGGGGCGGCCGAAAATGGTGGTAAGTTTATGGCGGTACCATAAACCTATCTTTTATTATTTATCTATGTTTATGTATTTTGGTTCAATGAGTAGGAGTCTACTCCATTTAAAGTACCTACCTACTTAAAATAATTAAGAAAATTTAAGAAACAAACACTAAACGTGTCCATTATGTCCCAGTTTACACATACCTACCTACTTACCATGAACTCTACAAGTCTACAACTTTTCAGTTCATCCTTGCTCGCAAACGGTCAGCAGAAGGCCGGATATTTTATTCCGGACAGTCCAAATTCGTAACCGCGTGGAGGCGCACGTCTCGTCGCGTCTGTAGCGTTTCCGAACGAACGTTTTGCGAAACTCGAATTTTAAACTCGGGGCTTCGAATTTTGTACTTCTGGTTTTTAATTTGCAGCCAGTTTTTTTTGTTGTTTCAAATTTGTTGGATGCTGCTGTTGTGATTTTATTCTGACTTTATGTGGTGAAGTTTTTTGCTATTTTTATTATTTTGCTAGTGATTTTACAACTTGAGTGATTATAATTTACTGGAAAGGATTTCTTCATCTTTCAGTTTTCTGGTAAGTCTTTAGAAAATAATACCTAAGAGTAGGTATCGACTTAATTATATTAGATAAGTAATATCTTATTGACTGTCCATCGGTGTCAATTGTCATAGGTACCTACTTCCTACCTACTTAGGATAGTTTAGAAAGAAAGTAGGTAACGTGTCCACATACCTAAGTACCTACCTGGTTTACAATTGATATTACTTAGACCTAAGTTCCTTCCTTTTCTAACTTACTCTTCGGCTCAGTATTCTCGAGGCAGAAAATTTAAAGGCATCGTCAACAATGCCTGATTACCTCCACTGCCAGTAACATTACGTGCATAAAGTAACTAGATTTTTGAGAAAAAAGGAAAATAAAAAAAATAAAAAATAGCTTTTATTCATTGACATTTTATTAAGCATTTATATTAAGCACAAAACTATATCTATGATAAAATTAAGAATGTATTTAATAATTTTAGAACAATAATAATAAAAATAAAAATATAATAATAATATTGCATGTCATTAATTTTATCTAGAATTTATTTGATTTCATATTCATAGTTATATACAATTATATTAATGTCATGTCATATCTATCATATTTATATTCACGTAGTTTTTGTCAGTCGTATATATGATTATTTTCTTTATTATTAGGGGCTATCTTAGTAACTTAGTAAGTTAGTATTACTAAGTTAGTACCTACCCACAAATCGCTACAAACACCTTAGATGTTTTGTGTCATTTGATTCAGCAGATTCTACGCTCACAATGTTTCGTTCGTTTTCTTTATAATTTTACCTAGGTATAGATCTGTTCAATAATCATGTGTACCTAATAATTCAATGACTTTGCCTGAGTAAAAAATATTTAAGTGCCTTATAATTTTTATTATTATGCCGTGTTGGCCTAGTGGGTGATACCCCGACTTCTGATCCGGAGGTCGTGGGTTCGAACCTGGTCGTGTACCAATGGTTTTTTCCACTCGAAAAATTTATGTGCGCATTAACACGTGCTCAAAACGGTGAAGGAACACATCGTGAGGAAACCGGTATGCCCTAGAACCAAAAATTCGTGGCATGTGCCAACAGTTAGTGTTACAATAAGCAGCGATGTCAACCTGTCCCGTGGAATGCTGACTACTTGCAAAACGCGGGCATGTACCAAATGTAATGTTTGGACGTGCCTCTGACTACCCCCTACTTGGTATCCTCAAAGATCTACTCACTGAGGATGTCCACCATGGGGAAGACAGTCGTGAGCGTGTTTGTTTTTTTTTTATTTTTTACTAAGAATTGCGAAAATAAAGCTTTTTTTTGTGACAGATTACAACCTTGGTAGTAAAAACAACTGCAAAGAAATATCGTGATCGAAGAATATTATATATTGAAAAAAAAAGAGATGTGCTTGTGGCGTAATGCGCATAAAATATACCTACAATCTTAGTTCGTATTGCTAATTTATCTCTGTTCCATGAATGTTTCATCAAAAATACCCACTTAACCCACATTGTGCCTATCTACTGTCTACAATGATCTATTACCCATTAATCTATTGCATATTATTAAGGTAAATTCTTATCTTTGGCAGGTGTCCAGCCTTTAAGCCCTTTGTGAAGTGTTTCAGTAATGAGCCCTATTTTTTGCCGGCTAATTGTTACGGAGCCTTTGTCTTTCACTAATAAGCGACCTCGAGAGGAATCCTGATAAAAATATTCAGACTTCTTTGGACTACATATTATGTAGTTAGCTATTCTTTTCTCAAATCTCTAAGTACCAATTGGAATAGCCAATTGGTTTGAATTAGGTTTAACAGGTCTCAACTATTTCATTCTATTATGGATCAGTTGAGCTATCTATAGATCGTTTGCAACGGTCTTTAGATAGCTAGCTGTTTCATCTGTTTTTTCTTATATACCTACTTGTACATAGTTGTATAAATAAATATACTATTTCATTTGTAGATATCTACCCAATAAGTGTTGTAGATTCTTATAATGATTATCATATAGTTATCTAGCCTATATGTTATTTTCGAACCCTTGGCTTATCTTCTTACTCTGGTATACTATTGAAGATCTACAAACAACTAAGTACTTACAGGTACATTGGATTAAGAATTATGAGAAAATGAATAGCAAACTTGGGCACTTTGCATTATGACAGATTACAACCTTTGACTATGACATAGGTAAGCCTTTGTCTCTTTGAAGTAGGCAGTCCTTATAATGCTTAGATTTTTTTTCACCTTAATCTCTGGTTTTAAGGGGGCTGACGCAGAAAACGTCTAACAGGTTAAAATCGTGGTGAGGCAACGGTATGGGAAGTTTTCTTATTAATCTGTGAAAAGTATATTGATTCTGGCATCATATATTGACAACAACAATATTATTACCCTTGTTCTTTCAATGATAGATACAATGCCATCTAATTAGCTTCAGGGATCTAATCAATCCTGGCACAGATAAAAAACTCCTATTATTTTATGAGTATGTTATATAGAAGGGGGAATACTCTGACCATGTAGTAAAACAACTTATTTTGAACGACTAGGATTAAACTATTAAAATTGAAATGTACGGTCGCCGTTTCCTCCAAACACAAGGCTTCTATGTTCTTTGTTCTTACAGAAGGCTTTATCTCCTAATTAGTTAGGGTAAATGCTGTATTATTGCATAATTAATTCGCTCAACTAGTTAGTTGAGCGTATTAATTTAGGTCACATTAGGTAATATAAAGAAAAACTCTCTGAACTCTGAAATTAGTACTTACTTACTTACTTACTAATTTCAGAGTTAAATAAAATAGTACCAAATAATTGAAGGTAGGTATACTATGGTATCCTGAGAGAAGGCCCGAGTAATGATGTACTTTTAGCTACAACATTCGTTCTGCAGGTTGTTAAATTAATAACCCTTATCCTTTTTCGATCGGCTCTCTCTGCTCGTGTATCTATTTGATATCGATACATCTACTATGAACTCTTGCCCTTTGCAGATGCATCTCCGCATTCTGTCGAAAAGGTTTACAGTGTAAACTAATCCCTTTACGACCGACTCTCCAATGGGCCGGCAGCGCCTCTACCAGAAGCTACTCCTTGCAAAATTCCTGTCGGATTTATTTTACATTTTACACTAAGCCTTGCACACTAGCTCTCTATGCTCGTGCACTCATATGCTAGCGTTGCATCTACTAAGAGCTATTGCCCCTTGCAGATACGCCACCGCGTCCTGTCAGAAAATGTTAACATTGAACACTAAGCCTTGCCAACTGGCTCTCTATGCTCGTGCATCCTTGCGCTAGTGGTGCATCTGCTAAGAGATCTTCCCTTGCAGATGCGGCCGTATCGGATAATGCTATTGACTTGTTTGTTCATAAGCTAAGCTAGTTTTATTCGGCTCTGTGTCGCAGAGACTCTAATTACTGAATTGGAGCGGGAACATGCTGTATTGCATAATTTATGTCGCGCTACTTCGACGCTAATCAAACGGGAGTACCTACCTACCGATGTAATTTATTCAAATAGTTACACTGAGTGTACTTTGTAAGACTACTTTATGCTACATGCATCCTACTGTACATTATTTGCTTTGCACGGATATACTATATACATTGGATAATAATAAAACAGAACAGAGGGCATTTTACATGGGTAGAGAGGTGCTTGCAAAGTCTCCCTTGTTACATGACTGTGCAAAACAAAGGAGGGTTATTTTGTTATTTGGTAAACAGGAAACCTACCAACCGATTATGGTTGAAAAGGCACAGTTGAAAAGTCATATTTGCCTGTAATTTTGTATACCAACAGATCGGACGAATATGACTCCTATACAAACTCCCAGACCATTTTATCTGTTTTATGTAAAAACCTACTAGTGAAACGCCCCGTGACTTCATCTGCTATAAGTTTTTCATACAAACTGCACCTTTTATTTTTAGGGCTCCCTACACAACAAAAAGAAGCTATCCTCCAAATCTTAGGTCTCCTAGGACTTTTGGTATAGGCTGTCATCCAGTCTTCTACAACCCTGTTGCAGCGCTCGTTTTAGGAGTCGTTTCTGTCTTGTTTCTTATAAAATAGTACTGTAACACCAAATGTTATAAGATTAACGATGACAGAACTAGATGTCGCCACGCGCTAGGTTCCTTATCCCCTTTGGCACCCAAAGTAATTATTGTAATGCGTCGAATTATCAGCTCTCCTATTAAGTAGGGAACGAAAAATCTGAGATAATGACCATACGCTAATCAGAGATTGACTGACCAGCGCTAAGTAGGTAGCTTTTTGGTGTGACATTGAACTGTCTAGGTGGATGGATTAGTCAGGTGCGTGGGGCATTTATTTTTTAGTTATACTTATAAGTAGGCTATTCTAACTTATTCAGCTCATTCATTGAGCGTGGTAATGCGGCCAGTATTTTGGGAACATTTCCGTCTGGTAGTGATCTGGATCAGTTGAGCTATCTACAGATCGTTTGTCGTTTGCAACGTCATTTAGATGTTGCATCTGTATTTTTCGTATATATCTAATGGTACATATACATAGTTGTATGAATAAATGAATTATAGGAAAAAAAACTTTTTTTAAATATTACTATTAATATTTTTTTGATAACTTAATCTTAACTAACAAAATTTGTGTTTTTTATGTCGTGCTAAATAAATATTATTCTTTCTTCTTTCTTTCATACTATCTAAAATTCATTCAAATTCATTCCTAGCTGACTATCGAGTCAATTAGGAATTCGAACGACCCCAGAAAGTTAACCGTGCGGACCCCCCCCAAACCTGACTAACTTATTATGCCAAGTTTCACTTTTAGAATGCCAGATGAAGGTTGTTCATCCCTTTTCAATCTGCAGGGACTCATTTTCTAAAATCTTTAGTAGTGCGACCCCAGTGGATTCATATGGTATTTATTAGCACGTTGATTGACAGTCAGTGTGTCATGCGATTTTAGAGATAAATATATATTTCTATGACTTTTGTATCCTGTAAACCGAATGATAGCAAAATTCTTCAGCCGAGTACGTGAGGACGGAAGCATCCCACTCAAGTTATATGAGTTTCGATAGTTCAACCCCTAGACTAAGAGGTAAATTGTAGGAAAGATCTAACTCAGTTTTATGAAGTTTAATAATAGTTCTGAGATACGAATGAAAGAGATGAGACTTGCGTAGTTCTGTAAAGTTGAATTTATTAGATTTTATCATGAACTAGGTATACCTACCTACCTAGATCGTTTTTGTTTTAGCTTAGCAGAAGGTACCTAATGTTAATGCTACCAATGTTTTTGTTTTTTTTAATACATCTACAGTGTTATATCCCACCTTTTAACCAGAAAACGATTACCGTAACCTATGGACTCTTGCAATACCAGAGGTATCTGTGCGTAGTGGGCACTCGCCAACTACGCCACAGAGAACGGCAGAAACTTTTTTATTTTTTACTATTCAGGTTTAAAGTATTTCGGTGAAATAATGGCACACGCGACTTTTCAGCTCTGTCAAGCAAAGCCTCTGTTGCAGACGGGACGGCTTAAATGCGACGTGCAATCTATAAAATATACTTGTATGTATGTAGTAAATATAAGTTTATGGGCAACTACGGAACCCTACACTTAGCTTGGCCCGACATGCACTTGGCCAGTTTTTCTAACGTAAGCTTGTATTTAAGAAATCGCTTTCATAACGAAAAACTTAACTGGCGCATCATATTGTTTTCACTGGCTTCAAGGATTAGAAAACTTATTTACGAGAACTCTTAGAACAGTGGCTGTATTTACCGTGGCTATTCAAACCTAAACTAAAGCACTGTGTGTATGCATCTTTATATTTTGCATTTGTACATAAGACATGGGCGGATAAAATTCATCTCATAATGGCCAAACAAGCGCAGCGTGCTTAAAGTTCTCCTTTATCTACCATACAGACATCCTACCACAGCGATGTATGAGAGAGCAGATGTGCTTAGTGTGTGAAAACTGTTTATTTATGAAGGTCTTCGACGATAACATAAAAATGTAATTCGCTTCTTAACTAAACTGACAGAAAGGTCGACCGCGGTTCCCCAAGTGAAAACCAGATTTGCACAGAAACATAGTACAACGTTGTTTCACATCTATAAACTGTTCTCAATAAATCGTTTAGAGATGAAGATGTAGAGAAACAATGAAATTAAAAAAGATAATACTCACTTGACTTAAAGAATTCGAGTACGAGTGATTTTATATATTTAGACATGGAGTTGATTTGCGCTTAAATTACATTTACTCATCAAAATATAAATCAAGACATTAACTGTTTACGTTTAATATATACATATTAGCATTTACACACACTTTTTTGACTTATCATGAAACTTAAAAATAAACATTCTTACCTTTACTGAGAGTTTGCGTAAGTCCTGTTCTGCTATTTTTTTTAATGCCGTTTTTTTTTTTAAATTAGTACACCATAATACTTTTGATAAGGGATGAGAGAAGCCACTGGCTCTTGATAAATAGTTTTTACTAGTTCGATAGCTTTATGGATTCAAATTCAATCTGTAACATTTTACTATGTCAAATCAAGTTTTTTTTCTATTTTATTTTACTTTGTTTTTATATGTTCCACCGTAAAATAGTGGTATGCACAATAAAGAGCGATCAATCGATCTATCTTTTGGGATTGATGTTCAAATCACTGTCAATCTGTATATATAAAATCATTTCGTGACTGAATCATAGAATTAATGCATAGCTTAAATACATTTATTCAAAAGAACAAAAAAAACTTTTGTTCTAGGATGTAACCTTAAATTTGATGTGCAGGGTACACAATGAAAGGTACCTTCCAAAGTACTTCCATTAAGAAAGAAATTCGAAATTCCTGTAAAATGTACCTTAAATTTAGTAATTTGTACCTTAAGGGTGCTTTAGTGTAAGATCAAGCTTGTACAAGATGAACTCTACCCAGACGGAGTCACGGGCAGCACTAGTCAAAGTCATTTGAACAAAAAATACACCGTGACATTCGCATTATCATAGTGGATTAGTGACTTCTGTTCACATAATTATGTACGTACACACTTTCACAACAATCAGAAAAGTGGTTTAGGTACATATTTGACATGTTCGCTTGATAAATATGTAGGTACCAACCAGTGCTTTCGTATAAAGACGCAGGACGAAGACTGAATAGCTGTAGAATCCTATATTGAAATTTAGATTTGGACTAAACCAAGAAGGAAAAGCCCCGAAAATATCCAATTTGCTACATTTCTCTTCATACATGAGTATGTTACTCTCGAAATGGCGACGCTTAGAATGCATCTTGCTATCTACGTTTAATACATACTTTAATGATATTTAAACAACAAAGGGATTCTCCTGATGTACTAAAACTACTAGACTAAAAACTAGTAATTGCTATTAAAAATGATTTTTACCTGTAATTTGGGAATCTATAAAACTAGAAACTTACAATCATTCATCATTCATTTTGGGATATTTCCGGAAAATACCCATCACGGGGTTGAATCCCGTGATGGGTATTTTCCGAAACCCCCTGGATCTATTGAAATACAATATGTCACTTGAAAAACATGGACGTGTCTCTGACTACCCCCTATTTGATAACCTTAATTTATACGCACAGAGTATATACATATATGAATTCTGAGTATTTCAACTATGGAAACTACAGTCAAGAGCACGTGTTTTTTTCTTTGCGTTCTTAAAAGCTATCAATAATGAACAAAAATGTTGCAACATAAAATAAAAACTGTGTTCTACATCAACGTCAACATAGACTGGTGTATGTCAACACTCACCTATTTCCAACATCAACAGTAACATTACACATAATGTTTATTTGATTCTAACACCTTGATGAATTAATTAGAAATTTTGTGTGTGATTGCGCATCATAAAAAAGGGCTCATAGCTTTTGTAGCTTGGAGGTAAAATACAGTACAACGCCTACAATTACTACAGGTATGAACACTAAGTATCGAATTTATTTTTTATCGTCTTGTCCTTCCATAGAATCGCGAGGTACGTAAAAAGCTGCGAGAGAAAGACCTTAATAATATGATATTTTTTAAATTAATAATTAGACCTAATTATTAACTCCAATAATTACATTAAACCTTTGTAACGTGCTTTGTACGAACGAGGAATCTGTTTTCTTTTTTAATGGTACTAAAAAGAAGGAGGTTCTCTATTTTTACCGGCAATGTAAGGAGTATTTGAGGTTGTTCGTCTGTGTTTGATTGCCGATTAGGGTCGCGAACGCGCGTGTGACGTCTCTGGTGTTGCGTCCACAGACTATGGTAGTATAAAATAAACGACAGCGGATTCAAAATTATGAATACTAATTTTGTTTTATAAATAATGTACGTACACGTACAACGCATTTTTACTCTACTTACTCCGTTCTAATTGTTCCTTCTTAATGGTTTTTTCTTTGCTGTGCAGGTGATGATGAGGTGTGAACCCATGATAATATTATCTAAATAAGGTAGGCAAGTATTAAGCATGTTTTTTAATCCAAGGAATTTAATTTAGGAAGAATTCTAGTGCAGGCCACTTCCTGCACTAGAACTAGACACAATGATCCAGATCATTGTGTCTTTGTTTGTTGTTGTTGATGGAAGTTTATTTCAAAAATCTTCAAAAACTACTTTTAACATTGACTGAATATTATACGTATGTACATACATTTACCTTGGGAGTTGGGACACTGGGTTTTGAGTTAACAAATAATGACGGAGTTACGAAGTACGTTTTCACTTCCAAGTTCAAACATGAAATTGCCTACGTGTTTGCGATGAGCGCTGTATCGTGTTTTACCATTCTATGGCCCGTAGGCCGTATCTTTTATCCGGCTCTTTGGCCCTTTGATCTCGCCGCCGGAGTCTGAATAGTGAGATTAATGACCAACCTCTGTTGTAAATCTCTTAACACATTTTTAACTTAAATAAAACGTCTCTGAGAATAATATACGGACGCAATATTGTATTATGATGATGGTAGGCGTAAACTGAAACATTTTTCTCTATTATTTTTACTCTATAGCTGTACGCATTCTTACCACATCGCGGGTTCCAAAATTTGCGTGTTCTGCAGATATTTGTTCCGGGTCTGTTGTGGTACCATGGTACTCGTGGTTCCTGATACTCACTATACAGGGAATCCTAGTTTAGGGTTAGTACTATGTTTTTGGAAGTAAATAACTATTGGGTGATTATAATATACCTAATATAGGTGTCGTATAAGTTGTGAATTGTAGCGTGATTCTACAACAATATCAATATGTTCAGGGTATCGTATATCTTCTTCAGATCTATCAGGGTATCTTCTTCCACTCAGTATCAGCCGTCATGGCCTACCTCTGCTTTTATGCAAAGAAAAGAAAAAGGATGGATTATGTGAAGGATGACATGGTTAAGAAAGGAGTGAGTACTGAGATGACGGCTGATACTGAGTGGAAGAAGAAAACATGTTGTGCCAACCCGACCCCACGTAATGTGGGATAAGGTCAAGAAGATGATGAAAAGTAAGGTACAATTTTGTTGATACCCTAGCACCATCTCATCTGTCGGGGACTTCAGTTAGAGCCGGTGCAGCGGCTGATTCGGCCGAGGATCTCAAGAGGCGCAAATATAGAAGTCTCGACAGAGCCTACTTATTTGAGCCTTTTGGGGTTGAGACTCTGGGTCCGTGGGGAACCGGGGCCCTTCGCGTTTTCAAAATTATTTCAGGGCGACTGGTCGAAGCGACGCGTGACAAGAGAGCTGGCTCTTATCTGGGTCAACGCATTAGCATTGCCATTCAGCGTGGCAATGCGGCCAGTATTTTGGGAACGCTTCCGCCTGGTAGTGATCTGGATCAGTTGAGCTATCTATAGATCGTTTGCAACGGTCTTTAGATAGCTAGCTGTTTCATCTGTATTTTTTGTATATACCTACTTGTACATAGTTGTATGAATAAATGTATTTGACTCATTTTGTTGATGCCCATTATCTTGCCATAACTGTATAAAAACGACTGAATTGAAATGTTATTGCTCTGAAGTTCAGCGTGGCAATGCGGCCAGTATTTTGGGAACGCTTACGCCTGGTAATGATCTGGATCAGTTGAGCTATCTATAGATCGTTTGCAACGGTCTTTAGATAGCTAGCTGTTTCATCTGTATTTTTTGTATATACCTACTTGTACATAGTTCTATGAATAAATGTATAGTTTTATCGGAAGTCATTATTTAATATTTATATTAGAAAAAATTTATCCTTGTCAGGTCTCGAGATAAATTTAGCAAAATGTTCATGCTCGAAATGGCTCGGGCGTCCAACATTATTTCTGAAAACTGCGCAGTGGTTGTAAAGTAAAACCTCTAAGCAACCTACTACATTTTTATTAAATAAAATGAAATTTTCCTGTTTTAACTCAATGAACACCTACATAATACAGTCATAATTTTATATAATTACGTAGGTAGGTATCAATCTTACCTACTTACGTTCAACTTAGCTATTTTTTTTTAATTCTTCCAACTCCGCAACAATTACCTAGGTTTAATCTACCAAAAAAATAATAGTACTTACCGCATACACAAACTACACATAAACCACTTAGCATCATCGTCATCAGCTAAGGGTACACAATTTTTCGTTATCAAAATTAAATATAGTATTTTAAAGGTTATTATTTGTATTAAAATAGTAGGTAGATAGAGAAAAATAATAAAATAATATTCGCAAATTTATACTGGTCTGGCCCTATTATGATTATTATTGCGCTTATCATTCTTATAATTCTTTATTGTACACAGAAATAACTAAGAAATATATAACAAAATATTAGGTGAGGCATTTACCTACAAAAAGGCGAGCTTAACCCTAAAAATAGTTTTCTTCCAACAAACCTTTGAGGAGAGATAGAGAAGTACAAAGTCGTGAAATATACTTAAAATAGCACTATATTTTATTAAACTACATATTATACATACTTACTTGAACTACCTATGAATAAGTAGGTATATACAAAAAATACAGATGAAACAGCTAGCTATCTAAAGACCGTTGCAAAACGATCTATAGATAGCTATAGCTATAGATAGCTCAACTGATCAAGATCACTACCAGGCGGAAGCGTTCCCAAAATACTGGCCGCATTGCCACGCTGAATGGCAACGCTAATGCGTTGACCCAGATAAGAGCCAGCTCTCTTGTCACGCGTCGCTTCGACCAGTCGCCCTGAATGAATTTTGAAGAAGCGAAGGGCCCCGGTTCCCCACGGACCCAGAGTCTCAACCCCAAGAGGCTAAAATAAGTAAGCTCTGTCGAGAATTCTATATTTGCGCCTCTTGAGATCCTCGGCCGAATCAGCCGCCGCCGCCGCACCGGCTCTAACTGATGTCCCCGACAGAATGAATACACATACACCAAAAATAAAATATGTAATACATAATGTATTTAGGCATATTACATAGAGATGCAATACTCTTTCACTTTAGATTTAAAAATGTTCAGCGATGGGCTGGCTCGGATTGCATGAGGAAGAGAGTATAATAAATAAACAGCGTGTACGGTGAATGAACCACCATAACAGCTGGAAGAGTGAGAACGGGTCCTGAGTAGAGACGAAGCTGACCTGCATGGCTTTCCAGGAGGGACAAGATAATTGAAGCGTGAGGTAAAGAGGAGAGAGGAAAGAAGATTGTGTAGAACATTGAAGACAAATGTTAGAACGTAAAGATCACGACGATGACGAATATACAGCCATTTTAATTGGGATATGAAGCTGGGAACGTTATCAAACTTGAACAGATCGAAGATAAAACGGATGCATAAGTTTTGAAGACGCTCAAGCTTGTTCAGAAGCTCCTCTGTGACGTCAAGGAAACAGACATCAGAGGACAAGAGGTAATAAAAGTGTTTATGCAAAGTTGATTTAGTTTCAAAGGGTAAAAACTTCTGGAGATGCTTTAGTTGAAAGTTTACTCTTCTACTAACCACATTGACGTGACTTAACAGGATAGTTGTTTATCAAAGGGGTTCCATTATACAAAATAGATGGGGTCGAATGTGTGATAATGTTAAGCATGAAGTATTACCGCTTATCAGCGCCTATGATTTGGAAGAATGAACCAGGAGACCACGATATTTTGCCCAAGTATTGATATTATTTAAGTCAGAGTTGATTTAGCTAATTCCATGAGATCAACAGCTTTAAAGTGATGATAAATTTCCAAGTCGTCGTGAGAGGTGATTACTTCAGTAGGTAATCGTTCAGTAAGGAATAACTTGAAACTTGAAAGACTGTTTTTTTTCTATTTGAACAACTCTCAGAATGTTCCCGGGTGCTGGCTACTTGTTTCTTAATAGGGTTTGTACATATATTGCAGTATAAAGGTAGACGGTACACAAAATATCTAAAAAACAAAAGTTTACGCACAGACTGGCACGCATCGAAAGCGCGTTCTAGCTTTTGGTCAAATTTACTAACGCCATCTAGTTATATAAACCCGAAATCATTCTAAAACGAAAAATGTATTAAATATTTTTAGAATTTTTGTCGTAGTATTAAGTTTAGTAAGAAATTAGGAATGATTTAAAACGGTTGAGTACTTGAATTTACAGTATCTCGTTTGACTTAGCTAGTACCTACGTCGCTTGAATATAAAAAGTACACTGAACGCAGTGTGGTGTCGCTAGTGTCGTTGGCTCAAAAGTATTGTAAGATGGTAAGCTGGTAATAAACTTGTGTGAGCTGTATTTAACTGGTTTGCCTGAGTACCCTGGAAGATGGATCCTAACCCCGGAGACGGTGCTAAATAGCTTTGCCCTGTGCCATCATATTAGTTTCATCTGCTTATATTTTGTTTAGTTATATAGTTCTCGGGCCCTTAATATAGGATACTATATTATATAGTAGAGTTGTCAGCCCTCTTTATTGTCCAAACGCGCCAGTGATTCCAGTGTACGGCTCTTCTCAACCACATTCTGCCCGCACCGCTTTGTATGGCGCCCCCGGCTAGGTGAGACAAATTGTATAGCATTTAAGTTAACATCACGTTATCTATCATCGGTATACGTGATTCTATTGATAGAAGAATGGAAGAAAATACAATATTTAACACACATAATAACACAAAAAAGATATAGGTACCTACGTATATATTGCATCTCTATCGTGATTACCTAAATTTGTTTTATTTAATGAGGGGTTGTTATGTAAACAAACTAACAAAAACCCCATCGCTAGAAGCCACTTCTCTGTAAGTGCTTTTTTTGGGAATAGTTTTTAATATAACAAACTATTCCCAAACTGAAAACTGCAAACAATATGTCGATATTTCGGTACTCAGTTTGGAGGTTTGGGAATAGGTTAGGTTAGTTAACTATTTGTTTGGTGCTCTGAAAATTAGTTTTATTTTTGGAATAACTCGTTGCAGATACTGCTTATAATACAATAGTTCTCTCCGTGTCGTGCTGAATTGATCAATTTCTTCCACATATTTTTTACTACGGAGGGCACGTTAGGATGTTGGTCCCGGCTATGTTAGACGCCTTAATACTGCAACACTAGAGTTGCCCATTAGCTCATCAAAAGAACGAACGAACGGACACAATAAAATATACTTTCTATCTATCTAGATAGATTAGAGATAGACAAGTTAATATTAGAGTAATCTTATTTAAGCTAAGACCTAGTTATGTAAAGTTTAGGCATTAGGTTCCTAGAAACTCAGGTTTACTGGTCGTTTTATGAACTAGGTAGGTAGGTGTATTGGGTAACTTCCACTCCGAGTAATATTATCTTAGGTTTAGGTGAATGTAACGTGGAGCGTGTTATCTCCATTGAAATTCTCTTCGAAGGATGCATGCAATTTTCTAGAACAACATTGGACGCTGCAAGATGAAATATAAAATATGCATAATATCTATGTAGTTTGCAAGTAGATAAATGCCGGTTATCATTATCATCAACCGACTGCAGAAGTCCTCCCCGGACTTCGGAGGGGAGGATGAAGTTCTGCCACCATGTCTTTTTCTGCCGCCAAGCAGTAATGCTCCAAAGCTGGTTGTTACCAAAAAACGATTATGCTAAATTGTCTCGATAAATAAAATGTATAAGGACCTAGTTAAAAAAAAAAACTTTTATCACGCATTCAAAATTATAAAAATAATTCCACTATCAACCTCCTGGCTCATCATCAGAGGGTCATCATCAGACCCTCGACACCAAGTGCAATCTATTGGACTCATATGAGCCCAAACTCGAGGGGTTTATTAATAGTTAATAGCCACTGAAGAATTCTACTATCCATCTCCTGGCTCCATCATCAGCTCCAAGATACGAAATTATAGTACTTATTGCCATCTGATCTACATATACATACATACTCTACTATATTAATCTATTACTCCATTATCTTATAAAAATATATACCTACTTACACTCCGTTTTAAAATTTATTATAGACCACAGAAAAGACGGGACTATTCTAACACAGGTTATTTCAACTTAAAAGAAGAGCTTCCAACCCTTACCATGTAATTATACTGTAATTTAAATAAAAAACTTTTTGATTTTTTATATGATACAAAGTTTTAGTAGTAGGTTAAAATTGACTTCCAAGATTTGATTACACTTTTTGTCTGTTATTTTTTTTTAGTTGGTTCGTTATATGTGAAACTAATTTTAGCATGCTATAAAAGGTTTTAAATTGCCTCTTAGATAACACTTCTCTATCTAGTAGATAACCTTGTAGTTCCCAAGCTTGCAAAGCTTGGGAACTACAACTACAAGGTTCACTCAGCATCATCTAGCCAAAACTTTGGGGCTAGATGATGCTGAGTGAAAAATAAATAAAATAATAATAAATAATATTAGGGTTAAAAATATAAAGGGTTATTTATATTTTTGAAAAGTAATTGTCCCAGAGATAAATTGCCGAAATAGGTTTCGACATTCTTGCGTATTCTATCTTAGGTATTTTATTTCAAAAACTATCGCGAACTTGGTCATTCAAATTGTAAAACGAGTATTTTCACGTACCGTACTAGTGGGTGAAAGCACTGACTAAGTTTCGACTCATTACGGGAGTCGTACAACGCGACGCGGAGTTAGCGACGCGATCACTTACCCTGATTATATCTGTGCCCTGATGAAGCCACCGCGTGGTCCGGTTCGTCCAGTGCTATGCATGTATCAATGGGATCAGTTGTCCGATTCAAAATATTCATTAGGTCAACTGATCCCGCGGGATAAGTTCGAGCGGTCTCAGTTGACTAACAAGCCATATAGCGGTAATATGTAGGTACGTCACGTGGGTTTGTGTGTTTTCCTATAATTCATACTAGCTGTGCCTCGGCAGCCCTCGGCCCCCGACCACCACCCTTCGCCTCGCATCGCCCATCCGGGCTATTACTTCTTTTGCTCGGCATCTAATGGTCGTAGCGTGATGTTTAATAGCCTTCATAGCCTATCAAATGCAAAAAATCTTTTTGCATTTGATAGCCCAAATCCGACGTTAATTCCTGAGATTAGCGCGTCCAAATAAAAAAACAAAAATAAAAGAAACAGAAAAACAAACTCTTCAGCGTTATTATTAGTATCGAAGATAAGTATAGGAAAACATTAAAAACCATAGATTTTCTATTGCTGGAACACGCACTATACGCCATTATGTAATCATAGAAAATGTAAATTACATGGTTTTCAAGTTTGTTCCCATAATTCTTTACATCTATTTCGATGACACGAAATCGTAAGTAACCCACAATCACGAGACTACATAGGTACCACTTAAATCCTCATTCTTCCAATATTTTGGACAAACAATAGAGAAAGTAGTTACCCACTGTTTTGATTGATTGTTTTGTTAAGTACAAGAAATAATTTATTATTATAAATAACTAGTTTCTGTCCACAGCTTTGCTAGCAGTACTCGAAAAAAGTAGCCTACCTATGTGTTATGAATTATACACATTTATAATATAACTAGCCTTTGCCCACGGCTTTGCGTTGTACACGGATAAAAAATAGTGATGTGTTATTCTGATGTATAAGCTATATTACTGTAAAGTTTCATTAAAATGTGTTCAGTAGTTTTTGCGTGAAAGAGTAACAAACATATCCATCCTCGCAAACTTTCGCGTTTATAATATTAGTATCAAGTACCTAGTAGGGCTGAAACCGGTCGGTACTTATGCCCGTGTACTTAGTAGATTATTAGTTAGATTATTACTGATACCTATACAAAATCAAATTTACATTCTAGCTTACTTAATAGAAGAGGTCCAAAAAAGGGTCAAAGTTTTAACAAAAAGATACCGGTCGGTAGGTTCATTTACCGGTGAACTTAGTAGATATTGCTGGTACTATACAAAATCAAATTCACATTCAGCCTACTTAATAGAAGAGGCCCAAAAAAGGGTCAAAGTTTTAACAAAAAGCTCCTTATTTCAGAAGTTAATACAAATAGACAATTCACTATTTACCAGTAGTTACATTTAGAACCAGACGTGTTTTAATTTTCATGAAATATTTAGAATTGAGGGAACGGCACTATTATAATACATTGTTGACTGAAAAAAATGAAACAGTAGTTTTTAAGCATTCTGAATTATTGGTTTTAGAACTTTTTGGCGATAAGTTTATATATTTAAGAGCCAGCTAACAATAAGTATAGGTACGTATATCTTCAGTATTCTTAAGTTTTGTATCAAAAAAATGTTTTTAAGATAATTAGTGAGTAAATTAACCAGAAGGAAAATTATCTACTATGAGACAGTAAAAAAGAATGGATATTGTTTTCCAAATTGTAGGATTAACATTTTTTATGAAATTCAGCAGATCTGTTATGTATAAGAAAACAAAGAAAGAAAAATATATATATTTTTAAGACATTCATTCGTCTGAACAGTACATCCTGAACAACAATGGACTTTCTCCACCCGTAGCAAGGCTAAAGGTTTTGTCAACGGAAGTGTACACAAGATATATTTCTGTCTCTCTCTTTTGTCTGACGGAAATTAGAAACCTTGAACAGACAAAACACTTGTAAGAATGCTGGTCATTTTTCACACAGCACCATTATACATAGAAATCACCCAGACCGAGACAAATATTTGCAGATCATAAAAACATTTGTCCCGCCGTGGGAATCGAACCCGCAACCTTCTGCGTCACAGGCGCGCCTAGGTGTGGCGCAGGGGGCCACAGAATAATACCTACTCAGTATCAGTTTTTAGTACTTACCAACACTAGTTTCAAAGAAATATTATCTAAAACAGAAACAAAATTATACGCACTTAAATCAAGCTTAAAAAAAATCTAAATTTTTGTAAATCTATTTACAAAAATTATATTAAACGTATAAGGTCTCACAGAAACTTAAACTTACGTACGCATTCTAAGCACGACAAAAACCTTTGTCTTAGTTTACAACGGTTGTGTCAACGTTAGAGAAGACACTACCTACCTAGAACATAAAATTCGAAGGCATGTGCCAGTGTTCCAATTACTAGCGATGGGCTTTCAACATGTCACGTGGAATGATAACTCCTTGCAAAACGCGCGTCTGTGCTTTGGCAATCTCACTCACTTCTACGAAAAGATTTTGGTTCTTCAAAGATCTACGCACTGAGTGTACGGGTCGCTCCCAACGCAAATTCGCGTTCTAGAATTGGGTCACTTTTAGCAGCGACATCTAGTTTGGTTTTAAGACACTAATATTTTCTCTAAAGCTGGTATGAAATTATGACCTGATTAGACACTGAGTATATTTCTAAAGTTGGCCATCATGGAGAGTATGTCATGAGAGTCATGAACGTGTTATTTTTTAGAGAAGACAATCTCCTCTTTTTGACTCTCTCTGTCCCTTTATTTTGTCTAATCAAAAAAATATTATTTTTGTGGTATAGCCCCGCGTACCAAGCGAGAGATCGCGCGTTCGATTCCCACCGAGGTTGAGTTTTTGCGATATTATAAAATCTTGAGAAGTAATTTTCGTTTTGAAATTTCATTTTGGTCGGACGGCGAACCCGTCATAGTAATAATTTCGATCAACTAGCCTTGATCAATTAAGCGTCTTTCATCAGACGTCAAATCTGTTCTCAATTTCAACGAAGACATACTTGATGGATGACAATGTCGCACGGTCAACGCGTCAACATGTCGTGTTTCTTGCGTCTTCATGTGAAATGCGTTTATAGTAGCTTCTGCCCACGTCTTCGCCCGCGTGTTACCCGGTTAAAAAGATACCTAAGATAGCCTATGTGTTATTCTGATGTATAAGCTATATTACTGTAAAGTGTAAAGTTTCATCAAAATCCGTTCAGTAGTTTTTGCGTGAAAGAGTAATAAACATCCATCTTCACAAACTTTCGCGTTTATAATAGTAGTAGGATATTATATTGGTCGTTGAAATAGGGCAATTTGACCTTTATTATTTTGTAACAAGGTTGACACATTCATTCAATGGTTGTCGTTATCATTGTATGGGGACGTATCAGGGACAGACGTCCCTAAAACTAAATTGTGCGGTTTTCTTTTCATAAGGAATGCGGGTTAGGGACCTATGTACTTGGTATAATATGTAATGTCACGGATATTATAATTTCAGGTTTTCATGACTAAATAAAACAGGATTTAAGCATGGGATTATTTTACAAAGAAGATAGATAGATTATTATAAAATGAATAGTTTATAGTATTTTTTTTTTATTTAACTAAATCGTTGCAAGCTATCTATGGCTAGGTCAACTAATCCAGATCCAGACCCAAAACGATTCGCCATGAAATACGCTTGAAAATGCACCGCGCTACCTACAAAAAAACAATATGCAAGTGTTAATCACATGAAAAGAGTTAGAAAACTCGTATCGAATTTATTTCGGAGCTGTAAGTTTTTTAGTGTTCCGTACCCAAAGGGTGCTAATGGAACCCTATTTAGTATGTACGCGCTTTCGCCTCTCGCGTCTCTTTGCTATCTGTTTGTCACAGGACCGACCGCTTAACCTTTTTCACCTTTTTTCTAACCTTTTTGCGTATTATAAGTAGGTAAGACAAGAATCGTAGCACGCCAACTGCCAATCTCAACAAATCAGGCATTAAGTCAGTCTATTGTAATTTCATTAAATTGTGGAATAGTGTTAATAACTAAATAAAATACTTAACCTTAATATTGTAGCCATTTGAAGTTTTTACTGAATACTTTTTACTATAAAGGCATTTACCTGTATCTTATGATTATGCTAATTTGCATTATTTTCGCCTATAGGTACCTATTTAGGTACTTGTTTTACCTTATGCTAGGATTAAGTTCCCCTATAGGTAAGTATTTGTTTTTGTCTAGACTAAAACTAAGTTCGCCTATAGGTAGTTATTTAATGTTGTACAATAAAACATTTTCAATCTATCTTCACTTTTTATTCAATAAATATTTTTAAAATCTCACTCGGTTTTTCTACTCAAAACACGATACAAAATAAGGTCATTTTCTATTCACGCTAAAAGTCCTATCTACCTTCATTATAACCGTATGTATTATTGATTAATTACCTGAATATAAATACCTACCTACTTATTATCTAATTGTTATTTTGTTACCTTCCTACAATTTTTGCTTTTGTGCCTTAGACTATTTTTTTTTTATTGATAGCTTATTATTTGACGTAATAATTAGCTGCTTCTCTCAGTTTACTGTTCCATATTTGTTATTCAATGAATACTTAATGTAACTAGGTACTTTACATTGAACTTGCGTAACTTGACGTACCTACTTTTACCATAAAAAGGCCCTGAATACTGATTCAGCGATTGTTTTTTCTTGGCAATTTAAGTGAAGAAAAAACAGACTACTTATTGAAAATGCAATTTTAAATCGAATAGCGAACCAGTCCTATCGCTTGTATGAATAAAGGTTCTTTTTAAAACAACATTTAGATTAAAAACTACATACAAGAAAATATTTCGTCCGTATTACCGATTAATAGCCACACAAACCATAGTCAAAAAGTCGAGTCCTCCAGTCGTTTCATGTAGTCCAGTCGGTACCTGCTATCACAGCGAGTTCTTTGACCGTTATTATGTCATGAAATCAAAACTAGATGGCGCTAGTAAATGTGTACGCTTTCTAGAACGCGCTATCGAAGCGTTTTGATCCAAACATATAGCAGGATTGAATGCTTCGTCAAAGCCGATTAAAGTTAAAAATTGAATTATCCGATGTAATAAAATGTTTTTGGAATGCTTATATGCAGTGAAAACTGCACGAAGCTTATAATACCATAAAAATAATCTCTTAGTTTGTTTCTCCTATCCATATCTCTGTATTTAAAATCTACTCACGGCTTTGCCTACGTGTTACCTGGTTTGGTTTGGCCTTGGTAAGTATGTTATTTTGTAACGTATTCAGATATTTCATACAATTCGGTTCAGCCGTTACCGAGATCAATACTTGCATTCTTCATATGACTATTTTAACCACGGTTGATTTTAATTAATATAATTATATCCCATGAATAATGTGTTCACTCAGTGTGCAGAGATCTTTGAGGATACTACGTATGTTCCCCAGCAAATAGCCTGTATAGTGCCATTGATTGCCACTTGAACATACTTGTCTTTGACGACCTCTGTGGCGCAATGGGCGAAGGCCCGCCTGAGACGCAGAAGGTTGCGGGTACGATTCCCGCTGCGGGACAAATGCTTGTATGATCTGCAAATATTTGTCTCTGCTCTGGGTATTGTCTATAATATGTATGTAATTACAAAAAAAGTATATTTCTGTATTATATTAGTCATGTAGTTCCTATAGTACAAGCTATGCTTAGTTTGGGGCAAGATTTTTTGACGTTGTGTGAAAAAATGACCATTATACATATATATTTTTCTGTGATCAGGTGTTCCTAAGTGACTACAGTTTATGGTACTTCAAAAAGGACGTTTTGAGATTTTAGGTCGGCAACGCAGTCTTGTTATGCCTCCAGTGTTGCAAGTTGCAAGCTTGTTGCAAGCGTCCCTAAGCTATGTTAACCGCTCACCGACAGGTGGTGCATACTTCTATGCTTGCCACCTTGGTAATATAAATAAGACAAAAAAAAACTTTATTTTCATCGTAAACAGATCGTTGGTTCCCAATCTGAACGCTCATTAGTACCTTTCAATCATGCCTTCAATAAAAACGGCCTACTTTCAAATCGGTATTGACAATGGTAATAAATCATTTACCAATTGGAGATGTTCCTACTCGTCGAGATAAAAAAGTAATTATGCTTCGCCAGGTACAAATAAGTCGGAAAAAATAAATGTCAGCTTTTGTTTTTGAAAACCCACGAACCACGGTTATACTTAGAGTAGATTTTCTCTTTCTATCAGAGGGAGAATAGATAGAAAGATATCTCTACTAGACAACCTTTGGATGAAAAAGACTGTACGATAGATTACAAGGAAGAAGAATAGGTACCTACATGTTCTAAACTTCCGTCACACCTGACGAGTGCGCCTGATTGCTGTTTGATCGGTGTTGCAGCCGGTTTGAAACTAACTTCCAAGAAGAGGTTACGGTGATTAGAATCAAAATTGGTTACCAACAATCAGTTACCACTCATCCATCCATTTATAGATGAAGATGAAATAAACGAAGACACTATTGAACAATATGATGAACCAGACACAAAGCGAGTATGTCTCAGACAATTAAACTTCTTTGATATTATTAGCTATGTTATGTGATATTTTTATATTACAGGTCATAAATGGGGTGAATGAGGACAAAAATTACGCAAAAAGAGCGTATGCTGCCAGGGCGAAAAACCCTACCACTACTTTTTTTTTCATGAATGTACCTAATTTAGCTGGCTGCGCCCCTGGTATTCCAATGAAATGTTTTATCTTCTTTGATCCCATGTATAACCCGTCCTGTTAATCGTTATCTGTGGTCAACCCTATGACCACAGTGAACTTGTAGCGACATCTCTCGCCACATGACTGAGCTACGTTACATCACATCAACGAAGAGCTAACACAGATGGCACTGCATCGGAGTGTCTAGATCGCGCAAGCGAAGTGTTCACCCAACTTGAACATATATAATACCTCCGACAAACAACTGTCGGTAGGAGGACCCCGGGCAAGTGGATCAGATGGATCAGCCCGGTTGAAGATCTTCCCCATTGCAAATGGAGGACACGATACTAAACTCCCAGTCTATAGTATGGTAGTAGAAAACATTTATCTAGGATTTTTACCTACCTACCCAAATCAAAATAGGTAGGGACTCCGCGCGCCTTCGCCACCTGCCCGCTGCGGCTATAAATACAAGTATATATTCTGTGGCAGTACGTACATATTTGTACCCACGCGCTGCGCGTAATTATTCTCAGGAGGCGAGGGGTTCGCGCGGGGCATTTTTATCGGCAACACCCGATTGAGCAAGGTCAACGGGGTATATCCAGCTCTTATCGGCTTAGTATCAACGTCATTATCAACAGTCTGTAGAAGTGCACAGCAACATAGACCAAAGAGCGTCATGACGAACGATCTTGTGTCACCTTCATTTTCTATCTTCCCGCAACCGCAATTGAGTCCAAACAAGTCCGTACCTAAACCGAAAGTAGGTAACTTTTTCTTCGGAAATGTTAAAATTCCGGCAGAAATGTATAATCATTATTCAAACATCTGGGGATGAAGCATAAAATTAATTGACTTGACTTTCGAAATATATTAAGAATATAATCAGACGAGTAGGTACATAAGTTGGTACACTAGGTACTTACCTTCTAATTAATTGTTCGAAAATGACCGGGCTGAAAAATAAATTGATATAATATCAAGACAAAACGTTAAGAAACGTAAAACCAAATCGTAAAACAATTGATGATGTCAGTAGGTAATAGGTTTATCAAGACGAACAGTTTGGTTTGAAATGTGAAACTAAATTACATAACAATTAATTATGTAGGTAGGTACAGTCAACCACAAAAAGATATAGGTCACGGAAATGTCATTTTCAGGTTTGCAACTTCTGTTGAGTTACGTATTCTTGAAACGAACTTTTATTTTGACTAAATGCTCGCCTACTAATATTATAATAAATTAATGTATTAGTATGGATTTTTGGTTGGATGTTTCTTGCCCATAGTCTTTTTAACCAAGTTTCAATTCTTCTCACATTCAATTTGGCAAATATGCCCGCGTTATTGCAAGTAGCTAGCATTCCACGTGACAAAATCACCGTAGTATAGATATTATTTTCATCATAGAGGATTTGTCACCGGGTACCACACGGGTGAAGCCGTGGGCGAATGGTAGTTATTAGGTATTATAATGCAGTAGCATAGGAACTAAGTGTCCACAATGTAAGCCACTATAATTTTGACAACCTTTTATAACATACGCCATCAGTGAAGTGTTCCAATAAGCGGCCATGGACTTGCAACAATAAAATAGCGACACCAATATTAGTGTCACTATTTTATTTATATATTTTTTCCCCTTGATTTATGTAGACTTATTTAAACTATAATATTAAAAAGTTTGTATATTTGTATGTAGTTGTAATCTACGAAAGGTCTACGATTATCCGATTTCAAAAATGTATTCCTGAGTCCACCTACGGAACGAAAGCAACGAGTAGGGTCAACTTTCCAAGTTACTACAAAAATAGAGTTAAGTTTTATATTTGTATGGAACTAAGAGGAAATCCGTAGAAAAATAGAATAGTAAGAGGTTTTGATACATAATAAAGCACAGAAAAGGCAGCTACAAAATAAATAAAATATACACTTTAGGAAAAAAGCCGTGTTAGCCTAGTGGGCGATACTACGAATTGTGATCTGGAGGTCGTAAGTTCGAACCCGGTCGTGGATTGGCCAATGGATTTTTCCACTCTAAAAATGTATTTGCGCATTAACACGTGCTCCAAACGGCGAAGGAAAACATCGTAAGGAAACCGACATGCCCCAGAACCAAAAAAATCGAAGGCATGTGCTAACAGTTAGTGTTCCAATAAGCGGCGATGGGCTTGCAACCTGTCACGTGGAATGCTAACTTGCAAAACGTGGCCATACACCAAATATAATGTATGGACGTGCCTCTGACTACCCCCTACATGTTATCCTCAAAATCTACTCACTGAGTATGTAACTGAGGATGTCCACCATGGGGAAGACAGTCGTGAGCGTGTTTGTTTTTTTAGTACCTATGATTTTTACAAAACAGAGGCAAATAGAAATATTATTTGTGCTAATTAGTCCCATTTGTGCCTTGTGGGCCAAACAGTTTCCGTCTCACCTTAATGCTGCTCCGCGCAGTAGTAAAAAGTAGCACTGATTCTCAGACAGGGCCTAGGAAGGATGACCTCAAAAATGCATAATACTCTTGCTACAAAAGAACTAAACGCACCGTCAAAGAATAAGAAAGGTAACGTGTATATAGGCAGACCTTATAGCTCACAGAACTGACCACCGCTGATTGTCACCTGCCCACTTAGCATGAGCACCCAAGACCACTTTTTGTCTACGAAAGACAAGACAAAGACTATGTCGCTTATTCTATCAAACAAAAGAGAGGGAGAAAATATTTATTGTCTTCTCGGCGGTAGACAAAACCGTTGTCTTGGGTCTTCATGCTAAGCATGCTGGGGAAGGAAGGTTCTCGAATGGCAAACACGAACCGACGTAGGAAGGCCCATCGATGGATCGGTGACATCGTAAAGGTTGCTGGAAGTTGGTGGATAGAGGTTGCATAAGCTCCTCATGGAACTCCTTGAAGGATGCCTACATTCAGCATGATGGACCTAAGTAGTGTTATCCTGGACATACCTCGACGGCCTCGGTGGCGCAGTGGGTAAGTAGCCAGCTGAGCGGTGTGATTTTGATACCCGCTGCGGGGTAAATGTTTGGAAGCTGTTCCGGGTCTGGGAATTGTGGTACCACGGTACTCGTAGTTTCTGATACAGATGACACAAGTAATCCTAGTGTGGGGTCTGGACTATGGCAGCGATTGTGTAAAAAAAAAACGAATTAATCAACTTAGGCCTTCCTCAGGGGATTCCAAGACAAGTCTTAAGCCGCCTCCATTAACAAACTTTGTGCGGCCGTTTACAAAAAACAAGAAATTGCTATTTAAAACCGTTTACAAGCCCATTAGTCAATGCTGTATAAGCCAAAGTACAAGCCTAATGTTTTTGTTCGTCATTCGGTTATGTCCTACAAACCGGAACCTATCAAAATATCAACATGTAGTACGAGCTGCGGTATTAAAACTCTAGCTTCATAGAATATTATTAACGAGCGGTGGGCGGCGCGAGCCAGCGTTCTTATATTTTTTGAAATCCTCTTTTTGTCAGCCCGAATATAGTAAGCAATATGAGTAAGAATTGTGAAAAAATGAACCCTCGAAGTGTACAATCTTACGAAGGTAATTGGCATTACATTCCCACTAGTGAAATGTAGCCTATCAAAGAACCTTTATTACAGTACTTACCAAAAATAGCATAACAATCGGTTACGCCACATTACATCGTCTATTGCAACTCTTCCTAGTGACTTGTTGTGTTAAAATGTATACAAGAAGCACTCCTAACGACTGCAAAAATACGCATTAGCTATCACCAGATAAGCCGTTTTTTTTTAAAAAAGACAAATTTACAGTCTCTCACCTCAAACGCAAAAACGGTCTTTTGGATCGCATTAAATTGCTATACTCACATGAAATACTACGTCGCGCTCGCTGTGCTGTGGTAACTAAAAAACTGGAGCTGGTTTTAGGTAAGGTCCAAATTTGATCAATTCACTCGCAGCCTTCGAAATTACCATAGACAGATGAATAAGCACTTCACAGGCCATTTAACTCTGACAAATCTGACATGGTGGTGACTAACCGACCCGACAAAAAACTTAAGAGTCTCGATTATTGGAAGGCATCACGGATCTAGTGTTAAGGGAAATGTGTTTTTTTAATAAAAACTTATCTTTTATTTTTTAAATCCTGGTGTATGCAATAAAGAGTTTTATATATCTATCTATCTATTCAAAACCATCTTCAAAAAAAATATCTATTGAGAATTATTTTAACTAAACTTCCTTTTTTAAAGATTACACGTTCTTGCGTAAGCTTAAACTACCCATATAATAAAAACGGCAAAGGACAACTTTGTAATGAAACTGGCATGCCATAGAACCAAAAGTTAGAAGGCACGTGCCATCGGTTAGTATCTGTAAAATAAAAAACCGGGAGTCTGACTCGCGCACCGAGGAAAGCTTATAAAACATCAAACATTGCTCTAACGAAAGTATAATTCAGATTGAAAGACAAACTTAGCTTTGTAGTTGAATAATAATTCCGCCCATACATCAATATACGTCACGGTCAATTATACAACTGCAAATGTAAGTTTGTAATCACAAAAAAATAATTCATATGATTGAACTACAAATTATCGATTTAAGCCCTTTTTCCTTTACTTGTGCTGTGTGATTTCATGATTCTAGGTCAACAGGAAATACTCTATAGGTTTTGATTTATTTGCAAGTATCAAAATATGTCACATAAATGGTCGTATTTTTTTATTGAGTTGACTTAGAAGCTTGATTTTTTAGAGACTAATAATAGACCTACGTATTTGAAATTTCAACTTGATACCTCCATGCGTTCCTGAGAAGGGTCTTGACAGACAGACATACAGGAAACCTAAAAAGACCCAACAGACACATATGTACACAGTTCTTACCTTAGGTACGTTAGGATTCCCTGTGTTGTGGGTATCAGGAACTACAAAAACCGTGGAACCATTTGGCTTCGGAACACTTAAAAGTGTCTTGGAATTTTAGCCCGGTATCCGCAACGTTGTTGGAACATACGAGTGGAATAATTAACTTTTCCATTTATCAGTCTGAATATCTGGATATCTGTGGTAGGTAGACTCAAAGCACCTTAATCCCCGGCCTGTCTCATATCTAGGTCACAATTGGATTTAACTGAAATTGATCTATTTGCACATATTAATTAGTAGATAGAACGCAAATCATAGTGTTAGCCTAATATGTTTCAATTTTGCCATTAAGCTTTGAAGTTTTAGGGCGGATTGGTCATTGAGGCTTTTAGGTACGGTGCATGTAAAAAGACTCGCATAAACATATAAATATATTTAACTTATCAGGTAACTTTTGTTCTAACAACTTCACGAAATTCGTCTATTTTTGTTTAAAATGGTGTTATGTTCTTCTGTTTGCGTTAAATTTCAACAAATGGCTGTTTTGAGGTAGAAAATCAGATCTTATTCGTTCAAAATCAAGGTATGTCTGTTTGTATGTTGCCATTTTATTATGCTGAGACCTTTAGAATCCACACAACACAGTAAACCGCATTTTTTACATCTACACCTCTTTTTATAATTTGTTCTCTGTTCGTAACGAAATAGGTAAAATAAAATAAATAAATAATGCAAAAATATTTTTATGAATACAACTATGTCCAAGTAGGTATATACAAAAAATACAGATGAAACAGCTAGCTATCGTTGCAAACGATAATTGAACTGATCCAGATCACTACCAGACGGAAGCGCTCCCAAACCGCCGCTGCCGTTGCGACGAGCCGAACTGCTTCCATTATGAGATTGCAGAACTGTGAACCCGTTCGCAGTACTGCGCCGTCGGCTTTTACCAGGAATCGACCTGATAAAGAGGGCTTCACTGAAGTGGTGCGTAAGAGAAGGAAGTCCTCTAGCCGAAATAAGCGCGGCACTGCGTCGACCGAACAGAACCTGCTGTTGCGCGCGGCTTTACCCGCAACGCTGTTGTATGTGTCCCGACTACACTATGCCACGAAGGTCGAGCAGATTGTGGAATATATGAAGATGAAAACCAACTTTCAAATCAGAGTCCAACAGTTGGAGTCAAACCACAACAGTTTTAAATCTTTTGTGTGCCGTGTCACGACTTTCGACTTTCGCCGAAGGTCGAAAGATGACACTGCCGTGTCATCTTTCGACCTTCATGAGTGAGGAATTTTGGTCGAAGAATGTGTTGTTTCATCGTTTTCGCGGGCGACTACAGGACACAGCGCGCAATTGTCTAACACGTCGCAGACTTTACGTGTTAGCAAATAGTGTTAGTATCTTGTTCATGTTGTTGCCTGAAATAAATGTTTATTATTATTATTATTAAAATACTGGCCGCATTGCTACGCTGAATGACAATGCTAATGCGTTGACCCAGATAAGAGCCAGCTCTCTGGTCACGCGTCGCTTCGACCAGTCGTTATAAAAATAATTATGGACATGTTCACACAGCATCATCTAGCCCTAATGTAATCACGGCTTATTTGAAACTACATGACAGATAAACTACTTTTTTTTTTAAAAAACATACTTTATTATACTTAGAAAACACCCAGACCCGAGACAAATATTTGCAGATTATACAAACATTTGTCCCGCTTTGGGATTGGAACATGCAAACTTCTGCGACTCAGTTGGGCCTTCGCACAATGCGCCACAGAGATCGTCAAATATTATAGTTACGGTATCTTTTTTTTTAAACTTCATTGTGGAATCGGAAAACGCTCCTATAAAATGACATTTTGTGGAATTAACACTGCTGGTGTAGGTATCCATAGTAGTTTGATGGATTATCTGTGTAAGCCGAATGCGGAATCGAGTGGTACCTTATTGGTAGGCTGAACCTAATTCTGAAACTAAAACAAAAGGTCTCAAAGAATGAGAATCGTGATTCATCGATTTGCATTAAGTAACATGAAAAACTTCTTGAAAGCTCCGAGTTAAGGCACACGATTCGTAGGAACTTTTAGATTTTAATGTTATTTGCAAATGTAGGTACAGTCGTAAACAATATTATGTAGGTACTTGCGATTTGTTTTAACGTAAAGATGAGAAAGTGAAATTTCAAAAACTAAGTAGCCCTCAACTTCACCGTCATATCATCGAAGAACTCGATGGTGTGGCGGCCGAGTAGCACCTCTTGCGACGCAGCGCAAAGCTGCGGGTTCGATTCCCACTACGGGAAAAATATGGATATTCTGCAGATATTTGTTCGGGGTCTGGGTGTTGAGGTACTACGGTATTCGTAGTCCCTGATACAGGGAATTCCATTGAGGGGTCAGGGCTATGTAGGTATGTGACTGTTGGGCGGTTCTTTATAAATGCCGTATGCACAGTATTAAACATATAAATATATACTGTATGTTACTGTGCATACGGCGCACTTGTTGGTAAGCGGTTACCGTAACCTATGGACGCTTCCAATACCAGAAGTTTTACTCGCGCATTGCCGACCCTTAGATAGAACGGGAGATAAGTCCTTTTATTCCGGAACATAGTACCCGTTACTACTTACAAGGTAAGGTTAGGTAAATTTTAGTTAGATACAAAAGTATGTACCTAAAATTTTAAATAAGGTTGCCATGAAAGTTACCTTGCTCGTGGGAAGCATTTTCGTGCTACCTATTTATGAGTAAAGAATATTAAAAATGTATTCTACCTCTTTGTTACACGTTGGCCTCTTTATATTTAAACGTCTTTCTTTATTTTTACTCTACATCGCTTTTATTCAACTTATATAGAAGTCTTGAATTTTGGCTAGTTAGGTGATAAAGTACAAAAAAAAACAATTCGTATCTACAAATGTTTTTGTAAAAACGATAGTTTAAAAAAAGTTAGGTATTATAAGTACCGTTTTTGATTTCGTCATTACCTAAGTATGTAATAGAACTGTATTTTGAAAATATTCCAGTAGCTAGAGTGTTAGCGCCATCTATACATCTTATTATACACTACATAGTTTATCGATATCCTTCCATTCACTCCCGCCTTCGAAGAAACGTGACGTCACACGCAAGAAGAAATCATTCGCATCGTCGTGGATTCATTTATTCGTTCGCCGGCATTCAACAATTTTCTTGCTGCTTGCTTCAAATAAATAATAAATTAATATGTAAATCTTAACTATCCGGAGGTAACACATAAAAATAACGCCTTCAGACAATTATAACTGATTTATGGGGATCATTTCGCGAACCACCATCAAAAACGAGGTTGCCGGTAGGAGCCGCCTCAGGATTCATGCGTAAGTTTTCGTTCTCTTACCCTTGTCATCACCATAGAGAGTCTTTATACGGACGACACGATAAACACACCATCACAGGATAGCGATATAATTGGTCAGCCACGGGTTTGTATGAAAATTATAGTTCCATTCAAAAGTACCACACGTGCAGTCGCTATCATGTGGATGAAACCGATCTCAGAGTAGCCTCGTCGCCGTCGAAGTCGCAGCGCGCGTAAACCCTCCTCCGCTCTCCGTTTTTGTCAGTCAGTTCATCAGCTTTCCGTCACTGGAAAAACCCAAACACAACATCGCGATTAGTCGAGGACGGGACGCGACTACATGGAATAGAATGGAAAATAAAATAACCAACATTATGTAGTCCTGATCCCCCATTAGGATTTCCTGTAACGTGGGTATCAGGAACTATGAGTACCATGGCGCCACAACACCCAGACCCAGATAGGTATCTGTGGAACATGCCAATATATCTCCAGCGAGAATCGAACCACCACCTCTCAACCGGCTTCAGATTCGCCACCGAGGTCGTAACTAGAGTCTAGTAACTAGACCATTCGCACACGACCAATGCCCAGCGTCACTTTTGCAGCTGTGCTGTGGTTGTGGAACTTTGCAAAAACTTTTTGAAAACCCAAAAAACATACTAAAAATTGTCCACGTCAACATTCCCATTACACAATGTTGAAATACCACAATTGTTTACATTCGCCATTACATTTTCGGGCTAAGAGATTGCCAAACCCGCAACGTGTTTTTGTTTGACGTGGACCGAAATAAACAACATAATGATACGACCAAGATCGACACACATTTAATAAGGCGTATCCTTGAGCTATTTGGTCGTATTTGGATGAACTATTTTCTGTCATCAATAAACTAACCAGGTCAAATAAACGTTAAAAAAACAGTTTGTAGAAGAAAATTCGATGACGCTTGGAATGTCACCTTAAAGTGTGGGTAAAAATAAAAACTAAAAACAAAAAGATGACGATCATTCTTGATAAATTATCAGTTTTGAGCGAACGAAAGTTTCTTCAAATTCCAATTATTAATTTAAAGATGACAACGAAATTTTGAATATATTCATAATTCGTATCACCATGTACTTCTTTCTGATGTGCTAATCTGGGTCTTGGATTCACCTTATGTAGGAGACATTATAATTAACTCTACCTGTATTATTCACAATAATAAGTCAAGAAGTCTATAGCACTACATTGCGAAACAGATTCTAAATAAACGCAAAAAATATGTTAACTCACGGTTAGACAATGCAAACAAGTAATTGAGACCTGGACATTCAGAAACTTCACAGAAAAATATGGATAGTATACAACTCGTGTATTCTGTTTGCAGAATAAATGGCATAAATGTCTGTTTGTAGAATAAATGACGTATTTGTGTTAGCATGGGATTACCAAAGGAACTTTATCAATATTTAAAAACCTATTACGACAAAGGTATTTTTTTACAGAAGGATTGGTAGTTATTTTTTTTCAGAATAAGTACCGGTTTTATGTTTACGAGATAAGACTTGATTGGAACTTTGGTTTTTCTGTTTTTTTTATTATTCACCAGAATAAGTAAAAGTCTTGAAACTCTTACTAGGTGGCGAGGCGGGCGAGTCGCGAGACGCCTAGAGGTGCTGGTTCGATTCCAGCTGCGGAACAAATGTTTCCCTGTTCTGCCAATATGTGTTGTGTTACCATGGTACTCGTAGTTCCTGATACCCACGACACAGGGAATCTTAGTGTGGGACTCTGACTTTTTACATATATCTGCAGAGCCTACAAATATAAACCCCGCAGTGGGAATCGAACCCAACGAAGTCGTCACAAATCTTGAATCCTGTATCGATTTGATGTTCATCGGTTTCCAGCGATAAATAGCGAGCTTTAGAACAAAGAATACCTACTCTCCGAACTCATCAAGGTACCGGGAATTTCTAGAATGCACGTCAATTATCCGAGCGTGGATGAACTTTGACGCATCCTGATCTTGGTATGAAAATACTAAGTAGGTACAGTCAGCGACAAAAGTAGATGAATATAATTTATAATTTAATATTTTTTTCATAAATGAATGAAATGCTTCATTGTAAACCTTAAATAAATAACTTAATAAACAAAATCGTAAAACCGACGATGTTATCGCATAGAAGCGATCTCAATTTTACTTTTTATAATTTTACGATCTCAATTTCTCAATTTTAGATTAACATTTTGAGCTTTATATATGTATCCACGTTTGCTATTTTATTTTTTCTGTCAAGTACTCTAATGATACCCAAGATACAAGCTCACGCTTAGTTTGATTACTAGAATAGTATTTTTAATATCTGTGGTTTGGCTTAGTATTCCGATGAAATCCGGAAATTCATTAAATAATTACTATCCTATTTTGCGTGTTGTGAATTTTGTATATTATTGATTATTTATGATTATGGTATTTTTTCGGGTTTAAGAACTATAACTATACAGGTTGTAATTATTTTAAGGCTGAGACACAGGCCAAGGCAAATGGTCACATTTTTGATAGTCTACGGATTTCAAAACTATAGGACTTATGAACATTAGAACTATTAATCTACATTTGTTGCTGACTGTACCTATACATTCAACGCTATCTATCTAAGCACCGAGTTGCGAGACTTGTAGTAGGTTGGTAGGTAACTCTTTGTAACATACCTCTAATTTCTCTGTTATCCGAGGATATACCAATTCCATAAAAACCTCTTTTTATACTACGAAGTTTTGGTAAAACGTCATCCCGTAAGTAAACATGCAGTTCTTTTTATTTATTTTTATTTGCGGTAAATCCTGGTCTTATTATTTCGTTGCCACGTCTTCACATGGTACCCAGATGAAAGTTCCAAAAAGCAACAAACATTAAAAGCTCGAGTTCCGCCGACGTTATAAAATTCAGTAACTTCCTCTTAGTATGGGTTACCACTATAAAAACCAAATACTTAAACATTAAAAAGGTAAACTTCCAAATATTAGAAGGATATGATTTGAAATAAGAGCTTCACTAATTTATGTCGGACATTACAGAACTATAAAGTCACATTTTTGACTGTTTAGATTCAACTTGAAACTTAATCTTATTAAGCAATCATACAAATACGATAGAGTAAGAACAGCGTGTTAAAAGAGCAGTGTGAAGTGAATGAAGATGTAGTAACGAGAGTTGAGAAAGGTATTTTGAGATGGTTTCGGCATATAAAAAGGATGGATGAAAGAAGATTAACAAAACAAGTATACAAGGCGAGCGTGAATGGAATAGTTGGAATAGGAAGGCCTCGGCGAACGTACTCTGAACAAATTGGAGACATTCTAGAGAAAGGCCAGATCAGAATCGCCGAGCTTGTATAAAGAATTTGATGAGATACGAAGCGAAAGAAATATGCCAGGATCGTAGCAAGTGGAAATCCTTGGTCTCTGCCTCCCCTCCGGGACACAGGCGTGACTGTATGTATGTGCAAATAAGTGATGTAGCTGCATTTTGTTTAGTCTGTTCCAGTATCCTCTCTGGAGACTTGGTGATAGAGGGTATTAACCTCCGGTATAAATTCTGTCTCATATTATCCCTTTGTTTCAATTTTATCAGACTGAAAGGTTCTTTTATTACGTTTATAAAAATAAATATAATTTTATTAACTTAAAATTAAATTCAAAATATCACAAATATTTTCATAATTTTAGTAACATATTCAAGCCATTAATTAGTTTATGATATTTATAAAATTATTTATCATTCACTGAAGTCTTTCACAGCAATGGTTCTGTTACTAGCGGATAAGTGGCCCTTTTCAGGTCGAATATACTTAAAGTTGTTATATGGTACACAACGCGGATGAATTTATACCTATAAAAAATACAGCTATAATGGGTTAGAATGCCATAGTACTATTTGCATTTTGACAGGTCCCAAGACCAGGATTTTGTCTCACGGTCAAAGTGGGCCGAATTATAATGTTTTTCTACACGCAATCTTAGTAAGACAAAATGTGTACTATTTGCATTTTGACAGGTCCCAAGACCAGGATTTTGTCTCACGGTCAAAGTGGGCCGAATTATAATGTTTTTCTACACGCAATCTTAGTAAGACAAAATGTATAAAAATGTATGACAAAATGTATTTATCTTTTATTTTATTAGGTCGTTATCACATATTATTGGGCAAAGTAATGCTTAGTGTTCTAAAAGATGTGTCAAATTAAATACAAAATAAAACAAAAGATTTTCATAAGTTTAGTAACAAAAATAGTGAAAAAATAAAAATCTTTTAACACAAGGACGATGATAAAAAGTCCAATATTAAATTTTATCTTAATTTTTCACTTTAGGGGTGAAATTTTCAACTACCCATTAAAAATAGAATCGTTAAAATCAGTTCACAATAATATGGCATAACATACACACAAAAAAATATACATACGCATTAAGAACCTCCTCATTTTTTGAAGGCGGTTGATAGAACTTTTTCCAATTATTCTGAAGATTAAGAGGACTTACAAATATTGCAGACCCGCTGGCACTTAATTCGGTTTAAAACTAAGTAACGTAATCTACTTAATGTTTTTAGCTCAAGCGATCCTTGCTAATAATACCTTTGTCTTAATAGGTATTTCCATTCAGGTAAAAATGAGCGCTTCGAAGTGAAATTCCCATTTTTTTTATTGTTAAGTACTTTTTGGGAACGCCAAAAGTAAACAACCGCCTCTAAGTGGTGACGATAACATCTTAAAAAGAAATTAAAATGTTATATCAATTTTCAAATTGCGAGGCGAGCTTATAATATCAGAATACATTCATTAACATAGCTTAGGTAGGTACCTCACCTACTCCATTACCACGTTACTTTCGATCACACCTTTAGCTTACGTCTCACAAATTCAAGCGATTTTAAAAGTAGTTGTACTTCTATACGCTTTTATTTTATGGCATATTCTCAACGTTCTATATTAAATTTCATTCATTCATTACTCATTCCACTCGCCGAAGAAAGCTCTTACATCATCCATTCTTCATCATTTTGTTACAGGCTTATGCCCGTGGCTTTGAATATGACGACCTCGGTGGCGCGACGGGTTGGTACAGAAGAGGTGCGGGTTCGATTCCCGCTGCGGGACAAATGTTTGTATGTTCTGCAGATCTGAATCCGGGTCTGGATTTTGTGGTACCACGTTACTCGTACTTCCTGATACCTACGACACATGGAATTCTAGGGTGTAAATAATAATAATAAAAAATATGAATGTCTTCCCACGGACGACACTAAAACCACACTACAACCGCAAGAATTACGTCCACTCGCCGAAGAAAGCTCTTACATCATCCATTCTTCATCATTTTGTTACAGGCTAATGCCCGTGGCTTTGAATATTGCGACCTCGGTGGCGCGACGGGTTGGTACAGAAGAGGTGCGGGTTCGATTCCCGCTGCGGGACAAATGTTTGTATGTTCTGCAGATCTGGATCCGATTCTGGATTTTGTGGTACCACGTTACTCGTACTTCCTGATACCTACGACACATGGAATTCTAGGGTGTAAATAATAATAATAAAAAATATGAATGTCTTCCCACGGACGACACTAAAACCACACTACAACCGCAAGAATTACGTCGGGAACTGGTCACGTTGTAGCTGCTTGTAGTTGCGTTCTCGCAACCACCAATTGGGATGCGTGGTTAGCGGACCTCGGGATTGGGTGTTGTGGCTTCTCGCCGTGTAATATTGAGAAGAAACAAAGCGGTTTAAGGTTTTTACAAATCTCAAAAAGACTCCGTTTATTGTAAGCGAATGAAATTCACTTAGGCTAACTAGAATCGTGTGTCATTATATTGACGTTTCAAAGAGAGCCATCTGATTTTGATTTGACTTCTTGATTACGGCTTGTGTGGCTATGATTTTTATGAATAAATTAAATTCGACTTTGACAATTAGTGAAATGACGGGGAACGGTTTTTTTGTCGCTGTTGTGTGGCTCTGATGACGTCCGTCTGAAGGCACATTTAAGTTAAAAATGAGCATGATTCTTAAATGCATACGATGGTTTTTATAATGGGGCTATAAAAACTATGTAAATACAAGAGTGTTATCTGAAATTGAAACCATTGAACTCTATTATTAAAAACCATTGAACTCAAAATTGCAAAACAAACACGCTCCCGATGTATCCACATCCTCAAATACATACTTAGTGGGTAGATATATTTGAGGATACCAAGTAGGGGGCAGTCAGAGACACGTCCAAACTTAACATTTGGCACTTACCCGCGTTTTGTAAAGGTTAGCATTGCACTTGACAGGTTGCAAGTCGTTAAAATATAGACCTAAAATGTAACTTAAAAAAATACTCAAATGTTTCATATTTATTGAAAACGTGTCAAAATGTCAGCAACCGAAGCAAATTGAGTTTCGCAACATCGCTTTTGTTCGACACCGGCCTTTGTTTATTCAAATTTCACCAGTCGGTCAAGCAAAAGTTATTTACCCAAAATGTATTTTGTTCCGTCTTGAATTCAAAGAATCCATTGATAATTCAGAAAAGGATCGTATTTATCTTGGGAGTGAGTTTATTGGGTAATCTCGGGTCGATATATCTTGTAGATTGATCTTATTCTGTAGGTGGTGAAACAGGGTCACCCTCTTTGTCTTTCTGTTCCTTTCAACAGGATGTATTATTATTTTGTTTTTCTTCCAAACGCACTGATATTTGTATCAAAAGAAAAGTGATAAGCTAAAAAAAAGTAGCTACTTTAAAAATAATTAAATTAATATTGGAGTCGGGATTTATATTTTTAAGAGAAAAATAAACACACCAATAAACAATCTCTTATGCCTTCGTTTTCGATGTTAAAGAAACAAAAAGTAATTAAAACCTGCCATGTTCACGTTTACTAGAATTAAGCGATCCCAAAATTGTTTTAACAACAACAAACAAACACGCTCACGACTGTCTTTCCCATGGTGGACATACTCAGTGAGTAGATATTTGAGGATACCAATTAGGGGGTAGTCAGAGGCACGTCCAAACATTACATTTGGTACATGCTCGCGTTTTGCAAGTAGTAAGCATTCCACGTGACAGGTTGCAAGCCCATCGCAACAAGATTGTTTTATTACATAGTTATATACTTACTAGCCGATTGCCGTGGTTTTACTCACGAGTAAGTAATTGTTAGGTACACAAAAATAAATTGCATGCCTTGCACCCCCTTAAGGGCTTTTTTTAATACCCTGATACATATTAAATTCAAAGTCAAAATTCATTTATTCATTAAAATTACAAGGATCACTTTGAAACGTCCGTTTTATCTATTGCCTGTTCTTCCGCGACCAAGCCAGGAAAGAAAGGCAAGAAAACAAGGCTGGTTATTCTTTTTAATGATCCTTTTACAAAACAACGAGTTGGAGCATTTTCAATCCCAAGTGTTTTTATCATCTACATAATCAGATATTTTATAGTATGCCTTTTTTATAAAGTTGTTTTTAATTACGTTTTTAAATTTGTTACTTGTCAATTTATGTATATCTCTTGGGAGTTTATTATAAAAGCGTACACCTTGCCCTTTAAACGATTTACTAACTTTATGGAGTCTACAAGTGGCAACAGCGAGTTTATCTTTATTTCTGGTGTTAACATTGTGGTTATCGCTTTTTTTCTTAAACAAATAAATAATTTTGTGAACATACATCAGATTTTCATAGATGTATTGACAAGGAAATGTCATTATATTTATTTCTTTAAACTTAAGACGAAGTGATTCTCTGGGAACCATATTATAAATTGCTGGAACAGCCCTCTTCTGCAGCACAAAAACGTTATTTATATCTGCAGCACTCCCCCACAGCATTATGTCGTACATACCGGACGACATAATTCTGTGGAAGTAGCTGAAGTAAACTAGTCTAGCTGTATCCACGTCTGTTTAAATACGGATCATTTTGACTGTGTATGCCGCAGAACTAAGTCTCTTCGGTAACTTATCAATGTGAGGGCCCCATTGAAGCTTATTATCTAGGGTGACCTAAGAATACAGTGGTGTCCACAAGAGACAACTCCTCATCTTTGATTTTGATATTTGCTTTAACTTGTGTAACATTAGGTAATATAAATCTAATACACTTTGTTTTCTTTTCATTAATTCTATCTCTGTCTATAAAGAATATACTCTCAAAGTTACTTCTTATATAAATGTCCTATGATAAACCATAAGTCAAAGAAGCATAAAACTTGGCTTTGCGTTGATCCACCAGTCAGAAACAAACTTGGACACCCTGTAGAAGCCCCCTGAAGGGCAGTTTGGGAAAATAATTATATAAGTCTTTTATCAATTCAATTGATTTTTTTTCTTATGTTTCAATTGAAAAATGTTTGGACGTGCCTCTGACTACCCTCTACTTGGTATCCTCAAAGATCTACTCACTGGGTATGTATCTGAGGATGTCCACCATGGGGAAGACAGACGTGAGCGTGTTTGTTTTTGTTTTTGAAAAATGTTTGTTATTTCAAAGAATTCAATTTTCATTTTAGAAATTCCTTTCTTAATGCTCCCCTACATTATACCCTCCAAGTTTCATACTTTTTCAGTCAGTAACGGAATTTTTTTATACATATTCAGATGATACATAGTAGCCGTGTCATGAACTGTATGAGTACGTGTTTCGAATTTCATCCAAATCGGGTTGATTCTTAGCAACGCATTTCAGAACAGTCCAGAACATGTATACTTACCTGAAAGGGGCTTATAATATATTCGGCCCATGACAATAAATAAATATTCCAGATAAAACAATTTGCAATTGTTTTGGGCACCCATTAATCAACTGTTCTTTTGGTTCAGTTGTTTGACGTCGGGCTATGTAGATATCTAATAGCGGCTGATTTATTAAATTCTAACCGAAAACAACAAATTTTTGCCACTACTTTTGTCAGTGAAAATGCCGAATTTCGAAAAGTCTTAAAACAAAAGCTACGGAATAACCGAGATAGTATAGATAAATGTTCTGGGACACCCTTTAAAATATCAGTACTATCGTCCAATTATTTGAAAATATTGTATATATTTAGGTACATGTGATCTCTATAAATTTGCGAAGTTTTTTTTGGTGTTGTTGGCGAATCCTTACCGATCTGTCAGTAAATAGGGTCGTCTTTATCTACATAATATATTGAATATCTACGGCGGCCTATCGATTGTTAAAAGAAAAGTCTAAAGATTTTTGTTTACAATCGTTGTTGTTATTTTATATATCGCTCTCTTTTACTCACAGTAACCAAAAGAGATAACAACAATTTTATTGTTGTCAAATTAGTCAGATTTCAAAACATGCTGACTATAAACACGAAGAAGGACGGCATATAAAAGGATTATCGAAAAAAAGTTAAGAGATTTTTGTATATTCCGTACAAAAGCTGACTTATAATTTACAAATAGCTAGTTTGATTTAAAACTATTAGAAATAAATAAATGAAAAAACATCCATCAGTCACATACGACCTCGCGGGCGAGTAGCCAGCTGGGACGCAATAGATGCGGGTTCGATGCCCGCAGCGGGACAGTGTTTTTTATGTATCTGCAGAACTGTATCTCTTACGAGTTTATATTGTAGAGATGTCTCTACATTCATAGCTACCCTGACTGTTTCGGTTGGTATAAT
The DNA here is from genome assembly GCA_961405105.1 of Perizoma affinitatum. Taxonomy (NCBI): domain Eukaryota; kingdom Metazoa; phylum Arthropoda; class Insecta; order Lepidoptera; family Geometridae; genus Perizoma; species Perizoma affinitatum. The sequence continues at coordinate 7,132,432 of OY560205.1, read as the reverse complement.
GTTTTCTTTTATCTGTATATTATTTTAATTATAATAATAATAAATTAATAATGCTGGTAATTTTTCACACAGCATCATCTAACCCCAAAGTAAGCAGAGCTTGTGTTATGGGAACTACATGATTGATATACTACTTATTTTCATTTTTTGTAAATACATACATATTATCATGTATTTATGTCTTGACCAAACTGTTTAACCAAGTGTTTAATGCCACATCAGTTGAATGAAAACTAACTTTGAAACTATGTGTTATAACTCCAGCAAGGTTTCTAGCCGAATAAAATATAAAATACTTAATAGATTTCTAAGATACAATAACACCGAAAATGCGCCGCCATAAAGCAGCCATTTTCAAATTTAATAACTGTACAAATTAAGAATCACATAAATTCAGAAGAAAAGTAAACCAACACGCTCACTACTGCATTTACCATGACGGGCATCTTCAAGATACATGGGTTCTTCACGATTGGTACACTCAGATGATTATGTATGCTAATTTATTCATTTTTATTTTCCATACTTTGATTCCCGTCTCGTACACCTAGGTAGAAAGGTTGAAATTTGAGTCGAACAAAATATGGCTGAAAGAGTCGCGGATGAGACCGGTATGAACTCAGTAAGTAGATTTTTGAGGAACCCTTGTAGGGGTAGTTAGAGGCATGTTTAAACATTATATTTGGCATATGCTCGCGTTCTGTAAGTAGTTAGTATTCGTGACAGGTTGCAAGACCATCGCCGCTTATTGGAACACTAGAAGGGCCGATGGCCCTTCCTTCGAATCATCTTTGGGCCTGTTTTCCATTACGTGTTGAGCAGTGTTATGCGCACATATTTTTGTTGAGTGAAAAAATCCATTGGTTCCCGACCGAGCTCGAACCAACGACCTCCGAATCAGAAGTCGGGGTACCACCCACTAGACCAGCACGGCTCCTAAATGAAATTATTAAAAGATTGAAAGACAAAGACAGAATTACTTTCAAAACTTGAGTATAAATTAAATCCCGTAGAAAAAACTTTTAGAACTCACACAAGTTTTAATTCTGAAACAAAGATTTGGAAGACAGCTCGTATCTATTCAATTTATTCTTCTCTGAAGTCGTCAAATATAGCTTGAAAAGATTGTTTTAATAAATGTCTGTTCTTAAAACTCAAAGAGTTGTGAAGGATTGTTTGAAGTATCTAATATAACAAAAACGTCTTGTTTGGAAAGACAAATAATTATCTGATCATGACCTAGATTACACAGAGCTGAGAGGAGTGGAGATGGATTCGTAAGTAAGGTGAATTCATACACAGAGCTCAGAGTAGTGGAGATGGATTTGTAAGTAAGGTGAATTCATACACAGAGCTGAGAGTAGTGGAGATGGATTTGTAAGGTGAATTCATACACAGAGCTGAGAGTAGTGGAGATGGATTTGTAAGGTGAATTCATACACAGAGCTGATAGGAGTGGAGATGGATTTGTAAGTAAGGTGAATTCATACACTGAGCTGAGAGGAATGGAGATGGATTTGTAAGTAAGGTGAATTCATACACAGAGCTGAGAGTAGTGGAGATGGATTTGTAAGTAAGGTGAATTCATACACTGAGCTGAGAGGAATGGAGATGGATTTGTAAGTAAGGTGAATTCATACACAGAGCTGAGAGTAGTGGAGATGGATTTGTAAGTAAGGTGAATTCAAACACAGAGCTGAGAGTAGTGGAGATGGATTTGTAAGGTGAATTCATACACAGAGCTGATAGGAGTGGAGATGGATTTGTAAGTAAGGTGAATTCATACACTGAGCTGAGAGGAATGGAGATGGATTTGTAAGTAAGGTGAATTCATACACAGAGCTGATAGGAGTGGAGATGGATTTGTAAGTAAGGTGAATTCATACACTGAGCTGAGAGGAGTGGAGATGGATTTGTAAGTAAGGTGAATTCAAACACAGAGCTGAGAGTAGTGGAGATGGATTTGTAAGGTGAATTCATACACAGAGCTGATAGGAGTGGAGATGGATTTGTAAGTAAGGTGAATTCATACACTGAGCTGAGAGGAGTGGAGATGGATTTGTAAGTAAGGTGAATTCATACACAGAGCTGATAGGAGTGGAGATGGATTTGTAAGTAAGGTGAATTCATACACTGAGCTGAGAGGAATGGAGATGGATTTGTAAGTAAGGTGAATTCAAACACAGAGCTGAGAGTAGTGGAGATGGATTTGTAAGTAAGGTGAATTCAAACACAGAGCTGAGAGTAGTGGAGATGGATTTGTAAGGTGAATTCATACACAGAGCTGATAGGAGTGGAGATGGATTTGTAAGTAAGGTGAATTCATACACTGAGCTGAGAGGAGTGGAGATGGATTTGTAAGTAAGGTGAATTCATACACTGAGCTGAGAGGAGTGGAGATGGATTTGTAAGTAAGGTGAATTCATACACAGAGCTGATAGGAGTGGAGATGGATTTGTAAGTAAGGTGAATTCATACACAGAGCTGAGAGGAATGGAGATGGATTTGTAAGTAAGGTGAATTCATACACTGAGCTGAGAGGAGTGGAGATGGATTTGTAAGTAAGGTGAATTCATACACAGAGCTGATAGGAGTGGAGATGGATTTGTAAGTAAGGTGAATTCATACACTGAGCTGAGAGGAGTGGAGATGGATTTGTAAGTAAGGTGAATTCATACACAGAGCTGATAGGAGTGGAGATGGATTTGTAAGTAAGGTGAATTCATACACTGAGCTGAGAGGAGTGGAGATGGATTTGTAAGTAAGGTGAATTCATACACAGAGCTGATAGGAGTGGAGATGGATTTGTAAGTAAGGTGAATTCATACACTGAGCTGAGAGGAGTGGAGATGGATTTGTAAGTAAGGTGAATTCATGCAATGTGAGATTTACTTTTTTTATTTTCACCCTCGACCTAAGAGAGAGGTGTTGTAAGTTTAACGTCTTTGTGTCTGTCTGTGGCATCCGTAGCTCCCAAACGGATGAACCGATTTAGATTTAGTTTTTTTGTATGAAAGGTGACTTGATCGACAGTGTTCTTAGTTAAGATTGAAGAAAATCTGTTCAGACGTTTGAAGATCATCAGCTATTTTTTATGTTAGTATTTACTTATGAAATAGCTTATTATTATAAAATACGGATTTACAACCGATTTGTGTCTTTTAAGGATCACATGTCACTAGGGGCGCCGTAATGGACATAAAAAAACACGTTTTGTGCTAATTATTTACACACTAATCTTTCAAAACAAAATTGGGGGGAAATAACGTTATACCTGCAGGGTATAACGTTATTTCCCCCCAAATTGTTTTAGGATGTTTTCTTTCACCGTTTTTATCAAGTGTTAATGTGCATATCATTTTTTCAATTGTAAAAATCCATCGACTCACCGCCCACTAGGCCAAGACGGCTCTAGATAGCGTGAAAGTATTTGCGGTTGAAAAATCTAATACAATTAATCTAACTCGTTTCTCTTTCAGGCTCGAATAAAAGCTTGCGCAACACGATTATTTAAAAAAAACATGATTTAGGAACGGTACAAGTAATGTACCTACCTTATCTTTTACCGGTTTTTCTGTTGTTTCTTACAATTTTTGTTGAATTTAAACGAATTCCAACGAGTTTCATGTTAGGTTATTACGACTATACCAAGTAATTTACTATTCTCTTGCTGACGTTTCGTTGAGTCGTGTTTCAATACTTCGATACTCAGAAAGGACCACTTAACGGTTAACGAAACGTCAGAGAATAGAAAAGGTAGTAGGTTTGTACTTTTTAAACTTTATAAGTTTAAAGGTATTTTTGCGTTTTCCATTTTTATTATTTTCTAGACGTTTCGACTGTATTGCAACAGCCGTCATCCCGTGAACACGGCTAAACGCGAAAAAGACCCGTTAAATTTATTATTAGGTAGTAGGTTTGTTTATCAGATCCTAAAAAATGCCTACTATTCGTATTTTATTAGGTTTCTCTCTTGAGGTCAACTAAAGTTGAGCTGAACAAACTCAAACCAAACCTTATGTCACATATTAACAATGTGAACCAACAAAGTCAGTATACTTTGTTGGTAGACTTTAAACAAAAATAGAATTCAAGTTGAAAAGTAACCTATTAAAGCCCACTCTTCATTACACAAAAGTTAACTGGAATTAAATGCATTAATTGTTTTTCTACCTAAAATACTTTATTGTAAACCTTATGAAATAATCAATATAAACAATTACATATAAAAATTAAAGGTACGGTCTAATCACATAAAAGCGATCTCTCCCAAACAACTTTTGGGTGGAGAGGATCTTATGTGATTTTTAGAGTGGCCGTGAGTGTACAATAACAGAAAGATGAATGCAAGAGGGTACTAGGGTATCTTCTATTAGACGTGGACTATTGATTAGGGACATTAATTAATGTCATACATAAAACAAACTACTACAGCAGAATCCTACTACTATTATAAACGCGAAAGTTTGTGAGGATGGATTGATGTTTATTTCTCTTTAACTCAAAAACTCCGGAACGGCGTTTGATGAAACTTAGGCTACATATTATCCGGGTACAACTAAAGGGACAAACAAGTATTCCTGTTCGTAAGCGGATACCGTACCTATCAATAATTTGGTTACTTTTATAAATAGGAATAGGCCTACTGATGGCATATTCATTAAGAAAATCTCATCCCCAGGTCCCCAGGTTGTATCGTATTCACGGCAAGGTAACAATCCGTTACGAGTAGCTCGGTAAACTATGCCGTGTCTACACTACACGTAAATACAGGCATTGTAGCCGTAAAGGTTCTTGCACACGACTATAGATGCGGGTTTCAGGGTTTCGGCCGCGCCCTGCCGCGGTTGCCTTAAAGGAAGGCTTCAATCATGACGTTCCTAGATGTGCATTTGTTTAATGGCTGGATCTAGTGCTTCTAGTGATCGTGAAATCTGTATGTATATACCTACCTAATATATCATTTTAACATACACAAAAGTGATTACGATGTATAGATCACAAGCTATGGGTAACTGTGCCAAATTTCATTAACGTGGGTTCAGCTGTTACGAAGATTTATTCGTATCCATTTCGCCGTGGGAACTGTAACATTTATTAAAGTCAGTTATATGAGTTATAAATTATATAAAACAGACAAAAACCGTGGTTACAGAATGATTTGGTGTAAATTAAATTCATCATTTATGAAGGACACGGCGGTATGAAGGTGGCCGTAGCGGCAAGGCCGTCGCTTTGGCGTTTTGAGGACGCCTATGTCTAGCCTTGGCCTAAGTGGACCTCTTCCGCTTGGTAATGATGCTGCTGCACCCATCCCGTACCCGTTCGGTGTGCCAGACTCATAATGTGTGTGTCAATAGTCTACAATTCCTGGTATATATCTACTTAGGGTACACGTGAATACCTGCGCGTGTTCGTACAGCCATTAGAATGGCAAATGACCGGATCCTATTACATAGGTACACTATAAAATTCAGTAAAGCATATTACTTTCTAAAGTAAACTGAGATCATAGTAAAAAATATTGTACGTATAGATACGCAACTCATGGGAATTAATGATAACATTAATTTGTTAAATTAACACCTAACGTGACCTGTAACATGACTTTATAAATGATTTAATTTCAACGCTTCCCGAGCTCGGACCATTCTTGACCTCGCTCATGCTAGCGTTCAGGGCATAAATCGCGTGACATGGTGTCGTGTTCAGTAACACTAAGTAAGGGCCATTTAGAATGGGAGTTCTGAATAAATTAAGAATAACTTAATGTAGAAAGCCTCAATGGAAGTTTTTGATCTGGGTTTTTTTTATGACCAAGGTGGCAAAACAACGCTCCACCTGTTGGTAGCCTATGGACGCTTGCAAGTCCATAGGAATCACACGCGCATTAAACATTTTAGAACACCCTTTTTTTAAGAATCACATACTGAATTAACCTTAACTGGGCCCAAGTGGGCCCGGTTATGCTGGACAATGCTGGACATTTTTTCACACAGCATCATCTAGCTCCAAAGTAAGCAAAACTTTTGTTATGGGAACTACATGACTAGAAAATAATAATAATATATAATAGAAGAGAAAATACTTTATTGCACACCAAAAAACACATCAGCTTAATTACTAAAAAACTTAATATTATTACTTATTTATTTAGCCGTTTTTGAAAAGGATAATGGTTAGACGAGTCTTATTTTCTATTTTTGCAGCATTGCTCGCTCTGTTACAAGTACAGACAAGGACATAGGTAAATTATAAGGGTAGGTAACTTACAATATAAAAGTCATCGTGTTAAAGGTGTTTCAAACAATTGAAAACCATCTTTTTGAAATAGTTCAGTTTTTTTAGGAAAACTTATTCAATTTCATAGTCACTTTCGTGAGTTTATGCCTACATTTTTCGTCTCAAGTTCTGATCACATGTCCGATATTCTGTTCTACTATCTCGGACTAAAAATATTGGACATATAGTTCTTATATTTTATGACGACCTCTGTGGCGCAGTGGGTGAAGGTCCGCCTGAGAAGCAGAAGGTTGCGGGTTCCATTCCCGCCGCGGGACAAATGTTTGTATGATCTGTAAATATTTGTCTCGGGTCTGGGTGTTTATGAATAGAATGAATGTATTTACAAAAAAAAAAGTATATAAGTATTATATCAGTCATGTAGTTCCCATAACACAAGCTCTGCTTACTTTGGGGCTAGATGATGTTGTGTGAAAAATGTCCAGCATTATTTATTTATTTATAGTCTTCTCTACGGAATCCAGCGCAGCCTAGAGCGTAGCAAGTTAAATATCATTGGAATAAGATTATCTCTCGCTTTTGTTTTTATTAATGTCTGATTTATACATAGTTCGCTATTTACTAGCTTTTATTTAACTAGCAATGTTTTTATGTTAGTTTGTTTGTTTAGGTCAAGTCTTGCAAGCTGAATTAGAACCACTTCCTCTTATCCTACGGAGTTGAGTTTTTACATACACTACTTTCTATAATTTTTTTTGTAAATACATTCATCCTATTCATAAACACCCAGACCCGAGACAAATATTTACAGATCATACAAACATTTGTCCCGCAACGGGAATCGAACCCGCAACCTTCTGCGTCTCAGGCGGACCTTCGCCTACTGCGCCACCAGAGGTCGTCAAAATAAATATCTAGGTCTAATAAAATGTAGGTATTTATAAAAAAACAAACGTGTTTATGACTTATCCTCCATGATGGAAACCCTTAGATCCCTACTCTATACGTAGATCCGTCAAGATACTAAATAGTTGATACACAAAGGCACGTCCAAACATTATATTTAGCACAAGCACAGCGTTATAGCTCGCAAGCGATGGACGCCGCTAAGCAAGCGATGGACGCCGCTATGCAAGCGATGGACGCCGCTATGCAAGCGATGCAAGGAATTTCTAGAATTTATCGCAGAGTGATGAACTGAGTAAATGCAGAGATTAAAGTATGTAGCTACTGTCTGCCTAAGTAGTAGACTGCGGGACAAATGTTTGCATGAGCTGCAGATATTTGTTGGGTGTCGTGGTACCATGGTACTCGTAGTATCCATGACACAGGGAATCCTAGTGTGGGGTAATTTATACCCCTCGACGACCTCAGCGGGGGGCGATTAGTCGGTAAAACAAGAGGTGCAATTTCACTATCATCACCACTGTCTTTCTTGTACAATACAATCTGGGTCTCTTTATGGTAAGAGTGAGTTTACTAAAAACGGGATATTTACCTTAATTTGTGAGTTTTTATGTGACAGTGGAACCGGTGGTACTGGTATTTTACGCAATAAAAGACTGAAAAAGCTAATCTATGTTACGAACTATATACCCATACCATAGGATTTTCATCCAAATTGGTCTAGCCGTTACAAAGATTATTTGCAAGCTGTTGTATATCTATGGTCTATGGTTGCTGTCCAATCTATGGAACGGCTCTAGCTCTCTTCCTCTATGGTTTTGGGATAGCGAGGTGTGTTTTGTGCTCTGGGGTTATATGTTATAAAATCGAAATAAACACAGTTTATCTGAAGTTTGTGTGTATTAATTAATTATCATAACAATTAAAGAAACTGGAAATATAACAGAAGCAAACTTCCAAAATACTATAATAGTAGTAGAGAAAACAAAGGATTATTTTGCAACAATATATTGCTTTTCAAGTAGGCAGTCAATATTGTGACCGTGTGTGTGGGTCAGCTCCCGTAAACCGCAAATTGTTTTCAACCTGACAGATTTCTGGACGGGTCTCAAAGGCTTATATGTTCATACGTACAAAGGGTTGTCACTTGAAAAGGCCGAAATTATAGTATGTGTACCACCGTTCCATTATTTCATTCTTTATCCTAAGGTCATTCATTCGTTCATTCTAAAGGTGAGACTTTGAGTGATAAGAAAAAAAAATCTTCAATGTTGTTAATTTTTTTGTTTACAAAATGTTTAGTTCCCTTAGAAACTAAACAAAAACAATATATGAAATGTCCCATAAAATGTATTTTTTTTTGTTGACTCACCACACCTCTGACTAAATAAAAAAAATAATTTTGGTTTCCAACCTCTTTGAACAAAACTGTTATCAATTTCTGTCAGTTTAAGATAATAACGTTAACCAAAGATATGGTTTATGTTATTATAAGCGACACCGGCTTTTTGGCTGTTTTTATCAACTACTTAGTAAATTAATTGGGAAAAATATTCATTATGTACATATCCGTAATAGGGAAATAATTTATGATTTTTGTGATCCATCAGGTTAGACAGGATTCTGTTACGCACTGTATTTCTAGTTTGCAAGCACCTAAATCACATTTACGGGTTGTTTCAGCATTTCCCACCTGCACTGCTGACTTGTTTTCTATAATTTAATTCCACACAAACCGTCCGGCCATTTGTTACTCTATAATATTCCTTAACAGTAAAATAATAGTATTCAGTTATAGTTTCGGAGTAAGTGTTTATTTTCTTACGTCAAACTTGGGTAGGAAAAGTAGAATTCGGATGAATGATTAATTTTCACTTTATTCAATCTCTATGAAACATGATATATGTAGATATGTTGACTTTTAGTTAACTAGGTTAACCGGTTGTGTGTGTAACTAGGTATTACAAATATTTGCTCCTATTCTGGGTGTTGTGATACCATGACACTTGTAGTTTCGATTTGTTCCGTGTTCGCCCCGCAGAGTTTTGCCCCACATGTCAAATTCCACGTTCGCCCCACATTTTGTTCCACGTTTGCCCCATTTTGTATTCCTGTTTTGCCTCACATTTGTAATACACTTAGGTACAGTCAGAATATAAAATGCTTGAAGCATTGAAACATTTTTATGGTAAACTACGCAAATAATACTTTGTTATGGTATTTTTTAAACTTGCTTTACAACTCAGCAGGTAAAAAATGCAATGGGTAAATGGGATTTCTTTGAGTTTATTTACAGAACAAATAATCCAGCCAAAGGCTGTAACCCTAAGTTAAATAGAACATTTACAGGAAAACTAAACATTAACTAAACATTTTTAAAAACTTCAAAAGTATGCTGAACTCTCTCTGAGCCGATTCCGAGGGCAAGGAAAACCAAGACAGCCTAATGTTATTCAGATGGATAAAGTTATTAACGACTCAATAACATCAATGTTAAATGGCTCTAATTCATTGGGTCATTGCTTAGAAAAAATATGCCTCTTTGTTTTTTAAACCAGCTACTTACTCATAAAAATCTATATGATCGTATATATATTTGTATTAGTTTTGCTAGTTTTTTTCTCGTTCAATTTAGTTATTTATCAAATGTATCTTGTAAGTTGCCTTACTGTAATATAAATATTTAATTTACATTATTGATTTACATATTCAAAGATTTTTTTTTTGTAATAGTTTAGATTTTTAGAACGTTTATTTAGGTACTAATAATAAACTTGTCCGTGATTTTGATTGTGGTTATGAGACTGTTTGATTTAATCATACTACTATATAATAATTATCATTGATATGAAGATATTTTATGAAAAACTATATTTATATTTTAGGTTTACCTTGGCGCAACATAACCGTTGATTATTTAAAATTTTATCTAATTAATAACGGGTTGGGTGTTTATTCATTTATTATAATAATAATCTAACACATATAGAAACTTTATGAGTGTTTTACCGCAGAAAAAGGTATAGGAAATTAATTATGTTCTCAACACATGAAGACAAGGCAGTAACATTGATTTTCAACGTAGGCCTGTACAGATCCCGTCAACCTCTGTTAACCTCACCGCACCTAAAGTAAGAGAGTAAATCGCTGTCGTCTTTATATTACTACCCATATAAAATACCTACTACCCATATAAATGTTATATATATGTCTTAACCAATTTCACTGTAGAACTCTTATCTGAATATTATTCGTAGAGTCGAGACGATAATTCGAATCTGGGATGTACCCGATGTGTTACTTGACTTATTACAGTCAAACAGTCTTTCCGCTTGAGGTAGGAATATCATTTTTAGCTCCTAGGCTACTCAACTATGACGGTGCACTAAAGCCAAAATATTTTACGAGCGCCCACCCGAGTATTAAGTTGAACAATTAATTCTCCTTTATTTTGTGGATAGTTGATGACCATCCTGTAATTTATCGGGTTTCATCTTTGTTTAAGTGCCATAATAAAGATTTTGTTACATAATTTGGATGCGAATGATATAATAATATTGAAATTTGCGTCGGTTTTTAACTCATTACTGTAACGAATTTAAAAACAACATAAAACTAGGCATGAATGAGTGAATGAATGAAAATACTTTATTTTACACCTTATGTTCTAAACAAAATAAAAAATAACGCATTCAAATATAAAGGTATACATATAAAAAAGTGCGACTCGGTGTCTCGCGCACCAATGGTTCCGTATAAGCTTTTAAAGCACCAAACTGTAGGCTAACGTATATTAATTTCAACTTGATACAACGCGTTCCTAAAAATAAAGAGTTTTGACAGACAGACAGACGGACAACGAAGTGATCCTATATGGTTCCATTTTTCTTTATGAGGTACGGAACACAAAAATAAACTAAATTTACATTTCGCGGTCTTATCGCTGAACCGGTCTCTGTCTGGCAGTACGTAGGTTATATTATCTCAGGTTTCAGTCTAAACAATAAAATTAAATGCGGAAATGGTGATATCTGTAGATAACACGATTGAAATAAATACGATTTAAATTATTTGTTGCTTCGGCAACTTCCGTGTTTCTGAATTAGTACGATTATGCAACCAATGTTGTGACGGCTCGTCGGTCACCTACGAGCTTCTATAAGGCGTTAGCACGTGCGGATCAAGTATTTGGAAGCATATAGAGCTGTTAACACCCTCAGTTGTCATATTTTTTATTTTTTTTATTTTGTTATTCCATTTTTCAAGTAAACAATTGACGACCTTTGTGGCGCAGTGGGTGAAGGCCCGCCTGAGACGCAGAAGGTTTGCGGGTTCAATCCCCGCCGCAGGATAAATGTTTGTATGATCTGCAAATATTTGTCTCGGGTGTTTTTGGGTGCTTTCTATATAAAATATGTATATATTTACAAAAAAAGTATTACTCATTCATTTATCAGTATGAACTTCTCATAATACACGCTCTGCTTAGTTTGGAGCTAGATGATGTTGTGTGAAAAATGCCCAGCATTATATATTTTATTTTTATTTTTGATTAAATTACGATAATTGCATGCTTCATTAAGTACTATTTAACTATTTTATACTTTTAGTTTTTTGGTGGCATTAAACTGTTTTTTTTTTTTTTACATATTTGTTGTAACAGCTCTAGATAATGATCACTATAGAGCGTTCGTATTTCCGAGGATGGACGAAATTTGCCTCAGCATCTACTTTATATCGTAGTACAGTACCTTCTTTTGAGTGATACTAATGAATTTTATACGGAGCGACTCCAGTCAAAAATATTGTTTAGAATTTCATAGGAAATTATAAATAGAATAATTTTGTTTAACAAATGAATTTCCCGTCATACTTGCTAAAAGATTCTCCTTTTATATAAAGGTGGATTTAATATCTCGTTATCTCGTTGGAGGTGGATTTGATAGCGTTTGAACTTTTAAATATTTTGATCAAATAAATAAATAATGCTCGACATTTTCACACAGCATCATCTAGCCCCAAACCAAGCAGAGTTTGTATTGTGGCAACTACGTGACTGCTATAGTACTTATATACGTTTTTTATGCAAATACATATTATATATAGAAAACACACAGACGGGGATTATAAAAGATTATCCGTTATGCTTTGGTAACACAAGAAACTTCATGTACTTATGTATACGTAGATTAAGTTACTGAAATAAACATTTGTATTTGTATATTTGTATTGTATTTGTACTTAGTTACCTACAGAAGAAAAGAAGATTTAGATACCTTCTTGTAATATTCTGTGACTAGACACGGATTTTCATAATATTCCTCGAAAGGGTGGGTATACAGTTACGGGGTATTGTAGCCGTCTGGTTGTTAGCCGCAGCTGTTTGAAGGGTGGAAAGAACAGAAGTTTGCTTTCTAATTAGTAATAATGAACCTGCTATTTGCTTCTTGAAATTTCGATCACAACGCAAACCTTGATTGGATGGTAGATAAATATTCTACACCGCCTATACTTACTGTCAAAAATACGCTCGTCTCTAATCTTATGTGAAAATACTAAAATGTTATATAAACTAACATTTGACCTAAAAAAATATGTTTTATTCCTGGATTCCTGTTGAAGTAAGAAAAACCACAGCTTTATTGAATCGTACAGGTGGGAAATCCGTAAAAGAACTTAAGTCACCAACGTGACATAAATCTTACAATTAGCAAGCTAAACTAGCCAGAATATATCTTTTCTGTCAGACATTACGAATTTTCGACATTCGACATAAACTAAGAACATTTAGAAAATCAGTCATTTTGCGAAAATATGATTTTTAGATTTGTTCCATATAAAATCAGTACAGTATGAGAATCGGTCCTAACATACCGCAAAGGAGCTATGTAGCTTGCAGAAACGACAAGCGCCGGGCAAGAAAGTTTCTCGATGGCAACCACGAACCGGATGACGTAGTGAAGAAAGGCCTTCCCACCCGATGTACCGACGGGAAACCACGGGGCACGTCGCGTCTCCGTAAAAAATACCGTCCAGACTTGCTTCAGTGTCACGTGTGTCTGCCACAGTCACGGAGTAATGTACAGTCAGCTACAAAAGTAGATTAACAATTTGCGTTTTAATATGCTCGTTTTCTAGGGGTACGACAAGAACGATGGTACTTTCGATTACAAAAGGCTACGTATAAAATGGAGCTTCAAATATAGCTTAATAGATATATTTGAAGTTAAAGTTTACGGATACCAGAAATATGACATTTATTGACATTAAACTGTTGGTCTACTTCTGTTGTTGACTGTGTACCTATGTTGAAATGTCACAAAATTTGACTCAGTTTAGTTTGCCGCGTGGAGCGGAGTTGTTTTTACAAGACTCGATGGGGCATTAAAGCTTTAAACTGTTCACTATAATCTAGCAATGAGTGCGATCCTTATTCTACTAGTATATTATAGATAACAAATAATTGCCTCAAATAACGGCTCGACCGATTTGGCCACTAGAAAGCTAGAAAGCTGTAATTTGGCATGGGTATATTAATCACGCCGACAAAGAGATTAAATAAAAAACGTGAAAAAAAAAGTCGGTAACTCCCCTACACGTAAATTGGAGATATAAATTTTTTAACCTTTCTCGTGGTCTGGGCTATCGTATTGTCTGGATAGGTTTAAAAATATTGAGGGTATGTGAAAACTATTTTTCGATTTAGGGATGTGCTTGCGAAATATTAAGCTTTAAATTATTATAAATTTTTGTTAGAGTCAGGTGTCCCCCCACTAGCTAAACGGTAATAGTCGATATGTGAGTAATAGTCGATCAACTTATAAAATGTACTTGGAGGAAGTAATAAGGAACATTTCGAATAAATTCTACTGAAAATTAATCAGATGAAGTTGATAGTTGTAAAAAACAGGTAGTAAATATAAGATTATGGGCAACTATGGAACCCTACACTGCACGTGGCCTGACACGCTCTTTGTCTGTTTTATTATTCGTTGTGTTCGTAATTGTCAGGACAATGAAAGAACATTTTTAGAAAATTTTAAGAGCATTCGTTCTATGATGATCTGAGGAATGACGTACTATGCCTCCGCCGGGCATAGTAGTAAATATGTTAATACAATAACTAGTGATTGTATTTTCAATTATGGCACTAAATTTGTATAATTCTAATTTTCGTAATTAATTTTCAAAAAATTACGAAAATCGAAGTAACGGAATATTATGGCATGTTCCTTCTCATTGATAGAATCATAGATAGATTACACTTTACTAAACATAACAATAATGTTTAGTGTAAAAAAAACGTGAAAACAAAAAAAAAAAAACTTTGTAACACAACTTATGTTGTATTACAAAGTCAAACAGACAAACATAGTCATCGATTATTAGATAAATAAGATATGAGTCAATATAATAATAAAATAATTCTGGTCATTTTTCACACAGCATCATCTAGCCCCAAAGTAAGCAGAGCTTGTATTATGAGAACTACATGACTTAAATACTTTTTTTTGTAATACACAAATTATTCATAGAAAACTCCTAGACAAATATTTGCAGATCGTATGATTCGCGGGAGAAATATTTGTATAAACATTTCTCCAGCGGCGGAACCTTCGGCGTCTCAGGCGGGCCATCACCCACTGCGCCACAGAGGTCGTATAAAATACACATCATAACCAAAACCAACCAAAAGTTAGTACCGACAAACTTGCAATTAACTCGTCGGTATGTACAACTTACGTACTACGTACAGTCTGTGGTATGTCACGGTACTCGCTGCGTTGTTATAGTTTCCGCGTGACATACCGTCCACACTTGTTACTTTGTCACCGGAAACTGTTTTCTCCAGTCAAGTTACTAAAGATGAATAAAGGATAATCAAAAAAAAAATCAAGTAAAGTATGTTGCTTGATTGTTGTTTTTAGTAAATAACGTTGCTTGTAAATATAAGTTGGCATTTCTATAATTATGATTCTTGTGATTCAAATTAATAAAAACTCTAGGACTTCATGTCAAACAAAGTAATTGTTTACTTTGTTTGGCATGACGTCTTTTTATCTTTGTAAAGGTTTTGTTTTGGGTTAGGTTGATGCCGGTGAAATATCAAGTCTTTCATCTTTGTTCTCAGGAGAGGGTACAAATTATTTGGAGCTCAAATCTAAATATCAGCTTCAAGTTTCCTTGTTTCCTTAAGTATTATAATAATTTACCTGTTTCATTGCATACGATACGGCAGGTTCAAGAAACTTCGTCATTATATTCTCGGCAGAGGTCAATCAGTGAGTGTTGCCAGTGATAACAAATGACATTGAAATTCGGTCGCTTATTATTGACCTAATTTAAAAAAAAATACATCTTAAAATGTTCTTTGTGATTTCCAATCATCCTTGATTTTGACGTGCCAGCGACCGTTTAGTAAAAACCCATGGCAATACCGGTAAATAAACATATATCATCTATCCTTATCATAATTTTAAGTTTAGACTGTTTCTCTATCAGTTACTAAACGTCGTAGTTTTTACCGAAAAACCGGATATTTACCATGGTTCGTGAGTTTGAACGTTTCCCGATATTTCGGCACAGTTGCATGTACCATGATCACGAGAGAAGCAGAAATCTTTGCGGGTGGATGTAAGAAAAAATATGTACCTATATCAAAGTTATATCAGGGATGTTAGTCTGCAAGAGTGCTGAGAGAAATGGACCACACCACAACCACACTAGGCACAGCTGCCTAGTGCCTAGCTTTGAAAGTACTATGGCGCTGGACCGTGGATCGTGTGAATGCGTTTTCAAGTGGTGTCGTCACGTCCGTTTGAACGCAAACACGGACTTAACCGGGAGGGGCATTTCCCCAACACTAAGCTTTTCGCAACTGGTGGTCTCGACAACGCCAAGCCAGTTGCAGTGAGACCATCACAACTAACTTATCAACGTCTCTTTGACAGCGTGGTATGGATAAACTATTGTTCGTCTGATGAAACTGTATAGCATGTGTTGTATAATCTCAAAAAAAATGACACATTGGACAGATGTCCTATACATCTGTCCAATCTGTCCAACCTGAGTAAACGCTCCAAAGCAATGCATCTTCTTGCCCGTATTTACTCCGGCGTCGAAGTTACAAACTCTCTGTTATTGGTTCAGTGTTTGCTTTACAAACTAATTTTATAATTGCTGAAACTTTTGGTGGTTTCATTCCCGATCGCGGCAGGTGACTTTAGAACTGGGACGTTTGAGAGTTTTCTTTGAACTAGCATTGTGTCCGTAGTAAAACAGATTTTTCCTACAGAAGTTGCATTATAGGTATGTGTATGTGTTAAGAGTCGTTTACCTACTTACATATTCTGGGACACCTGTAATTATAGGACTGTTAAACTGTTAGAAATAATTGAGGCGTATTGATCATTTATTCAGCCTTTGTGTCATGCTGTCGATGTCTAATTTAACATCAGACATCCAAGTAATATGAAGCCAAATTATTTAATTCAGAAATGGTTAACATTCCAATACCTATATAATTGACATTTGTCTGTCCCGTCATACGTCTACAAAGTGACGCACGTGGACATGTCACGAAAACTGACATTTATGTGCCTAAAATCGAAATTTAATCGGTCCATAAATTGTTTGTCGGAATAGATAGCAGTTTTGTATAATTAAGGATAGGATTTATCGCCACAGGTCACTAGTAGGCGCTTCTATAAATTTCGGTAGGTACCTAGTTGTTTGTGACGTTTTTTTTCTTCAAAACAAGCTGTTTTGAAAAAAAAACCTATCCTATTGATTTATTCCGTGTTTTTACAAAACTGTTCTTCTTAGATTGATTTAATTGCCACAAGTCAGGGGGGCAAAACGATGTAGTACATACAAAAAAAACTATATATTATGACAATAATAAGTTTTGCCATATAGTTATACTTCAAATAGAAAAAAACTTTTTTTGAACAATTTTAACGCCACTGTTAATACGGGGCGCTGATTTACGTGATGAGACATCGGGGTTTTTCAAATTTTGACAAAATAAAATTGATGCGAAGGGTAAAGTAGTTGTTTGTTCTGATACCATTTTTCTTAAAAATACTTCATTCGATTGTAATGTGGTTTCCTGCAATCGATTTGTTTATTCAAGGATATATCCTAGCTTTGTTTTATCGCCACAAGTCACTAATCGGGGTTTTGAAGTTAAGTAAAAAAATAACTCCAAACTTCATTCAAACTCCACGCTCAGACTTTTCACTGTCGCAATCTCATGTTTGATACATGTAATATACCTAGGATATTAATTGATGGTAGTAAATAGGTAGGATAAAAACCTGTTAAAAATCGTCTTAAACTTATTATCTTAATATGCTAATCTCAAGATTGCGCTGCGCACCGAGTCTCATAAACCTTCAAGGAAAAAATGCCTCGAGAATTTTCCATTTTCTCAAAAGCAAATTTTCGTCTTGTTGCGCCTTAAAGTTCGCGAGGCAACGTTACGGTTATAGTCTTACAAATCCTGAAATCCGTTTCCGGATTTAACGGAGGCAGTGCCTGCCGGAATTTATGTAAACTTCTCGTTGGGATATTTGATGGGATTCGTTGGAGCATCAAAATTCCATGCGATTCCTCCCTTTTAGGAAATTATAATTTGTTCTGTTCAGTAAACCTTGCATTTACTGTATAAATACATTTATTTATTTACAATAATATACAAGTGATATACCAAAATACAGATTAAACAGCTGTATATTATAGGTAGTTGTGTTAGTTGAAAAATAAAGTATTTTTTAATTTATTCACCTGTAAATGTGTCATAAAACTTAATCTCTATTAGTACTAAGTACATACATTGCGTAATTTGAAATAGGTTGGATAAGCTAATAGCTGCATTATTAGTATTAATATTTTAGTGCATTAGTAATAGTATATTATTGCAGACTTTAGTGATGGGAGACAAGCAATTGTCATTTCCGTCGAAGCCTACATAGATTTTTTGTAAAAAAAAATTGTTTCACCGGAATTACTGGTAAATTTACCAGTAGCGCATTGTAAGCGAGTCTAGTTTTGGCTGGAAATTCGATGTTGGGTATTTATAAAACTTATAAAATAGGTACCTTAGAATACCTAAAAACTACTGTTCTTTCATACAAACTTTGTCCTGACAGTTACGAACACAGCAAAAACAGCCAAATCGGTCAAGCCGTTCTCAAGTGATGATTATATTATGTCATACATGCGGCAATTGATTTTTATTTATATAACTATACATACCTGTTGTATAAAGATCCGTCACAAAGCCGAAAGCCACCATTGGTTTTCTTTTTCTACAAGACTAAACCTGGAAATACGCTAATTCTGGAGATATAGAAGGTTAAAGTGTAGATTTTTTTGAGTTCTTTACGGAAATTAATTCCGAGTATTATTAAACTTAAGTCCAAACAAATATTATACTACTAGCTGTAACCGTGACTTCGTTCGCGATTGCCATCCCTGCCGACTAATTATTCGCATTTGACCACAGTTTGTCTCATATTAAGCAACGCTGTAGACTGCGGTGAAGCACTCTTATCAACAAAGAAGCTTTTTACTTTGGATTTGAAAACTCCCAGTTTGTAATTCTCAGAAGATAGTTACCCAGGATTAAAAAAAGAATAATTAAAGTCGGTTTAAGTTCGCCTCCAATTGGCGAAGATATCGCGTAACAAACACTCACGATAAAAAAAATCATATAGTAGAATTGATAGCCGCCTCCTTTTTTTGAAGTCGGTTAAAAACTACAAAAATTATAAAATTAATATTTTGTAATTTTTACTTGAAAAAAACGTTCAGGTTTTGCGTTCGGTTGGCGTTATGTACTTTAACAATAGGACTACCTACTCAGCGTGCACTACAAAGAGCACTACAAATCTTACGCCAGCTTAAGATGGGGCATGTATTCGAAGGTGTATAATGATCTATTGAAATATTTAAGGAACAATATTTCTAACAAAAAAGAATAAATGAAATCGGACTCATAGCCGTGTTGGCCTAGTGGGCGATACCCCAACTTCGGGTGATATTCTAACTTCTGATCCGGAGGTCGTGGGTTCGAACCCGGTCATGCACCAATGTTTTTTTCCAAGTAATGTGCACATTAACACGTGCTCAAAACGGTGAAGGAAAACATAGTGAGGAAATCGGCATGCCCTAGAACCAAAAATTCTGGGGCATGCCGAAATAAGCGGCGATGGGCTTGCAACCTGTCACGTGGAATGCTAACTTGCAAACGCGGGTATTTACCAAATGTAATGTTTAGACGTGCCTCTGACTATCAACCGTTAATTCGTGTAGAATTAACACCTCCTACTTGGTATCCTCAAAGATCTACTCCCTGAGTATGTATTTGAGGATGTCCACCATTGGGAAGACAGTCGTGAGCGTGTTTGTTTTTTGTTTGGACTATGCATTAACGACAATCTTTTAAGTAACTCCTTTCTAACAAAAAAAGAATGAATGAAATAGGACTTCGCGTTAATGAATTACAACCAAGTACACATTTTGACTTTCATCCCCTCTCCCAAGGGAACCGTGCTGAATTTCGGGATAAAAAGCATTCTATGTCCTGCTGCATAGTATGAACTCAAATCATGCCAAGTTTCATTTGAATTTATTCAGTAGTTTCGGCGTGATGCGCGTTCCAGATACAGATAAACAGACAAAAATAAAAAATAAAAACATTTTTGGATTTAGTATCGAACATACCCTCCAAAAATAAAAATATCTTCAATGTACAGAATTTGACCTCTTACATTCTTAGATAGATAGATATCATAAAAAGTTACGAATTTTTAGTAGCAGAACGGCAATAAAAAAAAACGCACACAAACGTGCATTGTAAACAGCGTGCATTACATACAATGCGCGATATAAAAAACAGTTTTTTTATGCCTAAAATTAAAAGTATTTTTCCAGCGATTATTTTCCCGTAATGTTACTCGTTTAGATGAACAGTATAATTACGTAGATTTCGGTTTGGTGATGGGTCTTTTTACACCCTGTATCTAGATTATTATTTGCAAATTATTTATATTCTCTAGTGACATGTGCCAATAAAAAACTATTTTAAAAGACACATTACAATTGTAAAAGCGGTTTAGAAGATAATTGGCGTGAGTTTAATATAACAGACAGCCAAAAAACTTCTTACCCGAAAAGTAGGTATATGATACGGGCTCATTGGTTCCTTGAGTTCCTTTAAAATAACCAACAATATATATTTTTTATATATATTGTTGGTTATTAAATTTTGCGTGTAACGAAATATTATTTGAATTATATTTGCAATCTAAAACTGGCTTGAGCAAAATATGAAATTGTAAAGATGCATACCCATTAGGCAGTAATAGCGCACCGGTTTTGCGAATTCGCCGCCGTCTCATTAATTCCTGCAATGTTGCTGTAATTCCTGCAATGTTGCGAAAATAATTGCACGAACTACCACTGGCATTGCACGGTATCCGTGCAGCTTACAGTATTATGTGAATACATCCTAATTTATTAATAATGTGCTGTTCTAAATATGTTTTAACTGTTTCCTTCGTTTGAATATTATTTTGTGTTGAATTCAAGCTTCATTGTTTTTGTAGAGTTAAACACGGGGACAGTGGAGAATTGAAATTAGTTTTTATTTTTGATGCGCAGGCATACATTGATCTGTAAGTCTTCAAGAATGGTTCATAAAATTAGATTTTAATGTCACCGTTGCAATCGATGATAAAAATATACGAGATATTTTAAAAAATATATGTAAAAGTCAACTTGGCTAGGGGAGCTTCAAACGACATTCGTGTACCTACCTTAAAAAGAGTTAGTATTTGTAGCATTTTTAAACCCCCGACTTGTTTTGCCATCATCGATATAGCGCCCTCTAGTGACTTGTAATAAAACCTCTAAGCACCATCTTTGAACACGTACAAATCGATTGCAAACCGCATTACAATACGATAAAGCCCATCACACACGGTAGCCATAATGTATATTTATATACATTATGTAATGTTATGTGTGTGGACTCCCTTTTCCGCACTCAAACTCCAAATTGGTTCATTGTGCGTGGGAGTTTGGCTAGTGGGTTAGCCAGCCCAACTCCGCCCAGAAGCACAGAAGCTTCCTTGGGTCTTCGCAGGCTTCGCGGAGTGACCTTGGGTTGCCAAGGATTCGTGCGCGGTGAGTTGCTACGCCCACGCATTCCAGGATTACGTGGATCCTGTATTTATATTTATCCATGTATTTATATATCCCGGAGTGTATATCTTTGCATTATCTATTTAAGTAACTAAATTTACTTAAAGCTACAAAAAATATATAGTATTTTTTTTTTCTGTACACGATCTATAATTATATCTCTCTAGCTCAAGGTTTGCTGGAAGAAAACATTGAACAATGTCATTTAATTCTGTCTTTTGTAAGTTTTATTTGTGTGTACAAAAAAAGAATTAAGTATATCACACACACAGCAGGTAATGTAATGTATCTTTCCCTACATCTTACTGGTGTACGTCTCGACTTACGCACTTTCTAGTTACTAAGTTACTACTGTTTAAAGAGAGACGTAACGTAATATACCGAGATGTATTGAAGCGTATCGAGATATAAATGAAGATGTAAAAATATACATTATAGCTGCCGTGTGTGATAGGCTTTAGTTGTTTCGGAGATAAATTGAACAAACAAACAAACATGGTATCCTATCTTCGCTGGTAAAAACGTGTCAGTTCAGAAGCAAATCCCGGATTCATTTGATATCCTGCCATGAAACATCTCCATTGTTGTAGAATGTTTACGGACGGACATCAGTATTTGTTTTAACATATCGGCTCCATCTGTGGCCACAAACATTATTACGCGGGACAAACGAACGACTCACCATATCCAAATGGGAAACCGAAAAACTCAGACTACCATGCAAAACCATCACATCTTCCTACACATATTTTTCCACAATACACAAAGGTTATCTGGAAGAGAATGCTTTTTAGCATTAAGTTCGCCTATGTTCTCATATTTTGTGCAATATAGAATTTTCTATCTATATAATAATATGTATCTACCTAAACAATAAGACAACTCCTGAAAACTTTAACGGGACTTTTGATTCTTAATCTCGCACCGAAATATACGAAAAATCATGACAGTATCAATATTAGTTTTATTATTTTATCCTTCTATTATTATATAAATAAAAATCAATTGCCGCTTGTATGAAAGATCATCACTTGAGAACGACTCGACGGATTTGACTGTTTTTTTTGTTGTGTATATAATATAATTCGGTTATATTTGAGTTTTTTTTAAAGTTAACGTAACCTTTTGACCCGCGACATAAGATCGTATATGCGTTTCCCATTTGAGGTTTTATGTTTGTTCTGTTACCATACTAGTAGGTATCTCCAAAACGACAGTATGAAATGAGGTTTTTTGAAATAGATTTGTATGTCCTCAAGCATCATGGTTTTTAGAAGGTTTTAATACCATTAGTCCCCAGGGGGATTTAAATACATACATTAGGTATAAGTAACAAACCTATAAATTTATATATTTGTGTTTCATACGATAAATAAAGAAATATGCTGGACACAGCATCATCTAGATTGTATTATGGGAACTACATGACTGTAGTTTACTTATATACATTTGTTTTTGTGTAAATACATCCATATTATAGATAAAAACACCCAGGCCTGAGCGAAATATTTGCAGATCATACAAACATTTGTCCCGCGCTGGGAATCGAACCCGCAACTTTCTGCGTCTCAGGCGGGCCTTCACCCACTGCGCAACAAAGTTCGTTATTTTTTTCACACTGGCAACAAACCCCAAGGAGGGAGCTAAAAACTTTTGAGCGATGCAAATTAGGTAGGCAGTTAATCTTTATTCTAAGGCTTAAATAGAATTCAATGAATCCCTTGAATCGCTCGTCTGTCTTGATCTAAACTCACTTTACTTTATAAGTGCACTAGCTACCCACGGCTTTGCCCGCGTGATACTCGGATAAAAAATTGCCGATGAAAAGTAGTTCTTACGGTTAAGACAGCGTACGTAATAAATACATTCGCTAAACCGTTTCTTCGATAACTTGCAAATTGGTCTCCATGAATAGCTATTTTATTTTCACCGAATAATATACAGCCTTCCACCCTGAAGGTCCATTTTAAAAATTCCTGAAAGAATTTTTGAAATCGGATGAGTATTTTTGGAGATTACTTTCTACATGCAAATTCACAAACCTCTTTTCAATATTAGTGTATATAAGTAATTTAAAGCGGATTTCTCGCATTGTTATCTTTTTTATTACCACCGGATTTAACTGACAGTTGGCTCGATCACAAATCTCTGGTGTGTGCTTCAGTTTGTGTGGTCTTATTGACCGTGTGTTTATGTTGATTTATATGTTTATGAAACGCCCGTAATGGTATCGAAGGAAAATATGGAAAGTATGCGGCGATGTCTATCTGTGATTTACTTGCTTCTGATATTTAGCCAAGCTGTTTTCCACCATATCGCAACGGAGAGAAGGTATGCAAATTCAAAAACTTATATTATTTTCCATAGCAGTTTATCACAGAGAGTCAGACAAGGACAAACTATCTATAACTATAGATCAAGGTATATTGTAAATGTCCACGTAGAAATTAATTGAAAAATTCATTGTTGCACGACCGGTTTCGAATCCACGACCTCCGGAACGGAAGTCGGGGAACCGCCCCCTAGGCCAACAAGACTCATTCCGTAGTATAATTTAGGTTTCAGTATTTCAATTTGTTAGAGACATTTGATGTCACTCAGACAATTATATAATTAGTTAGGATTTCTAGAATATTGTTTACATAAATCCCCATTGCTTCTCCGTAGCATTGCAAAAGAAGTGGATTTCTAGGAAAAAAATGATTGATGAAAAACCCTTGACGTTTCTTTATGTATTTCATCACCCCAATAGTAACCTGTGGTGTGATAACGGTACATACAAAATAAACTTTATGACCATCGGTTAAGCCGATTCACATCCCCTATTTCCATCGCCCTCTATTGACTTGTGGCGATAAAACATATCTTAGAGCCAGCCTACCCTATACTGGGATCCGGCCTGCCCTGCGCCGAAAATTCGAAGGCATGACATGTGCCATCCATCGGCTATTCCAATAAGCGGCGATGTTCCAGCAACATGTCAAGTGGATTGCTTTCATTAATAACCACACATACTCTATGCATCAGTATAGGCTGCACAACTTGATTGGCGACTTCGATACACTGATACCTAGTATAAAGGTTTTTGTCTAGTTTAGGATCAGTCCATCGATCCATTGATCGATCGAGCCATCCATCGATACTATTATAAATGTGAATCGGGGGACAACTAGTAAAAAACTTCCCGAGGTTGTCCCGAGATGTGGCCGAAGATATAGGGACTACGATGTTTGTGAACTAACAACACATTAGTAAATAATACGAGTTCGTATAGGTACCTAGATTAAAATATAGTCGAAGTGTCATTGTAAACCAACACAGTTGAGATAAATATTCATTCATTCATTCATTTTAACGAAAAGTAGGCAGACCTGTACCTGTACTAAATTCAATGCTTATCGCTGACTGCCCTCTGCTTGGTATCCTATCGGAACTACGTACTGAGCCCATATTCAGTAAATCCTCAGATCCATATCTGAGGATGTTCATCATGGGACAACAGTCATGAGGACGAGTTTTGTTTCATACTTTCGTCCAAAGTAATATAGTGCAATAAGACTCCAACCCATTTTTTATGGGTAACAATGCTTCAATTCAATTCAATTCAAAATATTTTATTCCATTTAGATACAGTACATTTGGAAGTAGGTAATAACTTAACTTAGGGTAGCATATCTATTATTATAAAAAAAATTTAACATGTCAAAACAATTTTAGATCATCAGCAATTGCTTCGTCAAGATTATAATAAGATTTGTCCAGTTACAGTTTCCTAACTCTTATACTAAAATCTAAATCATCTATATTCCGCAGAGCAAGTGTTCATTTATTAGAATAGTTTAATACTGATGCATAAGAAACTATTACCAACCTTAGTAAGTCTGTGTTATGTTAGAAATTTGTTTTAAATAGTTTGTTTTAAATGTCTTAAATTTATAAAACTGGATAGACCCAACTAGATAAACCTAACCCCACACTAGGATTCTCTGTGTCATGGGAAACAGGTCCTACAAGTACAGTGGTACCACAAAACCCCGGGAAAAAACAATATGCACAGTAGTTATTAACAGCTATGTATTTCATCCTAGAAACGTGTTAGGAAGCATGTCCTGGGAATCAAAGAGGTTAGGTAAATCAGGGTGTATATATATACTATTGCAAACTAGTCTAAGCTAACGATGACCAAGGCGCCTGATACAATACCGATAATGACGGGTCTGAATGAATACCTACCTATTATTGTTATCAAGTGGTTAACAAGGTCCGAACTATGTCTTTGCAAATAAACAAGCAAAAAGTGTTGTGGATACTTAGATAAGTACCATCCTAAGTAATTTTAAAAGAGTTTCTTGCGTAGGTAGCATTATACTTTGTGAGGCCTTAAAATTAGGTTGGCATTATAAAATAAATAAATAATGCTGGACATTTTCACACAGCATCATCTAGCCCCAAACTAAGCAGAGCTTGTGTTATAGTAACTATGTAGATGACTAATATACTACTTACATACTTTTTTTTGTAAATACATACATATTATACTTAAAAACAAATATTTGCGGATACAAACATTTGTCCCGCGGCGGGAATCAAACCCGCAACCTTCTGCGCCTCAGGTGGGCCTTCGCCCACTGCGCCACAGTGGTCGTCAATGTGTCATCTGAATTTGATTTTTGATGTGATTTCACCTTCCGTTTTAGTTTTTTTACGGTTAATGGCCTAACCAGCCCATATTATGGCGGTAGACCTTCATGTTCCATATTTACGTGACAACATTCTGTTTTTATGGAGATATTATTTATTTGCTAACTACTTGCAAAACGCGGGCATGTACTAAATGTAATGTTTGGACATGCCTTTGACTACCCCCTACTTAGTATCCTCAAAGAGCTACTCACTGAGGATGTCCATCATGGGGAAGACAGTCGTGAGCGTGTTTGTTGTTTTGTATTTTTGTTGTGGTTTGTTATTATTTTAAAAGGAACTTTGACTTTTCAATTATGACGGGAAATTATGTAAAATTATATTTTGGTGGCAACATCTTAAACTTTTTGCCTCTGCCACAAAGTAAACCACACGTCACTACATGGGTGAACCTTCAATAGGGCACAATTAGGGGTTTTAAAATTTTGGAAATACTTGTTTACTTTTAAGGCGTATTTTATTTTTGTGCCTCTGAAATAATTAGTTTCAATACAAATGAATAACTTAAAAGGAACTTTATTTGGTAACTCAAATAATTACGTGCCCAATTTATTTGAATAAAAACTTGAGTAAACTCGCAAAGTTGAAGGCAAATAAAATTACCTACGGGATAGTGTTTGAAGGTCTAATGCCGCATTCACACTTGCGCGTTCGCATCCTTAGCACTCGTCGAAAAGCTCGAGGAAAAGTTCGTTTATGAGTTCCGACGCGAACTACCATAGTCGTGGAGTATTCAGTCAGATGGCACTTTTCATGGAAAACGGACGATTCCCCCCAATTGTGACAGCATGTGCATTTAGTAATATCAGTGCCTAGATACTAATATTAGATAGATACATCAAATTCTTTAATAAAATGGTGTAGATCTAGAACGAATAATTTATCTGTGTATCTAGATAAGTACTACTTTCTAAATAAATAATTGATTTTTAGTTAAAATAGACCACTAAGACGTACACGAGTGTGGTTAGGTCGAAATCTCGCTATTAACTGATATGTGCACGAATGTGTAAACAACACTCATCTGAATGTACTTTCATAAGGATTAGTTATACCACAAAAATATTACGAATGTTAATAACCAGTAGCTGTCAATTCATAAATATCCATGAGATGCATAAGTTATATTGTTATTTTGTTGGTAACTCGCGTGTTGCTATTTTACCAGCTGTGTTGGCTCTGCTATATTTTACCAGATATTTATGGTACAGACGCCAGAAGAAGTGGCTTTACAACTCACGTGGCTAAATGTTGCCACCCAAAACTTTCGCAAATGTGAAGGAAACCGTCATGCCGCGCAACCAAAAATTTAAAGTGAGTTGCTAGAGGCGAACTAAATAATATAAGCCCTTTTTACGGGTACCTAAGCTACCATACAAGGACCAGTATTCTTAGACGTAAAAGTGTTATTTATTATAGGTACATAAGTACTTCTGTTTCTGGAGAAAGTCCGTGTCAAGAGTACCCTAAACCGACGAGATTGTGTGAAGAATGTAATGAGGCAAGTGGAATTCCGTGGTCTCTGCCTACCCCTTCAGGATACAAGCGTGACTTTGTGTACTTGGATGCTGAAGTAAATTTGGGTGACCGAGAAAGAATATCGTCCCATGACAATGTCATAAATTACTATGTATGTTAAGTAGGTATAGCTGTTTTTGACCACGTGCGTTGTGAAGCTATTTCTGTTGTTTACTAGAAGTTTATGGAGAGGTCGACGCTGTGAATCATGAACAGCATTTGGGTTAACTAACCCTTGTATTGTTTTTGCGATTCGAGGGGATGTTGAGACCTTTTTGTTTTTGTCTCTGTTGAACTAGAACGGTTAGATAGGTAGAACTAACGAAGATAAATCTTATATTACGTATTATTGCTATAGGTCTATTCATCTACTAATTAGCTAGCAGGTTTATGATTTTATAAATAAGATGTAAAAATAGAACTGTCTTTATTCTTAATTCCTTATTGGACACACACTCAGAGAATACAGACAAAAATCTTACATTATAGGACATGTACAAAGGCGAGCTTAACCCTGACAAGAGTTTTCTTCCAGGAAACCATTGAGGATAGGGACAACTGATAAATATATATTTACGACATAACTCAAATTATACATACATACCATATATACAAATTACATTGTCGCAAGGAGATAGTACTCTTTTACTCCAAACTTGAACGTGCTTGTTGGACTGGCGTGGAGAGAGTGGGGAAGAACTGTCCGATCAATTAAAGGTGTTCCTATTAAAAAAAACAGGAATTAAATATATAGAAATATTTATTTTTGACATAATAAAATGTTAAAAATTATATATGAATCCATAGGCTCCTGAACTAGTAGAAACTGTATTTCAGGAGCCATTGGCTTCTCCCAAAGAAAGTTATGTCGTACCTACAATAAATTTACTACATTAAAAAAGAAAAACAAGAAAACATTGATAACAGAACTTGCGCAAATTATCTCAATAAGCAACAATCACAAAACGTATGCAAACAAACGGCACGTTTTTTTTTTAATTTTCATGTTAAGGAATCTCTGAAAAAAATACCTTTGAAAGTGAAAATTATCCATAACATATGGATTTTAGGATTCAAAATCTCTAGAACCGAAAAATATATTTCAATTTGTTAAAAGACGATACCTACATGATTACAATATGTCGATATCTAATAACAGTTGCCCTTTGGGATCGGGACAGGTTTTACGACTTACCTGTTTATAGGTTCATTTTGTAATAAGAAAGAACGAAATAAAATAGATTTGTTTAACTCAATATAACAACACAACCCAACAGGGGACAAAATACAAAACAAATTAACACAAACACAAAAAGGATTAAACATTAGAAAATATAAAAACATATGTATTGTGTTTAGTCAAAAGGTTTGCTCCAATAAGATCCATCAAGAGATAATATAAAATTAAAGAAGAACTGATTGCCAAAGACTATTTTCAATAGATAATGGATAACTTTCTTTGTCGTATTAAAAAGTACCTCTCATTATAAAACATTTGAAAATATTCTTTCAGAATATTATTAATAATGACAAAAACGCAAACTTTTAGAGGTGCTTGAAATAAAAAAAGTTATAAAATCGCCGTAATGCTAAACCACTTGTATTTCTTAGATGCTATAAACTGCCTTTTGTTCATGTACTTAACTTTACTTTTATTTGTGTGGGTAAGAGTTTGTTCGTTCGTCACTAGTATGTTTGTTTGTCACAATTTTTCTCCCAAACCGATTATTTAACGTTTTTTTTTGCAATCGTCTTGTAACTTCAACATAGGTATAACTTTGATAAGTTTTCTATGTATTCATAAAATTGCTTTATCTCGAGTGTCAATTTTAACGCAGTTCAGATTATGATTTTTTACAACAGTCACATACAAAGTCCTGACTCCACACTAAGATTCCCTTTATCGACAATATCAGGAACTACGAGTACCATGGTTGTAGGTTTCATCGAGTTGTGGACAACTGCACCCTAGATATTATATTACTAACTAGTCACTCTCGTTAACTTAAATTTTGATGATTGCCCTATAGATAACTAGTTCACAAAAGCTTTATTTTATAAATAAATTAAAAGTATCTATTGAACATTACCGCTAATGTATTTCATCTTCAAGTATAACTTTCCTCATCTTAAAAATATCCAAGACGCGCCACATCTGGACTCTGCCAAGTTTAATTTTCTTTGTAATTCTTGCACCAAATCCCCGTAGTAGGTAGGAAGGTAG
This sequence comes from Perizoma affinitatum, assembly GCA_961405105.1. Taxonomy (NCBI): domain Eukaryota; kingdom Metazoa; phylum Arthropoda; class Insecta; order Lepidoptera; family Geometridae; genus Perizoma; species Perizoma affinitatum. The sequence goes on along the minus strand of OY560205.1, from coordinate 7,102,629 downwards.
ATACTTCGAGCTCATAAATCATATCCTCAGATAAATACAAGGCTACCTTTTCAACGGTTCCATTTGGTCACGTGCTAGATTCGATTGAATTATGAATTTTAGAAGCAATTCAATTTCTATACTAGTAGTAATTTTCCAAAACCCCGGTATGATCGTTCTTTTCTTGCGATCACGTAGTGATATTGTTGTCATTTAACACAAATCAAAATTAATATTATTTCCTTTTAATAGTTTTTTCAAACTATCGCGATCAGTAAACATATGGTTAGAGTAGTGTCGTTATGTGAACATTGACTTTTCTGAATATATTACTCCATACACTTGTAAACCCGTGACCATTTGCCACAACCGTGGTCACGGGTTTACGAGTGTATGTTTAATGTTTTTGTTTTTTTTAATGTTTGTTTTATAAACTTAAGTACTACTTAAAAACTTTTTTGATTAATTATTAATATATATATATATATATATTAATTATTAAAAAGTTTTTAAGTAGTACTTATAATTAATATATTATATATATATAAGAAATCTCCTTTATTTGAATTGGATAGGGTAGTTGTTACATACTGAGTGTATGGTTGTAATTTAGGCACCTATCTTGATGTGAAGAGCAAGGCTCTAATTGTTTGCGAGGTATATAATGAGGTATATACTTATAGGTATATTTATAGGACATTGACTCTTCTAAACCCTTAAACAACTAAATTGATTAAACGGTTATGAAGGTCATTACGATAATCAATCGAATCTATGACATCATATCTATCCGTACCGCAGTCCGAAGCTTAGTTGTACCTGTTGTTAAAACTCAGAACCTGTTGTTTAAAAAAATAAACATATAAAATAAACTACAGTTAGCTCGTTGAACCATGATTCCTGATTTATTAAATAAACCATTAAAGGATAATTTCTACGTCACAATCAAAGTCACAAAAACCATGTAGAAACGTCAGCATAAGAACTACGTGAATTTAACATTTTAAAGTGAATTTACGGCTATTCCTTGCGCGCGACCAAACTTTGAAGAATCAGGCAAGGAACACTGCTTGTTTTTTTTATGATCCTTGATTAAGCTTTAATGTGGTGCCAATTTAACAAGGTTATAGAAAAAAAGTACTTTTCAAATAATTAAATAAAGTCTAAAAGTATCAACCACAATTCCTAAAACAACACTCGATACACTTTGTAAAAATAATGCTTAACCTATTTTTAAAAACAACGTCGCATATCGATACCTAATACCTTACTGGATTATTGTTACAATTATTTTAAGCATGCGTCGTCCAACTGCAGTGTAAAGACCATCTCCTATTCACCCTTCTCGATCTTGGGCTATTATAGGTCAATCCTTCTTAACGGGGTCAAGATCGTCCCGCCATCTCAGCCTGGGTCTGCCACGAAGTCGTCTACCACTATAAGAGACCCACTAATTTGTTACTGGGCCTAAAAATTGTGTAGGTACAGGCAGCAACAAAATGTAAAATAAGGGCTAAGTGAGAACAAAAACACTTTATTCAATCCACTTATGACTATTTTTATAGGAGTCCGTTTCTCGAAATATCGTAGTTATCTAGTAGTAGTTAGGTATTTGCAGAAAGCCTAAAAAATGCTAGGAGGCTCAAATGAAAGCAAACACAACCGAAATATTGTAACTAAAATTCAGAAATCAGGATGTTGATAATTACAAAATTTAAAGACTGTAAATTAAGAATATAACGGTCTATACGTCTTGTACCTCGTGAATTGAATATGAGAGACGTTCATTTACGGGATTGTTCAATCGAAGATATAAACGTCAGCAGGAGAATAGTAAAGTACGTGGTATAGTCGTAATTATATTCTAAAACGAAGATATAAAGTTGTATTTTGTAATCATAGATGATTCCATCATTTGATTTTACGCAATCTTCGTGTATCTCAGCCTTTTATGTCAGAAAACATTGATTAGATACTTATTTACTTACGTGCAATGTTTTTATTTCTCGTCCTATTATTTCATGATTCCAATCATCCGAAATAATTTTGCGTATAATCATAACTTAAGCGCTACTGGTAGTGATCTGGATCAGTTGATCTATCTATAGATAGCTAGCTGTTTCTCTGTATTTTTTGTATATACCTACTTCTCCCATTAGATTATATTATGCCACGAATTTAAGATAGGTAGGATAACATAGCAGTAATTCTTACATTGCTGTGTTCCAGTTTGAAGGGTCTGTCGTCTCAGGTGCCCTTGAAATTACGGGCACATGAGACGATAACTTTGGTGTTGCAAGCGTCCATACATTACGGTAACCGTTTACCGACAGGAAGCTGTACGATTGTTTGCCACTTTTTTGTATTAAAAAGATCGTCATCATCAACAGCGTGTAGAAGTCCACTGCTGGGCATTGGGCCCAAAGAGTGCCATGACGAAAGGTTTTCAGCTATCTCCATCCATAGACTTTTGTCCACCGGGTGGGAGCCTTTCGGCACTACGTCGTCTGGTTCGTATTCGCTATTCGAGAACCTTTCTTCTGCAGCGGTTGTCGGTTCTGTGAGCTAGCCTACCCAGAACATTCAATTGTCCCGCAGTGGGAATCGAACCCGCACCTCGTGCGTCGCGCAGAAACTAATCATTTAACCATTTTCTTATCAAAGTTCAAACGTAGAATCGTTATTGGCCTTGCAATTTTTTTGTTATATTTACTTATAACTAGCTTCTGCCCGCGGCTTCGACCGCATTTTATGTTGATAAATCACCTACTTTTGAGTGTATCAAACCAGGGAATATTTGTTTTCTATACAAATTTCAGAACTTTATTGCACATAGGGGTAGTAGGTATTGAAAAAATAAAATTACGTGTTTTATTATTTATTCAAAGTTTATTTGTAACGAGTTTTGAGCGAATCTAACCAAGAAATAAAAAAATCCATTAAAACTTTACTTCCTTGTATAACCAATCTAGGGGTTGATTTTCGAAAATTAGATTATATATATTATTGTTTTTCCAGAACCTCAACTATATACATTTAGTAGCTACGGAGATACGTGGTAACAAACATTCACACACAGAGACTGTCGCATTTATTATATTAGTAGGAAGTAGGATGACACTTGGTAAAAAATACAAAACAAAAAAAAAACAACTATTGTAATTACATAAAGAAAAAAAAACATTCATTCATACTATTTCTAGCCAAAATAAACTAGCTATAATAATTTTATGTAATTTCTATCACAAAATAAACGCCTTCTTATCTTACTAGGTAGGCCGTTAAGTTGCGATCAGCACTCGATATCACCCACCCTTAAATAAATTGCAATCATTTATAACACAAGACGTGTTTCCTTCCAACCGTGTCCCGGGCCACAGATAACGAAATTGATAATTATATTCTAAATCAATAGTAATACATATTCCAAATTTAAATGCCTACCACCAAAAATATTGGGTTCGAAATCAATTTCCTTCTCTGACCTTAAAACAAAGTATAAAAATAATCAGTTTATATTTTACTTTTAGCAGCCTCCGGTCACGTCCTAGTGTAATTTAAAAATAATCAAATACGCTGATTACGTGGAAGTACAAAGGAATGAAAACCTAGTGCTACCAATCTTCATGCGAAGGGAAGTTGATAATCCGGAATGAGGAAAATAGCCGGATTTTTAGTCGGATTCCGAAATCTAATGGCGAGAACGTTTGTAAATTACTACATCGTATCCTAATAGCTTAGATTTCCCATTTGGAAATATAGGCTATTAGGAAAGATAGATATATACTGACCGCCAATTGTAGAACAAATGCAAGATATATTTTTGTAAATGTCAAGTCCTCAAAAAAGTATCTTCAATTCAATGCAATTCATACAAGGTACAAAGAAGGTATCAAAAGCCGGCAGTGAACGAGTAAACCCTGTTATAGAAAATAATAATAATCATAATATAAAATAATACGACATTGACGCTTCCATTCATATCTTACGACATGATCTTAGAAGTTGCTTAATTGAGCTAAGCGATGTTATCGTTTTTATCCGGTCAAAAAGCCGTCTATACTTATAAGTTGGAGCTCTGGTGACCCACGGCCTTTTCGCCTTGGCATTTCCACGCAATAACGGTAACCCGTCCGATTACAATCCCATCATCTTTGGCATTAGGTATGTACCTACTTATTTTGTTTGATCAAAGGTTGAACAAACAAGAGTTTCGCATCAAAGGTTGAAGGGAATTATTTTTTTTGTGAAATAGTCGATTAAATTTTTTTTTGTTAACTATTGCCCAATCGTTTTATAATTTGAAGCGGTAACCTTTTACGTGATTAAAATACCTATAGGTTTCATAGCTAAGTGGATAAGTACTTAAGTACTTTGGTTAAAACTTTCTGCAGTGAAATTAACAAACTAGGACCGACCTCTTAATAAAGTGAATATAATAAAACATCAACATTGAGAGTTTAGTCATAAAATTATGGGGTTAATTGTTTTATCTAATTTAACTTTGACTCCACTCCACCAGGTGATGGGGTGATCTAGGCTATACAGCCCACTATGCCATAGATATACGATTAGACGTGGGCTTATTATACACAAGTGTGAACAAGTATACACAAAAAATAACAGATGAAACAGCTAGCTATCTTAAGACCGTTGCAAACGACTTATAGGTAGGTCAACTGATCAAAAGACTCAGATCAGACAGATGTTCTTTGGTTCTTCTATTATGTTTCTGTGTTTTGTACTGTAATATGGTGTTATGCACAATAAAGAGTTTATCTATCTATCTGATCTAAATCACTAGCAGAAGCAAACGTTCCAAAAATTCTGGAAGCATTGCCACGCTGAATGGCAATGCTAATGCAATTTAACAATATTATCGTTTTATATTTTCGAAAAGTACCTAATTGTTTGAGAGAAAAAATGGCAAAAAACGGGTGTTTTGTGGCAACGTATGCTGCTTATTTACATTACTATACGTATAAAAGCTTTAATTCAATGATCTTTATTGAATTCGAGAGTACATACTTACTGTTACTTTTGATGTTTGTTTTTTGGCTGCGGTCTTAACAAAAACTTTTCACTATATACTGCGAAATAAATAGGTTACAATAATTATACGGCCGGCGAAGCTATTTAAGGGAAACCAGACAAACAGTGCCGATCTTAATAACAGACTTTACTCAGGCCCTGAAGGAATCATAATTCTATGAACAATGTCATTTGATCACCGGGACGCATAGTAGGTGTTATATATTATCTGTGCCGGGATGTAGCATCGTTAATTGAACCGGGTTGAGGCCGTTCCTTGATTGCCTCTTGTTTTGCTTCATCAAGACACACAATATTCATTATTCAGCGTGATTTGATAAATATGCGATGACTTCATAGTTTCCAAACCTTCAACCTGGGTCTCTTAAAAAGCAGCTACCGTCACTATAACGGCCGACCGAGGTAATGATGCGTAAACGTATTTTGTACCTACCCATAAAATCCTACTACTATTATAAACGCGAAAGTTTGTGAGGATGGATGTTTGTTACTCTCACGCAAAAACTACGGAACGGATTTTGTTGTAACTTTACAGTAATATAGCTTATAAGTACATCAGAATAACACATAGGCTACTTTTTATCCGGGTACCACGCGGGTGAAGCCGTGGGCAGAAGCTAGTATAGAATAAAGATGAAACAGCTATCTAACTAGTTTTAGAAACTACACCGAAAATTTTGCTAATGAATATCCTTTTATGAATGTTATGTAACATTTCAAGTTATGAACTAAATAACAAAAAAAAACAAAGGATACCGTTAAAAAAAGGCTTGAGATAGTTTTAGTAACTAGTTTAGGTAAGTGATACATCGAATATCCTACACTAGGATAGGAAGTATCCTGTGTGATAGGGAATCAATTTGGAACCATATTTTTTAGAGTCTAGCCACAGTTTTGACATTCTAGAGCAAACCTTTCGATACTAGGTACGAATCTACATGGACCTTGGAAAACTATAAATGAGACGTTCCTCTTCACGGATGTAAAAGATAATCCCTCATTAACTTTTGCAGGCGCAGCTGCCTTGATTACACAAGTGTGTGTAGTGTAATTTTATAATAATTGCCTATTTTATTTTAATGGTATGTTTTTTTATTCGCTTATTATTTTATTTCAAAAACTATCGTGAACTTGACTAATCATATTGTAAAAACGGGAAATGCACGACGTGACGCGGAGGGAGGGCGTCACGGTCACTCAATGAAGAATCTCGGAATGAGTCGAAACTTAGGAGGTGCCTTCACCGATAGTACGGAACGTTAAAAATCCCGTTTTTACAATATGAATTGTTTATTATGACTGCCTTTTATGTGAGCTTTGTAGCTTAAAATAAAAAAAAATATATTTTATTTTAGTCAGATACCTCCGTTATATTACACGAGCCATTTATTCACCGTTTTTTGGAGGTTTGGTTTTACTGTGAATCATTAAAACGTTGTATGGCAGAATTGACAAAATCTCTACACTTGTGTCATAAATCCTTAACTTAACTCTATTGTGTTAAGATCCACAATCGCTTAATAAAATCACATTGTGTAGGTGTACCTACCTAAAAATGTTTTTGATTGATACATCGCTCGCGGCGACCATTAGCGATCGTCATGACCTCTTCTAAAACACGTAATCCCAAATAGACGTGTTATGCAAAATTCTGATGTAAGAAAAAAAATATTACAGATAAAATATCACAGTTTCTAAGTTTGTATGTAAATTTAGTTTGGGTTATTGATCCGATTTCAAAAATTCTGTCACGTGAGTGAAAGATGTTTGTTCGAAACATTGATTACAAACAAACTTTTGGGGTGGTGTATATTATCACGTTAAAATAATAGGGCCTTTCGTGAAGACCAATTTTGCAACGTAAATCGACGAAAAAACGGTCGAGCGAATGCTTTTCTTGTGATCGCTACTTTTTATCTGGGTACGCGGGTGAAGCCGTGGGCAGTTGCTAGTGTATAATATTTTTCATTTGAAACTTTGATATGGAGACGCTCAGCCTAACACTAGCTAAATGGTAATGGAGAACAAGTCCTTTTGACAAGATTCCAAAACTATCAACTAAACCTTGATCTAAAATTTCCCCCTGTTGCTTTTACTTGGTTCTAAATAATTAGAATAACGTTCCAATCAATTTAAATGATTATTCATCATTTTAAAACTATTGCCTGGGAAGTCTGATACTTAATTTAGAAACGAATATAGGAACTTACTCGTATATACGGCTAAAATTGCCAATATTATTCATATTTATTTTAAAAACGACTTTTTGCCGTTTTTAAAACATAGTATGAATATTTCAATTGTTTATGCAAATAAAGCCGCTCACAAAATAGCGCGTATTGTTATATGATAACCACGCTTAAATTACTAACTCCCCAGATGTGTTTATTCTTAGACTGTGTCTTGTTTTATTATATTATATATGACAACAAAATGAGATTATTATTATATGTTATTTAAAGTTATTAGATCTGTTAGGTTTTATAAAACATTTTGACTTTTATAACAGTATTGATTGATGCTCAAAACGGTAATGGAAAACATCGTCAGCAATCCGGCATGCCTTAGAACCGAAAGTTCTGACAGCATTAGCAGTGTTCAAACTAATGCTGTCAGATAGTGTTCCAATACGCGACGATCGGCATGCAACCTGTCTGGTTGAACGCTAACTACTTGCAAAACAGAGGCATGTGCCAATTGTAATGTTCACTCTTACCCCGCCTACTCTTTACTCTGTATAAAGATCGACGCACTGGGTATCTAATGATGTCCATTATGGGAATACAGTCGTGAGCGTGTATGTTTTTTTTTTGTAATAGTGTCAGTCCTTTATCGCAAGGGCGGCACGTCCACTAGGCCAACACAGCTTTCCATTTACAAACATATATTGATAAAATGTTGATACTCACTATGCTTTAATAATATAGAAACTTTGTTGAAACGTATTTTCAACAAGCAATCGCTTGAGAAAGAAAAAGCCAACGCTGTAAAGTTTTCTTAAAGTTTTTGTAAGTGTGGTGTCATAAGCGCGCATATGTAGGCCACTTTGGTTCCGAGATCTGAGATTTAAACCAAGCATGTGCTTATATTTCAGGGAATCTTAGAGTGGGGTCAGGACTATGTAGGTGTGTTACTGTTGATTTTTATGTTAAAAAATAAACCTTCAGGAATAGACCCTGAACTAATTTTATTTCGTTTTGAATAGTCAGTTTAATGCCACAGATCCATTCCTCTCAATTTGCCACCGCGCTACAAAGTTTACACTGATTTATTAGCTTCTAAATACATCGTAAATTCTTCAGTGTAATCATTTTCTTGCTTAAGAAATCCATAAATTCCAGACTGGTTTATTACAAGAGAAGTCTTGTTAAGCTTTATTTTATTCGAGGAATTCAGTCTGAAGTACGATACATGCAATAAATAATAGGTCTTTATCTATAAAATTGCCGTTTTGTCGAACTACTTTGTACTGGAAAATATGTGATTTAAATTGGAATTCTAAATTCAAAAAAAAAAATTTTTTTTTATGGAACCATTTTCTCTAAGAAAACTCACGTTATTTTAGAACACGACTTACGACGAGGGAACAGAAAACCGATGTCAGTTTCATAAGAATTTTCTTTCTAGCATGTCGAAAAAATAAGTAGGAATAGAAAACCAAGAGATCTAGCAACCCTCAATAACAAATTGCTTCGAATCACGCATCTTAGTACACTACACAACGCACCGTGTGAAGAGCCTCGGTGCATGGTTGTCCGTTAATCGTCGGCTGTAATCCGTGTCTCGTCTGTTCTACCCATTGTGACCGACACAAAGCAGTTGCAGATAAATGAAACGAATTATCTCGGACATCACAGCAATGTAAATTTATTTCTTCACGAACAATGGCTGACAACCTACTTGCCAACCTATTTTTATAAGGAATTCGTGACATTATGAAACTAAATACAAGACAAGTAATACAAACACGAATTTGTTTCACAGCTTTGTTATATGAATATGTAGTTTTATCGTGATTTATTTATCATTTAAATAGCACAAAATTTATGCGACGAATGTAGTTATTTTGTTAAGTAGCCTACTCTTTTTATACTTACAACACAAACAGCTACTTTAGATAGGTAACCTAACTTAAACCAACTCACCGCGGAGCGGACGGTATGTAAATTTGGAGTAAAGAGAATTTGATTTATTGGGAAACCCAAATCGTGATGTAATTTTGACAGCATTTTATCATTTTGCATAGTTCCACCCAATTTTGCCTCTTGACCCATGGTAGAGCGCGCTTTCTCAGCGCGCATCGAGCTTAATACAGATACAGATACAGAGAATTTATTGGTAATTGATAATTTTACAAATCAAAAAGGTAGGTTTATACAATACACATATACGTAGGTAATATACATTATAAAACAATATGGTTTACTCATTGGTAACATCGTCTATAAAGTCGGTGACCGAATAGTAGTTTTTTTTCTTTAATTTGTTTTTGAATAACGTCGGATGTTGCATTTATTATCTCATCTGGCAAATTATTAAATAATGTGACTCCTATTCAAGTAATCATTAAAATTATTGTATTTTTTTTGCAGACCATCTGATGTCATGTACCTCCTGAAGCGAGATCCAACGCCCCAATCATAGCAGAGCGACTGAGCTCCCCTCTATCAATGGGAGCGCAGCGCAGGAGCATGGATGGGCCGTAGGATGAGGTGCACTCCGGCGCCGATATACTTATTGCTGCTGATCTCCGCTTGCGCCTCCGCCTTCATACCAGGAGCTGATGGTGAGATCCTCACTCAATTCTTCCAGCCATAGAAAAAAAAATACTAGCTTCTGCCCACGACTGCCGCGTTGTACCCGGATATAAAAAGTAGCCTATGTGCTATTCTGATGTTTAAGCTATATTACCTACTGTAAAGATTCATTAAAATCTGTTCAATAGTTTTTGCGTGAAAGAGTAACAAACATCCAACCTCACAAACTTTCGCGTTTATAATATTAGTAGAATAATATAAATGTTTCATGGTTTTTAGAATGTAGGTACAGAATCTATGTCCAAAAGTACGAAACATAACTTTTTTTTATGGGAAAATTAACCCAGTCCAAATGATATTGTAAAGAAAGATAACCTACGCGTCTCTTCGCTTTGATTATACAATGCATATTAAAACAGGCGAGTAAAGCGAGCTTCTCACATCATTATGTTTACCCTTTGTAAAGGATTATCAATAATCAAATTACTCTGGTGAAACTGAAATTAATTCGTTAGGCTGAAATTAGTGAAATGGGAATGAATTTATTCACAGCATTGAAGGCTCATGCGTTTCAATTTATACGCAAAATTAGAGATTATACTAAATGATCACTGGCGAGCGAAGCAAGCTATTATATTTCCTAATGTGGTGCAACCGTATTAGCCTTAGACAACAAAAACTTTTAGGTTGAATTAAATGGAAATTACATAAGCTTTTCTGTTGCCAAGTTTTGCCTTGACAAATTTGCATTAGCATAAAAAGAAAACTAAGCTATTTCTGTTGGCGTTAACGCCTGCGAAAAGATCGAATTGTATGGAAATGACATTAGCTGTGGAAATCACGTGACAGCTGCTAAGTTTTAATAAACAAATTTACGTTAGCGTGAAAGAAAAAGTAAGCATCAGATATTTGTCTAGACCTCCTTGATCGATATATCCACAGGGGCTTAATTTCACAGAGTGACAAAGGACATCATTGTTACATTTGCAGGTCCAATATCCCACCAAGAGGCTTTAGAAGGCGGCAGCGCGACTTTGCTCTGCGATACAACGCCCGACGCATCTGACGACGAATTCATGATCCTCGTCTGGTACAAGAACAGCCTTCCTATCTACAGGTGAGACCACAGGTCCAATATCCAGAATAGAAAAGAAAGTGGTTTATTTGATACAAAAGTAACACAGAAAGGACTAGTAAAAATAAATAAAATAGACACTTTACAAATGTGTAAAAGTTAAATTAAAAAAAATAACAGTGAGAAATACGACCTCTGTGGCACAGTGGTCGGGTGAAGGCCCGACTGAGACGCAGAAGGGTTCGGTTCCCGCTGCGGGACAAATGTTTGTACGATTAGCTAATGTTTATCTCGGGTCTGGGTGTTTTCTATGTATAAAATGTATGTATTTAAAAAAAAAAATAAGTAGTCTATCAGTCATGTAGTTCCCATAATACAAGCTCTGCTTAGTTTGGGGCTAGATAATGATGTGTGAAAAATGTCCAGCATTATTTATTTAATAGCGCTGATTTTCAAACCGGGCTTAGGAAGGATGACCTCACAAATGCGGAAAACTCCTGGGCTACTAACATCAAAATTATCAATTGAGAAAACAAAGTAAACAAAAAACATTGAATAGAAAAAAATATTACTACTAGGTATGATCTACATATAGAGATCTACTAGAGATAGACTATATCTAGATATAGTCTGTGGTCAAACAGAGTCGATGGTCATTTCGGACATTCGCAACCATAGATACAACATTTGAATATGGTTACGTGTGAAAAAGGCGTAATCTCGGGATATAAAGCTTTGTATTCTTAAAAAGCGGTGGCCGTCAAGCGGCGTCGTGGCTGACGAGAATTTATTTTTGAGCCTAATCTGAGATGCCAATTTATAACCTATGAAACAGACAAACTGGACTGTCACGTTTCAAAAAGAAACCCCTCGTTATTTGTTTGGCTTAAAGTTGATATATTCGCGGGTACGTATGACGTCTTGTTATTTTTGTTATTTTGACCTACATTTAGCTGATTTGGCCATCGAAGCGATTTTTTTTTTAATAAACAATACAACATATTTATTTCTTTAACTTATAAATGCATACAGGGTTGGGAATCTTCTTTTAAGCAATTATTTGCTTGTGTTTTACATTATAATAATACTTTTAATCATCCAACACACATATACATAGTCCTGACCCCACACTAGGATTCCCTGTGTCGTGGTCGTGGGTACCGTGTACTACGAGTACCGCGGAACCTACCACCCAGACCCGGAATTAATATCTGCAGAACATGCTACTCGCCCACCGCGCCACCGAGGTCGGCAATTATGCGCGAAGTGTAGGCAGCCGCTTATTGTGTTTTATTGAAAAAGTCAAAAAGTCCACAGTTGGACATAGACAACTGAGTGCCATGACGAACGGTATTCAACCATCACCATCCACTTACTTGCTATTACGATCGTCATTATGAATGAAACTGCTTCTTCGTAACCCCTGGCTTTATTGCGGTATGCCCAACAGCATCTAATTATGCAAACGAGTTGTAAAACCAGTTAGATAGGTATAAAACTATTTAAGAAATTCCATAAGGATGTTGGTTGTTTGAAATTGTCTTGCATTGAGAAAAATATTAACTAGAAACAGGTAAGATAAAGACTCATTTAGTCTGAATAAAAATAGTGAAATGAAAAAACTCGTATTAATTTAATCGTATAATTACCGACTTCAACAAAAGGAGGAGGTTCTCAATTCGGCTGTATTTTTCTATTTACAAGCTTTTATTTATTTTAACTTGCCTTGTTTAACTAACAAGGTATATGTGGATCAAATGTTGCAACTGAATTTTAAACCAGTCATCCCCAACCGATTGAGCTGAATCTTTGCATACACTTTTGGTTTGAATGACAATGCATGGTTAGTTAAGTGTCATCATTCTACATCCAATATGGTGGACTGCCAAAGATGGCGGACCAATTATTTTTTATGCACCCCCATGAAACGGGTATTAAATGAAAGGGTTTGCTGAGAAGAATACGTTTTTTTTTTTTTAAAAGTTATTCAATTAATAATTTTATATTGGTTGTGTTTGTTACTTGATAGTTTTGCCGATTGATAATCGATTTTGATGATTATTTTAGAAATTATCCCGAGGTGGTACCATAAAGTTAGTACCATCGACAGTGCCCTCTAGTGACTCGTTACGATAAAACCTATCTGAGAACCATCCTTGAAGATACAAAAATACAGGAATTAATTAACAAACAAGGTAAAATGGGCGGTCTAATAGCTAAAAAATACAATTCTAATTCTAAAAAAGCAATTTCTCCATGCAGACATTGGATAGATAGGATAAAATCGAATCTAGAAGGTGGTAGACAAGTAGACAAATCTATCACGAACAGCATTGGATGCGGACATTAAATAACATTTAATTTTATTTATAACATATAGTTATAGTTGTAGGCCTATAGGACTATAGTCGAGATAAATGTAAGTAATATATAAACAAACAAATAACTTCTTATGGCAAACGTAAATACGGGCTTCTTACATCGCGGGCAAAAATCACAAGCATCTAATCATAAATGGACTACTCTACTATATTTTACTCTATATTCTCAGAATTTACCGCGTATGATGAAGAGAACTTCTTTACTGAGTAATTTTCCACTTGTCAATCAAATCAAGTAGGTACTTACATAAATATGCAAACACTAGAACAGCTTATTATCTATTCATAAATCACATATAATTGACTCAGACTTTATCTAAGAATGTGACGTTAGCTCTAGATGGAATTATGATGGGCTTTATAAAACAGCCTACTTTAAAAATAAATATCTTATTAAAAATCTTGGGATTTTAGTTGCTTCAACTCGATGAAAAATGTACTAATTCTTTTGTAAAAGGAACTTTTAAAAAATAACCAGCCTTATTTCTTGCCTTTCTTTTTTGGCTTAGTCGCGGTAGAGACGTTTCAAAGTGATCCTTGTGATTTTAATAATATTTTTTTTTACTTTGACCTTGAAGATATTACGAGATGATATAATATACGATTTTTAAATACCTTGCTCCCAGAGCCTTAAAAAGGTTATCTTTATTATACCACCTATAATTTAGGAGAGGAGGTTAAATAACTAAATGTCACATGTCCCAGATCAAAATTTTTCGTCTTATAATCAACACAAGAATGACGCGACGCTTCTAGGTGCCAATGAAACTTAAGGAATTAAATATTCATAAAACAAATATTGAACACATTTCTTAAAACCGAGCTGGAACAAGAGTTGCGTATACTTAAACAACACTTAAGTATAACTACCCTAGCCGAGTATACCTTGGCACAAAGATACTAAGTATGTTGTGTAAACTTACGCAATCTGATCTGCATAACTATAATTGCACCCAAAATAATGTGACTTTGTAAAAGTTTAACTACTTGCCCGTGCCCAAGCCATATTATAAATACATTAGTTATAACTTAACGTAGGCCAAGTAGGTCATCGCATCGTGGACCACGTACTATGATCCTAGTAATCCTATAGTGAACTATAATCCTACAGAAGAACATGCAGTAGATAAAACCGACGTTTCAAAGTGATTCTTGTGATTTTAATAAATAAATGAATTTTGATTTTGACTTTGACTTTGACTTTGACTAATCATCGTGGGTGTTTTCTATGTATAATATGTATGTATGTATGTATGTAATTTTAATAACCTACAAGTACATTTAGTATGGAGCTTTCCACAAACTCGACTACTACAAGTAAAAAGTAAGTAGTTAAAAAGATACAGCCCTGTAACGGACAAACGGACGGCGAAAGCTTAACCGTTTTAAACCGTCTCTCTGAACTTATAGTTCGTTGCACGTATATAACGATAAACGGAACTCTGAAAAACCAAAAACTATAAAACGATTGCAGCTACGAAGTCCCGGACAGAGAATGGTCAGAGCCGTTCTTCAACACCTCCTCGAGACTGCAAGCTGACCTTCGTGGGCAGCCCAGCTCGCTGACCATCTCGGCGCTCACGGAGGACGACCAGGCGTTGTACCACTGCCGCGTGGACTTCCACCTGTCGCCCACCAGGAACCTGGGCATCAACCTCACTGTTGTCGGTAAGAACTAACTCATCATATAGCATTATTTATCTGCGCAACTCTTGAGATAACCTTTATGCGGCGGGCGAGTAGCTGTGACGGAAGCGCGTAAGAGGTGCCGATTCGATTCCAGCTGCGGGACAAATGTTTGTATGTTTTGCAGATACTTGTTCCGGGTCTGGGTGATGCCACGGTACTCAGGTAATTCCTGATACCCACGACACAGGGAATTCTAGTGTGGAAGTACTTTTCAAACATCCCGTGACCACGGCTGTTGCAATACAGTCGAAACGTAGGGAAAATAATAAAAAAGGTAAACGCGATAAAGACCCGTTAAACTTAAAATTTCTAGTGTGGAGTCTAGACCATGTATGTGTCTGTTGGGTGTAAATCAATCTAATCCCTGGCATTATGTTAGCGAAGTCGTACTGTAATCGACTATCGATCAAGATAAAGGACCTCATTGAAAGCTGGACGCTCAGCTCGCTTCACTCGCCTGTACTGTCTGCAGGCCCGAGCCAAGCCACACAGCACGTTGAGGCTGTGGCTATTAAATCAAAGAAGGTTATTTTGAAAGGTTAAAATTTGAAAACATCCTTTGGACAAACCTACTAATCGATTGATCAAAAAACCGGCATTAATCAAACTCAAGAATCTAAAACCACCTCCTTTCATAAACTAGAAAAGAGCTAATGATCTCCAAATGGCTAAACAGACATTCTATATCAAAAAACAAATTAAAATCGTTTCATCCCTTCAGGAGCTACGATGCCACATATTGATAAACACGTTAAACTTATAACTACCTTCTACTTGCGTCGTGGGTTCAAAACAGCGTAAGATTAAGTTTTTGTTACCTCACTACGTTCGCCTATAAGGTTTGACAATTTTGTTTGAAGTAAAATATATTCACCAGTATCTCGGCTTTGGAGGTGCCAAAATAATTACATTACGCGATATAAACAGACCCAGCTGTCCCAAAGGTGTGACAATCCACTCGTACAGAGTAGTACAGGCACACAAACTGAAATAGTCAACTCTGAATCTGGAATGAGATGTACCAGATTACACTATGAAAATCTAAGGCACGAATGAAAACTTATTCCTCATAGTCATGGACGTAATCAGGATAAGGCTGGCAGCGTTTTGTCAAGTAGGTACATATTAGGTCTAAAAAATAGAGATTCATGTAGAGATAGGTTCAGGGAGTTAAACAGTTTGACAATGATTGGAGAGTTTATATACTAATAGTAATGGTTTATATAGAATATAATATATGTATAAAAGACAAAATAACATGTAACACATGATAACGGTAACATGAAATGTAAATTTGACCTCCATAGCTATAACACTATAAATAAGATTGATGATAAACTTTAAAAGCTTTATGTGTGTATCCATAAAATTGCATAATAAAATTCCCATTGAAGTAAAACAATTTTTTTATTGTATAAAAAACATTCAATGTGAAAAATTTATTACATTATTAACGAGACTTTGGCCGATACACATATTTTTAAGTACTAATGTCACTAAATTTTTATAATTTTACAATTAGGAGAATTTAAGTTTTTATCGGACATAATTATCTTAGTGCATGTGAGATGTGTAATGAGAAAATAAATGAATAAATAGTTGAGTCGTAATACAACCAGAATATATTGAATCGATCTAATCAATATATGGTACACCCTGTATTACAGAGTGAATATCTACTTTGGAAAGTTTATAAGTATAGACGTGCAGGGGTCGCTAGCTATTAATGGGTAACCATCTAAATAAATGGGTTGTGCCCCCAAGGGCAAAGTCCTTATTGCGCTCCAGGCATAAGTATTCAGGGCGAGAACTGTCAAGCTAGGGTCCCTGGACATTTTACGTGAATTTAACCGTTTATTCGCTACCTAGTTCTATTTATATTTCAACGAGACTGGCATGAAACAGGAACGGTAGATATCAACGGCAATAGAATTGTATTCATAAAATCATCGATTTATGGCGGAGTTGGTCATTGCATTGCCGTTTATAGGCGAAGACTCACACAGAGTTCGACTGCCGCTGAATCGGAATTTCGGGGCACATCTAAAATAGAGTAGAAAATTAGACAACCCTGCACTGACACAGAAATTGGCAGATATAATTATCTATTACTATTAAGTAGTATAGGTACATTACACTTCTATGCTAGTACCTACTAGGGTTGTTTCGAATATCAGTATCCGCATCGAGCATCCGTTTGATCGATACTGATATTCATTGTATTTCGAGTCGTGACATGACCCGAAGGGATATTACAAAGATGTGCTTATGGAACATCTTTGTAATCTAAACAAGCCCAAACCTGTTTTTTCGCACAAAAGTATTGAAGATGATAGATATGTGGGAAGTTTATTATCATTGGCTAAAAGTACCTCATTAAAAAAACACTTGAGAAGCAAGTAGGATTTAAAAAAAACGACAAACAACTAATATAGAGTTCGAGTAGGTACCTACTTACCTAAGCACGGGCACATGAGACTTTTCATCCGTTATATCTCAGGGTTGACAATGCGCGAGTGATACCTACCTCTGCCCGTATAGCATGAGCACCCAAGATAACGTTTTGTCTACGAAAGATAAAACACACACTATTTCTATCACCTATTCTGTCAAACAAAAGAGAGGGACATAATGTTTTATGACAAAACCGTTGTCTTTCATGCTAAGCAGTGTCGCATTCAAGGTTCAAATTCTTGTTTGTTGGTTTCGTTGTATAAAATATAAAAACCGAATAGCACTGAATAGCGCATTGAAGATTCAATAAGAAACATACCAGTTCTACTAGAACTAAGTATTGCCTTCAGTATTTCATTGAGCTTTAAATACTACGCTTCAGTTGCATTGTAAAGCTGACACGGTCTTTGTCCTCGGATTTTTCTTTTGTGTCATTTCCAACTTCGTTACCAAAGAATTCCCAACCTCTTACTGTAGTTCTCGAAAGCTATTGAGAAAATAGCTCTTATACTGCAGCTGCTGAGAATCGAACCTGACATAAAGACATTAAAAAAAAAGTGCTGATATCAAGCCGTTGGACGGAGGCAGCTCATGACCGTTCGTCGTAGCACTTTTAGGGAGAGACGATAAAGGGAAGCCAAGGCAAGACTAGATTTGTATGTGACTTTTGGGTATTTATTTATTTTTATAAAGCTACCTACCTCAATAACGGGTTTCCCCAGGAAGGGCATCCTTAGTAAGTAAAATCTGTGACTATTAGACTACCATGTCAGAGGCACGCCCAAACTTGCCCGCGTAAATATTTGGCTTATGCCTGCAAGTAGCTAGGTGTTTGTTGCGAGTCTATTGAAACCACAAGAGTTATTAAAAATTATCGTATACACTGAGTGAAGATTTACGTCGATTCTGCACAGCTTTAATGATGATGATGATTACTACATAGCAGGTACCTTTTAGGCTTTTGGGTTAACTTGGATACGGAACCATGAAATAATACCGTGACAGTCATGGATCGTGACAAATACCTAATTCATAATGTAACTTTACAAAACTTCTGGTATGATTGTGGCTATTTTATCTAAGCGACAGTTTAACTGTATCATAGAATAAATAATACAAGAACCAAAGATGTGAAACTCATATATTGAGAAGAAATCAGACTTTTCTACGAGCGGCAGTGTACTAGACAAATAATCCGTTTATCGTAAGGCGAAAAAGACCTATCGGTAGACTAGACACAGTATCTCTGTAGGGATTCGATACTTAAAATTATCTTAAGGCTTACAGTTAGGCAAAAACTACAACTAAAATACCTAATAGCAACTGGGTATAAGATGACCTTCAAAAGCGGTTAGTAAACGCCGTGCCTCCTTCTTTCCCATAGAATGCTCAACATTTGACACACTAGTTATAGAAAAAATTAATGAAAAAACATCCCTGGCTTACTCTTCCATACTTTGGTTAATAACATTTTTATCAAGCATAGTATCCATCGAATTGACGCTGGAGATTGCAAAGCCACTGAAAACTATAATTTTAGAACAATACAATGGAGTTTCTTTTCTATCCACAATATTTAGCCTAATATTCTCTGCTTACCGCTTTTGCAAGCAAAAGTTGGGCCATTGAGTAAAACTGCTCAAACTCTGGACCACACTCAAACTATTCCTGAGTTTAATGGGTTACTAACATTATTACAGGTAACCGGAACACTTTCCTAGTCCGGGAGCTCGCAGCCCCTTTAACATTTCAAATAACTTGAAGTGTGTGCTGACTGATACCGGAATGTATAAGTTAGCACATTTTTCATATTTATCAATTTTAATTTTTTTTCTTAGTAACTATGAAGTTTATAATACTTAGCTATTATTTATGTTATTTTATTAGGCGTACAATTTTGAACACAATTATGAATATATCCTTGTTTACATTTTTGATTTCCTGACAGATTTTTTTATTTCACATATGATCCAATATTACCAATGTCTATTAAATCACTAGTAATCGAACAGTTACGCCGAAAATAAAATCAAAATATATGTGTAAGTACCTACTAAATAATAGATTGGTTCTCATTTATAAAAGTAGATTAAGTTGACAGTAAGCACGTAACGTATCTACAAATGTCAGGCTATTTGAGTAAAACGTCGGTGTCAAATAGTCACGGAGTGATTTCAATAAACATGGTAAAACATTTACCTTGATCCTTACCTTGATATACCTAGAGATTAATGATTACAGAATAGGGAGCACTCGTAATTGATGATATCCTATGCATGATATTTTTGAAATACATACTTTGAAAGACCATTTTGCTGATATTTGATATTCAAAATGTATTTTGATCAGCTGAGTCGTTCAATTTTGAATGTTAAAAAAGTCAGAGTGTAAACGAAAGCAAATCCAAAGAACAAGGAAATTATCAAACGAAAAAAATATAACATATTGGAAAAACAGTAAGTATTTTATATGGAATTCGTGAATTCAGGTCACAGACGCAGTCGTTTGTTTTAATTCGGAAAACTAAGGACAGCGGCCGCCGCCCTACATTAGAAACTTCTTGAAGAACCACTAGCTCTTGCACTATAAACATCAGAACATTGGTTTTATCAGGGAGACAGGTGTTTACTGCACGCAACATTAAAACACCCACAGCGATGATGAATGAAACGTATCATCGTGGCACATTAGTAAAAATGTGTTGTACTGTAGGTAGGTATAGAGTTTCCAAAGACGGCAATCGGTATCTCCAAAAAAGTCGGTCATATTATGGGCAAAAACATTGTTTTTTATACATTTGATTCCGGAAACTCACAAAATAGTCGTGTCTGAAATATATCGTTTAAGATATATAAGTTATCGGCGGTAAGATCGCCCATGGTGCTTTTTGTTATGTTAAGATATTTTCTTGTTTCGGTTAATCTTAATTGTATAAGTAAACTGCCATATTGACACACATAATATTTACCTATTTACCTAACGGCTATTTACAATAATATTGTTATCGTGTTAGTTGGTGCAAAGGTTGGTTGGTGGGTAGCTACAAAAAAAAATATAAAATTAAGATATTTTTTTTAGTTGTCAAGCTTTTTAAGTTTTTAAAGGTAAAGGGAGTCGGTAAAGGGATACCGTTTGCCGTAAAAAGTTGTTTGTTTGTTACCATTTATCTACGAAACTGATTCCGGTTGATTGGGCTTGTTAGTCAACTGAGGCCGCTCGAACTTATCCCGCGGGATCAGTTGGCCAAATTAATATTTTGAATCGGGCAACTGATCCCATTGATACATAGTATGTTTTGTAAAATTGTATAACATACAAGTAGATATACTTAATGGAAAACACGTTTGTTTTAAAATTTTGCTAAAAATTTTTGCTGACAAATAGGTCAGCACCGGTTTATAGCTGACGTGACGTGTTTTCCCCTGCAAATTAAAAAGTAAATAATTATTTAGATTTATGATCTGTCAAAAATTATCTTTTTTAGTCGACCAAAAGCTAGTCCGGCTAAAACGAAGCTGCCCTAATGATGTATTTCTGCCGTTGCGCTTACGTATTTGGAAATGTTTGTATTCCCTTGATGAATCAAGATAAAAGTTCGTTGACGATAAAAGAAGCCATTAAAACTTTGTTTAAAATTGTTGTTTTAATTTATTGTTGTGAAGATACAAGATATAGATAGATGCTAAAGGGATTTAGGGCAATGCCAAGATGTAAGCCGATCCGATTAGCCGGTCCATGATTTACTGTCGCCCAAAGACCGGCCGTTTCACCTGAAAATAATTAAAAATGAAACTAATGAAAAATATAAAAGTATTAAAATGTAAAGTTAGAATTTAGCGTTGAGTAGGCCGGTATGAAAGCTATCAGAGTGCGTCGCCGCGTTAGTCATGCTCGCGTCCAGAAAAGAGAATGAGAACAAACGGACGATGCGCCCCTTCTATTCAAATTTTACCGGGCCGGGCTGGACCAAAACGTCTCTGCTAGCGCCAAAAAGAACCTATTTCAATGGCTATCTGTCCACGTGATCTACAATAGCCGGAAAGAGGTTGGGTGGTCATCAAAATAGGTCGCCATATCGGACCTACATGTCGGTTGATCGGTCGCGCTGGACCAAACGCCCCGTCTATTCAGTTCAGAAAGTTATCCGACATGCGTCTCTGATGTTTATCGTATGAAACAGACTGCTGTCAGATTCTATTAGATACCCGGTATAACAACTAGGCATCGTAGTCAAGGTCTTGAATTTGCGAAGTGGTCAACTCCTACGGTTATTATTAGCAGTACAATAATCGCTTCATTGGTGTTGTATTGGTGTTGTAACAACGCATGGTTGTTGTAAGGTATCGCTTTTAAGGGATTAGACCGCCCATTATACATTTAGTTATATTCAGTTGTGTACTCTATTGGTGTTTTTTTATTTTTTATTATTCATAATAAAGTTTACAGTTACATGATTATGTTATATACACCTAATAAACCTAATATTGGTATGTCTAATCCAAGGTGTTATTTTCTAGAGTACAATAAAATATTTTCATTAATTCTGCATTCAGAATTCTAAGAATGTTTATTCCTACCGGAATATTTTTCAAACCCAAACACCGACGTGTATTTCCATTATCGCATTGCAGAATCTAGTGATATGTGGCGATAAAATCTAAGAGCCATCCTTGGAGACACAAAAATCGATTGCAAAAAACCGCATTGCAATCCGTTAATCGGTTTCGGAGTTTTTAGTTCGTTTTAAATGCGCGTAATCATTGTGCGAATAATGGTAATTTGAGTAAAAGCAGAACAGAGCTCATTATTTACTCCAAATTATACCTACATACAGCCTTAGAGGTCGACTGGTATACAGTTACAGATTTTCGGTAGAATTTTTGACCGACAGCGGTCCATAAATTGATGACCTCTTGCCTTTACGCGTCGATGGTTTAAGTAGATACTTAGTTCCACTTCACCTACCTGATAAACGCAGATCAAGCTTGGACTGCGAAATATACATAGTGTGTGTATTGTTTACCTCTCACGTAACATTTGAGAAAAGCCGTATTTTTACGTAAATTTCAGAGATGCAATAATAATATTTGCAATTTTGCATGCATAAACAAAAACCAGTGCGGACATCTCGCACGCTTTGTAACGAGATTAAATATGCGATTATCGAAGACGATAATATTTATTTATATGCAGATAATATGCATAAAACAAAAACTCGAGTTTTCCAATATTCAACGGCGAGTCTTCTACTTGTAGATAATACACATCGTTTACTTACATGAGGAAAGTTTTCAATATTATTTTGATACTCACAAATTTGAGACAAGAAACTCTCCGTGTAAATGGTCCTTTTTTCTTAGTGGTATGATTACTATTTGCATCGAGGTTGTACTCCATGACTATTTGTCTTTAGGTAGGTGTATTATAGTGATCCTACTGATCCTCTGAATCTGCTAAAATTTTGATAGAAACATAGAAGAGGTCTTGGAACGAGAAAGCGATCTATCTAGAACAGTGCCACAACTAGAATCTAGAAAGCACTAAAGTGTTGCAATTTGTGATGAAATTACACATCTGGGTTTATAAAATTTATATGTGGTGTGCTATTTATGATGCGTGGGCTGCGGTTAGTCAGCATAAGGGGCTGAAGCTAAAAAAAAATGTTTTTTTAAATATTGCAAGATCGGTTTTATTTGTAAAAACATATGTTATAACTCAATTTAACAACAAGAAAGTCATTGTTAAAAAAAGATTTGGCAAGATATTCTCGATCATAAACTATTCTAACCTATACATCTTATGGTAGGTTATAATAGTTTATGATCGATATGGTATATTGGAGCTATATTAATACAGATAGGTAGGTATAGAAGATATCATTTGGAAGACTTACACATAATAATTTTTGAGCGAGAGAGAGAAAGCCCTCTATGCATTATATCATGCATTTTTTATCATCGCTTTGATGTAAGCGTTACGTTCTTGCGTATGTTGAAATACGTTTGAAACTAGTATACATACTTTTTATCTGCCAAATCGGTACTTGTCTGCGCCTTAATTCATATAATATCTTGTTCTAGTGCTCCCAAGCCCGCCGTTCTTCATGGACGAGGTTAATAACAAGGTCGAGAACAAGATTGGCCCTTACCACGACGGGGATACGCTCGTCCTGAGGTGCTTGGTTATAGGAGGTAAGTTTACACGTGAATTCTTTAAATTAGACATGTTTTATTTATACCTACGGTGGTCTTGAGATAAAACCAGAAAGCGCGTCAAGCGTCATCAAAGAGAGTCCAATGGACTCTTGTAAATATATTTTCAGTTATAATATACTTATTTTTAAATCCTTGGTCAAGGAGCACTACTTAACCTCGAGTCACTAACTGTTGCCCGATTCTTGATTATTTATGTGTAGGTTTTTTTGTGTTTTTTACACAGAATACAATTTCACAACATGGCAACTACAAAATTAAATTTCCTAGAAGTTAAAAAAAAAACGTGACATAAATAAAATACCTAGCAAAGTGACCATGAAGTGGAAGTCACTTAATATGTATTTTGTGTAAATTCATATGAACCTAAGAGGTTTTATGCAGTATTAAAAAAATACCCAACTGTTACATAATAGGTTGGGGAAAAAGTTTCTTCGCATTTTTTAAGAAAATTCAAAACATTTTTTAATATAGTTTATTTACATTTAACTAAAGTATGTAGGTACCATTTTGTTCGATAACTTTTTGCCATTTTGTAGGCAGGGACATGATCCCATTGCTATAAAAACTTTGGGGCTTCTGTTCAAAATACCGCGACAAGTGGTTTTGGCAGTCCTCTCGTGATGTTAACCTGACACTGCCTAAAGAATTCTGAAGAGACCGAAACAGGTGGAAATCTGAAGGTGCAAGGTCAGGACTATACGGCGGATGCATTAACACATCCCAGCCAAACTCTCTTAATTTTTGCTGAGTGGCTAAAGATGTGTGAGGTCTAGCGTTATCATGATGAAAAACCACACCCCTTCTGTTGATTAACTCCGGCCGCTTTCTCTCAACTTCTTGTTTTAATCTCATCAGTTGTTCGCAGTAGAGTTCAGAATCGATGGTCCTGCCTGGTGGTAACAGCTCATAATGAATAATGCCCTTCCAATCCCACCACACACACAGCATCACCTTGTTGCGAGTTAACCCGGGTTTCGCCACAGTCTGTGAAGCCTGACCGGCCTTTGACCACGACCTTTTTCGCACGTTCTTGTCGTACGTGATCCACTTTTCATCACCAGTTATCAGCTTCTTCAAAAATGGTTCGGTTTCATTACGTCGTAATAAAGAATCACAAATGAGAACACGGTTCATTAGGTTTCTTTCAGTGAGCTCGTGAGGTACCCAAATATCGAGCTTTTTTGTGTACCCAGTTTTTTTCAAATGCGCCAAAACTGTTTTGTGGTCAATTCCCAGTTCTTCAGCTACGTCGTAACTACTGATATGCCGATCTTGCTCCACTTTTTCAAAAATGGCATCCATTTTATCCGTAATAGGGCGACCAGAGCGACGTGCATCTTTGACATCAAAATTTCCGGATTGAAAACGCTTAAACCAAATTTGTGCTACTCTCACAGACACTGCACTAGGTCCATAAACATCGCAAATTTTTTTCGCGGCTTGCGTTGCATTTTTACCTTTTTTGTAGTAAAATTTTAAAATGTATCGAATTTCTTCATTAGATTCACTCATCTTGACAGTACGAAAAACAAATAAAAATCACACATTTTCCTAATTTGAATTTGGAATTATCTTCTTTAAAATTTAAACTTTTAATGATACCAAAACCAGCCAGATACAAATAGTATAGCCAAAGAGATTTTATTACAAGTTCATACATACAATAATGCGAAAAGACTTTTTCCCCAACCTAATATGTAATAGTCCTGATCCCACACTAGGATATCACAACACCAAGACACAATGTTACCTACATGCCAACATATGTCCCGTAGCGGGAATCAAATCTCATCCACCGTCGTCTTTTATAACATAACCTAACTACCATCGGTATACCCATGAAAGGAGCTTTTTCGAGGCACTTTGAACCCGTTCACCACACTGATTCTTCCACGATCAGTCACATTTCTTAAGCCCACTATTATTGAAACCGACACTGACCTTAAACTTAAATAATAAGGGAGGAACATCCAGTAAAACGAATAATAAAATATTTAAGTTAATATAAATTTGGGTCTGGGTGTTTTCTATGTATAGTATGTATGTATTTACAAAAAAGTTTATCAGTCATGTATAGTTCCCATAATACAAGCTCTGCTTAGTTTGGGCCTAGATGGTGCTGTGTGAAAAATGACCAGCATTATTTATTTATTCATTACCATTTAAAATATTATAAACATTTTTAATATTTTACCAAGACTTTTATACGACAACCAAACGAATGATCGGAACAATACTAAAATCATAAATATTTCATCACAAATTATATAATATTAAATATCTGTTATAATCTGCATAACGCTCACAAAGACTTTCCGAATACCTCTAATAACTCTGCGTCTGTACTAAGACCTCAATCTGGGGATTGAAGTCTAAGTATTGATTTATTTGGCTTAAGTGTCAGCGGAATATCAGCTGTTAAGGGTCGTTCTTATACTTTTGCAAATATTAACTTAGCAGTTAAAGTTAAAGTAATTTTCAATTCATTAATAGAAAAAAAACACTGTTTAGTTGCACAATAACGACCTTGGTGGCGCGATGGGCGATAACCACCTGCGACACAAGAGATGTAGATTCAATTTCCGCGTTACAAAATGTTCGCATGTTCAGTAGCCTGCTGTTGTCTACCGCCGCGAAGACAAAAAGTATTTTCTCCCTCTCTTTTGTTTGACAGAATAGGCGACAGAAATAGTTTTTGTCTTCTCTTTCGTAGACAGCGTTGTCTTGGGTGCTCATTCTAAGCGGGCAGATGTTGTGGAACCACGGCACACGTAGTATCTGATACCCACATCACAGATAATACTATTGTGGGGTCATGAGTAAAGTATATGTAATTATTTCAATAATATTTAATCAAAAATTACGTTAAGTTACAAAATAATGAATGAGGCAACTATTATTTATACAAGTAGGTATATACAAAAAAACAGATAATACAGCTAGCTATCTAAAGACCGTTGTAAACTATCTATAGATAGCTCAACTGAACCAGATCACGACCAGGCGGAAGCGTTCCATAAATACTGACAACTGTTTAGTTTGTCTCGGATCTATATTAATTGTATGATATGTGTTTACTTATATACATATCATATATATACATACATCAGTCATGTAGTTCTGGTAACCCAAACTGTGCTTACTTTGGGACTAGATGATGATGTGTGGAAATGTCCAGCATTTATTTGTTTAGGTATTTATAGAGTTCTACGGATTTCCTCGTCCATGATTGTGTCACGTAGAGACACTCACAACATAACTGGCAGGCGGGGGACCAGATATACTAAACACAGGGAAACCTAGTTAGGATAGACCTCGGACATGTACTAGATAAAATTTACATTATTTTGATTGCAGTACCTACCTATATTAGTAGGTAAGTATGCCTAGCTACAAACCATTTAGTAACGAGCCAATTTATCAATTCAAAGATACATTGTTCCCATTCAAGACATAATAGTCAACAATAATTTAAGAAAATAAAATCTTTTTTATTTAGATACAAAAAGTCGGGCGATATCCCGACTTCTGATCCGGAGGTTGTGGGTTCGAACCCGGTCGTGCAATGGCACAGTCGTGAGCGTGTTTTTTTTTTTTGTAGGTGTCGTTTAGTTTTTATACAATATATTCAGATTATTTCAGTAGTAGAAGCGGGTAGGTATAGATAGTATTTCTTTTCGTTAGTGATATATTTTGCTAATATAAACTTGAGTGCACTTAACGTCACCGCATTTTTGTATCAATAGGTAGTTTGTTACTGCCTATGTAAAATGTTACAAAAACAATGTAAAGCTAAACTTCTTCAAAATTCTTTGCTTTTTTCCATATTTACTATCCTAGGCAGGACGAGATGATCCGTTCGATAAATGTATCTGTGTGGTTAACTTTTCTCCGTAAGTTTTATACGTGTATAAAGATGTATTAATTAATTAAGTAAATGATTTTAGCTTTAAAATAACTGAACTAATTGCACTACACAACAAAGGCATGCAGCAATTGATAGCATGATGAACAGACCTTTGCTTTCCTTTCGGTTTTTTTTAAACAACTAGGCCAATTAGTTATACAGCCCATCTGTAAGTGGTTACCGTAATCTAAAGACACTTGCAACACCAGAGGTATCACAAGCACGTTGTCGACCCTGACACGTAACGGGTGAAAAGTCTCATATGCCTGTAATAACACCGGCATCCATAACCGGAACTGTGTGATGTGTTAGAAATTTCTCAAATTCGATTTGGATACCTAATCGGACCGAGTGCTAGATCACACGACTCTGCAGACGCGAGAAGAATGAAAACATGCAACGTTAAACTTCGTATAAGCAACCAGCTTATATATCTGTATACCTTATTGTATGTTCCTTAAAACCTCTCACTCCATTTCCACGTGGTTCTTGAACGCGTACGATATATTTTCTTCCCAATACGTGTTTAAATTGGGAAGTGCGCCTCTGAGGTTTTTCCGTATATGAGAACGTGCTACCTGTAAACAGCTCTCAGAGGCACCATTTTGTGGGTATGGGAAAGTTCAAAATAACTTTTCAGCTTCAACCAAATTATATTGGTTTTAAAACTGAATGCCGAGAAATAGAACTTTCCATTAAAAAGGATTTGTATTTACCAATTCTTAAGAGTTATTTACGAAAAATGCCACACAATTATTTGACCATGAGTCAGAAAATAATTGACCCGTCTTGTAAAATATGTGGCCCGAGTTTTGCCCAAGACGTGTTCAGACACGCTATGTTAGGTATAAAATAATAAATTCGACGACCTCTGTGGCGCAGTGGGTGAAGGCCCGCCTGAGACGCAGAAGGTAGCGGGTTCGATTCCCGCCGCGGGACAAATGTTTGCATCTGCAAATATTTGTCTCGGGATCTGGGTGTTTTCAATGTATATTTACAAAAAAAAGTATATTAGCTCTGCTTACTTTTGGGCTAGATGATGCTGTGAAAAATGTCCAGCATTATTTATAAATGTTATAGGAAACATAACTTCAGATAGATAAATCATTTATTTGCAACTACTTATTAATAAGTTTCATACTTCATACATTACAATATGTACTAGGGGGTGCGCGATAAAGTAACTCTTATATTATATTTTCTGTCTGCATCTCAAATTTTGTTTCGATACGCTATAAACTGAACGAGGAATAGGGGTGTGACTCACTGACAAACAGAAAGATAGATAGACAGACGAACATGACGGAACTATAAGGGTTTCGTTTTCGCCATTTGGCTTCGGATCCCTAAAAAGCCATAAATTTGACTTTATTTCCCGTTACAAGAACCGGTGAAATACAGTCGCTCTCTCCCGTTTCCCGCTTTTTGCTAGTCCCCTGGGAAGCATCGTCTTTATCTACGACCTAAAATAATATTCATAATATTATTTAAAAAAATGAGGTCATGATAAGTTGAGTTTTTAGAATGTAAACAAGATTCATGCAACTGTGGTGAAATATCTCAAATAAAGTACGTTCCATAAATTATGAGTATATTATTTAAAAAAAAATTGTGCAAAAGTATGTTCAAATAGTTTAGTTCCAAAACTATGAGTTTTTTTAGTAAAAATAACTGCTAAATTTCACTTGCAGTAAATTTCTCTGACTACGGACAAAGTTATAAAAAATACAAATAAAATCAATGATATAGGAACGAGCTAGATCAGTTACTAACGATAATTAAAACCAGTCGCTTTCAATGCCGCTATTATAAATTAGATCACATTTTTCTCAAATAGCAGCCTAGCAATGTGAGCTTTAAGCATTTCATAAGAGATTCCATAGTAAGTGATAAATTAAACTCCACAATTCCAATAATGTTTGGGAGTTTGTGTAATTTCCTCTTAATCACAAATGAGACCCTTAACACATAGTTTCTTGGGAGTTAATTGAACACATTGCAATGTTGTTTATAATTAATAAACTACGCATCACAAGGTGGAATTTAAATGTCGTGAGTTAAAATTAATCTATAGGGTATATTTACACTTATGTAAGATACACAAAGATGCGTCGTTCTGCTGGCAACACAATCCAAACGTCGGAAAATAATAAAATAGGAGAACGCGATAAAGATCCGTAAAAAACTTTTAATTAAGATATAGCTTTGAAACTACAGGCACTCTGTCTTTGAAAACTTTACGTTTTTATTTAAGTCCATTTAAACTGTCGTATACGGAACTGCAACATGATCCAACAATCAAATAGGGTTTTTTTATATGTGGCAGCCTAGTCTGACTGTCTGAACGCCGAATACTGAAAAGAAAAGTAAGAGTTTTATATATTACTCAGTACTCAATAATCAGTGTTTTTACATGGTTACAAAGTTGTTAAACTGAGGTCTCTCATATTAACCCTATGTTGGGGTATAGCAACATGGCGGCAGACTGAGTTTTTTTTAATACGATATAACGTAAGTATCCGTAAGTGTTTAGGTCTTAGGTATAAGTATAAGTATGTACATTGCATACAATATAGCTGTTTCCAACTCTACTAAATTATACTAAATCTTGAGTAGCGTTTCTGTGTTTTAACCGGGAAGCCAATTTATATTTTTTTTCCGGACTGCCACGGATAGAATACTCCCTCATCCTTCGATCTTTCGTAGATAGTCTACTACGCCATACTAAATTCCGTCCACTTCGTCTGCGATTCCTATCGTCTGTCACGGGCAACTAAGCCACTAACGTTCCTCCTACAAACTAAGTTTCGTTAATTTCTAATGTGTGTTAATTTCTACATGTTCCGTCATGTAACTCTTACAAGCCTTCTACAGCCTGTCCATGAGCCCTCTATGACTATGCCCCTGTTAGAGGTATCTCAGAGTCTCTTTGTCAGGTCTACGTACTGCGAGCTATCTACGCCACTTCTACGAGACTTCTACATCTATGTGTATAGCTTTCTGTGGTGCACTGAATGTTTTCAATGGAACAGGCAACAATAAAAAGTACGGTCCTGTTAGAGACGGGGCGATAGATCGAACTTTTTGTTCCTGTTTATTCTCCTAAGGGAACAGAGCTGAGAGAACAAGCGGAAATAATAAGTCTGTAACCTTTTTACGTCCAGTCTTCCATCTCGGACTCTGTAACACTACACGGGTGTGTAAAAAGAGCCTTATGATTTGTAATTAACGAATAACTAAGAACTAGATCAAGTATTCGCTGATTACTCATAATAAGAAGACTTTGATGACTGCCATTTCCTGAATCAATTGCACGTAATATTGACTGATTAGCATCATAAAATGCGTAACTACTAAGTAGCCATGAATCTACTTAGGTACTCGCAGCAGTCACAATACAACATGCCTACTCTTAAATTAATTATATTTGCAAGATATCATAGAATATGTAAATCTAGCGCCCTTGCCACCCTTAATCCCGTAGCGATCCTCATATCATATGAAATTTTGATGATCTCGACTACACATCGGTTATTATAATAAAGATATACCTTTACGGGGTTCATGGAATATTTACCTATGGAATCCGTAATGAGGCTATCGTATCGTTTACTAGGACATACATGTATACCTTACAGTACATTATACCTTCTCTGGAGGAGGTAAGAAAAAGAAAAAAAGACTAAGCTTAATTTTGACACTTTTCATTCTATTCTGTAAGCTTGCTGGTCGCCGGAAGACGTCCAAGGCTAGACACGAGACTTCACCATTAAATGCCATCGACCGCTAACTTTCTGGAATATTTTAATGCTATCGGAATTTACTTTCGTTATACTTTGTCTTCCGGTTGTTGGTCGCCACTTGAATATCTACCTGAATCTACTCTGTGCCTGTCAGTTTTGTCAAAATGAGCCATAGATTTGGGCTGCCTTAAGATTTTAATTTCGTTGCGTGGTCTGCCCATATCATAAATTGCTAGGTCGACGACCGTAGGTCACAGACTACTAGGATGCTAGTTAGTGCTGGTTAAAGTAGCATGACTTTAACCAGCACTAACTCATTAACTATGACATTTAACTATGACCTCGTTAAAGTCGCAGGGCACGCTAAACTCAGCAACGCAGAGTAAGGCTGGTAAAAGCAGAATAAGCATATTATCCAGAAAAAAAGTGATTTCGAGCTGTTTCAGATGATGAAGGTTGTATTATTATTTATTTGTTTATTCTTGAAAATAAATAAATAATCCTGGACATTTTTTACACAGCGTCATCCAGCCCCAAACTAAGCAGAGCTAGTATTATGGGAACTACATGACTTATATACTTAAACAAAAAAAAACATACATATTATACATAGAAAACACCCATACCCGAGACAAACATTATAAACATTTGTCCCACAGCGGGCATCGAACCCGCAACCTTCTGCGTCTAAGGCGGGCCTTCGCCCCCTGTGCCATAGATGTTGTCGTAAGGAAAAAGGACCTGAGCACTAAATTAGGTGCTTGAGTGGCTTGAAGCTATATAGCTTATATATATTGACTTTGTTTCAATTTAATGTTTGCTTTTCGTTGTTACAAGGTCGTCCACCACCCCGGATCAGCTGGTACTCTGGCGAGACCCTGGTGGACGCGTCCGACGGAGACAGTGACATTCCCAAAGTGAAGGAAAACGAGCTGTACCTTCCTCTCACGAGGAAAAACGCAGCGAACCTGTCCTGCCGAGCATCGAACACGAGGCTAGCGCCCCCCGTAGTGGCCACCTTGGAGGTGGAACTTTACTGTGAGCTATTAACCTGCCTTATTTTTATGCCATGCGTGGGCTAACACAACACATTTTCTTCTTTAACTCTCTTCTATAATATATACTAGAAAAAATAGAATAGAAATAGCTGTCATCTCGATACTCACTGCTTTCTAACCCATGCTAGTATAATATTATAATATCTGTGCCCATACCTATGTTTTTATTTTTATGCCATGCGTGGGCTAACACAACAGATTTTCTTCTATAACTCTCTTCTATATTATAGACTTGAAAAAATAGAATAGAAATAGCCGTCATCTCGATACTCACTGCTTTCTTACTTATGCTAGTATAATATTATATTATCTGTGCCCATGTCATATCGTTTACCGAATCCATCCATCTTGGTTTTATGACTTTCATGGTTGATTGAAAGTAGTCGATTTTAATGTAGAGTTGTATGGTAACGTAGAAGTGCTTTATAGTGTATCTTACGTATGCAATGTGATTGTCGGAGAAATCTCGCGCACGAGATGACATCTAATCTTATAATGGAATAAAACCATTATAGTTTTGTATGGGCGTCATTCAAGATAATCGTGGACGATTTATCCGAGAATTCAAATTCCTTATTGAAATGTTACATAACGGGTAAACGAAATTGTTACATATAAAGATATAAAACTATATACATGTGAACAAAAACAACAACACATTTACAAAATACTGACACAAATTAAAATTTAACAGTTATTATATATACAAAAGAAAAACCAAACAGATCACAAAATAACAGCATTCCTACTAAAAGACTTATTAACTTAAATAACATTCTAACAAAAACTCAGGCCCCATCGACTAACTTCCAACCATCCATAAATACATCGAACTGAGGATGCATGATGATGAGGGCATTGAGATTGTCCTGAGCACGGGGCGACTGCTGGCGGCACAATGTGCGTGCTCGTATCAGCTCAAACAGACGTACGCAGCCTGAACAAAATTTTGCATGTTGTTCTGAAATGCACAGTCAGCTGGCTTCACTCAAAAAAGTGGGCAGTCTACTACATCTCTCAAAATTCGACACAGTCTCATCATTTGACCATATACTCGTCTCGTTTCAAAAAGTGGGTACCTAAGGTACCACGCTACCAAGGCAGTCGTACCTTGAAGATATTTCGAAAGGATAGTACCTAGTAAAGTTTTTTGTGTATAGGTATTGCAGAAATCTCTTTGTACTTTTTCTAAAATAAGTGAGTATGTGACCACATACGGATACGGAAGCTCTAGACTCAAGTTTTGAGCGTATTAGGGACGTTTACAAAATCTTGATGGCATAATTGCTGAAGTTTTTACAATAACGGAATACGAAACCTAGTCTTTATGAATACGAGAGTCTTACAGCTATCTCTGACGGTCATTACTGATGAATCATTGCGATTAACATTTGGATGGGGCAACGTTTGTGGCATTTTAAACGTTTACGTACTTTGAAGATTACACTCTTAAAAGCATATTGTCAGAGCTTTTACACGGGAACTCTGTGAGCCAAACACACCAAAAGGTTACACTACGCATGATGCTGAGACTGCCTCGTTTCTGCAGTGCATCAGGGATATTCGCCCAATAGGCGAATTCTTCCATGCCATCCTTCACTCAACGGCATCCCTGATCAGCAGAATACGATAGAGTCACCAGCATCCTGAATACTATAGCGGAAAAATACACGTCGTCGATGTGGGAGTGTCTTTTTTTTTTCAAATCAAAATTCTTTGTTTTTTCAGTCTTTTTTTACCATTTTGATGTACATTTACATAAATTTACAAAAAATAAATGATTTGATTTGTCTTGTGCGTATAGTGATCAGAAGATAAACCGACGTATCTTTGTAGGTATTTCTTTTTTATTGATTCTTGGCACAGAAACTTGCACTATACACATCATACCTAGCATATATTTTATAGGATAGG
Source organism: Perizoma affinitatum (assembly GCA_961405105.1). Classification (NCBI taxonomy): domain Eukaryota; kingdom Metazoa; phylum Arthropoda; class Insecta; order Lepidoptera; family Geometridae; genus Perizoma; species Perizoma affinitatum. The sequence goes on along the minus strand of OY560205.1, from coordinate 7,068,405 downwards.
ATATTTATCTCAAAATAAACTATATTTTATTATATAATGCCGGCAGTATTGGCCGCAGCAACATATCACCATGGAGGCGGTCACGCCACCGAATTCTTTGAAGTATTTAAACTAAAAGGATATGACGTTTTCAGTGCCGGCCTACAACGTGTCAATACACTGGATATCTGGCACCGAAGGTGACTCCATCCAGGCTGGGAAGGTTGTAATGGTCAAGTGCACAGCTCGAGGGTCTAACCCTAAGCCGGACATCAGCTGGATGCTGGACCACAGGCATCTCACACACCATAGCAATCAGGTTCGGTGTTGCTTTTTATTGCTATATTTTTCTAAGATGCAACTATAGTAAATTAATCAATAAATAAACGCCCAACAGACACATACATAGTGCTGATTCCACACTAGGATTCCCTGTGTCTTAGGTATCAGGAACTACGGGAACCGTGGTACCACAACACCCAGACCCGGAAAAATATCTGCAGAACATGCAAATATTTGACTCGTAGCAGGAATCAAACCCCACCTAATCAAACACCGCTTGCGTCGCCACCCACACCATCGAGGTCGTCAAGTAAAAATAATCAGCAAAATAGTCTTTACATTTTTTTATTTCATAGACAAGTATAAAGTATTTTGTATCTTCTATCATATTCTAAGATTTAACAAACAGCAGAAGTTGGTCACAAACCCCTTTTCAATACCTTAATAATACATGAAGAGAAAAAGGAACATAAATAGGGAGAACAGAGGCAGATCAGGGCACACAAGATAACTTGAAAACGATCGACACATTTTTAACATAAAATACCCTTATTCCCCTTATTCCCCTCATATACTCATACTTTGACGACCTCTGCGGAGCAGTGGGCGTAGGCCCGCCTGAGACGCAGAAGGTTGCGGATTCGATTCCCGCTGCGGGATAAATGTTTGTAATGTTTGTCTCGGGTATGGGTGTTTTCTATGTATAATATACATATTATACTTGACTTTTTTTGTAAATATATGTATATAAAAAAGTCAAGTATGAGACATACTTTCTTTCTAAAATTCGAGCCTTAGTCCCGTATTCCAGAACGAATATCAAACAGTGTCAGTTTTTTTTTATCTATAAGGAACACTTGCCTCAACGTCAACGCTTTGGTTGCCGGAGACGATTTAATTGTGTGTCTCATCTTTCCAATGGATCGGTAAAAACAAGTCCACAAATTCAGTAACCGAACTCAAAATCGTCTTTGTTTTCCAGAGCTGGGATGAAGATATACAGACTGCAGTGTCATTCCTAGAACTAACGGCAGCGGTGGCTGACAATGGCGGTACATTGGCGTGTCTTGCCACGAATCCTGCCATGGCGCCAAGTACCGGCTCCAAGGCTGACGTCATCAAACTTAATGTCACATGTGAGTACCAATGAGTTTCGCGGATCCATGAAAAAAATCCGATACAAATATCTACAGAACATGCAAACTTTAGACCCGCAACGGGTATGAACCTCTTGCATCCCAACTGGCTACTCGTCCACTGCGTTATATATATTATATTATACATAGAAACGCCGTGTTGGCTGAGTAGGCGATACCGCGACTTATGATCCGGCAGTCGTGGGTTCGAACCCGGTCGTGCACCAAAGGATTTTTTCAGTCGAAAAATGTATGTGCGCATTGAAGGAGCAACATGTGAAAACATCCAGACCCGAGACAAATATTTGAAGATAATACAAACATTTGTCCCGCGACGGGAATAGAACCCGTAACCTTCTGCGTCTCAGGCGGGCCTACGCCCACTGCACCACAGAGGTCGTATTGGCGGGTGATCAAGAAGTTTTGATTTCATTTTTTATACAACTTCACAGTAACTTTCCAACTAAACGACAATCATAAATTATCTTGGAGAACTTGGCTTCGTCACGCCATTTTCCCATTCAGAGACCACCTGCCACCATTTTATTGTAACCAATGCCGCCACGCAATATCATCACTAAAAGTATCGACCAAACCTAACTTTTCCTGAAGAGTTTTTAAAATACTCAGCTTGGATTTAGATGACCGTGACATTTACAACAAAGCGCTTCCGTGCCTCAGAGAGCACGTTAAACTGCCAGTCCTGGCTGTAATTAAACTACGATACCCAGTTTGTCACTTGTGAATTTAATTAGCCGACGTCTTTGTTCATTTCATTTTCGAATCGGTTCGTGTAGCTTCGGTCCACGTTTCACCCACATAAAACTATTTGTTAGACCAGGTTACAAATTATACCTATTTCAAATTTCATGTTTCAGAAATCGATTCAGCTGTTACTATAATAATAATGAAGATATAGTCAAAGTATTTAATTATTAAAGTCACAACGATCATATAAAAACGTTAGCTTAAAAACTAAGTGAATCCTTCCTACTACTAATATAAACGCGAAAGTTTGTGAGTTGGATGGATGTTTGTTACTCTTTCATGCAAAAACTACTGAACGGATTTTGATGAAACTTTACAGTAATACATTTTATACATCAGAATAACACATAGGCTACTTTCTCCGGGTACCAGGCGGGCGAAGCCGTGGGCAGAAGCAAGTTTATAATAAAATTATCAGTGAATTTACGCCGAATCTTCGCACGCGACCAAGTCTAGCTCTCCTTGGTTTTTAATTTGATGATCCTTCACCTATAGTGTGATGCCAATCGAACAAGGTGAACTTAGTTATTGAGAAATAGTATTAGTTATATATTTAAATAAAGTCTAAGGCTTGAGTTCACCATTAAAACAAACGGACAAGCAAGTTTATCCATTAATTATAATGACAGATTCCTATGTAAACATGTGTCAACCGTCTTTGTTTTGGTGAACTTAGGCCTTAGTATTTTTAACAACAAATAACTCAACATCCATACGTTCGAATTTATAATATTCGTAAGAAGTTGGATAGGATGATGTCTCCTTGACAGCATAACCTTTCATATTCCTCTTTTGACAGCTTGCTACATCAAAATGCCTTACTCCATTAGATCGTTACTGTAACGTCGGATTGATATTCCAGATAGTCCGATCCTGGAAGTGAGCTCGCTGGGAGACGGCAGTATGAACGAGGTGGTGGAACTTGACCCCCTGCATTTAGAATGCGACGGTCGGGCCAATCCGCCAGTTGAGAAGTTCATGTGGTATTTTAATGTGAGTATTTAAAACTTTGCGACGAACAAATATCAGGTCTTTACCCATGAAATTGCGATTTTGCGATTTTAAAATATAATCATTTTTTTTAACTAATCTAAATACTTATTTAATCAAAAAGTTTGCATATTTTTTACTATTTTAAGGGTATTTTGTTAATACCCTACACCTCCTGTATATTTTACTGCACGGGTATCCACGAGGTTCATTTAAGAGACAAACAAATAAACAAACAACCTCTTACGGAAAACGCATATACAGGATATTTACGTCGCTGGTAAAAAGGAGGTACTGCACCTTATACCTACTCAAAAAAAGTCGCAGAACTCCAACCAATCTCCCCTTTCATTTTACCTGTAAGTTTTTCTATCAGAAACTTTTACAAACTGTGCAATGCTTTCGATTGCATCGAGTAATGTATGGGGAACTTCAGTAGGCTAAGTCAGTAGGCAGGTCAAGTTTGTTAAGAGCTTAGTAACGGCCAAGTTACTAAGTTAGCTCGTTTATTAGCTCGCATATATCGAGTGGGAAGTTGGATAGTTCCAATAGAACTTCGGATTTGCAAGTCTTGTTAAAACTTGCAAATGGAATGAACATTGACGGAATTCTCGCGTGTTTCCATATCGACAAGTTGCCCTTGTGCCTAAGCGCTGTTTGGATTATTCATAGCACTTTAATCGTTGGGGTTTTTAGTTTTATCGATGGTTTAAGGTGGTCGTAATAAAATTAGTATCACAGAAAAACAGAGGGTGTTTTCTTTTGGCTGAAGCTGTTTATTTTATAACATGACTAGGGCAGAGGGTCCTTGGCTTCACCCGCGTGGTACCCGAATTTAAAGTAGCCTATGTGTTATTCTAGTTCACGAACTATACGTGTTCCAAATATCATCGGTTTAACCGTTACGGAGATTGTTACAACAAAATTAATAAAATGTGTGAAATAATAATAATAAATAAACACCTAATAAACACGTATTTTTTTATTGGTTGTTACAAAGTCCCCACACTAGGATAGATAAAAGTTTATTAATTTTTCACAAGCGCTTTACATGATTTCCAGGATACGGAAATACAGCCAGGCGGCATATGGGGCGAGGACACGTTCTCCCAGAAGCTGTACGTGGAAGAAGTGAGCAGACTGCATGCAGGGCAGTACGCATGTTCAGCTGCGAACAGCATCGGGGAAACCAGAGCGGAGCATATCAGTATAACTGTGTATTGTGAGTATAGAGAAGCTTAACTCAAACACAATACGGTGGCGTTAACAATGTCAATAATTGGTTTCCCTGGTAATGTCTGAACAGACTCCGGAGTCAGGTGGACTCCTGCAGGCACAACTTAGTCAAATGAGGATACTCCAACGATATAAAATGCGACTTCGGTGTCACACCACAATGTCTCATCTACTGTCTTGTCCGCAATACACTAAGACCTGCCCTAAGAAAAAAAAAAAAAAAAACAATGTTGGACATTTTTTCACACAGCATCATCTAGCCCTAAAGTAAGCAGAGCTTTTATCATGGGAACTACATGACTTATATACTTTTTTTTTGTAAATACATACATATTATACAAATAAAACACCCAGACCCGAGACAAACATTAGCTTATCATACAAACATTTGTCCCGCAGCGGGAATCGTACCCGTAACCTTCTGCGTCTCAAAGAACTGTGCGAGAATATAAAAGTTTTTTGTAAATGTAAAAAAAATAAATGGTAAAATAAAACTGGGTAAACCATGGACACAATGAAGAAGAATAAAAAAAACGTAGGTCTACGTAAAATTATATAAATAAAAGCTAACTACTTGCAAAACGCGGGCATGTACCAAATGTTATGTTTGTACGTGGCTCTGACTACCGACTCCTTGGTATCCTCAAAGATCTACGCACTGAGTATGTATCTGAGGATGTCCACCATGGGAAAAACAGTCGCGAGCGTGTTTGTTTTATTTTTTTGCATATTTCTCTTAACCCACTATATATAATCCTAGTGTAGTTTAAACTATCCTTTAAGTCCTCCCAGGTGTAAAGAGCTTGTAGTAGGTACCGCGCGGCGAAGTTTATACCAAAGACTAAGTGGTTTATGCATGCCTGTCTATATCAACCAAAACCCATTTACTTTTTAACCAGTTTAGTTGTAGCACAGCTTTTATGCAACTGAACTCGTCTGGCGAAGTATTGCTGTGTTTCGGTGTGAAGGGTGCCCGTCGAATAACAGGCGCGTGAGTCTTTTCATGCACTTGGTCACTAAAGAAGCCAACGCATGAACCCTCTGATGTTGCAGATGTCATAGGCGACGGTAACCACTTACCACCTCGTGGCCCGTATACTAGAACCCAAAGTCCAACAATCAAATACATGTCACTTTTCAGATCCGCCTGAATGCGCCGAGCGAGGTATCACCCTTCATAAAGAAACAATCAACTGCAACGTCAAGGCTCTCCCCATCCCTGACACCTACTTCTGGCACGTGCAGCCCTACGGCTTCGAACTCCAACACCTCACCACTGGCTCTCCTATCCTTCCACTCAGCCAGATCACTGGACCACTCGCAGGGACGCTAAAAGCCAGCTGCGAGGCCAGTAATGGAATAGCGAGTCAGGAAGAACAGTGTGAGAAGATCTTCAGCTTTGAGAACCTGAGGCCGCCGCAGCCACAGCAGTGTGACTTGGCTTTTGAGTATGAGGAGTTCCAGATTAGATGTATACCAGGTAAATTTCTGTTACCATCTTCATTTGTGTGAGTCCACATTAGTTGCTGGAGATTTAAGCGTTGTCCTTAGAACAGTGCTTAAAATCTCCTGCAACTATTAATGAAGATATCAATGATGTTAAAATGTGCTAAAATAGATTAAATATGGTACTCCTGACTGCAGATATTGAGCGTTGTACAATTTAAAGATAACGATAAGATGAGAAGATCAATAGAACGAGAAGATGTTAAAAATAGACAAAATAACACGACTAATTCCTAAACGGATACTCCAGATTAAGTGATAATCGCGAAGCCAAACTTCACAAGACTGACACCACAATGGTAGTGTCAGTCTTGTGAATTGACGACGCGCTCAAAATGCCAACAGACAAACATGTCAACCACTGGTAAGATTGTACGGTTGACTCTTTTCGTGACAGAAACTCTCTCTATCCATTTCGCAGTGGAAAACGCGACATACTATGAGGTCTCCGTTTGGAAGATGTCCACCACAAACTCTTCACTAGTCCTCGACCGGAGAGCTTCCATGGGCTTCGGCAGCGGTCACGCGATGGCGCAAGGCGCCTGGCTTGTCAGGGCTGGTGTTGGAAGGATGAGGGAAGGCGATGAAGCGGGGGCCATGGCTTGTAACAGATATGGATGCTCCAGGGCACTGCTACTGAGGCCTACGGAACAGCTGTTGCAAGCAGCTGCCCCGCCCTGGTACCACAGTAAGTAGAAGCTGAATTAAAAGTTGCTACCGTTTTCGACTGAGAAGCAAGATTAGATGTTCTGCAGATTTTTTACCGAATTTGGATGTTATGAACTCGTAGTTTCTGATACACTATATACAAATATTCATAGTGTGGGTCAGAACAATGTAACTCCTAAAATGTTAATTAAAAAATATAAAATTAGGGTTTTTAAAAATCTAGTGTATTATTGTCGCTTAGCTCCACGTTAATGATGCCCTTGCGGGGAAAAACTTGTTTGATATTACAAGTGAAAGATTTTATAAAGTAGGTATTTTTTCCATTCTAAATAGAATTTGACAGGCTTAACAGTATTCAAAACTTCTCAATGTCTGAAAGTGAAAAGTTTACAGTAAATTTGATCATTTACAAGTTTTGGACATTGCCAGACTAAAATAAATGCCATTGTCTAGTTCCCATAGCCATTTTGCTAGAGGAATTGGAGGGCTGGTCTGTGTATCAAAAATCGGTATCACAACGAACGAACTCAGAATTTGCTGAATATTTGGTTTTTAAATACAATGGTCTGTCAATTCTAGCTGGGACTAGTCTAGAACTTAATGTTTATGAAGAAGAATGTTCATTCGTAATTTAAGACAATTATTTTTGTTTTAGCTTGAATGTTTACACCCAACGGTGAGACAATCAACTCAGATCTGATTCCGTTTTTTCAGTTTTCCTAGACAAAGACGTGGGCATATCCGTGGGAGCTCTCGTCCTAGTCACCGTATTCGTGATATCGACCTACCTGTTGGTACGACTCGCGAGGCGACAGTCTGCGCGGTCCAAGACCACGCAGCCGGTCATACAAGTTCTGCAGTTAGATGAAGTCGCTAGGAACTACCTGGATAATGTTGGAGGTCGGTACGTCACCAATCATTCATTCATTTTCTTGTCATTCAGAATTGTATCTGAGCTACTTAAAGGTCCTTCTGTTATTAGTCGCAAGCAACGACACAAAGCCATTTCAGCGTCCACAGCTCCTTTGTGTCACGTTGGTCACGTGCAAGGTTCTATACTCTATAGAATTTTTTTGAATGTTGGCCTCGACCAAGCAGTACCTATTAGCAATTAGCTCTCTGTAATTATAATCATAAATAATAGTAAAAGTGCTTAACTCAGTGTTCAAACAGTTTAGAAAGTTTCGTCTCTGAACTATCTATATAGTGAGTTATGTAATTCCGTGTGTACGTGACTATATTTATCATTAATTGTGTAAAATCTATGTGAGTTTCTTAGCTGCACTCCACTTTTTTAAATTAAAAAGTGCGGTCAGTCAAATAAAAGTCGCGAACAAACGCAACACACTTGATACACACAATTTAATGACCGGATCGATAATTTCGGCCATCTCGTCAGAAGCTACGTTGGTCAAGAGGTTCATGCGGTTGACGTGAGCACCGGTCGTCGCGGTGCTCCTGGTTCGCTTCCGAACAGCCGCAACTTTTTGCGAAGCAAAAAAATATTTCACCTGTGCAAAAAGTCATAGTACAATGAGTTGCTCAGCGTGTACTATAAAATTCCTAAGCTCAGACCGCAACTTGGAATGCGGTCAGTGTCGCACCAAATATCATATTGAATGCCTAAACATAACATCCGAGCAATATGCAACGCTGAGTTCCGAGTTTCGAATGAACTGGGCTTGCCCATCTTGTAGCAACATCACCAGACGCGCAAGATCGAATCTTAATACTCCAGTTCGGCAATCCCAGATGCCTACAATTATTGATGACTCAATGAACATGTCCTTCGATAATGACTCGGATCGCTCTGCTGCCTGTGTGCCACACGAAGACAACAACTTGGTGACCATGGACAAAATTAGTAGCAGAAGCTAAATAACTCCTTGTCATTTTTCATGGAAAACTTTAGGTCCGCGCTTAAAGATGATGTTAAAAAACTTGTCCGCGCCGAGATCGACACTATTGTGCAAGAGCTAAAGGTTGATTTCACAACTACTACGAACTTTATCTGTGAGGAGCAAGTGTCTCTGAAACAAGATATTGAAAACAAATCACAAACGATTAAGGACTTGGAGACCGAAAATTTGCGTGTGCAAAGAGAACTTAGCCTGCTCGGAAATCGCCTTTCATCCATGGAAAAAATGACTCGTAACCTAAATCTGGAAATCCAGGCAGTGCCTGAGAGTCGTAGCGAGAACCCGCTAGCGTTGTTCCGCAACTTATGTAACACATTAAACTTACCAATTGAAGATAGTCAAATTCATTCTTGCCGTAGAGTTGCAAAAATAAACGCCACTTCAGACCGACCGCGGAATATTCTTGTGTCTCTTGTTAATCCACGGCTGAGAGATCATGTCCTTTCTGCATGCCAGCGCTTCAACAAGATGCATAAGGATAATGCCCTCAATACGACACATCTTGGGCTCCCAGTCGAGAGGCGCCGGATCTATGTGAACGAGCATCTGTCCCCGGATTGCAAGGCCCTTCATACGGCAGCGAGAAAGTTGGCCAAGGAAAAGAAATATAAATTTGTCTGGGTGAAGTATGGACGTGTGTATGTACGTAAAGACGAAAATTCGGGTTGCGTCCTCATTAAAAGTATGGACACCTTAAACAAACTCGTGTAATATTTTTTTGCTTTATCATGTTTAATTCTTTACTTCCTGGTTTAATTGTTATTGTTGTTGCTTTTGTCCTGTTTTCTTAACTTTCTAACATGTTGATGTTCTATCAAAATGTAAATCGTATTCGAACTAAAACTAATGATTTTTTCCTAAGTGTACTAAATAGCAATTATGATATAATATGCATAACTGAAACTAATTTAGATACTAGTTATTTTGATGGGGAACTTTTTGACTCCCGTTATAACGTTGTAAGGCGTGACAGACATGAATCAGCTTCTCATAAGACAGCGGGTGGAGGTATTCTTATTGCTCTAAAGAAAAACATAAGCTTTATCCGTCAGTCCTCGTGGGATTCCAAGATCGAAGACTTATGGATAAGTATCTTACCGAATTCCCCTCATGTCAAGAAAATTAATATCTGCCTTTGTTATCTTCCTCCTGATTCATCTCATGAATACAGTAAAATATTTTATGATAACTGCCAAAATGTAATTTTAACATCTGCGGACACAGAAGAATTTATTTGCGTCGGTGACTTTAATATTCCTGATCTTTCCTGGTCTTCGTCTTCTGGCAGTAATATTATGACACCTAGCGAGCCACATAGTTATAAGGCAAATTTTCTTTTGGAAACAATGGCTCTCTGTAAATTTAATCAATTTAATCATATACCTAACATAAATGACAGACTCCTGGATCTTATTCTATCAACATCTAACTCTATCCAAGTTTACGGAGCTGATCCTATGAGTCGGAGAGACAAACACCATCCTGCCCTAGCTATTGATTTAAATTTATGTAAAGACTATTCTAAAATCTTCAAAAGTAAAAAGCAAAAACGCCCTAATTTTTATAGAAGTAATTTTGTTAACATATCTATTGAACTGGAAATGGTTAATTGGTCGACTATCTTCTCAACTACTAATATTGATGCCATGACTACCGCTTTTTACATAGAACTTCGAAATATTATAACCAAGCACACACCTTTAACTACAGACGAATCCCATATGTATCCAGTTTGGTTTACGCCGGCCTTGAAAAGAGCCTTAAAAGAAAAACAGAAATACCATCACCGTTTTAATAAATTTCAAAACCCACGAGACTACGACACATTTTCCATGCTTCGTCGCAGATGTAAAAAAATGATTTCTGATGATTACAGGGCTTTCACATCTGCTGTGGAGTCTTCCTTACAAAGTAACATAAAACACTTCTGGCGCTTTGTAAATAGTAAAAAGACCTCTAATTCTATCCCCCAAACAATTAAGTATGGAGATCTTGTTTCATCAGAAAGCAGTGGTATTTGTGAACTCTTCTCAAACTATTTCAGCTCCGTATTTGAAAAAACACATGACTCTCTTGTGGCTAACGTGGAACCGGATCGTAGTAGTAACGTTCTTAGCAATATCGTTATTACTCAGAGAGACATAGAGCGGAAAATTGTAAAACTTGATCCTGGGAAAGGTGCTGGACCAGACGGTATACCTCCTTTACTAATCAAAAAATGTGGTAAGGAATTAAGTGTCCCCCTTTTTCACCTCTTTAATGCCTCGCTTCAGGCTGGTGTTTTTCCGTCGGATTGGAAGACTGCTCACGTTGTACCAATACTGAAATCAGGTGATAAATCTCGTTGTGAAAATTATAGACCCATTAGTATCCTGTCTTGTTTTGGAAAGTTATTCGAATCATTAGTTTACGATTGCCTATATCACCATATCGCACCATATCTATCTCCAAGACAGCACGGTTTTATGAGTAAGAGATCCACCACGTCCAACTTATTGGAGTACAAGCATTTTCTATGCAGTGCTTTCGCGGAGAAAATCCAGGTTGACAGCATTTATACCGATTTTTCAAAAGCCTTCGATAAAGTTAACCACTCAATTTTATGTGCCAAACTTGCGTCGTATGGTATCCATGGCAGTCTTCTTCGATGGATTGAATCCTATCTGAATAAGAGAAGTCAGTTGGTTGCTATAAAGGGCTTCAGATCATCACCTGCTATAATAACTTCTGGTGTGCCCCAGGGTTCTCATTTGGGCCCTTTATTCTTCGTTGCTTTCATAAATGACCTTATCGACAAATTATCTTGTCCATGTCTTTTATATGCAGATGACTTAAAGGTTTACCAAACCATCAACAACAACAACGATGCGTTGCTCCTTCAATCAGATCTGGACATTGTAAACAGATGGTGTGATGACAACCGTATGTTTCTGAACGTGGGCAAATGCTTTGTCATATCGTTTACAAGAAAAATTAATAAGATCACCTATGACTATCGGTTACAGGGGCAACTTTTAGATAGAAAACCTGTAGCTAAAGACCTTGGAGTGTTATTTGATGAGAAACTCACTTTTAATGCTCAATATGACAGTATTGTAACCAAATGCTCCCAACTAGTAGGTTTCATCACAAGAATAACTAAGAAATTCAAAAATCCTCGTAGTCTATTGCACCTTTTCTTTTCTCTGGTCCGAAGCGTTCTAGAATACAATTCAATAATTTGGTCCCCATACTACAAAGTTAATTCTGACCGTCTTGAGCGGATACAAAAGAAATTTTTAGCAATTCTATGCTATCGTTATGGCTGGAATAGAGAATTGTCTTCTTACTCAGCAAAGCTTGCCAAATTTAACATCCAAACCCTTGAGTCTCGACGGAAACTTCATTCATTAATGCATCTCTTTAAAATTATCCATTCCCACATCGACTCTCCCACCCTACTTTCTCTTATTAACTTTAATACAAAAATTAGATCTCGGTATCCTTTCTCAAACACCTTCGCCTTAAAAGTCTTTATAAACAATACATCTTTCTTTAATCCATTAGTCAGTATGTGTCGCCTATACAACGATTTATTAGTTAATAATTGTAGTTCACTTGATGTTTTAAATAATAATATGTTCAAGTTTAAAAAGGAAATATTAGCTGCTCTAGCAAAAGAGTAGCTTGCACTTATGTATTATTTCATATATATACATTTGAATAGCTACTTACCTGGTTTAGTTTTATATTCTGCTATGTTAAATATAAGTATGATGTGTACACATGTTTTGGAATATTGTCTAGATCTAAATTTTTGTTTTTAATTTATTCTATTTTTGTATTTGACTGTATTCTGTTTTGTGTGCCATATTAAATAAATAAAATAAAATAAAATAAATTGAGATTATCGTGGTTTGCTAAAAGGGTCCTTTCATTGTTCATTAAAAGAACCAAGCACCTATTGCCTACCAAAACCTAATAAATTAATACCCTAGCCGTTATGTACTTGGACGCAAAAGTGCTATGTCCTCTTGAAAACGTTGATAAAAAGTAGTTTCCTAAGTTAGGTTAGGTTAATAAACGGGGTTGGTTAAGCATAATATTGTATGTGTCACACTTTCCGTTGGGCTGTGGTGTCTAGGGGATAGTTTTTATTTTAGAATATTATTACGACTATACCACGTACTTTACTATTATCCTGCCGACGTTTCGTTGACCGTTTAGAGGTCCTTCCTCATGAGCACCGTCCGCGACCACGCTCAACGGTCGTGAGACGGGAACTGAATTTTAATTCCATCATAGTTTTTAGATAATGAATCGTTCGGTGTCTAGTTAAATGTCTTCGAGCGGCTTATGGCTTGTCTTTAGGTAGCTCACTCATACTAACTAACGTTGACGATAGTCGCTATGCTCGGCATTAGGTATCATATTCTTAATAATAATTGAATAAGCTTTTATAATTTTCAGAACACAAGATCCACGCATCTTGCAGTCTACGATCGTACAGTAGCGGTTACTCCGAGGCCTCCAATGAAACAGCGCCATCTGTCGACAGACGACGGAAACCTAACCTCTGGGACCGGTGGGAACAGCCACCCCCCGACGTTACACTTACGTTACATCGAGAAAGCGCTGTCTAGACTGAACCACCTTCAAAATCTTTCAGCGTGTATCACTTAATGCATATCAGCGCCACCTAGTAACAGATAGTGGAAACCTACACAATAGAGCGAGTTAAAACAGAGGGGTTGTTGGAACGAGGAATTCAGAATTCATTCTCCCTACTTAGGCTTAGCTTGATACTATGTACAATAGCCACCCAAAAGATGTCACTACTCACTAGATACCACTTTTAAAAAATGATAGGCATTCTGTAACTCGTTTAAATCAAAATTGCGTGGAGGACGATACTTTGACTGAAGTTAAAAAATTTGATTGTGTTTACTCGTAGATATTGTATTTTACTGATTGTGATTTTGATCAATCAATTGAAACGTAGCAGTAGGTTAGAATTTTTAATGAAATTATGAAAAAGAGTCTCTTTTATTTATTAAAATCATTCATGTAGTGAAATGTGTGTTTTCCAACAACGAAATAAAGGTTATTGAGTTCTTTTACGAGCTTCACTATCTATGTACTTACGACTATGTTTCTTTCACACGGCGGACAGTTGGGTAGTTAAAAACAACAATCATTTGTTTGATCGGTTTTAAGGAAAAAGCTTGCTTTTTTCATTTATATTGCATAATTGTATTGCCCAACTGCTCGCAATGTTAAAGTTACTTAGCATTTTATTGATATCGATGTTGTGGCAGAGCCTGTTTTAATAGATACTATTGTAAATAAAATAAAACTAATAATCTCAATTGCCAAATTGTTGAATAAAGTTCTAAACTGGGAGTAAAAAACGAATTACTTGTTTTAGTACCTAGTTAGGTTGTTAAAACCTTACCGAAATCCGCATTTACTAGAATATTTACAGCAAATCAACTTTATGCTTGAAATGAATGAATCTCCTAAATTGTTTGTTCTACCTACTAATAAAATCAAAACCAATGCTGAGAGCTATAAGAAGTTGTGCGAAATATTGAGTTTATTAAATAAGCATTAAATTAATTTAAATATAAGTTAATATGAAATAAATACTTATGAACTACATAGGACTTTTACCTTAAAATGTAGAGCCGGGTATATCTCCTCTTTTAGTATTTCTTTCGTCAACATTTAATTCCTTGGCTTCGGCACTTTCATTCATTTTAGCATTGTCCGTGTTTGAAAGTTTTTCTCCCTCTTCATTGTCATTCTGTTCAGAAACTACAATAGGATTTTGTTTAAACGAATGCTCTCCATTCGATTTCAGTGTAAATGTTACAAAATTGTTTTGGTATACTCCATTTGATTTAAGTTTAGACGTAAAAACAGTTTTATCATTATTACCATTGCTAGTTCTTAATTCATTATTTAGACGCAATAAATTAAGTGGTGGCGAATCTGATTCTTTAGGTGGTATAAATATAAAGTCTTTGTGTAAGTCCTTACCACTTTCCCCTAAAATATCTTTTTTTTGTGAGTTTCCTACTTTGACTTCGGTGTAATTCTCAAGACTATGGTGATTCAACTGCTTGTAAATGTATTGAGAGACAAGCTGTCCATTAACAGACTGGTTTTTGAGAAACTCATTAACTGCTATCCTATTAGCATTTATGCTATCTTTGTTGTCCTTAATAGCTTCATTTGGTTTATTGAAAACCATTTCTTGCGATGGTTTGGATTCGCTTGAAGGAACATTTGATAAAGTATGCTGATCGTTGTTAGTTTTTACTTGGTTTTGATCGTATGGGCAGACTTTGCCAACATTCGTCTGCTTGCAACGAATAACTTGCCGATAGTGATTGCCCAAATAATAAGGACTGCCCGCAACATCAAATGACAATGGTTCAGAAAACAAGACAGAATTTCTATCAGCCAATATAGGAGCTTCATATACACTATTTCCAATATATTCAGCTCCACTTCTGTTTGGTTTAGCGTTTCTGTGTGATAAGTATGGTAATGTCTCTAGTCCTTGAACACTTTCTGATATCATATTTGAATTCATATAGTATGGATAAGTACCCGGAGCGCCGTTTATTCTTATTGGCCTTCGGAGTACTAATGGATTAGCCCCTATGTTAGCAACATCAGCGATCCTAAAATTGAGGAACTGCGGTAAAGGTGGCTCCTTTTCAGTTCTAGTCACTATCACATCTTTGTTGTTATGAGATTCGTAAGTAATATCAGCGTTTGGACCCTTTTGTTTGTAAGAATATTTAGTTTGCAAAGGCGACTGGTTCAATTCAGGAGAAACGGAAATAGGTGGGTATTCTGAATGAACTGGTACTGAGCCCACTCGCAAAGGAACAAAAATATGGCCTTGTTCTTCAGCGATTACTTCATTTAACTCGAAACGATGTGGCTCCGGAATAATTGGAACGAATGCCTCCTGTATTGAGTTATCACGCCGTCCAGTTAGTATGCCTGACTTCAACAAGCTCTTAACCATTTCTATCGCAAGGAGTGTCTCTTTTTGCGTTTTCGTTCCCAAATATGATCCTATGATAGCCACTTCTGGTTTCACTATCGCAAGATCTACTGGCTTGGCATGCTCAACTTCATCCTTTTCTTCAGCTTTATTAGGCTTTTCGGTTTTGTTTCTGCTGACTTTTATAAGTATGTCTTCGAATCCAGGTATCTTGAACAGTTGGTACGTCTCATTCTTCGCTAGTATTGGTCGAACGATGACCAATGTTTTTCCGCCGAATAATTTAGTTGTAATAAGACTCTTGATATAGCCCAGAGCTCTTTTGGGCCGGGGTCTTGCAAGCGATACGCTTACTAGAAGAAGACACTGTAAGAAATAAGCTTAGTGAGTGTCATACGTTACGTTTTTTGCTAAAAAACAGTGGGTTTTATAGTAAGTACCTACCAGAAGGGTTCAGAGCAGTTATATAAGATTAGTTACTTACAATAAAATGTTTTTTTTCAAACAGATACTCAAAACACTTTTTATTTGATAGCCAATACTTACGAGAATCAAGCTCCACCGCATCTTTGAATGCACTTTTAGAACCCAGTCCCAATGTCAGAAACACTTCTTTCACTAATAGCTCATAGCGACTGACAAATAATAACGACTTGCATTACTTTTATAATGATGTAATTTGCAGAGAAAGCTCTAATTTAGGGATATGACTCAAACGTTACGTATGCCCTCTAATTGAATGACAACAGGTAGTTTATTCCACGGTAACCGTCTAGTTTTTATTGAACGGAACGACCGCTAGAAAGTTTATAAGGGGCTAGACGATATGATTTTTAATATTAAGAGACGTGTGAGATAATCTGCTAGAATCAAAGAGACATTTCGACTGTCTAAGGCCGGCCGACCCTAGAACATTAACAACCTAATCCAAGGATTTGATCTTGTAATATTATAGAATCAGCTTTTTAATGCTTTTGACACGACCAACTTGGTCGTGTCCAATGGGAAGCGTCTTCTAAGAAGCAAACCCAGTGGCCAGAGATAACTCAGATAGCTAAACGGCACAGAACAGAAAGTTAAAGAAATTTGAGTTAGAGGGTTGACAAATAGCTTAGAAAAAAGCCTAGTAAAAATACTCGTTACTTTCCTATCGGAAAGTTTATGTTTAAGACATTGCAAAAAAAAAATGCCATTCGCATTTTGATAGTGTAATTAGGAAGCTGACTAAGGCTCGCCCACTACGGCTGTGGGAATTTTGAAATAAAAGTCGATGTATTTGGACAATAAAATGTTCGTAATTTATTTGGCATAGATAGTTAATCTACGCACTAAGTATTCTACACTATAAATTTAAAATAAATAGGCATAGTGACTAGTGGAAGACATCATTGGTATACCTATATACTTATACGATATTGTTTTATCAACTAGTTCCTTAACTACACTAGCGAAATAGCAATAGGAAATGGCACACATTTTGCCAGGTGTCACAATGTCCAAAACTTTTAAAACTTGAAGTGGAAATTCTTCGGTCGAGTTGAATGCTTTGAAAGTTTTGAATATTGCTAATCCAGCAAAATGTATCTATGCCCATTGCTATTTTGTTAGTCTTATTAGGGGCAAGGTCACTGAAGGTCAGTGATCAAGAAAGAACCGGTGAGTTGAAAAACTAAAAAGACCACAAGGTATGATAGAACTTACGTGTATGACTATGACTAAGACTAGAACAGATATTCTTGCGATGACTTGCATTTCTAAGCACACCATGGAACCTCGCCTTCGAAGACATGGCGTGAAGCGATGGCAGGGTGGGAGTGGTGCGGCTGCGGAGAGCCGTGGAGGAGCTCACACATAAAGCTGATGTAGGTGATGGCCAGGCGGAGGGTCTCGATGCGGGAGAGACGCTTCTCATATGCGAATGTTGGTACCTGGGTAAGTAAGTTCGTTTATGCTTGTTACACAGGTCATGTGGTTGGCAACCGGCCTTTTATTTTCATTTCATTTATTGATTCACAAACAATATACTTATTATGTTGGAATATTATACATATACAAATAATATATATGTATAATGTACTAACATAAGCCAAAAGTAAAGTCAAAAGAATAATATCTAGTAATAGGTACCTACAGAATTAAGTCGTCAGCTGTAATTATATAAGAATGTTTTAGACGTGACCTACTTACAAATAAGTAGGTAATAAGTATAAGTACCTAAGTATAAATTAATTAAATATTTATGGGTCAAAATAATGAATCACTAATTTGTCCGGGAAAAATTCGTCAGTGGAATAGTAACATTTATTCGTTAAGATTTTTTTCGACAAACAAACCCAGTCCCTTGACACTAACGCATTTTGCATCTACACAAGATCGCACCATAATCAAGAAGTGTAGTGAACTGACACAAAATCGCTATGGGGTACGACTTATTTTGACAGATTCGGCAAATCCCAATACTTCATAAATATTAAAAGGAACCTTCTACGCCACCGATATCTGCCCACTAATTAGGAGGCACATATCCCGGTGGCGTGACTAGTCGGGATAGATTTACAAGACAAGTTGTGTCACAAAATTTAAATACCTATTTTCGATATACAGCTATCTAAACTTATAAAATCGTTTTACCTGACTGACTGACTGACTGACTGATCTATGAAGCTAAAGGTCTAGAAAGCTGAAATTTGGAACATAAGTACCTAGGTTTATTTTATAATGTGCTAACAAAAGGGAATTTTGGAAATTTACACTATAGTTTGTATGAATGTCTTTGTTCTTTAACACGTTCGCTGTGATAAAATTATGATATAATCCTGTAAACCTCGTGCGTGTCAACAAAATCCTGCCGTTTCCCTCCGATGTGGAGCCCATAACTTAGAGATTTACAGGTGTTAGAAAAAGACAAATATAGATTTGTTTTGGTATCTTAAGTGTGACTTGATAAGGCAAAAAATAATTACGAGGTTTGCCTCGAACCGCATTGAATGAAAAAATATTTGCTCCGTGCGACCGTGCCTACCCCTACCCGCGTGTATTGAATTGTTGGATATCTACAAATTAGTGCGGTGCATTAATCGATGTGAAGTGTTCCTATGTATGCAAGTAGGCATTAGAAAAATTAGTTAATAAATATGTCTCGTAGCAACAAAAGACCGAAAAGAATAGTTGAAATGAAGTTAACCAAGACATTGTGGAGGACACTTCAGCTCCAAAATTCCGGCGTGTTTACCAAAGGGTGACCCCGAAATTTGAAAATTGCCATCCATATCAGAAACGACTACTTCTGAAATTACAATTCTAAGAAGATTCTAAGATTCTAGAGAATATCCAAATCTGTCCCCCCGATCCAAGGAAGAACACAGTGGAATTTTTTTTTTACGATTCTCACATGTACCTACAATAATTAGTAAATTCATTTTTTTAAACATTGGAACACTAACTAAACCCTAAACTGTACATAGAACTAAGTATTTTGGATAATTTTTGCTTTTCTATGAACAGATCTTCAGGCGATGCTAAAATAAGCTTCTGTTCTGTTGAATTTTGAGGCCAACATCATGGTCATAGTTTGATACAAATAAAATAAGTTTTCGCATAGAAAATAGGTTAAGAAGGAAAGTAGGCTTACCGCCTCGTATACCATTTAAAAATATGTTTAATTATTTCCCGCAGCGAACGTGTGTGTAAATAAATAATGACATGTTTTAGGGTTATTGGATTTACAAATTTTAAGGAACGGGGTTTTTCATAGTTTGTATGGGAGTATTGTTTTTAAAGAAAAAACACGACTCCAAAGTCGCTGGCAACAATATATAGCTATAAAAAAAAGTTAACTATACTATAAAACAAGTTAACAAAGATAAAAGATGGGCAAAATATAGGCAAACGCGTTGATGACTAATTCTATGATAATAGTCCCGGCGTAGCATCTGCGTAGCAACTACGGGATTTCATGGTCGTTCCAGAACCTTTATTCTCTTGCGACTTATACCCCCAAGATGATCAAAAACCTCGTTGAGATTATACAATACGTAGTATCCCTAACTAGTCTGTGATTATAAATCCTCATGCGTTCCTTGTTAGTGGTCGTGCGTTGTTGCGCGACAGAGATGGCGTGATAACACATGTTCTTGTAATTTGATGGTTGAGTCCTCAGCTTGGCAAAAGCCTCGTCTAGGTTAAACATCCTCCTGAGTTCCCTAATGTTGGTCGCGCGTCGTTGTGCGGATACGAAGCGACCATGTCACATTCATTTTTATACTGTTGTTAACACTGTATAAAAGTGACCATGTGCTACGGGATACTATTTATTTTTCTATTATTCGGTAACATATTTAGGATATTTCATTAATAGAAATGGAATTTATACAAATCCGAGTAAACTAGGTCACTTACACTACTGAGGTACGGGCCTTTTTGGTTATGGTTATGTCATATGGTAAATTAAATGAAACATAAGCACCGTTTTATGTCCTCTATATGCGCTGCTTAAGAAAGGGACTAAGTTGGTTTGGTCAAACGAATGTTAGAGATTGTTTTTGAAAATTAAGGAACTAATATTTTCAAGTTTTGGCCCATTACATTAATCCTGATTTGCCGCAACAACAGACGCAAGTGGAGTAGGAGTTGGCGCCGTGATATCCCATGTGATGGAGCACGGTACAGAGACTCATTGCATATGCATCACGATTCTTAAACACAGCTGAACAAGGATTTATGGAGTAATAAATTACCAACATTGATAAGGTCGCAAATTTAAATTAAAAACTAATCATAAACCTTTGATATCGATATTCGAGCCCAAAATGGGAATTCCAACAATGGCTGCGTCGCGGATGTAAAGGTACAATACTTTCTGGGTATGACTATGATATTGAACAACACATATCAACGGTACAAATAGAAATGTAGATATAGAGTAAATGCTCTCTCCCGTCTTCAGGAATTCAGGGAGGAATTTGCTCATCAGGGAAAGCGGGAAGAAAATAAATCCGGAAGTAACTTATGTAAATGATGTTAATGTTTTTTTACCCATTAAGCTCAGGGAGGTATAGGTATGCCATCATACTGGTTCTAACCTAGTTTGGGTACCTATGTTTCTCTAATATGAATATGAATTGTTTCAATTTGTAAAACCATTGTTTAACGTTTGTCGTTTAATAAAATTATTATTATTACTGTACCTAATCGGAGTGGCCTTCAAATTGCCATCATTCGAAATTGAAACCATATTATACCAGGAAAAATAAGCTTTATTTAGACGAAGGCTCTATCGTGGGGGTAGTTATTCCAGATACATTCAAAAAACAAATTCTGCAAGAATTATATGTGGGTCACATGGAAATGGTAAAAATGAAGTCCATAACGAGAAGTGATGTATGGTGGCCAGGTAGACTGTGACATAGAGCAGGCTAAGGAATGCATATGCCATAGAGGCCCCAGCGCCTCCGTGAGAGCCGTCGCAATGGGCCTACTCGACGGAGCCGTGGGACAATGAACGAATATGGATTTTTTAGGTCAGTTTGCTGGAAAATCTTGTTCTGTTTGAATAGACGCTACATTGATATAGATTGAGGCATTTCATGTGACTAGTAAGACGGCAACCTCGGTACTTAGAGTTTTGAGGGAGCTTTTTGCTCGTTTTGGATTACCACGAGAAGTGGTATCTGACAACGGACCACCATTTACAAGTGTTTTATTTTAGAGGCAAACAAACTAACGGCCCACCTGGTGGTAAGCGGTTACCGTAGCCTTGGACGGTTGCAATACCAGAGGTATCACTTACGCGTTGCCTCCCTGAGATATCAAGATGAAAGATCTCAAGTACCTGTAATTTCACCGGCAATACCCTTCAAACCAGAACACAGCAATAAGAACATGGAACTGCTTTGCGGCAGACATAGGCATGGCGGTAGCCCTTTCCCGGACGAGCCCTTTCACAGAAGCTCTACTACTGTTATAAAGTAAGTGTTGAAGGTTAGAAAACGACCTCTGTGGCGCAGTGGGCGAAGGCTCGCCTGAGACGCAGAAGGTTGTGGGTTCGATTCCCGCCGCGGGACAAATGTTTGTACGATTAACCAATGTTTGTCTCGGGTCTGGGTGTTTTCGATGTATAATATGAATGTATTTACAAAAAAAAGTATATAAGTAGTATATCAGTCATATAGTTCCCATAATACAAGCTCTGCTTAATTTGGGGCTAGATGATTCTGTGTGAAAAAATGTCCAGCATTATTTATTTGTTATTATTATTTATTGATGTAGATGAATACATTCACGCCACCCTATCACGCACTACGATAAGGTTCAACATCCTCCTAGGTTCCCTGATTTTGGCCGCGCTACGTTTCCCAATGAACGCGCCGCTATGGCGCGTCTTGTTGTATAAGGATACACAACAGCGCGGCTTTTTACCTATTGAGAGTATTGCAGTCTACAGAGTTTATATTTAAGATATGGCTTACCTTCCTCCTCAGCTTGTCAAAAGCTTCGTTGAGGTTGAACATCCTCCTGCGTTCCCTGATGTTGGCCGCGCGTCGTTGTGCGACGGACGCGACGCGACGCCGAGGCTTCTTGCCGTTTGGAGTCGACCGGTGGCTGTTGCGACCGCATCCCGCTGCCGACCAAACTGTTTTCAAGAAAGGTTCTGTCAGAGCCTTGTTGTGTAAGCTGACTATCCAAGTGGCCAAGCTTAATTTCCCAACATATCACTCCTCAACTTTTCAGTCAAAAGGCTACATTGAAACTTCCCCGTTTTTTGCATACTTTTTCCTAATCTGGTTCATTTTTATAAAGACTGTGTTTTTTTTTAATTAATTTCTTACAATAACCGATTACAAACCAAAATGTTCTGAGTCAAGTCGTATGATATAATAATTTATTCTGATTAATTATATTTGCTAATTTAAATGTTTTTGTTGTTGTATTGTTTAACTTTAAGTTAGTTCTTTAATTATGGTCTGGGTGTTTTCTATGTATAATATGTATGTATTTACAAAAAAAGTACCTATATAAGTAGAAAGTATATCAGTCATGTAGTTCCCATAATACAAGCTCTGCTTAGTTTGGGGCTAAATGATGCTGTGTGAAAAATGTATATTTATTTTTTATTACATTAATAAAACTTCTTATATTTCTACTGGGCCTTTGTTACTACTGCTATAAAGGATTATTCTAGCCTATGTGTGATGATAAGCTCACCCAGGTCGGACGGCGGAAAGGCCAGGATATCTGGGTAGGGCACTGAAGCCGGCGGCGCGTCCCACAGTGGCCCGTACGGAGATACTTCGCTGCCCTGAAATAATACATTTTCATAGGGTGGCACGATTATAGCAATTATCTATTTATTATATTACTCCTACTTGTAGGTAGGAGTATTTCTAAAAATATTAAAAAAGGAAATAGGTAAGACTTTTTTCTGTTTTCTACATGTAGTTAATTAAGATAACAAATGGTTTAGTTTTAAATAAGTATCTACATATAGTATAGTTTATAGTTTTTTGTTCTTATTCGTATCTACAATAATTTCTCAGGAAATAAAATAATTGATTTGATTTGATTTGAAAAAAAGTTGAAAAACATTTAAAAGTTTGAACTGGTTTGTTTTTATTATTCGGTTTAAAAATTGAATCATGAAAATTTGACTGTAGCTTAGATATCCACTGCTAGATTAAAATATTCCCTAAAGAGTGCTGACGAAAATCTTGGGCTACCTCCATCCACCGATTTCCCGCAACCTTTACTTAGATTAGATAATATAAGAGTGGATTAGAACGACCACTTATTATTAATTAAGTCGATGATACCTAAATATTTTATGGAACTTTTACGCACGAGGCTTTAGTAAAGTTTCGACTAGACACTAAGTCATCATCAGGATAAGTGATAGTGATGCACTTCCTCGTTTTGATCAAGAAGCGATACAGTTTTTATAAGATGAAATCAAATAATCTTAATCTAAATACTTACAAAAATAGGTGTGGTCAGAACTTACCGCAGAACTGGACCAGACGTGCGGCGTCTCGCTACCGTATGACATCAGCGGGAAATGAATCTTGAATCCTTTTCGACACCACCGGAGAGAACCACACCACGAGCCCCAAAACACCACTATCTTCTACCGAATTAGACTGAGCAACGTGGGCAAGCGAAGTCAACGGAATTCCAAATTGAACTAAATCAAAATATTATATCTACGCGCTGTGCCATGATATGATACCATTTTATTAATTTTCCTTGCTCCTGTACTCTCGACTGTAACACAATAACGCAAAACTCAAAATTTGTCAGTGCGTGGCAACCCTAGCTGTAGAACGACAGATTTCACGCTTGTGATTGGCTAGAATATGGGGAGATTAGGGTGGTGGAAGCTGATTGGCTGCAGCTGTTGAAAAAGGCGGGATCTGCACTCTCGACTCTTGTTTTCAGAATTTCAGAAGCTATTGTTGATGACTGGGTTTTATTTTACCTACATCAAACCTTTGGTATTCTCACACAGATTGAGTGCTGCTCCTTTAAAAATATGTTCATAGTAATTATTGTACTAAAAAGGAGCCACATTTTGTTGGCAAAGGTCCATAAGTTTTTAGACAGTAGTTTTGTTTATGTATGAACGGCAGTTTTTTTACTATTATGGTAGTGTCTACCTGACTTATGAGTTATTTCGTAGAAACTACCGCTTGACGCTACCTGTATTATTCTCTAATATTTTACATGCCTATCTAACCTGCACATTTTTAAACAAAACTCTGATCACAGAGTTAAAAATGTGTTTTGTTATCTACTGTTAAATTTAAAATTACAAATATCAGAAAAAGGCAGTGTTTGGTTAATCAAATGCTAATTTTCCAAGGATGGTCCCTAATATTTATTATGCAAGATGCCCAGGGTAGGTATATTTATTTATTTATCTTGCATAATAAATAAATAAATATACCTAAGCTGCATCAGAAATCTCTTAACAAGGTTCTGCACTTGCCCAAATGCACCTGCAGTGACAGACACATTCTAAACGCATTTTGCTAATCTGATTCCGATCATCGCATTAGGCGTGACCCCGGCATAACAGATGGCTGATTTGTCTCACTTCACGCATTGTACTATGCCGGACAAAGGCAGACTTTGGCTGAATTTGGGCAATTTACGGAGATTCGTCAAATCTGACGCGAAATTGGTGCGGATAGGGTAAATCCGCAGAGGGTTACGAATTAATTTGGATTAGCAGATTTTTGTATTGGGGTTGATATTTTGTTGTCTAGAAATTTATTTGATCAATATTAATTTCATGAAACTGACATGTTACCTATGTACCGACTTTGGTAACACTTACCTAGGTACATCGGTAGTTTATTCTGCAAAGGTCTGGAGACATTCTGAGGATTTCTTGGAACTTAACATAAAATAAAGCCTAAGTATCTACTTACCTTCTGTTCTCATACGAGTGCAAAACTTCTAAAACTTGAAAAAAAATCCCATTTTTAAGCCCATGACTGGGCGGTTTTCCATAGGTTCCATAACGCTTTTAGGCTTATTTGCCCTTTTCTGCTCAGCAAGTTCAGCCATCAACCCAGTACAAATTAGTAAGTCAAAAATAACGAGGGGTGTTTAGCTGTGTCAAATTATTGAGATTTGCAAAACATGCCGAATGGATTACACGCTTCAATTACACAGGGCGGATATTAAACGAAGGCTGAGGGTTGGTAGGTTGCACGTGTGACAGGGGTGATACAAAATATGTTTTGATATGTTAACTAATTGTGGCTAAAATATAATTGAATTAAGTTGAGACTATTGTACAAATAAAGAGCATAGGAATACAAGTGGAGTAGTTACTGAAACTTTTATATACGCAACTATCACAGAGTTGCACATCAGAGTTGTAGCTAGGTTAAGAGTAGGTTCTGTGAAAGGGCTCGTCCGGGGAAGTGCTACCACCATGCCTATGTCTGCCGCTAAGCACTAATGTTCTCATTGCTGTGTTCCGGTTTGAAGGGTATGGTTGCCGGTGAAATTACAGACATGAGATCTTTCATCTTGATATCTCAGATGGACGCTTGGACGCTCCTATGGACGCTTGCAACTCACGCGTAAACGCGTGAGTTGCAAGCGTCCATAGGAGGCTACGGTAACCGTTTACCACCAGGTGGGCCGTTAGTTTGTTGGCCTCTTTATACTAACTTATAAAATACTTACTCTATGCAATATATAGTCTCATCTGAATCTAATAACAGCAAACTATATTTCTTGTAATTTCAATGAATAAAAACATATGGACTAGCTTTGACTTTGAAATAGACCACAGAACTATCCGTGAAATTATCTTTAACTAGCTTCTGCCCACGGCTATCAAAGTGATCCTTGTGATTTTAATGAATAAATGAATTTTGACTTTGACTTTGACTTTGGCTTCGCCCGCGTGGCACCCCATTAAAAAGGAGCTTATGTGTTATTCTGATGTTTATGGAATATTACTGTAAAGTTTCATCAAAATCCGTTCAGTAGTTTTTGCGTGAAAGAGTACCTAACAAACATCCATCCTCACAAACTTTCGCGTTTATAATAGTATTAGGATTTTTAACTTTGGATAATGTTTTACGGAATCGACAACATTGAAGATTTCGCGAACCGTACAATATCCTACCTATTCAGACGTCTGATTTTACTTTGCAAACAGTAAATCTACTTAAGTATAGTTCCTTTAGAAAATAAAGGTAGGTTACTCACGTGATGACCACAAACCGGATGACGCAGTTTAGGAAGGCCGTCCTTGCCCACCTGATGAACCGGTGAAGGTAGCCCAAAATCTTAAATGTCAATCTTTGGGGGAGGCCCAGTACTGGACTTCTACAGACTCATGTTGATGGTCATGATAATGGCTAGTAGGATGTTTTCCAAAATATTTTTTTAAAGCCAAACGATATTAATAATGTACTCTGCCACTCAGTATTTTGAAAACCATTGTGATCTAAAGAAGAGCACACGCGCGAAAAATCTTTTCTAATCCAACACGCTAATATGATTTTAATAAAACGGAACCGTGACGTATGCCGCTTTGACACCCTTGTGTTACAGATAGGGATGTTTAGTTATTTAGGTAGGGGATGGTTGGGGTTCGATTTGGATAACAAAAGGAAACTTTGTGACTGTTTTTAGGTGTACGTTACTGCAGCAATAACAAAGTACAATCTTGCTATTTTAAGTATGCGGCGAATTAGAGCCCATCTACGTCTAAATGTGCCCGAAATTTCAAATTTGTGCCCCCATTTTTTTTTTTTTTTTTTTTTTGGTGGCGAAACGTTTTCAAAACTTCAATATCTCTGAAACTACTGAGCGCCCAATAATGGAGTTTTGTGGACACATTTAACTTAGTTTGTGCCTATTTGTGCCAGCTTTATTTTCATTAAAATAGGTCATAGTCACGAGTTATAAGGCTTTGAAAGAAAAACTAAAGCAGTTCCTAGCACCATGAAACTTACTGATAGTCGTGTTATGTACCTACCCTATATCTAACAACAACATAAAATAACATCTTGTATTATTTCTCTTTAATATTTAAATACCATTAATTAATTTTTAACATGTGATAATTTAGCCTAATTTTAGCACTATTTTAATTTTATAATGTTAAGTAGGTAATTTCGAATTCGATTGTGACAATTGTGAAAGAATAAATGAATTTTTGTGTGCGTATATATTCAAATATACGTACACAAAATTTCAGCCAAATCCATGATAGAATAAGAGACTTATTCGTAAAAGCTTGTATGGTACGATTTTAGGTCATTAACCGACCAAATTCGAATGACAGTTAATCACTTCAAACTAATCTCTCTCTGTTGACGGAATTATGGTTGGTACACATACGAACACTATAGAATTCTGATTTATTTTATTAGTGAACTAGCTGTACCCGCGACTTCGTACGCGATTGCTATCCCTGCCGACTAATTATTCGCTTTTGACCACAGTTTGTCTCATATTAAGCAACGCTGTAGACTGCGGTGAAGCACTCTTATCAACAAAAGAGTTTTTTTTTTGGATTTGGATTTGAAAACTCCCAGGTTTTCTCAGAAGAAAGTAACCCAGGATTCATAAAAAGAATCATTAATATATGTTTACAATTATCGAAAATATCGCGTATCAAACACACACGTTTAAAAAAACAAACAGTCGAATTGAGAACCTCCTCTTTTTTTTAAGTCGGTACAAACTACATAAAATGATGCAATTTAACTTTTAACGCGTTACTATCTTTGACAATAGGACTACCTACTCAGCGTACACTACAAAGAGCACTACAAATCTTAAGCCAGCTTAAGATGAGACATGTACTTGAAAGTTATTTGGACAAATATCATACTTACATGTAATCATTTATTTCTAGATGGATAAGAGAAAAGCCATGAATAAGAAAAAAACGTTAAGGAAACCGGAGTTAGAAGACATCCTAGACAGTCTGTCCGATTTATCCGATCTTGAATTAGATGACGATGCATATTATCAAACAGCGCCTGTAAGCAGCCCGGCAGATTACCTAAATGTATCTCAAGATGTTATTGTTGAAAGGCGTCTAGAAGAGCTCTTTGGTATTCCTGATAATATTAATGAAACGGTTGAAGACCAAGAAATATATTCAGCAGAGGATCTGACAAATATTTTAGGAACAAATAGTCCCATTTGCAGCGAAGATGAGAGAACAGGACAATGTAGTGATCCTCCAACAGAGGAAATAAATGAATACATTGACACATATGGAGAAAGCAGACCAGTTGTGAATCCCATTCAACAAGAAATTGAAATAGAACGATGCTTAGATGAAATCCGTGAAGAATGCACTCACTATCCTCCAATTCCGACAGATGACTTAAGTCTAGAACCTCCTACAAGTAATGATATTGAAATAGAAGCAAATCGTTGCTCAAGGCCAAGCAGAACCATCAATGCAGTAAGAACAAGACAACCACGGGAGTGGACATTTGAGACAGACATACACAATGTCCCAGAATTTGTTAATCAGATTCGACCACAATCAACATTTAATCATAAAACTCGGCCGATTGATGTCTTTGACAAGTTTTTCCCAGAATATTTGGTACAAGTTCTAGTAGAACAAACTAATAGATATGCAATTCAGCGTAACAGCAATCATTATACACCAGTATCGGCAGAAGAAATGAAAGCTTAACTAGGAATATTAATTATGATGGGTTTAAACCCATTGCCCGATATGGAACTGTATTGGTCCAATGAACCTTTCTACAATAATGCAGAAATTTCAAAAATTATGCCTATCAAACGATTTAAAAAAAATACTGAAAATTTACATATAAATGATAATGAAAAAGAACCAAAAAGAGACTCGCCGGAATATGATAAAATGTACAAGTTGAGACCAATGATAAAAGAACTTAATGAAGTGTTCCAGAACGAAACAGCTAATTCAAGTAAACAATCGATCGATGAATGCATGGTCAAGTTTAAAGGAAGATCCACTTTAAAACAGTATATGCCGAAGAAGCCAATAAAACGTGGTTTTAAGATCTGGGCTCGTTGCGATTCTGTAACCGGATACCTATACAGTTTCGACATTTATACAGGTAAAGGGGATAGTATGGAAGATGAAGGACTGGGGTACAATGTGGTTATGAAACTGTCAACCGGCCTTCCTGAAAGCACTCTGCTAGCGTTCGATAACTTTTTCACAAGCTGCAACCTGATGGAAGCATTGTATGAAAAAAAAAATTTTGCAGTTGGCACCGTCAGAGTTAATAGAAAAGATCTTCAATTGAAAAAATTTCAACCAAAACATCTGAGACTTGAGAAGAACCAATTTGCAGTTGTAACTGCTAAGCCAATTACAGCGATCAAGTGGCTCGATACAAGGGATGTTACTGTTCTTACAACAGCCCACCATCCAACTGATACGGTATTTGTACAGAGAACACAGAAAGATGGTACAAGGAAAGAAGTTCTATGCCCCAAAGCTATCGCTGAGTACACGCTCACCATGGGAGGCGTCGATCATTTTGATCATTTTAGATCATCTTATCCGATTAGTCGAAAATGTAGAAAATTCTGGATGAGACTATTTTTTTTATGTTTGATGCGTCCGTAATAAACAGCTACATCACCTACAACACTGTACATGTGGTACGTACGCACTCTCATAGAGACTTCAGGTTGCGATTGGCTCGTGAGTTGATCTCTAATAACTCAAGCAAGAAAAATAAGCTTGAAATAAAAATGTGATTGCAATACCTTCTGTTTTATTTAGGTACCGTTATAATAAATTCCATAATTAAATTATATAAGTTTAAGCGTTATATTCAATAATTTATAGGCATATAACTTCAAATTTTATTTCAAACATCTTTGAATTTT
The DNA here is from genome assembly GCA_961405105.1 of Perizoma affinitatum. Lineage (NCBI taxonomy): Eukaryota > Metazoa > Arthropoda > Insecta > Lepidoptera > Geometridae > Perizoma > Perizoma affinitatum. The sequence continues at coordinate 7,038,535 of OY560205.1, read as the reverse complement.
TTTTAAGAACAATTGAAGCCAAGGGCAATTACTAGTATGTGAATAACAACAAAACTAACTACGGCGCGTGGCGTAAGATCGTAACCTAAACGGGCAACGGGAATTATTTTCCCACTTCGAAACATACTGCACTTGCATAATCAGGCAAAGGGAATTTATTTCCCACCGAAAAAAAGGGGGGAAATCTCACTCCCCCTCCTTTTTTAATATCTTTTTGATTTTTATAGTATTCATTTACCATATTTCCACTCCGACTTACTTTCTACCTATCACACAGGCTTGCGCCTTATTAAGGGTTAATAAAAGTAGCGTATGACCTTCTCCAGGCTTCAAACAATATTATATATCTATCAATATCCATATGGTCCATATTTGTCTACTCATCTCATCTTTGGGTGTTTCATTTTATATTTCTTTATGCGTTCAGCACTTTTTTCTAATTGCTTTGACAATCTCTTTTCGCTCTTAATTACTGCGCGTGTTTTTATGTTTTCTTGTTCTACAACTTCTTGGTTACTTCCTGCTCTATGGTTATTTCTTGATTAATATTATTTTAAATAATCAACTATTCCTGATCGACTAGATGTGGTGAACTTATGACAGCATTTTCTGAGTTGGATACTAGCTCTTCCCTACTCTCTACACTTGATCCGGCGTTAGATAGAAAAATACCCTCTGTTATGTTAGCAGCCATACTTATTTCGCTCGATTTTCTTGTTCTGTCTTCTTCATCAGAAAGTGCATAGTTAGGATCTTACACACTATCATCAATTATGGACATTTCAAGTGAAGAAGATGATGGTAAGATGGTGATTCTGTCGAATCCAAATCAGTGGGTAGAAATTCTGACTTCGTTTGGAGACAGGCAATGATCTCCCCTTCGCAGGTGATTGTCGCAGGGGATTTGTGGAATAAGCCGATCTGATGTTCAACAGTGAAAAAACAAGGAAACTAGAAAATCGTTTTAAACATTTATCTTACTTAGTACCTACTTACGTTACATGATAATATACTCTTAAACCTGAAAATTACCTTTCAGACTGTCCCTAGCTAATGACAGTTAAGAAGGTAGGTACGTACCTACCTAGTACATGTTAGCTAAGCATTCCTTTACTTATGTCTACAAGTTCTAAAATTATTCGAGTTTTGAAAACTGAAAACTAATAAGTAGGTAATAAGTATGAAAAGTTCGTATGATTTAAAATAACTTACCTCATTTTATGGTATCTGCAATAAATCAAACAAATGGAACTCAAATGTATTTATTTCGCAAAAACAAATGAAAGTTATCTGAACTCTTCCCAATCGTAATGAGCCAAATCCAGTCACGAAAAAAACATTGTTGAGCGCGATTATTTTAAAACATGGAATATCCATTATCAAGGTAAAAACACTGTACTTATATCAGATTATATACGGTGTTTTTAATTTGTTAATGTAACATACTTTGTTTGAATGTTCGGTTCTACATGGCGTATTCCGTGTGACATTGACACACTTTCATTCTTTTTTTTAATCTAGCCTGTGACATTTCAATTCAGTCTGTGAGAAATATCCTCAGCCACAGATAATATAATACTATTGTAATACCTCGGCCAAATAAAACTGAACAATACGAAAAAGTCTCAGGAAATAAACTATCCAGTATCTATCTCAAAAGTCTGTCGGTGGCATCGTGCCGTAATCGTATTTTTTTCGAAGTATTCACTAAATTATTCATCCTCGGTTTTGTTTACAAATATAAAACAAAATGTCGTATCAACTCTATAGAAACACTACAGTCGGAAATACACTGCAGGAAAGCCTCGACGAACTCATCCAGGTGGGTGAGATTTGTTTATATTTTGTGAACATAATTAAGTACCTACGAAGTAAACTGATTTCTATAACGAGATGAATTATGTTATTATAGTATGGTCAGATCACGCCTGCCTTAGCAGTCAAAGTTTTGTTACAATTCGACAAATCCATAAACCAGGCTCTATCAAGCAAAGTGAAGTCAAGGCTAACATTCAAAGCTGGGAAACTGAACACTTACAGGTAAAACTATTTGTATTGATAATATCAAATTTAAACTAAATTAATAAATGACCTAAGAATGTTTGTGCATAATATGTATACTTGTCAGAGTGGTGGAAAGGGATGGAAGTGAGGAGGACCTTCCAACCAATATTTATTTCCATACACCCAAATCCATCTATGAAAAAAAATTGAATTTCTGTTTCTGTTTTAGTATAAGTATGCTATTCTAATGAATATTTGTTGTTTTTAAACCGTCCACCATCATATTCTGGTATCATTTGTTTGTGTTTTTATGTTGTGCTGAATAAATTTCTCAATAATCTTTTTTATTATTTCATTTTCATATTATGATGGTATATCAATGTTGTTTCTTTACAGGTTCTGTGATAATGTTTGGACATTTATGCTGGACGATGTTGAGTTCCGGGAAGTACAAGAAGTGGCGAAGGTAGACAAAGTTAAAATTGTGGCTTGTGATGGTAAAAGTGAGTATCATTTGCCATCTATTAACATATCATTGAAATGATCATGGTTTGGTATAATTTTAAATAATGAGGCTCTTCATATCTTTATAAGCAGCCGCAATGCATCCAAGGCATGGCTGTACATAGAGGAGTAGTGCAGAAACTTATTGAAAGTGAAAGTTGGGTATAGCAGAAGAAACATCAAAGTGAAATAAATGCTGTTGTAATGAGAGCTTTGAGAATTATGAGTGGTTTGACTTTGAGAGATAGAGTGAGTAATTTGTGATAAGGGAGTGTAGTGCAGGGAAAGAAGATGTGTCAAGAATAGGGAAAGGTATGCTAAGGTGGTTTGGGCATGTAGAAAGGATGGAGGAAAGGAGATTGACAAAACATGTATATAAGGGAAGCGTGAATGTAATTAGAAAGGGTAGACCCCAGCAAACATACTTTGACCAAATTGGAGACATTCTGGAAAAAGGTCAGTTCAAGAGTACCCTAAACTGGCTAGCATGTATGAAGAATGTAATGAGAGTGAATGAAGCAAAAGAGGGTATGTCTGGATCATAGCAAATGAAAATCAGTAGTCTCTGCCTACACCTTCGGGAAACAGGCATGAGTTTTTGTATGTATGGTATAATTTTAGGATATTATTACGACAAATACCACATACTTTACTATTTTCCTGATCCTAGTGTAGAGTGACAACTATGTATGTGACTGTTGGGTGTACATTTGGGCGTTTTTTTTTATATAAGACACTAGCCGCTGCCCATGGCTTTGTCCGTGTGGTACTTAAAGTAGCCTCTATGTGTTATTTCTAGTTCATGTTATACGACTTCTAAATTTTATCCAAAACTGGTTTACCCATTATGGAGATGATTAGTACCAAACATCCAAACTTGGACATTTATAATATCATTCTGCACATGTATTGCTCACATGGTACTCAGATACTTTCACATTTATAATAAGAAATTTCTAATCACAACAACAAAATGATATTGCAATGTGCATATTTTGTCAGCATCTATTAACTTATATCAATATTTCTGTTTCAGATGTTGAAGAACGTAAATAACTGCTCTGATCAAGGAATATATGTTAATTTATTACTTTTATTGTAAGATTCAAAATTTCATTCTACTTAATAATTCCATAGACTTTTTTGGAATACACTGATTTTTTTATATGTAAGTCAATTATTTCGTTTTATTTCCATAAAACAGCAGGTGCTTAAAGCTTATTGAATTTTAACCTAATGTTAGTTTGTTAAATCTGTTTAACAAACTAACATCCTACACATTGAGGATAGGTACTTATATGGTAATAAAACCAATTTGATCAATACATATAATTGTATTTAAAGTAAATAATAACAATTATTATAATTACGTAATTTAATTCATAGTATTTACAAATACCTAATCCCGTTAACAGATCTAAATTAAACGAAAATTATAAATGACGAAAATATAAATATTATAAAAATGTGATATACATAGGAAAATTACAAAGATCCTAACCGCGTCTCCTTTTTGCCATAACGTTTTTTTTAAGGTTTTATTAAAAACTGATTCTACCATAACCCTACGACATAATATAAAAAATAAATTGATATTATCCACCAGACTAAATTAGCACGAAACAAAAACAATAAAAGGAATTATTATAATATGCTATTATTATGGTTAACTTTTACAACACAATTTATAATAATCCATGTGGGATTATTCAGTTATGTGAATATATATCACAGAATTTGTGAATTGTTGTTACAATTCACAAATTAGTTTTGGACAATCCCATAAATCAAAATGTATTCAACACCAAAACCACCACATTTTGGGTGAAAATAACGAAGATCTCTAGTACAATAACTTATAGTGCACGCAAGAAAGGGATGAAACGAGTTTTACTTCTGTCAAAATAATTTACATGTCGCTCTTCGTGTATATAGTCAGGATGTTTTGAAATCGGCAAACTTAAATCTGACTAATTTGACAGCACTAAAATTGTAGCTATCTCTTTCTTTTGTTAATGTTATTAAGAGAGCGATAGACTGAATTAAGTTAAGTGGTTGTACAAGAGAATATAAGAAATATCTTAGTTATGTATCATCATCCTTCACCATTGTAAATGTCCAAGTATGAGTAACCAAATATGCTGGTCACCACCCACCAACAATTAGGTATGACCCTTATAATTATATTGTTTTGAGCCGATTTTGAGCTTTGAACGCTGGTTTGCACCAACCGATTTTCAGGAAATTATTTGTAGTTCAACACTCAAACTAATGATAGTATAGATTTTTTGTCAGTTTTGGTTTTCAGACAAAACTCGGTAAAGATTTTTGTGTCAAAAAATCTATACTGCGTTTCGTCTGAAATCCGGCCTCAGTTAAGTTGACTTTTAACTATCATTTTGACATGTTTGTGATTAATTAAATGAATTGTGACAACTAGTCACTTAAGCTACAATTAAGAAGTTGAAATTGTATAAAACTCATTTGGGTTGGTGCAAATAAATAAATAAATAAAGCCAGACATTTTTCACGCAGCATCATCTAGCCCCAAAGGAAGCAGAGCTTATGTTATTGGGAACTACATTATATACATACATTTTTTTTTGTAAATACATACATAACATAAATGGGATATAATATCAAAATAATTGCCAAAATAACTGTAAAGGTGCTATTATTAGTGCTATATAGCATTATTGCATTATTATCATGAATTATGCCTCAAAATAGAATAGATATATTGCATCACAAGACTACACATCAATATTTTCGAGCCCATTAGGTGTGCTAACAGGTGTATGTCTGCTATAACACGTATATACATCTACGCGCAATAAGAAGGCGGTGATGTAAGATCTGCTAGTAAATCTAACTCCTCTTCCGTCAATTGATCTCTATGTTTCTGCCAGTCGTCTTGATGCGTGCGTCGGAACTCCGCCAGCGACGTTCTAATAGTAGCGGGGATAGGGTCTGGAGCGTTCGTATGCCGCGCTAGTTCCGCTAACACATCGCCCAGCTTAGGCCCGATGCTGTACGGTCGGGAGCTGAGGTAAGAGCACAGGCCGAGGACGCCGTGGTGTCTCTCGACTAGTTCATTTGATCGACAGCTGCGCGTGAGGGCGCGTATCGTTTTGTCTTCGTCGGGAAGCGCGCGGCAGTGCATTAGGCCTGTTAGCAGCTTCGCTGCTGATTGACGCACCTAGAAATTAATTTGATTGCTGTAGAATCTACAGTATCTGGATCATCTACAGTTGGTGCAGATGGGCAAAATGTTATAAACTAAATTGGCTGTGTTGAGAGTTTTTGTCCATTAAATCTGTTTTTTTTTGCTATGTTGCATAGGTATGCTGTCCCAGTTATGATTTAGTGTAACAATCAAACGTGTTTCTTACTCTTTACAAACGTAAATAGACTGAGGCAAGAATGCATCCATGTTTTTGAAGTTAGTTACCTCTATCCTGGGATCTCGCATGAGCTGCAAAGCCAGATTCTCCGCGATCACGGCGCGTTCCTTGTTATCACAGAGGTACGGCAGTCCATAAAACAGTAGTGGCTGAGCAAAGTCCAGGCACGAGAGGCGAGCCCACCAGGAGCGATCTGCGATACAAGATCACGGTTAAAGCCGGAAGTCAAATGCATATACAGGCTACTGTCATCGCGTGTAAAAACTGATAGTTAAGAAAACACCACACGCAACGAGAGACAATGCTAAAGTACTATCGGACGAGAGTATTGTAACTATAATAGTAATTTTGTGCGTGGGGTGTTGCGCAAGCGCGGGGGCAGCTAGGAAGCCGGCGAGTAGATAGATAGATAGTTTTTTATTCAACACATACAAATACAGCACAGACACGTACAAATGACAAGAAGGACCAACAATTAAAAAACACAGTAGAATACAATACAAGTACTCAGGTTCTAGTCCATAACGATGATTGACAGAGAAGGGCAGGTACCTTGTGCGCGTGCTGTGGCGGTGCTGAGCGCGTGGTCGAAGGCCGGCGCGGGGTGGTGCGCGAGCGCGAAGGCTGCGAGGAAGCCGGCGGCGGCGCGCGGCAGTTCCTCCGCACCGGCCCCGCGCCCCGCCGCCGCGCACGCCGCCGCCGCCAGCGAGTACTGCGCGCTCAGGTTCGCATTCATCGCGCGCACGGTGATGCCCATGCACGTCCGCAGCACTGCAACAACAACGACAACACAATAGTAGATTGTGTCACAAGGGACTAAAATAATGTATTGAGGGCGAGAGCGATTGTTTGAATCCAGAGCAGAGCGAAGGATTCTGATTCTAAGTGTAGCGACGGATTTAAGGTAGGTCGCTCGAGGTTAAATAATTTTGGTACCATGTGGCACACTCTGCTTTTCATCCCCCTCTATGAGAAAAATAAATAAGAGATGCTTTTAGTAGTACACAACCAAATTACAAACATTTTAATTTTTGTAAATCAAATTAAAATTGTCTGTAATAATAGGTTGGGGAAAGTCTTTTCGCATTTTTTAAGAAAATTCAAAACATTTTTTAATATAGTTTATTTACATTTAACTAAAGTATGTAGGTACCATTTTGTTCGATAACTTTTTGCCATTTTGTAGGCAGGGACATGATCCCATTGCTATAAAAACTTTGGGGCTTCTGTTCAAAATACCGCGACAAGTGGTTTTGGCAGTCCTCTCGTGATGTTAACCTGACACTGCCTAAAGAATTCTGAAGAGACCGAAACAGGTGGAAATCTGAAGGTGCAAGGTCAGGACTATACGGCGGATGCATTAACACATCCCAGCCAAACTCTCTTAATTTTTGCTGAGTGGCTAAAGATGTGTGAGGTCAAAAATGGTCAAAAATTTCTTCAAAAATGGTTCGGTTTCATTACGTCGTAATAAAGAATCACAAATGAGAACACGGTTCATTAGGTTTCTTTCAGTGAGCTCGTGAGGTACCCAAATATCGAGCTTTTTTGTGTACCCAGTTTTTTTAAAATGCGCCAAAACTGTTTTGTGGTCAATTCCCAGTTCTTCAGCTACGTCGTAACTACTGATATGCCGATCTTGCTCCACTTTTTCAAAAATGGCATCCATTTTATCCGTAATAGGGCGACCAGAGCGACGTGCATCTTTGACATCAAAATTTCCGGATTGAAAACGCTTAAACCAAATTTGTGCTACTCTCACAGACACTGCACTAGGTCCATAAACATCGCAAATTTTTTTCGCGGCTTGCGTTGCATTTTTACCTTTTTTGTAGTAAAATTTTAAAATGTATCGAATTTCTTCATTAGATTCACTCATCTTAACAGTACGAAAAACAAATAAAAATCACACATTTTCCTAATTTGAATTTGGAATTATCTTCTTTAAAATTTAAACTTTTAATGATACCAAAACCAGCTAGATACAAATAGTATAGCCAAAGATATTTTATTACAAGTTCATACATACAATAATGCGAAAAGACTTTTTCCCCAACCTAATATTTTAATATAAGGTAATCAAAAACGAATAAGTTCCGCGGTTTTTTTTTTAATTTAGTTAACCAATGCCGCGACGACAGGCGCTCTTCTTTTATTACCAGTTAGGTCTTTATCGAACAGAATTGCGTTCAAACGTTTTAAATAAATAGTGTTCCAAATTCAAAAGTCATTTCGTCACTGTTATTAAGTGCGCCGGAATGACCCATTTTGCTCGCACTCATTGAAGAACAAAACGTCGTTTTTCGAATAGATGGGATGAAAACACTTTTAAAACACCGTGTTTTTCATCGTCTGACCCCTAGTAACATCTGGTGATAAAAATATCTAAGAACCATACTTGAAGTCATACTTATCGGTAGTTTCAATAGAATAACTAACTACTTCAGTGCATGATACATGTCGGGAGTTTTCTTTGTAAAAATAAGTCTTATATTGAAAATAATGGGAAAAGTCATAACTCAGTAAGTATACAATACGTATGTCCTTGAATAGTGGTTTGGAGTGTTGAATTTACCAGTGGTAAGCAAGTTAGCCGCCCTGGCGTGGTCTCCTGCCGAGGGCGCAGGCGCATCGCCTCCCAGTCGCAGTTCCATCACCACTTTATGTGGCGGCCTGAGCGGGTCGAACAGCTGAGCACTCTCTGTATCTGATGAGGAATCATTCCCTTCGCGGTCACCAACCTATAACATTAATAATATGAAGAAATTGTAGTAGATTGGGATGGACAGAACACACACCTGAAGAAATCACGCTCGGCTGTTGGCTGGCCAAACTAAGCTCAGCACCGCCAGGGTGCTGGGGATGGTTTTCCAACAGCACCCGGGACGTGCGAAGGGCGTTATGTGAGAGGGGTACAGGTGCGTTCCTTTGGAGATCGCGGAGCCCCTTGACATGCATCGAAGTTTAGTCCACGAGTCCGTGAACCTTACATAACACCCTCAATGTGGCAGGGTATCTGTTAGCAGATTTGAACCTCGTCACCAAAAAAAAGGGCTCAGCATGCAGGCGACATGCGACGCGACCAAGTGGCTGAACGATCACTGCAAGTCATCATTAAATCAATTAGTTAGTCATTAGAACAAGTCGCTTCGACCGGAATCGCGTCGCGTTGTCGTCGGCTCGATGTTTAAGCAAGGGCTGTATTAGGTATTATAACCATTTAAAACATTGTATGTCTGTTGTAGGGTTTTCTGGTTGTTGGTTTTTTTTACCAGTTATGTGACCTAAATACCTGCCTGCACTAAAGTTGAAAAAGCTTAGGCATGTTTTAGTAACAGTTTCTTAACCCGCGATGATCAGAGCCCGTTTGCCTTAAGAAATTGTTTGTTTCATATTCATACTTTGGGATCCCAACGAACACTTAGTCACATCAATTCAAAAGATTATAAACAATAGAAAATTACAGATAAGTATATTTCGAAAGTTGCAGCTGTATAGGAGCTTTTTCAAATCAAGGTCATCGGATTGAAATGCGTCTTTTTGCAATGGTTTTTAGATGGGTTTGATTGCCACAAGCCACTAAGAGAGCATGCTGCAATTGATGATTGAAACATATGTCGGAGTATCAACATCTTGCAAAAAATAACGCCTTGTTAATGTATTTAAAGTGGAATAAAATATATGGCCGCTGCGCCACAGAGGTCGACGATAATAGTAAAACATATATTATACCTGCGATGAATCATCAACGTCTGGCTCGTCGGGTGAGATTCTGGCAACATCGACCGCAATGCCGCCCATTTGCCCCATTGGAGGCGACGCGATGTTTATACTGGATGCCTTCGGTTCCTCGCGACTGCTGCCATCCACCGCCATTGATGTCGCTAGCTTTATCACTGTCAAATTGAACATCCTAATCACTACATGTCCTATTTATTAAACTAGCTTTTTTGGTGTCTTTATATTTTATGTGTAATGGTTAATTATTCAAATATTATAGAACACCCGAGATCTTGATGTCAGTATGCCGCCATATTGATACCTAAATTTCGTTATGAAGGCGGTATTTTTTTTTTTTTGTAATAGGTTAAATTTAATTCTCTATGCTATACCAGCCATTTTCACTCCCATGGACCGGACTAGGTCTAGTGAATCCGGGCGGGGTGAAATAAGTCGGACCGGCGGGAGGGAGTGATTAGGCATTCTATGCGTAGTACTATTATATTATATATCCTGTGCCTACCCTTTAAATATAATGCAGCTAGTAAAGTAAAAGACGTATATTTATTGCAATTACATGTGAAAAAGATGGTAAATACAAAATGCGTAACAATGTAATTTGCCCTTTATGAAGCATGCAACTATTTGTCTAGTTACATCCATTAAACATATGAGAAAAAAATACACATTAAACATTTTTGAATATGGAATGAATTAATGTTAATAAATAGAGTTACATAAATCAATTTAATAAATAATAAATATTAATACTATCAGCCTGGTAGTGATCTGGATCAGTTGAGCTATCTATAGATCGTTTGCAACGGTCCTTAGATAGCTAGCTGTTTCATCTGTATTTTTTGTATATACCTTGTACATAGTTGTATGAATAAATGTAAATATATATTTAATAAAAAATAATAAGTATTAATATAGTTATTTGTCAAAATTATTTAACTGTATAATAGCATTTATCAGAGTCTTTAGCTTTCTCCGAAACATCGCAGTAGGCGATTCCCTTATCAAGAGCGGGATTTTGTTATTGCTGGTGCCATTGCAAAGCAACTTATGCGCGCTAGAACTCGGTTAGTATGTCATGACAGACTGACTGAGGTCTGTGAGTTGCATAGTTTCTTTTTTTTTCTAGGATCATAGGACTTACGACTGAGATTCTCACGATGTACATCCTCAGATCAGATACTCAATACGCAGAACCGTGAGAATATAAGTTAGTTGGTACATACAAAATGCGAGATACAAAAGCTTTTAATCCTAAATATTATTTTTTTAAACTAATAATTATATTTCAATAAATCAAAAATATATTTCAACTTATCAAAATGATCGCTTTTTTTATGTGTGTAGGTACTATACACAGTATGGTTTTTAATATTATTACCAATATCCCCATTTTCGTCGTACAACGCGGCGAGTCTTGGCATCACAGTTTCAAGGAACTCCGCGAGACACGGCATGTCGTGAGAGTTGTAATCCAGGCCGGGGAAGATTAGTTCCGTGTCAAATATCGTCACGAGAAGACTGAAATTAAGTATTATAAGTTGCGCTTAAGTGGCCGTATACAGACGCCTTTACGTTTCTGCGAATGTAGTAAAATAATAAAATATATAATAATTGTCGGCAAAGAAAAAGGTCGTCTCGATTCTGTTATTTTGATGATAAATATTTAAATAAAAATGAGTTTCGAATGACAAAATGGATATTGACTGCACTTCATCAGATCTAGTAACGGAAGCTAAATTAGCTATCCTGTTTCCAGCGAGGTCAACAGAAAAATACGTAAAAGAATCTCAGAGGATATGGCCATTGCATGTCTCGTACTCGACCTGCAATTGCCTATTTCGCGGCCTCTGCAATAATGTACTATTATTGCACAACATAAAAATACATGGCGAACTTAATGTTAATTAGCATCCACATGCTACCCACTTATGAAGTTATTTATTTATTTTGTTCATTGTAGGTTCCAAATTATAAATACAGCATTAGGTTACTTCTAGACACTCCTTCATAAGATCTTTATTCTTTATTGTACACACAAATAAACATTTACAATAGGCAGAATTAAATGACATGTACAAAGGCGAGCTTAATCCTTGTGAATACAACCATTTGACAACCTCTGTGGCGTAGTGGGCGAAGGCCTGCCTGCGACGCAGAAGTTTGCGGGTTCGGTTCCCGCCGCGGGACAAATGTTTGTATGATCTGCAAATATTTGTCTCCGGTCTGGTAGTTTTCTATGTACAATATGTATGTATTTACAAAAGTAGTATAATCTAATTCCATATAGTTCCCATAATACAAGCTCTGCTTAGTTTGGGGCTAGATAAGGATGTGTGAAAAATATACAACATTAAAAAAAAGTGATACTTTACATCCAAAGGTTGCCTGGAACAGACCACTTCTAAGCGATAAGGCAGTCCATTATACTTTAAGTTTTTTGTTTTTGTTATATTCTTTTCTTATGGTGTTCAATAAAGTATTTTCATTCATTCATATATTCATTAATTACATTCTATGTTATAAATTTTTATTGTGGTTTAGATAATGTAACGCATTTTTGCTACAGATGTACGGAGACAATGAGAGCTTCACCTGCCAACAGACTCTCGCACGATCTGGAACGGGTGCTGTATGAAGTTGGCAGCGTCAAGTCTCTGCAGGATCAACTTGGCGAGTTTCGCCGTGCGCCATTTTAGTGTCCCCAGTGCACCCTGTACAAATTGAAGGAGTATTGTTAATTTATACATTGTAAACTAAAAAGCGAAAGGTGAGACTAAACTTGCGCCTAAACATGAACTTAAGACCGGTTAAAGTTTAGTGAAGACGGCCTTAACAGATTCGCTGACAGGTTGGATATTGGGGTGGCGTGGGGAAATTCGCATTTTTTTTACTTTTATTATATATTACATTAGGATCAACTCTTCTAATTTGCGGAGTCAGCACCCCGCGCTCACCCCAAACCGCGCTAATATAAGTGAAGTTGTTAAGGAAATTGGCATATGGCTCACCTGTTGGTGGGCGTGGTAAGCAGTTACCTTTCCCTAACCTATGGACGCTTGCAACACCAGAGGTATCAATCGCGCGTTGCCGACCCTGAGACATAACGGGCGAAAAGTCTCATGTAATTTCACCGTCAGCCATACCCTTCAAACCAGCCCGCTTAGCTCTAGTAACCAAGACAACGTTTTGTCTACAAAAGAGAAGGCAAAAACTATTTCTGTCGCCTATTCTGTTAAATGTAAGAGAGGGACAAAATATTTTTTGTATTCTCGGCGGTAGACAAAACGGTAGTCTTCGGTCTTCATGCTAAGCAGGCAGAAAACAGTAATGCGAGTATTATTGTTTGGAGACAGAAATAGGTATGGTCTTGGTACTTGCCCGAACGAGCTCTTCACAAGGGGCTCTACTACTTTTAGGTAAGGAAAGTAGGTAGGTTATGCTCGGTAGGTATATTATCAAACGATATTATGACAATATAAGTACTTAGATGTAATGAGATAGGAAATCGAAAATTCCAACATACGATATTAACAGTTGATGGCTAAAATTTCGTTATAACTTTCGTTACGATTGTGACGCAAACGCAATAAGCTCGATTGTCGATAATACTTATTACTTGAATTACCATCAGGAATTAATATCAATTAAGTATACATATCTATCTAAGATTATTATCGATCGATAGAACACTTCATTAATTCCAAAGGTTTGTATTACTCAGATAGGAAACAGTTTATAATCTTATATGAATTGGGTTGGTTGGTAACGCGACCTAGAAACTGGTCAGATTTACTAGCGCCATCTAGTTCTGCATTGGCTCACTTACCTAAGACCATTCGCATAAAATGCACCTTCTGGCTTCTGAAGGAGGGAGAGGGGTAGGGGAAGTACCTGTAACGTGAACAGCCTCGCACAGATGATGAAAGAGGTGTTGGTGTCCATCTCGTGTTCGCTGCTAGCCGGCGGCACGCAAAGCTCCACCAAGCCCTCCAGGAACTCGGCGCCGCGCAGCGGGTCCAGCTTGTCCACGCCGGTCGCGAGGCACGTGCCCCAGTCGTCGAGCGTCTCCGGCGTCACTGTCGTCAAACCTGAAATAATAATTAATTATAATTATGGTCATTTTCATACAGGATCATCTAGCCCCAAAGTAGAAGTGTGGGAATATGCACCAACAAATAATATGATAACTCCTCATTAAATAAACTATTAGTGAATAATGTCAAAGGCTAATTGTATGAGTTTATTAAAGCTGTTTGTTTTTCTACTACGTAAAAATTTTTTTTTTCTTTTCTGTGTGTACAATAATGAATAAAGAGTACCCCAGGTTTAGTGAGCGCCTGCGTTACCTGCTTTGATGAGCTTCAGGACGTCTCTGTAGAGCTGCGCCTGTCGCGGGCGCGTCCAGTACCGGGGTGCTCTGAGCGCGGCCGAGGCGACCTCTGCCGCGAAGCGCTGCGATGTCTCGAGCGTGCTAACCACGTGCTTGTTCGCGTGACCAAGGAACAGTTGCACGATGTCATCGCCGAAATGACAGAACAGAAGCTGCAAGAGACACGGATTTCATTTAATTAAATTAGTTATGTATTTACAAAAGTATATAAGTAGTATCAGTCATGTATAGTTCCCATAATACAAACTTTGCTTACTTTGGGGCTAGATGATGCTATGTGGAAAATGTCCAGCATTATCATTATGAAGAAATTACTATAATGCCTAGTTAAGTAAAAAATAAATATTAAATCAAATAATTTAAAAATAGTAAAGGCTTCAGAAGTATTAATACTTACTCTAATTTTAAAATGCAATAATGTATAAATAATAATAATAAATGTAATAATTACGTTAAACTATAATTTAAAATATATACTAACCTAATTGTTTTACTAGGTTAGTAAACAAGATTTGTATTAACTATTTATTTTGTTAATTGCCAACATGCTAACATAATATAAGAGTTCTGTAAAAAAACAAACTTATATTTGTGAGTTTGTATAAATAATCTCGAGAACTGCTCAAAATATCAAAATCTAATAAATACAGTGGAGATGAGAACATTTGAAGTATGTGTGGTGTAACTTTCAGATATAGTTGACAGTTTTGTCTCAGAAGAAAATAATTACATATCTTTTCTGGAAGAGATACAGTTTTCTTGTCTTCTCTACCGTCGTCAAAACCACTGTCTTGGGGGCGTTGTTGTATGTATATGAGGACGTTCACCATGGGGAAGACAGTCGTGAACGTGTTAGTTTTTTTGTGTTAGTTTTACAATCAAGCTCTCACACTAGAATTCTCTGTGTTTTTATTTAATATTAATACTCACCCTCATAACAGTAAAGCGAAGTCCATTAAATTTGTCCTTTCCCTTTTTCTCTTCACTGGATAGGAAACCGACCAGTTTGGTGACCTTCTCTTCATCCGTGAAAAAGCTACGGATGTGACCCGCTATCTCTGCGGTAGCGGGATCTTCTGATGCGGATAGTTGCTCGGCCGCTGGTGCTGCCATCTGTGAATTATTTTTGATACTTTTAATAACAGTCACACGAGGAATCCCTGTGTCGTGGGTGTCAGGAACTACGAGTACTATGGTACCACAACACCTTGACAAGGAACAAATATGTGTAGAAAATGCAAAAATTTGTCCCGCAGTGGATATCGAACTCACACCGCATCATCACTTTCTAAGTATAATAATATGTATGTATTTACACACATCAAGTGTCTAGAAATCAAGCACGTTTTTAAATTATATTTTTTGTAATTTCTATGGATACTTTTTAGTAAAATTCTTCATTTGAAAAGGGGAATAGTTTTTGAATTTCGGTCCCGGCTATAACTAGATATTATTTTACGCACCTCAAGTTTCAAAGGCCAAGCATAAAAACCAGCTTCTGAATTCCTCAGAATCGGTTTGTCCCACTCCGAATCATCGAGTGGTAAATTGTCTTGCGACCACATGGCCCATTCCAAGTCCTTCCGGTATCCTGAAGAAAATAATGTCAGCAAAATTGGCAACAGCGGAAAGTTCGCTTTTTGGTGTCGCAGTCATTACAAGCCTACCACTATGCATTTTGCATTATGCAACGGGTGATGACCTGATTTTTGGTACGGTTCCAGTCAATTACGGAACTGACTGTACTATGCATTATGCAAAATTTACGAGTTCGATCTGCTCTCTTGATGGTTATCTTATATTTTGTCCGTTAAAATATAAGATAACCATGTTGGCCTAGTGGGCGATAACCCGACTTCTGATCCGAAGGTCGTTTGTTCACCAATAATTTTTCCACTCGAAAAGTTTATGTGCGCATTAACAAATGCTCAAAGCGGTGAAGAAAAACATCGTGAAGAAACCTGCATGCCCTAGAACCAAAAAAAATCGAAGGCCTGTTGGCCGATGTGCCAACAGTTACAGTTACAGACAGTCGTGAGCGTGTTTGTTTGTTTGTTTTTGATTATTTTTACTTTAATTAGAACGGTAGCCACTTACACTAATTAGAAGAACAAAAAGATAATTAATTATTACAAAAACACTTTTATTATTTAACTAGGTTGGGGACAGATGCCAATAAACTGAACCACATACCAGGTGTCCGTTTCTTCGGCCGTTCGCAGCCCGCCATCTCATAAGGGTCCACCGTCACCTTCTTCAGTTTCGGCTTGTATTGTCGCAGTATAAAGTGAATCAGCTTCAGCGCCGCACGCCTGACAGTGATATCTTCGTGTATTAGTAGATCTAGGCATAGCTTTACCACTTCCACTGTGTAGTGGGTTTGAAGGGAGGCACAGGAGGTGGCCATCTGCATCGCTAATTCCAGACGACGCCACTGTCTGCAAAACAAGTTTAGGTCAGAAAGCTTTAAACACATAATTCCCATGATGGACATCATCATTGACGACCTCTGTGGCGCAGTGGGCGAAGGCCCGACTGAGACGCAGAAGGTTGCGGGTTCGATTCGTGGGAATCGAACTTTGTATAGTCTGCAAATATATGTTTCAGGTATGGGTATTTTCTATGTATAATATGTATGTATTAAAAAAAAGTATATAAGTAATATACCAGTTATGTAGTTCCCATAGTACAAGCTATGCTTAGTTTGGGGCTAGATGACGTTGTATGGAAAATGTCCAGCATTATTTATTTATCATCATCAAAAGCCTGTAGCAATCCACTGCTGGACATAGCCCACCCCGACAGTGTACCACAATGAACAATCTTGGGCTACCTCTATCCAAAGACTTTCCGCAACCTTCGTGATGTCATCTGTCCATCAGGGGTCATCCCTGATGTCAATGCGTCATTCGTTTCGTGGTCGCCATTCGAGAACCTTTATCCCCCAGCTTATCGGTTCTGTGAGTTATATATCCTGCACATTGCCACTTCAGGTTGCCAATTCGAAGAGCGATATCAGTGAATTTAGTTCTACGGATTTCCTCGTTTTAACCTTTACCACGTAGCGAAACTCCGAGTATTAACTCTTTCCATAGCCCTCTGCGCTACCTTGACCTTATGTATGATGGATACGCAGATCTATATTAGGCGCTACTTTAAGAAAATCTACTTACACATTACTCTGATGCCCCACATCAACCAGCTCCTGCAATAGATCCTTATAGTTTTTCTCTATGTTATCCCAATACGCTTTCTCCCTCTCGACCGCTGTGTTGAAAAGGGATGTGAACGTCGGGTCCTGCAGCTGCGATTCGCTGAGTAATGGCTTGCAAGCGTTCACTGCTGCCTCGGATATGACGAGGCGAGTGTTGATTGTGGGCAGTTGACGATGTATCTGATCGCCCATTAGCTGTTCCAGTCTGTGAACACAGATATATGAGAATTTAAAAGTTAGCTATGAGTAACAAATAGTGTTACTTTTTGTCTACCAACCAGCAACTGCCCGCGGCTTCGCACGCGTGGTACCCGGATAAAAAGGAGCCAATTAAAAGTAGCGCGTGGTACCCGGATAAAAAGAAGCTCTTACCGTTAAGGCAGCGTTCCTAAGAAACGCATTCGCTGAACCGTTTTCGTTGACTTACGTAGCAAAATTGGACTCCACGAAAAGCCTTTTCGTGAAACCTTTTACAGCCTATGACCTCCCTGAAGGAGCATTCTAAATATTGGTAAGATAATTATTGAAATTGGATAAGTAGTTTCGGAGATTAGCTCCTACATACAAATTTTACCTTTTTTTAATTTTAGTGTAAATTACTAAGACAATATTTACGACAATACCCCACAAAAAATATCTCGATTTTAAATAATTAAAAATGATTTTAAACAACTACTCAGGTAATTAGTTGTTACATACAACACTCGAGACATTTAAATACTATTTCAAATGATATAAAGAATAAGAATTTATTTATTTGACACACACACACACACACGAAGAATATTATTAGAAGATTATTTTATAGATATTTCGAGTGACATAGACATATAGTAGACAAAGACGTACTGGGTATGGGCAAGACAATTAATATAATTATATTGTTCAACTGATCCTAGTGACTACCAGACTAGACGTAAGCGTCCCTAAACTTACCAAAAACAAAAAACAAACATGCTCACGACTGTGATCCCCATGACGGAGAACCTCAGGTCCATACTCAGTACGCTCTGTGAGGATTACAAGTAGAAGGTAGTCAGAGACACGCTCCGAACATTATATTTGGCACATGTCTGCGTTTTGAAAGTACTTAGCATTTCACGTGACAGGTTGCAAGCCTATAGCCGCTTATTGGAACACTAACCGATGGCACATGAGTCAGAATTGTCTTGGGCATGCCGGTTTCTTCACGATGTTTTCCTTCGCCGTTTTGAGCACCGTTTTAGTTATAAAATGTACACAATTACCTGTGTATACTCTGTTTCTCACTGAGCGGGGACTTCAAAAGCGCCGGCCAGAGCTGCCTAAGCGCTTCCCAGTCCTGTTTATTAATGAGCGGGGAGTTTCTAGGGCCCATCAATAACAACAGGACTCCTTTATGTTTCTCGTGGGATTCTTCACCATCCTCGTTCTTCAGGATCGCCACCAGTTTAGGAATCAGCAGTCGATACGAGAACGGTATCCTGGTGAACATCCAGGTCAGGCGGTTTTGAGCGGCTATACGTACCTGTAGATTAATTAATACTATGTGATTGACAAACTCTGTGGCGCAGAGGGCGAAGGCCCGCCTGAGATTTTTTATGTTCGGCCGAACTAATAATAAATAAATAAATAATGCTGGGCATTTTTCACACAGCATCATCTAGCCCCAGACTAAGCAGAGCTTGTATTATGGGAACTACATACTAATGACTGATATACTACCTATATATATTTTTTTGTGTAAATACATACATATTATACATAGAAAACACCCAGACCCGAGACAAACATTAGCTAATCGTGCAAACAGTAGTCCCACACCGGGAATCGAAAACGCAACCTTCTGCGTCTCAGGCGGGCCTTCGCCCACTGCGCCACAGAGGTGTATGTTTATAATATTAAAAATCAATGCTAGAAAACTTACCGACGTATACGTATTGATTGACAGCTCAAACAAGGCATTCAGAACCGCCATAAATGTATCAGTGATCCCGGATTCACAGGCCATTTCCGCCCTGGAATCGTCGGTGAGTCTCACCGCGTCCGCCACTAGTATCCTCACGTATGTGTTCGTGTACCCTTGCTTGGGGTCACTGCCTTTGCCGTCTATGGTTCTTTCTAAGGCGGCGAATGTACGAAGCTTCGCCTCGTATGCAGCAACTCGAGTGCCTTTGCCAATTACAAGGGCATCCCAGATCTGTATAAAATTGGAAACAAATTTAGTTTATGGAACCGCCTACTGCTGTTTATACATAGATAACTCTTTATTGCATACACCAGGATTAAAAAACAAACACTTTACAAAGAGTCTTAAAACTAGGTTGTGGTGATAGAATGGGTGGTCTTATCGCTAAGAGAGATCTTTTCTAGGAAACCTTTGGATGGACTTGATCAAAAATATGTGAAGAGAGGTGGTGTAACTGCAATATAAATTACAATAAAATACATATATTTAATAAATAACTTAATAACTTTGGAAGTGGATGGAAGCAGCGCGAATCCATCATCGGGGCATTCTCTCCCATTTGATTCTGTAAGGAGAACGATTATGTATTCTGTCTCACTACACCAAAAATCATCATCTTCTTGTCCTTATCCCACATTACGTGGGGTCGGCACAACAGGTTTTCTTCTTCCACTCTCCTCTATCAGCCGTCATCTCAGTACTCACTCCTTTCTTAACCATGTCATCCTTCACACAATCCATCCATCTTTTTTTGTGCCTATCTCTGCTTTTATTTCCATCCACATTCATATTTAACACTCTTCTCGTAATGTGACATTCTTCCCTCCTCATAACGTGCCCATACCACAACACCAAAAAACCAAGAACAAATATTTTTAGATCAGATTTAGTAATAGAAGTACCAGTATAAGAGCTTCAAAGCACTTTGTATCGTCGGACTTGTCGGCCAACATGCGCGCTTGTACAGCGGTCATCAGACGAACGAGAGCGCACCGGACGTTTTCACCGTCAATAGTAACCACGTGCTTCACACCGGTATTTAACGGTAGCGTGGTTGCGTGGACCAGCGAATCTATGCTGAAATATACGAACATTTTACGAAACTAAAGGCGAAGTAAAGGCGGCGATACGAATTTCATCTATGATATATCCGAATCGAATATTAGACCGCATTAGAAACTTCCCACAAATAATAGCGTTACGTAAAAAAGGTACTCACAGCAAGTTAGGCTTTTCATTTGGAGTAGGTAAGAAAAGCGTACAAGACAAAGACGCGGTTATTAAACACAGAGTTCGTAGCATTTCTTGGTGGTCCATAGTGATTGCGCCCGCTGACCATTTGTTCAGTTTCTCCATAGCCGGCTTTAGATATCTATCGGTCAACATTTGGACGCACTTAGCTTCTTCCACGTTTGGAATATGCCACTTCAAAGAGGCCTCCTTCAAAGGCGATCCTTTGCCCCATTCTCTAATAGGCAGCCATTTTGCTGGCGCCTCCGCATAGTTTTGAACCGAGCTCCTCCATTCTTTCACGTCTATCCACGACAATGACACTAGTAAATTGGCTAAAACTTGACAAGCTCTCGTGTTTGTTTTTTTATTGCTTAGTTTCAGAGCTCTGTCCAGAACGGGTAGAACATTCGGTATATACTTGAGCATAACCGAACCATCACACTCTACGACATAACCTAACAGAACCAGTCTGTACAGTATATCCCGTGACGGATTATCATCTTTTAAAGCTTCGTCTGATAGCAGTTCCAGCAATTCCTCGCATAGTTGCGGCAAAAACGCATGCAAAGTCGCTTCAGCATCGACCCTTGCAAATACCCTTAAGAGTACTCCCACCATACTGCCCGAAACATTAGTCTCAAACGTTGATTCCGTAGCGAAACACTTGAATTTACGTAACGCCTCTTTGAAGATCGTAGGCGATGATTGCATAAGGATAGCCGTGGAGGCGGAGGAAATCGCCGTTTCCATAATAGCGTCGGTTTTACTTCGAAATACTTCGAGATCCTTCGTGTCCAATCTTACGTTTTCCAACACGCTAGATTCAATGATCACGAACAGTCTATCCAAATACACAAGAACGAAATCCTCGAATTGTGCAGTCGATTCGCAAGTCAAGAGCTCTTCTTCCGTCAAATCATTCCAGTGTTCGTGAGCCGTACTACAGTCTATAAACGGCACCATCCATGCGTATATCAGTATGAAATGCAGGCTAACAAGTGTCTTTTTGATGTCATTCGGATCAAGCCCTGGTAGTATGGCCATTAGTAAAGGTACAACGTGAGTAGGGCCTTCAGGATAGCCAGCCTCGGATCCTCGGAGCAAAGGTCTGGCAACAGACGCGACGGCTGCCATTCCAACGGTGACTTTATGTGGTTCCGTCAGTGATGTCAGAGAGTTTCTAAGCCTGTCTATCAGAGGCGGGATGACGATAGCTGGCCTCAATGTGGCTAGGTTTTGCAATGCGATAGAAACGTCTGCTCCTGATCGGTTGTACACAGCTTGTAAAGTTGGTGTAAGAAGCATTTCGACGAACTTAGTGATATCTTCGTCTCGTAATTTGTACGACTCAGGTGTTTTGTTTTCCCAGTTTTCTTTGCCTTTCTTTTTGCGTTCGCGCAGCACCCTGTAAAATAAGAATGTTGATCATATAATTAATTTAATTAAAAATCCCAGACGGTCCAAAATAAACCTAGATATGTATGGCTTTTTTGAAGAATAGTGAAATTATAAATGCCTACCGGTTCAGAAATTCTCTTGATATCTTCCTGAGGAAGTCTCTCAGTCTGTAGGACCAGCAACCTGAGTTAGCATTGTGCAGGTAGCTTTCAACTCCATCGAGGAAACATTGGAGGTGCTTCAGGATCACTCCATCTGGGTTTATGCACCAAACTATCCAAGAGGCCAAGTACTTAACGTCTGAAAGAGGAATAATAATAATAAATAAATAATGCTGGACATTTTTTCACACAACGTCATCTAGGCCCAAACTAAGCATAGCTTGTACTATGAGAACTACATAACTATATATTTTAGGATATTATTACGACTATACCACACATACTTTAGTATTCTCCTGCTTGTACATATCCTAAAATTAAATATCGGGTTTTGAGTCAAAATATCGATCTAGTAAAATGCATTGTTACTGTGTTATATTTAAGTAAGAAATACTGAAATAATAACTTGTCCAAATCAGATAACAAACAAAACCAGCCAAGTGCGAGTCACACTTGCTCACTAAAGGGTTCCACTACCACACAAAATAAAAAACAATTATTTGGTAAATATCTTTTCAAAATTCCCCTTTGGGATTTGACTTGTTAAATGTTTCAATAGCCGTGGCCGTAATGGTGAAGCCACTGTAAGACATATGTACTTGCACTCTGTGAATAATTATGTCAACTGCCTAAATATTACGGTTCAAAATATAGCGAGACAAAAAGACGGCGTGGTAAAAATTAACTCACCAAGGCCACTGTGCTTCGATTGGACGTGCATGTCCTTGTATCTGACAGGCAAGTGTAGTGAGTTCAGAAACTTCGAGAACATTTTGGGCGCGTAGGGACTCCAGTCGATCGCGCCAGGGTTCCGCTTGGCTAAGCCCGCGAACAGCACTATGAGATCCTGCATAGTTGCAATAAAATAATATCAATCATAGTTTGAAATTGAATATAAAAAAGGTCCAAAACATTTCTAAAAATATTTTGTTAAAAAATTTGCTTTCGAAAACATATACCAAATAATATAATTCTTACAAAAGTATAACAGTTTTAGATTATATAGTAATGTCCTAAAACATGTAAACATTTCTACGTTTTTACCGTTTTTCAATTCAAATTCAAATTATTTTATTCCATTTAGATACATTTTTATCATCATTTTAGCTATTTTGATACTTAAGTAGGTAATACTTAACGTTTGGTTTCGGAACCCTAAAAAGTATACTTATTTTTGAATTGAAATCAGTTTATTTGCTAAAACATGGTAGGATCTTAAGCACTTTAAAAGCGGACGCAAATATAACACATACTGAATTCTCCCTAATACAATTTAAATTATGTTTACTCACATTAGCACCACAAGGAGCACTGTAGCAGGTATCCCACAAGTCCATCAGCTCATCGAACCACAGTTTGTGGCCGTACTCTGCGAATTTAGGAGGCAAAGCTACGGGCAAGAATATAGTCAGCTGTCCAATCATGTACACTTCAGATGACCATGGATTGATTTGAGGCAACATCTCTTCCAGAATTTCTTTGGTTGCTGACAGCGCAAAATATCTAAAATTTCCAATACAATTTATTAAAAATTTACAAAAACAAATGGTTAAGAAAACCTTTGATTGGTTAATCTACTATATTACTTACGGTCGTGCGCATTTCACAATGGATACGAATGAACACTCCAGCGAACTGAAATAAAAGTGCTTTTTAATTCACTATAGATTCAAGTTAAAATCATGCACAGTACACCCTTTCACCCCTTCGACATGACAATGTTTCACCATGATACGAAGCGCAAATGAAACTGCTATAGAAAATTATTTAGGAATAAAGGCAGAAGGTAGGTTTTCACGAACAAAATACTGAAAGTTATAAGAAATCTACATTTGTATTTCTCAACATGTTTTTTTATTGCAAACAGAGCATTGGGTAGATTTATATATTTTTTTAATATTATTTATTCATAATAAAGTTTACAGTTACATGGTTTTGCTAAGTACCTACGCCTAGTAAACCTAATAATGTCTAAGGTAATTTAAGTATACAGTAAATATTTGGTATACATGTCTTTTGGGTAAGTTCAGACTTGTTCCTATGGTAACCTACACCAATGAACAGGATTTGAAAACACTGGCTGGGTACTAACTGAGTGAGCTAGCGGCGAGGAGCGAGGCAGACGAGGTCAAATAGTAACTATACTTATGTAGTGGCAACAGCACCTTAACGTGCCTTTAGAAGCACAGAAGGGCTCAGCTGTAAATGCCACTAAAGTTAATCGAGCTGTTGACTATGCTTAACGTGGTACTTTAGTTTTCAAAGAGCTAACTCACATCTATGGGAAATCTGAAAATTTTATAATATCTCATATTATCAACCCCTGCGAGAATAGAACCCGTTACCTGCTGCTTCGTTTACAGATCCTGTAACCACTTAGCCACGAGTTCCAGTCCCCCGGACTTGAAGCCGAAACATACAAAGAGCTATGGCCTAAAAAGGTTCGATTCCCGTTGGGTTTGATTTTTTTGCGATATCATAAAATATTTTGGCTTGATTATGTTGCTCTGTCTGTGTTGATGTGTGCGACTAGGCAAATCACGCCGCGTGCTCTTTTAAAATGCCACTATTCAGTATGTACTTAATATCCTCGGCTACTTCGCAATTCACAAGCCTCAATCAGTCACAAGCCATTTGATGAATGAACCCAATCCATCTGCCACCTGTGCGAACTAAACCATAACCCCAGAATATCTTTATATTACGTGGGTAGTTTTTTATCGTCCTCTGCGAAGCCAAAATAGTTAAGGGCGTCATCGAGCCCTGATCCAGATATGAATTTGCGAATCAACTGGAGAATATCGTCGTCCTGTTTACCAGTTTGTTTTTCCCTAAACACACAATTTCGGAGTCATTTTCTGTATCATAAAGCTTTTTAAATCTGAGATATTAAACTTGTGAGCCTAAGAAAGTGGTGTTTGGGTGCAAGCAACAACCGCCAGAGTGCAGACCTTACGTGAATCAAGCAAGGCCCAAAGATAATTTAAATCACATATAATCCTCCATTATACTCAAATCATTGCATAAAAAACCTGATGTAGATAGCGTCATCTCGTGATAGTTAGCGTCAGCGTAGAGCAATATTTTGTTTATATTTCTGAGGCAAGTCTGGTGTGGTCTTTTCAATCTCTAAACCCTATAGGGATAACCTGTATTGAAGTTCTATGTACATTCTGCTTAGATGAATAGAAACTCAAGCTGTTCGACAGAGGAACGAGTAACGTATACGATATAAATCTTCGCACACATTTAGCAAGTGAAAACAATTAAACATTTTGCGGCACGTTTCACACGTAGATTTAATTTTGTCGCCTGTTCTTATTTACGGGTCGCCAATATATAATTTCAACAATACACTTCGCTCGATAAACTTTTGCTTTCGTCTTGCCGTTGTCGCGTACACCCAAACTGTCTTTAGTCATAGTGGGTAACGAATGATGGTAAGTTGGAAATTATAGTTTATGTAGGTACTCACGATTGATAGTGATACATTCCAATATCGGTGGCATTGTTTTTGAACAATTTCTTGCCCAAATCAAAGAGGGGGCGCCATGGGAGTGTCAGTTCTTTGGGTGAAATCAAGTTACGCTTTCTGTAATGAAATAAACAGAATTAAATCAAGTATTACGTTTCGCTATATATAAAAATACTTTGCACGTAGGTAATAAATACTTTGCACGTAGGTTATATAATTTGATTGGGTACTTACTTCGCAAGCATGATGAACATGGTGCTAAACTTGTGTATTTTGGTTGGTTCTAGATCTGGTATCAGAATGAGCTCGTACGCCAATTTGATGAATGTTATGTGATCTTCCTTGCTGAACTTCAGACCATACAATCTGATGTATCTGTGGAAGAATGTAACAGTTGAACAACTTGGTAATCAACTAGTCAGATGCTTTGTGGGCATAGTTGCATAACTCTCTCACTTATGGGCGTGGTATAAAATGTAAATACCCAAACCCAAAAGACACCTACTCATAGTTCTGACTACAATAGGACTCTGTGTATCTTGGGTATCATGAACTACGAGTACCGACGTACCACAACACTCAGACCTGGAACAAACATATGCAGAACATACAAACATTTGTCGCGCAGCGGGAATAGAACCCGCACCTCTTGCGTCGCAGCTGGCTACTCGCCCGCCGCGTCATCGAGGTCGTTTCTATTTTTAGCAGACAATATACCAATGCGGCGATCATCGTGAAACATCCCGTAATAACAAATGTTCTTAAAATGTCATATTATGGGACATCAGTGTTCAAAGGATGCGGGAAAGTGGTGGAATCATTATGGCATTATTTAGAGGATTCCCATGTTCAGTAGTGTATCTACTTTTACAGACTGATGATGATGACTCTAATCAGAACCATATCAGTTACCATCAGAATATTTTTCTTCTGAAGAGATCTTTCTTCACTTTGTGTCATTCATTAGGTACATTCATACAGTTTATTCTTGGTAACCCATTCTAGGTGTGTGGCTCGAATAAGACTCGAGACTGTGCAGAGAGAAATTATGTGGTGAAAGGATTTAGGATTTAGTTACAGGTGCACTAAAAGCTAAAATCAGTTGCTCATTCAATAGCAAATTACATAATGGAAATAACTACACACATAGGCATAGGATTGCTATAGGGAGGGATTTCAAATAGAATTCTATTTTTACTTTGTTCTTGCCCTAGACATGTCTCAGCTAATTGTGAATAGCTAAGCTCATTATATACATAATTATTAAGCAACTCTATCAGGTTAGTAGGGGCAATCATCATTACTTAATCAATTACTTTGTACTGTTTCAAATAGTTTCATCATTTCCTATCATACTTATTGCCTTTGAATCATCAAACACATACCTTCATGCTTACTTGCAAAGTTTTTAAGCAGTGGTTTAGCTAAACAGTGTTTTGTTAAGTCTAGCTATTGCCCACTGCTTCAACCGCGAGTTATCTAGATAAAAAGTAGCTCTTACTGTTTGCATTCATAAGAAATGCATACTCTTGATAATTTTTTCATTGACTATGTTGCAAAATTGGTCTCCTAGCCAGTGCCTATGTCCACCTTGAAAGTCCATTCTAAATATTGGTGATAGAAGTTTTGAAATTTGATGAGTCATTTCTAAATTTTGCCCCCTACATCCCAACTTACAAACATTACCTCTTTAGCGTTTTAAACATTAGCGTTTAGTTAATAAGTGTTTATAAGAATGGGCCTTAATGAATAATTCAGAAGATATCTAGGTGTGTATAGTATAGGTATATTAGATAATTATTGTGAATAGATATTATTTATAATATCTATTCAATCTAGTCATAACTATACCTAATTTTTATGGCAAAGAACCAGAATATTCTAAGTGACTATTAATTAAGTGTTTTATAATGTAATGGTATGTTTATTATTCATTTAATTGGTTGAATATTGAATACATAAATAATTCAATCAATTCCTTTTTGTGTAACAATTACATAGACTTTACAGTCACAGAGTTAGTTGAAAGGTCAGGTAGTTTTAAGGAAGCCCTGGGTATTAGCCAGCATATTTCAAACATGTCTGCAGTTGCCAAAGGTTAACACTAAACTACCTATAAGTAAAACATTAAATATTGAGTTAATTATAGAATAGTTAGTTTTGAAAGCAACTAATTTAAAAATTTTGAAAAAATAAAATTACAATATATATTTTTTTTTAAGCCAACTTCTCTTAGCTAAGCCTAGAAAAATCAGGTGATGATCATAGCTTGTGTTTTTTAAGATCCTACATTCAGTTTTGGTGTAGTTTAAAGCAGTTTAAAATAACTGCCCACTACAATCTACTCTGGGATTATTTTGTGTTTTGGTTAAGGAAATAATTAAGGGATATATATCTAATGTAGGTAACATTACTACCAGGCTACCAAACAAAAGGGATTGATAATAAAGCTCATAATGCCTACAATTTAAATATAAACTTTGTACCTACAAAGGAAGTAAAATTCAGTCTGAACTACCAAACAAAGGAAAACAAAACCCCTTAGCTTTCACTGAAGTGTCCGAGCATTGTCAAAGACGTCTGAGTAAGGCTCCCTATATTTAGATGACTCTATACTTATGACTTTACAGAATACATACAGCTGTTAATTATTTCTGAATGTACTTACCTCATAAGCCTGGAGGACCATACACCACAGCCAGGTTTCATCTCACGCAACATTACTGCCTGGGCCAGGTTCGTCTTTACTTCCTCCAGGAATTTGTTAGACTCCACGTCCAACTCGGCAGCATATGGCAGGAGATGGTTCATGATGACTTCACTCTGAGGCTTGAACCCCAGGGCAGCTATGCGCTCCGGGGTCATCATCTCCTCCTCAAACTCTTCGTCTAGCAGCATTTTGAACTCTTTTTGTTTTTACTTCACGAAGTCTCTTGATCTTGGCGGCCTCATCAGAGCGGCCTACCTCTTGCGAATGTAATTTCTAGTACGTAGCAAATACAGCCCATAAGCTATTATCTATGTATCACAGCCAACAACTATAATTTTTACACAAATCAATTCAACATTGAATTTTACACAAGTCATTGATAGACACAATGAAAATCGATTCTAAATTATCAAAAATCATCAATTTACGTTTCGTTCTTGCTTTTTCGTAGTGATTTCGTTCGTTCGATCAGCTTGATTTTGACTTCGTCATTTTTTGTAATAACAATCAGTCGACTGTCAACTGTCATATTATACAAAACAGTTCAAGATCTTTGGTACCAAAGAGAACATATGTATCTCTACTAGTCAGTGAAGGGAATGTAACGTTACGCTAAAAGTGTTATACCTACCTATGTTCTCTTTGGGTAGTTCTAATACCATTTAGTGTTGAATTAATAGTAATTATAGCCTTCAATGTCCCACTGCCCACTGCTGGGCAAAGGCCTCCCCAAACTCCTTCCATTCGTTCCTTCGACAAAATGGGCCAATATGCTCGGAACTTAGTGAGCTCATCTCTCCATCTCATTTTCAGTCTACCGCGATGTCTCCGCGCAGTGTCAGAAGAGGTGGGGAAAAGCGTTATTTTCGTATCACCGTGACTGTCGTTCCAGTTCCAAAAGTCACAGTGAAAAACCACCGTGACTTTGTAACGTCGATCACTTACGTCACGAGAAACGAGACGTGTATAATTGTTATAAATGATCCGTAATACCAAGTTCAAGCACGTAACATAGATCTACGTTTTAAGAATAAGACTAGAAGGAATAATTAATAGGCGAACATATTTTTTTTTTTTTCATTTCATTTATTTAATCAGATACCCTACATGATCTTCATTCACAGTAAATACCTAAGTATAAAATAGACATAGCTTCGAGTCCCTTATCCCAACTAATATCAAATACGATAATGAGTGCATAACATAAAAGTTTGATTTAGATTGTTTTCATCTGCCATTTATACCTACTTAACTCTTTGTAGAGAGATATAGTGAAATAGAATGAATGAACATCCGTCTTAACTATCCACTACGTTTACGCATATCTTTGATATTTACATTACATATTCCTTGATTGCAGGTAACGAGTAGGTATAAGTGGCAAGATTGAGATCTTCACTTTCTTTCTGATAAAGCGAATCATTCATTAATATGTATGAATATTTTAGTTCCGTTTCTTAGCATTTTGCCAAACTATACCTACATATTTTTTAACTTTGCGTCGAGTCAGTCAGTCAGACACCAAACTTACTAAAATAACAGGTTAGATCAGTTTGATGCAGAGCATATAACTACTAGTAGATACGTGCATTTTCAACCTAGAGTTGTACCAAGATAGTCAGTTAATGTTGACCTGAAAAATCGGTTCTGGGCAGATCCGCCTCGGATAGGTTAGGTTAGCGGTATTGTGGATGTAACACTATAAAAAATAGTATGCACTATCAATGTTTAAAGAAAATAAATCAAAATTGTTCATGTCTAGCAACATAAATATAATATAAAAAAACAGACTCTTAGATAATTTAAATAACTAAGTCCAGGTGCATACTTAAATACATTTTTGGATATAAATAATAAGGTAGCACAAAACATCGAGTAACCATTAGATAGATATACAATTAACCTAATACAATCAATGCCTCTTTAATATCACACTTTGGACTAAACCCATAATTCTTTCAACTTTCGTAATAGATATCCCTTTTAAGAATTCACTGTACATGTTAATTAGGAAGTACACCAAACAAATTAAAAATATTTTTTCTGTCTGAGGTAAGTACTTATAATTATAGAATCAAGAAATATAATGAGATGAACATTCGATTTGAACTTGATTTAAGGCAATTGTAATCGAGTCTTATTATATAAAAAGCATAATTTGTCAACTTTGAATGACATATTTTTTTCAGCGGTGTATCAGACAGACAGAATGGCGGCGTCTTTTGAAAGCGTCGACTTCAGTTTTTCAATGGTGTGGCTGGCCGCGTTTGAAACCAGTCTTTCCCGACGGTGCAACGGTGTAGACTGGTCGCGTTAGATACTCAGTAAGTCATTCTTTGTGGTATATAGATTGACTGCGATAAATAATTCATCTTTCCCGGTGATGAATAGATTGGTATCGATAAATAATCAGTCTTCCCGTTCATGTATACTGTATAGACTGGCCACATTAGATAATCATATACCCTCTGTTACATAATCACTCACTATCTTTAGCAGCGTGTTAAAAGTTGACAGCCTCTATCCTTTGTTTAGTATTAGAAAAGGACAGGGCTAGATTTAGCGACTTTCTTAGTTAGCGAGTGATTATGAAACAGAGGGTTTGTCTTTAACGGTGGCGTATAAACTGGCCGCGTTAGATAACCGCAGAATCTTTGCCGGTGGTGTACAGACTGGCCGCAAATACGATGTCTCTTTTGATGGCCGTGGACGCCAGCATCATCTTCTCTTGAAGACTCGGGTCACCGATCAGCACGGCCGCTTCTTTCACGTCCACTAGTAACTGTGGGAAGAAAATCAAGTTAGGTGAAATATAAATCTACGCGTATTATAATACGAATCATGTATTGCATCGTTTCTATAATCACGTATACATGATTTGTTTCTTTTTTATATTATATAGGGCTGGCCAGATTAGTCGGACGAAAAATGTCTGATCATCATTATGCTTTCACAGCCTGATAGAAGCAGGGGCGTCGTGGTCGGCCGAGAAAGCGTTGGAAGGATCACCTCGGTACCTTTGACGAAGAGTGCTGGGCAATTGAGGATTTTGTTTGATGTAATTTGTCGAAGACCTCAATTTTCTGACCAAGTTACGGTATGGTGAAAAGGACCTAGTGATCGATGGTGAAAGAACCGTGAATAATAAAGGCTCTTTTAATGCACAAGTCTTCGAATCCTTGGTTCTGGGACATGCCTCGTTTCCGCATGATTCTTCCTTCACGGTTTAAGAACACTAGCATTGCGCAAATACATTTTTCACGCGAAACTATCCGGGGGGTTCCGTCACGATGTTTTGCTTCGCCGTTTAAGCTTAAACATTAAGCTTATATATTTTTTCCTTAAAAATCCTGGCCTTACCTCATGCAATTGCTGTATACACCGAACTATGATGCCCTCCTGTACATCAGTCAGCTCCATGATCTCTGCGAATGGTTTCTCCAGCGCCCATTCGTAGACAACACGGACGAGACCGAAGTTCAGTCTCTCGGCTTGCCCCTCGAATTGGCTGACCTGTTACAACATAATAAAACTTGTATAAAAAAATTGTTATGTATAACCGATAGGCGGTTGCGTGTGTGTGTAGTAACAATAGGATATACCTATGCAAATAGTAAACAAAAACTAGGGTTGTCGCAAATTTCTTAAATAATATTTATTTTACTTTTGTATGGGAATTTCAAATACGATGTATTCAACCTTTGCACACGTCAAAGTATTCACGTGCTTGGTCGGAGCGTAACCTTTTTGTTTTTACAATGACATTTTGTAACACATTGTTTATTGAAAAAAATATAAAAACATGATTTCAAATCCTCATTAAAACTTCGAAATTAAATCATTCGATTAAAGAGAAATATACTCGAAAGAACAAATGCTTTTCAATTAATTGTGGTAATGACTATTAAGTTGTAGATGCCTTTCTGTCATTAAGATTAGATTCAGATTGTGTACTATGTGATGGCTAGGCCAACACAGTTTAAGATGCATTGTTACGGGGTCAAGTTATGGACCGGTGGTGGCGATATCTATCGGCAGAATAACGCATTCGATAGTTATCGATTTAATAAGAACGTACTGCTAACGACATTTAGTATAGAAAGAGAAGGAACGTATTCTAAAACGGGCGACAAGCTTCCAGTACGTTCGAGATGACGTTTTGCGAGTATCCGGCTGAGGATCAAGTGTGGGTTCGCTTCTCGCTACGGGATAAATTTTCACAATATGTATATATTAGTTCTAGTATGGGTTGATGACTACGTATGTGTCTGTTGGGTGTTTTATGATGAGATTAATAAATAAAATAAATAAATAATGGTGTTCATTTTTCACACAGCATCAAGTAGCCTCAAACCAAGCAGAGCTTGTATTATGGGAACTAGATGACTGAAATATATTACTTAAATAGGTACTTTTTTTTGTAAATAATTACATATTATACCTAGAAAACACCCAGACCCGAGACAAACATTTACCAATCATACAAACATTTGTCCCGCAGCAGGAATCGAACCCACAACCAGCGTCTCAGGCGGGCCTTCGTCCACTGCGCCACAGAGGTCGTCTAGTTCGATTAGTTTTGTGGACTGTAAATGCGCAATTATGTGAAACTAAAGCGATTACAAGCGAACTGAAGTAACTAGCATGTAATACAGTTGTATTGAAAAGTGTATAGAGAGTTTTTATTTTGTTTGTGTATTATTTTTTTCGGTGAACCATACATTTTCAACCAACTTCAATAAATTTCGTTGATCAAATGCAACTCACAATAAACTTGGCTTCAATATTCCCCAGCTCTGATTCAATCTGCTCAATACTCCTGACACCGTCCGCTAGATTATCAGGCAGCTGATTCCCGTCCTCTCTTGTTTTCGCTTGGAACACGAAACAGCTTAGCAACGCGGCTATCTCGGCTGGATTCTTTTCAGTGAACACGTTCCGAAAGACTAGCTCAGTTAATATGAGCTCATTGGTCGCCATTCCACAGGCGACTCTACCTAAATTGATAATAAAAATGTGTTTTTAGTATGCAACACAAAAGTTCCTGCTAGACTACCTCTTAAATTTAAGGCTCTTAGTCAATTAAGAGGGACCTAGGTCTGGGTGTAGTACCACAGGGAATCTGAACACGCTAATATCCAGTCGGATTTGCTATCAAAATATTTTTTTGCATTTGATAGTCCAATTCTTGAGGCTAGTCCAATTCTTGAGCCGAGCAACTAAAGAACTCTATGGGACAACGAAGTAATAGAGCGGGCGGGCGACGCGACGCGGTGTCTGGGACCGAGAGCGGCAGTGGCACAGCTAGTTATTTATATTGAGCAACCTTTAAGATAACACCTGTCCATCGTGGGACATTTCTACACAGCGTCACGTGGTCTGTGGTCGCCATTTTATAACCCAGTTTGCATTCAAGTGACGTCAAAAGAATTGGTACCTTTCAATATAACGCCATCCTTATCGTCAATATAGTTCAGCTCACGGAGAACCAGCAATCTGCTCTGGTAGTCGGGGTAAAGCGCAAGATTCTCGAACGACAGCAGGCGCTTGTACTTGTCTCGTTTCCTCTCGGTTTGTTTGCGTTCGTAAACTGTTGCGAATTCAGATTTGAAGTTCGCAATATCTGTCGATTTCCTATGAGCTTCCAGTTTACTCTGTAAGAAGTAAATTTTTTACAAAATAAAAAAAAACACTATTTTTTTTTTCATTTATTAAAAAAACATTATAAACTTGGTAAAATTAATATGGTAAATAGCACATAAACATCAATAAGGTTTGTATAGAAAACCTAGTGGTTCTTGAATTCACGTATTGCAAAGCCCCTTCGTGACGTAGGGTTATCTCGCACGATATATCCTATTTCAACGTCAAAGTCAATAGGTTTTTATTCACTGAAATCACAAGCAGCATAATCATAGAAACGTCAACTTATAAACTACGTGAATTTAAAATTTAAAATTGAATATACGCCGATTTCTCGACCTGGGGGGTCTAGACAAATACGCCTGCGCAAATATTGAACTGTATGGAAATCACATTAGCTGTGGAAATGTCACGTGACACCTGCTAAGTTTTACCTTAACAAATTTGAGTTAGCGTGAAAGGAAAAGTAAGCGTGAGTTATTTGTCTAAACCGCTGTTCCAAATTTAATCCAAAGTGCTTATAGCCGTTGCGGCAACAAACACCTAAATATAAAAACGAAGCATTCATAATCTTAGTAAGATTAAAAATGGTCATTCTAACTTACAACACATTTGTTCATCGTGTCCAGAGTCTTTAGTATTTCCCCGGTGGTAATAGCGAGTGATTGGGTCAAACTGATTCGTTCCAGATCGGTTGCGCCGGTCCTCACTGCGTGCGATAACCGCGACAGCTCCTGCACTGCGCTGGCGCAGGTAGACCCCACTGGTGCGTCTTTGAACCTATTCATAAAAAAAACAGAAATTAATTAATTATCTGTGTTTTTTTCAACCTGATTCCCTAACATAATTTACTAGCGTCTGCCCACGGCTTCACTCGCGTGGTACCCGGATAAAAAGTAGCCTATGTGTTATTCTGATGTATAAGCTATATTACCGTAAAGTTTCATCAAAATCCGTTCAGTAGTTTCTTTATTCTTTATTCTTTATTGTACACACAAATAAACACTTACAATAGGCAGAATTAAATGACATGTACAAAGGCGAGCTTAACCCTAAACAGAGTTTTCTTCCAGCAAACCTTGAGCTAGAGAGAGGTATTTATAGAAGTAGGACAGTGTACAGAAAAAAAAACCTAAAATTAACTAAATATATATATATACATATATAAACCATGCTAAAATATATGGATACTATAAAACATATAGAATACAATTTTTTAGAGAGACAAATAGTGCTCTTTAACTCTTCTCCTGAAGACATCGATTGAGGGACTATCACATATAGTATGTGGTAGGGCATTCCAACGCTTAACCGCATAAACAGTAAATGAATCGCTGTAGCGGCTAGATGAGTGAGAGGGAGTTTTAAGTAGAAGGGACTTAGAGGACCGACACGGCATACCACGAGGGACCAGAAATTGAAAACGCTCACGGAGATAAGGGGGAGATAGAGGGCATCCATCCTCACAAACTTTCGCGTTTATAATAGTAGTAGGATTTATGTATAACTATCGCCCCGCCCCGGTTTGCATGGATCAACCTGATTTCCGGTTGATTTTCCAAAAAATCTTTCATACAAAAACCGAAGTGGTTCGGGAACTGCTAACCCCAAAAAGTTTCACATTCCTTAAAATTCAAATATTAACACACTTACAGCTTACTTACACTTACAGCTCTTCGTTTTCCTGCTCCGCGTCTAGACTGTCTAAAGTGAAAAGGGGCAATCAAATAAGAATAAGGACATATTGATGTTAAGTTAAACCCACCTCGGCATAGATCTTTTATCTACATCCTGTATTATCAGTTTCTCATCAATTTTCAACGACATTTTCGTGATCGCAACAATATTCCTCGGCGCTATCGTTAATATAGTATGTTCTAAAGTGCCAAGATCCGTGCCGGTATAGTCGTACATTGCTGAGAAGCCAAGCATTCTGTACCAGTTGTCCTCCATATCGAAACTGTACTTAGTTGTGTCTTGTTCTACTGTGTTCAGGACTAGTACTTTGTATGGAGTTTGACGAGGCCCTGTAACATTAAGCGTTTAAACAAGACTATACCTAGTATTATAAATTGATAATATAAAAAAAATGCTGGACATTTTTCACACGGCATCATCTAGCAGGATCTAAGCAGAGCTTGTATTATGGGAACTACATGACTGATATACTAATGATATTCTTTTTTCTTGTAAATACATACATATTATACATAGAAAACACCCAGACCACGTGACTATACTCATTAATGAAACCAAAATTATTGCCCCTCACGAATTTGCTTTTGGTATGCTATATGTTGCAAGAGCCATAAAACCGTATATCAAACACCGAGATTTGCATAAAGCTGCATTTTTATTGACAGACTACTGACATAAAGTTAAATTTAGACATAATAGGCGTAGGAATGGGTCTGCTACTTAGTGATATGTTAGGGCAAGCTGTTGTGAACAACTGTTATCCGAATGCCCCGATTCATAAATTTACTGACAGTATCAAGAGTAATGATTACATTGATAAAGACACCACCCTGATAATACAGTTAGGCCAGAGT
This sequence comes from Perizoma affinitatum, assembly GCA_961405105.1. Classification (NCBI taxonomy): domain Eukaryota; kingdom Metazoa; phylum Arthropoda; class Insecta; order Lepidoptera; family Geometridae; genus Perizoma; species Perizoma affinitatum. The sequence continues at coordinate 7,002,158 of OY560205.1, read as the reverse complement.
TGTGGTGTCCAACGGCTAAACCTTATCAATCTAGTGGAGACCTTATTAGAAAAGGCTGATTTAGTACTAGCTAACTTAATACTTTGCGCTTTTCCTTAATCTAAATCATTGAGTGCAAAAGATAATAACAAGATTTTTAATCTACGTCTAATTTTATATAATTTGACTTGTCGTCATTTCGAGACGTTTTGTATTTTGAAACTAATGGTTTCATTAGTAATTTTATTTTGACTAATGATACTGTGTATCTCTGTAAACGTAGCAAATTAATAATTGCTAAATTGTTAGCATTTAATGTTTATGATCCCGTTATAAGTAGTGCCTCATGGAGACTGTGTCTACATCCAGCCCAGCACTATTAGTTTCAGGTAGCTGTTGGTGCTGCCCCGCATCCTACGCATCAGGGATTGTTAATTGATAGTCCTCACATATTTAAATTAACACTTAAAAAGCTATTGTTGGATTTTTACTTATACAATTTTTTTTACGTGTGATTATTGTTATTTTTTTAGGATTGTGTGAAAGAAGATATAGTTAAGAAAGGAGTGAGTACTGAGATGACGGCTGATATAGGATAGTGGAAGAAGGAGAAGAAGATGATGATGTGAATGTTATTTATTTACTTGTTAACTCTATTGCAATTCTATGTATTTTTAATTGTAAGTTATTTCAAATACAATTGATACAATTGTGAATGAATAATTGAAATTAAATTAATTCGATATAAGGAAAAAATAATTAATACTCGATATAACACAAAGATCGTGGACGGAGAATTGCAATTCTCCGTACTAGAACCTACGTTCATACAGATACAATCTTTTCAAATAATTTGCTACGTCGTGTGCCCTTTATCTAGGAGCAACTGAAGTTACTATTGAAATTCGGCGGGGTGAGGTAAGTCCGATGAGGGGGAGGGGGGTGAATGAGTATCCTGTACAGTATTACTAAGATGCACAAATTAAATATGTTCCTAGAGTTTCCTTCCCCAAGGGGGACGCTTACCCCTTGAATTCAGCAACACTGCTAGCTGATTGATGTACGGACCCGAAGATATTATCAAAATCTTCCCCGTGACCATTTCCTTCGCCACCTTCGCCTGACCGAGCAGTATCGGCATTATATCGTTCAGTACATCTATGTAAGTTATCGCTGTAAAATGAAATAGCTATTTAGATACACTAGGGATACACTATAGTTAAGTCTCCAGTCCGGTTAGCATGAGCAGCCAAGACAACGTTTTGTCTACGAAAGAGAAGGCAAAAACTATTTCTGTCGCCTTTTTTGTCAAACAAAAGAGAGGGACAACAAATTTTTTGTCATCTCGGTGGTAGACAAAACCGTTGTCTTGGGTCTTCATGCTAAGCGGGCAGGGTTCACACTTTTGGTACCGTAATCGTCTTTGTTGAAACATGTTACGCGCTAGGCACTTTTTCATTTGAATCGATTAGCCTATCTAACGTAAAAGATTAGTAGAACCGGTTCAAAGAACCATTGATAATCGATTCTGATCTGGATCAAATTTTGAATCGGTTAGTGAGTATGGATTTGAGAGTAAAATAAACAACGTCACATAGCTAGCTTAAGCTATTAGACTCGATTGCGAAACAAACACCCAAAGATTGTTTGGGAGAGATCGCTTTTAACGATAAGAAAGCCCATTGTACCAATGGCCTTATTCCTTTTTAATCCTTTTATTTTGTACTATTTTTTAGTATGCATTAAATTGTTTATCTGATTCTATTTATCGATCAAACATTCATTTAACCGTAACAAAATACGATCCATTGATTTCAGTCATTATTGAGCCCCGAGTGGATTATAGGTGCGACAAATATTTGTATTACTAAATACTTAAATTATTCTTGAATCTCTTTATTATAAAATTCACCATTACTTTTTTATGGTGCATTTACCCGCGACGACTGGAGCCCTCATATGCGTTTGCCGTAAGAGGTTATTTGTTAGTTAGTTGTAAACGGCTGGTCGGATTCTAATGCTTCAAGGACGGTTCTCATAGATTTTATCACCACAAGTCACTAGGTTTGCTGCTGATAAACATACCTATATCATTAAATAAACATACCTATATCGTAGAAGGTAGCTAAAGGCGTGAGGTGTGAGGCGAGAGGCGTGCTACACTTCTCCGAGTACTCCTTCTCAGCCAGTTCCAGTTGCTTCTTGTAGTTATCCGCCTGCAGGATCTGACTGAACTCGCGAAACGAGCGTTGCATCATGCCTTCCACTGACACCGTCTCAGCCCTGTGGAAACAATCTAACTATATGAGTATAATAAAGCTGAAGAGTTTGTTTGAATGCGCTAAAGTCTGGAACTAACGGTAGGAAATGAAAAAATCTTTTTGCATTTGATATGAATCTTGAATGAATGAATGAAAATACTTTATTTTAAACCTCAAACAAACAACAAAATAAACAAAATGTTATTCTTGAGGAGGTACAATGCAGGTCTTGAGGAAGGTTATACGCTTTTTTTTTATTCCAATATTTCCAAAATTTGATTATTCATATTGTAAAAACGGGATTTTTCACGTACCGTACTATCCGGAGAAGGCATCGACTAAGTTTCGACTCATTCTGAGAGTCTTCGCGACGTGAGTGATCGCGAAGCTCTACCTCCGCGTCGCGTCGTTTACACGTGAAAATTCCCGGTTTTACAATATTAATTGGTTATAGGATATTTAACAAAACGCTACAATCCTTAAGGAGCCGAGCAATAGAAGTAATATAGCGGCCGGGCGATATGACGCGGTGGGTCGAGGGCCGAGGGTGGCCGTTTCACAGCTAGTTATGGATATAGGATGCTGAATAACGGACAACGTCGCCGCGGCAGACAGAGAAAAAGACGGCGAAACGACATGCCCGCTTGCATGAAGACCCAAGACAACGGTTTTGTCTACAGCCGAGAAGACATAAAATATTTTGTGCATGTCTTTTGTTTGACAAAATAAACGACAGAAATCGATTTTGTCTACTCTTTCGTAGACAAAACGTTGTCTTGGGTACTCATGCTAAGCGGGCTGGATGCATTATAATCAACTGGTCAGAGTTGGCAATTGAGAAAAGCAGAGGTTACACCCTCAGAAGTAAACTTTATGATTTATTAATTTAGTAAAAAGAAGAGTGCATCTACTTAGGTACCTATCTACTTAAAGAGTATGAGTAAGTAAAAAAGAACTTAACTTATTAATAAAAACTTTTTTTATCCTTGCAACTCTAGTGCACAGCCGCTGTAAAACCACTACCACAATATCTGTGCCACTACTAACGGTAATAAATAAATAAATAATGCTGGTCACACAGCATCATCTAGCCCCAAACTAAGCAGAGCTTGTATTATGGGAACTACATGACTGATATACAACTTACATGTTTTTTTTTTGTAAATATATACATATAAAAACATTCATAGAAAAACACCCAGACCCGAGACAAATATTTCCTATTTCATCCTTCTGCGTTTCAGGCGGACCGTCGCCCACTGCACCACATATCGTCAAGGATGGAAAGCCATACATCTTAATATTACCGATCATATTTCTTACCGTAGCAAGCTCAGTATCATGGAGTAGGTGAGTCGGAACTGTGACGAGAGCTTCTGCGGGATCCCCATTAGCATGCCTTTCAGCGTCACCAGATCAGGTACTTCATCTTTGCACATTATTATAACTGTACCCGTGGCGTCCAATCCTGAAATAGATAAATGTATATTGGTTTGTAGCGACATCTCTCGTCATTTGATTGAGCTAAGTTACATCGCATCAACAAAGAGCTACCACAGTCAATACACAGATGGCACTACTTCGTAGTATCTAGATCGCGCAAGCGAAGTCTTCACTCAACTTGAACATATAATATAATACCTCTGACAAACAACTGTCGGTCCTAGGACCCCGGGCAAGTGGATCAGATGGATTAGCCCGGTGGAAGAACTTCCCCACAGCAAATGGAGGACACAATACCAACCGTGTTCTCCATAGGTTAAATAAAACAAAAACAAACTCGCTCACGACTGTATTCCCGATGATGGACATCCTCAGATACATACTCAGGGCGTAGATATTTGAGAATACCAAGTAGGGGGTAGGTACATGCCCGCGTTTTGCAATTCCACGTTGCAAGCCCATCGCCGGCGCCGCTTAATTGAACACTAACTAATGGTATATGCCTTCGTTAATTTTGATTCTAGGGCATCCCGGTTTCTACATGATGATTTCCTACACCGTTTTGAGCACGTATGATGCGAACATCATTTTTTTTAGAAAACGTCTTTGGTAATTTATTTAATTGTCTTCAAACTAAGTGTGTCGAGAATACTTCTTTCTTAAAAGGTTTATTCATTTGTGTCTTCTAAAATGTTTATTCATCTTTTTTTTGCATAGGGTTGATACATAAACCTACGCAGGAAAAAGTATACATGTTTTACCTCGTCTGCCAGCTCTGCCTGCCATTTGTATATATTCAGCGGGTGCTAGCGTCCGCCGCTGTATGCCGTCGAACTTTGTAGTTTCGTCGAATACTACCGTACGGGCGGGCATATTCACTCCCATTGCGAACGTTTCCGTCGCGAACAGGATTTTCACCTTGAAATATCAATTTAATCAATAAATAAATAAACACTTAACATACACGTAATATTCCTGATTTTTAACTAGGATTCGCTGTGTTGTGGGTATTAGGAACTACGAGTACCATGGTAATACAACACCCATACAATGTTGAATTTTATATAATCTGCAGGATATATTATGTAGATTTAAAACTAAAACAAACAAACACGCTCACGACCGCATTCCCCCATGAGAGAGATCCTAAGATCCATCCTCAGTATGCAGAACTGTGAGGAAACCATGTAGTCAGAGGCACGTCCAAACATTATTTGGTAAATAAACGCGTTTTTTTAAGTAAATAGTAAGCGTTTCAAGTTTGTAAGTCAATCGAGGCATATCATTGTAAATTGAAGTTTTTGTTATATAACTAAAGTGACAAGCATACATACTACGTTGGTAAGCGGTTACCGTAACCTATGGACGCTTGCAACACCACGACAATGAGACATAATGGTGAAAAGTCTCATCCAGCACTCATCCTTCAACCCAGAACACAGCAATGAATTTTGTAATTTAATGTAATTTATTATTTTTTAGTTAATTGAATTATCGATCAATCGAAAATCGATTGAACCGATCGACATCAGAAGATGTCGACTACGAACGATACAATATCAGTAGGTAAGGAAGGAACCTATAAACGAAATTACCAACTAAAACCTAAATAAAAATGTTTCACTTACAAATCCCGATGCGAACAGCATTTCCACGATTTCCTTGAGCATAGGCAGAATGCCGCTGTGATGAATTCCGATACCGTTTTCTAGCACTCTTTGAAGCCTTATCACCTAATACAGAACAACAATCAAAATTAAAAGTCAAAATCAAAGTCAAAATGCATTTATTCATTAAATCGTAAGGAACATCATTCACGTCGTCTCTTTATACTTTGTAATTTAAATAGGAAGTGAGAAAGTCTAGAGCAACGCCCCTAGTGTAGTTTTCTGATCAATGTGTCATCGTCTACGCAATCAAATGCCTTGGAGTATTATATTATCTGTGCCTTGGACCGCCTCACAAAAACCGTCTAAAGCGTCATGCGATTACTGCAAGGCATAAAATATGTGAGATATTAACTCAATACCATCAGTAAATCCGAATTGTTTATTATGCAGTAAATTATGTAATTTTAAACGACAATGCAATTGATTTAAAATTAGATTAAAAAAAATAAGTCAGTAAAGATAGGTCTAAAATTACCAGGGTCATGTATACAAAATAATGTATGTAGTGCAAGCAAACAAATTATACTCTTAATTATCACAATACTGACAAGTGACTTTATAAATACATAGGAGGCAAAAGCGTAATGCTTCATTACTCAAAACTGTATTCATTTTTAATAAGTTATAAATTTATTACTAAAGTTTGGGTAACTTACTTGTGGCAATTTTCGGTCTGGCTCTTTCAGCCTTTGAACGCATCTTTGGAAGAACGATTTTATATGACTCTTTTCCTTGCCAGTGGTCAAATCGATGGACATGAGATTCTCGGCATTCTGGTCACAGCTGGAAGCAAATTAAATTTTATGTTCCGAACGACAAAGGGCCCAATTTTTGAAGTTCTTCAATCATCTTAAAATGACTATGACATCTATCACATTTCCGTGAAACGTTTAAATGTCAGTGGGCTAGGTTAGAAGTCAGTTTCAAAAAGTCACGGAGTAATTTCAGTACGAGTGGTAGAGAGCGGGAATTCGGTAAATAGCTTCAAAATAGTTCGCCATCCCACTTTTGGAGGCCTATATTCCTATTATATTATAGAAGTGGACTTCCAAAGGAGGTTGATGAGGATGGCAGGGACACTCATAATTGATGTCATAGGTTTAAGCATTTTAATCACCTATGAGTTAAAAAAAAAACTTCTGTCACTACCGGCCATTTGCTATTATTTAGCCACACAATGATATTCAAAAATTATACCCCAGAGTTGGTATTGGTTCTCAATTACCACTGTACACTAAATTTTATTTTATTCATGACATGTTAAATACTTTAATTTTAATTCTTAAATAACGTCCCATTTATTAATTATGCTGACCATGGCTATACCTACTTTAAGTTTGTACTGCACACTGTAATATCGCATATAAACAAAACTTAATCTAAATCTTGACGACCTCTGTGGTGCAGTGGGCGCAGGCCCGCATGAGACGCAGTAGGTTGCGGGTTCCAATCCCGCGGCGGGACAAATGTTTGTATGATCTGCAAATATTTGTCTCGGGTCTGGGTGTTCTATGTATAAAATGATGGTATTTACAAAAAAAAATTACATAAGTAGTTTATCAGTCATTTAGTTCCCATAATACAAGTGCTTAGTTTGGGACTAGATGATGCTGTGTGAAACTGTCTAGAATTATTATTTATTTGTTGTTTCGGTACTTACCGATTTCGTGATAAAGTGAATGCTACAACAGGCAGTTTGTCCTTTTGTTTCAAATGATCTATGAATGCAATCCACATAGTTTGTTCAGCTTTTGGGTTCATGAACTGCTTTCCACCTGGAAAACATACAATTTACAACGTTCGAGGGACATAATAATGTTCAAAGATATTGTAACACTGAAATGATAGGATAAAACACTATACAAATATGGAGGCATGCCATCGGTAAGTGTTCCAATTAACGGCGATGGACTTACAAAATGTCATGTAGAGTGCTAAATTCTATGCAAAAAGTGGATATGTAAAAAGTAATGCTTGCTCTGACTACTGTGCGCCCTGAGAATGGATTTTAGGATGTAGTCGTGCGATTGTTTTTTATACTGTTAATGGGTAATTATGGGCGAGGACGTAGAAGGTTGCGGGATCGACACCCACCGCAGGGCAAATGTTTGTAGTATCTGCAAATATTTGTCTCGGGTTTATGGTGTGTGAAAATGTCTAGCATTATTATTATTAGTATCAAGATAATCCAAAAATTCGGAATAATATCAAAGCACCTTTCGGTCCAAAGTTCTTTTTGAAGTCGTTTTCTCTGGATTTCTTCGCGGCTAATGCGTCGTTATAACCTCGCAGGAGAAAGTTTCCGTCTTGATCTATCACCTTGAACCTTTCATGCTTTGACTTTCCACCGGAACCTATAACAAAACACAAAAACCTATTTAAAAAAAAATAAACAGAAAAACTTACAGCTTAGCAGATAGTAGCATTGATGTTTGAAAAACCTATTTTTTTAAAGGTTTAGCAATGACTGCATGTCAGCAGTATAGTTTATCCATGCCAGGAAGATTCAATATCTAATTAAGTAATATCCTTTGCTAGATGGTGGGACTTAGCGACGGATAGGGGAGAGCATATGGAGCTAACATCAAAAAATAAAGACAGAACCCGATGTAAAGGTGTAAATGTAAAGATATATATAATAAATACATATTTTATATATTTCTACTAATAATAATTAATATTAAATAATAATAATACTAATAATTATGGATAGGGAAAACTTTTTCCCTGCAGACGAGATGAGGTAGGTTAGAAAAAAACCTACCTAAGGACACAGATAAATCTAATATGGACTCAGGTTGTTGTGTGTTTATTTATGTCATGGTGAAGATGCGGGACAAATGTTTGCATGCAGACATTTGTCTGCATGCAAAAATGTGGTGTTGTGGTATCCTGGTACTCATAGTTTCTAATACTCACCGGGACTATGTATATACACACCTAGTTTGGGGTGAGGACAATGTATTTGTCTGTTGGGTGTTTATTTATTTTATTTTATTTACCCGTATAAAGATAATGGCACAGCGGAACTGGTCGTTTCGGCGTCGACACAACATACACCTTCCGCTTCTTGGTCCGTCCGACCCAGTCGGCGAATTGCAGCGTGTTGGGTACAGTTGCACTTAACATCACTATGGTCACGTGGGCTGGCAGCAATATTAGTACCTCTTCCCATACATAGCCTCGCTGTAAAGGTGAAAATGAAACTTTTATGAAGTAAATGCTGCAAGCTGATCAAAATGAGTCAATACTATTAACCTACTAACATTATAAAATGCGAAAGTTTGGAACGGTTGCTGGTTCTTGCGAGCTTATGTATCAGGCTAAAGTTAGTTTATTTTTATACAACTGAAGTAGGTAACAATACGGTCCACCTGTTGGTAGGCGGTTACCGTAACCTATGGACGCCTGCAACACCAAAGTTATCACTCGCGCGTGCCGACCCAGAGATATAACGGGTGAAAAGCCTCATGTAATTTCACCGGCATCCATACCCTTAAATCCGGAACGCAGCAATGCGAGCAATGCTATGTTACTATTTCTGCTTGGTGCTAGAAAGTACCCGGACGAGCCCACGTCATTGAAATTATAGTGGTTTGGTATAATTTTAGGATATCATTAAGACTATAGTGGTATAGTCTTAATGATATCCTAAATAAAAAAAATACGTGGGTATTTTACCATCATTCTGCGGACGTTTTAAATATTAAAATCAATAATCTAGGTGTATTTAAACATTTGCATTACATAATTACTACATGTTAATATTTTTGTTTTAATCCTTTCTGCGCACTACCGACACATCTTTTTCCACAATACACAAAGGTTATCTGGAAGAGAATGCTTTTTAGCATTAAGTTCATATTTTTTGTGCAATCAAGAATTTTCTATCTATCTATGGGTTGTGATTATGTCACGCAGTGACACTCCAAGCATAGCACGGTATATACATAATCCAATAAAGTTTTAATTAGTTCCTGATTCTCTCGACACAGGGAATCGGTCTAGTTCTAGTGTGGACATAAGGACACGGTCCTTATGTCCACACTAGGACATAAGGACAATTACAAAAATCTTTGCAATATGACATAATTCACGATAGGTTTCCGAGTAAAACTTACCTCAGCATTATTGATGTAATGGACCTCATCGAATATTACAAACTCGAGGTCCCTCGTGACGTCAGAGCCGCAGTACAGCATGGAGCGCAGGATCTCTGTCGTCATCACGAGACAGGTAGCAGTCGAGTTGATCTGCAGATCGCCCGTCAGTAGACCGACTTCACCGAACAACTTATTGAAATCGTTGTACTTTTGGTTCGACAGGGCTTTGATGGGGGATGTGTAGATTGCTCTGTAAGGGGGCATTGTTTATTTATGTATGTTTTTTTTATGTCATAAGTAACCTTATTATGTAACCTTATTATGTAAACATTCATAGGTATGAAAGTAAAACACTTCCAAGTCCTACAATGTAAGTTTTCGAAGTAACCAAGTGTCCTATAGGTTCCTATGGTTAAAAATAAATGAGTATGAGCATGGTGCGTGTTCGATTCCCACCGCGGGAACATGCCAACTGCATGTTCTCCAGATATTTGTTCCAGATCTGAGTGTTGTGATATCATAATACCCACGACAGGGAATTCTAGTGTGGGGTGAGGACTGTTTATATGACTGCTAGGTGTTTATTTATCTATTGGAACTCCAGTTTATTGTCCTAAACTGAATAATGTCCCCAATGGACTCAGGGCTTAAGGAAAGAGAGAGAGGGATTTAATCTTGGAGAATGTAAAGTTTGACAATAACAATTCGTAGTTCTGTACACGTAGTTCCTGATACCCACAACACAATAAAAACCAAGTTATCTCAATCCTACTAATATTATAAATGACAAAGTATGGATGATTGAATGTTTGTTATGATTAATATTCGTAATACGGCTGGACCGATTTAGATGGAATTTGGAATAAGTATAGTTTGTGATCTAAAAAAGTTCGGCAGGTTACATCTGGTGGTGTGTCCATAGGTAAATGTAACCGCTTACCAACCTATAGGAGGGTCAAAGCATTTTTGCCACATTAGTTGTCTAAAAAAAAGGTTCAAAGGTCAAAAGTTGTCTGGAAAGATCGCTTCTATGCGAAAAGACCGCCCATTGTACCTTATTAATAAGATTTTGTTTACTATGTTATATGTTTAAGATGAACAATAAAGTATGTTCATTCATTCTTACAATGTCACATAGGCTACCTATGTGTTATTGTAAGTCACGAACTATATAAGACATGGGCAGAAGCAAGCACTAAACAAATGTATGGTTCTAATCTCTTACCGGGTACAGTTTCTTCTAGACATGGCGATGGCGTATTCAGCAACGACAGTCTTTCCGGCAGATGTGTGGGCGGCAACAAACACGTGATGACCTTCTTCTAGTTTCAAAATAGCCTGGAACATTCAAACATTCATTGAATAAGTTTTTGTGACTTTGCAGGCTGTATTATATCCCGTTGAAATAAAAGGGCATTTATGGAGACCAATTTTACAATGCAAGTCGACGGAAGAACGTTCTAGCGAATGCGTTTCATACATAAACGCTGCCTTAGTAAGAGCTACTTTTATCCGGGTACAACGCGGGCTAAGACGTGGGCAGTAGCTAATAATAATATACATTTTCACACAGTATCATCTAGCCCCAAAGTAAGTAGAGCTTATGTTATGGGAACTACATGACTGATATACTACATAAATACTTTTTTTTGTAAATAAATACATATTATACATAGAAAACACCCAGACCCGAGACAAATATTTGCAGATGCAAACATTTTTGCCGCAGCGGGAATCAACTTCAACCTTTTGCGTCTCAGGCGGGCCTTCGCCCACTGCGCCACAGAGGTGGTCTAGTTTAGTTTAGCTAGTTTAGTTAAGCTAGTTTTAATATAAAGAGAACTTTGTGAGGCTGCATACGGACTGCAAACCGCTGGCTTTGTGTCTCGCTGCTTCGGCAACCAATGCATTTAAATGGACGTGATCAGCCGCAGTGCACGCTTGGAGCTGTGCTTAGAGCCTTCCAGAGAAGCGTCTGAATGTCTCGTCTGTTTTGTCGATTTTCTAATGAAAAGGTCAAGATAAGTAGCCTGTAGCCTTGACTTGCCTATGCGGCCACCATGTATCATCGCAAGCCTAATAGCCGATAGTGCTCAAGCCAATCTCCTGCCTAGTGTCAAAATACGTAAATGTGTATTTTGGATATAGATTATTTTTGTATACTTACAAAATATGGATTATTTCTCTAAAATATACCTTCATTATTATTATTTGCCGCCTAGCAGCCAAGACAACCAGTGCGGTCGCTTAGAAAATTCTATTCTAGTCGACAGTGGAAATAACAAGGGTAGATGTATCGACATAACCTATTGTTTGGTGGTCTACGCAGTTAAACAACATTTAGATGGATCACCTAGCGAAATTTACAACTGACGCATAGTGGACCCATGCCTCATCCATGGTAGCAGTGAAGAAGTAATATCCTATGGACGGCCTTTAAACTCACTCTAGGGTTTGCTTCTAGTTCATCGAAAAGTTACTTTTATAATGCGGGTTTCAATGACATTGTTAAATGATAACGTCTTATATTTCCTTGTATATCTTATTATCCTCTTCATCAAAAGGTTGTCTGGAACAGATCACTTTTAAGCGATAAGACCGTCCATTTGACTTTCAAAGGAATAAGATTTTGTTCATTCTATTATTTTTTTATGGTGTACAAAAAAGTACTTTCATTCATTCCATGTCAAAATTATCACAAAGAAACGAGATGTCATCAAAACGGCTGTCATTGGAACCCGGTTTTAGCAAATTTATGTAGGCACCTGTTTTTGGAAGTTATCCAACTCAAACGGATAAGTATGAGCCATATCCTTCAATTTCTGCCTGAACTCCGGCACTGGCAGGGACACGTCTATCATCTCGGCCCATTCCGTGGAAGTAGCTCCCAACTTCACATTAGAGCTGGTGATGTTCAGAATTGGTAGCTCGGGCAGTTCTATACTAGGCATTATGATGGTCTGCCCTAGGAAGTTGTCATCAGCTGAATCTGTCTCTGTTTCAGTACTCTTAGTTTGTTTGCTTGTTCGTGTCTGGAAGTCATCTTCTGACTTCCAGAAATCTGAAATGAAAACAATAACTTATAATTTTTTTAGGGACAAATAATAACTTCAAATTATGGGAATATGATAAAAAGTCAAATTATGAAATTTCTTTCCCATTTTTTCACGCTTTAGGGGTGGGATTTTTTCATAAAATTTATATGGGACCCTCAATACCCTACCCATTAAATAAATAATCACTAAAATCGCTTCACAATAGGCGAATATATCGCGTCACATACACACAAAAAAAAACATACAGACGAAACGAGAACCTACTCTTTTTTTGAAGTATGTAGGTTAAACAATAATAATAATACAACATTCAACGTAGAGTAAGCGCCCAATTACTTAGGTCTACGCTATTTCTGGACTCCTAGTCACTGCTCCGAGCCATTACACAACCTGCAACCTCGGTGGCGCGGTGAGTAGCCAGCTGCGACGCAACAGGTGTGGGTTCGATTCCCGCTGCGGTACAAATGTTTGCAAGTTCTGCAGGTATTTGTCCCGGAATTACCGGAACACTCAGAGTGTTGTGGTACTACGGTACTCGTAATTCCTGATACCCACGACACAGGGATAGTTAGTGTGACAGTTGGCTGTTTATATGTTTACTATAATTGAAGTTGAAATTTTTTTCATACTTATAAAATAATGTTTGAAACTACATATATTGGTTATGAACATAATTTGCACACATTATCAGGGGAGTAAAATGAAGGTAGATGTTATAAATAGACCAATAAATCTACTCTTTTTATTATGAACACTATCACTACTACCATGAAAGAACATCACAAACCAAGGTAAATATCCCCCATCAAAAACGATGTGGTATTATGTGTAACTCCACACATCAGCAATCAAAACTTACCCAGTAAATGTGCATGGCTATCTACAGCCTCTCTACTCTGTTCAATGTTAATCTTAATTTCAATTTCTTCCTTAACTTCCGGCACCTGTGTCCCTTGACCCGCCTCATTCAGAAGTGTGAAGCCATCTTTGGCAAATAACACACTTTCATTGCATCCGGGAACTGTTGATAATAGGTCTGAAATTTTTTCAACAATCATCTACCATCTATTGTCATCTCCGAGATTACCCTCTATGATTAGAACTGTGGGATTAGAACTATAGGTAATTTGGTGTGTCAAGTACAAAAAAAAACATAATAAAAAGCTTAAAATTGTTATGCTTCCACAGCTGATTGTTTGTAAGTGTATTTTTCCAAAATATAAGGGTTTGTTTGGCTAGTAATAAAAGCTTAACTCCTAGAGTTAATTTATGCAATGATAATTATACTTACATAATTCATATTCTAATAGTTCAAAACTATTTACTATTATCTAAAAAATCAAATAGTTTTGGCATATTAATTATGAATTTTGAACATTCACTATAAACTATGATATGATGCATAAGGGAATAGTTCCATTTTGCCCTGTTTATTGTTCACAATAGAACCAAAATTTATTAGTTCAGTACCTTCTCCTAAAAACATCCCTGGCTCTTCATTCTGCAGATCAAGTTTTACTTCCGAAGCAACATTTTCCAGCATCTTATTAAGCATTTCTTCCTCAAACCCAGCTGGTAGAAAAGGGCTCTGGATAACTGTACCCCTTGTGGCCTGGCTAGGGGGCAAGGGTGGTCTAGACATGGATATACCATCTTCCTCATCTTCATCTGGTATTGGCGCCTCTTCGAAATGAGTTATTTCTCCTGTTACTAGATCTCTTATTCCCTAGAATAACAACAGTATTCTACTCACAAAATAGTCTCTCTATTCTTAAATGAACTTGTTATTATTTGAAGTTTGTATGAATACATAGATGCCTTTGGCAAGTCATAAATCCTACTACCTACTATTATAAACGTGAAGGTTGAATGTTTGTGAGGATGAATGTTTATTATCTTTCACGCAAAAACTACTGAACGGATTTTATTGAAACTTTACAGTAATGTAGCTTATACATCAGAATAACACATAGGCTACTTTTTGAAGCTGTGGGCAGAAGCTAGTATAAATATAATGACATTCTCTTGTCAATACATCTATGAAAATATGATGAATTTGTTTAAGAAAAATAGTGATAATCACAATGTTAATAATAGATATAAAGATAATCTCACTGTTGCCACTTGTATACTCCATAAAGTTAGTAAATTGTTTAAAGGGCAAGGGAGTTTTTTATCAAAGTCACTTGACTTTGATAAAAAACTCCCAAGTGATATACAATAATTGTCAATTAACAAATTTAAAAACATAATTTTACAAAAACTTTATAAAAAGGCATAGGTACTATAAAATATCTGATTATTTAGAGGATAAAAACTCTGGGAATTTAAAATTTTGCAACTACAAAAAATGTAGGTACCTATTGTTTTTCAAAAAGATCATTAATAAGAAAAACCAGCCTTGATTCCTTGCCTTTGTTTACTGGCTTGTATGATGAACCTACGCATAGGAATAAAGAAAATAATAAAGAAATGCCTTTTCTCGTAAAATCACCTCTAGTGTTGTATCGGGATCGAAATCGTCATAAAACCGGAACAATGAATTCACATTACTCTCACGGTGCCAGTGACCTTGTGACCTCTCCCAGCTGTGTATTGAAAGCCGCTCAGGCTTGAGGATGTAGTCCTTCACCTTTTCTCCAAGATCTTCTAGCACTGGAGGAATCTAAAATAAAGAGGACTCGACATCAAATTACTAGGCGCTCACGTACCCATTCATTTCTTTCAATTGAAATACAATGAGTACCTTGTGGTCAGACCTATCACTGGTATCATGAGACATTTTGTCTTTCTTCTCTTACTATTCTGGTATGAATGTCGCAAAACACTTTGTTTCAAGAAATATTTTGCACTGCACAACATGAATGAACAAAAACTAACCTTGTTTTTGTTTACATTCATTATTGACAGTGATAAGTGTGACAACTGACAAATGTGATTGAAGAGCAAGACATTGGACACTGACAAATCTTTAGAACCGTTGTTTTTTTTTATATTGGTGATGACAACGAATCTGGAATCTCTAGTAAGAGATTCTATTGCTACGATCTACCATGTTTCAGTGTACTAAGTTGACGCTTGGTGTTCTCTGATTATATTATAGTATTGTAAGGGACGCCGTTAAAATACTAGACGGAGGAGGCGCGATGGGCGTAGATGTTGATTAGTTTTTATTTGTGGAGGTAGAGCAGCTGCTTTACGTTTTTGTATCAGAGATGGAGATGTACTAATTCGTAGGCAACGCAACGTCATATTTTTTTATAGCAAACATGCTCCAGTAATCAAGACCCAGGGGAAAAAATGGGTGTTATAGAGTAGGACCCAATGTTCTCAACCGAGAACAAATGAGTTATAATTAATTATAGTGTATTATAGCTCTAGCCAAAATGAGCCAATATGATAATGTTTCAGGAAAATTTTTTAGATTTTTTCCCTATTGATGCCATTTCGGTAACATTAAATGCATTTTGTTTTGTTCTCGTGTGATCGATCACAGTGGGGCATTGTTACACTTTTATATAAGTTGTCATTGATAAGAAATTAATAAAAAAATATGATATTTAAATATTTCTATCGTTCGTTACATAGATAAGATTTACATTACATCGTACATACTAACTACGCTTAGTTACGTATAATATGATGTATGGGCGGGCAATAAATAAAAACGCAGGATATATGAGTCAGTAAGCCTTGACGGCCAAGGCTGATAGATCCCTACTACTACAAACAGCCCTCTACAACTTGATCTTACTTCGCTGATTCCACTACACCGCTGAGGCGTTGGCCGTTCACGCGTCTTCTATTTAAAACTAATCAAAATTCGAAAATCAAAATAATTTGAATTCAGTAAAAGTGAAAGAATGGCGAGCCGTTTGTGGTCGGAGGTGCTGGTTATTTGTCTGATGAATTTAATTTTGGAAGCCACCAATGGACTCTCTCTGGTAGGTACCTACCTAAATATTTCAATAAACTTTCTATAAATGTTAATAAAATATTTTTTTTTGTTTTGTTATATAAAAAATAACTAAATCTAATAAGTAATTACTAGTAGGTACTTACCTAGCTAATGTTAACTGAATATTTCGCTTTGTTTACCTATGTTTATGCAGTTACATATTTAATAGGTATGCACTTATGTTCATGGTAGAGGTCCTGTAGGTATGGTAGATATCTACCATTTAAAAAATATATTTTCCTATATTTAATTAGTTATGTACCTACCTTCCTTCTATTCGACCTTATTCGACCTAAAATTTTCGTGCACGAGCTTGTTTTGCAAACAATTCTAGAACCGGCATATTCGTCCTCAAACAACTAGAAAAATTAAAATTAAAATTAAACTAAAATTATGATCACTCGCTTTTCATCTCAACAAAATATAACTTATTAGGTACCTAAGTACTTAGATGAGTGTTAGTACTTGTTATCCAGGTAGGTATTTATTTTTTATTACACTGCCTCAGTAGCAAATATTTAGGTAAGATACAACTCAGTCATAAGCTGAAGGTCGCGCAGCGAGCTATGAAAAGAGTCGGTAGGTAATTGATAAAATCCAAAACGAGGAAAATCCGTAGTACCTAGAACTTAAATCACCGACACAGCTTTTAGAATTGGTCAGTTGAAGTGACATTGAACAGGCTATAACAACAGCTAGAAATGGAAGATTCTCGAATCATGACCAAGGGCCAGGCGACGCAGTGTGGCAAGACCTCCTGCCTGATGGACTGATGACATGGTTAAGGTTGCAGATGGCCCAATTGGCCCATGATCGTTCGCCATGACACTCTTTTATGGATGCCTTTGTCCAGCAGTGGATCTCCATAGGCTGTTTATAATCATGATTTTATACAACTCAAGAGGAAAATTACAACGTATTTGATATAAAATCAATTTTAGACAGTCAAACCGACTCGATGACACCGCGGTGGCGGTGGCTATAAAAGAATAATCGTTGTCAAGTGGTTGTTAAAATTAGCGTGAATGTATTGATCGCCACCGCCCGCCACCACCACCGCGTAGGTTTGACCGGACCCTTAGTAGGTCTCTAGCTAGTTTTGTTTGTTTAAGTACTGCATGACAATCTCTAATTTTATTTTATCATGTTAGACATTTTCGGAACTGCCGCTTATAATAATTAGCAATAAAACATAATAGCACATTTCCTTAATTACTTTGGCGTGTGCTACATAGGTAGAAACCAGGTATTGTCTTCGTGCAGTCGTGCAGATGCAGTGAGGAACAATATTGTTGTCGGTTTGTAGTAGGTACTATCTAGGTAGATATGAAAACGGGAAGTTTCTCAACCGGCTTGCCCGCATGATATATCTGCGATTTTGTATCTTGCTGTATGTAGTTACATATCTACTAGC
This sequence comes from Perizoma affinitatum, assembly GCA_961405105.1. Classification (NCBI taxonomy): domain Eukaryota; kingdom Metazoa; phylum Arthropoda; class Insecta; order Lepidoptera; family Geometridae; genus Perizoma; species Perizoma affinitatum. The sequence goes on along the minus strand of OY560205.1, from coordinate 6,984,274 downwards.
TAGTTCCATTCATGATGATATAGTTATGACAAACAATTTATATTTAATTGCAACTAATTGCTATTGTTTAAAGTGAATTTGTTTAAAATGTGGAAGACTAATAACTCTAGTAGGTAATCATCAAACATATAGGCATTCGTGTATTTTTTTATCATTGTTGGCTCATCAATACCTGTATACGCTGGACACTATTAGCAAACAATAGGTACTATCATATCAAATCTTTTTATTAAAAAAAAAGGTTTATTACAAAGTACCTAATATTAAAAATTCAAAACACGAGCATATTTTTATAAGTTTGGTTTGCGAAAAGGTATTTGTATGGATCTACCTTTTCAGTAGGTATTGGAAAGGGCAGGGGAGAAAATGCGCGTTTACCTATATAATTTACCAGTCTATTTTCTGCCTATTATAGGCAGAAGATCTCCTCTTGATACAGACAGAGGCTTTAATCAGAGGGATCTCAAGTTCATGAGGTTTAACCACATAAAACTCAATCTAAAAGAACGACTAAATTCTGTGTGTAAAAGACATCAACGCGCAAGAACGGAGACGCGGCCCAATATTTTGTATTCAACGTTTAACTGATTCAATAATTATTATGTAAGTAAAGGTATAACGCTAAAAAACCTAACTTTATTTTTTCACAAAAGATTTACGTATTTTCTTATCTAAATATTTGTAAGTACCATTTACTTGGTACGCATGTTTAAAAGTAATCAATTGTGCGTAGAGATAAAATATCGTTCATACGTAGGCAGGTGTAGTAGTAGGATTATAAAGATTTTGCTATAGAATCGTATCGTCATCATCAAAAAACTGTTGAAGTCTGCTGGACAAAGGTTTCTCCCAAACAGTGCCATGACGAACAATCTTAGGCTATCGTCATCCACCGACTTCCCCCAACCTTTACGATGTCGGTAAGGGCATCGGTCCATCGATCAATAGAATCATAACTACCCGCGAAAGGCGAGCGTCTTTAAGATTACATAATCAAAGACAGCTGTATATGAGTTTACTATAAGAGGATCTTTGTTTGCTGTTACATTATATTATATCTATGAATCGGCATATATACGCCTTGTAATGCGGTTTTTTGCAATCGATTTGCATGTCTTCAAGGATGGTTCTTACCACATATATTATTCTAGTAGTTCTTACATAGGTTTGACAACCTCGTTGGTTCGATTACAGCTGCGGGACAAATGTTTGTATCAAGTTCTGTAGATACTTGTTCCGGGTCTGGGTGTAATTGTGGTACCATAGTGCTCGTAGTTCTTGAAACCCACCTCAGGTAATCCTTGTGTCTATGTATGTGACTGTTGGGTGTTTATTTATTTATCGCCACAAATCAAGGCGCTGCAATCGATGATGGAAATACAATTAATGGGTTTCCAAATTTTGTAAAAATGTAACTACTTGTAAATTTTATTAAATTGATTAAATGATTATTATATTAAATACAATTTATTAAATGACTATATTAGGCAGTCAGAATATTATCTTAACTGCGTGCTTAATAGGTAATAAGAGTTTTTTATTAACCATTGAATGAGTTAATCGCTGTACAAACAGGACAGGTAGGTACTAGTTTGTAGCAGACAGGACATTCGTGTCACGAATGCAATTAAATGATGGACAGACAAAATAATGGCCTGGCCATACAGTAGTTGGCTGCGGGGCGGTAGTGAAACGATGTTGTGCGGTAATTTTATGCAATAGGGGGATATCTCTCCGACTGAATAATCGAGTAACCACCGGGACACGATCTTCTGAGGCTCTGTTCAGACGGAGGCTTGACGAGTGAAGACGCGACGCGAGACTTCCACTAAATCAAAGAAAAAAGTGTTTTTTTTTTCTAATAGCTCGAGTCCATAAGCATTGCTGTCAGTCCTGCCTAATGCATATTTAACAACATGAGTTATGCCAGTTTACACTACATTCAGAAAAGCTTAAGAAAAGTTTAAGTGGCAGTTTTTTTAAATTAACTTAACAATCGGCGTCGGCTTAGAAGCTTAAATTATAATTAATTAAATTATAAATTTTATAAAAAAATCCATGCCATGTTTCGTATCTTTATATTGCAGCGGTTCCTCTATGATAAAAATCACCTCGCGTTCTGTGAGATAGAGGCTTTTGGGAAAATAACAAAATGCATCACACTTGATTGTGACCAAATTGGTTATGTGATGACTGGTAATCCTTGGCAGTTACGCGACGAAATTACAACATCATTGTTGTCTGATTGTCGGTCAAGGCTTTAGGTTCATGTGTGGGAATTGTTGATGGGCCTTTATTAACTTGTTTTACTATAAAATCACCCATTATTTTATGATTTATAGTACGGTAGAAGGTAGAGCTGTATATTTTTCGATTGCTTAATAGATAGGTAGTTGCTGGCTGTCGATGGACAGACTGTGAACCATCTTTAAATACTGGTTGTTTGGATTGTTGTCAACGGAGAATTATGAGAGGAGAATGTGATATCTAGAGCTTGTTTTGTTTGTTGCAGATACTTTGTATCAATAAATCCCCTAAATAGTTTTAAACAGCTATCAAAAGTATTTGTTTACAGATTCTCAGAAATAATCATGCATCTACTTAGGTAGAATGTATATACAAATAAAACAGTTGAACCATCGAAATACCGATGCAAACGATGTAAAGATAGGACAACTGATCCAAACCATTGTCTAATGGAAGAGTACCCAAAATGCTGGCTACATTTTGCAAAACATAAAGCATTCAGGTCGCGAGGCGATATCGCTTGATCAAAAACATATTATCTTAATTTGTCATGAGGTCGTACTAACTTATTTACATAATTAAGAGCAAGTCAACTTTAAAACGAGGTTTATTTGGCACAACTTACCGTTATGAAATAAATAATACTTATCTGGTTACATAACATAGGGCTAACTTAAACCTGCTAGTCGTGTTATCTGTCCTGCATGTTGCAATAACTTAGAAAGCTAAGTTCAAAAGATTAATGACTTGTCTCGAGGCATTGTTTGAGGCACGGAAGCTTAGAGAAAATTGACTCTATTTTATGTAAAAAAAAAAGTCGCGGTATGCATGTCAAGCTCATTTTATATAGCTAGCACAATATCACAAACAAAATATGACAATATCACTAAAAACCTTAATATGGTAGTAATTATTGTTGCCCTTGAAGCAAGCTTTTGTAAAGTTTTTTATCTACTTACCGAGTAAATAAAGTACCTAACCCACATTACTTGCTTAAAACTTAACTTAGTAAGTATAAGAAATTCATAATAAGTTAGGTACCTGTCAAAATCACTATACATACATGATGTATATATTACTGTTGTACTGTGATATTATATTAAAACTTTAAAAATATAGAATGCAAATATGATTTTTTTTTAAATAAAACTATGATTTTACTTATATCGTTCGTTTCATAACAAGATTTGATTTTCCTCAAACTTTGGTTTGATCATATCTAGATGCATTATGCATTGTATCATTCTTAACGTTGAAAATACGCACAGATGTAAATGCGACTGGTTTTGTGATAGGCAACTTAATCCACCTGTTCATTTAAATAACAGGCAATATAACGGCCTCCAAGGCTAAACCGTTCTCTCTATTAGTTATTTATTTTGTATTACTGTAGATAGATAGATAAATAACTCTTTATTGCGTACACCATATATGAAACATAACATCCTATAAATGGTAATACACTGGCCTTATCGCTGAAAAAAGTCTCTTCCAGACAACCTTTGTATAGACTCGATTTAAAGAATATGAAGAGAGGTGGTGTAAATAATAAAATACTTATATTTAGAATATAATTAACATAAAACTATGTCGTTTTAATTATGGAATGCATTAGCTTGTATAATATATACATTAGTACTGCATATTGTTCAATCTGTCTAAAACTGTGGTCTTTTATATGGCTTATTCCACAAATCCCCTGCAACAATCCCCTGCGAAGGGGATTTCTGGAATTTTTGTCCATAAATCCCCTTCCGGTTCTCAAAGGGGAAGGCTAAGGGGATTTGTGGACAAGAGTTCCAGAAATCCCCTGATACATTTATTTACACTATATCTGTAGGCGGTCATTTCTTAAAGTTTCAAGTTGTCTCTAATTAGTTGATGCTAGTTGCTAGTTGAAACACATTTTGCAATACATCCATTCACACTTCTCAACACAGACTGCTAGGGTGCTAACGCATCTTCTCAATGGCGTAAGACAATCAGTTCATGTCAATAACTCTACGTTTTTGCTACTCTAGTGACTCAGTTTTTAGTAAACTAGTTTATTAAGTTTTTACTATAATCTTGTACGATAATTAGGATAATCCTAATTACTTTTTGATGTTTTTATAACTTATTTGACTAAACGGTGCCAATGAATTGAGTGCATTGACACCGTTAATTAACCCATTAGCATAATAGCATTAATGGGTTAATTAGTATAAATACTTAGGATAAGAATACTTCTTAAAAGTAATTAGGATTATCCTTATTATCGTACAAGATTGAATATAGATTACTTGCGGGTCACGGACAAAAGGGTATAACAACCTCTCGGGAATAGGCAGCGCTGCAAATAAAGTACTAGTTTTGTCTTTTCTATGCTTGGGTTATTTTTGCTCGTCGCGACCGGTTCAAAGTCAAATTCAAAGTTTCATTCAAATCACAAGGATCATATAGATAGAAACGTCATCTTAAAAATTACGTAAATATATGACGGATATCACGACTTTTAATTTTTTTATAAATACCTACATTTTATACATAGACAAAATCCAAAAATAAAAAAAATTAAGCATAAATACAAATAAATTCGTCCCAAATTTGAGATTAACCCCGTGGTCTTTTTTGTTTCAGCCGAATACCACATCCAGAACCTGTGTCATTGGAGCAGGCTACTCAGGTCTGGGTGTGGCCAGGTACCTGAAGGAATATGGCGTTGATTTCAAAGTTTTTGAGGCAACCAAAGATGTGGGGGGAACCTGGAGGTTTGACCCACACGTAGGCGTAGACGAAGACGGACTGCCGATCTTCACGAGTCAGTACAAAGGTTTAAGGTGAGGATTTCGATTTTATTAGAACAAAATTGGATCAACAGCGTAAAAAAGTACTCAAGTCAGTGCTGAATATAGGACTTTGAATTTTGGTCTAAATCCATCCACTTTCAATCTTTAAAATGTCTGTCGAGTGCGGTATCGTATACCGCTTCATCCGGTTCTTGGTCGCTATTCGAGAAAACTATTCCCTAGCGGTAGTCTGTTCTACCCATGGCTTCCTCAACTTGCTCAATGTAGTGAGCACTTGTGTCAATGATGATAGAAATAATTTTATTGATACGTAATTGTTTAGAACCGTATAAAATATGTTGTTTTGCTAATATGGTAATTTGCGATGGAGGAAAGCCGAAATGCTATCGGCCGTTCCAGTGAAAATCTATCAAAATATCCCCAACTATTTCCGAAATCTTAATCCTTATTTATTTATTAAGTAGCATGGTTATACATGAAAGAAAACATGGAAAATCATCTTTTAAAATTTTGGTAATTGAATTGTTTTCTAGAACGAATACACCCAAGCAGTTTATGGAATACTACGACTTTGCATTCCCGGAAGGAACTGCGACCTATCCCACGGGAGCTTGCATGCACAAGTATCTGAAGGCTTTTGCTAAGAAATACGGCTTTTTGGATAATATTCAAGTAAGTTTTATCATATTATAGCAAACTAATATCGTTCTTATATTTGTCGCAGTGTCGCAATAGATATCAACAGCGAACCTTCATGATTCGAAGATATCTGATGCTGAAGATAACTTTCAACCTATTGCTAAGCCATAATCACTCTTAAATTAACTCGGTAAACGAAATGCAACTCCTTGTATTGATGTAGACAATGCGAGATTTGAATACATTTTGCAAAGTGTATATAGAATCTAAACTCTTTGGTTCGAAAATGGAACAAATTCCTTGTACCTTAGATTTGTAAAATCTAAGAACGAATATCTCGGAACGTAAAAGGCTTGAGAAAGGTAACAAGATTATCATTTACATTACATTTTATAAAATGTAAATCTCTCATTGGCCGTAAGTTAGATAATTAAGGTTAGACATATTTATACATAAGGGCTGTTGATTTTGTTTGGACAATAAAAATAAATAAAAATTAGTCCTCCGCTATCGCCTCCGAAGACTGGACAGACACTCCGTCATATTCATGTCGTTCTATCATAAAATCGTCGTAATGTGCAGTTAAAGATGAAAATATTTATATGGGACAAGCTTCTGTTCAATGCTTTACCCGTGTGGTACAAAAATAAAATATCTGCTATTCCGTTATGATCCCTACACAAAATTAAATCCAAATCAGTTCAGCCATTATAAAGAACCTTAGCAACAAGCATCTATTTCGGACTTTTAATACTTATTTGTATGATATTGAATATACCAATTAATTTCAATGGTTGTGTGGGTAGTAAAAACATTCAAAGTCAAAGTCAAAATTCATTTATACATTAAAATCACAAGGGTCACTTTGAAACGTCGGTTTTATCTACTACATGTTCTTCTGCGACCAAACCAGGAAAGAAAGGCAAGAAAACAAGGCTGGTTATTCTTATTCATGATCCTTTCACAAAACAACGAGTTGGAGCATTTTCAATCCCAAAAGTCATTAAAATACACATTATTTGGAGTAGGTAACTAAATACTTACGGCTTGTTATAAGGTTTTAATGTGGCTACAAACAACAAAACAGTTACGCAAAAAATACTTCCGACCAAAATTCAATTGTCATCTACGAATAAATACACCATGTTTCATTCACACCATCACAGGATTACAAACGGAAATGAAACGTGCTACGCATTAACTAAGTAACTAAGTATTACTTCAATGTGTAAGGAAATTGGTACCCAGAGCTGATAGGATTTCTTAACGATTACGTAAACCTCAACTTACCTTCTCACTTTCAACTTAATTAGTTTTTATTCGTTCGATTTGCTTGGGTTCCGTGAGTCACTTTAAATTATTCTCACCTTTTTCCTTCCTTGGGTAAATCTGCAGAGGGTTATACCGGACTCTACCGGCCACAACTAGTCCAAGTTATGATAAAGTTATTAGGCGGATATATCACAACTTCTAAAAAATCTAGTTCACTCAGACATTCTCGTTGATACGCGAGATGCGCAGTTTAAAAAAATCTATCCGACTTTAAAATGATATTCTTATTTATGATTGCTAAATTTTCCGAATAGTTTTAACGAGACAATATTGCATTATTATATCTTCCGCGGGGGAGGAAAGGTTCTTGAATGTCGACCACATACCGGCTGACGAAGTGTAGAAAGATTTCACACCCAGTGGACCGATGAAATCTTAAAGTGTGCGGGAAGTCGGTAGGTGGGTAGCCCAGGAACATTAATTCAACAATGGACTTTGATATGCTGTTGAGGATGTTTGATAATTTACCTGCTTAATTAAAAAATGTTTGTGCTGATGATATCACTGGGTACTTATAAGATTAGCATGAATTCTAAAAATATTCTGTAACTGTAGACAAAAAAATGCAAAATAAGAAATCACAGATTATATCTCAATATCATGAATCACGAGACCAGTATGGAAACCTGTTTGTCTTATTATGTAGGTACCTGACTGGTTAATTGTATTCGAAGAATGATACCGGATTCTTGTCAATATGGATCGAATCGACCTGCTAGATTTATATTTGTCTAAAGCATGTGGAACTGCTGATCCTTCCTAAAAAAAACTCTATTAGAACATTCTTATATGACTTAAGATATGTAAGGATTTTTCCTATAAGATTCCAATGGCTTTTAGCGTAATGATATATTGCCATTTTATATATTAGATCATAAAATTTGCTTATAAGTTTTTTTACTTATTCAATTTATCTTTATTAAATTTAATACATCTTTATTTTGTCCTGTTATGAGAATTAAACCCACGCATCTATTTGATCTCATCGTTATTGGTATCAAAGACTTCACAGGATTGGTCAAAACAAGATGCAATAAACAATTTACCTGTTGTTTTAGCGGGAATCGAACCTAAAAATGTTTGTATTTTATCTTATTATGAATAAAAAGCATTATCGGATTCATTATCGGAGACGACCTCTGTGGCGCAGTGGGCGAAGGCCCGCCTGAGACGCAGAAGGTTGCGGGTTCGATTCCCGCCGCGGGACAAATGTTTACATATGCAAATATTTGTCTCGGGATCTGGATGTTTTCTATGTATAATATGTATGTATTTTTAAAAAATAAAGATTATAAGTAGTATATCAGTCATGTAGTGCCCATAACACAAGCTCTGCTTACTTTGGGGCTAGATGATACTGTGTGAAAAATGTCCAGCATTATTATTATTATTTTTCATAAGTTTAACTGTCATTATTGTTTTTGTTTACAGTTCAGAAGTCTAGTTACTCTAGTCACAAGGGTGGGAGATCGATGGAGCCTCACGTACATGAGAAGCGATACTAAAGAGAGTCAGACCGAATTCTGTGATAACATAATCATCGCAAGTGGAGAGTACAGATCCGTGAACTGGCCACATATTGCGGGGCAAGAGGTGTTTGAAGGTATGCATGGAGATAATTAATAACTTCCATCTAGGGGAAAAGTGAAGGAAGGAAAACATCGTAAACTAGCCGAATATAGCGGGGCAGGAGGGGTTTGAAGGTATGCTTGAAGATCTAGGGCAAATGTATGCGTTAAGTATACTAAAGATCTCTCGGTGATGAAAAATATCGTTAGAAAATTGCAGGCCGGTCTTAGAACAACAAAATCGAAAACATGTGAGAGGACACTCACAAAAGTTAAACTTACCAGATGAAAGCATCGCACCCACGTCTTGCTTGGAATAAATTACTGGAAACGGTGCTCCCTCAGTGTTTTATTCCAATAACATGTCTCACAGCCATTATTGGCCATAGTATTATTATTTTGTGTCATAAATAAAATAAAATAAAATGATAATCACCTAATTATCTCTACATATTTACAGGCAAGATGATCCACAGTCATGATTACAAAGAACCTGAGCCGTACCGAAACCGCCGGGTCCTTCTAGTCGGCGCTGGTTCCTCCGGCCTAGACCTAGCCGTCCACCTTTCCAACGTTACCTCCAAACTAGTCCACAGCCATCATCTAGCGTACAACCAGCCTGACTTACCGAAGACTTACATCAAGAAACCGGATATAATGAAGTTTACAGCCACTGGCGCTGTGTTCCAAGATGGCAGCTTTGAGGAGTTTGATGATGTTATTTTTGCCACGGGTAAGAATATATACTAATATTTATTAACATAAATAATAATACAACTACCAGGGTAACTTCATAAATACCATTTATGTCTTTACCCTGGGGGTTATCTGCCCCGTGATCCTAATAGTACTCATATTATACTAAAAAATATAATCATCAAAATCGGACTATGTATTCTGTTAAAGTTATGCGAAACAAGTAATCAGTTTAAAAACAAATAAATCCGACTGCAGTTTTTTAAGCGTGATTCTATAATCTTCATATTCCTCAATGTATTTAATAACAAATGGCACTTCGTTATTATATCCTATGTACAATAGTATTTTTTGATAGTTTATGTATCACTCTCGTGGTCAAAAAGTCTTATATATCAAGCCGTTTAGGGTACAGAATGAGATAAAGGATTTTTGGTTCATCGAAAATCTAATATGGCGGTTACTATCCGCCATTTTAGATTTCTTGACACTTTTTATATCGTATGTTAGTCCCGTGATCAAGACGAATCAATTGACTCCTCATTTATCGAAATCAATCAAGCCGTTTAGGCTACAGCCAGAGCCAAATTAACATACACCTGAAAACTTTACCCTCCTTTTGAGCAGACGGGTATAAAAATACATCTTACCTATTTATCTTACTTGTTATTATCAAAAAAAGAGACTATTTACAGTTATTCCTAAAGTAAGTAGGTAATTAGGGTGATGTCCAAAAAAACTAATAATTATTTACCAAATGTCATTATTGAGGAAATTTAGGAGAATTTATTTAATCGCGGTTATACACTGTGGTTTTCCCAGTAGGTACTTTAGACTAATATGTTCTGGGAACTTCTAACAATGAAATTTAATTTAGTATAAAACTAATTGTGTTTATAATAGTAACTTACGTCATGGACTCTTTAGTTCGAATCAGTACGTGACACGTATTTAACAAGGTCATTGTTTTTTGCTATTTATCCGATTTTTATTTATTGAAGGTTTCGACGGATTCGACGGTGATTGAAATAGGTATCTACGTCTTTGGGGTTTCGTACCAAAAGGGGCCAACGGGACCCTATTACTAAGTCAACGCCGAGCGGCCTTTTAGGGCATAATATCATAATATCCTTAATATTATTATATGAAAAAATATTTTGACCAAAGAGTGTTATGATGACCGACCTTGGGCCACCTCCATCCAACTAAGTCCCGCAACTTTTTAGATGTCATCGGTCCATTAGGCGTGGTCCTTTCTACACTGCGTATAGCCGCTGTACTGCAAATAACATAAAAGTTAACAAATATATACCCAAGAGGGGTAAATTATAATAATAATATACAAACTCTCCGTTTTTGGGCAGTTCGTTCAGTTACGACCTGAGATTTTCTATGTTTAATATGTATTACAAAAAATTATATATAAACAAACACCCAGATCATGTTCAGCAGATATTTATTCTTAGTGTTATGGTATCACGGTACCCACGATACAGGAAGTTCTAGTGGAACTCCCTGTGTCACAGAGATAAAGATTATGCTTGTGTCTGTTGGGTGTTTGAAGTGGTCATGCAATGATGATACGAAACCCATAATGTGCTAATCTGTCTTGCACTTGGCCGTTTTTTTTGTATTCGTTTCAAGCAAAGTTCTTAGATATTTTATCGCCACTAGGGGTGGGGGGGTATGACTTATACTTATCGATATAAAGTTTATTTCTAACTAATAATTTTAAATACATAATTTGATTCTTTTGTTTTACAATCCGTGTTGTGGATGGCTACACAAAAAATAAAAACTGACTCTAGAATTAACGTCTACATAAAGTAACACAAACAACTTTGATTATTGCTATAATAATTTGCAGCAAGGTTTCTAATAAATCATTCCACCATAGGTTTAGTTGCATACATAATTGGTTTAGGTACAGATTTACAATCAAGCCTATGATCATCGAATGATTCGAGTAGGTAAACCATATTTCTACCTACTAATATGAAAGTTTCTTACTATGGAGAATAGTAGAGAATTCTAGAGACAAACTACTTGTATATTTTACTGTTTTCAATACGAGTAATTTTTTTACAAAATTGAAGACTTTTTTTATCATATATTGCGTCCTTTAAAAACGAGTGGCGATAAATTCATGCAAAAGGTACGGTCATTTATACGATCACACTAACGGACGTTGTATTTAGAACCTTCTTACAAGATATATTGAAATATAAGATATATTGAGGTTGTAAGACTATCAGATCATGAGTGAAAACTAAATAACTTTATTTTGAAGGTTGTTCAATGTTTGTCTTTTTTGAATAGAATAGAATAGAATATCTTTATTTTTTTTGTACGTGACATGCTTTTTAAAATACTTATCGTATATGTATACGATTTGTAAACTCTATTCTCCTGGTAATGCTAGAAGTTAGCTAGAAGTTGTTAATGTATGTTTTTTTTAAATAGAATATCTTTATTTTTTTGTACGTGACATGCTTTTTAAAATACTTATCGTATATGTATTTGCAGAAACTCTTTTCTCCTGGTAATGCTAGAAGTTATAAGAAGGTTACGTTGCCCTCAAATTAATCCAACATGTCGGCACACAAAATATCGGAAGTTATAGCAAATAAATCGTTTATGTTTATTTTTGCTAATTTGAATGCGAACAGGTCGAAAATCACGATTTCTTTTCACACCTATCAATTATATCGCCTCCTTGCGTCCGTAATCGTTGGTAAAATTGAGAAAGATGCAACTTGAGAAAGGGTCATCGAGCACACTCAGTGTTAGGGTCTGCTAACACCGGCTTCCAATTACAGCCGTATACGAATGACGTCTCGTTTCTGTGAAAAACTGTTAAAGCTGTAATTATTTCTAGAAATAACGAAGCGTCATTAATTGGAACCCGCCCTAACCCTGGTTATACGGTCTTAGCAGAACGACTTTTCTTTTATCCTTACAAAAACGTCAAATTTTTAACTGATTTTCATAGAGAAAGTCTTCCGCTTTCGAATATAATGGAACTCGATCTAAGTCTATAAAACTTAAAATAATTACTAGAGAAAGAAAATCTTCCGCTTACGAATAAAATGGAATGGAAAATAATGGGACAAACTTATTCATTCTTATGTTTTGTTGTCTTCCAGGCTACAACTTCGACCATTCCTTCCTTGACGAGACAAGTGGAGTTACCACCACAGGCAAATTTGTGCTCCCTCTATACAACCACGTGGTCAACATCAAACACCCTAGCATGATGTTTGTGGGAGTCTCCAAGCGGATCATCAACAAATGCCTTGATGCTCAGGTAAGATATCCTATCTGGCTCTTGTCTGGGTCAACGCATTAGCATTGCCAATCAGCGTGACAATGCGGCCAGTATTTTGGGAACGCTTCCGTCTGGATCAGTTGAGCTATCTATAGATCGTTTGCAACGGTAAATCTGTTTCATCTGCATTCTTTTGTTTGGCGTTCTTGATTCGTTCCACAATTTATCTCAAACTTAATGAAATAGAATTGAGCAGTGGTAATGGTGACTTCGGCATTTAATTTTTTGTTTCATGTGTCTTTCTTTAGTACCATTCCCTTCGCTGTTGGTCACAAGGTTCTTACCATAGCCTAATCTGGCCGGAAGACTGACATAACAAGAAGGTACTTACCAGCGTTGTAAGAAGCTCGTTTATGAGTTTGTTGATACTTAGGTTGTTTGTTTGTGTGCGTTTGTCAAAAGTTATTTATCTTATTACAACTTTGATATGGTGGCCTCGATGGCGAGGCGGACGAAAAGCCGGCCGCGACACATGAGGTGGGGGTTCGATGCCGACAGCGGGACAAATGTTTGCATGTTCTGCAGATATTTGGTCTAGGTCTGGGTGTTGTGGTACCGTTCAATTAAAATGCGGTATTTTGCAATTGATTTGTATAATTTCAAGGGTGGTTTTTTATATAATAATTAAATATTAATACACCCGACCGGTTTTATATTGTCTTTTACAGCGCTTTTTGGTGGCTTGTGGCGACAAACCCTATTATTAAAATAAAACATGCTTGAAGATCGAGTCCTAGTGTCTAAGCAGAGACCAGTTAAAGTAAATAGACTGACATTAGCCCTACAAATCGTAACCCGCAAAAAGCTCAAAATCCCGTATTTTGCACAGCTGGCGCTGATTCATATCCTGGAAAACTTTTTAAAACCATTGAAACCAATAAATTTATATTATTTCTTCATTACAAACCACCAAAAAATATTTCGTATTTTTTTATATGTTATATCCAAGAATTAGATTTATTCATTTTATTTCATATTGATTATTTACCACTTTCATATGTTTATTGATAGATGGCGTAGTGATAGGATGAAAGGTAGCACACAAAATAACGCATTGATTTTGTACTAGGTGGCACTTATCACAAAATAAAAACGACAACAAAAAAAAACTTAAGTTGACGGAACCTTAAAAAATGCAAAATACTTAAATATTACACCGGCAACGGCACCGTCTTGATAAAACGTGACGGAGCGGCAACATCACAAAGTACAAGCTGACAACGCCGCGCGGCGCAATTTTTTGTCGCACGCGAAATCGAAAATAGCGCCATCTAAAGGATTAATCATTGATTCGCAACACGTAGTGACATCTCGCGTCCTAGCAGGTAAACAGATATCGGAGTACGATCATTTGTAGGCCATTGTCAGTCTATTTACTTTAACTGGTCTGTGGTCTAAGGGAAAAAATGATCCCGAGTCTACGTGTAGTGTAGCTTTGAAATAAATAATGCTAGATATTTCACACAGCATCATTTAGCCCTAAAATAAACAGAGCTTGTGTTATGGGAGCTACGTGACTGATATGTCACTAATATATATTTTTTCTGTAAATACATATTTATCATAGAAAACACCCACAAATACTGCAGATCATACAAACATTTGTCCTCCGACGGGAATGGAACCTGTTACCTGTCTCTGGCCACAGAGGTCGTCCAATCATCATCATCATCATGTACAACCTGTCTGATGAGATGCCATTGCTTTTCTTCGTTTCTGCCATCCGCCTCGATTTTGCGCCAATCGTGAAACGGACCTATGCACGGCCCAGGGTTTTCTATGTATAATATGTATTTACAAAAAAATATATACACAAACATCCAGGCAGGACAAATATTGCAGATCATACAAACATTTGTCCTGCGACGGGAATGGAACCTGCCATCTTCGTCTCAAGCGCTTTAAACCACTGCGCTATAGAGGTCGTGAAAAAAAAATGATTTTTATACACCTGTATCAGACTGGTTTTGTGTTTAGGCTCATTATGCAGCAGCCATTGCCGCGGGCAAAGCCGAGACTCCGCCCCAGGAAGAAATGCTGAAGAGCTGGCTCGACCACGTTTACGACTCGCAGCGACGAGGCATGAAGATCGTCAATGTCAATGTTATAGGCGATGATATGGTAAGAAGGGTCTAGATAACGCTAACCTAACCAATATATAATGCCGCCGATTCTCTAATACACCAACTAAAATCTGGTGCTCTCTTTTACTGATGATGCACACAAGAAAGAGATGATAATAATTTTACTCCTGGCAATTTGTTTACTTGTCGTTTGTCTTCGTGTTTATATATGGTAAGAAGGGTCTAGAGAACGTATCCAATATAATTCCACCAATTCTACAGTACACCAACTAAATTTAATTTAATCTGGTGCTCTCTTTTACTGATGATGCACACAAGAAAGAGATGATAATAATTTTACTCCTGGCAATTTGTTTACTTGTCGTTTGTCTTCGTGTTTATATATGGTAAGAAGGGTCTAGCTAACTTATCCAATATATAATGCCGCCAATTCTATAGTACACCAACTAAACTTAATTTAATTTGGTGCTCTCTTTTACTGATGATGCACACAAGAAAGAGATGATAATAATTTTACTCCTGGCAATTTGTTTACTTGTCGTTTGTCTTCGTGTTTATATATGGTAAGAAGGGTCTAGCTAACGTATCCAATATATAATGCCGCCGCTTCTCTAGTACACCAACTAAAATCTGGTGAACTCTTTTACTGATGATGCACACAAGAAAGAGATCATAATAATGTTACTCCTGGCAATTTGTTTACTTGTCGTTTGTCTTCGTGTTTATATATGGTAAGAAGGGTCTAGAGAACGTATCCAATATAATTCCACCAATTCTACAGTACACCAACTAAATTTAATTTAATCTGGTGCTCTCTTTTACTGATGGCGCACACAAGAAAGAGATGATAATAATTTTACTCCTGTAAATTTTTTTTCTTCGTGTTTATAGTCAGCATGTTTTGAAGTCACGACTAAACTTGTATGGAAACCTTAAGTCTGACTAATTTGGCAGAACTAAAATCTCTTTCCTTTGTTACTGTTTCCTTTGTTACTCTATCGCTTTCTTTTACTAGAAAAGAAAGATAAAAACGCCAATCTCTCATTTTAAATATTGACTGAAATTTGCAACGCCCTGATAGGGTCTATGTACTTTCCTATAGCTACTTTGATGTAATATAAAAAAAGATAAAAGAAAAATTATTGCGTGAAATACATGTAGGTACATAGGTGTTTTAGGTTTTAGGTATAGATGTGTTGTCTCTATGGCGCAGTGGGCGAAGGCCCGCCTGAGACGCAGAAGGTTGCGGGTTCGATTCCCGCTGCGGGACAAATGTTTGTAATGTTTGTCTCGGGTCTGGGTGTTTTCTATGTATAATATGTATGTATTTACATAAAAAAATAATATTCAGTCATGTAGTTCCCATAATACAAGCTCTGCTTAGTTTGGGGCTAGATGATGCTGTGTGAAAAATGTCCAGCATTTTTTTTTTATATATAATTAATTTGTTTTTCTTCAGGACCGATACTTTGGTAATCTAACTCAAGAGGCGGGCATCCCTCGCGTGCCTCCCGTCTTCATAACCATGAGAGATTTCAACGCAAAGAACAGACTTGAGGACTTCCTTAACTTCAGAGACTATGAGTGGACGGTTCTTGACGATTACAAGTATGAAAGAAAGTATAACCCTGGCAGGGAAATGAGTTGTCCTATTGAAGTATAAAATGTTAGTTCTGCTGATTTATACTAAACCGGGAAAGTATTATCACCGTAGGTATCTATTTCTGTCGTTAATGTACTTTCGGAGAAAAATACTGCCTTCTGCGCCTGGCATTTGAGACAAAAATTGTATTATGAAACATTTTATCTTGAACTCTTTAAGTCAAAGTAAGTTATATTTAAATCATATAGAACATTATAAAAAAGAAAACGTATAGAAGTGAATTTAAAAAAAACTTTTTGTTTTTATAGGGTGAAAATTAAACATTTTGTAACGAACAAAGAACGTAAAAACTACTTATCTAAGTATCTACGTAGAAATCACAAACTGAATGGAGACTGCTTTTCAGTCTCGATCCAGTTTTTTTATGCATAATTTTAGTAGTTAAGAGTAAAACAAAAATGTATTATGTAGTTAACTTTTTATTAATAACTGACTGTTACCAGTATTTTGTACATTGTTATTTTTATTATTTACATTAATAAATCAATAAATATTAAGTACTTACCTACGTTTAAAAAAATAAAATGTAAGATAGCAAATCAAATGTATGTAGCAATACTAAACTTTTTGTACGTTTATGTAACATAATTTTATTAAAAAAAAATAGATAGTATCAACTTTTTTTTTTAAATATTATTTTACTTTGACTGTTGTCATTTTTATTAGTGGAATCAGACCCTTCAGAGTTCATATAGGTATTTCAGAGTCACCTTTATTTCCGTTATCTTCCATTAGCTCGGCCCCACTGGGGAACACTGTGGAAAATAATCGTGTTCCCATTTTATTATATCGGTACTCCTTGTGATAAGTCTTGACACTGTAAGTTCAAATTTTAGATTACACCCCGATACAAAGCGTATTTTTTAATACAAGTAAACATTACAGCACTTAAACCCATTTGCGTGATGCTGGGTTAGCATTTTATCTCTAGGTTAAACGAATACCAAAGAAAGAGCTATACAAAATGATTGCATATTAAATTAACTCATGGCGATTGATTTAGTTGATTTTATGGCATTTATAAACGGTCCTAGTATAATTACGTATAATTGATCTGATGGGTATTTATGGCGCTAAACTGTTATTTACTGATGGCACTTCCAACGCTCTAGTAAATGAGTTGTCGTCTATGATTGTGTACACGTAGTCTCTATACGTGTACAAACTATTAAGCTTCGCTTCGGTGTCAGCTGCTCGTATCTTGAACATGACCGGTGGTACACGCTCTATGCCAGACTCCTCTGAAAGTTCTGCGTAGTACTGATCCTGGAATTCAGAAAAAAAAACATATTAATCTCCTGTATCTGTGAAATTGTTTCATAATGTAAGCAGCATGATACAACGCTGCAGTCCGTACGGCAACCCAATTTTTTATTAAGGGACTTTAGAACTTTCACATTCTAAAGTCCCTTCTTTTGTAAATAAAAACGTTTATGCTTTTCACTCATTACATAATTTGTTTATTGTCAACTGGCCGCGATGTGAAAGCAAAATTAGTTCAATTCATTCAGCTTACAAAATTAGGAAAGCGAAACTTGTGACAGCAGGTTAGTAGTATAAAAACTAAGTGAATAAACCCAAGAAGAATCAGCCATACTAATCGAGATAGAGCTTACGTCTTAACTTATATCTTAACGAGAAAGAGTCTTTCGTACTCTTTCATTAAAGAGTCAGCCAGCCAAATGAGTCGATTAAGTTTTTATTGACTTATTGATTTCATGAAACCTTTATAAAACATCCTGTGGTCAACTTAGATGGATTGAAAGCTGAAACGTGTCATTCGAATGTTCTGTGGAAAAAACGGCGGCATCAGAAGCACTTATTTTAGATGGTGATGGTTATAAGTTCCTTATTTTAGATGGTTATTAAAAAGTGATCTACTTGTTACGTATTTGGTTAATTATTGGTTCTCTTGAAGTATGTGGCTCCTTAGAATATTTCGTGCCCTACAGTAAAATGCATAGGTATGCTCTTTCTCATGTATAAGAAAATATGCATACCTCTTTCTCAGCCAAAACGTGCAAGAAAGACAGTGGAAGACCCCTGGACTTGAGGTCATCTGCATTTTTCTGCCAATCCTTCATCATTTCCTCGCGAGAAGGTAGACTAAAGTTTCCTTTCACTAATGATGTGGTGTAGCGAGCCTGAAATAATAATTATATCCTGATATCAAAGGAGACTCGAAGCAGTGGGTATTTACCAGTTTATGATGAAGGTGGTGTAGCGACATCTCTCGCCACATGACTGAACTACGTTACATCACACCAACGAAGAGTTAACACAGATGGCACTGCATCGGAGTGTCTAGATCGCGCAAGTGAAGTGTTCACTCAATTTGAACATATATTATATCTCACATACACACACATATATATTATAATATATATAGGACCCCGGGCAAATGGATCAGATGGATCAGCCCGGTGGATTAATGTGTTACCAAACTACTCATGATTTCAAAGGTAGACCATTATTGAAATGAGACGTGCAAAGATTGCACCAATCGTATACGTTTTTTTTCATCCACCTAGGTCTATAGTCCTCCTGCTGGGCACAGGTCTTCCCCAAATCCCTGCAACCATGTCTTTCCCTCAATATTTCCTACTGCTCTCTGTCACAGATCGACCAACGCTTTCCGGAAGAAGCACAACACCGCGCCTCCTTTCACTAAGTTGTTAGTGATGTTTGTCTATTTTTCGGAATTTATCTTAATAGCGTATAATTTATTTTCAAAAGTACATCATACCTGAGCATCTAGAGAGATGACCAAGCATGCCCTCACCACCAGCCCCATGATAATCATGCTGGGTTCGTTGATATTGACCATGTACTTGTATAAAGGAATCACGTTGCGAGGGCTTATCGTAAGGCCGCTCGTCTCGTCTAGGAACGGATAATCGTATTGGAATCCTAGAACAGCAAGAGTTATATATAGTATAAGTATGGAAATTGGGACAGGCTGTTTTATTCATTGTCCTCATTGCTTTAGCTAAAATCTTTAGAAAAGTTTGCTATCCACCCGACATACAGATGGTATTCATATTAATTAATGTCACCTTTTTGTTTAAAGAGATATAATTAGGATGAAGATTGTATTCGCATTGCTTCTACCTTATTTGCTGCCAGTACTCTCTAATAAAGAAGTACTTAAGTAGGTATCGATTCGTATGAAAAAGACAAGTAAAATTTTGTCGGAGTTTTGTTCGGATGAGAAAAGACCAAACCGTCATTTCCTTTTTCATGACCATGTTTTTTCAAATTCAACTTTTTATTTCAGCTTTCAAACGCAAGTAGAGCAATAATTAAACATTTCATGAAAATAATAATGATAAATAAATACAGTTACTTAATTACTACACAGAGCTTAAAAGTATGCACTCATATTTTTTTCATATTTTTATTTTATTGCTATCATGTACACAGTATGTGTTAAAACAATACATAAGAAAGTAGGTAGGTACATGAACCTCTCGGTTTACGTTTATCTACAGTAAACTGTATAAGAAAAACATGTACCTAGTTGATGCAGTTAATGCCATAAAGCATACTTCTTACCCGTGCAATAAATAATATAATCCACCTCTTCAAACGTCCCGTCGACGAACACAGCTCCATTCTTCCTGAGTTCCTTTATATCTGGTTTCCGCTTATAATGCGAAGGCCATATGGTCCTGAAGTTGACTTTCGAGTGGTGGCTGTGGACTACTGTCCGGGCGACGACCGCCACGTCCATGGCTATGTCCATACCCGAGGGACCGGCCCCGACGATCATGACGCGCCGGTCTTTGTACGCATCTGGGAGGCGGTAGTCGTGACTGTGGATTATTGTCCCTGAAATTCATAAATAAGACCTTATGGTATTGAATGAATTGAACAACGTTCGGTATGGACAATATTAGGATGGGTACATACGACACGAAACGTCCCAACAGCCTCGTAACGAAACGACGAATTAGACAGGCTTATAAATGTTCAAAACCTCTAAAACATGAAAAGGGGACGATTGCTCAGCCTAAGTTTTCCCATTTTATAGTTCAAGAAGTTTTAGAAACTTGTGATACTTAGTACTTAGTTTCATGGGGTGATAATGGATTCACATTACTATGTTGAGGTATTTGTGCATCCTCCGAATTATTTACCTTTAAATAAGTCATCTCCTGGTATAACAGGCATGTTAGGTTTGCTGAAATGGCCGTTACCCACAACAACAAAATCATATTCTTCATCAAATACTTCCCCTGTTTTCACGTGTTCGTGTTTTACTTTCCATGTATTCTCTTCTCTTCTAACAGAAACAACGTTGTGAAGGAACTAAAAAAGATAAAAATATTTGTATTTATCTACTTAGTAGTTTCTATTTATTATTATGTGCACCGCCAACCATTTTTACGATTACATAGAGTCCGCTTCATTGAGATGAAGCTTCATTTTCTGGAAGAGATCGCTTTTAGCGATAAGACCTATATTGAGGTCGATAAAGTCTGTTGCACCTACTTTTAGTTAAATTCATTTTTGTTTATTTTATTTTGTTGTGGTGTACAATAAAGTATTTATTAATTTATTAATTAACGCCCATTCATAGAATAGAATAGACTAGAATAATCGTTTATTGTCTTACTGTGTGTACAAAGATGGAATAAATTGGTAACATTTAGTAACAACAGTTGCTCATATAAAAGTGATAGAATTTCTGGCGGATTTATGATGGTGATGTTTTAAGTAAATACAGCAGCGTACCAAACTACTGTGTTCGTCGTGATTACTTAGTTCCGAAATCATGCACGAAGCGTAACGTCTCGTAAGCCTACGAGCAAGAATAGAGGGCGCCTCTGATGCACAGAACTACTTACTACTATTAAAATATTATTTTACTCACTTGTATATGTTTCTCAATATCAAAGTGTTTTGAATAATTTTGCAAGTATTTGTAATAGATCCCCGCACTAGGAAACGATGGTATTCCATCGGGTAAGGGAAAACCTCTCAACTCCATTGTTGGTTTTGGTAAATTCGTTCTGAAAATGGTAAAAATTGGTACTAGTATTCTTTTTAGTCACTAAAAATAACATATGTAGGTATATCGTACGTTATTTTACCATAAAAAAAAAGAATTTTATATACTTGGTAGCAAGTGGTTCTAAAGCCTGAGTTACAATAACTTGGAACCCATTAGAACCCATCTATTGCTTGAAGTTCCACTTAGTTTCGATAGATGTCGTAAATGTTACGAATCGACAATATTTAAGCCATGTTGCATGATTCTCGTCGCTTTACAGGAAAAAAAGAAAATTCTCTATGAACCTATTAATTTGAATCTCATTCATATTTTACTAGCATGCATTCACTCTAGCATACCTCGTAAACACCTTTGGTATGAGGTCAATCAAAGTTTAAAAGGCATTTAATGGTTATTATCAGATAAAGTGCTAAAATGTACTAAAATGTTAGTATAGTTAACGCCTCAGTATATACCTTAAGTGCTTATACATGCTGGTATGCAAAGGTATTCCATTCTCATCAGTTCCAATCCTAGGGTCATATCGCCAAGTGCCCCCAACGTATTTTGTAGCTTCCAAAACTGTAAAGTTTATCCCTTCTTCCTTCATGTATCTGGCTGTCGATAATCCTGCTATCCCAGCTCCAATAATACAAACTTTTCTTGAAGGGGTTTCCTAAAAATATTATTTATTACAAAATATTGCTTTATTTATGGAAAATAATTCGTGTGGAATCAAAAGATCAATTTTCTAAACAGACTTCGTAAATGACTCTACTTATGTCAAACCAACTTTGTAAACAATGCACGCAAACGCAATACCTACAATAGCATCGATTCAGTGCCAAGTTCATGAATGATAATAAGTAAAAATATACCTACTACTGTACCTATAGATAACCCAGATAGAATAATATTTTTTCTAGAAAACCAAGTAAGTTTGTACTAAATTATAAAAATAAAATACAAAACAATCTCATAAAGTCTCTTATGAGATTGTTTTGTATTTTATTAAAGTTTTTAGTCGAAAGTAATTGAATAATTCTTACCATTATTGCAGTTTTAAAGCCACACAAATACCTAGTAGGTACTTATTTGCAACAAGCCATTTCTTTTCTCATCACACTTGAAGATAAACTATTAAAACGAAATATGATAAGTCGTGTGGGTTACTCGACGCATTTACAAAGACTATTATAAGCCTTGCCAGTGCCAAAACGTCGTATACGCCATATCACATTTTGACTTTATCATGCTTGTGTAAACGATGTTATTTAACTTCTAATGTTTATGCGCGAATAATATTATCATGATTGCCTTTTGTTAAACCAAAAATAACATTGTGCTTTATTTATTGTATTATTTTCATTTAGTAGGTAGTAGCATAGATATTATAATACGTAGTAGGTATTACTTACTTAATGTTAGATGATCTAATTGTAACCTTTATCAAAAACTAAAATATTGTCTTACATATTTTAAACTATGCCTAAAAAAATTAAATCAGTTAAATCTCACCTTTACTAAAACCGAAGCAGAACAGAACATAAAACTCAGCACAGTAAAGCACAAAGTTTTGAACACAAACATTTCAAGCAAAACAAATAATAAATACCTAGTGCAAGTTACAAATTATATCAGGACGTGTTATTGAGGTCTGTGACGAAATAATAGTGTGGGATACGTTGTGCTCGAGCGATTATGAGCGAACTAACTGGTTAACATTTTTAAGTTACCTAACCTATAATTTATATTTTTGGAGTTTGTTTATGTATTTATCTACCCACGTTGAATCAGTTTTATACATAATGTGGTTTTTCCAGAATTTAGGTAAGCAATATAATATTATAATATTTGGCAATAAACGATAATCAGGTAAAGTATATTCTATACCTACCAGGCTATGATGATACATGATGATACATAGTTTGGAATATATTGGGTTATTCCAAAATTTGGCAACATTCGGAAATTATATGTAGATCACAAAGTTTTGATGCATGGGCATACTAGCATCTACCCAGCGGCTTCGCCAGCGTGGTACCTACCAGACCATGACCAATAAAATTCTTCCAAATTCAGCATAGACGTTATGAAGTATTATAAAGTAATAAACATATAGGTAAACATCCATACATTGGTATCTATAATATTATTAGGTAGTAAGATGGAAAGTCAATATTGTTCAATTAATTCGTTTTTTTTTAATATGACGAGTCACGTCGGCGTCGCTCGTTTAAGAATAATAATAATGCTAGACATTATCATACATCATCATCTAGTCCCAAAGTAAGTAGAGCTTGTTCTATGGGAACTATATGGCTGATAAACTACTTTTTTACTAAAACACCAAAATCCGAGACAAATAATAAAAGGTTAACATTAAATAGTTTTTTTTAAATAAAATTCCACATATATATATACATTTTTCACGCAGCATCATCTAGCCCCAAACTAAGCAGAACATTTATTATAGGAGGTAAATTACTGAAATACTACTTATATGCATTTTTTTGTAAATACATACATATTATACATAGAAACACCGAGACCCGAGACAAATATTTATAGATTAAACAAACATTTGTCACGCGGCGGAAATCAAACCGCAACCATCTGCGTCGCCCATTTAGCCACAGAGGTCGTCTTTATATCGGAGATTTGTTTTGCATAACTAAGTACAATTCCAGTGCGCACAATTAAAATTCGTTATAATTAACGCTTGAAATGCTTCAAAAACATATTAGGTTGGGGAAAAAGTCTTTTCGCATTATTGTATGTATGAACTTGTAATAAAATATCTTTGGCTATACTATTTGTATCTAGCTGGTTTTGGTATCATTAAAAGTTTAAATTTTAAAGAAGATAATTCCAAATTCAAATTAGGAAAATGTGTGATTTTTATTTGTTTTTCGTACTGTTAAGATGAGTGAATCTAATGAAGAAATTCGATACATTTTAAAATTTTACTACAAAAAAGGTAAAAATGCAACGCAAGCCGCGAAAAAAATTTGCGATGTTTATGGACCTAGTGCAGTGTCTGTGAGAGTAGCACAAATTTGGTTTAAGCGTTTTCAATCCGGAAATTTTGATGTCAAAGATGCACGTCGCTCTGGTCGCCCTATTACGGATAAAATGGATGCCATTTTTGAAAAAGTGGAGCAAGATCGGCATATCAGTAGTTACGACGTAGCTGAAGAACTGGGAATTGACCACAAAACAGTTTTGGCGCATTTGAAAAAAACTGGGTACACAAAAAAGCTCGATATTTGGGTACCTCACGAGCTCACTGAAAGAAACCTAATGAACCGTGTTCTCATTTGTGATTCTTTATTACGACGTAATGAAACCGAACCATTTTTGAAGAAATTTTTGACCATTTTTGACCTCACACATCTTTAGCCACTCAGCAAAAATTAAGAGAGTTTGGCTGGGATGTGTTAATGCATCCGCCGTATAGTCCTGACCTTGCACCTTCAGATTTCCACCTGTTTCGGTCTCTTCAGAATTCTTTAGGCAGTGTCAGGTTAACATCACGAGAGGACTGCCAAAACCACTTGTCGCGGTATTTTGAACAGAAGCCCCAAAGTTTTTATAGCAATGGGATCATGTCCCTGCCTACAAAATGGCAAAAAGTTATCGAACAAAATGGTACCTACATACTTTAGTTAAATGTAAATAAACTATATTAAAAAATGTTTTGAATTTTCTTAAAAAATGCGAAGAAACTTTTTCCCCAACCTATATAAAACAAAATTAATCCAAGTAACGAATATAAAAATCTTGATTTAATTTTCTTCAGGTTTCATAATATGAATCGTCTAAGAATATTATTCTTATATTGAGTTATATTAGCCGATTCACTCTTGGCTTTCACTGTTGATAGGTAATATTATTTAATAGGTAATAAATAAGTTAAAAATGCTGAAGATGCAATCACAAAATCTTGCAAGTTATATCTTCAAATTAAGTGAAACACTCTCGATGACCATCTAACGCAATACTCAGTCAAGTCCTCTTTTTACTGAAGGTCCCAAAGGCACAAATTAGATTCACAAGGGTTCATTCAGCACTCACAAATGTATTATATTTTAAATTGACCATGAAAAAGAATTTTAGTGAACCTGTAGTGACAATATTAGTAACATGAAATTCAGCAGATCATTTTTGTTCATAAAAAAAATAAGAAAATCGCGAATAACGGATACCCAGATCTTACTGACACTACCATATTCTCATCGTATTACCATATCTAAGCTGTCGTTCTTTTAAACGAAATGGCAAAATATATTAAAGTACTTAAAGAAGATAAGAAACCTAAAACTACTAATAGTCATAGAAGATGACTATTAGTAGATTTAGATTCAGAAAAATGCTAAAACTTGCAATCTTATAGTTACTATTAGTAAACTGGCATTGCTGTGCTCCGGTCTAAGGCTTCTTGAAATTACAAGCACATGACACTACACACACACTATCACTCTTTGCCTTCAGGGCAACTTTTTGGATAAGCTTCTGGTGATACAAAAGCTAATATAACCCCTTACAATCAAATGTTGCCACATTAAAAAGATGATATATTTTTGTCTGCGTATTTTTATTTTACTATGATTTGACCCTCGATAGATTAGCCTTACGATAAGGGTCGCGGGAAATAGCACCCTCCTCTTGTAGAAGATCGAAAGTTGAATAGGGTTTCTAATAATACATTGAATATTCATAATGCATACTGTTTTGATATACACTGGAGTCACATATTTTAAAGACACACTCATACAGAGGCAATTAGGCAAGGCGTTTAAAAAAATCCTGAAAATTAATTCACCTGTGTAACGAAAGTAGAATTAAATATCGTCACACTTTGATCAAAGTATGATGCTTGTCCAACAGTTCGTACCCCTTGATCGGATAACCTTCATAGGTACTACTACTTAGGTATATTGTGACAGACAAAACAATCAAATAAATAACCTCTACAACAAATGCATAACTATGTCGGATTGTTAATCGGCATAACAAAAGTACGCTTTTAAAAAAAGCAAATCATAATATATTTTGGCTGCGATAAATACACGGGCTCCTCACGTCGCCAGTAACAAATTAATAATAAGTACATATTATAATTTCTTTTTTTAATTCCATATATTCGAAAAACGTTGTATTGTTCCTTAATAAGTGCGAGAATTACCTATGTATGTATGTTCTATATAAGACTTTTACAGCGGCAGAACTTTAATTTGAAACATGATTTTTGCCCATATGTAATAAACACGCAAACTATAAACAAGTTCACAACAATCTTTGTCCCTAATCAAACAGTGACAATACTTTTTCAAAACTGCGCAAATGTAATGCGCAATTTAGTTGCTTATTTGTTAATAAATAAATATATTTAAGAATGACTTCTTATTTAATTTTCTTATAGAGAAAATAAAATAAGAATCGGGCAACGTACTTAAGAATCCAACTTCTCTAGAATTCTTCGCTCCGCTCTGGATTCAAAATAGCACCCTCGCAGCATAAATATTATTTTGTTCCCTTATGATTAAAATTAATCTGTGAGCCGGACAAAAATGTTGTACTGAATATCATTATACCCACTTGTATAATTAAATTCAGTAATACAGAACATTTTATTTGGATTTCGAAATTCAACATTCCTAAGAAAGCTTCATAGAGACCTACATCAAATGATACATATTCGAAAATCGAACTGACCACCTCAATCAAAACACCAAAAAGAAAAATGACATGAATGACGTGACGTTACAACAACTGATGTAAACATAATACTGTTTAGCTAAAATTACAAAATCTTTTTAAGTACCTATGTAGGTATATTATTTTAAGAAAGCATCAACATGTGATCTTGAGCATATTCAAAATAAATGAAATATATAAATAAAATTAGTGAAAATAGGTTCTTCTTATTACATCTATTTCGATTAGAATCTAGAAAATATTAACGAGTAATACAGTAAGTACATAAATCCTCCCAATACATGAAAAAATAGGTAATAGTACCTATTTTTGAATGTATTGATAGTGATATATTTTCAATAAGGTGAAGGGAAGGTGGTTTTGAGAGCCACGTATTTATTTATTTACTTTAATTAAAACGATTGCACCAATAACATTAATTTAAAATATAAAAAGTAATACCTATAATAGTAAAATCAAATCATGAAATCATAAAATAATAACAGAAATATCAATAGAAAAAGATGTCAAAAATACAATAAAATAACAGAAATTAGCTAGACGCCCAGTCATACATCGCGCTCTGAGAACTTCATACCTGTCAAAATATTCATCCATCTATCCGCAAAAAAATCACACTCAGGAAGCATCCAGGAGAGCGTTGAGCGCAGTGAGGGCGACATTGGGGACGAGGCTCTAGCCACCGCGTTAGACAATGGTGCGGCAAAAAATCTGTACTTCCCAAAACGAAGGTAATTGTTTGGGACAAAGAAACAACACAGCTCATCGCTCAAGTTCGAAGCGTCTATCTTTGTCTAAACAAACGCTAGTATTTTTCTTTGATATGCAATAAAGAGTTTTTTTATCAATCTATATTTGGCACATACCTAGTGCCCACGTTTTGCATAGTACATACAGGTTATGTATAGTGTCCGCGTGACCGGTTGCAAGCCCATCACTACTTATTACTAACCGATGACACAGCCTCAAATTAATTTGTTCTAGGCATGCCAGTTTCCCAATTATTTTCTTTTTGTCTGTTTTAAAGCACGTGTTAAACGCACTTCCATTATTCGAGTAAAAAAAAAACTTCAGTTCGGAAGTCAGGCTACTTAGCAAACGGCTCATTTATGAATTAGAACTGTGCGTAAGTGTGGACAACTAGATAATTCTCCTCGGGAGTAAACCTTTACTTTGTCTTGAGCTAGTTTTAATCCTGTTCCCAGCTAGGCTCGGGAGTTAACTCTTGAATCCTTTGTTACGTTTGTGTTCGTAATACACTGCTTTATAATATAGGGGATATTAATAATCTAGTATGTACCGCTGATGATGTTGAATCTATCTACTACCTGTACTAATATATTTCCTGAATACCCCCCAATTCAAACTGTTAACTTCAATCCAAACGGATGGAATGTCACCCAACACGTCACAGAGATGCCTGCTCTATTAAATGTTGTATTAATTGATAAATACTTGACCAGTGATGTGCGTAATCAAATATTGGACTCTCTGTATTCAATTATCTACCGTATCTTCAATAGGTAAGGCTTAGTTTCCTGTAGAGGGTGTTGCATGCTCTGAAAGGGCGAGCAGTGATAGGTGACCGGGCTACTATGAGGTTGTGGGAATTGACGAAGAATGTGATATGAATTCCCTTTAACATTGTTTGATACATTAGCGCTTTACTACGTGTGTGTATCAAGATTGCATTATGAAATAAAGTGTGTTATAGAGTATAAATTTAGATGTATTAAACGCTTATTCTTCGTCAGAATCGACTGTATTCCCAAAATCTATGTTAAATATGTCTACAAAGTAAACATATCTAGCATGTGCAAGTGTGGATCTTGTAAATTGTAATGTACTTAGGTACATTATTATTTGATTAATGATAAAACCGCCTTTGTACATGTCCTCTCATTCTGTCGTGTGTTAATGAGTTTATTTGTGTACAGTAATGAATAAAGTCAGAGATAGATATACAATTTTGCAGAACAGTTAATTATATTTACTTAACTCGGGAGCGATAAGCTAGTAGGGTTATACAATACAACGGGCTCGAGAAGCATCAGACATTATCAGTATTATCGTATTTACCTTGACATTTCCTACTCATGTTTATTTCCTTTATAATCAAAATAGGTGCCTTAATATCGTATATGATATGAATTCTGAAAAAAAAATCTCTAACGTTAACCCCTTAACTGTAGAGAAGATTGATGAAATGAAGAAGGAATTGTAATTGATCCGAGTGTAGGTACTGTCATACCAAAATATGCCCTAGAACTAAAAATTCGAAGGCAGTTAGAGTTGCGATGGGCTTGATACTTGTCACGTTTAATGTTAACTTGCAAACTGTATTATCTACAACGAGCAGTAGATAATACAGAAATAGTAAGTCTAGCCATGAACGCCGTACCTTAAAATGGATGCCGCATAACCGTGATATGCAGTGAGCACTGTTGAGATGCTTGTAACTTTAGAAAGCATAAAAAGTGCATAAGATTTAGTTTCGTACATAGGTGTTCAACATGCGAGTTCCAGCATAAATTGCAATCAATGCTTATTCCTAAAAAAATTGTGTCAATGGGAAGAACTTTTTGTCCTAGGTAATGTCACTAACAAGGCCTCTTTACAGGCGCTAACTTAATTTACTTAGTATTTTAGTAGAAAATCAATATATGACATGGCAACACTTCTTGTTAGATCTTAATTTGACTGATTGCTACTATTTGTTTGGTTGTTTGTGTTATTTTTTAACAATTGTTTACAATCTGACAAGTCCTATGTATATAAATAAATAAATATAAAATAAATAATCCTGGTCATTTTTCACACAGTGTCATCTAGCCCCAAAGTAAGCAGAACTTGTGTTATGGGAACTAAATTACTAAAATACTACTTAGATACTTTTTTTTTTTGTAAATACGTACATATTATACATAGAAAACACCCAGATCCCGAGACAAATATTTACAAACATTTGTCCCGAGGCGGGAATCGAACCCGCAACCTTCTACGTCTGAGGCGGGCCTTCGCCCACTGCGCCGCTAAATAACTTATGTATCGAGAAACAAAACCAAGTGTTCCCTGTGTTCCGAAGGTGAATAAATTATATGACTATTTTAATTGCTCTATTTCTAAATATCATTGCATTCGTTTTTGTTAAGTTAATTTTTAAATTGATTGAATTTAGCTATTGGATTTTGTCACTAAGGGTATGATTGATGTCGTGTTTAGACGTGCCTCTGAGTACCTCCTACTTGGTATCCTCAAAGATCTACTCACTTAGTATGTATCTGGTGAAGACAGTCGTGAGCGTGTGTGTTTGTTTGTTTTTTATGACCTCTAAAGCACTCGTAGTCTGGTCTTTGAATCACCATTTGGATGGGTGGCCGAGTTTAAATTTTCTTGCATTACAATTAGCTCAACGCTTCCGTGCTTTGGGATGTTAAGGCTATAGTCACGTTGGAGACCTTCGTGTGGCCTACAACTTCGACAACAGAATAACCATATTGACCCGTATGGATTAAAAATGGTGGTATTGGACCGGATACTTTTATTTGGGTCATTCTCACCAATGCCAAGTCTATTGTTCTCGAAATTTAAAATTCCATAGATGGGTTCCCAAACAATCTATACCATTTTTAATAAAAAATTAAGTATATTTCTTTCCCAGCCAATGCCATGTGTTTTAGGTAGGTTGGTAGGTACAGTTAACAGAAAAAGGCTAAGACTATAAGTTTTTTCGTTTTCCTATCATTGCAGGTACTTTTTTGTAAAAAACTAATTACGATAATCATTTATGTACTTATGCATAAATATTTTAAAAAAGTTTTATCTTCATAGACTGATAGCTTTATTTTAAAGTTCGATTCACGCCGCGGGACAAATGTTTGTATGATCTGCAAATAATTGTCTCGGGTTTGGGTGTTTTCTATGTATAATATTATAATATATAAGTAGTATATCAGTCATGTAGTTCCCATAACACAAGCTCTGCTTAGTTTGGGGCTAAATGATGCTGTGTTAAAGGGTCCAGCATTATTTATTTATTTATAACATTATCCTTTTTGTTACTCAAAATAATAAACAATCATTTCTCCTACTGAAACAATTAAAATGATGACACTCATGCGTTCAAGTGCAAAACTTTGGGACAACCACATCGTTATAACTCCTTTGAATGCCACACTGACCGCACGGGACAAAGGAAAACTGAGCTTTGGAAAACTGGACATCGAAGTTTAGAGAAGCGTAAATGTGCAGAATGCATGGAAGATGTGGTTCTTCAAAGCTAACATCTTGCTTGTTTCATACAAGTACCTACTAAGTGGGTTCAATAGTTTATTTATGTGCATGAAAGGTGCCGTCTTAGCCTAGTCACGGTATAATCCGGAGTTTATAGGTTCGAACCCGGTCCTATGGATTTTTCCATGGAAGGAGGTTTATTCATTTATTTAATACTTCCACACTAACAATGTAGTGTTAGGTGATTAATGCTAAAGCATTCTCTACCAGTCATCCTGGGCGTGCAAAAAGTTGGTGTGGCGTGTCCAGTAAAGGCTATCAATTACATATTAGGTACTTATGTACTAATGTACCTACACTACAATGTACATATATTGGGTTGAAGATACAAAGTAATTAATGGTTCATCTTCCCAAGAAAGTGTTCCGAGTGTGTGTGATTTCGTTATGGGGAATATAGACGTGAGCGTGTGACTTTTTTTTATTTTTAAAGTCAGCACTAAACAAAGTGTAGTAAAAAAAAAAAGGAGATAACTATTTAAATACTGGGTTAAAAGTGTTTTTTTATATCGTTGGGTTTTTTGGAACGTTGGTATGATTAGGCAAAGATCACTTATACAAACATAACTAATTATTAGGTATTTTTCAGCCAAGAATAATTAACAATGATATATGAATAAAAATAAAAAAATTAAGTCATTGTTTAAATGACTTAATTTTTTTACATAATTTACTAAAACGTTGGAAAGAGATTTTTAGGGACAGTGATGGTTGTATTGATTTGGGGGAGATCTTTGCCTAGAAGTAGGAAGATATAAGTAGTAAGAAAAATACTGAAAAGTATTATCACCAAACAACTTAGTCCTCTCTTTCATCAGGAATAGACGTCGAATATTCCTTATTTATCCCTTAAGTGCGCTGATAAATAATAAATCGTCCGACCGAGCGAGCAATTTTCCAAGGTAATGGAAAAATTCCATGGAAATCGGCTGTCATCTCCTCTCGCCTAGAAACTATAAATACAATCCCATCGATGCTTTCAGAAATATTTTTATATTTTGTATAAATATAAAGGATTTTGTCTGTATTTTTACTGATAATTAAATTATCAGAAATTATTAGGATGATGAATATGTAGGTCTACTTCAAAGAAACATTTTCAAACCGTCTCAAGGCAACACGTAGATGTTTTTAAATCTATGTTGTTTACCTAGTCCGTGATGGCTGATCTTACTCAAATGTTTTTTTTTTTAATGTGTAAAAGATCTCGGAGTGATCCCTTATTTTTTTTTCATCTTAATCAGATTGGAACTTCTTTTGAAAATTTAAAATACCTTCTTAGTTTTCTACCGATCACTCGGTGATGCTGAGTCCTTATATAATAGTTTTTTATTTCTGATGTAGGGGATATTCTCGGTGCTATTCCATGTCTTCAGTGTCAAAACATTGTCTAAATCGGTTAAGTAAATTCACATTTAAAAAACAACTGGCGATTTTTTTAATACCTACTGTGTGTTGATGTTTTGTCTGTGCTCGATTTAATTGAAGTAGTTTTTGACTTGATAAATTATCGATAAGAAAATATATATCAGTCCGCCTATCACTGAACGTTCTCCCCGAACACCCTCAGAATTACACCGACAATACAAGTATTAAGATGCCCATACAAAGCCAGCTAAGCCGAAACCGACGGTCGAATGAAAGCCTTAGATTGGACAAAGGCAGGATTTGTCCAGCAGCATTTAGGGCTTAACTTTTGTTGTCAATGTAAGGTATTGTGAGGAAAAGTCGGAAAATACGTTTACTGATGCTACCCAGGTAATTATTTTACTTTCCTTGTATGGTTAAGTTTGGTAAGACTGTTTTTCTGTGGGTGTTCCCTTCTAATGTGAATTTCCATTTAGCTTAGCCATTTATATTTGAGTGAATTTGTGTCTGCATATTTACTGTGGTCCTAAACAAAATTTTATGATAATTTCACTATTAGCTCATATCAACTTTATATTTCAAACGTTTATTTGCTACAAGTAGGTACAACTTTTTCTGTTGCAACAAAATCGTCAGAATTCAGTTTATTGTTCATCAGCTTTAGGCTGATCCCCTATAATTCGTAATGGAATCATATACAGGTGGTCGCGCAAACATCTTTTGATATGCAGTGATTCTAAACACTGAATCAACAGCCGAGGTACACAAATGGGAAAAGCGTAGTGTATAAACTGGTAAATTAGGCGTTGGGGGTCTGCGTCAGCACTAGTGTATTCAGGAACGTCGTCGGACCATCGTCAGATCATTCGGTTGTATTCGATTTACATCCATAGCATTTCACGTCCTACCAAGTTGACACTAATTTCCACCTTTTATCACCTTTATTTAAAACTATATTTTAAGAAGCAACATACAATGTCTACGACGTAGCAGCTCTACGCTTCTGGTTTCAGAGACAATTTTCACTGGCCATTTTGTTGGAAAATCTTAAAGATTTCGATGAAACTGATATACTAAATTCCCTCTTTTTATTTTTTTCGAAGGCTGTCTCTTTCTCCTTGACAGTGGTATCTCCACGAATTCCATATGTACTAGTGCATTTGCTTTGCACGAGTTTAAGCATAACACATATATAACATGTTTTGAGAAGTTTTTTTTGTTATGGGCTATAACTATCCATAATATAAAATTTTTGGCCCAGTACCGGCCATGAGTCCCTTTGACGTATCGTGTTTATTCATATCGCAAAGCGGTGACCTTAAAAAATATGAAAAAACTGCCAGTAGGTAATTAATTTGACAACAAATAACTAACACTTTTTAGATCCAATCGAAACCACAGAATATCTAGTAGTTCACATTTACTGAAACCTTGTTATGTTTAATTGGTAAAACCAATCTTCAAGAAATTTCTTTTCAAAAAATTCAACTTGACTCGTTGATAAAGATCACCGAGCAAAGGCTCACTAGATCAATAATAATAACTTGAAATGCTTAAAAATTATAGGTACATTTTTGTATGATAAAAAAAGTATTAGAGTAAAAGTAACCTCTTTTGTGGATATTTAATGTGTATTTATTGTATGCAAGTATAATCAATGTTATAGTTAGTAATTTTATTATAATTTATCAGTTTATTACTATTTACCAGCTTTCCGTATCCTGAAAGGTTTGCTGGAAGAAAACTCTTGTTACGTTCAATCTCGCCTTTGTACAGTTCCAATATGTATTTTTTTATCTGTAATCTATGTGTGAAAAATAAAAAATAAAGAAGACTTTAAGCAGTTTTAGTTGCTCTTTAACACATAGTTTGTATGACTAAGATACCGCCATAGCAAATTACTGTTATGTATAATGGAGTTATACAACATGGAATGCTATATGAACTCACATAGCTTTAGACAATTTATGAGAGAGCCAGTCTATTAGCTTCCTCTCTCGTTTTCTTCTATATTTCGTTTTCTTGAAGCTTTCATGTCGTATAAAGTGACCAAATATCTTTCTCCTTCTATATTATTTTGTAGTCTTTGTTAAAAAATAGGGGGTATTAATTTATGTCTACATTATTTTCTTGTTTTTGACTTACGTGTGAATAACACGTGCTCGGAACGGTAGGAAAACATAGTAAGGAATCCTGCATGCCCAAGAACTCGGTAATTCGAATGCATGTGCCATCTTATTGGTAAGTGTTCCAATAAGCGGCGATTGGTTTGTAACTTGTCACATGGAATGCTAACTACTATGCGACATGTCCAAACATTATGTTTGGTAACATAATGTTTGGACGTGTCTCGGACTGCCACCTACTTGGTATCCTCATAGATCTGTCTGTATAATGAGTATTCATCTGCGAATCTTCATTATGGGAATTACGTGTACCCATGAGTCTAGTCGTGAGCGTGTTTGTTTATTTTTTGTCCATCAAAGTTTGAGCACCTCACCCGTGTGTAATCGTCTAATGCTGGCAGTCTATTATGATCAGTAGATCACAAGCCCCGTAATACGAGATCGAGTTCGATCGCATTATTCACTAATACGTAATGCTTCAAAAGCACGAGGGCGATGAATAGGGCTTATGGAATCTAATAAAGTGGAACATTCTTCGGAAATCGCAAGCGTACAGGCTAATTTCGTATTCGAGGATTATATTTTTTAGAATATCAAAGGATACATTTATTATACACTATAAGATAAGTATGTTCTTTGACATACTTATCTAATAGGTTAAGCCACTTTCCGCTAGATCACCATTTGGATAGTTATTAAGAAATTTAAAGTTGGCATCTGGTTCATACGAATGAACGATCATGTTGGGAATATACCATGTTTAAAATGAATTCTTCTTTCATATATAATAATCTACATAGTTTAGAAAGAAAATAGTATTGGTACTAATCACAGTTATAAAAATCCACTTTAAGTTTTCCTAACACGATTTTTATTTCATACTTAAGTATTTTAACGCCTTTTCCTTATGTTTTACTTGAAAATGTGCATACTAAAGCTGGTATCTGCATGGCATAGCTCCGTACTAATAAGTACATAGGTACTCAACATTAGTAGAACGAGGGAGTGGCACCATTTAGCGGCAGCCACAATCCTCTTTGCGGTCTGCGCATTAAGCACACATCAAATATGCATGTAGCACTCAGGATGGCACATACGGCCGCACAGGAACCCCCTCCCTCCACCCTTGATGGTAACATAGTATGGACCATCCGGTTCTACCATAGATTGAATAGAATGACAGTGAAACATTGATGTATCTTAATGGTTATTGAAATTATTTCTGAAGATTAGAAAGAGTCTTTGGTAAAAAAAAAAAGTTTGTTAGATAGCCTATACAGGGTGTAATCGTTAAGTGTGCACAGGCGATTATTCCGTAACTATTGCAGATATCAAAAAACTTTAAACTGATATCGAAAGTACTTTACCTAATGAGTAAAATGACATTAATAACTTTTTAAAAATAAAACGAGAAATATCCAAAAAAATTACATTAATCACTCCCATACATTTTATTTCTTAGTAAGTACAAAATTTTGTGTTCAAAGCATATGTTCGAAGTGACGTCCTCCTTGTGCAATACAATGACGAGCTCTATTTACAGTTTCTAAATGAACTTTCCTTAACATTTGCGGAGTAATTAAAGCAATTGCACGACGTACACGATTCTGTAACTCTTCTAGGCTGTGTACTCTCTCAGCGTACACGTGGTCTTTGACAAATCCCCATAGGAAGAAATCATAAGGCGTGAGATCCGGGGATCTGGCAGGCCAAGGGGTTGCACTATTATTGGCTATTAAGCCATTATAATTGTTTCGTAAGAAATTCATTACAACATTTGTATTATGTGCAGGTGCTCCATTTTGTTGAAAAATTATCGACCTTCTTTCATCGTCTGGAATTGGTTCTAAGAGACTTGGCATATCGTTTTGTACAAAGGAGAAATATCTCTGTCCATTTAAGGTTCCACTGTAAAAATATGGCCTAATGATCCGATCTCCAAGAATACCACACCACACATTAATTGAGAATCGCACCTGAGCTCTAACTTCAGTAGTTAAGCGAGGATTGTCAATTGACCAATAATGCGAGTTTTTTCTATTGTAAATGCCGCAGTTTGAAACATTACTTTCATCGGTCCATAAAATTGACCTTACATTGACATAATTATTGACTAGCCAATTGCAATAGACCAGCCGACGAGCAGGATCATCATTGTGCAGCGTTTGAGTAGGTTTTATCTTAAATGCTTTGAAGTTGTTTTTTTAATAACTTGTGTACATAATTGTGGGACACTGGAAATGATCGGACCACTGAACGCGTTGATTCTTGTGGATTATCTACTACGTAGTTAATAATATTGTTATCTAAGTCATTATCAAATTCCGGAGCTCTTGTTCTCGAACCTTTTTTTCTGTTAAAAGATCCATAATTTATCAAATTGTTATCCAACTTACGTAAATACGTACCAGAAGGAACTTCTCTATCTGGGTACTCTCTTCTGTAGGCGATAATGGCCGCCCTATTGTTACAATCATGTTTGTAGTACATTTTTAACATGTCCCTCTTTTCTGTATTGGAATATGCCATTTTTCAATCAATAAATGCAACAATCACGATAATTAACGCAAATTGAAAAATACAATAAATTGGCGGGAACGAGAACCCGCGATAAAGAATTTGAATTTAGAACGAACACCAAAGAGTATCTTTCTTTTTGTTTTTATTTAGTATGTTGCTTTTCAGCTAGTTCAAATCAATACAATATTGAAACAAGGTTTATTATAAATTTGAAGTGGTAAGATAATTAATCTACACATGTATCTACTTGAAATTCATTAATACCTTCATATCGTACATAATTATAAAATGACAAGGGTAAAATGAGTAGGTACTATTCCACTTAAAATAAGAAAACTAAAACCTTTCTACTATCTCATACTAAATGTATGGGAGTGATTAATGTATTTTTTTTGGATATTTCTCGTTTTATTTTTAAAAAGTTATTAATGTCATTTTACTCATTAGGTAAAGTACTTTCGATATCAGTTTAAAGTTTTTTGATATCTGCAATAGTTACGGAATAATCGCCTGTGCACACTTAACGATTACACCCTGTATATTGTTCAAAACTCTTGGAGGAATTGTAAAAGAAAATATTTAAAAAAAAAATTTTTTTTAAAGACTTGAAATATTTTTATCGTGATTCATGTTTCTTGTATGATCGATGTCTGATATAATTATAGTAATGCCCCAAAATCGTGTAAATCAAACTTACATGTGCCTACATCAATCAGCCACGCATGTGCCTTAGCGTATTGCTAATGCATTTTGCCTACAGCGTTGTTCATTAAAACTAATTAGGTTTCGGCTTGCAACAAACAACATGTATCTATGCTTATAAAATACATAAATAGGAACGCTAAGCGGATTGTGGTAATGGGCGGGGCGGATTTTGGTACGATCCTCCACTCAGAGATTACGGGGGCGTATTGTGAATACTTTATCAGCAGTCCTTTGTCCCGTTTTGTTCAACTAATGGAAATGTTGGAGAGGAATTTGGGAAATGTTGTCAAAGCTCAGGTGAATGATAAACTGGCTAAATCCTTAGAGACGCTATGAAAGCATCTACTTGTTAGTAGATTAGGTTTGCGGTATATAGTTCTCGTAGCCCCTGCTACGCCTGACATACGTAGCCCCCGGTTTATAAATCAGGGAATCCTTTTCAATTATAGTGTGGGTTTATGAAAGGTGTAATGGTGTACCTATTAAATACATATTTTTGCAGCTTTGGAACAATGTCTAAATAAAATAGCTTTTTTGAAAGCAATCGACGCTACTCAATAATAACGAACACAGTGCTTATAGAGATATACCTATTACAAAATATTTTGTTGTACTATTGGAGTTTGATATTTGGTGTAGGTAGCTTACAAACAAAACTATTTATGTATTAAATATTATGAACTCAGGTGGAAATTTACGGTCACATCAAATAGTTATTATAATTTTGTCGTGAAACATAAACAACCAGTATATAATTATGCGTAAACATTATAGTTGGTTGGATAAACAATTCCCACTTGCACAACACACCCCCACATTTACATTTGCATAACAAGCGGCCGTCAAGAACAGCTTTAAAATAAAAACGCCATAATGGCTTTATAAATACATTTCAGAAAGTATTTTCTATTAAATAAACTTCCATTTCAAATAGGGGTTCATTCCTGATCCAACTGAATAGTACCCTAATCGTATATGCTCATCCTTTTTGCTGCCGCTTCTCTCTCTTTGAAGATTACAGGTCTAAAAATGTTTATGCAAACTGCTATTTTTCATAAAAAATTATCAACTTTCGTGATGACAATGAATCACAGATAATTAAAATCGCAGTAGGTGAATGATGTTACTACCTGTACGTTTAATATCTAACTTAGAGATTATTTAAAGATATTTATGCATTTCAGAAATAAACACACAGTGGTTGAAATTAAGCCGTGTTGGCCTAGTGGGCGATACCCCGACTTCTGATCCGGAGGTCGTGGGTTCGAACCCGGTCGGGTACCAATGGATTTTTCCACTCTAAAAATTTATGTGCGCATTAACACGTGCTCAAAACGGTGAAGGGAAACATCGTGAGGAAACCGGCATGCTCTAGAACCAAAAATTCGAAGGCATGTGCCAACAGTTAGTGTTCCAATAAGCGGCGATGGGCTTGCAACCTGTCACGTGGAATGCTTACTACTTGCAAAGCGCGGGCATGTACCAAATGTAATGTTTGGACGTGCCTCTGACTACCCCCTACTTGGTATCCTCAAAGATCTACTCATAGAGTATGTATCTGAGGATGTCGACCATGGGGAAGTCAGTCGTGAGCGTGTTTGTTTGTTTTGTTTTTGGTTGAAATTAACATAATAATTAAAATTCGACTGATTAGGTTAGAAAACAGTAGAATTTTAATGATCCACGTGGTTCTGGGAAACGATATAGAAATTTTAAAACAGCCACGAAATGTCTGCAAAACAGCCAAAAATAGTGGTAAGCCGTAAGATTTATCGTTGTTTTAAAAAATTACCCATCATCGTGGGCATATTTTTCCAGTTCGGTTAGGAACAAACTGATAGCGGAGCGAGAGCTGTGTTCGTATGAATAAATCATATCAAATAACTATCAGGGGAGAAGCATTCTTTCCCGTTTACATCAACATTTTGTTAAGGGTTGAGATAGCCTATTTGTGTGACGTTTAGGTTTTCAATATGATTTTTTAATAACCTTCCGCTACTTATAGTACCGATACTTTGTCATTTACTTATTTTTTCGCGTTTCAACATTTCGACATATCCTTTGTTTTTACCGGTAGGTAAGTAACACATTGATGTAATTTTCTCGCATGTGTTTTATTTTGCCAAAACAAAGAATATCTTTCGAGGAATTTTCCCAGCGAAGTCATTTCACACAGTATTTTGAACATTGAATTTTTCAAGCAGGTGAGAACGGATGGAATCCCAGAGGATGTGTCGGCGCCTGGAGTTAAGCCTCTCAGCGCCGTGTACTTGGTACGGTCACACTGATTGAATAGACGAGAGATGGCGTACGGGACTATTCTGATAAAAAAAACTGATCAAAAATATCAAAATATGATCAACCCAAACTATTTTTACCTGACACTACTGTAGTGCATTCTCCAATCGAAAGCACTGAACGATAACATATATTGTTTTTTTAAATCAGCCAAAGGTTATCTAGTGGAGATAAGCGATAAGACCGCCCACTTACATTTAATTTTAATATGTTATTGTTTATTTCATAAAGTTCACAATGATATATTCATTTATGAAAATGAACAAGCTATTGAAAGTTAGTTTCTATTGTCCGGTGGAAACAAAATGCTTTCCTATTACCTAGCTGATTGCAAATTAGTCAAGCAACTTACCGAGTCAATTAGAAAATCACTAAGACCAATAGTTTTATAGCATTTTCTTTTCAACATCAGAATAGGTAAAGAAAGGCAGGGAGACATCCGAGGGAGATTTTAAAATCCCGTATGAAAGAAGAAAATACGTACGATCTTTGTATTGAATCTATTCACATGACTGGTTCTTATAAGAGCATTAGGTATAACGGTCTGAGCATTAGGCATTAAGTGTCCTATTTTTTATGCATCGAATAGATGTTTTTTAAAACATTCATTTAACTACAAAATGAATCTTATTTAATAAGCTATTTAATAACGTATATGTAATAGCTACAGCAAAAACATGTTCACCAATATTTTCTGCAGAAAAAGTAAAAGGTGGATTAGGAGTAACACACGATTTATTGTATGTGGCCGTGCCTCCTAAAACTAGGCCCAAATAGTTATTACTGTTTCAAAATATAAATACTTACTAAATCATATATTATTAAAGTCACAATCTTTGAAATCATTATCGGTAACCGGTGTGTCTGTTGCTGACGTAGTAGCGTGCACCATTGTTGAGATGTCAGCTCGACTCTCTAATTATCCACTTGTTCCTGACATCTCGATATTTTAAAATATTTTCATGTTTTAAGAATTGAATCTACACTTTTAAATGTCGTTGATTCATGTCGATTTTCCGTGAAGTATAATAAATCGCTGATCGTCATTTCAAGTGTAGGATTAAAAAAAACTTTTTGGCCTCAAATAAAATGAATATTGGTTGAATCTGCCATTTCACAAAATGAATGAATAAAATACAAAATAAAATACAACTTAACAAAACTACAAAACTTAAATTACATTGGCGGTCGTATCGCTTAGAAGCGATCTCTTCCAGATATTGGAAGAGAGTAATTGTGTTTTTGTACCTACCGATCAGCAAGGCAACATAAAAGCTAGATATTTATAATACTTAAATTATCGCTAAACAGATATATTTTTTTTAAATTTGTTGGAACTTTTAGCGAAATATCATACATGCAAAATAGGTTTCATGCATATCAGTGGTATAGGCGTATACCTTATAAAAATCGGTTTATCCGGTGAATTACTTAGCAAGCCATTATGAAAGGGGAGAGTCTAAAGTCGTAAGGGAAGATTTCATGAATATTTTAAAATAGCATCTTACATAATCTTGCACATCAATGACTTTGTACATTAAATTGGATATTAGAAAATTAAAACGTCGTTAATAGTCTTTTGATTTTGGGATGATATATAATATACTATATAATAATAGCTATGAGTTGGCCCTGTGCACTTTCCGCCAAACAATATGAAGTTCTAAACGAAGCAAGTTAGCCTCATTTTTAAACGACTCCAATTTTTTTTATCTTTATTAAATTGTTAACCGATTTTGATGTTTTTTTTTGTTTTTGAATAGAAAATGACCCAGGAGAGGTCCCATTTTATTCCCGAGGGAATGCTACTTTTCCTGTAAAACTCATAAAGACATCATCATCTTATGGAATTACGATTTTTGTGGGCTATTTTACTTTTGTTTTTTTATTCGAAAGAGTGTCATCCCGAGTGAGAAATAAATAAATATATAATGCTGGACATTTTTCACACAGCATCATCTAGCACCAAACTAAGCAGAGCTTGTATTTAGGAACTAAATGACTGTTAACCCTTGATTAACTTCGTGAAATTACTAACGTAATTAACTTGTATGAGTCAGTGGGACTCATATATTTTCTAAGCGTGATATTCTCAAATAAAACAATTTTTTTTAATTTTTTTTTTATTATTCATATTAAATATTTAATAAGGCACTAGGAAAAAGTATCAAAACTGGACAGACTTCAGAGATCCTCTTAAAAATTAAACTACATAATACTTTTTTTTGTAAATACATGCATATTATTACGTAATCACGCGAAGAAGTTGGATTTTGACATTTAATCTTATATTATACACAAACCACTGATTTGGTTGAAAAGAAAAGATCTAACATTTTGTAAGCAGAAAGCAACATTATTTTTATCCGGCTGCGATGGTTATTAAAAAAAATCTTACATCAAATATACCTACTGCCTAATTATTCGCGTGTTCAAATCACAAGCAATTGACATCAGCAATCTGTGCTGCATTCACTCGTGGCCACTGCGAGGAAAATTGAAAAACGTCCCCTAACACTTATTTCTCTACAGCTAATTTTTATACAAATTTGATCCCTGAATTTTGAGCAATAAGGTTGTGTTTGAAGTTTGTATTGGAATTGAAAGGGTGGTTCAAACGTAACACTCGATTTGTCGCATTTCGCCGTGACCGCCTCGAGCACATCCTAATCTAGTTGTCACCCCGCTACGTTTAAAATCGCAAGGCTAATAAAATATTTTGACCCCTTTATGAGTTGAAGACGCCTACTTTAATGTACAGTCGTAATCTAAATCCTAACAACAAAAAAATGATTAGTTAGAAAATGGATTGAGAAACACCTTTTATCAGTAGAACTATTTGTAGGCATAGCTAATCCTGGTTGGAAAATGATTGGCTTAGTAATTTTAGGTCATATTTTTTTTATATGTCTGCCTTTCCTCTCCGCGTTCGAGACCGTAGTTGTAAAAGCCAATCTATTCACTTAGTTAAGGTAACAAAACATTTCAAGGACAAGGCGCTCCTTCAAAATACAGATGCGTTAATCGATTTTTTAATAATGTTTATTACCAATTTACACAAGCTCAGTTTAGAGCTCGACTCACCGTATCAACTTAATATAACTCAGTACCTAGTTGTCTGCTACAAAGAGCTTGCATGCAAATTATCGGACTATACGTAGGCTCTATAATAATCCTATTTATAAGTATATTATAATATCGATATTCTGACTCGCAGAACCGTATACCGCTGAGGAAGGTTCTCGAATGGCGACTACGAATCGAACGACGTGGTTTTAAAAGGCGGTCCACTTAATGGACCGAATATACCTTAAATGTTGCGGGCGTAGAGTTAGCCTAAGATTTAGAGGTGGCCTACATCCAGAAGGT
Organism: Perizoma affinitatum; assembly: GCA_961405105.1. NCBI lineage: Eukaryota > Metazoa > Arthropoda > Insecta > Lepidoptera > Geometridae > Perizoma > Perizoma affinitatum. Next base: position 6,940,533 of record OY560205.1, on the reverse strand, counting down.
TGGTGGTGATAATGATGATACGTATTTCACATAAGTTTGTGAAAACTTTATTGATGCGAGTGTACACCGAGACCCCTACAGAACTATTCGGATGCGTCAATAATTGAAATTTGTGCCCGGAGGCATTCATACCAGATAACTTTATTCAGTTTTAAGCTTCCAATTTTGGGTGCTGGCGGAAACAGTCGGATTGCCAAGTCTCGGCATAAGCCAAATCTGGGCCAGCCTTATTTAAGGTGTGTAATGGTTTTGTCTCCGGATGATAAAAACGAATATTATGATATTAGAATGATAACAGAATATACTTTAATAAACCATTGTGCTGATTCAGCACAATGTGCTGTATAACCTATCTGTGAGCGTCACTCGTGCTAAGTGTGAAGAGGAAAGGGAAAATAAGAAAAAGGCGTGAAAATATTATGTCTTGGACTCTATAGGCAAAGTTTTAACGCTGTTTTGAAAATAATGTCTTTGTTTTTTTTATAATCGTTTACAAATACAAATTAGAAGACTCCCCCTTCAGAATGCACTCAGTTATTTTTCCCATACAAGATGCTTTTTCATTATCAACAACCGCAATCAATGGCTCTCAATTTAATTTCAAGGTCGATCCAGTAACTCGTTAAATCATTGGATTTATTTTTCGGTAGCATGCACCTGGTTTACTGTGACATTTTAGCATTTAAAATAATTATTAATTCTGACTGAAGTCATTCGTGTAAGCTCCTGTGAAAGGTATTTAAAATGTCGTGACTGCAGCAATTCTAACGAGCGAACAATATTTCGTAGAAATTACCAAGATTTTTCAAGTGTTTGTGCAGTTGTATACAATAAGCCGCAAATATGAGCTAAGTTTTGTTTCGTCTAAAAATAATTAATAATAACAAATTACTACAAATACTAACTAAGGGTGCATACTCGAAAGGAACTCCATGTTATTGTAGAGGATCTCTACAAATTCGTAGCATGTGAAACAGTCATGCCATGTACTCTAAATTAGTTTTTTTTTTTGGAGGCAAACAGACGTACGGCCTACGATTACAATCGTCTGTTGATATCTAAAATACAAAAGCATTGCTGGTGCGTTGCCTGCCATAGAGACAAGTTTGAATAGACTCATGTGCTTGTTATTTCAGCATACCTATTATCAAACTGAAACACAGCAATGCTTGCATTATATTGCTTAACGGCAGAAATAAATATCGAGATAGTACTTACATGTGCTAGTTATTTTAGTTTACCCATTATCATCAAACTGAAACACAGAAATGCTCTCATTATACTGCTTAGCGGCAGAAAAAGATACCGAGTACTTACCCCGAGAAACTCTTTTACAAAGAAGCCCTTCCAAGACTTGCATTTTATTATATTTCACAGTTCAAAACTTGCAATCAATATTCAAATGGGTATATGATACCTACCTACTTATTATGGATATTGTTGGGTAAAATTACAAGTTGTTAGCGTGAGACTTCAGGGTGGAAAACTTCTACTTGGTTAAGTTTCATGCTAATTAATTAACTTTCTTCATGTTAAGGCTTTCTTGCATAACATTTTTATTGGTCACAGGTTTTTACGAAAATAATTACTCAAACCGTAAATCCGCTTTAATATATCTTTGCTGTATTAATTTGCTAACTTTTGTTGTTAACAATAGGTACTTGCCCCCAAATTCTGAAACGCTACTTAGCTTTCATAGGGCGATTAGAAAATTACTGCTTTAAAAGTCCATTGCATATAGAGTCATCTTTTTCCAATTCTATTTAAATCTTGAGAAACGTTTCAGTACTTGGCCATAAATTAAGTCCATAACAGGATGCGGAATTTTTCATTAACAGAGTTGTGATCTTGTTTATTGCTTCATATTTATAATTAGCTCGATTATGAAGACCCGGTGTCCGTCCGGACGGAAGCGCCAGGAAAATTACTCTCCTTAAACTTCGACATTATCACCTCTTGGCGGGTTAGGGATGGGAAAGATATGAAATCATTTTTCAAGTACAATTATACAATTTTAATTTGGTGTTGGCAGCACATTATTATATTGAACTAAATGTAATTTATAGTTACAAAATAAATTATGAACTTGCAAATATTTTATCGGATTATTTTCAGGGCCAGTTTTAACGGGTCATTAGGTAGTAAACATTTAAATACATTTAAACATTTAAAATTATTACTCAGTTAAGTTACTTCTTTGATATTACGATTCATCATATTATATTAGTATCATAATACTAAGTACATTAGTATTATGATACTAATATTACATTAAAATAAAAAATTGAGTTAAATTGTCCATAGACAATTAAACTCAAAACTTTTCGAAAAATAGCTTGTAATGGCTATTAAGACTTTCGGAAAAGCTAACGCTTTGTATTAAAAATATTTATATTGCAATCTCTAGTTCCTTCAGCAGCAGAGAAGAGCCCTTAGTAAAAATATAAGCCAAGCCGGCGTCAAAGAAACAAGCTTAATTTAATTATCTACACCTTTTAATAAACTCTGCCTCTGCAGACAAATAACAATTAAGGCATTTGTATAACAATTCAAATTAAATCAAGAGTATACTTGTTTTTTGAAATTTACTCATGTAAAATGTAGTTTGTTTCTATAACTTTATTAGGAGATGAGATTGTTTAATTTAAAAACATATCGTTTAGCTCTGCTAAATATATAATATGATCGGACAACAGATAATTTATCATAGTCCTCGAGGTAAACAAAAATTCGCAAATATCCGATCAGTAGTTTTTCTTCAGCGCCTTTCTCTTGAATTTCCAAGCTAAGAAAATGTCTCGATGACTACTTCACTTGGCTGTTCCCTACTACTACATACTATCTGTTGTCCGACCAAAGGAAAATAATTGTCTAAAAGCGTACACCAAAGATATTTTACAAACTACATGTTGAAACGCCATATAAAATAATTATGGTCTGTTTTATTTAATATTAGCCCTGCCCACGGCTTCGCCCGCGTGGTACCCGGGCCAAAATTAACCTATGTGTTATTCTGATGTATAATCTATATTACTGTAAAGTTACATCAAAATCCGTTTAGTAGTTTTTGCGTGAAAGAGTAACAAACATCCATCCTCACAAACTTTCGCGTAATAGGATTAAATTAATTTTCGAGAAGATATTGTTTTCAAACTTTGCCTGCAGGATAATGGTGCATAGTGCAAGTAATATTGTAACATAACACTATAATGCTAGCCGGAGGCACTGCTCCCTCAGTATCAGGGGTTGCATTACTACTTCCAAGGTATATATATAGTAGACAATGGAGACTCCGTAGGTACTTTATATTTTGCCGGTAAAAGCGGCTTTTTATAGAAATATTAAAGATAGTAGTCTATCGAACAGACCTTAAGAAAGTCACCAGTTTACGATACTGTGAAAATCGTAAGGGGCCTTTCAGACATGAATAGATAAACATAAATTAATGTATTCCTTCTGTAATAATAAATATCATGTTTTACGAATGGTGGCAATGTCAAGTTCCATTTCCATAACTCTCTTTTTATTTTATATTATCTTATAAATTTTCCAGCTCATCATGTGATGTCATCGTCATTATGTAATGACGATGACATTTTGTTACTTCTCCAACATGAATATGACATATATTAAAATAACACACACCTTTCAGGAAGCAATCATGCATGCAAACGGTGAAACCAAAACGGTAACGGAACTTTGAATACGCTGACGTTATATCGACACCATAACATTACAAACTCTATTCACTATCACCCAACATAGCATACTACTCTCTGTGATCGTTATTGAGTTTAGTTCAGCCTGGCCATTACATGTTGGAGTGTACTTTGGCGTAGTAGTTGTTTGTACAGATAGAACCATTTTATTTTGTACATTCAATATATTGGGGGTGTAGTTCACTTTGCAGCTTGTTATGCTTCCGGCCCTCTGTGAACTGTCACCTTGCAGTACATTACTGTTTCTATGGAGATCAACGGGCTTTAACTGTATTATTTTGATATCAGTGAAACTGATAAAAAATAACGTTCTTTAAAAAAATCCTGTAACAAGTGCGATGGTTTAACTATCAAGGTTCAAAATTATACCTGTGATCAAATTATTACTGTCAAACATATTTTCCCCGAGGTAGGAGTATTATTAAATGGGTTTAAACTTAGTTTAGTCTAACTTATCGTAATATTGATCATTATGATGAGATGATGGCTTGTGTGTATCGTTTACAGCTGGGATGGAAATTAATTAGAAATGTCAGACTGGTCCAGTGAAACATTAGACAAGCGACGTACGTTGTTATCACAAAGAACGCAAAAAAAGACAGTCGGAAGCGAAATGTATACAAACTACATAACTCCTCATAGATATTTAGTTTTCAACATTACAATGTTCGACACGTGAAACGTCAGGAACACAAAATATATACATAACGACCATAACGTAATCGAGTTTACGTGAACGTTATATCAGGGTTTATATTCATATATTAAGTTCTGCCCGCGGGTTCGCCCGCGTGTTATGTTGATAAACCACCACCTTTTGAGTGTATCAAACCAGGGAATATTTCTTGCAAATTTCAGAACTTAATTGCAAACCTCATAGATGTAGTTTTGAAAAAATACAAAAAAATACATGTTTTATCATTTAGCTCTTTATAAAAAGTTGAACTTTTTAGAACTCGTTATAGACCCAAAAGGTTTGTTGACTGGTGGATTTTTGAATGCTACATTTATCAAGTATAAAACCTATGGGCAGTATGTCCGCCATTTTATTTACAGAAGCACTCTAGTTTATGAGAGTGACCATAACATATTTTTTTGTTTAAATCTGTTATAATACATTTTTGAATAAAGCACGAAAAGAGACGAAGCACGAAACATCATGTAACTGAATACTACCATTTTCTCTTATATCACTGGTTCTTTTTTGGAAAGCTTAAATTATCTTTAATTTAAGTATATCATCATTTAAAAGTAAAAGTCGTGAAAGATTCGAATTCACTTAATTGAGTTCAACAGGAAAATATCCCTCATATTTTAAAAGATTGGAATATCCTAAATAAATCATAGGTCGTGGTAATCCTCAACTTTTACAGGGGACATAAGACTAATAGCTTTTGCGGACGTCCAACTTACCTTTGGACATTGACCAATCTCAACTTATGAGACAAGGACAAAAATCACTACCGTGGACTAAAGTCCATTTTGCTCTTGACATAATGTTTTATCTTTAAGAATATTTACTCAGATATCGGCCTTTGATCTAAAATAATAGAGGGGTCACCGGAAGTAGACAAGAAAACAGTTTAAGTTGAATGATGTTTTTGACATTCTTTATTATTGTTTTTTTTTACTGAGTTAGAATATCTGCCATTAACCATGTTTCTTCACTGAGTAATATGGTCATCTATAACGTACCTAATCAAACAGCCACACAAAAACCTAACTAGTAGAACACAGATAAACAACACACCCTCTGGATATAAGTATCTACTTTATTGTTTTTATAAGTATCATCAGACACAGATGTTGAGGGGTCGATTAATCGAATGTGGTTTTCAATTCAATGTTATTATGGCATTTGAATCAACTGTAAAAAAAAGAAGAACAATAAAGAAATCCTTAGTCATGATAATCGAATAACAGTTTTACTTTTCAAAATAGGAATCGTAGAGAAGGCACAATCGATATTCTGATAAAGCAATGACAATGAAGGATAATAAGCAATAATGAGTGGAATGTAACATGCAATTAGCACACGTGCGACATTCACGCCGAAAATTCCGCCCCAAATGCCAGCTTTAATTCACCCCTAGACCAAATTATGAACAACTATTTTGCGTGATTGGAAACTAGATAATTGACCCTTTGTAACAAAATTTCGATATTAATTTCCGACAGAATGCAAGGGATGTTGCCCCTGATTGATACCTGAAAAAACAACTATAGCACTAGGAGAATAGAGTACTCAACACAGGCTATATACATATAAAAGGAACAGGGTGATTTGCGCACGAAAATAGGCATCGCCCCGAAACTATTCGAAATTTTTGAGCATTAGTTTATTTTAATAAAGTAAATAAAATGACAAAAATATAATCATTTTTGCTAAAGGAGTAACTTAGATGCGCCGTAGGGCTTTCTTCCCCGCGGTTACTCCATGACTATAATCTCACAGATTTTTAGCTTCAAATAATTATGACACCTACGTTCCAAGGTACAAGATCTTGAAATACTAAGATATATATATTTTAGGTAAGTACGTATGAAAAATATACATAAAAATCACTAATATCAATATTCTGTAGAAGCTCACTACTGAATATAGGCTTTCTTTACCATGATGAGCGACCTTAGGCTACCTCTCATCCACCGACTTTGTCCATCGGGCATATATACATAATAAAATGTGTAGTTAAAAAAAATATGATTATATCAAGCACTAAAAAATATTTAAAAAATACATTATCCACCATCTTGGCTCCATCATTAGACCTTCGTTACCAAGCCCAATATATTGGACTTGTCAACAAAACATGATCCCAAACTCAAGGGGTATACTAGAAGCCACTCAAGAGTTCCACTATCCACCTCCTGGCTCGATCATCAGATCAGATCTTAACCAAATTAGTTTCATTTTGGTACCTTGGATTTCACACTTTGGATGATTCTATAAATGCTTCGTTCAGTTAAATTGCTAATGAGCCGCCTATTTCGATAGCAATTAACACTTCGGCAGGCGCTAACATAATGGACGGGCCTGTCACTATGGAGAGCATCAGCAGAATCTTTGACATTAAACTCGCACCAGATTCCTCATTTATGAGTAAACTGCGCACTTCACTTAGGAAGGATATGGACAAAATGGTGGTTGTTGAGGTAAATCGGGCCATTGAGAAGGTAAAAATTGATTTTACTTCGACAACCGACTTCTTTTTTGCTGAACAAGAAGACAGGTCTTCTGAAATTTCGGATAAAGATACTAGTGAAGTAATACAGAGACTCAGTATTATATTTCTTTATTCTTGGTAGGTATCGACAAAGAGTACAACATGTAGACTTAAATAACAACCATTCGCAACGCTGGTTAGAGATCAACTCCCTGCTTCTTCAAAGCTCCTTCGCACCACAACTCGGTTTTGGAGCACTCAAAGCGGGAAAATATATGGTTGGACACCGATGACCGCTCGTGATTGGCGACCATCTGTCCACCAATCACGCGCTAGTATTTAAAAATCAATGCTGTGTTGCTATTTATAAGAAAATATTACTAATTTGTAAATAAATAATGAACTAAATAATAAGAATCACGACATTCGGCCGTCCGACATCGTGCAACCTCCTGGTGCATGAAGGTTCCTCAAGCAGTCATTAATTTTTAGAATTGTATATACCTATATAAGACTATATATATTAAACTCTATTATTAATTATTAAAATCTTAAAATTTAACTAGGCTATACTTCAAAATAATTCATGACTAATATAATGTATACTTACTCGTAGTAATTAAGTATACATATCATGTTATTTTAACGGAGCGATAATTAAACAGAAAAATCATCAGACACTCAGAAACCTTAATTTAACAACGCTTACAATCAATATAAAATAAATAGGTACGTGAATGAAATTAATAAAACTTAAACAAGTCTTTACAATACTAATCTATTTTTTTTTCTCGTGTTGATTAAATAAAAATAAAAAAAACTTAAACTCTTGTAATGAATAACGGGTTCACGACATTCTGTCAATTGTTTAACAAACACATCTGTTATAATAATACTCACAATTATTCTCTAAATTTAACGAAGTTAATTCTGTTTTTCGTTTCTGCAGCACAGACAATGGGACCTCATAATCACTATCATCACTACTTGAACAAGACAGAGCATCTGGTTTGTTATTTGCTTTGAGCATTGGAGACTTTATATTTATCCAAGGTCTTATTCTGTCCGCTGCAAAAACGGTTTCGAAAACTCGTTTATTTTTAGTAAATCCTGGTACATTCGTTATTTTATATCTATCATTACCCATAGCTTTAACAATTTTGTAGGGTCCGATGAACTTGGACAAAAGTTTCTTACTGTGGCCATCGTTATGAAAGTTTGTTCTAGTAATTTTAACTAATTCTCCTTCTTTGAAAACAGTAGCAGGTGATCTGTTGGCATCATGCTTGCGTTTTTCTTTTTCCTGACTTTTATTTATCGCAGCTGATACTTCAGCCCTTACTTCCTGAAGAGTTACAGGAGGTATATTTGTATCAATATCTAGCATATTAGTTAAACTGTCACGCAATCTGACACCAAATAAAACTTCTGCTGCTGCCTTCTTCGTAGTAACATTAATAGTATTATTGATACCCCACTGGACGCTACCTAACCACGTATCCCAGTCACGTTCATCTTTACCTGAACCATGTTTGGTTAATGCATTCAAAATTGTTTGGTTAAATCTTTCGGCCTGTCCATTCGCTCTTGGGCATGCGACAGCGTTTAGTACATGTTTGATGCCATGTTGGTCACAAAAACTTTTAAAAGCTGCTGATGTAAAAGAAGTACCACGATCTGAAACTATGCGAGCTGGTAAACCAAAATCATGAAATATATTTTCAAGGACTTGCAGCGTGCTTTTGGTTTTTGTGTCCTTCACGGCTTTGGCAAAGACATATTTAGTAAATCCATCTACGATAGTTAGAATGGCATTACCCTTTTTGCTTTTCACAAATGGACCAAGATGGTCAATATGGACCGTATGGAAGGGTATGTTTACTTTCTCTATAGGGTACATAAATCCTGTTTTATTTTTTGCACAGTTATCTTTGCTATAAGCACACTCTATACACCTACCCAAGTATTTCTTAACAAAGCGACGCATCTTGGGAAACCAGAATTGACTTTGAAGTTTCTCAAGTGTTTTTGTTTCGCCAAGGTGACCTATGTCATCATGATTGGATTTGCATATCTGTAATCTTGCACTACGGGGAACTACAAGACACAATTTACCATCTACTTTCCGGTAAACTTTGTGATTTTTAATTGCATAGTGCAATTTTATGTCTTTAACTTCTTCGTCTGTATCGGGCCTAAGGATTTTAACAATGCGCGAGATGTCAGGGTCTGTCATTTGCATAGTCAAAAGCCAATTTTCCTTTTCAATATTATAAACAGTTATAGTAGAATCGTCTGTCTTATCAATACCTAAGTTAGTGTTTCGACTTAGAGCGTCTACGTGAGCCATGCGAGGGCCTGGTCGATATTCGATGTTAAACGTAAACTCACTTTTTTGTAGCCACCATCTGGCGATTCGCGGTATGAGGTCACGTTTTGTTAGAGTTGTTCTAATAGCATGACAATCAGTTATCACCTTAAATCTGATCCCTAAGAGATACACCCTAAATTTTTTTAGTGAGCACACTATAGCAAGCGTTTCTAGTTCATATGAGTGAAGATGCCGTTCTTCGGGTGTCGTTTGCCTGCTGAAGTAAGCAATAGGTTTTAGCACGCGAGGATTTTCCTGCCATTGCATTAATATCCCACCAACCCCAAGTGCACTGGCATCAGTGTGTAGTTCAGTTTCAAGACTAGGGTTGTAAAGAGCCAGTATTGGTCGGTCTATCAATTTATCTTTTAACGACTTGAACGCATGTGATTCTTGTTCTGTCCATTTAAAGGAAGAATCTTTTTTTAACAAGCAAGTGAGAGGCCTTGCTATTTCCCCAAACCCTTTGATAAATTTCCTAAAGTAACCGGCTAAGCCTAGAAACTGACGAACCTCGTGGACGTTTTTAGGAACAGGAAATTCCTTGACGGCTATTACCTTGCTTTCGTTAGGCCTAATTCCATTGACTGAAATTTCATAACCGAGGTAGTTTATAGAGCTATCAAAAAATCTACATTTCGAGAGCTTCAGTGTGAGATTTCTTTCTCGAAGTAATTTGAGAACAGCCTCTAACCTATCAAATCCTTGATTCAGATCTACCGATGGCACTAGAATGTCATCCAAATATGCCATCGCAGATTCAAAGCGCTTTGAGCCAATCATGTCATTGATTACTTTTTGAAACACCGCTGGGGCATTAGCAAGGCCAAATGGCATTCTCTTGAATTCGTAGTGGCCATCTGGTGTTACAAAAGCAGTAAGGTGCTGACTTTCTTTTGCCATCGGGATTTGATAATATCCGGACGCAAGATCTAAAGTGGTAAAAAATATATTACCACTAAGATTTGTTAGCTGATCATCAATAAGTGGGAGCGGAAAACATTTTTTTTTTTGTCTTATTATTAAGTGCTCGAAAATCAACGCAAAGTCGTTGTTCCCCAGTTTTCTTTCGAACCATGAGAATAGGGCTTGCATAGTTGGAACAGGATTCTTGAATAACGTCATTCTGTAACAATTCGTCAATTACTTCGCAAACTTGTCCCCTTTCAACATGGGATAACCGATATGGACGATATACCACTGGTTTGTCATCAAACAAATCTATTTTCATTTCTGTTCCACTTATACAACCTATTTCTCCCAAGTTCACTGCAAAGCAATCGCGATATGACTGCAGGAGCTGATAAAGTCTGTCAAATATCTCATCACTGATATCCTGCCCTACGATTATAACAGACCTTTTAAGTGGTTCTAGAGTAGAAATTTTATTGACATACCGTATCTTTTTTTCTACGAAAGGGGTTGCCCTAGCTATTAACGCATTTGATTGTAATTTTAGCGGCTCGACCATAAGATTAGTTACTACTACGTGACCCTTACCACTATTTATGCGATAAGCGCCCTGATGTAAGCGAAATTCTTTTCCCGGTTCACCGCACGTATAACCTTCAACATAGACATCGCCACTAAAATCCAAATCTGATGTGGACACGGCCACAAGTCCTACTTTTAAAACCTGATTAGCGCCCGATACTTTCAATTGCAAGCGGTCGTCAGGGTTGAAGCAGTTATACGGGTTTTTGTAGAAAAACAGCCTATTATGATCTTTGAGCACAGTGACGAACGGCAGCTCTGTTAAATCTTGTCCAATTAAAAGAGGAGTGTATAGGAATTCATCACTAACGACAAGTAATTCAATTTGTGCCTCAATGTCATCAATCTTCACATTGACCATTATCTTACAGATTGGAATAACTGTAGAGTTCCCAAACCCCTTAATTGCGGGAAGGTTAGAGAAACTTTTTTGAGAAACTAAACATTGAGAGTTAGACTCTCGTATAAGACTGCTGTCGCTTCCAAAATCGATATACGCGACAAAGTCTTGACCATCTATTTCCACTTTTTTGAAAAACTTGTTGGCATTATCGTGTGTAGATATAGCTAAAGTCTTACGTTCGTTCTTTGTATCTAGTCGTGAATTCAATAGAACAAGTTTACAAGTATCAGAGTCATGACCAACTCTTTGACATTTTTGGCACCTTAAAATTGGCTTGGGACACCTGCTAAACGAATGACCTTTAACGCGGCAGTTAAAACAAGTGACCAAACTATGGTCTTTGTTATTGGTCGAACTGGTACCAGGACTATTAGTTAAGCTGTCAAAACGTCTTTTATTATGGGGTAAACTCTCATTTGTGCGTTGAGAATTGAGAAAATTCAACAAATCTTCTGGTTCCTTACAGTTTAAGGCCTGTGCCCCACTCCTAATCGATTTATCAATCAATCCATGTACTATACAATCTACAGCATTTTTGCCTGTGATGTGGCATCTATTTACAAGGGTTAACTTATCATAAAAATAATCGCGCAGATTCTCATTGATGCGCGATTATTTTTGCGACCTAACATTTCTTAAAGAAGTCGACCATAATTTTGCTCGTCTGGAAAAGCTTTCTGTAGTTTTGATTGCCAGTCAGCCCAATTGAATACTACTGACGGCAGAGCCTCAAACCATTTTTTTGCAAGTCCAGTAAGTTTTTGCAGGGCAAAATGTATGGTCTGCTTTTCGTTCCATTCATAAATAATGGCACACTCGCTTACTTTTCTGATCCAGCTTTCTATACTTTGACCCTTACAAAAAAAAGTTATAAAATTAAGTACCTCAGCAGCAGTGAATACCGTGGACTCCTTTCGCGTCTTCCTCGCTGGGCTGCGTGACGGAGAGGGTGATTCTGCAGTATCCACTTCTTGTTCTTTTTCACCTTCTACGTCTTCTATAATCCATTCAGAACGCGCCGTATTTTTTTTACGGGCGCGCATCCGTTTACGCCTTGTAAAGACGCTTTTGGAGATCTTTGCTTCGTCCAAACTCATCACCTCAAAATAAAGAAATAAATATCGGATAAGCAATATAATATAACAATAACAAAATAACAAATGGTGTTCGTATTTTCTTCAGAATAAACTTAAGCTTCAAAAAAAAGTTCTCATATTCATGATTTACTATATGCAATGTGATTTCTCTAACTGTACTATATCAACATAAAGTCTGTCAATTGTAACAGTTGAGAACTATCGACATATGACTATTCACAACGGTACACTAGGACTGCTAAACACTTGGCGGCTCACCATGGCATACTTATACTAAGCCGGTTGCCGGCCGGTTAGCTTGCCGACATACTTAGCCGGCTGTATACACTGAGATCAATATGACATACTGAGCTGGTAGAACACACATGGTTCACTATGGCATACTTAGCCGGTAGAACGCACATGGTTCACTATGGCATACTTAGCCGGTAGAATGCACATGGTTCAGAACAGAAATTTAATAAAATAAAGATTTTCAAATTCAAATTAAATCATGCGTTATTATTCCTATCTATAATTTTAGGCGACATCAACCACCACTAGTTAACACAATCGGAGAGTAGCTCCGACCGAGAAAGATTGATGCTACCCACAAATTAGTCTTACCGAACAGTTTATAATTCCAACATGAAAGATAACTAAAATTTAATCATGCAAAGTTAAGCCAATCTACAATTTCAGGCGACATCAACCGTCACTAGTTAACACTATCGGAGATTAGCTCCGACCGAGTGTTCCCGAGAAAGATTGATGCTACCCGCAAATTGATCTTAAAAACCGCTATCAAGAAGTAGCCTTGATCGAACAATTTACAATTTCAATACTGCGGACCATGGAAATGATTTATTCAAACGTATTTGAACATCGATACTGCACACTCAAACTTTACTGCCACAATAGAATGATACAAAGTAGGTATTCAAGGTTCCAACCATTCTTAAAAATTGAAAATTGCTAGCACAACCAGATAGTCTCGGTGCAATCCCGACTGGTAAATGCGAACAAAGATTCGAATTAAATAAGATATTAGAGGAAACCTATAACCATACCGAGTATTAAAAAAAAATGCTCACACGCTCGGATAGTCTCGGGACAGTTCCGACCGATGCACGCTAGCAATTTTTCTAGTGCAGTAAAGTTCAATTCGAAAATAATTTATCAGTATCGAAAAACATCATTCTGTGGTTTCTTATAATAAAAAATTGCTACTTTTACGTACCTTGGGTTGTTGCCACTTCTGAAGTGAAGTAATACAGAGACTCAGTATTATATTTCTTTATTCTTGGTAGGTATCGACAAAGAGTACAACATGTAGACTTAAATAACAACCATTCGCAACGCTGGTTAGAGATCAACTCCCTGCTTCTTCAAAGCTCCTTCGCACCACAACTCGGTTTTGGAGCACTCAAAGCGGGAAAATATATGGTTGGACACCGATGACCGCTCGTGATTGGCGACCATCTGTCCACCAATCACGCGCTAGTATTTAAAAATCAATGCTGTGTTGCTATTTATAAGAAAATATTACTTATTTGTAAATAAATAATGAACTAAATAATAAGAATCACGACACTAGGATCAAGCATCTTGAATCAGAACTCTTTCAAACCAAAAATGCTCTAAGCAAACTTAAAAATCGTTTCTGCTGAACAAGAAGACATCAGATCTGAAATTTCGGATAAAGATACGAAGATCAAGCATCTTGAATCAGAACTCTTTCAAACCAAAAATGCTCTAAGCAAACTTAAAAATCGCGGTGGAGAAGATCACTCGATATTTGAATGTTGAAGTACCGGAGTATAAGAACGGGGACTTCGCGGCTTTAGACAAGACGTTATGCGCATGCTTGGAGGTCACTGTCTCTGATAATGTTATAAAAACTTGCCGTTCGGTCGCTAAGATGAACTCTGACTCAAATAGACCAAGGAATATTCTGTATTCATACGCTGCGATGAGAGAGACATGTATGTCTTTCTCATCGCAGCGTCTTCGTGATTTACTTCTGTCTGCGGTCACTCGTTTCAACAAGTCCAACCGGAATGACATGCTTGGCACCAATCACATTGATATAACAGGCACTGCTTCAAGAATATACTTGTCAGAGCATTTATCTCTAGAAGCTAAGAATTAAATAGCTTAGCAAGAAAGTTTAGCAAAGATAAAAATTATAAGTTCGTTTTGGTAAAATTTTTATCCGACAGAACGAAAAAAAAAATCTTCAGAAAAGATCGCGCTGAATCTTGCTCTAAAAAAACTAAAGGAGAGGTCCTTTTAACTATCCTCAAGAAATATTAGGTAACCGTCAGGCATCATGGGACAGCAATATGGAGGATGTCTGGGTTAGTTTTATACCGGAAATTCATGATTCACCGCGCCTTAATATATATGTCTGTTATTTACCACCTGACTTGAATAGCGTAATAACATAGACGAGTTATACGCTCATTGCCAAAAACATATACCTTGAGCAATATTGCTTCAGCATCTGATTTATCTAGTGAACCACTATCATATAGTAAAAAACTTCAGTTACTTATAGAATTAATGGGTATCTGTAACTTAAAACAATATAGGAAAGTGCTATAATAAATATATTATATTTACTGAAGAGTCTTTACAAAAAGATGTAAAATCATTTTGGAGGTTTGTCAATAACAGAAAAGGTTAAATATCTATTCCACAAACAACGTCTTTCGGAAATGAATCTTCATCTAACGGACAATCAGTTAGTGAACTCTTTTCGCGTTATTTTGACTCTGTTTTTATTTCAAGCATATTTATAAAAGCGGTGATAAATCCCACTGTGAAAATTATCGACCTATTAGTATATTATCTTGTTTTGCTAAATTATTTGAGTCCTTAGTGTATACCCATCTTTACTGTCACATCAAGCCAATTCTTTCTTAACATGGTTTTGTTAACAACAGGTCAACGGTAATCAACCTTTTGGAGTACAAGCATTACCTTTTTCAAGCTTTTGCCGTTGGTGGTCAAGTCGATTCTATCTACACCGATTTTTCCAAGGCCTTTGAGAAAGTTAACCATCGACTACTCTGTCGTAAGCTCTTGTCATATGGTGTCCATGACATCTGTACCGCTGGATATGTTCGTACCTTGACAATATAAGTCAAGTGGTGGCATTAAAAGGTTTTGTTTTGTCTCCGGTGGTGGTTTCCTTTGAAGTCCCACAAGGATCCCATCTAGGTCATATTCTTTTTATTATTTTTATTAACGACTTGATTCAAAGTTTATCTTGCAACTGTCTTTTGTATGCTGACGATTTAAAAATGTATAGTGTAATTTCTAATGAGACCGATTGCATAACCTTACAAACAGACTTGAATACTGTGTCTGAATGGTGTAAAATAAATCGTATGTCTTTAAACATTGATAAGTGTTTCATAATATCATTTACTAACAAACGGCATAAAATCTTAAATACCTACATAAATGGGCACGTGCTAAATCGGTTTCACATTGCTAAATACTTATAGGTATATTGTTTGACAACAAACTTGTATTTAGGGCTCACTGTCAACACATTACATCTAAGGCTAATCAACTCCTTGGCTTTGTTTTTAGATCTACAAAAGGATTTAAAAACCCTCGTAGTCTTTTGTACCTTTTTGATGCCTTAGTAAGATGCGTTCTGGAATATGGTAGTCCAATATGGTCCCCAAACTACAAAGTACATATTAGTGGCATTGAAAGAGTTCCAAGAAAATGCCTTAAACTATTAAATTATCGTCATCAGCCAGATCGTTCTAGCCTAAGTTTTATAGATAGGTTAATTAAATTTAACGTTCAATCGTTGGAGACTCGTCGTATCTATTTTGATTAAGATTATCTGTACAAAATAATACAAACTATAATTGACTCGCCTAATCAATTGTCCCAAATTTCTTTCAATATTAAATTTAGTGCTCGTAGACCTAACCAAACCAATATCTTTACCCTACTCGTTTATAGAAACAATATTTCTTTTTATAATCCTTTAACAAGAATGTGTTAAAGGATTATAGTGAGTGAATGAGGGATTTGTCAAAAAAACTTCCATAATTAATGGGAATAAAATTATAAAAGTATATAGGATACGCATTTTAATTTTTTTACTTTTATTATTTACACATATTGACTATGTCGCCCACATACAGTGCAGACTTATGATATTAAATAACTAAACCTATCGTATCATATTTTTATGAAGTAGAGGGATAAAACTTATAGTCAACGAAGACGCCTTTCTACAGAGCTTGTCTATTTTATGCACACTTGTTCAATTTAATGCCTACCCAAAATGTTTCGAGTTAAGGATTGTTATGCTTACCAATATGTATATCCTACTATTAGTAATGTGAATCATCTTTGCCAATAAATAATTCTGATTCTGATTCTGTGTCGACAGTATAATGAGTTGTCAAAGGATAATTTGGAGCTGGATATTTTTAACTCTAAATTAAATCCTTTCTTTTTATCGGGGTATTAGTTGCTCATACACAGTAGCGCCTTGAGCCCAAAGGCCTATTGAACAGGTAGGTAGTATTATAATTTGTTTTTTGTAATATCTTTTTTGTGTTAAGTACCGTTGTAGGTACTTTGCTACGTATACTTTGTTTTTCTTGACTTTTTTTTTAATTTTCCTATTTATTGTTTTACTGTGCGCACATAGGTTATGTTCCTAACCGGATTAAAGCGGACTAGTTCTATACAACATGCTTATATATATTGTCAAAATCGCCGATTGTGCAGTGCGGTGATACGGTAGTGTAGTATGCCGTAATGTGAACATGGACTTCTCTGATTCGGAAGATGAAGTGACGGAAGTTGCGGCTATTGTCTTTATTATTCGACCGCTCCGTATACTCCAGTCATCCCGTGAACACGGCTGTTGCAAGACAGTAAAAACTTCGGGAAGATAATAAAAGAGGTAAACGCGATAATGACCTGTTAAAATTATAATTACAGTATCTTTTTTAAGAATTGTGTATCAAATAAATTTAGCATCTTTCTAATTTATTTTAAATAAATAAAAATATACAACCTACATCAAAACAATATCGCGAAAACAATATCCATAGGTATAATAAATTATAAGTATTTTAACATAAGGCGGTGTCCACGCGAGCGAAGCGACACGCGCGCGCAGATTTATCAGCGTATGTAATTAAAAGGCGGCGCATTAGCGTATGAATGCGGCGGGTGCGTGCCGTAGCAACGCAGCTGTCGCGGTACTAATGCGGATACAACATGTCTTGATACTTGCATATCTACAGTATCCACTATGACCGCAGAAAAGAGGGAAAGAGATTTAAATTTTTCGGAGCGCGTGTCCGGAATACATCCAGAAAGGTACCGAAGATCAATATCGACTATAGAGCACAGAAATGTATAGGGCGATGCTTATTGTTTTGTGTTGAACTCATTGGCGCAGTGGGCATATTCTAGTGTTTGCATATTCTGCATATATTTGTTTCGAGTCTGGCTGTTCTGGTGCCACGGTACTCATGTTCCTGATACCCACGACACAGGGAATCCTATAGTGTGGTCAGGTCTCTGTTGAGTGTTTATTTATGAATAATCCAAATGCCATCTGAAAATAGTTATCCTAACCTGTTATATCGACTGATGGGGAAGCTTGGTGTTCTATCACAGCTAAGGCTTGGATTCGTTAAGGTTCTGCAATGAATGTGCGTAGATTATAATTTAAAGATTATCGCAAAAAAGATCCTAATACCTATTTTTATCAAAACATTTTTTTTAATACCCCTTCTGAACCGGAGGTCGTGGGTTCGAACCCGGTCGTCTACCAATGGATTTTTCCTCTCGTAAAATTTATGTGCGCTTTAACACGTGCTCAAAACGGTGAAGGAAAACATCGTGAGGAAACCGGCATGCCCTAGAACCAAAAATTCAAAGGCATGTGTCATCGGTGTTCTAATAAGCGGCGATAGGCTTGCAACCTGTCACGTGGAATGCTAACTTGCAAAAAGCATGTACGAACCAAATGTAATATTTGGACGTGCCTCTGACTACCCCCTACTTGGTATCCTCAAAGATCTACTCTCTGAGTATGTATCTGAGGATGTCCACCATAGGGAAGACAGTCATGAGCGTATTTGTTTGTATTAAAAAATGATTTGTTTGAAAATATAAAGGTAATAAAACGCTTTTTACTAAGATGTATCAAAACCGTTCGCCCTCGAATAAAATCGCGTGACGTATCGTGATTGTCTAAACGCCGACAGATGTGTGCCGGAATGTAATTGTGTGGCCGTAACTTTACAGTAGGTACATTTTATATCACTCGTGCACCCCAATCCATTCACCTCGTCAGATGTTCAATGGGGTCGGAAGTAGTTTTTGCAGAAAGTTTACTTTTTTTTAATTTGATTTACGCGTAACGGTAGCTTCGATTATGCTACGCTGGTTTAGCAACGTATGTCAATAGAATATATGGAAGAAATTTTGTATTTTTTAATTGTTTTGGTATTTTAACTTGTGCTTATCATCCTCTATGTAATTTATGGTCCATAAAAATGATTGGAAAATAATATATGTTATGGATGGGATAAAACTGTTCATTTAATAACACAATTATATAAACAAATAATTAAGTTAATTGTAAAAAAAAACAGAAAAGAGCATTGTCCAGAAATACAAAATAGAAGGCATGTACCATCATGTTTTTGTTTTGTACTTTTGTTCCAAATACAATAAAACCTCGAAAAAAAACTAGACAAACCTAAGATAGGTTTAAAGATACCACTAACTATTGTACCTACTTAATTTGTTAAATAAATAAAAAAATAAATCGGTGTTCCAATAAGCGGCGATGGGCTTCCGACCCGCCGTGGAATGTTAACTACTTTCAAAACGCCGGCATGTACCAAATGTAATGTTTGGACGTGCCTCAGACTACCCCCTACTTGGCATCCTCGAAAAAACTACGCACTGATTATGTATCTGAGGATATCCAACAAGGGAAATACAGTTGAGAGAGTATAAGTTGGTTTTGTTTGCTTAATATTGAACAGACAGTATTACCTTTACCTTTTTAGAGTTACAGACACAAACAAAATTTCAGCTCTAGAATTGTACATACATGAAACAGATAATATTTACCTTTTTGCCTTTGTAATGAGTTGAAGTTTACTTGGAAAGCCAAATAACCTATGAACATTTGAAAATATATTTTTCACTTCTCATGCTCTAAAATTATGACATTTTAGCTAAGCGTAGGTGGTGTGTAATTTAAATATTTTTTCGAAGAATTTAAAGAATTTATTTTTATTTTTGAAAATGAAACTGATAGTGTCCTATGACTCTGTTGTACTAGCGTTTCTTGGCGATTGTTGGTTATATTATGCAACAGTACGTTTGTTAACAAGAATACATTAAAAAGTAAATGGTATTGCCGCGAAATCTCTAGAATGTTTACTTTATAAGTACATTTATTTTCTCTAAATCGAAGTGAAAAGTAGAGTGTTTAACTCGGGTCTAAACTAGCAACTGCACGTGTGAAGTCTAGATTATCATCATTTTTTAATTATGCTCAGTAGCTGTCATTCAAATGTTCATGTTTCTAACTTCAATGAACAAATAGTTGCATACAAAGTTCACCACCTATTTCTCTCCCTTAAAGTGGAAATTTTCATAAATCTTTTCTTAGCACATATTTCTTTATAAAATAAACCCATGTTTGGAAGATAATAAAATTCACAAAACATGTTAAAATTTTTTAGTGTAAATTATCTTAAACTTGATAGTTTCAAAAGTTATGAAGCCCACTATGAATAACACTACACGTGTTTAGTAAAATACAGATAACATTTCTGTTAGGGAAATGCTTGCGGTGGCCCAGCTGCGTGGCTAATTACGATAATAGACTCATTCCCATTGCTTCCTGTTAATATAGCACTCCTCATGCCACGTTTTACAAATATGCAACATAATCAAAGTACACTGACATGTAGAGAGAATATCAATATATATATACATATATATATATTTATAAGTAGGTATATTATGTATTTAGGTATAATAGTATGTTATAATTCGTTATATTATCAGAATTTATCTGTCGGTGAAAACATACCCACCTTTATTTTTCACCTGTCCTTAACTTCAAAGGTTTGCTGGAAGAAAACTCTTGTTAGGGTTACGCTCGCCTTTGTACATGTCCTATATGTAAGTTTTTTTGTCTGTATTTTCTGTGTGTACAATAAAGAATAAAGAATAGTTTATACCGCTGTTTTTAGAAACTTTAATGTTAGAGAATATGTTCATTTCTTTGCATACAGTAAAAATATACTTAAAAAGGAGTTTGTCAAAGTTCCAACTAAAAAAACTCAATAAACTAGACTCAAGAGTCTTCGAAGTTGACAGGTAGATTCCGTAAATCGAAACAAGCATTATAGTTTTTCAGCATTTTATGAAATGTACAGGATTGGAGAACTTTATTTAACGAAACTTGATTCGCAAAATTTCTAGTGTAGCTATTCCGATTCCAGCTACGGCACTGGTTCTTGGTTGAAAAAAATCTAAATCCTCTTTCGGCGACTCCTGGTAACGATCTCAAAATTTCGACCGTGCTCGTCTCCTTGCCGTTTCTAAATGGCTATCAGGACTTTAGTTGCAAGCACATATGGATCCTTAATAAATAAATAAATAACGCTGGACATTTTTCACACAGCATCATCTAGCCCCAAAGTAAGCAGAGCTTGTGTTATGAGAACTACATGACTGATATACTTTTTTTTTGTAAATATATACATATTATACATAGACAACACCCAGATCCCCAGACAAATATTTGCAGATGCAAACATTTGTCCCGCGGCGGGAATCGAACCCGCAAACTTCTGCGTCTCAGACGGGCCTTCGCCCACTGCGCCACAAATGTCCTTATCCGGAACATTCCGAGTTGCACACTACTCGTAAGTCTACGGTTGAGTGCGCAGTGCTGTAAAAAAAAGTTAAATAGCCGTGTTCTGTATCAATTCTAATAACCGTTTAAGGTAGTTCTTTGACAATAGCTACCAGGGTCTTTCCAACCCCTGTTTTGTAGGTGGTGTATAGAATGTTACCAATTACCTACCATGTCCCGAATCTCCAAGTGGGAAAGTTTGATTGGGCTACTTCTTGATTACAACTTTGCATGTACCTAATGTGCGATTTCCGGTTCCCCATATCGTCGTGCGAATGGCACTCCATTAAAGTGCGACACCCCACAAGAAACAGGTCAAGGCAACACCTGTTGCACCCTTCTTCAAGACAAGTTCAAGGAAATTAGGGGAGCAAAGGGTATCAAGTTGTACAGGTGAATTATGGTGTTTTAATGTGTTTGATGATTATTAAGATTGTAAAATAGGGTATGATGAATACACTTTAAACGGGAAGCACATTTCTAACATCAGCTAGATATGTTATATATAAAACCGTTGCGTGACTGACTGTCTTACTGACTGCTAAGGTATCGTTGGAAGTTTTTTATCTGACTGTACTTTTTATTGGTGTCCGAATCATCAGTGAAATAAATATTGAAATTTATTTCAAAATTCGGACACAGTGTCCGAATATTTTGTGTCCGAGTCGTCAGCAAGTCGCTACAACAATGAATGAATCTAAATCATATTGAGGTGTAGTATAGGTAGATATAAGTATACACATAAGCTAGCATATAAGCGACCGATCTATTGTTTAAGGAGAGAGTAATAAAAGGTCTTCCACCGAGTTAAGACGTTTCAAACATCCCTTCAATTACACCTCAATAGTCCATTTATATAAGAAACCTGTTTTTTTACGATTACTTTCTTAAGATGTGTAGGGGTGCACTAATAGGAATACCATAAATTCGTAGGTACAATATTATTTTAAATCTTCTTTATAATTTTATAGTCATGTGTGCTAATTATTTTCTTCTAAACTTCGCGCGTCAGCTCCGCTAAGGATTTTTATCATAAAAACTATAGGACACTCTTTCTTCTTGAGTCTTTGCAGATGCAGTGCAGACGAGCAAAAAACAAGCCAGCAAATTGAGCAGTTAAACTGAACCGGTCTGTATTGAAATTACCTAGTGCAAGTACATAATACTTGTACTACGAACAATAGTCGTCAAGTGAGCGTAGTGGCGAAAAGTATTATGTAGCCCGCATTTCACTCGGTCCACTGGCCACGCAGATATGGTGGCGAGTGGTAACAATACCTAGTGTGCTGTATGGCCGTTTTGCTATCAGAGAGGGTTGGGAAGGTACTCTACTTTGGATAAAATACCATGTTGTTTATATAAAAAATATTTTGTTCTGTGTTTATTTTGTAGCAGAAGGCGTTTTTTTTATTACTATATACAACAAAACATACTACATTATAAATAGTATTATTCATGATAATAATGATGAAAATTAGAGTGTGTAAGCTTCCATACTCACATTTTGTTTTAAGATAAAAAAGTGAAGTATTTGGCCAAACTATATAATTAATAGTTTATTTGGATGCTAGTTCTTGGTATACATTTTGTTAATACCAACAAGCTAGGTACTGTTTCTTAACAAATATCATTTTATCACACTAGCATAAAACAAGTTTTAAACTATAACTCCTTTATTGGGTCAATTACAGTCCTTTTAAATGTGAACATAACGCTAAAAAAGTAACAACATAAAAATCAATTAACAAATTATTAAATTAAAAGCAGAGTAGAGCATACATCACTACATAGCACGATATAAGGGTGAGCGTACACCTGCCCGTATCACGGTCGCGCAGCTGCTCGAGACCTTTCAACTGTCACCTTTGCGATTGTGCCAGCATTTGTCATGCACTAACCAGTTATGAGTACCTGAGGGTACTTGTGTATGAACTACTAGTTTTAAAATATTTAGAATTAATAATAACTATGTTAAAAACTTCTTGTCAAAAGTTCATTTTTAATTTGTTGATGACTGCTTTAAAAAATAAAAGTTAGGTTAAATTAAAATAAAAAAAAATGTCATAGACACCGCATCGTGCAAATTGCCAATATGAATATTTTCAGACGCCTCGCGTCTTGTTCACATTCTCTATGGAATGTTGAAAAGGCCCTTTCAAGTGCACTAAATTCTAATCACCAAACCTACCTTCCAAATTTCACTAGGGCTTATGGTATCTAGAGCTTGCAGTTTAGGCTGTGCGTTTAATGTTAGTCAACGAAGCAGTCATGGAACGATTATATTATGTTTATATACTTATTCCAATCAAATGCGACGGTGGTGCCGCGTCGCGGACATGTATCCTAGCCGTTAGTTCATAGCTTCATCAGCACCTCCCAGGTACAAACAACCAGGCTAGTCGCACCATGTAAGTAGTAGTGAACGAGATAACGAAGTTTGGGGAAATCAGGGTCACGGATGCACCCGTAGCACGAAGCCCGCGAACAACATCAGACGCGGATCACGGTTTTCTCCTACTAGGATTCACCGCATAAAATCTATGTACCTAGTTTGACGTCTTTCATATGAAAACAAAAAAAACAGACACGGTCGCTTTTGTAAGTATATCTTTGCTCCTCTCCAGGTGAGTCGCGAAAACACCAAGCATGCAGGTTCTCCTTTCCATTTGGTTTTCTTTAGTGCCACCAGTTTCGATGCCTGCTGTCCGGTTTAGGTCAGACAGGACTTCAAATTAAATTCAGGTACTAAATATTTATTTATGATTTTGTCCGTAGATACTATCTCGAGCTTACAGACTGATCGACTATAATATTAGCAAATGATGAAGTTCCGCAACGTTTAATAATAAAAACTCATTCACCATCACATTACTTACGTCGGATTTACCGAAGAGAATATGAACACATAGGTGTGCTTGCACCCTCTTTGAAACCGTCCACCGAAAAACACAATAAAATAATCCGGTTCTTTGTAAAAAATTAAGAGTACAGACAGCAATCACATTCAACACAAAACCAGTTTATTTATGTTAATTTCGTTAAAAAAATTGCGAATAAAAGAAGTTACAACTCTTAAATTTGATAGGGTAGAATCGCGAATCTGATGTACTTGAAAAACGATGTTATTTTTTTTTATTAAAAACACCAATGAGCCTCCTTCGAGCCACATAATAGATTTTGCTCAATACCTCCTCAGCAGACTTGTAATTTTGATCATCATTTATAATTTAAGTACTTCTCTTGTTTTTCTTCTCAGAACACTTTCAAGGTAACAAAATGGCTTCGAGAAAATACAAAATTATCCTGAAAATTAATTATACTTTTTATGCTAACGCTAGCAAGGTGCATTGCTTGGCGCGTGCCAGCCACGTGCGCGTACGCAGCATGCACTGTCATGGCGCACGACTCGCGATGCACGCTTTTTATTATTTCTCGCCAGGCCTACATCACTTCGATTCGGTTTTCAGATGTTAGCTTTATAACGCCACTGCTTATGTGTGATAGTTACCTTAAGGGGTTACCATACAATTGATGGCAGATATCATTGAATAATCTATACATATCATACTTACTGCCTCAAAGGTGTCTGCTTGGTATTCTTAATAAAGATGTTTTCTTAGCTTTCGCACTATTACTTCGTTTCAATATCACTCGTATATGTATCAATAGTGTATACAGTTGGCCATAATAGGAATGTTAATGTTACAGTGCTGAAGAGCGGTAAACTCTGGTTCTAACTAGTAAATTAACGTTTACCCATATAATAATAATAATAATGTTTAATCTAGATGTCCCATCAACTATTACAGCATACACTCCTACAATAGTCTAATTTTTACCCATTATTTTCAATAGTATTCATCTGTCACCATCCTCACTCCTATATTATAATATGCTCAGGTCCCGCAGATGCCTCTCAAAGGTATCTTGAGACCTGATACCTGAAAGGTATATTGATATAAAGAAGCGGCAGACTTTTACCATTGAGTACATGCTAGGAATTATACAAGTCTTAATCTGCTCTGGGTAATAGAACAAGGAAGAATCCGTATTGTTTGCCCCATTGGCACCTGAGTCAGTTCTAACACATTACGTCAGCGTTTGGATTACCTACTTGGTAAATTGAGCATTTCCAGTAACAATCTAGTTTATAGTAGGTATGTAGGTATAATGCTCTGTATAGTAATTATGTAGGTATATTGCGTATAATATAATATGTGGAACACTATTTAAACCCCTTGTAATCTTTTGTGGAGTCCGTGCCATCCAAAGGTTCCGTGGTGGGCATTTATAATAAGCGAAAAGACCTATTGCACATCATTGTCAATTTTTGTAGTAATTAATATTCTAAGCTGAAATATTATTTGGTGTGGACTAAGGTATTTTTTATCTATCTTTCTAATATCTGGCTCGTTTTAAGTATCGTCAGAGAGAAACTTCGGCATTACTACTATTATTTTTTGCACCCAGTCGGCTTTGCTCCGTAAATTGCTTAACTATTATGAAGGATTAATGCCGAGGGGATGGCATAAAGACTCCATTCATGTTTACATGAAATATTTTTATGCGCCTCTAGGGCGATTTGGCACAGCTAATGGCATTTA
Source organism: Perizoma affinitatum (assembly GCA_961405105.1). Taxonomy (NCBI): domain Eukaryota; kingdom Metazoa; phylum Arthropoda; class Insecta; order Lepidoptera; family Geometridae; genus Perizoma; species Perizoma affinitatum. The sequence continues at coordinate 6,914,752 of OY560205.1, read as the reverse complement.
TTTTGGTCAAAAAAACAATATCTATTTTCATAAAAATGTTATTTATAAGCCAGCGTTTTCTATGTATCGTAACGATGAGAAAACTCTCGACTACTCACGTGTCCGACTAGCGGTACATTTTAATCTGTAAGTATATTTAAATGCCATATTGGGCAAACTGTTAGTTGGTAAGTTTGCAATAATTAGAATATACACAGAAATAGTACTTATTTACACAAATCTTTACATCTATATTTTTTATAAAAATGTTATTTACCAAATTATATAGACAATGCTTAACTAAAATATATTGGCTAAATAACCAAGTTTTTAAAAAATAAAAAGCTTTTAAAAAGTCCATTATCGATACAGATGATGTAAGTAGATTCACCTACCCTATTTGTTTAGGGTAAATGTGTGCGTGTCTGTCACTCCCAATCAGTTGATTAAAATCCTTGGCACACCTGCACGGTACGGGAGTACGGGGCAATGGGCGCGTTGCCTAGCAACGTCTGATAAACAAGTTTGAATTTAACGAACGAGATGAGTCAATTCTCACAAGAGAGATAACCAGGCTTGGTCGCTTTCATCTTAAATCTGCCTCTTTCTCTTCAACTTTCAACAATAAATGTATCTTAGGATACGACACGTGTAGGTCATGAATATCTCCCATTCGCTGCGGCAGATGCCGATTTTAATGTTTTATTTAATCTTCTACGTGATTTACTTATATAGAATATAAACAGTGATTTAGCCAAATAGTGTTGGTTTTCTGCTGTTACCTAAAGGAAAAATATATTAATGTATTTGCAGCGATAGTTCTCTATTCTGACAATTCAGTAAAATAGTTTAAGCAGGCCGAGATTATTATAAGGGAAAGTAATTTTGTATTAACTTTGTCCCAGAACATACACACCTGAAAGGGTAATCTAAAAATATAGTTTTTTTTTGGAAAATAATTTGAAGAAACCGACATGCTCTAGAACTAATTCTCCGAAGGCACGTGACGTCGGTTGCTGTTCCAATAAGCGGCGATGGGTAACCGCCACGTGGTACACTATTTGCAAAAACCTACTACCCTCTTAGTGTCCTCAAGATGGGGATCCTCCTGAGGATCCCCATCAGGAGGAACGCAGTCGTGAGCATATTTGTTTAGTTTTATAATCACAACCATTTATTCATACAAGTGTGTACAAGTAGGTATATACAAAAAATACAGATGAAACAGCTAGCTATCTAAAGACCGTTGCAAACGATCTATAGATAGCTCAACTGATCCAGATCACTACCAGGCGGAAGCGTTCCCAAAAATTAGTTTAGTTTTATTAATTTGAAATAGTAGATTTTTTTGCTTCTCCAAGTGTGATGATACTTTAAATGTTTGGCATATTTTGACCCAAACTTACTTTTTAGCCGAATTTCGAATAGTCTTTGATCGATCAGATTTGTTATCAATTTTGTAAGCACCCTGTATTATGTACAGAGTTTAACAAACATCGTAATGTGCCTTATCAGATTCACAAGCCGTTCCAAAGCATCATAATTTACCGTTTTTTTCAACGACACCAAAGTAATGTTTAGCTCACATGTTTGATCTCACACGCATGCCACCCTAACTTTCATCCCGGCAAACAATAGTAGACATAGAATAAATGATAGTTTGGACTACAATAGCGGTGCGTGCGCATCTGTCGTTTCGAGGGTTCTGATTGGACGCTTCAAGGCGCGTGCGCTCCCCACACAGATTTTCACGGTATTGTCCGAATCGATACCGAAATTCGATAGTAACGGTAAAATGCAGATAATGGAAACTGCTTAGGGGTAGTATTTTGTCAGCAAAATTCAAACAACTATGTCATATAATGAGTAGGTTTACCTAGGTGTATAAATTTCAGCGTAACCATAAAATCTGTTTTGAAACAAAATAAAGTCTTGAACTAGTACAGAACTAATGCATTCGTCCTATTAGACAGGGACTTCGCATGCGTCATCCCTATCCCTCATCCATCTAGATCCTGTTCACCAACCATCCAAACTCGTAATTAATAATTATTATTAATTAATTATTAGTTAAAATATTATAAATTTGTTTGGTTGTTTCTTGGAGGAGGGCGCTAATATTCGCGACACAGGTTTTTTTTAACTTCTGCGAATATTACCGTTCCTTAAAAGTTTTTGTGTTTAGTTTTAGACCCAAATAAATATATTTTGATATTTAATTTTGAACCATTTTCAGGTACTTTTTTAATGCTTCTAGAGCACGTATATAACTGTCATAATATTTGTAACTATGTCAACATTTTGATGTGAATTGTATTCCCATCTACCAACCCTCATAGGTGAGACTCATTACATCCCCATAGGAAACAATTACGAAAGGTGTACTCGAACCTGTTGACAGACATCCTTCCGGTCGCCGTTCCCACGGAATCTGACCACTTGCCTATTGTTTTATTACCTGAATAGAACTATAAAAAAATGCTCTTAATACAAAAGCTGATATGAGCTCATTGTACTTGAAGCTCAGAAAAAAAACAAGTAGCATATTATGACAAAGCGTTGTGTTGATGGAGGAAAATGATTGTGTTTTTGCATAAATTGTTTATGAAATTTTGTTTATTTAAAATAATACTTCCTAACCAACAATGTATTGCTAGTAGGACTTAATACTAAAGCATCCTCTATCTGAAAATCAGCGCTGCTTCGCCTTAGATAGGACATTTTCAACTCATAGTACTGGTTAGCACCCACGTATTGTATTCTACTGTTTTTTTTTAATTGTATGTCCTTCTTGTCATTTGTACTTATCTGTGCTGTATTTGTATGTGTTGAATAAAAAACTATCTATCTATCTACCAGACACCCTGGGCGTGCAAAATGATGTTGTGGCGTGTCAAGTGAAAACGATTAAAAATACATAACAATACATAAGGCATTTTGTAGTGTACATAAGGTATACTGCTAAAATAGATATGAATCACATGAATGAATACCATAGTAATAATAAATAATAACTCATATGCTCTTCCTATCTTTAGGCATCAATTCACATTAATATCAAAGCTTTCAGAATTCTAAATAAGTAACTACAACAATATCCTACGATGTGTGTGAGGACCAATAGCGGTAGGCACCTACTTACTTAATGTGCAAAATAATCACCTGATACCTAAGAGTACGCGAGTAAGTAGGTTAAAATTCATTAAGTTACATAGTAAACTTTTAATAAACAAATAGAATTGAATTGATGCCCAGAAGAATTAGTATTTAATGTTGAAGTAACCCATATTTGTCGTATAAGGTCGTAGAAGTTGATGATTTCCTCGTATATGTATGTATAATAATGTCTATATGTAAGATGACAGGAAAGAGACGGAGCCCCATGCGTTGGAGCGACCACCAGATTTACTCTACAACCGACGTCAGTGTGAGCGAAGCCATTCGATCTGCTGAGTGCAGATTTTGATAGAGAGAGTTCTCAGCAATGAGAATATCGACGCAAGAAGGAGGACTCGTATATAGGCTATTAAAAGTAGCTAGGATTTTTTTAAATTACACAAATAGAATCACATTTTCCCATAACACAAGCTCTGCTTAGTTTGGGGCTAGATGATGCTGTGTGAAAATGTGTAGCATTTTTTATTCAAACTACACACACATTAGAAATGTTATGAAGTTTCCCGACGTGCTATCAATCAGCAGGATGCAACGTCAGCGTGTGAATGTACAAGTGGCACATGCGATGGGAACACTCTTCCCGCGTTCCCGAATCCATAAATTGGCGTGACTGATTGGGAATAGGTGTTACCTAGGTGTGGGAAATACTGATCATCAGTAAATTCCCATGGATATATTTCAAGTGATTGTAAATACTCATCTTGATTAGTAATCAATATTACAATTAATACAGGTCAAAGGCATCAAACATACTTGCTAAATTTTATGTAACTTATTTTAAATTTCTCATTTAGTGAAATATATAATTTCATTTGAGAATAAATTCTTTGACCAGAAACAATGTAATACCTTTTTTATTATTTGGCCGACTTTTTACTGTGTTGCAGCAGACCTCATTGTTGATAGACCTCAGAAAGACTATTACGGAGCTATAGTCAAGAAATAAAGGCGTAAAAAACTCTTTATTAGAATAACTGTAATATTCAGGACGGACCGTTTCAGTCCAGAATTGAAGCGTAGAAAACCTGTTTTAATAACAAACTGCCCAAGACGTGAAAGTCCCGAAGTTGCCTCATATCTACAATAATGTTTGATGGAAATTCGTCATACTTTGGCAAATCCTAACGAATGCTACTTGATTGCTTGATACTTGATACTTGATGCGGGGGGCTTCAAACAAAAAAAAAACTATTTTGAGTTGTTGTTAGAACACTACGCCTCTCTGTACATCAAAAAGCTGGCAGATTTTATTTTTGGCATTCGATTTTGGAACCCTACACCGTACCTACCTATTCACAGTCTGTAGCTCAATTGAAAATTAAGACGAGGTCTCAAAAAAAAATTAGGTCAATTCTTTTCGCTTACTTTTCATGAATAGTTACTGAGTCATTATACCAGCTGACATTGGGGTCATTACACCTTTGGTTTAATTAAAGTACAAGTAATCGATACTAAGTACTGCATATACAGTCCAGCCGGCAGTAAGTGACACCGGAGGATGCGCGGGCGCAACTTCCGGCGCGTGCGTGAGTAGGGCTTCCAAGTTCCGGTGATGGTATATTCCAACTACTAGACAACCCGAACCCGTCCAGAGTAAAATCAACTGTAAACCTCAAGCCCGATGAATCATTTTTGTGATTTGTTTACGGTAGAAACACATGCAGTTGAAGAGAAACAGATTTGTGTAATATAGACTCTACTATAAAAGTTTACGGATCATTTTCAAAACTCGTACGTTTGGATACGCAGGCGGTCGAACCGGACGCTACAAGGGGATTTAAGGACTTTTTACCCTGACGGTATGTACTTAGTTGTGGTATTCAAGTTTTTTTGTCTTTTTAAGAACGTGGTTACAATCGGTTTGATTGATCGTGCGATTTGTAGACATTTCCTTCCATTTTTATATACGCATTTTCCATCACACTAAATTAAATGATTAACGTAGTACTGCAAACTCTGCACAGTCTGTGTACTTTTGTATTCTATTTTCAAAAGACAATTTTTTTTAATATTCATACTTTTTCCGAAACTTTGCCAAATAAAGTGCTTTTCAAATAATATTACTGTAAAATTACAATTTAAAGATAGTATGTTGATAACTGAAATTATTTATCAACGCTTTAAATAGTTTGACATGAGAACCAAGTCAACTCAGCAATTACAAAAAAATAATAACAGAGCGCTATATCTGTCTTATATGAATACCAAAGCTGCGAATATCACACCAGGAGGAACATAGGCCACTAATAAAATTACGCGCCAGCGACTGGCATCAAATTCATGCTAGCTACTGGCACTAGTCGCTTTCAACTCATACAATAGCACTGATTACAGCACTGGTTTGTCTTAATTCAATATTGTACTCAGGATTAAATTACTTTCAATTATTTTGTCTCGTTGGACGATGGTGGGCGGGGCGCCAGTGGATTGGGCGGCTTGCCTGGGCGGGCTGCGTGATGAACCGCCCAATCAACCATGCTTGTATCTCGTTTCGTTCGTTAAGTAAAAAACTCAGAATTTTTAAAATATACCTAAAACGTACCTATAAAATATAATGAGAAAACAACCATTTATACTCAAATAATACTCAACATATAGGCATAAATATTCAACAGATTTTCTGATGCTATTCACAAAACCTTTAGTTTCATCAAACAAGTAAGTTCGATGACTAAATTATTCAAAGCAAAAGAATGAGCACTGGAAACATTACGTAATTCACCTTGAAACTCCAAAAAATACAATTATTCTACACTATCAGTCTGCATCCAATCACTTGTTGAATACCGATGCAAAGCTCATGGTAAAGTTTGACAATACGGGTCTTATCTGCCATCAGAAATATTCACCTTCCCGTGGTACAAAAAAAACAAGACACCAATAGGCACTTGTGGTCTGTATTATGGGGGCCAGTCTGTGCTATTTCCGAGTCACTACATATTTTTGTACGTTAACCTGGCAGATTTTTCTCTAAACCCTTTTTCCATGAATGTAAATCTTCTTATTTGTGGCCATCTATGTATGTTAAATATCGGCGCTTAAGTAGTTAAGATGGTCTGTTGTTATTGTAGAAAATAAGAAAATCTAGAAACAATTTCAAGTCGAAGCATAAGAAAAACTTTTAGTACACTCACCATTGACATTTCAGCTTGTAATCATGAAGAGATAAACATTCTCCTTGAAAAATATCAACCAACCGACTAACAAACTGACTTTTCATAAATCATCCGCATTAATTAATTAGTAAGACGAGATAGTGTATTATTCTGTGGCCTAACACTATCGGAAACGGACACGCTTGGCTTAAGACGGAGGTAAACAGGGGTGTAGTAATAATGAGCTATTTAAAAGCATGCCCAGTACTTAGTTAGGCTTTATAAAACTTAATCTGTTTCCTCATAGAGTTTAATAAGTTTAAGATTCGTTTGTGAAAATTCAATCAAAATATTTGTAAAATGTTTATATTTAAACACAAGTTTTAATTGAAACATGTTATATATAAATAACACATAAGATCAATTTTTCAAAAGCTTTATTTAAATGCGTTTAAGAAGCGTGCATTTGACGAAATCAGAAAAACCACAGATCTCTTTTACATTTTATTAATTCTTTAAAGTTTGCATTTCAACGATTAAATAGGCTATTGAAAATTACAATGCACCTAATAAAGTTTACGGTTGAAACACCCCACACGGGGGCTGAGCTCGTGCCACTGCACGCGCCAGGTTCTATCAGTCAGTCCTATCCCGACCGCCTCGCCGAGCGGACCGCGCACCCCTAATAGCCAACCAACCTTCACGACCGAACTTCGAAACTTTCCTATAAAATATATTTCCATTTTCAAAACTTTTTATTATCTTTCAAACAGTATTAGATATTTTTTTTTCAAAATTAGAATCATTATTTTTTTAATATCGCGTGTGCTAGGGGTGTCGCCGGCTGAGTCAGCAGAGGAACAACCAAAGGTGAGTCACATTAAGTTCTCTCTCCATAGTAACACCCCACGCATTGCGTTATCTGAGCTTCGGTGAAAATCTGCAGTAATTAGTCGTGTTTTAAATTTTTCAGCTGCTATAGTTTTTGGGTTAAATATATTACCTACTCCTCGTTTAAATGTAACTTTACTGGGCTCATTTTGATCAGCTTGTGGTTCGAATTCAATGTTATCTTCATAGGAAAAATATTAAATGATAAATCTTAAAAATAAAGAAGCCGGTATCGATGGTACCAATAACGTGTATTTTGTTGTATTTATTTTGTTTGGTAAGGTTAGGTGTTTAGTGAATATGTGTCATGTCATTCAGTAATTTTAGGTCAAGCAACTAAACTTTGTATGGTTTTCGTAAAATTATGGATTTTATAGTATTTACAAAGAAAAATCTTATTTTCCTTTTTTAACTTTTTCGTTGTTAATAAAAAGGGTAATGGTATTTTAATAATTGATGGCTATCATATTTACTTATCGCAAACTAGCTTTTGACCAAGGCTTCACCCGGATAAAAACTGAGTGTGTAAAAAGTAACAAACTGTACTTATTCCAAATTTCAACAAATCGGCACAGCTGTTACGATGATTATTCATTAGCAATAAGCAATCTATTCATATTTCTTTCATAATTTTAATAATTATAGTATTTGGATAGTTGGAGGACATTGTTTTGCAGAACTTTTGCTCTTGCTTAATGAAAAATTATTGCAGAGGCCGCGAAATAGGCAATTTCCATTTCCACTGAGGCAATAAAATAAATAAGGTTTCTTATGTGAGATTCTTTGACGTATTTTTCTTTTGACTTCGCTAGAAGCAGTTTTTCCGTCGCTTCAGAACTTAGATCTGGTGAAGTACTGTCAATATTCATTTCACTTTTAGAACGTTCGGAACTTTATGTAACTTATTCACAAAATAACAGAATCACGACGGCCTTTTTTGTATGTCGCCATTTTTTTATTAATTTTACTGCGTGTGCGCACAGGTAAAGGTATGCATTTCGTACCAAGCTCGATGAAAGAGATCCAAATTCAAATGAGGCAAACAAAGAAAAAGTTTTGTCGTAGTCATGATTTATATAAAACATTTCCGGCGCATTTTTTGTTCCAAATTCAAAACTGATGTTGTGTACGTAAATACGATACTTCGCGTATTCGCGTATGAATGCGTATGTAAACACGCATTCATTTTACTAGAATTAATAAGTTATTCCTTATTCCTAAATTAGGAATAACTTATTTAGGAATTAGGAATAACTTAATTAATAAGTTATTCCTAATTCCTAAATAAGGAATAACTTATTAATTCTAGTAAAATGAATAAGTTAATCTGAAACAGATTTATTTAACTATTGAGTTAAATATTATTATTAACAATATTACTATTGTTCAGGCATTGGCCTGACTACATATTTTGTTGTGCAATAAAAACAAAAAATATTTAGAATACAGTAAGATATTTTAATCTTGTTTAATAATTGTTTTAATAACAGAACATATTTGATATTAATTTTTATAGTTTTATCAATATTAGCCTATCGATAAAACTAACTATAACTAGTTAGTTTTATCAATAGGCTAATATAAAATTCAATTACTCCTCTTTTTTTGTGTTTACTTGACTAATGGCTAGATTTAAGACTATATTTGCATGCTAGAAAGTTGTCTATGGTGATACTTTACTTTAAATTTAACATCTATATACTACATACCCATATTTGCAATAAAATATTTGATTTGATTTGCTTAGTAACATTTCAAGAGCTTAGTGTCTAGACAAACCTGACATAGGTTTTAAGATACTTGTACAAACTACTGTACCTACTCAGTTTGTTAAATACATACAAATCTTAATTCTAAATCTTAATGGCTCAAATGATTAATCTGAGTATTTTGTATATTTTCCTTAGCAGTAGTATTATTATTTCTGTATATAAAGTATTTATTGCAAACTCGAAAACATACCAGCGATTGTAATATTCTTGAAAAATTAACCAGTTCAATTTCCTTACAGCTTGGTAGAGTGTTAGATATCATGTGTAAAACTAATGAAGTTAGTCTGGGAAGTGGTTGCGCTTTATAAGTGTTCTGAAGCCTGTTAAAAGCTAACTAGCTCCTAACCCTCGATTCTGCAGATTGATCGAGACACAATAGATTTTCTATTATATCTGAAATCCCAGCAGCCGTAAGCTTAAATGGACTGAATAATCTTGATGCGTACATAGCTCGATTAACTTATAACTTATACTTGGGAATAAAATAACTTGGAGCCTTGATATAATAATTAACACCTTTTGTCAACGACGGCGTGAATGCAGCCCCGCCTTGATCACTACTTGTGAAACCTATGAATATTGTATTGATAGGATACTATGTTATAATGATGAAGGTAATTTATAGGTGTGATAATTTGGTTATTTTGAACGATGTTATACATTTTCGAAGCCGATTCTAAAATTATATCTTATCATTTCAATAATAGTTAAATCTGAACAAAAATATGATCTATGAAAATTAACTTACCTAAAAAAAATATCAGTAGATGTCCTGAGCGAGATAAACCTACTATCTACTAGAGTTAAATTTATTGCATATTTACAGTCCAAATACCTTGATGAACCATTTTTTTTTTACCATAACTAGTCCTTATCCTAATTAAAATTCTTACTAGAATAAATCATGAACTGCGTGTTTTGCATAAATGCATTATAAAACTAAAAGAAAAACAAAACCTAAGTACCAACTTACTTAGTGCAGTAAAGACTAAATAAAATCAAACTAATTAAAATTACCAGCATTAAGCTGAAACTGCTTCGAAAAGTCGGTACGTACTAGCATGCATAGCACGTGCCTTTACGACATTCAAAACTCCTAATCAAGAATTCACAACGCCCAATTGCACAAAAACACCAAGCGTTAACCCGATCGTAACCAAAGTATATTTACGGTATTTACACAGCAAACAATGAATTGCATTAGGGGGTTGCATCGGGGGCGAGCGTGGGAGCGGTTCTTGACAGTAATTAGGTACGGGGGTTAAGTATACCCCCGCAATTTGGAATTGACAGTTTGAGCCTGTTTCTTAATACTGGCGATGTCAGAGCGACGGGAATTAGATTTGTTGTTACATCAGATTTATCGGCATTTCTATGATAATTTACCACACGTTATGCCCAGCCGATAACATCTTGCGGTGAGTGGTAATGAACTAGGCTTTAACACTGTCATACTCATAAAACACAAAAAAATGTATGTTTTTAGTAAAATCATATCTGATAAGATCCGTATAAAAGCCAAAGAGAACTAATATTGTTGTATAGGATCAAACATAACTAATATGATCGTCTTCGTATTTTAGATTCTGGCAAACTTTAGTTTGTCATTTCAAGAAACATTTTCTCCCCTTACAAAGAAAATGGTCGCAAAGATTTTACTAATCGGCAAAAGAGCAATTTTCCGTCGGTAATGTGAATTGGCCTCCGTCCCTCGCCTTGCTCGCCGCAATCAGAGAAATGGACCACTCATCCACTGAAAGCTCAATCGAAAGCTTGTTCACGCCCTGTTTTGTTGTTCACCGACATAACAATTTCATTTTATTATCAGACTCGATAAAACTTTTTGTATTGTTGCAGAAAAGTGAATCAACATCAATGAGGTCGGACAAAGCAATCTTTCAAAATGGGGAGAGCTGAAGATTACGATATTTTTTAAACATGGAGGCTTTGCCGCATTTCCATCGACTAGCCACCTCGCGTTTCTACCAGCAATATGCTATTCCTACATCTCGACTATCCAGCAACTATCCACATGACCTCGTTCCTCAGCAACACCCAACCCTTTTACAACAGTATTTGGCGTACTACAATGAACCACTAGTACCTCTCGACTTATCCCTAAAATCCACTACACCAATTACCCCTCCATGTACTCCCCCTCCTCTACCCTTACAAAAACGGAAAGCTGATGACGTTCAAGATAAATCACCGAAAATATTTCGACATTTCGAAGAAACTACAAATGAAACAGAGCAATTAGAGAAGAGAAAGGATGATGAGAATTCCAACGATAGTGACAGTCCAGAAGCAAAGAAGCTCAAATTCACAAAACAGTTCTTTGAAGAACTTAAAAGCTGTCTGCCAAAAGAGCCTGAAACGCCATCAAAAAGCGAAAGAAGCTCGCCGGATATTGTTGAAATAAAGGATGTTGAGGATAGGCCTAAGAAATCTCCTAAGCATTTACAGCCGCTGAAGAAAAGTAAGGCGGTGAGGCGATTAGTATTCGATGAAGACAAAACATCTCCTGTCTCCGGCACCATCATACGCGATTTAGCTGAAGATGAAACACTAGTGGTACGCAAGGTAAATAAAGACATAGTTTCATGATCTCGCTTAGAGTTTTAGTACTTTGCTAAGACTTATGTCAAAGCCGCCGTATGGGTAAATTTAGCCGTATGGGTTTTGGATGTTATTTTTGGACCCCATGTCTGCTTGTAACATTTTTTCAAAGTTTGACAGCCGTATTCGTACACCTGAAAAGGTGGATTAGTTTCACTGTCACCACAGTTTTATATTATTCACAAGGTCTTATAACTTTTAATTCGCAATAAAGCGATATGTTCCAAATAAACAGCTTAGTTGCACAGTTGCACAGGGACTAATTAAACGTTCTTACCATACCATTACAGTAGGGTGCCTTACCTTATCGCAAGCAATTAAACAAGTATGAAATCGAGTAATTGTGCTGTGTTTTTGCACTAATAACGTGCTGGGGGTGACCCGCGACGCTTACATAAGGGGTGTGCTGCACATTAAGGTCTGCTATTCACTGAAGCGCATAAACGTGTCTGCGTTGTTTTTGTAAGTTTTTTTCTTGACGTCAAGAAAAGGAATGACACGATACCAAAGCAGCAATTAATAATTTTATTTTAGGATATACAGTAAAAAGTAGTCTCAAGTGCCAACGAACACAAAAAAGAAATAAGTATGAGACAACCTCGTCTAACCTTCTACAAACGGTCTACGAAATGTAGAGATGCTTTAGTAGAGAGTAGGCCTTAGTTACATTAAGCGGTAAATAAATCGTTTCAATACGCTTTCTTTGAATTGAGATAGCGCAGAAACGTTCAATTTAGTCGCAATAAAAATTAAGTTAATAACATGGAATTATATAAATAGCCGTACTAAAATTGTTGGTTTGATAAGAGTTTGGTTTCTGAAAGCTTGCATGTTTATATGCTTTTTACTGACTAATGTAAAGCCGGAAATGAAGGACCATGATGGAGTCTAGGTAGTATTTAAAAATCATATGATTCATATGAACAATTATATTGATTTAATATTTGATTCGAAGCTTCTTATCAGTAGGTGTATAAAGCAATTAGAGTATCTTTAGCTGGTAGCTTCTATAAACTACTAGCTTCTGCCCACGGCTTCGCCCGCGAGGTACCCGGATAAAAAGTAGCCTATGTGTTATTCTGATGTATAAGCTATATTATTGTAAAGTTTCATCGAAATCCGTTCAGTAGTTTTGCGTGAAAGAGTAACAAACATCCATTCTAACAAACTTTCGCGTTTTTAATAGTAGTAAGATTGGATAAATAAATAATAGGTAGGAACACTTGGTCAGGGTTATAGTTTTGAATTATTTTGTTTTAGGGAGATATTGATCCAGCATTCAACGTAGTGGAGATTACAGACGAGGCTAAAGCCTTGATAGCATCTATCGAGAATAAGCTAGGCCGCTACATATGCAGGCTGTGTCGTCGACTGTACAACGACGCGTTCGCTTTGGCTCAGCATCGCTGCTCCCGGATCGTGCATATCGAGTACCGGTGTCCTGAGTGCGATAAGGTAATAACTCATTTTATTTCTACATTTGTTTACGTTGCATTTTATAAAAACATTAGTAGAATGTCCAAAGTCGGCACAGATGAATATCTTGTCAGCTGGACCCTTTTTTTTTGTTATAGGGTTGCTATATATTAGTTATTATTAAATGTTTTTTTTATTATGTTTTGTATTAAAAACATTTATCAATTTGACCATCTATAATGTCAATTTTGTTCCATTATTTTATCTACATTTCAATTTATCACCAATTAAGAGTCGATATCCTGTGTGATGACGAGCTTGTGGGAACAAAATAGGGTGGACCATAAACACTTGGGCCATTTCCATGGGAATAGGTCCCAGTAGCGAAATATTTTGAGTATCGTCTCTTAATTGATACGTTGTACCTACCATGCGTGACTGGTGGATATTAGTAGTTATCTCTGGGAAATAAGTGGAATAGTGACACATGTTGTGTTGCAAACAAACAATTAACAGATATCATAATTTAGATACGTACTTTTAAAATATTTGGTTGTATTTATTTAAATAAAATCATATACTACTAATAATTTAAAAACATATTTAGCCATGGAAGGTCCATTAGCTAAATATGTTTAGCTTGAGACGTAAATCAGAGCCTAATGTCCTCTTTCTTACCATAGTAGTCGTTTTGAGTAGAGAACTAAGAAGGACCTCTTTCAGGTGTTCAACTGCCCAGCCAACTTAGCCTCTCATCGTCGCTGGCACAAGCCTCGCGTGCCCGGCGCTATCAAACGCCGCGAGCCTCCAACATCCGAAACGGGGCGGTTCCCATGTCATAGATGCGGCAAGATGTTCCGCCGGCAAGCGTACCTGAGGAAGCACCTACTGGCTCATGAACAGCCCGAAAATGAACCGGAGAAGGAACCGTCTGCATTCCGGCAGGTGCACGGTCCGGAGTACCCGGAGTACCCGGCCTACCAGCCAACGGTACGTTGTAATGACTTGAGGCCTACCTCATTCTTCCCTATTTACTTTAGAAACGTAATTTTCCCTAGGAGATTTGGCAACCTTTGAAAACTTGAGGGAAGTTGATCGCCGCCGCAACCGTGCCATTTTGCGGAGATCCTAACAGTTTCATGTTCACCAGGAACCCGTCCGAGATGCGAACTTCAACACCTTCTGGGGCAAGATACCCCCACCGGTTCCGGACGTCAACTGGGATAACGTCCGTACTCGCTGCATCTCCTCCTGCTCGTCAGAAGACTCCCGCTCACTAGACGTCACGGGGTCTGAGGATGAGGGCGGAGGGGGGGAAGGGTGACGACGGGTCTTGCGGCCAGTGCCGCGATTCCCGGCGTACGCGCCCGTGTCTAACCCCCTATATGGTTATAGTGGGTATGGGGACACATCGCACTTTTATTTCTCTTAGATCACGATTAGCCTTTGATTATAATGATTATCGTCGTTATGGTGACTGAGATTTTGCTTATAAATTTTCATAATAAATACTTATAATCGAAGACAACTTCAGACTTCAATATTAGCATAGATTTACTACCACTGGTGCACGTCTAAACAAGAGCGTCAATCATTTACAGTGATACCATACAGGTTTTATATATTTATTGATAAATTATTTTTCAAGTCACTTGTCCATATCTCAAATCAGTAGAATTTAAAATGTGTGTTAGCTTAGATATCGTGTGTTCTTAGATTACGTGTAAATCTTTCTGTAGACTATTAACAATTTGTAAATAATTTTGATCTCCTGCAGCAGCATTCCAAAATATTTATCACGTAAGTGTCAGACATTTCACGTGGATTAGCTTAAACCTAGATTAAAAATTGATATGTTAGTTTAAAATATAGAAATTCATTCAAATTAATTGTATGTATAATAAAAAGTAGTACATTTTGTAATATTCTCACATCTAGATATAATTCATAACGTAACTAATCTTAATAAATTAATCACACATAGATAAGTACGTAGTATAAGATTATCAAATCAAATATGAAGTCAATCAGAGCAACTAATTAAAATTCAACGTCAACACAAAAATTATCTTGCCATTCACTACATACAATCTAACGCAAAAGTATTGCCACAATCATGATTTAAAATTGCCATTCAAACCACTTCAAGATACTTGTAGTCTAGTTTCGATTGCGACGTACGATGTGTTACCAGATATCGATCGTACGGAGCATATTTTTAGATGCACCGATGGCCTACGTAGCCTATTCATTAAAATTTCAGCAGACATTAACTTGTGGAAATGGGTCAAAAGGAGGCCGGCTTTCTTAAATATTATTTAGTTAATACGGAAACTATAACATTTTTTAATTCTAAACATTAACAGACACACAAATTTCAAAGGGGACAAATTCAGTTTAATTTTCTACAAAAAACTATTCTAAATAAATCGATGTTACTTTTATATTACGTATTTAAAAAGCTTAAGGCTTTTATTTAATCATTGAAAACTTTACCTTTACCTTGTCATTACGTCTTTCTCATCTATTTTTTCTCTTATTTCTGATTATTTATATAATTTTTCGTACAACGTATCTATTACTTTTACTAAATATGTGCATATATATATCTAACAAAATCTAGTCATTTTCAAAACAATTCTTATTTTACAAATTTTACATATATTAAATTATTTTTAAAAGATTAGTCCTTATATCCGTGCCTCTGACTACACTCTTCTTGGTATCCTGATCTACTCACTGAGTATGCATTTAAGGATATCCATCTCGGGGAATACAGTTGAGAGCATGTATTTTAGTCATTTTCTTGTCATTTTAATCTAAAAAGTAGGTACTTTTAGTATAGCTTAGTTCTTTTTCGTAAACTAGTCATAATAATAAATTCAATAGTTATAAGATTTGTCCTAGTCAAAAAAAATCTAGTCAGTATTTTAAAGTCATAAAAGTTTCTAGTCACTTTTTTAGTCAATGTCGTATATTTGTTATTGATCTCAGGAGTTGGTCAATTATGACCCTAGTCAATTCAATATTTATAAAGTGATCTCAAACAATGGTATCATTAGCATAACAAAATATAATATCTAAATAGATTAAATGTTTTTTCTAGTCAAGTTAACTCAAGCCTAGTCAAACAGATGAAAGTGAAAATTGCATTACGTAAAACAATATTTTATATGAATCTAATTATATATATTTCTATTCTTAAAAACATTCAAGTAACAGAACAGAAAAAACCCTTGCAAATGTGTTATTAGAAAACTCGCGTTCTTTATAGTCTTTTTTTAGTGCTCTGATTGACTCCGTCCGTATTTTATTTCCAATTGGTAACACAAATTAGTTAAACTCATATTAACAATAATAATCATAATGTCGACCGAAATGGCGAACCGAGTGTTGTTATTGGGTCTGGTATTATGGTACTATAGTACTCGTAGTTTCTTTTGTCCACGACACTAAATCTTAGTGTGGGTTCATGTTAACATGTAACAGTTGAGTGTTTATTATAATTTTTATACGTTTAAATTTGAGAAACATTCGTATTTTTTTTTAAGTAAAATAATATATTTTAATTTATCAAAGATAAAATTAAGCATAGTTTTAATGAGATATGTTGATTAAAAATAATATATCGAATCGAGTGGAAGACTAGTCA
This sequence comes from Perizoma affinitatum, assembly GCA_961405105.1. NCBI lineage: Eukaryota > Metazoa > Arthropoda > Insecta > Lepidoptera > Geometridae > Perizoma > Perizoma affinitatum. The sequence goes on along the minus strand of OY560205.1, from coordinate 6,898,151 downwards.
GTGTGCGGTTTGCAATGCGTTCCAAAGATGTAAATACGAAAACGCTATTTAATTTAAGGTATAAGTATAGAAAACAATGTTTATATAATTTATAACTATTTTATTTAGAATACAATATTTATGTAATTAATGATTATATTATATTATATTGAATACACATATAAATAGAAAACATATTAATAAAATTAAATTTAAAAATATTGTAGCGCTCTCTATATTATAGCACGTCATTGTAGATCCTAACAAAAAGGATTGAAATTATCGTAGTTTGGTATCGTTTTAGGATATTATACCAAGTAATTTATTATTCTCCTCTCACGAGAACCGACACTGCAACTGTCGAGCGTGGTCGCGGACGGTGCTCATGAGGAAGGATCTCTAAACGGACAACTAAACGTCAGCAAGCGAGAATAGTAAAAAACGTGGTATAATCGCATTAATATCGTAAAATGCTATTTGTTGCACGAATATCTTCAAATATATAATATATTATATCATAACAGCACTTCATCAATAAGATATGTATTTGATTATTATATTTGTAAAATTAATGGTTTTAATGCATATGTAAAAAGTTAAGTTAAGTTTAAAACTTGAATTTTGTATTTAATTCGTTTAGAAATAAGGTAACAAAATCCTCTCCTTTTCGACAACTACACATGAAATCAATGCCTTTATGAAAAATAATTTTACGTAGTACTATTATTATCTGTATCTTTTAATCAATAGTTTGACATATTTGTAGTGATGTACTCTAGTATAGATTCGTAGTTGCAACGATTTTGTAAATATAGTATGCACGTCTATTAATAAATTATTGAACCATACTGCAGTTTTTAATTAGTTTCACTAAAGTTGCGGTCTTTGATACAAAGATTAAAGAACCACTGATTAGTCAGACGATGAGTTCTATATTCTATGGATCAAAACGATGATCCGAACGGTTTAACTAAGCAGATTACAATCTAACTCGACTACTATCAGTGTAGTAAATAAGCACAGATTTAATCTACTAACTCTGGCTCATGCAAGTGACCCTAACCGTGTCTGTCGTAACGTCCCATAAGTGTGTTAAAAGAATCCAGCTATTAAATGCGAAAATTATATAGTTAGGTATAATAAACAAAAAACAAACACGCTCACGACGCTCACGACAAACACGCATGGTGGACATCCTCAGATACATACTCAGTGAGTAGATATATGTATAAGGATACCAAGTAGGGATAGTCTGAGGCACGTCCAAACATTACATTTGGTACATGCCCGCGTTTTGCAAATTAGCCATCCATCGCCGCTTATCGGAACAAGCCCATCGCCGCTTATTGGAACACTAGCTGTTAGCATGCCTTCTAATTTTTGGTTCTAGGGCATGCCGGTTTCCTAACGATGTTTTCTTTCACCGTTTTGAGTACGTGTTAATGCGCACATACATTTTTCGAGTGAAAAAACCAAAAATCTATCGAACCCACGACCTCCGTATCAGAAGAAGGGATATCGCCCAATAGGCCAACACGGCATTAATAAACATTTAAATAATAATCTAGCAAAATTTTAATTAGTAATAAAAATAACATTTGAATATTGTTGAAAATTTTAAATACATTACTTAGTTTTCTGAAAATATGGTTCAAAGCATAATATAAGACCCAGCAATCACATACCTACATTGTTCCTGACCCCACACTAGGATTCCCTGCGTCGTCGACCGTGCGTCTAGTACTGCCATCTGTGATATATTTCAACAACATTAACCTTCGCACCCCACCTTAAACGCACCCCTAAAAAGGTGCTTGAATATAAATATGATGACTATTAAGTTCAGCGTAGTTTCATATGTATTCAAGAGATAGCGCTTTTGGATGACTATACCAATATGTAGTGTTTTTTACAAAAAACAATATGTACCGAGGGGGTCTCCACACCCCGCCCCGCCACGGAACGAGTGGCTGAGTACCACCGCTCGAAAACGATAGTCTTTTTTGTGGCAAATAAAACAAAAAAATACCAAGTAATGCATCACATCAGGACAAATGAAAACAACCAATCTATTTTAAAAAACAAATATGTATACGCATTAAAAAAAATACAAATATTTATTGTATTATTGTAGCACACGAGCAGCTAGTAGCAAAATAACTGACAAAGAATGCATCCGAGATCAATAAACGTCATCAGAATCATTTTCTAATTGCAGTCTTATTCTCTCATAAAACAAAAAATCTTCCTATCCAGGCTTCAGTTAGCTAAGAGCATTGTTGAATGAATCATGAAACGTGTTTTTCTCATCACAATTATTATTTTCATTGCAAAAATAAAATGTCACGTCACCAATCGCACGAAAGCCGCAGAGATCACCACTCAGTTTATCTATGAAAATGATACTCAGGAAAATTTATCTAAAATAGAAGAGAATAAGAAGAATGTAACAAAGCAAGTCAAAGTTGAGGGATCTGTGTATTTGGATGATGTGTTATTTTCACTAAGCAATCAGAATTGGACGGCAGAAGAAGAGCCTTGCTTAAATCAGATTCACCGTATGCTTCACGGTTTACAAAACTTCACACTATGGTCAGTTTGGGGTAAGTTTTTAAAACAACAATGATTATTAAATTTTAAGCAAAAAATATAGCATAATTAAGAAACTTCTCCTTTTTGAAGACGTTTGAAAATAAGTTAAACGTGGCTGTTTTGAATCATGTTGGTGCCAAAAACAAAACACATACAAAAGAACGTGCATTTTTAGTAGTTTTTAGAAGTTTACGTGATTTAGAATTCGAATTCGTAAGAGAGATTTTACTCATAACAAAACTATAAGTAAACCATATTGCAAATTGAAGTCATCTCAATCAAAACGAAAAACGCAAATAAAAATCACAATATTTTCACATTTTGGATTTACTGCGAATGATCGAAACAATTTGGAACCTAGAACCGATGAAAGCAAGTATTTAAATTTCTGTCATACAGATTGGGATGCTCAGTCATCAGAACCGCAAGGTCTGCTATTCGCCAACCGCTACCAGCTGGGTAACTTTGACCAATGCATGAACATACCCTGGGCCAAAACTCATACAGAGCTGACCACCAAGTACTGCTTAGCTGATATCGTGTTAGAACGAACTGATAAGACGGTCCGGAAAAAGGTGGAAAATGTTTTTAATCCATATCAGTCTGCTTTGGATTACATGGAGGTATGTATGGTAACCGCTTGGAAAGAAGGTTTTCGAATGGCTAATACAAACCGGACGACGCCGTGTTTGAGGGGCCCCCGATGTTGCGGCAAATCAGTTGATGGTTCGTCATGGCACTCTTTGAGAGAGGGCTAGGTTCATAAGTTGACTTTTAAATATTGTTAATTATGATGATGTATAATTCTAACGCTCATTTTTTAAAACGTTCATTCGTTTGCCATAAGAGGTTTTTTGTTTTTAAATTTGTATGTTAACCATTTATCTCCGAAACGGAATATCCGATTGAAATGCGGTCCTTATAATCGGCTAGCCTCTGCCCGCGGCTTTGCCCGCGTGGTACCCGGATAAAAAGTAGCCCATATGTTATTCTGATGTATGAGCTATATTACTGTAAAGATTCATCAAAATCCATTCAGTAGTTTTTGCGTGAAAAAGTAACAAACATCCATCCTCACAAACTTTCGCATTTATAATAGTAGTAGGATTTGTTTACTTCAAGAATGGTTTTTAAATAGGTCTTATCCCCACCAGTCACTAGGGGACGCTATCGACATCATCATGCCATATTAACAAGTTTCAATATCAAAACTGTAATTTTAAGAGAAGTGTCTCTTCAATGGCCTTTATAGTGTTACAATTTCAAAACTATTAAAGACCAAAATAGAGAACAATCAATAGATAATTTACCAAACAACTCTACCACGAGAATATCTACCTGAGTTCATTTGTAACTCAATAATGCACCTAAATTAACTAACTCAGATATGTTATGTTAACTATAGGAACAGTATTTGTCACGACTATTTGTAAGTTTCTGGCAAAACAATGTCTTTAACGTTTTTCGCGTGGGAATTTGAAGTAGATGCTGATATTCTTCCTTGAGTGATTATTTATATAATCAGTTTGACCCTAAATCACTAATTAAACTAGAAACTGAGGATCAAGTAATTGCATTGACTCAGAACATAAGACGGTGTACAACAATGAGGACAGTTTACTATAGAAAAGATAATCGATCGTAGTTTGCACGCAACGGAATCACGGTATGAAATCCAATGCTGGCAAATATTTACTAAATTGTAAGTATTGGTATTGCTCGTAATTTATAAAAAATCAATGCACCTATTTATAATTTTGTTTGTGGTTGATCTTTGATATTTTTATAGTTGTAATAAGTATCCTACTACTATTATAAACGCGAAAGTTTGTGAGGATGTTTCAAGAGTATTTTACGCAAAAACTACTGAACGGATTTTGATGAAATAAAGTTTCATCAATCAGATCATCAGAATAACACATAGGCGATTTTTTATCCGGGTACCACGAGGGCGAAGCTATTGGCAGAAGCTAGTAAGAAATAAATTTAATGTTGTTTAATACAGAGTATGACAGTAGTATCGTCTGTAAGGTTGTTATTACATTAGACAGCATTTTTTACCTAATTATTCAATGTAAACATTATGTATTTTTTTTTAGTTTCGTCCACCTCACTCGCATCCTCTAAATGAGCTGACATGGGGCGCGTGCGTGCCAGCATCCTGTCAATCCAAAACAGTAGAGCGGCTTCTGGGCATTATGCTCGCTCGCAGCCATCTTGGAACCGCGGGAATCAGAGCCAATATCTCGATAACGGAGCCCTGTCAGACGAAGGACGATCGGAAAGAATACGACGGACTTTTTTATGCGTTTATGTGAGTTTCCGTAATTTGAAAGCAATTAAGCTATTCTTTCTTTCAAATTATAATATTATCAATACAGAACTAAAAATATCGCGACGAACTGAACTTGTAGCACAATTCTCGTGAGAGTTTGTTTCTTTTGAAACAAAGTTTGAGTGCACAAAAAAGGATTTTCCAAAATACCCTAAAAGTGCAGCGGGTAGATGGAACCTGAGCTTAAGATAACCATGAGTAGTTTAAATACTACTCTTACTTAAATAATGCACTCACATTAAACGCACGCAAATTCTCAACAAAATTATTATCATTTTTTTTTTACAAAAAATCGAAAAAAATCTTGGACGTTCCATTTGTCAGCAATAGGTATAATGTAATTACATACAAAATTGTAATTTCATTACATGCATTATTCGTTGCAATCTGGATTTATTTTCAGGGGTACGGTTGGAGTATTAGCTGGCATATGTTTGATATGCACATTTTTAAATATCAACACAGATAATGGTTTGGAAACAAATGGCAATAGTAAGTTATCAGAAAACATAATTTTAGTTTTGTACGATTTACACGCATGGTTCAACGCACGAGCGTTGAAGTTTTTTAAGTATGACTCGTGTGCAAAACGTTCCTCTTTTAGAAAACAGTACGTCATAGCCATTGCATTTATTGGTATATATTGGCATCCACGAATGAAAATGATGCCTGCGTTAATCAACTACAGTTCGTTCGTCATATGAATGAAAACAAGGCCTTTATTTTCGTTTCAGCTACGTCCTTTGTCAGAGCATTCTGTTTGAAGGAAAATGCAAGAGATTTGTTGAAAATAAAGAAAGAGGGTTTGGAAGTATTCTATGGTATTAAATACTTGACGATGTGTCTCATAGTACTGGACCATCAAATTGGTATATACAATTCCGGGCCTATCAGTGATGGTTTCATATCAGATCAGGTAAAATGGAAAGTTATTTGTGAAATTGTGTGACGAGTATTTTAGGTGAAAATCCATACAAGCAAGCGTTTTTTTACAGCTTCCGAAATCGCCTTTAGGTATGCTTATCCTGCATGATGATCTATTTGTGGACACATTCTTCCTCCTGTCTGGATTTCTTGCGATCACATACCTGGCCAGTGTAAAGAAGTTGCCAAATCCAATCCTGGTTATATTGAAGAGATACCTAAGGTTTGATGATAGTACTCGTATTATTATTAGAGCAATAAACCAACATTGATTTATTGTGATTAACTTCACTTCTAAACAAGGTCAAACAAAAAAAATATTAACTTACGCGTCTATTGCCAATTTTTGAGCACAGCAAAATCTCGCATTTTACTAAGACTTTGACTTATACTCTAAACTAACTTTACGTCAAGATTGCAAGGAAATTAAGATTTTTATAATTTAATTGTTGTTAAACAAATGAAGGGAAAACTGATAGGTACGTTAGAATACTAGTAGTCTATGGGGAAACTGGGTTGGGTTTCCTATTTTTTACTAACATTTTGTTTTTTAAATCAATGAACCTGTTCCATTTTTAAACAGAAATAAGGATTTGTCATGGAGATTGTATTTCATTGTATGTTGAGCCTCGTTCTATTTTCAAATTTACTTACGGACTTCGGACCGTAAATCACATTTACGGAGCAGTTGTCGAGTTGATGACCTACTTTTAAATTATGAGTGATGAAAAGATAAATATTACCTGAATTATTTCAGATTGGTAGTTGCCCTAGCAATAGTGGTTTTCTACGCATGTGCTGTTTTCCCCTACACTGGATCGGGTCCGCTGTGGAACAGAGTAAACTTGGTCGAGACAGACGCTTGCCTAAAGAATTGGTGGCTAAATCTCCTTATGGTCAATAACTACATTGATACAGAGAACATTGTAAGTTTGAATTTCAATATAAACTTTTGCCTCCAACATATTGCTTACCAGCGGGTCCACCTTGGTTGCTAATTAAAATATTAATAAACCGGAGTGGCGGGCAAGTAGCCGGTTGAGAGACAAAAGGTGCGGGTTTGATTTCCGCTGCGAGACAAATATTTGCATATTCTGCAGATTTTGTTTCGGGTGTTGTGGTACCACGGTACTCGTAGTTCCTGATAACCACTATACAGGGCCAGGACTATGTATGTATGTGTATTTTGGGTGTTTTATTTAATTATTAAATATTTATTTGTATTTCACTCTCATCATGAAAACTGCTTCACGCTATAGACTTCTACAGAGTCTACTGCTGGACGCACTCTTACGATTGCTAAGACGAATTATATTTGGCCGCCTCCGACCACCAACTTCCCGCAGCCTTTGAGATATCATCAGTCTATCGGATGTCAGCATACCATGTGATCAATCCATATTTAGCCTATGTGCTAGATCCTAGCTTGTATCTCAGCTAGTAAACATTGACGACATTTTTGAACGGTGAACCTTTTCGCAGTGTATAGTCGTATCCTGGTACATACCTTGTGACTTCCATTTCTTCATCGTTACCGTGCTTCTCTACTGGCTTTATAAGCGTGTTCCTGCAGTCGGATTGATCTGTGCTGGACTTGTGACCATAGCTTCCATCGTTGTGCCAGGATTGGTCACTTACATGTACGAATTGTCTGCCGTGCAACTGTTTACTTTTGAGTGAGTATTTATATCCCGCTATTTATTATTTGAGTATTTGTAACCGCTTACCAACACGGCCGTATGTGTGTTAGCCTCTTTAGTAGTATCAAAAAGCTGTAGTCACTTGTTTATATTTTTCAACCGTACATACTCGTAAACTTGAATTATCATAGACGAAATAACCAAATGTAATAATGAAATTGACACTCTCATGAATCCAATTTTTCCGGCTGTTTTTTTTTTCTTTATCAAATCCAAAAACAAATCTCTTGAAAGTGACTGGTTAACAACGAGGACTGGTTAATACAAAAACTGGTTAGCATTTTTAAGCTTCCTCAATATCTTCGATGTGATCTTTGATGTGATGATCACAGTTGCATTCCCCATGATCATTATAATACAAGGGAACTGTTCGTCGACATTATCATGGGTCCATAAAACAACAACTATTTTTATACAGAAAAAGTTGTGGTAAAGTGGTTACCGTAACCTATAGATGCTTGCAATACCAGCAGTATTCAGAGTCGGCAACGAGCCGACCCTGAGCCTGAGACATAACGGATGAAAAGTCTCATGTGCCTTACATTTAAAAAACTATATAAGTAGTTTTAATAATTTTATATAATATATTAGTTTGTTATGCAATATTGTTAACATTGCATTATACTGCGTTTCCGATGGAGAGATATAAAGGTTTTTTTCCATCTTGTTCGTTTTGCAAAATCGCGTGACTGCTCCCATTGTATTCTGATAATTTGCTAATAGTTGTGTCGCCTTTATCTTGATCGTATTACTACTAGTACATAAAAGCATTGGATAACTTTGTAATGTAGATAAACTTCCTTTATCCTATGATTCAGAGTTTGTTTTGCCTTTATGTACCAGTTTACTTGATGATTATTATAGTTTTCTAATTCTTCCTATCTTATGCGATGCGATGGGCTTGCAACTTGTCACGTGGAATGCTAACTCGCAAAATGCGGGCATGTACCAAATGTAATGTTTTAATGCCTATGACTGCCCCCTACTTGGCAGCCTCAAAAAATCTACTCATTGAGTATGTATTTTAGGATGTCCACCATGGCGAAGACAGTCGTGAGCGTGTTTGTTATATTTCCTTGTAAGCTTCTTTCTCAAGTCAATAAACAGTGTGTCCCAGAATATATGTGTATACCGAGAAGGTATATTTATAAAATTAAATGCGGCTATTTTCATTGAATGAAGAAATAGTATAATCAGCTTTTTAGCAGCACTATGGTGCGTCAACTTCAACAACGTTTATTTGCATGACGAAGAACATGAATCCATCATCCGTCAGAATACGGAGGAGCTAAGTCTGTTGACCACCCTGCTGGTTGGTGATCGAAGCTGGGGCAGGTACCACTGGTCCGGAGGCATAGTCCATCCGTATCCATATCGTATCTCAACTCAAGACTTTTAGTATCGATCGATCAAAGGCTCGATACAAAACGAAAAATAGCAATATCAATTCTGTCTCCGTTAAAATTAATAATATTTAGTCTCGTTTGGCACAAATACCAATTTAAAAATATTTTCTCGTAAGTAAAATTTTGGAAAGTGCTATAAATTCAGGAAATCTTTTTATGTGCAAAATTATCGCATTCAGCATAGTATGCATATTCTGGGACAACCATGAATTTTAGACTTTGAAAAATACGTATAATAAAACTTGGCAAACCACGACGACACCGTCACATTTGGTTGCAAAATAACAACCACTATTAAACACGATTGTTTATTAACCATTGTCAAGATTATAAATACCAGTGGTTAACAGATGTTTTATAATTTCTAGGGCTTAAATTATTTAAATTACATAATGAACAAATTGAATATGCAAATCAAATAATTATTTGATTCAACACTGCTACTTGGAGCGAAATTATTTAATGATAAAAACATAATGGACTTACTTAACATTTCAAGGTCCGTTTAGCTGGAATTCTTTATTCTTGTACACACAAATAAACACTTACAAAAGGCAGAATGAAAGTAAAAAAGCGAGCTTAACCCTAAAAAGTGTTTAAAAGAGAACTTAGGCCTTCATAATAATAATAATGATACTGGCCATTTTTCACCTAGCATCATCCAGCCCTAAAGTAAGTAGAGCTTGTGTTATGGGAACTACATACTCGTACATGTAGTATATTGTCGCGAAGCAAATTTGGTACGAACAATTGAATTAGACGTTACTCTATTATCTTCTTTTATTACGCATTGTTGGGTCTTATTCTAAGGACCTGTGTAGCCTTAGTACTGAGTTTAAAATATATATTTTTTTAACCGTTAGTATACCTGCATTTTTATAGAGCACGTCTGTAGGCTTAAAACACATAACTTTTAATAAAGACCTTTGTGCACGTTGCAGTTCTAGGAACTTTGTTTTGGTAGCTCCATCCTAGATCGGTATACAATAATTTAGAATAGATTGTGCCAAAGATGTATATATTTGATGTGAAACATGACGCAGATTTTTGAAAATTCAGTTGAATTTACGAACCCTATTCATGAGCAGTTCAATATGTGCGTGCTATGATAGTCGTTGATCCAACATTCCTAAGTTTTACGTTCAGCGTAGCAATGCGGCTAGTATTTTGGGAACGCTTCCGCCTGGTAGTGATCTGGATCAGTTGAGCGATCTATAGATCGTTTGCAACGGTCTTTAGATAGCTAGCTGTTTCATCTGTATTTTTTGTATATACCTACTTGTACATAGTTGTATGAATAAATGTTGTTTAGTTTTACTATGTTAGGGCAATTACAAGAAGGATCGATGAGGTTGCATTTATGTATTTTTATACTAAAGTCAGGTATAGGTTGTGTATTGTTATACATTCTGAACGTCATATAATTAGTTTTAGAAACATTGAGTGTAAGTAAGTTGAAGTTAAGCCATTTTGATATTTTTTCCAGAACAATTTCAGTTTTTGTTTTAACATCACCCCAAGTTGTTCCAGTGAAAACGAGAGCGTTGTTATCTGCATAGGAGAAAATTTAGTTTTTTTCCTATATTGGCAAAGTAGGCATTAGCAAAATTAACTGACTCTTTGGGAGAAGCCTTAGAATTAAGTAGTTGTATGTTTGGAGTTTTCGAATTCTTATAGTGAGTAATGTTATTTATGGTTTTCCATAGTGTTTTACTGTTTTTTGGGTTTTTGGTCAATTGTTCTCTCTCATATTTTCTTTTAAGTTATTTTATTAAGTTACAATAATTTCTAAATCTTCCGTAAGTTATTTTTAGGATATAATTTTTTGGGTCATTTCGTAATTTTCTTTGCATGGTATTTATATTCGTATTTATGATGCAGCGTAAAATGCCATGAGTAATCCAAGGTTTAATTATTTTCTTACTCCTAGGTATACGTGCAGTTGTTGTGTTTTCAATAAGTCATTTTTGCATCGAGGTAATCAATAAGTTACAGAGAACATTAGGGTCATTTATCTTAAATAATAGTGTGAAGTTCTGGTCAGCTAGGTTTTGTATTGCCTTTTCAAAATTAACAACTTCTCTGGATTTACGATAGTTTATTTTTGAGATTTAAGAGAGATTGAGTAAGACCATGAGATGATCAGTTATCGAAGTATGTATGACCGCAACAGCGGCTGAGTTTTTATTTTTAATTAATTTTATCATGACATTGTCTAAACAACTGTCTTCTCTCGTAGGCAAATTATGTCCTGGTAATAAACCATACATGGACAACACATTTAAGTAATTTAGTCTATTATTTCTATTTTCTGTCGTTCTAGGCAGTTTATATTAATGTCTCCTATTATAGAATTAGTATTATAACTATAATTCTTGTTAAACTGTCTAAGTGTGCGTTGAGAGAGTTTATAAAATACGTACAAAAGAATGCGTAATTTCAGCATTGTCTAATTCATTTATGTCTAAAGGCTTATCCATCATACAATTACGATCGGGGACATCATACATTGTTTTCTGGTGGTTGATACATGTTTCTTTTTAGGTATGATGTATGTGGTATAATGTTTTAATTGATACATTATGCAAAATTTGTTTGTCCAAATCGAAAAGGGAGGCTTAATTTATGTGTGGTGTTTAGAGTGTGGATGTTTTAGATTTTTGTGTTTGTGTGTGGTGTATAAATGTATAGTGTGAGTGATAATTTATAAATGAAAGCAATAACACATACATGACCAAGTAAAGAACATTCCTTATGGAATTCTCCATAAGGATCTCCATAAGCATATAGCCTGAAGTAGTTCACTAAAAGAAGTAGTACTTCAGCCTTCACAATGGTCGAGGAAAATTCCACCACGATTGGTGTAGGTATTTTTCTGCCCGTCTCTCTTTTCTCGTACTCTATAAATATCTCTAACATTAGATTTACTAACCCCGGAGTTAATAGATTTGCTCAGGTGCAGAACCATGTTTATTAAGTCTTCTTTATCTTCAGTATTGCTCTTAGGCACATTTTTCATTTCTATACTTGTTTTACGGCTGCCTCTCTGGAGGTCCTCAAGTCTGTCTTCAAGTAATGTTAAACGTTCTCTGTCTTGCTTACGCTTCTGTTCGAGTTGCTCAATTTTCTTTGTCAGTTCCTCTTTTTGGGTAATTAGCTGAGAGACAGAGGTCTTATTACATTTATATTGTACCTACATAAAAAACACCTAGACCCAACATTCGTCCCATGGCGGGAACTAACCAACCTTCTGCGTCTCTGGTGGGCCTTCGCCCACTGCGTCACAGAAGTCGTCACCGTTATGACCAATTACTATTTTCAGGTTTGTATCAAACCCCCGTGGTAGCAGAGAGTTCCATGGGAACTACATTAAGAGTCACACGCGATTTGCTGCATATCTGGTTGGTGTCTTCAGTGGGTACTTTTTTATAACCTACAAGGACAAGATCGGTTCAAAAAAGATGTCCAAAGTAAGAACCAAACTTTTATATTACACTGGAAAACTTTACATACGAGTACCATCAAACCATAAAAAAACTTGCAAATTAAAAATATTACTCGTTGTAATAAATATTATCCATCATTGATTGCAGCGCCCCCTTGTGACTGTTTTGCCCTTTATATATATTATACATAAAATAAATAAATGTATCCTAGTAATATTACAATCTAGCCTATGCTAGGCTAATAGTAAACATTGACATTGCTAACTTGCAGAACGCGGGCTTGTACCAAATGTAATGTTTGGACGTGCCTCTGACTACCCCCTACTTGGTATCCTCAAAGATCTACAAAACTGAGTATGTATCTGAGGATGTCCACCATGGGGAAGACAGTCGTGAGCGTGTTTGTTTTTTTTGTTTTGACCTAGTATTATATATATAAAACTAGGTCATTCACTAGGTATCACTTACTTTCTCTATTTATGGGGAATACACTTTAATAATAACTGGACATTTTCACCCTGCATCATCTAGCCCCAAAGTAAGCAGAGCTTGTTATGGGAACTTGACTTATATACTTTTTTTTTAATACATACTTATTGTACATAGAAAACACCCAGATCTCGAGACAGATATTTGCAGATGTAAAAATTCCAACCAACATGAACCAACATGTAAAAATTCAACTCCGTAGGTAGCATAAGATGAAGTGGTTCTAACGCAGCTTGCAAGATTTGACCTAAACAAACAAACTAACATACAAACATTGCAAGTTAAATAAAAGCTTATAACAATAACTTCAAAGAGTGCTTCAATCCTTTCCTGTTTAGTCAATTAAACAAAAAAAAAAACAATAAATTTACAAATGTATGCACTAGATTTACTGGTTTCCTATGCATTTCAGCTTCCCAACATACATATATATTTTTTTAATTTAAAGGCCTTACGCAGTATCAAGAATGTCGAAATTTTTCAGGGATGGTCAATATTTGGCGCTATATCAGCTCTGATCCTTATGCTGGTAGTGATGGTGTCAGGTAACATATTCCTGTGGTGGGACTACCATCCGCTAGAAGGCGCTGTATACGCTGCTCTCAACAGGCCAGCCTGGGCCTGTGGTGTTGCATTGCTGGTTATGTGCTGTGCGTTCGGACAAGTGCGTGAGTACCTATATCTTATGAATTTAATATGCGTCACCTATAACTATGTACAAGCAGATTATTATGCATGTTACAAAAACGAACAAGCTTTTGATATTTAACAATATTTTTATCTCAACTTGTTTGAAGATAGAGAATATTTTGCACACCAAAGAACACATCAGCTTAGTTACTAAAAACTTTGATAATGTTGTACAATGGGTGGTTATCGGTTAAGAGCGACCGCCCGCTAATAAGAATCTCTACCAACAACCTTTGTATGGAACGAACTGTGAGAAAGTTAACAATATGTTTAATTGGTGTACTTACATACTATGAATATACAATATAAAGTATAATGATACGCAATATGAAGTAGGTAGTAAAGAACCTACTACATACGTAAGAAGTTTTATGAAAGAACTAATCAGGGGTAGTACCAACACTATATCTATTTCTGCTTACAGTAATACTCGCATTGCTATGTTAAGGTATTTAGTGTGAGGGGTATAGATGCCAGTAAAATTAGAGGTACCTATATGAAACTCTTTAATGGCAGGCATCGCATCAGCGATCTCCTGGTGTTTCAGATATCATAGGCGCCGGTAACCATCTCGTTGACGTATGTTAATTTTTAGCTATATTATTTAGATATGCCTCCAAATAACATAGCTAAAAATTAAAATTGGCTGTACATACATGAAATGCTCGGTATAAGTATTACTTTTTTAGTTGGACTATACGTTTGGTCTTTATTAGTTAAATATGCATTTCATGACAAATTTGCGTCCAAAAAACAACAAAGATGATTTGATTTACGTCAGTTACTATTTTAATTTCAGCGTTAGTAAAAGGGGTGCTAACTTGGTACCCATGGGTACCCCTTAGCAGACTCTCCTACGGTCTATACCTGACACACACTATCATCATCCTGAGAAACGTGTACGTCACTCGAAATCCTCAGCACAACGACTATTTCAATATTGTAAGTAGCTCTTCATTTACAAGTTATAGAATAATTAATATCAGTGACTTTAAAAGAGAAAAAGCCTTAGACAGACCTGGCTAGAGAAATCAAATGCGCGGATGGCCCGGGTTCACCCGCGGCTTAAGAGCCATGATGACTGTGGGGTTCCTATATTGTGGTCGTGTAATTAAACTCCTTTTCTTGTTCTAGTGTTCTGTATTGGTTATACGATGCTTAAAGTTAGGTACATTGATATTGACTCGACCTTGATTTACAGTGAAATTGGCCCTATTTATATTGGAAAAAAAATTTGTTTCCTTAGGTGCTAACGCAACAAGCGCGTTTTCCTTGACTAAAATATTTATAAATGTTATTATGCTACTTCGTCCGTCACAATGACTTTACTTGACAAAATGTTTGTGGGTAAAATATTGAATCGTTTATTAAAGTCAAATAGGTAGATAATCCATGTAACCAGCCTGCTTAGCACGCCGACAAGACAATGAATGTTTTCTCCCTCTTTTATTTGACAGAATAGGCGACAGAAATAGTCTTTGTCTTCTCTTTCGTAGACAAAATGTTGTCTTGGGTGCTCATGCTAAGCGGGCCGTAAACCATGCGTTGCTCTACAACGTAGTGCTTTGTAGCGCGTTAGAGCAATCATTTTTCTCTTCTACTTATAAGATTGTACCTAAATGTATGTATGTTTCTTGTAGTAGGAATTTTTAATAAGTCATTTCAATTTCAGCTAAACGAAGCAGCCGGTGTTATATTCTGGAGCTGTATAGCGTCACTGATATTGTGGCTGTTTGCGGAGGCGCCTGCCAATAAACTTCTCGCTTTGTGTCTTAAGTCTAAGTAAGAAAGTTTTTATCTGAGTTTTATGCTTTGAGAATAACAAGTTATACGCAAACTATCAAAAGTTTTTAACGTCTTTTAACAAATCGTAGCACTTTCGTCTATCCATATTATTTCCAACTTTAGTCTTCGGTACCTAATTGAAGATTTAGGGAAAGACTTTTCCAAATAAGATTGTTCAAGCTATCAGTCATGTGGAAAACCATAATGAAGGTACAAATATTGTAACATTTTCGTTGCAGGATAAAACAATTTGAAGCTAAGCAAGAGAACAACGACCGTTTCAACGATACCACAAGTCCTTCAAGTAGTAAGAGCTCGGTCGTAGGCGGCAACTTACAGGGGAATTTACCTACAACGATAAATTTTTCATCGAAAATGTGATTTTTTTTCTTAAATACTTAATTAAACAGGGCCAAATTATTCTGGTCAAAGCGTTCATTTAGCGTATTATGTAGGTATATTATAATTGTATTTTTTTTAAACTAATTTCTATACGTAAGTATTTTATTTTAACTATGTGAGTAAGTTTATTTTATGAAAATAAACTTCATAAAAGAATAACAAAGTAACGTAGGCTACATTATCAAGTATGATATAAGTATAAATAAAAGTTAAAAAGACATGATTTTCAATTTGTTTATAAGCGTCATCTATCCAAATGCTACCAAAATACATTGTAATGTAGGTTCGTAATGGATGATAAATGGAGGGTTGCCATACTACAGCGTCCGTAAAACTAGTTGTAATGGTTTTCTTGTGAATTCATAGATGGCGCTCGTTGTAACTAAATAGCACGAAGAATTTGCACATATCGCCTGTAGCATTGGTTTTCTTTTAACATAGTAATATTTCATTATTGTTCTATGAAAAATGTTCCAAGTTTATGAATGATCCTCGTTTTTTTTATATTGCCAGATTTGTCACTTCTACTCACAATAAAACTTCTTAACCATACCAAGAGGATATCTTCATAATCTTAATTAAGTATATTAGGTACCTACTGTAGGTAAGTGAAGTCAAATACTTGTGAGGTATTTACTAATATTATAATATCTGTGCCCATGCATTGCGTTTGCAGGTAAATCAACAATGAGATTACATCACTGCAAAGCGAGGCGAGCATTATTATTAGATTTCATATGCTTCGGATTGGAGCTGGAATCTAATTAGTTTAACCTAAGTAGGTAGGTAACCTACCTACTTAAAAATCACCTACCTATAGGTACAAAAACATACGCTAACCTATTTAGATGGCAGGTAAGTACGGAACTATGGATTTACGTATTACCTATGGAGGTAGGTACCTACCTACGTTTTTTTTGCCATCATGACTAAGTAATGTAAGTACCTATCTACCTATGTGACTGTTTGGTGTTTTAAACAGTACTTATCGGTAGGTAATAGACTGAAAGGATGAAACAAGTTTGATCATAGAAATATGGAGCTCCTGTTTGGCAACAACAATACGCAACTCGCCGCGGCACTAATGACATAATTGAAGGGGGCTACACGGTGCGGGGGGAGGCAGTGACGCGGGGCGCATGCGCGCCTTTGACGGCCAAGGTCGAGGCCGAGCGATTCCGCCGCGCACCGCCGCGTCGGCTAGTTCCTCTCGCGCGCCCTCTCTCCAGAAAACCTAAAATAACTAAAAAAGGGCCAGATGCAGAGTCACGCGAGTGGTACCAGCTTCGAGTGAAGATGCAGGTTTGTTAATTAATTATACTTAATTAGTAAACATTTCAGTTAGATGCTCCATGTTAGATGGGCGTATTGATCGTTACGTCCGCGCCGTAGGTATGTTTGTAATCATAAAGTATATAAGTACATATACCTACGCGTATCTGTAGGTCTATAGATCTGAGTTTGCATAGGTACCTACAAAGCAGATAGTCACCAATAATGTGTAGGTACTTATTTACGACGATAAAAGACAATGTTTACCGGACTAGTGGTTCGGCAAAGGCTGCCGGTTCACAAAATGGTTCCTTCAATAGTGAACGCGTTTTGGTAGCATCATCTTGCGCAGGTCTTACGCGACTCACGTCATCGCTGAACACTAATCATCATATAAAAACTTTTATTGATGTTTAAACAAGTACCTATGTACTTAGGAGCACGGTATTTCTATTTGGTATCGACAAGTAAGACCTACTTAGGTACTTACCTAAGTAATTTAATAAGTAGGCACACAAAATGGCAACAATGTGGTAGCCAATACCTACCAATTCGAACTAGTATTCGAGTAAGATAGATAGAAAATGCTTTATTGCACCAGATAAAACAAGTACCTACATAGGCGAACTTAATGCTAATTTCCATT
Organism: Perizoma affinitatum; assembly: GCA_961405105.1. NCBI lineage: Eukaryota > Metazoa > Arthropoda > Insecta > Lepidoptera > Geometridae > Perizoma > Perizoma affinitatum. The sequence goes on along the minus strand of OY560205.1, from coordinate 6,880,485 downwards.
TTTCTTCCAGCTTACTTTTGCGTAATGGAGATTGAGTAGGTACCTAGGAACCTTGTATACATACCTACTTACCTATTTTTCCAGACGTAAATTTTTTCACGCCTTTTTTTTATTTATACAACTTAAGTTTTAAACGAGCATGCGGCACACCTGTTGGTAAGCGGTTATCGTAACCTATGACGCTGTTGCAAGCGTATCACTTGCAATCGCGCGTTCCCGGCCCTGAGACATAACGTGTGTCATATGCCTGTAATTTTAACGGCATCCATGTCCCTGCCCTTCAATCCGGAACACAGCAATGCGAGCATTACTGCTTGGCGGCAGAAATAGGGATGTAGTACTTCCCGGGACGAGTTCTTACTTCTTGTCGTCGATAACTTGTTAAATGCGATGCGTGATTTTAAACCTAGTTGAGTCTTTTATTGGTAGGTTAGGTTAAGTATTTCAGTCGTTTACTAGGTAATTAACTTACCTTTCGGCGTTGAGGGCTTTATGATCTTGAGCTCAATGCAATAGGATTTTTGTTTTATGTAAACTGAACTTAGACCAGTGACGAGAATCATGTGTAAGATCTTGTTTACATAGTTTATAGTTTTCGGAGACACTTAGGTATAGATTAGCATTTTACTTTGTAGATATGCTTGGGTTCTTCTGATTTCTGATATTTGCCTTAAAGTTTTCGAGGGCTAAGACGACGGATGTACCTACTCAATGTAACATAATTACATTGAGTACAATATAAAAGTGGATAATACCTTTATTCCAACAACTATATACAATTTATATATACAAAAAATACAGATGAAACAGCAAGCTACCTTAAGATTGTTGCAAACGATCTTTAGATAGCTCATGCTAATGCATTGACCCAGATAAGAGCCAGCTCTCTGATCACGCGTCGCTTCGACGTCGCCCTGAACGAATTCCGATAACGCAAAGGGCCCCGGTTCGTCAAGGACCCAGAGTCTCAAAACCCCAAAAGGCTCAAATATGTAAGCTCTGTCGAGATTTCTATATTTGCGCCTCTTGAAATCCTCGGCCGAATTAGCCGCTACATCGGCTCTCACTGATAAGATGGCGCTAGAGTATCTAATCTACGCATGTGGCATCCCATACCAAAGGCTTTCACCTCTCCCTAGGGACAAGGTGTCAGGTCAGGTCGCTTAGCATTATCACGTAGCAGACCATTCGGTTCGATAACAGCTGGAACATTGACGCTGGTAAAAGCCCGGCGTATGATATCGTATGATATTAAGGCTTGCGTGGCGAGAGATCCTCCCAGCAACCCTGTTATTTTCACAATAATCCGTGGTGACCAAGCTGTTCGATCGCCGAATCGCAAGGCACTGATGAGGGACACAGCTCTGTGCTACCTATCGTAGACTAACTGCAACTCGGAATGTACCAGTATTGTGTGACGGAAGCGCTAGCAACCAAAGTACTGACTCTCATTTAGATACGTTAGGACGCGAGCACAGTTCGTGGACCTTGAGCACATTCGCACACAGGCCCGTTCCATTGCCGTTGGGACGAAAGAGATTTGGGGAGAGCAGTATTGGGGCAAGCACTATGCCAAGCATTTCTAGCTTCGTCAAGATATTAAATTTTGAGATCGTTACCAGGGAACGCCGAAAGAGGAGTTAGAAAGAATCTTTGCTGTAGACGGAAGACAAGAATGCTGGTAAAGCTACACTTGAAATTTTGCGTATACTTAAGCAGCAACTTAAGCCTACCTCATAATTTAACAGGCAGAGAGGCCTGCGACCATGGCCTTCCATCCCAATCTATATTCAAGACCGACGCGAGTGTGTTCATTATTATGTTGTACTAGCGTACCACAATATCTTAAAGCGTATGTAAATTTGGGTCATAAAGGCAAAACTTGATAATTGTGAAGGCCATATTTATGAAAAAGGCCAGAAGACTCGTCATGAATTGGTGAACCCAGGAGACGAAGTGAACATCTACCACGGTGATCTTGGAGGCCAAAGTGTTAAATTTATCAATAGTAGAATTTATATCTAAATAAGTGTCCGAAAGAAAAAGTTTGTTCTTAACCAACTTGCCCAAATTTATCAAACTGAGTTTTAGATTGCCAAAAACCGTGTCCACGTCGCCACCTAAGGTTCCATCTTCCAAATACCAAACATTGAGTTTGGATTGGAGAACCAAAGCCTAGCTGAACTGGTCGGAAATTGTCGCATATATAGGCATTCGAAAGATCATTCTAATTTGGGGCTATCGTGTCACTGGAAAACAAGATACGGAAGGCACCCTTGGTGTCACCGTCGCTGAGTTTGCTCTCCACATGTTTGTAGATAATAGACTCGGCGACTGGCTTCACAGTTTTAGAATTTTAATAATATAAATAACGTAATGGAAATAATCGCAAACACGTGGAAGTCGATAAAATGGTATCGAGCTATAAATTACCCGGTTATCGTGTAGGTAGTCAAACAATCTAAAGGCATGATGAGACGTTCTCTGCGCCACAAAAGACTAAAACAAAAAAAATGCAAAGTACAAAAAAATAAACATTCTGAATGAAATAAGAACTGCAATTAAACTAAAATTCTAATCAAAAACGCTGAAAAATATAAATTTATGATTTCCGGTTCCGACAACAGGAAATCATAAATTTATAAGAAAAGATTAAAAAAAATGATATCAATGTGTAGGATGCTCTTCAAATTCAGAAGAGCATCCTACACATCCTACCCGAGTAAAATGCGCCTTCAAAAGCCCTTCATTGGATGCTCCTTGTCAAAAGAAATAATAGTGTTATAAAGTCTTCATTCGTTAGGAAAATAATAAATTGACCCGTCTAGAAGCCTGAAAAGTACGGGTCTTGATCGCAAAAGATTGAATAATACAAATACCTAGTATGTTCATCCATCAAAGTTATGAACGTTGTATCTGATAAGTTATGATTTATGAATTAGCTACCTACCAACCATCAATTTTTAAATATATGCCTTTACTTCCAGATTGACATTTTGAAACCATGTTACACTTCATATCCTCCGTTTATTCTGGCTTGCACCCATAACAAATGCGCTGCATGCGTGAGTGAGAGAGTGCATTGATTTGTCTCTGTCCCCCTCTCTCTTGCGTCTTCCTTCCCATCCCCTTGGATTTAGGTCAGGGGATGCTGCGGGAGGCGTGGGTGTCACCCCTCTATCGACCGGACCACCCTTTACCCACGAATAAAAAAAACTGTGGGTGTGCTTGTATTAAGACGCTTTTTTACATAATTTCTCAGTAACTATTAAAGTAAGAAATTTGATATTTATACAGTAAGAATATAACTTAATAAAATATTTATAAATAATATTCTTACGTTTATAAAAACATTTATCGATAGAGTATTTTTTATGTAATTCAGTAGTTAAACAACATCACTTAGTTTCTTGGAAAGTATTTTGTTTGAATGTTCTAGTCGTACTTCTAGACCATTTTCGTGCTTATTTGGCTCTCGTGCCCGAATCCGTCTCTTTCGCACTGCGCGTATTTTCACTTGGAGTGAGAGTGACGTATTTTCAATTAACCTGTCACCTTAACTAATTTACTCGTCGATTTTGCTAGTTTACGTTATTAGTTACTCTGATTGTTCGCATGTATTATTAATTACTTGTGCTTATTGTATTTATTGTCTTTGTGAGTACAATAATTTCAACTACACAAAAAAGTTTAATATGTCTATATTTATAACTACCTCTGAAAGTGCTACTCTCTCCATACAAACCCTTTGGTACGCGCTGTTCGACTTTTTGGACTGGTAGGGTTTCGCCAGTCTCTGTCAACCGTGTCCATTGTCGTGTCCATAAGGCATCATCATATACGCAATCCGTTAAAAAGTTGATGTTACACTGATCAGTAAAGTTACCTATACCACCACCCTTAATAGGGGTGGCTGGTTCGACGGTGGCGGGGTAGGTTGCGTGTTACTTTATTCCTGTTTGATTCGAACGGAGCTCGTAGAGTAGCTTGGCTGGTCTCTGTACCTATTCTAGATATATCGCATTCAAGATTAGTTATGTGACTTATACCTGTCTATATTAACAGAAAGATAACTCTGCATACACCAATTTAAAAAAAAACAAAGACTTAGCACGTCTTAGTTACAGATTTGTCCTAAGTCGAAGAGCCTCGCCTACATTTTTGTCCTAAGATTAGTGCAGTGCAGACTCGCATTTCACACATCGAGGTTCACGTTAGTTATTACGATGATTTTCGGTAAAAAATATACAATCATCCATACTTTGGTATTCAGTAGCATAGAATATGGCCTCGACTACACATTTATGCACTAAGAAAGTAGTCTGGTTGTATTTTTTGTGCCTTCAATATACCGACTTCTGGAAAAGGAAGTACCTATACATTTACATTAAAGAAATAAAGTTAGAACCGCTTTCGTTTCTTTACTTTGCGACATTGGGAAAAGTGAGACGTAGAAGTGCTTTTGTTTTTATTACTGTCGTGTGTCATTTCATTACGTTATGCAACCATTTCTTTCAGTCGTGCTCAAAAAGAACACATTGTTAGGCCGACGTATAGGTATACATAGTACACGTATAGTTATAGTGTAATGGTAAAACCAGCCCAGAAACAGAAATTCGAAAGAATTAATAATCTGTTCATGTTCCTATAAGCGGCGATACAACCTTATCACGCGGAATGCTAACAGCTAAGTGTGCCTTAGACTATCCGTACTTGATAATCTCACGGATCTATGCACTGAGTAGGTATAGATCTGAGGATGTCATTCTTAAAGTGCTTTAAAGCTGCAAGTACCGGCAGCCTAACAACTACAGCAAGTCAGCTAGACTAGACACTGACGTGGGCTGGCGGGCAGGGCGGCATTGGATGGGGGTGGGGGGCAGGGCGGGCATCGGTTTGAGGGTGGCGTGTAGAGCAAGCGTCGGGTGGGAGGTGGGGGGTGGTGGCCGCCTCAGCTGAGCGCGCGCCGATCGATCCCGTGACAAGGACAAGGGCGCCCACGAACCTTTGTATGACGCTCGGCGGGCGCCCACGTAATCCGTTCGCAAGGGGATGTTGGCGTTTCGAATTGAAACAGCCTTAAAACTTTTCCATTCCCAGTACAGTTAGCTGACAGGGGTAGGCGAAATGCGGGAGATAATTTTACAGGTTTTTTACCGCTATCAGCGGTGTCTCGTGGACACCACTGTATATTTTGGTATTAAGATAATAATGTCGAAGAGACTCAGTTATGTGGCGTACGTAGTCAAAAGGATACAGCTAGACTAGTTTACTCCAGCTACTTTCACAGCATTATGAATTTTATGAGGAATGAAGCGAAAGACTAATGCCAGGATCGTAGCAAGTGGAATTTCGTGGTCTCTGCCTACCCCTCAGGGAAACAGGCGTGACTATATGCATATAGTATGTATGTCATAATGGCATATTGCTATAAGGGAGTGCTGCAAACATATATTTGTACTGCAGTGTTCGCAAAAATGTTAATCTGTTTAGAAATCTTTAACTCAGTAACGAATAAATGCGTTTTAGTTAATAAGAATTTTGAAAGAATTTTAAAATCATAAAAAGAATAACCAAGCCCAGTTTGCTGCCGATTCTTCAGGTGCTTCGGTTGCGAGGAATCTGTGTAAATACTTATACTCATTTTTTAACCGTAGGAACTACATAGAATACTTGGATTTGTCAAAATCTATATTATAAAAAGAATGTAAAAATTCTGTACATTGAAGATATTTAAAAAAAAATTTTGGAGTGTTCTAATCGGTATATTAATCGATACTGAATCCAAAAATGTTTTTTTTTATTTTTGTCTGTCTGTCTGGCTGTATGGAACGCGCATCACGCCGAAACTACTAAATGAATTCAAATGAAACTTGGCATGATTGAGTTCATACTACGAGGTAGGACATAGGATACTTTTTATCCCGAAATTCAGCACGGTTTCCTTGGGAGAGGGGATGTAAGTCAAAATGTGTACGTAGTCGTAATTCATTAAATCGTAGTCTGATTTCATTAATTATTCTTTTGTTAGAAAGGAGGTACTTTAAAGATTGTCATTAATGCGTAGTCCAAACAAATAAACAAACATGCTGTCTGTCTTCACAATGATGGACATCCTCAGATACATACTTAGTGAGTAGATCTTTGAGGATTCCAAGTAGGGGGTAGTCAGAGGCACGTCCAAGCATTACATTTGGTACATGCCCACGTTTTGTAAGTTAGCATACCACGTGACAGGTTACAAGCCTATCGCCGCTTATTTTGGCACATGTCTTCGAATTTTTGGTTCTAGGGCATGCCGCCGGTTTCATCACGATGTTTTCCTTCACCGTTTTGAGCACGTGTAAATGTGCACATACATTTTTCGAGTTGAAAAAAACCATTGTTGCACGACTGGGTTCGAACCTACGACCTCCGGATCAGAAGTTGTGATATCGCCCACTTGGCCGTGTTGGCATTTAGTCCGATTTCATTTATTATTTTTTATTTGTTAGAAAGGAGATACTTTAAAGATGGTCCCGTAAATATTTCAAGGTCATCGGTTTTTGTAGTTCAGAAAATACAGACATTACAACCCTCAGTATTAGGCCCAAATAACTTGAAACCCGGAATGTACTTTGAACGCCAGCTTAAGATGAACCGTACCTTTGAACGTACGGTTCATCTTAAGCTGGCGTAAGCACTTTATCGTTTATGCTTAATGGATAAGGCATATTGTCAAAGTCAGACCACTCCAAAGGAATCAGATATTGCCAAACGATCATTATACACAGTATGGACGTCCAAAATAACTTGAAACCTAGAATGTATAGGAACCTTCGAGTACACATGTCTCATCTAAAGCTGGCGTAAGATTTGTGTTGCATTTTGTAATGTACGCTGAGTAGGTAGTCCTATTGTCAAAGTTAGTAACGCCACTCCGAACGTAAAACATGACGTTTTTTTTCATGTAAAAATTACAAAATTTCAATTCCGTTTTTGTAGTATTTAACTTCAAAAAAAGGAGGAGTTTCTTAATTCGACTGTATATTTTTTCGTGTGTGTTTGTTTCGCGATATCTTCGCCAATTATAAACCGATTTTAATGATTTTTTGAATCCTGGTTAAACTATCTTCTGAGAAATACAACCTGGGAGATTTGTATCTAAAGAGTAAATCTAAAGTAAAAAGCTCCTTTGTTGATAAGTGCTTCACCGCAGTCTACAGCAATAATTAGTCTATGCGAATAATTAGTCGGCGGGATGGCAATCGCAACGAAGTCGCGGGTACAGCTAGTGCTTAATATAAGTCTATATGTAGGTATAATAAATCTGGTCAGTTACAAGCTATTAAAACAGACAAGCTCAGTGAGTTAAGAAGATTTAGGGTCAAAATAAATTAATGTAATTTATAAAAGTAACATACCTACATTCTACGTACCGATGCAATTTAATTCAATAAAATATAATTTCAAATTAGCTACTGTAAAGAGGTATCACACTACCTAGGTAGGAACTAAAACTAAAAAACGTAAAATTAATTATGTTCATGTCAAATTACAATCAAAATACACTAAAATTAAAATGATCTGCCAACGTGGTTCTTGTCATCCTATGGAAATAAACTATTTTAACTTCCACTTTCACAAAGAGCTTGCACCTTGCAAGTTTTATATGTTGTATACTTTTGGTGTGTAAAAAAGAGTACCTAAGTACCTATCTAAGTAATACCTATTATATCTATCTAACTCAGTACAAGTTTGTCAGGGATCTACTACGCTGCACTTCAACACACAATTATGTCTTTGGTCTGCTGAGCTCTGTCGTGAAAAGCAAGAGATAAGGACAACAATAATTATACCACAGCTAAACAGCGTTTATATAAAACGGGCTTTTTCCCATGCTACGAAATAAATTATTAAACATTTTGTCCACCCTACGCGAACCACATGTGCGATTTTTTCAAACCACGCCTAGAAGCCAGGATGACTAGAAGATAATGCTTTGGCATCAAATCCTCTGAGCACTTTGTATATTGTTGGTGCAGTATTCAATAAACATTCAATCTTTCATAATAATGAGCCACTACGCAAAACCGAAAAACATCTTCTAATTTATTATCAATAATATTGCTTGCAAGTGACGCCATAGTGATCAATTAATTACTAGTAGGTAGCTTGGTCCCGGGCTCCCGATGTTTTTCGCTCAGGAGTGGCGGAACGGGGGTGATAGAGGGGGAACCAGACGAGGTAGGGTGAGGGGGGAATGCGCGCGCATGATAATCGATCTTGGTCCCAGCTTACCGCGTGGACGAGGATGCCACGTCATCTTGATCATTTATTATCTAGATGTAATATTTTATAATAATTTCCGTTAGTAGCGATAATTTTGTGATTCCAAACTTACATTTGCAATTGAATGATTGACCGTGACGTTATCGATGTATGGGCGATAATTTTTTTAACTACGAAGTTAAGTTTGTCTTTAAATCCGAGTTATTGTTTCGTTATAGCAATGTTTGGTGCTTTACAAGCTTGTACGGAAGCCGTGGTGCGCGAGCAAGACTCGCAATTGTCCGATTTTTTTAGAACACGAATAGGTAGTAATATTTTGAATCTGATCATTCAGAATATCCCAGAACATGTGGATCTCGGTTATCTTAGTATATCCGAAATAATGATTATAAATGACAAAAGGCAAAAATAACAACGAAATAGGATTAATCACCTACACATATAAAAATACAAATCCTCTTCCTCCTTGTTGATAACCACTTCCTTTTTATAAAAATCGATTTAAAATACGTTATTTGTTTTATGGAACAGGCGTATTATTCTGGAATTTCCCACCAAGTTGTCCCCACTGGTATTGTAGAAATTGTTCGATTTCTATCCGAAAAACCCCACTCCTTAACATGTCCACAGATGTTATAATACTTACTAGTAACATGACTAATGTGATATCCGGAACATGAAAAAAAAAACATTATTGTACCACTAGATAAAAACAAAGAAAAAAACACAAAAATTGTTTTAATTTAAATGAACGGTCTTATCGCTAATAAGCCTTCTCTTTCGGATAACCTTGGAAATCCTCACCAGGTTATATCATTTCTGCTAGTGGTGGTTAATTACGTTCTTACATCACCTACAACTTTTTGCAATTATGACGGATCATAATTTTATTTACATAGCCCGCCTGCTTGTTGGATGGTGGGGAGTTGCTTTCTCAAGTACCTACAGAGGAAATAGTATTCGATACTAGAATAATTCTTAGGTATTATATTCTATAGAAATGTACGATACACTTTTGTTTTTTGGGCACACTAGCAGATGCTGTCCTGTGGTTACGCATCCTGTAGCATGTTACATTATATCATACAAAGACTAAGACAATTCGATACCTACGGGAAATTGATAGGAAATAGATTAGATTTGATCGTCTATGACTAAAAAACGTCAAAGATTTGTCGAATGGTCTGAATTGCAACAGTCAATTACAGTAGGTATGTACTGTAGGTGACCATACCCACACCTGCATACATAGGTACCTACGTCGATTATTTTTTTGTGCTTGATCCCACTAGCATGGGGGTTTCGTTGTTTTGCAGGGGGTGCCCTGATCCCAGCGTAGGAAAATGTTAAAAAATCTTGAAAAACGTCTTGCAAAGCCTATAGGCATAGAATCCGCGTCAGCTATATAACACAACTGCTAACCACCAATAGAAAAGAGAATAAGGTATAAGAAACATGGCGGCTACATAGCGTAGGATTCGGGCGCGGTGGCGGAAGGACGGTGGTGGCGGGAAGGAGGGGGGGCGGTGCAGCTGGCGGTGCATCACATCCCCCGGGGAGCGCTGGGGGGCGCCCCCCGTGCGCGCCGGCCGCCTATTGCCAAGTTCAATGCCAAGGTCATGTGCGCGCGACTGCGACTGCGCGCCGCAATGCAGGAGCGACCGGCGAGCCGCGCCAAGCATCAGTGCCTCACCGGCGACCGCGACACGCATACACGATCCTCTACTCGAAATCAAAATCACCTGATTATTTACAAAGATGCCGGACGGCTCCAATCCTTTAGCGGCGGACAGTTCCGTGACAGAATCTGCGGTGATCGCATTGTGTTTGCTACCTGTGCCACGCAGTAAACCATTATGCAACACCTCTTCGGAACACGAGGTCCTGTAAGTTTTCCTTCTTTTATCGGTATATCTTTATCTAAATAATGGTTTTTAATCTATCGTAATAACCAGTGATCGGAATTAGGTGAGCTAATTTACCTAAAGTTCAAAGAACAGAGTCAAAAAAAATGGAGACTTCCTTACCATTAACATTTTTTTCCGGGAAATCTTTCCCGGAAATTGGGAATTTGTTCCAAGTTTTAGGATATCAGTTAAGTACATTTAATATTAATGTTATTCATACAGAAAACTAACTGAATTAATTTTCCTTTTTAACAAACTTCAATAAGATTTATTTTGTTATTAACTCAGGTAAAAAACTGGATTCGCCTATGTTTTCGTTTCCCAGAATAGCCAAATCATGCTGTCCCTTTAAGTGTTTGTAGCAATACACTGCAAACCAGTGATAAACAACAACAACAAACGCTAAGAAAGGGACAGCATGCTTTGGCTATTCTGGGAAACGAATCATTGTTTAAGTAAACAATGACAAAAGGGTTGAAGGGTGAGGGTGTTTTGCATCCAAACGGCGTCATAACTTGTATGCGTGCGTGCATCACTTCTATAGTTACCTCGGCAGCGTGTGTATCTTAGACTCGTGAATATTTTATTAACCTGTTTTCGTATCGTTTATTGGATCTGCTTCACATAACTACCTTGGCTTGAATTTACGGACTGCGATTTATTGCAACCATATCACTACTTGTACCTATCTACCTTGGCTTGAATTTACGGACTACGATTTACTGCAACCAGAAATTTACTGCGCTTTACGGCAATCAAATTACTTGGTAAGTCTTTGATTTGTACTACACTTTTAAAACATTCTAAATATTAGACTGCTTTTGATAAATTTACCAAATTCAAACAATTTTATGCAACTATTTATTTATGGAATTTTATTCAGTGTTTTATATTTGAGTTCGTGCACAAATGTTGGAGCTACTGGCAATTCTATCATCAAACTATATTTTACGCGAAGACGTCCCTGGAAAAGTGTAGAAACTATATATTTGTCTCATTGTTTTCAGTAATTTTTCTGCCTCAACGCAACTAGCAAATAAATGGCGACCAAACCTACCGACGGGATTGTACAGTCGTGGATTAGAGATCACCCCGAATTGTACCACGACCCCGCTAGCAACACGATATTTTGTTCTAAATGTGAGAATTCTATTGTATGCAAAAAAAGCAATATACAGAGGCATATTGACGGACCAAAACATCAAGGTACTGCTAGGCAAGTGAACAAAGAATTTTATTTAGATTTAATACAATTTCTTATATGGTGTAACATACCCTGGTCACGAGTAAATCGACCAGAGTTTAAAACTTTTTTAATGAAATATATGTGTTGTAAATGTACAAATGTTAAAAGGATTCCCGATGAATCGTTATTGAGAAAGGTTTATTTAGACATAGTTTTTAAAAAAAAAATTGCATCAATCCATGACCATATTCTTAATCAGAAACTTTGGATATCTCTAGATGAAACTACCGACTATTTAGGTCGTTATATTGTAAATTTTCTTGTAAAACCTTTAAATCTCGCAACAAACAAACCATTTTTAATAGCTTGCAAAATGTTAGAAAAAGTAAATGGAGAGACAATAGCTCATTTTGTGATTGGATGCCTAGAAAATATGTGGGGTGACTCGTATGAAGACAAAGTAGGAGATGTTTTAGTTTTATGTTCTGATAGCGTAGCATATATGTTAAAAGCAGGAAGAATGTTAAAGAACTCCTTGCCAAATATGATACATGTTACCTGTTTAGCACACGCTCTTAACCGCGTTGCAGAAAAAATACGGACACAATATGCGGATGTGGATACTTTAATTTCAAATGTAAAAAAAATATTTTTAAAAGCTCCTAATAGAGTAAAATTGTTAAGGGAAAAATTTCCGAGCCTGCCATTGCCACCTGAACCTGTCATAACAAGGTGGGGTACATGGCTAGAAGCAGCTTCGTATTATGCTGAATATTACGAAGAAATAAAAACTATTGTAAGACTTCTAAGAAGTTCTGATTCTTTGTCTATCAGGCATGCTAAAACTGTCCTAGGAAAAGAAAGTTTAAAAACTGATTTAGATTACATTGACGAATATTTTAAAATAATTCAAATTTCATTAAAAAAATTGCAAAAGTCTAACTTATTGTTGACGGAAACTTTCCATATTTTTGATGAAGCAAGAATTGTTCTAAGCTGGTGTTCTTCTGAACCAGTAAAACAAAAATTAGAAAACGTTATGGACAGAAATACCGATCTAGATGCATTAAGAGACATTTGTGAAAATATAGATAAAGGATTAGATAATGAAAATGAATTATTGTCATTCTATAAATATGTACCTGTAACTTCAGTTGATGTTGAAAGGTCCTTCTCTACGTATAAATGGATTTTAAGTACAAAAAGAAATCGTTTGAAAATAGATAATATGGAAAAACTCCTAATGATTTTCTTTAATTCTCCGGACGAAGATATTTCTTTATACTCCGTCCATGATGAAAACGTTAGCGATTCAGATTAAGGGACAAATTCAACATCAATGGAAATAATGTTTAGAGTTCCGACTGTGTATCTTAGGTAGGACTGGTTACTTTCTTAATTATTGATTTTGAGTTCCATTATCTGTACAAAATGAATAAATGGTACAAAAACTATAAAATGGCTTTTTTATTCCCTTGCTTAAAAAAATGTTTTTATTACTATAGCTATTTACTAAAGCTGGTTTATAAATCACATTAGCTTCCGCGCTTACTTACATCGTTCATTTTATTTGTTGAAAACAATAAAAATCGTGCTTACCGTTTTTTACAACAATCGAATTCGTTTCCTCTTCTTGTTATCAATAATAAGAAGAGGAAATTAATTCGATTGTTATTTTACTGTATTAATTTTAGATGGACCTAAGTAATTTCTCGAAACCCGGGAAAATTTTCCCGGAAAAATATTTAGTCGCAAGGCGTCTCCACTTAGTCTCTGTTATTTTTCGAACTTTAGGTATTTTAGCTCACCTAATTCCGATCACTGGTAATAACACATAAATATTTCGACTATAGCTACACAAAACATTCAGAGCAGCAATTTGCGCGAGTAAATAACACAATGGGATTCCTATCATTATGGCATCATTATAATCGGCATTATCAAAGGCATTTTGTTACGTGTTTTAGCGGCCATATTTGTTCTAGATATTTAGACAGTGCAATATCACCTCAAGTAACGATGTCCTCTACATGACTCAATCAGAGTCGATGTTTGGCGTTATCACTGCGTCACGATCATCAAGATATTATTCCTCTGCGTCTATAGGATCTAGAGGTATATAGAATCGTGTTTCCGTCTTTTTTGATTCGCTTGTATCATTAAGTACATTTATCATATCGTGGTAGACAAGTGAATATAATTGTTTGTCTACCACGATATCTCAATTTTATAATTTCATGTTCTCGTAAACTACAAACTAAACAGCAAGTTTGAATTTTGGAAGGCTATGATGGCCGCATTCCAAGGGGCTCTCAGCTCCCAAAGTTATATGCGTCAAGGGCATCAAGTAACTAAGCTAAGGACATAGAATGAATATCAGTTCCTAAGGGCTCTGCTGTCTCGCGTATCCTGTTGCGGCGTCCGCAAAAAATGTTGAACGGAGTTCAAGGCGAGCAGGGGCTCCCAGACGGTCCACTTCAAACGCTTTTTAGACTGAACTGTAATTTTAAAATATAAAGTTTAACACAATTAAAATAAAGTTCCAAATTAAATGCAGTTGAAATTACAGTAAGAACCAATTTCGAGTTTGGTTGTGCAATAAGGTTAACGGCAGTGATACTTTTACATAACATAAAATTAGCGAGAACCTTTTTTAATCAGGCTGAATGTTGGAATGGGTCCTGAATTCTAATTTAACTTACATCTTGAACGTGGGGAATCGCAAACAACAAGAACACCTATCATAATTAGGGCCTTAGAAATAACGTTTAGGTCTAGAATGATAGGCATCTGAGTCGCCATTAACATTTTATCAAATCAAGACAATTATTGAAATTTTAGAATTAGTAGCTGCCATACGTATATAAAATTATTTATCCTTGCTAGTAACCAACAAAGATGAACAGCAAATTTAGGTGTAAAATAAGGATAAAGCGGCGACTCATCCACTTAAAATTCATCTAAACCAACTGCTACATTTGATCATGTCAAAAAAACATTAAACACAAGCGGTTCTATTGGTAAAATCTTTACTCGTCTCCGATTTGATAGAGGATACAGGACCAAGAGTAGTTGTGCATTTTCAACTAGCTAAATTTATATTAGTTATCCGCCGCCATTAATTGGTCTCTAGAGCGGAACAGAGAGCTTTTTAAAACGTAATTATTGGATTTTAAACAAGTTAGTTCTTAATCTGTGAATAACGGAGTGAATCATCAAGCTGTATTTTCAATAGTTCGACGGTTGTGAAGTTCTTAATAGTCAGTCACACTTGACTATGACTATTAAGAACTTAACAAACGTGAAAATTAGTGAATTACACAAGACTTAGTTTCATTCATTCATTTTCAAATCCATCACAATTTTTGTACAGCGCGTGTTTTTATTTTGTGGATCACAGTCAAATTTCCGAACTCACGTAGAGTTATTACGGCTAGGGGATCCTTAATAACCCAAATCATTTTACATATCTAATCATATCCAAACTATGTGTAACCTAATCACCCATTAAATTTCAAGATAATACTCAACGCTATCGATTATCCTCGGTAGAACATGATTTAGCCCACAAACAAATGCCGATGCGTCTAAGTTAACACGAAGATCTCGCTTAACTCGATCAATAAGGAAATAAGTAATTGCATTACTATTACTGGGCTAATTCTTGATCATACGTAGATCACACAAAATAAATTATTGTTAAAACGCGTCAGATGCCAATCCAGAGCGGGATAATGCTATTCAAAATGAAATAAAAATGTGCCTGATAGGAAAAGCAAGTTGTTTAAAAAATAAAATATATTCTACATGCCCAAAAATCACTGCATATCGAGCAAGCCTTTTAACCTTAACTTAGTGCATATAAGTTTGGACCTAATAACAAGACTGCTCAACAAAAACGTACGATGGTACGATGACGTACTAGATATTGGGCTTATACAAATGATATACTACGTCCCGCCTGTATCTGCCTTATCCTAAAATGACATATACTTTATGTATTGATTGCATAAATATTTGTCAGTTTTTGTAACAACTGAAATAAAAAACTGACTAACATAACCATGTTTACCGATAACAAGAAAAAACGATTTCTCTTGTTATCGGTAAACATGGGCGAGTTAGAGATGACACGAAATAGACCAAGCTAGGATATTAGATTGTATGGAAACCATGGCATTAAACTAGTAAAATATATGTTGTTTCGAAATATATAACCGAACACGAAATATCCGAATAAACCTACTACATTAAGTGAGGAAAGTTAAAATGTCTTAAAGATCTTGTCCTCTTGTAGATAGTTTGGATAGCATAATCCTTAAGCGATATCGCGATAGATTCCAATAAACACAGATATCTTAACATGGGGCCTCCCACTCGTCACCTTGAACCCAGTCACCGTGCCTGAATAACAATGAATATACGCTGTCTCCATCATTACCATCTCCGACTAGACTTGATTCAAATTTTAACTCTTATTAATAGACTGATTATCTTCTCGTATTTATTTGTGTACATTTTTACAAGCTTTTGCTTAGTTTAAAAGTGACTGTAGTTTTGGTGGTATTTTTAGGGTAAGCCAAAGGGTGAAAATTATCACACACAGTATTGGTTTTTTGAAACTTAACAAGGAAAGTCACTAATCAACGTGTTGATTAAAAGCATCGGTATTTTAATTCTATAACAAATGTTATTCAATCAAAAATTCTAGGTACTCTATTCTTGTATTCATACAACCGGATCGAGCAAGCATATGTTATGCATAAATCCAGATCTCGATCGATCAGCACTTAATGAATGAAGTAGGTACCTACTGATCTATTCTTTATTATTAAGGAATGCTTAAAATAATAGCAATCACCTCGTTTGGCTGTATGGAAAAATGAGGGAACCCCAAATGGTAGGCAGTAGAATTGATAAAACTATTCATGTTGCATAAAATAAATACCTACCTACCTACATCAATATCAGCTGACATACAATGCAACGCGTCATATTGACGTGTTTAAACCAACATGGCGTCCAAGATGGCGAATCGTTTGTTTATTTACACCTTGCGTTATACTCTACCTACATACAAATTGTGTGTAGAGATTAGGGCTTCCAATACCGGGATCCCGGTATCAGCCAATACCGGGATCCCGGAATTTTTTTCGAGATTTTTAATACCGGTATTGAAATGTTCATAACCGGGATCCCGGTATTAGTGATTTTATTTTAATTTTAGTACAAAACACAAAATAGGTAATAAACTATCACTACCGCACATAGACATTTTTATCTATTTATTTATTTTGGAATATTTGAAATCGGAAATTCGAATATTTGAAATCGGCTAAACGGCAAGATTCTTCTAGCACTGTAATTGATATTGATTCTATTGTACGCGTTGAAATGGGTGTTTATGATAGTGGAGGTGGCCGAGAAATGTATCTTGATATGGCTTATAATTATTTGTTATGCATTCCGCCAACAAGTGTAGAAGCGGAAAGAGCGTTTTCCTCGGTCACATATTTATGCAACCGATTAAGAAGTTCGCTCTCTGATAAAAGCCTAGATGCTCTTTCTTTCCTTACAACGCAATTTCAGGAAGAAAGAGCCGCAGCCCAATGATATCGTGCTTGATGTGACAGTAAAATTGTGATTTAAGCTTTTTTTAATCATTAGATTAAATATAAAGTATGTTTATTTTTTGTTAATGTAAACCAAAGTAATAGGTATAAAAATTATATTATTAAGATGTCTTTTGTTGGCTAGATATTATGTGTTGATTTCTAATTTAAAGTTTTTATTTTCACTGTTATTATATATTAGATGTTAAAACCCAAATATCGTTGAGATTCTTATTACTTAAAAAAATGTTGTATGAAATTCTATAATAATAAATGTGATTAGTCATAACTTTTATAACGCAAATTATCGTAAAAAAAAGACTGATCTAAATGACAATAAAACTGTATAAATAAAAATTAAAAAGAATAAAATTAAAAGTCTGATAAAAATAAGGTTATTTTTTCAATACCGGTATCCCGGAATCCCGGTATTAAGAAAAAAACAATCGGTATTAATACCGGTATTGAAAAAATCCGGTATTCGAAAGCCCTAGTAGAGATATAACGTATCATTCACGTGAATTACACGATAATAATGGTCTTTGTAGGGAACCTTGGAATGGCAATTGCGTTTTCGGATAATGCTAATGTGACATCCATCATAATAAAATGACATTGAAACAGATCGCAAGCAATTTCAGAGCTATTTTAGAAGCACTTCGAAATGACTCTTAATTTAAACAGGTTCAGATAAAATTCGCCGAGGAATAATATCCATATGTACGAATACAAATCGTGTTTTATAAAGCATACATAAAAATTTAATCATAAATCATTTGGTACACCTGCTTACTCTCATGTTTGTTATTTGATTCTATACATCAAAAAATAAACATGCTCTCGACTTGTACCTATTCCCCGTGCATAGTGGACATCCTCACATCCATACCAACACTTAGCATTCCACGTGACAGGTTGCAAACCCGTCCCTAGGTTTACATGTTTATGGAGTAATAGGAAATACCCATAGAAGTTTAGATTGCTTGGTGGTATACATGTTTTATCATTTTGTACCTATATGTGTATAGCACGTGAACGTGATGTGATAAGTATCTAGATGATAAATAAACAATAAGAACTGCCAAAGCGTGTTTGAAGTGGAAACACGTGTATGGACGCATTTTAAAACTATCTGGCACTTGGTAATTATCTAACCAAGAAGTAGTGATAGATATCTATACAAAAATAATATGTATGGTTTTTCAGCAATCTAAGAACTAAATAACTGTTCCTATTATCAGCTAAACGATGTGTTGTTCAAATCTTCAGTTTTTACTTTAGTGTCATATTCCATCACCTTAAATAACTACCATTTAGGTCTTTACGATTTAGTGTAGGTTGTGCGTTGATTGTGAGTCAGACACGCAAGGATTTTACATATTTACTTAGATAACATAGGTAGATATTTTGAATACCGGTCTGAATAACTGAGTACATATTTGAATCACATAGGAAGGTCTTTATCTACCCTAACTTTTATTTAATTATAAGGTTCAGGATGCAGAGGTAATACGTTTTGGAGGTTAAACTCAAGATAATTGGCATAGATGGCCTGTTTTTTTTGCATCTATTAGCGCTCTTTTGTTTATTTTTCGATCTTACCTTGTAGCATCACATGACTTCCGTTGTTTGTAAGTTGTGTACTGGCCGCCGCATTTTCAAAATTGCATACATTTCAGCTTGAAATGTCTCCATAAGCCCACTATTTGGCTACCGTGGTTAGCATTCCTCAAGTAGACCTGCCATAAAAACTTGATGCAAATCGTAAACACAATCTAGCCAAATAGATAATATAAAGAAATAATATAAATAGAGAATAGAATAATAGAATAGAATAATAATATGCACAGCTAATAGCTGTGTTTAATAAAAAACACAGCTATTAGCTGTGCATAATAAGAACTTAATTTCTCCATGATTTTTCAATGGCAGTGGTTGCTTTTGTTTTCAGGTAGCTGTTTTCAGCTGCTTTTCTAGAGGAAAAGCAGCTGAAAACAGCTACCTGTCTTAACAGCTTAAGTCAAAAGTGTCCATACAATTTAGCAAAACATTTGTTATTACCTATGTCTATCACATAACTACATAAGACACCACATAAAATAGGTATAGGCCGGCTCGGCCGCCGTCATACTTCAGTGCCTGCGTCAGTTCAAAAACTACTCGGTATAGGTACCCACCTCAAGTATTTGTCTTTTCTCTCATGTTCCAACCTGCAAAACACAATTTTGTATAGTCACGTGGTCGCGGTTCAAGAGGCACGAATGCATTCCGTACATGTCGCGTCAGCAGCAGTTTCCACATTTAGTTCAAATGGCGCTCACGCACACCGACATCAGCCCTACTGTAATTTGTAAGAAACTAAGAATATCCATCGTCATTAATCAGAGATCGTGTATGTGATGTGAGCGTGCACACCACTACACGCGCGAACCCTTTCTCGGTTGGCGCGTGTAGAGGTGAGATGGCCATGTGTGCACGTTTAGTGTTGCCTACTTCAATAGTTATTTTATTGCTAAAATTATATGCGATGCCATGATTACAGCTGAATTTTAAGTTATAATTTTTAACTGTGTATTAGTTTATAACGGATTTTACTGTCTTGTGAAAATATTGTTTCAGCCGGCTACTCGACTAAAATATTGTTTTTGTTTAATTTGATAATATGCTCTTGCAGACGCCAAACAGTTTTTATTGAATATTAGACACAGCGTAACTTTATTTAGATAAATCCGTCACATTGCAATAAATTTCACAAAAGTTGTTGGGTTTGAAGTAGTATAGGTAGCTATTACCTTTTACGAGTATTATTGAGTTGCAAATGAAAGATGTTCCTCATCTGGATTATTTTTCGATCAAAGTTGTCGATATGAATTAGGGCTTAGTTGGCATACGTCAAACGAATCGGCCCATGACGATTGGTTTGACGACGCATTCATTAGCCCTAAGGCGAAAAACGTAATATCGATGGGTTTTTAGTGGGTATGCTACCACCCACTAGCACTTTGTTAGTGATCTGGTTGGAGAGCCCGACAGACCCCCTCAGCTCTCCTCAGGCCGGGGGACATGCGTAAAAGCATTTTACTAGCGGAAAAAAGGGCTTAGTTGGCAACACCGACACTGCAGCTTGCAATGCAGCGGGGCGCGGGGCACGGCCAGGGTTGCGCAGACCTTGAACACGCCTAGCAACAGAGCGGCCAGCACACACTTGCTGATTTATTTCTGTTTTACTCGTCTGCACGCTTGTTTCCATTATAAAACAGCACGTTTTATGGATCTATAGAGGAATGCCTTATGTGTTTGAGTCCTTTCAAATGAGTTGGGAGTGTGAAATAACAATTTCATACCATTCCTAGGGAGTTAGCTATCTTTCAATCTTTACTACCCAAGATTCCGTCTTAACCACGTCTTGGTAGATGATTTAGTCTTATATTTTCTTCTCGTAAATGCACATGCAAGCATGTCAGTGGATTAAAATTCAGCCCTCAGCTTTGCAGCGTGTAGATACAATTAAGATTACAATCGGTTCCACGATCACGTCTTGATGAACATTTAAATGTCTGCTAGTGGTTCAATCCCAAGGTATCGTGATGGACACAATTTCTGTTTTCACTGCTCCAAACGGACCAATAATATCTACATTAATAAAAACACTTTGTTCATCATTCTTGCAAAGTAGAGCCATTTGAGTTTTAAAACAATTACGCTATGACTGCTTTTCCTCCTGATTTATTCACTCTAAGCGAACCCACTTAAAAATTACGAACTGTAAATGTTCTTTACAAGTACTTTGACAATTGTGGAGATGACGTGGAATCAATGAATAAGAATGAGGCAACACAAGTTTAACAAACACCTATGAATTATTTATTATTTGTATTATGAAACACATGGAATTCGTTGGCAATCGTAGAATCCGAATTGAAGTAACAATATTCCAATCAGAAGCCATTCCAGTAAAATATTCTTCTGCTTCTGTCGGTACTGGCTGCTGCCCCCATCAGGGGAAATGCTTATTGACTGGCGGTATTTGATCGTCATGTCACAGGGTCGTCATAGCAGAGAAGAATTATTTATACTAACGAAGTTCCCTATCCCACCAAGCTTCCCACCACCTTCCTGTTGAACCTGCCTCTGTTGGTCGGGAGCTGCTTATACAATATATTCGAAACGAGCCATCTGATAGCTGTTCACTATCGGCCACCAATAGACCCCGTTGGTAGCTTGCAGATCAATATTAATAACTTCCTCATAGGCTCTATTTAAATTACTGTGAAGGGTTAAGGGCGAAGTATTTTAATAGAGGTATTTGAAATACATATCACTTTTCAATTGGAAAAGTCTATAACTTCAGGCTTCAATGACGTGACTAGCAGCAATTTATGAATTTCCTCGCGTTCCTATGCGAAAAAAGAAAAAAGGTCCATCCTGGTAGAGCCCCACATGCCAGGATTAGGCAAATTACCTTCATTATCCACTTCTAATCCTATGACAGAAAGTTCACTTAAGTCCTTGTGTTTGTCATGCCTAGTCAGACCGCAGCAAAGTATCAGGTATCATTCAGGGTTGCATTGCCGCGTCTCTTGTTATTAATTACCGCAATTGTCATGTATGGTAGTTTATGAGTACTACCAGTTGTTTTGGTACTCATATAGGTACGAGTTGAAAGACTGTAAAGAAACACTATAGGCATACTGTAGGGATTAGATAGATTTGTTTGTTACTTTGAGGACGATACATAGTTATATCTAGGAAGGGGAATTAAATTGATGCTTGTCTCAGTACACCATAGGCTGATAAAACAGAAAAAGTCATCCCAGTAGGTATTTCCGTTTCTAACGTTCTACCAAATTAACTTCCTTCCTCAGCTTCACCTCTGACATTCAAACCTAGGTTCCAATGCGCAAGCTCTATGACCTAAATCCAAGCAGATCAATACAGCTCTCTATCCAGATCTCTATATAGATATTATGTGCTAAAGGCATAGAACACATTTTAGCAGACGTAACCAAATCTACGTTAGATTCATCCACATGCATCCTTTTGAGAAGGTTTTAAGCTCAGATGTAGTGACGCAGTAATAGATTTTCAATTATTAAAAGAAGCCATAAAGACCATCATATAAACTGAGGATAATTATCGACGATTTTTCGCGATATACGGGAATGTTTACAGAAAAAACGGATTTTCTAATATTAATGGACTATTCCACGATAGTTTTAGAGCCTAGATAAAAGAAGCAGCAAAACGGCATAAATATTTTATGTAGTATTTTTTTGTTACATTCTATTTAGACACAGGTCAGCCCGAGCTCCCGGGTTGCCCTCTGACATTAAGTACTGCGCATGTCTAAGTCCTTTCTGGAACGTTCCCCTCCTTTCTGGTTATAACACCCTCACCCCCGCGTGGGCAGATGACGCAGAACCTAGGACCCCGGGCGAGCTATCTATTAATAGAAATTAATTTTCTGGAATCAAGTGGCGGGATATTTATGAGGATAAATTGTTCAGCAACTGCGTTGGAGGAGGATTTTGTTCAATTCAAATAACAAGATTTGAAAAAAATAGTTAAATTTCATGAATTTGGCTTTATATCTTTTTTAGTTAATTAGGTAGTTTAGTTTATTAGGAATGTCACATTTTCTGCAGCGCTTTGGACCAGTTTTTCAAACATTTTACCTAGAAAACTCATCTAACATCTTAAATACAAATGGTCAGCTTAGCTGAAACAATTATAAACTATGAATCCTTGAAAAGCGTATAATGTACGTACGTACTCGCTCACTTTTTGATAAATGTGTCACGGTTCTATTTTGAACCGATTCTTATTTAAAAGTTTTATATAACTTTAGTTTAAAAATCCTAAGAATGTAACTGCATTCTGCAGTGCAGTTGCACTGCAGAGTCAAATATTTTGTGAGCAATAAATCAATCTTTCGCAAGAACATTGTAATGGTTTACTTGCAGGCAGCGTTTGCTCGTGCAGTTTTTACCTGTATTTGAAGTACTCTAGACAAGTTGCTTCTAAAATTCTACAGTGACTTAATTAATATTGTTTTATTTTTCTTCAAATACTATATGGAAGCGCAATTCAAAATCGTGCGATAACTTGGTATCTTTCTAATTTGTTGGTCCTATACAAAGATTTTGAACAACGCTGTAGAAGTCCTATACGGTGTGAGGTTAGGCAATCACAGTACCTATAGATAAGTACTCAGTAGATCGTTTGACGTCGCAGTTTATAATATGAATTACTATGAGTCAGGCGTTGTTTTCCGCACTGGAGTGGCAGATCGCATCAAGGTTTTCCATAACAACATTCATGCTTACAAATAAAGATAACAATTACGAATGTGTTCGTTTTCTCATGATAACAAAATATATTATGCTGATTTTGAAAGGAGAAACGTGGGATTTCTATTCATTCTAAAATGACTACGTAAGTCATCTTACGTAAGGTTTTTAGGACTAGAAACTGATCAAGGTAGGTCCTACGCCTTAACAAACCCAAAGGTTCAGTAATCTACGTACCTAGTTAGTTATGGGGTATTGGTCTGTGAAAAATTAAGATACAGTGGCCCCGAAAATAGCCTGGTGATTGATATTGAAAGAAACAGTGTGGTGATGAAATGAATCACAAGTAGTTTATCAGTCATGTAGTTCCCATAATACAAGCTCTGCTTAGTTTGGGGATAGGTGATGCTGTGTGAAACTGTCCAGCATTATTTTTTATTTATTTAATTATAGAACCTGAATAGTATTTTACCTTTTTCAGAAAACCTGAGTGGGCATCAGACTTCTTTCTATCTGCCGACTGTTCCATGACCGATAAGCCGATAAGATAAGCTGTTCAGTGTGACCACTGTAAAGGTGCAGTACCAGGTAGGTTTCATCAGGACATTCTACAGCAGAAGTTGGAAGGTTGGTGATTCTAAGCATATTAAAAACTTACATAATTAAGAGTCGTACAACATTATCATCGTACTGTAAATCAAATTATACTGTAGGCCTGTAGCTAGTCAGTCATTTTCGGAAACGATGTTTCAACTCAATTTCTCGCAAAATAATAATTATAATTAAGACATTTTAGATTTTTCATTTGCTGGGCACTATGATATAAAATATAAAACTATACATATCTTATTGTTAGGTTTGTATCTAATTCAAAAAGGGTCTAGTGCTAGTAATAAATAAATAAATAATAATGCTGGTCATTTTTCACACATCATCTAACTCTAAAGTAAGCAGAGCTTGTGAGAACCCTAGTGTAGGGTTCTTTTATCATATTTGAAGTGACATCAATTAGGTACCTACTATTACCGAGGAGTACCTACGAGGTAAAAATAAAGCAGCCACTCAGTATTCATTACCTACCTAATGAATACTACAAGACTATAATTTATTTTTTTAATATGTGCATAATCTTGATATTTTGATATAGAACCTTTTTGACTTATCTACCATAAGTCCACATGCAGAGACAAGATAAGTGACTAACTAGCAGTTGATCCCTTCTCGGATTATACTTTTACGAGTACCTAGGTTTTTTGTTTTTATACACTAAATGCATTAATACCCAAGTAGGTACTTAGGTTTCCTAGATAGGTACGTCTGGTTTATACTAAGGCTCCTTTCTTCATATTTTTTTAGGTAGTTACCTATTCAAAACATCCGCTCGCATATGAAAGGAGTTAACAGCATAAGAAGTTAAAAATATCATGTAAGCCAACTCTTTTACATTTTCAACTTTATTTTATGTCCAAGAAATGCACACACACCATAGGTAAGGTATGTATTAGATAAACAAAAAAATAGAAAACATTTCTCGCTCTTCCTATTTAACCGCCTACCTTTTAAGTAGGTAAGTGTTTCTCCCTCTGTAAAGTCTTTGTGGGTGTAAAAGGTTTTCTAGTGTGCGGGAAGATGGGGTCTTTCGCATGTGTGCGTTCGTCTCAAGGTCATGGTTGGCACGTGGCTGGCTGGAAGCGGGCGCAGAATAATAACGAGTGAACCGCGGTGGGGACGGACGGAACCCTCTTTGTCGCGTTCGACCCGCTTCCATTTGGAAGAAAACTACCTTGGTATTAACCATGAGCTTGATCTTGGCCTTAACCGGAGTTAGATTGCGTGACCCCTTTGGTAGTTTTATTTGCGTGAGCTGTTTATAGGTAGGTAGGTACCTACCTATAAGACTTGTTAATATTCTGTTGTTTTGAGTTTCACAATTTTTCTACGAGTGCAAAGAATATTCGTGGCAAAAGTTGCTGATAATAGATTCTAATAAGTCCTATAGGTAGGTAGGTAACCTTGTGTTTTATGACGGTAAATAATTATAAACACTCATTTAACATAAGCCTACCTACTTAGAAAGTTAAAATATTCGGTATAAAAAAATATATGTTAAAATATGTTATATTGGCGAGTGCTTACCCTATTGGTTGCAAATAGTTCTGCTGATTATATAAAATGATTTCTTTAATGTGCTTGAATGTAAACAGTGCCCTCTGTGACTTAACACGTGTAACAAAACAACAAGTTCGGATCTTCACACGCCCAGCAGCGCCGCCAACCTACAAGCTACGTGGTTCTGACGTAAAAACAGAGATGGCTCTGCAAGCTGCATGAAATCAGAAGATTGAACTTCAACATGATTTTAGACTATCGAACGACCGGGTACCACACTGTGTTCTCTCGATATATATGCGGAGTGAACACAGCTGGTGGTATCTCAGTTGTCCCTTAGTTCCACTTCAGCAATTCAAGAGTTGGCAGTCGCAAAAGAAGATGAAGAAAAATGAAGCTTTGTAGATCAAAAGATTCCATTCTATTTATAATATTTCTTAGTACCTATGACTTATGTATGTATAATTAAACACGAATTAATGTTATTTAAGCACCTACTTTATACTTATATAGGTACCTAATTATTTTTGCGTGAACCATGGATTTTGTACACCTAACCCATACTTATTTGTGTAGTTGGTAGATCATTCGCCAAGTAATTAATGGAGGCAATTACCACCAATAAACATTGAAATAAACCACTCAGTAAGTGCGTACCTACGCTATCTTCAACTACTTGCGTGTTGCATTTTTATTTTTAAAGGTGAAAGTTGTGATTTAATTACTTATACCTGTCTGTCTGCTTTGCACACACGTAGATACCTACGCACATTGGAAAGAGGTTTTCGAAAATATTATGGTTGAGTTTCCTTTGCCAATGATTATTATTTATTACCCACTGAATGCAAATGGGAAATGGAAGCAGAGAGATTACATAGTTTTGGTATACTATGAGATCACCAACTAATTTATTTCCGGCGATCTACATAATAAGTTAGTCAGATAAATTACCAAATCAATAAATTTGCTTTTATGAAATAAAGACAGGACTCTATCATAGTTATAGCACCTAGTGTTATCAATGCTGCAATATATTAGGTAGGTACAGTTAGATAGATAGATAGATAGAGAATAATTTTCTATCTATCTATGTATCTATTGCACACCAAATAATACATCAGCTTAGATACTACAAACTTTGCCAAAGTTGTACAATGGGCGGTTTTATCGCTAATTAGCGATCTCTACCAGACAACCTTTGGATGGAGCGGACTGTACGAAAGATTACAAGGCGTTTAATTGGTGTACCACATACTATGAATATACTACAATATACCTACATGATTACATGCTTACTATACACAGCATAATACCTACTAAAACTATTGTATGAATCCTACTAATATTATAAACGTGAAAGTTTGTGTGGATGGATGTTTGTTACTCTTTCACGCAAAAAACTACTGAACGTATTTTGATGAAACTTTACAGTAATATAGCTTATACATCAGAATAACACATAGGCTACTTTTTATCCGGGTACTACGCGGGCGAAGCTGTATGCAGAAGCTAGTGATACATATAACATAGATAAGCCAGAATCAGGCAAACAGTTAGCAACTCGAGGACAAGTAGTCCTCCTTAACCAAGGATTTAAAAATAGGCAGTGATTTCGCACGTCTGAAGGTAACTGGCAATTCATTCCATAGACGGACAGCCTGCACTGTAAATAAGTTGTCATAGTATGACGATGTGTGAAAAGTTGGAGAGTTTCTAAAGAACGCAGAGATCGAGCATGGCTGAGATGAACAAAAATCTAAAAGTTTGAGATAAGGTGTGGAGGGATTAAAATAATGTTATTTAATAGATTTCGAATATGAGTATTCACAAAAAAAAATCTGATCCTTCATAATTATTTTTTTTGTGAAACTTTTAGTACTTATGTAAATTAAATGTGCAACGTCCCTGATAAAATGTTGAACTTTATTTTCATGAATTCTAGTGACACGGTTGCATAAATCTAAGCATAAGGACCCAACAAAATTCTCAATGCTACTTAGTTTTGTGAAGTAAATAAAATTGCCGATATTTTAGCGTTCTTCGGAGAACACATCATCTCAGTTGTTAAGTAATGCCAGGCGTCCTAAAAACACCAAAAAATGATTTTCAACGCAATATACAAGCATCGGGGAAATATGCTAGCAACTGGTAAAATAACAAGGTCCATCACTAGAAATAAATTCACTATCAAAAATAAAAAAAAAATGCTGGACATTTTCACACAACATCATCTAGCCCCAAAGTAAGCAGAGCTTGTGTTATGGGAACTATGACTGATATTTTTTTTTGTAAATACATACCTTTTATAGATAGGAAAACTCCCAGACCCGAGACAAATATTTGCAGATTCTCGCTACGGGAATCAAACCAGCAACCTTCTGCGTCTCAGGCGGGCCTTCGCCCACTGCGCCACAGTGAGGGTATCAAGTTGGCCTCATCAATAATAGTTAGTTAAGT
This sequence comes from Perizoma affinitatum, assembly GCA_961405105.1. Classification (NCBI taxonomy): domain Eukaryota; kingdom Metazoa; phylum Arthropoda; class Insecta; order Lepidoptera; family Geometridae; genus Perizoma; species Perizoma affinitatum. The sequence goes on along the minus strand of OY560205.1, from coordinate 6,852,653 downwards.
CTAGCTCTGACCCAATAAAATATTGATAACCTTTTCTTCATGTTTATTCTTCATTCATGTATGAAGTTCATACATTAGAACGATTGAATTAGAGAAAACAAATGGAACATCATTTTTCAATTTTGGTGTCAAACTATATACGATCTACAAAATCGAAAGACATTTTTATGATTAAAATTATATTTCATGAGACAACTCCGCACGAAATAATCGGCATAGCAAATTTTCCGTAGAAAATGCTTACAACTTCGTTCGTGTGGAGGTTTATCCAAGCCAAGACCATGGTAGCTTTTGTCAATCACCTCACAAAAACTATTCAAATTCGTCCAAAAGAGGCCATCATTTCATCTCCTTTGACCATCATCCCACTCCATCATCAGAACCTGGCAGTCACGTTTAGTGAAAGCTTACAAAATCAATTTATAAGTAAGAAAGTTTTTGCTCCTTCAATTCTGACATGATTAATGTTGACTTTGTGGTGAAGATTCTAGTCAAGTCTTGACTAATTGCAGACTTGAAAATGTTCAGCCTGCTTAACATGAGCACCAAAGACAACGTTCTGTCTACGAAAGAGAAGACAAAAACCATTCCTGTCACCTATTCTGTTAAACAAAAGAGAGGGACAAAACATTTTTTTGTCTTCTCGGCGGTAGACAAAACCGTTGTCTTGGGTCTTCATGCTAAGCAGGCTGCTGCTTTATTTTTCCAGCTAATATCTGAGTAACTTCTTTACTTCGACCCAGTTTGATTTCACCCACGTCAGTGCTTTCATTGACCTAGCCCCTGTAATTTAGGTCTGACCTGATTCCAACCTATATAGGTAACCTCTCCCTGACACGTCCTGGGCTGTTCTAGTTTCGACGGCCCTGACACAGGCTGTTCCCGGAAAGCCTTTACCGTCCCCATTTATTACAATTAGGTTAAAGTCCTAGGAACGAATTGAAAAGTAGAAATGAAAAATACAATCTCTCTTTAAGGTTAGAGTGAATATATCTTCTAGACCTAGCTTCATCGTTGGCCATATCATCACTTACCATGATGAAGGGTGGATATAGAATCGAATAAAGAAATAAAAAAAAATGCTGTGTTCTTGTTTGAAAAGTATTGATGACGGCGAATTTTTGGCACATGATATATAAATAAATAATGCCGGACATTTTCACACAGTATCAAGCCTCAAACTAAGCAGAGCTTAATTGTGTTATGGGAACTACATGACTGATATACTACTTATATATATATTGTGAATAAATTTTGTTAATTTATTTACGGAGGCGTCTACTACATTGATCGCTTCGGTTCCAAAAAACCCTGATAAAAAGAAAGAAATAAAAAAAAAAAAAGCATGTCCTCTTTTAGAACTTGGTTGGGTCAGGAAAAGTATTATTGTACTACTTGTCTAAACTTCTGCGTAAAGTTCTAATGGAGATTCATAAACGGAAACTTTCGTAAACCATAGCGCGACGAAGCAGTGTTCTCATAATCATATAAAGGTTCTCATCACATTACTTTCGTTGCTTATTGACTTTTTATTTCGATGAAAGTTTTAACATTTTTAAAACCAGTGGTAAAACAAGCGGCAAAAATGCCAGTCAGGGCAGTATTATCCTACACAACGTTGGTCTTTACTTTCTACCTGAGGTTTCTTTTTCATGGTAAATTATTATGAAACTCTATTTTTTCTTTCAAGAGGTAGAACCCTTTTAAGGTGCGAAAATAATACATAACAGCAAATATATTCTACAGTTACTTTCGCATAAGGAAAAATAAATGTCGATTTAAAAATGGCTTCGATTGGCAGGTAAGGGTCTAACGTATAATGTTTTATCAATTAAGTAACTAAACACTGCTACCTATGTATGTCTCTTTCTAATATGTGGCATTTCAATTCAACAGAACAGAAAACTGTTTAAATCTTTCGAAGTATTGCTTACTTATATGTATTCGTTTACTTATAAAGTTAGAATCATTACTAATACTACATAGAGGGTTTCTACCTAAGCTAAAACTGCGCGCTCCAGCCCTCATGGAACTGGAACTAGAAAATCTCGATGCATCACTGTGTCAAATAAAGGCCAGTACAACGGGATTTATTAGTAAAAAATAATATTATCTATTAGTTTTATCGAATGTTACTAATAGTCAAGTAGGTAATAACACCATTTTGCTAGGAATTTGTTAGAAAAACCTTTCTATTCTACCCACGCCACGCCACGCTACAAACGAGCTTGTTTGCATTGTCAATATCTGTTATTTATAATTTCCATTTGCCATTCGCGTGTTATATTCGTTTCAATAACAACTACGTGAGCAATGTGTTCCGACATAGTAGAGATAATAAAAGTATGTCATTCACAAGACTCGCTAGCAGACGTGCTTATCAGTAATAATCACTCACAAACGCATAATTACATCATACTGTACTTGGTATTCTCACGGATCTGTGTACTGAATGTTTTTTTTTTTAAATATTTTTTATATTTTCTGATTACACAACATTGCCTACTGGTTACCAAAAACAGCTTCCACTGTTTTCACTATATTATCATTCTTTCAAGGCCGATGAAAAGCAATCTAATTATCTATTGCTCTAAGTTCCGTAGCCAGTTTATCTTTTCCCGATCTCTGGATGATGTTTAAACTCGGGGTAAAATATATATGTTCTTAGTGACCAGATGAAACACTGATTATTAGAGTTACTCTGTGTTTTCTTAGCTCTCGGCTTAACTCAGTAGGAGCTTGCTAGAAACCGGTTTGAACATTGTCTGACATTACTTGTAAAATGTCTAGTTTGTAGGTATGTACTGCAAAAACGTTAAGCAACTGAGTGAGAGGATAGACTGATAGCGTTCATTCAAAATACTAGCGTTCTTATTATATTTGTTTACAAAAATCTAAAATTGCCATTTTAGCCTCTTTTATAAAGATACCTTATCTTATAGGATTCGTACCTTAGCCGTTCCGTATAGGGTTCTATGACCAAGCCTACGCCACCCTTCATGTCTGTCTGTCCGGCACATGACTGTTTTTTAACCCTTATATGAAGGTAGTTGATATAGAATACGTGTTCCTAATCTTCAATGATGGCAAATAATAAAAAAGTATCTCAAAACGCTAAAGAGACGGTCCAAACACAAAAAATGTTTTTATCTTGTTTTTATTAAAGTTACTTAACCTTTATTAACGTGCGCGAGTCTGATCGCACTTGGCCGGTCTTTTGGAAAGGAAATCACGTGACCAAGGCGTTATCCATTTTCAGAATAAACAACAAAAGAAAAATTGATAGATAATTCACGGAACATAAGTTCCAGTTACACTTTGCCAAGTTTAATGTAATGATACGTGTATGCTACAGATCCATAATTCACGCTGTGTATGCTTCAGGCATCAAGGAATCATCAGACCGCTACCATCCATTCACTTTCTCCGCATTTCTTACCGAATCGGAAGTTTCCTGACTCCGTAAATGGAATTTAAATTATAACATGAAATGTGATTTTGCAGTGTCTTTACCTACCAAACTTTCTAATGTAGTGAACTGTAATGCTGGATAACTATTTATTCCTCCCCGTTGCGTTACATGTTTTCTCAGTTTTAAATCTATGCTTATCAATAATTTTCAAGAAGTCAGAAGCATTGCTATTATCATTTGCTGGCTTCAAATTTACTATGGCAAGTAATCTATAGTTTCCTGTGTTTCTATAATTCTCAGGAATTTTATCACAAGGTAATGCTGTTGGACATTTTCACACAGCATCATCTAGCCCCAAAGTAAGCAGAGCTTGTCTTATGGGAACTACATGACTGATATACTACTTACTTAAATACTTTTTTAAAAATATATACATATTATACATAGAAAACTCTCAGACCCGAGACAAATATCTGCAAATATTTGTCGCCCACTGCGCCACACAGGTATCACAAGGTACCTGACATATAATGGGAATTGTTTACTTGGTTTCCAATCTATTGCGTACAATTCAAATATAAAAAATACGTCCAGGCGCCTTCAAGTCTAAATATCTTTGGCTGGTCTGTCAAAGATTATAGCCAAATTATCGACGCCAAGTTCTTCTGGCAGAACCCTACATTGCAACTATAGGGCAAGGGCAGTTGTCGTAACACGAGCTTTGATCTATGTTGATGACCATTTCAATATCAAATCGCAGAAGATTGATGAGGAATTTGAAAATTTTGACGTGCCTGATAAAAGTAACACAAGTTTTAAGTTATTCTATATAGGATTTTATGATTAAAAATCGGTTTTTAGAGTATGATTATGATATACGAATATATATGTTGGCTTTTCTTATGGATGTACTTATTAGGTAAAGTAACAAAAACTTACCTCCATCATAGGAGACTTATTGCTGAAATTGGCATTAAATATAGTTAAATATTTACTTGCTTATTTTCAAGGACCATTAGTAGATAGCTCGTTACAATAAAATTTATGTTTTCTGATGCGAAAGAGGTAATACATTTCCTAGTTTATTATTTACTGCAAGAACGCTAGGACTAACCTGTGCCAAGCAAGTACAAGGTCTGAGTACTATTCGATATGACCTAGCCTTGGCCGTTGCAACATTGTACATTTTATGAGACTGTCATTTTGATATTCAGTTACCTACTGAAATATGCCTTGGATAATATTTTAAATTTTTTTAAAATATTATCCAGCTGTTTTTTTTTCTAAACGATATCGTTTAGAAAAAAAAACAGCTTGATCCAAAGCGGGACTTTATTAACTGCTGATAATATGCCTCCCTTTGTCTGTGCCACACCTCAAGGTCAAGCTCTTCCTGCGACGCTTACAACAATGTCGTCTGCTCATCACTACATTATATATGTATTTCTGTCATCTCAGCACTCTGTTAGATAATTTTTCGTCATTTTCCGCTCTCATAAATCTAAAAGATGAAGGCTTATAATTCATCCTAATCCGGGTGTGGCATAGGTTACGGCCATCCGGGCTGTGGAAGCAACAACCGGATCGATAGAGGGTAGCATCTCTGCAGCCATGACCTGGAGCAGGGGAGTGCGGTTGCGCGGAAGGGGGGAAGGGGTGTGCATTGAGCGGCCGGGCTGCATGGAGCAGTTATTTCTGTGCAGCTGGTCGGCCACAGTCGTCCGCCGCGCCTCCGATAGTGCGCTCGCCTCTAATACTTGCATCGGCCTACGCCCCTCGCGCTGCCACAACCTTACGTTTAAACTCTACGTGTAAAACCGCGAACGCGTTAGCCATATCACTTGTTGCACGGAGCCGAAGCGCTCTCACGAGGTGAAACCGCGTGGAAAACTCTTTTTCTCAGTAGCGGACGCGTCTACTTTCTCCGCTCACATTCCGCTCAAACCAGTTTTCGTATTGATGTTACATGACAAAATCAAGTTAAAATGTGTCGCGATTAGTTATTGATAACGTTGGCATATTTAGTGGTAAATAGAGTTGATATAATGTTTCCTATTATGATATTACCTACGTCGAGGATTTATCAATGTAACCTACATTCACTCACACGATAAGGTGAAATTGAATTTTGCGTTTTCATAGACTTCTTTGTAGAAGTCTGAGCTGATTGCAGTAATTATTTTCCACTCCCCAATTCACCCGTTTTGTACTCGTACAATTATACAATATATTCACTCGATTAAAGAGCTTATAACGCTGTATCTATTTCATCAACTGTTTCGCAGAATCATGAGATCGATGTAAGTTTTGAAAAAATGCACGTATTACAAATAGATAACGTCTAAAATTTTTTGAACTCGGATGAGTTTCCAAGGGTTGTCATAAAATGCCTTGCAATAAGCATGGCCGCTCGCCCGGGTTGCAGTTGAAGGTCAGGGGAAAGCGGGGAGTGGGGTTACAGGAGGGTGGGGTACACCGATAAATCACAAGCACGCGCATGTGCATTGGGGATACGGGATCCCCTTCCTAGTGTTCCTAGATTTTTAAAAAGGACAAGTTGCGCGCCGGGCCTAGGCTTTATCAAAATCAAAGTAAATTTACATAATCAAATCTTTGATATTCACTCTCATAAAGTAATCATAATGCCTAGAATGGAGTTTTAAAGTGGTAAACAAAAAAATATTCCCGTAACCGTAAAAATGATATTACAAAAAATCCGTTTTCAGAATTCAATTGTATTTTCAAGGGATGTCATCACATGCTTTGCAATAAGCATGACAGCTAACCCGGGTTGCAGTTGAAGGTCAGAGGAAAGCGGGGAGCGGGGTTACAGGAGGGTGGGGTAAACCGATAAATCACAAGCACGCGCGTTGCGCTTGTGCATCGGGAATCCGGGATTCCCTTTCTAGTGTTCCTAGGCTTTCGAAAATTGCCTAGTTGCGCGCCAGCCTTAGACTTGATCAGTTGATTTGTGACCTAGTTCTAAATGAGTATACTGTAGTTCAATTCAATTGTTAGTGAAACAGTGCATAGAGTAGACAAGGACATTATTATATCGTCAAGTAATTATATTTTCTCATTTTTGTTTCTTTAGTAAAAAAATATGAAGAAGTAAGTTCACATAATAAAAGTTTTGATATTCACTCTTGTCTAATAATCATTCCGTTATCAGAGTTTAAAAGTAGTAAATCTAAGAGCTTTTACGCTACGTTCCTATTAACTCAACGGTGTCGCAGAATCATGAGACCGATGTAAGTTTTGAAAAATGCACGTATTACGAATAGATTATCTTCATTTTTTGTGCACTTAGATGTCTTTTTAAGAGTTGCCTTGCAATAAGCATGGCCGCTCGCCCGGGATGCAGTTGAAGGTCAGGGGAGAGCGGGGAACGGGCTCACAGGAGGGTGGGGTAATCTAATAAATCACGCGGATGAGCATATGCATCAGGAATTCTGAATACCCTTCCTAGTGTTCCTAGGTTTTTAAAAAGGTACTAGTTGCGCGGCGGCCCTGGACTTTATCAAATTCAAAGTAAATTCACATATAAAAGCTTTGATAGTCACTCTAATAAAATAATAATAATTACGTGATTGTAGTTTTAAAGTGGTAAACAAGAGCTTTTTAATCTACTATTCCCGTAACTGTATCGAAAAAAAAAATATTAAAAAAAATCCGTTTTCAGAATTAATTTGTGTTTTCAAGGGATGTTATAAAATACTTTGCAATAAGCATGACAGCTAACCTGGGTTGCAGTTGAAGGTCAGAGGACAGCGGGGAGCGGGGTTACATGAGGGTGGGGTAAACCGAAAAATCGCAAGCACGCGCATTGCGCATGTCCAATCCGAATCCGGAATGTTCTTCCTAGTGTTCCTAGGCTATCGAAAAGGGCCTAGTTGCGCGCCAGCCTGAGACTTGATCAGTTTATTTGAGACCACTAGCAGTTGAACCACAGTATACTCAAATTATAGTAACTATATAGTTACATAGTTATTATAGTTACAAGTGAACAGTTAGTACCAACTAACTGTTCACTTGTAACTATAATTTGAGTATACTGTGGTTCAACTGCTAGTGACACAGTGCATAGCTTAGACAAGGACATTGTTCAATCGTCAAGTAATTATATTATCTCATTTTTGTTTCTTTAGTAAAAAATGATGAAGAAGTAAGTTCACATAATAGAAGTTTTGATATTCACTCTTGACTAATAATAATTCCGTTATCGGAATTTTAAAGTAGAAAATTTAAAAGCATTTTACGCTACGTTTCTATTAACTCAACTGTGTCGCAAAATCCTGAGACCGATGTAAGTTTTTAAAAATGCACGTATTACAAATAGATAACGTCTTAATTTTTTGTGCAAAGATGTCTTTTCAAGATTTGCCATAAGCATTGCAGCTCGCCCGGGACGCAGTTGAAGGTCAGGGGAAAACGGGGAGCGGGGTTACAGGAAGGTGGGGTAAACCAATAAATCACCAGCATGCGCATTGCGCATGTGCATCGGGAATCCGGGATCCCCGTCCTAGTGTTCCTAGGTTTTTAAAAAGGGACTAGTTGCTTGCCGGCCCTAGACTTTATCAAAGTTAAAGTAAATTCATACAATAAAATCCTTGATATTATTCAGTCTAATAAAATAAACATAATTCCGTGATTGGGGTTTTAAAGTGGAAAACAAAAGGTATGTAGATTCTTTTGTTCCTTTTGTTCCTTTTCCCGTAACTGTATCGAAAAATCTGATATTACAAAAAATCCGTTTTCAGAATTCAATTGTGTTTTCAAGGGATGTCATAAAATGCCTTGCAATAAGCATGGCAGCTCGCCCGGGTTGCAGTTGAAGGTCAGAGAAAAGCGGGAAGCGGGATTACAGGAGGGTGGGGTAAATCGATCAATCACATGCACGCGCATTGCGCATGTGCATCGGGATCCCGGGATTCTCTTTCTAGTGTTCCTAGGCTTTCGAAAAATGCCTAGTTGCGCGCCAGCCTTAGACTTGATCGGTTTCCTAGTCCTAACTGTTCTTTATTCTATGGTTCACTTGTCACTATATTTTGAGTATACTGTGGTTCAAGTGCTAGTGACATGGCACATAGAGTAGATAAGGACATTATTATATCGTCAAGTCTTTATAACTACTCATTACTGTTTCATTAGTAACAAAAATTATAAAAAAGTCAGTTCACACAAAAAAAGCTTTGATATATTCACTCTTGTCTCATAATAATTCCGTTATCGGAGTTTAAAAGTAGAAAATGTAAAAGCTTTTTACGCTACGTTCTTATTAACTAAACTGTGTCGCAAGCTCGCCCGGGTTGCAGTTGAAGGTCAGGGGAGAGTGGGTAACGGGCTCAGGAGGGTGGGGTAATCCAATAAATCATGAGCATGCGCATGTGCATCGGGAATCCTGGATCCCCTTCCTAGTGTGTTCCTAGGCTTTGAAAAGTGCCTAGTTGCGCGCCAGCTTTAGACTTGATCGGTTGATTTATGTCCTAGTCCTAACTGTTCTTTATTCTATGGTTCACTTGGAACTATATTTTGAGTATACTGTGGTTTCAGTGCTAGTGACATGGTACATAGAGTAGATAAGGACATTATTATATCGTCAAGTCATTATAACTACTCATTACTGTTTCATTAGTAACAAATATGATAAAGAAGTCAGATTACATAAAAAAAGCTTTGATATTTACTTTTGTCTAATAATAATTTCGTTATCTGAGTTTAAAAGTAGAAAATATAAAAGCTTTGACGCTACGTTCCTATTAAATAAACTGTGTCACAGAATCATGAGACCGATGTAAGTTTTAAAAAATGCACGTATTTGTAGATGACGTCTTAATTTTTTGTGCACTTATATTTATTTTCAAGAGTTGCCTTGCAATAAGCATAGCAGCTCGCCCGGGTTGTAGTTGAAGGTCAGGGGAGAGTGGGGAACGGGCTCAGGAGGGTGAGGTAATCCAATTAATCACCAGCATACGCATTGCGCATGTGCATCGGGAATCCGGGATCCCCTTCCTAGTGTTCCTAGGTTTTTAAAAAGGGACTAGTTGCGCGCCGGCCTTAGACTTGATCGGTTGATTTGTGTCCTAGTTCTAACTGTTTTTTATTCTATGGAACATTTGTAACTACATTTTGAGTTTACTGTGGTTCAAGTGCTAGTGACATGGCACATAGAGTAGATAATGACATTATTATATCATTAAGTCATTATACCTACTCATTACTGTTTCTTTAGTAAATTAATAAACAAGAAGTAAATTCAGATAACAAAAGATTGAAATAAGTATCTAATTATAATGCCGTAATTAAAGTTTTATACTAGAAAATTAAAATTAGAAAGTTGTTAGTCGTATTTCTGGTTTATAATTATTCACAAGTTAGTATTCAAATATTCATTGGAATAATATTTTACATTATAAATGAATTGACGAATACGTAAATGAATACAAAATTCCATCGATATAATAACAAAATTAGAAATATGGCGCACTATTTATACAAACCTATAACCAAATCTTATCCTGAAGTGACGACACAAAAAGGGTTAGTCAATAAAATACTCTCTTTAATCAAAACATACACAAAAATGCAAATAAAAAACTTTCTACCACTTTTATCTTTAACATACGAGCTATGGAAATAATGTATTGTCAATTATAAAAGTGGATTACGGGTCGTGTTTTTTCGAAGCTCATTATTACGAACTGAGGAAGAACTGGTACTTAATGAACAGTATACGCAATGAATAGAAAAATGGCTTTTAAATACAAATATACGTAAAAATACAGTCTAAAAAGCGTTTGAACTGACATTGACAGCTGCAAAATTTTCTCCCGTGGAAGGTAATGACTACAAATGAACTCTCATAACGCATGGCTTATAAAAATTAGTTCACTTTACTAGACTTTTTTTTATTATCATTTTTGTTACTTCTAGTAGTTTTATTGTTGGCCTTAATTGTAGTTTAAATATAAGTTTTAGAAGTTAGTTTTTCGTTTCAGCTGTTTAGTCAGCATAATAAATATCATCAGTATATTTGATATATGTTCAGCACTTCTGTTCGCGGCAGTAGCTGATTGCGAAACCGTGCGACTACGCACGGCCGGCACACGTTAACTTTCGCTGCGGGACCGTTGACCGTGGCTCGACTTTCTAAACCATGTCGTAAGCGATCGGCCATTGTAATTCACAACACGCGATGCCATTACCACCATTTTTTGTACACTTTTCGCAAATCCGTAGAAAGTGGCGTTTAGCTGGTGCATTATAATTAGGTGTTTCCACCGATTTATGAGCACAACTGTACAGGAAATTATAGTAGCATGATCACAGGAACTATGATCACAGGTTTCTATCACATTGGACCAACGCAAGGCAGTGTCTTAAAAATCGCTGGATAATAGGATAGGTATTTTATCCATCATCAAGTTGCAAAATTTCGATATTCACCGATAAAAAGAAGTATCTATACAATTCTGATTTTATAACGTTATAAAATTTTCAAGGTTTATTATAAAGCTTCCATTTATCTCATCTTTAGTTTTATAGTAATTGTCAAATGACCTTGTTCTAAGTAGGTCAGGCTCTACGAGTGCTACGGCGTAGGGCACTCGTAGCACCTGTAGACTTGCGTGTAGTGGGGAATAAAATTTTCACGGGATAAGCGAAATCATTTGAGTTTTTGGTGAAAAACGTTTATTGATAATTTGCAAAAAGCCTACGGGACGCCATGGCTATGTGCCAAGTTTAAAGAAAAATAGATAAATGATAGGTAATCAACGTAAACATGTTTAACGTTTATATGCTAATAATAGAAAATGATCACAAAAAAATAATAATAATCTGATTTCTTAATGAAAACTTCTTGGCAAACACAACTCGTTCAAAACTGACGGTAACAAGCGTCAGTTTATCAACTTTTGTTTTGCGACTTTATCTATTTCCATAAAAAAATCGTAATGATCTTTTTACAGACACCTAATAAATGCCTCTCTTTTCATAATTTGCGTTATCTAAATAATGTTTGTACGTTATGTCCTTGATAAAGCGGTCCTGTCTAGATAGCCTAGCCCTGACCGGGTCGCGCCCTAGGCAACCTATGCGTCCTTGGGCGTGGTGCCAGCTTCCCCCTCCTCTCACTTCCCTCTTTCATAGTTGCAGGAAATAATCGATATTCGCTTATGGCTCTTCGGTAACGTTTGTGCAATATGTCTGATATTCCTGCCAGTTTCATTTCCTTGAGTTCCGTAATTACAAATGTGTTAAAAACTTTATTATGGTCAATTTTATAAATTCCTTTATTCATTTGTTTAATACTTCCGCACAAACAATGTAGTGTTAGGAGGATTTAATGCTAAAACATTCTTTGCCAATAACCCTGGGCGTACAAAAAGATGGTGTGGTGTGTCAAGAGAAACCAAATAAGTAATGAATTAATTAAGTATAAAGTGTTTAAATAACTTTCAAATAACTCATAGATTTAAAATAGTTCTTGTTCCGTAAAATAGTTTTCCGTTTATCATCATGACTGAATCGTTTTTAGGTCAACAATTAGTATTAATTTGTACGTGCTGTACCAGAACATAATCTGCCTAATCGTTTTCATTGTAGCAATGTTAAAAGAGTATCATTTTAATTCAACACAGTTTTACATTCAATGAAAAACTGACAATTGCCCGCCTTGAAAACAAGTAGCAAATGTGTTTAACCTACAACTCCTTGATACGATTATTACTGATAAAAGTATTAAATTTTCCCGACTTCAAAAAAATAAACATGTTTTGTGAGCAAATTTTTTAAACTAATAAAAATAATCATTAAATGTCATTGCAGTGCAGTTTATAAAATGGTTAATAAAAACTGCCGTAATGACCTACCCAAAACTCTCTTATGTCTAGTTTACACTATGACAGTTATGTGGCGGTATAGTAACCCAATCAAGCGTTGACTTGCTAGTGGCCTTATGTGGGCACTAGTTTCTACCCAGTGCCTAGTATTATGATATATGTGCCATTCCTGACTTTGCGCCCACAAGTCAGTCCAACAGATTGGTCATCCGTACTATTTTCGGGCCTAGTTGTTTCTTACGCCACGCCGTTCAAGTTAGTCCAGTGCGACTGACATTGTGTTTATGCGTTTGGGCAGTGTCTGCCAGTTTATTGTTGCGTTTTCTTGTATTGAACTCATTGTCACCACAAATCTACAGTCACTTCCGCCAATGTCAAAAATAGACAGCAAACTAATTTACTGTTTAGATCCCGTCTATATTTCACTAGTGACAAGTCATTTGATCCAGTAACTACCATCGTGTAAAACCACTTTTAAACTGATCTCTTCCAGAAATGAAAAATAATCAAAGATTTTGTAAAAGTGGTTGGTCCTATAGATGTCACTATCAGAATCATGACGCGTTAACGATACCTCATTCACTGAAATCAATAAGATTTACCGAGGTAACAAAAATACCAACTTGTGAGAAGTAGGATTTCCTTCGACAATCAGACAAGAAAGTAATTAAATTAATCGAAAGGTAAATTATAAATAAATTAGATCAGAAAATAAATTAATACGTGAACGCCATTTGGCCCAGCATTAAAGCACAGTGATCCAACGACCTGTCACGCCCAGCAAGTACCAAAATACACCTATCGGCTCACACCGAAACGGACCAGATATAACCTAAAGTTCAGGAGCCTACTAGGTGCAAATAAACTAAACCATATTTTAAGTTTTTCATGAGTAAAATAAATCGAAAATTATTATGAAATAACATTTTGATGTTTATGTAATCTATGAACGTAGGAATAATTAAAAAACATAGTTTTACCATGAAAAGTACCTACTTACGCACTGCACTTTCAAGACGATTACGTGACAAAACCTTTAAAATTAAATTATACGTTAATCGCAACGTGTACAGTGTTCGATCTTTAGCAAGTATTCGAGCTCTTTACATTCACTTCTAAGAGCGGATGTTTCAATGATTTACCCACAATTCGAGGAATATATTATACCTATACAACCAAAAACTAAAACAAACATTTGAAGTCCAGAGGAAATACCATAGAGCACACGCTAAGGTTCTGCCAAACTGATATTTACCATCATAGAAATCAATCTATTCGTGCAGAAAATAGTACCTGCTAGTTAGATAACGTTGTGTTATCCATGCTGTGTGCTTGGACTATAAAGTTTGTAGGACGTTGCCCGCACATTACACAGCCGATAATTATTTAAAATTTATTCCTGATGCAAACGAACGAACTGGCAACCGCGTAAATACATAACACGGTGAATTAAATTATTATGTACCCACTCCATATTTACATAATAAGTCGATAACAAACAATGCATTGATAAGGGGTAAATTATAATACCATTGTAAAAATATTCTAAAAATCAAACCAATGGATTTGTTTGTAACACCAGTTATTGAAGTATCAGCAGAACTAAATATATTCACCAATCTAATAGGTACGTACTTGTTTACTTTAACATCGGTCGAGTTATATCGCTTAGCAAAAACCGCAGAGTTGCGAAATGTATGCAAGTGATTTTCGTAAAATAAAAAATGATATTCATAACAGATGCACTTAGGTAGGTACTAGTAGGTTACTACTATTCTCACTATGAAGATCAAAAATTAAGGTTCACGTACAAATATTTCTATCACAACATTTTCATGAGTGACAATTTATCTAACAAGATTTACGTAGACCCTGCTAAAAATAAATAAGCGTTACACATGTAACACCCATAAACAAAAATAAACGACTGCATTATTCGCGCTTCAAAATAGCCTGGCAATCAGCTGTTTCGTGTCTATACTCCTTGCACAAAGTACGATGTTTGTGTGCACTATACGTACACGTGAGCAGAGTTTCGTGGCTCCCGGAGACCGGTGTGGTGGTGTGTCGGTGTGGCGGCGTGACTCACAGTCACCGGCCTTGAGCTCACATAGTAAAGCGCAAACCAGCTAACACTAAAATATTATTTATTAGTCCACCGGCACACGAGCGAAAAGTGACAGCTACGAGGCCGTGACGATGATAGGCCATCATTTTCCTAATTGCTCAAAATTAACTAAAGGTTATTTGCAATTCATGACATCGAAAACTTCACCAATTACTCTTTATGCAGAGGCGATAACCATTTCAATTTATTTCGACATCGATAGGCCGCCGTTTCCCAACATTATCTATGAACAGTGTTGTTCTAGTACGTTATGATCGATATAAAGTCAACATCCAATCGATTAACATTCGTTTTCAATTCGATATAAAACATAAACGTGTCTGCAATGTTTTCGTGTGTCGCCGTGAGTTGGCTGTTGAAATGGAACGTCTATTTGTAGCTCTCGAGGCCCGCTCGCGACATTATTGTAACCGACACACGGGCCTTACGCGCTTCGGTTACCGCAGCAAATACTCAGTTTATTTTAACGAACATCTAATCGACCGTGATTCTTGCGCGAAACTTGAATTAGGTGCACGCTTGAATACGATCTAAATAGAGTGCAATCAAGCATATATATATATGGCAGTGCGTTGTGGCCTAGTTACCGATGCATCTGGCTAGCGCGCGTTCTTATCTGTCCCGCTCGTGTGCTCACTGCGTCGCTCTATAGTCGGTGGCGAGCGATCTCTTCATCACAATGGTAGTAATGTGGAGCGCGGTTGCACTGAAATGAAAGTGAGCTCGCAAGAGCTCGAATGCCGGCGAAAGTGATATGCGTGAAAACGCTGGCGAAGAAATTGCGGTGGGTCGACAGGTGAGGGGGTCTCGTGGCGGGTTGCGTCAGGCTTCGGCCCCGTTGGCAGAGCCGGCGCGTATTTCAATCCGGCGCGCTGCACCGACCGCTTTGCGAAACCGTCGTCGGTTATGCAAGGCGCGCCGCTGCCAACTCGCTGCTCGCTACACCGCCGGAAGGAAAAGTGGAACGCGGCGCAGTGGTGCGGCCGCGCGCGCCGCCTCTGCACGCCCCGCGATCCAGTGAAGTGTCTCTAGTGTCGTGACAGTGTCGCTTTTAGAACGTTCAATTGTGTTGCGCAAGTCCTACGCCTACGGCGGCGAGATTATTTTCAACTAGATAGTTACATAGGCCACGAACTCAGTCCAACCCCTTCACGCTATGTAAATACCCTCATCCTGAGACTGGCACGTGCTAATCTCGATACACATCACGTGTACAACATACTAATCTCATAACCGCAACTTGCTACTAACATCCACCGGTTAAACCCACGAAGACACTACTAACAATCAATCGGCCGTCATAATACCCTTTCCATTCTATTCACCAATCTATCTGGCTGGCCAGAAGGTAGGCGCAATAACCGTTCCAACTATAAAACACCAATAAAATTCTAAGAATGTTCCACTCGCTATGAGCTAGACGTTGACAGTTGCTTTCATTTTAAACGAAATTCTGACTCCGCCACTTTTGGCGATTACTTTTTTTCGTTCACTAATATATCAATTGAGGCATTTGCTGATGCTACGTTGTTTCGAAAGGGGAAAGTGCTCATTGAACCGCGCCTTCCGCAACTCGCAGTAAAAGTTAACTAGAGACGCATTTCATGTCTATCATGTGCAACTCATAAACATGCATCCCACAGCACGAAGGTTCCTTATAAAGCCGCGTCAAGGACATATTAATAGCGTGTAACGACAATGAGCGGACACGGTTATCAAGCGCCCGGTCCCATGCCGGTATAATTGCACAATGCAGCTTATCTAGCCCATGAGAGCTAATAATTATTTGCCCTACTTTCTTAGACGACACATGTTCAGATCAAGCCGATTGCACTGCACTTTCAAGACGATTACGTGACAAAACCTTTAAAATTAAATTATACGTTAATCGCAACGTGTACAGTGCAAGTCTTTAGCAAGTATTCGAGCTCTTTACATTCACTTCTAAGAGCGGATGTTTCAATGATTTACCCACAATTCGAGGTATATATATCTCTGTCGCACTTAAATGAAGACATACGTTTAAAATAGCATATAAGACTAGATAATGCAATGTAACGGTTGCATATAATACGTCAGCGTGGCACAAGGCGTGTGCATATTTATGTAGGCATGCATTAGCAGCGTGGACTGCCGCCCACACGGATTTATTACTATGAACCAATCCATTTTATCTACTTTTTATGATCAAAATATGATAAGCTCGTAAACCTATTATGCTATAATTAATTTAATAATTTACGAGTCCTAAAGTGATTGCTAAAAGGGAATAAGGATCAACAAAAAATTGTCTCCTATTCTGAAGTTCTGAACTCTACGTATTAAAGAGTGACAGATATTTTGTAATATAGCATCATATGCAGTGGCCTATGTTCAGGACTTGAGGCGCAGTTTGTCATTGGCTATGGAAATACACAATTGAGCTCATGTCCAAGTGGGATGTCAGAAGCCGGCGCGAGGCAAGGCCGCGAGGATGACCTACTTGCGACTCACCTTTGTTTCAAGCCAAGCTACACACCACTCTAATGGCATAACAATCGCTTGCACTCTCGTACAAATTCATTCAAATTATAGACGAGAACAATAATTACGATGTATATACCATTATTGATCGTTTAGACCTCAACATTTATTGAAACGCGTGGCGATTTTCATAAAAACCGAGCCCTAGGCCTTTAGTCAGATAGGATCGGCCGAGATTGGTAGACTCTTGGTCAGATAGACATTAACTGAGTTAGTAGTTCACTAGATCATTTATTTGTATACTGTTGAGTATCAATTTATATCACGAACATTTTCAGTGAAAACTCCAATATTAACCGCTCAAATGCATATTGCGTGGAATGAAAGATAGAATTATTAGCTGCTAATTTTACTGCGGAACCCTTAAAATATAAAACTCACTTTTTACATAAATTGTATGATCGAAGATCCACTCATGTTTGTGACTGTCTTGAATGCTACACGTGTCGAGTTTCAAGGTCCGTTCCCATGATACTACGTTAGAAAACCAATTGCGCGTTATTATAGATCATCCATAACAATATTTTCTAGACAATTCACTCTGGGAATTCTAACATAACTGCTTTAAGGAAATCTGAATTTTAAATTGAACATTCCAAAATCAAGTAGGTACCTTTTTTATGAATATAAAGGATCCCAATAAACAACAAAAAAAATAACGGACGGAAAACTTATCTCAAGTTATATTAACCATGCAGAGTTAGAGTAGTTTTACGTTCCTCGACGTCGTAACGTTTCGGATTCTACTGCATATTATCGGATTATGGTCATGGAACCGAACTTGGGTCTTTGCAATCTAACGACGCGTGACGCCTGACACACGTTTACGATTACCTTGATCTGGATGATGATGATGATTAAAATCCACTTAATGGCATATATGAATATGATCGAGTCCGTTTTTCTAAAATGGCTGTTAATCAAATTTTATACAAATTACGTACGATACGATTAAGAGATGAAAAAGCTTTGTCAGAGAAGACGTACAATAATTAGTTACCTTTTTTTTTTTTTGTTTTCGCTACGCTTATATTTTATTTCATTTAAAGGATATCTGAATCACTCTTATATATGTTTTACTGTTCGGATTATATCAGCCTAAAAATCAGTCTTTAGCTTCATAAAAACCAAAAGTGCGGGTCTTTCATTGGATATTGGTCAGCGCACCATTCGCGCGTGTTTTCTCTATCTTTCACTCGGATTATTTTGGACAAACTTGCTTGATCTGTAGAACAAAATACCTTTTTATGTAGGTAGTTACAGTCCCCTCTCAACGCTTTTAACCCTGCTTTACCTGCATGTTTCTAATCGTTTCTCTACAAAACATTATATACCTACATTAGAATTAACAGAGGACATTACTATCAATAGAAATAGGGATTTCCAAAGCATAGACGATGATTTATAAAAATGATTAGTAAATTAATTAATTCCGCTTACTCATACCGACTGTACTGAGTGTAGTACCTACTTAATTAATATTTTTATAAACGGAGTATATGTATTGACATATACTCCTAGGCCAGATAAAAGCCAAAAGTCTTAAAACTCTCTAAAATATTTCAAGGCGATTTATTTTTTTCATTACGGTCAGTATAAACCTGATTTACGCTGAACCTGCATATTTTCATTTCCATATGCGTATAACCTCACGCGTCTGTTTTATCAAGCACTTTATTTAAATGTCTCACTTTCACTGGCACTTTCGTTTTGAATATTTAAAAATGACAAAGCTTTCGAAATTGAACTAAAGATCTTTGATCTATCATTTTTACAAACGACAGTAGTGATGAGATAATTTTTAACGTATCTTTACAAACGGTTTCCTCCTCGGAAAAGCATAACTTTCGAATTAAGTTTTAGTAATTCCCCTATTAATCTATGATTCACTGTTGCTTGCTTCTAATAATTTCATAACATATGTAGGTAATTCACCAAAGCAACCTATTCCGACCTTCTTTCAGCGAGTAACATTCCCCAGTGCATTATGCACAATATGAGTAGCATCCTACGTGGGCACATGACGGTCATATATAATAGACTAATACCATTTATATATTCCATGCACTAACTTATTACACAAACGCTTGAACTTACATCATTCGATGTAGATAAAGACAAGTATCATAGGGACTATAAGTGTAACGGCATAGACGTTCCGTATAATGTGAAAGGCTAAAAGACGCTTTAGTGACGTGCGGCTATCGATATCGAAGTTGATTACGCCCCGGAGTTCGTGCCAGGAGTGCGTTTGCAAAGCTCGCGCAAGTTTGCGTTTGCAAAGTTGACACTGTAAATGCACTATCTGGTACGACACCCCGGAGCGGCTAGCATCGCTGCTGTTCTGCCAAATGGGGGATAAGAAATCTTATGAACTCTAGTGATCTCTCTGTTGTGCCCCATGACCCTTTTTAGTGTTTTTGTTTTATTTTATTTATTGTATTTTATGACTTTTTTATGCGTGTGTTTAGTTTTAATATTATTTAAATTCTGTCTATTATTTGCAATTTTAAGAAAAAATGTTAAGGAAAATACATTTTTCGTTGTTATTTTGTCTTATTTATTACCTGTTTTAATTTTATTATGATGTTATCTTTATTTATTGTGCTTTTATTATTTATAAATCTTTGTGTACACTATTTTTGTTTATTTTTTTGTAATTTCTGCTTTGTAACTTGTGTTAGTCATATTTTCAATATTATTATGTATTACCCAATATACCAGATCTTAGTGCATGATTCTTTTATTTTTGTGTTGCATTACAGGTTTCTTCCTACTTTTATGTTGTTTTATTTCAAACCAGTTTATTTTGCGAACGTAGGTAAGGTTAAAAAAATTCGTTGGCATTAGCAGTTAGGTACATTTTTTTTGTTGGTGACTCTTTAACTACGAGTACCTATATAAGTTTATCATATGATTTACAAACTAGTTAGAAACAAAAAAATACCTTTCAGATACTTCCACTTCCAAGCATCGACATTATAACTTGCAAAAGTGAGTTACGGTTAGGTAACTATTCTACTAGTTTGTCTATGGCACAAGTATTTCAATTGGACAGAAAATTAACTATAACCTAAATACCTGCCTCCACCAGTTTGCAATTGCCAGTATATAATTTTGCATTTGACAAAGGCGTAGGTATGGTATTTGTGGTCAGTTCCCTCGTACAGCCTTCAATAGTAATAACGAGTGTGGGTACACTGAGGACTTTACTGTGACTGTCTTTAAACTAGACGAGTATGATTAAATTCATTATTTATTTCGAATACGTTGGTTTACAATGACACTTAGACTAAATTGTGTTATCTATTTAGGTACTCGAACTAAGACTTATTAATCTTATTATTTACTAATGTGCAAGTAGGTAGGTAGTTAGACCTCAGACATTAGTATCAATAGGTAGTATGATAGAAGATACCATAAATTCTTGACCAATTTAAATAAAGAAAGGATATGTTTATGTGTGTACGTATGTACATCGATTGTTCCATGATGCTTAATTTAACAATGGTTTTTTATTAATGGTAAATATGGTCCCAACAAACTAGTATCTAGATCGATAAATCTTAAAAATATGACTTTCTCAACTCTATTATGAATATAATTTGTCGTATTGAAGTCGAATTAGGGTTTCATTTTTATTGAGATCTACTGCAGTGGGTTCACAGCATTTTTAGTATATTCATTGTCACCCTAATTCTACATCATTAAATTTATAAGGAGATAAGATCGAGAAAGTAATTGATTGCATTTCATTATCAAAGCCCAATAAAATTCCAAATGAATCTTCACTAGTAGGTGTAAGTACATAACTACAGGTTGATTCATTAATCATGGATCAGACGACGTATGATTGGGGACATCCTCAACAGCCGATAGAAGTCCACTGCTGGACATTCTTAAAGAGTGTCTTGACGAACGATCTTTGGCTAGACACCGACTTCGACAAAGATGTCATCTACAGTTATCTACGATTTTCTTTTGAGCCATGTTCAATAAATTTACGATAAATGTGTATCTAAAGAAGTTCTTAGAACAATTTATCAAAATATGTACTGGCAACACTATTTAATTCCATAACATGTGACAGTTCGATTCGATCAAACACTTTTTAAATCTTGAAAAATGAGGCAATCGTCTTAAGATATTTGATCAAATCTTGGTCAAAGAGATTGGACAAAGCCATTTGACCAGGGACACACTCTCTAAGTAATGACATAAGGCTGCAGCGCCCCGAGACATGTTATGAATAACAACTGTGTCAGTTATTGTATAAAATGCGATTGAAAAAGTTTATTTTCACATAAATAATGTTAAGGTACCTACAACGAAATGAAGCATACCTATTCTAATTAGTCATAACTAAAACTTCAGTTACACATTACTTTTTTAACTAGATTGTAAATAGGGTTGTGATCGACAAGAAACCGTTAAAATTTTTGCTCCCATCTATCCACTATTTCGAGACGACCTTGTTGATTTACCGATCTAATGCCAACAGTTATGCGACCGCCTTCACGCTACGGGCTCAGTAGGTATTTGTTGAAACATGGAGAAGCGATAGCGCTAAAGTTTCAGAGAGTAAAGCGCTCTTTACATTATCACATGCTATCTGAAAATGCATATGACAAATGACGTCATACTGTAAAATAAAAACAGATCGCTCATCATCAGATAATGATTGAGACAGAATTCGCCTTTTCCATAACGTAAAGAGCTCTCAGGAAATATCACCTAAACTTTGGTGAAACGAAAAAGAGATATCTATGGCAAAAAATACATTTTCAACCGGAATCTGATAACTTTAGAAAGCAATTTTGCATTTAAATTCTTAAATGGATGAGGATTAAATTAAATTCAAGATTTCAAGTGAATAAAGCAATTTTTTGACCCAATTGTTTTGGCCCAAGCTTAAAATACTGACAGTATTTTAAATGTAGGTATGTAATTCTTTCACCACAGATAATATGACACTTAAGACACATGTGTAACATGTTAATTTTAACATTTGTAGAGAGCAGTTGTAATGAGCAGGAGTTAAATAGGAATCATGTTAGTGGGTCAAGTGTGGCACGACTGGTCCCGGGGAAGCCGTAGTAAGCAACCTTGCATTGTAATCTCATTGTGTTCACACCTTTACTAGTTTGCCCACTTGGCTTGGTAACAATGCTAACTGCATAGGTTATATTAAATATTTCACAATAGAAAAAAGAATATAGCAATGAAAGGTCTTAAATTGAAAAAGAACACTCATATACTTTATCAACAAAAAAAATATCAATGGTTGATAACCAAATAATCCTGAACTATAGTGTTTGGTAATGAATTCAGGTTTTTTAGCGAGCGACTACACCATTTGCGTCGGTTTCCTCCAGGAGTTACAATTCCTCACTTTTTAATAAGTGCATGTTGGTAAAAACTGCAAACGAGGTTACCACTTCTAAATAGGCCTGTAGAGTATAGTTATATTTTTTTGGTTTGGTAGCCCAGAAATATAAATGAAACATTGTAAAAGCTCCTATTGTGTTATTATTTTTTTGTCTTATTACGGATTTTGTATTTTAAATAAAATTATTTTATTTTTGTTGTTTTATTTTTGTCCCTTTTGATTTTTTTTGTTGAAATTGATGTAGTGTCAATTTCTTGTAAGTTTTGGGGAGCAATTGTGAACCACTTCTAGATAGTTTGTCACTTTATCTACCTATAATGTAAATCTAGTTACCAATAATGAGTTCAAATGAGAAGAAGCGAACTAATTTAACTGACGGAAACAGCATTTTCATGGATAAACAATGCTTCCATAGTCCATCCATACCATAAGACACAACTCTGTTCAATCTGTATAGGCATTACGCATTAGGTACTTATGAAGTAGGTAATATATTACAAACAAGAAATCCTAGATGCTTATGGAAATATTAGAAACTCATCCTTGAGGCATTTACATTCATAAATTAGGACGAGCTGTTTCTGATACCTAAGTGTTAACTCATCAAAATGTGTGCACATCTGTAGTGTTTGGAGGAAAACATAGTTCTTAAATGACTTTCGGAAACAGAATTGGATTAAATTCCATGAGGAAAATAGGAAAAATACATTCCATAAACATAGTAAATAAATCATACAGACTTCTAGGATTGTCGGTTGGATGGTTGGTGAGAGCTAGTCGTATCCGATTCAAATCAAATTTTGAATGGCTATCAGAACAAGTTCTAGTTTCTAGGCACCTAGCTTGTGAAAGTACTTGAATAGTAACTTAACTTCCAGCTAGGTAGACACCACTTGTAGGTCACAGTATCGATTTTTTGACCAGTCATAGAAAATAGGTCACACTTCAGCCTAAACTAAACAATCACAGAATAATCAATAACTATTAGACCGAGGCATACTAACTATTATTTGGTCCCTCGGTCAAATAATTACCTGGTGAAGGCTAGATTGATATCTAACCTACGAACTTTTTTATAGTCACCCTCATACATATCAACATAATCCTCTTTGAGTCGACAATGGATACGGGTTTCCAAGTATGGAAATATTTTTACAGAATCCAAGTATGAAGCGAACTGCAAATGCTGGCCAAATCACTGTTGTCAGCCAGGAAGCGACGTAAGCTACGGATGGAGGCCACTGCTGTTGTCAATAGACCAGTCGTTTATGTCATCATCATCAATAGCTTGCAGAAGTCGACTGCTGAATGTCGACTTCTGCAAGAATGTCTTTCTTGCCAAATGAATGCCTCCCTCAAAGAGTTCCTTGATATGCGATTTTGGCTCACTTCCATCCACCGACTTCCGCAACCTTTGAGAAGATGTCGGCCCATCGGGTGGGGCGCATTCCTACAGGTTCCGTAGTCACCATTAGATAACCTTTCTTTCTTAGCAATTTCTATTTATTTTCTTTGACCGATAATATTAGTGTCCCAGAGATTACACGTCAAAGCAACTTCCTTACGTGTTTTCGTTGTTTTTCTTACTCGGGATGACACTGTTTCAAATAAAAAACAAAAGTAAAATAGTCCACAAAAATGTTTCGGCTATTCGTGATAAGATATGATGATGATGTTTTTGAATTTTACGGGAAAAGTAGAAATCCCTCAGGAATAAAACACTTATGGGACCTCTTCGGTATCATTCTCTATACAACAATAAAAGAATCATCAAAATCGGTTAACAGTTAGCAAAGACACATAAAAAAACGAATTGGTAACCTCATCCTTTTTTTAAAGGTTTGTGAAGTTTGAAGTCGGTTAAAAATAGAACTGGATGCGTACATACCCACATAGCTTATTTCATAAGAATAACAAGTATTTCATTTGCATACATATCTTCCGATTGAGCAAGACTATACCTAGCTTATGACGCTACCATACTGCAGTCAGACTGGTCCAAAGTCCAAGTTAAGTTAACTGAATTTTGAATGAAAATAGTAATAAACTTCTTCGCCTGGCGGCACGGTGATAGCAGACGTCGCAGCATACCGAACCAATAACGAATAAATATTTCTTCCTATACCCTTTCAAAGTAGGGTACAGGTGAAAAAAATAAGTTATCTTGGTTGGTATATAAATATCTAGCTTCTGCACACGGCTTCGCCCGCGTGGTACCCGGATAAAAAGTAGCCTGTGTTATTCTGATGTAACTGTAGTTTCATCAAAATCCGTTCAGTATTTTTTGCGCGAAAGAGTAACAAACATCCATTCTCACAAACTTTCGCGTTTATAATAGTAGTAAGTAAGATAAACAATTAAACACGCCACACTCATATATTATGAAGAACCCAATGAAGTACTACCACGACACCCAGGCCATAAAAATATATCTGCAGAATATGGAAACATTTGTCCCGCAGCGGAAATCGAACCTGCACCTCTGCCGGCTTCTCGGAGATCGTTATTGTCCCCTTTATAACTTGTAGCATAACGCAGCTGCAGAAGAGCTGCTGATACGATATTAATTTCTCTAATAAGTCACTACTAGAATGTATTTTTGTATGACTGCGCCACGCATTATGTTAGAACGACAGCGTGACTGGGTTTACTATCTGGGTTGAACCCTGAACTGAACAGTAGCTGTTGACTTATAATAATTCATAGAACGAGGCTAACATAGAACAATTCACATTTCAGGTGCAACCTCCGACAAATGAAACCCAAACTCGACTGAGTGATCTCTCATCTGAAGGTCACACTGGCTTTCAACAGTTTAAATCGACTGTGGAAGTGGGATAGCTTTATCAACCTGCTGAAGAGTGAAGAGTGAAGATGTATGACCGTCCGCGTTGGCAGTGTGGTTAGCTGGTTGTTGTAATCCAAGCCAACAGCCACTAACAACACTGCTTAAGCGTGCGGCCCATTTACAACGTGAAATAAAATCGAAATATTTGGCATAGAACCTTCTTGAAAATAATGCAGAAGGTAACAAGGACAGTTATCTGTTCTGAAATCAATACATTGTCCTTGATCCCTGCTGTTACATTTCTGGGAAAGGTAACTTGGTCGCTTCGGAAACAGGAACACCTGGTGTTGCGGAATCGATACGACAGTAACCACTTACTATCAGGACATTAGCCTTAAAGCTCTCTTTACATTATATTATATAACGCATGCAACTTATCACAAAAGCGGGTGGTTTTTCAATCTTAATTTTAAAGCCTGTCTTTAATTAGTGTGCTATTTGTATTTGCATTATGAATTGCATGCCTACCTAATGTAAATAGAGCGAATGTTAATATGAGTAGGTATGAGAGAGTGATATAAGTCTGAATGATATTTTAATTAATAGCACTTTTGTATCAATCAGATCTATAATGCAGATCATGTGGCTTTCTTGTGCTTAATAGATTTTGTTTCTATTAAGTAGTCCTATATCATAGTATTTATAAGTACAAACTTTACTTAAATTAAAATATTGTAACACGTTTCTTTAAAAGCTTACAATTCGAAGCTTATACTTAAAATTTTTGTTTGAGCATGATAAATATAGGTTAAATAGGTAGATATTTCAATAACTACCTTATTTAGTTAGTAACGTGTTTCAGTAAATTGTCAGCTTACTCAATACAATGTTTTAAATTGGTGTTCCTTTTTTACCCTTTCCTAAAGATATATTATCAACAATAATTCACTGTCAGAAAATAATTAATGATTAATAAGACGATAAATTCTGTAGCGTAAAAAGACCAGACCTAAATAGCTGAAATTCAGCCCATTGTAAAATATATAGAATGGCCGAGGCTACTGACAATATAGCAACCGCCTTCATAATACCAAATCATCGCCGGTACTAAAATAAATATGCATCACCTCATCAGGTGCATAGGAACGGTGCCAAATGCGGCCCTGTTGACACGTGTACAGCCGTCATAATTATGCATTCCATTCGTTATATTGGTTTCTTATCTGGCGATTGATGTATGGTAAATATGTAACTACGCAGATACGTAAAGTAATTAAGACTATTACTATTTTTATGTAATCTATCTATTTAAGTTAGGCTGGAGAGGTGATATATAGAAAGTTTAATTGCAAGATTTTCAATACCCATCCTACAAACCCTATCTTGTGTCCCAAAATATGTAGGTATATCCTCCGAATTTACTCCCGAAATGACTTTATTTTACACATATAGGTAGCCACTTTTGTTCCACGACTATGAATTTCGGCTAGGTACTTTCATTCAATAAATTGGTGATAAAAATTTACAATTTTCGGTAAATATCTAAAAAAAAATCTGTACACGCTGTAAAGCTTTTTGTACGTTTAATAAGTCTTAACCGATGATTATTAAGACCACGACTTGGTATCTTCACAGATCTGCGTACTAAGTACGGCGATCTGTGTATCTCCATCATGGGGATTACAGTCGTGAGCGTATTTGTTTCGAATAAACGTTTTCGATCTAATATTTTGTTTCATTGGTATCACCCAATCCTTTACTAAACCTTCACTAGAGGTGGATTCTACTCTTGAAGACCTAGGTGGCAGAGAAGCCAGGTGCGGACACCGATTCTCACTGCGGGGAAAACGTTTGCACGAAGTACAAATATTCTGAGTGTTCAGGTACCATGGTACTCCTAGTTCTTGATACCTACGACACAGAAAATCCTAGTGTGGAATCTGGATATAGGTGCATTGACTGTACCTATGAGATGTTATTAATTTTATTTTATAATCTAAACATACACAATACCAGAACAGTATTTGTTATAAACTTTTCAATGACTTCCTGAATAAATGAATCGAAACGCCTCGAACGACTTTACAACCGAAAAATCGATTGTAAGTCAACAATCGAGAGCAACTAAATCGACTCATCCCTCAAGTACTCGCATACAAAGGCTAAATCGATTGAAACTAAATGTACCATGTAAGCAGAGTGCATTATCAAAAAAGATATTGACATCTTTAAGAAGTTATAGAAATATAAACATTGATTTTGGCTTTTCTTTATGCGCACCTGAAAATTAAAGTAGATTTAGTTGCTCTCGAGTGTAAATTTAAGAGAGATGAAAATGTTACCATGATAAATTCCAACAACCTAGTGACAGTCGGTTACCTAAGTAGTGTACCTGTGTACCTAGTAATAATACTTACTAGGTACGAAGTGTTTAAAATCAACGTATTAGATAGAGGACCTTACCCGCTAAACCTTACAACGAAATATCAAAGTGGGATTAATTGATAAAGGGACGTACCACACATTACGCTATTACGGAAGGATAGTGTAGGAAGGACCCTACCCGAAATAGTAATAACATCTTAAAAGTTACTTAGAAGTATGTTACGGTGGGTCACGACCATTCGACGTGAAACTATTTGTAAGAGGTCTATAGCCCGCAGTGGACTTTTACAGGCTGTTGATGAGGTTAATGAAGGATAGTGCTGTTATTATCATAAAGGTGGAAATCAACATGACAGAGGATTTAGTTCTGATTACGAACAGAGTTATGATAAAACATGAACGTGGGTGCGTTCACGTTTTGCAGTCTGTTGATGATGATAGTGAAGGATAGTGCTGTTTTTATCATAAAGCTGGAAATCAACTTGACTTGACAGAGAATTTAGTTCTGATTACGAACAGAGTTATGATAAAACATGAATGTGGGTGTGTTCACGTTTTACAAGCTGTTGATGATGCTAATAAAGGATAGTGCTGTTTTTATCTTAGCCCCTCGTGTGATTCTTGGACACTAACTGTCCAGGCAAAATTCTAAATTTTTGAATCATTCAACCTTATAAAGGTGGAAATCAACTTGACTATAGTAAAACAGAGGATTTAGTTCTGATTACGAACCGAGTTATGATAAAACGTCAACGTGGGCCCATACCATGCGCCAGTATCCAGTAAATTCTCTTTGCGCTGCTTTATTACAAAGTAATTGTTTATGAAATTCTTATAAAATAAAATCCCAAGCATATGAGTCAAAATTTCTTCATGTTTATTTCACTTTTTTAACACCATGTTCCTCATTGGACTTAAACTGTAAACATAGTCAGGCATTCGAAGAGGTAGCGTTTTCTAATTTAACCCACCGCAGGACAAAAGCAAATTCAGATTCACAAAAACCACCACCAGACAGACAAAAATGATATAAATAAAATGAATGATAATTACGTACAAACATCGAACTTTCTATTCTCAGAGTGGAATTTCCGAATTCGCTTTTGTAACTTAGTGTAGTAGCACTTTACAATTACCGTCTTACTAATTTCTACCACACCGACAAGAATATATTTAGAATTTTCTATGAGCTTACAATTATGTACAGAAATTATGTACTGGAAGATTGTATGTTGCGTAGCGTTTTTTGTGTTTTGAAAATAATGTCTCAATAACTTTCTATTCAAAACAGTAGAATATTTTATGAAGAAAACTGAGATGAAGATGAAGAATGTTTTCATACGAAAGGATACTTAACCATGACAAGTTATTTTGTCTTTGTTGTTTTTAGTTTTACATACTCATAACTACTTACTAAGTATATATATATATATCCGTATAAATACTAAGTACTAGGTACTTAGTATTTATACGGATATAAAATAACATCCGTTTGGATCTTTTTATGTTACCGAGATAATTATTGTACAGCTCGGCCAGACCTCTGATATTCAGGTTCAATTTAATTCCTTACTTGGTCAATGGAGTGAAAAAGTCCAACGTAATTTATTTGTTTAACGTTGATTATGCTTTGAATTTTAGTCATATAATTCAAGACCAAAAAACCGACCAACTGCATGCCATGTACCTACAATAATAATTAAGTTTACCTAACTGGCCTTAGATTACCTAGTTACATATCACATGGAAGGATCTTTCTAATATTTAAACTTATTCATAAACGAAATAAACCGTATTTACGTTATTGTTACTTACATTTAGTTGCAAATACCTGAAATTAGTTCTACTAATTTAAAAAGAAATTAACTGTTTGTTCCAGTTTAAAAATAAGTTTTTTTAATCCAAAAATAAATTTAAAACAAACTTCTAAGAAATTTTCAATAGTAACCACAAAGCTGACCCATATATCAGCTGATGAAGGGTTCTCTGAAGAGGAAACTCATCGACGTGTAGTTTGAAAATAAGTTTTTTTAATCCAAAAGTCAATTTAAAACAAACTATGAAATTTGCAATAATAACCACAAGCTCAAGAAACTCATCGACGTGTATTCTGTCTTTGACGGAAGCACAAAAGTCACGACTTAAGATTTGCCAAAAAGCGATGGAGCATTTTTAGGGTCAAACGAATCGATCGAAGAAGAAAAACGGACCTACGTAACAAAACTGGCATAACTAATGTACGAGTAGGCATTAATGGAATTGGGCAGGCCACGTGACTAATGTATTCAGAACGTTAGGCAGTCACCCAGTGGATGCCAAATAACAGACGATGTCGCCTTAGACCGAAAGGTGGCGTGACGACCTGGATTCGCAGAGACCAGAGGTGACAATGGACCGAGTGGCATGGAAAGAAAATTGGGAGACCTTTCCCAGCAGTGGGCTATAAAAAAAAACCGTGAGCTGATCAAAAGTAGCCCAAAATTCTACGATTATCTACCGAGGTGTTCCGGGTCTGCAAATCTCATTATCAGATTCCTCGTAGTCATGAAAATGTCTTCATCGGCTCGGTATTATACTATATTCAAACCCCTTTGTATTGTCAAAAGAAATTGACAGGTACGCAGTGTCAGCTGTCAGACGGCTCAACGTAGGTACTGCTGCTCTTACATGAATTAGCTCAATGGAAATCGTATGAAAATTATAAAAATTATGAAAATTATGTCTTGTTAGTATACAGCCCATGTCTGTCTTTCCTGAAAAATACAATCTGTATCTTTTCAAGGTAAGAGTGAATAGGTATCTTCAAGACCTTCATGCTTCCTTTATGTCAGGTAAAATTATGGTCAAATGAACTACTGTTCTGGTAAGTTCTAGGATAGGTACTAGCACGTTAGAAGTATGAAGTTACTTTGAAAATTATCACGAAGATCTGTCCACTAGTTCACGTACTATACCGAGCAGACCAAGTTAGTGCTTGGTTGAATTCATGGCAACTCTGAACAATCACTGACAGATATTAATCCCAAAAAAAAAAAATTGCTGCGGAACCCTGCCTTATGCGCGCCTTGGCACGCAATTGACCAGTTTATTTTCGTGTCTCTTTACTATAATGTAATGAAAAGAGAGTTCATAAGTTCGACTATCACATTCTGTTAGGCAAATTGTGATTTCAAATGGAATAGATATAACTACGGCTAAAGTTATGCATTATGTGAGAAATTCAGTCTTCTGGTTTCTTAGCGGTTTTCAATCTAATATTTCACTAATCATTGTAACTAAATAGAAGGCGTTTTACACATTAACTACTTATTGAATTATGTTTACCTACAATATCAGGTTATTTTAGATCTATGCAAAAACGACACGTATTTTATATAAAGCTTGCTAGGCTTTTGTATCTGTTCTTGACAAGAGCCAGGGGAGGAAAATAAAAAGTAGCAGTGGTTCTATAAAACGGATATAACCTAATGTCGCGTCGATGTCTCAACCTAGGGCTAATTTTTCAAACTATGTGTCTATTGCCAAGGTATTCCAAGATATTCCAAGCTTAAATTCAGCGACCTTTCACTTATGTTAAGCAAAGTCATTTGTTCTTTTACTTTATATACGAAATACGTTTGATGTAGGCTTTAGCTTGAAATATTTAAACACCCTTAATACAATACAACAGGTAAAAATAAACACACTTGTATTTTTTTAAAAAAGAGTCCCCATACGTAGCTGAGTCACGTGAATATCTTTTTAAATTTTTCCTAATCTCGAACACGACAACCGGTCCTTTATGACTATTGGTATATACCTAAGCTATTTATGTATACGGCAGTTAAAATTGTAAATTCATGATCACTTACTTCAGAAAACAAAGATAAACTATTAAAAATAAATCGATAAATTAATCCGACAGAAAGGCTATTTCCAAATTAATGTTGAATATGTATACTAAAGTCGATAGATGTACAAAGAACATATACGAATATAAGTAAGGACATACACATATTACAAGTATGTGGACCTTCTCCACCATCGACAGGTAAACATTTTCACGCATTAATTTTCTATCTGAAACCCTGCGTATCGATCAACTTCTTATCTGTGATTGGTGGAAGAGGGCCTTAATAACATTACAATTAAAAATGATTGCTTAACTGACACCGGTGTTTGATAGTGTCAAATTACCGATGTTACTTTATGCTATAATTTGACCTGTGTAAAATGTTTGTAGTTTCAAACCATACCAACCTCGCATTGCTAATACTCAGCTAAATAGTAGCAATGCGAGCATAAAGATATGAACAAACATACAGACTTTCAGCTTCACAATACGCGTGCAACTTTCAATTTGTCTTGCATAACCGCACGCATTTATACAACTTAGGTAACTCACCGTAAAACGAATGCGTGTTCGTCTCTGCAGAGGCGTTCCTTAACATAACTACACTCGAAAACAACTACATCGACTAAACTCTAAATTGCGCATAGTCTCTTTTTTAATGTCTATCAATGTTTATAGGTCTAATATTTTAACTGTAAAATGATTTCATTATCATATAAATGAAATCAGTACTTTCTTATTTTGCAATCTGAATGAAAATGGATGTTTAAAATAATTCTTTTATACAGTTTGATTAAAAAAGTACGTCAGGTCAACTAATGATGAGCGACAGAGAAAACCAGTACGTCGCAATCGCCAATAAAAATCCCCGTAAACTGGTTTACGGGGATTTTTATTGGCGATTGCGACGTACACCTCGTTGTTATTAAATAGAGCGTATTTTAGAATATGTACTTTCATTCAGATTAAAAAGAACGCGACTGATTTTCATGATAACGGTGTTATGGTAATGCTTAAAGATGTAGCCCTTTGTGACTGTGGACACAACTAATCAGTTAAGCCGATATCAGCCAAAGCGTTGAAGAGAAGTCTAACATTTCACGTTGCCTATAAGATGGTAGTGTACGTCTACGTATGCTCTGCTCTGCTCCGCTGTAGTCGAAACCGGCCTGAATGTATATTTGACAATAAATCGAGGGATTAGGAATTAATAATAATTACAAAAAAAAAAGAAATTGTATCCATATGTGTGTATACGTGCAGCTAATTAGTCAGAATGCCAACAGTAATTTCATAAACCAATCTCAACTAGTTTCATTCGACGAACGCTCCTGAACCCAATGTAAAATGAAGAATACATCGTCTATCAATACCACTAAAGACTGCAAGCCGTTCTACGTTCCCGTAGTAGAAAATAATGCTGCCAGCCCCGGGAACGAGACAAATGGCATACATTTTGCCAAGTTCAGATGTATATATAGCACTCGCTATACCAACTTAGGTCCGACAACCGCTAGAAAAATAAAGCACTATATTTATATAGGAAACAATAAAAACCGACTTCAAATAACGGGGCATTGATGAAAAGTCCTAAATTACATTGCATCCCTTATTTTTCACCCATAGGGGTGGGAATTTTAATAACATATATATGAGACCTTGAAGTATACCTCCCTATCCACTCCAAAAAGAATCATTAAAATCGTTTCACAATTGGCGAAGTTATACACACAAAAATAAACAGACGAAATGAGAACCACCTCCTTTTTCAAAGTCGGTTGAAAACGTTCTGAAACGGCGACTACGAACCGGACGACGCAGTATAGAAAGGCCTCCAACCGATGGACCGATGACATCTTAAAGGTTGCGGGAAGTCGGTGGATGGATGTGGCCAAAGATCGTGTAGGCCTACGTCCAGCAGTGAACTAAACAGGGTATCTAGACAAATACACTTTCTGTTGGCGTTGACGCTTGTGGAAAAATTGAATTGTATGGAAATGACATTAGCTGTGTAAATGTCACGTGACTTTTGTCAAGGAAAAACTTGGCAGACTAGCTACTGCCCACGGCTTCGCCTGCGTGGTCCCCGGATAAAATATAGCCGATGAAAAGTAGCGTTCCTAAAAAACGCATTCACTAGACTTATGTTGCAAAATTGATCTTCACGAACAGCCCTTTTATTTTAACGGGATGATATTATTATATGTCCACCCTAAAAGTCCATTCTAAATAAAAATGAAATAATTTTAGGAATAGGATGAGTAGTTTCGGAGATTACACCCTACATAAAAACTTACAAACCTTAGCTCTTTATAATATTAGTATAGATTTATGATGGTTATATCATCTGCAGATCCTGAAGATATCCTACTAGTTAGAGGAAAGTCGAACAGTTACATTAAACATCACCATGTAAAGATTTAAGTTGTATATTGAAACAGTGAGGAAAAAATAGGCTGTATTTTTAAATATCGATATCGACATTGTATTCTCCATTTGACAAAACCTTTTAACCAAACATTACAACAACACATTCCACATCCAACGTTACAACCACAATTTTCCTACTTTTCAACAATTTTCCTAAGCTAATTTACAACAATTAAGGCAAAAATCGCCTACAAAATGCTTCTGGACACTTACAAAATCAATACAAATACCAAACCTAACTCAGTGTGATACGAAAATTCACACAAACTTTGGAACCAGATATTATTATTACAAGATATTATTATTACAGTGGTTAATATGAAATTCTATAAAAAATAATTAATAATTCTGTAAAGCTATATATTTTTTATAAGCTGTTCTGCTCCATTCATGAAATGTATTAAATCTACTTACAATGTAGAATTATCCAACGCTATGAAAACCGACCACATTCTCAATACATAGCATTCAAATCAAACTTATAACTGTGTATTCAGAATAAGACCGCTCTATGGTATAATTTATTGAACTCAAACAAACTAATCAAACAATTAGGTACATTTGTTCCATCTTCACATACTTACACACACAAAAATTAAAGCACGAAAGTAATAATTTCCAACTCTTGAGGCTATAAATCGAATTTGTTCCTAGTTACTAGAGTACATTAGCTTAGTATACGTTACATCCTTACTGTTATGAAGAAGTGCTTGTTGACAGCTCCATTGAGACTGACGCGGGGATTTCCATCTGGAATATTTATGGTTATCATTTACTGTTGTCGTCGCAGAATAAGATTGAGATGGAGAAATGAGCTAACAACGTTCAGAGCCGGATTTGAACATTTCGACGGGAAAGTAAATGTATACTCACCTTTCGCTGTCGCGAATCAGTTTTGCTGTGTTCCGGTTTGTATGGGTGAAATAACAGGCACGTGCGATATTTCAGCCGTAATCTCTCAGGTTACGGTAACCGTTTACCAACGGGTAGGTCATATACTTGTTTGACGCTTTACACATACCGGTATATTGAAGGCTGAACGAACTTGTGTTTTTTTCGTTTAATCGTAAAGTGACAGTGTCGGATGTTATTGGAATGAAAAAAACTGCCTCATATTACTGAAGAATGGAATCTCTCCTCATTGGAAATCCATCGAACCTATTTTGGCTGGCAGTTTCTATCTTATGCTACTTGATTGATTTTGCCTCATATTTCTAGGACAAAGGTGAAAATTTTAGCTTAAATCCGTTATTAATTAAGCTGTTTATATCGCCTAGTATTATTTTATAGTGTTTGGCACCGACTTCAAACAGATCAGTGGGTAACACACATAATAATAATCTGTGATTAAATTATGTTTCTGTTTTTAGTACCTGTTTAAGTGTCTTGATGACAAACTTTAAAGAAAGACTTTTTTTAAAGATTGCTCTAAAAAAGTAAACAATTTGGTACCTTATTTTTTTGGGAAGTGTCCGGTGAGTCGACGAACATACTCTGATCCATCACGTGCAGAGTTTCGTCTTCAAGCACAGTTTCTTCTAGCTCTCCGTTGTCTAGATCTCGTTCGTCTAGTACTCTCTCGTCGAGATCTCTTTCATCGAGCACTCTTTCGTCGAGTACTGCTTCTAGTGCCGCGGTCAACTCGGAGCTCTCGCCGAATGCTCCGCTTTCCTCTAAAAGACATAACATTTTATAAGAATTCTGGTAGCATAAGGCGCACCAAGCTTTATGGACGGTCTTAGGCACGACCAATCACTGCACTAATCCTTTCTACGAACGGTGACACTGGCCATTTTAATGAAAGACCGAAAAGATACCAGTGATAGATGAATAATAGGCATTTGTAATTTGGAGTGTCAGTCAGTTGTTA
Organism: Perizoma affinitatum; assembly: GCA_961405105.1. Classification (NCBI taxonomy): domain Eukaryota; kingdom Metazoa; phylum Arthropoda; class Insecta; order Lepidoptera; family Geometridae; genus Perizoma; species Perizoma affinitatum. The sequence continues at coordinate 6,817,053 of OY560205.1, read as the reverse complement.
GACTGGCCAAAAACTTTGGCGCGACCTGTGTAATGAACTGAGAAAAAACATTTTACACAAATACTTGCTTTTAACATCTGGCTTAGCTGCGTAACAATAATGAAAATGGTATGAATCATATAACTGTTAAGATAAAGTTCGGTGACTCTTGCCAGTAAAGAAAAGAAAGAAAGATATGAACAATTAGATAAATTTTGATAATAATAAACAAGTTTTTCTTTTATATTCTTAGTCCTTTGTTATGTGACTAATCTATACATTCCCATGAAATAAATTAGTGTCCATGAACAAATCAGAGTGAATTTCAGTATATTAATAATTCGATGAATAATAATAATAAAATCATAATTTGGATTTTTTAGTCAGTGTATCTATACATTTCCATGAAATAAATTAGTTTAAAGTTCATAGAGGCTATAGCAAATATTCGTTTTATTTATGGTTAGTAATGGATATGCTACATATTTATATTCTTGTAAAACTAACCTAATACAATACCTTGATTGAGGAACTCCGTGAAAGCTTCATCTGGCATGTGATTGAGGACAGACGGATCCAAAATGTCGTGTACAACTTCAACTTCTAGAAAATTATATAATAAACAAGTATAAATAATCATCTTCTAGGCAACCTCAGGGTGGAAAATAATAATTTAACGGTGATGAAAAGCTTATAAAGTTGTAAGAACAGACAATACAAAATACTCTTTTGTTGGGCACCAAATGCTTTTAGGATTCCGGGGCTCATACTAAGGGGAAGAGCGTGAGTTCAATCCCCGTTTGGTCTGGTTTTTTTTTCTGATCTGATGTTATTCAATCTTGTATTAAGATTTGTTTTCACTGACCTAGGTCATGAGGATAACCTGCGGTGTATTCATTTTCACTCAGAACTCCTAAATGCGCATCTTCCGAGCTATCGTAGGCTGAAGAGTTCGAGCACACATTGATTTCTGTAAAATAAATTAAGTTTAAATATCTTAAAACAAAAAAATACCGTGTATAGAATATTTATGTTGAATACGTATTATCGGCCTATATTTTTCTTCTAGTCGATGCATACGGGGTTCATTACCCTTCTTTCTTGGTCATGTTCCGTTAGGTCAGTAATCGGACCATCTCTCTAATTACACAAAAAAACGGAACCAGACAATGGCTTTTGCCAGGCTTAGCAAATGAAATGAAAAACATTTATATGGCACGAGCGTCATGTAGACTTCGGCTGGCTGCTGTAAACTGTTGAGGAGTTCCCTCAATTGTCTTCCGACTCTATCATCAGATCAACTTCACTTACTAACAGGTGGGATGTATGCTTACAACTTTAGTTGTATAAAAAAGTCCCAATCCTATTGTAGTGTCATTAGTGTGCCAAAATTCAACAGAATCACAGGTACAAAATTCAATGTATGTACACATATTGCTAGATCAATTATTTATTTGCAACAAATAAATAATGCTGGACATTTTCACACAGCATCATCTAGCCCCAAACTAAGCAGAGCTTGTGTTAAGGGAACTACATAACCGATATACTACTTACACCAGTCACACAAATATTTATAGATCATACAAACCAATCAATAAATCCTCCCCTTTTTTCTTCCCCTAGGGTTAGGGTTTTATTAAATTTGAATGAGACCAAATTCAATGTATACCCTATACAATAAATCATCAAAATCAAACTACTCTGTAAAAAGTTATGCGTCTTAGCATGAGCACCCAAGACAACGTTTTGTCTACAAAAGAGAAGACAAAAACTAGTTCTGTCAAACAAAAGAGGGGGACAAAATATTGTTTGCCTTCTCGGCGGTAGACAAAACCGTTGTCTTGGGTCTTCAAGCTAAGTAGGCCAGTCATATATAAATAAAAAAATACACAGGTCGACTTGAGAAACTTAAGAGTTTTTCGGCGGTTTTAGAAGAACCCTCTTACCCGAGAGTGATTGAGATAGTGCAGGCGGTGGTGGCAGGGCAGGCGGTGGATGCGAGGGCGCGGGCGACCGGGACAGCGGCGGTGGCGGTGGCGGCCGGCGACGCCGCTTCGGCCTGCGCGGGCTCGGCACCACCCGGGGCCTGACCACCTTCCTAGGCTTGCTGTCTCGGATCAGCTTCTCATAGTTATCCTGGAAGATACGAGTCAGATTGTACGGAACAATTAATTTCCCGTTCGTTTGTAGGTTTTGTTTATCTCAAAGTCAAAGTCAATATTCATTAAAATCACAAGGATCACTTTGAAACGTCGGTTTTATCTACTATCTGTACCTCCGCGACCAAGCCAGGAAAGAAAGGCAAGAAAACAAGTCTGGTTGTTCTTTTTAATGATCCTTTTACAAAACAATATGTACCTACATTTTGTATCGAATTTGAGCATTTTCAATCCCAAGAGTTTTTATCATCTAAATAATCGTTTGTTTTATTAGTATTCCTTTTTAAAAAAATTTTGTTTAATTACGTTTTTAAATCTGTTAATTGACAATCCATCCTCCATCCAGACATACATATCGATTCGAAGAGATCCAATCAACATTATGATCCAATAAGACTTTCCAGATATAAATGTCCACCATACCTATATCTGCCGGCAAGCAGTAATGCTCGGATTGCTGTGTTCTGGTATGAAGGGTATGGATGCCATTGATATTACAAAAAAAATAGACTTTACACCCGTTAACCGATCCCCCTTATGTTATTGTTAATTTAGAAACTCAGACTTACGCCTGCATCTTTACACGCATTAGTGAAGCCAATTAAGAGGCCTTATTCTACGTATCATATAAAAAAGTCTATATGAGTGTTGCAAGAGTCCATAGGTTACGGTAAACGCTTGGACCACTTTATTTGTCTAAAATAACATGTTACTGTAAGTCTAGGGGGCTTAAAAATTAACATGATTCAATAGTTCATTTATGGTGAGAATGCCGACTGATCGTCTCGCTACATTTATGGACAGCGGGTTCTGGCCGAGAGGTGTCGTGTTCATGAAATTCATCGGAAGTCTGACACGAAACACCACGCACACGTCACCGACGACGTATCGCAGATAGTTTTAGTGTTTTATTTTTATATATATGTTAGTTTTAAGGTATTTATTTCTATGGGCCTTAGAATTAGTTTTTTACCATCTTGTACTATTCTTAAGTTGCCTGAAATAAAGTTTATTATTATTATTATTATAATAAAGAGGACAGTATCAGATGCATACCCGCTTCCACGCATGCTCAGCGCACAGCGGCAGTTGATTTTTCAACGACAACAGCGGGTAGTTGCATCTCGATCCGACCGCGAACACGGCGGCGCACGGCGCGTACAGCCGTTGCTCCGGCGCTAGTGTGATGTGCGCGAGGCAGTACCGCCCGCAAGGCAACGATGGTTTCGTACACGTTTCTTCGGTGCAAATCTCGGTGATCACGGATGATCCGCTTTCGCCGCCGGACCATCCACATTCCCTGTAACGCTCAAACAATTGTACAAGGCTGTCTGGATGAGATCGCTTCGAAGCGATAAGCCCGCCATCTTATTATAAAGAAAGTACCGCCCATTGTACTTTCTTTATAATAAGATTTTGTTTACTAAATGAAACATAAGTATTTATGAATATGATATGTAGCAATAAATATTTTAAATTAAATGAAATAGAATAAGTACCTATCAACACATTACCCATGTATTTTGTGATTGTGCGTTTATAATGTCATAACATACCTACTATATTGTACTTAGACTAGGTATATTTGTTTAAGTGTAAGTAAATAAATGCCCTTTTATTTTTTTTTATTTTTTACTATGTTATTTGTTTAAGGAGAACGATAAACTATTTTCATTCATTCATTTCATAAATTCATTCAAGTTTTTATGTTCCTGGAGTTGCGGCGATGGGCTTGCAACCTGTCACGTGGAATGCTAACTTGCAAAACGCGGGCATGTACCAAATGTAATGTTTGGAAGTGCCTCTGACTACCCCCTACTTGGTATCCTCTAATATATTCTCACTGAGTATGTATCTGAGGATGTCCACCATGGGGAAGACAGTCGTGAGCGTGTTTGTTTGTTTGTTTGTTGTACCTGGAGGTTTTATTTTAAATTGAAACTCAATACAATAGTTGGGTTTCGTATAATATTATAATATTTTATACAGGTACCAGTGTTTTTCTTTTTTGTTACTCCCTTCATATAGTTATAAATTAGCACTAAGGTTAGACACCTTGGTACACTCTTTCGGTTACTCTTTCACGCAAAAACTACTGAATGGAATTTGATGAAACTTTACAGATATATAGATTATACAACAGAATAATACATAGGCTACTTTTTATCCGGGTGCCACGCGGGCGAAGCCGTGCGCAGAAGCTAGTACTGTATAACATTAAGTCCTCCTTAAAGTAGTAAGAATTAAATAGTAAAGAATTAAATAAGTCATGCAAGTATTATCGAACAAACAGCCTTTTTTAATGTTTTTTTTTAATCAAAACAGGCATGACATCATTGGATATGTGAACGGCCGTTGGATTGAGAATTGAACGCTATCATGCTTTGGAGGGCAAACTAAATAAATAAATAATGCTGGACATTTTTCAAAGAACATCATCTAGCCCCAAGCTATGCTGAGCTTGTATTATGGGAACTACATGTCTGATATACCACTTGTATACTTTTTTTTGTAAATACTTACATATTATACATAGAAAACACCCAGACCCGAGACAAACATTAGCTAATCGGACAAACATTTGTCCCGCAGCGGGAATAGAACCCGCAACCTTCTGCGTCTCAGGCGGGCCTTCGCCCACAGCGCCACAAAGGTCGTCCTTAAGTTACGTGGTTGGAGGCCTTGTGCCAGCTTAAAAAAACTCCAAGTTGCCAACTAGATATTATAAAGTTGCTTGATTATAAATTGACATATTACCTGAGTTTTCTCCGTTCTTCGGAAGAAAATAAGGAAGGCATACCACGCATCGCTAGGAAATGGTTAACCGTCTGTGTAGGAAGACCTGACGTTCCGCAACTGTTCAGTTGTTTCTGTAAAGAGGAACAAAACTATGAAGACAATGTATGGAATTTCACTAACGCATCTAGTAATTAGAAGGATTTAATGAAGATTCTAATTTATAAGATGAAGTTTCGTCTCACTTTCCTTTCCGATGGTTTTAATTAACAAGCCTATTGACTTGGACTTTGAATCAAATCCCTTATATTGCAGAAGCTTCTGGATTTGACAACAACAGTAAGAATAAGGTGCAAAGTGGCAAATTTCAAATACTCATTCGCATATTATTTCATGGGTCATTTAACTATTACGTGTCGTTGTAACATACATGGCGTTTGAGCGCAGTACGCACTCAGCAATGAAACATTATTTTGAGGTCAACAGTATCACATATTTTCTCTGGAAGAAATAGTTTTTAAGTGATAATACCGCGCAATATACTATTAACTAGATTGGCCATTGTACTAAACTAGACCAAGTGTTTCTAAATTGTTTAATTTCATACTTATAAGGTATATGTTTTAATTTCCTTATTACGAACGTCAAGGTAAAGTTCGTCTGACGTGATGGTAATGGTTATTTTTTTGTAACGCTGCTTTAGATTGAGTGAGGTGTGGTGACCTGAAGTAATAAGTATTATAATTAATGATGAAATAAATAAAAATAAATAATGCAGGACATTTTCACGCAGCATCATCTAGCCCCACAGTAAGCAGAGGTTGTGTTATAGGAACTACATGACTGTTAAACTATTTATATACATTTTTTTTGTAAATACATACGTATTATACATCGAAAACACCCAGACCCGAGACAAATATTCGCAGATACAAACATTTGTCCCGCGGCGGGAATCGAACCCGCAACCTTCTGCGACATAAATAGTATAGAAGGGATTCACTGCGCCTTTCATCCGTTTTTTATGCACACAAATTGACAATAGTATTTTTCAAACTTTCGCTAAATGTAAACATAGCACGTATTATATAAATATTCGTGAAGCGATTGAAATCAAGAAATACACAAATTTTAATCGTGAAGACGGCTATAGACAGCATCTTGGAATACCCTGATCAAAAAGTTTTTACGTCGCCATCCGATTTGCTGTACGCTGATCCAATTAATGTAGTGTCGTAATGTGAACATGGACTTTTCTGAATCTGAAGATGAAATGAGGGTAGTTGCGGTTACAGCCTTTATTTCTCGACCATAGCTCCATATAGTCCAGTCAACCCGTGACCACGGCTTTTGCAACGCAGACGAAACGTAGGAAATCTTTAAAAAATGTAAACGCGATAAAGACCCGTAGGTATTAAACTTATAATCACCTTGACAATGCTAAACAATGATTTCGATTTGCTGTGACGTTTAGACATCCGGAGAATTACGTTCGCAGTATGAAGCCGCTTTCTCATAGCTTCTCGACGAAATTCTAAACGCGCGCTACGCGATTCCGCGGCGATTTCTTCTATACACAGTGGACGGCTGCCGATTTCTGAAAATTATTTTGAGGAAAGGTGAGACAATATGACACAGAGACTTGGTTGGTAGCAATATAGATTTTTATTCATTTTGTAATACCATTTTGTTTTTTTTTTTTTTTTTTGTGGATTGAGGGTAGCCCAAGATTGTTTGTCAGTGCACTATTTGAGGGAAGCCTATATACAGGACTGGACTTTTACAGGCTGTTATTGTTATTGGTGATGATGATGAGTTTAGATACTTGCTTTTGCCTCCGGTTGCGGTCGCGTGATAGGTACCCAGATAAACAGTAACCTATTTCTAACACTTTGTAAACAAACATCTATTCCTATACACATACAACCAAACCTGCTAAATATTATTATTTATGGATACTGCTTTGTCTCTTTCTGATGTGTAATTAATTACAAATTCAACAGAAAAAAAAACAAAACACGAGATGAAAAGAAACTAAGCAACTGTTAAAAATCTTCATAAACAAGCATTTAACAGTATTATTTTTAAATGGAATCAGAATGCTTTGCTAATCATAACTGACTATATCCTATCAATTTTATAATACTTAGAACAGTTACCAATATCCGGCATCTCATCATCTTCACTGCTACTGCTATCCAAGGTCCCAAATGCCCGTTTCTTCGAGGTCATAGGTCCACATTCATCACTGGGCGCGTGCCATTTCTTGATAGGAACCGGTATAGCTCGACAAGGTATCCGTTGTAAGGCTTCATGTAACGCGGGACCCCGGCCACGACGTTGCTGTTTGGATGTAGACGGAGTTTTGCCTGAAAATGTACGATGAAATTGTATTTAATATGAAGTATTTTATTCATTTGGCCAAAAGGGGAATTCTATGTGATACACGTTTTTACATAGGATTGTATTCAAAACATTTTTTGGAGAAAAATTTAACATGCTGTCTGCATGTCGATGGAGTTTTGGCTGAAAGTGTATGACGAATTTATGTGTAGTATTTTATTAATTTGGCCAATAGGGGAATTTTATGTGATAAACATTTTTACATAGGATTGTATTTACTATAGTTTTTTGGAGAATAATGTAACTTGCTTGTTATAAATGTGTTTGTGTCAGATATTCAAATTCAGAGTATGTATTTGTGTAGATGCTATTCATAAGTAAATATTTATCTGGGTCTATGTATAATATTGTAAGTATTTCCAATAATATTTTTTTAAGTAGTATATCAGTCATGTAGTTCCGATAATACAAGCTCTACTTAGTTTGGGGCTAGATGATGCTGTGTGAAAATGTCCAGCATTATTTATTTATTTATTTATAATTTAACAGGTAAACAATGTACTTACTACTTGAGGAAGTAAGTTGTTTTACTGAATATTACAAAAAAAACAAACAAACATGCTCATGACTATCTTCCCCATGGTGGACATCCTCAGATACATACTCAGTGAGTCCAAACATTACATTTGGTACATGCCCGCGTTTTGCAAGTTAGCATTCCACATGACAGGTTGCAAGCCCATCGCCGCTTATTGGAACACTAACTGTTGGCCTTAGATTTTTTGGTTCTAGGGCATGCCGGTGTCCTCACGATGGATCCTTCATCGTTTTGAGCACGTATTAATGCGCACATAAATTTTTCGAGTGGAAAAATCCATTGGTGCACAACCATCTTTGAACCCATGATCTCCGGATCAGAAGTGTGGGTATCGCCCACTAGGCCAACACAGCTTTAACTGGACTGAATATAATAACAATAAATAAATAAAAAAATCATTTACTTCTCTCACATAGGTTTCTTAGGTTTAGAGATAAATTTACATAATACTTATGAGAGGCTGGTGCCAGAGAAAGGTTTTGAAACCTGTACTACTGGTCACCAGTACTCTCGCTTCACAGATGATGGGACATGGACATGTAGCAGGTAAGAACTACTACTAAAAGAAATAAATTTAAATATAAATAATAAATAAATAAATAATGCTGGACATTTTTCACACAGCATCATCTAGCCCCAAAGTAAGCAGAGCTTGTATTATGGGAACTACATGACTGATATACTACATAAATACTTTTTTTTTTGTAAATACATACATATTATACATAGAAAACACCCAGACCCGAGACAAACATTACAAACATTTATCCCGCAGCGGGAATCGAACCCGCAACCTTCTGCGTCTCAGGCGGGCCTTCGCCCACTGTGCCACAGAGGTCGTCATAAGTAAATTAGAAATAAAAGACAACAAAGACAAAGAAAACAACAACAAGTAAAAAAAAAGCCAAATAAAATACAGGAGGTGGGATGGGTAAGGTAGAGGTTTGAGAATTGGGTGTTAAGTAGTAATATTACAAAGACTTAAAATTAATGAAACATACCTGTTGAAGTTTTCTTTGGAGGAGACAGGGGTGCTTTCATAGGTGATGTCGGCTCAGACTTCACTGTAACAGTGGAATTCTCAACCAAACCTTGCTCTCTTTTAAAAACATCCAGAAAAGTTTCACCTGATGACTGCTTCACAGGTGGAGTGGTATTCGGAATACTATTAATACTGGATGCTGTAATTGGTGGGGACATACAAGTTTCAACTTTTGGATTGTGACTCAATACATGCGCATCACTCACAGGTTCTTTTTTCGTATCCATAATCTTAGCTTTCTGCGTTTTGGTTTGTGAATTCTTAACATCTTTCCGAGGTTGTTTGACCAAATTGTAATGCCCATTAGAAAGTACCTTCTTTTTAATGTCTTCTTTGAGATGTCCATTTGTAACTACAATATTTTTTGGGCCATTCGTAATTTCAGGTTTATCATCAACTATTTCAGGGAAGACAAAAGAGTCTTCAGTATGAGACACAGTTATTTCACCGGCAACTACATCAGAATCATGAAAAGTATATAGTTCGTTGGGATCTATTTTAAATTTTGTGTAAAAGTTATCATTGATGTGGCTCATGTATGGCTGGCCCTCTCCGGAGTTATCTGGTATATACATAGCTTCGGCACAGTTCCCAGGAACTCCTTCTAATCCATTAACAGCCATTTTATATTGAGTTGCACAGCTAGCATCGGATATGTTTTGTGGGATACCACTGAATCTGTAAAATATAAATAAACAAGTATTTAAATTAAACAATTATTTGACTTTTAATTTTCATAGACACTTAAGTTAAGAGTTAAGTAGTAAACAGCAACTTAGTAGTACAGTAGCTTAGTTTTAATGGTATTTAAATATTTAGTCTGTAGGTAGGGTAGCTCCCACTGCAGAATAAAGGCCTCCATCCCCACTTGGCACACCTCGCAATTTTAGTAGTAACCATGTTTGTAAGTATATTACAACAATTTCAAAATTTTTCAATTAATAAAAACTACAGGATATGTTTCAATCAACTTTTCCGTAGGGCTCAACATAGCTCGGCATCATTAATCACATAGCTTCTTGATATAAAAAACAGATTAACAATGCACAAAGCAGACTTAACTCACCCCACATTTTCTGTAGCACTCAAATAGGACATTTTATTGCTTATTCATACAAATATATAACTGTTTTACTATGCATACAATTTAATTGGTCCCAGAGCATCATACTGAAATTAGAAATATATTTTTTCTAATCTCAACAATCAAGAAAAGTAAAATTTATAGTGTTTTAGCAAATCAAAATATTATGATTTTTCTGAAAATTTCCTGGAATTGACACCTGTCAAAATTCAATTTCTCTGGTTCCCTGAATTTCTAGTCTTATTTAAGCCTTTTATCTATATAGCTGATCTATTACATAAATATTTTGTACATTTACTGCGGTGAATTCCTGAAAAAACATTGTTAACGGAGAACTAGGAAGTAACGAATCTCACATGTTAGGTTCGTTAATTACTGCCACATTTTGATCTTACGCTTATCATTAGCTTACATAGGAATTATTTTAACATTTTTCAAGCTTTTATTTATTGCTAAAACGGATTCTAAAGTGAATTTCTAACAAATCTAAAACTCAAAACATCAAAATATGTAATTGATAATTTGACAGACAAGCAGGACAGACGCATTATTTGTCATGTCAATTGTCAAATTAATTATCAAACAATCAAATCAAACAACGATTTAAACCCAAGCAAGCAGCACGTCAAAGATTATTATACTAGTCCGCGTCGCAAGGTTAATGCTCAATTTTCAGGTTTATAGCGTAGAACAAAACATAGACATAAGCGTACCGAAGTGATGCAATGAAAGGCAATGGAAATCGATATCAATGAAATTAATTAATCGAGAACTGAATTTAAGCACACCAAGACTTCGAACCGCAGTAGCAAAATAATAGTGAAAAGCGAAATATCGAAATATTAGCTGTACGTTTTTCGAAAAAATTACCCGCTACGCTCCCTATGGAGCCCGTATTCTTCTGATGTGAGGTTTTTTTTTTGGTAATACTGGATGTATTAAGGACTTCTCCCACAATATGTTCTGTGCTTCTCCCTTGTGTATTGATTACTGTTTATTGGGATAAAATGGAAAAAAAATATTGTCATTTTTCACTTCGATAAGAGTTATTAAGTTAAGATACCTACTTGTACAGATTATATAAAATTAAAAGGTAGTGTATTTATTGTAACCAAAGAAGTAATGGCCTTACATATACTCGTAATTATTTGGATATTAGTCTGCAGAAGGAAAACATCGTTGGTACATACTGTTTTCACTGATTCATTTAACCCCAGGCAAGTAGATCAGATGGTTCAGCCCGGTAGAATATCTTCGTCTTTGCAAAAGGAGCACACTACTAACCGTGTCCTCCAAAAATGTTTCTTTATTATTTATTGTACACACAGAAAATACAGACAAAAAACTTACATATAGGACATGTACAAAGGCGAGCTTAACCCGAGTTTTCTTCCAGCAAACCTTTGAGGTTAAGGACAGGTGAAAAATAAAGGTGGGTATGTTTCAGCTTTAAACAAAACTATATTGGTTTGTAAGATAGTGATAAAGCTCTGGTGTTGGAGTTCCAATTCATAATGGTTAGCAACTGGTATAATCTGGGTCTCAAATATTTAGTATAATTTTAAAAATTGATATATTAGCAACTACCTACTCTTATTAAGTAAAACCATTAATTTGTTATCATACGACTTTATGTTATGCGTTAGCACACTAGTTATGTTATTTATTGAAGAATACACGAAGAGTAATACTCACTATAACTACACAGTAGAACCTATACTCGTATACTGTGATCTTCTACTTAAATCATATTTTTTAAATGTAAAAGATGAGTAGTATGCTATGATGAGTAGTAAGTAAATATGTTCCGGTCGGGTAGTTGAAACACAACTGTCACAGACTACTAGGATACTAATACACTTATTTTATACAGGTTGACCCATTTCTAATGCTCAAGTGTAGAACATCATGGCACCCATCATAGGTCTGTGATCTGATCTCTGATACCTTTTAACTTCTACTGTAGGTAGATATACAGTCGTGTACACTTGTACAATCTTAGAAATGTAACGGGCCGACCAGCCTATCTAATATACATAGGTCTAATATACATAGGTATAGCAGGATAGAAATATATGTTGACGGAAAAGTTCACCATACATATTTGCAGAAAGCCACCATTGCATCTATTTGCAATGATCGCATTCTGCAAAATATTTTTTTTGCGAATTACGCTAATTTAGCAGGATGCGACCATAAGCCACTAATGATGGTCTGGTTACGTCAATACATTTGTTTTTGTAAAAACTTATTTTTTGCAACTTTTAATTTATTAAGGATGGTCGTCCTTTATAAATTAGTAGTTGTGGGTAGTGCTTCAACCTGTGTATGACGTGATTTAATTTTAATCGTTTTGACTATGACTTAATTTGTTTGTCGTGTATAAAAATGTGAGCAGTTACTTACTAAATAAAGTGTAAATTATTTTTTAATGAACAAATGGCTTTTTACCCCTGTTATCGTATTGCTGACGTTTCGTTTAATAAATGACTGATTACCACGATTTTAGATTTTTTAAAAGAAAATCATGTGTATTAACCTAGATAATAAGCTTCAATAAGGCCCTCACATTGATAAGTTGTCGAAGAGACTTAGTTCTGCGGCATACGCAGTCAAAAAGGTTCGTCTAAAGTTTAAAAACTTAATCAAACAAATACTTTTTAAAAAGGCATACTATAAAATATCTGATTATTTAGTTGATAAAAACTCTTGCTATGCTCCAAATCTAATTATTGTATCATCGTAGTTTTGGCAGATAAAACCATCACCTTGGCTGTTTATGTTATAATGATTATAAGCAAAGTTTAATAAGCTGAAAGCGACCATACGGTTAGTCATTTTCTGCTAAAATAGGATTTTATGAAAATAAAAAAAAGCGAAAGACTACTCCTAATAAATGCCATATTTTAATATCAAGACAAAGCATTTCTACCAATTTTGATAGTTAATTAGTTAGATAATAACATATACTTTTACATTAACATCTCTTTATAATATTATTTTGGCTAAACACGCGGCAGCAGAGAAAAAACTCAAAACTGGCTGTATATTGAAACGGGTTTTTGTCGATGGTCGCATTCTGTTTAACACCGCTTATTTAGGTCTGGGTTAAAAAAAAAATCAATTCTCCATATATCTTACTAGTCTACGACAGTGTCTTCGTAAGGAGTTATGATCTGTGGTAGGTCCGTATTGATGTTCTATGGTAATGGTACCGTAACACTAATTGTACAATTTTTTTATATTTTAATTTAAGTTTTGAGTCTATCCTCTCTTTCAAACGTAAATTATAAACCAAAGCAGTGAAAATAATTATTTCAATTTTACTTTCTAGAGTTTTTTATGAGTTTATTTGACAATATTCAAGCAAAACAACCTAACTTTTTAAATTTGGCGCCTTTAATTTTCTTCATGTTCTGTAAGGTTCATGACGAGAACCCCAGTCTCTAATCCATTCATTTTTGAAGCGTTGTTGTGGTGAATCCAATATGGCGATATATGATGTTGTACTGTTTTGAAGGTACGGCAATGTGACGATTCTATCATGATAATTCCGGTAAACATCGCGCTATTTGAGTATTTTCAACGTGTGTAAATGTTTCTTAGTGATATTTATAATATTACATAAGTGTTAACGCGGTAAAGAAAGTCGTACGGCCAGTATTGTTTTGTTTGTGATTTCCGATAATTTTACCGATTATTCCATTGTCAAGTAAATTACAAGATGTATTTTGATATGGACATTACAACTCGTTATTGCTACTGTTATCAATAAATATATTGTGGTGCCGCCTTCTGATGTTTAGGTGTGTTTCATACGAATTAATTCAAATTCAAGAACAAGTGAGATTGTAATTACGGTAATTATATTCTTGATTCGCCTGTGTTCCTAAATTACTTCTTCCTTGTTTCAGAAGTACCTATATAGTTTTATACAAATGGGAAATACATAATCTATTGGTTAGGTGCACAAGATTAGCGCCCTAATAATTGATTCATTATTTGAGTATATAGTGTGTAGAGCACTGAAGATCATGACAGATACACGACGAAGAGTGAAGCTATACGCTCTGAATGCGGACAGACAGTGGGATGACAGAGGGACAGGACATGTGTCGTCGTGTTATGTGGAGAGACTGAAAGGAACTTCACTGCTAGTGAGAGCAGAATCAGATGGGTCCCTACTGTTAGAAAGTAAGATACAACCAGACACAGCTTATCAAAAGCAACAGGACACTTTGATAGTGTGGTCTGAAGGTGACAATTTTGATTTAGCATTAAGTTTTCAAGAAAAAGCAGGCTGCGATGAAATATGGGAAAAGATTTGTCAGGTATGTTTATTTACATGTTTTCTATGTTATCAGTAGTATCCTGGTTGAACTTCTTCATTTTATTTAATGAATTGTGAAATATACCTCTAATTTCGCCTAAATATTCTACTTCCAGGTACAAGGAAAAGATCCATCAGTTGAAATCACACAAGATATTGTTGAAGAGTCTGAAGATGAAAGATTTGATGAAATGTCAGATAGTGTGCAACCTGTGGAACTACCAGCCTGTGAGATGGGTCGTTTGGAGGACATTAGTGAGCTGGTGAACAGTTGCCTGGTCTCGCCAGCCCGGAAAGACAAACTAGCAGCTGCAATAGAGAGCCAACACTACATAAAGAAACTCCTTAATCTCTTCCACATGTGTGAGGACATTGAAAATATTGAAGGATTGCATCATCTCTATGAGATCTTCAAAAGTATATTCCTCCTAAACAAAAACACACTCTTCGACACAATGTTTGCTGATGACACAATATTTGATGTGGTGGGCTGTTTGGAATATGACCCTGGCTTGCCGCAGCCCAAAAAGCACAGAGACTACCTAAAGGAGCTGGCAAAGTTCCGTGAAGCCATTCCTATCAAGAACCAAGATCTACTTGCTAAAATTCATCAGACATACAGAGTCCAATACATACAAGATATTGTTTTACCCACCCCCACAGTTTTTGAGGATAATCTTTTAAGCACACTGTCCAGTTTTATATTCTTCAATAAGGTAGAAATAGTGAAACTTATCGAAGAAGATGATAATTTTTTAACAGATTTGTTTAAGCTGCTTATGGATAGTAAAACACCTGATCACAAGCGACGGGATTTGGTGTTGTTTTTGAAGGAGTTTTGTAATTTTTCACAAAATTTACAACCGCAGGATAAGGATGCGTTTTATAAGACATTAGTTACTCTTGGGATCTTGCCAGCATTAGAGATTACGCTAGGTATAAAGGATCAAAAGACCAAGACAGCATCAATAGACATACTCACATACATTGTGGAGTTCTCACCATCGGTAGTGAGGGACTATACACTGCAGCAAGCAAATAATACTGAAGAGGTATGTATTAGTCTGTCCAAGGTTAAATATTGACCTCAATGTTATGATAATCTAACTAATCTTGTCTGTTATCATTTCAGGAGCAAATGCTATTAAATATAGTGATTGAACAGATGCTTCGGGACAGAGATCCTGAATTAGGGGGTGCAGTGCAGCTTATGGGTGTGCTACGTATACTCTTGGACCCTGAAAGTATGCTAGCATCTGTCAACAAAAGTGAAAAGGCAGACTTCTTAAATTTCTTTTACAAACACAGTATACAAACCCTTATAGGTAAGTTAGTGCCCTGAAAGTTCAACACACTTGCAAGCAATTAAAAAGAATGGACTAGAATACCAATTCCCTGTCACATACCTAGAAAGACTTAGGTCTATGCTGTGAGCTTAAGTCTTAGCAAATATCCTGTATAGCAATTATTTCCAAATTGCTGTCTAAATATCCAAAAACAATAATCGTTTTAAGCTTGTCATATTACCCTCTATCCTTTGGTATTTGACTTGAGAGCTATAAAATGCATGAAAAAGAAATATTATACTTTTTATTAAATATGAAATGCCTGGTCATGTTGATATAACTGCTGGACTTTGAGTTCCCAGTAAAAGGGAGGGTTAAATGGTTCCAAATTCAGCATAATCCATCCAAAGATGTTATGCAGACAAACCATCATGGAACTCGACAGAACATGTAACAAAGGAGTAATGATCACTAGGCCCCCCTACCCTTTGATTAATTGATTGCAGTTTTACCAAAAAAAGCTATGTGGGGAATTAAGGGTGTGGCAGCTAGTAAAACCTTTTTAATCTGTTTACAGCACCGCTATTAGCCAACACAACTGGAGAAAAGCCAATGAAAGAGGACTACCACACGGTGCAGCTACTTGGACTAGTCCTGGAACTGCTTGCATTCTGTGTCGAACATCACACCTACCATATCAAGACCTGTATACTGAATAAGGTATTGATATAAACTTACCAAATATAATTAGTATTAAAATCTTCATCAGCAGCCAATGATGTTGATGATTTTAATTCTAATTTGGAGAACCAGGATCTCCACTGACATCCCGCATTGGGGTGTACTATCCCCATTTTAACCTGACCCAAACAATTCCAACTCCTGGAAATAGCAGAGAAGTGCTATGGGTGAATGACAGCAGTGTTTCAGTATCCCCTATCAAATGGGAGTTGTTGATGAAGGAGAGCATGGGTTAATAAGCTCTTGCAGTCCCCAATTTGCTGTAACTTCCAAAGAAACATAATATTTTTATTGGGGTATATGTATACCGAATTACTAGCGTATTTAAGTGCGGGGCATCAAGCCTCTATAATAACAGTGAATTAAGGTTCTTAAGCGCGTTTCGCGTTAATAATCCCGCGATTGTAAGTTAATTTACCAGAGTTACATAATTTTATTCAAATGCGCGCGTGAATCGCTTTAAAATTACACTGAAACCAGGGTTCCCCAGTTTGCGTTCTCCACTAATATTGCAGATTGAGGACGGGTGCTGTCTGAATGCCCCCTGTAAACGTGAAAATAGCGTCTTATCCTGTAAGAAAATGCGTGTAAGGTCCAATTGCATCCCTGTTCTAAAGCTTTTCAGTTACATTTCCAGGATCTCCTTCGTCGCATCTTAGTCCTGATGAGGTCAACACACACCTTCCTAGTTCTCGGCGCATTAAGATTCATGCGGAAAATAATCGCACTGAAGGATGAGTACTACAACAGATATATCATCAAAGGCAACTTGTTTGCGCCCGTCGTCGACGCTTTCCTAAGAAACAATGGCAGGTAAGATCTTGAATATCACCGAAAGTAGTAAAGCGCTCATGGCGTTGCGTGTATGGGAACAAGCAGCCATTTCCATTAATTCAAAAATATATTCCTTCATCTTCTAAGCGATAGTTCATTTTTCTTAAGCGATTGACAAATCCTGCGTTTATTCCCTTTCCCATACAATTTTTTAGCATGGTCTATACTTGACCATGCTAATGCTTTAAGGCCTGGTTTTACAAGCATTGAAATTAAATTATCTGTCATAATATTTCAGATACAATCTTCTAGATTCGGCTATACTAGAATTATTTGAGTTCATAAAGCTGGAAGACATCAAATCCCTCTGTTCGCACGTCGTAGAAAACTACGGAAAGATACTAGAGGATGTTGAATACGTACAGACGTTCAAGGCTTTGAAAACGCGGTATGACCAGCATCAGGATAAACTCAAGGAAAGGGATCGAGGTAAGCAATTTCTTTGATAAACTATAGATTTTTATGACCATGGACCAAGTATGATCATGGTTTTTTCCAATTCAAAGTCAAGGTTCTCGACTATTGCTTCCAAAGTCTCTTCTTTTGACATCTGCAAAAAGAGAAAAGGGGCATGCACTAGGCCAATTCTCTCTGCCAATATATTTCAAGGTGTTGACTAAGTTCAAGAAAGATACAGTGCTATGAAATTGCATGTCTGTGTAAAAACTTGACCCCTAAGTGCAACATGCGCGACTCGAAGTTAGTTAACTTTCTTTGCAATTTTATACTGCGCTATAAACGTCTAGCTAACTTGTAAATTCGTAAACTAAAGTTAATAGCAAGTACATTATTGCTTACAGTAAGTGGCAGCGTCGGTGTAACGGAAGCGGTGGTGCCGTCACTACTGCGCACGCGGTATCGACGCGAGGCGCGGCAGCCAGATGAGGAGGAAGAGATGTGGTTCAATGATGACGATGAGCTGGACGATGAGGCGCCTCTGGACGCTGCGACGCCGCACCCACACGCGCACCATGCGCTGGATGCTATCGGTAAGAGATGCGGTTCGATGATGACGTTAAGCTGGACACCGCATCCACACCCCTAGATGCTATCGGTAAGAGATGCGGTTCAATGATGACCATGAGCTGGACGATGAGGCGCCTCTGGACCTCCGCGTCGCTGAAGCGACGCCGCACCCACACGCGCACCATGCGCTGGATGCTATCGGTAAGAGATGCGGTTCGATGATGACGTTAAGCTGGACACCGCATCCACACCCCTAGATGCTATCGGTAAGAGATGCGGTTCAATGATGACCATGAGCTGGACGATGAGGCGCCTCTGGACCTCCGCGTCGCTGGAGCGACGCCGCACCCACACGCGCACCATGCGCTGGATGCTATCGGTAAGAGATGCGGTTCAATGATGACGATAAGGTGACGCTTGACACCGCATCCACACGCCCTAGATGCTATCGGTAAGAGATGCGGTTCAAAGATGACTGTGAGCTGGACGATGACGCAACGCTGGACGCCGCATCCTCACGCGCACCACGCGCTAGATGCTATCGGTAAGAGATGCGGATCATTGATGACAATGAGCTGGACGATGAGGCGACGCTGGACGCAGCATCCACACGCGCTAGATGCTATCGGTAAGAGATCCTGTTCAATGATGACAACGAGCTGGACGATGCGTAGCTGGACGCTGTGACGTCGCATCCGCACCACGCGCTAGATGCTACCTGTAAGTGCCTCCAATCATTGTCTGTGTTCACCAAATCCACTATTCTTAAGGCGCAATGTACCAGGTATGTTTGTACAAAATATCTTTGGAAGGTTTTGGGATGGTAAATGTGTTAAGGGAATGTTTTGCCCTACCTATCTACCCGAGCCAAGCTTAGTCGTTTTCTAGTAATATCTAACTGATTTTCGTCGTTCAACTGATTGGCCATGGGGTTCTTCTGCCCTTCCCAATCAAAACACGTGCACTTATTATTTATTATGATTCCTTACAGGCAAAATCGTGGAAAAGAAAGTATGCACGAACAGCGCAGATGTTGCGAATGGTCCGAGCAGGGTCCTGCTGACGACGACCACTGCCAAGCCTGCACTCGCAGATGTTCAGGTATCCGAGCCCAGATTACTCAATAAGGTAAACTTTTAGTTCCATCACATCTCTACTTCGCTTTGTGCTGGGGCATCACACAACCGTCATGGAGTTAAGGACTAAACTGTCACAGTTCTTTGCAAATTCAGATTTTATGGCCCGTATTCCATAAGAAATCTGGCAGCGAATCGAGACTCTTTTATGACTCATTCCATTGAAAACTAAAATAATATAATTATTTTTGAGCCTAGATTAAGTTTGAGATTTGTCCTGGAATGCGGACCTAAGAACGTCTACAAAACTCGTTATTACGCTTTTCTACTTGAGAAGTATTCATGAAGAATACTTCTAAAGTAGAAAAGCGCGGGTCTACGTTACCATAACGATCTTCATATCACTTGAAAGTTGCAAAGAACTTGGATAACTTATTTTAGAATGCATAACTTTGTTTGGGTTTTTTGTGTTGTGTGAATGTGAATTTCTTATAATTTACTAAGGGCTGCTAATCGCTTGTTGCCTGCTAGTTATGGGTGAAAGGTTCTCATATATATAAAATTATATAGTTGTGGTTTATTAATTAGGTACACTCTCTAGATAAACCAAATTGAGAATTTGATTTTTCTTTACCAACAAATCTAAAAGGAATTCCAGATTTGTTACACATAAATAAAATAATTAGTCATTATGTTTCCGATTATATAACCAATAACAACTCCTTGAACACTAAACCTCTTTACAGTATATTTATATATATATATATATATATATATATAATTTTAATTTCGTTCTTAACTTCATAGACCTATGTAAGATTGACTAACCAGTTCCTGATTGATGTTATTAATTAACATAAGCTAACCATTCTCATGTGGATTTTGTTAAAAAGCAAATTTAAAAAAGAAAAATTGAATCCTCTTACTTATCCTATTTCTATCATCCATTGCTGCGCCCCCTTGTGACGATATACCTATCTAAGAATCATTCTTGAAGACATACAAATTGATTCCAATAAAACAAATTAAATTAACCAAAGCCGTTTCAGATATAATGGTAACAGACAAACTTTTACTGCAAACGCTTATGTCGCGACATCCGTACTAAATAGGGAATGTCAAGATACTGTATGGAGTAAAACGGCAACAAGGACTAACATAAGTTGAGATAGAAACAATGAGTCAACCATACATAATCAATGTCTAGCTGCTTTGACTGAAAACTCGACCAGTCAATGCCTCCCTAATGCCTATCCAATCTGGACACTAACAAAAATATTCATGGGATCGTGACAATATGGCACTCAGGATAAGCAATGTCCAAAACTTCTTAAATTAGAAAACGGGAAAGTTAACGTCTCTAAAAGTCCCCTATTTAGGTTTTAGCAGTTTTGGTAAAAGCAAGGCCTCTCAGAATGAGTCGTTTCTCATTGCCGATACGTTGGCGCAGATTATATACCCGCAAGCTTATAATAATTATCATTAGCCTGATTGCAGCTAACCTCACAGAACTCAAGTTGCTGTTGGCTAACCACATACAGACTAATATATCCGTGTCATTGCCGTGGTAATATCACGCTGCCGACCAGTGTGATTGACTTCATACAAAATGTACAGACTGAAATTTGATTGCGGCCTGGCCCGTCCATGGTATTGACACGGCAAGAATAGCCGTGGATAGCCCTTATGTTCCATGCTTAACGTGCTGATCTCAATCGCAGGGCCTGGTGGACTACGACGGCGACTCTGACGAGGAGGAGGAAGCCGGCAGCGGCACAAGCAGTAGCAGCGACGAGCGCGACGCGAAGCGGCCGCGGCTCGCGTAGTGCCCCACCCGCTTTCAAGGAATATAACGAAGCTCCACACGCCTCGCTGTGACTGTGCGTGCCCAGTGAACCAGGTGACACATGCGTGGTCTTGATTATAAAATTCGCGGTTATGAACGCGGGTATCAATTATCACTTCACATTCGTGGTTTTGATATGCGGTATTGATTTAAATTATGCGGACAGACTAGCTGCATTGGTTAACTCTGTGGTTATGCTTAATGAGTTGATTCCTCCAATCACGTTTAATCGCGGAAAGTAGAAGCATAAACAATTATCAATATTAATTCAAAGTTTAAAATTCAGTACATACATGGGTAGGAGAGTCTGGGTTTAGAAATACTCTTTGCAAAAACTCGCGTTGTGCATTCTTACAAGAAACGCCAGAGATGTGGCCCATGGTCCGTGGCGTGCCCTTATCTCTGGTAGGGAGGCTTATACTAGCAAATACATATTTGCCATACTCATTTCATGGAAATTCTGAAAATGTATGTACACATTATTGTGATTTAATGTTTTCTGTATATATCTACATAAATTATACAGAATGCTAGTTGCTGTAGTCAAAGAGGAGAGATCAGTTTTTACATAGATTGGGTTATCATGTGGAAACTCATACTTGACAAACTGAAACTTGAAATGCTCTTTTTTGGACAGCAAGCGTTTGTAACAAATCGCATGTTTTAAGAAAAATAGCAATCACTCCAATGAAAGCATTAGCAGTCACAATTACGCTTGAATTCAACTTTTCCACAGACCACTTCCATAGGTCTTGGACATGACCTATCTAGCCGGGTTATGTCTATTTGTATATACAAAGTACTAACACTTGAGTGTTCTGCTTTGATTAGATCGAGTATGACACCTTGTAGCGTAATTATTTCAGATGACATCAGAATGTAGAACAAACTTTGGTTGCATGGTGCATTTAAAGTAAATGTTAGGTTACATTTGTCAATGATTTCAATCGAAAAGTACAAAGAAAATAAATAGGAATAATAGAAAAATAAACCAAGTACGCGATGTAAAAATGTATGTATTTATGAGAGAAAATTACATAATAAAATATTCTATTGACCAATTGTATTTTATATGTGCTGAGGAATTGCTACTAAATAGGGTTGAGGTCTGTTCATATTTATGCGAAACAAGGCATGGGGTAGACAAGAAAGTTCAGTATTGTTTAGTTAAATATTACATAACGGTTTTTAAACAGAGAAGTGTTTACCGCAATTCATGAGTTTTTATTATTTGAGTGAAAATGTTACCCTACCATTATACATAAGTAGTCTCAAAAGTTATATCGTCGTATTTTTATTTTCTCTTCGATATACAGTGTATTCTGTATGCTAGACAAGTTGATATCTATAATAAAATAATATATTAAATATAACAATTGTCATTTATTTGTTTAGATGATGATTCATGTCATTTTCCATTTTTGATAGCCTTGTATATCAGTATGTCTTCGTTTCGTTTTAAAGTCTGTCTTAGTCTGTTATATGAACAGATCTCAGCCGTATCAAATTCAGAACCTTGTCTGATCTCTAAAAAAAAAAAATTCACAAAAATACTTTGCACTGCGGTCGTTATATTTTCTTAGATGTTTGTTTCTTTATTTTGCACAGTTTATTTCAAGCTTATTGGAGTTGAGCTTTTATGAGATTGCAATATTTGTGCTGGTATCCTGCTTGCTATTTTATAAATCTTACTTATTTATATCAATGTAGTTAGTAGCTTCTCTCAATATAATCAATAGTAAACCAGTAAAATATATTTTTATATTTTTGTATCTGTGTTTTGTACTCCCAAACTAACATGAATATTGTTTTGTGTACATTAATCTCACAAAAGCTCAACATTTGTTGAGAGTATAGTTTTGATATTATTTTTGTCATGTTCATGAATATTTTATCTGCTGTATATTGATCTGGATCCGTTTTTTACTATGAAGAGTTACACAAAATTTCTAACTACAATATGGAATGCATGCTGTCCTTTTTCTTCCTACTTCAAAACATTATCGTTAGTCTGAGTACTATACTAGAGTGAACTTATTTTGTCTATACGTTTTTGAAATTAACTTATACAATAGAGGGCTCGAAACCCTGAAAACCAATAGATACTTTAAAAAAATAAAAGAATTGTTTTTGGATTCAGATTTATCATACTGTTATATCAAAATTATATTGTTTTTTTTGGTAATGTTAACCTTTTGGTTAGCAATTCTTTGTTGCATTTTCTAAAGATAAACTAAAACTGAAAGCACTTAACACAAAAATGTTGCCATCCTGAAATATTTTTGTGTTAACATTAGTAAATGCAATGGAGAATCTCCACCAGCACCAGTAGCATGAGCACCCAAGACAACGGCTTTGACAACGGAAGATAAGACCCAAATTATATGGGATTCCACTTTTATGTCTGACAGAAAAGAGAAACCGTAGTATTTTCTTCTCTTCCGTTGACAATATGGTTGGCTTGGTGTTCATGCTAATTCAGGAGTAAATTATTACGCCTGTGCTTTTACAATGAAGTGGTCTTGCATGTTTTAGACTACAAACTATGGTAATAAAATAATTTAGGTGTATAATAAGCAAAATTGGTTTTGCTGTTTAATAACTCATCTGATCCATTTCGTAATCCTTGATTTTTCTGATTTATCTCCTTGATTTTGCCATGCTTCTGATTTACGTAGTTTCTATTTGTTTTGATTACAGTAATTTACGCTAAGTGTATTTGCTGTAAAATTAATTCAACATACAAATATAACTGTAATTAACTTGTATACTTTATAATACACTTGAGAGCAATAAAATCGCACATCCGCACATTTTTACTTAAAAGTTCAATTTTTTTTTTATTTGGAGCTTACAGCAAATTAAAATCAAATTAAATTAAAGTGCATAATCTAGGCATTCGCAGAACTGATAAAGGGTTGACATTTACCTTTAAAAATAACTCATTAGCAACAAAACAATAGACCCCCTTATGTCGCTCGATCCAGGTAAGGCCGGCGGCGGGATTTATCGCAGGTATAAAAGAGTGCATATTGAGGGAATGGTCATCATTTGCATACCAACGTACAGTGTGAAAGGTTCTCTATTGATATTGGCTTCAAACGGAACACGAAAATGGATACTACACCAGAAGTAGCCGCTCAAGTGGTTGCCCTTGTTGAATCGGGGCTTAAGCAAAGTCAAGTGGCTCGACAATTGAGTTTGAGCCGATTTACCGTTCGGCGTGTATACCAGAGGTATCAAGAGACTGGTGGCTACCAACGGCGACAAGGATCGGGCCGTCCCCGTGCTACAACAGAGCGTGATAACCGCTTTCTTATAACGACATCTTTAAGAAATCGTCGTTTGAA
Source organism: Perizoma affinitatum (assembly GCA_961405105.1). Lineage (NCBI taxonomy): Eukaryota > Metazoa > Arthropoda > Insecta > Lepidoptera > Geometridae > Perizoma > Perizoma affinitatum. The sequence goes on along the minus strand of OY560205.1, from coordinate 6,792,680 downwards.
CGCAGTTCAACTGGGCCAACGACTTCAAGAAGTTCGTGAAGTAGAAGTTAGCCGGTGGACAGTCAGAAGACGATTGAGAGAAGGTGGCCTGACTGCACACAGGCCAGCAAACGGGCCGAAATTGACCCCAGCCCACCGAGAAGCCCGCCTTCAGTTCGCTCGAGACCATTTGAATTGGACCGAAGAGCAGTGGAGTGCAGTCCTGTTCTCTGATGAGTGCAGGATGTGCTTGCATGGCAACGACGGACGGGGGAAGGTGTATAGAAGATCGGGAGAGCGATTTGCCCAATGCTGCATAACAGAACGTGTCGCCTATGGCGGTGGATCAATCATGTTTTGGGGAGGCATGTCTATGGAAGCAAAAACCGAGCTTGCCTTCTTCACCGGACCGAATACTGGTCGCCAATCAAGAGGATTGACTTCCATACGATACATTGAGGAAGTACTCGAGAGCCACGTCGTACCTTTTGCTGGGTTTATCGGCGAAAACTTTCTGTTTATGCAAGATAATGCAAGACCGCATACTGCTGGCATAGTGATCGAGTACCTTCAAGAGGTGGATGTGACCGTTATGGAGTGGCCAGCTCGAAGCCCAGACCTCAATCCCATCGAACATCTATGGGACGAGCTGAAAAGAAGAGTTCGAGGCCGAGATGCTCCTCCATCGACTCTACAGGAGCTGCAACAGGCGATCGCAGAGGAATGGGAGGCTATTCCTCAAGACTTTATCAAAAGTCTAGTAACATCAATGAAAACACGGATGGAGTCAGTGATTCAGGCTAGGGGAGGGAGCACTCGGTATTAATAACAAACTTTAAATTAATTTTATCTTTTAATTTCATAACTTTGACACCAATACTTGAATAAAGAATTTTGTACTAAACATGCATTTTTGTTATTGATCCACAAAAGCATTTTTATGTAATGATTGAAAGACAAATCAGATACCACTGGATAGGTATTAAAATAGACTATGAATCTGCATTACAGAAACATAATATTTTTTGTTTTTTTTTTAGTTATGTCAAAAAATCATGAATGTGCGATTTTTTTGCTCTCAAGTGTATGTATGTTGTATTTTGAAGCATTTTGAACACAAGAAAGGTTGATAACAATTTGATACAAATGTGTTCTCAACTTTTTCATGAAAAGCTTGTATGATGATGAAGTTTTAAGAGTTTTATTAAATTGATTTAGATTTTTTTTATTGTAACCTGCAAACATAGAAATTTGTGAGTAGAAATGTTGATTTATGTGTCCTAATATATCAGTATTATGTTTTTCTATACTTTCAACAAAACTTTCCTGTTCTCGCTTATGATTGTAGCTTTTTACATTGCAAAAGTAATGTGTATGTGATAAAAGTATCTGATTAAGATCCATATAATTTTATTACTTTAAACTTCTAGTTTAATCAATCGTGTATGTAAATAATATTAGATTTTGTAATAAAAAGAAATATCTTCAATGAATTTTTCGAAGGATGTCACTACATGTTGCCAGAATAATGTGTTATTGCAAGCACTTCACTTTGCGTATTCGTGCAAATGTTTGCGTTAAAACCTCAAGAAAATCGAAAAGACCTTTGCATACGGTCTCCAATATTATGGTACAAAGATAGTTTTTGAGCAGGCAACACATTTTTTTGTGTGAAAACGTGAATACGCTATGTGAAGGGCCAGCACATAAGTAGATAATTAATTTATCATATATTTTTACATGGAATAATAACATACATTGTTATTATTCCATGTAATGGAATGAGGATGATTTTACATATTAATCATCCTCTTGAATCTACAGACGCATCCCAGCCCTTCGGCCGATGGAAACGAAAAATGGTTAATTTAAACTCTCCATGCTTGATTCTTTAGAAAATGATATATTTTATGATTATGATTAATGTCGTGAATCCACCTCTATTTGCTAGCTAGCATTCTATTCAGTTCAAGGACTGTTCCTTATCAAAACCACTTACTATCTTGATGTCTTTGTTGAACTTAACGCGAATTTCCAATGCACCATGTGCATCACCCTGTTTTATAGAGTCATTTTAGGGGTACTTGCTGCCGGAACATCATACTCTTTACGAGTTACTATTTATTTATTTATTGGTTAGAAGCACAATTCGAACGTACTCGCATGTGAATAGTTTTTTTGTTTTGTCGACTTCCTAATTTTCTGATCGAAACGGTTCCTGCCGCACACAATATTATGTATCATCTCTAAAATACATATCAATTAAAATATGTATCTGAAAACAATTGATCTCTGTAACCACCACTCTTTTCGCGTATGATGGTCACACACAGCGGTCTAATACTTTTGATTTATTCTGTATTTCCATAGCACTCTATAATTGTGCACGCGCACAGTAAAAGCGAGGCGAACACAATCACCACACGCGTGGAATTAATTTGTCAGAATATATTGTAAATAATAATAATTTTTGTGTAATATTTTATTTTGAAATCTGCCAAATCCACGTGTTATGCTTATAACATCGAGCTGTCAATTAGATTTATACGATTACTTATATTCCTTGAAATTACTGAAATTACATTACATTACCGAGGGCTAAAATTGCCACCGCAGATAAGTGGCGGGTACCACCCTATTGGGTTGTGGTAATACCTGTCATGAAAACATCCGTCGTAAAGGTCTTCCCTCAGCACATGGTGGAAGAGGCCCCATTTGAAATACGAAGCTCTATGTGAAAGTAGACTGTAATAATGACTATTTTTATCTGTCTAGATGGATGACCGACCATCATAACTAATTTATACACAATAAAATTAAATAGATGTACCTATTGGCAAGTTGTGTAAAATAAATAAGCTTACTTATAATGCTATTATTATGATGTCACTAGTTAAGTAAGCAATATAAATATAAGGTAATTCGAAAAATGTTGTTTTAGTTTGTAACCAGGTAGGTTCGTAGGTATCTCAGTCAGAAACAAAACGAAAATAGATTACACATCAATTATAATATAAAGAGAATTTGAATTAAAAATAATACTTAAGATAACATAAAACGCATTTTTAAATACTACCACACAACGTTAAATTCTTACATTTTACGAGTATTATACTCATTTTCACCAAACCAGACACACACACACACCACATTTGATGAACGAATTAATTTAAAAAACTGGTTTCTCACTAATATCTATTAAATATTCATTATAGTCAGCCACTGATCCTCTTCCCTCACCATTCTAGCTATAATATATATAGCATTACATAGGTTGTAAAAGATGCCACTTTTCATTTTTAAGTATAATGGCAATTTCTCATTATGACAACATTTATAAAGACTAGTTCTTATAACGATTGGTATGATCCCTGACGACCCGACAGCATATCCGAAAAACTATCCTACTGAGGCCTGGGTCTGTTAATTGTGATTTTTGACAAAGCCGCACACTGCTGGAACAAGATCAGCTTAGACTCTAAAGCCTAAGAGGGAACAATAAGCCGTGTCCATATCATTTAAATTTTTTGCCGGCATTCTGCGTCACGATTCAGAGACCTAAGCTTCAGTAATCTGTTCAAAAGGTTCATTCCTCTTTTAAAGACGTGTGTCCACAACTTCAGTCTTCAGCTTGGTAGCGAGGGCGCGGCGTAGTTGCATCGCGTCCGGCGGCGGCGTTGGTGTCACGCCAGCAAGGGCCGCTGCCGCCACGCGAGCGGAACGCGGCCTGGCTTTGGAGTGGGAACCTTCGCCTCCTGGGAACCATATTATTCATAATGATTTTATGTTGCTATCAACTCTATAGATCCCTCCAACGAACAGCAGTCAGATTAGTATTTGAACGCAGACAGTCAGGCCGTCCATGCGTAGTAATTTCGAATGAACTCATTGTTTGAACAGGTAAGGTTTATATTATTTAAAAAAAAAACCACTCAATTTATAAATAGGAATCTGTTAAATAGACCTGCAGTCGCGGCGTCGTCGTCTGTTTCGGCGGCACCGAGGCGCTTCTCACGGACTTGCTTCTTCAGCGCGAGCAGTTTGTCGCGTTGCTGCTTCAAATAGTCTTGACGCGCTTTCACTTCTTCCTCGCTCACCTGCAAATATAATTAATATTCGTCTGATACAACATCGCATTGATACAGTAGAATCGTTGAAATGTGACAAGCGACTACATGTAGCGAAACGTTCATGTTGGTACTTTGGCACACTTCCAAGACTGGCCCGTCGCTAGCGCGCGTTTCATGATGCGGAAGACGAACGTGCTTTTCACACTGGCGTCTTTCGCCACTTATTAGTATCAAGTAGTCGCCATACATCATTCACCTCGCCACTCGCTTCGCATATTGTGTTAACGCGGTATTAGAAATTATAAATTTTAGAAGATTTGGTAAGGCTTGTGGCAGGAGTTCACACTTGCGTCTTTCGCCACATACTAGTATCAAGTAGTCGCCATACATCATTCACATCGCCACTCTCGTCGCATATTGTGTTAACGCGGTATTAGAAATTATGAATTTGAGAAGATTCGGTGATGAATTTGGCAGAACATTTTTATCTCGAAATCTCCCCGCGGTGGGCCATCCCATTAATAGGTAAATTATAAGTAATGTAACTTACTTCAACCTTCTTAGGCGGTGGTTTCGGCGGTTCTATAACAGTTTTCTTTACTTCCACTGGATGGGAAACAGAGAAAGTTGTTTCAGAGATTTCCTCTTTCTTTTCGAAGCTGTGAAGTTTCGACAATAGATTCTTCTTCTCAGCCACAACATCTGCCGGCGGCGGGACTGTTGCAATTTCTTCTGTCTCGTCAAAGTCTTCTGCAAGTTTCAACCTGAAAGATAAACGATCAGTAGGTTGGTTACCGAAGAACTTAAAAAATACTTAGGTATTACCTACCGTAAATACCTTACCTAGTAGCTAAGTGTCTGCATCAGATAGCTGGTAGGTGAGTAGCTACTCACTACTGCCATAAATAATGGTGATATTTAGTTGAATGCAATTAGGTTCCTATCTCTTACCCCAGGAGTTAGAAGCAGACAACACTGATTTAGGGATGTCGCCATCCCAGTGCCCAACCGAAGCTCGTTCTAGACTTGTGTAGGTAGATACCTACCTAGTTACCTACTCACTTGTTCTTTAGTTCCGTCATGACATCATCGCAGTCAGGCCAGCCATCGCTATCGTCGCTTCGTGAAGTGTCAACGTCTTCTGTGTCTGATGAGAAAAGGTTGGGCATCATACCGAACCGTCTCTCAATCAGTTCTAATGCCTGTAAAACAATTTTATAGGTTGTCTCGTACTTATGCTCTGCCCCCTTATTATGTATCTGATACCGGGTTTACACATAAGCGTTTGCATTAATGCCGGCACTCGTCGAAAATTTGTGTACCTACCGACATATCTTATTAGTCACTCAAATAAGTAACCTGAACAAAGGCAAAACGTGTAAGGCACTAACTATTACAGATGTAGGATAAAAAGTCCTGTTGGCTAGATAGCCACAGTAGACCTAGGTAGGGTAGATACCCTACCTAGGTCTACTGTGTCTTAGCTGGCGGAGTACCTGCAACTGTAGCTCCACATTCTTATGAGTCATCATCTTAACGAACATGTCATAGTCATTTGCCGCCCAAATTTGTTCGAATAGCCTCCTGTGGAAATGCGCAGGTAGCCCTGCCAAGTCCCTGGCTGAGAGCTTGCAGGCCGCTTCGAATTGGTCCGCAGTGATTCCGATGTCATCCATGAATGAGCTTAACATGACGTCCACCTGGATTTAAAAATAGATTGATACTATATAGACGACGTCTGAACTAAAAATCCTACCTATTCCGAAAACGCCTGATAATAAAGGAACAGCAATGTCCCCATCCTGGTTGAATAAGTACGTACTAGGTAGTACAAAATACCTAGCTCGCTGGCACTCACAAGATTCCGGTATTCATCATGGATCTTCTTGTATTCCGGTCTATCTAGCACTTCTCCGTTGTCAGTAGGTTCGAATGCTGCAAAGATTCAAAAATTAAGGTAGTTATAGTTACGTACAGGTGCTTGTATTATAGTGACTGATTATAAAATATGAATTTTAAGAACAAAAGATCGCAATACATGCGCATTTTAAACTCACGTAAAGACTTTTCTTCTATGAACGTCTGTAGGGGCACATTCCACACTGGGCCGTGGAGAAACCCCACCAAGGAGTCGAACACCCATGCATTACCATCTGTACCCTCCATGTCTTTGCACTGATGAAAAATCAACCAGAATTTAAATCAATGCTACTAAGAGGTACGGCGTAGTGGTTAATTCCTTTAAGGAGGCAAATGCAAGGACACAAAGTTACTATGGATGAGGAGCACGAAAGCCTGCGTCAGTCCTTGTGACGTCTGTTTTAGTTTCATGTTGCTATGGTCACCCATAATTAAGGAGTCAGTTAGTCTCACAGACTTGCTAGAGATGCTAACGGTCAGTCTGCTATGGTCACATACACTGACGCGGTGCAGCAGTGGTGGTGGTGATCAAAGGATTGTCAAAGTCGTGTCAGTATAGAGGGAGACCGTATTGTACGTCCATGGAAAGCATACCGCTGGAAAGCAAAGCCAGAATAACAAACCATTTTTTCTTATATTATCAGGATGTGCTTTCCATAGTCATACAATACTGGCCGTACAAACTAGACACATGGCGGTATTGTACACCTCTAGAATGTACGCCCTATATTACGAGCCACTATTCTCGGCACTCATTAGTCGAGAGTTCGTCATATCCCTGAGACCTCATTGGTCGATGCGAAGGAGTCGCATATGACGAAGTCAAGTGTCGTTTCCACTGAGCAAGTTCTAACATGTTCCATCAAGAGTTGCCATTGATAAGTAATGCAAACATTAAGTTAATGTTGGCCTTTCTTGGCAAATCCGTCTTGGATAGATTGTAAGGTTTTTTTATGACTACCCAGAGAGGGAGGATTGCTATGCGAACTTTACCCAACAAACGTGGCTTCAAAATAAATAAAAACAACTAGTTAATTTATCTGTTAAAACCGTCAAAAATAACTACTCTACTGACATTAATTCACTATAGCGTAAAATACTATGGCAGTAAAAACTTGCCCCTTGATGTCACTCGCACATGAAAACGGCATGTAAGTGGTTTGTATTCCAGGTTTGTACAATACTGGCCGTACAAGATCAACACGTTTATGGAAGGCCCGACCATGAATTTACGCCCAGCATTACGCAGCCAGTATTTGAAACCGATGGTTTGAGATACTGTCTGTACTTTCTAGGGTGCTGAAAAGTACAGAAAGTCCATGGATTTTATTGCCAAGATTGCCTAAAATTCTTGTTTTTCCAAAAATCTTTAAGTTCTTGTTCGGTATTGACTTATTTGGCGGTTCAACTTTGTTCCAACTCTAACAAATGATTTTTCCATTCGAAGAATTCTTGTAATGTGATCGATCGTTATGGGTATTCCTTTTTCAGAAGTTGAAGAGGGGTCGTAATTTATTCTGCAACTGTCAGTGGTGTCACTGGAGCGTTCCAGCGCCGGTCTGTCCGATTACGATGGTCCGATGGAAAAAGGGATGGGATTCTTCATAAAAAAAACGATATTTTCTATACGAATAGAAGTGTGAAGAATCGAATCAGAAAAAAATCGATCTTTTTGAATTTATATGTACAAACTTAAGAAAAACAAAAACGTACAAAAAATAATCGATCTATCATAGTTTCTTACTTTATTAAAGATATAAACGTATAAGCCTTTCTTATAATTAAGCCAGGCGTTCTCTCCAATAGTTGTCACTCTCGATTTCCTTATTACAGACCTACAGAGAGGTAAAAAAGAGGGATAGTGACTGTACGTTAGTAGTCACGTTGTCTTTTTCTAGAGCATTTTTGAAAGATATCTAGTCTCTTTTCCGTGTACACCGTAATACACTGGTGTATGTCGATTTATGATATAATATATATTTATATAAGTATAGGTCTAGAATTTATGGCTAATCAAGTTAAAAACTGCCATCCCCTGACATTAATGGTTGAGTGCGTTCAAATAATTAATGCAAAAAATGATAATGTTATTAAAAAATATCTCTAATTGATTAATTATTTCTGAGTGTCTGATATCGATTATTCAAAGAAGCTATTTTTTGGGACTAAGAATATCTTTATTTTTAATCGATACTAAGCTATCGCTTCTTCGAGCAATCGATCTCAGATAACATCCCTAATTGATAATCGAATTAATCGCAACTTTCGCAAAAACTGTTGATGCTGCTACTCATAGAGTAATATGTTCTGTGCTGCTATTTACCTAGACGTATTGTACATTCTCGTTGGCTGCTAGCACGGGTGCCGTGATTTCACAACCATGGAAAGCACAACCATGGAAAACACAACCATGGAATTGGTGTATATTTTGGTCGCCAATTCCAAGGTTGTGCTTTCCATGGTTGTGCTTTCCAGGCCGTACAAAGTAATGCACACCCTGGGAAAACACAACCATGGAAAAGGCTGCCAAATGGCTTCCAATTCCCGGGTCGTGCTTTCCTTGGTTGTGTTTTCCATGGTCGGACATTCCCGACACGTGCTGGGAATGTACAACCATGGAAAACGCAACCATGGAATTCGAAGCCAAATGACGTCATAGTCTATGCATCGTTTACGCTCGCTCGAAATGAACTTCAGTCTATCTTAGACAAGTGGAGAATGATGTCACTGTCACAATAAATACACTTTTTATGCTACTGACGTGCCTACATCAAAGTTTTTAATCTATTCTGTTCAAAATTAAATAAGTAGGTATGAATGAACTTGTATTGTTGCTACATCACTGAATTGAATTGAATGAAAACAATGAATTTTTATTTCATGGACATCGACCGACACGACAGCGACACAGCAGAAAAATGTAATTTGTTTTGTTGCAAGTTTATATTTTTTAGAGCTAAGCCAGCTAGCATTCCAAGAAAGATACCTTACCATAAATGTATTGTTCTTGTTTCAGAAAATGATATAGATAGGTCTTTGCCGTCGTAATTAAATATCATATAAGCCTGTGACTATGACATCTAGTGTTATGTACATAGAATAATAAATAAGATAACAAGCCAAACCAACTGGACATCCAATAATAGAGAAGGCATAAGTCAGTTTACAAGTTTGAGATTGGAGGTAGGTGTACCTTATTCAACGCCAAACTTACGTGAGTGGGACTGGTGGGACTTTGTACCGGGCTGGCTTGGTTTTCTTGTATATAGAGTGTCTGCTATTAATGCATGAGATAAGAGACCATCTGCTAGGAACTTCAAATCTTTTGCCGGTCACACAACTAACATATCAGGTACAACTAACAGCACCTGTTCAATTAGAATATTTCTCATAAAACAGCTAAACTCTAGGTAGGTTGGTTTATTTTTATTACCAACCTGTGAAGGCCTGCCTGAGACGCAGAAGGTTGCGGGTTCGATTCCCGCCGTGGGATAAGTATGTGTATGATCTGCAAATATTTAGATAGTTAGATAGAAAATGCTTTATTGCACAAGATAAAACAAGTACATAGGCGAACTTAAGAGAAGAGTGGAGCGGTAGTTTGTTTGGCTGATTACCAAAATAAGAGAAAAAAATATTAAACAAAATAACTAGCTACTTAAAATAGAAGTAAACTACTTAGAAAAAACTCATTCATACTTAAATATATACCTATATGTTTTGATACATACAAATATAATATAAATGCTCAGTTTTGTTGACTATTTTGTAAAGAGATGAAATGTTTGTAAAGTTTGGATTTGAAGACTCCAATGGATACAGCAGTGTGGATTTCTGCTGGGATAGAGTTCACAAGCGGAACGCAGTGACAGTAAAAGAGTCCGTATAAAAAGAGGTAGAATGATCAGGGGTCAGGAGTCGAAGATGTTGAGAGTAACAAGCAGGACGGTCTTGAGAGAAGAGTGGAGAAAAACGTACTTTGAGGTAGTTAGGAGAGAAAGGATTATGGAGGGTATTGTAAAGAAGGCAGAGTATGTGGGTATCCCGAGTTAAAATTGCTTTAATTTCGTTATCAATTAAAGCCATTTTAACTCCGAGCGGTAGTGTGTGATGTGGTCATACTTGCGTAGAGCGTACAAGTATATGACGCAGAGATTCAGCAACCGCTCCAGTTTGTTAAGCTGTTCCATAATAGCGTCAGGATAACACACAGATAGCAGGATAGATAGGGAGTAGGATAGAGTTAACAAGTGTTGTTTTAGCAGAGAAAGGGACTAAATTTTGCATGCGTTTTAGAGCATGCATTGAACCGTATATTTTCCTGCTGACTTCGGTAATGTGCTGCTCCCAGGATAGATTTTCCCAGGTCATGATGAGGCCACGGTTCTTCACCTCAGAGCAATAGACCAAAGGAACATCATTATATTTGACAGTAGGGAGAGAGTTTTTGTCTAGTCTGGAGTCTAGTCATGACTCCAGACTAGACAAAAACTCTCTCCCTTCTGCAAGGCCTATGAAGGCCTGCCTTCATAGGCCTATGCAAGGCCTATAAAGGCAGGCCTTCATAGGCCTGCATATAAGATTCAAGTGATGACCACCGGCAGTAAGCTGCCGGTGGTCATCACTTGAATCTTGCTAGTGTTTATTTAAAGACCAAATTTCCTAGACCAAAAGGAGATAGCACGTAGGTCTTCAGACAGCAGGTCGACTGCATCATGAATGTCGTCAGGTTTAAAAGAGAGGTAAAGTTGGACGTCATCAGCATATAAATGAAAGGAAGCAAAACAAAGATCAGTAACTAAAGTATTTTTAAGTATTTCAAAAACGTGCTCGATTTTGTCTGTTATTCCCTTATCAAATGGTAAGTAGGTACCTATGCTAAAGCTCTCTCTACCCATGCCTTACGTGACCTCACAGACGTGTTTGCGATTCGAAAACTTTGTCTCCAACCATGACCGTTTCTCTCTAACACCTCTTTCACATGTGACAGTTCAGCATCCACGTATTGTGGGTCACACAACCTAAGAGCTCTATTAATTAGAGTGCGTGGTACAGAGGCTAGGTGTGCTGGATGGTGGTGAGAGTCAGCTCTAAGGTATCTGTCTGTATGTGCTGGTTTGCAGTATATCGAATGTGAAAAGCGTCCTGAAGTCTCTCGCTTGACCAACACATCTAGAAAAGGTAGGGTTTTGTTATGCTCACGCTCCACAGTGAAACTGATTTTAGGGTGTCTGGTGTTCAGTTATGTAAGTAACGGTGTAATGTTATCTATATGTATTATAGCAAACACGTCGTCTACATACCGCCACCAGTGTCTTGGCTTAAAAGGTACATTTTCCAGCGTAGTGGACTCGAACCACTCCATAAAAATATTTGCGACTACAGGAGCTATAGGAGACCCCATCGCTACACCCTCCATTTGCAGAAAATAATCACCCCGCCACATAAAATAGCCACTAGATAAAATAAACTCAATCACGTTCATGTACTCGATAGGTATTGAAGTAGGTGTTGCAGTAATTCCTGAATTATAGTTATGGTATCCGCTATCGGTATTGTGATATATTGAGCTGGATGCAAATAAAACCTCCACGGTATGTGATACAAGTCGTCGTTTATTGCCAACTGCCCTCTCCCCGAAGTCTACCCTACACCTTTTATAATTATCCTACCCACATTATATCCATACACTACAGGTATATTGGTGAACAGGTTACATCGAAGCTCACCATACATTCATCTTCCTGGACTACTACTCCATCCAACAATTGTGTGACGTGGGTGGAATCTTTCACGTTTTTCACTTTCACGGCAAAATTAAGGCCTTTAGATAACACCCTTTTCATATCATCTGACACCACTAGGGTTGATATATTCATTACCGTTCTGTCATCATTAACACGTTAGCTGCGGCACCAATTTTTGCATACTTTCCGTTCCTGCGGCACGAGGTATAATCGGCCCGTACCGTGACCAGACGTTAGGGCGACACGCGGTCTATTAGACCCCACCTCCTTTTACAGACTAAAATCCATTTTCTGGCGCGAAATCAAAGATAAATGAGAATTTTGGTCCTTATTGATATAGACAGTGAATTGATGAACCCTAATCCACCGTCGCCCCGGGATCTGATGGCTAGTTTAGGAATTATTAGCAAAACAAAATATGGGATCTTATACACCTCGTAACGCACTGAAATAGGGCAAATTTTCGCTGCGATTAGTGATGGGAAAAATAATATCGACGTTTTTAAACTGTCTTAACTACGCAACGACTTGACCGATTTTGATCAATTATATCTCATTAGATCGTTTTAAGGGCAAAACCTGGCAAAACAACACAAAGCTATCAAAGGATACATTTTTTTAAAAAATTGTGCTTGAAGGCGCCATAAAGAAAAAAAAACCGGCCAAGTGCGAGTCGGACTCGCGCACGAAGCGTTCCATTCTATACCATTAAGAGGCACCTATTACAGACTTATTATTGGAAAATAATGGATTACGGTTTATGCATAAGGTTTATCTTTCTATTTGTATATGAAAATCTTAATGCGGTTCACAGAATAGAAAAAAAAGGCAACCAGAAGTAGAAAAGAAACTGTCCTATTTATTCTGCCTCGGGCTTTAAAAATACAATTATTAGAACTTGAATTAACATAAAAAAATCAGTATCAATATACTTTTTTATAAAAATCTCAATATATATGTTGTACTTATTGTTGTACGTGCTCTCCAATCGACGTGATGCACAACACTGGTCGCGGGAAGCTCGCTTTGAGTGCGGTACGAGGTCAGGGGGGATATGGGACGTTTTAGCCTCGTTCCGCACTGCATTAAAATTATATTAATTCAGTGCGGCACGAGGCCTAAGACATCCGGTACCAAGGTAGGTACACCACCGAGTCCGGAACCATTAGTGATCTCAAATATATATTTATCTCTTTCCTACACTGGACCAAACCAAAGCTATGCCATTCGCACGACAGAGAAATTCACTTTTTTGCTTGCCGCACCACAGGGAAGTTGCATCAGGGGTGATTTAGGCCTCGCTTCGCACTTAACGTGTTAATGGGGCAATTTGCCACGACTGGTTGCTTGTTTTTGTTCGTCAGGCGCTTAAATTTGGAGTCATGGGTATTCTTTATCCTGATTCTCACTTACTCTGCCCTGTTGGCTGATATTGACCTGTTGGCTGTGTAGAACCTGGATATCAACAGATCCATCATAGCAGAGCATTCGCTGGTCTCAGGTACGACGCACTACATCCGTTTTGATAAAGCCCGGGTCTTGGCAAGAGAAAAGATTTTCGTTCCTCGCAAGATCCGCGAAGCTATCGAGATAGGTCGTATACCGAATTTTAACAGAGACCGTGGATGGGCTTTACCCTTCGCCTGGAATTCATGCCTGTATGGACTGCATGATAGCGCGGGGGTCGAGTCTGACATTGCCACAGTGAGCGTGGCCTGTCTAGCTCCTCCAGGAATAGGTTATGGCGACGACGTGAGTAGCAGCGAAGACGATGTAGCACCACCACCAGCAGTTAGATAGACATTTTACCCGCAGCCTAGTAGCGGAAACCAGTCCGATCACCAAATACCAAGATAGACCTTTTAGCAATCTACACTAGGCGTGGAGGTAGTCACACCCCTCAGACATTGCACATGTCGAACACTAGGCATGCCATGCCTGTATGTGAAGCCCAGAACAAAGATTTAGGCAGCATCTCATCACAACCTTGAGCAGCATAGTAGGTATAATAATTATGTAGGTACCTACAGCTGTTCTTGGTGACTGATTGGCGATCGCCTAGGTCAGAGAGTTATATTTTCTCATCATGTCTAGGTCTTACTAATGTGATTAGCTAATAGGTATATCTACTACTATCGCTTGCTACATCTTAAGTAAAAGTACCTAAATTGTATAGGTATGGGTACCTACCTACCTGACTAATGAGATATGATATTAAACCATACTTGTACACTTGATATGATTGAAAAACCAAGTGTCCTCTGTGTCACAAATGATGAATATCACTATACCTAGAATATATTTATTTGCTGCCTGATTATGAGGTTAAGAAACTAATTCAAAATAATTCTAGAGCACATCTACCTACATAGTGCCGCACAATTCAATCAAACAAGACACTTTCTTTTTCTCTTCTTTATTCATATTATGGCCACCTGTACATACTTTATATTTATGACCCACAGTAGAATTAAGATCTGATTTTAGAAGCAATGAACTAATTATGTACTTCAATGTTTGGCAGGTAGTTTTATGTTGAGCTACTGTAAATCGAAATTAAAAGAGCTCGATGGCACGAAGACGCTCCGCAACGCGCTGCCGCCCGCCTTATCAGAAACTACGAGTACAATATCCAGACCACGAACAAACATCTGCAGAACATACAAAAAAAATCCCGAAGCGAGAATCGAACACGCACCTCTTGAGTCACAGCCGGCTGAGCTGAGCGAGCATACATGAAGGTTATTTGACGACCTCTGTGGCGCAGTGAGCGAAGGCCCGCCTAGACGCAGAAGGTTGCGGGTTCGATTCCTGCCGCGGGACAAATGTTTGCATCTGCAAATATTTGTCTTGATCTTGATGTTTTCTATGTATAATAAGTATGTACTTACAAAAAAATATATTAAGAAGTATATCAATCATGTAGTTCCCATAACACAAGCTCTGCTTACTTTGGGGCTAGATGGTGTAAAATACTATTCTTGAAATTTAATGTGTATGGGAACTTTTAATGGGGTTAAAGGTAACAAGTTTTAATTGTATTTGCACAACATATCGAACCTGTAAGTTGTGAGGCCAGACTATTCAATTTCAGAAGGTGAATTACGTTCTCCAAATTACGTAGAAGTACACATTCAAGTATATGTGGTTTACACATGCCACCACAAACCTTACTCAGTACTAGCTTTAAATAAGTAAATACTTATACTTATGTATAAATAATACTAGAGCATAGAACGGAAACTTATTGACTAGCTAGTAGGAATAAACAGTTAAGTTAAAAATTTCACTTCTTTGTATTTAAATTAAAATCATTAAGTACATTTCAGAGAAGTCAAAAGTTATTTTAATTTTGAATACCAATTGGAATAATATACCATCAATAACTAACAACTCTAAACACTTTGTGTGATTGACAATTTTATTGATAAAAAAAAATATCCAAAGTGCACAAGGTTAGAAGCCGGGAATATGTTATTTTATACAAATAATTCGGGAAAAGTTATTATTTTTGTTACACTTAAAGTGTTTCATTTGTGTAAAATAATATACTCACAAATATCACTATTTATACACTATACTTAATAATAATCTTTACGATTCCATGCGAGTTTTTATGAGTTTTGTTATAAACTTCTTCAATGGCAAACTGAAATTTTAATTCCCTGCATGCTTGCAAGTAAGTTTAGTTTCGTTAGTATGCTATTCGCGCTCCTTCCTTTTATTGTTTATTTATACAATTTTAATTAGTGCAAAAACACAATAAATAGCTTGCAGAAACACAAGTTAGGCAGGTACTTAAGCAGCTGTGCTAGGTCGAGCCTGTGTTTTTTATTTTATTTTGTGAAATAAAATAGAAATAAACAGTATAAAGATGACCATGGCACAGATGATGGAGAACTTTACAAAAGATATGGCGCATTTTCAAGGTGAGCTACAGAAACAGGCTGGTGTGGAGACTGCACCACCAACAATCACTAGTTTGGCATCACAATTTCTTCCCTTCAAAATATTTACTTTGCAGGCTCTACAAGCCCATTGGTAAAGTTGCCGATCAAATAGAGATGGATAGCCGTAGCTGCATACTTCTTCTGCATGGTCTACCAGAGGCGAAATCACTTCACTTCAATTCTTGATTATGGCTTTTGTAGAGGAGAAGTCAGAGGACACTGCTGCAATAGCTACAGCTGCCATTGTTGAGAAGTTGAAAATAACAGAGTTTAAAGTTAATGATATTGGTCGCTGCCATAAAATGGGTTGTCTGTCAGCTCCAGACATGGGAGTGCTCAGTGTATGTGTTGAGTCCTGATGGCCGGCGACACCGGGTAAGTTCCTGCAAGAAAGTGCACGACATAGCTCTTCCAAGGTGCACCGTAAGCCCGAAGCAAGCAGCAGCACCGAAGGCGAAGGCGACTGCCGTGCCCCAGCCTCAACCACTTCAGACAAGGCGCGCTGCTGCTAACGTCATCCAAGTACAAGTAGTAGCATCCGGCGTCTATCGCTTTGGGTCTACTACAAATGTGAATTTTCTGTTTGTACTTTTCTCAAAAATAAATAGAATTGACATCAGTTTTGTTACAACTGACATTGACAGTTGCGAATGACAGTCAATCATTTGACTGCCATAATAAACAAACCAAAGATCTTGTCAGTCTTATAGTTTTTTTTTATTTATGGATTGATTCATTCCACCACAATATTAGTTTAATTTTGTATTATTTCTTTTATTAATTTTGTACGTTATAAAAATATTATGTTTCTCCCTAAAACAAACCGGCAGGTGGAATGACTTTTTTATTTTTTAAAGAAAGATTTTAAGTAATCGTTTTAAAATTTATTAATTTATTTTACATACATTTAAATTTTTTATATTACCTATTCGTTTATAGTTACATACCTACTTATATTAATAGACAATACCTACCTTATATTAAACATATTTAACTTAACGAACGATGGCAAAGAAGATGAAGATGAGTTTCTTTCTCGTTCTTCCTTTGAATCGATATGCAGTGACACTAGTTTCTGTAGTATCCCTACCTTAGTTGATACCTTGGAAAACGTGTTTTCTGACGAAACCTAAATACTTCAATGTTATTCGTATTCACGTCCAAAGTATTGCTCATTTCCCAGACTTCCTGGCATCTTTTAGCAACAATAATATTCACGCAATTCTAGTTTCGGAAAGTTGGCTAAAACCATCTCTTCCCACAACTATGTACTCCCTACCAGGTTTTAAATTATTCGAAACGATCTAACCGGTGCTGGTGCTGCCGGTGTAGCTATCTATATCCGTTCCCATATACCGTTTTCAATAGTAAGTGTATCTGCCTTACTAGCATTTACTAGCAAATACTGGTGAACATCTACTTCTTGAAATTATTCTCAATAATACTAAAGTCATTCTCGGTATCTTTTACATCCACACGTTACATGTTAACTAATTCTCTTCTTTCGAAAAAATCTCGAAGATTTCACTCCCTTATACAGTCATTCTATGTATTATCATAGGTGATTTCAATACGTGCCTTCTTAAAAGTGACTCACGTTCTTCTAAGTTGGAATCTATCATTAGGTCCAGTAATTTACATTTACTCCCTCTTAACGCTACTCATAATTTTCCTCACTCAACTCTTTCTCTATTAGATTTAATAATTGTTTCTTCGTGGTCTCATGTTGCTAAGCATGGTCAGCAAACGGCGGATCAGTTCTCGTATCATGATTTACTTTACCTTTCGTATAAAATTAGACCTCCTAAAGTCAAACCCTAAATTATACTGCTGGGTAACTTTATACATAGATTCGGTTATATACTTACACATGTTCGTATAATCAATCATATCGAATACTTCGATTTAAAATTATGAAATAATTGTCTTTTAAGTACATAGGTTATCGTAAAAGATCATCACCAGAGCTAACAAACAACAGCCTGCACAAGTCCACTGCTAGACATAGGCCTCCCCTATGTTAAGAGTGCCACGTCAAACGATCTTGCTTCATCTTCAGCCAACGACTAATGGTTGCAAGAACCTTAAAGATGAAAAATTATTATAACGTGTACAAGATTTTTTTAAATAAATCTTTATTATTAATTGATTTGCTTCCGAATGTTTTATTTTTGGATACATGGGAATTCATATTTTTTACCTACCTACTTTTCCATGGGTGCGGGCAGGTGCAGGGTTATTGAAAATATGTATAACAAGGTTCTGCCCACGGTTTCGCCCGCGTGGTACTCGGATAAAAGGTAGCCTATGTATTATTCTGATGTATTAGCTATATTATTGTAAAGTTTTATCAATATCGGTTCAGTAGTTTTTGCGTGATATAGTAACAAACATCCATCCTCACAAACTTTCGCGTTTATAATATTGGTAGGATACGTATTTATACCAACTTGGTATAGTTTGTATATAAGTTGGTACAAATACTGCGTAGACTGAAAAACCATTACTTAGAGAACAAAAATTAAAATTAAAAGTAAGTCTATAAGATGAGTACAAAGATATTCGTGCAACGGAACATTTGTGGATTGGTTGAACACCTCTTGACATGCGCTCACGCAGTTATGTACCTACTTCACGCTCTTTGGATCAATGTGATTGATTCGAACAGGCAGCTGTTAGAGCTGTCAATGTCAATGACAAAGTAGGTCCTGTCAGTCAAGTAAAGGTAAACAAACAATAGCATGCAATTAAATGATCAAACTTCGATTTTCCCTTTATGATATTCTCCCTCCTGATGTCCCTCGTCCTACATCTTTCAAATGTCTTTTATCTTTTACTTTCTCCCCTTTAATTAATTTTATTCTTTGTAAATTTATAAATATGAATAACATAAAATTGTAAAATATATCTACCTACAAAATAAGTTTCTCTTTTAATTTGTAAATAGTATTTTGTCTATATGTAACATACTAAATTATTATGAAATCATCTTGTAAGTTTAAAAAAATCTTGCTGATTATCATATCATTGTACCGGTCATATTCTATAAAAACACACATCTCCAAAAGTTTATGACACTATCATGAAACGGACATTGGCAGAATTGTGACAAATGTACAGTTACAAAAGCCATAATCAAGAAGTGAAGTGAAGTGATCGAGCTACCGGAAAATTGTGCATAAAGTTAAAACTATATGAGCTTACCTAATTATAGCTATCTATGTAGTAAACCATTTGCCATTTGCATTATTGCTTCGGTTTTACAAATCGGCAAGTTTTTGCCGAGCGCGAAAACTGGCCGGCTGGCGCAGCTCCGTCAGTCCCGGAGTGGCTGTCCCAGACGTTGAAGCCCCCGTGATGGTCTCCGTAGTCGGCGGCAGCGGGAATTTCTAGATGATTTCCCCGAGCTGGACTTTTTGTTTTTGGGACACAACTCGGCGTTTTCAAAGTCAGTAGATAGACATTGCCATCCTGCATCCAGCATTTGTTTACTCCGAAGATTCTGCGCCCCTCGTTGAAGAAGCTTCTTCTGGTTGCTGTGAGATATTCAGCAACAGAAACTCTAGAACCTTGATGACATAGTTATAGCTTGAGGCCTGATAAATTTACAAAACTCTAATTTATAAATGGTTATGTAACAATGTGAAACTGGAAATAAAAGACTAAAATACAAATAATCAGTATTTTATTGACTATATTTTACTCGCTATATTTCTGTTGTTTTATACAATAACGGGTAGATAATGTTATTATTATTTTGAAAGTTAACATCTGCAACACAAAAGTAGCACTTTTTATATACATTTGGACACCACATACATACATTTGGATTTGCATCTGGTCATAACACTTCTCTGAGGGTTTCCCATTCTGTATGTAATTTTAAATCATGTTCGCATATTATTTCTGTGAGAATTGAATTTTTATTTCTACTTACCTATTTCATCCAGTGAGATAAAAAGACCACATTTTTGTACTATTTGTGGTACTTTATATTCCAAAACCCTGCCACATTTCATTGCTGGAGTATCAGGAATGTTGCCGCCCATAGTATCAAGGATACTAAGGCAACATCATTTGTTATACATGTTTTAACTTCATATGGTTGGAAGCCATTATTCTGCGAGACCTTAACTCATGCCACAAGTTGCTGCCGGTCTGGTCTCTTGCTTTTCCTTCAGCCTTCTTTAATAACTCCGTAGTAAATAATCCAGATATTTGCTTGATGGATCTTCACTACACTAAATGGTACATAGAGAGCCTTTCTGGCTCATTATGATGAAGATGTTTTGCACATACCTTAATAATTCATAGTTTCTGATACCTTGCGCTGTAGCCTGTTCCACAAATTTTTTAAAAACACTGGTATCTGAAGAAGTGGAAGCTTGTCTTTTGGCAAATTATGTAGTTGTTATGAATTTTAATGTTGTTTTCACCTACAATATTTCAGTAGGATTCTACGTGAGTACAAGATGGCTCTTCACTTCTTTGATGCAGCCACATCAAAAAGGCCACTGCATGTTCGCAACCACCCACTGAGCAGCACAATCATGGCATTGTGAACTGATAACAACAATGTTTTTTTCGTGCACAATGATAGTGACTGTACGCGGCACCATACATATATTGGATTTTCTTTTCAACTGAACCTATTCTATGGCAGCATCGCTATTAGATTCTCTTGAAGATCTGGAATAGATAAAATAGCAGCGTAAACATACTACTAAAACTTTGTACATAACCTTACTTTTTATTTCGTTGATATAGATGATAAGTTGTTCTAAATATGATTGAATAGGATATAAAATGAGTAAAGTGTCTCTTTCATTTGTATTGAAGTATATCAATGTGAAATTATAGGTACCTACGAAGGTATTTTCACGTTTCTAAGCTCCGCTGCACAAAATTCCTTGTTTCTAGCAAAGAAACTTGACACCATCAAATAATCTTAGGTAAATTACAAGTACTTGTTTTAATCAATCCAGTCTCCATTGTGTTGTGATAAAAATCTTAAATCGTAATATTATTTATTTACTAAAATCAAATCCGCGCTTGTGGCTAGTGTGTTTCTGGATTTAATGATTGTATCTATAACCTGTGGTACTCGTCTATAAAACTAGGACAGTACCATTAATACTAAGTAGTTGCATCTAAACGAGGCTTGGGCTTTCAACCAATCACAGCAATGGTCACCAATTCCCGGGTTGTGTTTTCCATGGTTGTACATTCCCGACACGTGTCGGGAAAGCACAGCCATGGAAAACACAGCCAGGAATTGGCGACCATTTTGGTTGCGAATTCCTGGCCGTGTTTTCCATGGTTGTGCATTCCATGGTTGGACATTCCCGACACGTGTCGGGAAAGCGCAACCAGGAATTCGCGACCATTTTGGTCGCGAATTCCTGGTTGCGCATTCCTGGCTGTGCATTCCTGGCTGCGCTTTCCATGGTTGTGCTTTCCATGGTTGTACAATAACCGGACCCGCTAGCACTAGCACTAATTAGAAAGAAAACAACGATTACTGACAAAAAAATAAATAACTATAGTACATTAGCCATCAATAACGTAACGATGGACACCACCACCTCAATAGAGTGTGATAATGTGAACGGTGTAAAACTATCACTGAAAATGCAAACGGGCTATTTATCAAACATCTCAACCAATTCGCCAAAATCTAGGAAATTTACGATCACATACAAAAGCGATAGGAACAGAAACTCTTGGGCTCGAACGTCGCTTTTTTTCGCAATTATTTTCAACATTGTGGTGTTCAGTTTTATACGTATAAGTTTAACATCATTCGTCTACATAACTCTGATATTTTCGTTTCTTGCGATCTTCTGGATTACACACAGCGTTCAGTCAGGTAATTGATTATAAATGTTCAAAATGACACATTGTAGGATCGGACGAATATTTGTTCTGAACTTCTTTAGGCAGAACATGGTGCACAATACAAATGAGTGAAACCGAAAACCATCTTAGCATAACACGGGTTACAATTAAAATAATGGTTCAAAACCATGCTCATCAATTGTTAGTCGTGTGTATCCAACACACAACTAACAAGTGATGAGTTTGACTAATTAGTAAAAAAATATGTGGTTTAAAACTTTGTAAAGTAACAGCAAAGTACTTAATAATAATAATCTGCACATTTTTCACACAGCATCATATAGCTCCAAACTAAGCAGAGCTTGTATTATGGGCTTGTAATTGGTTTCTCATGTAGCATAAGACTGATTTGTTTATACCTTTTAAATTGTGTGTTTGTGTAAACTATTGGTGAATCAAATAAATGGGAACTACATGACTGATATACTTACTACTAATATACTTTTTTTTGTAAATACATACATATTATACATAGAAAACACCCAAAAGTAAAAAAGAAGTCTGAAGGAATAACTTTCCACTTGTAACAAAATAATATTACACAGACTTTTAAAGATAAAGATAAAGATAAAGATAATTTATTTGCTTAAACATGTGTAAATATGATGATATTAGGTTGATTTCAAACAAAACATTTTTTATAAATAAATAATGCTGGACATTTTCACACAACATCATCTAGCCCCAAAGTAAGCAGAGCTTGTGTTATGGGAACTACATGACATATATATTACTTTACTTATATAATTTTTTTTTGTATATACCTACTCATTATTGATAGAAAACACCTAGACCCGAGACAAATATTTGCAGATGCAAACATTTGTTTGTAAGGCAACAAATGTTGCCTTATAAAGGAACTAAAGTTGTTCAATTTGTAGCATTACCTTCTTTAGCTATGTCATTAATTTTTAATTCCAGAGACTCTTCTAGTCATTCCTACTGTGGGATTGCAGAGCTCCGTTAAATATGTTTGGGGCAAAGAAGACATCTTCATATCATGGAATAGTATTGACGATGTTATCATCAATGAAGTTATAAAAATGGTATGTACTTACTATTAATTTATAAAAAAAACCAACAAATTTGTATACATATTATTTCGCCATCTTTTGATTCCATTGTATCCTGTACATCCAAAAGTTGTCTGGAAGAGATTACTTTTAGCAATGAAACCACCCATAGTACCTTTGTTTTTGTATGATGCTTTGGTGTGCAATAAAGTCTAAGTCAAAGTCAAAATTCATTTATTCATTTAAATCACAAGGATCACTTTGAAAGAGTTTATCTATCTATCTATCTTTATTTGTGACCCTACATGAGGATTCCCTGTGTTGTAGATATCAGGAACTAGGAGTACCATCACATGTTACCACAATACCGGAATGAATATCTGCAGAACATGCAAACATTTGTCTCACAATGGGAATCAAAAGGCACCTCTTGCCAAGCCACTATATAAAAAAATATATAAATAATATACTGACGCCTAGCTTTTGTTGGCCAAATTATTCTTTTCGACATTTAAGTCTTGTCTTGTTTACTAAATTGCAAGGTATTTACTTAATAATAATTGCATCCTTAGATTTAAATAATGTATGTACATAAATGTTTTTGTGTTTTTCAGAATCGAGTGTTGTTTTTTCTGACAGTATTAGTGAAACCTAAAACAGAATTAAACTCTGAAGACACTGTCAAGCTGGTGCCTATATTTCAGGTATGTATGTATGTGGTATCAGGAACTAAGAGTACTATAGTTCTACAATACTCAGACTCAACAAATATCTGCAAGACATGAAAACATTTGACTTAAAAAAGAATCATTAGACAAAAACCAAGCGATGGATTAAAAATTGTTTGTCATCTGGCTACTTATTATCTGGGTTAAACACTGAGGGCCATACTTTTGTTTAGCTAAACAAAAAAAATAAAAACAAACAAACCCGCTCATGACTGTCTTCCCCATGGTGGACATCCTCAGATACATACTCAGTGAGTAGATCTTTGAGGATACCAAGTAGGGGGTAATCAGAGGCACGTCCAAACATTATATTTGGTACATTTTGCGAGTAGTTAGCATTCCATGTGACAGGTTGCAAGCTTATTGGAACACTAACTATTAGCACATGCCCTCGAATTTTTGGTTCTAGGTCTTGCCGGTTAACTCACGATGTTTTCCTTCACCGTTTTGAACACGTGTTAATGCGCACATAAGTTTTTCGAGTGAAAAAATTCATTGGTGCACGACCGGGTTCGAACCCACGACCTCCGGATCAGAAGTCGGGTATGACCCACTAGGCAAACACGGTTTAGCTAAACAGTGTTTTGTTTTCTACTGTTGAATTACACCTATGAGCAAGAGACAAAACAGGGTTTAATCACAGATGCCTATAGCTACCTTGTATCATTGCACTTCAACCTCACACCATAGAGCCTAGGTAGCATGCGGTTTCTTATAATTTGACAACCTCTGTGGCGCAGTGGATGAAAGCCTGCCGGAGACGCAGAAGGTTGCGGGTTCAATTCCTGCGGCGGGACAAATGTTTGTATGATCTGCAAATATATGTAAAAAAATGTATGTATGTATTTATAAAAAAAGTATATAAGTAGTATATCAGTCATGTAGTGCCCTTATTAGAAGCTCTGCTTAGTTTGGGGCTAGATGATGCTATGTGAAAAATTTCGTTTTTTTTTCTAATTTTCTCCTGCAAATACGTTTATGGAATGATCTCCCTGTTGAGCTGAAGTTTTTGAAGTTTTTCCAAAACCGCATTTTGAAATTTTTGCAAGTGTCCATTGACTACGGTAACCACTTACTAACATGGGTCTAGACAAATACCACTTTCTGTTGGCGTTAACGTCTGCGGAAAGATTGAATTGTATGGGAATGTGGAAATGTTATGTGAGATTCCAAGTTTTACCTTGACAAATTTGCGTTAGCGTGAATGGAAAAGTAAGCGTGAGGTATTATCCTTGTGGTTCCCTAGTGGTATATAAAAATAAATACATCATTAACATCTATTTAAAATTATTTGTTAGTCAGGCCCTACGCATTAGGGCAGATGAAAATAGTCCAATTAACAGTGTTTTTTTAAGCAATGCTGAGAATATAAAAATATTTATGTTTTTTTCAGAATACAAAACCCCGGTTGCTGATGCTCGAAAAAATATACTCTGAACTTCAAGTCCTGATGAGGGAGATAGCGAAAGATCAATTAAATGCTTCAGGTGATAAAGGATAAATCGAATGAAAATATGTTTTAGACAACAAGGAAAATAAGCTTCTGACAGTTGGTATTATCGTCACAGAGTTATTTTATTATGTGAAGATTACATAGGTACCCTGTGTTATTTTAGCCAATGACTATAATTAAGTAGGTATTTACATTATTTGATATATTATTTAGATACATTATTGAAATTTCAAATAAAATTCTAGTCATTATTAACCATTTTCTTAATTAGAGAAACCAAAAAGGTTTACATCTATAGCTTTTCGAAATTCTGAAATTTTTATTGAAGAAAATTGCAGTAGATAATAAGTTGATGTTTTCGGTAATAAACGATTCAATCTGCTGTTATAGGTATGGTTTCCGATATCAAACATCTTGTTCGTTAGTAATAGTATTCTTTAGATTGGTACACATATCAAAATATTCTCCTGACAATTGGATATTAGACTTATTTTCAGGAATACTTCACTTTTGTGAACAGAAAAATATACCTATCTACTGTTACCTAACCCTTTCGGGCTACAGGTTCTAGGATACTCTGTATACTAGAATCTACCCACCGATTGGCTTGCGTAGCACCTACCTGGATAAAAGTAGAGTATAACTCATATAAGATTATGGCATGAATAACAAAGTTAGAAAAAACAAACACTATCGAAGCATCGATTTTAAAGAGTTAATTTATTATAATATCAACGACCTCGGTGGCCCGGCCGCCGAGTAGCCGGCTGCGACGTGATGTTTCCATGTTCTGCAGATGTTTGTTCCGGGTCTGGGTGCTGTGGTACAGTCAGCGTGAAAGGTAGATTATCAGTTTCGATTCTTATACTTAAAATACTTTTGGTATCTGTAGAGCTTCGTTTCAAAATTGAGCTACATTTGAAGAATGCAAATATTTAAGAGCCAACCAATGCTCTTAAATATTTGCATTCTAAAGTTACCATTTCTTAAAAAGGAGGAAAAGATCTATAAAAATCCAAAATAAATTGTTGATCTGCTTTTGACGCTGATTGTACCACGGTACTCGTAGTTCCTGATACCCAAGGCACAGGGAATCCTAGTTGTGAGGTCAGGATTTTGTACGTGTCTGTTGGGAGTTTATTATTAGTTATTTTAAATTATTATGATGATGATCCGGTGGACTGATTACATTAAAGTTTGCGGGAAGTCGAAGCAAGTCGGTGGAAAGAGGTTGCCTAATATAGTTTGACATGGTACTCTTAAGGGGAGGCCTGTGTCCAGAAGTATACTGTTACAGACTATTGTTAATGATGATAGCTATAAAATAACTAAAGATACATTGGATTAAAAATAAAAAAATATCTTACAATTCCAATTTTAACTCTACCTTCTGCAATTAAAACTCGCGCTTCAAGACTTGAAGTACGTTTGTATAAAAAGAGCCTGTTTGTTAAGCGCTTTCGTGCTTCCCCTACTATCAAAGTCAAAATTAATTTATTAATTAAAATCACAAGTAACACTTTGAACATCATCATCAATTGTCCGTAGAGGTCCACTGCTACACAACATATTATGCCTCCCACAAAGAGTGTCATGACGACTGGTCTTGAGCCATCTCCATACACCGACTTCCGGCAACCTTTGAGATGCCGTCGGCCCATCGGGGGACCTTCCTACACTGCGCCGTCCGGGTCGTGGACCTAATATAACTGTTGTTAATTCACGTCGGAAGTTTCAAGCGGCCTAACTACACCATATTATCTATACTAATATGATAAACAGGTAAAGTCTGTAAGTTTGCATGTAGGTAATCTCCGAAACTTATTCAAAAAATATTTCACCAATATTTAGAATGGACCTTCAGGGTGGTTAAATAAGGCTTTTCCTGGATACAAATTTTGCAACGTAAGTCTACGAAAAAACGGTCGAGCGAATGCGTTTCTTACGAACGCTGCCTTAACGGTAAGAACTACGTTTTATTCGGGTATGTGCCACGCGAGCGAAACCGTGGGCAAGTGATATACAAACTTACTAGCTTTTCACCAAAATCACGAAATTAAATGCGATTCTAGCAGTTTCCTACCATCGAACATTAATAGAATTCGCTTGCAATTAAACTGAGCCATAATTCTAACCGTACCACCTGCCGCGTGAGAAACGTAGGTACATTTCATCGATTAATTCGTGTATGGTTCTCTTATTACGTACGTATTTGCATTAACAGAATTCATCATCATCATCCTAAAGACGTTTTCGCGGAGCGCAGACCTCCCCCTAAAGACTGCCACAGCATGCCTGACTGCATCTGGGCAAAGACTGCGTGGCTTAGAGCCATCGACCACGGCGACTTTTTGCGGTGATATAATAACGATACAGACGCAAAGAGGCCGCTATACAGTCGGAATGCTGAATCGATAAAATGCGACTGTAGTCTGTATATTAGCACATGGCACATGGTATTTTATTATCTATAAAATACCATTCTGCTACTGCATCGCTTATGTTGCGCGTTGCAATACCGACAAGCGACTATAGGTAGCGATGAAATCGCGCAGTCACAAAACGCGATACAGTATCGCTTAAAAAGACGCTGTAGGCGAAGCATATTGGTACGGTATTTTTTTGTAGTTTACCTAAGCTCAGTGTAGTTAGCTCATCCATCCTGCCACCGACTTCGCCAACGTATATTTTGTTATCGGGCCTTCCTACACTGGTACGTCTGGTTTGTAAACTCATAAGATCGTATAATATAAATAGAGATGTCTCTCTCTTTCTCTGTATGTCTATTAGAGTCACTCTATTTCTTGGTTACAATGCCAGATCAGTGTCTGGCTTGAAGTATATGGCGGCCTTGACCCTCCCAGGTCGGCCGCAGACGACTTAATCGCAATTGGGCTAGGTCTCAAATGGACTAGGTCAAAAATATATCATATCGCAAAAATACTAGATCTCGGAAGGGTCAGTTCATATATCGTCAAGTAATATATCTAGTTAAATAAACCAGGGATCGCAAAGTCAAAGTCAAAATTCATTTATTCATTAAAATCACACGGATCACTTTGAAACGTCGTCGGTTTTATCTACTGCCTGTTCCTCTGCGACGCAAAACGTCTACATCGCAAAATGACTTATACAGTCAATACCGACCTTTTTTATCATAAACCATAACCCAACTTTTAATTTTACATATCAACAAAACTGGACAGGTGCTTAAAAATATATCATACATAAGTACCTAAGTACCTACATAAGTAGGTACCTAGGTCCTGAGTCAGTACTCAGTAGGTTTGAATAGAGATCTTTAATATTTTTGAGCCTATATAAATAATATCAAAAACTCATGCTTCTTAATTCTGATTGAATTCACACTTAATTGTGAAGTAATTTGTTTTTGTTTTACCTTAATCACAGACATTAATGCAAGATTTAATTTAGGTTACGAATAATAATTTGGGTACTTAGTGGTACCTATCTATCTTATGTTGATGTGCGAATGTACGCCAGAAAAATAGTCATAGTCGTTTTGCTACATTCGGCTACGTATTCAGTCGTTTTGCTATTCAGACATTCTACGATCTAGTCCTATTGCGATTCGGTCATTTTGATATCTGGGCTCTTGGCATAACTAGTTTATCGTTTAGCGATACAGTCGTTCTGCGCCCGACTCGCTTTTATAGGGCCTAAATTTCTATGGTATTCGAACCCATTGTAATACCCATTCGAACTCAGGATTGGAAGTTATTTTCGCTCGCAATGTCCTAAATCACTTAAATGTACACACATTTAAGTAAACCATACGCACAGCTATGGTATGGTAGGTATCAAGGTATTCCAAGCATTCTGGTAGGTGTTTGCATAACTAGAAACACAGGTTAGCTAGCGAAGTGTTAAATTCAGGCTAGGTATTCTCAGTTGGATCGTTAGAAAGTGATGTAGTATTGTTCCTGTTTTCGTTAGTGTCGAGGTGAGCTACGAATTAAGGACAAATTGGGGGATCGTAGAGCCGTACGAAACAACGGGTCTCTATAGTGATGCAACATGGTACGGTTGCAATTAAGTTCGCGATGTGTTTTGGTACCGGTGAATGCCCTTTGAATATTAGGTGCCTATAACTGTCTGAAGAAATATCTTCAGCGGCCTATAAACTCCGACCAACTTTTCAACCACTCTCAAAGTGACACATAGTTCTTATCACCTGATTCTACATTGTAGCCAATCTACGTAAGTTTTGTAGACAAAAATGTGACGTCATAAAGTGCCTAAATAAATCTAAGATATTTACCGTAGACCATCTAGGAGTCGTAGACGTTTAACGAAACTACCGGATTTTTGTACTAGATGGTCTACTCTGTGAAATGTCATAAGAATAGGATTCGTTGTATGTATGGCGTTGTATGTTGCAAGTTTTTTCGTAGTTAGTAATGAGTTTAGTAAATTCATCGTAATAAACGTAGCAATACATGCAGTTTACTACGTCGCAGGTGCTCCGAAAATCACTGTTGTAGCAGCTACTACTAAAATCTAATTAGGTAATTGAAATCATTCGTCGGTGCGTCCCTGAGTGCGGAGGCAACGGTTGCTACCTGCATCACCAATTAGTTCGCACCGCTCTCGTTGGCTGCACAGGGCCGGATCCAGTGAATTGCGAATGAAGGGGGACTGCGCGCAGAAATTAAGAAAAAATATTGTGTACGATGCCGTGTCGCAATATCTCTTATAGCCTTTTTCGCGCTTTTCGTAGTTTAATAAGAAGTTTCCTTCTGATTCTATTCTGAAATTAACACTACCACCCATGGGCGTAGGCAGAATGGATTTTTGGCGTTCATTTTGCGCGCAAATGTTCAACAAGTAACAATATAGATCTATTCAGGTTTTTGTGTGATTGTTTCATGACGTATTTTTTATTGTGATTCGACGATGACACAAGTTTACGGTCCACCTGATAGAAAGTGGTTACCGTTGCCTATTAACATATCCAATACCTGCATATGCCCAGACCTGACTCACCCTAGCTACGCCCAAGCAGTTCCACCTGCTGTTCCTACCTACACAGGCAGCTGTGTGTGACTGTGCCATTTAGCCAAAAGCAAATTTCCAGATGGCGTATCGCTCAACGCGTGCAATCTCGCTCGAAGGCCTAATTGACAGTTCCATAGCTCCTTGTGACTGTCACAGAAAATGAAAATTTCGCTGCAGGACCGCTCGTTGGACGGACCGCAGTTTGGTAATTACCAAAATGCGGTCCGGTAAATTAATGATTGTTTGATGAAAACCATTTCGATTCCATTTCACATACCTAGGTAGTTTAGGTACAGCTTTGAAGAAAAGTGCTTACCTAATCTAGGTTATGTTCTACTCACGTGTCACTGGTTCTTCAATCTGCCTTTGATACTGACCTTGTCAGTAGATAGAACCAGTGTGGTTGAATGGTTCGAGTGCACTCCACTGTCCGCTGTCCTATTCAATGCGACAGAATGCCAGTCAAAGGCTCGCCAGTCGTTACATTTTGGTTTCAAAAGCATTAAATTAATTAATTAATTTTAATTTTGTAAAGGTTTTGTGAATCGCATCTTGTTCCACTCGTTAGCTCCTCATCCAATAGGTTACATTATTTGTCATAGGATAAGAGGTGAAAGCAAGCTTCACTTTTCGTAGTCTTTGTACAATTCGTGTCGTAACCGACCCTCCGGAATATAATGATCAAAAACGTACAAGTTTCAAGTGGAAACCTAATCCCCTTTTTAACTTCAGACAAAGATCAAAGTTGCTTCAAGTACGAGGGTCGACTCATACTTAATACTAGAGACTTGGTGTTTTTTTAGGTTCACCATGAATTTCATCCCGTGTAGCTATATAAAGATTGTAGCTACTTATATAAGAGACAGTTGTTGCTGTAATTGCCTATCATAAATCAATATTGGATATCGATGCATACCTCATGAGTGGATCTTCTAAGAAGTGTCACTCTTCTGTTTAGAAAATGTTAGGGTTTATAATGAAAAAATGTTATACTACGATTTTCTCGAGTTCAAAAAAACAAATCGAAAACGATCTCGTATTACGCAAATCCTCCGTGGCTATTTACATAGTAATTTACATAAATAGGATGCAATGATGAATTAGCATATAGATTGTGAAGGGTCTATTGCAATCAATCAAGCTGGTTATGGACCATCCGTTCAGAAGCTGGATCTTATGAATAAGGAATAAAAAAATCCTTACTGTCTATGAACATGGTACGTTCTAGGTAACGCACTGAACATGAGCCTCAATGAAATAAATATTATTTATTTCATTTAGCAACTCAAGAATCTCTATTCTCCAGAAAACAATCTGTTTGCATAATTTTGTTTTGTGTTTTTATATATACAATATATACTTATTAATATTAATATCACACACACAATATTAATATCATACAATAGGTACTTGTAAACTTGATTATTAATATTAATATCACATTAAATTAAAAAGTACATTGATTCCCTGTAGATATGTTTACAAATCCATACAAATACAAAGTAAATCGAGTCATCTACAGTAGTCTCACATTTTTCATATTCATAATTATCAATCATCCCGTTTGGCATTGTTTTACGGGAAAACAGCAAAAATAAAGGTTACAATCATTTACTTCGAGCGTTCCTTTCAAACTAGAAATGGTTCTAATTATTTTCTCTATCGAATGTAAACTAGCCGGGCCAATGGTGTCCCGATAAAATCAGGAATAAAGACGTTTACTTACAAAGTTCAGTGGCGTTCGAAACTTCTCGTCCCGGGGGTTACTTGTTTGACAGTTTTCTTTAACTTAAAAACCTAATAAATAGTGTCCGCTCCCAGGGAATTTTAGCTTTCCATTATTTCACTGACTTTCATGATCGTAAAAGCTCCTAAAGGAATAAAGTTGAAACTGTTTGACGAAAGAGATACCAAAGTCGAAGATACCTTCTTTAATGCGCAGTCTTCACTTCAATTGGTTTGAAAAAAGATGTTGATCCTTTATTTCAAAATGTATAAAATTTACGTGAGTATTGTAAGATGAAAAGCATTTTAAATAGTTTTTAACTTCCGACAACAATATCGTGTGCGTCTCAAGAGAGACAAACCTGATGGTTGTTGGAAATAGTACTTTCCGATTTAAATAATAATTATACTAAGTTTCGCTAATCTGAAGTATTGATAAAAAATTTATCACTCCAGGATATAGCAAAGAAGAAATACAATTCAAGTAGGACTAACTTTCAAAGAGTAGGTAATTGACGTACAAACACAAACTGAGAATCTCTTCCTTTTTTGAAAACGGCTAAACATAGGAATCTGAACAGATCTGAAAGAAAAATTTCTTATCATATTTTATGAATCAGAAGTTTAGAAACTTATGTATGAGTAGGTATGTGAAATCAAGTGCTACGACGCGGCTACGCGACGCGCAGCATTATACTTTGGTGGAACTTAGCCACTGTACATGTAGCAGGTTTTTAGCTGAAACACTGTAATTTTTAAAGCATTCCGATTGCGCTACGTAGATACCACTACGCAGGAATGCAGCGTGCTACGAAGCGACGTAGCACATTGATTCGACAAAATCACAACTACCAAATGAGAAGTTTTCTGTGATAATTTCCCAGTGCATATTTCCCTGATACTTGCTAGATGCCGTTGTATGTCATGGCGATAATCTACAATAATCAATCAATTGAAACAATATGAAGCCACATTTGACTGTTTGTTTCATAACCTTTTATGTTTATAAAAGAACAGAAAACCTGTCACTGGCCAGTAATTCTATTTTTGAATCGTATAAATAAAAACACCACTATAGAAAGTCCTCGTGCCGCATCGCTGGGGAAATCACTAGCGACAGTAATTATGCGGTTTATGTTTTTCCTGCTCTTTTGCAGACGTGGTGGGCGAGAATAGATCACGGCTGTTTTAATCTAAGTATCTATATTTTAGAATTGGTCTAGATTCTAGATCACCGACCTTGCATTGTTTTTTGAGAAATTAAAGAGTGAAAATCTACACATTAGTGTAGATTTTCACTCTTTAATTCAATTCCTTAATTCCGCCTACATCCCAATATTAATTGGGATGTAGGCGGTAATCTCAGAAACTACAATTCCGATTTCAAAAATTCTGTCACCTATACCATAAATGGCTTTTCGTGGAGACAAATTTGAATGCGTTTCTTTCGAACGCTGCCTTAACGGTAGGAGTTTCCTTTTCATCGACTACTTTTTGTAGAACGCGAGCGAAGCTGTGGGTAGCTAGTAGTATAATATATATAAAGAAGTAGTAAGCTCCTTGTAAATGAGCTCGTTCGTGGAAGTATGAATGAATGAATGAAAATACTTTATTTTACATCTTAAACAAATAACATAGTAAACAAAATCTTATTAAGAAGGTACAAGGGGCGGTCTTATCGCTATACCTATACCTATTTCTGTCGCCAAGCAGTAGTGTCGTTCCGGTTTGAGGAGTTCGCCCGTTATGTCTTAGGGTTGGCAACGCGTGAGTGATACCTCTGGTGTTGCAAGCGTCCATAGGTTTCGATAAACCCTAACCAACAGGTGGGCCATAAGCGTGTTTGCTATTTGACATTTAACGTCAACCTGTCATATAATGCACGACACGAGTTTCATGCTCTGCGGCGAGGCGCCATATCTCTCAAATTCATCCTAGCACTTAGTTCTCCTTATCATCGTTGGTAATAAGTAAGGACCATTTTAGACATTAGGTACTTTGTAATAAGATATATAGGGTGGGTACCTAATACTATTTCATAAAAAAGCCATAAACTCCCACTTGATGGCCAAACATCGCGTTACCATGTCCAAGTCCGAGCGAAGTCATCTGCCTGTATAAATACTGTTAAGAAAACATGGGAAATAGAGTTGCTAGATGTAACATTGACGTACTTACGTACGACAAAATAAACTTGAAGCCAGATGAATTTAAGTAGAACCATGTTTGGCTAACGTCTGCCTTCTCAATTGGCTACCAAACGAAAAACGTTTCCGGCCAATGTTGGGCAGCTTTCCATACGATGGACCGATTACAACTGCTGCGTGACAAATGTTTGCATATTATGCAGATGTTTGTTAAGGTCTGGGTGTTGTGGTACAATGATACTCGTGCCTGATGCCTAGGACACAGGGAATCCTAGTGTGGGGTCAGGACTACATACTCGTAGTGCCTGATGTCCATGGCACAGGGAATCATAGTGTGGGGTCAGGACTATATACTCGTAGTGACTGGAGGGTGCTTCAGAAAAACTTGGCCTAAGTAGAACCATATTTGACTCACCCTAAAGCTCACAGAACCAACAACCGCTGAGGCGGCAGAGGTCCACGATTGGTGCAAAACCGAAAAACGCAATGTTACCGTTAATGTTGGACGGCTTTCCACAAGAGTGATATCAGTTTAGCGGATGTGGATGGAACTGCTCAAGATTATGAGACTTATTTTCAGCAGTGGAATTCTTTCGGAAGACGCTATGGAATCTGAGTTTCATTCCCTTCAATCCATTGATATTTTGATAGTTTTGAGTGTTAACATTTTTTTAGTGCCTATTAGCTTGTACTCGGGAGTTGGTACCCAAATAAAAAAAAAACTACGAATTATTCCTGGTCACTATCATAATATTTCCGCATCTGAATCTGTTAAACCGTTCCAAAGTTTATTTGCTAGAAACATCCTAACGTGTAGGTAGTATGGTATAATTACCTATTATAATGTTCATACAGTAAGTACGGTCTCGAAAAACATACTTAGGAAGATACTTAGCGCTATCTAACGTCCCTTCCGGTCAATCTTTATTCCATGGCACACTGTATTGGCTATCTGGACATCTGTTGGCGCACAGTGTTTGCTTTTCATTTCTTTCAGCAACAAACGGTAGCTACTGGCACAAGACCTAGTAAAAAACAGAGCACATAGTTCATAGTAAAGTTTGCATATACCTACAACGAGTGTCGATTTCTTCGAGACGTTCAGCACCTTGTGTGCTGAATTGTGAATTTACCTGTTTTAGCAGTATCTAGAACGACACATATTTATAGAAAAAAAAGAAAGAAAACACATTGATTGGTCACAAACACAGAGAGATAAAGTACTTGGGTTTAAACACTACAAAAATAAATGAATGAGCTAAAAACAAAAAATAAATTTAAAAACAAAAGCTCGTCAGCAGTTTAATTATATAAATTATATTTAAAAATTTCAACCTCCGTTTTTTAAAATCATCTCTATTACTTCCTATTGATACCATAGAACATGAAAGAAAGTGGGTACGTACATTGTTCTGTGATTTTATATATACATAGGTACCTACTATACCTACTAGGTACTGCTATAAAAGTGTTTTATAGAAAATAATACATGAGACAGCAGAAGCTGGTTGGTCACTTTAAATTAACTTTAAATTATGTATTTAAGATCAGAAACCGTCTAACGATACCCTCTTTCATTGAAATCCATCAATGAACGAGGTGAACGAGCCGTTTGAGTGGTAGGACATTCTAAATAAGTCCATACGTACGCATATATATATGTACACATACAGAATTTAGGGCCAAGTCGCGCGTCGTAAGTTCGTAATGAGTCACTGCTGTAAAAAGTACGTATACTCCCAGGGCGTTGCTTGGCAATTATTTTTCAAGAACTGTTTCATGACTGTACCAAATCTAGTAGGCTATGCCAGAGTAAAACGACTGTTGGGTTTCGCGCAACCCTAAGCAGTCTCTCTGTTCGTTGTTCACTCGTGTGCTAGTAGGGAGCAGTCTAGATCGCATTTTCGATAGCTTTGACCCGCTATCGTAGATCTGCCCGCGCACTTTGCCGGGAAAAAGCGTATCCTATGCAGTCCTAACTGCACGTTTAGAGCCTTTGAAATGCGTGGGCAGTGGTCATGTCATAATGTGGCGAGCTGAGTCGGCTGTGACGTTAGATGTAAGGGTATATTTTACTACTGCGGGAAAAAAGCTTGCATGATCTGCAAAATATTTGTTCGGGGATACAGGGATTAGTGTGGTGTCAGAACTAAGTAATTTGGCTGTTGGCCGGTATTTATTTCAATTATTTGAATTCATCTCCTTGGTAAAAGTTTATTTTTACCAAGTTTATTTTTATTTTTATTTATTTGCTTCATGTAGGTACGACACTGTCAATTTAGGAATTGTTTGACAGTTTCAATGCTTGCTGGTACCTTATCAATTTGATCTGGGCTCAATTTGATATAATTGCGGTTCTAAAAATAAACTTCAAAAAAAAAAATATGGAGAAAATATATTTTTTAACGAAAACCTTATATTATATTAGGATAACAATAGAAACAAAAAAAAAACAAATAGTTACTCGTAATAGTGCTCTATGTCGTATACAAACAAAACAATAGACAATTCATAAAGATGCTTATAAATTCACTGATTGTTTGTTGTGTTTGATGGATGTCCATCGATATGTTTACATTTACAATCCATAATGCCAACAACTTTTTCTTTTGTTCTATTTCCTTTAGATTTACACATTCGGCACTTTAAGCACTTTTTTGGATCATTTTTATGAACCATGTCTTTCAAATCAAAATCTTCTAAAGTCTCTTTAATGTAACGTTCAAGTAATTGGTCGTCTTCATCGTTCAGATCTAAAGGACTCAAATTACCAATGCTGTCTGTAATCAAACTTCTCAGTACATTGACTGGCTTATGCGGTGAAGGCATCCTGTAGTCAGATTTATGCATTGGATAAGGCGATGGAAAAACATACTTGTAATTTATTTTAGGCCGAGCATAAGAAATTTTGCTTTGAGGTTTCTTATTTCTATGAAGCTTAGAATACAAATCAATCATTTTTTGATTAATTATTTGATCCCCACTATTTTTGTTGGGTTTTACGGCTGGCTTTTTTAGTGCATCCGTTTGTACCGCATCTTGTGGTGTATATTTATAATTATTATGATACCTATTTATTAGTTCCCTATTAAAATATTCAGTTTTTAAGGGATTATACCCCGGGTTGCCTGTATTTTTTGTATTAGGAGAGAAAAGTTCTTTATGAGAGTTTTTATGCATTGAACTTGGAAGAATCACTTCGAGCAAGGGTAATCTTTCCCTTATCATGAATGATTTATTTATATTGTGTGTTCTCAAGTTATAATGCTGATTTTTCAGAGTCTTGAATGGGTGGTTGACAAAGATGGATGATCTTTCGTTCAGACTCTTCTTTTTATCACCCGTTGTCTGTAAAACCTCATTGTCGTCTAATTTGATAGATTTCTTCAAGTTTTGGTCTTTTAATATATCTAGCGCTTTATTCGCATTTGAATCCGATACATTTGTTTTGATAAACTGCAATAGAAGAAATAAGGTTTAGCGTACTATAATTACTTATTACCTATGTAATGCACTGCAAAACTACAACCTTTAGCGGAATACAAACTGGTACCTAACTGAACCATAATACCTAGTAGATTGTTCAACAAGGTACTTAAACGAGCCATTTCATACGAGATGTTTAGCGAAGAATCAAGTATGAATGGGTTTTAGTCCCGAATTAAGCACTCTTCTTTCCACTTCGATTGCGAGAACATAAAATAAGCAAGTTTATTTCTAATTTCTTTGCCTCTCTGCTCCTATTCCATATGAGGAGTAAGATCTTAATTTTCACTAGAATACATTCTCAAATAAATATTCACGTTCACTTTCCCCTCAATTTGTGTTAGGCACCTATAGTAAACATTCTAGAGATTTAGCGGCAACACCAACTTTTTTTTAATTTCCTCTTTTACCTATTACAACTAACGATCGTCAAGAAACGCTTGAGCATAAGTGTAGACCTATTGCAATTCTATTTTCAAAAATAAATTCAAATAAATAGCTTAAGATGTTCTTTCTTTACATTTTTAATTCTATTTTTAAAAATAAATTCAAATAAAAAGCTTAAGATGTTCTTTCTTTACATTGTTTTCTAAGTATTTTTTTCAAAAATGGAACATCGAAAAGCCGAATTTTTTATAGGATCACATTAATTTAGTAGGCTGTTAATAATAACGACTAAAATTGAAAATAATAATAATAATGTTGAACATTTTCACACAGCATTATCTAGCTCCAAACTAAGCAGAGCTTGTAATAAGGGAACTACATGACTGATATACGACTTATATACATTTTTTTCGTAAATACATACTTGTTATTCATAGAAAACACCCAGACCCGAGACAGAAAAATACTTTAGTCCGCCTACGCTTAGCTAAAATGACACACTTTTAAAGCTTAAGGAGTAAAAAAGTACATTTAGGTACAAATGCTAACTTTACCCAGCATTTTATATTGTGAACAATACAAACTCACCTTCGAAACATCGGAAACAACAATAAGTCCGGAACTGTATCCAATAAAGAGAACTAAAACAATAAACGATATCTTCATTTTCTCTCTTACAAAAACTATAAAAATAATTCGATAAGACTGTTATTGCAGAGACTGTACTGATATAATGACTCTAAGAATGGAATTACATGTTGATATTAACATTGTTTGTTTGTTCTTTCTAAGATGACAATAGTGAATGATTCAATACAATAATAATGGGTTAAGTGCGTAGCGTATCAGACAACGCACATAGTGAGTGGGTGTATCATGACTCCGTAGCTATTTGCTGGCTTCTAGCTTGTATCTAGTCGATTATCTGTCATCGACAAAGTGCACCAATGGATTTTTCCACTCGAAAAAAATATGTGCGCATTAACACGTGCTCAAAACGGTGAAGGAAAAACATCGTGAGGAAACCGGCATGCCCTAGAACCAAAAATTCGAAGGCATGTGCCAACAGTTAGTGTTCCAATAAGCGGCGATGGGCTTGCAACCTCTCACGTGGAATGCTTACTACTTGCAAAACGTGTGTACCAAAATGTAATGTTTGGACGTGCCTCTGACTACCTCCTACTTGGTATCCTCAAAGATCTACTCACTGAGTATATATCTGAGGATATCCACCATGGGGAAGATAGTAGTGAGCGTGTTTGTTTGACAAAGTGAGATCCGATCAAACCTTCTGCCAAAATGGCTTAGGTAACCCGTACTCTTATCCAGGATAACCCTTATTGTGAAGATATAGGTACTTGTATTGCTGTTTTCTGGTTAATTAATTCGTAAGTACCGATATTTGTTCTTATCAACAATCGATGAATGACATGATGGTTCGAATGAGTGGACGTTAGATGTCAATATGGAGGGCCTGGTCAAACGGACGCGGTGGCGATGGCATTCAATACATACGCAAACTTTGACAACCATTTTCCTTTAATCGCCACCAATTCCGCCACTGCGCCAATTTGTCCGGGCTTTAAGAAAGAGGCATAGGAGAGCCGCGTAATACTTCAGACATTTTCTCAAACAACAAAAAAATCGTGATCAAGACCACGATTGCATAGTGAAGCCTCTCATCCGTCAGTATTGCCAACAATCAATCCTATGAACTCATTTCCAGTACTCAATTGTTCATATATTTAGTACTGAAGTCCTCAACAGGTGTCAAGTTTTAAACTTTCGCAGCGTTCGTGTTCCGATGTGCATATTTCATTCGGAAACTAGCAGCTGAACGTGGCAACTTTAGGCTGGAGATGAAGAGAGGAGATTCGATTTTTTATTCATGGTCTTTAAGTTTGTTGAACTTTAGAGGCGTGATTTCAGACAAATTTTACATTTCGAAACTACTAAATTCTATTAATTTCTTATTATTCAGCAGTAATTGTGTTTGTATCTTTCCACATCGATATAGGCTCATATATAAAAACTCCGGTTCACCACTATTACAGCAATTTCGTATGGATTCGTTTGAAATTCAAGAGTAAACCTATCATGAAAAAATCCGCCTGTTATCCTTAATTCAGCCCACCGATCTAGGACCAATAAAGTTGAAATAGAAAAATAATATAATCGCTTCTTTGAACGCTTCTTGAAGGTACAGAATAAAATACATACATCTGGTAGAGAGGCTCCATCGTATAGACATTGGAGGTACAAAATACCAAAGCGAACACGCTGGCGTGAGCATGTTCGCATTTGTTTTTGTGGACATCCACTGTCTATCTATGCGGACATCCTCAGATAGATACTCAGAAACCGTAAACTAGGTACTGCAAATAGCTAGTCGTGATTCCATAAGATGTTTTTTTTTAAGAAAAATAGAAATCCCTCAGGAAAAACTTTTATGGCTTTTAACTACCATTCATTCTCTAAAAATATCCTCAAAGTCGGTTAACAATTCACAAATATATCAAGTAACAAACACATATAATAAAAAAATACATACCGAATTGAGAACCTCCTGATTTTTGTAGTCGGTTAAAAATTAGAAAGCACTGAATATCAAGACTCAAGTTATATTAACTTAGTTTGATTAATAGGACTATTACATGTCAAATATAATATACTGTAGCGAAATAAACAATTTTTATTTATTTGTGACAAGTTTGTCTAATCGAGTGGTACCGAATCGGGGGGCAGTATCAACAAAATCCTATTTAATTATGCAGATGCGAATGATCGTGCCATACTTTTGTTTTATGACGATGGAAATGACCCCCTTGAGTCATGCAGCTTTATAAGACGGTCTTTTATTTATTTCAACTTGAAAAGGCTGTTTATTTTTATAATGTTTATAAAGCTGTGTATTCCTATGAAGAGTATTTTAAGGTCGCAAATTATAATTTCAACAAATATCATTCAGTTGAGCGAATCACTCTTGAAGTAGTCACAGAATGTCGACTAGCCTTTTCGACCTATTTATTATGTATTTATCTGACCTTTGAGTCAAAACCTAAATTGTTGGAATCGGGACGTCATACCAACAGCAGTAAATCAGTCGCTTTACCGACATGTTCGTGATCTATTTGTGTGTTAGTGTATTCGACAGTAATTACAATATTGAATTCCAAAACGGAACCGATGATGAATTACATTCTAATTGACTTTATGTAATTAATGTTGGAGTCTATATCATTGGGATAGGGAGTTTAAATTAATTTAATAATATACTTATTTCGGGCTCTAAAACTGTAGTGAAAAAAGTTTAACCGACCAGCGTTAAATTTTTAGCGCCAAAGTAGATTATCAGTTTGACTTCATAGATACTCCTTTTCTTCGGGCTTGGCTAGGAAGTTGTGTCAGATTTACTTATAGTTAAAAACCACGGCGAGTCTTTACCATCACGGTACTCATAGTTCCTGATACCCATGATACAGAGATTCCTAGTGTGGGGCCAGGACTATGTGTCTGTTGAGTATGGGTGTTTAATTTAATTGAGTAGCCCAATAATTTGATTTAACGTTCAGATACATTTTTGTTACACAAATCGAAAGTGTTAATCTACTTTTGTTACTGACTGTACCAGAACCATTCCTGCTAAGTTCGCCCCATAAGCCACAAGTGAAGATTTTTAGATGTTTTGCTTTAGATGTTGCTCCCGGCTTCACTTAGATCCGAATTTATGTCTGTACCTGTACATTGACATTGATCAGCTACGAATATTTTACAAACTGTAAAGATACCATTATTGAATCAAAAGCCACTAAAGATCGGCTTCAAATAGACTGCGGCTGCGGTCTGCGCTGGTGATCCCGCCATTTATACGCCACTGGGTAGACCGAATAACACGTATCCTAGCCCAAATTTCTATCTGTAGAGTGCGTGACAAAATTGGACTTATATTATTAGTTGCATAAAACAGATGTCAAGTAGCGCACTACTTTTTGATGTTGTTTTGTGCCATAGCACAAAAGAGTACAAAATGTAACGAAGGAGATTATTCAATATTTTTTCTGTGTTGAATATTTCAAATATACATAGAGGTGGATTTTTGAGACGAGGCTGTAAAAAAGGTTCGAGTCCGGGCGTGCACCAATGGGTTTTTACACTCGACAAAATAGAGTGTGCGATACGTTTTTTTGTACAAATATAAATTGCTCATAGTTCCAAAGTAAATAGTTCAAATCTATTAACAAGTTCGTTTTTGGAAAGTTTTAAACCCCCGACGTGTTATCTGTACGTGTTGTCTATTGCAGCGCTCCCTAGGGACGAAGGACTTAAGGTACGATAAAACCTATCTAAGAAACATCCTTTAAGACAAATCTAATGCAATAACCGCATTTCATAATGCCGTTAAGCTGATAAATAGTTACAGATAAAAAAAAAAACCTCTTACCTCAAACGCAAATAATATGTTTTCATGTGTTCTCTATGTATACTATGTATGTATTTACAAAAATACTGTATACAAGTAGTTTATCAGTCATGTAGTTCCCATAACACAAGCTCTGCTTACTTTGGAGCTAGATGATGCCCCAAAGTAAGCATTATTATATACGGACTCTTTACGTATCGCGATAGTAGTAGTCGGAGTAGTCGGTAAAAGCGAAGCACTTTTTGTCTCTAAAATAATAAATACCTACAAGCATCCAGTATTCTGATTCTAAATATTAAAACTCGGAGCACACTAACGTATTAGTTAAAATTTGAGTACATTGTCGTATAGCTCTCTGTTAGGATCTGTCCGAGTGTCCTTTGTTACGGGTGTGAAATAAAATATTTCATTACTGTGTGAAACGTCCTGCCGGGAACGTGCCCGCGCTTTTCTCTCTCACTTTTAAGGTTCCGTTACGAAACAGTGAAAACGAAACCATTTAATGTCGTTCTGAAAATGTTCGAACCCATGGACCAATGGATTTTTCCACTCGAAAAATTTATGTGCGCATTAACATGTGCTCAAATCGGTGAAGGAAAACATCGTGAGGAAACTGGCATGCCCTAGAACCAAGAATTCGAAGGCATGTGCCAACAGTTAGTGTTTCAATATGCGGCGATGGGCTTGCAACCTGTCACGTGGAATGCTTACTACTTGCAACACGCGGGCATGTACCAAATGTAATGTTTGGACGTGCCTCTGACTACCCCCTACTTGGTATCCTCAAAGATCTACTCACTGAGTATGTATCTGAGGATGTCCACCATGGGGAAGATAGTTGTGAGCGTGTTTGTTTGTTTTTTTTTGTTCTTAAAATGTAGGCGCTCTAGTAGAAACAACGTCTTTATAAACTTTCTTGGGAATTACTTCATTTGCGTATAAAATTATATATTGCTTCCTAACTTTCAAAATGCAAACATTTAATGAGAGTCATTTAGATGGGTCATTATAACTCTGACTCTGTTTTGAGCATGTTGCATGACTCGTTCTGTATAATAATGGGATACGATTTGAAGCGGGCTATGGTACCCTTACTTAAGGTAGCTCGACGCGTCTTGCTCAGTTTAGTTTTTAGTGACATGCATTTGCGAATAGGTTTTAAAAAAATACATCACTTTAGTCTCAGTTATGTAGGCGATACGAGTGTATGCACGCCCGAATAATGTAAGGGTGGCGCTTTTTGCCACAATTTTATACATTGTTTTCCTAGAACTAATAGTAACACGTAGGACTCAAACGTATAACATAATTATTATAATAATGCTTGATATTTTCACACAGCATCATCTAGCCCCAAAGTAAGCAGAGCTTGTGTTATGGGAACTACATGACTGATATATTACATAAATACATTTTTTTGTAAATACATAAATAATATACATAGAAAGCAACCAGACCCGAGACAAATATTTGCAGATGATACAAACATTTGTCTCGCGGAGGGAATCGAACGCGCAACCTTCTGCGTCTCAGCGGCCTGGAACTTAATTATGATAATGATAACTGACTTCCTGTTATATTTGGCAACTGACTTATTCTAGATAGGACGAGTGGTTTTTTTTCTCAAAGCCTCTGACTTTTAGATAATTAAAAGTAATGTCTGAAACAAGCTGAAAATTCAATTAAATGTGTATTTTTGGTCACAGAAAACCATGCTCTCCTTTGTAATTTAACGTCGCTAACAATCCTTTTTTTTCTGTCCAACACCAACCTCAATTTAAAACCTGCAAGCTGAAGCTTTAAATTACAAAAGTTAATACATCCTGTCAGACCCTATTCATGCGTTCCAGCACATTGCTGTTCAAACGCTTACCCTATCCACAAAAGGAATTATCTACTCGACTGTACCTTCAAACATAGGTAGATGTCACGCAATCTGACATGTGTGCGCCATTGTACAACACTAGTTGTTATCTTCGAATGTCACCGTGATACTAACTCACGTGTCATGCATGCATATCCAACTGTAGATAACTACCACCAAAACTTGAATCTGGATGACTAGTCTTGTTAAGCCTTGACTTTTGTTAACCGACCATGACGCACGCATCGGCTTCGATTATAGAATACACTTAAAAAAAAATCTTTAAAGTACAGAATTTGACCTAACATTCTTATTGTAATATAGATAGATAGATTATAGGCTTCGCCCGCGTGATACCCGGATAAAAAGTAGCCTATGTGTTATTCTGATGTATATAAGCTATGATGTATAAAAATCCGTTCAGTATTTTTTGCGTGAAATAGTAATAAAAGGTATAAAGCTATAGTAATAAGTAGGATAGGA
Organism: Perizoma affinitatum; assembly: GCA_961405105.1. Lineage (NCBI taxonomy): Eukaryota > Metazoa > Arthropoda > Insecta > Lepidoptera > Geometridae > Perizoma > Perizoma affinitatum. The sequence continues at coordinate 6,748,391 of OY560205.1, read as the reverse complement.
TATATGAATAATATCGTTGCGTGACTCGCTGTCTGACTGACAGTCTACGCACAGCCTAAACCGTATGAGATGAAGGGTGTGTTTCTTTTGATGTGTAAGGGTGTGCTAAGAACAGGGTTGGAAAAAAAACAGTTTTTTTTTAATTTTATAAAACAAACAGTTCAATTTTTTTTAATCAGTGTTTTATTTGTTTTTTTTTTATTTCTAGTTTTGTCCTTAAATTTATCATTAATTAGACCTATATTATTTCTTTTTAGACTAAGTACTTTCAAATGCATTAAATAATAATCAATATTTACAATTAAATTAATGAATAAATTTTATGTTGTCGTGCGTATCTATCTCTAATCTCAGTACATTCACTCTGTATGTTTTAAATATTGTTAATATTGTTAATTAACCCTTTATATTAGGGGAATACCCACAGAAACCCCTTTGTATTCAGGGAAATACCCACAGGGGAATTAGGCTCAACTCATATTAACGTGTTTTTAATTTAAACACTTAATAAAAAACTCGGTTTTAATTGAAACTGTTTTAAACACTGTCTTAAACATGTGTTTTAAAATCACTTGTTTTAATCATGCCAACCCTGGCTAAGAAAGAGTTTTAGAAACTCCTAGAGAGTGCAGCGGGAAGATGACGTTTGTAAGGAATAAGCTCAATGCGGATAAAATCGCGTTCCACACTAATTTTATAAAGACGTTAAGTTTGTACGTTAGGATGTAGAAGGGTCCGATACTATTATTCCGATATCAAAAAATCTCTCACCAATAAATAGAATAGATCTTTAGTGTAGATATATGTTGTATATTATCCCGTTAATATAAAAGGGATTTTCGTGGAGACCAATTTTAAAACGTAAATCGACGAAAAAACGGTCGACCGTATGCGTTTCTTATGAACGCTGCCTTAAGTGTAAGAGCTACTTTTCATCGGCTTCTTTTTATCTGATAACCACGCGGGTGAAGTCGTCGGCAGTAGCTAATCAGTCCAATAATTTTGATACTCACAAAGCACCTAATGAAACATCACAAAACTCAAACAAGAAGGCAGGTTTTCCTTTTAGGAAGTGCTTACTTACTTGAAAGGAGCGAATAAAAGGAAAAAGTAAATTAGTATCGGGATTCTTATCAATGGCGAAACCTCACATCAATCAATCTAGGTAGCGTGACGGGCAGAAATTGAAAGACTTCAAGGCTATTAATATCGCTGGGTATGTATTTTTTCTCAGGTGATGTCCGGTAACGAAAATGGTAATGGGTGGATGTAACGTTTATAATTTTCCCCCTTTAAAATCTTTGAATTGGACAAGTTAATTTTTGTTAAATTTTAATATTATCATTGCATTGGCCTCTAGTGACATGTGGCAATAAAATCAATCTAAGTACCATGCTAGGAGGCATCTTGGATAAAACGGCATTACAATCGGATAAGCCGTTTTGAAGAAGACAGATAAACAAACAAAGCAGCTACTTGCGTCGCGGGTAAAAAGAGGAAATAACGTGTAATTGCAATAAAATTGACACCATTAGGTAGGTATGTTATACATATCTGATAAACTACTTTAATTATTATTTGTAAATACACACATACATATTACACATAGAAAAAACCCAGACCCGAGACAAAAATTTGCAGATCATACAAACATTCGTCCCGCGGCGGTTTCAGGCAAGCCTTCGCCCGTTGCGCCAGAGTCATGCTATGAATGTCGCCCAGTCTCCTAGCTTCCGCGGAGTCACAAACATATTATTTTTGCTCGATGAAATGCTAGGCGGCGGAATACCTATTAATGACAGAAGTAAAACTTGCTCTTGGCCAAATTATTCATTTTACCGTATTGTTGGAGCCCTTAGCACAGACGTTGTGTATACTTAGACATTTTGCTCACACAGACGTTTTACAATCCAGACCATACGAACCTAACCCAGTGCTTCCACTTTTTTCAGACTGCCTCGAGCCATCCTCGACGAGGGATCTCTAAATAATAAAAAAAACTTTATATTTGAAGTATTCAGCAAAATACCTTTTTATCTTGTAGCCTGCCATCATCTATTAATTGGTTCAGATTATTGCGGGTATCGTCCCGGGACTGGAAAACTGAAAATTGAATATACCCAGTTCGTTCGCTTGGTTCGACCAAACGAGATGAGTCTGCCTCATTGGGCCCGGACTCAATAACCCACCATTGTGGCTTGGGACCGGAGTTTACCGGACTAAACAAGACTCTGGGAATCTTATTGGATGTTTTAGAGATAATTGTACATAATGTTTAGATAAGTATTGTGAAAGTTTGCTAAGTAGAAAGTGACAGCCTAATTTTTAGCCTTTGTCAATGATATTGAGTTTTGTACTCTTGGTGAATTTGCCTTATTCTCTTGTAAGATAAGTACAAAATCATTAAATTAGTTGAAAAAGCAGAATACCCGCGGGTATTCTGCTTTTAAAAGTATTATTGCTTCAAATAAAAGTAAAAGTCTTTGCAAAAAAAGTATTATTTCTTCTATTATTTTTTCTTAGGCTTGTTTATAAACGTTTATATCGGTTATTGAAATCGACTTGATTCTAGAGACCTTTTTCTTTGCGAATAGAGTTTCCATTCCATCACTTTCATTTATGTTCGATTGTTTTACAGAGCTATAAACCTCGTATAATACACGTATTTGTTTTGTACACCTTAATCCAGTTACTTAGCTACTCGCAATAAGATATATTTTTTTACCGTTTCAAGCTAAGTGAACCAATAGACACACTTTTTGGGTTCCAAATGGTACGGACCCAAATTTGCAAATAACGAAGGAACCTCTTTTAAATAAGTTCTAAAAGTATAATAGTTTTTTCAAGTATTATGTCGCGTTTAATTATTGTTTAATTATTATGGTATAAAAACTGAAGTACTTAAAAGAAGATGTGTCTTATTCCTGCACGCTTCAAAAAGTAGACATATACGTTCTTAACTATATATAATTGAGTTCAACATTCCCACGGAATAAGCAAGCTATTTTGAATCGATGCGGTTCAAAATAGTAGTTTTACTTCAAGAGAACCTCCGTAGCGCCTGAAACTTACTTTCATTCTGCAACTACGTAATCACAATGAGTCAGGTGCAAGTTGCAACTCGAGATCGGTAAGTAAATACGCAATGAATCACTGGAACCGTTTCCCGATAAGGAGAGGCCGAGAGCTCCGATATAGTCGGCGGGTCCTGTTTTATTGTGCTACTATTTTCACTCTATCGCCAGCCAACGCAGTTCGGGTGGAAACTCAGATAAAGTCGCGGCCTGGCTGTAATATACTACTTTGCGGAGAAGAATGGAGTCCTGGACGTAACTTGCTTGGATGAAGTCACCAATAATGAAGATAGTTTAGATTCATCAGTTAAATACTTGTTCGTAAAATCAAACATGGATGAACCAATAATAAAGGTAGTTTAAATGTTATTCCAAAAACTATCGTGAATTTGATTATTCATATCGTAAAAACGGTTTTTTTCACGTACGGCACTATCGGTGAAGGCACCGACTAAGTTTCGACTCATTCCGAGAGTCTTCATCAGGGTGGAGAGCGTCGCGATCACTCACGATTTTTCACGTACTTACCGATAGTGCGGTACATGAAAAATACCGTTTTTACAGTAGTTTAAATTCATCAGTTAAATGCTTGTGATAATGAGTGAGTAAATAATTCCTGTCTTATGTTTTAGGCCTTAATAAGCTCAGATTAGAAGGAGGGTAGTGCACAAAGTGTTGCTTTGGGGATTGGTGAAGATATTATTTTACCCAATTTTTTTAAGCTTATATTCTCAAAATTTCCACGACATTTTTTCTACTGCTATCCTTTATTCGTTCGCGCAAATGCCTCGTAAAATAATCAGTTCTTTCTGGGACTAGGCTTGTTATAGAATGGTTCGTTGGCTAGCAGGAACACAAAAGGATCTCTTGGCGGATTAGTTCACGGTAATATACTTTCTGGGTACTCGGTGTGCGGCCGTACCCACTCGCTCCTTAGGGCAGTTTCACTTTGAATAGTTGTTCGTCTCGTTGTTGCTTTTTCTCAACTCCGTAGTTAGCTTGATACAACTGCGGTGCAGCGAGTGCGAAACTTTTTACTGTAGATTACACAACATCGTTGTAGTTTGCAGAGCTCTCGTTGAAGAGAGATTTATCCACTTTCCTTATTAAATGTATCGAAAACAATAATAGGTATTGTTTTGTACATTTTTTACTTTTAACATACGCAATTCTTTGATAAGTCATTCTAACAGACAAATATAGTTCTGACACCACAATAGGATTCTGTGTCGTGGGTATCAGGAACAACGAGTACTGTGGTACTATAACACTTAGACCAGGAACAAATATTTGCAGAACATGCAAATATTTGTCCCGCAGCAGGAATCAAACCCGCACCTCACACGTCGCAGCGGGTGACTCGCCTGCCGCGTCACCGAGATCGTCATTTATTTACACAAGGATCTTTTTAGGGTATATAAAAATAAAAACGTATTTTTGTATGAAAATTAGTTATATTTTGAAGCATTCGTGGCTTAGTCTTATTAGTTGTAGATTAAATGGCTTTTCGCCATGTCGATGGTAACCGGTACTATTTGAAACTGATAGATAAATCATTTTTTTGTAACTACTTATTAACGTTTCTTTTATAATTTACATTTATTCATGTACAAGTAGGTATCTACAAAAAATACAGATGGAACTTATTAACTAACTGAGCACTTCCATGCCTGCGATACCAAAGTTGGGCTCTATCTCATACGAACTTGAAATAAAACTACTAGCATAAAAATTGGAAAGTTGAAAAAAATCCTAGATTATTATTTTCTTGATAATAAGTATAATATTTAATACAATAACTATACGCTTAGCACCCTTCTAATAAGGATACATGTCATGTAAATCGGTATTTGCAACCCCAAAGGGATAAAATTGACAGGTACACTTTCATCCGATTCAAAAAGCTCAAAGGGGCTATGGTATTTTCTGTGCATACCGTTTGTTAGCCAGTTGGAAACTGAGTAGGGTTACGTTGTCAAAGTAACAAGGGATAATGCACAATGAACAACGTTTCCTATTTCCAGGAAATTGGATAGCTATGAAATCTGCAAAACCAGCCAGCCAGCAAGAAACTAAAAAAAATGTACGAAGGAATCTTTGTGATCATGTTCGCAATACCCAAGTTGTGAGTTCATCTACCATGGGATCAAAGGATCATGGGAAAAAAATGCATCTACCATGGGATCAAAATTGTGAGTCTATTCACCACTGGGATAAAAGTGGTGAGCCTATGCTACATGGGGATCGAATTCAAAAGCATTTTTTTTAAACGCTGGACATTTTTCACACCACCATCTAGCCCTAAAGTAAGCAGAGCTTGTGTTATGGGAACTACATGACTGATATACTACTTAGACACATTTTTTTCTGGGTGTTTTCTATGTATGTATTTACATACATACATACAGAAAACACCCAGACCCGAGACAAATATTCGCAGATACAAACATTTGTCCCGCGGCGGCAATCGAACTCGATTCCCGCTATGGGATAAATGTTTGTAAGATTAGCTAATGTTTGTCTTATATGTATAATATGTATGTTTTTACAAAAAAAGTATCTAAGTAGTCTAAGTAGTCAGTATAACAGTCATGTAGTTCACATAATACAAACTCTGCTTAGTTTGAGGCTAGATGATGCTGTGTGAAAAATGTTCAGCATTATTTATTTATTTTATATTGCTGTCCACGTTTTTATTAAGAACTTTTATAGTTGTACTGTCGATGGAATTAGGTGTCTGGTTCTTGTTGAAGCAAGCACGTTATCATCGTTGACGTTTTGTTATCGAAATAAAAATATTTCAGGCATTGCAAATAGATAGCGATAAATAGATTGTCCTATGAAAAATGCAAAACAGATTCTAAAGGCCTTATCAACATCGCAAACGGAAAAAATATGATGCTCTTATTGTTTCGTAATCAAAATCGGTTGTTAACACCAATGATATAAGATAATTACCTCCTTGAAACATTAGAGTAGCACCTTTTCCTATTTTTTTTAATAATAGCTATAATGATTTTCTATAATTCGAGCAACGGAAAAGCGTAAACATACCAGAACGTAATGAAAAACCTCGAAGTTTAGTTCACACTTCGATGAAAGTTTGGATGTAAAGTGCACTTCATTTCACAGCAATTTATTTCGTCTGCAGCCGCCGCTCACCGCGATTGCATTAGGTGAATTCGTACAGGCATCTAATTCCGCGGCTGTTGTCGAATCCAATGTTTACCTCTAGATTATGGGTCGGACGTTCTTCATCAGTCTATATTAATGTTTTTCTACAGCTTTTTTAATGCATGAATATAACAAAATACCACAATTTCTATCAAATTCGTCTCAAGAAAATCTTACCCTAATCTACATTGGATGTTTGGTTTTGAGATATTTTGTTGCTATTAATTTAAGTAACGGCTTGTCCGATTTGTGTGAAATAAGAAAGTCATATAGGTAAGTTTACCTTAACACTTTGTGCTTTGTATCCAGGTCGAATCGGTTGGCAGAGGCTAGTCTGTTATACGCCATGAGCAAGTGGAATAGCAACGAACAGGCAAACATTAACGTGGTTATTATTCATCATCATCCACACCCCGATTAGCCTCCTACTTACACTAGCAAAATGGCTATGGGTACAAGAGAATGGTACTCGTTTTGCAATCCTTAACTATGTTCAGAACATGAAAATCGGACACCTTTCGATATGCATTTCCAATTCAAGTTTTAGTTGTTTTGGAAATTGACAAAATGAGTCGTTCTCGATTGCCATGTTGTTAGGAAGCAGTTGAAATGATAATGATTTTCTTTTTTACGTCCTCTGTGGCGCAGTGGGCGAAGGCCCGCCTGAGAGGCAGAAGGTTGCGGGTTCGATACCCGCCGCGGTAGAAATGTTTGTATAATCTGCAAATATTTGGCACGGATCTGGGTATTTTATATCTATAATGCGTATGTTTTTTTTTTTTTAAAAAGAATATAAGTTTTTAATCAGTTATGTAGTTCCCATAGTACAAGCTATGCTTAGTTTGGGGCTAGATGATGTTGTGTGAAAAATGAGAGCATTTTTTTACTCACATTATATTCAAGAGATGTTTCAATACAATACAATACAATACAATACAATACAATACAATACAATACAATACAATACAATACAATACAATACAATACAATACAATACAATACAATACAATACAATACAATACAATACAATACAATACAATACAATACAATACAATACAATACAATACAATACAATACAATACAATACAATACAATACAATACAATACAATACAATACAATACAATATAATACAATACAATACAATATAAATGTTTTATTTCAGTAACTGAATATACGTTCATGTGTATTCAATTACTGAAATACACTTACATGAGTTTGAGACCTTATTTTAAGGTAAGATAGATCTGTAGTAGAAAATCACTACACACATTCATCATTATGTTACTGTAAGTTGTTTAAAGCCATTAATTGCACACCCAGCAATCCTGTAAAATACTAAATCCAAATATATGAAAATTAAATCATAACTCGCTAGCAAGCTTGCCAAGATATCACGGAACTGTGTCATAGATAAACAGAGACACCAGCCATCCGTGAGGAAATATCTAGCAGATAAATGTATGTAGCCACTGGATTTGAAATTAATACCTACTGCATGTAACTGCCGTTTTCAGTTAAAGATCGTTCACCACAAACAACCTTGTCGTATTACAAACAAAATAACAACGTCTCCATGGTAACTGATCATGAAATATTTATATTTCGATCATCTTTTGAAAATTACAATAAAAGCCAACAGTTTCAGGTATTATTATTTACTTTCCATCCGAAGCTAATTAATGATAAAACTGGCCATTAGATGTCATATTTAGAATGTATGCCTATTTATTGAATGAAACAATTTATGGAGTACAATAACCGTAATACATGTGCAATATCACTTTCTGTGTGATACTGCAGGTTGGCAAAGGCCAGTTTTGCCGCTTATTCGAAAAGTTTTTTTTTTCTATTCCACTCTCACATTTTATATAACATTTCTACTAGATCGTTGCTCCCTTACTATAAAACCCTAGAAAACATCTATCACCCGTTTCAGTTTACAGGCATCCGTGCGCAGAGACTTTACATCCGAACATGCCTAATAATAAGGTTCCTTTACCGCAAAGTACTGGAAAATAGGGTACTTACGCCGTTAGCACGCACCTAACGTTACACGGCCACTTTGCTATTACCACGGGCTGGTATTACTCTGGATTGTGGGACTGAGTCTGCTCCTGACACCTATTGTTATGAAATCATCAAATGCGGATTCATTGAGTACGCACCAGGAATAGTAAACTCACGTGTGCTGAAATGTAGTCAACGTATATCTATAAAGGGAGGTGTTCTATAGTTGAAAAATACAGGTATGTTAGTTAAATTGCTACGTAAGGTAGCCCTGTATGTACTCCATTTTATATTATTTCTTAAGACCAACAGTGTCATATTTTATTTTCAAGCATGTCCTGTCTTCTCTCGACTAATTAATTGCAGTATTCTACCTTTTTTCAGAACATAATGCGTTATGCGTCAAGACATTTTCATTTCAAAAAGTTCAGCTTTTGCTACGACTTTCTCGGCAAGACAGCATTTTCATGCTCAAACTGGAGATTCGTCGGAGGTCTTTATAAACCCGTGTTATTATTATAATCCCGAAATTCACGCTAAAATTATTCCAGAATTCAATTCCACCGGCAGCCATGACGTTTTGTTTTATACAGCTCACATTTGCAAAGGAATGTGAGTAAGTAGGTTTGCAGAGGGGATGCGCGTCCACAAATGGTTGCAGCTAAAGTCAACACTGGGTATTTGTTTTTGTGGTACTAACAAATTGCACCAGGAACAGCGGTTTAGTGTAAAATATAACTTGAAACTGAATCCACAAAACAAAATAATGCAAAAAAGCAAAGAACTTTAAAGATTTGGTCGCACAGACGCTTCCCCAGTCCGACTAGAACTTTAATAAGGTACAATCACGTACAACTGCAACCGAAAAGAAAATTCTGCGAAATATAAAGTAGTTCCGTCCGTTGTTTTGCAAAATATCTGAATCGGGAATAGGAAATAGGAAGCAGATTCCTTTTTTATTGTTTTCGTGAAACCTGTGGTGTTCGGCGTCTTTGTTAGTACTTGAGAACAAAGAAGCCAAAGCATTAAAGTTAAAATTGAGTTTGTATCAGAGTTTGTACAGCTCATGGACAAGGGAGGTGTGGGGAATACGATATTCAATAATGTTCACTAAGTTGAAAACCAATTCCATTTAGCAATCTTGTTGTTTGAATCTGGATCGCAAAATAAAATATTATGTACCAATGATCTTCCAAAAACAAACAAAGATCAACTATTGAGAACTTCTTTAAACGATGTCCATCTAAGAACCTTCATCCTCTTGTTCTTCATGATCCCGTATTCTACTCTCCTCTAAAAGCCGTCATCTCAGTACTATTTTTTTTTCACACATCATCATCTAACTCCAAACTAAGCAGAGCTTGTATTATGAGTCCTACATGAACCACCACAGAACCAATGCCAAAGTGTTTTCTGAAAAATTGCAATACATCAACGTCTTTGCAAGTCCCATAGGAATATGTCTTCACAATGACGTGAGTAAAAGCAAATCGAACTGTCCTAAAATATAGCAATTTTACATGCATGAGTTCATCTTTATTCCTTGCGCGTTTACATCGTAAAGCTCTCAGTGCATCTACTGGATAATAGCTGCATCCGTCGTTACGGATTGACGTCTTTATTGCATACTTCTGCTCTGAAACCAACTACCTTTCAACGGTTTTCAACTACTTTATCAATGTAATTTCAACCCTACCGATAAGTCTCTAAGTTTTGAATTGGTAGCTGTGGGAAGCTATCTCACACAAGTATCGACGCATACTGCAGTCGTATTCACGAAGAATCTAACACCAATATCGGTTAAAATATGAATATCGTCGCCACTATTTGAATAGTCCGGTCACGATTACCATACAAGTCTGCACATATACTCTTTACTTAAATATCAGAAACAAGAGTAATAAATCGTAACAAGTTTAGATTATAATTATTCATAGTAATACAGGTTTCAAAACCTTTCTCTGGCACCAGCCTCTCACAAAACTGGTTTTCATAAGTTTTATATAAATTTAAACCTAAGAAACCTATGTGAGAGAAATGAATGATTTTATTATTTATTATTATTATTATTAATTAAATAAAAATAAAGAAATTTACCTTATCAAATTTAGTTAAAAAAAGCGATTATTAATTTTGTGCAACGACTTCTAAAAATCCAAAGTTACCAATGTCCAATGCTGTAAATAGTTTTCTTCTTATTAAGCCAGATTGAAAATTCTAACGAAATTGAAAAAGAAAATGTTTTTTATAAACTTTGATAACAACAAAAACCAGAAGTAACATATTGTGTTGTTTTGTATTTGTACAAAATCTAAATTAATATAAAAATACAATAGACGCAGTAAATCTGATTACCACATTCGTTCCTCGTAACGATGAATTGAAATTTAAAGGTGGCTGAGACTGAATATGTTATACTTAGTACCAGAGCCGAATTTAAGATCGGCTAGAAAGGGCGGTAAAATTATAGAACGAAACATTTAAATCATGCCTTTGTATCTACAAACAAATACAATACTTAAAACTAAAACGAATTACTAAGTAATGAAAGTTTCAGGAACAGTTTGAAAAACTTGGAGACAGGTGGCGAATATGGCATATTTACACCCCGACTAATTAAATTGTTACATGGTATATTATTATGTCATGCTGAGTCCAGCCCTGCCCCCAGCCAGACGTAAGAGTCTTATGTTAGTAAGTTGGTAGGAGTACTTTAGTACAGCCCGTAGCTAGCGAATTTGAGAAGCTTATTACGAGGGCACCGACTCTAAATGCACTGTAAGGATACGTTGGGGTCTTCTTTAATGTTATGGGACGGAATATTGAAATCTTTGAAATGTATCTCTGTTGTGAGATGAATATATTCTCAATTCGTATTCTAGATAGTACAATAGAATCTAAACATTGGTCTCATTACGAAAAGTGGTTTAGACTCGAGTTCTATCAGAGCCAAGTTTTTTATAAATGGTGTAAGGTATATTTAAACCAAGGTTTAAATATACCATAACGAAAAATAGTATTAATGCAAAGCGTCTAAGGTCTACAATTTAATATGAAATAAAACCGCGGGATGTCCATTAGATTTTAAAATTACTTCAAAACCAAAATAATAATGAAAAACATAACTTTGATAGACTATCAAAAGAAATATGTTCTCAAAACGAGGTTGAGTTAAGATATAAATAAACTAGGTGACCGCTATCTTATTTGTCAGCTATTTTATTTTACCATTCAATATAAAACCTGGTACTTTTGTACAAAAATTTTATCTTGAAAATCAGGATTCAAAAGTCTAAAAGATAAACCACCGATTATTTATTTATTATTTTATTTAAATCACTTTTCGTATTACCCGAGACGAGGCAACAATCGATAAGCTGATCAAAAATATTGCAAACTTACAAAAAAATACACACCGATTTAAAACCGCCGTCTTTTTTTAGTTAGTTGAAAAACTATCTCCTCTTCTGTTACCATAAAAAGGTTATCGCACACATACGAGTAGATAGACACATACCAGATCGACACTGCCGATGAGATGCGTCGCCTTGTCGTCGGCGCGGTGGCGACGACAAGATGTAAGCGCGGCTACGGAAAGCGTAAGCGCGGCGTCAACGATTTGACCACTTACCGCAAGCCGGTAAGTGGTCTCACTTGTATTTGCCCAGGGGAGATGATGCCGTTACGATGCTGATTAGTGGTGCTTTGCAGTATGGAGTTTCTCACAAAGAATACTGAACGGCTCGAGTTGACGCGGTGCCAATTCGTTTCCAGGTTGATATGTGTGCAATAACCTGTAGTATACTTATAGAAGTTCTACCAACAATATTTCACAATGCCTCTGGTGATAGAAATACATTGAACGACAGAATGCCATTCCTACTTTGTTTTGTAAATTAGGTACATAAATATCTATCATATACTACGTGGGGATGTAAGTAGTATGTTCTGTGGTATCTACTAACCTATATTTCTTGTTAGAGCCGGCGCAAGTCTTCCATACTTGACAGAGTTTACTTATTTGAGCCTTTTGGGGTTGAGACTCTGGGTCAGGCGAACAGGAGACCTTCGCGTATTAAAAAAAATAGGGGGACTGGTCGTAGTGACGAGTGACCATAGAGCTGGTTCTTATCTGGGTCAACGTATTAGCATTGCCATTTAGCGTGGCAATGGAGCCAGCATTTTGGGAACCCTTTCATCTGGTAGTGGTAGTGGTGGATCAGTTGACCTTGACTATAGCTAGCTGTTTCATCTGTATTTTTTGTATATTCCTTGTCTTGTTATTTATATTTCTCTTGTGAACATGTATCTACATATTTTAGTTTTTCCGCCTGCCACAGGCTTCCCGTACTAATGTTTTTACTGTACAAAAGTTCTTCTTAAAAATCTAGATTTAGTCCTTACTTTTTCTTACATGGAAATTTTATTAAAAACACTCCACAGTGCCTTAACAAAACTCAAAAGACATCCCTGTAAAAAGGCAGCAACGGAACATCGCTTGTCGCGTCGCAGAATTGCATTAGAGCTACGTCCCCGGCGTGGTTAATTTGCTGGTCAACCCTCGTTAACATTTAATTTCGTACTCGCAGATCGAGGTGCACTCGACTTTATGACGCAATTTGAATCAAATCAACTGGAATGGCGATATGGAAGTGCTTGAGTCGGCGGTGCAGTTTTTTAATGGCACAAGTTAAATGAATCACGTAAAATATCGACTGTTGAGCTAACGAGAATTGTTTTGTACTAAGCTATTAAAATATGGATGCAAACACACAAAGTATGAACTTATTTAAGAAAACTTTTCAAACTCGGTATTTTTCAAAAGATCTATTCTACCCCTACATATATGAACCTTTTTTATTACTGCTATATGGGTTATGAGTCTAAGTAAATACAGATTTTTGTCGTCGTCAATCTTGTTGCTCTCATATTTTTCCCAATTGACGTTTTATTTATAAGTGCGCATAAAAACTGGTTAGATTTTGAGCATAAAAATCTTCCAGATAATTTAGCTTTACCATTCACTCACAATATCTGCACAAAAAGCCATCCCATTACGGCAGGCAGCAAAGCGTTTACGATTATCCAATTTTCTTACAAGCTCCACCGTTTGTAGGTAATGCGGCAGCGGTACCTACGTATGAGGGATTTCCCGGCGCGTCGTAGGCGACAAAGCAGCCACTTAAGTCGCGTCGCGTTTCGCCGTCTCGCAAAATGCAGCGAGCGAGATATCTCTGAAGAATGCCACTACACTGCATGTTTGTGTATCCATTTGCTCGCACTGAATAACGTGGGGTAATGGATTTTTTGAGTTGATGACGTATGCACGGGTCGTGGTTGCTGCACACTGAAGAGGGTGTTTGGTTGTGATAGCTACAAGGGTAGGATTTTAGAATGAAACTAGCTAGACTGTTTTCGCTGAAAATGGAACTGCCTTGATATTGTAGGGAACAATGTTAGTTTAACGAATCAACATTTGTCAATTATAAGTTTTTAATTCGCACAGTTTTTGTAGAAAAACCAACGGGTTAGACTACTGGCCTAGTTTTCGTTGAAGACTTCCAATTATCACTAAAAACGGTGTTACCATGTTGAGATTAAATAAAAAAAAAATATTATGAAGATTATGTTCATGGCCATGACAGTTTCAATAGTTACATAGTGGTCAAAGGAACTGAACTGTTATGACCTCTGGCCTAGATCAGCTCTCTGTCAGTCATACAAGTAATTGTAACTTGACTGAAAGATAGGCATACAATCTTTGTTTCAACTCAATTGGATGACAGTGAGAAAATTGTCTCGCCACATTTGAAAACACGTCATTATACCTACCGCCAAGAACAAGAAGCTTCCAACTAAAGGTATTGTTGAATAAGATACGTGAAGTCAATGGAAATTTAAATTTGTTACCAATTTCAAGAACCTTGTCTTTGGTCAGAGCTAACCCTTCAGCTCAAGTATAAGTGCCAGTCTGACCGACAAGTTTCAGCAAACAGCATCTGACTGATTGGAGCTCTCACCCTGTTTGCGGGCCGCTCTGGCCCACTGCCATTGAGTGATATTAAGCTAAATTGGATATTGGCCATTGTGATTTCAATTATCTATTGAAAGTGAATTTCGATCTATCGGCTGGCCAAATTAGAGTGCCGAAATGACGGCTGATAAAAGGGGCTGGTAGAAGAAAATGTGAAGTGTCACGTTATCATTTGAGATAAGGAAAGGAAGATGATTAATGGTAGTCAAATTATCTGGTGATAAAGAAGTTACACTTTAGTCTCGTGTAAATTTTGTACGTTTAAATTATTATAAAATAGGCAGGTAACTGACAGAATCATGTCGCATATAGTTCCTAAAATCTTGAGTAAATTTTTGACAGGGTCGTAACCCGCGTTTAATACTTCTGGTATTGTATGCATCTATAGGTTACGGTAACCGCTTACAACAGATGGGTTTTGTTAACTTTTACCACTTTAGTCGTAGGTTTCGAATGGATAAAGTAGTGACTTTTATTATGAAGGTAAAAAATATCGCAAAGCTAGTTATATAAGCAATTTGATTCTGGGCTAATTTTCCGTACTACTGTTCTGATTGATGGAATCAATACCACGCTTCAGGGATTTTAAACTACAGATCGTAGCTACACCTATACCTACATGCACTCTTATTTGTTAGTGGGTAGTATAGAAAAATGAAATTTGAAACAAAGGTTGCGTAACGCTAAGAATGGATTTTTGAAAATTTCAACTTTAAGTGGGGAGGTTATTGGATTTTCAAATTTTAGGGCGGGGAAATGATGTTGAAGTTTGTATGGGATTATGTTTTTTTTAACACGATTCCACGCGTGCGATGCCGATGGCAACAGCTAGTTGTATATAAAAAAATCATACTCTTTGGATAAAACAATATTTCAAAACAGTTTAAGGGGAAACGTTTAGAATACATATAAGGCGCGCCGATGATTTTAGTGAAAATCTGGCCTAACTGCCATTAAACGCAGATTATAAATAATATCACGGAGTGTCTAGATATATATTTAGCGGCGTCATATAACGAAACTGAAGAAACTTACCAGTCACAAACCCTTCGATATATTTTTTCCAGAGAACAGTATAAAAATTGCAGCACCTTGAGTCACCAAATTATTTAAAAAAAGATACGAAACTTCTCGTACAAGATCACCAAGCCACTTTACTTATTAACAAGCCAGTTCATTATAACACTGCCCCTTCTGTCTCACTATGATTTATAGGGCATTTAACTTTCATGGTGGTGCTAAGTGGGCCTTTCATAAGGAAACTCATTTTAACATTCACTTAGAAAGCCGGGGACCGGCGCCGGTGTATATTACCCGGGATAAATGTATTCCGGCCGCCAAATAGTACTGGCGTATTGGCATCGGTGGAATTATACATTAGAATTTTCCACTTTGTCTCATAAAATTGATTAAAACAATAAAATATTTCAGCAGTAGTAGAGCTTTACCTTAAGACCTCGTCCGGGGATGTACTACCATCAGACCTCAATAGGTCCGCCAAGCAGTAAAACTCGCACTTCCTTAAGACCTCGTCCGGGGATGTCCTACCATCAGACCTCAATAGGTCCGCCAAGCAGTAAAACTCGCACTTCCTTAAGACCTCGTCCGGGGATGTCCTACCATCAGACCTCAATAGGTCCGCCAAGCAGTATAACTCGCACTTCTGTATTCCGGTTTGAGGGTATAGGTGTCGGGTAGAGAGTCACATGATACTCCTCAACATTATATTTCAGGGTCGGCAACACGCCAGTGGCTGGTTCGAATAAAGCGGTATCTAAAAGCCTGACTAATGAGCACATGTATACCATTAAAGTTGCTCAAAGAGCTATGGAGCGGGCTATGCTAGGAATCCATCTCGTGGACCGTATACCAAACATCGAGATTAGACGTCTCACTAAAGTGGATGATGTAGGTATACGGATAGCGAGGCTCAAGTGGAGATGGGCAGGGCACTTGGCAAGGCGGGAGGACCACAGATGGACAAAAGCAGTCACAGAATGGTGGCCGAGAGATATGCGGCGGCCTCGAGGCAGACCACCTGCCCGCTGGTCAGATGATATTGTGAGGGCAGTAGGTGAGCAGTGGATTCGGCTGGCACAAGACCGCCAGGAGTGTTACCGGCTGATTAGATAGAAAAGCCTAATAATCGTCGACCACATTTTGGAGTTTCTGGGACTGTATATCGGAAAACGTTGGCTTCCATCTGGCCTATCGTCTCAGGTTTGGCATAGACTAGGCATTTTACAAACCCCCACAGATAATAGTCAATTGGTTTTAATCTTGGATGTCAATTCACTAGGCGTGAAATTACCAAAAAACAAACACGCTCACGACTGTCTTCCCCATAGTGGACATCCTCAGATACATACTCAGTGAGTAGATCTTTGATGATACCAAGTAGGGGATAGTCAGAGGCACGTCCAAACATTACATTTGGTACATGCCCGCGTTTTGCAAGTAGTAAGCATTCCACGTGACAGGTTGCAAGCCAATCCTATGCAATTTTTTCCTAAAATAAATTAATTTTGTGGCGTGCGCTCCCTACTGAAGGATGGTTATAATAGTTTCAAACTGAGTTTGTACAATCTTAGCAACTATACTGTTTGTCGCTTTAGATTAAGTCTTATTTATTATTATGTATCGTAAGGCACGTCTCATGAGGATCTACCCTACAGCTGCAGACAACGCAAAGGCTCTATAATTTAGGTATTTATAAAATAATGAAAAAATTGTATTGCGCCATCTTTTCTAAACAGCAGACGGCAGAAACCTGTTTAATATGGGAATGCACTCTAAAGAAACTCATCCTGGCTAATGTTAGCTGAAAAGTTAAACAAATTGTCCCTTCTGTGTGGCTTTACTACGTGAAACAAGCTTGGAAAAGAACTGTAGGATATTTATTTTAAGGGACACAGTTTTGTTACAGTAAACATACTCTGGTAAACAAATATTGTAGATAACGTACTTGTATTTTTTCTATGCTAAAGATGTCATTATTTTTCGACTGTTTGTATTGGGAACGCAACTTCGTTTCTTTTTAAATATTTTATAAGTATCCTTAGAACACTTTTTCTACTGAAAAGAAGAAATCCATTGTCAAGCCATTTTAATTCACCCAGGATTTTCAGGCTTTCAACATAACAAATACTTACATCATATAAAGATATTTGACGACCTCTGTGGCGCAGTAGGCGAAAGCCCGACTGAGATGCAGAAGGTTGCGGGTTCGATTCCCGCCGCGGTCTCTGGTCTGGGTGTTTTTTATGTATGATATGTATTTATTTACAAAAAAAAATATGTATATAAGTCATTTAGTTACCATAACACAAGCTCTGCTTACTTTGGAGCTAGATGATGCTATGTGAAAATGTCCAGCAATATTTATTTATTTATTTATCCAGCAATATTTAAAGAGCACCAGGGACATAATACACCATTGATACGCAATTTAGAGAAAATCTGTAAGAAATAAGTTTTTTTTATATCAAATAATGAGGGTCTAGCGTCCATATTGATTTCGGTAACTTGAAACGTTTATTTTTATACCTAATAGAGTCAAATTACTTAAGTTACAATGAACCTTAATTATATTTTTCCTGACAAACGTCCCTTTTCACTGTTATTAAAATGTTTAAGAGGGAACGAAGGTCAGGAATTTCATGCAACATCAATTTTAATGTTAGTATTTTTAAGAAAGAACTGTTATTTATAAACGGATTTGCCTTGGGCAGTTTAGCATTGGTTTACTGCTCTCCCTGTACTTTCGTATAAAGTAACTTTATTCTCAAAAATACAAACAGATATCTCTTACGTGATTACAATACAAATCTTAATTACTAATCTGAAACTAGGTCGTTCTGATATAATTTTAAGTTTAGGTTTTGCCAATTTAACATGTCTTTAGCATTGCATTATTGATAATATGATGGGCTAATTTATGTTTAAATACTATATACCACAGACTAAGAGGAATGACGCTTAACTAAACATAAACTTTACCGCGGATAAACCGCATTTATAAATAACAGAAAGTCAGGTTATCGTAATGGATTATATAAATAAAAGTTGTGACGCAGTAAAGTTAAAGTTAAAGTGCTTTCTATGTTCGAATCAGTAACCAATTTAGATCAGAAAATGGCGTAGCGGTTTTGGGTTCTTCCCAGGAGTATTTGTTGGAGTAAATAGTCTTGAATTGGTATTTATGAATTACCATTTTTTTCGCAGACTGAGCACATACCCGGCCATGTTACTGAAGTTTTTATAACTTGCAACACAAAGAAAACATTTTTTCCATAAACTCTCAACGCCTTTTGAAAGGCAGCCAAGCTTAGCAATATTATAATAAAATGAAGGTGGGTTTGCAAAGGCGTTAAAATTATAACAGGGTATAGTATAAAAGTAGGAAAGCACGGATTACTGCGTCTTTGAACGCTTCTCATTTTTTTTTCATCAGTGTAATATTGGTAAGCAAGTAGGAGAATCAAAATAATTAGTTTTTGAAAATTATCTTCATCGTTTTCGTGTATATTGGTTGTAATTCCATTTAAGTATATAAACTAGAACGAACGAATGAATGAAAATACTTTATTGTACAACACAAGATAAAAAAATAAACAAATCCAAATATAAATAAGAGTACAATGGTTGGTTTTATCGCTTAAAAGCGATCTCTTCCAGATCGAGATCTTTAGCAGTAGTCAAATGAGAGATGAGTTTAAACCTTCAGATAACTATCAAACTGAATGTATATATCATAATGTGATTACCACATAACTTGCTTACATATTCAAACTGAACAAAATACAAGCTAATCGCGGAAGTACAATGGACGGTTTTATCACTAATAGGAATATCTTTGATATGAACAAATATTGTCTGTTATAGTATACCTAGAATCATTTTTGTATATACACATGATTTATTATGTATAATTTGTTTATTCGTTTAAGTACCTATATTTATAATAAATAGCTAACCATATCGATGATTTGTAGCTATCGAGCTACAAATAAAAAAATACTTTATTATGTTGCTAAATTTTGTTTGATAATGAGCTCCGCACTAGGTCTAGCCTGTATTGTGGAAGCTTAGATTGAGTATGACAAAATAGATTAAATAGATTATAAACAAATGCGAGGAAAAAAATCCAAATACTTATAAAAAATAAAAACAAAACATCCCAAGTAACATCGAAAATCTTGGTAAGTATTACATAGCTATTACATATGTGAATTCAAACTATTATGAAGGTCAGGGCAGGTGCGTTTATCATGTTACCGGTTCTTGCATGGTCAGTGATCAGATTGAGGTATTCTGCAAGACAAACAAACAACTTATTATAGAATTAAAATTATCGTGGTTTGGTATCATTTTAGAATATTATTACGACTATACAACGTTGTTTACTATTCTCCTGCTGACGTTTCGTTAACCGTTTAGAGGTTCACCGTCCGCGACCACGTTCGACGGTCCTGAGACGGGAACTGAAAACGTCAGCAGGAGAATAATAAATTACGTGGAATAGTCGTTATAATATTCTAAAACAACTTATTCATAATAAGCAATGAATAATGTAAAATACGAGTGTTATGTTACTATTCATAAGATTACTCAAAGCGTGTGGCATTTACAAGTACACAGGTATCAAAGCCTATTCATCTCGCAGCACGTGTATGCAGAATTTTGCTTGTAATTGAAACAGCAACAATCACTCTACATCAGGGAAGAGCAGCGGAGCGTACCAAGCACACATTTGAACGAAGCCTTCACTTAGCACCGGGCTAACTAGTGTGGCATTGAGTTTGCGCGCTTTGCACGTAGCTTGAGAACATGAAACTAATGTAGTTATTGATTTTGTTGTTATAACCATCTTTGTGGACATTGATTTTTTTGTTATAACCATCTTTGTGGACATTGATTTTTTTGTTATAACCATCTTTGTGGACATTGATTTTGTCGTTATAACCACCTTTGTGAACGTTGATTTTGATGTTATTATCACATAGTTACATTGTGATAATAACAACACATACTTAAACATGTCTTTATCAGTCTGTTTAATTAAAATTTTCTCAAAAACAAACCTCAACAGTTCACACCAGTTGTTGAATATGAAGTGTGTCGACCTAATTAACCAATAATTAAGACGGACCATGTGACTGGAGGTCACATGGTCCTAAGGGGCTTGTCAAGCAAAATTTTATTCAGCTACATTTATAAATTGTTGAAATCTGACTTCGACCATTTCTGGCTTCTAGAGGGAACTTTTGAGATAGTTTCCCAAACTTTTCCCATCACTTCGCGCGAGCCTAAATGCACAAGGTTCAAAAGAGCAGAAATATTACCTCTCTGACAACGATTGTTCGCGCTTGCCAGCCAAGTGGAAGCTTACACAATGCCGCCAAGGCACTCTGATTAAGATAACACCTACGCTTTGCGAGCAAATCTTCCTCAAAAGAACTGCGTTTCAAAGAGTTACTGCTACTTTTGAGCTGCTTTGAGGCCGTCTTTGCTTCGCAATAGTCCTAGCAATTTAAATGCACATGACACTTTAGAACTGTAATCTACAGATTGCGCGTCTGCTCAAAGGCAAGAGCGGAGTTCAGAGTTTGCTAGAAAAACAATACATTTACAAAAAAAACCGCAAATATGCGGTGACCATACATTGTACCTACTTTAGGCTGTACATATAAATGTATATAAGAGACAGGAGATAGTTTATAATATAAGTATTATAGAACAGCCTGTAGAAGTCCATTGCTGCATATATATCCCTCCCAAAGAGTGCCACGACGAATAGTATTGGACCACATCCCGTCGGTCTATCGGGTGGAGGTCTGCATGGTTCGGATAGTGGTCACCATAAAAAACTTAAATTTCTCTGTGGTTATCGGTTCTGTGAGGTATATGGTCTGCCAATTACCCTTCACATGTTTATTCTATAGATAGAATAAGAATAAGAGAAAATATATCTAAAAAATATATTCAATGGCAATGCCGCAGGTTTAATCAAAGTATCATCTGTTGGGTATAATTAACAGTTGTATAAAAAACAAGATGATTTGAGCGGTTTCTTTTGAAACCCATTGTTTCAGAACACCTAGGCGGAAAGGCAAAAAAACTGTTTAGAACCTATTATTCAAAACCTCTGTAAAACAGCTAAAACGAATTTGATGATAGTGGGTTTGTGGGACGAGACAGTGATCCATGTCCCACAGCTAAAGAAAATCCGAGTTTCTAACAAAGCTTACTCGTCTATTTGATTATAAATTGAACTAAAATAGGATATCAAACTAAAATTATACGTTTGCTCAAATATTTGTACTACGAAACTACACGAAAAACAAACACTATACAAACATAGTAAAAGTCGAGCCAGCTCATTCAGTTTATAACAACAAAAGCTAGTGTTTTTTTTCTAAGATGCGTGAACCTATGTTCACAGGAACATTATATTTTTAGGGATATTATAAAATCGTAGTCTAGGCGGTGTTGGTCTAGTGGGCGAAACCCCGACTTCTGATCCGGAGGTCGTGGTGCACCAATGGATTTTTCCACTCGAAAAATTTATGTGCGCATTAACATGTGCTCAAAACGGTGAAGGAAAACATCGTGAGGAAACCGGCATGCCTAGAACCAAAAATTCGAAGGCATGTGCTAACAGTTAGTGGTCCAATAAGCGGCAATGGGCTTGCAACCTGTCACGTGGAATGCTAACTTGCTATACGCGAACATATACCAAATGTAATATTTGGACGTGCCTCTAAGAACCCCTAACTTATCTTTACTCAGTGAGTAGATCTTTGTATCCTCAAAGATCTATTCACTGAGAATATATCTGAGGATGTCCACCATGGGGAAGAAAGTCGTGAGCGTGTTTGTTTGTTTTGTTTGTTTGTAGTCAAGTACCTATTTCAGAACTTTACCGTTGAGAACTTTAACGCAGCTATATCAGCATCGTATAAAACTAGTAGGTACCTACCTACCGTTTTTAAAAGTAGTAGGATAGGAATGGATAGGAATGATACCTAGCCTTATGCACTTTTATAAACGCGAAAGTTTGATGAAACTTTACAGTAATATAGCTTACACATCAGAATAACACTTTTTGTCCGCTAGTGAAGCCATGGCAGTATCATATAAAATTTAAAATTATGTATGTTGAAGGTATAGCAACATATAGATAGGCATGCCTAGGTTTTGCATTTGGCCAAGAGTTAGCTCTACTTTCTGTACATCTTCCAAAGTCAAAGTAAAGTCAAGCAGCTGCTTAGCTACTCGTGCATAAAACTAGAGTGCGTCACGATACATGACCGTCGATTACCTTTGGTTTGACGCTGTCCTACTTTTTTCCTTTGATCGAAAAGCAGAGACTGAGTCTCTCTTAGAGACGATGACTTCCCAAAACTAAAATGATCTAACTGTTATCTTATTTTCTATGATGTGTCAGGCGATGACTTCCCAAAACTAAAATGATCTAACTGTTACCTTATTTTCTATGATGTGTCAGGCGATGACTTCCCAAAACTAAAATGATCTAACTGTTACCTTATTTTCTATGATGTGTCAGGCGATGACTTCCCAAAACTAAAATGATCTAACTGTTACCTTATTTTCTATGATGTGTTGTCTCGTCGACGCTGAAAGGTAAATGAGAAGCGAAGATGGAGGACATTGTTTTAAGTCCTATTCTGTTGCGCGCTGGAAAGTTCACTTTTAATTTTGATGCAAGCACTTTAGCCCCTGTTTACCTATGCTGGAACTGGAACGTTGTTCTAAATATATTAAAGGTGTAAACTGAGTTTTGTTGGCTTTTGAAATTACATGCAAAATATTTATTTTTACATAGTATAAAAAAGCCGACGTGTCATGTTTTATGACGAGATATAAATACACGGGGTTTTCATAGACGATTATGTATTACAGTAGTGACTTGTGGCGCTAAAACTTATGTAAGACACTTCTTGAAGTCATACAAAACTTAGACCAAAAAATGGATGGCAATTGGTTACGACGTTTCTGAAACGTGAAAGTTCTCGTTTTTACAATATGAATAATCAAATTCACGATAGTTTTTGGAATGAAATTTCATCATATATTGTAGCACTAAACAAGTCACTAGGACTTAGCGGATAATAAAAAGTTTTAACTAATATTTGGTAAGTGTTCCAATTAACTGTGATTGGCTTGTAACGTGGGCATGTGCCCATTATGTTTGGACTTAAATGAAATTACACCCAACAGTCCCATACACAGTCCTGATCTCACACTAGGATTTCCTGTATCGTGGATATCAGGAACCACCACAACACCCAAACCCGGAACAAATATCTGCAGAACATGTAAAAATTTGTCCCGCAGCGGGAATCTATCCCGCACCTCTTGCCTCTGAATTATTTTATTGCGTACGGATCTGAAGATGCCCACTACGTGAAATACAGTAGTGAGCATATAGAGTTTAATTCTAGACAAAAAAATCTTGAATCTTAGATAATTTTTATCAAAGTTTTCTTGAAAAAGTCGTTTACCAACACATACTAATAGCGTTTATGTACTTTTACCCAAAAAAATATCAAGGTATAAAAATAACTAATCCAAGACTGCACACGTTTGGAAAAACAGTTGTTATAACGAATTATATTCCGTGAATATGATCAAGCGCTGTCAATCAAATCAAATCAAATTAGCAAAGAATTAACAAACATAATATTACCTACAGAACATCAGAAAGTAATCAGTTTCATCTAGAAGTATCAATCATTCTTAAACAAAAACAAACACGCTCACGACTGCATCATGAACATCCTCAGATACATACTCAGTGCGTAGATCTTGAGGTTAAGTAGGGGGGCAGTCAGAGGCACGCCCAAACATTATATTTTGCAAATATTTTGCAAAGCGTTAGCATAACACGTGACAGGTTGCAAGTCCATCGCCGCTTATTAGAACACTAACTAATGTCACATGCCTTCGAGGATTTGGTTCTTGGGCATGCCGGTTTCCTCGAGATGTTTTCCTTTTCGTTTGAGCACGGTTAATGCGCACATACATTTCTCGAGTTGAAAATTCCATCTGGTTTGAACCCACGACCTCCGGATCGGAATCGGGGTCGTGAGGCACACAAGGCCATCACGGCTCATTCATATTGTATATTCCTATTTTCCACCTATACAAATCTTTGAAGTCCAAGTCAAATTATTGATTAATTAATTTTAATCACTAGGATTATGATTACTCGTCGTGAACAGATTAGGCTAACGATTATGCTTCATATGGTCTAAAATTAATTGGACACAGTAAATAAGTAATTACTACCGTCTGTACTAAAACTTAACTTATCTGGATAACCCGAGTTCAACCCTTTTTATAGCGAGCACGTGACTGCTGGGTCTTGAATTCAACTTTATTAGCTAGATAATTACTTTGAAGACGTTCTTGAACGTGGCCTTAGGCTAGGAACGTTTTCCAACGTTTTACTTTAGTATTATTGAAACTTGCATTTTTAATAAGCACCTATATTAGTCTGACGACTAATTTTACCGACTTGGAAAATAAGTATTAATTGTAAAGTTATTAGGAGTTCGTGAATTATGCCAGAAGGCAATAATATTCCTTTAAAATAGTTGACAGTGGACATTTATACCTTCACACTAGCACAGATATTATAATACTCACTGAAAATTAGAGTCAAAAGAGGTATCTGCCTACCTGTCTAGTTTTGGAAACTTTGCAGTCTCAGTGGCTGAGTAGGCCTCAATAGAATAGAATAGAATCAACCTACTTTATACCTACCTACCTACTACTTATGTTATGTTACGTCGGTAGGTATTATATTAAATTATAGCAGTAGCATTAGGTAACATGAATTTTAATTGTGTGATGAAAGTGCCTTAATTACTACACTACCTTACTAGTACTTTCAACTAAGTACCTAACTACCTACCTAGATATTCAATATTCAAAATTAATCCTTTGGAAGAGACTAGTCATCCACAACAGGGAATCCTAGTGTGGGGGCTAGTAAATATGACTTATTAGCCAAGTAGGTTTTTTAGTTTGTTATCGTTAACCTATTAAATAAGTATGATGTAAAAAAAAAACAAATAAACGATTTTATTATTATTATTCGTTTTAATTTAATTTAATTAATGGCCATAAACATGTATCAACCTTGATCAACTAAGATTCAAAATGAAATCCCTAAATTACATTACGTATAATTTAAGTGTTATTATATACCTGGTTTACAAATATGTCATTTAAAAATTCATTAACAAAGTAATACGCTTTTCTGTTAGTGTGAAGTTTCTGTGAAGGAAAACATCGTGAGGAAACCGGCATGCCCTAGAACCAAAAATTCGAAGGCATGTGCCAACAGTTAGTGTTCTAATATGGGCTTGCAACCTGTCACGTGGAATGCTTACTACTTGCAAAACGCGGGCATGTACCAAATGTAATGTTTGGACGTGCCTCTGACTATCCCCTACTTGGTATCCTCAAAGATCTACTCACTGAGTATGTATCTGAGGATGTCCACCATGGGGCAGACAGTCGTGAGCGTGTTTGTTTGTTTTGTTTTTTATGTCGAACGATATACTATGTTCAAAATGCGTTTGCTTGAAATATAAAACTTTCTTCGCTCGCTTCAAGCTATAGCTAAACGCAGCACACAATTTATTTCGCCTCACATTACGTCGCTGTGTCAGTAACAATGGACGAAGTTACACAACGACACCTCTGAAATGACCTGGGAGATGCTTTTTTTCATCTGAAACTTAGGGAGCCTGAATATGCGTTTTATGTAATAGGATATTTGTTGGTTTTTCTGCTTACATTTATGACCGAAACGGCTTAACCTGTTCAAATGCGTTTTCATGGCAATCGAATCGTATGACTTCAAAGATGGTTAAATAGGTTTAATCACCACATGTAACTTTTTATTTAACTAAAAGATAAACCTTAAATATTTAAAACGTTAGTTTATATACTTTATAAGCAAATAAGATACAATTTTTTACTATTAGAAGGCATAATAGGCCGTCGCCTACTAAATTATGATTAAATTAATTTAGTAATTTACTGTATCTGCAACACCACGGATAATACTGGTGCATTGCCTTGGTCCCTATGAGAAAAAAGTCTCAAGAACGTTTTACCGGCCTATAATTTTAGGGGTTTATTTTAAAAGAGTATGACTTAGTGCCATTCTTTAGAAATATGTTTAACTCACTTTTCAAAAAGGGCTTCTTAGTAGTCGGTTGGCATCAAGCTTAATTACTAATTTGAGACAAATTATAGTATATTTTTAAGTGACAACAGACGTTTTTTTTACAGATTATCAAATATTTATACAGTGGCCAAAACAAGCGAACTTTAAGAATAATGATTTTGTTCAAATAATTCAAGTTATTCGTGTCATAAAATTTTGCAGTGGCGCCTCCAACAAAAGAATGAGTAATGAGTTTGAACAAAGTTATAATTTTAAACTTCCTCGCCACTACAAGGGACCGCTATCTCGTGATTTGTGCTTTCGTTTTCCGCTCTCGTAACTATTCCCGTAATTTTCATGTGAAATACAATTATGAAATAATTATAATGACGTCGCAGTAGCAATTTTGTGTTCGCGGGACATACTGGCTTTCTGCCATATATGTATTCTCTATTTTTAAGTCACGAAGTTACAACAGACATGAGGAAAGTAGCCCTACAAGATAAGCAACGCATCAGTCTCTATAATTCCCATATTGGTATCATACCATCAGGTGGACCGTTCGCGGGACTTACTGACTTACTGCCATATATGTATTCTCTATTTTTAAGTCACGAAGTTACAACATACACGAGGAAAGTAGCCGTACAAGATAATCAACGCATCAGTTTCTATACTTCCCATATTGGCACCTTACCATCAGGTGGAACAATATTTACATGTTGTTAAACTTTAACTCTACGTATATCTTACATTTTTCAATCGTGTATAGAACGTTCACTTTTGACACAGCAACAAAGCACTTAAGATAAAAATATTAACAGTATATTTTTATTCAAATTCAGCATGATTTCCACAGAATGAACAATCACGGGCGCTTGTTTCGTGCGAAGTTAAAAAGTATCTTACAAAGGCATTATTAGAGCCGCTCAATTCTCTGTCACTTATGCATAAAGTTAGCCAAATTAATTAAGTTTAAGAACTGGCAGGTACCTACTCTTCCTAAACAAAAGTAAACTCCTTCCTTTCCCTGGTTTTTATTGCACAAGATTACAACTCTGGTTTAATTTATTCTCAAAATTTGTCTCATCGTGAAAAATTTGGTCCCGCAATCGCCAACAAAAGGATGACTAATCGCTTTATAAAACAAAGTTACATAGAACGCAGCAAAACTTTATGCTTTCAAGGGCGTAAAATATTATCTTAGAGGGTTTCAAATATTTTATATTTACTTATTTGTGACGTTAGCTAGAATGTGGTCTACGATTGGTCTTGCTTACAAACGAGCCAATATAAATATAAGTCCTATATACACAAAATCATTGTTGACTATGGGAAGGTTGACCATGTATGTGAATCGGGCTACAATATAAATATTTAATATGTCCAAATAGTGCTTCAAAAGGGCAGAACAGTTTGACATTTTGGTTTTCACAAACACGGTTTTTTTCTTAGAAAATGTCGATATAGTCAGTGAAAATAGCAAGTCACTATTTACAGAAATGTGAACAAATTGCGGCTCTAAGTTTGGGGATAAGCCAGTGTCAATTACGTATTGAGTAGGGTCTCTCTGGGATGCGACAAATTGAATGGCCTAAGATGCTGTAGGCGACCGAATGACTGGCAATATTTACCACTAAAACACGGATTATTTGCTTATGTGATGATATATTTTCTAATACGCAGACACCGAGCGTTTGATGGTTTTCAATATCAGACGTTATTGGAGACGTCGAAGACAGCTTAGGATATTGATATGAAAAAAATATATATTCTTGCAACCATTCCAACCTTTATTTTTACGAGTTTTTGGTAACTCATATATTTACGTTGATTTTACTGTTGGGAATAGTTTGGGTTATCGATAATTTAAACGTTTCTAGTTGAAGAACGTTTAAATGATGCGAACCGTCATGGATGCATATTTTATACGACTATCTGGTCCTTTTTCATTATAATGGTAGCTAGTTATCTAGTACTAGAAACAAATAATTTGCTGTTTCAAGGTATGCCTGAGTTTTATAAAATCAGTGACTTGCTTTGTAACGACAATACATCTAAATTAATTAACAATAAAAGCAACAAACACGAATCAATTCGAACGGCAGAAACGTAGCTGGAATACTAAACTCGAATATAAATTCATTTGTCACGAGGTGTTAAAACCCTTTAGCTAAAGTTGTAAAACAATGTTGCTGGGATCTGGAACCAACGCAACGGTAGGTTTAAAATAACAGAATGACTAATAAGGGATTTAAATATCTTAAAACCTTTTTACTTAGTTTAAACCCGAGTTTTGGAGATTAACCTAATTACGCCAGCTTGCTGTTAGTGCAAGACTTGGGCCAGGGGCGGATTTGAGGCTCCCTGACGGAAGTGGGGTAACAAAGGGAAAATCATCCCAATATGCATCCTCACTACACCCTGTTACATTACTACACCCCGTTTCTGATACTGGGTGTATGGCTTCTTAACCAGTACAGTTTGAAATTTACGCACAATAAGGCAACATTTTAAAATAAAATCGAAAAATAGTCATACTTACAGGTTATTAAATTATGTTAATGTAGCGTTGTCTAGTTGATACTTGTTTGGTTTATCGTGACACGCCACACCATGTTTTGCTCTTCCAGGATGACTAGTAGAGAATGTTTAAACAATAGTTCCTCCTAATACTACATTATTTGTCGACCTATGTGGCACAGAGGCAGTAAAAAATAAATATATATAAGTAGTATATCAGTCATGTAGTTCCCAAAACACAAACTCTGCTTACTTTGGCTAGATGATGCTGAGTGAAAATGTCCAGCATTATTATTATTATTGTTTGTGCGGAAGTTTGATATTAATAAAATATATATATATTTAATAAGCACCTCGTAAAATAATATTACTTAATACGTAAAGTAAAAAAAAAAACATTGAACTGACAACACTGCTTGCACTGCATTTTTGACAACATTTGGCACTATTTTGAAAAAGGTGACCAGGGACCATTATTATACTGGCTTTACGTTAGACTATGTGGTTTACCCAATTCTTTAAATCTATTGGGAAAATAAATAATTTTGATTTCCACAACAGAAAATGACATGGCATGCTGATTTCTCTTCCATAATATATTTTCAGGCACTACACCATATTAACAAGTAACACATATAACATAATACTGACAAGCAGTCCTTGAGATTTAGCCCCGATTACTCTCCCTAGATATGGCCCTGACTCCGTGAAAATTTTACCTAATAATTCTGAATTTAGTCGCTTTATTGTAATGCCTGAGAGTGCTGTGGTTGCTAAAATTGTTATTTGCTAATCTTGCTTTTAAATTTTCTTCCATAGCATCGGTCTTACCTAACGGCGCTAGGCTATTGTTTGCATGGTCAAGTTAAGCTCTGCTCAAACTAAATTAATTGGTTGTTATAAGTTGTTCTCTTTATTCCCTTTATTCTATATTGTAATTCCCTTTATTCTGGCATTGTAATTGTTCAATTTATTCTATATAGCTATATTCAGGAATTAAAATTATCGTGGTTTGGTATCATTTTGGAATATTATTACGACTATACCATGTACTTTACTATTCACCTGCTGACTATACTCTCACGAACGTCGAGCGTGGTCGCGGACGGTGCTCATGAGGAAGGACCTCTAAACGGTCAACGAAACGTCAGCAGGAGAATAGTAAAGTACGTGGTATAGTCGTAATAATATTCTTAAAAGCTTTACTCAGTATTATTTGCATCTATGCCTAAAAAGTTACGATACTTGGAAAATGTTATGTCCTCAATATACAGTCGTGAACCAAAGAGCTTTTGCAAGGAATCCTAAATTAACCATTTTAAAATGAATAGTATTGAAAGCATTACAAGTAGGTTGAATTAATATGATTAGTGCCAACAATGCAACTTCTAGTGAAAGTTGGCTAGTAATAGTGATTACGTAACGTGGTACGTTAGGTACTCAAAGCTAGTAAGGCTATGATGGCCTTTATAGCTTTGGATGGATGGTATGATATTATACACACCCCCACACACCCCGCTCATAAACAAACACCCTACCTATTGATCTCCCCACATACATACTTACATTTTTATGGTACCTATTTTTTCACAAACAAATAACCGTATTCGCATACACCTATTTAATCTTTCTGAAATAGCATAAACGAGTACTAATAATAATAACTATACTATTAGATATTAGAAGAGCGGGGCCTTCTAACACAAGTATTTTCTACTTAAATGAAGGTCCCAACCCTAAAGAAAATTTTAATAATCTTTTACAAAAATAAAAACATTTTTTTTTGATCGTTGTCTTGTTGCTATCAAACCTAACATGCCTGCGAGTAGATACCTAATATTATATTATTCTTTTTTTACTTATCATATTGACAATGATTCTATAGTACGTATTGGGCTCGCATTCTCATCACTTTTTTGCTAAAAAAAACATACTCTCAACAGTACGGATAAATGTTTACTTGTTTTGCAGAAATTTGTTCTGTGTCTAGATGTGGTGGTACCAGGGTACTCGTAGTTGCTGATACTCATGATGCAGGGGATCTTAACAAGGGGACTATGTACGTGTCTTTTAAAATAAAATAGTTGAAGTAAACTAATTATAATAATTCTATCGTATTCATAATAAATGTAAAGAAACTGTTATAATTTGAATATACCTTGACACAAAGGACTTGGTGAAAATCTACATCGTGCATGTGGCTTACGCTGTTGATTTGCATTAAATTTGTACTTTTAAGGATATAATATTACGAATATACCACGTACTTTACTGAATAGTAAAGGAGAAAGAGCAGGAGCTCACATTTGACTGAAAATATACAAAACTACGAGATAATTTAAATTCTACAGAAACTTACTATATCAAAAAATATTTGAGGATTCCATGTGTTTTTAAAATCACATAGAATACTCTTCATGTAAAGGTTGTCTGGAAGAGTTTTTAAGCGATAAGACCACTCACTGTATCTTAAATTTCAATACAAATGTTATTGTTTACTTTGGTTATTTCATAAGGTGCACAATAAAGTATGTATCTTCATTCATTCATTATTTGACGTTCCTTCTTCTAGTAACTTTCGGTACCCTTTCAAATAAGATGATTTGGCTTGAATCTTATATTATACGGGGTCTCTTCTCACCGAGGTATCAGTGATTATCGGAGCGTACTTGAGAAGTATCTAGTATCAGTAAGCTAAATTAACATTTTCCGCATAACTGGCACTGTGACGAATTGTGTTTTATTTCGTCTCTCTCTCTATTCATAAATTGAATTTCTGCCCGAGAGAAATCTCAGTAATTGAGCTATTTTATGCGGCGACGGGCAGATCATATAGCTCGTAGACCCGACGACCACATGAAAGATAGAGATGCATCCAGATCACTCTAGAATTATTTGAAAAGGCATATGTCTAGCACCGGACTTCTTCTAAAAAGGATGTTCCAAAATAATGATAAATAGATGGGTCCTCAAATTGAGCGTTTTCATATTCATTTTATTATGAATAAACTCTTAGTTACGGTTAGATTCATCACCACATTGAGAGTTATGAACGGTAGCTTTGGTCAACACTATGTTTTCTATGTGCAATATGTATGTATTTACAAAAAAAAAGTATATAAGTAGTATATCAGTTATGTAGTACCCATAACACAAGCTCTGCTTACTTTGGAGCTAGATGATGTTGTGTGAAAATGTCCAGCATTATTATATTATTATACATTCAAGGGTGCAAGATTTCATATCCACGAAGCGTACAAAACCTTTACATTTTTATCTCATGTTAATAAAAAGATCTCCAATTTGAAACCCTGGTTAAATGTGTAAATTAGAGCCATATAAATAAAAATTGAAAATGTTAGTGGTTTTAAATTGAAAATATGGTTAATTACCACGTCGATTTAGTGAAGTTTCATAGTTTTTTAATAAGATAATCATAGCATCAGCGACGACGTTAGACAGGTAAGATTAATTTGAAATAAAAATAATAATAATAATGCTGGATATTTTCACACAACATTCCCCAAAGTAAGCAGAGCTTGTGTTATGGGAACTGCATGACTGATATACTACTTTATATATATATTTTTGTAAATACATACCCCCAGACCTGAGACAAATATTTGTCCCGCGTCTGGAATCGATCCCGCAACCTTCTGCGTATCAGGCGGGCCTTCGCCCACTGCGCCGCAGAGATCGTCAATATATGTACATGATGCAAAAAAAAAACCATATAAATAGAGCTCTTTTTAAAAACCGCCCAGTCACCGTTTACAATTCCTAAATTTCCACGGGACGGTATAGTTTATCGATAGCGGAAGCGGACAGATTAGCTCTGGCACGAATCCCTCATAAACATTTTAGGTCATCGATAAATAGCAGATCATTCCGGACATCACTTAGTTCAGTCTTACTTGGCAGGTTTCCTAAAAATACTTACAAAGCAAATGTATAAGAACGTTTTTCTAATTTTGTGGCCATCGTTGATAAAGTAAAGTCGCAGCATACGCAAAGCTGTTATTAACTTCTAATGATGTTACATTTGAAATTTGTATTCCAACTTTCTGACATGCCGATCTGGGTCGTGTATAGTCCTTTAAACACTTATCTTCTGCGTAGTGTGTAGTTTGAATGAAAATTTTGTTCTGTATATTAAAATACATCGTTATGTTTGTGTATTGTATGTGAGCGTGTTTAACGATTTATTGCAATTCAAAATTAAAATATTCGATCATAACTGATATTTATGAAACCGCACCTCGAATAATGTAGGTCAATCGTTAATCCAGGTAGTGTTAGCTTAAATTTATGAGTCACTTAACACATATCAAATCAAAGTGGAGATACTTTCACTATTTAAAAAAAAAACTAGAGTCACGATAAAATTATTAATATAATCACCATATCTCTGTCCATTGTGTTGAGACGGAGCTTATATCTTGGGTCTAAGGGAATAAGTTTCTTGGTGACATCCGTTTAAATCGGCTTAAGATGGCTAAATACATTATTCATAACAAATATATAAGTAAACTGATCTATTTTCGGACAGGTTGTTCGTACCTATGATATTAACACCAAATGTTTGACCGCAATTAAATCAATCCCAGGCAATACATAATCGTATACCCATAGGGAATATTCGATGGGATAATTGATGCAGTTCTACTCAATATGTTCTGTAGTTAGAATGTATGTAAAGTTGTGTATACGGTCGTACGATAATTTAAGGCGCATCCTTGAGCCTATTGAACAATAGCTTTTTGGCACATACCTATAATGTGCAAAAAATTATTACCTGACAACGGGGTGCTGGGAAAGTATAACTCAGAATCACAACAATTTTTTTGAATGATAAGATACCTAAAGATAAAAGTTATTTTAAAATATTATAATATTACATTGAATTTATTAAACTCTCAATTTTAAAAACTAAACTACGAGATATTGTGTTATATGTGTTATATGACTTATACAATACTTTTTTTTTTGTAAATACATACATATTATTCGTAGAAAACACTCAGACCCGAGTTAAATATATTATTTTCAGATATATTTAAAAAGATCCAAAGATATTTTTTGTGAACAGGATATTATAATACTATAGTGACTAACATTTACTGGATAAGCTGAATGCTATGGTACTACTGTAAGTGTTATAATTGTCTGCGCCACTTAAGGCAATTCAACCCACCCCATCTTAACAAATGTTTAATAGAATAAGAAAAGGACATTATTTTATTATTGTTACCTTTGTGACTCCTTAAATATTTTAAATCCTGAATTGTTTAACACAAATCAGGATTTAAAATATTTAAGGAGTAATGATTAAAACGTAAATGTTTTATGTTGAAAAAAGATCTGTTCTCAAGGAATGTTATGATTTTTTTAATAATTTTTTTGTTTTTTCTGATGAATTTGAAAGTGTGATTATTGACAAGTGTTACTTGAACAGAATTGCAAACAGAAAATTAATAGGTATACGTAATTTAAATCACAGTGAAAGTTATTTCTCGATCGCATATACGTCAAAATCAGTATTCAACTCAAAACATTGTCAACTCTTCCCTACAAACGTCAATAATAATCGATATTGAAAGCTAACTGAAAGACTGTCACTTATTATATAGAGACTTATGCATAGTCAACGGAAATTGATTGCAAACAACTCAAATCGTATAATATGAATTGCGTCGAAATAGTCTTACAAAAATCTAATATTTTTATAAAATGCGGATCATTAATTAAAAACATCGCTAAGTGATTAATTAAACGTTGATCTTTATAATTATTTTGAACGAACTCAAACAACTGTCTCAGTTTTGAACAAAGTCTCTTAAGTCCATTATTTCATTTTATAAAAATTGAATTTTATAAGCTACGATATTGTCCATCACTGTCTTAATTTTTAATTTCAAACACGCTATATAAAGGCTCCTTCATGCATAAAAATTCCAATGAAAATAGAAGGAGGCTTAACTGAAATATATTATTTATAAAGAAACATTATCAAATGTTACATTTAACATTTACTATTTTTAGTTTTTTTTCCTTCATACTTATAAATCAATAGAAAGCAGAGCTTGTGTTATAGGAACTATATGACTGATACAGTATTTTTTTTGTAAATACATACATATTATTCGTAGAAAACACTCAGACCCGAGATAAATATTTTCTGATCATACAAACATTTGTATGATCGGCGTAAATCGAACCCTCAACCTTCTGCGTCTCAGACGGGCCTTCGCCCGCTGCGCCACAGAGGTCGTCGACAACCTTACAAAAAATACAAAAGTCGTAACCTTCCATTTATTCTAGATTTGTCTGAATAGTTAAATTAACAAATGGTCGAACAACGTTTAAAAAAAACAAAATTCTCTTAGTATGGTAGACACATCGATTTTACAAAGTAAACGAGAAGTTCAGTTCGGTCAGCACACTGATTCGAATTCGTAATTAATACGGGAGGAACACCGACCGAGTGGTCTATAACGATCTTGGTTACGCGCGGCCTCAAATTCCCAGTTTTTCCCGTTTCCTATAAACTTTTAGTAGTGTTAGCAGATTTTTATCTAAAAAATTCTGTCAAAGATAAATTTGCTTTGCTCTGGTTTATGTGGTTTTATTTTAGTATTTTATATTATTTGTTAATAATTGATTTTGTTGTTGCGTTTAGTAAGATGCGCTCAGATAACCTACTCCAAAATCCGGCTCTAAGAAAAGGCTTACTGGGGAGTTAATACCATTTCATATCATATCTATCTTTCCAATCAGCCGGTAACACCCACTGCTGAGTAAGGCCTCTTCTCTATTAAGCTACTCCTCTGCCAGGGTGGTCTTCTGCCAGCCACATCCACTGTTCACCTACTGCCCTCTCAATATCGTCTGACCATCGGGCAGGTAGTCTGTCGCGACGTCGCTTAACTCTTGGTTACCATTCCGTGATCGTTTAAAGATTAAAATATTTTTTTTATTTGCACCTTAAAAAAAACAACATTTTACAATAACAGCATACTGTTAAAAGTAGGCTTAAGGTAGTTTTAGTAACTATGTAGTTTAAGTGATACAACTTATAGCCTAAGCTAGAATAGTAAGAATCCCGTGTGATAGGTATTAGCGCCTATTCCTCAAGCGATATAATGTGAAAATATACTTAAACTATATTTTAGTATTTAAAATATTATATACTAAGAATATAATCCCAAAAGCGCATCCACATCTTTCTATCTTCACCAACAAAGCTCACCTGAAGGCGGCGCGCGCCCAACCCTCCCAAAAGGTAACCGTTCAGTACACCGCGTGAAGCGGCCGAGCACGCACGTGCCCGCCTATTACCAAACGCATGCCATCACGTAACCTATAAACAAACTTTCAAACGTTAAAAAACAAACAATGCTTGTGTCACTTCAGTGTCTGTGAAAGTTTAATTCAAAAGGTAGGGGTACGGTTTTATTTTATTCACACAACGGATGCCAGAAATCAGCTGATCGGTAGGTTTTAAAGACTAATGACTATACTAGGGTAAGAAAGGGGAAAAATAAGTTCGGATTTTAGCATAGTTAATATGCTAGAACCACATCGTTAACCAACCGTACTGTGGAAAATATAAGCTCATTTTGTTATCAAGATGTTTCTTCGCTTTCGCTTATGAAAGTTTAATTAGGTCTTAGTAAGTATTATTTATGAACATTAACAGATTAATAATCAGCCAAGGGAGTAATACAATACACTCTAATATTCCCTGTTTTTATATTAACACACATTTTCAATGGAGGTTTATGTGGAAGATTCTGTTCATATTATTTATATACTTTTATATATTGAAAATATGTCCTATGCCATAGAACCAAAAATTCAAGGCATTTACATCGTAATAAGCGGCGATGGTTCTGTAACCTGTCACGTGGAATGCTAACTACTTGCAAACACGCGGGCATGTACCAAATATAATATTTGGACGTGCCTCTTACAACCTCTTACTTGGTATGAAATACAGTCGTGAGCGTGTTTGTTTTTTGTTTTAAAAAGGAAATGTAGAATGGATCAGCCTGATTACTAACAGTGGAGTCATAAGACGTTTTTCAAAATAAATAATTAATGTAAGAGGTATGTCGTCAGGATTGTGGAAATTCGTAGTCTCTGCGTATCCCTCCAGGAAACAGGCGTGAGTTTATGTATGTATAATTATATGTTTAATAAACTTACTAGCCCTGAAATAATTATGAACATATACTGCATATTCGTTTGTATATATACCATCCTTACATATCGACTCATTATATTCACAAAATGGGTGGAACTATTTGAATAGAATTTCAAAGCAGTTTTTAGTATTTCAATCTGTACTTCAACGCACACAGAAACTACGCGAGACGACGTCACACATTACCATTCACCCTTCGAATATTCTAATATTCATCCATAGAATATTTAATTCCTTTTATTGAGTCGTTTCTTCATTTGTTTTATTAAAAAAAAAAATCTATTACACGCGACGTAAGGACCCCGTAGTTTACTATAAGAGGTTGTTTGTTTGTTTGTCTCTTAGTATTTATCTCCGAAACGGCTTATCGGATTTTTCAATCGATTTGAATGTAATCAAGGTTCTTAGATAGGTTTTATCGCCATATCACTACGGGTTGGTGAAATCGATGATGAAAAAAAAAACAGGCAGGGTTTTACAAAATGTTGTAAAAATTCTTGGCGATGCGCTATGACGACCTCTGTGGCGCAGTGGGTGAAGGCCCGCCTGAGACGAAGAAGGTTGCGGGTTCGATTCCCGCCTCGGGACAAATGTTTAAATACAAATATTTGTCTCGGGATCTGGGTGTTTACTATGTATAATATGTATGTATTTAGAAAAAAAAGTATATAAGTAGTATATCAGTCATGTAGTTCCCATAAACACAAGCTCTGCTTACTTTGGGGCTAGATGATGCTGTGTGAAATATGTCCAGCATTATTTATTTATGTATCTATGATGCATGATTTTTTGTAGAAAAAACGTCAATTCCTACATTTATTTTTATGATGAGTTAAATACAGGGGGTTTTATTAACAGATCCCTTTTCGGGTTACAATTGATTATGTCTATGTCTATTTTCTTGCGTAATATAGTTAAACCATTTTGTTTTATTTTATTTACATTGTTTTAAAGCTTATTCTTATTCTTATACATCATAATTATCTATCGGTTTCTTATTCTGATTAACATTTATGAATGATATATATATCCAACAATACACATTCACAATAATTTATCTAACTATTTATGTAACCCACATTTAAATTAGTACGTCCACGACGATTAATTGCAGTGTTTGAAGGATGAAGCATAATCAAATCAATGTCAAAATCAATAATCGTTTATTTATCTTGACAAGTTTGAAATAAAAGTACAAAAGATAAAAGTATAGAGAGTTTAGTTGGATTTGGATAAACAATCCCTCAAGACAATGAAGGCAACCTCGTCTCACCCAATCCGAATAGTTTTTTAATACGAGCTACTCGTAGGTAAATATCAATAAGGCTTTCTGTCCATTGATAAAAAAAAACCTCCCAAGTCAAAACTCGCGTAAAATTGAATGAAAACAAAACTTGTTTACACGCGAAAAAGCTAAAAACGAGAATGAAATACAATTAAATAAAATAGAAATGATTATTTTTACACATGACGACAGGAGCCCGCAACGACCTCTTAATGCAAACGTATACAACGTTTGCATTAAGAGGTAGTTTGTTTGTATGTCTGTTACACCGTGAAAAATTGAAACCGCGGTACAAACCGATGCAGTTTTTGTATAAATGTTAAAAGACAAACATAAACAAACTCTTCTGGTAAATGCATATGCTTACTCCTCCTCTGCAGTACTCCTTCTGACTTGAGTAAAAATAATCATTTGCAACCTGAATAAGTCGCGTTGTCATGCCAACTATACATTTATCACTAAACGAGTAAAATTATAGATTAAAAAAAAGTAAAATCCCCCTATGGGTTCTCCATTACATAAACTAAGACTCTTTCTTGAAGTACAAAAACGATAATTAAATTCTATAATTTATTACAGTGCCCCTAGGATTTGTAATAAAAAATATCACGAAAATCATCAGAACTCGTTTGGAACACTAATTTTAAATAATAATTTCGCAATCATTCACATACCAATCACATAGTCTTATTATTTTAATTATTTACTGCCCGGTAGATATGGAATTAAAATTATCGTGGTTTGGTATCATTTTAGAATATTATTACGACAGGTACTGAGGTACCTGGTAGGTAGTCCACCTTGAACGGCGTTCGATTCAAAATCTTATATTAAATGCACTTTGTCATAGAACTCATTGTATTATTCAGTAGTACGAAGCATTATCGTGTAGCACGTTTTCCGAAAGGCAGAATAGCTAGTTTACTTTGTTGTGGCGATGAGAAACGAAATTACCTAGTTGACGTAACAGTCCTATTGAACAAATGGGAGTTACAGAAAGAAATGACCTAGATTGTAACGATGATTGAAAGATTGAAAACAAGCTTCGAATAAATCTACCGAAAACGTGTCGTCTCCGACACGTCCTCATCTTTAAGTCCCAAAGCCCACCCGTGTTATTGAACCAGTTTTTGTTGGCAGTTTCTAACAAATACTACTGACCTAACTTCTTTTATACTTTTAGGATACAAGGCTAAACAGTTATAAATGTTTTTTTATTTATATTTTTTTTACACTGAGGGAGAAACACGTGTTGTGGACAAACGGAAGGAAGAAGAGACTTCCGTTTCCATTTTAAATTTCGTCATTTGTCAACGGTACCTTAAAACGCAAGTTTTGTATTGAAATTGCCACAATCACCCTGATTTAGTGGTAAATGATTGGATATTTAAAAAGTAGACCAGCTGTTATATTCGCGCTAAGGCATAAGCTGTGAAATAGGGGCGCAACGTCTCCTAAACTATATTAGCGCTTCAGCACATGCGACGGGTCGTTCAGTCCCTTTGAAGTATTTGCTTCTTGAAAGCTTTGATGAATATTTCTTTCAAAAAATATTTTTAAAAATAAACACAATGTCTTCCGTTAAGCACCAGATTGCAACAGAAATTGTGAAGTTACGTCTAGTCTCACTTCGACAACACTGATAAGTGCTGGCGCTTTTACTTTCGTATTTTGCTTTTACGCGGAGGTTGGTTTTTCATTTTCTTTTAAACTATTTTGTTTTATTGAAATGCTTTGTTTGTAGGAATTTTGGCCTGAAAATTCCTCGAAATTTAAAAGGATTAAAATAATCGGTAAAAATTATAGGTGTTTTAACTCGTGTTCCAAGCATTGAAGGAAATCATCGTGAGGGAACCGTTATACCCTATAACCATAAGTTCGAAGGTATGTGCAATCGTTTAGTGTTTCCATAAAATGGCGATAGGCTTGGATCCTGTCACATGTCACCTGTCACAATGCCATGCTATGACTACCCCCATTTGGAATCCTGTTCTTACTAAGTATAGATCTGAGAAAGTCCATCATGGGGATTACAGTCGTGAGCGTGTTTGGTTTTTGATATGTTTGTTTCTGGCTTATTACCATAAGCAATGACTTTACAAAATACTTTCAGCTTCTGCCCACGGATTCGCCCGTGTGGTATCCGGATTAAAAGGAGCTTGCGTTTTTGTCGGTCACGAACTGTACCTATTCTAAATTTAATCCAAATCAGTTTGCCTGTAATAAAATTACTTAATTTTTAAACTAAACTAAGAAGAAAAACATAAATAATTGAACAATACAACGAACAATACATACAATACAATATATATAAGCGGCCACACATTTTTTTAAAAGTAAATAAAAAGAACTATACTTATAATAAAAACAACTTATGCCACTAATGCCCGTTAGAACTAAAGTAAAAAAAGTAGAGACAAAATTTTCTCGTTTCAAATCATAACTCAAATCATAACTCGTGCGTTACCAACCCTGAGACATAAAAAAAAACAAACACGCTCACTACTGTGTTCCCCATGGTGGACATCCTCTGATAAATACTCAGTGAGTAGATCTTTGAGCATACCACGTAGGGGGTAGTCAGATGCACGTCCAAACGTTGCATTTGGTACATTTTTTACCATTTTTGCAAGTTAGCATTCCATGAGACAAGCTCATCGCCGCTTATACAACACTAACTGTTGGCACATGCCTTCGAATGATAAAAATATTTTGAACATAGCACCCCTATCATACGACCCTTTCACATATCATACCATCACAAACTTCTACTTTAAATTCCCATTATTTGCATAGACTAAATACAGTGATACCTACTCTACATAAATGAGGACTATGTACTTTTGTTGCAGGTCTGAAGGTGGACTGGGACCGCTTCGCTAAAAGAGCCGTGAATTATTCAACGGTATATTTAACCGTGTCCCGAAATTCCGTGCGTGACACCGCACTACATTATAGGAAAAACATTAAACATTTAACCTAAGGACAAACTATAAAATATGTAAAAATGGGCAACACAATTATATTAAAATAGGGACGTTAGTGAATATGAATGATTGAATCGATAGACTTGACTAATCTATTCGTGACGAATTAGAATTGAATTAGTTTAGGTAGATAAAACTAAGCTTTTGTTTTCGCAGAAAAAAAAGTTATTTTACTGACAAATAATTTGTGACGACATCGATCAATTTAGTAACAACACTACAAGGTGCACTTAGATTACAACCGAAAACTGGAGCTATCCCTACATAGGCCCTCTGCGAAAACCATATTGCTTTCTACCGAAGGATACTTAATCTGTAAATGTTTTTAAATTAGTCTTGATTGCCTAATTATCATATTTGCACATTCCTTGGGGTTCTGGAAATGCTAGATGTATTTGAATAAGGTAACGTTGCCTTAGTTTTGTATGCAAGCCGGTCTAAAATCACGGTCTGAATCAAATCTTCAAGTTTTCGGAGGTAGTCTTATCACACTGTATAATTTTCTACCAGTTTTGAACATCAAAAAAAGTGTTAATAATGTTTGAAAATTAAATTTCAGTATTAAATAAATAAATATAATAATAACAGAAACAATGTTGCCAAAGATATAAATAAGAAATATAGAAATAATTAGTACGATTAATAAGTGAGAGTGATGATGTGGAATATTGTTGGTTTGAAATCGGTGCTTCGATGTGTGGTGGTGGCTGCGATATCGATGCTCGTGGTCGGGTCTGGAGAGTGGAGTGAAGATGCAGAGGATCTAGGTAAGTAGATAGATAACTCTTTCTTCTAAACCACATTATATACAAATTACAAATTCAAAGTAATTTGCAATACAAATTGCAAATTACAAGCTTATCGCGGGAGTAAAATGGGCGGTCCCATCGCTCCTAGCGATCTCTTTCAGACAACCTTTGAATGGACAGGAATTGATGTGAATGATAAAAGACGGTGGTGTATAGACAATACAAACATACAAAGTGACGAATTATACCTATACATAATTACGTGAGATATGGACAACCTTGGGATGGAGAGGATATTAAGAGTTTATGAGAGTGGCGTGGGTGTACAATATACATAAATAAAATAATATTAACAACAACGTAATAAATAATTATTTTAAAATAAATACCCACAGATATAATATATATTTATATAAAAACAAATACACGTTATAAGACGTCGGTAAAAGAGCAAGACAAGACTGTGCGATACTATGATGTTTCTGTCAGATAAAATATCTTCACACGAGTTTTAAATACGGCTAGAGAATGGGCCTTCCTTAACGAGACAGGCATCGCGTTTCAAAGGGACACTGCACTGCCTTAGTCGTCATAAAACCTAGTGTTGTGCGCAGGATTTTCTAGTAAGAGATTTTCTGATGATCGAAGGATACGGGAGGCATGGGAGTTGTGAAGAAATTGAAATCGCTCTATCAAATAGGAGGACGTTAAGGGATTTTGGAGAATGTTGTATAGGAAGGACTGGTAGTGAGTATTCCGGCGCGAAGACGAATAGGGAGCCACTTGAGCTTTGAGCGAAATTCCGGAACGTAAACATATTTGCGTAATCCAAAAATAAATCTGATGCAGACATTTTGGAGACGCTCAAGCTTATTTAACTGGTCCTCTGTGAGGTCAATATAGCAGGCGTCAGCGTAGTTAAGAGCTCGCAATCGAAGAATCTTTTTTTTTAGCAGTAGGCAGAAAATTACGTAGCCTTCTAAGCGAGCCTGCAGATGAAAACAGTTTCCTACTGACTGTATAAAGGTGTGTACCCCAGGCTAAGTTACAATCTATGAATACACCCAAGCCTTTGACATTTTTGCAAATAGGAATAACCACACCATTAAATACCACTTGAGGAAGAGTTTCCTAAGTATGTGTATGTATTACTTACTTGGTTATTAAAAATATATGCATTTAAGGTAATCTAAATGATGTTAATAAAAAAATAGATAGAAAATTATTTATCACTTATGTACAAAGTAGGCGAACTTAATGCTA
This sequence comes from Perizoma affinitatum, assembly GCA_961405105.1. Lineage (NCBI taxonomy): Eukaryota > Metazoa > Arthropoda > Insecta > Lepidoptera > Geometridae > Perizoma > Perizoma affinitatum. Next base: position 6,704,880 of record OY560205.1, on the reverse strand, counting down.
GATAGCATTCTGTTCCAGCTAATCTTTGTGTAGTAGAGGAAAAACATCGAAATAACTGTTATTTTTTAAAGTTCATTTCGTACAAAGTAAAAAAATCGTAGGAAATTACAGGTTTTAAAATCAAATAGGATAACAACGGTATTCTAAGGATATTTGTTTTATTTTGGCCTGAATATTTTTTCAGATTTAAAGTTGTCGAAACAAGATTGAAAGATCTTAAATTACCACGCGTTCCCATTTTAGACCCGAGTTTACAAACACAATAACGGATGGTTAGGTCTTAGTAAAAGCTTTTTGACACAAGTCTTCATAGCATTCTGTCATCGTAATCAATGTTTTTATTAATACTACAAAAGAGGCAAACAAACTAACGGCCCACGTTGTGGAAAGTCATTACCGTAGCCTATGGACGATTGAAATACTAAAGGTACCATACACGCGTTGCCTCCCGATTTCACCGGCAACCATACCCTTCAAACAGGAACACAGCAATGGAACGTTACTGCTTGGCGGTAGCAATAGGCTTGTGGTAACACTTCCTCGGACGAGCTCTTTCACAAAAGCCCTACTATTTTTAAAGACTAAACCGTCCGTTTATTTTGTTGGTGTACTTAAGCCTTAGCCGAATAACGCAGCGTGACAAATTACCATGGCGTGGCGGCTCAAAGAAACGAACGCCGTTCGATAGTCTGATTATCCGATCAGTCGTCTGATTTATACGAAAATAATCTGGAATTCCAAAAGCACATTCCTTGGAGCTGCATTGAACAAATTTACATTTTTATTTCGAATGCTCTGCTATCGGGACAACAAAAGATTTGTTTCGGTGTTGCCAGTTTCTATTAGATAATGTTTCAAATTATGCAGAATAAAAATAAACTATTCCCTGTTAAATTGTTCAATTCTTTGACAAACTGTATTCTTTGAAACTGACACGCTTATATCCTAATATTACTTTACAATGCGCCTATGCAGCAAATAGGATAATAATGATGTGAAATAAACAAAATTTTGGTATCTACCTATTTTAAGTTAGGTATGTACCTACATTGTGATCAGACATTACCTAATTTATTTTTATTTTATCGTATTTTAATTGTGATTTGACCTCTTTACAGTATCATAATAATTTAAAATTATGTTTTTATTAATTGAATTGCAAACATAGAATGTATGATATCAATTAATATCAATGAATTTATTTGGCTTAATATATTTTTATTACGCTATTTAAATAAAAAAAAATGCACTATGTAGTTCCTACAGTGAATAAATGAGTATGAGTATAAATCTATTTTTTGAAAAACTACATCAAACGTTGACGATTTCGTTGTTTTTTTAAATTCGTCATTGATATACAAGACTCGCCAGACACAAATATCTGTAACAAAAGCAACAAATCAACTTGTAACAAAAGCATAAAAAAGTGTCTAATTCATCCCCTAAATTAGATACATCTAGCTAAAAAGTGGCCATCCTAGCAACAGTGCAATGCCCCCATTTTAAAACAGAGCAATCTTTGATCGGCTCGCTTCCTTCCATCCCATACCTGTTAGTGCCTTACTGTAGGTTCGGGAACGCCTGGCGGCACGCCAGACAATTTCTTTGTCTTTGTCAATCCCTTGGAGTATCGATGTAGATATTTCTATTATTGAACTGAAGTTTTCGTGTTTTCAAGTTCTGTTGCGTGCCTACTGGATTTAGAGCCTGAATAGATTACCTTTTGTTTCTACCACCTGAACATCATTTTCATAGAAGTAATCATTTAATTATAATTCATAATGAATAAAGAAGATATTAAAAACTCAATATTTCGTTCTAACAACGCAATGTACGTGAAACGGTTTAATATTTTTCACTGATGAGGATTTTTCTGGCTATGCTAGATATGTGACATAGTTAGATCGTTTTGCGACCCCAAAAACCCATTCTAGGAGATTTGTTTTTTTTAATGTGCAAACAAACAAATTAACGCTGCTCGTGGGAGGAATCGTGGTTGGTTTTTATGTATTTACCAGAATATTTTCAGCTTTTTGCCATGGTAAAAAAAAATATACTGGACCTGTACACGCGTTATTCTTTCCAAGATAATTTAACAATAATTTGTGATTATTTCTATCCAATATTAAAGTTTTAAATCCATCACACTGTTGTGTAGGCGCCAAACTTTGAACAGGGATATTGAACCTGCTGAAAATTTACAACATAATCTGACTAACTCTGATAATACACGTAAATAAAGATTATTGTTTATTACGGTAAAGCTGTCGACCAACCACAGCTCACGCAAAAAGCATTGCATGGAAGAGTTTCACCCACAGAAGAACACGCAAAAACAATTGCATTCATATGTATTATTGTTTGTAAACTTTTCTTTTCACCTATCATTATCTACAACTTAAGATACAGAACTGATTATGCTTAAGGTGTGGTCTTGAAAAAATAATAAACATGTGAAGTAAAATCTTAAAAGGCAATTTTCCAAAGGTTTCTTATGACGGAATCTGCCTCTAATTGAGTTTGTCACGGTAACAAAACTCCAATTTTAGGACTTTCATATTAATTAAGTAAACAAGTAGTATTCAAATAGACTAATAGGGTACATTAATATAACTAATAATAAATGTTTATGAGAATATGTATCAGTTTTTGTGAGTAATTATTTTGATTCTACCTTGTTTTTCATCCACTTATGTGCTATAGTAGATACTTTTTTGATTGTTTTAATGAATGCGTTTATCGTCAATTAACAAGGTTTAAACGCTTAATATCTGAATCCTTAAAAAGCATAGCACGAAAATAAAGTTGGGCAAAGTGAGAACCGGAAAAGGCAATATCCAAGAACAATATATCCCAACTGCAATTGAAGACGAAAGAAAGAGTTTCTAACTGCCTCGGCCAGATTTCCATACCAAGTCTGTCTAAGTGGACGTAGTCAGGATTATCGTAGGGACAAACTGAGGTATAATATATAATTCACTGTACAAAAGGAGCCTACAATGTTTCTATATAAATTATATCGTCATATAGGTTTAAAAAATAAAGATCGATACCGATGACATCTAAAAGTTTGCGGGTTGGTGGATAGAAGTGGCAACAGTGGACTTGTACAAGCTATTGTCGATGATGGGAATAAAATTAGGGTAACACTAATCTTTAAAATGCAATCTATTGTTTATGCGGGATTATTATGGATTTCTGTTTATTTTAAGAAAGACAGCATGGTTTCCCTTCAGAACCAGTTAATGAATACGCAAGTTACTAGTTCATCTTCACAATTATGTGTTTTTTTTAATCCACTGTCATAACATTTAGTAAAAGTAGCTGACCCGACAGATGTAGTAGTTCTGATCTTGATATGCAACGTCAATTCGACAAACATACAGAAAGTAACCACTACGTTCGACAACCAAGATCAGTTTGTATTGGAGAAAGAAACAACATATTTTTACATAACTTTTACAATTTTTTTTATGTAAATAATGGAAAAAAACGTACATATTTTTTTTTTAAATCCATTTTTTTTTCTCAAAAAATTTTAAAACAAAAAATAGTAATTCGTGATGTGCTTATCAAGGAACAGCATTTCATATTTATTTATATAGATTTAGTATTTTTTGAGTAATTATGCGACACGATTTAAGACAATGCTAGCGGACCACGCTTTTTTTTTAAATTTTCAGACACCTTTATGACCATCCTAGCTTCGTCCTCGCCCGTCTTCACTATGTTGGCACGTTGGCACTACGCCAAACAATTACTTTGTCTCGTCACGAACATTTCTACAACTGATGGATCTAAAGTGTCTCTCACCTACATATGTTTTTAAATGGGTTTTGGAATAATGGTCAACTTAGAACGAGTCGTTTCAACATTTTTAGTTTACATGACTGACCACTTTTATCCCGCTGTCACACACGACAGTGGCATCAGCCATAGCTTTAATAACTTTAATAACTTTATTCAACAAAAAACTTAGAAAAACATCTGTGGTGTAGATATTGTTGGTCTTCATACACTTACTTGACGTAAAGTTTCGGAATGAAACACTAGCTGCTGTCCCCGGTTTTATTCTTGTAAAATATACGTAAATAAAAATGTTCGTTAATATAAATGTTCCTGGCGAGCACGGCGCAATGGGTTAGATTCCCGCTGTGGGACGAATGTTTGCATTTACCATGGTAACCACCTGATACCCACGACACAGAAAATTTAAGTGACGAATCAGAACTATGTATGTACAATTGGAGTTTAATGTTGAAATAATAATGTATGTATTACTCTGGATTGCGATCTATTCCTCCTAATCGTTTCGGCCGTTACAAAGTTGTTTTTTTTTTAACAAAACTCTTAACATCCTGACGCTTATATTTAATTGGGTGGTTATAATAATAATATAGTACTAATATTTAGGTTTTATACATTTATCAAAATACATACTAAGGTGGAACATTAGTTGTCAAAGAAGTACCTACTAGGACGAATTAGATTGATAACGCGCTTGCGGTAGAAGGCATAAAAAATACTGACGCAAAACCCGAGGACTGTCATAAACCGAGATAAATTACTGGAGTAACAGACAAAAAAACATGATAAATGAGATTACGGGGGTAATAACCAGGGGGTATCAGCTAGGTATTGAGACAATGCTCTGAAAGTCAAAATCATTTAGCAAGATTTTTATTATGAGCTCACTGACAAAAACTTTCGTATTTTTGTTAGAGCTCTTGATGTGTAAGTCTATCGTCTGCACAAAGACAAAGGTTAGGTTTTCAAAATTGCTATAAAAAGATGAATAGAAAATCTCTAAATATCACTTGATAAAATCTGAAGGCTCATTTTATTGAAAGACGTGTCGTATCTTCGATCTGGATCCTAAGATATTCTCTTGTCTAAAGTTGAATGCCCGAACGAGAAGTTAGTTGAAATGTTTTTGCATTGACCGTATTTTATCTGGAGTAACGAGGCGAAAAGGTTATTTCTGACTACAATAAAATGTGCTCCTTCAAATAAACGATCCAGATTTATACAAAATTAAGCAGCAAAATACCTACTCGTAAATCTTAATTAAATCGTATCTATTTATGATCAGGATCAGTTGAGCTATCTATAGATCGTTTGTAACGGTCTTTAGATAGCTAGCTGTTTCATCTGTATTTTTTGTATATACCTACTTGTACATAGTTGTATGAATAAATGTATTTATGTATCTAACGATAAATGTTTATTGAAATGTGATAGATGTTAAGTTTGGATGTCCAAATGTGGGGATAGTCAGAGGAATGTGACTCCGACTACCCCTTCTTGGTATCCTCAAATATCTACGCACTGAGTTTGTATCTGGGGATGACCATCATGGGGAATACAGTCGTGAGCGTGTTTGTTTTTTGTATTGTTATATATTTACCCAATAAACCGATGACATCTTGAAGGTGGATGGACAAAGAGGTGTCGACTTCGATTAATGGAACATCTGACGACCCTCCGTGTCCACGGTTTGCTAGTTCTCTTTCAAGGTGTACAGAGTTGGTGAAAATCTACATACAAACGAAATAGTTCAACATTGATTTTACTGTCTAGTGAAATATGTAAAATATTATAGATAGAATAATGTTTTAGGGTTCTGCTATCGTTAGACATAATGCCTGAGACGCAGAGGGTTGCGGGTTCGTTTCCCACCGCGAGATAAATGTTTGTATGATCTGCAAATATGTGACTCGGGGTCTGGGTGTGTTCGTTGTATAATATGTATGATTTTACAAAAAAAAACTATACGTATAAGTAGTAAGTCAGTCATCTAGTTTTCATGCCACTGTACTTGCTGGTGTTAAGGCATTATTAAAAAAAAACTGATATTTTTCTAGAAAATCCTAAATTTATATTAGACAGTCTTCCAAATCAATTACCGTATGATGACTATTCCTACATATATGAAAAACCATGACGGCATCTTCTTGTTGGACGTAACAATTAAAACATTAAAAGCAAAGTCACTGGTAAATCGCAAATTCGTTAACATTTTCAGTAATCAACGTTCATACGTTAGGTGGTTTTTGCGAGTGCAAAACTGCAAAAACTAGGTCATATTGAGTTGCACCGACTCCCGAGTACCCGGACATAATTACTGGCGGCGCAAATTTGTAATTAATTTATGGTGGTTTAACAGTATGTTACTACAAACAAATAATGTGGGAACCGCCCGAATCAGGCAACCAGCTACTTATTAACTACAGGAATGTTTCAGTACAACCAGCAAAATTATTATTTCTGTTAAGTGAGGTTTGAAAAGTTATAGCTTAGTAAAGCTAAATGAAGGATTACTAAAAAAAAACAAGTAGAGATTGTAACCTGATTCTAGGCTTCAATGAGCGATGCATCGGCGTTTATTAACTTTACAATTTTAATTTCACGCAGTCACGGAGAGAGTTTCTTGTCTCAATGATGTGATTTTAAATTAAATGTACGATATTCGGATGTGGAAGGGCTATTATTGTCTCTTCTATCAATATTGAAAGTATTGTAAAATGGGTTTCATAAAACGGTTAAGACTAAGTTTCGACTCTGATGAGTCGCGAAGATATCAAGTAACAAAACAATTCAGGAGAACCTCCTTTTTTTGAAGTCGGTTTGACGACCTCTGTGGCGCAGTGGGCGAAGGTTCGCCTGAGACGCAGAAAGTTGCGGGTTCGATTCCCGCCGCGGGACAAATGTTTGTATGATCTGCAGATATTTGTCTCGGGTCTGAGTGTTTTCTATGTATAATATGAATGTATTTAAAAAAAAGTATTTAAATAATATATCAGTCTATCATGTAATTTCCATAACACAAGCTCTGCTTACTTAGGGGCTAGATGATGCTGTGTGAAAAATGTCCAGCAATATTTATTTATTTCAATGTTATTCAAACTTTTCTTTAATCTGATGACAACCCCCATAAAATTTGCTATACCACGTCCTACATTTCCGGTATAGTAGAGGAGTGAATGATCCAATAAGGACGCTATGGGGAATTTGCTTATTATGTCGCAAGGTGGTGGGCCCAATGCGTGAAAATAAGGGCCAGATACTTATGACAAATCCACAATCTCAAAGTGGGTTGAGCGAGCTTGTGTATCGGGAAACATTTCGTCATAATCTACATTTGTTTTAAATAATAATCTGCATTTTAAAGGGTGTTATTACATTTATTCATACAACTATGTACAAGTAGGTATTTATAAAAAAATACAGATGAAACAGCTAGCTATCTAAATACCGTTGCAAACGATCTATATATAGCTCAACTGATCCAGATCACTACCAGGCCGAAGCGTTCCCAAAATACTGGCCGAATTGCCACGCTGAATGGCAGTGCTAATGCGTTGACCCAGATAAGAGCCAGCTCTCTTGTCAAGCGTCACTTCGACCAGTCGCCCTGAAAAAATTTTGATAACGCGAAGTACCCCGGTTCCCTACGGACCCAGAGTCTCAAACCCAAAAGGCTCAAATAAGTATGCTCTGCCTCGGCCGAATGCTCGGCTGATGATGATGCTAGGGTCTACGCATGTGGCGTCCCATACAAAAGGCTTTCCCTTCACCCAAGGGACAAGGGTCATGCCGTCAGGCCGCTTACCATCGTCACGTAGTAGACCATTCGGTTCGAGAACAGCTGGAACGTTGACGCTGGTAAAAACCCGGCGTATGATATCATTAAGGCTAGCGTGGCGAGAGATCCTACCGGCGGCGATAATCCGTGGTGACTAAGCTTTTCGACTGCCGTACCGCACAGGCACAGATGAGGGACACAACACAATTTTTAAATCAATGTGAGTTGTCTGTACCGTTCCATTTAAATACAAAACAGCTTATTCGATTGAAATTCTGTATTTTGAAATCGATTTCTATGACTTTAGGAACGGTTTTTAGAAACATGGTTCTTACACAAATCAATAGAGTAATCTACAACAGACAATGAAAACACGTTGGGGCCTTTAAAAACAGCTCTTTTACAAAAGGCAATATACAGTGTCTACACAGTGTCATTGGTTTGGTTGTAATTTTCGATTTTCAAGTAATTTCATCAAATGGATTACATATAAACAAAAAATGTATGGGTGTAATCAAAACGTTCACCATACGACACTGTATCTATAAAACAGCGTAGTGATAGATAGGTACATTATAATTTCTCGCTTGAATAGATAAAGGGATTCGAACGTAGGACGCCGCTGGCGATTGAAAAACGTTGCGGCTGACGCGGATGTTACCGTGCTTTGTTACACGTCACATGCTAGCCCCTTTTGAAATACCATTTGTATGTCCAATATAGCTGTTGGTTCTATTTATACTATACTAGCTTCTGTGCAGGGCTTCGCCCGCGTGCTACCCGAATAAAAAGTAGCATATGTGTTATTTTGATGTAAAAGCTATATTACTGTAAAGTTTCATCAAAATGTGTTCCAATAAGCGGCGATGGGCTTGTAACAGGTCACGTGGAATGCTTACTACTTGCAAAACGCGGGCATGTACCAAATGTAATGTTTGGACGTGCCTCTAACTACCCCCTACTTGGTATCCTCAAAGATATACTCACTGAGTATGTGTCTGAGGATGTCCACCATGGGGAAGACAGTCGTGAGCGTGTTTGTTTTTTTTTTGTTTTTTTTCATCAAAATCCGTTCAGTAGTTTTTGCGTGAAAGAGTAACAAACATCCATCCTCATAAACTTTCGCGTTTATAATATTAGTAGGAAGGATAGGATAGGATTGAGTAAAATAGAGACGTTACGCAAACATCTCAAATTATAAGCCTAAAATGTACCATAGATAAAATTTGCATCTATTCCTGTCTAAACTTCTATAAATGATAATTGTTTTGTTACCAATCTATGGTCCACCCTTCTTGACGACCTCGGTGGCGCGGCGGGCGAGTAGCCTGCTGTGACTAAAGAGGTGCGGGTTCGATTCAAATGTTTGCATGTTCTGCAGATATTTGCTCTGGGTCTGGAAGTCGTGATACCACGGTACTCATAGTTCCTGAAAGTCGCGACACAGAAAATCCTAGTGTGGAGTCAAGACTATGTCTGTAGACTGTTCAAAAATATCTACTATTCTGTATAATTCTTTACAAAGTATACACAATAGCACAGGTTTTTTTTTGATACCTTGTAGATTTTTTTTATTACTTATTGAAAAGCATGTAAATTTAAATCATGCCTTATACATGAGATTCCTTGTTAAGTTTACCTACCTAAAGTAAATGGTGTGTAAAATAAAAAAATACTGTGGCAATGCTAAAAGTTGTTACGAAATTTCTTTACATTTGACATAAAAGCATGTTGATTATTGTTATCAACGGATTCTCAATAAATAAAAGCTCTCAAAGAAAACGTGTTCAGTTCAAAGCGAAATCGTTACAGGTCACTGGAGCTGAGGTCAACACTACGTTACAGTACCTCTTTTTCTACGTAGACCTTTACATCTTGACTACTTTCACGGCTCTTCAGCCTCTCTATGGTCCGATTTTTTTGTACTTTTTTTTTTCACGCTAGCTATTATAATGAAATGTTTGTAGTTTCTATTTCATTACCGATTGGCAACAAAAAAAAAATATTTAAAAATATTTTTTTCTAGGATCTCGTATATACGTTATACGGAATGGGGAAATAGATTAAAAAAGAAACAGCTTACAACAAACGGTAATTGGAGGCAACTCTTGGCATCTCTGTATATCATGGTATACTTCGTGCCAATGCCGCTCGAACATCTGCCAGCTGATGATAATGAATTTCAAGCTTTACAAAACAACATTAAAATAGAAACGGGAAAGCGTGATTGTGTGTGAACTCAAATGGGCACATGTCTACCGACCCTAATATACGGTTTGCAAAGCCACGATTAAATGTTGGCTTTCAATTCCACGGTCATTCCGGCACTAGTTTAATTACGTTGTCACTGAAACGCTATTTGTGTTCGTTCATTAGTAGAGTAAAATCCTGCTCGCACGCAGATCGTTACACCTCGTTTTTACTTGAAGTTTAATATGATTGGTTACATACTTTTTATATTTCTATCTTATTAATAACGTTGTCTGAAGGCTTTATTCGACATGACTGAATTCACTTCAGCTGAACTATTTAGTTCAGTATAAATGGTCCCCGGGATAAATTATGTACAAGATTAATACTCCAATTATTTTTATATGACATGTCTGTTAGATCGTTTAGCTTATTGGAATCGGAGATCTGAACTCTTATAAAGATTTATATAAGTACCCTACGTTTATTAATTTTTAAATCATAGCCGAAGATGAGGATTTTGATCCTGCTTAATCGAAATTTTCGGGAAAGATCCCTTGTTTAGTAAACTCTGCTCATATTAAATAAGTAAAATATTTTTTGAGCTTTTAAAAGTTTTACTCTATTTCTTTCAACCTTATCCTATATCCATAAATATGTATGGAAGGTTGACTGTTTATTGCTAATAATCTATGAAATTTGGAACGGGAATAATTCACAATCTAGAAGAACACATATACTACTTTACTAAGGGTATCACACGGCCGAAGTCACGGGCACTTTTCTTTTATCATCTGTGGCAGTCTACTAAACTAACTAAACTGAGTATACATAAATTTGCCCAGAATTAGTAGCACGGACTACAAAAATAAAAAAAAATAGCCTATTTGCTTTATTATCCGTGTGCTTTCATTTTGGATATATGACTATCCGTCAATTAACCGACCACTGAGCGCTCCGCAAGTGTCTAGTGTCTATCATGCATTAGGAGCTCTGCAAAGTATTTTCAGCGACCACTCACGTAATTATATTCAACTAATTCACAATTCTAAATCTTTTATTGTTCTATTTTATAAATTTAAGCAATTATATTAATATGTCAGAGAATTCAGTAATCGGAGCTAATTTTTGTTATTGCGATTTATTAAAAGTATAAAAATACTAACTATCTTTTGATTATTTATAATATACAGTAGATAAGGTTAAATAAGGAATAAATATGTATTCAAATAAAATGACTACTTTTTTTACCTACTCATACATATAGTCCATACGGCCATAGACGCCACTATTTAGTGTGCTCTAGGCTTTAGTAATAGAATATAAGAGCTTTTTTTTTCAGTTTATCTCCACTAGATCATGTGATATCGGCACAATAAAAATGAAACTTTTGGTTAATTAATTTACATAATATTTCATTAAAGCTGCTCCGGGCTTGAGGTGAATACTCGAAGCAGATAAGCAAATCAGAAAGTTTACTTTTTATGCAAGAAAACGGCGATTACAACAACGTCACTAACCAAAAAAATTATAGAAGCGCCCGCAGATTTTCTCTTTTAAACGATAATGGAAACGAAATACCCAACAAAATATACAAATTAATGTTTGCAGTATAAATTGAGATAGTGGTTTGAGTCGATTGCCATCCAACTCAATTATTTTTAAGAGTTTTTATGATGAGAGAGAGAGAGAGGCAGTGGAGCATTATATATTTTGACCTGATTTTTCCTGCCAGTATTAATATTATTAGTAGGTATATTTTCTCATCAAATCGTTGTTTTATTTTCATTTCCATGAATACCACGCAGATTTGGCGTCTGTAAGGTGTGTTAGGTGCAGGTTAATAAAATTGTATAGTCTTCGTAATTTGCAACTGCATTTCTCTGAACTGTGTTAGCCTAGTTGGCGGTATCCGAACTTCCGATTTGGAGGTTGTGGGTTCGAACTCCACGCACCAATAGATTTTTCCACTCGAAATTTACACGTGCTCAACACAGTGAAGGAAAACACCGTGAAGAAACCTAGGCATGCCCTAGACCAAAAATTCGAAGGCAGTACGGTTAGTATTTCAATAAGTGGCAATGGGGTTGCAAACTGTCACGTCGAATGCTAACTACATGCAAAACGCGGAAATGTGTTAAATATAATGTTTGGACGTGCCTCTGACTACCTCCTACTTGGAATCTTCAAAAATCTTCGCACTGAGTATGCATATGAGGATGTCCATCCATTAAATACAGTCGTAAGCGTGTTTTTTTTATTTCCTTCAATCAGTAACACATTAACGCTGCTATAGCAATATTCCATGTATTACATTTGATGTATCTAAACGTACCTTTCTACTTTTTGTATGGGTATTATTTGAAAGCATATTCACGAACAAATTAACTCTTTTTATGTTCCGCGTAAGGTTCAACGTGAACCCCTATGCCAAGCAAATTAGGTAAAGGTCGAAAACAATTCTTCATGACTTCGCAAAGCCTTTACGCATTTTGATTTATAATAAAACGACTTTAGCTTCGTTCATGCTGGGGAAACTCGCATACTATTTTGGAACATAAAATTTAAATCACCATCATCAGTAGATAGCAGTCAAATTCTAGAAATCTCCCAAAGAGTTCCAAATTAAATTATTTGAACCAACTAATGTCGATTTCCGCAAACTTAACAGTTTCACCGGTCCATCAGGTGGGGTGTGCCTTCCTACAGCGTCGTTGGTTCGTGGTCACTCGAGAATCTTCGGAAACCAGAGTTGTCGGGTTATGCGAAAGTGATGAAAAATACTTTAACACGCGAATAGATTCATGACTACACTAGATTCGATTAAAATACATTCCATTCAATGGGGTATTTCATTGAGTGATAATGCCTGATAAGTTTTGTGGAAGTACAATCACTTTCAGATATTTCTTAGAAGAATATAGACCGTATATGTTTTAATATTTACTAAAACAGGGTATTTACCGAACTGTGCCGAAATATATATATAATATATAAATATCAGGAAACATTTCTCACTCACTAACCATTGTAATAAATAGATGTACATATATGATATAAATAAATATTATAAACATCGGGATATTTATTAGTAAAAAAATATTTTAATAACCATGATAGTTTGAAAAATTAGAAGACTCGTTATAAACGGGTATTATTGTATTATCTATGTCATCATCATCGTCAGCTTGTAGAAGTCCGCTGCTGGACGTAGGTCTCCCTTATAGAGTGGCATAGCACTCTATAAGGGTGTTCCACGCCACCCCCAAGATGTTAAACATCTTGTTCATTTAACATTAAGTAGACATAAATTCCATTATGAATGTTGAAAATAATTTCAGATAAATCTTCATTTTTTTACAAATTTATTTCGTCCACTATAACTCAACTCCTTTATATAGTAGCCTGAACCAGAATTCAGATGCTTTTAATTGTTTTGCAAGTTTTATGGTAAATTAAAATTGTATTGCATAATTTAGATGCAGATCCAGCGGTGGAGGCGACAAAATCGCCCGTTGAATACTTCAAAGAGTACTTAATTAGCGTTTCTGAAGAAGTTAATGAGCTGAGTCGACGCGACGGACATAGCATCCCTATTCCGAATTAAGATATTCAATTAAGTTTTAATTGGAGCGCCAGAATAGCAGCGAACTATGAAAATATTTTGTTTGATTAATTAGTTGTGATAATTACATCAAACAAAATATTATGAGAGAAATATAAGTGGAATTTAATATCTAAAAGTAAAAAGGAATATAAGTGGAATTTAATATAAGTGGATTAAGTGGAATTTAATATCTGATTTTATGTTTATTACTAGAATTATTAAAATTAAAACATTAAGCTAAAATGTGTTTTTACGCCCATTTAGGTAACAACATCAGCTTGTTCCAGATTTTCAATCATGTTTATTATATGAAATCAGAGACCGTAAATTGGGTTTCTTAAGATTCGAGTGTCCTTACGTATATTTTGTCATATAAATTAGTCAATAAGTGACTCTTAAGCTTTTGCCTGAGCTTAGTGCAAACTGGCATTACCTCATTACATTAATCAAAGTTGACGTTAATAAGACTTAATTCACGATATCGGGGCGAATCGATCCATCATTACGGTGGTATTGAGGCGTCAAGGCGGTATAAAGGCATCGGCGCGAACCGAGTTCATCAATCTACTAATTAGTTAATTAGGTATGCTTTTCATCACTTTTTCTATATTGTACTGCGAGTAGTTTATATATTATAGGTAGTTTTATGTGCAACCGCCTTAAAATGCCACAGAAAGTGAAACGTCAGCAAGATAATAGAAATATACAGTAGAATGGGGTGAATAGAGACAAAATGGAGAATAAAATTTCTCCAATAAAAACAACCATGAACAATTAATAGTACCTCCGTACACGTATTGATAAAGAAATAGTAATTTGTGGTTTTGTAAAAGAAAGTTTTGGAGGAATTGCACTCTTCGTTTTGTCTCTATTGACCCTGCATTCACCCCATTTTACGTACGTTGTACTATAGTCGTAACATATCCCACATGATACCAAACTACGAAAGTTTTGATCCGATAAATCTGTCATAAAGAATTCTTTATCAGTTGAAAATGACAAAAAAATTGTACGATTTAATATATACACACATATATACAAACATATATTCCCGGAGGGGTAGGCAAAGACCAAGGATTTCCACTTGCTCATCAAATTTTTCATACAAGTTCGGCGGTTTAGTGTACTACTGACCTGGCCTTTCTCTAGAATGTCTATTGTCAATTTGATCAGAGTACGTTCGCCGAGGCCTTCCTCTTCCTACTATCCCATTCAAGCTCGATTAAATATAATTAATATAAATATACTATTTAATATACTCTCTATCCACTGCAGCAAATAAACCAGCTAAATTCCTTTATCAATAACGGAATAAAATTTCAGATGCATACTGAAAATATTGCACAGAAATTATTCTCATATATTCGCCAACTGAAACATAAACAAAATATCTTATGAATATATTTAATTTGATTTACTGTCCGTACCTTTTTACGCTCGATAACAGGAGCTCGGATATATATTCGACTTAAGAGTTTGTTTGTTTGTATGTTACCATTTATCACCAAAACGTTTTATTCGGTTTGTACATCTTCGAAAATGGTTTTTAAATAGGTTTTATTGACACAAGTCACCAGGGGGCATTGCAATAGTCGTTGGAAAACACTTCGAGGGTTTTTTTGCAAAATATGGTTGGTGCGGATATTAAGAAGGCTACAATGTAGTAGCTTAAACGATTTCGGTAAAATTTGGAATACTTAGATGGGTAGGCTAAATCTTTAGGTTTGTATAAATTGGAATTAAGCGTTTAAACAAATTGGCACTGAAAAAGATAAGACCAAGTTCAGCCCATTGTCATTAAAGTTTGGAGTTGTCTGGAACTTTTGTGAAATATAGTTGTAATCGCCGCGATACGGGCCGGCAATAGGCCAAGCCACAGAGAAAATAAGAGTACTGAAGATACTACGACACTAAACCAATTAGACTTATTTCAAGCAAAAGTAGTACAAGTTTAGCACTGTGAGATTTTTCCTTAGCTTCTCACGTTGTTGTTTAGTACTGGACTTAAGCGGGATTTCATACAGTTTTTATTCCATTAATTAAGTATGATTAAATATTAACACCCCATTGTCAAAAAATAGCCTGATCCCACACTAGAATTCCCTATATCGTAGGTATCACAGGAACTACGGGTACCGCGGTACCACAACGACCAGCAGGGCGATCACACTAACCCATGGCTATCGAGATGGCAATGAATCCACAAATTATCTGATTATAAGCTATGTAAAAAACGGAACGTCCAATTGGGAAACAATTTCGTTCATTCGCATTGCGTTATTAGCGTGATACGATTCATCCCATCCGTTTTTTACATAACTTATAATCAGATAATTTGTGGATTGATTGCCATCTCGATATGTGCAGAACATGCCAACATTTATCCCGCAGTGGGAATCAAACCCGCACCTCTTGCACGCCCTAGTCGCAACTAAGGTCATCAATTTGACATAACTAGCCGATAAAATAAAAGAGTACTAACAGGCAGACCATCCTGTTGGTACTCATTTCAGATTTCTAATTGCCTACATCTGAACCATGATTAATTTAAACGCAACACAATATTTTGTGTTCACGCTATTTTTATAATGCAGACTGGTATTGAGTGGCCAAGTTCAGAGGTTCACCAAGTGAGGTAGATCAGTCAAAACGCTTTGATAAACTACCTTTTGTATCCCTTTGTGCCTCCGATAATCCTCGCTCACAATGGCATCAAACTCCACGTGATAAACGGGTCGCGTCTTCCTACAATAAACTCTCCATATAAGCTAGGATGTATTTGAGCTCCGTAACATCCTGGTGTTGAAGCTGGAATTTTAATTTTATTTCCTCGGTAAACAAATAATCTGTAGTGCTTTGTAGGCTGGTACTACTTCAGCTGGTGGACCGATAGTTTTGTAGCAGGAACGGGATGTCGGTGGAGAGAGTAGTAGAGCTCTTTGTAAAAAAGCTCGGAAGTTCTACCACCATACATATTATATAAGACCCAGCTTTTTGAAATGTGTATCTTTACACGTAAATAGTGGCAAAATAACATAATTTGACTAAGGACAGCTAATATACCCACTTTAGGGTTTACTGTTTACAAAAACATTTCGTAAACAGTAAATATTTGTAGCATCTCTCGCTCCGACCGCTAAAGTAGTAGGCGCTTTTCGATTGCGTTGCGTGTAAAAAAACATTTAAAATTGTAAATAGTAATCACAATTACATTTCAAGTGCTAAGTTTTGTCAATCAATAGTACAGTGCTAAATACAAGTGAATATGAAAGTTATCTCTGCTGATTTATAAAGAAAATCAACATTAAAATAACTGTTGTGATTGGCAATTTTATCAGACCAACCTGCACACAACACCGAACAGTGAAGCGCCTTACAAAAACCTCATAGTATAGCGCTACTTCTGGTTTTTTGCCTTGAAGCTTTTGAAAGGTATTAGTTCATCATGCCACAAGGACGTAAAAGTCCACCACCGTCAACCTCGGACCAAACTCAAGCAAAAACCTCAAGAGCACAGAGAAATAAGCAAAAGACTATTCCACTATATATCAATGCAGAAGCTGCATTCAGCAATACCTCTGATGATGACGATCGACCGATTTCCCGTTCGACAGATAGATCCAAACGCAAGTTAGATCTTGCCATCGATGCAGGCGATATACAATCTGCAGTATCAGAAATGAGGGTCCTATTTGCCAATATGTCCTCCAAGCATGAAGAGCAATTCGGCTCTCTCCAATCTACAATTGCATCATTCAAGTCAGAAATTAGTGACTTAGCTAGGACCATTGAGTACCTAACTCAAAAACATGATGATTTTCAAGACAAGATTGCAAAGCTTGAGTCGGAAAAAGATGATAACTACATGAGAATACAGGTACTCGAAAGTAGAGTTGATATACTAGAGCGGAAATCAAGGAACTCCTGCATTGAACTACGCAACGTACCCAAGTCTAATCAGTCTGAGGGCAAGAGCCACCTCTGTGATATGATCACAAATCTTGGAAATAATCTAGATTTAAATATACAAGAGCAAGATATATCTGACATCTACAGAGTCAAAACAAAAAAAGAATCTACTAACCCGATTGTGGTTGAGTTTGTGAGTGTGTTAAAGAAGCAAACGCTGCTTAATTCCATCAAAAAATTCAATAAAGGGAAAAAGAAGGAAGATAAACTGAACACTAGACATTTAAAGATAGAAGGATCAACAAAACCTATTTTTGTGTCTGAGTCCCTGACACAAAAAGCCAAGAGAATCTTCTATATGGCGCGTGACTTTGCCAAGACACAAGAGTATGACTACTGCTGGACCACCAATGGCAATGTTTACCTCAGAAAAAAGGAAAACATGCCACAGATCCGTGTGACTCATGAATCCGATCTGGAAAAACTCCAAGGAAAAAAGTGACTAGATAACGCTATAGGCGCGAGCTACCATCTCTTTAGTATTTTAAAATTCCTATGCATGCTATTCTTAAAATTTATTTGGTCTTTGTATACACACTACCCACAACACATACTCACCTTTAAACCATACCAACACATGAGAGCTGACGACTCTTCGATGCTTTGTTTTTGTCAAGAGAGTCTCTGTTCTTACGTCTCGCATGAGACATATTCAAATCTAAGTGCATCAATGATGTCTACATTGCGCTATATATATAATGCACAGTTCACTAAAACGGGTCCAGTACTAACCGTAAAAACCAATTATGATTAGTGATTTTAATAACTTAATGAAGGATCTTGATATTCCCGCCATTCAATGTCATTCTATTTTAGATCCAATGGAGTGTAAAACGCTTTTTGGCAAAGATACATGTAAGTTGAGTATAATAACAGCTAACATTAGAAGTATTTATTGCAATCTTGACTCGTTCTTGGCTTTTATTTCCAGTATAAGTGTAGATATTGATATTATAGTTTTGACCGAATGTTTTACAAAAGATAAGACGTTTATACCAAGTATTAATGGATATAACACATTCCATACTACCACAAACTTTAACAAAAATGACGGAGTGGTAGTATACATCAAAAACACAATTTTAGCCATGGTATCCGAACCGGATTTCAAAGAAGGAAATCTGCTTAGGGTTGATATTGGCCTCGATTACTGCATATTGTGTACATATAGACCACACTGCTTTCGCAACCCCTCAAGATACATAGATTCGCTATTAAATGTCCTTAAAAATATAAGGTCTACAAACGTTGTCTTGACTGGTGATGTAAATATTAATATTATGCCTGATAATATAAACGGATTTGCTTCAGAATATTTGAATGTTATGGCAAGCTTTGGATTGAAACAAGGAATCAATCGTCCAACCCGGTATGACAAAACGTGTCTTGACCATTTTATGGTAAAATCATGTCATAAGGTAAATACAGCCATTTTTGAACGTCTGACTGACCACAATCCAATACTACTTATCATGACCAACGTAAATATTTCTCACAGAGAACTTAACTTTACTAAAACTATTATGGATTTTGATAAAATTGGGAAGATACTGAGCAACAATCATATTTGGAACGACTTTTATAAGATCGACGACGTAAATTTGGCAGCTAACTTCTTGGTTAATATGCTTCAAAATATAATAAGACAAAACTCTACTGAAAAAAAGATATCCAAGAAAAAACTACCTCTTAAACCATGGATAACAGTAAGCGTTGTAAGGTCAATAAGGACAAGAAATAAATTATATAAAAAGTTTAAATTGTCCGGAGATGAAAAACTTGAACAAAAGTATTTAAAATATCGAAACATTTGTAATAAACTCACAAAATTTCTTAAAAAACAGTACTATGAAAACAAATTAAATAAAAGTATGGGTAACACTAAGGAAATTTGGAAAATTATTAAAGAAGTCTGTAATCAAAATCAGTCAAAATCAACGCAAACACAATTCTTGATCTGGGCGCATCTTCTGTAGAGTCATTAAACTTAGTAAATAAATATTTTACCACCATTGGTAGAGATCTCGCTAGCCAGACTTTATCAAAGTTAAGTACGAATGAAAACGAGTTATCTAAAATGGCAAGAAATCTAAATACGCCCACTAAATCGATGATGTTGACACCGACTGATCCATTTGAGGTTATAAAAATAATTTCAAAGCTTAAGGATAGCAATTCTGTTGCCTGGGATAGTATACCTACGAATTTAATTAAAAGGTTTAAAAAATATATTGCTCTACCTATTAGTTACCTGTGTAACTTAAGCTTCTCAAGTGGAACCTTCCCTGATGCTTTTAAAAAAGCTACTGTCTGCCCTATTCATAAAGCAGGTGACAAACAATTACCCTCCAACTATAGACCCATATCCCTACTTACAATTTTTGCAAAAATTTTGGAAAAGCTTATGAATGGAAGACTTGTAAAGTTTCTTGAACATAATAATCTGATATCAGATAAACAATTTGGATTCAGAGCTGGTCGCTCCACAGATGATGCAGTTCTACAATTTACAACACTTATATCATCGTACTTGGATAAAGGAGATAGATGCCTAGGTATATTTTTAGATCTTCAAAAAGCATTCGATACCGTTTCAATTCCGATACTTTTAACAAAACTAGAAAACATTGGGATAAGGGGAACGCCTCTTGAATGGTTCAGAGACTATCTTAGCAACCGGACACAAATAGTTAGAGTTAACAATGTTCACAGTGATGAAGAAACTTGTATATATGGGGTGCCACAAGGCAGCACTCTTGGGCCTACTTTATTTATTATTTATATAAATTCTTTGTGCAATATGAATATCAAAGGTGCAGAACTGTTAATGTTCGCTGACGACACAGTTCTTATATTTCATGATAGGACATGGAATAGCGTTAAAACAGTTGCAGAAAAAGGGCTCTGTGCTGTGACTGCTTGGTTGGAGGACAATCTTCTCTCTCTGAACACTTCTAAGACCAAACTCCTTTGTTTCCATAAAACTGTCGCTTCAAGCCCTCCGGCCAACTACAATGTTACTGTACATACACACCCATGTAACAAGTTACCTGAACATATTGATGAATGCGGCTGTGTAAATTTAGCCAAGGTATCAAGTATTAAATATTTAGGTGTTTTCATTGACGAAAAACTACAATGGAATCAGCATATTACCGTTACAGCAAAACGAGTAAGATCTCTCATTTACATCTTTAAAAATTTGCGTACTGTAGCCGAAGCAAACCTCCTCATTCAAACATATAAAGCACTTTGCGAATGCCTTCTAAGTTATTGTATAAGTTCTTGGGGAGGAGCTGCTAAGACTTTTATGATAGAAATAGAGAGAGCGCAAAGATCGCTTCTCAAAACAATGTTATATCTGCCATACCGCTTCTCTACAAAAATGCTATATAACCAAGTTAAAGTGTTAAGTGTCCGCAAGTTATATATCCAACAATGTATTCGCCGATATCACCGTCTCATAGTCCCAAAACTAGAACTAAATAACGACAGAAGAAACCGATACCCTCATCCATACTGTCTTTCTTTAATTGCTCGTAATCACTACATTTACAATGCACCTCGTCTATACAAAATAATCGATTCCCAACTGTGCATTAACCAATACAGCAATCATAATTTAAAATCTGTTTTAGTACAATGGTTAGAGTCCTATGACTACTTTGAAACTGAGGCTCTACTTAATTAATAACACACATCTCACTCACTCATGCATACACACTATTAGACATTCAACCCCCCCCCATATACATACACCACACACACACACACACACACACACACACACACACACACACGCGTGTTATTTTCTGTGTCTAATTAAAATTGAGAGAGAACTGTTTCCTGGGCTACAGCTCACGCTTCTCCGGGAGACAGGGACTCAACTATATATAGATGAAATATTATAATTGGGCTAAATAAAACATTATTATTATTATTATTATTATCTCCGGAACCGATAATTAATACCACCGGAAGATTTGGTGACAATGAAGCTGTACTATTGTTTAAAAAGATAGCGAAAACCTTTCAAGCAACGTTTCGTAAAAGTTTCTACTCAGAAAGAAGTCATTAGCGAACTTAGAGGAACTTCCTTGGCTCGAGGGAATATAAATATTTTCACAGTCAGCGGATAACAATTGTGCCGCTCTGACGAAATTGTTTTATAGACTATGATTTATAGGTTTCAGAGTTTGCTTTATTATTATAATTGTTTATATTTGTTTTATTTTATAAAGCCATTTTTTTTGTTATGAGCGAACTCAATGATATTACAAAAAGCAAAAAAAAAGAGTGGTTGTTCTACAAGTTTTTTTTTTACATAAACACAGTCCTAATTTACTTATATTAAAATGCATTTTATTTAGATTACTTTATACTGTATTTTTATATTGACCATAAATCATTTTTTTTTTCCATTTTATGTTTAAAGCTATACCAAAGTGCGGTTGGTCGTTCATTACAATTTTGAGCCAGTTTTTGCTGAAACGGGTCGTATTCGATCAACGAGCCGCACCGTTACGTTTTTTGCATATTTTATAGACATCAAAAAATCGTCACAAAACTCATTCCTCACGCATAAAAATAAAACTTCAATAAAAAAATATTTGTAACAAAAATATACCTACAGCTATAAAAAGGGTATTGTGCATATAAAATTGTTACTTACAAATAAGCTCTCGATTCGCGCATGTTTTTTACGTGCCATAATTCCAGTACACTAAATGCTCAATAAAAAAAACGGAGGGACGTTTCTTGCGGCTCGGTACTGAGGAAGGAAGACATTCGAGTGACGTTAGTTTGATATACGAGCGGGCGTCTTTTGTGCGTTAGTCGTTAATACGGGAGCACAATGCCGGGCCGACAGCCCTCAGGAGTTACGCCCGACTTAAGGACGCTGCCTATTACACTGCTGCGTAACTGGTGCGACTGTAACTAGGCCTTTTGATACCATGATTCATTACTGGATTTATTGGTCCGTTTCTAGATTTCTTTCTTCGTAATTGGTTATCTTTAGACCCATTTTGCGAGAATGTCACTAGGTATCCATTGATAGAAGTTAAGTCGATTTAAGATAGCTTGAAAGTTGTAACTAACATTTTATCGGTGTAGTTTTTTCTCATTTCAAGAATCCCGTTTCAAAAATTACAAGGGGTATTGATGTACCTGTTCGTTCAATTACAAAAGATCGAGAAAGATTATTTATTGTATGTAATGAAGTTTGTTTTGGATTACATTATGTTAATGATCAATATTTTTTTTTCTACCGCATTTCGATTTTATTAAGTTCGATTTAAGATAGCTTGAAAGTTGTAACTAACATTTTATCGATGTAGTTTTTTCTCATTTCAAGAATCCCGTTTCAAAAATTACAAGGGGTATTGATGTACCTGTTCGTTCAATTACAAAAGATCGAGAAAGATTATTTATTGTATGTAATGAAGTTTGTTTTGGATTACATTATGTTAATGATCAATATTTTTTTTTCTACCGCATTTCGATTTTATTAAGTTCTTAGATGAGTTTCTGTCTATTTATAATTTGTTTTAGTTCTAATGAAAAATACATGTCTCCGATGTAGTATATAACTGACTCCAATATAAATAGCCTTCAAACAGCGTCTGTCCTCGACAATTTTAAGACCCCATCACATCTCTTATTCACGCAAAGGCGCTCGTTTTAGTGTGACTTCACACGCTCCCGTGTAAGGGAATAGTTAATTGTGGTTGCTGTCAGTGTCAAACCCCAAGGTACATTTGTAATGTACCTCTGTGTGGGTGTCAAAAGAAATCTTTATTGTTTAATTTGCGCCACGAGACCTTTTATAACCCTGAACATTTGAATCTGAATAATGAAATAATAAATTCGTTAAACGATGAAAGTGACAGAAATAAAATGTAAGACATTATGTGTAGGATCAAAGGCCAGTGAAATGAAAACAGAAAGTATTTTTATAGATGTATTCTTCACAAATAAATGACATAAAAAGGTTTAATTATAAACCTCTCTTTTAGTAAAAAAAATATACTACTAGTACCTATATAAGTTGATTGATAAGATTAAGCTCTGAAATAAAACAGGCTGGAGTTTGCAATAGTAACGTACTAGTTTTCTAAAAAAGTTTAATATAAAGCAAAAAAAAAAGACATTTTTAACATACATAATCAATAAAAAACATAAAAAGCTGGATTGGAGTTTTGATGAAGATCGATTGCAAAAAGGTATAAATAACGACTCCAATGTATCGTTATTTATACCGTTTTGCAATCGTTTTATAACCTTCCTTTGATACCAACATCGATAATCTTCGAAAAGACTAAGAGAAAATAAAACCACGTGAGACAAATATAGCGAACGCCATATTGGATAATTACTTCATTCAAATTGATGAGAATTAAGATGCTAAGAAGAAGAAAGAAAACTGCGTTAGACAAATCCATAAATACACCAGAAAACATTATCTCCTCCTAAGTCTAGTAAAAGCTTAAATATTCAATCGAATCGATGGCACATTATATGAGAGCCCGTCAAGTTGTTTCGCATAGAGGAAGCGGTGAACAAACGAAAGAAATAATCGTATGCACATAATTATTTGTGCAACGCCTGCTTTGTGCGGACGACGGGAAGAACAAAACGTGGGGAGACGCGAGAGCACTCATTCACGGCGTGAAGCTAGCGATGCTGGAATAGACAAAAGACAAACTTAGTTATAATTTAAACTTTAATAAAATTTCGCCATGTTTATCAGTATGTATGTCACGCACTGACACATCCCTCAGTACCCTTAAAAAGGTATTTTGTAGTAACTCGGGAAGAATCAATATACTTGATTGATAAAGAATATTTTTTCCTCAGTTGGGAATATGAACCAATTTTGCCACTCCACCTTGGTTTTTTTTTCAGGCCCCATCTACGAAGTATTTATTCTTAAACTCAATGTTTTATTCTAATACAAAATGCTTTGGTAGACTTTCGATGACAATAATTAGTTTCAAAAATGTTGAATAATGAAACTCCAGTAATTGGCATGACTTGACAAAGGATATATTCACAGGACTATTACTTGCTTTGTCAAGTTCTGCCAAGTCTTGGTCTTTATCCTCAAGTACCAGCTACCGCTCTCTTTTCAGATTATAGTGACCAATTGTATACAGTATACGTTGAGTACAGTAAGACCGTGCAAACTGTGCCGACACTTTTATAATAAAGCGATGCTATAAAAGGCAGCATAGAAAAATAAACGAAGTAAGACTCGAGTTCACCAACAAAATAAACGGACGGTCAAATTTAACCATTGATTATGATGTCAGATTCCTATGAAAACATATATCAAAAAGCTTTGATTAGGACCCTAACCGTTATTGTGTTGGTGAAGTCGGGTCTTAATAATACTGAAACGGTATCCAGTCAAAAATAATCTATGTTAAGATACAACGAAAACCACAGGTGTTTCATTATTCCGTTTTAATGGCGTCAGCGCCATCGGGTTACGCGTCAGAGCGTCCGTGACTACAAAATAATCTGAGGATATAACATTTTACAAGCGTGATAAAATAATTAATTTAACGTCAAACTTAACGTATATCTTTTCTGCTAATTGGTCTACTCGGCTAGGATGTACTACAACTTAATGCAACGTTGATCAATTATTTGTTTGGTGGTAATGTTTTTGCAAAACGTGGACATATGCCAAATATAATTGGACGTGCATTTTACTTATCCCTTACTTAGTAACCGCATGGGTCTACGCATAGAGTATAGATCAGAGGATCTCCATCATGTGGATGAAGTAGTGCCTGAAAATCAAAATTAAAAAAAAAAATACTTGCAGTACTGAACTTGTGGCAATTTTGCTCCCGTTTCTACTGCTCACCAAAAAACAACTAAAGTGTGTAGACGCTCTACGCCGTAGGAGTGCTACAAAGTACCACTACGGTAGTGTAATAATATACGTCTATGGCGCAGTGGACGAAGGCCCGCCTGAGACTAGATTTGGGGCTAGATGATGCTATGTAAAAATGTCCAGCATTATTTATTTATTTATATTGAAAAACTCAACTACTGTACTGTTTTTTACTTTTATTCCATTTATTAGGTAAACAAGCGTTGGAGCTATCCCATGGGAAAATTAAAACAAACTGATTCATATTTTTGAATTAACAATCATTGGTTTGTTTGATTTGGTAAATCGTTTGAAATATCGAAATAAGCAATTGTTTTCACAAACAAAACTAATAATTCAATTCCACTATTCAACGTCATGAGTTTTATTATATAATGGTAATTAATATATATAAACTTTACTTAATGTGTTTGTATGTAAAACTAAGTAGGTTAAACGAACTGTTTCATTCCCGTAGAGCACTACGGCAGATAAAAACAATTCGTTTAAATTTCTAAGCAGTAGGTACGGGGGTTGGAAAAAGTGTTAAGTGAAATATCATGACTGCAAAATGATAATGCCGTATTATGGAAATTGTTTGCGCTTATAAAAACGTGACACAGAGTAACTTTACTAGACATCGCTACATACAGTCAAAATACAGAGTCAGTGCTCAATATTATTCAACGAACCTGATTTTGTTCATACTAAGCGTACATGTATTACTGGTATGGATAAACCAGTGGTAGGTACGTTAATAAAACATGTAGTTTCTTATAGGTATAAATAACCTTTTTTATAAATAATTTTATTGCTTTTTTCCATACCTTTATTTGGCCATAATCTCACCTGTTGGCAATTGATAATGGCCGGCGATGGAACATGAATATCTAGAATATAGCTATATACACTCTTACTTTGAAGAGACCCAGATTGTATTATTCAGGAGATGGTAATGTGTTCCATTCCTTCATTGTTCATAAGATGGTAGTGTGTTCCATTCCTTCGCTGTTCTCATTATAAAGGTGGAACCGAAACGTTTAAAATTTATCTTATTTACTTTATTTGCCACAACTGAGTACATACAAGCCAGGTCATCACATAGAAATAAAATATGAATACTTTATAAATTGATCTAAAATAATGTCAGATGCATAATATTTTAAAATGGTATTTTTTACTTTTAGTTTTTCAACTTACGTTTACTATTTATGCTCTATATCAAATTGCTATATGTATTATATAACAGTTTGTTAACAGGTTTTTTACAGCCAACAGACACATGCAACTGACCCCATAATAGGATTTCCTGTGTTGTTGGGTATCAGGAACTATGAGTACCGCGGTATCACAATACCCAGACCAGAAAAAAATTCATGAAAGACATAAGATGGTAGTGTGTTCCATTCCTTTGCCCTTCTCATTATAAAGGTTTATCCGCTACGTTTAAATTACACATAGAACTTATTATTTTATTTACTTTATTTGCCACTACTGAGTACATACAAGCCAGGTAATCACAAAGGCCATAGCAAAAGCACATAGCATGACGGTTTATAGAAGAGATCTTTCTTACGCACATATTGTCTGATACAAAGGCCTGGCATCGTATAGTAGGTGTCTTTCTGTACTTGTGACGCGAAGAGGGAAACGACGACACAGAGAACTTTCATCGCTGTTCTTTGAACGTCATCGTCAATGCGAATCAATAAATTCAACCCTTTTTATGATTCAGTCATTCCCTTTTATTGGCCTCGTACGTGCTCCAGAACGTGCATCATTCTAGGACAATAAAAAAAATTCGAACGACTCTTTGTATCGCGCACGATAAATAAAAGCGTTGAAGTTGAATTTTTCGCCATGCGTTCGCGCTTTTTGTTTTACTCGTGTAAAATTACCTACAGGTAATTAACACTGTTGTTAGATGATATTCTGCTGTAAAAAAGTATAACAAAAATGTTTGCACTATAAATAATTTGACTTTTGTAAAACAGTGCTATCGCAGTTTTACAATTTAAACTCACTGTAATTATTGGTCGTAACAGAGTCATAAATTACACAATGCCTGCGGAAATTCCAGCATTTTTACTTTATATGTTAATTTAGTGTGGTGAAGAAATTGTTTAGGCAGAATTATTGTGGAGTCCATTACGCAATGTCAACGCAAAAATATCGGGAAGACAATTAAAATAAGGCGGGGCAAAAACTGACGTAGAAAAAGGAGGGGATCTAAAAAAATCCATTTAAGCCGGGTTACAAATGAGAACAGAACTGTGTTAAGTTATCCGAGCTATCTCCCTGGGAACTGCCTGGTGGCCGCAGGAATATTGGTACATCACTATGTGTCCATTTGTTGTGCCAATGATGATTGATTCCTTTTCGGTGGCGAGTATTGCGTTGCGTATTGTTAACAATTGGGGATTTGGTGTAGGGTTGGGCTCGGGATGAATATCGCATTGTTTTCGTGAATAAAAGTTTTTATTTGTTTTTTGGATGACATACTATATTACAGCGGTTATTCTTGTAAATGTTATCCATGCTCAAATGTACATCAGCCTAGGTCTTACATCAAAGTAGCTGTAAGGTAGTACCCTGTAAGGGCGCTGTAAGTTTCAGTCAATAGTTATTTAAAATGAGATAACAATATTAACAAAATCGTAATAATAAATAAAAATTAAATTGAAAAAGAAAATATGAATACTTTATAATTAATTTAAAATTTTGTCAGATGCATACTAATTTAAAATATCATTTTTACGTTTAGTATTTACGCTCTATATCAAATTACTATATGTAATAACA
The DNA here is from genome assembly GCA_961405105.1 of Perizoma affinitatum. Classification (NCBI taxonomy): domain Eukaryota; kingdom Metazoa; phylum Arthropoda; class Insecta; order Lepidoptera; family Geometridae; genus Perizoma; species Perizoma affinitatum. The sequence continues at coordinate 6,676,842 of OY560205.1, read as the reverse complement.
GTTTGTAGATAGGTTTTTTTTACAGCCAACAGACACATGCAACTGACTCAATACTAGGATTTCCTGTGTTGTGGGTATCAGTAACTACGAGTACCGTGGTACCACAATACCCAGACCCGGAACAAATATCTGCAAACCATGCAAACATTTGTTCCGTAGCGTGAATCGAACCCACACCTCATGCGTCTCTGCCGACTAATCGCCCGCCACCTAATCATGATCTGGGAACAAAGAGCGGTAACAAAACAATTATCACTCACATTTAAACAGGAATAGATACAAATTTTCTTAGCACAAAGAATATAACTTATACTTAGCTCCTGTACTATACAAAAATATAGTACAGGATAATAAGACTTATGAAAATAAACATCGCACGAAAATGCACACGGCCTGTCAGTTATAGTGTCTTAAACGTTAATAAAACCAAACACCTCGCGTTCTCTAGGACCTCAGTCACAAGCACTCCCATACTCTTAAATTGCATTTTTTCTGTACAGATATTTCCTCCCAATCATGTTACTCTTAAAGTACTATCGATTGAACCCCTACAATAAGGTACCTAGGCATAACCTTACATGAAAATCTCTCATAAAAGCACTTAACACTGTCTTGTTAGGAAACTGATTTACATAATGAAAGGTCTTCGTGAATGCAGCCCTCCCGATATCTTGAAAATGGTATACTTTTCATTATGTCAATCCATAATCCAGGATTGCATTCCTGTTTGGGGGAGGGCTGGAAAGAGCTCTTTTATTCGGTTGGAGAGAGCGCGGCGGGCACTCATTAAGGTCTCTTTATGGTAGCCTTTACGTTTTCCCGACCTCTGTGGCGTAGGGGGCGAAGGCTTGCCAGAGACGCAGAAGGTTGCGGGTTCGATTCCCGCTGCGGGATAAATATTTGTAATGTTTGTCTCGAGTCTGGGTGTTTTCTATGTACAATGTGTACGTATTAACAAAAAAAGTATATAAGTAGTATATCATATAGTTTGGGGCTAGATGATGCTGTGTGAAAAATGTCCTAAATTATTTATTTATTTTCCCTCAGATACCTACCCTGTACTAAACATTTAAGGTTCTTCGCGTTCTCACTTTCTCGCACCTATAATATATTGTGCAACAAAATAGTGAACATAAATAGTTAAATAATTAATTTATGTACAAAAAACAAACAAAATTTGCTGACAAATACGACGATACAGAAAATCTCATTTAAATCACTCCTACCACACACCACACTCTATCATTCACCTGACACTTCATCTATAACAACCAAATTTCTCTGTATTTATTTATATAACAATAACATCAAAATCACAAGCAATACAACCTTAGTAGTTTGGGTCTCTCTAGAAATTCCGCTTAGTAAGTAGATAATACAGATAGGATTGGTATCCTATCTGTATTATATATGCATTATACGCTCTGAATTATTGTATTCTTCTTCTTTGGTAATAATTTCTTTATATAATATTTATTATTTTTAAAATTACCAAAAATATATTATTTTGTGATTCCTAGCATCTTCAGGTCTGGAGAGCGTTCAATTATAATATATTGTGTTCCCTAGTTAAATTACCACAAACAAATTAAGTGACACCAAAAATTGAGCATTTAAATTTTTACATTATACACGTCAAAGTTTGGATGGGGTTACATTTTCTAGAAAGTTTAATAAGGACATTTTGTAATTTACTAAAATAAGCCATTACTGTCGTCTGGAGGATGGTGAGACATCACAAATTACCTTGATTATTGGGCATTTTGAAAGGGGTATTAAAGTCGTCTTACAAATCTGTCTAAACTGACAGTCATATTTATATAATGCTCGTTATTTCGTTATGTCCAATAACTGATGATTTATGATTATAGCTTACCAGAGCGATGCGATTAAGAAAAATGTTACAGGTTGTCTGTATTTTTAATGGAGTTTTTTTTAACCTATTTGACCAGAGAGCTGACTCTTATCTATGTCAACGCATAAACAGTTAGTGATCTGTTAGTGATAAAAACTATTAGTGATCTGGATCAGATGAGCTATACGCATAGGGGCAATCATAAACATGATTATAATCATGTTTCTTTTTAAAACTATAAGATTTACATACAGTTAATTAGGCCTAATGTTTTTGTTTATAAATTTATCCATTCAACTTACATCTACATAAATCCATACATATACATATTACAGTATGTGTGTGTGGACTCGCATTCACACTCTTGGCTGGTTCATTGTGCGTGGAAGTATCTGACTAGTTAGTCCGCCGTAGAGCATAAAGGTATTTTCAGGCTTCGAGGAGTGACCTTGGGTTGCCTGGGATTTATACGCGGTAAGTTGCTATGCCCATTCCAGACATCTCATTCCAGGACTACGTAGGCTTCATCGCATTATTATTACAAATAATACCTAATGCAATGGTGTAGTGTAGATAAACTTGCCAGAGACAACCATTAAGTGAAATTACAAATAATTGTTTCCAACAATGAGTTATTAATAGATCAAGATAATAATAATGTACTACGTCTAATTTGACGTACAGATTATTAATAACGTCACAGATGTAAATGGATTGGATAATGATAACAGTATACCGTCACATTCAATGTTAAAAGGTTCACAAATACACCTTCACAAATCAAGTTTCTAGCTAAATACTTAACGATAAAGTTCCACGAATGTGTTTGGTAATCAAAGGCTTACATTTTGAACAGTAAAAAATCCCTTTGTATCTTTCTTGGAAAGATTTTTTGATAGAATTTCAACGTAGTTTGTTTTTAGTAAGACAAAATCAGTAGACTGTTGAATTTGAAGCTCGCCAATACAATAGTGCCATCAACAACCTAAAAAAATCAACATGGTGAGTTTTTTTTTTAACTATATTATGTCTCCACTACCTACTCCAACAACGAAGCCTTATAATAACAATAAAAAAGTTGTTTTAGATTTTTTATAGTTACAGACTATGCCATTTCTGTTTTTGTATCATTAGAATGTGTTACATAAATTTATTTGATACTAAGGGAAACCTTGTAAAGGGGAAGAAGGGAGGGACTGAAGGGGATATCAGGGCACACGCGCGGTTTTATTCTCGAGTTCCGTATAAACAATTGGGTTTAGAACCCTAAATAAGCAAGTACAAATAGTACGAAGTTTTTGACAATTTGATTTAACACATTTTCAATAAAAATATGGTTCTGTAGAAAACAGCCACCAGAAAGTACAGTCAAAACCAACAAGCCAAGCACTGTTTGCACCGAGGGAGGATAAATATTTTTTTAAGGGAAGTGTATTTAACCGCCGTAGGAAATAACGCGGCCGGAACATCGCCGATTATGTTCCCTGATAATGCGGACGTTCGGTTATTTACGGCCTGATAACAGGGGGCGATGATTTAAGTAACTGAGATAATACGCGATTTACAATGAATAACATGTTTACAATAAATTATGTTATTGGTTTTAACTTAGATTTTTTTACGAAAAGACGGACGAAATCGCAAACTGTGATCGAAATTGTTGTAGATTCAAAGCTTAGTAATAAATGTGTTTGATTTGTTACCCTAATATTATTAATCCGATAAACTAATTAATAATAACATTTTTTACATTAATTATGTAATTGATTTCAGATTTTTACGAACGGATAAAAAAAAATCGGATCACACCACTTCGTAATCTCCACTTCGTAATCTTAATAATGGTTACAGATTCAAAGCGTGGTATGTAAATTAGCCTAGTTTTGTTCCTAACCTAAATGGTCGCAACGTGACCCAAAAGAACGGTACAAATAAATGTTTCGCAGAAACAATAAAGAAATATTTAACTCCTGTAATTCAATAAACAGCAAAATCTTAGCTGTGTGTGGGCGGGCCTTTATTATATAAGCGAAATGGCTAAGGTAACGGGACCATAAAAATAAGAAAATCTCATTCTCGGTCTGCCGCGACGTCTCCGCAGTATCAGGGCACCACTCGGTGGTCAACACTGCTCACCCGATATGCGGCAGACATGACCAGCGCCAGTTCCATTTGAGCTTGACGGCTTTAGTCGCTACATCGGAAAATTTTTGTTCGAGAGCGCAGCTCAGCTTATGAATGTGGTCTGTGCACTTCACTCCAAGAATGCTGCGCTAAATTGCACGTTGGCAAACTTTGAGCTTCAATTTTTGAATGTTGGCCAAAGACCAGGTGCACATACCTGGTGGACCATACGTCAGAACGGGACGCTATTTATATGCTTTTTTGTAAACATATACATATTATACATAGAAAACACCCCGACCCGAGACAAATAATTGAAAATCATGCAACGTTTTGTCCGCATTTGTATATGCAATTTTATGGGCTGCCATCGCTATCATTAGATAGTAAGCTATGGCAACCCATAAACTCACAGAGATGGTTCATATTTACTTACAAGTTGCAAAACGATATTACACGTAACAAGCATACAGTAATTAATCATTAGCCAAGCTCTTAGATAATGAACCGGCATACGATACGATTTATACGATATCACTACCAAGACTAGCGCAATAGAGCTCTTGTATAAACATGTTAACAATGTTTTAGTAACTTAGTTATTAGAAATTTAAAAAAGGTTAAAACTTTGAAAATGTTTTAACCTTTCCTAAGCTGTAATACCCAACTTAGCTATTTTACATTCCTTTCACCAAAATTGCATTTGCATGGAGAGCTCGCTGCCAAAATGTATTTAACACTTTAAATGTATTCGCTGATTTGCTCTGAGCCTTTGTTTACGTCAAAGTATATATTAAACTACTGAGAAATAAAGAGAAAAATTGGCCGTTATCATGAATCGATAATTTGGCGGGTAAAAAATATAATTATAAAGAGTTCCTTCAGAATAAATGAGCGTCGCTGCGGAACCCGGGCCGCACGCCTCATAATAATAATAATAATAATAATGCTGGACATTTTTAACACAGCATCATCTAGCCCCAAAGAAAGCAGAGCTTGTGTTATGGGAACTACATGACTGATATACTACTTATATACTTTTTTTGTAAATACATACATATTATACATATAAAACACCCAGATCCCCAGAAAAATATTTGCAGATGCAAACATTTGTCCCGCGGCGGGAATCGAGCCCACAACCTTCTGCGTCTCAGGCGGGCCTTCGTCCACTGCGCCACAGAGGTCGTCATGATTGTTGCGAACATACTAAATATTGAAATGCTGGAATAATCTTTCCGCAGCGGCCCTTAACTTAGAAAACTTGATTACGAATCCGCAGAACAACCTTGACAAACGGGTCAACTTTGTTGACCACAACGTCGTTTTTCCAGTTAGCAAATAATCCATTAATCTGACGACACGAGTGAACACGAACACGCTCAAATGATTAGGTACTTGCGACGCTGTGTGAAGCGGAGAAATGTGCACGTGGCTTCACGCAGTCTGTACGCGACGTGTACAGCCCGCCGTATATAGCGGAGATGGCCTAAAGAAGTTGCCACCTAGAGAAGTTTACAACTGTTTTGGAAAAAAAACTAAATAAAAAAAAAAACAGCCGGCTTCTGAACTGGTTACAACTGAGCCGGTAGCTTTCCTATTTTGATTTTCTCAGGATCTTATTTGTTGATCCTTGAAATATATCTTGAGATAAAACCATAGAGTGAGACCCTGTATGGGTCTGATTAATCGAGACCCGCCCATCTTTTGTTCGAGTCGTTCTCGTGATGAGAACAACCAAGTGGGTGTTTTTTTTTCTCTGCGACATATTGCCTGTTATTTATAAGCCATGGTTCATACTAAGATAAATGTATAGCGTAGGTTTAGTTTTATATCGCCCTGACATTTAAAAAACAAAAGGGAAAGAAAGCACTAAATCAGAGGGACACGCATTGACCATCAAAATATTTATTGAATTTACATTGATTAGACAGTGAAACTAAACTACCTGCTTTTCGTTTGCTTCAAAATAAGCGTGTAAAAAAAATGCATATCTACCAGACTTGGTGGCTAGTTTTCTATCAGGCTATTACTGACCTATTTATATATTGCTTGTAGGTATTCATATTTGTTTCGTTGCAAAACGGCTCTCAGGGATATTATTTTTTTGTTAAGTCAGGGGTAAAAGGACCAGAGGGTAGTAAGAGCCAATAGAATTACTAGGGTATGCTTATAACCGATTAGCAGGAATGCGGAAACTGCTTTAGGAGTTACCCCAGCTTGCCTCAACTTTCCCTTGTAGTAACAAAAATTAAGGGAAACGCTTTCAGGTAAAAGGTGTCCGTCTTTCTCTGAAATGATGGTAATTCAATTAGTTTTCTGTTCTCTTTGATGTGACCTTTTCACAAGTACCTAAGCAAGTTAAGGAAATCAGAGGGTTCGTACTAGGACTTTGAATGTTTAATTAAATCATCATCATCAACGGATTGTGGAAGTCAAAGTCAATAGGTTTTTATTTATTTAAATCACAAGTTTCATATAGAAACGTCATCTTAAAAACTACGTGAATTTAACATTTTAAAGTGAATTTACGCCGATTCCTCCAAGCCTAGAAGAATCAAGCAACAAACTATGCTTGGTTATTTTTTCATGATCCTTCAATAGCTTTAGTGTGGTGCCAATCGAACAAGGTGAACTCGATTATAAAAAAAAGTACTATTCAAAGAACTAAATAAAGTATCTACCAAAGTTCTTAAGACAAAACACGATACGCTTTATAATAATAATAATGCTTATTCTTCTATTCTTAAAAACAATACTACTTAACATAGAAATCTTCTAAAAAGTACCACGACAAAAATGTTTTTCACGAGTTTGTATGAAATCCACATTTATTTTCACCGATAACATGTTTCATCGATTCAGCATTAAAGGGCTGCTTAAATGCGTTATTTTGAATTAGCAATGCACAACTCTAAATTAACACGCACCCGACAACAACTGTTACCGCACAATAACCACACTTTAAATGAATATAATGTGAAGTAATTAGTATAATGTGAACAAAAGAAGCGGAAAGGCTTCGTTTGTTCACATTATGGGATATCGAAGGGGATTTGTTTTTTTTTATACATAGTTATTGATTTAAATTTACTTCATCGTTTACATGCGTCTATATATTTTCAAGTGGATTGTAGGATGTAAGTAGGTAGGAAATGTATCTAATTTCAGAAATAAAATAAAATTACAAGTAGCTTAAACACATACTAATTATGGTTAAAAAAATAATATTATCAGAGGGAGCTAAATAAATTAACAATTTGCCAAACAATATAAAGGAATGAGTTATTTTGAATGCCTTTATAAATAAACTTAAATTACAGTACATACTTTGTAACAATACACAAATAAAAATGCTTACCTATCTAATTTAGTTTAGTAACATCAAAATATAACCTACTTCATAATTAATTAAGAACTATTTGTTATAATGTTGAGTATTTATATAATATAACTACATATTATTAAGTTAAACACATAGTTATAGATAATATTTAGTTATTATTTAATTTTAGGTACCAAAGTTTAAACATTGTAAAACCTTTAAATTTGTGTCTCATGTATCTGATTATAAGCGAACCATGTGTATGTATGAGAATAAAGTTCTTTAAACCTATCTACGTAGTAGGTACTTAACAACGCTACCTTTTGTAATTTAAATTAAAAACACTTTTTAACAAATAATGATTTACAGAAAAAATAAAAGTTAATTTGTATCGCATATGAACGTAGCCAGACCGCATCATAGGCCGCACAATGTTGGTAGGTAGTCTACTGACCGGTCGGCACTTGCGCTAAGCTCAACGTGGAAGTCAATAAATTTCCTTTTATTCTTCGACGTATATCATTTGGGTAGGAGTGGGATTTAAATACATGCAATAGCTTTATATATTAAGTCCATTAAATCCTACTACTATTATAAACGCGAAAGTTTGTGACGATGGATGTTTGTTACTCTTTGACGCAAAAACTACTGAACGGATTTTGATGAAATTTTACAGTATATAGCTTTTACATCAGAATAACACATAGGCTACTTTTTATCTGGTTACCACGCGGGCGAAGCCGTGGGCAGAAGCTAGTAGCAGAGTATGCATTTGTTTTTTTTTTTTCATTTTGTTTATAACAGTTAGAACAATGTAGATAATTACAGTAAATACTCGTTTAAAAAATAATTCATTTATAATACTTATTAAACACTTAATTTCGTGAGAGTAGTGTTTGGTTTTGGTGTCTGTGACGTCACTGCGCAGTGTCAGCAGAATACCAGCGCCAAGTAGGTAGCCACCTACCTAACATTATGCTGAGCTGATACATTTTTGGTGCGACATTGAACTGTCTAGGTGGATGGATTAGTAAGGTGCGTGGGGAATTTCTGTTTCAGTTATACTTATAAGTAGGCTATTCTAACATATTTAGATGTTAATACCTATTTTTTTTTTCATAAACATCCTAACTTACTATTTTTTTATGTCTTGCTAAATAAATGTTTTTTTTTTTCTTTCTTTCAAGTATGTACATTCTTATAATAATAAAATGTACCAGAATAAAGCAGCTATTACACAATCCTGAGTCAAATTTAAATCTTACCGTAGATTGTTGTTTAGCGGCAATTAGTTAAGCTGTTTTTCTTCCTTTTTCTAAGTTGAAATCAGAGACAAAAAGAAATGTAGAATAAAATATGGCTAAGTTCTTTTATTCCAGAAAGATTTTGAAGTCTCTTGTTATTATTCTATTTTTCAAATCTCCCTCAGTCATCGAAAAAGGTTTCCCAACGAAACCCAAATATCTCACTATCACCTACAGCACGATTATTAATATGTTTAATAGTTTTTGATTATTTTGCGTCAAATTTCAACCTCAGGTACCCATAAACCTGAGACCCATATAACAAAAAACTAAATAAATCAACTCAAATAAACAACAAAAGGGCAACGACCAGAGTATAAAATAAACTGTAGTGAAATGAAAGCACCTAAATCATCGGCCACAGTTCTGTCCACATGCAGTGGGACACGGGCCTCGCTGCAGTGAGCTGGCCATAAAACATACCGCTCCAATCCAGCTGGGGTAATATGCCGCCGGTTATATTAGCACTGTGATTTGATCGTTTGTCACAGTTTTTGGATGTCACTATGAAATTGAAGTGGTCTAGATTGCTGCCTGTTCATACTGGGATTACAGCAAACCTACTGTTTCTTTATACGTTATTTTTGAACGAGTTTTATTTTGGTACGTGGTTTTGGTAGAGCAAGCTATCTACTTTTTTTTTATTTTTATGTGATAGACGGGGAGAAAGCCTGATTTGGAACAAAACCGTGGGTAATTAAATCATGGTTTAAAATAAAAACGGTAGCGATTGTCGAAATCAATAGGTTTTATTCAGTCAAAAATTATGTGGAAACATTGACATCCATTTTTTGCGCTTTAAGAAATAGGTTATGAATAGGCAGCAGCAAGAGTATCGTATCAAAAAATAATATTCATAAATAATTTAAAGGCCAGCCACAGCCACCCCTTGCATGTTGTGTTTCTGGAAAACCTTCTAAGCTATTTTAGACTAGCTAAGAAACAATAAGAAACATCGCTAATATATCTCTTTACGAAGAACCCTAAATTAATCACTACAATTTGTTTCCTAACTTAGAAAAATAACCTTCATAGATATTTTAGGTAATACTAATTTGATACTCGATCAGGCCAAATTTATATCAAGATAAAATAATATTTTACTCGAAATAATCTTATGAAATAAAGAGAGTAAAGATAGTAATAAAGCGCATTAAAGCCCTTTAATGCTGAAACTCATTAGATAAAATTTTCTTTATAGCTTCCGAAAGCAATATTTTCGCCGAAGGAATTTCATCGCACGGGTTGCGTTTACGCGGATTTCATTAAGATAATTTTCGCTATAACAGTTCCTAAAATAATAGCATTGTATTAATTCAAATCTTTTTTATTATTAAATGGACAAGAAGAAAGATGGCTAGAAATAGCCACCTTTTAATTAATATATTTGTTTGGATTCGTGATGTTAAGATGCCTAAAATTATTTCACCTCACCATCTTATATGTCACGACTTTATGGCAGTAGGTATTACGAATATATTTTTCTTTACGCAGTTGGTCCTATGATAATATCAAAAGATCCGAATTGACCAGACTTCAATTTAATTATAGCACTTGTAAACCATACGTGTGAATCATCTGCCTACCCCTCTAGCAATCTACTTCTAGGTACTGGTGAATTGTTTCATATTTGGGTAAGTAAATACTACACACTGGTACTTGGGATCCCTCTCCTGGCATCGCAAAGGGAGAATGGCCTAGCGGGACACTCACAACCTCTCACTTCCTCATTGAGACCCTTCCGAGTAACTCCAGACGAGTAATGAGCTCTCACTTTTATTTACTTGTGTATTGCTGGCTTAGGGGGGCTATCCGGAGCTATATTTAACTCGCGTCGTATATTTGTTTCCGTTCTGTTGAAACCCTGTTGAAACATATGTCCTACTAAAATAGTGACTTTCTTTTCCCGTACTAATCTCAAGCTTTCGAATTCCAAAAAAACCCTTCTATTCCATAAAGACCGTGCGCTGATTATCAATGAGTCAGTCAATAAAATTATAATATTAAGACTCATAATAGTTAGGGTCCGATTTATTTCCAAGTAGTAAGCTCAATTAATAAACTATTTATTATTTATTTGTAATGGCGATAATTGCCAGTATAACTTACCTGATATTTCTTGTTTTTGTCTTCTGCAACAAAACAAAAAAATAATTGTAAATAGCAGTTGAACCGAACTAGCAAATTACTGTCTCGTACTCAGCAGTTAAAAAGAGATAATAATATACGGCAAAACAAAATCACGTCTGCAGTAAAAGCTTCGTTGTAAAACGACAAATACCTGTCTTTTAGCACTAAATAAAACCGTTTTCGAAATAGTATTATTTGTTGCTACGAACACTATCAGGTTATTTAACAAATTTAGTGCTGCATAAAATAGTTTTTAATGATGCAAAGTTAAATTTTATAAGAGTGTTTATAGGATAAAGTGTGAACATTTAATAAAATTGGGAGTCTCTATTATTTTACTATTACACACTAACATCGTCCACCAACTTGACTTTGTGGGTGGACGATGTTAGTGCTTAGCTGTAAGTTTAAGAGTTTATTTTTTTAATAAATAAATAAATAAATAGTGTTTCCAATATTTCGCCGTTCATAGAAATACGTTCAGTATGAATACGTGATATACTGACAAAATATGAGTGGTACTGAGCTGTGCGTCTGCTTGTACTTAGGTGGAAAGGAGATGATGTCATCAGATCATGTTACTCCTGGCCTCAATACACAGTTTATGGAATAAAGTGTGACAATCAATAAAATTGAGTCCAGGAAGAAAAACTCAAAAATGAAGGATTATAAAGTCTAGATAAAAAAAAATAACAAACAGCGATTTTTACTTAGTAATTATTATTACTTACCTATCTACACAATCAATAAGTTAAAGTGGAAATGGGCTGGTCATCTTATAATGACAACAAAAGATAAATGGACCAAAGATGTTACATAGTGGTACCCTAGAGAAGGGAAAAGAGTGAGAGGAAGACCATTCCGAAGATGGGAAGACGACTTCAAAGAGACAGAAGGCGCACTATGGATAAGGAAAGCTCACGACCGCGAACTTTGGAAAAGTCTGGGGGAGACCTATGCTGGAAAGCAAAACAATTATTATACCGGTGTCTAAACTTATATTTTATTATAAACTATAGATTATAAAATTAGTATAAGTTGTTAATAAAGGCTATTGAAATTGAAATTGAAACCTACTCAGAATCTAGCCGCGTTTTAATGGTAATTATGACGTATTACATCTGCCTGTGCTTCTCTCTTATTCTGTAGTAGGTATAAATATAAAACTATCGGTTTTATATTTTGTTAGTAATTTATTGTTTTATTTAAGTAAGTTGACTTCCTCTGTGACATATTAGGCAAAGGCCTGTCTGTGATGCCGAAGAGTTCGATTCCCGCCGCGGGACAAATTTTTGTATAATCTGAAAATATTTGTCTTGGGTTTGGGTGTTTTCTAAGTATAAAATATATGTATTTACAAATAAGTATATAAGTATTATATCAGTCAGTAGTTCCCATAACACAAGCTCTACTTACTTTGACGATGCTTTGTGAAAAATGCCCAGCATTATTTTGCTTTCTAAATTGGAATTGAAGCTCCAAACACATTACATTCGTACCTTAATATTTAATACTGGACCTGTTTGATTGTATTCGAGGGTAATAAAGGCCCAATAAATAACCGCGAATGTCTTCTATCGGTTATAAAAAGGTCTACTTAAGTGTCATAGATCGTGGGATGGTCGTTGGTCGTTCATTTATGATATAATAGGTTGGGGAAAAAGTTTCTTCGCATTTTTTAAGAAAATTCAAAACATTTTTTAATATAGTTTATTTACATTTAACTAAAGTATGTAGGTACCATTTTGTTCGATAACTTTTTGCCATTTTGTAGGCAGGGACATGATCCCATTGCTATAAAAACTTTGGGGCTTCTGTTCAAAATACCGCGACAAGTGGTTTTGGCAGTCCTCTCGTGATGTTAACCTGACACTGCCTAAAGAATTCTGAAGAGACCGAAACAGGTGGAAATCTGAAGGTGCAAGGTCAGGACTATACGGCGGATGCATTAACACATCCCAGCCAAACTCTCTTAATTTTTGCTGAGTGGCTAAAGATGTGTGAGGTCAAAAATGGTCAAAAATTTCTTCAAAAATGGTTCGGTTTCATTACGTCGTAATAAAGAATCACAAATGAGAACACGGTTCATTAGGTTTCTTTCAGTGAGCTCGTGAGGTACCCAAATATCGAGCTTTTTTGTGTACCCAGTTTTTTTAAAATGCGCCAAAACTGTTTTGTGGTCAATTCCCAGTTCTTCAGCTACGTCGTAACTACTGATATGCCGATCTTGCTCCACTTTTTCAAAAATGGCATCCATTTTATCCGTAATAGGGCGACCAGAGCGACGTGCATCTTTGACATCAAAATTTCCGGATTGAAAACGCTTAAACCAAATTTGTGCTACTCTCACAGACACTGCACTAGGTCCATAAACATCGCAAATTTTTTTCGCGGCTTGCGTTGCATTTTTACCTTTTTTGTAGTAAAATTTTAAAATGTATCGAATTTCTTCATTAGATTCACTCATCTTAACAGTACGAAAAACAAATAAAAATCACACATTTTCCTAATTTGAATTTGGAATTATCTTCTTTAAAATTTAAACTTTTAATGATACCAAAACCAGCTAGATACAAATAGTATAGCCAAAGATATTTTATTACAAGTTCATACATACAATAATGCGAAAAGACTTTTTCCCCAACCTAATAGTTCACGAAGAAGAGCCAGTTGTCTCTACACTTGTCATAGACTTTCTAGAATACCATAGATATTAGCGATCGGAGCATGAGTAACTATGACGCCATTTTTCTCTACAGAAAACAAATAATATCTCTGTCTCTGTCTTTTGTCGGATGACTTTGGATAATTGTAGGTGCAATGTAAACATTTGTGAGTGAATTTTGACTAATTTCTAGAAAATGGATTCAGATTAATATTCTGATTAAGATTTATGGTCGAACCGACGTATAAGTGGAATTCAATTTTCAGGTTAATAGTTAGTATATTAACTAAAAAATTTGAAAAGTTATTTTTGACTGAATACGGGTAGTATGATTTGTACTAAAATCATGGTAAATATCCCATGTTTTTGTTAAAATTTTGTTCATAACCATGCTAGTTTCAAAAGTTGTAAAACTTATGTAAAAACCAAAACAAAGGTTTTTTCTAAAATTCTGATCGAAATCCCTTGATACTTTGCAACTACAACTAAAAAAACATACGGCTACTACTAGTTCGGCTTGGCTGGGATCAGATGAGTCAAGTTATCTCACTCACATTAAGGAGTTTGTACAGACACATAAATACATAGTGATCTAGCTATTTACCGTAATCCGCGTGTAGTGTGGTTACGCCCACTAATACGTTTTTACAATCGTCCGATGGTAATAAAACAAGGATGGGACTCGGATTAAGCTCGTTTATCATTCGTTTTGATGGCCCTTTTTGCTGTAATCATTCATTTTTCTTCCGTCGTTTTCTGCTTCCCTTGCGTTTAAACGTCCCTTTGTTGGTGCGGCCAAACTCTTTTATCAAATCAACTTACCTTAAGTTTATTTCAGTCTTTATTTATTGGAGCCGTAACCTTTGCATAAAGATCGAGTAAATTTTTTGTGGCTTAATGACGAGAGTGGCGTGCTGAGGGGACCTTAAATTCTTGGCGTGCTGTTAAATCAATTAGCGTAAGGCTCGGGGGCGTCTTAAAAGCCTTAAGAACTAGTGTACAGGGAAATTGACTTTGCCGACGGAAACGTAATGGAATATTCCTCGTATAAAAGGTTAAGCGTAAAAAATCTAGACTTATGATGGTTACTTTGTATTTTATGGAGTTTTTTTATGGACATTGGGATCATAAATGGCAATTTGTTAGAACAGTTTACTTATCTCAATAACTTAAGGGTATGTAGATTATTTTACCTTACCACTTTGATAAACTTGTCTAACGATAAAAAGTAAAACATCCACCTTCATTTTCTCTACCGAAGTGCGTAAAACATCCTTGTAAATAAGAAAGTCGATCTCGCCGCTAGACGTGTATCTACTCTCTTGAGTATCATACGAGTAATAGTTTGGGAGCTTGTAAAATAAATGGGTAAATATTTTCAATACGAAATTCCAAGATGGGTGGATAAATAGTTTTAGTAGTAACTTTTATATGAGCTGTGTCGCTGTAATAGTGTATTCGGTAAGCTGTGTTTTCTTAAACTATACGCGGAAATTTACTTTTCATTAGAATGATGTAAAGGGGGTAAACACTTTGCACGTTTGATAAAATATAATAAATATAATACATAGGCACTATGTATCTCCTGCGTGTAAGTGATGCTAAACAACTGAGCCACTCTCCTTTTTGCCTTTACGGTGTGATGTTTTTTGGCTTTATAAAGTATTAGAGAAAAAAACATGCGGCTCTCGACTCTAATCACGACATCCTCAGATGGGTATTGGCAAGTGCAATAATACAGGCCTGCTTTTTGCATGAAGCATTCCATGTGATAGGCTGTAGCCTAGTGCAACTCCTATTGCCTATTTTAACACTAATTGATGCCAATATGCTCTCGATGCCAATATGCTTTTTGGTTCCACAACATGCAAGCTTCTTCACTGAAAAATACATTTGTATACGATCCCACGACTTCCATCTTTGGAAGGAAAGTCACTCTTTTTCTCGGTATACTGTTTTTGAATACTAGGTATAAAAACATTATCTTTCTACTTTCCTTCGTTAACAATATATAGTATTTGATCAAATTAATGTACACTCGACAACGAGCTTATTGAGAAAATGTCCTTTGCAATAAAAAGGTTAACATTCGTTATACACGACGTGAAAACGTGCTTAGGTAACATCTGTCAATATTTAACGTTATGCTACTTTTGATGCGGTCAATCAGACTTTTGGCCTACCGTGTTTTATTATTGTACTTGAATAAATAAATTAATAGTAAAAAAACTTTTAACCCTAAAGCAACCATGTCATGGTAAAACTTAAAACCAGCTATCATATTAAAATGCGTACACAAAATTTCGTGTCTGTGCTGATGACTGTTGAAGAGTTCCTTTATCTGGAGCTAATACTGGATGTCGATTCAGGTCATGCTTACCATAAAAATGCATTGTCATCGGAACGGAACAAATATGTAAAAATTGTAAAAAGCTTTTGTGTTCATCCTTATCACACCGAATGTGTCATTTTATAGTAAAGTAAATGCTAGTCTGCTTTTTATTTCAAAACTATGGAATAAAAGCGAAATTATCTCTTCATGTGAAACATTTGAAACGAAACTCTCCTGGTAATAATAAACCGAGCCAACAGCTTTGGTAAAACACTAATTTCAAAGAAAAATAACCGTAATTAAACCTCTCATACGCCCACAATTTGTCCACTACTCGACAAAACTAAAATTTTCGCCGTAGGCTCGCTTTACAAAACATTTTCCTGTTAAATTGCCTAATGGTTAATAGCCACAGTATATCACGTGCAGGAAAAATAAAAGTATCTTTAGCACAAATGAAATAATATTAGAACACAGAAGTTTAACTACAAAAAGAAAAAGACACTGTGACACACGGAATATTTTATCATGTTCCATTAAAAACTATCAAAATGACTTTTGAATTTAAAATAAGCATGATAAAGTTCAAGGAAACAAGGATTAGTTATTCAATAATATGAAAACATATCGCCTGCAAGTAAGGATGCAAAACAAACAGGCTAGCAACACGCATGCAGGCAAACATGAAATCAAGTAAACTTTCAGGTTTGTCATAAAAAACCTAACAACCCAGCCAATATGAGTCGGATATGTCCTGGAAGGACTTTTCTATTCAGGCCGACAAGATAGCACACTAATTTACGGTATAAAATACAAAAACATAAAAGAAAAAAAAAACAAAAGAAACGCACAATGGACGGTCTTATCGCTGAAAGCGATTTCTTGAAGACAACTTTAGGATGGAGAGAACTATTTAAAAGAATGACGTTATTGCCGGAGAATAAAAATAAAATACAAATTAAACGATAGCTAGCTGTTTCATCTGTATTTTTTGTATATACCTACTTGTACATAGTTATTCTATTTAATACCCTAATATATTATATACATACATATTACATACACAAACTCACATGCTCTCCTATGCAATAGTTTTGTTAAAGTTAAACATTTAATAAAATTAGTGTTATTGTACATTAGGAGTTATAATTTAATGCAAAACCGAATCAATTAATTTAATCAGTGAGTTGAATATTTTTTTTTATATATTATATATTAATTTTGTCAGCTACTATATATATTATTTTTGACGAATATTAGGATACAAACGATTTATGCCAGTAAATAATTGTTTGCAGGTATCATTATGACTACAGTAGTTTATAAATATGAGTGTGTTTTAACTTTAGATTTTAGGGCTCGTAGGTCATTATGTGTATAGAATCTCGTCATCGAGGTTGAGAGAGTAAATGCGAAAAAAGAGTGCTACTTTCTAACGCGTTAATCTCGGTTTAGACCCAGATAAGATAATGTTTAGACGTTCAACGCTGAGGTAAAGTGAAAACGACTGCCCACTTTATCTCTTATAGGAGGAAAAAACTATATTATCTCCTGGTTTTTATAGCGGTCGATGATACAGCACCCCCATGAGTGAGAGATGGACATTATAAGGACATATTGATGAGAAGTTACACGCCACAGATACTCGGACATAAACTAGTTTGTTTATTACAGGGATGGGATGATTTCCAAATGATCAGGATTATTATTGCTGCTTCGTATTATTTATGCAGAAGTGGCGCGTGTGTTTGTTTTGTCCTTCGTTTTAGATGAGGTCAATTAATAAAACTTGAGAAGTTTGTATTATTTAGCTCTGGGAGGAAGTGACATACAGACAGACGAACAGACACGAAGTCTTCGATATAACGTTTTTTTTAAACGTAGACTTAAAAAGGAATCTCTTTGTAAACTAACTGCGAAAATAGTTCGCTTTGCAAACGAATCCGACCCGTAAAGCATAAAAAAATCTGGAGCACTTAAAATCACCACAAATTCTCGTCTCTAACTGGAGTGGACACACTGAGGTTATAATAAAAAAAATCCCTTCAGACAATTTTCCATTATCTGGGCATTGTTGGGCTCCAGTGGTCAGCATTTTATGTCTCGAGTCGGGTGTCGCCGTAACTCCTTATTAAACCGGGAGGGACGCCTTTCCTCTAATTGATTTAGAGACACCGCTAACAATGACAGTACGCTTTTCTTTTGTTTACTTTATAGGTCTAAAATGGTCGGGGTCGATATTTTACAGTCTTGACGACCGATCTAGAGGTTTTATGTATTATATGAATTGAAATGAAATGAAATAAATTTTATTATCTGTGAAAACTAGGTTATAAAGGTGTTGCCATGTTGATGAGTCCAGCTAGTTTCTACCAAAGGGTATACAAACATTTTAAAATCTGTAGAAAAAAATTACGAAGACATTGTAACTTGTAATAAAAATTACAAAAGATAAAGAATAAATGTCAAAAATGAAGTATAATAGTAATATTTTTGAAAAATATGTTTTACTGGCTTTCCGCCCGCGAATTCGTCCGCGCTGACTTAGTAGGTAGAATAAGAGTGCCTTTCGCCCCTCGGCCCCCGCTCCCCGCCCTACCTCATCCACTTACTCGCATCTACTGCCCGTGTTACATACAAAATTTATCACTTTTTAATATAAATATTGAAGTATAGATAAGTATAAATAGATAGTACAGATAGTAATTATATTAATTACATATAGCAAAAGTACTTTGTTTTTTTTTAAGGTACACGATAATTTACACGACATTTCTTTGTTTACACGGTAATTTTGGCTCCAAACACGGTATTTATAAGCTTCAAATACGGTAATAACATTTTTGGTATGGAGACACTGCCTATGACCAATCGACGCAGGGAATCCTAGTTTGGGCTCAGAACTTAACTATGTACATAATAGGATGTTCCTATTATGTACATAGGTAGGTAGGTACTGTGAAAAAACTTTGGAATCCTATTACATCTTCATTTAAGGGTAGGTTAGGTTAGGTTAGGCTCAGAACTATATGGATGTTCCTATTATGTACATAGGTAGGTAGGTACTGTGAAAAAACTTTGGAATCCTATTACATCTTCATTTAAGGGTAGGTTTAGAATAAATACATAATTCGTTTTTTTTATCATTTAAGTACATCAAAACATTTTTTTTTCTAGCCGATGCTCGCGGGTTTACTCGCGTAGGGTAATTATTGTTAGGTGCATCATTGCATGCCTTGCATCCTTAAGGGATTATTTTGTTTACCCTGATACGTATTCAGTTCTTTTGTATTTTAAGTAACCAAACTAAGTTTATAGCAAATCATCACGTTTTAAACATTTAAAAAAAAAAACGCACCGTCATTGAATAGTAGTAGGGGGACATGTATAAAATATTATTGATAAAAGTATTCTCCAGGCTACAAACTTTGTCCATATAAAATTTTAGCACAATCGTCTCAGAGGTTCAGCCGTGAAACATATACATAGGTAGGTATTTCCCATAATATACCTACAGTTAAACCGTCAAAAAAATTGGCATGTCCGATGTCAGTTAATACAATAATAAAGTGCCTGTCGCGAAGAGTTCAAGACTTTTGATGGCAGCGATCTGATGATGAAAATGAAAGCCAGACAACAAACCTCTTTGATAGACTAAATACTAACAATTTTCGGATTTTACTGACTTCTTTGATACTTAATTATGGTTAAATCACACAATATAATTTGTTATTCTGGTGTAATAGGTTGGGGAAAAAGTTTCTTCGCATTTTTTAAGAAAATTCAAAACATTTTTTAATATAGTTTATTTACATTTAACTAAAGTATGTAGGTACCATTTTGTTCGATAACTTTTTGCCATTTTGTAGGCAGGGACATGATCCCATTGCTATAAAAACTTTGGGGCTTCTGTTCAAAATACCGCGACAAGTGGTTTTGGCAGTCCTCTCGTGATGTTAACCTGACACTGCCTAAAGAATTCTGAAGAGACCGAAACAGGTGGAAATCTGAAGGTGCAAGGTCAGGACTATACGGCGGATGCATTAACACATCCCAGCCAAACTCTCTTAATTTTTGCTGAGTGGCTAAAGATGTGTGAGGTCTAGCGTTATCATGATGAAAAACCACACCCCTTCTGTTGATTAACTCCGGCCGCTTTCTCTCAACTTCTTGTTTTAATCTCATCAGTTGTTCGCAGTAGAGTTCAGAATCGATGGTCCTGCCTGGTGGTAACAGCTCATAATGAATAATGCCCTTCCAATCCCACCACACACACAGCATCACCTTGTTGCGAGTTAACCCGGGTTTCGCCACAGTCTGTGAAGCCTGACCGGCCTTTGACCACGACCTTTTTCGCACGTTCTTGTCGTACGTGATCCACTTTTCATCACCAGTTATCAGCTTCTTCAAAAATGGTTCGGTTTCATTACGTCGTAATAAAGAATCACAAATGAGAACACGGTTCATTAGGTTTCTTTCAGTGAGCTCGTGAGGTACCCAAATATCGAGCTTTTTTGTGTACCCAGTTTTTTTCAAATGCGCCAAAACTGTTTTGTGGTCAATTCCCAGTTCTTCAGCTACGTCGTAACTACTGATATGCCGATCTTGCTCCACTTTTTCAAAAATGGCATCCATTTTATCCGTAATAGGGCGACCAGAGCGACGTGCATCTTTGACATCAAAATTTCCGGATTGAAAACGCTTAAACCAAATTTGTGCTACTCTCACAGACACTGCACTAGGTCCATAAACATCGCAAATTTTTTTCGCGGCTTGCGTTGCATTTTTACCTTTTTTGTAGTAAAATTTTAAAATGTATCGAATTTCTTCATTAGATTCACTCATCTTGACAGTACGAAAAACAAATAAAAATCACACATTTTCCTAATTTGAATTTGGAATTATCTTCTTTAAAATTTAAACTTTTAATGATACCAAAACCAGCCAGATACAAATAGTATAGCCAAAGAGATTTTATTACAAGTTCATACATACAATAATGCGAAAAGACTTTTTCCCCAACCTAATATTAGCTATATTTACCGTAAAGTTTCATCAAAATCCGTTCTGTACTTTTTGTGTGAAAGAGTAACAAACATCTATCCATCCATCCATTCTCAAAAACTTTCGCGTTTATTATAAGTACCTAGGATACTGAAGACTGCGCGATTGATCTTTCATAGTAATCGCGAAAGTTTGGAAGGACGGTTGTAGTATTTATTATCTTGATCGAACAGACAATAGGTACTACAACTCTGTCGTTTGCTTTAAAGTTTTTTTTTATCATGTTTTGAGTAAATCGAACCAGAGAATAAAAAATGAATATCAACTTCTTCAAATCAAACCAAAGAATAAAATTTTCCGTAGAAACTTTAAACAGGGTGGTAAAGTTTCTAAAAAATATTTTTTTCAAGCTACACTTCGGTCAATACTTAATTACTACGTTGATAGGCTGGATTTATCAGGCACTATTACTATAAGTATTTTATTATATATATCACTACCGCCTGTTAGTGATATATACCTATCTAATATTATAAACGCGAAAGTTTGTGAGGATGGATGTTTGTTACACTTTCACACAAAAACTACTGAAAGAATTTTGATGAAACTTTACAGCAATATAGCTTATATATTCTGATATATAAGCTATATTGCTGTAAAGTTTCAACACATATGCTATTATAACACATATGCTATTTCTTAACCTTAAAATTTTGCTTTGCCACGCTGAATGGCAATGCTAATGCGATATACTAAGTTATAAAGTTATAGTTAAATAATCCCCAATTTTTGGCACTATCACTAAACCATGACTGGATAATGTTTTTTAAATTTTAAAACTACTTTTCTATTTTCTAAAGTAAACCATGTATGTATATAATGTCGTTACAGAGAAGAATTAAACAACCTCACCAATTTAAAAACCATTTATTTGGCACAATATGAAGAAATCTAACAAACTTCATACCAATTATTAAATATATACGTTTTTGTATTCGAACTCTTTGAAGCGAGCACGATCAAAGTTTCTATTTCATTTCTGTGTATAGATAGATTGGCATGTTTCTAGGAAGCCTACCAAGTAACACGTCTGCAGACAAGAACTGACACGCTAGTGTCTTTAATAGCTACTGACAAGGTATAATAGAAATACCATGGAGGGCGTTGAACCTACGGTAGGTACTATCCTAACGTTAAATTGAGAGCATTTATTGATCGTTATTTCAAGTTTACACGAATTTTAAGATTTTTAGAGGATTCTTTGCTGCCGTGAAATTTCGAAGCTCTACCGCGAACAAAATTTTCCCTTGAAAGTGTTGTATAACTTTTATTTGATTATGACTACACATTTTGCTTTGGCTAATACGACATTATGTCATCGAGTTTCATTGGAACTTCACTAATTGAACACAAAAGAAAAATAAAGAAAATACAAGAATTCATAAATAGACAAGGTACAATGGGCAATCATGTAAAATTGTATCTCGACATACATTACCGTGGGATCGTATGGAGCTTATTATTAAGTAAGCTAAATACTAAGCACAATAATGTGTGCTTAGTATTTGGCTAGTTGTGCGTCTAATTTAACTTTACTCTGTACCGGATGACGACCACTTAGTGGTAACACGTACTTAAGTAGTATTTAATTTAATGTTAAGTACAACGTACACTTAAATAAGGGGTTTAGTGGTACTTTAGCTAAGTCCGGTATTAAACTAATTAGGCAATTAAGTATAACTTTACCTAAAGCCACTTTAATGATTACTATTTTTTTTTTACAATATAAATATTAAAGGCAGACCTTTGCCCAGCAGTGGGACATAAGAGGTTAGTAAAAAAGAAATATGATATTTAATGTGAAACTCATCTTCCTTTTAGAATTATTTTTATAGCGTTTTGATTTTTGCTTTACTATTTTACTATGGGCTGCTGTGTTAAGTCGATTTTTAACATTGTCACACTTCTGGCAAAAGTCTATCGTTTTTCCTTCCATTTCACTCGGTCCATTGATACCTCTCGGACCAGCAGGATTCGAATCCTTCCAGTTCGTCACGCCATCTTTTTCTTGAACTTCCGCGGCGACGTTGTTAGTAACTACTATAATTATAGTCATACAAAAAAGTATTATTTACATGACTTTAAGATCTGAAGTAAGGGGAAAGGTCTGCAAGTCAGTGCCCAAAGACCTGCGTCCGTAGAAACGCAGCTTGATCTTGCAGTGTTGACAGGTTCTTTTACATTTGCGTAGAACTTGCAGCCGATACGATAGTGATAGGAACTTGTGCTAAGGTTACAGTAACACGGAAGCGATTGTAAAAGCTTCGCATACAATGGCAGACGGTATTTAGTTACACTTGTTTATACGGGGCTTTAAATAGGGGCCGTGGATATACATCGCGGTTAAGAATGCTTTTTCGTAGTCAATGAAGTGTTTGCTGATGTCTAGTGTCTCTTGTTTCTGATAAGTCCCATTTGGAAACTTGGATGACCTCGGTGGCGCGGCGGGTAAGTCGCCGCCTCTAGAAGGGTTACGGGTCGATTCCCGCTGCGGGACAAATTTTAGCATGGTCTGCATTTATTAGTTTCGGGTCTGGGTGTTGTAGTACCACGGTACTCATGGTTCCTGAAACCCAATATACAGGGAATCAGTGTATGTTGAGTCCGGACTAATTGTGTCTGTTGTATCATATCGATATTTATTTATTATTAATTATTATATTTTATTATAGGACTGATCCTGGAACAAAAATAATAATAAAAAAATATCCACAATACTCAGGTGTTGTGCTACCATGGTACTCGTAGATTCTGGTACGGTACATGGAATCCTTGTATGGACTATGTAATTATTTATTTTAAAACTGCCTTTGTGATGTCAGGCAACTCGCCTCTCGAGTCACATGATTGTTTATTTAAAGAAAAAGGTAAAATTTTGCAAAATTGTTAAGACACCGACTTGATTTCCTTCGCCTTTGCAGCGTCTAGTGATTGTAGCAATGATATCATCTTTGAATAAATCGATTGCCAAAAATCATTCAGATTGGATAAGCTGTTTCGGAGATAAATGGTGACAGGGAAATATACTGTTCTCGGGTTGTTATGACACGCCTGCCTATAAATTTATATCTTAAACACCTCTAGACTGACTGACGAATAAACAGAAATGACAAAACTGTATAAGGCTATATCTGAAACGATTATGGTTATAAACATATTTTATACTAAAAACGAATGAGTAGTAGAGCTCCTTGTGAAGGGCTCGTCGGAGGAAGTACTTGCACTATACCTATTTCTGCCGCAAACCAGCAATGCGAGTATTGCTGTGTTCCGGTTTGAAGGGCATGGGTGCCCGTATAATTACAGGCACATGATACTTTTCATCCGTTATGGCTCAGGGTCAGCAACACGCGAGTGATACCTCTGTTGTCGTAAGCGTCTATATGTTACAATAACCGCTTACCAACGTTGTAAAAAACTTTGATTTGAGAGACTGAATGTTAACTGTAAATGTTATGTATAAAGGTTCCGTTTTTGCCAGTTGAATTTGGAACCCTAACTCATGTACTCATGGAATCAAAATTACCGTGGTTTGGTATCATTTTAGAATATAACGAAACGTCAGCAGGAGAATAGTAAAGTACGTGGTATAGTCGTAATTATATTCTAAAAAAAAAAACTCATGTACCTTAATAACGTAGTACGAGAGAAATCCTACTACTATTATAAACGCGAAAGTTTGTGAGGACGGATGTTAGTTACTCTTTCACGCAAAAACTACATAACAGATTTTGATAAAACTGTAGAGAAATATAGCTTAAACATCATAATAACACATACGCTCCTTTTTATCCGGGTACGACGCGGGCGAAGCCGTGGGTAGTAGCTAGTAGAGAATAAAAATAAAAGGAAAGTTGTCAACAAGGAAATGTGTCACTTACCTATAGTAAACAGACGTAAACTGGGGTGTAGAACCTCCCCAGGTTTACGCTGCGGTAACGAACTTACAGACTTCAATTTCCTCATTCGAAACAATTGGATCGAAGCATTAACTTGACCGATGGGGCTCTTACATACGACGCTGGAGAATTGATGCATGTCGCTGTGGGTCTCATGAAGCAAGATTAATGTTAGTAGCCTGGTTCAAGATACTGGGGCATAGAAATGCCTATTTAGCTTCCGTGACACATTTTGCAGGTGCAATTATAGTAAGAATATTCTACACCAAAAAATAACAAAAAATATATAAAATAACAATATAATAACAAACAACGCAAATAGTGATATCTTTCAGAAAACCATAAATAGATCAAGATAGAAAAATTGATAAGCTTTATGTTTCTGACTTTTTCAGGTGTCATCAATCTTTTTGCAATTCTCATTTACTCAAGATGATTGATAATTGAAACAGTGATTAGCTTTAGATACAAATTAAAAAAAACAACTATTAACAGCAAAACGCTCGAAAACTACGAGTATGAGTATGAGTATGAGTTTGTTAAACTACGTACGCCATTACGTAGTTTCCATGCTCATACTCATACTCATACTCATACTCATACTCTTACTCTTACTCATACTCATACTCATTCTCATACTCATACTCATATTCACGGGTATAATTCGGGCGTCGCGGGCATTAATGAGTGGCCGCGACGTGTCGATGCCTAGCGTAAACAATTTCGTTATATAAATGGCTCGCTAAATGCATGACTGCGTCGACAACAGCCGCCACGTTTACCTCAATGCCCTAGTTAGACCCACTTCACGCCCGGCCTCCTGTCTGCCAAACTTCTTGAAGACCACTGCCTCGCGAACTCCTACAATTTCCCGACTCGCACAAACAAGGCGAAGTATGACAGACGCGAAGACGCCAGAAGGAAATGAATATTAAAAAAGGTTTGACCACCGAAGCCAAATAACTGGAAAACGTATCGCGGCTGCTAGAATATCCTGCAAGTCAGGATGGCATCAAAAGCGACATCACCCAACGACTCGGAAGCAGTTACTCCCGAAGTTAAGGCTCCAAAAATGAACCTTAAGTTCGCCTGAGCTTTTCATCCTCTAAGCTTTGTTATACTAATGTTCATCCGCGGCATGCCGTGTCACTTGTAACATCGTATAACAACAAATGTAGTAAACATATTTTCTGTTTATATTCTCATACTGAAAGAAGGGAAACGTGTACTCTGAACACAAATTATAGTGTACACTATAATTTGTGTTCAGAGTACCAAATACAACATCGTTTTGACAAAGGTAAAATGTACAAAGGTAACATGTTAAATTATATAATATTTTCATCCATTCAGTTACATTCTCTTGTGAGCAGATATGTTATTAACTGTGCTTATTTTAGTTTGGAACAAAACCTTTCTTATTATTATTTGCGACAATTTCTTATCAAAATGTTCAAAATATATATAAAACCACTATCTAATGGTTGTTGCAGACTATGTAAAGTTTGCAACAAAAGCCGTCTGATCCCAAAGGATCAGAAGAAGCAAGTTATCAGAATAAAGGATGGATTATCAGTTATTAATATGGGATCACGTAGTAGGTATAATAAAATAAAATGCATAATAACAACGAACCTTGGCGATTGTCGCTTGTGTCATAGTTGTTGCGAGTGTTGCCAGACATTTTTTTGTATGGCCTTCTGTAAATGACCCTATGTTTCTCTGTTAATTTCATCCTCTAAATTTTAAGTGCATAAACTGTAATAAGTAGGTGCAGCTTTTAAAATATCATCATGCTAAGCACCGCTTATCAAGTCAAGTTTCAAACTGCAAGTCACCACAACGAAGTTGGACTATTCCCTCACCGCAAAAACTGCGTAAACTGACATAAGTGAGTAAACTCGCACATGATAGAATAGCCTAATCTTCGTCCTTATTCTGAACTGTCGTTAATAAAACTCCCCGCGAACTTATCTCTCAGGGGTAAGATAAAAATATATTCTTTGAAAAAACAAACCTTCAACGCAGGGGTGGAATTTTTGCGGAATCACGCGCGCCACGATGTCAGTGTTGCCAACTTTATGCACGATAAATGATACGTTTCGTGGCACTTATCACCCCCGTAATGCTGTAATGTTAAGATTTATAGCGCTAAAACTCAAAAACATGAACAGCAAATCATTATTATGCAGAGAGTTGGCAGACACGTTTGAGGTGGAATCTGATATTTTTTTGTTTGTCTTGTTTGAATCAACAATAAAATTGTTGGGTTGTTTGCGGTGATCAATGGGTAAGCCCGTATTGTTCCCATAGCTGGGTGGGACTGAAGGACTCTCGAAAAGAGACAATAGAATCTATCTGCCAGTGTAATTGTAAAACCCAGCTCCTAAATGCCAAACCTACAAATAAATAATTAACTACATTCCGACCTATGAAAACTAATCTAAATCTCTACGGGAATATAACATATTTCTGAAATGAGTTCGCCCTTTGTAAACCAAAAGTAATAAGTTCTTTGATGAAAAATATACAAACATATCCCTTCCCTCATTGTCCGGTTGATGAATTAGACCCGCTACAAAATTATCCCACACTCGTCTTCTCCCATTCCCACTCTATTATACCTAAACATATTAGTCTTCACGAGCCTTGATAAATAAGTATGCTACCACATAAAGGGTTACTTTTAATAGATTGCATTCTTACAAAAAATAATAAATCTAACTCAAGTAAAAATACTTTTGCAAGTTTTCTTTCGATTAGCTTAGTTGCCACGGCTTAGTTTTCAAGCTTGTATCGGGTGAAGGATCAGATAAAACCTGTTTTCTAAGTAAATGCAGTTTTTGGTTACTTTTAATACAAAAGGGACAAAAGGTTGAATAATATTCGTCTTATCGCAAGCCGCTATTTGGCTAAAATCGTCACTAATTAAGTAGCGTGTCAGCCATTATTAAGGTCTTATCTCTTGCTCATATGCCTCATGAATCAATTAGATGTAAGGGAAATGGTATAGCTAAAGTAGAATAGCGAGGCTAATTACTGTTGGCACTACTCAAAATCACATAAAATCTTCTGTATCCAAAGGTTGCCGGGAAGAGAAAAAAGACCGCACATTGTACCTTTAATTTTAGTATGCTATTTGTTTCATAAGGTGTACAATCAAGTATTTTTTCATATTATAAAGCTGCGAATCCATTGTGTTTGTTTTCCCTATAATTTGATACAGATTTCTATCAAATTATAGGGAGGGTAACATACAGCGTCATTGAGAAAATATAAACGATTTTTCTTGAGACTAAACTCCATAGTAGTCCCCATAGAGACTTATCTTCCTTATGTGTTTATAAACGTAGGTTTTGTTTTATAAACGTTCTTCAAATTCTGAACAAGACATCGACAAAATACTTTTAAGACACTGTAGATATCCATAAATAACAAACCACAGTAATCTAACTTAAAAAAATAAGTTGATACTTGAAAGTTTTACTAATGAAGTTATTTGGATAAGTGAATCAGCTTCTATTACTAAGCTATGGTTCTCATCCGGTCATTTCCACAAAGACGCGATATATTGTGGACCCAGTGTCCGTAGATACGGACAAAGGCGTTCGTCCGGAAAACCCATGTAAAGTTAGGGTACGAAACGGTTTTAAGGAATCAAGTAGAAAAGTTTGGTGTTTTTATGCTCGAGTTGGTTATCGAAATTACTGTTTATGGCAGGTCGTACCTACTATTGGCTTTCCTTCGAAACTGCGTTAGAAAAACATACGATGAAAGAGGATACAAAGATAAAAATATATTTGGTTTCGTTATTGTTTGCATCAGATTTATTTCTGGATTACGTAAATATGATCACGTTTCCGAATTTCGCTCAAAGCTCAAGCCCCTATTCGTCTTCGCCGGAATACTCACATCCTGTCCCTCCTATACAACATCTTCCGAAATCCCTTCAATTTAAAAGAGCGTTCAGTTTCTTCACAGTTACCATCCCTCCCGTGTCCTTCGATCATCAGAAAATATCTTACTGGAAACTCCTGCACACAGCACTAGGTTTTATGATAAGTCTTTTATGACTCAGGCAGTGCGCCTTTGGAACGCGTCGTCTGTCTCGATAAGGAAGGACCAGTCTCTAGCCGTATTCAAAACTCGTGTTAAGCTCTTTTATCTGACAGAAACATCATAGTATCGTCTTGCTCTTTTACCGACGTCTTATAATGTGTATATATATTTATATACTTATAAAAAAATCCGAGGGCATAAAGAAACTAGTTAATTTGTAAATGAATGGATGTGAAAATAATAACAGGATGCATGAATGAATGAATGAACGATAAAATACTTTATCGTACACCAAGACTAAATGAATGCAAAATAACAAAACTTAAAGTACAACGGGCGGTCTTATAATTTAGAAGTGATCTAAGCAATAGAATCTAAATCTTTTTAGTATTCTGATCGTAAACTACTGTTGGGTTATACTCAATCCTAAAAAGTGCAAATGTATAACAGAAAAACACCATAGCCAAGATATCTAACAGTTATATGAATAAAGCCGAAGTATAACAAAAAAACACCAAGATATCTTACAGTTATATGAATAAGTCGAATTTGCAGTTGCATTACTGCCTACCCCTATATCCGGCTCACACGTACCAGACAAACCACATTTCTGTTCTGGCGCATTTAACACGTAATAGCAGGGGACCGCACGGAATTGACTCGGGTGGACTTCATTGCATTACGCACTCGACGTGCCCCAGTTGTCGTCGCCGGAGGTAAGGTTTCAAATGGAATACCTGCATTTAAACTAAACATAATATCACCTAAGCGATTTAAAAGGCCACATTTTTCCGTGGCGTGGATGGGCTGGGGCGTCAAAAAATATTAGTTCACACACGTCATGTGTCAGCACTGACGTGTGTGAATGAGTTAATGCAAAATTTACAGACTGATTAATTATGTTAAGCAGCCTTACTCAAAACACGCCTTATATAGCTCAAAAATGTTGCCGATAATCTAAACGACTATAATTAATTCAACTGAGTACCTATTTATTATGCTATTTCGATTTCTAGATTTGACATCACAAATAAATACCGTGACTGTATTTTGCAGGAAC
This sequence comes from Perizoma affinitatum, assembly GCA_961405105.1. NCBI lineage: Eukaryota > Metazoa > Arthropoda > Insecta > Lepidoptera > Geometridae > Perizoma > Perizoma affinitatum. Next base: position 6,647,025 of record OY560205.1, on the reverse strand, counting down.
ATAACCTTGTCATAATTTCAACGCATATTTTTTCAAAAATGTTTTCCCTTCAATTTTCTCTTCTTTGATAATAAAAAAATTCTAAGCGAACTGTTGAAAAGAAATTGAATCAACACCACCACAAAAGGCTTATTTTCGCAAAGTGCTTTCAAGATGTTTGTTCCAAGTGCACGAGCAGGCATATTACGGAACTCTATCGAAGACACGATGATTCAAGTCCATACAAAATGTACGGCGCTTCAGTCTGAAATATTCATAGTAAGTGCGCTGTTTTACGGTAAAACTAGGCTTTATTGCCGCAACATGGTAAGCTTTCGGGAAGGGAAATCGTTTAAGCCTCCATTCCTGTGTTGTGCCACCTGGGCCTTTGGAGTAGGTATTAGGTATGAAGCGGTAGTAATTTTCTGTATTTGCGACAGTAAGCTACTGGCTCAGTGACATTTTTGTAGGTATTTTTTTGGTTAGCCAAAAAACCGTGTTGACCTAGTGGGCGATACCCCGACTTTTGATCCGGAGGTCGTGGGTTCGAACCCGGTCGTGCACCAATGAATTTTTCCACTCGAAAATGTATGTGCGCATTAGCACGTGCTCAAAACGGTGAATGAAAACATCGTGAGGAAACCGGCATGCCCTAAAACCAAAAATTCGAAGTCATGTGCCAACAGCTAGTGTTACAATAAGCGGCGATGGGCTTGCAACCTGTCATTTGGAATGCTTACTACTAGCAAAATGTGGGCATGTACCAAATGTAATGTTTGGATGCGCCTCTGCCTACTTGGTATCCTCAAATATCTACTCACTGAGTATGTATTTGTGGATGTCCACCTTGGGAAAGACAGTCGTGAGCATGTTGTTTTTGGTTGATACAATTACATAAGGGAAGATTACGAAAAACACGAACCATTTTTAGCTTAATCGTATTTATGCTTAGTAGTAGGCAAAGTACCTAAAAAAAAAATGCTTTATTTATTTTTAACTATGGATTTTCACGCTCAACTCCTTCAAGAAGTGTAACGTAGACAACAATATTCGAGAGAAAACGGGCGTGGTAAATTATATCGATTGACTTTTCGGAAATTCATGTAATCCTTTTATATTTCGAAAAACAATCTCTCGTTGTGAACTTTATTACAGATTTGTCTTTGTTCAAGGGTTTAGAATTCGTAGAAATAAACAAGCACTTTGGTAACTGGTTATCCAAAAATAGAAGTCATCGGCAACAGAATAAAAGGAGATTCGGCAGAGCCTATGTGGACCAGTCACTGTTTTCGGCATCCTCGGATTGTACCTCATCCATTGCATTGTACTTGCAAGTAAACGTTATAAATAAAACCAATAGATATTCAAGAATCAATAGAAAATGGTGTAAAAGAAATATAGTGTAGATTTGAAGTGCAAACGACAAGAAGGTTATTTCGTTGTTATGCAAATATATCTAAACCAAATGACAGATAAGAAAACTATACTACACACAATGTATCTAAACTATAATATTGCAAGTTAAAATCCAGGCACTAATCCCACACTAGAACTTCTTTTATCGTGGGAATTATGAAATACGAATAATACAGATACCACGACGCATAGATCGTTTTGAAAGTTTTGATGAGGCGGAGGAACATGACCTATGTTCGGTTAGAGTTTTGCGATTTTATGGAATTTTTCCTGTTAAGGAAAATCAGTATTTTGTAAGCTGCGTGACTCCCGCTATGGAAAATAGAGCCCGTACTAGCCAAGATGCTCAAAGTATGGGTTATATTTTCTATAGGATAGGACACTCGCCCCCCATACCGCGAAGGTTCAGATGTCTGTTTTTTGTTTAATAAATTCAGTAGATCTATGTGGCAGTGTAGCTTGAATTAGCCTGTGTTGGCTCGACGGCGTGAATTGGCTGGAGTCGACGCAGAGCGAAGCCATGTCCCCGTATTAGACGTACAAGGCATCCTTTGTTCCAAGTTTCCCATAGCCACAGCTAACATTACAAGCAGTAGTAGTTTCAGCTTAAGATTCTACCATAAAAAGCTGTCAAATTATCATCATCGCCCATCACTTGTGACAATTTTATAGTATAATAATGTATGACTTTGGTTGTGTTGATAAATTTTAAATAAATTATCATAATTAAATTTGGAATATGATCTTGAATATAATACTTTTTACTTTATATCATTTTTATATTATTATAATATATGTATATAACGACTGCAGTCGTTATACTTGATCTACTACCGTGTATTGACTGTGGCATTACACCCGGGAAATATAGCAAGAATGTTTGGAGGAACGCAGTGCATCTCGCCAAGACGAGACCCAGCACGAGTTCAGAGCGCTCATATATGATGGAAACATTCACCACATTTCAAATATCAATCACTTTACTTCATATTGAATAAGATATGAGAAAGTAAATTCCTAAAACTTGATGAAAATAATCTAGCAGAATCTAATGTCAGAATTTGTACTCAATGGCACATTGTGAGAGTTCTAATCTAAAAATACTTTATCTAGCTTCCGAATGCGGCTTTATGGTAATGGGATAAATGTAGCCCTGTACTATTCCGGGTCACGAACTAAAATAATGTATAGCTGTACAAAAGTTTCTTCCAAATCAGTTCTGTCATTGCATTGTGCTTTTGTTCGTTGGTCGTGCCACTTCGTCAGGTTGACGTAGGCGGTGGTTTTAGCCGGTTAGAGTCCAGCATAACTCTTTTCTCACCTCCGCAACGGAAGGGTATCCAAGATGGATTTTCCCAGTTTAAAAACATCTACCTTTTTAAAGCTTCTTAAGAAATGTAGTGAAGAATCACCGGCTAATTTCCACACTTCCAGGTTTGGTAGAGCCATACTATAAATAATTGTGAGCTGAAAGCTATAGGGGAAGTTTGAGTTAGTTATCGATACAAGTGCTAGGTTTTCTAAAAGTTCTTAGCGGTTTGAAAGGTTGGAAAGTTGGAGGTAACTTGCTTAGAGTGTAGTGGTGTATGTGAAAGTATGAAGTTAGTTTTTTAGGTATCGTTATACGGTAAAGTCTTTCAGCATATTACACAACAAGCACTATATATGCTTCGAATATAAGTGTCATTAGTATTTTAGGTATAAAAACAACTCGTTTATTGTCAAGGGAACTTAAAATGCTTTTCAAAACTTTCAAAGTAATATCATGAAAATGTATGACTAGATACCGTATTCATTGTTATGAAAACTGAAATTTCACATCTTAAGTTAACTTGTTGAGCGACGACGTAACGTAACTTCATTCGCGAGAACGGCAACTTGTGAAATTTATATTTAAGGCGTTACTTAGTTAAACCCGCCTCGCAAAGTTTCCAGTTTAGAGACAATGGGGGACCTAATAGCCCACGGCTTGGTATGAGCAGAGCGACTACAGGCGTTATACCAAAACGGTGTTGATTGGTAAATAAAAATTACGAGTAGGGTTTGTTGCCTGTTTCTTTGTGACTTGGTTACTATAAAAGCTACACCTTAAAAAAGTTTAATAGTCGACTTTTCTTAATTATCCTTGTGATTTTTTATTAATAAAACTTATTGACTATCTCTTGGAGACGAAGTCTTTAAAGTAATTTTGACAGAACGATAAAATGTAAGATACTCGGAATTATTGTTGCATATATATTAAATATATTTAATGCAGAGACATACATTTCAGTCCCGAATATACTTTGGCATAGCGTCAAAGCACGAAACAAATTTTAGTTAGTAGCTTATCGAGCTTTAAGTAAAATATATTATCTAAAATAACTAAGAAGCCTTTAATGTGCCACCGAAATAAACTTTACAACAATAAACAAGTTTATTTCACAATATACTTCTGGAAAGTAGCTCAATATTTTCATTTAACTTTATGGAACCACATTATATGATTGGTTAATTTATGCAGTACTACACTTGGCTCCCCATTCATTAAGGTCAACATTGGCTCCGCATTCATCAAGGTCAACATCACAATACTCTGACCTCTGCAGTCGCCTCCGCCAACCCGCCATTTCTCTATCGCTAGATAACGCTCCGCTTATGCAGTAAAAGCGCCGAAAAAGGAAGGACTCTTCAGAATTTTAGAAATTTTGTCTCGGAAACTTGGTAATTTCTCGACGCGTTTTGGACGTAAGGCAACATTAATCATTGCTAGTGCCTTCTTTATGTAGCGCAAACTTTATCAGCGGCCAGTAGGTGGGTAATTGCGTTTTGTAAGAACTTGGAATGGCCCTTGTAAGATGTTATTTAGAACACTATGGAGCAAATTAATGTACCTATTACTTTTTCAATGTATATAGCCTAGAATATGTTGTAGTATATATTTACAGTCATAGTAAAAATGAGTGTAGGTTAAAGGACTACTTACTTAATTATGCCGGATATAAATTATTATATATTTGTAATCTGTTTATGTTATATCAGCCGCAGTCGATATGCTTGGTCATTAATATTGCTAAGCTCAATTTAGCAACCAGCGGAGTTACTTTAGTATGGCCTAGTTACCTAAACATTTATCAGAAAATGTTTCAAACCTAAAATAATTCGGGGAATTTAGCTAACTGAGGCTGACTAAAAAGGTTTTTTCATGAAAATTGAAATTCAAACAAGCGGTATTTTGATGCGTACCACGCTGTCTCACATTTAATCCCATTAAAACGTACAGATTACACGCATATGGATTTATTTTTAAATACGTGGAAAATGCGTAGGCATATTTTCCAGCAGTGTAAAAGGGATGAAACATACGCCTGTCTCTTTTACTCCCACATCAATCCACGTCGCGTGCAATGTGAGATTATATAACTTTTTGTTGGTTGACTTTATTATACGCAATGGAATTGCTTTACACTTTGAATGCGTTTCACAACACTTCGAATGTTGTTTATATTTAACTTAGTGTAAGTACATTTCATTGTTTAACTTTAACGCACGATGTAAAGAGTCCGTATATGCGTTTGCCATAAGAGATTGATTGTTTGTCTTACCATTTATCTCTGTTCGATAGGGCTTATAGCCACAGATTATTGAAACACTTTGAATTTTGTAATAACTAACTTTTAATGACTATTAGTATTTTATTTTTAGATAAAACTCAGTATTTATGGCAAGCACTTGGTGCTACGGGTGGATACAGGTTTTTGAGAAAACATAATGGTAAAAGTATCATCATTCGTTTTAGCAAACAGTTATATTCTTGTTACATGTTATAACAGGCTATATTCTTAATACAACCAAAAAAAAAAATGGAGTTCATCGGTTAGTGGAAAGGTGTTGCCAGCATTAATAACAATAAAAATAATAGGATCTAGTATCATTGCTGGCTTTTTTTTATGCCAAGAGTTTATTTAGTACAGAAGTTATCAAGATTATCACAATAGGTTCACAAATAACCTGTAATTATTGCGGTCTGTTGAACACAATAAACCGAAATAATTACAGGGAAATTTAGATAAAAAGGGAGGAAAATAATTAAATATTGAAATGATCATGTTTTCAATTATAAATTAATCAAAAAGGGATGAAATGCTTCCACTACTTGGCCAGCAAATTATCGAAATAGTACCTACACAGTTTTGTAATTGAGAGTACGTAAAATTAAAACATTCTAGTATTTTCTTTAAATGATTTTGTCTCAGTTTTGAAAGGTTTCTCCCAAAAACTTCGTAATCGTTAGACTAGTTTTTAGTAGTTGTCGAGGATATTTTAATTTTACTAACCGATAGCATATGAAGGCATTACCTTCAAATTCTAAGTTGGTTCTAGGCCATGATGATTTCCTCGCGACGTTTTCCTATATCGTTTTAAACAAAACATAAAATGATTTTTTGTGTATAGTGGCGAGACAGTGAACTCGGCCGAGTGCTCGATTCTTATTAACTCTTTGACTAGTGACAGTGCGAGTTAGTGGCGAGAGTCACTAGAGCCACGATTTGATTACTAAGCCGAGTGCCCACCTCCCCGCTTCATTCTTTCGCCCCCGCTAAGAATTGCTCTCCCACTTGGCTAGTAGAATTTTGAACGATTTATTTTGAACAGAACTATACACATGTCTTATTATTAATTTATTAAAAAGAGTATTTGTGGCAGCAAGGTCAGGTCTCTTTACAATCCATTTTCTTGTCTAAATACTTATTCCTTCATCGTTTATTTTTTATAAGTGTTTAGTTGGATTAATTTCCGGCTGAAATTTTATATATTTTTTCTGCTATTCATTTTAGTCCGTCACTGCATCAAAACTAAACTGACTTGACAAATAAGTAAATTACGTATAAGCCATGAATTCGTTAGGTGTAATCAACTCAGAAGGTTTACCAATACATATATCTACGAAGATACAGATAAAATGTGGATAAGGGAGAGCGATCGGTACATTGACGCAAACTTTGGCAATCACTTATGAACCTTTAATCGCCAACGCCACCGCGTCTGTTTGACCGAGCCATAAGAGAACTCAGCTCATACTGGCTTTCTATAACACGGCTTATGTTATAGAAAATGGCGGTTCTGACAATGGATTGATACTCTAGAATGACATTCACTAGCTCAAAATACGTTGCCACCTTTATGTCAAATTTCGTCTTACAGCTAAATTAAATGTTTCATTATATTGGGCTCAATTTTATATAATTCCCGGGAGGATCTCTCCCAGGGGTTAATTGGTAAGGCCGAGGAAGTTCTCAAGTCATATGCGGTTTTCTGGATTTGCCTACTCTACCCGAACAAATTTGGTAAGCAGGTGGGTACGTGGCCCAATTACTGTAGCTCGGCACTGCAATATGATATTATGTACCCAACTACCGTTAACTCGCATCGATTCTGTATGAATTAGTTCAAGGGGTGGATCAGTAATTGGATGTAAGAGGGAATTTGCTGGAATATGGCTGGTATCGTTTAATATTTCAAATCTAAATTGATAATTATGTGAAAAAAACTTGCTTTGTCCGCTTTCAAGATAATAGCAAAGTGAAGTTAAAGAAACCTAAGGGCTTAGTGGTTAAAAAATGTCCTGAAAATCTCAAGGTTGTCAAGTAGGATATAATCGATCGTTCGCTCGTATGAGTGAGTTCGTGTCCTCTGAATTATTAAAACCAAATGCTACTAGCGGTCACACATCTAACTGATGACTACAACTTTTATTTATTTTAAAGTTAGTCAATTTTAAAGTGAAAAGGAAACTTATGTAGAACATTTTTAATTATGTGCCAAAAAAATCGGCACTCCGCCAATAATAACTACGACAATAGTACATTATTGCAGAGACAATAAAGACAAATTTTAGGTCGAGTATCAGTTTTAGGGCTAAGCCACAGGCGAGGACTTCAATGATACGAGACAGGCAATTGGTAGTTTTGGTTATATGAATAGTGCTTATTTAAAAAAATGCAAGGAAATAAAAAGGTTCTTATGTAAGATAATTTAATTTATTTTTCGTTTGACTTCGCTGGAAGCAGGTTTTCTATCTCTAATTTGGCTTTCGACCTTAACTTGTGTGTTTGTGAAGTGCAGTCAATATCCATTTCAATTTCGGAAATCGTTTTTTATTTCCTTGCATTTTTTTGAGAAAAGCACTATAATATTTGATGACCTCTGTGGCGCAGTGGGCGAAGGCCCGCCTGAGACGCAGAAGGTTCCGGGTTCGATTCCCGCCGCGGGACAAATGTTTGCATATGCAAATATTTTTCTCGAGATCTGGGTGTTTTCTATGTATAATATGTATGTATTTACAAAAAAAAAACCTATATAAGTAGTATATCAGTCATGTAGTTCCCATAACACAAGCTCTGCTTACTTTGGGGCTAGATGATGCTGTGTGAAAAATGTCTAGCATTATTTATTTAATATATGCCTCTGCGGAAATGACAATTGCCTGTCTCGCGGCTAGTACTGCTATAATAATGTACATTAATTTGTACATTATGTCAGTACGCTCAAAAAAAGTGTCAGTTTTTCTTTATAAAGTGGATTGAAATCGAAGGCCAGTGCATTCTTAGATAGATAGATAGAAAGTTTTATTGCACAAGATAATATAAGTACATTGGCGAACTAAATGCTAATTATGATTTTTTTCAGCTAACTTTTACTCCAAAATGATTGTGTAATTTAAAGTGGTTACAAAAAAGTTACGTCATAAATTAGGTTGCGTGTTTTTGAGTCCAATTATTTCCATAATAGTTATGGTTGGTACAATATTTTGTTGCAATATTGTATTCGCCCTGTACCATTGCATTTCATTAATTTAAAAAAACCTAAACGTTTACGTATAACTATTATTATATTCGGTTGGTAATATCAGTCTACACTGTTTCGAAGCAAAACATTCTAAATAAAATTAGGAAAAAAAAGTTATCGTAAAACCTTTCTTAACGACAATCTTATGAAAAAACTAACCAAATCAGGAATTTTCAAAATCAAAAATAGCAGTTTTCGAGTCGGCATTAAAGCCCATAGATACAAGTACTCTTTTCGTTTTCACACTTGGCCCGAGCGTTCCCACTTTGCAGTCCGGACATAGACTAGATACCGTACAGAGTATTGAATTCTTAAAACACAAAAAATATTCATATTATGTACCCCATTAAGTTTTTTTATTATTTTGTTTAATAAACGGCGATCTGTCACGTGGATTGATAACTACTTGCAAAATGCGGGTAAGTGTCAAATTTTATGTTTGGTCGTGCATTTGACTACCCTCGATAAGATTATGGACTATGACTATGAGGCACTGAGAAAACAACAAAAAACAAACACGCTCACAACTGGATTATCCATAATGGGCATTGTATCTGTGGATGCCCCGCATGTATAATCTAGTCGTGAGCGCGTTTGTTTTGTTTTGTTTGATTAGTAAAAAATATAACATGTGACATTCATTCATTGGTTTTATTTTTTCATTTTTTGGGTTTTTTAAAGAAGTGATTATCTGTTTTCCTTTGATATTGTCGTTGGCGCATCCTTACCTCTAGTGCTGCCATTCCTAATACATAATTTAGAATATGTATAAAATGTATAAATGTATTAACTTTAAAAAAAAAAGGATGTAAGCAGTATATCAGTCGTGTAGTTCCCATAATACAAGCTCTGTTTAGTTTGGGGTTATATGATGCTGTGTGAAAATTGTCCAGCATTATTATTATTATTTTCCTTATGATCAAAGAGGCAAGGTTATTTTACAATACCTATTAAATGGATCTAATATAGGGTTCATATCAGAGTTTAAGTTCTGTACAATAGTTACTCTGTGGGCTGCGTCAACTTCCACAAAGCTTCTGAATAAAGACTAGAGCGTTTGTGCTCTTTTAGGTGAAACTTTTTAACGCCCATTTTAGGACTGTCCTTTGTTATTATTATCTGGAAACGTTCAGTGGCCGCTAATTCTTTCGATTGTCTGGTGTGTCGGCTTTTTGTTCGGAAAAATAGAGCTTGAGATTATGTTGAATAGGACATAATGATTTATTATTTGCTATCTATCCTATGAGAAAAGATTTACGGAGTTCTAAATCGTCGAGGAAACAATCTTTCTAGATTGTTTCCTCGACGATTTAGAACTACTCATTACAATTATGTAGTTATTGATATTATGTGTTTGTCAGACTGCGGCTAGCTTAATGGCGAAAACGAACACAGTTTATCATATCCGTTTGTCACACCCCAATTTGTTTAAAAACTTGCGAGATTGTAGTTTACAGTTATGTTTTTAACCTAAAAACAGAAATAATAATATAGCATAGAGTGGGTCTTATTTTTACTTTTACGACCTCTGTGGCGCATTAGGCGAAGGCCCGTCTGAGAAGCAGAAGGCTGCGGGTTCGCTTCTCGCCGCGGGACAAATGTTTGTGTAATCTGCAAGTATTTTTCTCCGGTCTGGGTGCTTTCTATGTATATTATGTATGTATTTACAAAAAAAGGTATATAAGTAATATCAGTCATGTAGTTACCGTAATACAAGCTAAGCTTAGTTTGAGGCTAGATGATGTTGTGTGAATAATCCAGCATTATTTTTTTATTTACTATATTAGTGTCTGTAGAGAAAACGGATTAATTATTTTTATCGAATTAATAATGAGAATTTCAACAACCCTTGGTTTACTTACAGAAACGAACCCTATCCCTATCTTCCATAATTATTTTATTCGCCTCTGACTAACTCGAAATTCATCAAAACATTTTTTTGTTTGAGAAAGTTTTCCTGTTTTACAGGACCGCCTTTTGCGGTCAATTAAAAGCGTGCTGAATGTTGAGTTCCGAATGTTGTTAGGAATTTTGAGAGGGTTGCTAATCGAGTAATCCAACTGTTAAACACGCATGGAAGGATTAAAAGGCAATTTGTTTACGTACCGGGTGACGGGTCAACTGATGTGAATGAAGGTTTATTCACACAGCGACGGGACGTTAACGGGGACGGAGCGGCACGGCCTGAAGTTCATTAAGGCGCAGACAGGTGCACATCAAAAAGTATCCATAAAAGTTTCGAAGGCAAAACTATTGAACCGCGCTGATAAAAATATAAGAAAAACAATAATTTATGTGTTTTTCTCTCACAAACAATTACTATTTCAAAAATATAAAACAACAAGGTTCTTTTACTAATGTTCTTTATTAACATGTAATGCGTAAGTTTTCATTATCAAAAATATGCAAAATCCAATCTCTGTTGGATATAATACCAGAGATTTATTTTCCCAAGTGGTATTTTAGTGTTACCTTTGGAGGTAGTATTTTATGAAGAAAATATTGAAACAGGCTATCTGTAAGCTCCTTTATGCTAAAATCTAGTTATAAGGTTCTGTTATATAATATCTAAAGTAGCGTTTAATATGCGTAATCAATGACCTTTAGTGCGCTCTCACAAAACTAGGTCCAAATGAGAATGTCTCTTATTCTCTAGAACCCCGGTTGCAACAGAATAGATTTTTCTGGTTCTATAATTTGTTCCGTCACTGTATTGTGTAATATACGACTAGGTACCTAGCTTTTATTTCGGTCACGCAGGCTTGCTTACTTTGTCAGTTGTAAGTCGAGTTTTATATTGTTTAGTTAATTTTTTATTACTCTTTTATTGAAAAATAATAACCCATGGAAAACTTTCAAATATCAGCTTGAATTCCCATTAATATGAAGTCTACTTATTGAGTGAAAAGTTCATAGATATCTGATATTTACCTAAAATATTACTATTCGTAGGTTATAATTTTTAAACATTGATAAGTGTCACAGAAAAAAAATGTGAACATTTTACCTCTCTTTTTGGTCTAAGATCATCATTATTCTTAAATTACTAATAAAATAAACTGATTCGTTTCAGTCCCTTTTAAATTGTATTTTTGTCAAGTTTGATCACATTTCGAGTAGCAGAATTTAATTAAAATAATGCAAATGTACACCTTTAACTGCGGGCATGAGAACTCTTAGCGAGTTTCTTTTGAGGGACTTTTTATTAAAATACTTGGCCTTTGTAAGCTCCCAAGTTTGAATGTGACAAACATTAGCCATAATCTTCTACTGTCTTATGTTAAATAAGGATTCTAGAAAGCTTTCTTCTCGTAATACTCTACTCTGTTAAACTGCTTGATATTATTTCTTGGTATTATTTTTTTTTTCTCCTTGCAAGTACAATAAATTATAACCGCTGGAGAAGAAAGTTTCTGGTCGTTGTCCGGTAGTGTAGGAAGACCAATGACATCCTAAAGGCTGCGGGAAGTCGGTTGATGGAGGGAGCGCTAGATGACGTCATGACAATTTTTGGGGCAGGCCTATATGTATCAGGGAGATATCAATCATGCTTTGATAATGTGATAACACGTACAAATACAATGACAATACCTACCAGTATCTTTTCTGAAGCACTGAAGAGGTGAATGTCTCAAGACATTTTGTCGTCGAATTCTGTGTTTCTGGTCGATTTCTTGGTCATATATATATATTAGCGTGGCAATGCGGCCAGTATTTTGGGAACGCTTCCGCCTGGTAGTGATCTGGATCAGTTGAGCTATCTATACATCGTTTGCAACGGTCTTTAGATAGCTAGCTGTTTCATCTGTATTTTTTGCATATACCTACTTGTACATAGTTGTATGAATAAATGTATTTATCTATATAGATAAATAGTAAATATATAACGCTTGACATGTTCCAAACATCACCAAACTAAGTAGAGCTTGTATTATTGGAACCACATGACTGATATACTACTTATATATTTTTTGTAAATACGTACATAGAACACACACATACCGAAGACAAATATTTGCTTCTGCGTCTCAGGTGGGCCTTCGCTCACTGCGTCACAGAATTCGTCATATTTGCGACTGTTTTGAATTAATAAAGCAACTGTCTGACACGGGTTTTACATTATTCGCATTAAATAGTAAATGCGTGTGACATACTTAGCACATTATCTTTTCGGGTTATTAATCTGTATAGTTGGTTCAATTATGACAAAAGCTACTTTTGTGTCGCGAACAAGAGTCACGCAAAACGTTTCGTTGGGATTGGCTTCCTAATGAATATAACTCATGGCGATTGCCCGTGACTTCTTCTGCATACATACCAAATTTTTTATATCACTGAATGCAACATAACTTACAAACCAAATCGTTACATCTAAAGATATAAAATCTTATACATATTAACAAAAACATACAAAAATTTAGAAACAACACATACATTTAACTATATTAACTTATTAATTATTATCTTTCTATAGTTAATAAGTAAGGTCTTCATAAAAGACGGTGTCTATAGAATTTTCTGTAAATCTATCTACAAGTATATATCTAATCAGCTGGTAACACCCACTCCTGACTAAAGGCCTCTTCTCTATTACGCTACTCCTGACGGTATTGTGCCAGTCGGATTTATTGCTTATCTGCCCTCACAATGTCGTATGACCATCGTGTGGTCTGCCTCAAGGACGCTACATCTCTCTTGGCCACCAAATACCACACCGACATAAATAAATAGTGAATATGTTTATGGGTGTTAGGCTTACAACCTGCCACGTGGATTCAGATTCAGATTCAGATTCATTTATTAATAACGAATTGTTACATGTCAATAAAATAATACAACACAATATAATACCAAAACCAAAACAATAGTAGGCACATATTAAAATAAATAATTCTGTAACAATGTTACTAATACTTAATTTTTTATTGTTAAAATTCGTCAACCTTATGGAAAGCTTGCTGGATAATCCAGTTTTTTAGCCTGATTTTAAAAGATTGCGTCGACGGCGCACTGGTAACTCTCTTAAAATACCGGTGTTTCACAATGGTTCGGCTTACCTTGGTATCCTTCGTATCTTCACATATCTGCCAAATGAGTATATAACTGAATACTGCATGTACATTATTCTAGTACTGAGAACTACATTTTATAATATCCCAAAAATTCAACCTCGGCAGAACTCGAACCTGCGACCTCCCGCTTGGTAAGCGTGGGCTATACCAACTAAGCCACGAGATCGTTACAACCTGGTTGAAATTCTTGGGATGCTTCGTCTCAAAGCAATGTTCAGATTATGGTGATGTTGTTGACAATGGAATGTTCGAGACTCGCCGAGGTTGAATTTTTGTGAAATTATAAATAAAAGAAAAATAAATAGATAATGTTTGATATTTTTCACACAGAATCATCTAGCCCCAAACTAAGCAGAGCTTGTATTATAGGAACTATATGATTGATACATATTATACATAGAAAACACCCAGACCCGAGACAAATATTCATACAAACATTTGTCCCGCAGGAATCGTACCCGCAACCTTCTTCTTCATTATACCATCTTGAGATTTTCCTTTAGCACTTTAAAAACCAAATAACTGGTCCTGAGCATGTTTGTTGCCTTCTTTATTATTACAATTTTAACAGACATGCAATTTGGTACCACACAAAAATAAACCTTTGAAAATAAAGAAAATATTACATAGTAGTACGCCGGATATTTTTTTTCATTTCACACGAATGGATGATTTGCCTTGAAATTATTGTTACGTATTTTATATTCTCAGGTTAGTAGGTCAGAGGCATTTTCTTTCGTTACTTTTAATAGTGTTTTTTTTTTAGATCGAAGATTGTCTAATTCTACCACAATACAATAATTAATAAGGATCACCAATACCTTCTCAATATTGTGTGTCGCAGTAGGCGAAGGCCCGCCTGAGACGCAGAAGGTTGCGGGTTCGATTCCCGCCGCGGGACAAATGTTTGTATCTGCGAATATTTGTGTCGGGTCTAGGTGTTTTCTATGTATTTATTTACAAAAAAAATATATAAGTAGTATATCAATCATGTAGTTCCCATAACACAAGCTCTGCTTACTTTGGGGCTAGATGATGCTGTGTGAAAAATGTCCAGCATTATTTAACGAAAACCCTGATTTCCTACGAAATAATAAACGATACCGATCTAATAAACGCATATTCATGTTTTTTTTAATATACAGTTTAATGTGCACTTAATCAAATATCGCAAACAAAAATATTTATTCATCAATAATACAATATCTAACTTCAAAATGATTAGCCGAAACAGGTTATAATAATGTAATTTATTTATATTAAAAAGAGTAAAACATATATTTTGTAATACCTTCAACGTAGTCTTTGTCGTGTATCGAATATCTCATATACTTTTGGATCGAATGGTTTTTTTTACTCGTAGTGGAAGATGCTACTTTTTTTCTTTTTTTTCGTTGGCCGTTTTATCAGTAATGTCAAGAGAAACAGCTGAATTTATACGAGGAATAAAATAATAGTAGAATGGTACCGCCAGCAAAACAGACATCTGACAAAAGTTGGAAAACACGTTCAAACAAGTAAAATCAAACATTTTACAAAACGTTTATGTACCTGGAATAGAAAACAGTTTTTCAGCAACTACGTACAAGCAATAGAAGCTATTGTGTGACTCAGAGCAACGGCATAGTAACTTTAAGCTGGAAGTAGCGTAACACAAGAATATTCCTGGTTGTCTGGAAGAGATCGCTTCTAAGCGATAAGAAAGTCCATTGTACTTTTAGTTTTTTGTTTTAGTTTTGATCAGTTATATCTGTTTTTCTTATGGTGTAATAAAGTATTTTCATTCATTAATTCCTGATTTTGAGTTTATCACGATATACTTAGCCTGTCTGTCTGTACGTTTGTTACTGGTCAGTATGATTCTAACTGTAACAAAGAGTCAGTTTGTATTTTCACAGAATACATAATTAAATAATTAAAAATTCAACAAACAAACCTCTTGAAAATAATTCGAGAAATTAAGTCTGTCACAGGGCTTTATCTTTTTAACCGTATAATGTTTTAACTTGGGGCATTGCTGATACATTGCCTAGTCTGATTATGTTTCAAATAACATTCTCTTATACAAAAAACGCAACCAAATCAATTATCTTGTAATTTTCCAAAGAATTAGTGTTAACATTATGAGGTGCTACGCAAACCTTATTGCGCGAGTAACACTTGCAACTGGCCTTTTTTTTATTTTACTACGAGCTCATAAACCTATACGAGCTTGTTAACAATCTATTAAGAACAAGGTTGCGGGTTCGATTCCCACCGCGGGACAAATGTTTGCATCTGCAAATATTTGTCTCGGGATCTGGGTGTTTTCTATGTATAATATGTATGTATTTACAAATTAAAGTGTATAAGTAGTGTTACAAGCTAGGGTACGGGATAAAATAATGAAGTCCACTGGGCACCAAAAGAACACTGTATTAGTCAGGTTACACTATAAAATTAACTTTGACACTAACAGCACAACAGAATTACACCACTTAAACAAAAGCACTAAAACACTGAATTACTAGGTACAACACTATAACACAAACAGTCACTTTACTAATCACTGGGTATCGCTTCTTTATCACTTTGATCAATTCACTTCCAAGTCTCGATCGGAACTGTCGCTACGGGCCGCTCACCGCGCTTATAAATCCCCCTAAGACGATACCTCGATCCTTCCAGAAAGATCTCGTACAATCCCGTCCTTTCTAAGCGCGCACTATCCCCTTCTAACGCATTTGCTATCTCTTACTAACGCGGTTAATGACCGTTCTAGTCGCTTCCATAAGGGGCGGGGCGTCCGCTACGTGCGTGCTAGCTCTTTCTACGCGATACTAGATGGCGGTAGAACGAGTAGTGCGTCCATTTGATAAGAGATGGCGCTAGCATACCGTAGTTAGCTAGCAGCGCACGTCACACTGCCCCCTCCTTAGACATGCTCGTCCCGAGCATTGTCAGATCCGTAATACCTCGCCAAACGGTCAACATGAACGATCTTAGGGGCTCCTCGCAGACCCTTCTGTATCCGATAAGTGACATCGTTAATCCTGGTCATAACACGGTACGGTCCGTCCCATTTGGGCTGTTATTTGGGAGACTTTCCTTTTTTCCGCACTGGATTATGCAACCACACCAGTGAACCTTCGTTGAATCCCAAATTGTTCAGTTTTCTGTCATAACGGGTCTTCATCTTTTCAGACGTTTGTTGGCTGGATTGTCGGATGTTTTCATATACGTCGTTCATTTTATTTCGTAAGTCGCTCGCATAATCTGTTATTGTGCGTGGAGAATCAGGTGGAATGCCAGTTATCAAGTCCGCAGGTAATCGCAGTGTAACGAACCAAAATGATTAACGTTACATTATATGAACATAGGAAACATTAAATACAATATTATTAAAATATTTTCATACATAAATGTAAGTATCACTATCTAGTGTAGATACATGAACAGATCGAATCAGCGAGTAGTTAGAAAATATGGTTTTCTAAGTAAGTAGGTAAAGAAATATACCTAGAGTAGGTAGTGTAAATACAAATCAACAGAGCGCGCGAAACTGTAGGCTATTCCATGGGTTTTTTCCACGACAGGCAAGCGGCGAGCTAAATATAATTCGGGGAATTTTGTGTTAAAGAATACCTACTTTGCCTTGCAAGGACGGACGCAGGATCGAAGTGCGGGGGAGCACGAGCCCCGCTGAGGCGACGTCGTGTAGTACGGTTAAATTATCTAATCATAGTGAATATTTATCAATATTTATTCGGTGGAGAACATTGAAGAAGTACTTGATGTTTTTACCAGAAAATATATAAGAAAATTATCATTATTACACATAAATGTTGTCATAAAGTTTGTTACAAGTAATTTTTATTTCTTGTTGTTTTATATCAATGGTAAATATTAATTCTCGGCGACATGGTGCAATAATAGAGCAAACTCATCTTACTTGCTAGGCCCGTGTGCCCATCTAGTAATAGGTCCTAGATTCGTTTCTGGCTAAAAGGGGCGGGGCGGTTTATTATTATTAGATGTGGATCGAGGATTCGCTTTTGGACCTTTGGACGACTGACAGCGTCACGCTGCAAGTTGGTAATTTTATTTTGTTTTGTGAGTGCCGGGAGACTCGTTGTTTCTTTTGTGTTTGTTTTGTGATTTCGTACCGTATACGAAAGTAAAGTAGAGTGTCGTTTAAAGTGGGGAGACAGTGTACTGGTGAATTGTGTGGCTTCAGATGTTACACGTGTTTTGGTACAGGTACAGTGGTGGTGTTTGAAGCTATACAATTGATTAGTGTGACTAGTCTGGGGAAAAGTAAATTTCAAAGTCAATTCTGTAACTTCAGGGTTTAAAAATATAATTGTAACTTTTAGTTCAAATCCCCGTGCTTAGAAATCCAATACTTGTATTGGTATGCAGTCTGGAGACGGCAAAATATTTGAAGTCGTGGCATTACGAAAGCTGTATTCCATCTTGTTAGGTAGACTCTGATACTTTTAGAGCGAGTCAGAGGATCGATTATTCCCTTGAATCGGGATCGATCAATTGCTCTCTTGATTTCGATGGTTTGTTGTCATTATAGTGGGGGTCTTGTCGAAGTGGGACCGGTCGAGCTTTCGAACCCATTTTTTTGACCACGCTTCATCATTTCAAGTCTATCTTTATATATTTATTTATTCCCTCACTTATATTAGGTGGCATTTGTCTCTCATCCCTGGACTTCGGTCTGCAGAGATATTTGTCTTAGGGTCGGCCTAGGGTTAGGTTCAAAGTCGAGAATGCCAACTCGCAAGCTTTAGTCTAGATCTAGCTAGGTAACTTATCATTGCACCACGATAAGTGACGTCACGATTAGTAGTAAATGTGGAGTTCTCTCCCAGTATTGCTTTAAACACACACCCAGCTAGTTGAAAGGGACGTAAATAGGTACACAAAACAGGTAGGACGTAGGAACAAACAGTAGGAACGAACGTAGGAACTTTGGTAATGTTAGACAGTAACATTAGATTCATATGGGGAATATAAGGATAAAATAAAACACCATTGTAGTGAGGTTAGTGAATAGGTCAAATCTCTGAAATACCTAAACCTAAATATTTACCTACCTAATATTAACTGAACTATTTTACTTTTGCTGAAAGAGTTGGTGAATTTGTCTAATAAGTATGACTGGAACAGTAGTTCCTTACTTAGAGTATTTCTTGACCAGGAAACTAAGTCTTAGGGAGAACCCGTTGGATTACAGATTATAGATCTAATGATGAATAATGGTCTTATTTATATCTATTTGCTTCAACCTCCGAATGTGAGGAATGATGATTTGTCTAACAAGACTGGAGCGGTGGACTCCTATTACTAAGAGTATTTCTTGACCAGAAAACTCTATTTACTTCAAATATTTGCTTCAACCTCCGAATGTGGGGAATGATGATTTGTCTAACAAGGCTGGAGCGGTGGACTCCTATTACTAAGAGTATTTCTTGACCAGAAAACTCTATTTTCTTCAAAGTCTTGGGAGTAGTATAGACATTTCAGCATTGTATTTGCTTATCTATCTACAGTAGTGAGACCAGAGTTTATTATTACTTTATAAGATAGTAATCTACTAAGTTTTATAAAATATAAAAATTTTGCTAAATATGATTCTTATAATAACATTGCACAGGTTCAAACTTGTTTACCTAAAATTATGCTTGCTAATTAGAGATAGGATGCCTACTATTTGAGTGGTTTATTTATAACATTATGGGTATGCCAAGTAGTTTATTTGAATACTATTAAGATTAGTCTTCCCTATTCTAACAAAAGGGAATTGCAGATTCAAATTTAGGTATCTAGGATACAAATAGGCTAGGTAGGAAGAGTGCCAAATAGGATTTGCTTTTCTCTAACTATAGGGAATTGCATATCCGCAAGATAACAAGAGGATTGAAGAAAGAGATTGTTTTGCAAACATAACCAACATAACATAAAGTCCCTTGAATGTCAGAGATGTATGGCCAAGCAGAATTTGATAAAAGATTATGTCCTCTTATCCCTAGCTGACGGAACATACAGACTGAACTATTACAAAGTAAATTCATTAACACTCCCCTATTATAGTTATGGTACTGTGTGCCTACTATACTTGACTGCGGAGGAGGAAGTCCAGTTTGGAGACGAATTCCACTGCATAGCGCGGTGGCGGGGCGCATGCCAGAGCCGCAATTAGATTCAGTATGAAAGACTCCAGAACATTCGATAATTGGTAGAAATCTGTTTATTATAGTAGGTAGCACATAGTTACTATATTTAATTATCAAACAACTAAATAGGAAGATAGGTAGTCTAAATTTAGGATGTATTTATAGATTAGGAATATCTATTTAAGTAGGTAGAAGTAGGTAGCTATAGGATTTGTCTCATAGTTCCTTAAAAGAACAAGGATTATTACGGTTCTCATGATGTTAGGATCCTACCTAGATCACTAGACGATACACGTGGCCAATTTTATGTATCACAATAAACCAACAGTTAGATTAAGTTCAGTTACGGTTAGTTAAATTAAGCTACCACTAGCCATTTATAGGGGGGGTGTTACAATTTGGTGCCGTGACCAGGATTTTAGTTTAGTAGTGCAAGTTGGACTTGCACAATTTGTTGTCGTAGAAAAAGGAGAGGCTTTGAGACAAATTCCTTTAAGACTTAGGGTATTTGTTAGATATTGATATAGGATAGGAAGAAGTTTGACGAATAATAGAGGTTTCTACCTAATTATATTGTAGTTATACGTAGGTAGTTCATATTTCATTACCCGCGAAATAATTTGGTCAGAATAGGTATTTACATAACTATCTAAATAGATCGATTTAGTTCTAGCCAGGAAAAAAATTAACAAAGTCAATTTTACCTGTCGGACAAACTGGTAATAACTACCTACAGGTAGTTAATAAGGTGCATTTTTGAGGAAAAAAATATTTGCTAGCTGGCGAAACTAGGTCAAATATTATTCGAATTTGAGCGAGCTAGTGATGGGACATGTTACGATGATTTTATTGTTGTTTGTTAGTGAATACTAGTGAAACTTTATGGTGGCTTTTCATGGTTGGAATTTAATAAGTTCAAGTAGGAATTTATAAGTAGACAGGACAGAGAATAAATATGTAGGAATGTTTAGGGAAATGTTGGTTTGCTAGAGATTATTGCTAAGAGAATAACCTTATTAATAAGATAAAAATGTATTATGGTAATAAGTAAAACCGTGAATATTTTGATAGAAGTGACTTCATTTTATTAGAATGAAATGAATATCTAGGAGCAGATAAGAATCTACCCTAAGTCACTATTTACTTATTTATTTAAGTACATGGGTAGTTTAGATAACAATCAATATTAGTTGAATTATTTATTCAAAAATATTTCTTGAGTGTGATCGTTAATAATTGCATCATATTTCATAGCAGTAGGACGTCACTAGTTGCAGTGAGGATTCTCGAAGGAGGCGAGACTAGGGGCTGTTGGTGTCACGATGCATTTTTTGAAATCTAAGTGAATTGTGGGACATTATTTAGGAATCATCAACATTGATTGTAGAAGTATGTAAGTGTTTATCTTGAATTTTAAATTCGTGTTGTTCTACTTAGGATGAAATTCATTTTATTGATTAGTTCTTGTGATAGGTTACATAGGTAGATAGATAGAGGATGCTTTATTGCAAACCAAATTAATAATACCTACATCAGGTTAGCTGAGTACTTACCTACTACAGGCTTTTGCATTGGTGGATTTGTCGCTAGATAGCAATCTCTACCAGACAATCTACCTACTTAGGAATCGATTTAGTTTAGTGGAGAACCATTGTAGGAGAAGTAACATATAGGATCGCGTACCCACATAAGGAAGTAGGTATCTTTAGATTCTCCTCGAATTATCTAGGAACAGTTAGATACATTTTTTTAAATAAGTACCTAGATAGGTACCTATCTAATTATATATATGTCAATTATTAGTAGGGCCAGGTTGATAGTTTTCTATATTAACACTTATCTATCCATCTTAGGTCATACAAAATACCTAACTACGTTACAGGAGTTATTTGTTTTAGAAGTAGGTTAAGTCAAGCTATCGGCTCATGTCATACATTCTTTTTTTAGTTTCTAGAATGAATGAATTTCACAGTACATAACCTAACTAGACAGTTGGTTATGCATTCAGTAGGTTTAAGTTAATAGAAGGTTGAACTAGTGTGGTGAAAGGATTTGGCACTTGCATAGAGCTTGTAGTGACAACTGTGTTGTATGTAGGAGTTACCTTGCTTATTCATAGTTGCTACTTATGCAATCTGTACATAGTGGTTTTGTAAAGAAATAGGTAAATTTTACCCACTTGGATTGTATTACAGTAAAGGTAGAAAGAAAGAAAAAAAAAAAAAAAAAACTAAGTTTTATAAGTTGCGGGGGTCGTATGGATTATATTTGCATCATTTTTGGAATATAGATTGACAACTGTGTTGTGTTGTAGAAGTTACCTTGCTTATTCATAGTAACTACTTATGTAATCTGTACTTAGTGGTTTTGTAAAGAAATCGGTATATTGTACCAACTTAGTTAGGTCAGGTTAGTCAAGGTAGAAAGAAAGAAAAATAAAACTAAGTTTTTAAAGTTGCGGGGGGTCGTATGGATTATATTTGCATCATTTATGGAATACAGATAAACTTCATCTCTATGATTAGAATGGGTTAAATTTTATTGAAGTAATTTAATTTTATGTTTAGTTCAGATCATAAGTAGTAGTAATACCTACAAGGAATTATTTATACAATAATATGTTGAGTTAATTGTAGTTTAATCTTGAAATCTTGAATTCTTGACAAGTGATAGGCGGGGCTGGAGGCTTGTAGTTTGGTTTCCAAAGCGAGATGAAATTCTACTTGCTGTTGTTGTGTTCTTGATTTAGCAGATGTAGTCTTGTTTGTAAGAGTCAGCAACTAACATGCGGAGCAGTGTTCTGAAAGCAAAGAAAAATGTTAAAAAGTTAGTTGTCACAATTTTATGTAGCTGTTATTAAGTTTATGTTAAAGGAGAGTTTTAGGGTTATCAGGGTTTACCATAATCACAGATATAATCATAATATAGATGTATTTTGGATAGAATAAAGTTTGTGACAGTAATTGATAGCTAACCCCGTCTCATGGTAAAAGTAGTTTTGACTTTTGAATTAATTGAATTGGCCGATGAATATTATTTTCCAAATATAAAAACAGTTGATAGATTGTTTATTCAGGAATAGTGAGGAAATTATAGGTTAACTTTCATACAGAAATGGATTAGAAAAAAATAGATAAATAAATCTTAGGATTATCTGAATTGTAATGTATGGTAATCAGCAATTTGGAATCAGTTTCAAGGAGCAATCTTAGCAAGTTATAGAATAATGATAATATGTACTTACTCAAATACCAGAATGTTAGGCAAGTCCATGGGTTAGTCAATATTCATTCCAGTTATTTTGTTGTGATACTGGCAGTCATGTAGAGGATTGATTTTCACCTGGAAATTGATATGAAAGTGTTAGAAGTTTTGTATCTTAATGTATCTTATCTAATATCTTTTGTTACATACGGAGAGTTTAAAAGAGGAAGAAACGAATTATCTTTGCATAATAAGGACACAATTAGTTTACTTTATAGTTTAGAATCTTCTTGAGCGGATATTATAAAAGTTTAGATAGGTTAGGAATGAAAACACACTTACTTTGATTGGATTGTATGATTTTTCCTTTGAATTTTGAGGGTACCGACAGCAGGTAGATTATGAATACACGGCGATTAATTAATTAATTAAATTTCGGTCCCTTGGTTTAGAAATAACTAGGTTTAATGTTGTTTTGCCGAACGGTTGTTTGTTTACAAATTTGCAATGCACAGATTAAAATAATAGTTACACTTTGATGAGCTGCATAGAGTAAAAATAAAGGATGCATAGATAATAAATAGTTAAAGAGCGTAGTGGGATAGAACATTTCGAAATCCTTATCAAAGAGCTAAGTAACCTTGTCTAGAATCGGCTTTGTTTACCAAATTGACACGGAAGACAAAAATGTTTAGTAGAGTGAAGTTCTTCTTGTTTCAGCCTGAGTAATTGGCAGGGAAAGTAACTAGGTACATAATTATAGGTATTATATTTATAGGTTGTTGAGAACATCGTGTTTGGTAGAAATTGTCACAGATTAGTGAAATAGTTACAAGGTGAATTAGTAAGGCAATACAGGAGTACCTTTTTTTTGATAATCCTATATCAAAATGAATCTGATTATAGTTCATGTAATTCTAAATAGTTTACTGATAGACATCTACAGCTAAACAAAGTTTGTACGAAACGAAGATCAGAGATTAGAATCAAAGTTTTTCTGAGCGTTGATTTATGCAGATAGGTAATTTACAAGCTATTGTAGTGAGTGCTTCTCTAAATACGAAACCAAGACAAAACTTGCCCACGGACGGACAATCACGGATAGTCATACTAAATGTGTGGAATTTTGGGGACGCTGGAAAAAAGGGTAGTCAGGGCCATGTCTGGAGACTGTATTTGGCACATACTTGAATGTAATTGTTTGACATTTTAGGGTATCTGTAGAAAAGATTTGGTTAAGAAGGTAGTTTATTTATGTATCAAGTAAATTACATTTTAACATGAGTACCTAACTTAAAAAGTTAATTAGATAGAAGTTTAATAAAAATTGTTTCATTATTTAAGGTGAAAGGTAGGTAGTATAAAATAAAATAAAATAAAATAAAATAAAATAAAATAAAATAAAATAAAATAAAATAAAATAAAATAAAATAAAATAAAATAAAATAAAATAAAATAAAATAAAATAAAATAAAATAAAATAAAATAAAATAAAATAAAATAAAATAAAATAAAATAAAATAAAATAAAATAAAATAAAATAAAATAAAATAAAATAAAATAAAATAAAATAAAATAAAATAAAATAAAATAAAATAAAATAAAATAAAATAAAATAAAATAAAATAAAATAAAATAAAATAAAATAAAATAAAATAAAATAAAATAAAATAAAATAAAATAAAATAAAATAAAATAAAATAAAATAAAATAAAATAAAATAAAATAAAATAAAATAAAATAAAATAAAATAAAATAAAATAAAATAAAATAAAATAAAATAAAATAAAATAAAATAAAATAAAATAAAATAAAATAAAATAAAATAAAATAAAATAAAATAAAATAAAATAAAATAAAATAAAATAAAATAAAAGAGAAAAAAAAAAAAAAGATAAAAAGGTGATATTTGAACTGGGGTTCGCTGGACCCACAGTAAGCTATGTAGGAATTGTGCGAAATTAGTAAAGTTGTCAAATATGTTTGTGTACGCAATATTTAATATTTTAATTTATGAACTCACTGGATATTTCTTGATCACTCTAAAAGGTAATGTAGGTAAGGTAGAATAATAGGAATTATTATACGAACATTGGGTTCAGGGAACTTTGGTACGATATTACAATATTTTAAATGGGAAGATGCTAGAAGTTGTTAAACGTTTCACTGGTTAATGATATAGGGTATCACAGAATATGTATATGATTTTGAAGGTTAGATTTGCGCGAGGAACGTAATCGTAATGACTATTTTTATGCTACTTTTAGAAATTCGGATGGGTTAGTTGATGGTAATAGCGGTATGCATCAAGTACAGGTTTTAGGGATGATACACATACGGACGAAATAAAAGTAGTTGATAAAATCGGTGTTTCAAATAATTATTTCAAAATAAATTTTTCTAAATTGATATTTTGGAAAATCGGCTTATTTTTTAGATCAATTTTTGCATTTTCATGGGTAAATAATGAAATTAAAAAGTACATGAAGTCCTGAGTTGTTTACATTAGGTAATGTTTAACTTATTTAAAAGGATAAAGGAAGATCAAAATCTTAAATTGTCATGAGACTAAAAAAAATACAGAACTGAAACTAAAATTATTAAAATAAATAACAAATAATCTAAAGCAAAATTTTATTTAAGGTTTTAAATCAAATTGATTTTATGTTATGGTAATGCAAAAAGTAAAAAAAAAAAAAAAAGAAAAAAAATAATTAAATAATTAAAATCAGATATTTATCTTAGTTATACAATTATGTTTGCTTATTTATTTTTGTCACAAGAGTTTCATACATAAAATATAAAATAAATATCTCTTAATTTTTCAAAGAATTTCACATCTATGTTGTTCATTGTTTTTGGAAAATTTTAGAAATGAATATTTAGAAAATTTGCCTACTCGTTGTCACAAATTCAATTGGTAGTGCTACTAAGTATGATAGCGAGAAAATCCATGAATGTTAAGGAAATGTTCTGATGGAAGTTAGTGATAAAAAAAATTGCATTAAAGAATGAAGAGGTGAATATTGAATAATTATTATGGATGTTTTGATATTAAACTCGGTATGGAGGATTATGCTTAGTTTAGCACTTTCCAGAATCTGGGACGGTTTGATGAATCTGGAACTTTATACTTGCACCTCAGAAGAATATTATGAAGGAATGTTTTTGGTGTTAGGTTAATAGATCGAATTCAGGTTGGAAAGATCTGAGATCGAAACAGCAGTGACTTTATACTGACTTCATAATCATTCTCACTATACATGTTAGGTTCGAACTGAGCACACTGCACAAACTCCGAATGTTGGGTAGGTTAATGTTCTGATCTGGTGCTTAGCCGGGTGCTAGAGCATCCGTCTTTATGTGGAAGGCTTTGGGGGCGGACTGTGTTGTTGCACAGTGGTGTAGGAATCCTCTAGGAGATATAAAGTAAATCAGTCCGGAACAGGCCTACACCATATCATTAGGATTGATCTTGCCTCACAACCAAGGTTCTGTGACTCGATGCGTGACCTATTATCTGGCAATAAGGATAAAGGCTTATGTTCGAAACATCGTAACGCTTAGTTACTGGACGGAGTAGTGACTGACCTTTCATTCGGTTTAAACACACAATACACTTTGAAAAGTATAAGGTTAAGGTTCAACAAATTAGAGTTGCAAATAAATAATTACAATACTAATAAAGAAAATAATAAAATATGTGAATAATAATATTAATTATTTAATAATTAAAAAAATAATAATAAGAAAACAATTTTAATATATATATATAAAGTGGAATATTTACGTTTTTGGGGAAACTTTGCGTCAGTAGGGAAATCCCACTTGTGCAAAGTTTGGGGGTCGAACTGTAACGAACCAAAATGATTAACGTTACATTATATGAACATAGGAAACATTAAATACAATATTATTAAAATATTTTCATACATAAATGTAAGTATCACTATCTAGTGTAGATACATGAACAGATCGAATCAGCGAGTAGTTAGAAAATATGGTTTTCTAAGTAAGTAGGTAAAGAAATATACCTAGAGTAGGTAGTGTAAATACAAATCAACAGAGCGCGCGAAACTGTAGGCTATTCCATGGGTTTTTTCCACGACAGGCAAGCGGCGAGCTAAATATAATTCGGGGAATTTTGTGTTAAAGAATACCTACTTTGCCTTGCAAGGACGGACGCAGGATCGAAGTGCGGGGGAGCACGAGCCCCGCTGAGGCGACGTCGTGTAGTACGGTTAAATTATCTAATCATAGTGAATATTTATCAATATTTATTCGGTGGAGAACATTGAAGAAGTACTTGATGTTTTTACCAGAAAATATATAAGAAAATTATCATTATTACACATAAATGTTGTCATAAAGTTTGTTACAAGTAATTTTTATTTCTTGTTGTTTTATATCAATGGTAAATATTAATTCTCGGCGACATGGTGCAATAATAGAGCAAACTCATCTTACTTGCTAGGCCCGTGTGCCCATCTAGTAATAGGTCCTAGATTCGTTTCTGGCTAAAAGGGGCGGGGCGGTTTATTATTATTAGATGTGGATCGAGGATTCGCTTTTGGACCTTTGGACGACTGACAGCGTCACGCTGCAAGTTGGTAATTTTATTTTGTTTTGTGAGTGCCGGGAGACTCGTTGTTTCTTTTGTGTTTGTTTTGTGATTTCGTACCGTATACGAAAGTAAAGTAGAGTGTCGTTTAAAGTGGGGAGACAGTGTACTGGTGAATTGTGTGGCTTCAGATGTTACACGTGTTTTGGTACAGGTACAGTGGTGGTGTTTGAAGCTATACAATTGATTAGTGTGACTAGTCTGGGGAAAAGTAAATTTCAAAGTCAATTCTGTAACTTCAGGGTTTAAAAATATAATTGTAACTTTTAGTTCAAATCCCCGTGCTTAGAAATCCAATACTTGTATTGGTATGCAGTCTGGAGACGGCAAAATATTTGAAGTCGTGGCATTACGAAAGCTGTATTCCATCTTGTTAGGTAGACTCTGATACTTTTAGAGCGAGTCAGAGGATCGATTATTCCCTTGAATCGGGATCGATCAATTGCTCTCTTGATTTCGATGGTTTGTTGTCATTATAGTGGGGGTCTTGTCGAAGTGGGACCGGTCGAGCTTTCGAACCCATTTTTTTGACCACGCTTCATCATTTCAAGTCTATCTTTATATATTTATTTATTCCCTCACTTATATTAGGTGGCATTTGTCTCTCATCCCTGGACTTCGGTCTGCAGAGATATTTGTCTTAGGGTCGGCCTAGGGTTAGGTTCAAAGTCGAGAATGCCAACTCGCAAGCTTTAGTCTAGATCTAGCTAGGTAACTTATCATTGCACCACGATAAGTGACGTCACGATTAGTAGTAAATGTGGAGTTCTCTCCCAGTATTGCTTTAAACACACACCCAGCTAGTTGAAAGGGACGTAAATAGGTACACAAAACAGGTAGGACGTAGGAACAAACAGTAGGAACGAACGTAGGAACTTTGGTAATGTTAGACAGTAACATTAGATTCATATGGGGAATATAAGGATAAAATAAAACACCATTGTAGTGAGGTTAGTGAATAGGTCAAATCTCTGAAATACCTAAACCTAAATATTTACCTACCTAATATTAACTGAACTATTTTACTTTTGCTGAAAGAGTTGGTGAATTTGTCTAATAAGTATGACTGGAACAGTAGTTCCTTACTTAGAGTATTTCTTGACCAGGAAACTAAGTCTTAGGGAGAACCCGTTGGATTACAGATTATAGATCTAATGATGAATAATGGTCTTATTTATATCTATTTGCTTCAACCTCCGAATGTGAGGAATGATGATTTGTCTAACAAGACTGGAGCGGTGGACTCCTATTACTAAGAGTATTTCTTGACCAGAAAACTCTATTTACTTCAAATATTTGCTTCAACCTCCGAATGTGGGGAATGATGATTTGTCTAACAAGGCTGGAGCGGTGGACTCCTATTACTAAGAGTATTTCTTGACCAGAAAACTCTATTTTCTTCAAAGTCTTGGGAGTAGTATAGACATTTCAGCATTGTATTTGCTTATCTATCTACAGTAGTGAGACCAGAGTTTATTATTACTTTATAAGATAGTAATCTACTAAGTTTTATAAAATATAAAAATTTTGCTAAATATGATTCTTATAATAACATTGCACAGGTTCAAACTTGTTTACCTAAAATTATGCTTGCTAATTAGAGATAGGATGCCTACTATTTGAGTGGTTTATTTATAACATTATGGGTATGCCAAGTAGTTTATTTGAATACTATTAAGATTAGTCTTCCCTATTCTAACAAAAGGGAATTGCAGATTCAAATTTAGGTATCTAGGATACAAATAGGCTAGGTAGGAAGAGTGCCAAATAGGATTTGCTTTTCTCTAACTATAGGGAATTGCATATCCGCAAGATAACAAGAGGATTGAAGAAAGAGATTGTTTTGCAAACATAACCAACATAACATAAAGTCCCTTGAATGTCAGAGATGTATGGCCAAGCAGAATTTGATAAAAGATTATGTCCTCTTATCCCTAGCTGACGGAACATACAGACTGAACTATTACAAAGTAAATTCATTAACACTCCCCTATTATAGTTATGGTACTGTGTGCCTACTATACTTGACTGCGGAGGAGGAAGTCCAGTTTGGAGACGAATTCCACTGCATAGCGCGGTGGCGGGGCGCATGCCAGAGCCGCAATTAGATTCAGTATGAAAGACTCCAGAACATTCGATAATTGGTAGAAATCTGTTTATTATAGTAGGTAGCACATAGTTACTATATTTAATTATCAAACAACTAAATAGGAAGATAGGTAGTCTAAATTTAGGATGTATTTATAGATTAGGAATATCTATTTAAGTAGGTAGAAGTAGGTAGCTATAGGATTTGTCTCATAGTTCCTTAAAAGAACAAGGATTATTACGGTTCTCATGATGTTAGGATCCTACCTAGATCACTAGACGATACACGTGGCCAATTTTATGTATCACAATAAACCAACAGTTAGATTAAGTTCAGTTACGGTTAGTTAAATTAAGCTACCACTAGCCATTTATAGGGGGGGTGTTACAGCAGTTCACGTCCAAAGTTCGCAAAGGCAGGGGTGACATTTGTGCTCTCGTGAACTGCACTTCGATATGACAGCAGAAATGGCTGAATGTACTTGTCCCAATCCTTTTGATTGGTCTCCACCACTTTTGCCAGATAATGTTCCAACGTCTGATTAAACCTTTCTACCATTCCGTCCGATTGTGGGTGATAGGAGGTGGTTCTGGTCTTATGAGTGCCCATTAAACGACATGTCTCCTGAAATACCTGGGACTCAAAATTCCTTCCTTGGTCGCTGTGAATTTCCAGAGGTACTCCAAAACGACAGAAAACTTCGTGTACTAATTTATCCGCTACCGTCGAAGCTTCTTGGTTAGGAATTGCGAAAACTTCCGGCCATTTTGTAAAATAATCCATGATTACCAAGAAGTATTTGTTCCCGTTTTCACTAACAGGAAACGGTCCAGCAACGTCCAGCGCTATACGTTCCCACGGCGCTCCGACATTGTATAACTTCAATGCTCCTTTGCTGCGCGTGTGGGGTCCTTTTACGGCTGCACAACTCGTACATTTCCGGCACCAGTCCTCCACATCATCTCGACAATGGATCCAGTAAAATCGTTCGCGGATTTTTAACAATGTCCTTTTTATTCCCATATGACCACCCGAACATCC
The DNA here is from genome assembly GCA_961405105.1 of Perizoma affinitatum. Classification (NCBI taxonomy): domain Eukaryota; kingdom Metazoa; phylum Arthropoda; class Insecta; order Lepidoptera; family Geometridae; genus Perizoma; species Perizoma affinitatum. The sequence goes on along the minus strand of OY560205.1, from coordinate 6,616,608 downwards.
CTCGTGGTAGAGCTTCAGAACGTCAGATATTTTGTTCCTAGGGACAACCATTTGAAGGTGACAATGATCTCCTCGAGCATTTTCCCATTTACGGCACAATACTCCATTATGGACAACCAGACTGTCCCACTGTGCCCAATAACTTTTTGTAGTTGTGCTCATTCCAGCAACATCACTCCACTTAGGTTTGGGGCTACCAGCTTTGATCCGTTCTACAATTGGCTTGAGATCGTTATCCTCCTGCTGTGCTTGCTGCAGGGCTTCCTTCCACTCCTCGCTAAGGTCTGTTCTCAGCATTCTTATGGGTACTGCTTCTTTGGACTCCTGTTTGACACAATGCTTACAGTTTTCCAGGCAAGGTCTTCTAGAGAGTGCATCCGCGTTACCGTGAGATTTTCCACTGCGATGTTCAATTTGAAAATCAAACTCCTGTAGCTGTTCTATCCATCTTGCCACTTGCCCCTCGGGGTTCTTGAACTGTAATAGCCATGTTAACGCAGCATGGTCAGTTCGCAGATGAAATTTACGTCCTAGCAGATATTTGCTGAAATGCTGCAAAGATTTTACTACTGCCAGCAGTTCCCTTCGTGTGACACAGTAATTTCTTTCCGGTTTGGATAAAGATTTGCTGAAGTAGGCTATCACCACTTCTTGATCTCCTTTGCGCTGAGATAATACACCACCAATACCGGTATTACTTGCATCTGTGTCCACGATGAACTCGTTATCTAGGTCAGGAAAGCCAAGAATAGGTGCCTCACACAGACGCTTCTTTAGTTCCTGAAAAGCATGGTTGCAGTCTTCATCCCAGCAGAATAGTCGCTTCTCCTCGGTGAGCTTGTGCAAAGGCTTAGCTACATCAGCAAAGTTCTTCACAAACCGTCGGTAATAGGAGCACAACCCTAAAAATGCTCTGACTTGTGTCTTGTCCATTGGAATCGGCCAATCCTTGACAGCGTCTATTTTCTCTGGGTCAGTTTGTATACCGTTTCGTGAAACTACATGACCCAAGAAGCTTACTTGCCGTCTGAAGAACGAACACTTTTTCGGACTTAACTTTAGATTTGCTGCGCGGATCTTTGACAACACGCGTTCCAGATTTTGAAGATGTTCTTGAAATGTTCTTCCAATAATGATGATGTCATCCAAGTAGACAAGGCAGGCGTCTCCGATCAATCCAACAAGTACTAGCTCCATTAGCCTCTCAAAAGTCGCAGGGGCGTTGCATAATCCGAACGGCATGACTCGAAATTGCCAAAGTCCCTTTCCCGTAGAGAATGCAGTCTTTTCCTTGTCTCTAGGGTCTATTTCTACTTGCCAGTAGCCACTTTTCAAATCCAGAGTAGTAAACCACTTCATTCCTGTCAGTGTATCTAACGTGTCATCAATTCTGGGTAGTGGATAACTGTCTTTCTTCGTTACTTCATTGAGACGACGATAATCCACACAGAAACGCAGAGTTCCGTCCTTCTTCTTGACTAGCACGACAGGCGAGCACCAAGGACTGGATGAAGGTTCTATTACACCATCCTTCATCATTCCCTCAATCATGGTTTCTACTTCTTTCTCCCGTGCTACTGGTAATCGTCTAGGTCGCTGGCGGATCGGTAGCTCATTACCTGTGTTTATCGCATGCTGTACTAGTCCAGTCTTTCCAATATCAGCATCATTCGAAGAGAATACATCGGCATACTGAAGTAACGTCTTTTTAGCCATTGCAACTTCTTGTTCAGAAAGATCCTTGCGACAAACTTCCAGAAACGATGACACATCATATTTGTTCTTTAGGTTTTGGCCACTGGGCAATTCTTGACACCTTCGCAAGCAAGCTACTTCCTCACAGGTTCCCATTAACGTCCCTTTTTCGATGAGGTTTTCTTCACTACTCAAGTTCAATATTCGCACTGCTGAGGTACTCGTAGCCTTCACTAGAGTTCGTGACATAATCCATGGTTGGACGGTATTCAATCTCTCTATCAGTACACATCGATTATTTCCCGCAGTGTGTGACAATCTTACTGGTACAATGGTTTCCGACCTTGGAGGCAGAACAGTTTTCTGTAGACAGTAAATATTCCCTGGTGATCCACCTTCCATAAAAATTTCCTCCGTTCCACATTTTAACACTCCTTGATTCACGTCGATCTTGCAGCGGTGCTCTCGCAAGAAATCCAAACCCAGGATACAGTCGTCAACCACGTCGGCCACGATGACGTTATGCAGGAAAATCCTTTCACCCAGCTTCACCTCTACCCGCTTCTCGCCTCGGACGGATATGTGCTGACCGGTTGCTGTTAAGAGTTGGACTCGGTCACTGTTACGGAAGAAGTTCCCAAGTAAGCGATTTGCAAGTTGGGAACTGATCACTGTACGAGAAGCACCAGTATCCAATGTGATCTTGCAGGGTGTTCCATTGATTTGGCCATTGATAATCAGGCTGTTCCCGTCGTGTGCTTGTGAGATCGAAATTCTTGGGACTTTTTCACTACCAGCCAGCACCCGTCCCGTAGTCCTGGCGTTTACTCGTTTCCCTGCTGCTTGTTGGACGGAGGCGCTAGCCCCCTGTTCTCCTTGAGGCCAATCTTCCCCTCTCGAAGTGCGTTTTGGGCAGCTAGACCTCAGGTGACCTTTTTCTCCACACTCGTAGCATCGAGGACTAAATTTAGGGCGGCTGAATCTGTCACTGGAAGGAGATGCCACCACTTCCCTGACGCGGTGCGCTCGATGGTCCTGACGTACGGCCTCTACCTCCAAAGCATGGGCCAAGGCGTTCTTCAGAGACTCGTGGTGCCCAAGCCTCACAGTAGCTCGTACTTCCAGGTCACGTATTCCATCGACGAACGCCTGGATCAAGATTCCATCAATGAGCGCAGGTGAAGATTGATACGCCTTCCGAACCAGCTTTTCAATTTCCAAAGCCCACTGTTGTAGGTTCTCGGTGCTCCGTTGGCTTCTGTCCTTTAGCTGAGCACGGAATACGTGCTCCAGGTGTGCGTCGCCATATCGGGACTCCAAAGCTTCCAGCAGTTGCTCGTAGCTGACTTCCTTCCCCAGGGCTTCTAAGATGGTGAGCGCCTGGTCACGAAGGCCTAGTGTAAGTGCAGTCATGGCTTGCTTCTTGGTCCATCCATTTGCTTCAACAACAGCATCAAGCTGGATCTTGTACGCTGACCACGAAGAACTTCCATCGAAGGGTGGGACCTTAAAACCTCGAACCGATGTAGAAGTTACTACAGGAGCCACGTTGCCGTCGCCAGATTTTAGTACACCCAGAGCTTTCTTCACGTCGGCGATCTGAGTTTCGGCCTCTGAGATACGATTCTCGTGGTGCTTCACCTGCTCCTTCACTTCTTTGAGGTCTTTTCCAATAGTCACGTGTAGTTCCTTCAGAAGGTGAGCTTGTTCCTCCTGCCGACGAGCCTGCTCCTCCTGCCGACGTGCCTGGTCTGCTTCCAGCTGACGGAGTTGCTCCTCCTGCCGACGAGCCTGCTCCTCCTGCCGACGAGCCTGCTCCTCCTGCCGACGAGCCTGCTCCTCTTGACGACGTACTTGGTCCGCTTGCAGACGTGCCTGGTCTTCCATCATAGCCATTAAGGCAGCAAAATCAAACGAAGCAGGAGATCGGGCCACAGTCGATGATTCTGCAGATGATCCAGCAGCTGACTCCATCTCCGGCTGAGGTACCCGCCCAGGTTCTTGTGATGGGGAACCTTCGAAACGCCTTCCATCGACTTCTTGCTGTCGTTGATGTCTCGTCCTGACACCCTCCATACTGTCGTCCTTTGGTAGAATCGGCATTATTTTATCCCACTTCTGACACCAAATTGTTACAAGCTAGGGTACGGGATAAAATAATGAAGTCCACTGGGCACCAAAAGAACACTGTATTAGTCAGGTTACACTATAAAATTAACTTTGACACTAACAGCACAACAGAATTACACCACTTAAACAAAAGCACTAAAACACTGAATTACTAGGTACAACACTATAACACAAACAGTCACTTTACTAATCACTGGGTATCGCTTCTTTATCACTTTGATCAATTCACTTCCAAGTCTCGATCGGAACTGTCGCTACGGGCCGCTCACCGCGCTTATAAATCCCCCTAAGACGATACCTCGATCCTTCCAGAAAGATCTCGTACAATCCCGTCCTTTCTAAGCGCGCACTATCCCCTTCTAACGCATTTGCTATCTCTTACTAACGCGGTTAATGACCGTTCTAGTCGCTTCCATAAGGGGCGGGGCGTCCGCTACGTGCGTGCTAGCTCTTTCTACGCGATACTAGATGGCGGTAGAACGAGTAGTGCGTCCATTTGATAAGAGATGGCGCTAGCATACCGTAGTTAGCTAGCAGCGCACGTCACAGTAGTATATCAGTCATGTAGTTCCCATAACACAAGCTCTGCTTACTTTGGGACTAGATGATGCTGTGTGAAAAATGCCCAGCATTATTATTATTATGAACGGGCTGCAAATTTCTACGTTTAAAAATAATGTCCTAAGATGAATTACTGTTTTTTTCTTGATACTGTGCGAAAGGTGTAGTGTTTGAAATAAAGTCATGTCACGTGCTGTCATACCGCCTGGGAGCCACTGTGGCTCCTTGCGGCCCCGCTGACCGATTTGGAATCTCCACGTGAGATGGATTCAAATTGAATAATCGATTCAAGATGGTGCTCCAGACTATTCCAGCTCGAACCGAGTCTAGTTTTCAAACCAATTAGGTAATAAGAAGACTCGTCTCTCCGTCTTTTGAGATTGTCTGAATTTACTGCGAGAAATGTAGTGCATTATAAATAGGAGTAAAACGGTTGTACTATTTATAGTATAAGGTTGCTTTAATATGCAGTTTTAAGTATATTTTATATTTTCGGACAGGGTTGCCATGAAACACGAGTACCTAGTGTCACATTTTGAGTTATTCAATTTATGAAAGTCATTCTAACATCGACGACCTCTGTGTCGCAGTGGGCGAAGGTCTGAATGAGACGCAGAAGGTTGCGGGTTCGATTCCCGTTGCGGGACAAATGTTTGTACGATTAGCTAATGTTTGTATCGGGTCTGGGTTGTTTCTATGTATAATATGTATGTATTTACAAAAAAAAGTATTTAAGTAGTATATCAGTCATGTAGTTCCCATAATACAAGCTCTGCTTAGTTTGGGGCTAGATGATGCTGTGTGAAAAATGACAACCATTTTAACCATGTCAGAGTCAAAGCTTTGACTATAAAAAAAGACTTACCCATTACTGACGACGGCCCCCATCAATGTCTTGCCCTTGATGTGCGCATTAACGATTTAAGACATATCGATCTCGTGTAACATAATAATGTGCTATTCGAGCTGCAAAGTATTGCTATGAGAATTTGGACTTGAAATGATCGCGTGTTCGAAGTCGTTTCAGAGTGGCCCATTCGATGCGGCAGGTAACCGGTGCCGACCTTACCTACTATATACGTATGTAAATGGTAACGTGGTAGGTAATAAGCACCTTTGTTTTGTTGTAGTTGGGTCAATAGTTCAAAGCGCTGAAATTCTGGCAGCTTGCATTGTTTCGTATGTATGTAGGTATATTATCTTCTATTCAATACAATAGTTTCATATGTTCCCAAATGGAATGGAATCAATACCATTTGTCTGTTTCCTGGTATAGGGTATATCTAAGCACAATTCAAAAACATCACAATTCATAAGTTTCTTTATATTAATTATTTAAGCCTTTATAAATAACCATTAAACAACATTTGCATCATCTAGCCCCAAAGTAAGCAGAGCTTGTATTATGGGAACTACATGATTTATATACTACTTATTTATATACATATTTTTTTGTAAATACATACATATTTAACATAGAAAACACCCAGGTTTGAATCAGTAAAGTGGATTCTCAAACAACAACACACACACACCTCACATATTTTGCGTGATATACAAATTACGCAAAATTAACCTGAATTAATTGATGGTAAAATCCTGGTGCTGGTTCGATTCCCGATGTTTGTATATTCTGCAGATATTTGTTCCGGGTATGGGATAAGTGATACCACGGTACTCGTAGATCCTGATACCCACGATATAGGGAATCCTAGTGTGGGGTCAGGACTATTCATGTGTCTGTTGGGTGTTTTTTTTTTTTTGTTGAAACGAATAATATGTACGTGGATAGTAGAATTTCAAAGATTTGCATATTGAGTCTACTTACTAGGTAAGCACTATGTATGTCAAAAGTACTAGTCAAGTAAACAGACTCGGCGGTTACTAAAGTACAACCAACATGAGACATACTTGTAAGTACTTGGTTAATTAATCGACTAAACCCATAAGACTGCACTTATGTAATGTATGATTTTATCTGTTAGTATTATTTTCATCTATTAAAGCTCCGAAGTCAAATGGAAAAACCATGCATACATGTCTATAGAGTTATGAAGACTTCAGACGTTTTTGGTAACGAAACAACCAAAATCTATTAATCATTTCTTGGATCTTCGCACTTTATTACAAAAGTATTGCTATCATAGCTCACATAATTCTGGTGGATACGATCTGGTATCACAAAATGAACGCGAGTTTTATGAAAGTAAAGTTTTGTTTGCAAGGACCATTGATTTACAACAGTCGATCAAAAATATGGATCTCTTTTTCAAACATGAAAAACAAAAAACACGCTCACGACTGTCTTTACCCATGGTGGACATCCTCAGATACATACTCAGTGAGTAGATCTTTGAGAATATAAAAAAACTCTTAGATGATTAAATCTCTTGGGATTGAAAATGCTCCAACTCGTTGTTTTGTAAAAGGATCATTAAAAAGAATAACCAGCCTTGTTTTCTTGCCTTTCTTTCTGGGCTTGGTCGCGGAAGAACAGTAGATAAAACCGACGTTTCAAAGTGATCCTTGAGATTTTAATGAATAAATGAATTTTGACTTTGACTTTGATACCAAGTAAGGGGTAGTCAGAGGCACGTCCAAACATTTCATATGCCCGCGTTACAAGTTAGCATTCCACGTGACAGGTTGCAAGCCCATCGCCGCTTATTGGAATACTAACTGTTGGCACATGCCTTCGAATTTTTGGTTCTAGGGCATGCCGGTTTCCTCACGATGTTTTCCTTTACCGTCAAACATGAAATGAGTTTAATTTATCTATGACGACGTGAAGTCTTTTATGTACAATATTAACATTCTCTGATATAATTATAAGTTTATTATATTCCCGACGTTTCGAATGTATTGTCGTATTGTAAAAAGGTAAACGCGATACAGACCCGTTAAACTTTTCTAATCGCGTAAATTTGAAAAGTACTATTTTCTGATATCTTCTTGCAGCATTGAGTGAGGTGAAATATTATTAATTATACCAAATAGGTCGTCGCTCCTGATGTCAAATAATTACTGGATACGCACATACATTTATCTCACTGGTTAATAAGCTATTGTAATGTAAATTAAACTGCAGTTTAAACTAGCAGATTATTACAGATTTAAGTGCTGGCGATATATTAATTAGTTTAATTCGATATGGTTTTATTATTCAGTGTTTTGGCACCTTGCCGCAGGAACCATTTTTATTGTTACACTAGCCTCTGCCCACGGTTTCGCTCGCGCGATACCTGGATAAAGGTAGCCTATATTTTATCCTAGGACATACTAGGTATATCTGTATCAAAATTCATCCAAATCAGTTTGGCCGATACCGAATATCGTAGGAGCACTTGGGCTATGGGACATAACTTTTATCTCTAAGCCAGGATATTATATTTTAGTGCAAGCATATTTTCAAGCGTGCAAAGTTCTGATGCCCTTTATTATTCTGCTTAAATAATAATGTAAATAGCTCTGCTTACTTTGGAAGTAGATGATGCTGTGTAAATGTACAGCATCATTATTAATGTGAAAATAACTTAAAACTTTCTCACTTTAACTCTCTTTTATTTTATTATTAACTTTAGAAAGCGTCGTATGTCTCGAGCCATTTCTCTGTCTAGGGGGTAGTAAAGTTGTTTTTATGTCTTATTAAAATTAAATTTCGTACTTCCGAAACGTAAATTGGGCCATCTTGTCACGAAAGTAATCATACATTTATTAAAGATACAATCGTTTTTTCGGTTTTTAGCGACTTACGATTTACGTAAGTATAAAGACTTTCATAAACTGAGACCACAGAATACAGCTATCTATACCGTTTTTGATTAATTTATACTTCATATTTATACTCTATGTTATACCAACTATGTATTTGTATCTCTATATTTTTTTCTTTAATAAGAAACCTGATTATCAAGTTTATGTCCAATTAATGGAGAACGTAACTGACATATTATTAAATTAATAATTATTCATTCTAAGACTTTATTGTACTTATGTATGTTCTAGCAAATAACCGTATTCTTTTCTATTCAGTAGCAAAGTTTTTTTGTTAAAAAAAACAAACACGCTCACGACAGTATCCTCCATGATGAACATACTCAGTGCGTAAATCTTTTGAGGATAGACCTTAATAAATCGATTCCGAAGAGCATACCTATGCTCTTCGGAATCGATTTATTCCGAAGAGCATAGGTATGTTAAATTTATAACATTTTTTGCACGAGTCCTGTAATATTACATTAGCAGTATCCCTAGGCTCTGATATTACCAAAAGTTATTCAGGGGGACTTTAGGATCTTATAAAAATATAAATTTGAATATTTTTATTCTTAAATTGAGATTATGAAAAGTGGTGTTGAGTTAATGAGTCCGAAAAAGCTAAATAAATTAATATATGTTTTTTCGGCTGTAAAAAGCTGTAATATATATATCGAAATACTTAGAATATTTATACCGTACCCCAGATTATAAAATTAATTGTGTTTTAAAACTCTATTTCGCTTGTTACAGTATCAACCGTAGACGTCGATGCAGTGCTGGGTCGGAAGGCATCTCTGCCGTGTGACGTCACACCCGACGTCACTGAGGATCGTGTTTATATGGTGTTGTGGTTCAGGAAGAGCGGTGGAAAACCTATTTACAGGTAAGGAAAATACGTTCTACTTTTTGGGTTGCAACAAAATTTGTCTGTATGTTAGCTGAGAACCCACGCTACGAGAAAGCGCGAGGACAAGACGGAAAACTTTTCGCCTTACGTCTTTAGCAATAAATACTCTGAATAAGTTAACAATTAATAGGATAAAGTCCGGACTAATGAACCGTTCCTCGCTACCTTAAACGGATGAACGGAAGCCGAGCACAACCAATCCAATTAGCTTTAGGAACACACCTACATACAGCGAAACACACTTAAGACGTCGCTAGCTCGTTAGAAAATCACACTGAAGATTTGTGGACGTCCGAGGGGCGATCAATGCCCAGCCAATACAGATTCGATTGCAATATTGCATAAGTAAATTTCACTTAAACTAGGATATCCTCTCTAGTAACTTTAGACACCGTAATATATATCATCAATAACAATGTAGAAATGCAGTGGAATGTAGAATTTCACTGCAGGACTTAGGCCTTCCCAAAAAAGTGTCATGACGAACGATCTTTCCGCAACATTTAAGATGTCATCTGTCCATTGGGTGGAGGGCCTTCCAACACTGTGTCGTCTGGTTCATAGTCACCATTCAAAGCCCATTCTTCCACAACATTTATGGGTTATCTGCGAGCTATTATAGTATGTCCTTGCCAATGTAGATTTTTTATATTACTAAGTATAAAAAATAATATTAATATATTACTATATATACAGAACTTTTGAAGGATGTCTTTCTATTTTTTGGGGGATGAATGGGAATTTTCACGTACCGTACTATTAGGATTCGGTCAAAATGACGCGGTGGCAGTGGTAATGAAAGTAAAATGGTCATCAAAGTTCGTGTGAATGCTCTAACCGCCACCGGCCCTTAGTAATCAGGGTGCGCGATCGCGACGCTCCCTCCCACCCCTTAGAGTAAAAATCTATAAAAATCTCTAGACAAACCTAACATAAAAGAAAATAAATAAATAAAATAAAAGGGCAATTATTTACTTACACACAAACAAACATACTATCAGTAAGTAAGTCTTTAAACATAGGCTTAAAGATACTACTAACTTACTATCGTCCCAATGCAGTTTGAGAAATAACGATACTTCCTACTTCCTACTTTATATGTTACGTGATACTTCCTTCACTGAAATCAGCTAGGTGATATTTTTGTATTAATACTATAGCTGTCACACGGCCGCCCGCGACGCACCGCGACGCATCGCTCGACCGTGCTATTACTTTTTTTGTTCGGCTTTTAAGGGACGTGATTTTAAGCCGAGTGAGTTTGAGTTAAGCCAGTCGGCTGTGCGTTCCAGAACTTCGTGCAAGATTTCGTTTAAGCCGCGTACGTTTGTTTGACCCGATACGAGCACGCACTTTATATCGCCAGCAGACGCCTATCCCTCGTGCACAGCACAATATAAATAATATTAACAATAATGTTTAGAAATAGCTTGGCTAACTGTTTCTATGCGCCATAGTAGCGCGTTTATGGTGATCTTTGCTCTATACCTGCTCCGTTCTGCTGAAGATAATGGCACTTCTGTAAGTCAAGTAGGTATCTTTTTAGTTTAATTCTAAATTCAGTTCCGCGCAGTCCATTGTATGCGTCTCTTTTACAGCGTTTACATAATCTTTATGCGCTTTTAATATGAATAAAAGATAAAGCGATCAGAAATTTTCAGGACAGCATAAATACGAATATCTTCTGAAATAATTAATTGAAACAAATAACTTATCATCACTATAGAAAAACATTTTGTTTTAGTGTCGCCGTCATAAAAACTAGTAACATACTCGTAGTAATGAAAGTAACAATATGAAGGTAAAAATATTGGATCTCTTTGTTCGAATGTAATGAATCATGCATACTATCGAATGTCTACTAAATAAAGGAACTTTGAAGAATTTTATAAAACGAATCAATAGGTATGACTATGAAATGTTGTAAATTAGGATCGGAATTTAATATAATTTATGAATATCATGTCAAATCGAGAATGTAAGTATCTTAATAGGGTTTTCTTGGCAACAACGACTCTTTGTAAATGGTTGTGCAATGATACTGTTTCATGTAATCTATGAGACACAATTTCATTTTCTAGCGTTCCAGTGGGAACATAAAACATTACCATAACATATTTCGCCTGAAGACACAAAGGAAACTGGGTACACATATTACGCTGGACTTATCAAGTTTCTTTTCTCTTGTATTCTAGTAAACTATGTATTTTGGCCCGTTGGATCCATTTAATTCACCTGTATGTAATGCTCCGCTTGTCCCATACCTGCTGGATGATGTACCTTCGAGCTCTGGTGTGTTTTGTGCCTTCGTCTAAATCCTTCACCCCGCATCGTTTCTTCCTGAAAAGCTGTTGAAAGTCTTTGGCTTTATTCGGGAATTTTCAAATTGGTCATTTGTAAAATAATACTGAAATACGAGTAAGTTTTTTCGGGTCTGATAGGGGTTCCAATGGACCGACGATATCTTAAAGGGTGCCGGAAATCGGTGGATGGAGGAAGATCAACCTCGTTTGTCATGTCAATCTACACGAGAAGCCTTTGTCCATCAATGGACTTCTAGAAAATTTAAAATTTTAATAAATTATAGTTCACAAAACTTGAATAATTTATATTATTGAAATAGCGATAAAATATATGCAAGACCATTTTCTGACCATGGCTTACGTATCTGCATAAAAAATTTCATTTATTTATTTACACTTAAATATACTTACCTAGTCTAAGTACAATATAATAATAAATGGGTAATTAAAATAGTAGGTATAGTTAGAAGATATGTGTAAGTAAAAAGATGGAGGATTCATCCACGATGTTTTTAAGCCCCGCCTACTGATGTAGCTGCTAACATCACAACTACCACATAATAAATAAATAAATAATGCTGGACATTTTTCACACAGCATCATCTAGCCCCAAAGTAAGCAGAACTTGTGTTATAGGAACTAAATGAATGTTAGACTACTTATATACTTTTTTTTTGTAAATACGTACATATTATACATAGAAAACACCCAGATCCCGAGACAAATATTTGTATATGCAAACATTTTTCCCGAGGCGGGAATCGAACCCGCAACCTTCTGCGTCTCAGGCGGGCCTTCGCCCACTGCGCCACAGAGGTCGTCAAACACAAAAAATCTATAATTGGTTTGATTTTAACAATCTAACCTAACCTACGGCGATATTTTATATAATTGATTGTTACATATTCCAAATTTCATCCAAATCAACCAAATATCAATAGTGCAAAACCAGTGGCCATCTGATTATGTTAGAACAATATGTATATCCTGAAGGGATTAAATCTCTTTCGTCTGTTTATTGTAGGAAACGAAAATTGTAATTATAAGGTAGTAAAAGGTCACAACAAAAGCTTTCTGGAGATAATGCCAACATAAAAAGCGTGCTTAAAACGTTAAATTTACCTGTGAACAGCAGGGTGTTCTATCAAGACATAATTTTCAAAGCATTTTGCCTGATAAATTAGGATGGAGGTCGGCAGATTGAGAAAATGTACCCAGGGCGGAAATTGAAAAACTTGAGACGGTTGGGCCTTTCTTTTTCTAGAATTTGACAGTTTTTTTAAGGGAAAATATAAATTAAATCGGGCAAGACTAATATAGTCAAGGACAATTTATTAATAAAATAATTAATTAAATACGTCCTTATTATTACTGCGGTTGATTCGTGATCACTGGATAGCTGACTTAACCTTGGATTGATTTAAATTCCAATTATGTATAATTATGTGTTTTTGTACAATTATGTTTATTTTTTCTAGTTTCGACGTCAGAGGCCGTTCGTTCAACAGTGCACTCCAGTGGTCGGACCCGGGTGCCTTTGGTCCTCGCGCATACTTCGCGACGGTGGCCCGACCAGCCGCTCTCACCCTCAGCTCTGTTCAGTTGGATGACGAGGGTGCCTACAGGTGTAGAGTCGACTTCAAGAATTCTCCAACGAGGAATTTTCAGATTCGACTCACTGTGATAGGTAAGGTTCAGCATCTTACAAAAAAAAAAATCTTAGATTTATTGACATGATGATTTAATACTAACGCTAGGTTAAAAAAATGGTTACTGACAAAATGATCTAACGATGATTGATACAATACAATAAATACAGATACAAAATATATTCATTTACTTTTTAGAAGGTTACAATTTTGACATTCTGGTGCAGTTGATGAATAAAGTAAAATAATATGTAACAGCTTTGATGCCTATGACATTATGAAAGTAGAATAGGGGGTATTTTTGACGAATTCTCGTACCTAAGTTGTCAATCCAGACATCGAGCGATACCGCCACTAAAATTAATCCATCTCAAAAGTAACTACATCCGTCCAGCTTGGTTGACCCACAATTTTCATGATAAAACAAAAGAAACAAGTTATAATGAAATTTTTATGAGGCGCCTACAGGGAATCAATTTAGTCATTATGGAGGAATCGCGGGAGCATCGCGGCTGTGATGACATCGCGCAGACATTTTAATTATGAACTGTCGTCGGGATTGTGGAGCTGTACAGCTGGCTCGCTGATAAAAACACCGCCGCCGACGATGACACAGATAAAATCTGCTGTAGACAGGTTAAATCTAAAAGGAAATTAGATTTGAATAAATCAAATTCAATCGCCAAATTGACTTAAAAATTATCTTACAAGTTTTAAATTCACTTTTATACAGTAGTAATAGAAAATTCACACAACATATTAAAATCCTCGATGACGTATATTGTTCAAAGGTTGTCATATTAATTTTAATTGCGGAGCTGTTTTAAATATGGCGGCAAATTGATTTTATTCATGGCTGTTCGGAACAAGCAGCTGCGTGACATTATGCCAGAGAAACAACATATTTTTGAATTTATTACCCTTCAAATAACCTTTTCAGCGTAATTTATGAATCTCTGAGAAAACTGGAATAAATATTTCAAAGCAAGTACAATATTTGAAGACTATGAAAACTAAGAGCCGTGTTGGCCTATAGTGGGCTGTAACCCCGACTTCCGATTCGAAGGTCATGTGTTCGAAACTGGTCGTGCACCAATGATTTTTTCAATTTATGTGCTCTTAACAGTGCTCAAAACGCTAAAAGGAAAACATTATGAGGAAAGCGACATAGAACCAAAAATCTGTAGGCATGTGCCATTGGTTAATGTTCCAATAAGGGGCGATGGGCTTGTAACCTGTTACGTGGAATGCTAACTACTTGTTAAACACAGCCATGTACCAAATGTAATGATTGAATGTGCCTCTGACTACCCCTTAGGCTGTATCTAAGGATGCCCATTATGGGAAATAAATAAATAATGCTGGACATTTTTCACACAGCATCATCTAACCCCAAAGTAAGCAGAGCTTGTGTTATGGGAACTAAATGACTGATATACTACTTATATACTTTTTTTTGTAAATACATACATATTATACATAGAAAACATCCAGATCCCAGATCCCGAGACAAATATTTGCATATGTAAACATTTGTCCCGAGGCGGGAATCGAACCCGCAACCTTCTGCGTCTCAGGCGGGCCTTCGCCCACTGCGCCACAGAGGTCGGTAATAAAGTCGTGAGTGTGATTTTTTAACTATCAACTTGTAGATCTAGGAATTTATAAAAGTCACATAACATTTACAACTCCTAACTATAGATTTATAAGTCTTTTCGCGCCAAGATATAATTTGCAAAAATCTTTGTAAAATTAACTCACACAAAGCTCTTATACGTAATCAGCCGTATTCATAACACCATAAAATATCCAATTACCATCAAGAATAGAGAGGGGCGTATTAATGGCGTGGAATAATAATCAAACGGTATTTTGCTAATGTTATATCTCAATAAAGGCAGTGGAAGGGCGCCGTCATATAATCTTTGGCCGCACTTACATTAAGTTTTTGATACGTGATACGCAGAGGGCGAAGGCTCGCCTGAGACGCAAAAGGTTGCGGGTTCGATTCCCGCTGCGAGACAAATGTTTGTACGATAAGGTCTCGGGTCTGGGTGTTTTCTATGTATAATATGTATGTAATTACAAAAAAAAAAGTATATCAGTTATGTAGTTCCTATAATACAAGCTCTGCTTAGTTTGGGGCTAGATGATGCTGTATGAAAAATTTCCAGCATTATTTATTTATTTATATTTGTTACGGGTTTGGTTGTTGTGGTACCACAGTACTCGTAGGTACTGATACCCAGGATACAGGAAAGGGGGGTCAGGGCTATGTGTGTGTTGGATGTTTATATATTTATTTAGGTACAATCTAAATAAACATCCACCGGACAAAATGCCAATACTCAAGCGCCGAACGCCGGCTTTCTACGTGATTGCGACATTTCGATGATTTGCTGATTCGTAGTTTAATTAGACTTGTATTAATTGGATGAAGATAAAATTATTAAATTACTGCTTGCAGTAAACCGACAGCATTTCGACTCTATTACAAAAGACGATCGTGGTTCTTTGCGCTAAATTTGTATTGATTTATTCCTTGAGACACATTCTAAACCGCAACAAAAGGAGCCCGTATATGCAATTAGATGTTGTTTATTTGTATGTTACCATTCATATTTAAAACGAGTTGTCCGATTAAAATGCGGTTATTTGCAATCGATTTGTGTGACTGCAAGGATGGTTTTTAGATATGCTTTATTATTAAGTCACTAGGCGCTGCAAAAGATGAGAGAAGGTACGTCGAAGTTTAAAATTATGCAAAAACGATCCCTTGTAAGGGGTTACGCATATATAGTTAATCAAACTACAATAAACGATATGACTCTGGGTCCGCGTAAAACCGCGACACTTCGCTTTTTATTTTTTTTAAGGGCTTCTTGTCAAAGCGATGCATTACCAGAAAGCTGGCTCTTATCTGGGTCAACACATTAGCGCGTTGCCATTCAGCGTTGCAATGCAGTCAGTATTTTGAGAACGCTCCCATCTCGCAGCGACTTGGATCATTTGCAACGATCTTTACATAGCTAGTAGTTTAATCTGTATTTGTATATACCTACTTGTACATTGTTGTATGAATAACTAGCTTCTGCTCACGGCTTCGCCCGCGTGGTATCCGTAAAAATAAAAAGAAGCATATGTGTTATTCTGATGTATAATCTGTATTACTGTAAAGTTTCATCAAAATCCGTTCAGTAGTTTTTGCGTGAAAGAGTAACAAACATCCATCCTCACAAAATTTGGCGTTTATAATATTAGTAGGATAGGATAGGATTATTCCATATTAATTTTACACCAATCTCGACTGAATAGCGTGTTTTTGTTTCAGTGCCTCCACATCAGATGCTGCTCTACGATAAATCAGGGGCCGATGTGTCAGGAGTTGTGGGACCCTTGATCGAAGGCTCCGCTTTGGTGCTCATTTGTGAAGTACGAGGAGGTAAATCAACGTCATCATTAACCTGCTTTTGAAAATGATTTAATTATATTCTTGATGATATTAGCATAAACAAGTTAATTTTTGTACAAATTTAAAAACACTAACGTGTTTTCGCTATTGCAGCTCTTCTTTGTAACTATACAATTTATCTTATAACTTCTTCTTCTTCTTATTCTTGAAGTCAAACAAATCGATTTCGAGAAACCGCATTTCAATACTATAAACATTTTGGTTTATACAAGTCAAAATCTATACTATAAAAGAAAACTATCTGATTCACTGACTATCACGAGGTCTTAGATCGGGGCAAACCACTATAATTAATCTATTTCACCTTGAGGTCGTTGCTCAAAATTTAATACTATAAAATGATCCGATTGCAATTCATACGAAGCACCTGCAATATTCTTTTATAACCTTTGAATGTTCATGATCGAAATAGCAAATGAAAATGTATTAAAGAAATTTCATCGCGGGATTCGCAGTCGTCAACTGGAATTGAATTTGAAATGTTACAATTTGCAACAAATGCTTACAATAGTTATTAATTCAATTTAACTTAAATAAATCATCTACCTTAGTTAGATGGATGATATCTTTAAACGTTAAAAATGATGAAAGCTCAGTTATACTTTGAAAGTTTAATGATGGTCTTTAAGTGCTACCTAAAAGATACCAAGTAGTGACGAGACACAAATTATCTAACCAAAATCCACCAACCTAAAAGCAGACTAAGATAAATGTTAGATAACAATAGCTCCACCTCCTACGAATCAAAGACGTTAATCCGAAGCTGTCCGGTTCAGAAACAGTAAAAAACTGAAACGTCGAACAGTTGAGTAAAATTTTTCTATTGCTTGATTTCTTTTATGGAAACATTGGAAGAGATATTCCATCTGAATGGGTTCATTGAAAAGTCCGCAGTATGGCCGACTGGCGTCGAGCCAGTGCGGATTATCTTCGCCTGTGTGCTCACCAATTGTGATGACGCAGCGGGGCGGACAGCGGGAATTTAGACTTTGACCCTGCTATCAGGCATATTTAATTATCTGCGGCTTAATAAATTGCGCGAAACAAATTTGGTTTGACAACCCTAAGGGCATCTTAATTCAGACGGGCTAAACAACGGTCACACGATGGTTGCTAAAATGACGCTGGGTAGTAGTCATGTTTTTTACTACAGCTGCCTGAATGCTTTATCATTTGGGATGTAGTTGAAACGACAGCTGCTAAAATGACGCTGGGCAGTAGTTGTGTGTTTTACTACAGCTGCATGAATGCTTTATCATTTGGGATGTAGTTGAAACGACAGCTGCTAAAATGACGCTGGGCAGTAGTCGTGTGTTTTACTATAGCTGCCTGAATGCTTTTTCATTTGGAATGTAGTTGAAACGACAGCTGCTAAAATGACGCTGGGCAGTAGTCGTGTGTTTTAGTATAGCTGCCTGAATGCTTTTTCATTTGGAATGTAGTTGAAACGACAGCTGCTAAAATGACGCTGGGCAGTAGTCGTGTGTTTTACTATAGCTGCCTGAATGCTTTTTCATTTGGAATGTAGTTGAAACGACAGCTGCTAAAATGACGCTGGGCAGTAATCGTGTGTTTTACTACGGCTGCCTGAATGCCTTATCATTTGGGATGTAGTTGAAACGACAGCTGCTAAAATGACGCTGGGCATGAGTCGTGTGTTTTACTACAGGTGCGTGAATGCCTTATTATTTGGGATGAAGTTGAATCGACAGCTGCTTAAATGACGCTGGGCAGTAGTCGTGTGTTTTACTACAGCTGCCTGAATGCCTTATCATTTGGGATGTAGTTGAAACGACCGCTGCTAAAATGACGCTGGGCAGTAGTCGTGTGTTTTACTATAGCTGCCTGAATGCTTTATCATTTGGGATGTAGTTGAAACGACAGCTGCTAAAATGACGCTGGGCAGTAGTCGTGTGTTTTACTATAGCTGCCTGAATGCTTTATCATTTGGGATGTAGTTGAAACGACAGCTGCTAAAATGACGCTGGGCAGTAGCTGTGTATTTTACTGCAGCTGCCTGAATTCTTTATCATTTGTGATGTAGCTATTCATATCCACGATTCATATCAATGCAGCTGCTTAAATGCAAGTTTTATTGCAACCTAACCTAACCTATACCAGTCTGAGGTATAAATGTATTGTTCTAGATCCCGGCATCCGGTATGTCAAAAAGTCAAATATCCCAAAAAACTCATAATATCCCCAAAAAAGTCAGCCAAGGTTGACTTTTTGGGGATATTATGAAATCATGTATTCTACTAGTTTTCATTCAAGTGGTTCTTTTTAAAACAATATTTATGAACGGCGTAATTTAATTGATGAAAATGTATGATGCCTTTTCAGAGTATTAATAATTGCTAGCTTGCCAGTTTATTTTACGTTCTGACAACGGTACTGTGTACTAAACAGACTTAAAATTGCCTAGACAAACAAAAATAATTTATTTTATTTGCTTGGACGTGCTAAATATTACTTATTCAGTGTAGCTCAAAACTGCTGACCTGACCCACCAATTGTGTCTATCCTTTTGAAAATTAAGTAAACCGCAGAATATAGAAAAGCCCAATACAATTGCAATACCGTAGACTACGTGACCCTTTCACCATCCGAGGAACACGTCCGTCCTGAGGATCCTATTGTGGGGGCGGAACAGATGTCGAAGATTTTTGTTTTCTTGTTTCGGTTTGCTGACCGTTTGGCTGTCTTTTTGTGATGGCAGTAGTATTTTTTCATACCTGACTTTCCTACCCCATATTATTTATCTTACTGATATTATCTATGTGAAAGTTTAGATGTTGTCACGTTGCTTTACGCCTACATTTTTTTCTAATGTATCCTTATAAATTAATTACTATTTACTAGAATCGGCCGTAGATTAATATAATTTACTGATTGTTACAGGTCGCCCAGAACCTGTAGTCACGTGGTGGATAAACGGTACCCCCGCTCCTCAATACATTGGTATGAAGACTGATACCCACGTGATGGTAAACAGACTGGAACTGCCGCATATAAAGAGGGAAAACTTGAACAGCACATTCAAATGCAGAGCAGCGAATACGAATTTAGTACCGCCACAGGAGAAAAGTGTGAGGCTTGAACTGAACTGTAAGTTACGTGAAATTTATTTGATGACTTATAAATAATACAGCCTTTGTCTTCAATTTCGCACCCGTGCTAGGTTGCGACCTAATGACATGTTTCTGATGATCTGAAACGCTTATATGTTCTGTGACATAAGTTTGATGACCTTGGTGGCGCGGCGAGCGATAAACCAGCTACGGCGCAAAAAGTGCGGGTTCAATTCCCACTGCGGGATAAATGTCTGTATGTTCTGCAGATATTTGTCCGTGTTGTTGTGGTGCCATGGTAATTGGTTTTTTATACCCACGGCACAGGGAATTATAGTTTACGGTCAGGACTTTGTAAATGTGTCATTTGGGTTTTTTTTTAATTGCTTTGGATTTAATCGTTTGTACATTTCGTTTGCAAATATTTTGTACAGAACTTCAACAGTTTGCAAACTGTACACAAGATACAGTTGGCTCTGTGTCTATCGATAAAACTGTGCGTAACTTTTGTAGACGTTTGCATTACCAGCTTAAAAATAATATATTCAGACAAAAACCGATTTAAATAATTACAATCTCTAGATCTTACTAATCCTCAGAGCTTTGAAATGCCTACGCACTATAAAAATCACAAAGCATTCAATTTTACGTGGACACAATATTTTATTTTAATTAAACCGCTAACCACCAAGTAAAATATAATTGGAAAGAAACAATTAAACACGCCTCTAGGTAGGTAAAAAAACTTGTTACGAATCCTTTTTATGTGAGACTGTAATTTGAGTTTCACGACAGTAAAGATATAGTAGGCCAATTAAGTGGCACGTTAAACAGAACGCAGACTTTTTGTAAAACAAACAATACAATTTTGAAAAGAAAGCCACTCTTAAATATATCCACTATAAGCTGATTTTTTTTAATTCACATTGAAATTAACGAGCCTTATTCAAAGTATTTTTTTCTTTTCGCTGTTAATCATTTAACAATGGGCTTAAAATGTGCTTCTAAAAGTTATCCTTCAAGTTTTCGTGCGCTTTGGTTTTATTTTACGCTTCGTTGGGGTCGTGGCTTAAAAGTTGCTCTGACAATCTGGCAATGTGTGTGTAACCTTGTCGTCTTATATTTTTTCATGTACTAAATAAGGATGTGTAGCAAAACTTTTCATGTTTCGGTAAATCAAATTTATTATTAAAACAAAGTTAAGAATGCGCGGGCACTGCTTGATATTTGGCGGATTTTAGTAGGTATTATGTATTTATTCATATTTATAGTTTCAATATCTTAGAAATAATAGGATTTGATAAAAAATATACGAAAATCTTATTTATGCTGGATCCCTTTAAAGGATACCCTCCGATATTTTTTTCTTTTTTTTAACTCGTATTAGAATATAGACAATCTTTGTGGCGCAGTGGACAAAGGTTCACCTGAGACGCATAATGTTGCTGGTTTAGTTCTCGCCGCGGACAAATGTTTGTATGATCTGCAAATATTTGTCTCGGGTCTGGATGTTTTCAACGCTACGTGCGTAGTAGCTGTGCTAAGTGCGTAGCAGCCGTGCTACACGCGTAGCAGCTATGCTACGTAGCATTTGTATCTTCATAGCATATCTTTAGTTTTCAAATTTCCTGATTTCCGAGAACACGAGTTATTTTACAGATGCTGTTATATTAATAAATAATAATAATAATAAATAATGCTGCACATTTTTCACACAGCATCATCTAGCCCCAAAGTAAGCGGAGCTTGTGTTATGGGAACCACATGACTGATATACTACTTATTTATTATTATTTTTGTTAATACATACATACTTTACATGAAAACACCCGAGAAAAATATTTGCAGATCATACAAACATTTGTCCCTCCGCGGGAATTAAACCCGCAACTTTCTGCGTCTCAAGCGGACCTTCGCCCACTGCGCCACAGAGGTCAAATATTAAACATGTGCATTGTTTAATATAGAAAAACCAGCCAACAAAAGTAAATAAATAGTATATCAGTCATGTAGCTTCCTTATTACAAGCTCTGCTTAGTTTGGGGTTAGATGATGCTGTGTGATAAATGACCAGTAACATTATTTATTCATTAATTACTTCTTATTAACAAATCTTCTCATAAGATATAATTTTTCTATTTATTTAGTTTCTCTTGAACCTTGAATTAGTTTTTTTTTGCTCTGTGATGATTTATTTATGAAGTGACTGTGATGTTTGATGTTTTGAACTATGTCAAAACATCCAAAGGGCTTGAGTTACAAAATGCACGAGTTTCATAATGACCTATTGGTTATATAGTGTCAGAATGAACGAGTGTATTAAACTTATTCTTCAGGCCTTGTTTACAATAATAATACTCGCAATTTATTTATGGTCGGATTACATATCATAATTTAATTAAGTAGGATATTTTATCAATTGGATTTATTTTTTTATTATTTGGCGACGACCTCTCGGGCGCAGTGGGGGAAGGCCCGCCTGAGACGCAGAAAATTGCGGGTTCGATTCCCGTTGCGGGACATATGTTTGCATCTGCAAATATTTGTCTTGGGTCTGGGTGTTTTCTATCTATAATAAGTATGTATTTAAAAAAAATTAAGTAGTATATCAGTCATGTAGTTCCTATAACACAAGCTCTGCTTACTTTGGGGCTAGATGATTTTTTGTGAAAAAGTCCAGCATAATTATTCTTATTTATTTCAATATATAATTTAAAAAAAATCTTAATTGTCACCAGTGCCACCACTATCAGTATCTCTGGTCAACAGACCTCCGAAACTGATAGCAGGTTCAGCGTCTACATTAAGATGCGTGGCAGAAGGTAGCCGTCCTACCGCACTCATCACTTGGTACAAGGATAACAGGAGCTTTGATAGAAAAATGGTGAGTTTAGATTCAAACACATTTTATATAGCGCAGAATTACCAGTAACTAAAACGAAATTAACGTTATCTGCCTCCAGCACTTTTCTCACCCTCGTAATACTATGCAATCATAGCCTTGAAGAATTACTTTTTTCTAGCAACTGCAAAGCTCTCTTTGGGTAACATAATCTGAAAATTATTTCATCTTAACAGTTTAGGCAATTACTTCCTCGTTAAATCATAGTCCATCGACGAGAGAATTGGCCGTGCGACAATCGAGTCGAGTGCGTGTTTAGGTTTACAATGAAAGTTAATTGAGGGATTACCTGCGGCGCTCGGCTATTGAAATTAGAGCGAACGGTAGTTTAATTACCACGTTTTACGTTCTACGCAGGCTATTGAAAAAGTTCGTGACAGAATGTTCGTGGAAAAAGTTGAAAATGAATCTATTTCACAGGTTCTGATTTTTACTTAGGCGCTTTTAAAAATCTAAGAGGTTGCTTTGATTTCAGCTTTAATAAAAAAAACCGTATGATGTTTAATACTTTCAGTGTAGTGAAATGATGCTGATTTGACATGCAGACGGGAACTATGAGCGTTGTCATACTGCATTCCCATATATTACAATAAATCTTATCCTACTATTATAAACGCGATAGTTTGTGAGGATGGATGTTCGCTACTCTTCCACGCAAAAACTACTAAACGGATTTTGATGAAATATATTGCAATAAATCATATCTTACTACTATTATAAACGCCAAAGTTTGTGAGGGTGGATGTTCGTTACTCTTTCACGCAAAAACTACTGAATGGATTTTGATGAAACTTTACAGTAATATAGCTTATACATCAGAATAACACATAGGCTATTTTATATCCGGGTACCACGCGAATGAAGCCGTGGGCAGAAGCTAGTTATGAATAAAACTATCTTGTCCGCAGGTGACAGATCATTCGAACGAGACATGGTCAGTCAGCACTCTTTTGTTTACTCCTACGCCGCCAGACAACGGAGCTACGGTGAAATGTGTAGCGGCCAACCCAAGTCTTCCAATGACGTCCATTGACGACCAATTGAAACTCAACATTGTATGTTAGTACCTATTCTATTGTTATTTAAAATAACAGACTGGGTTCTATATAGACGACGGCCACGTGGAAGGCCAAGGCGGAGATGGCGGGATGAGTTGGATTCTTACATCAAGGACTGGACCCAACTAGTAGGAAACAGAAAGTATTGGATGGTGGGGTGGGTGGTCTTTGCCCTGTAGTGGGCCAATACAGGCTTAATAATAATGATAATAATGACGTACTATAAAATTTGATAGATATCAAATAATTACACTAATTCTGGTACAAAAATCCTACATTTTTGATTAATTTTACATTAGATTACCCATATATCTGACCACGGATGATTGTGAACAATAATAATCGGTTTTATGTAGGTAAAGCAAGTTTTTCAAGATACTAATTTATTTTTATCGTTTGGATTTTCCTGCTATTTTTTTTTTATTTGTGTGGCGCAGTGTGCGAAGGCCCGCCTGAGACGCAAAAAGTTGCGGGTTCGATTCCCGCTGCGGGACAAATGTTTGTAATGTTTGTCTCGGGTCTGGGTGTCTTCTATGTATAATATGTATGTATTTACAAAAAAAAAGTATATAAGTAGTATATTAGTCATGTAGTTCCCATAATACAAGCTCTGCTTAGTTTGGGGCTAGATGATGCTGTGTGAAAAATATCCAGCATTATTATTATTTTATTATAATTCATGACGCTCATCATTTTGAATCGTGTTGTATGTTTAATACGAAAATATTTTCATTCAGACAGTCCTCTAGTCTCACTGACACTCGGCAGTACTCTAAACCCTCACGATATCAAAGAAGGCGATGATGTGTACTTCGAGTGCAATATACGCGCCAACCCAAGGGAGCATCGGATATCATGGTACCATAACGTAAGTTTGAAATAACCAAAGTTTATACTGTAATTTAGCCCTGCAGGGAATCGCATACTAAAATTTATAGTGCGCCCCAGCCCTTAAATATGGCTCGGGTGATAAATTTGTTCTCGATTTAGATTCGTATTTTTTATATAAATTCGTTTTTAAATTGGAAAATAACTTGGAAGTTTTTGTAGTTAAAACCAAAATTCACTTCATAGTTTAGGACAAAACTAAACATTACATTTTCATATGTCGCAACTTGCGTAGATTGATGTTTTCAATTACAATTTCACTCTAGGACAGGCCAGTGATACAAAATATGTCATCCGGCATCATTGTCAGCACTAGATCCCTCGTCCTTCAGAAGGTAACAAGAAGAGAAGCTGGCGCGTACTCTTGCAAAGCAGCCAATCTGAGAGGGGAGACCTCGAGCGAAGTCGTCACGTTACGGGTACAATGTAAGTAACTTTTACGTACTTCAATTGGCATGCAACAATGATTTCCTAAAGACACCGACCTTCATCCAAAAACACGTTTTATTTAAACTAAACTTAAATCAAACAACATCCAAAAAAATACTGATAACCGAAGCAAAACCTAAATTATGAAAGCATTATTCGCACTGAACAAATTGAAAAGGTAACTTAAACTGAATCTTATCTTTATTTTAATTTTGCAACCCTACATTACAGGCGAAGTGTAGCCATCAAATTCACGTCCCCCTACACACTAGATAGTTAATTTACATAACAGTAATACACCCACCCGTGCCTCAATACCTACATCGGACACACGGCTAGCAGGCAGCCCATAAAATGTCACTGGGGGCACGTATGAATTACTGGCCTATAAATACCGATGTGTCTACGAATAGTATTCAAATGATTGCGGTCGGGATCGACGTACCGACTTCCTTCCGCGGCCGGTCGCCCGCATAGTAATTGGCACGAAGGCACCACCGCCTCTAAATCATCCAAATGATTGCCTATTTTACTGCCGTTCTCTACCGATATGTTGTAGCGTTCACTTCAATTCATAGAGATTTGTTTTAATTCGCCGCATGGCATACATTTTCTGGCAAATACTAAATATACATTTACTTGTAAGTAATAGGTGGTTGCCACTGTTTCTAGTGTGCCCCTAATTATTTATTGCCTTCAACAAAAATAAATAGAATGAAATGGAGAGAAATGAGCCACTTTGCAGACTGACGAGAACTTTTCCAAGATGAATAACTAAGGCTGAAATAATTTCGTTTATTTTCCAATGTCATTTCAAAATCGCATAAATTATAGTTATTCAATTGAATTCTTAGAAACTGAAAAGACACACTTTACTCATTAGTTTTAATGGAAGCATGGGTACCTGACTAATTTAGCTTATCACAAAATGATTAATGGAAATTTTGATTTAGTTCTTGAGTTATTGGAAACGATTAACAAAATTCCATTTGGAAAGATTCAAACCAATTTCACTAATTGCTAAAGTTAAATATCCAAAATATTTGGGAACTCTGGAAAATTATTGCGAAATATTTCCTCAATTTGTGTTAAATTAATTCCAATCGAGTGGGTAAGGGTCTTTGCTAATTGGAGACAAAATATGCGAGGATTTAAATTATGTTGACCGGATGAGCATATCTAACTTGGGTAATACAGTCATGAGGGTGTTTTTTTTTTTGTTTTCTAAATAAAAAAAAATAACCTAATGGGTAAAATAAATACATTTAAATGTTAAACGGATTTATTTATAACGATTGAAATAATAATAGTAATGTTAGGTTTTTGAATTTATGCATTTTTAACTTTTATCTGAGGTTCTAAACATGTTCCAAAATTATGTATTTAAAATTTATATATGTACCCTCCGAGATGAAATATCAATTGATCGTTGTAAAACGAAAGTTAAATATGTGTGGACACATTGATCGTTTCAGTATTCACTAGAAACGATAAATCTACGCAAAGTTCTAGCATTTTTAGGGCCAACGATATCCAGGATTACACCTTAATTATACAGCTATCCGTAAATCAACAACTGTGTCCGTCGGTTGATTTATAACAGTCGTGTATATTGGCGGATCCAATATACACGGCGAGTTTCCTTCCGTGGACGGTAACAGGCAACCCCATACTTAATTGCCGTGAGAGGGAAAGACGAAATAATTTGGGCACTGCCAAAATAATTGTTTGCCATGATTTATATTTATCGTTTTATGAAAGGAAACCTCGCTGTTTGGAGTTTTTTTTTAACTTATCGTTATTTTATGCCTGTAACATAGAAGGCCGAGCGAATGTTAAACATGAATAGTAAATGCTGATATTTGAAAATGTTGTACTTACTATCTATTTTAATTGCTTTAATTTTAGCCGCTATAGACTTGTTTTAGTGTCATTTCAACGCACATTACTTCGTAACATGCCATCGGGTATATCACGGTGTACCGTGATGAGTACGTATGTATTTTCAGCGGCGAGTAAAACGCTGAAAATGATGATGGCTGTAGGACTCTAGTCTCCTGCTTTTGTCATTGCCTTCAGAGCTTATTCTTTTTAAACAAACAGTTACACCAGTGTGCGCTGAACAGACTCCAGAAGTAGTAGGTGCAGCAATTGACGAAGTGCTGCGTGTACGATGTTCCGTCCACGCTGACCCTGCTGACGTCACATTCTTTTGGCAATTCAACAATAGTGGGGAGAGCTTTAACGTATCACCTGCTAGATATGGTAAGTTCAACCAAATAACTTTGTAATTTGATACAGAATGGAATATTTCGTCCGTTTCTTTTTCATTCCCGTCTCGTCTTGGAAAAGGTCATCTCTGATCTTTTCCAATTCGAGGTCTCTGACTTTTGTGTTTTCATAATAATTTTACATTTTATAACTTATTTACTAATTTAACGAAAATAACTTAAAAACGTACTGCACTTACTTATGTAGTAGCAGGTTAGTAGGTAGGTACAGGACAGGACAGTTTTAGAGCACTGTTTCAATTAAAATGACCAGCAATGAATATTACATGGTTATATTCATTGCTGGTAATTTTAATAGGTATTTTTTTTTTCTGATAATACATTTTTGAGGTAACAGAACACAAACAATTGGCTGAAAATAAATAAACACTCTCTTTTTAGTTTTATCTACAAGTTTAATTCTGCAATAAGTATAGCTGATCCTTAATTCAAAGCACATTCCTAAATGTAAGCTTACAAAGTACCTTCGTCTAACACTCAGTCGCATCGAGACAGTTCAATCAGCACCTCATGACTGATGCCCTGAATGTGTAACGAAGCGCACTGTTTACGTAAATGGTATATCTTGGTTTAACAGACAATCCCCGTTTACAGTTTTATTCAGAGGATTTGATGATAGAGTCTTGCATAACTTTAAGATAAATAGGGGTTTAAACTCACACCATAAAATAACTCTATGTTTGTACAGAAGCATCGTCGTTTGAAGAGTGAATAGTATGTATAAATTAAACATGTTCTTAAGGAAGCCAAGAGTACCCAAAACCAATGACTTGTATGAAGAATGTGATGAGGATAAATTAAATGAAAGAGATCTGTCATTGCTAGATATGTTGGATCATAGCAAGTCAAAATCCGTGGTCTCTGTATGTATATATTATAAGATTATTTTCAGGGCCACTTAGACGAACCGTGTGTAACCATGAGAGTTATCTAAAAGTGTTGTTGGAAGATCCGGGCTTAATTTAAAAAAAAAAATAGATCTGTCTTAATAAATTTGAAATTTATATGTAGTTTTTCAGAAAAAAGTTAACAATAGTATAAAGTGTTCCAACAAGACAAATCGTAATCATACATTTATTAATTTATTATAAAACAAGGAAACAAAATCTAAAATGTATCTAAGAACTAAAAATGTATTTCTAAGTGACCCTGATATGGACTACAAATACACCTAGTATATGTAGTCCATATCGAATAATTTACCAACCGCTGGTGTCTTGGCGGGTGAGTAACTGCGACACAAGAGATGCGGGTTTGATTGCCGCTACGTGACAAATGTTTGCATATTCTGCAGATGTTTTTTTATCAGATATTTGTCTGGATTTTGTGGTACCATGTAGAACAAAAGGCACAAGATGCTCGTACTAGTGAGAGTTTAGGACTACAAATGTCCGTTTGCTGTTTATTTATTATTTATATCCGAGGAATACACCTATAATAAGGTGTACCTAATGTGTTTGTTTAAAAAAAAATCTCATTTTGTACATAACTTACATTCTTTCAACTTCAATGGGTTGAAATCATTACTCTCGACCTGTACAATCAAAACAGCTTTAAATAATTCTTACACATTATGTATATCTCAAAAGTATACCTCTTCCTATCTATCGTATACTTCGCCCTCAGGGACAGTAAACGGAAGTGTCAGCGAGCTCCGATACACGCCAGCAAGCGAGCGAGATTACGGCGCGCTTACCTGCAGAGGCGCTAACTCTGTGGGTAGCCAGGCGCAACCATGCGTGTTCCAGATTGTTCCAGCAGGTACGTTTGTATTGAACTAGGTTGTAAATACAGAGAAGAGAACCTTTGTGTTAAGAGCCATCAGTAAATTAAATCACTAGTTTCTATTCCTTCACGACAAGAACCCGAAATATCAATGTATGGTTTCCCCAAAACAGATAAATGAGAGCTACATTCGTTCAACATATTTCCGTCTTATAAAAAATGTTGGACATTTTCACACAGCATCATTTAGACTCAAAGTAAGCAGTGCTTGTCTAATGGGAACTAAATGACCGATAAACATACTACTAAATAAATAAATAACAAAATATTATACATAGAAATTATCCATACATATTATACATGATTTATATTTCCTGAAAAGAAAGTACGCTATCAAATTGCATCGTACAACTTGCTAGTTATCTTACAGAATTAACAATAACAATGGCAGAACTCACATGCTAAAACTGCAATGAAAATAGTTGAGAATAGTGTTGGAAATAGTTTTTTACAAGCATAGCAGTATTGAACAAAAGTGCACATCTGTTTCGATTTACCACTGTTAGTGAAAGAGATTAAGGCTAGCTGACTTGCCAAGGTGCTATGCCAACTTCAGTGGCCAACCTCAGAGCGTGTTCCAGATTATTTCAACCAGTTTATCATCTCTCTACAAACGAGTCCGTGGGCGTACGCCAAAATAATTTCCCTGAAGACAATATCCACAAAACCAGTTTATTAAACTAATCGATAAACTTTAAACCCCTTCAACTTTCTCAATTTCTATTGACGGAGCCAATTGAATCAAAGTTTACATTGCAAATATTTGTAAAGCTTGTTGAACCATCTTTATAGGGGTAAGAAATCAATTTGAAGGCCTGATTTTATTTACCGATGAGTTTATAGAGTTTTAACTTGAAAGAAAATAACATCTTGAAAATTTTCTCTGGGCACTTGAATAATTCAAGAAAGATCTTTGATAATCTCAGATAGATAATACGAAGATAACACTAGAAAAGTTTGATGGATTAAAAAATCCATCAAATATTGATCATTATCAAAAACTCCTATCTTCCACAGCTTATGTCATCTGGATCAAGTCAATTGAGTTGACAAAATAGATTATTTGCGGTACATGAAAAACAGCGTTCTAATAACATACAAAAAAAGGCTTTTTGCCTTGCGAATTAATGATTATTTAATGTAAGTTTTTTACCGATTGCATACACACAATTAAAACTCTTATTTTTTTGGGCACGTTAGAACTGAAACAGTAATTAAATTTACACAGCTCGACCGTCCCCGCCTCGGAACTGCACGATATCATCCGGAAACGGATCTAACTGGATCGAAGACTCGATTAGAGATGACTTTGGGGATGCTCTGGTTGTCCGCTGCGTGACTGGATACGACGGTGGCCTTCCACAGCTAGTGGTGCTAGAGGCTTTGGATTCAACGAGTGGTACGATACGGTTCAATGTCACTGCGAATGAAACTGGTAAGCCTTTATTTTCCTTCTATTTTAATCAACTGTGTGTTCGGAAGAGGCTGCAACTGAATCGAAGACAGAAGTCGAATTGAATTGATGTATTTAATATCGGTGCATGACATCACTAGCTGACTGAATTACTAAACAATGCACACTCGTGTGTCCTAGCAGATTCTAAATAGAATTTCAGATGAAATTTGGAGGGTATGTAACTTTGGGCTTCCACAAGTGCATTGAGAAAGGGTTTTCCAAAATTCTAGCAGCGTGAAGATGGAGTCTGTATGGAAAAAAAACTCGGACAAACATCCACTGATCTTAGCTCAAAATATATATTCTATAGTTATTCTATGTAGAATTTGTCTATTAAAGATGTAGAATTTTCGTAGCATCGGTTATTATGATAACGGAACAAATAAATAGAGAACATGCAAACATTTGTCCCGCTACAGGAATCGAACCCTGTAGCGGTACGTACGTTTTACGTTTGATTATTCGTCTCTTGAAATGATTTCTGTTTTTTTGTCAAACGCCCGAAATTCTTCTCTTCTATTTTGACAATGTTGATTCTTGAGGTTATTTTAGCTTGAGTTCCGTCTTTTCTGTTAAAAGATGGCGTAGCACTATTTCTTGTGCCAGCAACAGTGTTATGGTCGAGTGGGAACGCTCTAAGGCTGACAGTGCATTCGAGAAACGACAAAGGCGCCTCCGACAGGATCATGCTGCAAGCACTCACCTATCAAGACCCTGAAAGAAGAACAGGTAATACACAGTGACTATTCTTGACCATTGTTTATTTTTAGGTTTCCAAAACAAAATGGCGAAAGTGTAACACTTATAGGTTCGTCATCCGCATCTGTCTGTATGTCTGTTGGTTGTCATTTCACTACTAAGTTTCATATAATATTGCAACAGTCTACTGGCGTTCTACTTTAAACTCAATTTTGGTGAAATATTGTAAATTTTGTGACTAGAATACCGATTTTGACCTTTATGCGACCGAGGCTTTAGTATAACTGTTGTTATAAATAAATACGCAAATTGGGCTTCAGATTAAAACATGCATACGGGTTTAAAACCCGAAAACGAAAAGCTGAAAATAATATTATATAAAAGAAACTTATTCGCGTGAAGTGGGGGTTGAAATTTGATTTTCCGTACACTCTTTTTTTAATAGGTCTCTAAAATCAACTTTGCGGTTTCAGTAACCATTTCATTCACAATTTTAGACTAACTTTAGTACCTATTTATAGATAGATAGTAAATGCTTTATTGTACATGATAAAACAAGTACATAAGCGAACTTAATGCAAATTAGCTTTCAACAATTTTCTTCCAGATAACCTTTGTGTAATAAAGATTTATAAATTTTAAAATAACCGTATTCATGCAACTTGTATTCTTAAAGTAGAAAGGTACGTTTTGTATGCAAAATTATAGTTTATAATCCAGTTTCATAATAAATGAAACTGGATAGTTTATAGTTAGGAATTATAGTTTCAAAGCATGGCAAATAACATCATCGTCAAATTTTCAGCTCCTTTTCATATTCTGTACAGATTGATACTTTTTACATTGTTTAATTGACTATGTAAAAAGTATCAATCGCAGCGGGAGATCTTAAAATCTAGTTGAAAGGATCACATGCTTTCAAACTAACAAATAAGGGTCAATGCGAAAGAAATAGTGCCGAAAAGGATGTCTGGTAGAAAATGATTTACCATTAAACTTCATTGTTTGTGCGGAAGTATAAATAAATAAATGAAATTACAGACACACGATAATTTTTTTTCATGTTATGTTAAGGATCGGCAACGTCCGGGTGATACCTCTGTTCCAATCATCCATAGGTTACGGTAACCGCTTAACATGTGGGCCGTAAGCTTACCTCTGAAAGTGTTTGCAAGTTATTTTTACAATAGTTGTTTAGAATCCTACATGTTACATTAATTAATCTTCTTTTAAGATTAAAGAACTACTTTAAAGAACCATTCTACTTAAGCACGTCGTACGCTTAACTATACCCAATTACCTAAATTACTCGAAAACTAGTCCGGCGCTTATACCGATTGCGTACTGATAGATAGACAATGAGGGCCCAATCTCCTAGATGAAACGGTCATATACATTCCAACCTATCTACACCTGCTATTAGACTGTCTCGCTCATGCGCGAGTAAAAGTCGACCGTTAGACAAAGATGGATAATGTATAATTACTTGATTCACATAATTTACGTCAATAAAGTAATTACCAGTATTGTTATCAACGACTAGGAGTAATAGGTTAAATTTTATGTATACTATAGTAGGTACATTGCTCTCATTTTAAGTTTTAAAACGCCTTATTTTCGTATTTGGTTGTATAAATTTCCTTTTTGAATGAATCACACTATTTATATTTCTCGTAAAATATTAACATCGGCTTCACGCTTCCTCTCTATTTATGATAAAGATAAAATAAAACTTCGACGGAATAGTTCCGTATCATAGAATTGCCTCGGTTGCTTTAAAACAGTAAAACGCTGTTGGGAATCTTAAAAATTTAAAAGTTATAGACTTGGATTGTTTGATTGTTATTTTTTTACGGCAAAATAAAGTTTCATATCTGTTTAAAAAACAGCTTTTCGTCGCGGCATAAGTAAATTTTGGAATCATATCAAACAAACGAATTGAAAAAACAATGCTTTAAACTTACTTATTAAGAAATCTACTACATACCCACCTTTATTTTTCCCCTGAACTTAACCTCAAGGGTTTGCTGGAAGAAAACTCTTGTTAGGGTTAAGCTCGCCTTTGTACATGTCCTATATGTAAGTTTTTTTTTGTCTGTTTTTTCTGTGTGTACAATAAAGAATAAAGAAGTTTGTCTAAGACAAGAAGAAACCAATTTTTATAATTTTCAAACTAATAACATAAACATTTAAAATATTTTTTATACTTGTTATATTTGTTTGATGGCTCCCTTAGATTAATCACTAACAATAAACTATTATTTTCTATTCGATTCTTTAATACTGATATGTCCCCTAGATGGAAGCAGCAATCTTATGGCGGGGGTGTCAAAAACAGCATTCTGGACAATCATCTTTACGATACTCATTTGTTCTTGTGGAGCAGTAGTCGTCACTGGTTATTTCTTTCGAAAAAAGAGGTAAGACCTCTTAATTATATTTATATTCTCTTTACGTTAACATGCAAGATTCATTTTTTTCTTTTGAATTTTAGAGGCAGATCTCCAACAAAGCAACCGTCTTCGGAATTGCAAATAAACACTGGCGATGGGCAGTATGTTGTTGCATACACGTTGAAGCCATCGAAACATGCCCAGCCGGATATTCTGAATCCGCTATCAGGTAATATATCCTTCCCTGACTGTAAATCCCTATCTCAAACATAAAAGTAGGTATTTAATAATGCTCTGGTCTTATAATTTCAAGTTTATATGTTTCCGTGGCAGAAATAACTTAGCCAACTTTAAACTCAAGAGTCAATTTTAGGGAAAGAACTTGAATTTGCACTTTGGTTCGAACCAGTCCTGCAGTTGTGGATTATTTCAAGCTCTGTAAAGTAAAACTAGCAACGTCGCACCAGTCGAGCTATATACAAATTACGGCTTTGCTGGCTGGGGCAAAATAGGAATAACCTCTTGTCTATATCTTCCTCTTTTGTCAAGATTCAGTTTAATTTAAAAAAAAAAGTAAAAATATTTTTTTTGCTGATGCTACATCACTTGATTTCAACAGCTCCGTTGGCATTTTATTCGGATGGGAAGCTACCCAAAGTATCTTCAAGACTCTCTTCACTAACGAAATAATGACTATTCGATTCGTTTGGCCAGCACTGGCTAGTTGTGAGACTGATATATTCCTTTCTTAGTGCCAGCAAAAGTCCCTAGCTACAACTCTGTCTCGAACGATAAATTCCTAGAAACTTTGCGGCGTGGAAAGCCAGTTGTGAAGTTAGTTTGTTGTCTGTGGTCAAATGTTCATATTTTATATATTTAAAAAACTACATCTTAATGGCAAAAGTTTGATTTATTTATGAGTTTGGTTCAACCGAACAATGAGATAGTATGATTATTTTTCTTGTTCATGTTGAATCGAACTATTCGTGTTTTCGGTAATGTTATGTTATAATGATATGGATAGTACAAAAGAGATAACATAAACAGGTCTGCTTACTAGAAAATAAAGTGACCTCAATTTATGTCATAATGACATCATCATTGACAAATGACAAATTCCCACGCCTCAAAAAACTCCAATTATTCAATCCATTTTTTAGGCGGCTGTTAAAACCGTTCCAATTCTCGCTCTCGGAAACTTTAAAAATCACATTCCAACCCGTTATTTTAGACGGGTGTCCTCCAAACGTGATGTGTGGAATAGACGGCGCCATCAAAAATGGCGCTCTCCATGGGAACGAGTGGGGCGAGCGCTCTGTACACACGGATGAAGAGGAAACTAGATCTGTGAGTGACTAGTATTTTTTAGTAAGCTAGATTGATGTTTTTTTTTTAATTCAAATAACTTAGATCTGAGATCCCCTTTGACTAGAGGGTAAAAGTTAAAGTTTTGAATGATCACTAAAGTTACCAAGATTTATATATTTTTTTATTTCATAATCAGAAAATTCTTCTTCTGTTCGCGATAAGAAATGCGGATTCATAAAATGTATTAATACTTTAGTTCATAATCTGAAATGTGATCAGTTTTGAAGTGAAAATCACTAACATTTTGGTCTTAAATAAAAATAATTTACTAACTTAAACTTTGCCAACCATATTTGGACAACTTAAGTTAGTTTTACTTTGGGAGTCCATCAATTTTTATTTACTTTGATGTGCCAATAGAATTCATGTAGGTACGACTGGTGTTTTCACGCAGATTTTCTTTTATATAAATATTGGTCATTTTGGCGCAAATATTTGCAAATTTACCGCAAGCCCAGTTTTAGAAATTCACGCACTCAATAAAAATCTCAGTTTTTCATTTTCATGGCACTTAGTCTGGGTAACATGACTAAGATCGATATGCATCGATGATTAATTCAAGTCCTTAAAATGTCTCTCTTCTCAGTTATAAAGCATCGAAATGATAAAGATATTTCTTTACAGATGCTGAAGTCTCCAAGAGTATCAGTGTCGAGTAAAACTATAACAGGAACTATGACGATAAGCAGGCGAGAGCATTTAATAGCAGAAGAAATACCAGGGCCAGAAAGTTGTGTATGAAAGTGTAAACATCTAATATTTTATAAAAATTGTCAGGAGTACATTAAAAAAAACTTATGTAAATAGTTGTTAAATATAGTGCCATAGAAGAAACAATTAAGTAGGAAATAGTAAATTTTATGTAAAATAAACGAACTAAAACAAACAATATGTAATCAAATCTGAATTTAACTATTTCTACAGCTAGCGCTGTGTCCCAGCTGCGGCTGTCACATGATATACGTTGTGACTTTTTTATCTATCCTGTAATTTTATACAAATGAGCTACGCCCACTCTTCACTACACTAATGTTATTAAAAATTATAATTATCATTAAGTTCATATGTACTTGCTATATCTTAAGCAATAAAGCATTTTATATTTATCTATATATCTACGTGACAGCCAACACAAAGATAACTCAGTTTATAAAGCTCTGAACTGTCAGAATAATAATCAATAATTATTAATAGGAAGCATGATAGGTACTGCATTGCAGATTTATGAAAAAAATCGCTCATCCATTTTTTCAAATTAGTTTTGAAATATGATAAGACGGCTGTGTACGATGTCCACAGCCGTAAGTCCCACGAATAAACACCAAACGCCTTGGTGTGGTACCCACGGCTTCGCCCAAGTGGTATCCGGATAAAAATAAGCCGATGAAAAGTAGCGCTCGTAAGAAACGCATTCGTTCTCTTGCAAAATTGGTCTCCACAAAAAGCTCTTTTATTTTAACGGGATAATGTATAGCCTATGTCCTATATGAAAGTTCATTCTAAATATTGATTTAATATTTTTTATTATCTTCTGAATACAAACTTATAATATTATCTCTTTATAATATTAGTATTCGATTCCTCGTACAACACAGACTGGCCGCAGCTGGGCCGGGTTTGGTATGGTAATGTCATTTTTTTTATGATTGCAACTGTTGCAGAGCCTATTGTATTTCTTTTTTCTTTTAATCCCCTATTATTTCGTGCATATTTTAATATCGTAGTGTCATAATTTTCTATGTTTTAGTTACGTCTATATTTTTACCAGTTTTATATAAAAAATTGAACCTAGTCGAATTTTGTAGAATTTTTGTAAATAACACTTGTATGTATTGACTGTGACATTGTGATAATGAAAAATGTAAATAAGTAATATGAGGCATGTAAGAAACGAATAAATAAATGCAGTTATGTTTAATTGTTTTATTTCTCCAAAAAAAAAAATGGTTCAAAGGTCTATAAAATTAGGACAAACTCAGTCAAGATTAGAAGCAGATTTCTTACTATAAAAGTTTCACATTCTTAAAAAATCAAATACCAGACATACAGCTCTTCTTCATGCATTGAAGGAACCTTTATTTTGCTATTCTAGTACGTTTTACCACAGTTTCAATGTAGCAGTTTATACAATTATTTTTTTAGGATTATACGAATTTCCAAAGCAATACAGATATGGTCCCTGTCATCTATCATACTCATAGGTACATGTTGCATAACGACTTCACAGGTTTACGGGAAAATATTCCCGATTTTTCCATACACAATTTTACGTTTTGGCTTGTTCCACAGATACTACGGTAGGTTTTTAGTGATAGAAATGGGTTTTTGAGGTAAAATAATACCGATATGTCAAGTATTTTTACTGGTATCGACTATTCTGAGGGTTCATAGAATACCTAGAGAAAAAAGAATTCATTTTCGTTCGCTGTAACCAGGGGCATAGATTTTTTCACCTTAGTAAGTGATCAAAACGACAAATCCTTGCAGCTATCTAGCTAGTTATTATTACGAATTATTTACAGTCATTGATAAAAAAAATACAAGTTCTAAGAACCAGACTTGTTAAAACGTATAATCTGGTTATCTTTTAGAAACTGAATTTATTGAAGAAAACACAAGGCTTTTCTTAGCGAATTTAAAAATAAAATTAAGGGAAATCTACGAATGGCCCTTTTTATAATATCCATGAATACTTGCATTCCTCGTTTGGGGTCCTTCCCCGTTCGACCCAAGATTTTTCTACCCAATAGGTATTTTGCTCCGTTCGACCCAAAACATTTGATTCAAGTTACCCTTTGTACCCACACCTACTTATATAAATTTGGAGTAAGAATTACTTATGCACACTTTGACATGCCAATGTTATGTAACTAAAACGGAATGGTTAAATAGAAAAATATCAAATATCTAAGCTCCAAGATTTTGTGTTACAAGATCTCAATGTTGTGGGAGAGTAAACTATTAACTAATTTGTCTACAAAGCGCTGCAGACTTTTTGTAGGGGATTACCAAAAGGCCGTATTCTGCATACGGAAATAAGAAACAAAACATCGTAATTGGTTAACCAGTAGCCACCCGCTGGCGGATTAAGCTTGATACTCGTTACTGCGCTTTCGGGTTCCCCTTAGTGGACTACATAACTCACGTGGCAGCGATAAACCCGGAAGTAACAATACGTGGACGGACATACGAGTGCATTCTTTTTTCATACTACCTTTTGTTGTAAGTGGTGCATATTACCAGGTGAGTCGTATTTATTGCAGGTTAAAGTATCAGGTATTATTTTTTTATTTATATATAAATTATTTTTAAAACTATAAACGTTATCACTGTGGACAAAAAAACAATGTCTGTTACTCTCATGTAACACCTATCTACAATTATTATGGTCTGTACTATGTATTAGTTCATAAATAGTTACGTAGTGTGTATAATCTGTGACAAAATACTAGGTCTGCCTCGTTTCTGTTATCGTTATCCATAACGCCAGTAAGGGCATGGTCAAACTGACGCGGTGGCGATCAAAGGGTTGTCACCGCCAACATATCTTAGAGAAAATCCGCTTATTGGATGCCTTAAAATTGTTGGTTTTAAGGCATGTAAGAGACAGCAAAATGTGATATTGCATGATGATTATGCGAAATTTCGTTCGCTGTTCAAGGTACAAAAGAAAATGAGGCCGCTTTGTTTTAAGTTATTTCATAATTAATCTAAACTGCTGGTTCTAAGCCTGTTATAAAGCTTGCAAGTAAGTTTTATTTTTATGTAGGTAACGATAAAAGTGGGGTTGTTTTAGATTTATTATACAATATTGTTGGGAATACATACGTATTTCATACGTTGATACTTTTGTACTAGGTACGAAATACCAGTAACAGCCATATTACGATATTTTTGTAATAAAAATAGTAAAAACAAAAAATAAAACATACTCACGAATGTAATCCCTATGATGGAAATCCATATTATGTACGTAGAAGTATTATACCAAGTATAATACTTCGATAGAGTATTATACTTGAGTAGATAGAGACACGTCCAAACATTATTTGAATAGTACGAGTAGTTATCGTCCGCATGCACATCACAGAAACCTTCCAAGACTTTTCTAAATAAAAATAATTTAATTATTTTAACATAAAAATAAGGTTTTTGAGAATTTACTTCTATGAAATATAAAAAACAATTACCTACAAAATGTTTCATCTCAGACAGAATTTTAAGAACAATCCATTAAAAGACCTGAGCTCATTCAAGTACTCTAATGAGCAGTATATTTCATTGAAATTACGTTCGTCAGCTTACATTTATCTAAGTTTAAGAGGGCGAGCAAAGACGCAGCATTTCTTTCTAGGCGTCGAGAATGGCGCAAAATTCCCTAGCGTGTGCTCGTTTAGCTCGTAATTTTTCATTGAGCCTGAGAGTCAGCGGGAAAGCCTCCAATTAAGTTTCTCTTTACCGTTTGGCCCGGAAAGGGGAAGAAAAATGAACAACAGAGCCAGGGGACAGTTGCGAAGCCTACTGCCGTATGATGT
The DNA here is from genome assembly GCA_961405105.1 of Perizoma affinitatum. NCBI lineage: Eukaryota > Metazoa > Arthropoda > Insecta > Lepidoptera > Geometridae > Perizoma > Perizoma affinitatum. Next base: position 6,577,257 of record OY560205.1, on the reverse strand, counting down.
CAAATGACCTTTGCGAACTCTCGAGTGGGCTCTTGTTCCACGTTACATTTTTTGTAAGTATAGCAGTTTGTAGCATTTCACTGTGAGAGATCAAGTGACGTTTTTTGTCGGCGCAGCGGTGTAAACCCAAAGTGTGATTTGTGAAAGTGTGTGATGTGAAGATTTCGTTTGTGGTATTATTTGAGTTGTATATTTTGTAGAAAGTTTTAGTACCTACTCTGATTGACATCATTGACTGAACATTTCAAAGCTGTTTTTTATTAATTAAGATGAATTAAATCGTAAGCGTATTTAAGCGGCATTTAGTTGGAGGTGTAAATTAAATTACCTACTTTATTTATCGTCTTTCTGACAATAAATTCACTCACCTAGTGCCCATAAAATTGTAGGTTGATTGAGTCAGTATTTTTATTGTTTCGGGCCGCGAACTGGCCGTGAATCAATAGCGAATGTTTGAGTAATAAAAACTTTACGATTGTTTTCACGGTGAAATTTGTGGCCCGTGAAATGCTCTTCCACAGTCATTTTCTTACTGAAAGCTCATCTCAAGAGACTCTCCGTTCTTTGTTATGGCTGACGTTTTAATTTGCTTTACACCTATATTGCACAGGTTTTACTACTCTCGCACGGATCGACACAATCTGTTGATTTGTTGAGCAAACGGATGTGCCTTTGAGTTTAATATATTAAGGATAAGATTTCTTATATAAACCACAGAATTTGTTTTAGATTTTATGTTCAGCAAAGTTTTCTCGTAAATCTAATCCTTGCACGCGCCACATGATTGCAGGATTTCCAGGTTAGCCAGTTTCAACCCACCTCTCAATTTGCCCCTACTTTCGAAACATGCGTACTCATATTCTTTATTACCTCGAGGGTAAAACCGCAATGCAATCCCGTCTACAGGCTTCGTACAAGGTGACCAAGGATATCCGAGCGTAGGTAGCCAACGGTTGGTTAACTAATTGGGTAGGGCGGGTCGGATGTGCGAACAAGGCAAATGAAGATTTATCATCTACCTCGGTCCACAGGGCCTCGGTTATCAGGTTACGGATATTTTTGTTGGCGCTTTACTGTTCCGGTTGAAACGGTCAATTGAAGGGAAGAATGATGTGATGTTTGTATCCGGGTAGTGGTGTGTGGCTAATGTATGGGGGTAAGGAAGGCAATTATGTTTGTTCCCAGTGCGCAGTTAGATAGGTGAAGAGATTGGTTTTAAATGCGTGGAAAAACACACATACTTTTTTACGTAGATCTATTGGTTTGTTAAGTGAGACGGTTAAGACGTCCACTTATTTGCTTCACTTTGGTTAGTCAATACAAAAAAAATACAAAAAACAAACACGCTCAGGACTGTCTTCCCCATGGTGGACATCCTCCGATACATACTCAGTAGAGAAGATCTTTGAGGATACCAAGTAGGGGGTAGTCAGAGGCACGTCCAAACATTACATTTGGTACATGCCCGCGTTTTGCAAGTAGTAAGCATCCCACGTGACAGGTTGCAAGCCCATCACCGCTTATTGGAACACTAACTATTGGCACATGCCTTCGAATTTTTGGTTCTAGGGCATGCCGGTTTCCTCACGATGTTTTCCTTCACCGATTTGAGCATGTGTTAATGCGCACATAAATTTTCGAGTGGAAAAATCCATTGGTGCACCCACGACCTCCAGATCAGAAGTCGGGGTATCACCCACTAGGCCAACACAGCTTATAAACTATATCATATATTATATCAATATTATAAACTAATTCAATTCTGTATATTGTTATATTAGGTATATATACATTTAATCATACGTTAGTTATGTAACATCAGTTAGAGTCGGTGCAGTGGCTGATTCGGCCGAGGATCACAAGAGGAAATATAAAAGTCTTGACAGAGCTTACTTATTTGAGTCTTTGGGGTTGAGACTCTGGGTCCGTGGGGAACCAGGGCCCTTCGCGTTTTCAAAATCATTTCTTTGGCGACTGATCGAGAGATGCGTGGCCAGACATAGAACATTTTTTATTGCACTAAAAATATGAGTACATAGGCGAACTTAATGCTAAAAAGCATTCTCTTCCAGATAACCTTTGTGTATGTATTGTGGAAAAAGATATGTCGGTAGTGCGCAGAAAGGATTAAAACAAAAATATTAATATGTAGTAATTAAGTAATGCAAATCTTTAAATACAACTAGATTATTGATTTTAATATTGAAATACTAAGGATATAATAAAATAAATAAATAAAAGAGATCTGGCTTTTATCTGTTTTATTTCTAATGGAAATAAGAAAAAAGTCTTAATTTAGTTTACAAGATTTTTTGAACATCTTTCAACAAACCCCTTTAGTAACATTTCAAAAGCCAACGATCACCTAGCAAAAAACCACAGACGGGTAGGCACCTAACCCTCGACCTCCAACATTTTATTTCTCGAAAAAGCGGACGGAAACCAACAAGCTCTGCTATTTCGAAACATTTTAAGCTAGCACTCAATGATTCGCTACTTACATACAGCCTAGCGTAAACAGTTAGTACGAGCGCCAACATTCTCAATCTTTTCCTCACATTAAAAAACTTAAGCCTGATAAGGTAGGGTTAATGGGTCATTATTATTATTACTACAATTCTAAATTAATTGTTCAAAGTATTGGTGTTGTGTACAACGTTAATTGTCACACCCAACAGTCACATACATAGTGCACGGTCAGGGCACGGTGTATATTAATGTATTTAATAATGTCTATAGCATTAGCCAAGCCATGACTCTCCGACTACTGATTGAGTTAATTCTCTCCCTCGTTGATCAACCGGCCAGAGCTGCCGGTTCTGTCTAATAATCCCTCGATTTGTTTGCCACGAAATCAGCTGCTATTTATTACGGATAGAGCGCTGCGCTGTTTGTTGGGTAATGTGATTATGTTTGAATTGCAGCTGAAAGTATAAAATATATAAAACATTACGCCTTATAATTTTAGAGCCGTATTGTCCTAGTGGGCTGTTTCTAGAAACTTTTGCAGTGAACAGTTCCTCATTAGAAAATAACTTGCATCCGATCGGCCGATCACATATAATCTGTGAGTAAATAAAAAAAAATCGTAAATATATAACGAATAAATATATATCTTAAAATTTTTAGTAGTTATCAATAGTTGATAGTGTAGGTATCTCACACTGATTTCGACATTGTCACTGTGCATAATTATATTAATATTCGATTGCTCCACTTAAAATAAGCTATATTATGGAGGTTGAAGCATGTACCCTGCCGTAAAACAGTTAAATCTAGCACGGGGAGTACGGTTTTGTAACTATTATAACCTGTAGTAAATAATAAAAAGTTTAAGACCAGAGCAACTTTGTATATTAACAATCAACAGCGAATGTTTGAGTAATAAAAACTTTACGATAGTTTTCACGGTGAAATTTGTGGCTCGTGATTGCTCTTCCACAGTCATTTTCTGACTGAAAGCTCATCTCAAGAGACTCGCCGTTCTTTGTTATGGCCGACGTTTTAATTTGCTTTACATCTGTATTGCACAGGTTTTACTACTCTCGCACGGATCGACACAATCTGAGATATTATGTTCAGCAAAGTTTTCTCGTAAATGTAATCCTTGCACGCGCCACATGTTGCAGGATTTCCAGGTTAGCCAGTTTCAACCCACCTCTCAATTTGCCCCTACTTTCGAAACATGCGTGCTCATATTCTTTATTACCTCGAGGGTAAAACCGCAATGCAATCCCGTCTACAGGCTTCGTACAAGGTGACCAAGGATATCCGAGCGTAGGTAGCCAACGGTTGGTTAACTAATTGGGTAGGGCGGGTCGGATGTGCGAACAAGGCAAATGAAGATTTATCATCTACCTCGGTCCACAGGGCCTCGGTTATCAGGTTACGGATATTTTTGTTGGCGCTTTACTGTTCCGGTTGAAACGGTCAATTGAAGGGAAGAATGATGTGATGTTTGTATCCGGGTAGTGGTGTGTGGCTAATGTATGGGGGTAAGGAAGGCAATTATGTTTGTTCCCAGTGCGCAGTTAGATAGGTGAAGAGATCGGTTTTAAATGCGTGGAAAAACACACATACTTTTTCACGTAGATCTATGCGTTTGTTAAGTGAGACGGGTAAGACGTCCGCTTGTTTGTCTCATTGCTTCACTTTGGTTAGTCAATATTATGAACTAATTAAATTCTGTATATTATTATATTAGGTATATATACATTTAATCATACGTTAGTTATGTAACATCAGTTAGAGTCGGTGCAGTGGCTGATTCGGCCGATGATCACAAGAAGAAATATAAAAGTCTTGACAGAGCTTACTTATTTGAGTCTTTGGGGTTGAGACTCTGGGTCCGTGGGGAACCAGGGCCCTTCGCGTTTTCAAAATCATTTCTTTGGCGACTGATCGAGAGACGCGTGGCCAGATATATAAAATTTTCTATTGCACTAAAAATATGAGTACCTAGGCGAACTTAATGCTAAACAGCATTCTCTTCCAGATAACCTTTGTGTTTTGTGGAAAAAGATGTATCGGTAGTGCGTAGAAAGGATTAAAATAAAAATATTAATATGTAGTAATTATGTAATGCAAATCTTTAAATACAACTAGATTATTGATTTTAATATTTAAATACTAAGGATATAATAAAATAAATAAATAAAAGAGATCTGGCTTTTATCTGTTTTTTTTTCTAATGGAAATAACAAAAAAAGTCTGATTTAGTTGACAAGATTTTTTGAACATCTTTCAACAAACCCCTTTAGTAACATTTCAAAAGCCAACGATCACCTAGCAAAAAACCACAGACGGGTAGGCACCTAACCCTCGACCTCCAACATTTTATTTCTCGAAAAAGCGGACGGAAACCAACAAGCTCTGCTATTTCGAAACATTTTAAGCTAGCACTCAATGATTCGCTACTTACATACAGCCTAGCGTAAACAGTTAGTACGAGCGCCAACATTCTCAATCTTTTCCTCACATTAAAAAACTTAAGCCTGATAAGGTAGGGTTAATGGGTCATTATTATTATTACTACAATTCTGGTGGTAGGTCTAGCTCCCTGACGGGCGTTTTATGTACCAGTGCCTTTACTTCTTAGCTAGGCCCTAAATTAAGTCGAGGCACCGAATTCGAAAACGGCGAGGAGGATTATTAACTCGTTTACCTTCGATGTGAAAAAAAAACAAGGAAAAGTTTTTTGACAGGACATTTGATGATTTTGGTGCGAAAGAAAACGTTTGCGTTCTCTCCGATTGCGACATTAAGTTGGATCGCAGATTCGCTCTCTAGGAAACAGAAACTACAGTTATTATGTAGTTTTCTTCGTCGTCGAAGATTACACTCTCTTATTTATTTTTGTCACCGACGATTTTCATAAAAAAACGTTGTTAAAATTCGTGATATTTTTTTCGCCAGCGGTTATCGCGAGCTAAATCCTTCCATAATTGGCAAAATAATGACAATAGTGTCGTCATCATATTACCAAATACTGCAATTTCTGAGTGGTGCACCAGCTGAGGTGCAAGACAAATGTTTGCGCGTTCTAAATTAATTGTTCAAAGTATTGGTGTTGTGTACAACGGTAATTGTCACACCCAACAGTCACATACATAGTGCACGGTCAGGGCACGGTGTATATTAATGTATTTAATAATGTCTATAGCATTAGCCAAGCCATGACTCTCCGACTACTGATTGAGTTAATTCTCTCCCTCGTTGATCAACCGGCCAGAGCTGCCGGTTCTGTCTAATAATCCCTCGATTTGTTTGCCACGAAATCAGCTGCTATTTATAACGGATAGAGCGCTGCGCTGTTTGTTGGGTAATGTGATTATGTTTGAATTGCAGCTGAAAGTATAAAATATATAAAACATTACGCCTTATAATTTTAGAGCCGTATTGTCCTAGTGGGCTGTTTCTAGAAACTTTTGCAGTGAACAGTTCCTCATTAGAAAATAACTTGCATCCGATCGGCCGATCACATATAATCTGTGAGTAAATAAAAAAAAATCGTAAATATATAACGAATAAATATATATCTTAAAATTTTTAGTAGTTATCAATAGTTGATAGTGTAGGTATCTCACACTGATTTCGACATTGTCACTGTGCATAATTATATTAATATTCGATTGCTCCACTTAAAATAAGCTATATTATGGAGGTTAAAGCATGTACCCTGCCGTATAACAGTTAAATCTAGCACGGGGAGTACGGTTTTATAACTACATAACTATTATAACCTGTAGTATATTATAAAAAGTTTAAGACCAGAGCTTCTTTGTATATTAATTACGGTTTCTAGTTTATAAGTTACTTATTGCACCAGTTAAGTTACAAAGAATTTGATTTCATTTCAAATTGAAATAAAATCTCTTATCTTATATTTAAATTTGACTTATAGAGGTCTGTTATTAAATAAATAATGCTGGACAATTTTCACACAGCATCATCTAGCCCTAAACTAAGCAGAGTTTGTATTATGGGAACTACATGACTGATATACTACTTATGTACCTTTTTTTTGTTAATACATTCTTATTATACATAGAAAACACCCAAACCCGAGACAAACATTGGCTAATCGTACAAACATTTGATGCCGTAGCGAGAATCGAACCTGCAACCTTCTGCGTCTTAGGCGGGCCTTCGCCCACTATGCCACAGAGGTGGTTATTGTATTGGACTCAGTCTAATCCTAGCACCATGAGAGATGAGAGAGCAGGTGTTGTTTCATGTATGTGTTGTAATAGGTTTGTATAGCTAAAGACAATATAGTGAATTTAGGTGATCTTTCTCTGGACAAGTGGTACCAGATTTCTGTACCCATAGAAAGTATGGAATAGGTAGGTATTTAGACTGTTGGTTTCGAGTCTACTGCTCCTAACATTATGCTAAAATGAGTTTCAAAGTCGTGGTCCGGCCAACACTAATCATTTGCTTCGACACTGAATATGAAGTGTTAGGCAAGATTGTTTTTCTCCAAAAATCTCATAAAAAAACAATGTTTAAATACTTTAATCAATACTTATGTAGGTAATATAATAATATAGTGTTTTCATAGTATGTGATACACCACTTACAACCCCTTGTAATATTTCGTACAGTCCGTTCCATCCAAAGGTTGTCTGGTAGAGATCGCTAATTAGCGATAAGACCGCCCATTGTACAACAATGTTAAAGTTCGTACTATTTATTTTAGCTTATTTTGTGTGCAATAAAGTATTTTCTATCTATCTATCTATTACCATCCAGTGTCATTGATCTCAAGAATTAACATCGAACTAGTTTTTCGTTCACTCTTTAATTAAGTCCAGTTGTCATGCAGTACTGTAGCAGGCTTGAATTTCACAAATCCAGTCTTTACGATAGTTACTAACCATCCAAAGGGTTTGTACTGTTTTGCTTTAATGATTTCGCATCGCAAATTCTTGGATTTAAAGAAAAAGGTATGCAGGTATTTTCAGTGCAGTGAAAATTATAATGAAAATAGTTTAATTCCATGATTATTGTTATATCACACCAATAATTATGATCGGATTAGAGATCTGATTATAGATCTGATTCATCGCGACCGAAGCACCTAGTGCTTAATCGCTATTGGAGACGTCGCATTCTGATCTGCGATGTGTGTGATGAGCGAGCGTGATGGCAGAGGCAGTAGGCGGTGGTGCGTTGGCAATGATGTTGTAACAGATTTATTTGAGTTGTACGCTGTCAAACTGTACACCAAGGAAAATGTGGCATAATACACAAGTGTTATATAACACATAAGTGTTATGAAGTGTCGGGGTGAAAGTTACCTTATTAACCCTAAGGTTAATGGTAACTTTCACCCCGACACTTAAGGTCAATGGTAACTTTCACCCCGGTTAGCCTTACAATCTAAAAAAATCACAATTTTCAACAATACCTGATTTAAATCACGTGCATGTTACCCTCAAGACACATAAGTAATCCATGAGGGTACTGATCGCCAATGAGGTATGTTTTCCATTTCTATGCTAATGGGATTTGCCAATGAATAAGGTTCGAGCCAACGAGACAGATATCGTGCAGTAAAGACACTACTAAAATACCTCTCAGTTATTCAAGCAGGCTTGGAAACTGAATGTTGGAAGACCGCAAATGCTAGTGACAAACAACAAACAAACAAAACAAACACGCTCACAAAACTCAAGAAACAAATGCCCTCGATTTTTTGGTTCTAGGGCATGCCAGTTTCCTCACGTTGTTTTCCTTCACAGTTTTGAGCACCTGTTAATGTGCACATACATTTTACGAGTTGAAAAATCCATTGGTGTACGACCTCCGGATCAGAAGATAGGTCAACACGACAGTGACAAAAGGAGAAAAAAGACAATTAAGCGAGTTTTTATTAATGCACCACAAATGGCTCTTTAGGCGCTTTTTTTATGCTTCATGCTTTCACTAGCAAGGTTTGAGTCCCAGGCAAGGATCACATGAAACATAGAGGCAAGTTATAGGCATAAAAAAGGATCATATTCGATACTGTTCTTATAAAAGCGGGCTATTGTATTGTGTTTCTTTGGATACTCTATTTCCTAGTGCCTTTACTGCTTCATATTACGTATTGTGTTCAAGCGGACTGCCTTGTGAATTTATTTTTCCTATCTCAACGGTATTGTTTCTTTGCACTTCGTGAATGGATTTTCGAAATTGGAGTTTTTGTAGTTATTGGAGTAGGGTATTTTAGTATCGATAATGTTGGACCTTTTTTAGGTGACCGTTTGTCTCATATATAAGTTGCAATAAAAAAAACCTTCACTGCCACGTACAATCGTCCTCTGTGGTGCAGTGGGCGCAGGTCCACCTGAGACGCAGTAGGTTGCGGGTTCGATTCCCGCCGCGGGACATATGTTTGTATGATCTGCAAATATTTGCCTCGGGTCTGGGTGTTCTATGTATAATATGTATGTACAAAAAAATGTATTTAATTAGTTTATCAGTCATGTAGTTCCCATAAAACAAGCTCTGGGAAATTAAATCGGCATAATCATGTTTGATTATGAGTTTTGTTAAACTAAGTAAACGTTTTAAGTATCTGTTTTATGATCATAATAAAACCTTGTTTTAACAAGCAAACAGTAGATATGTAAACCATTTTAATTTTTAATTTAATATTTTTATTATTTTATTCACATAATTATAAAATCATTTTATATATAACTAGCATCTGTACACGGCTTCGTCCGAGCTAAACCCGTATAAAAGTAAACTATGAGTTTTAGGCCATGAACTGTATCCTCCAAATTGTATCCAAATCGGTCCAACTGTTACTTAGATTATTAAAAAAAAACATCCAACATTAATAGTGATTGGAACATCCAAACATCTCAACATTCGCATTTATTATATTAGTAGAATGATACACATGATTTTTACGAACCTTTTTATATTGTATAAAAGGTAAGCCAAACCAGCAAGCTCCCTAGTAAAACGTATAAAAGGTGAAACCTCTTCATATTTCCTTTCAAAAGTGTAAAACACGTAAGAACATCAATGCTTTCATCTCTCTGTATATTAATCTATACTTTTATAAGCTTCTTGAAGTTGTAATAAAAATCGGCTTTATACGACACGTACCATACGATGATGGTGAAAGTGAGGGAACGTTTTACTTTTAAAAATACCCAACAATTTTAGCACGGGCCAGTTCACTGCTACTTAAAGCAAGTGGAGCAAATGGCCTTCTACCGGCACAATACCTTTACACCAGTATTTTCAAATGTTAGTAAATAAATAAATATTGCTGGACATTTTCACACAACATCATCTAGCCCCAAAGTAAGCAGAGCTTGTGTTATGGAAACTACATGACTATATATATATATATAAGTAGACTATATATATATACTACTTTACTTATATACATATTTTTTTTGTAAATACATACTTATTATTATAGATAGAAAACACCCAGACCCGAGACAAATATTTGCAGGTGCAAACATTTGTCCCGCAACGGGAATCGAACCCGCAACCTTCTGCGTCTCAGGCGGGCCTTCCCCCACTGCGCCACAGAGGTGGTGTTAATAGTAAGCAAAACAGGATAGACAAGTCCGCTTTCTATATGAAATAACCTCACATTTTATATTTTTTTTCTTTTGAATATGTCAAAAGAAAAAAACATGTTTGCTGAGACGTATTCAGAGTCGCGACGAGTAAAGACGTTTTGAACATATTCGCAGTTTTATTTCACGTCGGGGTAAACACATTCAATGATGAATTTCCCGCTCGACAAATAAAAATGAAATACTTTATTTTCCCCTTTCCACCGCTGTAATACCTACCTGTCTGTGTATGATACCTGTCGTCATATTCATGAGAAGGTACGTGTCAAGTAGGGACCAGAAAGTTATTTTTATATCGAAATTGCCTTCGTGACAATACTATTATAAAGTATTTGTTATAAGCTGACACGTATTTAATATTATTCTGCTCATTGGATACATAATATCCATTAGTTTTAGAGCAGATAATGGGTAGGTTTTTTACTGTGTAGGTAGGTAGGTACTTTGTTAGGAGTATCACGCGACGTCGGACGACGCTACGTGATGAAGGTTAAGACGTACAAGACACAGCTAGTTTCCTGAACGGATATTAATACCCCTATTCGGGTACTATGGTACCTATCACCACGTCTTGTTGCAATGTGTTCCGCTTGGCTCCATTTCACTTCATTCCATTCCCAAAGCAGATTTTGACGTTTTGTACTAGGAACATGGAGTTATAATGATATTATAAAAATAACACAAACGTGCAGATAACTATGACTGTTGGGTGTTTAAATATTTACAATTATATTTCTTTATTTATTTAATATCTTATGCTTATGCCTGGGGCCTTTACAGGCATTACTGGAGCCAAAGCTAACACTAAGAGGCCTTTTTTGTATAATAAAATATATAAAAACTGTTATATTTTGGATGGTGATGGTATTGAAAATATTTGGTGATAAACTGGGCTATATCAGGAGAAAACCTGACAATTCCGACTAAAATTCAAATCAAATCATAGGCAGGTGATGACCACTAAACGGACCATATAATTGCCACCAAGAATAGGCAGCGTAGAGGTAACGTTACTTTGAATGGCGAAAGGGTATCGAGACGTTACTCTCGGCTTTATGCCTTTAACACTTCCACCCCTGGGAGCATAGGTTCCGTCCTTGCCCTTCACCCGCGACAGGCAGGCTGAGGCAAGGGTCAGGGGTCTCTGTCGACCCCAGGAAGTAAGGGGTCTCCGTGGTGTCACCCCGCGCCGAACACTAGCCACACCTGCAGTCAGCGGTAAGATGTGTGAATGAACTTGGTAATGGGTGATGCACTATTTCGTCTTGGGCGTCTAGTAGCGTGCGGCGCGGGCTCTCGTTGGTCGTCCTCATCGTGCAGGTGGTCGCGGCGCCCGAGGTGACAGCAGCCCGGTCTTGTCATTCGACATGCTGCTGGTGTGATTGCTCCTCTCAACCCCGGATCGGTGACGGTGCTGCGAGGAACTCGACAAGACGAAAACAACTAATTGCAACATTTAATGTAATTAGTACCTATGTAGTAGGTTTTATTACCCACCCGGCAATATAAATACCCGGTATTTAAGTAGTATATCAGTCATGTAGTTCCCATAATAAGATCTGCTTAGTTTGTGGCTTGACGATGCTGTGTGAAAATGACCAGCATTATTATTGTCCCTGTATCGTGGTTATGAGTACCTTAGGACCACAACACTCGCCCGGAACAAATATCTGCTGAATATTCAAACATTTGTCCCGAGGTGGCAATCGAACCAGCACCATTTGTAACTCAGCCACCGAGTTCGTCGTTTATCCCGCGTGGAACCCGGATAAAGAGTAGCCGATGAAAAGTAGCTCTTACGGTTAAGGCAGCGTTCGTAAGAAACGCATTCGCTCGACCGTTTTTTCGTCGACTTACGTTGCAAAATTGGTTTCCTCCAAAATACCTTTTTTTTTAACTAGATAATAGACAGCTTATATCCACCCTGAAGGTGAATTATATGAGTAGTTTCGGAGATTACCTCCTACATCCAAATTACAAATTTTACTTTACTTAACTTTACTCTTCATAAGTGTAAATGCATTTATGTAGCTGTTTACTTCTAACAATTGTTTCTTGCTTGACTAACCGTTTTAACTCGAGTAGGTAAATTACTGGGACATTCATGAATATACACCAAGATGAATAAACTTGCGTAATTTGTACTTTTAATGTATCTACACTCATACTACCTCCATTCAGTATACGCACGTTGCGTGTTATGCGAGTAGGAGTTTAGTCTTATCGTGGCAGGAAAATATGGGCTACTTTCTGCTGTGACGTCATTCGTGAAGTCGTTGATACGAAAGTTTTAGCAGTTTGCTTAATGTTGATAACAACATTAACTAGAAAGACCTTTATGCGTTGAATACTTTTGTATTATATTTACCATTATTTCGGTAAGATGTGTGAATGAACTTGGTAATGGGTGATGCACTATTTCGTCTTGGGCGTCTAGTAGCGTGCGGCGCGGGCTCTCGTTGGTCGTCCTCATCGTGCAGGTGGTCGCGGCGCCCGAGGTGACAGCAGCCCGGTCTTGTCATTCGACATGCTGCTGGTGTGATTGCTCCTCTCAACCCCGGATCGGTGACGGTGCTGCGAGGAACTCGACAAGACGAAAACAACTTATTGCAACATTTAATGTAATTAGTACCTATGTAGTAGGTTTTATTACCCACCCGGCAATATAAATACCCGGTATTTAAGTAGTATATCAGTCATGTAGTTCCCATAATAAGATCTGCTTAGTTTGTGGCTTGACGATGCTGTGTGAAAATGACCAGCATTATTATTGTCCCTGTATCGTGGTTATGAGTACCTTAGGACCACAACACTCGCCCGGAACAAATATCTGCTGAATATTCAAACATTTGTCCCGAGGTGGCAATCGAACCAGCACCATTTGTAACTCAGCCACCGAGTTCGTCGTTTATCCCGCGTGGAACCCGGATAAAGAGTAGCCGATGAAAAGTAGCTCTTACGGTTAAGGCAGCGTTCGTAAGAAACGCATTCGCTCGACCGTTTTTTCGTCGACTTACGTTGCAAAATTGGTTTCCTCCAAAATACCTTTTTTTTTAACTAGATAATAGACAGCTTATATCCACCCTGAAGGTCAATTATATGAGTAGTTTCGGAGATTACCTCCTACATCCAAATTACAAATTTTACTTTACTTAACTTTACTCTTCATAAGTGTAAATGCATTTATGTAGCTGTTTACTTCAAACAATTGTTTCTTGCTCGACTAACCGTTTTAACTCGAGTAGGTAAATTACTGGGACATTCATGAATATACACCAAGATGAATAAACTTGCGTAATTTGTACTTGTAATGTATGTACACTCATACTACCTCCATTCAGTAGACGCACGTTGCGTGTTATGCGAGTAGGAGTTTAGTCTTATCGTGGCAGGAAAATATGGGCTACTTTCTGCTGTGACGTCACTCGTGAAGTCGTTGATACGAAAGTTTTAGCAGTTTGCTTAATGTTGATAACAACAATAACTAGAAAGACCTTTATGCGGTGAGTACTTCTGTATTATATTTACCATCATGTGTTTCATATTCAGTGAACTTAAGCGTTCATACATTTTAGGTGTTTCCTTTATTTAGATGAACTCATCAAAAAGTAGCAGTACAAATTTCAAACGTACTTAAATTACAATTGTTTATAACAGCATGCACAAGACCGTGGCGCTTACGACATCCGCGCTGACAAAAGAATTGGACGTATACAGGTGATGATTATATTGATTCTATACAAAGGAGAATTCGTCCAAACTTGACCAAGAAGTATTTCTGAGCGCCTTAATGTAAGTACATTAATGATGAGGATTCTATCGAAAAGCAAAAGTTGAAGATGTTTACTTGAGATAATTGAACAGCAAAAGGTCAAATAATCGACGTCCTTAAAAGCTTCTAACTTCGAAAAGCGACCTTTGCTTCCCTTAAATTACTATCTCGCTTTTAGAACTGCTAAACTAACAAAGGTTATATATAAACGTAAAGTAGCCTTACAGATATAAGTAGTTTGGTTTCGGTACACCGGTTTCTTTCTGAAATGACTGAAAGAATAAACTCTAATCCATAGCTGGACGGTCTAAATCTTATTCATACTTTGCAATTGCTCGTGTTTTGTTTTAAATTCAATTGTTCTCTAGGGCCATATATATTTTTCCTTTTTAACCACTAGCTAGACTATGTAAATAATTTTAAATATATTTATTTACAGATCTTCCTACTAGACGCATATACAGTGTACCCATCACTCGCCAAGTCTCACAACAATTTACAATCGAACCGTAAACGAACATTTCCAGTACCTTTTTATCGTTGGTTTATTGTTTTCTATCACGAATGAAGTCAACGAATTGTATCTACTTGTATGCGCCTTGACTAAAGTGAAGCATCTATAGAGAATTCAATTTGCAGCAGTTTAGGATCCCATTCATACTGACACAAGCCAATAATATATTTAGAAAGATAAATAACTAGTAAAATGTTGGATCTTATATAATAAAAAAATAAGAGATCTCTTAAGAAATCCTTTCGAAGCGCAACATCTTCTGAAACTCTAAGAATCAAAAGCAAAGAACAAATTCTGACACCGTTTCATAGCAGTCACGTTGATCAGCAGTCAAATCTTCGCGAAGTATTTTCGTCTCGACCAGAATATTAGAAAAGTTTTTCGATCCCCTGAATAGTGCCGGCTACGTGAGACACAAATATTGCACTGGAGCTCGGATAATCCCTGGCCGGGAGCCAGTTCACAATATGTAAGCGTAGTTTTCAATAGAGCAGTTTTGGTACCTACTCAATAGCTGGGCGACAATTAAGTGCAAAGGTATGCGCTTGTAAAAGTACTTATCTACGTAGGTATTCACAAAGCTCTATATTATACAAGGTGTCATAACTTAACTGCACTTTCAGTTTTGATCCTACTACTATTATAAATGCGAAAGTTTGTGAGGATGGATGTTTGTACTCTTTCAAGCAAAAACCACTGAATGGATTTTGATGAAACTTTAGACATTAGAATAACACATAGGCTACTTTTTATTCGGGTAACACGCGGGTGAAGCCGTGGGCAGAAGCTAGTTATTAATATTTATTGTACAACCTCGCAAAATTACTCCCTGTTTTCGGACTGGTAATCAGGGTATGTTCGAGTATATAAAAACAATGAGTGAAATATACTCACGGTCGTCTACATGGGACGTCAAACTCATCTGTCAAAACGCATAAAGTATTTAATTTGGTAAACGAAGCTCGTATAGATTTTTATCAGGTCATAGTAACGATTAGGTTGAATGCGATAAAACTACACTATTTACGTTACTCTTTCACTCTTTTGAAATCTAGAACCAAAACATCAAAAGGACACCCCGTAGATCTCGTACTGCCTACATTCGCCATGATTATCGGTTATGCGATGCGATTGAAACTTGGTAGTAGGCATTCATGCGGGCACATTCAACTTGGACAATTGGAATTTGTTCTATTGTCAAAATAGTTCCGAGTTATATTGTAAAACCAATACGTATAGCAATATAACATCTGTGCCATACCATGGCATGGCATATTAAAGGTATTTAATTCCAACTCATATTATTAATACAACAGTTTGGTTTTAGCTGAAACATTTTAAATTATAGAATAGAATGAATTAAATAGTTAATGATAGTCCCCGTCAATAGTATGAACAGAATATATTTTGATTTGTTCTTTAATTCATATAACAGGTATATACAAAAAATACAGATGAAAAAATACAGTTGCAAACGATATCTAGAGAGCTCAACTAATCTAGATCACTACCAGACGGAAGCGTTCCCAGAATACTGGCCGCATTGCCACGCTGAATGGCAATGCTAATGCGTTGACTCAGATAACAGCCAGCTCTCTGGTCACGCGTCGCCTCGACCAGTCGCCCTGAAAGAATTTTGAAAACGCGTGTCCCCGTTTCCCCACGGACCCAAAATCAAAAGCTCACAACAAAAACATGAAAAATAAGTATAAATTTCAATAATTATGACCTTAACACAATAGTGATACCGTGGATATATTAATACTTTAAACATAAAATTACATTGTTTGTCATCGTTTCATTCCATTTCCTCTAAGCTCTTAAAGCTGAGCACGGTCCGAAACCTCTTTAAGTGAAGATCGTTAGTGCCAGGACATGACAATACACGTTCCATATCCGGCCCGACCTGGATGACGGGACATTTCAGCGAGCTTCCGGCCCTCTCCTTGCATGAACCGATGATTCATGAGTTTCTTTAAGCAGTTGTCTTGTTTGGAATGAGATGTCAGCGCTAAATACAAAAATGTCTCGTTGATACATCGCTGAGGAAAATGATAGTTTGTGTTTCGTTTTTGAGGTTAAGTCCCTTACCCGATAATAAGATAGGTGGGTATGTAATACTCGCTTGACTGTGTTCTGGTTTGAAGGGTATGATGGGGCTGGTCAAATTACAGTTATGTTTCAGCAACGCGCGATTGATATATCTAGTATTGCAAGCGTACTAGAAGCGTATTACGGTAACCATCTACCCACAAGTGGGCCTATGCTTTTTTGCCAATGTAAACAAAATGTGTATGTTGACTATTTTGCTAGACGAATTGTTATTTTTTTAGGGACTATCGGACGCAACCATTCGGGTTTTTATTTTGCCTCACTGTAGGAGCCAGTTCACATGACATATAATTTATAAACGGAGCCGTATTTTATTAAGATTAACCTCTAACATCATAAATCGCTTTCACCAAATGTGATTTTTGTAAAAAAAACGAATGTCGTGTGTACAGCCCTATATAAGAAAAAAGTCATGTCACGTCCATTGGCCATGCAAAATTTTAAATCGTTGAAAAATACACGTTTTCGGCAAATAAAGTTAACTTGTACATTTTTTGAAAATGAGTTTTAGTTTTTTTTAAACGAATCGAGTTGACATTTCTGTCCCGTGACTGATACAGAGTAAATTAACTTTTCGTAAATTTCGATTTTAGCACACCGTGTCTGCAAAATTCTTTTTTCAATATGAAGTGAACGGTCGTCGATGTAAATGCAAAAAGTATTTGATAATGTTACTAGTTAATAGTATTAGGATTAACAAATACTTAAAAAAAATATAACCTCATTTTTCAGTGTCTGTCAGAACAGTTGGATCTTATAACAATTAACTGTCTTTCAAATTTCAGCAACATTAACACAATCAAAGTCGTCGTCATTTGTATCATTTAAATAATTGCATAGTGATTCCCTCGACCAGGTTGGGTTAAGAAATAACTACTAAAGTATTTTTTTTTTCTGGGACGTATCATAGATGACCATATTTCTTAGCTACATTTCCAGCTCTCTAGAAGAACTAACTGATCGAAGCTAACTAACAAGTTCGTGTGAAAAGTTAATAATGCATGACGTCACCGTGCGTAGACTCTGCATGTCTAGAGGTAATATACAAGTAAAGCACGTCTCACGAACAAGATTCACATACTCGTATATCTCAGCCCACAGGGTTCGAGAGAATCGAATTAGAAAATATTGTTGGGTGGGCACTGAGACACGTGTTGTATAGCCAATGCCTACGGAGTTGAGATCTACCTTTAACAAAGGAAAAAAGTGGTAAATAAATGTTATACGTGTTCCACAATTATGCGCGATGACGCGTAAAGGCAGTTTTAAAAAAACTTATAAAATAACTAGCTGTGGGCAGAACCCACGGCTTTTCCCGCGTGGTACCCGGATAAAAAGTAACCTATGTATTATAAGCTATATTACTGTATTTCATCAAAATCCCTTCAGTAGTTTTTGTGTGAAAGTGTAACAAACATCCATCCTCACAAACTTTCGCGTTTATAATATTAGTAGGACGGATAGGATAGGATATGATTTCGAGCAATGCACATTGTTGCTGTAGGTTGAAGGTACCTATTTGATTTATGGTAAATGTTTTTAATTAGGAGTATTTGAGCCCTTTGTGAAAGAGCTCAACTAGGGAAGTAATACCTCTATAATTATTTCTACCGCTAAGCAGTAATGTTCGCATTGCTGCGTTCCGGTCTGAAGGGTATGGATGCCGGTGAAATTACAGTCACATGTGACTGTAATTTCACCGGGTAATAATATTTTTATCTGAGTCGGCAACGCGCATGTTATACCTCTGGTGTTGCAAGCTGCAAGCGTCCATAGGTTACGGTAACCACTTACCATCAGGTAAGACGTATTCTTGCACTTTATTAGTATAAAACATTTAAGCTACCACCAATCACCAGCAATTTTCGTTGTTTACCATTGCGGTCTTTATAATTGTTTACTTCCCTTAAACATCAATACCACGCACCAGCTGGTGGAAGCTCTAAGGGCTGAAACAACTTGTTATCGGGGATGTTTATAAATATTGAGAGCATTTCCACTTGTTTTCTCTATTCCGTGTAAATACGTAACAGAGGGATGCCGTCGCCTTGGGCGCTACGTGACTGACCGGAGCTATGCGCCCCTAATAGCACTGATCTATTGAATCTTGTGCGATTGTGTGATCAATATTAGGTACCAAAATAGATTGGCAGTATCGGTACATGTTTACTCGGATGCAGGTGTTGATTGAGCGAGAACAATGTTAAAAGCTTAGAGATTTTAAAAAACAAAACAAACACGCTCACGACTGTATACCCCAAGATGGATATCCTGAGATACATACTTAGTGCATGGATCTTTGAGAATACCAAGTAGAGATAGTAAAGGGGCATTAAGCATTACATTTGCATTACATGCCGCATTACATGCCGGCGTTTTGCAAGTAGTAATTATGTCACGTGACAGGTTGCAAGCCAATTGCCACTTATTGGAACACTACCTGATAGCACATACCTTCGAATTATTGGTGCTAAGGTATGTCGGTTTCCTCTCCATGTTTTTGTTTACCGTTTAAAGCACGTATGATAGTGCAAATATTTTTTTTTTATTAAAAAATCGATTAGTTCACTCCCAGATTCGATCCCACAACCTTCGGACCGAAAGTCGGAGTTAAAAGTTTAATTAGGGCTTGGTTTTAGCTTTCCTTACGTGACGTACGGAAAGTACGTACACATAGGTACTACAGTAGTAGTGTCTTTTTGCTGAAAGCTACGCACCATTACTGAAACAGGTCAACTTTCCAGAGCAAAATAATAGCCGATATTAAAAAGCGAAAATTCAACGAAGTTTATTTTTTACTATTGAACGCACTAAAAACTCCCCGAAGGCACTAACTACCGTTAATGTACTGCCAACAATTTTATTGCCTGTCGTTTAAAAGCAACCGGCGCACTGTGAAAAACTAGAAATGCCCAGTTGCATTTCAAATTAACCGGAGCGACCTTTTGGGTGAATACAATTTTGCGAGCGACACAGTAAAAACTAAAAACGTGAAACAGGCTACGGCTAACCTCTTTGCGGCTCGGAGTGGGACGTCGCGTTTATTGGTACAATGAAATTAGCATAGTAATGAAAAATATTGGTCGACTCGCCGCGGTCGGGGCTCCTCCACACCCAATTTATCAGTGGTTGAGAATAAAACAAAATTACATTACATGGGCGGTGTTTACAGCTATACTGGTGTCAGTAAATTAAGTGGACGCTGTCACACGCCCGCGGTCGGGTATCGCAGTTGTTAGTCAAAGGATTATACAGGGAAAAAATGATTGCTGTGTTCGGTGAGGCCTTGTGCAAAACCGTGAAAAATCAGTTTCTAGACTACAGTATCACAAAAAAATGCAATTATTTCAAATAGAACCGAACATAAAGCTAAGTTAATCGCGCTGATGTGATATTCCAACATACTACTGTCCATTATACGCGTCTCTGACAAAATGCATAGCAAGACGTTCCAAAATGATCTTTGTAATTTCCAAGAGTAAAAGCCCATTTGAGAAAGTTAAAAGTTCGCTTTGCACCGAGATCGTCGATGGCGATTATCGTTAGTTAATTCTCGCACTACTGTGTGAATATTCAAGCAAACAACAAAAAAATCGCCTGCAATAATGTCATCCGATTCTCGTTGGGCAATTAATACCTGATAGTATTGAGTATTGTCTTTCCTAGTAAAATTTCGGCCAAACTTGGCTAAAAAAATTTACTAACAAGCAATTAATTGATATTTTACAAAATATTGTTACGACAACATAATAAAACTATCAAAAATTCGAATAACATAACAACGCAAAATCTGCAAAACTTAGGTTTCATATGATACGGCTCATACCAAATTTTATCTTGATACGCTTAAAACTGAGCGAAAAGTTGGGGCTAGTGATAGACGGGCGGGCAGAACGACAGACAGAAATGATGAATCTATAAAGGTACTGTTTTCGTAATTTGATTTTGGAATCATAAAATGGAGCATCAAAAAGTGTCAACATTCAAAAGTTATTTTCAATGCTTTCTGGTACCTACCCAGGTCTTTCGAGGGTACCCGGTAGGGTGTAGTTAGAGGCAAGTCCAAACATTATATTTGCACATGCCCGCACGTTGCAAGTAGTAAGCATTCCACGTTGTCCATAGCCACATGATTAATCTAATCACAAAATTTAACGTTCACTATATTTAACACCTTGTTTATAAAAATTTGTCTGTATATATTTTACTGTATACTACATATTCAAAGGCCCTTTGTACTTTACACGAATAGATAAATCTAGAATATATTAAAATTTTGCTGCGGTTCTACATTATTCATAGCTCTGGGCCATCCTGCTGACTCAACAGCGAAAATAAGAGCTTTGAGCGAACTAACTGTTGTTTAAACTGTCGTCTTTAGCGTTCCGTACCCAAAGCGTGCCAACTGGACCCTATTACTTTTCCTACGCAGTCCTTCTGCCTGTCTGTATGTCAAAGGATGATATATTTCAGGTGTTTCACTTGGCTAGATAAGTACATCAGAAAGTAGCAACACAAATTCAAAATGTAACATTATTAAATTAAAGTTTATAGCAGCATGTCATTGTTCAAAACCGGGGTACTTACGACAACGCGTCTTTTCTCCCAAAACCAATTGATTTTAAAAAGCCATGAACAGTTGTTACGAAATCTTCCGAGCGCCTCGTTTAGGAGTAAAATCCGATTTCCGATTAAATAGTAGAAGAAGACATTAAAAAAACCCAATAGAGAACCTCCTGCTTTTTGGAGTCGGTTAAAAATAAGCAGTTATTGTTACTTTTCCTCGCCATGAATATGTGTTACGGTACACTATGTGCGATAGTTCAACTCACACCTGACCGTCTTATTCTCCTCATAAATATAATTTGTAAATATACAGCTCAATACCTATTTATACCGTTAAAATATTTGAAATGTTTATCAAATTTGAGCTTTTTGTGGACCTGTGGTTATTCGAGATCTATGGAACTAAGGGAAAAATGTTAGCATACTCTGCAGATATTTTTATGTGAGTATTATGGTACCACGGTACTCGTAGTTCCTTATACCTTTGACAAAGGAATCCTAGTATGTGGTCAGGACTATGTATGTGTATTTTGTATCTTTATTTATTAATTAAATAACTGCACCGAGACGTTCAATTCTCTATGGATCCACAGAAGAGAAGCCGCGGGAAAAACAAGTTTCTGAATAAAATGTTTGGCAAATTTAACTAGTGAAGTGCTCATAACACTCTTGTTGAGTCGTGTTAGTAGCTCGATAAGTGCTTTTGTACCTACGTAGACAAGGTTGGAGTATACTCAGCTTAAAATGTTGAGTGTTTCGTTATAAACTTAAGCACAGTTGTCTAGGTTTCTTTTAAATGAATGGAAAATTGATTGTATTTTTTACTAGCTTCTGATTTTGTTTTCGTCCGTTTGATTCTTAGTAAAACAACCTAATTTAATCTAAAACTTTTCATCCGTTACGAAGACTAAAAGCATCAACCATCCA
Organism: Perizoma affinitatum; assembly: GCA_961405105.1. Taxonomy (NCBI): domain Eukaryota; kingdom Metazoa; phylum Arthropoda; class Insecta; order Lepidoptera; family Geometridae; genus Perizoma; species Perizoma affinitatum. Next base: position 6,555,272 of record OY560205.1, on the reverse strand, counting down.
AATGTTTGCAATATTATAATTAGGAGACAAGCTTAAGAAGAATGTGGTTTCTGTATAGGAGTCATCCAGTTTTAATATTTTGCGTTATTTTCCTTATTACTGCCATTCAAAGTTAAATAACCCTCGTATATTATACAAAAATAGTAAAATTATATACAATATTGCCGCAATAACCAGAATTATAGAACCAAGCGTTATCTTAGTGATTAATCTGTCGATGAATGTGTAGGTATACGCTTGTGGAGGGTACATTCCTAACCACACTCTAAAATAAAATAAAAAGTTTGTGACAGTTATGATGGTCCGGTATAAAATTTACGTTCTCTTTCTTACTCACATAATTTAAACAGTGATTGAACAGAGAATTCTTTCGATTTAATATCACAAAAGTTTTGATAAGTAGGTTGTTATAATTAATATCATTCATTTTTTAATTACCTTTCATTGAACATGTTGGCTATTTTATGCAGGCTGTACATAATTTGTTTGTTTCTTACATTGTTTTTAGATTGATTGATGTTAGCATACTCTGCCTGATTTTATAAGTTTATCTATTAAACCCGCTGTTGATTTTCTGAAACAGTAAATCAATAATAGAGGGAGAAAAAACGTGTTACTGAAAATACTTTTTTAAAAATATTCTATTGTATACTATAAAACTACACTAAAAAATATACTATACTAAAATTTTTAAATTAAAGGTTCAATGTATCGCTTAGAATCGATTTCTGTCATACACTATACCAAGCCTCTATACAGCTATCCTTGCAACTCTGTAATTTAATATTGTTTATACTCTTTTGTATAAACTTAGTATACTTACTTACTTTTATACTTAGTCAATTGACGTGACTAAGTGTCCTTTGTGATATAAAAGTATGAATGAATATAAATATGAATATGAATAGCTTCACTTCTTAATAAAGTGAAGGGTAATGGACTATGTAAGACCATAGTGATAAATTAATCTAAAAGAGACCTAGCCACAAGGATAGCTAGGAGCGATAAAAAATATTACTAGGTAAAGCACGTCTAATTTTGAGATAATATTCACATACCAAAATGCTTGATAAAGCCATAATAAATACTTTGACAAATGTTTATTGTTGCGATCATTCAGAAATTTGTCACACGAATAAAATTATTTCGCCAGTGACAATATTATCTGCACAATATGACAGTTTTTGACAAGGTTAAGAATGAGTGTAGTTTAAAATATTAGACTCTAAAATACAAATATTCTGACAACAAATGCATACTTTATTAAATTTACAAGAATTGAATGGAAATACCTTTTTACAGCCTATTCTATGAATAAGTTAATTGTTATAGGTTGACTAGTATCGTCGTATTTCATGCTGTTATGTTACCTAGTAACAGTTAAACTAATACATAATATTGAACCATTTTACCTAAAATTGTAATTTATTATTAGTTATTGTATTCATTTCATCACTGTAATGTACTAATTAAGTATTTTCTTTTATTAATTCATGCATTGAATTATGTTTTCTGGATTCGACAAATGACGTGATTTTATTAATCAAACAAAACAGTTTTTCAATAAAAGATCAATATTTCAATATTTTTTTTTTCAAAAATCTTTTCAATAGTTATATAGGCAGAAAGTTACACAATCCCTTTTTATGATAGCGCAAACTCTTTGCCCAACTTATTCATAACTTCCTCCCGTAATACAATGCATCGAGGTCAAACACCATAAACTTCCACATAATATTTTAGATCACGCAACCCTTAACTTCTCGCTTTCTTGCTTATCGGTGTAAAACAGAATCAATTTTGAGTAAAATCTCAAAAGTCACGTTCTCGAACGTCTTCACGCATAATCCGCAGATACCTTTAATGAATGAGCTTCATAAAAGCTTTTTGGTTTATTGTAAACAAGGTAAGAATTCATTAGCAGCTTAAGTAACGGCCTCTTGTACGTGACTTCAAGGTGATAAAATGAAGGCAAAGTATAAGGGCACCTTTAAATTGTTAAATATTCTGAAGCCTTAAACGAGATAAGATGCGTGGTTATCATCGATAACCTTTGTTTTGACTTTTTGGCAGTGATATTTCTTGGTTTCATTGACATCTGCGAAAGTGACGTCATCTCAGGTTTTCTTTCATCTTTGCCCTTTCAACGTCACCGTAGCATGAGGCATGCCACAACAAGTCGAACTTCATTTCTAGATGTACTCATACCTGAACCCATCTTTCCTCATAAATAAACTGGTAATCTTTTCCGTCTTGCTCAGATTGAATTTATAGTCAACAAAGCTGTTTCCTGGAGACCACGAAAAGATAAACTGAGATTTGCCGGGGAGCAATTAAAACTTTACCTTAGAACTAAGTTCGTTAGCAGGCTAGTGTTTCCCGAGGAGGGATTATAAACGCAGTGGAGAAAATATGTCCGCTCTTACTTTTGAAAGCTCCCTAGATCGAAGCGGCCAACTGGTAAATTAAAGTCAAGAATTACAACACTAATGAAAATGTCTTGTGTAGATTTACACTCACAACGCAAGAAGACAATTAAGTTAAATATCAAATTAAGCACAATTGAACTTTGGGTGGTGATCATTCTTAGTTGAGGTTTAACAAGAACTTCTATGAAAATTAGATTTGGTCGTAGAAGATAAAGCTTTGATACTTTTTAAGAAATTCATATAATATACAAGTTTTACACACAAGAAATATATACACGAACCATTTTTACCCGACTGATCAAAAGGAGGGTGTTGTTTTTCGGGTGTAATGTATGTAGGCATGTCTGTTCTTGTATCTCTCTCCTACCTAGCCGGCTTGATAGATTTTAATAAATGAGGTATCATTAAAGGTATTTGTATACCATTATTTATGACAATGAAAACCAGGGACGGCATGTATAAAGTATAAAGAATCAAACATATTTGGTACTTGTGTCTCTTTTTCGTGATATTTGTATTTATAGGCCCTTCGTAATAATTGTATGCTAACGTTATAATTTTAAAACTGTAAACAATTTTCGATGGCTGTTCCAACCGAATACGCAACCGAATACGTAAAAGTTATATATATGTCGACAAGTAAAGGTTAAATCTAAAATTAAAACAATATATTTTTTCTTCAGCTCAGTGTCTAATACGGCTATTGGATGTAGTCTACCAAAATAGTGTTCAGCTTAGCATGTGTTGGATGTGTTTAAAACCAACACTGATTTTCAAATGTAACCAAAAATAATGATAGTGATGAGAATAAAATAATAATCATTTAAACTTGAAATAAACTTATGCGAATAATTAAGTTTTATCCAGAAGCTTATGTAACAAAAACACGTCTGTATATTTTTGTAATCTGCAAAATCGTGATGTGAGACACAGATATACTTACATATATTGCGAATCTATATGTATTGTCTCTTCTCTTCGACTTAAGCGGTCCATTTACTGCTCAAACAGCCTCGAGTGAATGTTTATTTCCTTGCTAACATACATGACCCACATAGACAAGTACAAAGGTACCCACATAATTTACTCTCTATTATATTCTTTAACCTAACCGTAACATATTAAGACAAACCACCAACCACCAAAATAATAAAAAAAAAATATATATATATACTTAAAAAATTCTTAGCGTACGAGCATAATATTCATTTGGTTAACCCACTATTTTTATTCCAAGCGCATCCAATAGTTTTGCCTTTATTCATTGTCACTCGCGTTACGTTAGTAAACCAGGTGATCCACAAGTGGCCTTATGGTGAAGTTTTAATTAACTGTGTGATAAATTTATCATCAGTATAAAAATAGAATATGAAATAATAAGTATGTAAGCTACTGTAAGAAAGGGCGTAAAAGTTGGAGCTGAATGTAGGTAGTTTTATACGGCAATTATTAGCACGTGTTTCCCGTTTCTCAACTCTGACTTTAGTATTTTAGGAAAACGAGTAAAGTAGATTCCTTTAAAAAGTTTTTCTGCGTCTTATACCGACGATATAAAAATATATTTTTTTAGACCTACAATAAAATTGCAAGTTATGATTTTAAGAAACACAGAGTATATATTTGATAGGCTGTGTGACTAAAGTATTGATGTTTCTTACACAATATCGTTTGAAAGAAAAGAAAGAAATAAATAAAATACATTTATTTACCACAACACAACACAACAGGTGACAAATTAGATACATTACAAAAAATAAAATATATATAAAATTAAAATGATATAGATAAAAAGATGAGTTGTGTGGGGTTAAAAGGTCCCTGTCTCAGCATAATGCTGCACCAAACCTAGGAAAGGTGTAGCGCTGATTTTCTGACAGGGCCTGCATCGTGATGTCATTAACAACGGAGAGCAACATAAGAAATAAAACATATACAGATAGTTAATACATTAATAAGTGTTGTATACAATACATAAATATATCATTAATGTTATAATATAAAGATAGTGATCTGGGAATAAATCATTAATTGTTTGTCTGTGGTCTGTGCAGTCAGAGTATATATTAATGGCCATTCGAATTTTTATTTGAAATAGTCTGTGGTTCTTAGTCAATAAGTTGTAGCTAGTCTGTGCTTTTTGCATATGGAGCAGGCTAATTTAAAAGTAGGTACCTACTCTGTGTCTGTGCTTCTGTTTTTATTCAGTGTATGGCAGAACTGTGACAAATACTTAGAAAAGCCATATTCAAGAAGTGAAGTAAAGGATACGTAGTATCTTCTAATCCCATTGCGAAAGGTTGATTTCTAAGCTATGTTCCGTCAGTTACTTAAACAAAGCATGATTGCTCCTTAAAGAGCTGGTCTGGTGGTTACAAGTTTTTTTGAAGACCTGATCTGCCAAAGATTCAAGTCTTTTTTACAACCTGTGTCAACTTAATGTCAATTGAAAAGAAAAATATACAGTTTCCGCCATAAAAAACATTATCCGCACTTGGAAAAAATACTATACCAAGCAGGTAAGAGCAATTGTTAGCACGTGTCCGCTTTTTATTAGTCGCCGTGGACAAAATCCGCCTAAGAAAAGATGACGTTTGTATTTTATGTAAATGTATCCCTACATGGGACATTGGTGGCTGTTTTTAGAGCTGAATTATACTGGGAACTTATTCAGCAGTTTTTGATTCGGAGCGGAAATGGGTCAGTTTATTTATGTATGCGATGCCTGGGGCTACTTGATGTAAGCGTGTAATAACTATTTGTCGATAAGTTGACACACCATTTTGCATATTGCTCGGCTAGATTGTTCTGCGCTTTGCTATAAAAATAAATATGTACTTCGATGTTAAATAGTTTCAAATCTTTTATGCGTAGGTACTACACACCTTAGTCACCTCAATTAAATATTTCCATTGCAGTAAGTAGTTTTTTTTTATTATATTTTTTTCTGACATTTGCAAATGCTACGTTTTGTCAAAAAATAAACACGTCTAAGATTACATTTATTAATATGAAAATGGTTGAAATGTGTTGGCCTAGTGGGCGATACCCCGACTTCTGATCCGGAGGTCGTGGGTTCGAACCCGGTCGTGCATCAATGGATTTTTCCACTCGAAAAATTTATGTGCGCATTAACACGTGCTCAAAACGGTGAAGGAAAACATCGTGAGGAAACCGGTATGCCCTAGAACCAAAAATTCGAAGGCATGTGCCAACAGTTAGTGTTCCAATAAGCGGCGATGGGCTTGCAACCTGTCACGTGGAATGCTTACTACTTGCAAAACGCGGGCATGTACCAAATGTAATGTTTGGACGTGCCTCTGACTACCCCCTACTTAGTATCCTCAAAGATTTACTTACTGAGTATGTCCACCATGGGAAAAACAGTCGTGAGCGTGTTTGTTTTTTTTTTTTTTTAAATGGAATAAGAAATATAAAAAACCCAATACGTGCAATGTCGTTTCCACTCTCGATTCTTTAACAAACTGATTTTAGGTTTTGCGTTATTTAGTTAAAAGTTGTATTAAGAATGTAATCAGGTACCTAGGTACTTGAGAAAGAATACCCTCAAAAAGAATCCTTAAAAACACATCCCTCGGTTACTCAACACCTAAAGTCTCTGCAGGTACCTACTTCGAATAATTCAAAGGAAAATTCGCATTAAAAATCGCCAGAAGTGAGTTCTTGAATTTATTTTGCGCGACGAAATTGCTGGTGGTTGGCCTTCCTTCCGCACTGGCTTCCTTGTACCTAGAGATATAAATAGCATGAAAATCTTCCAAGGCACCTCGATTTCATGAATTTTTGTAGCTTCATATTTTGTGACAAATAGTTAACCGAGGTGCCTTGCACGTTTGAAATTGGTTTCATTTGGGAAAACAAGTTTATATTATTTCCATTACCTACCTACTTTTACCAATTATCACTTACTTATTTGTTCATGTTAACAGAAATATTGTAAGGTAAAATGTAGGTATCTACTTTACTGCAACCAAGCTAAGCTTGGAACAATCGTTTAAATCAAGTATATTATGGTATTTTCATGAAAAACTTTTATACAGAGACAGAGCATACAAATATTACACTACATTCACAAATACACGCCCACCTTAATGACCGCACACACACTCCCCCACACCCACCGCACACCCTCCGACTATAGGACCTTAAATATCTGTAAAAGTACTTATTATTATTGTTTCGAGGAAATTAGCAGCTATTTATCTTCACACGACATTCATTCGTGCACCCCACACTGCTCATTAGCCATCTCCTCGCATCATAAACTCCGGATTGATGTCGCCATAACGTTTTTTTTTCTTTTCGGTTTTTTTGCACTGTTGACATTTGGCACGAAGAAACATAATGTTTCATAGCATCCTGTTATAAATAACGTAGCATTCTTATGAAGGGCACCCGTATTTTACACTAAAATATAGATCATAATACAAGTAAAAACTGAACGAAGACGGTAACAGCGACAGGTATAACAATCATGTTAGAACTTTATTGTGTTTCCGCTAAAGTTATATAAAAGAATTTGTCAATATTGTACCACCAACAAAACCATATTAACGTATTTCGATAATAGACGCCATTTTGTTTTTTTCTACACAAGCTCAACATAAATAGCTGTATCATTGACATTATAAAACATCGCACCTACTTTTGATATAAATTTTGAACTATCCAAAATGACTTTACGCAAGATAATCTGAAATTATCTTGCGTCAAGTGCTGATTGAAGAACCTCTCGCTAATAGTTAGAAAACACGTTGTTCGATATTTAATAGATAGATAGATAGCTCTTTATTGTACACATAATATGTTGCTTACAAAGCAAATTACAATGTAATCGCAGGAATACAATGGGCGGTCTTATCGCTTATAGCGTGAACGATAAATGACGGTGGTGTATCGACAATACAAACAAACATAGTGAAGAATTATTAGATAAAACAAATTATACAAACTTACATACAAGAATACACATATCTACATATACCTATATATATGTATGGGTGTGTTCTATGTATAATATGTATGTATTTACAAAAAAAAGTATATAAGTAGTATATCAGTCATGTAGTTCCCATAATACAAGCTCTGCTTAGTTTGGGCTAGATGATGCTGTGTGAAAAATGTCCAGCATTATTATTTATTATTTATATTTAATTAGTATATTGCACTTTTACGAATTGACTATACTAGGGGGAAGTGGATGAAGTCTTATCATTTAACTGTTGTTTTTGTGTGGTACTGTCGCCACCTCGCTACCTCGCTGCTGTCCTCCAATCAACACTAGCACTCACGAGGGATCACTGTGCCCGAGACCCAAAGGCTACCAAATAAAACCCAAAAGCACTTGATACACATGAAACGCTACCAAATTAGGCGGGTAATGACGTCCACAACAACGTTACGAATGCCAATGATTTATAGTCGGCCTGCGTGATTGTACGGACGTGATGTGCCCAGTGATTATTGATGAGCACGATTGTGCTGTCATAACTGATATTCGAGCGGTTTTAATTAGCGTTTGGCTGTACAGTATTGATTTCTGAGGCTTTGTAGTTGGACGTTGTTAGTGACTGCGTTGCGTTAGAGGCAACTTTCAGAGCGCTGTAGTGGCGCCCAATGTTGAACTTGTTCTATTGCCAGTTTGTTGAACAGTTAAATAATAAGCAAGTGTTGTCGGCAGAACTTTATCTTACGTGGAATTAATTAATTTTGACACGTGGGTTCAGATGTATTTTGATAAACACTAAAAAAAACCTTGAACTTCATAACAATAAACAAACACACTTACACACGATAGTCAAACACACAATCGCACAATGCGATGAAACGTTTACAAACCATACGTAAAGTTTAATCCACTTATAAAAATACCTACTAACATAAAATACCAAACCTTTGATTTATCATATAATTTACCTAAACCACCATGGAGGGGACTAGACCTCATGAGACAGGGAGTTCTAGTTTGAGGTTTATGGGTAACCTATCTATATAAATTTAATGAGTAGCTTCTAATAAGAAGCACAGTAATATACTGTTTAGTTCCTAGAGTTTATATTATCTAACTGCATAGTACCTACCTACTTTTGAATAATGCTGTTCAAGGCTATTATAGTTCTCTAATTCTAGTTATGAAGCATTAACTTAAGAAGTTAACTAAATAAATAGTCTAATTCCATTCCTAATAATCCCTTTAGAAAGATAGGTAGATTTATTTATTACACGAACTGAGTACAACAAGTTAGTTAGTAGTATTTTATAACCTATGTTAGGTTTGCCTAGATTTTCTACTATGTTTTCTTTTTTTTTGTCCATATTACATTAATATAAACAAACAAACAAACAAACACGCACACTACTGTCTTCCCCATGGTGGACATCCTCAGATACAAACTCAGTGAGTAGATATTTTAAGGATACCAAGTATGGGGTAGTAGGGGCACGTCCAAACATTACATTTGGTACATGCCCGCGTTTTGCAAGTAGTAAGCATTCCACGTGACAGGTTGCAAGCCCATACTTAAAATAAATTAATGTATCCTAGTAATATTACAATCAAGCCTATGTTAGGCTAATTAGTAACATTGACCTTGTTTTATAAAATAAAGTATAGCGAAGAATGTGTCCATGAACACGTTTCTTAATGTCTCTATTTAAGGGGAAGACATTTTGTTCATATGTTCTTTATAGGCAGCACTGACACGAATTTCACTACACATTACACTATTATTTACACTAAAGTCACTAAACTAACTCAAAGGGTTTGGTCCCTTGGAGTCTTCTCACTATTTTCGTGTTGTTGAGGACCTGGTTTGCCTTTTTGGACTACGTTTTTGATGATTATTACTGTATCTGACACAAATAAAAAAAATATAAAACCTTATTTTTAAAGTTTATATTCTATTGACAAAAATATGAACTTATGGGATTACATATAGACTTGAAGCCCCCAAATATATATGTATGTAGCTTCCTTTGCCGAAGTAACCCGTCACGCAATAAAAATAATTGCAGAAAAACTTTATCACAAATCTCTGAACCGAGTTATAAGCAAAAATCCAAGCCACTGAGGCTGAATCCTCCATGAATTTATAGTGGCACAAGAAACTTTAGGAAGGAAGCTTGGCTTGGATTTTTACAATTAACAAAAGAAAAATATATAACTGTCTCAGTTGCAGGTGAGTTTTTTTACAATAATCGCAAAACAACGTAGTAATTATTATATTCTGTTGGAATGATGAGGTCACTATGCAAATTAGGTAATGCTCAATTTACAAATGGTTATCAAACATACAAACAAAACTGTGAAATATAGTGAACTGTAAGTGAGATGATAATATTTTTACGTCGAGTATATTTATAGGTTTCACTCATCGAGTTAAAGTGTCGCTGTAAGCGTTGACATAATAAAACTTTTTTTTTATAAGATTTTTTAAAATAATTAGTAAAATTGTATTGTACTGTACTGTACTGTACACTATGGATCTCGTGTCTGAAAATAAAGAATATTATTATTATAAAACGCTCAATACTCTCGCTATGTTTCTGAGAACAAAAAATATCTTTGTGCGTTACCTAGTACAAAAATACAGATCATTTCACTAGGTCGGTCATAATTTTATAACATCCCTATAATCCAATAATACCTATAATATTATTCCTCAACTTTAATTCGAAATATCTTAGCATTATTATCTGAAATGTTGAGAATTGTCACTCAAGAGCGCACGAGATCTCGTAAGTTAGAATAGAGACAATTTAAAATAAGTTAGTTACAGTACAGAGGGTAGAATCAAACGGACTATTTATGTCGAACGTCGACGAAGCGTAGCAAGACGACGTGCCTGAAATACATTCCTACAATATGCAACTCTATAAACGTTCATTTACTTTAACATAATTAACTAATTCCCTTTTCCCGATCCCTTTGATTTTGTGGCTAAATCCGTAATGAGATAAGCTTGCAATTGACTTGGTCACCAATAACTTATGTGTGGGATTTTTCAAGAGTTTTGCTAGAGATAGTTTCCTATTTTCAAGTTATTGGTGGATGCTCTTTAAAAAGAAATTGTTGATTTTTACCTACAAATATAAATGAATGATTATTTTCCAAACCATTAACAAGTGTTCTAATTCTAATCAAATTATGATTATAATTTGACATATACAAGTATAAGCTTAACTAGCCTCTCCCCACGACTTCGCCTACGTGGGACCCGTATAAAAAGTAATATATGTATTATTTTGATATATTACTGTAAAGTTTAATTAAAATCCGTTCAATAGTTTTTGCGAGAAAGAGTAACAAACATCTATCCTCACAAACTTTCGCGTTTATAATAGTAGTAGGATTTTATTATCTTACCAAACCATGTGCTTAGGTAAACCGATAGAAAAAAGTAGTACTAGCTGTACTAGCTGTCGTACTTAATTTCAGGGTCAACTTAGCTATATCTAAGCTTAGGTTGCCACGTAAGAAAGGAAAATACATACCTAAATAAAAAATATTATGTGATAGACCGAACTGGGACTGAGGCGAGGCGTGGATATAGTTGGTAAGAAAGATCTATAAAAGGAGTATAGACTCAGTGAAAAATATATTAGAAAATCAGCATGCCCAAATTTATGCAAGCCCATTAGAAATTAATAAGTCTTCCAATGATTCTATTGTAAGCCATACTTTATATTTGCATCCTAAAAAGTTGTTTATGGTGATACTTTATTATAATTTTAACATCTATATAAGTACATACCCATATTGGCAATAAAATATTTTGATTTGATTATCTTAAAGTCATTATTTTGTAGGCGTAGCAAGCGAGAATTGCACTTTTTACAAAAAACTTTATGATTGAAATAATGATTATTATTATCAATATAATATCCTAAAATGATTTTTGATTTTAGGATATTATAACGATTATACCACGTTCTTTACTATTCTCCTTTCATTGACGGTCTAGAGGACCTTCCCATGACGACCGTCCGCGACCACGCTTGATTGTTGTAAAACGGATACCTCATGTCCTCATAAAGAAGGAACTTGAAACGATCAACGAAACGTCAGCAGGAGAATATTAAATGCGTGGTATAGCCGTAAAGATATCCTATAATTAACTTTATAAGCCGTTTTTTTTTATTCCATTACATTCATGCAGGCATGCCTCGTTGAACGTTGGTCCGGCCCCGGCAAAGATTAGGGCATGACAGAATTTGAACAGTACTAAGAATAAAATTTAATGTCTCGGCTGGTTATTTCAGATGAAAATGTTCTCCAAGTGTGATGATAGAACTTGCTGTTTAGAAAGTTTTGCGATGCTCGAAAAAATTTACATGAAAATACATTCATGTTGATTTTAACAACTCTTGACTCATGCTGCTAGTGACGAGTGGCGATATAGCTTTTATTGAAGTCATATACGGCTCCTTGCTTTCCACGGATAAAAAACTGTTGAAGTAAACGCTTTATAGTTTTATAAATGCTTTTAAAGACATGCTTTTTAAAATGTTGAGGTTTGAAAAAGCTTCTGTTTTTTATTTTTGTACAGAGTTCTTAGAATAATCTCAGTTTCTAGAAAATAGGTACATAACATTTATAAACATTAAACAATTGCTTTCAGACTTGAATTAAAAAAGATATTTGGAAATAGGTCAATTGAAAAGAATTACCTCACGAAGCGGAGTTTATTTATCCAATGACTGACTTCTAAAAGCATCAATTCTGTACTCGAAAACGGTTGATTTTCTGAGCCATTCTGTGATCACTAAAATGCCTGGAGACAAAACATCAAAACAAGTCATACATACAACTCGAACAAATAAAGAACTTAAGGCTCAAGCCAAACAGAACGCGTTACGGATGCGGGTTGTACAGTACATACGGTCAGCGCAACCAAAGTTTCACTAGACATTACAGAACGCATTCATCAACCACGGTAAAAGGGAATTAATAATAACCTATTATTAAAATGTACACACTTACACAATACCGTCGCTGCTTCAGCTTTTTAAATAGTATGGCTAAAGGGGCGCTCCGCGTCGTGAACATTCTGCTCTCGAGCAACGCCGCCTTACGCTCTCTTTGTCAAATGCTCAACCAGTTTTCATTATTTACGTGTATCTTTATTTAGTGCGGTTTAGATAAAAGCCGTGTTGGCGATACCCCGACTTCTGATCTGGAGGTCGTGGGTTCGAACCCGGTTATTCACCACTGGATTTTTCCAATCGATAAAATTATGTGCGCATTTTCGTGGTGAAGCAAAACATTGTGAGGAAACCGGCATGCCCCAGAACCAAAAATTCGAAGGCATGTGCCAACAGTTAGTATTCCATTAAGCGGCAATGGGCTTGCAACCTGTCACGTGGTATGCTAACTTGCAAAACGCGGGCATGTACCAAATGTAATGTTTGGACGTACCTCTGACTACACCCTACTTGTATCCTCAAAAATCTACTCACTGAGTATGTATCTGAGGATGTCCACCATTCGGAAGACAGTCGTGAGCGTGTTTGTTTTGTTTTAGATACAGTGCATAAAACACCGCATCATAGCACGGTGTGATTCGTTTTCTGTATGATTAGGGATTTTCCGGAAAAAACATTAATGTTTCACCAAGCCCCTGTCTCGTCAAGCCGTGCTTTGACATGAAAACAAAACGCGTGCAAACATAATATTCTGTTGACATAACTTTGTACATATTGTGTTGGAAAATTCGGAGTTTTTTTACTCTTTTTCCCTATAGGCGAACACAATCGGATATCATTAGCGTTATTTATGTGTGCGTCGTGCCGTGGACGCTCAGCCGACGTGACTTCAATTCGCATCGGGTGTTATCTTGGACGTGTACAGCTATTTCCATTGATTGCTTTTAGTTACCTCTGTTTGCTGATGAATCGTATAGTAGTAAGACTAGTACCGAAGACGAGACTAGATAAAACTTGTGCAAGTAGTACCAAATGAAGTACTTGTACTATAAAGTACTTGTACTTTATCTGGTACCACTTGCAAAAAACTAAGGGACCTATTAGGAAAAGTGTGACACAGAACTCCTACTAATAGTTGGCAGGGAGGATGGAAAATATTGTTTTTTTTTTGCTACCACGCGAGCAAAGCCAAGTGCAGAAGCTAGAATGTGAAGCTGTAAATTTTAAAGATATTAATTTAAATGTATCTTACCTAGCTACGAAAAGATTCATAATTTAATTTTTCCCATGTCACTAACGAAATCATTTTATCAATTATCCCTTAAGTATTATCCTGACAGTATGGCACTTATCACTTGGACTGGTTTACTTTTAACAGAAAACTGAAAAAGAATGAACCAAAAAAAGAAAGCTCACGAGTTAAATACTGAGAACTTTATCCCCAACATCCATCAATCTTGTGGCATTAACATTATGTCTAGATAGAGTCTCGCACTATCCAGCTGACCCGAATAAATGCAGGTGCCGCACCACCTAATTACCACAAAGATAGAACGAGATGAAGGATCACACAATACGTGAGCTAAAACGAGATAGATAGATGAGGAGTCAATCCGTCAATGTCGTTTTGGGTAATCTTGTAAAGCGAGAGTGATAAATCCAAGTGAGGTGTCGTCGATGGCATGATTTTTGCGTTTGCAACGAGTATTTATTAAATAGAGGTCGACACATATTGTATATTATTTTATACTCAGTGTGTAGATCTTTGAGAATACCGAGTAGGGGGTAGTCAAAGGCACGTCAAAACATTACATTTGATACACTAGCCTGCGGTTTTACTCGCGTGGGATAGGATATAATTGATAGGTGCATCAAAAATAATTGAATGCCTTGCACCCATAAGGGTTTTTTTTAAATACCCTGATACGTATTCAGTTATTTTGTACAATGTTGTTCAGCCCTTTTCACCCCCTTAGGGGTAAACTTTTCCAATTTCTTAGTGCATACCTACAACACAAAAGGAATATACCCTCCAAGTTTCATGCTTCTACGACTTATGGCTTAGGCTGTGCGTTGATTCACCTCTTGGACTTTGAAACCCCCTACATCCTCTTTGAGGTATATTTTGGGGAAATTATTATATAAGAATTGTATTATTTAGATTGAAGAATATCTGTGTGAAGTTTCATGATTGTAAGTTCAAAGAATACGATTTTTCAGACAAAGGTTTTCAGCCCTTTTCACCCCCTTAGGAGTAAAATTTTCCAAATTCCTTTCTTATTGCACCCTTACACCATAAGAGGAATATACCCTCCAAATTTCATGCTTCTAGGACATATGGTTTCGGCTGCGCGTTGATCCGCCAATCAGTGACGGAACAGTTTTATATAATATTGATGGTCGCGTTTCTCATGTAGCTCAAGTAGTTAGCATTGTACATGGCAGGTCGTTAGCCCATCGCCGCAAATTGGAACATTAACCGAAGCATATGCCTTCGAATTTTTGGTTCTAGGGCATATAGATTTCTTCACGATGTTTTCTTTATCCGATTTTGAGCACGTGTAATGCGCGCACATATTTTTTTGAATGGAAAATGCCAGTGCAGTGTTCGCACCTACAATCTCCGCATAGGAAGGTACCACACACTAGGCCAACCGGGATCTTTTAATCCCATAATCTCATTTTGTTATTCAATTGGTATTAGTTAATTGTCCTTGTCTTTTAATATTTGTCTTGTATTTTTTTTTATTGTTTTTATCTTTGTGGTATATCTTTTGCATTCATGGAATGTTATTTTTAGAGTAGATGGTATAGTAGTAATAATGATTAAATTCAATTTGTAAATTTGTGTTAATTATCAAAGAATAATGGCCTGTTTGTTCTAGAAACATTTTCTCTAATGTCAGTGTTGTGATACTATACTATTGCAGTGTGAACAGTGGCAAAGCATTACACCAACACAGTATACCCACAATTTGGCGCATTCACGTATTATTCAGGCTGCCGACGAGTCGGTTACTGCTATGATATACTCATACTTAGCATGCTTGAACATATGTTAAGATGAGTAACAGGGACAGATTGTGAGCACGTTTTAAGTATGACCCTTTGATCCAGTAATTACTTAAACTAAAAGTTCTCGAATAGTGATGAGCCTGACGATACAGCGTAGGATGCATCTCGACCTGTTGGTCGAGATGCATCCTACGCTGATCTTAGATCTTAGATCTTAGGTTGCGAAAAGTCAGTGGATGGAGGTGTATGAAGACCGTTTTAGCACACTTTAGACTGGATAAGCTTCTTTTCACTGAAGAAGTTTCTAGATACTTCTTCAGTCTAAATGATGATGGCGAAGTACCGGTAGTCAGCAGCAACCAGTTTGATACCTAAATGCGGCATTTGGAAGTACGCCAGCCGGCGAACGAGGATCCAACAGTTTGCGTGGCCTAACTCTGTTTTTAAGGCATTGGAAATGAGTAATGACGTTACCAGGACAATAATATTTTAAAAAATAAGTGGCTAAAAGTGTTCTTAGTAAGTAAATGTTACAGTTAGGTGGTATATAGTTTATTGTTTTTATTTTTAAGTTCTTTCTCTATAATGTTGGTTGTACGCCCCCGTCCTTATTTGAAAACTGGACGAAAGTTTCAGTCCATCCAAAGGTTGCCTGGAAGATATCGCTTTCAGCGCTTTCAGGTCGCCCATTGAACCACAAGGTATTATTATAATTTATTTTTCGTGTTTCTTTTGTTCCTTTTTGCGTTTCTGGGCTCGAGAATTGGTAAAATAATTAGGTATGTATTTGCCTATTAAAAAGATTCAGGCTCATTGTGCCATAAACGTTGATAATAAGTCGTATTTTTATGGGTTCACAAATACAAGCATTATCAATGAAAGAAAGCTCAACAAACAATCGCAAAAAAATGTTACGAAACGAAACGAAAAAAAATATTGATATTCGGTTGTTCAAAGAAAAGTTCCTAAATATACAATTTATTGAGAGTTAAAAGCGGAGACTTATCATTCTTTATTCTTTATTGTACATACAGAAAATTCAGACAAAACAAAATTACATATAGGACATGTACAAAGGCGAGCTTAACCCTAACAAGAGTTTTCTTCCAGCAAACCTTTGAGGATAGGGGCAGCTGAAAAATAAAGATGGGTATGTGTACCCAGACAGATAAATTCTAAGAATATAACTAATTATAACATACTATTATATCTACTTATAAATATAATATATATACACATATACACATATATATATAATATGTATGCAATATTCACAAGGAGAGGTAGTACTCTTTTACTCTGAGCTTGAACGTACTTAGCGATGGACTGGCGCGGACAGATTGTGGAAGAGCATTCCACAGTTGTACCGCGTGGACAGTGAAATAACCACCGTATTAGACTTACCAAATGGTTTTATCGGTATTACTGCTTAGAACACTGAGTTGAATTGTATAAACCGATACCTTAGTTAGTCATAAGAAGGTGTACTATAAAAATCGTAATCCTTAGTTTAGGATATCTAGGTACTTTATTAATATGACTGTAAAGTTAACGAATTGATCACAGGAACCAACACTTAAGAACCTACTTATTTATGATCTGTTCAATATTGTATAGTATTTTTCTTTGTATTTATTGAAGTGTATCCTTTAATTGGTGTACCCTTAGGTACACCAATTAAAGGATACCACTTATGGTTATAATGACATTCTAGTTAAGTTTAAAATAAATGTTTGTATAAATCAGAATCAGAATCATTGCTGTACAATCAGCCACAAAGCGAGTCAGTCAACATCTCATCCTATCGATGTACGGATAGAAAAAGAGTCTGCTTTGATATTTTATCAAAATAAATAATTATATACCCAATAGTTACAAACATAGCCTAGGATTTCCTTCGTCATTGGTATAGAGTACCATGGTACCACAAACGAACCTGGTACAAAATATCTGCATTTATTTTGTCCTGCTGCGGAAATCAATCCCGTATCTCTTGCGTCTCGGCCAGCTTCCAGTGCGCCCCAACACCAAAGTCGTCAAAAGCCAAACTAATCTTATGAAACGAAACATAGAAGTGTATCGAAAATATTTATCATCTTTTGTTGCTGAGAATAGCTATTGCTATAAAGTGTGTATGTTTGTTACCACGTATTTTCGTAACTACTGAACCGGTTTCGATGAAATTTGAAATGTAGATTAGGTTTAGGAATAAAACATAGGCTAATCTAAATTTCTAAAATCTACCCTTAAACAGGGCGGTAAAGTTTCTTTGGAATATGTTATTCCTTGGTTAGATTCGATCAAAACTCGGTACAAAAAAACTTTAAAATAAATAATAAACGAATCTACATTTCTCCCCTAAATGTGCAAGGGAGTTTTGAAGTGTGTTTGTTTTTTTATTCTGTAATTAATGATGAAATACGTTGTTTTTATTTTTATAAAACTGCCCCTAGGAGATGTGCATTAAATGTCTTAAATTAATAAATAAATTATGTAAAAATATATTCCCGAGTTCGATTCACTTAAAAGTTGGTGAAGATAAACTTTATTTAAATAATGAAATAAATATTTTTATTATTTTAAAATTAATCTTAGGGAGTGTTTAATACTACTAAAGTGGTGAAGTTTGTATTGACTTTTTATTCCCTGGTTCGATCACTCACAACATGGTAAAAATAAACTATAAAGCAAATGACAGAGTTGTCTGTTCGATCAAGACAATAAATACTATAACCGTCCTATCAAATGTTTCCCGATCACTATGAAAGATCAATAGTTATAAGTATCCTACTTACTATAATAAAACGCAAGTTTTTGAGGATGGATGGATGGATGTTTGTTACTCTTTCACGCAAAAACTACTAAACGGATTTTGTTGAAACTTTATCATAATATAGCTTATACATCAGAATAACACATAGTCTACAATTTATAATGATATTGTGTTATAATGGCCATCGATATACCAGTATCAATTAAGTCAGTAAAATTATATCGGAAATATTTATATATACGTTTCACGGCTAAACCGATGAAACGTTTGTGATGCAATTTGATATGGACATAAGCTATTTTTATCAACATACCACGCAGGCGAAGCCGCGGTCTGAAGCTAGTAGTTATTTTAACAATAGCTCATTTCAGATGGCATGGGCTAAATCTAGGTCTAATTGTCTAATTGTGTTATTGGAAACAATTATTGGCAAATGTTTTGCATAGCAAACAGTTGGCGACGATTTGGTCCAAATTATGTCGAAATGGTTTAGTCATAATATTAGAGAATCGCAGTTGTGGTAACCAAAAAGTGTAGAAAAGGAAGAACACCAACCAGATAAATATATCATTGCAATGTTGAGTCACGTTAGTCATAAATATATACTAAATATATGAGTCATAATTAATAGACAAGTTCGTTGGTCTAAAATGATAAATATTAGAATTGTTATGGATCACACGTAGGTAACGTGTGCTCCATGCTAGAACCGACAATCGATTTCACTGGTAATATCAGTTCATCAAACTCTAATATGCAAGCTATCTGTGGTCTTACGCTAACTAACACACCATGCCCTTAGCCGAAGCAGTACAGAACTAACTTTCTCAGATAGTTACTGCAAGCTAAGTTTTCCAATAAATAATAATGCTTTGAATGTGCGTCGCGGAATTCAATGTATTGTTGAAACAATAATTGTATTGGTACCGCCTTAGTTTTACAAATTATTGTAGTTCAATGTAGTTTAATTTTCTATGTGAATAATAATTTTCATAAAGGTTTTTAAAAAAATAATTAAATCAGTTCTTAATAATGATGACACGACAAATAAAAATATTCTCGCAATCATAGTACTCAACTCGATGATTATTCAGGAACCCAATATAGATGTATTTTTTATGAAAAAACGTATATTCGTCAATTACTGTATGTTTTTTTTATGTTCTCTGTAAATTGTAATATCTTTAGCTCTAAAACGTTTTGGCCCTTAACTGTAAGTTTAAGACTTTTTTAATAAATAGTAATTCAATGAAAAAAATATATCAATCTATATATAATAGAAAAAAACCTGTGTAGTAAATAATTTCTAACCACTTTTTTAAACAATGTTTTCGGTTAAGTTTTATGTTTGTATGTACGCGACTATTACATTGTCAGCCTTAAAATGAAGTCAAGCGTAAACTCCAAGATAGTTTAAGATGGAGGGTTTTGGGTGACCGCGCTGGCCGGGCATCTTAGTGGTAACTTGGACAGTGAACATTAATGGTCATACGGTATCGATGGCTTCAGCGATAATGTTACTGCCATCTTAGTAGGTACTTTACTCGCCAGTACTTTAGTACTAAAGACCCCACATTCGATATGAATTATCTTCATCGAAAAGGCGAATCCTCGTTAGAGCATATAACATACTTCGCAATATAAATATGCTGGAAATTTTTCACACTGCATCATATAGCCCCAAAGTAAGCAGAGCTTGTGTTATGGGAACATGACTGATATACTACTTATATACTTTTTTTTGTAAATACATACATATTATACTTAGATATGTTTCAAGGGTTGAAGGCTGTAGTAGACAAGACCGACGATTAAAAGCCCTTCGAAGTACAAAAGTTCCGAATGCCACTACCGGTCACCCATCCCGAGCACTTCTAATCTAAACTACATTTTTATTTAAACATGGAATTGAACGATAGATGATACGCTTAACCACATTCGATCCGCGCTGGGTGACTACAATTGTTCAATTCCATGTTGCTCAACGTTGATATGTTATGTGAGGGAATCTAGATCTATACTGATGTCTCGCATGTGTGTTACACGCTATAATGTTCATTATAGCGTGTAACAAAAACCTTATACGATCGGGGTATTACGTATCGATATGCGATCAGGTGAATTAAGATAATGTTTTACGTTATAATCCTACAGATTACCTACATGGTGATACTTAAAACAGCGCATGTGTTTTATGAACATGAAATATCTGTGAATCTGATTAGGAGACGCGCCTCGCGAACCGTGAGGACTCGTATAAATGCTTCTTAGAATCCTTCATGCGCAGGATTTTGCACAATTGTAGCGAAAATGTTTAATTGCAATTTTATCCTGTAAGAAATTTACGTCACAATATTTTTCTTCTCCTTTCCTTTGAATCTTTTGTTGTTTTAGGATGTAAAACGATTCTAAGTAATTTACAAGCGTCTTGTTTTTGAAAAATCTATTCAATGTTAACCTACAAAATACGACAAAAAAATATATTCTCCACTTCATAATGTACAAAGGGATGCTTGAAAAAATAACATCGTCAAAGTTCACATTTGGTTCAGTCTACAGAACAAAGTGTGAATCGTGACGTCACCATTAGTAGCGTAGATTCTGTTTCCCCCACGGTGGTTATTTGACTACCCATAGTTCTAGCCGCTACGTAATAAGCCGTGCTTGTAAAATAAACATGGAAAGTATCAAAAATACTATTAAGTAATATTAAGAACAGTCCTTCAGCGGAACTCACCTCAAACACAGTACCACGGTACCACAGTACTAAACAGGTACCACGTTACTTCAAGACTCGTTCCCACGTAATTAAAACTTGCTCATGGCTTAGCATAGGTTGTTGGTAGATTTCGGACCTTTTTGTATTGTTTTAGTACAATTGTTTGGTAAACAAAGGGTATTGAGACAAAAGAACTTGCTTGAAACTGTATTTAGAGCAGATTTCCAGGAAATTTTCCATAGTATAATTGTGTTTAGAGTCTCATCTTAGAAGCAACGGTCCTGACAGTATGAAATTTACCTAAACATACCTAAAAAAATAAAAAAATAAACATGTTAATTGTTAATCAGTAAAATACGTCTTTCCGCAGTTCTAGTAGTAAACAAAGGTAAATATCCTTAACAATGGATAACAAGTAAGGAACTTTTAGACAAAACTATTATTAAAAAGTATGATCTGGGAGAGATCGCTGTAAGCGATAATGCTGCCGGTGGCAAAATATATGATGTAATCATGCAGTCATGTCATGTCTTCACATTTGTCCACGATAAATTATTATTTAAATGGCTCCCGCAAAGGGCAGAGTGGGGAGGCCAAGTCAGTTCCCGTCTCACGACCGTCAAGTTTGGTCGAGGACGGTGCTCATGAAGAAAGACCTCTAAACGGTCAACGAAACCTCAGCAGGAGAATAGTAAAGTAGGTGGTATAGTCGAAATAATATACTTAAATGATTTATTTAGGTTTAAGTTTAGTGTTTCGTTACTGCATTTACTTTCACTATTCCCAAAGTCTTAGGAGAGCTGCAAAATACATCCGGTACGCTGAATAAACACAAAGAATAGCTAGAAGTACTATTGGAAACATTCAGATATATTGTTTGTATTGTTTTAAGAAAAATACCTGTTCGACAAACTGATTGTTTTTTTATTAGTTTAAAGTTAAAAAAGTTGACGAAAACAATATAGAAATGCGATGAGTATTTAGCAACAAGACTTTTTTCACAACAACAATCTGGGGTTGATTTGGTTTTTAAAACCGGGCATCAGCTCATTATATGCCAACTACATAGTTTTAAAAGTAGGTCAACATAATCTTATTTTAATTGGTAGTTTATGTCATACTAGCATGTCCTGAACTCTGCCTCGCTTTCATAATAACAGATTAAATTCTAAGCTGAAATCATTTCTAAAGATTGAGATTGAGGTACCATGTAGTATAATTTGACTTAATTTCATCCAAATATTATAAACAACATCTTAACATTTATACTTTCACATTCATATTATTAGACGAATACTATTAAAAAAATATATAGAGGGCGGTACAGATAATTGTTACTGAATAAATATGGATGAAATTCACTTTAGGTGATCTGAAACAACAGCTAAGTTCCGGTTTATCTTTGGTACCATGCGAGCAAAGCCAGAGATTGCGTAAAATCTTGTGCACAGTAAAATCAACAAAATATGTCTCAATATCGGAGCAACAAGGGTAAATTGGGAATAATTATTTCGTCAATTTCAGTCCCAAAACACGTAGATACTCATTATTTTGGAAACAAGACACCACACGTCCTCTCTGGAAAACCAATTTTCCCAAAATAATAAGGCCAGTCTTTTATAATTAGAACAATGGATTTACGGTAGAATAATACAAATAAAAACAATGCAAAAATGATTTATAGAAAACCTTGTTTTATTGGTTTGTTTTAAAATGAAACAGCTAACTGTTTTTAAAATATAACTGCTCTTTTATCGGATTAGTTTTTTAAATTAACTTCATATCTTTCAAACAACTCTATCTGCACAAATTTGGCGGTGGTAGATAGTATTCTTTATAGTTCTTTTGATAAGTGATATAATTATAATGACTTCACAAAATAACAGTTTTAACACTGAACTAGGCTTTCCAACTAGCTAGACCAACTAGAACTTTCACTATGACCCCACTTCCCTAATCTCAAATAAGTAATTCATCCTGGAAATACTAACAATATAAAATGTTACTGATCTGCCTTATATTTATAATTGACCTGATATAATATATATCATCTTACCTCCATAATTAAAGTCGTTTTGGCCTAGTGGGTGATACTTCTGATCCGGAGGTCGTGGGTACGAGTCCGGTCGTGCACCAATGGATTTTTCCACTCGATAAATGTATGTGCGCATTAACACGTGCTTAAAACGATGAAAGAAAACATCGTGAGGAAACCGGAGCCAACAGTTAGTGTTCCAATAAGCGGCGATGGGCTTGCAACCTGTCACGTGGAATGCTAACTTGCAAAACGCGGGCATGTACTAAATGTAATGTATGGACGTGCCTCTGAGTACCCCCTACTTAGTATCCTCAAAGATCTACTCACTATATGAGAGTATGTATCTGAGGATGTCGTGAGCCATGGGGCCACCATGGGGAAGACAGTCGTGAGCATTTTTTTTTTCTAATTTTTGAGATCGCCCTTTTAAGACTTTTTCATACTATCAGAAATTATAATTGTATTACCTGATCGCGAAGTTTGAATAATAATATGATATTATTATTCAAACTTCAGACAATTTTAATTTGTACACAACTCTGATAGTATGAAAAAGTCTTGATAGGGTGGGCTAAGAGATAAACACTATAACAACTTTACATTCAACATGGCGACTACAATATTTTTTTCGTTTTCGCTTCCATGTTATTAGAGCCTTTATCAATCTCCAGATCACGCTGTCGTCCTCCTATATTTAAATCCATCTAGCCGTTAAACTTCTACGTGGAAAATAAAAACCAGTATAGACTTTTTAACAATCGGACAATAAATTAGAACAATGGGCAGTTCATTTGTGTCGGAAAAATTACAACAGGCTTAACATTTGCTCAATATTCAGTAAGCGACGTGAGATGAACTCCAGGCCGGGAGTTTATCATCGCCCTGTCACTCTACAGTTATTTATGGACCAGTAAACTTGGAAATATATTTTCCTCGTCGGCGGCCGCGTCCATTTCAGGTTAAGCCCCTTGGGCCAGGGCACTAGACGAGTCGAGTGTCATAAATTTGAAAACTGTTTCGCAATAGCGAAAAAATGAAACAAATATTTGACGTTCACTCCGATCTTCGATACGGCCTATTCGATTTACGACTGTTGACAAATTAAACTTCAGCGCTAAGCTCACACAATCGGCTATGCATAGAAATATAAAGGGCTGAACACCTTATTTTTATACAAAACGAATATAATGAAAATTTGAACAGTATCGAACCCTTCTACGTTTTTTATGCCTCATCAATTGTGTTAGCTTAGTGCTGAAGTTTAATTTGTAAACAGTCGTAAATCATCGGTCTGTATTGGTGTTCGGAACGAACGTTAAAAATATTTAATTTTCTTTTTCCCAGAACCAGTTTGGATTTTTAATAATTTTGATGATTAATAATACTAATTATAAAAAAAAACTACTTTAAAGTTTAATTCTTTCAACTTTGAAAGTAATTTCAGTTATGAGGGCTCAACAATAACACTATTTTTAATAAGTCATCAGATTTGGCGTCTATAGGTGCTCTGCGAGGATTGTTCCCGGAATGATGGCGTACTAAAATAATTTTAACGACAGTTTGATTACTTTTATCGCAAGTTTTCGCTTCAGTTGTCACGTTTTCGAACCATTAGTTTTATGCGAATTACTAGTGAGAAATTGCTTATTTATTATCAGTACTTTATGAACAAAACAAAATTTATTTATTTCAAGTATTAATTTCTGCAGAATCACTGACGAATTACATCGAACTTGCATTAGGAGTAAAAATGCAATTATATCCGACTAATCCTATCCTACTAATATAATAAATGCGAAAGTCTGTGTGTGTGAATGTTTGTTACCACGTAACTCCGTAGCTACTTAGCCGGTTTTGATTAAATTTGGAATGTAGATAGTTGAGGTTCTGGAATAACACATAGGTTAATATAATTTTCCAAAATCACCTTAGGGGTCTAAGGAGATTAAACAGGGTAGTAAAGTTTCTATGGTTTTTTTATTCATTGGTTAGATTTGCTCAAAACTCGGTATAAATAAACTTTAAAATAAATAATAAAACAAGTGTTTTTTATTTATTCAAAACTACCCCTATATGAGATGTGCAATAAAGTTCTGAAATTTTTATGGAAAACAAATATTCCCTGGTTTGATACACTCAAAAGTAACTTTTACTAGTATACTAGTATAAGTATAAGTAGTATAAGTAGTATATCAGTCATGTACTTCCCATAACACAAGCTATGCTTACTTTGGGGCTAAATGATGTTGTGTGAAAAATGACCAGCATTATTTATAATAAACAGAAAAATATCAAAAATATAGTGCAAGTTCCGCCATAGGTAGTTACCAACTCCAAACATGTCCGAAACGAAATGTCTCCTTTATTAGTTTTTCTTCGGCAAATAAACTCATTGTCATTGTGGGAGTAAATGAGGTTTCCTTTTAATTCAGTTTCTTACGTAACTTTGCAACAATATTGTGTCCAAGATGAGAAAAGTCGTTTTGTTGGTAACTTTTGTGTTGATTATTAATATCAATTAGGTCAACTTATTATCGTAAAATATATAATTAATATACTTCTACTAGCTATACATTTATCCTTACGATTTTTCACAAGTAGCAGCGCATTAACGTGAAAGTTGAGCATACTTCAATACCATCTACCTGGCAATAAATGCAGAAAGAGACCAACTAGATAACTGCAGGATTTTTTTGCAAATTACTAGAAAAAATACAAAAACTCTGAAAATGCGGTCGAATGCACTTGTAAAATGCATCAAACGACGCAGACAATAATAATAACCCTTATAAGATTAGCTTGTTCATAAGATGTTTTAAAAGTTCTTCAGGATGACACTGTATTAAATTAAATAATATTTTTAGTATATATGTAGGTATATATAAAGTAAAATTTTACATGAACTAGCACTGGGGAAGTACATATCAATATAAATTTATTGCTCTAAGTTAAATGAATTGTAAGTATCTTGTATTGTTTTCTAATTAAGTAACTGTACCTTTCTAATAATTTCAGTAAGTTTTTTTTTGTTTATTATAGACTGTCGGTATTTTGTAAGTTTATTTTATACAATGTTATCTCTCATTGGCCGTAAGTTAGATTATTAAGGTTAGAACTATTTATACATAAGGGCTGTTGATTTTGTTTGAACAATAAAAAAAAATACAGTTACGTCATAGCTGCGCGTAAAATTATCTCATATTTGAGGGTATTAAATTAAGTTGTTTTTTTAAATTAAGTTGCATATCTTATAATATATGCAACTTAATTTAAAAAAACACCAATTCGTCAATATGATTGTATATCATTCTAAATATTAAAAAAATACGTGTTATTGTAGTTTAATCTATTGAGAACTGCAAACCGCATTTTTTAAGGCAACATTTTATATAGTTCACTAGTACACCACTTTACTCTAACCATATTCTTAAATATTGTTTTATTTCGACCCACGAGGATCGAGGAAAGTGTGAAAGATCACACTTTCCGGCTTTCCCCACCTTAAGTAGCAATGAATCGATTTTAAAATGTCAGCTTTGGCGAGGAAACAAATCAAGAAGCCTATAAAGTATTTAGCTTAGCGAGGAAGATTTTCCATCGTTTTCCTTCGCCCTCGATATTTCCTCAGTTGTCAGAGCACGAGTCGGATCGGCTTTCCTCCTAATCCTTTACTCACCCTACCTGATCTTGTTAGCTTTAAAATCTCCCTTTATATTTTGCTGTTATAAAAACAATACATTATTTTTATTATTATTAACAAGAGTGCATTATTCTCCATAGGTTGACCTATGTATACCAAAAGGGGTCATACTGCCCATAAAATTACATCATAGTTTTTGTGTAAATTACCGAATATGCTGACTGTTTTTTTTTTTTCAAAATCTGTTAATGTATGTAAAACATCTTCAAAGGTTAAGGACAGTCTCCTAAAACGTTTTCCTGTAGCTAAAACGGTTAAAGTAGCCTCGTACTCAAAATTCCATTCTGTATATTCAGGGAGACACTGCATAAAATATCCAATATTTTTTGCACCGTCACTGAAACGTCAACTGCGAAAATATACCAGCAGGTAAAGCATCATCATTATGACTTGCAGACCCACCCCTGGCCGAAGAAACGACCGCTATCGCATCACGTGACTGAGCATTTGATTGTCTATAGCTAGATGGAAAACGAAACCATGGTTGGCTCAGCACATTGCTTTTTTTTTATAATGCTGGTCATTTTTCTCACAGCATCATCTAGCCCCAAACTAAGCAGAGCTTGTATTATGGGAACTACATGACTGATATAGTACTTATATACTTTTTTTTTTGTAAATATATACATATTATACATAGAAAACATCTAGACCCGAGACACACATTACAAACATTTGTCCCGCAGCGGGAATCAAACCCGCAACCTGGTGCGTCTCAGGCGGACTTTCTTTATTTGAGTATTCTATAGTTTTACTGTACGCACCTAGCTATTTGTTATCTCTTTAGTCTGCTCTACAGATAAGTTAGTAATAAGACGTAAGTATACATACATATAGTCACGCCTGTTTCTTGGAGGGGTAGGCAGAGGACACAGATTTCTACTTGCTATGATCCTGGGATACCTCTTTTGCTTCATTCATCCTCATCAATTTTTTTATACAAGCTCGGGGGTTTAGTGTATTTAATTTATAAACGTGTTGATAACAAGCCGTGTTGGCCTAGTGGGCGATACCCCGACTTCTGATCCAGAGGTCGTGGGTTCGACCCGGTGCACTAATGGATTTTCCACTCGAAAAAAATATGTGCGCATTAACACGTGCTCAAAACGGTGAAGGAAAACATCGTGCGGAAACTGGCATGAACTAGAACCAAAAATTTGAAGGCATGTGCCAGTTAGTGTGCCAATTAGCGGCGATGGGCTTGCAGCCTGTCACGTGGAATGCTAACTTGCAAAACGTGGGCATGTATTAAACGTGATGTTTGGACGTGCCTCTGACTACCCCCTACTTGATATCCTTAAAGATATAGTCACTGAGTATGTATCTGAGGATTTCCACAATGGGGAAGACAGTCGTGAGCGTATTATTTTTTTTTTTTGATAACAACTCGTCCCGTCTTTTTATGTTTCCTAAGTATTCACGTTATAATATATATAATAAAAATATCAGCATTTACTTTTTTACTGCTTGCATATCTAAAACCTCTTACCCGACTGCGGAGTGTGACTAGATTATAAATTCTGTTATTAGATTCACCTTTGAGCCGGATGTCAATGTGATCCAAAGTAGTGCCCCGGATAATAGCTGTGAATATTTCAGTATACCGCATACGTAATTTCATGTACATTAGCCAATGTCTATGGTAAGTTGGTTTCTACTTGACAATCAACAAAGGAAATTGAAAATTCTTCTCATATTGTTTCTATTTGTGTTTTAATAGAGATTAATCAAACGGCAATACTATTTTATTATAGGTTTACTTGTACACCGCCGTCTTTTGATTCCATTTTATCCTGTCCATCCAAAGGTTCCTTGCCAACCTTCCAACCTTCACTTTTAGGGATAAGACCTCCTATTGTACCTTTTATATTTTTTATTTCCTGTGTTTTTGTATTTTGCTTTGGTGTGCAATAAAGAGTTTAACTATCTATCTATCAATATTTAGAACAACACACAACTATTCTTAAAAAATATATATTCAGCCACGATATTCAATAAGGCGTTTTGTTCTGCCACACGGATTGGCAATGGCAACATTATTGAAGCATATTTTGTAGGATTGTGAATAATAACACGGGTTTTGGACAATAATTAACGGTTTATTGATTTAGATTGCGAGCGGAAAATTAGAACGTGGCAGACATTGCCGGTACAAACGTGCGATTCTGCTTATAAGTACTTTCATACTACACTATTACAAGTAGGTACATTTAGTTAGGCACGGCTCACGGAGCTTCGCTATTCCTAACACCTCCCCTCGAAGTCGTGAGCAAGTCTGTCTATCTCTTACATACATCCATCATACCTAAATTACGCATACATTCATGATGCTTTGTCCCATTCAAACCCTTGGTCAAAACATCTGCAGGCATTTTATCTGTACATAAGTATTTCAGATCAATTACACCTTGTTCGCACATATCTCGAACGAAGTGGTGCCTCACGTCAATGTGTTTGGTACGTGAACGGTAGTTCCTGCTTTTAGCAAGCTTTATCGCACCCTGGTTATCGTTGAATAACGTCACATTCTCACACTCCATTCCAACATTACTCAACACGTCTCGCAAATACATGGCTTCCTTGGTAGCTTCGGAAATAGCCATGTACTCGGCTTCTGTACTAGACAATGCGATTGTTCGTTGTTTTCGTGCTTCCCAGCTGATCGGGGCACCTGCTAAGATAAATGCAAAACCTGAATAAGACTTACGATCAATCGCATTCGAACCCCAGTCTGCATCAACCACACCAAACAACGGTAGTTCAGTTCTTTCATACATTAAACCATAGTCTGAGGTACCTTTTAAATATCTCAACACACGTTTTGCCGCTTTCCAATGCTCAACATCATAGTTAGTGTTAAATTGACTCAGATAATTCACAGCATACGCAATATCTGGTCTTGTAGTTACAGCCAGATACATCAAGGCACCTATCAAACTCTGATAAGGATACTGATTCATCACATCATTCTTCACGCATTCAGGTTTATCTAATTTCACATTCACATCCATGGGCGTCATTATAGGCTTACATTCACTCATACCAAAGCGTTCTAGTACTTTTTCCAAGTACACACTTTGATTAAGGTACACTCGATCATCTTCATCACGAGTAAAATCAATACCCAAGCAATGACTTATCCTTCCCATGTCTTTCATCTCGAATGCGCAAGATAATTGCTTCTTTACGTCACGCAACCATACACTATCATTCGTCGCTAGAATTAAATCATCTACATAAATTGTAATTAACATCATTCGCTCACCTTTTTGTGCAACAAACACACATGGATCCTGCGGCGTTGCCTCAAAACCAACGGTCATCAACTTTCTCACTAACTCCTTATGCCACTGCAATCCAGACTGGCGCAAACCATACAAACTCTTTTTCAACAGACACACACAATTACCACTTTCATCTAGTACTTTGCCCCAGCGCATTGCTGTCTCGATAATTTTCTTATCTCGAATAGTCTTTCCTTGTGTTCCAATCTTTTGATTTGCGAGTACTCTGTCTAGAACATCGCGTAGTTGATCTGGTACTTCCATAAATACTTCCTCTTCTAGTGAGCCATTTAGGTAAGCTGTCACTACGTCCATCTGATGGATCTCTAGTCCAAATTCTGCTGACAATGCAGCTACGAGTCTAATCGATGACGACCTCACGACTGGAGACGAGGTCTCATGAAAGTCCTCCCCTGGCCGTTGGGAACATCCTTTTGCAACCAGCCGTACCTTCTTCCCAGTTGTTTTGGTACTAAACACGAATCGGCTTCCAATCACCTTTCGATTCGGTGGTCGAGACACTATTTCCCACGTGCCATTCTTAATTTGTGCCAAAAAATCATCTTCTAAGGCACTTCTCCATGCATTTACGTCGCTAGTCTTTTCGATTTCACTCCATGTCACAGGTTCAATAGTAGCTATACCTGCTGTTAGCGGTTCATCTGATTCTTCATCTTCTGATGCATTTTCACTATCTGTTGCTATACGTTCGTTCACTTGTCTGTAATCTAGATATGGTCTTCCCACTAAACCTGTACGGTCACCAGTACGAACCAGTCGTCCCCTTCCTCTCTTTGAAGGTTCTATCAATCTTTCCCACGAGACTGTTGCACTTCTCTTTCTCTGTAATATTTCTCTGTTTCTTTCTTCATCAGGTATGTATACATTTTCCATTGATCTTCTCGTTTTTCCTCCATCTCTTTTCGCTTTTAAACGAGGTCTTTTCATTTCTTCATTCTTTTCATTATTTTCTTGGTCGGGGTTATTCAGATCTACAAGTATCTCTCCAACGTCAATACTTTCTTCTTCATCAAGTATTTCGTTGTATTCGTGTCTGAATGCCGTCTCATTCATGAATTTCACATCACGAGTCACTACAATTTTCCTTGTCTTAGGATCATGTATCCTATAAGCCTTGGATTGAACATCATATCCCATGAATATACCCAATTCTGAGCTTGAATCAAATTTCCCTTTCTGGGAACCCTTGTCTTTGTAGTAAGCTTTTGATCCAAACACGTGCATGTAGGTTACGGTAGGTTTCTTTCCTTTCCATAATGTAAATGGTATCTGACCATTCAACGCTGTAGTTGGGCATCGGTTTCTTATGTAATTCGCAGTGTGAACTGCTTCAGCCCAAAACGCAGGAGGGCTTCCTGCCTGACGCATCATGCATCGTGCCATCTCAATCAGCGTTCTGTTTTTCCTTTCTGAAATTCCATTCTGCTGTGGCGTATACGGCGCAGTCAGTCTTCTTCTGATTCCTTCTTTCTTCAAAAAATCATCGAACTCATTGTTCACGTATTCACGGCCGTTATCAGATTGAAGATTCTTTATTTTCTTCCCTGTGAACTTCTCCACATAGGCCTTATATTCCTTGAATACTCGCAGGACGTCACTTTTGTTCGCAATGAAGTAGACTTCACACCATCGAGACTTGTCGTCAATAAAAGTGACAAAATACTTTTTCCCGCCAAAAGACTGATGCCTCATAGGGCCACATACGTCTGTATGAATGATTTCTAGTAGTTCACTAGTGCGATCAGCACTACACTTAGGAAATGGCGTGCAAGTCTGCTTTTGACTTATGCAGATTTCACACTCGGTCAATTTTTCATTGTCGTTGAAAGTCAAGCCATGCACTAGGCCACTTTTCGCCATCGCCTTCAAATCGCGTTCATTGAGATGTCCGAGACGCTCATGCCACATATCTATAGAATTTTTCATCATCTCAACATTGTTGGTACCGTTCTGATTCATTCGAACATGATATAAATTACCAACACGGTCTGCACGCATGTGAATCTTGTTTTTCTCATCGATCACAATAGCATCGTTCTTCTTAAAACGAACCTCGAACCCGCGATCTGTCATTTTGGCCACTGATAGTAAATTGGTTCGCAAATCTGACACATATAAAACTTTCTCAATATCTATTCGGCGCTCTTCGCTGCCCGTATCTACTGAAATGCTGACCTTCCCCGTTCCAGTAATATGTGTGCTCTCATTGTTAGCCAAATTTAGTTCGGAGTCCAGCCGCGTGAAACCCTGGATCATATGCTTCTCATTGCACATGTGCCCTGTGCACCCACTGTCGATACACCAAACAGGATTTCTTTTATCACTATACATCACCTCTTCGGTGGTACTCAGCATCGTTGTCTTCGGATCACTATCCCGTTCAAATTTTTGTGTGTTCTGCTTCTGTTTATTGACGTTCTTTGATCTGCACTCTCTCGCCAAATGCCCACGACGACCACAACGATAACATTCAATTTTACTCTTATTATGGCCCTGACTCTCATTTGAGTACTTTTTCTGGTTGGCATTTGTGTTGGTACGTCTGACGAACATAGCTCCCTGGTCAACTACTTTTGATTTTCGGCCTTCTTGATCCTCGATGATCTTCACTTTCAACACTTCCGTTGATGGTAAGTCATCACGCGATTCCATAGCCGTTCGAAACATAGCGAAAGAATCCGGCAAACTATAAAGTAGTAAAATGGCCAGAAGTTCGTCAATAACCACCAAACCGATTTCTTTGAGCTTCTTTACGGCATCAAAAAAATCCGCGATGTGTTTTTTCAAGTCATCTTCTTCCTGCATACGCGTCAA
The DNA here is from genome assembly GCA_961405105.1 of Perizoma affinitatum. NCBI lineage: Eukaryota > Metazoa > Arthropoda > Insecta > Lepidoptera > Geometridae > Perizoma > Perizoma affinitatum. The sequence continues at coordinate 6,522,537 of OY560205.1, read as the reverse complement.
TACAAGTTTCTTCAACAATGACGCTTTCCTAGCAGGCCCGCTTGACTGGTATAAAGACTTCAACTTGTCCCAGATAGCTTTGGAAGTTTCCAAGCCATCCAATGCAATTAATTCACTTGGACTTACAGCCAACAATATGTCTGCTTCGGCCTTCCCATCATTTTTAATCCATTCGGCATACTTCGAATCAGATTTTTCTGGCTGCGGCGAAGATCCTGTTATGTATTCCCACAAGTCATTTTTCTTCAAAATAGCTCGCATTTGAATCTTCCAGGTATCATAATTATCACCAGTTAGTGGATCAATCTTTATAGAAGCAGCCATTTCGAAGTTTATTCAACTCCAATAGCTCGAAAACATCGAAAAAACTACACTTTATTACGATGTTTCTACGAAGTAAACAAGATGGGTGAGTCCAACGTAAACGGACGAGTCTATTCGCATGAAAGGTGAGTTGTTTACGCGAACTTTTTAAATCACTTATTTCACTGCAAATCCAGTCAATTATTCACGAAATCAATTGTATTTCACGCACTGGGCCCATAACCTGTAGGATTGTGAATAATAACACGGGTTTTGGACAATAATTAACGGTTTATTGATTTAGATTGCGAGCGGAAAATTAGAACGTGGCAGACATTGCCGGTACAAACGTGCGACTCTGCTTATAAGTACTTACATACTACACTATTACAAGTAGGTACATTTAGTTAGGCACGGCTCACGGAACTTCGCTATACAACATATTTGAGTACCATTTTAAGCGGTTTTTAGAATTCCGAAAATCTGGGCATCTAGCATAACCTTAAATTGCGTTTTCTCTCCCTTTATGACATTTGAGAAACAAACGATACATAGAACTCTGTTCTGAAGCTTTTTTTTATGTGACGAGGGGTAAATCTGCTAACAGATACCCTACCATATTGAGGGTATGATAGGGTTATGTGAGGTTCACGGACTCGTGGACTCACTAAAACCCCCCCGGGTGGCCGGCCTCGATGCATGTCAAGGGGCTCCGGGATCTCCAAAGCATACCATACATACCATATGATTATGGTTACTAAGTCACAGAACTGGCTTTTGTATGACAGACGTTATATTTAAGTTTTATAAAGATATTAAAATTCACAGCATTGCCTGTAAGAACTTCAAAAGTATCTTTAAACTACAAATTAAACTTTCATTACCTACCAGCCAATCTCGTGAGATGGAACTATAAGTGCAGTGACCTGAACTGTGTGGTGTAGTCGAGAGTAGTAAACACGCCCAGTTTAGAGTCCACTAAGTTGCCTCGTTGAACTTTAGGACTGACGCAAGCTAAGCTTCATGCTTATTAGGTTCTCATATACTACTGTGGCGCAGTGAGCGAAGGCCCGCCTGAGACGCAGAAGGTTGCGGGTTCGGTTCCCGCAGCGGGACAAATGTTTGCATATGTAAATATTTGTCTCGGGTTCTGCGTGTTTCTATGTATAATATGTATGTATTTAAAAAAAACATGTCATGTAGTTCACATAACACAAGCTCTGCTTACTTTAAGATAAAGAGGTAAGAGATAAGTACGATGGGTGATGCTTGACTAAACGCATGCTTATATGGAATACCATTGATTCTTAAACTGGATTTTTTTATATCACCCAACAAACAAATACATAGTCCTGATCCCACACTAGGATTCCCCGACTTGTGCCGTGGGTATCAAGAACTACTGGTACCATGGTACTACAACACCCCGACCCGGAAAAATTGGTCCCCCAGCGGGAAACGAGCCCGCTCCTCCTAAGTCATAGTCACTCGACTTTGAAATAAACCTATAATTGACTGTTAAAAATACACCTCTGACTTCCAACGAAATATGCTATATCTAGAATGTAATTTTAGGACATTCTAAGCTGAAATAATTATATTATAACTGTATTTCTACAGTATTCGCAGTTATAATTTCTATACACTACCACATTAAAAAATATACCTCTGGCTTCCAATGAAATATGCTATATCTAGAATGTAGTTTTAGGACATTCTAAGATGAAACAATTAATGGTATTAATAGGTTGGGGAAAAAGTTTCTTCGCATTTTTTAAGAAAATTCAAAACATTTTTTAATATAGTTTATTTACATTTAACTAAAGTATGTAGGTACCATTTTGTTCGATAACTTTTTGCCATTTTGTAGGCAGGGACATGATCCCATTGCTATAAAAACTTTGGGGCTTCTGTTCAAAATACCGCGACAAGTGGTTTTGGCAGTCCTCTCGTGATGTTAACCTGACACTGCCTAAAGAATTCTGAAGAGACCGAAACAGGTGGAAATCTGAAGGTGCAAGGTCAGGACTATACGGCGGATGCATTAACACATCCCAGCCAAACTCTCTTAATTTTTGCTGAGTGGCTAAAGATGTGTGAGGTCTAGCGTTATCATGATGAATAACCACACCCCTTCTGTTGATTAACTCCGGCCGCTTTCTCTCAACTTCTTGTTTTAATCTCATCAGTTGTTCGCAGTAGAGTTCAGAATCGATGGTCCTGCCTGGTGGTAACAGCTCATAATGAATAATGCCCTTCCAATCCCACCACACACACAGCATCACCTTGTTGCGAGTTAACCCGGGTTTCGCCACAGTCTGTGAAGCCTGACCGGCCTTTGACCACGACCTTTTTCGCACGTTCTTGTCGTACGTGATCCACTTTTCATCACCAGTTATCAGCTTCTTCAAAAATGGTTCGGTTTCATTACGTCGTAATAAAGAATCACAAATGAGAACACGGTTCATTAGGTTTCTTTCAGTGAGCTCGTGAGGTACCCAAATATCGAGCTTTTTTGTGTACCCAGTTTTTTTCAAATGCGCCAAAACTGTTTTGTGGTCAATTCCCAGTTCTTCAGCTACGTCGTAACTACTGATATGCCGATCTTGCTCCACTTTTTCAAAAATGGCATCCATTTTATCCGTAATAGGGCGACCAGAGCGACGTGCATCTTTGACATCAAAATTTCCGGATTGAAAACGCTTAAACCAAATTTGTGCTACTCTCACAGACACTGCACTAGGTCCATTGTTGGCAACTTCGATGACGGGGGAATTGAAGCTGACAGGCGGACTGAATGACGTGTGGTTGCTAGGGTGAACTTGGAGTTGAAAAATAACGCAGTAAATTAATTAATACGTTCCTTTTATTTATTTTGAATAGCCGATATTACCTATTTTAGGGATAAAGCTAACATCAGAAGTGGGATCATCGAACTTCACGTGTTTTTGCCTGATTAAAATCATAATGGGCAACAAAGACAGGCGCAGGAGTAAGCGCAACAATTTATACAGTCATTTCCTGAACTAGAGAATCGAACTGAAACAGTCATCTTAGATCCGGACAATGAGCTGAAAACAGTCATAACTTGGATCATGAAAGTGAGCTGAATGGTACAGTCATTTTATGGATCTAGTTTTGAACTGGCGCAGTCACAGGCACAGTGAACTGATTACAGTCAAAACTTGTATCACAAAAGAGAGCTGCATAATACAGTCTTTTTACGGAACTAGTTATGAACTGGCGCAGTCATTGCCTAGGACTAAAAGAGTGAACTGAGATAGTCGATCTACAGGAACTAGAGTGAACTGATTACAGTCATAACTTGTATCACAAAAGAGAACTGCATAATACAGTCTTTTTACGGAACTAGTTATGAACTGGCGCAGTCATTGCCTAGGACTAAAAGAGTGAACTGAGATAGTCGATCTACAGGAACTAGAGTGAACTGATTACAGTCATAACTTGTATCACAAAAGAGAACTGCATAATACAGTCTTTTTACGGAACTAGTTATGAACTGGCGCAGTCATTGCCTAAGACTAAAAGAGTGAACTGAGATAGTCGATCTACAGGAACTAGGGTGAACTGATGTATCATGTTCAGAGCGCTAAGGAATCATGAAACTTATACCACCATAACAGGTTGTTTCTGGGGTAAACTGCATTTAGCAAGCAATCATGATGGGCCGAGCATTAAGGGTGACTATTAAAGATACCTATGATTCAGATTGATTGATTTTAGAGATCATAGACTCAAGAATGTGATGAGCTCAAATTATGGGGTGGTGTGAAGATGTGGTGTGCCTGAGGACAAGCACATTGCAGGAGGACCGTGTTGGCAACTTCGATGACGGGGGAATTGAAGCTGACAGGCGGACTGAATGACGTGTGGTTGCTAGGGTGAACTTGGAGTTGAAAAATAACGCAGTAAATTAATTAATACGTTCCTTTTATTTATTTTGAATAGCCGATATTACCTATTTTAGGGATAAAGCTAACACCATAAACATCGCAAATTTTTTTCGCGGCTTGCGTTGCATTTTTACCTTTTTTGTAGTAAAATTTTAAAATGTATCGAATTTCTTCATTAGATTCACTCATCTTGACAGTACGAAAAACAAATAAAAATCACACATTTTCCTAATTTGAATTTGGAATTATCTTCTTTAAAATTTAAACTTTTAATGATACCAAAACCAGCCAGATACAAATAGTATAGCCAAAGAGATTTTATTACAAGTTCATACATACAATAATGCGAAAAGACTTTTTCCCCAACCTGTATTTCTACAGTATTCGCAGTTATAAGTTCTACTACATTTTACTCACGCGCGACACTTTTTACATTTACTACCTGTTTATTGGCAGAACGTAAGAAAATCCAAGCGGTACGTGAACTAATAAGACGCGTTATATTTCTTAGCGAATGTGAAAATTTCGCACAGCTGTTTTGAGCTCATAACAGAGAACTCTTGACTGCGCCCTAGAGCCATACTATGTGGCTTTACTACTCATTTCATACGAGTAGATACCTACCTACTTTAAACGGTTTAAAGGAAAGAACATGAGGAAATTTGTTAAATTAAATATTATCTTGTGATGAGAGTAGTATTTTCATAATAATAAGTACAATAGTCATAGAACTAACCATTGTAACAACTCAACTTAAAACTATAACTAACAAAAAATCTGAAATGTTTTTTGAAGTACATTGTAGGTTTGAACGACGCATACAAGTAAAAACTTTAGTTAACGCCTCATAAACCACAACAGATTTACAACCACACAAATAACTTGTACAAGTGCAGCAAACGAGAATATTTTTGAGCGTCAATGGAAAACTGGGGCGAAATCGTAAACACTCTGCAGCTAAACCTTTATTATCAACGTTAATAAATGCATTATTTACTTAGAAATTTATAGGTTCTGTCGCACCTGCGGCCGCAATAAACTGCTGCCGTTTTGCCGCTTTCGTGTGCGTCACAGATTATTGACACACCGCTTATTAAATGCTGTAGGTATAGACCCTGGAAAATCTAATATATTGGAACTTACTCAACAAAAGAAATATGTAGTTGTGGACTTATGTGTATAAGTATAGACTTATTTGTATAAGTATATACTATATGTCTATACATATACACATAAGTTCGTGTGAACTGCCTCCCTATTCTGTATCCGAAATTCACTAGGTGACGAACGTTTGACAATCCAATTGATTATCTCAAGCCCGTATTCTGTGGCCATAATGATAGTAACTATTTGAAGGTGAAATTCATATAATTTGTGAAACGTTTGTCACCGAGTGACTTTTAGATACAGAACAGCCCGTTTGATGCCTATTTACGGGCCCCGTTTTTCAAGTACTTCTCAATATGGACGTGAAATGCGATGAGATAGTGAGTATTGAAATTTATATTCAATTTGTCATTTTTGACAATTTGACCTTTCATGTTAGTGACATTGGATATTTTTGACGTTTGACATTTGTTATTCGTTTCGTATTCGGGATCAGTGAAACCTGGGTGGAGCCTGATAGAGGAGGAAGTGTATAAGAGTGATTGAAAAATATTTCATGTTACGAGTACAATAACTTGATTCAATCTTTATCATCTTAGCCCCACATAGTTGTGTTTTGAGATTTTGTATTGACTCATGCGATGCAAAAATGCAAACCTTAATGCAGTTATGTGGAAGAGCCTTAATCCTATAATAGGTAATGCAAGCTTGGTGTTTATTAATGACTCGAAATATCATGTCTCAGCCCAGCACAAAATATGGAAGACAAGGGTGTCTAGACTAATACCAGCTTCTGTTGGCATTAACACCTGCAGAAAGATTGAATTGCATGGAAATGACATTAGCCGTGGAAATGTCACGTGACTTCTGCCAAGATTTTCCTTCACAAATTTGCGTTAGCTTGAATAGAAAACTAAGCGTGAGGTATTTGTCGAGCCCCTAGTCCACTAGGAGCAACGATTATCGGTCCAAGAAGTTCCTTTTTAGTCATAAAAGCATGTATTTTCTTTTATAATTCAGTTTTACAAACCTCATAAACGGGTTTTTTTATTTCAACCTACACCTTTTAATGCTGGATTGGTTAAATTTACCGGTTTCTTTCACTAAAAACTCGGCTTGTGGTTTCCGGCTGCTAACTAGTGGATTATCACGTACACTCAAGCGAAGTTGTAGTTGAAATACCAAATAAATGGGGAGTATACAAGGTGTAACGAGACTTCTCCCGGAAAGGACTTCACCCTTAATAAAAAATAAATAAATAATGTTGGACATTTTTCACACAGCATCATCTAGCCCCAAACTAAGCAGAGCTCGTATTATGGTAACTACATGACTGGTATACTACTTATATACTTTTTTTTGTAAATACATACATATTATACATAGAAAACACCCAGACCCGAGACAAACATTACAAACATTTGTCCCGCAGCGGGAATCGAACCCACAACCTTCAGAATAGGCAAAACAAAATCACTTTATTCCAGCGAAGTTCAATCCACGACTGTTTTTGCCTTCTTACCGAAATATCGTAGACATAACATTAATAAAAAACATTTTGTGAAGTCTTAAAAATACTTTATTTGATAGGATACTCAGTAAATTATAGAAAAAAATAGCTGATAGTACTTTTTTACATTTCTCAATACACTTTCTCAATATTCTAAAAAAAACTTGAAAATAAAACTGAAACCGCAAAACAACAGAAGTATACCAAATTAATACCATTCCAAATTGAGAGCGCGGCTTGAAGGTTTTCTCAAAATTGAATATTTGTAATGAATGAACGATAAATTAAGCGGCTCATTTGACCGAATGAATGGGGCCGTAATAGACTGCCAACTGTCGTCGCCCCACAAAAGAAATGTAGGAGCCGTTTCTTTGTTCTTGGTAAATCGAGTACTGGAGTCGTTTGTCGCCCTTATATCACGGTGATTCGACATTTATGGCCCGACCTGAGCTAACTGGCTGTTACTCTTCATTTGGCAGCTATCGGTTTTAACCAAAATACTAAGATAGAATAAAAAATTTCTGGAATTCTCGTTTTTCCCTACCAAAATATCTGTTTTTGTGAACGAATAAAAACTCGTCCATATTTGTGATATTTTCGTGAACGCGGCAGATACGCATGTCAAAGTTAAGCGTAACTATCACGTGAACCAAAAACCAAACGATACTACCATTTTATGTTATAGAAACCGAAAAGTTCTAGTGATTAACTTTTTTGTGTGAAAGTTCACACAAAAACTGATAAAATGGATTTAATCTCTGTAAAAATAAATATTTCTTTGGCGTTTTCAGGAATGACTTTTAGACTTTCAGAACTGGTACCAACTAACAAAAATTTTAGACAAGTCAGAAAATTTCAAAAATAATCCTTTTAATCAAATTTCAAACATAATGAAGAAGTGCATAAATAGTATCATTGATGTAAGGCATTTTTTTTTTTTTTGCATGAAGTGCTTAGAAATAATAAATTAAAAAAAAATACAGATTTTTTTTTCACACCGCATCATCTAGCCCCAAACTAAGCAGAGCTTGTATTATTGGAACTAAATGACTGATAGACTACTAATATACTTTTTAATTTTGTTCCATATTATACATAGCAAACACCCAGACCAGAGACAAACATTAGCTAATAGTACAAACATTTGTCCCGCAGCAGGAATCGAAACCACCTTTTGCGTCTAAGGCCTTCGCCCACTGCATCACAGAGGTCAAAAAAACAAAGATGAAGATGAAAAGGCAATAACGGAGTAATGTACTCGTATGTCGAATTGTCAAATGTAGAGCCGTCTGGGTATTTTTACTGTAGAAAATGTTCATCAAGTCAATATATATTTAGGTCCGTACCCATTTTACAGTTAATAGAATGTTTATGTTTATCAATAAAATACTTTCAAATGTAATTAATTTTCATTGGCGCGTCTTAAATTGCATTTCAAATACTAAGTAAAAAATATAAATAATAGATATAGTATATAAACTGGATCAATTTAAAAACCAACAGCTGAAATATTTTTTTGAAAAAGAAATAATTGAATTAACTTATTTAATAAAATTTGATTGATTTATTCATACAACTATGTACAAGTAGGTATATACAAAAAATACAGATGAAACAGCTAGCTATCTAAAGACCGTTGCAAACGATCTATAGATAGCTCAACTGATTATTAACTTATTTAATTGATTGGGAAGTCCAGTCCGATATAACTACTAACATTGATATTAACGTAAGAGTCTAAGATACCGGGTATTGTTTGAACATGGACTTTTCCCGTTTCCATGTAACGTTCCATATACTCGTATAACGCGAGATGTAAATCCATGTCTCTGGAAACTCAATATTCCCGATTGATGTAATTGAAAGCTTAAAAGAATTTATTTTCAATTTCCAATGATATGAGGTTTTTTCCGTCTATGAAATACGTCGAGGATCATAACCTGTCAGTTTTAATTCTGATAATATCGGGATGTCAGAATGTTTGAAACTACAAACAGAGAGAAACGCTCTGATATTTAAGGTTACGGTTCAATATAAGGTTACGGTAACCGCTTACCAACAGTTGGGTCGTATGCTTATTTTATGATAACATCATCATCACAAATTATTAGGTAGTAAAATATCTTGAAAATATAACTACTATTTTCAAGATATTTGTGATATGATATTTATATTTTAAATATGAAGTTTTAATTAAGATCCAATTTTCAATGCTTTAAAAGTAAACTATGTAGAGTACCCAACAATTGCAGCCTTGTTGGGTCCATTATTGGGGATTATTTTAACACATAATTTTTATTTTATTTCTATGAACGTTTTATTCAGGCTTTCAAAACGAACACTATTCTGACTTCAAAACAAAACCTAAATCTTCCCAACTCCACAGGATATTAATCAAGCACCTACATCGCGTCTCGAATATGATTTATGAAGTGTACTTTTATCTAAACAATCGATACAGTCGGTCGGGCCACGTCATAACGGCAATTTATCATAGTTATCTCACCCAACCCACATTGTGGTGCTTTGGTCCACGTATCTATCTGAAAAGAAAAAAAAACGAGACGTAATGGATTAGGTAAGCTCCTAGTGACCTGGGGACTATAATTGCGCTTGCTATTAAAGACACGCTTTTATGAATAATGAATTTTATAAAGAATGGATTGTTCCACTAGAAGAATTATGTGCGCATTTTAAAAGGGAAAATGAAAAATGAGAAAATTCAAAAGAGTATCATTGGTTTGTTTTCCAATAAGCGGCGAAAGGTTTGCAAACTGTTTGTTTTTACAAAATTAAAAAACACTGTCGTGTTTTCCCGTCATTGATCCCTAGTGACCAGCCCTAGTGACTTTTGACAATAAAACCTATCTAAAAATGATGCGTCCCTTAACGGGAATCGAACCCGCAACCTTCTGCGTCTCAGGCAGGCTTTCGCCCACTGCGCCACAGAGGTCGTCAATTTAATGTTCTGACATGCTTCTGTCCTCCCAATTCGTAGCTTCTGATTACCTCACGAAACTACGTACTATTGATCTGAGGGTGTCCCTCGTATGGTGATTAAGAACAGTTTCATGTTTTTTTTTAATTCATTGACCTATTTGAATATATATGCTGATAGATACAATCGTAGAAAGTGAAAAATCCTGTTATTTTCCCAACACGATTTTTCCCTTTCTTTCCCTTCCCCTAAATTTCAGTCTACTCAAAATATTTAAAAATGGAAAAACATAGCATTTCGTACAAAAAAGTGTATTTATTCTGTTTTATAAACCTTTGCCCTGATTATTTTAAATGTAGGGCAAATCATGTTGCCTTCACATAAACATAATCTAAAACCCTATTAATCCATATGTTAAACTAACGAGTTAACATCTCAGTAAGTTGATGTGAGCAAACAAACCCAACTTAATGGGTTAATGCCAGGGAGTGAACCATTAATGGAAATGGTATCATACATCGGTTTGATTAAGGGATTCTTTTAGTTTTCATTTCGAGGACAATTGATTTGTGTTTTGAACAAATTTACTCCCTTAATATCAATGAATACTAATAATACAACCACAAGGCTTTGTAAGAGTCTTTAGATGACTCAACTGTTGTATCTGCATATTTTGTATATATAGGACTTTGTGAACTAATAATAATTATTTCTATAAATAAATAGTTATGATAAAAAAACGTCTACAACACATTGAAATAACTATTTGCTAAATGTTAAATTACATATTTTTTTTAGAGTTGATACAGTTAGATTCCATTTAAAAGTTACAATTCAAAGTAAGATCCTTGAAATCAAACTGTCGGTAGTCACCTTCTCTTCAGAAATCCTGTTAAAGACCGCATATATAATTACAATTCAAAGTAAGATCCTTGAAATCAAACCGTCGGTAGTCACCTTCTCTTCAGAAATCCTGTTAAAGACCGCATATATAATTACAACTCAAAGTAAGATCCTTGAAATCAAACTGTCGGTAGTCACCTTCTCTTCAGAAGTCCTGTGAAAGACCGCATATATAATTACAACTCAAAGTAAGATCCTTGAAATCAAACCGTCAATAGTCACCTTCTCTTCAGAAATCCTGTTAAAGACCGCATATATAATTACAATTCAAAGTAAGATCCTTGAAATCAAACTGTCGGTAGTCACCTTCTCTTCAGAAATCCTGTTAAAGACCGCATATATAATTACAACTCAAAGTAAGATCCTTGAAATCAAACTGTCGGTAGTCACCTTCTCTTCAGAATTCCTGTGAAAGACCGCATATATAATTACAACTCAAAGTAAGATCCTTGAAATCAAACTGTCGGTAGTCACCTTCTCTTCAGAAGTCCTGTGAAAGACCGCATATATAATTACAACTCAAAGTAAGATCCTTGAAAGCAAACCGTCGGTAGTCACCTTCTCTTCAGAAGTCCTGTGAAAGACCGCATATATAATTACAACTCAAAGTAAGATCCTTGAAATCAAACCGTCGGTAGTCACCTTCTCTTCAGAAGTCCTGTGAAAGACCGCATATATAATTACAACTCAAAGTAAGATCCTTGAAATCAAACTGTCGGTAGTCACCTTCTCTTCAGAAGTCCTGTGAAAGACCGCATATATAATTACAACTCAAAGTAAGATCCTTGAAATCAAACCGTCGGTAGTCACCTTCTCTTCAGAAGTCCTGTGAAAGACCGCATATATAATTACAACTCAAAGTAAGATCCTTGAAATCAAACCGTCGGTAGTCACCTTCTCTTCAGAATTCCTGTGAAAGACCGCATATATAATTACAACTCAAAGTAAGATCCTTGAAATCAAACTGTCGGTAGTCACCTTCTCTTCAGAAGTCCTGTGAAAGACCGCATATATAATTACAACTCAAAGTAAGATCCTTGAAAGCAAACCGTCGGTAGTCACCTTCTCTTCAGAAGTCCTGTGAAAGACCGCATATATAATTACAACTCAAAGTAAGATCCTTGAAATCAAACCGTCGGTAGTCACCTTCTCTTCAGAAGTCCTGTGAAAGACCGCATATATAATTACAACTCAAAGTAAGATCCTTGAAATCAAACTGTCGGTAGTCACCTTCTCTTCAGAAGTCCTGTGAAAGACCGCATATATAATTACAACTCAAAGTAAGATCCTTGAAATCAAACCGTCGGTAGTCACCTTCTCTTCAGAAGTCCTGTGAAAGACCGCATATATAATTACAACTCAAAGTAAGATCCTTGAAATCAAACCGTCGGTAGTCACCTTCTCTTCAGAAGTCCTGTTAAAGACCGCATATATAATTACAACTCAAAGTAAGATCCTTGAAATCAAACCGTCGGTAGTCACCTTCTCTTCAGAAGTCCTGTGAAAGACCGCATATATAATTACAACTCAAAGTAAGATCCTTGAAATCAAACCGTCGATAGTCACCTTCTCTTCAGAAGTCCTGTGAAAGACCGCATATATAATTCATCTCCGACACACAATCTTACCATTTCGATTGAAGAAAACTATACACGTCTACACTCCTTGGTTAATATTGATGGGTTCAGTAGTTCACGTCAAGAGGTCCTGGCTCTTGAAGCAAGGTCCACCGGTCCTTTTAGTTGGTAACTTTGAATGTACTGTGGTAACTTAACGTGTGAGAACTTTAGTTGTGAGTAATAGCTTCCGCGTCGGTAAATGGATACGAGTCAGCATCATGTTCAATATTTAGTTTATAATATGTATATAATGTAAATGTATGGGATAAGAAATCAAAGCCGAGAGGTATTTCATTCATTGAAATCACAAGGATTATTTTTATTCGTTGTATTTACAACCATTTCTCGCTTTAAGCTTTGAAGAATCCAGCATTAAATGTTGCCGGGGCCGTCAGCCAACTCTCGTAAACGGTGGTTCAGTTGCTGCTTGTTCAGCTACAATGAGTGGTGTGTGTGTCATTTAAAATAGTGTGTTTGCACTATTGCACACACTACCTATAGGGACTAAAGCATTGATCAGAGGTCACTATACAATTACAGATCCGTAGTTATTGATAGTAGTCTTTTATTAACATAGGTTGTTAACAGATCCGTGTGGTGAAAAGTGTATTTTTGTTGCTTTTCCTGCATAAGCAAGAAATATTTTGAACAGATACAATTATTTATTTTAACTCTGAACAAAATGTTATTTCACGGTAGGACGATAAAAACATTGCACTACCGTATCTTGATTTTCCTCTGAGAAATAAATAAAGGAAGTGTTTGTTCTGAATTCTTATTATCTGTTAAATAGCAGTCAATGGTGTTAATTTGTCATGATAAAGTTGGATAAAGCCGCAGATTTAGTTTGGTAGCTAGTTACGATAGCTGGTTCACTTTACACGAGCGGGGAAGAGAAACAATACCGTTACCTCGTCAAATATCATTCACGTACTTCAAAGAGTGAACTAAAATTCATATTGAGTTGTTGTAATAATTAGGATGATGGAATGGCAGAGCAAAGTATAGGGTGCTGTTTAAAAAAAAACATCCAAAGCGACACATAGGTACATAGTCCTGACTCCAAACTAGAATTTCTTGTGTCGTTGGTATCAGGAACTACGAGTACTATTGTAAATACCACAACACTCAGACAACAAATATTTGCCGAACATACAAATCATAAATAAATAAATAATGCTGGACATTTTCACACAGCATATTAAAGCATCAAACTAAGCAAGGCTTGTATTATGGGAACTACATGGCTGATAGATATATACTTTTTTTTTGTAAATACATACATATTATGTATATAAAACACCCAGACCCGAGACAAATATTTGCAGATCATACAAACGTTTGTCCCGCGGCGGAAATCGAACCCGCAACCTCTTGCGTCGCAGCCGTCTACTCGCCTCGATAGTCGACAGATTTTTTAAACGTTATTTACCGTTGATATTTGTCTAATTTCGCAATAACTTTATAGTATGGATTTTATTTCAAACATTTTTTTAAGTAAAATTCTTCTTAAGTTTTTCGTTCAATAAAAGTATCATACGACAAATTCGCAAGTTTTTTGCAGACTTTTATATAAACGATTGATTCAGAATCGTGCACGATACAGAAAAATATATAGTACATAGACTGTTTTTATTTTCTGCTTTTTGTAGTGATCTGACCATTTTCAATGTATCTGTGTCTTTGCTTGGAGGTAATTTGTTATCACAAATCAATCTGTGATAGACTGGTGACGCTGAAAAGGGGAATTAAATCAGTCTACCTCCATGAGCCTTAGGAGTTTATCTTCTTTAAAAAATACTAATGAAATCTGTCGCTGGAGATTAAGTGAGTCCCGGATATTTTATCAAGTGACGGTAAAGTTGAGATTTGGGGAAGGAATTAGTGAGTTAATTCGCAGGAAAGTGATAAAACGAATTGACAGATTAAGTATTATTTTACCATTAATGCTAAAGCTCTAAAATGGTGAAGAAACCGGCATATCCTAAACCCATCGAAAACATGTGATACGTGTATGAAAAGAGCCTCTACAAGGCACATTTAATCGTTTTAATATTCGTTCTTTGACTATTTGTCACTGGTGACAAGAAACAGCCGGTGGCATGACAAATGAAATTAAATGTATATTGATTTCTCGAACAGATATCGTAGGTAAATATTTTGTTATCGCTATGTAGGTAAAAAAAATGGACTACCTACTGATTAACTCGATATTATTACTCCAAAAAATATAAAATTCAAACTCAAATCCTATTTTATAGGTAATCTAGAAAAGTACCTACAAATGAATGCACTTACCTAGTTTTCCAAATTTATGTAGATAGGCTACCTATGTTATACTGTTCACTACCTACTATTGTTAAATAAGAAACAATGCAGACTCACAAATAGCATCATCTGTGCAAAACTTTGCGGTTTTTTTGGGTGCTTTTGTTCAGAATTATTACTGTAAAGTATTTTTTATTTCGTTAAATAAATGTTAAAAAAGTTAAGTAATGAAAAGCATAATTCTAATCAAACAGTTCTATAGGTTATGCAATGTTCCACTGATCTGAATAGCTGGGTGATTAAAAACCAGAAGTCTATATGCTGGCAGGCGCCACTGACATGGTACTGAATATGTTGATATATTTAGATGGTTCTCTAGGTATATTATTTTTATTCAGAAATAAAATAATTCATTGTTATTAAGAAAATAGACTTGTCGAAAGAGTACTTGTATAAGACTTGTGGAGTTAAGAAAGAGTACTTGTATATCATCATCATCATCATCATCATCATCATCCTGAAGCCTGTAGAAGTCCATAACTGGATCGTTAGACATGGCACCACCGAGGTTTCCACGGCTATCCTCCACCACCTCCTCTTTGGTCACCTCCATCCACCAACTTTCCGCAACCTTTGATATGTTCACCACCTTGTACACCGAAGGAATCCAGAGTCCATCTGGATTCCTTATAAAGAGTAGTAATTCACTCTTATGAACCCAAACAACAGGATACGTTGTGCGAACTCACGTAACTACAACAGACAAACAACATAAAAGATTGTCTAAATTTATGGTATCGACGTCGCGGACATAGACAGGGAGACGGAGATTTGAAAGTAGAGACTGTATTTGAATTTTGGTATTAATGAATTTGAAGTTAATAGATATTAATGTTGTCAGAAAGCCTTGCCTTTGAAGTAGTTTTATGAAAATTAGTCAGATTAAATTAATAATCTAAGTGCCATAGTTTAAATTATTTGTCCAAATAAGCTCATGATACACTTGCTGGCTGAGTCAGTGATTTCTCGTGAAAAACTTATGGATTAAATTATACTTATAAAAATTAAATTATAACGCGTCGTTCTAGTTTCCTTTTTGGCCAGCAGTTGACTTCTGGTATCCTAAGACGGATGAGATGTGTTAATAAACATTTTATATATATATATACTACACCGGCGCACAACAAATGTGTGCATCTACCGACCAAATCGGTTAAATTGTACATAAAATAAATGGTATATTTAGGAAGTTTATCGCATGGCAGATACGCCTCATAAAGTCACAAGTGGATGGTATTGTCACGCTGTGTTTTAGAAAAAAACAGCAAGGGCGAGTACCACTTACGTGAGATGCAACATACATCACCCTGCATTGGTCGATGAAATACCTTTCGTCTGTATATAATTTTGAGAATGATGTTTAAAAGTATTATTTTATCTCTTACACCATAAACGGTAACAAACATGTTGACTGTGCTTCGTGCATTAATCAATGTCATTCGCGGTCGTGGCATCGGGATCAGTTGTAAAGCAGTCGGTGGAGTAGATGCTAAGAGATTGGACAGTCAGTGAAGATTGGAAACTTGCATAAAGTTTGTCTTGGAATTGAGTTTCTTAATAATAATTGGAGTTGTGTTTATTATGATGGAATTAAAAATAGAAGAAGCATACAAATCTTTGGTAAGATACTACTTTTTGTAAATCGTTTATACACAAATATTCAACAACCGTATGTGTGGGCAAAGGCCAGAAAAAGATTTTGCCCTATTTGTATTTTCATCGAAAAGTTAATACGTACTAGATTTTTGTGTTGCAAAGCTACAGTGGTTAAATAGCTGCTATAATGTAGTAGCCCAAATACATTCAAATTAATTATAAACAGTTGCTCGCAAATGCAGCGAACTAGGAAAAAGCTAGTAAAAGCAAAATCTCTATAATTAGTCTCAGCCGTACAGAATAAAAACATAAAAGCTAACAAGCGAATCATTTAAACAAGAAGCCTGTTGGCTTGAAACCAAAAACATGGCAGCATCGAGTAGCTCTACGCTACCGCTACATCCCAGATCCCAGTTTAATTAGAGACAATGCCTCGTGACTCCTGCCAAATTCACGAAACACGTTGTTGTGGGTAAGTGCCGTAGATCGGACAATATATTTCGATACTGATATATGTTTTGACAGTCACAAGTGGTTTGAACTGGTTATGCTTACCCACATCATGTACTCTGTACATTTGGATTGTGCAGCATTTCATGGACTCTATAATCAGAACAGTCGCTCAAGCAGAGCTGTTTTACTTTATTGACAAACGAGCGTTTAGTTATTAAACTAATCTATATTTTTGTTGCAAAAGGTATACATTTGTTTTTTTGGCCATGTTGTCCCCCGACTTCTGATCCGGAGGTCGTGGGTTCGAACCCGGTCGTGCACCAATGGATTTTTCCACTCGAAAAAATTATGTGCGCATTAACACGTGCTCAAAACGGTGAAGGAAAACATCGTGAGGAAACCGGCATGCCCTAGAACCAACAATTCGAAGGCATGTGCCAACAGTTAGTGTTTCAATAAGCGGCGATGCGCTTGCAACCTGTCACGTGGAATGCTTACTAATTTCAAAACGTGGGCATGTAGCAAATGTAATGTTTGGACGTGACTCTAACTACCCCCTACTTGGTACACTCAAAGATCTACTCACTGAGTATGTATCTGAGGATGTCCACCATGGGGAAGACAGTCGTGAGCGTGTTTGTTTTTTTTGTTTTATACATTTGTAGCATTTAGCTTACTAGCTGAAACTTTTTCGTTAAAAACTACATTAACTGTACCATCTTCTTTATGATCTTATATTTTTTGCTTGCCACCACAATACGCTGAATAAAAATTAAAAAAATAAGCGGTTGTTTCTTCATTTCTTTGAGATTTTAATAAATAATCAGTGATCTATTTGTATTCATAAAATAAACATATTATCTTGTAGGTTGACTTTGACTGGTCGTAAAGCTCTGGCTAAGTTGAAAACTCATTGGCTATTCAGTAAGTGGTATAATAAAATCGCATATTATTTCGTTAGCTTACACACGCCTTGTGTTTCTGACCTCGTTCTAGTCTTTAACTGGGACCTAAAAGTGTGGCGGTGCTATTAAAACTTGGAGCCAAAGAGGGTCGTTAGAGCACTGTACTTGCAATGCAGCTACGAATAAAGAAAACCGATGAAAGTGCTTTCTATATTTTTTATGAGATCTGGAAATTGCCTTATCATTAATATTTAGTGTTCGGGAGTCAAATGGCGAAAACGAAACAATTTTAGTTTCATCATTTTCGTCTGTTTGTCGGTTTTTCTTTCCGACCGCATGTCACCGTCCCAAAATCACCTTGATAAATAACGAGGAGTTATTTATCTCTTTGAAGTCAAACATTTATAATGACAGGTGTCCATATAGTGTAGAAAACAGGAGCCAGACGTATCCCAAAAGGAATCTAATTTGGAATATAAAATGAAGCTGTCAATAGCAGGACGTGGTTAGGGGTTTGAATGTCACACCTGATTACCTGATTTCTTATACAATTTATAGGTTATTTTATTTTCTTAACTCAAGAAAATAAAATAATAAAAAAATTAAAAAAAAATATTCTTTTCCCAATAATCAATCATTTCGTAACGTGAGAAATGTTTACTAGTCTAAAACTCATAAATAAATCATGCAATTCTACGCATAATTGTAGCACTAGATTTACATATTCGTACTACATCGCTGGTCTCAAAGTTATGTTAGATCTAAGCACCTTGTATGCAACTCACTACATACTGAGTTGAAGTTCGTCTAACTACCACTGAACATTGGATAACTAACAGTAGGAGATGGCAAGTAAATAAAACGCTGAGATAAATACAATGGTTTAAAGAACTCTTAAAAAAATCAGTTTTTAAACTTATTCGAATTGGGTTGACCATTACTAAAACACATCGAAAGCGCGATTTAGAAACGGGACAGATTTACTAGCGCTATCTAGTTCTGCATTGGCTAACTAACCTAAGACCATTCGCTTAGAATAACCTTGTGGCTTCGTAAGGCTTTCAACAACCATACTGGGAGGGAACATTAATAGCTTACACAGTACCTAGTCACAATAGTGTATATAAATACACTAGTGTAGTGTGTATAGTGTATATAAATGCAATTATAACTTGGTTATTACTGTCACTGTATTTGTGCAACATTTGTTGGAATAGTGGTTATCATTATTGTACGATACAAGCTGGCAGTAGGTTTTCACAGTCCATTTTAATAATGTGGTTATAATGCAATGAATCAAAGTTGCGCAAAATGTTTACTGAGTCGTTTCGACTGCTCAAAGAGTGTTGGAAAACCATGATTCTAATGCTGACTGCAGTAGACTGCATTACCGATTTTTAAGCGGTAAAAATTGGTTACATTTGAAAATCGCCAATGATTAATTACAAAGAAAAAGCCTTTTATGGTGGGTTTAAGGCTGACATTGAAAAACATTTTTTATATTTCTTGCGTTTTCTGTCAATGAATCTGCGATAATCTACTCAATATTATTAAAGAAATCTCATAAATTTACTAAGAGTAAACAAATATCACAATGTTTTGTTCGGTACTTTGAGTTTAGTTCCGAAAAGTGTTGCCGGTATAGAAATATGCTCGTGAACCACAGAGCATATTTCAATACAATAAAAGACAGATAAGATAAGATAAGTGTTTACAAATTTTAAATACAAGGAAAGCGTTTTATAATAATTTCATATCTGACATGTATTGTGTAACATCACATTTGGAGTAGGTTTAATTCAAACTTTAAGTAACTTTGTTGGGTTAAGATTCCTACAGTGTGTTAAAGTCGTATAAGTTTTATTGAAACTTAGCTTGTTCAGTTTTATAATCTGATGGTCCCTATTAAAGCTTTTTTATAATGCTAATGCTGACAACCTTGCCTTTGATTTGTATTTTCATATTTTTTTCTATCTTATAGATAATTATATTATATCTACAAGGAAAATGTTTTCGTTTTATTGATAAGAGTTTATCTATTTGAAAATGATAAATATATGTCGGAAAGTTTACAGTTTTACAGGGAAAAAATGTTCCCAAAAGATATTATCACTATGGAAAAATTGTGGGAATTATCTTTATTTTTGTGGGAGAAACCACTGCATTGTCTTGTCAAATAAATCTGTTTAGAGCTGCACACGATAACTTCTGGGTGACAATCGTACAGCGGTTCTAACCAAGAGAGTCATTTGTCTTTCTTTACCCTAATTATGTGATGAAAATTTATAGCAGCTGGACCCAACTCGTAGGTGGCGAGATGTTTACGAAAATATATTATTCAGCTTTAAACCCAACCACTGGATTTAAACCTGAAATCGTATTTCGAAACTCAATTAAAAAACTTTGCCAGCCGGAGGTAAATAATCAATGAACCTTTAAATTATAAAACCCTTTTGATCTAAACAGTTAAACAGACTATTAGAAAATTTAAGTACTGAGAAATTTTCGAAGCATTTTATAGATAGTTATAAAACTATGTTGATAGAAAAAATGAAAACATCCGTTATTTCCATCTATTTTAATTTAACTTGAACCGAACTAGCTATCCGTCGCGACTTCATCCGCGCCGACGTAGGTAGATAATATGAGTGCTTTCATCGAACTCCCGCCCTCGCTCCCAGTTCCCCGCCCTACCTCGTACACGTACTCGCGTCGCACTGCCAGTGTTATACCTACTTGTCTTTATATTATAAATACTTCTATTTAATTATTCCATCAAATGACATGCTGTAAAAGGCAAAGGTATTTCAACCAGGTATTGTTAAGTGCTTCAAAAAACATTGCATGCCTTGTACCTTTAAGAGCTTTTTTTAATACCCTGATACGTATTCAGTTATCCAAAATAAGTTTACAGCAAATCGCACCTCGCTTTAAACATTTTCCTTTCAAACTTAACACACCATCCTACTCACTTTGAGAGGTAGTTTAGAAAAATACATGTATTTGTCTTCTCATTTGTACTGAATAATATTTCTGCCGAGTTTCAAGCAAATTGGGGCCCACCCGTTAAAAAGTTTTTATAAAGTTTGGGGAAATAGGTATATTAGTTTTTATCATTTTGATTAAAGAATATTTATGCGAAGTTTCATGTTACAAACATGTTCAAGAAATAAGATATTCCATACAAAGGGTTTCAGCCCTTTTCATCCCCTTTCACAGTAGAATTTTCAAAATTCCTTTTCAATATGCACCTCTATAACTTAAGAGGAATATACCCTCAAGTTTCATGCTTTTAAGACTTATGGTTTAGGCTGGGCGTTGATCGATCAGTCAGTAACATAACAGTTTTATATACAGGGTGTAATCGTTAAGTGTGCACAGGCGATTATTCCGTAACTATTGCAGATATCAAAAAACTTTAAACTGATATCGAAAGTACTTTACCTAATGAGTAAAATGACATTAATAACTTTTTAAAAATAAAACGAGAAATATCCAAAAAAATTACATTAATCACTCCCATACATTTTATTTCTTAGTAAGTACAAAATTTTGTGTTCAAAGCATATGTTCGAAGTGACGTCCTCCTTGTGCAATACAATGACGAGCTCTATTTACAGTTTCTAAATGAACTTTCCTTAACATTTGCGGAGTAATTAAAGCAATTGCACGACGTACACGATTCTGTAACTCTTCTAGGCTGTGTACTCTCTCAGCGTACACGTGGTCTTTGACAAATCCCCATAGGAAGAAATCACAAGGCGTGAGATCCGGGGATCTGGCAGGCCAAGGGGTTGCACTATTATTGGCTATTAAGCCATTATAATTGTTTCGTAAGAAATTCATTACAACATTTGTATTATGTGCAGGTGCTCCATCTTGTTGAAAAATTATCGACCTTCTTTCATCGTCTGGAATTGGTTCTAAGAGACTTGGCATATCGTTTTGTACAAAGGAGAAATATCTCTGTCCATTTAAGGTTCCACTGTAAAAATATGGCCCAATGATCCGATCTCCAAGAATACCACACCACACATTAATTGAGAATCGCACCTGAGCTCTAACTTCAGTAGTTAAGCGAGGATTGTCAATTGACCAATAATGCGAGTTTTTTCTATTGTAAATGCCGCAGTTTGAAACATTACTTTCATCGGTCCATAAAATTGACCTTACATTGACATAATTATTGACTAGCCAATTGCAATAGACCAGCCGACGAGCAGGATCATCATTGTGCAGCGTTTGAGTAGGTTTTATCTTAAATGCTTTGAAGTTGTGTTTTTTTAATAACTTGTGTACATAATTGTGGGACACTGGAAATGATCGGGCCACTGAACGCGTTGATTCTTGTGGATTATCTACTACGTAGTTAATAATATTGTTATCTAAGTCATTATCAAATTCCGGAGCTCTTGTTCTCGAACCTTTTTTTCTGTTAAAAGATCCATAATTTATCAAATTGTTATCCAACTTACGTATATACGTACCAGAAGGAACTTCTCTATCTGGGTACTCTCTTCTGTAGGCGATAATGGCCGCCCTATTGTTACAATCATGTTTGTAGTACATTTTTAACATGTCCCTCTTTTCTGTATTGGAATATGCCATTTTTCAATCAATAAATGCAACAATCACGATTATTAACGCAAATTGAAAAATACAATAAATTGGCGGGAACGAGAACCCGCGATAAAGAATTTGAATTTAGAACGAACACCAAAGAGTATCTTTCTTTTTGTTTTTATTTAGTATGTTGCTTTTCAGCTAGTTCAAATCAATACAATATTGAAACAAGGTTTATTATAAATTTGAAGTGGTAAGATAATTAATCTACACGTGTATCTACTTGAAATTCATTAATACCTTCATATCGTACATAATTATAAAATGACAAGGGTAAAATGAGTAGGTACTATTCCACTTAAAATAAGGAAACTAAAACCTTTCTACTATCTCATACTAAATATATGGGAGTGATTAATGTATTTTTTTTGGATATTTCTCGTTTTATTTTTAAAAAGTTATTAATGTCATTTTACTCATTAGGTAAAGTACTTTCGATATCAGTTTAAAGTTTTTTGATATCTGCAATAGTTACGGAATAATCGCCTGTGTACACTTAACGATTACACCCTGTATACCTATTGACACATATAAAATTGTTAACCTCGATCACAAATCAGACGATAAAATCGTGTAGTCAATTAACATGACTTTAATTATGTAGTGCTTTTTGCAAGTTTGTGCAGTTTGTATGACCTGCAAATATATGTCTCGTGTCTGATTGTTTTCTATGTAATAATATGTATGTATTTTTATAAGTAGTATATCAGTCATGCAGTTCCCATAACACAAGCTCTGCTTAGTTTGGGGTAAGATGATGCTGTGTAAAATGTCCAGCATTATTATTTATTTATTCAATTATGTAGTGCTTTCTACAGAGTCATAAACAAAAGGTTAGGTGGGGTACCTTTAAGAAAAAATATTAAAATAATTAATTACCTATGTTCACAGACTGATAGACTAAAACGTTTAGTAAAAAACAAACATTGTGTCGGCCGCGTTGTTTGCTGATACCGTCTCTTGCAAACAATTAGCTCCTTTGTGTGCATGGCTAGCTTGCTACACTTCTGACGAGGGTGTTCCAGGAATAGTTTAAACTAGAATAGAACCTGCCTAGTCGAACTACAGTTAATCTCCTCTTTGTGTTGGATGAGTATATGTAGAGGTGTATATATTGTTTGATAGGTAATACTAAGAACGATCGTTTCCGTTCTAATGGCGTGAACGGTTATATTCCAATCGGTTCATTATGTAGAGGACTATACATCCATACGGTGGAACATACATATTTCTAAGTTTGCTTTTTTTTAACTAAAATGATCACTAAGTACTAAACTATCGTTGAATGGTTTTAATCTGATCAATAGTTTAAACATATTTTAGTACAAGTATTTAAGGTAATAGTTTAAAGTACAAATCAGAAATAATAATATTATTCTAAATAATATTTTAGTATCAATCTTTTTATATGTGTCTAGGTGAGACAAAAAGATCCTAATTTTCTTTAAAAGCTAGACAACTTTTGTTATAAAGGCATCACTTCTCCGAATTGTAACTATAGACAAATTAATTAAAAACACGAACAAGAACAGGAACTTCCAACTCCAGATTAGCGTTATCATTATTAATATGCTTGAGAGCAAAGCAACATTGAGGTTAGAAACGAAGCTTAACGATCAAAGTTTGTGATTATTTCAATATCGGCTTACCTAAAACTTTATAAATTAGCTTGTAACCCTTCCTTAGAAACTGGGAATCGATAACACCTCGTAGTAAAAAAGGAGGTTCGTTCGTCCGCATTTTGAATCTTTTTGGTCATAAACACGTCAGATTAATTTTTCTCTATATTTACTTAAAATAAATAAATATTGCTGGTATTTTTTTTTTGTATATACTTACATATTTACAAAAAAATACAAAGACCCGACACAAATATTTGCAGATTATACAAACATTTGTCCCGCGGCGGGAATCAAACCCGCTACCTTCTGGGTCTCAGGCAGGCCTTCGCCCATTGCGCCACAGAGATCTGTGGCACAGTCTGTGTTTCGTTCGCAAATTCTACCAGCTATTTTTTTAAAGTGGCTATAACTTTTTTTAGAACCTTTAAAATATTGCGTTTTGCTATCGTGACCAAATTCAATCTACAAAAGCAGTGCAGAGGCTACACACAGTGACGTCATGTATACTTTATTTCACACATAGTGCTAACAGTGATGGGCGAGAGAGAACTTTTATGGAACACATTTTTTATCATTGTTTTTCCTTAACACCCAACGCTCAAATACCTATTCCAGACCCAACACTAGGTTTCCCAGTATCGTAGATATCAGAAACTTCGAGTACCATGGTACTACAACACACCCGGTACAAACATCTGAAGAAAATGCAAGTTCCCACAGCGGGAATTGAACCCGCATCTCTTGCATCTCAGCCGGCCATTCGCCCGCCTCGTCATCATTGCTTTATTTATTTATTTTTCTTACGCTATGGGTGAAACTTACTTATTTTGATACAAGTAAAGTGAAACTACGTCGTCTGCATAACCTGTGCGTGCGCTGTAGTTGGTTGAGAGCTTTATTTTCTTTTGTTTCATACAACAATATCTCAGCGCTTCCAGACAACGTGTTTCTTTGTGAATATAGCGCGGTGTTTGTACACACAATTCATATTTTTGTTTGTTCGGGTTACCATGATTCAAGTGTGGAATAAAATGAACCCTACGGCTGGAAATTAATAACTAAGTTTTAACAAAATTTAACAATTCTTACAAATATATTTAACTTCAGGTACTTTCGTGTAGAAAATACACGAAAGTACTCTATTTTGTAGACTGAAAAATTAAATACCTTCATAAGGTATCTGCTAATACTTAAATTTTAATTAATTATAAGATTATTTAGGTATTAATTTTAATTAATTAAAATATCCAAGAACAACGTTAATAACAACGTTGTTCTATATTGATGGCCTTGAATCATTTTACAAAACAAAAAACAAACACGCTCACGACTGTCTCCCCATGGTGCACATCCTCAGATACATACTCAGTGAGTAGATCTTTGAGGATACCAAGTAGGGGGTAGTCAGAGGCAGGTCCAAACATTACATTTGGTACATGCCCGCGTTTTGCAAAAAGTAAGCATTCCACGTGACAGGTTGTAAGGCCATCGCCGCTTATTGGAACACTAACTGTTGGTACATGCCTTCGAATTTTTGGTTCTAGGGTATGCTGGTTTCCTCACGATGTTTTCCTTCATCGTTTTGAGCACGAGTTAATGCGCACATCAATTTTTCGAGTGGAAAAATCCATTGGTGCACGACCGGGTTCGAACCCACGGCCTCCGGATCAGAAGTCGGGGTATCGCCCACTAGGCCAGACAGAGGTCATCAAATATGGCAGTAGAAGAGATAAACAAGCTATTTTGACCAATTTTAAAACCACAAACGTATTTTAAACTCTCTAGTAACTTGAGACCAAACCTATCTAAGAATAATTCTTGACGTCTACAAATCGATTGAAGAAACCACGTTTCAGTCGGATAAGCCGCTTCTGAGAGAAATGGTAACAGACAAACAAACAAACTTTCACCTTATATGCTCATGTCGTTGCCGGTACAAACAATAGATCTGTTTTCTATCCGATTCTCATTACATCAATCCAAAAGATCGAATGAAAAAAGAGGCATTCATTATATTTTTTAGGCATCATTTTACGTAATAATAGCAGCCGAAACAGCTTAACGAAAACGTTGATTAGATAAAGTGCCCTTAGTGACAAACGATGTAAATGGCGAGGATTAACAATAAAAAATAAAAAAATGTTGGACATTTTCACACAGCATCATCTAGCCCCAAACTAAGCAGAGCTTGTATTACTAAAGGGAACTTTATGACTGACTTTTATATATTTTTATTTTGTAAATACATACATATTGTACATAGAAAACACCCAGACCCGAGACAAATATTTGCAGATCATACAAACATTCAACCTTCTGTGTCTCAGGCGGGCCTTCGCCACAGAGGTCGTCAAATAATAGGCATGTCAACCAGAATTAAATTATAAATTACTAGCGCCTTCGCCCGCGTGGTACCCGGATTAAAACTTGCAGTTATTCTGAAGTATAAACTATATTACTGTAAAGTTTCATCAAAATCCGTTCAGTAGTTTTTGCGTGAAAGAGTAACAAACATCTATCCTCACAAACTTTTGCATTTATAATATAAGTAGGATTGTTTAAAGTAATATAAGATGCACTAATGCAATAGATCCATTTCTTAAACAAACCTGCAAAATCTTTACCCTTTTATTTAAATAAACGGGTAAAGTAAACTTTACTTTACCCGTTTATTTAACCAAATTGCAGAGATGATACGTGTTAACATAAGTTCTAAGTTACCTTAACAATATTCAAGTTCTGATCAAGGCCATTATTGCGCAAAAATGATATGCTGTTTTAAGTTCTACTACTAAAAATCGAATAGCCTTTAAACGATTCGAAATATCGCTAGATCGTGTGCTCGCTATCCGATATTCTTAAAGATCCGATTGGCGCATAGGGATGTAACTGTAGTAGGTATGTTTGTAAACTACCTCGTTTACAAATGTACCTACTACATTTTTGTGTCTCAAACCCGCCTCACTAAGGCATAACACTTTCCGGAGTCAAACCCGTCAGCTACGATCGTATCACGGAATTATTAACCAAACAGAGGCCAAGCTTCATAATACGTTCTCGCTAGCAAAATCTTAATCACAAACACAATAGTATGTTTTAAAAAATGTTAACATGGCAGAATACCATGTCAAAAACCGTTGACATGGTATTTTATCATTCATACATACATATTATAAGCATCCCTTATGGCGTGTGGCGTTAAAACCTGTATCCTCCTTTGAAGTCATACAATAAACTCATAGTTAACAAATAAAATAAATAAATCAATAATGCTGGACATTTTTCACACAGCATCATCTAGCCTCAAAGTAAGCAGAGTAAGTGTTTTGGGACTAATTTACTACTTAAATACATTATTTTTGTAAAAACATACATGTTATACATAGAAAACACCGAGACAAACATCTATAAATCATACAAACATTTGTCCCGCGGCGGGAATCGAACCCGCAACCTTCTGCGTCTCAGGCGGACCTTCGCCCACTGCGCCACAGAGGACGTAAATGGTATGAGATGCAAATACGGTCGATTGTGACACAGTTTTTGCATTTGTTTTTTTTAGTTATTGCCCGCTACAATCAAAATATTGAAAATATGCGTTCAAAATGCGTCAGGAACAACAGCGCGAAATTACTTTTGTGTAGGTAGATGAATGAGTACACTGCGTACTCATTCATCACCCTACCTGTATTAGTCTACTACTAGACATCCTCTTCATGTCTTGAACCATCTCCATCCACCGGCTTCCTGTAATCTTCCATCTATCGGATGAGGGGCCTTTCTACTCTGCATCCCCGATTTGAGATCACCATTCCCATTTCAGGACCTTTTTTCCCCAGAGTCGTTGATTTTGCGAGTAAGAGCATGAAGCTTGACCTCTGTTTTATACCTTAAAACCTTCGTTTATGTCATGGCAGAATTAATTAAATTTGTGTGTACACTAAAGATTACAAGCGCGGTCCATGTTTGAACTTGGGTTAATCTATTATTAAAACGCAGCTGCATCAACCGCGTATTAAAACTTCCATTGTTCGTATCAATATAAACCCCGCGGTGGTTTTCGATTGTATTTTCTTTCAATCATACTGATTTTAATATACAAATGTAGTAATTGATTGGAACAGGATTTAACAGTGACAGATATTGGTGACAGTTTTGAAAGGCATTTTTTTGTCCATAAAAAGTTGTACTAAATATTTTGGCGCTTCGAAACAAAACACCCCTCTGGCCACGAAGTTTGACCGCATAATTCGATCTAGTCCACATATGTGAACTTTTTTCCAGTTAGTTTGATTTACCGCAATATGGATAATTTCAAAAATATTTTTTAAATCTATTGAACTATGCTTTTATTTTATATCCAATAATTTTACGCTTGACCTGGTGGCACAGCAGTATTGCGCGCCTGTGCCAAAGGAAAAGGGAACCAAATCCCTGTCTGGGTTGATGTTAATTATAAAATTTTGTAAAAAAATATAAAAAAGGATCACTCTGGCCTTACTTCTATTAGTCTTTACGATAAATATACCAATTTCAAGTCTTCAAAACTCCCTAAAGGCGGTTGCGGCTCACGTAAAGTAGACCGAAGAAACGTCGTCGAGACATAGTACAAAATATAAGGTTAAACCCATTAGTGAATTTCGCTCGTTTGAAATGAGCTCGTTCTTACCTAATGCAAAAAAAAACTTAAATTATATATGACTGAACTGTATATGGACGTTGAGAGTTCACGCCATTTTTTAGATGCTACTAAGATTGTATAAGAAAACGTGTTCAGTTTTCGAAATCACAATATGAATTTCGAATAAGTAAGTGTGTCATCATAGTTTCTTTTTTTGTAAAAAAAAAGTTTGTTTTCGTTTGCACTTGGTTAGTAGTAGGGGACCAAGTGCGAACCTACTCCAAAATGATTAATTACCTGGGAACTTCAAATGGGTTTATTAATGGTCGAAACCAGGTTACCAACTTTCGAATTTCTGATACAAACTGATGTTGCCCTACTCTGTTGCATTTTTACTGTGTCGAAGGGTAGTACCGTGAAAGGTTCACGTACTGCCTACGTTTTGTATCAGGACCCTATTTTTATTACGCGTATTAACACCTAAATGGGAACTGAATTAGGGACGCGGGAAACATAGTCATAAACTACCGACTGTCGAAAGGAAATAATGGAATGTCTTTTAGTAGCTTTTGTTTTTCATTTCTGGCGATAAAATAGGAAATAGGAGAAAAAATATTTCAAGTATACAGGGTGTCCTAGAATGTGTATATAATGCCGAAAGGAGATCATTGACACCGTGATGGGAAACATTGTTTGTTCTACGAATTTTTGGATTTCCATGTTTTTAATTCAAGAAATGACCATAAAAGTTTCTATCCTACCTGCTCTTAGCACATCCCTAAAATCAACAAAACAGCTGTTTAGTTGACTTTTGAGCCTCGTCACACGAGGTCATTGACCTCTAAATGAAATATCGTACCAAAGAGTCCGATACCGATACCAAAGAGTCTACACCATGGAGTCCGCTTTGCGCCATGTTTTATTATTATTTTTGAAAATGGTTCCGTATATACAACATTTTTGTAGTTGTTAACATGTATAGGTCCTAACACCTAGTTTGTTTTATGAACAAACTGTTTATTGCACAATGCTATTGTGCACAGGTCTTAGAATTTTTGATTAAAGGATTTTTTGAACCAAAAAGAAGCCGCTGCGCACTTAATACTTTCTTTCACCATCGGGTACTATTCTTTTCTAAAATATCTCAACCTAGTAAGGTCACAGAACTAGGGGAGGGAAGCTAGAGTAAGGTCAAGGCGGGCTACTACCGCGGCGATTGTAGCTCACAAATGCCTAATTAACACAGACCATCTGCGTGTCACCGGCGGGACACAGTCACTTAGCAGAGCATCTAGCCAGTCCGCGCGATCTACGTCCACAGTCGTCCTCCCTGGGACCTTCTGCAGCCACGCGTCGTCGCGTGAAGTACAGTAGTACTTCATCCGCGGAAGAGCCTACGCCGCGGCTGTGCGTCCTTCTTTACTGCTGCACGTCAGAGCAGGGGTCGGGGAGGCGCGCGACCGTGGCGCTGGCGCTACGTGGGGGAACTACAGTGCTTCAGATGCTGAGAGATCCAGGGCGAAAGGCGAATATTCTGCGCCTTAAATGGTGTTGTCCGCTCCGTGCTCTTGGTGTGTTTGGGTGCCGGGTGGCTCGACTTTTCCTATCTACAGGAATTGTCAGGTCTCTAGGCGGCCGGGCGCGGTGGAGCCGGAGAGGACAACAACACAAATCAGAATCAAATCACCAGGGAGCATACCCGAAACAAAACCCCAAATCTAAGGTGTCAATCGTACCGTGCCGATGGATGAATAGCTGAGGGGTTGCTCAGTTGCGAACGGTGTCTCCTCGAGAACAGGGCGAATCGAGGAGTACTTAGCCCTCCCGTGGACATGCGGGGCTCTGTCGGCGGGTATTTTTATTTCCCTAGCTACTCGTGGGATTTGTATGGAGGAAATACCAAAGTATAAATCTAGCTCTCCAATCGGAGAACCATCTTGGAAGAAACAATTGATAGGTTAGAGGAGGTCCTACTGGCCTCTCCACAGCCTGTCCATACACTAACC
Organism: Perizoma affinitatum; assembly: GCA_961405105.1. Lineage (NCBI taxonomy): Eukaryota > Metazoa > Arthropoda > Insecta > Lepidoptera > Geometridae > Perizoma > Perizoma affinitatum. Next base: position 6,492,089 of record OY560205.1, on the reverse strand, counting down.
TTTGTTACAAATGACCGAACAGAAGCCGGCGGCTCCAGTGCTGCGACTTCTGCGATGGTAACGTCTCCAAAGCAAAGGGTCAAACTGAATGGCGCGGCTTGGAAACGGTTCCATAGGCTGATGGCTGCTAATGTTAGGGAGGATGAAGCCCGAGCACTAGCAGTAAAGCCTTGGAGCCAAATTCCGATGCAAAATATTCCCCCGGACCCAAAGCCTACCAAGAAAAGGCAAAGATCGGAGGAAGAATCGCCAAAGGAACAGCTGAAAAAAGCCCCCAGGCTAGAGGCGTCCCAGGGTGTCAAACCTAGCTTCAGCCAGGTCGCGGAGGCGAAGCGAGTTGGCATTCGCAACGCCACCTCCATGAGCGAAGACCAGATGAAGCAGGTCCATCGATCCCTCACCCAAGCCATCATAGAGACCAGCAGCAAGGGCAAGGGGCCGAAATTCTCTGGCTTCGTTCATAAGCCCGGGTGGATTCTGGTGACCTGCGAGAACCAGGAAAGCCTGGAGTGGCTTGAAAGAGAGGTACCCACGATCGACCAAAAACTGACGTGGAACACACACTTGGCCAACGTTCTACAAAAGGCTAAGATTGCCCTGGGGGCTAGCAGCCGTCTGATGGGCAACAACTGGAATGTAAACCCCATGATTGCACTGTGGCTGTACACTGCCATTGTGAGGCCGATAATCACCTACGCCTCCATGGTATGGTACGAAAAAGCCTTTCAGTCTACCGCAATACAAAAACTAGGCAGTCTACAAAGAACTGCATGCCTTATGGCCACGGGAGCCATGTCCACCTCCCCTGGATTAGCGCTCAATGCATTGCTTGGACTACCGCCACTTCAAGTGCATATGCGCAAAGAGGCGAAAGCCAGCATGTACAGGGTAATCATCCAGGGCAGAAGAAATTGGCTTTCCCAAAACTGAGATCTTTACAAGACTCAACGTTGGAATCACCCGTACTGAACATGATAACTGATGCCATGCTGCCACGGCATGTGCTTGATAAACACTTCGCTGTGGTAATGCCCTCTAGAGAAGACTGGTTGAACAGCCAGTTACTCTGTGAGGACAGGTGTCTCAACTGGTACACAGATGGTTCCAAAATGGGGCTGAATGTAGGCTGTGGAGTATATGGAGAGCGACCCAAGTTCAAAAGAAGCATAAACTTGGAAAATCACGCGTCCATTTTCCAAACAGAGGTGTAAGCCATCTTAGAATGTGCAGAAACCAATCTGCAAAAGCGCTACACCAACCATACTATTTACATCAACTCTGATAGTCAGGCGGCCCTTCTGGCTCTGGATTCGAAGGTTAACACGTCCAGGCTAGTTGAAGACTGCCTGTCAAGACTGAACACTCTGGACTCGAGGAACAGAGTTGTGCTAAGATGGGTACCGGGACACGCTGGGATCGTAGGTAACGAGTGTGCTGACGAACTTGCGCGTGCAGTGGCCAACGGAACACAAATGGGACCAGAGCCATTTTGTGATATACCAACAAGCCTAGCCCAAAGAACCCTTCTGAACTCATGCTTTGAAGAATCGACCAATCTTTGGAGAAACTCTCCAGGCATGAACCATTCTAAATTACTTATCAAAGCCTTTGACAAACGGTATACCAACCAAATCTTAGCGCTAAACAGAAACAACCTTCGCACTATGGTAAGAGCCTTGACTGGACACTGTCGCCTCATCAAGCACATGTTCAAACTAAGGCTGAGTGACACGCAAACCTGCAGGCTCTGCAATGAGGCAGACGAATCACCCCTTCATCTGTTAGGAGAGTGTGGACCACTGATACTTAGGCGTAGCCTTCATCTGGGAAAACACATTCTTAGCCCAGATGAATTGAAACTCATCACACCCAAAAAGATCCTGCAGTTTCTAACAGCGGCAGGGCTGAGAGGTGAACTATGAACGCCCCCTGCGGGGAAAATAAAACAAGTGGCGATGACAATAGGCCTAACGCCGCAGTGATACCAAAGCCATTAAAAGACAATAAAAAAAAAAAAAAAAAAAATGTCACAGAAAGAACTCAGAGCGATTAAGTAATAGTCAGTGACGCATGTCAAAATAAAAAGGGGTTTCAAATTTCATAACAAAAATAAACCTAAAAAAATTTCAGTTCAAATTACATTTATCAGTTTTTAAAAATTTTTCAGGCATTTGTTTGTTGTCATTTCTTTGTCTATTTTTTTTATACGCGTCGTTTAATTTCCAAGTTTCGGTTGAATCTTGTCGATTACGTACAGCAATAGAGAGTATAACGATATGATTTTGTGAGTTGGTGAAGCTCCAAACAATGAGATGACGGCGGTACGGGCGCTCTTCCAGCAGCGCTACGAAGGCAAGTGGCTACCTTCATACGGCTGTGAATTTGTGAATTTCCATTTGGAAAAAAATAGACTTGAAGTGCTGTTTTGTAGGTCGTGATTAACTTCAGTCCACGAGACAGGCCTTCAGTGCGTCATGCAAAAGGTAACGTACTTGAGTACGTTGGAGCTACCTATCAATGTAGGTAGGGCGGTGTTGACAAATTTTAGGGTTGTAATTTTTTTTCACAAAAGTTTTTGTATGAAAACCTTAAAATTAAAATTCCTTAGAGCTGTATCCACAAAAATGTTAATTTTCATGGTTTGAAACCCCCCGTTCAGGCTTGGTATACGTTTTCCGGGACACCCTGTATACTCAAACAACGCAATTGCAAATATAACTGTCAAATATATAATAAGCATTGTCATGCACGTGATAACCTTAAACCATATAGACATAAGCATTACATCTGCCTTCCAAACCAATGTATTTATTTTTGTTCTATTTTTTCATTTACTGATCAAACTCGATGACATTTTGATCTGCTTTTGGCATTTCAGTTATCCGTTGATCAATGTTATTTATTTTCTATCAAACCGTATAAAACTACACAGGGGAAAAAAATAAAAAAAAACGTGGATTTGATAATGGTCCACCGAAAAGTTTTTTTTATATATGGTCCCTCTGGCAAATTGGATATGGATACCCTTTTCGATTAAATTGGTTCTGACAGAATTGTCATTGTTAAATTATTATTTTTGTAGCCGGCTTTGTAAAAATATCACGTTTCTTTAGCCAGGTTTGAAATAGTGGATATTGTTTCATTACGAATAAAAAAACCCTAGAAGAGGCTAAACTAGTTTTATTTGTACTATGGACATCTGAACATTTTATGAGTTAAATCTTAAATTCATTGTAGGACCAAACCTTTTTTGTTGTATTAGTTTTAACAGCTCGACAGAAAGGAGTTCCTCCTATACAATAAAAGCTTTCAAATCCTAGTTAAAAAACATAATTTAACCTGCACAACTTTTTTTATATTTTCTCACCCGAACATACTATTAAAATGCCTAATACAAATTTTTGAATCCGAACTAAAATTTGCAATTAATGCAAATGCCGAAATTGACAACGCCAAGAAGAAGAGAAAAAAAATAGGCATTAGACATCCTATTGTTGCTTCCAATTCACAAGCAACTCCAACGGTAGCGTTATAGCTAAAACCATACCCTTTGTATTCATGGCACAATCCAAGAAACGGAACTGGATAAGCTGGTAACACTGGTATGCCATGATGTTAACGTAATATAACTGAAATTAAATAACGATTCCCTGAACTAGGACGATTTCTACGATTCCATTGAACTAGTTTAATTAAAATTAATTGCAAGAGATTGCAACTTCTTTGAATGTTGACATTGACATATGAAAAAAAGGTGAAGGTTTTATCTCGCATAAGCGAAGAGTGCATTTCCACTTGCTCATTTTTATAGTATCTGAAAAAAGAATAACAAGTCATATAACAAAACCTCGTTAACATAAAACAGGTCACAATAAGTAGGAAACCGTTGATTTACTTTTGTCGCTGTTAATAAATTAAATAACTAAACACCCAACAGGCTCATAAATAGTCCACATTAAGATTCCCTGTGTCATATCAGGAACTACGAATATCTACCGTGAAACCACAACCCAGATAAGCAACAAATATGTACACACACATTTGTGAGAACATGCGCACATTTGTCCCGTAGCGAGCATCGAACCCGCACCTTCTGGGGCTCAACCGGCTACTCACCCATCACGCCACTGAGTTCTTCATATATATTATTCACTACGATCTACTTACGCTTACACGTTTATCCCAAGATTGTGATGCAATCAGCTAGAACTAAGATATGCTTAGTCCGATCTCAGAATACGTTGGTTTGAATACCAGTTCATAGCAGGCATATAGGTAGGTTAGCTGCAGTATATTGGAAATACGTACACCTACACAATAGGTACAATAGATGAGGGGTATACATACGGGTATGATAGGTAGGTACCTATCCATTGACTTTATAGTTATTAGTAAATACAAACCATAAATACATCTGTGACGACCTCTGAGGTTCAGTGGGCGAAGGCCCGCCTGAAACACAGAAGGTTGCGGGTTCGTTTCCAGCCGCGGGATAAATGTTTGTATGATATTCGTCTCGGGGTGGATGTGTTCTACGTATTTGCAAAAAAAAGTATATATTACCTATATACGTCATGTAGTTCCCAACTGACAGAAGGTCACTCGTTTTATGTTCACCCATATTTGTGAATTAGTTCGACTAACATGGCCTGTTCGATCCTAATTAAATACAATATATATATTATATGTAAATACTTCTAAAGTTACAAACAGATATACGGCCCACCTGTTGGTAAGCGGTTATCGTAACCTATGAATGTTTTCAAAACCACAGACTCGCGCGTTGCTACACAGTGACATAACGGGTGAAAAGTCTCATGTTCCTGTAATTTCACCGACACCCAAACAAGCTCAAATCGGAACGCGGCAATAAATAAATAAATAAATAAATAAATACATCAATAAATAAATAAATAAATACTACTGGACATTTTTCACACAGCATCATCTAGCAGCATATCCCTAAAGTAAGCAGAGCTTGTGTTATGGGAACTACATGACTGATATACTACTTATATACTTTTTTTTGTAAATACATACATACATTGAAAACACCCAGATCCTGAGACAAATATTTGCAGATGCAAACATTTGTCCCGCGGCGGGAATCGAACCCGCAACCTTCTGCGTCTCAGGCGGGCCTTCGCCTACTGCGCCACAGAGGTCGTCAATGCCAGCATTATGTACTGCTTGGTGGCAGAAATAGGTATGTCGGTAGTACATCTCCGAATGAGCTTTTTCACAAGCTATTAAAATTACTTTAATAGCTTGGTAATACAACATAAGATGATTCACTCCTTTTTCTATTAACCAACTAACATGGAGGTGCGTAAAAACTGAATCTCTAGTTCGTTGTTAAGAAACTGGTGGAAGTACTGCAATAAAATAATATTATCTAAGTCTCGGTCTCCCAGGACAACTATTTTCTATCATCACAGTAAAGTAAACTATTGGAAAACTTTTTCGATCTCCTGAATGGTGCCGAGTACGTGGGACATAACGTTTGCCACTGATTATTATTCTGCACTCATAATATAAGCATTGAGCATATTATGCTAGGAATATAATAAACAGTTTAGTTAGTTGATTAAAACAAGCTCAATATTGTATAAGTTAAGTTTCCGTTTTTCTTTTAATTCTAGAGCATTAAAAATATAAAACTCTACAAAAAGTTTCGCCAGATCATATTGATTAATAAATAAATTAACATTAATGTGGATAATCACCCCTATTGAATAACAACTGACTGGCACTGTACGAATATGAAATAATAAAAAAAAAATGCTGGACATTTTTCACACAGTATCATATAGCTACAAAGATACTTTTTTTTTGTAAATACATACATAATTATACATAGAAAACACCCAGACCCGAGACAAATATTTGCAGATTATACAAAAATTTGTCCCGCGGCGGGAATTGAACTCTTTACCTTCTGCATCTCAGGCGGCCTTTCGCCCACTGCGAAAATAAAAGAAAAACCTAGCCTCCCTTCAGTCAGGTAAAAACGTAGTTTGTTTAGTAGTAGAGCGCCCGAATATACGAACATGAGGTTGGTTAATTTTTTGTATGACTGTATTTTATTGTGTATCTCCAAAATGACTTATCCAATCGAAATACGGTTAAATGCTTTCAAAAATAGTTCTTAGATGTGTTTTATTACCACAAGTCACTAGACTGGGGCGCTGCAACAGACGATGAAGACACGACATGTATTTAACATTTAGCAAAATGGACTTGTTTGCTACAAGTATATATATATTTTTTTAATGCCAACATATACATTATTCATACAACTATGTACAAGTAGGTATATACAAAAAATACAGATGAAACAGCTAGCTATCTAAAGACCGTTGCAATGTATCTATAGATAGCTCAACTGATCCAGATCACTACCAGGCGGAAGCGTTACCAAAATACTGGCCGCATTGCCACGCTGAATGGCAATGCTAATGCGTTGACCCAGATAAGAGCCAGCTCTCTTGTCACGCGTCGCTTCAACCAGTCGCCCTGAAAGAATTTTGAAAACGCAAAGGACCCCGGTTCCCCAAGTATATTATAACTTTAACTAAACTAAATTACATCAATGTAATGTTTAGTTTGACGTTCCTTAATGTATGTGTTGTTTTATTGAGCCGCCCTCAACATATTTACATTGATTGCTATTAACTTCACTGAATTCTCCATTTGATTGTGTTACGTAGCTCTTCAAGCAAATAAAGTTATGTTTACGGAATTATATCAGAAGTGAAACCATGGAACAAAATGATTTTACGAACAAAATTCACAAATGCCTAAAATTTCTCAATGTGTACTTTTAAATTATTTGGTTTTACAAATCTTTGTTGACATCGTTGGTTTGATCTAAATATATAAACTGTTCCGTTACTGACTGCCGGATCAACGCACAGCCTGAACCATAAGTCCTAGAAGCATTAATCAACGCACAGCCTAAACCACATAAGTCCTAGAAGCATTAAACTTGGAAGGTATATTGCGCTTATAGTGTAGGGGTGCACTAAGAAAGTAATTTAGAAAATTCTACCTTATATTATTTAAAGATATATGAATATCAATATTAAGTCAATTAAGTTTCTTAACAAAGGGTGTACAAGTTTGTATAAAACGCTTAGGTTTCTGACTGGCCGATCAACGCACAGCCTAAACTATAAGTTCTAGAAGTATGAAACATGGAGGGTAGATTTTTCTTACGGTGTAGGGGTACAAAAATAAAGGAATTTGGAAAATTCTACCACTAACGGGGTAATACGTTTTTTCATACAAAGGTTTTAGTCCTAAACCTTTGTATGAAAAATCGTATTCAAAAACTTACAAAAATGAAACTTCACATGAAAATGATCAAAGTCTGATAGAATAATTTCCCCATCCATTAGGATAAAGATGAATTTACAGGAAGAAATCATAATATTACAGAGCCAAGCCAGATCGGTCAATCTGGCTGCATTATTATCGATGTGTGCTGTCTAAACGGTTTGAAATAAATAAAAGCAAATATTTTGGCTTTTAATAATTTTACAAAAAAGTCCGCGACACGTTAAAAGTGAAAGAAATATTACAAGATGAAGTTTGAATATGGTTTTCAAGTATTCTCTATGAATTCTTATAAAAACTAATAATTTAAATAAATAAATTAATAATGCTGGTCAATTTTCACACTACTTAGTTTGGGGCTAGATGATGCTCATCTAGCCCCAAACTAAGCAGAGCTTGTATTATGGGAACTACATGACTGATATACTACTAATATACTTTTTTTGTAAATACATTCATACATATTTAGTCATTATGAAAATTTAATTTTTGTAAAGTTTGCCTTTTACAGCAATTTTTTTTTGATGGTATATTTTAAGACATAATTTGAAATGAAAACAAGTAGGTATTGCGGCGCTATATATAACACTGGCAGTGCGATGCGAGCATGTGTATGAGGTAGAGCGGGGAACGGGGGGCGAGGGGCGAAAGACACTCATATTATCTACTACGGCAGCGCGAACGAAGTTGGGAGCGGAAAGCTAGTATCACATAATGTATGATTTCGAGTCAATCACAAGTACTGGTACAGTTTTCACGTTGACCGTGAACAGTGAGTTGCCGATGTCGATTATATAAATCAAAATAAGCAAATAATCTCGTTCTGCCTTTAGCATTATAATTTCCAAGCATTACATTGACATTCCAGACACGAGCGTGTCATTCGTATAGGATACGCATGCTTCAATTGCATGAGTGGTTATACGTCTGCCGCCCCATTATAAGTTTCATGATCGATTTAGCAGTGAATAGCGTTTTGTCACAAAATGGTGTAACGATAAGGGCTTCGATGGAGTTTTAATGAGTTTATATAACAAATGAATTAATGTGTAGGTTTGTAAAATAATAAAACAAAAATAAAATATATATAGTTAATTGAATATGTTGCAGATGGATTGCTGGATTAGCTGTTTTACATAACCGCTAGCGGTTTTACAAAACCGCACTGTTTTATATAGTGCTGTATTGATTTCTAGCCGGAATGTCATTGCGATACGTTTAACAAAAAGGCTGCAAATGTTTAGCCATATTTTAAACAGAGATCAGGTTCTTTTTTAATTACAAAACAACACTTCAATTTGTACACATAGTCAGCCTAAATGCTGGATTGGAATTACAATCCAGCTGGATGTCAATACGCCGGATTAGAAAACAGTGCAGTTTTGTAAAACAGCTACTGGTTATGTAAAAGAGTGGATTGTACGTTTTGGTTATAACATATATATAATACTAGCATAGCTTCGCTTGCGTGGTACCAGATAAAAAGTAACCTATATGATATTCTAGGTCACAAATCCGTATTGTGGGTTTGATTCCCGCCGCGGGACTAATGCTATATGAAGCTGTGTGAAAAATGTCCAGCATTATTTTTATTTATTTATACTACGTACTTACTGCTTACGTGATCCTAATATGACGATAATTTCAATGCTATTCCAAGTTTCATCCAAATCGGTCCAGTAGTTACAGCGTGATTATAAAACAAACATTCCTACTTTCTAAATTATCCGTATATACATGTATAATAATTTATAAGTACTTAGATAGTTCATAGAATGCTACTATACTATTATAATTGCGAATGTTTGTGACTATGAATGGATGGATGGATGGGTGGATGTTTGTTACTCTTTCATGCATAAACGGATTATAAGTTTTTGAACTGAAGAACGGATTTGATGAAACTTTAGAGTAATATAGGTTTCACATTAGAATAATATATAGCCTACAATTTATATTGACATTTGGCCAAAATCCTATTTACGTAAAAAAAGAGAGCTGAGAGCTCTGAGAGCTCTCAGAGGGCAGGATTTTTATACCGTTACAGCTGTAACGGTTAGTTGTAAGTGTAGGTTGTATTTGTAAGTAGAAAGTAGATAGATTCGTTTTTGTTTTACATCGTTTGCCGCGGGCCGAAGCTAGTAGTAAAATATTTGTAGTATGGTTGGGAAATAGGAAAGGATTGTATATTTTTTATAAAAATTACACAGCATAAACATTTAACAGCTCAAATACTAAGAAAGTGACTGATGTAAAGACACTAACAAACTTGGTTTTATTGGCCACCCTATCATTTAAATACAAAGTTAGCATGGGCAGATCAACGTTCTGCAAGTTTGAATGTTTGGATCAATCATGTTGTAGCGAGTTAACCATTTTAGATAAAACTTAGAATGAATAAAGATTGTGACCTGAAACTGCATAATAAGCTAGCTGTGTGGTACCTTATAATAATCTATCCTTATATAAAAATGAGGTAAAGTTTGTGTAGGAGGTAATTTCATTTTCCGATTTAAAAAATAAATTCAGTAACATTTAGAATGGACCTTCAGGGTGGACATAGGCTGTATATTATCCCGTTAAATTATATATAAAATTAGCTGTTGCCAACTGTTTTGTACACGGAAAGACGTATTTAAAAAGACGATACGCTCTTACAAACTTTAACATCCCATCCCCCCCCCCATACTTCAAATGTTAAAATTTGTTTGGATTGTTTTATATACCTACAGATTATAGTAAACATGGCAAAAAGCAATGACACACATTTTTTGTATGTCATTGCTTAAATAAGGTACTTGCGAGTAAAAGGAAAATTAAGGTAGTAATAGAAGAGCAATTTTATGCACTGACCAAGATTACAAAAACACACGAAACCCCGGAAGCGATTTAGAATTCACAAAAACCTCAGCACATTCACACACATCCCATCTTGCAGAAAAATACCAAATCTGTTCACAATATCGCATTAGGCCGTAAAGTAAGATGTTTCATTCTGAACCTTACCTTCAGCCAGCCTGGGAATGCCGGGCTTGTAGATGCTGTCGTTTTGAAACCCACTGGCGCAAATAACATTAGCATAGTTATCGAACGCGTTGGGATGAGACCTCTGTAAAGGTCCCGCTGGGGCTAGCCAGGCTCTTAAACCCGCTTTTCCGATAATGACTATCGATGATTCGCCCCGAAAGCGGGCCCGAGCACAATATTATTACATAGTTCGGGGTATAACATGGTCTCGGTATTCAGTTATTTGCGTTTAGAAATTCCACTGTATCATATAGATGGCTCTTCCCTTGTAGAAAGGTTGTTGGATATTGTTTCATTAGATCCGGCATAACTCGTTACCGAAAAACATTTGTGAATGTTTCTAGTGAAAATTCTTAAATCAGATATGTCATTTCCACTTTATAAGGCAGGTTTGATCAAGCTTTTATCATAAATAAACAAAATGGTCCCGAAGTGGAAAATGGAAATTACCGATTAATAATCTTTTCTCCGCATCAGGGGGAGGCGATGAAATAAAGGATTGAACATGCGTGAGATTCAATTTGATACAATCCTTCATGAAACGCTTTCAAATGAAATTTTGTTAGCGGGATAGTTAAATTGTATTTTTTACAAGATCCTCGGTGGGGGCTTGTTTGTATCGAAACTTAAAGTAAGCCGCTCTTATACCAAATAAACACTAAGGATTACGTTTTGGTTTTCTTCCTACGTTGAATGGGAAATTGTCTCATCAATGGAATTTTATTATTTTTGCTAAGAAATTTGGTGAGAAGTAGGTATTATATTATTTTCATCATCTTTTTTGTAGTTTTATGTTAGGAGAACAAACAGGTTTATAAGTAATACACGAACATTACAATATTTTTTCTGTTTTTGTTATAATGACGTGCAGCAATTAGTCAAATCAAAGATAACATTCGACAGATCGTTTGATTAAAATACGAACACATTTGCGATTCAAATCTTTCTTTTTACTGATCATAAAGTATTCAAATGCTCGAGTTAATATTTCCGACACGTAGACAAGCGGTATGGTAGCTAGGGTTCCGCGCCTGCACACAAAAAACCTTCCCGAAACATGAACCGTTATTTTTCTTTAAATGAAATACATCCAACAAACACTTTCATAGTTCTACTAGGATTCTCTGTATCGTGGGTTTCATGAACTATGAGTACTGTAGTACCACAAAAACCAGACTCGGTAAAAATATTAGCAGAACATGCAAATATTTTAATTTAAAATCTATACTGGGAAAGAGCTTCGTTTTTCAAAAGTACATTCCAACCAATTTTAAGATACTGATCTTATTTTCATCCAAGACTTCATCTTAAGGTTATAAGGGACCATAATTTGCGCACATCAAATCATTTTCATTCTGTCTATTCAATATTGTTCGATAGATTGGTCTTGGGTGAAAATCAGATCAGTATCTTAAAATTGGTTGGAATTACTGTTGTAATTAAATCCGAGGATAAGTATCATATACTTTGTCGATGACGGACATTTAATATGACTGATCCACTTTGAACAAACATTTCCCTTAAACAACAAACATTGAAAAGGGCCTTGAAACAAAAACACAAACATGAGTTTTGAAAGTAGGTAATCAATGAGGTTACAAAAAATACGTGGTACAAAACCCTGAACGCGCGAGTCCGACTCGCACTTAGTATGCTTTATTTTAACTTTTTGTCCCAACTCTGAACAGTCGCACGTGATATATTTTTGTGCAAAGACTCATTTTTATCCATACGCGTGTAAAGAGACATCTGAATGATTATTACACTTGTTAACTCGGTACTCATAATTTTCTATTATTCGACTTAAATATTCGACCTATGTGGCGCAGTGGACAAATGCCCGCCTGAGACGCAGTAGGTTGCGTGTTCGATTACCGTCTCGGGACAAATGTTTGCATCTGCAAATATTTGTCTCGGGTCTGGGTGTTTTTCTATCTAAAATAAGTATGTATTTAAAAAAAAATTATATAAAGTAGTATATCAGTCATGTAGTTCCCATAACACAAGCTCCGCTTACTTTGGGGCTAGATGATGCTGTGTGAGAAATGTCCAGCATAATTTATTATTTATTTATCTAATGCGGAAAGCATTAGGTATCTTCAACAGTTATGACATGCTCTGGTTAAAAATGTTTTTATATTTTACTGGCATGCAAGGTGGATGTGATTGGAGTAAATAGCTGTTAGTTCGTGTATTTGTGTGTCTTTTACTTAATTAAAAGTTTTATACGGTTAACCTCTTAGGGTGCTGACAATATTGATATAGAGCCACGTATAAAATTCTTAATTATTTTCATTGATCGCAAATGTCTGTTCCCCAAAACAGCTTAGCCGATTGAAATACGGGTTTTTAGCAATTGTTTTTATAATTTATAAGTTTTATAGCCTCAAGTGACCAGGAAGCACTGCAGTATATGATACGGCTTAACGAATGATCATGTAGTTTATTATATCAAATTTTCGCTTTTATAATATTAGTAGGATAGGATATATCTATTTAAATGACAAGCATAGTAACGTTATATTGTATAATGTCAAATTCCAACATTTACGAGTATACACAGTTCGTTGAACACAATACGGAGATGGTTCGTAGTATCAAATTAGCGAAGTCTTGCAGCAATAATTAAACGCTAGTTGAAGTGAGGAAACTGCGTTTGACTAGTTCAAATTAAACTAAGTTATAGGGAAGGAATTAAGTTGCGCAAACTACCTTCTTATCCACCTTTGATATGTTGTAAATTTTGCGTTTGCTACAAGTTAAGATCGTTTGCAGAATTAAGTTAATTTCTGCAAAATTTTAATTGCAAAATTGTTAAACCCCGACGGGGTTATAATCGTTTATTGAAGCGCCCCCTTGACTTGTGGCAATAAAACCTAATCAAAAAAAAAATCTTTGAAGTCATACAAAAAACGGCATTCACAACCAAGCAGTTTCGGAGATAAATGGTAACAGACAAACAAACAAATTTCTTATGGAAAACGCAAACGGGCTCCTTACATTGCGGGTAAAAAGGGGTTTATTTTTGGGGTATTAAAAAACAAATTAACAGTGTATTTAATGTTATAACATACTTTTTCTATTGGTGCACGTTTTGGTTCGACCCCAGGACCTTCGGATCGGAAGTCGGGGTACATACTACTAGATCAACACGGCTTACTTAAATAATCCATCTCTCTTTTTGTGAATAACATTAAATGTATAAGGCAGGATTATTATAACTTAAAAAAAAACTCTTCGACTCCTGTGACACATGTGGTCCTAGTGTGGGGTCAGGCCTATGTCCATGTCCTTTTGTATTTTTAGGTAGGATAAACATTTCTAACACACTTGATACACTAACATACCAAAAGTATGTAAACCATTCTTGATCAAACAAGGGAAGCGAGCAATGATCTCTGAGAAAGTTTGAAAAATCCGCACTTTATGTAGGTATGTTTGTCTGACAAAACTCTCGTATGGTTAATTCAATCTTTATGAAATTTAAACCCCATGTCTGGGGTTTACCCAGAAATGGGTAGTCAAAGATTCTGCACAACGCTAGCCCACACAGATGTTTAGCGTTTACCAGTTATCCGTCAGCTAATTGACATAATGCAACACTAGATAGCATTTTCCTCCAGCTAACCTTTGTGTTATGTGTAAAACAGTGTTGAGATAGTGCATAAATAATAAGATAAATTAAATAAAATTATAGCTACATAGGTGCGTACTTACCTACCTAGTTAAAATATATTATAAAACACAATTAAACATACGTTCCTTTTTAGCCCAACCTAAAAAGTTTTAGATTTCATAGACTAATAAATATTTCAGTTACATAACAAGGTAAATTAGGTAGTAATTTTGTTATGTTTTCATTATAGCCGAAGACGCTACGCATGATGTTATATTCTGTATTAAAATTTTGCGAGTTCACCGAAATCCAGCGTATTTTAACTAATGTACAGATAATATCAGTTATGCTGTTCCCATAACACAAGCTCTGCTTACTATGGGATTAGATTATACTGTGCATAATATATATATTTTTTTATTTAGTATTTTTAGAAGCAGTGAAAAAACTAACAGTTTGCTAAAAAACAAAAATAAATAAACTTGCGCTGAAGCTAAAAGCTATCTATAACCATTTCAGTGTTTTTCCACTCTCATGCCGAGACGGTAATCCAAGGTTAGTCTAAAAGTCAACCGAGCGAAACAGTTTAGGAAGTTTCATCAAATCTTGGCCGTGGGCCGTAGCGGCGGCGGTTGACCAAGTCAAAGAGAGGCTTTGATAATATTCGACGCCGGCGAACCGTTACGCTGATTTGAATTAATCAGACCTAAAGTTACTTAAACGTTCAAGAACACCAAATTGTAATATCAGTTACTTACCGGAAAATCAAAGTGAAACTTTAATTTGGTCACCGAAATACTCGTTTTTACGATTCACGATAGATTGATAGATAGATAGAAAATACTTTATTGCACAAGATAAAACAATAGGCGAACTTAATTCTAATTAGCATTTTCTTCCAGCTAACCTTTGTGTAATGAAGAGTAGTGCGTTTAGCTGATTACTTAAATAGAAGTAAACTACACGATACCTATAACTTGTATACAATGACATTTAGAATTATCCGGCTGTTAAAAATTCCCTTATAATCCCATTATTTATCTCATCGTATTCATGAAAAAAATCGAAGTTGTGCCAACAGTTAGTGGTCCAATAAGCAGCGATTTGCTTGCAACCTATAACATGGAATGCTAACTTGCAAAGCGCGGGCATGTAATGTTTGGACGTGCCTCTGACTACCCCTTACTTAGTTCTTAAATATTACTCACACGAGTATGTATCTGAGGATGCCCTCCATGGGGAAAACAGTCGTGAGCGCGCGCGCGTGTGTGTGTGTGTCCTTGCCTCAGTCAATGTAGCTTTATAAACGTCACGCTTCATAATGGAGCCTCAAACAAATTACTTGAAATTGTACCATGGTCAATATTTCTAGCATTAAAATCCTCGCTTTCCTGTGGAACATGATATAAACATTAAATTGTTTTCTTTCTTGAATCCATGCAGTTAAAAATACAAACAACGATTTCGTATGTTGCATCTCCAGCACCTAGCAATCACGTAGGAACGGAGAATAGAATCACGTAAAATATGATTTTGTCGAACGTGTTTACGGTGATGTAACCATACATGTTACTAGTAACTGCACACCTGCTGCTTATACTAAAATACTTTTCTGATTGATTGCAGACTCTGTTTGAAAAACACATGGTAAGAAATAACTATGTGAAAACAATATGTAAATAATTAGTATATCAGTCATGTAGTTACTGCGCCCACTGCGCCACAGAGGTTGTCTGTGGCGCAGTGGGCGCGATTATGAAAAAGTAATTTGTAATGTCTCTATATTAAAACATAAAGTTTATGTACAAAATAGAGCATGTTATGTTGTTCTTGCAAAGAGTACAATACAAGTAAACTCCATTAAAAAAGCGTTTCCTTGTAGGCAATTAACGTCGTAATAATGTGGATGCACGTAGCTCTTGTTCAACAAAATGGTCACAACACTTGTAACATTCCTTTGTTTACGTTTAAATGTATGTTGTCACAAAAAATGTATTCAGAGTGACACGATTTGCTGTAAATGCTCTAGTTTATACTCACCTTCACTAAATATCTCACACAAGACAAGAATTTATGACAATTATTTTGTGGAAACTTGAAACAAATATAGGTACTTCTAACTTGAGATACCATCAAAGTATTAATTGGAAGTCAGAAACTTGGCAGTTTAGCGTTCGATAGTTAGTATAGTTGATGTAAAATATGAAGGTTCATTAATAAAAGCTTATTGTTTATGTTTGAATGGAGCAATTAACCTGCTGGTTTCAAAAGTCTAAACAATAGTTTAAAGCTTCACACTATTACTACCGAAAGTTTAATTGATTTTATTAAATTGTGGCCCATTTCGGTTGAAATAAATTATGTTTCTTTGCTATCTTACTTAAATTACAAATGTGAAAGTTTGGATGACGAATGTTTGTTGCTAAGGATCACTGTAGCGGCTGAATTGTTTTGGATGAAATTTGGAACCTATGATGACGACCACTGTGGCGCAGTGGAGGAAGGCCCGCCTGAGACGCAGAAGGTTGCGGGTTCGATACCCGTCGCGGGATAAATGTTTGCAACTGGAAATATTTGTCTCGGGTCTGAGTGTTTTCTAGATACTTTTTTTTTGTAAATACATACTTATTATAGATATAATAAGTATGTATTTACAAAAAAAAAGTATATAAGTAAGTTAAGTAGTATATCAGTCATATAGTTCCCATAACACAAGCTCTGCTTACTTTGGGGCTAGATGATTTTGTGTGAAAAACGTCCAGCATTATTATTATTATTTTATGACAGGTAGCTACTAAGCTACTTTTCTTGAATGAAGCCGTGGGCAGAAACTAAGTTATAATTAAATACATAGGTTTCCCCTCTAGGATACTTGGATTTTTCGAAAAAGAATACTACAATTTATTTACAAAATAAAAAAAAACACTTTCCTTTATGTCACGAAGAAAAATCCATTAAAAAGTTTATTCTGAACGATTTGTAGAAAGTCAAACAACAGATTACAGGTGTTAAAAGGAACCAAAACCATGAACCAACTTTTTACGTCACGTCCTACGAGAAAATACTTCGACAGAGATAAAAAAACAGAAGGCTGATTGAATTGTACAGCTGTTGGAAGTCCTTGACGAAATTATTTCTATTGGAGCATTTTGTTCGGCGACAAAGTTAAATTGGATTTCTTATGGTGAAAGTGTCTTGCAAAAGTGGCAAAGGCGGTTGGCTTTATTCAGCCGGAGTTGGTTTAGGCTATAACAATAGCTGGTTTTTATTTCATGGCATTAAACTATAATTTTGGGATAATATATTTTTATTTACGCCTGTATTGAGTAACCCGGTATCGTGTAGTAATTATTAAAATTGATAATCAATAATGGGTGATTCCGGGCAGAAATAATGATGACGAAGATGATGATTATACAAAAATTTAAGTAAAAAATATAGACAAAGATGGCTGTTCTATAACCTGTCCTGCAGGTCATTCCAGATAGATATGACTTGCCAGTAATGAAGGTCTTTATTTGGGTCCTGATCAAGTGGAAAGTCTCGCCTGAGACAGCTCGGTCAGGACAGTAAAGGTCCGTAAACCTTCTTTTTCCATTTGCTTTCTTTGTATATCAACATAGATCTTAAGACAGCTCACTAACAAAAAATGGACCTAAAATGTTGTCTGAATTAATAAATTAATTTAATATTATTTTAATATATAACTTTTTTTATAAAATAAAGAACTCTAAACTGAAATTTCATTGGATTCTACAACGTATTGTGCACCATATTTCATGTAGTTCAGGCTCTACGGAGCTCTTAAAGCCGGCATCACGTAGTGTATGAATCCACTAAGGTACGCCGCTCGGACTATTCACTATCTTTACGATTTCAATTCACGTGCCGCAGACAAGAGTCCCGACGTGTTGCGATGTTGTAATATAACAGCGCTTGAAGGTATTAAAAAAAACTTGAATCCTTCTTGAAGCTTTATCAATCAGCTTTTATTAGGAGAGACACAGTGCCAGTGTGTTTACTTGCTACTCTCCCTATACTAAGCTGCTCGCAGTAGGTAGGCCTTGTTTGAATATATAGTATCAAGTGGGTCAAGCAAAACGATATATAACTATCGGGAATAAATCTTTCCACGACCAAAATGTGGTACTGTATTTTAATCTCACCTTACAACAAATACCTCCTCTCACCTTGTAGGGTGAGATTAATACCTCCTTCTAAATAATAGCCGTGTTGGCCTAGTGAAATAGCCGTGTTGGCCTAGTGGGTGATACCCCGACTTCTGATCTGGAGGTCGTGGGTTCGAACCCGGTCGTGCACCAATGGATTTTTCCACTCAAAAAATGTATGTGCGTATGAACACGTACTCAAAACGGTGAAGGAAAACATCGTGAGGAAACCGGCATGCCTTAGAACCAAAAATTCGAAGGTATGTGCCAATAGTTCGTGTTCCAATAAGCGGCGATGGGCTTGCAACCTGTCACGTGGAATGCTTACTACTTGCAAAACGCGGGCATGTACCAAATGTAATGTTTGGACGTGCCTCTGACTACCCCCTACTTTGTATCCTCAAAGATCTACTCACTGAGTATGTATCTAAGGATGTCCACCATGGGGAAGACAGTCGTGAGCGTGTTTAAATAATAACAATGTTATTAATCGTTCATCATTTGTAGTCGTTTGTTCATCGTTTAACTCACATTAAACGTGCCTATATAACTATAAACTTGATTTCGGTCAATTTCGAGAGTTATCCCGAAATTGGCTTTGAGATAAACGCTTCTAAAACAGAATAATTTGATACAACTGCGTTAACAACGCCCAAGCACATAAACACAACCAGAAAATGAAATCCTTTCCAAACCCAACTTCACTGAAACAGAATGGGAAGTCATTAAAACTTGTGAGTTCCGCTGACGTTTATTTAATTCCCTCAATACGCGAACAATTATAAAAGCACCCGGTCAGCATATGTAGTGAGCGATCCATCCAATAAATTGTAATAAAGTTACCGCAGCGGCTCGAACCAAATTTTGTAACTTTACATGTAAATACAAAAGTCATTCGTGAAATTCCACTTGAGAATTTCTAATTAAATTACGAGCTCGCGGGGTTGATACAGCTAACTACAGACTCCCTTTATCTAAAGTTAGGGAGTTATTTCGACAAATCTGAAGTATTTGTCGGAAAGTCAACGGGATTGTAATGCGGGATATATGCGAATCTGAACGGATTAAAGTAGGGTACAAGTCGGTTTTGTTCTGAAACTTGACAAAGGTTTGTTTGTTACTTTTGTGATTCATGGCATACGTAACTATTACATTATTTTAAGCATCATTTATATATGATTTTAACCTTAACCTAAACAACATCCTATCCTACTAATATTATAAACGCGAATGTTTGTGAGGATGCATGTTTGTTACTCTTTCACGCAAAAACTACTGCACGGATTTTGATGAAACTTTACAGTAATAAAGCTTATACATCAGAATAACACATAGGCTACTTTTTATCTGAGTACCACACAGGCGGAGCCGTGCGCAGAAGCTAGTATGAAACATATTTCATGGTCATTTCATAAAGTTAATATTTATTATGATTATTTTTATCCCCAGAGAAGTGCTACCACAAAATCATATAAAGCATTTCACCGCAACGTCACGGCGTCGCTACGTATCACAAAACATTCATCTTCCTCCGAGCGTGCCATATCACCCTGGCATCTGGAGTAGCGGACAAGTGGGGGGAATCAACTGCTATGCCTGCTACCGATACAGGCTAATGAGAAAAGCCAGGCAAAGGCACAGTCAGTAGGTTTTTATTCATTGAAATCAACAAAACCATTTGAGAAACGTAAACAAAAATAGATGAGATTGAAATATAACACACCCCCAACCCAACACACACCACACATACACCCGCATACATACACACCCCTACACACCCTACTCTCTCATACATAATGCTCCTCATCCTTTTCCAATGCGTCACATAATTATGTCCAAATTTATCTGTATTATTTATTTATATAACAATAAAATCAAAATCGAGCAATACGTCCTTCAGTTTAGCAGTGTTAACTTTCTGTAAGTACTCTCTCGATACCCAAGATACGAGCTCACGCTTAGTTTGGGTCTCGTTAAGGATTCCAATTAGTATGTAGTACCTTTCCTATCTGAATAATCTGTATGCATTATTAATCTGTATTTTTCACCTTTGATAATAAAAATTTTTTTAAACTATTGTATATTATTCACATCCCCCATTACTGTGATTTTAGAACTCATTGCCAATCGTAGTCTTGATTCATTGAAATTACAAGGATCCTAAAGAAAATGCAGCTTAAAACTTAAAATTTTAAATTTTAAAGTAAATTCAAGGGCATCTAATTTCTCTTAGATTTTGAACGACTCATTTACTGTTTGTGACACTTCTACTACTTCCTAATGAGATACACTTATTTGGGTTGGAAGAATATTATTAATGTCAAACAGTCGGGCCCCGTCCGATATGAAAGAGATGTACCGTGTGAGAGTGATGCAGAGAGGTGTCAAAGGTAAAGAGACGTGTTTTTATATCGAACGATCCGAGCACTAAGTGGAAAAATCGGCACTTTATTCACTTATTTTTTTTTGTTTGCAAAAACCGTATGTTTGTTTATCAAATAATAACTCTCGAATGGTTTATCAGATTGTCATGAATTCTAGCCATATGATTTATAGTCAAAGGAGAAAATTTATCAGCTTTTCAAAAAATTACACTAAAGCGTTTGGACTCATTTGATTATGCAGTTTTATTATATTAAATACCTTTCACTTTCTTTGTTTATTGATTCTTGTATATGAATGAAGTATATGAATAAAGAATATGCCATTTATATCGCACTGAGTTGGATACTGTAAAAATACCAGCTCTATTAGTATAGAGCTGGTATTTTTACAGTATCCAACAGAAGCCATGGGCAGAAGCTAGTGCTTCTGCCCATGGCTTCGCCCGCGTGGTGCCCGGATAAAATGTATGTGTTATTCTGATGTAGGTATAAGCTATATTACTGTAAAGTTTAATCAAAATATTTTCAGTAGTTTTTGCGTGAAAGAGTAACAAACATCCATCCTCACAACCTTTCGCATTTATAATAGTAGGATAGGCTAAGGTTGAGAAAAGCCTCAATGTCTTTTGATAATGTCGCAGCTTTCCTCAAGCTAAGCTGCGGTATGGAGCTTGTTCATGATTGCTCTAACGTGCCAATGTCCGCTTCTGCCCACATTTGCATTTGTTGAAAGTTTTATGGTTGTAGTTAGTTCATGCTAGTTGGGATTTATGCGACCTGTTTGAATGTAGGTATTGACAGAGCTAGCTATCTGTAGTAAAACAAAAGCTGGTTTAATATTCACAAAATCCAACATGGAATAGTGCCCTGGATATATGAAAATTAATCAAGTATTTTAAAACATCTCTTCAGAAATGTGAAAGATTTTACTTTGATTTATTTTCTCGTAATAGATGTCTATTTAATTGGTCTTGGGGACATTCTCATTAAAATTCTGGATACGATACTCCTCCCATTGCCTGTTGTTAGTGTAATGTTAGATTGGTACTTAATGGTAGATTTCATTGAATTTCGGTAGGACTGTTTTTTTTGGTGTGGCGACATGAATATACACATGACTTAGTAATACTGTTTCCACACTGCGTTCAATCGAATTAAATAAATTATATTATTTACAAAGTTTATAACTTTTAGTTTTTAGGGTTCCGTAGTCAACAAGATATCCTTATAGTTTCCATGTCCGTCCGTTTGTCTGTATGTCTGTCTGCACGAGGCTTAGCTCAGAGACTTCACACCGACAAAGTGGTAAAATAAATATCTTATCAAAAAACATTTTTTTTTGGTACCTCCTACACGTAAAGTGGGAATTATTTTTTTGTCTATCCTACGATATAGTGTCGTAGATCGTTCAGAAATTTTGCGGATGAAAACTATTTTTCGATAAAGCGATCCTTTAGCGAAATATTCAGCTTTAAAGTGCTATTTTTTGTTAGATTTAAGCGTATCGAACCCAGACCTCTTGCGTTGCCACCGAGGTAGTAAAAAAATATTCAAAAGTTCAATAATTACAGTAAATCGATAAAACCTAATAGTTTACAGGTCACCGAGATGCTGATTGGTGCTTATATTACCGATAAACTGAAGTACTACCAAATATTGACTAAATGCCGAAGAAACAACTCTGTTCCCACCTCTCGTTCCAACAATGGATAGTAACCTACTCCATCACGAAATAGATAGTTTTAAAATCGCATGCCCATTTGAGTGCTCCCCTTCGGAATGCTATAACAAAATTAATAAACCTAATCAATACCTCAAAATTAATACTCAGAACGTAAGAAGCATTTACAAAAACTTTGACACATTTGTAGTTTTGCTAACGTCCCTTAACATAGAATGTGACATTATCATCTTGACTGAATGTTGGTTAGACAAAAACAAAATTCTTCCTACTCTCCCGGGCTATAATGTATATTCCTCGACCACCTATTTTAACCAAAACGATGGAGTCGTGGTTTACGCTAGATCTGACCTCCCATGTGTAGTTACTGAGCCTACTTTCCAAGAAGCTACTTGTCTACTTGTCAATATTCATAACACGGCCATTCTAGCCCTATACCGGTCTCCATCCAGAAATTTTGATAGTTTCATGAACTCTCTTGAAAATTCCCTAAAAATAATAACCGACACACCAAACGGAGTTGTCATCGGAGATATTAATATCGATATTATGGATAATAACCTTGATAAGATGAGCCCTGATTATCTTAATTTAACAGCGCAATATGGGTTCCTGCCTACTAATATATTTTCGACCCGAGATGGTAAATGCCTTGATCATGCCCTTTTGAAATCCAAACATCCTGCTCTTTCTTTCGTAGTGCAAAGCGCCGTCACTGATCATCTACCGGTATTGCTCTGTCTTTCCTTAAGTGCTGAAACTAAACAACGACAATCACACTTTAAAAAAATTGATTACAACATCGTTCTAAACCAACTAATTGACAATTTTAAACTAAAACAAATTTTGGAAATGACCGATGCCAACCAAGCTTCCTTCACACTCGTAGATGTCTTGACAAATGCCCTACATTCGGGTACCATTCACAGACCAATTCCATGTAACAAGCGCATAGCCAAACCTTGGATAACACCAGGTTTATTAAGATGCATCCGCCATAGGGATAATATGCACCTAAAGGTAAGAAAATATCCCAATAACCTAATTCTAGTAAAAAGCTACCGCAGATATCGCAACTTCTGTAATTGTCTGCTTAAAAAACTCAAATTGGCCTTCGAACGTTCGGAGTTAGAAAAAGCAACAGGAAACACAAAGCATACTTGGAAAGTAATTAAAAATATTGCCAATATTGTTCAAGATAAAACACCGCCTGTCGAGCTTCTACAATCAGAAACAGACCCGGTTAAAGCTATTAACAAAATAAACTCTTACTTTGCGAGTGTTGGTAAAACTTTAGCGGAGGAAATTTCAGTAAACGTAACCACCAGAAATATGCCCTGTGATATCAAACTTCAATCACATTGCCGATCGTTTGTACTATTGGATGTGGATCAAAGTGAAGTTCAGCGCGCTATACTCGGACTAAAAAACAGTAATGCTACCGGATGGGACGGGATCTCGTCAAGACTCTTAAAGTTGGCAAATGATATCATAACGCCTCCACTGACCCACATTATAAACCTTTGCTTTTCCTCAGGCATATTTCCTGAAGCTTTCAAGCGTTCGATTATCCATCCTGTTCACAAATCCGGGCCCCGTGACAGTGTCAATAACTTTAGGCCAATTTCCATACTGCCAGTGCTATCCAAAATTGTTGAAAAACTATTAAATAAAAGATTAGTCAAATATTTAGAAAACGAACATTTAATTTCGGAATCGCAATTTGGGTTTAGAGCGAATAAATCAACTGAAATGGCGGTCTCTAATTTAACACAGTATATAGTTGGTAATCTTGACAAAAGGAAAAAAGTACTTGCTCTTTTCTTAGACATGGCTAAGGCGTTCGACACTGTCTCGATACCTTTACTCCTGACTAAACTCGAAAATCTGGGGATACGTGGTGCTCCACTAAATCTGTTTAAAAGTTATTTGACTAATAGAACGCAACGAGTTATAATCAATACTCTAGTAAGTGATGATGAGCCTGTCTCATACGGAGTCCCTCAAGGAAGCATCTTGGGTCCAGTTCTTTTCTTGATCTTCATAAACGAACTATGCCTTTACTCACCCTCGCACGGTAAAATTGTTACCTTCGCGGATGACACGGCACTCATTTTTGAAGGAAGCAATTGGGATCTAGTACGTACGTACGCTGAACAAGGCCTTCGCAATGTAATCGGCTGGTTAGGAAAAAATCTGCTAACCCTTAATTTTGGCAAAACTAAATTCATCACCTTCAGCATCTTAAAAAATAACACACCCTCTCTTAAAATCCAAGCTCACACGTGCACTCTCCCCTCCAACGGCACATGTGGCTGCCTTCTCTTGGAACAAGTAAACTCAATAAAATATCTTGGCATAGTATTGGACTCTCAATTGAACTGGCTGCCCCAAATTGAGCTGATCTCCAGCCGGGTCCGTAAACTCATTTGGATCTTCAAAAACCTAAGATCAGTAGCCAACTTTCCCTTGCTTAAATCTATATATTTTGCGCTCTGCCAGTCTGTACTCAGCTACTGTGTTCCTATCTGGGGTGGAGCGTGCAAAAAACACCTCATTAAGGTTGAGCGAGCTCAAAGATCTGTGCTTAAAGTCATGACCTTCAAGCAGTTTCGATATCCAACTTCCTCTCTTTACAAGGAGTGTGAACTCTTATCGGTTCGCAAATTGTTTATTCTTCACACTATTTTGGCATTTCATAAAACACTCCACTTTGAGCCTACAAATATTACAGAAGCAAGATCATTAAAAAACATTAAATTAATAAAATGTAACACAACATTCGCGAGAAGACATAATTATTATATGAGCTCCTTTATCTATAAAAAAATAGACAAAATTCTTAAAATTTATGCACTAACATCCTATAAGCTTAAACACACAGCAAAAGCCTGGCTTGTTGAACAGGATTATGCTTCTACAGAAGCCATTCTTACTGCCCTTGCATAATTTAAATAAAATATTTAATACAATTAATACCTAACTAATATATTCAATTATATTTTAGTGTAATTTTTTTCTTTATTTTACTATTTTCTTGTTATAATTATTGTACTACAGTTTTAGTAATTTTATATACATACAGACAACTTTGTCTGGCGGAGGGCATTAGTACGCCATACCTCAGGGCATCCTAGTTTGGGTACTAATGTTGTCCACATGATTATACAATATATGAACATATTATGATAACTACTTTTTAAGATTAAGAATTAGAACGAAAAAGTTCACTCTGTCCACTATTTAAGACTTTTAGAGTTGGTCCATAGGGAACATTCGCGTAATCCAAATCCTATCAGGGTGACTTGTCGATATCTATAAACGGTATTAAGATAGCCAGCTGTTTTATCTGTATTTTTGTACAAGCCAACTTATACATAGTCGTTTAAATAAATTTATGCCTCTGTCCACTGACATGTATGATTCGTTTTAGTTTTAACAGTTTTCGTTTTGTCGCAGCGTAAAAACAGCTTTATAAATATTGCTTTAACCAATAGAAACAACTTTACTGTAATGCTCCAAGAATATTGAAGCATTCCAACGTCGATTTAAAGCATTGACAAGAATCACAAGAATCATTTCGAATTGTCTTTATAAACTCGCTGATTCTTCGCGACGTCTGATTCTTTGCACGTTTACGTTAGAAAAAAACGTTTTGTCAATATACATTAAGGTAAGAAAATAATAATCGTTATTTTCTTACCTTAATGTGGAATAACAAATTTTTGGCGGCACCCAATTCATGTATAAGAGCTCGTCTGAAAGAGGTTCTTAATCATTTTCGGTATCTCGGCATCTCCATCTTGTAATGAAGATTATTACAAAATCTACTTTTCACTCTGCGAAACTTAGTTAAACTTCCTGTAATTGGAAACTTAACTAATTGTTAGTCAGTGCGTCAAAAACTTATCTGTATCCAAGTTCCTGACACAAATTTTGTCCTTCTTAGACGTTTCAAGACGAACTTAAATGTCTGGTTTTTGACTTTAAAGAAATAACACTAATTAAGTTTTCTATTTAGGATTTCTTGGTGTATGCATAGATATAAGATTGAAAATTGAATATCTTTATGTATATTACCTACTACGGATAGATTAATATAACTAAGTAATTTAAAAAGAGTAACAATTACGTTTTAAATAATTTATTCTCAAAAAGACAATTATTACATGTCACTTACTTGAGAACAGGGTTTTTACATGAAATTAGGTTTACATAGGTTATGGTCGTTCAAAATTTACTCTTTCAATGTGCTTATTTTTTAAGAAGAGAATCATCATTAATGATGTGCTCGGTTAGTTTAGATTTAAATACATTGAATGAGGTTACATTTTTAATTTGGGAGGGTACGTTATTGTAAAGCTGTGCTCCTTCATAGAGCACAGCTAAAGGAATAAAACGCTATATATTGTATGATGAGGAATAATTTACTACTGTTTTTTACTTGTAGTAATAACTACAGGTAGAAAACCCGCCTTCTGGCGGTACCCAAAAGGCTGGTGACATTACCTTGATGAATTTCAAAAATGGAACAATGGATGATGATAATGACTATTAACATTAAATAACATTTTCAAGCAAACGTTCGCCGTACACAACTTTTCAATAAAGTTAAAAGCAATACAGTTGATACGATGAATAAACGAGCCGTATCTTCCGATGAAGACAATGCCTCATTAGGTGCGTACTTGTGTTGATTTCGTAATTTTATGTGAGGAATATTTTCTGTAGAATATGCATTACGATAAATTGGATGACATTATTTTTGTCACGTGATTAACGAGTTTTTCTTGTTTATTCTTATATAAATAATTTCTTTAAAAAATAGATTATTCTGAGCTTAAATGATCAAACAAAAACAAACAAACACGCTCACGACTGTCTTCCCCATGGTGGACATCCTCAGTGAGTAGATCTTTGAGAATACCAAGTAGGGGGTAGTCAGAGGCACGTCCAAACATTTCATTTAGTTCATGCCCGCATTTGCAAGTAGTAAGCATTCCACGTGACAGGTTGCAAGCCCATCGCCGCTTATTGGAACACAAATTGTTGGCACATGCCTTCGAATTTTTGGTTCTATGGCATGCCAGTTTCCTCACGATGTTTTCCTTCACCGTTTTGAGCACGTGTTGATGCGAATATACATTTTTCGAGTGGAAAAATCCGTTGGTGCACGACCGGGTTCGAACCCACGACCTCCGGATCAGAAGTCGGGGTATCGCCTACTAGGCCAACACAGCTTTTTCCTTAAATGATCACAGCGGTTAATATATAAAATTAAGGTAGATGTAATTCAAGCAGGGAATAAATAAAATAAATTGTTTAAACAAGACTTCACGACGCACGTTCTGGGGGCTTCAATAATTTATTTCATTAATAATTCCAATTATTAATGAAATAAACCATCTATTGTAACCCATGTATCGCAAAATTAAGTGAAATTGATTCACTTAATTTTGCGGGTTACAATAGATGGTATCTTCATAATAGTGTTGTATAGCCATAATCAACTAAGATAGGGTGCGAATATTTTCAAAATAAGTCCCTAAACTAGAAAACACGTAAATATCTGCTTTTGTCATAAAAATCTTCTGTAGCCAGAAAAAATAATATTAATACCCCATCAAAGCGTTTACAGAACATTATTTCTATTCCTACCTTATCATGTGTCTATGTTAATAAAGAGTCTCGTTAATTATTTTAGCATTGAACGCCGTGCATTTATTTTACTTAGTAAATGTCGTTCACGTTGCAGACAGCTCATTAACGAGCCATGGGAACATGATCAACGCTTTTATCATACAATTTATCAACCATAATATGCACAGGTATTCCTGGACCATACCTACACATTATATTATCTATGATATATCTTACCGTCAGCCGTGTTGTTATTGTAGTCTATACCCTGGCTTTCAATCCAAAGGTCGTTTATTTGAAACCAGTCATGCACCAATGCATTTTTAATTTGTATGCGCTTTACACGTGCTCAAAACGGTGAAGGAAAACATCGAGAGGAAACCGGCATGCCCTAGAACCAACATTCGATGGTTTAATTAGTGTTAATTAGTATCAGTGGCTTACAACTTGTCACGTGGAATGCTAACTACTATGCAAAACGCGTAATACCAAATATAATGTTTGGGCGTGTCTCTGACTACCCTCCGCTTGGTATCCTTACAGATCCGAAACAACGTGAGGAAACCGACATGCCCTAGAACCAACCATTTAAAGGTTTAGTTAGTGTTCCAATGAGCGACGATAGGCTCTGAGGATCTCCATCACCTGAATTACAGTTATGAGCGTGTTTGTTTTTTGTATTGTTGGATTTTTAATTTTTTCAAACAGGTTGCAAATAAAACCAGCTAATATAATTGTTATATACATTTTGTTGCAGTTATTATCATCTTTTATTATTATCCCCACATTGTATTATTGTCCACGTTGAGTGTTTTCCATCAACTTCTCGTCTCGCTTGCACTGTTTGGTTAGAATTTTGATATTTCTTAACGGTGGCGATGGCGATCGGTACATTGACGTGTACTTTGACAACCGCTTGACAACTTCCCTTTATCGCCACCACCACCGCGTCACTTATTCCGTTGCTACTAGTTGTTATTCAAAAACTTCAGTGTTGAGCTTCCGTTTTTATTGTAAAACTAGCTGTCCTGACAGACGTTGTTCTATCCTTAAATGAGACAGATACGAAACGTCAATTCAACCACCATAGAGGAAGTAACCAATACGTTGGACAACCAAGTTCAGTTTGTATGGGAAAAAGAAACAAAATTGATTCCCATATTCTGGGCATTTTTTTCAATTTTTATTTCCTCAAAAACGTTCGGAGTATTACGAACATTTTAAAATAAAAAATAGCCAATTCGATCCATCCGTTCTCAAGTCATGCACTTACTAACGAATAGCATTTCATTTTATATCGGATAAAAAGTAGCCGATTAAAAGAAGCGTTCGTAAGAAACACATTCGCTCGACCGTTTTTTCGTCGACGTACGTTGCAAAATTGGTCATCACGAAAAGCCCTTTTATTATAACGGGATAATATGTCCACCCTGGAAATCCATTCTAAATATTGGAGAAACAATATTTAAAATCGGATGAGTAGTTTCTCAGATTAATAAGAGGATTAATAATGTTTGTAAGTTTATATGTAGGGGCTACATATAAACTTACAAACATTACCTCTTTCTAATATTAGTATAGATATATGGAACATCGTATCGTTAAAGATATGGTCATAATCAGCACATGTCTGCACGCTCCTAATAATCCCCAGAGTGGAGCGGTGAGAAATGGTCCCCCCGCGACATTGGGACGGGGCCACCGATTTTTCTCCAGAGATAGGCCGCGTATATCTTGAAGAGAGATAACGTCTCGGCTCGCTGAGACAGCTGTTTCACGTGAAAAGATAACAACTCCTACGAGTACACACGTAATGGCTGTGATCATAGATGTTTTATCAAATAATTAGATTTTTTCACTCGAAAATATCTGTGCGCATTAACACGTGGTGAAACCGAAATGCTCTAAAATATTAATTTTGAAGGCATTAAATTTTGCAATCTGTTACTGTTCTAATAAGCGGCGATGGGTTTGCAACCTGTCACTTGGAATGCTTACTACTTGAAAAAGGCGGGTATGTTCCAAATCATATTATTGAGAACTTAAATTACCATTATGCTCTATTACAAATCTACAAATGTCCTACAATTGTACATGTTACCCAATAATTTTGCCACTTTACAGCAGCTAATGTAATATTATTTATTACTAGCTTCTGCCCACGGCTTCGCCCGCATGGTACCGGGATAAAAAGTAGCCTATGTGTTATTCTGATGTATAAGCTATATTACTGTAAAGTTTCATCAAAATCCGTTCAGTAGTTTTTGCGTGAAAGAGTAACAAACATCCATCCTCACAAACTTTTGCGTTTATAATAGTAGTAAGATAAGATAACTTGTTATTATTTTTTGTTTACCTTTGTTTTTGTTTGTCTTTGTTTAACGTATGAATGTTTACATCATTTGTTTCAAGCACTCTTCCAATTCTATAATGTAAGTTTTGTTATATTTTTAGACATAAATTGTTACTTTGGGAACGTACAGTATATGTTCCCAAGGTTAAAAATACATGAGTATGAGTAAATGGAGGTCTTTATCGCAATTTGATAGTTCTTCAAAGCAAACATTTACTATACTAAAACTACTGTTTCTAAAATCCCTGCCTGTATCAGCGATACTTTACTTAGTTTGGCCGTCCACCATCCCCAGAAAGAAGTGTGAAAACTGTATCTCGGAACGCCTAGAACTCCGAAGCTTACTTTTTATCAATGCAGTCGAAAACAAAATAAGAGGTACGATAAACAAATGCTGAAAAACAAACTGTTTCGAAAGACATTATAATTTCAGATATTTTAATAATTGGTTTCAAAATATAAACGGATAAGAAACAACAAACTATGAAAGCCATTATGCAATCAGAATAGGGCCCAAAGGACAAAAGCGAAAACTATTCTTCTATTTACCACTAAAGGTGCTTGTACACGACGCGGGTAACATGAGCTCATTGGGGCATTTGCGCTTCGTGCAAACTACCGTGTAACGAAATGGACCCGGGTCCTCTCCATCCAAAGGTCTAGAAGATATCACTATTAAGCAAGAAGACCGCCCAGTGTAGACATATATTTAACAGTTTATTATACACCACATATGTTGCTTACAAATTAAAACAGAGCAAATAACTATTCGCTAGGGTAAAATGGGCGGTCTTATCGCTAATAGTGATCTCTTCCAATGAACACTTAAGGGTTAATAAGTACGTTACTGTTTATTTCCTATGGTGAATAAATGATTTTATGCCGAGTAGCCGGCTGCGACGTAAAAAATGCGGGTTTGATTCCCACCACGGAACAAATGTTTGCATGTTCTGCAGATATTTGTTCCGGGTCTGGGTGATGTGATACTTGTAGTTTCTGATATCCACAACACAGGGAATCCTAGTCTGAGGTCAGGACTACGTATGTGTATGTTGGGTATTTATTTATTTATTTGTGTACTTGCTGTATCCGCGACTTCGTTCGCGTTTGCCATCCCTGCCGACTACTTATTTGCATTTGACCACCGTTTGTCTCATATTAAGCAACGCTGTTAAGACTGCGGTGAAGCACTCTTATCAACAAATAATCTTTTTACTTTGGATTTGAAAACTCCCAGGTGGTATTTCTCAAAAGACAGTAACCCAGGATTCAAAAAAAGAATCATTTTAATCGGTTTACAATTGGCGATGATATCGCGTAACCAACTTGATAAAAAAATGCAATCGAATTGAGAACCTCCTCCTTTTAAGCATGCAAGCATGCTCGCGCATGTAACCTGCTTTTCAGCATGCTCCATCTTCATGCACCGTGTATAGGCACCTTAAGTAACAGTGCATTTCTGCTTGCGTTGCATGTCTGGACATCGAACAAAATGTAAGGCTCAGTTTACACTGCAAGTGAAATCTTTATTCCAGGAATTAAATTGATAGATTGATAGGTAGATAATGTTTATTGTACACCTGGAATAAAAAAGACATACGAAAAAATAAATTATAATATTACCAATGAGCGATCTTATAGCTGAAGGTGATTTCTTCCAGGCAACCTTTGGACGGACAGAAACTGGAAGAACAGGACTGATTGATCTGTTGTTTCGTCCTTTTAAATGCTTGTGTTACACTTATTCTTCAGTGCAAAATGTTTAACCAAGTACTAGGTAAGTAGGTACATAGTTAATTCAGACAGACTGTTTTGAAAAATGATATTCTTATGAAGTTCGTATACAGGATCGTTTAGATATTTGTGACTATAATGCCATTTCATTTGTGTCTTACTGTTAAGAAAAGTAGATAGTAGCACGATCACGACTATACTCCCTTTGTTTTACGTAAAAAAATATGTCGTACCTACTAATCCATAGAATATCCCAAAACTTAACCTACTTTGACATTGAATATTGAACTACCTACCTACTGCGTTATATTATTACTGTCATTTTATTTGTATACCTACCTACTATTCACCATTAGTTATCATTTAAATGTTGTATTGTGTTAAATTGTAAAATTAAAACCTACCTCTGCAACGCCCCGACAAGCCGATATACCTACCCACCTACTTGGAGTTACACTAGATCTAAGCTTAACCATTTTATATAGAACATTAAACATGCATAAATGAAATTGAAATTGAAAAAAATAATAATTTGGCTTCATCTATATTCAATACGTACATCCGTGAGTATACTGAGGAGGTAATAGTCAGAGGTACATTTATGTATCCCGGAGTTGCCTCATAACTCGTATAGTTATCATTGGAAATCTTTCGATCTAACAAATGGGAGGACATACTGTCTGTATGTCAGCCCATGACACGGATATGACGAAACTATTATTAACTATTACTATTATTCTTTCTGTTAGCAGTACGGTAGCAGCATAAGCTAGATACCAGAGATTAGTGTACGCTGGCCCTTACTTCGGCTATGGCAGGCAAAAGGAGGCGTCCATTTGGATTAATTGCTGTACGAATGAACTTTTAATACCCATGTTTAAATAACTTTTACATCGAAAACATGTCAGTATAGAAGTTCACAAATTCCTTTTGATAAGTGGAGGATTAGACACATAATAAAAAATATAATAATAGTTATATCAGTGAAATTGTTTGATGATGATAAATGATATTGGTCCATCCGGGATCCGTATTGAATAAATAATAATAATAATGTTGGTCATTTTTCACATAGCATCATAATGGCCCAAAATAAGCAGAGCTTGTATTATGCGTACTACATGACTGATATACTACTCATATACTTTTTTTTTTCATTTTTATTAAATAACTACATATACCCAATTATACATATGTATATACTTTTTGTTTAATAAAATACATACATATTATACATAGAAAACACCCAGACGCAAGACAAACATTTGTCCCGCTGCAAGAATCGAACCCACAACCTTCTGCGTCTCAGGCGGGCCTTCGCCCACTGCGCCACAGAGGTCGTCATTACTATTCCAAGAGAACATGCTATGAAATGGTTGATGGTTTATGTAGATTAAACGGCACCTGCCAATTCAGACTAAAAATCTGATTATTTTTAATTATTATTAGGTATATTATGAAAAAAATCATCATTAATTTAACTACAGGTGAAAATATTCTCAAGCAAGAGAAACGCGACGCCAGGTAAATGCTAGCGATTTATTTTGCAACGTGGAGCATAGGTACTGTAACGAGCTAGCTAATGAGCCGTTTTTTCTCTCGGAGTCGCGACATATCTTGCTTGTATTGTGTATTATTTAGTCTGGCAGAAAATTACGATGAAATATAACTTTTGTTATGTAAGTATCTTAAGAAAAGATTATCTACACTAATAATATTATAAAGAGGTAATGTTATCAAAACTAACTTAGTTATACAGTTTTGAATAGCAGGTAATTTCCGAAACTACTAATCAGATTTCAAAAAAATATTTCGAATATATTTAGAATAGGCGTTCAGGGTGGATAAAGGCTATATATTATTTTAAAAATAAGAGCTCTTCGTGGAGACCAGTTTTGCAATGTACATCGACGAAAAAAAGGGTCGAGCGAATGCGTTTCTTAGGAACGACTTTTAATCGATTATTTTTTATCCGCGGGCATGCGAGCGAAGCCGTAGGCAGTACCTACTACAATTAATTGGCTATATTGAAGTAATATTTGCGTATGTAGCTAATAAAGCAAATCAACGTTACTTTACACGAACGGGGCTCATGTACGTATTTACCTAGTAATATGTGTAATACATAGTTAATATGTATTATTTTATTACCTATAACTACATGAGAGCAATAAATATGAATGTACAAAATACAAATACAATCCTACTACTATTTATAAATGCGAAAGTTTGTGAGGATGAATGTTTGTTACTCTTTCACGAAACTACTGAACTGATTTCGAGGAAACTTTACAGTAAGCTGTACATCAGAATAACACATAGGCTACTTTTTACAACACAACGCGGGCGAAGCCGTGGGCATAAGCTAGTATTATATATTTATGAACCAATTAAGTAGGTTACAATTTTGACATTTTGGTTGTCCCCGCGCGAGGGTAAGCCTGTATCGCTAATAATATATACATATATATATATAGGCCATAGGCAACCACGAAAACGCTAGCGTTAAATGCAAAAAAATAATGGTTGAATTTGCCTTTAAACGAATATTGTATGTGCGCCTAGTGGAAAATTAACCACAATTTGCAAACTGAGTATCTGACGTCTGTCTAGCTAGAATGTCGAGATACGATGTGACTACTGGGCCTGGGTGCTGTGGTATCACAGTACTCATAGTCCTTGATACCCACGACACAGGAAATAAATGTGGAGTCAGGAATATGTATATGTCTATTGGTTGTTTATATTTACCTGTATATTTATAAACCTGAATAAAAGTTGTGAACATATTTTTTAATTGTTATAAAACTGATCGCATTAGTCTAAAAATAAGCTAGTAAGTATAATTATTTCAGTAAGCTGCTTTTAAATTTACTTATCTACATTATACTGCTAATGCTAGTTCACAACAGTTTGTTCGTTACACTCCAAAGTTTTGCCGACGCGTTTCAGTAACAGGTGCATGTGTGAGACTCGTTTTAGAATACCCATCCACTCTGCTATTTTGTGATGCTAACAAGGCGTACGTTGAATTATATGAGGTTACCGTACTCCGCCTGAATTATGAGTAAAAAAACACACGTAAAACGAAATTTAACTAAGCATAGGGTAAGCTACGTTAATAAAATATGAGATAATGGGTGAGTAGAATAATAACATGCTTTTATAATTTAATTGTAGATTAAAACCGGACTACAATCCCCGTAACCGATTTTTTTTTATTGATTACTGTGAAATGGTACCACAAAATGGATACAGAAAAACATAGTTCGAAACAAAAAGTTAAAGTGTTCAGGGCTAGAGTCTACAATCACTTCCTCGATGAAGGCAAAGATTGAGCAATTTGCCTTTTGTACTTTTAATATTTGAGCAATTTATTTGTGTATACTTATATGTATATATTATTTTATTTTATTTATGTTATGTTCTATCCTTAGTATTTAAGTATTAAAATCAATAATCTAGTTGTATTTATAGAATTGCATTACATAATTACTACATATTAATAATTTTGTTTTAATCCTTTCTGCGCACTACCGACACATCTTTTTCCACAAAACACAAAGGTTATCTGGAAGATAATGCTTTTTAGCATTAAGTTCGCCTATGTACTCATATTTTTATGTGCAATAAAGAATTTTCTATCTATCTATCTATCTAAATGAACCATCCCACCTAAAGCACATAATCGGTTCTTTATTCAAGACGAACATTAATTAAATAATGCAGAAATACCATTTCATGTTGTCATATTAGTCATCATTGAGAAACAACTTCGTATACCAAAAACTATCGTAAATTTGATAATACATATTTTAAAAACGGGATTTTTCGACTAAGTTTCGACTCATTCCGAGAGTCTTTATCAGGGTCAGTGATCGCTACGCTCTCTCTCCGAGTCACTCACCCTAATGAAGACTCTCGGAATGAGTCTGATACCTGTTTTTTTAGATGATAAAAACTCTTGGGATTGCAAATGTTCTAACTCGTTGTTTTGTAAAAGGATTATTAAAAAGAATAACAAGCCTTGTTTTTTTGCCTTTCTTTCCTGGCTTGGTCGCGGAAGAACAGGCAGTAGATTAAACCGACGTTTCAAAGATATCCATAAGATTTTAATGAATAAATGAATTTTGACTTTGACTTTGACTTTGAGTCGAAACTTAGTCGGTTTCACCGATGCGTGCGGTACGTGAAAAATCTCGTTTTTACAATATGTACAACTTCGTATATTTTTCAGAGCTTCAGACCGTTATTCTGACCAGTTTTTTGGTCAGAATAACGGCCTGAATCTGTATTACAAAGCATGTTATGACCTTTAGCAAATATTCCAGAATCACTTAGAGCAGTGTAGTTGAAGGTCGTTGTTAATATCTGCCGAAGAGGATCGTGCCTTATCGCGTCACTCGAGCACAAAGCTGGAATGTTGTATCTCGTTGGTAATTTATAGCCGCTGCTGGTTTGTGAGATATTTCAGTGTAATTTAATAATTCAGAGGAACTTTGTAAGCTTTGACGCAGGGGTATTGTGTCAAATACAAAATTATGAATCAGAAATTAAAGGTTGATATTTCCAATCTACAAACATCAAATTATGTAAACAAACACGCTCACGACTGTCTTCCCCATGGTGGTTATCATCAGAAACGTACTCAGTGAGTAGATCTTTGAGGATACTAAGTAAAGGGTAGTTAGAGGCACGTCCAAACATTACATTTGGTACATGCCCGCGTTTTGCAAGTTTGCATGCCACGTGACAGGTTGCAAGCCCATCACCGCTTATTAGAAAACTAACTGTTGCCACATGCCTGCGAATTTTGGATTCTGTGGCATGCTGGATTCCTCACGATATTTTCCTTCACCGTTTTGAGCACGTGTTAATGCATATCAATTTTTCGACTGTTGCACGACCGGATCAGAAGTCGGGTTATCGCTCACTAGGCCAACACGGCTTTTATGTTATAATGCTAAATATAACACGGCACATAGACAAATGCATAACATTCTACCCAAAATGCATATAAGGGCTCCTTGCATCGCGCGAAAATTAAAAATAAGATCCAAGCTCTGGAACGCCGTGGTAAAGTTGCATGCTTCGATATTCTACAGACTACATTTCGCGTAATGTGATCAGGAAAGATCCGTTCCCATATCTAATTTTTACTTCAGGACAAGCAGACGCTCATATCAGCACCATCCGTATCTTGTCAGTATACCACCTATTTGCACACAACGTTTCATTTCCACCTTTATAATATGAACGGCGAAGGAATGGAATACACTTTAATTTAAGTCTTTTCTGAAAAATAAAATCTGGTAAGAGTGAATTTATATTTTCTAGACCTTCATACTCCAAGGCCGTGTTGGCCTAGTGGGCGGTACCCCGACTTCTGATCCGGAGGTCGTGGGTTCGAACCCGGTCTTGCACCAATGGATTTTTCCACTCCAAAAATGTATGTGGCCAACACGTGCACAAAACGGTGAAGGAAAACATCGTGAGGAAACCGGCATGCCCTTGAACCAAAAATTCGAAGGCATGTGCCAACAGTTAGTGTTCCAATAAGCGACGATGGGCTTGCAACCTGTCACGTGGAATGCTTATTACTTGCAAAACGCGGGCATGTACTAAATGTAATGTTTGGACGTGCCTCTGACTACCCCCTACCCTCTACAGTGAGTAGATCTTTGAGGATTTTGGTATCCTCAAAGTTCTACTCACTGAGTATGTATCTGAGGATGTCCACCATGGGGAAGACAGTCGTGAGCGTGTTTGTTTTTTTTTTGTTCATACTCCATCGTCTTACCATCAGGTGAGATTGTGGCTATGTTTTAATGACACGAAGGTTGTAAAACTAAAAATAAAAAATGACCATTGGATTCTTCCACCTGGCCCGACACGCACTTGACCGGTTTTATATTCTATCATGTAAAATGTGTGCGAATGTCAATCGGCAGATTGAATATCAATATGATTCATATAAAATGTCAAAACTTTATGCCCTTAAGTTTTAATTTAAAAATGTCTTTATCGATTACCTGCCGTAAACAACAAACTAATATAATTCAAGCATAGGTTTCATATTTGAACTATATAACAAAAGCTCGTACATTAAATTCATAATTGAAATTTGATTTCATTTGTAATTGCCAAACCGTCAGTGTTCTGCAGCCCGACAAGGTACTTAGCTAAGAATAATTAACTAAATTGTTTTTTTAACAAGACAGGTGAATTAGCTGCTTCAACAATGATTACTCAGACAATTATTCCTTCATTTCGGGCTTGAGTACAAGCAAAAAGATCCATTATACAATCATTTTTTGAAACTCAATTTCAAACACATCTGAGCCACGAGGTTCTTTAAATTACCTGTTTGATGTAGATAAAAAAGGTAAAACTCCACACAATCCAGAATAACTTCAACAAGAAGAGTTCTCTCAATTCCAATGGAGCGGCGCTGAATACTGATTAAAATTTCATCAAATTTCATCCCGTAATATTTTCAGTACACACGAGGGCACGCAAAAATCACAAACCTTGGATAAGTTGGACGCCGAAGTACTAGCAAACAAACAAAATTAATTACTCGCTGTGGTAAGCTTTGTATCGAAAATTCGCATATTTAACTCGAAAACTCGAATTTCAATGTACAATTTTAAAGCAATTTAAGATAAATCCGTAGACGTCTCGTAGGGTACGCCGTAACAGACTATACATTTATTATTTTTGCGTTTGTACAAGTCTTTTTTTTCATGTATTCATAATCATTATCACAACAGGCTGTAAAATTTCACAACTGGTTATAGTGATATAGGCCTTCCACAAATAATCATTCGATATTGGGCCATCTTCTTTCATCGACTTCCCGCAACCATTACGATCGGTCCATTGGGGATGAATTTTATCACCACTCATTATTAATTCCTTTTTTTAGTCTTCATGTAACTTTAACTTCAATTAAAATTCTTTCAAATATTTTTTTAAATAATAATCAACGAAATCAAAAGTTATTTAATATTACATTTTAGGATTAAAACGTGCATTTTCCAATTAATAGGGTAGTTTTATTAACTCCTCTCTGCTTTGAATCATATTTGACAATATTCTGCACCGCCTCGGAACAATCGCTGTAGGGCCGGATGTTAAGCATTTTTTTAATTACTAATCTAAAAAGACTGAACAATTAAATCCGGGTAAATGATTACCCGGTAATGAAAAGAATTAAGGATTTTTTCCTATCCAAAAATAAGGTATTTTAACAATTATAAACTGATTTATGTTACCACTGTCACATGTTGTTGACTAAAAAACATTTCAGGTGTGGCCAGTGGGCATAGATACCGATAATTTTAGCATAATATATGTAACGATATTATTTTAATAACATTTTAAGAATTACTGCCTCTGTAAGTCACGAAAAAATACTTCGGCTGTTTTTGTGCAAATATTATGACTATTATTAAGAATATATTACATTTTGCTTGGTTGGTTTTAATTCGTGTTTATTTCCAAATGTCAAATAAAATCTCAATTATTATTGTGAGGGAACAACTAAGCTGAATGAAAACTAAAAATTCTTTAGCGGATACGTGCTAGCTTTTTATTCTTTGTCGGTCGCCTCATTGTTACGTTATTTAAATAAGAATTTTTTTTTCGTGAAAAATATAAAATTCTATAGGTACCTCAAAATATAAAAGCTACTCACAATCGAAACGGGATGAGTTGGCCGAGAGGCGCCGAAGTTGACCGAGGTTGCACGAAACCCTCACCTTTAGAAAATAACATCCTATACCGAATCAGTGCTCGTTCGCTGTTCGTCGCGAATAGTCGCGTAGACCTCGATCCGATCGCAGCGCGCGAATCAAATACCTAATAAAATAATCGAATAATAATTTTGTGCTGTGACGTTAATAAAATTCCACTTGTTGATTCGAAAGCGTTTATTGGAAGTGTTTCTCTGTTAAAATGTCTTAAATAAAATACTAATGATTGTTTATAGAAAATAAAAGTAATCAATGGATCTATTGAAAATCTGTAAAAATACAAATTCTGTATACTGATATTGGAATACTGACGCGAATGGTATGTACTTTTACTTTTTTCAAGTAAAATCAAATGTTTTAAATCATAATTTGTTATGCTGAAAAGAATAGGCACCTGCCTTATTTACATATAAATTAAAATAATTGAATATCATATAACATAAATCCAACAAAAAGTGTAGCTTTTACAACTCAAAAATGACGTAACTCCTAAACCGATTTATGAAGGAATATCCTAATAAAGTGAAAGTTTGGATGTTTTGATGTTTATTACTAATTATATCCATAACGGCTTAACTGATTTCCATGAAATTTGGAACTAGTTTAATAGTTCGTGAACTTAATATAACACATAGACAACTTTTTATCCGGGTACCACGCGGGTGAAGCCGTGCGCAGACTAGTATTTTATAGTTTGTGATTTGGATTCCTACTTTTTAAGGTATATCTACACATAACCATGATATGCTATGGACTATGGGACGGGGTATCGGGCTGGGGGGCGCGTAATGATAAAAAAATACTAGGGCCATCTTCTACCAATTATCTACGTCCACCCACGGCCCGTCCACGGAATGTTTCAGTGTGGATTCTAGGTCACTAACATGACGATTATGGGGCAGTACATATAATAATACAAAAAATACAAGTGGAGCTGTACCATAAAAAAATGCTTTGGTAATTTTAAAGCATTTTTTTTGAACGTATTAATTATGTTGAGGCAACTTTGTACATAAGTATAATGCTTTAACATTTTGATTATTTGACCCTTGTCAGGTGTGTTGAAAACAAAAGGCTTTGATTAATCATTATCAGAAATTAGTTCAAATAAAAATGGCCAACGGTTATCTTTCTAATATTTTCATCAAAACTTTGCTCCTGAACTGGGATGGACCATCCTTAAAGCATCTCGCAGTTATAACTATGCTACGTATATAAAAAGAGGGGACTATTTTAATACAGGTTTATTTAAACTTAACTAAAGAGATCCCAACTCATTTATGTTACGTAACTTG
Source organism: Perizoma affinitatum (assembly GCA_961405105.1). Classification (NCBI taxonomy): domain Eukaryota; kingdom Metazoa; phylum Arthropoda; class Insecta; order Lepidoptera; family Geometridae; genus Perizoma; species Perizoma affinitatum. Next base: position 6,451,095 of record OY560205.1, on the reverse strand, counting down.
TAATTATGAATTAAATATTATTTTCTATTTGTTTTTTTTTATCACGTCACGATTTTCTCTGTTATCAGGTTTTTCCCACCTGTAGAACTTTCCTCAGCTTTGGGGTACAGCACGATCGTTTTTTCCATAAATATTTTCAAAATCGTTTGAGCCGTTCCGGAGTATCTTTTATGAATGCTCTCAGATCTACAAACTAGTCGCTTTTATTTTAAGTGAAATAGTGGAATGAGACCTTAACAGATTGCATTGGTTTAGTTTTAACACAGTTTATGTGAAAACAAATGATTGTGATTGAGCGTGTGAAGTGATTTGACAATGAAATAAAATTACATTGAAAACTGGCAGGTGATTAATAATGCAGTCAGAAAATTTAACTTTGTTTGATGGATCGGTGACCCATTTTATATGTATATTGATTAATAGAACTAGGTTTCAGGTATTGTTTGTTTGTTAACGTAACGAGTTGTCGAATATTTTTTTAATTTTTTATTTGTTACGCTATTATGGCAGATTTTAATATACTTCAGTAATAATTATTATACCATTATTTTTTTTACTAATATTATAGTATAGATAGTACAGATGACTGTTTGGATGTTTAATTGAATTTGAGACTTAATTGAATTGATATAATTGTTGGAGAATAACACATAAGCTATAATTTATTCGGCCACACCAAGGTAGAAGGTAATTTTACATAAATACCTTCCCACATATTTTTACTTTTTCATAAAAATATCACCTCACTGTTGACGTTGAAATGTTTCAAAATAGAAATTGTTCTTTAAACAAGTATATTGGCTCCGGTATTTTCCTTGGTCCTGAGCCAATATCTTTCATCGTTTTCCCGCAGCTTAAAGAAAACTTATTATTTTGTCTCCACGGTCTCGAGGGATTCGAGAGCGATCTTTTTGTGTAGCGAAATCGGCTTATCGAACTATTTAAAAAGGGAATCGAAATTATTTGTATGAAGGTGCGCAAATTTATAATAACTTACCTGATAACATCAAAAGCTGCTTATCAATGCACATATTTAAGAAAAAATTAAAACAACATATTTATGACAATATTTGTTAAAAAAAACGGTACCAAATATTACTCTAAAAATAATAAAAAAAAACTAAAACTAAGCCTACTAGCTAAATACCTATGTACTTATTACAACTATAGTATTATATATTAATTAGTTAAGATAGTAAGCTTAAGAATAATGTACTTATATACATTCTCATTTAAGTAAACTGTGTTCTTTTGAGAAATAAAAAAATCTTTAAACTGAAACTGATTTCACGATTGCACTTAATTATGTTTAATTATGTTTTTAGTAGTTTGTTTGCTTGAAGTTTTTGCACCTCGCTTCTTTTGTTCGATCCCACTGGCCAGAACCTATTAGCGCCTTCACCGATCAAAAAGACGTTCCAATTTTATAGTCTATAAGTCAATAACATAAAATGCCATTTATTTACTTACACTTACAAACACACCTAACTTAAGTTCAATATAATAATAAGTAGGTAATTAAAATAGTAGATATATCTGACTGATATAGCTGCTGGCGTCACAGCTACCAAAAAAAACAGCTAAAAAAGCTATAATTGGTATCACTTAAATAACTTGACAATCTAGCTTAGGCTTTGTGGTTAGCCACTCGTAGTAAAAGATCAGCTACCTAGCTACATCCCCTAAGGCGATATTTGATATGTAGGGACCTAGGTATGTTAGGAAATGATAATCGCACAATCACAAAATACATGAGTAGATAGGTACGTATGACATTTTATTTCAAATGTTTGTTTGGTTTATATAATATTTATAAATATCTGTAATTTTAATGTAGATTGGTATTGGACAGACAGTAAGTCTTACGTTTCAGTCAGTCACGTTTGAATAAAGCGTACTAATAAAATAACGCAAAACCTGTAAATATGTAGTTTGATCAGAATCAAGAGTAGATGTTTTTCAGTATGTTTAAAAATAAACTAAAATAAAAATATTGATCAGTTTATTATAATAAAATTCAGCTTTAAAATAAAATCAGCGTTCAGTGGGTAGGGACGTGGTTATTATCTTTATAAGAGTACCACTGTTAAAAGCTATAGTTGGAGTATAATGCTGGATTTTTTTCACACAGCATCATCCAGCCCCAAACTAAGCAGAGCTTATATTATGGTAACTACATGACTGATATACTACTTATATACTTTTTTATTACACATAGAAAACACTCAGATCCGAGACAAATATTAGCCAATCGTACAAATATTTGTCCCGCAGCGGGAATCGAACCCGCAATCTTCTGCGTCTCAGGCGGGCCTTCACCCACTGCGCCACAGAGGTCGTGATAATAAGAATATAGTATGCGAATATATAAATCGTCTTCCTTCAACTTTTTCTTGCTTCAGCTAGCTTTACGAACGTCAGAAAATCACCAGTGTTCACTCCACGCTACTATTTGCTCGGCCCTCCCACCGTACAGTTTCTTTCAATCCGAATTTCCCGATACGATTCGTGACTCGGGGCAGCGTGTTTGCTTATTGCTGTTTTTGTACTCGATGTCGACAAATTGAGGCACGAGTACCTACTATTTTATTTGCTGGTTTTTAGCATTCGAGGAGAATTAGCTTTGTGGAATTTGTGAGCGCAATTCGGTGCAAAATAAAGTACACACTGAACATGCACCTATGTTTTATTGGCCTGTGGTGGTTTGAATTACAAAATCAAAGTACTTATAGCTAATCTAAATATTTGAAATCTTTGCGTGATACACTGGCTGAATGTTTGACCACCAACGCACAGTATTTAGGTTCCGTCCTTGGATTTGTGGAGGTTAGGTTGCTTTTGGTGTAGAAAGGAATTTAATTGTACCGACATGACAATTCTTAAAAACCATCAACGCAAAAAAAACGAAGAATTAGAAAGCTACAAATAGACTTTCATGTATGTAGTTAATTATGAACGAGCTAGATAAAGTAAGATAAGTCGCTGTCATGTCGTGTATGGAGTTATAATAGACCCATTAAAAATAATTAAATGGAGGGAAATGGGTATTGTATGATGCCCTCTCGGGAATGATGAGGTTTGTATGGACAAAACTCAACCAGTTCGAAGACACTGGGCTATTTCCATATGTTTTCATATGTTATGATGCAGATTCTGTATCAGACAAGCATCTCACTAATACATTATGTTTTCTCTTATTAGATCGAAAGTGTTTTTCAATCCCAACAAAAAAAATATAATTTAAATAAACCTTAAACAGTTGAAATTTTATTGTGAGTGATATCGTCACCTAAGGCTTTTTAATAAGCCGTGGTTTTAAACAAATCCCAGAGTTTTTCTTAAAATGAAATTAAGCAAAAATGGCGGTGCCATTAAAATTACATTAGCATAAATAAGTGAAATGCTAATCTAAGGAAAATAAATCTTGGCCGAGAAATAAAAATAATCCTGTTGGCCGGTCTAATGACACCATGACAGATTTACTTTGGCTCGTGACCTATTTCAAACGTCGTAAATAAATAATCTGTAAGTTTACTTTGTAACTAAGTGGCCATTGAGGACCCCATTTTATTTTAATTAGTTAAGATTGATATGCTTACGTAAATTTATTTACAAAAATATGAATACAATTCTGTTTCTAAATAAAAACAATAGAATCTAAGGACCGTTGCAACCCATGCTTATCCATGTTATTAAGGTAGGTCAACTGCACTAGATACTTCTAGAAAAGATAAATTTGACATTCGAAAATAAATTTGTCAGTTATTTATTTAATCATGTATATAAAAAATATCTACCTGCTGTTTCAAGAACTCTTTGAAAGGAAACAAATAAAGGACAAAACTAAAAAAAAACAGAATTAAAAACTCAGACCATGAAGAGAAGAAATATCACTTTAAAAAAGTCAAAGTCATTGTAAATTATAAAAATCCACAATGAATTTGACTTCCTCTGAAATAGTCAACTTAGATTCGCAACAAGCAAAAAGAAATACTTATCAATAAAATTACGCTACTGATCCTACTGATCGCATGTTGTCACCAAGAAACTAATAACTAGTATAAAGGCACCTTTAAAAATGAATAATTCCTCGCAACGGTACTTGAAAAGGCCTCCCCCGAGGGAAAAGGATATACCGAAACTGCTGTCCAAAAGCGTCCGTCAGTTGGAGGAAGTTTAACACTCTTTTATTCTAATTAGTCCTGAGGGAAGAAACTCAGGAGTAACGGATAGAATGATGCATGTACGATGCGGATGTGCTTCTAATTCACACACATGTGTTTGAATTTGAAATGCTCTTCGTGTTGAGTGATACGATAAACAGAGTTTGCTACGAAGGAAAATGTACAGCAAAATGGTTTGTAAATTCTTTTGGTTACGGCTTCGTTCGTGTGGTACGTATAGTCTATGTCTATGTAGGTAACTAAGATCTAAATAACTTCTATATTTCATCCAAGTCGGTTTTGTCGTTGCTATGATTATCACAACATTCTTTTATCTGTTTTTACAAAAAGTAGCACTAAATAAAGTCCAATTTCAATAAAGTCGAATTTGATAAAACAGATAGAAAGTCACTGACTATGGATGCCGGTGAAAAAACTATAAAAGAGTACAAATAGATAAAATTTAGTTCCGAATTGATGACACTGCGTGCGTTTTTTTTCACGGGACCTGTGTTTTTTTATGAATTCACTACTCGTTGAGTGTTGAGTACCTACAGCTTGAATAGACTATGGTGTGATAGTTTTTTATTGAGTGTGTAACGAGCTCAACTGTGAGTCAGCGAATAGAACACTCAAATAATTTGTTTGGCATGCTTAATAAAGAGAGCAGGTTATACAGGGCAGGTATTTGCTGCTATAAAGCGGTAGCACATTTGTGTCAAACGCGGAAAATAAAGAGATATTTGAAAACTGACCTTATTTTATAATATAATTGTCATGATAATTCTGTCCATCCTCTGACACTGATACACAATTATGAAATCCCGCGACTGCTATCTTATAATTCTATCAAATATGCAAAAATAAATGCTACTTCACAAACCAACGCGGGATGTCTCCCGCACCATATTCTGCCATGTATTGTTCTGGAATACACGATTTGCACTTATGCTGTTTTGGCCTATTTTAAACTAGAATTCCATGGAGAACTTGCACATAGATGTTACTCTTTCTCGTATTGTGTATATCAGAAAATGCTATATCTCACAACACAACCCACAACAAATATTTCACAATCCAATATACGGGTCATTCTCTCATATAATGTTTATGAGCGAATACTGTACCGCTATTTCAGGCCTAGATAAATTGCGGTTATATTGGACTTGCTTTAGCTTGCAGTGTAGCTGGAAAGCTAGCTAAAAAATAACACAATTCATATTTTGAAAAACTGAACGTTAACAGACCAAGCAGAGTTTGTTGCCTGATTCTTCAAGGCTTGGTAGCGTGCGAGTTATCGGCGTAAGTTCACTTTAAAATTTTAAATTCACGTAGTTTCTATATAATCCTTGTGATTTCAATAAATAAAAACCTATTGACTTTGACATTGACTTTACTACTTTTCTCTACCAACTTATTTATAATCGTTGTTTAGTCACGAATCTAAAACAAATCACCAAAAACAGAAAGAAAAAAAGCTGAACTGCAGTTACAAGTACAAGATAAGACATTGTTTAAAAAAAAGAAGAACTCTGGATTGATTCGTCTGCCAACATCCATCAAGTCCGAAGATTTCCGTTCCTCCCGTGAGCCTACATTACAAACAACAAAACAAACACGCTCACGACTGTCTTCCCCATGGTGGGATGATACATACTCAGTGATTAGATCTTTGAATATGCCCGCGTTTGGCAATTCGCATTCCACGTGACAGGTTGCAAACCCATCGCCGCTTATTGGAACACTAACTGTTGGCACATGCCTTCGAATTTTTGTTCTAGGGCATGCCGGTTTCCTCACGATTTTTTCCTTCAGCGTTTATAGCACGTGTGCGCATATAAATTTTTCAAGAGGAAAAATCCATTGGTGCACAACCGGGTTCGAACCCCGTCCTCCGGATCAAAGTCAGGGTACCGCTCACTAGGCCAACACGGCACTACATTAATAGAAACGATGTTTCAGTAAATTACAGTTATATCAGAAGAGGCGCACGTCATTTATAATATGTATATACTCGTATTCATTTATTAATCGTAGGAAGTACATAGTACACTTGGTTTTGTCAACTTGCTTAATTATAAGTCTATAGGTATAATAAATATTGTCAGTTCCAGGCCATTAAAACAGACAAGCACAGTGGTTTAAAAAGTGTTACGGTCAAATAAATGCAAGTAATTTATAAAAGTACACACATTCTTTGTACCGATGCAATTCAATTCAATAAAATTGTGGTATATGTTACCTACATATTCTACCTCATTATTCTATATGAGGGTAGTTATATTGAGAGTGGTCAGTCGGTTGTCAGCCATTAAACGAGTTCAAGTGAATGCCGTGTTTCCTTAGTTATTATTCCCTTAAATACAGAACAAAAATATAATTCCACCTATACCAATTGAAATAAGCAAACGTGCCTTCAGTTGAAACTTAAAATTAAATCCTGGCTCCTGTTCTACACGGATGTGGATCGATGGCTCTACGCCCTGTACATCTCAAGCTGACTAGTTCGAAAGGTTATGTCGGGGATGCAAGGGTATTTTAGAAGATTTTAGTTGGTGTTTACAAAGTAAAAGTAAATAGGAGAGAAAGTTTTGAGGTTTACAAGTGGATAGTGGAAAATCATCTTTATTTTTACTAGTATCTGCAAAAGGCTTCACTGGTGTGTTACTCGGATAACAATATGTCTATGTATAGCGTGCTTGCTGGCAAAAACCATGAAAAATAAACACATATTGTAGAGCGCCTTAGAATAGCCAGCAGATGTCGACGACGGTTATATCAAGTCCATTCTCTAGACTAATAAAACATTCAGTATTGTCGTTTAAGCCAAAAAGGGTCCTTCGGAAGCATTGGCGCCTATTCTGAACCAGTTTTGAGGTTCTACGGACGGTAACATGGTTATTGCACGGTTTACAAAGAGTATGGGCCGTAATCTTTAATGTTATCCACTTTTTTTGCAAGCTTATTTGCGTTTCAGACAGGTACCGATGCGAGACCGAGGTACCGAGGTACGACGTCAACATGTGTGACTAAACTCTTTATAAATTATATGTAAATGGTATGCACATATCCGGTCCGCATAGAAACTGTCTACCTAGGTCGGAAAATGCGGTATCATTTGTATTCTTACAAGGAAATTTGGTAGGAACGAAACAATACTCTTCGCAAACAACACAAAAACGAATCAGAAACGACTTACCACTCAAGCAGATTTCATTCATAATACACAACGTTTATCCGATCAGAGAACATTCAATCGTGTAAAAACAAAGGAAAACTCAAGAAATATGAGATCGGAAAGTTACAGCATAAAGTATATATCAAATAGCAATTGGCAATTCGGGATAGGAAAGGTTCGCCCTATAAAGTACGTGAGGCGGTCAAAAACAAACTTGTGCAATAAATAACCCGATCGGATAAGAGAAAGGTACGCACTCAGCCATTTTATATTCAATAAAAAATGAGATAAACCTGAATTGTCTTGCGATACAGTCGACTGATTGATTTATTTGACCAAAATAATTAATGAACATTACAAAAACTCAAAGGCCTTTCTGTACGCGACCTAAATATTTCGACGCAGCTGAACTTGGTCTACGTAGTTTTGCCTTATCGATGATACTTACTGATTTCGTTTAAATGACACCTCGGTCCATGAGAAATTGGTTAGGATATCGCTTATAGAAAAAGGAATGCGGGTCTGGATCCTATTGGCACCAAAATTCCCAAAACTGTGGTGCAGTATTCACAAACCTCTGTTTTTTCCTACAAAAATAAGTATTTTTAGAGTTCCGTACCTCAAAGGGAAAAATGGAACCCTCATAGGATTACTTTTTTGTACGTCTGTCAGTCTGTCAAGACCCTTTTTCTCAGTAACGCGAGTAGGTCTCAATTTGAAATTAATATCAAATACCAAGGTCTCTCTAGCTCAAGGTTTGCTAGAAGAAAACTCTGTTTAGGGTTAAGCTCGCCTTTGTACATGTCATTTAATTCGGCCTTTTGTGTTTATTTGTGTCTTCAATAAAGAATAAAGAAGGTCGTTCATGCCTTGGAGCTCTAAAAATATAAACATCAAAGACGGTAAGTAAAAAAATATGGCCATTTTTACAACATATTTTGATACTCGCAAATAAATAAAAATCTATAGGATACTTCCCGTTGACCTACAAATTATCACATATAGGTATCACAGTAGAAGCAAAGGAAAAAGTCCGTAAATAGTTTATTTATAGTTATATCGTTTTTTAAAATATATGTTACTTACACTTGTAAACTTACACTTGCACTTGGATAATTGAACGTGACGTATATGCGAACATTTTTCAACTACAAAGTTAAGTCGGACTGACTTATATATTCGTTAGAACAATATTTGGTGCTTTAAAAGCTTGTACGGAAGCGAGTCAGACTCAACAATATCAAGATAACAACTAAAAATGCTTACATCTAGTAAGCTGCCGCTAATAACAACACTATATAAATAATTGACGACCTCTGTGGCGCAGTGGGCGAAGCCTCGCCTGAGACGAAGAAGGTTGCGGGTTCGATTCCCGCCGCGGGACAAATGTTTGTATCTGCAAATATTTGTCTCGGGTCTGGGTGTTTTCTATGTATAATATGTATGTATTCACAAAAAAAAGTATATAAGTAGTATATCAGCTTACTTTGGGCCTAGATGATGCCGTGTGAAAAATGTCCAGGATTATTATTTATTATTATTAATTATTTTTATGCCACAAAACACTGGTTTGCGCTTCTTTATTATCAAAGCGATAAATTCAAATAGGTATGTAAATGCATAGAATTTCAACGTCGTTTCGGAATAGTCTCGCATTTTCGGCTATTGTGAAAACGCCCAACCTATTTGGTAGGGTACGTTTGAAAATGAACTCTTCGTAGCAAAAATTATTCGTATTCAACCTTATCACTCGTATTCGGCCTTTCTCGTTTCCATTTGACCGGACATTATACTACGTAATCGAGAAATAAATTTTGTGTTACTGTTCCCAACCTTTGTGAACATTTTATTCCGCAGGATAAGGGTTATACGATTCTGTAGAGATTAAAAGGCATTATTTACTCGTGCGAAAGCGTAACCAACCATCAAACTTTTATTTTTTTGACAAGGGGAAGGTTCGCTTCGGACACTTGTTTTACGATGATTCTGTGTTCCGCTTGAGTTCAATCAGATTTCATTTATTATGAAACATAGGTAAATACAGGTATATATTATACATATTGGTATACAATAATTTAGTATTAAATTTACAGTTGAAGTAAATAAAAAATAATAATGCTGGACATTTTTCACACAGCAACATCTTTTAATTTTGTAAATACATACATATTTAACATAGAAAACACCCAGATCCCGGGACAAATATTTGCAGATGCAAACATTTGTCCCGCGGCGAACCGAACCCGCAACCTTCTGCGTCTCAGACGGGCCTTCGCCCACTGCGCCACAGAGGTCGTCGAATTAACATCATTTTATGCAATGGAAGGATTACTTTTTTACTCAACTAAAGTGACAAACAATCATACATGCCCACCTGTTGGTAAGCGATTACCATAACCTATAGACGCTTGCGACACCAGAGGGTGAAAAGTCTGTAATTTAACCGGCATCCATACATACCCTTCAAAGCGGACCCCAGCAATGGGATATCAATATATAATTATTTGAATTAGGTAGGTAATTAAATATTTTGATTTCGCTTAATTTATTAATTATAAAAAAACACTTTGGTGAATTGATTGAGTGGTAGGTTTTTAATTTAATCGGGTATACTATTACGATGAAATTCCTTGCAGATATTAATTAGCAGCGGTATTCCTTGTTGAAATGTTTGCAATATTCCTGAGATACCTCAGATTACATGCCTGATTATTATTTTGATCTACTCTTGTATTGGTCCTTATAATGATATTTATATAGAGTACCTATTGCAAAAAAGATCCTTACTACCTTTAGATTTCCAACGTGATCTCTCAAGCAAAATCTTCACATTCAGAATCTGCTAGGTTCAACCATGTGATGTGACTCCACCTGCAAATAACTCTTTACACAACCAAAATTGATATCATAAATCTCATAGACTGACAATAAAACGAATGATTCTTTGTAGGTACAAAAAAAACAAACAAAACAAATAAAACACAATGAAAGTGCTAGTTAATCCGCGGGTGTACAGTGTGAAAACTATCAAATGATGTGCCAATGAAATAACAATACCTTTATGACAATGTAATAGAGAATAGAATGATGTGCTCTGCAAAGTGGATCCTGTTGCTTGTGATGCTGGCGGCTTGCTGGGCACAGGAGGGCGAGTGGAGCGAAGATGCCGAAGACCTGGGTAAGCAAAACACGAAACTATATTCCTATAGAATAAAATGTTTAAATGGGTGTTGTCAACCAATTTCGTAACTGTAGAACTAATGTGATGAGTGTGTGGTGGAAGAATATTATAGAGTTTGTCACCTAAAATTAAACAGAGATATCTTTTAATCAAAGTAAATACCATCGAACAATGCCGTGAGTAAGCTAGTTATGTATAAACGTGGAATAACCACGATTATATAGTTTATCAGATAATTCAACCTGGGTAACGATACCAAATATTCACTAGTTTGATTGTCAAAGCATTAGGAGCTTTAAAGCCAAAATATCACTTAAATATAGTCCCAAAAAACTGTTTTGTTTTTCCAAATGTTTAAATGGTATTATAAAAGCAACCGTTGCTTAAAATCGAAAACTTAGCGAGGAAACGGGCACGTTTGTGAACGCCCTATTGTTACCCAACATACTCATTCATTCGTGGTAAAGTTATCGTAGCCAGATACCCGTTATTCTACATATCTGCTACGAATTTTCGCAGGAGAGTGCGTAGACTTGTTTTTTTACATTTATTTTCGACTTCAACATTATGGTCTAGTTTACGTAGATAAGTGGTACCTTAAGCTTCAAAAACGGACTTTGATTACCAATGCAAGCTTATCGCAAAACATTGTGTCTTTGGCAAAAAAGCCATCATAATTACCTTGTTAAAAAACCTACTAAGGAACTAAAATAATAAGTATGACATAGTAGTGTGAACGGGCTCTGACGGTAACTGGGACAAGCGTAGACTGGTTCTAGTGTTTTTATAACGTTCTCGCTGGCACACCTTCAATGAATCGCTGAAGTGATTAAATGAAACACACTCAAGTGGGGATCGCGCTCAAGCCATTAAACACGATTGCTTGTCGAAAATGAAAATGCTTAAATATATTTTCGTTTGTTCGACGTTATTCCATGCAATGTTTTTTGTCTGATTTTCATACAATCCACTGGGAGCTGCGTTTACACGAACCGAATTGTTCATTTTGATTGACTTACGATGTTAAGTAAGAGTTATATTGTAATCCAGCGGAACTTTTGAAGAAATTTTAAAATCATTTATATATTGCTGAAACAAAAGAGGATTCACTGAGCTCATAAATAAATAGTTTTCATTGTGACCGCAACTTTGGCTCTGCTAATTCTTTGAGAACTGTACTGAGAGGTCTAACAAAGTTTCGAGTTGCGGAACGTCAATGAAGAGACTTGTTCAAGTTCGATTTCTCGTTTGGATGCCTACGAAAGGACCAAAAAGAGCTACCCAATTAAAAAGTGTTCATGCATGGGTAGCTCTATTCAGCCCCGATTTTATTGAACGATTAATTTTATTGCGAAAATTTTGGACAGCGGAACGAATGGAGAGCGAGACTCAAGCGACGCATTCTCACCGACCTTTTGTGGCTCAGCGATAGATGGGTTTGTTTAGTGCTGAATCTAATCAAAAGGCATCCGGCAGAAAAAAGTATTCTGATCGACCATTGTAAGGGTGATGAATGAATTGAAATTTTAATGTAATTGGAAACCGTTGATGATCGAGCGCCATCGATACGGCACGGCGATAATAAATATCTGTCGACCGTGTATTGGCTTGTTACTGGCGTTCATTTAAAATTTATTGTTCGTCTAGTTTTTGCTTTCATTTCAAAGGCTTAATATAATCTGCACCTTGTATTTTCAATTACAGCGATTTACGGTGTATTTAAACTGAATTAAAATATGTTATGAAAATATTTCAGTTAAAACAGACAAGAGTTTGCCGGTAATATTATTATTTCATCAACGGTAGATAATTATTGTTAGTATCAACAATTATGATTCAACATAGAGATAAATATCAAATAAATCGTTCTAAATTATTATACAAATCTATGTGGATTTATTTTAATGCCAATTTATTTGCGTTAAAACATTAGCGTTATGAGTCCCATGTGGTCTATTAGCGGAGTGAGGGTCACTGTTTGGTTAACTAATAAATCAGTTGATTACAAACTAGTTAGACTTACGAGTGTTCATATTCATAAATCACAAGTTCAACAACAGAAAACATAAAGAAGTGGTCTGAATGGGAACGGGTAGTGGCATGCTCATATATTGAAGACCCTAGAAGGCGAATGACCGGCTGAGCCGTAGAAGGTTGCGGGTTCAATTTCCGACGCGGGAAAAATGTTTGTATGAGCTGCAAATATTTGTCTCGGGGACTTGTTTTCTATGTAAAAGCAACATCTAGCCCCAAACTAAGGAATAGTTTGGGGCTAGATGATTCGGTGTGAAAAATGACCAGCTTTTTTAGTATTATAAAAAAACACTTCATAATAATATAAGAGATGACGGCAGAGATTTGAGAGGCCACCAGTTCAATTATAATGATAAAATTGTGACGTTTTAAAAAAAAATGCATAATTGAAATTGTCCTTGTCCGTCATCTCTAACAGCCTGTAGAAACCCACTGTTTGTCATAACCTACCTCCCCTAAAGAGTGCCATAACAACCGATCTTGACCTACCTTCATCCACCGATTTTGCACAAATGTCTTCGAGTACCTCCCTAACGTTTCATCAGGTTTGTGGTCGCCATTCGAGATTTTTTCTGCTCAGCGATAGGTTCTTCGAGTACGATTTGATTGATTTGAAATATATACGTGTACAATAATATAATAAATATATACTACGAGGCATAAGGAGGATATTTAGAACAGATTTGTGACTTAGAAAAACACATTCATACTATTTGTCCAGATAACACGCAGGCGAAGCCGTGGGCAGAGGTTATCGTGGTTATAATCTTTATTACAAGAATGATGAGCAGATGGTCTAAGTGAAATTATGCTAGGATTAATGTCACACATTCAATCCTCTCGGACATGCAATAGTGTATATACATATTCGTGTGGATGTAATATATTAATTTCGTTTAGTATGTATATAGTAAAAAAAAATATGTCGCAGTTGAATTGACTAAAGAAGCAGTATTTGAAGATGTCAATAGGTAGAAAATTTAGGTTTTGTGATCAAAATATTCATTCACATTTCAGTTTTTTTCTTATACAGTTTTGAGTTGTATTTTACGAATGTACAAATCTTTAATATGTAAATACCAGTTAGTCTCAAAAATGTATTTTCTATAAATAATGTTCCTAATGACTCATCGCCTTTCCTATTGTACATAATTCTTAATCTTTGTTTCTGTATAACAAACGTGCTTTCTATGTTTACTGTATCACTCCAGAATATAATTCCGTACGTGAGAAGGGAATATTATCTATAATAGGCACTTCTAGTTGCTTCAATCGACGCAACATTAAATAGCACTGATTTAGCACTATAATTGAACATTAATAGGGTATAACGGAAACTTGAAATTTTGGTATTAATCCTGTCAATGTTAGATTTCTAGATGATATGTTCATTGTTCATCCATAGTTAATCCTAGGAAATTCGCCTTAGACACTGAATACATTTTAGTCTAAAACGGACTATACCAAGTTAGGTCAGTAGCACTATAATATCATTATATTATTAAATAACTCACATTTTACTCAAATAATTCTCAGGAATTGCTATACTGTATACTTATTTTGTACGTCACAAACTAACATAACGTTACATTCCCAGTATTCGTAGCTAGGTACTGCCTGAGCAATGTGCAGTGTGAGAGCAGGTCAGGCGAGAGACGTGTCTCCACAATAATTTTATTAATATTATCCCGGCAAGCCTGTCACGCGCGAAACCACCGCCCATATATCTCTCGACTCTGGGAAAAAATATGATATATTGAGAGAACGAGAGACATAAGAGCTTTCCTTAGCTTCCCTTCACTCGGTTTAGAGTCTTTTTAGTACACTTAAGAACCTTGTAAGGTTCACTTCGCATCTTACTAGAAAAGTTACTGCTGAGAAGGTAACAGGTTTTCTATATGCCGATTTTATGGCTCTGTATTTTTGGTTGATTAAATAAGTTTGAACGAACGTGTCTAAACTCCAATGTAAAAAGGGAAAATTAAGTTTTAAACAAATGGCGCTTCTTCATACATCATTGAAAATCACAAAAGCTTCATAACTTTAAAATTTCAAAGCATCCATTAAATTATAAGTGGGCGTAAAAACATGGCGATAAAGGAATACTGAACGTCTTCTTTAACGGTTTTGAGCAATAAAAACAATTTATCATAACTATAAGATTATATCCCTCTTTCAACTGCCTGCTTTACTAGTCGCTCTAGATACGTTTCATCCAAGTTTATGAAACCCAATCAAACCAACGTTGTAGTAATTAATTACCGTAAGCATAATCCGTAGATACGAGCACAATGATATACGAGCAGTGAGAAGATTACTGACAATGGGTGCAATATAGCACACTGAAGCACACTTGCTTGCACCTTTGAACAAGTTATTGAATTTTTCGGCGCTTTGGGCCTAAATTTGACCAGACTGGTAACGATCTCGTGGCTAAGTTGGTATAGCACCTGCGTATCAAGCGGGAGGTACCGCCGAAGATGAAATTTTTGGGATATTATAAATATGATTTCCCTTAAATGCGGGTTACCACTTTTAAAAAACCAAATATCTAAGTTAGTATTAACCTGTATCTAAGTTATTATGTACCTGTATCTGAAAATTACGAGGATATCTTAGATACTAACGGGAGACGATGTGATGAAAACTGATTTTAAAAAATAGCTAGTGTTTTTCTTACTCATACTATATAGTTCATACTACGGCAATAAGTAGGTAAGCTTTATTCATAGTAAGATTTCTATATTATCATCGAGTGGCACCATTATTGCTTTAAGTATCATTGATAAAAACAAATGAGTGTCCTCCGCTCATTCGTTTGTATCAATGGACAATACTTACGTAAATCGACACAATAGGTTTTGATTGTTATTTTGTTCTTTGGATATCAGTATGAGAGTTTCTGGAATCCTACTCCTCCAAATAATGTTATTAATGACATAAATTATAAATGTCAAGTTTGGATGTGTAGATGTTTCTATGAAATTTGTAACAGGTATAGTCAATAATATTATAAATGTCAATTTTGGATGTTCAGTTGTTTCTAAAAAAATTTGTAACAGGTATAATCGGTGACCTAGGATAACACATAGGCTACTTTTTATTCGGGTACCATACCGGCAAAACTAGTGAGTTCATATATTTGCCTATATGAACTCACTAGTTTTGCGGTCGTGAGCGTGAATGAATGTCTTTTGGCATATATCAGTATAAAACAAACTTTATATTAAAAATTATCAAAATATACTTTACTCTACTCTACTATGTCGACACCGGTAGCTATATCGATCGACAGATAAATAATATAGTAACAAATCTGGTACTATTATTTATATATAACTAATAGCTGTTTCTAAAATAAAATAACTCAGTAAAATGTTTTTAATGAAATAAAGTTCTGCATATACACTATCTATTACGGAAGGGACAACGATAAATTAAAATACCTGTATACAATCTATACAAAAGGTGCTAATATCCTTTAACTTAGATTGACATGAATTCAAGTATGTACTTAGATGAGCAGTGCCTTTGCAATTCAGTAATCTGTCCAAGTTTTGATGTGAGTCGAAGCTAATGTGCTATGTAACTATGCCATTAAGCAAAATTACTATCACTATGCCATCTGTTAAATCAAACAAGCTGATTCTAGCGTCGCTAAACTATGCTTGCATGCTTTGTAACTTTATAAATAAACTTACTCATATTGCCATTACAAGCGACAGGATTATGCTAGTAGCTCATATCCTTGCGAAACATACTGTCCCCATGTAAACGCACCTAATAGAGGTTTTGCTGTTCGGACGTTTCGTAACAAGTCAGCAGGATTTGATCAAAGACCGTAGGTGGGATAAAAGCGTATTGCGGACATAAGGGTTTATCTAGGTCACGCTGAATCAAAAATAATGTTTTAACACGTGACTTGATTTCCTTAACTTATTGATCTGTGTTTTATTGTTACCTACTCGTATCATATTTAAAGATATATATTCATATATTGGTCATTTCAAGTCTCTGTAAAGTAATATAGAGCGAGGGCTGAAGGCCGATGCGTACGTCTGAGACATCTGAGACGTTGTTAGAATAGTTTGCACACTTGACTGAATGTGCATCTCACACGTAGGTGCATTCTACACTAATCAAGCAAGGACAGATGTGCTCAGTAAGGAGAAAATGAAGAAATCGGACAGCGATTTTGATTTATTTTTTCTATTTGCTTTATATTAGAGACGCAAAATAACATTATGAAGACGCGTGGAAAAACGACCTCTTAAACGTACTTTTACATAAGAGCACCTTGTGTCGCGTGTAATAAATTGTTGCAAAATACTTGCTAAGCCGAAAATTAGTTATAAACTTCGATGACTACAGTAAAAAGTCTCCAGAAGCTAACAATTGTAACAACTAACCTATAACAAAAAAAACATGTAGACAAATTCTAAACTGCCATTAGAAGCACAAATGGACAGGTACGTACTTAAGAGTAATTTACGTACTTTTTATTCACAAAATTATATTATAATATATATTTGACAAAAAAATAAAACTAACGATGAAAAATAGTTCCATATTTTTTTATTCATTCATTATGTACAAGTAGTTATCGAAAAATACAGATGAAACAGCTAGCTATCTAAAGACCGTTGCAAAAAAATCTATAAAAAGCTCAACTGATTTAGATCACTACCAGATTGAAGCGTTCCCAAAATACTGGCCGTATTGCCACGCTGAATGGCAATTATAATGCGCTTACCCAGATAAGAGCCAGCGCTCTGTTCACGCGTCGCTTCGACCAGTCGCCCTGAAATAATTTTGAAAACGCCAAGGTCCCCCGGTTACCCACGGAACCCAGAGTCTCAACCCCAAAAGGCTCAAATAAGTAAGCTCTGTCGAGACTTCTATATTTGCGCCTCTTGGGATCCACGGCTAATTCAGCCGCTGCACCGGCTCTAATTGATATATACGACAGATGTGATGTGATGTGATGCTAGGGTATTTACTCATTTAGCATCCCATACCAAAGGCCTTCCCCTCTCCCAAGGGACAAGGGTCATGCCGTCAGGCCACTTAACATCGTCACGTAGTAGACCCCGTAGTATTTAAAATGATCTTCAAAAACAATAGTTTAATTTATGTAAAAAATAAATTTATTTACAGGATATAATGAAACAGGCAAAGTACCTACTATATAATTTTTCGTTTTTTAATTAATTGGAGCTTGACGGAATTGTGTGCCACTGCTTTCGTAGAGTTGTAATAACGTAAAGTAAGCGCGTTCTTATCTGAATCTGAAGATTAAATTAGGGGAAGTTATGCAAAATTCCTTCGTTTCATTTTTTATATTTACTATTTTACATTTTTTACATTTTAACCTGGTTAGTTTTACGCAAAGTTAACCACTTCGGCTCACACAAGTGGCACTAAGACTTCAGTCTTCAGTCCAGTCAACTGTGATCATGGCAATCTTATAACCAAAACAACAGGAAAATAATCAAGGCAAGAAACTGAAAGTATTGAAAATTTGATTAATTTACAAAAGTATCCTGATTGCGAATGTTTTAATAACACAAGTTTTATTTCTTAACTTTTAATTTTTATTTTTTGTGAGTAATGGGTGTGCTGATAATATTTTAGTAACCTTAAAGTTCCTAAACTTAGATTTAAATCTAGTGCTGGTCAAACTCGACATAAAGCACACTACCGTAGCTCAAACAAAAAAACTTTGTCACGTTTGGAATGTCACTCAAAGAGCCTGGATATGTCCCTGTTGGTACAAACGTCGCATGCCACACCACCACCATTCACCAGAGCACATTCAGAACCGTAGTAATGAGTGGACCTATTTTTAGTGCCCTCGAACACGACATAATCTTGCAGACGCGTTATGGCCTTCTATTACAGTGAACCAATCTAATATAAGTTTTTGATACGATATGCGTTGTATGACAAACTAAAGCTTTTGTGACGAAACTATTTCCTTATGAGAACCTAGGTTTGGGATGTTCTAAATATTCGTATTTATGGAGGTTGGTTAATTCTGTTGTTTGGTAAAATGTTTTGTAATTACTAGAGACCTTAAAGTTTATCAAAGCATTTCATCCTTGGAACGCTTTGATGTGTTTCTTGCGCACAAAATAGATATGAAAATTCATTAATTTTTAATTATTTTTGAATATTTTGAAAAAAAGCTTTATTTGCTTTAATCATATTGGTAAATAATATAATTTAGCACCAATAATTATTAAAAATATCAAATTAAATTCGTTAAAAAATCTGTTTTAAAGATAAAACAAAGACATTATACTTATGTTTTATATATTTCATGGAAGAATCCCAGTTACATAAGCAATAAAACTAGTTATTATTATTAAACGTTTTTAACTTTTACTTCACTTAAATCATGTTATACAAGGGATGAACTAGCTGTAAGAGCGGATCATACACTAGCTGTGCCCCTGGACCCCGACCAACCGCGTCGCATCGCCCACTCGCGCTACTACTTCGCTTTCCCTTAGCGTTCGTTATAACATGTTTTCTTAAGGATTGTAGCGTGATGTTAAATAGCCTTTATCCTTCCTCAAGAATTGGTATATCAAATGCAAAAATATTGTTTTAGTCCGAATGGTAATTTCCATATATTAGGCGTGAAGTGCGATTATACAAAAAAATATTTCATACAACCCTTGTCCTGATAATTAAGAACACAACAAAAAAAAAACAGCCAATCGGTCGAGCCGTTCATATGTGATGATCTTTCATTCATGTGGCAAATGATTTTAATTTATATATTTAGTATAACCTACAATATAGAAAGTAGCTGGCCATTTCACACAACATCATTTTGCCCCAAACTATTCATAGCTTGTACTATGGGTACTACATGACTGATATAATACTTATATACTTTTTTTTTGTAAATACATACATATTATACATATAAAATAACCAGACCGAGACAAATATTTGCAAATCATACAAGCATTTGTCCCGCGGCGGGAATCGTTCCCGCAACCTTGCGTCTCAGGCGTGCTATCGCCCACTGCGCCACAGAGTATAGTAACAATAATGCTTTAATGGCATATTTATACTGGTAATAGGAGAGTATATTTATATCAGGCAAACGCTTGTGTTCATTCCAGTAATCACACCTCAAGGCGTGCCCATCCAAGATCCAACTAGAATTGATACATGACCAGCCCAGCGAGACCAAAACAATCTGTCATTATTAGAAGCATTCTTCGAGTAAATTGAAAATACCTCCTAAGTATGACTGATGGCGTACATTACTTGCCTTGGTGACAGTTCTCCCTTGAAGAAAAGAGGATTATTTCATGCGGTGGAAGCGGACTTTAATATTGCGCCTATTTATATTCATGGTTTCTTTATCGCCGTGAAGGGAAAGCAGGAATCATAACGGTGTTAGTACAGAATAACAGCGAAATTCACTCAGACGTATTTTTTTGTTTCCGATTATTATTTCGGCTTTTCTCGGTCTTGTGAAGGAATATTGCCGGTTGACGTTCTGGGACACGAAATCAGCTTCTTGTAATGTAACAGAAGATGGTACTAATGAATAGCTTTTATATGTTAAAGTGTATTTAGAATTTAATACGCGTTTATTGTCTCTACATTATGTAATAAAAAAGCACTCTCTTTCGATATCAGATCTGATCTGATTAGGTATCGATATGTGATATACGGTTGCCATAAGAGGTTGTTTATTTGTGTTACGAATTGCCTCCAGATCAGCTTAGCGCATTGTAATGCGCAAATTTTCATTACTTCCAGGATCGTCCGTAGGTGGTGCTGAAATCAACGAAGGAAATTAACGTCGAGATTTTTAAATTTTGCTAAAGTAACTTGTGTACTTTTATATTATATTGAATTAGTAACGACTGTTGGTATAAAGGAAACCTCAACATTATTTCTACGATAAAACTCATTTTTCTTTCTTACTCCGCCCAACTTATAACACCACAAATTCAAGGCCAAAGGTCGAGATGGGGCATAAAATAAAATTGCTACTCATCATTCACTTCAGTTATTTGAAAAATGTTCTGCATTTAGTTGCCAGGGCCTTGTAATGAATGCCCACTTGAAAGTAATTCCTGTAATTTACATTGAAACCAACATTACCCAACAAAAGGGCTACAAAGGGACGAAGTGTAGACTTGTTCTGGTATTATAATATGTTATAAATTTTGTCTATTATATATATATAACTAATATACACTGTAATCCCACAAAACACAGGGGTTATACAAGATAATGTAAGAAATATGAAGGTGCGGATCCTTTAATATGAGGCCCAAGGCGATTAAAAGCTTAAAGTAATCGCCTCACTAGATCATAATGTTGTCTAATAAAACTCATAAACTCTAAGTAGATTTGCCTTGTAATTTACGTTTATGTAGAAATTTTAACCTCCGAAGCCGGAACAAACTTTATTATAGACGTATTTTTAAGCTTACTCTTGGTCGCATCGCATCGTTCACATTTTCAGACCAAGAAACAGAATGTAGATCAGTTGCTGACAACCTCACTAAACTAAAAAAATATATTTGGAAATTCTCTTTTTTTTTACTAGTCTCTGTCCACGGCTTCGGCCACGTAGTACCCCGATAAAAAGAAGCCAACATGTTATTTGAGGTAACGAACTATACCTATTCTGAATTTCATCTAAGCGGTACAGCCGTAACGGAGTAGCAATATCCAAAACACACCATTATGACGAAATGAAAGGACATGATATACAAAGACGTGCTTAACCCTAAAAAGAGTTTTCTTCGAGCAAAACAACTTCCTAAACCGGCCACAATTAAACGGCCTCGGTGGCGCGACGGGCAATTAGCCATCTTAGACGCAAATGATGCGGGTTCAATTCCCACTGTGGGACAAAAGTTTGCATGGTCTACATAAATTAATTTCGGGTCTGGCTGTTGTGGTACTATGGTACTCGTAGTTTCTAATTTCACGACACAAAGGATCTCCTGGTGTGGAGAGACAGGCTAGTTACGAGTACAAAGGTACAGTCGTATACAAAGTACTCTCCTACGTACCACATCTGACTTTAAAATCCAATTAGTATAATCTTGTTGATTTGTAAAAAGGATCTCTAAGTGTGGAGATCGGCTTATGACTTTGGGGCTAGTTACAAAGGTACGGGCGTATACAAAGTATGAAACACACTCCTGACTTTTAAATCAAAATAATTTGATCTTGGCGATTTGTAAGTAACGCTATGTTTTTTTTTCAGTATCAACAGTGGACGTTGACGCAGTGCTGGGTCGAAAGGCTTCCCTGCCGTGTGACGTCACGCCGGATGCCGCCGAAGACCGCGTTTATATGGTGTTGTGGTTCAGAGCTGGGAAAGCCACGGGAGGAAAGCCTATTTACAGGTACCAATAACATTTAAATAAACGAAAAAAATATAAAGTATTTATTTAATTGTAAATAGGATACTTGATATGAGAAGGCCTCGGGGAACGTACTCTGACCAAATTGGAGATACTCTAGAGAAAGTAAGAAGTACACTAAAACGCCGAGCTTATATGAAGAATTTGAAGTGGATGAATGAAACGAAGGCATCGTAGCAAATGGAATTCTGTGGTCTCTACCTACCCCTCCGGGAAACAGGCGTGACTATATGTTTTTATGTATGAATGTACGATCTCGGTGGCGTGGTGGGCAAATATCCAGCTGCAACCCAAGAGGTGCGGGTCCCATTCCCGCTGCGGGACAAATGTTTGAATGATCTGCAGATATTTGTTCTGGCTCTGGGTATTGTGGTACCACGGTACTCGTAGTTCCTGATAATCACGACATAGGGAATCGTAGTATGAGGTCAGGACTGTGTATGTTAGTCGTTTATTTATTTACTTTCACAGATATAAATAGTTAAAATAATATTAAAGTTTTTAACATCATACGCAAAAAAAAACTAGTGGCGATAAGCTTGCAACCATCATGTGGAAATCTAATTACTTGCAACACGTGGGCATGCACCAAATAAAGGACGTGTCTCTAACTACTCATTACTGGGTATCCTCACAGATCTGCGTACTGAGTAGGACCTGAGGATCTCCATCATGAAGATTATAGTCGTGAGCGTGTTTGTTTTGTGTTTTAACAAACTAATTTACTAGTTTATAGTGGACCTTTGTGTAAAACATCAGTATTAATACCAATAGGCTACCACTGCCCTTAGGGAACTCGTAATTGATATGATAGGTATGAGAAATTTAGTCAAGAAAAACTTTTTAAAAATACAAACTTTATGAAATCGATGACTGCTGTTGCAGCTGATGCCTAAGGGGTAGTGGGGGTAGTAGTTTAACTAGATGGGCAAGTCTATGTAGCCTTAGGTACCTATCAAGTTGCATGAAACCTTATAATAATGGAGTGTACAAAACCACATTTGAGTAATTATGTGGTTTCCGTTTGTTTTTACGTACCCACCACTGTTTATCAGCTTTCCCTATCCTCTAAGGCAGGGATGCACAGACCGCGGCCCGCCGGTGGAATACTGGTGGCCCGCCGACAGCTAAAATCCTGCATCCCTGCTCTAAGGTTTGCTGGAAGAAAACTCTTGTTTAGGTTATGCTCGCCTTTGTACTGAGTTGCTGATATTGAGTCACTCGTAAATATTTAAATATGAATCTCCTACAGTAAATCTTAAAAAAAAAGATCAATATTGGTCCTAAAGGACCTATATTGAGTACAATATAAGTTGGTACATAATATAAAAAAAACATAGCTAAAATTATTTATTTTACGCAATTTTAAAAAGCCTCTTATAACATGACATATTATCTCTGAATATATTTACGTTATCACCAAGCCAACTCTACTCATATAACAACAATCTGAACAACACTTTTAACTTCGTAGCTGTAAAGCGTAGCACTTTTCGTAGCTCGTAGCATAGTTACGTAGAATTTGCTTATTACTGAATGTAAAGTTCACGAAAGCTATGCATCCTCGACTTGAATGTTTAAGTTCTTAATATTTGTTATGTTAGCTGTTTTGACTTCATCCATTGTATTTACAAGGCATTTCTATATTTTCGTCAAACCGTTGCCAAGCCCGTGTAGTATGTTTGAAACGCCAAGGATAACTAGAAAATAAGATAACGCTATTAAAAGTATTTTATTCAATGAGAGTTGCATAATCTATCAAACTAGCATCTTCGTTGTGTCTGAATGAAAAGTATTCGAGATTGGTTCAGCCTTTACTTTTCAATTTCAATTTCAATTTCATTTATTTATGCTTAATGTCCTACATACAATGGTTAAGCTTAGATCTAGTGTAGCTCCAAGTAGGTTGGTAGGTACATCGGCCCTGTCATGGCGTTGAAGAGGTAGGTATTAGTTTTACAATTTAACACAATATAAAATTTAAATGATAATAAATGGTGAATAGTAGTTATACAAAATAAAAATGTCAACAAAATACAAAAAACAAAATGTCAAAATTAAAATAATTGACAATATTAGAATACTTATTACATAATGCAGTAGGTAGTTCAATAATCAAGTAAAGTAGGCTAAATTTTGGGATATTCTATGGATTAGTAGGTACGTCATATTTTGTTAGATGACAAAATGTCGCAGTCAAAGAGTGAAATTACGCACTTAAGAATAATATGTATGATTCTATTAGTTACCTAAGTAGTCTTAAATTTGAACTGTTTCAAGGAACTGCACATTATAGAATGATTGCAAATTTTACACCACTTCCTTACAAATAAAACTATACAAACCCAACTATACAAGCTAAAGTCCTCTGTTCAGTTAACGCATTGGCAAATTACTCGCTTATCTCGATGAAGTCTTGGACACGATCCTAAACTATCTTTGATTAATTAACAAGCCGGCTATCGAAACATCGCCTGCAGTTAGAGATAAAGCGAGCGGCTGGGTATTCATCACTTCAAGACAAATTTATGGGATTTTAATATCGTTTTGCATATATATCACTGTAATTATTGTTGTACTGTGATCAATATGCTGAAATATTGTCACTATAGTGGTAACACGTAATATTCTTTCAACCTACCTAAATTGAGAGAGTGCCATTTTAGTTTAATTACTATAAATTATACATTTCAATTCATTCTCATGGAACTGTTAACTGTTGAATGAGCTGTCTTCTCAGGTGTTTCCGCGGAATTACAACAAAAGCCACTTTAAAAAAAAAGAGTCCTCTAGAGCCCTCTCAACGCCTTGCCCCAGATTGACATGTTGCAGATGTCAATAGGCGACCTTAACGATCTTACCATCAGATGTGACATATGCCTTTTTGCCTCGATATACCATTAAAAAATACAATATTTAAGTCAAGTTTATCAATGTTAATATGAAAAAGCATTGATCTTTACCACGCTTTATTATAAACACTCGTATGAGTATATCTCATCCAATACATTAACCAGTGACCCAAATTTTCTCGACCATAAAAACGATCTAAACCAACCATGTGATTCGAATGAAATATTAATAAAACTGGTAGCAAACGAGCCACGGCATGAATAACTAAACGTTGAGAAAATCGTCATAAAACCAACTGTTCCTGTACGGATTGAGTTACGCGAGTATTTCGGTCGCAAATAAGCATAACGATAACGCACACTAATGTCTGAACATACAAGAAACATAAGACCGGATAAAAATGGGCGATTGAATTACTGTAGCCTTCGGTGCCGGATCTCCGGTACTTCCATAACTAAACGTTGAGAAAATCGTCAGAAAACCAACTGTTCCTGTACGGATTGAGTTACGCGAGTATTTCGGTCGCAAATAAGCATAACGATAACGCACACTAATGTCTGAACATACAAGAAACATAAGACCGGATAAAAATGGGCGATTGAATTATTGTAGCCTTCGGTGCCGGATCTCCGGTACTTCCATAACTAAACGTTGAGAAAATCGTCAGAAAACCAACTGTTTCTGTACGGATTGAGTTACGCGAGTATTTCGGTCGCAAATAAGCATAACGATAACGCACACTAAAGTCTGAACATACAAGAAACATAAGACCGGATAAAAATGGGCGATTAAATTACTGTAGCCTTCGGTGCCGGATCTCCGGTACTTCCGTGTACATATATACAATTATTACGTATATACTAACTCTGAGAAAATTCGACTCAGTCAATCCAATTTCGTCCATATTTCATCGTTCCTTGAGCTCATTATAGATTGAAGTCCGACAAAATGGATTGAAGTATTGGCCGGGATCACATCATCGTAAATGTAACAGGTATTCTCCATATTTTATGAGGATGTGCACAAAACTGTATTGGAATTATCAAGCTTATTTTTGGAACACACTTGTATCTTCTTGGCCTAGTGGGCGATACCACTTCTGATCCGGAGGTCGTGGGTTCGAATCCGGTCGTGCTCCAATGGATTTTTCCACTCGAAAAATTTATGTGCGCGTTAACACATGCTCAAAAAGTTGAAGGAAAACATCGTGAGGAAACCGGCATGCCCTAGAACCAAAAATTCGAAGGGATGTTCCAGGTAGTGTTCCAATAAGCGGCGATGGGCTTGCAACCTGTCACATCTACTCACTAGTATGTATCTGAGGATGTCCACCATCGGGAAGACAGTCGTGAGCGTGTTTGTTTGTTTTGTCAATTGTCAATCTTTTATTATATTAATAAAATGTAAATAATTTAATTGGATATGGCCAACGCGATGGGTCGACGAGTGCAAATAGCCCCGTTGTTGTGGCTTCACTATCACGCACGCCGTAAACCAAGATCAGATACCCTCAAATGATTGAATATTTAATTATTTTAACTGCTCTGTGGTTAGATTTATTTCAACTGCGATACAACAATTGGCGTGTTTTCAAACACTTTTCAATTATACCTATTGTACAATCATTGAACGCCAAAGCAAATGTTTGTACTTTGACTTAAATCGCGGCAGTAATTAGCAATAAGACCGTCCATTGTATAACGCATTTACCTAATATCCGGCGGAGGGCATAGGTATACCATCGCACAGGTTTTTACCTAGTTTGGATACATATGTTGTCCCAATCAGGGACAGTATTAATTAAGTACCTAAACTGTTGTAAAATATGATATATTTGTGAAGTCTGTTACCGAATAAACTTATCTTATCTTATTGTATAACATTGTCAAAGTTTGTTATGCATATCTAAGCTGAAATTATTATTTGGTGTACAATAAAGTATTTTCTATTTATCACCAAATGGTATTTTATTAACCATTTGGTACTGATGTGAATTTTTATTTTAGTTTAGTATGCGTTAGTTTCAGTTTTGATTCGCTCGCCATCTTTGGAACTAGCGGACCAAAATGTTGCTGTTTGTTAGTACCAACGCAATATTTAATGATGTACTTAATCAAAGATTTTAGGAAACAAAAAACGAAGCGAAAAAAAAAAAGATACACGCTCACGACTGTCTTCCCCATGGTGGAAATCCTCGGATACATACTCAGTGAGTAGATCTTTGAGGAAACCAAGTAGGTGGTAGTCAGAGGCACGTCCAAACATTACATTTGGTAATGCCCGCGTTTTGCAAGTTAGCATTCCACGTGACAGGTTGCAAGCCTATCGCCGCTTATTGGAACACTAACTGTTGGCACATGTCTTCGAATTTTTGGTTCTAGAGCATGCAGGTTTGCTCATGATATGTGTTAATGCGCACATATATTTTACGAGTGGAAAAATCCATTGGTGAACGACCGGGATCGAAACCACGACCTCCGGATTAGAAGTCGGGGTATAACCCACTAGGCCAAACCCCTTTTTTTAAGAAACAGCATTTCAATAATTTAACATATCGGCAGCAAATGTTAAGGTAACAGCTAACGTGGGTATTCTACATTTCTACATAAAACATCACGACTCAGAACTCTTTTGAGTATTATTGTTATGTGGGCACCTTTCTGTAAAAACCCTTTTAGTTTTATCGTTAAAAAAGTCATTAATCTAAGTAAAAAAGAAAAATATCAAAAAATCATGTGAGTAGACTTATTAGAATCAACAAATTGCCTAATAATCTTAATTATAAATGTATTTACAAAATTATCTACAACGAATATTCGATCACAGTTTATTTTCCACAGAATAAAGCGGCAAAGTCTTTATTTTACAGGATGTCCCAGATCATCTACCAGCATCACCTATAAGTTTTTCTGAAAAAAGTCTATTTATTTTTATTACTAAGTAATTTTAATTTATTCAGGCACCCTTCAGTCATTTCTTAGTAACTAATGACTTTAACATTGGATTTTTATTGTTTTTGGTAGTAAAAATTACTGGAGTAATTGCATTGTTTACATTGACAAAATATTTGTTCATAAATGTCAAGACAAGGTTTGCATGAAATACTTTTTTTGGAAAACCCACGTAAAACGTAAAAGTTTTAAATGTGGATGACCCGTGCAAAACCGGGGTGGGTCTATAGTTTTGAATAAAAGTGAAGTTTTTCATGATTATTTTTTATCAGTTTAGGCAGATCATTAATTAAATTAAAAACAGGATCGATCCAAGTGTCGATCCCTGTGGCACACTCATTGTAACCACCGAATCTGGAGAACAGTTTCCATTTACTTCAACTCACACTCAAGTATTTGTCACTTAAGTAAGGAGTGAGACGTTCTAGTTCTAGAGCACCATTCCTAATACCATATTGATGTAGTTTTCTGATAAATGTTTCATGGTGTACACAATATATATAAATTTATAAATAATTTTGTTATTCCGTCAATACACTTAACAGAAGTACAATTTGCCAGACATGCAAATTGTCAGACTTTCATTATTTTTTTTACGCAACAATAGGCTTTGGTTCGAAGTTTTGAAAGAACGAAGTAACTTTGGCATAAAGTTAACAATGACGGAGTCTGTTTTGAAGCAAACCATACTTGTGTAGGTTAAATTCAAAATGACCCCACGATAAAAGAGTGTGGTGTGGTCCTGAGTATTGTTAACATAGGGGTGACCTTTAAAGCTTCTGGTGGTAACCCACCTGGTGTCCGACATGGAGCAAGCTCCACTCTTTGACATTGAGAGTAAAAAATACACGAAAAAGAGGACATTTAAAAATACCACCTTTAAAAATTGGCAAATAGTGTTATTGAGCAAAATAAAATGTAAAACAATAAAAATCATTTCAAATAGACGAATGTTAAAACGTCGTATAATATACAAATTCGGTATATTATATACACATCTAGAACATCCTGTAGAATTAATAATGGGAAATTTAATTAATTTATAAATGTTTATTATCCACATAAAACGCCCATCAATGATGGTGTTATGTGTTTGTGGAAAAGGCACATGGAAAAGTGTATATCGCGATATGTTTTGCAAACTATATGCATTACTAACACGGCTCGACCCATCGGGCCATTAATCACTCGCGCCGCTTAGCCCTATTATTAGGGTAACTGTGGAAGGCTTTTAAATTATCTACCGCAGAACGAGGGTAGCTTGGTCAAACCGCATTGAATGAAATCAATAAAGGCAAGAGAATACAAGATCTAATACGAGTAACTGCTGTTTTCACTACCATAGAGACTGACACAGAACTTTCCGTACCACACTTTTCCTTATCGAACGTTATACAAATTTAGTGTTATTAACCAGTCAATAGAAAAAAATAGTAATGTAACAATGGTAAAGAGCAGGCTCAATTACATAGAGAAAATTTCTGGCACGCTTCATGACGCGAATATGCATGCGATTATGAAAAAAAAATCTGTCGATTCTCGCTCTCGTGCTTACATTCGAGTAATAAACCAAAAGCCTTCCAGTATTTAAAGGCGAGACGATCTAGCTAGTTCCTATTCTAAGCTATGAAAACGCCCTAACCCATAAACCATTGACGGCAAGGCGATAACTGACGCCCAGATTGAACAAATTGAACTTTCCAGCGTAAATGGATCGAACATTTATCGGTTTTGTAAAAGTCAACTTGTAGGCTATTTGCGAGGGCTTAGCATAAATCTAATGTTTTGACACACCGACTGTGGGACGGGCCGGGTTTGATGTATGATTTTTTCCCGTATTTTACGAGTCTTAATATTTAATTTTAAAAAAATATATTTTTTGTATGAAACATTATGTTATAATTTATGTTATAATTTCGATACCAAAATACTTATAATGACTATAATAATCACAAATGTTTAAATGGTACGGACAAATAATTGAGCACTACAAGATTAGGGACGAATCCTAATCAATAAGAATTGTACCTCGGTTTATCTCTGTTCCCCACACTAGGTCTGAAAGCCTGTATAGTGGGGTCACAAGGGATTCGCCACGGACTCTCTTCGATAGGAGTTGTTTCCTATATCAACTAGCGATCATTTTTTTTTCAAAAACAAGAAAACGTAAAAATAAAAAATTAACATTTAAAGAAAGTAAAAACAAAAAAAGGATAAAGTACTAATAATATGATAATATGGTCCTATATCTAGAGGATAACCAACGCTGTGGTGGTGGCGATCGAGGGAAATGATTGTCGAGTGGTTGTCAAAGTTCACGTGAATTTATTGATCGCCATTGCCACACCACCGCGTTAGTTTGAACGGGCCTTTAATGTTATATCAGTGTCGTCACACCCAAGGGCTGAATATTATCACTGATCTAGTTTCCATAGTGAGTCTTTGTATTGCTTGTTTGGCAAACTCTAAATCCTTTGAGATATTTTTAATTTATTTTTACAGTTTCGAAGTAGTATTTACACGTATTGTATTAACTTTTGGTACACACCTACTAATATTGTTTTGAATTAACATTCGTTTATGCAGCAGTTGTATCTAAAACTGTTACATTTTT
Source organism: Perizoma affinitatum (assembly GCA_961405105.1). Taxonomy (NCBI): domain Eukaryota; kingdom Metazoa; phylum Arthropoda; class Insecta; order Lepidoptera; family Geometridae; genus Perizoma; species Perizoma affinitatum. The sequence continues at coordinate 6,420,705 of OY560205.1, read as the reverse complement.
ATGGTAATCATGGTAGATTTTCTTGGTTACGTGACGTCAAGTGCGTTCAAACTAAAGACAGTCAGAGTCACAAACGAACAAAATAAATAGGTCGCTAGGTGCTTGATTAAAGAGATAAGTTTACGTGAGTACAGAGGTTGTTTATTTGCATTAGCAATTTACAGCCATGCTTTAGGTAACAAGTCGTTAGGTTACCTACACCGTTTTCTACGAAATTGATGAATAACAGCACTGAAGTTTCATTCAGTCAGTGAGTTTGGTCTAACTTTTGCTGGGAAAGATTTACCGGTAAAGTTTGATTTCAAAAATCAGGTAATTCCAAACAATGCGTTTTAGTTCCTAGCAAATATTTTTTTTTTTCGAAATAGTGGATCGGAAAATGAAATTTTAATGAATCTTATAATTATATATTTACATTTTGGTAAATAATTAAAGGGATTAAAAATCTGAAATTATATTTAAATTAATAAATAAAATGTTATTTATTCTCACAAAGACAGTAATGTTACCAACTTTGTGAAAGACACATAGTAGGTCAAAGTCAAAGTCTAAATTCATTAAAATCACTTTGAAACGTCGTTTTTGTCTAATGCATGTACTTCTGCGATCAAGCCAGGAATGAAAGGCAAAAAAACAAAGGCTGGTTTTTCTTTTTAATGACACTTTTATAAAACAATAATAGGTACCTTAATTTTTTATGGAGTTGGATTTTTTCAATCTCAAGAGTTTTTATCATCTAAATTATCCGATATGTTTAATTACGTCTTTAAATTTGTTAATTGACCATTTTTGTCTATATATTGGGAGTTTAATTTTCATAGATGTATTGACAAGGGAATGTAATTATATTTATTTCTTTAAAAAAATTGTCAAAGTGAATCTCCGGGGCCCATAATTAAAAATTGCTCGAACAGCCCTCTTCTGCAGCATAAAAACGGTATTTATATCTACAGCACTTTTTCCACAGCTGTATATACCGTATGACATAATGCTGTGGAAGTAGCTGAAGTAAACTTGTCTAGTTGTATCTATTCTGTATTAAGGATATTTTTAACTGTGTATGCCACAGAACTAAATCTCTTCGACAACTTATCAATGTGAGGGCTGAGACTAGCCCCATTGAAGCTTATTATCTAGGGTGGGACCTAAGAATATGGTAGTGTCCTCAGAAGCCAACTCTTTTTTGAATTTAATTTTTGCTTTAACTACATTATGTATTATAAATTTAATACACTTTGTTTTTCTTCATTTAGTAGAAGATTTTTTATATTGAACCATCTTATCAATCAATCATCAATCGATTTTGACGATGTAAACATTGCAATACATCGTGAAAATCGGTTTCTCGTCGTTTTAATTCAAATAAAAGTGATGTGTCATCTGCAAACAACACATCCTCATGATCGTCCCTTACAAAACGGGCCAATCATTAATGTATACTAAAACCAAAAATGGTCCAAGAATTGAACCCTACGGTACACCCCGGAGAACGCTTTCCATTCAAGTCAACTCTTTGTACTCTGTTACATAAATAGGATGTGAGAAAGTCTAAAGCAACGCCACCTTGAGGAGAGTTTTATTATGTGACAAAGATAACTCGGTCATTACAAGGCAACGATAGTGCAGAAGAGTTTGCTACCACAAGCTCTTGCTCAAGCAGTCGCACTCAATGTTGTCCGTTTAAAACCACATGTAGATAGCCCATCTTTGATATGTGGCGGCAAAGAAATCGTTAATGACCACGACAATTATATTGAAGACGCATGTGAAAGATCCGCTTTGCCAGATGAAATCTTCCTGGGAAATATTCGGGGCCAAATGTAAAACAGAGAGAACGTTTCCAAAAAGTTTTTGCAGTTGTAGGCAATTATTATTTATCACAGGTGGTGCAGGAAATGTAAAAATGTTTGTTTAGAAATTACTTGTAAAACAGAACATTTTAATCGTTGTTATGCTTCTCACTGTTGATTTATTGTTCAATGAAAGTTTGTTGAGGTCGGTCCTCTAACAAGAGAAGCCGCTGGACAAATATTTGGCAAAACGTTGTATCGGAAGTAATATTTTTACTTCCGACTGAAAAGGGAAACACTTTGCCCTACAAAAAACTAACTGGTCAAAGGTTAGAGATGAAAGACGTTAATGGCTCCGTCTTAATGATAATTAACTGTGATAATTTCATAGATGATAATTAACGAATTGTACATTTACGTCTCCAGGAATATAAAAATAATGACAGATTATTCGATATTATTAGATAGGTCACCAAAAAGCATTAGGTACATGTAATATTTAGAAGGTATTGCCCTGTCTAATTTAGATTCACACAAATTAATGGTATTCCCCACTATGAGAGAGCCCTAACTGAAATTATTAGGTTGCGTAATATCTCCAATAATTAGATGCTTTCGCACTTTTTCGTTTAGTCAGTTTCCTCACAAAGTTTTCGTTAACCGTGTTAATACACACATAAAGTATTTCCGTTTCCTCACAAATATTTCGCCATTTGTGCCATATATAAATTTATATATATAAATCCATTTGTGCCCTACTGAAGTAGACCCTATTCATTAAAAAAAAGAAAAAAATATCGTCGTTATAAAATGTTTCGGCTAGTCGTGTTTCCATAAGATTTTTCTCTTCTTAAGTCTAACGGGAAAATAGCAATCCCTCAGGAATATAACTTTTATGGGACCACCTCGCCCAAATCGGTTAACTATTAGCGAAGATATCAAGTAATAAACATACACTTTATGATGATAAAAAAAATACAGCCTAATTGAGAACCTTTCTCAATTTTTGAAGATGTATATAAAATAAAATTGGAAAATTATTATGTTTAAAGTAATATTGTATTTATTGCTTAAATGTGGTCGTAAATATTTTAGAAAAGAAGAAAGAAAGGAAGTTAGACGACCTCCGTGCCGCAGTGGCCGAAGGCTCGCTTGAGACGCAGAAAGTTGCGGGTTCAATTCCCGCCGCGGGACAAATATAATTTGTATCTGCGAATATTTGTCTCGTGTCTGGGTGTTTTCTATGTATAAGATGTATGTATTTACAAAACAAAAACGTATATAAGTAGTATATGAGTTATGTAGTTCCCATAATACAAGCTCTGCTTAGTTTGGGACTAGATGATGCTGTGTGAAAAATGACCATCATTATTATTATTAATGATGGTCATTTTATGTCACATTCATTGGCAAGGCAGTTGTGATAAGTAAAATTAATATTTTCTAACACGAATTAAACGAATTTACAATTCAACAATAGATTGTATTTTTTGTATATACCTACTTGTACATAGTTGTAACAATAGAGTACTGTCTTAAATAAGAATCTAATCTATCCAGATGCGCCGGAGGGCTACCATCTAGTGGTACACGCTTTGAATCTGCTCTCTTCTATTCTCCTCCAAAATTACTACCAATATAGATGAAGATACATTTATTCATACAACAATGTACAAGTAGGTATATACAAAAAATACAGATGAAACAGCTAGCTATCTAAAGACCGTTGCAAACGATCTATAGATAGCTCAACTGATCCAGATCACAACCAGGCGGAAGCGTTCCCAAAATACTGGCCGCATTGCCACGCTGAATGGCAATGCTAATGCGTTGACTCAGATAAGAGCCAGCTCTCTTGTCACGCGTCGCTTCGATAGAATGATATAGATGAAGACCAATTGGTTAAAGATGGACTTTTTTTTGAGATATGTAGACGTTGTTATGATATGTCGTTTGCAATCGTATACATGGAGTGAGTCCGGACATTTTGGTTACAATGTATAAAACGTATCATCGTAAAATTGTGATACTACTTGTCTTATAATTCAAGAGTCATATAACTCTTGTTCTACGAACACTTCAGAGAACTTGTAACTTAGTTGGCCTGAAATTTATAAAATTTTCTTTTATAAACAACACAAAGTTAAAGTCCGCCTTTGTTAAATAAAAACGTTGGACCATTACGGTCATAAATGAGTTTTTAGTAATTACGAAAACATCTTTATCATAAGGATGTCGAAAGAATAAGAATTAACTTGTTATCGAGTAATACAAATAAATAATAGATATACACAGGTTAGGTACCTGTGTATATCTATTATTTAATTGTAAAAAAAATAGTAGTAGTATCGATATTTTTTCTCTTTCTGTTATAGTTTTCTTGGTAATCAAAATTTCAACTCTTTATATTTTCTTTAACATAGAATAAACAACAACGTAGCGCCATTATTTTTAACGTCACCATCCTCACGCTTCATGAAATACAATAAAATTGACGACGCATATTATATTGCCTATTATTACAGAACAATTATCCATCTTCCGCCCTTTAATGAGAAACTATAAAATAGCAATTAACTAAGCAATTTCTCAAAGTATATGGTGCGCTGGTAATTTTACTTCGCCTTCATAAAATATCGCCTAAGCACCACTGCTTTTATAAACAAAAAAGTAAATACTTCTATTGTTTTTAATAGATAATCTACTGTTTGTAATACTATAAGTACGGGGTTGATTGCGTGTGTAGTATTTATAAAAAGGCTATTTCAATTCATTTATCGTTTCAATTTTCTAAAAAGAAGTTACGGAACTACTGATCTTATTATCTTTTAGACACAAGACCAACATGACACTACTGGTCACTCAGTTTGTTAAAGGAGTGTCGAAGTTTGCACTGCCTTAACACTAAATAGGATATCTAGCTTGGCTGTGGCACATTGTCGATGTCAAACTATGCTAAAAATTGCTTTCCGTGTAGACGACATTGACATCAGCATCGAGTTCCAGTATTATCGTATCTTTAAGGCGCATTTAAATGGGCTAGTTTTGTGGCAATTTCTTGCTGCATTTGTAAAGCCATCGAACAAAAAATTGTGAATAGATGCACCTATAAATTTACAGCAAGAAATTGCCACAAAACTAGCCCGTTTACAACCACCTTTAAGTATAGACCAGTGGTATAGCCAGAAAAATACTGACCTCTATTCGTTTTGTTTCAGCTTTGACGTTCGCGGGCGATCCTTCAACAAGGCATTGCAATGGTCGGACCCCAATGTATTCGGGCCTAGAGCTGACTTCGTGACCATAACTCGACCCGCTTCCCTGACGCTCGCTACCGTTCAACTAGATGACGAGGGTGTTTACCGGTGTAGAGTCGACTTCAAAAACTCACCGACTAGGAACTTTCAGATACGACTGTCTGTTATTGGTAAGTTAAACTAAATCAAAGTCAAAGTCAGTAAGTATTTATTTATTAAAATAATAAAGATAATTTTAATTCTAAGCCGTGTTGGCCTAGTGGGCGATACCCTGACTTGTGATCCGGAGGTCGTGGGTTCAAACCCGGTCGTGCACCAATGGATTTTTCCACTCGAAAAATTTATATGCACATTGACACGTGCTTAAAACGGTGAAGGAAAACATCATGAGGAAACCGGCATGCCCTAGAACCAAAAATTCGAAGGCATGTGCCAACAGTTAGTGTTCCAATAAGCGGCGATGGACTTGCAACCTGTCACGTGGAATGCTTACTTCTTGCAAAACGCGGGCATGTACCAAATGTAATGTTTGGACGTGGCTCTGACTACCTGCTACTTGGTATCCTCAAAGATCTACTCACTGAGTATGTATCTGGAAAGTCCATCATAGGGAAGACAGTCGTGAGCGTGTTTAAGCCCTGGAAAAACCAGGCTACAGATTATGGTTGTGTCTTTATAACATCGCTATGATCATAGTACAAAATCAATACAAAATATCAGCTTCCATTTTCAGGGAGATTTCGTAAAACTTAAAAGCTTACCAATTTATGCCAGCCTTGTTTCTTGCCTTTATTTCTTGGCTTGGTCACAGTGGAACGGGCAGTAGGTAAAATCGAAGTTTTAAAGTGATCCTTGTGATTTTAATGAATAAAATAATTTTAAAATTTGACTTTTATCTTGTAATTAACAAACTTCTGGTTCACATTTTGTCTACAGTATTAATCCGCATAGAAACTTTATTAATAAAATGGTAGCGTTTTGATTTAATTATAATATATAAGAACACATAGTATGTTAAACACAAATTATTATACACACATCAAGCTCACGTAATCAAATCCCCGAAAATTTAGTTTTATAACAACAGAACTGCAGCTCCATTGCGTTATAAAGCACTTAAAACCCAGCGGAAGCGAAATGGAGGCAAGTATTTACATTTTCAATTTCGTACACTCATAATATAATTGGCACCATAACGAGTGAAACGGTTTTCGCAAATAACACCGCCACAAACCGTCGACCCCCGAAACTAGAATGGGAATCGGGGCAGATGCTCGCATTCCCACAGAGAAAAACTTTAGCGCAAAATGCCTGCTCTATGCTGAAAATTTATAAGAGAACCTTATCTAAAAAGCCAGCCTTTCAGCGGCTTTGCTGAGAGAGCGATGCAAAACAAAGCTTTGTTAGAGCTCCTTTGAATTTCGGTAAGGAAAATGAGAGGTTACACACGACCCCTGCCCCGTCAAAGAAGCCTCCAAGTGCTGTTATTACAATAATGTACTGTGATATCACATTTGGAGTGGCGGCACTCCTCGTCTAGACTTCACTCACTACTCCGTCAAACCTAGTAATTTACAATTTATTATATGCTCGACGAAAATGATTCCTTTACCTTGAGGGATTTTATGAATCGCGGAATGTACCTTTCAATATAATTAGGATTATTTATCTGAACGTGAAAAAACTCCATACTGTAACAATTTTCAATGGTATTATAACTCAACCTAAAGGATAAAACTGACCTAAACTTTAATGTTTTCAAAATTGTATGTAATAAAGTAACAAGCCATCGTAAATTTGCATGCCTATCGATATTCTACAGACTACATTTCGGGGAATGTGCACGGAAGCTTTCCACCATTTTTTTTTTTACCTAAGGACAAGCAGACACTAAAGTATGGCCAAATAAAGGTTCAGATTACAAAATGTTGACTTATTTACGCTACCCTTGCTAGTTTAGAGTCCGATCAAAAGCGAAGTAAATGCCATCTAAATTGTTTTTGTTTTCAAAGACTGTTTTAATATATAAAATGAGACAGAATTGACTCACAAAGTGATTTTTATTAACTCCCGCGCCAGTTCCTGAACACACAGCTTTCCCGAGAATTTATTATGCCTCGCTTATCTACATATGTTTTTCGAATTTTAAATTGTAAACGAGCTCTACTTTAAAATAGCAGTTCAGTCTGCATGAGTTTAGGGGAGTTTACACTCGGTGACTGTAGCAGCTACTTATTTCAATGCGTCGTTTCTGTCATGTGTATTTATCTCGCCATTTTATCTAAAATAAATCACTATCATTCCTGCATTGCGCTTTTGTTGTGGGACTGCATCGCTGCCTCAAGCGTCCGTACGTAAATACCCAAAACACTTAACTACTGCACTTTTTAATTGTATGGGGTTACAAAATTAAATAGGTTCTCGTAAATAGGTATGTATTTCATGTGATGCAAAAAAGTGATTCGCCTCACTTTTTTGGGCATCGCAAATTATGTGGAATATACAGGATCAAAAACACCGACATAAGTATCAAAAGAAACATCTTGATGCAAAATTGCATGCGTTTGTAAAACAAGGTATTATCATTTATAGTATTTTTTTATATAAATATTCGCAAATTATGTGGAATATACACAATCAAAAACACCGACATAAGTATCAAAAGAAACATCTTGATGTAAAATTGCATGCGTTTGTAAAAAAAGGTATCTACTCTGCCTCCAACCGCGAATTCAAAGAAAACCAACAATACTCGTAGTATTGTTGGTTATAACCCACTAAAAAAGTGGATAGCCTATTTGCTGCGGTCTTACTTCCTCCAGTAATTCTTTTCCAGGCCGGGTTTTGAGTTAAGTGAAGCGATACATAACGGTTAAGTGGGGCCTGCAGTGTTGTTACCGTTAGTCATCGCCTTGCGCTACTTGCTTGGCAATACACTGAGAAATTGTTTCTACTCTTGTATATTTGTAGTGAGTAGGTATTTTTTACTGCCTGAAAATCAACCATTGTAACATGACTTCACTTTCTAAAAAACTTTCTACATTGAACGCGCATTGCGGGTACCGTATCACCACAAGATTTAAATATAATAAAAATAAACATCCAAGATACACATACTTAGTCCTCAGCCCACATTAGGATTTCCTGTATTGTGGGTATATACATATATGTAGGTACTATGGGTACCCGATTTAAATACCAAATATGATAAAATAAATACTTACTTATTATTTCGTAAGTAATAAAATAATTGCTCATTTTTTCATTTACATTTGGATTTTGTTTAATTTATTTTTGTATTATTTGCTGCGGTAGAGGCGTAAAACGTAGGCACCTACATATTTTATGAACATTTTTACTGCCAGATGATAGACATATAGACAGACGGAGCGGCGCTTAGTAAAAGGGTCTCGTTGGCACACTTTAATACGGATCCTTTAAATTAAAAACTGATTCGTTTGAACTGTAAAAATGTTGAATTGATTTTCGAAGATGATTGACAATGGCAAGGTCAGATCCCCGGAGCAGTGTTAACAAAGTTGTGAGCATTGTCCAAACTTATACAGAGGTATATTTTGTTAGTTTGGATGTAGGAGATAATTTTCGATAAAACCTATCCGATTTAAACAATTTTTCATTAATATTTAGAATAGAACTTCAGGATGGACTTATAATATATGTCGTTAAAATAAAAAGTATTTTTGTCGAGACCATTTTTACACCCTAAGATGATGAAAAATCGGTCGAGCTACTTTTCATCGGCTACTTTTTATCCGGGAACCACACGGATAGGCCGTGGGCAGTAATATGTAATAAAAGAGGAACAAAATATATGTATAATTCGTGCTATATTAAAATAGCTCGCATCTTTGATAACACAATCATTTCATGCTTGCTGGCCAAGCTTACAAAAAAACTTTCGCTCTATCCTATCCTACTACTATAATAAACGAGAAAGTTTGTGAGGATGGATGTTTTGTTACGCTTTCACGCAAAATCTACAAAACGGATTTTGATGAAACTTTAAATTAATATAGCTTATACATCAAAATAACACATAGGATACTTTTTATCCAAGTACCACGCGGGCGAAGCCGTGGCAGAGGCTAGTATTTTATATTTTTATATGTTATTCCTCTATATTTTTTTTTATATATGTATTTTTATTACTCAATGCCAATGCATTGTTAATGTTATAAAATATTATACAAAAATTCAAGTTTCACAAGTTAGGTGTCTTTTTATCGTTCCATCTTCGATTGCAACAGCCTCAAGTGACCTGTGATGTGAATCTAGGAACCTAACCTTCCTAAAAGTCACCAGGCTTATTGCAATTTCAGAGAAAACGGTCACAGACAAAAACATACTACCTCTTACCTCAACCTAACACATATAGACTCCATTTCTCAATCAATCGATTGTATTCAAAACTAATTTTGAATACAATCGAATTAAACTCCTAATCCACTCTGACATTTTGTTAATGAGATCAACCAAAAGTTAAGGGAACTTTTGGTTGATGCTGTTTGCTTGCGAGTTAAGTATCGCACCTCTACATAGAAAACAATTATATAAATACCAGCTTTAGGAAAGCCGGCGCAATCTGCAATCTGCTTTCTCTGTAAATGTGCCTTACATCGCGATCATATTTCGTAAGTTTGTAAGCGCCCTACAGAAACACGCCCATGTTTCAACTCCGAGAAATATGATTATGTAGCGAACTTTAAGTGAATTGCTTAACATGAACTTGTAAGACTTAATTATTCAAATATGAATGGCTTTAGTAACTTTGCTGTCGTCAAATATTTTCAATTCTCAAAAATATTATGACTGACTTGTAAAACAAAGTCTTCGATTGTGAAATTGCCTAAAACAAACTCTGTATTTCGATTCGAATCAAAAATTAAGTTACAATGTTGGAAACTGTCTAACACAATTTAAGCTGAACAGAACAAAACTTGCCAATTATCTGAATCCCCTCACCAAAACCCTTTTTGGGGAGGGGGTGATGTCGAAAGCTTCCAAAATGTATAAAACTTTCACGACTTCATTTGAAGACGAGAATAATGCACAAAATCACGTCAATTATGTGTGTTAATCGACACCTGAGAATCTTGTATACAAATTTAAGAACAAATTATTCACGAAGCAAGCTTTTAGCAGACCTAAGTTGTAAGAAGAATATTATGCATAAATTATTACATATTATATAATTTATATTCGTAACATTGTTACTCAGGTATTTACAAAATAAGCAAATTAAACAGTTGAACCAGTTATGGACCATTGCAAATGATTTATGGATAGTTCAACTGATCGAAGTCACTACCATTTAAAAAAAAGCAGAAACTTCTTTTTTTTACATGCAACCCGGGCAAAAAACAACCTATTAGGTTGGGGAAAAAGTCTTTTCGCATTATTGTATGTATGAACTTGTAATAAAATCTCTTTGGCTATACTATTTGTATCTGGCTGGTTTTGGTATCATTAAAAGTTTAAATTTTAAAGAAGATAATTCCAAATTCAAATTAGGAAAATGTGTGATTTTTATTTGTTTTTCGTACTGTTAAGATGAGTGAATCTAATGAAGAAATTCGATACATTTTAAAATTTTACTACAAAAAAGGTAAAAATGCAACGCAAGCCGCGAAAAAAATTTGCGATGTTTATGGACCTAGTGCAGTGTCTGAGAGAGTAGCACAAATTTGGTTTAAGCGTTTTCAATCCGGAAATTTTGATGTCAAAGATGCACGTCGCTCTGGTCGCCCTATTACGGATAAAATGGATGCCATTTTTGAAAAAGTGGAGCAAGATCGGCATATCAGTAGTTACGACGTAGCTGAAGAACTGGGAATTGACCACAAAACAGTTTTGGCGCATTTGAAAAAAACTGGGTACACAAAAAAGCTCGATATTTGGGTACCTCACGAGCTCACTGAAAGAAACCTAATGAACCGTGTTCTCATTTGTGATTCTTTATTACGACGTAATGAAACCGAACCATTTTTGAAGAAATTTTTGACCATTTTTGACCTCACACATCTTTAGCCACTCAGCAAAAATTAAGAGAGTTTGGCTGGGATGTGTTAATGCATCCGCCGTATAGTCCTGACCTTGCACCTTCAGATTTCCACCTGTTTCGGTCTCTTCAGAATTCTTTAGGCAGTGTCAGGTTAACATCACGAGAGGACTGCCAAAACCACTTGTCGCGGTATTTTGAACAGAAGCCCCAAAGTTTTTATAGCAATGGGATCATGTCCCTGCCTACAAAATGGCAAAAAGTTATCGAACAAAATGGTACCTACATACTTTAGTTAAATGTAAATAAACTATATTAAAAAATGTTTTGAATTTTCTTAAAAAATGCGAAGAAACTTTTTCCCCAACCTATTATGTGCTTTTTCGGGATAGTAGAGAGGAAGAGGATAGGAAATAATTATGATAGTACATTTTAAAACCTTTTAAAACTGTAGCAATCGAACGTACAGCCACATTAATAACATTTCAATAGCACTTTTCGCCCAAGAACCCCTAAAAAGCGGCATCCTAGCCGACGACGTGCGCGGAAAACGTTAGCCTGAATTAATAAGTACAACACGAAATTTGAATTTAATGAAACAAGTTAGCTGTGAGCAGCTGAGCGTGTATCGATCGAGTTCATAATAAGAAATGAAACGATTCCGACGAAGTACGTTGCGCCTCGCCGACTTGGTAAGTGCTAACGCGTCGTTGAGTCTTTCAATATAAATTATCTTATATCATCATCAACATCAATTACAGCCTGTAGAAGGGAAGGATTTGAACGAACGCTTCTCTTGAACGAACGACTTTACACAACCATTGAGATGACATCGGACTAACGGGCAGTGTCTTCCTTCACTGCCGCGTTGGTTCACACAAGACATTCGAGAACCTTGCTAAGACGTTGACTTTCGTTTTTTGACAGATTTCTTCGTTTCGAATTTTATAACCTTTACCGTTATTACAGATTTGGATTTCTTTATTTAGTTATGTATTTTGATTGGAGTGAAAGATTAATATATCAAATTATGACTCTATGGTTTAAATGGTTTTGTGTCCGTTGGGAAATCAGACATATATTCCACACCAACATTAACACAAGGCTTTCATGTAATCAAAATGAAGGTTTCTATTTTTTTACAATTAGAGCACGATTAATTATTTTTTGTCATTTTTTATACATCTAAGTAGCAAACTATCCGGCTGACCTATTGGTAAGCGGTTACCGTAACCTATGGACGCTTGCAATATCAGAGGTTCTTATCATTCGCGCGTTGCTGACCCTGAGACATAACTGGCTTGGTGGCTGATATACATACTCTATACATGCCTACTTTCTATAAAATATTATCTCGGATGGAAAGAAGCAAATGACCACATCTAAACCCAATAAATTGAGTCATGTCCATATCTGCATACTAAAAGAATTTAAACCTCAACTTCAAGTACCTAGCAACATAAAATGCGTCTTTATTTTATGACGGCTTAGGAACGGAAACCGATGGACTATCCAAACGAGATTCTTCAAGAAAATCGGATGTCGTAAAACGTAACTCAGTTTTAAGTTATAGCCCGAGCAATATGTACAAATTCTCGAGTCATATTACGGAGTGTGGAAAACTCATAAAATCTATAGTGTTTTCGAAACGTAAACTTACAATGAACTGGTGCTTGTGCACAGTCGCAGTGATCATACTTAGTAATATTTTACAAATCGTACCTTTTTTATCTTATAGCCAATTTAGGCCTCCTAAATATTTAGTTACAGATTTGCCTACAAAATTTTTTAAAATGTAGGCAAAGCTCGAGGCAAAGCTAGCTTTATCATATTGCTCAGAATAGGCTCAGTCAAATTCTGAAACGTTCCGAGGTAAGGGAACTTTTCTTTATCTGACTCTTTATACCGTTTGTTTTTCTCTTTGTATCTTTGAACTTCCATATTATTAAATAAAGATAACACGAGGAAGTATCAATGTTTTTGTTTTTTAATAATAAAAAACATTAGAACTTTCAAATGCTCTTCTTGAATGTTTCAGTCTCCAAATGTTTTTTTTTTCTGGAATTTTTTTTTAATTATATTGATTATCATTAATGACGGAATTTAACTACACAGACACATTTCGTCTGGTTGTGATGTATGCAATACACGGTAAACATATTTTTGCTGGACAACTGTTAGTAAGAAATATGCACATTAAAAACGTAGTCTAGCCGTACCGTCCACGGCTAGATGCAGTTTTACAACCCTATCCGTGTCCCAGTTAATACATTATTCAGAAGCAATAATTTCAACTGTAGTCTCAGCATGAAATTTATCGTCACATCAAATTGTACGAATAGATCGTTACGGACGTATTGTCGGTTAAATTATAATATGAAATTTATACGACGAGCTGGAGAATAGGGTTGTAGATCAATGGAACTACACAATGGTGTACATTAAACTACAAATAGGATCTCTTCATCATCGATATGAATTTGTGAAGCTTCGCTTGTCAAAGATGTCATTTATTTTATTTATTTACGCTTAATTTCATACATACAATGGTTAAGCTTAGATCTAGTGTGGTTCCAAGTAGGTTTGTAGGTACATCGGCCCTGTCAGGGCGTTGCAGAGGTAGGTATTATTTTTACAATTAACAAAATATTTTTTTTTAATGATAACTAGATCTAGTGTTGCTCCAAGTAGGTTGGTAGGTACATCGGCCCTGTCAGGGCGTTGCAGAGTTGCAGTATTGTTTTAATGATAACAATCTAATCTGTGACCATTTAAATCTGAAGCACCCGCTCCAGTATGCACTAAATTATATAGTAACGCGAAACATTTCAAGTAACGTAAACGAAATAGAAGCACTCGAAACCCGATAGCACAACCACAACCGTAATAAGATATCAACATTCAAACAAAACAAATTCATTTACCACAACAATGAGTCAAACACAAATTGGTTTGGAGTTGTGAACGGTGAAAGGCGCCTACAAACGCACCACCCACCGGCTTCTAATTGATGCTTCTATTAAATTCGCTATAAGGTCGCCACAGCGTCCGATCCGATTTCAGACTCAGTACGATTCATGTGTCCGCTCTGAAACGATTACTCTTCATATTGTATCTAAAACCTCACGAGGAAAATAAATATAGCTTAGTTATTTCAGTTGGTATAATAATGCAAGTAATCCAATGCTTGATAATATAGGATTAATACGTGTTATAGAATCTTATAGATTGGAGGACAATAGGCTATAGGACCACAAATGCCTGATGCTAACAAAAATCCCCCCCCCGCACCCCCTACCCCGTGATATGACGAATGAATATTTCTGACAATCACGCCATCAAGCTCTTCATTGTATTTTAGATCAATAACCTAGGAAGTTATTAATATAATAGCAATTTTCAAACTAGAATGTGGTAGGCATCTACTAGATTCTTGTTTTGATGGTTATATATATATATCGATTACACTTATAAGGGTATCTTTATAAATGTCTTTAAATCGCGTAGAATCGTATCGTAGAACGTGTGTATACCTTAAAATTGGATGTTGTTTCGGTCGATTCCTCTATAGGAGCAACTTCCCGAATGGCTCCCTTGTAATGACTACTAACTAGCCCGTTGGCCAAGTCAACCTCAAGGGAGCTACCACGAAATTAGTACTACCGCTTTCATGACATCCACTATCTAGCATTTGAATGCTAAACAGCAGCTATCTAAATGTGGGCTTAATAAGCGATTGATAGTTTGGAATTTTCATGGGTATTCATTGCAGTGTTATGAGTTGCGTGAGCACATAACCATGGTATTAAAACCATTTGTTTATTGTAAATATGATACACTACAGATCTCTGGCCGAGACTGGCCGCAGACAGGAATCTGTGGCGATGGATAGAGGAGGCCTTTACCAGAAGATGGGTACCTGAATAGTAAAGAGAGGAAAGAGAAAAAAAATGCAATGTTCTGAATTAATGTTTGAAATTATTATTATGTATTTAGCTTTAGAATTCAGGAATAAATGGCTTATTATTTTTATTATTATACAGATCTCTAGTAAAATTGTTTGGTGGTATCACAATGTTTCAGCACAATTTATTCTTTCGAATGTACAATATTGCCGTTGTTATATAATCTATCTTGTTAATTTGAACACTTTAAAACCATTTATTGAATACAACAAATAAACTAAACACGTTAATAAAATTACCAGTTAATTACTAACAAAACATCATAATTACAAATAGATACATTTTTTTTTTAAAGTAATATGATAATTTCCCTTTGAATCTTATTATATATTTACCGATATTGCTTAAATGCTCTTCATACAGCGTCTAAATTTGGGCAGTGCTAGCTTAAAAAACGCTCTCTCGTTCGCTCGCTATAGGTTTCAGACTTTTTAGAAAAATACATGGATCCCATGTTTTTTTTTAAACAAACAGACCTCATAAATGTCCTAACAGCTTAATGGTACATTTTAATAGAGATTTACTTGCGACGTATAATCAATAATGTAACAGAGAGCTCTTAAATATTTTTTTTCGTTCGTATTTTTTTATTTTACTTCGCTAGAGTTACCCTAGAGAATAAACTCGTAGCCCGTAAATCTGGCATTATTCCCGATAATAGGTCGTACTAATTAATGTAATGATTAAACACTATTACTTTTAGTGAGACATTCTACAGCATGCTAAAATATAATGAAATACAGAAAGCTTTCGCCAATATTAAAATAATTGTAGATGTAATTTGCGATTTAATGACATTTACGGCTTTGGTGTAGGAAAACAAAGCTTTGCCAACCTTCCTGCTGACACTTTTAGAGTACATCCCAGTTCGAACATTTTGGGTAACAATGGGGGGGGTTACTTTTGTTGCCGATTAAGGGCTCGTAATTCGGTTTTGTGGCTGAACCTCTTACTGCTAAAACTATTGTTTGTTTGGCCGACCGTAGGTAATTAGTAACATCACTATTGAAGGGTAACCGTTTCATAAATTGATTCGAGGTGCGTTTGCTGAGCGATCACGAGGGCTCCGTTGTATTTTGGTTTCAATACGTTGGTTTTCTTTTTTTTTTTCTATTATTTACATATTATATGTATTCCAAAGACTATCGTAAATTATAAATAAATAATGCTGGATAGTTTCATAGCATTATCTATTTCCAAACTAAGCAGAGCTTGTATTATGGGAACTACATGACTGATAAACTACTTATATATTTTTTTTTTTGTAAATACATACATATTCTACATAGAACACCCAGACCCGAGACAAAATCATTCATAATGTAAGTTTAAAATATATGTGGCAGTATTAGTTGCATACATAAATAATTGTGTATGAATATGAACATTTATTAAGTGTTTTACTAAAGAGCTTATAAATTTTCATATTTATACGTATGATAAATTAATGCAGATTGGCGGTACACATTTGCCGGAACGAAGTATGGACAAGCACAGGACATTGTTTCCAGTTTCACAGATATGTTATTATGGTTGCAGACTTCCGTGATCACCTCTGTGGCGCAGTGGGCGAAAACCCGCATCTGACGCAGAAGGTTGCGGGTTCGATTCCCGCCACGGGACAAATGCATATGCAAATATGTCTCGAGATCTGGGTGTTTTCTATGTATAATATGTATGTATTTACAAAAAAAAATATAAGTAGTATATCAGTCATGTGGTTCCCATAACACAAGCTCTGCTTACTTTGGGGTTAGATGATGCTGTGTAAAAAATGTCCAGCATTATTATTATTATTATCTACTACAACGTTCCTTAGGTACAATAGAGTCCTTAAGTACGTATGTGTCACCGTAATATCGTCTAGTATAAGTGTCAACACAATAAGGCTCGCTTTTGAGCTAGGTCGTTTTGTCTCTCTGAGATTAGGTTTCATCTATTTTAGTGATTTTATGTCATTTATATATGAAAACAATGAAGAAATGTATTATCATCACATATTTTGACGTTATTATTTCACTTGATGCAAACAAAACAAACTTTGAACCGAAAACGCTATAGTTTAATTACTTTTTGATATTATTTTCTCTATAAATTATTTATTTCGCTTGAGATTGTGACGACTTTACTACTAAAAGAATAGTATTTAATATTACATGTATTTTATTTTATTTTGCGGCAGCCCACTTTGTCGGTTCTATTACTATGGAATAAATAATGCAAAGCGTTCACAAGTGATGGAAGGGACAGCTATAAACTCCTTGTCCCACTAAGTGGGGGAGGGGCATTCACACAACCCCATTACGTAACTCTAGATCGGCTTTTAATTCACAGTCGCCGAACGCCAACGCCTCATTTTCTCTTCAAAACTGACAGCTTTTTATATAACAAGGTATAAAACATTTATAGATATATTTTATCATTGGTAGGTATATTTTGTTAGGTTTAAATCTTTATTAAAGTCAAAGTAAACATTAATTTCTTCAATAAAATCACAAGGATCACTCTTTCCCCTCTTTTATTTAGTTCATAGACAGTTATACTTGCAATCTATTATTTTATCTATAATTTTGAAATTTAGACCTAATGAATAATTCATTAGGTCTAGATTTCAAAGGTACTTAGTAGAAATAATAAAAGTAAACTTTGAGATGGGATGCAATAACCTATTAATAAATTATTTTTTTAGTGTTGGGTCTTGGTCATTCAAATCACAATTAAATAACTACCTACATTAATCCACTTCATCCAAAGATTATCTGGAAACGATAGCTTTTAAGCGATAAGATCGCCCATTGTAACTGTATCATAATGTGTTATTGTAAATTTTGTTTATATCAAAAGGTATAAAGGTGTACAATAAAGTATTTTCATTCATTAATTATTATTATTTTTTTTTTTATTGTACAAAACATTTATTCATACAACTATGTATATACAAGTAAACCGTTGACCCAGATAAGAGCCAGCTCTCATTATTTTAAATCGGATGCCATGTGCCGGTAAGCGTCGGTAGAAGCTAGTGATTGGTAAGATTGACTATAACACATGTATTTGTTACAGTTCCACCTCATCAGCTGATTCTATACGACAAATCGGGCCGGGACGTATCTGGCGTCGTGGGTCCTCTTGAAGAAGGAAACGAGCTGGTGCTCATCTGCGAAGTTAGAGGAGGTAAGGGAGAATCCCAAAATCGCCGCTAGCATAGGGACGACCTTTTATACGATGTTTCGGTATTACAGATAGAGCCTCAGGCGATAATACGTACCTATACATTTTTTTACAGCGAAAATTCAAAAATTATGTAACCATCAACTTGAGACAAAATCACTATCGGTAACATTATTTAGAAAAAAATCACTTACGTCGTTATCAAACTTACTTACCAAAACATTATGTTAAAGCTCTTCCCTATTTTGTAATAATTTTTAAATCTCCTATTTTTTGCTTTTGTACCTGTAACCTTAAGGAAACTAAGGAAACCTAAAAAGTAAACAAAACATGACAGAAAATCAATCTTTTTGTGATATAGAATTTCGTGCTTACAGAGAAAAGCGTTTGTTGGCATTATATTGGCGTCAGACATTTTATTGATGCCTCTCCAGAGACCTGTAGAAGGAAATTTGAATACGGTTACATTTACACGTAGGTTTATTCTGAAATATCTCTTTTATGAATTTGATCACCGAAAATGTGGCCCGTAACACGGAATAAATTGTATCAAAAATCTCTGTCAAAAAATCATATTTTTTTTCACACGATCTATATTCATCAGTTTTTACCCGGCTGCGGAGGGTGATTGCATTTACAGCTCGTAAAACAATAACACGTTTTATAGTCTACCTAAGCATCACAATACGGTTTTTTACGACCTTTGAAAATCATGTTTTCATCGTGTTATAATTTTCATATTGTATACAAATAGAACTACAACTTTTGTCAGCAATACACATAAAGAACCCTTATAGGGTTCCGTACCCAAAAGGTCCAAGCGTATAAAACCCTATTATTATTGAAGCATCAGTGCCCATCAGTCTATCTGTCTGTTTTAAACATGCATATAAGCCAAATCCTTGCTCAGACATAAAAATCAAAGTAATTAATAAAAACTTTTTTGAGGTGTTCATATTTTTTAACATGACTCAATATTAAATATTATTTTGATAAAGCGCCCTGAACTAATCCAAAAAACAAAACAAAAAAGAATTAATGCTATTTTAATCGTTCATCATTATATTGATGGCCTCAAAGTAAAATAAGTAATCAAAAAATAAAAACATTACGTTTGTTATTAACAAACCGAAATTAGTTAGTTCTAAGTAATCGTTATGAAAAACAAAACTCGAGTCCATATGCCAGTCCAAATCACACTTCGCCAAATATTTAATATAGGTATGGCAATGTTGATATGTTATTTAAAGGAAACAACAGATAGGCGTATTTTAAAATGTATATGTAAGATCTTTTATTAAAAACTTTATAAAAAGGCATACTATAAAATATCTGATTAGTTAGATGATAAAAACTCTTGGGATTGAAAATGCTCCAACTCGTTGTTTTGTAAAAGGATTATTAAAAAGAATAACTAGTCTTGTTTTCTTGCCTTTCTTTCCTGGCTTGGTCGCGAAGGAACAGGCAGTAGATAAAACCGACATTTCAAAATGAACCTTGTGAATTTAATGAATAAACGAATTTTCAATTTGACTTTACTTTGACATAATTTAGCTGTCTAGCTAACTTAACTACAATTACATTTATGAAAATTAAATAAGCATAGCTTAGTCCTCCCTAGCTGAGAAATGAGAAATTAACGCGATTACTTTGATATATTGCTCTTAAACTTACCGATAAGTCACTTTGAGAGATCGGCTCCAAATGGCACCCGGTGTAAAGTTATCCATAGCAAGATACGCTGGGGAGACGAGGGAGGATCACAACTCAAACACAAAATTAGACGCTCTACTAGACATGGTCGTCTTTCAAAGTTTAGTTTAAATTGAGTTTAAATTATCAATGGTCACTTTTCGGAGCTACGGCCGTTGAATTAATTTCGTAAATAACCCATTTTACTTATACGCAGCTCTTTTAAGTTAAACGTTACTGGCAAGAAATTGTAGCGAATGTATTAAATCCTCGCCTAGAGTTAATCCCGTTCTTCCCAATAGCTTTATAAAATATTAGTTACCGGCTTTACTCGCTCTCTTTTATATTGCGCCTTCTATTGACGTATCCCGACACCACTTTGTCTACAAAACATTTGAAAAACAATCTGTTTAGCCGTTTCAGAGAAAAATTTTAACAGACACTTACAAACTACCTCTTACGCCACATTGGTGTCTAACAATTAAATTTATTCTGTTGTTACAACCATGTGACGAACCGTAAAACCTTTTCGTTAACCTATCTTTATCTGAAACATCAAGCATAAGGTAAACCACAAGCTAAATATTTTTGTTTGTTCGCGTGCTAACCAAATATTCTTAAGCCCGTAATAGGATACATTAACATAGAAAGCAAATTTCCGAACCTGTTAACGGGCACTTACCGGTACCAACGAACTTATGTCTAATATACTTAGTTTCGCAAAAAAGGTTTATGGAAACGCACTTTACAAGTTTTTATATTTAAACAAGTATACTAATTCAATTGAAAAAGTGCAGCCTTTCCAACTAGGTAAAATATTACGATGCTGGCAGGCATTATTAAACTTTTATCGTAAATGCGGCCTAAAGTTGCAAGCCTTGAATAAACCGCCGCTAATCCTCCGAAGCGCTTAATGTTTTGAGTCGGAATTATGCATAGCCCTAGGGATTAGTGGGTTGTCATCCCGTGTCTTGCTAAGAACGACTTTGCTGATCATTTTCATGGTCGAATGTACGGACAAATAGCTAACTCACCTAAAAGGGAACGGTTTTGCCTCGAGCAACATTGCTTTCTTTGTAGTTCATCTTGTAAGCGAGTTATTTTTTGTTTGGAACTAACTACTGCTTTAAAAGAGTTTGTTGCTACTCGTTTTTAGGTGAGTGAAAATAAATTCTGAACATAATTGTAACGTGAAATAACTTGAATAAGTTGCAGGATATTTCGACTCAGCTATAAGACTACTATTATAGTTTCAGAGCATTTGCAAACATCCATGGTATGAAAATAATTAAACATTAGTCTAAATAGATACTTACGTAAGGACTTCGGTATAAACAGAAACTCTCCCAAATCTCCTTTCGATAGAATTCGCGATTTATTTCAACTGACTAAACTAGAAAGCGATTTCGGGACGAAGTCACTTGTTGAATTTTAAGAAGCTTTCTATTTACTTTTTCGCCTCGAATTATTTATCAGAAGGTATACGCATCTCTCACCATGAGACAGGTTTTCTTCATTCCAGGAACTTCTTGAAAACTAAGCAACAAAGTTACGACGAGATCGAACAATTACAAATAAATTGCAAAAGATAAATAAAATAAAAAAAAACTTACCTTCAGGTAAGATTTTTTTTTTAGTTAAGTCAAAGTCGCACTGTAGATTGAATTTACGCTACTATTTACGCTACGCCTTCTAAAAGGGACAACTATGTACAATATCTCCTCAAAAATTAAGGTACTTATTTATTTTGACATTATTATGTTACTCAGACCTACGCCAAAACATAATTATATAAATAAAATATTATATTCATTTCCAACTTGAACGAATTTCCAGTCTAATTTCTTGAGAAAAGCAAGTGGAAGAAATTTCTCATTATACAAAAATACAAACCCAATTTCGACAAATAATAATAGCCGTGTTGGCGGCTGTTCTTCAGGGAGTTGATTGAACAAGTAAGTTTGTTGGAATAAGTGACGTGGAATGATCAATATTGCCGGGGCCCAAGTCGGGGCCGCGATAACGCAATTACTGGTAAAGCCTCGCCCAAGACGCGGCCAAACTTGCCCAGGCCGACTACACTGCTCCATTCTCCTAGTTATCTTCACTGGAACTTTATATTTTTAGTAATTACTGTCGCTTAGCTCTTCAGTTTAACAACGTCTGCAAGAATTACGGAAAAATTCGCAACCTTTTTTTTCCTGAAATACTGATTTTTTTCTCGCTTCTCTCTTTATAACTCTTTTATATGAATTTTGATCACGGTGACCTTCATTAAACGGTCAAGACCGTTTTTCAGGGATTTCTAGACTTTTTTTTAAGATTCCAGTTTTCCCCCCCTAAGGGGGATTTCAAGGGAGATTTGTGGAATAACCCATAGCTACATATTATGCTTACGATTATTTCATTCATCAAAATAAGTAGGCTCAGTTGTTACCTACAAAATAAGCTTTTTCCGCTACATCACGCAACAAAGCAGTTGATTTCTTCTAGATAAGAAAATTGTGCCCCGCCGTAAAACATTAGTTGGAATACTAATTTGATGGAAGATATTCGAAGCATATATTACAATGTTATATGCATTGTAATATATGCTTCTCAGAAACATAATGTGTAACAACTTCCAATTTTATGCGGTTCGTGCAACCTTAATAGGTAACCTATTGAATCACAATATAAAAATATGAGTGAACTAGCTGACCCCCTTGCAACTTCGTTTCTGTGGGTTATTAGGGGTTAGTTGTTGAAAACCTTAAAATATTTTTTTTTCTGAATGTTTCCTATGAATGTTGGTATTTATGATAAATTCCATACCTATAATAAAAAAAAACACAAAAAACAATTTAAGTGTACCAAAAATTTTAATTCAACGCGACTTGGACCAGCCTTTACTCAGAAATTAGTTGGCCAATTATGCTATGAATTGAGTGAATTTATTGGGTACTTTCTATTCAGCTTATATTGAATGTTCTTCACCTGTGTATTTTTCATTTTAAAATTAACAAAAACTTATATTTGTTTTGAATAGTATCTAGTTTGCTGGTATTGTCACCGTGCGTTTTGAATCTCCCTTTAAAAGTTTTAAATGGGGTAGTTTAAAAGTTTTTTGGGGTAGTTTTCATATATTTGGATATATGTTTTTCGTTAATTATTGTTTTGAATTTGGAACAAATAACGCGACGGGAATAATGACCACTTCAAAACTTTTTCTTTGTTTGCCTAATTTGAATTTGGATCTCTTTCATCGAGCTTGGTACAAAAAGGTTGCGTTTAAGTGGCTGTATGCCTACACGGCTTTAGCTTAAAGCACTTGAAGTAAAATTTTTAAAAAAATTGTGCTTTTAAAAATAGGTTGTCTTGTTTAAGTTATTTTGAAGTATACATAAACATATTGACATGAAACATATTTAAAACTTAGTTCCAAAGGTTCCGAAAGTAAAATGGATGTTCACTTCACTTCACCAGATCTAAGGTTGGAAGCCAAATAAGCGATGGAAAACCAGCTTCCAGCGAAGTCAAAAGAAAAATACGTAAAAGTATCTTACTTTAAAACCTTTTTTATTTCCTTGCATTATTTTTAAGAAAAGCACTATATATCTCGTACCATTGAAGTCCTCGCCTGCGGCTCGGCCTTCAAACTGATGCTAGGGTCCATACATACAAAAAACCAAACAAAAAAAATCCTCTAAACAAAAAATACACATAAATACCGAAAACAATAAGTACTCATCATCATAATCTGCCCACATTAGTCCACTGCTGGACATAGGCCTCTCCAAAAAAGGGCCACTGAGCCGACCGGGCTCAGTAGCGCTTATCATCCACTTTCATTTCGCACTGTCTTTCTTACGTCATCGCTCCACATAGCCGGGGGGCGCCCCACACTACTTTTGCCCAGACACGGTCTCCACTCAAGAACTCGTTTACCCCAACGCTTGTCGGTTAGTCGGCATATATGAACAGCCACAACCACCAGCGAAAACAATAAGTAATGCACCTACAAAATTCTTTTAGCGAAAGATTTATCCTTGGTTTTATTACAAATTGCCCCACAGTAAACTTTCGACCTGTATCGTGGGAACCGAAAACCGGAGCTAATCTAAAGATACATTTTAGTGAACTGCACATGAGAAACAAAACAGTATCCATTACAGTTTGCAGATTCTGTTTCATTCTCTAGTGCTCATGACAAACAAAGTAGGTTTTTGTAGACATATTTTTTTTGTTTTATATTCACTTCTTGGTTAGATAGGATCGGTCTATCGGGTGGCAGATAAGATCTTAAAAGTAACAGAAAATCGGTGAATGAAGATGGTCCAATATCGTTCATAACTGAGGCATTTGTCCAGCATTGGAATTACACAAACTGTTGATAATCATGAATGTGAACCAATATCTTTGTCTACAGGAAGGCCTGCACCGACAGTGATGTGGCTGATAGACGGGACACCCGCTCCACAGTACATTGGCGAGAAGACTGACACGCATGTAGTTGTAAACAGACTAGAGCTTCCTCACATCAAACGTGATCACCTCAACACCACTTTCAAGTGTCGAGCGTCGAATACCAACCTCGTCAGCCCACAGGAGAAGACGGTCAGGCTTGAAATGAACTGTAAGTACAAGAATTTGCGTGTTACATAGTAGGTAAACATTGAATTTATCGAATCCAACTTTTATATTATTACTCTGTCCTTTGGTATATTTATCCCTCTCACACACGAACGTCCATCCCAGGAAGGTACATAGAGAAAATTAAGTTTGCATGCAAAAAACAAAGTCGCGGGCGTTCCATTAGTAATGTTACGTACATTACTTTGATTTATTTCCGCTCCTTTTGCCGCGCCATACTCAAGGTACACCCGCAATGTAACGTCTTCATATTGAAATTGCTTTTCCCCTATTACACACGTGATTTATAGCCAGATTTGTTAACTAGCCATTTATTGCAGTGAAGCCGAACATGGTAGAGATCCTGAACAAGCCGGTGACGTTATCATCGGAGCGATACGTCAACCTCGTGTGCATGTCGGAAGGGAGCCGGCCGTCGGCGCAACTCACGTGGTACAAAGATAACAGGAAATTCAAGAGCTCGAGAGTCAAGGTACACAATGAAGAACAACAAATTTGCTACAGAGAACAAAATACAATTGAAAATTATTTCTCGAAGCCATTTTTACCGAAGATGACAGAAGCCAATTTAAGAGTTTGTTTTTTGTCTGTTAAATAAAATAGAGCTCCTTATTATTTTTACTCGTGACATAAATAATTCGCTTGCCATATTTTGTTTTTATGTTTATATTTTACTATTTATCTCCAAAATGGCTTATTGGACTGTACAGCGGTTTTTTTGCAATTTATTTGCAAATAAACGATTTATAATTTTCAAGGATAGTTTTATATCGCCCCAAGTCACTAGAGGGAGCTGCAATCGTCGGGCTTTTCAAATATTGTAAAAAAAATACTAGTTACGCTTGAAACCATTTAGTTTACTATCCGATATAAAGATCTTTCGTCACTAATCCCTATGTAACACTACCTCACATGAGTAAATTTTGCCTATATTGCAAAAGCATTTCTGAAATTCATATTTATAAAATACCAGAACGCCAACCAAATACCCAGCGCACTCTCCGGAAACTCTCGTAAAATGTTATTTGATTCTCGCAACAAAAGGTACTTAGTTAGAAGCCTTTATCAATGAATACATAACCAATAACCAACTACTACCATTTATTCTAGACAGCACAAGCGAATAACGAAACTTGGGTTAGCAGTCAAATTCAATTTATGCCGCTGCCTGAAGACGACGGAACACAGATCAAGTGCCAAGCGGACAACAACGCTCTACCCGGCCAAAGCATCGAGGACTCCTTCAAACTGGATGTTGTTTGTAAGTTTCATCATTTATTGTACTAAATATTCTAAAGGGACCACTTTGTTAGTTCGTTATTTAACGTGTCTCTGTGGACCATTTTGTTATTCCGCTTTATGTCATTATCCAAGTAGATTGACCCATTGTTTGATTCATAATTATCAGCTAAGCGTTTAAAAAATACTGTTTTTAAGTATTGGCATCTATTTACAGAATACATAGCAAGTTATATTGGATGTCATTTGTGTACTCGTAAAACCATATAAATTCATATTCAAACAGCACATTGACTTAATATTAAACTAGGTTTTCGTGGTATTTTGGAATCCATATGTTGTCTGGAATAGATCGACGGTCGTTTAGCTTATTTCGTATCTATATTTTTTGTTGTTCTCCCACTAATTCTGAATTAAATAAACATAAGATACCGTGCGTATTTGCAGTCAATCAACGAAAATCTGCCTTTTAAAACCCAAAACAAACAAATAATAAATAACTACCTACTAAAAACTAAATCTAAAATTTCCTTTCACAAAGTGTTTATGACTCACTCAAGTGTCAATGTTGAAAATTTTCTTCAAAACCCTTACTTTTTTCTCGAACGGCTCTCATTATGGAAATTACGAAACATTGTAAATAGAACATGTGGAAGGATATCTTATCTGTGCTGATAACCTGAAACTTCCTCTGTTGATGCGAGAACTCCAAATTATGCTATCAAGAGAATTGGCGAGATGTCAAGAGCTATTAAGAACGGCGTAATATTGTCGACAGTTCATATTTAGATATGAAAACGAGGCGTAATTGTTTGTTCAAATCAAGCGCTCTGTCTCGAGTCTCGCGAGAGCGTTGCGAATCTGCGATGACACAATTAGCGCAACTTCTTAATTCGCAAGGGCTCATTCCTTGAACGAATATTGCTACAAAATAAGCAGTGAATGAGCTAGGCTTAACCGGTTCGCACATCTCTAACATCGTTAAGGTTAATTATCATTGAGGCGGCCGCTCAGTACATCCTCGACTCGAACGCACAGCCCTTTTTAGAGCCTCTTACCATCACATAATATTCAAGAATTTAAGCGTTTCCAACAAAACTTTACGAAACTTACCGAAACGTTTTTTTTTTGTTACAAAATTCATTTTTATATATAACGATCCAGGTTCATTATAGAAACAACTGATTAATTAAAACATCGTATAACTTTTTAACTATCTTAACGAGTAAAACTAGATGACTTCGGAGATTAATTAAGCTTTATGGGTGCTTTCGATGTTAAGTTTGCACACAATAATGAGTAAGGCAAAATAATTTAATCAACCCGAGAGGCGTTAAACACGAGCGCTTTGTACAAATCTTACGAAACTTAAAGACACGTTATTTAGTTTACAAAATTCTATTTTATAACTCTTAACGATCCAGGTTCTTTATAGAAACAACTGATTAATTAAAACATTGTATAACTTTTTAACTATCTTAACAAGCAAAGCTAGGTGACTCCGGAGAATAATAAGGTTTTATAGGTGCTTTCGATGTTTAGTTTGCACACAATAATGAGTAACGCAAAATAATTTAATCAACTCGAGATACATTAAACACGAGCGCTTTGTACTTTTTTAATGAAAGTGCCTGCAATTAAAACTCGCGTCGCAACGGTATTGTACCTAATTAAGTTTAATTATCCTCACAATCCTTATACGTAGACACTGAAGTGTCCTAATATTGACTAAAGGCTCGGTCAAACCGTCGCGCTGGCGGCGGCGGTCAAAGGAAAAAGGTTGTTAAGTGGTTGTCAAAATTCGGGTCAATTTAATGATCGCAACCGTTACCACATTTACGCGAGCCCTAAGACAATGTTTCATGTTTAACAATGTTTATTGACAACCAATCAGTTAGCCAGTCTGCAATGATTCCAATCTTCCCTACCTTTCGTATTTTTATAGCCTTAGCTAAGTGTTTCGTTCAGTTTGTACTTTGTAAGTGGACCCTCTTTTGAATTCACTGAATTTCCTGATACGATAAACATGGTTCTATTTCACTTTACTTGTAAGCGGCATTTACAAACTATCATTAGCACTCAACTAGGGTTATCTAACCAGTTGGGTAAGTCGTGTGCGCTTCGGCAAACAGCGCCTCCGGCCACTGCACGCCTCCACGATGCGTTACCAGAACTGTTCTGGGAAACGGAACTTTCCACTGACAGTTTATCTAGTGCCACCAACTTGCCTCGAACTAATTTCGTCTATTTTAGTCTGTGGTCGGCCGGCGGGCTCAGACGCATGGCTTTCGGTGACTCTCGCCGGACACCTTCCTGTCTGAAGGATTAATTTAGCTTTGCTACTATCTACTTTATCGTTTGACATGGTACGTTCGTCTAACCTCTAAACTGATTATTGCGCAGCGAGACAAGGTCCTGAGGACACCCGTAGCTCGATACCATATCGTCTCTCCAATTACTTCTACACCAATTTCATTGAATTTATAGTCTTCTATTATGCAACAGACCATAGAGTTAATTTCGACTTCAACCCCTAATGTCCATTGACAATAATTTGTAACAGAAATTCCATAAAATAGTATCAAAAGCTTACACGCACGGACGAAACTCGGTAAAACATAATTAAAACCTTGTTAGTGTTCGAGACTCCACACAACAACGCTTTACATCCGTTGAGGAGAGGCCAAAAACTAATTCTGACTAGTGGGACCTCCCCCACACACCCGACGAATCCGGATTGCGAAACGGGATTAAATTGAGCTTAGCACCACGTTCAAAATGCCATAACATAACTCGGCCAATTTATTTACTGTGGCTGATAATTGATAGACACCGTCCAAGAGTTTTATTTCAATAATACCAATTAAACTACAACACTGGGACCGCCTAATAGACTCATCCACGTGACGGTCATACATCGAAATTAGCTAAAATAATAATGTGAAGCTACGTCTAAGTAAATGGTGTTTACTATTATTCGGTGAACCGATAGGCATTAGAGCGAGGAGAAATTCGCTGCCTCCTGGCGCGAATCGTTTTGGCAACAATTTAAACGTTGGAATCGTAAATGTTTATTTGGAGAACGGGTGTTTCCTTAGGCCGCGGGGCGACGTCGTTATAGGTCTTTAATGGCCAATAAAGTGTCAACGCCCGCTCCTAGCCGCAGATAAGTGTTCACCTGAAGCACTGCCCCATTGCAAATAAGTAAGAAAATTTAGCCACCGACCGATTTACCAATGCAATTTTCATATTTTATTATTTTCGAGTTAAATTATCAAATTGAAACATGATTCTAAAGCGTTTATTGTGGGAGATACTATGTCACAACAGAAAATGCTCGTTATTTTTGTTTTCATTTGTAACATCCTTAACGCCCCAAGTTATTGGGCAAAATAAATACGACATTTTCTTTGATACAAACAAGAACCTGAATAAAACAAAGTCAAAATCTATACACGGTCGATAGAGCTCATTCATTCATCTGAAGTAAAGGACCATGATGGATTTTTTGTGTACTTTTCTTTGATATTAAGCTTTATTACTTGTCACTTGAAAGAAAGTTGAAAGTTCTACGAAATCCTACCAAAAATAATATTTTTTAAACATTTTCTTTTTATAATAACATTGGGTAGATATCAAAATTCGGGTCAATTTAGTGATCGCCACATAACTATATACTGTTTAATTTCCTTGATTTATGCAGTAAGTAATAAACACGATAAATGTATTCGTTTAACAATGTAACAGGTCAAATAGACATAGATTATAAGCATTTTTTGAGCCACCGCGTCGGTAGATCACTGAAGTTACCACTGTTATTTATTGCATTGCAGAGTCAAAAACTTTAAAAATAGAGCGAAAATGAGTAAAAACGCTTCAGTTTTCCAGCCAAAAGGCCGAAAAATAAAATTCTAGAACCGTACAAGCACGGACTACATTAAACCACGTTATCGCCTGCCACAACCACTGATATCGTTCACGAGGTTTTTATTAAACCGCCTGTTTTGCTACGCAAACCAAAAAGGTTCCACAGAAGGTTTTGACAAAATTTTAAAAACGATAAGAGTCCGTATCTCTCTGGAACTATGGGTTTGTAGTTCAGCGTTGGAAAAATAAACTTTTTGTTATCGCCTATCGCCATCTCGTAATGTACCAATGGGACGGTTTTTGTAAACTATAGTCTATGGCGTTAGTTGGAAGTTTTTTTTAACTGCATACGCTATTGCGTACTTAATGAAATATAATGTGATCACGATATTCTGACCTGGACTCAGAGCGGATAAAACCTTAAGTCCGTACTTGCTCTATAAAATAGCCTCACGTAGATCGCGTCGCTGGAGACGGCGGTTACAGGATGAATAGAACTCAAAATCTCAAGAAACTTTATATATGCATTATATTGCTCTCATCAGCGCGCGGAGTTCAAGAGTCTGTTTGTTTGTATTTGTGCGAGCTTCTTTGAAGAAATTATGCCATGTTTTATTGGTCCAATGATCTCGACTTGGCTGAATTAAAAATATGTTTCTGATTTCAATACAATTTAAATCAATCATTTAAATACTGAAGTTACATGATTTATGAAAGAACAGATGACTTACTGACACACAACGCGATACTAAGCCCCTGACCTAAGAAATTTAATAGTCAGAATGTGGGTTCCTTAATGTGTGTAATTAGGGACCTCTGTGGCGCAGTGGGCAAAGGTCCGCCTGAGACGCGGTTCGGGTTCAATTCCCACCGCGGCACAAATGTTTGTATGATCTGCAAATATTTGACTCGTGTCTGGGAGTTTCCTATGCATAAACAGTATGTATTTACAAAAAATATATTATAAGTAGTATATCAGTCATGTAAGTTCCAATAACACAAGCTCTGCTTAGTTTGGGGCTCGATGATGATGTGTCCAGCATTATTATTATTATTTAGAAAATTCACATCTTACAAGTTCAAAAGGTTTGTCAAAAAACTCCACATCCTGAAAACCATACAGACTTAAAGTAACATATTTGAACGAACTGTCTGAAAAAAAAATAAGCAGCCACACATTTCAACATATCATAAAATTTTAGGATCGAAAGAACACTGTTTTTCTGTTTTTATTTACTGAAAAAGTAAAACAATAATTCCATATGTGAGCAGTTTTACGATACGTTAGGTAGGGTCTAATAATGGAGTAGGAAGATGGTCAATAGGTTAAAGTAGAACATTCGTGTACGGATTGTTCTGAAGTTTTATGAGCAGTTGGTATTACAGTTTGATAATATATAATAATAACTTTTTATTTCAGACAATGCGTCCGTAATTTTTGTTAGTATGTAGTACATTTAAGAACTTAAAGGTAATGTTAGTGACACACATATAACACAATTAATAAAATACCAAAACAAACGCTCACGACTGTCTTCCCCATGGTGGATATCCTCAGATACATACTCAGTGAGTAGATCTTTGAGGATACCAAGTAGGGGGTAGTCAGAGGCACGTCCAAACATTACATTTGGTACATGCCCGCGTTTTGCAAGTAGTAAGCATTCCACGTGACAGGTTACAAGCCCATCGCCGCTTATTGGAACACTAACTGTTGACACATGCCTTCGAATTTTTGGTTCTATTTAGGACATGCCGGTTTCCTCACGATGTTTTCCTTCACCGTTTTGAGCACGTGTTAATGCGCACATATTTTTTTCTAGTGGAAAAATCCATTGGTGCACGACCGAGTTCGAACCCACGACCTCCGGATCAGGAATTGAGGTATCACCCACTAGGCCAACACGAATAAAATACCAGCGTCAGTAATAAAGTATTAATAAAGTATCTGCATAATAGAATCAACATGTAGGACGTAAAATAGGTAGGCTATTAGGCTGGTGGAAGGCGTTATTTTAGGTCACGAACTATAATATATAGGTTCAGCGGTTACGAAGATTCTTAGCA
Organism: Perizoma affinitatum; assembly: GCA_961405105.1. Taxonomy (NCBI): domain Eukaryota; kingdom Metazoa; phylum Arthropoda; class Insecta; order Lepidoptera; family Geometridae; genus Perizoma; species Perizoma affinitatum. Next base: position 6,389,006 of record OY560205.1, on the reverse strand, counting down.
ATTAAACATCCAACCCTAACTACCTACTTTCTCATTGTTATGAAAAAAGGTATCATTATATGCCAAATTCTCTAGGCTCTATTCATACCAAAATGTTTCTTCTTCGTCCTCAATACAAACGTGAGCACATAACACAACTGAGTAGAGTACTTATGCTCACCGGCACACAACATGTGCGGCGCGTGCCTCGCACTGAGCCCTCCATAACATGCACAGAGCACACTGTGATTCACTCAACTATGTTCAGAAACTACCTCTCCTGAATTGTGGTACCAGAGTTTGGTGGCTCAGTTGTAAAATGAAGGACTCGCACACTCTAGTTTTCAAACAGTGTGCCAACCATGACTACTGACTGAGGCTCGAAATTTGTATGAAAAACCCTCCAAATAAAAGAATACGTGAGCGCGGTGTTGGCTAGTAGTAAAACATCATAATTCAGAAAGCTGTACGAAGTGAATCCTAGTGTGGGAACTATGTATGTGACTGTTGAATATTATTTAAAGAAATGTTCCAAAATATTGTTCTAAAAAGTTTGTTTAACTTTTGGTTGACGCCGGTGCTGGTGATAATTACGCTGGCTTAGTCCTCGCTCAAAAGATTTATTTGGCCATTCAAGAGAATGCCACCGTGCCGCATAAACAAAATGTATTATTAATGTTTAGCAAGATTCTTCGCATTTTATACATTAGTTTACCTTTTCTGTTAATCTAACTAAATTGATGTTTACAAATTATTTAAATGTGTTTTAATCTAAGTTATTATTTCAGATCCTCCAGTGGTATCGCTCTCGCTCGGCAGCACACTGAACCCCAACGACATCAAAGAAGGCGATGACGTATACTTCGAATGCTCTGTTAGAGCTAACCCCAGGGAGCATAAAATATCATGGTATCATAACGTAAGCATCTATTCAGAATTATTAACCTAATGTAGAAGTAAACTAATGCAGATCTTAACAAGCTCTATTAATAATAAGATCGACAGTTACGCTACAGAATACAATAGGATTTTTTTTTCTGTACACTATCCTACCTCTATAATTACCTCTCTCTAGCTCAAGGTTTGCTGGAAGAAAACTCTGTTTAGGGTTAAGCTCGCCTTTGTACATGTCATTTAATTCTGCCTTTTGTAAGTGTTTATTTGTATGTACAATAAATAATAAGAATAAGAATACAGACCGGTCGATCTTAATATTATTTATACAGCTTCTTTAAGATAATTGGCAATTACTGTTAGTCCCTCAAAATTTTATTGTATTCTCCTATACGAAAAAAACGTTTGAATTTTAAAGCAAATGTTATTCCGTGTTCAAAAAGCTGTAAATGTAAAGCGATATAACTTGGCCGAGCTAATAAAAAAACAGGGACGGTAGAGTTTACCGTCCCTGTTTTTTTCTCTGTTCAGAAAATTAAATTTCCCTTTTCTCATAGATTCGACCAAATTCAAAGGAAATCTCAATTTTTGATCGCTCAAGTATAAAATTAATAATAATGAGTACAATAGACAGGTAAATCTGAGTTCAGGATGAATGGACATAAACAGTTTCGTGAGCGAAAAATGAAGGTAGAATCAAATTAATTCGGTGGGAATACCCATTTTGGTGTATAAAAAAAGTGATAAATTACTGTGTCGATCGGCTATCTTGATGGAAGGTAAATTATCATAATTGAAATAGCTAATTGTTGGGTAGTACGTCTTAGTGACGTACGGAGGCGGACGCATTAAGACAAATTTTGTCTATTAAAATTTGCTCACTGCATTTGCACACTCAAATTTGAAATGATTCGCACAATTTAACATTCATTTTTTTAGCAAAGTAATAAAATAAGGCCAAATACATTCACGCAAACTTTAAGAGCTTCTTGACAACGTATCCTTTTGATCGCCACCACCACCGCATCAGTTGACCCGACCTTTAGGGAAAGAGGTGGTAGCCACTACATAAACCACACCGAAGCTGCAAAAATAACGCCGGAAAGTGGTTGTATGAACGGTGTCACTTCAGCTGCATGAAGCTGTGACTTACCTCCAATTGGGATGTAGTCACGATTTTCCAATTGGCTGCTGTGTAGAATCTTTGTTCTTGTTTGTCCACAAGGCAACAGTCGCTTGTAAGGACCACAAGTGTGACTCGTGTAAACGTAACATGGTACGCGTTATTTACAAATTCGTAACTGATAACATTGTCGTCGCTGTCGTGTGGTATGAATGTGGTATTTATTTTTGAAACCCGCACTCGATAGAGACGGTGTCGGTTGAAAAATGTGATCTTCTATGTCGCCTACAAAGGACCTAACAATATGAATCCAAAAAATGTATGGACAGTTTAGCATACAAAATGTATACTGAATTGAATAGAATTTAATTGTAAATTTCATACGGGTTTTACTGAAAAAGGTAATTTTTATTTATAATTTAGTTTACTGATCGCGAATGTTTGAAAAAAGACATTGTAATATTTTTTTTAATGTGGCTGTATCCATAAATCGAAAGTGCTCCTTAAAAATGACGGCGTTTCTTAGTACGACCGTACTCAATAATGTTAGCAACAAAATATATTTTTTTTGAACGATCAGATACTATGTAAGGAGTATACTACATTGATTTTTTTTTAAAGTTTTTATATTTTAAGAGATCGGCTGACAGTCATAATTTGATAAACTGTCAGTCTTTGACTACCACTACTTAGGTTACCACGACTCAAAGGTCTACGCTCTGAGTATGTACTTAAAGTGTTCCACATTACATTGAGGAATACAGTCGTCAGCGTGTTTATAATTTGTTATAAAGTAACTGACTTTTATGAACAAGCTGATTTGATTCATATAACTGTTGCACAAGAGTATACAACCTCTGTGGCGCAGTGGGCGAAGGCCCGCCTGAGACGCAGAAGATTTCGGGTTCGATTCCCGCCGCGGCACAAATGTTTGTATCTGCGAATATTTGTGCCGGGTCTGGGTGTTTTCTATGTATAATATGTATGTATTTGCAAAAAAAAGTATATGAGTAGTTTAACAGTCATTTAGTTCCCATAACACAAGCTCTGCTTACTTTGGGGCTAGATGATGCTGTGTGAAAAATGTCCAGCATTATTATTATTATTATTTATAGGCGTCTACTTCACACAAACCCAAAACATTTTGGTAGCATAAAACATTTCAAATACAGCTTTGACCCCGTAGTATATACGTATAACGACGATCACACAAAGATCATTTACAATGATCTTGAAGACCTTTTTAGAAGCAAACCTTTGACCTTTTTTTAAGCATATCTTTTTGAAAGAAGTTACATTTAAAAGATATGCTTTCCTATTACTTTCAAAGCATGTTTTATTGAAAGTAATAGAGTCTGAATATTGAAAACCAAGATTATAAATACACAAATGTTTGTGCGGAATTACAATATCTGCACATAAAATAATGATATGTTTGTTTAATTTATAAACTAATCACAGCGCTTTATTTTGTTCAAAAGGTCTATTAATGGTACACGGGAGATTATTCTAATATTTTTATTCGACTGTTATCTATTTACAATGCCTGATTAACGGAATCTAACAGTTTTATTTATTGAAATGATACTTAGGTCCCAAAGGTTATTTCATTAAAAATAAAAGTAATAACAACTGTCCTATGTGTATTAATTCGTTATTAATACACAATATAGGTATTGGTATTATATAAAATGATATTTAAATTGTATTTACGTTTTAAATCATTTATTCTCAAAAGACAAGTATTACATGTCACTTACTTGAGAACAGGGTTTTTACATAAAACTAGGTTTACATAGGTTATGGTCGTTCAAAATGTACTCTTTCAATGTGCTTATTTTTTAAGAAGTGAATCATCATTAATGATATGCTTGGTTAGTCTAGATTTAAATACATTGAATGAGGTTACATTTTTAATTTGGGAGGGAATGTTATTGTAAAGCTGTGCTCCTTCATAGAGTATCGTTGTTTTTCCATATTTCGTGCGTAACCTCGGTAGAACAATAAAGCTGTTTATGTTTATTCTCCGGCAATACCGTCATTCTTTTAAATAGTTCTCTCCATCCTAAGGTTGTCTGGAAGAAATCGCTTTCAGCGATAAGACCGCCCATTGTGCTTGTCTTTTGTTTTTTGTTATTTTATTATGTTTCTTTGTTTTGTACTGTAAATTGGTGTTATGCACAATATTATACGCTTATAATACCAATTTACAGTAATATCCATCTATATATATTATTAATAACAAATTAACAACCCCGGTAGCACGAGGGTGAATATCCGGGTGCGACGCACAAGTTGCGGGTTTGAGTTCCGCGGGACAATTTTTTACATGTTCTGCGAATGTTTGTTTCGGTTATAGGTGTTTTGGTAGCATGACACTCATAGTACATGATACCCACGACGCAGAAATTCTAGTAATCATAATTTTCTGACTGAGTTGGAGCAAGTTCTGTCCCAAGCTTTTTTTGTCTTCAAATATTTTATAATAGGCTTATAATAACTAATAGGCTAATAAGTCTAATATACAAAAGTTACGTTTTTGTAATTGCTAATTGTCTGCTTTGTATAAGTAATATCTTTTTTGTAGACCTAGGTGATAACATACACCTGAAAATACAAAAAATTATGAATGAGGTTACATTGACCTCTAATACGAATCGAAACACCATAAAAACATATTACTAATGAAAAAGTCCATAGATGTAATTTTTTTTAACATCTTATAGACTTAAACATCAAATTGATCTAGAAACACGATTATAATGTCCTGTTCCAGTTTTCAGGACAAAGGTCCACTTTGTTCTGAAAACTGAACACACTTTACACTTTGATAATAAGTGTAGGAAAGCGTCTTTAGGAGAAGCTTAAAAATAATAATTATGTATTAACAAAGAACTCATCTCTACTATAAATGATAAACTGAAATATGACATCGTTATACTTTACGATAATGGCCTCTTCAACAGAATGTTTTACGTTATTTTAAACATGTTTTTGACATTTGTGCAGGATAAGCCAGTCCTCCAAAACGTGGTGTCGGGAGTCATTGTCAGCACAAAGTCACTCGTACTTCAGAAAGTGACAAGAGATCACGGAGGTGACTACTCTTGCCGTGCGACCAACGCGTTGGGTGAGACGGCCAGTGAAGCTACCCAGCTCAGTATACAGTGTGAGTTTTATATTGTGAACTTTAATATGTCGGCTACACCTCTCGAAATTGGTATTAAGTGGTAGGAATAACAACATATACCTAAACGCTCCCGCCTGGTAGTGATCTGGATCAGTTGAGTTATCTATAGATCGTTTGCAACGGTCTTTAGATAGCTAGCTGTTTCATCTGTATTTTTTGTATATACCTACTTGTACATAGTTGTATGAATACATGTCTACCTAAACTAAATAAGCTAAGAATTAACCATACATACTACCGGTAATGGTTAGAAATCTTCAAACATGTTAATTTGTGTCTTGTATTGGAAATAAAAAACACTATATTGTTGCATGACTGGTAGGAATCTAAAAAAAACATCTTGCTTGCCCGGACGTAATATTTTTTTTACTTAATTTACAATAACATTATAGTCCAGACTACATAAAAATATAATAGTAGTCACATGAGCAGATATCCTCCAATCCTACGAATGAATAGTGGAGTTCAGTCTAGACATGTATGGCACATGCCATACATGTTTTTAAACGTGTATGGCACATGCCATGTTTTGCGCAGTAGAACAATGTTAGTAATCCATCCATTGTAGATTGTATGTCGATTGGCTACCTATTCTAATCGTGAGTTCATAAAATCCCATAGATTTTTTTAATGAATTTATAAGCTTACTAGCATACAAATTGTCTGTTCCCATTCTGTCCCGCAAAGCTCGGCGCAAATGCTTATTTAAGTTTTATTGATTATCTCAAAGAGTTTCAACTAGCTTTGTGATGTTAGTAGGGTGCTAAAATACTTCATTAAATACCAAGTAGATATCCAATTTTGTCAGGCTAGGAGTTTCTATTTGGATAAAACGAAATCATTGGCTATAGAGCTAGTAGAGTGTTTGATTGAAAACGGCAACAGTCAGAAGAATGAGTTTCATTTGCATTTTCTCAGGCACTTTAAAACAAGTTGAAGCTATCTTTGCTCTATTGTCTTTCACTAATTAATTCAGGTAGGTACCCGTTAACACTTGATACAAGTTTTTTTTTATCGGGAGTTTACTGTGCCCCCTAGCAACGTGTTTTAGTAAAAGTAAGACTGCATTTCTAAACAAAAATACTTTCACTTCCGCAATAACAAAAACAAAACAAACAAACACGCTCACGACTGTCTTCCCCATGATGGACTTTCCAGATACGTACTCAGTGAGTAGATCTTTGAGGATACCAAGTAGGGGGTAGTCAGAGGCACGTCCAAACATTACATTTGGTACATGCCCGCGTTTTGCAAGTAGTATGCATTCCACGTGACAGGTTGCAAGCCCATCGCCGCTTATTAGAACAATAACTGTTGGTTCTAGGGCATGCCGGTTTCCTCACGATGTTTTCCTTTACCGTTTTGAGCACGTGTTAATGCGCATATAATTTTTTCGAGTGGAAAAATCCATTGGTGCACGACCGGGTTCGAACCCACGACCTCCGGATCAGAAGTCAGGGTATCGCCCACTAGGCCAACACAGCATACACTAGGCCATCCGCAATAACCCACAGGAATAAACAAAATAAAAAATAACAATAAATAATGCTGGACATTTTCACACAGCATCATCTAGCTCCAAAATAAGCAGAGCTTGTGTTATGGGAACTATATGACTGATAAACATATGCACTACTTAAAAACCTTTTTTTTTTAAACATACATAATTGTTATATATTGTCATAATTCATAGAACACACCCAAAAATAAAGGAATGAGCACACAATGATGAAATTTAGGCACAAATAAATTAAAATTAGAGGCAAGCCGATTGTTGATATACTTACCCATTTGTTTCAACTATATTCGTAAGTAACTGATAAATTAGGATAAATACGCCTATGCAGATACCTTCTTGTTTTATCTTCTGCAAAATAAAAACATTTTCTATCTATCTACTTATATAGAACCCAAGACGTGTCTAGAAACTCTATTCCGAAGTCGCATGCCTTTTATCTTCTATAGTTAAAAAAAAGCTGAAGAATTGTTTTAAGGTCCTGTATAATGATACCATACAAAAAGAGATAGACAAAAAACTAATGCTCATTCTTCACTTCACATATACTGGGATACGTAAAAGTTACTACCTATAAAAAATATATATTACTGATTTTGAGTTGTTATTACCAAACATTATAAAGAAATTAGAGGTGTGGCATAAGATAAGATAAGATAAGATAAGATAAGGTAATAAATAAGATAATAAGAATAATAATAAAAATAAATACACATAAGATAAGAAATGAGTATATCATTGGAAGTGAAGTGACTGAAAATGGTGTTGTGACGAAAAAAATACAGAACCTGTTTGGCCCACACGACACAGATGGGACTACTTAGCACACAAATCTTCTCTATGTCTCTGTGTTTTTATTAAAAATCTAAGGTACCGATTTATAGTATCTATTTTATTTATTTCTTGTGTACCTGTCCTTTCTGTGCTTTGTTGTTGTCGAATAAATCACTTCAGTTAAATAATAGTTCAATAATGAGTTCAGGAATAATAGTTGGGCGTAGTATGGGCATGCCATGGAGAAAGAAATCCATATTACGACAAGAGTGAGATAAGCATATAGATGGATGGATTTTGTGCAGGATGACTAGGTAAGAAAGGAATAACTACTAAAATCATGGCTTATAGAGAAGAGTGGAAGAAGAAAGCAAGTTATGTCGACTCGAAAGACGGGCATGACGACACAAGCATCCCGTTTTCACCATTAGGCTTTGGAGTCATAAAAAATATATTCGAGAAAATAAATAGCGCGTCATAAGTTAATTGTCACAAACAACTTCCTCGTTCCAAATTGGAGGAGGTATTTTGTTATAAATAAATTTTAATAAATTTCTCTCATTTCTTGAGAGGCTTTCATCTTACCAATCATTCTATTTCTGTTCTCAGAAATAGAATGATAGAGTGATAATATGAATTACAGCTTTGTAACAACCATTCATAATCAACAAATAATATTCTGTAGGTTCAGGGTTGAATGCACCATACGTAAATTGTACTTGTTTTATGTTACTAAAAACATTATAATTTTCACATTATTACAATCAGAGTCATGGTCAATATGTTGGTTTTCCATGATAACAATTCAGTCGCAAAGAAACCCTCAATTTCAAAGTCAGGGGCTGAACGCTCGTATAAAACCCGGTGTGGTACAGAAGATTTATTTTACATTCAGCCTCTAGGGCCTAGGCGATGAAAGATTTTGGGTGAATGTTCAGTTCACACTCCGACTATGAGTTCCAGTGCTTAGATTACTTAACTATTTGTCTATTCATCATTTCCCTTATCAAAATACAGTGCGAAATACATTCGGGGTTCCGTACCATCACGCAATATTCACGAGATCTTTGGTAAATTACAAGGTACCTAGTTTATTTTTATAGGACCCCCTTATTTTGACTTGTTGAACGTATATATTCAACGATTGAAAAGATATGGAACTGTGTCATACAAACAGTGTATAAAAAACAGATAGACAGACAGATGGAAACACAGGATAGGCTTCGTAATAGGGTCACTATGTATATAGTGACCTACCTGTGTATATTTATAGTTGACCCTCACCTTCATAGAATATCCAAACTTACTTAAAGTTAACAAATCGATCATCGAACACGGTCCACTGAGATTAATTTAACCACTGTTTCATGAACAAATTCTTAGGGTAGTGGAAAATGTAGTGAGAAGAAGTCACTGCGCCAACATCAATCTTAAGGAAAGGGAGCGTCGAAGATTCACATCATCTCCGTCTTGCCGTCAATCTATCTGACTTGTTTCGAAATTGTTTATCCATGATTAAATTCACCGACAGGCACTCCAAAATATAATCAAAATGGGGTGGTTGTGATTGTGAAGACATTACCGCAAATTAAAGTATCATATTTCACGCTTAGATTCCAGACTTTAATTTAGCGGGTTTACTTACGAGTAGCGTAGTTTGAGACGTAGTGGTTTGTTATTTTTTGATCAGTTGGAGCTTGACAGGATAATTTCACAATGCCTAATTATTGCATCAAAACGCTTCCGTTACTTCAGGTAAGGTACAGCTTTATTAAAAACTGGGATTCCAAAATTGTGGCGAATTTCGGACACGTGATCATGGATGAAAATGACAATAATTGCGATTTGGTTTAAAATAAAAACTGACTTCAATTAACGGAAAGTTGATAAAAAGTCCATCATTAAATTTGATCCCCCATTTATTCAGCCTTAGGGATTGGATGTATGTTGTATGTTAATTTTAGAATATAATTACGACTATACCACGTACTTTACTATTATCCTGCTGACGTTTCTAAAATGATACCAAACCACGATAATTTTAATTCCATAAATTTGTAAAATTTGGTCCCATGTACATTTTATTACACTTTAGAAAAAGAAGCATTAAAATTAGTTAAAAATTAGCAAAAATATCGCGCACTGAGGTTTCCGTACATGTTTGTATGTTCACCTAAATAATTAGCATTACACAAGTTCATCAACTATGAAAGCTCCAAACGTTGCTCTAACGAAAAGATAAGTCAGATTGAAATAAAAGTTGAAAAAAAATCGTTTATTCGTCGATATACGTCACGGTTAATTATTTATAAAGATACGTACGAGTTGAGAACCTCCTCCTATTTTGAAGTCGATTGAAAATGCTACAAATGATACTGCAGCGAAAAAGTTATTCATAGAAACAGACCAAGTTTCTTGACCTTCGATTAAGATCATAGGTTTATCTTAATTCATAGTGACTTGAGGAACGTATTCAGATCACAGCTAAGGCGACATCAATCACTATAATATGTGGAACCGTGTTGAAGATTTACGTCATCTCCGTTCTAGCCCGAATGCGACAAATGTATAGACGCAGACAAAATCATATGTCATTTAGAACATTTCTGATACAGTTTTTTTTATTCATTATAATTCAACAATGTTACAAGATATACACGGATCCTATTTTCTGAATAGCGACTGTTGTATAAGTATGTATGTATGTTAACATATTTATATAAATAGGTATATATTATTATGTATTATAATAAATGCGACACCTGACCAGAGAGCTGGCTCTTATCTGGGGCAAGGCATTAGCATTGCCATTCAGCGTGGCAATGCGGCCAGTATTTTTGGGAACGCTGATAGTGATCTGGATGTATACTACCTGAGTTGAGCTATCTATTGATCGTTTGCAACGGCCTTTAGATAGCTAGCTGTTTCATCTGTATATTGTGTACATAGTTGTATGAATAAATGTATTATTATATATTCTGCTGTAGCTGCTTGTTTTCTGCATAATATGAATTAAGGTAGTTCATAAATAGTCCACGCATTAGTTTACACAAATTATAAAATACATCCCCAGCCACTCCAAAATCACACAGAATCCTTTCAATCCAAAGGTTGCCTGGTAGAGATGGCATTTAAGCGATAAGACCGCCTATTTTTCCTTTAATTGTTTATTTTATTTATTTCATAGGGCGTAAAATATTTTCATTCATTCATTCATTCATACCCAACTGGTTAAATTTCATTCATATTAATCAGATAAAAATCAATACCATTTGTATTAATCAATCGTAAGTATAGCAATTGGCATTATCATTAATCACAGGTACCTTTAAAAATATGTAATACTCACTGTATAATAATTTACGTTGCGTCTCTTGATTTATTCGAAGAAGTTTACCGACCGCCTGTACCGTGTCCCCTTTTATTCGTTACCTTAGCTCGTTTGTTTCACTTTTGTACATTCGCAGTCGACAGTTTGCTAGGTTTTATTGAACCGGAGTCTGCACCGTCACAAATCTAAGTTGAAGGAATGCTGGTTGTTATACGCACGCGGCGCGCGATACTTGCCTCTCCCGTAACATTAATCTGACTATATTTTCATATTCCCGCTGAGGTTGTAGAGGATGCAAATTGTTATGGGCTGAAACATATTTTAGATGTACGGGGACAGGCAGTGTTTGCGAAGCCAAACCAAAATTTAAAGAGATATTTCCATGTGCTACTGCCGCTGAACGGTATCGAATCGAACTCTGACCTCTGTCCTGACCTCGACTTCTGAACTAGGTCTTGGGTTCAAACGTGACGGAGGGCATGCACCAACGAGCCCCTTTTGAAGCTCACATAATATCACTATAATTCAAGCGCACAATACTCGTACAACGTCGCGTCGTTTCAAATTGTACTATCATCATAATTATCATCAAGTCAGTAAAAGTCCATTTCTGAACATGGTCACCCCCCAAATAATGCCATGTCTAACGAAATTGGGTCACCAACTTTCTTCAACCTTTACGATGTCAGTTTCGTCCGGTTCGTGAACGCCATTAGTGAACCTTGCTTTCCCAGCGTTAGTTGGTAGGTACTGCGAGCTATTGGCCTACCCGTTGTAACATCATCTTGCTTATTCTCAGAGTTATGTCGGTAATTTTAGTATTTCTATGATTTTTCTCGTATTGGATATTAGCTTACAATATCGATTCCCGTAATAACAATCAACTTTTTTTTCAATAGATCGAGTCAGTTTCCCGTTTTTAGGCGTGTGTATAAGATTTTTCCACAATCTTTAAATGCAGGTTTTATATTTATTAAAATCAGTGACGTGAATCCTTTCAGCATTTATCGATATCTGATCCATCTAAAAGAAATATCGTGATACTATAATATACTATCATAGAACAATAACTTTTAAGACCGCATGGTCTAAGAAGTTATAAGGTAACCGCATTATGTCTTATTTATATGTCCTGGATTTTTTCATTGCAGATAATAAGACCGTTAATTCATGGGTATCTATATCGATGTACGATATAACTCGTATATCGTACTCTACGGAATTCAAAATTTATTCGGCGGCATACTCATTTACGTAGCTGCTACGAACTGTAATCTCCAAAGTCATGTGACGTCTGCCGATTCGTATTGAGCTCACGTAATAAATTCCAGACCACATTTCCTTGTTGAAGAAAGTCTGTTTTCTCGGTCACATTCTGTTACCACGGCAAACGAGTGAATTTAAAACAGTGAGCTTCAAAGATCTGAATTCCCATGAACATTTTTGGCATGTGCCCGATACAAGCGATTAAAAAATTAGGAACTGATAAAACGATAAAAAAATGTGGAGTTCTTTTCTTACAATAAACTTTTTTGTATAAAGTCTTTATCCTTGTAGAGAATGAAGGGAAATCGGAGACTCAATTCTGTCATCAATAAGATTTTGACTATTGAATGAATGAATGAACTTTATTGTACACCTTTAATAAATAACATAATGAACAAAATCTTATTCTTAGGAAGGTATAATGGGCGGTCTTATCGCTTAGAAGCGATCTCTTCCAGACAACCTTTGAGATAAGAGATTATGAGAGTGGCGGGGTACCTAGTGTACATAAAATAATAATAAAATATTATTAACTACAAAATTATATCTATAATAAATATGTTAAGATACATACCGACAGATTTACTAAATATATATATATATATATATATATATATAGAATACATATACACATAATAAGACATCGGTAAAAGAGCAAGACAAGACTTTGCGATTATTATTGTTATTGTAATGTAAAGGTCTTATAACAATGAAGCCTTACGCTCCGTATCCAAAGTATCCCGCAAGTAATACTAATTTCCGATTGTACTTTCCAGCCTATTGAATCTCATAACAGTAAGTATAATCGCTATCAAAGGGTTCCCCTTCCCGTTCAAATATTTGAGTGTTTAATGAAAATCTAAGGCGGTAAGGAGCGCAGTTCTCAAGACACCTAAATGAATCATGGCTTGGGACTGCGCTTGCTTCGAGTTGGGCAATAAAATTTATATATCGTCCAACTTCAGCTATGATTTAACGAACCAAATTTACAGCTTCTTTATTATCACTCTTTGCTGCCGTTTCTAGCTCATGAACTCGATAGTTGCTTTTCATTTCTGCTGATATTAAAGTATCTACTGTTTATGTTTGTGAAAATCATAAAGTTTAATGCTATTTCTTAGTTTTAAGTGAGTACTTAACCGTACTTCCGGTAATGTGACCATAAAAATCAGTAATTTAAATTCACTACTTGGCATTCCTTTTCTAAACTTTGATCTATCTATTTCAAATATCTAAAATGGAATTGAGTATTTCGTGGTAACAACAAACATTACAAACCTTTTGAGTGTATCCAATATCCGCGCTTTGAATTAGCGCTCAGACCGCAAATGGTTTTAGTCGGAGTTGCAAATGTTAGGATATAATTTAGAACTACAGGTAAATTACAGAGCTTTTACATGTGATACCATTTTCAAAGACCAAAGGTTGTTCAATATTAAAACTGTATGTGCCCATATTCATATTAACCATAGTTTTTTCTAAACATAAAATACACAGTCTTGGAAGAAGCCTACAAGGCATACTGATAAATTTCACCTTACTGACTTTTACACCAGCGCAGCACAAGGTACTTTTCACTATAACTCAATCTAATGACTATCAAATAAAAGAACATAGTTTTCTGAAAATTTAATTAATCGGCAATCCAACGGAGTGCAACATATGGATCTTCAACTAACTTTACAACAAAAATCTAGTTCAACTAATATATTAGGTTGGGGAAAAAGTCTTTTCGCATTATTGTATGTATGAACTTGTAATAAAATATCTTTGGCTATACTATTTGTATCTGGCTGGTTTTGGTATCATTAAAAGTTTAAATTTAAAAGAAGATAATTCCAAATTCAAATTAGGAAAATGTGTGATTTTTATTTGTTTTTCGTACTGTTAAGATGAGTGAATCTAATGAAGAAATTCGATACATTTTAAAATTTTACTATAAAAAAGGTAAAAATGCAACGCAAGCCGCGAAAAAAATTTGCGATGTTTATGGACCTAGTGCAGTGTCTGTGAGAGTAGCACAAATTTGGTTTAAGCGTTTTCAATCCGGAAATTTTGATGTCAAAGATGCACGTCGCTCTGGTCGCCCTATTACGGATAAAATGGATGCCATTTTTGAAAAAGTGGAGCAAGATCGGCATATCAGTAGTTACGACGTAGCTGAAGAACTGGGAATTGACCACAAAACAGTTTTGGCGCATTTGAAAAAAACTGGGTACACAAAAAAGCTCGATATTTGGGTACCTCACGAGCTCACTGAAAGAAACCTAATGAACCGTGTTCTCATTTGTGATTCTTTATTACGACGTAATGAAACCGAACCATTTTTGAAGAAGCTGATAACTGGTGATGAAAAGTGGATCTTTAGCCACTCAGCAAAAATTAAGAGAGTTTGGCTGGGATGTGTTAATGCATCCGCCGTATAGTCCTGACCTTGCACCTTCAGATTTCCACCTGTTTCGGTCTCTTCAGAATTCTTTAGGCAGTGTCAGGTTAACATCACGAGAGGACTGCCAAAACCACTTGTCGCGGTATTTTGAACAGAAGCCCCAAAGTTTTTATAGCAATGGGATCATGTCCCTGCCTACAAAATGGCAAAAAGTTATCGAACAAAATGGTACCTACATACTTTAGTTAAATGTAAATAAACTATATTAAAAAATGTTTTGAATTTTCTTAAAAAATGCGAAGAAACTTTTTCCCCAACCTATTAAAAACCATTATAGAACAGGTCTTAAAAAAAATTGATACTATACTATTTTCAAAACACAAACGCTTTTAATTTTATTATCACCTGTTTGTTCATCCTCAAAGAGGGATAAACGTTAAATGTTTTTTTCCAAACAAGACACACACATCTTTATATACCTAGGTACTGCTGTTAGCTAATCCATGTATAAATAAGGAACAGTGTGTTTTTTGACTCGAATGCTTTTTAAAAATAAAGTACGATTCCAAATGCAGAGCAGCCACAAGCAACTGCAACTGCAGATTTCAAAAATTCGTAGTAACTGTTAAGGCCAGGTCAAACTGATGTGGTTGCAGTGGCAATAGCGATCAGTACATTTACGCAATCTTTTTCCTCACCCCCGATAGCGTCAACCGCATGTGTTTGACCGGGCCCTTACTTATTTATCAATGACTGAACTGAGCAAATATGGAATTTTGGGTTTGTTGCTGCGCCGTCGCTGCGATTTGCAGTCTGAGTTCATATTCTGGTCATATAAAGCTTTTTAAATCGAAGTTCAGCCATTGCTTGGCATTGGTTACAGTGGTATGAGTTCATCGTATCTTATTCCAGTGGTATTCCTCAGATTCCCCAGTATGCACGCACCCTTCACCACAAGTTCTGGGCGCGCAAATAGAGGAAGAGCTGCGCGTGCGCTGTTCAGTGACGGCCAACCCCCCTGACGTCACTTTCTTTTGGCAGTTCAACAACAGCGGTGAGAGCCTTGATGTGTCTCCACTCAAGTTTGGTAAGTATTAGAAATATTGAATAGACACTATTTCTGGTGTAAATCAATGACTTTTACTCCCTAAACATTAGGTCAATGATTCACCCTCGCAGAAGACACTGCAATCATCTTTTACTGTGAGAGCTGGAAATCTTTCGAACTTTTGACAAACAGTTCGAACATAATACTAAACATGCTAACCCTCAATACTGTAAAAACAAATTGTATTTTGATATTTTTTTTTATTCCTTCAGTATTTTGATTTGCTGAAGCATATCGAAACGATCACACAACACACCAGTTGCAGCTAGTTGTGCACAAATGCAAAGACCAAGGAAACTGTAAATGCCCTAAATGATAGATGACCATCTTACATGGAAAACCTACAAATTCACAGGCAGAGAAAATTGATGTTTATCTTCAAAAGGCTTAGGGCTATTGCTAACAAGAAAATTATCAGGATCGTGTTTTTATCGCTTTTCAATCAATTGTGAGCTATTTTAGCATAGGAAGGCACTTGCAAGACTCATCTATTAAAACTTGAACGTGCGCAAAGAACGGTTCTAAAAGTTGCCTACAGAAAAAACTTTTACTACCCCACATAAACACTGTATGATAAATGTAGTAATCTCACCATTTTTCATTACTTCTGTAATTATAAGATTTCATAAAATGTCCCCTTCTAAAATGACCATGAGCTATCGCCATATAAGCTGGAAGCTTTCTATAAGAACTACGATATTTCTCTATAGAAGCTTCTTATATTCAAAGCTAAACAAACAGCGCTTTACATTTTTTTGTATTTTCAAAATGGTAATGTAAAAAAATCCCTCACAACATGACTCAAAAAATACTATGACGACACCGAATTGGTGTTACTATTTGATAAATAGGTTGTCAAACAATCTACCTGTCAAATAGAAACTAATTCCGAAAGTGGCAACGCCAAGAATAAAAAAAACGCCTTAATACAATTTCAAACCCCTTGATAGGATACAAACGTGACAGTAAAATATTTAAATGGTTTTATATATTTTTTTACACCACTTCCACTGTTGAATATACTCAGAGTGCATCTTTACTTTTGCCCTTATAATACCTACCTATTAAGAACCATACTTAATAGGTAGTGCAGTGGGCGCAAAGTCTGTCCACTGTTAAATTGCACATACTTAATAGACTTACCCGTATAAAATAGAATCACTTAAAAAATGATTAACACGCTCTACGAGCTCACAAATCCTACCTATCCAGAATGTGCTTAACCTACACACACCTTAATTAAGTAGGTATTGCTTAATCAACGTATAAACTGAGAGATGTACCAACTTTAATTAATAAAAATACCTAACATATTGTACATATTGTAGAAAAAAACAGTTATCTATAACTCTAGTACCTACTACGTATACTATACTACGTTTACCTACTTACCATGTAGCGGAACTAACATTGTGTTGAGCACAACTTTATTTTTTTAATAAAACTCAACCAGTTTTGTCTATTTGGTCACTACAGCACAAGAAATCCTAGTGTGGAGATCAAAGTAAATGTTAACCTACTTACTAATTATCTGTTATTTTAGTTTAAAGAAGCATGCCAACTTATTATGAGACTGAATCGTGGCTATCATTACCAAACTAAATCCAAATGCTAAATTAAATCTTAAAACTTATATGGTTACAAACTAGAAACGATAGTGATTGGAATTCAATAAGGTAAATAACATTTACCCAATCACATTACAAAAATGTAAAACATATACGCTAGCATGGCTGCAAATCCTCTCATATGACGAGACTGAAGAGCTATTGAGAGTTATAAAATGATTACCCCTAATCCATACATCCCCACCATCCTCACATACTCCACACACTTACACGATGTTCTCTTGTGAAACCATGGTTCTTACGAGACTTGTGTCACATCAGGAGAACATTCACAATCAAAATTTTACACCACACAAAACACTCATATCTAGACACATGTATACTCTTACACTAACAAACATTAAATATAAATAACTATTTTATTTATATTTTTTTTTCTTATAATTCTTTATGATACAGAGAAATAACACAATAATATAAAACAAAATATTAGGTGACGCATGTACAAAGGCGAGCTTAACCGAGAGTAGTGATAAACTTGGTAGGTGTACAAAGTCAGGAGAGAAGAAAC
Organism: Perizoma affinitatum; assembly: GCA_961405105.1. Taxonomy (NCBI): domain Eukaryota; kingdom Metazoa; phylum Arthropoda; class Insecta; order Lepidoptera; family Geometridae; genus Perizoma; species Perizoma affinitatum. The sequence continues at coordinate 6,371,297 of OY560205.1, read as the reverse complement.
TAAATATAATTATACTTAAAATACCACTATATTTTAATAAACTACATATTATACATACTTACTTGAACTACCTATAAATACACATACACCGAAAATATAAATATCTTTCCGTAAACTTGTTCATATAAATATTTTACCATGATTTGTACCTTATGCAAATTGTTTTAAATTAGAAATGCTGTAGCACTAGGAAGTGGGTTGATGGTGACTGCGCCACAGTTTTTATAACTATTTTTAGTTACCATAGTTTTCTTTTTTCTATGTACCTACTTAAATAATAATTTTCCAAAAAATGTATTTCGATTTGAAAAAAATATATATTTGTAAATGTATTTTATTGACGTTTTGTTAATAAAACGTTTCGCTAATTTAGTAGTATCATGGTATCGAGCAACTAAATTAAGTATGGTACGTCAAAGTTCAACTGAAATATCAACTAGAAATTCAGTTTAACTGAACGGAACTATTATTGCCTAATTACCTAACAATTTGCCGTTTTGTAAGATAATATTTTATCTGATTTAGCTTCTTTATTTTTAAGATTTACCACAAAGATTTACCGTCTAAACAATATTAGACAATATTGTTTTGACGTAATTTGAGATCCACGAGGTTAGTTTGCGACATCAAAATTTCAAAGAATATTTTTATATACTTTCAATAATCTCACTTTTGAGACGAGAAACTCTCTTCGTCTAAATGGGCCTTTAAGATATCTATTTTCCCTTTACTATTAGGCATGTTTTGCATAGGTACAGCGAATGGCAGCACTAGCGAGCTGAGCTACAAACCACAGAGCGAACGGGACTACGGAACACTCAGCTGTAGAGGCACCAACAGCGTAGGGAGGCAATTGGACCCATGCGTCTTCCAGATTGTGCCCGCTGGTATGTGCTGGTGAAAAATATAATAATATTAATGCTAGACATTTTCACACAGCATCATCTAGCCCCAAAGTAAGCAGAGTTATGGGAACTATATGACTGATATACTACCTACTAATATATTTTTTTGTGTGTACAAACATTGTATACACAGTAAATACCCAGACAAATATTTGCTGATCATACAAACATTTGTCTCGCGGCGGGAAACCCCTTTCTTGTAAACATTTGTATTTTAAGATTCATATATTTTAGATAGCTAAGACAAACATAGGTAGGTACTCATTTTGTTTCGAAAGTAACTATACAATAGACACATCAATATTTTAACCCACATAAAACGGATATCATTTTATGGATTCCGGTGACAAAACGTCGAGGCGAAGCAAAAACAATCCCACAGATTTTTTCGCGTTCACAGACGAAATAAAACGATGAAATATTCCAATTATCCAAGTTCCAGAGGCCCGGCCGAAATGAACAGTCCAATAAAAGCATTAATAAAACCACGTGCATACAATTTGAATCAACAACGCGCAGCCAAACTCTGAGCACGTTTTATAATTTCGGCTTGCGGCTTTCAGTCGTATGTACCTACACGCCAAATCTCATAACTCTTCTATGCAGATGTTTTGCTCACTGGATACGACTGGATTGAAATTCGTTTTTGAAAGAGGCGGACGTGTTTTTTATTATGTGTGGAAAGTTCTTGCGATTTCCTAGTGTTAGGGTCTTTGTACACGCAGGTAGATGGGTACTCGAAATCCGTGTAGTTCATAATTATGGATGGAAAAACAACAAATTGAAAGTACTGGCTAGGGATTTAGTTGGCAATAGTAGATTGTGTCACAAGGGACCAAAATAATGTATTGAGGTCGAGAGCGATTGTTTGAATCCCGAGTGTAGTGAGGGATTCTAAAGTAGAATCCTAAGCGTAGCGAGGAATTCAAAGTACGTCGCTCGAGGTTCAATAATTTTGGTACCGTGTGGCACACTCTGCTTTTCATCACCCTCTATGAGAAAAATAAATAAGAGATGCTTTTAGTAGTGACGAATATTTATATTTACATAATCAAAAAAAAAAACAAAATTACATTTGGTACATGCCCGCGTTTTTCAAGTTAGCATTCCACGTTACAGGTTGCAAGCCCATCGCCGCTTATTGGAACACTAACTGTTGGCACATGCCTTCGAATTTTTGGTTCTTGGTATGCCTGTTTCCTCACGATGTGTCCTTCAACATTTTGAGCATGTTTTAAGCGCACATACATTTTTCGAGTGGAAAAATCCATTAGTGCACGACCGGGTTCGAACTCACGACCTCCCGATCAGAAGTCGGGGTACCGACCACTAGACCGACACGGCTAGACACAAATAATTTTGTAATTCGGTTACATAATCAAATTACAAAAATAAAAAAAAATATATGTGAATCAAATGGGATGTGAAATACATTAACTCTTGTATACCGAACCTGACGAATGCTTTCACTTTTTGGAAGAAGGAATCTTGTGAAAATGACACAGTAAATATACAAGATAGAAGAACAACAGACATTCCAGTACAATATTACTTACTGCTTGGAGACAAGCTAGCAGTCGTTCCACGAAAAGTTAAATGTTCCTGGGTACTGTTTCGAAGCGTTCAACTCTATGTCATTGCAATAAACAATACGCGTACGAGTCAGCCCCTTTGAGTTGCAGTGAATACGCCCGAACCCGCGGCGTTTAATATCCTCACAGTTTGTCAGAAATATCACGTATTAAATTGTCACCAAGCTGCCATAAGTCAAGACAAAATTAGTGAGTTTGGCTTTGCACTTAATTCTCATTTTGTACACGCACGGAGCGTATTAGATTAGGTAACATATTAGTTACAATAATGTTTGCTGTTAGTATTTCTACCAATTCTCAGCTACCTAAAATTCTAGTTTGGTGAACGTGAGCCAGCCCTATACTGCGTCGGGTACACACCCGACGCAGTATAGGGCTGGCGCTTTATTATGTCGATATATATTTTACTTATAAATAGATTAACGACCTCTGTGGCGCAGTGGGCGAAGGCCAGACGCAGAAGGTTGCAGGTTCGATTCCTGCAGCGGGACAATTTTTTGTATGATTATCAAATGTTTGTCTCGTGTTTTCTATGTATAATATGTATATATTTACTAAAAAAAACCATAATACAAGCTCTGCTTAGTTTAGGGCTATATGATGCTGTGTGAAAAAGTGAATACCAATAAAGCGATAAGTTTTACAACAACGGCCATGACTTTTTTCGAACTTAAAAATCATTATTATTATCATTTAACGGAAACCTATTACTATGTTTTTTTAACAGCTCGTCCGTCTGCACCTAGAAATTGCTCGCTGCTAGCTGGAAACAACAGCAACGAAGGCACCAGCACTTGGCTTAGGGTACGATGCGTTGCTGGCTACGATGGCGGTCTACCGCAGACTTTTATTCTTGAAGCCCTTGATCCTATCACTGGCAAGACAAAGTTCAGTGGAAGCGTCAATGAGACTGGTAAGTTTTTAGCAAAATATTTCAGAAGTTACAAGAATCAATGCAATGTTTTACCTACTGCCAACTAGTTTGCTATGTGAACACAAAGCTTTGTTTTCAGATGGCCTGGCTACATTCAAGCTAGACCTAGCACAAATAAATTCTAATGGTGAAAGCGAGAGTACCACATTTAATTTGCTTATCTACGCTAAAAATCTGAAAGGAGAGTCGGATAGGACCTTGCTAGAAAACATCGCATTCAACGACGCTGCTAGAAGAACAGGTGAGACATAAAAATAAAACTGCTGCTCTAAAAAGTAAATTCCCGTGCAAGTCTAGTCCATATTTAGGATTTAAATAAAGCCACATAGTTACATCTGGGCCGCCAGATTTAAATCCAGATTCATGGCTTACGAGAAAACTCTGGTTTGTGCCAATAAAGTTGTCATAGTACTCCGCGTCCCCAACTTTAGCAATACAGTTCCTTGACGGTATTCCCGCTCGTAAACGACCTAGTTTATTTGAATTTTCCGTACAGATGTTTATTTATTTTAAATTAATGAAGTTCAAAATGATTGGACTAACGAAGAACATGACTTGTTTATACCAACTCTTGTCTCAATGTCAGAAGTTTATGTTGGACAAAATCATTTTCCCAGCAGAGTTTACATTTATTTTTAATTGTGGAATCAGTTTAGTTAGGTATTTTAAAATTATGGACCGTAAGTAAATTGTGTTAAAGCTGGGTAAATTTCCACTGGTCTGGCTTCTTGAATATTTCTCGTTTACATAGCTAAAAAGCACTTTCGAGGATTATAAATTAATAAATTTAAAGAACTCCACTTTGTGGCAGCTATGATTCACAGCTCATCCGACATGTGGCAGACGTGACGTTTACGCATTAACATAATTATTAATTCACAACTAGATGGCAAAGGAACGATGGGCGGAGTTACCCTGGGAATGGTGGTGGCTGCTGGTCTAGGGGCCGTTCTGGCAACAATTGGCATCGTCTTCGCTGTGCTCTGTGCAAGAAGGCGCCGCAGTCCACCACCACACAAGCATCCACCGGGCGACATGCTGGAGCTGAGCGATGGAGGCAGACGCTACGTCGTGGCGTACACTATTAAACCATCGCCGGATTCGAAGACGCCTGATCCGCAGCCTGATATTTTGAATGCTCAAGGTATTGGAAGTATCATATTTTATTAGTGGGAGATGTTCAGGAGGAAGGCCGGGTCAAAAGTTCGCTAAAATGTTTTAAACCGACGAGCGGTGTGTGACGCAAAAGACTAAGTATGTCAGGATAGTAGCAAGTGGAACTCCGTGGTTTCGGTCTACTCCTCAGGGAAATAGGCATATATATATTATACTGTAGTCGTGTAATGTGGTCTTGAAAAACTGTGTACAATCTCATAGATCACATGATTACATTACCCTTTCAGATGATAGCCGTGGTTCAGCGCCTACAATGGAGGAGGCAGATGAATGGCCTAGTATAAAAGAAGTCAGAGGTCAGAAACTTTTTTTATGACTCAACCGACTTCAAAAAAGGAGGAGGTTCTCAATTCGTCTGTATTTTTTTGTGTATATGTTATGCAATATCTTTGCCAATTGTGAGCCGATTTAAATATTGTTTATTGGAAAGGGTATACTTTTAGGGGACTAATATATATATGTATTATTTTAAATCTCACCCCTTGGTGTGAAAAAATGAAGAAAGAAATTTAATATTGGACTTTTTATTATTCTCGTTATTTGAAGTCGGTTTTTATATTTTGCTGAAAAAATAATACATTATACATATAAAACACCCAGACCCGAGACAAATATTTGTAGATCATACAAACATCTGTTCTCTTCTCCGAGCATTGCATCAAACCTGCAACCTTCTACGTCTCAGGCGGGCCCATTGCGCCAGAGAGGTCGTCATTCAGTATTAATCTGAATTACTTCAATATAGGTTTTATTGCCACAAGTCGGTAAGGGCCACTGCCCATATTTTGTATATAATTTTGTACTTGTGTTTTAGGAGACTGGAGTAAAGTAGGTGCAGTGTTCTCAGCAGAAGACCTGGCTCTTTTGGATTCTACTGGACGTCCACAGCAGGTAATTAAACATCGTAACATGTCATTGCACTAAAATTTTTTGACCTTCGAGCAGCTTTTGAACAGTATTTCCTCCCACAGCTGACCCCATGCAGTGACTTGGTCAACAACACACACAGCAGACAAGAAGACGCGCTCAATCAAAACATGGATCAGCCAGTCATATCTGCTAACTTTAGGCCCAATTATATAGTCTCAGATAGCCCAACTTTAGGGAGTCCCAACTTTGTGTGCCCCAACGGCAATCTAAACTCGCCCTTTGGCAGTCAAAGTTTGACTCTAAGCGGACCGACCTTGAGCTCGGGGAGTCTCGCCACCTCCACATTACATAGGACCAAAGGGAAGGGCAATGCTCGGAGAAGAGAACACGTCCTGGCGGAAAACTTGCCAGGACCTGAGAGCTGCGTGTAAATTAATAAAAATAAAATAGAAAGCAAAGAGCTTTTGGATTTGAAATTTTTTGTTGAACGAAGACAGGTTAACTATTAGCGTAGGTTTTCGAAATGCTATTTCTGATTAGCTTATTACTGTGGTCCATTCTATGAATATTGATTGTTGAATTTGTATTAGTGTATTATTAAATTGTTTTTGCCAAAACTAATAAATACATTTATTGGCGTGACAATACTCGTAGGTTTGTGTGATTTTGTCGTAGAAAAAATCTTCCTTTTATTTATTTAATTTCTAAAGTAAATGCTACAAATGGTGTGGAAGCAATTGCTCAAAAATCTTTGTACATATTTCTTTTCTTCCAAAGTAGGAGACTGAATTACCAGATTTTCTGCTAGATCTCTAAATATTATAAAAGTTTGCTGAGTGAAAAACTTCAATGAGGTTTTGCAAAGGAAAATATTGTGAATAAGTAAAAAATGTACATACTACGACTTATTCTGTGCAGAATTGTAGTTTAACTTGATGAGTGGAAAAGCTTGTAGAGAATCCTATTTATTTTAATAAACTCGGTTGTGTGAATGTAAATATTGTTAAATATAAAAATACCAAGCTAAGTCTAACAGTCAGGTAACAAATTGTACAGTAAGATGCTTTTGTTGTCAATTTGTATGTGAAAGTATTTATCTAGTCAAATTGTAAAAATTATAATAGAGAAACTGGCGAATCACTGTAACTTAGAGCATTCATGTTGTATAGCTAGCGAAAAATGTTTACAATTGCTGTAATAACAGCCTTTAAATTAGCTTTAAGTTATAGCATTTTTTAGTTCCTAATATTGATGCAAAAAGTGCTGTAAGTTACAGAAACCACCTTATATTAAATATAGTGCCATTTTACGAATAGCAAATGTGGTGTTTCAATTTTGCGTTGATTCTATTGAATAGAGTTTAACACTATGGCATAAATGAACGAATGACCTATGATCGAACTGTTGTAGCTCTTAATTTTCTGTGGTCCTAACGATATGGCAATTTTATATTTAATAAATAAATAATGGTTTATATAAACGGGTGGTTTCATTTGCATTTTCACGAGTCTCTCAGTGAATTTAATTAAGCTGAAGTGTGTTGCCTAGTGGTATTTCTCATCGTTATGAGACGAAAGGTCTTCTTAAGTTTAAACACGAATAATTTTGCACTATACCTCGGGTTGTGGTCGAACAATCCAATAAAATTACCCGCCGCACCTGTCTTAGATACTTACGTCTCCCCTTTAAGTCTGGTTATATATTGGATTAGCGGGTTTATTTGACACCACCTTAGGAGTAGAGCTTCGTCTAGACAAGGCTTTAAATTATATCAGACAGACTAAACTAGGTGCAAATGTTGCATTTCTTTTCTATATTACAAAATATTTATTTAGAGCTGTAAATAAAAGGCTGTTTAACAAGTATATTCATAGTATCTTTAGTTCAGCTTAAACAAACATCCCAATGCGTAGAATCCAAAGAATAAATACACTATAATAATGATTTCCGAACAAACACAAACAATATTTCGTTGGCCGAATGGTTGGGTCTGAATGGTCGCCCGCAAGCTCCTCAAATATTGACAAAAGGCTAACAAATCGACTCTCAGAAACTAAGTATTGTTTTCCATAAACAAGGCCTAATTATAAACTGCTGAATAATTCAAGACGAGCCTGCCAGAAGCTTTTTAACTACGGTCTTGGGAACCGGCTCGGTATTTGTAAACTTTATGTTAATTCGCAACGATATGCCTAAGTAAGCTTTTAAAAGGAAACATGATTTAAAACAGTTATGGAGAGTTCAAGTAAAAATATAAATTAGTTTGTAAACTGTGTTCGATGTTCATCAGAAATGTCGAGCTTGGGTCTGGCTTAAATAAATATTTTGACACCGTACCGTCAGCCTTTGTTAACAGCGACTGTATCTTACAATAATACAGTTAAGAGTTCTCTTATTCGATTTGGCATCGAGGAGGTCTTCTTATGAATATTTAATTACCTACAAGTACCTCTAAGTTTGCATTCAAATACTTGATTATTGTTCTTTTGACAGCTAATTGTGTCCTAATAATTTCGATTGATTTAAAAACCGCATTTTATGTGCTAGCTTTCCAATAGGAAAAACTAAAATAAGAAAGACTAAAATAAGAGTTAAGAGTTCTCTTATTCGATTTGGCATCGAGAAGGTCTTCTTATGAATATTTACTTAGCTACAAGCTACGTGTCACAATAATTTCGTTTGATTTAAAAACCACATTTTATGCGATAGCTTTCCAATAGGAAAAACTAAAATAAAAAAGATTACAATGGTAAACAAGATTTAGTATTTGTAAAGAGACCTATTATGCTACTAAGTAGAGTCGGTACTTACGTCTCGCTGTTACCTACTCTAGTAAGTAACATTACCAACTGTTACCTGGAACGGTATTTGCGGCACGAACTCAAACGAGTTACTGCAGTAATATATAAGTTCAGGGTATTGGGTTTGGAACGATTTGTACAAGTTTATTATCAAGATACGATTAAGTACAAAGATTACATTTCTAAAGATATTGACGTTTGATGATTAGGTTTAGATTCTAAAAGCACAGAAACCAATACACTTCAATCTGAAACCATACATTATAACTCTTAACTTAGTCGTGTTCGAAATAAATATATCCGATTGCGGTTTATTTTAGGTTAGATAATTTTGGAATATTACCAGAAACCATACAATAGATTATTTTTTTTATATTTTACTGTACTGGGAAATGTGAAAATGTTGGTAGCATGGTTAATATTTTCTTATAATCAGTTAATATCAACATTTCATCCGCGACGAATTCACGTTGAACGCGCAACGATATCATGATAAAAACGCTGAATAGATTTGATAACAAAAAAAGAAACACGCTCACGACTGTCTTCCCCATGGTTGACTCAGATACATACTCAGTGAGTAGATCTTTGAGGATACCAAACATTGCATTTGGTACGCATGTACCAAATGTAATGTTTTAAAATGCAAGTTAGCATTCCACGTGACAAGTTGCAAGCCCATCGCCGCTTATTGGAACACTAACAGTTGGCATATGCCTTCGAATTTTTGGTTCTAGAGCATGCCGGTTTCCTCACGATGTTTTCCTTCACCGTTTTGAGCACGTGTTAATGCGCACATACATTTTTCTAGTGGAAAATCCATTAGTGCACGACCGGGTTCGAACCCACGACCTCCGAATCAGAAGTCGGGTTATCGCCCACTAGGCCAACACGGCTTTTTTTATTTTTATAACATGAACTGAGAAAGTAACATCACAGCAAAGATTTTAAACAACGCATCATTGCAGTTTTCACATATCAACGTGTTTTTGCGCAAAACCATCGCAATTATCGACTATTATGGTTGACAGGCGAATATATAGCAGACTAGCATGAATTTCTCAAACGAAATTTAGTTTAATTATTTATTTACTAGCTTCTGCCCATGGCTTCGCCCGCTTGGTATCTGAATAAGAGAAGCCTATGTGTTATTCTGATGTATAGGCTATATTACTGTAAAGTTTCATCAAAATCCGTTCAGTAGTTTTTGCGTGAAAGAGTAAGAAACATCCATCGTCACAAACTTTCGCGTTAATAATAGTAGTAGGATTTATTTAGGACTTCCAAAAAAGAAAGCACTGTATTTAAGACCTCATTTTTGCGTACTGTGTTCTATAAATGAGTCTAGCATTTATAGAATAGAGTACAAACATGAATAATGAAAAACACAGACATAAACCAAAATCTTACACTAGCAATCTAGCCTACGTGAATACAACGTACCTATCGAAAATGGTAAAAAGATTCATTTTTTAAAAAAACAAGGTCCGAATACAGAACTCAATGGCACATTTCGCCCACAAACTTTTTCTCCCTAAATTACTTTCGAAGTTGGCCTTCAATTTACACCTCAATGAAGAAACTCTAAACTTTGAATACAAATTCTACTTAAAACTGAGCCAATCAAAAGTTTGGAAGGTTGCCATCTGACCTGTTGATGGCTTGATAGCCACCAAACTATGTCCGATGACGTTGACAACATAATTAACATATTATATTAGAAAAAATACAATTCAACGAAGAATGCGCGGCTTTTAGAACTTCCCTTTCATCGCTACACTTAGCCAATACCTACCTTAAATGGTATGAATATGAAAAATAAGGCACATCATGACAAACAATCATTATAAAATAACAACATTAAAGTTCAATCAATGACCATTACAAAAGTTTCTTTTTAAAGTGAGCTCGCGTTGCAGAGTCATATCTCACTGTGGAGTGGGCCACAACGACGCCTCGGCATTTGTCTAGCTCAGGTAGGGTTAACAAACTTATACTCTCAAACCACTGGTAAACAAACTTGTTCCAACAACCTCGTAAGATAAAATATTTATCTAACAATGTTTACATAACAAACAATTTTAATAATATTTGAAAGCGTCCGATGTGTACTATCATCGATAGTAACGTCGTTTGGGGACCTGTGGCAATAAAACTTATCCAAGAACAAACTTTGAAGATAAAAGAATCGACTGCAAGAAACCGCATTTCCACAACCGCAACCCAAGCAGTTGGTTTGGCGATAAATGAAAATCTCGTATACCAAACCCCATATTATATGGGCTCCTCTTGGGTAAAAAACATGTTCGTATTAGCTAAGGCCAACCGTGGTGTCTAGTTTCTTGCCTAGACCTCTGATATGACATTTTTACCCGCAACGACAGAAGCACCTTTCATCACCGAAACGGCTTATCGGATCGTTATGCAGTTTTTTGCAATGGATTTCTATCATCTTCAAGAATAGTTCTTAGATCTGCCACAAATCCAAGAACCATCAGTGAAACGACGTTACGCTGTTGTTTCTGGGGCCAAGAGTATTGGGTGTTTAAAAAGAAACTTTTTTCATTATAAAAGGATTATAATGAAAAAATCGGTCATATGTTGTGTCATCGGTAGTTTTAGATTAAGAACTATGTGACCGACGGTAAAGGACTTAGTGTGCCTCTCAGAGGCATCTTCCATTAAAAATTTAAAACCCCTGACGTGTTTTCTAGTGTTTTGCAATGCCTCCTCGTTATTTGGGTCGATAAAACCGCGTTTTACAGTTAAAATAGCGGTGCAATCTAATTGAATGGACCGAAGATAGTTCACAAATCACCGTTTCGTAGATAAATGGTAACCGACAAACAATAAACATCAAGACCTCTGTGGCGCAGTGAGCGAAGGCCCGCCTGAGACGCAGAAGGTTGCGGGTTCGATTCCCGCCGCGCGACAAATGTTTGTACGATCTGCAAATATTTGTCTCGGATTGGATTTTTTTTCATATATATAATTATTATATCAGTCATGTACCTCCATAATACAAGCTCTGCATAGATTCGAGCTAGATGATGTTGTGTGAAAATGTAAACGCATATAATTATGATTCTTTCCGCCGCTGATAAAATAAAAATAAGTACATGAAATCATCAGAAAAAGATTGAAAAGAACATTATAATTTTTTATGAACGTACGTTGAACCCTTAAACATTTTTATCACTATTAAAACCTAAAATATTATAAAAAGCTTCGCAGCTTAAAATTCTTAACAGGTAGCAATGAGTGGCTTGGATTAACATTATTCTGGCTTTACTGTTTGTGGCAGTTCCTGCCGTTTTGTCCAGCGCCCTGGTTCAGTGGTAAGACCAGGATTCCAGGTTAAAAATAATGGTTAATAAAACGAATTTGTTTTTAGTGTATTGAGACTGAAACCAGCTCCAGAGTATTAAGTTAAAAAATTACACAGAGCGGAATAAATATAATGAATTCAAGTGGTATTTTTTTTATCTTAGGTACCTAGGTCGTATTGCAAAACGTAGTCGTAGTTTTGTTTGCAGACGAAATAAGTTTAGTCATAAAAGATAATAGATTAAAAAAAATATTACAATCAATTAACAATATCAAAATCTGATTTTCAATTTCTAATATGCTCTTGAGCGTAGATAAGACAAATATCATTAGTCCCTTAATGTGAAAAAATCCATTGGTGCATGGATACGATACGACTGGATTGAAATTCGTTTTTGAAAGAGGCGGACGTGTTTTTTTATTATGTGTGGAAAGTTCTTGCGATTTCCTAGTGTTAGGGTCTTTGTACACGCAGGTGGGTATTCGAAAACCTTACATTTGGTACATGCCCGCGTTTTGCAAGTTAGCATTCCACGCCGCTTATTGGAACACTAACTGTTGACACATGCCTTCGAATTTTTGGTTCTAGGGCATGCCGGTTTCTTCACGATGTTTTCCTTCACCGTTTTGAGCACGTGTTAATGTGCACATACATTCGAACCCACGACCTCCGGATCAGAAGTCGGGCTATCACCCACTAGGCCAACACGTTCATCTGGTCATATTGACTAAAAAAATCAAAAAAAGCTACGCTCACCTTCATACGCAGTTAAGAAATTGAAGAAATATGTGGGGAAAAGGCAACACGAAATGTATATTTTGCTTATCTTCATCCGCTTATGACATATGACATATTATTTTGGGGGCAGCGGCAGAGCCTAAAAAAATCTTTATTCTACAAAAACGAGGAATAATATATATTTGGAAAATAAGTAACTACGAATAATGACAATGATTAAACATTTTTTTATCAAAATGGGATTTACGCAAAATTTAGAAGAAAAAATCTACTGTTTTAAAAAAGATTATACTTTGTGACTGATTTAACTAAATAAGAGGAGATTTCTTGGTGGTTCTCAATATCCTTCTATCCTACCTATCGGATGGGTAAGTTAATTTTAATGTACAATTTTATTGATTTTCAATGGGTGATTTAATGATCTGTTATTGGGGTGGTTATCTATACATAATTATATATAGTATGTATAGATAACCACCAACAGTCACATAGCCCTGACCTCACACTAGGATTCCCTGGATCGTGGGTATCAGGAACTACGAGTACCGTTATATCACAACACCCAGACTCGGAAGAAATATCTTCAGAACAAGCAAACATTTGTCCCGCAGCGGGAATCGTACTCGCACCTCTAGCGTTTCAGCAGGCAACTTGCCCGACACACCACGTCGTCAAGGTCTGTAGTTCGGTCCCATTATAATGCCACTGAATTGGGGATTGGCTGTGACAGTTAAATATTTTTGAAAGTATAATACGGCTAAAACACAAATGACAAAGTGATTTTTATTCTAATCGTATTGTACGAGATAAAAACGCCTGGTAGTACCATAAAAGAGATTAGGCATTAAATTAGGGGTTATTTTTGTACGGCAATATAAATTGTAAAACAAGATTCCAATATATGAATTATTACTACAATTTGTTTTGTTGTTGCAAATCATATTTTTTATAGTTGAGTGGTTTTAATGAATTCGTTGACGTAATAATAATAATGTATATTATCAATTGATCATTAGCAAGCTATATCTGTATTGTTGAAATAACATATCTAAGAACATCTAATTTTTTAAAAGATTAATAAACTGAAACCCAAATGTTGCATTCCCACGTAAAGTTTAAATCCAACATGTTAAATTACTACATAATCTTACACTAACATTAAAAATATTTCTACAGTATTTTAGCATGAACATTATTCATAAGCATAGCACCACAAAATTACCAAAAGGCGGTCGTAATAACGAAACAAATGGAGCGTCATATTTATTTTCATTTCAATATTCATCGAAACCGATTTCGGGTAGGTACCGTAAACCAGGACCTCGTAGAGAAAACTGTATACTTGAACCGGATATCAAACTTACTCACAATCCAAAGCAATGCTTTCTCAGTGGAAATAAATGGTCTGTTTATCATCTAACGTGTTGATAAAAAACTTCTAGCTATCTTCATGCGCGCTTGATTTTTTTCTTCTGTAGCGTGCCTATGCTTTCCCAGACATTCATGGTTCGTGTTGATACGATAAAACTTAAAATGGGTCACAAGCTGCAACACGAGTAAAATGAAACATTATGGCAGTCTCCATAATGTTCTCCATTCTCTTGTTTCTCAGAATATATAAATACAGTTTCAGATCTTGGTCTTTATTTGCATTGTATCGAATTCCTCCGTTGAAACACACGAGGTATTCCACGAAGTGCACTGATTTAAATGCATTGGTGCGAGCATCAATGCTATTCTATAAAGAGGTAGGAAAAAAACACAATTCCAGGACTGTTGGTTTATTGGTAGCTAAAGTAGAGAAACGTAGTACTTTATTCGTAAATTGATTTTATAAATACACACCTGTTGTCTCGAAAGGTAGGCAGAAATACCATGAGCGTTATATTTCTGAACGGCTCTTAAGGATTAATAGGCAGGTGTTACACAAGAGCGATTAATACATAAAAGGTTGATATTAAGGCTCAAAATACTCATATGACCAAACATTCCTCCACCCCTGAGTAACATTCAGCCCCTTCTTTAATTGGCATTCCTCATCATCGAATTCAGCATCGAGAAAATATTCACGCCCTTATCTGTAATTGAGAACGGTCCAAGTACGATGGGGATTTGGGTCGGATCCGAGAATCACAGAATCAGATAAACGGCAAGACCGGGTGTAGCGAACACTTGTTTGATTTTGAAGGCTTACCCGCCGACCGCTGTACTAGGCTTACAAGCGTTCACTTACAGCGTGAGCTTTGAAGGTTCGATGTTTGTTTACTACCGATTCTTAAGGTGCAACATACCGCGTCCATAGAGGCTAGAGACGTGGACTTTGCTTTGCTTTTTACCCTACATTATCAAAATTAAGGTCACTCACATCATAACACATGTTAGATGTGAACTATCAAATGCAAAGCTTTCCAAACTAACACTCAAATAAATCGGTTAGTCCTGTCAACCGCAGGTAAAGATTTGATAAACTTGTTTACTAGTTGTTTATAGATAATCAACAACTCCATGGCGTCCTTAGTCCACAACTCCAGTGTCAACTTTTTGTCCAAGTGTCTTCATTAACTGTTATTTCCTTTGAATTCAAAGTTCAATTAATAACATATCTGAGATAAAATCATGTCTTTAGTGAAGAGCATTTTATGCTTAGCAGATAAAAAAGACGAGGTACGTAGGTTACATATATATTTTTACTCAACTTGAAAATAATATTCAGAGTTACGAATTCGTTTTATATTCACGTAAGAAAGAAAATCTTCTTTGGGTTTATAAATGCGGTATTCTTTAAGTAAGCTGTATGATAGCATAGAGCTTACTAAAATAATTCCTCATACCTCACAGCGATAGCGCTGTATCTGCATGTGCGATAAATATTTCATATTATTAACTACTACGTATTATTTACTGGGTAAATATTTATCTATACGTAAATTGACTGGAAGTGTGGAATTCTACGAACTTTGTTGGCAAAAATACAAAAGCTAATCAACTTTTCGGTAGCGGATCCACGGCAACTGTGAAGATTCAGAAGACTCACATTTCTCGACTCAGTATAACACCGCTGAGAGTACCGCAAGATATCGCCGTAATGTCTGTGAGGCCAACAGATGGTCCCACTTCCGACAGTCATTACCCTTTTGTCTTATACCAACACCACTCCATAATCGACTCTAGCCAACAATAACAAAGGCCATTATTGTTTCAAACGACTGGAATCACCGAAAAAGTATATTATTGAGCTGAAAGATGTTTCAGAACTCAAAAGTGCAGGTTTGTGTTCATAAATACAACTATAACAACTGCATTACTTAGAAATTGACTTAAAAGCATGACAATCTGAACTTTGCTTTTTGCGCTATGTTTTACTTTAAGAATTAACTCTTAAAGTAAAGTAAGCTCTTCTGTTTTGCTATAAATACCACACCGCATTCAAGTTATGCTATTTAGCATATTTGTAGCTGGGAGTCCTAACAAGAAAGCCTATGTGTATATTGTGACGATGTGTGTGATTGTGAAGGAATCAGTTCGGATTATTAATATTCTGGCGTTTAGTGCAAGAGATCTCCATGATTATTTAATATATTCACCAGAAATCTTCGTAACAAAACCATAAAAAAAAAATTAGGGTTACACTATTTTCCAAACAGGTAATTGATTATGTATTAATTCTTAAGCATATAGCCCACGCCCAGGCGTAATTGTTTGACCCCAATGAACGATATAATTTTCGTAGTACCTAACTCAACTAATATACGTATAGAATTTGCGAATGCTTGATAAGGAATTCTACCTTATCAAGCATTCGCAAATTAATATTATACTATTTAATTAATAGGTACATACAAAATTTCGTAGAATATACAACAACAATAATATTTTTATCAGACATAAAAATAACATGGTACAGACAAATAATCAAGCACTAAAAAAATACGAACGATACCGTATAAAAACAGTATCTCGGTTTATCTCTGTTCTTTTAAAAACGTTTATAATTTCCCCTTATCCCCTAAAAAGGTAACCACACGACAAAGTAAGGGATCACATATTATTCCGAAACAGTATTTTCAGATTCCAACACCATAATAAAGGACCTGGAGACTGGAGCGATGTTCAGAAAACCATTTCAAACATTCCCCTTCTAAATGGGTCACATACAAGGCGGATATCACTTGAAATTGGCCTAATCTTTAGTTACGGCCTCAGAAATTTGCTTTTAAACGGAACTGAGAGGAAATATAATGTTTACTAGCGTTTTGAAGTGGAATATTGTTAAAGGCAGGTGATTATTAGCTCAGTAGTTTATATGTCGCTGTCACTCCAAAAAAAAAGCGTGAATACGGATTCGCCACGAGACCCAATATCAACCAGCGGCAGCGTTTCATATAGTCAATGCGATTGGGTTTTGGATCGTCATCAGCTAGGCGTGCAGCCCCATTTTTCTGTTGCTTATATGTCCCGCATCGATTATTTAATTGGCTGATTAGATGATTAGATAGCATCTGATTAGATTATTATAACTCTAAGTTGATTCATTGTTTTACGATTTATCAATTTGATAATTAATTATGTGTTTATTTGATTATAAAAATAATGATGACGTTCTAAAGTTACATCGCATGTTTTAACTGAGGTTTTCTAGTTTTAACTGCTCGCAAAAATCTTCAATAATTTAGCAACAAATTTTACAATGGTTTTTTTTATAATTTGTGCATAGTTAAATACTGTCAAAATAATTGTGTTTCAAGTAAGTAAGTCAATTTATTTTGATCAAAGCTTATCTTGCTTTTATTAGCTTTCAAAAATGTTTAATAATTTGGCAATCAATTTAGGAAGTTACTTTGTAATTATTTGTGTATAGTTCAGTAAGACTATCAAAATAATTGTTATTTGAAGTAAGTCAATTTATTATCTATCCAACGTTTTCTAGCTATAATTGCTTGCAAATAATGATGTTAATTTAACTATTAATTTTGGAATCTGTTTTGGAAATAGTAAGTTTCAAGCGCTATGGTGCCATTTCTCTTTACTCAAGCGGAAGTTGGGTAGATTAAAGATGGCGCCACAAGTGCTAAAGAGAATGGAGTGATATTCCGGCACTTTGTGTTGGAGCTTCGAACTGAAAACACTGTAAGTGGAATCCATGTAATTTTCAATAAATAAATAGTTTGATTTTGTTACTTTTCTGTTTCTCTTATTATTATTTCCTTACAAAGTTTGAGTGACTTTTTATAGTGATTTATGATAGACGTTAAATTCAGTAGGAAACAGTTAGAAAAGGCTTTAAAAGATCTTAAACGGGCAGAACCAATGACCTTCAATAAAGGTCGTGGGTTCTGCGCATTTTTTTATAACAACCTGATCAATTTTTTCGATATATATATCTAGGAAAATCAAGGAAACGTTACACCTGTACTCGTGGTTCATGTCATCATAGTTTCTGTATAGTGGTTCATGATTACTGTGATGATACAGAGAAATGCCACTAGACCGAGAGAGTAGCGTAGCCGAGTGAAGCCTCGCAAACAGTTCGGGTTTGACGCAGTATCGCATGGAACCTATTTAATGAAAATTAATGAGCTGTACAAGGCGTGTGTGGCGCGTGGCAAGTTTCATTCGGCACATGGCGAGTAGCTAGCGAGACAGTTAAAAATCCATAATTAAAAATTATACAGGCATAACTGTCTTTTCACAGTACTTGTAACGTGTATAACTCTCACTTACCTAGATGATTTTCTCCGCCGGGCACTTGCCAATGTTTTCATACAAACCGAGCACTCGGCCTAGTCACTGTCTTGCCACTGTTTTCGTAACGTCTTATCATGGCTTGACAATTTTACCATTTTCCTCATCCAAGCACTCGCCAATGTGTTCATACGAACAGAGCACTCGGCCTAGTCAGTGTTTCGCCACTATCCTCGTAACCTGTAATCAAGGCATTAAAGCTCGCGCTGTTGCTATTTTTTTTACTCTCTGGTACTTTTTAGTAACTGCAACACCATCTGTGTCAGTACCGATCTCTCTGTTTGCCTCTGGGGACGGCTACAAATGCGATAACCGCGCAGAAAATGCTTTACTTCAAATAAATAAAACTGCATAACACATTACATTACAAAATACCTACCTACTTGAAAAATAATGGGTTTGCAAAATGTTGCGGTTCTCTGCACACCCTAATAAAAATAGGATTGTTTGTTGGATGTCTTATTGAAAAATGATGGTTTTTCGTATGTATAAAAAAATAAACTTATCGTCTGTATACAAATTATTTGTCGAAAGTTTTTGGGCCGAATCGATTTGCTCGAATCGGGGGGCAGTTTTACTTCGGCTATGAATCGTAAAACGTATTAAATGTCTACGAGTCTAGTAAGCAAAACTAATCATGCTCACCACTTCCTATGATGGACTTACTCTGATCTATATTTCATTCAATCCGTGATCCGTGATAATCCGTGAGATTACTAAGATTGGGTTAGTCAGAGGAAAGTCCAAACATTATTATTGGCACATGCCCTCGCTTAATATAAAATTACGAATATCCTCAGTCCACTACTTGAAAAACGCGGACAAGTGTAATGTTTGAACGTGTGACTTTCCCCTTCTTGGTATCTTCAAAGATCTACTCATGGGGGATGTGTCTCAGTACTCAGTTTTATGTTTTCTCCAAGAGATCTTACACGATTTCCAGATTACGATACAGTAAAATCTAAATTGTATTAAATTTTTTTGGTTGCCTGTCACATCTACCTAGTAGATGCAACCAATTCTAACATAGATTAAAATTTAAAGATACGTTCGCATCTCTAGTAAGTCTGTGGTTTGAAGCGTCAGAAGACAGTCGAGCAAGTCATATGTGATATTATTACCATATTCAACGCATTAACGTTGAAGGTAGGCTTTGTAGGAAATGATTTGTCATATTAACGTCACTCAGACTCGAGTTTCGATGCCGAGATAATTGAATTATCTTCAACTGCCGTGGTGCAACATGATACAATAATTCTGGTAATTTTTTCACACATGATCATCTAGCCGCAAACTAAGCAGAGCTTGTATCATGGGAACTACATGACATATACTACTTATATACTTTTTTTTTAAATATATAGGTACATATTGTACATAAAAAATACCCAGACCCGAGACAAACATTAGCTAATGGTACAAACATTTGTCCCGCAGCGGGAATCGAACCCGCAACCTTCTGAGTCTGAGGCGGGCTTTTGCCCACTGCGCCACAAAAACGTATGTAAACGTAAACGCCACTGCGTCTTACAATAAAAACGTATTGAGCAATCGAGTTTGAAGATTCAAGATTTATTTCCTGTTGGAGCATATACCTTATCTGATTTGTATTAAGAATGGGCAAATGGAATAAGTTTCAAATAAAGTATCAAACAGTTTTTTTTTGTAAGATGTTTTATTTTATTCAGAATTGACCTCTACCGCCACTTGTTGGATTGTGTTGATGATTGAAATTTTAAACCAAAGTGTGCTATTACGGATCAGACGCTATCATTATCTCACCTGAGCAAAGTTTTTTCTTTTCTCTTTAATTAAACCTCCGTCGTCACACCAAACAAAAACCACGAACCCAACAAATCAATTTCGCGTCAGGAAATTACTTTGTAAAGTTGAAAAGGGTTGCGCGATACGGCACCAAATTGAAATTCTTTTGTATACCGCGCCTTTACATGTCCAAAATGTTACCTGACTCTTTGAATCATAGCGTAACAACATTTTTCGATCAAACTTTGGAATACACACTTTTTGCACTTTTAGCTTTCTGCTCAATTTGGAGGACCGGAAGCTTGAGAAGTTAGAAAAGTAAAATTATCATAGAAAAGTAAAGAATAGACGCTTTTTATGGTCCTCATAATCTTTATAAACTTGCTTTCTCTAAAGTAGTTATAGGTGCTAATAATAACAAAATAAGTCAGAGGCAAGTCCATACATTTTGGCACATGCGTCTTGCAAGTCAAGTATTATTCCACTTATTGGAACCCTAACCGATGACACATGTTAAATATTTAGTTCTAGGGCAGGTAGTTCAGGTTTTCCTTCACCGTTTAGAACACGTGTTAATACGCAAGTATTTAATTTTTTTTGAGTGGAAAATTCCATTGATTATGGAAAATTCCACGACTCACGGCTCTAAATCGGGAGCCCGGGTACCGCCCGCTAGGGCAACATTAACATAGGCTAATTATAACATTTATTTAAATTATATTTATTACTAATGTAAATAAATGAATGCCTATTTTTTATAACCTCAACATTTTTTGAGTTGAATACAAGAAACTCCTAGAAACGAATCGGATCTCTTTTTATTGATAAAAAGTATTCGCTAATTACACAGAAAAATTAATCTCATTTCATTCATTATTCTAAGCTACAACTAAGCTGAAAGCAAGAAGTTGAACGAAGTTTATTAACTAAATAAGCAATCTACTAAAAGCAAGGAAGAGATAACAAGCAGTTAGGAAGTTGAGGACTACTTCTGGTAATTATTTAAGTAGGTATACAATAATAATTTCAATCAAAAAGCTGTTGTTAAATTTAAAGCGATTCAGTTTCACTTCATAAAAACAAAATAACTTCTAAAGAGGCTGGCATAGAAATAGCCCGTAAGTATGGACGCTGGCAATAGAGGTATCACTCGTACACTAACCCTAAGACAACGGGTGAAAAGTCTCATGTGTGATTTCACCAGCATCCATACTCTTCAAACCGGAACACAGCAATGCGTACATTAGTGCTTGGTGGCAGAAAAAGGTACGGAGATAGTACCCCCCAGACGAGAGGAGAGACACGGCTCTCGTTGACTATATTCATTATCATAAGACCTCCTTAGACCGATATATTAAAGCTGCCAGTATATCGGATTAACCGATGAATATTTGATATCCTCATACGGATTAACGGCACAATAATATTTATTGCTTCGTAAGACATCGAGATAGAATAATGTATGAGCAGCTTAGCCGATATTTCGCAGCTAAGCGTTTCTATGGAGTGGTAATAACAGCTAAACACGGCTGGCACATTATGGCGGAGTCAATAATTGGAAAATATCGTGGGCCAGCGTTTTTACGAGGGCCCTCTCACAGCTGGGCGCTTTAGCAACGCCCAATATTACACTGTATCATACTAAATTACGGAGCTGGTTTTAGCAGAGTCTACTTGGAGATGAGAATCTGCATTCGATTATTATCTGTTTCATCAGGGCACTTATATATACAAAATTATTTCAACGCAACAGGACGAATCGTGTCGCGTGATCTGACGCTGGCGCAGAGAGCTAGCTCATATCTGGGTCAACGCATTAGCACCACCATTTTGGGAACACGGCATTTCCGTCTGGTAGTGATCTGGATCCGTTGACCTACCTATATATTGTTTAGTACTGTTTAATCTGTATTTTTTACAAAAACACTTCTACCTTCTTGTACATAGTTTTATGAATAAATGTATTGTTTCATAAGTGGTTTGACGTTTCCGTTGTATAGTTGAGATAAAGAAAGGTTTGAATACTTGATCCCACGATCTGTTTTTAGTAAGACAATCAAAATCTTTGATCTCGATAAATTAATGATCGCTTAACCTAGCATTGTACTAGAAACAGATTGCTTCTATTAGGTAAATAACATTAGTAGTTTGTTCATATAAAATGGATTTCTATTAAGTAGGTACAGTATTTTGTAAGTGAAAAACTGTCAAATCCCTTAATATTTTTCAGGGAAAAACAAGGTGCCGTCAGTTTGGAGCAAAGGGTTAATGAAATGTTACCCAGACGATTTTTTAAGTCATGTTGTATGGATAATGGTATTATAAATAATTATAAACACACAACAGACAGTCTCCTGAGTCCAGAATAGGATTCTCTTATATTTTTTTATTGTACACAGAAATAATACAGAAATATAAAACAAACATTCTCTCTGGGTATCGGGAACTGTGATTACCGTGGTACGAAAACACCCAGACCCGGAAGAATTATCTACAAACCATGCAAATATTTGTCCCGCAGTGGGAATCGCACCTCATCGCAGCCGACTACTCGCCCGCCGCGCCACCGAGGTCATGATGTATAAAGAACTTTAATCGATTAGTAATTCAAAGTCGAGGCCACAACTAGTAGTCAAACCAGTACAGATACCAGTACCAGTAGTGGACAGGTTCTGGTTGAACAGTCCACCCTTATTCGTGAGTTCGGCTGACTTAGCCAAACTTCCCCCATTCAGTTCAGGAAGCTTGTTAGTACGACTTCTGCGGTTTTCGACTAGATAACATTGTGTTAAAGATTTAAACTATGTGTTGAGTAAAGTTTCGTTCAGTTAGTAAATGCTTACATGCAGTTACATGTCAGTTTATGTAACGTTGCCTACTAGGAAGGCTGCCTTGTCAGTCTTTGCAACTTCAATGTCTAAAGACCAAATCTAATCTGCAAATTCCTGACTGTATAACCACCGTTTATACTGTGCCTACCATAAATTACATACAAGAAATATTTCAGGCAAATGCGCGTTTTCGTTCAGCTCATATGCAAATACAAGCGTGTCTTACGCGAATTTTTCATAGAAATCTTAAAAATACTTGCAGTATTGCTTGAAGAAAAACAACTTTAGAAGCGTCTTACAATGCGCGTCTACGGGTGTAAAAAATGCAAATTGTGAGATGCACGCGCACCATATCCATTATTTATATATATATATATATATATATATATATATAATATATATATATATACTTACTTACAGGTGTAAAAAACAGTACATGCTATTAGTAAAAAGCAAAACATCCTACCAGAGCTCAGTACCAACATCATTTACAAAAGACGAATTGGCTCACGCATCTCGTTATACTTACTAGTTTACTTACACGCACGCTGGAAGTGTTTGCTTAGGGGAGCATTTAGCTAAGTGGAGTCCGCTTAATGTTGCACGAGACAAATTTGAACACCCTTGTTTGATTACCTCATGCTTTTAAATTTATAGGTGTAGAGTATGTGAGATAAAAGGGGTACACAGTTTTATAATAAGGTACGTGAGACAGCATAAGTCTGCCCATAATATATATGATATCAAATAATAAATTTGTTATTAAAATATCCGCAAGTGAAGCCATGGGCGTTAAATATATCAGGTGGTTCAAAAATTCAGCGTAAGCTACTTCCAAACAAAGAGGAGCGAGCTATATGCAAACAAAGACGGTCTTGCATTGCCGCCGGCAGACGGAGGACCCTTAAGCTGGACACAGATCTTCCTTTCAGCTTAAGTAAGTATAAAATAACTACGAACTCAAACAAAATGTTGCAAAAAATTGCTTGTGAACCCGTAGTACTGCAGCGCATCTACATAATTACAATTTATTTTAGATAAACGAGAACTATTATGAGGCTTAAAGTTGTTCGTCATGGAAATAAAAATTACAAGTAAATACAATTTTATGTTTAACGTATTTAATCCAAAGACAGCCAACTTAATCCTGAACTAAACTCACACTTATCAAAGTCCAGTTTGCAACGGCACCAATGCACTTATTTTTCTTTCCTTAATCGAGTTTTTCTTGCTACCTGAAGACAGTTACTAAGTTTGTAGCGGTGTCGACTTTTCTAGGTAACTTCTATCTGCCTGCTAAACCAGGCTTTCATGTTACCGCGCAACGCATACTCTTGTTACAAAACTTAAATTAGTTATATTTAAAACGGTAGACAAATGAATATCTCGCACACGCTATCACAAATCGGCTTTAAATGAATATACAAGGCGCAAATTATCATGCGAATGAAATGGAACGAAAAAACGAATCTGCCGAATTAATCAGCATGTCGTATAAGATAATCTTGCGGCAATAAAGGTGTCAGGTGAAGCTGAAAAGTTCAAGGAAAACGTAATCGGAAGCGAGTAAATAAGCAAAATGGAGAGAAAAATGGGTATTTCAAATTGTGTAGCTCCTCTTCACGAATTTATGAATATAGCCGTTCGTACTTTTTCTTTAGGTGATCCCGGGCTTCGACCTTTATGTTCGATCGAGCGCACACAATGTCTGTAATGGCAGCCATTAGGAACATCAATTTGTTCAACCGTGATGTTACACTTGTCCCACTATTTTATAATGTTTTCGCGACTTATCCTCTGTGTTATAATCACTCGCTAACCGAGCAAGTCGATAAAACTAGCCCTGTCCTTTTCTAACACAAAATAAAGATAGAGGCTGTCCACTTCTAGCACGCTGCTAAATTTAGCGAGTGATTATGAAACAGAGGGTGGTTTTATAAGATATTATGTAAAAAAAAATGCTTTTGTATGCAATAACAGTTATATACCTAACTAAGCTTTTATTTAGGGGTTGAAATAATACATTTTGCCTAACAACGCTGAAAAAGAGCGACCAGTCCCAAAATTTTTTTAAAAAAAATCCAATTTATTATTTCTGAGATTTTTTATTTGAGTTTTTTTTTTACTTTTAAGAATTTTTAATTCTCTAAAATTAATTATTCTGAGTTTTCTTGAGTGATTCAGACTTTTCCAGACTTACGGCTTGTTCAACAGTAATTTTTGTATATAACCATACTCGTTAGTAAACTTCACTAAGTAGACTGTACCTGATTTCCACCTCAAAAATATTTTTTCTGCTGATTCCATAAATCACATTACACTCATATTAAGCGCTTCTTACTGATATTTACAGATTGTGAATCACAATTCAGACCAAATGTGGGCTCGTATTTACCGACCCGCAGGTAAACTTCGCTTGCAGTTAAAAAGGAATTCTGTGGGATTTTATCGCTCGTTAGAGACCTTAAAGCGGGGGAAGGGAATGCCACTGGCCCATTTTAATACTTATAAACTTTCTTACGCTATCACTGGTTAATTCTTGGCGCCTGAGGTAAAAAGTTTTTAAAGGAAAGCGTAGATATTTTTTGTATATAAATACATGTAACATACACCTAATAAAAAAATCTGTTGATAATTGACCGTTCGTTTTCCGAATCCATCCTTGGCCAAACTAAAAGCTATTTTTTGATTGAAATTCCCCCATTTCATAATACATCTTTAGTTATTCGGAAAGTCTGGTTTCTTTCAACAGATAGACACTTCTGTTTATCGTCAAGTAGGTACTTTTTTTTATTTAATGACTTGAATTACCCTCTTATTGGAGGCTAACAGGATCGGACTTTATTTTTTCTTTAATAAGGTTCTAACTATGTTGCATCACTAATAATTGCCTGACAGTCAACGCACAACATAAGCCCTCGAAACGAGAAGGATACCTACACAGTACTACGACAAAATTTATGTAACTCGGCAGTGTATTTTCGGAAATGGGGACATTCTGTTAGAAATTCTGTGCACTTCCAAATAGTGCTTGAACCGCATCTATGAACCGCACGAGTTGTAGTCTGTACTGTATGTTCATTGTGATATATACATATAATTGTAAAATGATTTTTGGAATTCAACCTTTTAGATAATAGAGTAGAATGTTGATTAATTGATATTCTACGAAAGGAATTAACTTATCGGCGAACTGGCCACTTTGAATTGAAATAATCTGCGGTTTGACTTGAAATTCTAAATTCAAATTAATGCTGTTTTTAAAAAAATGCTGCTCTATTTTCAAAAACAGTACTTCATTTTTTTGTGTATTACCATCAATTTCAACCCCATGGTTGAAATTGGAGGTAATACACACCTATTTCTCATAAAATGACGTGTGCATATGTGTTTCCTTTTTTAGAATATCAATTAATATCAACATTTTAGGAGACGTGTAACGCATATCTATGAAAATACCTATAAACTAGCTATCTTTCTCGAATAGCATTCTGAGAAACTAATATTACATTAGATAGCGAATGTCTTTTTCATTTCATAACTATAAACGAGTGACTGGAGGAATCACGTTTTCGGCTTGTAACGAGAATTTGATTGCTTGGCTCGATATGCAGGGTGTCCCAGAATATGTATACTACCCCGAGTTGGGGTTTATTCTTCACAACTTTTCAACCATAACTTCTATAAAAACTACCATTTATTGAAAAGCTGTATAATTTTTGCTGTAATAAATCTACAAAGATGCCAGTTCCAGGTACACAAGACTTGGGCATGCACAAAGTCCAAAAAGCTGACGTTTTACTGATTCTTGTTTGAAATCTTACTTTTCAGCATAAGGGCATAATCGGGACATATATAGGATATGTCCTAGAATATGTCTCAAAACATTGTGGTATGTTAAACTCCCAGCAGCTATAGGCAGATGATATAGCTTCAGTTAAGCTTCAGGATATGCCCAATTTTGTAAACCCGTTAGCATGAATTATAGAATTAAAAGATACTTTCGTGTATATATATATATATATATATATATTACATACTTATACATTAAAAAAATTAAGTACCACAAGTTACAAGTTGCAGTGGTCTGGCGAACCACTTCGGGAACCTAAAAATTAAAACAATTCTTAGTTTCGATGTCGAAATCCGTCTCTTTTTAGTCTTTTATACTTTACATGGGTCATGCAAGAGAACGTTTAGGGTACCTTGATGTTTATATGTGAAAATACCATTTAATTCAATTTGTGGAAGTACGCTAGCAAGATCGAGGCGCACGCGAATCAAACATTTGCAATGGTTAACGTGTTTTTTATTTAAAAGATTGAAAATCATTTCTCATACGATTTAGTTCAACGAGCGCAAGATATTGAGCAAAGTTAATTATTGATGAATATGTCCAGGCTTTAAAGTAATATTTAGCATAATGTAAAGTTACGTTAACTTCTTGAACCCTTTTACCGGTCGTGCATGTGTCTGACATCGGGATTGACTTCGGTAAGTGCTAAATCGCCCACGGCTTTGTAGCTTTGGAGGTCCAACTTAACATTGAGTATTTGCCCGATTACGTTTTGTTTTCTCTCTGTTTTATTTATATATTTTTTTTGTTGATAGATACTGTTAGTTTATAAAATAGCTATTCAATACAAGTGATGTGTTGAATATGGCCTTGCACAAATATTTTTTACTTATACAGCTACTGTAAGTAAATCTTACCCCTCCCTAAACTATGCTAATTCTAAGCCCAGAACCAAATAGTAATAGTGAGACCATCAAATTACTTTGAAATTTGAGTTCAGTCAAATAGTTATTTGTGAGTGGGCTTGGCTGAGCTGGACTTTGTGATAGGAGCGTTGTGAAGTGTTTTAGCCACATTGGCATGAAGAGCCCACTTCAAGGGGTGCCCGTGCCAGTTCAATAGCCTCTTGAAATACGTTACCGATTGACAAACGCTAATTAGTGGTGAGCTTGTTGAGTTGAGATTAGCACAATAGGTACGTACTTAAAGTACCTACATGAAACACTGGTAAATTTTTGGGATAAACCAAATCGACTCGACAAATAGAAATAGTCATCCTCTGAAAATCATACAGTGTTGTTACTCCGTAAAAAAACTACTATTAAAAATGGGTCTCATAAGTATTTAAATCAAAAAAGTTTAATAATTAATCCCGTCGTTCGCTCCCGACGATAAGGGGCCCGTTTAGTGGATGGTGAACTGAATTTTAGTCAGAATTGGCATTGTTCTGTTTCATCCTATAAAGCAACTATATCATAAATAGTTTATTACACATCCTTTCAATAGTTTCTATCAGTTGCCATTCACAAGATCATGTATTTTATATGATAATGTAACTACAAAAGGGCCTCTTAGCTTTAGTTACACTCATGCATGTAATGGTTATAGACGTAATACTAGGCTTCGAAATGATAGTAATAAAGGGGTAATAATAATAATATTATTTTTAATAATATTCGACACAATCAATTTCATGGATTTCAAGTCATGATCTGAAAAAAATATGACAGTCTCATTCTAGGTAAATCCGCATTCCTCATCATAATATTCCTTTGTCGTTTGAGAGCATTGGACATATTACTTTTTCGCGTGTGTAGGAACACAAATTTTGCTAAAGTCACGCAGAAAATCGTTACAAAACCGCAAGTGTTGAGCGAACCGTGAAAAGCACTTACGCCCTATTAGTGAGTTTAGGCGACCGCCGTCTGCCGGACTGAACCGGCACAGTTACCGTAAAATCAATTAGTTTTAGACTAATCAGTAATCACCCAGCGGGAAGCGTCACTCTTATCTCAGGTCATCGGGTTATCAGCATAGTACCTACCTACGGTTAGGTTAGGTCATTTATTGGTGGGGTGCCAGGTCGGTCAACCTTCTCGTATGCCTGTAGGCTATGGTCGCTTATGGATCAGACGGATCCGGGGTGAACGGAAGCTTTTGGGACGATGCGCGTCTATCTATCTTCGTCGGGGCGGTTCCCCGCCGAAAATAGATAGCTAGATAGATATGATAACCGGGGGGTTTTAATGGGTTCGTAATGCGTGAGCAATACCCCCAATTAAAAAAAAAGTTAACATAAACGTGTAGACAAGTCATTTATTGATGTAAAAAAATATGAAAATATGTGTAGGTATACTCTTAGATAGATTTTAGATCTATATATATGAGTTAGCAGAAATGATTCTCTATAAACCATAATTTTCCAACACAATTCTACCCGGGAAAATAATTAACCCAACATAAGCAGAGAAAATAAGTATGTGAGTAATAGCGGCATTAGCTCGAAGTCCGGTTGCAGAAAGCGCCCCTTTGAGCAAGGACGTGGAACTAAGCGTTACTTATTGTTCTGTCCGCGCTAAAGGAATTGCCGACGGATGCTCACTTCCACGGCGGATTTAAAACAGGCACTGACGAATCGCTACATTATCGCCGACAGTGTTCGATTTAATTCCAGAGTACAACGAAACGTAAAGATTTTTAGATAACTTGTGGAAAATACAGCGCCGCCTTATCGGAAGACCTATCTACTATCGATGAGCGAGAGCGTAATCCACTAAACTTATTCTATTTATAATGATTTTCAATTAAATACCTATTTCATATTAAAAATGTTTTTATCTGCTTTATTTATACGTCCTATACGCTTTATATTTATTTATTATATAAATAAATAAATGGTAGACATTTTTTACACAGCATCATCCAGCCCCAAACTTAGCAGAGCTTGTATTTTGGGAACTACATGACTTATATATTACTTATATACATTTTTTTACATACATATTATACATAAAAACGTTGGCAAACAATAAAGATATTCTATTCTATTCATAGAAAACACTCAGACCCGAGACAAACTTTTGCTTATCATACAAACATTTGTCTCGCAGCGGGAAACGAACCCGCAACCTTCTGCGTCTCAGGCGGGCTTTCGTCCGCTGCGCCACAGAGGTCGTATAAAGATTTAACGATAGAGGTGAGGTAACCCCCACTGAGCCAATATAGTTTTGTTGTAAAAATAAAACATACAAAATTACATGCACCTACATTATTTTAACTAGGTACTGAAATACTATTTATTGGTATTTCAAGGCATACGACCAAAACACAGTCAAGACTTTTTTTACAAACTACAGCACATGATGTAGGCGATATTCTTCAAAAACATTAAAAAAATAAAATAATCCTAGACAATTTCCACACAGCTACATCTAGCCCCAAACTAAGCAGAGCTTGTATCATGGGAACTACTTGACCCAGACTCGAGACAAATATTTGCAGGTCATACAAACCTTTGTCCCGTGGAGAGAATCGAACTCGCAACCTTTTTCGTCTCAGGCATTGCAACCACATCGCAATTACTAATAGGTGCAATACTACTACGACCATTACTGTGGCTGGAAAATAGTTTAAATCAGCGTGTGGCGTTCTGTGCGCGCATCGATATAGACAATCCCACTAATATTATAAACGCGAAAGTTTGTGAGGATGGATGTTTGTTACTCTTTCACGCCAAAATCACTGAACGGATTTTGATGAAACTTTACAGTAATATAGCTTATATATCAGAATAACACATAGGCTACTTTTTATCCGGGTACCACGTGGGCGAAGCCGTGAGCAGAAGCTAGTATTACATATACTATCCAATATGATTAGCGCGCCTTCTTTGGTTGGTCTATTGAAGGGAACGTGCCTCACGTTCTCCCATCCTTTCACGACCCTTTTCGTTGGCAAACAAACGTACTTGCCTACCTATAACATGTAATTTGTAAACGCGCTGCGTTGGTTATTGAATAATATTATCGAATTGAATTATTGAATTGAATTGTACGTGTTTGTGATAATTCAGATCAGAAACTCTAGTATTATTGGTTTGTTATATATTCGTATTCGGTTTAAAAAACCGCTACGAATACGAATAAACAAAAACACATCACGAACAATTTTTAAATTTGAACAGCGGAATTTCAATTGGCTCAAAATTATGAGCAGCTTCAAATAAGTATTAAACATAAACGTATAATGGTTTCTCATTGAAATGATAGCCCCTAGCAGTTAACTGCCTCTGGAATGTCTCAACACAATCTCTCCGAAGCAAAATTGTTGTTTTAGTGGGATATTAATGAATGATTGCCTATTAAGTGTAACAAGAACATATTCTTTATTCGTGAGCCATAAAGCTTAGTGCCTTCCGGTGATTTAATTTTAATATTAATCTACTAAAGAAGACAAAATTAATTAATATAAATGATTTAATACGAATCATCATGATTTTCAAGACGTAAAGCATCCAACTTGATAATAATTAATCACAAACAATATTTATAAATCGTATCTATTATTGATTAAACAATGGTAGAAAAAATGGCTCTTCTGTCACAGCAAAGTGTCTATTGCCCGAGGTGCTGCATCGTATCCCGGCAATGAATCATAGGTTACGGCCCCATCCCTCTCCACCTCTTTATCCTTCCTCCCCCCCCCCACCCCCCACATCATGTTGGAGCAGAACACATATTTCTACGTCCACTGGACTCCTTGCAATGGAACAACGACCGGATGGACACAACCGAGTACAAGGCGGGTCATGTCTAAGCAATATTCATATCGAGGCAAACCTAAATTGTGTATGTGTAGGTTTTG
Source organism: Perizoma affinitatum (assembly GCA_961405105.1). NCBI lineage: Eukaryota > Metazoa > Arthropoda > Insecta > Lepidoptera > Geometridae > Perizoma > Perizoma affinitatum. The sequence goes on along the minus strand of OY560205.1, from coordinate 6,339,957 downwards.
TAATATTATAATAATTTGTATTACTTTCATTGCATTGAATATTTAGAATTTTATATTATATAAAGTAAAAGGCAGCATTGTGTAATGCGCAATAACCACTTCTCTCTCGTTTACCCAATCATTCGTGAAATAAAGAGCTTTAAAGCGAGAAACATATATTTTCAAACTCTCCAAAACTGATAATCTGTGCCACATATCAGCCAACGTTAAGTGGCAGCATTATGCAAAACGCTCGCGATGGTAGAACCTTGGGCCTCCGTGACTATTGCCAATTTGGTTAGATTTTAGCTATATCTAGCCACATTTTTAGTGTGGTTGTTATCTTTATTTCAAGCCGTTATTACTAGAACGATTCTTTCAAAGTTGGTAATTACTGCATATTTTCCAAACATAGATACCATAGAATAAGTTACTTGTTATGGTCAATACATTTTAAAAGAATCCAGCCACAAATCCAAATACAGTTAGCAACACTGAGCGCCACCGGGGCGCGGAGCATGTCAACGTACCCGCACATCCCATCCAAACCTACTTTTGTTTCCACAAGGGAACTCGCGTCAGCATTTTAAATTTCACTGCGATATCCTTTCGCAGTTGGGAAATTTAAAGTGCGTCTCGCGAAACGAACGCCGGTGGCACTCTGTCGCATTTCCCGAGATATCAGCGGATTTACTGGGTCGAAGGCTTTGTGGAGCTGAAATAAAACGGCCCGCAGAGAAATCCACCGCACGTTATTAGGAGAATGCTAGATTTATATCTTGTATTCAATTTGCGTGAGAGCTATTTGTTTGCGTCTCAGACGTTACATGCTCCATGCTCCGAGGAACTCAGCTACGCGGCTTTTGTGATTAACAAACGATAACAATTCCACTTTCAAATGACTGTTCGCTGTATTTGATTGTTTTAACCTAAAGCTGTGAGTTTAGATTACACATTACAGAGTATATTTATAGTTAATACACTCGAAAACCGATACGCGCTCCTTATACATCTAATATAACTTTTCTTCCGCGCATTTATGAAGATTATGATGATTGTTATTACATTAGTTTCACATTGGGTCGAGGGGAGACTCGGCTTACAATGCACGGCCCATAAATAGCCCTATTTTATCATAAATATTGCCACTTTCTCCCTTCTCAATGTCTTATTAATTTAATACGCGAACCATTCCGAGGGTTACGAAAATATGGCAACTGTGAATCTATTCATTTATTTCTCTCCTCCCCTAATTGAAAATAATATTGCTTGTTTAACAATTATTTTGGGCTCCTCAAATCTCAAAACCATATTCAATTACAACGAATTAATCTATATTAGGATTAGATTAGATTAAAATTTTCGTAAAGTTTTTCTAAATTTGCCTACGAGAAACTCTTTCGAGAACAACATTAGTGGAACAACTTTTGGGGTTTGTGATAAATTGATGAAGAAGACCAGGTTCCAGGTACCTGAACCTGAAAACAATTATAAACCTTCAAAAGAAATAGGCCTAAAAACTCTTTGTCATGACACACTAGTCTGTTGGGTGTCCCAGAATAAATAAAAATAAATAAATAAATAATAATGCTGGACATTTTCACACAACATCATCTTTATTATCACGGATAAACAAGATTTCCTATAAAAAAGTCTACTAAAAAACAAATTGTTTTAGTACGGAATACGGAGGTCGTGGGTTCGAACCCGGACGTGCACCAATGGATTTTTCCACTCGAAAAAATTATGTGCGCATTAACACGTGCTCAAAACGAAAACGGTGAAGGAAAACATCGTGAGGAAATCGGCATGCCCTAGAACGAAAAATTCGAAGGCATGTGCTAACAGTTAGTATTCCAATTAAGCGGCGATGGGCTTGCAACCTGTCACTCGGAATGCTAACTTGTAAAACGCGGGCATGTACCAAATGTAATGTTTGGACGTGCCTCTGACTACCCCCTACTTGGTATCCTCAAAAATCTACTAACTGAGTATGTATGTATCTGGGGATGTCCACCATGGGGAAGACAGTCGTGAGCGTGTTTGTTTTTTTTTCTTTATTATTATCATAAATATATAATATAATATAATCTTTCACACATAACCCCCCTCCCATCCTTGGTCTACTCACCAGCAACATCAAATAAATGACCGCCGTGAGCATATTTGTTTTTTTTTGTGGTTGAGCAGTATTTTGTGATCAAGAGGGCGTCGTCCCGAATATTTTACGCGTCATTTGCGCGGGTCGCCCCGGAACGAACACTCGTGGATAAGAAAACGCTTCTAATATATGTCGGTGCTGAAGCGCTAATGTGTTCGCGCCTCAATGGAGACTCAGCACCAATTTATGCCGACGACGCTTTTTCTTATCGACATGTTATTACCTAATTCGACGTTTTTGCACCGCATTAGGTTTGGGTTAATCTTTGATAACTTTGAACATTTCTGCTGATTTTCTATATTCCAACATTTCGTCCTAAAACCAGTTCTCCTATCGGAATTTTACTTGTTTTTCAGTTCTTTGATTTATTTCTTAGGATGCACAAAAAGATTTTAATCAGTTGTTTAGCTAAACAGTGTATTTTTCTTTTGTTCAATTTAAAATGACACATATTAGGAGTTGACACAGCCGATTTTGTTAATCAACTGTTAGAAATATAGTACCTAATAAGTCTTTATTAGTAAGGTTATTAGTCTTTTTTTAAGTAAGGATGTTAGGATGTCCAACCGAGTACAAGGCGGGTCATGTCTAAGCAATATTCATATAGAGGCAAACCTAAATTCTGTATGTGTAGCTTTTGTAATATTTATAATAATTTGTATTACTTTCGTTGCAATGAATATTCAGAATTTTGTATTACAATTTATATTATTTTTTATAGAATTTTGTACAATTACCTACCGTCCACACATATGACCTTTTCACGTGTATCTGGAATAGTCACGAAGTAATTTCCAAACTAATAGTTAAAAACTAATCCCATGATTTCTCTTACTTTCTACCTTAAAGTAGCGACTACAATTACTTGCATTTAACTATGTACAAGTATGTACAATGAATATTCAGAATTTTGTATTACAATTTATATTATTTTTTATAGAATTTTGTACAATTACCTACCGTCCACACATATGACCTTTTCACGTGTATCTGGAATAGTCACGAAGTAATGTCCAAACTAATAGTTAAAAACTAATCCCATGATTTCTCTTACTTTCTACCTTAAAGTAGCGACTACAATTACTTGCATTTAACTATGTACAAGTATGTACAATGAATATTTAGAATTTTGTATTACAATTTATATTATTTTTTGTAAAATATTGTACAATTACCTACCGTCCACACATATGACCTTTTCACGTGTATCTGGAATAGTCACGAAGTAATGTCCAAACTAATAGTTTAAAACTAATACCATGATTTCTCTTACTTTCAACCTTAAATTAGCGACTACAATTACTTGCATTTAACTATGTACAAGTAGGTATATACAAAAAATACAGATGAAACAGCTAGCTATCTAAAGACCGTTGCAAACGATCTATAGATTAGATGCATTTTAGATTACCTTGTGTCCGTATTTTCTTGTTCTATGGGACATTTTCAATGCCTTTTCAACCACGATTCGACCGGCTACGTAGCGCCAAAGTAAATCGGAGATGCATAGTGAGGCATAAATAATATCCGTCGTTTTGTCGGTAAACATGCGCAGAAATCGTTAGACGGCATGCTTCACATCATTTCACGCGCTCCGAGACTCGTTTTATACATGCCACCTACGTAATGCATGCCACTCGAGATACTGTCACTTGACATCGTTAGTTCTTCACTCGTAGATTCCGTGTGAAGTATCAAACTAAGTACTTTATATTATACATTCTAGAGACACGAAGAGCTGTGTTGGCCTAGTAAGTGGTACCTGACTTCTGATCCGGTTTCGTAGGTTTGCATCAAGGATTGTTTTACTCGAAAATTTCCAGTGAATTTTCCTTCAGTCAGGCTCTAAAACCTAAATTCTTAATAAAGCAAAGTTCGAAGGTTAGTGTTTTACTTTTCTAAACATGAGCATGTGCCTAATGTGTCGTTTGGACGTGCCCCTTCCTTAGTTCGATTCACTCAAAACTTGTTTTAAATAAATATAAATAATGAATTACGTATTTTTTATTATTTACAAATGTAAGGAAATTAGTTCAAAAATGTTTATGGAAAAATATATTCCCTGGTTCGATTCACTCAAAACATGTTTAAAACCAATTTTAAAGTAAACGACATAGTCGTATTGTCTGTTCGATCATGACAATAAATACTACAACCATCCTCAAAACTTTCGCGTTTATATTCCTACTTAATATAAACGCGTTTTTTTTTGTGGATTTCTGGATGTTTGTTACTCTTACACGCAAAAACTACTGAATGGATTTTGATGAAACTTTACAGTACATCAGAGTAATCAGCTTATACGTAATAATACAGTCTCGAATGTATAATGATATTGTGTGATTTGGCCATAATATAACGATAATCACCCGATGATGGCGAATCCTGTGCGGTGAGGATGGAAGCGTTCTCTGAGATACAGTTCTATAACTAGTTCGGGGGACGGTGAATGTCCACACCGCTCAACTTCGCCGTGTCGGTGCAAAAGTTAGGTTTAGTTTGTTTTTTTTTTGTAGTACGGTTGTCTGGAAAAGATCGCTGTCAGCGATAAGACCGCCATTTGTAGGACGTACTTACATTATGTTCCTCAATAAGTATCAATTAACTCAGTGAAATTATATCGGAAGTATACATATAAGTTTCACTTCTATCACATACCACGCGGGCGCAGCCGCGGGCAGAAGCCAGTATTAAAATAAATCCCTTCTGCAGCATTCTTCTACAATATGAAGTGACTTACGTAAATTATACGTAGGTATAACCACTGATCTTTCAGCAATATTATGAAGAGTCGGTTGCACATTATGGGGGTATGAGCTCTTTCAAACTTTTTATTCAATAAAGACTGTGATGAGACGAAACATCTGGCAAATTACGGGTCAGTGTCCGCCTTCAAGTGGAACATCATAAAACAGGGAATTTACATTTCAAGAAGTTGTGACAGGGGGCAGCGAATTTAAATTATACCAAACCTTTAGCCTTTAGCAGTCGGTTCGGTTTGTAAGAAGACGACTCGTTTTCTCCTTAATTTTCTCGTCTACCGTATAATCTTTAGGATTGGTAGGATATTAAAATGGAATGATAGAATTGATCGTTTGTGGATGGAAACGATCCTTTGATAAGGTAAACAAAACAAGACTCTCAGAGGCCTTTTGCAATCGCGTCGACCCCAGCGTCAATGTCTCCGCATCCGAGGAAATACAAATAAAAGTGTTCAAGAGGTTTAACATCAAAGCTAGTAGAAATGGAAAGGAATTTAAAAAGATTTTTGGAACCAAACAAATAATACTTTGAGATGTTATTGTGTAATAAAGTATCTAAAAAACAAAAAAATAATGCTGGACATTATTCACACAGCATCATCTAGCCCCAAAGTAAGCAGAGCTTGTGTTATGGGAACCACATGACTGATATACTCATTTTTTTTTAAATACATAATACTACACATGAAAACACCCAGACATGAGACAAATATTTGCAGATTATACAAACATTTGTCCCGCGGCGGGAATTGTCCCCTTCTGCGTCTCAAGAGGACCTTCGCCCACTGCGCCACAGAGAAAAAATAAGTAAAAGTAATAAGTTTAAGTGAAAGTGAATAATGTATAAATATTCAAAAATTCGTGTCTAATCGGTACTTATAGTACCTAACAAATGCTGATACCACACTTTGGACAGTCGAAGTAAAAAATCTATTAAAAATGGAAAGAGACGCCATTTTCGTTCAAAGAATGAACATTTAAATTAAACAACTCTTCAGAGACTAAATGTTAATGAAAGTAAGAAAAATAAAAGTAGATACCTAGTTCATGTAATTAGTATGAGGGCTGTGGGAAATATATATTGAATTTCTACAATATAGATTTTCAAGAATGTAACGTTTTTACTACCAAATAAGTTCAGAGCATGTTTTTGACATGCTCCTAATTCACTACAATTCAATTTACCGAAGTATATATATTTTGTAGTCATTGTAAAAAAATCAAGCCTGGTTTATCAAAGGGGTGGCTATGAAATACATGACAGAACGTAATCTTCTAGAGATGTGGCAAACCTCAATTCAGTTTTTATAGTTGAAAACGTCAAAGAAATAATACCGCATCTCCTCACGAATACGACCGTTTTATGACGGTTACCGTTTCATAGGAAGTGAAGGTTCTACCAACAAACAATATTGTATCACGATTACCTTCATTGCAAAGGGCATAAATCATTTACCCAAATATTTTGCATTCATTTACTCGCGCATAATGGACGACGACAGTCAAATAATACAATTGATTACTAGGCTATTTGTTTAACAGAAACATCCGCAATACGGATTTCAGTGACATATTCAATCATCGATTTCACGAGCAATTTACCAAAACTTCAGTAATGGAATATTATTTTGATGTAAATTTACCTGCCCCCGAAACTGAATGTTACTGGGTGACCATCGTTTGACAAGTATAGTTACATAATACGGGCCTGTGATGACGATACAGAAAAGGTCTGGAGGCTTACTCTCAGATTAAAGCGAATGACGCAAATTGTTTATACACTCCTAAAATAAACGATAGCGGTGTCCGATCGGTTATACGACCGAAGTATAACCGATTTCACATCATTATACAGTTATTCGAAATAATTAATTAAGGTTGTAGATAGTGCATCACACGTCCCGTCTTTGTTAAGAACATTATATGGCCATATGAGTGGGCAACTCGCAAGCAATTTGCAATTCGAACTTTAATAAAATAAACTTTCTAATATTATCCTCACCTCATAGAACCATAACTATATCTATATCTATGGATATCTTTAGAACTTACTCTCTACGCAATTTCGTAAGGATACAAAGAAGGGGTAGTCAAAGACTTAACAATTAATTCAATGTGTTTTTGTTTTCAAGCTGAAAATCAAAGACTCCTCAAATTCCTAATTGTGTTTCCCAGTGCGAGTATCCTCAGTTTATGCCCAGCAATGTCATCTCTGTTCATGTTTTGTGTGGCCTATTGTGCATTGTGCATTGAGCAGCTTACAATTCGGACACGGGTAATTAATTGAAGCCGTGTACCGAACTCAACAAGGGCAACTAGTGCCAAACAGAAGCTTTGCTTTCGGTTGAGGCAAAGTAACAGCACAAGCTCTTAGAAATAGCAAACTGTAGTTAGGCAGGCCATATAGCTCGCAGAGCCGATAACTGTTAGGTTAGAAAGGTTCTCGAATCTTCTACCCGATGGACCGATGACATCTCAAAGGTTGCGGGAAGTTGGTGGATGGAGGTGGTTCAAAATCGTGCGTAGCACTCATTGGGGGCCTATGCCTAGCAGTGTGTTGATGATGATAATGAAAAGCGCAAAATACTTATTAATAGGGTTTTCTGTTTCTGATGTAAGATCATTTTTTTTTTTATTCTAAGTCAAGCACGTTTTTCACATTTTGGCTCTTAACTTAATAAATTAAAAAAACTAGAAAAGAAAATTAACAACTTTTGAAATAAACATTCAACGGACTTTCATAAGATACCCCTGATGACATCACATTTTATTAGGCATTTATTGCTCAAAAAATGTGTTATGGTTTTATACTTAATGAAGATCAGATCAATCGTTTAAAAAATATTGTCGTACTCAATAAACATGTACACATACATTGCAGTGCCGATTTTATCAACTAGAATCGGATATCTCGCTCGCTTCCCGCGCTCGATCATTAACAAATAGTATTCGGCGCCACTCTATTCTGGTAAGTGCGACTCTACAAACTATGATCAATTACGACTTACTCGTAGGTATGGTTATCTACTCATGAGCGACCCTTGCGACGAATTACAGGTTAGGTATAATTAGTCACATTTTAGTCACGTGTATTCCCAGGGCGCGGCCGTTCATGTTGTCGCAGCCTGTTGCAAGACATGTGGGAGTAACGATCAATATACGAAATTACACGATGCTCGTTATAAGACTTTACAAACATGTCATCTCTCTACTAAATAGTCAACAAAATTGAGCATTTGAATGAATTAATTAATAAAAAAATATGTACTTTATTTTACACCTTATGATATAAACAAAATACACAATAACACATTATGTCTTATTGGACACGGGGTACAATGGGCGGTCTTATAGCTTAAAAGCGTTCTCTTCCAGACAACCTTTGGATGGAGAGAGCATTTATAATATATTGTATGTATCTAAAAATATCTGTTTTAATTTCACGCAAGTTGAATACTATAACCTACAATATTGGAGTAATTCTCGGTAGATCTCATAAAAAAATGATCTCGGTTGACGTTCTTGATAGATCTTAGTTGGACCAATATCATTACTCCGTGACGTGTCACGGACATTTTTACAATACTCGCCGCATTGGTAAGTTGTCTGTGTGACAGGATTCGTCAAACTGCATTCATATCTCTCCTGATCACGGAGTAATATACATCGAAATATCACAAATATGGAAATAAGTTCTTTCTTATCTTAGCTAACGTTCAAACTCGTTTACTTTTTAAGTTCATAGCTGTACAAGAGTTGAAGAATAGCTGACTCAACTTCACTCTGGGAAGGAAGCCTGTGACAACATCGTGGATCATTCAATCGTTTCAAGCTGTAAACTTTTATGAGTTTTACGTTTAACGCGCAATGGATCGCAAGTCATGCGATGTAACGTTGAGTTGCGTACAATTCAATCAGCTGGCATCCTCTCAAACTTGCCTCTCATTGCCAACTTACTTCGACTACTTCTGTAATCGAGTTTCCTTTAACTTTATAAAATGCGCCCGTGTGCCCGGTTTATGTTTTCAACGCTGGTTAAGAGCTTTTCAAGACTTTGCGTTACTCCAAACAAGGTTACGTCGTTGACGATGTGATTTAAAAGTTTTTTTTGGGTGCAGGACAATTATAATGTGATTTGACGCTTCTCAGTTATTCTTTGCGGGTTTAATGAATATTGTTATTGCCGTGTCGGCATAGTGGGCTAAACCCCGGCTGCAGAACCGAAGGTCAAACCCGGATGTGTACCTACCTAACCTGGTAGGTATGTCATCTCGAAACACTTATGTTAGCAACAAATCGTCTTGGAAAATGTAATTGTGATGAAACCGGTATGCTCTATGTCAATCATTTTGATAGGCACAGCTATATCCATAGCTTCTAAAACTTAAAAATAGGAATGTAATGGTCGAAAAGTTTATATAGTGTCAAAGCTTCATAAGTACCTACTTACGCGTAATAGATTATTTCATACTAGCTTCTGCACACGGCTTCGCCCACGTAGTACCCGGATAAAAAATAGCCTATGTGGTATTCTGATGTATAAGCTATATTATTGTAAAGTTTCATGAAAATCAAAGTAGTTTTTACGTAAAAGAGTAACAAACATCCATCCTCACAAACTTTCGCGTTTATAATATTAGTAGGATAGGATTATTTGTTATAAGTGATTTTGTAAACTAATTTTAATAAGTACTAATTCATAATTAATATAGCTATATAATCGTGTTCAAATTGCAGGCAGCATTTTAAATGTCAGTAAATGAACAGTTCAGCAACAATATTAAGCGATATTACAGTCACGAAACGCATCGGTATAGCAACAGCTAAACATTAAAACAGTTACTCTACTCTAAAATTTCTTGCGAGCAATTATTTTTTCACAATAAATATTTTCTCAATTCGGTTTTAACCAACTTCAAAAAAGGATGAGGTTCTCAATTCAGTTGTAATATTTTACGTTTGTATCTTGATATCTTCGTCAATTGTTGGCCGATTTTGATTATTCTTTTGCTGTTGTATAGAACCCAAAGAGGTCCCATAAAAGTTTTGTTCCTGAGGGATTTCTACTTCCCCGTAAAACTCAAAAAAAATCATCATCTTATGGAATCACGACTAGCCGAAACATTTTTTGTGTGCTAATTTACTTTTGTTTTTTTATGGGAAGGCGGGCAGAAGCCCCTGAGTGTCGCTTAGAAAAAACGGTCCACTCAGGACCTCCCAAGAGCTCCCGCACTTTATATTATACACTATAGGGGCGTCACGCACAAGACAAGGTGGAATCGGGGTGCTCTGTGTTGGATCTGTCACTTATTTTGACAAAATAAAAAAAAAGAAGAGAAGGAAGGATTTTCGAAAAGATGGAACTCTTCACCTTTTTCTTCACAAACACCTTCCAACCCTTCCATCAAATCACCTCAGGACCCTAAATTCATACGGCCCGATTCTAATGCCGACCCGTAAATAATAAAGAGCCGCGTTGGCATAGATAGATAGAAAATACTTTATCACCAAATATTATTAGGCATAGTGGTACACTGACTTTCGATCCGAAGATCGTGGGCTCGACACCAATTGCGTGCCAAATAATTTTCACACAAAATAAAAAAAATAAGTGTGGCACCAGCTATCGTGTTCCAATAAGCGGTGATAGCAACCTGTCATGAGGATTATTGTCTTGAGTGCGGATTTAGGGTAACCTAAGGCTAACGAAACCCTTATAATTTATTTCGGCTGTCTGTTTATCCGTGTGTCACACCCAGATTTCTCATTCAGTTTTTAGCGTATCGAGATAAAAAATGATATGTAGCCGCGTTTTCTTCAGCGAGTAATATTCAATAGGAACTACCAACGAACATTAATGCAATCCCATTCACAATATCAAATTGAAATGAGTTATGTGGCAACTTTGGGACTCTGACATAGCGTGTCTAGACACGTCATGAACACTTTATTTAATTATGGAATTAAAATTACCGTGGTTTGGTATCATTTTAGAATATAATTACGACTATACCACGTACTTTATTTAATTACTTATCGTTTACAAAAACGCCTATTTTAAAGTCCACAGTCTGCAGGAATTAAAAGACAATCCGCACAGTGGTAACAGCATAGATTAGACTGATCTAGCTGCCCTTCATTAGCTACGGTAGGTATAACTACCTTCATTACAACGGAATGAAATGCAATTTGGTTGTAAATGGATTGAATGCGGCCGCGTTGTTGAAAAATGTCTTCATTTACATTACCTGTTTTCGTAGTCACGTGATCGTACTACAAAATTGATGACTGCACTTTACTTTCATTCAACGAACTCTGGAACCATAATGATATTCGTACGAACGACAACACCTTGGTTATTTATTCGATTTAGTTTTGCGTTTATTTTCCTTCATTTAAGAAAGAAAACTGAGAAAGATAGCTGAACCGCAGCCCAAACTATACCAAAGCTGTATCACGTTTATTAAATAATACAACCTGTGTACGAATATAAATTCGAAAACAAAAATAGGTCGCGAAAAAGAGCGTGACGACATTTATTCATTTATGGTAGAGTGAGTATTGCACCCTTAGTAATGGATATTCCCATACATAACAATGGCTCTGGAACCTTAAGTTACATAAAGCAGTTCGCTATTGCAAATATTATTATACTTGACTCTGCACACGGCTTCGCCCGCGTAACCTGGATCGTTACCTGGATAAAAAGTAGCCTATGTGTTATTCTGATGTATAAGCTATATTACTGTTAAGTTTCATCAAAATCCGTTAAGTAGTTTTTGCGTGAACAGGTAACAAACGTCCATCCTTACAAACTTTCGCATTTATAATAATAGTAGTAGGATTAAAAAGTATTATCAATGTAAATGTCATCGTAAGGCATATTCAATGCTCGAGATAAAAACTTATTTATAACCAGTGAGTAAACTTGTCCTATTTTGTTTTTTTTTTATTAAATAATATCTATTTTCATTCATTCATTCATTCATTCATTCATTCATCAATGATGATCAATGAATAAAACCTCTCGTTGCCGAAACTGACACTATTTCCCTAATCTGTGGCATGCAATACCACGCGAATTCCAGGCCCATCGAATTTACATCTTTGCGTACAATCTCAACGCATCTCAGCGCGAAAATATGAAATAGTCACAGTAGGTATTATAATGAACGGTCAACGGGCAGAGCTTCGCCCATATTGAAGGTCACATACGCTACAAAAAAACGCCTCATTAAGATGACGGGACCATTCGAACTAAACCAATCAATTGCAACGTGTGTGTAAGTTATTATGGTAGCGATTATTCATAGCGTGTGTATCTTCCATAATGACTGCGTAGCCACGTCGCACCGCAATGGATCGCTCTATTTTCGTAACATGTCTAACTCATGAGTTTCACGTAGGATGCTTCTCTCGATTGATACTTCTATACTATTTTTGAGACACGAAAAGCTTGCATACATTGCCATATTGTATATACACTTATAAGATCTTAGTTGTGCAACTAATCTTACACCGCGGGTGAGCAGCATGTTTGCAGTCATATCCAGGCAATCTCTCGAAGGAGCTGCTACGCCATTATCTGCAGCCACCTTTTGTCTACTCTCCATTCACTGAGGAATAATTAATAACGAGGTGAAATCACTAATGGTGACACAGCTTAGTGAGATTTCATGACTAAGAAACAATACTCCTGTGATAACTAAATCCACTGTATGTTAAAATTTAGTGTAGTGTAGTATACACAAGAAAATTATCATCAAAAACTCTCTTTCTTAGTTAGTAATGATGAATGAAAACTCTGACACATTTCAGTGTTTAAACTCGTTCACAACTAATAATTTACTTAGGAACTTTCCACATTTTTACCTTTATATTATAACATTAATGATATATCTATGTATTGTACATAACACTTATTTATTCATTATCTATTTATGTATTTTTTCTTTCTTATGTTGCTCCCCGTTGTTTGTGACATGGCGATGCAGGCCCTTTCAGAAAATCAGCGCTACACCTTTCCCAGGTTTGCTACAGCATTATGCTGCGACAGGGACCTTTTGACCACACACAACACATCTTTTTATTATTATTTTAATTTTATTTTATTCTTTATATTTATTTATTTTTTTGTAATGTTTTTATGTAACTTTTCTGTGTGTGTGTTTATTTGATCTGTATTTTGTCACCTGTTGTGTTGTGTTGTGGTTAATGAATGTATTTCCTTTCTTTCTTTCACAACTCAATAAAAATATAGATAAATACAAGCTCCGATGACAAGTAGGCGAATCAAACTGCGCCAACAAATGGCGATAAAATATAAATTGTACAAATAAATCGGGAACTGCGATACCATCATCAAACTCCGCACGAATTGAGGAAAAGGATCTATTTAAATGTAGATTGTCTTCGGTAATACTTCCATTTGTTTTTGTCTCGAAAAGCCACCGCGCAGATACGATTGCAGCCCGTAGCTAAGCCGTTTCGTTGGTCTTCAGCTGCCGATGTCTACCAAGCGAATCACGGTTTGCGTCCATTCTATTTCATCTATCACAAAAATAAAGCTATGCTCACTTTGTTTCTTTTAAATTTAAGGTCTCAGAGGCGCAGTGTACTTTGCTAGCTTTCTAATCATTTGAATTCCTATACATTTTGGTATTTGTACCAACATTTACGACGTTAAACGAACGTTAAACGAACAAGACGTGTGTGATCGGATTTTGCATGTACTATTTAAGCTTGAGTTCACCAACAAAATTAACAGACGGTAAAGTCTAACTATTGATTATGATGACGGATCTTTATGAAATCATGTGTCAAAAAGCTTTGATTAGGACCTAACCACACGTTATTGTGTTAAAGAACTCGAGCCTTCATATTTTTATCGGCTGGTTTATAGGAATATGACTACAACAACACATTTTCAGAGAAATTATTCTAAATTTGTTAATCGTAGAACAAAAGCAAGCCAATGAACACCTTTCTGTATAGTAAATATATTCTGAGAAACCCTATTTAAAGCTGGCTTCCCACGGTCCATAATATTCGTATTTTTGTTTATTTTTTAGTACGTTCTATTTAACTTGGCATTCTGGAATTACTTAATTAAAGCTTGGAACCTCTGGATCTGTTTAGACCCGCACCGTGGATAGAGCCTTGTTGCGGTGCGCGGTGCCCAGTGATCTTACCGTAAAATAATTGACCATGGGAAGCTACTTTAAGGGTTCCTTGTTGGTCAGTAACATTTGTACACACCACTTTGTTAACTTCCCTAAAATTTATCAGTAAGTGGATAGTTTCTACAATACAAAAAAATAAGTATTATATTATTTTATGTGTATCAATGTGTTAAATTAACGTTTTAAATAAAACATCAGAATTTTACATTTTGCAATAACACGAAAATATAAAATTGTGTGGTGAATTAATGTTTCCGGATCTACTGCGTAAATAACAGACCCTCATAATGATTATTTGAACGTACAATTAACATCGAAAGGCCGTGGCCCGTTCAGAGTGATAATTCGGTTTGGCCGTAGGATGGGTCGCGGGTAAACAAGCCCGCTTACATGTGAATCGTAGTTATTGTTACCGCGGTTTACGGAATCCTTTTTAGTTAATTCGATTCTATACCTTCCTAGTAGTAGGTAATCAACGAAAATATATGCCTTCTCTCTACATTCCTCTTAATCCATTAAAAGTTCATTTCCTAAATTGTCAAAGAACGATTTTCACATAAGTATCAACAGTCCAAAATGCGAGTATATAAGCTAACCAAATAAAAACTTAATTATAATGTGTTATTTGTATCTTTCACGACTACAAATTAGTGTAGTACTCATGCTACTTAGATAATCAACAGAGTTTCAACTTGATTGTTTATTTTGCAATTAACTTACCTTAGTGTTATTGTCAAAATGAACCAAACCAAGTTTGCAAAGCTGCATTCAATTCAGATCAAAAAACTTCAATTATGTAGTATCTTTTTTTTATAATGTATACTGCCTGTATTTTGGGAACGCTTCCGCCTGGTAGTGATCTGGATCAGTTGAGCTATCTATAGATCGTTTGCAACAGTCTTTAGATAGCTAGCTGTTTCATCTGTATTTTTTTGTATATACCTACTTGTATATACATAGTTGTATGAATAAATATATATTTATAAAAACTTCATTTTTTTTTAATACTCAAACATAAAAGCAATCTCCCGATTGAATACAACAAACACCTTTGAAAAAGTCTTTGCTTTTTCATCGGTACTTCTTTGTATAGGAATGCTACGAGCATACGATGTATATAGAATAGTTATGATAGATGTTACTCCAGGTATGATCCCATTTTATCCCGGATTTATTTCCAATAATACATAGTTTTATCCTTATTTTGTCGAAATATTCCACGTTTTGATAGAATCGATCGGTTTAAGCCGATATGAACAATAACAACTACACGATATATTTTAGATTGTTGCCGCTTTGTGTGAAAATAACAAATGTGTTATTTTAATTGTGGACTTGTTGTTATAACGTCGTAAAACAAGACGTAGGTACGTGCTACGAGCTTCGCCCTGAAGGGAGACTGTGTTTATGAATTTAAACTTTTTAATGACTGTAAGCTTTTCATAAGCTGCAACCAAGTACCTACATGAACATAGTATGTGTATTATCGCGTGTATTTGAAATGTTTATCTAAGCTGTTGCAAAATTTAGTTTTTTTTTTAAGAAATTAACTCGATTCCTACTAATTGTTTACGATATTCTGATGAAATAACGCAAAACCTGAAAATATGTTGTTAAATCAGAACTGAGTGTGTAGGGACAGGTTTTTGTTGAAGTTAATTATTATATTAATTAACCTAAATAATAATTAAAGACACAAAACATATATCATAAACAAAACGAAACAAAAACAGACAACTAATTTTGTGTTGTCAACACAATCGATGGACGACCTATCCAACGACTCATACTAAGATGCAGACAGATAGAGAGAGTGCTTAAGTATTTGAGACTCTCTATAATGAATTTTAAACGCGCGAACTCTTCACAGTTTCAGGGTCACGAAAGCTGGCTATATCTGGGTCGACGCTTTAGCATCGCCATTCAGCGTGGAATTCAGCCAGCATATCAGGGACGCTTCCAACTAGTAGTGATGTGGATCAGTTAAGCTATCAATGAATCCTTCGCAACGGTCTTTACTCGTAGATAACTCTTCATCTGTATATTTTAAACACTTACTTACTGTTTTTGCTTTTGCAAGGATGATTTCTGCGTAGACCTGGGAAAGTAAATAACACACAGAAAAAGTTGTACACACAGAAAATACAGACGAAAAAACTTACATATAAGACATATACAAAGGCGAGCTTAACCCTAACAAGAGTTTTCTTCCAGCAAACCATTGAGGATAGGGAACGCTGAAAAAAAATGAAATGAAATTTGTTTTGTTGAAAACATTTCCATTAAAGTCGATTATACTAAGCAGTATCAGGGTACCACCTGGTACGGCGTAGTTTAATCGACAAAGATAATTATGATTACTCAATTAAACTCTGGTAGTACTTTTATGATCTTAGTAATGATCAACGTCATTATAAAATTATGGTCAAGTCACAGATAATATAATACTATACATTTATCAATCCTTTTGACATTGTAAGGCATAGGGTGATTCACTAATGGATCGCTGTAGCAATTAAAAGAACATTATCTGAATAAACCATGAAATATTAGTTTCCATGGATTTCTTTAAGTTTAATTAGTTTGAATTGCAGTACGGCATTTTTCTGGGAACGAAAAGAAAATTAATAGTTTCAGTCGCCAGCCAAAGCGTTATGAAGTTAGAGAACTCTATTAAAGATTACACCTCGCGAAGTCAGGGAAGGAAACGAAGTTTGTTCAGAATATACCAATTGGAATTCGTTCTTGGGAATTATGCACATATTATTTCAGCGCATTCTCTATGCGCTTTTTGAAGACTGTTTGCATCATTTTAAAAAGAAATAAGAGAAACTTACTTCCGTGAGAACCGTGTTGGCCTAGTGGGCGATACCCCGACTTCTGATCTACTCACTGAGTACACCTGAGGGAGTCCACCATGGGGAAGACAGCCGTGAGCGTGTTTGTTTTTGAGAAACTTACTAAAAATACTAAGATAAGAGAAACTCAATAAAAATAAAAAATGTAGGTATTGTCTATATACAAGTCCACTGTTAACATTCATCGAGATAGAATACATTTTGGTGTCTATTTTATGATCCATAGGGTCTTAGATCCACACAAAAATCCAAACACTGTACAATAGATATTTATATCAACTAAATAAAGAATACTAAATATTACTATCTACGTAACTAAACTATGCCAGTCAACAATGTCTATTTGACTGTGTTTATTTGTGAGTCAGCTACGAGGGCCTTTTATGTCAGCCTTTCATAAAGTAAAATAAATACTTTCATGATGCAGCCAGTACGTCCACTGTTTCGCAAAAACTAGAATAGAGTTTTATTATCTTTTTTTTATATTTATAATCGGTTAACTTTTGGTTACACCTCGCTTTATGGTAAACGCAATTGTAACCTATGCTCACCCAGAAGATGCTTATGAATTCTTCTTTTGAAGATACCCAAGTTGTAGGAAATAGAGACGCAGGATGGGAATTCCACTCCTTATCTGTCCTCATAATAAAAATGGAGGAAAAGCGATTAGTACGCATGGGTATATCCACAGCATAAGGATTGAGAGGCTCACCACGTCTGTGTCTGTAACGGAATGGAATAAGATTAAACTATTCTTGAGCGCACTCACCCAAGTGCATGCGGTAGAAGACTGAGAGTCAAGCAACTTTACGACCGACGGCCCAAGATGGGCCAAGGGGCCGATGCCCCAAGCTATTTAAACGAATGAAATACAAAAATCTTATACTAATAAAATACGTCAAAGTTTGCAAGGGAATCTATATTATCTATATGATCATTGTGATTTGAATGAATAAAAAAATAATAATAATAGGAAACAAGGTCGCATATTATTTTAATATAATATTGTGTCACCATGAGCTGCATTCCTTCATGTTTGGAAGATATCTGATGTTGATTGCTGATGACCACCCTCAACCGGTTTATAAGCCTCACATTTAACTAATTTTAATTCTATGGAAAGTATGGATGTTTGTTGCCAAGTAAATTATGAATAGGTTTAGTGAATATATTGTAATTCATCTACTCAACTTTACTCTCACATGAGACGAAATTAACTCGAAATTAACTATGATAATCAAATGTGTCTCTGTTAAAAATATACGTTGTACCTACTTCAAAATATACGCTTAAAATACATACGAATGGACATAACAAAAGTACGTTATAAGGGTGTGTTTTCGTCATATGGCTTCGGTACTTTAAAAACTGATCAAAATGCCTAAGATTCAAATCAAACAGAACTAACAAAGTTGACAACATCCTCGTTCTTCAGTAGTTTTAGAGCAAGTTACAACAAATTAAGGCTTTTCTTTATCTTTAAGACCGAGAACTTCTAGTGGGACGAGCGTTTAAACTCCGTTCAAAGGGGCACCAGGCACGAAAGCAGGATTTCTACGTGAGAGCTAAACTATTAGCTCTCATGAAAGCTCTCAAGTAATTCGCTTATGTTGCGATGCTTTGGGTCAGTGGGCAAGTTTAGGTTTGGTGGCCTTGCCGAGGGCCTTATGATAATACAAAACCCATGTGGTGAAAGAAACAACATAAACTTGGTTAATGCATGACATAGGAAGTTTTCATGAAATGTCCTAGGGCATGTCGGTTTCCTTTTAATATTTTCCTTTATTCTTCAAGAGCACATACATTCCATGACTGCATGGGATTCGAACCTGCCTAACGTTCGGTAGATCAATTCTGGGCGAATATGTGTTTATCTAGTTTGATTTGTATAATAAGTAACTAGGTAAAAATTGGGGCAACACCCTTTGTATAACAATTACACCCTGGATACGACCCACATTTACAGTTTTATTTTCATGTGCAGGGCCGTCCGAGGGCAATGAGAGGCCGTACATATACGAGCACTAAACTTAACGGCGCTCTCAGCCGCCTCCGACTATGAAAACCCAATCAAAGTTTAATGCCACTCTTTAGTTCCACATCTTTTATGGAAACAAACGAGCTCTCATTAGCCTCTTAAACAACCGTTTTATAGTACATAGGATAAATAAAGCACAACATAAATATATTTTAATTCAAATCCACCTAAATAGTGCGCTACACGCTACCTGCACGCAAATTAAACAAGAATTATTTAAATTATATATTTCAACAGCGCGTAAAAATAATATTTGGATGGTTTTCATTTGAATATTGATATGTTAATATCTATAAATACATAAAGATGAGTAATAATAGCAGGAAACAAAAGGGGATTGGAAGGAAGGGAAAGAAGGCATTGGCCTTGCTGTGGGACTAAAGTGAGTCTATACAAAACCCATTACAGATCATCCAAGTGTCTCATAAATAATATTATTGAAACCCCGCATTTTCAAAAAGTAACCTTGTTATTATGCATTATGTTGAGTAAAATATACTCAACATAAAGTTTGCATTCATTTTTATATGCAAACTATCATAAAACTATCAATTAAAAATAAAGTTGTGACGAATTCTGACAGACAGTATCAGATCTGTCAATTAGAAAAACTCTTGTAAATACTCACTGATTTGATTTGATTAGATAAACTCACAAAGCTGACTACCTATGTAATAAATATTAAGGCTACTTACTTATTTAGACATACTTGCGTAATTAATTGAACTTTGACAAGATTTTTTGAAGAAATTTAAGAATTTAAGAAATTTATTGTACAAAAATAACAAATCGAATTCGAAATTATTTTTTAAAGCCAATTACAATTTAAAATTTACTAATTATCTAGTTATACTTAATTATAAATTGATTTGAGATGTTATTGACCGACTTTATTTGCACATTAATCTCTCATAATTGCGTAATGAGACAAAAAAATGAGTAATAGTTATTGGAATGTTATTTAATTTGAAGTTTTGTTCAAGCAGGACACTTTGAATATTATTATTTAGTAATATTTTGTAACACGTATCTGCGTGATCGAACTCACGTTGCAGCGCCCTTACAGGGCTCATATCCCTACCTGCCTATTTAATGTATTACTTAAGACCTATAAAACTATGTTATGTGCATGAAAGCAATGAATAAATAAATAAATGATCCAAATATCTTTCTTTCTAAAGAAAGATATTTAAAAAAATATTGCACTACGCAAATAGTAAACAAACATTTAGGTTTGTCGCAAATTCCTAAGATAATAATGTTTTTACTTCTGTATGGGAATTTATATGTATTCAACCTTTGCACACATCAAAGAATTCATGCGCTTGGTCGGAATAAATCCCCTTTGGGCTTAAAGGGGTATAAAGTAACACGTTGTATAATCACCAATATTAACATGTACAGACAAACAATTCGCTTCTAGATAATATCTTCTTCAATGGGTACCCACATAAAAGGTTAGATAATCAAAAATACTTGTTAGTCAAAAACAGTAACATACCTCTTTGCCAATCAGTATCCGAAACTTTTAACCATTTGCAAAAGGTTCACGTGAAATCTAGTCGTTTAAGCATTGAAAAAAGAATGGCAAACGTTTATACATTTTAAGCTTAGGATAAAGAAACCGCATTTGTGAATGAAACCTGCCCAAAATTATCAGAACAATGGAATTTATAACTTCTATTTACCAATTTATAAATTATTCATAGAGTAGTCCATACTGTATGGCATTGTCTTTCTTTTTTTGCAGCTACAGGAATTTAGCAAATTTTCTTCCGTGATAGACGAGACGATGCATTTAAAAGAATAGCTTCCATTCTTATGTAACTCGCTGGCATATCCGATGCAACCTACGTATTATAGCTGCAGATAAAACTGATTACCTTCGAGCTCGTAATACCTATCATTACAGCAAGTTGGACCGTTCGCGGTGTAATATTCAGTATCTCGTTTCGCAGATCATGATGTGAATGATTGTACCAAGTCAGAACATATATTATCTCATGCCTTTACAAGCGCCTTTTGTCGGGAAATAATTAATAGCTGCGCGCCTATTGTGGCAACGTCAGATGAGCACCTCCTTTGTACCAGACAGGGTTAGCATAAGATTTTCATAGTCACCATGAGGTCTGAAATTAAATTACGAGCGTCATCCTGCTGCTTCCTTTTCTAGCAAACCCTTGAAGTCATACAAAAGGATTGCGATCACGTGGCTGGCGGTGTAAGTTCCCCACAAAAACTTGCGCCTAGGTACCGCGCACGGTGTACGATGGCAGTGAGAGATTGTTCTATGTCTATCAATTAACTTATTAAATAAATACGCGAGAAAAGATGATACCCACCACTTGTCTATGAAATTGTATTTTTTTACAAAAATAAATCCGATTTTTATGTGCTACTACAATTTTTTTTTAAGTAAGTATCGATGGTTTTCTCGGCTTTATATAGATATAAAAAGTTATTTTTTGTCTTTAGAAAAGCCCATTAAGAAAAAGTTTACAGATATATGTAGGAATGGAGCGTGATGCATGAATGAAATGGAACGTAAGGAACGAGCGAAAGGACAGGGAGCGAAAGGAAAAACAATGGCGAACGACGATAAAAAAAAAGTAGACGTGGATTTTCAAATAAAACAGTATTTTTTCATTGCAAGCGTTTTACTGAAGAAATGATCAAACCCACATATATCAATTTAAATAGCAGTACACTAGCAGTCCTGCAGAGCACATTTAAAAGTAAAGTAAAGCAAACAAGCCGCGGTGCACTTGTTCAGTTATTGTGACACTCTGAAGTCGAGATCACTAGAATAGCTTACATCTATTGTGAAAGTCACATATTGGATATTCCTTCGTATATCTTTGGTACTGTCTACTCACGCTGGTTTGAATACTAGCAAGAGGTGTGATGACACTAAAAAAAGACTTGTTATGCTTTATTAAATTCTATTACCACACTGGTGTTAGAAACAGAGTGATAAAAGAATCCACAAAAGGTCCCATTGCATTTTTAACCCATACTTACGAGTACATAGACCGCAAACTAGAACACTGTGTCGTGGGTATCAGATACCTTTAGTACACTGATTCTACAACACCCAATTTTTTTTTAAATGTGTTAGTTTAGAAAAACAATAAAAAACACATATGACGGTGAATAGAAGCAAGATTTCCTAAGATAACGGTCATATTGTATAATCTACAAATTTTTGTCTCTGGTCTGGGTATTTTCTATGTATAAAATGTAGGTATTTACAAAAAAAAAGTATATAAGTATTATATCTGTTATGCTATGCCTAGTTTGGAACAACGTCATCTACGTTGTGTGAAAAAAATGACTAGAATTATTTATTTATAATATGATGTAATTGACTTGGTATTATAGTCATAATTAGGTACATTCCAACATACGACATGAAATTGTTAGTTTAAAGCCCTGCTTTTAACTCTCCTTTATTTGTGTTTGTAAAACATTTTATGACTCGTCTACTAGCACAGTGAAGTTGTCTGTTGCTTACAGTACCTACTTTGTGCTGACCTTCTATGGATGAGCCACGTCCTTCACCTACTCTAACTGAGAGGCTATCACTGATAATCTTTGTTTTTCTGCTATCATTAGCTAAAGACTGAAGAAAAACTTAAAAAATAATCTCCAATAAGCTTTTGCCACTAAAAGTTTGAGTTCTACAAATCTAACTGACTTTTCTTCATTATTAAATTTTACTAGTATTCTGACCTCTACAAGTAAATCTTGACTAGACCTCTTCGAGAAATGAAAAAGTTTTTCTCGTATATTTGGCTCCAGCCCCACGTAAGCAAGACAAGTTTCGGTAATTTGAAAGGTTTAATCCAGATGGGAAGACCTATTTGGGGAACAGGTTATCAAGGTTTCAGACCGGGCGAGTACTGTTGGCCGCCCCAACTCATCTCATACAAACATGCCGGTTTTTTGCACAAATAAATTTATTTACCAAAAATATAGAGTTACAATAGAGTCACTGTTGGCCCCCGCACTAGGTCGAACCTGTATCGCGGGAGGCCGGTTACAGATCAATCGATACCTATAAGAAAAAAATATAAAACACAAACAGGGCAAAACACAACATATAAAATAAAACAAGAAGCATTAAAGATAAAAAACTGAGGGGGTCTTGGAAATAACAGATATTAGATATTATGGGCTTTACACGCTTTCGTATGAATTTTGTGTGTGTGTGTGTATGTGTATGTAGTACTTGTGTAGTATATTGGGAGTGGGAGGGGGAGGAGAGGTTGGAGTGAGGGAGTAGATAACCAATGCCAGGTACTTTTATGTATATATATGTGAGATATTCCTATACATTCTAAACCAAAAATCTATACTTCAATGTAATCTATACATTAGACCACATGAATTAGATCAGTCGTACTGTCAAAACGGGAATTTTCTCGTGTATTATCGGTGAATTGGATGCACTGTCTTGTTTCGGATCAAGTCTTTCAGGGTGAGTGATTCCGACTCGCTTCCTTGACTGCCGAAGCTGTCTCTTTTCATTGATAGTATGGATATTACGCCACATTTTCAGGTTATATTTCAGATTATATTTTATATTTTATTTGACGACCTCTGTGGCAGTGAGCGCAGGTCAGCCTGAGACGCAGAAGGTTGCGGGTTTAATTCCCGCCGCGGGACAAATGTTTGTCTCGGATCTGGGTATTTTCATATATAGTATGTATGTATTTACAAAAAAAAATATATAACTAGTATATCAGTCATGAAGTACCCATAACACAAGCTTTGCTTACTTTGGGGCTAGATGATGCTGTGTGAAAAATGTCCAGCATTGTTATTATTATTCCTAAATAAATAAATACTGTGCGTACCACAGTGTATTAAAAAAACCTTCGTGAACTACAAAACAAGCAGAAACAGTTTTCAAGTTACCGATCGTCTACTTTACGAGGTAATACCACCGACAGTGTTTGCCTGGTTTAGAATGGGAGAGTGTTGGCTGGCGGCAAATTATCTAAAACAGCACAGAACCTGAAACCTCGAAACATATATAATGTATACCTCGATCAAAATGCTTCATTATTAAGTGCTATTTTCTCAAAGAGTGCCACGATAATCGGTTTTTAGCCTACGTATCCACCAACACTCTGCAACCTTAAGATGTCATCAGTCCATCGGGCCTTTTTGCAGCGGTTATCAGTCCTTCTAGCGATAATTATCAAAACAAAATCATATCAATGTAATGTAATCATATCAATCGCTTTTAATAGTATTCTACACGTAGGTACTCGAATTTATCTAATCATTATGCTAGTCTGAAGCAATATAATTACTTATTGCTTAATTTGTTAGATCGAAATGGCGTCCTCTTGAATGTTAAAGCAACCCATCTGGCATGAAATCCCTTGAGTATGTCTCGGTACCAGACTCACACCTACGCTACCTTTGATTACGTCAAACAGTTCTGAAAGCATACATGCATTGCCGCTAAGGTTGCAGGTACTCATACTAATCGCATGTGAATGCATTTCAGTAGAATACAGATAGTTTAATAAATCTACATAAAATATTTTTTAAAATAAATAAGTCGGTAGAGGCTTTAAAAACTTCAACCGTCGTTCAGGCATTAAATTATAGCTTGCTCCCCATATTATAAAGATAACGGGGGGCTGCCATTAATTGATCAAGTATCAAAACGAATGTGACGTTATATACCTACTACAATAATGTTTTCATAGTAAAACGGCCCCAGACAGACGAACCCGATGGAACTATATGGGTACCTGGAGACGGTCAAACTTCGAAACCCTTCAAAATACGTTAGAAACAAATGAACCACTCTTTATAAAACGTAGTATGCATGACGTCACCGTGCGTAGCCTCTACGTGTCCAGCAGCTGAAATTGTGCCTAGTGTCATAAATAGAGAAACAGGCATTGAAGTAGAATGCCGCAGTCAATAATTTTCTTAATCATGTTCACTTTAGGCCGGCCATTAATATAAAATAAATATCAAAAGCCTTTAAAACTTAGTAGAAAGTGTCTCTAGTAAAATTTTAATTCTGTAGCATGACGTAATTACACGGCTTACAATTACAAATACGAGATGCATACGACGTACTTTAAATAATTACGGCATATGCGTGCGGCTGCTATGGCACATGATGAGTTGACACATTCAAAATTACATTACGCGACAACCTTAAGTTTGCCTGCTGTTTGCCCTAGCGTAGTTCTGAGAACTTTTGAACTGTCATCAAAGTTATAATTCGTTGCCAAACTAACAACTACCGTCGTAGCAAAAAAACTCAGTTACATAATCATGTCTTCCGTCTGATAATAATAAAAAAGGGGCATTTATTTACTTACACTTAAAAAAATTAAAATAGCAAGTATAGTGAGTAGATATGTCTGTAGGTAAGTAAAAGGTCGAGGACTCAACCACGCTGTTTTTCAGCCTCGCCTACTGATGTAGCTTCTGTAGTAAGCTGGATCAGTTTAGTTTGTGTATTTTTTATAGTTATTTTTTGTATATCTACTTTTTATATTTGTATGAATAAAAAATCATACAACTGTAACCAACCGATCTCTTTTAAGAATGATAAAAGTTTTAACAAAACCCAAAATTATCCAATATAACCATAGTCTAAAAAGCCAGAAAGCTACAACAAAATTCACATAGGACGTTGCAGTATTTAATCCACGCTCGTTTGCGTGGAGTGGCTGCAATGATCCAGCTTAGCGCTTTATAATGAGCTCCCAGCGGATCCACAACTGTTAGGCTGTGCTCATGTAAACAAGATTGTGACCGTAAGAAATTGTGGGGCAACCTCAAGACCACAGAGCATCGACTAGTACCAGGCACATGACTTTGTTCTTCTTCGTCTTTATGGCAGACAATGCCCTTGGTGCAGATATCAATAACCTTTTAATTGAGTAAATAGAGATCAAGGGTTGAAAAAACACAAAGCGGAAAGTGAAAGTCCTCCTAGAAGTTCCTGTACAAAACTACCCATAACTATACGGGTGTAATAAGTCTGCTTCCGAATTCTGAAGGTCAAGGTTATATATAACATAGCTATATAAAATAGCATTTGGCTGAAGGCCGATCCACTTCGGAGAAAAACAAAAATTTAATTCTGTAATGTATTTCACAACAATGTATTGCTAACATTTTGGCGGCGGGACAAGAACGCGTGCGGGCTTCTTTGACTCGCGCGTGGTGCCCTCGCTACAGATTATCACTATGCTTCCCATTACGTTTTCATGCAATTTTATGAATTATAAATAGATTTACTAGTTAGTTGTTTTCATGTTATGCGTTAGAAGTAGCTATTTGTACTAGAGGCATGAGAGTTTTCACCCGTTATTTCTCAGGGTCGGCAACGCGCGAGTGAGACATGTGTTACAAGCGTCCATAGGTTACGGTAACCGCTTACCAACATGTGGGCCGTATGGTTGTTTGCAACTTTAGTAGTAAAAAAATAATAAGGAATAATTATTAGGCACGAAGGAAACCTAAAAATATATGTATATAAATACTCAACTTTTTCATATTTTATTCAGCTTTTATGTTTTCAGTATTATGTTCGCAATGCATACGCATGGTGGGGACTTATTTTGATGAATTTCGATTTAATATTCTGATTTGGCGGGTCTCGAACCCGCATCTGAATTTCGGAAGCTGATTAGAAAGTACCTAACTAACTAAAACTCGGATTAGGTCAATTCATTAGGGTTTAGAGGCGAAGATGCGATTTCGACGATTTTGGTCACATTTTAATTTAATGTTCTTTAATGTAAGTTCAGTTTTTATTTAAAAAGCAAACTTTTAAGCTTTGATTTGATTAAGCATGTGCCAAAAGCAATATTACAATAATTTTATTAATTAAAACATACTAAGGAAATACAGTTTATTAATTAAAGCATACTAATGTGAACACAACTTAACGTTCTTGTCTACTCAAGGCACTCCAGGCGCGCCGACACATCGTATCATATTAACGACTATAAAATACTAGACTGCATCTTATTTACCTAAATGACTGGAAATAAGAAGTATAAAGCAATACAGTTTTATAATCGAATCAAATTATGAGTTTGTCGTTCGAATAAAACAGTCAACATCGTCCTATTGTCAGCGTCGTACGCAGAAGCTATACCGTAGCAGCTTTTATATATATATTATAAAAGCTGCTACGGTACTTGTCAAATATCTTGTTCGTGTTGACATAAAGTCTAAAAACTATTTGTTTGAGGAAAATAATACCTACTTATAATAAAAATACCGGTCAAGTGCGAGTCGAGTTTAATTTCAACCCGATACCTTCACGCGTTCCCGAGATAAAGGGTCTTGACAGACAGACAGAGAGACGGACAACAAAGTGATCCTAAAAGGATTCCGTTTTTTCCTTTTGAGACACGGAACCCTAAAAATATGGTATTTTGACATTTTCCATTCAAACTTGTTTACTTTAATAGGCAGAATCATTACCTTTCAGGAATGTATTGGTCGAACATTTTTCAAGGTTTTAGAAGTTCTAGACAAATCAATCAAAGTGATGATGACCTTAGCTGTGGTCTGAAAAATTATACCATTTTTGGCGGGGCGCGTCTATTTGGCAATATAGTAATTTTTTAAATACTATAGTATACATGTTCAGTTGTTCAGGGGCACTCTGCAGAAGATAAAAATATAAATTTTATTACATTTATCATTTCTTAGTGATGTGATCCTATTAGACGGTGTAGGATAGAGAACCTCTGCTTAACTATAGACAATGGATATGCAAATCGTGTGTACAAAGCCGATTAGGTACATGTAAACCCTCTTGGTATTGTGATGTCTGATTGCCTAGGCGTAGGTAGGTAATTTAAAATTTGCATAGATCTACAGTTTTAAGAAACATGAGGTTGGACAATTATTATAGAGAATATCACAAATGATAGTACCTGACAACCCGTGCTATTCAATAAATACAGAACATTATATAATTAAATTTAGCATAGGTACCACAAGATCTAAGTCTAACAACGCCATACTGAAATAACGTAAAACATGAGACACCCCAATAATTTGTATATATATAACATATTTAAAAATCGTTAATTTAGGTAATAATTATAAAAAAATATTTAAATGTTATTCTAAGAAGTTCTGATCGGTTTTTTGTTAGCTACGAATCATATTCGCGCTTAGACGCGCACACCGCTTTTCCGGAACTGTCAAGATGTTTTCCCTACATCGGGGTATACCTACCTTACTAGACGAATTAGTCTCACCAGTCCGAGCACCGATCTAATTTACCGGCCTACTGATACATGGGATTTAGTTCAATATGTTACAAACCTAATTACAAACCTGCAACTACGTACTAAAATGCAGTTAGCGTTTTTTAAAAGATTTTAATAAAATATATTTACCAACTTACTAGTCCCGGTTTTTACGTTTTTATAGCAGTGCCTCGAAGTATCTTCCCCCTTGCTGAACACAGAGCATAGCACGTGTCTTAAGTTATTTTCCAGTGATTTCGAATCTTTGCACTTCAGTTTCACTTCTGTAAAGGCTGTTCTAATTTTATTTTTGAGTTCCATCACATTAGTCGGTCCATTTTTACTGTCATAGACTAGTGATTTTACACGTCCCCACAAAAAAAAATTGATGCATAGTTCCTAATTACCAATAAACAAGTTACTGTGAGGAATTCAAGGTATGCATCGCATCACCTGTTAAACGTGGTAAAAATACTGGCCCAAGACAAGTCAGTACCGCAGTGCGTTTTGCGAATTTATATCAGATTTTGACTTCACGTATGTGGTGCTAATCTGACTGCCCTATATAGACTCTTAATTGCATATTATTTAAAAAATATAGCTTTGCACATTGTTTACTTATATGTTGCTTTACAGGTGGAACGCCCCGAGAATTATTTCGCGTTGAGTTTTTAACTTCATCTTGCCATCTTTTCGTTCCTATATTCTGATTCGTTTAGGCAGGTTAGTCTAAGGAGGCTTAGACTTGCTATCCACTAAACGGGTTCCTTTAAGTAGCACCAATTATAGGTTCGTAAATAGAGGCAAAATTGAAGTAAACGGCAAAGGGGTGTACTAGACACCCTTGAGAAATGGCTTCGGCTTCGGCTTCGGCTTCGGCTTCGGCTTCGGCTTCGGCTTCGGCTTCGGCTTCGGCTTCGGCTTCGGCTTCGGCTTCGGCTTCGGCTTCGGCTTCGGCTTCGGCTTCGGCTTCGGCTTCGGCTTCGGCTTCGGCTTCGGCTTCGGCTTCGGCTTCGGCTTCGGCTTCGGCTTCGGCTTCGGCTTCGGCTTCGGCTTCGGCTTCGGCTTCGGCTTCGGCTTCGGCTTCGGCTTCGGCTTCGGCTTCGGCTTCGGCTTCGGCTTCGGCTTCGGCTTCGGCTTCGGCTTCGGCTTCGGCTTTTTAAAAATATTTGTTGATCTGTTCTTTTTTTACCCAAGCTTGCTTTGTGTTTTTGAATACAACTTGTTTGATGGCCTGTGAGAGAGCGGTAGCGG
The DNA here is from genome assembly GCA_961405105.1 of Perizoma affinitatum. Taxonomy (NCBI): domain Eukaryota; kingdom Metazoa; phylum Arthropoda; class Insecta; order Lepidoptera; family Geometridae; genus Perizoma; species Perizoma affinitatum. The sequence goes on along the minus strand of OY560205.1, from coordinate 6,310,463 downwards.
GCACCCCGGGGAATACGTTTCAAAATAGGGGTTGAAATTTTATAATGACAAATTTATTACCAAAAAGGATGTAAATCTGGAGATACATTTGAATTTTTCCCGGTTGCAGAAACGGTGAAACATTCACCGTTTCTGCAACCGGGGCAGACAACGGTATATAAAGGTTCTTGTGGCACCGCATTAGGTGAATTTTGAGGCCTATCTGTCCTTGAAATAGCAAGTTTGGGAATATTGTGTGCACTCAATAAGGTTGGGCACGAACATGATAGCATGGATCTCATTCACAATCCTGGTAGCATTCGACGGCTGTGTGTATAGCGCCATCACAAAATATCTTAGAACAAAATAACCAAAAGGCTTCTGAAAGGCAGCGGCCGTCAGGCGGAGCGCACGCGTAGTGGGTGAAACGGCACCACGGCAACCGCGCTTACTCCTTTTGACATACAATAGTAGATTGTATCGCAAGGAACCAAAATAATGTATTGAGGGCGAGATCGATTGTTTGAATCCAGAGCGAAGCTAAGGATCCAGGAATAGAATCCCGAGCGTAGCGAGGGTTTCTAGAGTAGAATCCTATGCGTAGCGAGGGATTCAAAGTACGCCGCTCGAGGTTAAATAATTTTGGTACCATGTGGCACACTCTGCTTTTCATCCCCCACTATGAGAAAAATAAATAAGATATGCTTTTAGTAGTGACGAATATTTATATTTACATGACCAAATTACGTAAATTACAAAAAAAAATTGTGTGAACCAAAAAAAAATTGTCTGTAATATTTTAAAAATAAGTAAAATCAACGATTTTCCGCGGTTTTATTTATTTAGTTAATAAATGCCTCTTTACTACCAGCCAGGACTTTATCGAAGCGAATTGCGTTTAAACTTTTGAATTAAATAGTGTTCCAAATTCGAAAGTCTTTTCGTCACTGTTATTAAGTGCGCCGGAATGTCGTTTTTTGAATAGATGGGATGAAAAATAACAACTTATGGAAGGAAACCACCTTTTGGATTTTTGCAGCGATGATTTTGTCCCTGATCTTGAGAACAAAACCTGATCTCTTCCACGAGGTGGTCTAGCGGCCCCAGAGCTAGAAGCTTCCCGAAAAGCCGTAGAACAATTTCTTTCTGAAACAATATAAAATATGTTTTTTTTTCTTATAATATTTATTTATGTATTGTTATACATTTTTGTTGTCTGTGTGGGATGGTGCTCCATCTCTTTCCAACTACTTAAATCTCGAATACCGTTCAGTATATAATTTTGACCGTATCAGTCTCAAAATAAACACAATAGAGCCAGCTTTTCACAAAGCATTTCATCTCTATATACATATTTAAATTCCTCTGAATATTCCATGATCGTCATGTCACAAAAAGTTTATACGGTAAAGAGGCGAGTGTGGTTTCATTAGACACCGGAATTTGCATGATATTCATTAGCTGGTGGGGGCGGGCCTTGCGCTCCGGCTAGTTCGGACACGGCGCCCAAAATGTACACCAAATACAGCTGAAACTAATTACTTTCATTACAGAGTGATTAGAACGTTAGAATATATCCAGTTTAAATGCTTTGCCATGTGACGCTGAATAAACATGAACATAAAGATTATATATTTCCGTATCTACCTACCTCACAGGCCATCAACCAAGAAAAACATAAAGCAAGCTTGGGAACAATATAGTGTACTTCACGTAAAAAAAAGAATTATCTATTATTCGGTTAAAAAAATATTATTAATTATTTATAAGATATTAAATGTCAAAAAACCGACTACATATAACAGGAAATTGGTAAAAAATCCAATATGCAATTTCATCACCTATATTTTCACCCTTAGGTGTTCTTTTTACGTCAAAGTCAAAGCTGAAGCCGAAGCCGAAGCCGAAGCCGAAGCCGAAGCCGAAGCCATTATAGAAAAAAACGTGGTACGTGATATAGTCGTAATGATATCCTAATATTAAACCAAACCACGATAATTTCAAAGATATATGTAATATAACCCACTTCCCAATATAGGAATAAGGGGCTGTGTATTATTTAATCATTATTATTTTTAAATATTTTTATGGGGTACGTTTTTTACTTGATATCTTCGCCAATTGTTCGCCAAACCAATTTTGGTGCTATTATTGATCAGGATTAATGTTAAGTATTTTTATTTCGTTTAATAAAATAAATATTCTTTTGTGTGTATAGAGAATGATCCCAAGGTGGAATAATAGATATATTTTTAAGGGATAACTAGTTTTCCCATAAAACTTTAAAATCATGATCGTCTTATGGAATCAGGACTAGCCGAACATTTTGTGTCGCCGATTTTACCTTTTTTTTATATTCGATAGACTGTCATCCCGAGTTAGCAATCCAAATAACGTAAGCACGTGAGGATCTAATGATAGAGTACCTGTAGGATAGAATGTAGCTATAATTATTATTATTATTATTATTTTAGAGGGTGTACAATAAAGTATTTTCATTCATTTATATATTTTGTAAATACATCCATATTATCCACCCAGACCCGATACAAACACACCTACATTTACAGATCACAGATCATGCTAAAATTTTGCCCGCGGTGGGAATCAAAGCCGCACCCTTCCCAATAAAACCCGCTTCAGTCGGGTTTTTGCCTACTGCGCCACAGTATGTAAATCTTATTAGATAATTAAAAGCTCCACAAGATAGCTGCGTTAACGTTTGCGTTTTTGTATATTGACAAATACGATGTAAATTAAATGTTGCTTGAGTACATCTTACAAAAACTACCTACTTTCGATTGACTATTTATCTTAACTTGAAATATAATATTATACAGCGACACGGTACACATGATTTTATAATCACTTAATTGATAGCTGCTCGAAGTAGTTTAAAAATTAGGGAACAATTGAAAAAAAAGCAAAACGTACAGACATTATTAGGGTATCTACTGCATTATTAATATGGAGAAGAACGCATCAGTTTGTGCAAACTTCATTTAAAAATATAGTAAATTGTTCAACAAGAGACTAAAAAGAGACATTACAAGGGTATGCAAATTTGTATAAAAAAACTTTTCTGACTTTCGGATCAACGCATAGCCTAACTAAACCATAAATCCAAGAAGTATGAATTGGGTTTATTCCTTTTATGGTTTAGAGGACAGGACAAACACTAAGACAGGAATTTTGAAAATTTTGGGGGTGAAAAAGACATGATGCACTTAACATTTACCTATCTACGTGAGTACAACCGCAGGAATCGGCTTGTAACAAATACAATTAAAAAAAAAGAAAACGATAGTCCATTTAGAGGTTAGATGATAAACTGTAGTCCGCCTTCCCTAAGCTAAAATGAAACACGAGGAGCATGAGAAGTGAGAAAAATAATTTTGAAAGTTGTCATCGCCCCTTTTAAAATATATATATTGATTACTATTTATTACTCGCTACGAAAGTTATCTGTATATGCGTTTTCTATAAGATGTTATTTACTTCTGTGTTTGTTTGTCCATTACTGTTTATTTCCGGCTTATCGGATTGTAATGCGATTTTTTGCAATCAATTTGTATGTCAAGGCTGGTTCTTAGATAGGTTTTATCGCCACAAATAACTAGGGGGCCGAGTATGGAAATACTCGGAGGATTTCAAAATTTTGTAATAAATCTTAGTTTTTTCGATTATTGTTTTTCATTTTATCACTACGATAACTGACATTGTTCACAGCTTATAAAAGACTAAAATGTAAACAGATGCGTAGATGAGACTGGATCCTCCAGACCCGACCCTCGTCTGGGTCTCATGAAACTGTCATCGCTAGACTACGCTCCCGCCGGAGTTTTTGCATCAACTTGCAAACTTTTGTATTTATAATTTGTTAATGATAATGAGTCTTTCATTGTACCATTGTTATACAGTTCCTTGTAATCCTAAATTTTTATTGTTCAACACATTAACATGTTTACGGACAAGTTACTATTGGAAATCGGTACATTTTTGTTGGCAGATAAATAAATAAATATATCATAATGTGGTATTATTATTTATTTTAAACTTCAAGGGCATCAGGTTAAAAAGTAAGATGGGGATCTTATATTAAGCCTTTTTGGAAACCTATTAAATGAGGTGCGATAAGAAAGTCATCCTCAACTTAACATGTAACAACTTAACATGGCGATACGCAGAAATTATGCTCTTTTATTCTCATTTTTGTTCTATGGTTCAAAAAGGGTTTCAAAATAAACACTTATTTCGATACGCTTTAAACTTGCAGGAGCAATCGAGGTGTGAAACACGGACAGACAGACGTACATAGCGAAACTATAAGGTTCCGTTTTTGTCATTTGGCTTGGAAACCCTTAAAACGTTTTACATAGATTAAATTATCAGGTTATATTTAAAATTGTTTTACTTTTACGACCCAGTTTCATGTCAAGTCAGTTATTTTCTTTAGTAGGGGGATTCTGAATACCTCTTTCATGAAAATTCTGCTTAAGGCGTTAAAAGTAAGATATTACAAACAAATAGCGTGCGTAGGATTATTTTATGACGCGGCGTAAATTCAGCTATACTCAAACTTTACCCAAGTACCAGTAAGACAAATATAACTAAGTAAATCTGTGAGTCTTGAGTACAAGTTTTACTCGCTATCAAGTTTCTCCACTTAATTAAAGCCAGAATTGACTTACCGGATTAAAAGTGCCACCTGAAAATATCTGATGCAATCTAATATATTATAAACACGAAAGTTTGGACAATCAAGTCAGGTTTGGATATAATCTTTTTTTTAACCGCTGATCCGATGTGGATGAAATTTGGTGATATACGTGACCTAGAACACTGGGAAACACACACGGTTCATGGACGGAAGCTAAAATTGAGTTTGTTGATAATCATCAACAATATCCTGTAGTAGTCTACTGCTGCATAGACCTAAAGAGTGCCAACTTGGGCTACCTCCACCGACTGTCTGCAACCTTTTATATGTCAGCGGTCCATCGGAGGGACTCGTTTACTTTGTCCAGTTCGTGGTTGCCATTCGAGAACCGTTCTTTCCCAGCGGCTGTCTGCAAGCTATAAGGCTTGCCCTTTGCCACTTCTACTAGAAGAGCTACTCGTATGTAGGGTACATTATTTCTACTACGGTTTATTATTTCAGATCTTATTTTGAAGTGAAACCTGAGCATAGCTTTCTCTATAGCCTGATACGCTACCTTGCTTATTTATGAAGCCCAAGAGTATAATGCCTAACTGAACTATGCTATTTTCTCATTAGATATTGATATTGGCGAAACGCTGTATCAACATTTCTATGAAACATATTTCTGAAACGGAATTTAAAAAATAGAAGCAAGACAATCATATTTCTAAGAACGTTGATGCGTTCTACGAGCATAGATACTTAACTATCTAAAATCAAAGTGCAGTTTGTGTTTGGTATGAAGACACCCTTATTAAAACCCCCACAGAACATTATTTTAATGTAGAGACGCATGATTTCCGATTTATAATATCAATGTTAACGAAAATAAAATAGCTAGCCGTATTTTCGTAGTTCGAAAAGTTGTTTTTCGTCGATGTTGCTATTGTAGATTTTTTTATCATGAGTAACTTTCGTGCCTGAAGAAAGACTTGCTATATATTTCATTATTTTTGGTAATAAATCCGAACTTTTTGAAAACCCTACTGATTTCATTTCATTTGTATGCGACGGTCACTGTTGAATAGTCTTCTAATTAAAAGAGTCTCCTTTGTCATGTAGATGCGTTGGCTTCATAAGGCTGTAGACGCAATCACGTTGCTTAAATCCTTCGAATAAATATTAGACCCCAAGACCGTCAAGTGTTGCTTTCAAGCTCCCTTTTTCGAGTTTAATTAAGGGTCTCTTGCTTCACAAATGAAGACTTAGAAGTCAAAGAGTGAGTTGGTCTTATTTGAAGTTAATCGTGCTAAAAGAAACTGTGATGAAAGAATAAAATACAATATTAAAGCTTCATGAGACCATTGACAATCACCATTCACTGCCTGTACAAGTCAACATAAACCTACTTACTACTTGATACTTTAAGAAGCCGTTGGTTCAGCGAATGGGCAATATAGGCTTCCCCATCTGCTTATTATTTATTCAAATGTCTACCTACATATTAAGTAACTTTTTAAAGTATTTTTGGTAAAGAATAAGCAATAAATTTAAAAAAAAGAGCAGCAAATTATATTCGACGTTCTATAACTTTTATTATAGTTTCGAAGAAAACTGGAATATCTGTGTATCGAATATAAAGTCTTCTCAATCCGATTGAGGAACGAGTCGTCGCGACCCCGACTCAATCGTTGTTTGGAACTTGACAATAAGGGAAATTGACAATATGCCCGCGGAAGAACCTGTTGCCACCCAATTTTATTAAATATCCTTGTGTTCGTCGAGCTTCTTTCGTCTTTCAAATATCACCTAGCGTAAAGAGGTTATTGCATTTGTTTCACAGTTGTAGAAAAATATATATTCGATATCAATATATATTTCTAAGCCTAATACCATTATATTTTATTAGCATCTTACCTTACTACAATATATTTATTTTACTATCCCGGCGGATGGCATTGGCAAGGTTATCCATCAAGGAATTGTATTTGGACTATAAAAAATTGAATGATTGTAGGTACTATGTAACTGCAATGTTAGTTGTTTCAATAAAATTTTAATTTAAATCATAGTTTGACGTGGTCAAAATAAACACTGCACATTCTGCTGCTATGCATTTGATGACGGATGAACGAATGTCCTACATTTGATATTTTCAGTAAAGGCATGAATTTATGTGCTTCGGAAACGGATCGGTCCACCGCGTACAAAGTGTTCTTTTTTTAGTTTTGAAATACTACTAATTGGATAACAAAACAAAAACTAACTACTAATTGGATGTTCGTTGCTAATAAGCTCGTAAAGATGAAATTTGGACCAAGTTCAGTTCGTGACCTAGAACAAAATGTACGACGAAGCCGTAAGCAACGATTAGTATTTCTTCATTTAAATATAAGCAAAACAAAGTATTTTCTTGGACACACGGATTAAGTTGCAAACTCTTTGTTCATAGCGATGTGGCAAAAGAGAATAGATGAAGTTGTTTCAGTAACATTTGAAACAAAGAAAGGAACAATAACGTCGAGTAATAAGATACATAAAATTTGCAGTGTTCTGTAAACCTTCTCTTTTGAGTTTTGGTAAATATGGCGATTTGGACCTTTGGAAATATCAACTGAATTGAAGACATTATTATAAAATCATCCAAGTTTTTACGTAATGTCAGATAAGATGAAGATTATACTCTTTTGAAATTTATAACTTTATACATATTATATATATTTATTATATCATTTATATCATTTCTATGCATCCCTAAAGTTCTAAGTTTATAATGGAGCTCTTTCATGCCCGGGCTTCCGGTTACACAGATCATCATCTCCGTATCAACTCCAAATGGATCACCATTGGTTTCTACTTGGACGAGCACTTTGTAAATATTCATAGTGGAGCTAAAATATTCGCTGATTATGACCGTCTACTCCATTGAATCGCGGAACTGACTTTGCTGATATTGAGTACATATAAGTAAATTGAGTAAGTCCTGCTTAGGTATGTCAAACGTTAGTTGGAAGAAAACTTTAAAAAGCAATAAGCTCGGATATGTACCTATTTATTAGTTTTTTGTGTAATTACGTTTTTTTTATGATGTATATTTTCAAGTAATAATGAAGAAAGATAGAATGATGAAATAACAAACACCAGACATCTCAGAATCAAAAGTGAGACTAAGCTTAGTAAGAAATTTTGATGTACAACAATTTAACGATGGGTCCCATTATGCTTCAGTTCTATGATAATAAATAATAACGTAAAGTAAATACGCTATGACATAATGCCTAGCATTTACTCTACTTGTTAGAAAAGCTATGCAACATTTCGCCAGCACAACCAATCTTTAACGTTTTACTTTTGGAATAAGATATTATTTGTTTGATAGAGGTTATTCTTGTATAAAATAAATTGGTCTGGTTTATGTGAGTGACAGACACGTATGGTAATAAAGGGTGTGTGATTTGCGCTCATGAGATTCAATTTCACGTAGCTGTTATGATTGACGGAGGCATTATGCAGGTGCTCGGGCCCCACATAATTTACTATTTTATCATTCTTTGGAACGTCGTTTGTTTCTCAAACGGCATTAGCTCTAATATTTTTATGAAATAGGGTATGTCGTTTAATATCAATCGATAAAATAATGTGAGCTACTTTTCGAAACGCAACGCTCACATCATTTTGAACATATTTTGGATGGTTCCCTTTTATACAACATAACACGTCTATGCTTTGGAAGGCACGTTATGCTGTCTGTCAGATAAATAAACATTTAGGGGGCTCTATAAATTTCGTTGCCAGGATTGGTCACTAACTATTTAAAATTGATATATTCCTCTTTTTTTGTTGAAACTTTATCCAAACGCAGTATCGCCCCTCTCTTCATTACACAAAGGTTAGCTGGAAGAAAATGTTTGTACTTGCTTTATCTTGTACAATAAAGCATTTTCTATCTATCTTTTTTATACAACTAAAGTGGCAAATAAGCATACGGCCCACCTGCTGATAAGCGGTTATCTATTTATAAATAAGCTGTGTTTTGGTTGTCATACAGACTCTGCAACTATTCGACCCAATAATAAATAATACTGGACATTTTTCACACAGCATCATCTAGCCCCAAAGTAAGCAGAGCAGAGCTTGTGATAAGGGAACTAAATGACTGACATAATACATATATACTTTTTTTTTGTAAATACATACATAGAAAACACCCAGATCCCGAGACAAATATTTACATATGTAAACATTTGTCCCGAGGCGGGAATAGAACACGCAACCTTCTGCGTCTCCGGCGGGCCTTCGCCCACTGCGCCACAGAGGTCGTCATACCTCCTTTTTTTGTGACGATGGGGAAATCTGCTGTCAGGTACCCTACCAAATTGAGGGTGTGATAGGGTTATGTGAGATTCACGGACTCGTGGACTCACTAAAACCCCCCCGGTAGCCGGTCCCGATGCATGTCAAGGAGCTCCGTGATCTCTAAAGGAACGCACTGGTACCCCTCTCGCATAAAGTGTTCAACGGCGGAACATGTTGCCAACCCCAACATGTTCCATGAAATGTTAACTGCTTGCAAAACTCAGGCAAAGATCAAATGTAATATTTGGACGTGTCTGTGACCACTCTCTACTTGGTATCCTTAAATATCCACTGAGTATGTATCTGAGGATGTCCGTTAAAGGGAATACAGCCGTGAACGCGTTTGTTTACCCAGGTAGATAGTAGATAATCGGTAAGTAAATCCATGCAACCTTAACACTCTCACAGATAAACCGAGCAATTCTCTAACGAATTGTGAATAGCAAGCAATTGTAGTCGGAAGTTCGCAACAAAGGTGTATGAGAAAATAATGTTTGAATGAAGTGCTATTGTTACAGCTTCTCACAAAGAAGTCTCTTGGCAAAGTGTTGCGCGCGTTTGTTCGACTACCTACAACTGGAATTAGTTTCATTTAATGCTGTATCAAATCGGTAGACGATTTAGTGATAGGCGGTTGCTATATTAGTCAAAAACCATCAGCCAACAAAGATCATCGTGACTAGCATTTTTGAGTTCAGTTTATTCTTTATTGTACACACAGAAAATACAGACAAAAAACTTACCTAGAGGACATGTACAAAGGCGAGCTTAACCCTAACAAGAGTTTTCTTCCAGCAAACCTTTGAGACAGGTGAAAAATAAAGGTGGGTATGTGTACACCGACCGATAAATTCTGAGAATATAACTTATTATAACAACTATTATACCTAAATACATAATATACCTAATTATAAATAATATATATATATTATATGATATATGTAATATTCACAATATGCAATCACGAATATTGGTTGAGAATTTGTAAGACCGATTACGCTTAGTCCTTAAATGAATTAAGTTGCTACTTGTACATAGTACATTCTCAAATACTGATAGATTTTGTCCTTTAAATTGTTAATAAAGTTACTTAAATTATTTTTTCACTGACCTAATCAACACTGATAAGTAGGGCTTCACAATAATACCGAAAAAACTACTTTGCAATGCGGATAAGCGAAGCCGTGGGCAGAGACTAGCAAAAATACAAAAATATGGGTGCAGGGATCTTTTCGTTAGAATTGATCATTTATGTGAAAAAATAATACAGTAATCGGAACGCACATTGAAACCGGTTTTACCTACTTATTAAAAAAAAAATCCCAATAGCATTAGAGCTTCCTTTACAAATTTCTTTCGCGGCTGTCATGTTTTTCGATTTATTGCATTTACTACACTGACCGTAACATTTAAACGTTTTATGAATTCAGAACCATCACAAAAAAAAAGAATGCGATTATTTTAAAAAGTTGAAATTTATATTTTTTCCTTTATACGCTTTTCTAAAGGAATTGATTTATTCATTTATAAAAAAACGATATAAATGGTTTGTTTCTATTTTAAATGTTATATTTTGAACAAGAAAACAATTTTAAGTTTTCAAACTGATTAAACCGCACCACTTGCTTTGCAGTTAGCTACTCGGTCGCCTCGCCATCGAGGTCATAATACACTCCTAAACATTTAGCGTGCAACGTAAAAGTAACCGAAATTGTTTTCCTGTTCAATGTAGAAAAAAGTAGTGATACAAGGGCGGGACACTTAGAAGCGTCCAGTTTTTCCCAAAATTTAATACAGGTCCCTTACACAATTTCCTAAACAATGGGCGTCCTGATCCCCCGAGTTGGATTATGTGAAAAATTCAAGAGGAATTTCCGCGAGATTTTGGCGAATGGTTCAATGTGAGTGAAAATTCTCTAGAGTTCAATACATTCGAATATCCTTTTGCGATTGGAGTGACACAAAGCGTATTGTTACAGACGAGAGGTTGCTATCTCCAGCCGTTTTGTCACGAGCACTTCCAAACGAGCATTGTCTTCGCCAATACTGAGAACTGACACTGCGTCTGTTTTATAAGCTTTTTATTCGTACAAATATTCGCAGTCGGAATCCAGGTCAGTGCGCTTCCGACGCATAACAGAGTCAATGCACGTTTAAAGTAAATAACATCACAAGAATCTGATTTATGAATTCGGAAAAGGTCGTATTTTGAAGCACGAGCGTGGTTTACGAAGTCTCGAGAATTTAAGCCCTTGTGTTAGACATCGTAGGCGAGATATTAGCGAGGATGGAGTGAGGAATTCAGTTGCTCCGGCCAGTCGTTAGTCACGAGCAAGGTTAGGCGATACCTCTTGCTTATGAACTTACGACTGTATTACTAAGTATAAGGTTGCAGATTCTAGTATACGGTGACCATATCATCTATTTCGGGCCTCAGTTTAGGTTCAGAGAAATATTTATATCCTAATATATTTTTACGACCCATTAATCCACTTTCTCTAGTGTTGTTGCACTATACTACAATGTTCTTGATGTTTCTCTCTTTCTTCTTGCACTTTGTGGAAATGTATGTGTGGGGTGTTACAGACGGGACACTCCGGCATTTACACTGATCAGAGCATAATAGGGCTAGTGGACTATGTGTTGATCGTACTAATGTTTTATGACTGCCCTCTTAGGTATATTATTGACAAGCAATATGAAATAAATATTAAGGTACATTTTTAGCACAAGTACCTATAATGATAAGGTATGTTAACAGCCAGTTTTAAAAAAATCTGTCATAAATCTACGTTATGAAAATTAGCATAAAAACAGTGTCATAACTGTCATTTCGAGTCAAATCTGCGGTAGATGGAGGGTAGGAAGAGGTAGAGGACAGTAGCCCTCGTTAAAACTCTGACCGTTCAGTAAATCTTACGGGTTTACGATTCTACAAAAATTGGGGCAGTTCCCACCATCGATCGGCTCCTTCCGACCATTGTACGAATAAACTATCCGTAGTATTCGCGTAGTTTAGTGCTAGTAAATTTATATTATTACCGTCCCCGGCCGTTTTTACTGAGTGTTGGTTTTGTTTCTGCATATCATTTACCTAAACTGCCTACGGTCCACCTCCATCGTCTCATATCTTTTGATTTATATGCAGATGTAGGTAATGTTTACAAAACAAAAGGTTTTCTTTATATTCCGAACTTTTATTGCTACTGCAGCTAAAATCCTGCAGATATTATCTGGTAAGATGGAAATATAATCCATAGATTAAATACCAGCAGAATTATTTATGAAAATAAGCTATTCACAAGAGGAGCAGAGTCAAGAGAAAATAGTTCATCTACTAGATAGCCTTTCAATTACGCGTTCCGCATTAGACGAGACAAATCGAGATTAATGTTTCTGTAAAGCTGAAATGAAACGACAACTAATGAATGTTGAATAAGAGTCATACATAGCGAAAACTGCTTATTTGTTATGAGCCTTATTATAAGGTGTTACGGTTGAAAACAGGTGAGAATTTTGATCGGTCTCCTGTACATATATTAATCGTAGGGTACTTAGTATTCAGACGAGTGGAACACCTGTCGCTTGCGGCAATCAGCCACCGCGGCCATTATTTTATCATTATCCAGACAATATTGCGTGAATTTAATACGTATGCTTGGTTAATGTCTACATGATTACACGAACAAAATGTATCCTGATCATAGAATTAAATCTATACTAATATTATAAAGAGGTAACGTTTGTAAGTTTGTATGTAGGAGGTAATCGCCGAAATTGTTCATCCGAATGAACTTAACGTTATAATCTACTTTTCATCGGATACTTTTTATTCGTGTAGTCGCGAGCAAAGCCATGGGCTATTAGAATACAATTGGCATTGTACTATATTAGCAATATAATTTGTTTACAATGTACTCAAGATACGACGTCAATAAAAACGTAGCTCTATTTTGTTTGTCATAGACTATAGACTTTTTAGACAAAACAAAGACAAAGAAAATTAATGAATGAACCCTTCGATGAAGATGAGCTGAAGTCTAGACTCTAATAAAATCGGAGAATAAACTGCAAAAGTTTGAAGAGAAAAATGAAGAGTATTGGCGTTAAAAATGAAAAACAATTTTAAAGTGGGAAATACTGACAGTGCTTTCTTCCTCGAGTTGTGGAGTAGAGATGGCATAAAAACGAGGAGTGGCAGTACCTATCTCGTATAAATGCACTCACACGCATTACGCCCGGTATTTCCTGGGGAACGTCTATTTATGAGAGAGAAGTTTTATTTCGTGTCATGAAGAACTCGCTTTATGAAATGTATGAATTTTGAGAGCAATACGAGTGGAATTGCACTGTTGAAGTCTTCGTCGCTCGTCACGTTGTAGTTTTGCTCGAGTAGGTATTTTCAAATTATTTTATCATTGACTCCTCTCGACCTATTTTCTAGACCGAGTATTTTCCAAACAGAAGGCCAACAGAAATAAAATATATTGTACGTTTTTGCTGTTTTTGTTAAGTGATCAGCATAATTAGAGTGATCTTTTGTTTACCAAGTTGTGTGTATTTTAGAAAACAACACTTTTACAAGTTACTTGTCTCTTTCCCTTATTTATTTTTAGTGAAACATTGTTCCGTAATGTGTCCACAGAGAGTCAGTCAGACAGAACACGAAATGACCGAGCGCGTGCGGGAAACTTTGTAATCTTTGAAGTTTTTCCACAACAAACCTGCCACACTCATTCGTCTTCCAAACGTACTGAATTCCCTCTTTATTACAACAAACATACACTTTTAAACTAAATTTAACAATATTATTTAACTATATGTATTTGATTAGATTAAGTTATAAGTTGATGTGTTCCGTTTTGAAGGGTGCAGGCATATTGCATTTTTCACCCTTTATGTTTCAGGGTCGCGACTGATGCCAATACATATTAGTTTTTTTTAATATGTATTGTATGCAAACAAGCATACAATACATATTAAAAAAAACTAAACCTGTTGACTATTACAGTATTACAATTCAAAAGTTTGCTAACTGTATACAAAAATATATTATAACATATAACCTTTACAAATATTGTGACACAAGTATTTCTTCAGTAAGCTATCCTCTGACATATGTATAACTCTTCTATTTTGTGCTTTTTTTGCGCCATCCCTCGAGAAAGGGATCCTAAGGGAAGGAATAAAGTTGTAGGTATATATTAATATATATATATATATATATAGTTATTTTACAATTATTACGGGAGTACTAGGCTATTTTAAGCAATAGTTTTTATTTTTGTATGTAAAGTGTAACGTAAAAATACTATAAATGCAATATGTTGATGATTAGATGTTTGTATGTTAGTTGCTAATAAGCTAGGTAACTACCTACTAAGCCGGTTTGTATAAAATGGAACAAATTTTATGCAATAAAAAATAAAATAAACTGGTTATAGTTTTTTAAAAGTCGACTACGGCCAGTTTTGTTTTAATATTTTTACTATTTTCTGATTTTTTTTTAAATTATAGCGATTTCTGCGATTTATATTAAATGAAATATATATATACAGTTAAATGAAAACCAAAGTTATTTATTCACTTTAAAAACGATTTGACAACAAATAAGGACCCCAATTCGAGAACGACATCACTCAAACAGCATTTGCCTAACCATAATGACGAAAATCGAACAAATATGAATTTGCATTGATAGATGTTCCATTTAAAAGAAGCGGGAACATTTGTGATTGATGGCCTATCATCAGCGGCTTGGATTACATTTGACGAAACGCGATATACACGGACTAAAATGCATTAACATTCGTGCTGACTCATTCGACATGGCTCATACCTATTTTTATGTTCCAGGGTAATAATAATATTGACTTAATAATAAATAATTTTACAAACATTGATCAATTGGTTTTATTTGTCAACTGTACTTTGCCCTCTGTAGATACCTTTTGTAATGTTGGTCGAAACCAGAAATATTTTTGGCATGGGGCAGAAGCAGATTTTTTTGGAATGTGGGGCGAACTGGGTCCAAATCAAAGTTACGAACATTATAAAAAGTAAGCAGGGACAGATTGAAATAGTATCTGGCCTATATATATATATATATATGTCGAAGATAAGATGGTCTGCAACCATATGTGGGATGTGAGATATGCCATGTAGTGGTTTGGCCACTGAAAACTCTTCAGACTCTAAGAGTACATCAAGTTCATTGATGTACTTTTGCCAACGGATACGAACTTTTGAATGAAAGTGAAAACAGTTTTTAAATATAATGGCTTTCAATACAGAAGCTGAGCTAAACTAGTGACAATAGATAGCGCAGAAACTAAGTACCTACCTACTATATAAACATTCCCTGAAATACGGTAAGGCTATGTTTGAACAGTTTGATTACACGGTGGCTTTTTATAATAAAATGGTTTTATTTAAGTATAAATTCATATTACCAATAAAAAAATATTAATATAGTCGTATTATAAAGAAATACCCTCTGATTCATAATCACTCGCTAAATTAGCAGCGTGCTAAAAGTTGCCAGCCTCTATCTTTTGTTTAGTGTTAGAAAAGGATACGGTTAGATTTAGCGGCTTGATTATGAAACAGTGGGATAGAGTTTTATAATCTACATTGACTTTCCATAAGATCAATTCAATTCATTTGTTTATTCAAAAATTATTACAGATACCTTAATTAAAACATAACATACTTACATAAACTCGATAATACATATAGGGGTATTTTACACAATAAGTAGGTGAGCCTACCAATGTAGGCCACACAATGTACACACATCGTAGGGTTAACTTGTTGTAGTCACTAATTAAGAATGATTCTAAAAGTTATGATTCATATGTGCGTTGTTGGCTGATTTAGGTTAGTCCTAGACACTCCGAACTTTTCGGAGTTTTTATCTCGGAGGGTAGTATTCGTTCTCGTTGCACGGTACCAATAGACTTGATTTAAGTCAGTGAACAGTATAAGTGAGTTGAAGATAAATTAGATGATATGATTTTTTTTTTTTTTTTTCAATAATGGTTTTAACGAAAATTAAGCGATGCAATAGAGGAGAGCAAGAATAATAAAACACAAAAAAATACAATAGTTAGATGTCAACGATTATACAGTAACAATAAATTGACAATATTCTTTACGACACATGTAGCAATGTACTCGTAACAAGTAAAACTTTGCGCACGTAAAATGTAATAAAACCAGTTGGCAGTTGTCATAATTTAACTGAAGCTAGGTGAGGGAATTACCGGTGAGCACACATCGAACACGCATAAATCAAAATGAAAGATAAATAATGTTTTCTCTCCCCAAAATTGTCTCCCAGACGCCATTTATTGGTTTGTTTGGGTTGGAGCTGGCACCGTGGAAGCTACCTGCAATACGATATTATAGTTTAACGACTGCTACATTATATTATTGAAGTATTTTTTCATATAACCTCCCTCTTTTCTTTTTTTCTTTGAGTTTATTCCGCTCGTAACATAAATTATAGCAAGACGCCCTAATCACTAGTAGATTAGGTAGTATTTTATTGTATGATGTCTTTGAATCATTGTTTTTCTGACAGCGCTTATTTTGGATAGTTAGTTAGTTTGTTTGTGTATCATGTTGTTAGGTATGTAATTATTGTTTTAGACTAAATACCTACCTAAATACCTACCAAAATATCCGACACAAAACAACATCCGGTACAACTTTTCAGTTTACAACCGCAAAATAAGGCAAAAATCTAACACACAAATTATCTTTTATCGATACGGAAAGCCGTAGAAGTGAATAAAGAAGTTAAATAAAATAAGGTTTTCTTTGGGGTGAGGTGAGTGAGGCGTCCAGAAAGTTCGGCAGGTTGTGCGATAAATGTGAATTTATGTGGGCGCCGCCGCCGCCGCCGACTTGGCATAACAACTTAAAAGCATTGCTAGTTTTACGGGAGCTCTACAACTACATTGCTGTAAACAAAGGCGATTGATTGTGACTGTTGATACCCATCCCGATTCAAGTTAAGTGGGAAATAGTAAGCTTTAATCCCAAATTTAAGTTGACAAAGAAATAATAAACAAAGAGTACAGACCCTTCACAACACATATTTTTTATGTTTATTATTTCGAATATTCAAACTTATATGTGCTTGTGTTTTTTTTTTAATTGGATCATGTTATCGTGTAGCGGAAACTACTCAAACGGAAGGTTATCCTTGGTTTACATGTAAAAAATATGTTTTGAATATATTTGTTTCAGATCAGAGTACCGGGTATTATTATGATAATCGATACAGGGAATCCTAGTGTGGGGTCAGGACTATTTATGTGACTGTTACTTATTATTTATATTCTTATATTATATAATAACAGACTAATAGTAGGTTTAATGCTAATGCTCACTGGATAGATTGCACTGTAACTATTCCATTATGCTACATTTAAACTGAAATCTCAATATCAAATTATAATGTTATGATGAAAATTTATTTATAAATATACCCTATGTTTATTGCCATTTAGCGTGTCAATGCAGGCAGCATTTTGGGAACGCTTCCGTCTGGTAGTGATCTGAATCAGTAGAGCTATCGATAGATCGTTTGCAACGGACTTTACATGGCCCGCTGTTTGATCAGTATTTTTGTATATACCTACTTGTACATAATGTTATTAATTAAAAGTGCGGTATTTAGTTCATCCCGAACATCACAGGATCATTTTGGTGCCTGTCCCTTATTGTAAAAGTTTCTTATGTAAATGTTTGTCGTGATTCACGCCACCGAGGTGTAATCTAAGTTGTAAGAGGAAGTTCTTGTTTATGTATGAGGCCTTTTCAATTCATTTGGACGGTACTCTTGTACCTTTGTCCCTTCCGGGTCAGTTATTTATTGCTGTATGTATCGCGCTAAATCTAGTGTGTGTTCATGAAACTCAATACAAACAATTTCGGCTATTGTCCGTCTCCGTTTCCTCATTACTGATTCTCTCTGGAAAGGACAAGAATAGAATTCAGTGAATGTGATGAATTTACTGAACAAAATATGTCGATAAAATATTTTGATCGTGAAATCATTGTTCTCTGAATCTTGATGGAACGAGAATCAGAAGACGAGGCGTCTGATTCAAAAGTTTTGAACGCAGAGGTTTCTGTACTTCCATTGTGATTCATGACGTAGTGCACCTAACTACAAAGCAATATAAAATACTGCGACATGGGACTCTAACATTCCATGTAATTTGATATTCATAACACGTGCAATCGTGAGCACCGTTCAGCAAAATAGGAAGTGTAATAAAATATTTCTGACTGAAATGTTATAACTTATAACTGAAATAGAGTGGGTCGTAAAATACTAGTTTTATAGTTCTTGTATTGTTTTTATTTTGTTTTTTTCTATAAATTGCTTATCTCATCAATAATTGTATTCGTTATCACCAGTATTTTACAATTATTCCAACAGCTGAAGTTTTACTAGAAGACACTTTTATCGTATCCAATTAGATGGATTCAGTTTATTTGATTTATACGGTATACAAGATCAGGCAATAGTGTAGACTGATTTTGCGAGTCGTTCGTCATCTCGGCCCGAAAACACGTCGCAAGAACAAATGTTTGAATTATACATACTACACAATTTTTACAAATAATATAGCAACTAACAACGTGTATCAAAAATGTAAGATCACAAAATATTAGAGTTAACCAAATATTTCTACATTTTCCAATATCCAAAATTCATCTACCGTATAAAAACTCTTTTCTATTAAATTGTGTTTTTTTTTTAAATGGTGCCCTTCTGAATCCTGTAAGATGGCTCTGGACAATATTAAAGTAATCCACATATTTGACTCTCTGATGCATTTTCATCTAGATCTTACTTTCGGTTTTGTGTCATCTGTGTAACTTTGAGGCACTATAAAATTACCTTAATTTTTATTAAAAGAAAACCTCTTGTTGAAATAAATCATATTTTAGCATAGCTCTTCGCTGCTGCATTTCAAACATTCATGTTCAGTGCTTTATTTAAACAGATGATACCCATACAATACCTACATATAATGTAAAGGTATAAGGATTCCCATCCCCGCCAATATGTTTCAATTTAAACTAAGCCGCTTGTCGATACGAGCTCACCTCGGAATATCTTCCGATTTCAACTGGATTCGAGTATAATAAAAATAATGTGCCCCAAAAAAACACTTCGTGCAATACCAGTAAAATTGGCGCAATATTGAAATTAGTACCGACAAAACTATTATAGCAGTTACATTGAAATTTTAGAACCGTTTCAAAATTTAATCGCAAATTGACGTTTGTAAATAGTGGGAAGCAATCAGTAGCCTGATTGCATTGAATATTATTTCTCGTCTAATTTCACTGCAGCTCCGAATTTTAAGCACTAAACACCTTCGAAAATTCAGTTCGTATCACAATTGGTCGTCAATTGGTCATTGCATTAAATGCCACAAAATGAAATAATGTGACAAGTGCTAATATCGTTATCATCAGCCTGTAGAAGGCCTCCCATAACCACAACCCCATACCACGTCAAACGGTCTTGAGACACCTCTACACCTTTCGCCATCGGCCCATCGGGTGGGGGACCTTTCTTCTAACACGTCACACGTCATCTGGTTTGTGGTCGCCATCCGAGAATCTTTATACCCTAATAGTTGTCAGTTTAGTGAGCTATATGGCCTACCCATAAGTTAACTGGCTGATTCTGCACTAGTATAAAAAACTTTGAACGGGTCTTAAAATTCAATGTGTACGCAAATCCATTTGAAATTGGTAGCCGTAATCTAAATCCGAAAGCGAAGCATTCGTTGAAGGAAATAAAAATTTCACAGTACAAACAAGCAATCAGTAGCATTTGCGAACTCGCGCTAAGCAAACACACCCGGCCCCGTCCGTAGAAGTGCTTCTCAAAGTCTGCTCTCGATTCCTCCAATGTATTTTTTTATCCAAATCGCATCAAAACCCCTTTAGAGCACTTTTACAGGTAAGTGTGGGGGCAAAATGGCTGCGCTTTATCTGTTTCTACGAATATGTGCAGATTAGGTTAAGATGTTTCGTGTGGACAGTTTTAAGGAATAGAGAAGGAACATTGTTGAAAATTTTAAACTATGCTTAATTAAATTATTTATTTTCTCTGTGATCTGCGAGTGCCAGAACCCAATAGTTCTAATAGTAGAACTATTGGGTTCTGGCACTCGCTGACAACTACTGCGGCATGAAGGTTCAGTTTCAAACATAACTCTGAGATTCAGATTACCACACCTTTTAAATAACTGCAGTGCAACACCAGTCCTCTGTATATAATGTGATCATGTTATAATATAATTCGATCATCATTATAACATATTTTTTGGTTCTTTAGCCTCCTTAATCTTAGTTTTTTCCTCCTATCTTTACCGTGTTTCAATGTATATTATTCTTCTAAATTAATTTTAAAGTATTATTTTTTAAATACATATTTAAACTGTCCACACATAGCATGCTGCTTTTACTAGTTTTAGAAATTACACCAAATAAAGTGTACCAAATTACTGATAAAGATTTACGAATGAAAACGAAAACGTACATTTACATTATAACCAAAAAAAAACTGTGATATAAATGTACGTTTCAGGTTGTGAATTATAATTTAAAAAAAAACTGATTACAATATCGCCAGATGATATTAAATTTCACTGCGACATACCTACTCTGTGGATTAGTCTGTGGGACACTAATCACGTCAAAGTAAATTCTAAGTCCAAATAGAACATTATCACAATAGGTTGTCTTTTTAGTCTAAAAAATAGTTTTTGAGTTATTCGACGAGGTTGGTGAATCAGTTGAATGGGGGCCATTCATGCTTGAAGGCATAAAGGATTCAGTAAACAACATTTCTACACACACGAACAATTTCAGCTGTATGTTTTAAAACAGATTTTTTGTTTTAAATATAAATAAATAAACGCACAACAATCAAATATATGGCCCTGATATATACTACAATTCCCTGTATCTGGGTATCAGAAACTACGAGTACCATAGTATCTACTAGATCTAGTCATAGTAGTACACCCATACTATCTACTAAATAATACATAATTAACAGTCCGGTTTTTCTAGAAAAAAAAATGTTGCAAAATATTTTGCAAATAATTATTTCATTTCTTGAACACGAAAGAAAATAACATTTAGTTCGCGAAAGAAAGCAGGTTTTTTTTTCACCATATATTTACTAGTTTTTTTTGTACAAATGTATAGAAAAAGTTCTAAAACAAACAGTACAAGATTTAAATAACCTAACTATGTAATAAAAAAATTGATTCACATTAACGCAAACGTTAAAATAACTACCAACCACGTTTACATTGTTACTTCAATATAAATGCGATAACATTTCATCCGATGCGATGCTTATTAGTATTTTTAAAAGTACACAAAACCGCACTTGCATTTTTATGTTGGTACAAAGAACACAGAGCATTATTCCAATACGTATCTAATAGAAACAGATTCGGATACAATTTTACTGGCGGTGAGCATCCCTCGGCAATGCGTCAAATGGCAATAACGTATTTTTTTCAATTACGCTGCAATTTCCATGAATCATTTTGTACCGGTGAACATTCTGGCGAGCAGCGGTGCGATCTCTGTTATGTAGCTCGAGAGTTAACGGTGTTGGTGACGTTACGTTGACATTGTCATCGACAACAGATAGATATAGACGATTACTAAAGTATATTTCGATGACTGATAAAATAATAAAAGACCGTTGTTTTGGTACGAACCAAAACAACGGTCAAAACTGTTGAAACACTTGAAAAAGAAGTAGGTATGTATTACAGTAAACAAACACAAAGTATCAGATTTAGTATATATATAACGAATTATATCGTTATATGTTGTTATGTTTTATTTATTTATTTATAATTAAGGTCTAAAAATCGTAAGTCTTATGCTTCATGAAAAACCAATTACAGGCAAACACCACATGCTAGAGAAGAAGAGCAGACAAAAATTATGCGACTCTCTTTTTGTCAGAGGAAAAGAGAATAAAAAGTAATACGTGTCTTCTCTTTTAATTTATCTCGGTAAACATTAGAGTGCAATAATGTTATATTATATCTCGACTTACCACATATTTCTATATGAATAACGACAACAGTAGGATAATACTGCAAAACGTCGTTTTATCAGATTCCATGTCGTGTTAAATTGTTAATGTTCATTTCAGTATACTATTCAGTATCAATGAAAATAAAGATTTTAGCTCAGGAGATCGGAGGAACAGGCAGTAGGTTAAATTGACGTTTCAAAGTGATCCTTGTGATTTTAATCACAGACTAGTTAAAGTAACTGGTCTGTGTTTTAATGAATAAATGATTTTAACTATGTCTAGAAGAAGCAAATGACAGACGGTAGAGGCTTTTCCGTAGAAGTGCTACGCTAGGTGTAGCACCTCTACGAAATAAGCCTCATTTTGCTTTTTATGTTCATTAAGATTAATTCGCAATGTTGATAACTCTAGACTGTTAGCACGTCCTAGGTACTCGTAAACCAACTGAGTACCATCGGCTCTCTGTCTAGTTTTATTCGCATATGCATGAACGAAGCCCCATAGGGGGCGCTCCCTAATCCATTCACCGCACCGATTCTCTAATTTACAAGTTCTTTTGCAGATCTGTATATTTTTGGTAGAGTGACAAAAAAATAACCAGTGACACGGAAAAGGGAAAAAGAGGCGTGTTGGCCTAGTGGGTGGTAACCGACTTCCGACCAAGTCGTTGGTTCGAACCCGGTCGTGCACTAATGGATTTTCTATTACTCCTACTTGATCCTCACGGATCATTGTACTGAGTAAAGATTAAAAGATTTTCATCATAGGGATAACAGTCATGAGCGTGTTTGTTTTTTGTTTTGTGTTTGACATGGGATATGAAATCAATTTCATGTTCGGCGTAAGAAATTCATAGCTGTCCCCCGGGCTCCTGACCTAAATCTAAAATATTTGCGAACACCTCGCAAAACGCCAATTCAGTAGGTAGGTATATAGATTTGCTTGATTGTATTAGCAGGTGATCAATCTAAATATTGGCACATCGCTTCATATTAATACTAGTAGTAGGAGCTTCGGCCACTTTGCATGATTGCCGGGACCTCTGATAAATTGATTTACGTCGGAGTGTAATTTTTGGTAGCGATATATTAAAATGGTTCCCATTCAACCACTTACCTCTGATTGAGATTATTTTATCGCGTCATAAATTTATAATGAGGTCATTTTCTTTGCGTAATCTTAACAATAACCTCTTCATACATAATGTAGTCTGAACTATAGACTTATATAGTCTATAGTTGACCATTTATACAGAAACTATTTTTAGTTATTGCCGTATTCCTAAAATTAATTTATTTTTTAATGTTTGTCTATCGTCCTAACCGAGTTCACTCATTGCTAGGCTATGGCTTTTCCATCAATTTGTTTGGGTTTAAATCGGCAGCATAATTGATTTGCAACTTAAACTAATACTAAAAAAGACAACCAGATACTCCACCATTTCATTATTTTCGTCAATTAACTTACTGGTTTCTAATTTGATTGAATTTATTCCGCACACTTAACTTTTAATCATGAAAATGTCTGCTCAAATGCGAAGACATATAAAATTATACACATGAAAACTCGCCACGATATTGAGTAATTTGAAAATAAAGAAACAACTCTACTCATAGTCACACAAAACAAAAAACCTGGGATTTTTTCAAAAAAACATATTCATAATTGTGGTTACACGAGCGTTATAATTGTAAGTAATTTACATAAAACAATGTACCGGTACAGAAGGAAGAAAGCAACGACACTGTTATGAACTGAAGGTAGAACCACAGCCTAAACTGTAATAGCTAGATCAGAGTTCAAATTCATTATTTAAAAGTTCGTACACAATCCTCATGTTTGTACACTTTGCCCATGCTGTCAAACTTACAGCATGTTTGTATTTTGTTTTTCCAACTAAGAAACACCATATGTATTTATAAAATATACGTCTCTGTTGGACCTTTCAAGATTGAGATCATGATTCTGTTTATCTGAACACGATCATATTATTGTATCGTACTGTTGTTATATTTCAATAAAAAATAAATGACACAGTATAATGCTATACACAGTATATATAACGAATCTCTCACAGTAAACCAGCTAACCCCTTATAATCTGCAGTATAACTCAGTTCTCTGGTGAAACTTGTTTCATTAAATTTAAATTTAGCGTCTGCTTATTAATTCAAAGAAACGGCGTCGTCTCTGCGAATTCTGTCTGAAATGAGAACTTTTTACCATCATTGATACATTTAACGGACGTCTGTTATTTAGTAGGTACTTACTTATATAAGTATATCAATTTAATTCTGCCTAGCAATTGGAAACCTTTTTAAAATGTTACATAGTAAATAAAACATCCTCACGACTTTATTTCTTTATTTAAGATTAATAATTACTGATTACTCAGTACGCAGAGCCATGAGGATACCAAGTAGATAGGATGTATTTAACGCAAATCCAAACATAGTAGTACTTAGGTATTCCACGTGACAGGTTGAAGCCCCATTGTTGTTTTACTGGAACCCTCAACAACGGCACACACTCTTGAATTTGGTTTCTTACGATGTTATTCTTTAGTGTATAATATTACAAATATGAGACCTTCTTTCTATATGATCCTTGTGATTTCAATGAATAAAAACCTATTGACTTCCACGAAACCTTATAACTTTTCATATGAACTAACAAACTTGACACTGAGCTCTATCTATCTATCTATCTAATTCGGGAAACTAGAAATGTTGAGATTTATTTGTAGGAGTAACAAAAGAATATGATATTCAGAATAAAAATATAAAATTATTCTAGTCGTAGATATGGCGTAGGTTGTCTGACATTTAGGGTGGTCAGCACTTGGATTGGATGATTGGCCACCGATCACCTGGTGGCCCCATATTAAATACTTTCAGGTGGCCTATAAACTCCCTAAGGTTGGCCATTTGCTTAATAGGTAATATTAAATCCACTAGCATTCGTTTCCTATCGAAATGGACAAGCCGGAGCATCTGGCAAACAAGCCAGCATAGGATGTGTCGTCGCCGTCGATCTGGGGCAGCCAATTTCCGGCGCTTCCGTGGCAAGTCGCTGCGATTAGTGATAGATACTCGGGACGGCTTCACAAACTCTGCCTAAACTAAGGAAGTAGAAATGTTGAAACTAAAATGTAGATTAGTTGCTCGTGGCGTGCTTTGTTGTTCATAAACCAACATAACAAAACAGATAAGCCGTTTTTTTTTGCCAAACTAATAGATAACTACTTACTTGATGTGTGTGTAGGAACAGAACACAGTAAGTTAATCTAGAAGATCGTTTCGGTAAGTAAACAGAAACACAAATAAAATAATCATTCACTAATATTAAATAATAAAACCTCGTTATGAAATGCAAATAGTACAACAATTTGTCATGAAAATCAATATTCACAAAACGATTAACGAAATATGTAAGATACCTATGATTAGTAAGAACTGTCGAGAAAGCTGAAATTTAAAACATAGGTTATTTTGTACCTATCCGAAGCTAAGGAAGGGTTTTTGGAAATTTCTACTTTAAGAGGGGGAAACTTTCTATGAAAGTCTTTCTTCTTTGAAGTTAGAAATTTTCAAACAAACTAAATAATACTTTGTAAACAAAGTTTCAATCACCTTTACGAATGCGCTACTAACCACGCGTTCTGAACGGCAAAGTACTGAATGGGGCGCGGCGGGATGCGTGGCGGGGAAATCAAACGACACTCAAATTTCACGAAACAAAGTATGTACCTACCTCACTAGGTACCTATCGCGGCTGGGAGGTAACAAAGACGAATAGGTAGGTACTAGTACTAAAATTAAATCTCTTCACCAACATTGTACTAGATAGGTACCATATTTTTATTCTCATCTGGTAGGTAGGTAAGCATGGCACTTACAAAAATCTAAAAAATCTGGTCAGTTTACGCGCTACCCGTGTTGCACAAGCTAGATATAGATAGACTATTACACAATTCTTCGCACGCCGGGGCGTCTGCGCCTGCGGCGCTTTCACAGTTTGAAGGATTAACGAGAGAATGAAACTTCATTACTTGAGTGAAGTCGGTGTCGTGTGTTAAACAAATTGATAACCTTAACTTTCAACTGGTTTTCATCTTGGAAAGAAACGTAACTTATGTGTAATAATGTATATAATAATTAGATATTTGTGCATTATTGTATAGTTTTGCTTAAATGTAATATTATGACCATTGTTACATTTACCCTCTGAATTTCGGTGTTGGGGCTAATGTAATAACATTTATTTATTTATTTAAGGCTTCAATAATAGTTAAACCTTAATTTATAGTTATAACATAAAATATTCAACATTTTATCTAGTATAATTTGATTTTTAGAAGGCTCTCTCCATCTTTCTTTGTGCTATTTTAAGTTTCTTTAACTGATTTTTATTAAGTGTCCATGTTTGGTATCCGTATGTAGATGTGTGTTGGGATAATACATCTATTGAAAGCTTTTGATTTTAGGCTTATAGAGACGACCAGTCTCTATTTTTGGTTATATGGATTATAATTGTATTTCATCAGTTTTGTCTATACATATTCATAGATAAACCTACTTTTTTACTCTCTTGGTGTAGTTCTTGCAGCATTGTATGTAAGTTATCTGGTGCTTTAGAAAGAAGAACGATATCGTTAGCGAATCTTAAATTAGTAAGGTTTTTGCCATAGATTCCCAAATTTTCCCAACATAGCTAGGAGCAATTTTATTTTAAACATTAAAATATGTTGGGGAATTGGGTTTAATTTGCCTCTTTTTTCCAGATTATGTCTAAAAAGAAAGGATGAAATCACAAATACTCTCAAGACTAAAAAAAATACATACTTAGTGAAATAAGAACTGGTACGATAATACACAAAGCTTCATTGCCGACCAGTGGAAGGCACCACCAGAAAAAAGTTCATATCTTTGTAATTTTTCCCGTGATCACTTAGAAACAAAAACCAAAAGATAATGCGATTTCCGCATTTTATTCCAATTATCCCTATTTTGAAACAATCTACAGTCCTAAGAAATTGCAACAATGCATTTCCCTCTATACACCGGGAAAATGTAATAGGTGTGTCATATTTTTTTAATATCCATTACCTTCCGTCATCAGAGTGATTTTAATATAACATATTACTTTAAATTTTAGCCTGTTACATGCTTAATACACATGGTAATTAACAATTTTGTATACCTACACTAAAAAGTTGTCTAAGGTTGAATATACAATTTTAGTTGTGGTACTCGCATATCACTTAACCCTATATTGTTTTTTATTTTAAAATACATTAACATTATTCATTGAAAACACCCGGATCCGAGACAAATACTTGGAGATCATACAAACATTTGTCCCGCGGCAGGAATCGAACTGCAACCTTCTGTGACTCCGGCGGGCTTTCGCCCACTGCGCTACAGATCCGTAACCCCGTCAGATGACCTCTGCGCTCATAGTTGTGTCGAGATAATATTATAGAAAAACAATAAAAAATATAGGTTTTTCTAAAATCTGAAAACGTGAAACTGGATACGTAGTTAAAATTAATATCGCCATTGTAGCGCCACGCTGTATATGTCAATGCAAAGGGTGAAATTTCAATATTCTGACAATAAAGTATCTGGCACACCGTCTGGCGGTGCCATCCTTGTGCGTGCAAGCGCGAGGTTGCGTTCTAATAATATTGAATTGAACGGTAGATATCACACCAAATAGTCACTCCGCCTGTAGGTACCTAGCCTGCGACCGCTTTATGGGTCTGAACGATCATCTACTTCATAAACTTAG
Organism: Perizoma affinitatum; assembly: GCA_961405105.1. Classification (NCBI taxonomy): domain Eukaryota; kingdom Metazoa; phylum Arthropoda; class Insecta; order Lepidoptera; family Geometridae; genus Perizoma; species Perizoma affinitatum. The sequence goes on along the minus strand of OY560205.1, from coordinate 6,282,583 downwards.
ATCGATATGAAATAGCATGCTCATACGTTTGCTCTCCTACTAATATTATAAATTCGAAAGTTTTAATATTTATTTGTTTGTGGCTCAATATCTCTGAGTAGCTGTAACGATTTGGTTGTATAACTGAATGTTTAAAGGCAAAATAACTGTTGATTATTTTTTATTTATTATGCATTCATAGTCCACTGCTAAGTAAACCTGTTTTTAAAGTAGGTTCTTTTCATAACTTATTAATTATAAGTATTCTGCATTAGATTGTAGAGGTCTTTTCCCAAAAGCATGAAAATGTTCCTTGATGGTAGGTAAGCCATGTTCCATGTCTACTAAAACGGCTGCGTATATAGGATGACCAGCAATTAGTTTGGAATACATAAACAAGCATGGATTTAGTGAACTAATTAGCGTCTATCGTTTACATACGATGATTTCATTAAACATGCAAATTTGCGTCCACAGTCACGTATAGCAACGTAATCGGTCGTGAGCTGGATTTGTGTTATTGGTCCACAAACATTGGCGGTATTTCCATTAATAGGTTGTCGTGTCCTCTTATAACATCATCTTACTCTAGTTATCTCACCATAGAATATTCACACTGCCAGGTTTTAAAGGAATGTTAACTACGGGATATGCAAAATGTATATAAAAGTAATAAATACTAATAATAATAAAGCCTTTATTTCCAAAATAATATATCATCTAATCTTATCCACATAGATTCTTGACTCTAAATTGATTTTCATTTTGGCACCCAAAATTGGGCGTAGGCCTCCATTGTTGTCGGTCTTGTGCAAGTCGAGTTCAGGTGTTCTGCGCTACATCTACGATGTCGTCACACCACCTTCTCCTCGGTCTGCCTCTCGTCCATCTCACGTCTCGAGGGTACCAGTGCAGGATCCGCTCACTCCATCGTCCATCTTTGATTCGAGCGACATGACCCGCCCACTTTCGTAATACGTCTTAATTTTTCGCACCTGACTCTATCAGATTGCCAGATGGCCTTTCCATACCTAGAACCAAGTCCTAGAAACTTAGAACAAGCTTAATATTAATAACTATAACCATAATCATCATCATCGTCAACCTATCGCAGTCCACTACTGAACGTAGGTTTCTCCCATGCCTTGCCACTGAATCATGAATCACAGCAAATACGATTTCAATTCTTCATAACAGAATAATGATTCAATAGACAGACATAAAAAATTCATCCGAGGGTTAGTAACAAACCCTTTAGCAAATTATCGGATTAAATTTGATTGCCTCTACTTAAAACAAAGGCTCAAAGACACTTGATCTTACTCAGTGGAACTTCTGGTGCTAAGTGTGTATTTACCGCCTACGCGCGACGATAGAGCACAAATCACAATGACTTCAAAGCTCTGAAAAGACCCAGTAAGTTATACCTACCTTTTAGAGTAGGTACATCTAAGTACTAAGGTTCTATATATATTACAAACCTTATGTGCTTTTAATAATCCCTGGACATATCCTCGACTAGTACAGATGGCGGCGTATGGTAACGAAACGTAAAATTTTCGATTATAGTCCCTTTTAGCGGAGGAATATCTTGACAAATACCCCAATAAAAAGGCTCGCCGCACAGCCCGGGACGTTTGGAAAACCATTTACAAGGTTTATCGCCGCCATGGAAATAATAACTGGAGCCGTTATCGTCCTAAATTGATCTAATTTAAAATTATTGTTATCGCGAACCTTTTATTTTTATTAGGCAGGATCATAATATTTTATCTGTGGGCACACGGATTCTTGTGCATGTGTTATCCGAAATTAAGCGTTGTGTTACGTTTTCACATTATTGTTTTTATTCGCGATAACATGCATTCGTTTTTATGAGCTACCTACTATTATATTCGTCGGCACTTTTCGGTTTATTAGTTTTCGATATTACAGTACAGTGCTTTTTATTGCAGAAATTTCGTGTTTAAGTGCCCTTAATTCGAAATAGGTAGGTACTTGTTCAAAATAAATTCAGAACACTGTTTTAAATGGTGCTGTTTTTTCATTACCTGCCGTAACTGTGGTATATAATAAGTGAAAACCCGAGTTTTCTCTTACCATAGTTCTCTTTTGGTTAATAAATAATTGGTAATAATTGGCTTATATTAGAAAGTATACCTACTTACGACCGCTCATACCGTTGAATGAAACAATCAGCTTCTAAACTTTGACTTCCCAACCTCAATAGACAGATTGATTCCCAGTATGATTAATGACCAGAAATGGATTTCTAGTGCAAGAAAGCAGTATTATTTTCAACCTGCCAATACTACTGGCATTAGAACGATTTATAAAATGTTTTCTATTTGAGCATGAATAGCCGCGCCTTCGACACCACCACGCAACCAACTAGAACCGCGTAAGCGTTCTTTGATTGACGCGGTGCTCGCTCGCAATAGATACCAGTATTAGCAATAATTGCCTTCCAGAAACTCTTATTTGTGTATAAAATATTATTTGTGTGTGACAGCCTCTGAATGTGTACCAGCCATATCTCAAAGACACCCGTAGTAATTAAGTAGACAATGAGAGTTCATATTTGGCGGAGGGCGGAGGCGGCTATTGTGTTCAGCCCGTTATCTGCAGACCAGTCTTTTTAGCTTTGCACAACAAAGTGACTGCCTCCCGTGGCTCGCTCTGTTACTGTTATTGGACACGAATTTCTTATTACGAATCTGCTGGGAGCCCGCGGGCACGCAACAAAAAACAAGGAAACTACTGTCTCTCGGAAAGAAGCTAATTCAAAAAGCCAAGTCTTTTTTTAACACTTTTAGTATTAACAGCGGATGCATAGGTACATACGAGTATATTTAAATTAATCTCAAGCATTCGCATGTTTTGAAACTTTGAAGTCAAACCATTGAGGCGAACATTTTCGTGAAAATATTTTTTCATTTGAAACAAATAAAAAAACATCCGCAGTCGCTGAAGAAAATGATGCTGGATTTTTCGACGAAGCAGCTAATTCAAAACGAAATAAAAACTTTGTTTCTTTCATAACACAGATACAAAGAGCGAGATTATCTGGATTTTAGGCCGACATCGATTCAACGGCGTAGAAAGCAAACAATCGTCTTTTGTTGTCCCTAGCCATTGAAGTTAGGGTAATTAATTATAAGGGAAGCCATGATTTTGCAGATTCACTTCTCCTATACCGCTGCTGAGATTGACTGATTAGTTTCCTCGCGCCGTCAGAGATTAGCCCTGAAATCCCATAAATGCTTTTAGAAATGTGAACTTTGTCACCAAATTTTTTCGTAATCCTACCCAATCCAAGAAATTTGGCCTTTTTTACCGAATATTGACTATTGATTTAACCTTCTTTTCAGACGCAAACTACTTAACTTTTTACTCAAAGCATTTGAACTGAAAAACATAAAAGAAAACCGAATATCGAAAAATACTGAGCGTTCTCCGAAGCAATACCTCTCTGGTGCAGAAACAAAGTAATTGGTGAGGAGAAAAATTATGGCCAGAGGGAAGCCAGCGTGTTAAAAAATAAAGAAATAAAACTGGCCAAGACGTGTTGGGATAAGGTGTGCCAGTGTTATGAAGTTGCATAAAGTAATTGTCAGCAGAATTCCTTTAAAATAATAATTTTCATTAGTAGCTAATTCAAGTTTCAAAAGGTACTTTGACATATATAACAAAAATCCTGTCTGACACGAAGGGTATTACTTTGGTATCGAACTGAAAGAAATGTAATTAATGGGGAAATAACCTTATAGCTAATGTTAGAAAAATATGAATATTATGAGAAACGTAATAATCCTAAACATTAAATAAATAACTTTTCATATATATGTATATAACTTTTATACAAGGCTTTATCGCGTTTACCTTTTAATTTACTTAGGTAGGTACTTGATTTTTTCCATGATTTTATTGAAAATATAAATACCTTGTTCAATGATTCCCTCACAAGTGCGAAGGCGAAACTTCATCCTTCACTTTACACTATAAAGGATGTGCGATGTATTATTTCTATTTTTGAGTTCTAAGAACACATCTATAAATTAATGAGTACATGGGAACACATGGACGGACAGACAGAGAGACAAACATGATTAAATTATTAGTGTTCCGTTTATGCTATTTGACGTGGGAACCCCAAAAAAGATATTGATTCTTATCTGGGTATACGCTTTGGAAACAAAAGGTCTACTTAATCTATTCTCGAGAATGACTAGCCTTGTGATTCTTGCATTGGATTTTGAAAAGAGTTAGGTACCATTTTCTAAAAATCTTGGGCGTCTGTTACATACATTACGATGTCGGAATTTCTCCCGGGAACTAAGTTAAGCACATACGTATGTAGACCATTCATTTTATTAATAACTTCAACCAGACGGCCGGCGAGTTAGCACTTTCAAAGTTTCCACGACGACAGTTGGTCGGTCGGAATGGCCATTAAAATCTACTTTTCAACTAAAAATTTGTGCCTAGTCCATGATTATTGCGGTGAAACTTAGATCGTAATAAGTTAATTGGGGCTACAAATTAGTCTCGGAGTTAGATTAGAGGGGAAGGCAGAAAATCTCAATCATTTATTTTGTACCAAAAAATAAAAGTGTTCTACTTGTGAACATTCATAAGAACAGTTCTTACATTCTTGAGTATAACGCGGATAATTTATTTATGTTTAGGTTTGTGTAAAGGTTACAAACGATAGGTAGGTACAAGGTACTACCAAATTTTGTTCATATCATAACGAATATTATTAGCATATATGAAAACAAGTTGTTACATTTTATGTGTAGAATAACCCGCTATCGGGATTATAAATACATATTATGACACCTTGTTTCTATATGGTAGGATTTTCATGATAAAATGATCCCTTTACAACCGTAAACAATCGAAGTTAGCACATTTTTCCTGAGCTCTCCTCCTACCCTCACAAACATTGAAGCTTTCAAAAATTACGAGCAGAGAGAACGTCCTTGACATCATTGTCAATCATCCTATAATGCCCAGCGCAGATACTGTAAAGCAAAAGAAGGCACTTCAAACATTGAGCATTTATATTTTATATAAGACCCCACGGAGCATCTCCGGTGAATTCGTATCTGTCGAAACCGTGAAGGCGGGCCCACATCAAAACAGATTTGAATAGAACTAAATGAAGGCAGTAGCGGCGAGTCCAAGATAACGGGCCTTAAAAAAGGAGACTGTTAACAAAAAATCTCTAAAGGCAAGGAGGATGTAGATAGCTACTAGGTACTAAGTAAATTATAAAAGTGCGAAGAGGGCCTTTTGTTCTGTGCTCCATCGTTTCCATTGCCACGGCATTACAAACAGACTGCCAGGCCTCTTATTTTGGACATTTACACAAAAGGCAGATTGCTACCGACTTCCGAGCACCGACTATAAACAGACTTCTGTTATAGGAATTCTAAATCTTTGTAGATGTGCACGGACACTGCATGACGTGATATTCTTACATGATTCACAGTATCGTGGGCAGATATATCAGGAACTACGAGTACGGTGGTACCACAACTCCTACACCCGGAACAAATTTCTGCAGAGCATTCAAATATTTGTATGGCAGCGGTAATCGAATCCGCACCTCTGAATATACACGCCCGCCGCGCTACCTAGGTCGAATTGACACATAGTTTATTTCGTTTGTGCGCCACTGTTTTCGCACTCCTGTCATGTACTAATTCAAAGCAGCATAGTGTTTGGTGTTGTTAGTTCTACAGTCAGCGCTCGGCCAAACTCTGTATAGTTTACTCCACGAGTATACTCGGCCCAGCAACTCGTTTGGTATAAAGTTTACACTAAATGAACTAAGTGTGCCAGTTTTCCGGCGCTGGTCGGATAAACCGACTCGGTCAAAGCATTGCGCTGCCTATGTAAATGCGCAGAAGACAACATACCAAGTTCCTTTTTTTTAAATCTCTAGTGGTTTGCGCGGACAATACGGGTGGCAGTAACTTTTTATCTGTAGTAATGAACCTAAATACGCAACTTCTCAAGAGGCTAATATTGGATAAGTAGGCAGCTGAATAGTGTTCTAAAAATGTAGCGTCATGTCACAGAAATGTTTTTATACAAAACGTCTAAACAATGTAATAGGTAACTAGTGTTCGTAGCGTAGCTTGCCCACTTCGATGGGTGACCGTTAATGGCGCCCTACTAATTCCTACTAATATAATATCTCTGTAGCTACTAAACCGGTTTTATGAAATTTGTAATGTAGATACCAGAACCTTAACTAGGTTCTGGTATAACACATAGGCTAATCTAATTTTCAAAAATCAACCCCTAAGGGGGTTATACAGGTTAGTAAAGTTTCTATGGACATTTTTATTCCTTGGTTAGATTCGCTCAAAACTCTGTACAAATAAACTTTAAAATAAATAATAAAATTTATTTTTTTCAAACTACCACTAGGAGGTGTGCAATAGAATTCTGAAATTTGCATGGAAAAAAAAATATTCCCTGGTTTGATACACTCAAAATTTGGTGGTTTACCAACATAACACGCGGGCGAAGCCGCGGACAGAAGCTAGTTCACAATACAACTACCTGAACCCTTCCATCCCTCCAGCTAGGTAGATATATGGTTAAGCATGGATGCCTATAATAACACCCAAGCTTGGCCTTGGCTCATACAAACTTATTTTTTTTGTAGGTAGGCAAAATTTATACGCATTCCCTATTCCATCACCTGATCGTAAAATCGTTTAAAATGGCACATAATAATGTAAGACTATCTAAGTTTCCTACCTAGTTGTGGGCAACTGTTATTTCACATTTATTAAAGAAGTTCCAGCTCGCGATTACTCCGTAAGAAAATTCAAAAAAATCTTGAAACTCATTAACCAGGTTCTAAAACGTCCAGAACTCGGAAATAATATACCTACATACGTATGGAGGTAATGAATAACATGCAAATGGGGCCTCTAATGAAACCGCTCCAGTGCCCGCGCTTCGGTCGGAGCACAGTCTTAGAGAACGCAGCTGCAATTCTTCAAGCGTACTGATACTACTACACCTTAAGTCAGGCACAGAGCCAATCGCATATCTATTTATTTATTAAGGACACACGACAGAGAAATTACAATACTAATCCAATGTAAAATATTCTGGTCTTAATAATAATATATAATATTATATATTATAATATGTATGTATGTATGTATCTGAGGATGTCCACCATGAGGAAGACAGTCGTTAGCGTGTTTGTTTGTTTTGTTTTGTTATATTATAATACATGTGTATTATATCAACACACATCACGTCACGTAACTTTACAGTGCAGTCAAACACATGGAACTTGCGACAATAGTGCAGCATCGGTTTTCCGATGTGACCTGCCCGTCTCATAATGCTAATAAAAAATAAAGATCGCAATATGACAAAGAGTCTAGTACAGGCTGAAATATGCAACGCTAAGCGTTGTGCTGTCACGCACACGCATAATATGTTGTAACCAAGGCGTTATACCCCTCTGCACCTGCATTAAACTTTGATAAGTTTTTTTACCTTTAGTGCAGACGGGCCTTAACTCACTGGTCTAAACACAAAACTAAACGTTGTCAACGACAATAAACGCATTCGGTAAACATTCAAAATATTTACCACGGTACTCGTAGTTCCTGATATCCATGTCACAGGGAATTATATTTTGGTGTCAGGACTATTATCTATAGACAGGACTAGACGTCTTTTGGCTGTTTATTTATAGGTACATATGTACTTATGTATATAATAAACAAGTCGATATAGGCACTGTATAGGAGGTATTTCTGAGCTTCGTCAAAATTCTTTGAATTTTTTTTTTAATTGTAGGCCCAATTAAAAAAAGCAGAGCTTGTGTTTTAGGAATTACATGACTGATATCTACTTATATATTTTTTTGTAAATACATGCATATATATAGAAAACACACGATGTGTTTGTATATGTAATAAACCCGAGACAAATATTTACATATACAAACATTTGCCACGCGGCAGGTATCGAACCCGCAACCTTCTGCGTCTCAGGCGGGCTTTCGCCTACTGCGCCACAGTGGTCGTCAAAGTTCATATAATTTTTTCTACTATTTTGAATTAATCCAGCTGTTTTGAAAGCTGTAGCAGGAATCATGAGCCAACGCCGTCGTATTAATTTGTCGAAAGGAGATGTGCATGACTATCCCCAGTGATTATCCACATCAACATGGCAACACATGACGACTTTAGTGGCGCAGTGGGTGAAAGCCCGCCTGAGACGCAGAAGGTTGCGTATTTGATTCTTGTCGCGGGACAAATGTTTATGTATAATATTTTGGTATAAAAAAAGAATATAAGTAGTATCTTAGTCATGTGGTTCCTATAATACAAGCTTTGCTTAGTTTGGGGCTAGATGATGCTGTGTGAAAAATGCCCACTACTTATATACGGTTTTTTTTTTCAGGCGGGCCTTCGCCCACTGCGCTACAGAGGTCATAAAAAACATAAAAAGTTCAACAAACATAGATGGTGGCGCCCTCACTAACTGATAAGTTAGTGGTACTCTACCGCGTTGTGAATGTGGATCATTCACAACGCGGTGGAGTACCAAAGCCATTTGCACGAGTTTTACTTTTATCAGTACGTCGTCGTCTACTTGCATACGAGCAAAGGACATATTTTTAGAATAAAATTGCTGATAAAACAGCGTATTAAACTGCTAAACATGGCAAAAGATTAAAATCTGAAAATATGCCATAAATAGTAAAGAAGATTTAGATAAAAAATATGATCTTTCACAGAGCGAGCACAAAGGACATTTTATAATAATAATTTTCTGCACGAATACCCACCCATTTACAAAGAAGTTAATATTGCGCTTACTGCTTTCACATTCTAGAGTAGTGTTAAGCAAACTACAGAACATAAGGTATCTACCTAATAATTAGGTAGGTACTTAGCTTTGAGTAAAGTTTTAGCACTAGGCGCGGAATGCTTTCTTGTTCGGAACAATATATATTGATTTAAAAGTGATTTCATTGAATGAGTGTCCATTATAACTCGTTCTATATTTTGCTTGATTTTACTCTAATGTTCACAATTTAGATTACATGAAGCTTTAATACAACTACTTGGCTTCATTTATTAAAGTGTAGAGTCTTTGAGCGTTCCTTGAACTCCAGACTTTTGGTTTTCAAGTTAACGCTATGATACAAAATTCTAACAGGCGTTTTGATTATAATACCAAGCCATATTTCTTCGCGTTAATAGTTAGTTAAGTTCAAACAATGTTTTTTTATAAACCGCAATGATTTACTTAACTGAGATAAAAGTAAATACATACAAGATCTTATAATATTTAAAAAATCTATCTCGGTTGGACTCGGACTCGCGACCTTCCACTTCGTACGTGTGGACTATACCAACTAAGCCACGAGATCGAAACCAGGTTAGTCATAATTCTTGGGATGTTTCGGCTCGAAGCAGGTTCCTGTACCGTCGAGGTTGAACTTATGGGATATAATAAAATCATCTGATTTCCCTTAAGTGTTAACCCACAGTTAAGGGAAATTAAAATATGCTTATAAAAGAATAAAAGAAATAAATAATCATATTATGAGTAGCTAAACAAGTGTTTGTTTTCATTGTAGGTATGATTTCCAGGAACATAATGTACTTTAATTTTTGTAGTGAGTTTGTATAAAAGTCGACATTAAAAAAAGGAGGTTCTCAATCCAGCTGTATGCTAACTACTATGCAAAACGCGGACATTTGCCAAATATAATGTTTAGACGTGTCTCTGACTACCCCCTGATCATCGTACTGAGTATGAACCTAAAGATCTCCATCATGGGGTTTACAATCGTAAGCGTGTTAGTTTTTTTTTATATGGCATATCACATTTTTCGAAGGCACCGCGCAATTGTTTGAAGAATGTACCATATAAAGTGTGCTACAAAAAACGAGGAGGGGACATTTGGCGCGCTCGCGCGTTCCTGCATTCTTAATGCCCTGCCTGACAGCCCAGGAAACAGTATGGCCTCGTAACTTAGATGAGCCCTAGTTTTAATTTTAGTTTTTTGCGAACGGAATAGCTTAATGGATAATAATATTAACGACAGTTGAAGACACTTTGATAGATAGATAACGGTTTATGGCATATACAAGAATTAAAAAAAAACACTAAGCTTCAAATCTTTGAAAAAGTAAAGGCCCGCTTTAGCTGGCGCAGACACAGTGACAGCGGCGGTGGCGATCAGTACAATGACGTGAACTTTTACAGAAGCCATAATCAAGAAGTGAAGTGAAGTGACGTGAACTTTGACCACCGTTTGACAACCTTTTCATTTTATCGAAATCGCCATGCTACTGCGTTAGTATGACAGGGACTTTAGTCGCGTCGATACGACAGTTAGTTAGGTTAGGCGGTCTTATCGCTAAGTACAATTTCAACACATGGGTGGACTTAAATAAAAAAAATGTGAAGAGGAGTGGTGATAAAACGACATAATTTAAAAATACATGGTATAATATATAAACAATATATAGGTATACATGTATAAGTAATAACTATATAGATACAAGTGCTAGAATATGTGTAAATACAATGACGAGGCTTAGTTCAGAGATGCTGCGAAGACGTTGAATCAATGTATGTGGCTTTGTCCCTTAAAATTTTGTCATAGATAGATAGATTTGGGTATCTAAAACGAAAATACGAAAGGTTGTGCAAATAGTTTCCTAGAAAAAAAAAAGATGTTACAATTTCTTTTTTTAAGAAGTCATGCTCAAAATTTTTTTTTCGCTATTTTGGTTTGTACCATACCGTCTCATCTTTCCGGTAACAAGGTGTCAGTAATTTACTGAGACCAAACAAAACACACACCACATCACAAAACTATAATTCATTTTTATTAGTCAGAAAATATTATTTTTAAAAGAATCTGGTCCTTTTTATATTCTTGAAAATTATTGGTTTCCGCCACTGCCCATCAGAGGTCGAAGGTATCACTGATATCACTGATAAAATACGCTACTACTTTAGCAGATTAAAGCAGGTACCTCTATTAAAAAAACGATACTTGAAAACCTTCAACACATGCAAATTTATGCATGCCAGGAACTATTGGAACAGTGCGTAGGATTCGTAGATCCGTGGATTTATTTACGCGTAGCAAAAGCCCACAGATATGAATTGTAGCACGTAGGAGATAATGCTACGCCAATAATACCATTATTGTAGACATAATTGTATGTGTGCAGATGAAAATTATCAACACCTTCAGCAAATAAAATTGCACTTCATTTACGAAATACCACCGTATTTTAAAAAAAACTGAATTTAAAATAAAGCAGCTGGTAGCCGTTTTTATTTGTAGCTAAATGCGAGCGGAACGGACGGTGTTTCGATCGGGAAGCAATAAATATGACCAGCGGAGGCTCAAGTTAGCTTGCTTCCGACGTCGACCACGCTCTGCACACAATTTGAAAGCCCCTGAAAAATACAACCCCACAACATTCAGTTTAAATGAAATTAACGCTGGTAGTAGGTAGTTAAGAACTTTTAATTGAATGTACGATGCAGTTTTGCAGCTTGTTCAAATCGAGATCAAAATATCGTAATAAATAAAGTTATTAAGCTATTTGTGTAAAGTTATTTGTGTAAATTATTTGCACGTCAATATTGTAGAAATAGCTGATACTCTCTTCCCTAGAAACAATTGTAAACAATTGAACCTTATAACCATTTCTAAAGCAAAATAAAATACCTATTTAATAACAAAGAAAAACCACAGCTAAGTAAATAGAACATAATACTGCTGATATGTTTAGCCATATACAGGCTAAAAACATGTTCCAAACGATCTATAGATAGCTTAACTGATCCAGATCACTATCAGACGGAAGCGTCCCCAAAATGCTGGCTGCATTGGCACACTGAATGGTAATGCTATTGCGTTGACCAAATACCCAGGTCACGCGACGCTTTGATTTGAAAATACATGTCCCAATAATCCTATTTTTTTATAGGATTATTGTAAATTATTTTCCATTTGTTTGTACCTCAATTATAATGTATACCTAGCTATGAACAATGTTTTCTCAAACTCTAGACTCCTATGACAACAGAATTGAAATCATGGTCATTGTACAAAAATAGGGTAAGTACCGTATATCTAAACTATATTTAAGGTGGCAAAAATAACACCTAAGTATAGTTATAAAAGTTATGTTTGCTGAATTAACTGAAATTTAAAATTCTCGAACGGAATCATTTTACACTGGGCTACCTGCCTTTTTTAAACTTCGATAAATTCAAAATAAGCACTAAGGCGTGATAAATGTTGCCTTTACATTATACGCCTGAGTCTTAGCCAGTATAAGGCCGACATTTCACATGCATCAAAATCGTAAATCGGCTTACACCGAGTGCGGTGCATCAACCCAGCTCGACCGGATAAGGCAGGTGCAAGACGGTGATAACCGACACAATGTTTGCCCGGTATAAATCATCCGGCTACAGGATTGACTGCACTTACCGCACCGTATACTGTTTACCATCAATACTCGCTACCAGATTGCCGCTGTACCTTGATGCGACTGCGATGTAAATGCAGATTCACCGTGTTGGTTCCGTTCCGTGACCGAACGTTTTACGAGGCCAGCTTGCTCGCATTTCGGGCCTAATGAATGGTAATGATATACGGCAATCGGTAAATATAGGTTAGCGCTAGGTTGCAATCAATCTTGTGCAATTGAGCCTCAGGTTTTTATAAAATTGTTAGGATGTTTATTTAGACCTCTATCGCAAAGGCAAGCGGACATTGACTTCATATTATGTACCAGCAACCTGCATAATATGCTTGAAAAGATAGAAGCTTAAAGAATAATAAAAATATGTAAATCTTGAAGATTCGCTGGCCACTGCATCGGGTATCTTACAGAATTTTCCGAGAATAGAGAGTTTTGAGCAAAACGTAGGTATTACTATGTTAAGATTATGCTTTCAGATTCAAAAATATAAAATAGAGTAGGTAGGTATGCTGAGTATGTAGAAAACTATAAACAATATCACATCACACAAACAAGAACTTACTCCCCGTTTGCGAATTCAGCGTCCACCAACTAAATACGGAACAATTTTCATTTGGACCAAACTTTAGTAAAGTGGACCCGAAACGACTAAATAAATGGTCATATACATAGTTAATAGCAGAGTGGTACGTGGGGCATTAAAGGCCGAATCACAATCGCCAGCTGCGTCCAATTCTAGCATCAGCACATTAACGTGGGGACGCCGGACGTGATACAGTAAATCGAGATGGTCCAAAGAAAGTTGGGCCAAGCCGGTCGGATAACGGTCTCTGAATGAAAACGGCCTGCTAATGAGAATCGCAGTTAATTGCCGTGAGGCCGAGGACGCGTACCCTATCACTACAGGCGAGACAAAAAAACACCTCATTCGCTAATAAAGTCTGACTAGTGACTAGACCACTTGTGATAGGCAGGTAAACGGACAGACATCAGACAAGTAATCCTAGACCGTAGCTTTCGTATTTTTTTTTTTAACGATCCAAGTTGTGAGAGCCAGATGGGCCTGTCGGTCGCTGATGAAAGCCAGCGTAATACCGACTAAACAACCCATCTATGATCTTTCCTGTTACTGTAGTGCCAGAAACACGGGATTTCGATAGAATTAGACTGCGACTCCGCCGGTAACTGTCCGCGCTTGGCAGACCCCTCGTTCTCCCCCAATGAGGGTAGGGGGATGCCCCGGAACATTCAGGGTATCCCCAGACGTTGGAAACCTGTCCAATGCAGGAACGGGGCTCCCTGCACCCGAGTCCTGCTGGTTTCCGTCGAGCGGCAGAAGGCGATGAAAATTTCGCCACGTCCTTCCTAAAAAAAATTAGTTGAATAAATAACAGATTCATTTTTCAGAAATACAAATACTTACTAGTTCCCTATCGCCAAACGCCCAACAAAAAGCGATATAATGACCGTGCAAAATGTTTACGTAAGAAATTGGCTTCCTTGGCCATGTTTGGCAAATAAGCCCTGTGGCCGACAGACCCTGCATGTGACAGGAAATCTAATAACCCTTGAACAAGTCCGACGTATAAATTCTTACTGAATCGCCTCGCTTGTCCCTTTTCAGACTCCTATGATGTTAAACCCTATTCACATAGAAAGCAGGAGCCCCTTTCGAGAAAAATACTCGAATATTTTTATTCCGTGGATTCATTGAAGAATCAACCACTACGGCCACTCCACAGATGATAATGAAGTGCAAGGCGCTCTATCATCATCATCATCATCATCAAAAGCCTATAGAAGTCCACTACTGGACATAGGCCTCTTCCAAAGAGTGACATGACGAAAGATCTTGAACCTCCGACTTCCCGGAACCTTTGAGATGACATCAGTCCATCGAAAGAGGGGTCCTACACTGCGTCGTCCGATTCGTGGTCGCGATTAGAGAACTTTTTCACTTCAACTTGCTCATCTATGTCGTTGACCTTGGTTCTTCTACGGAGTGACGGTGTGAGTAAGTGTTTTTTAAATGACATAAACCCTATACCAGCGACCTTATTGTGATCGTTTTCAATTGCAATATTCAATTACTAGTAATAGGTACTAAATAGCTTTGAAGTTAGTTACACAGCAGCGCAGCGAAGCTATCGATGTAGCTAACCTGTTTTCAATGTGAAAATAGCTTCGCTATGAGCTCTCGATTATGTACGCTGGTAGAATTCCTGTAAAGGTTATCCTTACGGTATATTTTTCTGAGGTGCTTTGGGTCCTGAATGTTATTTGGATGGGATACCTACCTACCTTTTTATCGTTATTAGGTACAGCTGATAGGCATAGTGGCCTTCAGATGTAAATACAAGCCGTGATGTGAAACTAATTTCAAATAATAATACTATCGCCCGTGGTCAATTTCAACTACCTAACTTAACATCTATAAACTTATGTTAGGTAGTAGATACCTAGGTGTTATTTAGTAGATACCTATAGGTAAATTACCTTGGTAGTGTAAGTTTTTCTATTTGAAAAATAGCTAACGGTTTTTTATAAGGTGAGTTAAAAACTTACGCGGTGTTTTTTTAAACCTTAAAGACTTACGCGGTCATGTTTTTGAATAACTGCCTAGTAATTATGCTTGTGATTGGTTGAAGTGCACTGCTTGCAGTGGTGAACAGAAGGATAGAAGATATTTTCACTAAAGAAATATCCTATGGAATTAAAATGTAAAAACCACATTTTTTCGACTTTAACGGTGTTGTTAGCTAGCCAACGTTATTCCTTCTTGTTTTTCCTTTACCCGCAACTGGTAAAGGCCCGTTGTTAGTTGGGTCGGCATCGACCGGCAAAGAGAGCATCCGGGATCGGCATCGTCTTCAATCGTGGAGAAGCCACGTATGCGGTCTCTTCCGGGGTTAGTATCGTGGGGTTGGACAGCGAATCTGTCTCTAAATGACATCAAGACGAGAATATTTAAAAATACAATAACATTTTAATATTGTATAGTATTTACCTACGTTTAGGTAGTTTTTTTTACTAAGTTCGAATTAAGACATACCGTTGATACCGTACGAACGTACAAAGTCCACAGACCAGTTAAGTAAGTTTACTTTAACTGGTCTGTGGTCATACGCAACTCGATGCGATGTTTCATGCTAATGCTTGATTGTATCAAAAGTAACGTAACGATACGATAGTAACGAGTGTTGTTTTTTTTAGCAACGAAAACATACGGGAACACAAATTCACGTTACTTTTACAGCTCCTCAACTCATGAGGTAAGCGCCATCTACCCATCAGTTACAAAACTAAATTCTACCTTGATGCATGAAGCTAGCTACGAAACAAAAGCTAGGTACTGAGCCGTATCCGTGACAATAAATTAACTTTTTCTTTAAAGAAATACTAGATGGCAGTGTGTTACATTATTTTAAAATATTTTTTTTTCAAATTTTTTGAGAAATAATGTTACTACATAAAATCAATCAACATGTAGGTAATTTACATATTTTAGCTTTTAAATACTAAGAGCACGATTTCAGTTAACAATTTAATAGTGCGCCAGATGGCACTAGTGGGGAAACAGCTGAGCGGTGGTATGCGATGAATGTCAAAAATCGTGCATGACGTCATTCTGTGTCAAGTCAAATCAAATCAAGCAAAGTTGTAATTTTCCCTGCGTTGATAAATATAAAATATTATGGCAAATAATGCTTTTTATGGTGAAAACAGTGATGTGTCAGCGATACTTTTCGATTTAGATAACACGTTGATACAAACAAGAAAGGGAGATACAAGAGCCTGCAATAAGGTACGTACTCAGCCCCAAAAAAACTATCGAGCTAATGACATTGCCACGGTCATGGATTTTCATACGTCGTAGTTCGGAACGGAACAAGGTGCGTTCGATGCGAGAGTGCGCGCTCTTAGCTGTCAGTCAAGTCATCGTGGTTTTCGATAGCGCGCATTGAAAATAATTGCAAGTTTGATTCTACGTCTTTGTTAGACTTGCTTTATTAAAAAAAATATCGTTTTGTTTGCTTGGTTGCTGCACTCCGCGTGTATATTGTAGGACGCTCACGTTCCAGCGCAAGATATAAATAGGCATTGCATAGTTGGAGAACGTGAGCTCGCCGTCCAGATTTAGACATTTTGGAAGAGAACACTCTCTAATTATAAACGTGATGTAGATCGAGCGAACCAGTCTACTGCGGCTCTCTGCGCTAGTGAGGCGCTACATATTGCGCTTTCCAATCGCGTAGGTACAGTGATTTGTGATAATGGGTGACATATCGGAGCCGATTAAAAAATGCTGCATGATCCTGAAGGCCGCGCAGAGCGACAACGAAAAGTTCGCGGCGCTTTTCATGGTGACCAAGCTAGTAAAGAGCAAGGATTGCAATGCACAAGCCAAGAAAGCTTTGTTGGAAGCTATTGGATTTCAGTTCCTGAAGAGGCTGCTCACCAACTCCAACTTGGAAGATGAATGCCCACCTTCTGTTTACAAATCCGTGGCACTCTGTGTCCTCACAGCCTTTTGCAATGAACCTGAACTAGCAACACATCCAGAAATACTCTCTAACATATCTGTTTTCCTGGACATTGTGCAGACATCGGACAATGAGGACTATGCTGATAACCTCATTATCGTAAGTGAAGCCTACACATGCCTGCAATGTATCGCCGAACATGAAGCTGGACAAAAAGCCCTTATTGAAGTAGGAGCTATCAAGAAAATGTCGGAGATTTATTCTCACCAAAGCTTCCAAACTGATGAAGCACTTAATATCCTCGTGAAGCTAACCAGCAGATATGGACCCATTGCTTGGGGAAATGATCCCAAACCTTTCCATGCATTGGTTAATAAAATTTCTTTGGACTTTGCGACTGATCAGTCTGAAAGAAAATTTGAATTAGCTTCCATAATAAGTGCACTGCTATACAGCTGCAATAAAGCCACTGTAGTACCTAGCGCATCAGAAGAATCATGGCCATTGAGTATATACAAGGCTCTGAATGATATCCTCACCAGCAAAATTGGCAAGAACCAAAGAGACCCTGCTCTTAAATTGGCTGCAAACATTGCAGACCTCCTCGGCATTGAATGGACTATGTGTGATGAAGAGAATCCAAAGAAGTTTTTCTTGTTACTTCTGCAGCTCTGTGCCATAGAAGTTCGAATGCAGCTGGAAGATAGAAGCTTCAAACAAGCATTTGCTAATTGTGAATTGGTCACAGCTTGCTTTACTGTACTTGAGTTATCTATAAACTACATGGCTACTGATCAGTTAGATTTGGAGCAGAAAGAAAAACAGTCTGTTTACACCAGCCTCAAGGGTGCTTTCAATGCTGTTGTTTCCATACTCACTAAAGTTTCTAATGACAAAAATAGGGACAAAATCCCTGATGCTGAGAAAGTGTTTGTTTGTGCTATGGTCAGGGTTCTAGTCGCTTGGATTGCACAGGAAACTACAGCAATGAGGGATCAAATCTATGTGTTACTGCCATACATATTTTCCCTAGCCAATGATTCCTTCCATGCATTCAGATCAAGAAAACTGGCTGAAAAGAATAAGTCTGATGGAGAACCAATGGATGCAGACAACTCTCTAATGGGACAGTTGGACTTGCTGCGTTTGATGTTGCCAGCTCTTTGTCATTTAGTTGTAGAAGACAAAGCCAGAGATATTGTCTTAAACTTAAAGCAAGAAGATATTCTTTATGAAGCCATGAACTTCCACTGGTCAATAGTCCACTACAAAAAGCCTCCCATACCAAAGTCTGAGCGGGGAAAACCAAGAACCCAACCGGAACCTGAACTAGACCCTAAGCTGTTGGAAGACATGAAGGACTCCAGGGCTGCTATGGTCAGCCTTTGCAACATTTTCATGAATCTGACAGTCTTAGCTCCTAAAGTAGTAGAAAGCAGTATACTGTTCAATACTCTTCTAAAATTCATATTCAACAACTTACCAGAATTGAAAAATGTACCAGAGAATCTTGTTCTGCATGGTCATTTGGCTGTATTAGGGTTGTTGCTACTGAAATCCCTAGCTAGCAATGTGAAGAAGAATGATTTTTCAATATGCCGATACATCACATCCACCATCAGGTTCCTTTGGGATGCTTACAATGTTGATGAATCAAATGATCCCACTGCTTTGGTTGTATCATTGTCTTACAAAGAGCACTGGAATGAAATCGCGGACTTGTGGTTCCTGGGAATGCAAACAATGAGTGGAGTTCTCACCATTGTTCCGTGGATTTCAGAGTTTGCCATAGAGAGTGGATGGGCAGAAGGCATCACTGAGATGCTTATTAAAGTCAAGATCGGAACTCTACCACCTAATGTAAAATCAGCATTTGAAGACTTCCTCTGCAAGCTAGTCGACTCCAATGAAAGTGTGATTCCTGTCCTGAAAAAGGCTGGAGCTTTGAAATGCTGCAGGAATCACAGGCTTATGGATTTAGGCAAGAAATTATTTGGAGATTAAAAATTCAAATTACTTAATGTTCTATCAGTTAATGTAAGTAGGTATGTCTACTTATTATTTTTTATTTTCACAACTACATTTAACCATGAAGGTACTTAAAACTATATACAACAGATGTTATAACATAGAATTTAGCTGTAAATAAGCTGATTTCCTTTTAACTGTGACTTTCAGAGATGATAACTAATTTTTATACTAAGCAGAAATTTATTCAATAAACTTTATTGTGACAAATGTTGTAGTTTCTTAATACCACAGGAAAATGCTTTGTAGATAGAAGTGTGACACCTATAAGGAGCAGACTAAAGTCTATGACACACCTATAAGGAGCAGACTAAAGTCTATGACACAAGATATTTGAGAACAATCTTAACTGATTGTTAATTTTAACAGATTTCTATGAAAAAATGACATTTAGACACACCCACAGATATTATAATACTATACTACACACCTAGGACTTCCCCTAAGTTTAGTTTAATGGGTATTAATAGGTATCACTAAGATTAATTCCGTTTTAGCCGTGTTTACAATGCCTCTTTTAATACTATTTAAAATCAATTTCAATTTTACTACTATTTAAAGAGACGCCAGCAGCCTAGGTATCTACTTATTTTTTGTCTTAGGGATAGGGAGTTCTGATAACAGGCGAACACAGCATTGATAAATTTTATAAGATATCTAAGAATAAACATAATATTGAATCTTAAGTACATTTAGGTCGAATAAGTAGACATATGTCGGTCCATTGTTTTAAGTTCATCATTTGCGTATCAGCTTTCAGGCGTTCGGCTGTGCCAAGCTTCAGGTGAGTGAACGTCTAACGAGAACGATGACCCCTCGCTAAATCTGGATAAGGCACTTCCTTATGCACACCAAGAAACCATTCTTAACGAAGTTAATATAGGACGTCGTAATATGAAAACAAACAGACTGGTGATCATTGATTAGTGGTTACGTTCTGCCGAAACTTTTAACGAAAATGTTTTTGATTGTCCGAAAACTTATTTCAAAAGTCATATTTTTAGGTATCCCATATTTCACACCATTCAGATAAATAAATAAACACTAACAGTCACATACATGTTGTTCTGGCCTCACACTAGGATTCCCTGTGTCG
This sequence comes from Perizoma affinitatum, assembly GCA_961405105.1. Lineage (NCBI taxonomy): Eukaryota > Metazoa > Arthropoda > Insecta > Lepidoptera > Geometridae > Perizoma > Perizoma affinitatum. The sequence goes on along the minus strand of OY560205.1, from coordinate 6,262,472 downwards.
TTAGTATCAGGAACTACGAGTAACATGAAAATATTTGTCAGACAGCGGATATCGAACCAGAACCTCTTGCGTCTCAGCCGTGTACTCGCCCGCCGCGCCACCGATCATCAACTACAGATAATGTAATGAGTTTTTCATTAATTGTGTGCGCTTAACACATGCTCATAACGGTGAAGGAAAACATCGTGAGCAAAATGGAAACAAAAATTAGAAGGCATGTACATACCATGGGTTATTGTTCTAATAAGCGGCGATGGGCATTCGAACTGTCACATGGTATGAACAACTACTACGCCAAACGCGGACTGATGTGCCAAATATAATATTTGGACGTGTCTCTGACCACCCCCTACTTGGTATCCTTTAGTTTTACGGACTTGCCCTTTTATTTCACTCGCTATTCTAGCAGATTGCTCCCTAGCAGAACTCTAACCCTGCCATTTTATAACACTAAACAAAGGAAGACAACTTTCACGCACTAAAAGTGCTGAAAGTGTGTCTCTGTAGTCAGTGCGTGATCTAATAAAGAATAATTAATTATTTTGTATAATCCAATAAAATGCATTTATATCTGAAAATAGCCTACCTCTGTTCTGTGGCCACCACACTTCAAGCTCGTCACTGACCTAAACCAGGGTGACACGAAGAAAATTCAATGAAATTGCCAAATCTCTACAACACCCACTCGCATACATAAGACAAGGATTTGTCCATGAAGACTTAATAACTAGGTCGCATTGATACAAGTTACCATAATGTTAATTAAGGGGACAGACCGAACTGTTTATTCCTGCCTGGTTTAAAACACTTTGCAAGGAACTCGTTACTTTTTAACATCGCGTCACGTAAGGACTCTACATATTATAGAGAGATAATCAGCCGATAGTCTGATTTACATAGGTAGGATAACTTACAGAATGCTTTAGTAGAATTTCACGAAGCGTCCATGGTCTTTACGCCTCCTTATAATAATGAAATAATTCTTACTTCTTCCTCCTACGGTAGGTATTGCACTTTGTATTATTTTGAAGAATCCAATCGAATAACAACATAGGTAAGTATTAATTAGACGGAACTATATGAACGAGTATTCCTTCAGCTTGTCGAGATACTACAGCAGCAGTATGGCCTACCCCAAGAAGAAGCAGTCGAAAGTGGCGCAAAATTTCTGCGTGCTTTCAGAGCAAGGCCTGATGACGAGACATACTTGCTGGACGAATGGGCAGCCCATCTGTGGCGCAATAGCCTACCCAAGAATTACAGACATATAGCAAGTAAGTATGAAACATTGGATTTTCCTTTTATGTAGTTTTCTAGTTTCAGGTACCTAAGTTTGTTCTTACATAGGTACCTACACGAACACTAGCTGCAATCTATTACTCATGTACCTAGGGAGTGCATGTACTTTCCCTGGTTATTTGAAATGATTACACTACCAAGATAATTAACCTAGCCTAGGTATAGGTACTTTACAAAAATCGATTAAACTGCACCCAGTTCCGTCATTTCATCACATAGGGAACCTAGTATCCTATAACACTTAAGTATCCAACAAAGCTAAAATTTTCATATTTATTCTCCTGGTAGTAAATGACGTCACGGAAAACTTTTTACCTATGATGGAGACACTCGTATAAGTATATTTTTGAATCTTGCTTGATACATACGGGTATAAATACCTATTGATAAAGACATACATCTTTGCGCCCCGCCTGGTACCTACCTATTTATAATTAGGTACATTATTGACTACGAGTGACCAAACAGCCACTGCGTAATGGCTTGATGGGTTGGGTAGACAACCTCCGTCGTCGATGCCACGCTCTGTTAACAAACTTCACAGAAATAGTGTTTTCATGGACTTGGCAGTATGCCCAGAAAGCTTTTGCATGCACCGACTAAATTGCCACCACACTTAATTTTGCTCTTAATACGTAACGTTGACTACTAGACTCTTGAGTCTAAAATGTTCCTAAAGACGTCATAATAATATTTACAATATTTCTGCAATGATGCTACGAATATATTGTTTTCGTCAACATGTAAAATTTAGAAACAGCGTGGGCGTTCTTGATTTATGAGCGGTACCAAAAGCAGTGGTACAATGAAAAGATGAATCTTAATGCTCTACCCTTCGCCTCGTCTCCTAGCTCTCATCGCTATTTATATGTTTTAGGTAAACAACTTCTAAATAGAACGGCCATCGTATTTTCTGGACTTGTCCCTCCAGAAAATACGATGGCCTTTCAGATATATATTTTTCTGTTTCAGAAAATATATCATCCGAATGGATAAAATTGCGATTTCAATGTTTAACTTTAACGAATGATGTGATACATCTGTTGGAATCATTGCGGTATGTTGGTTGAATATTATTTATGTAGTTTGTACCTTTTTTATGAAGAAATATTTATTTATACATCTCTGAATTTTATCTCAATTACAATACCTATTTCTCCATAATCGAACTAAGTAGGTACATACATTATATTTAAAATGTGGAATATAATTCCTTTGTACGTATATTTTGAAAATATAATTACACAAGGAATTTACTACATTTTTAACTTGATTTTTGTATTATTTGTTCTACGATCGTTTAAGACAAATAATTGATAGATCCTTGCTCGTTGTTAGAAAGATCCATTGATACTGGAAATGTACCTACCTTCTATTTAAATGTTTCCTTAAAAGTTGATCGTAGAACAAATATCGATTTCTAGTTTGTTTGTGCATGGTGTTATGTGGTACTACACAAAATTATTTGTTACATATTTATTTGAATCTTCATCCCATTAATTTCAGTAATTTGTTATCAACCTCGATAGCGTATCAATCATTTAGCGTTAGTATTCGTTCGTAGTTTTGTTTCATTGGTCTCTATTGCATGCCACATAATACTATGGATATTCGCGCATTATTGATTTATGGTACCATTGAAAAGTCAGCACCAAGACGTTGTGAAGGCAATGAGTTTCCCAAAAAAAAAATATTGTGCAACTAAACTGTCTAAACTTAACACATGTATTTATGTGAATTTACCTTCACAAATGTATTGGGCTGATTTTACGCGCATGTTGCTAATAAATGACTTGTTTTTCAACAGTTCAGTTGTTGCTCATCGAGTGACATAACTCGGGGCGCCGCGTGCGCAACACGTAGGTTTGAATTGTATATGTAAAAATAGGACGGAGTACACGAGGAAGGTAATACTGTTACCTTAGACAATTCAAAAACTTTGGAGACAGTTTACAAAACATACCCTTAAACATATTGAAACAGTTTTTCTTTCGGTCTAAGATCCACGTCTTTTTAGATAAAGGATATTATAAATTATAACCGTCTCCATGGTTCCTAATACAACTAACAATTAGTGCTATGTTGATCCCACTCATTTCCACAAATTCCTGACATAAACTCAACACGGCACTACCCTAGCTATAAGTACCTAACTTCTGTTTCATGTCCAATTTATGAAAATAACTTGAACGTGGAAAACGCTAAGATAGTTTTGCATCTACGCAACGGTGATAGTAGATCAAAGTGGTTTAATAAAAAATATGCATGATTAAAAAGCCTGTTGCATAGTGCAAGACTGTTTGGATATGAATGTATCGTGTGCTGAGTTCCAGCATAAATGGGAGCGGTTTCTAAAGCAAGCTGCTCGATAAATGGCACAGGGAGGATTATCTTCTCGGTTTGATCACGAACGGGCCGTCGCGCGCCCAGTGGCAGAAGATAGAGAAGCTCAAGCTTCGCAAATACTTCGATTGCATGCTCGTGTCGGGAGATCTGCCGTGGGAGAAACCGGATCAGCACATCTTTCTAGAAGCCTGCAAGCTGCTCAGTGTCGAGCCGAGGATGTGCATCATGGTTGGGGATAAACTGGAAACTGATATAAGGGTAAGCATAGGCATACACACACCTTGTTTCAAACAACGCTTCGCAAGATTTCCTAATTCTATCACTGTTATCTACTTCATACCTCAAGGATCCATCATGCTCTTTTAATGACATGCGTAGATAGACTAGTTTGGTACATTATTTAATAACATGAAAATACAGTCGCAAGCGCGATAATATGCAACATTTTGCATCACACTGTTACGAAGCAAGGTTTTGGTGATTCGAACCATGACTCTTCCACTAGAAGTCTACAGTTGTAAATTCGATTTATTTTTAATTCCAGGGGGGTATAGATGCTGAGCTAGGCGGCACCGTGTGGATTCCGCTCCAGCCGGACGAAGAGTCTTCGGATTTACCTGACTTCACGATTGACAACGTTACGGAGTTACCAGAGGTTCTGCCCAACTCTCCAAGGCTTAAGAGATCTGCACATCCGATAAAAGAATGTTGACAAAGCCTTCAAAAAGTAAAATATGAGATTGGATTAATTTGGGATTAAAGTAGAATATTTTGCCCTATAAAGGGTCTTTAACGATTTGACAAGATGGTTGTATTCATCCTCGAATATCATCACAATGTATGGAGAGGGTTAATGAGGATTGTGTTACAATTGGCACTGCAAAGTTTGCACTGCATATCACCTGTACAAAATATTGATTTTGCACAAAATTTGAACGGTTTATAATGTGTAGTGTAGGTTTATAATGGATATTTTTTTTGACAAAATCTTATGTCACTAACTTGGCAAACAAGCATACAGCCCATCTGTTGGTAAGCGGTTACCGTTGCCTATGGACGCTTGCAACACCAGAGGTATTGTTTGAAATTGGAGATACATTAATTTTTTACCAAACCATGTAGAAAGGGTGGTCCAAACAATATCGTTTAAAAAATATTTAACGCAATTGTAGTTTGTAAAATTATCAAAAACCTACTCCATTTAACTTTTAAGAAGTATTGATTGAAGTACAAATCGTTGTTTAACATATAAAATGTTAATAGTTTTTTATGCTTTGTTCAGTTTGAGTACTAGTATAGTACCTATTGTAATATCTGTGGTTTGAGAGAGTGTTTTAGACTTAGTGCAATAGGGGCCATCCATAAATTACGTCACACGTTAAGGGGGAAAGAGGAGAGGGAGAATGATGTCACAACACATGATGTGACATCATCTTCAACTCAGCGAAAAACTTTAGTGGGGGTTACACAGAAGTTACAAGGGGGAAATAAAGAATCATAAAATTCGTGAGACGTAATTTATGGATGGCCCCATTCTATGATAAAATACCTAATATTTTTAGACATGTTTAGTTTTGTTTGTTGTTTTGATTACAGAACCACTTGCGTCTATCAGAGTTAGTAAACACTGTGGGGTTATTTTATTGCGTCGCGTGCAGTCATTTAGTAATGCCCCTATTTCTTATCAATGTGTTACCTAGGGCAATTTTCTTGCAGTTTATAAATAAGAAACTAGCCCTAATATAGGCAAGTGGCGCTGATGTTTGTTTTTTAAAAATATATATAGATAAGCGAACCTAACTTTAAGGTGAAAAGGTTCGGTTGTGGCGCGAAATTTGCAGTTTTTTAATTGTTGTAATAATTGTTTGCTTTTGACCCACAACATACTATACAAAATTTTAAAAACTACAAAATATTGTAATTTCGCTCCACAACCAGATTCATCCACCAGAACTTGAAATGATCTAAGCATAGCTAAGCAATTGTGTATTTTTGTACGAGAATATCTTATTTTTTAATTTCGGTTGTAATTTTAACGGCGGCATCTCCTTATAGACTGTGCTAAATGTGATATTGATAGGTAGTTAATTTATCTTTCAACTACTTGTTTCTTGTCTTGTTAAACTATTTATATAGGTTAAGGAGACTCAAATCTATTTTATACTTTGTAAGTGCATGCTTTCCTCGAAAAAGGTTCTTGTGATAATACATTTTGTAGACATGGATAATTTCAGGTTCTTCTGTTCCTGTGAATTTTATTTACTATTCTGACATGGTGATAAAACACATTTATTTCAAGTTATTTTGAGCATTCGGCAGTTAGCAATTGAACTTGTTTTAAAGATCTGAAAAATGGTATTGTGAAATACTGAGTATAAAGACAACCTTTTTTTGTATGGAAGAGAAGACCAAACATTACGTATTTCTGTCAAATTAGAGACAGGGAAGGGACAGGGGACAGAGAATATTGGTTGTCTTTTCGTCTACAAAACCATTGTCTTGATAAATGTTATTGTTCATGCTACTGGTGCAGAAGTTATTAGGTATCTCAATATGAATGCTGCAAAAGTAGTTCAACACCTTTCTCAATTTAGAGGCCAATTTTAGATTAAGCAGAGATTAAATTGAATAAAAAAATATTTTTGAACAATTGTGTCATAATTTCCTTTAAACTACAATTCCTAACAATGATTAACCAATATTTACAGGTTTAGAAATGATTATGCAGTTCTCAACATCTTAGCTTCTCTTTTTTCTTGTAACATCTTCTTTTGTTCTTCAACTGTCTTTTTTCTCTCTTGCAGGAATTCTCCATATTCCTGAAATTAAAATTAAGTACTTTCTTTACCAAACTGCTGCTGAAATCCCAAACACATTAGAAAATCTATTGTGTCTATGCTTAAGTGTACCAAGGGTGAATATGCCATTATTTCTAACTATATTATTAAATTGAATAAATAAATATTTTTGAACAATTGTGTCATAATTTTCTTTTAAACTATTTTTATCATTTACCTTAGGATCCAATTCTTTCACAACTTCAATGCCACAAGTTCTAGCAGTGGCTATCAACATAGTACATATTTCCTTTAAAGATTTCCATTCAAGAGGAGGGTCTTGCTTCTTTATCTTGGCTATTTCATATAAATGTTTAAAAGTTATTTTGCCGCTGATCTCTTTAACTGGAATTTAAAACAGAATAAATAGGTTATGTAGAGAGGGATGCTATGTAGGTTTATTACCTTGTTATTGTTGATACCTTTGAGGACATAAATCATGGCTCATGTAAAAAATAATACAAGTAACAAAAAGGAAGGAAATTACCAAGCAAATACATATATTCTCTGCGAAAGCAATGATGATCTAATAAGGCCACACTTGGATGCTGCAGGGTTAGAATGTTAACAATCTAACTTGACTATTGCGCAGTACAAAATGACCTGCATAGTTAAGTAATCCAAAGGTAATTTTATAATAGCCCGAGTTATGCAGTCATGCAAGAGACTGTTCATTTAACAATATGATATGTATTTTGTTAGTTGTATTGTTTTATTACATAGAACAAGGTGTTGAAAGATAACACTTTTCAATTAAGTACCAAACTACTCTGTGAAAAAATAAAATATTTATTTATTTACCAGGTTCCATAGCTCCACGGCTTATTCCAGCAGCTTGCTTCAAGAAATAAGATGCAGGTGGCTGATGAATGGTCAGTTGATAAGATCTATCAGAGTTTAGTTTTACTCGTGTTGGCAGTGGAATACCTGGCTTTATCATGGATGTCTTTTCGTTGAAGTCCTTGCAGAATGCTGCTATGTTGATGTTACGCTGAAAACAAGTAAAAATTTTAAAACCCCAATGTGTTGGCCATTGTATATTGCCGCACCCTCTAAAGGTTAACATAACACCAACATTCTTTTAAATATTTCTCCATTCTTAGGTTGTCTGAAAGAAATCCCTTTCAGCGATAAGACCGCCTATTGTGCATTTCTATTGTTTTTGTTCTTTTATTATGTTTCTGTGTTTTGTACTATGAAATGGTGTTATGTACAATAAAGAGTTTATCTATCTATGAACCTCTTACAGAAAAAACATACCTAAGGGCTCCTGGCGTCGTAGGTTAAATGGTAAAGTTGTCAAACCCAATCATCAAGGCTTGGTAGGTATGCTAAAATACCCTTGAAGCTTGGTGCTTATTAGCAATTCACTTGGTGTTACAAATACAAACCGGTTTGGCTCCACGCTCGATGGCATGGCAGGCGTGTAGTAGTAAAAAGAGGGCTTGATTCCTGCTGCGGAATACAGGATTCTACAGGTATTTTATTTTTTTATTTGCTTTTTCTGACTTTCGTATCACTGCGGCCGTTAGGCCTATTGTGATCGCCACTTGTTTCCTTTTCCCCGCAGGGGGCGTTCTTAATTCACCGCTCACAGGTATTTGTTCCAGGTCTATACTCTTAGTTCCTGATAGGTACTCACGACACCTAGAGTAGGGTAAGGACTATGTATGTGTCAGTTGGGTGATATCACATAGGTGATTTGATACGAAGGTATTCAAAAATAAATTACAACTTAGAACGGCCACAAGGCGCTCTGTCAATTATAAATTCGGTAAGTATAAGGGAGGGTTATTCTCACTTCATGCGTTCGATTAAAAGGATAACAACCTATTCCTTTTGTTCAAGTGGTAATGAAACACTTTAGTAAAATGAAGATGTTTACCTGGCCCAGCATAGGACCCAATGGCGGACCAGCTGCAGCCATTCCAGCAGGAATATTAGTCCTCAACTTTGATGAATGGTCTATTTTATCGGACACTTTTTTCATTGATTTTAATCGCGCTACAGATTTAGACATTTTGTGGAGAGCTACTAGGTTCCTTTCCTTCTGTAATTCAAATTATTCTATGTTTTTTTAATCGAAGCAAACACATAACCTGAAAAATTCAATGACATTTGACACTTTATTGACAATAACATGAGCCGAAAAGGTACACAAAAAATTGTTATTGCTCCACTTCAAACATGGCACCTCGACCACAGAGTACTTTTTCCTCGACTGACATGACAACCCGAAGATTCTGGCGGCCTCTGCGCTGAGAAATGCTGGGCATAATCCACCTCGCCAATTCGACCAAGTGTAATATGAGCCAAAGATGAGATGGACCACTTGAAGGCAAGGAGGCATCATGACCAAAAGCGTAGTGTCTAGAGAAGTAGAATAATCAGCACTAGCAAGAGGGCCTTGTCCGTAGCTGAGAAGTATTAATGCATTGAATATTGACATGCCTACGCAGCTGATGAATACGATGTAGACGTAGGCATTAATATTTCTAATTCTACATACGACGTGGAATGTACCTAATATTTCTATGGTTACGTCTACAATCTACTGTCATGTCAATCAATGTCTTTTTCTGTCATCATCACTAAATTGCGAGTTCGAGTTGATATCTTGTTGCGAATGAATTGAATATTTTTTGATATTTTTCATTTCAAAATTTGATTTATCCTGTTTCAGTAGTAACATTCTTAGAATTAAAATTAATATAGCGAATAGTAAAAAAAATTGTGGCCAAAAACTTCTCATAATCTCTGTAAAAAGTGTATTTTTTATGTAGTCTATGAAGTATTTATTCAGCCAGACTGTAAATAACTTACTGACACGATGTGGTCGTTTTTCTCTCGGGATCCCACAAAAGATTTCCCCTATGAAGTGGGAAATCCAGTGCCTGGCTTAGAAGACAAAAGTGTTTGGACTCTACACACAGGAAAGAAGAGAGGGACCCAAGATGCAATCTCAATATTCTTGTTTGATGTCCAGAAGAGTTCAGAGACTTTGTTTGATATCGCGAAAGCTTCGCTAAAGAGACTTAAGACTATGAGACACCCTAGCCTTTTACATTATATAGATAGCTGTGAAACTGAGAAATTTTTGTATGTAGCTACAGAGCCTGTAGATCTTTTAGCAGATCACATATTGGATATGAAACTAGAGGGACATATGAAAGATCTGTTCCTGTCCTGGGGATTATTCCAGATAACTGTAAGTATTCTATTGCAGATTTTTTTCTGATTTCTTTCCCTGGTAGATTTAGATAGGGTAGATGTGGGTTTGATTCCTGCTGGGTATGACTTTGTTTTTGAGTGTTGTGGTACCATGGTACTCAAAGTTCACACAACACAGAGAATCATATTGTTGAGTGGGCGTAGTTAGGTTGGCTAGTCTTATAGTCAGGCTTCCATGTATAATGGACCAACTTTGAGTCCACCTACATACATACATATTGTGGTGTCAGTACTTTGTATGATGCTGTTGGGTGTGTTCATATTTTTACTGTTTTACTTATTTTCATAAAAACTTCTACTACCCGCTGCATCCTTTGCAGGCTATACTTAGAATTATTTACTTTATAGCCTCTGCCCACAGCTTTGTAAAATGTAACCTATGTGTTCTAGGTCATAAACTATAGGTTCCCGATTTCATCCAAATCAGTTCAGTTGTTATGTAGACATTTACCATTTATTTGCACCCAAAATCGGCCAGGCTGGTCTTGAGGGATGTGATGTCCTTCAGCAACCTGGTGATGTTGACGTGGTCGAAAGTGACGCGAGGCAGCTTGTGCAGCTGCTTCGCCACTAATGCGGGCACATCATCCGGGTCAATCTCCTTGAACAGGGTGATGATATCCTGCAGACTTTTCTCGCCTCCTTCCCCTCGGCGGGACGGCATCCGGTCGGCCTTGCCGAGCGTCTGGAAGAGCAGCGCCTTGCCACTGCAAATCTCCCCCCCCTTGAAATTGGACTTGTAGACCTGCACAATCCTGACCTCGTCCATTGTATCGATGGCGTGTTGAATGAACGCCAACAGTTCGTTTGCTATGAGTTGTTGCGAATCCGTAGTGACGGTAGCGGGTAGCTGCTAAGCCGCGCGAATCGCGAATTATTATTCGAGACTGTGCAGTGAGGCACGACCATTTATAAACGCGCCCTGCACTGCACTGAATGAATGCTTAACTCTCATGGATTTGTAATGTACGCGATGCCATCATGATTGGTCTCTCCAATCCATCATCCATTACGTGTGCTATGATAGCGCCCACTCCATATTCTGATGAGTCCTATATGAGTAATAACTCCCTGTTAAGGTCATATCCCACCAATGTCAGATCTGATGATAGCAAGAGCTTCGCTTTTTCGAACGCTCTTTGCTCGCTATCACTCCACTTCCAAGGCGTTCTTGACTCCAGCAGCCGATACAACGGCTTCAGGAAAGTAGCTCTTCAGAAAGTAGTTTTTGCATCACCTGACTGCTCTGATTATGCTGTTCTAGCGTCGAACCAGTCACCGTCAGTCCAGTAGACTCACCACGCCATCCATTCTTGCTAGCGCAGAAGACATCACCCGTTTAAAAATACATGACGCCGCACTTTCAGTAGGCCAATAGGCGTATTCAGTGTTAACAACGTTTTGTCATCAACCTTCATTTGGGTGTATGCTTGATTCAAGTCAAGTTTACTGAAAACTTGACCTCCACTTACTTCACAAAAGCCTCCACCGAAGTTGGAACCGGGTATCTGTTTACTTGTATAGAAGCGTTGACTGTCAATCGATAGTCTCCATAGATGCGTAAAGATCCATCATCTTTCTTCACTATCCTCATTGGAGTGGCCCACTCTGAATATCTAACCGGAGTGAGTACACCCGTTTCTACTAATCAGTTCAGTTCCTCTTCTACTTGTCCCTTTATAGGAAAAGGCACTGCGCGCGCTTTCAAAACCCGAGGCGTAGCATCTGAACGTAGGTGAAGTGACACTTCTAATTCTTTGTATGTGCCTAATTCTTCTTTCAATAAATCAGGAATTTCTTGAATAAAAGGCATCAAATCTTCTTTAGCCTAGTATAAGCCAGTCACTTGAAGGCCTAGTGATCTGACACAGTACTGCGAGACCGGAGTCTACTTCTCTCCGCACACACGTAGACACCCATAATGTCTTCACACTCAGAGGAAGGCTCCTCTTGCTTTCTTGTCACAGACCCTTGCGATGTGTCCATACTTTTGGCATTTAAAACACTGCCTTCTCAAAGGCACACCGCTCGCAGTAAACAAGCTTCTCAAAATCGGCTGATTTGAGACGCTTGTTTACTGAGACCAGGATACATGTCTTCAAATCTTGCCTGATGGTTGAGACACATCTGTACAGCTGTTTCACATGTCAGTCCTTTAGTTCTCAACAGCTCCCGGCGTAAGCGTTCGTCCCGCACTCCTAAAACGAGTCTGTCCCGTATTTGGCGTTTCAAGACCGTATAGTTGCACTTGGCACATAATGGCACTTATAGCTGCCACAAAATATTGTACACTTTCACCATGCATACCCGTGTATGAAACTTTCCGGCTTACAAAATTTCATTCACTTCTTGATCATAGAATTTGTCTGACACACCCAAAGTTTCGCAAAACTTCACTTCTGAAGGGCGTAACGGCACTAAAAGGTACGCAATTAGAGCGTATGTGTCCTTCCCACATTAAGACAAAAACAAAGAGCGCGATTTATCTTCGTCTTTTGTCAATTTTCGAACGAAACCGAAGCGTCGAGAGCGCACAATAACTGCTTCTTGTAATTACGCCACACATCAGTTTTTGCATTAAATGGCACCGGCAACACAATATTCGTTATATTGAATGCCATTTTAGCACAATTACTATTTATTTAAGTACTTACCCACAATTATAGAAATCAACAATCAGCTGTCATAATTCAAAAACATTATACATAGAAAACACCCAGACCCGAGACAAATACTTGCAGAACATACAAACATTTGTCCCGCAACGGAATCGAACCCGCAACCTTCTGCGTCACAGGCGGGCCTTCGCCCACTTTGCCACAGAGGTCGTATTAGGGTACAATTCTACAATTTTTAACAATGAAACCCTTCTTTCAATGTTTCTAGCCCTTAAGCTCTGCATTGATTTATATTTCATGTGAGTCACTGAGTCAGTCAGTTATGCAATTTTATATTTAAACTAGTGGATTGTTCTGACACATTGAAAAATGACTACAAAAAGCCTTTACAAACCAAATCAAACTGTTAGGGCCTATGGTTTATACTGTTTATTCATTGTCAGTCACTCAGTTAAGTGTGTCACCCAAAAATGTTATACATAGATTTGTTAAAGCACTTAAAAAAAGTTAATTTTGAGATATTTTCAGAGAGCATTATCATTCCTGAACAACGATGGTAACATGAGGCATAACAATGTCTGTTTGTATTCTGTATTTGTCACACACGCTGGAGAGTGGAAACTCGGTGGCTTTGAGTTCCTCACATCACATGGGCAAGAGACCAGCAACCCTATCCCTATCAAAATATTACCAGCTCTTGAAATATATGACCCACCAGAGAAGAAAGATCCGGTGAAGTTAAAAGCTGTGACTAAATGGTAAGTGTCTTGATCTTGCTTTGGTTTAAGTTATTAATTATCTGAATTTAACCTCAGGTCACACACAATATTAATTAAAGAAGTTGTCATTAATGCACTCACACATATAAAAATATTAAACTTTAATGAATGTGGAATATAAGGCTATAAATAACTTTAAGAGTCATTAGCTCAATATGATTCATCCTTTTCACATAGATCTTATAATAATTCAATATAACAAAAGTAGTAAGTAATATATATTTTCAAACTATAATGAAATTCCAGTCTAAGGTTTATTCCGGAAATAAAATACCAGGCCATTATTAATGATACAATCTAAAGCTTTTGAATCTGTAGGAGATCTCTTCAGGTTAATTTTAAGTGGGACCACTTATTATGATTGCTGCCAATCGTAACATCAGCCAGAAGCTGAAAAATATGAGAGAAGTCAATTTGTTTTCTGGAATTTAATACATTCAATCATTAATAGTTAAAATATTGAGGCTGCACGCGACAGTTCTGTTGGAGCTGAACCATCATCAGAATGTGTGTGGTGAATTGTTACAGTTTTGTTTTGTTCGTTTTTACGATTTATCAGTCTAGTTAGAACGGTACCGTCATATTGTAATATGACGGTACCGTCATATTAATTTTTCGTGGCCTCCATTAATTATCATGACTAATAATAATATGGCTATGTGATAATTTCCGGTGGAAGTTATTCTTCAGAATACTTAAAATACTGATTTTATTTCTAGTTCCTCAGATATTTGGGGCCTGGGCTGCCTCATCTGGGAAGCATTCAATGGACCACTGAAGAGTCAACCTGCTCTTAAAACTGTAGATAACATTCCTAAGCAGCTCAGCACTTTGTACTATGAACTGGTCAGCGCCAATCCAGCTTCACGGCCAAACCCTGCTGATATCATAACCAGGTATATGTACCTAGTTTTGTTATATGATATATGTAGGATGTACTGTGACGACCTTGGTGGCGCTGCTGGCGTTCCCGTCTTAAACGCGCAAGCACGTACCGGAGGCGCACCGTGGGAATAAGCAGGCGTAACGCAGACGTATAAACAGCAGTGCGTCGGATCGGCTACAGGGATACATTCTCTTTCACTTGGCATCCAGGGGGCTTAGACAAATACCTCACGCTTACTTTTCCGTCCACGCTAAAGAAAACAAATACCTCATGCTTACTTTTCCTTTCACTTCACATTTGATTATGGCTTTTGTAACTAAGAATTTGTACTTTTCCTTTCACGCTAGCGAAAATTTGTCAAGGTGTAATCGGTAGCTGTCACGTGACATTTCCATAGCTAATGTCATTAACACCGTTAATGACATTCGACACCGACACCGACAGAAAGTGGAATTTGTCTAGACCCCCCTGGAATATCTAAATTAAAGCTTGGAATTTCTGTATCCGCAAATCCTCGCACCGAGGGAAGAGCCTCCGTGCTGTGCGTGGACTTTCGTGGTTGTCGACAATGCGTGGTATCATTCGTGAAACCAAAGCGTACAACCTTTATATTAACTTCCATTTTTTATGAGAAGATTTGTTGCCTCCATAGTCCATATTAAATATATCTCACGGCATATTGAGACATAAATCTGATAAAACAACGATATTCGTCGATTGCAGGTGTCGGAAAATAGGCGGTTACTTCAGAAACGAGCTCATAGACACAATGCTATTCCTCGAAGAGATCCAGATTAAGGACAAAGCGGAGAAGGGAAAGTTCTTCTCTACTTTAAGCGGGTACCTGGACTGTATTCCCGAACTCGTATGCATTCACAAGATATTGCCCCAATTAATGACTGCGTACCACTATGGAGACGCAGGGTCAGCTATTCTGGCGCCTTTGTTTAAGGTAACACTCGTGTTTCCTAGCAAGATATAATTATTTAATTAATGATTATAATACAATACAAATGTTGTATTGTGTTTCCAAATGATACAAAAATTTTAACAATGATCAAATCTCTTTAGATGTACTTATTACTTGTCATCGGAGAGGTCTATTATGTCCTTCATGATCTGCGCCTTCTCCACTCCATATATTATCCCAGGGCCATTATGTTATACGTTTTCTGTCAATTAAATAATAGTACTGTAATGTTGTTCACAGTTAGGTAAGCTATTAGAAGAAGCCGAGTACCAGAAGCAGATAGTACCGTGCGTTGTGAAACTGTTTGCCTCAAACGACAGGACGACGAGATCACGGCTGCTGCAACAGCTAGACCAGTTCATCATGCACTTGCATAATAATACTGTAAGTATTGTGTTTTTACAAGCTTTTATTTAATTTGCAATATTTGTATGTTAGTTTGTTTGTTTAGTTCTAATCTTGCAAGCTGAATTAGAACCACTTCCTCGAATCCTACGGAGTTGAATTTTTACATGTTGGTTTACTTCCGATGACAATTCATTTTTATGGTTAGCATGATCTGAATCGACATCCAGGATGAGCTGCAGATAAAGGAACTCTTTAACGGTCAACAGCATGAACACGAAATTTTGTTATTTAAAACATATTTTTTACTTTTAATTTGTTATGTATTTAAGTGACGCACTAGGTGGTCGTACTATGTGGGCTATATAACTAGGGTTTAGCAATATTCAACAAAGTCTACGCCTGGATGGTTGGCCGTTAGTGGCATTTACAGCTAAGCATTACAGTGCTTAGGAAAGTCAATTTCAGTCCCTTTTTGCAGCCCGTCCCTTCAATGGCTCAAAGCTTTAAAAAAAACATGTTTTTTTTACGCAACACAAAAAAATATGTCAAGGATACTAAAGGATGAGTACCATGACAATCCAGCAATTGCCCTAGCACAACTTTACCAAAAGCAGATCAAATCGAGATCGCTGACTCTATGGAAAGATGGCAGGCATTAATAGATATATCAGGTTATAACAGTACGATCTTACTTTGCTCAAATGTTGCAGGTTAATGATCAAATATTCCCTCAAGTGGTCCACGGTTTCCTCGACACCAACGCCATAATTCGAGAGCAGACAGTGAAATCCATAGTGCACCTCGCGCCAAAACTCAACTACAACAATCTCAACGTGGAGGTGCTCAAACACTTCGCCAGATTGCAGTCTAAAGACGACCAGGGCGGTATCAGGTCAGTATCGTTTCGTTCTATGAGATGTAAAAAAAATTATACAATAAAATTGAAATTTGATTTACCATAACACTCAGACTAGACAGCAGGGTTTTTGTATAACTTAACTAATAATCGTCATTATCAACATCTTCCATATTGACATTTTAAATTCAAATTTGAAATGACAAATTTCTCCAATGGGAAATTAACGATCATTGACAATATTTCTGAAGTTACCTGGTAATTGCTTTAATATATACAAAACCAATAAAGCTGACGCGTTTTTTTAAATCTTTGGAACTGCTTGAAAAAATCTTCTTGCATTTGATAGCACAATTCATGAAGAAGGTTATAGGCTATTTATCATCACGATCTACGACAATTAAAAGCCGAGCAAAAGAAGTAATAGCACGGACGGGCTATGTGACTCGGTCGGGGGCCGAGGGCGGCACAGCTAGTATACAACAAGGCAGCTTGGACAAGTATTGATAGATCATGCAAATATTTTTTCTGCAGCGAGAATCGAACTCGCACCCCTCTTTGGACGCAGCCTCTCTCCATACAGAAGACAAGACATTGTTCCTGTCATACTGGCTAATGAAAAGCGCACCGAACCATCATATTTGATGGCTGTTTCACTTTCCTCCACCTGTGGACCCCTAGCTTGCTGCTACAAACGAACAGAACTAGGCCAATATTTTTTTTTAATCACAGAACGAATACAACAGTCTGTCTCGGAAAGATAGCGGCCCACCTGCACCCACAAATCAGGCAGAAGGTCCTTGTGTCAGCGTTCGTGCGAGCGACGCGCGACGCATTCCCACCCGCGAGACAAGCCGGCGTGCTAGCGCTCGCGGCGACCCAACAGTACTTCCTACTGGCTGAAGTGGCCAATAGGATACTGCCGGCGCTGTGCCCACTCACAGTTGACCCTGAGAAACAGGTATGAGAACAGGCTGCGGCTACTACCAGCCCAACTAGACTATCAAGACCACAGCTCTTAAACAAAACAACTAAATAAATAAATAATGCTGGTAATTATTTCACACAACTTCATCTAATCCCAAACTAAGCATAGCTTGTTCTATGGGAACTACATAACTGTAGTTCCCATAGATAATATTTATATAGGGCCTTCGCCCACTGCGCCACAAAAGTCGTCAATTATGGCATTCCGAACAGAGACTTATTCGCGTCATGTTTGTAGCCACAGAAATATTGTTATCCATTCAGTTCAAAGCAAGTGCAAACCAACCGAGCAATCTTCATGACAGATAGCTTCAACGCACTCGGTATACCTGAAGCCGCGTTAAAATCCTCAGTATGCCACGGTGCCTTCACAAAATTAGCTGATAAACACACACATTGTTTTCACAATATATTATTTGTTTATTTGCCTGTACAAAATACTTTACAATCGGATCGCCACATGGCAAAACTATGCTTAGGAATGGCCAAAACCCCTAAAACTTGAAAATGGAAATGTTTAGCTCGAAAAGTGGCCCCGTTTCTACTTTTAGAAGTTTTTGACATAGAGTTGCAAATTGAGTTGTTCCCCATTGGTTACAGTAACAAAATTGTTGTTAGTGTAACTAGGGGCTGGTAGGGATACGTGGAACAGGCGAAAAGAAGAGTGTTATAAGTTTGAAGCTTACGGTGTGTCTGTGGATAGAGTTGGCTCAAGATGGTTCGTCATGGCACTCTTTAGGGGAGGCCTTTATTTAGCAATGGGCTTCTACAGGTTGTTGATTATGATGATGATTGTATTTTGATACCTATACTGCAGGTCCGTGACGCGGCTTTCAGAACTATCAGAGGCTTCCTTGGAAAACTAGAAAAGGTTTCCGAAGATCCTAGCTTGAAGGAAGGCATGGGTAAGTTTTTCTATCAGTTTCATTTTTTTTTTAACTTTAAGTTTTTAAACTTGTCAATCAGTATTAAAATTTATTCTACAATTGTAAGCTTTCTAACTGAATTAGCTGAGACTTAATACCATTTTTTCCGACTTGTACTCAAAAATCGCTCAACTTTATCTATTATCGGGGCTTGTCATTTTGTGACAGACATTGTGGACAAGCAGCAAGTTTCGTACAGTTAAGGAAATACTGTGAGGTTGTAAAAAGCAACTAGCTCGATTCTACGATAGCACTTGTACTTGCAACTAGGTAGACATTCTAACGAAACGTGAGAACAGCTCACGGGGAGAAGAAGACGCGGAAGAAGAGACTGATCCAATATAATGGAATAATAAAGAACTGAGGTGTTTATTATTTGTTAGTACCCCGCGGCTCCGTCTGCGCACTCCCACAAACAGTCAGGTTGTGGAATGATCTCCCTGCTGGGTTTTAACAATGCAGTTCTTAAATTAAATTAAATTCATTTCCGTGTTTTGTAGTTAGCTTTCCACGTGAAAGGTTGCAAGCCCATCGCCGCTTATTGGAACACTAACTGTTGGGACATGCCTTCGAATTTTTGGTTCTAGGGTATGCCGGTTTCCTCATGATATTTTCCTTCACCGTTTTGAGCATGTGTTAATGCGCACATAAATTTGTCGAGTGGACAAATCCATTGGTGCACGACCGGGTTTGGACCCACGAACTCTGGATCAGAAGTCGGGGTATCGCCCACTATGCCAACACGGCTACTGTATAGCTTATAATAACTGTATTTTATTGTTTATGCTTGTCAGAGGCTGATGTGCACACAGCAACGCCGTCTCTCAGCAATGCAGCGGCGACGTGGGCCGGCTGGGCGGTGACCGCGGTCACGGCCAAGTTCTACCGCTCGCACTCGGACACTGCGCGCGTACAGCATCCCAAGTCTGTGCTCTCTAAGCCAGGCTCACTCGGTAAGGGATACCATTCATACATTCACTAACAATATAATTATTGTGTCGGAACATTATACATAATTATACAATTAACTAAATATCTATTTCTAAGCTGGACAGTTGTCAACAATATAATATTAATAATAGTAGGTACCTAAGTACCTACAAATGTAAAATTTAGTCATAAGGTGAGTAATTATTATGTAAAAATATTTTTAGACCTTTCCTAGTCAGAAAAATATATATAAACGTCATGTAGGTCAAGTTTTGACAGATAATATGCAGATTATTATATAACTTTAAGGCCTGGTACCGAACACTGTGATCTGATATACATAGTCTAAGCAAGAAATATTTTTTAAAATATATTGTTCTAGTCATCTCTCGTACTGCCCTTTCTTCAATTGTTTCTAGCTTATTAGCAGCTGACTAGTAGACAATATAGATCGACCTTGATGGTGTGGCGGGCGAGCAGTTGAGATTTCCCATAAAAGGTGGTACTTCAAAAATCAATTAACCATTTTTATAAAAAAAATGTTTGCAGAACAACCATCATCGAGCAGTATGTCGACTACGACGTCATCGGTGACTTCGATGACGTCACTCGAGCATAGCGAATCCGCTTCAGACTACGACCCCGAACATTGGGACATGGCGGCGTGGGGAGAAATCGACTCAAGCGCAGGTAACTATTACATATAATAGTAACGTGTGAAAACATTTGTGGAGCTGTGGGTTCAGGCCCACCTGAGACGCAATAGGTTGCGGATTAGATTCCCGATGTAGAACAATATTGTATGATCTGCAAATATTTGTCATGGGTCTAGGGTGTAAGCTCTGCTGCTTACTTTGGCACTAATAGATTCTCTGTAAAAATGTCCAGTATTATTTATTTATTCTTTATTGCACAAAAAATAGAGTTTACAAAAGGTGGGCTTAGTGCTAAAAACATTTTCAACCTGCCAACCTCAAAGGTATTCTAAGCTAAAAGAAAGTTGGAGTGCTAAAAAGTAAAATATATAAACGGTTCCATAATTATGACACTAAATTTTACATTATGAACAATAATAAAATCAAGATCAAAATAAAATCAAGTATAAGTATTTAATATGATTAGTAGAAAAAGCTGGCTATCGATAAACTCCATATTATGAATAAAAAGAGAACTAAAACTTGGTCACTAACTTCGAAAGTGAAGCACCTAAAGTATGCTGGCCCGCTCGCAATTACGTACATATCTGCCGGTTTCTGAAAGGTTGATCAAACTGACAAATCTCATGTCAACTAACGTGTTTGGTTGACCAATAATTAAACAACTATTTGTTGAAGGAAATTCAACTATTTTATTACATTCATTATATTCACACTAAACTAGACATTTTTTTAAAATCGACTAGGATCACAATAATTTTAAATTAACTTAATATTAACATAAATCTTCCACTCGAAGTTCACAGCCCGATGTTGATCTGAAAAGACAAACAAGAATTTTTTTTTCAGAAAAATATAAAAACCGACAAATACCGGGAAGTGTGAAATTTCTTTAGGAGAGTTTTTACCCTTAGGAGTGGACAACCTTGAAGTTATACCCTACCCATTAAAAACATACACACAAAAAAACATAGACGAATTAAAATACACTTCTTTCTTCCAAGTCGGACAACTGTATTAATTATGAATAAAACTGCCCAAAACGTGTTGAAACCCGCTATTTTAGGGTCCCGAAGTTGGCACACGGACGCAATGACATACATGAAATTGTAAGGGTTTTATTTGCGCAATTTGCCTTCAGAACTCTAAAATATCCACTGTTCTGTTACTCTGTTTGCTGGATGAAAATTCTATTTAGGGTTAAGCTCGCCTTGTACATGTCCTCTAATTCTGTCTTATGTGAATGTGTTTTTTTTGTGTACGATAAAGAATAAATAATCTGATCTCGGTTATTAATAGAATAAATTACTCATTATAATGTCTCTTCATGGGATTCTTTTATAATCAGGATAATGCAAACATTTTTCTTGCAGTGGGGATCGAACCCGCACCCAGCCAGCTACTCGAGCTAATGTTATTTGTAAATTATAGGAACAGGTGCGAGTGCCAAATCCCCACCAAGCAGCGGAAGTGCCCAAGCGCCGACCCTAGCAGCGCTCTGCGAAGACGAATGGGATAACGAAGAATGGGGAATATTACAGGAACAACCGGTAACTGTAGGCATTATATTAATAAAATCACGTGTTTTTGGCCCCATCTTTATTTCTTACCCGCCTCGTAAGGAGCCTGTATATGCGTTTAGAGTAAGAGTTTGTTTGTTCAAATTTTTTTTTGTAAAAAATACCTTATCCTATTACTAACCATAACAATTAAAGAATTTCGACAAGGGTGGCACTGGATACAATGATATTGCGCCCTCTCGCCTAAAAGTAGGTCGTGGGTTCGATCCCCGCCTAGGTTGATCATTTTTGATATGTTATAAAATCTTGATATCGACATAATCAGACATCCAGTTTGACATAATCAGACACAATCTTCTCAAAAGTAAAAGTAGCAAGATCATTCAACTATCATTCAACTTTTTTAGTGCGTAGTTAAATTTCAATTGTTTTTAGTATTAAGTTTATCTCCAGTGATTATTGATTGACCTGTCGTTGGTAGGTGTGTAGGTAAAAGCTATTTAAGATTCTAGTCTGGTGCTATCAGTGAAGAAATTGGTAACCTGTATTTATTTAAGTATTGTTAAGGACATTGTGTTATAGCTGTTGGTTTTCGGAATTTAAATTAATAAATAAATGAATATTGTGTGCATAGAGTGCGGAGGCGGAGCTGGTCAGTCCTTCGGAGACGTGGAACAACACGCAATGGTCGGATGCGGGTGTGAACAGCGCGAACGCGACTTACGTGCGCAGCGTGCCGAGCGCGCCGAGCGCTTGGACCGATCGCCGGCCGGCCGCGCACCAGAACAGCAACGACTCGCTCGGCGGCTGGGAGGATGGAGAATTCGAACCCATCGAAGAGAATGTTGATGGTAAAAAGTTTAGTATAACAGCCATAAATTCCCATAACACAAGATCACTTACTTGACGACCTCTGTGGCGCAGTGGGCGAAGGCCCGCCTTAGACGCGGTTGCGGGTTCGATTCCCGTCGCAGGATAAATGTTTGCATCATTGGGTTTGGGTGTCTTCTATCTATAAGTATGTATTTAAAAAAATATATAAAGTAATATATCAGTCATGTAGTTCCCATAACACAAGCTCTGCTTACTTTGGGGCTAAATAATGTGTGAAAATGACCAGCACTCTTTTTTATTTATTCAGCAGCCCTATTATCTATCTGAAAGTCACTAGGTGACGAACGTTTGAAAAGTCAAATGATTATCACAATCACAAGCCCGTCACTATGTGCAAGTAATACAGGGGCAGAGCGTATATGTCTTTTACCAACCCCGAGACACAATTATTATGTATTGTGTTTAGTACCGTACAGAATGGCCTCTCACCTCCTACCGCCGCACCCCGCCCGGATTTCGATAGACACGTTAGCGTTGTAGAAGATCGTTTACAATTATAATTTACACAGATGTCATCGAATTTGTTTAGGTGATTTACAAACATAAAAACATTTGTACGGCAAACATACCGTATATATATAGTAGTCGATTGAATCCCACTTAATCGTTTTGGAAAATAACATATTTGAATCTTACTGTAATTTTTCATCATTCATTCACAGAAATGTTTTTTATTATCTTTTACCAACAGAATTTACCATTATTTAGCCCAAACCTGTATATGCATGCCTATTAGCAAAGGCAGGCTCACTGCGTGTTATCTTTCTTTAAGACATTGAAACCAGCCCATAATAATTCGTACCATTTGATCCAAGGATGTTGAAATTTTGTCTCTAAAAAGCTATTGATCTAAAATTATACTGTAATCCACAGAAAATAACGCAATTAAAATGGAGGAGCTCAGGAGAAAGCGGGAAGAACGCAAAATACAACGACAACGTGAGATGGAAGCCAGGCGCTCCGCGCGCGGACAGGGACCCATGAAACTCGGGAGTAAGATCACCACTGCGCCACAATTCTAGCCCAAAAACATGCTTGGGACTAAAGTTAGACCACTACAAAGTGCAAGAGCCATATTGGTATGTGCTCCTACTGGATGCACCACATGAAACTCAGGATTTATAGTACTAATGGCATGTGCTCTGATTTATCTATACATGACTATTCATTGCATGGTGGCGCATCTAGCCCCCATGCAATTTGGCATTAAGAAAACAATTCTAAAATCGGAACAAACAAATAGGACAGTTCGCGAATTGGTCGTGTTTTAGACAATTGGACAAATCGCGACTAAAGATTTTGAGAACCTTATGTGCTGATGTGTCAAAGTCAAAGTCAAAATTCATTTATTCATTAAAAACACAAGGATCACTGTAGGATGGTCCTACACGTAATGAACACATAGAGTGAGGCTTATAGTGAGACGCGTGTTCGATGATAAAAAGGCCCTATTTTGTTAAATATGTCCAGTGTATGTGTAGGTAAGTACTTAGTAAGTTAGTCTTGTGTACTGATCCAAAGTATAAAATGAATCTTATGACTATGACATAAAGTTACTATTGAAGTGTTATATTGGTTTGTCTAATAGTCGTTTTGTCAATATTACAGTATCTAAGGGTTTGGTTCCTAATTTATTTATTTTTAATTTCTGTGTCCGTTATTCTTGCTTATTTATTTGAATAATAATATGTCATAATTTATTAACGTTTATTATTCACATATCATACTTGTGGATCTGAACTCGTGCTATAAAGTCTAACATGCTTAGGTACTTAAAAATACTTCTAAACAGTGTATTGTTTTCTACTGTTGAATTTGAAATAACACGTTATAAAGAAAATAAGTATTGTTAAGTTAATCAACTTTTTTAAAATCTTTATATGCCCTTAGTAATTAAAAATTCTCTTTTAAAATCTGTACATAGCCTAAATATTCAATTCCAGTAGAAACAAACGATTTTAGGGAACAATCGTTAATGAATGCACCAATGCGCTCAAGTGAGAATAGTAGCCGAAACGGCTGATAAATACATTTTAAATTGCGGTCGCCAGTATGCTTTTATATAAAACGTGGTATTTATAAGATAAGATTAGCCACTTTAGGTTGGCTAACCCTTCGAAGCCTAATAAAATACCCCTTGGTATCAGAATTTACCACATAATAATAAAAACTACTCGAAACCGCTCGGCAAACGCTGCGCGAACGCTATTATTTATGCTAGTACCTGGTTAATAATAATAGGATTCTGATGTAATATACTGTAATCCACCTTTACCTAGTCCTGAAACAGGATATTCGAACTGTGATGTGATTCTCAATAGATTCGCACCGAAAAAACTGAAATAAGTATTAACTTATTCATTTATTTTATTATTTATTATTCCGATGTCTTTTAATGAAGTTAAGACATTTTTGGTATATTTAAAATCGACGCAGCCTCCATAATTCCAAAAAGGTGTGAGGATATTTCAATTTGAATTGGAGTAAAGCTATGTATTTTGTTTTGAACTCGGGGTAGCAAAAGCAAAATAGCAAAACAATAGCAGATTGCTGCTGCCTCAAATTTCTGGAGCCTTATTAAAACTAGTATAAGGTTCCAATTACAGTCGTAAGCGGATGACATCTCGCTTTTCTCTGCAATCTTGCACAATCTTTGTTTCTTTTTAAGGGAAAACTAGACTTCTCGTTCAACTTCTACACCAATATTGTTTTTTAGGCTTCAAATCCAAAGTCATTAAAATTCTTGTAGATTTTAGTAACGCAGTAAAATTGTACCGAAGGGAAAACTATTTTGTACCCTGTGATTTGTGTAATCGGCAAATGAGGGTGTAAATTTTGGTGTGTTCGTAACTGTGTAACGTTCCGTCGTGATGTATTTTTGTGAGATCATTTGCTCGTTTACTTGAAGTTTTATTTAGTACTAGCTGATGTCAGCGGCTATGCATGCGTAGAGTCGAGTCATATTTACAAAAAAAACACAATTTCACCCCCTTCAAATGTGAAAATTCAAAAACCCTGAAACATTATTTATTTATGATGAAGTTATAATTACAATTTTAGAGTTCCTACATTTAAAAAAACCGATACTCCTATACATTCCATACATTTTCACCCCCCTTAAAAAACCCATTATTTATTTATGATGAGCAGATGTAATCCAAATTTTCATTCTTAGCGCATGCTTACGTTATAAAATAAACCAATTTTGCAAATTTCAGTTTTCTAGACTATGTAGTTTTGGCTGTGCGTTGATAGATCAGTCAGTCAGACAGGACAAACAAGTGTTTTTTTAGGTACTTTGTAAAGAGCCCAGTGACCTGAAATTTCAAGTAAACGAGTCATAGATCACTTGTGAAAGGATTTTGTGTCTTATGTATTAAAAAAGTAGGTAGGCATAATAATACATAATGATGTATATAACATGGACAACCAGACTGATCCAGTAATCCAATGTCTGCCCTGATAGGAGAATATGAATACTACACAAATTTTAACTTTTTATGAATTAATAAGAAACCAATTTTACTAGCTACGACCAATGCTTTTTTAATATTTTAATATAAATATTGTGACTGTCTTCTTTCCGCTCAGATATCTTTGTTTTTTGTTATTCTATAACTACTTCAATAAATAGTGTAATAAGAAAGGCAACAATAGAAATAAAAAGTAGACAATGCGTCTTCTCTCACACTTTAAGTTTCAATTGAAGGAAGGATTTCGAAACATATATTATTGTGTCATATAATTTAAAAGTAAAGTGTATATCGATATTCTGCGTTTTAAATAAGCAGTACAAGGTGTGTATACCATCATTTAAGACTCGTACCAAAAAGATATTGAAATGTGTTGTTAAAAAAAACTCTATTCGCTAAATTTACACTTCTGTAAATAAAATGTTTTAAAGTATTTTTAGACTTTCCTTTATACATTCCTTTTGTTTAAAAATAACCGAAAAGTGTTATTTTGAGTTGCTCTAAACAAACGAAATAAAACAATAACATAAAAGCGACAACATTTTAATAAGCAAAAGATTGTTAGTTACAAAAATACTTATAATCTATTTCGTAAGTACGTTTAATCACTTTCATTATCGACGTTTACATTATCATTAGTAACGTAAAGTACTGATTGTATTTTCATGCTAGCTATGCTAAATTCAGACGCATTATGTATGTACAATTATTATATACTTTTTATACATGTAGATGAAATACATAAATGGACACTAATAGCTTCTTCGACTATTACAAAATATTATAATATGTATTATATTGGCAAGTAGCTACGTGATTTACGTAAGATCGGTAATGGAGTTCAGTAGAAAAGCAAAGCTTCAAATTAAATCTCTAAAATTATGTGCCAGGACACCCAAAATCAGTTGAACACCCTATCAACCGAAAAGATCTGACAAAGGACTATAATTATTCATTATGTATGCACAATGCTAACCAAAAAATGCCAATGGTATTTTTGAACTTTCTCCTTTGTCGATTTCAACTTTTGAGAGATAGAACAACTGACCCTGCAACTGTACTCACACAAACAACCGAGCATAATTCACACAACTCGCAACTTTTAACATCTTGACATAAGAATTAAATGTAAGTATGTCACTTACATACTATACATAAGTAGGGTAAATCAACATAAAAAAATAATAATTAACAAACGAAATATTGACTGCGCCTATCGAAAAAATATCCACAGGTATTTAGTGTTTATTTAATTTTAGTGATGCTCTTGTTTCCAGTGCCGTTTTCCGATTATTGACAGATCTAGTGATGAAGTTACCATCTACAGATAATGGCTAGTAGCCAAGCTTTCAGGGTATACCGCTTACAGGCGCACCGATGCAAATTCTGAAGTACTAGTTATTTATGAAGGCGTGCACAGTAGGACAAAATTTCAAGGCAGGTTGAAAACAAGTACTACAGAAAAAGGTTAAGAGACTTGACGCTTGTGGCTTAAAAAATCCCGTGATCCTAATGCCCGTCTGCATTGAACATAGACAAAGATTGATATGTGTATTATTATCATTTATTCATAGAAATCTACCACAAACGTATGGTTCCTAAGGTGACGGCAACCGCAGACTGCAGAAAGTCAGTGACTGTTAATTAATAAGTGGTTAAACGTTAGCAACTTTTAATAGTATTGACAGTTTGTCGCTGCCCTCTTACGATCTGCGGTCATGTTAAGCTTAGTGCAAATAGCCATTAGTTAGTAACAACATATTCATCTAAGACATCCAGTATACCATCCCATTATCTGTAGTGGCCATTGTTAAATAATGATCTACAAACTACATGAAGTAAAGACAGTCTAGTGCGATGTGATGCCGCGACGGGCGATGCGGTAGCGTGTGTCGGCTCGGTGGCTTGTGTCTACTTACAGTTTAGAGCGCAGGTCGGACGGCCCAGCGGCTAATTGTCAAGATGGATCATCGAATCTGAAAATAATAATAATACTTCATTTAATTCAGACAAAACAGTAAAGTGCACGTACGAATACAGGGCCATTAACATAAAACTAAAATAAGTATAATCCTGATTCCGAAGACGTTATCGCAGTTATTATGATTCGGAACACGACTGCGATAATGCACTTTACTTAAAGATAGTATTTAACACTAAATTACCAATGTTTTGTACAAGATTTACTACCGGTGATACTTACAATATGAACATTTACTAGTGTCCTATTATGGCCAAAAAAATCGAATAACCTTCATCGGGTTTGGATAGTCTTTATACTTTCCTTAGTAGTAGTTTTGATAATGAAGTGGTTTATTTGTAGCATACAGCAGTGGTTAATCAGGGGAAACACTTCATGTTCTTAATTTTATTTTGAGATGCAGATGAATATTTTCCTTGACTTAATGCGGTCTGCAGTTGAAGTCGGTCGCTGCCACTGCCTTTAAAATTTTCAACGAGACCTCATCGTTACGCTCTTTTCGTACAAACTAACTTAGCTTTAGAATTGATCTTTCAATAGATAACTAGTACTGGACTGGAACTAGGATAGAACCCCTAACGCAAAGTATAGCAAAATACCCCATTAACATCAGCGTTTTGCAATACCTACTCAATAACCAAAGTACTTACCTAACCTAACAACATTTTCAAACGATTACCTATTAAGCTTAAAACTCTTACCTCATGTTCATTGCGTTAGAGTTGCCAGGTTCCATCGTGTACCCCAAAGTTTCATAGAATTTGATGAGTTTATCTTTGCAGTCCAGTGACATCTTGTAGCAACCAACTTCCTGAGCCAATAGTGACACAGTCACTACGATTCTGTAGTAAAAAAAATATATTTGACCTTTGCGATTGCGAATAAGGCACAAATTAAATGAATTTGTTTGTGATAATGCAAAATAAATGTATTGGAATTTTAGTTAACATAGGAATTCGACAAAGCTGTGAGCCGCATTTTATTAAGAACGAAATTTTGACTCTCCCGTGTATATACATTCTACAGGCATCATTATTTGTAAGAAGACAGACATTATTTTAAATCCAATTCAGATACTAATACGGACGCAATAAAAATAAATGATTACTACCTTCAAACTTTTGGTAAGAGCCCTTACTTTAGACTGATTAGAATTTATAATAAAAAACTCGAAATTTTAAAAGCAGAACCATTCATTGTTAAACTAAAAAACCTGTTGATAAGAAAATGCTATTACTCCGTTGAAGAATTTATTGTAGACTTAAACATTTTCTCCTTCCAATGTTTCATGTGACCGACCTACCTATGCATCTACCTTAGTATAAATATATATGACTTGGCCTCTCCTAACTGGTTTTAATTGATTTGACATTTCTATTTAATTTTGAATACCAAATCAGTACAGGTTATTTGACATTTTATTTGCTAATTAATTATTTCATTGTTGACTAGATTACGATTGAATTTGATTATGTTTTTATAAGTGACTTTTATGATTTCTTCAACATTACGACAAATTATTATTTTAATTAAATTATATTTCATTGTTAATCACAGATAAAAAAAGGAGTTACTTAGCAACCTACACAATCGAACTCAAAGTTGCAGCGCCCTAACGGGGTTCATGTACCTACCTACTTTTTTATGTATTGTTTTAACACATATACTAAACTGTGTAAATGACAGCAATAAAATAAAATATGAAAAAAATACTCACAGTTTACCCAGCTGCTTGCCTCTGTATGTGTCGTTTACTACGACATCTTCCAAGCGCCCGCGCTGCAATAACAATTAATTGTATACAGGGTGTCAGAATATTACTTATTACGGCATTAGCCCAACTCACTCAAGTCAAAAAAAGCTTAGATATTTCTTAGTGACAGTTTTACTATAGAAACTTGTTAAGAGGAGCTGTCAAATTTTAGTGTCAACGGGCCTAGCATGCTTTTTTGTGCAATCTTTCAGGTCTACATTCGTTGCTTACCAAAGAGCAGTTGTGAATGAACTTCTGCTCAACAGTGAGAGTGGCGGCGCCTATTAGCTTTGATATGCGTGTATCTTCGATTACCGTTACGTAGTACCCGCCCGATTGCTTCATCTTTGTGAACCTGTCTGAAATCAAACACAATGTTTTAAGAAAACTGATGTAATACATATATTCATACAAGTATGTATGAAACAGCTAGCTAGCTATCTAAACGATTAAAGATCTATATTTATACATAGGTCATAAATGAAATAGAATAAGTACCTACTCATGTCCTTTGTGATTGTGCGTTTATAATTTCCTAACATACAGACCTAATTATAAAATATCGCCATAAGGAATGTAGGTAGGTAGCTGGTCTTCTATTGCGAGTGGCTAGAATGTTTAGTTGTATAAGTCATACCACTTATAGATTTTTAAGTTGTAGACATACTTTCTTATACCTACAAATTAAGCTACCTACTTATTATTAAATTGTACATAGGCAAGGTTTATTTTATTTTTTCTTTATCAGATTCAGGTCACCAGACGAAAGCGTTCCCTAAAATGCTGGCTGCATTACCACGCTGAATGGCTGACGGAACGCTTCCGTCCGGTAGTGATCAAGAAAACTTTATTACTAGCTAGGTACATTCAGCTATACTAATCAATAATGAATGACATCTTTCTGTAAATTTCTTAGTAGCATATTAGTAGAATATTATTACGACTGTACCACATACTTTATTATTCTCCTGCAGACGTTTCGTTGACCGTTTATAGAAGGGAACGTGGTTTAGTCGTAATAATATTGTAAAATAAATTATGAACGCTTTCTTTCTGCCACTGTACAATATATAGTTAAATCAAATTGAAAGTTCAATTGACATCCAAGGATAGAAAACACGTGGAGGTTTCAAAATTTTGTAAATATTATCTTTTTATTTCAAAACAATTCACATTGGTGCTTTTTATAAAACAGGAACCAGAATATCGATTACGAAAAGGTCATTAACACATTGCGCCGGTTTGGCGAAGGTCGCCCACCTATCCAATATGGAAATAATTAGCATTCCTCATTATTAACCAGTTAGTTAGTGCTAGGTAGGTAACTAAGTATCTACTTGTAAAGGGATGAGGAAGGTATGAGCTTGTAGCTTAAATCAATTGCGAGACAATAGCAATTAAGGCTACTAAAAACAAGTTATTAGAGTTATTGAAGTTCTAATTAATAATTAAGCCAAATGAGCCTTCCGATCCGAAGGTCATGGGTTATCACTGTCACAAGGGTTATCAATGTTACCTGTTCCAGCATCAATGCATTTTTTTGAGAAAAAGCAACATATTTTTTTGCCTGAGTGTGGTGGTACTATCACAGTAAGAACTTGAAGTACAACACGGAATCCTAAGGACTTCCGAGACTGCATTGTCTGACGTTAGTTTTTTGCATTACCCTCAAACTGGTTCTTGGACACATTGCCCACACTGGTCAGCTGACCGAGGAGTTGCAGGAAACCCTTGTCATAGTCGGAGCGCTGCAGAGGGCGCACTACCATCCAGTCCTCGCCAGGTTCAGCCGCACTGATCTTGGGCTTGAAGGTAGCTGGACTCTTGTTGAAGTTTAGGCGTTTCAGTAACTCTGGTGGATAAAGATACTCAGAAGGCTTTCCATCCTAGAATAAATAAATAAAACATAAATAAATAGACATCCAACAGTCACATACATAGTCCTGATTCCACACTAGGATTCCCCATGTCAGCACACAGACCATGAACATAATAATCTGCAGTAAACGCAAATATTTGTTCCGCAGCAGGAACTGAACATGCACTTCTTACATCTCAGCACTTATCTGCTATGTCACCAAGGTCTGTGTAAATAAGTACTAATATTTAAGTTTGTGATAACCCTGATTTAAAGACACTGAGAACTTAACCGTAATAATAGTGTGCAAACCTTGGAAGAAAGAAGTACCTCAGAATTACTGCCATCCTTGTCCCAGTCTGTTCCTGTCTTTATTTGCTGCATAATAGGTATAGAAACCCTAGTTTCAACTATATTGAATAATTAATAATGTTATGAATTGATAAAGTAAAAATATTTTTATCACAATAACCAATCATGGATGATTATCAGAGATATGTAGGTACCTAGGTAATCAATGTAATAATCAATATCAATTGATGTACCTACATAGGTGTGCTTGAAAAGTTAGTTTGTATATATTGTAAGTTTTTTTTTACTTAGATAAGTACTAAAAAGGCTTGAAAAACATGGTAAATAAAAACTTGGAAATATTAGACAACATAAGTAGTAACTACTACTAAGATATTTTCAACGAAAAGCAAACTATTTAACACATGCATCCTGCCTGCATTGGCATATGGAAGCGAAACATGGGCTTTAACAAGAAATGCATCAAGCAAACTCAATGATGAGTAATTACTGTTGTTCTGAAATTACTTCATCTAACTAAAACCTACAATAAAAAAATGGATTGATAACATCTTGTGCTGGCTTTTAATTAAAATATTTAAGTCGCTTTCCTCTTCATCTGAGTTTGGCAGTGTTGCCAGCCGGGTACCTACATATAAAAAAGTAACCTTTCTTATTTTTTCCCCTATAATAAAGGTACTATAAGAGACAGATGTTGGTTGTATTAATTTGCGTTTCACAATATTACTTTTTCTAACCCATTTTTGCTTTTATATTTTTTTCTAACATTGCAAAAAATATGCAACAAAGAACGCTTCTATGTTCTGTTACAATTTAGATTCAAGTAAGAAATTAAATACCTACCTATGAATATTTCCAAAACACACCTAAAATTAACCTGATGTAGTTAAAAATCTCCTAAAAGATTACAAAGGTAACCTTCTGGCAACGCTGGGGTTCGGGTAGATCCTGAAAACAAGCACTATTATGGACTTACCGCACTCACGCTGTGTTTTTCCATACCCATTTTAGTGTAAATAAAAGGAATTATATCATTTCATAAGTTCACTATGTACTGTTTTACTATTGACGTGATTCAACTCTTCGAAACAGCAAATAATATGTTACGTGGCGGAATTAAGTGAAAGTAAATATTTCGGACTCACTTCACTTCTAGTTTCAAGTTCACATTTTCAAAGAATTTGACATCTATCTAAACTATACATACACGTTTGTCCTGACTGACTGACTGTCTGCCTGATCTATAAACGCACAGCCAAAACTGACTAGAAAGTTGACATTTGGAACATAGGTTTATTTTATAACGTAAGCCACATGCTTACGTTATAAAATAAACCTATGATAAAGAAATAATTTCCACTGTAAGAGGGGGAAATGGGGGTGAAATTTTATGAAAGTCATTGTTCTTTGAAGTTAGAATTATACAAATTTGAATTACAGCTACTGGGCATAAATAAATACTGATGTGTTTCAGGGTTTTTGGATTTTCATTTAAAGTGGGGGAAATAGGGATGAGCGTAAGGATTTTTTTAAACACGTCTCCACACGAGAAAAGCTGCTGGCAACAGTTAGTTTGAAACTAAAACAGCCATGGACACCAGACTACTGTGAGTGACAGTTGTGACAATGAGCTTAGGGATGCGCCTATCCGATCCGATGTTTTAGATGATTGGATCGAGAGCATATCATTCAGCTACTTTTCGTATCGTTTGAACGCCATACGATTTTCAAGCGGATCGATTGAATAACGTCACAAAGATCAAATAAATAATGAACTATAAACAATATAGCATGTTTATGCAAAACTAATAAGAGGCCATGATCAACACTTGAACATCTCTGCACGTTTCGCATCGGTAGGTATTTCGGTAGTATTGGGTATTTAACATAATTATAATAATTCTTGTGTTATTCCATAAACTTATTTTGCATGTCTAACGCTGACGAATTATATCATTTTATTTAGTTTGATATCGATGTATGTATAGGAATACTCAGAAATAACTTACTCATTGCCAATGAGTTAGTTATTTCCGAGTTCTAGTTCTAGTTCTTGTTATTCCAAACTTATATTTCCACTGCCACAATCAAACTTAAAATAAACAATTATCCAAGAGTACAATATAACCACGTCCGTACGGGACGAGCACTTCCAACAATGACTCGCCGAGTGCTCCGTTTTCAAAAAACGCATATGCCTACGCATGAACAAATTATTTCATACAATGTGATGTTTTATTTGACGACCTCTGTGGCGCAGTGGGCGAAGGCCCGCCTGAGACGCAGAAGGTTGCGGGTTCGATTCCCGCTGTTGGACAAATGTTTGTATGATATGCAGACATTTGTCTTGGATCTGAGTGTTTTCTATGTAAAATATGTATGTATTAACAAAAAAAAGTAGTATATCAGTCATGTAGTACCCTTAATACAAGCTCTGCTTACTTTGGGGCTAGATGATGCTATGTGTAAAATGTCCAGCATTTTTTTTTACCACAACACTAGT
Source organism: Perizoma affinitatum (assembly GCA_961405105.1). Lineage (NCBI taxonomy): Eukaryota > Metazoa > Arthropoda > Insecta > Lepidoptera > Geometridae > Perizoma > Perizoma affinitatum. The sequence continues at coordinate 6,228,509 of OY560205.1, read as the reverse complement.
ATTTTCATTTTGATATTTTTCATTTTTTCATTTTGATTTTGATTTTGATGGTATTTCCTTGTTAAAGTTAAATGAAATCTTAAATTACGCTGTATGCGAGGTGGAAATATTACGAGGTTTTTATATGCATAGAGTATGTACGAGAAAAAAAACAATACATGGCAACGCTGCGCTCGCTGGTCTCCTATTCAAGATTGGCCAAAAGGACTTCTCGTCCATTCCGTTAATTAAAAAAAAAAGTCTTTGGATTTGATTTGAAAGTTTTGAGGTTACGCTATTTTGGTTTGTTTTGTTTTTTAATGTAAAGAATATTGATTATAATAAGCAATGATATGAATTATATTTGCGACGCTTGCTGCACATAAATATAATGGCGTTATATAAATCCTGGCCATTTTTCAATTTCGTCAAGAACCAAGGGAGGTCTTTAGTGTTTTCTAAAGCAGTGAACAAAAATGTAAACATAGTGAAAATAACTCCTGTTCTTATTTCTTCCCGGCGTAGTTTATTTTGGGAAAGGGACAGGAAGGGTGGTTATGATACGTCAGAGAATATTTCGAACTTTGAACATATGAAACAGGGTTTTAAGGAACTAAAACACGAAGTGAAATTGTTCACCAAAGAAGTCAAGGAAATTTGGGAATCAGATCCTATCCTCATAGCTAGACCAGGTAATATTATTATTATTATATAAATTTTATGTTAATCCTAAATAATAGGAATTTTAGGGACCCTTTTTATTTATTATGAGATCTATTTACCTATACCCATTATACCTACCTAAGTAAAGCAGAGCATTAAATCACTCAATAAGTGTGCACCTACTAAGCCAAGCCTAATCCAGAGTTAAGGGATGGGATTAAAAGTCATGTACACTCAGCATCACCAACTTTTACCTCTCTGGGGTTTCCAAATTGAATGTTATAGTCATAAGCCTTTTTTGTGAGGTTAAAATTTAGGCCAAAAATGTAAGTATGAAATACTCATGTAAGTAATTCAAGATATATTTTTATTATCAAAATATTATAAAATTACTATCCTATTAATTTAAACTCCAATCCTTAAACCTTAGAGTGGTAACCAGTAGGCAATGCTTAGTGTACTTACCTATTAGTGTCCAATCTCATAACCGTTCATGTAATTCTCGGACACTACAGTGTCCAGGTGCAAAAAGCTGTCGCATGATATGTGGACACTATAGTGTCCAAAGCATCTGTTTACATTTACTCGAATAAACAGACACTCCATACTTTTCTACGATACCTATGACATATTTTACTAATCAGCGGTGCTAGTATTAGATACTAGCACGGCTGATTAGTAAAAAAAAAAGTAAAATGATTAGTAACGCAAAAAAAAAAGGTAATTGCTTATGCAACTTAAAATTTGTGCTGCATATTGATTGTCCATAACTTAAGTTGTAATTGTATAATTTTTATAAATCTAATAGAGTAGATCAATTACTTATAATAAATAATAAACTGTCTATAATATTTTTAAAGATTTTAGTACTGTAAACATGTTTTGGAAATAATACAAATATTTCTGTTGTTGTTATGATTCTGGAACTTGCGTGTACTTTGCACATTCATTTCTTGTGAGGTGGTCTGTCAACAGTTCTCCCTGATGTTACTTCATTCATGAAGTATGAACAGTCTTCATTGTTGCGAACATGATATCAATTTACTACAGTTTATAGCAACTTACATATGTATGATACAAGTAGCATTATACCAAAACGAGCTGATGACTGCCGCATTGCAAGTGTGTACTAGTGTTTTTTTTTTTAAATCAATACTCCTATTCCATTCAAACTTTACCATCCATTTTCCCCCCTTAAAATGTAAATATCCAAAAACCCTAAAACACATCTTTATTTACTTAAATCTACAAATCCAATTTTTAAAATCCTAATGAATAAAGACTACTCATTCAAAGTTCCCTTACTTACCTACTTCTTAAGGTTCAAATTTCCAAGAATCCTTTATTAGCGGATGCTTATGTTTGTTAAATAAACCTCTGTTCCAAATTTCAGCTTTCTAGATAGTTTTGGCTGTACATCAGTCAGTCAGTCAGGACAAACAATTAAATAAGTTAAGGTTTTATTAAAAAAAAATATTACTTCGAATGACGTCGATTAAGAACCGAAATTTTAAAAGTTTATTCGAGATAGTGTTGAAGTTGCTTTATAGTCTATGGCTGTTTTTGACGTTTCAAAGATGTTTGTTCAAAAGAAACTTCAAAATGAAATGTCCGTTGAAATCGTTGACTGTAAACTGGAAATAATTTTATTTTCTTTTCTTTGAATACACCGTATTAATTTTACGTGTGCTTTTTCCGACAATAGCCTGACCAACTAGTTCTGTCTTTGGTTTGTAAACTTAGTGAGTGATCTATTCTGTTTATAAAATAACTCCCTATAATAGTCTCGCTACACATATACAGACAATTTATTCGGATGTTCTCCAATTTGCTGAACAACTATTCGCCGGGATTCCACGAGAACAATAAAAGCAGCATTTATTGTAGGTTCCAAAATCTATTGGGACGCACTACCTCTGACTGCAGTGCTAAAGAAGTTAACACCATGATGTCCACTCGAGCTAGCACTGTGGCTTCGGACGAAAGTTTTATAACACCGGTATCATCAGCGGGCGATCTAATGGCACTCTCTCCTAAGCCATCGAACGATATAACTGAGCAGAGTGACTTTACAAGCGACCTCCTCACTGGAACGGAGTTCGACAGCATCTGTGACGTGACGATGCAAGAAGTTCCTAACTACGACGATATGTTCATAGACTCAACAAGCCTGGACTACCTCGTTAAGTGCGCGGAGTCTAATCGCAACCAAAACCTCATAGACAGAGGCAAGGAAAGTCTATTTGTGAAGTTTGATCCATTATATGCCAGAAAATTCGGTAATACCGCTTCTCATACGGAATCAGGAGCAGACTCCACTGATGCTGATGGTGGTTACGAAACTGGAAGTGCTATTTCAGTATCCACAGGTGTTGCCACCCCCAAACATTCAATGTCCACAGGATCTATACATTCCATCGGTATCAAAGATAAACCTATGCAAGTAGTGCCTCCTGTTGTCAATTCTGAAGCTGCTAAGTCCAACTTGAACCAGGCTCGTTCCACCCCAGCTCTCATTAGGAGTGTATCAGCTATCCTCACGCCTACACAGGTGAAGACAGATAAACTCATAAACTTTGCTGGGAACACCCCACCAACAGCAGCACCTAGAAGTCCCCGCTATCACAATTATTCCTCACAAGAAAGTGATAGGATGCAAACACTGAGGCACATACTCCAGAAGCAAGACCAGGATGTTCTTCTGCTGAGACAAGAAAATAGAGAACTTAAATCCCTGCTTCAGGATGGAGAACACAACCATCATCGAACAATAGAAAATTTAGAAGCCAAGGTAAAGAAACTAAGCGAGGAAAAAGAAAACATGCTAGAAAGAGAGAATAAGTTACTTCAGCAGATCAATGACAAAATTATCAGCAATAAACAGATGAGCATTGTAATGGAAGAATATGAGAAAACAATATCCTCTCTGATCGGGGAACAACAGAGGGAGAAAGTTGGATCAATGGAATTGGTTGAAAGGCTAACTATAGAGAGAGACCAGGCTCTTAATCATCTAACAAGTATGGAGGGATCATTCAACGATCTACTATCCAAGTATGAAAGAGCCAAGGGTGTCATACTAGAGACTAGGGACCGTGAAAAAATCTTTGAGCTGAAACTATCTGAATATGAAGCTGGCATGCAGAAATATGAGTCTTTGTACAACAATTTGAAGCAAATCACTGAGGAGAAACTGGCCAATGCCAATGAGACATTAGATGGCATGAAGAAAAATCACAATGCAGATATAACAAAACTGAATGCAATTATCAAAAAGCATGAGATCACTATAGCATCACTGCATGAGTCTGTAGTTCAGAAGACAAGAGACAATGAGGAGTTGACCCGAATATGTGACCAATTGATCAATGAAGTGCGTTGAGTATGCATCAATGCAATAATTCCAGTTTAGATTGTAATTTCTTTGCATATTTGGTGCTTTTCTAGTATGTTTTAAGATGTTTTTTTTAGTAGACTTTATACTCTTATCTACATCTTGTTTTGAATTTTTGTGATGAATCTCAATCTCTTGTGTTGTTTTTGGATTATTGTGACTGATTTTAACTTTAACTATTTTAAACATACTAATGTTGACAATAAAGAGAACTAAAGGTAGGATTTCATATTTTAAATATAATGATGACATACTTTTAAAAAAATTGGTCCTAGAATATTTTTTATTGTTTCACATTCATTCCATTATGTATATTACTATTAGAAATGCTGTTCAGTATTAAGGATTTTAAGTAACATTAATACTTTTATATTTAGACTACTTGCTGGGAAATTAATAATAAATTATGCCAATTACATAAGACTTCCTTGTAATAATATTTTAAATGTTGAAAAGTATTAAAGATGGTATATATTGAAAAATACTCACAAGGCTTATTAAATTGCCTGAATATGTGGCCTTATAACTAGAACATAATTTATACCATCTGAAGTGATAATTCATTTATTATTGTGGTGATATGTAGCTGATATTTTTGATAATAATAAATTCAAGTACTTAATTGTTTCTTTTTCTTACTTTTAAACCCACACATTTTTTAGATTGTGTTAGAAGGATTTCTTAAGTTATTGGATGGTTAATATTTTCTATTATAATAGGTAAGTTTCATCCATGTGTACCTTTTAGGCCCATATGTGTGTCAAGATCCTTTTATTACCTTCAACTTATGTTTTTTCAGGTGAAACTGATGTGCTGTGGTGCTTTGACCGGCCTGAAGTCCTTGATAATTTTGTGACAACAAGCGATAGCGACCACAATGAGGGCTACAGCCACTGTAAGCTAGACATGAGCAATGCTGGGCGCGCGCATTTCCATGGATACCTTGACACGAGAGTACCTAAAGACGGGCGGATCAAGAAGGCTGGATACTGCGCTCTGAGGTCCAAGAAATTGAGAGTGAGTGATAGATGATGTCACATCTCGAATGAAACTCATTCAAAGTATAATGGTTTTCCATACTCCAACATAACAATAACCAGTAGAAGATAGAGCTTTGTTCAGTAACTGAGATACCCTAATTCTATGGCTCTACAACCGCTCATGATTGTTCACTATTGTTTTCACCAATAATAAAGCCGTTAAGATTGATCGTTTTTTGTCCCCAAAATCATAAATATCACATGAGTCTTTTCCGATATATTCAGTACAGACACCAAACTACAAAATACGTTAATGGCCCCTTTCAAGATAATGCAGCATGATAGCCATTTCGACACGTTGTGGCCGCTATCATTGTGCCGTTATCCACATGCTGGCCGTGTTCATTCGTCACTTGCCGATTGCAAAGATGGACGTTGAGATAATAGCAGCTATTTATTTAATAAAAAAAAAAAAACACCCTCACTACCGACGGTATTCCCCATTATGGACATACTAGAGCGTAGATCTTTGAGAATACCAAGTAGTCACAGGCATTTCTTTCACCGTTTTTTATTAAGTGCATTAAATTATTATTTTATACTAGGATCTGCCCACGACTTCACCCATGTGGTACCCGGATAAAAAGTGTTAAACTAGTTCACACGAATTTTACTTAATATAATTTAATTATGGTATATAAAGGAAGGTATCTTTTATGAACCCAGTCTAAGCAACAGCTGTTTAGAAAGAGTTATGAAGGCTGGCCGAGCGTTGTGTAAACAATTTTGTTGACTTAGATGTTGATTATTAACAACAAACTCCTAAATAGAGTAACATCTAATAGCCACGAGACTATCCTTTGATATGCGCACGGCAATATGACTATTCGCGTCATCACAGTGGGTGTAGGGCACACACGATGGACCAGCATGATGGGCCATTATCGTGGGCTTTAGGTCCATATTACTTACACTCCATGACACATTCGTCTTAATTTTAACATAATACTTTTAAAACTGATTGTTTAGAGGCGCAATCAAATTAACTTGATGCTTATCAACTAAGACTGTGAACCCAGCTTTACAATAATAATGCTTCTTCAGTAAATGTTCCATATATACTTACAGAAGTCATTCAAACGCTCCACTACCTACGACTGGCATCTTTACAACACGCTTGTGCTAAAAGTGAGAGGTGACGGCAGGTCGTACCTCCTGAACATTTCCTGTGAAGGGTACTATGACATAACGTGGAATGATATCTATCACTACGTGCTATATACCAGAGGTGGACCTTATTGGCAAATCGCTAAGGTACAAGTAACTAACGATGGACATGGCTCTGAGAAATGCGACGACCAATGGAGATGGTGCATATTATGGGAGACTGATCTGAACTAACAACTCTTGAAAACAGGGCTATGTACAAACCCATATGCTCTACAATACAGCTATAAGTTTAGTTTTAAAGTGGCTACCCAACTACTCATGCAAGTGGTATTTGTGTGAGTAGCTCTACGAGACTACGAGAACTATTATTTGATGCGTACTGCCACCATAACTCGCTTCATGGGTTACAATTAATAAAGATCATTATCATCGACATTATACATAGAAATCCATAGCTGGACATAGAGTATATCTCCCAAGAGTGCCCTAACAAATAATCTTGGGCCACCTTCATCAACTGAATTCCTATGATGACATTAATTTAAGACTCTGTTTTCAAGATCCCGTTTTCGAAATTCGTGCTTGGATCAAAAGGGCGCATACAAGATAAACAGAATAGGATGATGTTTGACAAAGTAACGCACTTCGGAATATCCTGCGGAGACAAAATTAATGGCAGATTTGATCTAGAAATAGAATATATTGGTGAGTGAGCCCACTATTCATAAGGATGTTGTAAGCTTTCTCTTCAAAGGATAAACGAGCTCAAGCCGTTATCACCAGTATGATATAATCATTTGTACACGCGAGTGACGACAGGAGTCTGTAAAAATATGTGTTTGTCTTAGGAGGTTATTTGTTTGTCTGTTATCATTAGGTAACCGCCGAAAATGCTTAACGGTTTTTAATGCTGGTCATGCAGTTTTTTGACTTGACTTCAAACAAGGTTCTAACGCCACACGCCACTATAGGGCGCTGAAAAACGTGATGGTAAAAATACGTTCATTTATAATCATCTTCTGGGTGAGCGTGTTTAGCATAGGTTACAACTGCGTTTACCATCAGGCGAGGAGGTCCGAAACGCAAACCACAAATAATAAAAAATTCAAACAAGAAAGGGTTTTTCTTGTTTATGTACAAATTATCCTCGGCTTATCCGATTGTAATGCGGTTTTATGCAATCGTTTTATATGCGGTTTTAGATGGTCGTGAGAAGGGATCAGAAACTTCAGCAGGAGAATAGTAAAGTATGTGGTATATGGTAGTCGTAATATACTTTTAGGTTGGTTATATCGCCAAAGGTCACTAGGTGGCGCTGCAATAGACGATGAAATTAATGTGAAATAGCGTAGGTAACTATAAGTTTAGGCTCTGCATGCAGACGATATCGTATTGGGCCCTCCCTGTCATTCAATCTCAAAGTTCAAGAATAAATAAGTGTTTAACGTCTTTTGTTTCAGGTTTGGAGTTTGATCCGACACATCAAGAAGATTTCGCATATGAAATGTACAAAACTGATAAATTCATTGTGGGTGTATAGTGTAACTTTGTAAGTGTGTGTTGTTAATGTAGATTACATAAGTAAAGTACCTAGTGAATTGTTTAGGTAGGTACAAATATTTGTTTATTTATATAGATACCAACAATTAAATAATTGCAATGTCTCTAGTGCTTTATTTTATTATACAAGTTAATAACATTAACCCCGAACACTTTTTTGATAATACCTACGACAAAAGTTATGCACTTCCTACAAAATAAACCACCTACATACCTATGTAAGTACCTACTACGATGTAGTGACGATGATGATGATAATATCGTAGTAATAACTAGTCTCTGACTACGACTACGATAATGTACAACCTGTTGTTGTACGCCTTGAGATAAAACCATTCATCCAAGCCACTCGTTTTGAAGTATATACCTGTAACACAGCATGATTGTAGTCCGTACAAAATCAACTCGTTTTGATAAACCACAATGGTACCGAATGAATAGTCTAATATAATTATACGAATGATATTGGACTTTCATTCAAAGCGAAACTACCTTATTTAATAGTTCGATTCCAAATGGTTTTATAGAAACTACTCTCACGTAGTCTTGTGTAATTAATGTTTTTTTTTCATAGTATTGTTCTTGATACGGGCAGAGCATTAACATTGTCATAGTGTATTTGACAGTGACAGACTTGATCGTGCTGTCAGCTGGCTGATCTGAGTCTGATGTTATCCATGCCAATGCCATCAATCAACGTGAGTGGTCAATGGTCATCATTCCATCATCCAATAACCATCGTTTCGCTAAGATTTTTCAAGGCAAATATTTTAAAATTTCAATCAAAATATATCTAAAACAAATAGACCTCACAATAGCCAAATTAATTAAGTGTGATTGCAGTTATTCCGTAAGAGCTTTGTGTTTCGAGGACACCGAGGTAAGTTACAACAAAATTACAATTCCTGAACTCGCTCGACCAACGCAATTATGTAGGTACCTACTCCTTCAGTGATCATAACACAATTTTCTTTGCGTGGGATGCTCGTCTTTTATCTAATTATAATAGAAACAACTCTTTTATGTTCTGAAACGACATTGTATTTTTGCACTTTTGCACTTTATGTTGACCTTAACTTCCTTATAAACATAGACATTTCCATAGCCTTCTTTAGTTTTACTGCAATATGTGTATGTTGACCTTAACTTCCTTATAAACATAGACATTTCCATAGCCTTCTTTAGTTTTACTGCAATATGTGTATGGACGCACACTCATTGAATTACTTATTCACCATTAGTCATTGGCACTTTTCGATTTCAGGTGAGACCATGTCAAGTTTATATACAACAAAACTGTGATTTGAATCAGTAAAACTAGTGCAGTACCATGTCAGGTACAGAGCAGAACATACTGAACTCCATGCAGCAATTATCTATGCAACCAGGGAATAGTGCTCCTACTGAAAAACCCACTCAAGTAGTCACTCCTGCTGTCAACAGGAGTCAGCCTTCAACCATTAAAGTAACTCCAGTTAAACAGACTGTCTCTCCTGCTATAGCAACTATTGATAGACTGCTTAGTCTTGGGGCTAACATACCCCCACCACCACCGGTCATCACAAGAACTTCAGACATGGATCCACACACAGTTGAACAGCTGCGAGCTGTCAAAGATCTTCTGACAGCACAGGAAGAGGAAGCACAGAACCTCAGAGACCTCAATCACGATTTGAGAGAGAGGTTAGAAGAATGTGAGACCAAAATAAAGAAACTGAGTGACCAAAATGAAGAATATGGTGAAAAAGAGAAAACTCTCTCACAAAGAGTTGCAGAGAAGGTGAAGAACAACAAGCAAATGAGTGTTGTAATGGAAGAATATGAGCGAACTATATCTTCCCTGATTGGAGAGCGTGAAGCTGAAGGCAAAAGATGGGCTGAAGAAAGAGGCACACTTGCAAGGGAGCGAGATGAGGCAGCTGCTCATCTTGCATCCATGGAACATGCATTTAATGATGTTCACACAAAATATGAAAGGTGTAAAGTTATAATCCAGGACTATAAATGTATTGAAGAGACTCTGAAGAAAACTGTGGATGAAAATACAGATGCTATTCAGAAGTTAGAAGCTCGGTATGAGACACTGCGGCAGCATGCCATGCAGCAACTCAACAAGGCAAACACAGAGCTGGACTCTGTGAAGAAATCACACCAGTCTGAAATACTTAAGTTGAATGCCAAGTTGAAGAAAAGTGAAGTGCATGCTTCCTCTCTGCAGGAATCACTTGCACAGAAAATTAAGGACAATGAGGAACTTACAGCTATCTGCGATGAGTTGATTAACAAAGTTGGATAAGGATCCTTACACTACATACTATAATCAACTAATTTTCATTTACTAACATTTTTTATTTTATATGGCATTAAAACTAAATGTTAATATTATTGGAGCAATATTACATGAGCATGTACCTGTTGTTCTTGCTGTAACAAGAATGTGGTTCATGAGAGCTAGTACTGTTACCATGCTAATCAACTTCTCATAAATTATTATATTTTTTTAATATGCTATCATCTCATGTCAATTTTTACTTTTGTACAATTTTATAATTTTAAGACTTAAGTTTTTTATTGTCTTGTGATGTTTTGACCTGTTGTTTTTTTTTAAGAACTTTGTATGATTCTGCAATATTCAATATAATTTGGTGCCTATGGATAATTTATAAAATTATGTACATAATAATTATGAAACTTCAAATATCCCCATATTATGTGACCCAATTTATTGAACCATATTTGCCTGTCAATGCTAAGACCTATTTAATTATAATATAAATAAATCCAAAGATTTGAGATCTATGAGTGATCCTACTATGAATTGAGATTTAGATCTATTATAAATAATATTTTTATCTTGCTTTGTAATTATTTTCTAGATCCTAGCTGCCATATGTATTTAATTTTGATTATTACTAAACTTAATGTTAGTAAAAAAATAGTTTTATAGCTATTTTGAAGGAAGTATTAATTGGGCGCTTGGTTACTGGGGTACCAAACTTAAAAAACTTGTTACTCAAGCTAAGGCTATAAGACTAATAGTCTAGTCTTTTTGTTGATAATTGTAAAGCCAGCAAGCAAGATTATTATGTCTCTTTATATAATATACATTGATTTTCATCTTAGTTGTAAGCTCATTTAGCAATAATAACCCTGAAAAGTAATTATTTAAATGAACAAACTGTATTCACCGTGATGATTATGTAGGGTAAAGAAACCAATAATCTTTTATGTTCATTTAATGAAAATAGCCCAGTCTGTAACTCCTTACAGGCTGTATAACGAAACGAAAGTATCAACCTTATCACAAATAAAGGCCAATGAGGAATCCTTTATAAGTGTATGTATCCCAATTTCCGTTTTCTTTTAATGTTATATTACTTTACCCAAAATGGATAGACAAGATTAGTAAATAGATGTGCCTTTGAAAATCTTCACCATCCATTTTCACAAGTCCATTGATGTATAATTCCTAGCACTAATAAGATTTTAAAAATACAAAAGATTCTTGATTATGTATAACTACTAAAAGTTAATTTATTTTTGCGCTTTTGGGAAAGGGATCAATCATTAACATAACAAAAATAATTCAGTATACTTTCATAAAAATTTATAACATTCCACAATATTTTCATTAGTTAACAGTAAGTTTTGCCTACGATCATAAATAAAATATGAGCTAGTAAATAAATTATAAAATTAACCAATAAACATTGCTGCTTCTGTGCGAATCTGCAACTGCTTATACTTAATGATTCCCAAATGTTGATTTTATTGTGCTATTGGAAACTAGTTTAACTGTAATTTAAGTAATATTAATACATATTTTTATATATTTTCTTTGAAATTACCTGCAATTTATTCATGAATAGAATAAATAAACTGTTTCAATTTGTACTGGATGACATTATTTTATTCCTTGTACTTTAACTAAGACTACAAAACATTCAATTTTAAATCATGTTTACAGGTTTTAATGCCATGAGGATGCAACAATAACTTGTCTCTAATTGAACTTGATTCAATAGTACATATATCCAACAAAGTACCTACCCTAATCACATTCCAATACCTATTCTATGTGTATAGTATCTAATTCAGTATTTTTGTCCTAATTAATAAAAACAAAAGTGAAAGACTGCCGTTTTAAATAAATATTTGAGTACTAATCAAGAATTCTTTTTTAAAAACTTGTATGTGTCCTTACTAACTAAATAACTAAGGGCTGATACCACTGTGGAGACTGCAGTGACTCCAAAAAGGACTTGCAGTGCAGGGTGATCTACATAACCAAAGACTGGCGATGCTAGTGTAGTGCCAACCTGAAAGAGAAATCATTACACAATCAACAAAAAATCTTGCTGGAAACACCCATCAGTTAAACAAAAATGGAATGACCAAAATCCCCAAAATTAAAAAAAAAGGCTAATTCAATATGTCAATTAGGGACCTACAGCCGGGCGCAACTTTTATTTTTAGATATGCTATGGCCGCCCTACGGCCCCTGCCAACCGCGCCGCATCACCCGCCAGTGCTTTAACATCTTTTCCTCAGCTCCCAAGGGTCGTAGCGTCATGTTAAATAGCATAGAAACTCCCTCAAGAATTGGAATTTGGACTGAAAATATTTTTTAAAATCCAAATGATTTAAAATAAATATTTTTTTGTTTATATTTATATTATGTATATGGGGCCACCCATAAAAAAATAATAATTAAATTGGCGAATATATATCGTAACATTCACACAAAAAACATAGACAAATTGAGAAACTCCTTTTTTGAAACTGGTTGATATTAATTAAATCAAGATATTCGTTATGAGCTTGCAGTCCCAAGTTTAAGGTTTCTATCCTGCAGATACTCTATTATCAATAAAAACAGTATTAATAATACTTAGCTTAAAGAAAAATAGCTCACAAAAAATGATTCGGCTAGTCGTGATTACGTAAAGTTGGAATAAATATTTTATGGGACCACCTCGGGATCATGCCGAGGTGATCTATACAACAACAAAATAATCATCAATCGATAAATATTTGAAATCAGTTAACGCACACGCTCATACAGCCGACTTGAGAACTTTTTTTTAAAATCGGTAAAAAAACTAACAACCTCTTAAGCTTTATTGTTAGTATAGATTTTTAAACCTCATCTCATTCGCTAATATAATTATTTGTGGGGATTCATAATTGGCACCAACATGGAATGGTAAAGACACATTTAGAGCCAGGTTTGAACATTTTTCTTCAGAACTTTTTATTTTTATTTTTGTGTATGTCTTGTCCTATCTCATGAAGATCACATTGTTCAGGATAAAGAAGAGCTCCACAAAACCTCATTTAGTACACAACTACTATTTACTGAATAAATAAATAAAAATATTCTTTTAAACTTACAAGAACAAGTTGTACAGCAGTATTGACCTTGCTAATAAATGTAGGAGCTAGTTGGGCTGTTGCATGTGTCACATCAAAATACCTACTCAATGTCCTCTGAAAAATAAATTTACACATTCTTACATGCTCCTAAAACTTAAAAATATTTTAGAATATTCTCTATTTTATATTGTGTATTTACATGTAATGCAGTGCCTGTTAGTGACATGCAGTGATAAAACCTATCATCCTATAAGTAAGCATTCTAATTGAATTAGCCTTCAAATAAAGAAAAGAGGAAAAGAAATTAGTTCTCAATGTTATATACAATACAATGTTACAATGTTGGGAGCTACAATAAATAATAAATAAATAAATAATGCTGGACATTTTTCACACAGCATCATCTAGCCCCAAACTAAGCAGAGCTTGTATTATGGGACTGATTTACTACTTATATACTTTTTTTTGTAAATACATACATAGAAAACACCCAGACCCGAGACAAACATTACAAACATTTGTCCCGCAGCGGGAATCGAACCCGCAACCTTCTGCGTCTCAAGCGGGCCCACTGCGCCACAATGTTACAGACAGACAGATAACTTATAAAAATCTTATTGTGTTGGGGTTAAAAATGAATCTATCAGGGGGGTCTAGACAAATACCTCAGGCTTACTTTATTTTCATGCTAACACCAATTTTTCACAGTAAAACTTGGCAGCTGTCACATGACATTTGCATTCAATTAAATTTTTCCGCAGGCGTTTACGCCAACAGAAAGTGGTACTTATTGAGACAATCAAAATTTTTGTTACTACTTTTATAAAAAAATATGTATATCTATATACTTATTTTTTTATTTTCTTTGTGTATAGCTTTTGATTGTTTTAAGTATGTCAGTTCCATATTTTTTTTACTTATTTTCAATACTTACAGGAGGTGGTAAGCTCATGTATCTGATTACAAATCCAGCGACAACCAATGCAACATCACGTCCAACAATGAGCAATGTCAGTGGAAGAGGTATCAGGTTTTGCCATGTAAGGGAAACAAAGAGTGTTGCTATAAGAACTTTGTCCGCCAATGGGTCTAGGAAGGACCCCATCGTAGTTGACTGTCCTTTCCAGTTTCTTGCAATCCAACCATCTAACTTTTGAAAAAAAGAGATTATTCAGTTATGCAATATATTAATATTAAGATAAAGTCACGGAAGAGCAAGATCTTCTGCCACAGGTATTCACATACCTAAAAGGGATCTCAAACCTATAAATGTATATATAGATTAAGTTACTGAAATAAACATTTGTATTGTATTTGTATTAGTCTATTTTTAAAAGAATTCCCTGATGGACTCATCACTTCACTTATGTCAAAGTTAATTTATTCATTAAAATCACAAGGATCACTTTGAAATTACAATTTTATGTACTGCCTGTTTCTCCACGACCAAGCCAGGAAAGAAATGCAAGAAAACAAGGCTGGTTATTCATTTTAATGATCCTTTTACTAAACAATAGGTACCTACATTTTTTTATTGAGTCTCTGGAAGCTGGTTACAATAAACAGCCAACAGTCACCATAGTTCTGACCCCACACTAGGATACCCTGTATCACAACACCAAGACCCAGGATAAATATCTGCAAAACATGTAAACATTTGTCCCACATAAGGAATCGAACCTAAACTTCTTGCATCTCAGCTGGCTACTCATTTGCCATCCCAACTTGTCCTTTTGAGATTGCATCCTTACCAAATCAGTAACACCAGCAAACACCAGTAAGCCTAGAGCTAGATTGTAATTGCTTTGCATTATAACATAGCCCAAATAAGGTGACATTACTATTCTTGTGACACACAACACATTCGGTACTGTGAAGACATTTTCCTTCTGAAAATAATACAAAACTGTTAATGAATTGACTGATCCATTTTCAGCTTACTTAAGTAAGAGAATGTGTAAGATACCTCTACAACTCCTTCAATTCTCTCCTTAACCTTAGCTTTAGTTTCAAGAATATCTTTAATTATATGTTCCCTTTTCACTCGCAGTTTTTCCCCAGTCACTTCCTTCTGATATTTTATATCTCTAACAAATTCTTCACCTTTTAGTCGGATCTTCTGTTCGGTATCTTTGAGCTGTTCTCTTTTGTGTTCGAAGGCATCTTTGATTGCTTCTGCTTTTTTCTCTAAGGTTATAAAGTGCTTCTTATTGTCGGATGAGTAAAAGCAAGACAATGGAGCTTCAAGAGGATACACTAAAACATGTCGCTTAATTGTTATGACAAATCTATAATGCCGTATAAAATTATTGGAATTTTGTTTAGAATTCGGTCGGCATAGGTC
The DNA here is from genome assembly GCA_961405105.1 of Perizoma affinitatum. Taxonomy (NCBI): domain Eukaryota; kingdom Metazoa; phylum Arthropoda; class Insecta; order Lepidoptera; family Geometridae; genus Perizoma; species Perizoma affinitatum. The sequence continues at coordinate 6,213,043 of OY560205.1, read as the reverse complement.
GGCGACCTGTTTTAGACAGGATCTCGTGAATAACCTCATATTTACTGAAGTAGCAAATTACTAGGTACCTATTGAAATAATATTGTGGTATTTCCGATGACCGAATTTGAATATTAAGAAAAACTTGAAATTGAAAACACTAAATACATTTTTAAATCGTGGATACTGTGCGCTGGAATCACAGACGCCGAATGAAGAGAACAAGTTGGATTAAATTATTTTTTCTTCAAATTTTTATCTCGTCCCGTCGTCGTTCTTTCATACATAGGGATGTTTAAAGAAAATAACCACTACGTACGTTTACTGTCTTTCATAGACGAAACAAAAAGTTATTATTTCCTCTATGAATGGAAATAGCACCCATAGCATAAGTAATAGTTCTGTGAAATAACTTATACCACTACGATGCCTGACTAGAAATGTCAGTTTTTTATTTCCACCAGGGATGCGACTAATAAAATCTTACGAGGAAAATATATTCCTCAGTTGAACGAATCTACGGTTTTGAGTTATTTAATTACCATGCATAATAGGTGCGAGCGGTGTGGCCGCTCTGTCTGTCGTCCGTCAGTGACGTCAGCCTGGCCTGCGAACCGAGCGATTAGGCTTTATATATAGTCATTCTTGTATATATATCCATTTTAACCGTACCGTGAACGAGCTACGTGAAGTTGGCAGTAATATTCCTCACAACACAGAGGAAACAGTTGCCATTAATTAAAAAAAAAAAAAAAAAACACTGCTCCAACCCCTAGGTGGGTTTTAAAACTTCGGTTTCGCTTAGTGTTCTTTCTGACTGTTTTTTTTATTTTTACTCGGCTTCTTAGTTTAGTAAAGTGATTTTAAATAACCTTCCTCAAGAATTGGGCAAATAAATGCATTTTTTTTCTAGTTCCATAGATTAGTGCATTCAAACAAAAAACATGATGGTACATACAACTGGCTCACCAAATGTATGACCGCGTCGACAACAGCCGCCACGTTCACATTAATGTCCTAGCCCCGCTTCACGCCCGGCCTCTTGACTGCCAAACTTCTTGGCGACCATTACCTCGCCAACTTCTAGTCTCCCGACTCGCTACAACAAGGTGAAGTATGAGAGACGTGAAGAAGCCAGAAGGGAGGGAACGTTAAAAAAGGATTGTCCACCGTAGCCGAATAACTGGATAACGTATCGTCGCTGCCAGAATACATTGCAAGTCAGGATGGCATCCAAAGCGGCATCACCCAAAGACTCGGGAGCAGTTACTCCCGAAGTTGAGGATAGATAAATGAACCTAAATAAAATGAAGTTCTATTCTTACCCGCACTTCAAAACGTCGAAGTGTAGACGACCGACGTTGAATGACAGGGTATGGGGAGAGGGTTTCCAAATCCTATTGTAGAGAAATACACTCGGCCACAGATATCCTCGGCCAAATCAAAATCTTTGTTTTGTTTGTTGTTTGTTGCGTTTTGGTTTCGTAATACAAACCCAGCTGAGCTTAGCATCCTAGTAGTCTGTGAACTGTTTTCAATTGATATCTTAGTGATTTTCAGAAAATTCATGTAATTTTGACTTCTGCTAGCGTAAACTAAAAGAAAGCCAGCGTTATTCATATTTGTATTTCGCAAAAATAATTTCAACAACAAAACAGTAAGTGGGTGGTACGGCTCTTCAAAAAGATCTATGTAAGAGATTTTTTTTTATAAAACACCTTATTTTTCATATCCCAGCTTTTATTCTACTTGTTGATGCTCTGGCTACTTATTCTATAGTTACTATATTTAAGATACTATGTCTACAACGAAAATAATAGCCAATTTTTCTAACTGTTACCACTCTCAAAGGTCTTGCTTCGTTACATTTGACTTACAATCACTTGGACATTGTTATGAAGTTAGAACATTATGATTCATACCTCATTCATGCTGCCTATACCAATTACCTACAATTTGAGCGCTTCATTTATATTTGCAGCTTGCTGCATAGCTTTCTTTTTTGGACGCAATTCATCTAAAAGGGCATATCTTGGATACTGGCTGAAAAAAGTCTGATGAAAATGATAGATAAAATTATTTTAATTTAAATTTTTAGGTAGCTCACTAGCCCACACATTTTTTTCAGGGACCATGCATTGGCTTCTTAATATAGGTCTTCCCTCTTGCATCCATCCATTCTGGTCTATTTAAATTCAAATAATTACCTAATAAAAATAATTACTACCTAATTTATTACCTAATAATAGATTTGTCCAGGTAGTAGTTAGATCTGTGTTTTGTAAAACATACATGCACTATGTACATTAACATATATATAATATAACATTGTGTATGTTGACATCTGACCTAAGAGTGGTGATAATGTGACACAATTAACTATCTCCAGAAGGTAATTTGTTGATACAGAAGTTGCATAAACAAACCAGGCTTCCCTGATATTACTTAATTTTGATTTTAATTTGGTTCTGTTGCTGAGCCCTAGTGCGGCATATTCATACATTTTGTTCTATTTTATCAGTCTTTTCTGAATCTGAATCCTGACCAAACCCATCAATATTTCTTGAATGCATTGAGATTGTCTCTGTCAAACTAGAGTTTGACAGAGACAAACTCTAGACCACATATTCTGGAGCCAAGAACATTCTATACACAGAACATAACTAGGACAGTTACTGTGACTGAAGGTTTGTTTTCCATTATAGAGCAATCATGAAGGAGGAAGAGCTGAAATATATACTCCACCTACTGGACAATCTGAGTGAACAAATCCTTGAGGTGAGTCTCTATTATCTAGGTCAGGGATGCACAGACCGCGGCCCGCGGGCCGCATGCGGCCCACGGGTGGAATACTGGTGGCCCGCCGACAGCAAAAATAACACTTTAAAAATAATTCTTTTTCAATTTAAATACATTATTATCAATTCTTTATTGTCTTTAATTACCTATACTTCTGGCGGCCCGCCATCAGTTCATGATTTGCCCGAGTGGCCTCTAGTCTCAATATGTCTGTGCATCCCTGATCTAGGTGATAGCACAGCTGATAATGGTGATAATGACCTTCACCTTTATTATTTTGTTATTAGCAGTTATTGTTGAGTTATTTATAATGAACTGGTATGTTTTTTTAGGAACTGTTACAATTCCATTCTGATGCAGAAGACTCTAAACCAATTAAAGATTTTAGCGATGAAACCATCAACTTCTTCAGAATCAATATAAAAAACAACCCAGTAACAACTGCATACATTTTGAATTATATTCAGGAGCATGTCACTGATATTCACAATGGAAATAAAATTCAGTTAATATACCAAGAAGTATTGAAGGATGAACTAACAGAAAATAGTTGCACTGATAGGTTGATAACTTTAATGGCCTTGATAAAGTGTCATGATAATTTTATAAATCAGTTTGTCCACCACATATTGAAACCAATATCGGAGGAGAACCACAGGCAGTACAGAAAGCAAATTCTTCTGAGCCTTGTGCCACATGATAGGCCAGAACTTTTAAGAGTATCCTCAGAAACCATGCACCATAATGAACCACAGAAAGAATTTAAACTCACTCCTGAGAACATGCTTGAGCTCTGCTACCAAGAAAAAACTCACTGGCTTCTCAAAGCAGCTCAGGTATACAAAAACCAATTACATGATATGAAAAATATAACATTTAAAATAAACAACTTTACCAAACAAATACTTATAATGGTGCTCATTGATCTCACAAACAGTCCTGAAACTTACGATCTGCCTTCTCTGGTTCATCAGCTTACGAATATATTCTCAATTCTTGATACATACACTACCTCAGATGACCAGCTGCAGTTCTATCTAACAGAAGTGAAAAGAGAATTGACAATAATAAAGTTTTGCCTTGAAAGCAACTGCAAGATCATGACAACCTCTATATTTAGTCAAGTATTGGCACAGAGTGCACTGGCTGTGATATCTCAGGTATGTCGCCTCTCGAAAGTCGACAGATATAAGGTGTCAAGACTATTGAACACCAACAACGAATTTCTGAGTGAACTTGTGTCACTCAGCAGTAAAGTCGATTTGAGAAAGAAAAGTGAATGTAGCACAAATTGGGATGTACTCACATACAACAGTTACTGTGCAGTAACTAAAGTAATTGATACGATCTTGAATTCAGCTGAAGGTTTCGAAAACGCGAACGAGACCTCGTCGTTGGATGAAATCAAACGCCTTCTACTGTCTATCCAACCTTTACAAAGTTGCCTAGAAGTGATAGAGAATATATTCTCGTGCCTTTTCTTGAGGTATGAGTACTTGTCTTGCCATGAGCACAGCCAGGATTTTCAACAGTGCGGGGCGCATTCAGAATGTTCTTATTTCTATTCCAAGAAACAAGCCCAAAGTTCGAAAAACGTAATAAGTAATAACTCTGGTTTTATGTGCAATTCATTTACGACCCAGCACATCCTAAATACTCTTAAAATGTGTCTTGAAAAGCTAGAAGAAAGTGTAGACATTGAAGACTTGGAAGTGACTGTAAGAGATAGATTCAAACACTTGCTTAAAGTGGTCAACCACTCCATATGGAAGTTGCAACTGGTTTCAACACTATCTCCAGACACAAGTCCGCTTTTGCTAAAGCTATGCTTAGACTACGTCGAAGTTGACGATAGCAGTGACGATGAATCTCGGGAAATGGACATGAAGCCCTTGAGGAAAAAGCCTAAAACGAAACGACGACATACTAACAACAAATATGATGTGGATCACTCTATGCTTGCTTCTACCATTTCGGCTACAGATGACTGTAAGTAAGGTAGTATGAAGGAAAGTGTTATTAAAAAAAATGCGTACTTTTTAACATATTTTTTTCCGTTTGCAGTGTGTGTTTCATCTCCAGGAAGTACTATTGATTTCATCTCTATCATGCTGGCAAAACCTACGTGTCTGGTGGCATTGGCGTTATACCACAACGACTTTCCAAAAGCTAACCAGATTTTAGAGGTAAGCTAAAACTTACCATAAGGGTTAAAACCCCTGTTCGATGTTTTTATATGCGCTTTAACACTTGCTTAAAACGGTGAAGAAAAACATCGTGAGGTAACTGGCATGCCTTGGAGCATGCAAGTTAATAATTGGTTGTTGTGAAACGTAGTATCGTCCTCGTCTTATTATTGTGACATTTCGTTTGCCGATGATTCAGCGCTGCCTGAATTATCTATTTTTCATTAGATACAAGGAATACCATAAAGAGTTCAGAACAACTTGTCCTTTTGGAAAAATATTTAGCGTATGCTAGAGAGTCCTCAAAAAATGCCCGAACTCCTCGTAACAGTCTTTTTCGCGCTCTGTCGGTTCGTACTGAATAATACCGCCGCTCTTCGTGACCAATACGCCTGGAGGGTTCAAAAGCAGGTAGTTTTTCGCTTCCTGTATAGTTTGTTGCGGTTTGAAAAACTTGCAGCACAAACAACAGGAGCACCAACCTATTTAAAAAAAACTTCATCAAAAAAGTCTTCATCAAAATACAAATTTAAAGACTATAAACATTGCTTTAAAGAGGAACAAGTGTTCGGATGTACGTGTGCTTCTTTATTGTATGCTATTTATCTTACCTCTAGTGCACCACAATGGAACAGCTATTACGAGGTACACAGCCAGCCATATTGTAGCAACTTTCCAAATGTTCTTAGCCAGAGTCTTAATATCTTGTTGCCTCGTATAAAATTTGGCTAGCAAACATTTGATAACTTCTATACCGATGCCTTTTATCTCCTGTTCCGTGCACTTATGAGAGGTATTCAATGTAGTTCGTAGTTTCAATGAATCCAAGAGCCAAGAATCTGAAGCTGCTAAAATTATGAATGAATCCTATTATTTTGAAATGTTCTTTAATTCCGTGGTTACCATAGCTTAGCGGATTTCTCATAATTAACTTACAAACTTCAACAGGGTCGTAAAATTCTACCGCAGTATTATCATTCTTCGCGCCCGCATAATATTCACTTACCCAATAATTATATTCTACTTTCTCATTAGAGGCATTTCTTTTCCGTGTCTGAAATATAAATAATTCATAACAGAAACAGTTAAGTTTGTATAGTAACAGCTGTGTTACATTACTTCAACATTGACCAGGCGGTCATTAACTTCCTATTCTTACTGATAACAATGGTATGCCGATAATAATGTAAATATTATTTATTAAATGTAATTACACACTACATATTCTATATATATATAGATATACCAACCGAGAAAAGCCAGCGCGGAGCCACATTAGTATGCTGCATGTTACTAACGGATCAAGAAAAGCGGTTTGGATCAACAATGATCATTGGATCAACTAAGTGCTCGTGGGATACCGTGTATGATCAACAAAGTACGAGTTGGTATATCTATATATATATATATATATATATATATATATAGTCAATATCATAATCGATTTCTGGAATTAAAACAGCACAAGGTTGCATTAACGGTAACGCGCGACAAGTCTTAAATAATAAAAAATGCACAAATGACTTGACTCGAATCGAAATCTTGGAGGAGGAGTCTAACGCTAGATTTTTAACACAGGTTATCTCAACTTAAAAGGAGAAATCCCAATCCTTATCATGTAATTTAAAAAAAGATTTTTAAATTTTGATTTGAGATAAACTTCTTTAAGAGGTTCTTCAAAAAGAGCGATTGATACATTTTTAAAGGGCTGGCAATGCGCTGCCCAATAGACTAACCGCTTACCAACCGCTTACCAACAGGTGGGCCATTAGCTTATTCGCCACCTTGCTTGGTGGTATAAAAAAAAGGTGGTACAAACTAAGTTACGAGCTTACCGATTTTACTTTTAACAAAGTTTTGTTTCCAATTTTCTTAATAACCATGTTCAACGCGTTTTCACTTGTGATTCGTGCATCACCACGATTAGTTTCCATAAATCTTTCAAATTCTTTGCTTGCAATCCTAAACAAACGATGTTATTATTATGAGATTAAAATGCGATCGTAGTATTATGTAGTTTCATAAAATCGTTACTATGACCATATATATCTATTAATGATGTAAAAGTTAGGTACATGTTAAATTTCTGAAATATTTTATCTTCGTCTTTAATCCTAACGGATTTACTTCTACCAATCATCTCATAGTCATCTTCGCCAATGTCCAAATCTACTTTAAGATCGTCGTTATCGCGTAGCATAATATTGTATGGTTCTTGGTGGACTCCAATCTGGGCAGATAGGGATAATCTCTCATGAACTTTATCAAATAAATATAAACATATAATAAAAATGCAGTTAGCGTTCTCCATTTTCTTGTCAATTATCTTCTGACAGTTTCATTTGCCATAGATAGTCCGAAGTAAAAAGTTCTTCAACAGTTTTATGGTCTATACACACACGAAACTTCTGCGAGTTCACGCAACCAAAGATTTGATGTACAAAACACTGCCCCTTTATTAAATGCGTTGAGTTCTCCTATCACATCGACATGGCTTAGATTAAAGAGGAACTAAACACTACGTTTAGTTTCGACTTCCATTCTCAGCTCATCGAATTTTTGTTATTTCCAGATGTTCGATTTGGCCGACTCGGAGATTGCAACTGAAGTTATGTTCACGGAACAGTTCCGGAATTTGGTCGCTAAGATAAAAAACATCATCTATTATAGAAATGACACTCGCTACCCCACTAAAGAACTTTCTGCGTTATCAGTCGTGTCGACGGAAGTTATGGGACTCGTTGAAGGATTTCTAGCGTCAAATAGAGCCCCCAATTCCTTTGATATAATGGAGTTGGGCGCTCGACATCCACATTTACAACTTTATAACCATCAAAACTCCCCCTTTATAAATGCTGTCGATATTTTACTAAGCAGTGGACTCAATAGAGAAATCACTTACGGATTAATAAATGTAGTAGAGAGAAAACTCGCTGAGGTCAGAAGTTCCACGGACATAGCTGCCGTGAAGAAGACAAACTACATCCGGTTTGTCGAGGACATTGCCAGCGTTACATTTGAAATATTCGGTAACACAGAGAAGTCATTCAACTTTGTCGATAATATTTGCGAACTGATCACAGATTGCCGGGTACCGATCAAACACAAGGAGTTCTGTAAAATGAACCAGCTGTCTAAAGAGCTCAGACAATCCTGTGAAGATCTAAAAGACATTGTCAGCCCATGTACAGACAAGGCTTTGGATCAAAACTTACTGCAAAAATACCATCAAATCTACATGAACGCAGTCGCTGCGTCTGACAAAGATCTGTACAATGTCGGTGAAGTGTCCCGTCAAGGAACGAAAAAGGCCAGAACGCCTTACTTGAGAATGTGCTATATTTATTGCAAAACGGTTTCGCAGTTAGAACAAGAAGAGAACCGGTCCACTGAAATCACCGTAGATTTGCCGTACTTTGCCGTATTGGAGAACCCATTACATGATATATTTGGCAATATGATCAACAACAAAGAGATTCCAGTGACGAACCTGGAGCCGATTTGCAAAAAGCTGAACGTGAATCTCATACCAAAGTTGATCCTTAACTTTTGTCCGTCGATCGCTCTATCCGGACCTCACAAAGAAGCTTCGGAATTTAACTTCAACAATTTGCTTCACGTGGTCTACGATTTCAAGAACCCAGAAGAGAACTTGTTTCTGGATCCTGTGACCAACTTCGCTCCATTGCCGCGATCTCCGGATCCTCAATGCTTGACTTACGTTGTGCTTCACAACTGGGTTTTAGCGCATATTATAAAGAAGATTCACACTTCGCCCGATGAAAACAGTTTACAGCAAAGCATTGACGCTCGCACTAGATGCCTTAACAATTATATGGAGTTGGAAAGGTTTAATATCACCAAGGACTTATATGGTAATAACAAATATCTGGCTTCACTCCACACGACGGTTGATCTAGACAAACTGTTTGTTTTCATGCCGCAACTGATCGAAGCAGGAAAGATACTGAAATGTTTGAACATAATAGACTCTTTATCTGAACGCCAGTTGTTGTGTAGCGCGAATTTATCCAACCTGAGAGATCTGATTCTGTTCAAACTGGCAACGAACCCAAAGATAGTAAACAACTGGAGGTATTGCCAGTACCTCAGATGCTCAGAATTGAAAGTCGATCTGATACTGAATAATTTGAGTAGCTGGCCGGCAGAGGGCGCTTTGGAAGTATTGGATTATTTACGGTTCCTTTTGAAACAAGAATCTTTGGAAGAAGGCTTGTATGAAAAATGCTCACACTGGATGGTCAAGATACCTTTGTATGATCAGGTAACATACATTAGTTAATAAGTTCAGGAGTTCTTGGTGACTTTTTTCTGTATTGAAAGATTGATTGATGCACGAATTATTTTCAGATATCATCGATAATGGGAATAAACCACTGGTATGGCATTTACGAAAAATCACTAGAGAACCCTGAAAACATAATTGAGATTCTTATGGATAGTCAACAGGTAAGACTTTCACTTTGTTACATAAGGAATCTTCCACTAGCTTAGTTTACTCGTTTTTAATCATGTGCGTAGGACACTCTCGTTCTTCCATTCAGCAATGTTTATTTATCGTTGTTTTGTTTTTAGTTTAAATTATGTTTGGAATGGGCAGACGTGCATGAAGTATCGGAACACATGAAGAATTTAATCGTCATGAACCTTCTTAGACAGCTTTTTGAATACACAAACCAAGCGACTCCGGCCTTCGTTAAAGAACTACTCTTAAGACTACCATCGACTCAAGCCATGGATCTCATACATGATGAAATGTCCAAAGTCAGAAACGTTGAGATCCTCCAAGTCTGCATCGACTTTATATCTGAACACTCATTCGATTGGAAGAGTTTCGAGAACATTAAAATAGGACTCCAAATAATGCTCGAAATCGACTCCAACATACGTTATATGTTCTGGGAACTCATAGAAAACCCACTTTTGATGATTGAGCAATTCCTAATGAATTCCAAACTTGATGTACTGGCAAATATTTTGAACAAAATATCGCCGAGTTTGAAGAAGGATTCGAGCGGGGATAAATTGTATTACAATATCAAATCGATAGAAAGCTTGGTGGTTTCTCGCAACGCTGTAGACGCTTTGCTCAGATTCTATGCGGAGAAAGCTTTAGACATGAAGAATCTTAGAAACATTTGTCCGATCCCGCCGAAACCGTCCGACGATTCGTTGCTCCAGTCCATAGATTCAATAAACATAGAAGCGGCGAGACCATTTGTGATGCCGGATCAGATACCTACAAAGGAACAGTGGGTTGAAGACTATTCTGTGGATAGATGTATGCTGTGTCACACGTCGATATTCTCCATGATAATAAGGAGGCATCATTGTAGGAGATGTGGAAGGCTGGTGTGCCATGCTTGCTCCAGGCATAGAATGCAGGTATGGGTTTTCGGGCATTCGTTATCATCATCCTCGGCCATACTTTCCCATTGCTGAGACAAGAGCGCGCAATGACAGCGATGTAATACCAAGTGCAGGTTCCTTCAATGTATTCGGATTTTCACGCTGTATAGGCTGGGGCATTTATTTGTACTTTAAAATTTCGGTTAATGTCCATGGTTCACCTGCTTAATTAGTCAACCTGGGCAATTTATACAGCTTAGTTCACCTGGTTATAGTGTTGTCAGTGGTATATCCCTGAATTTACTGTATTTCTAGCAATCACGAATTTCAATTCTAGAATCAAATTCGTTCAAATCGAACGTTCAAATTAAGAGGCGAACTTCTTTACGCTATATCAGATCTTTAAAAAAGTACAAATATATTTACAGGTACCTACGTACCCGAGCGGTGTAATGTTCCGCGTTTGCGAGGACTGCTTTTCACAAACAATGAATCGCAAGTCCAAATCGTACCAGGACAACATGCTAAGCTCAAACTCCGACTCGGCGAACAGCGGAGTGACCTGCCTCGATTGGTGCCTCACGACCAATGCCTCGAAGAACGAGGCTGTCAGAGTCGAGTTCAGTTTCGAATTCACGCCGAATGTGACGCTGTGCTTGTCGATTCTGAAGATGCATTCGATTAATTTGGACTACCCGCGGTTCCTTCTCGATAGAAGCGATGAAGTGGCCCGGGAGCTGTCGAGCGGTGGGGACGCGAGGTTGCTGGTGCGCTCGCGCAGGTCGCTTTTACTAGCCGCTGCTGAGCTCTACTCCAGAACTCACCATGAGAGCACGTAAGAATACCTTTTAATCCTTAAGACCCGGCCTTTAAGAGCTTTTCATTTAGAAAAATATATAGTTCCAATTGGTTCAATAGCACAGATATCTTCTTTGATACACACTTGACGAGTGTATCAAAGAAGATATCATCTTTAATTCAACTTTGGTTGTTTTTAGTGTTTTCTTGTCAAATTATAAAGATGACATTGTTACAACATTGGTTATAATGCGTTAATCAGAGCAGCGCCATCTATTTTCAATGCTGAAAGCTTAATTCGAGATGGACACCACCGTCACCGTGCTAAATGGCACAAACGTGTAGTTATTTTTAGTATAATAGGTACTCATATTATAATTTCTGTGCTATCCCAAAAAGTTACGTAATGTTTAAAGTAAGGTTACGTAAAGAGTGGCGTAGCTAGCGTGGATGGTTAGAACTAACCACAACAACTACATTTTGGTGAATATAAACCCCGCTCGACCAAATTTTAGAGCTACGAAAATCAACTTACAGTGTAAAAAGAATACACCGCCAATTGTGTTAATAACGGCAAAATGATCATTATATTATTGCAATTTTACTGAAAACTTGGCTATACACCCAGTGATTTAATGTTGATAATAATGACCATAATCAAACAACAATGGTCAAATTTATGTTTCTGGAAATGGTGGCTAGGTGTAAGCTAGGCATTAGGGTTGGGCACTGAAGGACTATTCACACCTATCCGTTCTCTGTCAGAGTCCTCTGCTGTGGTCGGCCATATTTTTTTTCATACAAAATACATTTTGTAAGAAAAACGCCATTATCTCATTGAAAAAAAAAAAAACACACAAACCAGTAGTATTGTTTTCGGCGGTTGTTTAATCCAGAGTGAATCGAATACGGGAATTTTCACAGTCCGTCGTGTCGTACTATAGTTGAAAGCACCGACTAAGTTTCATTCCGAGAGTCTTTATCAGGATGAGTAAAATCAAATAGGCGGTAGGTAAATTTCCGTTTTACAATGTGAACAATTTGAGTTAGTTGTTCCAGCGAGTGGAGCGCGGGCGCGGGCGCGGGCGTGGCGGAGACCGGCGCGGCGCACGCGGCACGTTGCCTCGCGCACGCGGACGCCATGGCCACGCTAGTCAAGCACCAAGTGCATCACCTAGTGCCGCACCAGGGCGCACATCCTAGTAAGAATCAATATTCTTCAAATGTGTTCCTACGATATTAAATTAAACCTCATGTTCGAATATGATCCAGCTGTGATTCTCGCTGCGGGACATATGTTTGCAAGTTCTGCAGATGTTTGTGCCAGGTCTGGGTGTTGTTGTGGTGCTCGGAGTTCTTGATATTCACGATACAAGGAATAATATTGTGGAATCAGTGAGCTTAGCATTAACACGAAAGAACAGACAAAAACTATTTCTGACAAACAAAAGTGAGGGATTTTTTGTCTCGACGGTAGACAAAACGGTTGTCTAGGGTATTCATGCTAAGCAGGCATATAATCTAATAATATTTATCAATTAGAGGTAACGTTTACAATAAGCGTGAATAATTTCCTTGATTCAGGACTTCCTATCATGACTTTTCAAGACTATTTTTCATTTACTTTAACAGGTCAAATCGTTCGCTCCCTACTCGAAGCTGAAAAATGGGAGCTGGCATTAGAAATAGCTACGAAATCAGGTCTACCTCGGAACAGCGTACTGGCCGCGTGGGGCAAAGCTTGCCTGAAGGCGGGCTGTTTCCGGCAAGCGCGGGAGAAGTTCGCGCATTGCTTCAAGAGCGCCTTAAACGTGTGCGCCGAGGTCACGGAGGATAGCGACTTGAAAGAGGCGTCGGAAAGCCCTTTTGTAAAGCGAAGGTAAAACACAAAAGACAAACTAGTTTTTTTTTTATAAATAACGTACGTATTTAAAATATATATATATATATATAAATATATATATATATATATATTTATATATATATATATTTTAAATATATATATATATATTTATTTTAAATATTTTTTTTTATTTTTTTATATATATTTTTTTTTATTTTAAATATATATATATATATTTATATATATTATATATATACGTATAAGTAGTATATCAGTCATGTAGTTCTCATAACACAAGCTCTGCTTAATTTGGGGTTAGATGATACTGTGTGAAAAATTTCCAGCACTATTATTATTTTTATATTTTATTTTTGCATATTTTCAGGTTGCGAAGTATAAGACAGTCAGAGAGGACAAGTTCTATATCAACTGTCCAGTCGGATGGGCGGCCGAGAGCGAACCCGCCACTATTGAACGAAGTTATAAGCATGCTGGAGGACATGAACTATTCCGTCAACCAAGTACTGTTGCATAAAGCAGAGTCTATCAAGGTGAGCGTGCAACTCGCAAGTTAATTAATAAATTACCCATCACATAAATATGACCTTTGTGGCGCAGTGGACGAAGGCCCGCCTGAGACGCAGAAGGTTGCAGGTTCGATTCCCGCGTCGGGACAAATGTTGCAAACATTTGTCTTGGGATCTGGGTGTTTTCTATGTATAATATGTATGTATTTACAAAAAAAAGTATATAAGTAGTATATCAGTCATTTAGTTCCCATAACACAAGCTCTGCTTACTTTGGGGCTAGATGATGCTGTGTGAAAAATGTCCAGCATTATTTATTTATTTTTATTTATTTAAATAGTCCTAGGTGGATAGAGAAATAACACATTCTGTTGGCGTTAACGCATGCGAAAAGATTGAATTGTAATGGAAATTACGTTAGCTTTTGAAATGTGACTACTGTGAAACATTTTCATTGACAAACATGCGTTAGCATAAAAGGAAAATTAAGGGGGAGTTATTTGTCTAGACACTCTGATCCCATAATCTTTTTATCGTGGGTACAAGAAGTTTCTGATCAGTAGACCATAGGATTCGTAGTTACGAATACTATGGTAACATTATATTGATTGTTAGAGCTTGTATTGTATCTAAGTGTGGAGAAATGGGGGATGAAATTTCCTATTGGACTTTTTATCAACCGTTTTTGGAAGTCGGTTTGAATTTTTTCCTAAAAAAATATTGTTATAATTTTTTTATTTCTCTTCGTACTAACAAATATGGATCATCGTTGTCCGAAATTAACAATATTTTATTTTATTTATTTCACCCGGACCCGGAATGAATATCTAAAGAGTATGCAAACATTTGTTCCGCAATGGATATCGAAATCACTTGCGTCTCAGCCGGCTTCTCGGCCGACTTGCCACCGATGTGTTCGTCAACAATTTGTTAACCGAACAGAATTGTTTGATAGTTAGATACAAGGATAGATTTGTGAACGTATTTTATCTATATTTTCAGAGCACAAACGACAAGCTTACAACAATGAATGCAAGCAAAAAGAAAATACAGCTAACCGAACCGGCACTAAACATAATGCATACTCTCGCGAGCGTTAAGAAAATCAAGCAAGGCGACTACAGCGACTTCCAAACTGCTACCTTACCGCCTAAGAAGAGCCTAGCACATGGTAAAACTCAAAACTACCCATGATTTCAGACTCCCTTACGGAAATATAGGTCCCAGAATATAATAGGTTGGGGAAAAAGTTTCTTCGCATTTTTTAAGAAAATTCAAAACATTTTTTAATATAGTTTATTTACATTTAACTAAAGTATGTAGGTACCATTTTGTTCGATAACTTTTTGCCATTTTGTAGGCAGGGACATGATCCCATTGCTATAAAAACTTTGGGGCTTCTGTTCAAAATACCGCGACAAGTGGTTTTGGCAGTCCTCTCGTGATGTTAACCTGACACTGCCTAAAGAATTCTGAAGAGACCGAAACAGGTGGAAATCTGAAGGTGCAAGGTCAGGACTATACGGCGGATGCATTAACACATCCCAGCCAAACTCTCTTAATTTTTGCTGAGTGGCTAAAGATGTGTGAGGTCAAAAATGGTCAAAAATTTCTTCAAAAATGGTTCGGTTTCATTACGTCGTAATAAAGAATCACAAATGAGAACACGGTTCATTAGGTTTATTTCAGTGAGCTCGTGAGGTACCCAAATATCGAGCTTTTTTGTGTACCCAGTTTTTTTCAAATGCGCCAAAACTGTTTTGTGGTCAATTCCCAGTTCTTCAGCTACGTCGTAACTACTGATATGCCGATCTTGCTCCACTTTTTCAAAAATGGCATCCATTTTATCCGTAATAGGGCGACCAGAGCGACGTGCATCTTTGACATCAAAATTTCCGGATTGAAAACGCTTAAACCAAATTTGTGCTACTCTCACAGACACTGCACTAGGTCCATAAACATCGCAAATTTTTTTCGCGGCTTGCGTTGCATTTTTACCTTTTTTGTAGTAAAATTTTAAAATGTATCGAATTTCTTCATTAGATTCACTCATCTTAACAGTACGAAAAACAAATAAAAATCACACATTTTCCTAATTTGAATTTGGAATTATCTTCTTTAAAATTTAAACTTTTAATGATACCAAAACCAGCTAGATACAAATAGTATAGCCAAAGATATTTTATTACAAGTTCATACATACAATAATGCGAAAAGACTTTTTCCCCAACCTAATATATACTATCCGGAAAGGGGGTTTTACATCTAATAGGTGACAACTAAAGTTCTACGAATCTCGGATACTATCATTAAAAGAACTGGCAGTAAAAATCAACTGTTTTCGGTAAAATCTATGAAATCAGCTGTTTGTATGCGAAACATCTTGGCGGTTTAATAGTAGTCTTAGGGTTGGCACAAAGTCGAAAAGCCGCATAATTTAGGGTGTTCCGAAGAAAATTAATCCGTGTCCTAGTTTTTAAGGAAAACAATGTTTAGCATCGGCACATGGTCTGATACCCTGTATAGAGATACCTTGTAAATACTCAATGGAAAATATATTACTTATATCTTGGTTATATTTTTACTAAAAAACGGGATATTTACCAGTTCCTCCCGTGATCATGGTACATGCAGCTGAAATATCGGGAAACTTTTTTTTTTTAAGTATGCTTTATAATAGGTAGGTAATTATAAATGTAGGTTTGGTCATTAATTAATAGTTTCTTAAGCAATGAGCAGGTAGGTAGTTTGAGAAAACAAAAATGAATCAAGGGTTTGTGAATACTAGCCCTCACACTAGGATTCCCTGTGTCGTGAGTGGCTAGTCTCTTCCGGGGGATATGATATCGGTTGGGGGACAAATTTGATATAGTTAGTTAAACTAACTCTTATGTTAATTCAAATCACAAATCATGGTAAATGTCCCGTTTTTTAGTAAAAATTATGGAAAATATCATATTATGTCTCAACGAACCTGTGGTGATTAACGAGAGTTGAGATATAGTTGATGTATTTGTAATACTTTGTTTTCTAGGTCTTCTCAGAAGAAACAACAATCACACCGAACCAAAAGTAGACCTGAACAAAAGACTGGACCCCTTCTTCTTCCAAGAATGCGTGTATTACCTCAGCAACTACGGATCGCACACGGCGAACATAGCGTTTCTCATGAAGCACAGCAATATGGTTGAAGTCATCAGATATTGCTATGACAATCTAGTCGATAAGGAAACATTTACGGAGTCAGTTTATATGGAGTGTTTAAAGAAGGATAAGGTCAATGACTTGTTTAATGCTATGACCGAGATGGATAGCACATTGGATATGTGGGCTGTAAGTATTCTTTACACTTTTTAAAAGACAAAACATATCTGTTCTGGGTTTGGGTGTTTTTCTATGTAAGTATTTACAATAAAAAATATGTACATAAGTAGTATATCAGTTATGTAATACCCATAACTACTATAGTAATAGTAGTATAGTATTAAAATATCGGTGCCATAACACAAGCTTTGCTTACTTTGGGGCTAAATGATGCTATGATTTTTCTGTATTGATACTTCTAGGAAGTTTTTATGTGTTGGCTATCCCACTATGCTATTATCAATGTTAAGCTTAAGACAAGGTATTTCTCAGCCTAGTTAGCACATGGGTGTCCGTAAGTGATATATACAACAAGGCCATTCTACAGAGGGCACGTTAAGCGACTAGTTCCAGCTATACCCCCAGTATAGTGCCTCTGACTACCTCCTACTTGGTATCCTCAAAGATCTACGCGCTGAGCACGAAACTGAAAATATGAATATTTTCAGTTTCGTGCTCAGCGCGTCATCAGCGGAGCAGCACTAAGCTGAGACAGGACCTGTTTGACCCACACGGCACAGGAGCCACTAATTTACACAAAACAATATTTCTCTTTGCCTCTGTGTTTTACCTTTTTATATAGGATAGATACAAAAAAAAGACTATAAAGAAAGAAAGAAAGAAATTATTTGGCAACAACAAAGCACAGAAAGGACAGGTACAAACTAAATATTAAATAGACACTATTAATAAGGTTTTAACAAAAACATAGTGACAAAGAGAAGATTTGTGCTAATTAGTCCCATCTGTGCCGTATGGGCCAAACAGGTCCCGTCTCAGCTTAATGCCTATTTTATTTATTTATTTATTTTGTATGTATCCTTTCTTTCTTTCTATTCTTTCTATGTATAATATGTATCTATTCTATGTATGTATAATGGGGAACACAGTAATTAGCATGTTTTATACTCTCGTACGTTTGGCCAATATTCATGCAAACTTGCTTACCTTTTCAGGAGTACATAATGCACATTTGCCGTACTCTGGAGATGTCAAAGCGGCTCGAGGCACTTTACAACGTGCAATGCGGCAGCGGACAGAACGCGCGTGCTGCCGCGACCTGCGCTCTCTTGTATTCGAGGCCGCTGAAGGGGAGTGCGTTTGCGGCTACGTTGCACGCGAGACAGCACCATCTAGCGGCCGCGATTCAGCATTTATACCGCTGTGTGCCTGTCGCATCTACAAACAGTAAATTGTTTTTTCATGTATAGTATCATGATCTTCTTGTCCTTATCCCACATTACGTGGGGTCGGTTCAAAATATGTTTTCTTCTTCCACTATCCTCTATCAGCCGTCATCTCAGTACTCACTCCATGTCATCCTTCACAATCCATCCATATTCATATACACTCTTCTCGTAATGTGAAATTCTTCCCTCCTCATGACGTGCCCATACCATGCTAACCTATTACTCCTTAACTTCTCCGTCACGGGTGCTACTTCCAAACTTCCCCTGATATACTCATTCCTTATTTTGTCCATTC
Source organism: Perizoma affinitatum (assembly GCA_961405105.1). Lineage (NCBI taxonomy): Eukaryota > Metazoa > Arthropoda > Insecta > Lepidoptera > Geometridae > Perizoma > Perizoma affinitatum. The sequence continues at coordinate 6,194,693 of OY560205.1, read as the reverse complement.
TAGTAACTCCACACATCCATCTCAACATGTTACATATTATTTTAAGTATAGTATGTGTTTTCAAAAAAATGTATAGAAGTGGGTTATAATATCTGTGGTTTGGGGCTAATGATGCTGTGTGAAAAATTTCCAGCATTATTATTATTATTATTTCTTTCCTACCTAAAAAAAATCTGCCGTAGCTGACCTCTGCAGGCATAGCATGAGCAACAAGAAAACGGTTTTGTCTACGGAACAGAAGCAATATATTACCACTGTTTCACGTTTCCGTCAGACAAAAGAGAGAGACAGAAATGTTTTTTCTTCTTTTACTTCGGCAAAACCATTTTCCTGAATGTTCGTGCTACTGGTTCTATCTATAAAATAGGCTTCATGGTCGGTTACAATATCATTATGGGTGCTGACAACATTGCCTTTTTTACTACTGGAAGTAAGAATAGCGTTATCCTGTGATTCTATTAAAAAGTATTAACCTACATAAGATCTACCTACCTAGTACCTAAGATCCGGAAACTAAACATCGGACTGAGGCGACTCAAGATCAACTATAGCTACATCTTTCAGTAAATGTTCTAGCTGAATATCTTGTTATAAGTATCTCATATTTTGTAACACAGGTTAGCTATCTACGACCTCTGTGGCAAAGTGGGCGAAGGCCCGCCTGAGACGCAGAAGGTTGCGGGTTCGATTCCCGCTGCGGGACAAATGTTTGCATAAACAAATATTTGTCTCGGGATCTGGATGTTTTCTATGTATAATATGTATGGATTTACATAAAAAAGTATATTAGTAGTATATCAGTCATGTAGTTCCCATAACACAAGCTCTGCTTACTTTGGGGCTAGATGATGCTGCGTGAAAAATGTCCAGCATTATTATTTTATTTTTTATCTAGAAGGTCCTTCATATGTAGTATGTTATGTAGAAAGGCATTCTGTGAGGTACTTATGTCTCACAGAATATCTTTCTTTTCACTCATTGAATTGTATATTTTTCCAGAGACAACCGACACAAAATCATTCCAATTCAACATCGACAAAATGACAATAGACAACCTCATGAACACAATAACACGACAAGTCGAGGTCGCCAAGTACCTGGCATCGTGCGAAGCGAACGGCCAACTCAACGAAAAGGTTCTAGACGAAGTTATACCTATACAGACGAGGCGAGATGCAGACAGCGGTGAAATAAGGCCGTTGACTTTGTTCGGATCGAATACAGACAAGATAAGGCTGGTTGCGATTATTTTGGCAACGGGGCCAACGATCGAGGTCGGATTTGAGCTAGCTATCAAGTAAGTACTGAAGCAAAGTCTTTTGGTATCTTCGCATTGTGACGCTAGGTGATCTGTTGCATGACGACCTCTGTGGCGCAGTAGGCGAAGGCCCGCCTGAGACGCAAAAGGTTGCGGGTTCGATTCCCGCCGCGAGACAAATGTTTGTATCATCTGCAAGTATTTGGGTCTGGGTGTTTTCTATGTATAATATGTATGTTTTTACAAAAAAAATGTATGTAAGTAGTATATCAGTCATGTAGTTCCCATAATACAAGTTCTGCTTAGTTTGGGGCTAGATGACGCTGTGTGAAAAATGTCATTATTATTTTATTATCTGTGGCGCAGTGATCGAAGGCCCGCCTGAGACGCAGAAGGTTGCGGGTTCGATTCCCGGCGCGGGACAAATGTTTGTATGATCTGCAAATATTTGTCTCTGGTCTGGATGTTTTCTATATATAATAAGTATGTATTTATAAAAAGAAAGTATATAAGTAGTATATCAGTCATGTAGTTCCGATAACACAAGCCTTGCTTACTTTGGGGCTAGATGATGCTGTGTTAATGTTCAGCTTTCTTTATTATTTATTTAATTAAAATATGTGTCACGTGAGGTCAAAAGGTCCCTATATCACCTTATGCTGCACCAAACCTAGGAACGTTGCAGCGCTGGTTTTACTGAAATTGTCTTGTGTTCTGTGTATGCGTATGTTTTATAGTAGGTGCTTTACTTACAGAGTGATAACGGAACACAAACTGGACTCGATGAACATTTACACGCACGTCGCCCGATACCTGGTGAACATCGACAGGTTCATGGAAGTCAAGACTTTGGCCAAGTGTATTCGAGCTTCTAAGGAAACTGCCGCAAGGTAAATAATGTGCATACTATTTTATTTATTCTACAGAGTTCAAGTTTTGTTTTACGACTTTTCGAAGGACGTATCATCTCCTCTGAGGATAGTACCAGTAGTTCGCCACGAACTGAGATCTCGCGCACATTTTTTTTAAACATGACGTTAACCTACCGGATTTTTTGTCAGCGCGATTAAGAAAATTGCACTAGGTATTTACTACAGAAATATTGTTTTGTCTTTTGTACTAAAATTAAAATTAGATAGATAAATAAACTCTTTATTGCATACCAAAGTACGACGGACAGTCTTGTCTCTAAAAGCGATCTCTTCCAGACAACATTTGGATGGACAGGATAAAATGAAATCAAAAGACGGCGTTTTTTTATTACTCAAAATATCGCATTGTATATAGTTTTTCTTTTCAATTTCTGACAGCAGTTTCCCACCCCACGTAAATACTTCGCTTTCGATAAAAAAAAATAACTTGCATTACTTTTTGGAAGCTGATTATTTTATGCGAGAAAGTACGATTCATAACGACCTAATTACAAAAAATAAAATCCAGAAGAAACCCACCATATTTTTTAACAAAAAAAACGATAATTTCCTTTCATAATTCCTAAGGTCCTCGTCAGCTCATCATCAAATTTGTATGCGAGCACCCTTGAAGTATCCCCTTTCCGTCAAAAGAATAATAATTTATATCGGTTCAAAACAAAGAAATTATGCCCTCCTAAAGGGGAAATTGTTTACCAGTGTTTGTCATCGTTCGCGTGAATGTATCGATCGCCACCGCGTCAGTTTGACCGACCCTTAAGTACTGTTATTTAGGGGGTTGATCTTGGAACATAATGTGCGTAATGTTCCAGTTTGATGAGCGACCAAGTGCTGGAGTCGGGCGTGAGTGCGGTGGTCGCGCGCTGCGACGCACGCGGACAGCTCTACGACGAGCAGGCGGAGGTGCTCATCGGCGACGTGCACAGCGTCACTCTCAAGGTACACTTCATTATCAACAGCCTCTACAAGTTCACAGCTGGACATAGACCTCCCCAAATAGTGCCATGACGAACTTCGCGACACCGAAATAGGTCTCATCCACACATTATTGATACATGGCACTCTCGTACTACCCGCTTTACGAGATCCTTTCTGTCCCGTACATGTAAACTGTGGAATAAGCTGCCTTCTGATGTCCACTGAACTTTGACATGCCCGCTTAAAAAAAGAAAAACTGGTTTTGTGCCTTCCTGAACTACGTCGTCCGGTTTGTAGTCGCTATTCGGGAACCTTTCTTTTCCAGCGGTGGTCGGTTCTGCGAGCTATATGCCCATTGCCACTTCAGTTTGCTTATTCTAAGAAATATGCTGGTATATTTTTATAAGCAGTAATTCAACTAGACTGGTCATTAATACCTATGCTCCGCTAGAGTACCATCAAAATCGTTAAAGCGTTCTGAGAACATTTCACCCTCTGTTAATGTTCAGGACTTGACTGTTTTGCATGTGTAAAATATAATTCGTGACGGCGACGCGGCACCTGCGACTCCAATAATCACAATTTATTTATTCTAGATATCGTGCTACCTCGTATGTCGAAACGTCAGCAGCGCGTACATACTAGCAGCCCGCAACGGCCGCACGAACGATCTACGTCGCATATTGCATGAGGCAGAGCGACTCGGTAATGATCAAGTCAGGAATGCTTGTGTCAAGCGTCTCACATCTAAAAATATCATGTAGGAAACCGCTGTTCTCTCCTCTGTACAGTGTACAGCATTCTCTAATATGGAATGTTGAATTGTACCGGTTCCTAGTAGACAGAATGAAAAGGAGGTCCATAGTTTTATAAATGGTGTGTCACCTCACATAAATGTCATGACATGTAAATATCAAAATATGATTGGTTATTTGACTCACTGGATAAAATGTAACACCAAATATGCATAAAGCATTTGTCTTGCAATATATGCAAAATGTTTAGCAGAACATTTATATGTGTAGTCATCTAGAGAAAGGATGAAGCAATGTATAACTTTTTTGATATACAAAATTATTGATACTCATTTGTGATTATTTTTTATAATGAAAACATAGTCTCAAAAATTATCATAAACTATCTCATTAATGATGCAGCATGTGGGATATTCCTTCCACCAGGGTTTTTCCCGCTGTTCCCTCTTTACAGCTTGTATGGTCATATTTTTAAAGTAAATTAATATTTACTTTAAAAATATGACCTCAATTCCTCTGTAATAAAAATATAACAGAGGTATATATTCTAATTTTGAATGTAGAGTCAAAATTAGATTGTATTGTACATAGTTTGTTTAGAAATATTGAAATGCTAAATAAATGTCAAGATAGCTTTATTCTTGGAGAAGAGGTTTATTAAACTATGTAACCAGTATTATAATGTTTCAGAGAATAAGAATACTATTGTTCTAAAGTTATTATTGAAAAATAAAAAAAAAACACATATGTTTTAATCATGATGCATGCAATCACAGATATTATAATATTATTCTAGATGCCTAAGAATAGCTGAATGTATTTAAGATTTATATTGGTCTCATGCTGTGATAATCAAGTTGTTAAAACTATACCTATTTTATTAAAACATTTAAAAAATACAATATTATATATTATAAAACCATCTTTGCCTGAAATTGATTACTTAAGGTAATAGTGTCAGGGACTTTCAAACCTAGCCTAATCCTCAGACCATACCATTAGTAATATTTGTTTTTTTTTTACAAAATCCTATTTTCCATGTGATATGACATGCACAGGCCTTCTACTTATGGGGAACTTCAAGAGTTAATAGATAGATCTAATTTCCTGTTTCGACTATACATACACAAATCCAGGCCTTGTAAAATGCTGTTCTCTGTGACATGTAAAAAATCAAACAAAGAATTAACCAACCAGCATATTTTTTAATGTTAAAAAGAAATAGGTACATAATGTATAAAATATCAAACATTGGACAGATGGTCAATGACTGCAGCGCCTGTAACACTAGCACAGGCAGGACTCCAACTCTTCCATCTCACTCATAAGAGAAGAGCACAGTTCAATGGACCTTGTCCTACAAGCTAGGACATCACAGTAGTGTGCCTAATGTACACTCACACTAGTTACATCTCACTTGTATTGCGCACATTTCAAATCAGTCTTGACACATTGTCACATGTACTTAAATAATTATTGGGTGGCCATAGCCTTTTTCTTAGGTTTTTTAAGACGTTTCAGCCCATTGACACTTGTCTTTAATAAATTGGAGTAGGCAGTGGTGAACTTTTCCACATCTCTCTGTTCAACAACTGTGGATAATTTTTTGCTTTTAGATTGTGCTCTAATTAAACATTTATATTCAGGATTTTTTACTGCCGGTGTGCCATCTCTTGGATGTGGTTTGGTACGTCCATCATCTGGAAGCAAAGTCATCTTATTCACACCTATCTCCACCTAAGATCTCCAAAATGATCCCTTATGTAAATTTTTGGAGTCTTCTCATTATAATTGTTTTCACCCATAATTATCCCACAACTGGACAAAGGTCTCCCATCAGTTCCATTTTATTTCACTCCTGTGCCAAAATGGAACATGGAACCTTGAGCTCATCCAACCATCTCATACTTAGGACAAATTTATATGGGTATTAGTTGCCTGTTTATACAAACAAACAGAGCTACATTACATCTATGTACAATATACTAGTGGGTATGTCCCGGTTTCGAATGTTTTTTTGGATGTTATAATACGTAAGTACTTACATCGCTTCATGGTCATGGTAATGGAACCAGCAGCGCGAGCTTTTTGGAACAGCTTAGTTAGCTCAGCTAAAAACTGAAAGAATATAATCGCTGTCTAAGATTGCACAAAACATTAAAACTGCATGGGTTTATAATGTTCTCTTACCTCATCATTTTTCAATAAAACCATTGTTGTAATTAATAAATTAATTTACTGAAAGCATTCGTAGGTGCGTAATTGTACATGTAAGGCCTTAACTTTTATTTAAATCAGCACTTTTACACGATTATTTCAAGATTTTGATAAAGTCAATTCAAGACGAGGGAGGACACGTTGATTGTCAGTTTTGACAGTGACAGACAAGTTAGACTAGGGATGCCAGGTTCATTCTAGTTTTGGGCGCTAGATCAATCCGAAAAAAGCGCTCGATCAGTCTTATTATGCTAGACCAATGTAATCTTTAAAAGCGCCTAGCTTCGTGTTATTTTTTGGAAAGTAGTTACATCATTTCACAATATTTCACCACAATGTTTTGTATTACCAAAAACATTGTGGTGGACACAGCTATTGTATTTGAGCTGGAGGAATACGACTTAGTGTTTTTTTTAGAGATTTTGTTTGAAAAACCAAAAATAATATATAACTTGAAAGTTGCCATGTAACAGGTGCATTAATAACATGCTAATTACCCTAAAACGCAGAAATACATATAAACAGTAAGTATGAATCAATTAGTGTCTTTTGGATAACGCACTTGTTTTTTTATTAGGAGTCTAAATTAATTAGAAAAGTAAATTACTCTAAAATAGCGCTAGATCTAACGCCAGATCAAAAACGCTGAAATGGCAGCACTGAGTCACAATTAAATAATGTACTAATGTAGGCACAGATAGTTGCAGGTAAGCAAACTGTGTGTACTGAAAAATACATTTGTTTGCTCACCCAGACGAATTAAACTTTGTTTGTTTTGTAAAAAAAACGAAAGGGTTGAAAGCCAAAAAAATCTTTACTTGGTTATTTTTTTGTACAAAAATATGACCGGGCACAGTGGAAACGGTAAGTAGGTATCTAGGTATATCATGCGCTCGCTATCGTGTTTATGTTAATTTATATTATTTAATAGCCAGCCAGTTACGTATCCATGCAAATCAATTTTACAACAATTAATAGATTAAGCTTTCTTTCTTTTTTCTTACAATAACTCTGACTTCAACTTATAGGCTTTTACTGTTAAAATATTTACTAGCATACTACAATTGGAGTTGCTAGATTTCATCAGTGAAATTAATTTATGTGGTAAGCTTTTAAAACTAAAAAATAATTATTTACCTTTGGGTAGTTAGTTAGTTAATTTCGTTAGTAGTGCTTATTATATGTCCTTGAATAAGGCCTTTAAGTTCCTACCTTCTATCTTATTTTATATTACTCCGGAAAATATAAAATAATATACGATAATATAACTAATGGAAGGGATTGTTAGTTTTTTACGGGAAATCTCTTCAAGCGTCCTGAAAAATATTCCGGAAATCCCCACAAAATTATTTTAATGTTAAATGTTTAAGTAAATTCACGTTTTTACTTTTCTACTTGATTTTTTTTTATAACATTTTATATTGTTTAGTGATTACAATAATAATTACCTACAATCATTGGTTAGTTGTTTTCAGTCCACACATACGTGGCCGGGGCAGTTGCCACTGCGGGGGTGGTTGGCGGTGCATACGCCGTTTACTGTGTCTACAAGAGGTTTCAAATGCCCAGGATCCCACAAAAATGGAAGCAAGTAGGAACATTGAAAAATATCTACGTGTATCCAATCAAATCTTGCGGTGGTATAATGTTGGATCGAGCTGAATGCACTATTCTCGGCTTGAAACATGGCTGGCTAAGGGATAGGTAAATAAGATACTTCCTTAATTAAGATCTCCGATAGTATATTTCCCGGTCATTTAAGATCATACTAGCAGAGTAGACATTTACCTTAGATACCTTTAGCATTCCAATGCTTGATCAGACATTCTTAAATTTCCGCATAAAATCTATAAAAGTAACTACCTACATACTTTGAAGTGAGTTTTCTGCTCCAGGGTCCTGATGGTGACAGACGATAAAAACAACTTTGTTACCGCTAGAGCGTATCCTGAGCTTCTGACAGTTGCCACTTCAGTGAAGAGTTCCGTTCTCACGTTGACCCATGGTGACATGGAACCTCTACGTGTCAATTTGGCGGAGGTAAATACCATCATCATCACCAACCGCCTGCCGTCCGCTTCTGGACCTGAGGATCTATGCTGAGTTACATATACATTGTATAAACCAGACCATGAGGTTGAATTTCACAAAAATATCTTGTCGGTTTTTATACCCACTTTAATGTAGGTACAAATAGAAAAACCGATTGGTCTCTGTAAGAACTTGAGTAGCAGAATGTTAGTGATAATTACTTTTTATGTATTCTAGATCATTGAATTGGGTATTCCTCCGAAAATAGCTCAAGTGTGGAGCGTGCCCGTACCGGTATACGACTGTGGATGGGAAGCCAGCGAATGGCTTTCAAGGTAAGTACCTAATGTGACTTTACTTGTGAAACGTTATAAGTCGAAGTACCTAGTTTCCTTTCCAATAGGTAGTCTACAAAACGATTTAAGGCGCAGATTAGTTGCCTATTAGCAAATCAAAAATTTTCTGCTATAAAATAAAAAAAAATATCAATTCATTTTGTAATTTTCACGTTTGAAAATAGAACAACTATATTTGATTATAAAGTATTATGACTATTATGAAAGTCTTTTCGATTTTATCAATAGGTATCCGTTATAGGAAGGTATACAGTTTTTATTGACAAGTGTCAATAAAAACCTATGATATTAAAAAATATGGCAAAGTACCCATACGCTTTGCAATATTAAAACGAGAAAATTTGTAAAATCCTGTTTTGGAAATAACTAGATTCTTGTTAGGTAGGTAACATGAAGAATATTATGTTTTTCCTACAACCACAAACTAAACCGATTAGGATAAAAAAAACTTTGTAGGGCATATTTTTGGCTTCCGCCCCTTCACCCCTCTTAAGACAGTATAGGTAGGTAGGTACGAGTTCTGTGGTTTTTATTTTTATACTAATGTTGAATAATGATAATTATTATCTAAAGTAGACAGAAGAACTCATCGAATGACCTACGTTATCAATATGAGATAATGTAACGTTGCAAGATGTATGTGTTTGATACACATACATTCCGCAACTTTAGTTCAGATACAGAATACCTTCCCGCTTTCTTTCTAAATAGGGTTGCCATCCGTCCGGGCTTCCCGGATTTATCCTAGTTTAGAGGGCGTCTGGGGAGCGTCCGGGCGGAGTTTTATTTGTAGTCCGGGTTTTAGGCTGCTGAAACATCTACCGAAAATACGCGAACAAAAATATTTTTTAACTTTAAAAAAAGAGTAACGTTAAAAAAACACTGTTGATATTTAATAATAATCAAATTAGTTTATTTGATCTGAAATACTATTACACAGGTACTTATTTACCAACTAAGATACGGAAACAACTCAACATTTAATGTAGGCAGTACTTATATTAGTAGGTTCAAAACAGTTTTCATTGCCCCCACACTATGATTCCCTGTGTTGTGGGTGGCTAGTCTCTTCCAAAGGTATAAATAAGGCATTGAATGTCTAGGTAGAGATAAAGATATGAACATGTAAATTATTATTCCTATCACTTGCTAGTATGAAATTAAAATAACGTTTAGTTAGGTAGATACCTTAATAGGTAGGCACAGGTAACTTTATCAACCTGTTATACCGTACTCTGTGACCAAATACCAACTCAGTTTTGCATCCATCCATGGACGGCAAAAATATAATATAGTTTATAGATTGGAAATCAATATGCAATCTTAAATTTTTCAGATTTATAGATAAATCTACTGGAAACTTCCGTCTGGCGTACTATGCATCTCAAAAGAGTCGCGAACTGCGAGCCTCGACAAACAAGTTCTACAAATTCACGAAAAATGATACGGTAGGTGCGTAGGTAGGTACCTTACAAACTAAGATCATAAAGACTAGGTACCTTGCATTTTTAAACCAATCATCTAAAGTTGTAAACTGTTTAGAATCTAAAAGTAATGCACTTTTAGATTTTAAACAGCGTTTTGTTTTCTTCTGTTGAATTCATAATAAAAAACATGTATAATAATTTGAAATTGCACGTACTTATGAGAACGAAACAAAACCGTGTTTAGTTAATTAACCATTTAAACATCTTTACTCCCTTAGTTTCGATGTGCGTGTGATATTATTTATTTATCTTACGCATCTGCCTGACTCAGAGGCAGATGGGGTCTTAGATTTCGCAGAAAAAAAACATAGTACTTAGCGAATTTAGAACATCTTACATCGAGAATAGATAGTATCGAGATTACTGAATCGTTTTTGAAAAGTAAATCTAACAAGCGCCCAGACCTTTGTCTCACCATCATCACAAAAACCGTGCGAGGATTGATAAATATTCCCGAAATTTTGAGACCCTTATCAAGAAGGGTTTTTATGTTACAGGGTGCTCTCCCAGACGAAGTTCCGTTCAACCTGATTAATGAGGCTTCAGTAGAAGACTTGAACCAAAAGCTGAAGGATACGAAAGTCTCAGCCCGCCATTTCAGACCCAACTTTGTGCTGAAAGGCGCTAAAGCCTTCGAAGAAGACAACTATACATTCGTTAAAATTGGGGAGAATATTTTCGAGATCATCAAGCCGTGTGTAAGGTGTGTATCTACGTATAATGGCAATCATATGGTCCTGTATATCCAAAGGAGGTTCACAAATGTATTATCTTCGTAAGAAATTTGTATATTCACCAACATAGATATTGTTTAACGATTTGAGCTTAGCTTTGAGTCTTTAAAGAAAGGGTACTTATTTCTGTGTTTCTAGTTCAGCCCCTGCGGGAGACAACTAGAATGTTTTTTTCCTGTCGTAAATTACCACATTTACGCAATCAACATTTCAAAATTACTCAAAAATAAATTTATAGCGAAATTTTGACTTAAATTCGTGATCGCATTTTTTTATTTGAAACTGCATAGATGACAAAACTGTGAGAACCGCAGAGACCAAATTGAGGGCGACAGCGAGAATAACCGTTAATTATCATTGACATTATATTTTAAACAAGTAGGTGCGTAATGCAAGCATATTCACCTCACAATTTTCACTTATTACAGATGCATTATGACTACTATCGATCCCGAAACCGGGGTGCGAAATGCCAAAACTGAACCATTGGAAACGCTGAAAAGGTCATTATTGCATGTTACTTACCCAGTTATGATAGCAATCTCCTTCATAGTACCAAGCTCTCCGATAGGTAACTGGGATAGGCCCAACGAAGAACCTAGAAGTTTTGTTTTTTTGCCGTCCGTCGCAGGCATAGCGTGATGTCAACCAGCAAATTTTAAAAGTAGCTATGTAGTCCCTGCTTCTTGGCCAAAATAGTATAATAATACTGAATCACTTTCATAAGCAAATGTTTGTATGATCTGCAAATATTTGTCTCGGGTCTAGGTGTAAAAAAGCCCAGCATTATTATAAGCAGCTCGCAGCTTTACCTACACATTAATTTCAGTAAGATCTTGTTAAAAATACCCCACGTACTTTTTTTCAGTTACCGCCAATCAGTTAATCCGGAAGTGCGTCGCTCGGCCGGTAATTCCCCGCGCATGGGACTACAGATGGCTCTGCGAAGCGGACCGGGGGGCTTCGTATCCCTTCACGACCCAATTTATTTTGCATAGAGATGCTTAGATAATTCATAGATGAAATAAGAAAAATGCGTAATTTTTATTTCCGTAAAGCACGATTTGCTAAGCATATATTTTTAGAAAAAGTGTTTACTGGGATCTAAGATAATATGAATTGTTCCCTTTACGTCGAGTCCCGTTACTTATTCAATATACTCAACTATTTAAACTGTGCATGTTTTTATTTTGCACAAGATATTCAATTAGTTTTTCGAAAGAAACAACCATTTGTACTATACAACACGTTTTTATTATACGTTCGATAATCACTTCGAAAGTTTTAACTACGAAGATTACAACAGTTACTTGTTCAATAAACTAACAATTACTCCAATAGGGAAGCTACGAAAACTCGCGTTCCTAAACTTAAAGCATCCAGTTATTATGTATGAAGTACGTTACATGAAAAGAAGCCCAAAGTGAGCATCCTTTATTTGAATATCAAACTCGTACGATTTGCACAGCTGTATTCAAACGTTCATTATCAGCTGAGAGAAGGGCTCGCGCGAAAGTGCCACCTCCAGTGCCTTTTGCCAGGTGCTCTGGATTCACAACCACGCAACCATTCACTTCCTGGAAACAAAGAAAGACTAAAATTTTTGTTCATAAATAATCATATTCCTGTTATCCCATCCCATAGGATGATATACAGATATTTGTTCAGGGTCAGTTTTGGGAGGTATAACAATAGGTTGTGAGTCCACGACACTGAATCCTCGTGTAGGATAAGCATTATAAAACGGGTTGGGCATTTTAAGGGTTTTGTACCTAAAGGAAAATAATAGAACCCTAATAGGATCACTTCGTTATCTGTCTGTCTATCTGTAAACATCCTTTTCCTCATTATTAAGCATCATTATATATACTAAGTGTATATGTATAACAGACAGACCATACATAATACTGTTACGTTTTCGCGCCTAAACCGCTGAAGCAATTTTTATGAATTTTGGTATAGAGATTGATGGGACCTTTAAACTTTTGTCGCGAAAATAAAACTTGAAGGGGGTGAAATATAGATGAAAGTTACAAACGTATAAACCAATAATTATAATTTCTCATGTATGAATTATATAAAATCATCAAAGCTAAGAAATAAAGAATGTTTATGCCTTTTTGATCAATCAAGGTGAAATAGGAAATGATTTCACTTTTTTTAAAAGTACTTACCTACTTTTGTATATATATATATATTACTAACTTACTTTTGCAGTTTCAGAGTTAACCGTGACGTAAATCAATATATGGGAAAACAATTCATCAACTACAAAGTTAAGTTTGTCTTTCTATCAGACTTATGTTTTAGTTAAGAGTTTGGTGCTTTCATAGTTTATGAACTTGAGTAATGTTAGTTATTTTAATAAACATACAAGCTTGTAAGTCTCGATGCGGGAGTCAGACTCGCACTTGTCCGGTTATTATAATTGTGTTGAGTTGCAAACACTCACCTTGACGAAGTATCTGAAGTTGGAAGGCGTGACTAGGATGTGCGGCATGGAGAGCTGCGCGTGCGCCGCCCACAGCGCCGCGTCCACGGCGTGCGCGGCCGGCGGCGGCCAGAGAGGGTAGTACGTCTGCTGCGTCACCACGTGCCCGGCCAGGCGCGACAGCTTGTCACTGCCCACACCTCTGAAATTATTCAATACGTGCCATTTATTTCTACTACTTAAGTACAGTGCACAACCGTATTCTACCCATCACGGATCCGAGACATGGCCGCTCACAAAGAATGCAAATTGGAGCTGGACAATTGGTTAGAAGGGACTATGGGCGATCGATTAACTAAGGCAGTGACGGAATTAAGGCTGAGAGGCAGACCACCAGCCCGGTCAGACGACAAAGGATAAGGGTAGCACAAATCGAGCACATAAACCCAGTAAAGGTCACGGTCTGCCGTTTCACAGATCTCAACAGACGACCACGAACTCAGTCACAACGGGTGAAAAGTCACGTGTGCCTGAAATTTCAGCGGCACCCTTCCCCTTCAAGCCGGAATACAGCAATCCGATCATTCTTGGTGGCAAAATATACAATGGAGATAGTATTTCCCAGTTAAGCTTTCGGTATAATTAGACAAAACTACTTATATCTAAACACAACTGTTTTAATATTTGTTAATTTTGCAATCTACCTTGCAAAAGTAGTGATCTATCTGTATGCAGTAGTTGTCTTTTTCGGTAAGGGAGTAAGGGACGAGTGGAAGGATTTAGATGAGGCCTACGAGGCATACCTTTGAAATACACTTGTTTAAAACACAACAACAAAATTCCATTAAAAACGTAAATATCAGTTAATTAAAATAACTATGATTTGTTGAAAACCCTATAACAGAATTATCTTATTTTTTTTATAAAACCCGCTTTACAATCGTTTTGAAGTAAAATGGTAATAGTTAAAGAAACAAAGAAACTCTAACCCCAAACACATATAAAAGCTTCAGTAGACTTAGCATGCCTACCAAGGAAAAAGTATTGTCGACGAAAGTGAAGCCAACATTATTTCTGTCTCTCTCTTTGTCTGGCGGAAAGGAGAAACAGAAGAAGATAAATAAAATAAATAAACATCCAACAGACACATACACCCCAGTCCTGACCCCGCTATTCTTCTGTGTCGTGGGTATCAGGAACTACTAGCTCCGTGATACCACAACACCCAGACCCGGCACAAATATCTGCAGAACATGCAAGCATTTGTCACGCAGCGGGAATCGAACCCGCACCCTATTGTGTCAAATCTGACTCCTCTGGCTGGCACCGAGGTCGTCCGTGTCAATTCAATTTGTGTACTTTTGATAATTGCGTCTCAGCCGGCTCACCATCGAGGTCATCGCTATAAGATTTGTCTTCTACTGAAGCTGGCGATGGCCTGAGATAAAAATAAAAAGTAGTTACAATGAAATCTCCTCCTGGCTGATGTGCATGAGGACATCAGTACTGGTGACCCCGACGAGCACTCCGCTGATGTTCAGCGTGCAAGGATCCGGCACGAAGTGGATGTGCGCGTGTTTCCGCCGGCTGGAGTACGCCGGAGTCGGGTAAATGTTCACGTGGAATGCCTCCTTCATGTTTGATACTATGTATATCTTTGTGTAAGGGCTGAAAGGTGACGAACTAGATGTTATGTATGATTCATTACCAGTTTCGAAAAGAATCAGATAGAAAATAAAGTATTATTTTTTATAAAATTTGAAAACCCCAACGTGTTTCCATCACGTATTTTAGCACCTCCGGGAGTCTAGACAAATACCTCACGCTTAGTTTTCCATTCACGCAAATTTGTCAAGGTAAAACTTGGCAGCAGTCACGTGACATTGCCACAGCCTAATGTCATTTCCATACAATTCAATCTTTCAGCATGCATGTTGGCACATGGCAACAGAAAGTGGTATTTGTAACACTGTCATCGTCGTTTATTGCATGGAATACAAAGCGAAGACATGAAAAAAAAAAATATCTTGACAAGTCCTGACATATGCAAATGCCTTCGAGCTTTTGGTTCTAGGGCATGCCGGTTTCCTCACGGTGTATTTCTTCACCGTTTTGAGTACGTGTTAATGCTGACAGGATGGCGCTAGATAGAATGGACTGGAGAAAAGATAACGAGCATAAATCTTTATATAGAAAAATAGAAGCGCTTACCACGTCGTACTTAGTTCACCTAAACTGTCAACCAATTTGTCAAAGAAAGATTTGAAAGTCTCCGCCATGGTGTTGTCTTTAATCTTGGAATGTTCGCTGTCCATGAATGGACCAGTCATTATGACGATGTGAGGTTTGTGTTCGCTGATATAGTTGACGAAATCCTTCAGTGGCTCGTAGGAGATGTTGTCTGAAGTCGTGTAAGGTCCCGTAGCTATCACCATTGATAGTGTACCTATAACAAAAAATTAAATACTAATATCATGGAATTAAAATTATCGTGGTTTGGTTAAACGTCAGCAAGATAATAGTAAACTACGTGGTATAGTCGTAATAATATTCTAAAAAAATACCACAAAATAGATAAATAAACACCGAACAGTCATACATAGTCCTGACCTCACACTAGGATACCATGATCACCTAGGTATCATGAGAATCTAAAACCACGAACACCATGCCACCATGTCTTACGTATTGTGAATAGACTAGGTAGGTACATACTTGAAGTAAATCGGATTGGTGGGAGGGGGTGAGTGGCTATTTCGTGCTTAGTACTATTATGTATTCTGTTGTTGAGTGGCTTATAGGTATACTATACCTACTAGCGGGGCAGAGATTGCCCGTTCTATGTATGCTTAGAAACTGGATTATTAGGAGGTTGAGTAAGGTATGTTGATATGGTTTGGGCGTATAGAAAGGATGGATGAGAGAAGATTAACAAAACAAGTATACAAGGAATGGGATAATGGGAAGAGGAAGGCCTCGGCGAACGTACTCTGATCAAATTGGAGATATTCTAGAGAAAGGCCAGGTCAGAAGTACACTAAATCGCCGAGCTTGTATGAAGAATTTAATGAGTATGAACGAAGCGAAAGAAGCATGCCAGGATCGTAGCAAGTGGAAATCCTTGGTCTCTGCCTACCCCTCCGGGAAACAGGCGTGACTATAATGTATGAGTAAGATTAAAAACAGAAGTAAAACTATGTATACCTATTAAAGTATTCATCATGTCAGCGTTGTGGTCGGGCCGCGGCTGTGAGGCGTCACAGAATACTTCGTGCGCTATGAACCTGTCACCTCGCGGGTTCACGCCTCGCATCACTACCACTTGTCCCGGGAACAAAGAATATTGCTTCAAGCTGTTGCAATAAGATACCATTATTATGTTATCCCACAACAAATAGGAATTCTTAAAGCAGGAAAGAATCCCCACGAAACAAACACGCTCACAATCACTACACATCCTCAGATCCTACTGGATCCTACTGGAGTACCGTGTGGTAGCCTAACTTTATATTTTGTTACATGCTTGCATATCTAGTAGTTAGATAGATAAAACTCTTTATTGTGCATTACACCAATTTACAGTACAAAACCCAGATGCTGTTTTTTCCGTGGTAGGGTGGTAGGTACCTACCTACTAAGAAAGGTATTTTGAAAATTCATCTTTCAACATCATCAGGGGCAGGAGGGGGTCATAACATAATAAAATAACAAATCAAAAGAAATGCACAATTCTTCCACGTGACCCGTTTAAAGCCCATTGGCGCTTAAGGGAAATGTAACTGTTGGCACATGCCTTCGATTTTTTTGTTCTAGCGCATGCTGGTTTCCTCACGAGATACTTTTCCTTCGCAGTTTTGCGCACATTAGATTTTTTGAGTGGAAAAACCGACCGGCTTTCGTACTTCGCGCATTATCACTCGCGACGTCAGGAGCCCCTATGCGTTTGACGTAAGAGGTTGTTTTTTTGTTACCATTTACTTATCTCCGAAATTGCAATGCTGTTTTTTGCAATCGATTTGTATGACTTCAAGGATGCTCCTTAAATATTGGTTTTATCGCCACACGTCACTAGGGGGCGCTGCACTAGACGATAGAAACCAGGTGTGCAAATTTAAAATATTGCAAAAAATATTTATGTGTATACGTTATTTACTTGTCAATATCCACAGGTACAGATTGGCTGAGTGATTGTTCCCATGTGCCTTGAAGAACCACGCATTTCGGATTGAGTCTAGCGTCCGCGTCACATTCTATTCGACCGGCCACAAACACTTCTGTCTGTTAAAAAAATAAGCCAAACTTAGTGCATTGTTTTATCAAATAGGATACTGCTGGATCCTTTTCTTGTCGAGCCACTTCAAAACTAATCTAAATACCAGATATCTGTGCAGACACTTATAAGGAGGGTAAGTTCCTTTTAGTGTGCAAGCACATCCCGGCCCCTCTCGATAAAATGTATGAAACAATCGCGTCCCCAATCACCACATGCAAGGTATTTACATTAACGGTGCGTTTGTTCATACATGTGAGTGAATTAGAAATGCTATGGTTGGCACTATTTAATTTGAGTTATTTCCGTCCGTTGGCGATTTGAGTCGAATCGGCAGCAGAGCGGCCGGGACCCATGACGTCCGTGTCAAATCAATTTGTAAACAATCATAACGAAACACTGACGCATGTCCCTATGCTTAGAACAAATCAAGGAACCATTGAAACCCAGGCGGGGTGAGGTAATTAGGACCGGCGGGAAGGGTGAGTGACCATTCGGTTCTTAGTACCGCAGATTTAATAATACTATACAAGGTATACAAGGTAGGTACATAGGGTTGTGAGGGCAGTAAGTACAACAAACGAAGACGATGGACCGGACGTGGTTGTTGCTTAATATGGCCAACCAAGCTCAGGCCGGATTTGTGCAGTACCTACAGAAATATTACGGTGCCCGTGTTACTTTGGCAAATGGCGCTTTATTATGTAGTCGTGTAGGTACTTTGAACGTTCTGCGATATAGATGAACTTTGTAAACTTGAAGTCTACCAAGTTTGAACCAGTAAAGGAAATAACTATAAAATGAAAAAGCATAAAATCTTACATTAAGCTGCAGATACAACCTTGTCGTTGTGAACTAAAATAATTCAAAACTTCATGAACTCACCTGTGATTTGTGTCTCACTGAAGTAGTTTCTGTAATGCCTACTTTTTTCATGATGCATTGAGATACATAGCGGATATGATTGTCAAATATACCGGCTTTTTCATGCAGCAATTCGAAACCGAACCTAAAACGGTAAAGTTATTTATTATAGAAACCATTGAAGCTGAATGTTCCCACTATATTAGGTACTTGTACCTCAATGATAGGAACTATATTAATCAATGTTTTGAGCGAAAACTAGAAAGTTTTGTTTTGAGAAAATATCTTGAGTTTACATAATACTTACATAGCTTTAGTATATGTGTCGCCATCATCATTAGGTACTTGTGTTATCCTGAGATTCAATACATTATTGGCGCTATTGGGCTCCGATATATTTTTAAGCAATTCCTCATTTCCATACGAATGTACTACAGTACCAGCGTTGTTTCGTGAAGCGTACTTTGCAGACGCACTGAAATATTATTATTAAAGATTTCAGTTCAGTCAGACATTTGTTTCAATCACTTTTCTAGTTAAATCTCTTCTATTTTACCTTATGCCCATTAGCTTGAATTTTAGAAGTTTTCTATGAAAACTCGTTTGTCACAAGCACACATAATTCTTATTCCATTATTACGTAAAATACTAACTAGGTACAATCAGCGACAAAAGTAAAAATTTGAGCAAGAAATTGAGTTCGAAGATGCTCTTGTCTTTGGATTCACCACGGGAAATTATAACTTGCAAGTAGTTAAGTGCAAGGCGGATCTTCAAATATAGCTCAATATTTTGAACTAAATTCTATGGGATCTAGAGCTATTTGATTCTTAAAATAAAAAAGATAATCTGATTTTGTCGGTGACTGTACCTACAAATAACCTGAGTGCAAATACAATAACAAGCATACTCGTCCAACATCTGCATTAGGCTGTTTGTTATAATAATTTATCTATATAAAATGTACTGAAAATAACTTCGGCAACTCACATTGTTGGTGAATATGTAGCCGGACATAATTCTTTCTGGTTACTTGACTCAACTTCCACTTTCACTCTCTGAAAATTAATTACAAACAATGTTTTGAAATGTTTACACCATTAATTCCTGAGTCTTCATACAGAATGAACCGCACCATAGCTGCAGCAATGACGCTGGCAGCCCGTGCGTGGATGGTGTCACTGCAGCTTGCTTTGTCGCTACTAACTATTCATAATAATTGACCTACCTATGCTTTTCCAGCGATAAACAGCTGAACCGACTGTAATGAAGAAGCAGAGTAGCGGGGTGGGGGGGAAGGCAAACTCGCGCACTGCAATGTGGCTGCATGGCGGTCTGTTTGAAACTTGTACGAATGAAATTAGGTACGCGGTTTCTTACAAATTCGTGCCCAAACACTTTTTAGTCACTATCGTATGGTTACGGTATCGTCCGCCTGACTGAAGACGCTCAAGAATCTTGAGTCAATTATTAATTAGTACCTAAGCAGTTTAACAGATTACCTAGATAGATAGATACACTCTTTATTGTGCATAACACCAAGTTTATTTACAGTCAAACACAGAAACATAATAAAAGAACAAAAAACAAAAAAAATGAATAATGGGTGGTCTTATAGCTGAAAACGATTTCTTCCAGACAACCTTGGGATGGAGAGATATTTTAAAATAGGTACCTTTTATGTGCATAAGAGTTATCAACTTGAAGTTACAGGCAGATGGCCTGATGAAGTTTCCGATACACTGAATTGTATTGAAAGAGCCTGTCTAAATTATTGTGAAGTAAAATATAATAATTAGAATTGTCATAATTATGTCGACGACCTCTGTGGCGAAAGCCCGCCTGAGAAGCAGACGATTGCGGATCAATTCCAACAAATTTTTAGTGTTGCTGCGGGGCAAATGTTTGTCTCGGGTCTGGGTGTTTTCTATGTTTTATGTGTATGTAATTACAAAAACCTTTTTTATTTCTGTATTTTGTGTTTAGCTTAGAACAAAATTTTAAAAATCGCCTAAAAGTCTCATACAAAGTCCTGATCCTGACCCCACACTAAGATTCCCTGTGTCGGGTATGAGGAAGTACGAGAACCGTGGTACATACCACAACCAACACCCAGACCCGAAACAAAATTTAGTAAAGTAGGTATTATTATCAACTAGAAATAACGACTAGCTTATCTACCAAGTTATTTTCTATTTCGTATAAACTTTACATAAATGAGTCAAGTGTTAGTTGGTGAATACTGTGTGTTGTAATTTCCGAGTATCAGCAAGGCAATGGCGCGCCGCCCGCCATCTTGATGGTGGACAACTCGACACCAGCCAAACAGCAATAGCCACTAACTTTGCTAAATATTTTCTATAGGTATGTACCAAATTGGTTCTAAATACTTGTAGTTAATTCAATTATTCCTATATACATAGGGTTACCAGATGTTAGGATTTGTCCTGACATATCTTTAAGCATTGTTACCGACATTAGGATATTTAGTGAATTAATGAAATACCTACTAAATAAGTTAGTTATAGTTTTATTTGTAGGAACGATAAAAAAAAACAAATCAACACAATTAACATGAAAATATTTGTAAATTCTAAAAATCTACATATTAATTAATTTAAATTGCGTTGTGCACAGTGAACTTATTATTGCATTACATCGCGCGCACTCGTAGCATCAATGTCAGGACAATACATGTTTATAGAAATCAGGCTTCTTGTCAGGGTTTTCCAGTGAGACATCTGGTAACTCTATCTATGTACACAGGAGTTGGCGCCGCCGCCATTTTAGTGTTGCTATTACAAAATGATACTAATCAATCCTTTGCGAGGGCAGTCCCTGAACACAAAGACATTATTGCAATAATTACTAATAGTGAAATCCTTTTCACCACACTGGTTATTGAGCTTTTTTAACTACACCAGATAGAACCGGTGACAGAACAAATTAACAAGTGACAATCATACCCAATTTATCATTGTGAAATCCTACACCTAATCGAAATTATTATTTGCATGCTAAATGGCTTTAGGACAATATAAGCTCATTTTATAACATGCTGTTTCTATGTTTATTTGTGTATTGGGTAATCAACAGTATTGTAATAGGATGGCAGTCTCATAATTGTACCATACATACATTTGCAAATATTTATTTCTATAGCCATGTTGGCTTGAAGTCCGATCCGAAGTTCGTGTATTCATTCGAACTCATGAAGGAAAATGAGGAAATCGGGATGCCCTTTCCGTTCTAATAACCATGGGCTTATGCTAATTATATTATAATGTTTGAACATGTTTCTGACTACCATAACTTCTAGATCTACATAGTATGGATCGGATGATGTCCATCATGGTGATTACAGCTGGAGCGTGTTTGTTTATATTCTATTTCTAAAATGAACAAATTAATTTGATGTTCATGTTAACATGGAGGCTAGCTGGCAAAGTTGGTTTCTTTGATGGCTGCAGACGAGTATGGATCTAGTCATGAATATATTGAACATGCACCAGAAGCATACTCGCCCACAAATATCATCAAGTAATGTGTACTCCTCGGCAACTTCAATCTGGTTTTCTATTATGACTGAAAGAAATATAACAACAATATGTAATCACACGGTATGTACTTACAATATGAGTATTAAATCTTAAAATTATTTGTGGCCTGCAAAATGACCCACAAGATTACAGCTTATTGCCTGTTTTAAAACTAAAGAGGAAAAGTGAAAAGCATTTAAAAAAAAATCTAATGAACAGTATATTATAGTATTTCTTGACATCATAAATATGAAATTTTACCAACATGGAAACCACTGCTACATTCTAGCAACATTGTTAGTTCTGCATCTGAAGGCCTGCAGTATTAAAGTACATTCAGAAACAATAACCCTCTAAGTGGTACATAGATTTAAATACCTGTTAGATTGATGACCTTTGACATTCAATCTTTCATTCAGTGATTGAGAAATTTAGGATAAGAATAAAAAAAACTAGGTAATGTTGTTGCTTCCTCAGGAGCCGGATCTTCAAGGAACGGTGTTTCCACTACAAGCAATCAATGAGTGTAGATCTAGTCACAGGAATAGACTGTGCACTTGAACTACACTCATCAAATGCAAGTAAATAGCATATCTTCATTCTTTTGTTCTTCAGGAACACCATAACAACATCTAATATAACATGTATAAACATAGAGAACACCCAGACAGCGGGTGTAGGTCTGTCTGAGACGCAGAAGGTTGCTGGCTAAATTCACGCCGCAAGACAAATGTATGTTAGATCTGCAAATATTTATCTCTGATCTGGTTGTTTTCCTTATATAATAGGAAAGTAATTACAAAAAAAAGTTTACAATCATTTAGTTCATAATAATATTTCTGCTTAGTGTGGGCTAGATGATGCTGTATGAAAATGTCCAGCAATATTTATTTAAACATTTGTCCTGCAACAGGAATTGAGCCCACAACATTCTGCGTCTCAGGCAGTAAGTACTTCATTGTTGAGTCACCAGCTCTTTCTTGGTTAGTCCTGAGTGATCTGGCCAGATCCAGATGTGGTGGCCCTAAACAGGACCTAGTGACCAATAAAGGAAGAACTAGTGTGGTGAAAGGATTCAGTGCAACACATAAAGGCGGTTTTTCTTGGATGATTGATTTCATAAATTGATAACCTAACTTACTTTACAATAGTGGGTAGGAGCAATGGTTGACTTTATGTAACCTACCTTAGGAGTAGCTGCCATATAATTGGAGAGAACGTCATTATCAGCCCTGAATATCGCAAGTAAAGGAAAATCATTTCGTAGTTATGGACATAATACCTAATTACCACTTGTCTACTGTGAATAATGCCATGACTGATTCACAATAAAGTTGTAAAATTGTATCAGAGAAGTACGAGCACGTGCGATTATATTAAAAAGGATACTTTGCCGAAGCTGGCGCTCCGTAAACCGTCAAAGCTGCGCCGGCGCCGGTGCGTTGTGTTTCTTCAGAAGGTGCGCAAGGCCGATTAGCCGCGCGCTTGTAAAATTCCTTTCTTGCAAATACATCCAAGTTTTCCACATTTGGTGAAGCTCCGTTCAAATGATTCAAACTGAATGCCATCCATTGTTCGGTGAAAGACTCTGCGTCGACATGGTATTCTTCACACAAACTTACGCCTATGAAAAAGCAACGAAACAACCTTGAACATTCATGTTTTTAGCGGTTACTTGTTTGTATAGACTTGTCTACGAACACTTATAAGTGATCAACATACCGATTCACATTTAAATTCTACTGAATATTGGTACTCATACTTACATTTTATTAAAACTTCTCTTTCTATTTCAATGCCCAAAAATTGAAATTGCTCAGTCACCAACTCTTCGGTAGCCATTTTCTAAGTACAAATTTACAAAATTATAATGAAAGAGCGAGCGAAACGACGCGATTGGCAGGACAAAAAAAATGAACGCGAACACACCAATCAATGACAAGCAAATCGTTCACGGAAAGAAAATAGGGTAGACAAGGTGCCGTACCAATCGAACCGAATTATCGATCCATTATCAATCGATCTTCACACAGCAGCTAGTTCGCAGCCAGTCATCATGGCTTAGCAGACAACAACCAGTCGGTATGTCTGGCTTTGGAGATACACTATCACTACTCTCAGACAAACACACGCAGGAACAAACGAGCAAAGCCATGAACGCACATACGCATCATGCATTTATCTCCAAAAAAAACTTGATTTTAAACGAAAAAGTTAGCTCTTCCCAACTGCATTAGTCTATGAGTCTACCCAGCTTTTTCTTCTACCGCGATGTGAAACCATAGATTTAGATTTTAAGTTTTAAAACCTCTTTGTTGCATAACAGAGTATTGTGGTTCTATGGGCTAGTCAAATCATTAAATTGAATGACTGAATAGCATTAACTTTTTCGTCCAAACAAATGGACTATTAATAAAATATTTGAAATGTTCATTTCATTCGATTTTACTTCGGCTGTCGAACACAGAACATCTGATCACAGCTCTGGATTCAAAGATACATTTAAAATGCTAAACATAGACACTCGCAAATACACGTTTAAACGTGCTATTATATAATTTTAATAACGATTGTTTTGATTTAAATGTTGATATCGTAAGACGATTTTTCACATTTCTAATGATTAAGCTTGTTGTTCTACCAAGCCTTAACTTGATTCGTGGATGAGAAGATAGAAAATAAAATTAGTTATTTAATAAATTCAAGGATTGCAGATTGGTGACTCGAATAGGACGATTTTTCGAGGTACTCGAACATTTTGCGAACCACTCTGAGTGACTCGATTACTCGAATAAAACTGTATAGTATAATTACTCGAATGGTTAATCGGAATCGGAGTGTTTTTTTTTATTTGACAGAAAAATAAAGTGGTTGCAGAATACTGGGCATCTATTCAAATAAGTAATGCGTTAACAGTGTCCACAAACCTGCTGCAGCCATATCCCTATTTTCCTATTATGAGTCCCTGTATTGTACGACCATGGATTACACGGCCCGTCAATTAACGACACGAAAACATAGCCAGTATTCCAAACCGCCATGGTTTGGAAGTACTGGCCGTGCATTCCCTACGTGTTATTTATGTTTTTTTTTCTAAGAAATAAACAGCTGTTTTCATTTGTTTTTAACCCAAGTTTGTTGGGTAAGGTTCGAAGACCAAGCAACCCTTTCTGGATGGTAGATGGTCATAAAAAAACTTCGGATTTTTTATGACCATCCCACCATCCACAACAACTCGGATCTGCCCAGAAAGGATTTATCACACCAACATTAACTTACGAATTGCAACGCTTGGTTGAAAATGTTAGAACTGGTACAGTGTAAACGAAGCTCGACCTTATCATGCGACTTCGCATTGACCAGTGCGAGATTTGGCGAACTTGCGTCCAATCAGCAACGTTGTCAATAGTTTACACGGAATACGGGGCGTGCAATATCATCATGTGCCTAGCTTGTACGGCGCATATTGTATGTATGACCCTGGAAAGCACACCCGTGTGTAGGTACATGGAATACTGGCTGTGATTTCCATGGGCGTACAATACGGTCTTCCCTAATCTCTACAAGTCGGAAGATTGGTTCTAGTTCCTCTATTGTTGGACCAACAGACTAGCAAGAGATATGGTCGGACGGTAGCATACACGACACAACACACTACCTATCGTATCATGCTAGATGTAATCGAAAAAGTTAAATGATCACATGTGTTTCATTTATTTCATAATGCCACCAGTTTTAACTTAACGCCTAAAAATTTGTGTTTTCCTAGCGAAAAAATAAGATTCAGCAGCAGCAAAACAGATAAAAAAATATAGGCATAGGTTTTGGGCGAACTAATGGCAGCAGTTACTATTGGCTGCTGTAAACATCCCATTGTTCATTGTCTATCTACATGATGTGACATATACTTTGTCAGGCTGTTTTCCCTGGTTGTACAATACAGCCTCTCATATTGCCAATCACCAATAGTTTATATGTAATAAATATAAAGGTACAAATGGCATGAGGATTTTATTTTATTGAACCTACATAATAACTATGATCGTTGGACCTGAATATGAAATTTACATGAGGGCATAGATTGTACTTCTGCAGTCACCACACTGTTTATGGAAAGATTTGCCAGACCACCCCGTATCAAGCCACATGTATACGCCACATACTGAAACAAGACAAATATCAAATGTTATAAAGTACAAAAATTACCTGCTTATCAAAAAGCAAGAAAGTGACCTAGATAGTTCAATTACATTTTCCTCCTTTCATATAATTCTATTATGTAAACTCACTATGTCAATAATACAGCAATAATGACAAGAATATACTGATAACAGATCTACGTTTGTAATTTATAGCTTTGATGTTAGCACTAAAATATCTTTTGGTAGGTAATGTTTCTACTGAAAGTCATTTTATAATATACATACTTAAAATAATATACTTACTCGTGGAGCATATTCCAGGTATTGTTGACCATTAGAGAAAGATGTAAGGAAGCGAAATGCATTATCTTGCAACACATAAACACCTTGATGGTTAGTCCTCAGATTGTCTATTTGCTTTTTGTAAATACATGTCCAGAAATCTGTGCATATGAATTTCATAGTATCCAATTCATCTTTGAACCTGGGCCATTCCCTTGTCAACCTCTCCATAATTTTGTAACCAGCAGCAAACCCAATGTATTCAACAGCAGACAGATCAACATCCTATGGAGAAAAACATTATTTTCAGTATTTAACCACAGGTGACATGAAAATACAATAAGTAGTACAATAAGTAGTAGAACACATTTTGTAACCTTTTTATCGGCAATAACTTTTGATTGTTCTAGAGCATAGTTAATGATTTCTGAATGTAGCAGTTCAAAAACAATATCATCAGCCATTATTTATAACAGAATATTGCAAAAACTCTGTGCTCTAGTTACTAACTGTACCTACTAAGTGAAATCTAGCATTCGTTAAAATTCTGCTATCTGTTTTCAGTTCACTTTATTTTATTCTAATTATCGATCGATAATCCCATAAAGTGGATGGAAATAAATTTAAACAATATTGCCCTGCCGATCTCTGCTCTGTAAGATCTTTTTTTTTCTTTTAAACTTTCCTTCCATTTACCACAGACTAGTTAGAGATACTACGCTACGATGCGACGTGTCTTGACGTCGATTTGCTATATAAATCTATTTTTATGATTTCAAAGAAGGTTTTAAGACAGGTTTTAATGTCTTAAAATCTTCTTTAAAATCATACAATCCTATCCAAATAAAACCACATTACAATCACTTGAGCCG
Source organism: Perizoma affinitatum (assembly GCA_961405105.1). Lineage (NCBI taxonomy): Eukaryota > Metazoa > Arthropoda > Insecta > Lepidoptera > Geometridae > Perizoma > Perizoma affinitatum. Next base: position 6,167,605 of record OY560205.1, on the reverse strand, counting down.
TTTAGAAGTGCGCTGACTCGGTGAAAAACACCCAACTGCAAAACCAGTTTCCCAGTAATGTATATAATAAAAATGAAATCCTTCAAACTACTATTTATATGTATAAGTGACTATACATATTGTATTATATTATATATATTAAGTTATGTGTTTGTTAATCACATAACTTTATATATACAAGAAAATAATACTACTACCAGCCAACCCAATATGTAATATTGGGTTGGCTGGTAGAAAATGTTTTAGCATTAAGTCCGCCTATTGTTAACGTTTTAATTGAATGTGCAATAAAGTTAGTTAATAAATAAAAATAAAATTTGTTTATCCAACTAATCTTCTATAGACATTCCAATAGCTTACTAAGCCATAGGTCATGAGCACCTACCTAACATCCTGTCCAGCACCATTTATGGCGTGTTCATTGCCTGGGTGCCTGTGTGCCTACCTACCTATCTGTCATGTCCAATACCAACATTTACGTGAAATGAAAATGAAATATTATTTATAAGTATAATGAAATATAATATGCACTTCCTACTTATTATTTTGTGATTGTGAGTTTATAATTTCCTAACATACCTAGGTGTGTACTAGGTATGTTAGGAAATTATAAACTCACAATACTGTACATACTTATAAAATATCACCTTAGAGAATGTAGGTCGGTAGCGGGTCCCAGTCTACTACGAGTGGTTAGGTTTAGTTGTTTAAGTCATACCAATTAAAGTTTTTTTTTTAGTAACTGTGACGTCACAATTTTCAATTAATTCGTCCAATTATCCACTGAATGCTTCCTTAATTAAGGGGCAGGTAGTCGATGTCTATATTCTCCCCCCACCTGGCAAGCGACATAGCCCACTTAAAACCTTAACCTGCTCAGAATTTAGAGGGAATCATTCTTGCTTATAAATATTTCGTATTATAGGATGTTTTCTTTTTATTTCCCTAAAAATATGGCAGTTTTAAATTTGAATACGGTAACACTAAATTTGTCAGAAACAACACTGGGTCAAAGATGGTGTCTAATTTTGTGCATCAGTGCAGTGCAGTAGTGTGACGTACTTTTTTTGTTAATTAAATTAGACCCCAACACACTCGAGTTTCATTAAGAATTTTAAGTTTAAACAGATCTTTTTAAAAAGTAGTGGTAAAAGTTAATTCATTTAGTCAAATGGCTGAAAATAGCCTGATGACAACAAAAGATGGCGATCCGAAGCGATTGCAAGGGTTCGAAGCGCCATCTAAAGTCGAAATAACAAAACCGAATTTAGAGGGAATCAATAGAAAGAAGAGAAGGCGCGGTAAATTTAAACGCAAACTAGTAAAGCCATTCGTCAAAGTACCATGGCCAGATAAAGGAAAGCAAGACAAACCCAAGAGGAATAATCGTTTCCGCAAGATTGTTTTAGCCAAAACCCAAGCTCCTTTTAATAACAATCAGTTTCTAATGGAAATTCATAAACCTGAACCTGAAAACACATTTGACATTCTACGAACTCCTGCACGTACTCGTGATTCCAGTTTCAGTATTGACTCTGAGGATAATTACTTCTATTCCCTACCTGAAGACGAAGAGGAATATCTGACCAAAGAGTTTTCCAGTGTGTATGAAGATGCACAAAGTGAGCGCTTGTCTAACATGTCAAAAACTGAACTCATTCAAGAATATCTTCTTCTTGAGGCAAAATATGACAACCTCTTGAAACGCACCGAACGTTCTAAGAAAGCTTTTGATGATGATAATTTGGCCACTGATAGAGAAACATCAGTTACAGATAAAGACAGCATGGCCACAGATAAAGACACATCAGGGACTTCTATTGAATCTTGTGCAGTTGATGAGCCTGCTTACAATGATCTGCTGCAAAGGCTAAAGGATCAGGAAGAACAACTAAGTGAACTTCAGTATGCCAACGAAAAATTGAGGCTTGAGAATGAGCATTTGCACCAGAGACCTCAGGAATCATCCAGTGAAGATTCTGAGAGTGACAGTTCTTCAAGCTCTGACAGTGATAGTAGTTCCAATGCCAGTATGGTAGATGCACAAAGTGAATGTGATACTGCTATGGTAAATGAAGTACTTGCTAACGGCCAAAATGGAGTTGCCAATGACATAGAACCTCCTATGGTCAATGGCTTTCACACTTCAAATGAAGAAACTTAACTGATTACATCAATAAATTATAATGTTTTTCCAAAGTTCTCTCTTCGATTCTGAGATAAAACATGGTGATTTAATAGACATACAAAATATTAAATAACCACTATAACACACTACTACTATTTACTATCATCTATTATCAGTGTTAATAAATGATAACAAACTGAGAGAACATTTGTTGAACATTGAAGTTCGAATAACAATCTAAGTATGTCAGTTTAAAAAAAATAGGTAAGCATGTCACTATGTATTTAAGAACTATTAATTGCATTTATATTTATAGCGCACTATTATGTACTAATTCTTAACACATTCAATTATTTTGGCTTATAGTACCTGCCTATTCTATCAAGGAAAAAACAATCAATTATTTAGGTCAGTGCCGAAAGTTGTTGTTTGTTACATATATAAAGGTAACTTTATAATCTTCTTAAATAAAGATGTAAGTTTTAAAAGTATTGTAGAAAATAAAGAAAAAATATGTGTTCTATTAAATTAGGTACCTACTTTTCAAAATGTTATTGTTATGTTGACTTTTTAAAGGCCCCTTGAAAGCTTTTTTAATGCATAAGATAATATAGTTTATAAAAAAAATAAAAGTTATGTACCTATTATGTGCTAAAGTTATTTTATCAGGGATTACAATGTATATAATTTTAAAACCATTTAAGCTATTAGAACTAGCTGATAAACATGTTATAAACTAAACTAGTGTTGCTTTCTTCCTACACAGTGAGAAGTGTTTTTGTATCAACAGGCTAAAGGAATAAATACACATTATTAAATAAATTTCTTGAAAAACAAAGTAAAGTTTTACTGTTATCTTTCTGTAATGTAAATGCATAAATAATGAGACTAATTAATATATTTTTTTCCTTTAGATTCTGGGGCATTAGGATTAGAGCCTTTATAAAATTGTTTTAGCAATAACATTGCCTCTTCTGCCATAAGGTTTCCAGTCAAAATATAAGTTTGTCCATGAAAGTGGCTTACATCTAATACAGTTTTGCCTCCGAACCGGTCATTAGCGGCGCCATATACCACTTCTCTTACATTCATATTGTTTAGAGCAGCTGCACACATGATACAAGGTTCTACTGTCACATATACAACAATATTTTTGAAGAAAGACCTGTAATCAATTTGATTCACTGTGCAGTACTCTATGACTGTATCAATGCAGTTAATTTCTGCATGTCTTGTAGGATTTTTAGTTGCATTAACACAATTCCTTGATTCTGCAATAATTTGTCCATTGGTTGTGAACACACAGCCCACAGGCACTTCTTGAGCAATCAGTGCTTCAGATGCTAATTCAAGAGCTCTTTTCATTAAGTCAACCATATTCTTGATCATACTACAGCATATGTATACTTATAAATCAATTTGACTAAGATTAAAATTAAATATTATTTATTTATAGTATTGCAACAGATTGTGGGTTTCTAAAAAGTTCAAAGCTTTCTCATGCCAATCAGTATTGTTTACTACTCTTGGACTTGGGTGCGGCATATAAAGTACCTGCAAATAAAGAATACATAAATAAAATAGTGTGAAACTTAAGTGAACTGATACAAGTTCTTAATACCTACCTGAATAGAATTTGAATTGAAGTGTTTCTTAATGAGTTTCTGTGCTCTAGTTTCACAAAACTTTCCAATGGCTACTATTATTTCAACTTCATAGAGTTCAATGACTTTCCTGAATATGGGGTCACATATGCTATATAGCGGTTTCATTTCACTAACCTGCAAAATAAAACAAAGGAAGTCAAACATAACTCTGTTGTTGAGACAAGTCAAATCTAAAAAAAAGACAAATATCTGCGGGAATCGATCCAGCACCTCTTGCCTCACAGTCGGCTAGTTGCCCACCATGCTAACAAGGTCGTCATTGGAAGAAGAGAAGACTAATACCTTGAAATCTCCTGGAGTGAGATTGCAACCATTGTCTTTCATCCATTGCTGTGGTAAATAATTGTAAACAAAGCTTGATTTAAAAAACTTGTCTGGAGTGTCACACACAGATTTGAATAGTCCCCAAAATCTCTTTCCACTAATCTGGAAACAAGAAGTAATTTGAAAGTAACCTACCGGAAAGGAACAACATTCATGGGAACTATGGTCACCAAGCTTGCTTTCAGGTTGACTGGCCCAGGGACTAAACTCCCCAAATCACCAAGATTTTAAGTTGTGATTTGAGCTATCTTGGATTTATTTGATACTAACACATCATACTGGGAGTCTCTAAAATCTAAAAACCTTGAAACACATCATTATCTATCTAGAATGAGTAACTACAATTTAAATTTTTAAGTTTTTAACATCCTTTTCAGCCCCCTTTCCATAGTCAAAATCCAAAAACCCTGAAACAGGTCACTATTTACTTGTGCTCATTGTCGACAGACAGTCGGGACAAACAATTTTATAAGTATAGATGGTCATAAGAGTTAGGCTTGAAAATGTTTACAGAATTTAGTTTCAAAAATCCAAAGTCACAAAACTTTGACTCTGACAAGACAAAATATTAATAATCTATCTATTAAGGTATCAACAAAAAATAAAAAAAGCCAGTTCATTGTTATATATAATTTGTTAACTAAAATTAAATAAAACAAGCGAAATGTTATCTACGAAAATTATTTTAGATTTTTGCTAGTTTATAATTATTTTGTAGAAAAACTACAGATTTTGGCATTCCATTTTATATTAAACTAGATTGTTTATACATTTATATTTTCAAAAAATTCAGTTGTAGTTTTGGGTACTTGAGATAATACATTTTCATTCATATGGTTGTGCACGCAGTGAACCTCACTTTTGTTTTCGGCGACATGGACAGTTACCCTCCTCCGCAGCTTTAGTGCATGGATGTTTGAGTTGCTATAGAATTTTACAATAAAATAAAACCTTAATACCTACCTCAGTTCTCTGACATTCAAAACCTGTAACTGGCCGAGTTGCTATTTCTTGAGGTGGTTTGCCCACTGGCCCCTGTATCTGTAACCAGTTTTTAACAGAATCTACTTCTCCAAAGGGTACCTAAAAACATTTTTTTAACTAATTAGGCATATGGGGTAAGTTGGGATCCAGGGATAAATAAAATCAAAAACATAATTATGTGATATTTCTCCAATAAACAAAGTATAGTAATATACTAGGTAAGGAATAGGTCTTACTCCTGTCTGAGACATTCCCCAAGGTCCAGGATTCATGCCAAAATACATTATACGTTTTTTTGAGTTGCAATATTTTGTGATGAACATTTCTAAGGTGACCCGAGCATAAACTGTTGGATTGTAAACAGAGTGGACAGCTGCAGGTAATTTTAATTGTTCCAGGGAATCATTTAGTTCGTCGACTAAATACAAAAAATTATCGCTTAATGTACTAGAGTTTTGGATTGTTGCTTGTGAAAAAAATGAAGAAACCACTTCTGTTTCCATTTTGGACGCGTAAGCCGCGGTCGCGGAATCACCGCACGGGAGGTGCGCACACTATCTAATTTGATTTTAAAAAAGAAAAATGATGCGCACGACTTCCTAGGACTAATCTACCACCCCTACTAGGATGCTAACGTAATATTCCTACTAATCATCTTTAATTAATAAAATAAGAGATTCATTATTGTTTGGTTATTTGTTGCTAATAATCTCCATAATTCGTGGCCTAGGACACACATAGAACACTTTTTATCTGGGTAGGTACGTACCAAGCGGGCAGTAATCTATTAAACATGGTCATTGTTCTCCCTTTGTTCCAAAAAAAAAACAATATGTGTTTGTTGTTGTCCACTTGTCACAGATTATATTTAATTGTATGTTACACAGATCACGATGTGCGAACGTTTTGGCCCAACGTCAAAGAATACGATTTCTTGACATTTTTTTCCAAGTTTTATACAGTCAGCGTTACCGTTTGTAGCCGATTTCTGCAATTTTGGCAGAGTTTGCTATTTAATTTTCAGTATGGCTTATGTTTCTACACCATATAATTATAAAAAAGTCTGGTTATTGCATGCAGTCATAATTACCTACGTAAAATTGTATCACTTAAAAAAAGTAGGATATTCTCAATTCGTATGTATTTTTTTGTCTGTATGTTACACAATATCTTTGCCGATTGGGAACCGATTTTAATTATTCTTTTATTATGGGTATTAATGGTAATTAAAAAATACTACGGGTGAAAAAAATTCAAGAGCGAAGGATGCTGTAAAATGCAGCAGATCATCCTTGCAACTCAATCAATATTTGAAACAAAAAAAAGGGTTTTCTTTGTTTCCCACCTCCACAGAAACACTTAAATATAATGTGGCATATATTAGGCATTTTCCTTAGTGTTGGGCAGATTTTGGTGTTTTTGACGAGCGGCAGGCATTTTTTAAACGGTCACACTGTCTGTCTTAGTTAAATTTTTCATTTATTCTTCTACCTAGTACCTACTTAATCATTAAGCTACCACACTGAATGAATGTGTTGCATAATTTATGCTAAGTACCTACTTTATATAATATATTAATTATGTCTGCCCTCACAGAAGAAGTGGTCAGAAATTTGGTATATAAATCTAGTATTCCACTGATTTTTAGAGGTTTTGTAAAGAGTTGGCCGATAGGCGAGTGGACAGTGGAAAAGTGGTGTTCTGTATTTGGAGACAGGGAAATTCCATTTCGCTGTATGAAAAAGGACTTTTTATCAGATGAACCTTGCTGGGAAAGGAGATGCAAAGTCACTAAAATGACGTTTAAGGATTTTGTGGATACAGCACCATCAAGTGAAGATTGGATGTATTTTGATTACAAATATCTACACCAGTGGTTCACTGATGATGATTTCAAGGTTGGTTACTACACAGACATTTTTATTGTATACAGGGTCCAAATGAAATAACACAAAACTTCAGACACCCAAATTATTTTTATTATTAAGTCAATCAATAATTTATTTCTTTTAGTTAATTATTGTAGGAAAAGTAGCTACAATAATTCTATGCTTGATTCTGATCAAATTATTTTCAGGTTATTTATTGTTTGAATGTTTTTATTGTTTTCACAGAATCTATATTCATCTCAGTATAGGTACTTTACTGAGTAACAAATTTTATGTATACTACTTATATTAATAATGAGAAAATTTGGTTGTTTAGATTTCTTATTATGGAGCATTTCACTTCTATAGTATTTTAATGTGAGTGCTTGTATGATGCTGAACTGATTTGTATGAAATTTTGGGTGAAGTTTATTAACTGGATTAACATGGATGTATTGAGATCTTTTTTTGGAATGCCATAAAATATATGCTTCAGATTAATTGAATCTCAACAGGAATTGAACCTGCATTTCCTATATCTCAGCCTGCTATCTTCGCTGCCCTATCAAGGTAGTCAAAGAGGTAATAAGCTATAATAATGCTGGACATTTTTCACACAGCATCATCTAGCCCCAAAGTAAGCAGAGCTTGGGTTATGGGAACTGGATGACTGATATACTACTTATATACTTTTTTTTGTAAATACATAAGTATTGTACTTAGAAAACACCCAGACCCAAGACAAATATTTGCAGATACAAACATTTGTCCCACGGCGGGAATCGAACCCGCAACCTTCTGCGTCTCAGGCGAGCCTTCGCCCACTGCGTCATAGAGGTTGTCAAAGCTGTACATTTGAGCTGTACATTTGTTTTAGGCAGTGTCCTGGAAGCAGTTTGGATTCTCAGACAAGGGGCCTGCAGACTCCACGCTGTGGATCGGCAGTGGCGGGGCTCACACGCCGGCCCACCAGGACACTTACGGAGTAAACATTGTTGCACAGTTACATGGGAAGTGAGTTGTATATTACTTATTTATTTCACTAATAATAGTAATGGGCATAGTGACGGCGCGGGCGGAATCAATCATGTGTTGCCGTGACACTCGTCATACCCCATGACCTGCTCTAACACTTTTCTCACAACTCTTGGCGCAAACTATTGATAAATGGTATCACTTGTAGATCGATCTTTGGTAAATGACAACTGATTATTATGAATTAGTCTATTATAGTTACGTGTGACAATGGCTGTGAAATAATAAGTTTTTCAAAGATACAATATGGCATACTGGCATACAATATGGGTCTATAATTAGCTGGCCTCTAACATTTCCAGACTTGAACAAAGGAATTAATTTACTGTATTACAATCAGAAATAGTTCTTTGTCAATACCTTAATGGATCTGTGAATTAAGTATGTACCTGAGGATGTCTCATGTGTGCATTACAGTCATGAGGGTTATGTATGTTCGTGTAATGGTAAAAAAACATCCAAAATACAAACACTCCAACCCCTTCTGGGACTGGGAAAAAACAGGCAGGTCAGATTTGAGTAGTAAAATAAACATCATCCAAGCCAACTTCCAACACAGCATTACTGGGTTCGACGCCCTGCAAAGAACCCTAGAAGAGCAACCCAACACTAGGTATAGCAGTCCAGGAGTCATACATCGTCCTAGGAAGGGTAGGATTTAATGCCCTCAGAGGTAACTCTACATGATGCCTACCAGTTCAACATAAAACGAGAACGCTTATTTACGTACCCAAAGCGCTCAAAGCATGAGTAGAAGGTAAGCTTAACACTATCCTCATAGCCTCCTTATACATGCATGGACAGTGGAATCGATATACCACCTCAGGAACTAATCCTCTACTGCAACACACACAAAACCGAATGCATCGTAGACTGCGATGTCAACGCTCACAGTAATCTATGGGGGTGTCCAAATACCAACGACAGAGCTTTGCATCTACTGGACTTTATCCTGAGACACAACCTCACCGTTCTAAACAGAGGCTCTGAATCAACGTTCGTGACGTCGTGGACGTTTACTATAGTCGACATTACAATAGCCACCGACACTATTGGAGAACACATCAATAACTGGCACGTTGCCACCTACGAGGCATCATGTATCAGATCATAGGCGGATTAGATTCGACCTGGAGACAGGTGAGATCAAACCCCGCACATATCGAAACCCAAAGAAATCAGGCACAAAGCTTTAAACAAAGTTTTAGATAGCTGCCGGGGACTGATCCCACAGCTTAACTTACGCCTCCAGAAATAGAAAAATTAAAACATCATTGGTCAGTAATATAATGGCCAGTTATGAAAGGTCTTGCCCACTCAAAACAGAAATCAATAAGATTGCACATCGTATGGACAAATGGTGGAACAATGACCTCACCAAACTCAGAAAGAACATCAGACACACTTCACTTTAACAAAGCGATGAACACCAACAATGATGTAGTCTGGAAAAACTAATAATAATTCTTTTTTTTTTGTTTTAGGAAGCGATGGATTTTGTTTCCTCCAGAAGCTGGAGGATTGAAGCCCACTAGGGTGCCCTATGAAGAGTCCAGTGTTTATAGCGAGTTAAACTTTTACTGTCCTCAGAATACAGATAATTTTACTGGTGAGTTTCAACTTTCATTACTATAAAAGGTGGAGTACATTCGTGCGTCGCTATAACACGCTACATACGCCGCACCCCGTTCATATCGCCAATCAAACAATTATTTTGCAACAGATCGATTCGGCCACACTGTTTCCACATGTTTTACGTATTTGTAACCCCGTTTAGACCATTAAGTCATACTCGAGCTCTCGGTAACTTATCTAAAGAACTTGCTAGTAGAGAAATAAAGTAGGACGAAAAATATATATAAAAAATTCAAATTATCTTGTTTCAGGTCTGACTGGCGGTAGAATGGTGGAGCTCTCAGCTGGTGATGCTTTACTTGTCCCAAGAGGCTGGTGGCATTATGTGCAAAACTTGGATCCTATCAACATATCTATCAACATATGGCTACCTCATGTATGTATAAATAACAATACCGTGATATCATCCTATTTAATTATTAGTCACTAATAAACAGGAAAACTTGCTTACAGGATAAAGACAACTCTACACAAGTATCTGAGGCTCTGATTAAAATATTGGTGGCCCAAATATGCAAGGACCTGCCACAAGAAACAGCAAAACTTGTAGTTAATCCAAATGAAGTAAGTGAAATTATATAATAGCATATAGTTATTTTGCGACCGAAGTTTGCTCTGAACAAATTTTTCCAATTCTAAACCTAAATTCCTACCACGTAAAGTTTATTAAAATCATTAGAGCCTTGTTGCAGAAGTCAATAGGCGATCGATTGTAACCGCATGCTATCTGGTGACTCGTATGCTTCCAAATAACATAGAGAATAAAAGCGTATTTTAACATTTATCGAAATTAAAAGAAAATTAAAGTACACAAGTGACTTTAACTAAGAATAAGTCATATTTTCTAATACCAAAGTATTTTGTAGATCAATACATAGACTCTTGGGTACTAAATTTTTCAATTTAATCATGTCATGACGTAATAATTATACTATATGAGATCATGCCTTTAAAACTTCTTCACATGACCTGAGATTACGGTGATCATGGAGTCATCAGTAAATTAATAACAACACAATTTTGTTTCTTTGAATGACTCATCTATTTACCTGTTCATAAAACTCGTCTGTCTAAAGTGAATTTAGTTTCATACTATTTGTTGAGAACTCACTATGTAATTATACTTGGCTGGGTTTTTTAAGTCGTCCGTCAAAGCCATAAATGTAAATATATAAAAATCGTGTTAATGCGTAACTTGTCCTCTAGGCCTTCCGCGGCTCTTAGGTGCTCTAGCCCTGTATGAAAGAGTGCGTTTATTTGTATTGATGTGTATGGAGGGGTGCTCTAAGGTCCTTTCGAAATGTATCCCCACGGCCTGGCTACTGTATGCAGCGGGAAAATGAAGTCTGTATGGAGAAGACTTAATGGAGACCGAAAGTCGCGGGCGCACCTTTATTGTTCAAATATTATTCGTTTCACGGAGTCATTTATGTTGCAAGGTTATCAATGTGATACGTAATACTCACTGTCTGGAGTCAGTCAACCGTATAAAAAACTTTAATTGTAAATTGCATGGCTCATGAACACATTCATAATATATCTACCTTAGTCACGCCTATCTTAGAATTCCGATAATTTCTGAGCAGAGTTTTCTGAATCTAAATCGTATTAGGTATGCATAAAATTTCCGTCATTTGAAATGATTATGAACGCGTCAATTTCCGCAATGCCGCGCCGCCGCGCTGTCAAATATCAACAACAGTTTTTAAATGGCAAAACCTGTATAATAATTAGTTTGAATTAATTGTCTAGCTTTTGACTTTATTCAAGAATAAATTCAAAAGCTATACAGATATACATAACCATCACAAACGATGCATTGTAATATCTAAGTGTGTGTGTAAAAATATTGCGATTCTTTACTATCTTTTTCTAAGATAAAAACAAAGGAATAACAATAATTTTAGCGTGTTAAATAAAGACATTTGACGCAGGTCTTATTCGTGACGGTTCTTAAAATTATTTTTAACTTTTTATATGAATATTTTACCATTTTGATGGTTTGGGCATGTAGAAAGGAAGGATGAAAGATTTAACAAAATAATTAAACAAGGCGAGCGTGAATCGGATAGTTAGAAGGGGAAGGCCTCAGCGAACGTACTCTGATCAGATTGGAGACATTCTAGAGAAAGGCCAGGTCAGAAGTACACTAAACCGCCGATCTTGTATGAAGAATTCAATGACGATGAATGAATCGAAAAAGGTATGCCAGGATCGTAGCATTGGAAATCCAGTGGTATCTGCCTACCCCTTCGGGAAACAGGCGTGACTTTATGTATGTATGTATCTGTAGCTTTCCTCACACAGGTATTTCATAGTGAACACGCAAAGAACATTCGAAGTACTCGAAGGTCACACATCTGCTTCCTGCACATTTGTGACCAAGGCATAAGTAATACAATATTAAAACTAATTTTAATATCACAGGATGACATATCGGACACGCCGCTAACTGTGATGTTTTTGCAACTGGACACGGTCGCCAAATCCTACCTAGACAAACGTCGCAAGATGCGTCGCGTCAAACGACAGCGAACATGCGAGGACGATCCGGTCGCAATCACTGCCGATGAAGATTACGACATCAAATCCTTGTTGGACCATCAGGCGAACAATCTAGAAATAGTTCCCACTATAACGAGCGAGGATCTGATCGGTATTATAAAGCAGAATATAAAGGAGTATGTCAACGAAGACAGGCCCCTTAGAGATGACGAGGTGGATGGAACCACAACTACTCTTTGTCTGACGAAAGCCTTGATAGATGCGTTCAGCCAAAGCAACGTTATAGAGCTAGTTAAACAAAATCTATTTACACGTCTTAGCTAGTTTTAAATTAAGCTTTTATAATAGCAAGAAATGTGTGGTCGATTCTGTGAATCTGTTATTTGATCGCGTTCGATGATAATAATTAAAATGAAAAGTTAAAAATTACTGCGTTAATTTTTACCGCGGTTTACCTAACATTAATGCTGTTGTTAAATATTTTAGGTATTACTATAATGTTAAATATAGACGCAATTACAAATTGTAATTTACTTTATTTACTATTTGGCTAATGTTAACAAAATAGACGTTAATGACGTTGTTAGGTTAGGTTGTAACAAACTAATGAATATTTTATAAGATTGTAGCACACTATTTCAAGTTTAAATAATGTTAAATTATGCTAATAACGCGATACTCTGTGATATTATTATCAAGCGGAAATTAAATTATTATTCTTAGTCAAAATAGGAGCTACAGATTATAGGCTAAGTTTAAAGAATATTATATATAATTATAAACTAATTATTGATAGTAGCAATACATTGTATGTTGTGTTCATAAAATAATAATAATTCTTCTCACCTTGTGATATTTGATAAGGAAAATTCGGTAAATGAAGATGTTACAAGCGCCAAGTAATTGTTACTCTTTGATAAATGACAGACCGTTGTTAAAAATCATTGAATCAGACCACTCTCTGTGACATTTCAAAGGGCATCGGGCGTAATGCACGGGAAACACAAGCAAATATGTTTTTGGCAAGTCGCAGTTTGCTAAGCATGCGGTTAGCAAACTGAGACATATTATGTAAATCACCCCGGCCGGCTCGACACGCCGCGCGCCGCTTCTCATATCCCTGTAAATTCGCAGGGAGTGCAGGGAGTTCCGAGTTAAGTGGTCTACCTATAGGCATGAATCTATCTATAGACTTTAACAGAGATAATTTTGTTCATTGAGGTTATGTGGTATAAAGGTGTGTTTGTATAACTTATAATACGTTAAGCTGTAATAAAAAAAAAAATTTAACGTAATATGAGATTTTATTTAGAAGCTAAAACTTATGCTTTTTTTTGCTTTTTTACGTAAGAGCGGTAGTAGAAATCTCCGAATAAGATGACCATGAACAGGTTTTGTGGAATGAGGATGTACGCCGGCTCTCTAGGGAACCCGCAGTCCGGAGTCACGACCAGCAGAATAAAGTGTATTAGTAAGACTGAAAACTGTACCTGGAAAACAAAACATCATATCTGAGGTTCTGAGGTTCATTTTCTACAAAATTCCTTGCTTTTTCCTTCGACCACTTGAAAAGATAAAACGTTGGCTATAAAACCTAAACAAACTTGGTGGTAAATAGATTTTAATGTTTTCAGGCTATTCTATAAAACATTTAGATACCGGTTAAGAATATAAAATAATAGAGAGTGAACTGCAGCATTGATTTTCACCATGGACAAAGCACAAAAATAAAATTAGGTTGAAAAAATCAAAATGGGAAGATATAAAAACGTATATAAGTTAGTAAATTTGTATAAGACAACTCCCCTTTGAGGTTTTTCGTCTACCTGAAGGCTGTTATAGCCGGGACCGACAACAAAACGTGCCCTCTAAAGGACGGAAACGATCAATTCTTATGCTACTTCCGGTCAGCCGTCCAAAAGACGGATACACAGAAGAGAATGCTAATTAACTAGTAACATATAAGTTCTTTCTCCATCTCCATAGTCACAACTAGATACTTTAGCTGATAAACTACGTACCTAACGATAACTAGGCCTCCTCATTACCGGAACGTCGACAAACGACAATGTTCGCTATATAAATACAAACATGGGATCTACTGGCGCTATGTTTATCTTTACCAGGCAATCAGGACACAGAGTGATTCCTAGTCAAAGAGCAAGGCTATTTTCAATGATGGAGGGTGGAGTCACTCTGTCAAGAGATGTCCGTTCTTAGCTCTAGTATTAACTTGTTTATTTGCATAGTAATAAAATACATTTATATATTTATTTACCACAACACAACACAACAGATAAAATAGCTACATTAAAACATTACAAAAAATAAAATTAAAATGATATAGATAAAAATATGTGTTGTGTGGGGTCAAAAGGTCCCTGTCTCAGCATAATGCTGCACCAAACCTAGGAAAGGTGCAGCGCTGATTTTCTGATAGGGCCTGCATCGTGATGTCATGAACAACGGAGAGCAACATAAGAAATAAAACATATATAGATAGTTACTAGATTAATAAGTGTTGTGTACAATACATAAATATATCATTAATGTTATAATATTAAAATAGTGATGTGGGAATAATAATGCATTGAATGAGAACTACAGTATGTACTTCGTAATTGGAGAACGTAGAACCAGTATGGTATGTTTTCTTCTTAGAGTTTTGACGAGATACAATTCCATCTAGTAGCATTACTATTTTTTAGTCCGAATATAGCGTGTTGTACTTCACTTTACCCCACATCTAATCTCTCCACATCATCTTGCTAAAATTTTACCGAAACTTGCAAAATAAGAATTGTTTTTGTTAACAGCTTTAAACGGGTCTGCTTCTGATTGTAGAAGCTTAATAGGCGGTATTTTTTCTTAAACATTATTGTTATTTTTTAAGACTGCTTTTTATTAACTGCTAATTTTTCTAACTCCGAACGTTCGAAAACCAATTTGAGTTTTTTAAGTAGACAATTACAGAAGTTGCGATCTTTTACTAGAATTATGTTATTGGGATATTTTTTAATGTGTAAATTATCCCTATAGTGTGGTATTATATAGGGCTTGGCTATGCGGTATCTACATGGAATTGGTCTGTAAATAGTACCCAAATATAGAGTATTTGTAAACACATTTAGGAGTGTGAAGAATGGTTAGTTGGCATCAGTCATTTACTAAATTTAAAATTTTATTTTAATATTAAGTAATAAATTAATAAAAACGATGTTTTTTTTTTTAAGTTTGATTGTCGTTGTTTAAATTGCAAAAGGGCATGGTCAAAACAATTGCCATCTCGGGTCAAAAATATATTTGTAATATCTATAGACCATTTATATCTTTAGATAACTCATTCTCATGTACATATTTGTATTGTTCTAACTGTTAATATATTTTTTTAACTAATACTAAACTATCAAGTTAATGTTAACCTTAAACCACCGACAAGTTCTCCATCATGTTTAACATCGCTGACATATGACGTGTAGCGATAGGTCCTTTCTAAAAATACTACCCTAGTAGCATTTACTGTTGGCATCTATTAGCCAACGGTGGGGAAATGGTTGGAATATTGTTAGTTAGTTTGCCCACTAAAAACTGACACTGGCCCAATTAATAAGTATTGACCATAACACCCAACAAATTACCAGCAATGGGCCTATTACAACTACTCCTACCGTTGGGTAAATCATGTTGGTATTTTCGGATTGAAAACAATAAAAAGCCAACCAACAATAAACCAACATTGGGCCGTCAAGCGTAATATTATCATAAAGCCAAGCAATTTACCATTAATGGGCCTATTGCAACTACTCCTACCGTTGGGTAAATCATGTTGGTATTTTCGGATTGAAAACAATAAAAAGCCAACCAACAATAAACTGGCATTGGGCCAATAAGCACGTTATTATAAAATCTTCCAACATATTGCCAACAGTGGGCCAACTGCTAGTACCCCTACTGTTGGATAAAATAATGTTAGTATTGCCGCACTGGAAACAATAAAGGGCCAACAAACCATAAAGCAACATTGGGCCGTCAAGCGTATTATTATCATAAAGCCAAGCAATTTACCATTAATGGGCCTATTGCAACTACCCGTACCAATTGGTAAAAACTGTTGGCATTTCCGAATTATTAACAATACAAACCCAACTAATAAAATAGTAAGTTTTCCCAATAAATACCAACTTGGGACCAACAAACAAATAATTAACATAAAGCCCTACAAATATATAGCAGTGGGCCAATCTCAACTGCCCCTTCTGTTGGGTAAATTGTGATGGCATTTCCTGATTATAGACAATACTAAGCCAACTAATAAGTTTGTATTTTTTTCCACAATAAACTAGCATTGGGCCAATAAGCACGTTATTATAAAATCTTCCAACATATTGCCAACATAGTGGGCCAACTGCTAGTACCCCTACTGTTGGATAAAATAGTGTTAGTAATGCCGCACTGGAAACAATAAAGGGTCAACAAACCATAAACCAACATTGGGCAGTCAAGCGTATTATTTTCATAAAGCCAAGCAATTTACCATTAATGGGCCTATTGCAACTACCCGTACCAATGGGTAAATACTGTTGGCATTTCCGAATTATTAACAATACAAACCCAACTAATAAAATAGTAAGTTTGCCCAATAAATACCAACATGGGTCCAACAAACAAATAATTAACATAAAGCCCTACAAATATATAGCAGTGGGCCAATCTCAACTGCCCCTTCTGTTGGGTAAATTGTGATGGCATTTCCTGATTATAGACAATACTAAGCCAACTAATAAGTTTGTATTTTTTTTCACAATAAACTAGCATTGGGCCAATAAGCCCGTTATTATAAAATCTTCCAACATAATGCCAACAGTGGGCCAACTGCTAGTAAACCTACTGTTGGATAAAAAAGTGTTAGTATTGCCGCACTGGAAACAATAAAGGGTCAACAAACCATAAACCAACATTGGGCCGTCAAGCGTATTATTATCATAAAGCCAAGCAATTTACCATTATTGGGCCTATTGCAACTACCCGTACCAATGGGAAAATACTGTTGGCATTTCCGAATTATTAACAATACAAACCCAACTAATAAAATAGTAAGTTTGCCTAATAAATACCAACATGGGTCCAACAAACAAATAATTAACATAAAGCCCTACAAATATATAGCAGTGGGCCAATCAAAACTGCCCCTTCTGTTGGGTAAATTGTGATGGCATTTCCTGATTATAGACAATACTAAGCCAACTAATAAGGTTGTATTTCTTTCCACAATAAACTAGCATTGGGCCAATAAGCACGTTATTATAAAATCTTCCAAAATATTGCCAACAGTGGTCCAACTGCTAGTACACCTACTGTTGGATAAAATAATGTTAGTATTGCCGCACTGGAAACAATAAAGGGTCAACAAACCATAAACCAATATTGGGCCGTCAAGCGTATTATTATCATAAAGCCAAGCAATTTACCATTGATGGGCCTATTGCAACTACCCGTACCAATGGGAAAATACTGTTGGCATTTCCGAATTATTAACAATACAAACCCAACTAATAAAATAGTAAGTTTGCCCAATAAATACCAACATGGGTCCAACAAACAAATAATTAACATAAAGCCCTACAAATATATAGCAGTGGGCCAATCAAAACTGCCCCTTCTGTTGGGTAAATTGTGATGGCATTTCCTGATTATAGACAATACTAAGCCAACTAATAAGGTTGTATTTCTTTCCACAATAAACTAGCATTGGGCCAATAAGCAAAATATTGCCAACAGTGGTCCAACTGCTAGTACACCTACTGTTGGATAAAATAGTGTTAGTATTGCCGAACTCGAAACAATAAAGGGTCAACAAACCATAAACCAATATTGGGCCGTCAAGCGTATTATTATCATAAAGCCAAGCAATTTACCATTGATGGGCCTATTGCAACTACCCGTACCAATGGGAAAATACTGTTGGCATTTCCGAATTATTAACAATACAAACCCAACTAATAAAATAGTAAGTTTGCCTAATAAATACCAACATGGGTCCAACAAACAAATAATTAACATAAAGCCCTACAAATATATAGCAGTGGGCCAATCTCAACTGCCCCTTCTGTTGGGTAAATTGTGATGGCATTTCCTGATTATAGACAATACTAAGCCAACTAATAAGGTTGTATTTTTTTCCACAATAAACTAGCATTGGGCCAATAAGCACGTTATTATAAAATCTTCCAACATATTGCCAACAGTGGAACAACTGCTAGTACCCCTACTGATGGATAAAATAATGTTAGTATTGCCGCAAACAATAAAGGGTCAACAAACCATACACCAACATTGGGCCGTCAAGCGTATTATTATCATAATGCCCAATATTATATCACCAAGCCTATTGTAACTATCCCTATCATTAGGTAAATAAATTTGACATATCTAATTTAGGAACAATATTAAGCCAACTTATAAAATACTTAGTTCGTTTACCCACTAAACATTACCTTATGGTAATGTTAAACGCCCTAATAATATCTAGAAATGGGCTAACTACAACTACCCATACTGTTAGGTAAATTGTGTTGGCATTGTCGTTATGAACAAAATTTTACCAACTAATAAAATAGTTAGCTAAAATCAGAACATATATTTACAATAATGGTCCAATTAAAAAATCGTGAACGCCCCGCTACTTCTTTTTCCCGCCTATTCTTCTTTCCGCTCCGCCGCAGAATCAAGGGATGGAATTTCAAAAGGAACATTATATTAGACACCTACCTATCAAAATTGCAGGCTTTATGACTTACAGTTTAGGCTTTGCATTGATTGTTAGTCAGTGTGTGATACAATAATTTTATCTTTGGCATATATATTATAATAGGTAATCATTTATTTGCCCGTCAATATTAACGTTGGCATGGTTTTGGGCCACCTCCATCCACAAATCTCCACAATTTTTAGGTAGGTGTAACCTAAGTAGGTATTAAATGGATAAGGATTACGAATGGACTAGGCATCTACCTACGATGAGTGCGATGAGATGAGTGAAACACCTACCTGACGTAAATGTAGGTACTTGTTTTACCTATCTACCTACTAACTCCTATATACGTCCCTCTTAACCGTTCAACGTTCTATATTATCTTACTCTATGGTATCTTACCAACCCTTTATTTACCTAACTTAGCTATTTAACCCCCTTACTTACATTAAGAATCTACAGTACCTACAGATAGAGTCGTCAGATTCGTACGAGATCAAATTAGCAGATAGCATATCAACCTACCTAGCACAGACGATAAAAATAAATACCTATTTAGGTACCTACCTATTTTTGTTTCACCGTTTCTATCTTACAGATTCTTTTAGATGTTTTAATTAATATTAGGTACCTACCTACCTAGGTGAAAATAGAGGTAGGTGTATAGGTTCCTAAGTACAGTAAGATACCTATAGGTATAGGTATCAAGTACTTACCTACTGCCTGCCCTAGAGACCTAAGTCTATGCATAGAAGTAAATAGACCTATATAAAACTAATATCACTTAGGTAGGTAGTACCTATATCTATGTACCTACGGTGGCATGTCGCCTATCAACATTTCAACGAAAGATGAGTAGGTTACCTAACTCCTACACACGAGCGTCCGCCGCCTGCTATTGTTGAGGTCGGCGGCGCGTCCACCTCGAATCTAGTTTGTTTTCCGCTTTATTTAATTTCTTATTTTTTATACAATATTATACAATATTTTTTACTGAATCGCTTCATTAGGTAGGTAGGTAGGTAACAATTAACTATAGGTACGTACATTTTGCAGAAGCAAAAGGTTAAAATGCAGTTTGGAAAGGTTTTCTATACTTGTGAATTGATAGATAGGTAGGTAGGTCTTTTGAGTACTTTTTACAATGGTAAACATTAAAATAATTGTTTAGTAACTATCTATTATGTACCAACCTATAGACAGTAGGAACCTACCTAGGTAAGTATATACCTTCTGGTACTTACCTATATAATTACTAGGCGCATTAAGTACATACCCACCTACTACATTGCCTATTACCTTCATTCATTGAGTCGATAGCACAGACTAAATACCTACATGTATTGTTCACAAATCTAAGAAATGTGAGTAGAATAAAACCTTAATTAGGTAGGTAGGTACCTAGTTAGGTACATAGTGTTTACCTATTAAACAATTACGGTCCGAACTACTTTACAAAATGATACAAATAATGAGGTAGGTACTTTACAAAAAACATCCACTAGGTATCCATCTCCGACTAAATTTTCGAGAAACTAAAATGTAACATTCATCGCCGCATTAAATACCTACGTAATAACCTACCTAGGTGCCACCGTCAGAGCCCCGAGCTTTGAAAACGTAGGTGGCGCGCGCGTTGCCAAACTAGCCAAATGTAAACAACGTTCGACTGACACGGACCAATCAATGCGCCTCGGTCGCTAAACATTAAACTAATGGCTAAACATTAAACTATGTAGTAACTATGTATGGTACTTTTTTTTAAACACATTTTACCATTTTCGCTTATTCCTTGTTTGAGTATCTATGTTATGTATAAGTCAGCACCTAGATCGAACGTATAAGTACTTTAGGTACATCTACTTTAGGTAAATAAATACTTATTTTTCGAGCCTTGCCCAGTTTGTCGATAATGTCTGATTTTTTGGCTTCTTCAATCCATAAAATTCTGTATTTTTTATTGACGTTTATTCTGTGAAGACATGATTTGATCTTATATTAACGTTCCTTAGACCTCAGTTGACTTATTATAAACATAAAATATGAATTTATTGAAAATACGGCATAAATTGACCAAACATTTTTCTGAAATACAATTTGATGACAACACTAGCCAGTTGTGTGAACGAGGCGAGTGGCGAAGTGCGAACGGCCATTTTAATTTTTAGAAATTCTGTAAGGTGCTGCGGATCGTCGAATTTAAATATTTAAATCTCCAGCCCTTGTAAGTTTTATTACCTACCTTGAGTTTATTAAAATGTACCAGGTGATAGAGTTTGAAGATTCTGGGGATGGGGGAGGCCTAGGAATAGTGCGGAGTTCATGGGTGACGCCGGAGAAGAAAGAGTGTTTATGGCCTCCGTTTAAAATGCAGAGTAAAATTAATAAATGTTTGGCTGATAAAATTGTCCCGGATGAAAATTGGCCAGTTTATCCCATTCGGCGCATTTTTTACAAAACAGGTGAGTAATTTAACTTCTTTGAATTTTAATAGCCGCCGCCATCATGGCTAGCATGGTCGAGCATTCGCAATACGCGTCCATGTGGCGGGCGTTAAAAGCACAGCAGGATAACCTCACGCCGCAGATTGCTGGAATAAATTGGATCTTTACTACGCCTAATAATATCCCATCGCCATGTGCAACCCATGTTGGGTTGGGTCTAGTTGGGCACGTACCTGCCTAGCGCAGTACCGCTGTAGGTACTCAAGCGCCCTGGGCGCTAGGTGGAGACCACTGCAAGCAGACCCACTGCCCTTCCGAATTCAACACCTAATTCCTGCGGCCACATTTTTTTTTTTACATAGATTCAATTTCTAAGGTAGGTATGTACCTACCCACATAACAAGAACAATTAATTTTTGAAATGTTATCCTCTGGAAGCTTCGTTTCCGAGAAATCAATTACCTATGTAGGTAAGTACCTACTTTTAAAGTTACTTATATTTCCTAGAACACGTGCAATAGATATTTTGAGGTTATATATTTTTACTATTTTGGAGCAGGCCTCATCCTATCGGTAACAAGGTCATTATTATCATTGACTGAGAACAAACAAATAATAATAAATAATGCTGGACATTTTCACAAAGCATCATCTAGCCCCAAACTAAGCAGAGCTTGTATTATAGGAACTACATGACTGATATACTACTTATATTTTGTAAATACATACATACAGACGTCCTCTGTGCCGCAGTGGGCGAACGCCCGCCTGAGACGCAGAAGGTTGCGGGTTCGATTCCCGCCGCGGGACAAATGTTTGTATCTGCAAATATTTGTCTTGGGATCTGGGTGTTTTCTATGTATAATATGTATGTAGGTTTTACAAAAATAAAAGTATATCAGTCATGTAGTTCCCATAACACAATCTCTGCTTACTTTATGGGGCTAGCTAGATGATGCTGTGAAAAATGTCCAGCATTATTTATTTATTTATATAATAAATAGACTGTTGGTTATGTTTGAATAGTGACCTAACAAAAATTTTTTTTTTATCTAAATAAAATATTATTTTATATAAATATTGTTCTCGCAACCCCCCAAGAGCCCCCCACCACTTTTTACTTTATTAGGTTAGTAAATACCTATCTACATACATAATATAATACAGTACATATTGTGCAGTTTATTTAATAAAAATGTACTTTTCAGATGACCTGATTAAAGCCAGGGAAAAATGTAAAAATGCTGAAAGTGAGTCTGAGCTCCTTTCTGAATTTGAGGGCGAAAACAAAATAAGAAAAAGAAAAATAATAACTTTTCAGTCCGATACTGACTGTGATGATAATGACGAAAATGAAGATTCTGCTGCCACCAGTATAACATATCCTGTGCCACCTAAAAAACCCCGTCAGAACGGTAGGCTTCTTTTCTTATTACTATGTTGATGAATATATTGAATTTGAAGAAAAATAAATCTGGATTTTTTATTACTTTACTATGTACTTGAGTTTTAGCCACAAAACATAGACTCGGTACTCAGAATGTAAACATGCATGAATGATTTAATTTTTATATTTATCTCTACACAGATCTCATTGCCAAACACCTTGGCGATATCAGAGATATTAAAGATTCTTAAAATGAAATATTCAAACTAACATCGTCGACTGCACCACCTACATTACCTGAGGAGATAGCACTGCCATTAAAATCGACAGATGATCTGAACAACCTGCAAAATTGGTTGGAAACAGAAAACGGAGATAATAAAGAAAAATTGGTAAGGTTTTATGTAAATTGTTGATTAGATGAACTCATAATCTATCCTAGTTTATTAACACAGCTGCGAGGCTGCAAGGTCTGCAGATGCTGACAATACACCAGGGCGAGGTCACAACCTTAATTGGATATTTATTAATCCTTTAATCAAAGCCTGAACAATGTCAGGCCTGCTCTGACTGTCTTTGGATATTTTTGAGCTAATTAAATTGATCCTGGTTTGTGTCAGTCTCTCAGTTAGGTTTTTTGCATTAATGTGTTACTGGTTTCTTGCAGATTAAAAAATTAAGCTATATTGGTGGCAACAAAACTCCTACAATAACTAGAAGAATACTTGAAAGCGTTTTTACCAACTCATTGGCAATAAAATGCAATTGGACGGGAAAGAACAATAAGTTCTGCTTAAAAAATTTGAGCCTGGTCAAAGTTATAATATGTAAGTATGTTTACTATGACATAACTAAACTATTTCAGTATTTTTGACCAACTTCAAAAAAGGTTCTCAATCTATATTTTTTAGTAACAATAATATAAATTACAAATCTACCTACTAAGTGACGCGATAAAACCTATCTAAGAAGACACACAAATTGATTGCAATATACACAAAAAAATATTGCAGTAGGTACAATCCGATAAGCCGTTTCGGAGATAAATGGTAGCAAACTAACAAACAACCACTTATGGAAACGCATAAATGCGGGCGAGCTCCTGTCGTCGCGTAAAATTTGGGGAACATACATTGACGTCTCTGTTTTGTGTTTGTTTACAGGTGCAGTACGCAGAAACAAGGTGGCAGAATTGGCAACGGATTCTGAAATCACAGATACACTAACAAGTTCGCAGTATCAGACTATCGCCTCCGCACAAATTGGCGCTGTCCTTAAATTAATAATAATAAGCTGGGATCTATTGCTTGACATAATGATTTGCCCTTATGTAATTTAAAATTATTATATCTATCATGTTCATGCATATAATGCTATCTATCATTATGACCACAGGGTAATGGTGATAGATGCACATAATTTTTGACATAATTATATATTATCTGCTTTAATACTAATATAATTTATTAGTAACTTTGTATAATTCTTTTGATCTACGCTAATGTAAGAACATTGCGTTCTATTGGTAACATGTAATGGCTAATTTTAAATATGAAACTGCAATAAAAAATAATTAATATTTATTCATAACGTAAAACGGGATTTTTTATGTGGAATAAATATTACCATCGATGAAGGAACCGACTAAGTTTGTGCATTGTGATCACTTACACTGATGAAGACTCAGCATAAGTCTAAACTAAGTTGCCTTCACCGATAGTACGGTATGTGAAAATTCCCGTTTAACAGTATGAATAATCAAATTTACTGTAGTTTTTGAAATAAATGTTTGTTGATTGTTGATAAGTACTTTTTATTTTAACTAGGTAGATACTTTGAATATGTAAATATAAACTGATTGTTTCAGATTTTGTACGTAAACCTTGCTACGGTGGGCAACGTTTTTGTATTGTGGGGCCTAATTATTGTAAACCTTGCTACAACGGGCAACTCATTGTTTTGTTTTTGCGACCGGCTACTATAAGTAGGCGCAATAAAACAAAAAGTGGCCCACTCGTAGCAAGATTACACATAGGCCCAACAATTCATCACTCTAAGGCCACTGTAGGAAAGCCTACAACTATACAAAATAATCAGTGGCCCGATGTAGGGAGAACTACTGTAGGAAAGTCAAAGGCCCAACAATATAAACCCAACTGTGGCACACTGTAGGAAGACAACAAAGGCCCAACGTTATAAAATAATGAGTGGCCCTCCGTAATAAGATTTAGATAGGCCCAACAACACACAAATTATTGGGCCACTGTAGGGAACTCCTTATAGGACCGACAATACAAAATAGTCAGTGGCCCAATGTAGGGAGAACTATAAAGGTACAAGAAAGCAAATCGATTAATGGCCCACTGATATGAAATCTACATTGGTCCAACAATACAAATCTATCAGTGGGCCACTTAGGAAATTCTACATAGCCCCAAGAATAAACCAATGCAGTTGGCCCCACACGATGTCCCAACTAAAAAAGAACGTCCACTGTAGGAAAACCTACATAGGCCCAAAGCAACATATCAATCAATATGCCACTGCAGGTATAACGACATGGGCCCAACAATACAAAACATCAGTTGGCCCTCATCTATGGGCCTACCCGAAATAGATGGCCAAACCGCACCGTTGGCCAACTAACGATTAATATGAATATACATGGTTAACTGTAGGATTAACTACATGGGCCCAACAATACAAACCATCAGTTGGCCCCCATCTATGGGCCTACCCGAAATAGATGGCCAAACCTTACCGTTGGCCAACTAACGATGACTACGAGGCCCAACCAAATGCCTACAATAAATGCTACTAGGGTATTCATACAAAACGATTACAAAAAGAAACCGCTTTGTAATCGGTAAAGCTATTTCTGAGAACAATGGAACTAATTGATAAACACACAACCTCTCACCCCTAAAGCACATAACGGCTCCTTGGGTCGTGAAAAACTACGGCTTTATGTATAAGAAAATACACCCTGTGGATATGCAAACTTTATCAGCAAGTCTATAATAGACTATACTCATGCGTTAGCATCCTAGTAGGCTGTGTCTATGTCCCAGCCGTGTGGGTTGTAATGCCTTTGTGTTTTCATCATATAGGTCACGAAGCATTTTCGCCAGTACCACGTTTTTGCACGTTTCAAGCCAGTATCACGTTTTTGTTTTTACAGGTTTGTGACAAACAGCGAGCTTGGCTTTATAACTTAGCTAGCTGCTGCGTGTTACCCGGATAAAAAGTAGCCGATAAAAAGTAGCTTTCGTAAGAAACGCATTCGCTCGACTTACGTTGTAAAATTGGTCTTCACGAAAAGCCCTATTATTATTTCCATATATATTATTATTTCCTATTTCCACCTTAAAAGTCCATTCTAAATAATGGTGAAAGATTATTTTGAAATCAGATGAGAAGTTTCGGAGAATTACTCCTACATATAAACTTACAAACTTTACATTTTTATAATATTAGTAGGTACCTAGTGTAGATTAAGTAGGTACCTAAGTACTTACAATTTGAACTTGCGTGACGTATTTCTTCCACCAGATGGATTTCTTGAAGCTTTCGTCACACACCGTTAAAAGATAATACATGTACATAATAATATGCACGAATGAATTCATAGTGACAAGGAAGGTGCCGTGGCCTCCTGCGAATACAAAGGTCGAAATTAATAGATATGTCCAAGTAACTTATCAACATCGGCCTTTACCCGACTGTGGGGAGTTACCTATGTTTATCGCCCGTTTGTGTGTGGGATTCCTTATTACCACCTTG
This sequence comes from Perizoma affinitatum, assembly GCA_961405105.1. NCBI lineage: Eukaryota > Metazoa > Arthropoda > Insecta > Lepidoptera > Geometridae > Perizoma > Perizoma affinitatum. The sequence goes on along the minus strand of OY560205.1, from coordinate 6,141,094 downwards.
CACACAAACAGCCGATTAATGACGTATCTCTTTAGAAGCGTTATTCCCGTGACAAAAGGAACATGACGTTTACGAGGTACAATAATGTAAAAAAAATGCTATCCAATTGAAATCTAGAGGAGACGAGGCAATTATGAGTTATAAGTATTTTTAACAATCAAAAGCAAATTTATTTAAAAAAAAACAATTTTAATAACCTAAAATGATTACACGCAAACAAAGGAAAAATATCAAAACTAAACAAAGACAAATACAAGAATGAACTCAACCAAAGGTACAATTGCAACAATGCAATCGACACGCAAGAGTAAGACGTCCGCGCAGCACGACGACTTGGAGCAGAATGAGAGCCCGTCCCACGTTGCCGCTGTTTTTATAGCAAAATGCTTTTATATTCGCAAATCTCGTCTAACACGGCTTCTCCTGCACTTCTGGCGTCTCGACAGAATTATTGGGTAGGTACGTGCTCAGGCTAGTTAAGTGTGGGCATGTCTAAGCCTCGTGAAGGTCCTGGTTCTTGATCGTGTGGTGGTGAATGATCAGGTTGATCAAGTATAGCGGGTCCGGGCTGTTCCTGATCTGGGTCATCGTCATCACTCGTTGCTATAAACAAAGACCACACTTTATCGAAAGGCATTAGGAGCGTTTATGCCTTAGTAGGGTTGTTATCATGTAAGTTGGTTAGTACATAAGTGTATTAAAGTTTAGCGCACTACTTCTGCTAGTACTCGTACAGCAGAAAAAAAAACATCGTTAAATCTCAAAATATTGCTAGAGCCTAAGCTCTAGACTTCATAGATGAAATACGACATATTCCGCTGTAATAGTACCAGGATAACCATTACCACAACCAACATGCAAGATAATAAACAACATGCCAAATAACAAACACTGTGTACGCACGCTACACAGCGACTGATCGGTTTGCAAGACCGACCAGCTTCCATGGCCAGTGTAGACACCATTCCAACGAATTGGTTCTACTGCCTCAAGGGCCAAACGCGTCATACCTCTTAGGTCACACAACCAATACCTCAAGGGCCACAAGATCCCTCATGGATCACACGGGTACCACATACCCTCAAAGAAGGCGGAGCATGACTCGGGAGTCCATTCGCCTTTCCACGGTATCATAAATTGGGCCGCCGCGAATGTCGACTTCCCATATGACCCAGACAACAACCTCAACTCATATCGATCATGAGGCAGGACCCGGTTCACTCGATACGGGCCACGCATGCCATGGTCAAGCTTGCCCATCGACTGAGCATACTTGATCACGAAAACCAGGTCACCTTCCTGAAACACACGAGGGGAACGTCGGTCCCGATTAATACGAGCATCCATCAATACCTGATTTTCAGACAATCGTTCGGCCGTCCTCTGTCTTGTAATCTCCCTCCTGGCTTCACGGTTAGTTAGGCGAGGCTCGGGAAAAACGTCTCTCACTAACGTTCGAATCGCAGGGGTAGCATTCTCATGTCCTACCAAAAGGTTTAAAGCCGAGGTTTGCGTCGATTTCTGTTTGGTTAGGTTGAGAATCAGCTGAAGCTGCCATAACCTATCAGCCCATTCTACCTTCTTATAGGATGTCTCTAGTCTAAGCATATTTAAGACAGTCCTGACGTACCTCTCCACCTGGCCGTTAGCATGGTGCATTTCAGGTGTAATCTGATGTAGTTCAACACCTAGTTCTTGCATCCATGACTTAAAACCCGAAGACTCAAACATTCGGCCTCTATCTGTTACTATCAAGCGGGGAGTACCAAACAAGGAGATCACATGTTGACAGACTTGTTTTAATTCGTTAAAGTCTTGACGCGAGATAGGTGTAAGAACACAGTACTTAGTAAATGCATCAACAACCAGCATTACGTGTTTGAAGCCTTTTGATTCAGGTAAAGGTCCCAGCGCATCGAGATGAAGTGTATCAAACGGAATATCGGGCTTTGTCCAAGAAGAGATGGGTTGAAGCGGGGCACGAGGAATTCTCTTGTGTGCGATACAAGTAATACAATGACCTATGTACTTTTTAACGAAGGCTCTTACACCCGGAAACCAAAAATGTCTTAAAATTAGCTCCAATGTTTTATCATTACCGATATGACAATGTTCGTCGTGAAATATGCGGAGAAGACTCAAGCGCTGTCCTTTCGGAATATAACAAAGTAGTCTTGGGTCTTCTCCTACAGGAATGTATCGATAAAACAACACATCATTACGTAATACATAACGAGAAGAATCTAGTTCCCCACGTTCCAAAGCCTGAATCATTTTATGAGTCTCTTCATCCCCAGTTTGCGCTATTTGAGCCCAGTTACGTGGCCTATCTACGATGTTTACTAAGCTACATGGATTACGACTCAGGTAGTCTGCATGTGGCAACATGGCACCCTTTCTATAGGAGATGGTAAACTCAAAATCTTGCAAGTAGATCCACCATCTTGCAACACGCGGCAATAAGTCCTTCTTAGTTTGGGTTGCTTTAAGAGCGTTACAGTCCGTTACTACAGTGAACTTTAAACCCACCAAGTAATGCCGAAAATGTCGTAGCGCTTTTACTACAGCCAGGGTCTCGAGTTCATAGGAGTGATATTTTGGTTCGGCAGCTTTAGTCACCTGGCTGTAGTAGGCAACTACATGTTTAGAGCCATCATTATGTATCTGTAGCAAGACCGCCCCATAACCCAAGCTACTTGCGTCCGTATGAACTTCCGTTTTCAAATTTGGGTCAAATATGGCTAAAACGGGCGCACTTGTTAATTGTTTTATGATTTCCTGTCTAACAGCCTCTTGTTCAATTCCCCAGTTAAATTTTACCTCTTTACGAGTTAAATTCGCTATACAGGAGGTCTTGAGCGAGTAGTTGGGAATGTACTTGCGAAAATATCCCGCTAGGCCAAGAAACTGGCGAACTTGTTTAACACTTTGTGGGGCATATGAATTTACAAGAGCCTTAACTTTATCAGGCGAGGGCCTAACTTCCCCATTAGATATAACCCGCCCCAAGTATTCAACTTCAGTGCACATAAATGAGCATTTCTTTTGATTAATTGAAAAGCCTGCTTTAGTTAGTGTGGATAGAACTTCTCTCAATGTCTGCAGGCCTTCATCAACATTGTCAGAAAGAATGAGACAATCATCTATGTACACCAAAACTTTTCCTGACTTAATAAAATCACGAAGAGCCGTACTTATGATTCTCTGGTAAGCTATAGGGGCATTGGCAAGTCCGTAGGGCATTTTAAGGTATTCGTAGTGCGATTCACTTGTAACAAATCCAGTAAGTGGTACGGATTCATCATCCAGGCGGATTTGGTGAAATCCCGTTGCCATATCGAGTGTAGTGAAAAACTTACATTTACCTAGTCTATCAATGTGATCGTCGATTAATGGCAATGGGTACCTGTCCTTAACCGTAATTTTGTTCAGTGCGCGATAGTCAACGCACATACGATCGGAACCATCCTTCTTTTTCACCAAAAGAACAGGGCTAGAGTAGGGTGACTCCGACTCGCGTATGATGCCCTTGGACAACAAATCCTCAACAATGCCACGTACCTTCAATTTTTCGCTATGGGACATTTTGTATGGACGATAATTGACGGGAACATCACTATTAAGTTGAATACGCATGCACCCTGTATTGACTGTAGACGTCGCAGTACCCGAGATCATATGTTCGGAATGTTCAGCCAAAATTCCCTGTAACTTAATCAAATCATCACCTGTCAACGCGGTATTGATCGTTGGTTGCGCGCATGACTCGACGGCTGATACCACTAGTGGACTATGATTTCGAACGATACGTTGGCTGTTCCTAGTACGAATGTAAGTAACGCCGTCTCTATTAAGAACATCCGTGCCAATAATAATGGGCGCGTTCATGCACCCACTTGGTACGACCAGAAGGTCCACCTCCAACGAAATACCATCTAACTCAATCGTAAGCGTAACGCATGAGTCAACTTGCGTAACCGATTCGCCTACCCCCTTAATCTGGCAGTTGACCGTCTTTTTGGAACAAGAAAAGTGGTTCACAACTGCGGAAGATATCAAAGACACACCGATAGCACCACTGTCAATTAAAATGTCAACTGGAATACCCTGCACAACACCTACAACGATATCATTGCGCTTTTGCAAAGGGGCAGAGCAAAAGTTAACATTACGTTTACTATATTGTGGTTCAGCATCCGCTCGCTGTTTGGCAAAGCAATTTTTTGTTTCGTGGCCCGTCTTTTTGCAATATGCGCATGTGACATTTGTACCTGTTTTGCTCGGTTTGTAAGACAGGATTTGATTATTGTCGACGTTTGAACGTTTAGGGCAAGCAGCTTGTTTGTGTCCACCCTCACCACATAAATAGCACTTCCCCATGTCAGTTCTAAATGGCTTCTTGAAGCTATGTGAACTGCTATTGTAATAATTTTTATTATGGTTCACTTGGCGGTTTTTGCGAGCATCCGCAGTTGAACTCTTACCTATTTTAATAAAGCTTGACAAATAATTAACCAGATCATTAGGTTTCAAGCTAGCATTGATGGCGGTTGCTTTGACCTGGGGGTCAGTAATGCCTCTCAAGATAATATCTGTAACCAACTCATCGCTAAGACCGCGGACTATACGGAGGCGTAGCAATGATTTGCGCGCGTATTCGGCATAAGTTTGGTATTTGTCAGAGTTAGTGGACATAACCTCAAAGAGAATACTTGCTAAGTCTAATTTTTTGCAACATAAGGGTTTGAAATCCTCTTTGAAGTTAGTCCACGACCGATCGTTAGACACCCACTCATTAAGCCACAACTTAGCATCACCTTTTAAGCAACCTCCTATTCGAGCAAGGCATTCACGATCGTCCCATTTGTTAGCAACCTTGGCCCTATCAACCTCACTGAACCACGCGTCTACATCGTGAATGCTTGGATCAAAGTTCGACACGTAATAATGATGAGTACGCCCTAATGTTTCTAAACGTGACAAAACAGTATCAAGAGACTCACAGTTACTCTGCGGCGGGGCAGGCGGTGGCACCGGCGGCTGCGCGGAGGGTGTGCGAACGCCTTGCGGTCCTTCTTGACAAACTGGGTTACGTACCTCGTCACGGTTATAACCACAACAACCTTGGCAACGGCGACGGTGACAAGAGTATCTTCTACGAGAAGACCGTCCGCCGTGCGAGTGCCGACGTGACGAGCTGCGTGACCGCTGCCGTGGCGAACTACGTAACCGCCGACGTGACGGGCTGCGTGACCGCCGATCATGGGAGCGGCAATGCGGTGAACGATCACGCGATCGCCGACCACCTGAACAGCTGCGCGATCGGTGACCACGACGTTGTTGACGCGAAGGTCGTTCACGAGTGTGACTGCGGGAACGCCGGCCACGAGACGCCCTGTCCCGTGAACGTTCGTTCCGCGATGGGCGTCGTCTGAGACGAGACCGGGAGCGGCTCGTCCTCATTTCTTTATTCACTGCAAAACACAATAAAGGTGCCCCAACGCACCCAAATTAAGCAACCTTGTAAAAATAACGAGTGAAAAATAAAAGCAACAAACAACACGTGTTTTTAATTCGAAAGAAAAAGTGTTTACTGCCTTGAAAACTTATCAGGATGAATGTGGGACATGTTTTCTATCCCACTTCTGATTTTAACAATCAAAAGCAAATTTATTTAAAAAAAAACAATTTTAATAACCTAAAATGATTACACGCAAACAAAGGAAAAATATCAAAACTAAACAAAGACAAATACAAGAATGAACTCAACCAAAGGTACAATTGCAACAATGCAATCGACACGCAAGAGTAAGACGTCCGCGCAGCACGACGACTTGGAGCAGAATGAGAGCCCGTCCCACGTTGCCGCTGTTTTTATAGCAAAATGCTTTTATATTCGCAAATCTCGTCTAACAGTATAATATACCAAACAATGTTTTTAGCATGTCTATTCTTTTGGTTCTCGAAGTAGCCTAAACGGCTTGATGGATTTTGATAAATGACGTGTCACTGTTTTCCTCGTGCTCATGGGACTAACATAATATATTATATAAATATGTAACAAAACGCCATAATATTCTCCATATTTCCAATGAATCAAAAATCTTTAGCCTAAACGACTTCATGGATTTTGATAAATGAGTTGTCATTAGATTCGTCTTGATCACAAGAGTGATATAATAGAATGCACAAAATACACGAATGGCGAATTCCGATTAAAAAAACAAAACCTGATGGATAAAATTAAGTAAATGCGGATAAATTATGCGTCATTCGTCTTAGCTGAGAGAGTGGCATAGGACTTTTTAACATAAGTTTCAAGTCGGTCATAGCGGAGCACCTAGTGGACTCAGGGCCGAACCACTGGATCAAGCTTCGTGACCCTAAGGTATCTGGTGAACGCCAATTTTATAAGAGAGTAGATTGAAATCACGAAGTACCCAAATTTTAATCGTGAAGACGGCTATAGTCTCTCTGCGTCCTGGAATCCCGTGATAATAATAAGAATGGTAAACGCGATAAAGACCCGTTAAATTTATAATTAGTGGCATAGGATATAGTAAGTAAATAGGAATTCTCATTTGCTATTATATTTTATTATCATCGGCAGTCGGGTTTCTTTGTTTTTAAACTGATTGTATGGACAAATGCGCAATATTCGCGAATATAATTTGTGTTAAATGTATCGCATTGGAATTCATGCTGTAATTAATGCATGTTGATCGATAGTGGTTTTACCTAATGTGTCAAATCAACGTTTTGTTTTTAAAAGTTGAACTGCGTTTCCGTATGCAAGTAATTTATAATGTACATTAATTCCATAATCAAGGGGCCAACGTCGTATTTAAAAGTAAAGTTATAAATCAATTTCTTGGTTTGTCGTTAGGTACCATTTAGAACATATTCACCAATTTTAATGCGATCTTTTACAATCGCTTTGTATGATTTCAATTGAAGGATGGTTTCTAACTTAGATAGGTTTTATCGCCACAAGTCACTGGAGAGCGATGCAAAATATGATGGAATTAACAGTTAAACGCGAAGTATTTATAATCTTTTTTATGACTTCAATTTAATCTTTATGTGATAAATAAAGTAAAATAACCCTAAACACTGCTTAGAATAGGTAATTCCTATATAGTCCTAGTCTTAGTTGACAGAATTAACATACCTAGTTTTAGGTACGCCCAAAGACCACAGATATGGCCCGGGGCCAACACCGTAACGTTTTCCCTAAAGCACGGAACCGCAACGCAAGTTGTAAATGCAACGAACGGCCACCTTATATCGCACTGAACGTTGCTTAACCTAGTACAAACTAAACTAAAGATAAAGATAATTTTTAAAGCAGTAATAGTATTACCTGGGACCCATTTCACGATGCCCCAGGACACGGCGACCATTCCAAAGTGATGGTAAACGTGCAAGAAAGTCACTTGATTATGTTTCTTCCTCAGGATAAAGAATATCTGAAATAGTCAAAAAAACTATTGCGAATCAAAATAAAATGGGCTGTATCACTTATCACCACCATTGGGGTACCTAGGTAATTGAATAAAGTGGAATATTTGGAGTTTGGTTATCAAATATTGGCTCGTGAAGAATATTTAATTTATCACAGAAAATTGTAGTTGAAAATAAAAATAAAAAGTGACTCGACAATATACGACCTAATGACTTAATGAGAGAGCACCACATGCTCACTTTAAGTAGTTAATTTAGTTTGGTGAAAAATTTAACATAATTGGCTGTTATATCAAAAATTGCTACAAAAAAGTATTGTTATGCGATAACAGACCAAATGATACATGATTTATCATCACCATCAGCCTTTAGAAGTCCACTGCTGGACATAGGTCACCCCCAAAGAGTGCCATGACGAACGATCGTAAGCCACCTCCCCTTCCCGCAACCTTAGATCGGTACATCGGTTCATCGAGTGGGGGTCTTCCTACACTGCGTTGACTTGTATAAGATTGATAAAAATGTGAATGAATAATTATGTGTTACCGTATCTAGAAGGTCCATGACTTTCAACGCAAAGTATGCGTAACAGACCCTCCACGCGTACTCCACGCCGTTCGGCCCCTCGTCCGTCGGCTGGCACACCAGCTTGTAGTGGCTCAGCCAGCCTAGTGCGAAGCTCTAAGAAAAGGATTTATTATTGAGTTCACATGCTTTTGTTTCAAAATGCGGCACGTGTAGGTACCTTCTGCCGGGTTAAATGTAGGCTTAAATAATCACGGATACAGCCCCGTCGGCGTAGATGGACAATCCACACCGATTCTCTGAACTAGACCTTAGAAAGCTATAAGCATGGAAAGAGAGGCCTTATCGCTGTATTTTTAACATATATTTTTTCCCAAAACTTGCTAGTAGCTCTGTTGCAGCTCAGGGGTTAAGCACCAGTTGGTTTTTTACCGTGTCTTATTTCTGAGCCCATGTCAGACCGATCAAGCTTTTGTTGGTATAGACTTCCAATATTCACTTACTTGGTAGACTACATAGGCGCATCCTATGATCTGGAATACGTTGTAAGCCGCTATAAGACCGCGCAGGTCATAAGGCGGCCGCTTGCTCATGTATGCCGGCAGCCATTTGAAAACTGTCATCAAGTATAGGCCTATGATAGCGAGGCCGAGCCAGGGGGTTCTTATCATGAACCATTCTTGTGTTCTGGGATCTGAGAATAAAATAGGAAGGTCAGAACGTAAACTTCAAATTACAGCTCCTACAAGTAAAAGTGTAAAAAATATCTATGTACCTGTAAGTTCTGTAAGTTTGCACGGATGTTTGAGAAATAGAAAAAAAAGCCGTAGCGAAAAAAATATGCGTACCTACTTGTATCTATGAAACATTCTCATTTATACTTTCGATAACCAACTGTTAACGTTAAAAAACAAAATAATTTGTGAGTTCTTCAAAATAAAATAGGCGCTTAATTATAAGTTCTATACAGGTCTTTAACACGTTTACCTTTTTTATTATTTTTTACCCGTGAGCACGGCTGTTGCAACACAGTCGAAAATTAGGGAAGATAATAAAAAAACGCGACCCGTTTAAACGTATATTTATATTAAGTACCTACTGATCGTTTGAAATGTAGGTACCGAATTCGCTTAGGTATGTAGGTACCTAGTATAAGCTTTGAAAATAAATAGTAAAATGGTGCTAGCTCTTATTTTTGACTATCATGGAGTTACATGGGTTATGGGATTTACTGTTAACATAGATATTACTGCTGCACTTAGGTACATAATTTTACTGTTAAGTAAGGTAATGAGACTCACCCGCTATTTCCTCATTGAGGTAATAATATAATCTCACAGCTCCTTTTATAATGACAGACATTATTTTAGGAAGATTTAAAAACCGATAGCTATTGACACATGCTACATTCGAATAGCTGTAAGTATACTAAATGAAAGTAAAAAGGAATCGGATGGATTCGGCGCGTCATGCAAGCTGAATCAATAGCCCCGGCTATGTTTGTATTTCTAATACGAAACCTTATTCTAGGGAAGAGAATAGGTAGGTATATGTATAGCGTATAGCTAATAAAATGCTAAAATGGCTACTACACCTATTAGTGGGTGTAGTAGGTATAGGCGGGTGATTAGCTGGCTGACGCAAGAGTTGGTTCGATTCCTGCTACGGGACAAATATAAGTGTGTTCTACTAAGGTTTATCTGGGGCTGAGTGATTCTTGTAGTTCCTGATTCCAACGACACAGTGGATCTTAGTGTGAGGTCAGGACTATGTTTATATAACTGTTGAGAGTTAAACTTAGTAATTAATGACTGAATAGATGTAAAAAAAATATTGAATAGATATAGAGTTCTACGTGTAAACTAAGCATGTTATCCCAAAATGTCGTTAGCAGAAGCGCATGAGTGAACATACAGACAAACAAGTTTAACAGTAATGTTACTTGGCATGAAATTCAAATCACCCGGTCAAAGGTGCGTATAATGAACGATGAAGTGCATTTGTTCAATGTCCACATCATAGAGTTAATTATATAAAGGTCCACATTATGACGACACATTATGAGGTATTAGGCAAACATTACGATAGCTACTTGCTTGACCTATTACCTAAATGGTAATAGGTCCCTACCACTTTGGTAATAGGTTTGGCGTCACTGCTGCTATAAAAATAGTTTTTTTCAGAATTTGAAGTAGGAAGGTATCTATGCGGGGAATAAAGAGCGCGACTTCGTCTAATTTTATTTTAGCAATTCATGTCAGAGATCGTTTTAATTTTCTTGATAAACAATTATAATCATAAATCGTTTATTTATGTACAACTTATCTATAACTTTGTAACGAATGTACAAAAGAGACAAACCTACTAATTTACAGCAGCAACAGATATGTATCATCCTGCTGGTAGGAGCATGTGAGAGCTAAAAACTACTAATGCATAGGGATATAGGGATACTACGAATAGGAAAACGAATGTCACAATACTTCTATCGTGGCCAATAAGTACAATCAAATCTATGTATATAAATAAAAATCAATTGCCGCATGTTGGAATTATCACTTAAGAACGGCTCGACCGATTTGACCGATGTGTTCGTAATTGTCTGGAACAAGGTTTGTATGAAAGATTTTTGGTTCTGACGCATACTTATAATTACTAATAATCTAGAATTCTCATATTGACCAAACAGAAACACGAAACGTCCAATTCGCAGGATGACCAATACGCATAATGACGTATAAGCCAAACTAATAATAATAAATAATACTGGACGGTTTCACACAACATCATCTAGACCCAAACTAGGCAGAGCTTGTATTATGGGAATTCATGACTACTACTACATAACTACTCACATTTTTTGTAAATAGATACAAATCATACATAGAACACCCAAACCGGAGACAAATATTTGCAGATCATACAAACTAATACGACTAGTATATGACCAATGACTATAACTCATATTGACCAAACTAGTTTCTGAAAGCATAATTAAATCAAAATCAACTAATCATGTCAACTTTCTTGTTAACTGGAAAATGTGATTCGATTATTTTGGTTCGATTGCTTTTTCAACAACACAATTAAATTTGTCAATCCTGTTAACTTAACAAGCCTGTTAGTTGATCAGATGTTTGATCGGGCTTTCAGAAACTACCATAACTACTGTGAGAAGAAAAAATAAATAAAAACTTTAGATTTAAATGCCTATTTATTAGTATCCAGTTGTGTTCAGCACAGTCGAGTATTCAGTATAGTGTGTGGTTTCGTATAATTGAGTGTGTAGAGCGCGTTTGAAGTTTGAAATATTTGCTCAAATAAAACATTACAGATCACTCAAAGGCTGTATATTGAATAAAAATATACATATTCGGTTCTACACATATCGACCAATTCTGCATTAACTGTTTTAAATATCCAATACAAAAAAATAGATAATTCGTTACACTTTTAAAGCAGAAAAAGTTATTTAATTTAGCCTTGGTCGAATTGTAGGGAGTTAGAATCTAGGTTCGATTTATAAATTAGATCTATTTCTTGAAAGGGAATTCAGGATGTTTCTCTATTCCTAGGAAAAATGAGAAGTCACAGATTCTTCCGGTTTCGCCGCGGTCCAGCGCAGCTAAATCACCCATCTCCTTTTGACTCAGTTCGAAGTCCCATACTGAGAAGTTCTGAAACCAATTGTAAGGTGTCTTTTTTGTAAAAATACAGCATAACTAGTAAGTACCAACAACTGGGATTGATGATTGCAGATGAGGGTTTAACTTAACCTGCTTATTGCTTATGGCGACGAAATAGTCGTTTACTAAGCGCCTACCGTAGACACGCTATCTGTACGAATTAATCCCAAACTATCCTCATGTGCGTTAAATAAAGCAAACGCACTATTTCGTCCCCCTTAGGCAATCAGCAGGTTAAGAAGATATTTTTTCGTCCTCAGACTCCCAGAGTGAGTCAGTCGAGTATAATAATATGTACTTTTGACACCTGTACACAACTCCTACTATGATAACTCCTTCACAGTGCAGGCTGTCCATTTATCGAATGAACTGTCTGTTAGCATCAGACGTGCGAAATCACTAAGTACCTATTGTTAAATCCTTAGTCAAGGAACACTACTTATCCTCGAGTCGTTAACTGTTGCATGTTTCTGGCTTATTTAAGTATGTATTATAAAATAGTTAATGCTAGTATGTAGGCTTTAAGATATGACAACAGATTTAAGATATGAGTATTCCGGCGAAGGCGTATGGGCAACCTGTTGAGCTTACTGCGAAACTCAGAAACGTGATCATACTTGCGTAAGTCAAATATGAACCGTATTCCGAAGTTTTGCATGTATGTAGGTATTATGCTGTGTTTACTAATTACACAGCATATATAATTACTTACTTTAGGTAAAATAATAATATAGTGTTTTCATAGTATGTGTTACACCACTCACAACCCCTTCGTACAGTCCGTTCCATCCAAAGGTTGTCTGGTAGAGAGCTAATACCACCCAATTTTTAAAAATAATCAAGTATAATCGACCAGAATCAAAATTTATTAAAAATACAAAGTGAAACATAAAACAGAACTCTTCTAGTCATTATTAATAAATCGAATTAAATGAATTTAATAAAGAAGCAATTAGCTCTCTAGCACGTCCGCACGCTCCGACCGTCCGAGTAAAAGTGGCAGGCGGCGTGCCCGCTCCTCGCTTCAAGCCTCGGCAAGTTTGGTGACGCATGATCCGGCAACGCCCATCGCACCATGGTTATCACGTTACACGGCCTCTCCTGACGGGCGGTCGACCTCGTCCGCAATTCTGGGATGCTCACGACTTGAGCCAGCCACGTCTTCAGCTGCTGTTTCTGTAATGGATTCATCAGCTGAAAGGAGTAGAGAAATTTATATTTTAGAAATTATTTCTCAAAATAATTCAAAAAGCATACTCCTTTCAGAAATAACTTTCAAGCATTATACATTCGTCAACAAACGTTATTCATATTGCACTCAACCTTCTGTAACATTCACACATATCAATCTCGAGGGCCCCCAATACGCACACACAACCTGGCCAGGAAAGACAATTTTGGTAGTGACTAGTATACCATGACAGCGCCCCCTGAAAGGCTAACTGTCCTGCCGTGGTAGAGAATCACTCTCGATACCAACGTGTTCCGTGGCAGAGAATCACACTCGATGCCAACGTGAAGTGGTAGAGAATCACACTCAATACCATACTATGACAGAACCCATTAAGAGTAAACTGCCCTGCCGTGGTAGAGAATCACACTCGATACCAACGTGTTCCGTGGCAGAGAATCACACTCGATGCCAACGTGAAGTGGTAGAGAATCACACTCAATACCATACTATGACAGAACCCATTAAGAGTAAACTGCCCTGCCGCGGTAGAGAATCACACTCGATACCAACGTGAAGCGGTAGAGAATCACACTCAATACCATACTATGACAGAACTCTTAAAGAGTTAACTGCCCTGCCGTGGTCGGGAATTACACTCGATATCAACGTGTTCCGTGGCAGAGAATCACACTCGATGCCAACGTGAAGCGGTAGAGAATTATACTCATTACCGTCTTAACCGTGGTAGAGAATCACACTCAATACCATACTATGACAGAACCCTTTAAGAGTTAACTGAATATAAAAATGGATGACAAACGGTCTTGAACACGTGATTAATCCCAACCATTCGTTTCTTTAGCCCTATCGACTTCATCGCACCAGACATTGATATTGTGAATGTAATTACGAGACCTTAACAAGCGAAGTGAGTGTCTCCACGATTCTGCCAGTTGTGTCCCCATTAGGACCGTCACCTTGAGAGACAACCCTCCCGCCTTGGAGTCATCATCGTGCGTGTTGTCGGCCACATCGTTATTCGTCAGCGCGGGTAGATTGGGCTGCGGTGTCTGTGGGGTCAAAGACTCGGACGGCGGTGGCGCAATAGAAAGTAGCTCAAGTGAATCTAGCAAGGGTGGCATCCAGCGCGTCTTTACTAGACTTACGCTTTTGCCTACTTAAACGAGAAGAACTTTCATCGTTAAAAAGCTGTACACATTCACCGAACAAAATGAAATACTCAGAATCAGATCTTTTTTTTAGCAACACTTTTCTAATGTAGGTCAGGTGTACCAAAAGCGATGGGAATAAGTAGGAATCCCACTTCTGATATAATCGACCAGAATCAAAATTTATTAAAAATACAAAGTGAAACATAAAACAGAACTCTTCTAGTCATTATTAATAAATCGAATTAAATGAATTTAATAAAGAAGCAATTAGCTCTCTAGCACGTCCGCACGCTCCGACCGTCCGAGTAAAATTGGCAGGCGGCGTGCCCGCTCCTCGCTTCAAGCCTCGGCAAGTTTGGTGACGCATGATCCGGCAACGCCCATCGCACCATGGTTATCACGTTACACAAGTTAAATAATAGTCAAGTATTTATTTAAGCTGAAATATTTGGTGTGCAATAAAGTATTTTCTATTTATCTATATGTATGATTTGTGTGCCCCATTGTTCCCATTGACCTGCAGTGTGGGGATGGTGGGAATCCTTTTTCCTATAGACTAGACAAATATAGACCGAAATTCAATATGTATCACAGGCACTGTGACATACAAAATATTATTCATTAAAATCAAATGAATCATTAATTTTTAGAATATTATATATCATTAATTTTTAAAAGATTTTAGCACTTGACCAGAAGATATAATATAATATTTGCCAATCACCTAAGGTCAAAGTAACTAACGAGATAGATAAATAAACTTATTGCGCATAACACCAATTTACAGTAAAAAACACAGAAACTTAATAAAAAACAATAGAAACGCACAATGAGCGGTCTTATCGCTGAAAGTGATTAATTAGCTAGATAATTGGATTAAAGTATTTTGCGATTATTTTTATATGTAATGTTCCGTTGGTGTCTAACAAACTGATTGTAGTATCCCGGATACTATAATTCCACGTGTGTATAGGTATTTATTAGTGTAGATAGTGCACGTTTGTCCTGCTTACGACCTTGCATGAAGGTCATGAACTATACAGAATTTATAAAGCCCACCAATTGCCATAGCGATTTGGATACAGATAGTGTTTTTAACGTTTAATGTTTAAGCCGTTTATTTTCATAAAGACGTAATTTACATGAGAAAATAAAAATCACAAAAGAATAAAAAGTAATTCGTTCTAGTAGGTCCTAGTTAATAAGTACGTAGGAAAAATAATATTTTTTGTAAAAAAAAATGTTCAGCCAATTTTGAGATGACGGTTGATAGGTTTCTATCCATAGATCTATAAGGTTGTTTGTCATCGATGAAGCAATGTGTCACTATACATATAGCCACGACAAGTTTATTCAAATTACCTGTTTGATTCTGTCAGGATTGGTGCTTTTGGGTATAGCGGCGATTCCCCGCTGCAAGGCGTAACGAAGCAGTATTTGAGCGCTCGATCGCGAGTGAAGCGCCCCCAACTCTTTCACCAGCGGCAATTGCAGCAAGTCGGGGTATTCACGGCTGGAAATAATAAAGCGTAGGTACCAATATTTATAGTGCAAGCCATCATCATGGTGGACGAACGGCCACCGAAACCCACCGATTTCTGGTCCATCGAGTGGAGCCTTCCTACACAGCTAACGACGCTGAGTAGGAAGGCTCCATCCATCGAGGGGACGGGAACCACCCAGCATGTCGGTTCGCGTGGGTGACGTTGACGTCCAGGTGGGCCTCAAGTACTTGGGCCTTATCTTGGACAGTCGCTGGCGCTTCGAAGAGCACTTCAGCCGCTCTGTTCCCCGGATTCAGAAGGTGGTTGGTGCGTTGCATCAGCTGCTGCCTAATCTCGGGGGACCTAGAGAGGGAGTTCGCCGCCTCTAAGCGGGGGCATCTACGGAGCACCCGTTTGGTCAGGGAGACTGACGGATGTTGGTCGCTATAAGGCTATGCTCAATAGCCTGCAGCGTACCATTGCCATTCGTATCGCACGGGGGTATCGAACGATATCCCTAGAGGCGGCAACTCTGTTGGCGCGGTTCCCGCCGCTCAACATCTTAGCGGAGATGGACGCACGCGTGTATGTTCGTCTTCGCAATGATGACGGGGGCGGAGCTGCTGAAGTGCGGTCTGAAGAGCGTCGACGTGCGCTCCGGAAGTGCACTATCCGCTTCTCCTCTCGGAATAAGGATAATCTTAACGGGCGGGATAATCTTCATAAAAAAAGTATTTTATAAATTTAATTACCCAGTCTTCTCGGCCAGTGCGTCGGCGAGCGCTTTGGAGCCAAGCGGCGAGTAGGACACCACGGGCACTCCAAGTTTGGTCGCAGCTTTAATGAGCTCCGGCTGCTGGCACAGCAGGTGATTCTCAACCTGTAGACACGCCGGCTTAGCGACTTTAGTCACTCTAGTAAGCTGCTCGATGTTCAGGTTTGAAACGCCAACGTGACGCACGCGCCCGGACTCCTTAAGTTTCAATATGCTCTGTAAAGAAGATTTCCAGAAGATTTGAAGAACGCTATGATGCTAAAACTAGGTGTGAGTGAATAGCGGTTTTTGAGTGAAAAACCAACTGAGAAATGGGATGATGTCCTAACCGATTTCGGCTACATAACAGCTAACTAAAGCAATTCGGGATACCGAAGATCATATTATAGGTATGCGTCACAATTTATAATTTTAACTAAGAAAAAAAAAGGGTGGAATAATGTGGGTACTATACCGTCAAGTTATGTTTTTTACATAAATTTCTCCAGGGCCGCATATTTTACTAAGCGGCCTAGTTGCACTGTCAATTGAATTGTGCGAAGACTCATCTTTTATTATCAAAGGTCTTTCAACTCTCTCCGATTTGGTTCGAATGGGCGACGCCGTGCCCAAGGTCGAGGTGTTACTGAACCTTTTGGGCACGTGAAGGACGACTACATTGTTCCTTTTGGTTCTTACGTGCAGTTTGGGATTTTTCAAATTGATTTTTTTTGCTAAAGACATCATCATAACCTGTAGGGCGCTAGGCCTTTTACTGCATCGCCGAAAACGACGCCGCCACTTTAAGCTGATAATGCTCTGGATGGACGAGAGCTGAGACACGGATCGGGTCAGCGTATGCGAAATTATTTCAAGGCTATGGTTGGAGTTCAGACTGTACTGACAGCCAAAGTCGTAAGTATTCCCTGTAACTGGATTAGTTTCGTGTGTCTCCCGCTTGGTAATAATACGATTCCTGTTAACAGCCTCTTTTATAGACTCCATTATCTTTGGATCTTTGACTCCGTTTGATCGTTTACCCTTCAAGCAACAGAATATATTCGTAAAGAAATTCCTTTTTGTACTTTCTGTTACACTCGCAGGCGGTTTATGTTTTAAAGGAGCCACATAAGATTGGCCAAAAGTTCGAGTGGGAGAGTTGTCGCTGAGGACATATAGTTTTTTCAGATCATTTCCCATCATGTGTTTATGGTCTTTGACAAATTGAGGATATTCCATAGCATTGTTTTCTTCTTTTATTATGTCATGAAAAGTTTTGTATATTGTTTTATTAGAGGCTCTCGAATTGATCGCTTCAGTATTCATCGGGTAGGCGTGCTGACGTTCTGGCCATTTTGTTTCAAAGTTTGGCGAAACGACGGTGCAGAAGAAAGCTTCCGTTTTATTTTCATTTGAAGGCCCGGACGTGTCCTCTTTATTTTTGGAATCTTTTGGGCGATTTTTGACGTATTTAACGTCTTGAACCCTACGGGTGATTTTGGCTGGGCGCCTTTGGCGTCCGTCATTTGACTGGCAGCATTTTTGGCAGCACCAGCCGCAGCAACAGACGTACTTGCAGAAGTATTCGCACTTGTGCATGCTCCGAGAACCTCTACGAGTGCCTCTCGGGCACGAAGAGTAGCTGCAGCCTGCGCAGCGGTTGGTACACGATGTGACTCTCATTACCAGTGGCATGGTTGTATTGATACATTATTTTACTTTCTTCTGTCCTCGATTAGGTATTAATATTTTACTCGAAGGATTTTGACCATCGTAACACTAAAAAATATATTGCAATTTCCTAAAATATTCACCCGAGATTTTACATTGCTTTGAAAAATGACATTGTTTGACAACTTCTGTCATAAATACGCTATATTTGTTCAAGCTACTTTGGAGAAGAGTCTTCATGTAGATTATCATGATTGTCTTTGGTTATGAAATTTGTACTTTTCTAATAATTCTATTATATTCCTTTGAGGGACTTGAAGATACAAATAGTATTTTTGTATGTATTACGGAGTAATACTTTTATGATGCTTGCATAAAGTTTGGGAGTCTTCCTTGCTTTCAAATGTCCATGTAGCTGTATGATACTCATTAGTGAGGGGTCTAAATATATCGTAGGTAAATAGATATTGGAGACAGTCTTTAAATTAATAGTTTCATAAGACTCTGCAGCACTTTCATTCGTTTCAATATTGTCTTCCCCGCCGCAACAGCAGGGGCACATAACCTTCGGTATGAAATTATGTTTGAACCAAGTCGACTTTCTGAGCGTAGGCTTAGGAATAGATGTGACAGAAGTACCGACTGCTTGCGTTATGACCTCGACCAGATCACTTTCATTTATTCTAGTCTCAAGATCTTTAAACTCTTCATTCTTCAGAAGTTGTTGGTTTTGAATAGCTGTGATATTGTCTATCACAATATTTTTGTGATTTTCGTCGATATGGCTTCTAGTAGTCGGAGATTTATAAACCTTAGTCCAAGAGAATTGGCTGTTGACAATTGAGTTTTTTGTTGCTTTTCTTGAGGGCCTTACGATTTTCGATGTATATTTTTTCTTCTTCGAATCACAAGTATGAGAAAGGCGATAGCTGCACTCCTTGTACACCATTTCATTGCGATACACCGAGTTCTTACAGATTTCTCTTAGATCCTGGTCGTTTTCTTTGTTAGAGCCAGCTTTCAAACCCGATGTATATGAAATAACCATTTCATTAAATTTTTGATGCTCATTTAAATGGAATGTACTGTGTAA
Source organism: Perizoma affinitatum (assembly GCA_961405105.1). NCBI lineage: Eukaryota > Metazoa > Arthropoda > Insecta > Lepidoptera > Geometridae > Perizoma > Perizoma affinitatum. The sequence continues at coordinate 6,122,071 of OY560205.1, read as the reverse complement.
TGTAATCTGTTCACTGCCCTACAATTTTACTGAATAGTTCATTGTAAATTATATATCTGCTCAAAAATTGTGAACTAACTGAAACATGTAAAATTTGTGGTGTTTGGTGTATTTTCTAAAGGTTTTTTCTGACGGCACGTCATATTAATCATAGTCATTTATCTAATTTAACCATAGACAGTTAAAAAGGTTCTTTGAGTCGGCAAAGCGGCCTTACAGCGCAACGGTGTCCGAAACCGCTGAATAAATGAGGTTTTTCAAGAAGAAGTAATCAAATGTTAAAAAAATCCTGTCAAGCTGAAACTTGGCAGCATACGTTTTGGGCGTCATTTTTTCGTAATTTTTCACCCCATGTATATCCCGTACTGGTACTCGATTGACATACTTCAATTTTGATACTATCAGCATATAAAATTTATATAATTATGGGAAATTGCCATTACGATTTGAAATTAGATACTAAGGTTCCTTAGAATTTACTACCTAGCTTTGAAAAATAGTATATCTTCATGGTGCCATAAAGATTCTTCGGGTGAATGTACTAGGTACTGTCAGGTAAAGATCGATGTAAAGGGTGACTTAGGTACTCTTAGTCCAATCCAATGCTTATGTCCTAAACAAAAAGCATAGTACCTTCCAAACAGCAAGCAGGTCCGTTGAATGGTCCACCTTCATAGTTCCATCAGGGTTTTTCGGGTGAAGGTCGCCCGGCACATGCTCGAATGCAAAAGGAGTGTGCATGAGGTACAGATCAATGTACTCCAGACCTAGGTCCTTGAACGATGCATCAAAGTACTCAGGAACTAACTCGGGCCGGTTTCCTTGAAGAGTTAATGTTTTAAAGATATAGAAACTTCAAGGTAGCAAATAAACAAGCCGACGTTTTTATGCTTCTGGCTCAATTGTTTTATCCCAAACACCCTATAATGTAGATTCACCTTATAATCATCAACATATATCCAGAGATCGCTTCTAATACATAAGACTGCCCATTGTACCTTAGTTCGAATGGGTTATCGTTTATCTCGTTTTTATCTTATGGTGAAGAAAAAGTACTTCAATTCATTTATTAGTAACTGCCTGCACTGCTGGAAATAGGCCTATAAATAGTTGTAGACATTTTCGACATTTCCTACATACAGAGATTAACAAACATTATTATTTGTAACTGTAATTATTCGTTTTTTTACGGGACTTTTAGTTGCAACACAGTCGAATCGAGGTAAATAATAATAAGGTAAACGCGATGAAGGCCTACATAAAAACTAGTAATCATGTTTACTGATCGCAATAGTTTGCTATTACCTCCTGGAGGCAGCTTGGTGACGACAAAGAGTTCCTTCCTCTTTGCAGGGTCGTTTCCGATCCATTTCCGCAGAGCTCGTCCTAAAGCCGCTTCGTTCTCGTAAGCCCGGGCCGTGTCGAAGTGCCGATAGCCAGCCGCTAGTGCGTCTGCCACTGCCTTCTCTAGGACCTCGTCTGATGCCTGGAATAGTATAAATTGTCTTTGACTGGAATCCTATCCTACTTTACTATATATGCGAAAATTTGAATGTTTGTCGCTAATAAAGGCTGAAATTATTAGGATGACATTTGGAACAGGTATAGTTCGTGACCTAGAATAACACATAGACTTTTTATTCGGGCACCATACGGGTGAAACCGTGGGCAACGAATAGTATGAGATACACTAGGTAGTATAATCCTACGAAAAAACCTAAGAAAAACCTCCCTACTTACCTTATTAAGTAAGTAGGTATCAATATGTAAGTGACTTAATTAGCGATATCTGAAATCTCAGTATGTATCTATGTTATTAGGAAGAAGCAAAATAACATAGACAATAGATATCCATAATATATAATGGTGCAGTACTTTTTGTAATGTAGGTACTTACTCATTTGATTGTAATCACCTTGAAGTTGATAAAACTTCCGTGTTTTAAGTTTTGACAAAGTACTAAAAATAATTTGACGTCATGAAAAAAATACAATTTGACGTTTTACAAGAAATCAAAGTCTGAGATTTTTGTATTGTAATTTTTAAATAAGTGGATCGTATTACGAGCTTTTCTCATGGGCGAAGAGCAAGTGATCTCGAAAACCTCAGTGCAATCATATGCAAGCAACGCTCAGGTTAAATCATCTTTTGATTCGGCTTGCCCCGCGTCCACTTCCAGAGGTCTATCTCGATCGAGTGGAGACTGTGATGCAAGCGATATTATATCATTTTGCAGTGATAAATGCTCCTGTGACTCTACAACCTTACACGCGGTCACCGAGAGGCCCTGCTCAATAGCCGACTCATCAACACTCCTCCATAAATCTAAGTGGAAGACTTTCAAAAAGTACATCTCGTCTAGAATCAAAGGCAAAGGAAAGCATTGTAAAAATAACACTAATGATAATGATACAAATAACACGAGAGTTGAAGAGAGAATACAAGAGAGCTCCATGGTCACAATATTAAAAGACACAAACGACCCATGACTTTAACAATTCAAATAAGATCTCACGAGATTATTCACATGCAATTTAGTAGCAAAGTTACTGTACTCTCATGGTTTAATTACTTTGTAAATATGTAAAACGCTTACCTGCCATGTTCCAAATCCAATTCGTGGCATGCGATTACCTCCATCAAGCACAAAGTATTCCGGAACAGACATTTTCCTCACGAATAAATAATTTGTTTTATTATTTTGTTTTGTTTACGTTGTGACTACCTATTAAAGTGCAGTCGTAACAACAATGGCGGTGAGAGGCGCGAGCGCTGAGGTTTGTTGCCCGCGGCAGCCTTGGCTAAAGTGATTCTCTCTACTGAGGTAGGTACTTACCCAGGTACCGGTTTAGCAACATTAGATAATAAGAGTAGCTTTGATAACTTGAGGTGGTTTTGAGCATCCACCTAATATTCATCGTGTTTAGATCAATGGGAATATTTGTGTTATTCAGTTGTATAATGGGAGGTCTTATCGCTAATAAACGATATCTACCAGACAATCTTTAGATGGAACGGACTGTACGAAAGATTACAAGGGGTTTAAGTTGATTATTATAGTTTTAAGATTTCCCTTATAAAACAATACAGTATAGTATTATAATATCTGTGACAACACTATCGGACTCGAATAACAATTTTATATTTTAACGGAAAGTGTAACAGCAGTCTGCACGTCGCTCTACTTAATTTGTATTGCGTTTGCGTAGCCCTATTTTACTACTGCGTGCCGAAAGTATGAATAATACGAATAATTGTAAAGCATCTGCTACGTAAAGATAGGAATCTGTGCGGCTGATCGTAATCATAGCCACTGCTAATATTTCGATTCCACAAGTGGCCGTCCCGTAACCACCGTCCTTTATAGCCCAACAATTGTGTCGTTTTACAACAATTAAATGATGTGATCCTTGAATCGTCTCTGCATTGTTAAATACAATTATTATCTGGTTAATCTGTCAATGACTCGCAGACACAAAGCTAACTGTGTTTATGCATGGGTAGTTGCATTTTCACAATATAAGATAGGTAAAGTAAGTGGGACAAGTATTATGCAATTGTAAAAAAGTAAACACCATTGAGATGGATAGTTTTTTTTAAACAAACGTCTTGATAACTAAATAAACACTCAATTGCTGATAACGTTTTACGCTGCTTTCGGAAGATGATGTCATGGACGGACATCATGAGATAGTTATGATTTCTGGCCAAGCCGGGAACAAAAGCTTCAATGTGAACAACATTACATAGGTACTGAATTGAACATAGTGGTTGAAAATCTTTCAAGTTTAAAAATACGACCAATTTCACTGTTCATTCATGAGCACCTTCCGCGAGCGCTTTTGAAGATCGACGAATGCTTCAGACGGAAAACAGTGATAATTAGCCGTACGTTTCGATTATATAAAAACATAAATACTCGTCACGGACGAGGGTGGTGGTGGGTGTCGGTGTTAAAGGAATATAACGACATGATAAGTTTTCTACAAACTGCATACTTTTTCTTGCTCTATTATAGATATAATTCGAAGTACCAATATCCATGCTACGAGTATAATATAGGCAGTCTCAGATTACTGAATAATTAGAATTTCTCAAATAAATATGTATCGAACCACATGTCCGCCAATATTATAATTGAAATTATAATTGATTCTTCCAAAGCCGTATCATATTACATAGCCATTAATCCCAAATAGAACACAGTAAGCATACAAATTAATTTTCCCACATACCCTTAAAGTAATAACATCCTTTTGTGTGTAAACTGTATCCATTTACAAATCTATTTCGGCGATCGTATGAGTGAATCCACGTCACAACACTCGTGGACTCATCGGTGCGTGCTCCCCATTGATTGTGGCCGCTGATATCATCTTGAGGGATGTAATTCATCCCCTGTACACAAGGCGGGGCCTATTTTCGCTCCTCCTATAGGGTTTGCATTTTAATAGCGCAAATATTGTCCAATAGTTAGTGTAAACATGGACGCGTCTCCGGTACAGTCTAGTTCAAAGTGCGGTTCCTCAGATTTCAGCATCGAACGACTGCTGAGCGATGATACGAAGAGTCGAGCAGCAGAAAGTGCTGATGTTCCAAATTGGCTTTGCTGCACTCGTTATCGTCCACCTCGTTTACCGCGTTAGAACCTTTTCTAGTTTTCTTAGATTGTTGAATCTCAACAGCTGCTCGTGGCTTTGCTATAAATGAGGTGTAAGACAAGCATAAAAGAAAAGCAACGGCGCTACTCAACAATTTTATTTGGTTTTCACTACGGGCAAGAAAAAAAGGCTCCGCGCCGCCTAATTGCAAAGTTAAGCATCAGCCGGACTGAGTATGAGAATTTCGCCGACCATCCTTCATGCCTTGCAATGGCTGTCGGTCGGCATACAATTTTAGGATTGTCGATTACTTTTGAAGTCGCGCGGAGTTTTTTTTCTGGTCCGTCCTTGGCCTTCACTTCATCGATTGTTTCATTGACTTTTTAGGTGCACAAGCAGTTTGCCGAGCGCGTCGAGCCGGAAGGCATGCGCGGGTTCCCTTCACGGCTGCTCAGGCGAGTGCGCTGGAGTCTGCGTACTCTCGTGCGCCGTACCTAGCCCCACCCGCGCTGAGGGCTCTAGCCGCCGCCTTGCAACTTAGAGATGACAGGGTAAGTGCTGTGATTGAGACACTCTTAAGAGTGGTGTGAAACGAAAGTTGAGACCCGACGCATTGAGAGTTCGTGCAATCACTGAGAGGGATATTTTTTCTCGAATTCAGATTTCAGATTTTGTTTTGGTCAGCCGTAACAGATAAATCATGTTTTGCCAATTCTGAATCGACTTTTTTTCTAAAGAAGTTGTTGTCTAGCTTCTACTTAAATAGGTATAACTTGCATAAAGAACGAATTGCTCAGAACTAAAATTGTAATATTTAGGTACCTATCGCTTTTTTCTCCTTTTAAATCATAATAATAAAATTATCTCTCTACCAGAAAGCTGGTAGAGAGATAATTTTATCTATAATTTTTATTTTTCTCTTTAGACTCAGACAATGCTTCATATTTGTTTCAGATTAAGATTTGGTTTCAAAACCGCCGTGCCCGAGAAAGACGAGAGAATAACGCCAATATTACACCGCCCAATGCGATCTCGCTTCCGCCTACAACCCTGGTCTCTACCTGCCCTTCAAACTCTTGGATTCCCCACACGAGGTTGACTAGCAATGAAACCACTACACCAAGGGCCCATAGAAACGATGGAGCCAACATCTTTACCAACATGAAAAGGCTTGGAGAAGTAAATGCTGAGAGATTTCTAAATGGTCAAAATGCAATGTCAAGCTTTTTCCATCCGTACAAGGAAGAGTCTGATGAGGAAAGATCTGATGACGCGCCTTTGGATATAGAGTCTGTTGAGTAAGGTGATTGTGAACATGGAATAGTTTTAGTTGTTACTGTGATACAATAATCAATAAATTATTATGATAAGGCCAACGCCGCCGCCCGCGTAGTGCCCAGATAAAAGTAATCTATGTACTCTAGGTCGAATTATAGGTATTTGTTCTCAATTTTAAACAAATTGGTTCAGTCGTTCGTTACGGAGATTATTTTAGCAACAAACATCTAAACTTTTGTATTTATAATATTAATAGTATAGTAAATATATATATTTTTGTAATATTTTGTTATTTTATTTTAGCGCTAACCAAGAACAAGAATATTTGAGGCAATCTACGTAGCACTAGCCTGATTAGGGAACGTCCTCAAAAAAAACTGTTCCAACCAGTGGCATTTGAACTAGCAACTTTACTTTTATAAGTATACTAGCTGTTGCCAGCAGCTTGGCACGCGTCGAGTCGTGTTTGATAAAAAAACGATACATAATAAACAAACTTTCACTCCCGTTTCCCCCCTTAAAAATGTGAAAATCCAAAAACCGTAAAACGCGTCATTATTTATTTATGACGAGTAGCTAAAATTCAATTTTCAAGTTCCTACATTTAAAAAAAACCTATACTCCCATACAAAATTTTCCCTCCACGATTAGAATGTCAAAATTAAAAAAAACTCTGGAACGCGGCAATTTTCATGTTTCTAATTTCACGAACAACGACTTTCATAAAATGTTCCCCCCTTAAAGTGGAAATTTCCTAAAAAAAAACATGCTTATGTTATAAAATAAACCTATGTTCCAAATTGCAGCTTTCTAGACTTTGTTTTGGCTGTGCGTTGATAGATCAGTCAGTCAGTTAGGACAAAGGATTTTATAGGTATAGATTATTAGGATGAATAACCGTAGATAAGTTAAACTTATCCTTGTGACTTTTGACCATATTTTGGCAGACATAATGTTTTAACAGACAAGTTATACATTTAAACACTCACACTCAATACAACACCCTCCTTCATTCAGCCCCCACACACACACACAGCCCACCCACCGCTATTACTTATTTAATTTTAACTTTAGGGAACTTGTAATGTTAACTAGTAAATATTATGTATGCCAAAAAAAAGAATACTATTTTTCAGCCGACTAAAACCTGTCGTACATATGGGTACACTGAAGATCAGCGCCTTAGTCTATCAGCATTCTGTTGAGTGTGCTCCTTTTGTCTGAATGTAATCATAGCAATTGTCTGTTTAGGTAGGTATAGTATTTTTTATGTATAAGTATCTATTTAATTATATAACCTGATGTTGTTATGGTCATAATTTCAAGCTATATTATATCAAATACTTTTCTATTCTAATAATGTTACTTAAGTATTTATATTTAACCTTTTTCTTTAACATTTTGCTTCAATTTAAGATTTTTGACCCACTTCATGGTGAAGGAAAATATCGTGAGGAAACCGGCATGCCCGGTGTGGAAGGCTTACTACTTGCAAAACGCGGGCATGTACCAAATGTAATGTTTGGACGTGCCTCTGACTACCCCCTACTTGGTATCCTCAACGATCTACTCACTGAGTGTATCTGAGGATGTCCACCATGGGGAAGACAGTCGTGAGCGTGTTTGTTTTTTCATAATTTATGTATGTTTCAGCAATTTAATGTTAGTCGTTGGTAAAAAACTAGCCATCGCGCACAGCTTTGCCCGCGTGGTTCCCGTATAAAAAGTAGCCAATGTTTAGCAACAAACATCTAATCATCCAAACTTTGACGTCTTTACTAAATATATACATATAATATTATAAAGAGGTAAAGTTTGTATGTTTGGATGTAGAAAGTAATCTACGAAACGACAAATCCGATTTGAAAAATTATTTCATGTACCTTCAGAGTGGACATAGGGTGTATATTATCCTGTTTCAATGTAAGAGTTTTTACAGAGTGTGGAGACCAATTTTACAACGTACGTCGACGAAAAAATATCGAGCCAATGCGAACGGAAATAACGTCTTTTCATCGAGTAGGTTCCACGCAGGCGAAGACGTGGGCAAAGCCGTGGGCAGTAGCTTGTTTCTAATATTCGTAGGATTAAGACAAACTGAGGTAGGAAAAAACCAACTGAGAGTTAATCTATTTATTTGATGATTAGAACAATACACAGGTTACAATTCACAACGAAAATAAGATCTAATACCTAGTCGATAACTTACCAATATCTCCCGTAACAAATAATGCGTATAATCATGATGTTCAATACTTATAAAGATTTTTAAACAGATGATTAACTGAACATGGCTCTATCTCTTTCTGATGTGACATTTCAAAACAGTAGAAAATAAAAAAAAAGAACTGTTTAAAAGTAACTGTTTTAAAAATATTTTTAAGCATGTTCGATAGATATAGTTCTAAATTAATAGAAGTTAGCTTCTTTGTATATGCATAATTCCTTACTTGGTAGAAACTATTGTACAAATTAAATAATATTGCGATTATATTGATAATTTTGTTATACTCAGGCTTTAAAGATATGAAACTAAATTTTGATTAAAATATTTTAATTCAAAATAATCGCTCGGCAAACAGTTACAGAGATTTGTAAAAAAATGCTTTTTGCTAATCTACAAAATATATTAGGCAAACGATTCAGGATTCAGTCGTGTCATAAAAATTACAACAATATAAGGTTTCTCCTAGTATCTAAAGATGCACGAGTTGACAATTCTGTTTAGAAAAATAAAATATATAAACGTTTCAATAAAACAGCATTTTTAGACTTTTTAACCACATTAAGCCGGTCCGATTCGGCTGAAACTTGCAACAGGTATAGTTCGTGACCTATATAGCACAAACGCTAATTTTATTCGGGTAACACGCGGGCTAAGCCATATTACATACTAATAAGAAGGTGTGACTCAATCAATTGACTATATTTCCTCGCCACACCGTGTGTATCCGGCCGATTAATTGCTTCTTATACGACGCCGACGTCGGCAGATCAGGGACTAGGGGGGAAAAAATGCTGGACATTGTCATCAAACCCAAAGTAAGCAGAGCTTGTGTCGCGGTAACTACATAACTGATATACCACTTACATAGTTTTTTTTTAGTTTAGTTGATCGTAGAATATTTTAGTTACTACGCAATATTTGTCTCGGGTTCTGGGTGTTTTCTATGTATAATACATTTTTTTAAATGTCCAGCATTATTTAAAAAAAAAAACAATAATCTTGTAATATTTACGCGACAATCTATAAAAGTACATTATTTCTAATAAAAAAAGAATGAATGAAATAGGACATCGCGTTAATGAATAACAACCAAGTACACATTTTGACTTTCATCTCCCAAAGGAACCGTGCTGAATTTCATCTCCCAAAGGAACCGTGCTGAATTTCGGGATAAAAAGTATCCTATGTCCTGCCCGTAGCATAAACTCAATCCAAGTTTCATTTGAATTCATTTAGTAGTTTCGGCGTGATACGCGTTCCAGATACAGCCAGACAGACAAACAGACAAAAATGAAAAAAAAAATACATTTTTGATTCAGTATCGATTTATTTTATTTAATCATGCTATGTTGAAATAAATAACTTAAATTACAAGTAAATTATCGTTGTACCGAGCACATTGAGTACACTTAAAAAACTATTCTACAGATACGTTATTTGGTTACCTTTCTGTCGAGTAACTACTACGATTTTTTACGGTTAATCAATTGCACATACGGAATCGATTGCACCTTACTAAAATAGTACTTATCCTAAGGTCCTACAACACATCGAGATTATACAGAGAAAAACTGCTTCTAGGCAAGTGGTTTCATAGCTTTAGCGAAAACGTTCACAAAAACTTCGCTCATTATCTTCTACGATTCGCTTGTGATTACTTCAAACCTGACCGTTACTTGCCTAAGGAGCTGAGCATAGCTCAATATTGTAAATTGTTATAAAAACAATTCTGCTTAAACGTAGCATTATTTTAAATACGTCTTAAAAAAATACCACGTCACAAACGATTCATGAAAAAAAACAAATTCACTTACACGATGTTTTTTCTAGTCCCAAATCTCAGAGCTCTTCTAGCGGTTTCATCACTTTTGCGCATCAGCCTCGGAATCTTCTTCAGACGTTATCTTACTCAGGATCTCGTAATGTGCTCCATGCATTTTCGGTGGACTAGTGTAATCTACGTTGTATCTGCAAAATGAAAGAAAAATCACAAAAGGATATTGTGGTTTTCCCACAAGATTCTTTTTCGGAGTATCCTTAGACGAGTCATGACAAATGACAACCTTTAATTTTCTCACTTCTAAAGGTAATCATTATTATCAGCATCTACTGTCTGTAGAAGTTCACTACTGGACATAATAGGCTTCTTATAATGAGTGCTATGATATACGATCATGAACCACCTCAATCCACCGACCTCCCGCCGGCTTTACGATGTCATCGGGTCCATCGAGTGATCTCTATAACCATAATCATTTATTCTAGTTATTTTTTTCCAAATTCATGCTGCTACTACTACACAGAAAATTCATTTAATTGCATAAATATTACACTTTTTTAAAGCTCCCTCAATTTATTCAAAGTCCACTCAATTGACTTTCACTGGCCGCAATGTGGGAGCAGCATCACTGATGAGCATCCGAAGAAAGGTTAAGGCCTTGATATGAAATTGCAGACCCTCGACTCAGTTTTTTTATTGATGACTAGTAACAGTAGGTATGGACTTGGGAAATTGTATAATTAAAATAAAAATAAAATAGTATAATTAAAATTAGCTTGAGCCTTATTAAGGTCAATAAATACTTAAATTACTTTAAGATATTGTGCCTAGAAAAAGCAGGAATTTAAGCATTAGGTAATGACTACCTAATGTTTAAATACGTATGGCATAGGAACTATCAATACCCTACAGTTATAGCAGTCAATTTGTTAGTTAATACATTTATTCATTAGTGATTTTGTTTTTGAAGGCATGTGTCAACGGTTAGTGTTCCAATAAGCGGCGATGGGCTTGCAACCTATCACGTGGGATGCTAACTTGCACGACCATGTACCATTGCCAGGTCCACCTGATTACAAGGGCATGAAATGTGCCTTTACGCGGCGCACTAAATTCTTCCACTACGCAGGTTCTCTCACCATTAGTGACTCCAAGCTTTTCAGATCACTGGCCTAACGTAGGATGACCAGAAAGAACGGAGACACGATGAAGAGAATGTGTATATCAGAATGGAGAACATTTTTTTCAACGTACTACAAAAAAGAAGAAAGTTCTCAATTCGTTTGTAAAATACAAATTGTTTTGTGTTTCGCCATAATTTAGCCGAATGTAAACCGATTTTGATTGTTAATTTTAATTTTATGAATATATACCACCCCTAAGAGTGAAAAAAAGGGGGATGAAATTTAGATTGGACTTTTTATAATTATGTTATTAAAAGTAGGTATTTATTTATTTCTGAAAAAATTTTTACTTGTTAAGTATTAAGTAAGTAAGCTTACCCGCAAGATCTGAAGAACGACTGCGCTTTTTTGTTTTGCGTTAAGACAGTGAGTCTGACGCGTCGCATTTTCGTGGCGTGTGCCAGGGTCTCAAGCACGTCCATAATGTGCTGGCCGAGTCCTCTGCGACGCCTTCCCGATTCCACTTGCACTTCGTAGCTGTGAACAACGAATTAGTTTCAGTGCTGAATGTAACAATACAAAATTTGGATCACTACATTGCAGAATGGTATATTAAAAGCAGTTGTAGAAACAGAGATCAAAGTTCACAAAAAAAAAAAACTCAACTGATAGCCGTGCTCCAGAGTATTATCATGTTATTTGAATAGTTTATACTTTTTGTTGATAAGAAAACCTATAACATATGTCATTTTAATTAAAATGTAATACCAGACAATAGCATGACAGCCCCACCATACTCTTAAACTAAAATAAACCAAATACACGAAAAAATAACTGAAAACAAAATGAAAACTGTCTTCCCCATGGTGGACATCCTCAGATACATACTCAGTGAGTAGATTTTTAAGGATAATAAGTAGTGGGTAGTCAGATGCACGTCCAAACATACATTTGGTACATGCCCGCGTTTTGCAAGTTAGCATTCCACGTGACAGGTTGCAAGCCCATCGCCGCTTATTGGAACACTAACCGTTGACACATGCCTTCAAAAACAAAATCATTAATGAATAAATGTATTAACTAACAAAGTAACTGCTATAACTGTAGGGTATTGATAGTTCCTATGCCATACGTATTTAAGCATTAGGTAGTGATTACCTAATGCTTAAATTCCTGCTTTTTCTAGGCACAATATCTTAAAGTAATTTAAGTATTTATTGACCTTAATAAGGCTCAAGCTAATTTTAATTATACTTTTGTATGTGTATTTGACTCATTTGACAATTTGACTTTTTGTATTAATGTGATTATGTAATAATAACAATTACATAATAGCATAGCATCTAATCTAATGAGTCATATCAGCTATGCGTGACCCCAAATAGGTCAGCATCAGCCCACAGCAACTGCGAACCACTAATTCTCTACAGTAACTAAATTCCTACTAATTAGGTATTACTTAACTGATAATAGTAGCGGCATAAAATTTAATTGGAGTACACTTTCCAGTGAAGATTATACCTATTCGCATTATTCATATTTACGTTCTTCATTACATGCAGAATACAAAAACAACATTATTATTATTATTATAGTCGAACAGTTTGCACCAAAAACAAATGATTAAACTTTTACAATTTTTTTCCCCCAACCCCATAAAACCTGAATCCACCACGTGCGGCCTGCCTGATCGACGGTTTTCACAAAAGGGTCCCCCAGGTAACATTAATTTTGAGTTTTATCGATGATAAAATTAACTGGCAAAGACGATTTTCTGTGGTCTATGTGGTGTGGATAGGGCAATATAACAGTAAAATCCCTATTATTATTATAGACTTGATTGAAAGAACACGTTTATGGCAAGAAAGAGCAGAGCTTGTTCAGAATTATAGTTTTCCCATCACAATTTCTAGGTTTACCTAGCGACACCATTAAAATGAATATTACTCACAAGACAAAATATTTGCACAGAATTGAAAAGCAAAGCTCTACGAAATAGCTGTAAATTAACTCATTACTCGGTGGATTCGATGGCCGGTTGGCACCTGATATCTATGCGCTCTGTACCAACCACGTACACGCTTTAAATGCCTGTGACGACTAACAATGCAATCATTAACTAATTGGAAACTAGACGCACAAGCAAGAGCGGAGAAAATGCTCATTGCGGGCGGGCGAGGTCTAGTCTGTTAACAGCGGATATTAAAGCAGGTGACGTCACCTTTACTCTTTATCGAGAGTCAGACAGCCGCGCGGCAGAGCCCGTCGTGACCGGGTGTCAGACCGATACGGGCAGTAGAGAAATGCAGGCGCGGCTTCTTTGGCTGGTGTGGATAGCTGCGGTGGCGGATGCGGCACGCCTGCTGGCCGTGCTGCCCACCAACACCAAGAGCCACTATGCGATGTACGGAAAACTTGTGGAAGCCCTAGCTAGAAAGCAACACCACCTCACTGTGATCTCGCATTTTCCTATGGTACGTATTTTATTTTAAAAGCAAAATCAGATTTCACCGTATTGTCTTATAAAAAATCATTCATGAAAGCTCGACTTCACTTTGATGTTGCATTATTCTATTTTGATTTTATCACCTTACTGTGATCTTATATTTTCGTTTTAATTTTGAACAGTTTATCATGCATCATCCACACCAGGTTATTATTATTTTTCCCGCTTAAAGAAATGCTTATGTTTTGAACGACTTATCAAAACTTTATCCAAAGCATTTTCAATTTCTTTCCCCTATCGGTGTATACGAAGAATATTCGTATTTTTAACGAAAGGTTTTGTTTAAAAGGCACAGAATAACTAATTGTACTAGTAAAAGTCAGGTACCATTTTTTTTTAATTGGTACTGTTGGATTTTTCAAGAACACAAAAAGCTAGCTAATGTTTTTTATTTTTATATACTGCAGTTACCACAGCTTCTGTGAGAGGGTTTTGTTATTATCATTCACTAGCTGGAACTTCGAGGTCCGTTCGTGATTGCAGGAACCTGATAAGACTTCGCTAGAGCCGTTTTTATTCTAACAAATTGATGGTTTTAATTGAAAACAATAGGAATATCTCACGTGACAATACTGGATCCCCAACTACATTATCATTCGATAATGCCATTGGGGAACAGCCGAGCTTTGTACCTCTTATTGAAAGTTTTAAAGACATGTTTTCTAATAAATATATAAAATAGTTGTCTAAAAAGTTTTTGTTTTCTACTATTGATTTTGAAATCCTAGGTATGTCAATCAATCTATCAATAATATTATTAATGTCAAAGTTTCGATGTTTGTTGCTAATAATCTCCGTGGCTGGATCCGGGTACCAGGTACCACGCGGTCGAAGCCGTGAGCAGAGGCTAGTGACACAAAGAGACAAAGCAGTGTTTAGTTCATCAGCTGTTTAAAAATATTTTCATGCAAGGACCTCAGTGAAAGTTTTGAACTCTACACTCAGCCTGCACGCAGTAAATTAATTATTTTTGCTGATACTGGCTGTGTAGCGAACCTCTAGTATCTGCCCCTGACGGTACACATATAGGTGAATCGGAGGAGATAGATAATTCGAATAGGTAAACAGTCAGGCACTAGCGGTCAATACTATGCTCAATATTGATAAAGATGCGTACACACGCAATTATGGGATGTCAACGTCTTTAGAACTTACTAGAACATTTAGTTGATATAAGGACAGTCAATGGTTTATCGTGAGCCGCTCATTAGTGGTAAAGGTTAATCACTAGTGATAATGAATTTACTATTGAAACAAACGTAACATTGTAACTTGACTTGTGTAGAGGTATTATAACGTAGTATACAAGGGGATTGACCATCAATTTTTTTCGCCTAGAATACCGTATTGGCGATCGATTTATTGTCACAAAAACAAGTGCAATGGAGATGCAGTTTCTACTTTTATCTTTGTTGAACTTTCACACTATAGTCATTCATCACAGGTCTTGTGTCGGTAGACGGACTTCAGCATCAATCAAGTTACAAAATAAAAACATTTTTATTTCACGTGATATCGACAACAGCCAGTGACGTAATTTGCATTGAAGGACAAAATGACACAAGAGAGTGCAGCTCTGAACGTATCTACATTCATTACACTCATAGTCTTTTTTTCGCCGTGGTGAACTTCACAGGACACTTGGTTTGGTTAAATTAGTTAAAATAAAGCTACATATGGTCAGTTTTTTAGAACCATTAAACAGCAAAGAACTTTCAGAATGGATTTGGGTCAAATAAATTCATTAAAATTTATAAATATATCATACATTCTCTTATGTATAGACGTTTTTTGTTTACAGAAAAACCCACCGTTTAACATAGAACAAATAAGTTTAGCTGGAACGATTCCAGAAATTAAGAACAACCTTACGAAAGAACATCAATCAATGAAACCAGAATTTGTTCACAACTTGGAGCAGATAATGAAAGAATGCGTCGACGCTTGTGACATAGTCTCCCGAATGCCAGCTGTGAAAGCCCTTCTCAATTCAACGGCTACTTTCGACATGGTCATAGTGGAAGTCTTCGGTAGCGAATGCTTCCTCCCACTCGGAAAAAGATTCAATGCTCCAATAGTTGGTTTTCTATCCAGTGTCCCATTACCATGGGTAAACGAGCAGCTAGGCAATCCTGAAGGGACTGCCTACATACCGTCTTATATGATGGGCTATGGTCAACACATGACACTGTTGGAAAGACTCACTAATACGATGTCAGTCATTGTGGCTAAATTATTACACAGATACAAGTCTCAAATCCCATCACAGGTTAGTAACACATAACTACCAAGATAACAAATGTTTGATTGCATCTCGACCAGCAGAAACAAGTCTTAACTAATCAAAGGTTATTCTTTCAGATAATAGCAGATCGTCTCTTTGGGCCTGGATCGAGCCTAGAATCGCTCGCGCAGAACTACAGTCTTGTGTTATCAAACAGCCATTTCAGTATCAATGAGGTGCGGCCGTTGGTGCCAACTTTAGTAGAAGTTGGTGGACTACACTTGGACGATACGCAAACTTTGCCTGAGGTATGACACATTTAGTCATAAAGATTTTAATTACACAACTACAAGTAGCATATGCATAGAAAGTTCTGATAGTACCTACCTATTGATACAGTGGGTAAGTTTATCGTTAAATAGTTGTCGGCATGCGCCACACATATCGAGTTCCCGAGTCACTGGGTCACGATGCATGTTTTCTGTGTATCTTCATAATGAACTTTGTTTATCATCTCAGCCTATTAGATTTATTGTACGATTCGTCTTTCTTAACCGACACTCAATGATGGGTGAGTGTACCAAATGTATTTCAAAACATTACTTTATATAAATTGGTGATCATTATTACAATACTAAGTGGGTATTTAGTAAAATCTAACCCATATTCACACAGCACAATAGAGAAACCGACTATCGCCCGACCCGGACCCCAGACACCCCAGATAATGTCATTATGAATCAAACTATTACGCCAAATTACCAATACGGCCTGTTTATTTTCTCGAACGCTCCCCGACGTAAACAAAGAGCCTAGGCTCTTTGTATATCTATAACGTATAACGCATCTCATGAAACTAACAACAGATGTGTTTTTGTTGTAGGAAATGAAACATCTTTTGGACGCGTCGAGCGAAGGCGTTATCTACTGGAGTTTTGGTTCAATGTCGAGGATAGAGACGATACCCAGCGACAAGCTGTCTCAGATATTCAAGGTGATATCTGAGCTGCCTCAGACAGCTTTTGTTAAAATGGATAGGAGACTGCTATCGAGGAATCTGACCGTACCCGATAACATTTATACAATGGATTGGATACCGCAGTATGCTACACTGTGTAAGTAGAATACATCTGTCTCAGGCAAATACATATAACTACACAAACTAATCAGTGTGAAAAGGGGCCAATTAAACACACGGAGAACAACCACAATAATTCTTACTATTTCGTGTCCTATAATTAGTATAGTATTGATGATCGTGTCACAGTGGTCGTACCCACTGTGTCACGATCACCGATACGAATGACACGGGGTCCTAACTGTAGGACTCCGTATCAGTTGTATCCGCACCCCGCAGAACTCCTTTATTTAAAAAAAAATAGAACTTACGACCTACGTGTTATAGATGGATGTGCCGCGATACTACATCGATAATCGTGAACGTATTCCAGTATGATTGTTTTTTTAACCGCGATGATAGGAGCCCGTATATACGTTTGCCACAAGAGGTTGTTTGTCTGTTTGTCTCCGAAACGGCTTATCGGCTTTTTGCAATCGATTTATGTCTTCATAAATCGATAGTTCTTAGATAGCGCTGCAACTGCGTGGTGATCGGTTATGAAACGGCATAACCGATCACCACGCAGTTTTAGTGATTTAATTTAAAAAATAGTTTTAGATATAGATAGAGGTATTAACGCCACACGTTACTACTGCGATACGAGATAGTCAAATTCAAAGTCAAAATTCATTTATTCATTAAATTCACAAGGATTTGAAACTATCTATTTTGATATTATCTACTGCCTGACCTAAAGGACCAAATGTCATGTGATTCTATGGGAGACGAGTTTAAAAGGTTTCGAACGCATTAGCTACATCACCATCCCGATTGATATTGTGTATTGCCATTGCCCATTTTCAAATTAAACTTATTGTTCTTAGTTGTGACTATTCCAGTTTTCAGCATAAAGATCATTAAAAAAAAATCTGCTGTATATGTATTCCCGATTTTGTCCTGTCACTGATTTTTTTACCGTCAGAGACCATGATCAATTTCGATGTAAAAATTGAATTGAACATAACTAAATTTCTATTTTTTTTTATAAATTAATTAATTAGATTACGCACATGGATGTACACAAGTAAAATTCAATTTTAGTTTGTCTAATCGAATTTTGGTCATAGGTATGCTAGTATTTTTTCTTTTTTCAAGTTTTTTGATGAGTTTTATCAAATCGGATCTCTTGGTCAAATAACCAATCTCTATTTTGGTTCTCTGATTTGTTATTAATAATTAAATTCTAAATTGTCTATATATGTGGCCGAAGTGTCGGTTATTCGAGTAGGCTCCATTAACTCCCACAAATATAGGGGTTTAAAATTTTGCAAAAATGTTTTTGTTTTAGGTCATCCAAACGTAAAATTGTTTATTTCTCACGGAGGACTACTGGGTACACAAGAGGCCGTAGCCTGCGGAGTCCCCATGTTGATGGTGCCACTTTACGCGGACCAGGCGCTGAACGCGCGAGCCATGTCTGATCGAGGAGTTGCGCGGATAGTCAAACTCAAGGACGCGGATAAATACCATTGGAGAGATGCACTTCACGATTTATTGCGGAATCCTATGTGAGTATTTAATGTGTGCACTAAGCTAATGTAAATATAGAGGCGTGTCATTTGTTTACAGAAATCTGCCACTATGACATGCCTTAGTCTATATGTATGCTCAGTGTAGACGGCCATTTGCCTTATTTTACTATTTAGCTACCCAAATGGCAAGTTTTTTTTTACGCATATATTTGCCAGTTAAACAGTATTTTTTGAAAAAAATCACATCATATAAAAGGTAAAAGGGAAAACTATCACAGCTAAGTAGTCTTTACAAATGAAGGATAATTTCGTACAAATTCCATTAAATACTTGAGTTGTTAGTTGTGTACAACAGGTGGTAAAAATACGTTTATGGGTAACTATACTGCGCGTGGGCCGACTCGCAGTTAGCCTGTTTTTTAACCCATAGAGTACAAAGGAATGGGGCGGCTCCCATAATTTGCCACATGAGCTATTGCCTCGACTATTTAATTTTCGTTCTAGGTGCCACTGATTCTAACTTAGTCACTAAGGTCAGTAACTAGGTTGCTGTATGCCCCTAAAAAAGTAATTTTGATCGTAAAACAAACAGTGTGGTGAAAGGTCTTAGTGTGCCTTGCAGAGTTCCTTTTATATGATTGTGTTGTCGTATTGCGCATAGGACAAATTAGTTTAACTCGTGCCAAACCGGTGTTATCCTACAGTTTAATTAGTTTATTCCAGTCAAGAGGTAAACAGATAATTTTAATAAATAGGAAAGTTTCGTGTTCTTGATAAGAACGTATCTGCTGTTTGTAGACTTTTGGGTGTGACTAATACTGACTTAGGTGAAATCTAAATGTATGAAAGTAGAATTTCTACGTAACAAAGATGAGGTTTACAACACCACAAGATCAAGAAATTATTATGGCATCTCTCTTTCAGTTTCATAGTTTTAAATGTATTTTTTTTTCAGATACAAAGAGAAAGCGAACAATTTGAGAGATATATTCCTTGATCGACCGATGAAACCCGTGGACATGGGGGTGTATTGGATCGAGTATGTGTTACGCCATAAGGGCGCGCCACACCTACGTTCACCGGCCTTAGATTTATCTCTCCCACAGTACCTATTACTAGACGTAATAGCTCTCAGCGTAGCTATCGCAGTAATGACATATTTTATACTCTACATTTTATTTAGATATCTTTGCACAAGATGCATCAAATGGTGGCCTAGAGAAAAGTTGATATTCGAAAGAAGACTGTTTAGAAAGAATATTAGTTTCATCCTATGTCTCTTGTGGAGGTATAAGATTAAAGCCAACTGACCAGTGCCGTTATTAGAGATCAATGCTCGTTTTCACCAATAACTTCTGACTGACATTTACCGGTGATTCCTACGTATCCGTATGATAATTCCATCTGTTCCATAGTTTAATTTAAATTACATTAAGAAACTGTAATTTACTTTAGCACACATTTAAAGGTGCTAAATTTGTATGTGTATGTCACATTATCAAATGTGACAGAAGAACGGGACTCCAACCCGCATCTTCACATAGAAACACGAATACAATGCCAATTTTGTGATGTTTTGATATTTCAATACCTCCGTATTATTTTTTCAAACGTCGCGTACGTTCAGTACCTGATCATCATTTAAATGCTCTTTTTATAAATGTGAGATATTGGTGAAAACGAGAATCCTTGTTGTATTATTGATAGGTGTAAATATTATTGTAAGATACCATTATTTATGAAAATAAAATAATTTCTCATGTGAATATTTATTTGATATCAATTCTGTGAAGAGTAGGTTTACGTTTGTTTGAGGAAAAACTTTTATAATATTAGCAAGGATGTGGTTGATATCATTGTCTGTTATTCATCCAGAAGGTACAATGTTATCTTACTTTGAATTTATTTCATAAACTTAAGTAGGTACTCAGTTGTTATTCTAGTAATTAGATCTTAGTACTTTATTACATACCTGCATAAATACTTCATCAATTATATGGTACTAGCTGTTTCCGGCGGCTTTTGACGCCTGGAGTCGTGTTAAAAAAACATAATCCCATTCAAATTTTCAACCCCACTTAAAATGTTAAAATAAATACCCTGAAACACCTCATTATTTATTTATGTTGAGTAGCTACAATTCAAATTTTCAAGTTCCTACCTTTAAAAAAAAACAATACTTATATACAAATTTTCACCCCCCATTACCTCTCCTTAAAGTGGAAATTTCCAATAATCCTTTCTTAGCAAATGCCTACGTTATAAAATACAATAAAATAAAATACAAGCTTTTAAAGGTGTCTAAAAAAATTTGATCCCACTTGACTCAATTGTGTTTTAGGTTTCAATAAAGTGTAGTTTTCTCTTTAAAAGTAAGTAACTTGAAAATTCTGATTAGGTGATCAATTATAAATCTGTTATTTACTCAGAAGTGTAAGTAAACTGATTCATGAATTCAATAATTACAAGTAAATTTTCACAAAACTTTATAACCTGAAAATGAACATAATATTTTCTATCGTCTTTTGCAATGCCCCATAGTGACTTGTAGCAATGAAACCTATCTTACCTATAGAACCACCCTTGAAGTCATAACAATTGATTGCAAGAAACCGCATTTCAATCAGGTAAGCCATTTTGAATATAATTAGTAACAGACAAACAAACAAACTCTTACATCAACGCATACCTATATGGGCTCCAGATGTTGTATACTTTTTGTTCTGTTGAATACTTTTAGGTGGGATTTTGAAAGCCGTCGCACGAATTTCGATAAAAAAAACACAGGGGGTGGAAGGGGTGGACTCCCCCATTGCAACGGTACCTCTCCCAAAGTTAGGAATTAATGTTTACACAGTTTTAGGAATTAAATAACTTTTAATTTTCAGGTATTGAAAAATAAAATGTACTGGAGTTGAAGGCTTGTTTTGTAATGCACATGTTTGGAAATCATAAAAAGATTGTCATTAATAAAGCGCTGTGTGTGTTTTAAATTAATTTATTTTTAACAATGGAACCTATTCAAATCTTAATTTCAGTTTGACACTGTTCAGTCTACTAGGGAACATTTTCAATTCACTTTTCAATTCCAAACTATGGGAGGGGTACCATTGGAATAGGGGAATCCACCCCTTCCCCTTTGTTTAGCGGTTGCCTGATGGACCTACAATATGCAGGAAACTTGAGGGACAACGAAATAATTCTGAAACTTGTTAATAGAATATATGAAAGCTTTTAAGAACTAAGAAATAAGGTTTTAGGTTTTATATTGTGGACAAATTTGTTTTTATATGACAATAGTATATTTTTTCACTGTTCTAAGTTTTGCAGACTAGTAGTGGCTGGGAACAGATGTTGTACTAAGAAATATACTATGATAATCTCCCTGGCAGCTTTTATTTTATTAATGATATTGGTTATTTCACACAGACTTAGCACAGACAGATATTTTGTGGTGGTCTGGAAAGATCTACACAACCACAACTCAAATCTTCATGAAGCCATGCAGAGCAACATGAGGAGGAGGATCTGTTATTACATTTAAGATATGTCAGTATGTACTTACCTTACAATATTTCTATGGTTCTTCTACTAATAGATCAAAAGCATCTTTTTATAAATTTAAAAATATTACCAATACAGGACAGGTTCTCCAAAGTCCATGTCAAATCTGAAGTGAGAGAATCCTAGAAGCTTCCCATTGGTTTCTTTTGCAATGAGGTACCAAGCATCTGGGTCTGTCATCTCCTCCTCTTTGCATTCTTTGCTCCAACCCCAAGCACATGTCTCATATCTGAAATTTGTATTTAATACAATGAATAATTTTTATTTATAGATAGGGATCAAAGATCATTCTAACATAATTTATGTGTACCATAGTGGTGCAAGGTGTCACTATAATTTAAGGCCTTTTAAGCGGTTACAGTAGCCTATGGACACTTGTAATATCAGCGAGTATTGCTGACATAATGGTGCAATCTAATTTGCCTGTAATTTCGCCAGCACCCATTAAAAAATATTACTGCTTGGCAGAAATAGGTATGTAGTGTTAGTACTTCCTTTGACAAGCTCTTTCCCAAGGTAAACTACTCTAAGAAAGTAATATAATAAAAGTGGTATCAACAACCACCTAAGGTTGCTAGGATAATCTGTTTGATCAGACATGCTAGGCTAAGAGTGTTTCAATACAAGACATTAATATGAGAAATTCTAAATGGATTATGTACTCACAAATATTTCATATTCTTCTCGACAAGATCTACCGTCCACTTCTGCACAACTCCATCCAGCTCAGTGACTTTTTGTATGTACATATCCACTTCCAAGTCAAGGTTTCGAAACATGAGGAGTTCTTTGCAAAGTGCTGCCATATCAGTAATTTTATTAGCTGATCTTACATTAGCCATTCCATCGGCAATACGGCGTTGTTCCACCTTTCTAGCTTGTCGCTTTTCCTTGTTCTTGTTAACATTCGTGGATGTTTTCTTCTGTAAAAGCAAATGTAATGAAGTAATTTTGTCTTCGCGGAATGGGTTCTACAGAAACGTGGATTTTGAATAGGTACTCACGCCCATGATTTTGGTTTAATGAATAGAATTAAAGAGAGAACAGTTCGCTTTATCTCAGGCACAAATATAATATTATTTAACTAGTAGGTATCTTTCTCGGGTATTAAAAGATCTAGATTTTGTGCTGTGAGTTTATTTACCGCACACAATTACACAAAAAAATACAATGTTTGTTTGATTGACTGATTCCAATTGATTGATTCATAGAGACAGATAGTGACATTCACAGATTCAATACTCTTGCTCATAAAGTAACACAGAATTGTGACAAATGTCTAGTTATGAAAGCCATAATCAAGAAGTGAAGTGAGTAACACTGACAGGTTGACTGTTATGCAACGTCTAAAGAAATAAATAACCTTGTTTTTATTACACAAGACAATATCGTCGGCGAAACGGAGATCAGAAGTCTTATTTTGCCGAGGACAATGTATTTGTCTACCCAACTGTTCGCCAATTTCCTAAAAACATCTTCGAGAGCTGTAAAAAGATTTGTGGAAAGCGGGTCTCCTTGCTTTACTCCCTTGGATATTAAGAAAGAATGTCCGGTAGAGTGTATTTTAACGGGTGCAGTGCTAAGGGAATAGATGTTTTGTAGTAATTTGGCGTATGTGGTATCTGTACCTTGGTTGGCTAATGAATGGAATAATGAGGAATGAGTTGGTCAAAAATAATGTCCAAGCAACTTTGCAACATAATATCCACAACGTTTCTTTGAATTAAAACCGTTGCGTTTATGTCTCGGATCGGCTATACAGAAGAGAATTTTGTATAATCTGTGGTAAACAAATGCCTAAAAAATCATCCAATTTTTTTTATGCACTCAGCCGCCAAATTTCAAATTATTCTTGTATGGTATTACGTCATTTTATCAAATCAATCAATTATTGAATTCGGCAAACTATACTAGATTTATGATATTATTTCGATAGTTTTTTTGCATTCAAATTAAAAAAAGTGCACAGGTTAATTGGTTTAATCCTGTTTCCGATTTTTGGCTTATTGCCAAAAATTATTGTCTGTCTAGAAATTTCATTCTAGCTGATGTTCTGTGGAACAGGAGTGCGTTTCTTTTGCAGGGCTTCGCTTCACGCATATTATCATAGTAATATCAGGAATATGAAAGTAGTAAAACTTTCACAAACCAAGGATCGCATGCCCACGCTTGGCTTAGGAACATGGCAGGTAAATAATACTTTTTGGATGTTATTTTATTTTGTGCTATTTTGGTAGTCACCAAGTGAATTTGCAGGCTCCTTCTGAAGTGATCGAATGCACGGTGTATAGAGCATTGGACTTAGGATATCGACATATCGACACCGCTTTTAATTATAACAATGAAGAAGCTATCGGCAAAGCGATAAAAAAATGGATAGGAGACGGGAAAGGCACCAGGGGTGATTTATTTATTACAACTAAAGTGAGTAAGGTACATGATATTCAATTTTATGTTTGGTACCTACATGTAAATGTGACTTATGATACTACGAATGTAATTTCAGCTTCCTCACATCGGCAACAGAGGGTCAGATGTAAAAAAGTTTGTAGACTTGCAGCTTCACCGTCTGCAACTACGCTATATAGACCTTTACCTCATCCATGTTCCGTTTGGCTTTTTATCCGACCCTCAGAAACTGACTCCGTGCGTTAATCCAAACGGAGAGTATGAACTCGATATGAACACGGATCATGTTGAAACTTGGAAGGTCAGACTTTGCATAGAAAAGTTTTGCTTGATATCCTAATTATAAAAGGCATCTACCCTGAATAAACAGATTACTTCACGGCATCGCCCGCGTATCCCGTATATGTATAAAAGTAACCCATGTGTTAGTCTAGGTCACGATCTATACCTGTTACCTATCCTGTGTTACCTAATTTCATCCAAATTGGTTTAGCCGTTACGGAAATATCAACACCCAAACGTCCCCATTCATAATATTAGTAGGCAGAACGAAAGTATTGCCTACTAATAATGTAAGTGCCTGAATTCAAATATTTGGCCTAAAGGGGATATTTTTATAGGCGATGGAAGCTTGCCAAAAAGAGGGTCTCGTCCGCAATCTCGGCTTATCCAACTTCAACGAGAAACAAATAGAGAGAATAATCAAACACGCCACTCTGTTGCCGCAAGTGCTTCAAGTAGAGTTACACGCGTACTTCCAGCAGACAGCGCTCCGCAAGTTCTGCGACGAGAATAACATTGTCGTGACGGCATACGCGCCTCTGGGAAGCCCAGGCGCGAAGGACCATTTTGTTACTAAATATAATTATAGGTAGGAGCATATACAAGAAAAAACTTACAAATTCAGTAGACTTATTATGATCTCCAATATAACGGTTTTGCCTACGGAAGAGAAGACAAAAAATACTTGTACTTTCTACTGACAAAACCGTTGTTTCGGGTACTTATACAATGTTAAGCCCAAATTTGCGGTTACCGCAACATTCAGTTATGGAATCAGTGCCTTGTCATTAACGCTTTTTTTACTAGTTGTATGCTATTTCTTGGTTCTTTCCTCTATGATCTCATCCATTGCTCGATCGTCTAACCATTTTTATTATGGTATGCTTACTCACGTTACCTATATTTCAGTCCTGACGTTTTCCCGGATTTATTAGGACATCCAGCAGTGAAAGAGATCGCTGAAGAAAACGGAAAGACTCCAGCGCAAATAATGCTGCACTTCTTAGTGAAAGAGAAAATAGTGGTTATTCCGAAGAGCACTAGTGAGAGTAGACTGAAGGTAAATGCAGTATTTCATAAACGCGACTGCATCTTTGATTTAGTTCTTGTGATATAATTTTATACTACGATCTGCCAGCGGCTTCGCTCCATTATCAACTGTTAAAAGCACCTAACCTATCTCTAGGTACTTAAGATAGAAATCGGCTTAGTCATTTCGGCAATGCTGGACATTTTACACAGCATCATCTAGCCCCTGAGTAAAGCATAGCTTCTGTTATGGGAACTATCCATGACTTGTATATATTACTTATTACATACCTTTCTTAAATAAATATATACAGGGTGTCCCAGAATGTGTATATAATACCGAAATGAGGTCATTGACCACGTGCTGGGAACATTGTTTTTGGATTTCCATGTTTTTGTAAATATAAAGAAAACACCCAGACCCGAGACAAATGTATGCAGATCATACAAACATTTGTACCGGCGCGGGAACCGAACCCGCAACATTTTGCGACTCAGGCGAGCCTTCGTCTACTGCGCCACAGAGGTGACAACTTCAATTGGTTATTGTAGTTTTAAGTTGATGTATCAATTTCAGGAAAACATGGATATTTACGACTTCGAATTATCGGTACCGGAAATAGAACGCTTGAAGGCGTTGGACAAAGGAGAAAAAGGTCGTATTTTTAACTTTTTGTTTTGGAAGGGCGTCGAAAGACATCCCGAATATCCATTCAAGTTGCATGAAGTTGATATTACCAAGAATTAATTATTTACTCATTACACTCAAACATTCTAGTCAACACTACCCCTGTAAGGCGAAGCTGTAAGGTTACTTCGACGCGACGTCAGCGTCACTAAGACCAAGTAGAAATAACTATTTATGAATGTAGAGAAGTAAGAGACTTCTTAATAAACATATTCGCTTAGCTTCTAGTGCAATTCAGTATAACTGATAACTTTTTGTTTGTGATTTGTCACATTGTGACAATTATACATATTGTAAAAACGGGATTTTTCACGTACCGCACTATCGGTGAACTCACCGACTACGTTTCGACTCATTCCGAGAGTCTTCATCAGGGTGAGTGATTTCGTGCCAAGTGAAAAAATCTCGTTTTTACCATATGTATAAAATTGTGATAATTATTAAGTTTTCAAACTAGTATACATTTTTTGAACAATTTTACGACTTTTATTCATTATTACTGAGCACTTATTACAAAAGACATAATAAAATAATGGTAGCATTTGAACTTTTAAGACAGTCTATACAACATTTTCCTTTGTAGACGGTGTTGCAACTCTCCGCGTCTTATCATTGTGTATATTACTTTTTGTATGGCCCTTTCTGGGTACTTCTGGCGTAGGAAGTCATTTATGATGGTTTGCTCCGAGACCTGAGAGCCAACAGCGAATCTTCGCTTCAGTTGTTTTTCTATGCGAGTCAGCATCTCATGATCTTCTTCACTTGTGAAGCCTTCCGCTCCTAGAAATTATGAATTAAGCTAAGATTATATTTTACTTATAGAACAATTTCTCAAGTCAAAACTGAGTCTGTGACTATAAATCTATTGGTATAACAGAACGTAAATAAGTATGTTACAATTACAATGGGATTATCTCCATTAGGTAGATATAACAAATAGTGGATGTCTTACCAGCTAGACTTCCCGTCATAGCAGCGTCTAACGTAGATACTTGGAAAAGGCGGAGCGCTTCGGTCACGTGCGTCTCCGTCGCAAACGGCTGTAACTGCATCTTAGCCAATGATTCGGATATGCGCACAACAGCTTCTAGCTGCCTGAAACATAGTGTTGATATTATTGGTTTGTTGAGATACCAATAAAGCGCAACCATTCTGCAAAGCTCGTGGCGAAACTCTGGATTAGTTCCGGGTCTGGGTGTTGTACTGGCACACATAGTTGCATGAGCCAGACAATCCTAGAGGACTATAAATAATAAATAATGCTGTAAATAGGAACTCTTTTTTTGTAAATACATACATAATGAATTATACACAGAAAACACCCAGACCCGATACAAATATTTGCAGATCATACAAACATTAGTCTCGCGGCGGGAATCGAACCGCAACCTTCTGAAATAAATAACACTATTGGGTGTAATGTATTCCTACTCGAAATCAGACTATCACCTACACACTATCTATCCATGCTGATATAGCCTTAATTAACGCTTTGGGGTGGACTAATTAGTCCATCGCTTCGAAAGAACTAGAGAATAGGCAGCCAAAATTTTCAACCTTCACTGACCTGACAGTTATAGGAATAGACAGGCGCTTATCCGCCTGCCTCTCATGCTGTGACGCTCCAGTCCTCATGAGCACGTATCTAGCGCGTAGTCTCTCAGCGGCCGCGGCGGACAGGCGAGGGCCGCACCTCGCGCGGCAATACGCGGAGTAGCGACGTAGCATCGCTAGTGGGAGCTCGCCAGCCGCGGTCTCGCGTTCAACGCTGTCACCTCCCATGTGAACGGAGATTATGTGTTTCGCGAGCGTCTATATAAATTAAATGTTTGTTAAACAAGTTTTCTTTGCTGCCGAGATTAATGTTCATTATCATCATAAATAGACTATAGAAGTCCACTTCAGACAATAGGCCTCCCCAAAAAGTGTAACGACGAACAATATTGGGCCACCTCTATCCACGGACTTTCTCCAAATTTTGAGATGTCATCAGTCCAACGAGCTCATGATAGTTCTAAGGGGGGCCTTCCAATGCTGCGTCGTCGGGTCCTTATTCACCTTTAAACCTTTTTACCCAGCGGTAGTTTTGCGTGCTAATGACCGAAATGAAACTTTGTATGTATATGTAGTTCAGATGACAATACTATAATTTGGTATCTTGGAGCTGATCTGATGATGGAGCCAGGAGCCCTGCCCAAACACAGTTGGAAAAGTCTCATTTGTTTGTAATTTTATCGACAGTCGCATGCTTTAAAATCGGTGTTCGGTCTCCAAACAGCAACGAAAGCATTACTGCTTAAGTACTCCCCTGGATAACATCTTTCTTCTAGTATACTTTGTGCTTACAATGTCCCTGTTCTGATCGTGTTCGTCTTTCACGATGAAGATCATGTCGAATCGAGAGAGGATGGTGGGCATGAAGTCGATGTTATCGTCCGCCTTCGTATCATCCCATCGCCCGAACACGGAGTTAGCGGCCGCTAGCACGGAACAGCGGGAGTTCAGAGTTGTAGTAATGCCAGCCTGTAATCATATATTTCAGACGTATAAAGACTATGGTCTTTAGAATTGTAATAACTTTTCAGCTCAGAAGATTTCATTATCATCAACAGTCTAGAAGTCCTAGAAAGAAGATCTTCTGTGATGGCTCTCCTAATGAGTGCCATCACAGAAGATCTTGGGCTACCTCCATCCGCCTAGTTCCAGCACCCTTTGAGATGTCATCGGATAGGGGTTGATTAGTAAACATTTAAATCAATAAAACACTTTTTACTATCCATCTCACTCTCGATTTCTGTGATTGAATAAAAAATAATAGAACAAAATTGAATGAAGAAAAACATGGCCAATAGATTTTTAGGATTTTCAGGTATTTATATGTACATATACTTAATAATCTGTAGCACAACCACAGATATTATAATACTATAGTACAACTAAACGGCTAAGGTCAGCGAAAAAAGTAGATTTACAGTTTAGTTTTTTAAAACTCAATTCCTTCTAGAACCCATAGGCTATAGTTCAAAATATTGGGTTTACATTTGAAAATCTGCCTTGCCTTTAACTATTTGTAATCTAAAGTAACCTTGTTAGACTTAAGGAAAAAAAATATCTAAAAGCTTAAATTGTTAATATTGTTTAGTCACTGTGTGTACTTACTTTAGCAATAGAAATGGTCTGTTGTTCCATAGCCTCGTGAATGGCGACTCTGTCGTCTTCACGCATTTTATCGAACTCGTCGATACAAACCACGCCGCCATCAGCTAGGACCATCGCGCCGCCTTCCATTACGAAGTTTCGCTATTGAAAATGATTATTATTATTAACACACACATTTCACGTTCATGTAAGTAATCCAACGGCTAGATGTGATAATCATGTCAGCTTATAAGCTGACATGATTATCACATCCACAAAGGGTAAATCACTGCTGATGGCTGGGAGAACCTGTTTTATTTTATTTAAAATGTGGGTTTGTGTATGGACTTGGCCTTTGATTACCCCTAGTTGGTATCCGGTATCCTTAAGTATCTAGATACTGAATGGATCTTAGGATGTTCACCTCACAATCTAGAGGTTTTTGTTTGCCCGTGACGAAAGTACCTGTTTTATATGCATTTGGTAGTCTATTTCCCTTTTTTCTCCAAAAGTTTTGTATGATTTCTAAGATGGGCTCTTAGATAACGCCACACGTCACTAGGGCGCTATTATAAGTTTAGTCAAATTAACTTAAACGCGTACCTGAATCTCGCCGAGATTATTATATAATCAAATGTGATTACCTTACTTTAAAAACCAAATAACCAATAAGATTTTACTTTGTCAAAAAGATAACAACTAAGCAATTTTTGTGAAACAAGTAACTAAGCATTGTTCAGGGGTACTTACACTGCCAGGATCTCTGATAACGGAAGCGGTGAGCCCAGCGGCGCTGGAACCTTTGCCAGAGGTGTAGACCCCGATGGGTGCGACTTTCTCCACGAACTTCAGCAGCTGAGACTTGGCCGTGCCGGGGTCACCCAGCAGCAGGATATTGATGTCGCCACGACGGGTCAGCCCGTCTGGTAGCCTTTTGCGAGCGCCTGTTTGAGTAATGCTTCATTTTATTACCATTATCTTCAAGGAGTTGGTCTGGTTGGGGTCAGGTTAGAAGGGGAATAATGCAAAATACACCCCAGTCAGTGCAGACCTTAGTAACTTACAATTAGAATAAGTCGCGCGTAAATTCACTAAAATGTTTAATTCAGTTAAGTTAAGATATAAGTTGACGTTTCTATATGATAATGTGATTTCGATGAATATAGATCGGTAAACCTGTTGAGTTTGAGCCTCAATAGGTTTACCGATTATTTGGAATTGAAGTACAAAATGAGAAAGTCTGTAAACTAAAATTTCAGAATTAGAACCGGTTTTTTTAAGTACTGTCGTTTTCATACAAAATTATGACCTTACTGAGCATGGGACTATACTAAGTGCGTTAGTTTGACAACATTGCTGCTCCTAATAAATATCCTCACAATTAAAACAAAACATGGTGGAGCGCGAGACTCGACAAAATTTGCAACAAAGCTGTTTTTTTTTTCAAATTCTATGGGTATACATAGATTTTAAATTTATAAATACAGGATCAACATTTTAAAGACCTCTGTGGCGCAGTGGACGAAGGCCCGCCTGAGACGCAGAAGGTTGCGGGTTCGATTCCCGCCGCGGGACAAATGTTTGTATCTGCGAATATTTGTCTAGAGTCTGGGTGTTTTCTATGTATGTTAAGTAGGTATTTACAAAAAAAAATATTTAAGTAGTATATCAGTCATGTAGTTCTCATAACACAAGTTCTGCTTACTTTGCTGCTAGATGATGCTGTGTGAAAAATGTCCAGCATTATTTATTTATTTAACATATCAACACAACTTCAAAGCATGCAAAATATCGTCTTAAATCTAGCCATAACTCAAGTAGAGAAATTTAACAATAATAAAGATGCATTGTATGTCATCATTATTACCTATACCTATATTAATACACGATTCATTTAATTTAAAAGATGACATCTACACGCATGTGTGTTGTATTGCGTTGTGCAGTGTATGCAATTGGCGTGCATCGAGTTTGCTCAATCAGTCATAGACGTTTGGTTCTATAAAACTGTATCAGTCACCTGACCGCTTGGTTCGTAGGCCAGACTGACGTCCTGACGGACGACAGAGAGAGACTGTTATACCGTAGATTCGTGTAACTGATAAGAATATATTTTCCTCATATTAGGTTCCCTTTACCTATTACAATTATATTAGTTACATTTGTAATAATTTAATAATTTAAAAATCAATCTAATAAAAACTCTTATTATGCATATTAAACAAAACCCATCTGACATTAATTTAATATTTAGAGATACTTTATTACAACAAGTTGACTCTGCACGATTTCTAGGGTTGCAATTAGACCTTAAATTAAATTGGAAAAGCCATATTGAATATTTAGGTAAAAGAGTAAGCAGCTCGGCATATGCCTTATGTAGACTATCCTCGACTGTCAATATAGACACATTGATCACAGCATATTAAGGCCTTGTAGAATCGGTACTCAGATATGGAATCATTTTCTGGGAAATTCTACAAACAAAGAAATTGTTTTTAAAATGCAAAAGCGTTGTCTACTAGGTGTGTTTAAAATACACGTGACTGATAGCTGTAGACCATTATTTTTAAAGCACAAAATTCTTACACTTCTGTCCTTATACAAAATCAAGGTAGCATTATTTGTTAAAAATAATCCCGACCTGTTTCCACTTATTTCTGAATGTGTAGCACGAAACAGATAGACTTTGTTTATTTAAAAATACCAAAAAGCTATTAGAAACTCAAATGAATTTAAAAGTAAATTTAAAAAAATCATTAACTAAAAAATACTACTACAATATTGACGAATTCTTGATGGACAAATTTTAAATAGGTTAATTTTAACCTAACAACCTGACCTAACCAAACTTCATAGCTTCATTTTATTGTTCGACTTTGTAATAGTATTTAATTTTATTGTGTATGTCATTATTTAACTTTGTTTGTGATTGATTTTTAAATTATAATAAGATTTTAAATGTTTATGTCATGCATGCCAGTCTCTCGGTTTGCAAACCGATATCGGTAAAGCATGTTGTGTCACTATACCTAATATCATCATATTTACACATGTTTAAGCAAATAAATTATCTTTATCTTTGTAGCGGTGTTGTATTCAGATTTAAATACGACCACCTATACTATATAATATGTACCTCCAAACAGCAGAGTAGCAATCGCCTTCTTCATATCCACAGCGCCAAACACGCTGGGCGCTATCGACATGGAGATCCTCTCGTAGATATCCGGGGAAGCGGCTAGTCTCCTGAACTGTTCCTCTTCGTCCGTCGTGAAGGGGCGTAGGCCGCCTGTGACGCCCTCCTCAGCTGTCAGGCCGACGGCGCGGAGGTACGATGAGCGAACGCCGACCGAGCCTTTGTCGCGACCTTCTCTCTGTAGTATGAAAATGAATGTGACTGTATAGCTATAGTTGATGATGATGATTACTACTATTATAATGGAGCTTTGAATTCCAGCCAACATCCGGCCCACGAATAACACTAGCAAAATTCATGCGGAACGAATTTATTGCACTCATTTTTACTCACACATTAACATCCAACCCTTAAAAAGGGGAAAGTTTATAAAAAAGTGTGTATTTTGTGTTTCCACTTTCACCATATGCATGGCTTATCCCCTGATACCTACTCTTCCTCCGCCCACATATCTTCTTCATCGTATCAACGGTTCTTTCTTAGTCACCCTGCGTTAGGTCTCTTTGAGCGTATAGGGGTATTGTGTGTGTACATGTTGGCGACTTTCCTGGCCTATATGCTTAGTGTGAGTTACGCTACAAGTTAACGCGTTCTACCGCAAACGCGTAAACGCATAGATTACGCTTTCGCCACCAGGTCGACAATCAATACGTCAACATGCTCAACGAGCGAAGACGCCGCATCGACACAACTGTTAGTTTATTTTCTCAGCTGGACTTACGCCAATTTTGGATATCTTCTTGATAGAGTAGATGCCAAGCACAGTGACTCTCGCGCCCGGCGCCACTCGCTCGCACAGCACGCGTTCGCAGTACACCGTCAGATGGCGCGGCATCTCCCCCTGGGGGATGCTCTCTGGTGCCTCTTGCAGTTTTAACACCTGTCACAGAAACATTTCTTTTAAACTTTCTACCCAGTCTACGCTCGTGCGCCGCATATGGTGAGAAACCGATGTTTGTATGGTGGTTAGGAACTATATGACGTATTCTATGGTATATTGTGAGGACACTTCGTGCCTTTGAAACTAAGGTAGCATTATCACAAAGTGAGACCATTATATTTTGTGAAGCATAGCTTGCCTTTACAAATCAAGAATGAACAATTGGATGGGTGACCATTCAGGTACACTTATAAACTGTTTTAATGGCAGGCAGCACATCATCAATGCTTGCGATGTTGTAAATGTCAATAGACGACGGTAGCCGTTTTAAGATAGTAATTATCTTTGCCGGTTACTACCTTAGGACTCTTTTTCCTGTTAAGCTTTGGTGCTGGCTACTCTAAGATAGGCCACTTGTAATTTTAAATTCTTAAAAATCTTAATAGGTTTCTGGTTGTACGGCAATTAGTCATCCAGTCTAGCTGTCAGCACAGTCGAGGACAGCTTTAAGCTTTCGTCAAGCTAAGCTTCCTTCAACTAGTACTTGTATATGATTACCTGATAATCAATGCACTTGCATTTGTCTGGAATAATGAAATATGGGTCCAGAGGGCATTTTGGTCTGCCAGCTTGTTCCCTGAAATAATAATTTAAATTAATAATTGCTTTGTTCACCTATAAGTATCTATTTAGGTATATATTTCAGTAACATAAGAGTAAGTGGCCAAGATTCAT
This sequence comes from Perizoma affinitatum, assembly GCA_961405105.1. NCBI lineage: Eukaryota > Metazoa > Arthropoda > Insecta > Lepidoptera > Geometridae > Perizoma > Perizoma affinitatum. The sequence goes on along the minus strand of OY560205.1, from coordinate 6,087,815 downwards.
AAAAGTACAAAAAAAACAAATAAATGGACAATGGGTGATGTTATTATTAAAGTGATTTCTTCCAGACAAGCTTAGGATTCTATGACACTTGAATATTGTTGCGTCAATACTTACGTGTTGCATTTCCTGGGCATCACATAGCCTTCCAGGCCTGGCTTGACAGGCAAGTTAGGGATAATGTTGCGACAAGACCGACATTGTATAGATATCTTTGTAGCCTTGGCTTTTATTCCTGATGCTGATATCACAATACCTGGTATTTTCACAAGTCGCGATACTGTTTCAGACTGAAAATAATATACATAACAGTGCTAATTGGATATGCACAGGACTTAAGATATTTTTGTAAGACGTCAAACTGCATTTTTATAAAAAAAATAAAAATTTAATTAAATTATTATTAACATGATTTATGTAACTTGCAACTATAGTTGTGCTCTCGAATAAGTTACGGTACGGTGGCGTCACCTGACGGCATGATAACGCACTCGATTATTACCTATTGAATGCAGATATTTCCCTACTCAGTCGAATGGAGAGTGCCATTCAACGCAAGTAGACGCGCTGCAAACGCGATTCCCTCATAAGCGGCGTATCATTCCATGTTCCATGAAATCAGACATTGTGTTGTGTCATCATGTTTGAATCGATACAAACGCGCAATTCCAACAATACTGCAACACATGAGATACTAGCATCCCTCCTGCACACCTATTTCCCCAATTATACTGTGATGTAATGAGAACAGATTGATTGCGAATTAATCACTAAAAATCTGCTCTCTGGAGCTTATACAGCACTTTGTATGCATGTTCAATGTGGATGTGTGCAGTACAAATAAAAAGAAAATGTAAGAAATAGTATCTCACTTTGAGCTCTCTGAGGTTGGCTGCATGAGCATCTGAAGATAGCAGCACTTGTATGTCTTCAACCTTCTCTTCTCCTTCTGGTCTTGGTGCTGTGAGCTCATCTGCTAACTATAACATACAGAAAAAGGACATGATTTTGTATTTTAAGCAAATTTCATAGAGTTCCTACATCGGGCAGGCTTGAAGCGGCCAGGGAGTCGACTTTGTCTTTATCTTTCATTGAATGCTGTTTGATCCTATTAAAAATTTGAGAGATCATATGAGCTAATGTAGTTAGTTGTAGGAATTAGTTGTTTTTTTTCATCTGAAATTTGCTTCCTAGTTATTTTCCATTGTTTAGTATACCTTGCTTCGTTTTTTTTCTTGACTTCTTGTCAGTTAGCATGGAATATGTGGATCACTATTAAATCAAGGTACCTACCCTGAAAACGAAGCTAGCATGTCAAGACTTACCTCTTTAGCAGCCTCTTCTAAGATGGGCAAATGTTCTGTAGGCTTTTTGTAAAGTTTCTCAGCCAGGACCTCATCAAAACTGGATAGATCTTCTATGTTTATTTCCACCCAGTAATTCGTCAAGTTGTAGTTTCGCTTGAGAGCATCTCTGCAAGTAAAAGATAGGATAGGTTTATCGGCACAAAATACTTAGGTACTTGAGTGTTAAGTCCACAGATGGCCGCTTTAAAGATACATATTTAAGAATAAATATTTATAGCAGTGAGCGCGACCGTATCACACAGTTTAAGATAATGGTAACAGCTATAACAGTCGCAAAGCCATATCTGATGCCTGAGCTCTTCAGTATCAACCCTAAATATCTCGACACCAGATTTGGCCACTAGTTAAGTACATATTACATACTTTATTTACAATAACATGTATTTGTGTTTACCTGTATTTGTAATCAAAATTGCCTGTATGGAACTGTCTGATGAATTCTTTGAACTTCTTCTTTACCGCTTGTAGGTTAAGTTGGTCTTGAGATTCGTTTTCTTCTACACCGAAATTGTCTGAGAAGAATACTCCAGGATCATCAAAGCCTTCCATTGTAAGTGTTTTCTATTAGCAGGAATATTTGAGATTTATTGACTTGTCTGCTAGATTTGTGTAGCGCTAGCGTTTTATTTACTGATTTTTCGCGCGTTTTTTGACATTGACATTTGTTGAATGTTTGATGAAAGTGGCGAGATGGTAATGTACGACAAGCTATTGTACGGGCAATCATTGTACTAATAGAGCCAGGGCTAGTATAGCCTGATAAACCATGCCATTGACAGTGCCTTATCTGACTGTCTGTGAAGAGGAATGTACAGTGGTTTTACATTTTATACTTTTTGAGGGTTCCGTACCTCAAACCGAAAAAAAATCATATATTATGGGTATCCTTATTGTCTTTTGATTAATTCGTATAATTGCGCTTTTGTCCAACAATCGTGGAATTCAATACCATTTTTTATAAGCAACTCTTGGAGTTCTGCTTTTATATTGCCCATTATAGGCATTATAGGTTTATCTGTGTGCAGTGGAATGACGCATTATCCATCACTACATTGCAATCCGATGATAGTAGATACGGCACAATTATTCTTTCATCCACCGCATGAACATGACTGATATGCTACTTATATACATTTTTCTCTTTGTACATACATACATATTATGCATAGAAAACACCCAGACCCGAGACAAATATTTGCAGTTCATACGAACATTTGCAGCGCGGCGGGAATTGAAACCGCAACCTTCTGCGTCTCAGGCGAGCCTTCACCCACTGCGCCACAGAGGTCTACTTAACTTATAAAAACCGGACAAGTGCGAGTCGGACTCGCCCACCTAGGGTTCCGTACAAATTTGTAAGTACTATAAATAGTTCAGGAATCGAGTCTCGCAGTTTTTTCCGAAATTCAGTTTCCAAAACCTAGAATTACTCATATTCATTGTGTTTTAGTGAAATTCATACCTAAATTAGCTATGAAACCTAATCACAATTATTTTTTACTTTGATATCAAATTTAATCCAGATTTATAAGTGGTGACTAAAAAAAGAAAGAATAGTATCGCATTGTACATCAAAGTTGCAAAAAAGATTGTCTATAATAGTGTTCGTTTTTGTAGTGAAATTGTAGAAATGTATAGTTTTCTGAATTTTTCCTGTACTTGTAGTATAAAACGATATTACTAGCCAAATTTAATAGTTCTAGGTCAACGGTACTACCCTATGAATTTTGATTCTCCCCAGAGTGTCGAAATATACGTTTTTTGCGGCATAAACGACCGTATAATTTTCTTAGTTTGATTATTTCACAGCTTAAAGGGACTGTAGTCCTGAGTATGTGGTAGGTATTAATTTCAACTCGATACCTCCACGCGTTCCCGAGATAAAGGGTTTTGATAGAAAGACGGACAACAAAGAGATCCTATAAGGGTTCCGTTTTTTCCTTTTAAGGTACGGAACCCTAAAAAGGTACAAAATGTCAAACCAGTGTACATTCCTCTTCACAGACACCTAGATAATTTTTGAAAGCACTTAAAAAAAATTACAATATCGAACGAACATAAATATGACCTGATCTGACTACTGATGGAATAAGATAAGTTAATGTTTATTCAGAAACTGACGTCACATATACGTTACGTTGTACACAATTTTTGGTACTTAGGTATCCGAACTGGGTAAATACCTGTGTAATATCAAAATCTATGCCCTTCGCCGGATATTGGGTAAGATATTATGTAGTAACAGTTACGTTAATAATAATGTGCAATAAGGAATAACAATTGCTAGGAATCTATAGTCGGTACATACGGTACAATAACATGATTAGGTGAGTTGACCATTATGAGCATGCCGCCAAGGATGATTGCCATAGCCTTGAATTAATACTATTTATCAATAAGTTTAAAAATAACCACTCAGACAGCGACAACATCCCACTCTCCCCCGTAAAGGGGAGCGAACGATCATCGAAGGCTGAAGACAAACTGTCTTCGCCAATCTCACGCTCAGGATGCCGCGCCACGTCTCCTCATCGTAGTTTGAGTTGGTCTCACATATTGTGGAAGACTTGGGAAGAGCTTACTATAGAAATGATCCTATGAAGTAAGGTCTTGACAATGTTTAATGAGCCGAGTAAGGTCATTCAACGCCGTGCGTTTTCGTCAGCGCGATTCAGAAACGGACACTTTTTAGCAGCGCCCTCTAGTTCTGAATCGGTCGGTTTTACTTCTGATATGTACGAGAAGTCATCTTGATAAAAAAACTAATTATTGATCACGTTCTCGACAAGGCGAGCATAGATTACTTTGTCGCTGTCTGAGTGGCTATTTTTAAACTTATTAATAAATAGTATTAATTCAAGGCTATGGCAATCATCCTTGGCGGCATGCTCATAATGATGAACACACCTAATCATGTTATTGTAACGTATGTACCGACTATAGATTCCTAGCAATTGTTATTCCTTATTGCACATTATTATTAACGTAACTGTTACTATAAGTATAATAACTTACCCAATATCCGGCGAAGGGCATAGATTTTGATATTACACAGGTATTTACCCAGTTCGGATACCTAAGTACCAAAAATTGTGTACAACGTAACGTACATGTGACGTCAGTTTCTGAATAAACATTATCTTATCTTATTCCATCAATAGTCAGATCAGGTCATATTTATGTTCGTTCGACATTGTAATTTTTTTTAAGTGCTTTCTAAAATTATCTAGGTATCTGTCTGTGAAGAAGAGTGTACAGTAGTTTCACATTTTGTACCTTTTTAGGGTTCCGTACCTCAAAAGGAAAAAACAACTTTTATTAGGTTACCTAACTAATTTAGTGATTAACTGTAAGTATAACCATAATTTCACTTATAAAACACAATAATATAAGTAATTAGAGGTTTTGGATACTTCATTTCGGGAAAAGCTCGGAAAACTGCGAGACTCGATTTCTGAACTATTTATAAGATGTACCTACAAATTTGTACGAAACCATCGGTGGGTGAGACCTACTCGCATTAGTCCTGTTTTTTAAGTTAAGACGACCTCTGAGGCGCAGTTGGTGAAGGCTCTCCCGAGACGCAGAAGGTTTCGGGTTTAATTCCCGCCGCGCGACAAATGTTAGTATGTTAGTTATATTTAATTAAATGGTAGTATGTCTGTATATCTGTACAGAACCACTCAAAATCAACCAACTATTTTGATGTAATTTTTTATGGGGTAGTAATTGGATTTGCCTCTGACTACCCTGAAAAAGTCCACCATGGCTAACTAAAATTCGTGTAACGGCGGGTTTTTAGAATAGCTTGAAAACATCAGTTTGTAAATCTTAGCAAACAAAGGTTGATGTGTAATTATAATTATACCACACTAAACTGATGTAACTTTTTCAAAACTATTTTCTAGTTTTCCATCTCTAGAGATGAGACGCATGTATCCAGATCTACAAGCAAATTCTGTTCCAGCACTTGAAAACTCTCGTGCGGAGCCGCTCGTGAATGCGGCTTTGGAGCTTCACAACAAACTCTCTGCTTTCCTGCCGACGTTTCCTGACGTTTTCATTCTACGAGACTTGTCTTACATCTTCCAGGTGTGTTTCATAGCATCCAAAGCTGGAATTTCTGCTGATATTGATCAAGAGTTGTATAAAATAAATACGGATGCTGTAATACCTATGATGGATATCCTCAGATCCATTTTCAGTAAGTACTCAAATTTAGGAGGTTGTCAGATGCAAGTTCATACATTATTACGACGAACTCGGTGTCGTTTCGGGCGAATAGCAAAAAGTCAAAATTCATTTATTCATTTTAATCACAATGATAACTTTGAAACGTTGATTTTATCTACTGCCTGTTCATCCGCGACCAAGCCAGGAAAGAAAGGTAAGAAAACGAGACTGGTTTTTCTTTTACAAAACAATAGGTACCCACATTATTTAATCTAGTTGGAACATTTTCAAAATAAAATGGTTGACCTCAATAAATTTAAAGATAAAGATAAATTTATAAATAAAAATATAATAAATTTAAGCAAAACAAATGTTATGATTTATAGAAATAGAGCTGTTAGATTTAATGACATTGACATAAAATATTTAGGACATAGCGCGTTGACTTCACTAAATTTCTAGGCTTATAATTAATTGAATTTTGACTGGAGTTTATGTTTGAAATTAAACCAACAGTCCTAGGCTTTGTACATGCTCTCTAAAGTTGCAAACACATCGACAGTTATCTCAGCCTATAATGGTTATGGTGCATGCATCAATCCTGAGTAGGGCTTTCGAATACCGGATTTTTTCAATACCGGTATTAATACCGAATGTTTTTTTAAAAATACCGGGATTCCGGGATACCGGTATTGAAAAAAAAACCTTATTTTTATCAGACTTTAATTAATTTTTACTTTTAATACTTTAATTAATTAATTTTTTGAAAGTATACGTATTTAGAAGGTAAAATTAATAAACAAAGTTTTATTGTCAAATCATATTATTTACATGTAGGTACAATTATCTTTTATATGACAATAATAATAAGTGTCATTTAGATCAGTCTTTTTTTACGATAATTTGCGTTATAAAAGTTATGACTAATCACATTTATTATTATAGAATTTCACAAAACTTGTCTAACAACATTTTTATAAGTAATAATAATCTCAACGATATTTGGGTTTTAACATCCGCACTGTACTTAAAACTTAGAGCAACGCGGGACTTCCAGGAAGTCCGATTTAAAATATTCCAAAATAAATAAATGGATAAAAATGTCTATGTGCGGTAGTGATAGTTTATTACCTATTTTGTGTTTTGTACTAAAATTAAAATAAAATCACTAATACCGGGATCCCGGTTATGAACATTTCAATACCGGTATTAAAAATCTCGAAAAAATTTCCGGGATCCCGGTATTGGAAGCCCTAATCCTGAGGTATGGCAGTTCAACCGGATAGGAAGCTGTTATTAAAGCACAAAATAAATATGTGACGGCAATATCTAGTTTAAGACAAACAAAAGCTGTAAGCAATTCTTTATTGATTTAAATATCTTAATACTACCCTCAACGTATATCTTATACGAACAGATATATACGAAAAATCTTTATTTACTAGGAAGAACATGGAATAATTTAAGACTTTTAAAAGTAAACGCCAAGGTTTTAAAATTTACTGTCCAAAAAACAATACTGCACTATTTAACAACAGTGTCTTCTGTATGGCACCACGGATATACAATCATTTACCCAAATGTATTTTATAAAAAGGCTAAAGGTCATCCTTTTAAATGTTAACCTAATGAAATACTCACACAGAAGAATTACTATCATGTTAATACATATCTTATTGACAAACTCTAATGACTTAAATAATTAACACCTTTTTTATTGATATATTTTGTGGTTATTGTACATTTTTATACATTTGCATGACATGTTATTATTTTTGTATTCATTCTGAGATGACCTGACATTTATTAATTTTGGGCTTAATGATTATTTAATGATTGTGAGCTGACCATGGTACTTCTTTATTTTTTACCACACACTGTAACCCATGTTTCACAAATAAACAAACAAATCTGAATCTTCAGATTCAGATTTGTTTGCTTATTTGTTCAAGAGAGCAAACTCTTCAGAGTTTGCTCTCTTGAACACTCACTGTAATTGATTTAATGACGGAAACTTTTTGGACCCAAATTCAAAACTTAAAACTGAGGGCATATGCCGAGTTAAAAATACGTTCAAAACTTGTTGTAACTTGTTGTCGACATGTTATAAGCTCAGCATAGACCCTCAGAACGGAAAACTTTGTGCGAACATTTCGAATCAAGTGTACTGCGGTATGACATTATCGGTAGTAGTATTAAATGTTGTGTATCCGAACGGTAAATCACTGGTTGACGAAAACTTTTTGGCTCCAAATTCAAAACAGAAAATAAACGGAAAACTTTCCCGTTGTCGTGACAACGCTGGTATTGATTGTTTTGTAGGAGTAACGCAATCAAATCAAACAATCAATCAACTTTGTTGTGAATTGAAAATGTTTTGAATTTTCTGCAATTCTGCCTACAATTCAATACAATGTATAGAAAATAGTCTTTAACAGTTCAAAGTGCACGCGTAACGTAAATAAGGCGAAATGGGAGATGTGAGTACTTACCGAAACTGTTACACTTAAAATACTTTGACCTCTGCTTGAGAGACAAACATCTGCAATGGTTCTAGGTATACAAACTGTGCAGCAAAGTAAGCAATAATAGTTGTGTGAAATATTTATAAATTGTGAACATACTTAGATACCGGTACAATACAACTTCAAGCTAGTAATAAGATAATCTCAGGGTAAGCTTGTCACTGTAGGGAGGATTCATGGCTTCTGATGACTTTCTGTGAAAAGATGATGTAATTAGATACTTCAAATACCGGAAAATAATAATCCAATATGAAAATTCAGCTTACATTTTTTCACCCTTAGGGATGGATTTTTTTTATATTCTTCGTTGGGAATCGATGGTCATCATTATCTGCAAAAAAAAGTTCTTATATGAAAATCGCTTTGATCATCGTCAATGTTGCTAGTAGGTAGGTTAAGATAATATTTAGGGTTATTAATTGCTTCAACTGTAAAACTTTATTATCCTTATCTGCAGTACCTAGGTACTTGCAGTTACCTACTTACACATTATATTTAATTTCAGAAAGATGATGTTGATACTCGCTTAGAGTTTATGAGCGAATACATACTTAAATCACTTAAGCAGAAAATTGATAAATGGGCGAAATTCATCACCGGAGATGAACGGGTATGATGTCTTATGTTTCACCTGTGTTTCATATTGAAATTCACAAGAAAAGCCTCCCTGGTGAAGATGATTTCTATTTGAACAATTGATTCCAAATAGCCAGCAATAGAGAAACATTTAGGAGGTTCTGTTTTTGCCTTTTACCTGTAATAGGACTCCACAATCTCATTTAGTAAAAAAAACAAACTGTACGTAATTTTATGTGCAACCATTATTTTTCTTTGCAGCATGTTTTGTATAGATATTTCGACATGCCCAAATATGATATAATTGTGTTCCGTATGAACACGGCGGGCCTGCTGACCTGTGCCACTGCCTTTCCACCAATAAGTAGAGGCAAGATGGTATATTTTCTCAGGAATATTGATGATAAAATCACACAGGCTAATTTCCGCAAGGTAAGGCTTTAAATAAAACTAAATGTAGTCACTAAAGTCAATAACATAGCATTAGCAAGTTGAATTGGCAACGAGCAGGCGATATGACTCGCAGAACCAATAATATTTTAAATCGCAGATTTTAAATCACAATAATAACAAGCTACAGAACTGAAATTGATAATTTCACTCTCCAGGCAGTTACACTTGGCGAGATTTCTGGCAATGTATTGATGGACCTCAGTGTGATGGCTGATGAGGTGATAGGGCCTCTGCTCTGTAATCCTGAGAACCAGAAGGGATGGCCCAAGATTGTTGCAAGTGATATGAAAAGGCATGTCAATGAGTTGAGGAATTTGATGCATCAGGTGAAAACTAAATATTTTTTTGTCATAAGATATACTATTTATAGTATGGTTTGTCACCATCCTTTCAATATGTTTTTGTTCGCAGCTCAAAGGAGAGATGTCCAGTCAAGTCATGCTTCCAATGCCTGCTGGTGTAGAAACCATATATCACGCAGAGTCTCGACTGAAAGAAAGGTTACAGAAATTGATCTATAGCAAGATTCCTTGTAATTCATATTTCTGTTCCATGCTTTGTCTTTTGTAAATGTTAATCTGTGCATACAAAGGGTAAATTTTGATTTAACGTAAGAACCCGGGAATTTTTCGTTTTTCTGTTAATATCACTAGTACGTATTTTTGATGAGATTGTGTGTTTACAGTGATGGGGAAGATGTAGATCTGTATCTGAAAACAAACATAGAAGGCGGCGTTATTAAATGGGCGCAGCAAGTTCACGACCTACTGAAAGAAGATTCTTATATTGGTATTCATACCGTTTTCATTCTGCTTTCAAAATTATTTTTCTTTTTTCTATTAGCTTTTTTTATTATTTAAAGTTTTCTTTCAATCTTTGATGAAAAAATATATATTCTTAAATTTTACAGCATTTAAAAGAACGAAGTTCCCTCTGCCTAGCATGGATATAGATTTCTACGCACAGCGCTTACGCAACCTCGAGGGTATTTACTCTCAATTACGGGACCCCCGCGTGAAACGTATGGCGCACTATTTGGAAGACACGCGCAGTGTTTACTTGAGCTGCTTCAAGTCTATGCTCACTAACGTCGTTGCTGGTGAGATTTCATCAGAATTATCTCTTCTGTGCCAGCTCAAGTCACAGATATCCTAAGCATTATTGTTCCATTTCACCCCAACGAACATCATATTTTTAAATTTACCCTAACCGACATCTCATTTAACCCCACTATTTCCTTTTCCAGCGATAGTCGAATGTCGTGACATCTACGTATATCAGAAGCCTTTGATGATCCACTTTGAATCTTTTGAAGGCACGGACTTTTCCGATGCAAAGTCCCTCATCAGACCCATGTTTCATTGCATCGGACTGCTGTGGGGTAACTCGAGATATTACTGCAATGTTGAGAAATTGATTCGTAAGTGCAACTTGTTTTAGTTTTTCTTAATTTAATCTCTTTTTATTATGTTGAGTGTTGTTCGCGGGACCATTTTAAGTTCCCTCACTAAGCGGGCGGGAACTTAAAATGGCTGTTATAAATTAATTTGCGTTATAAACTCATAAGTACTTAAATTCACAGCCCTTCTCCGTGAAGTATGCAATCTAGTGATACAACAGTGCACTAATTCGGCTGATCCGGCCTCGATATTCCAAGGAGATCCTGATGAGCAGTTGGTTAAAATCAGGAAAGTCCTCAACAATCTCAACCATTTCATGTAAGTTTTACTATATCTAAATTGTCCCCATTATTGAGGAATCACCGAAGACATTAAATATCGTGGTAATGCGGTGGATGATAATGTCACAATTCAGTTTATCATGCTATTGTGTTATGATGATAAATCCAAAATTATTTTACCTCTAGAGAGACATATGAATTGAACCGAGACAAGGTCCACACATTCTTTCCCGCGGGAGTGCTGCCCGTGCGCTGGTCCTTCGACTTTGACCGCGTGTTTATGAGATTCAACATCTACATCAAACGGTTGAAGATGATCGAGTCTATTCTTGAAGCTACTGTGGAAATTTTGAAACTGGAGAAAGTTGAGTTCTGTGGACTCCGAGGAAAGATTCTGAGCACAGAGTGCATGAAGGTACATATTTTATTCTCAATTCAAGTATCATGAAGATACTATTTCTTGATTGAATGCTTTGTCTTATTAGCAAGCAAACCAGAATCAGTGTATTTTAGTATAACATTGCATCCTCTTGGGAGTGAAATATGATGTACTTTAACACAAATTTACATAGGGTCATAAAATACCTTGCTTTGATATTTTTAGGTACTAGAAGAGTACACGATAATTTACCAAAATTTGGGTAACATCACGTATGACCCCGCAGACCCTGAAGATAATTCCTTCTTACCCGACCATGCCAAGCATATGGGAGTGTTAGAAGACGTAGACAGAAGATTAGCGTCCCTATTTTCGCAAGGACTCGATGAGTGTCATAATTTGGAGCATTTTTTCAAGGTAAATCAACTAGTGGCATACATACGTAATTTTCACGTTTCTTTCCATTGGGAGTGAAAGCTTGGGTTAATGAAAGACAAGGATATCTTAAAATGAGATAAAACAATTAGAGAAAGACGACACCAAGACCTTGGGGTATCTAAGGCGAGATAAGATAGTGGGGAAAGATCATACTGGATCATTACGTTATTTTTTTTAATCTCGCCTATGGTCTAGACAAATACCTCATGCTTAGTTTCCTTTCACTCTAAAACAAATTTGTTAAGGAAAAACTTGGCAGTAGTCACGTGATATTTAAAAAGCTAATATATTTCCATACAATTCAATCTTTCCGCAGGCGTTAACGCCTCAACTAACAGAAAGTGGTATTTGTCTAGACGCCCTCTCATCTTTAGTTCTCATCTTAATTAGGGAAGACGTAAGAGTGCAGTGAGTACTTCTAAGTTTTCGTTTCCTATTTTCCAGTTCTTCCAAATTATCGGAGATCTGTTCCATCGCCCAATCATAAAGAACGAGCTTAAGCCTAAACTGACTCGGCTGCTTGACTTCATGCACAGCAATTTGGACGCCGTCAAGGAGATATTTGATGAAGAGATGTCTGTAAGTATTCATATATAGTATATGTCTATTTTTTTTTGACAGTTGAGGTGGCGGCTTATTAGAGAGCCATGTGACCAATGTGCAACTAGCAGCGACTAAAAATAAGAATGCATGAATGGTTGTTTTTCCCGCGACGCCAAAAGCTCGTAGGTATATGAGTTTGTCATATACTCATATGATAAACTCATATACCTACGGGTTAGTATGTTTATTTGTTTATAACCATTTAACTCCGAAACGGCTTATATAATTGTAATGCGGTTTTTTTTAAAAGTTTGTATTTCTTGAAAGATCATATTTTTATAGTTTTATTGCTACAAATTACTAGGGGATGTTGCCCCTATCGTTGATGAAAAACATATCGGGGGTTTTCAATTTAGAAACAAATTTTGGTTGTGTTTTAATTTGTTAGTCACAGTTTGAGGAGGCAGCCATTTGACCGATATGATACGGAGACTAGTGAAGTGGAAGGAATCTATACAAATCGCAAACGGCTGAGAGTAAACATGCAAGAACCACTATTCATGTATGAATAGTGGTTCTTGCATGTTTAAAAATGTGTTGCAGAAAATGACAAAAGGACCAGAAAGACCCATGGTCGATTCGTACCTACCCCCAGTATCCGGCATGCTCTGGTGGATCTATAAATTGAGGAGAAGGATTCAAGCGCCTATGGAGGACTTTATTATGTTTGAAGATCCGTGAGTGACTGCTCATTTTTCTTTCTGCAATATATTCTTTCTATTTGCCATGTTAAACAGTATTTGTTTTGCTGTGAATTATAATTGAAGTGTGACTTATATTAGGAACGCTTTACCGGTTTACCCATCGTCAGCATCAATTATCATAAATTAAAAGTACTTTACAGTGTAATAGAAACAGAATATGCTCTCTACATGAAGCAGAAACACAATGAAATGCTTGGCTATCTGAACGTGCTGGAAGACAAGCAGTTCAAGCAATGGTGCGCCACTGTGCCGCCCACGTGCAAAGTACATTTAGCCAAGAACCTTATCTATAGAGATCCGCCCTTCGTGAGGAATAATTTTAGCCCTGAGGTAATTCTGTAACTAACGCCATCTACTTTGGTTTTCGGAACTAAAGCTAGTAAGAAATCTCTTTTCATGACTACCTATATGACGACCTCTGTGGCGAAGTGGACGAAGGCCCGCCTGAGACGCAGAAGGTTGCGGGTTCGATTCCCGCTGCGGGACAAAGGTTTGTAATTTTTGTCTCGGGTCTGGGTGTTTTATATGTATGTATTTACAAAAAAATAGTATATAAGTAGTATATCAGTCATGTAGTTCCCATAATACAAGCTCTGCTTAGTTTGGGGCTAGATGATGCTGTGTGAAAAATGCCCAGCATTATTTATTATTATTTATGATTTATTATCCAATTGCTCAGATATTCTGCACAATGGAGATCTGTGAGTCTGTTTTATAATCACTTCCGCCCCCAGCTTCGCTCACGTGCTAGGTATACCTTGATAAAAAGTAGCCCATGTATTATTCCAAGTGACGAACTATATTTATTTAAATTTTTATCAGACTACCGGCCATGAATTGGTATTCATCCTAAACCAGATCTAAAAGGATCATCTTTTTTGCAGCTTGTGATGTTGCTGCGGGAAATACGTTACATGAAATACTTGGATAAGCAAGGAATACCCCCGGATGGATTGGAGCTTTACGCAAGAAATGAAAAATTACAAGTAGGTTTTGAAAACGTTTCGGAATTAATTAAATCATCATCATTGTTAGCTTTCTATGTTCCAACTGCTTTATTAGGATTATTTTTCCATCTTTGGTTTAGTGAGAGTGAACACACAATGACATAATTTTAGTAGATTAATGGATGTCAATATCAACTGAACTATATCGAAAGTGGCAACGTGGCGCCAATGTGACGGTGCGGGTTCAAATTCTGTGGTTCGTTTTTTTTTAGTCATTAAAAATACATGAATACTTCCACAGTACGACATGAACCGCCTGAACAGAGCCATATCTTGGTACAACGCGATCCGTGAAGGCAGCCACGAGACGGAAGTAGCGCTCATCGAGAAGGAGATATCGGCTATCGACCAGCTTCTGGGCCGCGGAGTCGAAGAGCTCACCTGGAATGATGACTGTAAGTATCGATGAGCCGCGGCCGCACTGCACCCCGGCTATTTAGACTGCCAGGCGACAAGGCAGACGGTTTGTAGCGATACCGATACGTCGATACATTTCACTTTTCAAGTATAGGATTTCCAAGTATAGAAATTGTTATGACTGTCTATATGATTGGATTTTTATAGTACGGTCGGCGCGTCTTCATGAAATAATAATAATGCTGGACCTTTTTAACACAGCATCCAGCATCATCTAGCCCCAAAGTAAGCAGAGCTTGTGTTGTGGGAACTACATACATTACTGATATACTACTTATATACTTTTTTTAAATACATAAGTACATATTATACATAGAAAACACCCAGATCCCAAGATAAATATTTTGCATATTTTTTAGATGCAAACATTTGTCCCACGTCGGGAATCGAACCGGCAACATTCTGCGTCTCAGGCGGGCCTTCGCCCACTAGGTACGCCACAGAGCGAGAGATCATCAAATGTCTGAACTGTATCGTTATTCACAGATACTCTTTATTTCACACCAAGAAAATACTGAAAACAAAATAATTATAGAACAATCGGCGCTCTTATCACTAAAAGTTGTGAATAGATAGTAAAAGGCTAAACCGCAATAAAGATTGTTAAACAGTTAACTTAACAGTGCTTCGTCTCTTTTTGTTGTGTCATTTCAAATTCAACCGTCGAAAACAAAACACTGTTCAGCCAAAAAGCTGAGTTTAAATGTTATTAGTATATATTATAAACGAATTATGTACTGGCAGTTACAGAATGGATGGCGGAAGTTTACGCAGCGATCAACACCCTGCAAGAGCGCGTCCTAACGGCTCAGAACAACGTGAAGCGCGGATTGGCTAATATCGCGTCATGGGGAGACAAGCCCTTACACAACCGCAAGGAAAACCCTGACAAGATGGAATTGCTAGCGGTTGCGGAACGACATCAGAGATTTGTTAAAAGGTAAGAATACTGCTTAGTTTTCTGTCTAGACTAATATTGTCTAACAGTTGACCATGGAAATATGTCAAACCAGTTATTATTGATAAAGAAAAAAAAACCCTAGCTGTTTTCTATCTCGTATTGCATCGTTTCATTTGGACGTTAAAATCTGTCTTCAAAGTCAGACAACTTGCATGGCAATCGGTTGCCGTTTCGGATACTATTTTTATTTAATAGTAACAGACCATGATAGTACCGTGTTCTTTGTTTGACCATTAAATATGCGTGCCACTTCTCATTTTGACCCCCACATGACATTTATACGGAGAGTACATTGCCTGCTATAAATGTCTCAAAGAATCTGTGGGCCGATCCCGGCGGCACTGCAATGCCGGGCCGACCCGTGACGGGAGTGGAGCGAGCTCCGAACATCCCGTCGCTTAACAAAAATCAGTTTAATATACTGGTCCCTCAGTGAGGGAACTTTCAGATATTAAGCTGAAAAGAACAGATACTACACTTTGATCTTAGCCAAAAGGCCGAGAAGCGATACTTGAGCAGAGTGTATGGAGCGAAGTCGTTCAGAGCCGTGCGTTTTCGTCAGCGCGATTCAGCATCGGGCTAGATTTAGCAGCGCCCCCTAGTTGTGAAATCGGTACTGAACGGTCGTTACGTACAATTACGTACACTTCGTACGTACAATTTACGTAGGTATTTATTACGGGCAAATATTGCACAGAAGTATTAAACTATAGATTATTATCACACGAACAGACTAATGAGGTTGTTTAAATGTTAATTTAATTCAGCAATTTAAAAATTGTATCCACTTTAAAACGCTTTGCTTATATATTTTTCCAGGCGTGACAAGATTCTTGAGAGCCACGCAGAGTTCACAGATATTCTACAGGATAATTACAGATTATTCTTCAATATTCAGGAAGAAGAAGAGGTAAACGCTTTTGAGAAATGTTATTTTTTTTTGTCAGTTTAGACAAATTTCACAGGCTATATATAATATGTAAGTAACCTCGCCTCGATACAGTCTAAATTTCATGGATGTTATAGGTACTCTGCCTAACTTCCGCCATATGGGTTTATTACCTGTTACTGCCTTAACAACTGTTGGATTTGTCTTGATCTTTATCTTAATACTAATTAGTTAGTCTATCATTTTCGAATGACTGAATGAATAAATTTCTTTTGCTAATTGTAAATTTGGTTATGTTAACCAAAGTCTTGTACCGAAGGTTGTACCGATTTAAATGCGGTTTATGTATTTATAGTCAGACGAGGAAGAAGAGGAATTGGAAGAAGTGGATGAAGCGACATTAGACGACGACGAGAAAGCAGCTCGCGCTGCCAAACTACAAAATATACTAGAACGTAGAGAGGAGAAGAGACTGATACGTGAAGAGAAAGACAGAGAGAAGGCTGAAGCTGCACAGATCAAGTTCGAGCGGAGAGAGGCTAGACGGTTGAAGAGAGAAGCGAAGCTAGCTGAGAAGCAGGAGCGGCAAGCGAAACGAGATGCCGGTAAGGTACCCGGTTTCTATAAGGTTGATCAACGCAATAATTAGCTAATCAATCTAATCTCAAATCAAATCTCTTGTTATGTTGTGTTTTCAAAATTTCGTCAACTAGTAACGTTAGCTGGCATGAGATTTAACAATAGGTAGGATATTTTGATTAGCCTTTCAGCCAACAGCCTATAAGAGTCCACTGCTAAAAACAGCTCTTTCCGACCGGCTTTCTTCGCTCGTGCGCTCATGTGCCGCCTTGTCCAGTTGGAAAGTACTTTAGTATAAAATTTAACTTGACTTTGGCTTTGACTTCGTTAGAGCTTTTATTTAGAGGGAAAACCAATTAATGTGCTTGTATACTGGTTTTTCCAATATTATTTTTATTTCGCTCCATCTGCTACCAGAAGTTAATGTCAGTCATCTGGCTAAGTAGTTTTTAATATGGGAATATAACAACGTTCGATGTTGTGACTGACGGTTGGTCGTAGCCGGATAGATGTAAGTTTATTATATCCTTATTTATAGGTGAGGAGGTAGATTCCCCAGCCGAAGAAGAGGAAGTGGTTGAAGATCCTGAGGAGTTGGCGGATATCGAAGCCGAGCGGCAGGAGATGGAAGAGGAGGCATTCAGAGCTGCGCGATGGCCCGCCTACGTTCGATACGTGGACTCACTCGTAAGTGACAGCCCTCATCATACCTCATCATAAATCTGAACATCCTCGGTGGCGCGACGGGCGAGTCTGAGACGCAGGAGGTGCGGGTTCGATTCCCGCTGCGAGACTCATGTTTGCATGTTCTGCGTATTTGTTTCGAGTCTACGTAGTTCGTGATATCCACGATAAGAGAATCCTATTAATGGGGTCAGGACTATGTATGATTCTACAGCAAAAAAATCTAAAATATAAGATGTAGGTACGTGAAAAGAAGCCTGTGCGCCACAACAAGACGCAGTGAATCCTTTACATCTACCTGGTCAGGCCACAGAGTGACCTATAAAGAACTGGTGACCCAAATATAGCATACTAGCTTCTGCCCACGGCTTCGCCCGCGTGGTACCTGTATAAAAAGTAACCTATGTGTTATTCTGATGTTTAAGCTATATTACTGTAAAGTTTCAATCAAAATCCGCTCAGTAGTTTTTGCGTGAAAGATAACAAACATCCATCCTCACAAACTTTCGCATTTATAATCGTAGTAGGATAGGATATTACTAAAGTGCTATTTGTTGCTATCTTAACTGTCTTGTCCAGGAAGTTCAGAGCATAAGCTCTGCTAAGATACTTACTATACTTACTAGCATTATTTTCACTCGGATGAAAAGAATGACGAAAATTGAAAGTCATTTAACCGAGACACTGCAAGTCACTCTTATAAATTGAATTGAATTGAGTTGAGTCTTGACTGGTTTATTGTGTTTTAGGTTTCACGTCAAATAATGAAAGCGGTGCAATCGAGTTTGAACCTATTCGAGAAACAGACAGACTTGGAGAAAGGACCGCGTATCGCTCTAATGGAAATCATCGCGGAATTGCGAGACCCAGGTAAAGGTCTTTGCGGCAGGTAACGCATTAGCAATGCTTTTGGTGGGCATGCCCTGCCTTTTGCATCAAACTAACATCGAATAAATTGCCCAAGATGTGATCAACACGTTCGGATCCTGAAGTGGCCTTCTAACTCCTAAAGTAATCATTGGAAATACTTCGAAGTAATTTGCGTTGGTAGTTCCTTCCTATCAATTTATTATCGGTAGACATTGTTTCATAGATACTTCTAAGACTCAAGGTAATAAAGTTGAGAGGTGGAGACATCTTTGCCACTTTGAAGCTATATATTAGGTACCTGGATGAAAATAAAAAAAAATCGCTTAGAAATGGTATAAGTAAGACACAGGTTATGGTAACCGCTTTCCCGGACCGGGCTGTATGGTTGTTTGCCAGTTTAGTTAAAATAAAAAATCATTAAATTGATTTATTGATACCTAGTTTAAAATTATCCCACCTTTATATGTACTAGGGGTGTACGAAAAAGTTACCCTGATATTTTATTTATATGATTTTAAATACAAAATGACAGACATACATGACCAAACTATATTGGATAGCTTCGGAAACCTAAAATCGGTCAATTCTCGCCCATATCTCATGCAATTGATATGGATAACGCGTTTGATTTGTATTTGAATGAAACAATCTGTTCGTTCCAGATATATTTTTCTCGCCTTCTCTGGATATGGATGACGATGGTGGACTGTACGATACTCTTCGCGAGATGATGAAAGACATGTTCCTCCAAGCCACGCTCTTCCCAAGGATCGATCCGATCAATGTCCCTATCGCATCTTATGAAGGTACATCACACTATTTACAAAAACGTACTTGTAAGATAAATTTTTAGTTACATGATTTTACGACATCGGTGACGCTGCGACGCAAGAGGGTTCAATACCCGTTGAGGGACAAAATGTTTACATTTTCCGCAGATATTTCTTCCGGGTCTGGATTTTGTGGTACCACGGTGCTCGTAGTTCCTGATATCCACGACACAGGGCATCTTAAAGTGGAGTGAGGACAATGTTTGCTTTTGTTGAAAAAAAGAAATTAATTGGGAACTATGTATCACTTTTTCAAGCTGATAATGATGATGCCTCATACTTTTACAGATGACTTGGAGAAAGAAGACGCAATGATAGATTTGTACCATGAGATATTGAAGAGGGTCGAAAATAGTATAAACGACGTCGTCCAATATGCCTCGGTAAGATCTTTATCCGCGAGGTAAGGAGCCCCTATATGTGTTTGCAATAACAGGTTGTATGTTTGTCTGTTATAATTTTTCTCCGAAACGGCTTATTGATTCTTTTTTTTTTCGTTTCTTTGTTCCCATAATAGCTCTGCTTAGTCCAAACTAAGCATCATCTAGCCCCAAGGCTAGATGATGCTATATGAAAAATGACCAGCACTAGTTTATGATTATTATTTCTTATCCGATTAAGATGTGGTTTTTGCAATTGATTTGAATGGATTTAAGGGTGGTTTTGTCTCTAGAAGTCAGTAGGAGGCGCTGACGATAGAAAACCATTGGGGGTCTTAAACGAATAAATGCCAATCTTTAAACAGTATTTGAAATGAAATGAAAAACATTGATTTAGCACGACATAATAAAATAAATGCAAGTATACTACTTAATTACAAATAAAAAGTAAAACTGAAACAAATAAAAAGTAAAACTGAAACCCCACGCACCTTGATAAGTAAGGCCGCGGTTAGGAAATAATTTCCACGCGTTTATAGAAATACGAGAAATATACGCCTCTATGGATAGAAGACAGACAGGAGGTGCTAGCCGGCTTCATGAAGTATGGCCGAGTCATATCTCCTGAAGATTTTGACAAGTACAAATATGAAAACGGAACCGACCCGCCGGAAGTCAAGCCGAAACTTGAGCAGTATCAACAAGAGGTAAGAATAATCAAGCAAATATTAAATAATCATTTATTAAAATTCGAATAAAAAAATAGTTTTCGTTCTGCTTGATTTAAACCCTATTAGTTATTAAATCACCCAAACGAAACAGAAACCTCGCATGTTTTAGCCAAATCAAGTAGGAATATAGATCCGTGATATCTAGAGGGGATAGACAGAGGCGACATGCCTTTGACTATCCCCTCGTCAAACGTCATCTCCGCAAATGCCTACTTTATACTTAGTCATCATCATCATCAAAATACTCGTCCAAAGAGTGCCATGATGAACTATCTTGGGCCTTTTCCATCCACCAACCTCCCGCAACACCCACGATACCATCGGCCTTAAAAAAATGCGTTATACAGTTTGTGATAGCCATTTAAGAACCTTTCTCACCAGCGGTGGTCAGTTCTACGAGCTAAATGACCTGGATATTGCGACTTCAACACTTCACACTTTCACTTCGTTCATAGGTATATCCATAGCTCGCTAGGCGATCTTAAGATTATGTATGAGGGCAATAGTTGGTGACCAAGTCTCATTTTAAGGTTTGCTTAGTATGTGGTTCGAATTCCACTGTAAAGGTGTTTATTTGATCAGGTTGATAAGTACAACGCAATGTACGACGAAGTGGCAGCGTTGCCGTCAAACTACCTCTGCAACGGCTGGCTGAGGCTCGACTTGAAGCGGCTCAACCAGGCCATCATGAATATCATCTGCAAGTGGAGCAACCTTTACAAGCAGAACTTGAAGGATCACGTGCAGACGAGGTAACTAGTATCTATTAACTTACGTCGCCTATCTTCTTCTCCTTAACATCCAATGGGTCGGTATCCTTTGAAGATTTTAATCACAGAATCATCCGTAAGTAACTTACCGCAAAACGAGAGCGAGATCCTAAAGGAGAGTCATGGCTAAAGGTATATGTCAGTAGATATAAACACTCACACAATGATTTGTGTATAGGTACAATATAGAATAACCCTCCGCTATGCATCAACACCTTTGACCGATAGAATTGTCATCGGCCCATATGTTCTACACTACTGACCGAGTCGTGGTCGCTCAAGAACCTTTGTTTTCTATCGGTTTCCGGTTCGAACATAGTTTAATTGAATGCACTACGGACTCTCGCAGAGCTCCACAAACAGACATTATTCTCGTCTGATATATTATAGATGCAAGAACACTACATCTTCATAAGAAAGAAACCACACAACAAAAAGATAGGAATTAAAGGTTTTAATAAAAAAATAGATACTTAGATAAACTGTTTATTGTGCATAACACAAATTTACAGTACAAACATAAACATAATAAAATAACAAAAAACAAAAGAGATGCACAATCTTTGACGACCTCTGTGGCGCAGTGGGCGAAGGCCCGCCTGAGACGCAAAAGGTTGCGGGTTCGATTCCCGCTGCGGGACAAATGTTTGTAATGTTTGTCTCGGGTCTGGGTGAGTTCTATGTATAATATGAATGTATTTAAAAAAAAAAGTATTCAGTAATGTAGTTCCCATAATACAAGCTCTGCTTTTTTTGGGGCTAGATGATGCTGTCTGAAAAATGTCCAGCATTATTTATTTATTATTTATTTACTAACGCTGAAAGAGTTTATTTCCCAACAACCTTAGGATGGAGAGAACTTTTTAAAAGAATGACGGTGTTATTGCCTTACTCAAAGTTTGAAAGTGATAGAGGTTAGAGTGTAAGAGTTAGCTCCGGAGAGCTCATACAAATAACTATAAGGGGGGCTGTAACAGATCAAAAAGATGTCCTCTCATTGAACCGGTACTCTCTCCATTATTTATTCCTTTTATGCGATCCTACTTCTAGTCTCGACGAGCTCGAGAAGTTCATCGCATACGCCACGAAGGAGCTGTCCGTAGAACTGACAGAAGAGGATTACGAAGGGCTATTACAAGTGATGCGAGTGCTGAATGAAGTGAAGGCAAAACAAGACGCCGGCACTGACACGATGTTTGAACCGCTCAGGGATATCATCGACGTGCTGAAGGAGTACGGTGTCGACTTCCCCGAGGAGACTTATGAACAGGTATTCAATAAATTCGATGCGCAAATAAACGCAGCCTAATATTAAATTGAATATGAATACCGAACAGTAAAATACACATGGTCAGGACTAGGATTCCCTGTATAGCGGGTATCAGGAACTACGAGTTACATGATACCACAATACCTGAACGCGGATCAAATATCTGTAGAACAGGCAAACATTTGTCCCGCAGTGGTATTCAAACCCACACCTCTGGCGTCTCAGTCGGCTACTCGAAAGAGGCGTTGGCGCCGAGGTCGTCAAATATGTAATTTGGATAGTGATTGAATTTTGGCAAAAGCGGAGATTGTATCCGCAAACTCTTTCTTGGTACGAGGGTGCAATAACCACTTCGCGGGTTCCTGTCCCGCCTAGTTTTATAATTCTTGGTATGTTATTTACCATATTTGAAAAAGGTTGGTTATCTGATTATTTGAATAATTTTCACGTTTGCACTCGGGATAGCTACCTGGAAAAAATGGGCACCAATATTCGGTTCATACTATGGTAAGTAAATAAACCAGTTTAATGCTAATAAGCTATGAACCTTATAGTTTCAAAGCTATAAGTAGTCTCTTCCCACGGCTTTGCCTGCTAATTACCTGGATATAAAGATGCCTAGTACTTAGATATAAAGATGAGCAGTGCCCGATAGAAAGATGCCTATGTGTTATTATAGGTCAGGAACTATACCTGTTTCAAATTTCATCCAAATCGGTTCAGCCGTTGCGGAACATTTTGCAACAAATATCTTAACATTCTAACTTTCGTATAAAATTATTAGGACAGAATAGGTGTGCCGTATGCCGGACGAGCTGTGGGCTAAAATATCCACTGTGTGGAGTTCCACAGGGCGACAGGGTGACGCGGCTACGGGGTCGGTCCAGGCGAAGTTGACGTGACGAATTCGAGACATTTTTGGTATCCTGGCCAGTAGATTCACATGACCGCGAAGAGTGGTAAAAGAGAAGGAAGGCTTTTGCCCTACAGTGGGATCAGATAAGCTAATTAGATTAGATTAGCATATCAGAACCGGATCTCAAAATATTATTTAAATTACAATCTTACTTGAAAAACTTTATTTCATCATAGCTGGAAGTCCTGCCTGAGAGGTGGCGGAACCTCGTGAAGCTAGCCACGGTGATGAAAAACAACGTGGCGCCTCTACAAGCAGCCCAAGCCGCCCTCATCGCCAAACGAGTGGCGCTTATTAACCTGCGTCTCACTATGTATCGCGAACAGTTCAAGCTGAAAGACGTGAGGAATTTTAACAAATTTAACTTTATAAGTTATTTTACTGATCTTCGGTATACTATTATAAAGAAAAATAAGAATACACAGCATTGTAATTATCGTTGTTTTGTATAATTTTAGGATATTATTACGACTATAGGCCACGTCCCACGACCGTTGAGCGTGGTCGCGGAGGGTGCTCATTAGGAAGGACCTCTAAACGGTTAACGAAACGTCACGGGAGAATAGTAAAGTACCTACGTGGTATAGTCGTAGTAATATCTTGAAATAAGAATACCCGTGTAGGCTTACTAGAGGCTTAACGAAAGATCTAGGAGTCTGTATTGGGAGTTAATGATTTGAATATATTTATTCCGAATGTCCTGAATCTGTCACAAGTACACAAGGTCAGTGGTAACTGACGATCGCCGCTCTTTCATACTTCGCGCTAAAACACAAAACTGCTGATCACAAACTTGATTCACACCTACAGGGTCCCTGTAAGTGTGATTGAAACACCCGATTTAATCAGAGGTATAAAAGCTTATCGCTATTTATATTTGTGTGTAATTATTTGATCTCACACTTTAACAAGTCGATGGATGGAGATGGCCCAAGATCGTTCGTCATGGTGTCCAGCAGTGTTCAGCTGTGGACTGAAGGCTGTTGGTGATGATGATGACGACATTTTACAATTTTAGCGATTAGCTAGGCAGAAATTCTTGGAATTTATGACAGTTTGTGGTATTAATGATAGTATGGTCGAGGCTTTGCTTAATATCTCTCCCGCAGGATAGTATTTTTTTATTTCCTGTGCCTCAGCGATGAAAAATTTGATATCTATCTCCATCGGAAAATGCGTAAGTTACTTTCTATTAATATGTTTGGTATGTTTTCGCAGATGTTCCTAGTAGCCTGCAAGGAACCGTACAGACAAATCGACAAAGTCCACTTGGAGCTTACAGGATTTGAAGACATAGTTGATAGCTTGAAGAAATCTTGTAGTTTATTCGACATACAACCACCTGATGAGAAAAATCTGAAGCAGTGCCGACGTGAATTGAAACTTATTAAGGTATCTAATTTAAAGATGAAACATGTCTACTCCCAAATTGCTCGTTTATAGAATTTAATTACATTGTTGTTTTAGCAACTTTGGGATTACTACTACCTCGTAATGGGAACTATAGAGTTCTGGAAGAAATCGCCGTGGAAGAAGATCGACGCTGATGGCATGGACCAAGAGTGCAAGCGATTCACAAAGGACCTCCGTCAGTTGGACAAAGACATGAGAGTATGGTTGGTACCTGAATAGCAGAATTGAAACTTAAAAATATTTTCACACTTTATTTCGTGACACTTGTCATGTAGAAGATGGGGGGCGTGGAGTACGACTTTAATCGATTTTATTGCCCCATAGTTCCGTAGCTAACTAAAGAAGCAGTCTCGCTCTGCGAAAACAAAGGGTAGATTTCTTAAGAAATGCGACCCGTAGTCAAACCCACAATCAGAATGAGAGTCGGGATCACTAGACACTCCACCGTCAATGCACTCCAATGACTAATTTCAGGGAGCCGTACCTGGCCATTGAAGGGACGATAAAGAACCTGATGACGTCACTACGTGCTGTGACTGACTTGCAGAATCCAGCTATCAAGGACAGGCATTGGATCGAGTTGATGATGGCCACAAAGGTAACAATAATAATATTGTAATCCCTTGGTATGCTTAAGAGCAGATCAGCACTAGTAGCATTAGTGTCGAAGACAACGATTTTCTGTCCCTGTCTTTTGTCTTCTCTTCCTTAGACAAAACGGTTGTTTTGGTGCTCATGCTAGTCGAGAGACAATAGATTTTCTAATCTATTGTCTCTTAAAGCAGCTCTAATATTCAATAATTTGTAACCATGTTATGCTTACTTCCTGATATGACATAAAGAATTCTGGTATTATTCTGGTAGTTTAAAGAAATAGGAATGGACATAATTTTTAATTTATTTTTGTTTAGTATACAGCTGACCCTAATTAGATCCTTAATTAAAATGCATACTTGGTTATTGCTGTAACCGTTTCTTCTATTTAGACATAGGACAATAAGTAGCAAAATAGCCAAGTTTGCTTCTTTATTCTGTCAGTTAGCTTTAAATGGACAATAAATTAGACTTCGCTTCATTCTGTACATCATTTTAATTTGTACTTAATTTTCATTTAGAAATCACTTCACACTCATCTTAACTCCATCGAATCAAAACGCTACCGAACGCCCATTGTAACAAAAGCAAGTCCAGTTTCGTTTGATGAAATATTAGAAGACTTCAGATCATTAGAGAACTTAGCTACGAATCTGGATCTAACAAATGATGAGACCATACACAGAGAGATGCATAAGGATTACCTACAATTGCAAGACTACAGGAGACCAAAGTACGAAGAGTGTCACAGTGAAAGCAAGTTTAGGAAACTAAACAGAACGTATTCTTTGCGCGAGATGAAAAAGGACGGCTTGGAGATCAAACCGATGAAGAGAAATTCCCATCAGAAGTTTTCCGATCATCCATTGTTGTTGTCAGAGTTCATACTTTAGATTGTACAGTGTTGTGTAAATAATTGTAAATAGTGTACATTTTACTAAGGTAAGCATTAAAAATAACTTGGAGGATTTTGAAAGAGCTTCCCTAGCTGTTATTGAGATTTGTACAGTTTGAGAGTAGGCTAGTGAATTGGTAGCCTACCTTCTGTTCGTCCAATTCACTTACCTACAGCTATATTACTGCTACTACCTCGTAGGAATATCCTACTAACTACTCGTGCTGGTTTAGAATATCCATAAATAATTTAAAGTCCATGCCTTCTTAATATTGTAGCTTTGCAGATAATTTAAGTGATTAAAAACTGTTCGTAGGTCAAATTCAATATCAATGACGATACCACGCTTGCCGATCTATTGGCCCTCAATCTGCACAAGTATGAAGAGGAGGTCAAAACGATCGTTGATAAATCCGTGAAGGAAGCCGCTATGGAGAAGACACTCAAGTAATATTTTTAAACATCTAACTACAACCAAGTATTTGAACGC
Organism: Perizoma affinitatum; assembly: GCA_961405105.1. Lineage (NCBI taxonomy): Eukaryota > Metazoa > Arthropoda > Insecta > Lepidoptera > Geometridae > Perizoma > Perizoma affinitatum. The sequence continues at coordinate 6,061,223 of OY560205.1, read as the reverse complement.
TAATCAAAGTTCAATCACGACTTAATGGCATTTTGCACCATCTCTTTTCAATTCTTCATACTTTGCTTATTTTGCTTTATGCTATTTCAAATGGAACTCTCATAATGTTTATATTGATGTTCGACTGCATGTATTGTTCAGGGAGTTGGAGGCTACTTGGGCTATTATGGAGTTCGACTACTCTCCTCACGATAGGACCGGCATTAAACTGCCGAAAGCCAGCGAGGAGCTTGTTGAAACCTTGGAAGACAACCAGGTACTATCATTACACATACTTGTTTTGGGTATTCACTATGCATTTTTTTTTTCCTTTTTCAGATGCTAAGATCGGATAATGCTTTGTCCGATCATCAAATGTCTGGAACGCTTGAAGAACGCTTCCATATCGCGCTAGTATGATGCCATCTTGATGTTTTCAGAACCAAGTACAAAACATGATGTCATCAAAGTTCATCGGTTTCTACGAAACGGAGGTGACCGCTTGGCAGAAGAAACTCGGCACGGCGGATGCAGTGATCGCCATTTGGTTCGAAGTACAGCGCAAGTGGCAGTACTTGGAGAGCATTTTCGTGGGCTCTGATGATATCCGATCCCAGCTGCCCGAGGATTCCAAGAGATTTGATAACATTGATAAGACCTTCAAGGTGAGAAATGGAATTAGGGACTGTTTTGGTTTCAAAGCTATTTATGACATGTCGGCCCCAGCAATGGTAACACTTTTATGTTCAACACATTGCTCTGGTGATAGATGAGAGTTTTATGCAGAGGTGTTTTTAGTTCTTTTTTGATCACTTTAATAATAATAATTTGTGTTGAGTCAGGGATCAGGTAGTGGGTCTTGATAGTATTAGTAATCTAAAGGTCTTTGATGCTCCTTTCTTGCACAATGGTGAAGCTACGTTTATTTTTCCGCATTTTGAACAATATTTGTAGTACAATTAGTGGTTTGTATGACTTTCATATGGGCTCTCGAACTTTATTTTTCAGGAATTGCTCCGGGATATAGCGGCCACTCCTAATGTGGTCTTGGCGACCAACAAGCCCGGCCTGCTGGATAAGCTGGAGGACCTGATGAGATCGCTCAACCTTTGCGAGAAGGCGCTCAACGATTACCTCGAGACCAAGCGACTCGCCTACCCTCGGTTCTACTTCGTGTCTTCGGCAGATTTGCTCGGTAAATGAGATTTCATTTGGTCCAGTAGATATACTATAGTAGTTCCGGCTCGTTCAATGTGGTTTAAGCAACAAACAAGCCTGGGATGCCTTCAGCGACACATTGTAAAACTTCAGTTGTTACTTTTTGCAGATATCCTATCCAACGGAAACAATCCACCGGCCGTCGGCCGCCATCTTACCAAGCTGTACGATAACCTTGCCAAGCTTGTGTTCCCGAAGCCTGGAAGCAAGCATGCCTTTGAGATGATATCTAAAGAGAATGAAGAGCACGTGCCGTTCAAAGCGCCCTGCTGTGATTGTTCCGGAAAGGTACCTACGGGTTTTCTTCAAATGGTTCTAATAAGAGTGAATAACCAACAACGACACAAAATGATTCGAGACTCAAATATATATTTTTGACGCATTTCCATTGAAAACTAACTAAACATCTATGCTTTGAGCATCTGTGCTCTATTCGTTTTGTTCTTGTATACGATCATCATAGTACTTCTGTCCTATTCTATTCTATATCAACAGACAAGAAACCAACATACGGAAAGAGAAGTAGTTTAAATGAGATCTATTTTCTGTGTTGAAAAGGTGGAGCTATGGCTAAACAGAGTGACAGACTGCATGCGATACACGCTGCGTGATATATTCGAGCACAGTGTTAAGTCATACGAGGACAAGCCTCGTGACGAATGGGTGTTCGACTGGCCAGCGCAGCCCGCCCTGGTCGGTACACAGATCTGGTGGACCACCGAGACAAACCAGGCCTTCGAAAAGCTGGAAGAAGGCGAGTGGCACCATTCAGAAGAGGCCTTTTGATTCAATTTTACTTAAGTTTGTTATTATTCAACCTTAAAGAAATCATGCCATTTAAGCAGATGTGCAAATGGTCCAATTTGCGAAAGGTCTAATTAGTAAAAGGTCCGCGAGTTGTCTATTTTTGTCATGCAACCTGGAATTTTGGAAAATTGAATAACCGCGGTAACTAAAGGATATCTTCAGAAAAGTATTTGCATAATTAATATTGTTATTTTTATCAAATTCTTACTGTAAATAAATGAATTTATAAATTTCCAGGTTACGAGAACGCTCTAAAAGACTACCAGAAAAAGCAGATCGCTCAGTTAAACGCCCTCATCGTGTTACTGTTGGGTGATTTGACTGTCGGCGACCGACAGAAGATCATGACCATCTGTACCATCGACGTACACTCGCGAGATGTGGTCGCTAAGCTGATTGTGGCCAAGGTCGAGACTTCGAACGCCTTCCAGTGGCAGAGTCAACTGCGGTAAAATATACTGTCCTAAAAATAAATCCTTTGCTACGAGTATTTACGATTTCACTGAGAACACAACAACAGCTAAGGTTTCTTGAAAAGCCATCATAAAAAAAAAAATATTACTATTTATTAGCGAAATAAGCCGTACGCCATACATGCGTTTGCATGTATAACATTTAGATGTTTGTAAACATGTATCTCCAAAACAGCTAATTCGATAGAAATGTGGTTATATTGAGTTGTTTTATATCACTTCAAGGGTGATTCTAAGATGGGGTTTTATAGTGACTACTATGCTGCAATAGCCGATGCAATGTGCAATGAGCACCGTCCGTGACCACGCTCGACGGTTGTGAGACGGTCAGTTCCCGTCTCACGACCGTCGAACGTCAGCAGGAGAATAGTAAAGTACGTGGTATAGTCGTAATAATATTCTAAAACCAAAAGGGACGCCGAAGTTTTTAAAATTTCGCAAGATTTACTTTCAGTTTAATCTAAATGATTTTAAATATGTTCAGGCATCGCTGGGATATGAATCTGAACAACTGCTTTGCGAATATCTGCGACGCACAGTTCCTGTACGATTACGAATATCTGGGCAACACGCCGCGCCTCGTCATCACGCCTCTGACTGATCGCTGCTACATTACACTGACGCAGGTGAGAAACCATTTACAGATCGCACAATTCAATACGGCATCAGTATCAGCAACAACTGATGAGGATTCCTGGGTCATTAATCGACTACCGGATGAATTACCTTAAGACTGGGGCATATTATAGAGTCAAAGTCAATAGGTTTTCATTCATTGAAATCAAAAGGATCATTTAGAGATGTCGTCTTATTCACGTAGTTTAAGTGAATTTATGCCGAACATTTTACAACGGACTCTGCTTGTTTTTTTTTATAATTTTCCATTTATTGTGGTGCCAAACGAACAAGGTGAACTCATTCATTGAGTAAGAACATGGAAGTATTGTTAGGTCGATAAAACGTATTACAAAGTCGCTCAACAAGCTTGTTGGCAAGAATAATTTTGCGAGTTTTACTGAACGAATTTTATATTTTTTTGACGACCTCTCTGTGGCGCAGTGGGCGAAGGCCCGTTTGAGACGCAGAAGGATGTGGGTTAGTTTCCCGCCGCGGTGCAAATGTTTGTATGTACTGCAAATATTTGTCTCGGGTCTGAATGTTTTCTATGTAGGTATAGTATGTATGTATTTGCAAAAAAATATATTATAAGTAGTATATCAGTCATGTAGTTCCCATAATACAAGCTCTGCTTGGTTTGGGGCTAAATTATTATTATATTATTATTTTTATAACTTAGCCGTATTTTCACGTGTAGAGTCTTCACTTGATAATGGGGGGTGCCCCGGCCGGACCCGCCGGTACCGGCAAGACTGAGACCACTAAGGATTTGGGACGAGCCCTCGGTATAATGGTCTACGTATTCAATTGCTCCGAACAGATGGACTACAAGTCTTGCGGCAATATTTACAAAGGTACCTAAACTGTTACTAAAGTTTAAGCGCCCCCGAGGCGACCATGCTGTTGAATCGAACTTCAGTTCTAACTAATAATTACTGTCCTACGGATTTTCTTTCCGATGGTTCTCTTTCACACGTTAGTTCCTAATCTTGATCTCAATATTTCCTTCACTTTAAAACATGTAGGTACTTAAATTAGTTTATTTTTTCAGGTTTGTAGATTACCTGAATGCCTAGATAAAGGGCCGAGTACATTATTTGAACCCCTTTAAATGTTTAACCACTACTGTGAACTATCTACGATCTGATTATTTACACATTCATAATGCCTAAAAAAATATATATATGCAGGTCTAGCCCAAACTGGTGCATGGGGCTGCTTCGACGAGTTTAACCGTATCTCAGTCGAAGTGCTCTCCGTCGTGTCTGTGCAAGTAAAGAGTGTTCTCGATGCCATCAAGACTAAGAAGAAGAAGTTTGACTTTATGGGAGAATTCATTACCCTTATATCGACTGTCGGCATGTTCATCACCATGAATCCCGGTTATGCCGGCAGAACAGAACTACCCGAGAACTTGAAGGCTTTGTTCAGGTATGTTCTAGACTAGAATATTCCATACAATAAAGAATTCCAAAGTGTTTATTTTTTACTTTTCAAACATTCGCCATTAGTCATCTCGGATGTTGCAATACAGTCGAAACGTCGGGAAAATAATGAAAAAGGTAAACGCGATAAAGACCCGTTAAACGTATAATTGTTTTTTTTGGTATCGTTGAAATTTGCAATCATTTGGTGTAAATATGCGGTTGAAGGATACATGGATGATACAGACTCGCATATTGGTCCCCTTCGGCTTGGGTCGCTTGGACTAGCGCTCTTGCTAGCGGATTGGCGAGGCAAAATAATTATGAGATAAAGGGCATGCAGCTTCGGGACCCTGGTGTGGCTTGACATGTCTTGGGGAGTTTTATTTGAAAGTTGTTATGTCGAGGTAGTTTTGCAGTTGTGTGGACAATGGGTATAATACTTAGAAAGTTTACTTTTTGACTGTCGCCTCATGTATCTAGATTTTTGGGTTCTATTTCGAGCGGAATATAAATTGTCTGCTAAGCATCAGGTTAGGGACAGCACATGTCTATCCTATTAATTTAACTAAACTATACATACTACTAAATCAGGCGGTGAGTGGCTAGAATAATGTCAATTATAGCTGCCACAAAATGTATCAAATTATTAAAATTACACGTGTACCTACTACAGTTATCCTGTTCAAATTATTTAAAAACCAATACATTAAACGGTCTTAACTTTGTTTTTTTCCAGGCCATGCGCCATGGTGGTGCCTGACTTCGAGCTGATTTGCGAGATCATGTTGGTGGCCGAAGGGTTCCAAGAAGCCAGGTTACTGGCGCGCAAGTTCATCACGCTGTACATGCTGTGCCGTGAGCTGCTGTCCAAACAGGACCACTACGATTGGGGTCTCAGAGCCATCAAATCTGTGCTGGTAGTCGCCGGTTCTTTAAAGGTAACGTCAGCGTCACCAACTCTGTTTTTATATGTAATTGGTGTTTAGAGATAGTTGGATGTGTTGATGTGTAGATGTGGCTAACATTAGTTTTTGTTGTTGTGGGCAGGCTAGCATGAAAGAAGTAAGTGGTATAAGACTCAGTTCACTAACAAACAAACCGACGGTTAAATGGCTGTTTAGCCTAACCGAAGCTTCATATAAGTCTTCATTCTTAAGCAACTAGCACAAAAGTGCTCGATGCTTATAGCACAGATATTATAATACTTTTTTTTCTCGGGCAGTTATACTTGATTGCTAACATCTCGTCCGTGGGTTGATGAGCTGGGGCCTTAGTAGATAGAAAATCGTTAACTTTCATGACATATTTTTGAGCGCTATAAAAATCCAAACCTGCATTGCATGCCTCGTAAGCTTTTACACAGCCTTACATAAAAACACAGCACAATCAAACGTATATCAAACTTAGGTTATAAAAACAGTTTGCTAAAAACTTGAAAATTGTAGCGAGGTGATCGTCTGAGACCTGAGGACCAAGTACTGATGCGAGCGTTGCGTGATTTCAACATACCCAAGATCGTGACGGACGACACGCCGGTGTTCATGGGTCTGATCGGTGACTTGTTCCCGGCACTCGATGTGCCTAGGAAACGGGACTTTGACTTTGAGAAGAATCTGGTCGACGGAGCGCTGTCGCTGAAGCTGCAGCCAGAGCCAGGATTTATTTTGAAGGTAGAGTTCTGTACAATCTTCGAAGAGGTTTTTGGGTAGCTTACCTATCTCACGCCCTCATAAAATCGAGAGTTTTTTTGTTCTAATTAACCAATTTGAACGACAAAACTATGTTAATATGGTTAATACTCTACTGAGTCATTCTCGTCTGAAGTTAGTGGTTTGACGTAGCAAAACACTTTCAAGATAGTTTATCTAATAGAAGCCCGCAACACAAAAACCGGTTGTAACGGAAGACCAGCCCTGGTTGTTGTTACCAGTATTATGCTGAGTTGGGACCTTTTTTGCAACTAGGTAATGTTTGTCATTGTCTTTATTATTTATTGTGATTATTTGTATCGTGTTTTGAAAAATAAACTAAATTCTATTCTATAAGTATTTGGTTTACCCGCTTTAGATGGTTCAACTCGTCGAGCTATTCGCCGTACGACATTCTGTATTCATAATCGGTTTCGCCGGCACTGGCAAGTCGATGGTGTGGCAATGTCTCAACAAAACCTACGCAATGCTCAAACTGAAGCCGTTCTACAACGACTTGGATCCCAAAGCCGTGACCAACGACGAGCTTTTCGGCATTATCAATCCAGCGACCCGCGAGTGGAAGGACGGATTGTTCTCGACGATCATGCGAGATATGGCCAATATGCCGGGGGATGGACCGAAGTGGATCGTGTTGGACGGAGATATTGACCCTATGTGGATTGAGAGCTTGAATACTTTGATGGATGACAATAAGGTAATGACCTAGCTATTTTTTATCCTCGACGTAAGGAGCCCGTGTATGCGTTTGCCATAATATGCTGTTTGTTTGTGTGTTTGTCTGTTAACATTAACGTATCTCCGAAACGGCTTATCGTTTGTAATGTTGTAGAGGTTCTATAGCCACAAATCACTGAGTGCTGTGATTGATGATGGAAATACACTTATGCGTAAATATTGTAAATCTTTGTAACTTATTTGTTTATGCCAGCGCATGATTTTATAATAGTAAGAGATAGGATGTCAAACAAAACATGTAGATAGGGTACTTAATTGCAGGCAATTTATCACGCTAAGGGTTTTCATTACATGGTTGTGTTTTGATTGTGACAGGTGTTGACGTTGGCGAGTAACGAGCGAATCGCTCTAACAAAGATGATGAGATTGCTGTTTGAGATTTCCAACTTGCGCACTGCCACGCCCGCCACGGTGTCTCGAGCCGGTATTCTGTACATCAACCCTCAAGATTTAGGATGGAATCCGTGAGTATTAACTAATTATATCTCTTTGGAGACTCTTTTATCTCGACGACAGCGCGTTATAAAATGGAGTTGATTTGCTATACGATTAGCAAATTAACTCCAGTTTGTAACGGTTACGCAAGTGGGACTTATCTAAATAATAATTGACGGGTTCAAAATCAATGCACAACCTGAAACGTCCTAAAGACTTAAGAAGGGTATTCTTTCTGTGTCCTTTTGAGGGATGCACCTAAATATATTTTTTCTAAATTCAACCTCTATACCCCAGCGGGACGATATATAGAAAATACTTTGTATCACATTTATAAAGTATTGTACATAGGTGTGCTTAAGTTAGATATCATTATCTTCCAGCTAACCTTTGTGTAATGTGGAAAACAGTCTTGAGGTGGTGCATAAATGACAAGAAAAGTTATGACTTATACCTAGCGTATAAAAAATGCTAGTAAAAGTTTGTGCGTAAAAAATATACCGCGGACAAAGTAGGGTGCGCTCTATTTATTTATTTAAGCATTATAAATCCTTAAATAATAGTTTCATCTTGATTAATGATGATATTATTAAATAAATAAATAATGCTGGACATTTTCACACATCATCTTCTAGCCCCAAAGTAAGCAGAGCTTGTGTAATGGGAACTACATGACTGATATAGTAATTATATACTTTTTTTTTGTAAATACATACATATTGTACATAGATAACACCCGCGGCGGGAATCAAACCCGCAACCTTCTGCGCCACAGACGCAGTGTTATTCTACGCAATGTTTTGATCCCACTTTTGGGCAAAGGCCTCCGCCTTCTTCCATTCCCTTATTATTTGCTGTTTACTCAATTAGAAAGCGTTCTACTAGTACTTTTATATTACAGCTTCGTCGCATCGTGGATAGACACGACACGCGACGACGAGTCCGAGAAAGCGATGCTGACAGTAATGTTCGACAAGTACATTCCATCGCTGCTGGAGTCCTGCAAGAAATACAAGCGGATCACGCCGCTGACCGAGTTGCAGCAAATACAGCTCACATGCTATTTACTGGAGTGCTTCTTGAATAAGACCCTGCTACCTACTGACTGTCCCAAGGAATGGTAAGTTTTTTTTTATAAAACTAAAGTGGCAAACAAGCATACGGTCAACCTGTTGGTAAGCGGTTACCGTAACTTAACCTAACCGACGCTTGCAACACCAGAGGTATCACTCGGGCGTTGCCGACTCTGAGATAAAATTATAAAATGTGCCTGTAATTTCACCGGCATCCATAACCTTCAAACCGGAACACAACCATGCTTCAGAAATTAGTGTGGTGGTAGTACTTCCCAGGACGAGCCCTTTCACAAGTCACTAATCCCTATACTATCATCGAGTTCCGATCACGAACAAGGAATACGCACGCATTGTAGGTCTACCTTCCACCCGATGACGTTGTAAGGGTTGCGGGGAGAGTCAGCGGTCAGAGATGGCTCATGAATTATCCTTCTTGATGCATAATACATGATGAAAACGACCATGTGCTGATATGTGACTTTGATAGCTTTAAGATTACGCACCAAAATAATAAATTAATTTAGTCACCACGTTATGTTTTTTAAGGCTAGAAATTTTGTAAATCCTGGGAAGGTAAGCAGGGCCTACAACACAAGGCTTCTTTATTTAGTGTTGGTTCTGTTTGATTTTGAACTTTAAGAGACAAGCCACTGTAATGTATCTTCTAAAATATGCAACTGAAATTGAGTTGTGCGGGACACACTACATCTTGCAATGATTGCAATTTGTAGTGACGACATGTGGAGCAGGACTACGGCGAAGTTATAACAAGTTTTCAAAATTGAGGATCGCTGATGAGAGTTTTCCGACGTTTAAATATTGATTATATTCGCAACTAAAGTACCTATCATAAAAATAACAAACTCGTGCACCGGATACGCGTCACGGGTACCCGTGCGCCATGCAGCAGTGGTGCGCTTGATTTTTGCAAAAACAGACCCACCTGATGCAGCGGACGGCCTTTGATGTTGATGATGTGATATCAAACTTGTAGGTACGAAACGTACTTCGTATTCGCCATCGTTTGGGGCTTCGGCTCCGGGCTCTTCCAAGATCAGCTGGTCGACTGGCGCAATGAGTTCAGCAAGTGGTTCGCGAACGAGTTCAAACAGATCAAGTTCCCGTCCACTGGGAACGTGTTCAGTTTCTTTATCGACGCGGAGACCAAGAAAATGTTACCCTGGTCGGAGAAGGTGGAAAGCTTTGAGTTGGATCCCGATCTACCATTGCAGGTTAGTTGATATGCTGTATATATACAGCACACAAACACGATTGCTGGCTAAAAAGAAAGTCCTCGCCGGTCGGATATCGCAAATTGTAGGAGGATGAATAAGTACCTAGCATTTGTAGTTCCTGATACCCACGATACAGGGAACCCTAGTGTGTCGTCAGGACTGTGACTAAATGACAATCTTGTTGCAATTTTTTTGGAAAGAACAGAAGTGGTAAACTTAAGGCAGGGCTGTAATTTCTTTTTATATCCGTGAGTTATAAAAGCAGAATTAGGTAACGTTTTCTTTACTTTTCAGTCCTGTCTAGTCTCAACATCGGAAACCACACGGATCAGGTTCTTCATGGATCTGTTAATTGCTAAGCAGAAGCCAGTGATGTTAGTTGGCAGTGCCGGCAGTGGAAAGACTGTCAGTGTGGCTGCCAAATTGAACTCGCTACCTGACTCGTATGCGATTACCAACGTGCCATTCAATTTCTATACTACATCTGGTGAGATTATGGTCAATTTTCCCATGTCTATGATTTACACAATGTTATGTTGTAATTGTTTGCAACCCCTCTGAGCATGTGTAAAGACTAGCAAAGGTTCAGAGATACAATTCACCCTAAAATGAGGTTGAATTGTATGAATATATTGTTTGGGAGCTTATTTGGTGTTGTTTGCAATGGGGTCATCTGTTTTTATTATGTAAGTTAAGTCTTGATAAGTTTAGTGTCAAATTCTTAAAAGAGTATATTACTACCCAGAAATGATGCAAAGGGTCCTGGAAAAGCCTCTAGAGAAGAAATCTGGCCGCAACTTCGGCCCACCTGGCAGCAAGTTCATGATCTACTTCGTAGACGATCTCAACATGCCTGAGGTGGACACATACGGCACTGTACAGCCACATACGCTCATACGACAGTTTATGGACTATAAACATTGGTAAGTAGCGCATAATAACAACAAACGTCTGTACGGCTACGGATTTTTAAATCGGCCGGCGCGGGGGTCGGGCGTCCGTGGGCGTTTCCTACGTAAAAAGGGGCCAATGGCCGCGCGTGGTGTTTATTTGGCCAATACAGAACTAGATGTCGCGGCTAAAATGTGCCCGTTTCTAGATCGCGCTGATGAAAACGCACGGCTCTGAATGACATCCCCGCGGTGAATTTTAGAAATCATACTTACCTGGCACAGGGGACACCGTGATCACTAAGGCGGTTCCCCCAGAGCGAGACCTGTTCATTGCACTGCGAACTGGTTGACCTCTGCGATTATCCCTAATGTGGATAACTCGGGTGCGTTATTTTTGGTAGTGGGGACTGCGTACGCGCTGTTCCCCTTTTAATTCTAATTTTAAAACCGTAAGTGAATACATGTCATTGATCTTAAAATACCGGGACATCGAGTTGTAACGAGGTCAAGGAAGGTTTTTTCGTGTTTAGTGCCTACCAAGTTTTAAATCCATCAATACTAAAACATGTGTACTTTTTGACAACGACATATCGCTGCTTTTCAGTAGCACTATTGACATCCAATTTTATTAAGATTAAACTCGACAATTGAACAGTGGCATAACGTAGAAATCAATTATAAAAAGTGGCTAGTACAGTTTCGGATGCATCAAAAAACATGACTAGATCTAAACACACTAACAAAAACACTAAATATCGAGGAACAAAACAAATTCACCCTTTTAAGAATAACTTTAGATACAAATTTAAATTAATAATGCTGCTGGAAATTTTCACACAGCATCATCTAGCCCCAAAGTAAGCAGAGGTTGTGTTATGGGAATTACATGACTGATATACTACTTATATACCTACATTTTTTTTGTAAATACATACATATTTACCTAGAAAACACCCGGATCCCGAGACAAATATTTGCAGATACAAACATTTTTTTTTTAATTGGAAAAACAAATAATAGGCATCAAAACTAAACTCTCCAAATTTATATAATGCACTATGTATCTTAAAAACAAACACAAACGACACTTCCTTCACTGCATACTACGCTCACGCATTCTCGTTATTCAACTACGGAATAATATTGAGGGGCGAGAGTGTAGTGTCATCATGCAAAAAAAGTACATTCGTATCCTCGTGAACATCACAAACCGAGTTACATGCAGACCTTACTTTATTGCAAAATCGGTACATCTTAACACTCCCATGTACCTATAACATCCTGCAAGCAGCTTTATTTGTTCGGAAACAAAGACATTATTTTTAGTCAAAATCTGACAACGAACTTACTTATAATGTTTACCTCAATAAACCTGCAAACAATAGGTAAAAGCCCCAAATTTTAACATAATAAGGATCTTCAATAAAATACCAGATATTTATAAATCAGAACCAAAAGACAGGCTTTTCTATATTAGACTCAAAACTCTTGAAAAAGTGTTATTATACTGTGGAAGAATTTATGACTGAAAAAATGTAGGTAGGGTACAACTTAGACTATATGATGCTATTTTAAAAATATTTTTTTTATGAAATCTATTACTATTTGAATTTTACTAGTTATACTTAATTTGACATGTTATCAACCGACTATTTTACACATTAATCTCTGACTACATAAATGTTTTTACTTTTAATGAGTTTAATTTTGACATGATACATTTCCATGACTTTTACTTATTAGGATTTTACTGTATTTAAAATGATTCGACATTTTATTAACCGACTATTGTGAACATTGATCTAGATGAAGGTTATTGAATTATATTTTTTTAAGCTTTATTTTTTTGGTAATATTTTGTAAAACGCATCTGCGTGATCGAACCCACGTTGCAGCGCCCTTACAGGACTTATGTACCTACCTGCCTATTTAAATGTATTAACTAAGACCTATACAAATATGTCATGTAAGTACATGAAAGCAATGAATAAACAAAAAAAAAAAAAATATTATTTATATCTATGGTTTTAGTAGACTAGAACCGATTCGATATTTTTTATATTGACAGGAGTTACAGGGTAAGTATCTAAATCAGCAAAATTTCGCTATTTTAATTTGACGTTTAAAAACCTCATAATTTTGTACTGCCAATGATGCCATAATGAGTAAGTTGGTGCTATTATTATTTGTATATATGATATCAAAATATGTTATTTATGTAGTATTTATTATTATTAACATTATATTTTAATATAGGTTTACTTGTACACCGCCGCCTTTTGATTTAATTTTATCCTGTCCATCCAAAGGTTGTCTGGAAGAGATCGCTTTAAGCGATAAGACCGCCTATGGTACATTTTATATATTTTTTTATTTCCTGTTTTTTTGTGTATTTTACTTTGGTGTGCAATAAATAGTTTATCTATCTATCTATCTACATATATTATAATACTGTACTAGTAGTTGGGCTATTTTGATATCGAGAGGTATCATGAGGTAAATACAAAAGTCAAATTTATAAGGTTTTATTCATATGACATATTTGTATATTCATTGTAATTACAAGGATTTCATGATCATTCAGCTTGAGTGATTTGCCAATAGAACAAGGTGAACTCATTTATCTAAAAAAGAGTCAAAGATATAAATAAAGTCAAAAAAGTATCAACCTAAGTTCTTAAGTCAACAAACGATATATTTATGCAATTTTACAAGTAAGCTAACGAGGGAGCGTAGCGGAGACATCAGGTTATGCAGTTTTATCGTCAGTATAGACATTTAAGTTGTAATACACCTTTATTAGAATAGGATATAAATCTACGAATAGGCAGCTCGGTTATATTTACTGGAAGTTTATTGTGGAAGGGTTGCCCATAAAATACCCATTATACTTTTCTAATCTAAATTTTATTTGTAATTAATTTTTGTTTCTAGTATAAATATTACGCACATATTTTTTTTTAAATAAAAATATTGGAAATTTTCCTTATTTTTTTATATTTTTTTTGTAGTACAATTTTTTTTTGGATAATGGTAAGTAAGTACCTACCTTTATTTGGGTCAGTTTTTTTGTCTAGTATAGGAACACATTATACCTACACCTTATGATGATAAATTTTTGGCTTCGATAATGATCGAACGTCAGCATCTCTACAAAAACGATAGTTAAATTCTGTTATATTATATCCTGCTCGTACATCTTGTCATTATTCAGGCAAAGTACTCTATGCTTCGCCTTGTCGAGAACGTGATCCATAATTAGATTTTTTATCAAGATGACTCGCACATGTCAGAAGTAAAACCGGCCGATTCAGAACTAGAGGGCGCTAAAAAGTGTCCGTGTCTTAGCGAAGACGCACTCAAAGATCGTTATAATAATGTACTGTCAGAAGTAAAACTGACCTACTCAGAACTAGAGGGCGCTGCTAAAAAGTGTCCATTCCTGAATCGCGCTGACGAAAACGCACGACGTTGAATGACCTTACTCGGCTCATTGAAAATTGTCAAGACCTTACTTCATAGGATCATTTCTATAGTAAGCTCTTCCCAAGTCTTCCACAATATGTGAGACCAACTCAAACCACGATGAGGAGACGTGGCGCGGCATCCTGAGCGTGAGATTGGCGAAGACAGTTTGTCTTCAGCCTTCGATGATCGTTCGCTCCCCTTTACGGGGGAGAGTGGGATGTTGTCGCTGTCTGAGTGGTTATTTTTAAACTTATTAATAAATTGTATTATAAGTGGCAATCTTTCCGTTCTGACCATGGCAGCATGCTCAAACCAATTAGCAAATACTCTTATTGGTCAACACAACTAATCTTGTTAATACATATAACCTAACGTATATATCGACTATAAATTCCTAGCAATTGTTATTCCTTAATGTACATCATTTTGTTAACATAACTGTTACTACATATATTTAGCTTAAAATAAACAACTTTAGATATTCCTAAACGTCAAATCCAAAATTTTTAAAACCGCATCTCTGAATTTTGTCAAGGACATTTAAAATATATCAACATCCTCATCTGCACATAAACTATCCCCGCGAAGGGCCCGTGTGAACGGGGACTTGCTCAGGAGGTTAGTTCTTGCCTTCGGAACTGCAATTAGCCTAGGTCTTCGGCGCGCTTATACTACTGGTTAGGTATGTGCAGTCATATGTTTATTAAAACCAGAGGGTTGTGTATCATGCCTCTAATCAGACTAGAAATGTATGTTATAAACATAATTTCCCTTCTAATTTCAAGTTTAAAATACCCCACCATACCTAGAACTAATAAAGTGGGAAAAATGGGTAAACTCAGTATAACTTTAAATAAAGAAACATTAAATATCTATTCTGTATTTTTTAACACCATACTACAGTACTTTTTCTCTCGATTTTTTTTAAAGTGCTTTCTCAATTTATGTATCTGTATGTGACAGTGGTTTCACATTTTGTACCTTTTTTAAGATAAGACGTCCTCTGTTGCTCAGTGTGTGAAGGCTTGCCTGAGACGCAGAAGGCTGCGGGTTCAATTCCCGCCGCGCGACAAATGTTCGTATGATCTGCAAATATTTGCATCGGGTCTGGGTGTTTTCTACGCATAATATGTATGTATTTACAAAAAAAAAAAAAGAATTATATAAGTAAGTATATCAGTCATGTTCCCATAACACAAGCTTTGCTTACTTTGGGGCTAGATGATGTTGTGTGAAAAATGACCAAAATGTCCAGCATTATCCAGGTTGAATATTACCATTTCAGGTACGACAGACAGAAACTATCGCTAAAGGATATTTCAAATTGCATGTTTGTGGCATGCATGAATCCTACTGCTGGTTCGTTTACCATCGACCCTCGACTTCAAAGGCATTTCTGTACCTTTGCTGTCAGGTATGTTTACCAAATCATAGTAAACATTTTTTGAACAAGTTATTTATAGTGCTTTCTAACCACATGTGGAGAGGCTCTTAGTTGGCTGAAACGCCTATTCAAATAGTCCGAGCATTAACCACACTCAATACTCGAAGTTTCAAATGTATGTACTTAATGCACCTTACATACATTTGAAACTTCACCTTGAGGTAATCGTTAGTTAAAACAAAAAAATATATATTTAATTAAATGTAACGAGAACATATTATTCGAAAAGTATGTCTGTATACATAACCACTCAAAATAAACCAACTATTTTGATGTATTTTTTTTATGTGGTTGTAATTGGATTTGCCTCTGACTATCCTGAAAAAGTCCACCATGGATATTGTAGCTGGGTTAGATCCATCTTGAAAACATCAGTTTGTCAAACTTAGCAAACCCAGAAATGTTTATGCGCTAAATGCACGAGCAAAGCTCGGTATAATGATACTTAATTATACCAAACAAAACTGATGTAACTTTTCAAAACTATTTTCTAGTTTCCCTGCTCTAGACGCATGTATCCAGATCTACAAGCAAATTCTGTCCCAGCACTTGAACAATCCGCTGAATAAGTTCGGCCTGATAGTGCAGCGCTACGCGGAGCCGCTCGTGAACGCGGCTTTGGCGCTTCACAACAAACTCTCCTCTTCTTTCCTGCCGACGGCTATCAAGTTCCACTACGTTTTCAATCTACGAGACTTGTCCAACATCTTCCAGGTATGTGTTTCATAGCATCCAAAGCTGGAATTTCTAGTGCTGATATTGACCAAGTTGTAGTAGTTGTATAAAATAAATACTTATGCTGTTATCCGTATGCTGGACTTCCTCAAATCCATTCTCAGTAAGTAGGTACGAAAATTTAGGAGGTTGTTAGAGGCAATTTCATACATTATTACGACTACCTCGGTGTCGTTTTGGGCGAATAACCTAAAGTCAAAATTCATTTATTCATTAAAATCACAAGGATCACTTTGAAACGTCGTTTTTATCTACTGCCTGTTCCTCCGCGACCAAGCCAGGAAAGAAAGGCCAGAAAACAAAGCCGGTTATTATTTTTAAAGATTCTTTAACAAAATATTAGATACATTGTTTAATCGAGTTGGAGCATTTTCAATCCCAAGAGTTTTTATCATGTAAATAATCAGATATTTTATAGTATGCCTTTTTATAAAGTTTTTGTATAATTACGTTTTTAAGTTTGTTAATTTATATTTTTTGTGTATCTCTTGGGAGTAAGTTATAAAGGCGTACAACCTTGCCCTTAAAACGACTTACTATCTTTATGGAGTCTTCAAGTGGCAACAGCGAGGTTATCTTTGTTTCTAGTATCAGCATTGTGATTATCGCTATTTTTCATAAACAAACTAATATTATTGTGAACATACATCAGATTTTGATATAATATCTTATTATATTTTTGATGTTTCTGTTTAATTCAGTTTTTAAATTTGTTAATTGTCAATTGTTGTATATAAATTTTTGTAGCCGTGTGAGATTCCAGACCTGCGGGTTCGTTTCACGCTACGGAACAAATGTTTGCTTGTTGTCCAGTTATTTGTTCTGGGTTCGGGTGTTGGTACCATTGTACTCGTAGTACTTGATACCTACTTATGCAGCGAGATTCCATGTGTGGAGTCAGGACTGTATGACTGCTGTTATTTTCAAATAAATTAAATTATTAATTAATATATAATAAATAAATTATATTTGATACTTGCCCACGTTTTGCATAGAAGTTAGTGTTCCCATAACGCAAGCTCTGCTTAGTTTGGGGCTAGATGATACTGTATGTACATGTCCAGCATTATTTATTTATGTTGCAAGCCCGTCGCCGAGCCGCTATGTTTGAGTACCAGCCGATGATTCGAACTTTTGGTTTTAGGGAAATGCCGGTTTCCTCTCAATATTTTCGTTCATCGTTTCGAGTTCGCTTTGCGATCAATGAGTTTACGCTAACTCGACTTTGTCCTTCCAGGGTATGCTGTTCACAACCGGCGACGCGATCAAGCTACAGTCGGAGCTGATTAGACTCTGGATGCATGAAGCGACGCGCGTCTATTCCGACAAGATGGTTGACTCCATAGACAACGAGTCCTTCCAGAAACTCATCGTGGAAGTCATCAAGAAGAATTGCGAGGTTTGTCACGTCTTTTTACGATCTTATCTAAACACTAGCTGTACCACAGCAGCCATCGGCCCCAGCCCAACGCATCGCATCGCCCTCCCACGCTATTAATTCTTTTTCTCGTCTCCTTTAGGTCGTAGCGTGATGTTAAATAGCCTATAACCTTCCTCATGAATTGGGCTGCCAAATTTTTTTAAGTACAACTGGTTGTTCCAGAGATTAACGCGTTAAAATAAATAAACAACTCTTCAGCTTTATTATTAGTATTGATATAGAATGTTGAAAATTATAAACATTATAAGCCGGTAAAACAAAACTAAAACAAATTTGAATGTGTCTGTGCCGTCAATCTGGCGTGACACTATATCACGCCCGCAACTTTGTCCTGCAATAATAGAAATACATGAAGGGGGTGTAAAAAGAAAACTTTTCATTAAATACACAGGATTACGACGAGAACATAGTATTCGAAAAGCCCCTCATTTATTGCCACTTTGCGGAAGGCGTCGGCGATCCGAAGTACTTCCCGATCCGGGACTGGCCTCAGATCAAGAAGCTGCTAGATGAGTCGCTCTCGGGGTACAACGACCTCGTGGCGACCATGAACCTGGTGCTGTTTGAGGATGCCATGTATCATATTTGCAGGTGAGTGTACAACAAATATATTAACATCAACTTCCTGTAGAAGTCCTACTGGACATAAGCCTCCTCCAAAGAGTGCCACAACGAGCGATCTTGACCCACCAGCTCCATCAGCCGACTTCCCGCAATCTTTAAGATGGATACATTGGGTGGGGGGGACTTCCTACATGTCGTTCTTCAATGTCATACACAACAGATCTTCTTTTACTACATAAAATCTTTGAAGACGCTCTGACTTACTTATCCGTTAGTTCTAAATCCTGAAATAGGCTGGCTTCCTTTTCAGTACATACAAATTTTCATGGCTTTCTAACACAAGTATTTTCTATTTAAATGAAGGTCCCGACCATAACGAAAATTTTAAAAATCTGTAACAGAAATGAAAAAAAAAACATGTGTTTTGTGCACTAAGAAAGGATTTTCCGAAATTCCACCCCTGGAGGTGCAGCGGGAAGATGAATTTGTATGGAACAAACTTAATGAGGTTAAAGTCGCGGGTCGTTCCACTAATCTGTAGATAAAACTTGGCCACTTAAACTAGCCCGTAGGCTGCGTTCTTCTTTAAGGTAACTTAGCATCTAAAACTGCTTCAGAACAATAAAGCCGATAAACTTGGTCGTGAGACCAAAGGATTTATTCAGCCGAATTATGTTGTTAAATTTATCGTGGTAACGTTGTTGTTTTGTGTATGGTCTTTTGAGGTAATAACTGTTGGGTCTTAGTCCGTGGCAGTCGATATAAAGATTAGAAAATCTGGTAGTACAATACTCGAATATCCTGATGATTTTACAGAATAAATCGCATCCTAGAAGCTCCTAGAGGCAACGCTCTGCTTGTCGGCGTGGGTGGTTCCGGAAAGCAATCGTTGTCGCGGCTCAGCGCTTTCATATCCTCACTAGAAGTGTTCCAAATACAACTCAGGAAAGGATACAGCATCAACGACTTGAAAGTCGACCTAGGTCAGTAAAACATGAGGGCCTATCGCTACAATCATGTGTCTGTAGATTTCAGTACCAATAGGCTGGTTATAATTTCAAAAAACAGCTCCAGTGGGGATTTCAGCGGGACACCTTGTTGGGGAGTTACGGAATCATCGTTTTTTTTCTTTCAGCCGCTCTCTACATAAAAGCTGGACTGAAGAACATTGGCAATGTGTTCTTGATGACGGATGCTCAAGTCGCCGACGAGCGTTTCCTTGTCCTGATCAACGATTTGCTGGCGTCTGGTGAGATACCCGAGTTGTTGGCTGATGATGAAATTGAGAATATCATCAACGGAGTCCGAGGTGAGGTAAGTATTTCATCAGATTTGTCATCAAATTAAACACGAGCACGTAATGTGGTCTGTGATCTTTAGAGCACATAACGCGCTCGAACGTCCTTCCCAGTTATGTTTGTTACTTGAATTGTACTAGTCCCAAATTATGTGTTATAAAAAAAAATTGATTCCCAAAAGTTTAGTTGCCCTGTTGGTATAAAGATCTTTTAGGGGTAGTTAGAGATAATATGAATATAAAAAGCTTTTAGTACTCCCTATTGTAGCCACATGTCTAGGAAGCAAATTATGGGCTTAGGGACCACCTAATGGAAAGCATTTACGACTGCTTATTGATATCAAAGTCATTTCGTTTATGATATTGTGCTCAATTAAAGTATAACCCTGGTCTGGTGTTTTTCTAGACAAAAGCTTCCGGCGTGCCTGACACTCGTGAAAACTGCTGGAGGTTCTTTATCAACCGCGTGAGAACGATGCTCAAGGTAAGCATTGATCATAATGTACCGGTATCCAACATTAGCGTATTATGTTCCCAATAATAGAAACTGATGTCGACGATACTTTTTTTTTTTAAATGTTTCGCACATTTTCCACACTTCATCATCTAGGCCCAAACTAAGCAGAGCTTGTATTATGGGAACTACATGACTGATATACTACTTAAATACCTTTTTTTTTGTAAACGCATACATATTATTACATAGAAAACACTCAGACCCGAGACAAATATCTGCAGATCATACAAACATTTGTCTCGTGGCGGGAATCGAACCCGCAACCTTCTGCATATCAGGCGGGCTTTCGCCCACTGCGCCACAGAGGTCGTCTTGACTTTTCTTGTAAACTTGGTTCTAAACCCACATTCTTTATGCCATAGTCCTCAGTTCTCTCATCTAAATAGTGAGTTGCTGTAACGTCGCTTTACCTAGATGCAGCTGGAGATCGGAATTTGTCAATAACGACTCGTAAATGGCTCAAATGATCGATTCGAGTTGGAATAGATACGGTCACGGTTTTAGCATGTTGCAAAACTCAGCATAATCTAATCTCTTGTGAACGAATAGGCAAGCTATGCCATAAGCGTTTTAATATTTCAGTGAAAGGGCTTATGCCATGTTTTGTTATAGGTTGTGTTATGCTTTTCTCCCGTGGGAGCGACACTACGTGTTCGAGCGCGTAAATTCCCTTCACTTGTCAACTGCACAGCCATCAACTGGTTCCACGAATGGCCGCGGGAGGCGCTGCGGTCTGTATCCAAGAGGTTCATATCTGAAGTGGAATCTTTGCCGGTAATTTTCTTCTCTTAGTTTTAAAGTATGAAGTAGTAAGTACTCACATTTTACCTTGTTCGATTAACCTTGATAACCTCGTAACGGCTGCGACGCAAGAGGTGTGTAATTAAATTTTTTTGCATGTTCTGATATTTGTTCCTCGTCTAGGTGTACTACTACCACTAGGGTAGTCATAGTTCATAATACCTACGAAACAGGGAATCCCAATGCAGGGTCCGCCCCCCTATTTTGTATCTTTTGCCGTTTCAATTGTAAACTGACGAGTCAGTGAAACTATATATTTGTTCATTCATTACTTGCGATTACGTTTCGCTAATACGCACTTCAGACCTTTGGCTTAGTTACTTTCGACGTTTATCGGGTATTTGACTGTTGGGGGTTTATTATTATAATCTTTCAATTTCAATGCCACGGCCGCCCTCTGCCCCCGACCGACCCGCTGCGTCGCATCGCCCGCCCGTGCTATTACTTTTTTGCTCGGCTCTTAAGGGTTGTAGCGTGATGTTAAATAGTCTAAAACTTTTCTCATGAATATGGCTATCAAATGCAAAATATTTTGAAAATAATTTGTCTAATCTGACTGGTAGTTCCAGAGATAAGTGTGTTCAAACAGAAAAAATAAATCTTCAGCTTTATTATTAGCATAGATAAGTCAGTACTAAAATTATTTTTACAGCTTGATTTAGTGGAACCAGTGTCCAACTTCATGTCCCACGTCCACCAAAGCGTGAATCAGATGTCCGCAATCTACTTTCAAAACGAGAAACGGTACAACTACACCACGCCCAAGACATTTCTGGAACAGATCGCGCTGTACAGCAAACTGCTCAACGACAAGACTAAGAACTTGAAGATGATGATATTGAGACTCGAGAATGGACTGGAGAAGTTGGCTTCGTGTGCTGGAGACGTCGCTGTTTTGAAGGTATACCTAAATACCAGTCCCTTAACCATCGTTTGATCTCAATTAGTGCGACTTGACCAATCTTGAAAGGATAAACCCGCACTTAGTTTCTTGCCACGTAAGTTTAATATACGACGCCGGTAGCACCTGAAAACTCTTTCGTTATAATCCAAACACTCCCAGCTGCCTGAGACTGCTGGACTAGGCCTCCCAAAAAAATACCAAAACAAATGGTTATAACGGCTCAAAACCATTTCAATGTCCTCCGTCCACCGACTTCCTACTGTGACAGTACATGCTGATATAGATAAGACGATAATGTCGTTTGTTTGTGTGTTTATTGTATTTTTACTATGCGATCCATTTCAGGTGACTCTTGCCGAGCAAGAGATAATATTGAAAGAGAAAAATAAGAACGCTGAGGCGCTTATCGACGTGGTCGGCGCTGAGAGCGAAAAAGTGTCCAAAGAAAAAGCATTTGGTACGTATTGAAGTCGTCATGAGCACACAGATTTATTTCTGATAAATACCTTCCCGACTCGAGTTTAGACGCTCGACCGTACCTTTATCAGAGATATTGTAAAACTTCCATAACCGGAACACAATCACTTGACACCACCTACTCATTGTAATATTTCATTTTGGAGCGCGATGTATGAGATTTCTTTTACCCTGATGGGACAACAGAGACCAGCGAGCGCGAGCTCGTAGTCGAATTAGAATTTGTAGGTCCTTCCTACTTTCCGATTACGAGGAAAATTTTCCAAATAATATGTCCTCTATGACGACCAATGTGGCGCAGTGGGCGAAGGCCCGCCTGAGACGCAGAAGGTTGCGGGTTCGATTCCCGCTGCGGGACAAATGTTTATACGATTAGCTAATGTTTGTCTCGGGTTTGGGTGTGTTCTATGTATAATATGTATGTATTTATAAAAAAAAGTATGTAAGTAGTATATCAGTCATGTAGTTACCATAATACATGCTCTGCTTAGTTTGGGGCTAGATGATGCTGTGTGAAAAATGACCAGCATTATTTATTTATAATTCTCTTGATTGTCGAAGTCGTATAACAATTTCACGCTTACAGCTGCGGAGGAGGAGAAAAAAGTCAAGGTTATTGAAGAGGACGTCACGATAAAGGCTAAGATTTGTGCCGACGATCTCGCTAAAGCCGAGCCCGCATTGATGGCGGCCCAAGAGGCCTTGAACACTCTGAATAAGAACAACCTGACTGAGTTGAAGTCTTTCGGCTCGCCGCCCGACGCGGTGGTCAACGTAACCGCAGCCGTACTCGTGCTCTTTGCTAAGAAAGGCAAGATACCTAAGGACAGGTCTTGGAAATCCTGCAAAGTGTGTATTCATAGGATTTATTCAAGTCAATATTTTTTAGACATACATATATTACACCATATTAAACACAAATATAAAAATATAATATATTATAATATTGTCCATATGAAAGAGAAGACTATCGAATTAAAACTATAGTCTAAGTAGGAGCACAAGTGCACAACATGCTCTCTCTGTCAGCGCTCCATGAAGGCACTGTCGGTGTCTAGCCTCCCTGAACTAGTGTCTATCCTCCCAATACGCAAAAGGTGCTGTGGACTCTCCACATGCGCGTTACTTTCACCGCGGCAATGATTATTTCTTGGTCACTCTACAGCTATGGCGAGGTATGGTGGTCCTAAAAAATCATCGTGATAGAACGTGAAAGAACCAGTCTGGAGATAAAATTCAGTGCTCGAAATCATGAAATAATGCTTTTCCTTTTCAGTTGATGATGAATAAAGTCGATCAGTTTCTGAACGATCTTATTTACTACGACAAAGAAAACATTCATCCCGATGTCATTAAGGTACAAAATCTTAATATTCTTAGAGAAAATACACTTATTTGTTCTCGATTGTTATAATATGTTGTTACTTGTTTTTTAGGCCGTATTGCCATACATCAAAAACCCCGAGTTTAACATGGAGTTCATAATGGCGAAGTCGGCAGCTGCGGCCGGTCTTTGCTCGTGGGTGGTCAACATAGTCAAGTTCTACGATGTTTATGTGGTCGTCGAGCCTAAGCGACGTGCTTTGAACGCAGCTAATGCTGAGTTGCAAGCCGCTAGGGACAAGCTGGACTTCCTTACTAGTCAAATCAAGGTAAAAAACATGGCTCTTGTGTTTTGAGAGAAGGGTAGGTACGTCTTGGGTGTGGGACTCCACATGATTAGATACCCTAGCGCCAGCTTATCTGTCGGGGAGATCAGTTTGAGTCCGTGCAGTGGCTGATTCGGCTGAGGATTTTAAGAGGCGAAAATATACTGATCTTACTTATTTGAGCCGGTTGGAGTTGGCCCTTCGCGTATTTAAAATTGTTGTCTGGTCGATGCGATGTGTGATCCGAAAGATGGCCCTAATCTGGATCATGTATTTGCATTGACAGTAAGCGTGACTATGCGGCCAGCCTTTTAAGGACGTAAGGTAATTACTGCTTAATGGTCTGAAAAGCTTAATGGTTTCTAGAGTTCAGAATAACGAACATATCGTTTTGTTATATTATACGTTTTTAAAAATGTAAATGGAGCGATGAAATCTTACTATAATTGCATGTAACAGGAATTGGAAGAGAAACTTGGAGTGTTGATGAAAGCTTTCCAAGAAGCCGTGAACGAGAAGATGAAATGTCAAGCGGAGGCTGACGCTACCAACGCGACCATCGATTTAGCCAACAGATTGGTCAACGGACTGGCTTCAGAGAAAATCAGGTACCTACTTTAGCTAGATGGGATCGAGGTTGCCTCATAACTTCTAAAGTTATCTTTGAAATCCGTCGAATAAATTTCCGCTTCATCATCTAGGACTAGTCAAAAGTCTATCATAGTCAAAAGCGTCATGGCGTCGGAGGACACAACGTTAGCTACTTTGAAGCATATATTGCCTAGATGAGGGTTTAAGTTAAGCCCTCTTCAAATAGTTAAATAAATCTCTGTTGCTGTTGAACTTTCTGCACCGAGAACTAGTAGGGAAATGGTTAGCAAATGATGTAACCTTTTAGATGGTCGGCGACGGTGGTGAATCTCAAAGAGTCCGGTATAATGCTGCCGGGCGACGTGCTGCTGGTGACGGCGTTCATATCGTACGTGGGTTGCTTCACGCGCCGCTACAGACAACAGCTGATGGATGACGACTGGGTGCCCACACTTGGCAAAACTAATGTGACTTACTTTTTATTACTTATCTATCGTGAATTATACTATTCATATTGTATGTATTATGGGTATGGGTGCGGATGAAATTACAAGCACATGAAACTTTTCACCCGTTATGTCTCAGGGTTGGCAGTGATACCTCTGGTGTTGTAAGTGTACATAGCA
The DNA here is from genome assembly GCA_961405105.1 of Perizoma affinitatum. NCBI lineage: Eukaryota > Metazoa > Arthropoda > Insecta > Lepidoptera > Geometridae > Perizoma > Perizoma affinitatum. The sequence goes on along the minus strand of OY560205.1, from coordinate 6,036,101 downwards.
GCAGCTGGGCCGTATGCTTGTTTGCCACTTTATTTGTATAAAAAAACGGGTAGCGTATTTCTCGTAGCGTATTAACGGCGAAGGCATAGACTCAATTTTTACTCATTCTATTATTTTACTCTAGCTGACACATCAAAAGAAACATACCATCCTAAGTTCTTGGATTGTTAGTCGGTCATACGATTTTATATTTATAGATATTTGAAGACACGTACTGGGCGTGTCTTTACTTGATGGTTACCTGAATGATTTGTAATGACTTGAACGAATTTTTATTTGTGATATGGTTGGATCTCCTTGATTTATAGAATTTATCTAGACTTCCCCTGTTTTAAAACTGTTAGAGTTCACATAGTATCCGATTCCAAACTGTCTTCAAGTCTCATCAAACGTTTAACTAGGTACTTATTTGTGAGCAACTTGACCAGTGATTGTTGGTTCTAGCCGAAAATCGAAACGACTGAAGGTCTGAACCCGCTGTCCATGTTGACGGACGACGCGCAAATCGCGTGCTGGAACAACGAGGGCCTGCCCGCTGACACTATGAGTACTGAGAACGCGACTATTCTCACCAGTTCAGCGCGGTGGCCGCTCATGATCGACCCGCAACTGTAAGTTATATAATAATAATAGTTAAAACAAAATAGACCACGATTCATATTACACTCACATTATTGTAGTAAAATAGATTACCTATAAATATGTTAGTAAATTTAATTAAATTAATTTTACACAAGTAATATTGTTATATCCTAATTGATTACTACTATTTGGAGACCAGACGAGAGATCGGCCCAAGCTCTATCAGCCTGCGCCAGCGCCAGTATGAAACATGACATGACAACAGTCATAAGACTGTTGGTGCTGCCGGCTTACTACTAATTCTCCGTCGTACGAAGCGGCCTCGAAATCCACATTTCTATCCACGATATCAGACCATATCAGACCAGCCTTATTTATTTATTATTATTATTAGTTTAACTAAATATCTCCGAACTGACCGACAGAAGCCTTTAGATGGAGATGGATGGAAATAGAAAGACCTCAACTGGCCAGAAGTTGGATTATTTGCTCTTTATCACTAGAAAATCTAAGGCTTCAAGTGCGTAAGTAGGTATCAACGTATATAAGTACCTACTTATACGGTTTCCATCAGACTAGATAGTATCCATACGCACTAGCTTAATCCATTGCGAAATGATCAATGTTTTCCGACTCTGATACTCTAGTCGTAGTTACCTATAAATTCATGCACTTATTTAACAGGCAAGGAATAAAATGGATAAAGTCACGATACGGCGACGCTCTAGTCGTGATTCGTCTCACACAGCGCAACTATCTGGACATGATCGAGCGCGCCGTCAGCAACGGCAACGTGGTGCTGCTAGAAAATATAGGCGAGACCGTGGACGCCGTGCTCGAACCGCTGCTCGGCCGCGTGCTTATCCGCAAGGGGAAGGTTCTGAAGGTAAAAATATAAGCGTTTCAAGGCCGCCCGAAGGCCTATGATCCGCTATGACTGACGACTGTAATAACGACTGTAATGCAACTGTAAAACTGCACGTTGGCCTGTCACATCGTTTTATTGAACGAAAAGAGTGAATTTTCAAAATAAAAAATTAAAATATTTCTTTGTAAAATTTATTGCAGCATTAAAGCCGCGGCAGACAGTTAATACTCTGTTAAATGGGCCTTTCGAAGTCCGGGATCAGTCGGTTCTAAACTAATCCTTGTTATCTATTCAAAAGAAATTGTAATTTATTGAACGTCACTTAAATTAGCTGGTCTGTTCAGAATGAATAGGCAAGCCATATCATGCTTAATTTTACGTATTATTTTTCACGGGCAAATACTTGAATCTGTATAAATGAGTATCCACTTCTCGGCTTTTTCTTCTCGTAGTTTACACGTTTCTATTCGCCCTATATAGCGAATGTGCATCTATTCAGCTGGTAGCCAGCCAGCTCTCAGTATTTTCAGATGTGACGTAAGTATTGTTTTTGTTTTCAGATCGGTGACAGGGAAATAGACTACCATGTGGACTTCCGGCTAGTGATCCAGACCAAGCTCGCCAATCCCCACTACCAGCCGGAAATGCAGGCGCAGTGCACGCTCATCAACTTCACCGTCACTAAAGATGGGTAGGTTTCAGTGCTGATCAATCCTGTGGACACAAGTCCGATTAGTAAATGCGATAACACCGTGTTTTTAGGACATCACCGGTATGTATGAAGTGATTAAACGCGAAGAAAGCTGCTGGTTTAGATCGCTACAAGTACCAATGTTCCATTCAATCTATTTCAGCCTCGAAGAACAGTTGCTAGGCGAAGTCGTGAAAGCTGAAAGGCCCGACTTGGAAAGCTTACGAGCAGGCCTCACCAAACAACAGAACGATTTCAAAATCACACTCAAAACCCTAGAAGATGATCTACTGAAGCGATTGTCGTCCGCGGGACCCGATATACTGAGTGATTCGGCTCTCGTCATCAACTTAGAGACGACCAAGAAAACGGCGGCCGATATCGAAATAAAGGTCGAGGAAGGCAAAGTGACGTCTGTCAAGATTGATGAAGCGAGAGAAAGATACAGGTAATCTTCTGTGCTGTTCATTGAATGTGAACATCGTAGCTTACAATGTACCTACATTACATTTCGAGCCATGTTATTAGAATACCTCTCTTTTGAACGTTTTGTAGACTGTGTGATGTTGAGGTTTTTGTGATCTGTGTCAATTCGAGCTTCTGTATGTCATAAAATCCATAAAACTGCTAACGTTCTTATTTGATACGCCAGACAGACATATTATCAGCAGTTTGACATCGCTCAGATAGAGAGCAATCTGAAATAAAATTAATTAGACATTTGCCACATTGCATTGTAACTAGTTTTTTATGAGTCCGAAGTATCTTGATTGACTTGGAAATAACCCTTCCAGACGTGCCGCCGCTAGGGCCTCCCTGCTCTACTTCATTCTGAATGACATTTACAAGATCAACCCAATGTACCAGTTCTCACTAAAGGCCTACAGTGTGGTCTTCAAGGACGCGTTGTCCAAGGCGGAGCCAGCGGATGATTTGGAAGGCCGCGTCAGGAATCTACTGGACAGTATCACGTTCGCAGTGTTCGTGTATACTAGCCGAGGGCTGTTTGAGCGAGACAAGCTCGTGTTCTTGTTCCTTATCACACTTCAGGTAATGTATACTAATAAAAAGCTGAAGAGTTTGTTTTTTTTTTTGTTTGAACGCGCTGTTAATTTCTGGAGTCGGATTTAAAAAAATATTTTTGCATTTAATAAGTAGCCTTATTCATGAGAAATGTAATAGGGTTAAACATCACGCTAAGACCCTTAGGAGCCGAGAAAAAGAAGTAATAGCGCGGTCGGACTGGGAGCCAAGGACGGCCGTGGCACTGCTAGTAAAGAAATAAGTGCAATATGTACAATTGTACATCTCTCTCTAACGCACTTGGATGTCATATTAGATCAATCCAATGCTTACTTAGTGCGGTCTTCAAAGACGACGAAATAATTTCAGGTCCTACAATCAGAGGGCAAGGTAGACCCACGAGAGCTAGATTTCTTACTGAAATACGCCGTAGCGCCCGAGGTTTCCCCTTACAACTGGCTCTCGAACAACTCTTGGGGCGGTATCGTTGCCCTTGCGAAGATGGACGCTTTTGAAAACCTGGACAAGGATATTGAAGGGGCCACTAAAAGGTAAAATTTACAGCAGGTTTAGGAGCCTGCTGTAAATAAGTAAGTACGTCTCTATGTTTGTGTCAAACTTATCAAGATAAATAAAATAGTTTTGATTTGACTTGATTTTGATGTAAGTACTAGGTACTGTACCTCCCTCAGATTTCCAACATAAGTTATAAATACTTGACGATTTTCTACTGGCCAAGACTACGCTCGCGTGGTACGTGATGTGGTTTAAAACCTAAGTTTTATTCTTGGTCTTGACCCATAACCCAATTTTTAACCAAACCTATGATTTATTTATTTATACTTCCGCACAAACAATGTAGTGCTAGGAGGACTTAGTGCAAAAGCATTTTCTACCAGTCGTCCTGGGCGTGCATAAAGATGGTTTGGCGTGTTCAGTAATGACCATATATAACATAAAAATAATATATATGAAATATAGTTATAAATTATAAAATATACATATAAAATATACTTAATGGTTGGAACTGAAACAATAGTGATTGGAGATCATTTTAAAATTGAAAATACGGCTAATTCGCGCAAAATCGACGAAATAATAGTAATTAGCCGTTATTTAAAATTTTAAAGTAGCCATCATAACTAGTTCCAAAAGTTATATCACGAGACAATGATTTCCACCAGATGGCAGAAGTACACTGACGGAGAGGCACCAGAAAGAGACAAGCTTCCCGGCGAGTGGAAGAACAAGAGTTCATTGCAGCGGCTGTGCATAATGCGTGCGCTGAGGGCAGACCGAATGTCTTACGCTTCTGGGTACGTATTATTATCACCTACAACAAAACAAATACAAATACAATCATCTCAATGATGGAGATTATCAGATCCATACTCAGTACGCAGATCTGTGAGAATACCAAGTAGGGGGTAGTCAGATACACGCAGGGGTTAGTTACTGGGTTAGGTCAGTGTTATATTTGGCATATGCCACACTTTGAATAGTAGTAAGTATTCCACGTGGCAGGGTAAAAAAATATATTTAAATAGCAAATAACATGCCTTGTTTTTTTGGTTCATGTGCTTACGGTTTCCTCACGATGTTGTCCTTGTTGCTCGCGGTAAAAAAGGTGCACGCACTTAATTCATGTTCTGATCATAAATCTGTTAATGTCCTCATTCTTCTTATACATACTAATAATAAAGCAAAAGAGTTAGATTTTTTTATTTGAACACACTTATCTCTGGAACTATAAGTCGGATTTGACAAAATCTTTTTTGCATATGATAGCCCAATTCTTGAGGAAGGTCAAGAAAGAAAAGAAGGCTATTTAACATCACGCTACGAAATAAAAAGTTAAATAAAAGTTTTATTAGGAAACTAAAACGACATAAGCATGTATGCCATTACAGACTTCGCTTACAAAGCGAAGTCTGTAATGGCATCTGAGTATATTCGCAAAAATACGTATATTATCAAGAAATAGAGGAAATAATCCGCATAACTTTCATTAAAAAACCTTTCTTAGCGCGTTTTGCGAAGAAAATCTCGGTACGAAGTATGTGGAAGCTCGCACCCCGCCCCTTGAGAAATCCTATCAGGAGAGTAACTCTACCACAGCGATGTTCTTTATTCTCTCAGCCGGTGTGGATCCTCTCAAGGTATATTTGCGATTAATCATCAAAACAAAGTAGAAAGTTGGTATTTATGTACACTTTGTAGTAGTGAGCATCACCATAATTTATCAACTTACTACCTACTACCTACTAGAAATATGAAACAAAATATATATTAACAAAATAAATATACATTGTAAATAATGACTTGTAAATAAACAGTGCCCATCCCCACATGACGGAACTATTACAATTACGTCATCTACCTTGTAAATAAACAGTTCCCATCCTCCCCACTTGATGGAACTATTCCAATTACGTCATCTACCTTGTAAATAAACAGTGCCCATCTCCACATGGCTGAACTATAATATTTGCATAACTACACTATTTAATGAAATGTAGTTTGAACTATCAACCTTCAATCGTATTTTTATACCTACTGTTTGACAGCGCTCATTGATTCCTTACAGGATCTCGAAAAGCTTGGTCGAAAGTTAGGTTTCTCGACCGACAAGAAGAATTTCCACATAGTATCTCTAGGCCAAGGTCAAGAGGTGGTGGCTGAAGAGGCTATGGGGGTGGCCTCCGTGAACGGACACTGGGTGATATTGCAAAATATTCACTTGGTAGCGAAATGGTTGGCTACTTTAGAGAAGAAAATGGAGGAAACTTTCGATAATCCCTTGCCGGAATACAGGTAAAAGCAATCGTGTGCGTCGTGTGTTTTATACACAATGACACTTATCTTAACTATTGAAGTCCACTTTTATAGCGCACTTATTTGTAGCCCGTGCCGCAGCCACTTTAGCTACTTACACAACAACCACTTTCTGTTGGCGTTAACACCTGCGGAAAGATGTATGAAAATGATATTCGCTTCTGAGATGTCACGTGACAAGTTTTACCTTAACGCATTTGCATTAGTGTGAAAGGAAAACTAAGCGAGAGGTATTCTTCTAGACGCCATAACGTGCACACTGTAAACAGTGACAGTACACATTAGAATTTACGACCTGTAAATTCTAATGTGTACTGTCGCTGAATGGACAGTGACCGTTAAACTGTAATTATCTTTTCTTATCAGGTTATATCTAAGCGCAGAACCGGCAGGAGATCCGGCTTATCATATTATCCCTCAAGGTATTCTGGAATCTGCCATCAAGATCACCAACGAACCGCCTATTGGCATGTGGGCTAACTTGCATAAGGTAAAAGTACATTACTAAAAAATGCCCACGCAGCTAATGCATCTATCATATTTGGGTGTTTGCGTTTAAGTCAATGCTATCGGGTAGCACGTTTGGCGTAAATCAGTCAATGTTGTATTGCGTTTATATCTGCACAATTCTTTACAAACGCATTGGACAATTTCAGGCATTGGACAACTTCAGTCAAGAAACACTGGAAATGTGCAGCAAGGAAGCTGAATTTAAATCTGTACTATTTGCACTATGCTACTTCCACGCTGTAGTCGCTGAAAGACGTAAATTCGGTCCACAAGGATGGAACAGGTATAAAACTAATAGTAAAATCGATTCAACTTCAAGGTTCGGTACCGACCGAAGACCTTTCTTTTAGATCTTTCAATTTATTTTCAGAGTGTATCCGTTCAATTTCGGAGACTTAACCATCTGTGTGTACGTGCTTTACAACTACTTGGAGGCTAATCCCCGCGTGCCTTGGGAGGATCTGAGGTACCTCTTCGGAGAAATTATGTACGGAGGACACATCACAGACGATTGGGATAGAAGGCTATGTAGGACCTTCTTGCTGGAGTATATGCAACCTGAACTGGTTAGCACCCTCCTTCATAACTTTCCTGATTCATATAAAACTAATTATAGGTCTTACTAAACTTTATGCCTTATCTGTATATATACTCTTCACTTCCGTATCCACCTAACTGTGTTGCAACTTGTAAATCATGTCCTCTTTTACTGACAGATGAAACTTAAGATCGACTTTCTTTGCAAAGGATACAAATATTCTTATCTGGTATTCCATCGAGGAAGACTTCATGTGATTTTATCTTTGCTTTGTTGTTTTCAAAATAGGTGGATGGCGAGTGTGTGCTCGCTCAAGGGTTCGTTTCGCCTCCGAATTCAGACTACGTCAGTTACCATGCATACATCGACGACTTCCTGCCCGATGAAACGCCGTATTTGTATGGTCTTCACCCTAACGCTGAGATTGGCTACTTGACCACTGTATCCGAAAGATTGTTCAAGGTGATCTGTTACTTTTTACTACTAATATAAATACTGAAGTTAAGATGTTTGTAACAACACATTCCTATGTGTTGTTACTTTTTATCCGGGTAATACACGGGCGAAGCCGTGGGCAGATGATGGCTCCTGTTATAATTCATAGAGATAAATCTCCTCTCCGTTTTGTAAGTTAACCATTCTATCATATTTGACATCCGTCAACTTCGACAATAGAAAAAAAGAGACATCGCTACATGCTTACATAGAAAGATTGTGTAAACGGTTGTTTGGCTAAATTAGTATTATGTTTTCTTCTGTTGAATTTGAGATAAAACAAATCCGAAATAGTCAAAGTGGTTAGTTAATGAACTGTTTTATAAACTTTATATACGATATTATTAAGGCACAATCTCTGGAGGACCATGGAAAGATCATTTTCGCTCAGAAGTGACAAATATTTGGAGCTCCCGAAAATACAGACAGAATATATTACTGAATAGTGATGTTTTATGCTCAGGTGGTGTTTGAAATGCAACCTCGAGATACCGGCGCTCAAGCTGGTGGTGGAGCGACCAAAGAAGAAACGGTAAGAAGATCTAGATTGATAGATAGTAGATTTGTGTCTTCTATATGTAACAACATGTTGTTTATTTGTATGTATGTTACCATTTATTACTCGAGACGAAATGAGCCGATATATGCAAGAAGTTGTTCGTTTGTTAGTATGCTAGCTTGAACTAAATAAACGGATGGTCAAGACCTCATAGAAGCTCTAAGAACCTCTAGTGTTCCACAAGAACGTGACCAGGATAAAAGAAAATATTTGTTTTTTTTTTCTGAATAATAACATACAATTAGGTTGCCCAACATTTTGCCTACGACGAAACAATAAAAAAAAATACTTCGCACATAACAGAATTTCCCGAGATGAGCAACGCACAATGATATGCTTCTCGCGATGAGGCAGCGTATTTTTGTTCGCATCGCAAAGGACCCGAAATGTCGTCATGCGTTCAAGCTGATATGCGTTCAAAGTATATAATAAGTCTAAGGCGTTCGTAGCTAAGTGGGTAAACCGATATTATGGAAGTTTTCATCCGCCGAGCTTTACTATTTTGAAAAATCACGATCTTTCAACCGTGTTCGTGGAAAATTTCGATCAAAATCTTAGCGTTCCGACGCAATAATACGTTACCAATAACGTTAAACTTATTTTTTTTTATAAATTATACCGTTCACTCCCCTGTGTTACGCGTACATAGTTTATCTGATGTTTCTAGGGGTCGTTATAATTTACAAATGTATGTAAAACCTTCAGGTGCGGTACATATTGGACGACATCTTGGATAGAGTGCCAGAGCCTTTCAACCTCACAGAATTAATGGGGAAAGTGGAGGAGTTGACTCCATTCATAATCGTCGCCTTCCAAGAAGCCGAGCGCATGAACAAACTCATGGGAGAGATTAGACGCTCTCTGAAGGAGACTGAATTAGGTCTCAAGGTATGTTATCTACTATTCTTCAGTTGTATCTATTATAATGGTGAAATTTTAGGCACTTGGGACTTTTCAACTTTATATCTTGGAAGGCGGACACATAATGACGCCTTCAGAGCCTCAGAGGGCCTTGGAAGACGAAGTAATTTTAGGGCTCACTGAATATATGAATAATAAGAACCGACCATGTCGTACCGTAGCCAGTTTTTCGTAGCTCAGTATCCGAGTCGTTAATTTGATTAAGTTTGAAATAAAGTTGTCAAAGCTTGCACAGTTCATATAAAGGCATACTACGAAATTATTATTTTAGACTTTACAAATCTAAAACAAACATAACAAATAATAATATATACCTACAAACTTATTTGTTAGTTATTCCTGCAACAGATCCTATAAAGGCCTAAACTGACACAACCTTTTGCCCGCAACTTGATCACTAACGCCATCGCGCCAGATATTCCTATCCTACTAATATTATAAATTCGAAATGTTTTTTGCTATGAAATTAAGAACAGGTATAGTTCATGGCTTGGAATAAAACATAGGTATCTTTTTTCCGGCGGGCAACGCCACCGTCTTCTTTGTCGTCAGGAAGTGTTATATGTGCTCCGATCGCGATATTACTCGCTCCATTCAGACCTTTCGTTGTATATTCGATGTAGCACCGGCGGCATGTACGCTTCGCTTCGTAGTTCAGTATCAGCGGTTAATGTAACTCCTCGTTGATGTGACGTGACGTAGCTCAATCATGTGGCGAGAATTAGCGCCACAGCACCATATCATATAGAATAATAAGATTTTTACCATTATGTGAGCTCTGTGCCCCGCACTAGGTCTAAAATACAGCGGTGCCACGGGACCCGGCGACGGACTCTCAATAATAACTTACTACAAAGAAGGTTTGAATGATTGTAATACAAGCCTTGTTACCCATCAGGGCGAGCTCACAATCAGCAGTGACATGGAAAAGCTGATGGAATCGCTTTTCATGGACAAAGTCCCGGATGCGTGGTCCAAACTCGCGTACCCGAGCTTGCTCGGGCTGGCCGCTTGGTTCTCCGACCTCTGCCTCAGGCTGACCGAGCTCGAGAACTGGACCGGAGACTTCAATGTGAGTCTTCTTTTACTGGAATTCATAATTTGGGGGTGAACACTCCACCTAAATACATCATTTAGCATTCGCTTTGACTAGAGACTGAATATTACATATTTTTTTTTGTCAAACTTTATCATACAAGCGTTTCAATTTGACTTCTGTTAAATTATGGTCATATTAAGGGGTTCTTTTGCCAAACCTATCCATAAATGTGAATAGGGCACACATCTCGGAGGTCTGAGTGTTTTCTATGTATCATATGTATTTACAAAAAAATGTATTTAAGTATATCAGTCATGTAGTTCCCGTAACACAAGCTCTGCTTACTTTGGGGCTAGATGATGCTGTGTGAAAAATGTCCATCATTATTTATCTATTTTTTATTATCTGAGTAGGTAATACGAGTTCATTTTGTATAATAGTTGCCGCCTGCAGTATGGCTCGCCGGTTTCTTCAATCCGCAGTCCTTCCTCACCGCCATTATGCAGCAAACGGCCCGTAAGAATGAATGGCCCCTGGACAAGATGTGCCTCAATTGTGATGTTACCAAGAAGAATAGACAAGATTTCAAGTAAGTTGCATCAGCATAATGAGCTTATTTCATCTTCTTACTAGATTCCCAATGCTGGGACTCATACCGCCATGAAAGTAATCGAAATTCACCACGTCTTTAAGGGCCTTTTATACAGATATTTATACAGTTGTTTTGCTAAACAGTGTTTTCGTTTTCTACTGTAAATTTGAAACGACACCTATGAATGAATGAACGAATGATATTGCAGGACTTTACATACAGACATCAACTTTAAAACTATCAAAAAGAGCAGTATTTAGTTAAAATCATCTGTTTAACTCTATAAACGTAAGGTCCTAATTGTCTTGTAGATCTATGTAAGTAAATAGTGAGGTTATTTGTACACAATGAGGTCACGCAGTAATTAAATCACTAAACATGATAACGTTGAGATAATTCGTAGTTTTAGAAGAATCATGTATTTATGTCGGTTATTTTGAATGAGGTAGGTATGAGTTTTTGCCTATGATTTTAGTTACAGTGTGTTTAATCATGACGGATGATTAAACAAATTAGTAGTATATTACGTAACTCTTACATTGAAATGTCTAAGGCCAGACTGTACATCAAATATTACGTTAACCACTATGGGCCAGTTCTGTTTTTAGGGTATACATTTATATGTATAACCATTTCTTCATGAATTATAAAAGTCATTTAAACCCTTTTAATTTCTATCAACCACGTCCGTAATTGATTTTAAACCGGTACAGACTATTTTATAAGCTTGTTTACGAGAAGATTAAACCGACTGGAAAACTTGTTATTAGCAGTTATATCTACATTATACCGGTTTATGCAAGTTATATCTACATTACACCGGTTTATAATCGTGTCGTTTTGCAGCGCCCCGCCCCGCGAAGGCGCGAACATCCACGGCCTGTACATGGAAGGCGCGCGCTGGGACACCGCGAGCGGCGGTATCGTCGAGTCGCGGATGATGGAACTGTTCCCCCTGATGCCGGTCGTATTCATCAAGGCCGTCACTCAGGACAAACAGGACACGCGCAACGTATACGAATGCCCTGTCTATAAGATTCGGTAAGCGCTTCATCTATTGTTTTAGAACTGTTGTAATTAATCTACAACTAAGGTGATGTATTTGCAAAAAATAATTATATAAGATATGAGTACATTTATTCATACAAATATGTACAAGTAGGTATATACAAAAAATACAGATGCAACTGCTAGCTATCTTAAGATCGTTGCAAACGATCTATAGATAGCTCAACTGATCCAGATCACTACCAGGCGGAAGCGTTCCCAAAATACTGGCCGCATTATATAAGTAGTTTATCAGTCATAACACGAGCTCTGCTTACTTTGGGACTAGATCATACTGTGTGAAAATGTCCAGCATTATTTATTTATTGACAATATTTCTAGAGAACAGTTTTAATATCCGGCTCTACATACGTCTGTTACCACCATTTTTTGGAATACGTTGACTGTCCTGCCAAAATGTGGGCAAGTCCAAACATATTTGGAGTAGCGACTTAACGCACTACTTGGTATCCTCGCGGGTCTACGTGCCTACTGAGAAATGTTCGAGGTTGTCCATCATGGGGTATACTATATAATCGTGAGCATGTTTTTTTCATCCTCTGAACTAGAAGTCTATCTTCAGGGCATCCCCGAAAAGGCTTATTGTAAAGCTGCAATAATTTATATATGCTTTATATAATTCATATAAAGATATCTGGTCATTTTTCACACAGCGTCCTCTAGCCCCGAACTAAGCAAAGCTTGTATTATGGGAACTAGGTACATGACTGATATACTACTTATATACTTTTTTTTGTAAATACATACATATTATACATAGAAAACACCCAGATCCCGAGACAAATATTTGCAGATGCAAAGATTTGTCCCGCGTCGTGAATCGAACCTGCAACCTTCTGCGTCTCAGACGGGTTTTCACCCAATGCGTCACAGAGGTCGTCACAATTATCTGAATATTTAGAGCTAAAATTTGATAAATGTAAACTTTTCAGCATGCGCGGTCCCACTTTCGTGTGGACATTTAACCTGAAGACCAAGGACAAGCCGACGCGTTGGACTCTCGCCGGCGTAGCACTGCTCCTTGGTGTCTGAGTTTACGCTTTTGTGGTAATGCATTGCTTTATTTAGTATCTGACTGTTTATTTTATTTATTTTTTAGGTTAATAAACTTGCTTAGTACTTTTATAAAGGCATTTCATTTCCTAGAAGAACAAGTAATCAGTTTAGAAACAAAGAAACCCAAATTTAGTTTTTTATGCATGACATTAATATTTTAATTTTTCCTTTTTAAAATTGTATAACCAATAACACAGTACTATTATATCCAATTTCACTCATAAAGTGAAATTGTTTATGTCAGCATAAAGCCGCCGTATTAAATTTTGTATATTGTATGCCCTCTTTGTTACTCCGATGATCAAGACGATTCCAATGACACCTCAATTATCCATCCAAAATCCTTCAAGTCGTTTAGGATACAGGATAAGCTAAAGGATTTTTGGTTCGTCAGAAATCGAATAAACGGCGGTTTTTAGCCGCCGTATCAAATTTATTGACACTTTGTATAACCTATGTTAGTCCAGTGATCAAGACGAATCCAATGACACCTCATTTATCAAAATCTATCGAGCCTAAACGGCGAGAGCTAAAGGAACAGACTTACATACATATACCCGAAAAACATTACCCTCCTTTTGAGCAGTTGGGCAATAAGATATAATACTAAAGAAAAACGTCATTTAAATTCATATATTTCAACACTTTTGAGTAATTCACAATAGTTTTGTGCAGAAAACAACAGCAGGACTACCTTCATATATCTTTGTGCAAGACTACACAACCTAATATCATAACTATTATAGAAAACTTGCCAAATAAACTATAATAATTTACAAAAATATCCTTCTCATGATCTCTTATTGGACGGCTTCGCTCAGTCTATTCTTATCTCTTTCATAAAACAACCTTGTGAACAGACATAAAAAAATCGTTGTTCCTCACATCTGGCAGTGATGCTTAGAACCTACAAACTAGCCACTTTTAGTCTTCAGCGTGGGATTGGATGAGGTATTATCGTTGTCAGAAGTCGGCTCGGATCCTTTAACAGTAAACGTGACGTAGTATCGCTTATTCTTATCCAATTTCTCAGCCGGTAACGCTATCAACTGCTTCTCGGTACCATGAGACACTTCCAACGTCACATGGGCCTTCCCCGAGCTTAAAGGGGGTTTCGAATTTATCTTCGGTAGGAATCCCTTTGATTTTGTGCTGGGGCCCGATGAAGTTGGTTTGGGCATCGTGTGGTGGTCCCATTTGAAGGGTACTGAAAACACAACAGGTTTTAATGATAAACACTCATATTGTCATTGATCTACACACATCAAAAGTGTCTAGGGATCAAGGTATTTTTTTTTGTAATATTTTGTTGCTCTATTGATATTAAATAAAAATGACTATTTAGATTGATTAAATAAAATGTATTCATAAGCGTAGATCGACGAAGTGCTCTCTGCTTCTGCATTAATAAAGACTTTTTCGCGTTTTTTGCTTATTTTGGATATTTCACCTGACATAAAAATGTGATAAAAAAATTAAATAAAAGTTTTTAAAGGTTTATATTAAACAACCAGTATTTCCGTCGTTAACACAATTGCAACAATTCGGCATACTCATAATGAGTTCATCCAAATCACGTTGCGGAATGGCCGCCCACGTCCATAAGTGAAAAAGATTTTCTTATTTGGCAGAGCTCTTCTTTGAAGGATATATGCGTGCTTAATGGGATTCAAGTCTTGCGATTGAGCAAGCCATAGTAGAATGTTATATTAGCTGCGGCAAGTGTGTTTGCAACGACTCTGGCAGTGTATGAACGTGCATTATCAAAGTCAAAGTCAAAGTCAAAATTCATTTATTCATTAAAATCACAAGGATCACTTTGAAATGTCGGTTTTATCTACTGCCTGTTCTTCCGCGACCAAGCCAGGAAAGAAAGGCAAGAAAACAAGGCTGGTTATTCTTTTTAATGATCCTTTTACAAAACAACGAGTTGGAAAATTTTCAATCCCCAGAGCTTTTATCATCTAAAAAATAATCAGATATTTTATAGTATGCCTTTTTATAAAGTTGTTTTTTAATTACGTTTTTAATATAATGCATAAGCAGAAATGAAGCATCAAATTGAGTCCGCAAAGGAATGACAACATCTGATACAATCCTTTCAAAGTAAAAGTGTGCATTGAGGTTGCCTCTGACCCAAATCAGTTCGGTTCTTCCGCCGATCCAAATACCCACCATATCATGATTGTTCCACCACTGTATGCATGGAAATTCCGGTATGATTTTTAATGTTCTTGGCGTCCAGGTGTCGTCCAATACCGTGTATCTACGTCTATTATCTGGACTCATACTGAGATTAGATGAGAATAGATTTTTAGTAACTAGCAAAAACGTGCTTGATCCCTAGACACTTTTTATGTGTGTAAGTCTATAAAATTGAAACTCACTGTAAGCAGCACAAGGAACTCCAGTATAAGCGTGAATAGCATGAAAACATCTATGGGTTTTGCTGGTACATAAACAAGGATTATCTGGTATTGCGCTCATTTTGTATAGCTCACTCTCCCCGTAATCGAAATCAATGGGCCGCTCGGGCAGGTTATCCAAATGCCTCTTGCCACTTTTCTGCAATTTTCTCAAACTCTCATAAAGGAATTTCTCAAAACTGCTAAAGGAAAAATCTGTGTTGTTGTAAGGACCCAAACCAACGCTGGACAAACTGGACTTGTTGTATTCGTCAATAGTTCGCTTCACAAGAACGGCTTCGTTGGCTTTGCTTGTTCTTATCTGTAGCCGTTTCAGTTCCAATAGATGCTGAAATATCTTACGCTCACAGTAGTATCTGAAACAATAATTCAATGTAAGATTTTATGCAAAAAATGTCGGTTTCACCAAGTTGTATCAGAAACATCCTATGACTAACCTTCTCATATTGGTCTGAATCCGTTGTGTTACCGACTTCATGTCCACAGCGTACTTGTCGCCTGGTTTTCGCACCGGGATTCTGCTGTCGGATTTCCCAGAATACCTTCCACTAGCATTTCTCTGCTGATAGTAAGCAGATAGACGTGGGCTGTTAATATGCCGTTGCTGCGCTCTGGGACTGGGTTCGAAACCAGAGTCCATCAAACCACTGGATTCATATCCTCTTTCAGAGTTCTCGCTCTTTGATCTTATAGTTGTTCGACTTTTCGTCCTACCTTTTTTCCGAAAACGCTTTCTTCGACCGTTGACTTCAGTATGACTGTATATTTCATTATCACTGACACTGGGAACTCTACCGTAAGTGCTGCCATCTTTTCCCAATTTACCTCCTACAGACGTTTCTTTGTCATCCTCCACGAAATCTTCCTCGACTTTGCTAGTCTTTTTCAAAATTCCGGTACCTGTCTCGCCGCTGGCTATATCTGAGAGTACTTTATAACTCTCCGTTTCATAGATACTACTTTTACGACTACTTCCTTGATTATCTCTAGTAGATGTCTTTCGAGTCCGCTTCGGTGTAAGTTTTAAATCAACATCAAATTCTCCACTGTTATTTTCCATTACTACTTGTTGTACTGCTCGATCCTCGGAAGGAACATTTTCATCTACCATAGGTGAAACATTTTTTTCAATGCTATGAGTATTTTCAGTGCTGCTCCCAGTAGTAGTAGCTACATATTCCTTTCTCTTTTCTTCTGAACTATGATGGCTTTCGCTGCTGTCTTTTATTAAATTGACTCCTGTTTGTACTTCAGATTCAGTTTCTCCTTCGCCGTGTGTTACTTTTTCACCCATCAAATGATCCGAAATCTTATCTGAATGTTTACTTTCAAAAACTTCATTTTTAGTAGCAAACGATACAACAGGAGAACTTATTTTTTCTTGCGATTCTGATTTTTCTAAACTGGTGACATCCAAGCTGGTTTTGTTATCGCCAGATATATGACTGAGGGCCTCATCGGGGCCAGAGAGCACTTGAAAAGATCTTTTTCGTGTCAACTCCAATGATGGACTTGGAGATTTTGACATATTTTCTAGGGTCTTTGCTGGAGATGGGCTAAGTTCGTTACCCTTACTGGATTGTGTTTCATCTGGTTTTTCTATGCTGACTAGTTTTGATGAAGGTTCTCCATTTTCTTTTTCCCATGTTTGAGCTTTATTGTCCTTGTCAGAAGTGATATTAGCCTCTTTAGTAGAATCATTACTAGGAGCCAAGTTACTATCAGCCTCTGTTGTACCTAGTATGGTCGCTGACGCCTCGCTTAATTGTTCTTTTCCTGGAATGATTTCTGCATCTTCTGCAGTTGCTTGAGCAATCGATTTTTCAGAGTCTGATTTAGCGCCTTCACTCACATCTTTTTGAGTGACTGACATGTTTGCTGCCTCAATTGATACATTATTTGAGGAATCAAGAGTGACAGTTATTTCTGAATTACCTTGTTGACTAGACTGACGTTCCATGTGAATTTGTGCTTCTGTTACTACCATATTCGTTTTCACCGATAGTGTATCTGTTTCAGTTTCACTGTGCGCTCTACTTTTCTCGGTTTGATTATCTTTGTCGTCTATTTGTAAAGAAGGAATCTGATCTTGTAGAGCATTTGCAGATAAATTCCCGCGTCTCTCGATACTCTCTGTATGATCTGCGCGATCACCACTCTTATATTTTACAATATTGACACTCTGTTTCTCATCGTCATTTTCTATGTGTATTGATGTTTTCTTGCCTTTGCGTTTTGTACTCCTTCGCTCTGTCGATTCTGAACTGCTACTCTCCGTTATGGAACTATTTTTTCGTTTGCTTCGTTTGCGATGTCTTTTACTCTTCTTATTTTCTGAGTAACTATTGGATTCCGAGGAGCTCTCAGAATCAGACCGGTAGCGACTATGTCGATGTTTAGCATTAACTTTGTGCCGCTTTGAAGGTTCACTTTTCGATCGATTTTTCTTTGAACTTCTATACTTCTTATCGTATGAAATTTTACTAGGTCTATCCATTTCACTGTCGTAACCATCACTGAAACTTTTTTGTGCCTGCACAAGTTTTTTTCGTCTTTCGCGGTGTCTGTCAGAGTATTTGTTTTCTGATCTTCGCCTTGATGCATCTCTAGAACCAGAAGATGACTCGTTAGTAGAGTCACTATTGTTTATTAAACGTCTACGTTCGTGTACTGGACTAGAAATTTCGACTACCTCTCTCTTTTCTATTCTTATTTTATCGTGTACATCAATTTTAGTGCTTGTTACTTTACGAGTCGGTAGAGATGTGATAGGAGTTCCATCGATCACAATTTGAGTATTCGAAAGCTTTGTAGCCGGTAATCCCCCATGCATCTGTATGTACTTTGCTGTTGATCGATGGCCCCTAGTTGTTGCACAATCAAGTGGCGTTAAAGGATCATTTTTCGAAGACCTTGCTAGTAGATTGACCTCTGCACCGCGGTCGAGTAATAAGCGACAAAGATCTGCGTTGTCTGTAGCGCCTGCAATATGTAACGGCGTACGACCCTCATGATTCGTAGCGTTTACTTGCGAAGGCCTTCCATCTAACAACCACTTTACTAATTCTCTTCTCCCCGATGCTACTGCTTCGTGTAATGGGAGATCACCTTTAGAATTTCTTAGCCAAAGATTTGCTCCCCTTGCTCCTGAAACGAAACTTTTATTACAAATTTGACCGTTTTGTTTTATACATAAAGCTATTCATAAGATAATCTCACCGAGTATCCGAACTGTCTCAATTTGCCCTTTGGCAGCCGCTGTATGCGCAGGACTGCGTCCTCTCTTATCTTGTCGATGGGAATCGGCACCGTGGTCCAACAAGGCTGCAGTTGCATCTGCGTGTCCCAATGCGGCTGCATAGTGTAAAGGGGTGCAACCGTGGGAGTCTGCTACGTCTACCTTAGCTCCGCATAAACCGACCAGGGTTTCTAAAGCTTCGGTGTGGCCTCGAGCTGCAGCGCAGTGCAAGGCAGTCAGGCCATCCCTGAGAATATGTTTTGTGTGTTTTTTTTATCTATGCAGGCTAAAACTATCAATCTATAATTCGTCAGCATATCTACTGAAACTATGTTTTGGCCTTTGAGCCTATTACCTGTCATCATCATCGACCTTAGCTCCTGCCTGGTGTAACGCGAGTACAGCAGCAGCAGACCCTGCTGAAGCTGCCCAAAGTAACGGGGTTCGACCATCTGCATCTCTCACGTCAACGCTCGCGCCACCTTCTCTAACCAGTGCGCGTAGAATTTCTAGCGCTGCTCCTCTACTCTGTACGTTAAAACAATGATAATCCATAAGTCTTATTACGCTCACCACAAACAAGTCAAAGAAATCAATCTGATTAAGAGTTATATTATTCAAAGTGGATCTCGGATTTTGTTAGATAATGCGATAGCGTATCGTATTTTATCAAGCTATGCGAAATAGTTTACCTTAATGATACTGATATACTTTTTTAAGCTCATTCTCGAGTCATTTTATGCGACATGATAAATTGTCTAGTTGTAATTTACTGCACATGCTGTAATGCCCTCTAATTGCGGGAACACTGTCTAAAACCTTGGTATCTGTTTTTTGTGATTTTGTTTCCATGTAATTTTGTTCAGGATCAAACGCTATATTTTTGCTCTAGTCGTATTTACCTGATGGTCTGTAGTAGAAGGTGCTCCGCACATTTGAGCAGCGTAGTGAAGAGGATAACCACCATGCTGGTCGGACGTTGCTGCATCTGCACCAGCCGCCAACACTGCTCGTAGGGAGCCGACTTCGCCACACACTACAAATGTAAACAAAAAAGAGATCAGTCAAGTGAAATCTCGGGCTCACATGACAGTTTACGGTCACCGCAGATATAACGTTCAGGGAGTACGTTCCTGCTGTGGAAAGTGCTGTACAAAGTTAAGGGAACGCATCCTACTATCATCCACATACAAGAAGACGATCTCAAACCTGTGTTGAAAAACGAGCTCCGAATATTTTGAGAGACCGAAGCAGTTTTGAGACTCCTACAGACGTGTAATTTCTGTAACCCGGAGTTTTTACAAATTAATTTATTGTATCTTAATTCTTCATTTATCACCGACAGATAACAACAAAGGTGAGCGCATCTGACCTGCATAAATATTTAACTCGTCAATCCAATATAACCTTTAATTTAGCTCGTATTAGTCCTAGACACATGCTAGTCGGTTCAAGGGCGTGACCTTGCCTGCCGCTCAATACCGCTGAACGGACGGACGGCATACCGGACGCCGGACACCCCCTGACCCCCCAAATCAGAATTCTTGATGACTTATATTGCGGTGTTTGTGGTTTACCGCATTTCTTGTTGTATACCTAACCTAGTGAATTGTAAAGGTTATGACCATTCTACCATCCTATTAATATAATAAATGCGAAAGTCTGTGTGTAAATGTTTGTTACCACGTATCTCCGTAAATACTAAATCGGTTTTAATGAAATTTGAAATGTAGTTAGTACATAGTAAATACTACAACCATCCTATCAAAATTTTCGCGATCAGTAAGTATTAAAGATCAATCGCGCAGTCATAAGTAGGTATCCTTACTATAATAAACGCGAAAGTTTTTGAGGATGGATGGATGGATGGATGGAATTGTCCCCTCATGGGGCCGAAATACGGGGGAAAGCGGGAATAATCCGAAGTTTGTTACTCTTTCACGCTACTGAACGGATTTTGATGAAACTCTACAGTAATATAGCTTATACATCAGAAAACACATAAGTAGTTTAAGATATATAATGTTATTATGTAATTTGGCCATAATGTTACGATAAGTATTAAATTGATTCAGTAAAATTATATCGAACATATAATTCCCTTATCGGAATTATATTATTATGTTTTACAGCTAAACCGCTGAGCCGTTTGTGATTAAATTTGATATAGACATAGTTTGAAGCCTGGAGACGAACATACGCTACTTTTATCAACATAACACGCGGGTAAAGCCGCGGCAGAAGCTAGTTATAGGTTTAATAATAGCTATGTTTGACTTTCCTGCTAAATGCTAAGAATAATAAAACGCAAACAGGAAACTATTTTCTAGAGCTTCATTATATTGTAATTACTTAGGTATTTTGGTAACCACTATATAACACTGAGCCGTCCCTTGGAGAGAGCGATAGGGTCAATTTTACTGTAGTTATCGGTATATTCGTTTTCTCCTTTTCTATCGAGCCGTTCGGTTGGTTCTAAAAGTGCATCAACATTCAAATGAATGGCGAATTAAATTAAAATTATGCTGAAATACGTCCATCATCGATAGAAACAAGGTCAAGGTGGAGGGTAGGAAGTTAAATCACAAAACAACGGAAACTCGAACGGAAGTCAAAATGACCTCGACTGCTGGTGCTATATGTCGCTATAGGCTTCGAGATTATGCAACATCACACACGTTTTGTATTGTGTATTTTTTTTATAGTGCGACTGTAAAACGTGTAGTTTTAAGACACGCATTATGTCTACGATGCGGCCAACTCTAGGAAGACCGTACTTCTTACTTCCTGCGGTGTTAGTTACAACCCTTTTTGGGCCTCCAGCCTCCTCAACAATTTTCCACCATTCCTGGTCTTAGGGAGGTTCTTAAAGACAATCCTTCCAACATTTATCAGGTCTTACTCGCGGCCATTTTCGTCGCGGTGTCCTCTTGGACAACGTTCAGGCTGTTCTTTTCTCGTCCAACCTCACGAGGTTGTTCGCCTATCTAAGAAGACCAGTTCCAAAGTTTCAAGGGATTCTTAACGCAGTAGTTTTTATTAATCAAGAAAAGCATTTCACGCACCTGTCTTTCATTCTAATGGACATGTCAGAATAAAGAGATTATGATACTCGTACATCTTTATAGAGTTTGACGAGAAGCAGTGAGGGCTAACTAATTGGTCGCGTGAGCGCTCGCAGTCGACCGCAGCCGATACGAGCGATAACCGCGAAGGCAGCACCGCTCAGTGACACCCCTTGGATAACTCACTATCTAGCCAGACAATAGACAAACAAGCTTGCGGTCTCGTGGTAAATGATTGTGCCAGTTATAGTTTGAGTAAAAATGTTCATACCGAAAGCTCTATGGTTGACTTTAGTTCACTGCTTGTCTAGTTTGTGCTATTGTACTTGGACCTAGTTCGCTTGAGCTAACTCTCCAAAAAACCAACAAGGGTGTAATCTTGTGGTGAATTAAGTCAGTAATTTATTTCTCCAATCGTTGGATTTTTTTTGTAACATAATGGCTATGAAATATTTTCCAGCATCGACTCTTCTACATATTTTAGCGTAAAAAGGAAATTATGTGTAGGCATTT
The DNA here is from genome assembly GCA_961405105.1 of Perizoma affinitatum. Classification (NCBI taxonomy): domain Eukaryota; kingdom Metazoa; phylum Arthropoda; class Insecta; order Lepidoptera; family Geometridae; genus Perizoma; species Perizoma affinitatum. Next base: position 6,014,082 of record OY560205.1, on the reverse strand, counting down.
ATAATAGCTACAATTGCATGCTATAAATCTAGGCAGCAAACAGCTTTACAAATTGCTTTAAGGCTTGTTACATCAAGCATTCTTTGCATAAAATTATTTTACGGCGAAGATGAATGTTTCACGATCTATTATGTATTTCAAACACGGCAAAATTTCCCCTTGAATTTAATATCATAGACCTCTGATGACGTCAAACAACTCGTTTTACCACTTGACACACTATCCCTGTCTAAAAGTTTAGGGATTGGGGTTAAGGAAAAAGGTCTCCGTACAGTATCCAAGTGTTACATAAATAAACCCGTTTAGTATCCAAATATATTTGTTGCATTCCTCTACCACAGATATTATAGTCCTCCACAATCTGGCTAACTCTGAGTCACCGCCGTCAGTCAACTTTATAAACGCAGTTTTGTCTGTGTTTACCATCTTATCTGACTCACCAGTGGCCCAATGTACAACAGTGTGATGCTCATCATCCCTCGCATTCACGTCTGCACCAGCCGCGAGCAGAGTCTGCACCAATGGCACATTCCCGTGCACAACCGCCAAATGAAGAGGAGTTAGTCCGTCAGCGTCTCTCGCGTCGGCCAGCGCTGGTGCAGCCATCAGCACGCGGTCCGCGCAGTTGGCTCTTGCAGCCTGGCTTGCACCGGCCCCACTAGATGCGCAGTAGTGGAGGGCACAACGAAGACCTCGGTCCCGGATGCGAACTGATGATGGCTGTATAGAAAAAACATTTCGTGAAAATTCAAAGGTCTGAAGAAAGTGTATACCGTGTCATGCACGGTAACCCTCAGTAAAAGCGAATTGATGTTCCCACTCTATTGATAGTTCTGGCACAGATATTATATACTGTTCTGCTAAGTGATTACTTCATGGAACATTCAATGAGGTTCCATTATTCCACAAAGTATTCGTATAAAAAAAATCTTATTGTAATGTTAAACGAGTTCAAATATAAAAGCTACTTGTTAGTTGGAACCTTACCCTAAAGAAAATAATTGATGTTATTAATTCTGATAACTGAAAGTTAGACGATGACTAATGATGACCCTTCCTGCGAGCGGCTAAGGAACGGAACCCTCGTCAATTGTTAGCGAGTCAAACAGGTACATATGCGTACGGTTAACACAACACGTGTTACTAGACAACCGACACGGACGGTGGATAGCCACCTACATTACATGTGGAAATGTTCCCCTCTTGTGCGCTAGTCGAATCACCTATTGATTGACTTTCACCCCTCACCGCTTCCCGCGAGCTTGCTGCATTTCCTCGAAGACTTTCAAATATGTAACAGCTATAGTTGTGGATCTCACTGAATGCATATTTGTTAAGGCAAAAGAGCAAATTGAGGTGTATGATGCGGCAGCTCTTCAAACTCTTGAAAAACTTTCAAGAGTTTGAAACGTTAATTTACTTTCAAGGCTTTCTATAGGCGTGTTATGGTGGCTCAGGCGTTTGTTCCGGAGTAAATTAATGCGAAAACATTAACGGAAGCATTTGAGTGCAGTTTGCCGGCGTCGAACGTTGTTTACAAGGGAGTGATGCCTTGCGAACCATCGCGTAACATCGCGTGTTCGCGTCAGCCATTCAAACTACGCTTTTCTTATTTTCATAATCGCTCCGCTCACCTTGCAAAAAAGACGAATATGCTGTTTTTTGTTGTTGATGTCGAGGCTTTTAATAAACGCAGTGAACGAATTTATGGTGCGATAGCGGTTTCGGTGATATTGAAGTGATATTTATTGGAGGATGATGAGGAACTCACATCCTTGTTGAGAATTTCGACGACCCCCTTATAGTCCGCCTGCTGGCAGGCATACATGAGCGGTGTACAGCCCTGGGGCAGAGGAGTGTTCACATCGCCTTTCTTGGAGCCCTCCACCTTCTCGCGTTTGATCTTGGACTTTTTGTCGAGGAGGTCTCCCTTTTGCCGCTCTTTCGGCTTTTTCAAGATGCTCGGGATAGGCTCCCCTTTGCCGCTGGTGGCGCGCTTGTCCATAACAAAGAGAGTCGGGTTATAGTGGCATATGGCCGGCGCGGGAGCGCGATGTCGCGAAGAGCGGGCGAGCGCGGAGGGCGCGAACCTCCGACTGGCCGCGAGCCGCGCTGCCCGCTCGGACAGAACTCGTGCTGGGCGGCGCGACACGCAACGCCCGCCGCCCGCCCAACACCTAATCTATTAACTCATGTAAAGCAGGTCACCATCTTTTTACGAAATACGACTCGAAGGAATTGTACGTTTTTAAGGTTGGCTTTGACACATTGACATACTTTAGGAATGTTATGTTCAACAACGTAAGGTACCTAGGTACTAATCGAGTAGCCTTGAATATATTATTTTGATTAAAAAATAATAATTATCTTCAGTCAAGGAAATAATCTCAATTTCGGTAGAGGTAAAGATTTTCTGCCTACCACAACACGTTTTCGTTTTCAAAATTATTTACAAAAAAATGTTCGTAGCACATTTTTTAGTAAATTATTTTAAATACGACGTTAAACTATGTGTAACTGCCCATAGCAATCGCCTTTTTCTTTAGGGGGGGTACGATCATTACCTTGCAATATAGCTAATATTGCAAGGTAATGATCGTACCCCTCACGTTCGGTTCATGGGAAAATGTATGTTTGGCCAAATTAGCTGAGCGTGAGGAGGAACCATAAGAATCCTTTCACAAATGTAGAGCGGCAACTTGAAAAAAAACTCCAATAATTAAGTTTTTGCCCTTAAAAATAGAAACATCATCAACAACAATTCTTTGAAAACTTATAAATAAATAAATAATACTGGACGTATTTACACAGCATCATCTAGCCCCAAAGTAAGCAGAGCTTGTGTTATGGGAACTACCTGACTGATATACTACTTATATACTTTTTTTTGTAAATACATACATATTATACATAGAAAACACTCAGACCCGAGACAAATATCTGCAGATCATACAAACATTTGTCCCGCAGCGGGAATCGAACAGAAGTCGTAATTAGGTAGGTAATTCAAGTAAGTACTACACTCATGGTCACACACGACACGAGGTATTTTTGGGGGCACAATTAGCACTTGGTGTTGCCCCCTCTAGCTGTTAAAACTGCCTGCATTCTTCTCGGCATGCTTTTTATCAAGCCATTTTGTGGCATTTGACTCTCCATCTTGAGATCTCTTACGGTTGCTGGTGCTGGATCTCGCTGTTTAATTTATCTTCAAACATGATTAATAGGGTTTGGGTCCGGTGAGCGTGTTGGCCACTCCAAAACATTGATTTCGACCTCCCGAATATACCCCAAACCTATCACTGCAGTGTGGGGCCCAGCCTTATCTTGCATTAGACGAAAACCATCTAATCTATATGGGGCAAAGGGCATCACAATGGGTTTTAAAATGTCTTTTGCATACCGTGCCGCAGTGAAGGACCCTTTTTCGCGATATCTAGCTCCGTACGTGAGACATATTTTCTTTATCAGCTAATATGTTTAAAAAACAAGTGTCCCTCATTTAACATGCAGGTAACTGAATATGTACCTATTTATTTGTAACCTAGTTTAAGAAGTACCGTCTTAAAATATATTTGTATAGTGTTACTATTAGCGGCAGCTTAATTAGTGTAAGAATGCTTAATTTTTACCATTTATCTTGATATTGTAAACCGTTTGTGCCTTAAAAAAATAAATTAAAAATAAATACCATTACTGACCCTCCACCATATGTCTCTCTTCCGACAATGTTGCACTGAGCGTATCTTTCTTCGGGTCGCCTCCAAACTATACTGGCTTTAGACAAAACCGGGACTCATCAGTGAACAATACTTTTCCCCAAGCATCCTCATCCCAGTTCCGGTAAAAGCGAACAAAGTTAGCTACTCGTAGGGTATTATAATATCTGTGCCTGTGGTAAGTAAGGGGCCTCTGGCTGGCGAATACGCCCTCTCTATTGCTAACTGTCACTTTTATTATTTCTTAGAGCGTAGTTCTGACAAACCACCATAATCATAAATCTATCGTCCCTCGCTGATGTGACTCTTACGACCTTGCCCTGCTCGTCTTGAGTAAACTTCAGTTTGCCGGTATCGTCTAACATTGCAATAGATTACAGACTTGGAAAGTCGCAATATTTGGCCACTACATTGTAACTGTAACCATTTTCAATTAAAATTTAGAGATCTGAGCTACTTTGAGATCCGGTTTTATTCCTTTAGTCGTTCATTTGGTTGTTTGCATACACATAATGTATGCAAACAACCAACATATATTTTTGTAAAAAAAAAAACTGTCGTATAATTTGATGCAATAGGGTAAGAAAATAACAAAACGTCATTTGTAAAATGATAACAAATGAAACCCTGAAACAAAAGACGATAGAAGGTTTTTTTTTTAAATTAAAGATTCAGGTACATTGCCAGTGTGGAATTAGATTTTTTTAAACATATTTCAACCTTTTTTTTCGATCGATGAAGCGTTCCTCTATAAATAAGTCCATGTGTTATCGAATGGTGACCACGAACCGGACGATGACACAGTGTAAGAAGGCTTGATGGCCGATGACATTTTAAAAGTTGCGGGAAGTAAACTATGGACACTTCAACACCAGAGTACCTACAATCTCTTTCCGTATAGGTACTTCCCCGGACGAGCTTTATCACAAGGAGCTCTACTACTTCGGTGTATTAATGTGGCTCAAGATCGTTCGTCATGGAACTCTTTGGGGGAGACCAGCAGCGGACTTCTATAGGCTGTTGATAATGATGATGAAGTACCTGATTCTAAAAACAAATAACCGCAAACACCCTTCATCATCACCCTTAAAATATGAATTCTTGTAACATAGCTAGTTAATTTATGTATTGAACTGTGCGTTAGGTTTAGGGGAGAGAAGTGACGCCGCCTGACGTCATCCAAGCACGCCACAACCAGCCAACGCTGATTGTAATCATCCATAATTTACCTACCTACCTCGCGTTTAAGATTTTGTGCCTCGATTTCTACTTTGTTAGGGTTCCCAAGGACATCTAATGTGACTCATTTTGTATTTGGTACCTAAGTACCAGATTGATATTGTACCTACCTACGTCTAACTAACAAATGTTATTGCTTTATCGCATTCAAAGTAGACAATCTGAGGCAGATCACGGTAAGCAACGCAATAAGTAGGTACAATATTCTAGAAAACAAAAAATAAATTGCGTATATACATTTATTCATACAACTATGTACAAGTAGGTATATACAAAAAATACAGATGAAACAGCTAGCTATCTAAAGACCGTTGTAAACGATCTATAGATAGCTCAACTGATCCAAAAATAAATAAAAACGAACCCATCTTAATTCTTAGTGAAAATAATAATCTACATGTCCTGCCCACTAATGCAACAACAATTTCAGCGCCTTATATAAATAGGTACCTATTCCGACTAATAGGTGTTGCATTCCGCAGAAGGCTAGACATCAGTCGTATCAATGTATAATTCGATTAATTCATGATTCGGGGTCTAGTCTATTATGTTGAGGTTTAAGATATATTTTTTTTATTTCTCATAAGAATATACAAATTCACTTTTATGAGAAAACTTAATTAACTTAATTAACTGGACTAATCGTGGGTGCTTAGATATACTTACTAGCAGGTAGGTAATAACTTAGGAACTAATTAGTACATGCAACTTATTGGGTAGGGAAATATTAACATTTATATTTGTAGTAGGTACATAATAAGCTAAGTTGAGTTTAGACAGTAGAAAATTAAATGAAATAAATAATGGCCAAAATGTAGGTAGCTTTAAGTCATACGCGTCAAATGCTCAGTCGAACTTCGGAACAATGGGTTGGTCAAGCTGTTTACACGGAATACGCACAACTGGAAGCGACAAGGGCCGATTTGGTGCAGATCTGTTTTTTTTTTTTTTTTTCTTATAAAATCTGATCTGTATAAAATATTATTATACAAATATTAAGGTAGATATAATATATACTTAATTATCTATTTCTATTATATTAATTTATTATTCATTACATAGTGTTTAAGAAGCTTTTTGAAAGTAGTCATGGTTTTAGCATCCAATACATGATGCATTTTTTCCCGTATTAGTATGCAGTTACAGTAGAAGTATGTTTGAAATATATTCATTATTTTAGTTTGCTTATATAGCTTTCTAGTAGGTGTGAGAAAGTCATAGTCAAATAACCTTTTAATTAATGGTTTAATTAAAAGGTTTTGGTTGACAAGTGAGTTGTAGACAGTGTACCGAACCGGTCGCGGCATACATTTCACTATTCCACGCAATGCACCAGTGAGTGATAATAGTTTAGATTTTATTTTTTGTATGTGAGGCTTCCAAGTCAGCATGCTGTCTAATATAAGTCCGAGATATTTTTCCTGGTAAACTCTGTTGATGACTACATCATTAATTGTTAGAGGCTTGAAATCGGGTATGGATTTATTTTTTGCTGCAAAGATTATAAAATTTGTCTTTGAAACGTTAATTGTGAGCAGATTTGACTGAAACCAGAGATTCAGTAAGTAAGTCTAAATCGTGTTGAACGTCAGTAATGATAGAGTCAATAGATTCCCCAAAGTAGAATAAGCTGGTATCGTCTGCATATAAGGTGACATCCCTTTTTTAAGGTGACCTTTAAGTCCGATTTCGTGAATACAGTTTATATAAATAAGAAACAGCAAGGGTCCTAATATGGACCCTTGGGGCACGCCAAATGTTATAGTATTAGGTTTGCTTTGCGTCTGATCTATCCTGACTACCTGCTGCCCGTTAGAAAGATAAGATTTAAATATATTATAGGCATTCCCTGTAACACCAATGTGTTTAAGTTTATTTAATAGCAGGGCATGACTAACTGTGTCAAACGCTTTCTTCAATTCAATAAACACTCCTACTACTATTAATTTTTTAACAATATTTGTTTTAATTTTAGTAACTATATCTATTGTTGCCGAGAGAGTGTTTGACTTAGCCCTAAAACCATACTGCTTCTGATAGATAAACTTTTTTGAATCTAGAAATGCTTCTAATCGATTGAAAAGGATTCTTTCAAAAATTTTTGAAAATTGTGGCAGCACTGAAGTCGGCCGATAGTTTCCGGGATCATTTTTTTTTCCTGATTTGAAAATGGGAGTAACTTTGGCTATTTTTAGACTGTCAGGGAAGGTTCCGTTTTCAAGACACTTATTAATACAAGATGTTAGTTCGTCCAATATAACATTTTTGACGCATTTTATGGATTTTGTGTTGATACCATCTATTCCTGAGCTAGTGTTACATTTTAGGTTGTCAATGATTTTTCCTACTTCATCTACGGTAGCTACTGCTAACGTAAATTTGCCAGTGTCGCTGTCAGTTGTGATGTTAAGCCTGTAAAGCTTCTTACTGGTAGAGTTAGGTAGATTTCCAGTTGGAAGATCTATATCTTATGTATCTTAGGTATATGGCACGCACGACTTATCTATGGATTTTATCTATATTTATCAAGATAACAGAAGAGCATACCTACTTAAACCTGCAATGCAAATATATCTATAGGACAAGTTAATTATATTGCTAAATTTTAAAAAGTCCTATGTCTTTTATTTCATCTATTGCAGCGCCCTCACTGGACACTGGTTATACATATGTAGAATAGAATTGTATAGTGATCTAGATAGTAGACGAATCAACTAACATAATACCTACGTTTCGTCCACAGTGTAACGCAATGCAAATATATCTATAGGACAAGTTAATTATATTGCTAAATTTTAAAAAGTCCTGTCTTTTCTTTCATCTATTGCAGCGTCCTCTGGTGACTTGTTGCGATAAAACCTGTTTATTAATTCACACCTTCCGCCCTTCCGTTACATCGCGGGTAAAAATCTGAAAATTTAGGTACCAAAACAACCTCTTATGTCAAACGCATACACGGGTCCCTTACTTTGCGGGAAAAAATATACCAAACCAATGTATTTTACATCATTTAATTATTTTCTATTTCTCTCTATATAGCTTACCAAAATATTGTTGCCGTTTTATGCCTTTATTTTATCACGCAAGCACTGCGTGGTGCGTGGCCTACTACATAAGCAAACTCTCGTGATTTTCCCTACTTCCCCTCAGATCTGAAGAATGAGTGACCCACTGCCCTCAATGCAAAGTTAAATGGGTAGCAAAGGGTCGTCCGTTGTATGTACCTACCATCCTACGCCCAGTCAGTCGTCGAAAAGTTTTTTATTATTTTTCTTTCATACGTTTCTGTACATTGGCAACTAAACTAGAAATAAGTAGTAAACTGCATAATATTGCTACGTAACAGAACGCCGAATAACATTCGCACCGACTTCTTGCGACCATTACAATGTCATCGATCCATCAAGTAGGAGGCCGCTCCCCTACACTAGCCTACTCTTAGACAGGTACCTCCAATGCAAATAAAAAAAAACATGTTTTGTTGGATAAATAAAATACTTAGATGTGTAAAAAGTTTTAAATCGCAATATACTTCAATATATCGCAATATACTTGGAGCACTAGGTAAAAGCTCCTGAAAAGATTATTCATTTCAGATCATCAGATTAATCACGGTATGAAATTGCAAGCAAAATAAAATGCAATATTATGTAGGGCAAAAGTCGACCTGGTTTTATTCTCGCGATATTTGCTTTATGTGCTTACCTAAAGCCTACCCTTGTGCGCATTGCATACCGTCAACGTTTGACGTGACTTGTTGTGAACACAACCCATGCGGGTAGTGTTCACAACAAACTGCCTAGCCTACCTTGTACTACATTACAGCCATCGTCTTGTCAATAGATCATGAACACACATTCGACACGCAATCTTAAGGAGATATCCTTCCTGTTTTCAGATGTATCTTGTTGGTAGAGCTTTTGTGTTAGCAGAGCTTTGTAGGTGCATGGGTCAAGTGTCTCGGTAAATTTCTTGAAATAAAACAACTCTGTGATTTGCTTTATAAACTTTGCTATTTCAGCTCCTTGCCGTGAGTATATCAAGGACACAAATGTCAAGAGTTCATTGTTTCACTCAAGTGTAAGCCACTATTGTGCAATGTACTTACTTTTTTAGCTATGAGAGCTAAAATCATCATCATCTAATTTCGATCCACCGATATTGTATTGCGCCTCGGCACGGACACAACACTTACAAAGGTGCGCCTTTTAGTGACTCAAAGACTGTATGATCACAGATCACTTACATATATAACAGGAAGTAGGATTTAATAATAAATATGTTTTTATTATTAACACGTGGACGCAATAAAATCAGCGGAAGGTCACAGTGAGTCGGTTACTCAGCCCTGATTAAAAGTATCCAGGTAAGTTACCTAGGCATTATTTTTATGTAGCGGCTGGTCAGTAGGCCAAGTAGGTCAGTGATCAATTCCGATAAGGGAAAGCTTACCTGATCGCGATTATATGGAAATTAAACGATAATTCGCTTCTATACTTGGCTTCTACCCTCCGTGTAGCGAACATTAACAACCCAGTTTGTGGTCAACTGGTTTACATCCATAAAGTAGCACACGGATTTTAGAAAGCTCTCGCCAAGTTATTCGCACTTATTAAAAGCTCAAGTTTATTGTTTATTTTAATTACTTCGGTGTATAATTTGCAGTAGAATGTCCTTAGGTCACAAATAATACGTCCTACTTATCCTACTTCCTACTAGATCCTACTAATAATATAAACGCGAAAGTTTGTCAGGATGAATGTTTGTAACTCTTTCACGCAAAAACTACTGAACAGATTTTGATGAAACTTTACAGTAATATACAGAATAACACATAGCCTAATTTTTATCCGGGTACCACGCGGGCGAAGCCGTGGACAGAAGCTAGTACTATTATAAACGCAAAAGTTTGTGAGGATAAATGTATGTTTGTTACTCTTTCACGCAAGAACTACTTACCGGATTTGGATGAAACTTTACAGAAATATAATTTATACTTACATCAGAATAAGACATATGCTACTTTTTATCCGGGTGCCACGCGGGCGAAGCCGTGGGCAGAAGCTTAGTACTGTATACATTTGAGTCTACAGTTTAGTAACAAAGCTCCCTAGTAAGAGATGGAAACCTAGTCAATTTTCGACTACAACAAATACCTTGATCAGTTCCTAATAGGACAAGTTAAAGTAGGATCCATCTACATAGAAGAACTACAATTACTCATTCTTCACTCACCTCATACAAAGTTTTGCTCCATTTTCTTGAAACATGCACCAAACACTTGTTAATTTAACTTCGCACAATTGTTTCCAAAGTTTCACTAGTGCCTGTCAATCAACCTTAACCTTCAACAGGCGTACACCACCTGAACAGAGCTTTTTTAATCCTGAACAATAACTCAGTGATATATTTTTTTATCAAAGCTACTATCGCTATAAACGTGAGGTCAACCACATCGATGTCCATAATGGTAATTGGTAAATAAACGCTGCCGACAGAGGCGGCGTACTGTGTCGTATAGCCATCGTATAGCATATGGCATCGTTGCCATGGCTACGCAGTCGACGCCGAGCGAGATCGTTGTCATAGCTGGGCGCGCGCTGCCTAGCCGTGCCACACTGTACAAGGTTATCCCGTCAGCAAGTTTTCGAGGGTGTAGATCATTTTACAAAATGGGTGTGATTTTCTTTTTCAACGGCTCTGGAATCTAATTGTTTTTTTTTTGAGAAAAATAATATATATTTTTTCGACTTAATATTTTTATTACGGAGAAGGGACACATTTACCACTAATACTTCGTTTGCAGCCTGGAGGGCACGCATCAGGAACACGCAGATTTTCGCTCAATCTGTTGGGAACAGTAAGCCTAACACAGCTAACCATTAAGGTTGTAGCATTAACCTCCAGCACTGCAGGGACAGAGAACATAAAGTTGCAAGGGCCTGTGGTGCCTAATCTTTGGCAGTTCCCGTTCCATGAAACGAGACCGTCGTTGGTGCAAGGATTATTCTCGCAGACGGGGATATCGGAGCCCTGTTTCAACACGAGGTACTGGCCTTGAGCACAGGGACCCTTTAGGTAAGCTGGCCAGCACGCGTCGGAAGTCGGATGGTAGAGAAAAGCTGAAAATAGAATAAGAAAAAGATTAGTTTGTATGTAGATAAAAGTGTGCCTTGACAATTCCTAGAGCAATAGTTCTAGATAAGAAAGCACGCTCCAAGTTTTTGTTTGAGTTACTTACATGGTCTGCAATCGCAAATCCAGTCGTCTTTTTGGTCTCCTGGATAATACAGCTCGTTGGGAGGGCACATAGCCGGTACATACACTGGCGTTCGGTTCTGGGAAAAAAGAGACCAAAATAAATTATTCAACATAAAATAGCAGAACAGCTTCAGAAAAACGAACATGTTGAGCAAACAGCGCTGAACCAGCCCGAAGGTAGGTAACTAGGTGTAGTTACACGAATGAAATACTTAACATCATCTGCTGAAACTAAAATTTAGGGGTAAACCTACCCTTTCATATATCAGCAGGATAAACATAGTGCTTAGTTGCTTAGTACCAATAAATGACAGAAAGCTGATCTGATGATAGAAATATGACAACGTAGACAACGGAACTCCTCGATGGATAAGACTGATAGTGTTTGGGCTCATATTCTTCATAATTAACATGAGCATCTCACCCCCGAATGGGCTACATTACACATATAAGACACCAATTTATCTTATGTAACGACACCTATCTAATTAACCCATATTATAATATCTGTGCCCATAGTAACATTATTTTAAGCTGTAACTACCATCGAATTAAAGGTGCTTTATATCTGGCTGTGTGTATGTTTAAGACTGTGATTTAAGACAGCTTAACTTAGCTCTACCTCGGAGGTAGTAGGTAGGTAGTTGTTAGAAGTATAGTTTTGTTATGTAGGTAGATAACTACCAACATAACATACAACCTGTACCTATTATCATTAAAAGTTATAAAGTACATAGGTACCTACCTATTTAGTTACTTTATACCTGAACAAAACTTCTTAATTACCTAGGCATGTTGTAAGTACCTAGGTTATACTCACATTTTTGTTTTTTAAATCCGGATTTTCCTCAGGCTCGGGGAAACCAATCACATCTTTCGTGTTATTTTTTTGTGTCGCCACAGAGAGCAATAAAGTTACAAAAACAACACTTTCGAACAAGAACATTTTTGTAAATTAAATATAGTTTTTAGAAAGATAATATAACCGCTACGTTTAGATATTTGGTTCCTGGACACTATACAGGGCATTAGTTTAGAAGAATTTATGACTAGAAAACACTGATAATTTGGACCGTCTCGTCGGATGCGGGCACTTATAAACGAGACTTGTGAGCCACTATTGAGTAGTCGAGATGTAGCCTGTGGTTACCCAGACGTCATCATCACAATCAAAACAAGTTTCTGATAAGCACGAGAGGTCATTATTGCATAAATTAGTAAGGTAAGTATTTTAAGATCCTTATTAGAAGTGCTGACTTTTTAAATTGATGCTTGGTGAGTTCATAAGCTTAATAAAGTGTAGGTAATCCCCCACTTTCGCAGGTTTTTCCAGAGTCATCATTGGGTAAAATTAGATTGCAGTAGCTTCTTAATAAGAACTAAGTATTTTTTTCATTTTACTTTAACTGTCATTTTTATTTTAAAACAAAAAAAACTTTAGTCTCTAATAAAATTTACTAGAGGAACGTCTACTACGACTTCGTGTGTGTTGAGAGTTTTCCATAAAAGTTCAAGCACCTGCTGTACCCGTCAGGTGTTGAACAGACTCTGCATTTGTCAAAAAAACCTCACAAAAAACTGTTTAAAAACTTAAGTCCAAACGAGACTGTTTACTGTAATTCATTGAGTACCTAGGCGGATCTGCAAATGTAACCCAATATTTTGAACTGAATTCTACGGGCACCAGAAATATTTGAGTAATAAAAATCAAAACTATAGCGGATTCAATGAAGCTATATTAACGCCAATTGTGTTTTTCTGAGAATCGTGCTCGCTTTTGGCCAGGACATGCTCCTGGCCATGCTCCTTGGCCAGGACATATACATTTGCAAGCGCTAAGCGTCTAGTGTGTTGATATTCTGACGTGCACTTCTAGCTAATTACGGTACGCTAGCTCCATCTCTTATCAAATGGACCCACTACTTCTATGTGTGTTCTATCGCCATCTAGTATCGTATGGAAGCACCAACCGAGCTAGTAAAAGAAGATAGTGTCTCGAATATTGGAGGCTGCGCGAGACTGCGTAGAATTAGAATATTTTATATGCATAATATGTATATATTTACAAAAAATAAGTACTTACATAAGTAGTATATCAATCATATACTTAGAACTCCCATATAACAAGATCAGCTTAGGACCTAAATATCCAGCAATATTAATTATACATGTAGGTAAATAAATTATAATTAATTATGTAATTTATGTACCTGTAGACGGAAATAAAGAGTTCATAATATTAATAACTAGTTTCACGGCTTCGCCCACGTGGTACCCGGACAAAAAGTAGCCAATGTGTTATTCTGAAGTATTACCTATATATTACTGTAAAGTTACATCAAAATCTGTTCAGTAGTTTTTAAGTACGTGAAAGAGTAACAAACATACATCCTCACAAACTTTCGCGTTTATAATAGTAATAGGATAGGATTATAATAATAATATCCATTAAGTTCGGGTCAATGAGGTTGTAGGCAAAATTTATGACATCGCAGTCACTGTATCCTACCAGCTATTAATATGTTACCTATAGTGTTCGCCTCAATAAACGTCATTGTAGTGATTGAAACTCCCTCGTCCTACATCTTTCAAATGTATTTTGTCTTTTACTTTCTCCCCTTTAATTAATTTTATTCTTTGTAAATTTGTAAATATGAATAACATAAAATTGTAAAATATATCTACTGACAAAATAAGTTTCTCTTTTAATTTGTACATAGTTTTTTGCCTTTATGTAATATACTAAATTATTGTAAAATCATCTTGTAAGGTAAAAAATCATGCTGATTCTCTCATTATTTTACCGGTCATATTTTTTGTAACCTCAAATCTCCAAAAGTTTATGACACTATGATGAAACGGACATTGGCAGAATTGTGACAAATGTCTAGTTGCAAAAGCAATAGTCAAGAAGTGAAGTGAAGTGATTGAAACTTGAATTGAAAGCTTGAAACCACAGACTTACTAGGCTTGAATGAAACGAACAGAACAAATGTTTACGTCAACTGAGATGAGATTTTAGTGCAGTAAAAATGACAAAATCCGAGTGAAAACATGAAGAAAACAATGTGAAATTGCTCTATTTATACTGATAGAATCTAGGATTCTGCGTTATGAGTTTATAAAATCGTTTGCGAAATGTTTACTAAAAAGTCTCATCAAGATGTTAAAAAATCATCGGTTAAAATACAGGACTCCAAGAAAGACTCTTCAACCCGACTAAAACATTTAAAAATTGTTCTAGGTGAGAATAAACCTATGTATTAGTCTATCCTTCTTAAAAATGATTCTACAAAGTTTCTAAAGAACTTGGCTTTGACCCTAAACATACATTCTTTGGATACATTCTGTACATGCTAATTAGCTGAGAATAACTGTTTTGTATGTACCTACTTCACATTGCAACTGTTTATTGTTGAAGGCAGTCCGTCCGCTATCTTACGAGTTAGTCATGGTCTTTTATTGTGGAGAATTAAAAAATAAATCTCCTGTTTATTCTATTCATGATACTACTTAAAGATATATATATTTTCCCTATACATTCTTACTTTGCTTCATTTGTTAAGTAAGTCAACATCATTAAAAGCTTACATTCCCTGTCACTAAATAATATAACAAATCATAATCACCATCATTTTAACTATTTACATACTGATGAAACCTTTTCCTAAATATTTTTTTATGTATATTATAAATATTTGAAGTAAGGATGTTACTTGATAGGGAACTTGATCTTATATCAGCTTTGAATAAAATGTTTTCTATACATATGTGTGGTATTTTTTTATAATATGAATAATCAAATTCACAATAGTTATTAGAATAAAAATATTTTGTTGGGTTTTTCAGAGCACTTTGACTCCGATGAAGCTAAAACCTACTTTGAGTCGAACTTCAGCCATGTATACTTCATTCTATATGACAATTTCATTCAAGCTGAAAATAACCTACGGCAGCGAGGTAAGTTTCATTAAATTAGAAAAATAACTATAACATTTTTACATAACATCAAATAGAATGTAAATTAGCAGTTTTATTTGTAAATTTTTGCCTGACATTTAACATTTAACCCTCTCAAAAATGTGTAAATGAAGTAGTGTATTGTGTTATACATAGGTACCTAGAACATAGATTTATCATTCTTTTTCTGTTTTTGCGGTACAGAACTTCCGTTTCATCTCGGTGAGTTTTGGGTATTTAGATATCACCTTGAATGCACTGATTCTTTTCAATACCACAATAACCAACAATATTGATTACAGTTTTGGAGTTTGAGCTTCTTTTGTTCATAAACATTTCATGCAGTAAAACACATGGTCTGATTTGGAAACTACTAACACTCTCATTATGTGAGATGGTTTAATCTTTGATATCCTTACTGTAAGAATAAAATAGGTAAAGGAAAAAAGGGATGTCTAATATTAAACCTAACCCAGGTGGTTTAACCATGTCATGTAATGAGACTGAAAATGTATGCCTCACACTCACTATTTATTTCAACATTGGTTCATGTCATGACTCATTGTTGATTTCACATAATCTCAGTAGATAAAGATTGGTCCCTATCTTATCTATATATGAGATTATCATTTGCTTATCCTGTAGCGTAGAAAAGTGTTAGATCTATACATTATTAGAAAACATATTAAATATATTGGTATGCAATGCAAAAGTTTTGCATACTTGAAGGATAATGACTAAAGATAGATAAATAGACTAACTTGTCATTGTACATAAAACCTTAACAAAAATACACTGAAATGTAACAACTAGATTCTATGTGGTATAGAATCAGAATAAAACTAGGTACTCACTTAAATTAAATAATAAAACACAATTAGAACTTGTTCTTATATCAGCCTAATTGCTAAAAATGATTTATTGGCACTTAAGCTATACAGGCAGTATAGCTTATGTTATTTCAAATTATTTTAGATCAATGCATTTAAACAAATGCTTCAATTAAAATATTATTCTAAAAAAAGAACCTTTAGGTTTATGTAAATTTACAGTGTATATATAGCTCATTTTGTAATATTCAGGCTAGTTTGATAAGTTGTTAGTGGATGTGGGTTACTTAAATCAAAACATACAATACATCATCTATTATAGTTTGCCAAAATTAAAAATATACTCATGTAACTTTTTCCAATTTTTCACTTTTGTCAACAATATAATTATATAATTATAATTCAATAGTTTATCTAATTGTCACCTTGGAGGTTGCCACTATTTGTTGATGAAACAATGAACCAAACAAAAAAACTGCCATTTGATTAAGAAGAAAGTAGCAGTAGTGTTGATGTAATATTAAGAATGTTACTGTGGTGGAAATACATTCGTGAAATTAAATCAGAATTGAAATAAGTGTAAAATTAGAGAAAAAAGATACACTGAATCAAAGTCAAATATTTAACAAATTAAGAAATTTTAAATAATTGGGATGCAAACTTTACAAATAACCAAGGGACCAATAAAGTACATATTCATAGTTCAACTAACAGCTGTCACACTCATCTTATTTAAAATTCGCAAAATTGTATGCTTTGGGGAATATTCAAAGTGCCATTTAAGTAGTACTAAAAATCTAATATTACGACAAGGTCAAAGCATTATCATCAGTTAATGTTCATAGTCATTCATTACCATTGGTCTCGACTCTAATGACCCATCTGACTTGCTTTAATATTAAAACTAACCAAAACTTATGTTGTGTTAGAATTATTAATCAAAACTTATTTGGTATTTTAGTGCACAAAGCTGGCAAAGAAGAATTAGAGGGGGCTCTGTCCCTTCT
This sequence comes from Perizoma affinitatum, assembly GCA_961405105.1. Taxonomy (NCBI): domain Eukaryota; kingdom Metazoa; phylum Arthropoda; class Insecta; order Lepidoptera; family Geometridae; genus Perizoma; species Perizoma affinitatum. The sequence continues at coordinate 5,997,066 of OY560205.1, read as the reverse complement.
CGAAAAAGTATTATGCCTTCTGCCAGAGTTGATTGGCAAGAGATGGCAACTGCACTCCTTAACGCGCATATTTTCAAAACTCCTCCATAGTGGCAATTCACAAAAGCTCAGAGCAGAGGCAATAAGGTAAATGACTTGAAACTTAAATAAATTATAAATTGATAAAATCCATTGAATCCTTTGTTTATTCTCTGTAATGTTTTAGGTACTTCTTACTGTGGTATCAAGCACTTGGCGACAATGCTCCGATGGAAGTACATTTTCTTTTTGCTACTCTTGTCCCCGGAATGCCGGATCCAAGTGCTACTCTAAAGGGATCTCCACTCAATACCAAATCTATTGATATAACAGCAGCGCCTCACGAATCGGGTGATTTCAGTATGGAAGATATTATGCAGCATCCGAACTTTTCCGCTACGACAGAGAACCCTAACGCAAAGAAAGTGATTGTAGAACAAACGGCGGCGGGAATCATAGGCAAGCTGGCGAATGTTTCCGCTTCGATATTCCATGATACAAATGCTCTGAACCCGGTTCAGAGTATTGATATCCAGCCCCTATTGCCACCTAGCGCTAGCGAGAAACCCGTTGATAATGAGACGAAGTATTTCTTCGAAATACTCCTAGATGGTATGGCGTCGTCCGTCACAAAAATACAGTGGAAGGACAGGTCTCACGCGAAAGCTATGCGATGCTTCGCGTTTCTGCTGGAGAAGTTTCGGATGTATTATTTGCCAGTAATATGCCCACAGTTTAACGTAAAAAACTCGCTCTATAAGCCGAACCTTGGTAAGTAAACTATTAAAATATCTAACATGTTATATAACCTTCAAGTTTAAAGCCTAAAACGTGCCTAATCAGCCAGTCAATTAGAAAATACCCCACTTGTATTAAAATTTACATGACAACAAAGTATTCCTAAGAAAATGAAACATATTTGTGGCGCTTATATGAAATTGTTGTGCTAAGTACTAGCCTAAAAATACTCTTAGAAGAACTTAAATAATCTTACTAAATACATATAAGAAACACGAGTATGGATGTTTGATATCGATAAGTTCGTAACGACTGTCCCAATTAGTACTTAGTAAAGTAAAAATTGAAATAAATTAATCTGGAATAATACATTAGCTGCATCTTATCCAGACAGAAGAAGCCGTTAACGTAAATTATATAAATACATATCATTCTATAGAACTCCCAGTCCAACACAACATCCTAGAAGACGATTACGTGATATGCCGGGTGACTCTTATAAAATGGGTGGCCAGCTACGCTCACTTCATGAAGAAGCAAGGCAGCGACGGTGGTCCGTCCTCCATGACCAGTACTGGCTCACACCTGCCGCATTCCAACACGCCCACTCCAGCCGCGTCGTTGCATCACGAGGAAGAGACATCCTTCACCGTCGGACACCCTTCAGACTCCAGTCGGGCTTCTTCACACGATTCTGCGTCTAACACGCCGCATCCTAGCTTGGAATCAGGTGAGAATTGTAGTTTTTTCAGTCCATGCACAGCACAGTTACACTTTCCATCGTTCGCCGGCATCAGATCGCTTCCACCATAATATTGCATTGTCATTAGAACTACTTTTACATCTGAAAACTGTAGATATTACAGTATTCGCAGTTCCAGAAACCCACGATCGACGACGACGTATACTAATGTGAGGTCAGCCTAATTACACTAGCAAAATGGTTATGGGGTTGAGACAACGGCACCCATTTAACCGAGCTTAGCAAGTAAAACACTTCTTAAAATTGTAAAGGTTGCTTAAAGTCGGTGGATGGAGGTACCCAATGATCCTCATGGAGTCTTAGGCCTATGACCAGCGCGAGCGGTGGACTTGGGCAGATGATGACAATGACTAAGGGGGCATCCATTAATTAAGTCACACGTTGAGGTGTTGGGAGGGGGTCAACAAAGTGTGACATCATCTTCAACTCTAGCGAAAAACTTAGTGGCCCCCCCATACAAGAATCATGAAATTCGTGTGACGTAATTATGGATGGCCCTGATGTATGTGACTGTTGAATGTCACAGGTACAGGCATGTTTGAGGAGCTGAGCTCGGAGCAAGTGGTCCGCGACGTGCTTTGCTGCTCATCTCGCGAACACGTCGACTTCACCATAGAGGTGTTGCGTCAAGCCTTCCTACTGCCGTTCTCTCACGCGGCCGCTGGGAGGCGTGTGATTGCACTTTACAAGGACTGGATACAAATGAACGTAAGTCATCATCAACATTTTTTTTTGCAAGAATTCCTTATTCTCCTGCATTCATCTTGATCTTGCGCCAACTCTACCCATTCCCTAAAAAATGAGTCCAGGTTGTCGCACCAGCGTTTCTTCGGATGGCCATAACGTCTTGATAAAGGTATGCGGTTCCCGTCGCCTATTGCCTGTCTTTTAGAAACATAAGTAATTTTTGTCATCTCTAATCGACAAACCGCTATCTTTGTACTGATGCTAAGTCTGATGGGGCATTGCTGATACGTTGTATTGTCGTTATATCCTAAAATGATAGACTTCAGTTCTATGTGTATTTGCATTGTGATTTTACTTACCGCGATCAGCGATTAACTTGTATTTGGTTCTGTTTGAATTTGTTAGCAATATAATGTGGTGTACAATAGTGTTATATTTACTTATAAAATCGTATATCTATAAATCTATTCATTTTGACCGGTAGGTGGCAGAGATCCCTCCGTTTCTTGTCGAGAATACATATGAGCAGCAATTAGCTGCGGGCGGAGGGGAGCCCGCAGCGCCCCCGAGAAGACTCCGTAACGACTCTTATCTGGGTGCAGTTAGCAGGGACAATGTAATGGTGCGCGCTGGAATGCAGGTCTGTACCATTTTGATACAGTTTTACTATTGTGGCGGATTACCACGAAAACTGTGGAAACAATCAGCTGATCAGGTCAGCGTCCCTGTTGCGCCAAATGCGCGGCAGTTCTAGCAGTTATCTGCTATAACAAGCTATCTTAGTCCATTGTCTCCATTTTACCTAATTAGATTTAAAATTTTAAGATACTTAAAATATGAAAAAATTAAATGGCACACTCATAGCCAATAGACGACTTTCGACTGCCACAGACCAATCATACGTCGTCCGTATTCTAATATCTCTATATTATATCTGAATTAAAAATAATTATAAATAATGATGGTCATTTTTTTCACACAAATTACATAACTACATTTTTTTTTGTAAATACATACATATTATACATAGAAAATACCCAGATAATTGAATTGAATTTGTCTAGTACTATAATATCTGTGACTTTGTTTAGAACGTACTGCAAATATTCATGACGCAAGCGGCGAGCGTGTTCCTCGCGTCGTCGTCGCCGGTAGCGCCGCCGGGCGCGCTCGGCCATCAACAACTGCTGGAGGAACAGACAGACACGTGTAAGCGCGTGCTCAACATATACAGATACATGGTTATGCATGTAGCTATGGACGCCAACTCTTGGTACGTTATTCCAGTCTATTTTCATAAAAAAAACTATTCTGTTGGCTGAATCTTCTGGGCACTAATCGGCATAAATGCAATCTTACTGAGTGTATTTATCCCGATTAGTGCCCAGAAGGGTCAAAAGAATCCTTGAGATTTTTTGAATTACTATATTATTATTTCCATTAATAATAATATAACAGCTTGGAGTTGATCGCTTGAGTTAAATTGTTTTGCACACTAGCCCTCTTCCATGTAGTTGACTCTATTTGGTTTATTTTTCAGGGAACAACTGTTGTTAGTGTTACTTCAAATCACATCATTGGTACTGACGAAAGTACCTCCAAAACGGAAACAGGAAACATTAGGTAAGATAACATTACAATTGTTTAAACCCACTTTTATCATAACAATTATAACTTTAATATTCATAATTATAATCATTCAAAAAGGATTCCCAACCACTAAAGTAGATAGATCTCTCCAAGCTTTTGTTGGGTAGTGGATCTCCAAGCATAGGGTCTGGTAACTCCACCTAACAACCTTAAATTATGTAATCCGTAGAAGACAGCTCTTAGAATGTCAATGGGCAGGCCGTATAACTCACAGAACCGACATCCACTAACTAATCAAGATTTTAGAATGGTGACCATGAACCAACCACACGGACAGAGACCCCCACGGACAGAGGCCGCATGCCGCAGGGCTTCTACAGGCCAAAGATGACGATGATACTTTATGATGATTCTCCTGGTGATACTTATAAGTAATAGTTTTCTAACTTGATCCTGACATTTTCAGGTGGATTTTTAGCGCCTGCTCTGTTCCAAACATTGATAGTGACGTGGATCAAAGCGAATCTGAATGTGGCTGTGAAGCCAGAACTGTGGCAGAGCTTCATGGAGCTGCTGACCAGACTCACACACTGGGAAGACCTTATCAAAGAGTGGGCGGTAAGAGACTGTTCGCAAATTCTTCCACATATTCTCTAGGGTATGGCAAAACCCAGCAACGGTACAATTTAAATTAAAGAAGAAGTGAAATAAGGCTTCCTTTCATTTTTAACCAACTTAAAAAAAAGGAAGTGGTTCTCAATCTTCGCCAATTGTTAACCGATTTTGATGATTATTTTGTTGTTGTTTAGAGAATGATCCCGAAGAGGTCCTATAAAAGTTTTATTCTTGAGGCAATGCTACTTTTAGAACTCAAAAACGTCATCCTCTTATGGAATCACGACTAGCCGAAACATAGTTTGTTACGAGTGAGGAAGTTTTTTGTCATTTAATGTCTTATATTATTTTTCTATCTATTGTGGTACATTGCCCCCCTTTACCCAGTATGATAGCGATAATTTTTTACGAAGACTTTTTTGACTCATTTCGAGATGTCATCAGTTTCCACTCTCGGAATGAGTCGAACAATATATACCGATAGTACGGTTGGTGGATCGTATTACAATGTGAATAAAACGATACAATATGGAAATGTAGGTACCTAAATGGTAATGGTGGGAAAGGCCATAAAATTGCCTGCAAGCAGCAGGGTTTCTGCTTTATTATGAGTGCTGTCTATAGGTACAAATATTGATAATTTTTCAAATACCTACTCAATTTAAAACTGAGAATGGGTTTCGCAATGTCTAGCCTTTATCGCGGATGCGCAGACTGAGTTTGACAAAAATGTATTTGTTTAATTTTGAAGAAAACAATGGAAACCCTGACCCGCGTGCTAGCCCGCCACGTGTACTCCCTGGATCTATCGGAGACTGCCCTTGGGGGGGACCGCGGGCGGGGAGGAAGACGCGTCACGACCGCCCCCGCGCCCCTTCCCCGCCCCGCGCCACTCCATAATTCTATTGCCGCTGTAAGCGCTGCGGATGCTAGAACTCCAGGTGACTGCTTTAGGATTACGCATTTTTTTATTACTACAACTTTAGTTTAAAGAATGTCTAAGAATGTATAGATATTCATTTGTGACTATACAATCACTTCCGTGATGTTTTTGGTATTATAAACGTTTCTTTACTGATTTCACTGTATTTTCAAATTGGTAGGCGTTGTTTATATACTGCGCTTGGATGGTCTAGGAATGTGGAGCGGTGGAGAGTTCTCGACTTTGAAGACTATAAAGTCGAATGGGCAGGTTTCTGTGAGCAAAGGTGAATTTAAGGCTTTAACGCCAAATATCCCTAAGTAGCTTAGAGCGTCGCGCCGATGACGAAAATCGAAACTTGTATGAAACAAAAACATTCTAATATGGGATTGTTAACAAATCAGTCAGTCTGCATGAAAAAGTCCAAAGTGCGGGAACTATGCAAATTAACTCAATGACTGAATCTTTGCAACGATACAAATTTGCTTTATACGAGTACCTTCTTAGTGGCGTTATTGAAACGCTGGATGTAAATAAGCGCCTTACCGCCCCTCTGCCTAGGTCTGATTACAAGCTTGGTTTCAAACTTTTATATATTTTAAATATATATGAATAATATTATATTTTATAATTTTAGTTTACTCTTACACCCCCGTCTTTTGATTCCATTTTATCATGTCCATACAAAGATTGTATGGAAGAAATCGCTTTTAGCGATAAGACCGCCCATTATACCTTGTATGTTTATGAATCCCTGTGCTATTTTCTTTGGTGTCCAATAAAGAGTTAATCTATCTATAATTTTAAAGGGAAATCTCCTAAGTCGAGTCACGAGGCGCACCCGCGCAAAGGGCAAGGCAGCACGCGACGGCAACTGACGCGCTGCCGGAGCGACCCTCATCTCAACAAACACACGCAACCAAACAAATTAGACGGTAAATGACTATCCACAATTACTATATCCTTGTTCTGTGGAAATAAAATTGTAAATTTGTCATTCGTAAAAAAACATGGCCACGATTTTTTACAGAACTCAGAATTCAATTTAAATTCTTTTAGTTTTTCTTTAGAACTGATTTCTAACACAATGTTGTGTAAAAGTATCTTCTACGAAGTATCATTTCAACTTACGTTTTATTAAAATGTTATTATTTTCTATGACAGACGAAAATAAAGAATCGGTCAGCATCAAAGCGAGGAGATGGTATTCACTGGACTCACTGCGAACTTCCTTGAATCAGGACGAAAGGGACTCGGCTAGTGGTACGTAATAATAACTTGGGTTAAGATCTGTGGATGATGATCAATGGATTTCATTGTTAATTAATGTATTTGATTAATTATTTATATACTAACAACTTGTGATACTTGTAAAATATTTGTATAATTATAAGTTTAAAAGGTCTTTTTCGCGTTTACCTTTTTTATTATTTTCCCGACGTTATGACTGTATTGCAACAGTCGAGGTCACGGGATAACTGATGAAGGTAATCTCGATAAAGACCCGATAAACTTATAATTAAGATTGCGAAAATATTTTTATTTGATATTGTAGGGTCCCGATCCCCCTCACCCGCGCCTTCAAGCGGAATCGAGAGCAGCTCGATCAAGGACTCTCCCCTGCAAATAGACTTGGCGTCAGACGGTGGCAACGTAGGTGAGTGGTTATACAGTAAGTTCCAACTCATTTCATACATTTATCGCTTTATTTATAGATATATTTAAATAATGGACGAAATAAATATGGATTCCAAAGTTATTGTCACAATTTTGTACCATTAGTTTTTAATATTGTCAATGAGCAACAGTTGCTTTATTCATATCGTAAACATGGGAATTTCCACGTATGGTTCTATAGGTGAAGGCACCGACATTGTATCAATTTATCCTGAGAATCGTCATCACAATCTTCATTGAAAACATCGCGATCACACACTGATGAAGACTCTCGAAATGCGTCGAAACTGTGTCGACGCCTTCAGCGATAGTACAGTACGTGGAAGTTCGCCGGGTAAGAAAATGAATATTCTAATTCCCGATCGTTTTTGGAGTTTTGCTTTATCATTAACTTTATTCAAGCATGTGCTTGAATGTCCTTTCAAGATTGAGATTATTAATTTGTAGAATGGACGGAAAGTGAGGCCGACGCAGAAGGATGGCGCGGTGGTGGCGCTGGTATCGGCGTTGTGATGGGCGGACGAGCCAGAGGCTGGCTGCCGGACGTAGCGGCCGCTTTATGGCGACGCATGTTAGCGGCACTTGGGGACCCCAACAACTTGAAGGACCCGCATTCCCACGCTCATCTCTACAACTACCTTATACACCTAAACTCTACGCTGCTCAAGGTAACTATAACTAGAAGATTGTGATATTGTAGTGACGTCATTCGTGTTGTGATGACGCTAGTTGGCGGCGTATAATGCTTATGCGTAAAACGCTACTCAACTCAACTCTACGCTGCTCAAGTTATCGTTTAAAGGGCGATTAAGGTACGATTTTATAACAAACTCCCAAGAGATATACAAATATTGTCAATTAACAAATTTACAATTGTCAATTAAAAACATAATTTAAAAAAAGGCATACTATAAAATATCTGATTATTTAGATGATAAAAACTCTTGGGATTGGAAATGCATGTTATTTTGTAAAAGGATCATTAAAAAGAATAATCAGCCAAAAAGACAAAAAAACATTTTTTGCCTTTCTTTCCTGGCTTGGGCGCGGAGTATACGGCAGTAGATAAAACCGACATTTTAATGAATAAATTATTTTTGACTTTAACTTTGTAACTATAACGAGAAGGCTAGGCTGTAGCATTGTAGCGACGTCATTCATGTTGTGATGACGCTAGTTGGCGGCGAACAACGCTGGTCAAATCAACTCTACGCTGCTTAAAGTAAATATAACGAGAAGGCTGTAACATTGTAGTGACGTCATTCATGTTGTGATGACGCTAGTTGGCGGCGAACAACGCTGCTCAAATCAACTCTACGCTGCTTAAAGTAAATATAACGAGAAGGCTGTAACATTGTAGTGACGTCATTCGTGTTTTGATGATGCTTGTTGGCGGCGTCCTACGCTGCTCAAGGTAACTAAAACTAGCAGGCTGTAACATTGTAGTGACGTAGCTTCATGGTGTTGGCAGCATTGTGAATTGAGAGACCTCAGCCAAAGGAATCTTGTGTTCATCTATTCAACAAACGCTTCTCAAGTTATATAATCATACCTAGGTCGTATGTAACAAGTAATTATCGTTTACTTTATCCATAAGAAATAAAAATAAACCCTTTCCCCTTTCTGTGGATAACCACATATATAGAATATAAATTTAACGATATTTATTTCCTTGACACCTTCAATAATAAACACTATACCGGAAATATATAAAATCGTTGCGTGACTAACCTACTGACTGCTTGACTAGCTATCAACGCACAGCCTTGGGACCTGTTATTTGGAAAGAAATAACAGGTCCCAAGGTGTCTCTTTTACTGTCATCTTAGTAATGGTGTCAGGAGTATTTTAAAATAGTATTATCAAGAAATTCATCTCAGAGGGTGCAAATTTCGCCGCTTACAAAGCCGCGGAAGTTCCACTAGTAAATAATAAAAAAAAAGCTGAACATTTTTTCACACATCATCATCTAGCCCCAAAGTAAGCAGATAAACAGCAAATGCAAATGCCTACAAACCTTTCATAATCCTTCGATAATTGCGTCACACTCATCCATTCAAACGAACTAAGTTCATTTACCCGCCTACGACTTGGCAAATATTGAATCGCACGAATTTAGTATGTTCTAATTGAACCGGTACCTCAGATAAACACTTACGCAACATAATCATGCTACATTGTATAGCTCACCGGCCATCTGTATATGTTTATCACAAATATTCAATACTCACTTATCAGACGATATCATTCTGTTTGACAGATGGACGATTCGAAAAAAATATAGTTTCATCTCATTGAGTCATTTGTTTTTGTTATACAAAGGTATTTTCTATTGACAATAGATCAGTGATCTGCGCTTGCGACGGTCCTATGAATGGTCTTACTGAAAATGTGCGCGCTGTTTTCTAACTCGAAAGTTTTTAAAGAATGTCAGTGCGAAAGAGGAGCAGGAAAAAGAAGGCTCCTAAGGCGACGCAAAAAGAAAGAGGTGTTTTTTTACGTTTTTAACGAAAGTTCATGTGGGTAGTTGTAAGTGTTTGACAAAGCAAATTGTTCGGGTGACAGTTTTTGTGAAATTATAAAAAATTAGAAGTAACGTAGTCATTGGTGTAAAATAATTTTATATGGATGTTGAGGTGTTCAAACGCTTTTGTGACGACACACAAAGATTGTTGCAAGATGATGAAGATTGCAACGATATTGAGGCACGTTTTTTAGTTGAAATAATGACAAATCTCGTTTGCAAAATAACTAAGCGATACGCTTTCTAGGATAGACTAGTGCTTCTGTTGTGTCACTTTGTTGCAATAAGAAACGAAACTACTATTACTATTATATAGGCAAAAAGTGTTGTGTTTTGGTAGTGATATCGTATGTTTATTTTTTCAGATAAGTGCTAATCAAACTTTGAATGGGAACACGGAAATCCACGTGCCTTTCAACCTGGTGGCGGGATGGTGCCTCGAAGCCGAAGCGTTGCCGCCCTCTCACAGGTATGTTATATTCTATTCGCTGTGTATCGGTACTGGACGCGTCCAAAGCGACCTGAGACTATAAGATTGTTGGATCAAAATTTAGCACTTACTGTAAATTACTCTGTGTCCTTTTGCATCTTTCACACACACACACGTTGGATGGTCTGATGGTCAGGAACAAGACGGCGAAGATCACTGCCCCGTCGACTAACCTCAGTTTTTACTTTTATGTGACTACGGCTAAAACTTAAGTTCTATTAAATTTGGTTTTGTTATTAGGTGTTGAGAACAAATAGTGGCCGTCTGCACTTTTATAGCTCCTAAATTGATGCCTTGTCACAGATTTCTATTGAAAAACTTCCACAAGACATGCCTAAGTACCTTCTTAAGCTCTTTTAACTTTAGTGCAGACGGGGATATGAACGATGTTTTCGGATTTCACGCGGCTTGTTTCGCGTCTCGCGGCTTTGCTATAGAATATTAACCCATGTAAATGTACGGAACTAAGGGTCCAGTCAAACTGACGCGGTGGCGATCAAAGGAAAATCAACTGTTTGTCAAAGTTCGCGTGAATGTATTGATGGCCACCACCGCGTCAGATTGAGAAGGCCATCAGTCGGCTTATCAGCTTAGCTAGAAGCTAAGGTTGCTTGGGTGACCGCACTGCAGGCGTTTGGCTAGGCGGCTTCGTACGGTACAACATGGCGGTCGCACAGACGAGTCGCTGCGCGATTGAAAGGTATTAAAGTTCTTACAAGTCGTGGGCATGGCTCTTAATCAAACCCTGTTATCATAATTGTATTCTCACGTAGTTTCTCGTATTTTGATCAGGGCCGGCAAACTCCTTGCATTGCGATTGCTGTGCGAATCGACGCAGGCGCAGGGACCGGGAGCGCCTTCATCGTGCAACAACAGGTTGCATTTGGCGCATTTACAGCTCTATCAGAGAGCTTTGCATCATGGTAAGAAAACTGTCTAACATCCATAAAACGCAGAACTAAGTACGTGTATGTAGGGTCTAAACTATGTGGGGTCATAAATAGTCAGGACGGAATAGGACTCCCTGTGTCTTGGTTATCAGGAACTACGAGTACCCTGGTACCACAACGTCCAGACCTGTATTTGCCTGATATATGCTTAGATATATGTCTTAGTTTGATTTACCTTTTATTCAAATCTTTTGTTAAGTAAAAATCCTTTATTTATTGTATTTTGTTTATTTATTCACATGTTATCTATGCGCATAATATTTTAAATTAACATAATATATTAATATTGTGAAAAGACTGAATTACCACAATAAATAACAATGATCGACCAGATCAATGACGTTCAGTTCCTGATTTCCCTCTTAGTAAGTAAAAAAAAAAAAAACTACTTAGATTTGTGGCGGACTGAATAAATACTTTCTATCTAAACATTATGCATGCTAAGACGCAAGAGTTGCGTGTTCGATTTGACGACCTCTGTGGCGCAGTGGGCGAACGCCCACTTGAGACGCAGAATGTTGCGGGTTCGATTCCCGCCGCGGACAAATGTTTGTATGACCTGCAATTATATGTCTCGGGTCTGGTTGTTTATGCCTATGTATAACATGTAGGTATGTATTTATAAAAAAAGTAAATTAGTAGTATATCAGTCTTGTAGTAGGTATGTAAGCTTAGTTTGGGGCTAGATGATGCTGTATGCAAAATGTCCAGCATTATTTATATTTATATTTATTCCTGCTGTGGGACAAATGTTTGCATCTTCTGCAGATATTTGTTTTTGGTCTGGGTGTTATGGTACCATGGTACTCGTAGTTGCTGATTTCCATGAAGTTTGTCCTGTTGTCAGGACTATGTATGCAACTGTTGGGTGTTTATTTGTCCCACATCAGCGACAACCGAACCCTCATACAATTCCTAAGCTGAAATAAATAAATTAATAGTAAAAAACATTTTTAACAACAAGCTTTTAACTATGTCATGATAAAACTTAAAATCAGCTATAATAAAATGCGTACACGACATTTTGTGTCTCTGCTGTTGACCGTTGAAGAGATCCTTTATTTGGAGCTAATCCTAGAAGTCAATTCGGGTTATGCTTACCATAAAAATGCATTGCAGTTCCAATGAACTGAACCAACGTGTAAAAATTGGTTCAGTTCATTGGAAAGAGAAAGTGTTTCTAATTCAGTTTGCAAGATTTGACCTAAATAAACAAACTAACAAACAAACATTGCAAGTTAAATTAAATCTTGTAATAAAAAGGATTCGTCTTATCCGGGTATTATGTGAGTGAAACTGGGGACAGAAGCTAAAAAAACAAAACAAAACAAACACGCTCACGACTGTCTTCCCCATGGTGGACATCCTCAGATACATACTCAGTGAGTAGATCTTTGAGGATAGGGGGTAGTCAGAGGCACGTCCAAACATTACATTTGGTACATGCCCGCGTTTTGCAAGTAGTAAGCATTCCACGTGACAGGTTGCAAGCCCATCGCCGCTTATTGGAACACTAACTATTGGCACATGCCTTCGAATCTTTGGTTCTCGGGCATGCCGGTTTCCTCACGATGTTTTCCTTCACCGTTTTGAGCACGTGTTAATGCGCACATAAATTTTTCGAGTGGAAAAATCCATTGGTGCACGACCGGGTTCGAACCCACGACCTCCAGATTAGAAGTCGGGGTATCGCCCACTAGGCAAACACGGCTTTTACAGAAGCTAGTATTATTTGAATGTGCTCAGCTCATTAATTCTGACTGTATTACAGGACTGACTGGCGAAGATCGTTCCGTGGTGGACGTGCTGGTGGAGCACGCTGCGCCGAGGTATCTCTCACTGGCTCTCGATGGGTACTCCCTCCTCTTGCTAGACTTCGTTCACGCCTCGACGGTCGTGCTCAACTCCTCAGATATGGGTACTTCGGTAAGTTCTAGCAAACACGTCAACCATGTTAGGAAGTAGCCCATCCATTGCTCGTTGTAGAATCACAAAATTATTCTTGGGATCAAAAAGAGGAATTGTTGGGTAAGTTGGAAGGGGAAGGAAGGCCCCGGCGAACGTACTCTGACCAAATCGGAGTTGTGTGCTCCATAGTCTACTTTTAAAGCATGCAAAATTGTATCCTAATCATTTATTTGAACGAGCCTAAAAACATATATTTACAAATTTTATTCATAATTTATAAATGAGAATAGATATTTTTTTTTTAAAGTAATGGTACCTAATAGAGTATATATACTTGTATCGTTTTGTTGTAGTGTCCACGAACCGCAGCTGTGACATTCCTCGGTTCGTTGCTGTCTCTGCCGGACGGTCTGATGAACGCGCCGATGCTCCAACCCTACCCTCATCAGTACAACACTGTCTCCTGTCCTGATCTCAAGGTATTTAATTTTATTATTCAGTAAACATAACAGCAAAAGAACAGTTACAGCAGTAATGTAAAAAAAAAACGATTTAGCGCGATTAGAAACTTCGCGGAATTGGTCAACGCATTGCCGATTAGATGTGAATTTCGTGTGGGTTCGAGTCTCGTTCAATTAGATTTTTTGTGAAATATAATTTGGTCATAGTAGTCACTTTAGATAACTAACAATGTAATTCTTCATGCGTTTGCCTTTATTTATTTATTTACATGTTATTTGTTTCTGTGTTTGTTTGTCTGTTACAATTTATCTCCGAAACCGCTTTTATTGTGGTTTTCTGCGATCAAATTGTATGTCTCCGAGGATGAGTCTTTGTCACAAAGGGGCGCTGCGATCAAAAATGGAAATAAACGTCGGTTTGAAAGTTAAGTAAAAATGTTGTTGTTGTCAGGAACATGTGTTGAACATAGTGGTCCGTGTTTGCCGGCGAGAGGGCGCTGCGGCGGCGCGCTGCGCGGGCGCTTGTGCGTTGGTGGCCCACGTCTGCCAGCTGCTGGCTACGAGGACAGTCTGCGAACGACTGCCCTCCTACGTCACTTGCCTTCTGCAGATGCTAATGGTGAGCAGATACACTTCACTTCTGTATAACTGTTAGAAACGTGGCCGAATCTCCCCGCGTGACGTCTCGGGAGGGTGATGGTCTCAGCGATTCAAGCTGCTTTAAAATGCTACATTCAAGGAAAATGTAGATTAACAGTTTTTTATGTTATCGAAATCTCACGATTTGATCATTACCTTAAAAAAGAGCCAACACACACATACATAGTCCTGACCCTACACTAGGTTTTACTGTGTTGTGGGTATCAGGAACTATGAGCACCGTGGTACCACAACACCCAGACCCGGAACAAATATCTGCAGACAGAACAGGCATACATTTGTACCGCAGCGGGAATCGAACCCCCACACCTCTTGCGTTTTAATGGGAACTGGTCGATTTAGCCATTTTTTAGTCTGACTACTGTTGTTTTTTAAGTATTAAAAAATGACAATTTAATTTCCATGAACAAAACGTTTTGGTGTCATAAGTCACAGACCCTATAGGAGATAGTCTGTGACTTATTTGCTTGAGGAATTGTCTTTAAACTAAAAAAATAAACGAAACGAACTGCTCCCTACTAGATTTCTAAAAGTGAAAGCTATTCTCAGAAAAAGATCTCTCTTAAATGACCTACTAGTAGAATGTTTATTGAGTTTTACGTATTTTTCCTCATATCAAAAGTAAAGTTAACCTTTTGTTTTCAGATGAAAAATAAGATCATTGCCAAGGTAGTGAGCGATGGTATATTAGTGCTAGCGGACTACACGGATCGAATCGTCCAACTCTATCCTGGCTTGGCTGGTAAAAACATTTAAATCTATTACGAAACAGTTTTTTTCTGTATGATTAAATATGTTATTCATTAACATTTCCTCAAAACCTGAATTTGCCTTTGACTTCAATTTTTTCTTTAAAATCCTTGTTAATTATTTATATTATTTTTGCATCAAAATGGTATATTATTCATTAACATTTCCTCAAAACCTGAATTTGCCTTGTGACTTCAATTTTTTCTTAAAAATCCTTGTTAATTATTTATATTATTTTTGCATCAAAATGGTATATCATCCCTATCTTTCAGAGCTTTATAGAAAATTACCAATTTATTGAAAGTCGAAAGTTATGTCCACACCTTCCCTTTCATATTCAACTTGCATCTAGGGCATGCATCAGTTGTTAAACGTCATAATACGCGTTTAGCACACTATCTACACACGTAAAAGTGTAAACTTCTCGGATCAGCATGCTCTACAAACGTGTACTAGTTTTGACGCATATGGCGCCACACGCATGCCTCCCAAGAAAAACTAAAGTTGAAGATAAAAGCACAAAGGTAAACCTATGAATAGACTTTACCTTATAGAATACGATCTATTTCATAGGTCTTTCAAATCTTCTCTGAATCTAATATGTTTTGGTGGTTCAACTTTGAATTATTGTATCAAATAGCAAAATATGAAATGTTAAGTATTGAATCAGTTTTATTTTTGTCCACAGGCAAAATAATAAAGTGGATATGCGCGTGCTTAGCACAAATATCCAGCAGTAGTTCTCGCGACTCGGTGAAACCGTTAGCGGGCTCACTGCTGCTGTGTCTCGCCGAGTTCGCCGTTAGATGTGGACCTACTTATTTATTGCAAGAGAAGGACGGAGAACAGACATTGCTGCTTATGATATTCAAGGTAAGACCGACTATATAACTTCTACTTTAATACCAAGGTCTGCCTTCACACAACTGCTGCTTGTTTATGTTGCAAAATCCTCTTGATATTGTTTATAAAGCGTAGGTAGTTTCAGGTAGTTAGAATAAACATTAAGGTTAGATTGATACGACTATATTTATTTTTACAGTAAAAAAATTAAAAAACTTAAACAATTTACAGCGTAGTAAAACCTACACAATTCTCTCAAAAGCATAAATCGTGTCATCAACGTATCCACAGCGTGGAATATCGTAGTTTCCCATTGGCAAAGTTTAAGAACACAACACGCTACAAATACATTGCACGTCAGATTCCAGCAGTGAATTCAGTAATATATTGTTTCAAGAAAAGATCTTGTAAACGTAGCCTTACAGTTTTAACGCAATAATATAACTTTCTTTAATAATGCCGTTTACACCAGGTGCATTTTCCCGTTACACAACAATAAATGAGTTGTGCTCTTTTAGCGGAAAACACTTGCGTCAACCGTATTAGTGATCATCCGAGCACACATACAACTTGCTGCAAAACTGCGCTCCAGATATTCCTTAGAACTTTGCTTACACAGACGAACAGACAGAATCCTTATATTACAATTTTACTGATTAATTTGTGACTAATGTTGATCGGCTTGAGAAATGTGCTCTTGCGGCTGGAAACCGTGTTCGTCAGCGACGTACGTGACGGTGTAGACGAGGCCGTCCGGGGCGGTGTATTTGTATTGCCCTTGCACTTCGATGGCTTTGTGGTCTTCGCTGATCTGCTTGAGGGTTCCGGTCTCTTGGCGGGCAGTGCCGTCGCTGGTTTCGAAACTACGGGTAGATAGGTATTGTTAATTGGGTAGGTGTTTACTTACGAAGGAGTAATAGAAATAAGAGTAAAAGTGTTCATAAATTAGTAAGAAAAAGAAATATATAATCTCTCGGTGTGCCTGGTCGCTCCTAGCAGATAGGTTAATCATTTGTCCGCTTTAGAACTGTGCGGCTTTGGCGCCAAGTCGGTCCCGGCTATCACAGTCGTTAACCCAAAACTCCGACTCTAGAGTTTGAACTCACAAACGAAAGAACCAGGTCTTTTTGCAAAAATGATTTGATAAATCATTCAAAAGTTAACTCAGGGTTTTTATTACAGTAACAAACGTGTAATTTAGTTTTGAAAGTCAAAGTTGATGTGGAGATTCAATGTCAAAGTAAAAGTCAAAATTTATTTATTCATTAAAATCTCAAGGATTACTTTGAAACGTCGGTTTTATCTACTGCCTGTTCCTCCGCGACCAAGCCCAGAAAGAAGAAAACAAGCCTGGTTATTCTTTTTAATGATCCTTACAAAACAACAGGTACTAGTTGGAGCATTTTCAATTTATTTTATGCAGTACTCTGTCCTGTTCTTCGTCGGTCGAAACTAGTGAATTTCCACCGCCTACATAATAATCGTAGATTCAAAAAGGATCCATAAGATTCAAGAGATTATATGGATTACGACTGCTAAAAGCAACAAATGTATTTACCAAAATCGCTGTTATAGCGTTCAAAGATAGTACAAAGTCTACTCACGCGAAATTGTATCCGTCCTGGTGAACGACAGCATCCTGCTTCAGGATGTAGGCTTGCTGCTCGGGTTGCTGCTGAGGGGCCGCCAGCGTCACCGCGCACAGGGCCAGGGAAACCAACACCTGAGGAAAAAACCTATTAGAACCAATATACTGGGTCTAATGAAATAACCCAAAACCTCAGACACTCCAAAATATTTTTATTACAATTGGTATATCAAAAATTATTATTATTAATTATTGTAGAAGACATTCGTATTTATGTTGTAGTGAACTCTTCGAATCTTATAACAGACGTGTATGTGTCAACTGTCAAGAAGATTTTATATAAGATTTTTGTCTTGAAATAAAAATATTTGATATTGATATTTTAATTTTAGACACGGCGTTATAAATAATGTATTAATTTGAAAAAAAATAATCTACTCCAAAAAAGTAGCTACAAAGATTCTACTCTCGATTCTGTTTAAACTATTATCAGATTTGCGTTATTTCATTGGGACATTGCATATATCACAAGGAAGGATGACATATTAAGGAGCGTTGAATATGAAGGGCAACGAAAACATGGATGGATTGTGTGAAAAGTACAAGGATAACAAAGGAGATGACGGCTGATAGAGTGGAAGAAGTAAACGTATTGTCCGGCCCCATGTAACTTTGAACATGGGATGTAAGATGATGATTTAAGGGAATATATTTATATTATTGGTATAATTAATTAGATTCGGAATCTTATTGTAATTGATGTAAGATAATTTTGTAGGATTACATGGTCACACTATACACATAGTAACAACGGGTTCCACGGAAGCAAAACCGTGTGCAGAGGCTAGTGCACAATATACTTAAATACGGATCGGTGTCTACAGGCTTCGGTTAATGGCTTTATATACAATTGAATCAGTATAAAGATGTTTAGACTTACGATTTTATGCATTTTGAAAGTGCGTGGGATGTGCGAGGAAGTAGCTAGACTGGAGTCGGTTGTAGACTGTGCTTCTATCGAAAACCACCGGCCGTTATAAAGCAAACACTAATTGATGACAACACTTTATTTTACATACGCGTAATATAGTGCTAATGCGGAGAGGCGGGTGTCCCACTAAAATGAGATTTGGTGCTATATGGTTACGTACACTATTTGTTTTATTGCAAAGTCAAGACTTGTTACCAATGTGACCTTTATTTTATTGTCTATAATGAACACCTAATATCAACCTGGTTTGTGAAGCATAAAGAAAGTATGACACTCTCTCACTTTCTCGCCTGCGTGTATTTGTGTGTATAAGTGCACCATGCGTTTCGTCTTCGTTTAGAATAATAGATGAACATTTCGATTTATGAACATTATAAAAAAAAAACAATTGTGGTTTAGGGGCCCACTTGCTTCGCGCCGGTGTAACATTTTGACCTGGGTTATAGTCTAACTCTACGATTGCGCAGTTAAAATTGACCTGCATATTCATTAAATTAACAAAACTGAGTTCGTTTCTAATCTAGGGCCACATAATAAAAGCCTTTTACATTTTGTTTTATTTCTTTTTTTATCTATGACTATGCCACTGACGCCTTCCCATCGCGTCGCATCGCCCGCCTGCGCTATTACTTCTTTTGCTCGGCTCCTAAGGGTCGTATTGTAATGTTAAATAGCCTGTAATCTTCCTCAGGTATTGGACTATCAAATGCAAATCTGACTGGTTACCGACAGAAATTAGCGCGTTCAAACAAAATAACAAACAAACAAACTCTTCAGCTTTATACGTATAGATAGATAATGTGGCCATAATATACCACATGGGGTGGGGTTTTCGTGGAATTATTTTTGGTCACTCACTAATAGGTATATCAACGTTGTCTTTGACGCAATGTTATGTTTCCAGGTGTTATACGCAGTGATGAAAGGAACGAATGGATCTGACATTGAAGGCCTGACGCTTCCAGTGGACGAAGACTTCGACCCCAACATTCAGCTGGATAACTTGACGCCAAAGACTTGCCCAGCCTCCACGATCGATGTGAAACTGTGGGCTCAGACGGTAATTTCACAAGACACCAGTTTCTTAAAGCAGTGTTGATGTATTTTGTAGTTATACATACATACAAAGGAATCCTACTACTATTATAAACGCGAAAGTTTGTTAGGATGGATGTTTGTTACTCTTTCACGCAAAAACCACTGAGCTGATTTTGATGAAACTTTACAGTAATACAGCTTATACATCAGAATAACACATAGGCTACTTTTTATCCATGTACCACGCGGGCGAAGCCGTGGGCAGAAGATAGTTTTAGATTAATTCATGGATGGTTTTTGCATAAATGCAGCGGTTAAAGAGCCTTGTTTCTCAATAATTGCAGATATGCAACCAACTAGTTCTATTCCTCGGGCACTGGCCTCTCTGGAGCGGCTGCCAGCTGTCGTCGAGCGTGTGCGAGCAGCACGACAGCCCGGCGCTGGGGCAGGAGCTCGGCCCCGCCGTGCTGACCGCGCCTCACATACAGCTCATGAGGTTCAGTGATACGACGCTTGCATCGCTGATTGAGCTGCCCGCGTTGGATATGCCGCCCGCCGCTGGGGGAACTACACCTGGTAAGCGATACTGTTTCTAGTCAAATACACAGGAGAAGTACATTTCTCTCAATGTTCTCATTGAACACATGTGAGCAAATCGGAGTCGATTGCATTTAACTTCGCCACTTTTAAAATGAATGAAAGATAATACTTTATTGTAAACCGCAAGATAACATATAAAAACCTAATGTAAGTATAGGCGGTCTTAACGCTTAAAAGCGATCTCTAGAGGACAACCTTGGAATGGAGCGGAATGTATGTTATTATGTATGTATGTGTGAGAAATTACTTTTTCAATCCATCTATTCTAAAACCGAAGCGTAAAGTTACATCGGGCAGAATGAGTTTTAATTTGGAACATGAATTTTCTAATGTGGCGCGGCGATCAAAGAGGTCAGACGCCTAATATTGTATGAATAAAGTTACTGGCCGGTGAGAGGGTTGGATGGCGCACGACTTAATTAAAAGAAAAGGCGGCACTTTGTTCACAGATTGATATTGCAATTTATTACAAAAAAACACTGTGAGTGTTAAAGTAGATGCAAAAAAATTATACACAATCTAAATCCTAAGAAAGAAGCAAAATACACTTTCTTGAAAATTAACTTGTTTTGCTCTCACACCATTGAGAACCCTATTTGGCCTCCTAGGATTCATTTAATAAGGCACTCAAAAATGTGTATTCTTAATAACAGGTCTAGCGACATCAGATCGACAAGTCCGCGTACTCTTACGAGACATTGCTGGCAAGGCGTGCTGGGACGCGTCGGCTCTCTACTATGACCCGTCAGTCACCACTGAGGATCCCCCCGAATCTCTACCTCTGCCGGAAAGGTATTTAATAATAATAATAATAATGCTCGACATTTTTCACACAGCAACATCTAGCCCCAAAGTAAGCAGAGCTTGTGTTATAGGAACTACATGACTTTTATACTACTTAAATACATTTTTTTGTAAATAGTATGTATTTCGTATATATTATACAAAGAAAAACTCAGACCCGAGATCTTCAGATCATACAAACATTAGTCCCGCAGCGAGAATCGAACCCGCAACCTTCTGCGTCTCAGGCGGGCCTTCGCCCACTAAGCCACAGAGGTACGTACATTTTAATGCACGTACATTTCTAAGTTCCTGTTTATCTTGTCGCCTAATTTACATTTTCAACACCAGAGGCATTTCTGATGCGATGTCTGCCGTAGTAAATAAGTATTTTATTGCGTGTAATAATAATAATAATGAACCTTCTGTAATATTTTGGAACGAAGTTCTTTATCGCGCGTTGTGAAAGGGGGCTAGACGGAAAAAAATCTCACGAAAAGTTGTAACGACACTTTTTGCTATAGTAAGCTATTGTAAGCTGTGCGGCGTGCGCATGTTTCTCTGTCTCTCTCTCTCTCTCTTATAGAAAGCAAGCCAGATATTTTCATTTATTTTATTATTATTTTTAAGTTTTTTTTTTTTAGCAAGCCTAGCTAAAAAAAAAAATATTACAATTCCTTCACTAATTAATCGTACTTCGTTCCATCCGGGTGTCCCTTGACACCTCTCATTTTTTTTTTTTACAAAATGCCTCTTGCTGTTGGATTCAGCTCCAGTATAAGTATAGTTTTATTATATCAGTGGCTCCAGAAATGCGCCTCAAAGGGCCAAATACCAAGTATGAGATAATAAATGTGTGAAATAGTAATAATAAACACTCAACAGTCATTATACATAGTCTTGACCCCACACTAGGATTTCCGGTATCGTGGGTGATTGTGGGTATCACGGAACAAATTTAATGCAAACATTTGTCCCGCAGCGGGAATCGAACCCCCACCTCTTGCATCTAAACATGCTACTCGCAATTTCATCAGCTATTGTATTGTTTGTCTCCTATTTCCCCCAATCGGTCACTAAAACAGTTGCCCATATACCTCACAGTACGGAGTGTCCTCGAGACAACACGCTGTCGTCGCTGCCGCCCCCTTTGCCGCCGGATCTGCTGCCCGATTACAAGAACTCGCCGCCTGATAAACACCAACTGGATCATGTAAGGATAACTTCGATACTATATTTTCTCGAAGGTAGTCTTTATAGTTTTTGAACTCAATTATGACTCCGACTTTCGTTCCTAAGCCTTGAGTTCACGTACAAAATAGACTAACCATTCAAAGTCAAAGTCAATAGGTTTTTATTCAATGAAATCACAAGGATCAT
This sequence comes from Perizoma affinitatum, assembly GCA_961405105.1. Classification (NCBI taxonomy): domain Eukaryota; kingdom Metazoa; phylum Arthropoda; class Insecta; order Lepidoptera; family Geometridae; genus Perizoma; species Perizoma affinitatum. Next base: position 5,975,090 of record OY560205.1, on the reverse strand, counting down.
ATAGAAACGTCAACTTAAATACTACGTGAATTTAAAATTTTAAAGTGAATTTACGCTATTCCTCGCGCGCGACCCAGCCTAGAATAATCAGGCAACAAACTCTGCTTGGTGATGATGATGACAAATTTCGATGAAAACGTGTGTCAAAAAGTTTTGCTTAGGACCTTTCACCCCGTTGGTTGTTGTGGTGATGAACTTGGGCCTGAGGACTTTAATCCTATTTTCTTCTATTTTTTATTTATTATTACGTGACCATCAGGCGTAATCCACCTGATGGAAAGCGATTGTCGTTGCCTATTGACATCTGCAATAGCTGGTGCATTGCTGATGCGTTGTCTGCTCCGAAGGACTCATGTTCACGCCACCATCAAGAGCGGCCCCGCCCCCCGCGCCCGCCCCCCGCGCCCGCACACCGCGGCCGGCATTCCCCCAACCTACGTAGCAGCGAACGCACGCGCCTTTTACTCGCGACCCGCACTATTTATAACGTTTCGTTTTATTATGATTAAACCGAATAAGAAGAAAAACTATGAGTCTTTCCATTTAAAGACAACTCTTTTGAAATTATTTTGAAGTGGGTATTGCATAATCCAGCGGAAACACGTCAGAAGGCAGCTCATTCCACAGTTTGCATGTACGGGAAAGCATGGATCTCGTAAAGCGGGTTTCTACTGTAACTGTCTATTTCAGGTACTAGCATACATCGGTCACACGTCGCCGGAAGTGGTGTGCGGGCGTCGGTTAGACGAGGCTGGTCCGTCGCCGCTGCCGGCGGGAGCTGAGGATGAGCTGGTGGCCGCGCTGGTGGCGCACAGGAACAGCGAACGGCAGTATTTGACGCAGAGAGACTGGTGCGCTTACACTTCGTCACTTCCCAATTTAGCTAATCGTATTCGGTAAATGTTGGTTACACTCATTTCCATTGAACAAACAAACAAATTCGCTTACGACTGTATACCTCATCTAAAGTTATCATTGGAAAAATACGTTGCTAGGACTTGTTTCTGACAACCTCATAGTAGGATATATTCACGGTTTCAGATTCCCATGGGGATTGAAATAGTTAGCCCATGAATGTATCGTTGTGAGAATCCTTCTGAATGGCCTAAACTGACAAAGATATTGAATAAAACATAGATTCTTTTAAAAGAACTCTAATTATAGGGTTCTTTAATCTCGAGTTATTTATATAAATAACATTCGAAATAGATTCTGAGTCAATGTTCTTTCAAAAATTTCCTCTACATCCTAAAGTTTGAAAGAGAGAACCCTTTTTTTGTGTATGCTTTGTCGGGACAAAGCCGGGCTTGCTGATGAGTTCTCTGTTACTTTTAGCTTTGAGGATGAGGAGCCAGTGGCGTGGAGCGGCGATGAGAGCCGCAGCGAGTTCGCGCAATGTCGCCAGCTAGCGGCGCAGCTCGGCGTGTTGGCTCCGGCGCGACGGAACCACGCACATCTACTGCGGAGGACTGATCGCCTGCTCAGGGAACTTAGGAATCTGGATGCGCACAGGTACGAACATAAGCTTTCACTCGTTCAAGTCGTAGGTATGAACTTCAAGCTTCCACTCGTTCAAGTCACGTCTTGGGAGCGACGCGTACTATATAGAACCAGCACATTCGAATATTCAGTGCGTATTTTCGCTTTTTCTGGTCCTAAGTGTTCTGTCACCCATGGTTCCTGTAATGTGAATGTGATCTTCTTTGTAGTACTAAACACATTGTGAATAACATGACCGGTTCGTCAACGTAAGGCGTAGGTACTAATAGACAAGACCGCTTGGCACAGACTGCAGAATATTACTTAGCCTTAAACAGAAACTGTCAGTGATTTTTGATTGTCTGTGGCTTATTATTTACCACAGACAATACACTCAGCACACGCGACACAGTAAAGCCTGTGTGGGGTCACGATTTTGTATATGTAGCATGTATGAACACATGTCATTATAGCACTTTTGGTAATTGGTAATGGTTATTTTATGTGTTCGCTCCAGTCGTCACCAAACAGTGTTAAGCACAGCTCGTAGACTCACCTAGCATAGTTTGTCAAATGTAGTATAGTTATTCGTGTGTAAAAATAAGATAATATCTTAAACAACATGTCTACTTTACATTTCACGCCATCTCGAAATATTTTAGAATATTATTACGACTATACCACGTACTTTACTATTCTCCTGCTGACGTTTCGTTGACCATTTAGAGGTCCTTCCTCATGAGCACCGTCCGCGACCACGCTCGACAGTCGTAACCACGATAATTTTAATGATCTCGAAATAGCTTGGGTAGAAAAAAAATACCTTATAAAAGTTAAATTGGTGACTCCGAAGTGATCCATTCAAAATTCTGAATGAGTGGAATGGTGATGTAACGTCCATGTAATTATGATGTGTTTAATTTTCATTACTTTTGCAGATGTCGCGAAACGCACAAAGTTGCAGTGATATACGTCGGCAAGGGACAGGAAGCAAGGAACGAAATCCTCTCAAATCGCTGCGGCAGTCCAGCTTATGAAGCATTCCTTGCTGCGTTGGCTTGGGAGGTACATTTATTAATATTAAACGGGTCGACTTCAGCTCTTGATAAAGCTCACTTCTGCTCGCTGAATTCTATTTTTTAAGGTTCATAATGACTATCGTCGTTGCGATTACTATTGCTACTGCTATTGTTCAGCTAAGTTTACATGTAAAGTTAAGTCCCGCGCAAATTTGTTTGGCGGCGATGGCGATCAACTTGTGACCGCGCCAGCGAACGCTGCGTAAGCCATCTCGTCTTGTCTTGTCAAAGTTTGCGTCAGTGTGGACCCCTGAAATGCAGTATCTGAGCACCACCGTGTCAATTTACCTGAAGTATACGTAATCGTGCTGCTGGTTCGATTGTTCCGTTCGGTGTTTAAGGTGGAGTTGGAGAGTCACGTGGGCTTCACGGGCGGTCTGCGCGGCGGCGGCGGCGGCGGCGTGAGCGCACCCTACATCGCCACGCTCACGCTCGAGGCGCTGTTCCACGTCGCCACCAGGATGCCCGCAGACACGCCCGATGCCATCCTCAACAAGGTACACTCTAAAGTATATTAAATAATAGATCTTCACTAAAACAGGATATTTACCACAATTTCAAGAGTTTGAATGTTTTCCGTGATTACATCCCGTGGTAGATGCAACTGTGCCAAAAAAATGGCAAACCCACAAATCTATATCTATCTAATTAGCCTGTCTGAGGGCACTGCAGGGCATAGGCCTATTCTTCCCTTTTTCCGCTCTTCGCGAGCTCGTGAATCGTGAAGCCTCGAGGCTGACCTTGTGGCGGAGTTATACCCTGTGTGACCCACTCAGACCCAGTGGCTGTTTTATCACACAGCTCGTCCGTCACGTAACGATGTTACAAAATTAGATATTATCCTTGTTGGTGCGTATAATGCGTTGTTTTGCCCCTAGACCCGACACCTGGGCAACGACGAGGTGCACGTGGTTTGGAGTGAGCACTGGCGGCCGTACAAGCGCGACACGCTGCCCACGCAGTTTTGCGACGTCCTAATAGTTCTGTATCCGCTGCCCGGCGGCTTGCTGCGCTGTACCGTCTCCAGGAAGCCTGATGTAAGTATTCTTCTTTTTAAATATTACCCGATCATTTAAATCTAGACTTGAACTCGCATCTTCGTCCCTAATCAGGAATTATGAGCGTTCATCGGAGACGTCGTCATCAGAAAGTTTTCATTGTTTGTAGGTTTTACTGTCACTATAGTTTTTTAACATCTTAAGTGGCAAACAAGCATTCGACCCATCCGTTGGTAAGCAGATCCCTTACCGTAAGCTATGGACGCTTGCGACGCGACATCAGAGCTCGCGCGATGCCAACCTGGAGACGTAATAGTGAAAAGTGTCATGTGCCTGTCATTTCGCCGGCACCGCATTGCTGTGATCTGGCAGTAATCTGCTCGGCGGCGGCGGGTATGGTGGTAGTACTTTCCCAGACGAGCTCTTACATAAGGAGCTATTTACTACTATTTTGTCTGAGACAAATAAAATTAATATTTTTTCCTTGAAACCGGCAATAGGTATGGTGGTAGTGCTTCATAGGTATGGTAAGTTCTACCAACTTTCCCGGACGAGCTCTATAACAAAGAGCTGTACGACAACAGTTAAAACTGAGTATCGTATATTGTGTTGTAGGTGTGCGTGTTCGGGCCAGTGTGGGAGGAGAGCATAATCCGCGTGGAGGGCGCGGGCGCGCTGGTGCGCGGCGCGGCGTTCGCGGGCGGGCGCTGCGTGCGCGCCACCATGCCGCTCTACCAGCACGCGTACAGCGAGCGAGCGCGCGCGCTCACCGCGCTCGTCGCCGCGCACACGCTGCCCACCACCTTCGAGCGGTTCGTCGAGCGAGTGCGCGAGCCGCTGCCCGACTACACGGCGCACCACTCCCGTGAGTCCCCCTCCTCACTTTTCTATCACCGTAGTTCCCGCGCATATACGCTCGTTTTTGCACGTTTTTGCTTCACTACAAGTTTTGATGACGCGCATTTGGTTGTTATTTATAATTGAATACATTGAGTTAGATCCGTCGGTTTGGGAGCTACAAAAGAGCCAGAGATACACACACACCGGTGTTTACTGTGGAGGTTTATGTTTTTGCGTCGGGGAACTTATGTAGTTTGGCATCATTATCATCATCAGCTTGTAGAATCCACTGCTGTGTGTCAAATACACAAAGAGTCAAATACACTATCTCCATCCGCCGTAGGAAAGCAGTTCGGCAATTACAGTTAAATTCATCCTTTTCATACTTATACGTATAATAATATCTGTGCTTTTACTATGAAATACCTTATTGTACACCACAAGGTAAGAAAATAAACAAAAACTGAATATAACTGCTGGACATTTTTCACACAGCATCATCTAGCCCCAAACTAAGCAGATCTTGTATTATGGTAACTACATGACTGATATACTACTTATATACTTTTTTTGGAAATACATACATATTATACATAGAACACCCAGAATCGAGACTAACATTACAAACATCTTAAAATATATAATGAACGGGTCAACGTTTTTAACACTCGTTTGTGTTTTTCATAATTATATATATATATATATATATATATATATATATATATACATTTTATTGAATTGCTATTTCAGATGAAGGCACTGGCCAGCTAGCGGCTGCTCTACTGGACCACGCGTGGGCCGGCACCGCCGACACCCACAGCGTGTCCCCGCGCCCGTCCAAGCGGCTCGGCCCGTTCAAGCGCCCTCTGACCTCGCACATGCCCCCCGGCCCGCACACCGCCCCCATTACCTCCTCACCTATGTCCATACCCGCCCCTCCAATACGGAAGAATCGCTGAGAAAACAAAACGTACATCAACTGATTTCACAATTAAGGGGACCACTTACCCTTTTTTATGGCAATTCTGTCTATTAGATTATGAGATTATTTATGTGTAAGTGGTCACTTAAGACTTAAGGAGATGAAAGTGAAAATCATCTTTAAATTCGGCCTCGCCCGATAAAGACTGAAAAGACTTAATTAGTAGTTTTATCAGAGTACCTGTATTTTTTCTTCAATTTATTGATTCTGTCAGTCTTTTTCAGTCTGGTTCGGACCTTATTTATTTGTTAATAAGACGCGTTATATTAATACGTAATATTTAGGATGTAAAATCATGCATTATTAATGGTTATGGGCTATCCACACCTATCCGTTCCGTGCACGATTAATATATAATCAGTTTATACATTTTATGAAAATATAGTTGTTGCTGTTGATGTAATGTGTAGTCCACGGCACATAAAAAAACGGCAGGCTTATACGTGGATAGCTGTATTTTGTGAGAAAAATGTAATAAGCTGCCCGAGTATATCAATGATAGAATCCGACACATTCTTGCGGAATACTTATTTGAAATAATGTCTGAAGCTATCTGTCAAGTGTTACATACAAATAGTAAGTGGAAGAGGAAACACTTGTTATTTACACATGTTCACAGGAATATTGATCTGGAATTGACATTAATGTAGTTAATGGTTTTTATTTATTAACTTAATTTAGGTAGGTACTTATGTTTTGCAAGGGGAAATTACGACGGACCGTGGGAACTAAACAGCTTATTGTAGCAACTAGATACATTTTCCTTACCTACTACGCATGATGTGGTACCTAATTTATTAATAGTGTTTTAACACTGATGCCCGTCTGCACTTAGTAAAAACGTAATGTCTCACGGATTTTTTTAAATATAAATCTGTCTCTAAGACATGCTCAAGACTATGCCTGAGTGTGGGCGGACATAAATATCCTCAAAGGTCTCTCTAAGAGTTAAGTTTTGAAGTCAATGCAAGGAAACTTTTTGATGGATAATATCAGGTGAGTTATTGGCTCATTTTGATCAGCTAGTGGTTCTGATTACATAATCTAGCCCATTTTAATTTTGACAAAGATATTTTTCAACCAATACTTTAAATCTTTTCCGTGTGGTCAACCTACTTAAATATTTTAAATCGTTTGTACGCGTTTCTTTCCTACATACTTCAGATAAACAACGCTACTTAATTCGTCCAAGATTTATTGATGTACTTAATATTTTGTAAGCTTTCTAAATTCTTTAGTGTCGTACAATTTGTATGCAATGTTGGTTATTTCATTGCAAAGTATGTGATTCAGTTTTGGTAAAGTACACAAACTTCAAGTGAGATGTCCAACATTGCATTCGTTTTCTGTAAATATGTAAACTAGATGATAGAGCTTTAACTGTTAGGTTCAATAAACTATTTATTTATTTAAGCCTTCTGATAAAAATATTAAAGTATTGTAGATTCTGTAGTTTTCAATGTCTTGATGTGATCCCTATGAGAAATGCTATGTGATTTTCATATTCTCCTGTTCTCTTATTCAGGGTAATTTGTAAACTTCTACTTGCCTACATTACAAGGCTATTGCTCTTGATTTTAATGAAGTGCCTTTCATTGTTTGTTGGTTTTGTCTGCAAAATTGAACATTCCACTTTTAAAAAAAAACAGTTTGAATCACTTTATTTGAAAGTTTGTTTCTACTATGAGATTATATTGTTTTGTATTATTATGCATTTATGATTTGTCTATTGGACTGTAAATTGTTGTTGCATTCCATAAAAATTCACAATAATCTGTATTGCTTTTCAGTATCCTAGTTTATAAAAGATTATATTGATTTTCATTTTATTTGTTTATAAATATTGCAACTTTTAAATTTTTTATCAGTATTTAATAGATTTTAAGACTGACACCCTATATGTATTGTTAAAACACATTAGTATTTATATTTTATTGAACAAAGTGGTGGTATTTATAATTTATTTTTTACTAATTTATTAATTGTTCATTGTAAAACTATATGGCTTTGAAAATCATCACATATACACAAAATAATTGTAACAAGTAATCTGGTTAATCCACAGGCATGTTGTAACGAATTTTTTATCAAAATAAAGTTCAGATAAACACTTTTTTATTTGTATCAATTTATGTAATTGCCAGTTTAAGGTACAAGCAAGTATTTACAATATAGATCACCTAATTCTTAGGTAGCTTATACATTCCTGCCTGCAATACAAGTTGATGGGTTCTGACTTTGGTGTCCAAGAACTGCCTCAACTCCTGAAGACTACATTCAGTTCCAGGAGCTTGAGATGCAAACATTTTCAACATCTGATGAATGCGGTCCAGTGGCAAAGAGTCCAGATTTGTCAACATTCCCACTATGTAAGACCAGAACACCTGTAGTTCACCCTCTCTCTGGTCATGTGCCGACGCCATGGCACTCTCAGCCTCATCATCTTCACAGATCATGTCTTGCACTTGGTTTGAGGAGACGGAACCCTTATTGGGATCAGAACCATCAATCAAAACAAAATGATCAGGGCTTTTCTCAGAAATCAGTCCCATTGACTGCCAGTAAGTAATTTTCCTCCTCAAAACTGTTACTGGCACTTTCATAACCTGATGAAGCTCCTCTATTGACCACTCTGGCTTATTTTGAAAATGCATAATCAAAGTTGCATTGAATGGTGAGACAGTCAAGTCTAATTTCTTCTCTCCAATTTCTATTTCAATATTAACATTACCAAGGTGTGGTTTCCAATTCAATGTCCTGTTGCCTTTCAAAGCTTCAAAGGATTTGGTGTAGGCTTCTAAATGTTGCTTTATTTCTTCCGGCAGCTCTAAACTTTCATCCTTGAATGGAGGCCAAAACTGGGCAGAAAGTATCATTGCACTAGATGTGAACTTTTTATTCAGTTCCTCAATGCTCTTTTCCTGTTGTATCAGAGAATTAATTCTTTTAGAGTCAGATATATCCTTCAGCATCACTTCACAGAAATGAAGCTGTGATTCTCCAAACCTCAACTTTAGAAGCTCCAGATATCTTATTTCCCTCTCCGTGTTTATAGCACTTTGAGCCAACAGTCTATCTGCTAAGAGTGTTCTGTATTCATTGACAAATAACTCTTTACTACCATAAACATTGATGAGCATTGATATTATGTCATTTGCTCGCCTATCACTAGAGTTTACTTTTGGATCTGCATCAACTGGATCGGGAACCCATTCCTCCCATATCTCATCTTTATCTTCATCACAATCAGGCTCTGCAGCAAACTTGGCCAGTTCCTCAGCCAGCTCACACCCAGCACCTTCTTCTGTAAGACTACTGACCACACTTCTTACTGTATCTTCTCTATTTCTCAGGTAGTTTTTAACTGGTTTTGTGACAGTTTCTAGTATGACTCCTGAAGGGTCAATGTATCTCAAAGCTTTGATTGTTGAGATATAAGCGGTCAATATATCAGGGGTATTAACACCGGGGTGTAATAATCTGGTCTCTAGAGCACTTTGCAACTTTTTACATAAAGTAGGGCGTAGATCTGTCATCTGCAAACCTATCCTGATATCCTCAACTGCAGGCAAAGAATCTGGGTATTCAATGATTATGTTAAACAATTGATCTATTCTCAACATAGTGTAGCTATGGTGCATAAAGTAACTCAGTTTCTGTCTAAACTTTGATATAGCATTTTGTATGTATGTGTCGTCAGCAGGTGGTTTGGATGAGCCTGCGCAATATATTCTAGTTAACCATGACACAACTGTAGTTTCTAGCCAGTCATCTAAGAATTCCATGTGAGAAACATCAAATGATCCAGAACATAGTTTTTGCATGTGAGATTCTATTCTCACTTGACTGAAACTGGTAAGCACTTGACCAGCAAGTCTCTCTAATAATTGGAGTTCCATCAGTTTTCTGTTGGTATCATGAAAAACTTTGACAATGTATGCACAGTTACACTCTGAGAAATCATTCCAGCAGCCAGAGCACATGACATCTTCTCCCATGTCTGGATTTTCATACTCATTATCAAAAACATTAAATGACACTTTGTAAAAATGGTTTATAATCACATGAAAATCTAATGGTAATTGAGAAAGCAGTGTGGCCCTCACAAGCTGCTTAAAACCTAATGTTACATCCCTTTCTGCATAAATGGGTTTGTTGTCATTACAAGTACTATTTAAAATCGTAAGTCTTCGTAGCATAGCAGCAAAACTTGAAACAGATTCATAGAGATCATTCACAGCAGACTTGAATAGTTGAAAACCTTTAATTTCTTCTTCCACTTTGGTAAACTTTGACCAGAACAAAGGCGCCACATGTTGGCGTAGATATTTTTCAATATGAATCAACACCAGATCTCTAATTTTCACTTGGATTCCCAAGCCGATGATAATTTCGTGAATCTCTTCATACTCAGCAGTGGAGCAATCGGTAAATAACGAATCATTGAGAATAGGGAAAGCATAGTTTATCTTGTTCCAGTACACTTTTAGATCCTCTGGGTTGTGAGACATTGTATTTTAGTTCAGTCAGAAATCCAACAAAATTAATAATTCTGTTTTTCTTTCACGAAATTAAGAAATATATTGTTTTCCAACCAACCACCGTGTTTCTATTTAAAAGTCAGTCAGCTGGTTTTGACGCAGACAGTGACATTGATACACGGCAGAACACATACGCGTAAGCCATCTTCTTTATTTATAAAGTATCTATCAACGCACAGCTAAAACTACTTAGTCTAGAAAGCTGAAATTTATAACATATTCTAAATTTTTTTAAACCTAAGCATGTGGGGGAAATAGGGAGATGAAAGTGATGTAAATATGGGATTATTTTCTTTAACAAATTGAAGCAACTATTTAGTCACTATTAAAGCAACCGAGTTTGTATATGACGCATATGTAAACGCGATATAACACATTTTGTGTTATATTTACACATTCGTACTCGCCAGTCTTGAAAATTAAGATGTTAAGTTCATAATTATGTTAACGTGATACATACTTTACTACGAAAAATACCTATTTAACGTTGAACGCGAACTACCGTTTAGACTATCTTATATCAGGGCTACACCCGGACTTCTAATCCGGAGGTCGTTAGTTCGAACACGATAGTGCACCAATGGATTATTCCACTAGAAAAATTATGTGCGCATTAACATGTGCTCAAAACCGTGAAGGAAAATATAGTGAGAAAACCGGATGCCCTAGAACCAAAAACGCTTCGACTACTTGCGCTGCGTGTAGGTATTTTAATTTAGTGTGATTGTAAATAAAAATATGACTTTTTAAGTGTGTTAAGTGAAAGCGTAATTACTTTAAATAGGTACCTACTTAGTTTTTATAAATGCCTACCTACCTTGGTCAGGTAGGTAGGTACTGACTTAGTGATACTGTAATAATTGTGTAGATTTTATTACAGTTTCAGTAAGTAATTTATTTTTTTATTCTTCCATATGCAATTGATCCAATCTGGACAGAGATTTTTGCCAAGCCTACTTGCTTCCAACTAATCTGTGCAAGTACGAATGTGTGGGCAAGTTCGCGACATCACTCAAGTCCTATAACTAGCCCCGACCCGGGAACTTGAGTTTCGAGGCGAATGACTAGTTTAGTCATGAACGGTGGTGCCCAGTTAGGCTATATTCCGCTGATTAGGCTACCTCGGGAGAGGATCGGAGCGACCAAAAATTGCGATTGGAAACTGGTCGCCATTTAGACTATTTCAGAAAAAATAAATAATGCTGGACGTTTGACATCATCTAGCCCCAAAGAGCTTGTGTTATGGGAACTACATGATTGATATACTTCTTTACCTATTTCCAGATGCAAACATTTATCACGCGACGGGAATCGAACCCGCAACCTTCTGCGTCTCAGGCGGGCCTTCAACCAATGCGCCACAGAGAAAAAAAAATTGGCGGTATGCTGGAATAATCTGGCCTCCACGCATTCAGCGTGTAATGAAACTTATGTTTTTGTCTCAAGAGAATTCAAAAACATACTCTATTAATAGTAAGATAAAATAATTAAGCCTTTGTAGTGGTCCGCTTATTTGACGAACTTACTTCATTATAAGGTATCTAACTTGTCTGTGATTACAAGTATGCGTGGGTTATTATATCCTCCTAGGGATATAATCGGTTAATATAACGCTACTTTACAGAAAAAATAGGCGAATTTAACCTCTCGTATGCCGCGACTCGAACAGTGACGGTACCGTAGTGTGCCGGGAAATATTGAGTGTTCACGCGTTCGCGCAACATTTACTTTGACATCAAATATCTTTATGAAAAGAAAACGTGTCGTTAATCTGATTTTTGTTTGAAAAAGCCCATGAATGCTAGTTTTGATAGATGCATAATTTACTAGAATAGCATGGATAATAAATTTATTATAACTCATTATTTCCTAAGAGGAGGAAATAAAAACATACTCTAGTAAAACACAGATAATAGATATTAAAAAAATTTGTATTTTCACTTTTTCGTGTTTTATTATATTCTTTGTTATATTGTGTAAGTAATTACACTGTAAAATAGCTACTACTTGTTAAATATTTTAAAAAAATATAAGTTTCTTTAGAGTACATTTTTTTAGGATTTCTAAGCGCGGATCCGCGTTCCGGCATAGACCTGTTCATTTGTATACAGGAGGGTTCAAAAAACAAAATTTATATAATTACAAATTTTATAATAAAAAGGTTATAGATTATATATTTGTAGGTTTCCATCTCATCTTCTCATAATAAATATTATAAACGCGAAACGTATGGATGGATGTATGGATGTTTGTTACTCTTTTACGTAAAAATTACTGAATGGATTTTAATGAAACTACAATAAAGTTTAGTATTAAAAAGCACTTTAAAAGTATTATTTATGTCAGTGCGACGGAAAAAATGAGGCTTCAGCTTTGGATGGGTAGGCAAGCGACACACAGCACATACATTCATTTTCACGAAGTGAGTCTCCTTCCATGGCCATTTCAAATCATAAATGCATAAACGGTAGTCTTCTCTGTTGAGATAATTATCAACATTTAAGATAACCACCATTGCTTGCTTATAACATTTAACAAATAAAAAAATGTGTAGGTACCTATAGAAAAGTATATGTACTAGAGGATATAAAAACAAAGTGTAGCGCCGACTCGATTCCCATTTAAACAAATTGAAAACCATAATAAATAAGTACTTACCTAAATTAGTTTTACATGGGCACTTACGTATGAAACAAAAAAGACGTGTTCCAAATCAATGCACTTTGTTCTAATACTAGGCGTCAATCTATTTTACCACATCCTGTATCAGAACTTTCAAAAAGCCGGAACGCGGATCCGCGCTCAAATCGGTATGAATAAGTCTCAACTAGAATTTAGACGAAATAGTACATTTCGATGTTGATATTTATATTTCATTGATTTCTGTATAAAATGAACTTCAAAATAACATATAATACTCGTATGTACTAAAATAATTATACTAAGATACAAGTAATTCAAATTTACACTTGTTGCGGCTAACGGCCAGTCCCTAAGATTACGTCGATTTATCAGGTGTTTTTAAGCACCCAGTCATAATATTTTTATTCAATACTTTTATGATATCGAAACACATAAATAAACACAAAGTTTAACTTACCTTTTCTGGAAAAATCAGCCAAAAACTTAATTTTCGTATCGGTCACGTACACCTTCGAACACGAGTAACGACGAATGATTCAAACACTTTTTCCGCGAATTTGGAACGAGACTGAATGGTTTGATTGAGTTGAGAACATAACTTCACTCAATAGCAATGCCTTTCTTTAATTTGTTACCTTATCTGTACTGTAATTTAGTTGAAAATTGCAAAAAATCGAGAGGAGTCGGTTCAGCGCGGATGTACGTTCCGGCAGTTAAAAGGTATTGCGCGGTTCCACGTTCCGGCATACGAGAGGTTAAGCTACTTGGCGACTCGGATCGGTCTAGACTTGGCAACACTGGTGACCAATGTGCCGTTCACTCATACGTATCTCGCCACAGATTAGTATTAAGTTCCTTTCGTACGCTAATAACGCCTAACAGAGATAGTGTAACGCTACGCTAGGAGAATGTGACGCATATGTCAACGCGGTATAAGTAATCAGTCGTCTGTTTTTAGTATTATATTTATATACGAATACAAATACTTTTTTAAATCTTGAAATTAAACATATTGAATAGTAAAAAAAGTATTTAGTAAAATGAAAGTGCTAAAAGTCTTTACATAATAAATTTATTCTACTTAATTTAGTGAATAGGTTCTGGCTGCTGTGTGATGAGTAATCCAAATCTCTTCTTGATTGTTATTCTTTGTCTGGAGTATTTGTCTTCAGGCGAGAAGCGAGCTATAAAATAAAATAGATATGTATGTAGGTAACTTCTCCTGATAAGTACCTACTCACTGAATAGAGTACTATATATCCCAATTTTTACAAACACTTAAGCATTTCTGCACTAAATTCAAAAAAGCTTTAGTATGTTCTCTAAAATGCTGTGCAGTTTTTCCATAGAAATTTCACTGCCTAATCATTAACTAAGGAGCTGCCAAAGTATAGTTTAGTCCAAGCAGGCCTCAGAAAAAAACAACCTAGGTAGATAGGGGATTTTCTTAGGTACCTACTTAATCTGATTTTTACCTGTTGTCTATTTCATAAATAGGTACCGACAAATAAATTACTTATTTGGTCATAGCAGGATACAAATAATATTTTTATTATTGACAACACTACAAACACACACAATTTAAACAAATGTTGCTCTTACATACAAACACATACACCTTTAAAATTTCTAATGTTTCTAACTGTAATACTTATTGCAGTAACTTATTCTACTTTTAAAATATTATTTTCAAAAATTGCTCTTGTGGAAATAATCAAAACCCAAGTGAATTTTAATTATTAACTAGTAATATTTCCAAAAATCTGAAAAAAAATATACCAAAAAATCTGTTATTTAACAGCGGTCCTTTAATAATATACAATCACATACATAGTCTTGACCCCACAATAGAATACCCTGTATTGTGGGTATTAGGAACTTAAACTTGTTCCTACCTGATAAGTACCTACTCACTGAATGGAGTACTTTTTAACATGAATGAACCTTACCTGGATGAGCTGAAAGTGTTGGCTTTCCAGTGGGATCAATAGTCTGGAATAGAAAAAAAAATACATGATGTAAAAGGGATTGGTGGATGGTGGGAGTTACCTCTACCTAAAAACACCAAACATAAAGAAATGTGATTATTCAATTGGATAATGTATCAACTTTACCAAAGCAAGTTTTTTTTTTATTAAAAATAAAACTGTTTGATCTTAATATGACACTTAGTCTTGTTTGCCGCATAGAAAAAAATATTTAGATTAAGCTGCAGTAATTAGCGGTTACCTACTTTGGGTTGAATCGGAAAGAGTTCTGCACAGTGGGCAGACAGCGCGTGATTGGGTTATGTCACAAATCATGCTCGTCATGTCATGATGCCTATCGCAATCTATTCTCAAAATAAAATCAATTGTCATACTCTGCAGACATTTTTAGTGTCGAGTTTGAACTGTGCAACAAACTTAATAATAGGGGAGCCTTACGTATAATCAATGCGTTCCTTTCATTATATTATAGATAGCACAATTCTTCATCGAAATTATTGGCATTTTTGTACACACAATTGTAATTCACGTGTTTGGAGGTTATTATAGAATATCAACAAATAAATAAATAACAACTTACGGCTAGAGTGTACTGCCTATCACCATTTTCGTTCAAGAAGTATCTTAGGTACATAATGATTATTTTTACTTCTCGCAGTGATAATAATATATTACGTTGTAATCGAAATATTTCCACGAACAAGGCCGTAAAAGTACGTAGTGGTTATTTTCTCTAGACAATGCCACCCGCTTGGCTAGGCTATTTCAAAAGGTTTTCTTCAAAGCTTTCTTGTGTTTGGAGTTTAGTTAGGGCTACGATGTGTGAGCGGGGTATTCAAGCGTCCCTAAGCTACGTTAACCGCTTACCACCAGGTGGGTTGGCCGTTAGTTTGTTTGCCTCTTTAATAGTATATTCTTTAATTTAATTTTTAATTTCTTAATCTAAATTAAAATGGATTGTAATTATTGTTTATTTTTTGCAATAGTGGAAATAAATAATAATGAATAATATTATGAATATTGGTATAAATGAAAAGGTAATTATCAATGCGAGTGAAATGCAACTTAAAATTAAAAATTTCTTAATTATCGAGTTTATACAATTAACATTTATCTATCAACTTTTAGTACTTACCTTATTATTGGGAAAAAAATATGTAAGGTTACTTTTCACACCAAAATGTTAATTTTTTTATACTATTTTAGGTAAATTTTAACAAGACCCATCTGGCAACACTGCCTGTAAGTCAATCATTTCACGGAGTATGTACACACTGGGATGCCACCGTATTCTATCAAGCTCGCCTCCCATCTGACTGTAAGGGCAAACTTTTTTAATCTGTGCTTAGACCACAGAACTACCTACTTGTAGTTGTTGTTGTTTTTAGTTTTGCGACATAGTAATGGACAAATAATTTTATGCGGCGAGTCTTGAGCAATTTATTGAGACCTATTATCCCTTACCGCACTATGGCTAATTTACCCCCACGGAAAATATCCGCTTCCTGTAAAACTAAACAAGATCCCACACCGCTTCAAATTCTTCTGCAGATGGGATTTCCAAGACATCGAGCGTAAGTTCTGATAAAATACTCCGCTAAAATAATATTCCGTACACGTTCTGACGATAGAGTACACAGAGTAGGTTTACCATACCTAACACTTATGTACGGTGCTTCGAGTAAATGATACAACATCATTCAGGTTGAAAGCCCTAGCCGCTACTGGTAACCGCAGCGTCCAGCTAGCCTCCGACTGGTTGCTGACTCACGTGAACGACGCTTTCATCGACTCTGATGAGCCGCGAGAGTACATCTTCTATGCGAGTCCCACAGGTCCGCTCTTGGCACAGTTGTTGGAGTTCTGGGATAAGTCGAGAGCAACTACCGGTTGGAACGGGGCTCATAACTTCCCGCCGCATATCACTTTGGTGTCATTTTTCAAGGTAAATTCTAAACGAAAACAGATTTGTGAGTGCTGATATTTCTGCCTATGACAAAGTGTCGAAATAAAGTTCCCACACAATTTCTGATGCTGCTTTCAGACCATAGCAATGTAATAAGAGTAAAGATTTACCACCTGAGAGGCAAAAGTGTATGTATTTACAAAAAAAATGCATATAGTTAGTCTATCAGTAATTTAGTTCCCATAATACAAGCTCTGCTTAGTTTTTGGGGCTAGATGATGCTGTGTGAAAATGTCCAGAACTATTTATTAATTTATTTTCACTTATTTTGAATAAATATGTTTACTGATTTTTTACAGTTGTATGATTTGTTTTTTACTGTGGTGTGACTTTTGGAAGCATTACTTCCATTGCTGTGGCTGAAATTGGTATGGTGGTAGTACTTCCCTGGATGAGCCCTTCACAAGAAGCTCTACTACTTTCAAACTGACCAGACCAGAGGTAGTCTGACCAGAGTTAGTCACTAGATCATACTAACTGACTTTGCTCCATTACTCATCCTTTCCTCCTCCAGGCACAGGATGATACATCATTACAACTTGCAAAAGCAGTGAAACATGTTGTAGAAAATGTTGGGGAGCCTCCATCAAGCCCTCTGAAGCTAGAGTCATACATATCCCATAACTTCATGGGCTTGTTTGTCTCCGAGGAGCATGCCGACTACTTGAGGAAGATTGCCATTCAATATGTGAAGCAGGTGTCTTCAGCATGTAAATATATTTTTTGTTTATTTTTATAGTTCAGTGACCAGATAGACATATATCTTAAAAGGTCTTATAGGTGATGATGAAAGAATTCAGAATTTCCACACATTTCATGCCCATCATATATTCTAGCTAGGAAATGTCAAAATCAAAATAAAAAAAAACAAAATGGTTTTTATTTTTACATTTTTTGTTAGGGTTGGGACCTTCATTAAAGTAGAAAATACTTGTGTTAGAAGGCCCCACTCTTCTAATATCTATTAGTATAGTAAGTTTTTGATGTCAATTTACATAGTTTTCTTTACCATATGCATATTTGTGCTAAAAAGGTTTAGGTGCTTTAATAAAGATGCTTTGTTCTCTTCAACATACTTTGTAGCTTTGAATAGCAGCTGGCAACACCCAGACTATAAAAATATTTGTATAGTCTGCGTGTTGTAGTACCATGGTACTCAGAGATACCCATTACAAAGTGAATACCAGTGTGGGGTCAAGACAAACTCTCCTATGCACTTTTTAACTTTAACCATTAAATAACTCTGGCTGTTCTATAAAAACCTGCAACTGTTTACTCAATTGAAATGCAGTTTTTTTTGCAAAGAATTTGTATGACTTTGTGGAGTTTTCTTAGGGGGCTGCAATATATGATTGAAAACAAGTGGGGGAATTTTATTGGTACTTAAATTGGTTATAGATATGTAGTGATTATGAATATGAGGGTAGTATTAAGACTACTGGGTGTTTATCTCACAGTGGGTGTTACGGTGGATACATATGAGCATTTGGATGCACTGGGAGCATGCTTTCCTTGGTGCACCATGCAGCAAGAGAAACCTATCAAATGTAAGACCTTACTGCAATATTATGTGTATTTATTTATTGAAACATCCGCTAGTTTCATTCATATTAGTTTAAACTGCCTTTGTATTTGTGTATTTAATATTTTATTTAATTTACTTGTAGGCTAACTAGAGGGATGCTAATAGATGTTGAATCCTTGCGCATGTGCCACGCTTCATAAGGTAATGATTATTTTTGTAAATATTAGGTAAACTTCGATTATCTGTCTATCAGACCTGCCTGTTTGATATCTCAAGTGACTCACGACTAGGGTTGTCCATTTAATCATTTAATCTTATAAAGGTCTGGGTGTCTAGACCAATACCATTTTCTAATCTTAACGTCTGCGGAATAATTGAATTGTATGGAAATGATAATAGCTGTGGAAATGTCATGTGACTGCTGCCAAGTTTGACAAATTTCTAGTTGATTCATCTTAAATTATAGGTAAGTACCTAGGTACTGTTGAATATTTAAACTTTAGCATTGAGCTACCCTAAAAAAACTATTTATTATTTATTTCTAAAGAAATGAAGACTCGCGAAATGTCCAGAATTATTTCCAACAGGATCTGGTAGAGAAGAAGTAACTTCGACGTGTCCGGTGAAACGTATGTGAAATTGGTAACGCGCTACTCAAGTTTTGATTGATTAGATTTCTAAAGTCTATTTGCCTAAAATATTGTCTGTTTTATTAATAAACTCTGTGTATACGTCAGGTATACGTCGAGGTTATTAATAATAGGATTTAGCTTTGGTTCTTTTAGGTATTTGCTTGTTATAGTATTATAATCCCAAATCGTAAACCAGGTGTGACTGATTTATGATTTTCATTTATTTAGTAGATAAAAAAATGTGCAGCAGATTTGCGCAATTGAGCCGCGCTGACGTGGGCGAGAATAGTTAAATATGAACTATTTCTTCCAAAAGTATTTTTTTACTGTGCTATCGTTGACTTAGTTAATTAAATCCGGGGTAACGCTAACCCTGGTTGGCTTTCCTCTCTTTCCGTGTAAGAGAAGATAAAAAGAGGTCGTATATTTTTGACACTTTCAAAAATATGCGCTGAAGGAGTTGCTGAAGAAAGTTAACCCGGTCGCAAGGTGTTCTTTCCTAATCAATAATTATATGGCCTAATCCTTGTGCTCTACCAAAATAACCCACGTGACATTTTCATACAAAACATTCACATTGTATGAAAATTTCACTTTCGACTTAAAGCCCTGATGTAGGTATATGGGCCTTGATACCTTAGAATCCTTAAGTTTGTGATCTTTTGATCAGCAATCGCTGGGGTATAAGGGTTCTCGAATGGCGATCACGAACTGGACGACGAAATGTAAGACTCACCAAAAAGGCTGATGAGTTCGTAAAATGCTCAGGACTGTTCGTCAAGGCACAGTTTAGGGAGGCCTACGTCCAGCAGTAGAATTCTTTAGGCTGATGATGACGAATGATCACTTATATTTTTTTTATGTTATATGTAGTGCCATAACCATTGTTTTGTTATACTTTTAAGGTAGTTCGCCAACCTTCTTTTAGAATACCTTTGAGGTTGGCAGGTAGAAAATGCTTTTAGCATTAAGTCCACCTTATGTACACTCTTATTTCTTTGTGCAATGAAGAATTAAATAATAATTATAGTGATCTCTGTAAAAATATTGTCAAAGCAGCGATAAGGTTTTGAGCAGCACGTCAAGTCTCTTCACAACACTCTATTCACGCTGGCCTATCGTTTGGAGGAGTTTTTGTGAAGAATTAAATCCTAATAATGATTTCTATATAAATGTTGTCAAAGCAGCAATAAGATTGGAGCCGCACGTGAAGTCTCTTCATATCACGCTGGCGTATCACTTCCAAGAGTCCGCGTATGACTCGCTGAAGGCTCTAGTGGACGAGCTGCAACCCGCGGAACCCTTGACCTGGGAGCTGAGACTGTTTTCCAGAGATCCTAGATTCGCTAATCATCAGGTAAGACCATAAGATGGCTAATGTTTAAACAAGTTCATGCTTACTGGCTTAACAGTTGTTTTTCCTTCTGTTGAATTTGAAATGATACATTTTAGAAAGAGTGTTTAGTTTTTCAACTGTTTAATAATCTTTATATAAGTAGGCGTTCGTTTGCAGCGCTCCTTAAAGAAAACCGATCTGAACCATCCTTGACGTCATACAAATCAATTGAAAAAAAACGCAATTCGATCGGATAAGCCGTTTTGGGTATATATTGAAACAGACAAAGATAAAAAAATCGTACGTCAAATGCATATTCGCGGGTAAAAAGCAGTGAGCCTGGAAAACGTAAAAATGATTCCATACTTAGCTTTAAGTAGTGTTTTTCGCCACAATTCACTAGGGGCGCTGCAATAAACAACTGATAGCATGTAGGTGATTTAATTTTTTTGAATTAACTTTGCTCCATCATGTACGCGGAACTGAAAATAATAATATAATAAAATGCATAGCTATAATATATCAGAAAAAATGTTTTGTCATCAGGTATACAAGGTTACTCAGGGTTACGCGCCGAAAGCGAGCGATGAGTTGGAACTAGTTCTTGGAGACTACATCTATATTGAGGAGAAGGAGCTGGAGAATTCCCCTGACGGATGGGTTCCTGGCACTTCCTGGCTAACAGGCAAGCATGTTTAATTCCATAAAGCCTTGGTATTGTGCTCAAGCACAAACATTACCCCTAATTTATACTACCAAAATTCCAATTCAATTCAGTTTATTCAAACATAAATACAACATTACAGTTGCAACAACCATTACCTACTTAATAATAACTATGGACTATTACTTAAACATCACTTTATACGCCGATGCCTCGCGCGCGACCAAGCCTCGAGTAGGTTAATACTCGTAAATGCGTTTGTTCCCAGAAGTTTCGTAAACGTAGTTCCGTGACGGAACGTCGTGAGATTTTTTCCCAATAGTTCCGCGGAACAAAGCACACATTAAATATTATTGCTAGTTCCGTAGAGTCCTAAACAATGTCAACGAAACAAAACGTTCATTAGTATTAATTTATAAAACACTAGCGGGCCGTCCCGGCTTCGCACGGGTGGACATTAATTTATATTAATTAAAGTCAAAATTCATTTAAAATCACAAGGATCACTTTGAAACTTCGAGTTAATCTACTGCCTGTCCTCCGCGACCAAGCCAGGTAAGAAAGGACTGCCCTTGTTGTAACTATCAACTTACAACATGTGTATTTATTTATTTTATGAAAATAATTTGCATTAATGGTAAGTAATGTGTTCGTACTGTTGGCCAAATATGTGATATAACATGTTAGTCTCATTTAATTTATAAAAAAAAAAACACTTTCGAAAGAGAAAATCAATTATTTGACGGATTGTACATTGATTTGACTCTCACCACATTAAAATTCTGTACCAAACCCAAAAACCACATATAGGTTCAGATTTGACACTGATGGCCAGGAAACGATCTCAAATATAAGAGCAATCTTAAGCGCGTCAAAACAGATACGTAAAAGAAATGCAGACTATTTTATCTTTTACCTATCTTGAAACACGACCCTCGATCGAAAATTATCAGCTAACAAACAATCCAAGTTCATGATTAAAAATAGTTCTTATCATGTCGGATTCCGTATCCGACATAGAGGTTCGATAGTTTTGTATAAATGTTTATAGTGGCAGCTCTCTGGGCGTAGTTGAATTTTGACCGTATTGTGAAGTTAACTGCACTTGATTTAGTAAAATCTCACGGATTTTTTTTAATTATAGTACATTCGATGGTCATTAACGTTGGTCAAAATAAAACCATCCAATATCATAATCGCAATATATGCACCCAAAACAGGTAACTTTTTTGAGGAAGTCATATTTTTGTTTATACAACCATAGACATTGAAATCTGTCAAAGTCTATTAATCCGAAACTTATCGTTAGTTTATAATTTATCGTTTCAGGCAATATTTCGTACCAAACTTGGTAACCAAATCTATTAAAATTCTTGAAACTTTTCAAAAAAATTCAAAAAAAACCGTCTCGTTCGTGTGTACCATGTTCTATTGCAGCGCCTCCTACCTGCGTGACGTGTGGCTATAAAACTAATTTAGGAATGTTTCTCGAAAGCAAAACGATCGTCTTCGAGATCTAATGAATAACCTCTCACCCCAATCACATATGCCGGTGTATACATGCCGGCTCCTTGCGTCGCGGTTAAACATGTTGTCAAAGGATATGTTATTAAATCCTTTACAAAAAAAAACAATAACAAATCCTTTACAAATTACAAAAAAAAAACAATTTACAAAAAAAAAATCAGCATATTAGTTTTTGAAACCAGGTGAATTTAGGATTTAGAACAATTATCGCTGGTATTCTCTTAATCTTTGCTTTTGCCATGGTAACTGCTAAGGTACAATACGTTACGGTTGAGCATTACATTCCTGAATTATATGGTCCGATATCTTCAGATTAGATTGCACAGCTTTGTTATTCATTGGGTTATTGGTTTGTTATTCATTACTTATATTTTTTCATATAGGTTCCTTGCTTCAGTTCATCAGTAAAAAGCAAATTGTTTAATTTGGTTTGATTTCTTTCAAAGTATTTCTTGTTTGAAACATCACTTCTCTCAATTGGGCGTAGTTACCAATATTATTGAGAGACGTACCATACCTCAACACCCAAACCTCTGGAGACCAATACTTGAGTCTCAGACTAAATGCATCTGTTCACGAGCAAAACTTAATCCTCCAATACCTATTGACACTATCTAGTTTCATTGATTTTCATTCTATACTACTATAGACTAAAAAATGACCATTTATTTCCCATATGAAAAATGAAATCGCACTTTAGTCATTCACATGTGTACGACTATGTTTGCAAACACAGTGGGCAAACAATTGGAAGTGTTATCATTAAAAGGGTTTATGATTTTATCACACAGTAACAAGCAAACACGGTGGACTTTGTACTGTTTAGCGTATTCTCTCACCAAAATAGCTGCTGTCAGTCTACGAAAACCTCGTACTATTATATTATTAGCAGTATCTACCCCGGTGTTTGGATAAAACATTGCAATTGTTTTTCATTCGTCGATAGGTGAATGTACCTTATCTTGTTTGTTTCCGTTGTTTATTGAACTGTCTTATCGCAGTAGTGAGTTTCGAGTGGATTGGAAATGTGTACAATATTATCTGTCAGTTAAATCAAATAATTCGTTCTTCAAATTTTACATTGGAATAGATAGTACAGTGTCAATTCTAATCATCATTTCGCTGACGCCAGACAGAATGACGGTGTTGAAATGTTTACGATTGCTGAACTTGAAATTGGGAGGTCAGTGTTCTCTTAGATGAGCTCTAGTGAGGTAATTTTATTTTATACTTTGTGCTTTATTTTATAGAATTATGTAGTTGGATGTTATCTTTAGATATGTTTATACAAAATGTATTCTTAATTTCCCACTATACTGTATCCATACTGTAATTTTTTTGTCTCAAATAAAATGAGTAATTAGCGGTAGTAGCTACTTTTAGCAGCATTAGTCTAGTAATATTCATTGACAGACTAATAGGGGTACCTCTGACGCTGCTTATTGCGAATGAGCCGCTTAAACCGATCTATTCTAATTTTAGCTTGTATACAACCACGCTGGATTACGTCACCGTAAGCATACAAATCCTTTGCACCACAGTTTAACAAAGATCAATTACATAAATACACGACTCGATACGTCTCGCGTGCTATCAAACAAATCATTGTTAGTTGAATTCTATAGCTCCATCGCACGTATCGTTTGTCTATAAACTTGTAGATACGAGTACCTACACTCTGTATCTTAAACAAAGGAAATGTGGAGATACGCCTGATTTCATCGACTTAGAAAGGCGTAAATCCACATTTCCTCTGGGTCTGGGTCTGGTCTGGGTTGTTAAATACCTAGAGCATCCATTTTTGTATTTTTTATAGAAAGCTGTCACTATGAAATTCTTTATCAGACATTAAAAGTCTAAGGCTGGACATAGAATAACTCAGCGTTCGGTCCCCTGCGAGCTATTGGACTATTTATCATTTCTGACTGTGCTACATATATTTTGGTATAGTGTGATATAAAAAAGTTTCCTTGTAACAGGTAAGAGTGGCTTCCTACCGGTTGTTTGCACACAACGTACTGCAGAGTCGGACGCTTGGACATTACATCGAGCTATATCACTTGGAAATATTATCGGTGAGTTAATTTACGGGTATCTATCTATTTGGACTTGGCAGTCACTATACTTCTATTCGGTTCAAAATATGCTTCGTATTCTGTTCTGTCTATGAATTGATGTTATTTGAATTGTGTTATACTATTTTGTTATGATGAAAGATGATAAAAAATCACACAAGTCGCCTACCCCACCATTACTTAAAATCGTTACGTTACTGACTGACTGTTACATACTGAAACGCCACCTACTCAAGATTTAAGAAGACTTGGGCGGAGATAGCTCTATATATTGTTACGAGCTAGGGTACGGGATAAAATAATGAAGTCCACTTGAACACCAAAAGAACACTGTATTAGTCAGGTTACACTATAAAATTAACTTTGACACTAACAGCACAACAGAATTACACCACTTAAACAAAAGCACTAAAACACTGAATTACTAGGTACAACACTATAACACAAACAGTCACTCTACTAATCACTGGGTATCGCTTCTTTATCACTTTGATCAATTCACTTCCAAATCTCGATCGGAACTGTCCTACGGGCCGCTCACCGCGCTTATAAATTCCCCTAAGACGATACCTCGATCCTTCCAGAAAGATCTCGCACAATCCCGTCCTTTCTAAGCGCGCACTATCCCCTTCTAACGCATTTGCTATCTCTTACTAACGCGGTTAATGACCGTTCTAGTCGGTTCCATAAGGGGCGGGGCGTCCGCTACGTGCGTGCTAGTTTTTTCTACGCGATATTAGATGGCGGTAGAACGAGTAGTGCGTCCATTTGATAAGAGATGGCGCTAGCATACCGTAGTTAGCTAGCAGCGCACGTCACACTGCCCCCTCCTTAGACATGCTCGTCCCGAGCATTGTCAGACCCGTAATACCTCGCCAAACGGTCAACATGAACGATCTTAGGGGCTCCTCGCAGACCCTTCTGTATCCGATAAGTGACATCGTTAATCCTGGTCATAACACGGTACGGTCCGTCCCATTTGGGCTGTAATTTGGGAGACTTTCCTTTTTTCCGCACTGGATTATGCAACCACACCAGTGAACCTTCGTTGAATCCCAAATTGTTTAGTTTTCTGTCATAACGGGTCTTCATCTTTTCAGACGTTTGTTGGCTGGATTGTCGGATGTTTTCATATACGTCGTTCATTTTATTTCGTAAGTCGCTCGCATAATCTGTTATTGTGCGTGGAGAATCAGGTGGAATGCCAGTTATCAAGTCCGCAGGTAATCGCAGTTCACGTCCAAAGTTCGCAAAGGCAGGGGTGACATTTGTGCTCTCGTGAACTGCACTTCGATATGACAGCAGAAATGGCTGAATGTACTTGTCCCAATCCTTTTGATTGGTCTCCACCACTTTTGCCAGATAATGTTCCAACGTCTGATTAAACCTTTCTACCATTCCGTCCGATTGTGGGTGATAGGAGGTGGTTCTGGTCTTATGAGTGCCCATTAAACGACATGTCTCCTGAAATACCTGGGACTCAAAATTCCTTCCTTGGTCGCTGTGAATTTCCAGAGGTACTCCAAAACGACAGAAAACTTCGTGTACTAATTTATCCGCTACCGTCGAAGCTTCTTGGTTAGGAATTGCGAAAACTTCCGGCCATTTTGTAAAATAATCCATGACTACCAAGAAGTATTTGTTCCCGTTTTCACTAACAGGAAACGGTCCAGCAACGTCCAGCGCTATACGTTCCCACGGCGCTCCGACATTGTATAACTTCAATGCTCCTTTGCTGCGCGTGTGGGGTCCTTTTACGGCTGCACAACTCGTACATTTCCGGCACCAGTCCTCCACATCATCTCGACAATGGATCCAGTAAAATCGTTCGCGGATTTTAACAATGTCCTTTTTATTCCCATATGACCACCCGAACATCCCTCGTGGTAGAGCTTCAGAACGTCAGATATTTTGTTCCTAGGGACAACCATTTGAAGGTGACAATGATCTCCTCGAGCATTTTCCCATTTACGGCACAATACTCCATTATGGACAACCAGACTGTCCCACTGTGCCCAATAACTTTTTGTAGTTGTGCTCATTCCAGCAACATCACTCCACTTAGGTTTGGGGCTACCAGCTTTGATCCGTTCTACAATTGGCTTGAGATCGTTATCCTCCTGCTGTGCTTGCTGCAGGGCTTCCTTCCACTCCTCGCTAAGGTCTGTTCTCAGCATTCTTATGGGTACTGCTTCTTTGGACTCCTGTTTGACACAATGCTTACAGTTTTCCAGGCAAGGTCTTCTAGAGAGTGCATCCGCGTTACCGTGAGATTTTCCACTGCGATTTTCAATTTGAAAATCAAACTCCTGTAGCTGTTCTATCCATCTTGCCACTTGCCCCTCGGGGTTCTTGAACTGTAATAGCCATGTTAACGCAGCATGGTCAGTTCGCAGATGAAATTTACGTCCTAGCAGATATTTGCTGAAATGCTGCAAAGATTTTACTACTGCCAGCAGTTCCCTTCGTGTGACACAGTAATTTCTTTCCGGTTTGGATAAAGATTTGCTGAAGTAGGCTATCACCACTTCTTGATCTCCTTTGCGCTGAGATAATACACCACCAATACCGGTATTACTTGCATCTGTGTCCACGATGAACTCGTTATCTAGGTCAGGAAAGCCAAGAATAGGTGCCTCACACAGACGCTTCTTTAGTTCCTGAAAAGCATGGTTGCAGTCTTCATCCCAGCAGAATAGTCGCTTCTCCTCGGTGAGCTTGTGCAAAGGCTTAGCTACATCAGCAAAGTTCTTCACAAACCGTCGGTAATAGGAGCACAACCCTAAAAATGCTCTGACTTGTGTCTTGTCCATTGGAATCGGCCAATCCTTGACAGCGTCTATTTTTTCTGGGTCAGTTTGTATACCGTTTCGTGAAACTACATGACCCAAGAAGCTTACTTGCCGTCTGAAGAACGAGCACTTTTTCGGACTTAACTTTAGATTTGCTGCGCGGATCTTTGACAACACGCGTTCCAGATTTTGAAGATGTTCTTGAAATGTCCTTCCAATAATGATGATGTCATCCAAGTAGACAAGGCAGGCGTCTCCGATCAATCCAACAAGAACTAGCTCCATTAGCCTCTCAAAAGTCGCAGGGGCGTTGCATAATCCGAACGGCATGACTCGAAATTGCCAAAGTCCCTTTCCCGTAGAGAATGCAGTCTTTTCCTTGTCTCTAGGGTCTATTTCTACTTGCCAGTAGCCACTTTTCAAATCCAGAGTAGTAAACCACTTCATTCCTGTCAGTGTATCTAACGTGTCATCAATTCTTGGTAGTGGATAACTGTCTTTCTTCGTTACTTCATTGAGACGACGATAATCCACACAGAAACGCATAGTTCCGTCCTTCTTCTTGACTAGCACGACAGGCGAGCACCAAGGACTGGATGAAGGTTCTATTACACCATCCTTCATCATTCCCTCAATCATGGTTTCTACTTCTTTCTCCCGTGCTACTGGTAATCGTCTAGGTCGCTGGCGGATCGGTAGCTCATTACCAGTGTTTATCGCATGCTGTACTAGTCCAGTCTTTCCAATATCAGCATCATTCGAAGAGAATACATCGGCATACTGAAGTAACGTCTTTTTAGCCATTGCAACTTCTTGTTCAGAAAGATCCTTGCGACAAACTTCCAGAAACGATGACACATCATATTTGTTCTTTAGGTTTTGGCCACTGGGCAATTCTTGACACCTTCGCAAGCAAGCTACTTCCTCACAGGTTCCCATTAACGTCCCTTTTTCGATGAGGTTTTCTTCACTACTCAAGTTCAATATTCGCACTGCTGAGGTACTCGTAGCCTTCACTAGAGTTCGTGACATAATCCATGGTTGGACGGTATCCAATCTCTCTATCAGTACACATCGATTATTTCCCGCAGTGTGTGGCAATCTTACTGGTACAATGGTTTCCGACCTTGGAGGCAGAACAGTTTTCTGTAGACAGTAAATATTCCCTGGTGATCCACCTTCCATAAAAATTTCCTCCGTTCCACATTTTAACACTCCTTGATTCACGTCGATCTTGCAGCGGTGCTCTCGCAAGAAATCCAAACCCAGGATACAGTCGTCAACCACGTCGGCCACGATGACGTTATGCAGGAAAATCCTTTCACCCAGCTTCACCTCTACCCGCTTCTCGCCTCGGACGGATATGTGCTGACCGGTTGCTGTTAAGAGTTGGACTCGGTCACTGTTACGGAAGAAGTTCCCAAGTAAGCGATTTGCAAGTTGGGAACTGACCACTGTACGAGAAGCACCAGTATCCAATGTGATCTTGCAGGGTGTTCCATTGATTTGGCCATTGATAATCAGGCTGTTCCCGTCGTGTGCTTGTGAGATCGAAATTCTTGGGACTTTTTCACTACCAGCCAGCACCCGTCCCGTAGTCCTGGCGTTTACTCGTTTCCCTGCTGCTTGTTGGACGGAGGCGCTAGCCCCCTGTTCTCCTTGAGGCCGATCTTCCCCTCTCGAAGTGCGTTTTGGGCAGCTAGACCTCAGGTGACCTTTTTCTCCACACTCGTAGCATCGAGGACTAAATTTAGGGCGGCTGAATCTGTCACTGGAAGGAGATGCCACCACTTCCCTGACGCGGTGCGCTCGATGGTCCTGACGTACGGCCTCTACCTCCAAAGCATGGGCCAAGGCGTTCTTCAGAGACTCGTGGTGCCCAAGCCTCACAGTAGCTCGTACTTCCAGGTCACGTATTCCATCGACGAACGCCTGGATCAAGATTCCATCAATGAGCGCAGGTGAAGATTGATACGTCTTCCGAACCAGCTTTTCAATTTCCAAAGCCCACTGTTGTAGGTTCTCGGTGCTCCGTTGGCTTCTGTCCTTTAGCTGAGCACGGAACACGTGCTCCAGGTGTGCGTCGCCATATCGGGACTCCAAAGCTTCCAGCAGTTGCTCGTAGCTGTCTTCCTTCCCCAGGGCTTCTAAGATGGTGAGCGCCTGGTCACGAAGGCCTAGTGTAAGTGCAGTCATGGCTTGCTTCTTGGTCCATCCATTTGCTTCAACAACAGCATCAAGCTGGATCTTGTACGCTGACCACGAAGAACTTCCATCGAAGGGTGGGACCTTAAAACCTCGAACCGATGTAGAAGTTACTACAGGAGCCACGTTGCCGTCGCTAGATTTTAGTACACCCAGAGCTTTCTTCACGTCGGCGATCTGAGTTTCGGCCTCTGAGATACGATTCTCGTGGTGCTTCACCTGCTCCTTCACTTCTTTGAGGTCTTTTCCAATAGTCACGTGTAGTTCCTTCAGAAGGTGAGCTTGTTCCTCCTGTCGACGAGCCTGGTCTGCTTCCAGCTGACGGAGTTGCTCCTCCTGCCGACGAGCCTGCTCCTCCTGCCGACGTGCCTGGTCTTCCATCATAGCCATTAAGGCAGCAAAATCAAACGAAGCAGGAGATCGGGCCACAGTCGATGATTCTGCAGATGATCCAGCAGCTGACTCCATCTCCGGCTGAGGTACCCGCCCAGGTTCTTGTGATGGGGAACCTCCGAAACGCCTTCCATCGACTTCTGGCTGTCGTTGATGTCTCGTCCTGACACCCTCCATACTGTCGTCCTTTGGTAGAATCGGCATTATTTTATCCCACTTCTGACACCAAATTGTTACAAGCTAGGGTACGGGATAAAATAATGAAGTCCACTTGAACACCAAAAGAACACTGTATTAGTCAGGTTACACTATAAAATTAACTTTGACACTAACAGCACAACAGAATTACACCACTTAAACAAAAGCACTAAAACACTGAATTACTAGGTACAACACTATAACACAAACAGTCACTCTACTAATCACTGGGTATCGCTTCTTTATCACTTTGATCAATTCACTTCCAAATCTCGATCGGAACTGTCCTACGGGCCGCTCACCGCGCTTATAAATTCCCCTAAGACGATACCTCGATCCTTCCAGAAAGATCTCGCACAATCCCGTCCTTTCTAAGCGCGCACTATCCCCTTCTAACGCATTTGCTATCTCTTACTAACGCGGTTAATGACCGTTCTAGTCGGTTCCATAAGGGGCGGGGCGTCCGCTACGTGCGTGCTAGTTTTTTCTACGCGATATTAGAGCGATGGTAGAACGAGTAGTGCGTCCATTTGATAAGAGATGGCGCTAGCATACCGTAGTTAGCTAGCAGCGCACGTCACAATATGTACAATGTGAAAACTGTAGTTTCTAGTGATGAAACATTGATGAAAATATTCGGCGGCGACCCACTTGCTGAGAATCACCGCTTAATTTATCCCCTCAATTTATTTATTTCCAAGGGTCTCTTTTACTTCCTTATACAACACTTTGTCCGCGTTTAGTTTTTTCTATAAAACTTCATCCTCCTGCTGCATCGTCTACTAGGGGAATTTCTCGAAATCCTTTCTAAGTGCACGGCTACACACCGAAAGGAACAGACCCTATAAATTCTACGACTCTAGGACTAAGGTCTCTACGACTTACGGTTTAGGCTGTGTGTGCGTTGAATTATCAGATAGTTAATGTGTCACGCAACGATTTTATGAAAATTTACGATGATGACAGCGAATTTCTCCTTTAACTAGCTCATGTTTTCTCTTCCTCGTTTTACTTCGATTACGGTTTACATCAGCGAAGCTAACAAGTATAAGAAGACGATAATTACCTTTCCTCTATGTTTTATAACTGACTTCTAAGAAGGAGGAGGTTCTCAATTCGTCTGGTTTTTTGTGTGTGTATGCGATATCTTCGCCAATAATAATTGTGAACCGACCTTAATGATTCGTTTTTACTGTATCCCATTATATACATCATCTTCTTGTCCTTATCCTTCATTACGTGGGGTCGGCACAAAATGTTTTCTTCTTCCACTCTCCTCTATCAGCCGTCATCTCAGTACTCACTCCTTTCTTAACCATGTCATCCTTCACACAATCCATCCATCTTTTCTTTGGCCTACTTCTGCTTTTATTTCCGTCCACATTCATATTTAACACTCTTCTCGTAATGTGACATTCTTCCCTCCTCATGACGTGCCCATACCAACATACCATATCACGGGTGCTACTTTCAAACTTCCCCTGATATACTCATTCCTTATTTTGTCCATTCTCGTAACTCCACACATCCATCTCAACATTCGCATCTCAGCTGCGTGCAATCTTCTTTCATAAATCCCTTTGTTGCCCAACACTACGATTCATACAAAAGGTCTTATACTTAATCGTTTTGGATTTATTTCCTTTGAGCCTAAGAGGCATTCGTGTATCACATGTTCCTGTAACTTGTCGCCATTTCATCCATCCCGCATTTTTTCTGTTCCTCACATCCCATCGTTTCTCTGTCCATCGTTCTGGATTATATAGATTTTATGAAATAATTCCATTTCAAGGGTGAACAAATCTGAGATGTAATTTCATATTGGACGTTTTACTAAATTCCCGTTATTTGAAGTCGGTTTTATTTTTACCTTTAATATATATTATTATTACTTGTTCTAATTGGAGTTATTTTCTCGTTAACTCTTTTCTTCATCTTTGTTATCCTTTCCATCCAGCTTATCCTCTCCATTCTCCTACAGCGCCACATCTCAAATGCTTCCGATCTCTCGCTTTCAACCATATTTTATGTTATCATGTTTTTATTATTTATGGAACTTAAACTTGTCTAACCGGGTTCCCAAGGTATAATTTTATTATACACATTGGGTTGTGCGCCCTTGAGACAGTTCAGAAGAACATTGACCGGTCATATCGTAGCGCGTATCATAATATTGTTATTCAAAATAAATCACATTACAAAACGCTTCTTACGAATCCAACTCAGAACGATGATTTTATTCATAGTGTTATTCGTAATAAAATGTTAGTTCTTAGCTAGTGTTGGCCCGTATCTGCTTTAAACTTATTTCTGCTTTTTTTTCGTACAATTTTTTCACTTATTGTTCAAACTACGAGTGATGAAATATTCAGGGCTATTTCAGTGTAAAACATCACTATTCGTAACAACTTATTGTTCTTGTGAGCAGGTGGTGATTGTAAATCGGAATCTAGTTCGAACACGGACGTGGAAATGACGAACTATCCACACGAAGACGCGGTTGAGCTGGGCCGGGATAAGTCTGATGAGACGTGGAAAGAATGGCACAAGTACTGGACTGCAGAGGAGACGGACAAGACTGCTGGTATTCTGAGTGTCACTCAAGGTTAGTATAGTTAAGTCCTCAAGCAGCCTTAATCTTACTTCAGGAAGTCCTTAGATAGGTAATAAAGCTTGTTTTTATTTATTGTTTTTCCTTTTACACATGTTGTGACATTGTTCAAATTGACGTGTATCTTTCATACGAATCAATAATTCTGATTCTGCAACTCGCTTGCGACTATATTCCTCGTGATGGTCATCCTCTGATACATACTATTTATATGTACACGATGTTCTCCTTGTTTTGAGCACCAAGAAGGCTCTTTCAAACAAATTGAATTAAGAATAAACTGTTGTTGGAAGGCGACCGACCTTCGTTTATGGTTTATGTAATTTATGCCCATTTCTAAAAACCAATACACAGCTACGGAAGAATTCGTTCAATCAAGTTGTTTTTGATGCCGCTACCTAAGTATTTGTACTTAGCTAGCTATACATAACAGCTGGTGTAGGAAGGTTCCATCGTGAATGGATCACGATGGAGGTGTAGAAACGCCCAATATGGATGGATTGCATCCTAAAGATTGCAGGTAGTTAGTGGACGGAGGTGGCTCCGTTCTTCACCGTTCTTCATGGCAATCTTTGATGGAAGCGTGGGTGGACTTCTACAGACTGATGATGTATATATGCAAAAGGTCTCCGATTTCCGCATTCGGACTCAAAGTTGGTCCATTATACGTGGAAGACTGGCTAGGTAACTAGCCAGGTTAACTTCGCTCAGAAGCTTGACAGGCTTTGCAGAGTGACCTCAGGTTGTTGGGGCTTTGTTCACGTTGAGTAAATTGGTCAACGACCTCGGTGGCGTGGCGGATAAGTGAGCCGGCTGAGATGAGGTGCAGGTTCGATTCCAGATTCAGGACAAATAAAAAAATCCTGGATATTTTCACACAGCATCATCAGCCCCAAACTAAGCAGAGCTGATATTATGTGTATTATGGAAACTACATGACAAACTACTTATTTAAATATATATTTCGTAAATGCATACATATTATACATAGAAAACATCCAGACCCGACACAAATATTTGCAGAAACAAACATTTAACCCGCGGCGGGAATCGAACATGCAAACCTTCTGCGTCTCAGGCGGACCTTCGCATACTGCTCCACAGAGGTCGTCAATTGTTTTCATGTTCTGTAAATATTTGTTCCTGGTCTGGTTGTTGTGGTACCATGGTACTGGAGGTTTCTTATACCCATGACACAGGGGCTGGCCTCTGTGTCATGTGTATTTCTCAAACAAGCTGGTACTCGTAGTTCCTGATACTCACGACACATAGGGAGTCCTTCCTAGTGTGGGGTCAAAACTATGGTAAAAAAAATAAAGTCTGTTGTCCTGTTGTAACTGTGTTTTTTTTTTTATTCTTTGTTTTAGGACTGTCTCTTAATTGGGATTCACATGAAAATGGCACGGCTGTTAAAAGTAAAAACAATGTAAGTTAAACATAGACTAATGTGATGAAAAAAAACTGGTCTGAATCGGAATCGTGCTTCGGAAGGGACGTTAAGCTGTCGGTCCCGACTACAACGCCAACAGTCGCTATTTACCGGCATGAATAGAACAAAAAAAAGACGTGTTAAGAACACGATCGGCGATACGCTCGCACGAGTGCTTCTCGCACTTGGCTGGTTTTTTAAATTCATATTCTAATAAATCATTTCCAGGAAAAACCATCCAAGTGTTTTTTAAATTCATTTTCTGATAAATCATTTTCAGGAAAACCCTCTAGCTGCAAAGAGCTCAGATCGAAGATGGATATTCTCGATGCGGCACGGCGAACGAGTGGACCTCACATTCGGACATTGGGTCGAACACTGCTTCGACGACAACGGGACCTAAGCTAGGAAGGACCTCAATTTGCCGCTCAAATTAGGAGAAAGGTACGTGGTCATAAAATAGCATTTCAGAAACTGCAATTCGGAATCCATCGAGTGGGTTCAAAGACCTTATCACATGTCATGTTTAATTGAGTACTAGTCAAAGAATTAGATATGTTTATTTATTTGACAAGTACTCATTTTCGATAAATGATTATCTTATTCGATTGGCAGAACACTATAGCTGAATGAAGGATCATAAAAAAAACCAAGCATAGTTTGTTGCCTGATTCTTCTAGGCTTGGTCGCGCGCGAGGCATCGGCGTAAATTCACTTCAAAATTAAAAATTCAGTAGATAATAAATCTGGTCAGTTATTTAGAGGCATTAAAACAGAAATAATTAAGAAATTTCGCGATCAGTTAACATAGTAATGTGGTCAGCTAGTGATTATCACTATCAGAATGAAGCGGCATCAGAATCCGGCCGTTGCAACTCAGAACGATGATTTTATTAATATTGTTATTCGTAATAAGTGTTGGCTGCTTTAAACTTATTTATATTTTTTTTTCCGTATTTTTTTTCAATTTTTGTTCACCACCCCTGATCGTCACGTGGTCGCCATTCGAGAACCTTTATTTTTTTGGTTCTGCTTACTACATGTCGCGTATATTCGAGGTTATTTCGAAGGATGTCCGTCATGGGAAATAGTCTTAGCATGGTTCACACATAAGAAGCCATAATGTAACGTCTCATTGGATTTGCGAAAACATTATCACCCCGACCTATGTCAAGATGTCCGTGAGGTCAACACTGGTCTCAGCTGAAAATCAGCGCCGCATGGCAACATATAGTACCACATGCAGATCTGAAGGTCAATTCACCACCACACAAAGCATACCTACTTTATTTTATTTTTATATCTTCGTTCTTAAGTCAATTTATTATTTAATTGTACTTCTAATTGATTAATATTAGATAGTTTGGGTGTTATGTGTTGGTTGAATAAATGGCTATTATCTATCTATTATTCAACACTTTTGTTTTTAGAACTGGCGGCACAGATTCATACTTCAAAGACTCTCCGCTAACTCGCGTTGGGCAGTTCCAAGCTCAGCTGGTAGGCGAAGGACTGAGATTAGCAGGAATTACCGTAAAACACGTGTACGCCTCAGCAGCGCTGCGATGCGTCGAGACAGCACATTCATTCCTTCAAGGTATTGTAGCGGTATTTAAGAACAAAATGAATGAGTAATCCTAGTGTGGGGTCAGGACTATATATGTGTGTCTGTTGGGTGTTAATCACGAATGGCGCGCGTTTTTCTCAAAATGAAACTATTTCGGGATAAATAGTAAGCTCAAGAATGAGAAACGAAAACATAATTATAGCGATAGTGCCCGTAAAGTTAATCAAATAAAGTTTGTATTTCGGACATTAATACAATGCATTTTGTAAGTAAATACTTTAGACTATTTGTTAGTAAAGTCTGCTTAGATAGGAAGATGTAGGTAGATATAGACATTTTGCGACGGGAAATGATCAAACAATAAAATAATTTTGATTACACTGATCGACCACCCTCTGCACAAAATGTCTCCAAAAGTCTTAGGACTCTGAAACAAACGCGAGCCCCTGGTCATGATATAAAAAAATAAAAAGTGGTTTCTGGGTTATATAAGGGACCCCTTTATTTATTTTTTTTATATACAAAAAGGGGGGAAGAAGGTGATTATTGTTGGGTGTTTATATTACCATTGTCCATTAAGGTCTGTTTATATTTTTATACTAGTTGTTCAACCTGAATTTAGTTGTGAGGATGGAATTTAATACTTACTTGATTTGGAGTTTTGTATTAACCTAACTGCTTGTTCTAAATTTGTAAATTAAATACTTTAATACATTTAATCATATAATTTTTTTAATAAACAAGTTATTCTGTTAATCTTCTAGATCTTCCGCTGTCGCTGAAGCTTGAAGTACGACTTCGCATCATACTTACTTCGAAGTATCAAAATAAAAAAAAAACATAATATACCGTTAGCTTTCTTATTATTTTGCGCGTAAAAAAATGTTATTTTCTCAATCAAACAAAGTATGTATACTTTTATTTGATTAAGTGTTAATAAATAAGTATTATCACATTTTTTAAAGTATTGACAGCATCTGATATGGTCTAGTGGCTAGGATACCTGGCTATCCTGGGCCAGGAGGCTCGGATTCGATCGGGTTTCCCGGTATCGGAATAACTTTTTGTACCTAAATTTATACACATTTTTTTAGGTCTTCAATCTGACCCATCAGTGAAAATCAAGGTAGAGCCAGGTCTCTTCGAGTTCAAAGGATGGCACGTGGCTAAAGGACTTGCGCCTTTCATGACACCTTTGGAACTACACAAAGCTGGATACAACATTGATCTCAGGTAGACCATTATTTTATTCTGCCGATGGTTGTTGACTCAAGATATGGAAAGCTATATGACGTGTCGGGTTAGTATCCGGCTGCGACGCAAGAGGTGCGGGTTTGATTCCCGCTGCGGGACAAATATTTGCATGTTCTGTAGCTATTTGTTCCGGGTCTGGGTGTTGTGTTGCCACGGTGCTCGAGGTTTCTGATACCCATGAGTCAGGACAATATATGTGTCTGTTGGGTGAGAGAATAAAAGCTGGTCTAAAAGACAAAGCCTAATATAGAAGACTTGGTGCATCCAAATTATCCTCATGTATGTTCTACTACTTTCAATAATGTAAAATGCGCATCAGATCTGACGCATTCCTATAAAAAGGGGCGTAGAATTAAGTTTGTATGATGAAGCCTACGGACTAGCGCAATGAACAGGAGCCAAAAACTGCAAATTACTATAATTCTGATTTCAATTAATGTCATTTGTATTGAAATAAACATGAATTTGACTGCGTGATTTAAGGAATAACATAAAACATATATAAATAGCCCAGGCTATTACTTTTGCTCGGCTCTTATGGGACGTGATGTTAAATAGCCATAACCTTCCTCAAGAATTGGGTTATCAAATGCATTTTTTTATATTGAGATTAGCGCGTTCAAACAGAAAACAAAAAAACTCTTCAGCTTTATTATTAGTATAGATAACTGGCTTGAATTATCTCATTTTCTTTCGCCAGATTATATATGCATTGGTTATGTATTTGTAGTATTGCATTGATTGAAGATATTTTTTAGAAATTAACTTGACTCATTTGTCACAATTCTGCCATTTTAGAAGTGATTGCATTATTAACTTCCTACATAGTAAAAAACAAATCAAATATCAAGCGGAATACAACGTACCATTGTATAAAGGAAAAATTGTATTGCATCGCCTA
The DNA here is from genome assembly GCA_961405105.1 of Perizoma affinitatum. Lineage (NCBI taxonomy): Eukaryota > Metazoa > Arthropoda > Insecta > Lepidoptera > Geometridae > Perizoma > Perizoma affinitatum. Next base: position 5,937,465 of record OY560205.1, on the reverse strand, counting down.
AATCATATATAATGGAATGCATTATTAAAAAAACACCCCTGTTTGTTTCCATATCATTGTTTATTTGTGTACAATAAAGAATTAACACATTGCAGTCACTGCATTTATTGACTGTTGAGTTCATAAAATCGCCAATTTGTTTGTATTTATTAACGTTTCAGTTACAAGCCCTACGTAGATTTGGACACGAACTCGACGGAGACTTTAAATGACTTCTACAAGAGGAACGAGGATGTTATGAAAGCTGCTGTCAAAGATACAGAAGTAGAAGGTAAATTCATCTATACAATATCTGTTACTATACTAATATTATGAAGAGGTAAATTTGTATGTAGTATCTGCGATTCCGACTATATAATCTACAGTAATAGTAAAGCTGAAGATATTTTTTTTATGTGTTTGGACGCGCTAATCTTTGAAACTACCACTCGGATTTGAATATTAATTTTGCATTTGTTAGCCCAATTCTTTAGGAAGATTATAGGATTTAACTTCACGCTATGACCCTTAGGAGCCGAGCAAAATAAATATTAGCGCGGGCGGGCGATGCGACGCGGTGGGTCGGGGCCGAGGACGGCCATGCCACAGCTAGTAATATAGATGCAAAAGTTTGGATGGTTATTTATTGATAAATATCTCTAGAATAACACATATATATAAAAAAAAACCGAGCGCCAATAAAATTATAATTGTAGACAGATGTTGATTTATATATAAGTTGTTTTTAAATATTTCACCTTATGTGTTTTGGGAACTTGATAACAATCGATTTGTATTCTCCAGGTGGTAACATAATCTTCGTCGGTCACGCATCAACGCTGGAAACTATGGTGATCGCTCTCCAAAGGGTTCAAAACAATACCGAAGAGCCACATTCTTACCAAATTAGCAATAACCTGCTTAAGGTTCCGTATTGCGCCCTTGGTGCTATGAAGGACAAACCGTTTGAGGTGATGTGTCCCCCTTGCCCGCCTTCCATCAATTCTAGCTCGGGGAGGTTCGATTGGAGAATTCTACAAAACGTCTGATATTAATATTAGTAGTGAAAAGTAGTGTAGCTTAATTAATATAATTGTGATCTAGTAAATAAAGTTGAGAGACTGGGAGTGGAGGTACTGTGTGAGCTACTTAATTAAGTGCCACAATTGTATGAAACTTACCAGCATCCAAGGCAACCTTAATATTCTGTGTCTGAATTTCCCCCAGGGAAAATCTAACATTCTGAATATCTGAAAAGAATAAGACAAACAATTGACAGTCATTCACCATTTCAATATTATTATGATTCAATATTATCTGTGGCGCAGTGGGCTAAGGCCCGCCTGAGACGCAGAAAGTTGCGTGTTCATTTCCCGCTGCGGGACAAATGTTTGTATGATAAGCTAATGTTTGTCTCGCGTCTGGATGTTTTCTATGTATTCTATGTATGTATTTACAAAAAAAATGTATATGAGTAGTATATCAGTCATGTAGTTCCCATAATACAAGCTTTGCTTAATTTGGGGCTAGATGATGCTGTGTGAAAAATGTCCAGCATTTTTTTTTCATACATAATAATGCATCAAATGTAGGTACGTGTGGTAAAAGTGGACACAAGAGACTTGCGTTTTTTTTAAAACCGGTCAGACTGATTCGTTATCCGTTATTCGTTTCGTTATCCTCTTTAACTGGTATGTTATAGTAGTTAGGCGCTCCCGGTCTACTATAATATAAAGCATTTACCCTAGAACTTTAGTTTGCAATGTAAGTTTTTATGTTGTTTATAGCAATTTGCAGTTAAAATAATGTGCAAATCAAGAAATTTAATGTAGTAAAAAATACATGGCATGAATCAAGTATTTTATTCATGCCATGTATTTTTTTTTTATTGCAATCGGTAGATATAAAAAAAAACCTAGGTATAATAGAAAAATATATTGATTAATGCCCGTTTGTAAAACAATGCTTGAACAAATACCCAGGCATGTTCAAATAATTATTTGTATGTAATACTGAGGAGCTGTCAAAGTAGCGCAGACGGGCGTAAGCTATCTACCTGGCCCTGACAGAATAAAGCGCAGTGTCATTTTTGAATGTAAAGTTACACACTTACATGTCAATAATTGCAGAAAGTATGTTTCAATATAAAGTGGCATTATTCTGCAATCGTTGCACGAGTCACTAACAAAAACCGGTTACGGCGCAACGTCTTTCTAGGAGAGTTTAAAAACTACAGTCAGCGACAAAAGTAGAATCACTTACAGTGAGTATTTTCTGAAGAGTTCACAGTAGATCTGGAATACATTTTGTAGACTATTCTAGAAACACATTGCGCCGTGGCCGTTAAGATAGATATGTAAGTATTCTTAAATAATTATTACTTCAGTTTTTTAAATGTACCATCGTACATAATAAAACTAAGTGCACTTTTATGAATAACTGATATTGTTGATCTACCAATATAGTTCGTTACAGTATTTCGTTCTAGTCACGAAAATGTCCGTAATTTCATTCAAGCTATAAAACAATGAATACTCTTGACAATCCGAGTCTTCATCAGGATGAGTGATCGCGGCGCTCGACGTGACCCGACTCTCGGAATGAGTCGAAACCTTCACCGATAATACGCTACGCGCTATCTGCAGAATGCAGAATGCTATCGCTCTTGCGTTGCAGCTGGCTACGCACCCTTCCGCGCCACCTTCATAAATTATGACTTACGGAACTGTATACCTATTACTTTCTGTAATGTGTCTGTGATTTAATGATTAGATTTAATTAAATCAATTATATATTCAACAAAGGGTCTTTGCAAATTAATTGTATTAATAAAAAATATACAAATTTAAAATCAACATTTTTATTCCTTAAATTACAGCTTAGCAGGTTAGAATTGTCTGATATGACTAGATGTACCAAACATTAATTCTAGAAGCATCGTTATGCTTTTTTTAACGTGTAGCGTTCTAAATGTAAGAAGGCAATTAATGAGCAGTAACCTCATTATGAAGTCGGTCAACAACAAGGCACTCAATGAAAAACAGAGATCAATTATATAATATTACAATAAACATTCGCAGTATACTATTAAGTATTTTCATTAATTAATTAATTGATTGTTGTAATGATTGGACGAATAAGACGAAACTAAATAACACATGCCCCTTACGCACAGTAGGATCATCCTTTCACTGCACTGACTTTTTTACCATTGGTCATATCCAAGAAAAACATCTCAGTAATTATGAGAAAAAAAAAAATGAAGAAAAGCATCACTAACAAAAGCACTAGAAAAACATAGTTATTGTCCTTTTCACAAAATAAATGTAGATAATTACAATAAAATAATGTGTGAGATTTTGTATTAAATAACTTAAGGTGCATTATACCCTTTCAGTTTTTTTATATTTTCTGTGTTACACCAGTAATAATGATGAGCGGGCTTTTCCGCTATTTCGACGCTTACAAATATAGGGCCTTTGGACAGCTCAGGTCCTGTGATACCAATATGCCCTTCAGCTTTATTTGTGATCTGTATTAGTATAATTCATTCTTTCTGCTAAAACTTCCTCAACAATCTTTTGTATCATCTGTCTATCTTCTGGTCTAATATCATCTGGTTTGGTCTTGTCATCATACATTTTTCTATCTATTAGTCTTACAATAACTTCTTCTACTATAGAGTCTATGTTTTCGTTGGTGTGCGTTGATTCGTCTATCAGAATTAGGTTTTCTAAAGTTTCAGTTTCATTTTGTACTGCCTTTGTATCTTCTGCATTTACAACTTGAGCTCTAGTTTCTGATTCAGGGATATCCCCCCTTCCATCCACGTCTTTGTCTACTTCTACGTTTGATATGTAATTTTCTGAAAGCTCTTTAGCGATATGTTTATGTCGTTTCATTATGTCCCTCAATTTCTCTTTCGCTGATGCTACAACTTCTTTACGTGTTTCTGTTTTGATTTTTTCAATGGCTTTCTTCTTTCGTTCTTGTCTCAAAGACTTTAACTCATCGAGCGCTTTTTTGGCTTTAACTTTTGGCGTTAATTCCAGTTGTTCCGTCTCCTCTTGAATAATTTTTTCTTCAAAAATGTTTTCCTCGTTAATAATTTCTTCGATTATCGGTTCATCGGTCACTAAAATGGCTTCGACTATAGGAGCTTCGTTAGTAAAAGCTTCCTCAACAGTATTTGTGTATAAATTTTCTTCACTTTCTGGACCTGTCGTATTGTCATCTGACTCTATCTCATCATCATAGTTGGCTACATCAATAACAGTTTCCTGAACTGGCTCATTATTTTCCTCTTGGGATTCTATTGATTCTTCTTCATCATTCAAGACGTCATATATGACGTTATCGTTACTTGTTGCTTTAATTACTGGAATATTTTTACCATAAGGATATTCGCGGAAGTCTTTTCTTTCTAGTATGAAGATGGCTGGTTTAGTTTTAATTTTAATTGGCGGAATCATTTTATATGTCAAGGATATGTGCGAAAAAGAGTCGATGCTATCTAAAACGTCATGGGTATTGGAGAAAGCTTTGACGCTTAGTGAATATTTGCTCTTAGCTTCGATTAGAAGATGCGTGTATTCCTGTAACTGTTCTTGAGATAAAGATTCGTTCTTGCTATATCTCCAAGCATTATTTATTTGTGCAAATCTAGTGACCCCAGTTTGTGCAGCCAGATTACTAACGTGCACATGGACATAAGGTTCATTTCTTAAAAGCTTATGAAGCCTGAAAAAAAACGGAAAAAATTCGGTAACTGACTCATTTTATAACTTACTGAGTGAAGAAGATAAATAAGATATTCTTACTTTGACATCGCGAGGCCCCCTGGATAATTAGTCATGGCTACAGACACAAACGCTAGCGTCATTATAATGTTACCAATGATAATAAAGATTTGGGCCCAGAATAGGAGTTCGTAAATAGGTGCTTTTGTTCTCCTCATGTATCTGAAATTGAAAGAATCCTTACTATAAGCTCGCATAATATAAGTCAAAATGAATGAAGGCCACGATTGTATCAAAAGGCGCCTAGCCGCCCGCCGGAAACGCATTATGGTATGGTGTACCGGAGAGTTTTATTTTAGTGAGGAAATTGTAGAAAGTTTACAGGGAAGTTGGAAATAAATAGTATGTAAACTGATGGCGCTTTTGACAAGCACATAAAAACGTGTAATTTTTTACGAAGTCTTATGAGTCCCCCAAATTTTTCCTCATTTCACTTTCCTGCTCGAGCAGCAGACCCTGATCACTATCTATCTATAACCTATTTATTGGAATGCTGCTGTAAGTTGGTGAGGAGTGGGGTATTCTGCAGATTACAGGTGATGCCTCAGCGGTTACCATGTTCTTGCAATATCATTGAAGTGACAGGATACCACATTTCAAATCGATCAGATGTGGAAGTTGCTCTCATTCCCTTATCAACTAGAAAAGAGCTGATGATCTTCAAACGGCTGAACAGATTTTCTTGAATCATAGCTAAGAACACTTGATCAAGTCACCTTTAAACAACAACAAAAAAACTAAATCAAAATCGGTTCATCCGCTTGCAAGCTACGATACCACAGACTTACACAGAGAAACAGAGACACACCTTAAACTTATAACACCCCTCTTTTTGCGTTGGGGGTTAAAGAAGAAAGAAAAGATAATAAATTTTTTGCAATGCTGTTGTTTGGATGCAGCCGGGCTTCCTCCTGGTCTACTTACACTAATAGGTACAGTTAGAGTCACTACGAGTAACTAATCACCCTCACCCTTCTGGCGTTTAATAATATATTTTGTACATTTTTGAGGCGAAGTGAGAAAAAAACTACTGAAATAAACTCCTTTCACGACTGTATTCCACACGATGGACATCCTTACGATATCCTCAATATAAGTGAGTAGATATTTGAGGGCGCATCATGTTTTGCAAGTAGTTAGCTTTCTACGTGACACGTTGCAAGCCCATTTCCGCTTATTGGAACACTATCTGATGATGTGCCATCAGATAGTGTTCCAATAAGCCTTCGAATTCTTTTTTCTAGTGTATGCCGGTTTTCTTACGATGTTTTCATTCACGGTTTTTTGCACTTATTTTTTCGGATGGAATAATTCATTTGTGCACGACCGTGTTCGAACTCACGACCTCCGGATAAAGTCGTGGATACCGCTCACTATAGGCAAACACTATTGATATAAAACGAATGATTTAAAAAAACTATCCAACTAATTAGAAATACTATCTTTAAACCCCAGAAAGGTATCACCAGGTACCAGTTGGTGCCACTTTACCGTACATTAAAGTAAACTTACATGTAGGAGCAGGAAGCAGCCGACGCCATATTGAGCAGCGGAAACACGTAAATAATAAACCTAAGCTCCTTGTGAGGCAATATTGAATACAGCAGTATAAAGACAAACGCCGGAGCCGCCATTTGGACCATGCGTCGGTCCAAGTACATCCCTAGTGGGATGAGTAGCAGACTAGGACCCAGGCCTCGGGGTAGAGCTGAGTAGAAGTACCAGAGAAATGGCGAGGTCTGTGAGTAGGGTTAAGGATTTTCCCAAGTATGTACCTTTTTAAATACATTTAGAATTATAAAATACGTTTTCAGTCTTAGACTTTTTAATATTTAAATTAATAGCAATATTTATGTCAATAGTTTTTGTGGAATTTAAATTATCATGGATTTAAATAATATGTTTTTAAAATATAATGTTTGGACTTGCCTCCTACTTGGTATCACTGATCTATGCATCATTAAGTCGTGGGCGCTATAGTCTGTATGTTTCTAACATAATATTTATTTTATTTTCATAGCATTTGTTTGCTTGGGTTGGCCAAGATAATACAAACAAATGAAAGATCAAGGAAGACACTATTAATAGTCTATAACGACCTCGGTGGCAAGGTGGATGAGCAGCCGGAGGTAAGAGTGCGGGTGCGATTCTCGCTGTGGGACAAATGTTTACATGCTCTGCAGATATTTGTTCCGTTTTTGGATGTTTTGGTACCATGGCACTGGTAGTTTCTGATACCCACGACACAGGGCATCCTAGTGTGGGGTCAGGACTAGGTATGTAGCTGCTGGGTGTTTAAAAAACAATTGAAACATCAATATTTAACAGGATCTAGATTAAAATGTAATTTCAGCAATTTAAGAAGGGCATTCCTATTCCTACTTTCAAAATTAGAAGGAACTAGTATTTTTTAATATATTCAAGAAAACATGCGTGTTTAGAAGTTCCGGCGTCAGTTCCTGAGCAAAGGTCTAGGATAAATCCGAGTAAAGTTTAATGAACGTTTGCATCCTACTTACCCTATATACATACAATATTATATATATATTGTAAGGTTTTTGCTAACAATTTCCATAACAGATGGACAGATTTGTATGAAATTTGGAACAGGTATAGTTTGTTACCTAATAATAATAATCAATATATATAAAACTGATCCGTTACCGATTGGCCGATCAACGCACAGTCTAAACCATAAGTCCTAGAAGCATGAAACTTGAGAGTGTATATTCCTCTTATGGTGTAGGGGTGAAATAAGAAAGGACTTTGTAAAATTCTACCCTTAAGGGGGTGAAAAGGGCTAAACAACTTTTTACAAAATAACTAAATATAAAACAGGGTATTCAAAAAATGCCCTTAAGGTATGCAATTATTTTTGATGCACCTTTCACACGCGAGTAAAACCGCGGGCATCGGCTAGTATAATATAGATAGATAGATATATCTTTATTGTACACCAGTAATTACAAAAGAAATACGAAAAAAAAAAAAAAACCTAGTGGTACCTAGTGGCAACCTTATCGCTGAAAGCGATCTCTTCCAGGCAACCTTTGGATGGACAGAAACTGGAAGAACAAATAAAGACGGCGGCGTACAACCAACATTATAGAGATTGAAAGGAGTTAAAAATAAAAACAATAACAATAAACTACATAAATTACATACAAATCTATACTTTATATAAATACAACTAACAGCTACATAATGCTGGACATTTTGCACACAGAATCATCTACTTTAATACTACTTATATACTTTTTTTGTAAATACATACATATTATACATAGAAAAGATCCAAACCCGAGACAAATATTTGCAGACCATACAAATATTGGTCGTGCGGCGGAATCAAACCCGAAATCTTCTGCGTCTCAGACGGGCTTTCGGCCACTGCGCCACAGAGTTTGAATCCTACAATAACAATAAGGCCTTTTTCATGCAGCTATTAAGAGCTTTGGGCAGAAGCTAGTTTATTAATAAAAGGATACACCCCAGTTGGAGCTCTTGTTTAAAATAGTGTTGTACCACAACACTTCTGCTTCAGGCCACAATAGCCTTCCCCAGAAAATGGAGTCCACAACTATAGTAAGAGCAATCAGCCCTAAACCAGCAGGAATCACTATTTTCATCAATCTGAAATAAAATAACTGAATATAAAAAGAGTAACACAAGTGGATGTATCATAGGTTTTAAAAATAATTATGCAACTTAAAAACTGCAACTTGTTGACTAAATTATTGACTAGAAAAATCACCTGGCAACTTCAATCTTCCTGAAATATAGGTCCATTATTAGGAAAAGTCCAAACAGCATGGCCAGTTCCGATCTAAATATTATAATTGAAGCACCAGCTGATATTAGGAACTGTTTATGTCTGCCCGCCAGCCATCCATCATAAGCAATGAGAACTGAAATAGTGAAATTGTTATTCAAATCAATGGTTAAAATTTAATAAAACATTACTTGTGTACCAGCTTATATCATAAATGTCTTACTCACTGACTAACTGTTCTTGCATAGCCTTAATAAGTCCTTTAATGGGTTTGTTAGTTTTGGTGTATAGGGACACAAAGTTTTCACCGAAATAAACTCTACACTGACAATGAGATATTCCACTAGTTTAAACTGTCATTCTTGAACATAATGTTCATTCATGATTTTGCTTATGCACCTAGTTGAGAACTTATAGTTGAATTTATGCTAACAAGTTAAACATAACTGTACTAACTTACCCATTGGCATTGCCATCATATTGGGCAGTGGTCGACTCATGTAAAACATGAAATGGTATTGTGTCACTGTGATCAATGTAAACCACCAAGTAAAAGAGTTCCCATAGAGTTTCTGAAGGGTGTTCTTCAAGCGGCTCCATGCTCCGATGACTGATAGCGCAAGGGCCAAACGGACTGAAACATATTAGGTACACAGATGTATTGAAGCCAGAGTTTTATCAACATTATTTCTATTTAAACATGTGGATGATCGCTCTTTTAATAACTTAAGTCCCGTCTTACTATTTTAACACTTACCTACATATTGCATCCAAAATTTATGAAGACCGGCGATATTGAAAAAAAAAGCAGTGGGCGCCGACAGCACAGAAATCACAAGAGGTCCAATAAAAGTACGCGGCACAACTCCTGGGAACTCATGATGGTCGTACTGGAATAGGAACAATCATTAGTAGGCGCTATTTTATGTAGCATCCAGCGAAATCCAAAATTAGAATCTTGTGGGCACCTGAGATAGGTTATTTCTAAGATACAATATATCGTGAGTAGCTTGTATATTGAAACTTTCCTCGACTTTAGTGAAAGGGCATAGTAAGGTGTGTATACTAGCTATAATATAGAGTAGTTGAACCATTTTGTTTTCAAATAAATAAACCAAGTTTCCACAAAAAACCCATTGCACGAAAATTTTAAATAGCTGAACAATGTATACTAATGTCATCTGTCATTAGGTCATAATTTGTTGCTATGCTCACACTAATCATGTCACTAAAATGTCAGTGTCATACTAGTGATGAATTTGGGATAGTCTCGCGTTTAGAAACGTCAAGGCTACAGATTTACCAGAGATGCTAACGAGATGACTTCCAATAGAAAAAAAACAAGTCGAAGTATAATTAACCTATGCTGAATTATTAAGCGAGTGAAGGATAAAGATAAGATAAAGATAAAGATAAATTTATTTGCTTAAACATGTGTAAATACGATGTTATTAGGTACAGTGACACAACATGCTTTACCGATATCGGTGTGCAAACCGAGAGACTGGCATGCATGACGTAAACATTTAAAGTCTTATTATAATTTCAAAATCAATCACAATCAAAGTTAAATAATGACACACAATAAAATGAGATACTGATACAATGATACAAAGTCAAACAATAAAATTAAGCTATGAAGTTAGGCTAGGTCAGGTCGTGAGGTTAAAATTAACCTAATTAAAATTTGTCCATCAAGAATTCGTCAATATTGTAGTAGCATTTTTCAGTTAATAATTTTTTAAATTTACTTTTAAATTCATTTGAGTTAAGTTCCTTGTAGCTTTTTGGTATTTTATTATAAATAATAGGTGCCATGCAAACAACACTTTTTCGCAACAATGCAGTTTTGGATGGAAAGGTAACCTCGAATCCCCGGAAATCCTATATTGAAGCCTAATAGGGTAGTAGGTAGTACCTATAGTACAGGTATGTACTACCTACTATGACTAACAGTAATTAAACTAATTAGTCTAGACTAACTGGGAAGAGGTCATCGTCGTCGGACGTCTACACTTCTACTCGTTTTGAAGTGGGGGTAGGAATCGAACTTAATGTTAATTTTTCTAGCTTCAACTTCTAGGAGTTACTGCTCCCTTGTCTTTGGGTGATGCCGCTTTGGATGCCATCCTAACTGGCAAGGTATTCCAGTAGCGGCGATACGTTGGCCGTTTATGATCAATATATTTTTTTTCTTTCCTTTCTGGTTTCTTCGCGTCTCTCATACTTCGCCTTGTTGGGGCGAGTCGGGAGACTTTAAGAGTTCTCGAGGCAGTCGTCGCCAAGAACTTTGGCAGTCAGGAGGCCGGGCTTGAAGCGGGGCTAGGGCATTAAGGTGAAAGTGGCGGCTGTTGTCGACGCGGTTATACATTTGGCGAGCCAGTTGTACCACGAACTCGTTTTTGCTGGGCATCTGCACGTCGCGGGCGATGAAGTCGTTCCTGACATATCGTTCTGCTCCGGTGCACACACGTAGGGCTATGTTTTGCTGGGCTTGAAACCTCTGTTTGTTGATAACGGAGCACAGTGCGTACCACGCCGGCTCGGCATAGGTGAGTCGCGACCGGATGTATGTTTAAAACACCCCCATTTTTGTCTTCAGTGGCAGCTTCGAAGCTAGAACGGGTGGGAGCATGGCTCGCGTTTGCCGTAACACACGCTCCACCTGGGCGTTCCCCGTCAACGACCTGTCGATGTCGACGCCAAGGTACCGGACAGAGGTTTTTCAGTCTATGGCAAACCTCCGATTGGCCTCGAAGCTGGAGTGATGAGAGCACGGTGCGCCGGCGTTTTACAAGGAGCGCGGCCATCTTTCCCACATTGACTGCAATGCGCCACCTGTGCAACTACGCGGGCAAAAGCTCAAGTAGGCGTTGCATTTGGCAGGTGGCTGTATCAGGGTCATTCGAGATGCGAAGATGTCACTCTTCGCACACGACAGTGCCTTAGTCGTCTGCGAAGAGTGCTAGGGTTACATCTTTCTCCCCTGGTTTCAGATTACCCTCTAAGGTAGGGGATATCATCGGTGTATAGCGCGTGGAGTGCAGGCGAGAGACAGCTGCCTTGGGCCACTCCGGCGGTGATGGTACGGAGCTGGGTTTCTGCTTGTTCAACCGAGACATAGAAACTTTGGCCACGGAGGAAAGATGCTACTACTTTGAGAGCCCGCATGCCATACGCGGTCGAAAGCCTTTTCGACGTCGAGGAAAATGTCGACTGTGGAACTGTTATTAACTGTTAACTCCTGTTATTGAGTTCGTGGGCTAGGTGGTGATCCTTGTAAGCTGGAGCGTTGTAGAGTATTGTTTGTGTAATCTAAACTGTTCGGGTCTAGGTTTGATACACGGGCCAGTCTTCGCATTAGCAGGCGCTCAAACAGCCGTCGACAGTAAAGTGAAGTGGGACGGTAACTTGCGGAAAAACGCCGGATTTGGGAGCATTATTACTTTTTCCACCTTCCAGATGTCGGGGCAGTGTAGCGGCGTTGCGTGATGGGCAGTTATCTCGTCTGGGGTATCTGCCGCTATGGGGTTCGGTGAAAATTGCTGCGATTTCGGCTCGATCTGCTGGGGCGAATTTGCGCTAGCCTTGCTCATTCATCAGTGAGTATGTGGGATTCGGAGTGTTGGTGAATTGCCGAATGAGAGCGTGGAGGTTTGTGTCGCGCTCCGCGGCTTCGTCAATTCTGGTTTCCCAAGTGGTGCCGCGCCAGATTTCCACTGCTTCAGCAACTTTCGCTGTGAGTTTGTTAAGCTCCGATTTTATCCTACGGCATCGGCTTTGTGCCCAGAGCCGGTGAGTTATCCTCTCTTTCTGCAATAAGATTCTTATTGCCTGTGGGAGTTAGTCTCGGCGAGATGATCTTTGCCATCCTCTCTGCCATCAAGATCGCGGCGGTCTCAATTTCTTCTCGTTTGGATAGTCGGCCGATAGTTACGTCTTCCAGGGTTCTCTCATAATCCGTCCAACCGAAAAGAGGTGGCAAACGGACAGATGTCAAAACTGACCATCGAATTACCGCAGTCATTTACCTAGGATAAGACATTAAAATAGGCAAAACCACAAAAAAGCAGAGGAACATCTCATTAACACATCTGAAGATGACAACCAAATGTTTCACCAAACTACCCAGCATAGTTGTTTTTGGTTAATTGACGCTAGGGTAGAGAGGGCTCATTTTTATACAACATTTTATTATTATGCCAAACAAGCATAAGTACGGCCCACCTGTTTGTTGGTAAGCGGTAACCGTAACCTATGGACGCTTGCAATACTAGAGGTATCACTCACACGTTGCCGACCCTGAGACATAAATGGGTGAAAAAAGTCTCATGTGCATGTAATTTCAACTGTAGGTAAACCCTTCAATCCAGAACACAGGAATGCGAGCATTACTGCTTGGCGGCAGAAATAGGTATGGTGGTAGTACTTCCACAAACAAGCCCTTCAGAAGGAGCTCAACTACTTCAAACAAGAACCTCTATCTACTACTAAGACAAGAAGCTCTTCTACTTAGCTAAACGCATAACTTCAAACGAGCGTTTGAAGATGATCACGATGTACATCAAAGTGTAATTCAAACCTGAAATTCGTTTCCGAACGAAAATGTTAAGAAATTGTTTTGCGTTTCGCTTCAAAATAATCCAGGAAAATAGCGAATCTAAACGTTTTTGACAGATGCAGTCAGTCAACAATGGTGGAATTTTGTGACTTATCAGTGTTCGTTTTCTGATATGAAAAATAGAATTATGACCAATATTTCACAAAATATAACTGTTGCGATAATATTACACTTATATTTCGCTTAATCTTGACCTAAAACCTCAAGAATGTGTGATGTTTGTTCAGAGTTTTCACAGCTTTTACTGAATTGTAAGTTCATTGTTTCGTTAATTCCGAGTCTTACTTGCTTGTCTCGGAGCTTTTCCACATAAAACGCCGCAAATACCACTAGCAGTATAGTTTTGATCGATTTGTTGAATGTTTCATTCAATGTAAGACTTTCTTCCTTTTGTTAAATTTTAGGTGAGGCCAGATTGACTGAAGATGTTTCCCAATATCCAACTCCATCTCAGGCTGATTTAGATATAATCCTGAACTTTATTCTTCAATGGCCCCAAAGGTAAGATTACTTTCTCCATAAGCTGGTATGAATTTATATACTCAGATTATACAATTTCAGTGCCCATGCAACCTATTTCTTGCAAGGTGTGTGTATGAATATTATTCAATGAAAAAATTTACTACTTTTAGGTAGCTAAGGCTAGTACAGTAAATAAAATGTAATTCAATATTTAAAGTTTAAATAAATAGCTTTATAAGACTAAATATTATTCCATAGGCAATGCATGTGCTGCTATCGAGATGTGAAAAACTTTGAAAGGTTTTATCTGGTGGTGCAGAGCATTCTATGCCTATCAGTAAGTCAACTCAAGCAGCTAAAAGAAGAACTCATTGCGGCAGCTAACAGGCCAGCTACACCCACTGACACTACATCAACACAGGAGCAGAAAAATCCTGATGAAACTACCTCACAGGAAAACAATGAGAATGAAAACATTTCCAAAGATAACACATCTGAAATTACTGAAAAACCTGCCCTTGAAAGTCCTGAATCTACACACAAACCGATAGAACCGGATCCAGATGAAGAACCTGAATATACCCTCTGGTCAATAACCCAGCGAGAAAAACTCATGCACATCCTGTCTAAAGTATTTCTACTCAATTTCCCTCTCTACCTGGCTTGTAAACACTCGACGTTGAGCCGACTAGATGACCTTTCACCGCAAGAAATCAGTAATTTAAACTCATTCTGTGATCTGCATGATACAGAGATACCTGCATACTTGCTACGTAATGTCAGTTTCTTTTGCAAGTTGGGTGGAGTGGGTGCAATGACAACTGTGTTTGATGGTGCGACTCCTGCTATTCTGCCCCTGTCTATGGCTCATGCGATTGTGGCAGCTATTGGCAACCTCAAATTATGGCTGAACTTCAGAGCGGTGGCACAACTCTTCATGCCGCTGAGAAGCAAGATATTACAGTACATGTGCCTGTTGCAGGATAAAGATCTTAGGATGCCAGCGGTAAAATCTATGGCAGGTAAGAAATTATCATAAGCTGACCAGTGTACCAGTGTATACTACTAATAAGTAGTATTTCCATGTATTTTCAGCCCAGCATTTTACCACTATCTTACTATTCAGTGTGATTGAGGATGCACACTGCTCTACAACTTAAAATTAATATTCTAAGTTATTTTTTATTTTTATTTAACGAAACTTTTGTTGATTTTCAACCATGCCAGTTCCATCATTCTCTCTTACGCTGCTTACAATTCACAGTACATATATAGACCAGTTCACCACATCAGATGTTGGCATCTAAGTTGTGCAAAATTCAAATAATTTGCACTACACCAGTAACATTTTTCATTTTGCTCTACTCCTAGGCTTAATAACTTATTTTTATTATTATATTTTCAATCAATCCTTGTCTTAACAGATTTCATGTGGGGTGCAGCAAAAGAGCCTCTAGATGCTCCCATAGTGTTTGACGGTGATGGCCTCGACCTAGCCTTCAAATACTTCAACAGCAGTACCCTCACCATGAGGCTGTCGGGAGTGGCTCAGATCAACTCTCACATAGCTGCACATAATGAGCTCTGTGCAGGCGAACCAGCTACGGATACCGAGATAGCAGGGCAGCAGCTTGCATCATGGTTAATGGCCAACAGTATTATTGAGCACTTGTTTGGACCTAATTTGCATGTAGAGGTAATGATAACTTTTAAATTTGATCTAGTGGCTAGTATCCTTTTAGGGGTTTTGTTCCAGAAGGGGAAATAGGATCCTATTGCGAGGAGTAATATGATTTTGTCACAGAATATAAGATACTATGGCTTCTATCGTATTAAATATTGAAGAAGTCAATCTGGGCATAGATATTATAATACAATACTAGTAAACCAGTCTGGGTTGACCAGTACATAAAACTGAATGAAAATATACCATTTTGTTATCAAAAATGCTTACTTATAAGTTTTCAAACAGTTGATTAACTAAACTGTGTTTTGTTTTCTTCTGTTGAAATTGAAATGACACCCTGAAAGAGCAGTCTAGTTAATCAACTGAACTGTTTAATAATCTCTCTAAGTAAGGCCCTACTCGCCTTCTATTGTCACAAATCCCAGTAGTTATTATATTAAAAAATATAAGTTAACACAGCGCGAAAATTGCTAAGAAACTGGATATAAACCATGGCATTTACAACAGAAGTCTTATGCTCGCTGTTAAGAGTGGCATGAGGTTTGGCTTATTAGCCTTACGAGTTCATTATTTTGCAGGTGATCAAACAATCGCACTTGATACTCAAGTTCCTGGCAGTGGAAGGGCGGGTGACTAATGATCACGTCGACCTGGTGTGGGCGGCCGCGCAACTCAAGCATTGCGGTCGGCAGGTGTATGATCTACTGCCTGGATTCATCAGGGCATTGTCGCCGAAACCGTGCGCGCATCTCTATAGCTTGCTGTGCTCGTTGCCGCCTAAGGATCATACTGAGCAAGTGAGTTTCCTTGAGAAAATTCCCGTTGTCCCCATGGTGCCTACGATTGGGACTGTGGGAATAAAGCGTATCGTTCGCGATTGGAAACGGCTTCCAGAGAGAGATAGAGAGAGATAAGTGCTCCATCAGTGAACCTTTAAAATAGGTTGCATAAACACCACCATGCATTGGCTTTAAGCTGCCTGTGTACAAACATATATAACTTATAGAAAATAATAACTAGTAATTGATTTGATTTGTTACTAACCAATTAAGGATGCTGTAAACAAACACATCAATGTTTTTATTCTCTCTTTGTTACCTGGTCGAACGGACGCGAAGAGGCTAAGCATTTCAGTTGCTTTCTTAGCGACCTTTTCTAGGGTATCAGGGTCTGTGATTACCATGGTACTACGACACACCAGTTTTTGTACCATGACCCGGACAACAGAGCCAGAACGAATATATGCACAAAATGCAAATATTTGTCGCTCTGCGGTAGTCAAATCCACACCTCTTCCGTCTCAGCCGGCAACTCGCCTGCCGCGCCACTGAGAATAAAAAAAAAAGCTGGACATTCTCACACAGCATTATCTAGCCCCAATGTAAGCAGAGCTTGTGTTATGGGAACTACATACATAAGGGTATAATATACTACTTATACATATACATATTTTTATGTAGATTCATATTATACAAGTACATAGAAGACACCCAGACCCAAGGCAAATATTTCCATACAAACATTGTCCATATCAACATGTCCAGCGGCAAATAATGAAACATATAATTTCAGAGTTTGTACTTAGCGTCAGCACTGATGCGTGCGATGTGGTCGCGTGGCGCAGGGCTTACCAGCGTGGGGACTCCGCCTCCGCTGCCCGAGGAGCCGACACTGCGACCCCCGCAGCCGTCCAAGCAGCACCACAACTCCTCGTCTGAAGCCAGCGTCAGTATGGATCAGACCAACTCGGATGACGATCCAGTAAGTACACTGTTCAGCTCATCTCGGGATTCAAACCACTCAGCTTGCACCAATTGACTGATTTATTGACTTGTGATAATTCCCGTACAATATGAAAGATCAAATTCGAAGTTCTAAGAATAAAATTGTAAAGTGCTATTTGAAGACCACAAAATACCTACGTGCTTCTTCACATGGGAAAAACTCAAACTGCTTGCGATCGAGCATACAAGCTACTAGCAGACAGAAGCTCATTATATATGCTAGTACCACACACTTGCCAGCATCTGGCATGGTTTTGTATGAGCTACAGGATGGCTACAGGCATGTGTATCCATCAACTTCTATGCTGATTTATGTACATATTCTTAAACGTTTCGTTAGAAGCGAGCATTAACCAATCAGATTTTGGTCACATGTACTGCTGGCTGAGCGATGCAAATAGCTATAAAGATGTTTTTTTTTGTTTCTAGTGTGAGGAGTTAAGCACATCAGGCGAGGAGGCTGGCCCGACGCCTCGCAAACAAAGTAAACACCAGCGTGAACTTACTGGTAATCTAAATTCGATAGTAGTATTATGTATAAGTCCTGAGATAATATAAATAAGATTTTCAAATACTTGTCACATACTTTTGGTATTATTTTTGTATTAACTTTGAAAATTTATACAGCAACTCTTTCACTAGCAAAAGGCCAAAATTTACCAAAATCTATTTCAACTCCGTGAGTGATTTCCAATCTTACCATCAAAATAATCATTTTTTTTAACTATAGTTACTACAGTAACTATATACTATAGTTTATAGGTCTATTGATATACTGACAGACTATAGTCTATCCACAGAGAAGGACTAATATAGGACGCTCTCTCTCGCACAATTGTATGTAATTAAAAAGGACGCACAACGAATGAGTGCCTATGAATAGTCAGGCTCAACCTAAAACCGTAAAGTACCTAAGTCCGCAAATTATAGATTTATGTTGATCTGCATCTGATTTTTTGTGCTGCAATTAAAAGTGTTATTTGTCATCAGCAGAGCAAGATTGGTTGCGAGAAGGCGCAGAGTTAACCAAAAAAGAGTGTCCTGCATTGAAGCCCTGTCAAAAGTAAGTGATTGACTATTTTATATCAGCTTCTTTGGCTTGTTTTCACCATTGCAGACCTAACGCAGAAATATACAGTGATACAACAAACGATAAATTACGTATTTTACGTAATTTATCTTTTTCCGCCGCTTTCTATTTATTTCTAGTAGTAGGTATCCTGGCGATGCGATGTTCATATTAATGACTTGTATCTATTTACATAGGTATTGGACCTTAATGGCTTAACGTGCCCTAAGCACGGAAATAACACGCTCAGGGCCATAAGTTCTCATACCACATTTTACCGGGTTACAGTATAAAAGATAATCTTAACGTTTTAAAAATAAAACTTATGATTATATTAAAAATGGAATCATTTTTCTATTATCTGACTTCTTAACTTTGAGCCTCGCAATCGGATCGTCGAGAATCATAAAAAGAAAACATAGCGCCAGTGAAATGACAGACACATGAGACTTTAGAACTTTACGCGACGGTAACGTTACGTTATAGTATGTCCGTTTGCCTCCAACATAATAATAATTGTCGTCTCCATAGGCGCAACAAACGCGCCGGCAGCAGTGGGAGCGCCAGTAGCGGGGCAGAGGAACTACTGAGACCGCGAAAGAAGAAACTCTACAAGAAACGACACAAACCCAGCAAGGCGCGCCATTTCCGTGAGTACAGGGTCTTTATAAATAACACTTATCTGCGATCCCACCATCACTAGCCTGATAAGTTCCCACTCTTGGGACTTGGGCCTCTGTTGACTTTCAAGAGTGATTTTATTAGTAAGCGGTTTAAGATGTGGGCCACAATTTTAAACAAAAATGACGATTTTTTCTCGTTTTTGACTAAATTCTTATCTATCATTGGTGACCCCAAGATTTTTGAGTAAGTGGCATTATTTTCAAGAAAATTACCGTTTTCTTACGTTTCTAGCTAACCTTTTTTCCTCTCATTCCCATACCCGTGTTATTTGGGTAAGAGGGAGAAAAATATCGTGGATTATACTAGAAATAATCAATATTATTTTATGGGCGCTTACACTATCTCGCCTAGCCTAGACAGGATATAACATGCACGTCATGACTTATCATGTAAGCCAATCAGGGGTACCGATTCGCGTTTCCGTATTATTATATAGCCCTTACAAATAAAATTGATTGAAAGTAATCAGATAAATAATTGTTATTTCTGTACAGCAGCAGCCCAACTAAAGACCGCTGATTTGGCGGAGTCCGTGTCCGAAGTGGAGGAAGAATCTTCAGGCAGCGATGCGGGGCATTGTCAACTGCTCTGTGAAAATGTTGATGCTAGGTCAGTAAAAAACCAATACTTGTCAATATCTTACGGGATAACATGTGGGCAAAAGGGGTTGCGTCTACGATTGAGTTTTTATCTTAATATGCAGTGTAGATCAACCTTATTTCGAAATAGATCACGGGTTGACGAACCCTGTGCATTTTTTTCAACTTGTTTTCTTCTTATGTTGGAAACATGCTTTGCATGCGGGCAAGCTTTGCTGAGTTCGTAGGAACTCAGCAAAGCATGCCTGAGAAGCAAGATAAATTGAAAGTTAAAGTTGAACGCGCACAAGGTTAGACATAATGATGGAGATGTGTAGATTTGATGCAAATATAATGTATAGCAAGGTGTCAACTAATCAATTAAAATACTTACTATCTTCGGGTATACTCATGAGTATGGAAGAGAAAATTTTCATTATAAGCAATACAGTCGTGAGTATTTTGTAAGCAAAATATGTACAGTTCAAACGGTACCGTCTTGTCGTAGCGCTCTTTCCATAGCGTGTCTGTGCCTCAATTATGTTACGTTATAACTTTGATGAAGCCGTGTTGGCCTAGTGGGCGATACCCCGACTTCTGATCCGGAGGTCGTGGGTTCGAACCCGGTCGTATACTAATGAATTTTTCCAGTCGAAAAAAATTATGTGCGCATTAATGCGCACGTGCTCAAAGCGGTGAAGGAAAACATCGTGAGGAAACCGGCATGCCCTAGAACCAAAACTTCGAAGTCGTGTGCCAACAGTTAGTGTTCCAATAAGCGACGTTGGGCTTGCAACCTTTCACGTGGAATGCTAACTTGCAAAACGCGGGCATGTGCCAAAAATAATGTTTTGACGTACCTCTGACTACCCCCTACTTGGTAACCTCAAATATCTACTCACTGAGTATGTATCTGAAGATGTCCACCATGGGGAAGACAGTCGTGAGCGTGTAAGTTTGTTTTGTATAACTTTGATTATATTCTTGTCAGGAGACTAATGGAGCTCCGCCTTATGGAAACATACAAGCGTCGCGGAGAAGAGGAAGAGGGCAGTGCCTCTTCCGCCCTCTCCCCGCACTCCCACCCGCACATGGGTGACCTCGACGAAGACGACTCTGCCTGCGAAGAGGAATTAGCCAGATTGGCGGCGCAGGTATCTGAAACGTATAAACTTCGCGGGAAAGAGGAAATCCTCTTACCTACTAGTGCTTATGAAACGAGATCAACTGGGCGCCACTAGTCACATGTCTTGTTCTATCACAGAATGCAAGAAATGTCTGACATTTCTCTATCACAGAATGCAAGAAATGTCTGACATTTCTTGCATTCTGTGACCTTTCAGACATTTTCTAGGGATTTTTTATTTTAGTTTTCTTTTGTTTTAGATAGAGCGATAATGTGGACGCCACAGATCTCGGAACCAAAGGAGATTAGCAATTAAAACTTTCTTGTATCGATAACGACACTGCGACGTGTTATTCCCACTTCTGTTTTTACCAACCATTCAGAACACGCTAGTGAAAGAAAAGAAAGAAATAAATCAATTTACATTGAATCTTTTAGAAAACTGAAAGAAAACTTTAATATTTTTAATGTATGTAAGTAGATATCGTGATTACAGCTAAGGATAAAACCACAAATTTTACAAAAAAAAAATATATCACAAAACTTATTAAATCTTAACCATAATTCATGTTCAGTGATTTAAATGGATTCTCAGATATCGGGTTTGAAAGAAATCGAACCAGTACAAAAATATACATCATTCATCATTACAATCATTATCAAAATCAGCTCACCCAAAGCAGATAAAAACATAATAAACATTGTACTAACATTTGTAAAGTGATCCCATTATTCTTGAAGTTTCACTTCGGTTTTTTTCACGTAAACACCGCACCGTATTTAGAAAAGTTCTCGCGACCGCGTGTGAAATGCGACTGAGCGCTACCTGTCCGTGTCGCCGTAACGACACAGACCACGCCTCCTTAAGATATGACCTTTAGTTCCGAGGTCTCCTGTTATTACGCGCATTATCGTTCTATCCCGCTCCCCCAGAACACTTCCTCTATCTCGCTTTATGTAGGCGCGTATATTTCAGGCGCAGTTGAGCGAATACCAGACGAATGCGTTGGTGGCACTGGAGAAACGCGCGCGGCCTCCTTCCCCGGCCGCGGTCGCCTTGGGGTTGACACCTGTCTGCAATGTTGACGACGTGTGCAAGCCGGGGAACACGTTGCTATGGGATCTGCTGCAGGACGGCGCTATTGTGAGTTGTATGAATATGATGTGCCATAGTGAATGGCATATCTGTGTTCTTTTATGTACTAGTTTTTATGCACTTACGCAAAAATAATCTAGTTTCTTGATTCCTAAAATATTAAATTTGATCGTTAAAATATTGCGTTCGTTTATAGTTCACTCGCAACAGTTCACATGTTGATTGTTATTTGCGTAAGAATCAAAACCGGAAGAGAAAAAGCTCGAATAAAAACACGCTAGCTCCGAATGGGTACTGTTCCTAGGAACAACTGGAAATTATCGTTTATTTCAAGCTTATGTGATATCTATATTTATTACAAATGAAATTTTAATTTCATTTGTTCAGCCGGCCGCTACTATGACTGCATCATTAAGCAGAGAAGCAAACACTTCACAAATCAGCCAAAACCACAGTATCTGCTTTGATTTTTCTAACGGTTTACACAGGTCTTATTGTGTCGAATACAAGTTCTCAAAACTTGCCAATGAAGAAATCATTAATCGAAAAATAAAAAAGGTAAACGCGATTAAGACCCGTATAAAACTTATAATAATGAGGTCAGTTTGTCAAAGTTTCAACAAGAATAAGATCGCTCATCGCCTACAGAACCTGGTTACGTAATACAGGAGCCTGGTTACGTATTCAAGAAACCAGGTGACGTACGTAAGAAATCTGGTAAATTACACGTATTATTCATCTTTCAACAGGAACAACTCGGCGAAGGTTTGGGGATGGAAGCGGAAAAGGCTCTCTGTGCACTGCTTTGCTTCAGTACTGATAAGTTTATACGCATCAAGTTCATAGAAGGTTGTCTTGACAATCTTGCCAATCACAGGTAAACCCGATTACATCAATAGTAGCCTAGTAGCCTAGCCTACTATAGAAAGTGCCGAATAAATTCGGAATCGGTGTCACTCGATTGATATCGGGCTTGGTCTACGTGCCGATCAGAGGCGGGTTCGAGTCCCGCTGAATTTTAGTTTTTGTGGCACATTTAAATGTAATGGACTTCGGTTTTATTAAAAACCTTGTAATTTTTTCAGATCTGTACCAGTATCGATTCGCCTCTTGCCGAAGTTGTTTTCGTCATTTCAACAGATACGTTGCATGGATATGCATCAGGTGACACTATATACTAATGATTATACACTGTCTGATACGACATATAGGGAATCCTAGTGTGGGTACAGACAAATACCTCATGCTTAGTTTTCCTTTTACGCTAACGCAAATAAAAAACAACAACTCGTTAAGTAAAAACTTGGCATCAGTCTCGTGACATATCACAAGCTAATGTAATTTCCATACAATTTAAACTTTCGCCAAGCATTAACGCCAACGGAAGGTGGTTGTTGTTGTCTAACGGGCCAGGACTATGTTTGAAATAATGCTGGACATTTTTCACACAGCATCATCAAGCCCCAAACTAAGCAGAGCTTGTATTATGGGATAGTATATAAGTAGTATACATGACTGATATACTACTTATATACTTTTTTTTTTGTAAATACTTACATATTATACATAGAAAACACCCGCAGCGGGAATCGAATCGATGTGTCTGTGTTATTATTTTATTTACTATTTATCAAAACAAAACCTTAAATCGTAAAGGTGGTGATGTGGGCGGAACGTGAGAGAGGCATGATGCGTCTGCTCCTTGAAGACCTGCGTCACTACATGCAGACGCCCCGCACTGTGACAACCGACGCCGCACAGTACTTGCACATATCCGAAGTGACAGTGCGTTTGCATTTTCTCACTGCGATATTCTCGCCCGTTGGATCTCCGCCATATTTTAGGTAAATCCTGTTGCATATTTTCTGAAAGGGTCTTTATCGCGTTTTAACTTTTTTTATGATTTTCCTGACGTTTCTGCTTTGTTGCAAAAGCCGTTACGCGAGTTACGGTCCAAAACTTGAATGATTATGGACATGAAGCTGTTAGCCGTGTGCAATATTTTAGTGAAGTTCACAAGACAGATATATTTTAATATTTTATTTAAAAGACGTTCTTGCTTTCTTTTTTCGGATTACTCGCGTCAACTAACATTTCTTCTATAGATAAACAATATCGTATTTGTCGGCGTTAGTTATTAAATATTGTTTTTTGAGGAACGAGTTACTTAG
Source organism: Perizoma affinitatum (assembly GCA_961405105.1). Classification (NCBI taxonomy): domain Eukaryota; kingdom Metazoa; phylum Arthropoda; class Insecta; order Lepidoptera; family Geometridae; genus Perizoma; species Perizoma affinitatum. The sequence goes on along the minus strand of OY560205.1, from coordinate 5,913,637 downwards.
TCACCCTCGATCCAAAATGTTCTTCGCCAACTCAGTGATGGTGTTTTAATTTCTCACCTTATTTCAGGCTGACAGTGGAGCAAGTAGAAGAGCTATGGCAGTGTCTGGTGATAAAAGGCGACAGTGCGGTCGCCGACTGCCTGTACTCATGGCTGTTGTCACATACAAAGACACCCGAGCAGCACGCATTGGGTCTGGACGCGCTGCGGTTCCTGTATATTGAGAAGATGCCTACGCTTGATGCTGAGGTTTGTTTTATTATTCTTTACAAGGTTATCCAAAACGAGTCTTGGCCACAAACTACATTTATTCCAAATTAGCTTGCCCGACAGGTCAGCTGTGCTGGACTTGAATGTGAACATAATGGAAGTAACCACCACGACGACCAAGACCAAATCAGTTTGATATGGGAAAAATAAACGTTTTTTTGACATATTCCGGCCAACTTTTCTATCCTTCAAAAAAAATTTTTCAAAAAAAAAAAATTGCCAAATCACATTGATTCATTTGTAATTATTTATTCAAGACTAAACTTTCCGCCCTCGACTTCGTTCGCGCTGACGAAGGTAGATGATAATATAAATGTGTTAAAACATTTATTTAAAACACAAATAAATTAATTATACCTAGTTATAAACCTTACTACAATAATGTAACGTTAAATGTAATACACAATGGCCCCTTATTTACCTACTTTAATGAATCACTAACAAAGTAGGTATTTAGTTTATCTGCTTTAGATAAACTTAACCAATTACACATCAATTAAAATCATCTAACGAAACAAAGCAGTCAAAGGTAGTTCAGTTTTATATATATACTTCTATACTAATACTAGTAGTATGGAAGAATCGTGTTTTAAAAAAAACGATTCTTATACAAACTTATACCACACTATACAGGATTTTTTTTATTTATGATGAATAGTAGCTAAAATTAAATATTCAAGTTCCTTCCTTTAAATTTAAAACAATCGATTGTTTACCCATATAAACGCGCAGGTTGTCGCCACACTTGAGACCCAACGCATTCTACCGGACGCCGAACCGTGTCTGGGAATCTGGATATCTAGATATCTGGATATGGATATCTGGGAAGAAATTTAGTTGCTTAAAATAGGTTATACCTATAGGGAGACGTCTCATATCTTTTAACTTCTATACTTATAAAATCGTTTGTCCTGACTGACAGAATGTCTAGAAAGCTGAAATTTGGAACATAGGTTTATTGTATAACGTAATCATGGGCTAAGAGAGGATTTTTGGAAATGAGGGGTGAAAATATGTAATGTAGGAACTTCATACATAAATTATGATGTATTTCAGGGTTTTTGGATCTACAAATTTTATGGGAGGGGGAAATGGGGGTGAAAGTTTGTATAGGAGTAGGTATGGGTGTTTTTTTATACGACTATACGCGTCAAAGCCGCTAAAAAACGGTCAACCTAATATTTTAAATATGAACCTGATCTGTTTCATTCTCAAAAGTAGAGATATTTTTATCTCTAACATGAAAAATAATAAAGTCCTTCTCCAAGGCCCCATCTATCTCTATACCCAAAATTCATCAAAATTGGTTCAGCGGTTTAGGCGCGAAAACGTAACAGACAGACGGACAGAGTTACTTTCGCATTTATAATATTAGTATTGATAACATCCCGATCTATGCTGTTATTGTGACGCTTGTTGTTTACAAGCATCAACAAATAGCTTGAATGGCTGTTGTATGTGGCCGCACTACATGCGGTGTCTCAGTGGCTTGGGTGGCTTAGAGGATGGCTTGCATACATGGTCGATACATGGACTGGTACATACGCAAATCGCTACGCGCCTAGATTGACTTCTTTCCAGAGAAAAATCGTGGAAACATTAGTTCATCAGGTCCCTTCTCACCACGGGCGGCGAATCGCGAGGCACCAAGCGCGCAGTGTGGTCGGACCAATCATACGTTTTATCAAGGTGTGAAACGCGGAGTCAGTAGCTTGCAGTCCGGCCATTCTAGAAATTAATGAACTGGTACAATAATTCGAAATTTTCTTTCCTCAGACGATCAGTATAATGGGCCTGAGCTTGTATCATCAGCTGTGCAACTTGGCCCGTATGGCGCTGGGCGACTCGCGCGATTACCAAAGTCCTCATTTACGGGCCATAGACCACTTGTGGAAGATTGCTCTGCGCGCGAATAGTACCGGTAAGTCACTACTAAAAACACATTTTAGGGTTCCAAAGTATGATGTCAACGGCCCGTTTGGTCACTAGTTGAAGATCAACATTTGCTCTTCTCGGATCTTCCTGGCTCTTAGATTTTTCTATCCTGTAAGTTTCATCGTAATCGTTCGTGCCATTTTCGACACCACACGACACGACACGTCAGTCATCACGGCATCTAACAAATATATTTTTCATCCCATCTATTCGAAAACCGACGTTTTGTTCCTCAATAAGTGCAAGCAAAATGGGTCATTCCGGCGCACTTAACAACAGTGACGAAATTACTTTTGAACTTGGAACACTATTTAATTAAAGTTTGAAAACAATTTTCTTCGATAAAATCCTGGCTGGTAATAAAAAAGCGCGCCAGTCGACGCAGCATTAGTCAACTAAATAAAATAAAACCGCGGGATCTTCTTATTCGTTTTTTTATTACTTTTTATCAAATTATTACAGAAATTTTTAATTTGATTCAAACAAATTGAATAAAAGATGATTTTTAGTAGTGAAAGTGGAATATTACCACCAGAAAGTGTACAATTAAACGCAGAAACTGTCTTAAACAATTTACTACCAAACAAATCGAGAGAAAAATAGCAAAGTTATTTATTAATATAAATTTGTAAATATAAATATTCGTCACTACGGCCGGGGGATGAAAAGCAGAGTGTGCCACACGGTACCAAAATTATTGAACCTCGAGCTACGTACTTTGAATCCCTCGCTACGCTTTGGATTCAAACAATCGCTCTCGCCCTGAATACATTATTTTGGTCCCTTGTGACACAATCTACGAGCAATAGTGCTCGTTCATTGGATAAGGAGGTGTTTCTTTGCCCGTCCGTGTGCCACACCCTGATTCCTCCCAAATATGAGGTACAGATTGGAAATGTAGGGCTGGAGCTGTTCCTTACTCCGAGGGATTTAGACAGGTTTTTCTTAAATAGGGTTTATCGCCACAAGAGGCGCTGCAATCGATGATTGAATGTGCACCGGCGCAACCGAACACCATGCAGGTTTATCCATTCGTTTTGTATGATTATGTATTTTTTAAAATAAGTTTTATGTCACGCGTCACTAGGAGGCGCCTTCACTACGTGATGGACAAAACTTCACTTCACTTCAATCAACTTTAGTTCGAATGTTTCAGACGTATCAATGGGCGCAATCCAGTACCTAAACAGCTACTACATGGGGCAACAATTACAGAATGAAGACGATTTCATCGGAAAATGCATGTTCCATCTTTCATCGGCCGCCGAAAGACTCATTGTCAAGGACCCTAGCGAGAAGGGCAGCGAGAGAGCGGGCTCGTCGGAAGAGAAAGACGAGAAGACAGCTGATAAGTTGACTTTCTACGAGCATTTGACAGAAGAGGCGGCGCTGCAGTGTATACAGAGGGCGCTGCTGTTGCTCAAAACTCATTTGGACACCTTCAAAAGACGGTAAGACCTTTTGAAAAATTACAGGAACATACAATAATATTAATAAAGTATTTATTTGTAAAACAGGTTTTACAAGGGTTTTAATAACTAAGCTAAGATAACATAAAAACGAAACTAAAGTATTTATAAGTAACCATATAGATACCTAGGTAAGGTATGCAGAAATATCATCATCTTAAGCAGCTTGTAGTAGAAACACAATGTTCGATATAGGTCTCCCTCAAACAGTTCTAGGATGGAAGGTCTTGATTCATATCCCCAGCGGTTGTTGGTTCTGGCCTGCCCAGTTTCGATTTTTCAGTACTTTTTCGGTTTGATATTTCCTGTCACTTTGGCATTTGTCAGATATGACTTATATAAAAAAAGTAGCCAGTATCCGCTGAGTACATAAAAGTAGGGGATTTTTATCAATAGTTTAATCTCTAGGTGGATTCTTAGATAGATTGATCGACACACGTCATTAGGAGGCGCTGCAATAGATGATAGAACAAACAGCTCGGGTTCTTTACCGCGATGTCAAGACCCCTTTTATGCGTTTAATTTAAGAGGTTGTTTGTGTTGTTTTTCCGATCGAAATGCGATTTATGAATTACTTGAATGGGTGTGATTTTTAGATAGGTTTTATCGCCACAAGTCACTAGGGGGCGCTGCAATAGATGATATAAACGTTGAGGGTTTTGAAGTGTTGTTACAATTCACTTGTTTGTGTTAGGGCCCGGTAAAACTGACGTAGCGGTGTCAAATAGTTGTCAAAGTTCGTGTGATTGTATTGATCGCCACCGCCACCGCCACCGCGTCAGTTTGACCGGGCCCTAACTTAGGAAAAGATGGCGAGACGATTTGAATGCATTAAAACCACTCTGATTTTACAATTAGAACCCTATCAATGGAAGAAAGTCCCGTTAGCCCGGCAGTGGGCCGGAATGGGTTAAAGGGAAAAAATAAAGTGTTGTGTATCAGGTACGCGTACCACATACGTCGCTGGGCGTTAGAAGAGATCGGCACCTGGGAGTTGACGACGATTGTGCCGAACGCGTCCTCGGTGCGGCTGACGCTCCAACCGGCGGGCGCCGGGCCGCGCGCCTCCCTCATAATGCACCAATCAGATCTCGTGGCGCATTTACGGGCCCACGTGCACGTCTGGTGGGAGAAACAGGTAACTATCATACACGTAAGTTTTACCTTCTAAGTAGGTACCTTACGATACCCAAAATATGCACGACCAATGTACTTGCATTCAATAAATACAGTTTTTCATTTATTTCATTCATTAATTCACGAGTTTTAACACGTAGAAAGATAGATTGCTATTTATTCAACCCAGCACAAATTCCTTCGTTCGTTGTGTCACAGATTATTTTTGATCTAAGTCAGAATACTTATCATATTGCCTGTCTTCAGACGGACAAAACCACAACCACGCCACAGCCACATAGGCAAAAAAGTGGTCGTACATGAATTTGTATGAAGTGACATATATACACCATATGGACATATAGTCCATATACACGAACTACACGTGCGGTAGCTTCAAGCGACCATCAACAACGTGTGGAAAACCGGACCACAAAGCCACATCGTAGCGCGCGCGTGTGCCCCTTCCCTACTCCGTCAGTCTTCTTCAGACTTCGTCAGTCGCTTCAGCTGCCTTCCGCTGGAAAAACGCAATTGCATAGCAATTGGTGGTAGCGACAACGCATCTTGATGCAAAAAAAAAACCTATTGAACTGACCACAGTTTATGTGATTTGTTTCACCAGAAAGGAATCAGTGTGCTTTCAGACTTTCATGTTCGTGTTTTTGGTTCTACTATAATAATAATGATACCTCGCGATGTTTTCCTTTACCGTTTGAAAGCACAATGGCATCGTGTTTTTTTTAACACCCAATAGACACATACGTAGACCCCACACTAGGATTACCTGTGTCGTGGGTATCAGGAACTACGAGTACCGTCGTACCACAACACCCAGACCCGTAACAAATATCTGCAGAACATGCTAACATTTGTCCCGCAGAGGGAAACGAACCCGCACCACCGAGGTTGTGGTTATATTTTCATAGTTTTAGTTCCTTCAGTATTCTGAACCGTTGTACTGATGTCGGTCTACTACACAGATGCAGGGTGAAGAGGGGGTGACTTCACTAACGACAGATGGTCCCCTCCGTATGATAACTCAAGGCCAAGAGTTGACAATCGATTACGATGAGAGGTCACTTTACGACATGGGATTTAAAGACAACCAGGTATGAAGAGATACTTTTTAAAATTGGTATATTTATAATGCTGATCACTCATACCAATGGTGAGTACAGGCCCTAGCACGAATTATTACGCCAGCTTAAGATGAGACATGTACTCAAAGGTTCTACATTCTAGGTTGTCTCGGGTTTGGGTGTTTTCTATGTATAATATGTATAAGTATTTAAAAAAATGTATTTAAGTAGTATATCAGTCATGTAGTTCCCCAAGCTCAGATTAGTTTGGGGCTATATGATGCTGTGTGAAAATGTCCAGTATTATTTATTTATTATTATTTATATGTATTTTTTGTAAATACTACATCTGTCTTTCCTTAAAAATACAATCCAAGTCTCTTCAAGGTAAGAGTGAATCTTCTAGACCTTCATGCTCCATCGTCTGCCATATCATCACTTACCATCAGGTGAGATTATGGCCAAATAATGTCTATTATTAAAAAAAAAAACTGCGTATATCGGAACATTTCCGATTAATAGTAATTTTAAATTGGTTGTAACCAAATTTTTATTAGCTGCTTATTGGGCTGCCGACCTAGAGTCTGTTATCAGAAAAGCTTCAAAATAGCTTATTCATTATATTTTAACGAAAATAGCTAATTTGTATAAATAACCCGTTCGGGATAATATATTTATAATTCTGACACGTCTGTATGTATATACATATATTTTTTTGTCGCAGCTGGTGTTTGTCTCTGTCGGCGTGGGCGGAAGGGCCGCTTGGGCGGAATGGCCATCTGCCCAACCGGCGCCCGCTCGAAACCGTCTTCCGACATTGCTACTTCTGGATCCAACCTATTTCCACCATCTATTCACGCTCATGCAGGCCTTGGGACAGATGAGGGAACCTGGGGCGAATGGGGTAAGAAAAAAACATGTCCATTCTTCTTCTTCTTTGTCGTAACACCGGTTATTTCTTGGTTGGGTAACCAAGAAAGAACCGTGTTAGGACAGTGACCTGCCCCTTTCCACAAATTAGATAATAGGTCTCACAAAATGGAAATGTAGAACAGGAACACTTCCACAGCATTATGACGTACGGTATACTGCTGTGGGGGAGTGCTGCTAATATAAATACCGTTTTTGTGCTGCAGAAGAGGGCTGTTCGAGCAATTTATAATATGGGTCCCAGAGAATCACTTCGTCAGAAGTTTAAAGAAACATATATAATGACATTTCCTTGTCAATACATCTATGAAATGTGTGTCTGATGTATGTTCACAAAAATATTAATTTGTTTAAGAAAAAAAGCGATAATCACAATGAAATAACCAGAAATAAAAATAAACTCGCTTTTGCCACTTGTAGACTCCATAAAGTTAAAGGGCAAGGTGTACGCTTTTATAACAAACTCCCAAGAGATATACAAAAATTTACAATTAACAAATTTAAAAACGTAATTAAAAAAAAAATATAAAAAGGCATACTATAAAATATCTGATTATTTAGATGGTAAAAACTCTTTGTTTTGTAAAAGGATCATTATAAAGAATTACCAGCCTTGTTTTCTTGCCTTTCTTTCCTGGCTTGGTCGCGGAGGTACAGGCAGTAGATAAAACCGACGTTTCAAAGTGATCCTTGTGTTTTAATGAATAAATGATTTTTGACTTTGACTTCTCGATCTGAACTTTTCCACTTTCAAGTTTGAGAAGTATTGCTGAGCTTTGCAAAATGAGTGCTATTGTCTCGTTCCCATAGCCATATTGCTAGTGTGCTTAGAGAGGGCTGGTTAGATATGGCAGCCCTGAACAGGGCCTAGTGACTTATAGTGGAATAACATGAAAGTTCCCCAAAAAAAATTTCGTTACCGTTTTAAGCTCGTGTTCATTCACACATACATTTTTAGAGTGGAAATATCAATTGGTGCACGACCAGGTTCAAACCCACGACCTTCGGATCGGATGTCGGGGTATTCGCATTTCTCGTAGAAGGTTACTTTGTTACCTCCATCTCATTGTAAGCTGGTTTTGAAAGAATGGTGCTTGGATAGTTTTTAACGCCACGAGTCACTAAGGGGCGATACGTATTCGATTTTAGGTAATGAGTTTTACAAATTCTCTGCAGATATTTGTTTCGGGCCTGGATGTTGTGGTACCTCGGTACTCGTAGTATGTGATACCCAGGAGATCGCAGTGTGGGATCAGTACTATGTGTCTCTTGGTTGTTTATTTATTATTATTTAATAATTCGATGCTTGACAGGAGCCGGTAACGCACACAAAAGCGCAACTACTATCCCGTAGAGTTTGGGACATACTGCAAGCTGTGCCGCTCAACCCTACGCTACTCGAGGCCTTCCAAAACCCGAACGAGAACAAGCTGCCGGAACTCCTAGATCCCACCAGCCCGCAGAAACTCATGTACTCCCTCCACATTATCGACAAGCTGAGTAACAGCGGCCTTCTGCCTTCTTCGATGTGTCCTGTGGTGATGGAGTTCTCGGGGTTAATTGAGAAGAGTGAGGAAGATAAATTCAATACGGAGGAGTGGGTGGATATGTTTGTGAAGAAAGGCGGGTTGCGGATACTCTACGATATCATGATGTCTGGTAAGTAATGTATAAAATAAATATAAATAATGCTGGACATTTTTCACACAGCATCATCTAGCCCCAAACTAAGCAGAACTTGTATTATGGGAACTACATGACTGATATACTACTAATATACTTTTTTTTGTAAATAATATATTATACATAGAAAACACCCAGACCCGAGACAAACATTACAAACATTTGTCCCGCAGCGGGAATCGAACCCGCAACCTTCTGCGTCTCAGGCGGGCCTTCGCCCACTGCGCCACAGACGTCGTCCGGTTGAAAAAAAAAATGTTCCGCTAGGGGCTTTCGCAAGGATCCCGTATATTACAAATAAGAGGTTTGTTTGTTTGTTCGTTTTTCTTTTACCATTTGCGACCACTTTTTCCACTTATCTAATTGAAATGCGTTTTTTTCAATAGATTTGTATTACCTTTAGGATGGATGTTAGATAGGTTTTATCACCACAAGTCCCTTGGGGCCGCTGAAATAATGATGGAATACACGTTAGCGTTAACACAATTGCGTATCATTGGTTACACACTCGTGGCTTTCTATGTATGATATTTATTTCACAAAGGAATTCTATCACTACTGCTTCGTTTAAAGAATAGCGCGCGATTATCAATCGCACGTTATCATTGGTCGCTGGTGGCGTGTATTCTATCAACCAATGGCTATGCGCTCTGTACGTTTACTTACATGAGTATTTTAGGCAATTTTAGAGAAGTACCTTGTTCAACTACAAAAACCTCTGTAGCGGAATATTCCTCTCTTCAGATTAAATGTGTCTTTTTCATAATTAAAAAAGGTAACGCAATTGGAGTGACGTGTTTATTCGTTGCAGTTTTAGCGGTAACAAAAACGGATGAAATTTCCGACAGAAATGTAATAACAAATGACGCGAAGACTGGTTGCTCGTTGAAAAGAGTACTGCCAATTAAGCTCATATAAGAACTTTAAAATTCTACTATATATACGTTTATAACCTACCTACCTACCAAGTTTCATCATGACTACCTACCAAGTTTCATCATGATTGAATAAACGGTTTGGAAATTATCTTTGGCCAAACAAACAAACATGTAAGAAACGTCGAATTGTCCATCTAGACTCGAAGATCTTCGTTCTTGTTTGACTGTAGATAATTGGTTTCTCGTGTAGTGTAAGTTAGCCAACCTAATAAGGTTCCCTTTTGTAGGTATTTTGCAAAGAAGTGATGAAAACGAATGGAGACAGGATTGCCTTGCGTTGCTGCTTCAGTTGTTGTGCCGGCTTGGAACGTTGCCATCTTCAGATCAAACACAAACACCCAAAGTGCATCCGGTAAGTGCTCGTTGAAAAGAGTCGGTTTTTTTTTCGTTGACAGTTCCGCGCGGCGCTACGTCATTGATAAGATTCGAAGAGTTATAAAGCGATCAGAACTTTTCACTACAACATAAATACGAATATCTTTTACAATTATTAACTAAAACAAATAACTAATTGGTATATCAATTTATTATAATAAAAATAAAATCATTTAGGTGTGTCTGATGTTTTGCTTTATTTAATTAAGAACTTGTATAGATAAATTGAAAATGCTTTATTTAACAAGATAAAACAAGTATATCTTCATCAACAGCCTGTAGAAGTCCACCGCTGAACATAGGCCTCCTTCAACCAGGGCCTTGACACTCGATCTTGGGCCGCCTCCATCCAATGATTCTTCAATGTTTGAGATGGCATTGGTCCAATTAAAACTATTTGTATCACTAAATTCTGCAAAACGGCTTACAAACATTGAGTTAAATTAGGTATCTCAAAGAACACTGAAATTTAAACAGGTAGGTAGAATAGAATAGAATAGAAAATACTTTATTGCACACCAAAAAACACATCAGCTTAATAACTAAAACAATAAACTTTGATAATGTACAATGGGCGGTCTTATCGCTAAATAGCGATCTCTACCAGACAACCTTTGGATGGAACGGACTGTACTAAAGTTAACGAGGGGTTTAATTGGTGTACTTACATACTATGAATATACTATAATATATGCATTAAACAATGTATTACACAATATAACTACATAGCTACAACAACTATTGTATGATCTAAAACATAGATAGACTAGAAGCAGGCAACAGTTAATGACTCGAGGACATGTAGTGTTCCTTGACCAAAGATTTAAAAATAGGTAGTGATTTAGCACGTCTGATGGTCACAGGTAGTTCATTCCATAAACGGACAGCCTGCACTGTAAAGGAGTTATCATAGTAGGAAGAGGTGTGTACAGGTGTAAGAAGTTGAAGAGTTTCAGAAGAACGCAGGGATCGAGCATGGGAGAGATGAATATATTGGAAACGTTCTTTGAGATAGGAAGGTGTGGAGGGATTGAAAATAATATTATATAACAGATTGAGGATATGGGTATTCCGGCGAAGACGTATGGGTAACCACTTGAGCTTACTGCGAAACTCAGAAACGTGATCATACTTGCGTAGGCCAAATATGAACCGTACAAATACAGTACAGTCACACAAAAACTCATGCAATGTGTAATAAGCTTTATTTACCTATTTTTTTGTAGGCTGCTGTACAATAATTTCTATCTAATATATTAATTTTATTTTTCAGTCCTTGCTCTCTCTAATGAATGTGGAAGACACGACCGAAAGATTGATCTCCATTCTATGCGACGCCGCCTCGCTCAAGGAGACAACTACGTACAAAACGGGATTCTGGGGACGTGCTCAAGTAAAACAAAACAGCATTTATCTAACTCACAATATATTTTTTAAGTAGCACAAATGTTCGCATGTGCTGATATTTCAGATGAGTCTCAGTGTTCTAGTACCATGGTACTCGTAGTATTTGATATCTGATATACCCACGACACTGGGAATCCTAGTTTGAAATCATGACTGGTGGATGAAAAACAAATGTGTTATTCCACACTTATGGGAAATCATACTATATCCCAAAAATCCACCCCGGCAAAATTTCTAAAACGTTTTCATCCATTGCGTAACTAAATATAACATTCAGTGAGAAAGTAGCACATCTTTTGCCGGGAAGCCACCATACATAAGAGAGTGGCGCCACTTTTTGACAACTGTCTGTAGAGTTCGCGTAATCTAACGATCCATCCCTATTGGCGTAATCGATAGGGATGGATCGTTCAATTAGCGAGTAAATTCCACGCATCGATACTTACATAAGTAGCTATGTTATCTTGTAAATGCATTTTAATAATGAAAAGGAATAATTTTATTATTGGTAAAGCAGGTGGTGCAGCACGCGTTCCGCATGTGTGTCTGGTGGGCTCGCGGGGGAGGCGATGCCGTGGCTCTCGCGTGGTCACTGCGCAGAGCCGCGCCTCGCCTATTACTGGACGATGCAGACCCAGCTGTAAGTAACGCTATCCAACTTGAACTTTAATGTCACAGGGTCAGTTTCAACTTCTTCGTGGTGAGAGTGCCGACTGAACACATGTCGACCTTCATGAGGAAAGATCTGTGTCTAAAGGGAATCGATTACCGAAACCAGCCGTGCTCACGTCGGAGTCAATACGTGCTAGATAAATAAGTTGTTTGTTAGTTTGTTTTATTGTATTTATGCAATGGGCCCTGCGTAATTTGTACGTGTACTTAACTGTATGGCCTGAAATAAATGAATGATTATTATTATTTTTAACTATGATAAAATTAAACTTCGGACATAGAATATGAAGGATCCGCCTTTGTTAGAAGTCCACCGTACTTTGTTCTTTGGCAAGGGAAGGACTGCCTTTTGAATAAATGAATATTTATTTGACTATGTTTGTTAACAATGCTGGCACATGACATGCCGATTTTCTCACGATGATTTCCTTCACTGTTTTGAGCTCGTGTTAATGCGCACATAAATATTAATGCACTGTTTTATCTAGGTTGAACACGTTGATTAGAATTATTTCTGAATGCGCGCTGGTAAATGTTGTTCTTAGGTGAGGCGTGAGACTGGAAACGCCCTCTACCGGCTGTGTTCAGGCGGCGAGGTGGCAGTGCTGGCTCCCTTACTACAACTGCTGCTGGAGCATTTACCGCGCGCCGCGGATATGAGACCACACCCGCCTTTGTATTTGCCCCATCACCACCATGAAGTAAGTATTATAAATTACTATTTTTTATAGAACCCTTGACATCATCGATTACAGCGCCCTCTAGTGACTTGTGGCGATAAAACCTTTCTATGAAGAATCCTTGAAGACAAATCGATTACAATCCGATAAGATGTTTTGGAGATAAATGGTAACAGACAGACAAACAAAGAAAGCCCTACCTTTTTTTGTTAGTAAAAAAATAGATAGACTGGTAATAGCGTCAATCAATCATCAATCGAAGCTATGGAGAAAATATTAGACGGCTTTATATTTTTTATTATTGGTTTTATATTAGGATACCTATTCATGCCGCCTAGCAGTAATTTTCGTATTGCTGTGTTCCGGTTTGAAGGGGTACGCTGATTTCCACATTAAATCGTCACCAGCAACTCAGTCAGAGAACAGAAGTTTCATAAAAAACAGTACGCATTCTTTCAGATGGTCCACCACCACGCGGAGGAAGGCAAGGAGCCGTACGGACCGGCTTGCCGCGACTACTTCTGGCTTGTTTGCAGACTCATCGACGGACTACCTGGGGACTTCTTCAAAGGTAAGAAACCTTGAACTTACTGCCTCATTCAACTAGCACAGGAAATTGATTGAATTTTACCAATGACCCTGAAATCACGATCAGTTGTATTTTTTAGTGTTGCGGTCAGTTACGAACAGAGAATAGCATTAAAGTACATAGGTACTAATTCTGATTCTGATTGGAGTGGGGCAACTGACATGTGGACTGACATCTCCTATTGGGATGTATTGAACATAATTTCCTTTATAACCTGACACCCAACCAGTCCAACCCCTTGAAAAAACGGAGATGGTATCTGGGTAGATTACATCCAATGCATACTAATTACCGTAATATTTTCGTTTCGTTTTCGTAAAAAGTAACGTATTTATCAATGTCGGTGGAAGAAAAACGCTCCAGGTCCACGAGCCTAGTGTTTCTAGTTTCTACCCCCAAATGGATAAAAATTTTACTCTGTCCAGAATAATATGGATAGGGTATCCAGCCGTTAATGGGACTCTGCTGATGTTCGTGCCCGCAATGATATCCCGACTTTAAGTGTGGAATTGTTAACAGAGGGCGCCACATCGGAAGACAGCGGGGCGCCAGATCTAAACGAACTGTGCGAACAAATACGAGTGTCTCTCGAGAAACGGGAGATTATCGAGAAGCGAACAGAACCGTGCACGTTGGATGACGGGCTGTACGGACAGCTCTGCTTGCTGCAGCATTTAATGAAGCACCCTCTGAGGTTCAAGACTTCGGAACAAGGCACTAAGACTCTTGAAATGGTGAGAAAAATCTAAGGTCTAATTATCTAATTATAAATAAATAATTATCTACTAATTGAGAATGATTATTATCTTAAAATTTTTTACTATCCTAAAAATCCAAATTATTAGGCATATGAGACTTTTCACCCGTGAGGTATGAATTATATAGGGTCAGCAACGCGCCTCCTGTGATGCAAGCGTCCGATAACCGCTTAGCAACAGGCTATGCTTGGTTGCCAATTTAGTTGTATAAAAAAACAGCATGTTGAGGTTTTGTGGTTCTGAAAAGGTACAAATATGATCTGAACCATAAATGTAATTCCTCAGGTTTTTGGATTTCTCTTTGACGTCCCCACTCCGGAACGTAGGAATCTACCGAAGTGCAAATCGCAGAAATCTCGCTCGACCGCCTACGACCTGCTTTTAGAGTTGGCGAGGGGAGCCCCGGATAACTACATGTTGCTGCATAATAAACTTATGCAGCAACAAAAACCCGGTCAGTATACTGGATGCTTCTATTATTTTGATCTATTAGTCAATGACATGTATCGCCTTTTAGGCAGTTATTAACTAATACCGTTTTTCTGTTGTATATAGATTATGTGTATTATTTTGCTACTGTGTGAATATATCTTTCAATCAAGGACACTTCTCGCGTTAGGCTGTTTTGCTGTGGTAAATATCATTTATAAAGGGATCATTAAAAAGAATAACCAGCCTTGTTTCTTGCCTTTCTTTTCTGGCTTGGTCGGAGATGAATAGGCAATTGTAGTATCAAAGGGAACCTTGTGTTTTCAAGGAATACATGAATTTTGACTTTTGTTAATTAGTAACCTTGTAAATCCAGGTGCTCTGAACTCCGTGACGCCTCTCTCGACGTACCCGTGGGACTACTGGCCGGCGGAGGAGTCGCGCTCGGAGTGCGGCTACGTGGGTCTGACGAACCTCGGCGCGACGTGCTACATGGCGTCCTGCATGCAGCACCTGTACATGATGCCGCAGGCGCGCGCCGCCGTACTGCGGGCGGACCCCGCGCAGTCGCGACACGCTCCCACGCTCTCGGAGATGCAGCGAATGTTCGCATACCTCATGGTGAGCTAACCATTATGCTAACCAGTATCAGTACCAGTCCATGGGCTACGGTAACCGCTTACCAACAGGTGGGCCGTATGATTGTTTGCCACCTTGGGTATAAAAAAAATTAACACCCAAGACAACAATAACAATGTGGATTTGCTATTAAGTAGTTTTTGAACCGAATCGTAATAAACAATTCCCGGTAGACCGGTAGCAGGCTTAATATAAGCCCCAAGACAACAGAAGAGAAGACAAAAATAATTTATTTATTTCTTCTCTCTCTGTTTTGTCTGCGGAAGGGAAAAGCTGAAGTAATTTTTGTCTCGTCTCCCGTAGTCTTACACAATAAGATGCTGTAGATGCGCGCCTCTAACCCAAATAACAAATAAAACCAGCATTTTAGTAGCTTGTTTCGTTCATCTTCATAACAAATATTGAATTTGAGCTGTATGTCCTCAGGAAAGCGAGCGTAAAGCGTACAACCCCCGTAGCTTCTGTAAGGTCTACCAGATGGACCACCAGCCGCTGAATACTGGTGAACAGAAGGACATGGCAGAGTTCTTCATCGACCTCGTCTCGAAGCTCGAGGAGATGACTCCAGAGCTGAAGAAACTAGTCAAGACACTGTTCTGTGGAGTGCTTAGCAATAACGTGGTTTCTTTGGTAAGTTTCCCTGCTTTTCTCATGAGCACCATCCCATACCCGCTTGACACCTATAATATATAAAGTATTTTTCAGGAAAAAAAATAAAATCGACTTCAAATAACGGGAAGATGATAAAAAGTCTAATATGAAATGTGTAAATCGGTTCACAGTTGACTAAGTCAGTCAGTCGCGTAACATACACACAACAAACACATACAGACGAATTGAGAACCTCCTCCTTTTTTGAAATCGGTTGAAAACTATACCAAAACACGATAATTTCATGTATATAGAACTTCGCTTTGGTTTTACGTCGTCACTGACTACGGTCCTATTTCTTTTAGGATTGCTCGCACGTGTCACGAACTCTTGAGGAGTTCTACACGGTCCGTTGCCAAGTGGCTGACATGAGAAACCTACATCAGAGTCTCGACGAAGTTACAGTGAAAGACACGCTAGAGGGAGACAACTGCTACACTTGCTCGCAGTGTTCGGCTAAAGTGCGAGCGGAAAAGCGGTAAGTAGCAACGTTTTTCATGAAACGAATTTCATTTGTTTCAGTTTTTCTCGTAAGAAAGAGACAACAATAAGTATTTTTTTTAAATATGACTAAGTATTCGTTTACAGTGCAGAAGTTATTGAGGGAATAACCGCTGAATACTGAAACTGTATTCGATATTTAATCACGATCTATATTGACGACTAGCTGTGCCACGGACGCCCTTGCCCCCGACCTACAGCGTCACATTGCCCGACCGCGCTTTTACTTCGTTTTCGCTTCACGTTATTTCTGTAGTGTAATAATATATAACCTTCCTAGCCTATTATAACCTTCTACAAGAATTGGTCTAAAAAATGTTTTTTCTTTTCAAATCCGACTGCTAGTTCCAGTTATAAGCGCGTTCAAACAAAAAAACAAACAAACTTTTCAGCACGGCCGCCCTCGGCTCCCAGCCCACCGCGACGTATCGCCCGCCCGCGCTATTACTTATTTTTCTCATCTCCTAAGGGTCGTAGCGTGATGTTGTTAGCGCGTTCAAACTAAAAAACAAACGCTTCAGCTTTACTATTAGTATAGATTAGAAAATTACAGATTTATATAGCACCTTGCTAAATTTACTAAAATACCCAAGATTTAAGTATTTGGCCGTTAGCTATGTAATAGACATACTTGGCTTGTTATGACGTTAATGGTCTACTAGCGGCAACGAAATTAGAATGTTACTTTGTCTAACTCAGGTTATAAATTTGTAACGGTGCAACGGTGGGTCATTTTTTTCACACATCGTTATCTAGCCCCAAAGTAAGCAGAGCTTGTGTTATGGGAACTACATGACTGATTTACTACTTATATATATTTTTTTGTATATTTATACATATTGTACATAGAAGACCCGAGACAAATATTTGCAGATACAAACATTTGTCCTGCGGCGGGAATCGAATCCGCAACCTTCTGCGTCTCTGGTGGGCCTTCACCCACTGCGCCACAGAGGTCGTCAGCTGTGTTTGGATCGAACTTCAAATGTCAACTAAAACTGTGAAACTAATGTTTTTATTTGAGTGCATGACTGTTAAGGTATAACATTTTGATAAGAAGATTTATCTGATGGTCAACAAATGACCATCAGATAAATCTTTAAGAGTTAAGAGTGTTAACCCCCACTTAAGGGAAATTCAAGTCTTTATAATTGTCCAACGTGGGTAAAAATCAAATAACCTTTGAATAAGCAAAGCGACACTTCTCGTCAATCGTTTCAAAGTTTCCCTGTAGGCGAGCCTCGGCGCTTAGAGCCGATAAATCCCAAGAATAACGACCAACCTGGTAAAGATATATCTGGTTTATTTAACAGGGCGTGCTTCAAGAAACTCCCTCGAATTCTCTGCTTCAACACAATGCGGTATACATTCAACATGCTGACGATGCTCAAGGAGAAAGTGAACACGCATTTCTCATTCCCGATGCGGTTAGACATGTCCGGTTATGTCGAAAAACATTTGATGCCGGCTCAATATCAAGGTAAGTTTTTTTCTCGTTTTTTTTCTACTTTTCTATCAACAATATCACAACCGTGTTGGCCTAGTGGGCGATACACCGACTTCCGGAAGTCGTGTGGATTTTTCTACTCGAAAGCCAATGGATTTTACCACTCGAAAAATGTATGTGCGCATAAACACGTGCTCAATACGTTGAAGGAAAACATCGTGAGGAAACCGGCATGCCCTAGAACCAAAAATTCGGAGGCATGTGCCAACAGTTAGTGTTCCAATAATCGGCGATGGGCTTGCAATCTGTCACGTGGAATGCTTACTACTTGCAAAACGCGGGCATGTACCTAATGTAATGTTTGGACGTGCCTCTGACTACCCGTTTGGTTGGTCAAAGTTTGAAGTAGGTTGTAAATTATTTGTGTTATGTTGCAGAAGAGAAAAAGAAGTCGGAAGAAAAGAAAGACGGCGATAGCAGCCCAACTGCTGACATAGAAGATGTGTCAGAATTTGAAGAACACTATGAGTGAGTTTTACCCTCGTATTCTGACATATATGAGATTTACTCGACTCGACTCAACCTCAGTATCCTCGTAAGCCTGTTTTATTGGGCATTAGTTCGTGGTAAATTAAGACATTTATTCTACTAATCATACTTCTTATCCTATCCTACTTCCGGCTATTCTACTTCATACTATCCTACTTCTTACACATTTATCTACTTATAATCTCCTATTTCCTGCTTTCCTACTTTCTGCTATCCTATTCCCTTCAAAACCTACAAACAATAGTTAATATCCCGCTATATTATGTTCATAAAGATTTGAGGATTTCTATTATGAGGGTTACAGTATTGGCGTATTTTTTTGTATCATGATTTTTTTTACTAATATTAAATGTGAATGTATGGTTGTTTGTAACCTAGAGTATTCGTAACAGCTTAAAACAGGCAAATTTTTACCACACAAGCACTATTTCAGCGAAAGCAGCTGGTGAATCGCTATTTTTCTGTAAAATTTCTAACGCACTCTAAAACCATTGCGACTCAAGGGTGCGAGTTTGATTCCCGCTGCGGGACTATTGTTTGTATGTTCTGCAGATATTTGCTCCGGGTCTGGGTGTTGTGTTACCATGATACTCGTAGTTCCTGATACCCACGACACAGGGTCCCACACCATATCCCATACCCTCACACACACCCCAAGCGTAGGGTCAGGACTACGTATATGTCTGTTGGGAGTTAATATAAAATAAAAATACATCATTGTTCAGTAATTTTTTTGCCTCTAGGTATGAACTAATCGGTGTGACAGTTCACACGGGTACCGCAGACGGCGGCCATTACTATTCATTTATCCGGGACCGGGAACATGAACACCACGACCGGTGGCTGTTGTTCAATGACGCGGAAGTCAAGCCATTCGATCCGGCTCATCTTGCAGCTGAATGCTTCGGCGGAGAGATGACGGTTTGTGTATTTCCATATCTTATATCTAGTGGTTCTCGAATATCGACCGTGAACCACGACGCAATGTGGGAAGGCCCCCCCTTCCCCTCCCGACAGCCTAAACGATATCATCGGTCTATTGGGAGGTTTCTTGAAGTCGTTTAATTTACAATCGTCGTCAAAAAAGGAGGAGTTTTGCAATTCGATTTTTTTTTTGTGTATATTACGCGATGTCTTCGTCAATTGTGAAGCGATTTAATGATATTTTTTTAATAAATAGGGTATTTCAAGGATAGTCCCACATACATTTTATATAAAATCCCTAAGGGTGAAAAAATAAGGGGTGACAATTATATTATATATTACTGTTTTTTAAATAAAATAATTGAGTTTCTTGACAATTGAACAAACAAAGGCACGTAATCATTGCTGATTAATTGTCCAACAGAGTAAAACTTACGACTCGGTGACGGACAAGTTCATGGATTTCTCGTTCGAGAAGACGAATAGCGCTTACATGCTGTTCTACGAGCTCAGTCCGCCGCGGCCGCAGCGGGGCTCCGACAGCGGACAGCAAGAAGAACCACAGGTATATTTACAACAACACTCATATTCATATTTATTGCGGTTATCTAAACAGTTCAGTAAAGGTTTTAATAGGTAGATAAGTGCATGAATCACGTTGGGGCTCTGCAACTTTGAGTTAGGTTATGTAGGTTGCTCAGTAATTGTCAGTAATTAAGACCGCGGCTTGAGTACAAGCGCATGACTTCTCATCTCGCGTCCTCCGGCTTCAACTTGAGAAAACTAACACATGGAATTTGCATAGTAACTACATGATATCTTTCCAACTGTACTTAAATTTCGATCGTTAGAGCATCTCAGCAACAACAGGTTTCCCTTGCAGTCATCAACAGCGACGGGAGATTCCAGTCCGACGTCGTCAGTGGAGCGGCGGACGGATACAATCACAGCCCCGACCGTCGAACTACCAGCGGAATTGCTCAAGTGGATATGGGACGACAACATGCAGTTCTTACACGATAAAAATATATTCCAGCATGCTTATTTCACGTAAGAATACAATTACACCATTTCAATATACCTGACCTAATATTATAAAGTTCTATCATGTCGCACCAAATAATAAAACTGTAGATAATATAACTTATACTAATGAACACAGCGGTCGTGTTCATAGTATAATAATAATAATAATAATGCTGGTCATTTTTCACAAAGCATAATCTAGCCCCAAGCTTAGCAGAGCTTGTATTATGGGAACTACATGCCTGATATACTACTTATATACTTTTTTGTAAATACATATTATACATAGAAAACACCCAGACCCGAGACAACAATTTGCAGATCATACAAACATTTGTCCCGCGTCGGAAATCGAACCCGCAACCTTCTTCGTCTTAGGCGGTCCTTCGCCCACTGCGCCACAGGGGTCGTTGCTTATGTTCCGCGATACGTTTACGTTCCGAGCGCTAGACCCTGCCTGATATCGCAAGGAACAGCTGTCGCGTATAATTGCTTTAAAACAATCATAATTATTATCATGATCATCTGTGGAGTATCACTAACCACATCACAATGTTGATGTTATAAGTAATAGGTCATAGCTGTTGTGTATTACTATTATTTAAGTACATGATACTACATGGTCCTTCGAGCTGATTTGTTTTACAAAAACTGCTATCGTTCCGTCTCGAAGGATCTAAATTATGTATGTTGAATGTGGAATGAGATTGTATTGTACTTGCTGTTCCGTTGTGTTGACTTTGTACTCTAAATAAAACAAGTGCAGATGTAAAGTCTGTTTTCCCTTGCAGGTTTATGGGTCAAATGTGCAGTTTGGTACCACAGTCCCTAATGACCGTGAAACCGGAAGTGACTGATATTTCCGCTCGTCTATCCACGTCATTTTTCATAGAAACTTTTATACACGCTAAAGAAAAGGTACGTATTCTTCAAGGATTATATTTTTTGGCTGTTTTTTTTAGGTGCCTATTAAACAAAAAAAAAACAGCCAACACTATGATTCTGGGTTGTGGGTTATAGGAACTTGAAACTAGAATGTTTTGTCTGTGAGTATACTTGAAACTCTTTTTTTTTTTAATTGAATAAAATATTTTTTTATAGCCAACTATGGTGTCTTGGGTGGAATTGGTAACGAAAAATTTCAACGCGTCTGCGGCGGCGTCGGAGTGGTTTTTGGGTCACATGGCGGATGATACGTGGTGGCCCATGCAAGTAAGTGATGTTGCATCCTAATTTAAGGAAACTTTAAAGCTTGTAGCAAAGTGGGAAGAATTTCGACTATTGACATCCATTGGTTTTTCTTTGTCACTTGCGTAAAACCTTCACGTTTTATGAACCTTCCAAAGTCTCTTAGCGGAAGAATTTCGACCATTGACAGTGATTGTTTATATCTGTCATTTGCGTTATATACTCACGTTTTGTGAACTTTCTAAAGACCGGTAGCGCAGTAGAAAACATGAATGAATATAGAAAACATTTTTCAACCATTGGCATTCATTGTTAATCTCTGTCACTTGCGTTAAATATTCACGTTTTATGAAACCTTTAATAGCGAATATTGTTGGCGCGCCTTGATACACATAGACTGAGATATTGGACAGAGCTAAGCAATGAATGTCAACAACTGAAAGTCTTCCTCCGTGACCGGATTTTAGCTAACCTTGGTATTTCTAGAACAATTAATGTTTGAGAAAATATGTGTTTGTGTTCGTCCAAGCCAAGAATATTACAGCCAGTAAAGGAATACGCGTGACTTTGCCCGCGTTGATATTATCCATACAAACTTTATCTTCATAACTGCACACTCTATAAACTGATATTTTTTTCAGGTATTATTAAAATGTCCGAATCAAATGGTCCGGCAAATGTTTCAAAGGCTTTGTATGCACGTTATACAGAGGCTCAGGTAATCTATTTCTATATCAATTCAATTTTGTCTGATACTGTTTTCTAAGTTCATTGTTACAAGGTTGGTATTTGTTTCAGATCTAGTCATTGTGCCTTGTACCTACAGGGTATGGAAGAAGGCGAAGATAATAGCAAGTTGGGCGAAGCGAGTTGTGTTACTAGGTTTATAAGAAAGTTGTTGTCATTAGTAAGTACTATTCATTATTTTATATCACTAGTTGTTAGTACAAAATCCGTTGCTTACCGAAAACGCCTAAAGGCATGATTCGGAACACGATAGCAGACTGCAAACCGCAGAGACAATGCAGCTACGAATTCAATATTAATTTGCTTTCGCTTAGCCAATGATCAATTAACAGTTACTACGACTACTTGCGGTCTGCGACTGCATGTCGTTGCATCCCAAGTCTTCTTAAATGTAATTCAGAGTCTTGAAATAAACTTTTAAACTGCGGTAAAAACCTTAATAGTGCGTAGTAGTAGCACTAAACCTAGAGAAGATCCTCGACAATGATTGAAACTGTCGGTCCTTTCACCAACGTAAACGATACGTGAATAATTTCCCGTTTCATAAAATAAACCTTTAGCCCATACAAATATTTTATTTTGTTAGAATTATAGGTACATTAAATGAGAGGTTCCAAGATTGGTAAAAAGTGTTCCACTAAAATTCTATCAATACTGGCTTACATAAGACACTAGACACAGCTTCTAACAGAATAAGCAAATACTGACAACATTGACCATCATTGGTCTACATTGACCTTGGTATTCACAGATCTGGTCGAGACACAAAAGATTTTCAATTGTATTTAGAATCCCAGCATTCATAAGGTTAAACTATTTCAGATGGAAACCGGGGTACGGTCCCATTTAAGGTACTTAACGGAATACTTCAGTCTTCTGTACGAGTTTAGTAAAATGGGTGAAGAAGAGGGCAAGTTCATGCTTCGCATCAACGCGATCACCATTATGGTCAACTTTTATCTCGGACAATGCAATACTGTGGTAAGTTTCTTGTTTAAGGGTCTTTATTCATCATAAAGAAATAAAACATCAATACATAACTAGACACAGTCTACTACATAACGGCAAAAAATAACTCGGCAGGCTGTAGCGGCTATAGGAGTCTCTTAATTGTCGTAAGTGAATTGCTGGATATTCAAGCGACTGTCCAATGGACTGAAAGTCAAATCTATGACCTAACTCAGGGTGACCAAGGAAGACGTGCTTTTAAGTAAGAAAACCATCGCATTCTCATTCCCAGCCGGAGTCGCCGACGGATGAAGCATGCGGTAGTGGTAGCGGCAGCGGGAGCGGGAACGTTGAATGCGCCGGTGACAAGATTCGGCCGGGCGCGCTCGACAAGATGGTGGCGCTGGTTGCCGGGCTCGTGGAGCGGTCACGTGACCCTGCCGGTCTGCTCGCTCTGGACGAACCCGACGCAAAGACATTACTACACACCAAGGTACACTAGCGTTTGCATTGCTTTAGCGGCTTGCTTAGCTCACCGCGCAGAGAGTTCACGTGACGCCGCCGGCCTCAGATAATTAATCTTTAACCTTTGCAAACCACTGACATAAATGCTATTCGTTACTTAAAGGACAATGCAGGATTAATTTTGTTTATTCTGCTACAGGGCTTCCCATTCATCTACCAGCAAACGCGCGACTGCCTCAATCTGCAACAGACGCGGTCGCTCATATTCGCGCTGTGTCGGTGGAACGAGCCGCTAGCTGAGAAGATCATTAGCATGATCTTTCAGGCAGTCGCCAAACAGCCAGAGGTCAGTTTTAAAGAACTATAAGGTTGTAAAGTTCGTTTACATGACCATTGATGTCAATTATTAGGGGGATGAAGGGTATTCTATAGGAGAAGACGTGGTATAGAAATGGAACTAAAAACAACTATATTTGGAATAGGTGATTGAAAAAAAGTCTTATTACTGATGCGACGATTATATTGTCATAACGGTAACGATACCAAAAGGGTCTAAAAGCTCTTACATTTGTACGGATTGGCCGGGTTTCTCTAGAATCAAATAGGAGATATAGGTTCAACGTATAGCGCCATTACTATTGTATTTCATGAATTATTTCGTTTCACAGTGTTGCGGGCCATTTTTCAAGCTGTTGACACTGTTGGTGGACGGTAGCGGAGCAGGCGCGGGTACTACCGGAGGCATGCCGTGCTTCACGCAGCTCATCATTACCCACTTGTGGGACGTAGCTGACGTATGCCCACATGCGGCGCTCGAGTGGCTTGCGTTACAGGTAAGGGCACTGACAGAGAATTCACCCAGAACGGGTGAAGACGACGGAAGGAATGAATGAAGTGAAACTCGAAAGTCACAATTAAATGTAAAATTCATATATCGGGACACTACGTAATAGTGTTCCTGTTATGATGTACAGTTCTGTGGATGGATATGCACTGAAACTGAAAAATAATGTTTCTTTTTCTTTTATTTCGTCTCTTTCCTCAACATTTTTCAGTATCATGGTCTGAATGCACTGTTTTAGCTTTCAGTAAGATTACATCCGGCATAGTTTTTAAAATGAGAGGTTTTCTTTTTTATCTGTGGCGCAGGTGCCGCGCAACAAGGCAGCGCACGCGTGGGCGCTCCGCACCGCCGAGCTGTGGGTCGAGATGCAGCTGCTGGCGGCGAGCGCGGCGCGGGTGCGCGCTGCTGCGGCGCTGCTGCTGGTCGCGCTGGTGCCCTCGCAGCACTTCCGAGCCGGCTACTCGAGGTCGCGGCAGCACCACTCGGCGAAGCTGCCGGATACGGCGCACCATACACTGCATCAGGTTACATTTAAACACATTTAAAGCAATTCCCAAGCCTGCACAGTGGAATATTTACATCTTGTTTTGTCTCTTTTTACCCGCCCGTGTGTGTGTGCGTTGTTTGTCGGTTTGTCTGTCACCATTTATTTATTTATCTCCGAAACTGTTTTTATGATTGAAATGCGGTTTTTTGCATCTACTCAGGGATGGTTCTTGGATAGGTTTTATCGCCACAAGTCTAATTTCTATTAGATTATAATGTCTATTGTAATTTAAAGACAACCTCTGTGGCGCAGAGGGCGAATGCCCGCCTGAGACGCGGAAGGTCGCGGGTTCGATTCCCGCAACCTGCCGCCGCGGGACTAGTGATTGTGTGATCTGCAAATATGTCTCGAGTCTGGGTTTTTTGTATAAAATGAATGTATTTACATAAAAAAAGTATGTAAGTAGTACATCAGTCATGTAGTACCCGCAATATAAGCTCTGCTTAATTTGGGGCTAGATAATGCTATGTGAAAAATGTTTAGCATTATTATTATTTTATTTATTTATTTAATGATCTTCCAGTCTTATGTCCTTCCATCATAATGATGATGGAAGGTGAAACGGTGTGCAGTCATGCAGTTTTTTGTAATCATCTTGTATGACTTCAAAAAAGATTTTAAGGTAGATTTTTAACTCTAAACGTCTAAAGGGCGATGCGATCTATAAAACAACACGTCGGGGGAATTTAAAAAGAGTTATTTTTTATAACGTTTGAGTGCACCCCCCATTGTTCGGGTGTACACGGTGCCATTGATACGGCTTCGGAACTTAAACGCACCAAAATCTATATAATATGTATCAAAAACTATTTGACTCTCCAGGTATATACAATGCTGCTAGGGAAGTTGAAAACAGCGCGCAAATACACCGATATTGCGGTCCACGGCACCATGAAGCTGACTGCTTACTTTGGCGTCATGACGTATTGTGTCGTCAGCAGAGTCGAGAAACTTATGGTAAGTTTTTCTTATTCCTACACAATATTATTCTAAAATACAGCTTCATCTAAATTCTGTACCCTATAAACCCTGGGTGACGTAAAATTGTAGATAAACAAAAGATTCGCACTAAATGAGGTATTAAGTAGGTAGGTATTCTTGCAAGTAAGGAAATCGTTATTCGGTTAGACTCGTCTCTAATCAATGAATCCATTTTACCATTTTAAAAACTTTAAAATTAATTATTGAACTTAAAAAAAACTGCAAAAAGATAAACCTAGCAGCCACCTAGTTTGTTTCTATACATAACTCAACCTATCTTTGGGAAGCTACGTTTGGTTCTCACCTGCCAACTTTAATGGTTGTGACGTGTGCTTACTTCAAATGGACCTTAGACCACAAAATGATAGTCATTTTGTGTGTTTTTCGGTAATCCAAGGTATATATATTTACACCTTGGTTGTGGCCCTGACTGAACTTGAGTTTAAACCACCTTTTGTAATATGACCGATTGACTTTGACTTTGAAGGAGTGTTCAGTATAATGAAACTAGCTGTGCCACGGCCCCCTCGGCCTCGACCCACCGCGTCGCATCGCCCGACCGTAACTTTATTTTTACTCTGCTCCTAAGGGTTGTAGCGTGATATTAAACAGCTTCCTCAAGAATTGCGCTATCTGAGGCAAAAACACTAAACGCGTTTAAACAAAAAAACAAACTCTTCAGCTTTATTATAAGATTGTATTGTTTTGTTCCAGTTCGGACAGTACTTCAACGATATCTGGGAGCTTTATCACCCAGCGCTGTCCGAGCCATCGGTCGCCGTCCATCCGAACAAGCAAGCGTTGCTAACGTTCTGGCATGCTGTCACCGTGGACTGCCCGGAGAATGTTCAGTTGGCTGTGTCACATTCGCGGCTGCCAAAACATATCCCCTTCAATTACATACTGTGAGTATCATACTGGGATGCTTTGAGGGTTCCGAAGGTAGATGGTGTAAACGGAACCTTTATAGTTTTGTTTGTCACACCTCGATATTGATGTATATATATTGATATCGCTCGCAGTTTTAACCAAAGATCTTGGACAAAAACGTGCTGTAACAACCTAAAAATAAAACATTTTATTTTTTTAATTTTAAATTCAATGCTTGTTTGTCACATCCCAATTATGTCCTAAGGTTCCAAAATTTTGTTAAAAATATGGTTAAGTATTCAAATTTTGGATTAAGATGTGCTGTACTAAACAAAAAAAAAATGTTTCAAAATGTTAAATTCCCTGACACGTTTTTCCATCATCGATCATCATCATGTTCTCTAGTGAAACAAAACCTATCTAAGAACCATCCTTGAAGACATACAAATCCATTGCATATAACCACATTACAATCTGATGAGCCGTTTCAGAGATAAATGGTAATAATGACAAACCTCTTATGGTTTACGAAATATAAACGCGCTCTTTATAATACGATGAGCGCGTTTCTATATAATATACAAACGCAAACAATCTGGTAAGTATATGGTGCGCGTACAGTGCTGCGAACGAACGTACGTTTAGAAGTTAGAATTACGACAGGCATGACTGAAGGTTTTTTTTTCAGAGCCGACCATGAAGATGGCGAGGTGGTAGCGTACAACCGAACGATGCTACCGCCGTACTACGCGATACTGCGGCTGTGTTGCCGGCGGTCGACCGCTTTCGCTAAAAATCTCGCGCAACATCAGAACATTCACTGGGCGTTCAGGAATATAGCGCCGCACTCCCATCTGTACCCCGCTGCCGCTGATGAATTGCTCAGGTAAGCATTTTCTCGAAGTAAGAATATAAGAATAACTTCATTGAAAAAAATAAAATAAAAAAACTATTAATTTATTATTATTTATTTAATTAGAACGGGACACAATTAATGTAAAAATAGTATGTTGTAGGTATTTATTTCTAGGTGCCAATACATTGCCAGGTATTTTTAGATAAATAAATACAATAAATAAACACCCAACCGTCACAAACAGTCCTAACTCCACACTAAGGAGTTATATCGTGAGTATTTTGCCCACGTTTCTGCGTAGTAGTTAGCATCCCGCGTGACAGGTTGCAAGACCAATCGTTCTTGTAATACCAATTAATACATTTATTTGTTCCAGATTGGCCCGAATACTCGCCTCTCGCGGAGCAAGTCACAATAACAATACCAACAATAGCCCAGCCACGATAACAACCGCCACAGCTACAGTCAGTTACTGCAATATCAACAGTAACAGCACGGAGACATCGGAGACGCGCGAGGCGGCCGCCTTCCGGCGAAGCACGCTCTCTGCCTACTTACAAGGTGAGTTAGCTATTCTCACCTACACCAGTAGCATGAGCATCCAGGCTCAACAATAAGGAGTCATCGGAGACGCGCGAGGCGGCGGTCTTCAGGCGAAGTACGCTCTCTGCCTACTTACAAGGTGAGTTAGCTATTCTCGCCTGCACCAATAGCATGAGCATCCAGGCACAACAGTACGGAGACATCGATGACGCGCCAGGCGGCCGTCTACAGGCGTGTCTACGTACAAGGTGAGTTAGCTATTCTCACGTAACTGACGGTAGTAACGTAACAGCAATCCAGTCAGGATAATGTGTGCACAAGTGTCACACTGTCACACATTTCAACAGTACTATACATCTCAGACGCGCGAAAACCTTGCTAGGTTCAGGCAGAATACCCTTTTTTGTAACTTAGCAGGTAAGTGGTAAGCTCTAAAAGGAATACGGTCAAATAGTTGCTGAAACGCTACTAAAGATTTAAGGAGAGTTAGAAAATTTATGGCGTTGTATACACTGTCATTTTGCACTCGCACTCGTGTTGTTGGTGACTTTACTCTATGTCAATTTGATGGCTGAGAATGTGGAACAATCGCAATGAAGGTATGTCGTTTTCATAGTACAATAAAGAGAAGAAAATCACAGGTTGTGACAACATAATGGGACTCTCAAGGAGAGTACATTTTTACAGTTAGAATGAGTTTTCTGGATACTAAGTCGATTTGTTTTTGCTCCGCTGAAAGAGCCAGAAGTGTAAAATAAAAGTATCTGCTGAATAATCAACTGCTGCTGATTTACGTACATTTTAATAAAGGTTTTTCTTTGTATCACACGCGTCCCTCCAGGGAGTGACCTAAGCTCCCCCTCTCGGACCGCCAGCATGGAAATCGTAGAGGGGAGGCAGGCGGCTATGTTTAGAAGAAGCATGCTCTCTGCCTACTTACATGGTATGTCTATTGTAGCGTGAAACGTTGTGTGTTGTGGCTTGTTTTGTCTCATTTTCATTTACTAGGCAAGTATGTATATTTATTTTAAAAATTCAAAAACGCTCTATTATGTATTCAATCATACATAACACATAAAACGGCAGCTAATTATGACCTCCCCTTTGGGGAGGTCTCTACCTGTTACGATAAAACCTTCCTTAAAATCATCACCGTTTAACAGACAAACATAAAACTAAAAACCTCTTGTCCCCAAACACATATACGTGTGTTGTGTCGCAGGTAGATAAGATTTCAAATCTGAGAGTGATCTTCTATTTACCAAAACTATATATACTAGAACGAAGATCACATTGAGTCTGATTTATAAATTTATTAAGACATCGTTGTTAATAGTCTCATGCTCGTAGTCCAAAAATTTACTACGGGAAAGACAAAAATTCTTGTCTCTCTTTTTTATCTGACGGAGTGGTTCACCACTCCGTCAGATAAAAAAGAGAGACTTTCTTCAGCTTCAGCTGAAGAATTTTTGTCTTCTCTGTTTTTTGTACTTTTTTAAATGTATTCGTGCTTTTATGCGTGCTTTTTTTCAAGGAGTCATTTTGGCGGCCAAGATTATTGACCACAGCATTACTGCGCAAATGTGTAGATGTCATTAGCTAAAAAACTGATTTGTTAAAATGCGTGTTGTCTCAAAATACTTATTTTTTTAGTGTTTAAAACAGTATGTATACTTGCAGGTTTAAACGGCAGGACATGTTGGACGACATTAATATCTGCATTCTGTACGCTAGTCGAGAACGAGGACGATCGGTTGTTCGTTGTTTACAACGGCGGACTGCAGATGACGTTTGAGGTACCTTAGCAACTACGTTGTTTACTGATTTTGTGGTCACAGGGCTGCAACAAAACCGCCGTGTCATACTTGCATACTGCAGCCGCCATGACAATTGTATTGTCTACTGAAAGAATATAAAAACACTTTAGGACAAGTAGCAGTACTCAAGACAACGGTTTTGTTGAAGGAAAATACCTTTCTTCTGTCTGACGGAAAGGAGAAATGAATTATGTGTTCGATTCCACACAATGCAACAATTTGAATCAAACCATTTTTGCATGTAATTTACATAGTCTGTTTTTGTTCCGAGTCTGGGTGCTATAGACAGAATAAGAATTCATTTATTGTGAAACATAGGTAAATACAGATGTCAATATCCTAGTTTTGTTCACTATGTTACCAATTCATATTGATATACAATAATTTATTATTAAATATACAATTAAATTACAATCATTTCATGCAATGGAAAAATACAATGTCAATATATAATTATTCAAAACAAATAAAACATTTTAATTTTACCTAATTAATTGTTTTACATCATAAAATATTTTTTCTCGCAACCAACACTTAAGTTTATTGGTGAAAAGTCTTCTTCTTCACCCACAAAACCAATGTATTAGTGCTAAGCCTGCCGTTTTTGCTCTCTCAAACAAAAGATACGAGTCTGAAATAAATTGACTTTTTTCTGCAGACAAAACCGTTGTTGATACCGTTGGTTCAGTAGATGATGGTGGTTTGTTACCAGGCGCTGCACAGCCTGCACGCGGTGTACGTGGAGGGAGGTGGCGCGAGCAGCAGCGGCGGCGGGGGCGGCACGAGCGGAGCGTCGATGCGCTCCGAGCTGACGGCGGCGCTGCGGTGGACGCGCGCGCTCTGCCGCACGCTGCGCACGCGCCGCGACACCAAGGAGGCGCGCGCGCTGCTGCTAGCGTGCAAGGACTGGCCTGAGTGCGCTCGCCGGCTGCTCACCATGCTGCATCTGCACCACCGACTCGACAGGCTGAGGAACGCCGCGCTCGGTACGAACACAATTATTCACAGGATTGTGTCTCAAAGTCAAAAACAGTAGAGGCAACTCCGATTTCAAAAACCTGTTCAATTACTTTCATTTTACGGGCGTTACTTATATTTTTTTTAAACACATTATAATAAGTACAATAAAGTTTAGTACTCGAAACGTTACGCATTAAAGTTGGTTAACAGATTTAAAACAACCGCTTAGGTTGTTGGAAATCTTCGGGGAGATCCGTGACTTACTGACCGACATTCAACGCGCTGCTTAAACCGTAAATCCCGGTGAAGTCTAATTTGAGGAATAAGTTCCTTTTGACGTGTAGAAAAGTACTAAGAAAGGATTTCCCCAAATTCAAAACGCTTACGAAGTCAGGGAACCCACTACATATTCATAGAATAATGAATAACGATGTAATTTGATATTGTAGGTGTACTGCAAGAGCTGGTGATGATAGGCGGCGCGGCGGCGCTCGGCGCCCTGGTGCCGCTGGCGGCGGGAGCGGCGGGCGCGACGCGGGGCGGGTCCGGCGCGGGGTCGGCACGCGGCGCAACACGCTCCCGCGCGCATCTGCACACGCTCTGCACGCAGAGGCACGCACACAACCAGCCGCTCATACTAATATACCGCCCCTATCACAAGTTCATCGGTGAGTGTGCCAACCTAACTCGCTATCATCCGCTCCGGACATCTTCAAAAATACTATAATTATATATAAGCCATTTATTTTAGACACTAATAATAATAATAATGCTGGATATTTTCACACAGCATCAACTAGCCCCAAAGTAAGCAGAGCTTGTGTTATACTACATAACTGAACTACATAACTGAATTACTACCATTTTTTTGGTAAATACATAATTATTATACATAGAAAACAACCATACCCGAAACAAATATTTGCAGATCATACAAACATTTGTCTCGCGGCGGGAATATAACCCGCAACCTTCTGCGTCTCAGACGGGCCTTCGCCCACTGTGCCACAGGGATTGTCAATTTAATTGTTCATTATTTGTATCCTGTTGATTTGTCTGTATGCTCTTCAGCATAGACGAGCACCAACACCTTCCACTTTCCTCTGTCTCTTGCAGTCCTCGTCCATAAATTCCTCCTGTGTAAAGAAATAGACTGAATAATAAGAAACATCCACGTAGTCCCCGCTAAGATTCCCTATATCTTGAACTATGAGAACACCCAGACCCGGAAAAAATGTCTGCAGGACATACAAACATTTTTCCCGCTGCGGGAATCGAACCCGCACCTTTTGCGACCCAGCCACGCCACTGCGGTTGTCGAATAATAATTATAGATTAATCTCTAATAACGTTTTGATGTTTCCAGAGACGTGTTGTCGGGTTGCGAGACAACAGCGCTGCATGTCGGAGCAGCTGGTGGCGGTGTCGGCACTGTGCGCGCTCGACGCGGTGCCGCTCCGGTTCAACTACTTTGCAACCTTCTGGCGCGATGTTGCTCGCACACCGGTAACTATTTATTGCTACAGCAGGCTTCGTTTGAGTACCAAACACTTAAGATTTTATCGACGAGAGTTCAAATCAAATAACTCGCAATATCTAAAAAAATAATTTACAATGGACCGTCTTTTCGCTAAGAGCGGAAAAGACTTTCATACACCTATTGGTCAGTAAACAGGTCAGTTGGTCAGTAAGAGGACTGTTTACTGACCAATAAATTCTGTTTGCAGCAGGCTTAGCTCATGTTATATTAAACAAAATAATATCAAAGAAAAAATACAATATTCTCTCTAGCTCAAGGTTTGCTGGAAGAAAACTCTTTTTAAGGTTAAGCTCGCCTTTGTACATGTCATTTCATTCTGCCTTTATTTGTTTATTTGTGTGTACAATAAATAATATATACAAATTCAATGGTTTGTTTCTTAAATTTAGATATCAACAGCAGCAAGACTAACTAACTGTTGTAGATCCCGTTTAATCTTCTCAGGATTTACAAAAAATACCAGCCATAAATTTAAATAAATAAATGATTATTTGCTTTGCACATAAGTATTCTCTATGTTGACACTCTTGTTTGAATTTTGATGACAGTAAACATTGTTATTCGTAGGGAGACGCAAAACTGGAAGAGATGTTGCTGGGATGCAGCGTGCTGTCGGATTACATCGACGCGATCCTGCTGGACGAGCGGGAGTCCCTGGAAGACAACGCTGTTCACGAGTTCATGGAGCATTACTATCCTAAGGTACGAGTAAAGTACGAGTGATATGATTCAATTAAGTGTAAGTGTTGGTCTTAATACATTTAATCATAAGGTACAAGTGATACAATAATGTTCTTTTGGATTAACAAGTATATGATGTGGTCTTATTTCATTGAATTACATATAGCAATCTAAATTAGCAATTTAACAGGAACCTAGGTTTATAAAAAGTGTAGCTAAGAATGTGTTCATTAACATGTTTCTTATTATCTCTGTTTAAGGGAAAGGCACTTTGTTCGTATGTTCATAATAGGTAAAACTAACACGACTCTCACTGCATAATGCTATTATTTACACTACACTAACCCAAAAGGTTTGTTTGGAGTTGTCGAGGTGCTGGATTGCCTCGACAATGATGAAGTCTATGCTCATAAGCTTCTGCATAGGTTACTCGATGTGGAAAGTCTTTTAGGATTGCTTGATCATAATTTCTTTTTTTTTTATCAGATCGGAAGTTCGAGTACGAATACAGCAGTGCAAGCGCTCACCCAGGAGCTCTTGAACTCCGGGGCACGCGTCAAGCTGTCCTCCCTCCTCGGGCCGATGCGTGCGCTCGCTCTGATGGCGCGGCGCGCGCGGCTCGCGCCCAACACCGCGCGCGACATGCTGTGCGCCGCGCACGGCCTGCAGCAGCGACTGTTGCAAGCCACAGGTAATTGTGAATCTACATTAATACTGAGTTTGTCAAAATCTTCGAAACTACACATCAAATGTATCTTTTAGTTAGAATGGACCTTCGGAGTGGACATAGGCTGTATATTATCCCGTTAAAACTAAAAGAGCTTATAACGGTAAGAGCTACTTTTTATCCTGGTACAAAGCGGGCGAAGCCGTGGCCAGTAGCTAGTAAGTTCATAATAAAACTGGTTAAGCTTAGGAGAAGGAAACAGGAGAATACAAAAATAAACATATAAATTATTTATCGGTCGATAAATAATATCGGACCAAGGTGCCTTTTTCAAATATTTTTTTTCCGAATTCATGACGTATCTGTGTGTATACAGGACGGTGACCCCGTACACACAGATACGTCGGGGCACGGGCGACAAGCGACAACAACCTCTTTCGACAACGGCAAACTCAAGGGCTTCTATCGTTGCCGGTGGTAATGTTTCCACTTATTCCAGACGAGGACTCGTCCGAGCCAGAGTCTCCGAAAGAGCCCCTGCCCGAGACGTCACGCTGCCAGTCCCCCGACGGCAGCTCGGGCGACGAGCCCAGTGATGACATCATCGAAGACGACGACTCCTCTGACGAATCGTCCACGCCGCTGCGAGGCGCCCCCTATCGCGCGCAGGTACAGACTAAGGCTCAATTTACACCGTAGCGCCGCCGTATACAATTTACACGTAACGAAAACCTCGTTTCACTGGTTTACAAATTGTGCGACCGAAAAACGACAGACGTTTCGAATTTTATTTTATGGGAATCTGATTTTCTTAATATCTGTATCCATTTGTCTGTGATACTTCCTCGGATACTCATACTCGGTTCGCAGATCCGTGCGAATACGAATTTAGGAGTAGTTAGAGGCAATTCAATCAAGAACCACATTCAATTCCTTTTAATTGTTAAATTATGAAGTAATTATATTCCCTTCAATAAATATAAATAATTATATTAATTTTAAAATAGTCCATTGACCCACGACCTACGGATTGGAAGTCAGGCAGGGCACGCTAGACCTCACACAATCAAAAATAATATTATTTTTATTTGCATTGCAGTTAATGTTGGCTGTGAACTCGATCGCGGAGACCGCGCAGCAAGCGCTAGTGGATGTATAAGTGGCGCTTTCCCTCTCCGCCGCACTCTGCCGACACCTGTCCAGCGTCACGCTCATGTGAGCAGACGCGGTACAAACTGGAACCACACTTACAACGCCTTGCTATGCTTAAGCACAGTATCTGCTCGAGACACCTAGCAGTCAAAGTTAAAGCTGAGCTGGAAACAAATAATGTGCTGCGTTTTTGATGCGGAAGAATCACAGGAAGTAAGATATTGCTGTCTCCTCTGCTGAAAGTACAAACCGGCCTGTATTCTACAGTAAAACTCAAGCGTGACTAAGGTTTGATAGATTAACTATTTATTGGGCACGATATCTTAAATTAATCGTCTGTAGAAGTCTGCGAGCTAAACGGTCTGCACATTGCCACTTCATTCTCTTGATTTAGAATAAAAAAAAAATATACAACTGTGCACATAGCTTAAAACTAAATTCACAATGGGCTAGCTTCCTTAAGAGCGAACCCTTCTAGAAAATAGAGAGCATAATAAAAAACTTGAAAAATCCTTAGATGAACCTTGACTGACGCTTGAGTTTAGATTTGGCATACGGGCCTTAGAATCTCTGAAGCAGAGCGGAACAAACATTTGAATTTAAGTTATTCGTTGACAGCTCTGCTTTAGTGCACACTGCCCAGGCAGACAGTCTCATTTACAGCAGTATTCAAGAAGTTTACAAGTCTCTTTATTTTACTAGCAAATACCTGAGAGGGTTCAAAACTATGGTCCTTATTTTGACTTGTCTATACTTTTCGAAGCGAATGGAATGTTTTCCCTTTTCAACTTTTAGAAGTTTTGGTTTATAATTCCATCAAAATTCAGTTGCACTCTCGATAGCATGTAAAAATGTAATAGCTGGTCTGTTGTGTGGATCCAGATTTTATGTACCTAATTCACAGTACTTGACAATAATATTGATAAGAAAAAAAAACTATAATGTTGTAAAGTACAAAAATAAAGTGCTCTACTGAATTGCTGAGTACTGTGGTTTTACGTAGACATGTGTGGGTAGATTGCAGTGGAAAGCGGATATGAACTCTACTCTTTGTGCAGTGTGGATGTTCAAGTGAATAATGACATTAGTGAAATGCTCAAGGACCTGTGCGCAGGCAATCTACGTTATCAGTGTCAATCTATAGTGAAATGAGTTGTCGTATATTACCCATATAGATGGACCTAACTTGTCAGCAAAGATTCTACTTTTGTTTTGTGAAAATGTATGTCAATTTCATTATCAACCTACAGCTTAACAAACCATCCCCAAAGTTGCTATTTTTTTCAGGTTTATGAAAAAAAAACCTGCATATTTTGCTGTTTGAAAGAGCAAATATTTAAATGTAAATTTTATTTATTCAAAAGTTTTATAGACGATATTGTACGAAACAGTGATTGCCATAGAATTATCTATAAATCGAGGTAATTTAGATCTTTGTATAAACATTCCTTATTACAATGGCAAGAGCACCCATATGCCATAGCGTTGACTGATAGTTGCCTAGTGTGCATCATTCTCTGAAAGCTGGATTTCGTTTTATACATCCGCATTCCAGGACTTACACTTAATTCTCACATAGAATCTATCTGTCATACAATGCTATTATGACAGTGGCCAGACACTATAATGTTGGTTACTCGATAGGAAATGTTCGAGTAAAGTACAAGTAAGATCCTAGAATACAGAGTAGGCAAGTATACAGAATAATGCAAACTAGGTCTAGTATCTTAACAACAAATATTGAAATGTACTTTTGCTGGTTATCTTTATAAAATATAAAACAATGTATAGTTACTGAGCACTCCCATATAATAAAAGGCGAATCTAGACACCTACATACCTTTTAATTCATAAATTTCAGACGAAAATATAATTAACTGGATATGTGGTATGACTGGTCGTCTCAGTATTACGATGCTCAGGCCTATTTAAGAACGACCAGGGGAAAACGAGTCAATTCGAGCAATAGCAAACAGTTTATTCCAGTGCGTTTTGTGCTAGTGGACGTTTGCTCACGCCATTTTGTGCTGTTAATGCGATTTATGATGATGGGTTTCAAACAAACCTCCGGCGATAATATTTAGTCGTCATATAATCGACTCCTCTCTTTCTGAAATAGGCCTAATTTATAAAAAAATCGGCAGTGGCTTTGTAATGCCTGAGCATTTCAAAGAACTGCCGATTAAGAATTAAGTTTTATTTGGTGGCTACTTATTTGTAAGAAGACTGTAGATTTTAAATTGTGACTGATAGGATTGCACGTGCACACTAATCAATATTCGCTTCCTCAGAACAATATTATGTAATATTACATGATGGTGTTAGATTAATGTGTGCGTGTATGGACTGTAAAATGGTTAGGTGTGTTTTTGTGAAGCGGCGTTGACTGTATTAGTACATAAAAGATTTTGACATAAAACCCGAGGGCTTTTTTTCATCGACATCTTCAAATTACTGTTCGACCTGTAATTCTAACATCTATAAAACGGTATTTAAAGGTGTCAACTTCAGCTCAAGGGTTGGTAACAATACACACAATCATGAGTGTGTTTGTGTCATTTCCCAGTTTCTGTAGTTTTTAATAATTATGTAATGTAGGGGCAACTGTTTTTCTTCTGTACTTTATTCTAGCCTTTAAGGCTTTCGCTCTGCATTCAGTTTTATTTCGTAATTAGGTAATGTGTGTTTTAAAGGTATAGTTTCGTGTGTATGGTTTTGGCAGATTGTGCTATCAAAATTATTATTTAATTTTAGGCTGTGAAAGTTTTGTTATTTTTTTATAATATAATAGTAAGTGCCAGGAACGTTATTATATTTTAAATTATGAAACACCCGTAATGTCTATGTGCTACTTAAAAAATAATGATAATAGTAACTTAATAAAAACATTTTTTAGTATAGTAAATCCCATCTATGTGATAGGGTGATCAAAATCGTTAGGCACTTCAGCAAAAAATATTAAATGTAAAAAAGTAGTTGTTTAAAAATGTTTTCTTAAATGGTAAAATTGGATAAAAAGTTGGTAAAATTAATTATTTATGGCTGCTTACCACACTATTTTCCTCAAACTGTAATAAAATCACAGTGAATATTATCCGGCTGATCTTTAGTGGAGGTAATCTTTCACTGCCAATCTATGTAATGAGTAATTTAAGAAAATATAATCTCATAATAATGTAGGTTTGAAATTTTAGAGCTATGTTTAGAATATCTCTATTTACGCATATTGTTTAAACCTGTCCATTTTCTAAAACTTTATTATTACACCAATACACATTTTGCTATAATTTTATGTAATCCATCACAATTATAATTAGGATATACTTATATCTGGATGTCGTGCGTATTATGAATAACCAATAGTTTATGAAATGTAATATTTATTGAATATTCTGCAAAAAATATTTATACAGGCTTTCCAGCCTCCATTAATGCACAAGATTAAAAATAAAATAATGATAAAGCAAAATTCAGTCATTTAAATGTTTTTAATTCTTAGGATGTGTTTAGGAAAACTGTTTTACATGTTTGTGTCTAAATTTGGTACTTATTAGTAAAACATTGTATGAGTTAATGGTCACGGAAAAGTTAAGTGAAAGGGTTAAGATGTGTGGTGCTATCATGCTGATGGAGGTGACTGGAAAGTGTAAGACAAAATGTGTATTTAATTTTGTCCTGGTTTTAGAGCTTATTAATATATACATCTTGATATAAATATGTTGTAATTATCTTTTTATTAATTTTAAGATTATATTTTATGTTTCATTGAATTGTAATGGTGACATGACTTAAAGCTTGGAATGTTAGTCACATTGCCTCTTCAGCTTGTAACTATAAAAAGTTTTTTTTGACATATGTATTAAACATTTATGTTACTGGAACTAGAGTTTCAGTTGAATATAACTGTGTTATTGAATTATAATTTGCGAAAATTAAAAAGAAAATACTGTAAATCGGACTGGAAAGCCAAAGTAAACAGTATTTTATAAAGAGCCTTTTATTTAGTGGTATTTTTGACATTTAATTGGGAAAGTTTACTTTTTATTTCACCAGGAAATGTTTCGATGTTTTGGTTTGCACAATCTAAACAATATGATTTGATATAAAACAAGCTGCAATCTTTGCTGACACAAACAGGTTTATCACATATTGCACAGTCTGATCCAAGCACCAATATCTCTCCTTTTCCTGGGGGGCTGAAAGGATCCTTCATCACATAGCTTGGTTGTCTAAGAACAATGTTGCGGGAGAAAGGTGGCTTTGTGCCTTTGTAGTGAGCCTTCTCATCCAAATTACAATTGGAACATTTAAAGTCATGAATAATTTGGACTGGTTCATCCTTTGATTTTGAATCTTTAGAGTCTCCCATGTTTCACTGAAACAAAATAATACTTTTTCAAGTGTAATGTTCTGTGTGTAGATTCTAAACACATTAGTAGAGGCTTTTCTTTAATTACAGAAGTTTGACAAAATATTGTAGGTACCCAAGAGTATTTAATCTATAAGGGTTACCTACTCTTTGTCTCTTTATCAGCTCATAGCTAAATGCTATTTTGTATAATTACATAATAAAAGTCACTATATTTTAGTATTAAGGAGCTGTCTTATTACAACATTAATCAATTTTTATAAATCTCATCTCATAAAATTAAATATTCACAGCTGATTAAGATTCATTAATTATAAATTAAAAATCATACATACATAAATAAGGTAATCTAATTAATTCTCCTTTTAAAAGAAGTTCAGGCAAATTATTCAAGTTTGTTCAATGTAGTTTTTTCTTTAGGTGCTTCAATAGGCCACCAAGCTGGCTTATCAGTTGATAATGGATGTTTTCCAATAATCAAACCTTTAGCTTCTAGAGCTTCTTTGATCCTAACTAAGCCTATCCCAAAGTTGCCCACAAATCCTTTCAGTTTTCCTACATTTGACTTTGGGTTATCACAAACTGAGATTATAGAGTCCATCTCCAAATTCGAAACTTCTTCACTGAACTTGAGAGGCATTATTCTCTTCCTCACTACACCAGTGTGGTGAACTCGAGCTGTGACCTCCTGTCCGATATAGCACCCCTTATGAAAACTCACTCCATGGAGGTAATCACAGTTTGCTTCCAAGGGAAAACTAGACCCTGGGGGTAAGTCACATGCACCTTCGCTGACTCCTAGTCTATACCTCAATTGTTTATATCCCTTTTCACTTTTTTCAATGGTTACATCTTTTCCAACAACATTCCCAATTGTGTCCTCCTTTACTGATGCATGAGTCAAGATTCTAAAACCAAGGTCTTCTAGTCTAGGGTCTTTGTAAATATTGATGTTGTAGCCAACATCTGCAAGCCGAGGGTCTTTATATAGATGTATGTTACTTTTAGGATCATTAACATCAGACAGTGTATCTGGAGGTGCAATAAATACCCATAGTTTGAAGTTATTGCTGTACTCTCCAATTTCAACCTTTCGTTTTAGTTTGTACAGTTTCAGGTGTCTGTGCAGCAGGCTTAGTACATTTTTATCGCATTCTATCATAAATGTGTCGTCGAATTTGTGGATCAATGTATCGTAGAGAACTCTTCCCTTGTTGTTAAGAAACATAGCGTACATAGATTTGGCACCATCTTCGAAGTGTCGCATATCATTCGTGATGAGTCCCTGCAGAAATACTGCTGCATCCGAGCCAGCCACCTTCAGTAATTTTCGGCTTTCCAATGGGTATAGTATCTTCGGTGGTGGCTCATGGTGTATTTGACGAAGGAAATGGTGCAATAAATAACGCTTGAATACAACTTTGTTTACCTGATTTATCATTGCAGTAGTTTAAAACTTAATCAATTTGTTTACATGAAAGCTAGTTTAATTCATATGTTTAGTATAATCAGAAAGAAAAAAACAAAATTTTATGCCATAGCGAAGTTGACTTGACTGACTTCACAGATATTTTTTTCTTGCCATATCCCTATCTAGTCCTAGCAGTCCCTGTATTGTACGACCATGGATTACATGACTCTGGAAAGAAAAGCCAGTATTTCAAACACTGGCTGCGTAATACTGGCCGTGCATTCCCTACACGTGTTGACCTTGTACATACTTGTGTACGGCCCGTATTGTAAAACCCTGGAAACCACAGTTCACTATTCGTCGTCAATAATGTACAGTACATTCCAGACGTGTAATCCCTTCATATGTCTAGCTGGTACGATTGAACGAGTATGGAAAGCATATCCAGATAACTTATAGCAATTTTTACTGGCAGTGCATCCCAGGGTAGCGTTTACCATCGTTTTGTTATCCGTGATCGTAAAATACGGTCGACTTTTTCCACAGACCTAGTAGGGATGGCCTACTAGGTCTGTGGAAAAAGTCGAGTCAATGAGTCAATGCGTCTCAGTCAGTCACTAAGGGAATACTTTTTCACAGACTACCTGCAAGACTGGAAATGCGTTATAACATCCCTAGTAAGTCTGTGGGACGGACTTATGTTGAGTTACAAACACGTTCAAAACTTGTCGAAACGATGACCGTTTCAACAATTTTTGTATGGAAATCAAAATATGGTTGACGTTTTGACATGTTTTACACAATGAGCATAGACCCTCAGACTTCTTGGCTTGTGTGAGTCGTGGCTCACATTGTGTGGCTGTTTGTCATAATTCTACTCAGAACAATAATTATAGTAAATCTACCATTTTTGACGATTGTTTGTTTCCATTAAATGACATGACAGGGACAACAATTATTTGTTCTGAGTAAATTAATTAATAATAATGCTGAACATTTTTCACACAGCATCATCTAGCCTCAAACTAAGCAGAGCTTGTATTATGGGAACTGCATGACTGATATACTACTTATATAGGGTAAACCAAGGTATAACTGGCCACTACCAATAACTAGCCTCTTGGTACTTTATCGATTTCAAATAAGAATATTGTTTTATTTGCGCCATCTATGTACATATCAAACAAATGCCTTGTCATTCACCTTTCATAGTAGTTCATTTTTTTTTCGCTACGGATACTAGCGCCAAAGCAAACGGCCATTTTCTGACAGTCGGTGAACGTGTCTCGACATGTAAGTTGCTTCACTACGTAAATTTTAGTGGCTAAGTTTTTACAAAATTTACTTTTTGGGTAATAATACTTAGCGTTGGTGACATAATAGCATATTTCTATGTGTCTGCATGGTGATTTATATGAATCTTTAGTTTAATTCTAATAAAATCTTAAATAAGCCGTTTCTGAGAGGGTGGCTAGTTTCTGAAGAATTTTTTTGCATGTTTTTATTTATTGGCCACGTATGCCAGTTACTAAAGTTTTCCCTATTATTCAAATTTGTTTAAAAATAACTCGTATTTATTATGTTTATAAGGTGTAGTATTGTGTATTTCCTTTTTAGAAGAATTAGTCGACTCTAATCAGTAACTGGCATAGGTGGCCAGGTTGTGGCCAGTTACTAATCTTATTTCTTAATTTTTTTTACAGTTCATAGAAGTTTTAGTAAAATGTCTAAAAAACGTCAATACGGCAAGGAGACAATAGATAAGGCTCTTAAATTTATTGAGAATAAAGAGGGTTCAATTCGACAGGCGGCAAAAAAATTTGGTGTGCCTAGAAGTAGCCTCCAATTTAAAATTCAAAATCCTGACACAAAATTTAAATCTGGACCAGATCCAGTGCTAACTGAAGCTGAAGAAAACAGTTTATGTGACTTCATCATACAACAATCAAAGCGTGGTTTCCCAAGAAAGAAGGAGGATATCCAATTGTGTGTCCAGAATTTTTTGCAACAAAATCCGAGACCCAACCCTTTCCGAGAAAACAAACCGGGAGATGTGTGGTTTAAGGCTTTCTTAAAAAGACACCCTAACATTTCTATTCGAACATCGGAAGGAGTAACCAATGCAAGTGCATGTGTTTCGGAACAGGATATTCGGAAATGGTTTGAAGAAATACAGCAGTATATTTTGGAGGAAGAACTAAATGTTGTCATTCAAGATCCGATAAGAGTTTTCAATGCCGATGAAACTGGATTCAATATTTGCCCGAAAACAGGCAAAGTTTTGGCTGAGAAAGGGTGCAAAAATGTGTACCAGATAGAAAAAGGATCGTCTAAAGAAAACATTACAGTTTTATTTACGTTTTCCGCTGCAGGACACGTCTTTAGACCAATGATTATCTATCCTTATAAACGGATACCTGACCGAGTTTCGTTGAGTGTGCCATCTGGTTGGAGAATAGGGCGAAGCGACACAGGTTGGATGACTGCAGCGGTTTTTTATGATTATATATCTAACTGTCTGCACCAACAAATTTTAGAAAGCAATATCCCACTTCCTGTGATTCTGTTTGTCGATGGACACAAAACCCATGTAACTATAGAAGTATCAGAACTATGCCGCCGTCTTCAAATACATCTAATAGCGCTTTATCCGAACGCAACTCGCATACTACAACCAGCAGATATTGCAGCCTTTCGCCCAATAAAGGTTGCTTGGAAGAAGGCACTGCGCGATTGGTATGCTGAAAATAATTACCAGAAGAGTCTGACCAAAGAAACTTTTGCTCCGCTGTTAAAAACAGTTGTAGACTTGTGTTCTAAAGAAGAGACATTAATAAATGGTTTCAGAGTATCCGGTTTATGTCCATTTGAACCAAATAATGTCGATTTCAGCAAGTGCATTGCAAAAGTAAACCAACCCGATAAAACATCCACGTCAGAA
This sequence comes from Perizoma affinitatum, assembly GCA_961405105.1. NCBI lineage: Eukaryota > Metazoa > Arthropoda > Insecta > Lepidoptera > Geometridae > Perizoma > Perizoma affinitatum. The sequence goes on along the minus strand of OY560205.1, from coordinate 5,870,041 downwards.
ACAAATTTTGAGCATAATATGAGTGTACTGACCTATTCGGAGTTTTGTAACATTGTTGGTAAATCAATTCTTGAAAAATGTCGAACAGTTTCGTCCATTTTAGAGTCAGATGATAACTTTATTGCAATTTACAATTTATGGCAAAGATTCGAGGCTGCATCGGAAAACAATAATAATCATAGAAGTAATAATGACGTGGACCGGGAACCTTTTGACCAACCGACCATAATCGTAGAAGACAATCATGTGACTGATATTATAGAAGAAGACCAAAACCCTGGGATGATTCTTGACGAATTTACAGGTGAGTTAATAAATAAAACCGAAGAAAGAGAAGATGAAAAGAAAGAAGTGTACAGTGAGCCGACACTTCAGAATATTTTAATAGAACGTAGTCCCACTCCGCAGCCCAGCACGTCAAAACAAATCACTTATTCGACGGTTTCCATAATTTCTAATGTGTCTCTAACTGAATACTTGAAACAAAAACTACCAGTATCACCTAAACGCCAAGGAAAGCGCCAAATAGAAAGACTGCCATTTGCTTTAACTTCAGACCAATACGTGGAAAAAATAAAAGCAAAACAGCTAAAAAAGGAAGAAGAAGAAGCAGCAAAGGAGCAAAGAAAGAGACTACGAGAAGAAAAGAAGAAGGAAAAAGAGAACAGTATACCTAAAAAGAAAATTAAGAAAAAATGTGATGGAAAAAACAAAATAAAGATAATTAATGAAGATATATGTAAAGAAAAGACTGAAAATACATATGGGGTCAATAAACAATTAGGTTTTTGTGATCTTTGTTTGAATCCCATTACACGTAGGGTTATTGAATGTAACCAGTGTAAAAAACGGTTTCATTTAAATTGTATTCCGTCATATCACAGACTCCATGTGCCTGTGGAAGATGAGGATCAGTTTTTGTGCCACATTTGCTATAGAGAAAGTAACAGTGACTCATCTGACGGTGATTGTGATGCCATATTTGGATCTGCTTGTGAAGAAGCACGAAAGCAAGGCTTCGGTACAAATTTTATTCTATAAAACTATATTAATCTTAGATTTGTTGATTTGTTGTTCGTGTGAATTAAGAAAGTTCCTATGTTGCATTATTTTTGATCTCATATTAATATTACGGGTAAAATTTTGATTTATTGTTTAACATAATTAATGTTGTTTTGTGTAAAGTTTATTTTTATGTTCCTTTATAGATAGATAGTAGGATGAAACTAAGACATTTTTCATGTGGCCAATTAATAGTTTAATGACGGCCAGTTTCTAAAATTAGTGGCTAGTAACTACCAAAAAGAGACAGTTTTTTGATTTTATTAAAATTTGATACAAAATATCGTTTTGTTTTACTTTCAAAATCCTTCATTACATAAAATAATGTTTATATTATTGTATGGCATTGCAATGAATCTAATATAATTACTTATTTTGACATAATTCAAGCGTTACTTGGTGAAAGTGCTTAAGTGGCCAGTTACTGGTGGTTTTACCCTACTTTATTTTTGTAAATACATACATACTTATTATACACAGAAAACACCCAGACCCGAGACAAACATTACAAACATTTGTCCCGTAGCGGGAATCGAACCCGCAACCTTCTGCGTCGTGCGTGTAGGTTTTTGACGAATTTTTGTTCGTCAATCGGCAAAGCAGGTTCTTTTTTATTTATTTTTCGACCTGTGGGTCGTCTGTGAGTTTGTGCTTCTAGCTGGCACTATTTGCCCTTGTTTCATCTCTGGAGGCAAACACTTCCAGGTCACGGGGACTTGCACAGATGCCATCCTGGCCTCAGGTAGTCCATCTGTGTATAGCTGTTGTAGGTACCAATACAACAAACTCACAGTGGCGCAAATTTCTTACGAGGAATTTTCTGGTGCGCTCAATTTTTTTTAATCTCCTAGCTTTAGACACTAACTTAACATGGAAACCGCATATTCAAAAAATAAAAATCAAACTATCACGGTTTGTCTACACACTTAGTTTTTAAAAATCAAATATCAATTATGATACAGCACTCTCAGTATACTACGTATATTAGGCATATTAGGCATGCCTAATTGCATATGCCACTATTATGTGGGGCGAAAGCGCTGACTTTAAAAAAATATTCACAGAAAAAATGCATACGAATCTTAGTAAACATCAAACGCCAGGTAAGTTACAAACGATATTTTATTTAAAAAAAAAATAACCTTTCCGTCTTCTTTCCGGCTTGCTTATTTGTAGGGAATAATAAAAATATGTTTAGGTCAAATTCCGAAACACTTAAAAATTACAATAGACGAAACAGAAACAAACTTATGCTACCCGCGTTAACCTTGCAAACAGTACATAACAGTCCTGCCTACTTACAGTCATGTAAAAATATATAACAAATTGCCCGAACAAATAAAAAGTGAAGAAAAGGATTCATTATTCCAAAAACACATTAAAACATTCCTGACGAAAAAAGCATACTACATTGTTGACCAATACTTATCTGACAAACTTGCATAATCTGCTTACAAACTACCTACCTATTCACTTTTTGACTCCGACATTGTTCTACGTAGGTAATAAAATATGACGTACCTACTAATATACCAAAACTTAACCTACTTTGATATTGATTATTGAACTACCTACGTACTTCGTGATATTTTAGTAGTCTAATAATGATAATTATTATAATTTTGACATTATGTATGATTATTGACATTTTATTTTATTTTGTGTACCTACTACATCAAATCTTAGAAGTCAATTTTAACCTACTATTAATTGTCATATCGTAAATAAATGTTATACTTATGTATACTTATTTAGTTCGGATGACAATACTATAGTTTGGTATCTTGTCTTTGATCTGATGATGGAGCCAGTTGGATAGTGGAACGCTTCAGTGGCCACCTACTAGTAGGCTCATATGATTCGTTTTGACGAGTCCAAATAGATTGGGATTGGTAACGAGGGTCTGATGATGGAGGCAGGAGGTGGATAGTGGAATTATTTTTTATAAATTTGAATGCGTTTTAAAAGTGTGTTTTTCGTTTTTTTAAACTACACTTTTTATTATAATGTTAATTCGGAAACAAGCTCCAATAGAAACAACGTTCATGCGTTAGAATCCTGGTAGTCTATGCAACCTTATTTTATTGGCCTCGTCACTTATATTGTAAAACTATGCCCCACGTCAACTCAGTCCTAGCATCTACCGAGACAGTTGAATTTATATATATCTTTTTGAAAATGCATTAATTTAGATAAAAAATATATATAATAAACATTTTTTTATTTAAGTCATTTGATTAGTTAATTAAGTAGGTAATTATTTGTACAAATAAATCGTTAGAAGTAAAAATAAGTAATGTAAAATTATTTACATATAAAATAAACTATTTACTTATATAATTCTTAGTTTGGCAATCATGTCTTTATAACATAACATTTTCTCTAAGCAACTAAACACTAAATAATTTATCATCAAGTTATCAACCAAGCAATATGTGTTTAGCAAAATCTGATGATTTGATCGCATGCAAGGATTTCGTATGCCAATCTTTGCCGACCGGCACGATTCTGCTTATAGTCAGTTACTTGATTAGTTTCAGTGATTTCTTTAGCTTCTCAACCATTACTTTTGGGTAAAGAAAGAAAAATACGAGTAAGGTACTGTAAAATGAAACATGAATGCAAGTTGCTTGAATTTTTCTTTTCAGCGACACAGTCAGATTAACAATTATAGTTTCTATGATAAAAACTCTTATAAAAGCTCTTTTTCTTCGGGTTTAACAAGGAAATGTTAACTTTAGATTGCAAATGGTCAAGGACCGAGGCGGATCTACAAATGTAGACCAATAATTTCAACTAAAAGCAAATATTTGAGTTTCAAAGGTAGAAACTGGCAATTTACTTTGTTGTTTACTGTACAAAAGTTGGACTTGGGAGTTGTTTCATGTGGGGAGTAAGTTCTATTGCTTCACTGGCCATGGCCAAGTCACCCCAAATGGTCATGAGGGAGCTGGGTGCAGAGTAGTGCCCTGGCTCTATAGAGGTTCAGGCAAAGTTGAGTAAGATCGGCAAAGATAGTTCATTTCCTTAATATTTTTTTTATAAATTGTACTCGGTAAGAGTGTCTTGTGGGGAGTGAGCCTCTACGTCCGAGTTCCCCCGCTTCACCGGTGTGGCCATGAGAGAGCTGGGCGCAGAGTCGTGCCCCGGCTCTATGGAGGCCGATACTAGCTCGGTGGTAACTGTGGGCTCAGATCGCACGGATACGGTGTCGCGTTTAGTCGGTGAGCTGTTTGAGGAGCGCTGAGATTGCTTCGATTGGGACTTCTTGAAGTGTGGCAGGATTTTCTGGAAAAAGAGTGAACTAATTAATGAATTTAAATTGGTAGTTCTTCATTTTATACACCTTACACAAATAAGTCAACGTAGTAACTTTAATATATAGCTCGCAGAACCGATAACCGCTGGGGAAAAGAGGTTCTCGAATGGCCACCACGAAAGGGACAACGCAGTATAGCAAGGATGTACAGATGAAGTCATAAAATTCTTTGGGAGAGGCCTATGTTCTCGCACTATATTACGGTTATGATTCTTACGTGATTAATACGCCCACAATAGAACAAAGTAGGTACATAACTAGTACTCTGCTCTCGACGTTTAATGAGTAAGTTGGTTCGTACTTCTGCCACCTCCAATCAGAAATGCCAATAGTTTTATACTTAAGCTCCGATTAGAAGGCCAAATGCAACATGGTAACATTAATGTTGACATCTCTCTCACCTAAGTCATCCTTTTATTTTATTCCTTTTATTTACCTACGTAGGTACCTATTGTATTTCTACTACTTTCATAAGTTAATGAGGGTGTCATTATGATTATTTTTGTTTTTGAAGTGTATGTACTTACATGTTTAGTGTTAACCTAACCTATTTTCCATGTTATGTTATTTTAAAAGGGATATTTTAGATGGAAGTTTGTATGGGGAAACAATCATTTCTCTTGTTAGAGATATAAAAAATCTTCATATCTATACTTTTGCTAAGAAATAAGGAATGCGTTTTTGACCAATCAAGGTAAAATAGGTGTACTTATTGGTTTTTTTAAATTTTTTTTACCTGTTTCTAAAGTCTATCTATATTAACCTCTGACAGATTTTGCCGAAAAAAACTGGCAGTGGCAGTGCGAGTGCGTAGATGAGGTAAGGTAGGGAGCGGGGGTATATTATCACCTTCGTCAGCGCGGACGAAGTCGCGGGTGAAGAGCTAGTATTTTTATAATCGCGCACTACCTTCTCAACTTTTTGATTACAGCTTTAAAATCAGCGTTGGAGTAACACATCCAACACATTCTGAGCTGAACACCATTTCGGTACAGCCTTTTAGACAAATATGCCTAACAATTTTTTTGTTATTGTTTTAGATTTATTTAAGTACCTATATAACTCTAGGTACTTTTAGTTGTCGCCCTATGTACCTATAACCATTAACTTTTGCCAAATAAACGTTTATTCCATTCTATTCTACTTCAAAACGCCGTTGATGATGATGAGTAACCTCCACGTCCTTATATTAAAAAAAAAAACTAGTTCTATGTTTCTTTGGGGGGAGGCCATGCCCTGCAGTGAACTTCTACATGATGTTAAAGATGATAATGATTCAAAACATGGGCATGTGAAAAATAACGACGTGCCTCTGACTATCCCCTGCTTGGTACTCTACTCTCAGATCTGCGTACTGAGTATGAATCTGAGGATTTTCATGATGGGGATTATACAGTCGTGTACATGGTTATTTGTTTTTGAGCTGTTCCCCTATGACACTTCCGCGTGAGAGTACCGAGTAGTGTGATAGAAAAAATATTCACCCTGGACCAACTGAATAAATCGTGGACTTATACTACTAATAGGTAATCCTACTAGGCACATGCCTATTCGGTGTTTTTTTGTATTTATATTGCTATCGAAGCCATTTTTACGTTTACGATTATTATTATTTTAATAGGTGATGGTAGTCACGGGGAAACTTGTGTTGAACTATTGGTATTAAAACGGGGAACAGCCGTTTTTTAAAGTTTATTTACCTGTTGCGGGTCCTTAGTAAGATAAACGCCAGTGCGCTTCACCGCGAAGTCTGGCGCAGCGAGGCACCTGGCGAGCAGCAAAGCGGCTGCGATGGCCCACGTCGCCAGCACGCCCGCGCTAGCCGCTCGTGTGCTGCCCGCGCGCTGGCCCAGGCCCCACGACGCGTTCCACCCACGTTCTAGGAACGGATTCACTGATGAGCAACTGGAATAATAAGAAATAATCGATACGAAATAGGTAGTGAATGCTTTTTTATTTTTAGACAATTAATTTTTTTACAAAATTTTAGCCTACACGTAGCTCCTGACGCTACGTGTTACATTAGTCATACATATAAAAGAAAATACCCTACGAACAGAACAATTTTATACACACCGTAGTACATTATTCATACATAAGCATTATACCCATCCAAATTTCAGGTCTATAGAACTTACAATTTAGGCTGTGAATTTATTATTAGTCAATTCAATGTGTCACGCAACGTTTGTATATATTTAGAAGAAAGTCTGCGTCACAAAATGAATTTTAAATTCGGCTTTTACCCCGGCTTAGTGTTATTTCGGCAGTCAAGGATCCGTCCAAATTGGAGACGTTCTGGAGAAAGGCCAAGTTAAGTGTACCCTAAACCGACGAAGAATGCGATCAGGATGTATTAAGCTTTTAAAAGCTAGGATTTTTTATGCTAGGACAGTAGGAAGTAGAAATCCGTGGTCTCTGCATACCCCTCCGGAAAATAGGAGTGACCTAATGAGGACGACCCCGGTAGCGCGGCGGGTCAGCTGCAACGCAAGTGGTGCGGATTCGATTTCCGCTGCGGGTTTGCATGTTCTGCAGATTTTTGTTCAGAGTTTGGATGTTGTACGGTATTCGTAGTTCCTGATACCCATGATATAGGGAATCTTAATGTGGTGAGTTATTGACTATGTTGGGTGTTTTTATTTATATAGGTATGTAAGGAAATCAGACAGCCGTGCTGGCTATGTGGTATCTGTTGTACTGAGATTTGGCTTAATATTCTACAGGTATATAGGGATCAAGTTTTTATAGTACAAAAAAGATGCATTCGTGCAATTTTTCATATGCAAAAAACCGATTCTTGTAAACCAAACTTCATATAAGACTTAACTACAGTGCTTTAGAAATAATATTATTGTAAATAATATTAATATTATTGTAAATAATATTATTTACAAGTAAGCATAATCCTACTACCATTATAAACTCGGAAGTTTGCGAGGATGGATGTTTGTTACTCTTTTACGAAAAAACTACTGAACGTATTTTGATAAAACTTTACAGTAATGTAGCTTATACATCAGAATAACACATAGGCTACTTTTTATCCGGGTACCACGCGAGCGAAGCCGTGGGCAGAGTACATTGAAGACAGGACCTTGGTTGACTTTTTCACTCGTATCAAACTTAAATTTGACATTCATTTTATTTAATTTTATCATAATGTACGCTACCATGGTGGCAGAATACAGAGGAGCTACTAAGCATCCACCAACCTATGTACTCGTACATCTTGCTACTATTATAAACGCGAAAGTTTGTGAGGATAGATGTTTGTTACTCTTTCACACAAAAACTACTGAACGGATTGTGATGAAACTTTACAGTAATATAGCTAATACATCAGAATAACACATTATTATTTTTTATCCGGGCACCACGCGGGCGAAGCCTTGTATTATATATACTTACAAATACAATTTGAATTTGAAAGAGCTTACGTAGTAGAGTTAGTGACTTCGTTAAACTCTGCACAGAAAGCATGCAGTCCTTTGTTGGTGATGGTGAAGCTATGTCCAGTGAGACCGACCATCACTACTGCGAACAGCAGAGCTGGTGTGAGGATCCGCCAGGGTTGCTGCAGCCTGGAACACAACAAGAAAACACCCTGCTGAAGATTCATCCTCTAAATAATATGTTTCGATGTTTGAATGTTTGTTTATAATAATCACCGTAATGGCTAAAACAATTTCTATTAAAGTTGGAACAGGTAAGTATACTCAGTTCGTGACATAGAATAACACATTTTTCTATGAAGACTCATTGGAATGAGTCGAAACTTAGTCGGTGCCTTCACCGAAAGTAGTACCTACGTAAAAATCACGTTTTACAATATTAATATTGTGAATGTCTGTTAACAGATTAGTATAGGCTACTATTTATCTGAGTACTACGTAGGCGAATACCCTACTTGGGTATTCGCCTACGTGGCCTGCGTGCTTCGCCTGGTGCCCATGGGCAGAGGCTAGATTTTCAATTAATTATGTAAACCAAATACAAGTTGTTTTTTTAATTAGGTCAATAAATTGTTAAGCACTCATCATAAATTATTCATAATGCTTTTGTTAAACGACTTTTTGTAATTCAGTTAGATGATAAGAAAAGAAAGATTAGAATTGTGAGTAACCGCACAAAGCAAAGGAGCGGTGTTTTAACAGTTTCACTTAAACAGAAAGTGGGTTAGTTTGGTTAACATTTCCTTTACATTTAGAAAGTTTTTTGTGTATATTCTTAGAAACATGGCGATAGGAAATACAATAGAGGATCTAAGAGGAAAAAGTTTTTTTTGTCACTTGATCGGGTTGGATCAGATGAAAAACACTAAATTAAAGTTCAATATTTATTAACAGGTATAATTATCTACATACAAGGTATAGCAAAGTACAAGTTGTTCTTAGGGCAGTCAGAGTGAGACTGACAAAAGTTAAACAATAATTTAAGGATCCGTCATTGAGGATGAAACACGAATTAGGTACTTAACAAAACCCGTATTTTTTATATATTTACCTACTCAGCCAAAATAATATATTCTACAATTACACTTTTTCTGTCTGGATTTCTGTCGTTCTGCCAGAAGTTTTCGATCAAAACAAATATTGTATTTTTTTCTACTTACCCTGACCTAGAATGTCCTCCGCCCGGGCACATGGTGAAGAACGTGATCCACACGCAAGCGAAGATAGTCGACAGGATTGGCATGAACTCTGCGAACTGACAGTCGCTGTCATTCTCGAAGAGCGTTCTCGATGTGTCCAGCATTAGTCGGTGGGTGCTGTTATCTGGAGGGTATCGATTTATCATAAAAATAATACATTTATTCATACAACTATGTCCAAGTAGGTATAAACAAATAATACAGATGAAACAGCTAGCTATCTAAAGACCGTTTCAAACAATCTATAGAGAGCTCAACTGATCCAGATCATTACCATTTCTCATTAGCTTGTGTTCACACATTTACGAATATTTTATGAAGCTTTCGAATGATTTCGCCCTCTTTGTGTAGCTATAGTTTGTCAAAAAGGACTTGAAAAAGAACTAAACATTTTTTCATACAAATAAATGAATTTATTAACACTTTATTGCACAATTTATAAAAGTGACAAAGACTTAATTATATATAATTTTTACCAATCTAATTTGCAAAACATATGCATGGATTCACCTGTAAAGCCTGGATTATGGATCCAAGTGGAAGGAGGGTCTTGTTGTTCTGTGAGGATTAACATACATGGATATTACAACCAGAGGGGGCTTTAATCACTACGAGGTTCCGGGTGTCAGATCTTTGCGAGGACTTGTATTTGGTGAAATGTACGAACAACGCAACGAATGAGCTACGTTATTTTCAATTAAAAGAATAGCAAGAGCTGAAAGCCGATCTTGTGTCTCGTAAAAAGGGTATAAGTAGTATATCAGTCATGTAGTTTCCATAATACAAGCTCTGCTTAGTTTGGGGCTCGATGATGTAGTGTGGAAAATTTCCAGCATTATTTATTTATTATTTAACTGTCACAGGTGTTATCAGGACCAATTCTTCATTAGTGTCCACTATTGAAGAATAACTTCAGTCAAATATGCTCCTACAGACGTTTCCTACTATTAGAGATATTTGCAAGCCGCTACTAAAGATAAAATAAAAAGCTTATACCATAAACTTTTCTACTCGGGCGCGAGGCCCCTCTATGTGCGAGGCCCTGGGCGATTGTCCTGCTCGCCAACCCCTAAGGCCGTCACTGATTACAACTCACCAGTTATTGCAGTTCCATTTTCATCATGCTGAATTCGTAAAACATTATCATCGTCTTCGCTGGTCTCTCGTTTAACTTTTTTGGCAGCATCAGTCGTTTCATTAAAAGGGACTTTGTCTTGAGCAACATCAGGAGTTTCAGTCATGTTATCATTATTCTGAGCATTTTCAGGAGTAGGAAGGTCGACCCAATGGAACTCCAGCTTGCGAGGGAATAGGACGCAGTTGTTGTCAACTAACTGCATCGTGTTTTGTAGAAATACGAAGTTGACGATTCCGAATATGGCTGCCGCGACATACAACACCAGATGCCATACTGTAACCAACCATGAAGAATTATAGAGGTACTTCCAATATTTGTATATTTCATACATTCATTTATAGATTTAGTTGTAGTCATACATTTAGTTCAACAAAATTCAAATAAAACAGTTGAGCCACCTAAATGTAAGAAACGATCTACATTTAAACGATTAGGTGGCTCAAATGTTTCAACTGAACTGTACCAGACGGACTGCCACCAAAATGCTTGTGCATTGCCAGGCTGAATGGGTACCTCCCATTTGTTTTATGGAACAGTGACGTCCTAAAAATAAATGAAAACAGTGAATAATAAAAATAATAACGTATAAAAGAAAAATGTTAACAGTTCCATGGTAGAACTATTGAGACAAAAAATGTACTATTTGTTCTATAGAACTAGAATCACCTCAAGTTTCCAATCAGTCCCATGGAGCCCTAAGAGAATATCCTACCGGTTGCACCCAGAGATCAACCCCAAAAGTTCTAAGTAATTCATTAAATAGAAATGTTGATGTTTAGATGATCATGCAATTAACCATATTTATTTTTTATATATTTATTGATATTTAAAGAGTACTGTTTTGTGCCTCTTATAGTTAAGTAAATTTTAAAGTATAGTGATGAGTCGAAGGGGTCACTTTTAACATGCGTTAGCATCTCTATTCTAACCTATTGATGAAGCTGTTGAGCATTGTTTTTTTTAGGAAGTTAGTTCACAGCGTGTTCACGTAGTATGAACATGGACTTTCTGATTCCGAAGATGAAATGAGGGTAGTGCCTACTGCCTTTATATATATATATATATATATATATATATATATATATATATATATATATATATATATAACACCATATACTCCAGTCATCCCGTGACCGTGATCCCATGTTGCAATACTTATAATTTAGTAAATTACTCGTAACGTTTTTGAGATAATTTATTCGTAATAGATACATGTTTAATTTTTTTATGTCACTATTGATACCGACACGGCCTTGTGGCCTATTCTTGCACTGTCTTGTTTAAATTAGTTTGTCCCTGAAGTTCTCAAAATAAGAGCCTAAACATATAATTTAGCAAATCATTTTATTTATTTAAAATGTTACGAAAAACCTCAGCGCATGTAGGACAATGCAGCTCAAAAGTTAGAAACGCAAATATCTAATCGTCCATGTCCTACTTTACTAAGTGCACATTATTTTCAGTTTTATGGCAAGCATCAGCTATACGAGTCATAGTATGATTGTTATCTTCAAGTATCCTTCGCCGTCGCGTCGGTAGGCAATCATAACAAATATATTTAAAATTCAAATGGTAATAAGGAGCGGGCATTTAGGTGTGAAATATGATGTCACATAGATGATGATGGCTCATTATGTTACATTTTATTTTATATATGATTTTAGTGCATAATTTAAAACAAAGTGACGGCATGTATGCCGAAGAAACGGCCATCGTTGGTGTAAACGTAGGTATACTACATATTAAACGCGTAAACGTGTAGAGCGTCTCCCGGGTAGATGGTAACTTGAGAAAGGGAACGTGCAAAAGGTGATATTAGAAGAGCCGAAAACGCGGCTCACTATGATCTGATACTTACTTCAAAAATACTACATGCCTTTGCTTTTTTAATAAACGTTTCGATAAAATGTACAGGTTGTTAAGACTTACCTTTCCATACTTTAAGATGTTTGGAAGCCCTCTCCTCCAGCTCAATATGATCGTACAGGAGGATCGTCATGGTCCTTCCTTACTCAATTTCCATTGTCAATCTGAAACGATATTTTTCAGATTTATAAAGTTCTCAGACCAAGCTCAGGTGACTCAACAGTCGTACTAGTCATTTGTTTATCTTACTTTTTAGGGAATTAGATACGAGTATAGGTAAGTAATTTTCCCAGAGCACCATTAAGTAATGTTGACAATTATCACTATTTAACTTGATTGACCTATATTTTTTACATATTTTCTCTATTTTCCACACCCATGCTTTAATTAGCTCAAAGCATCCGATCATCCATTAGTCATATCGGCTTTAGGCGTCGCCGTTCCCTGGAGACGATAATTTACGAGCTGAATTTATATTCTGGCGTGTATTTGTGTGAACGCTTCGCATAAATAACGAAACTGGAACAGCGGTGGAGAATTGAGCCTTGTTTGGCTAGCTCACAAAATTGAGAGGCAGTTAATATTTCCGCAGACCGAGATGTAGAGAAAAGATTGACCTATCGTCGCATAGCAGTGGTCGCATTAAGTCTAGAATTTAGATTGAAGGGAAACAGGAAACTATTCGTTCTATTACTACAAATGCATATTTGAATCTAATCCCGCTCTTTTTTCAACTACAGGCCGTAAATGATCTTCGAATGAAAATTTTATTTAGCTTTCTAAATACCTGCTTAACTCTATAAATCAACGTATAGTAGACATTATACCAAGCTAGGGTGAGTCAATGCTTCAAAATAACTGCAAACACCTACTGAGCTCGAGGTGCAATGCGACTTATGAATTTTAATGATGAAGTCTAGCTAAACAATTTGCCTCATAGCTCCTCATAGATCCTTATGTTCAAAAGAAGGATCCTGAAATTTTGTGTCATACATAAGTAATATATATATGTATGCGCGTATACGCGTTATTTTGTTTTTTTTATTGGTCAAGTATTTAAATTCTCAATACACCTATTGCATGTATTGGCTAAACCCCAACGAAAGTTTCTGTAAGATGCATACAAAATAACCGAGCATGTTGGCCTCGATCGTGTCCTAACTATTGAAGCGAAACGTCGTCATTGTGTTTACAATTTATTCTTCGTTGCCGTGACATTATGACTTCATTGCAAAGTTTGTGTTATTTGAAGAAATATTGACGAAGTTTGTTGCGTTGAATCAGAATACAAGCTTGATAGTTCTAGAGGCTAGACACCAGCTAGCCGTAGTTTGCTGCGATATAGAGAAAAACAGTAAAACTTGCAACTTTGTTAAAAAAATAAAAAAATCTCGAAGCGACTGATGGGCAAAACCAATAACCACAGATCTGGCCTCGGTCAGAGAATTACCACTGCTATTCAAGCATTGAAAATTATCATTGAGGTAATGTCGCCAGCTTTTTGGGTGTATACTGCCTGTGACTTGTACTTATAGACACGTCTCTTCCTAATCTAATATTATGTTTATTTCCACAGTTTCATTGATTTTTACTGTTTTTAACATAGATATAAACTGTAATAATGTGGCTTCAGTTATTAATAAAGCACCACGATTGGTACACGATTGGTTCATATTAATAGTGATAGATCGCGATGATGTCATTACGATAATCCGGTACTACTCACAGGTTCACAGGTTGGAAGCTGTATAAATATTTTATGAAAGAAGTACTCACATAAAGTCGTGGTGAGAGATATACCTAGGTATTTACAATGGAAAATAATCTGAAGAATTAATAAGAGATCTGTTTTTAACTTTTTTATTTAGAAATCAGGAATCACCCATATACTAGAAAAAAATAGGATCTATCCCTAATTAGTCTATCTTCAGGACCTCATGAATTCATGGAATATGTTCCTTCAAATCAATAATACTAGTGCTCTAGTAGGGTACCCCTACTTTGCTACTGCGAAGTACTTCTAGTAAGTAGACTTAATTTCTACTGATATTCATAGACTGTATACCTACACGCATGCAAAACAATGGTAAAAGGGTAAACGAATGTTGCAACTAAAAACAATTAAAGATATTAAAGATTTATTTATTTGCACCAATTACAATAAGAGGACACTGTTAAAAGTAGGCTTAAGGTAATTTTAGTAACTAGTTTAAGTAATAAAACTTATAGCCTATAGTAAGTATCCTGTGTGATAGATATTAGCGCCCATCCTCAATTGATATAACGAAACATATAAGCCAAAGTTAAATATAGAGAGTTTTTATTATTTGAAGTTTTCAATGCATATGCTTCTTAAAAAAAATATTAAAACTATTTGTTAGGTTAATAATCTTAGAATATTATTACGACTATACCACGTACTTTACTATTCTCCTGCTGACAGTTCCAGTCTCACGACCGTCGAGCGTGGTCGCTGACGGTGCTCATGAGGAAGGACCTCTAAACGGCCAACGAAACGTCAGCAGGAGAATAGTAAAGTACGTGGTCTAGTCGTAATAATATTCTAAAATGATACCAAAACACGATCATTTTAATTGGAAGGGCTATAATCAATAGAAGATCTATTAATTTTATGTATTTATATGTGGGACCAACTAGGTTTACTAAATATAAGGTGCCCCTTGGATTTGATGATTTAAGTGATCCACGACGCTATTGCGTTTGCAATAAGAGGTTGTTTGTTTATCTGTTCATGGTTACCTACCATTTATCTCCGAAGCCACTTATATCGGCTTGCACCTTAATGCGCTTTTTTGCATTCGATTTGAATTGCTTTAAAGATGCAAGCATTAAAAAAAAGTTTTGTTAGATATCAACTTGTTTTATTTATCAAATTAGGAAGGCAAACGGTCTCATGTTTGGCATTGTCGTAGATATAATAATACTGCATTGTTATATCCTCAACCTGAGATCTTAGCTATTAAAGCTAGGTCACCTGCAACACTGGTCTTTTAATCTCGTTAGTAGAGTGACGTAACGTGTTCAGTTTAAATTTGGCTTTTTATAGCATCATCGTTGGTTCGCCAAATGGCGCGCCGGCGCCGCATGCCGGCAGTTGTCGATGATGCATAGAATGAGATAAACATTACCTCTGCTGTGTTTATTGTTTATCTATTGTTTTGATCGCGTGTATAGAGAATTTGATTGATGCTCAGTAGGTAGTTGGTTGATAGATCTACTATAATTGCATTGGTTGGTCAAATTGGTGAGTGGGAGAAAGATTCCGTTTTTATAGTAGCTATTGTGGTTTTGTTTTTATGAATACCTGCTCCGTCAACTAAAACTGGTCGGTGTGTGGTTTTAAATTGTATTTTAAATGCACAGACCAACTTACTGAGCTTCTGTTTTCCTTTCACTTTCCATTGAAATAGTTGATTTTGAAAATAGGAAGTAGCCATCGATGGTAATACTTTATCTGATAGATATCGAAATATTATCTTTTCTGTGATTATTTCAATATCACATCCCACTTCTGATTTACCACCAGAGTTATTATTATAAGAATGAATACATAGCTACTAGTTTACAAAGTCAAGATAGGTAAATATTTCCGTGGTTACCGAGCAAGGGGCCAAGGATTACGTTAAGACTTACCAAGGACAAACTTAAGGTTGTTTATTTTAAGCATCATAGTAATTCAAGGATTTGTAACACAGAAAACTACCTATCACATTTTGAATTTTACCACTGATTCTGTTATATATGAAATAATGGTAGGTAAATACAATTTATTTCCTCATATCATTTTGCAAAATTATTATTTTTTTGTTTTGGGAAAAAAATAGATGACATACCTATTACCTACTAAAGTTATGTAGGTAGGTACCTACTTATGTATATTAATATATTTTTAAATACTAAACGGATCTGACGAGTTTGGTAGGTAAATATAATTTCATATCTACCCCCCAACCCCTCCTCCTCTACAAAAATTAAAAAAAAACTACTTTGCAGCATTACCTTTTTATCAATAGGTACATCAGTGTTGTTTGCGCAACGATAAAATACTGATAACAGATTTACTAGCACACCAGTTCACATTCTCATTGATAAAGCACGGTTTCAACACTACAATTCAATAAATAAACAAAAAAATATCAGTGTTTATGTAGCACTATGGTATGCCAGGCCGCGCACGCCTCGCGTTGACTGACTCGACTCGAAATCTATGACATGAGTTACGCTACTTTGGAACTGTGGCGTGTGTGGAAAATACACGGGCTCGAAAGAGAACGAGTGCTTCCGCTGTACCGAAAGAGAGAGACAGCTATATTTTGAAAAGCTACTTTGGGAAAATCAGAGCTTTGGGAAGCTGACAGCAGCGGTAGTAACTGGTACCTAATCTTTGTCAGTTTTTTTGTTTACGTGACGAGATGATGATGTCATGGTATGGTAACCCAGCAAATGGTTTTAGCGGTATAATCGGTTTCATCTAAGTAGGTATGTGTAACCAGTTAATTAATTACTTTATCATTATTTGAGTATTGTAAAAGGAAAACATACAGGAAATGAGATAATGGGACTAAGTGGGCAAGTTAACAAATAAATAATATATACACCAAGCTTACATAAAATAGTTCAATTTATTTTTAAATTACTATGATAATTAAGAAAAATATCAAGAAGTTAGTTAGCTAGGTAAGATGCGTTTTTCAAGTAAACATAAAAACTATTTAAGTACTTAGAACAAGTAGGTACAATAATCAACTAAAGTACCTAGTTATTATTAAGAAGCATTAGGTTTACCAATAAAATTTAAAATTATTATATCCATAATTTTACCAATAAAATTTAAAAAATAATCGTACCTACCTTCTACTCATGTATACTTTTACGAGAATTAAACAAAAGTGGCCTCGAGACTTGATATCGGGCAGTCTGATGGAACGATACAGATTATAATTACGAACGTGTTTGAGAGAGAAATTCAATTCAACGGACAAAGTAAGTAATTCATTTAGTACCTAGTACTGAAATACGATCGAATCGAAATTAAAATGGATATCCTAAAGATGTGTCCGAGAAGGGAAACTATAAACGATAGGAGATATTGAAAAATGCTCAAAGTGCATTTTCTTCATTTTTTAACGAATGGGGTGAAGGTTTGTATAGGAGTTTCGTTTTTTAAACTTGAAAATTGGAATTGTAGCTACTCATTATAAACAAATGATAACGTGTTTTAGGGTTTTTGAATGATTGAGAACATCACATCACAGATGGCATTGCATCGAAGTCTCTAGATCGCGCAAGCGATGTTTTCACGCAACTTGAACGTTTTTAATACCATCGACCATCAACTCAGATGGATCAGCTCGGTGGAAGATCTTCTCATTTGAAAATGGAGGAAACACCACCGTGTTCTACATATTATTTTTTTTGAACAGAATAACCCGACTCCGCGCGCTAGTATAATACATACACATAAGTACCTACATAGGGTTATATGCTCGATGCCCATCAATTTAAAAATAACTTTCATTACAAAAAAGACGTGGCGTGATCACGTGAGTCCCTTCATCATTTCTTGATATCTTTAACACGATAGTACGATAATCTTATAACATAATATACCTATTTACTAAGTTACAATACAATAAGCGTATTTTAAAAGAAAAGATATACAGTGTGCATAATAAAGTGTAGGTATTCTTATCTTACCTACATCATCATAATAAATTCGAAACCATTCAATTCCTTGCGAACTTGAAGTGGCAAAGCAAGCAGTCTTATCCAAATGTTAAACAGCCTTCGATCAGCAGAAAACGTAAGGTCTTACGCATATCGGACACCTATCTGTGGTAGCGAGACATCTCCTCAAGCAGTCAGCGTGGAAGAAATGCGCGCATGGAGTCACTCGGGCTGACTTCATAGTGCCCAAACAAACTGCACAGACGTCCTCTAATGTGGCAAGCTCCTCTGCAGTCGCGCGTCGGAACCTAGCGACAGAACCGCGTGCCTCTCTTAGCTTTATCAGCGCTTCGCCGAAGCGATGCCTTCCGTGTACGAACACGCATATATACATGACTAGAACAGCTAATCGCCAACGTTCGCACCAAGCGAGCGCTGGAACTAACGGAACTGCCAATAATGTAGTCACTCCTCTAGCCCAAGCGTTGCAGTACATAACTTCCATACCGTCCATCTTTTCAAGCTTTAAAGCTGTTAACACCATCGGCCATATCTCGAGGAACGTTCTCTCTGATAGAAGATAGTACGTCCCTGTCAAGGTAATATATAACGCTGTTGGCCGGAAATGCTCCAAGCCTTGCTCCAGGCCAAGTGTGAGTAAAACGAAGGTTATAGTTACGATAAACGTGACAGCTTTAGTCCATTCGAGGACTATTTTCGTAGCAGACATAGCGAGATGTTTGACCCGGGAGTTCCGAGTGAGGTTTACGTATGGGGACCAGTCTTCCTTGGTACACAGGTCGCGGACGTAGCTCACGGAATAAGTGACGACATTAAAGAACATGAGGGAATATAGGCTGGTGAGCTTCCCTTGCGCGACGAGCAGTCGGTCGCACGCCGTGAATACCAGCAACTGGAAAAAGAGGGACCGTTATCCTTATGACTGCTGGGATTTCGGACAAGAAAATGTATGTCGCAACGAGATCTGTGCTAAAGTAGACTAAGGTTTTTAGAGGCTATACTCTAATCGTCCAGTAGACTGTCAGTGTCAGTACAGGCCGCCGCGGGTGCTAAAATATCGACAAACACGTGTTGGCCTAGTGGGCCATACCCCGACTTCTAATCCGGAGGTCGTGGGTTCGAACCCGGTCGTGCACCAATGGATTTGTCCACTTTAAAAATGTATGTGCGCATAAACGGTGAAGGAAAACATCGTGAGGAAACCGGCATGCCCTAGAACCAAAAATTCGAAGGCATGTGCCAACAGTTAGTGTTCCAATAAGCGGCGATGGTCTTGCAACCTGTCACGTGGAATTCTAACATGCAAAACGCGGGCATGTACCAAATGTAATGTTTGGACGTGCCTCTGACTACCCTCTACTTGGTATCCTCAAAGATCTACTCACTGAGTATGTATCTGAGGATGTCCACCATGGGGAAGACAGTCGTGAGCGTGTTTGTTTTTTTTACATTTTGTATGAAATCGTTCACACATGGCCGTGGATGGGCCTGCGTTTGACCTGTGTGAAGTGTGTGTAAACGAGTTCATAGAAAATGCCTGCCTGGTCTAAATATACTATCATATTATTAATTCGAATATACACAAGTTTGTCACGGTATTTGTTTCTCACGTTTTTTATATTATGTCCGTTCTGAGTACCAACGTGGTGTGGTTTACACACTGATTGGACCCACTCAGCATCAAACATTTGGATCAGAATGTGAGGTCGGTTCCCGGTAAACGAAAAAACTTGAACAAACTTTATGATAGAGATGCAATTGTTTACCAAGTCTGATGACATACATTCATCAACTCACGTCTGTTTCCCGGAGGGGTAGGCATCAGAGACTACGGATTCCAATTGCTGCGATCCTGACACCTCTTTTGCTTCTTTATCATTACACTCCTCATAAATGCACGCCGGTTTAGGGTAGGTACTCTTGACCTGACCTGTCTCCAGAACGTCTGCAATTTGGTCAGAGTACGTTCGCCGGGGTCTACCCTTTCCAATTATCCCACTCACGCTTCCCTTATATACATGTTTCGTAAATCTCCTTTCGTCCATCCTTTATAAATGCCCAAAGCACCTCAGCATACCTTTTTCTATTCTTGTCACTACATCTTCTCACACTCCACAACGCTCTCTTATCATACTATTCCTCACTCTATCTCTGAAAGTCAAACCCCTCATACTTATTAAAGCTCTCATTACAACTGTATTTATTCTGCTTTCGTTTTCCTTCTGCCATACACAACTTTCACTACCATACATAAGTGTCGGCACTACCACTCCTCTGTATGCATAGCCAGTCGTGCCTTCTTGGACACATAGCTGCTTATAAAGGAATGTAGTGCCCCATTCACTTGATTACCAAATTTTACTCTCCTTTCAATATAGTGTTCATGTTTCCCATCTCTCGTATTCATCGACCCCAAACACACAAACTCTCTCTCTTGCTCCACTCTTTCACCGCCAATCAGAATATTACATGCGGTCATACATTCATTCTTTTCAAAAGCCATAACTTTCGTCTTCCTCACATTTACTTTCAATCCTTACAAGGTTTCTCAGATTTGCATTTTATTTACAAATAACAAGAAAGAGGAACGTGATTTCCACTTTCTTTGTTTTTACAAGGTCGGAGTTTTGATGATACCTAGCGATTTTGAGCTTGGTACCTACATATATGAGCTAATAATTTAATAATTATTTGGACACATGACTCTCGGACTCGTGATCAGTGATTAGAGTGAATAGTGACTACTATTCAGTTAGTAGGAGTCAGGAGCAGTTACAGACATAAATACATTACATTATGGGATATGGCCAAATTAAATTCTAAGACTCACTTGACATATCATAGTGGAGAGGTTGTTCATTTGTAGAAAAAGACGTTCAGAGCGTTCGAGCGGCGCATAGGCCGTCTTCACCACCCTCATGACGCAGTTCAATGGTGCCTGGAGCTTTCTTCCTATATCTGAGAACAAAATAACCTTTATCAGAACTGATCAAACGCAAAAGTACTAAAAATATATGGGTAAGCTGCCTTCTGCCCACGCCTTCGCCCGCGTATTACCCGTATAAAAAGTAGTCGATGAAAGTAGCGTTCGTAAGAAACGCTTTTGTTAAACCGTTTTTTCGTTCGTCAAAATTTGGTCTCCACGAAAATCCCGGGACAATTATATAGTGAATATGAAAATATTCACCAATATTTTCAGAAATTATTAGTAAAAGAATTTTTGAAATCGGTTGAGTAGTTTCAGAGTTCACCCCTACGTGTCTACATACAAACTTTACCTCTTTTTAATCAAAGTATTGATTTGCCTACATTTAGAACTACGAAACACTAAGAATAATATAATAAACTCATTACTCTCTTTCATTAATTGCTCGTAATCACTACACTTACAATGCACCTCGTCTATACAAAATAATCGATTCCCAACTGTGCATCAACCAATACAGCAATCATAATTTAAAATCTGTTTCAGTACAATGGTTAGAGTCCTACCCCCCCCTCATATACATACACCCCCCCCCACACACACACACATACACATACACACACTCATACACACAGATATTTAAAATGCAGATTTTTAAAATGTTTTCGGTCATCAAACCGTTAGAAGAATTGTTACGAGACCATTTTCGACCAGATTCACATGATGAAAGACCTAATGTCGTAGTCGATAAGTAGAAAGGACAGATTGCTATTTTTTGAAAAAAAATATTCAGAAGGTAGGTACAACAAGTCTAAACCACTGAGCTGTAAGGGTGGTCAAAGGCTGTCACAAGCGATTGTCCACTGTCTCTTAAGAAAAATATCTCATTTGCATAGTTCTAACAAAGAATAAGCACATTTTCAAGACAAGTTGATATTTAATCATTAGGAAAATTCAGGAGAGATCCAAGATATATTTGCTGTGGCCTTTTTGAAGGTGAGCAAATATAAACAATTAGAAACGTCACCGGCTTCTTTTTCCGTTATTTTTCCATTGTTTAAATTCGTTTTTAGTTTTGTTCAGTAGTGTGGGTATTTAAAACTTCGATAAAAATAATCAGAGAAAACTTTGATGATTCATCTTGCATTACATGTCCAGTTTTTCTATCCTATAATAGGTATAAAAAGGCCACCCTGAGCTCAGCAATGTCAGTTCAGAGCAGCCTTCCACTGAAGAGCCCAAGGAAACCAGCATCGGCGAAAAAAGCTCTGGTAAGTTATTTCTCATTAATTTTAATTCTAGTGATATTTTTCAAAGTTTTCCTCTCGGTTGGATATTTAAAAAAAAATTGTATGTTTCTGTTTTATGTACACTAGAAGGTTCAATTCTAATTTCTAGCTAAAAATAAAGATGACTTGTTATTTGTTTATAAAAAAAATTAAAGATCAAGATATATTATTTATTAAAAAAGGCGATTTTGCTCAAGAATTTCAACCAGGTTTGGATTATGGAGACCTGTAGCTATGTGGTTATATTAAATTATAAGGGTTGATTTACAGTTAGACATTTTCAAAATTTTAACTAAGGAAAAGGTTATGGATAAGTTCTATCCTCCATCTCAAATTTAACATAATACCTATGTAAATAACACCATCAACTAGTTCACCACAATCATCATCAGAATAGCTAAAATTGCTTTGTTTAAACAAAGTATATTTTTAAAAACATTAGTATATTCCGGTGTAAGCCACGCTTTCAGCTGACGCAAATCCACTGGCTAACAGCCAGCTTCCGCCGCAGACGCTCCATTCAGTTTCATCTCGTCTCGACAATGACCTGACTTTTTTAACATAAATATGTTTATTCTGTAGACACACCATACCGGCATTCATGTGTTTTAAAATTGTTTTGGGTTTGCAACGAAAACTAATTATAACTTACCGACACTCCGTCCATACTTCTTTAACTTTCTTAAGGTTTAGTGAGGAGCAGGTAGGTACATTTTATTACTTTTACTAAAAAAAAATGACAACTCACAGAGAGTGAGATGGCTCATTTCTCAGTATTGGGAGGGAAGACATTCGAAACCTTCATTTTCCTTTTCAACCAGTTCACCACGTGTACCTAAGTCTGATTTTTAATGCGACGTGTAGATAAACTTTGAATCAGCGTGGGCGAGACATAGGTCAGGAGATTGGCACACCCTAATGTTTATGCCAAACTATTTTATTGCGATCACTGCGCTAGAGAAAGTTTCAATCGCATCCACAGACGTCAGTCTTCTTTATCTCTATTTCGTGGTCTCCCTGCATTAGGTCAATGATCTGACAGTTGAGGTGAAAGGGCCCTGGTGACCGATGGTGAAAGACCAGTGTGGTGAAAGGATTTTGTGCACCTCGTAAACGATCCTTTTATGTACCTAATCCTTTCCTGTCTTAATCCTTTTATGAAAGTCGGGCACTCTAGCCACTACAGCACAAACTAGTTTACAAACTTCAGTTACGTAGGTTTTTAACCCCGTTTTTGTTTGACTGTTATATTGCACAAAAGCTAGGTAGGTATAATGAGTAATTTTATAAAAAGCTTTTGATTCGGTTTTAATTCGGGTTGTTTGGTTTGTTGATCCCTTGTTTTGACTAAATACCTTCACAGCTCACTGACAACAGTGAGCTGTGTAACTAGATTACCTGGACTATAAAATTTAAAAAAAAAAATACGGCCAATAGCCAATAAACTCTATTTCAGTTGAAGTTTCTAATCGTTAAACAAACATGCCCAAAAATTAGAAGGCACCCGTTAGTATTTGGAGTTGAAAATAACAGCAGGCATTACCTTGAGCTAATTTAGCCACGGCGGGGTACCATCTCGCAGGGTATCTATAGTTGGCAGATATAAGCACTGGTACCACCAGGCATGTGTAGGCAGCCATCAACCACGCGCCTCCGAGAGCCACGAGCAATCCTCGAGGTGCCCAGTAGGGGAGCAGAAGTACTAGTGAAAGTAGCCATACTGGAATAAGAAAAAGGATTTTATGGAAATTTTAAACAGTGATATATTTTTTTAAATTATTTTGTACATGTTTATCTCAATAGATTAACACGTACTTACACAAAATAATTTCCGAGAGGAAACTATAATACCCAAGAACAAAAAAAATCGAAGGCATGTGTCATCGTTTAGTGTTCCAATAAGCGGTTATGAGCTTGAAACCTGTCACGTTGAATGCTTAATAAATACTTATTTAACAAGGATTCCCTGCTTATAAGGGGTCTATTTGGTATCCTGGTGAAATCTGAGGATGTTCGTCATACATAATATTTAAGTCGTTACCTTTGCCTAGTACTTATAATATTTGTGTAGTGTTTGTATTTTCTGTCTTTTTTATTTAATGGAGAATCTGATGCGATGGTCGATTAGGAATAGAGTTGTTGTAGGCAACAATCGGTTGAGTAAACGAAATTACATTATTTACCGTTTTAGGTAAAATGTTCCTCTATGACACAACGTGTCTTAGAACTTTCGTTGCAAAATAACTAGAGTTTAATTCATTTACCAACAAGCTACAGTTTTTGTTTTAGGTAGCAGATCGTCTCCGCCCGAAACTGGGATAAGGCTAAGGACTAAACACAGTTAGGTATTCTAAACATGTTAAGTTAATGATCGAGTCATTTTTTGCAAAGAAATCCTGACGATTCGCTTACCGAATAAACAATGTTGTGATTCCCAACAAAACTTCCTCCCAAAACAAAACTGATGAGGGACCAGATAACCACTAGGTATGATTTAAAAAGTCAGGGCCTTATTTTAGTGATAACTTACATTATAGTGCTTAAGTGATTACTTATTGGTAGCGCCGTATAGTTTCTAAAAAGTTAGCGAACTATCCGACCTAAGTTGACGTCAATAAAATTTTATGAATAAGCAAAATACTTTGTTTTTGCGGAGGAAATAATCCCTTAAAAGGCTACCCAAACTTTTAATAAGTTATTTACAGAGAAACGCGTCGCAATGATAGGGTCATTGAATGCAGCGTCTCAAGGGTATTCCCATCAATTATTAGGCTCAGTTCCAGCGGGTTGTCAGATTTTTATTATGAAATCTGGCTTGAATAAGAAAAATTGGGGCATCATCTTGTAGAAATATCGTTTAGCATTGGCACAGTTTTCGTAAACCAAACAAGAATTTTAATCCTGAGATTCAATGTTGACTTGGATATAAATAAAATATGAGACCGTTGCAATATGCAACAACTGTTCAAAATATTTTTTTTAACTCATATGAAGTTTTGGCATTAGTTGGCAATCGGAATCACGAGCAAAATATTAATTAGATCGGATGATCAGCATTGAAACCGTCTCGCAAGATTTGAACGACACAAATACCACCAAAGGGAATCTAGTTATGTTTTTTTAAAACACTTTTTTATTTTTTTAGTTTCCCTAGATAAAAACTATTTCAACGAAAGATTTTTGAAACCGCAACAGCTTTCCAATCAATAACATTCTTAATGATAAGAGCGCATGTTGTGGTTACCTTGATCTATTTTACACGTTCCCGGTCCCGACCCAAATGCTAAGACAAATAACTTTAGTATCATAAAACTGAAATAAAATGTCATGTTTATATTTACCTCTGCATTAAAAATTCCTAAAATAATTTGGACTTTCTTGTTTTCTTTCTTAGCTTCTGAACTCTTAATGATTTCAATAACGAGAATATTTTATTGCACTGCAGTTTCAAAATTCGTTAGGTTAGTGCAATTAATACGACTGTTCTCTTATTATGGTCATCCTCAGTTCAATACTTATACATTATTGAAACTAATCGATTTAGATGTTGCGATGAAGGTTATGTTGATAAAAACTTACCTATTATCCATCCAATATTTTTAGTAGAATATCGTAATCAAAATTGAGTATTGAAGCCTTGGGCAGAGTTAGTTATCGATTATAAAATACAATGGTTAAGCTTAGGTCTAATGTAGCTCCAAGTAGGTTGGTAGATAGGTAGGTACATCGGCCCTGACAGGGCGTTGCAGAGGTTTACAAATAATTATTACAATGGTGAATTATGCTAGTATACAAAAAAAAATTTTCAATAATCATACAAAATATCATATAAAATAAACAATGGGCATTCAAGATGTAAATAGCGCTGCTGCAGTCACCAAACGCTCTATTATGAAAATCGCGCGTCAGGAGTCCTTCAACAACATCGAATAAGAATCAGCAGAGGGCCAAATTTATAACGAACTGTTCTGAATTTACGACAGCAGCAACATAGCAGTCCACGGGGATTTTTATCTGTGGCACTACCTACCTACTGGTAGTATAGCGGGGAACAGTCAACACGGGACATTCTTTCATGAATAACAAGAGATCGTGCGATTGAGATTTTACGATATATTGAAGCGATGCAGGTTATTCTTGTCATGATTCTGATAATAGATTTAAACAAGTATATGCTTTCTCTACCAAAGTACATGTTGTGTACAAAACACGTGTTCTAAGTATCGTCAACAAATGAGTCACAGATCTGCAGATAAATAAACACGTTGAAATAAAATCAGACTTCAAAATCTGTTCAATAAGAAAAAAAGATTTTCAACTATTTATACACGGCTTGTTTATGTTTACTAAGAATATTTAAGAAAGTCGTTGGCGATGCAAATGTTGTGGTGCTACGTTTTCTACAAAACCGGCACCTCATTTTTTCAACAAAGTTATGTCTAAATACGCCCAATTTCGAATAAACATGTCTGTCTATGGAAGGCATAAGTAGATACTGTGCAAGATAACCATGAATTATTTATGATTATAATTTACTTTTAAAATCACGGGTTCGCATCAAAACAAAAGGGGAAACTAACACAATACACTCTGACCACTGGTCACTTACCAATGTTAGCGATTTTGTCCTCCGATTTCATAGTCTGAATCTTCGAAAAAGAATCACTACGTATACGTCCGCGTACTCTTGAAATCATTCCCATCTTGAATATTCCTCAAAATATTAAAACTATTCACAAGTTTATCACAAGGACAATTAAATAAAAAAGTGGAATAAATGTGGACTAATAAATTATCTTCAATGGTCTGTTTTGCACGAAGTGTGTCACATGAATGCGTATTTCGCGGCCGAACGCTTGGGCGGGCGGCGCACGCGCATTCGCGTAGACGCGTATTTACTGAAATCAAAAACAAATCTCGAATTGAATATTTACAACATCTACATATCCGTTGCTTTATTTTACTCAGTCCTTACAAGTTAAGTGCTCAAAACCAGCAATGGTAAACAAATAAGATGGCAAAATCTTTTTTCCTACGTATAATGATATCTGTGCTCCTACACAATTCACATCGCAATCCAATGACGACTTGTTTTTAATTTAATTTCCGAGTCAGTGACTTCCGAACGGAAACATACGTTTATCTTTATACGGCAGTAATATCTTGTCCAGAAATAAAATCGTTTTAGTTAAAGACACATGGTGCAATTAGGCACTGACTTGAGAAGGAATGTATAGAAGCGATATTTTAGCAAAAGCTTTGTTAGCGTCGGTTTGAGACGTTCAGCTTATTTGAGGGTTCCGCAGAGACCCCTAAATAGTTTGGTAGCATGTAAGACTGACACCCACGATACACTAGCTCATAAACGGAATGTTTATTGTTTTCCCTCAAGAAAAATACTTCTTCAAAGTATTCAAGCCGAAGTTACGTCAACAATTGTAATTTAAAATTCATCAGTATCGATTGTTCTTTGGGAAGGTAGTTATTTCTTTAAACCAGAATAATAAGATCTCTCAAAAAATAGGGTGCCGCCAGTCAGACTTTTTGAGGTCGTTTTAGTTACGAAATACTAATCCTGTGATAGGTAGGTACAAGCCTATAAAAATAGAATCGCTACGTGCAAGAAGCCACGACATTCAGCAAAATAACATCATGAAAGCTGCTATTGACAGATGTTACAGTGTAGACAATTTTCAACTTGTTTTACCCAGGTAAAAATGTTTATAGAACTGTCAAACACTGTTCATCTGTAGCAATCGACCACTAAAAGTTATGTATGAAAACCTAGAAATATAAGACAAATGGAAATCACATCATCGCATCGTTGAAAATCTATACTAATCTGAGTTTAAAAGGGGGTTCTGGATTCTATTCACGTCGTAGAACAGAATCCAGAATAGATTGAAGACGAGCTTAGCGATAGAGCATGCACTCGTATACCTATAGAGCCTGAATATGGTAGGTAATAGATCTCTTGATGTCACTTGACACAATACTTTAGAGGGAAATGTCGCGTCCGTAAACAAATTCTACAGACAAACACTGAAATCCCACGTCTCGCCTACGACTTGATGACGATAGTACATTTCCCGTTCGAATAGTACGGAGATTCGTTTAAAAACAACTTACCAAGTATAATCTCGAAATAAATATAACCCGTGATACAGAAGGAAAATAACGTTGATCAGTTTCGACGGTGACACACACGTATTATTAAAATTCCTTGAAATATTTACTGATACACAACTAAATGAGACCAAGATCATTGAAGGAGCAAATATATCGATTATGAGGCCTCGAAGTACACTTCGAAAAATGTCTGAAAGTCGAAAGTGCAATAACTCCTGGGTAGTATAGATTTAGAACAGACACAAAAACGTTACACATGCAATAACAACCTTCCAATGACCTTCTATGTTGCATCTTAAAAGGAAAATTCAAATGCTTATTTTCATTTTCAATCAGGCATTTTTTCTGCAGCGAAAATTTAACCTGTTATGTCATCCAAAGAACGGTATCTTTAGAACAGAAAACCACAATAAATTAAAACTTCTTTTAATTTAAAAATGCCAACAATGCAACCGGTGGAATGTCGGGACAGATTTCTCGTTTAAATTACTTACCTTAGCAATTCTTGCCAAGTGGGGCAAATTTAGATTTATATGTCATGACAAATCGTTACCCAAATCACCGGGAAAAACTAAAAAAGGCTTATCAGCAAACTCTCCATCATAATCACTTATAAGAAGACGATGGCCCACTGCGATTAAGTGAATGCCTCTGACGTAAGCTTCTGGAACACACGTGCGTTTAACTGTTTACTATTCCAGCCTTATGACAATCATATACCTACAGTATTTTTCATATAAGTAATTCCACATTCTTTCAGAACTGTACCAAAATATGCATTTTCTGGTGGTGCTGGTGCTGATCGCATGCGACGTGTCACAGGGCTACTACAACAGGGGGTATGAATCTCGTAACCTTATCGAACGAGAAGAACCTGCGAACGAAAATGAAGGGTAGGCTGCTTTTTACTCCTAGACATATCTGTCATCATCCGCTGGAGACATCTACTACACGTCATGGCCTCCCCAAACGCTCAAACTTTATGACAGGCAAACTGTAAAATTAACCCATTGCTTGTATGAATTAATGAAAATACTTTTTTGTACACCATGGAATAAACATATTACAATAAGAGGTACAATGGGCGATCTATTCAATATATTGTAATAGATTATAATCTTGCTTTCATTGCCCGTAATTTAGTTTTTACAATCAAGCCGCTACAAACGCTGGGGTAAAGGTTCTTGAAGGGTGATGACGAACAGGACGACGCGACGCAGTGTAGGTACGTAGGCCACCTCATAGACCGATGACATCAAGGTTGCGGGAAGTAGCCCAAGATCGCAGAACTCTTTGGATCTCCCAAAGAGCCTATCTCTAGCGGCGGACTTCTGCAGGCTGTTGATGATAATAGTGATTATTACAGCATTTCGGAAATACTGTAGTTTTAAGAGACTTTAATAAACTACACCTTTTTGACCTTGAAATAAATATCTAGACGATCGGGAGGATTGTATTACTCACGACCAAACTCAACAAAAGAGCACACCGACTTTTTCCAACCTTACCTTCTAAAAGTATCTAGAGAAGTAAAGTTAATATTATTATTTTTCAGAGTCCTCGTAGAATGTCCTGTGTGCGAAGAGACAGATCACTGGATGGCCCGCAAAGAGGTGTGTCCGATAGTAAAAGGAAACAAGACTTATAAAAAATGCGAGCGAGGCACCTACAAGAACAACGTGTGTGGAAATCGCCCCGATTGCTTTAGGGTATGTGTCAAGCAGTTACAGTCCCCGGCTGTGTTTATGTCACGAGAGATGTTCGCCAAAATTTGTTAATTTAGGCACAGATATTATAATAGCTTTATTTGTTACTTTAGGTTTCGTGAGGTTTTTCTTTGATGCACTTCGTTATTTAAGACGAGGACGTTTGGATCATAGTAGACAAAGCTGAAGCTATAAAAAAAATATTTTAAACTTCCACAAAAAAATAAATAGTTTGTAAGATATATACTTAAAAGTTGTTATGTATACTCACCAACTCACACGCACTGTAGCCTTCATTATAACTAATTGTCGATATCCCCAACTTTAACTAACTAACTTCAGCACTAGGTAATTTTTCAAGCAGTTGTTTACACTAAAGTCGGTCTCTTGTTGAGTGTGGACGATTCGGTGACCGATTCGTCTTTTGAAATACCTGGGTCTGTTCGTTCACGCATTTTCCTTCGTTTGCAGGGTCCCGGCGAGCAATGCACTGAGAAGCGTGACTTCGATATATTCGGGCAGAGATGCGGGGCCGGGTATTACTGCAACAAACACTTGGGCGTGTGTCAGGGCTTAGACTACGTGATCGACAGCAAGGTTCAGTACATCCTGAACCCCATACCGTACTCCTTTGGGGGCCGGCTCAAAGGGGGCTACGGGGCATTTATTCGGAACGATTAAAGATGGCTTCGCGTACACATGGATTATATATGATTGATGTTTTGAAACAATTTGAAGTAACTTTCTAGTTTCTTTTGATTTTGTTTTATGTTGTCCGTCCAAAGGATGTCCAGAAGTTATGTAATTTAAATTCCTTTGTGTTGTACTTTTTTGTGTCAAACAAAGCGTATCTACTTATTTGAAGTAGACATTAATGAAATTGCGCAAAAAAATGTTTTCACTTTTTTGACTGAATATTTGTATGCCTGTCAGTATTATTGTGTTGATCTCATGTATAAAGTAGAATAATGCAACTTGATCTCAAGAACAGATGATAAGGTATATTATTTTAGATATGTAACTAAAAATTTCGTAATTAATAAAATTCGTCTCGGTAATCGCGTCTTTGTTTATACATAGAACCTTCTTACAGTTGGCAAATATCAAATCAGAATAAGGTTTGCGAGACTAAAAAACAGATTAAAAAAATATACGTTTAATACTGTTTCCATTCTAAACTTTGATTAAAATTATTAACTTAATCTCCCATAAAATTAACTCTTTATATTGTTGTAAAAACGACCTATATGGCAAGTAGAAGATAAAAATCTAAAACTACTATACTATACATAAGCTTCACATACATTAAGATACCAGAGCGGGTTTCGTATAAATATGCACTATACGTGTTGATTAGAAACTAGAAATCTACACGTGTTATGTACATCAATAATACTATAAAAAGTACGTTCACGACTGTATTCCCCGTTATGAACATCCTCAGATATATACTTAGTGCGTAGATCTTTGAGGATGCCAAGTAGGGGGTAATCAGAAGCACGTCCAAACATTATACTTGGTACATGCCCATTTGTTTTGTAGTTCGCATTCTACGTGACAGGTCGCAAGCCTATCACCACATTATTGAAACATAAACCGATGGCACATGCTGGTTTCCTCGCGATGTTTTCCTTCAACGTTTTGAGCACGTTTTAATTGCACTAACATTTTTAGGGTGGAAAAACCCATTGGTGCACGAAAGGGTTCGAACCGGGGTACCGCCTTCTAGGCCAACACGGCTCTTATTAATCATAAAATATAAGTTATTTATCACAATTGTTCAACAATGCGGTCATTATAATGAACAGTAACTATCACTTTGGTTAAAATAGCTCCGAAATAATCTAAAGTTTTTTTAAAATCACAATTTTATCAAAGTATCTAAATTGCCAATTATGTATTTAATTGTACTTATTCATTATCGATTAGAAAATTCACTAAAAAAACTTATGCACATCTACTGACATTCACATCTAAAATAATGATATTGAGTAAAGATTTCCAAAAATCTGTATTGAAAAAAATCGTAATACAAGATTCTTTGCAGTTTCAATACATTTTTTTACATATATTTGTTAAAGTACAACATTACAAAAATCATTACCTACGCTGTTAAGTCTAAAAATTGGATGACAGAATACTTTGAAATATATATTTACAGAGAAAATAAGCATAACGCGATGTTTGTTGCCTGATTCTTCTAGGCTTGGTCGCGTTTCTATATGATCCTTGTGATTTCAATGAATAAAAACCTATTGACTTTGACTTTGAAAACATGAACAATAGGAAATTAACATTTGCTTGCGACCAATGAGAAATGTAAAAGAATGCATAAGTATTCATTAGCCGTATTCCCAAAGCTGACATACATTTTATGGAATGGCCAAAACAAAAAAAAAAAACAATTAATGAATTTTAACATGGCAACATAGAGTACAAAATTATTTAAAAATATAAAAACTTACTTATCTAATCTTACGCTAGTAGCAACCTTCATTAACTGACGACCTTCGATAATCGTCGCACGAGTAGCCGCCTTAAACGAAACAGGATTCGTATCCCGCTGCGGGACTAAAATTGGCGCGGTGGCGTTGAACTTGCGGGTAATTTTTTTACCCAGTCAATTGGTACTGCGTGTTTAATGATCGCCAGTTTACAAAACGACAAGTTTACAAGTCAAAATCAATTGACTTTGACAGCTTTGGCTTGGATAGGCAAGGTTCTTTTCTGAACCAAAGTTATATTATACTTACTATCTAATTCCTAAAACTAAAGGCGAGTTTAAGTGCTTTTATTAAAAGTCACTTCTTATCATTGGCATTTAATCAGTTGTTATGACCCTCACGAATCTTTATCTTTTCTATCATAGCAGCAGTGAGCCCGCACTTATCGAACCTAGTTCTGGCTATCTCGTTGAGCAATGCGGATGTTCGTTCTATCTGCTGGTTCTCATGTCCATGGTAGCATTGGAACTCTTGGCAGAGTTCCATGTAATGACGCCATTTCTTGTCGCGCGTCAGACAAGCCGGATTCCCGATAATCACTATCTTGGCTTTAGCTCTGGTTATTGTTACGTTGAACCGCTGAAACGAAAACAAAGTTCAATGAAATCTGATCAGTATAAATCCAAATACTGTTTGTCTATATTATTTATACATGGATATATATATATATACATGGATAACTATACTGTTATATATATAAGGATTAGTTTGTCCATCTTCCGCTTATATATCAGGGGGTCTAAACAATTACCTCAAGCTTACTTTTCCTTACACGCTAACGCAAATTTGTCAAGGTAATACATGACAGCTGTCACTTGATATTTCCACAGCTTATGTCATTTCTATACAATTCAATCTTTCCGCAGGCTAACAGAAAGTGGTATTTGTCTAGACCTCCAGATCAGTTTGCTGTCATCCGAACACTACGAGCTCTGTAGAGCCACAGTTGCATGAATCCAAACTCGTCCACGAATGTCACCTTGCCCTAGATAGAATCGGCAAGATAAATCAGGTAACTACAGTGGATAAAGGGACACAGTGGATCAATGGGCAACGATGCCGCAGATGAACTAGCCAGACTTTCACGTATAATGGACCAACTTTGAGTCTGAATGCGGAAAAGGAAGTCCACTTACATACATAAATACATTGTCATCGGAACTTCACTGGTATACAAAATTCAGTTGCATGACAAGAATAAGAACTGTGTCAAATTTTGTCTCGCAAGATTTGAATGATGCTCAAAAATCCCAATTTCCGATACGTCCAAAAATTATATCTACACTTGATTTTTTATTTATCCCCTAACTCCGGGATTTAAGTATAGACATAAATTGATGACATCTCGTGAAAAACTGTCATTATTTCAAGAAAAAATTAGTCGTCGTCGTTTGCTTTTAATCCCGCAAACTTGGAACTCGGGGTTGGAAGTCAAAAAACTAATTAATTTATACTCACACCTTTATTTTCCAAACATTTGATTAGCAAAGCGTTTATGCGTCTGTTGCTTCAAAAATAAAAAAAACAAAACCAATTCGTGTAAGAAAAATACGAATGTGCAAATATTTGAGATAATTTTTTTTAGGGATAAGCTCGTCTTCATGCCTAAAATATTTTCTTTATATTTCTGTATACAATATATAATCATAAGTTAATTATACTCACTTTATCGTCCACCAGGAATCCGAGTGCGTACTTCGCGTCATACTCCAAGAGACGGCAGTTGGCCCTCACAGTGGAAACCAGGATCACTCGCTTCTCCTTCCCTTGGAACGCTTCAACCGTTCCCACCTCTATCTTATTGTAGTTCTGGGAAACTAACCATGCTTTCATTTTGTACACCTGCGAAAGACAATGAGCACTCATATCATCACTTAGCACTCAAAACAGCCAAAACTTACTTAACCAAACTGGAATATAAAGTTAAATAAATAAATAATTCCCGACATTTTTCACAGAGCATCATCTAGCCCCAAACTAACCAGTGCTTGTATAATGGGAACTACATGACTGGATATACTACTTCTATACTTTTTTTTAAATACATACATATTATACAAAGAAAACACCCAGAAATATTTGCAGATCATAAAATATCGCGACAGGAATACCGCGGGACAAATATTTGAATGATTATTGTCTCGTGTTTTCTATGTATAATATGTATGTATTTACAAAAAATAAGTAATATATCAGTCATGTAGTTCCTTTAAACACAAGCTTTGCTTACTTTGGGGCCTCTCTTTGTGTAGGTACGCCATTACTTTCGCTCTAGTGCGCTTCACGCATCCGAAAATTGCTGACTTCGACGAAAGAAATCGATTACCTCGATTATTTTGGCCTGTTCTAGGCCTCCACTCTGTCAAAACCTTAGTCCACCTAATCTATCTATGTACCTATATAATGCAAATAAATTTACTTGTCTTATGTAGGGCGCTATGATGCCGATATCCTCATGATAAACCTTGTGTGTATCGATCAACGTCTTGACGTATCGCTTAAGCATATCAAGTTCCTTCTCGTTGAAGTAACTGAAAAACAAAACACATCTATTTCTGGCTGTCATGTTTAATCATTATAAATAAATAGTAAATAAATAATGCTGGACATTTTCACACAGCATCATCTAGCCCCAAAGTAAGCAGAGCTTGTATTATGGGAACTACATGACTGATATACTACTTAAATACATATTTTTTTGTAAATACATACATATTATACATAGGAAACACCCAGACCCGAGACAAATATTTGCATATACAAAAATTTGTCCCGCGGCGGGAATCGAACCCGCAACCTTCTGCGTTGAGACGCAGAATGTGGTCAAAGGGGGCAAAGGAGCCATAGAGACCCATGATATTGACGAAAATGTCCTGGTACTCCATTGACAGGGTGACGACTATGAACTCCCGTTCTATAACTATAACAATGGGACAAGTTGGCTCACAAACAATTGATTGCTGTCGTGATCGTGGATTCTATCGTACAACAAAGTACGATAGCAGCAGCTGTAAAACAGCTGCTAAATATATTTTTTTGTACCTACTTACTAACAACATTAGTAAGTAAAAAAAAGATAAAGATATAACATATATACAAAGATATATGTTAGATTTCCTACCTACTATAATTATAACAAATGTGTGATCCTAATGTATTGTACTTTTTACTGAATAAATACTTAAACAAGGATCCTACCACTTTGACGTTTTAAGTTCGTTTTAAGGCAGGCTATCTCATACCAATGTTCACTCACCTTGGGGCATTCCCCATTCGCTGCTCTCTGGAAAGTACGGCGTGGAACACAATGGCGCGATCCCCGCCCGGCAGGCCCAGTATACTAGTCTTGCTTATAGGGTCTAGTGGGGCCAGCGACTAAAATTAAAATTATTCAGTCCATAAGTTAAGTAGTTAGTTATTTGATTAAAATTAAAAGTCACTGTAAAACCTTCGAAGGTTTTTCTTAATGCCCACAGACACTAGTGACAAGGTGTTTAAGGAGTTAGAAGGAATACATAAAAAAACACCCAGATCCCGAGACAAATATTTGCATATGCAAACATTTGTCCCGCGGCGAGAATCGAACCCGCTACCTTTTGCGTCTCAGACGGTCCTTCGCCCACTGCGCCAGAGGGCGTCAAATTGCATAAAAAGTTGCTGTAGCTTAGCCACTGATTAATTAACAGTTATTACGACTGCTAGCGATCTGCGGTTGCAGTCAGTCGCTGCCGCCGCCCTCGGAATCACACCTTGTCTTCTATGACAAGCCTCTCTGGAGATACAAACAGGGCCCAGTTGTTACGGACCCCCAGCCAGCACTAGCTGTTTGCGGCTATGAAGCGATGGCTCATTTGCAGCTTGTAAATTTGATTGCCTACAGGCTTAAAAATGCTAATCAACTTACGACCAACTCGTTGCAGTAAAACAGTTCGTTCGGCAGCTTTAATATATCGGGATCCGAACGGAAGTTTTTCACAAGCATTGTAATATAGTTGGAATTGTTTTCATACAGATGTTCATAGCTCACACGCAGTCGCTCCAGGAGAGAAATGCCTGGAATAACATGATTTAATAAAATTTACAAGGTAATAAATTAGTAATCCTTTACTGAGGATCTCATGACCGTCTCATCCAACTACTTATTTTAGTTTTCATGCTAAAACAGCATTTATTAGCTACTAGCTTCACATGGCTTCGCTAGCGTGTTAATCGGATAAAATAACTTCATCCTGACCGGTTCAGCCCTTACTATGATTTGGTATTGGTATCATACGTCCATATATTTACATCCTATCCAACTAATATTATAAATTCTATCCACTCTCTGTTTAGAATTTTGATGCAATTTATAATAGATATAGTTATCAAATAACATAAAGGCTAATTTTTATCCTGTTTACGTGAGCAAAGGGAGAAATTAGTATATCATATTAGAAGGGTAACTTACCTAGTCCTCTGCTACAAGCTTCTCTGGAGATGCAAACAGGTCCCAGCTGTTTTGGGTCACCGGCCAGCACTAGTTGGCCTGTTGGCGCCAGTAGGCCAGTGATTGGCACCAATGTGTGGGGCTCCGAAGCCTGTGCTGCCTCATCAATGAAGAGATGGCTCATTTGCAGCTTGTGCGATTGTTGACTGCGGGCCCTAGAAAACATTTATATGCATCATCACATCTGGGTGTTTTCTATGTCTAAAAAGTATGTGTATACAAAAAAAAAAACAGACAAGTGCGAGTTTGACTCCCGCACCGAGGCTTCTGTACAAGCTTGCACTAAACATTGCTCTAACGAAAATATAAGTCGGATTGAAAGACAAACTTAGGTAACTTTTTTGTGATTACAAACTCACACAGTTTGTAATTACAAAAAACCTTTGCTAAAACTACAAATTAACGATTTTCGTTCTTTTTCCTTTACTTGAGCTGTGAGAACTTGCTTCTTGGCAAATTTCATGATTCTAGGTCAACAGGAATGCATTTTTAAATATTTGCGAGTATCAATATTTATTTATATCGTAGACCTACGTATTTAATATTAATTTCAACTTCATATTGGTTCCTGAGAAAGTGTCCTGACAGATAAAGACAGAGATATACAGACAACGAAGCGATCCTATAGGGGTTCCGTTTATTCCTTTTGAGGTACGGAACCCTAAAAAGCCGAAGAGTAAGCAACAAGAGTGTTTATATGGACGACCTGTGTGGCAAAATGTTGCTGATTCGATTCCCGCCGCGGGTGGAACGTTAGTATGATCTGCAAATATTTGTCTGGGTGTATTCTGTGTATAATATTTGGAATTTAAAATGTATATAAATAGTGTATCAATTCATTTAGTTCCCATAACACAAGCTCTGCTTAGTTCGGGGCTAGATGATGCAGTGTGAACATGTCCAACATTATTTAAAATTCTCTGTTCTCTTACAACTAAGGTATACAAAATGTGATAGTTTTGAGCAGGGGTTCTGTAAGTATACTCACGATGCGTATTTGGCTGCGTGCAGCAAAGTTGTGACTACAACTCTGAACGACGCAACGTACGCGTTATTGATAGACACGAAGTTCTCGAAGCTGGTCCCATTCGATACAGGCGCAAGGATCGATGGCATCACAGACCTGAAAATAACGAAAAAAAAATATTCTAAGATGATGCAGGGCCTATGTTAACCGACATCAATGTCTGTATATACATATTTTTTTTGTTTCGTGATATATTCGCCAACTATGAACCAATTTTAATGATTATATTTTTAATGCATAGGGTAATACTTCAAGGGTGGTCCCATATATTATTTTATAAAATAATCTCACCTCTAAGTGTCCAAAAGTAGGGGAATGAAATTTCATATTGGACTTTTTGTCAAGTTCCCGTTATTTGAAGACGGTTTTTATTTTTTCCTCAAAAATGAATGAATGAAAATACTTTATGAAATTACATCTTAAACAAATAACATAATAAACAAAATCGTATTATTAAGAAGGTATAATGGGCGGTCTTATCGCTTAGAAGCGATCTCTTCCAGACAACCTTTGGATGGAGAGGATAATAAGAGATTGTGAGAGTGACAGGGGTGTACATAAAATAATAATAAAAGGATAAAAACTATAGCAGTACATCTAAAATAAATATTATATTATATATATGATAGAGAGATTATATTAAATAAAATACATACCTACAGATTATATAAAATAGCAAGACAAGACTGTGCGAGACTATGATGTTTCTGTCAGGTAAAAGAGCTTTACGGCCAGAGACGGGCCTTCCTTATCGAGACAGGCAACGCGTTCCAAAGGCGCACTGCCTGAGCCGTAAAAGACTTATCATAAAACCTAGTGCTGCGTGCAGGAGTTTCCAGTTAGAGGTTTTCTGATGATCGAAGGACACGGGAGGGATGAGAGCTGTGAAGAAACTGATATCGCTCTTTTAAATAGAAGGTAAAAATTAATATTATTTGTCAAAGCGTACGCAGAAAAACGCAAAACCAAAGACAAGCGTAAGGCGCTTATTAATTGTGTCGCCTAAGCTATGTTCATTATGTTTAAACTAGGCGGTTTAATTTTTTTAATCTGCAGATCAATGCTATATTGCAAAAACTAATTGGACGACAGCGTACGTCCCTAGGGAACGCGTATCATTTCGCATGGCCTGTTCCTGAGAGGGCTTGCGTGTCGCGCCATAGCGCATGATACAAGGCATGCGTTAAAATTGATTGGACGACCGCATACGCCAATTCGGCGTTATTTATTAGACAAAGTAATAATAAGATATTAAGTTTACACCGGTCGATGTGGTCTGCATTCAGACAGGATACAAATAAAAATGGATTAAGGCATTCAAAAACGCATGCCCTAGATGCAAGATTAATAGAAAGTTGTAAGAGGCAAGTTAGAGATGTAAGCACCTAGGTATGAACACACTTATTATTAGTTGTTGCTATTAACTATCTGTTGCCTTATACAGGATGAGATGGAATTATATATAACGTGAAAGCAATAAATTACGACATCTATGGAGCAGTGGGCAAAGGCCAGCCTGAGACGCAGAAGGTTGCGGATTCAAATCCGGCCGCGGGACAAATGTTTGTATATGCAAATATTTGGGACAAATGTCTCGGGTCTGGGTTTTTTCTATTATAATATGTATGTATTTACAAATGAAAGAAAATGTATATAAGTAGTATATCAGTCATGTTGTTCCCATATTCCAAGCTCTGCTTAGTTTGGGGCTAGATGATGCTGTGTGAAAATGTCCAGCATTATTATTATTATAATGTACCGAGTGTTATATTGTAAGTAGGATAAATGATCTTACCACTCTCTGGTCTGAGAGTTGGCGCGCAGAATGAAATTGTTGAGGTTCAACATTTTGTTAAACTTTAGAAGCATTACAGCGATGTGATCAGCTGCCATGTTAGAGTCAGTGCACACCAACACACGATTTCTTGGGTTACGGACAACCAGCTGGGAAAACAAACAAACTAGTCTAAGAATCAATTTACCTGTATTCAAGTAAACAAAGCGTGCATTTTTGAATTCATTGAAGCTTATAAGATATAAGTTGATGCAGGGATACGAATGTGAAAGCACGCTTTGACTAGTCGCATGGAAAGTAGATAAGGCAAAATAAGTACATTGGCGAACTTAATGCTTATTGACATTTTCTTCCAGCTAATGAAGAGTGGGGCGGTAATGCGTTTGAAGATAACCAAATAAGAGTAAAAAAATATTCAATTAAAAAACATTACCACTCTCAATGAAGACTAGAAGATTTCTACTTTTACAACGATTTCAAATAAGGGAGGAGGTTCTTAATTCGCCTGTATGTTTTTCTTTTTTGTGTATGTTACGCGATATCTTCGCCTATTAAGAACCGATTTTAATGATATTTTTTTTAATGGGTGTATGGTATACTTCAAGGTTGGTCCCATATACATTTTACGAAAACAATACCACCCTTAAAGGTGAAAAAATCAAGGATTAAATTTCACATTGGACTTTTTATCAATATCCGGTTTTAATTTTTTCTAAAAAAAAAAAATGTTATGCATTTCATTCCAGTGTTAAATTAGTAGTGCCTTCACCGGTACGGTACCTAAATTCCCGTTTTTTGGAAATATGAATTAATGTATTAGTAGAAAGTAGGATGAAATTAAAACGGCTGGGTACCTGTATGATAGCTTCAACTATGGTCATTGTCTTGCCTGTGCCTGGCGGTCCGAAGACAATGTACGGTGCCTTCCCTGACGTACCCGCCACTATGTGCTGGACAGCAGACCTCTGTTCCTCGTTATTCATGATCAGCTGGTTGAAGAATCTGTGTCAAGTCACAAATCAAAAGTTAGACCATTTATAATTTACAGTCAGGGAATCCTTATATGGGAGCTATGTTAGGATAGAAGGATAGATAGATTTAGTCATATAAAAAGGTTTTTCTATAATATTGTACCGACGTAAACCAAGAGGTTTGTTTTGATTACTCACATTCGCTAAGTTCACACATTTTATTAGCGAATTACATTAGGTAGGAACGTGTCTGGGTGTAAATTTAAAGCACTGTAGCGCTTTAGGATGATAAGGGTCGTAGTCTAAAACGAAACTGAAACTAGGCTCAATAATAGTTTTTGAAGGCCGTATTTGCGTGTGACGCAAGAGTTTGTTTCAATTTATCACCAGCCAAATTGCTTATATGATCGTTATGCGGTTTTTGCAATCAATTTGTAGGTCTTCAAGGATAGTTTTTAAATATGATGAAATACAGTCCTGCAATACGTAATGGATTTTCATTTAAAAATTAACTTGTTGCAAAACACGGGCATGTACCAACTGTAATGTTTGGACGTACCCTCTACTTGCAACCTCAAATATCTACTCACGGAGTATGTTTCTGAGGATGTCCAATACAGAGAATAAATACAGTCGCGAGCGTGTTTTTTTACATATTTTTTTTTTGAAGAGAGATATACCAACTTTTTGATCGTCTTCACTTGCACATTGCCTCGCCTCGGCTCGGGGAACAGCCGGCAGTCCTGCTTGGATGAGAACACCCAGGACACGGCCTCGTGGCAGCGCTCCATGGACACGCGCGACATTATGAAGCGCACGTCGAACATAGCCTCCGGGGAGAAGTGAGCGTTGAAACTTGAAACATGAATAAACTTCATTGTACCTGCGGTATACTGAATAATTCATTCATTTTATTGAATAATTCATTTATTTTAGTCTCTTGCTGACGTTTCGTTGACAGTTTAAGAGGTCGACCACGCTCTTCGGTCGTGAGACGGGAATTCAACGGGGCTGACGGGAATTCATGAATAAAGACCTCTAAACAGTCAACGAAACGTCAGCATTTATTTATTTATACCAAACCACGATAAACCCATTAATTCCTACATCTCGTATCTCAATCACTCAAAAAGCTTCACTCTCTTTTCATTCAAATGTTTTCAACGTGAATGGGCTGTGTTTTCAATAAATCCTGATTAATTATATTTCATGGGCTTGCAACTTGCAATGCTAACTACTTGCAAAACGCGGGCATGTGCCAAATGTAATGTTCGTGCCTAAGAATACCCTTTTTTTTTTGGTATACTCAAAAATCTGCGCACTGAGTATGAATATGAGCAAGTCCACCATGTGAAATACATTATGAAGCATGTTTTTTTTTGTCGTTAATGAATTTTATTGCTTTTATCTCGGATAAAATCTTAGTCGTCAACAGGATAGAATCTTAACACACGCGTGCTAAGCACTTGCAAATGCACTTCAATGCCGTTTGGAAGTACTTATGATAAAACTGAAAAAAACTGAGAAAATTTACTGCTATTCAAAAACTAACTTTTAATGCCATCAGTATATGCCACTATACCATCAGTGAAGGCAAGTTTCAACTCATTCCGATACCATCTTAGGTACGTGAAACTTGCCGGTTTACAATAAAAAGGGCACAATCAATTCTGTATTGGTTCGGCTTTTAGAAGCCTGAAATTGAAGAGTCGGTTGGTTCAAGCTCGTTTTTGTAACTCACCTCTCATCTAAGTCAGATAAATGGACGTAACTGTCGTCAATGTTCTTGATGACACACTCAAAAATGAACTCGGGATTATTTTGCGGCTGCAAGTAAACTTTATCCCCTGTAAATTCGAAAGGGCATTAATGAAGGTTTAAAACATAAAATCAAATTAAACATTGCGTATAATATTTAATGAAAATACGTGCCTCGTAACAAAGATGGCCGCTTCTCTGCTAGGCCAGGAACTTCCAACACGAAGAGTTGGTTCTTGTATTCCAAACGAACAGCAGTCATGTTGTATTTCTGTAATAAATACATTAAAACTACAGAAACCGTTTAGAGTTGTAAACAAATAGTAAACAAATCATTTGTATTTTTTTACCCTCAAGTTGATTTTAGTGATGACCTCTTCCCACCAAAGCAAATGGTGGAAGTAATGCATGTAGTTATCTCTGGTAATTCCCTCGTCGAAAACTGCGCTGAAAACAACAAACACGCGACATACAATCATTATGTAAGTGCCAGGAAAGTTAACATATTCATTTACATCATGCAATTTATAGTAAATGCGGGTGGTGCAAAGCATTACGTATTAACAGTGTACGATCTGTGTTTACACAGTTAGATCGTAACCCAGGTTAAAATACTAACTCTGCGTCACGCAAGTGGGCACAAGAGTTCTTAATATTATAATTGACTTACCGGACACCTACTAATATTTTCCTCAGACGATCTATTACTTCAGGCGGCTGTCCTATTCCCTGCAGAGCCTTTTCCTCGAGTCCGCGAGGGAGGAGAATTTTCAGTAGATGTGGTATCATGAATTGTTGTGGATGCCTATTAATAGAAAATGCATCATAGAACTACAATAATTCTTAAGTCGGGGTGGGCCGAAAAGTGTGATCACCTTGTGTGGACGTAATAAAACAATATTAATAAAAAACACCCAACAGTGACATACTGGGTCCTGAACCTACACTAGGATTCCCTGTATCGCTCCTAGCATCAATCACATTTTTTTGGGATCTTCCCTCATCATACTAAAACTAACTAGTAATAACTAAAATAGCATACGGATCATTCGTTGATGGAATTCGATGTTCCGCATACTTCAAGTCTTCATTCGTGTATGGACTTTTAGGGAATGGGTGATCCACTGGATTTTCTTCCACCATCACTAC
This sequence comes from Perizoma affinitatum, assembly GCA_961405105.1. Lineage (NCBI taxonomy): Eukaryota > Metazoa > Arthropoda > Insecta > Lepidoptera > Geometridae > Perizoma > Perizoma affinitatum. The sequence goes on along the minus strand of OY560205.1, from coordinate 5,826,553 downwards.
CTGAAAGCAGAAAATAAATTGAACATGAATAAATTAATTGAATACCTACTTAATTTTACACTAAAAGGTACACAATATAAACCAATCTATGTAAAACTAATATTATTATTTTTACCTTCTTTAAACGTCGCTCCCGTATTGGCCTTACTAGCCATTTCCGTAAGTGCCGCACCACGGATGCTGCTTAAATCATCTTTTATAGATGTTAAAGGCCTATGATGATGATGATGATGATGACACTTGTTTTTTATTAATTTATTCATAATAACATTTACAATGACATAATTATACTAAGGTGTATGTAAGTACCTCATTAAATATATTATATTAAATAGACATCTATTAATGAGGTACTTACATATATCTTAAACAAACCACTATTAGATTTATTAGGTGTACTTAGCCTAATGATGTTATTATGAATAAATAAATAAAAAAGTACAATGGGATAATGTTTGACGATTCAATGTGACTTACCATTTCTCTTATAAATATTAGGTTTCTCTTGCTGCTTGCTTTATGGAATGTGAACATAATGGGCATTTCATACTGTCCAATATCAGCAGGACTGAATTTCACAAATATTTCTCGTGGAATTGATGATTCTGGAAAATGGTAGGTTATTTCTACATTAGGTTGACATAATATTTTGCTTACATCCTACTATTATTATGAATGTTCGCATTCAGTTTGATATTGGGATGTTTGTTGCTAATAAACTATGTGATAAGTAAAAAAATCAGTGTAATCAGTAAAGAGAACCAATTTCAATGAAATTCGAAACAGGCATTGTTTGTGACCTAGAAAAATAAAGAGGCTAGTTTTTGCTAGTACCATGTGAAGCCATGGGCAGAGGCTAGTTATTCTATAGCTTTGAAATTCTCATAAATACATAGACAGGTTGTCTCAAATAAACAGGGTCTAGAGGAAGTTTGAGATAGATACCCCAATCACCTCTATGTTACGCCATTTCCGAATGATTAGGAGCATAGATTGATTTGGTGCACTAAATCTGATCAAATCCAATAGGGTTCTGGCTCATGTAAAAAAAAAGTTTCAGACAAGAAAGTTTTTTTTTGCTTATGCCAGTGGTCACACAGATATAGAAATTAACAACACACATTTATAAAAACATTAAGCAAATAATCTAAAAAAGGCTATAAATAAATAGTTACTTACGCTTTTTCCAAATATGAGGGTCCTCTCCAAAAACATATGGATGATCGCACAAAGTAAAATGGGGCTGTGGATGGGCTAGTTGAATACCCACAATCAAAATATCCTCAGTCTTTGACTCATTGCGAATGTCAAAAACAAATTTTACCTTGCGCCTTGGTTTTATCTGAAAATATATTTGATAAGTGTGTCATTAAATAACCAAAGTATGAAGAGTATGTGTGTCAGCCAATAAAGGGCTTTCAACTATCAACTTTGACTAGGTTATGGAGAAACTAAATGTACTCACATAAATACGAATCTTATGGTGATCAACCATTGTAGTTTCCCCAAGACTGAAACCATTGTCATCAAACATTTCAACGGCACCCATAATGAAGATTTGTTCACGATTTTTGCTGAATGATCTCCTGAAATATATTCCTGATCAGAAGTGCTTTTCACTATTTTCAAATATCTTAAAATGCTGTTTTTACTTTCATCAAATCCAATTTATGTTTCCTTAGAACAAGACTTTCTCACAAGAAAAGGTACTTCCTTAAGAGTCACATTATTCATGCAACACCTGTATCAGGCCACTGAGACGAAGAGGTTTGGGTTCGATTCTCCCTGCAGGACAAATGTTTGCATGTTCTGCAAGTGTTTGTTCTGGGTGTGGGTGTTTTGGTAATATGGAACTCGTAGTTCCTGATACCCATGATACAGAGTGTCCTAGTTGGGTCAGGACTATGGATGAGGTCAGTGAGTGACTGACTGTGAAATAATCACAAAACAACTCAAAGCCTCTTCGCATGCACTACTTGCACTTTAAAAATGTTGTCAGACTTACTTTTGCTGTTTATATTCTGCCAGAATGCTGTTACAGATGTGTTTTGTTGTTCCCAAGTGGATGATATGTTTATTTTCATCATAATCCTCGTCAACTATACCACACACTTGGCAAAACATGTCAGCTACTGCCTAGAACAAAGTGCAATATGATCCCATGTCCCATGTACTTACTTCGTTTATACTTCTAAATGCTGACCACTTCAAGTATACTATTACACATTTATTTAAGTATATGTAGTAATCAAACTTGTTTCTTGTTAACTACAAGCTCAGTAATTATCAAAGTTGATGACTAATTATCTGTTGCTGGCTACACAATTAATGTGCTTTTGCCCTCATATCAGCCAAAGCCAAATTTATTTTTTAATAAAACTCAAATCAAAATCAAATGATTTCTCAACAAGTTTCTTATGGACCTTTGCAATGAATAAGTACCTAAGCTAAAAAATTCAAAAAGCCAGGTCAAATACAGGTCTTTCATCAACCTCACCATTGGGGTTACTGGAAAAGTCCTGCAAACAATGCAAAGTCTATCTCTGATGTTTGTACTGTAATGTACTCTGTGACTGCAATCAGCACATTAGGTAGGTAACCAAGGTCTTGAAGGTGTCTCTTGATTTAGATTAAAGATTATACTTAGATTAATCTTGAATATAAAGCTGTGTTAGTTTCATGTTATCACAAAAAGTACACAGACGACAGAAGAGTTTTTTTTTCTTCGTACCGGTAAAAATGTGCCAAAATAATTTACTTCTGTAAGCCGTCAAACAATTACAACACAAACACAAAGAACACAGTGACGAGAAACGGGGAACTGATTAAAAATTTAAAGAAACATCACTTTTATATATTTACTATATTATCGAACGAAAGCTGAAAGACCACAGAGCACTTTTTAATATAGGGACAGACCGTCCTTAGCGTAGCGCAGTGTTGCATTTAAAATTGCTCTGTGGTTGCCAACTGCTATGTTTAGCCATAATATCTGCGCCAGTAGCGTAGCGTTACATTCTCTTTGGAAGATATCCTGTGAAAAGTTGCTAGATTGCCCGATTTTGTTACTCAAAAAGGTAGCTAAATGTTTCTTAGTAGGTAATAATAAAATGGCAAACTATGAGAGTGGGATTTAGAAAGTCGTCGCACGAATTCACATAAAAAAAAGTACAGGGGGTGGAAGGAGTGGAAATAATGGTTTAAGTTCCCTAGTAGACTGAACAGTGTCGAAATAAAATTAAGATAATAGGATCCATTTTGGGCTAGTTGAAGGTTGGTCCATTATAAATATAGCATATCGGAGACAAACTCTCAAGTAAAATAAAGTTAAAAATAAATTTATTCAAAACACACACAGTATTCCCGCGTTTTAGATATCTATATTTTTATGATTTCTAAGCATGCGCCTTAAAAAAAAAGCCTCGAATATTAATTTCTCGGTAACTTTTCAATTCGGCTAACTGTAGGAGGAACACCGTTGGAATGTGGAAGTCTACCCCTTCCACATTTTTTATCTAAATTCATGGGACGCCTTTTTTTATCCCAACCATAATTATAACTATATAAATATTATTTTTTTTACTTTAAATATACATTTATTCATACAACTATGTACAAGTGGGAATATACCTAAAAAAAAAACAGATGCTATCTAAAGACCGTTGCAAACGATCTATAGGTAGCTCAACTGATCCAGATCACTACCAGGCAGAAGCGTTCTCAAAATAATACAACACTGTTTAAATTAGTGACTAGTCTAGATACAGGTAGAATTATCCTAGGTATTTCATTAGAGACATAATGGTAGTTGATTGCCCTTAAATTGCGCTAATTCTAGCGCTTTCAGCATTAAAATGGCAGCACTCTCTTATCATTTTATAACATTGGACTAGTCAGAAAACCGGAAACGGGTATTCCCCTGAACGAAATCGTTCGGTTATTGAATGATTATAGTCGATGCGTAGAACTTTGCAGTCTCAATAGTCATGAGGCGACATAGTGTCAATTTCAAAACGCTGTCACTGTCAGTCATCAAAATCATAGCACCAATTTTTTTTTAGTTTTCCGCTGCATTCCTACGGGCAGCACGCGGAACTTGTTGGTAAATAAATCTGAACAAGCTCGTTGAATCGATTGGTATTAAGTATTTTCAAGACTTGCTTTATCTTATAATAAAAAGCATATGTTCTTAGCTTATCTACGGATATAACCTCATTAGATGGTTATTAAGTCAAGATATTATTCGGTGCCTCGAAAGTAATTTTGTGAATCATGAGTAAAAATGTGGGTTTTGTTGATATCTTGGAGCCACGGAGGACAGAGTCTGGGATTTTGTCTTTTATGACAAGAAGTTGGAGTCCGCAGACTACACTGGTGCTAGACAAGTACTATTCTCCGCAGGAACTGAAAGATATCGTCGCTAATTCAGTTTACCTGGATGCGGTCATAGAAGCGGCAAGTATTCGCTAGAAACGACAAAATATAGCTATAATGTTTTATTCTAGAAATCTCAATTTGTTGGTGTTATTGGAACTCTTTACCTACTTTTACTAAAGAACAAACAATGGTTAATTTACTTACTAAAGTTCATAGCTGCAGTTTGTACAAAATATATTTTCAATTAATTACATTAGACCCTTTTTAGGGTAACATAGTTAAACAAGGAACTCTTATAGTTTCACCATGTCTGTCTGATTGTCTGTCTGTCTGTCCTTCCGCAGCTTAGCTCAGAGACATACCCTAGTACTAGGGGATGCTTTTTTTTCTTGTCTATCCCATGTAGGTTTTTTTTTATAGGTATTTCGAAAACATATTTCAGGTAAAACCATTTAGGTACCTATTTTACTACTATTTGTCACTCTTGAATATTGCATTTCTTATTATTAATTTGTACTATGTCACGGTGGTATAATATGCCACCTGATTTTGAGACCTATGAATTTATTGTCAATTGGTATTTTTTTATATTTATATAATCTAACAACAGGAAAGTATGAGGCAAGGCATTAGTAAGGACAAATTACGTAAAGAAGTGAAGATATACCTTGAAGAAATGGGATTTGAGAAGAAAATATGTGTTATAAGATGGATGGGAATAATATTCTTGAAGATTTGCTTCATGATGAAGATAAAACTATTTGTTAATGAAGCTGCTGTCCTAAAGGTAATTAATACCTACTTAAATAAGTTTTTAAGACTTAATATTGCATGCTATGAAGCTGACTGTTATGTCACTGGAATAACATTCATATTATGTAGGCACTTACATTCACTATTAATTTAAGTAAATAATCACTATAGAAGAGGCTTAAGTAAATTTTATTTTCAGATAAAATTAACTATGGGAAAAAATCCTGTACTATTCCTCCCTACTCACAGAAGCTATGCAGATTTTTGTGTGATGACCTATTTGAGTTACCATTACGATATAGACTTCCCAACTGTTGCTGCTGGGATGGGTAAGTTAAAATATACAAACAAAAAAAACATGCTCACAACTTGTTTTTGCATGTTTTTTTTTGTTTATCATGGGGATGATAAACATACTCAGACAGAGACCAAACATAATGTTTGGACATGCCCACATTTTTCAAGTAGTTAGCATTCTATATGACAGGTAATAAGCCCATCACTGTAAAATTCATTAGTGCATGAGAGGAATAAAAACCACTTGCTTGTTTCTTTTTCAAACAACATTCACAAACTGACTGAGACAGTTCTAGTTGGGACTATTAAAATTTTCAAAGGTAACTAGCTAAGTAGCCTTGAGCTTATCTGTCTCCCTTGAGTAGGTAAGAACCTAAATACAGTGTCTCTAATTTTAGTGTCAATTCAAAGACTTTTATTGCCCATTGTCTTGGGTCTCAAACTTATATTGTGATCGCGATATTTTTAAATTTACTTTCTGATTAATATCGCACATTGGTAATATTTGTCCCGTAGCGGGAATCGAATCTCTTGCGTCTCAGTGGGCTACCCGACCGCGCTACTGAGTTCGTCACTTGAACAGCCGCTTAAAACTGATATGAAGCTTATAGCTTATATCAGGTTATTATTGTTATTTATTTAACCCGATTGCAGAACATGGTCACTTGAGCGGCTTCAAAATATCCCCGTGCCGCGTACAGGAGATTCCGGCTTCAGTTACATACACATTGAGGTCAAATTCAGGAAACGACCGTCTACTCCACGGTTAGGTGTCAGAAACCGTCAGTGGGCGAGGCGGGCACGTGCACTAAGGGTTCCGTACCACCACATAATGTGCAACAAGATCAATTTGCTAATTCTAAGAGCTATGTCGATGACATTAGTTGTATATAGCACGCACTAAAACAGAAAAATATTCCAATTGATGTGCCCAACCAGCAATAATAATCTACTGTATTTCTTCAATGTTTTTTTTACAATCGACTTGTATGTATTAAAGTATGGTTCTTTGATATGTTTTACCGCTAAAAGACGCTAGGGCCGCTGTAATAGACGATAGAAAACACGTTTTACCGTACATTTATGCGTTTTCACCAGTCACCAAAATATACATTATTGGTATAATGATTCGGCAAACCGCAGCAGTGATGCAGCTACAAACTGTCGCTTAGCCACTGATTAATTATTAACAGTTACTTATGGCTGGCTGTTCCAGACGGTCGATTTCGCCGCCTTCGCAATCATACCTTTATGCTGAAAGCTCTTTGCAGATTTCTACTCCATGGCTGTAATCGGCCGTCGAATGAGAGAGACCTGTGCTTTCTATATCCGAAGGACATTGGTCGGAGCGCCCCTGTACGCCGCTACGCTTAAACAATATGTGAGGACGGTGGTCTCCAAGCATTGCGCGCCTATCGAGTTCTTCCTTGAAGGCACCAGGAGTAGAAGCAACAAGAGTCTGCCACCAAAATACGGTGAGTATCCTGTAAAATCTCTCAGACACAGGTCTCCTTTGTCAGACGGAAAGAGAAACAGAAGCAATTTTGGTATTTTCTTCTAAGCCTTTTGAACATAGACCCCTCGCAAAGTGCTGTTTTAGAGTTTCAACTCCTAGAGGGTGCAGAACGAAGATCTGACTAGGATTTCCAGTGTCGTGGGCATTCGATCGTACCAAACAACCTGACCCGAAACAAATATCTGCAGAACATACAAACATTTGTTCCGCAGCGGGAATCAAACCAGCACCTCTTGCGTTCCACTTAGGCTATTTACCTACTTTGTAAAACTTGACCAAACTAAGTGTTCAAAGATGTCCCAATAGTTGAAATAACTGTTAGGTATGAAACAAATTTGTAAATATTTGTAGAAACCCTAACTAGGTAGTAAGTAATTAGCAAATTATGATCGCTGTTAATGACGAAAAAATATATTTCTTTCCAAGTTTACTATAGTAAGTTTAGTCATTATGATTCGTTATTTTATAATAGCTAAAAGTGCTAATATACCCTGACGTCACATCAAGGTGGTACCTTAGTTAAAGCATCTCTACGGTTGGTATTGTATCATAGTTGATGTCATCATTGTTTGATCAACTCTGAGCTTAATATTTACCCGCTTTAAGGAGCCTGTATATGCGTTCGTCGTTAGAAGTTGTTTGTTTATATGTTTCTATGTATGTTTGTCTGTTAGCAATTATTTCCGAAACGGCTTATCCGATTGTAATGCAGTTTCTTGCAATCGAAATTCCTTTTAAGATGGTTTTTAGATAGGTATATAGCAACAAGGAAACCATGTCGGAGGTTTTAAAATTCGGAGTTAATGAAACGCCCTAGTAAGTTCTTCGTTATCGCTTAGCGAATGTTATGGCTGGGATTGCCAGCTTCACGTGAACTCCGAAGCATGGGAGCACTTAGCTGTGAATTTGGCTACCGGTCTTTGTTAAATCTTGCTTGTAAGACGTACGATACACATAATATATTAGGGCACATTCCGTTAAGACTTTGCGCTGAAAGTATACTGAGTACTTAAAAATGCCGAACTAAACGTAACGATCCGATGTTCCAGCGATGTATCGAAATGAGATTATCCGTGGATATATCGTTGATCCGATCCATGTCGGAGGCAGGTGCCGAATATAATATTTGGACGTGTCTCTTTGAAGCATCATCTAGCCCCAAAGTAAGCAGAGCTTATGTTATGGAAACTACATGACTGATATACTTTTTTAAATATGTATTTTAAAAAAGTATATATATATGTATTTAAAAAAAGTATATAAGTAGTAATAATTATGTATGTACATATTATACATAGAAAACATCCAGATCCCGAGACAAACATTTGCATATGCAAAAATGCATATGCAAATGTTACGCGGCGGGAATCGAACCCGTAACCTTCTGCGTTGAGACGCAGAAGGTGGGCAAAGGAGCCATAGAGCTCGTCAAATCCCATGATATTGACGAAAATGTCCTGGTACTCCATTGATTGGGAATCGAATCCGCAACCTCAACTGCCTCTTAGGCGGGCCTTAGCCCACTGCGCCACAGTGGTCGTCACCTCTGGATCTGTACTGATCCATACGTCCTCAGATACAGTTTGGTATCTCAGTCATTTATGATTCTGAGAATTTATTTATTTGTGAATAATATAGTATAGATTGAATGTTCTATCATGGGGATGAACAGTCTTGAGTGGGTTTTCATATCAGAGGATTTCAGGGGGCCTAAAAACTTCAAAGTTGGCTTATACCGATGTATGGTACACCGTCTGGTGCTCATCAAAATCATCAAATAAATTGTTGACCTCAGGAATGCTTTCAATGGCAATGATGCCCTTCTTCGGCCACGAAGTCTCAGACATTACCATAGTTCCTATCAATGTGAGCTACGACCGACTGATCGAGCACGGACTTTTCGCGTATGAACATCTCGGGGTACCCAAGCCTAAGGAGTCGACTGGGGTAAGTACATTCTCAAGGTGAATATTGATGATTGGACAATATTTTCAACAGACTTCAAAAATTGAGGTTTTTTTTTCGCCAATTGTGAACGGATTTAATGATTCTTTTTTTAATAGTTAGGATACTTCAAGAGTCCCTTAAGAAAAATGAAAAAATCCCACAATAATGTATAAAATAGTTGCGTCACTCACTTACTGACGAGTATTTTTCGAAATGTTACTTCTAGAGAATGAAGCGGGAAGATGAATTTTGTATGAAAAACTCATCAGGGACAAAGTCGCGAGATGTGAAATGTAATAACTTTTGTATTTACAATGAAGTGTTTATCTTAAGTCTTTTTATTTGTATCTTAAGTCGTACTTGAAAGGACAAAAGAGCGTGTAATTTTTCCAAAATTTGATTTTACGATCAAAGTTTGAAAACCAGCCAACAGAAGTAACTAACCAGCGAGGGTGCCACGAAAATTGGTATAAAGTAACCAGAAAAAATGCCACACAATCAGTCGCTACGTTTCACGATCCCACGAAAATACGAGATGGACATGATAGACCCTCGTCGGCACAACTCATTCATAAAATCATAATAATTATGTCCTCCTAGTAGGAGAATTAACAAAAGAAGACAGGCGAAAGCGAGCCCCAAAAATTTAGAGAAACGAATCTTTCTATTTTTGAAATTTATTAGAAAAAAGACTCGGTTTTTGGTCGTGACTCCGTGGTCAGTGGTCCTTGAATACCATAACGACCTACCGGGTATGGACCTCTAAAATTAAAAAAAAAACGTAGTGTAACTTAAGGTTTACCTAGCTGCAACGTAGTGAATATATCCCCTACAAAAGTAAACCTCGAAATATGATTGCTTATTGTACGAAGCCTTGAATAGTTTTGTGTACATTTACATAAATGCGACGGATGTAAACATACTCAATGGATTCCAGCCGGTGATTGGTATTGTAAACAAACTCACGAGAACATTATACAGTATGCAAATATCAAAAGTTGATAATGATTATACTTGTGCGGTTATGTGGAGCTGATATGATAACACAGCATTAATTTATATTTTTGCTAAAAAATATGTTCTTCAAAAGAATCAAAAGAAGCGCTTATACTTTGCGTTGAGTCTGCACCATTATATTGCTTGTTATCGGAAATTGACAGGTGGATCAGATGGCACTAGTCATCTTTAAGTCTACATCTATCGTTTGTTTCTGGATGAAATCACTATCTTATAATTCATTTCAGGGTTTCCTAAAAGCGCTGTCCAGTCTCAACGACCATTTCGGCAACATCTACATAAACCTCGGCGATCCCTTATCCGTCCGCGAGTACCTTCAAAGGGAGACCTCGCACCCTCACGAGGTCCTCAAACCGACGGACCTCCAGCAGATAACTCCTGAACAGTTCAAATCGGTACAAAACGTCGCCGACCACGTTATAACCATGCAGCAAGATTGCACAGTTGCGACTATTACCAACCTGATGGCTTTAGTCCTGATGCAAAGCCTCATGAACAACAAACCGCTGGCCTTCGAAGACTTACTCACAGAAGTCGAATGGATGATGGAGGTCCTGAGGAATTTGGGTGCGAAAGTATTCGAGAATGATGTTAAAAGTAGTGTCGAAAGAATACTCGTTGTGCATAGGAAGATGATGACGTTGGATAGGGAGAGACGGCTGAGGCTGGTCGGGGGAGCGGTCATGCACGTGTCTACAGACATGACGAAGAAAATGAAAGGTAAGTACATCCTCAGAATATTAATAAAAATACACCCAACAGACACTTTCGTCCTGACCCGACACTAGGATTCCCTGTTTCCCCATATTTATCAAACTGTTTAGTGTTTTTATTGTGTAATCGAGTACCTGACATGATTTTTTATTTATGATATTTTACGGCAATTATTAGTATTCATAGTTATGTTATAAGTAGGTAGACTTAGAATGACAAAATCTTTATTAAAACTTGGTAGAACCATTCAGTTATGAGTTTATGTATGACTTACGAACCATAAAAATGTTTATGGTTCGGTGACAGTTAATATTGTCCCTAAGTAGGTTTTTGTGCATTTTGTACGTCAGTATGCGTATAATTTTAGTGAAATACTCTTTAGCAAACCTAAGAACTCTCATTTTTTGTAAGTACCTGAATTTGTTACAAAATAAAATATTTGTATTTGCATAGCGATAACGATCTAGTTAGGTCCATAACTTAGGCATTAAATCAGCTTCTGGACCTGGATTGAATAGATTGCGTATTTTGCACGCGTTAATCAGTATTATCCTGTGGCTCTGGAACAGACAAAACCCTTACGCCAGGTATTTTTGATTTATTTCCATTATCTTCACGATAAAACTAATCTATTTTGATAAGAAAATAGGCAGTTCAGTTTTATCGTGCAGTATAGGTAGGCCCCCCAACCAGATGACATCTCAAAGGTTGCGGGAAGTCGGTGGATGAAGTTATCTTCATTCTAATACCTAATCATCCACTTATCTGGGGTGGAGTTTGTACTGGAGTTATGATTGAATCGATCGCATTCATGTGCTGGGGGACGGTTTGTAAAATTACAAAAATGTATAATTTTCTTTTTGCATTACGCATCTAGCTATACTAACATACTACTTACGAGTATGTATGATCTATAAATTTTGTTTGTAAAATGTTGCAAGAAGACAAAGTCGTTCAGCATTCTATTTATATTATAAATGTCAAAGTTTGAATGTTTAGTAATCTCTGTAATGACTAGAAGGATTTGAATGACATTTGGAACAGGTATACTTCGTGAACTTGAATAAAACATTACTTCTCGTAGGCTACTTTTCATACACCACCACGCGGGCAAAGTTGTGGGCTGAGGCTAGTATAATGTAATTTAAAACCTCAATATTATTGCTGATGCAGTCAGAACAGAACTCGTGTCCGATTGTTATCAATGCTTATAACTTTTAATTACCTCGTCATTAAATTCAACCACTTTTACCTACCCACTAATTACACTTACAATTTAATTCAAGGTTAACCCGCTCATCGAATATGTTTTTGTCTTCAGTAATGTACATAAACCTACAGTCCTAAAGGCACTGCAATTGCAAAGAGTCATAATTATGATAACAAGAACCGGCCAAGTGCGATTTCGACACGGACTCTTAAGAGTTCCGTACCACCAATAAGACGAAGCTCTATTTTAACGAAGCAGTATAGGAAGGCCCCTCAACCGGATGATGGACCGATGACATCTATTTTATTCTATTCTATTCTATCTCAAAGGTTGCGGGAAGTCGGTGGATGCAGGTGGCCCAGGATAGTTTGTTATGGCATTCTTTGGGTTACCAAATGGCCCGCAGTAGAGTTCTACTGGTTGTTGATGATGATGATGATGATATAATGTTTATGATTAAGTTTCTTTAAAAGACACTTTCGAAAATAAAATTCCCAACGGGGTGAGGTAAGTTTGATCGGTGTGTGGCCACTTCGGACATTCACCTACACGATTTGATCAGTGAAACTTTTCTCATAGCTTTGTGGTATACCACAAGCTGTGTCCACTCTCCCTTATTTCAGTTATTGCTAATTTAAATATTTCCAAAAATCTTTCTGCAGCACCATTAGTTGCCGGTTGGTATGGCGGATTTAAAGTATGTATAACCTGAGACTATAACAATCGGATACGAATTAAACTGTGCTAAGTTCACATTCAAATTATTTTGTAGGTCACATTTTGAAAGCGGAAACAATGGCGGCGGCGATACCTATAATTCAGCTGCAGCTTTACGTGAACCCTATTCTGCACTATATTGTTCCCCCTGCCTTCATCTGCGTTGTTGCGCAACGGGGCAATGTTACTAGAGGTAAGACACAATAATATACTGCACTAATATCAAATATGTTTTAGCTACATAAAATATGAATAGTCGAGCGAACGAAAATCTCCGAGTCAAGTTGTAGGTAATTGAAAAAAAAACAACTCGTGTTTCAATCATCATTCCCCAGTGACTTGTGGCAATAAAACCTATTTAAGAGCCACCGTTGAAGACATACAAATCGACTGAAAGAAACCGCATTACAATAGCCTTTTCGGAGAAACATGGCAACAGACAACAAACGAAATACCTCTACGGCAAACCCATATAGGGTTCCTGTCGTTGTGGGTAAAAATCGGCACTATGTATGTGTGGGATGGTTTTGGCGACAACGGTGTGAAATCAAATATCAGGTCATGTCAATATAATAAATAACAAAGAGACTACGCATTTAAAAAAATATATATATATATCTTAGTTCATTTGATTTTTCTATCTCGAAATTCGTGATTACCATTCGAATCTGAAAATAAGTTCAACTTAAGTTAAAAACTATATTTTGTAATATCCCAAAAATATTACTAACTACGGTGGGCATTGAACCCGTGACCGTGCTTGGTGCGCGAGCTGTAACTTCGGTCGTAGCTGAGTGGTTAGCCGTAGGTAACGAATATTTATCAACAAACATCCATAATCCATCGAAGGAATAATTTAATATTAAAATATATATCATAATATAGCATACTATATAATGCATATTATGATATATACTATCCTATCCTACTATTATTATAAACGCGAAAGTTTGTGAGGATGGATGTTTGTTACCCTTTCACGCAAAAACTATTGAACGGATATTGATGAAACTGTACAGTAATAAAGCTTATACGTCAGAATAACACATAGGCTACTTTTTATTCAGGTACCACACGGACGAAGCCGTGGGCAGAAACTAGTATATCATAATATAATGTTCATACATTCTTAAATCTGATTTTATTTCAGAGCAACTCGCCAACGACTATTATCACATCAGAAAACTACTGAGTCATGAATTCTTTCATTTAGAAAAGACTGAAGAAAGTGTAAGTATTCCTTGGCATTTCACTCAATGATGAATTGCACTCTAAAATTGTTAAAGAAGCATAAAAAAATACGCGATATTCTGAATGCTTAACTTTAATTGTGGTCTGAAGGTGCGTCTATGTATTTGTATGTAGCACTTTATGTGCAACGAAAATCCCTTTTATTTTAACGGGATAATATACAGCCTATGTCCAACCTGAAGGTCCATACTAAATATTGGTAAAATATTTTTTGAAATCGGCTGTGTATTTTCGTTGATTACCTCCTACATACAAACTTAGAAACTTAACCTCTTTAAAATATTATTAGTGATTCATAAATAAATCAATTGGTGAATTTATGATTTTTTGTCCACGAGTCGCTCGAGCATAATACCAGATTCTCATGGCTAAGATTTACCATCATGTCATAATAACTCTGTTTTTTTCAGACATTCAACAATGCTTTAGAATATTGCCTACAGAATCGAGTAATATCGCACCATCATGGATACTACACTGCAGGCGATGATATGAAGCTGCAGCATTTGTTGAATTGGTCGGTTTGGCCGGCACTCACTACGCTCGCCAAATGTATGGAAGTTATGACTCAAGTATGTTTATATTATTCGAAGACCCTATCGTACGAGTTGAAATTTACGTACCTGTAAAATTTCAACTCAATCCTCACGCATCTAGCAAACACCAGCCTTTATACAAAAAGACTGCATTGAAATCGGAACGACTATTTCGGAGCTACGAGATCACAGACAAACGCGCTATCGCCTTAAAACTTACTTTTAGTTAGTGATATGACATGTAAAAAGGCGAGCGTAACCATGAAAAAGAGTTACCTACCGATTATAATGCATTTTTATGTAATATTTTTGTTTGAAAATAAATTATCTGAAACAAATAGTTATTGCCAGACGTCACTAGGGGGCGCTGCATAAAGGATGATTAACTAACATGTGTTAGTTTACTAAGTATAATATTATGTATGTATTTAAAAAATAAGTATAGAAGTAGTATATGCTTATAGCTTGTGTTATGGGAACTACATGACGTAGTTCCCATAACACAAGCTCTGCTTACTTTGGTGCTAGATGATGCTGTGTGATTAGTGATATGTATTTACTTAATTGGGCGTAACATTTTTTTTGTACAGAGAGTTAATTGCGAACACAAGCAAGCCTTGAAGTTGATACAGCAAAGCGTGGAGTCTAGCCGGTGCCACCCTTACTGCCTAAGTCTGGATTCCATCGCTAACTGCTTGCAAGGTCTATCAGCTGTGGGTGCTCTCGGCAAGGATAAAACGTAGGTGTTTTCGTTGTTCAAAACAATACTCTGCTGTCCTATTCGAAAAGGGTGCATCTACCATTTTTGCCAATATTTAGCTAAATATACCACGGTGATAAGTAAAAAAATGCGCTGGTCTGGTGGTAAATTAAATTATCTCATTCCTGAACAAAGTTACCGATAAGGTACTGCACATTTTTTTTTCATTTAAATATATTTTCTTGGTATCGTGTATGTGCTATATGCGTCCTTTTTTAATAAAAATTCAAAATGCAGGATGGGTCCACAAACTGAGAGTTACTGACAGGGCTATCCTCGATGTTACTCTTGGGGATAGAATCCGAAACAAGTCATCTAGAACAAGGCTAGTTTAGCAGGGAACCAAAGTCATCATCATATCGAGATAGGTTTAGGAAGATGAAGTGGCAGTAGGCCGGTCCTTGGCTCTTCCTGACCGGGCTTAGTGGCGCGCCATGATATACCTATGTATGTCCAGCCCGCTTAGCATGAGCACCCAAGACAACGTTTTGTCTACGAAAGAGAAGACAAAAACTATTTCTGACGCCTATTCTGTCAAACAAAAGAGGGACGGGAGTCGACAAAACCGTTGTCTTGGCTCTTCTTCTTGGTTGTCAGGCAGCTGTGGACTGCAATTAGTTGGTGATGATGATGCACGTGGGTATGTGCCAAACATATTTTTTGGATTTGCATCTGGTTAACTACTCGGTATCCTCACAAACCGGCGCACCGAGGATTTCCATCATGGGGAAGACAGTCGTGAGCGTTTATTATATTACCTCTCAAATTAGCACGAACTTGCATGAGCTGCGAAGTCCTCCGTCACTCGGTTTTGTTCGGACCAATGTGCATCACCTGTACTAGTAGAAGATGAGCCTTGCTCGGGAACTAAGTTATATAATTCCTAATGCTAGGTGATGTCGAGTTGCTAATTTTTAATTTTTCCCAGCAATGGTTACCATCAAAGCTAGATCGCTCTTTTGTCGTCCTGTCAAGGCATCGAATGTCATCAAAATTGTTCGAGCCTTTTTCATGATTTTCTAAACCAACCATAAAACAAACAACGCATTGCTCGATTTCACTATTTTTCGATCATCCATTTATCGTGCTCTATTTTTCCCCCGTTACAGTTTAGTATGTCAAACCTTAGTCTGGATTTTGTATTTTTTAGGAAAGAAGAGCCAACCTACCAAATCGTGCCAGATATCATGGAGGGTTGCTATCGTCTAGTCACTTCAGTGTTACCAGCTTTCAATGTGGACTTCTGCAGAACGAGTAATGTAATATTCGATGAGAAGATCTTAGCTAAGTTGTAGATATTACGGTTAGAAGGGTATAAAGTGGTGAGGATCCTGCAGAAGGTACGATTAGTTGAAACTACAATTAAGGGTGTTACAAGACTACTCCCGAAAATGTATACGGAACATTCAGATTGTGGTTCTCAATCGAATCGCACTGAGAAAAATTTAAAGAGAAATTGACCATATTAGCGCTTTCCAATTTCCCGATTTTTTAATGAAAGTTTGGCTTATAGGTTGTATTTGATGTTAACATAATACCTTACCTTTATACTTCCTAGCATCTCCAGGGCCCTACATCCCTGAGAATGTTAGGAGTTATAAAGGTTTTCTGCAAAACGATATTTCAAGAAACGATCTAAATGTTTAACCAAAAAATGTTAGACATACATATCCTTCAGAGTAAAGCGAATTGGTTTTTAACCTAGGGTTAATTGTACCTATGTTTTCAGTTTTTGGTAGTAGTCTTGTTTATGACACCCAGTTTATTATTATCGAAGTATAAGCGCCATATAATTTACAGATAATTTAGTTCTAGACAAACTTGCAATTGGAAAGATACTCGAATGCAATGAAAGTAACAGCTAGTCAAAAATGTTTTGATAGAGTTGCCATCTTTATTAGCTACTGGGTAATTTGGTAAGCTGTGTGGTATTTATTTTTAACTTTGCTGACGGCTTCGCAGCTGATACTAGGGTATTGTAGTGTAGGTAGATTAGTACCTAATAATTGTCTTTACTGGACACGCCACACTTTTTGCACGCCCAGGATGACTGGTAGAGAATGCTTTAGCATTAAGTCCTCCTAGCACTATATTGTTTGTGCGGAAGCATTAAATAAATAAATAAAAAGTATACCCATTTCGATTTATTCAATAAGTTTCTGCCATTTTGAAGATTTTTAGCAACGAACATCTATGCTTTCGCATTTATAGTATTAGTATGTTATAAATCTTCCAAACAGAACATGGGAGTTCCTATGAATGTTCTGTGATCTTCCATGTACTTAGTAGACATTAATATGGCTTATTTATTGATAGTTTAAAATTATGATGATGTTTATAAATTTAATTTATGACCCTTTACGCCTAGTGAAACGTTTATTTATTTAATTAGTTATGTATTGTTGACATTCCTGTGATTATCTAAGTACCCTTTTTGGTTATGTATTCCGGTTTCAGTATTAATATACTCCCAAGTATTTATTGTCAGATAAAATAAGTGGGTTGATGTTGTATTTTTAAACGTAAAAAAATGTAACAGCAATAACAGTTCAAATATTGCAGCCATTATTATGTTTTTCAGTAATTTAGATTATATATTTTATATGTTAATGCCGTTGCTGTGATGTTATTGCTTAGGCCGTCAGTGTTTTTATGGGGCCGTTGATACGACCATTTTTGTTATTAAAATTAGTATGCATTTTATGAATATTATAATCTTGTTTTGTTTGTACATTTACGTTCAGTTGTTGATCAAAGAATAAAGAGTATCCAATAACTTAACTGCTATCATTTATAATAATATGCCCTACCGCGCCCTACAACATATACTTGTTAAGAGAAGGAATTCAAACTAAAATGCTTTTTTTTAAATAATCTCACTATAATCTCTAAAATTTATAAGTACATTCATGTAACCATAGCTTTTAGCGATAAGGCCGATTATTGTACATTTCTAGTGATATGTACAATAAAGAGTTTACCAAAAGGCGGAAGCAGTGTTTTTTTGAATAGGTAAAAGACAACTCGATATAAAACAGCAATTATACATGAAGTAGATTACAATATCGCTTTATACGCAAGAGACGAGACAAACATAGGAAAGTGTCTTCAATGTTTGAAACAATATTATAATAAAATACACAGCAGCACCGCCATATTTAAAATCAAAGAAATTAACAATTAGGTACATACTTCATTTTTATTGAGATCAAACTCAAGTCTTACAGTATAAATCTATTTTAATAATTTAAGTATTGTGATTTGATGTAGTTTTTTTATAATTTTATTTCTCGTCATCTATACGAGCTATGTTTGATGTTTGAACACTTGAAACTTAAACCGAAGATCTTTTAACTGTACAAAACAACGAGAAAAATTCTAAAAAAAAACCTCTGCCGTGCGTACAAGTACCCATCGACACTTCATGATCTGATAATATAGTACCTGGTATAGTTCCAACATACATAGTAGCAAACGTAAATATTATGTACAGATTGTGAATTTAGGAATTTACTCTACTTGAAGATAAAAATAAACTACAGGAATTGTAATTTTTCGAATGGGAATATTGTATTCAATACATATTTTTATTTACAAAGTACTATAAAAAATTGCTCATAGACACATGATTATATACGGACCGCGCCTTCCAGGATAAATAGAATAAACTGCCCAAAACACGTCGAGAGACGCTATGTTAGGGCCCCAAAATTGCCTCACTCCTAAAACCTTATTAATAATTTGGCGTAACCCTATGTTTTTGTCTTTTTCAATCGATTTGAAACTGCCTGTTCCAGCAGGAGCAAACTCAACACTGAGCAAAACTATTCGAAGGTTTCATCATGTTTATTAGTAACTATCTTATTACGAATAAATCTGATGTAATCTTGAAAAAGTTGTGACAGGTACTTTAAAAATGCGATCGAAAGAAACAAAACACTCTAGTTACTATTCCAAGGTTAGGTTAGTAACGGTCCTAATTAATAACGGTATGAAGTAAATCCGTCACTATTTAGTTTTGTCTAAACTTTCCGAAAAAACGTTTTTTTTTAAATTTTAATGTACAGTTAATTTTAAATAACAACCATTCTAGTCATAACCATGAGATCAGACAGCTGCGAACTATCGTAGCATTGTTTTTTTTTTTAATAATTTCATGCCAGTGCGCATTATTCAAAAATGTAAGTACCCTGCGTTATACCACTTGTGACCAAACAGTACTTTCAGTTCAATAATAGACGTAATTGGTTAGAAAACGATTGATATCGTACTTTACGACATTAAATAATGTACTCGGGTACAAAAATAGGGACCTTTGCTATTTTTATTATATATTAATGACCTCCCTAATATTTCTAATAACCCTTGTATTTTATTTGCTGACGATATCTCCTTAATCTTAACTTCTGAACGTAATATTGACATAAACAATTATATTTTTGACATAAATAATGCAATTGAATCTGTAGTTAAATGGCTAGACGACAACAATTTACAAGTAAATATAAGAAAAACAAACTATATTCAATTCGGTACAAGGGCAAATAAAGTAAAACAATTGTGTATCTCAAACAGAGGTATGAACATTCTAGAAGTTAAAAACACAACATTTTTAGGATTTATTTTGGATGCTAATTGTAACTGGAAATTACATATTGACAGAGTCTGTAATAAGTTAAATAGATTCGTTTTCGCTCTCAATAGATTAAGGAAAACGTCAGACCGAAAAACAGTATTACAAGCATATCACGGTTATGTTGCGTCGGTGTTATGCTATGGACTAGTGCTTTGGGGGAATGGTTTAGAGGTGGAAAGAGCATTCTTAGCGCAGAAAAAGTGTATTAGGGCAATAGTTGGTATACCACCATGGGAGTCCTGCAAACCGCTGTTCAGGGATTTTAAGCTGCTTACTCTACCCTGTATGTATATCTTTGAGTCGGCTTTGTTTGTAAAAAAGCATAATAACCTATTTGTAAAAGCGGGTGAAATGTATCTACGAAACACCCGGGACTCTGACAGAATTGTTCTATCTAGAGTTCCGAGGACGGCACTTTACAAAAATAATTGCTTTGCTATGTGCGGTGTCATTTACAACGCATTGCCTCGGAACATTAAAAGCCTTCCGCTGAATAAATTTACAAAAGAACTTAGACTCTGGCTACTTCGTAATGTATTTTATAATGTGAAAGAATTTCTTGGTAATTGACATTTTTATTTTGTAATTGTTTTTTGTTGTTTTTTTTTTTCTGCATGACATTTTATTGAATTGGAAATTTATTTTTTAATGATTATGTAAACCTTAAATTTAAATTAGATAAGTAAGTAAATTTGCATCCCAGATATTGGGGAATGTGAGCTCCATCAAAAATTATAAATAACTTTGTACTACCGCATTCAGGCAAATAAATGAATTATATTATTATATTATATTATATTATTATTATATTATTATTATATTATATATTATATTATATTATATTATTATTATCATAGTACTTAAACGACAATGCTTTAGTCAGATAAACCAGATTTTTGGCCTACTGTACCATGACACAGTGTTAAATCTCATTCAGTCCACTTTCTCCTATAAATTAGAATTATCTATAATTCAACCGTGTTTCGAAGTCTGATTGATAAACACTGATCGTACTTCCATGGGGCAGAGTGTGAGGACGCCTTCCGGCAGAGGGCTCTGTATGTTCACGTATGTGAGGGAGCTCTCGTATATCCGGTCGGGGGGCGCGTCCATGAAATCCGATATTTGGACCTAGAATTAAAATGTTTAACTGTAATAACAAGTTTTTACTCAATGTTAAATCCATCCATCCAATGTAGTTGAAAGAGTAGTAGAGCTTCTGTGAAAAGGTTTGTCCGTGGAAGTGCTACCACCATGCCTATTACTGTGCTGTTGTGAATGTTCCCACTGATCCGGTTCCGGTTTGAAAGGTATGGTTGCCGGGCAAATTACAGGTACATGAGATCTTTCATCTTGATATCTCAGGGAGGCAACGCGTGAGTGATACCTCACGTCCATAGGCTACGGTAACCGCTTACCACCATGTCCACATGGCAATCAAAATTACAGTCCACTGTAAGTTTGAATACCTCTTTAATAGTATATAAAGTGTTTTCCACCATCGATTGCAGCGCCCAGTGACTTGTGGCGATACCTTAGAACCCATGGAGACATATAAATTGATTTCAAGATTTTTATTCACTCAATCATGAATCAAGAAATAAGTTATTCTTACCTGCCCATCGCCAAGGGGGTACCATTTCTCGATACCTTTCTTGCCGTAACATGCATCTAAGTATACTCTTTGGAACGTCATTCCCATGCCGTGCAAGGAGCCGCCATCTTTATTCTGTAAAAAAACATAGTATAAGTATATACATGGTGTAACAGAAAGTCCCTGTAAGCCCTAAAGGGGGTCATCTCACGCGTTATGGCGAACAACGTTATTTGTCCAACGTTACTTTCGAAATGTACCTTTCCTCCAAAATGTACCTAGACACAACATGTGGCAACCCTATTTTAGTTTATTTACTGATGTCTAACGGGGCTAGTCGAAAGTAGTTTGCGTTATATTTGATTGAGTGAGATTTTCACGTCAGTAGCATTCATTTGCGACCTTCGTGTTGGAAGGCACATCGAGCCTTTCCATGAAGAGTGTTTCCTATTACGCAACCGCCTAAAATGGGCGATCTTATCGCTTTAATTTTAACTTGTTATTGTTTATTTCATAAGTGAACAATAAAATATTTTAATTCATTCGTTCTATATTATCTATTGCGAGCATCACAGCTTGGCGGCGGAATTGACCAATACTAACACAAGCTCTACATCACTAAAATGATCCATGCGTTACCTTAGCGTGGACATGTGCGTGGAATGAGGCGAGCACTATATCCGCGTGGGCGGGCACGGAGCGCGCGTACTGCGGGCGCGCGGACTCCTCGCGCGCACTGTAATGCATCGTGATTATAGGTTGCAGCATCATCTGCTGTGAAACATGCGCGCCGAGCGATAACTGCCCGCTTGGATGCTCTTCAGGGGTGCCGAACTGAAAACAAGTATTAAAGAAGTATAAATAAACACGCAGTCACATTCTGGTAAATTGTCATAACCAGGGTTTCCTGCGTCGTGGGTATCGGCAGGGCGATCACAATAATTCCCATGGCTATCGAGATGGCATGGCATTAGTCATGGCTGGTAACATTGGATACCAAAAGGAACTAAAAGTACCAATTTACAAAAATACTATAACCTATATGTAAGGTTTTGTCTGTATTTTGTGTGTCTACAATAAGGGATAAAATAATGAATAATACAGCACCAGAACATGTATTAGAGACCTTCTTATCCCTTTTATTAATAATCACTCACTAATTGAAGCAGCGTGATAAAAGTAGTATGACTCTATCCTTTGTTTAGTGTTAGAAAAGAACAGGGTAGAGTTATCGACCTACTTACCTTGCAAGTTGGCTTTGCGGACTCAAGGATGAGTTTAAAGGTGTGTCGTGTCCGGACGTTATCCAATACTCCTTGGTTGAGCCCTCTGTTATCATCCCGGCTCAGCCTTCGGTCCTGCATCACCTGGACATATGGCATTGATATTACGACTCACAAACATTATACAAAAGAGAAATGGGGGGGGGGGGTGGGGGGTGAGGTTTTTTTTTACATGTTTAACCTTGTGTCCTTGAATTAGGAAACAAAGTTGAGCAAGAAGTACCACGTAGGAAATTCCAATGAAAATAGGTTCGATAGATTGCGTTGAGGTAGCGTTCGTAAGAAACACATTAGCTCAACCGTCTTTTTCGCCGACTTATTAGTATATTGCAAAAGTGTTCTTCACGAAAAACCCTTTTACTTTAACGGGATAATATACAGCATATTTCCACCCTGTATGTCCATTCTAAATAATGATTGATATTCGAAGAGTAGTTTCAGAAATTACATCCTACATCCAAACTTAAAAAACTTAACCACTTATAATATTAGTGTTGACAAATAAACTACCTAGATTCTAGTAGATACTCGATATTCACATACCTCTATCTGTCCTGGTTGTAAAGCGGCCATCCCCAAAGACGTCGACGTTAGCAATGTGAACCTCATTAATTCGCCTTGTATGTACGCCGCGGATGGAAGCGGGTAGAAATTAGCTTGTAGAGGTAACTTTTCGAAATACCGCCGTTTAATCATCTGAAATTTGATAATTGTCAATTTTAAAAAGGATATGTCCGAAGAAATCTTAGCTTACAAAATCTCTGATCTATCAACGTACATCCAAAACTATAAAGTCTAGAAAGCTGAAATTTGGAACATAGAAATATTTTATAACGTTCCATACAGAAAGATAATTCGATAATTCTCACATGTATCTATCAGTATTTGAGAGTGTACTTAAGTTTAAGCTTAGATGAAATGTTTCTACAATCAGAATTGTTTAATTTAAGTAAAAATATAGTTAGGGGGTCGTTTAGTAAAATTATAATTATAATAATTATAAAGAAAACATGATCAAGACTGTATTCCCCACAATGGATGTCCTCAGATACATATTAAGCGCCTAATCTTTAAGTTTACCAAGTAGGGGATCAGAAGCACGTCCAAACATTATATTTGGCACAAGCCCGCGTTTTACAAGTGATTTTGCATTCCGCGTGACAGGTTGCAAACCCATTATTGGTAAAGGTTATTAGGAAGTTTATTCACAGCAAACATCCGTCCAAATTTTAGGCGGCTGTAAAGAGTAGTAAAGTTTTTTTTTTAAGTCTGAAGTACCTGCATGCCGTTCAAGTCCGTATAGAACTCATCTTTGTTACGGATTCCCGTCGAAAACCTCATAGCTAATTCCAAGTCGTCCACTTGAGGATCTATCATGAAACTATTGCTGATCTCAACTTCGGTCTGTGCCAGCGATGGATTGTTGTATACAGTGAGCTGTAAATAAGAAAATAATTGTTTTTTTTTTTCATTGAGGCGCGAATCCCTTTGCACTCTGGTTTTTTTGCTATCGGTTACCAGCAATACCCAGTGATACGATGAACTTATTTTAGCGTCCAGTAAATACTGATTTTCGAATTATTTTATTTAAAAAAATAATTAAAATCCTTTTATTTACTAACATTCAAACAAACATACAATAATTTTAAATAGTTGTTTGGTCATGCATGTTTCTCAGTAAAATGTACATTTAACTTGCTTAAACTGGTGATCAAAATCATCACGACTAACAAACATTTGAATTGATAGACCATTATGTAATAATAATTATAAAAAGTAATAATAATGCTGGACATTTTTCACACAGTATCATCTAGCCCCAAACTAAGCAAAGCTTAGTATATTACTTATATTTTTGTAAATACATACATTACATAGAAAACACCCAGACCCGAGACAAATATTTGCATATGATACAAACACTTGTCTCGCGGCGGGAATCGAACCTGCTACCTTCTGCGTCTCAGGCGGGCCTTTACCCACTGCGGCACAGAGGTCGGATAATAAAAAGTAGTAATTGATAATTTCCTAATTAATAATTTAACAGGTACCTCCAAAATATGTATAATAAACAGCATACTCACAGCTAAAACAATGTCGGCGGCCTTCTGCCCGTTCAGCGCTGTGTATAGCGTTGCTTTATAAATTCCTTCAGTCACTACTATTTCAGGGAACGCGTCTGGTTTGAACTCTTGCGCTTGGCCTTTCGGTATGAACAGATAAGCGCCACTGTTGCTGTCTTTGCCTTTTTGGGTGTCGTATCTGTAGGAAGAACACACAGTTCCAACATTATATAACAAATCCCCATCAAACGTGATCGAATACCAATTCAAAAAGATTTCCCCAACCAAATTCGCGTCAGAAAAGGCGCACCTACAAATACGTATGGCAGCACTGAATTCATACAACCCAAATCTCCTAAGATTCCAAAGCCAAACAAAAATGGTGCGTTTCCGAACCCGTATTAAACTCATAACTGAACAAGACTGTTACGATTGTCGTCTATGTATCGTATATGTTTTCCTTCTTGAGTACTTCCCTTTTCAATTTAGCATAGCATGTTTAACCTTTGCAATCCAATTCAATCTGGAGTTCCACATCCCTAAAGTCAATTCGCTAGACCACAAAAGTACTGGACTAACAACATTTTTCCTGATCATGGAACACGAATAACAAGGCACGCAGGCGTGGCGGCAAGCTTAACCCTTCTACACATCGCTCGGCCGCTTCTGGAAGCCTGGTAGTTTGGACTTGGGGACTCTGAAATGTTTCTCTTGGGAAATTATCTTAACCCTGGCAAGTTGGACGGAAGATCGGGGTCCATACAGGCGGCTATCAATCTGAACCTTGAAAGTTCATAGACAACTTACTGAACAAAATCCATGTGAACGGCCGAAGTGATTCCATCAGTCGATACCAGAGCTTTGATCAGTCCGTTCATATTTGTGACCACACGAGTACTATTGCCCGCTTGGAAGGTGAGGTCTTCCATCAGTCTTGTGCTCGGCTGCTCCAATTGGAACATCTTGGGCAGGTCAACGGACCAGTAATCGGCGTTGTAGATGCGGATTTTGGAGTAGGATGTGTATCTGGAAGTAATATTTAAACGTAGGTCACTACATGAACACACACACACCCCCAAACACACACAAAAAACACACATACATGGGCATTTAAGTAAAACTAAGCCGGCTGTTTAATAAAACTTAGGCAACTATTAGGACATTTTAGCAAAACTGAAGCAACTGCAACGGCATTTCACTAAAACTACGGCCACTACACGGGTCATTATTATAATTATATGCCTGATGTTTCCCACTGCAGGGCACAGGCCTTCCTTTTCTCCTCCTATTGGTCTCTTCTTCTTGAGCTATTTCTGGCCGATCATTGTTGTGATCTAACTCATCTATGCGATTGAGCATGCGACGTGTATTTTTACTTACTTGTTTAAACTCATGTTATCTCTCAGCGATATGGTGTAGATCGTCAAGGCCAGCGGCTCCACTGTCACCGGGAAGGATAGTTGGAACTTATTCGCAGCGAAACTGAGTCGCTTCTCACCGGCCACCACTGGGGAGATCTGAGCCATCATAGGGTTGCCTTCGGGGTCGAATACCTGAAACATTCGGGTACATCCAAGCTCCGGGTACAAACAATGAAAAAAATGACCTGTTTGTCAAAGTTCGCGAGGTGACCTATGATCGTTTGTCATGTACACACAAAAACCCGATAAAGGCTCGTTAAAAGTTATAATCAGTAGTTCGTCATGAACTGAATCTCCTCTACCCCATAGTTAAAAATTCCCCTACCGATAAAGAACCGATTACCTACCGTCATTTTCGAAATCCCACATTCTATAAATATAACCTACCTACCTACCAACCAAGTTTCATCAAGAATTGATAAAAGGTTCGGCAGTTTTCGTCGGACACACAAACATACAGTAGCTACTAGCTGATTTCCAGGCGTAGAGTCGCGTTTAAAAAATAAAACCGATATTCCCATACAAACTTTCATACCCCACTTCCCCCCCATAAAATGTGAAAATACAAAAAAAATTAAACGCTTCACTCTTTATTTATGATGAGTAGCTAGAAGTCCAAGTTTCTCCCACCATAACGCCCCTTAAAGTAAAAATTTCCAAAAATATTTTTTTAAGCACATGCTTACGTTATATGATAAACCTATACTATATACTTTATAAGTATAGACTTTGTATAAACGGCAGATTGCCCAAGTAGACTCGGAGACTTTCGTTCGATCAATTAAAGTTGGGTTCATTGACAAAATATTTTACCTCAACGTGCGGTGAAGACACCAAAACCGTAAGAATCTCGTGTCGTTTGAACGCCAGCGCGTTGTACAAGACTATTCTTCTAGACGGCGATACCACATCCAAAGCAATCGTTATCCTCGCCGGAATCTCATCATGTCTTCGCCAGATGTCATCTACGTCGAAGTAAATATCGTCTTGAGTTTGGTCTTGGATCGTAGGCTCTTTGAGAAGGTAGTAGGCCGCTTGCTGGATGGCAGATTGGCTGTATTTGATAGCTGCTAGCATTCTGCAAAAACAAGGGAGTCCTTATACGCAGCCCGTATCGCAGGGTGTCCTAGAACACGTATACTATTCCAAAAGGGGATTATTGTACACCTAATTAGCAACTACAATATATTTTTTTATATTTTTTTTTCTACAATATTTCGAAAACAGCATTTCTGAAGGAAGACATGGTGGCGTAAATCAGCAGTTTACGATATTGATGTTTTAGGTATGATGTCCGATGTATTTTCATTGGAAAACATACCTAAAACAGCTGACTTGTTCATTTAATATAAGTTTTAGGGTTGCACAAGAACTCCCAAAAAGGCTGATTTATGGATGTTCCACAAAAACATAGTATTTTCAATGAAAGCAAATTCAGCATTTCTGAAAATATTGTCCACTTGTATTGCAGAATAATTAAAAAAAAACGTCGGGGATTTATAAAGTTTGTTAAAATTATCTAGTTTATATAATGCTCACTTCTTGGCATAATCTTCTCTGACCTCATCCCTAGAAGTACCAGTGACTCCATCGTGATGCTGGAACAGAGCGAGCACCCTGCGAGCTTGCTCGACTCGGTCGCGCAGTTGTAATGACATTATTCTTGACACGGAATGGGAAGACGACGCTTGCGCTGTTATTATCTCTGCTGCCCTGAAAAAAAAGTCAAAACTACTAATCAGCATGAAACTACAATGTGTATGTACGCTTTTTAGGATTAAGCTCGCCTTTATACATGACATAACATTTTGCTATTTGTAATTGTTAATTTGTGTGTACAGGATAAAGGATGTCCCTTATAAAGACGATCCACTGTTCACTTTGTTTGCCTGGAAGCAAATATCGGTAAATATATATATGTTATATGAACATAAACACGGCACGGTTTAGTGTGGATAGTTTTTAGTAAAATATGAACATGTATGCAGAAGATAAATGATACCTACCGATGATCCCACTGAGGGGACTAACACCTACAACGTTTATACAAGCCTTCTACCCGAATTCGAATCCACACTACAAGTCCATAGAGTGAAAGTTATTTCTTATTTCACATACAATGGTTAAAGCTTAGGTTAGGTCTAGTGTAGCTCGTAAGTAGGTTGGTTGATACATTGGCCCTGTTTGGGTGTTGCAGATAGGTTAGTGGTATTATTTAATAACAATTAAAAACAAAATAAATTTTAATGATAACAATTAGTAGGTACACAAAACAAATGTCAATAATCATTAAAAATGTCCAAAATTATAATAATAAAATTGTCAATATTAAAATACTAATAATGTTGCGAAATAGCTAGGCATGTAGTTATATAATCAATGTCAAAGTATAAAGTTAGGTACCTAACCTATGTCATATTTTGTGTTAGGTAAAAGTCGGAGTCAGAGAATGAAAATGGTCAAGAATAGGTAGGTAGTTGTATGTAGATTATGCAAGTTTGTCAGATAGGTATTGGTCAAGAATAGTGTAGTAGGCTTTTTGTTTAGGATTTGTTTTAATGTATTTTAAATAATGAGTCCTTATAATAAATGCATGATGACATTAAGAGCACCTTCTCATTAACATTTTTATACGTTTTCGTTATCAAAATATCATAAACAACATAATTGGTTCTGTGTGACTTGGCTGAACGAGCCTCGTTTTCTAAATCGACCAAACCAGTTTTTGGTCTATCAATGATTTCGTATGCATTCATTACACTATAGCCCTTCGCATAGCCGTTTGAATATAATTATTCTAACTTCGTTTCGCAATGCAATATCAACTGGTCTGACGGGTACTGTTATACAAGTTAGCTGTAAGGGCGATGCACGACCTTTTTTTGGCCAGTAGGCAAAACGTAGCCGACTATACCTTCCTACTATACATTCTTTCTTCTAACTAGCTTTTAATGGTAGGGCCGAAAATAATCGTGTAAAAGTATTTTTTCGTGTTCTGTTTGAATAACTGATACAGTAGTGAAGTTTATCAGATATCATTAATAGCTAAATGATGAGTGCGAGTTAGATGTGGGTATCCATAAAACATAAAAGTGGTATTATTATGAGAATTCTTTAGGAAATACTGAACCAGTGCATACAAATACTGAACCAAAAATAATGTTATCTCAAACTAACGCGCGTTTGATCCATCTACTGGTAAGTGATCAGAACACTAACACAATTATCTATTCACGTTCCAGACCTTATTGCTCAATTAAGGTAATTTAATTTCAAGTGGATCCCCTGGGGTGGGGGGAGACATGAATTTACCAGTACCCAGTTTTGATGGTTCCCCTGCCTTAGGGACATATCAGAACTAATATGTAAATGTATATTTTAAACATAAACAGTGTGTATGTGTAATTAACAAAAGACGGAGGTCGGTGGATCGTGATAGTCCGATGTTCGTCATGACACTCTTAGGGTAGGTTTATGCCCAGCAGTGGACATGCTCTCGAAAAGATGACCACCTCCCATAGGAATTGCTCATCACTGCTCCTAACAGACCAAAACCGTAGATTTAATTTTTTTTATTTACAATAAGTATTTTTTTATGAAATTAAACATAAAGATCATCTTACCAATCTATTAATTAATATAATTTCACCTATTAAATTTAATGAGGGCGGAGCTGCTATATTGGAAAATAAAAGTAAAAATCATCATAATCTTATTGAAGGTATAAAATTCAGCATCCCCTTATTAATTATTAATCTACGACTATTTAATACCCAGACTAATTTTTGATTGCATAGACTAGACGACCAGCTATTACGTTTCTAAAAGCTTTCAATTTGCCTTGCTCTTTATAATATTCCTGAAAGATTTCGACGTAGTTTTTTGTTAAACGACCGAATTTAAATTTAGCATACTGTATGTCAAGTTATGATGACAATGTAATATTATGGCCGCGAACTGAGCTGATGGAGACAGTGGAAATAAAATGAGTAAAAATAACTACCCATCTTACCTGGGGACCTACTGGGCCTATCAGTAGTAAAAAGGGAACATATTATTCCCGTGTTCGTACAGCTGGTAGTAAAACGGGCAACAAATGAAGACTCCTTGATAGTTTAATATCGTGATTGGACTCATTTTCTTCGTTAATTGGGATGTGATTGAAAGCCTGCGTGCATGTACCTACCTATTTACATGTCTACAAAACTATAATAGTTTTTAAGTCATACTAACACGATAAGATAACATATTTGTATGTTTACCGGGTCTTTATAGCATTTACCTTTTTTTATTATTATCCCGACGTTTCGATTGTATTGCAACAGCCGTGGCCAACACAGTCCATCGTGAAACGTCGGGAAGATAATAAAAAAAGGTAAACGCGATTATGACCCGTTAAACTTATAATTATACTAATACGAATTATAATTGTCTGAGTTAATAAATGAATTGAATTGATTTTGATAAATTACAATTCAATCGGACGAAAGCAACAGCCTCAAAATTGTCTCGCTTTTCAACATCATACAAATAAATGTTTTAACACAAAATCGTTCAGTAACTTACCGCACATAAGCCAGAAGTACTCGGTCCATATTTTTATAGAAAGGCCTGGAAGTGTAGTATCCACTCCAGTAGTGTTGATTCCGATCCGCGTATGTGAAGAAATCACCTGATAGGACGGGAAAATCGGTCATTTTGACCTCGCTGTGGACAGCCTTAAAGTAATCTTGGAGGGTTCCGAATAATACCTAAAAGTAAGAGAAGGTTAGAGAAACCCGTTCAACAACTATCTTGCGCCCACGGCTTCTCTCGTGTGTCAGCGGGTTCATTATATGATTTCACTCATGTATTTTTCATTTACATTTAAATGTGTACATAGAAATCATTATTTGTGATTTTATGGGACACTCTTAAATTTTCAAACCAATACTGTGCCACTCCTCTCACGTGGGACGCTAATGTTTGGACTTGCCCTACTTGGTATCCTCAAAAGTATACGCACTGAGTATTATGGGGAATATATATCTATTATGGGTAAAACAGTCATGAGCGTGTGTTTTTTTAGTTTTATGTGTTTACCTCTGCATTCCAAGCATCGTTTCCATTGATAAAGTCTATCAGTATCTCGTAGTTGGTATACTGGTTGTCCCACTCATTCGAGCGGTCGTATCGGAAGTCGTCTCCAAGCGGGAAAAGGACAACGTTACTTCTGTACAGTTGAGCCTTCTTGCGCCATTGGTCGAGAATCACGGAGGCTCTGAAATAATAACCCAATTGGTACACTCTCACCCAAATGATTACACTATTAAAAAAACTATCAGTTTTCCGATACATTAGTCCCATTAAAGGTTATCTAGAAGAGATCGCTATAACGATAAGGACACCTATTGTATCACCGCGAATTAGTTTATGAGATTTAATGTTTTTAAATTGCAGTAAATGCGATTAAAAGTTATCTCTTTGCCCTCGACAAAAGGATTAAGCTGCAAACTCTCAAACGCCAATAGTGCATTGTTGTTGTTTTAGTTGTGTTTTTGAATGTTGTCCTGTATAATTTATAAGACATGGAATGACAAAAAACCGACTTCAAACTCGGGATGACACTTTCTAATAAACAACAAAAGTAAAATCAACCACAAAAAATGTTTCGGCTGATCGTGATTGCATGTTTTTTGGTCCCTTTTATGGAACCACCTCGGGATCATTCTCTATACAACAACAAAAGGAACATACAAAAACAAACGAATTGAAAACCGGAGGTTTTTTTAAAGTCGGTTGAAAATGTTGTTATGCACGATAAAGAGTTTATCTTCTATCTCTAATCGCTGCGATGGCCTTGTATTTTGACGATTGACGGATTAAAAATCGGTTTGTGTCGCGTGCCGACGAAAAAACCAAGAGCGGTGATGACCACTCATTAGTGATGCATATCCACATCCTGGCTTATAGGTTTATAAGTACACTAGACCAGTGACAATGACATTGACCACGAAAAAAAAAAAACAAAGTTAAAGTTTTAAGCAACCACCGTGGACTAAATTGAAGTCATTATAACTAAAGGGCCCGAGGGGTCAGGTCGCTAGACTAATCTAATAATATCTCAATACTTAGTGCCTGTGCATACCATCCGACCTAAACTAACCCTCTACACAAAACAACAAACCAATTAAATACACACTGGTATCTGTGAGATACCTAAGTATCCCTCAGACACAAGCAGGCTTAGTACAAGCAACAAAACAACCGTTCTGACTACGGAAGAAATGACATCCTCTTTCTCTTTCCGTCAGATAATAGAGAGAGACCGAAATATTGTTTGTCGTCTCTTGTGTAGACAAAACCGTTGTCAGGCGGTTTGTTACTAATACAGCATTCAAACGAAAACCGAATTGAATTCAGAGCATGCGTTCCTGAGCTAGCAGGACAAACACAGGTCGCTAACTTCTAATACTAATTCTAAATGGGGGAACTAAGGTCTTCACTGACGTCCCGCATTGGGGTGTATTGTGCATTATCCCCCTTCTAACCTGACCCCAACCAGCCCAACCCTTAAAGTAGTGGAGAAGGACTCTGGGTTGATGACAGCAGTGTTCCAGTATCCCTGACCTCCTGTCAGTTAATGACAGGTCGCAAACTTAATAAACAACACTATAGAATGAAGGTTTATAAACAAACCTTTCTTCAACATTCTTCTCAATGATCTTCCTAGGCGCAACACCCCAAGGGCATGTAACGCCATTACCTGGCAGCCGCTTGAAGTCGAACTGACAGCAAACCTTGGGATCCGGTCCACACGAATGAGGCACGTCATACGAGTAGAATGGCATCATGTGCGTAAACATATCGGTCTTGCCAACACCATCTAAAACCATTGAAGTGTTATGAACGATCCATCCATCGATACCATTATAGAAATCGGGGGACAACAAGAAAATTAAATTCCCATTGTCCCCCGACGGGGCAGAAGTCAGGGCACTAGGGAATAACCCGCGCGTCGATACCTTAAAAAACATTGTCAGAGGAATAGTTTTTTACTTTAAATATGGTAGGGGTAGATTTTGAGGGAAACTTTGGCGCCACTAAACACCCAGCAGCTCAACCATTAATCACTTTCGACAAAAAAAAGATGACGATTCAGTTTTCAAATTGGAAAGCGATTTCGTTACCCTATAGAACATAGTTTTTTTAATGATCTCCACCTCTATTTCAACTACGTTATGTTCGTATTTATAATATTTTTTGTTGCTAGGGCCACGTTCGTCTAATTTTATTACATTCTATCCTTTTTAGACTGCATAAGTTAGACAAATGCGTGCATTAAAATAAATAGTTTTGACCAACGCTTTCCCATGAGCTAAGTATTTATAAGCATAGCGTGATAGCAAACCGTACTTACCCCAAAGCTGCCTCCATTTGAACTCCAACTGTCTATTAGATGCTAATTCCTTCTTCACTCTATAATGTACTCTCTGTATTAACGAATTCTCAAATCCGGCTAATTTGAGAAGGTACGGTTGAGTGCTCGAATGCCCGAAGGGGTCTACCGCCCAGGAGTTTTTCGGGATGTATCCCAAATTGTCGAGCAGCCATTGATGGCCGGTAGTCAGCTGTTGTATTATGGATAGCCAGTGGGAATTGGCTTCGTCGTTCATCACCCAGCCACCGGTTACTATCTCAATTTTGCCAGACTTTAGTAAGCTGCAATAAAAAAAAACTAATAAAACAGTTTTCAGTGTGAGATCTTTTTCGCTGAACAACTGGATTCAGCTTGTGATTATGAGAATAACTAGAATTTTATGATTGTATTTGAGGGTTGCTTACGAAATTATGATTATCTGCCGAGATACAGTTATGGTTTTTAATTTGTGCATTCTGATATCTAGAAATTTAAAATTTCTATTTTCAGCGCTCAAATATTACTAAATTGATGAACACCCAACTGACACACGCATAGTCCTGACCCCACACTAGGATTCCCTGTCGTGGGTATCAGGAATCGGGAAATACAAGTATCGTGGTACAACAACACCCATACCCCGCAAAATATTTGGTGAACATTCAAACATTTATGAAACACAATGATGTATGATGCTGTAAAGACAATTTCAATAAATTAAACGTATTATTGAATTCGGATGTCCTATAAGTCACTGATTCCAACTCTGTATTAGGCTAATATGAGACCAATGGTAAAATAATCAGTTTGGTGAAGCGCCTTGAAGAGGCGGCTCTTACCTAGTCAAATTGAGCAGTTTTCTAAGAAAGCGGGCTTACTTTTTAAAGGCAGTCTTCTCCTTATCAGAGGCATCAGAGCTCCACCACAGAGACAGGAAACTGATCTCAGCCCATATGAACTTTCTGCCCACGCCTTCAGTAAGCTTTTCCACCATATTGGTGAATATGGCCCGCGTTTGCGACTTGTAGTAGTTTTCGAATGTTTTAATCCAACCTGATAATCATAACAAGCTAAATACTTATATATTTTCAATGTCACAATAAAAAAATTACACTTGAGTCGATTCAGTTTTGAAAACAAGTGCTGTAAAATAATGTGTTTGTTGAGGTTGGCTGTTTCTTTAGAATTAGCAACAATGTTTGTTTTGATTTAGTGATCAATCTCATTGTTCTCTTTACAAAGAAGTAAGTACATAAATGTCATATTATGTAATTTATTTTTGAAAAATTGCATTAAATCTTTAATGCTTCGAACAAAAACATCCTAAGAATTTCGTCACCGGACCCGGTCGCGAAGGGTCATCCTCATACCAACTGCGTTGCGTTGTGCCGTTTTGTTTTCAGCTAGCCTTATATATCATGCCTGTTCTACAACGCTCGCTTTTTGTCTTATTTGGTATTAACAATAACCTGGGTTATCTCTTCTTTCATTTATTTATTTATCAATAAGCATTTCTAGGTAGTCTAGGATTTTGTTGTTTGGGAACCATGGCGAGTACCCAAATATTAGTTACTAGCTTCTGCCCATGGCTTCGCTTGCATAGGAAATGAATAAAAGTAGCCTATATTTTATTCCATTAATCCAATAACAAACATCAAAACATCCATACATTCTCATTTATAACTAGCCTCTATCAAAATAGATAAAGAGTAGCATATTCATCATTAATCATCTTCATCCACCCTTCTTTAAAATTTCATCCAAATGGGATCAACCATTAAAGATATTATTATAGCAACAAACACCTCCAGACTTTCGCATTAATAATATTAGAAGAAAAGGAGGTTGTTTCTTACCTGGATCGTTATGAGAGTGAGGCACAATGAAGACTTTCAGCTTATTTTTCTGACTCCACTGATCCTCTTTATACTCAATATTCCACCCTTGTTTCCATACACCACCATCTTTGTCATCAAACATTATTCTTTCATACATTGAGAGCATCTGTAAAAAAACAATAAAGTTACAACATTATAAATAAAATAGTTTCGGAATTGATAATTTTTACAGAGTCGAATGACCAAACTAGATGGATTAGTTTATTCAAACTTCTCTGTAGGTAAACATCAAAATTGTTCTAGCAATTCCTTTATTTTTGAAAACAAATAAAAAACAACATTTTTTTAAATATTTTGTTTTCAATCCAGTTCAATCCAATGCTTACACATTGTTTTAATTTATTAAACTAAAGTTGCAAACTAGTATACATCCCTAGTTGGTAAGCAGCCATAATCTTCAACACCAGAGGATTCGCGCGTTACCTGACTCTGAGAAAATTCAAGTGAAAATTCTCATGTGAATGTAATTTAACCGGCACCCATACCCTTCAAATCGGAACCATTATACAATGCAATCATTATACATACATGTAGTCACACCTGTTTCCCGGAGGGGTAGGAGTGACAAGGATTTCCACTTGCAATGATCCTGGCATACTTCTTTTGCATCATTCATTTTCATCAAATTCTTCATACAAGCTCAGCAATTAAGTGTACTTCTGACCTGGCATTTCTTTAGAATATCTCGAATTTGGTCAGAGTATGTTCGCCGAGGCCTTCCTCTTCCAACCAACCCATTCACGCTCGCCTTGTATACTTGTTTTGCTAATCTACTTTCATCCATCCTTTCTATATGCCCAAACAATCTCAACATACCTTTCTCAACTAAGCATTATTATTATAGTTATTATAGTATCAAGAATATTGGGATTGGCTGAATGATGAACATTAGTTTTGAATTAAATGAAAAAATAATAAAAAAATTACCTGAACATCAGTCTTGGGTACACTAGTCTTCTGTATTGGACAAGCAGTCTCATTGAACTTGACTCTCATGCGCGGTGGCTCATCACCAACCACTTTGAATTTGGTGCCTTGGCCATGATCTTTCGGTCTTTTCTGTGGTGGACGGAACTCTTGTGAATGTTCCACCATTATGTTAACTGCTGACTTTATCTCCCCAACCATAGCATGGTGTTGATTCAGCTCATTCTCTATTCTACGGAGCTTTGATTCAAAGGCTGACCATTTGCTCTGTTATCGAAAGAAGGATGAAATTTATTATAGATAAATTATACATTTAAAGTGCCTGTGTATTCACAAATAATAATAATTGATGATAGATAAATGCTAACTTGCAAAACGCAGGCATGTACAAAATGTAATGTTTGGATGTGCCTCTGACTACCCCCTACTTGGTATCCTCAAAAATCTGCTCACTGAGTATGTATCTGAGGGAACACAGTCGTGAGCGTGTTTGTTATTAATGTAAATAAAACATTTATTTAAAAAAAATGTTATGGGTATTGTCTATACATGCATATTCTGGTGTCCATATTTTGGTTGTAAATTAAAATGTAGATTTCATAATGTAATATCTGCCTTTTTGGCTTGCAAATTCTTATTTTAATTCAGCAAGTAAATTGATTAATTAATTTAGATACTTGCTGAATTCAAATTAAATGTCAACAAAAAATTAGTTTATGGAATAAAAACAGTGTACTCAAATATTAATAATATTAAATATTAAATGTTGCCTGGATGAGATCACTTTTTATACAACCACTCATTGTACCTTGTATATTTATGAATTCCTGTGTTTTGTATTTTTCTTTAGTATGCAATAAATAGTTTATCTATGTATCTATTTGAAATGAGCAATTTATTCATTGATGACAGGAGTTGTCAAGATACAGGCTGAGGCCAATCTAGTTGCTTGTGTGTAACACTCAGGGTAGTGAGCAGTGCTCATTAGTATCTTAGGGAGTCTAGAAAAATAACTCATGGTAAGTTTTCCTTTCACAATAACGCAAATTTGTCAAGGTAAAACTTGGCAGACTGCTACTCGACAGGACTGCCTGTGATATTTCCACACGGAATATAATTTCCATACAATTCAATCTTTCCACAGGCATTAACACTAACAGAAGTGGTATTTGTATAGACACCGTGATCAGTCAACCAATCATCAGCAGGAGAATTAATAAAGAGCATGATATATGTAGTCCTACAAATTTTATAAATGCAAAAGTATATAGGTTTTTTATGTAAGGTAGTATCTGTTGGTAAGAATCTTCATTATGGCAAAATTTATTTAGATAACATTTGAAGTAAATATAGTTTGTGACCTATAATGTGTCACTCACTTTGTATACAGGTACAGTTTATGTGTATGTATGAAGATGTGGGCAGAAGCCTATCCAACTAATATTGTATATGCAAAAGTTTGGATGTTTGTTATCTCAATCTTGTAACGGCTGTACTAATTTGGATAAAATTTGGCACAGTTATAGTTCTTGACCTACACATAGATAACTTTGTATCCAGGTCCCATTATAAGCGAAGAAGAGGGCAGAAGCCTATCCTTAAATCCTAAAATGACCTATATGTACTTACATTATCTATATCTTGTAGTTCTGGCTTGATACTAGGTAATTTGAAGCTGAGATCAGATACCACATACAGGATCAAGATAAACGCAATAATACTCGAGGACCAGAATAAGGCTGTTAGTCTTCTTATCCGCATTTTGATATTCTTGTGAAACTGAAATTTAATAGACTGGTGAAATGGATGGTGGAATGAATGTATTGTAAGCCAGTCCCAAGAAAAATAGCTAGCAATATTTATTTACAATCTGGGCAACTTTAAACGTTAAATGTAGGTATTTTAGTAGAAATTTCACTATTTATGAACTATTTCGAGTTTACCTTTGCTTTTTTTTATATCAAAGTAAATCTGAACACATGCCGGTACCTCACCAGCTCTCTTTACCGTTTCACCGGTTCCACAGCAATTATAGGAATTAGAGTTATCGCGTATTATTCTTTTGATATCAATTTAGAATTATTTTCTTTAACTTCAACTTTTATTTTATGGCTTGTGTGGTTAGGGCTGCCACAATTTTGCCAATATCGTTGCGACAAGTTAGAAAACAATAAGGCGATGTAGAGGAGTTTACCGAAATTTGACCGAAAATAGAGGGAGACTCAAAATGTAACTTGTATATCTAGCATTCGTTCGATTTTTTTGACTTTTGAAATGACGACCGCTTCAATCAGCTAAGGGCTGGGTGTCAACTTCAATATATTTATATTCGGATATTCATTCTATGCCACGGCTGTAACTTTGTTATTAGATATTTGCCTATTTTAAAAATGATTAAGTTATTAAACCATAATGTACATTAATTTACCATCCGTGCATAATCCAGCCATGACTATATGTCTTCCGTAGGTATTGTATGGATAGTTCATCTATGATTGTATCCAAAAACTTCCTTGACTATGTGTATCCGAACAAAAGTTCTCGTCTTGTTTATTATCGATTTATAAAGAAACGTCAAATTTGTTGTGTGCGAAAGATGGCGTCAAAGGAATCTCTTGATGTGAGTACAATTATTAATTATTTTTTAATATAATTTATCTTTTTTCCTCTGATATTATTATCACAAGATAAACATTGAATGTCGTTTTATGTAATAATCGTGTAGCGGTGCTGTAAATTGCCAGTAACGCCTGTATTATAGCCGGAGAAGACCACGCCCCATCAATCGGTTACAATTTTATGAATAAATTGTCGTTTTACTCATATTCAGAAGAGGGTACGTGTGTAGATGATTTAATAACAACGTTTAAATAGTGAGGTTTTAACAGAAATATCAGGCCTATTGAATTGAATGCAATTTTAATTCATAAAATCTAGTCGGCACCTGTGACGGTATCGTATCGATTTAGGGATCTAAAAAGGTTTTAACATCCTAAACCGCTGCAAACAATAGCTTTAATGCTAGTTATTAACCAGTCAGCAGTTTATTTTCTGGTCTAAAAACCGTCTTTCAATGGAATCCTCTAATTTAATTGTACTGATTAGGTGGGTATTCATAAAGGTACCTAAAATCTTTTAAGTTAAATTTATTTCTTTATCACTCTACGTTAGATCTGCGACTTGACCAGGTTGAGGCACCTATGATAATATGGTGAAATTAAAAAAGTCTAAAAATAATGTTAAACTGTACTGTAAACTATCAATATATATAGTTAATACTAGTATGTTAATTTGAGCTTAGTTGCCCTGCTGATAAAATTTTAATTGATTCACTTACTGCTGGTGTTAAATCTAAAGCATGGCCGCCCATCTTCCGCACTGCACCCTGTGCTGGCCTTCAAACGTGGCGCATTAAATTGATGCGATCCATTGATGGCATGCTGCATTTATATTTTCGTATCTAAACTATGTGGAGTGAAACATGCTTGGTAGCATCAAAGCTCAGCTCCATAGTACTCACTGTTGAGGTGCTAAGAATTAGACTTCCGCCAGCGGTGAGATCAGGGTTGATAAATTAGAATAGCTGTCCTAAATAGTCTCAGCATGTGAAGGTTGAAGACTTTGCTCTTAATGATTCCCTTCACACTTCTAGTTATTTAGTTATACACTCCCATTGGGCTACTTAAGCACATATTGCCGAGCTTATAGGATTCTAAACCACATTATTCAGCAGCAGCATATTAGTAAATCATCAACATCACATAGAAGTCCACTATATATAGGCGTCCTTGAAAGATTGGGATGCTACTCCAATTTCTTTTAGTTTTTTTTAAAGGGCTTTCTTTATCTTAATCGTCCGGTTCGTGACGGCAATTCAAGAACCTTTACTGCACTTAACATCTAAATCGCGAGTTTATTTGCTGGCTTTTTATCAGAAACTAGGAAAGTTTCTAGTCTAGAACATTCGTAGTGGTCAGCTAGCATTCAGTGCAAACAGTGCAGGCATACTTACCTTGCGTGGTGTTTAGCGCGGTTCGATAACGGCCGCTGTTTCAATTGAGCACATCCGCATTTGTGTCAAAGGACACAGCACGCGCTCCAAGACGTGCTCATCTCCGTCCAAGGTTATCAACACATCCGTAGGCAAAATTGCCTTTGAACCACGCACGTAGGTTGTACCAATCTTTGTCTCTATGCTGCTGTAGGGGATTTTGATAAAAATGCAGCAAGCATTTTGCACCGACATTTTGTTTCGCATTTTCCCATCCATCCCCTCGGGGATTAATACTGAACAAACTAATATAGAGGACTTAATTACATAGTTTTAACGAGCAAAAGTTTCGCATCGAGAGGGGCTAGCTCCTTTCTTCATTAGCCTGGACGACCGACGACACGCCTGCCAATTTAGCTTTTCATTTTCTAATACATGCTCTCGAACTTCTAGCTATAGATGATCTAGGTAGCAATGTACGTAGGGACCAGTTAAGTCATCAGGAAACGCCTACGATCAATGTGCAATACACTTTATTTGCTATAATGAGAG
The DNA here is from genome assembly GCA_961405105.1 of Perizoma affinitatum. Taxonomy (NCBI): domain Eukaryota; kingdom Metazoa; phylum Arthropoda; class Insecta; order Lepidoptera; family Geometridae; genus Perizoma; species Perizoma affinitatum. The sequence continues at coordinate 5,785,694 of OY560205.1, read as the reverse complement.
TGCAATCAGTTGGTATTGGCAATATGTGAATAGTACGACCTTCGTAACCCATCCCATCATTGTGCCGCTCGCATTACGAGATGAATGAACATTTGTATAGCAGTGCGTACAATTTTTCATCGTCATTAGCAGAGTTCCATCTCGGAAAGTTTTCTGCTTGGAAAACATAAGTGATTTCCAGCAAATAAAATGTCTAAATCCATGCTCGGGCGGGATAATATCTTACGAACGACCGATACCGTTTTGGCTACTGGCCATTATCGACCTGAACCTTAATGGTTCCTGAATCCTTTCAGAGTTTGACAAAACGAATAATTCTTTCCCCAGGCGTGAAATAAAGAAACAGCTTTTCCAGTGCATATCAGATAAGGCGGTTCAAAAAAAAAATCTATACGTCTGAAATTACACCTTGTCGTTTTGCGGCGTGCCCTTTTATTTCCAATATGAGACTTACATATTGCATAATTTTTCTGTTGCTGCTGATGTTGCATCTTTTACTACAGCCAGACTTGGACTCATTAGTCAGTTACTGTATTACATTAATCAACAGCACAGGGCGGGGTCGTGTCGGATGACCGCGAGCTCCCACTGACCTACCACTGATTTGTTAGTTGATCTTCTACAAATTGTTTAATGGTTCGCAAGGGTTCTAGTAACAAAAGCCATATGTCTTAGTTGATTCGTCTGAGACATCGTCTACAAGTGACTAAGTACACTAGTGTAAGGTCCTGCTGACTGACGCAAGTGGTCGCGTTTCCCGCAGGATGTCGCGAATGAGACCGTGTCTTCATAATTCCAGCGCTATCGTGGGTGGCTGGAGACGTTGTGTAACTGCTCGCGGCTCGCTCTAATGAGGATATTATTCAGGAGCGTCTAAATAGGGTGTGCGCCTTTTGCAATTTAATTACACTGATAAAGACGTTCCTCGTTAGCGCTCCGTACAACAGTAGATATATTGTGCTATTAATGAAATTATACTCTCCTATCGCAATTCAAAAATTACTCCTTTGAAATGTTCTCATTTTACGACTTTCACGAGCGGAATATAAGTTTAAATTATGCTGAATTTTATTTACTTTTCAGCTGGATCCTAACCTCAGGTTAGAGTTTAAACCAAAGCGGTTTTTAAACCTAACCTGCGTACCTACTTTATTTTTGAACAATTTTGTAAAGATAGATTATTTTCAAAGCGCTCTTTGTCTCTCACATTCGCAGCTCTCCTAGTAATTTAAGTGAGTTATATCACTTAAAAATTTTAAGGCAACGTTGATCATTATGTCGCACCGGTTACTGAAATTAAGTTTGATATGAGTCTGTTCAACTAAATTCAGCATATTATTTTATATTGTCGTTGTACCCAAGGGGTCTGTCGATATCTCTCGCCGGCTGAGCGAATATTTGTCTCTGCTTCAGATCGTCTTACATTTTTACTGGAATAATTACTGATATTTTAGAATAAGAACTCTTCAACTAAAGATTTTATACAAAGGGCGCGTTAAAAATCTTTGACAGGAGATATTCGCTTCCCGCAAGTTTCTAAATCTCGTGAGAGTTCGTCCTTTCTATAATTTGAAGGTAAACTCTTACTAATGAACTCTTTCTGTGCTAGTCGCTGTGAAAGTAGCATTTTACCTAAATTACCTACCAGAATGTCGGAAAAAACGGTCGAAGCACCAGCTTGCCGGTGTTGCGTAATCGACCCCCGGGAGAATGTATGTTAGTACGTAACCTGAAATTTGCTACATGGACTTTGTAAGGCACCAAATTCTTTGCGTGTGTAGTCTCGAAGATAAGCAGCTCAGAAGCGGCAATGTTTTGTGAAGGCCGTCTAAAGGAAATAGACATATGTTAGGCTGATAGAGGGTGCCTTATTTAGAACACATCGATTTCGAAAATCGATTGATTGCCACGAGGGCTGACGTGACCTTTTAAGTTATCACGTATCTAACCTAGCTGGAGATGTCGTCGAGGCTATTGTAAAGTAATTGGATAATTACTTTTAGGCCATAAAAGGTGTATGAATCTATATGACCTACATAATGCAATATACGTTATTTTCCTCCACACCTGCCCATTTTCATTAAATAAGCACTATTGATTTTCGATTACGCTTCGTGATGGGTGACGTGCTCGAATTCGATATGGATGAAAACAGTTCGTGATATTGCTTCTGACGTTTGGTATTTTGCGGGTATTAAACAAACTTTTGTTAATAACAATGTTTCCTGGAAAATAATTAATATTTTCCACTTATTTTACTATTATCTCACCACGTGCATGTTACAAGTGGTAGCAGACATTTTATGGCATCTTCAAGGTTTACGCCGCCAGTAGTTTATAGAAGTTTATTACTGTTTAGGGTATAAGTATCTATATAGAATGTAACTTGGGTGAAGAATGGAGGAAGCACAATAAAACGTAACAATACCTTCCGTTGGTTTTTATTTTTTCCGTAAAAAATATATGAGCGCAGCACATTTATTATGACTTCTTTGCTTGGAATTGGCTTCTCCAAATAGATATAAAAAAATATATAACGTGACAGCCGGCGCTGAATTTCAGCATGAATCTTTGAAAAAATCATATTTTGATCCTCATTTTTCTTTAAACTAGCTGTACCAGCTTGACATCCCTGATCATCCATTATTCGCATTTGGCCATAGTTTGCCTCATATTAAGCAACGCTGTCGACTGTCGACTAGTTAGCAAGGTTTCAAGTTATTTGGACCTAATAATGAGGGTTATAATGTCTGTATTTTCTGAACTACAAAACCGGTGACCTTGAAATATTTACGGGACAATATTTAATTACCCCCTTTCTAACAAAAAAAGAATGAATGAAATCGGACTAAAAGCCGTGTTGGCCTAGTGGGCGATACCCCAACTTCTGATCCGGAGGTCGTGAGTTCGAACCCGGTCGTGCACCATAGAGTTTTTGAACTTGAAAAAAATATGTGCGCATTAACACGCGCTCTAAACGGTGAATGAAAACATCGTAAGTAAACCGGCATGCCCTAGAACCAAAAATTCGATGGCATGTGGCAAGTACAGATTTTGACTTTCATCCCCTCTCCCAAGGGAACAGTGCTGAATTTCGGGATAAAAAGTATCCTGTGTCCTACCTCGCAGTATGAACTTAAATCTCAAGCTTAAGATGAGCCGTACCTTAGTATGTATCTGAGGATGTCCACCATTGGGAAGACAGTCGTCTTTCTAACAAAAAAAATAATTAAAGAAATCGGACTATGCGTTAATGAATTACAACTGAGTACACATTTTAACTGTCATCCCTTCTCCCAAGGGAACCGTGCTGAATTTCGAGATAAAAAGTATTCTATGTCCTACTCCATAGTATGAACTCAAATCTCAAGCTTAAGATGAGCCTTACCTTCAAAGGTTTCCTGTTTTAAGTTATTTGGACCTAATAATGAGGGTTGTGATGTCTGTATTTTCTGAACTACAAAACAGATGATCTTGAAATATTTACGGCATAATCTTTAAAGTTTCTAACACAAAAATTAAAAAAAAAATTTTTGGATTCAGTAACAATTATAGAGTACCCTCCAATTTTTTTTTTTAAATAATTTTATTGTACAGAATTTGACCTGTTACATTCTTATAATAATATAGATAGATTGGTTTCTTCATTGTTAGTTGTGGTTTTAGTGCCCTCTCAACAAAATAGCAAGGGTGGTGGATGCACCATGATGGATTCAGGTCCTAATAATGGTTGATGAAAATCATTATTATTTTTTTACAAAAATGCTGTATGAACAAAGTCAAAAGTGATATGAACAAAGTGTATTCATTCATTGAAACCATAGGGATCATATAGAATCGTCAGCTTCAAAACTATGTGAATTTAAAATTTTAAAGTGAATTAACGCCGATTGCTTGCGCGCGACCAAGCCTAGTAGAATCAGACAACAAACTGCTTGGTTATTTTTTTTATGATCCTTGCTTTAGCTTTAAAGCCAATCGAACGAGGTGAAATCATTTATAGAAAAAGAGTACTAGTCAAATAATTAAATGAAGTCTAAAAACTATTAACCAAAGTTCTTAAGACAATACACGATTCGCTTTATAATATAATGCTTAACCTATTCTTAAAAAATATGTTACCACACATTTTATGCAATTTGACAAGTAGGCTAACGAGGGAGCGGAGCGACGACATCTATACAGTTTTATCGTCAATATAGGCATTTAAGGTGTAATACATCTTCTTTATTACATTTTTATTTATATAAGATTTAAATATTCAAATAGGCAGCTCGGATACATTTACCAGAAGCTTATTAGAAGCGTACAGAGTTTTCCATAAAAGACCTATTAGACTTTTCTAATCTAAATTTCGGAATGAGTTATTGATTTTTGTATTAATAATATGTACCTTACTTTAAAAAAAAACTAGCGCTATTTTTATGCGTGTACATTATGTTTTCATTAATATACTGTGAAGTTAGTGTCATAAAGTTTATTTCTTTGAATGGTTCCCTCAAAGAGTCACGAGGCTCCATATATGTAAAAAAGGCACGTATTGTCCTTTTTTGAAAAACAAAAATTGTTTGGATATCTGCTGCCTTCTCCCACAGTAAGATACCATATGACGTACCACTATGAAAGTAGCTGAAATATACTAACCTAGCTGTGGCGTCATCAGTGAGATGTTCAATATGCAGCAAAACTAAGACTACCTGCAAGTGCTTCTATTTGCTGACTCCATTGCAATTTTAAATCACTATGGAGTCCTAAAAATATAGTAGCATCTACAAGATCAAGGGTGTCTCCCTTTAATTTATTGTAGGTATTATACTGAGTTACATTAGGTAATTTGATACACTTAGTTTTTTTAGCATTTAGTAGAAGATTATTGACAGTAAACCAATCAAGAACTCTAGATAGAGATAAGTTTACATCGTCGTAATAGGCTTTAGATCTATCAACTTTTCTTTTGTCTATAGAAAAAAAACCGACCTCAACCCTTTGAACTATAAGAGATACTATAAGTATAAGTAAGACTACAAGATAACCTAACTTAACACATAGCCTGAGTAGATATTGATTTTGCTTTTAACTTGTTCCACCAACATCTGATCTCTCCCTTAATTGAATTGACGTCTCCAATATCTATTACAGCTTCTCTTTGTATACTCTTGCGTCCACGTCTTGCTGTGTGCCATTTTCGAAGGATCCGGCATTTTGCCTGGTAACGCAATTCTCCAGTTGTTGCATAAAATGGAACAATACATATTATATGTATGTATTTACAAAAAAATATATTTTAGAACATTAGTCATGTAGTTCCCATAATACAAGCTTGAGGAAAGAAAAAGTGCAAGTATGATTACGCTCAAAAAATATTGGATTATTTTGCAAAAGTTGTTGTTGCTGAAAAAGATTCGGGCGTTACAATATAAAAAATACAAATATATTTTGTCACGGTCACTTTTATGCAGCGTAAATTATTTTAGGATGATTTTATTATCGCCATCATAGAAACAATTAGACATGCTACGCTCGAGTGTGGCGTCGCTTGCGTTAATGGGCACCGTGCCACATGTTTTTTTTTTAAATTGAGGAATATGCGGATGATGGTCTTATGTTTTCATGTTAATTTGAAACGTGTTATAAGTTCGTATGAGTGTTTGACCAGCCCACGTAGGAGTTGAAGCCCTCTTCTTGGTATCCTCAAAGATCTACGCACTGAGGATGATTATCGTGGGGAATACAGTCGTAAGGTTGTTTTTTTTTAATTAAGTAAACATGTGAGGAATATTTATTCCTATTATACTTAGGACATGTATTTGAGGTGATCCTCAAAAAAAAATTAAAAAAATTAAAGGATAAGAATATCGCAAGAAATCAGAAAATCGCGATAATAAATTTCACACTGTAATATTTTTTCCACGGGTGGTAAGAAATCAGCCCTGTTATACGAACTGTTAACGTGGTAACTATATTACTTTATGAAGTGACGGTAAAGAACACGCAAGCTAAAAAAATAAAAAATAAACGTGACCTAGTTCTTCCTTTTCACCCTGGTGTAAAGTTCAGTCTATATCCATCCTCATAAAATTACCACTGATACGAACAGCCACGTAGAAACTAGCAGGGAATTAATACTGATGGCGCTTCGGACAAAACTTTCGTATCGAAAGATTTACTAATGAGATATGAGTCGGTTGTTGAGTTCACGCATAAGCAGTGATTGAGCTAAGGGCCTAGTCTGTTTTAAGGCGCCCGAAGGCCTACGACTTAGCGACTATTAATGCCAAGTCGATAACTTAACATGTACTCCGAAGCACGGAAGCTTTCAGTTTTAACTGCCACTACGGTTAGTCATCCATAAATATGGCGAACATTGCTTAACCTAGCTGATCTGTATAGAATAGCTGGAAAAATCGCCACGAGCGCTTCAAAGCCTAAATCCACGTTAAAGATTCGCCATGGATATCATAATCATACTAAATATTATAAATGTGAAAGTTTAAATGTTTGTTTCTAAGTATCTCTAATGGCATAACCGATTTGTATATGATTTGGAATCAATATAGACCATGACCTAAAATAGCGCATTTATCCAAGATTTACGCAGGAGAAGCCGTGGGCAGAAGCTAGTTTAATATATTTTTAATGGTGCCATGCTCTCTTTGATGTAAGGGCGACATGTGATTTATTTTCGTCCCTTCTATGAAGTTAGCCCCTTATAACGGAAACTACATATTCTATGAAGTAACGAAGACCACGCTACGGTTTTCCCAGGCTTGGTGCATTGCACGGTAAAGGGGTCGTCATCGATCGGCGCAGGTCGCCGCGCTAGCTTCATAAGTTAGGTGCACTGGCGCCAAATTGGTACTAGCTAACAATTTCTGTCTACGCGGCCGACCGATTTAATGTAGATTGTTTCAACTTTCAATCCAATTTGACTAGTACGCAGAATTGGTATGTCGACCATAAAATTACGTCTGGTACGTACGGTTTACGTAGATTTTGCTAGAATTTCGTTTTTTTTTTAAATTTACGTTTTCTTCCTCAAAGATCTACGCACTGAGTATATGTCTGAGGGTGTCTAACATGGGGAATACGGTTGTGAGTGTGTTCGTGTGTTGTAATATTACAAATGCGAAAGTTTGGATGTTCAGATAAGATAAGAATTTAATGCTTAATATCTCTATTAACCGATTTGGATAATTTGGCACAGGTATAGTTCGTGAAAACTATAACACATAGGCTACTTTTTATTCGGGTACCTTGGTACAAAGCTGAGGGCAACGGCTAGAAGCAAATAAATTTAACACGATCGAGAGATGCCCCTCTAGAAAAGTTTTTGGGTGACCGAATCTTTGTCTTGGATCAGGAGATTGTTTTAGCGAAGAACCTTTGTTTTTTTCACAAGAACGGGTTCCAAAAAAAAAACGATTAATGGAAGCCCTTTTGAACTGCTTCAAAAATTATAAAACCGTTGAGTAGCCGTTTTAAGGATTATTAATTACGCCAGCTGACCTCAATTTGAATTAGGTTAACTCGACTAGTGCAATTTTTAACTAAGCGTTTCCGAGAGAACTGGCGCTTTGCATCTGTTAGTTTCATGGATTTAACAAAGGAGAGCCAGAATTGTTTGTCCGACATTAATTATTCTTTTAGGATTTTAGAATAATTGCTATTCAATTAGTTTATGTTATTTTTGTTGTTGCAGTGGTGTTGCTAAGAATTGAAAGAAAAACTGTATAACATTATGGATTTCAATATGTTATATTTAATGGTTTATCTAGTAATAGCAATATCAATTACTTATATAATCATTTATGCGCAACCAACAGTATAATCAAGGCTTTAATATTCATTTAACCGACTATAATCGTAGACAATTTTACTGTCGCAGGCCTATCAATATTTGATGGTTCTACCGACTTAGACAAAGCGACGCAAAATGCAGTCGAATCGAGTCCCTATTTCTTCGAAGCAGTAGATTAATCATAGCGTAGGGATTAAGGGACTTTCGCAACGTCATTTTATTTATGAGCGTAAGGCGGTGCCTGTAATGTATTGTAATCTTATGTGTTGTATTCTTATTTGTATATAATTTCCAGCTTGCAACGAAACAAGCTATTCATCACAATCACACTACTCCTGACCCCGGAATTCAATGATTCACTGCAAGTTGGCTATTCTGGTGTCACTTGATATTCAGCAACTTAGTTTAAAATGCAGACTTTTTGTAATAATATACATATATCACTTCTTGCATACTTTACTATCCGGGATCAATATACCCACACTTACAGCGTAGCTTTGGAGACTCTTATTCGAATGCTTGGCAGAAGAACGAAATTTCGCTAAGTGGTTTTAGGTTCTTGTTTACTTGTTGTACCCGTATAAAGTTCTAATGCGTAAAAGAACAAAAAAAAATGCCATTAGCTTTTCTTTTCATTTGAAAAGCGTATTTACGTAGCAACGTGAGATGTGAATCTATGATCTCTTAATGGAAGCATAAACCGCCTTAAACATAATAAACATAAAGAAAATGTAGTCCAGCAATATACAGTCCGTTTTATGACCTACTGATATTTTATTGATCGCTATTATAGTATCTTCCCGCAGCGAGTATTCGTAGTTATCCTAAAACCTATTTTTTTCACAAGCCATGACGGGATATATACGAAAACACGGGTGGAGGAAAGCAGACTACCGGGCTCAACGGGCGTACCCACGAGAGCTGTTTTCTCATTTGAGCTCCGCATTCTAAAAAGGTCAGAGGTGAGCTGGGCGTGGCATTTCTCTGAAATAGAATTTACCTGATTGTAATAGGCCATAGCCTATAGATAGTTTCTTATAGCCTTCATAAATGCCCACTTCAATTAGTGCTTAGTTCACCACACAAAGCACTTCGTCATTGTAAAGAAACAGATCCAATTAAGTCTCCCGAAGGTCAAATTACTTTCCCGATTAATTTTCCTGGGGAGTGGCGCTATCACTACAGGGTAAAATATAGCTTACATAACTAAGCAATTTTCATAACAAGCCCATAAATTGGTAAAAGAATAAAAATAAAGGGACTCTTTTGGCGAACACCTTGTTCTTGCACACGCAACATTTAGTGTATTATATTTCTAACTTGATTATACAGTAAAGCTGAATTAATATTTATGGTTACGAACCGTAGCACGATTGATAGATGGATATGAGATTGCTACATTAGCTACAAATCCTATAAAGATCCGGACCCGAATAGAACTAAGGAATTTTCACATATCCTTTTACATGCATACTTTGACTGGCATTTAAGTAAACATTTGCCTCTTGTATTTCAAATTCTTATGATCTTTCAGTACAATACTTTCCGAGCTCCAACGTTCTGGTCCATTGTTTGAGACTTAGGTCAAGCATTGCATTCCGTTCCTTTCTTTTCTCGATAATATTGCATTCCCACTGTGAACATTTTTCTTTGTCACCTCCTTAAAGGATTTCCTTCCACTTAATTAAAATAGTGCTGCCGAAGAATTTATTTTCTTCGTTGCCGTTAGTTACTTGGTAAGCTTCTTTTGTCATAGAGTTTTTCTTCACTCTTTCGTTAGTGTAACTTTTCTGCCCCATTTACGTCTCTTGTTGAGTTCCGGTATCGATTTCAATTAGCTGAGTGTTCGTTCCATAAACAGGCTACTTGCGACTAGTGACACGCCTTACTGGTTGGTTTTATAAATGCAATTTTAGAATTAGAATCGCTTATTTTGCAAAAACTATTAATACAACTCTGTAGTATTACCTACTTATAAGTTAAGATAAAATACTGTAGTGTCAGTATATATACTTTCGCAACGCTTACCCCGTTTTTTTATCGGAATCGATGTAGCTTCATTAGCGGGAAGGCAATGTTTGTATTAAAAAAAATATATATCATAAGCTACCATCGGCATCATTATTTACTTGTATCGCTCACCTCAAATAACACGCACATCGATACTCTTTAGTAGGTTGATTAAATGTGTCACATCCATCAGAAAAACTGTCAGACACACCATACGAGTGATAGGTTCCTTTGTAACAGTAGCTATGTGTTTCGTGTCAATATGAACACATTTAGAATATATAAAAGTATGCTTTTGAACAGTTTATAACTAACAGTAACTGAGATTTTGGGCTTTAAAATCACCCAACCGAGCGTTTTGTAAAACTATATTGTTAAACTTGAAGCAATTAATTTATATTCTACAATAAATTGTAACAACAACATCAATATAACTAAAACTAACATAATACGACACCAATATAACTATCATAATGGGACAGAGGACTCACAAAGTCAAAAAATAAGTTTCCTAAGGAGTAGCGCAGTGACTTTTTGCCAACTACATCAAGTTTCCTAGCGCTGCTGTAGCAAAGAGGAGGGCCATTGACAATATCTTCCAGGAAAAACCTAATTGGAGGCTCTGACATCGTTCCGCGAAGTACTTACAACATTAACTTGCAACAAAACAAATAAACTAAGATTAAGTTTTATTTATTTTTCCGAAATACAGTTTGGTACAATTCCAGTAATACAATTATAATGACTAATTATTACTTAACTTCATAATAATCACAAATGTTTAAATGTTACGGACAAATAATTGAGCACTACAAGATTAGGAACCAATCCTAATCAATAAGAATAAGAATTGTACCCCGGTTTATCTCTGTTCCCCACACTAGGTCTGAAAGCCTGTATAGTGGGGTCACAAGGGATTCGCCACGGACTCTCTTCGATAGGAGTTGTTTCCTATATCAAATAGCGATCATGTTTTTTTTTTTTTTCAATAGCAAGAAAACGTAAAAATAAAAAAGAATTAACATTTAAAGAAAGTAAAAACAAAAAAAGGATAAAGTACATACTAATAATAATAATATGATTGTTTTATGATGAGGTTATGTTTATTACTTTGCTACTAAAACGTGAAAATCTCTTATTATCTGTCAAACCATAGAGGTAAACCACGTTCAAGAGACAGGACACAGCACTAGCCAATTGAACCAATTTTTATGAGCGTTGCATCACATTCCAATTGAAAAAAACATATCCTACTAATATTATAAATGCGAAAGTTTTTATGTGTGAATGTTTGTTACCACGTATTTCCGTAACAATTAAACCGATTTTAATTAAATTTGGAATGTATATAGTTTAGGTTCTGGGGAGAACATGTTTTATTTAAATTTGTCTCAATTTTATTATGCAAGTAGCCAGAATGAGCCTGATGTACTTATACTCCCGGAGTAAGTAACCACTCGGATTTAACATGCTAATGTTCCGTATTGCTTAGGTTAGGAATTAGACGAATTAATACTATTACCGTGACTACTATTAATTACTGAATGCAGAAGTACAAATGTTGGTTATTCAATCTTATCAGCTTACACCGGAGTTAGTTTTTGTCTCTACATTATATTCGCACAGTTATATCTACTGCAAACATCCGCAACTTATTCAGTGGTGTACATATTTGATAGGCATGGTATCATTTGGATCCTGTCGAGATTGCAGTAGGTATCTGTTTAACCACACCTATCGATTACGTTAGATGAGTACAGGGTGGAAGAGGTATTGATGAAAGACACGGGCGGTTATAGGCAAACACGCTTCAGCCACCCTCAAACTTAGTAGTTTTTTGTATAAATAGAGCCTCCATCTTGACAAGGACACGAAATTGACAATCGATCCGTGAAGACGTTTTCTCCGCCGCCAAAGTGTCCATTAGAGTGTAAATGAACGATGCCATTTTGCTCTGAAATGACAGCCACGATACCGCTTCGTAATAATTATATTTCGATTCTCTGTATTTGCGTTATTAAATATAGAAAATAACTAATGACAGGTTTTGTTCGAAGAAAATATGCGGCAAAAATGTATCGTGCTCTTGACATTCTCCACTCTAATTTTATCTTCTAGAATAGTACCTGAACGCTTTCGTATTCGAGGCTGGTTGCGTGTCGGCATTCTAATGTCTCCATATTACTGAGCCTTAGGGGCTGCTTTGAGGGAGAAAGAAGCCTTGAAACAAATTTAGGGGCCCCTTTGCCGATGTTCTGGGCTTACGTGCGAGTCTGCCATTGACACACTTACGCTTTGACTTGGTTTGTTATCAGATTGTCAAATTTGCAAACATTTTAATATTTTCTTGATATCTAGCTTCCGAGGTATTATGGTTTTGGTCACATAATTGATAAAGTTTCATGTAACTTTCACGTCCTTGAATTAAACAGAAAGTCCTCCCTCCGTATATAATATCTACTTTGTTTTCCTACAACATATTCCTGAATATATTTCAGCGTTGTTCTTTACATAATTAGAAGCTCTGCTCTCGTATGTTTTTCTGCTATTTTTATGATTTTAAGCTGTACCTACTAGAATTGTAATAAAGGAAAGACAGATACCTTCATAATATTTAATAATTAATACCGTTCATATCGTCTGTAAATTAAGGTAATAACTGTCGGAAATCGGTAAGAACGTAAAAGTTCGAACCAAGTAACGCCATTTGCTCTACAACCTGGACAAGACTGACAACTTGTTTAACTATTTCAAGTTTCCCTGCAAAACGCTAAGAAAATGTATAAGAAGACTAATATAAAATAATGTTGATTTTAAGCTCAAAAATTGGCCTTAAATGTTCGATTTAATATACTTATTGCAGTTTTGTGCCAAATAATATTGCCAACACTCGTAATAAAACGAACACTGACATTTTTTATTTGTCCATTGGCCTGTTATACGTATCCAGCCATAAATATTTTTGTGTCTGTAATTTTTATAGAAGCTTTTATTAGCGCTGGGGTTCCATTTGAATAATTGAAATCGGCTTACCTACGCATTATATATTGCTACCGAATAAGTTACCATTATCTCATGCCTTCCAATTTACCCAAGAAGGAATGTACAAAATTGCGGCCTCACGTACTACGATTACCTAACAAAAGTATTATATTTAGTACATATACATACAATACTTTTGCAGGCTACGTTCTCGTTACAGTTAAAAGTCTATCTATGATGTCAATATGCGATTGAAACCTTATCCGATGAAGTTAAAATGTGAACTTAAATTACGCTAAAGTCAGCCAGGACTCATGCCAAGATGGGCGCCAAGATATCTGGAGTGGAGCGCGCCGGATTTTCTCCGTACATTGGCCTGTATAACGCGAAGTGCCCGCCGCGTCGTATTGATCAGGACTGCTGAATGTTACATAACCGAGCCCGCTCACTCTAAGTGCTAGATACTAGGAGACTACATTGGTTATACTTTCCTACTGCTGTTGCTTTTTGAAACTGTATTTCTTAACATTACAGTTGCGTATTTGCCGTTTCGCTGACAGTAAGTTAGGTACTTAACCAGTCTTTTTTAATTTCGCCTGCTGTAATGTTGAGAAAGGCTTTCCTTATTTTTATTTTTAACTTATATTCTCCGTTAGTCTATGATTTATGTTAAACAAGTTTGTTGTAGAGATAATTTACAAATTTAACTTTTTTGTTGAATGGCATCTTATATTAAACATTTAGAAAATATTTAACGGTAAAATATTTTTGGATGAATCTTCAGCAGTAAACCAATAATTTTAATTACTCTCAACGTACTGGAGTGATAAGTAAGCAAAGAGCGATAATTAAATCGGAACGACCGATGACGCTCTGTCTCTTCATTACCGAATCGAACTTCGAGATACGTGACGTGACATAACGCCCCTTCGTTTTACACAGTTGCAATAACAAATCGAGGACACGTCGATATGTCGTACATTTGCGAAGATGGAAATGGGAATTGAATTTATTCAAGACAAAGTTGTAAATGAATCTCGCTAGAAATTGCTTTCTCGTTTAGAGCGAGCGCTGAGAGATAGTTTATAAAAGTGCTTCGCTCACATCTTTCAACTGGAAACTGTATGAATAAAGCTTTAAACCTGAAACTATTCATTAGAGATCCTCACTGAATATTCTCTTGAAAACTTCCTACCCGGATAAAAAGCGAAGTAAAAATGTGCATTTTTATATTAAAATCCGTGCCCGTTATTACACTTGAATATCTACGGCGTAGCTAGTAGTTGTAGCCGCTACGTTTTAGGCTACGCTGCAATTGCAGAAATGATTTATATTTTCTCGTATCGTTACGTGTAAAAATGTTTACAGAACTTTTTCAGTTTTTGAAATGAAATAGATCTTTTTTCTAGTAACGAAGGTTTTTATTTTTGATTAGTGGTCTGAGAAGATCTATGAGAATATCTTCTCTGTATAATCTGTTGTCTTTATATTTTTTCTTATTGTTGAAAGTACGGGCACGGTCAAAATGACGCGTTGGCGATCAAAGGGAAATGGATGTCAAATGTCAAAGTTCGCGTGTATGTACTGATCACCGCTATTTATTTAAACTTTTTTTTGTACTGTGGGTTTTTTGTTTGTGCTGTTGCAGCCTTGTCTGAGAACTGTCAAACTGGTTGAACATAAAATATAATACTAGACATATTTGGAGATTTTGACTTGTATAAAATATATTTTTTCGAAAAGTATCACTCGTTCATATTTTAAGTAGAAAGTAATAAAAATGGTCAAGCTGAAAGGGCTTGACACCGGTTTAATCCAGATTAATGTTTGTATGAAACCTTGGCTAAGCAATAATAAACGTGCTTCAGCTTATTCCTATTTGCACTCTGTCATGGTCTAAGTAATTAGGCACATGAGCGGTGAAAAGTCAACACTGCGCACGTAATTATGTTTGCCTTGGTTGTTTTAGACACGGCCTCATAAAGGCTCGCGCATATTGCGGTGTACCGAACGCCGTACGGGATTGCAAGAGCCCTGAAAACTTACATCTGCACTTAACGGACCCTATAGCTTACAAAGCTAACCGCACAGCGAAGTGCACTAGATCTACTAGGATATAATGACAATGTTTTGGCGATTGATAGATAAGATACTCGTTGAACACTTTATAATTTTTACCTCATTAATAAAAATAAAAACAAGCCTAACATATAAAAAAAAATACTATTCTAGTAGGACCAAGCACCATGAAGTAATATCATCGAGAAAGTACGCCCTTGTTTTTAAGTTGGTTAAAAAACTGTTATATGCGAATATAACAGTTTAAACATCTTCTTCTTGTGGTGTAATGGGCACTTGGGCAGTATTATCACTAATCATTAACTCGACTTGACTAAAGATTACTCGACTAAAACACTTAAAAGAAACAAACTACTATATCTTGCAGCCTCTTGAAAACATGAAAAATACACTGGTTCTTTTCCATGAATTTTCGTAGCGTAGCGTTTGAGACTCCCCCTCTGTGGATTTAGTATGAGCCGCTTACTTACCCAGCGAGGCATAAATTCACTTTTATAAGTGAATTTATGCCTCAGGTGAAGTTTTAAGGAAAACGCCATACATTGACTTTTAGACTTCCTATCTCTGTTTAGGAATCGGTTTAAGTTTCAGCTGTTAGGATTGTCTTCATAAATACACTCTCGGGCGCTGCGCGTCACATGCGATCACTCCCTGTGATGTGCATACAGAATTTTTAATCCGACTAAATTCATGTCTATGCTTTGGTGTTATAGCTCTTAAAAAAATCCGTTTCTAATTAATTATATATGAGAAGGTTCTAAAAGTAATGAAAATTGTCTGGACCGGCGAGGTACCCATGGCGAAAAAGACACTCAAGAAAAACAAGTAGCTAATTTTAAAATCTATTTGAATTACACTATCGCATCCTTGATTGCTTTAAGAGAATTTGTGGAAAACAACAAAATTATCTTTTTTGTAACCATTAACGCATATTAATAATATCTCTTTTCACAAATTCAGATATGACCAAGTTGAAGATTCCTGTCGTTATAAAATATGTTTCATTTGTATTATTATTTATGTAGCAGTTCCAGAAACGGGTTTTTTTCCTGCGTCATTCACGCAAAATCAGCAATCCATAAAAAGTAATATTGAGGTTAGACAGATTGACAGAATTTAAGGTTTATTTTTCCCTAATCATCTCGACAAAGCGTTTTCTCGAGGGACTAATTATTAATTCAGCAGGCATCTACAAAGTGGAACATTAACGAGCAAATTGAAAGGATTAATTCTGTCTAGATTCGTCTGCATTGCGCATAAGCAAGAATCAGAGATACAGTCACGAGAACAGTACTGGTACAGGTTGGTTGATATTTGTGATATTTTGGTCAGGCGATTCAAGTAGGTAGGATGTTCTTACGATGTTCTTCGATGAAGAAGTAAACTCACAACTCGGATGGCAGAGTTTAGGAAACTTCGTCATATCTTCTCGTCATATTTCTCGTTTCACGTAATAAAATCGTAGAATAGCTAAATTCATGATATAGCACATCAAATTGGCAAGGGGAAGTGGACAGGCCAAATAGCTCGCGAAACCGACAACCGATAGGGAAGAAAGGTTCTCGAATGGTGACCACGAACAGTGCGACGACGCAGTCTAGGAAGACCCCACACGCGATGCACCGATGACATCGTAAAGGTTGCAAAATCATTCGTCATGGCACTCTTTGGGGGAAACATTTGTCCAGCAGTGGACTTGCTTTTGATGATGATGATGATACTGATGTGCTGTGAAATCGGCATTTACAAAAGACAGCCGCTAGTTAAAATGCAATTTTGAAAATAAAACGGTAAAGCTGTATTCAAAAAGAGTCATTAAGCTGCTTCTGGCGACTCTACATTACATTAATTGCGGGCCTTTGTCACTGCCTATGGTATTTATTCAGCCATGCCATTATTATGCCTGGTCCTTTTATTTTTTTGTGAATCAAAAGAACCTGTTTCTTTCATCCAAATCAAAACTTGCCTGAGTTGCAAAAACTTGGCTCTCTTGGAGGGGTGCTTTAAGTTTCTTGTTTATATTTGATTGATTCGAATATGCCTTCATAATATCGATCTTCATAATTTCGAGATAGGTATAGAGATAATGGTTCAAAGAATACAAAGAAATTTTTGTATTCAAAAAATATCATAAAATTAATCCATTTCAATACTTTGCACGTTCAAGCAATGTTCCGCAAGGTCAATATTTAGATGGACAAATGGTGACATTTAAAACTGAGCGCATCCATGCTTCGAAGGAGGTTTAGAGTGAGCATCGAGACAAACGTTTTGTCTACGGGAGACATTTTTAGAAAACAACAATCACTTCTTTTTCTTCTTTTCGCCAGACAAAAGGAAAGAGACGAAATATTTTTCGTATTCACTTTCTTCGATATAACCGCTGTCACCGCCGGTAGTGTTTTAAACCTGCGTATTAGCACCAGCAGTATGAGCACAGATTAGGCGAAGGCGTAAGCGATAAGTAAAGTGAGAGACTTTTGTTTCTCTCTTTATTCATCGCTTCGCCTTTGCCTTTTTCATCCAATGGCGTTCTCAGAGTGACCTTACGCAGTCTGCGCTAGGTAATTCGGCCAATTCAAATTAACAAACCTAAACAATCCTTTTCCTCTGAGTCATTTGAAGCACTTCATCTTGATGAGAGATGGGGGTCAAAGGCCAAAATTAAATCCAGCTATAACTGCAGTGTGCCCGCTAACTTGTATTGTGACTGAGTAATGCTTTGTGTCTCGTAATGTATGCGTCTTGTTATGTAACATATTGCATTGCTTTATTAGATCACGATCTGAAGTTCAAATATTGTGGCACGAACACAAAAGCCGAGCATGGTATTCTTTATTATTTATTGTACACACAAATAAACATTTACAAAAGGCAGAATTAAATGACATGTACAAAGGCAAGCTTAATCGTACACAACGTTTTCTTTCAGCAAACCTTGAGTTAGAGAGAGGTAATTATAGAGGTAGAATCGTTACAGAAAAAAAATGTTCTTTTGGAATTTCATAGTAAATCGAAATCCAGTCAGAGCTACCGTAATTCATGGCAATTGGTTTTAACGTTACTAGTAAAACTATAATTAACGCTAGATCCAACGAGCTCGTACGATTATGTAAATAGAATTTTCAACTGTTACGAAACCTTTACCCTATTGCTAAGGACTCTTGTGAAAGCAATCATTGATGGGGTGGCTCAAACTTGTCAGAACATTCAGAACCCATTACTAACGAAAGTTCACTCGTTTGGTATAATGTATTTGCCTATTAAAACGCAATCCTTGTATGCTTGCTTGCTTCTCGTAATCTGTGTAACTTTTATCAAAGTAAATGTTTCGGGTTCGCTCACAGGTTTTGTTTGCGTCTATTTTGTAATTCGTATAATGATTGTACACATAATTAGTACATAAAGAAAAATAGTGTACAAAAGCAAACTTAACTCTAAACAGAGTTTTCTTCCAAACCTTTGATTCTGCAATTCGGGGGTTGTATTTTTCTAAAATTTCAGACCGAATTTTGAATCACCCAAATCGTTACGGTGACGATCAATTTGCAAGTCGAGAGTTGTCAAAGTTTGCGCTGTCGACCCCTCCATACAATTTTTTGATCTTTCGAATAACTTATCTCGTTTAAAGCTTCTGCAATGCCTCGCTTTTCTGAGGAAAAATATTTTCCTCCAGGCATGCGCAAAGGATGCTCTCCAGATATTAACAACTTGTATCTAATTAAGTTCTTTCTAATCAAAATCTGCCTAGAACCTAGCATAAAAGAAAATCTTCGTTGTGTGTCATTTCCAAAATAGTTATAATGCCAAAACGTACAAGGATATTCCTTTTATCCTTGTCTATTTATTTAGATATAACTTACTTCCTGTCTTTCTAGTTCCACTAATAGATTCAAACAGCGACATTAACTTAAACCGGTGTGTACAGGCACCGATGGCTATTGTGCTGTCTGGCTGTGCGAAATTCATTCATACGACACACCCACGTCCAATTTGTCCACCGGCCTCGGATTACGATATAATGAGGGAAGAACGCTGAAACTTTTCCACGAGTCATTTTTACAAATTGCCGGCGTCTCACGGGCCTTAGGTCGTATGAACCTTCGTTCTAAATAAATGGGTCGCCTTTTATAAAAGCCTCTGATTGCATACGGTCGCGTCGCGCTAATAAGAATTGTCTCATTATGCATGCTTCACAAAATAAACTTTGTGTTTGTCATTCCGTATACAATTTTGGAGACAGGATAATTAGGATGAGAATGTGATATTTTAAATGAAATTGTAATACCATTGAATTTTGATACCATATAATGTGATAAAGGTTACCTTTCTGAATATCCCAAAGACTTAAGTACTTACATATTCTGATATGTAAGTACTTAAGTCTTTGAGTTTTTTCTACTTTACTATGTAAAGGATTATGTTTTCAAACATAAGATTGCCTGGTGCATTGAACTGCGGCTCCAGGTGGTGGAATGGGACGCGAGCGGAAATCGTTCGGGGACCGCCCAACTAGACTGGTGCGCACCGCCCTGACTAGCTCGCACCGGCGCAGAGCAGAATCCAATGGAACGCTCTGGACGAATATCGAGTAGAACTGTCGTATCGTGTCGCTTCACAAACGAAAATACAATCTTCTCGCGATTTCATTATGATGAAATGAGTCTCAATCAATTCACCTGGCTTAGACTTTTGATCATTGGGTGCCATAAACATTCTTCGACTTAACAATCTGCTTGGAATTAAGTATAGAACCGTGATACAGTATCTTCCATCTCGCCGCAAAATGTAATCTCCATGCAGAATATTAAAGACTTAACAAATCAGTATGCTATTAACATACTAATTTGTTCAGAGTGGAGGGCGTTGATTAATTTATGATAATTCACTTTAAATAATATTCGTACCTCTGTCGGGCTGCCATGTCATGCTCATAACTGAGTTATATGGAGCACGGCAATTCTCGCATGCACTTAACGGTTCATTTACGAGATAAAATACGTAAGTTATAATATGGTGGAGTCTGTTTAGCACAATACATGACCCCGTCCTAGATGGATTATCGCAGTGCGTAGTGACATCATTTAGAACTAACTGCAGTTTAATGAGATCATATTTTACTGAAAAAAAAAAACGTATTCATGTATCCCTGGTAGTGCGCCAGGTGGATAAACTTTGCAACGACAATGTATGATAGTTTTTCTATATTTTGCTAAGGTTTGTCCTAAACCGTACTTCCGCTCTCTTGTTACGAAAAGGTGTGTTTGTTGACCCATACTCTGCTAATTCCCCCGACTTATTGCAACCCCTGAGTCTGCTCAAATGTCACCTATCCTCCAATATCATATGTCGACAAAATGCTTTGTTGTTGTTTGCACTTGCTAGGATTCCTGAGGAATGCTTACATTAATATTGTAAGCTAAACAAAATCACACTGACTAGAGCTGACTCTAAAATTCGTGACGTTATTTATGTTGCTAATAAATCTTTGAATCGTACAAATATTGAGTTTACAAATGCCGCCGGATACATCGAGGATTGCACGGATTTCAAAGCTGTATCATTATATCTCTTAAAAGCATCCGAGGCAGTAAAGCTGAAAGGCGTGCAATTTTTAGACTATTTCTAAGAACTATAAATATTATCTAGTTCATATTTCAATAAACTTCCTTCGTCTTCACCTTCGGCTTACACGCGAGAAGTGAGTGAATCAACATTGCAGGCCGTAGCAACGGCCGTGACGTCCAATGTTTATAGTTGCTCATATTTTGTTTACTCTGTAATAATTTCATTGACTGAAATGTTTCATGGATTATGTTCCAAGCCAAAGAAACGCTTTCCACGCAAGCCTCGCTCACGCTCGTTCCAGATGGATTTGTGAATAATATGCCTTTCCAAACTAGAAAATTTTACAGAATTTCCGCGTATCTTTCAAAAAACGAATGATTGAATTATGAAATTTATTTATGATGATTAGATACAATTTCAATTTAAAAGTTTCTTCCTTTAAAAAAACCGATTCTCCCATACAAACTTTCACACCCATTTTCCCCCACTTCAAATGTGAAAATCAATAAATAATGAAACACGACATTATTTATTTATGCTCGGTAGCTGTAATAAAAAAAATAGTTTTTTTTAACTTCGAAGTCCTCCTCCCCTTAAAAGTTGTCATTTCCAAAAATACTTTCTTAGTGGATGCTTACGATATAAAATTAACCTATGTATGATCCAAATTTCAGCTTTCTAGACTTATCAGTATTGGCTCTGCGTTGATAGATCAGTCAGTCCAAACAAACGTTTTTTTTTATAAATTTAGAGTGAAATCCTCCTTCTTAACTATTTCATTTCTTCGTGATGTAACAGTAGGTTTAATATATCCGTAGTTCGAAATAAATCAAAAATAATTTTAATACGCAACGTTATTATATTTTACTACCTTTAGCCCACGGATTCGCCCGCGTTGAACCCGGATAAAAAGTAGCCTATGTGTTATTCTGATGTATAAGCTATATTACTGTAAAGTTTCAACAAATCCGTTAAGAAGTTTTTGTGTGAAAGAGTAACATCCAAACATTCCTCACAAACTTTCGCGTTTATTATATTAGTAGGATAGGATATTCATTATGTCATATTATTATATTTACCTGTCCGTATCGTATCAATCATTATCAAAGGCAGCTTCATAAAACCCACGGGTTGTTTCATGGATACAACCATACCTTATTTTGCGTTCAGTCGCCTCGGGTATAGTAACAAATGTTATATTCGTCCATTTCATCAACATTAGAAGATTTCCCAGCAGATTTACCGACACCGTAATATTTTTTTCTGCGATTGAGAGCACTTCGTAGCTAAAATGGGATTTCGATTGAAATACCTCCACTGCCTAGTGCCTTGCCTACCGCCTGTAGGCAAATCTAATATCGGAAATTGAGTCGACGGCTTATTCGCATTGGCCTCGTCCCCGCTCCTCCCGAGGTGAAGTAAAATTATTATCTCCCATTTCACTGCGTTATCAAATCACGGAACTCTGTGTTTATTTTCTATTTAACGCGAAATGAAATGTCGCGTGTTCGCTATTGAATATTTATTATTAATACTTATTGATTTTCTTTTGATTGAAGAATCAGTAAAGGCAACAGATAAAACCAACATCAGCATATGATTCGTGACTAGGCTCAAAGTAAACTAAATATAATATATTTGCATTTATGACATCATTATATACGTACACACACTTGCATAAGGCTTTGTATGGAGACCTTATAGTGAATATTGACGCGTTTATTGGTTTGTGCAATCGATTAGCCAGGAGATTTATCTCCTTTGAAGCGGTTCAAAGCGGCCACAAGCCAGCCAACTAATGCATTGAAGGCAAATCTCTATTGATAAGAAAACTAACAATGCCTCAATAACTTCCGTTGATTCACGATATTAGGAGGGTCGATGGTTACTGAAAACAATACAGAGTTCCAACTTAGTTTGGATTCAGATTGAGATAACGATCGGTTCAAAGCAAATATTCACATAATAACCTTTGAATAAGTTAACTAATTAACTCGGTTTGAGCAGAAAATTGCTTGCAGAATGTGTATCTTGCAATCTGCTATCCAAAAGGGTTCAAACTTTTTTTTTTTTGCAGCTTTTTCAGCTCTTTTATCCCCGAGTGTACTGCTCCACGGTACACTCTTTATGGCAAAATAACCATAAAAATGTAGTTCAAAACTTGCTAAGTAATACCGGAGTTACAAGATATTACTCAAACGCTATATACTTTTACAATACAGGAAGCCAAGATAATAAACACGATGTTAATTCGTTTATGTTATCAAATAATCGTTTATTCGTTTGAATAAATAAACTATCCGAGGTATAGAAACAAATTGTTTTTCTGTTTGCGATGGCGGTGTTTTACTATTGGTTTGTCTGTTATCGTAATTACTGCTTTAGAAATGAGTTATACTTACAAAAACTCAATCGATTTAATTTTTTACGATCTATCTAATGTAAGACACAAGCATTAAAGCTAAGCTTTCATTTAAAAATGAAAAAATTAAATATGATACAGTTTCCTCCACGATCTTGAGAAAGGTATTTCTTGAGACCGTTACTGGCCCGATCTTTTAAAAAAACGAACGATATCCGATTTTTTTTTCTTAAACTAATATTTTGCCGACAATCCGATTCTCTTAATGCGATTGGAACAACGCAATATCAATAAATTCGTCTGCCTATGTAGAGGTTCACAATAAGTTCAGAAGGTTTATGATCACACGTTGGCAACAATACTGTTGATCACGTCACTGGGTTGCCAACCAGTATATTAAACGTTTACCTATACCTTATATTTGTGGAACACTCCAGACTAGGCTATTTCTGAAACTCGTTCGGTGTAGGCATTTCAACTAACAATATACGTCGCTGATTCTATTACCTTTAAGCAGATTGTATTCTGCCAATTAGATAAAAAAAAATGAAGTTCATTTTATTATATCGTCACGTTTGATTTATACTATAATAGGTACATTGACTACGCATAAAATCATCGTAATTCATGTCGTAAAACAAAATGGTATGGTAGTAAATATAAAACATGTCGCCAATGAATTCTTTCTCCACACTAATTATGTTCAGGCTTCACAATGGAATCTGAAGTAGATTCCGGAGGGACTAAAAGGATAAAGTATTCATGTAGCATAATGTAAAAAGTTTCTGGAATGATATCGTCAAAATGCAAATATGGAATTGTATGTGAACTCTTGTTCTTCTCTGATTTAGTTTTTAGCATTCCGTATCCAAAAGGTTAAACCCTGTAACTTACCTACGCGCCGCCTTATCTGACTGTATGTCCCATAGCTGTATGTCACATGGTGACAAGTATTTTACAGAATTCTTGTTATTATGTGTTTTATCTTATTATTAGAGTGTAATTTTTAACACATTTCAAAACCATTGTACCCACCTATATCAAGACCCGGTATTTTCTTGGATGTAAATAAATGTTCCTCTATCATAGAAATTAATATTAAAAAAACAACAAGCCAAACCCCAAGGCCACTATTTTTTTTTATTCCTAATATGACATCAACATCGTTTAAAAATGCAAATATTTGTTTTATTTACCGAAAATAGTTTATTCTGCGTGGTAGTAAGGAACTCTTAGTACACCAGTTCGACTCGCACTTGGTCCGATAATTACATTTCGTACGAAAATCAATTCAATAAATCATTAAATGAGACCTACTCGTATGTGATAACAGGAACTCGGTGGATGGAGGTAGTCCACGATCCTTCTTTAGCACTCTTTTGGTAAGACCCAAATCCAGCAGTGAACATCTACAGGCTCAGCAGCCTTTAAAAACCTGTAAGCATCATCAATATGATAATATGTTAACAACGCGCTATATAAACAAAAGTTTCCTTTGTAAAAAAAAAACCAACTTTCGCGGCCTCATCGAGTGACTCGTCAGCGATATTTATGCGGCCACTTCAGCTCGCTCCCCGCCTCGAATCGCCTCATTATAAGCTTTCAACGTAGTTTTAAAATTATGACTCGCTGGAGATAGATACCGCAGTAAGTTTATTGCATCATCTATTCAACGTCGAAGCTGCCAGCTGAAAAACCCCATCCGATAAATCCACTGTACATTACTGTACAACTCTACTGTGGCTTACTTTTATATATTTTGTTCTATGTTACGTAACCGCACAAATACAGACTAAGATAAACTGGAAGGAGCTCAAAGAGGACGCTGGTGGCTACATAAGGACGAAAGTGGGCGTTTTCTTTTGGCATTTCTCTAGGGAATTCGGATGTATCTTTGTTATGATAATGAAATAGAACGAGTTACGTACAAGTTTTGTCTAAACAGCTCTTATGTGGAGTGATTTTGAAAATTATTAATGTCGGTGGGGCAGTATTCGAGACATGTTAGGTAACCGACGGGGAGTGAGCGAGATGGTAGGTCGGCGCGCGCCGACTCCGCTATTGATCGCAGAGAATGACGCCCGGGGTGACCCAAATAGAGCCTCCGTGCTCCCCGCCCGCCCTCCAACCGAGGATCCCCTCGCCCGCCCTCGCCGACCGCTCGACGACGAATTTTCATATCAGCCGGTCCTTCATGGCAAGGAATGGCCCGCCACCCAGACTTTTATACTAATGCCTTTACGTAATACATCGTGAATACCCTTAATAATTATCACATATAATACCACAAGAGCTTCAAAATTATCGGGTATTTCCCGATAGGTTCGTGATTTTTCCTGAAAAACTTGACGACTTTATTTGTTTGCAGGGAACCTTGAGGGAAATGCCAGATAATTTTGAAGCTCGTGTGGTATTCAGGGGATTATTTTTCCGTCCCAAATGTCGGCCAATAGAATTGCACCATTCGACGTCACGTGGTACAACCGAGAAAATTTTCAAAAAATTATCAGTATAATACCATGTAGGTTGTACCACGTGACGTCGAATGGTGCAATTCTATTGGTCGATATTTGGGTCGGAAAAATAATCATTAAAATCTTTTCGACCGACCTTTTATTTTTTTAAAGGAATGTGAATACAGACTTATTATTACACTTTTTGAAAATCCCATATCTTAACTAATACTTACACTTACAGTATTCCTTTCTAAGCCATTGCTTAGATAATACTAATTTGTATGTCTGACAAATTAGAATAGACTAGACATTTTGAATTCAATTGGAATGACGTGGTTTTCATATCTGGAGCAGATTTTAAACTTTTGATTACTTTTACGATTATTCAAATGAATGCTTATCCTTAATTGTCTTTATTCTATATACCAAACATGCATTTAAACTCTCTATTCTAATTGTGTTTTTTTTTTAATATTACATAGGTATCTCTAAATCAGCAAAAACTTATTTTACTAATAAGATTCATATAAGCACGCCTAGTAACTGACCTATGCCCGGGGGATATCGGTGTTCGCTGCGCCGCAGTGCATGCGTGTTACGTACTATAACTTTGCCGTTGTGATGGCTGACATATTGAAATGTATTGATCGATATTGCTTGCTTTTACCTTCCCCAATGATTAATGTTCCTATTACATCGAAATAACATTATCAACGGCACAAAAACAATTGAATTATTAACAAAGCCTGCGAATTCTAGATGTATATCGCGCAGAAATGAGCACATTCTGAACTGAAACAATGAGGAGAAAAATCCTTTTGTTTACCGTTCCCATCCAGGCCGGTATAATGAAAAATAAGCGCACAGCCGGGGCACGACGGACGCTGAAATTGAAAAGTGTGCAACTTTGCGTTTTATTGTGCCAACAGGCATAGATTCAGAAGATTGCACATAAAATGGAGCCACTATTGTTGCCACGGACAGTTTTTTCCAGCTTTTACAACTACGACTGCTTCAATTCTATGATCACAAGTTATAAATTCACCTTCTGCAACATAGAACTCAACTCTAGTATAGCATCTAAATTCTAAACGTTAAGCAAAAAATGTCACAAGGTCGATGAATTAAGATTTTCAGCTTGCTAAGATCAATATGGTTTGTAAGTTATTACGTGCTTAAGTATCTTGGTCGTCGTCTGGTAGCGATACGTCCATATTTGCTGACGTTCAATTACTGAGCGCCAAGTGACGGAAACTAATATGGTGGCGTTGCTAGCTCTCACGGGAAATCTGCCATCACTGCCCCATAGGTCGAGATTTTTAACCCTCTACTAAATTTTGCGTCGACTTACCTAAAACATTCGTGATATCAGCCAATTTACTTTATCGATCAACCTAAATATAGATGCATGTCCGTACTTTATTGCAATGTTCACCTACTTTGCTGACCAGACCAGCTGCCGGAATCCCAAGAGTATTACAGACACGTTTCAAGCTTTTTGCGCTGCTAAAAGTTTCCAAATCCTTCAAAGCCAACACAACCGAAATATACAAGTCTCAAGGACGTGTCACGCAATATACTGCGTCTCTTTGGACAAAGGATTTAATGATCCCGAATAATATGTCTGAAACCCCTTTTCGGTTGTAATATAACTCGACCTGAGGTAATAATTTTTTCATGTACCAGAAACCAAGTATTACGGGTTTTGTCGGGCGCTTTCTTAAATCATCAAACATTTAATGTCTTTCGTTATTTATGTATATAAGGAGGTTATGTCATAATCATAACGCGCATGCAATAAAACCGCAAACATTACATTAGGTCGCCATCAAATAGCCATTCTGCACTCTGAAAATAGACTAATATTCCAGATTTGTATATTTTGGATCAAATAGAAAATAACTGGGTGCAAACATCTTTAATATCGCGAGTCTCGCTTTTCGGTTAATTGCTCGTCCTTTAGATATAACCTTTTCTATATTCGATAAAGCATTAAGGCTGAGCAAGACATCCTTACGTCCGTTTCCATGCCGTCTCGCCGCCCTACCAGTAAAATGCCTAATACAAATTGATTAACGCCATTGGAGCCCACTGCTTTATGTTTTAAATATTCAATAATAACTTCAAATGTGGGATAAATAGAGTTTGAATTTCACGAATATTTATTGGTAGTGTTTCATAGATCTGGAATGATATATTCGAGAGGGTGCGTGGACGGGAAGGCTGTCGATCAGGAGGGCTGTCATCGTGCCGGTTGTGGAAGGTTACGAGAGCTGGCGGGGCGGGCGGAGGGCGACGTGCGCAACGGGCTGCGCGCGACTCTAGCAGCCGCGGCGCTGGCGTCGTGACGCAGTGTGACGTCAGTGCGCCGTCGGCTCGATACGCGCCGGCCCCATCGTCAGTCGCCGCCCGAACCAGGCCGCTGAACGACGCGCCCTACGCGCCTTCGCCCCGCGCACTCTCTCATACACCGGGTTTTAGTTTCATACCACGATGACATAGCCCCAGTTCTGTTCGAAGAGGCTACGTGAAAGCGCACACATTTTTAAGTTTTTTCGAACGCGGAAACCGTAAAGGTCCACGTTGTTGCAGAACTAGCGACAACCCACCCCACTCCGTAGAGGAAAAGCGGCGAAACCGAGAGGCGGCTTGTTCCTTTTATCCGCCTTTACATAAAGACTAAAAGAAAATGGGCGAGGTGAGTGCAGTGCTTGCTGTAGTTCTTGCCTTAGCCTTTACAGTAGACCTACGACGACGTCCTGAAGTGCATTCGGGTGCAAGTGCATGTCTCTATCAGTGAGTGCAGCAAGGTAACGCCGAAGGAGTCCTCGACTGGAAGCAGATTGCGACAGCTTACTCCTGGTAGTGCTTGTGACCCCAGAATCCATTGTGTCGTTTTATTCACCTAATCTTATCTACCATTCCACAGCATTTGTTCCGTAAAAAAAAATGTACCATTGCACGAAATCCTCTTAAATCATTCAAAGTTATGATTTCTAGCTTGAATTAGTTTGACTTTTGACAGAAAAATATATCATTGCATGGTTTTCCATTCTTCGTTTGCAAGATATTAGCTAGTTGTTTCTAGAGAAAGAAAAAACAGGAATCATATTGTAGAAGACAGCGCCGCCGGCCGGATTGCGTAACTTACCGTATCGATCTGTGCGGCGTAGAGCGAGACATCGCTCTTCTGGTCTCTCATATCTCATCGTTAAATCACTTCCTTGTTACATCCATACGTCAAAATCTAAAACTTTCAGGGTCCCAGGTTACGAGATCCTCGATGATTAATTCTTTGACCCATTTCAGCAACCCTTTTACATCTTTGTGGATAAGTGTTCCGTTATTCAAATTTAAAATCATGACTTCTTATTAAAACCACTAAATTTAATTTTCTAAAACGAAATTATCTAAATGGATACTAAAACTAAAAGTATCATAAATCCATCGACACATTGTTATCATTACCTTGTTACTGAAATAACTCAAACGTTATTCAGATATGTTAACATAAATCCTTCAGATAGCATCCAGAAATCTATCACAGGCCTATAGGTCGACGTTTCTACGTTTCAATTCTAAAAATTCTCGAAGTTTCTTACTTCAGCCGTTTGATAAAATTGTTATAACAAAATCAACTAAAAAGCATAACAATTTTGACAACCGACACAAATTTTGATAACCATTTTACACTTTTTCTCAATTCAAAACTTTTGCATTGAACATAAAAATACCAACAAATTTAAACAGCTAAATGAAACGAAATATAACTTCTTTCGTAAAAATCCTCAAAGCTCAAATATGATTCCCACATTTAGCCTCGTGGCCATATGACACATTTGCCAGACAAAGATCCCATTCCTCTCTAGGTGTTCTGAAGGAAGTGGATAACAGGTTACCGGGAGCCGGCCGTGCTTCGGCCACGACAACTATAAGAGCTCCGAAGGTTTATTAGAAAATTGCCTCGTCATTATGTCATTTAAATCGCATAGAGCACCGTCGTTCCATTGGAGTATTTCCTTTATCCTTTATGATGACAGTACGCGACAATTAGGATGCTAGACCTTTGTTCCTTGGTGGTTTCATAAGAAACATGATCTTAGAAATCATGATTTCTCATGTTTTGAGAAAATGTGTTCCAGAAACACAACCAACTAGTAGCACACTATATATATCTAATCAGATATTGTGTGCTATTCTCTAGGCCGAGATCTATGTGATCCAATCACTCCATATTTCCCATATAATCCATATTTTTGCATTTACAATTGAAGTATGTTAGGATGATTTAATACAGTATTGAAGCATTGTTTCCTTTCTAAAACTGGTAATAATTACTGATAGAAGTACTCGTAGGTTCAGTAATCGGATATTAAACATGATTCAATCTTTCTACTCTAAATAACTTTCAAATTTAAAGATCAGAAGCAGAAACAAAATTGGTATTTGATTTAACCCAACTCGATGAACCGATGTCATCGTAAAAATTGCACAAAGTCGGTGGATGGTGGTGGTCCAAGATCTTTCGTAATGGTTCCCTTTGGAGGGGGCCTATGTCCAGCAGTGGGCTTCTACAGCCGATTATGATACAAAACCGTCATAATCAACAGAAAAAAATCCAAAAATCAATTATGCAAAAATCCATTGCCCACTAATGAGTGCCATAACGAACGATCTTGGGCTACCTCCATCCACCTTCCTGCAACTTTCTTGTCATCATTTTTGAATATGCCGGTTATATTCTGACTATCATAAATATTTATGATTTTAATAATATTTTAGGCATCTATCTTTGTCTAGATTCAGGTAGACGCGAATTCTTATAACAAGTATGTTTTCAAAATGTCAAAAACCCCCCCCATGCCGGATATTCTATCATCTAGCGCTCCCTACAATTATCATGTGGCGAAAAACTTATTTAATTTTTTTTTCTTGAAGTCATACAAGACGTTTGTAAAAATACCGCATTGCAATCGTTTAAGCCGTTTCTGAGAAAACGATCTAACAACTACTTACCCCATACAGAACCAGGCTCCTTGCGTCTACAACTAGTCCAGTTAAATTATTTAATGGTAGTCTACCAAATCCCGTTCCATAGTTGATTTGGCTGCAAGGCCAGGTACCATTTGGTCCATTCCCTACCCACATGATGCTGTCACGAGCGACCTTTGCCTTGAGTTTAAACTGTCTCTCAGATATATTTGGTTATTTAAAACTGGGCTAGCGGTGTGACACTGTAAGTAGCATTGAAAGAAGGTGTAGGAACATTGTCTTTTCATAGAAATAAAAAGACAAAAATGAAAAGGTACTGCCAAATTAAGTAAACAATTTTTGGATGGAATCGTAACTGCATCTAATGTTCATTAATCAATAAAAGTGGCAGGTGCCCGAGGGGCTCGGTTTCAAATTCTAAGAGAACAATTTAAAGGCTTCTTGATTACTTTTTAATAGCATACTTTTAAAGCTCTTCCAACTTATTTTAATCTGTAATTTATACTATTAAAATGTCGACATTAGTCGTCGAACACACGCGATTGACTTTAAAGTTTTCTCAATTTTAGATCGGTTACTTTACTATTCAAGTTTTAGTAACTTGTTACCTATCTTTCCCTGGCTTAATCTAGCTAGGTCATCGCTGATATCTCGATTGGCATCCCAGTTTTACGAATCGTAGGGATCATAGTTAATACCATTTATATAAAGCCTAAACCATCCATCTTCTAAATTGGAGTACTTCTAAAAGGACTCCATCTATAATAATAATAGAAGCTTCAGAATTATACAAATATAGCAGTTTATGTATATATGATCTTTATCCTGCTACAAATGTTCTAGACTCATCAAAACCTGATAACGCGTAATGCATAAACAACCAACAACCTTTAAATTCGTTATGAAATTTTATCTAGAGTTCAGTAATATTAAATATTGTTGAAAGATACAATTACTTTATAGACCAATTAATGAGCTTATTACCTACTAATTATAACATAATAACATAATATGACCTTACAAAATATTTAAATTCTTATCGTAGTTTATTAACCTTTTGCGAATTTTAATATAGAATTATGTTGAAACGCTCTGCAAAACAAAAGCATTCATTAAACAATTTCAATTATTTGTTGAAATAATTATTTGTTTAAATCGAATATATTCCTACTAGAATTATGTTTTGGTCTGACTGGTATCTCACTGGCTTGGATTCCAAAAAAACATTTGCCAAAATAAAGTATATCAATAATCTCTTACAGAAATTAAAGAATCCTGTATTGGTCGTTACCTATAAAATTGCCGTTATGTCGTTTTGTATAATATTGCGGGAATGTGAAACCATTTTTCGATTCAGGGATCCGTTTGCGAAATATTAAGCTTTAAAGTGCTAAATTTTGTAAAAGTCAAGTGTGCCTCTTGGCAGCTAAACAATTGTTTTTAAATATGTGAAAAAATCACGACAGTAGTATATAATAATGAAGTTTAAAGGAAAACTATCTCAGCTAAGTAGTACAAGTTAACGAGTAATAATTGGTCAACTTATAAAATGTACTTAAAGAACTAAAAAGGAAAATTTTGTACAAATTCAGTTGAAAATAACTTGATGAAGTTGTTAGTTGTGTAAAACAGGCAGTAAATATAAGTTTATGGGCAACTACGGAACCTTACCCAGCGCCTGGTCGACACACACTTGGCTGGTTTTTAAGACATGCTATTTTCAAAAACATATTTTTTTTCGTTAGTTCCTTCTCCAATTTCATTGCATTTGCAACCATGGACTCTTAGAAAAAACGCGTTATTTTCGAACTTGACTTACGACGAAGAAACAATGCATCTCATACGATACGCAATATTAACAACGTGTATGGACCTACCAATACCAACGAACTATGCGTTATTGGTTCAACCGCTTTCGTTTGAGGTTTTAAAAGCAGATGCGTCTCTAAACTATTGCTGAACTTGCATAGGCTTTTGATGATGGTGTCAAAACAATATTGGGGCATTTGTGACAAAACAGTAAACGCAGAAGATAAATCGGATTACTAAAATATATATTTAAAACCAAAATCCGATGGATTGACGAAAAAGTTTTACGTTATTTCATTTGCACGATATTTGATTATATTATTTTATGCATCGATAGTAAGTGCATCTTGACATCATGAATGCAAGTCTGGATAGGAAAGTAGGATTCCTTGGATAATAATAGTGTTTTGGCAACGCGCGCGGTGTATCGGCCACCACCGTCGCCCGCTACCCGTGCCTCCGATCTACGTCACGCTAGTCTCGCCTCATTACTGTTAAAAATAATTGTCTCATTCACGCACACGTCACGCATCTACTACGATAGTATCCACAAATTTTCGGTATAAAGCAGTTTTGTGACCGTGGCAATGAATCTCCGGTCGCTGACTTTTTGACATTTGTTTAGCATTGATTCATAAGTCACTGTGTCACATTCTCTCTATCTATGTGTTGTTTCATCATTATGTTTTGTTTACGATTATATTCTTTTTTGAGAATTAATTCATTTTGGATATCATAATTGACTCTTGAGCATAGATTTAAGCAATATATCAACATTCACCTTCTTAAATTCAGTTCCTTCGAATGGAACCACAGCTACAAGAACCAAGGCGTCGTTTTTCAACTTACCCTAGACCCGAAAAAAAAAACATTGTGGCAAAGTGTAAAAAGGGCTTATCATCCCCTTTAAAACGTGACCGTTCTATGTTGGCTAGAACCGGTTTCGATTTTCCATCGGATATTCCGGTTTAACCTTTATAGAGATTATAAATGCGGTTGCTGGGGCTCGGGGTGGCAACCTTGTCTTTTAGCTATTTATGTCGAGGGTAGCTAGTGGGGGTTCGGCCGCACTGCGCATGTCCGTTGTGGGCGCCGCTTATGTAACTCGGCCCGGTCGCCGCTGCCTCAAGCTGTTCCGATATGCCTCATGTTCCATCTTTACTTCCACCCTATGAATATTTATCAAGTTGGTAGAGTCCGTCTTTGCGATACTAATGAATCTCTTATTCGAATTTAAATCACCAACCCCACTGCCCTTAAAAACAATTATCAACTTCCATCCGATACAACACAAAGTAGATTAGCGTTACTTAACCACTCATCACGCAATTTAAATTCAAGTACCCTTCGCAGCTTGTTTCCGTGCATTTTCACGATAACCTTCGCCTGAATCCAGGGCGCGGTTTAATGAGGCCTGGTATGAAAACGTTCATCAATTATCGACGGCGTCGGCTGACTTGTTTACGGCAACACGGACGCATTTAGATTCTGTGACATTACGTCCCAACTGCACACAATGCGAACTATAGATGCCTACTTACGTAAGAGAACGTTTACGGCTAGTACCTACGTTCATTTTTGGATAATTTATTACTTGGCTCTCCGGTTTGTCAAATGATCAAATTTCGCAGCCACGTCATACTGTCCATCCGCAACGCCAACTAAGACTCCGTATCAGCAAGACCTATAATATTTCGACCTTAATCCTCATCGAAATCGACAGAATAGTAAAGTCCTGCCGTATAATAATGGGACGCTTTGATGCATAGGTGTGTGGTGTCCTTCTATTTGCGCTCAGTTTCGCATGCGCAACTAGTTCAGATCAATTGAGCGCCATTGAGCTGCTGTGGTCGGTCCCTCGTTCTATAGAATACATTTGACAAGGTTATGCTGCGAGTTCTCCCATGTTACCGTGTACCAATCCGTATACTTTGCAATATAATGCTATACAATGTTTTTCATACAGCTCATTGTAGTTTTTTTTATTATACTTCCCGTGATTTGTTTGATTTAGCAATTTTCATAAACAGCACCCATTTATCTAACTATTAGTAGTCAAAGCAATTCTATATTAGATAAATTCCGTGTGAAATTATTATTTTTTAACCAAATGTTACTCATTTCGTGTTTTATATTCGAGTATCGATATTGCATGTCCTGCATTATTTTATTCTTCTCATCGATTTAATTACTACTCATCAGGGAGTTCATGCGAAATCGTTGCTCGTACCTACTCACTTCATCCATGTTTGCATGGCCCTTAGGGCCAGCTAGTAGAATGTGTCTAGCCCCTAGTTGTGTTTGCAGCATGGCCGCACCGATTCCTACCGCGTCGCCACCATCGGGCCCATTAAGGACGATAATAGAACAGCTGACGGGCAGTACAAGGTTTTTATTTATATTATCACATCTTTCATTTCATCCTTAGCTACTTTTTTGTTGGCAATCATGACTCAGAAGTTGCTCTAGTCCTTAAGGCATGTTTTAAGCATTTTGTCATAAACGTCTGCCATGTTGGTTCTTAATCTTCTTGTTTCCCGTTTTGGGGTAAGTTTTTTATGTTTTGAGTCAAACAGGAGAATTTGAAGTCCCGGGTTCGATTTTGCCCTGCCCTTTCTGGATTTTGTAAAGGAAAGCTTAAAGTGCTGAAGTTTTATTCAATGGTGTCGGGAAAAGGAACATAATAAACATGTTCGATTTAATTAACATACTTAAATCTGCAATTTCACAGACACGCCGAAAACCCCCTGCGAAGAAGCGGAAAGCGGGAGACTTAGATGACCTTAAACAGGAGTTGGATATCGATTTCCACAAAGTAACACCCGAAGAGCTCTACCAAAGATTTCAGACTCACCCAGAAAATGTAAGGAAATCAGTCCTTTGGGTTTTGTTGAAGTTTCAAAAGCTGGCGGCTTCTTAACGATGTGGTTCAATTTCAGGGCCTTAGTCACGCAAAAGCAAAGGAGAACCTGGAACGAGACGGACCCAATGCACTTACACCCCCTAAACAAACGCCAGAATGGGTGAAGTTTTGTAAAAATCTGTTCGGCGGCTTCGCGTTACTACTGTGGATTGGTGCTATCCTTTGCTTTATTGCCTACGGAATTCAGGTCAGTTGACAGTCAACAAATGACCTCGTCAATTTTACAACGATATACTAATTTAGTATGTTGTGGATGATTAAACAAGAAATATATAATAGCTCACATTCAAATGGTTACGAAGTAAGTGAGCCTAACCCTTTCATATGTTTTCAGGCGAGTACCGTTGAAGAACCAGCTGATGACAACTTGTACCTTGGAATCGTATTGGCCGCTGTGGTTATCGTAACGGGCATCTTCTCATACTATCAGGAAAGCAAGTCGTCCAAGATCATGGAATCCTTCAAGAACATGGTACCTCAATTCGCTACCGTTATCCGTGAGGGAGAGAAACTGACGCTCCGTGCTGAAGACTTGGTGCTTGGTGACATCGTTGAGGTAAGCCTATATCCCTATAGACTTTAAAATCATGCTTATAATACCTTTTAGGACCATTTTAAAATTTCATTAAATTTTCGTTTGTTATCTAAATACGACATTTCTTATATCACGCATATATAAAAAAATATTATCAAAGGTGAAGAATACAGATTAACAATGCATACAGAATATTCAGATAGGATAGGTACTACATATGAATGGAGAAACGCCAAAAGCCCTTGCCATATTCTAAATGTGTAGGAAAGGCGCTTGACTAGAAGCCAAATAACATCATTAAAAAAAATATATTATTCATTTCATAATATGAAACTGACTATTTTTTCCACACACTATGCTTTGTGTGTATTTAATAGATGTTTCTTTATGTAGGTGAAATTCGGCGATCGTATCCCAGCTGATATCCGTATCATCGAGGCGCGAGGCTTCAAAGTAGACAACTCAAGTTTAACCGGCGAATCCGAGCCCCAGTCCCGCGGAGCTGACTTCACCAATGAGAACCCCCTGGAAACTAAGAACTTAGGTTTCTTCTCTACCAACGCTGTTGAGGGTACCGCGAAGGGAATTGTGATCTGCTGTGGTGATAACACTGTAAGTGGTGTACAAGACTTGACAAAATGTCCATACTGCTCACTTCACGCTTAATGATGAATATTTATGTATAGGTAATGGGACGTATTGCTGGATTGGCTTCTGGCCTGGATACTGGAGAAACCCCGATCGCTAAGGAAATCCACCATTTCATCCACTTGATCACTGGCGTGGCTGTGTTCCTCGGAGTAACCTTCTTTTTGATTGCCTTCATTCTCGGATACCATTGGCTCGACGCTGTAATTTTCTTGATTGGTAAGTAATTTGAAGTTTTTATTAACTGTCTGCCAAGTTACATAATATAACGATAGTCCATCGCGGTTACGTCATATCATGTGTATATCGAGTTTTACGGTTTTACTGAGCGTAACCAAACGGTTCTACATAATTACACGATAAGTTTTTGCATTTCAATGAGAGTTCAAACTAAATTACCTATTCAATAATAGTTCTTTCTAACTCTATGGTTTCTTCCCAAAGGTATTATCGTAGCCAATGTACCCGAAGGTTTACTTGCGACTGTAACCGTATGCCTGACCCTGACTGCCAAGCGCATGGCCTCCAAGAACTGCCTCGTGAAGAACTTGGAAGCCGTCGAGACTCTCGGATCCACGTCGACCATCTGCTCTGACAAGACCGGAACTCTCACTCAGAACAGGATGACTGTCGCCCACATGTGGTTCGATAACCAGATCATCGAGGCTGATACTACAGAGGACCAGTCTGGAGTACAATATGGTACGTAGGCCATTTTATAACTCATTCCTAAACTTGTAGAAATCGAAAACTGTATTGACACTTTGTTTTTTTTAGACCGCACTAGCCCTGGCTTCAAGGCTCTAGCTAAGATCGCAACTCTCTGCAACCGCGCCGAGTTCAAAGGAGGCCAGGATGGTGTTCCCATCTTGAAGAAGGAAGTCGCCGGTGACGCTTCAGAAGCTGCCCTACTCAAATGCATGGAGCTCGCCTTGGGAGATGTCTTGTCGATCCGCAAACGCAACAAGAAGGCCTGCGAAATTCCCTTCAACTCGACCAACAAGTACCAGGTTTCGATTCACGAGAGCGATGATCCCAGCGACCCTCGCCACCTGCTTGTCATGAAGGGAGCTCCTGAAAGGATCTTAGAACGTTGCAGCACTATCTTCATCGGAGGAAAGGAAAAGGTTCGTATCCAAGCTTCACTATACCAATGTAGGTCACATCTACTTGCATAGCTTAGCTATGATATTAAACCTTTTGGTTTCTGGCAGGTACTGGATGAGGAAATGAAGGAAGCGTTCAACAACGCGTATCTGGAACTTGGAGGACTGGGCGAGCGTGTGCTCGGATTCTGCGACCTTCAGCTGCCTTCTGACAAGTACCCCATCGGCTACAAGTTCGATACTGATGACCCCAACTTCCCATTAGACAACCTCCGCTTCGTTGGACTGATGAGCATGATTGACCCTCCTAGAGCCGCTGTACCTGACGCCGTCGCTAAGTGCCGATCTGCTGGTATCAAGGTCAGTATCACCACACCAATAAAGTCATCAGCTCTATGTGTTGTGAATGCTATTTGGAGGGTAAATGCCAAATCGATGGATAGTTGAAGGCCATGTTTGGAATTCGGTTTAATTGCCACAGTATTGTAACATTAGTGTTAATGAATCAGTTCATATAATCTAAATCACGAAACCAGAAATTTTTACAAGAGATTATATAACTCTGAACGTAACTCAAAGTTCCTTACTATTAAATGATATTATTATGATGAATAACAATGACCAATCCAAACCTTAAAATGAGACCAAAACTAGAACAATTCTTTTATCAAATAAGCTCAAAAATATATCCAGAAGCAGCTGATGTATCGCGCCAAGTAGCTTCTGCAGTAAGCCAGTTCACAGTTTCAAAGTTCACAAAGTCCTTTAATTAAAAAAAAATCGTAGCGTAAGTAGCGAAGTACTGCTCTTGCATCACGTAGTGCTCACTTACCCTGATGAAGGCTCTCGGAATGAATCGAAACAGCCCCTTCTTCCGTTTTTACAAATGA
Organism: Perizoma affinitatum; assembly: GCA_961405105.1. Taxonomy (NCBI): domain Eukaryota; kingdom Metazoa; phylum Arthropoda; class Insecta; order Lepidoptera; family Geometridae; genus Perizoma; species Perizoma affinitatum. The sequence goes on along the minus strand of OY560205.1, from coordinate 5,747,536 downwards.
GTTTACCATGACTTTGTCTAAGCTTAAATTCACATCACACAGGTTATTATGGTAACCGGTGACCACCCCATCACTGCCAAGGCCATTGCCAAGTCAGTAGGCATCATCTCTGAAGGAAACGAAACCGTTGAGGACATTGCCGCTCGCCTGAACATCCCCGTGTCCGAAGTGAACCCTCGCGAAGCCAAAGCCGCTGTTGTCCACGGAAGCGAGCTGAGGGATATCGGCTCTGAGCATCTCGATGAGATCCTCAAGTAAGTCCACCTTCACTTTAGTAACCAGCACATATGACCACCCAGCGGTTTTGTCTTGGAAAGAGATGACAAAATTAATTATGTCTCTCTTTTTTGTGCAACGGAAAGGAGAAACAGAAATATTTTTTGTCTTCTCTCCCGTCAAAAGAACCGCTGTCTTGGTATACTTCTCGTTTATCGGAATTTGCATTGGAACGGAAGCATAACGAAGACGTTTACCCAAAAGTGGGACAAAATAGGTAAAGAAAAATAAATCTTAACCGGTGATGGTTTTATAATTTTCATCTTAGTCACAGGTTCTTTCTTCCTTTTGATTAACGTTAGTGAGCTATGTATGTCAGTGCTAAGACTAAACACAACTAAAGAAGCCAAAAATCTTAAAATAAATTTACTATCCGACGCATTTAAATCGTTGACGTCGTAATAAAGGGTGCGCAAGTGGGGTGTGGTGGCCCTGAAAAGGGTTTATGGGCTGTTGACAAAAGGATTCAGTGCGACTTTTAGGGCGGTTTTCCTTCAATAGTTGCAAGCCCGTAGAGCATCTGTTCAAAAGTAGGAAAAGACTGGACTCTCATTTCTGGCTGTGGACTAAAGGAAAAATGCGCGTGTTGTTTATTTTTTGTTCACTTCAAAAGAATAATAAATCTTTTCCAAATAAACATAAGATATATTTTGCGCCCTTATTTTTCCTGTTAATATTGGAACGGAACCATCTCTGATTCGAGACGACATGTCATTCCAAATTGTACAACTTGACAATATATCATCATCCACCTAAATCTACTTATCAACGAATTGAGAAAAAAGAAGAAAGCTTTTTTGAATTTCGTTAAAGAGGACACAATGTCTTTCTTCCCCCAGATTCCACACAGAAATCGTGTTCGCCCGTACCTCCCCGCAACAGAAGCTGATCATCGTGGAAGGCTGCCAGCGACTGGGCGCCATTGTGGCTGTGACCGGTGACGGTGTAAACGACTCTCCCGCCCTGAAGAAGGCCGACATCGGAGTCGCCATGGGCATCGCTGGCTCAGACGTGTCTAAGCAGGTGAGGATAATGATTCTCCCATCCTGGTATCGCTGGCTCAGACGTGTCCAAGCAGGGGAGGATAATGCCTCCCCCACCCTCGCTGGTTCAGATGTGTCTAAACAGATAATGGTAATGACTCTTCCCACCCCGAAGAAGACCGACATCGGAGTCACCATGGGCAACGCTGGCTCAGACGTGTCTAAGCAGGTATAAGTGTTCGTGAATACCACGATGCGCCCCACCAAACAAACAAACTTCATCGTCCAGTTGCACTAGGGATGGAATTTGGGAAAATACTTTCTTAGTGTCCCCAAACACCAAAAGAAATATACCCTGCAAATTTCAGGTCATCAGGAATTACTGTCATTGATTGTCAGTGAGACAGTGTCACGCAACGTTTTTATATATTTTGTCTGTGGTAGAAAGATAATTTAAGAAAAAAAGAAAAGTTTAAGAAAATTTCGTTATATACCTGTTTCGACGTATCAAATCCTTTTAGCACTAGTTCCAAGTAAGGGATTGTTCGAGACTAATGACGTAAAAATATATAAAGGAAAGTTAAAGATAAAGGGGCGATAGCACGGTTTTCGATCCCCAAATTGTCTGTTTCCTGGACACAGCGATAAGCGTTTGCATAAATCTAATCATTACAGAAAATTAAAGCAGAAATAGGTACTGATATTTTTATGCGATTAAAATACTTTCCTGTTGACAAAGATACATACAAAAAAACAAAATGAGAGCGGATACTGACTGGATGTCACCATATCTATAAAAGAGCTAAATTGAAATTCACTATCTGGGTACTTCAGACTTTTCGACTCTGCAGAGTTTTGCGGAAACGGGGTGCGGTCTTACAGGCTCACAGCCGCCATTTTGTTTTGTTGACCTACTTCAGTTTACCTGAAGCCTGATTTTACGAACCTGCGTCTATATTTAGTGGCCCACTTACGCATGTAGTTTCGTTACTGTAACGATATTCTATGAAATAGTTTATAAATAACATAGTTTCCACAGACTTAATGGTTTGAGCTGATGCTTTTGCAAACTTACCTAAGTAGATACGTCTTACGTTGATACGTCTTGAGTTGATGATTAAATCAACCTACATATGAAAGCAATGTGTGATAACTGAACAGAGACGTTAACGTTTTTTGTTCAACGTATCATTTTATAAAATCAGCAAGTCTATACAAACCTCTGTCTCGTCTATTGAAGCACCCCGTCGTGATGGATAGCGATAAAACTCTGCCCCGAACGTGCAAAAATCCGTATTAGAATCGGTTAAGCCGTTTCGGAGAAAAATTTAAGAAAACCAAACAGACTTTACGAACAACCCCTTGCTCCACACACATACTAACTGCTTAAGTAACGGTTTAAAGTACTAATCCCAAAATGGGTAGTGGTAAACAGTTTTTTTTTAATTTTAAGAACAATACGAATATTTTATTTATAAATAGTAATATTGCTGGACATTTTTCACACAGCACCACTTGCCCTAAAGCAGAGCTTGTTTTATAGGAACTACATACATGACTGTTCTACTTAAATCATGACTAGACTTCGCTTCACCTAAATCTCACCTAATGGCAATTCATTGTGTCCGACAATGGAGCACGAAAATCCAGAAGATACATATTCACTCATGCCTTTAAGAGACTCAGGTCGTAATTGTGAATAAATACTTCAGTATTTGTTTTCCATTCCTTCGCTGAATCGTCAAATTTTACATTATAGGCCGCCGACATGATTCTCCTGGACGACAACTTTGCTTCAATCGTCACTGGGGTGGAAGAGGGCCGTCTGATCTTCGACAACTTGAAGAAATCCATTGCGTACACCCTGACTTCTAACATTCCCGAGATCTCTCCTTTCCTAGCCTTCATCCTGTGCGATATCCCACTGCCTCTGGGCACTGTCACCATCCTTTGCATCGATCTAGGAACTGACATGGTAAGTTCGAATTTTTATCCTATAATCAAATGGTTGATGTTTCAATGGCATTTTGAAAGAGAGTTTTCCTAGGAAAAGTTTTAGAATTTAGTAATTTGCTAAATTCTCAAACTTTTCCAGTTTTTATTCGATACTACGAATACTAGCTTTCTTTGTGGTTTAAAATTCAATGAGCATATACGAATCGACTAGATTTTGAACGAATGGGCTAAATTCCAATAAAATAACGATTCTGGTCGTGATGACACAACGCGTGATTTTAAAAAAAAAAAACAACATTGAATATAACGATTAGTGCGAAACCTCTCTTACAAAGTCACTTGTAACTTCTTTTACTATTTTGAAAATGTCTTACAATTAATTCAGATACTGAACATATGTTTTTCCTTTTACTTTTGGGGCTGTGTGATGTGTTTGTGTATTTTAAAAAAATCTAAAACGGAAAAGCAAATGTTGGACAAAATAATAATGTATCTTCCTTAAATATTTCAGCTTATTAGTTGTGAAATTGGAAAATTTATGATTGTAAAATTAATGCTAGGTACCAGCGATCGCACTCGCGTACGAGTCGGCCGAGGCAGACATTATGAAACGACCTCCTAGGAATCCGTTTTGCGACAAACTAGTCAACGAGAGGTCTTTATACCGCATTCGTGTGTTGCCAATAACCGATACCCGCCAATAACGTCAATGTTGTAAAATATACTTTATTTCATTCGTCGTAATGTTATTTTTCTATGGATTGGTTTTATAGTAATAACAGGAAGATTCGGCCCAGTAAATAAATTCGGCGTGGAGTTGAGCATGATTACACTAAACTGAGTTGTAGCTAAACTAATCAAGATGTTTTGAACAATGCCTAATCAGAATAATGTAAGATGTTATTTGTTTTGTTTGTTGTACTAATCTTGGCTTTCCAAATTACAATGTGACTAGTCCTCGCAAAGAAAAAGTAAGATGGCGTGTTTGATGTCTATAACTATAGATATGAACAAATAGTTGTCCTGTAACTAAACCAGACACAACACACTGAAGTCATCGTCATATCATTCCATCACCATTTATCAACTCAAGAACCAATCATCAACTTCTCACAGTATACCGTCGAGATTCAACATCACAACCAACATCCGATCAAAATTTTAATTTTTCTACACCCCAGTGAAAATCAAATCGGTCTACAGAAGTCATCTCATGATCAATATAATTTTATGTTTTCGTTATAATTTATGTTCGTATAGTTTTAAGCGTGTCGAGTTCTTGCAAGCATACGCTACCGTGCGGCTCTAGAGTCCTGACTAGCTCATTATAGCTTGCTGTTGGGATGTTGTTATATGGCGTGGCGTCTGGTTGCAAGGCTCGCTGTGTGTTCGATGTTGTACACATTGTGATGATAATGCACCGCGCTTGTGTGCGAGTCCGTGAGCGTAAGGCGCGCGTCGCGTCGCCCACCGCTCACGTCGCTAGTGTTTGTGTAGGTGCCCGCCATTTCCCTGGCTTACGAGGAAGCAGAGTCTGACATTATGAAGCGACAGCCGCGTAATCCTTTCACAGATAAACTCGTAAATGAGAGGTAAAATACCCACGAACGAAACCCACTCGTTCGATTCGATATTATTATATCCGCTATATGCTTGCTACCACGTGTCTAGTCTTCAATATTGAGGTTTGGTTGTTGCCTGCAGTGTGTGGACGGTGTCCTGTCACGACTCTAGCGCTCTCCTTAATGGATATTGAAGGCGACGAAAGCACCGCTCCTAACTTTTCGCCTTGCGTGTCTGTTGTCTTTTCTTGTACTAACGTATTTCCTTCTTCCTTATCGTAACTGTAGCTTGATGTCGCAATGGAAGGACGTGTTTTGTATCTGTGAGCGAATCAAAAACCAAACGCGTCGTTTCATTATTTGTGGATTTAGACTTTTCTAATGTTATTGATGTGTGATCGTGCTCGAAGGTAAGTGCTCGGTGTCTCCCTGTCATGCATGAATGAACATCTTCTAAATGTTTTTATTCTGCTAATATTTTTATTGTATATTGTATTTTTTAAATTTCTTTTCTTGTCTGTCATTATTATCTCCATGCACAACATGACACACTGTTTATTTCTCAGAGAACATTTTGATCATTCGAACTCTACTCACGTCCGCTACAGGCTTCATAACACTACATATCTCATTGTGTCACATTCAGTCACAGCTCAGGGTTAACTGTCATATCTACTTCTATTTAGGGACAGCTACACTTGATGTATATTGTATTTACATATTACCAAATACGCTGCTAGGGCTTATTTTGAAACTACTTTCACCATAGTTTAGTATTTCAGATAATATTTTGTATGTCTTTCTAGGGAAGGTATCAGCTATATTACATTTTGATCACGCCAATTTTCCACTTTTATATTAACTAGCCAACTTTGCGTTATATATTAAGTATATCTTAGTATGTAATAAAATATGATATTGCTAGAGGTAGTGTGTATAGGTGTCGGAGAGGTGGCGTAGCAGGTGTATGTACGTATATTTATTATGTATATGTATAAGAATCGTATTGACGGCGCCGGTCCGTCTCGTATGTCCTGGTTGTGTCTTGATTGCTTGGTGTTACCGAAGGTGCCTGCTATCTCATTGGCGTACGAGGCGCCCGAGTCCGATATCATGAAGCGACAGCCTCGAGACCCTTACCGCGACAACCTCGTCAACAGAAGGTTGGCCCCGCACCGTCCGCGCGCAGCCACGCGTGCGGCATAGCTTTCTAGTTACTCATTTGGGTGTTAACACATGCCTAGCCCACTGACTTAATTTTGCATTCAATTATTCCATTGGTGACATTAAAGGAATTCATTTGATCGGTGCGGCTACTTGTGGTTGAACAGTACCAATTGATACTGGATGTGGAAGAGTGATTATACCGTTCGTTCCCTCCCCCTTACCCCCACCGCAGCCCGGCTACTGGCATTCGACCAAATGTAGTATCGATCCCGGCCCTGTATGTGATTAGTACCTGAACCACGCAGATACACAATAAATATACAAGATCTTCATAGTATTTCATAGAATTTCTTACTACATAAACCCTTAAAAGCTTTTTTCGTAAACAATTTGTACGTTTCTACTGAATTTTTAGAAGTATTTTTTCAAATAGTTCTAGATAAGCTAGTCCTTTATTTCTATTTATCTCCGATCTTCACTCTTCCATATTTCAAAATTAGAGAGGCTAAAAACAAGCAATACAGTGAAAAAATGCACGTTTAGTGAACAAATTAGAGAAATATTTAGAGGTTTTAATAGAAAAAGCACTAGTGGTTATTAATTTATGTGTCAGTCCATGTTAGATCTGTAGTGATTTAGAGTTGATACGAATGGTTCATCGTCATTTTAAGAAAGTATGTTTTGTTTTGATAGAGGAATGTTTTAGGCGACATGGACTAATTCTTAAATTTTTTTTCTATAGCATATTTATTTTATAGATATCATCTAGTGAAATGTAATATATTTATATATCAAAGCACTATGCTGGAATCAAACGCCACTACGCTGTAGCAAACAAGCCTCACACACTTTCATAATCTATTATTGAGCTGTCTTTTTCTAATTTGTTCTTATTTTTTTCTGCTTCTACGTCTATTGTCTCTTTCTCACACATTACATGGACCAAAACTGCTTCTGCCTACTTTGCCGTCTTTCTAATGCTGCATGATTTTTCTTGTAAGTCTCTACATTCGACCTGATCTTTGTTCCTAATAATGCATTCATAGTTTTTGAGAAATAAGTGAGATTTAGTGGAGTTTAAAAATTAGGTCGTCTGTCGATCCTACGAACCTGCAAGCTTTGTCCTAATAACATCTTATATGTAGATCTGTCATGTCCGATAGATTCTTCTGCTTGAAACTCGGTTGATATGATTCACTTTTGAATATAATTTTCTTATAATTTATAGTTGCAAACAACTGTTGTTTTTAATAAATATTCTACGACAGTTTATATATTACAAAATGTTGATATCATATCAGCCTCGAGATATAACAACTACGTACTAACAATAACTATAGTATATTGCTTGAGAATTTCCCTATTGAAATAAAACTAAAAAGTATCACAAATGAAATGATTGTACAGTAAATTCTCCCCTGCACGTTCACGAATTGCTTATGTCGCAAAGATCCCAAGCTCAGTTCTGACAAATGACATGTGCGCAGGTTGATTTCGATGGCGTATGGCCAAATCGGTATGATCCAAGCCGCGGCCGGATTCTTCGTGTATTTCGTGATCATGGCTGAAAACGGATTCCTTCCCATGACGCTCTTTGGTATCAGGAAGCATTGGGATTCCAAGGCTATCAACGACTTGACTGACTCTTATGGACAAGAATGGGTATGTATTCTTTGTATACTTTATCATGTCATCATTTAGGCCTCCTATTGATTTCATAGGCCTCCCCCAGTACGTGCTGCTGAGCCCGATGTTCGGCTCTTCTCATCCACTTTATGCCTTATGACTACTTGCTTCTGACTCTTATAAAGATATACAATTTTAAAAATTCAATAAACTGATGTTTTTGTTTGAATTAGAAAAGTTATCCGGTATCATTAAAATCATTTTGATTCTGAAACAATTTGTTTTAGTAATAAGTCAACGGAATTGAAGACGATAAAATCTTTATTTCTTTACGTAATCTTTTCATTTCAATGTTGCAACATCTCAAAGTATAATTGGTAATTAATATGGTTTCAAAACAGAAGAATGTTCAGAAACTTCGTCAAGAGCTCTGCAAAAATAAGTTTTGTGATTTGTTCTCTTTACACCTTGTATGTTTTAGACCAATTTTATTTCGATATGGAATTATTTATTTTCATTTAGCTTTACTTAGAAAGCTCCTCACATTTTCAGACTTACCGCGACCGCAAAGCCCTCGAGTTCACCTGCCACACCGCTTTCTTCGTCTCCATCGTTGTGGTGCAGTGGGCCGATCTGATTATCTGCAAGACCCGCCGTAACTCGATCGTGCACCAGGGCATGCGTAACTGGGCCCTCAACTTCGGCATCATCTTCGAGACCGCCCTCGCTGCGTTCCTCTCTTACACACCTGGAATGGACAAGGGTCTCAGGATGTACCCTCTCAAGTGAGTAAAATTATTTACCTTAATTTAGTTAACCAAACACAGATTGAACTCTCCAATTTCTAGACAATAATGACACCTTTGTGTATTGTCACAATGACTGTGACAATACACAAAGGTTGGCTATATAGCATTAGGTTCGCCTAAGTGTGTTTTTATTGGTGATAATCAGCAGGGAATAACAGGGAACAAGATTATAATCATACTTTATATATAATCTTGTTCCTGACATGAAAAACTAGAAGAATGACGAAAGCTGTTTGCCGATGTTTGTTAAACGTGTATTTTTGTTCGTGCTCAGATTCGTGTGGTGGCTGCCCGCCATTCCGTTCATGCTGTCGATCTTCATCTACGATGAGATCAGACGCTTCTACCTGCGCCGCAACCCCGGCGGCTGGCTCGAGCAAGAGACTTACTACTAAACACCACCGACCACTGTCCGGCGTCCGCATCGCTCGCTGCGTACATTACCGCGCGTTTGTGTTCTATACAGACTGACAGTGCGATGCCGTTCCGCTGTCGTGTACGCTTCTCACCGCTTGTTACCGTGCCGCAGTCCGCACGGTAGGTACATACCTACTCGGTACGTACCTACCTGTCAGTGTATACCATTTAAATGTTTCATTGCGTAACGTGACCGAGGGCTCGCGGCTGCGCCCGCCGCCGCACAACCCAACATTATTATTACTATTGTTTTACATGAACTTTGTATGTATATATGCAGATTATGGAGTCGGTATTTATGGTCATATAAAAAAATGTAATACACAGTTATGTTTATTTTGAAATCGTAAAATGTTTGTTTTGTATTTGGATCGTTATAACATTGGACGAGTGATTCGTGAATCTCGTATCGGATATTATGAATGTTTCGTTGAATCTCCATCAAGTATATATGTATCAGCAGCTCGCGACGGCAATCGGCCGCCGACTCGGCCTTCATGTTACAGTAGTTCGCCCTTCAACACTATAATGCATGTAAGTTAGAGAGTAATTAATATAATACCAATAAATTGTTTTTCACATACTTATATGATAAGTAATAAAAAATGATCGTTTAGCAGTAGTTCATTGTTCGTGAATCGAGTGGGCGACAGTATGACGCCCGCCGTGCTGCGCGCTCGGCGGCCAACGAAAAGCATTTGTTGTAAAATTACCGGTTAAGAGCCATTATTATTATTATAATTTAAGTGAATTAGATTTAAGTTGAATTTTTCGAGTGAATAAAGTTGAGTTGACGATTCGATCGGGTGAGTGGCGTGTGTGAGGTCGATGTGGAGTGCCTGAGTTTTAGTGTACTACTGCTTACTGTTAGGTAGGTAGTTGAAATTTTGATGCCGTATTTTAAATCGTAAAGTAGATAAAGCATACACAGACGCTCGGCTTAGAGAGGCGAGCGCGGCCGAGGCGGCGCCCGGGGCGCGCGGGCCGCGCGGGCCCCGGTGTGGCTCGGCCCCGCCCAGCACTACACGATGCTTTTCTTTTATAAAATAATCAAATTATTAGCGATTTTTGTCAAATTTAATTAAAATAGTCTGCTCATGGTAATTACGTAAGATTTTATTTCTTAATTAAAGGATAATAACAAACGTAGGAATGCGTAATTAGAGATTTTTAAAATTATACAGTTATGATAGAGTCGTCTTGATTTTGTCCTCGGTCGGTTCTTCTAGTGTAGAGACGGGACGGAGGTGGGTCTGCGAGAATGGGCGACTCGCGCGATAGAAGGACCGAACGGAGCTATTTCTTTAAAAATTTCGTAACGAATACATATAACATTATAATAATGGTTACAAAAGTAAAATAAATATAACATTATAGCGTCTAATAAATCTAAATTATATGAAATGTTTATAGATTTAATGTTCGTTTCTTTAGGGTGTCTTTCTGTGCTTGTTGTAACGATTACATCTGACAATTGTCGTTGATGATATTATTGATATTATAATCTGATCTTTGTAAGCGGTTTTGTTTTACGTACACAGTAGTAAACATTGTTTTGCGTTCAACAGTTCTTTACACCGATATTTTTTTTGTATTACTCTGTTGGCTAGGAGCGCTGTAAAAATGTAAGTGTTAATAAAAAAAACATTTTCAAAATACATATTATCATGGCGTTTCATTGTAACCGGTAATATTTTATTTGAGACCCATTTATTTGTTACTTGTGTCCAATAGATTATATAATTTATAATAGATTGTAATAATAAAGGCTTTAGTAAAACACCAATCTCTTATTGATGAATGCCAGTTTAATGCCTGTGATGGCCGCAAATTTCCAGTAACATTTTGAGTTTGAGTGTCCTTTTTTGCCTCACGTATATCTTGATGCTGGTTATCGAAGGCATTCGACCGAATATAGTGCAAATTTGCTCTTGATCCGACTATTCAGAACTACCCCATCAGGATGAAACAACCATTCTTTCTACCCATGTAGGGTTCATTAAAGTTAGTTTTAAGAGATTAGGTAGGTACAGGCTAGAAAAACAGTGATTAAAAAAGCTGCACCCTGCCGCAAAAAGGAAATAATGATCATAGAATTGATTTTGTCGTGGTTTGGTATCATTTTAGGTAGCAGGAGAAAAGTAAAGGACGTGGTACAGTCGTAATAATTTACTAGAACGTATGATGTTCTGTTTACGTTATGTTTTGTCGTCTTTCACCCGTCCTGGTACTCCATAGATAGGGTTGACGACTATGAACTCCCCGGTCTAAAGGAAAATGATCCCGATACTGCGGCGTTATCGGCGATATGAAAGAGCCCTAGGAAAATGCCTGCGATATCGTGTCGTTATCGTATATTGTGAGAGAAGCTAACGTCAACCACCAAAAGTTCATTTTCAAACTGTCAACGTTAAATGATTGACGTGGTTTGACGATTGGCTTCTAAAGCTAGATTATACAGGTTGTTTCATGCAATATGGCCAAAGCGTACAGTACGACGATTTAGATTTTTCCGAATTAGATAAACTCTTTATTGCATACCAAAGTAAAATACAAAAACACAGGAATTTAAAAAAAAAAAATTAAAAAGGCTTCTCTCACAGCTTCTCTTCAGGACAACCTTTGGATGGACAGGATAAAATGGAATCAAAAGACGGCGGTGTACAAGTAAACCTATATTAAAATATAATAATAAATAACATATATACCATATCCTATAAAAAATACATACAAATAATAATAATGTGTGTAATAATATTAAAAACGAGTACTTAGTAATTAGTACAATTATGCTATCAATATCGGCCCCTTACACGGCTTCTGACGGCTCGTCAGTTACCAGCGAGCTTCGAGGGCGTGAATACGTGCGGTTCCAGTATTTTAAATTAAGTTAAGATAATTGCATGTCCTATTTGGTACTAATAACACTTTTTTGGTGTCATTAAATAACTGAACTTTTAAACAGTTATATTTTATTTACCGATACTATTATAAATTATACATATTTTTTGTAACAGCTTTAGATAAATATCACTATTGGGCGTTGATATTTCCGATGATAGATGAAATTTGCCTAAGCATCTAATTTAAATCGTAGTACCTATTGATTGAAAACCCCGTAATGGCATAACAAACCAACTATATATTTTCTACGACTTTAGTTAGCTTAAGAGGAATTATTTTAGGCTAACTCAAGAGTCATAGTAACTCGAAGAACTGGCTACTTCCTAGGGGAAGGGGTTTATTATATAGAATCATGTTTATCTTCGGATTAAAAAGGCATAAAGTAGGTACTAAGATCATAGATCACATAGGTAGCTACTTCTTCCTACGACCTAGTTTCTGAAGTTACTATAAAAATATATCTCATCAAAATCATCATATAGTACAAATGCTTCGAAAGTTATCATACCTTCTACCGTGTAATTTAGCAAACCTAGTTTTATTTATTTAGTCTGAGAAGGTAAAATTTCCTAAAGTTTATCGTAAATGCATAGGTTTTCACCTAAAAAACTACGTAACTAGTAGAACGACTAATTCATATGGACCATGAGTTCGTCAGTCACCGTGTTTGTTTTGGGTCATGTGGCTTGAATCACCCTGTAAATTTTCTCGTCGTTCTAACATATTTTCCTTTTATAAACAATGTTTTGATATTCAATTTATAACAAAAATGGCATCAGTGATCAACTCATACGCGGATCCTTCCACGAACTGGATAGATGTCCCTCTCAGCACGGGGACCTCTATAATAGCTTGCGAGTTTTCCGATGGAGTCGTAATTGGTGCTGATTCGCGTACCACCTATGGATCGTACATCTCCAACAGAGTGACAGACAAACTGACCAGGGTCACAGACCACATCTACTGCTGCCGATCTGGCTCGGCCGCGGATACTCTAGCCGTTGCCGATATTGTGAATTACCATCTTAATTTCCACAAGGTTGAGTTGGGAGAACCACCCGCTGTGAAGACTGCGGCTAATATGTTCCGGGCGCTGGCCTACAACTACCGTGACGCATTAGTAACTAGTTTCATAGTCGCTGGCTGGGATAAGGAAAAAGGAGGCCAAACATACTCTATTCCCATAGGTGGCATGTTACAACGCCAAGCTGTCTCAATCGGAGGCTCGGGATCCAACTACATCCTCGGCTACGTTGACGCTAACTTCAAGCCTAACATGAGCCAGAAACAGGCGGTTCAGTTTATTACGAACACCCTCGCGTTGTCTATTATCCGAGATGGTTCTTCAGGTGGTGTGGTGAGACTTGGAGTGATTACTGCGAATGGTGTTGAACGTTCAGTTGTGTTGGGTGATCAGCTGCCTAAGTTCTATGAAGGCTGAGCGTATGTAGGTATATTTTAAGGTTTAAAAATAAAGCTTTTTTTTTTTTAATAGTGGATTTTTATGGCATTTGTATTCACCTGCTCTTTCTTAAGCTCTGTTTCAGAGTGCTCTAATCTAGTAAAGTCAAGTTAATAGGTTTTTATTCATTTAAAGACAAGGATTTTAGAGAAATGTGAATGATAAACTACGTGATTTAACATTTTGAAAGTGAATTTACGCCGATTCCTCATTGCGATCATGCCTAGAACAATCAGATGAAAGAAACTGCTTGGTTCTTTATAGTCTAGTGCCGAACCAGTATTTGTCAAAGAATTAAACAGTCCATAACACAAAACTTCCACGCTCATATACGCATTATTAGTAATATAAAGCGTTTATAATAAGTAATATTGCATAACCTATTGCTAATAATATGTTTCTACAGATATGCAATATGACAAGTAGGTAGGTGCCTAAGCTATAGAGGAAGCGGAGCTCTTGGTTTTTAGTCTTCAGGACTAAGTAATGATAATCACGCAATATGATTGTTCTCGCACTGAAATAATGTTTAATGAGATATGTAGGTAGGTACTGAATGAGATAGTGGAGTACTGCATTACCTCGTAATATATTTAATTAAAAAGTGATACTTAGTGCAAATAAATGATTTATACTTATTCAAGATAGATATTAGTTATTTTCTAATAACCAATCCTACACAAATAAATTAGCAATTAACAAATGGTGCTTAAAGAGCTTTTTATAGAGTCACATACCTATGTTTTCTAGTGAGATATTTATAAAAATATGTGAAACGGTTTGTTTGTATTGCAAATTCCAAATGAAATTGCAGGTAGGTGCTTACTTCCATAAGTACTTGGCACCACTCCAGTGTCCTAATTGGAATGGCCGCTTAATCTGAATACATATTTTCGTAATGCACTTTACTTCTGCACATTTTAAATAAACTATAGGTTTATTTATTTAATTGCTATACAAATTAAGCTTCACGGCTTAAAGTTAGCTGAGTCTGATTCTTGGAAAATATTCGTACACATGACATCCCGTCGTGTTGTTTAGGTTTCAGGAGTAGTATAAAGTTTGTACGACTTATATTGATGATCAGTATTATTTCGATTAATAAAAATGCATGTATGATTCCATTCTATCGATAATCTTGTCCTCCGGGGAAGTCGTAGAATAAAAAAAAAACCTGACAACTGTCAGTCTGATGAATTCCTTACGGAATTAAGGTGTTATAACCTTATAACTGAATTAAAGGAAGTTCTAATTTCAATAATTGAAATGTCGTTGAATAAAAAGAAATACTTTATAAATTGACTTTGCGTGAAAACATGATGAAATAATATCTAGGTGACTGCGTTAAAAATAACAAGCCTTCGATCATCGCCCAACGAATCGAATTAAATTACAGCCGGAGGCCGGATCGTGCCCCTCTGCCTGTCGCCCTCGGCCTTGACGACAGGGTCCTTTTACCTATAGATACCTCGTAGTTGTATATCACATCTGTAAGCCTCGACTATGTCTTCGTCCTATAGCCGCACCGAACGCCCTACACACCCCTTCGCGCCTCCCGCCTTCTGCGCATGCCCTGAGTCGTACTTTGACAGTCCGACCGTGCCAATACGTCCCAATTAATTGTCTTGCATGGTTTTAACTAGAAATTAAAAGCTGTGAACGTTTGCACGAGGTGATAAAGAGAGATGCGCATCGATGGTGTGCAGTGAAGCAGGATGGTGGCCAACACCGGCTTTATCAACTCGAATGGTAACATTACACATTGTTATAACAATTTGCCTTTGCTACCTGATCGTAAATAATGTTTAACGTAAATAATGTTGTAGTGGAGACGACAGCGTACATAAGTGCGGTAGCGGCGTTCGCTGCTATTGTCCTGGTGGTTTTGCTCTTTCTTGGGAGGAGGTGGTGTCATTACTCTGGCTTCAACCGCAAGTGCCGTGATGACATACTACCTGTGAACCCTCGCGTCGCTGTCGAACCCTGCTCATCTCTCGACAATGCTCAGTTTGGTAAGTCTTCCTCAGCAACGACTGAGTTCTTTGTGTACCTCAACATCACATCATTTTTAATTCTAGTCCTAGAACAAGTCTAGTTCTAGAAACCTAGAAGTTTGATGTTAAATTGTAGACACTTAGATGTAGGTATTTTTTTATATTATAAAAGCAAAAGCTAGTAACAACAAATCAACTTGTCAATAATACAAAGTCATGGCATCGATTTGTCAATCAATTATTAACGGTATCGTATGAGCAATGAAAGCGTTAGCGTGTAGAATAGATAAACTCATAATTTTTGTAGTAAATTGTAGTACCAAGGGCGTCTAGTGCGTCATTGGGTCCCTCGTGAATAAACTACTTAGGGGTTGAATTCCTTTGTTGTTTGTACTTGAGCTAATTATTAGGACTAGATTAGTAGGTACAGTACGCACGAAGGTGCTTGACCACGGTGAAGTTAGGCGTTAAGACGATTGCGACACCTTATAACTTCACTACGGCCAAGATGCATCGTGCTTACTGTATAAATGTAGTCGTTTCGTAGACTCCTAGTAAAGTTTTATAATATCTGTGCTCTAGGCTAGGTTCCGTATGTTTTATTGACGTTGTCCGTAAATCTGTGTTGTTATAGATGCTTTGTCGAAACCGAACCATTATCCCGATCGAATATACACGTACGAGGCCTCCGATTCTGATGACGAGCTGCGCTTGCGCATACAGGTGAGGATAGATAACACGTATGAACTGGTTTGCCGCTTCGCAGTAGCCAGTAAAGTGGACACTTGGACAGTCGACATTTCATTGGTCAGTGGACTGAATGACTCCTTAAATTCGCCTTCTGGTGAAACCCTGTAATTTTCATTGCCCTAATTCATTTGAAGAAAACCTAAAGATCTTCCACTTTTTTTTGTATATCTGCGTCATCTACTGTCGAGTCCTGAACGAAAAGAGCTCCAAAGTTTTAAACAATCTCTATAATTTATATACTGATTAAATGTCTTAGAAATCGATTCATCTTTAGATACATTATGCATGTCCAGGTAGATATTTCAACATCTTCACATTTGGTGTAGCCATAAAATCTTTTAAACATAGTATAATTTTATATATATTTAAGTTTTAACAATACGCTTAGATTAAATATCAAGTACCTTTAGTTCCAAGGAGCTGCAAAAACTCATGTTTACATACAAAATCGTAATTCTAACTTATAATCGTTAGGACAAAGAAGAGGTTGAGTGTCACTATGAAGAAAAGAATGAAAATGTTTCCCCATCGACCAAGCTTGACGTTGAACTGATCGAAACCGCTCTTCGTGAGACGAGCCTCCGAGAGACTAACCTCCGCGAGACCAACCTCCGTGAGACCAGTCTTAGAGAAACAACCATTAGAGAGACCAAGATAGACCAGGTGACGTCGCAGCGGGCTGAGTACATTCACACCTTGGAGGCGCAGAGCAGTGTGGACAGCGATGTCATTGCTCATAACGTGAGAATCTTCTCTTTTGTCATTAGAGATTTTTATGGTGTGGTGTTGTAATGTAATTTTGTAGTTAGGTGGCTTATGCATTTGTCTTTGTTCTTAATGAACACACCGAGAATACAGACGAAAAACTTACATATAGGACATGTACAAGGGCGAGCTTAACCTTAACAAGATTTTCTTTCAGCAAACCTTTGAGGATAGGGATTGATAATGTATAGTGGGGTACTGCTATCCTGACCTTACTGAGAAACAACTTGACAAGCTTGAGCGCCTACAAAACTTTAGTATTAGGTTTATATACGGCTTACGTAAATATGACCACGTCTCCGAATTCCGCACTAAGCTCAAGTGGTTGTCAATCCGCCAACGCAGGACTACTCACCTTCTCTCACTCTTGTACAGTATTTTATTTAACCCTTCTTCCCCTCCATATCTCAAGGAGCGTTTTGAATATCTTCATCTATCCAACTCTCGTTTAATGCGCTCCTCTGAGACCTTGCAACTTAAAACACCTGTGCATACTTCTAACTTCTATCATAATTCTTTTACTGTACAAGCTATCCGCCTATGGAATGCTCTACCCTTCAATATCAGAACTGCCAAATCTCTTCCTATCTTCAAAAAGCTATTGCACAGTCACTATCTATCAATATCTCAAAGCTGATGAGTTTCTATCATATTGTATATGTAATAATGTATGTATGTATATATGTTTTATCTAATATTACGTCACTTTGTATGTTTTTATTGTCTATATACCACCGTCCTTTATCGTGCATGTCAATTCCTGTCCATCCAAAGGTTGTCTGGAAGAGATCGCTATTAGCGATAAGGCCGCCCATTGTACTTCCGCGATTAGATTGTAATTTCCTGTATTATTTGTAAGCAACTTATTATGTGGTGTACAATAAAGTGTTATCTATCTTGTACTCAAACGGATAAATTCCTTGGGCATAACTCCAAAGTCGAATGTAATCTGCTTTAATTTCAAACACAAAAGTTTTATGACCCACACCTCGATGTTGTATTTCATCATCATCAGCATGTAGAGGTTTTCTAGATATAATCCTTCACGAAGAAGTGCCATGACGCACGGTCGGCTTCCTCCAACGTATCGGCAAGATTTCTATAGGTACAAAAATTGACGAAATTGTCATTCAACAATTATCTGATGTCCGATCAAGAAAAAAAACGTCGAAAAATACTAAAGATTTCGCGGTTGTTGCTGTTGCTGAAGCTCCCTTCCCCCCCACCCCCACCCCCAAAGCATTTAGGTCCACCCCTGACAAGCAACGCTGTTTTTTTATTTACCTTGATAAAGCCTATCTCATCTGGGTCAAGCCTCTCCCAAACCAATATCCTGAATCCGCCACTGCTTTGTGGGAGGGCTACATTGAACACCAACAGGGCATACGTCCGCATACGCATCCCTCTAAAAATATAAGTCCCGTCCATTCTCCCCCTTCTAGGGCTGGTCTACACAAAAACAAACCACTCGTCGTCGTGCTGTCCGTTTGTGACTTGAGCCTGTAATGTTCTCATGTCATCGTTTTCAATTGTCAGTCTGTGTGTTCTGTTCATAATCATGTTGAGTCAAATAAAAACGTTCAACAGTGGACTAGTCTGGCTTCTTTTAATCTCATGGTAACACTGCAGGACACATCTCTGCTGTGTGCCGACAGCGGCAGTAGCCATGAGCGAGGCTCAGTGGAGTTAACACTGCTGTACGACGCGCCCGTGCGCTCTATGACAGTGCATGTGTTGCAAGCTCGTGGGCTGCAGCAGAAGAATCCGCCGCAGATGTTGCAAAGCCAGGTAATGAACTATTTGTCATCATCCTTATATACTGGTCTCACATTACGTTCAATGGGTACAGCATGGTTTTTCCCTTCTCTATCAGCCGTCATGTCGTTATAAAAGTTCTCACTTTAAGAGGATTCTTACCTATTTTATACTTAATATAATATTTTCTTTGGTCTACTAACTCCTAATATCCATCCTCATTCATATTTTTATTTATTTAATACCTCAGTGATTTAAGAAATGAATCAAAAAGTGACAATATTTTTTTACTAGCCAACCTAGTTGGTGTAGAGCTGGACGTTTGTTGTGCTACAAATTGAATTATTAATAATGCTACTTTTTATTTGGGTACCACGCGGTTGAAGCCGTTGCAAGAAGCTAATATTATAAATATAAAGCACATTCATATAACATTATTTTTTCATTGAGACATTCTTCCCAATTGCAAATTAAAAAAATATCCACATACTCTAAGATTCTCTGTGAACTACGAGTACCGTAACAACCAGACCCGGGACCAATATTTGCAGATCATGCCAACATTTGTCCAACGGTGGCATTAAAAGTTTATGGGTTATTTTCCCGCTGAGCCCCAAAGATAATAATAATGCTGGACATTTTCACACAGCAATGGGGCTATTTTCTAGCCCCGAAATAAGCAGAGGTTGTGTTATGGAAACTACATGACTGATATCATGGTTCTTACTTATATTGACGTTAATCAGAATAATGAGAATAATCAATTTATTGGTAAATAAAAAATTACATGTCAGTCAATTAACATAACAACTTGCTCTTGATCGTCAACTTGCATTGTGTGCATTGCTGTCTCTGCTTCATCTGACAATTCCGAAGATTAAGAAATGGTTTCAGGTCCGTGTAGTTCTTTTGCCGTTGAAAAAGCAGAAGTTCAAATCCAAGATTCGCAATGGTGAAAATCCACAGTACATGGAGAGTTTCGTGCTTCACAAAATCAACCCAGGTGAGTTAATCACTGGCTAAAGATGAGAGACAAGTTAAAAAAGACAAGACAAAAAGTTACTATTAATAAAAATCTGACATCAATGTAAATGCAATCATTATCAACAGCCTGTAGAAATCCACTGTTGTAGAGGCCTCCTCCAAAGAGTGCCATGACATACGGTCTTGATCTTGGGCCACCTCCAACTACCGATTTCCCGGCTCATCAGTAGGGGGCCCTTTTTACACTGCGTCGCAATTCGAGAACCTTTCTTCCCTAGTGGTTGTCGGTTCTGCAAGTTATCTACTTCAGTTCAGCTACTTTTACAGCATTATGTCGTACGGTATACTGCTGTGGGGGACTGCTGCTGATATAAATACCGTTTTTGTGCTGCAGAAGAGGGCTGTTCGAGCAATTTATAATCACTTCGCCAGAAGTTTAAAGAAATAAATATAATGACATTCCCTTGTCAATACATCTATGAAAATCTGATGTATTTTCACAAAAACAAGAAAAACAGCGATTATCTCATTGATATTATTAC
Source organism: Perizoma affinitatum (assembly GCA_961405105.1). Taxonomy (NCBI): domain Eukaryota; kingdom Metazoa; phylum Arthropoda; class Insecta; order Lepidoptera; family Geometridae; genus Perizoma; species Perizoma affinitatum. The sequence goes on along the minus strand of OY560205.1, from coordinate 5,727,584 downwards.
CAGAAATAAATATATAAACTCGCTGTTGCCACTTGTAAAACTCCATAAAGTTAGTAAATTGTTTAAAGGGCAAGGTGTACTCTTTTATAACAAACACCCAAAAATTTACAATAAATAAATTTAAAAACGTAATTAAACAAAAACTTTATAAAAAGTCATACTATAAAATATCTGATTATTTAGATGATAAAATCTTTTGGGATTAAAAATGCTCGAACTCGATAAAAAATGTAGGTACCTATTGTTTTGTAAGGATCATTAAAAAGAATAACCAGCCTTGTGTTCTTGCCTTTCTTTCCTGGCTTGGTCCCGAATGGACAGGCAGTAGATAAAACCGACGTTCCAACGGTGGTTTTATCTCCTACGATCCTTGTGATTTTAATGAAATAAATGAATTTTGACTTTGACTATATTACCTGCCCATTTCCACTTGTGTTGGAACAGTTATATTAAGTTTGACTGTTAGTATACAAGTTAGTAGAAGGCGTTAAACCCCCATATCAGGGGGTTTTCATTTTGCAAAATTAATTAGTTTTTTGCATAAACAATTTTGATTATAATTTTAACAGAGGATGTCCACGGCTTGGGTCTCCGTATCCGCATATACGGATGCGAACGCATGCGTCGGCAGCGGTTGCTTGGCGAAGCAGCCGTCAGCTTCGTGACCCTCAACTTTGAACTGGAGAACAGCCTCTGGCTTCAGTTGGCTCCGAGGCAGCATCACCAGCCTGGCCTGCAGGTACTCATTCAATATCTCCATTCCATACATCATTATTCTTCTGGGACTCAAGATACAGAGTTACGCGCCTATTTTAGACCTCGCAGCTAATCTTATTTAAAAACTATTGGCATCTGTGAACCGTATTGTTAATCCTTAATTGTAAGGTTTATCGCGTTGACCCTTAATCTTCGGCCCCATCGGGAGACGGAAATTTATCCATCTGTCACCATTTATCACCAAAAAGTTTCATCCGTTTTAAAGGTGTTTTTCTGCAAACGGTTTAAATGATTTGTATGTCATGGATGTTCTTAGATAGGTTTTATCACCATAAGTCACTAGGGGGCGCTGCTTCACCAATCAATTCAGCGTATAATACAAAACCTTCCTCTCATAAATACATACTACAAATATCGGCACCCATTCTAATCTACTCTGTTTTAATATATTAGAAAGTCAAAACACATTCTAATTGCTATGTGAACAACGTATGTACATCTTTTAATGATAAAAATGGGATAGATACCAGGTGTTTTAAATAATTGAAAATAATTCAACGACTTCGATTGTGGGACGGCATAGCAACTAATTACGACGCCGCGACGCAAGAGGTGTTGATTCCATTCCAGCTGCGGGACAATGTTTGCATGTTCTGCAGATATAGCTCCTGATATCCACGACACAAGAAGTTAGACGTTCCACGACCTAGTGTGTGTTTAGCAGTTTTAATTCAAAATTAACTTGTATATTATTCTATCAGCAGCTTCCAAAGCTCGAGTTAGCCAGTCCGATGTCCGGCATTCTAGCGAGCCCCTCGATATCAACTGTGGTGACGCCTTTGGGCGCGGGCAGCGAAGCGTGCAGTCTCGCTCGCTCGGATTCCGCCTCATCGTGCTGCAGTACTAGGTCTGCCCCAGAGCTGCTCCTGGGACTGCAGTATAATGCTACCACTGGACACCTCTCTGTTGAGGTAGGATACTATTGTCTCTCAGTATCAGCATATCGGGCGTTGAAGCATGGAGCCTGGCTTGCTCGGACTCCGCCTCATCGTGCTGCAGCACTAAGTCTGCCTCAGGGCTGCTGCTGCTGCGATTGCAGCACTGGACACCTGTCTGTAGGGATAGGATACTATTGTATCTTCTTATAAACTGTGGTGAAGCACAACATGTTTTATTCTTCCACTCTCCTCTTTCAGCCGTGTTCTCAGTACTAACGATTCTTTCTTACCCTTATCATCCTTCAAACAAACTATCTATATTTTTATTGCCTTACCTCTGCTCACTGAGAGGACCCGAGATAGTATACGGAGCGCAGGTCGTCCGCCGGCAAAATGGGTCGACGACATAGCAAAAACCGCAGTTTGTAAATGGTTCCGATTGGCGCAAAAGCCTCACAAACGTAAAGAGGCCTATGCCCAGCAGTAGGATGAGACATTCTGTACATGATGATGATGATGACCTCTACTCTTAAATCTATCATTAATATTTAACAATCTTCTCATTTTGATCCAGCATTGTACGCTTTCCTGCAGATAATAAAAGGCACTCATTTCCGGAAGCTGTCTCCAAACAAGGCACCTGATACATACGTGAAGCTGTGCCTCATCAGCTCGCTGGGAATGGAGATGGGACGATGCAAGTCCACTACTCGCCGGGCGCAGTCCAACCCGCTTTACAAGGAGCTATTCATATTCCAGGTCTGTTATTCAAACAGTATAATTGTGATGCCATTGGAATTATCGTGGTTTGGTATCATTTTCAACCGTTTTCAAAGGTTCTCAATTCGTCTGGTTTTTTGTTTATGTTACGCGATGTCATCGCCAATTGTGAACTGATTTTAATGATGTATTTATTAAATGAATACTTTAAGAGTTGACCCATATATTTAAAAACAACTCCCGACTAAATGTCAAAAAATGATGAATTAAATTTCATATTGGACTTTTTATCAACTTCCCGTTATTTGAATAAAGATTTTATATTTTCCGGAAAAAAAATGTTATTTGTTGTGGTCACATGTAGTTTTGATAAAATAATATAAGATACATTTTATTATTTGTCAAATTTGGTTACAAAGACTTCAAAGGTATTTGATGAAATGGTAGAAGTCACAATAGGTATAATTGGTTTTTGTTATCAAATAAATCAAAATCAAAGTATATTTATTTGGGTCAATAACAAAATACAAAAACTTTAAGGAACGGTAATATTCGCAGTAGTTTAAAATAACTGTGTCGCGAATATTAGCGCCCTCCTCCGAGAAACAACCAAACAAATATAAAATATTTTAACTGAATACTGTTATAATAAGGTCACATTATTTTCATTATATGTTTTGCAGGTAGCTCTGTTCCAACTGAGCGAGGTGACGCTGATGGTGTCGGTGTGGTGGCGGCGCAGCGTGAAGCGGAACGAGATGGTGGGCTGGTTCTCGCTGGGGCACAGCTCCTCCGGCCGCGACGAGCAGCGCCACTGGCATGACCTGTGCGAGCGGCACGACCAGGTACTAAAATAATATATATACAGAGTGGATTTTGAGACAAAGCAGTAAAGGCACCTTAACCGTTGTAGCTACAGGAAAACGTTCTTAAGAGACTGTCCTTAACTTTTGAAGATCAGATGATGCATCTGATGATGCCTTATTCTTTGAAATATATTGAGCTATTTGGGTGCTACACCATTTACACAATTTTGTAACCTAAAAGTTATGACTGTCTGTCGTTCCTTAAAATATGTAATAAATAGTTTGACATAATTACCTTTTGTATAGGTACAACGCTGGCACGTCCTTCTGGACTCCTGACACTCTGGCGCCTAGCGCGAGGATATCGCGCCTTGAGCACGTTCACCGGGGAATCCCCCACTCGCGAGCAAAAGCGAACCATTCCCCTACGTTGCAGACAGCACGGATGCCGCTTGGTTCGTATCCCGCAACATCGGTACTTTTAAAGATCCACAGATCTTTTTAGTGTTTAAACACTGATGATTGCTTTTGTTCTAACAGCACTAGCGATTTGCTTTCTCGTTTTGTGTGTAACTACGTATTAGAGGTGAGTTTTCGATGGAAGTTTGATGGCACGGATTTTTAAGGGCACTTTGACTGAGATTTGGATAGGAATGTTCGAAAAGTTACTGAACAATTAATTTACACTGAATGATGTTGTGCTGTATCGAGTGCATAGGAATTGGGACTCGGTATTTGAAGCTTGTAATAAAGAGTATAGTAATGATTATTTCTGAACTGTAACGATATGTAGTACTAATGACGAAGACTTGGAGCGCACAATACACGTGAGATAGCATAGTGTTCTAGAATTATATTTAAATAATCTAAACATACCAAAGTTTAATAAATGTAATCAAATTTATTCATTTTAATGTTGCAAGATAAGTAATTGCAGTGAGATTGAGGTTCGATATTGATCTACAATTTTATGTATGAAATTTCTTTGTTTAAATCGCGTTTAGAAAACGAAATATTCAAAGTTACGTGTAGATTTGTAGTATTATTGATAAAGGTTTGTTCCTTTCTTTATTGTAATTCATATATTTTATGGGAATATATTCTAAATGTCGTTAAATGTATAAATTTGGTGTTTACGCAAAATCTTTCGCTAAATAATAAATTAACTTGAATAAGTACTATTTTGCTCATTAAGTTTTGGGACACTCATCGATTATTTATCAAATATTATACAAACTATTAAAAAAACAGTTGTTTTATACATTTTATTTTTGTTACTGCAAGAAATAAATTTATGTAATGGCTGATTCTTATTTAAGATAAAGGACGAGTGCGTAAAATTATAAAATTTAATATCAATGAATCCTTAGTAGAATTTAGATGTTTTAAGTAATGTGAAGAGCAGTAGATTTTTATACTTATACTCGATTCTATGACGAAAGATAGACACGTAGGTTCTTTTAAAGAATAATTACGTACTATGTACCTGCATTTTAATAGTGGAATACATATTTACAAATTGAATTTGTAGCTTTACATCTTTTTGCATACAATTAGTATATAAAATGTGCCGGTAGTTATCAAAATATAATGGACCTTTACATGCCCCTGACCACCACAAAACATGGTACTTTAAATGTTCTGTGATGACTTCGTCCCTTATTTGACTACTTTAGTTAAAAACGTAATACTACCAACTTATTAAGTACCTTATTTTTAGTCTTTGCATCTTCGTTGATCGGGCTCATATGTAATTAACAATATATTTTCTAAAGGTTAGCTAGTTAACATTTTATTAAAGCTAAGTAGTCTGCTGCAGCATCAATATTGTGTCAGGCTGTATAAAAAGTACATTTTATAAAGATAAAATAGCTTTGTTATTGTATTAAGTACCTATATATCTGTATTGCTGAAATGACCAATTTATAAAGTGTAAATTACCTATTCAACTTGCATTATTTATAGTTATTCGTTTTCTTTATGAGACGAAGGTATTGCATATAAGTACTAATTTATTAAAATTAAAACTTAAGACAATGTTACGTACTATATAACAAATATTTATAGTACTAATAATTCTTATTAATTCTTAATTATTTAAATTACTTATTATCGACATCATTCATCGAGTACTTACCTAATTATTTTTAGATTTCTTTTCATTTCATTAAAACAGTAACTTTTGAAAGATAGGCAAAATTGTACCTGCTTAAGAAAAGTTTATTCACCAAATGTTTCAAATTTAATATTTTAAGTTATTTTATGTTTCAAGTGTCTGATGATATTAACTATAAACTTATTTATTTTAATTGTAATATGTATGAAGTCACATGATTTAGGTCAAATTTTGACATAGCTCAATGTAAACATTTACTCTTTCTATTACACCAATATTTTCAATAGAAGTAAATTAATTTTTTCTATAGTTATATGTAAGTTTTCTCCTTCGATAATTCTGTAATTTTATATCAACTAACATTTTATAACACTTTTTCATTACATACACAAACCATTCGCAAGCTAGTAATATTTCACCTTTTTAATGTATAGCGCGCAAGAATTGCGATGTGTTTTTCTGAGAAAGGACAGTAGTAGCCTTAAAGTCAATAAAAGTATACGCATACATAAATTAACTAAGTATATTTTTTAATGATTAAACATTTAAATATAGTAGGTGGTAGGGCTCTGCTCAGGGCCCGTTTGGGGCGGTACCACCGTCCTGCCTGTTTTGAGTTGTTCCCATTTTGTTTCATGGGACAAAATGGTCAATGTTTCGCCGTTTTTTTTTTTTTTTTTTTTTTCAAATTGTTCTGTAGAATTAACATTAAAAGCTATTTTATACAGTTATCTATTCTCTTTAGTTGACAAACTCTTTCTTTACATTATTTATTTTAGTACTTCTTAAAATCTTCTAAACTCAGCATTAGTTATTATTCCAAATACTATCTTGTGTTATTTATCTACCACGCAAACAATTACTTATTTATCTGTGGCAATCGTTACGAAAAGAAATATCGAAACAAAAAGTAGATTATTATTTATTTTCACAACATCACTATTGACAGTTGAAGACGGATGAAATGATTATGTAACTCTAACAAATAAGTTATCAGGTAAATTTTCACAAAATTTAAAATCGTCCATTGTTTTATATATTTTTAGAATCCCTCACCAAATTATCCTCTTTTCTCTTTACTGATCCATAATCAGCCCTTGATCTTCTATGTATAACCTATTCATTGAGACCATTCCAATAAGCCCGAACATGATACCTCTGCTGTAAGTTAGTGAGGAGTTTCTCTCATCCCCTTAACAACTAGAAAGGAGCTAATGATCTTCAAACGGCAGAACAGATTTTCTTGAATATTCAATATTCAACAAGTTACATTTCAAACAACAACAACAAAAAATCTAAATTTGTTCATCCGTTGGGAGCTACGATGCCACATCACACACACACACACACATTAAACTTATATCACCCCTTTTTTGCGTCGAGGGTAGACGACTAATAGACTAGAAATAGACTAATTTTGTCCAACGACATCATACCTATTCCATAGAACATATGGGAACCAGCCTCTGTTTTTATCATAAATATTCTTAAAAGGCAGGATAGCCAGTTATTGAAGCATGATATTTTATATCTTTATCTCGTTTATTGTAGTGTAAGTTGCACGCTGATTGGACCGATATATTTCTACTTCTTATTACTTACTTAGAAAAAATCTGGTATAATTTTAAGTATATATCTATCTATGTACCTGCCATGACGCTTGAATTTAAGTACCTAACCTTTTTATGTAAGCAAGGTCAAACAAGCATTAGTACCTATGCTTTTTTATTATTCGAATATTATTCATATAAGCTTTCCTAATAGTTCCAAAGAAATAAAATTGTTACCAACCTACACATTTGTCATGAGGATTTCTCAATAAAATTTATACATTTTCCTAAATGTTGTTTTATTTTATACCCTGTTTTTATACCGTGACAAAAAACCCTGTTTTTTGTCAGTTATTAAATAATTATAGCGATAAAAGCGTACTAGATTAATATCTAAATAACTTCACTACCTACATTTAATAACGGATAATTATACCTACCGTGACTATATCAATTGTTATCCACCCTTCATTCTAGGGTGGATACTAGTGAATAAATTCAAGTGTCGTGTCCTACGACACCACACAACGATAAAGTTGCACAATAATGTAAACTGTTTAAATCTATGTCGGAAACCCTTAGCTTAAATTCATCATAAATGCAAATGTGAAATAGTATTCAAACAAATAGATTTTGAAAAAGCCACGTTTATATTCTTGGGCAGAAGCGCAATCTTATTGTTCTAGTTTGGAAAGGGTGGTAAACAATGAAAGGCAACTTTCGAACACTGTTACGAAAATATTGCCTGGAGAGCACCGTGTTGGGCCTGAAATATTTCTACTTATACCCGGATCGCCTATCAAGGTCTGTTTTTATTTAAAAATAAACGGATAATATAATATACCAGATTAGACCAACACGTATCAACAGAAAATGCAAAAAATTTACCTGCAGTGGGAATCGAACCCACACTTCTTCCGTCACAGCTGGTTATTCGCTGCGCCACTGAGGTCGTCAAAACCATGCTAAGGCTACTCTTAGAGCTACGCTATGGTTACGATCGGGCTCCGATATTTGTTACAATACTGCTACGACACGCACTACACTATGCTTCCACTGCAGGCTACATTTTGATATGGCTATGCTACACTAAAGCTATGCCATCGTTACGATTGGGCTACAATATCAGTCACAATACTGATACACTATGTTACAGCTACATTACGCTAGGTCTACGCTTTAGTGATATCAGTACAATACTGCTTCTACACAGCTTCAGGCTACACTATGCTACGGCTAAGTTACGCTAGAAATTACGCTCCGTCATCGACAGTTATCAGTTAATTAAACCAGCTTCGCCGCAGCTACTTCGATGCTCGTTACAGCTACGCTGAGCCTGTACATCAGCACATATATTATAACTTCGGTAACATTATACAATAGGCTACGACAGAGCTACGCTGCTGCTACACTACAAAGCTACGTCGCGCGTTGATGTCTTTTGTATTTTTATAACTTACACATAAGCGAAATTGGTATTAATTCTTTAACTCGTTTCTGTTGTAGTTACTTTTCGCCCACGTGGCCAAATACACGTGAGCGAATCTCTTCGCTTTGTTGATAACTTGGCTTCCATCAAACAATAACTGTTGTTACTTCTTTGTTAACTTAGTCAATTTTAATTTAAAAATTAGGTATACTTATTCTGTTTTTTTTTTAAATCTGTTTCTACGGGACTCGAACCAGCATACTTCTTATGAGGAATACGTTGACCGATTTCGGCATAAATGGACAGACGCTGAGTTCTTGAAAAAATACTCGTGACTGTCTCAGATCTATAATCAGTACGCAGATCCTTGAGAATACCAAGTAGGGGGTAGTTAGAGGCACGTCCAAATATTATCTTTGGCAAGTTTTGTAAGATTAGCATTCCACGTGACAGGTTGCAATTTTAGAACACTATCCAAATGGACATGCCTTCGAACTTTTGCTTTTAGGGACTGCCGGTTTCCTCACAATGTTATATTCAAAAATTTAAACGTTTTAAAAAATTTCAAATTGTGCACGTCCGGGTTCGACCTTCGGATCGTATCTAAGTCAGGGTGCAGCCCATTTGGCCATCACGACACTTTCTATCCAGCCTATTAACTCCACTTTCTATTGTCAATCAGATGTTTCTGGTGTGCGAATATGATAGCAGTTTTTTTACTAGCCATCTTCCTGACTAAAAGCCTGTATTGCCGATTCTCGGAAATGCCAACTCAGATCACTATCGAGAACCAGTACGAACTGGTTGGGGATCTACCCTACCCGGCCATCACTTTGTGCTCGCCAAACCAGATTACAAACACCTTTATGAAGAAACTTAATCAGAGCTTAAGGTTAGTTTCTCATTTTTATTTCAGCCTGACTGTTGGCTGACATGTGCTTATAGCAGGCACAATACTACGGGAATACTTGCATACCAGCTAGGGAGACTAGCATACCAGCTACGGGAATACTTGCATACCAACTAGGGAGACTTGCATACCAGCTAGGGAGACTTGCATACCAGCTAGGGAGCTTGCATACCAGCTACGGGAATACTTGCATACCAGCTAGGGAGACTAGCATACCAGCTACGGGAATAATTGCATACCAACTAGGGAGACTTGCATACCAGCTAGGGAGACTTGCATACCAGCTAGGGAGCTTGCATACCAGCTACGGGAATACTTGAATACCAGCTACGGGAATACTTGCATACCAGCTAGGGAAACTAGCATACCAGCTACGGGAATACTTGCATACCAACTAGGGAGACTTGCATACCAGCTAGGGAGCTTGCATACCAGCTACGGGAATACTTGCATACCAGCTAGGGAGACTTGCATACCAGCTAGGGAGACTTGCATACCAGCTACGAGAATATTTGCATACCAGCTAGGGATACTTACATACAAGCTACGGAAACGCTTAACGCGTTGTTAGTTGGTCGCATGTTGTTCGAGCGATCGGAGTGCGTAGTTTATTATATACTAATTGATTCCAGTGTATCCTATACACAATTTAAGCATCTTATCTAATACCCATTATGACTATAACTGTATATTAGATTCAATGTGTTATTTATACTTATTGGATAAGGAGGAGCGAGGTCGTCTAACTGAAGTATTTATTTTAGTTTACAAAAGGCCTCAATCTTGACTGACTGTATATTTTAGTTATAGTTTTTTGGTATCTTACCTTTGTTGTACTTACCTTACTGTATGCTTTTTATTCACAAAATCTGATTTTTTTTTGTGTGTAGTGATGCAGCCATTAAAATTGACCTGGAAGCAGCCCTCCATGATCTATTGGGCTTTTATGAAATATTACCCAGCGCGAATGAAAGTACTCTAGCCCTTTTACAATCATTTTTTGATCTGGAAAATTTACCTGTAAGTGCTTTCTCAAATAAACATTTAAGTTTTTGTGAGTAGCGTGGAGATCTTTTTATTCGTACAAAGTTAATGCAGTGGTTCTTGTTGTGTATGGTGCTTTTTTTTATCGCAGGTTTCCCAAGTAATGGGTAGCATAGGGCAGGATTGTGACAGCTTCTTAAAACTGTGCTACTATGAAATGCAAACCTATCAAAACTGCGAAAGCTTATTTCTACCGATTTTAACTGCTCATGGACTTTGCTGTACTTTCAATAACAAATACTTTTTCAATGGGAAAATGTAAGTACGGAATATTAACACCTTTTCACATTTTAATACTATTTTTATGTAAACATTCGATATCCATAAAGGTACAGGTGAAACTACTCTCGAAAACATAAACGGTCTTCTAAAATAGACGAAAAACAAATACGGCACCAAATATTTGTTGATTTTTAAATTTTTCCTAATCCCGCATACGATTTTCAATTGTATTTGTGTTTATTTATAGCCAACGTCACCTCCGTCATAGCTCCTATTTGCAGGGCCCTGGTTTTCTGCAAATACAATACTTCAGTATTTTGATAGATAAGTCTCATACAAAATAATATTAGTCACATCATACGGAATATAGCCATTTTATTTTAAAGGAACGAACACAACCCTGACGCGATAACTAGAACAGTGAAGACAACAGGCATGGATCGGGGGCTCATTGTCATTGCAGACTACGATGCAGATGATGCTTTAGAAGGCACTATTTTAAGCGGCGGTGCTGTCACGGTTAGATGAACATACTTTAAATTAAATTTTGATATTTCCCTCTACATAGCTACAGAGTCCCTGATTGGAACAGATAATCATAGATTTCATAATTTGTCTCCAGTGGGTTGAAATTTTAATATTAAAATATATTATATTATTAACTTAGATAGAAGTGCTAGCTGCAAATATTATACCTAATCAGTAGATATGTTGGGAACACAAGCAAGTGAATAGGGTTTACCACGCACATAGTTTTATAGTTTCATTTATTTCAACGGTTGGGACATTTTTGAACACCTAATGGATAATAAAAATAACATAGGTACATACCAAAGAACTCACCAAATAAATAATTTAGTCTAAAACCACCCGTTTTCCCTTCACTACGAAAGATACAAAGCTCTACCAGGCTCCAGCAAAGACTTCTATCGTGCTCTACCGAAGGCTTTCTTAAACAGTCTTTGTTTTAGCTTAGTCGTCTAACTAAGGGGCTTATTTAAGTAGACGCGGCGCGGCCTGCAGTAAATTCAAACGTATGTATGAGACCGCTTACGGAGAATCGGAGAAATAAACGCCGCGATCCAGTAAATGAGCCTTAAGCCATCAGATTAACACATAAGAAAGTTTCAGCATATATGTACAAGACCGCTGGCAAGAAAATATGAAAAACGCAAAAGTGTTTTTCACAATATGGATAACTTTTAGGAGCCAAATTCAATTAAATTCAGCTGTAAAGTTTGTATACTCTAAGAAGTTTACGGTTAACTAAACTTCTCCAAATATTACCAATCAGCTCAAGTGTTCATCAAACAACTTTCACAAATATCTCTTTCAAAAAACAACCGGCTCGCGAAATATTTTTTTTCTTCGTTCCATTCCAGGTGATGTACACAGACTCTAAAGAGTTCCCAACAGACCGCGAATCGTCACTCGTGGAGACAAACACAGAGTCCTTTCATATCATCAACGCCGAGTATACCTACTGCTCCGAAGAAGTTAGGAGTATTGATAGTGTGCAGTAAGTAACGATTGGAAAATTAGTAAGTGGCGACTATGGCACCCACATTGGCTCGCTGAGAGATTTGTTTTTGCAATATTTGAAAGAGAAAGAAAAGAAGATACGTGGGCCAATTACCTTCATAAGCTTCTACCGAATTAATGATTTTGACAAAAAAACATTATAATTAAGTTTTACAACTTAATTACAATGGAAGACTAGGTTGTTAACAGAACTGAAACAAAACAAAAAAGGTTGGGAATAATTTTAAATTGATATGGCTAAGATGTTGAGATAACCAGTGGTAATTAATAGTTTAATTAGTTAGCCATATCAATTTAAAATTATTGCCAACCTCTTTTTTGTTATAGTTTCAGTTCTGTTAACAATCTATAGTTTTCCTATTTCCTTTCAGACGTAAATGCTACTTTGACAACGAAGCCAACCTTCCACACTTCCAAAAATACAGCAAGTCAGATTGTGATCTCATGTGCATAGTAAAAGCAGTTCAGGATCACTGCCATTGTCTGCTGTTTTACGTACCGCATGCGTCGACACACGATTCCTGTAACATTACCAGCATACCTTGTATTATGACGGTCAAGTGTAAGAGAAGCTTCAATCAACGGTTGGTTGTCGTACGACATTTTACGGCAGCCAACAGTATTCCTAGTATTTTTTGACTTTCAACTCATTAAACATTAAATGTTTCACCACGCTGCTGGCACGATGGGCTGCGGGTGCGTTGAATGGTCAATGTTTGTACATTTGAGCATGCTGTGTATGTCGTGCACTTATTTGTCTCGGAAATATGCGTTATTATCACCTACGCGAAATTACCTCTTTTACAAAATTCACTATGATAGTTTGCCTAGCCTTGCTAGGGTTCCCATCTACATTATTATGTATTTAAAATTAGTTCTTAAATCCAAACAAGAGTGATGTGTTCGCAAAGATTTTGAAATATATCTCGAGTGTCCCTGGAATAGAGTATAATAAAATTATTTTTTAGTTTTCAGCAAATCAATGTATACGTGCGATTGTTTATCTGACTGTGATTCGCATCAGTATGCGGCGGATATAATCCTGGGCAACTTAAACGCTATACCATATATGCTCAATAACCTTTAGTAAGTACCTAAGTACCTTTTTTATTTTGATGAGAAATATTTGTTGTAACTTTTTCAATCGTACCTACATGTGCAGTCAAATCTGCGTTGGTGCTAATTTCTTAATTTTCCTGTTTTAGCACCGATATAAAATTAAACAAGACCTCACTAATCATGAACTTTTTCTTCACTGACTCGATGTATGTGAAGAAGAGACAGGATACTGTGCTGTCATTGTCTATACTAACCTGTGAGTACATAAATCACATAAGTACATTAAAATGTGTGTTATTCCAGGTCCCGTTATGAATAAAGTTATTCTAAAAGTCATCACAACCTGTCTACGTATCGGTAACAAACATCTAACTAAATATTTGTTTGAATCCTTTAATTAGAACTTTCGCAGTGCTGTGTATTTACAGGGCGTTCCAGGATATGTAGGTATTTTCAGGATGTGAAAGTATTTCCGAAAGGGTCCCTAAAAATACTTTTGGATTTATGAAATTGATTGGACCTTGTTTTTAACACTCTCATATCAACTGCGTTTTGGTCACAAAGGTACCACAAGCGAGATGTTTGTTATCATGAATTATTAAATTAGTACCACAGAAAAAGCTGTTACTACCATAATATTCTAGTTAAAAAATAAAAACCAAAACGAAAACTTGTAATATTTCCAGGTGAATTTAAATTTAAAGTTACTTATTTTATTTTACACCTATTTACTATGGTATACCCTGGGACATATATATGGTATGGGACACCCTGTAAGGCATACCTAAGACGATGATGATGATGAAGTAGGTAGGTAGGTAAGTCACGACGAAACGTAAACGTTGACAAACTTTCAAATTCATGATTTTCCAAATGAGTTCCCCTTTTAAGGTACACTTATGTACCTATATCTTACAAAAGTATTAGAAATCGGCTGGTTTAGGTAGGTGTTCATAGGTTCGCATCGGACGCAACGTATTAAAATTAATTAGGCGCAGTGCGTATACTGACTCCGCTGCATTCGGAATGCCGACGCGACGATCGACGGCAATCGAGTAAACAAATTCGATTGCACCTTCGAAAGTTTATGCATTTTAAAAATTGCGTCCGACGACTAATGGGTCGATGCGTGCGGTCCGTCAGGTGCGGATCAGTGGACGCACTTTTAAGGCTATTTTCCTATATTAAAAAATACTCTTCTAAAATCGATTGCATGCGATGCGTCGTACGATGCTAACCTGTGGATGTTTAATTTAAGGCACGTACTTGTAATGATTTTTAAACAATTAACTAAGCGCCGCGTTTTCTTTTTAATTTCAAATTCTACAGTAGAAAACAAAACAATGTTTAGCTTTACAACTGTTCGCAAATCAGTAAGTATACATTTAAAAAAATCTTATTGCCTGAAAAAAGTTTGTCGATGTTTAAGTAATTAGGTACACATTGCTTCTTTATTCTTTATTGTACACACAGATAACCAGACAAAAACCCTAAATATAGGACATGTACGAAGGCGAGCTTAACCCTAACCAGAGTTTTCTTCCAGCAAACCTTTGAGGTTAGGGACAGCTGATAAATGGTGGTGAGTACGTGTACACAAACGGAAAAAAATACAATAATAGCACTAATTTTTAGTGCTTTTAATTACATAAATACAGAGTATAAGTATATTATTATTATAATGTTTATATATATATACATACCTATATCCTTTCTATGTATGTTCTAGCGAACCTGGGCGGGGTGTTTGGATTGTGCCTGGGATGTAGCTGCATCAGCATTCTGGAGAACTTATTCTACTTGTACGTGGCTTTCAGGAACTATCTCCGACGCCGTCGCTGGCAACGCAGCGTTCGTTTTATTGAATACAAAAACTGACCTCAAGCAAAAAACTAATCTAAAATTTTACGATAGTGGTTGTAAATGTGTATTATTTACTTACATATTTAATAATATCTTGTAAAATTTATTGATCTAAAATACTAACAAGTAATGATTTTAAACGGATTATTCCGGGAATCCCCCACGTAGGTGATTTCAAGATTTTTTTTCCTGATTTCTCCCAAATCAAATCGAGCACTCTCGTCAGGAAAACGATTCCGGAAATCCCCCTCATAGCCCGAGCCTAAAAAATAAATTAGTTCGTAACAACCTTTAACACGTATGGTTATAGGTATGAATGCCATTCTTCTATCAAATGATATACCAAACAGTGTTTTGTTTTGTTGAATTTGAAATGACACTAAATAGAAAGAGAGAAATCAGTATTATAGGTTAGGTAGTCAACATAATGACCGAGTAAGTGTGGCCATGGCAGGCATATGATAGTCAGTTATTTAATATTTCTTCATATTTCGATAATGTTCCTGTACATTTTTCCTGCTATCAGTAATGGTACAAGGAAATTCTAAAAATAAAAAGCAGAAACTCAGGTGTATGTAAACAAATTTATATTTTCCGATTTACAGTTAAATATCCACTAAATCTGCTTACAATTTCAAATGGTATCAAATATATTGCTTTGCTTACTTTCATGAAAAAATACAAAATGTACACTATGATGCGTTATAAAATGTTATAGAAAAGTTACATTTCATAATCTACACCTTTATTATGCGTATTGTTGTCATAGTTTATAAAACTTCGTGTTTTATAACAGCGCTATTGCACATAATTTTACTGTAGTGATGATTTGAAACATACTTATCTAAATAAATACTCTCCGCTAACTCGGCGCCTTTCTATAATACTTGAAGGGATTCGCTAAAACTACACCTAAAATAGAATCAATATTTGGCTTAGACTTTACATTAAAACTACGATAAAGCATAAAATAATATTTTGGTCTAAGTTATGCGTTAACATTAATTTTAGTGTTCTTACTCTAATTATTGCCTTATTCTAAAATATTTTATTCCAGTGGTTTTCACCAATAACATTCAACTCACGCCATTGTAACATATTTTGTACAGAAAATATTGAATTATACCATAAAGTATTTGGGATCCAGCTGGATCGGTTGTAAAATAAATTAATTTCCCTAATATAAAATCTACAATGGCATGAGTCAATCATGGACAGTACAGAGCCACTCCTTTCGGCAGCACAATAAAAAAGTCACTGGACGTATCACAAATGCTTAAAATATAATTTCCAAACTACCAATACCTAGTCCAATGGAACGGTATAATGTTACATCAACATTGAGCTAACTTACATCAAATATATTAATTATTTAGGTAAGATAATATATATTGCTGTTAATTTATGGTTAACTATGATAATTGTATCCCTGAGAGTAGACGTAGTTAATGGCACTAGGTTTATTATGACAAGATACTTCAAGAATCGCGTGATATATATACTTTGTGCCGAAAAAGTTCCGAGTCGAATCGTAAAAGAGATCTTTTACGATTCGACACAACTACACTTACATTAAAACGCACCTATTGCTCTAGCCTCGCTAGAATTAAGCACAACACGAAAATAAATCCCTGAAATGCTTCAAATAAAACTCTGTTTTATTTAAAATCACAATTATTATTTTTTTATCTGCGTAATACACTATTTATAAAAAATATTCTCAATAGAACGTTATAAAAACTCTTAAATTGACTTCCGTAGGCTGGCAACGCTGGGCCATTGCTATAGTACATTATAAATACAAAGCACAGTGAGCAATAGTTTCAATAGAGCTCAATAAATAGAAATGGTCGTAGACCGAAGAGAGAAGATTCAAGAATAGATCGGAACGAAAGAGAAACCGAATATATTAAATCGAAGTCTTAAAATTCGGACGCGAATCGGGTTCGCTCGGCGCGTCACGCGGCGCCGCGGCCACTTCGCACTTCGCTTTCACATCTGCATTCATAAAATCGAACTCAACTATGAGAGCGAATGTCAAAATATCACTTTTCTATTTCAAAATCACAGTTTGACAGCTCACAAGAGTTGAGTTTGGTTTAAGAGTACGAAACTCAGATCTGTTGCAGTTGTTCGAAGAGCGTGTAAGTGGCGTCAAACTGATCTCAGAGGGACACGAGGCTGTTATGCGAGTCGGGGGAGACGATCTCAGGGGCTGTGCGCTGCTGATGGGCGCAGGGGTGCGGGTGGGGGTGCACGGGTGTGAGCCCAGTGCCGCCCTCCATGAGGCTCTCAAAGTTGAAGGGAATGCCGTTGGAGGGTGTACTAATCTCTATGCCTGCGATCTTGTTATTCCCCAGAGCCTTGTTGTTGTGGATCTGGAACAAACAAAACATATTTATTTAAAAAATTAATCAAGAAACTTTATGAATTGATTCTTTTTGATTTTGTCATACAAATTGGCTTCTCAGACTATGCTGTCGTAGATCAAAACTGAGCTAGAGTTAATCAGTCTTCGTTTAACTATCGAGGACTTCCGTCTACCTTTTATGTCCATCATCAGATCAGCTCGCTGTCACCATAACATTGCATTGTCATCGAAACTTGACAGGTATGCAAAGTTCCAACAGGATGTCTCGCAAGACTCGAACTACGAAACAATAAGGCAATTTAAACTTTACCAACCAAACGTTAATCGTAATGAACGTTGCTTTTTTTTATTTATTATTTATAATAAAGTTTACAGTTACATGGTTATGTTTTTTTTTTTTTAATTGCTTGAAATGTGTGAACTTTTTGGTTCAAACGAATGAGTTTTTGACAGAAAAGTTTTTCTTTTCACCAAATTAAATGTGCAAGTAAAAAAAATACTTCGCCTGGCAGCAGTGTGAAATTACAATTCCTCAGGCTTCACTGTTATTTATAGCGATAATTTGAACGATCGCTATAAATAAACCTGAAGCCTGAGGAAAAAAATAAATGTCATTTAATATTTTTTCGAGAGTGATTAATGAAAGGATGCTTGTGTGTATTGTTTTGTTTTGTTAATATTATTTTAATTTGTATCAATCATTTCAATATTACGAAAATCTTATTCAATTAATTTATTTTGCCTCATTATTTTATTCATTGTTATTTATTCCATATTGATTTATTTTATAGAATGTTTTTACAATTTATTAGAATTTAATTTTAATTTATTAGATATAATTGATGTTTTTAATAGTAAGTAACTAGTGTAATTGATTTAAAAATCGTGTTAGTTACATAAACAATAAACAATCAGTCATGTAGTTCCCATAATACAAGCAATTGTTTGGGGCTGTGTGAAAAATTTCCAGTATTATTATTTCCAGTATTCCAGTATTATTATATGTTGGTTATCATACTATAGCTGCAGGTACCTATACCATCCTATACTGCATACTATTTATAACCAATGCAGGTAATTGACAATGGGACAAATCAGATTTTTAAACTAGTGCTCTTGGCAATTAGCAAAATGTAACCTTACTCTACGATTCATTACATCAAACTCAATGGTACTCAGCTCAACTACATGGGCAAAAATAAAATTCAAAAGCCTGCTAAAAGGTTTAATGCCAGGTTTTTCCCCGCATAGCCTATTAGTTCTTAACGCGTGATTCTAAACGCATCCCACCAGGCAACCTATAGAACTAGCGACCTCATGAAAGCCCAACTAATAATGAAGTCACTGGCACGGAGCGACCAGATTAGCTCTACAAGTCTAGTGTCTAGTGTAGAATGACATTCGATCCGCTGAGGACGGATACCGATGGAGAGAAATAGGATCCAGAGTCCTACATAAAGGCTACCCTCAGCATTGAGGATATGAACGCAATGAAGACGAATAATGAAAGCTTACCTGTGCCGGGTTGAGTGTGAGCGGCACTTGAAGCGAATTAGGTCGGTTGGGACGGGAGATAGCTGGCGGTGTGTCCAGGTTTATGGGCGACGTGCTTGTGACCACGGTTGGGTTTGCCGCCGACAACATTATTCTGAAAACATAGAAAGTTATGATTAGTCAACTAAAGTTACTTCAAACTGGTTAGTGCGTAAGAGGGCAATGTCTGGGATATACAATTTGAATTGGCCTAAGGAATAGTTTTGAACGAATGCAAAGGTATGACATGGTCATGGTCTTGGTCCTAAAGGTATTCATGGTTCTATTATATTTTAGCCATTAGCTGGGAAAGGCACCTCGTCATCATATTTGTTCTTATTTCAGAAAGTAAACAATAAGACCCATCAAATATGAGGTAAGAGACGTGCAAAATCAAACAATAGAAACGCACGTAGATTACTTTTTGTAATTTTTACACAATCCTTGGATTATTTTACAAATTTCTCCGATCCCCTTAGATGGATGGGCGTTGCACGGCCCGGCCCCGGCCGGAACTGACACCGACTTTAGTGAAATTGTATGGCACGCTGTCTCACTGGCCCGGCACGACACCGACATCGGCGCCGGCAGCAAGTCTCCCTCTGGTTTCGGTCCGGCTCGTTATGTATGTGATGTGTACACATGCAAGCTTCTACATATGTGGGCGTGCGAGTGGCGTGATCTTCTTTTCGAATGTTTTCAACCAGGTTCAGGCAAAGGTGTCTTTACTCATACGGAAATAATTAAAAAACATATCTGAGGTCATCACTTCATCAGTTAGTTTTTCAAATAAATTGTAATACATGCCATATACATATCTCAATTTTATACTTGTAGTGTCGTTATCGGTGCCGTGCCGGGCTATGCAAGGAAGAAACGCTTGATAATGCTAAGAATCAAAACACTTGACATCGGTAAACTGCATGATGAGTGGGTTGTGTGACTTCTCACCTTTTATTGTTAGCCGGAGATGTAAACATATTATCCATGTGGCCCATGACCGGGTCGGCCGAGGGTTCGACGTCCTCCACCTTCACCCTGACGTCGTCAGGCATCGGGTAGGGGTAGGGGATCGGTTCCTGGAAGGGCTTCACGTCGGGCGGACTCGTCGACCGCTTGTGCAAACGGCACGACAGCATATGCGACTCAAGAACTGTATGTAACTGTTCGCGCTCAGAGTTGAGCTTACGAATCTCTTCTTGCAGCGACTGCTTCTTTTCCTCAAGCTTGTCGGTCTCGTCTTGGAGCTCATTGGTGTGGTCGAGTCTGCGCTTGCGGCATCTTGCGGCGGCCATCTTGTTGCGCTCGCGGCGGACCTTCCTCCGCTCCTCCTCCTCCGGGGATATGTCTTGAGGTGCTTTTGTGGGCCGGCGACCGCCCATGTTGCGTCGCTTCGGCATCGGGAGGCCGGGACTGCTGCTCATGCTGTCGCCGCTGGCGGAGAGCGGGCCCGGCGACACGTGCAGCGCCGTCGTCGGGCCCGAGTCACAGTACCCCACCGAATTCAGCATGCCTGGAAAGACAGTGTTGAATTACATAATGGTATCAGCAAAACCATTCCACGCAGGAGTGTAGGGTGGAAAAAATCTTCTTTACTTCACCCAATAGGAAAAACTCGCCTGCGTGAAGGAACAATTAGTTTTTTCTTTACGGCATGTCTAATTGGCCATGTGTTCTAACAACTGAGTGTAATTTTAGGCGACATAAGTTATGGATTTCATGACTAATGGCTAAAAGTCTCTTTTATTTTTATTGATGACCAATATCGGCACACTTATTGCGTGTATTAGCTAGAACTTACCGTAGTTGTTGGCGTGCGTGACTGAGGGCGGCACGAAGCCCGCGTGAGTGGCTTGCTCAGACCGGCAGTTGGTCAGCTCTATGTAGGTCTGCTCGAAGTTGCGCAGCTGTGTGGGTGTTATGGTGGCCGTCGTGCGGGTCGGGACCCCCGACTGGAGGCCCTCGAGGTTTGCCAACTGGAAAGAAAAGAAACGAAACTTTAGGCATTTAACTATTAGTTGAGCTGCAAGTTAAACTACTCGGTGAGATGCTGAATATGACGCGATAAACCAGACTGGCCGACGAAAGTGACCGGTAGGGCTAGGGGAAGGCCAGAAAGAAAAAACAGTCACCACACAGTAATAAACAATTAAATAACATGGATAATGCCCTTTAAAGCAATAGCAGCTATTTTCTTAATTAAATAGTTATGCAATATTTATTGTTTATAGCAGCCGCTTTGCTTCCACATTCCATTGCAGTTTTATATGCAAAATATTTGCATAACAAAGTATCACAACAATAACATTATAACAAAATAAAACTGATATATTTTTACTGCTAATTTATATTATGAATAATATGTATATGACACATAACATAGAATAACCCTAGTAAATAAAGATTAACGATTTGTTTTCTTGAGCTTACGTTACATCAAAAAGAGTTCATAAATCAATCAACGTTAATCCCCAGGTGTTGCAGTTCTTCACAAAGCTACTTTTTAAATAGGCCAAGACTCAAATTAAAACTGATAGTTGGATATTTCTACAACTTTGTTGTCAAGAACCGCCCGGTGAATTCCACAAGATTAAGCCCAGTTTTATATTCCGAAACGTAGTAAAGCAATTTCGTGAATTCTTTGAAGACCTGGAAGTTCAAGTTAGATTTTTCTGGCAGTGGGAAATACAGATACGGGACACTAGGAAATTGGAGATTAAGAGATGTTTTGGCGGGCAGTATAGTATACCTGCTGGCACCATAGCTCTGTGGCGAGGATGTTGGCGATCTCCAGAGGATCTATGTTCTGCATGTCTGCGTCGCTCGCTCAACCACGTTTATAATTAGACGCTTACTCTATTGTATTGCGCTTTTTGCGACGCGACACCTTCGTACGGTTCGAGTTTGTTAGTCGATTTGTTCGTTATAATCCGCCTTCGCAAAAGTGCAGTGGGTATTGACTACAATGAGGTCGATTCGTCTGATGCTACTGTCGGTTTATGTTTTTTTTAATGTATAATTGAAGCAGTGTTGGCTTGATTCGCGGATTTTGGGGCGGATCGTATTATCGTAAATCGCGATATATCGCGGGGGTATCGTGTGCGCGGGAGTGCGGGTCGTTCGTTCGTTGCGCGCGCGGACGGCGGCGGCCGCGGCTGATCGCGCGCTACTGCCGCGCCCGCGACTGCTCGCCCGAAATCTACGCCCACGAGCGACGTCGAATCATTTATTAATAGATTACTCCTCTAACTCCGGAAATATTTCGCATCATTTCGCATCGCACGCGGTGGCGGTTTGTTAACTGAGGTAACTAAAGTTTGCCCGTAAACAACGTCTGTACCACGTCTCAATTTCCTCGAGGCTGTCAAGCTTGACACGAAGAACAACTTGGTAAAACAAAGTTTGTTTTAAAATTTTGACTAAATTCCTATTGAAAATAGCAATGCTTACAGCAACTCAATTTGATAGTTATCTGATTCTAATTTTCACCGCAACTTTCCTAGCCTAGGTTTACAGTTAACCTAGGTCTCTAATATGGAGAACATGAAATAACGATGCCTGCCAAAATAGTGGATGACAGCAGCAAGTGGGCGGTAGGCTGGACCTTGCGGCAAGGACGCCGAGCGGGTCCGTGGGCGCAGACGTTCGATACAACCTTATTCGGCAATCAAACTATGACATGTTATCACATTATGCAGGAAGTCTTTTATATCATAAATAGTACGAACCAAAATGTCGCCTATGCTATCGAAATCATGAAGATGTTTCACAAGAAAATAATACCCAACAGCCACATAAATAATCCTGACTACACACTAAATTCCCTGTTTCGTGAGTATCAGGAACTATAGGTACCGTAGTACCACAACACCCAGACCCGGAACAAATATCAAACATGCAAACATTTTTCCCGCAGCGGGTATCCAACCCGCACCTCTAGCGACGCAGTTACTCGCCCTCCACGCCACCGAGGTCATCGACTTCGCAGGACTTTGTTAAAAAAAATGCGGTTGTAAACTAAATAAAAAAGAAAGCAATACCATGATAATAAGATGTTTACACTAAAGAAAGCAAAGAAAAGTATAGATTTCACAGATCTAGGGCAAACACAAGCGCAGTCAGACGAAGAAACAGCATATAAAATAAATAATATATAAATAAACAGATTTTAAAAAGACTTCAGTGGAATCAAGCGAAGTGCAGTCTTTAGTGATTGTATCAACTACGAAATCATGTTAGTGCATTGCTGCAGACACAAAGGGAACGACAAGCTCCGGAAGGCGCTTGGCCCGGTCAATTACCACAATTGCTTAAATGAAATTCGTCTCAAATACGCGTCACATTCTGCTCCGCTTCTGTACGTTAATTGGTCACGGTGCTTTACTTAACAATTAACTGACGGATTATAAAATTATCTCGCATTCTTGCTTGTTACTGTTAATTTAGTAAAATCCGCTTAGTTTTCCTAGTTTCACATAATATGTATTTGAAACTGGCTTCACATTTGTAGTAACAACATAGTAAAATTTCCAAGGCAATGATCCTTGACAGTATAGGTCTTCGCATATCATTTCTTTCGACGAATAATACGATTATTCTGAGAAATCGCAGACGCAATTCTGTAAGCTAAAGCCCTTGATACTGTTCCTATTCGGAGCGTACTACAGTGTTATCGGTCCGCGTGCTATGAGATCATCACTATATCTAGTTTTGACGTATTGCACACTGACGATCACTCCGTAATAATAGGTTACGGCTTTTTGTAGGACAACACGGTTGACCGTGACTCGTTCGGTGCTATTTCATTCCTAAAAATTTATCAGAAAAGCATTGTATTCAAATTTGTTTACGACCTAGCGCAAAGTCCTTGCACAGTTGATTTAACTTTTTCTAAATTTGAGTCTAATTTCCCAGTGTTGCGTTTCCTTCTTTGTATTAGTACGTTCACCTCGCGTGAAATACAATTTAATTTCAGATGTAGATAGAACAACTGAATATATCGACAGGCGATAAGCGCACGTGTGCCCGCTCGCCTACACATTTTAATCTAACCGCCATGATCAATGTCTACTGGCGTATTATCTATAATGTTTACAGAACAATAGTTACGCTACCATACCATTACCACATTTATTTTTTCTAATATTTTTCAATGTAACAAGCAAATCAGTTTCAGGAAATGGTAACTAAATAAACTGGTAAATGTACAGCGGTTCTTATAACAGACTTTAAATAATTATTGTCGACAGTTTAAAAGTTAACAACAAATTCGAGTTCCGATTAAAATAATGGGTGGCATACGAGGAATTCAGCAATATAAGGACACGTGTGACCGTTTTCCTCGACAACTTTTATTAAACAGATACAGAATTATATTTTAAATAAGATTCGGTTAGCATCCGCAATATGTATATTTTGTTGTCACGCGTTTTTCTCCAACTTTAATTCGTCTTTGTTTAATTTACATTCGTATCAAAATCGCCTTCAGGAAACGATAACCGCGTATCTGCGAACAGTTGTGCACCAAATTTAACTATTCTCTTGGGAATTGGAAGAGGAATTACTAGCGGCGATGGATTGGTAACCGTTAACTCCAATTAGATACTAAAAAAAACTACTAAACGGCAAGTAGAAAAGTCCTTGAGCTCTATCAAAGTCTGTTTTTCTATGAGCGTGTTGAAAATGTATATTCTGTGAAAACGCAAGTAGTTGGGTGCGCGTGCGACACACGTGGCACACGCGTGATTGTGCAACAGGTGTAGGAACGCCCACTACCCACAAAATTCGGACATCGTTCAGTACCATATTTATCTTATTCCAATTCAATTTGAGGACTTTTTAATTCAACATAGGTACGGTAGGTTTACAGTCGGTTCAAACTATAAACGATCGAAGCTGGACTTTGACCATAGCGATAGCGAGGAAAACAAATAAAAACTTATAGAAGCATCGCATTTTATACTGTGAATTAAATTTACGACGGCAATATCATCACAGACATTAAAATAGCAGTGCTGCATTTAAGACATGCAAATAAAAGCTATCAGCCCATAGAATTATTAACTAAAGAGTTGAAAACAAAGAGACGCGAGCACCTAATAGAAAAGTAAATTCCTTTGGTGTCATAAAGTAGCCTTGGGTACGGTCTCTTCGAAAACTGACCTCAATTCTAGGGATATACGGAACCTTTTCTCACCACATGCTAGTAACGCAATAAAGCACTCGGCCGGGCTGTTACGCTATCAAGTTTGAGTGATATTCTGACTTAGGAATGATAGTCGGTTCTCGTTATTTTCTATCTGGTCGGGTGTCTGGGAGCTCATTAACGCAGCGCTAATTGCTCGCACTAATATCGAGCGATGCTCGGTTCGTCGAGTTCAAAATTCCTTGAACTGATTCTAAATAATATAAAGATCTGTTTGTTGCACTTCATCTTGTGCTACGGATTATTTGCAATTGGTTGCTACAGTCAAATGACTCTTAACGAGGTTAATCATGCGAAATTATCTAAGCGAGACACTGATAAAGAATCGTTGACAAGTTCCCAATTACCACACCAATTTAAACAAATCAGATTAATAAAAAACCCAAGCCAGATCTTATCTACCCCCTTAGACAAAATACCAAGAAACAATAAATGGTAAACCATTTTCGCAGAACGTGTAATGTAAATCGTAAATAATTTCAACGACTAACGTACATAATCAAACTTAAAAGTGAATTAACACATGCAAGCAAATGTACGGCGCCGTCGACTGTCGCGACATTGACCGCTACTGCGCGAATAATAAAATAAATCGACGCCCTGGCACCACGCCAACGCAACGTCCCTTCTCTTTACCTTTATTGAACGAAACTAACGCGCTAGCTGGAACCAATGCTGCGCCAGTCAGACTGGAGGAAAGTGAATCTACAGCGAGCTAGCAATGAACGTACCTTTTGTAAGTACAAGTAGCTTTAAGTACTAAAAGACGGGGCCCAAGTTTTGTACCGCAATCGATTCACTGTCACTTTCCATAATGTACCCTAATGGTTTACCCCGCGAACTAAAAGTACAAAGGGTTAAAGTAAATTATGAAAGGCAAGGCCTTATCGACCTTTTCCATGAATTTTGTTTCGCTTTCATTGTTAAGTATTAAAGTAAATTGCCCGTCTGCAGCATAAAAAGGGTGCCATTAAGTCGACTGCTCGGCCGAAGCCGACCTTCATTTTCACGAAAACTGCTCCATTCTGTTTCTCGGAAAACCCGAGTGAGTCACAACCTTTATCGCAGGTCACTACGATCGCGTATTTACATTCGTCGTAGGCACAACTCAAAAACTCGATTACGTTGAATGATTCATTCGCGTGAATCAGTGCGTGACATTGGAGAAAATTTCGCTTCTGAATCTTTTATGAAGTTCCGATATAGCTAAAAGTGCTGAACTGAAAATAGTAATTTTGTATAAGAAACCTACCCAGACCCGAGCCAGAGCCGAGTAACAACCTTCTTTAAGTATGTAAAGTCCTCAAAGAAAACTGCTTGAAGGTTATGAAATATGGAAATGCTAAGTGAATGAGAAAAACTTGTAAAACAGTGGAAATCTCGAGCCTACTCGAACTTGCATTATCATGTATTTCTGATTTAAGAGTATGATGATATTATGTTTTTACATGTTTATAACAAGTAGGCACGTTGTTATCTTAAAGCTGAGCGTATGGCGCCGGAGCGAAGAAACGGATATCGTCCGGAAATGGCAAGCATTCCGTTCGGCGCCGCGCCGCGCCGCTGCCAACCGCAGAGTTCGCCGAAAAAAACCACAAAAAGATTCGTGTTTTGTTACAGGGTCTCGCAGTAATCCTATTGTACCAAATAAAGTTGGATACATTGATACCTAACGTGTTCGAATTTATTTTTTTAATCTAAATTATTTTTGTCATTTTCGTTTATTAATTATTGTAAAACTTTTAGTAAAGCAACAATTAATCAACTAAGGTTAGAGGGTAATGCGGGTTATCTATACCGAGATATATATTTTAAATGGGTATGGATATTTGTTTGGTTACGATAACAAACGGCAGCTGCGAGATAGAAACAAAGAAGCAAAACCCTAATGCGATAAAATTGTAATGCGTATCGCCCTATACAATAAACATTCATTTTAATTCTTCAAATGGCCAGATTACGTCCACTTATGTGCATTATCATGAATTAATTAGAAGTGGTGTCGCAATTGTTAAATCAGTACGATAAAACCAAAGTACCTACGTCGTCAACCTACATGTGCATTGTTTGAGCTCTGTTTATTAAAATTGATTGATGTAATGTAATCAATGTTTCGCTATGCATTTGAGTATTGTTGCTATTACACGGACTGGTTAGAGTATGATAAAGTTATTTCTTAATATTTGCAGAGTAGCAATTCTTCGAAAGGTATCAATCAACGGCCTGAGGTCGACGCCTTCGCACAAGTGACTTGTTTTAAGTATTCAATTTTTAATTGCGTCGCCCACATTGCCAAAGATGTAGAGGCAAGGCAACAATCGCGCTACTTCGGCTACTTTCGGAGGCCATCGGCCCAATCCCTAACGTTTTATATACTACAAAAAAAACTCCATTATAAAGATATCCAATTAACAACATCTGCGTAGAGAACCAGTCAATGTTCGTGTAAGGGCAATGTTACAAAAGGGTGTTGGCAGATTTGGGACGCGATATGAAACATGTAGTGAAAATATTTGTACAAAAAGGTTAAAATTCACAACAGTTTACACTTTAAAATGCTCGAGTCTGTAGATACATTAACTGTCACAGCGACATTACGGTCAGTAATAAACGATCCGGGGAGACCGTCGAGAATAAAGTTTACTCATAACGAAATACTACTCATTTTTTACATCGTTACGCTAATATTACCCGCTAGTGCTCTTTGTCGGTGACATTAAAATTACTTTGTGGAATTATATATCACAACAGTTATAGCAAGCGACCTGCAGACGGTAAGACAGACAAAGCCATTGTCTCGACGCCTGCCCGCCGTGTTAGGCGGCACTTATGCTAATTTCTTTTGAGGTTCTACAGCCATCCTTGGTGAGCCAACAAGATGCTTTGTTACTAGCAATATTTTACACCAAAGGACAATTGCGGCGGCAATGAATAACCAATAACAGTTAACTGCCCATGTAAGACAGATACTTAGAAATGCTGCTACTGATAGATACCTTGTTGCAACAAGCTACTTTATTAGGCAAACTGTTATGTTATATCAGGTACAAAAAGTTGGTAAATAAATATAAATATTTTCCTTTTACCAAAATTATTACAAAAATACTTTTGTAATACTTGAGAGGTAGATAGATTAAATTTTAAAGTTTCCATTAAAACAAATGGCCTCGGCTGCGCAAGCGCAGTGGAAAGCGCTTGTTTTATCAGATGGGTGCGGAGAGGCCGGCTACGGCCCTGGCACCGCCTAGCACCACCACAGATAATTCAACGCCCATCAACATAAAAACGTCACCTGGATAAGGAAAAACCCTCAACATAATCTGCATCGTTTCAACACTGCACTGCGCTCATAATTCTCCCACTGTCTTGTGTCCAAATTATTTTTCCACAATATTGTTTAACGTTTGTTTTTATAGTTACTCAAATTATATCTTTGTGTTTATTTACCAGGTTTATTACGATCATATCAACATCTCTTTCTACTTATTGGATTGGAACGATTCCAAATGAAGGGGAGTTTTCAAGGAAAATATTGTCAATGGTCCAAATTTTCAGTGTCGCTTATTTACTGTATCAATTTACAATTCCAAGATGTACATGGAAATAGAAATGTAAAAAGGGTAGCATAGAAAGAAAACATTAGCGCCAATATGCTTAAAATAATATTTTAAAGTAAGTAATTATGGAGCTTGGCCCACCAGTAACCGATTTTGTACCCTTTTGGTGGCGACTTCAACAATAAACTTTACTATTTTAACCAAGGCTGAATTTAACCGCATATTTTTGGCCGCTTCATAAAAGTAAACAGGACACCGGGCGTTGCGTTATCGCTCGTAGTCGTAGATAGCGGCATCAGAATTGTCTGTCCGTTCGGTTTAGCCATGTAGCTTATCTGCTTTCCACGTATACGTGTACAAACACTTTAGAGTTGTGACTATCGCAAATATTTCACAATCTCAAGAAAATAATCCCGTTTAGTAGGGGAAGCCCTGGAATGTTCTCACTTGAAAAATTTCAAACTTCAGTTAGAAATAGAACGACGGTGACAATCTTCTTTAAAATTATGCGAATGAATATAAGTACAAGTTATTCTGTCACAAGATTTGATTGACTTGTTTGATATATTGATAAAAAAACTGTTATTTAGTATCAATAAAATTACAGCTATTCCAATTTACGATCCATTTAGTTCGCATTTCGCAGTACTTACCATGAAAGTATTTACTACGAAAACAATACGTCAGCATACCTATACGAAAGTCTTGTAGCTGATTGGCATCAATCCAAGGTTTCTCCAGTTGACTATACGTCTTGTGCTCATTCCACAAGTCATCAAATAGATGAAGTGATAATTACATCAACTAACTTGTATAAGCGTTTCACTCATTCAAATTCACTAAGGACCTTTTTGCAGCAGTTCATATGAATAGTTCCAATTTATAACTATGGACTGTGAATTTTGTATTTGAGACTATTCACACTAGCCCCAGCTCTGATGCTTAAGGTTGATACAAATACACATTTTATTTACCAAAAATATTAAAAAAATACAATAACAGTACAATATCTGTGGCAATACAAATATTTTAACAATTTACATTTTAACTTTCCAAAATTAGAATTCCTTAATATAAGAAATAGTATAAGCCTTCTCATTAGGAGACAATGCACATTTAAGGACACAAAAGGAATAATAAGCCCGTATAAGATTGATTTATATTTTTTTATGAAACTGTGAAGAGAATAATGGCTCCTGCAAGCGAGATATTTGAATAGCTTGCAGGATGTATTGTTGTATAATGAATATGATGAGTTTATTGTTGTCTATAATTGTACAAAATATACAATATAACTTACTTAATAACTAAGGAGGAGATGGAATCCTGGTAGATTTAATACCTATAGGTGATACACAGTGGACTATCATTAATATTATTTTATATATCGTTATTAATTATTAACAGGTAAAATTTTAAAGATCGATCCGGCTGATTTGCGGAGAAATGAAATTGTTGGAAAAAGATGGCTTAATTTGCTGCAACCAACGACGTTACTGCGACACCAATGTACTACTCCCCTGAATGTAACTTATAACTATGCTACAAGGTCATTTTTAAACTACTGGCCTAGCCAAAAAAAATACTTCGCGTTATCTAAGGTACAATGGAATTCATTGTTTGTCTGAAATAGATGAATGTTAATAGTATTTTATTTATAAAAAACATAAGGATCGATATCGATAGAATGGACATTAGCGTCTATCTTATCTTAGGTACACATTCACTGATAACAGAAAGCATAGTACAGCGTAGGTCGGTAGGCACTGTATAAGTGCATATTTATACCAATATACCTACAGGCTACAAACTATAAAATGAAAGAATACATTAGAAACAAAATATTTTTAAATTTTTATCGAATAATAATTTTGTTTTGCTTGGTTAAAATCAAAATGGGAATATTGGAAGCGCATCGGATGGGATTTTTAGTTTCGGATGGACTATAGGATTGAGTTAGCCGAAGTCGAGGAGATAATAATTAGAGTCGCAATTACAGCCCAGAGTTGGTAGGTACAATGGTGATGCAAATAATCGCGATTATGGCAAGGTTTACGTCGGTCGGGCGGCGGAGGGTTCGTTCAACTGACCGCGAGCGATGACACTGCGCGCGCGCAGCGTCGCGACGTCACACGACCACCCGCCACCACCCGCCACCACCAGGCACCACCTCACGAGAACATGTGATCTCATGCTCGATAACAACACAAAGGTAATCGCCTAGAAACAATTCGTATTCAAGCAAGTCGTTGATCGCTCTATGGATTATAAAATTATTTTAAATATGATGTAACGAGGATGTAATAACAATCTTTGTTATAAACCTGAAGTGCGAAAAGGAGATAATGCATATCAGCAACGACAACAGTCAACAGGACTTATTGAATGATATGCTTTAATTGTGGTGGGCAAACTTACCTAACTTCCTCAAACTGCAATCCAAAAACACGGAATCACACTGAACAATCCAACAGTTAATGAGTTCAAAAATCTTTAAAAACTTGTCTGAACTTGATAAAACACGCGCGCTACACGCATGTGCGCTACGAAAACAATCGCCTGACAGATGTCGGTCGAGCGTCGGAAAACCCCTCAGAAATTACGCGGCGGCGCGGTGCAATTTGTAAATATTATTGCGCCGGCTACGGCTGGACAAAGGTTTTTGTTATCTAAACCGGTGTCAGCGAGCGTCGACGATACGGGCGCGCGGTCAGCGGCAGAACGAGGAGTGAGGCTCGCGCGCCGGCCCCGCCACCGTCTGATAAGCCTGGCGCGACGCCCCCCGGCGACGCCTACGCCCCACTCGGCGCCGACACACCGGTGCATCGTACACACCACCCCTCGAATCCCGACACCTTCGCCGCCGCCGCCGCCGCCGCCGCCGCCGTCGACCCGACCAGACAGGCCCCCGCGCATTATGCACCGCACCTACGCGAAATTGCACAACGAGCCTCAAATGCAGAAAATCAAGAACTTTCGACTCCTTAAAAAGACAAGGAAACAGAACTCGCAATTGCAAAACTATGCCAGCAGCCCAGATACCAACGATAACAATGAGGCGTAAACGAACACAGAACCTTTTTAGTGTCTTCCTAATTGGGCTAGAGGAGCGTTCAGGCAGTAAACTTAGCCAGTAGGTATTCATGCAACGCGATCGCCTCTCAACATAAACGGAATAATTGAATTAGTGGGGCCATGTCGAGTACTAGTTTCTCAGCACCAGTGTCGATATACACTCGTGACTTTAAATCAAAATTCGGAGTTTTGATGAGAAGCAAACTCACACAACGAAAACCGGAGCACCCACATACTCAGATCAGAGAGATGTCTCTGATCTGAGTTATGGTAAAGGATGGTCAGTTTAGTCAGCAACCTAACTTACACTATCCAACAAATAAAACATTGAACTGCTTTAATAGGCAATAACGTATAATGACCATTTTACGATGAACATAATAAATGTGAACAATTTTAAATGTGTCTAAATATGATCTTGAATGGCCTGCATTTACGAGGCTCGGAAACTTACGTACAATGTATTCTATGTATACACTGTATAGTTTAAATGATCAAACATTCCCCTTACAAAGAAAAAATCTTAATAGGTTAATAGGTTAGGAACGAAATGTTATGTTATCATAGATTGATGAGAATTGACAACGTGCAATAAGAGAAGGCAAAAAAAAAACAGTTGTTTTCATAAAACATGTGAATATTCCACCCATACCGATCAATCACAAAGGCTGCAGTAGTGTACCGTCTCAAAGTTTGATCACCCCAAGCAAAAAGTTCAACGTACGACTAATAAGCAGTATAATGATAGTAGATGTTAATATTAAGTTAAAACTGAGTAGTTTTGCAAAGTGGATAAATCTTATACAATGTCACCTAGGGAATCTCAAAATAGATAAGATTATCATCAAGGTATTTCAAATTCTAGGCGAAATAAGGAAAAGTAACGAAACAACTGACATGTGACCTTCTACTGCTGTAAAGATCCCGAACTGCGTAGGAGAAGTTAAATACAAAATTGGTTTCGTTGAATTGCGGTAAATAAAGCAGTCATGGCATTTTAAACCCATCAATTCAATTTGATTACTTGCTATTGGAGTCCTCCTGTACATTATGATTGCGAGTAAAAGAAGCTTTTGGTTTACGTAAAATAATTAATAGTGAAAAACAACACTTTAACCCGCATGGCCGTGGAACAATGATGGAATCTTTAAAAAAAAAATATACCGTATTTAATTTTAAAACGCAACAATAATAAACATTTACGAGTGCATTGCTCTCGGTTAATGACGTGGCCGTGCAAATTATTCAATCCACAATTTACGATCATCAGAGAATTAGCTTCTATCCATCCATTACTATACTAAGTTAGCTGGTCCCAAATTGTAAACAAATAGCCGTCAAAATATTTAAAATAAAACTACAAAAACCAGAACGAGGTTTAGAGAGTAGAAAAAACAGGCCTTTCATGATTGGATGGATGACATGAAATCAATTTCATATAACGCAGTCCGTCAAGCGAGAAATATTATGGGGCGCGTAAGGCCCACATAAATTACGAGATTAATCTTTTCAAATAATATGACCTTTTCATTTGACGAGGGTTCATTAAATAATGGTGTCCGTATTGGTAGTGCGGTTATTGTGCCGTCTATCATAAATTCCGGTGTGGGCGAGATTGGACTTCATTTACATGCCTTTAAATCTTAAAAAGTTATTACGAAGGTACCTATTATATGCAGTGGTATGTCTGAAATTTGTGTTTACCAAGTATTTCCAATTAATCCTTTGTGCAGCGACCTTCATATAAATGTGACAAATAATATGAACGCACGTGCAGTCGCACCTAAGCATGACATCTTTTAATAAGGCAATCTAGGCGGAAACGTGGAAAATGTCAGTAATCTACAGAGCAGCAGGCACGATTCTTGCCCATAATCGGAACAAGGACTTCGCAGCTGTTGTAAATATCAGCTTCATGATTATTATTGTGACGTAATTATTGTTTGAAACAAAGAAAAATAAAGCTCGCGAATTCACAGAGAATCCTTTGTTCAGGTTTTATGAAAATGTCGGCACTCGTTATAATACCATATTTTGATATGCTGCCTACATTTTCCTAGCCCAATAAAAAGATCAAGATAACGTTCGGAATGGAGAGAATGTCCGGCGGAATGCAAGCAGGCTGGCTTGTGACTCATTCAATACCCGAGGTCTCACCGGGATCTGTAACGGGCTAAAAGGTAAAATACCAGAACTCGAAGAGGCAATTATTGTTCAAGTAACATGTTCAAAACTGATACTTTTGCGGTACGCTCGAGTAAACATTCAAACACATTCCAGGTTTTTACGACTTCATTGTCTCGGTTTTGTGTCAAAATGAGATGTTCTTTTCAAGCCTTGTTGTATTGAAGTCGACAGTTACCTTAAACAAAAGGTTTTATGAAAAAAAATCGCGGTCTTTTGGCCGTAAATTCTAAAGTTTTTGAGTAGACTTTTAAGTGTCTCGTTTATTGCTGCTTCAAAAGGGTAGCTCTGTTTTCTGTGCGTACAACAAGATTGCGAGCGAAGTAGCGAATGTGTCGCGACACATCAATCTACGATGAGTTGAAATGTATCTGTTTTTTCTAACAACTACCTACGAATCCGTTGTAGCCTCTGGCTGTACTACATACAAATTAGATTTAAATGTCACGTAGTACAAATAAACAGGAAATCATAATCAATAAAGGATATACTTAAGTTGGTATACAAAATCAGTAATTATTTGTTATAGGCACAAGAATAGTGTATTTAGTATTAATAGAATATATTAATTAAACGAATGTTATTATAATATGACCACGACAGGACAACACCTAATTTCCAACATTGTTGTTCTGTCTTCCAATACTTTACTTTATGCGGTATTAAACCGCATTCCAGTAAGTCCCCTTAATAATCTTAGGTCGCCCCGTAATAAAAGTGTGCAAGTTTGTAGGTATAAATTGAGTCATTTTAACACTTGACTTTTGAAAGCTATCGCATAGCGCAGTTTTGACGGCCATGACATCGTGGGTGTTTAGTTGCAGTGGAGTACTGTAACCCCGGTGACAGATAAAATGTAATGTGGCACAGAAAAAAATACACACCGACTACCTGCGAAATTAAAATGTGAATAAAATACGATTTCTTACATAATAGTATCTAAAAAAACACTATTATGTAATTAATCAATAAAAAAGACGGGATTATTGAAACCCCTGAACATCCAGCTAGCTCTGATCATACTATTTCAAACGAACTTTGGACAACACATACACAAACAAACAAAAATACAAGTACTAAAAAAAGTACATAACTGAAGCGAATAAAATTTATCGTGATTCAATCTACATTCGATGGGTAACATCACCTTGACTTGAAATTTCATGGTTATAATTACATCTACAATAAACAGCAAGTCACGCTATGACGTTAAATAAATCACGCTTTTCAATATTTTTAATATGTCCCAGTGAGTTACTTGACTCTTATCATCACTTTAGTTTTATCACTTTCCGATTCCAGAGGTAATATAAACGTAACTAAAGAAACAAAGGGCCGCATTGGAAATGGACATTTGGACACGGACCACTCCATGTTATCTCCGAAAGGCCATAAAGAAGCCACCTTTGTTGCTGCTACTTGTGCGAGGCGTATAATCTACGCCATAGATTGTTTTATGGTGCAGACAGACCGCACTAAAGTTTAGTTGGACGATGCTAAAAAAGTAAGCGAAAGTAATTATAGGAGGAAGAATAAAGATGATGGAAGATTGTACCGGTTCACATCAACATTCGTCGAACAGCAAAGCAAATAAATAATAATATTTTGTGTAAATGCTAAATAATGAAGACCTCGGAGTGACCTAAACACTCCATTACCAGAGTTGGAGACTTTCTCATGAATATTTAATGAGTAGCTGTAGCCAGGGGCTTAGGACGCGTAAAAAAACGATACCCCATACAAAATCCAAAAATCATGAAACACGTCATCATTTATTTATGATGAGTAGCTACAATCTAATTTTCAAGTTCCTACCTTTGAAAAAACCTTAAAACGTCACAAACATATTTATTTATGCTCAGTAGCTGTATTAGAATTTTCATGTTTCTAACTTTAAAGAACAAAGACTTTCATACAAAATTCCTTCCCTCATTTCCCCCCCCCCCCCCCCTTAAAATATAAAGTTCCAAAATTCCTCTCTTAGCACATGCTTACGTTATAAAATAAATCGATATATGTTCAAAATTTCAGCTTTACAGACTTATTAGTAGGTAGTTTTGGCTGGGCGTTGATAGTTCAGTTAGTCAAGACAATTTTTTTTACAAGTTTAGATAATGATTTTATTTTTGGACTTTATTGATTCGATCAGAGAGCATAAAAAACGGATATATTAAAAAAAACTTAAATTCTAGACGCGTTCTTTAACGATGACGTCAGCCTGGCTGCAGGTGTGCAAGCCGCTAATTTTTTACCTACATCGGAGCATTGCATCAGTCGTTACATTAAGAATCCGGTTGAAAATATAAAAAAATGATGTGACTAGGATGTTAATCTTGGTAGGCTTTAGGGCCCTTAAGGAGTTCTCTTTAGGGTAAGGCCATGGTAGGTATTATAATGCTCTAAGAAATGTCACATGGTTGCAAAGTGCTTCCGATGTAATCGGATGGCGATGACTCACAGATTCTCGGAACAACGCGTGTGAACTGAGGATTACCTAATCGATAGTTACTAGTTACATGATTTAGACCTGATGGAACAACGATATTGTTATTGCTACAGTAATTAGCTAATGTATATTGCCTACAGGTTAATTCGAAGAACCAGCTGCAGGTAAAAGGACAATAATAGATCCATGGCAGCTCTCATTTTCCTTATAGACGTATCATGTAGATGGAGTGTGTAGAGAAGACTACTCAATTAAAGCGAATTGTCCGCATCCGGCCCGTATTGACGACAGCCGTTTAAATAGGTGTCGGTCAATAAGACCCATCTGCAAGAGTTAACAAGGTTAATCAATAGTTAAATTCAGACGTTTCAATTGACAGAACTAAGTGTGTTTTTAATTGGTTTTTAAGGATGTAACTGTAAGGTAGATTGGATATTCTAAAAACAAACGAAACATAACAAAATTGCTGCGCGGGTTTCCCCAGCGGACGTGCAGACGTGTGTTCTTGGAAGTATTCAGGCGCAGGAGAAATTTCACAAGCACCCAAGTGGGTCAAGTCAGCCGGACTTGACGTTTTCGCCTCGCAAAGGTTAGCATCACCCTCCCCGCTACTGCCACGCAAATCCGGTTATTGTTGTGCAATCCATAGGTCTTGTTTATCAGATCCTAAATGATCCGTGTTTCTAAAACGCGCATATAGCGGAGTTAAAAACGAGCAACTTCGTATTTACTGTAGGTTAGGTATCAGAATGAGTAAATACGTGACTTCGTGTCATCAATAGGCCTTTGCCTTACCTACTCAATCATACTACGATAGGATTGGAAAACCCATTAATTTCATTCATAAAGTGGCATCGTATTGGTTTGTTTGAGTTCGAATTTAAAAATAATGATCAATAACTGCTGGTTAGGCATTGGGGTACGTGACTTCGTGTCATCTCCTTACTAACCTGCTTCAAACTATTGCAGCAAATTGGCAAAACCCAAGGATTTCATTCATAAAATAATAGGTTTGTAAAATCTTCGTAAGTAAACAAGTTTGCGGTTGGTGACGATTGTGGTTTTCTAGGTTTATCAATTTAGTGGACAGTATTAAATTATTATTGTATTGGCACACATTTTAACCGCGATTTATGC
Organism: Perizoma affinitatum; assembly: GCA_961405105.1. Lineage (NCBI taxonomy): Eukaryota > Metazoa > Arthropoda > Insecta > Lepidoptera > Geometridae > Perizoma > Perizoma affinitatum. The sequence goes on along the minus strand of OY560205.1, from coordinate 5,690,160 downwards.
CGTAGAAAATATATTTAAGGAACTTGGGCCCCCATTAGTCATTGATAAGAAGATACAAACAGGGACTATTAAATAAGCCTAACAATTATGGCACTAAGTACTAACAACAAAAGTAAAATAACATCAATATTAACCACAATCGTTCCAGCAAAGCTATTTGGTGCCAATAAAAACTATATACCAACACTGTTGTTTGTAGAATTACAATAGCTTAGGGAAACGCATACAATTAAACACTGTTTTTTGGTACCAAAGATAGAAAAAAATATATAACATGATCTAAATCATGATGCCTGATGAGGCATTTGAAAGACAGCATAATCCTAATGGATACATAATTGTAAATAATACAAGTAAATAAAAAGTGTAGCCCAACAATTTGTGATTCGCATGGCAGGTAAGAATTTAGCAAACACGATATCGTACGACGATGATGATGAAATAATTGCCTTTTTTATACCAGCTCTCTACATGCATACGTGGCTGAGTTCTCATCGCATCGCATATTATAACTTACCTAGTTATAGGTGCCTACAAAATCGGATGACCCAATTCTAATTACAAAATGCATACCGGGTATTCCCCAAATTCATGTTTCCTTAAAGTTGAAACAAAGAACATTTTTTTTTCCAAAATAACGAAATACTTAAAATTTAATTTAAAATTAATGATAAGATTTATTTCAGAATATAAACATAAATTAGAAATCTTATCGCGCACGCACTATGACGTCATCGTTGTCGCGCCATGTTTGACGTCAATCTAGTGTTGGGACACGATCAAAATGAGTTTATTCATAATAAATAATGCTACCCATTTTTCACACAGCATCATCTAGCCCCAAAGTAATTAGAGCCTGTGTTTTGACAACCACTACATGACTGATATATTACTTATTTTTTTTTCTTTGAAATACATATATTTTATACGTAGAAAAGACTCAGACCCGAGACAAATATTTACGGATCATACAAATATTTGTCCTGCGGCGCGAATCGAACCCGCAACCTCAGGCGGGCGCCTGAGACGCAGAAGGTTGTTGGTTTGATTCCGTCCACGCCACAGAGGCTGTCACAGAAATTAATGCTTCATTTTTAGATATTGAGGTGGGACAAAGTCATGCCTTAAATTAAGTTGGTGGTGTATCAACATCACCTCAAACGTAAACGAAATGAATGAATGAAATGTATGCTACAAATTTCATGCATCATTCATGTCCTACCCAGCAATACGTCAAACTGGCCATGCCATAACGATGTACTTATGTATGTAGTGGTACCGAAAATAAATCAATATTACAAGAAAGACGCAGACAGTTCAATGCTTAAAGAAAAATATTTTCAAAAAGAAAGAATTGAAAATGATCCTAATAAACCTCTAACCAACTAAATAAAAATGTGTCGCATCTCGTTAGTAAGTAAATGTATATGTACCATCATAATTAGTACCGCCATCTATTGTAAACTTCAAGAATTTCTTGATACGTAACGTGGAGTGTTAACACAAAGTTACCATGTGCTAACCATATAGTAGACCTGATTACTAAAATCTTGACGAAAACTATGTATGTAAATATCATTGTGAAGTATATTCACTTGTTTATAGTATTTTATTGATCACAATAGAATTGTAGATTAGACAATTCAGATGGTTCTAGAAAAGTATTAGATACTATAAAATTAAACTTCTGAACGTTGCTTGGCGTTAAATAAGTAACTACAAATATCAAGAGGTGTATTGCGTAATAATTTAATTCTTGACTCGTGTTCGTGTTCTCTACTCTACTCTATAAAAAAAAAAACATTACCGTTTTCCAGTTTTAATAGACCAGTGACTTGAGCTCAGTCTTGAGTCATACTACTCTATTGTTTACAATTATAACGTTTCAACTGGATAAAGATAATCATGTAAAAGTGTAATAACAAAACAAAGTTGACGTTTTAACACTTATGATGAGTCACCATGAAATAGGCAAAACTAGAACTTTCAATGTTAAATATCACATCTAACGTTTGAGCCGATATCAGGGCCATGTATTGCAGAATTGGAGAAACTTTTTCAGAGTTATTACGCAGCCAACTCACGGACTCTACAGTAATAAGTTATAGGTACAAAGTAATCATGCAAAAAATAAGTAACAAAACAAAGTTGACGTTGTAACACTTATGATGAGTCACCATGAAATAGACAAAACTAAAACTTTGAATAATAATTATCAAATCTTACGATTGAACCGATATCTGCGCCATGTATTGCCGAATTGGAGAAACTTTTTCAGAGTTTTTACGCAGTCAACTCACGGACTCTACAGTAAAAAGTTGTAGGTACAAGATAATCATGCAAAAGTGAAGTAACAAAACTTATGATGAGTCACCATGAAATAGATAAAACTTAAACTTTAAGTATTAATTATTACATCTTACGATTGAACCGATATCTGCGCCATGTATTGCCGAATTAGTGAAACTTTTTCACAGTTTTGACGCAGTCAACTCACGGACTTACAGTAAAAAGTGGTAGGTACACAGCTTTTGTACTACGAATAGGATGTAGAATATAATGGATTACTTATAATAAAAACTTACTGTTGATTTTGAGTATTCGTCTGCCTGGTATTCGAACATAGTAGCGAACATTAGACTGTCGTCCTGCTCGCCGCTGTAAATGTGGTAAGGCACCAGCTGAGACATGAAGACGGGTTTTCACAAATGTAGTCCACAATAAGAGTGCAATAAGGGCTCAAAACAAAGTTCACAATGCAAAAGTTCTCAAAATTCAATGAGAGCGTAATCAGTTCACCGTGATAAGAGTATGAGTCATAAAGTCTCTACTCGGTATAGTATAGACGTACGCGTAGCTAGAATGTTTTATATCAGACTGAGTCAGTTCGCGGTTTGTAGCCGGTTTTGTATGGTGGCAGGCGAGCGTGCCGCGCACGCGCAAACATCGTCTCACTTCCGAAACGCTGTATATCCAACCAAGCATTCCAGCAATTCACGAAACCGAGCCAAGAAAACTTTAGTGGATCCTTCATTGAAGTTATCTCTCAATGATTCAAGGAATAGTTTTCCCGTGACACGAGAAAATAGTTTAGCGAAATGTATCACAACTTGGCAAAAGAAAATATTGGATGAATAGATGACAAACAAAATAGAGGTCACACACAATATATATGATACGTTTAAGAGAAGACATAAGTCGACGTTTGATTAGGTACAGTTAAAACAAAGAATGGCTCAAATTCTAACAACGCTTACATGGTAATGTAGGTCATTTGCCAACGTTAGATATCACTCAAACACAATACGAGGAACAAAGCTAATAATAAAGCTGATCATTGAAAATAATAAATAGCAGACACCTATTATTCGTGTTTTATATTAATATATAATTCATACTTTTCTCAGTTAGTTATATAGACGGCTTTAAGATTAAGGAACGGAAATGGAGTTGGACGGGATACATTGCATACGTGGTGATGACAGATTGACCAGGACGACTGAATGGTGGCCAAAGAGTGGTTGCAGAAACGTAGGAGGCAGCAGAGATGGGCAGAAGACATTGTCAACGTTGCGGGCCGTGGATACTTAACATTAACAGAGAATCGTGGTGGATGATACAGACTACAAGACGGACAAAAGGCAGTGTAGGTGAAATCGAACTGTGAATGGAAGTATTTCTAGATCATACTGACAAAAATATGTTCTTAACCTGGCTTGGCTCGAGTAAAGTACCAGTAGTAGAAGATAGGACTCTACCGTCCTATCTTCTGTGGCGTACAGAATGGGCATGACCAACAAAACTTAGCGATGAGGGGTTTTTTTTAAACCCCTCATCGCAAAGTTTTGTTCATTCATAAATTATACTTACTTAAGTATTAAGTAAGTAAAATTTATCAACAATACACTCTAAAATAGATAAGCCAAAAATAAATCAGGAAAGATTTTGAGTTCATAGAAACATTTGCAGCTGCCGACTGCAATAAATAACTTATCACTGTTCCAATCGATGGACCAGTTCTCGATACTTGATATTTAGGGCGATATTTCACAATAGACATTCATTACCTACTTGTTATAGGAAAATATATTACCTTGTAACCCTCTGAGATGCAGATAGTTAAATTCAAGTCGGCGGGTGGCGGGCGGCGCGGCTTGTCTGGACCACAAGAAACCAGACCTGAAGAAGCGTGTCCAACTATATTACGATATTTTAAATCCCACAGGACCACGCAGTCTGAAGCTCCAATGTGACGTCATAAAAGTTCAAATGTCTGTCTTACATAATGACCTCACGCCTCGTACCATATCGAGACTAGCGTATGACGTCATGTTTACGGCGAAACAGGTATCAGTTATCAAATTCATCGAACTGTTTGGTTGTATTTGATTGCGATAACAATTCGATTCGTTTTCCTCAATCACTTCGTTTTCTTTAATTCCTAAATTGAGGTGCTTTTCCTCGAATTTTATTCCGTGTTAGGTTATATTGATACTGAAACAAGTCAGCCACGAGTTTTGAAGTTAAGTAGGTTGACTCGTCCGTACGGTATTTCCAACATTAGGAGAATTGGGTGCTGTTTGCTGTCTGGGTTAGCGTAAGTTTAGTAAGTAGCCCGAATCTAGAATTTGCGCTAGGAATAAATACTCAAACATGTAATCAGTTTAATAACAAAGAAACCCGACTGCAGTTTCTTAAGCGTGCATAAGCTAAAGGTTATTTTGTTCGTCGGAAATCGAATATAGCGGTTTGTAGCCGCCACTTTATATAATATATGCTATGTTAGTTCCGTGGTCAAGATGAATCCAATGACACTTCATTTATCAAAACCCATCTAGCCGTTTAAACTACAGCGAGAGCCAAAGGAACAGACATACATAGATACATACACCTGAAAAACATAATCCTCCTATTGACGACCTCTGTGGCGCAGTGGGCGAAGGCCCGCCTGAGACTCAGAAGGTTGCGGGTTCGATTCCCGCCGCGGGACAAATGTTTGTATGATCTGCATTTGTCTCGGGTCTGAGTGTTTTCTATGTGTAAAAGCATTTCAGTAGTATATCAGTCATGTAGTTCCCATAACACAAGCTCTGCTTACTTTGGGGCTAGATGATGCTGTGTGAAAAATGTTCAGCATTATTTATTTATTTATTGGTCTTCTTGTCTACGAATTGTTATGTAGAATTACGTGATTATTTTTATTTAGGTATGTTATCTTTGAAGTATTACAAGTCTGCAGAGTATTAGTCACTTGTTCATCATTCGTTGCTTTGGTTACTCTAACTAGCTACTTTATGGTTCACTAAGGTTCAAGGCCGTGACCTCTATACGGTCCACACGCGATAGAATTTTTACTTTTTAATTTTTTACTCCAATGATTTCAATACCAATAATATAAGGTAATTCTAGGTTTTATAACATAATTTGGGCAGGACATGTGGTCAGACGTGGCGTTGGTCGTAGGGAGTTAAGCCTTGACTCGCCACTTAGTCATGCTTAAGAAGTCCAGGTCATCTGACAGCACGGTTTGTCGACGACACCGTCAAAGCTGCATACCTATATGCGAGATGCACATAAAATAATGCCTATACTCAGCAGTGGATGATTCCGGACATAAATTATGATGATGAGAACCTCTACAGTTGCAATTCTTTTTCAGCATATAAAAACCTTTTCTAAGGGAAGCCAGCCGCTTAAAACCCGGCCGCAGCCTAAGCTGGCAGTTTTTTTGCGCTATAACGTTATTTTATGTTCTTTTGAATTTACAATTTTTATATTCAGAGAAGTCCATTCACCCATTAACGAACGTTATTCGGAATTTCCGATTCACTGGATTTTGCAGTTCAATTACAAAGAATAACTTTCACTTTGCAAGGCCTGTCTGTAGTAGGTAAAATAAACTTTGGAACCACACATAATCCATTCGTTATTATTGTGGAAGTGTTTACAAGAACAATAAAACGTAGGCGTTTGTGTGTTGGGGTTCTTGCCCAACCTGAACCCGTGTTAATTGACTTGCTAATTAATGTTTGCGTCCGCGGACCGACAACTAGTGCGCACTGTCCGATTCTCTATTAAAACACATAAAAAAACTACTTCAATTCATTTTTCATTTGCATCAGCGAATCAAATCCTGCTACCCATCAATATAATCCTGCTTTGAGATTTGAGATATAGTGCCTCGTCTTCTGTTATACATCTCTTGCGATACCCCTTCATTCGGCTTTATTAATTTCTATCACTTCGAGAACATTTCAAAGTGGTGTTGTTTGCTGGACCTGATAAGCCCTGAGTCTGAGCACGTGGGAGAATTCTACTTTGTTATTAGAAAGCTGGTTGGAGTGATGCGTTCAGCAGACTTTATATGAGTACCAAGACAACGGAAGAGAATATAAAAAATACTTATATTTACTGCTTTTTGGATAAATTCTTTAGTTTTCTCATCTGTCCACAAACATACTAATGGTGATTACTCCAAAGCGGGACATCAGGTCATCTCAATCAAGTCAAATGAAAGCATAAGTCACAATTTCTGGTATATTCCCTTCTGTCACCCTGCTCTGTCCCCCTAGGGTACAGTTGGCAAAAAAAAGTTCTATCTGTCCCCTCATCATTAACAGGGGGACAGACAGAACTATTTATTCCTATCTGTTCTCCAATAAAAAAAAAAATATTTAATAGGTACACTATGTATGTACACATAAAGCTTTATATATACATTCCGTTTGTTTCGATATTACATATAATGTCAAGCCATCAGTTACCGTCCCTACTAGTACTAATTTTGCTTAGATTCCTTACGAATTAAGCTGATTATTATTTATGATTTGAAATTATAGATAACGTTGCATTTATAGGAAAAAGGTGTAACAGAAAAAATATGGTTTTTCAAGTTTTAATATACACATAAATTTTAATACAGCTAATTTTCCCTTATCATTGAATCACAGTTCGATAAATCACAGTATATAATTATTATCAGGTTTCTGATTTGACAACCTACTTTTAAATAATAACTTTTACATGGCAATAGAATTACTCATAATAACTAAGTATTTGCTTAAAATACAATCACAGCTTCTCAGGTAATTATTTTGTAACAACGTAAATAAACTAAGGTAAACGATCACTATAAACTATAAATAAACAAAAAATTAAATACCAATAATCGACAACCAATCATATTAAAACTTCTCTGAAGTTTCTATCGATCAAAATTTCTATCGCAGCTTTTCCAGCATATGCCCGATGGTTATTTCACCATTTACAAACTGCATTTGACAGTTATGTATATATTCGTCTTTCATAATATTACTTTTAGTGCGACAGTTCGACGCCGGATTTAACTGGTTTTGTATCTGTTGTGAGATGACACAATAAAAAGCAGCATCTTTTTCTAAAATAACCAGCAACTTAAATAAGTTGGGTTTCTTTTTCCCGATTGAATTATTTAATCCATGATGCCAGCCTTCTAGAAAGTTTGTTGTCCGATGACGTTAATCAAAAACACACCATGTTTTTCTAAAATCATCATTGTTTACTTTAATCCATTGTTTGATCATATATAAACGGAATTTCTTACTCTGATTATCATCTGGACTTCCTGATGCGATGTATGCCCATCCATTTAGGATTGCATTTTCAGGAACCAATGGAAGCGCGGCACTTAATGCTACCTGTCTTTTTAAAATTTTTGACTTGGTTAGCCCAAGAGCAGCTCCCTTCTTCCATATAGCTTTATTGTAGTGAAAGAAGCAACCTTTAACTATTACTTCTGGAAACACTTTTTTGATAGCTTTCATTGCCGCAGTTTCGTAGTCCGTTTTGTAAGTTTTAGGTTTCCACTCCGGAATTTGTGACTTTATCATATTGAACAAAATTTCGTAACTCTTTTGATCCTGACGATTCATTAATGCGAATTCTACCGGCACAATGGTGGCAGTGATATTTTTACAACCGAAGTCTGCATGCAGTGTATATAACTGTTGAAATGGTTCAGGGCAACTCTTAAATGTTCCGTCACTTAGGAAATCTTCTAATATACACAAAAGGTTTCTCATGTCTTGAGCACAAAATACTGTTATTCTATAATCTTCGTGATTGTAATCGCCTAGTAGAAAAGGTTCAAATTTGGGAGGTATCTCTACTTCTTCCACATCACTGAAACTTATTTTTTTCAAATGCATTGCTTCGTTCCGGGCTCTGTACAAATTGCTTTTGACATTTTTGAAGGGTTGTATTTTTTTTGATTAAATCCAGGCCCTCATCTTTCATAGTAGACACGGCTTCTCTATAAATTTCTGGGACACTCTTACATGCTTGAGATGCGATAACATTTTGTTTGACTTCATGTAATTTTTGATCCAAAATATTTTTGACGAAATCGGGCGCATGTGAATGTGGAGTTTCTATTAAATGTTTTTTTTTTATTGGAGGACAGGTAGGAATAAATAGTTCTGTCTGTCCCCCTGTTGCAAAAAGGGGGACAGATCGAACTTTTTTCCCCAACTGTCACCCTTGGGGGACAGAGCAGGGTGACAGATGGGAATATACCACAATTTTGACAGTGGTCTTTACTTACAAGAAGCATTTTTATCTAATGGACATAGAACGCCTTTGTATTCTGAGCGTAAAAGACCTCTTAAATTTAAGACGAAATAATTATGTCCCCATTCAAGGTCCTCGTACAAAGTCGCGTCAATGTACAGTTCTGCGAATCAATTTTGGGTAATAAACATGTGCGGAGGGGACAAACGAATTACAGTAGTACAGACGATAGGAGTATACGTTACATACTTTTAGCCACATTATGCTGACGCACGACAGTTAGTACTTGCATTTTTTTTTAAATTTTGACGACCTCTGTGACGATGTGTGTGAAGGCCCGCTTGAGACGCAGAAGGTTGCGGGTTTGATCCCCGACACGGGACAAATGTTTGCATCTGCAAATATTTGTCTCGGGATCTGGGTGTTTTCTAAGTATAATATGTATGTTTTGTTTTGGTATTATTCTCAGCATTGGAGCCTAGCCCGTTTTTTTATGTAATAAAAAAAATATTTGTACCCAAAACCCCGATCCTGAAAATATTTATCATAAAAATTATTCGAGACACTTTTGAGATTTTCAGTTACGAAACAAACATTTACTCATTTTCGTAATTGAATAATACAGGGGGACTATTGGAATACAAGGTGATTCAAGCAAGTTTTTCAGTCTTATTATCCAGAATGTAGAACATACATGGGTATGATACGGGTCGGACAAGGTATCCCCCATCACCCTGATCCTGTTGCTTGAATGACCTTGTATGTACCTATAATAGCTGACAAACTGAAATTCTACGCAATTTATTGTGCGCACCTGTTCGCACAATACCAACAACAACTGGATTAAATTGATAACAGCGAGTATATTAACATTCCTTGTGTGGAGTTTTCCTCGAAACTTATTATAGCGCCGCGCCGTACAAATGAAGGCCAAAAGTTTTTCTCTTGTCGACTCTAACGTCCCGAGACCGGAATGTCGAGAAGAAATACTAAGAGACAAACATAGCATCTCACAACTTCCTTTGTATAACCCTGTCAGTGTATTTATTTTAATTTCATATTTCTAGCCTTTTTAATTTACGAGCACGTAAATCCGTGATCTTTTTAAATACAAACTTTGGGATGGGCCCTATTTACCCCCCCCACCCCTTTTTTTTTAAATTAACCCTGAAACACATCATTATTTTTTTATGATGACTAGAGCTACAATACCAATTTTCAATTTCCTACCTTTAAATAAAACGATACTCCCATACATACTTTCACTACCCCGCCCCTCCCGTTTCCCCCCTTTAAAAGGTGAAAATCCAAAAACCCTGCAACACATCATGTAGAAATTTCCAGAAATCCTTTCTTAGCACATGCTTGTGTTAAAAAATAAACCTAATATGTGCCAAATTTCAGCTTTCTAGACTTAGTAGTTATGGCTGTGCGTTGATAGAAAAGTCAGTCATACATATATTTTACAAGTATAGATTAGTAAGTGATGGGCTGGGGATGCGCAAGCGCTGTGCGCCGCGTAGCGTGTGGGCCCGACACCACAGAATAAACATAAGCTACTAAGGCGGCGAGTTTTCCTCGAACTGTTGAAGTGTTGACGTCATCGCCGCGGTCAACGCCTCGAAAATGTTTTCCTGCTGTATGTAATGTAACCTTGTTTTTAGCAAAGTGTTATTGTAGGTATATCACAACTTACTGAATTCCAATGGAAAATTAATTTCAGTTTAGATAAATGGAAATAACAATATAAATTATATGATGCTGTGCTGAATGTCCATAATTTAATTAAACTTGTGATTAATAGCTTGGGTTAAATTACCCTTTTTAACGGACTTAAAAAAAACTGGTTCTAAGGTTGTGGGTTCGATTCCCGCCGCGGGACAAAGGTTTGTATGATCTGCAAATATGTGTCTGTTTGGTCTGAGTGTTTCTATGTATAATATGTATGTATTTACAAAAAAAAATGCCTTTATGTAGTACCTATATCAGTCCTGTAGTTCCCATAACACAAGATCTGCTTACTTTGGGACTAGATGATGCTGTGTGAAAATGCATTTTTTTTAAAGAAATACCTTGCTTTTAAAAGCCATACTGAGTGGCCGGCTTAAAATATTGAACCCAGTGGTTCGAACCGAACACAGTAAGTAGTGCACCAATGGATTTTTCGGATGGGATTTAGAAAATGGTCGCACGAATTTAGATAAAAAAAAAGCACAAGGGATGGAGGGAGAGGTGGACGGTACCATTACCAAAGTTGGATAGTTTCCGAGAAATTAATATCTAAACATTTTTAGGTTAAGTATCGAATAATGAAATCTACTGGAGTTGGAGGCAAGTTTTGTAAGGCGCATGCTAATAAATAAAGCGCGAAAATACTGAGTGTGTTTTTAGTAAATTTATCTTTTTAACGGCCGGCGAATATCAGACCCGAAATGGACCCTATTTAAATCTTAATTCCAGTCCGCCACTGTTCACACTGTGTACACTAGGGAAAATAAAAACACAAGCACGAGCGAGCGTAGTGTATTGATGTTGTTGGTAAGTCACATGACCTAATTTATCCCTATTTCTTCTTCTTTCAGTCTGCCGTGCACAACGACACCTCAATCAACTTTTGAAATCTCACCAGCAGCTTGATATTTTTGCAGATATTTTATTTTATATTTTGGCATGTCTAACGTATTGCGAATATAATAGGTATGTTACTTATAATACATTTTCTGTTTATGTTATTTGCTCTACAAATGCGATTACTATTATTTATTGTTTTTATGTTAATATAGTTGTTTAAAATATTGATCTCAATTACTATAAATGTGTTTAATAAGTGTAGGTATGTTATATTTAAATTCCTATATAAAAGATGTAGCGGCTTAGGTTTAAGTAATCTGTTATGCTACATGTTTAATGAATAAATAACTTAACTTTGTGGAAATCAGTCCTCATACAAAGTTTGTTCGCTTTTGAATTTTTCAGTAATTACCTACAACATTTAAAAACGTAATTTCTCGGAAACTATTCAATTCCTAACTCCGGGAGTGGTACTGTTGGATTGGAGGAGTCCACCTCTTCCAGCCCCTTTCCTTTTATTATCTAAATTTGTAGAAGGCTTTCTAAATCCCAACCGATTTTTCCACAATTTTTTTTATTGTGTTATTTTTCTTCATCCCTTTCATTTTTTGGAGCTTATGCTACATTGTGGAAATGGACCAAATTATGCTAAATATTTTTGTTTATTTTTTTTTAGTTTTTAATATCAGTGGTAAATCTTTTGACAGTAATTCAATAAAGCTCTTTGCAGTTATGGTAGTCCCATAATTGGCCTACAACAGCATTAAAGACAGTTTTATTACGATTTTTCAAACTCATGCAAAAAATATTTCCTCTCACACGGTGGATACCTATCCAGGTATTGCACTAGGTTTAAAGGTAGGTATGCTGGTAATGAGACAACTAGTTTATTTAAAACAGTGACTAATTCTGATAACATTGTTTATTTATCAGCAGATAACTTAAGAGTTTTTTATAATAAGAATCTTATCAATTTGTCACTGAAACAGATTAGACATTTAACAGTACTTGTAAGTGCTGAGGTTATGTTTTATTCTTTTATAAGTACTTGTACTTTTACAAAAAAAACTTTCTCATGACTATAATACCCTTGATAAACATACTCAGTTCATGCACACATAAATTTCCTAAGTGCATGTCTAAAAACTATTGAAATATACTTAAAAATAATTGTACCCAATAAAATAGAAGGGTCTTGGCCCCACAATATAATTTCCTGTATTGTGAGAAAAACTATTTCAAATACCTAAAACAGACCAAACAGGAAAGTATCTACTAATAGGTGGTAATAATAATCTAAGTAACTCAACAATTGGGCATTGATATGCCATCGCACAGGGAATCCTAGTTTAGGTACCAATATTACCATCAAAGAATATTATGTATTAGGATCTTAATGATAATAACAGTTAGCCCTGTAACTGTAACATTTGTGAACCAAATTATATTTCATTTTCATTCTTTCATATATACAATTGTCAATGATACATATTTTTATATTATAGAATGTTAATTTGATTGATGATGATGATGAACAATGGGTCAGTAGAAAAGGATATGCTCATGCTCAGTGCAGTAATTTAATAATAAAACAACAATCAGTCACATACTTACATATTCCTTTCCCTAAACTAGGATTTCCTAAGTCAATAACTATAAGTACCACCATGGCACCTCAAAACTCAGACCCGGAACAAATATCTACAAAATAGCTTACATTTTTCCAGCAGCAGGAAATTAATCTGAGGCTCTTGAATCACAGTTGACTTATCACCTACTGCCCCACCTAGTTTGTCAATCAATGTCAAAGTCAAAATTCATTTATTCATTAAAATCACAAGGATCACTTTGAAACATTGGTTTTATCTACTGACTGTTCCTCCACAACCAAGCCAGGAAAGAAAGGCAAGAAAACAAGGCTGGTTATTCTTTTTAATGATACTTTTACAAAACAGCGACTTGGAGCATTTTCAATCCCAAGAATTTTTATCAACAAATAATCTGATATGTTAAAGTATGCCTTTTTTTTTTTTTTTAATTACGTTTTTAAATTTTTTAATTGTCAAATTTTGTATATCAACATCGAGTTTATCTTTAATTCTGGTATTAGACTTACTGAGTCCACAATCAAATTGATCAATATTAGAATATTTTTTCTGAGTATGATACAATTTAACACTTAACTGTAATTAGAGACTCAATGTGCTGCATTAAGAATTTATTTGTCCGTTGTAAGAGAAACTGCCTGTTCATGCTAATTAATACTAAACTCACCAATTTACATGTTATGGTCATACCATATTAGCTATTGAAAATTAGGGCAGTATATATTATTGAATGAGGACTCGTTAATTTGTTCAAGTGAGTTAAGCAAAGGACTCACTTGAACAAATTACTCTTTGATAACAGTTGAGAAATTGTGAACTAAAAAGTTGAGATAAAAGGTTTATTATATATTGCTGCCAGTGTTTAATAGCATACAGATTGCAGAGTGGTAATCTGCAATCATTATCTGTAAAGTTATGAACCGAATAACTTGTTCTTGGTGGAATATTGCATTCCAGGTTAGAATGTTCTGTGAAGGCCAGGCTTTAATTATCATTTACAGTTTCATCAGAAGGTTTATAAAGTGTTTTATAAGTTTTCAATCGCCTAGAAATTAGTGTCAATGACGTGAGGTACTCACCGTAAGGTGGGATCTTGATGTTGGCACAGAAGAAACGAAGTCATTGGAAGAATCCTGCGAAGACTGACTATCGGAAGAATAGTCCGACTGGTTAGACTGACTATCACTTATTTCCAGCTTCATTGTCATCAGTCCAAAACCAAAGCACTAAAGTACAAATTGAGTGATAGATTTGTATATTTATTTGATCTGTACGCAGATCATGAACACAAGAAAACACAAAATAAAAATTGACTACAATTCCGCATAACTTTAATACGAATTGCGCGAAGTTTTTTCTTGTTTTTGACAGTTCGCTAATCTATTGACAGTAGCGATATTCTGCGAAACTAGAGGCGCCTATCTTAAAAGTTGACACAACAATGGTGACTCATCATTGCAGTTTGCACGAACGAAAGTATTTTATGCGGTCTGTCTGACGTCGCCACCGCTTTGGGGATGCCCTTTAGTTCTTGCAGCTTGCTGCTTTAAAAGGTCTTAACCGCCTGCAGTTATCGTAAAAAGTAGTACATTTTGGAATATAGTATCACTTCAACACGCAACAGCGGGGTGATCTCATCATCTATTTTTAGATATCGCGTGATAATCTGCCAATGAGAACCGCTATTTTCAGTGACGTCATCAACTTTCAGGAACTGTTCACAGGTATGAGTTATGTTCAGTTTTCAGCTTTTACGTCCAATCAAAATGTTTGGGGAGGAGTGGAACAAAAAAGGTAGAGTAATTCAAGTAGTTTTATACGTTTTAATATAATAATCTAAAGGATCTAACATGCCCTTCACTAGGCTAGCCTACACCTGCTTACACATGACCACGCATGTTGACTTCTATTGACGTGTTGGCCGTGGTGTGCAGTCCACTGTGTAGTGCAGTGTACGGCACAGAGAGTACGAGAGGAGTACATACAACTTTACTGTACAATACTGACTTCTGTCAAGTCGCGTCTCTAGACAGGGCTATTGTTAGCCACTCAGTACGAGTTCGTTTAATTTAATAAGTAGGTACCTACATAGTAAGTGCCAGTTGAAAAAATGCGTTAAAAAATTAAAGTTCGCTCAGGACATAACAGTACCCGGATGTCCATACCTCATCAATGGCGTGGTGCGCCCGGTGGCGATCACGATTTAGTAGGTACATGCATTTGTACTGGGGGTAAACAAAGACGTGCGCGAACTTTGATATGCTTTTGCCTGCTGCACCGACCGCGACCGTCAACGCGCCAATTTTAGCGGGCCACCGATAAAAACGCTCAGGCGCACTAACTCGATGGCATAGGGCATGCTTGTAATAAACACACAAAAAAAGATTAGGTACTTAAGTATTTTTGGAAAAAATAAAAGATAATTTCAACTAATACACATCAAAGCTGTCTAGATATCAAGCACGTTTTTGCTAGTTACTAAAAATCTGGTTTAATAATTATATTTTTATATAATTAAAAAATCTTATAAAACGACACGATATCGATGCCGAATCGCTGCGATTGTGCTATACGCGTTCATGGCGAAAATAAAGACTACTATCACTTTAAGATAACTCTAACGGTTTCAGAATTCGCTTATGTGAGACCCTGAAAGTAACTCATTCTTTATAAGATAACACCTATTGCGATTCTCGTGTAATGATTTCAATCTTAATCTCGCTAACAATTTAAACGGTATAATTGCATTCCTTTGAAAATTTGATTAATCTTATTTTCATACTGACATAATAGGTACGTAACGCTATACCTAGAGTATTCAAACAAACATGAATTACTTCAATTGCCACAAATAACATAAAATCAATTACCTTGTTTTAAAACGATAACATAGCACATGAAACAGATAGGAAAATAAATTTAAAAAGCCTTGTGAATGTGAACTTTTCTCTCTTTGATGGACACAAAGGCGTTTATTTTTCTTAAATCAAATTGTGTAGGCCCCTTCCTTGTAGAGGCCTTGGGGCTAGAACCCAGGTTGCCCTGCCCTAAATCTTGCCCTGTGTTAAATCATTAAACCTTTCGGTAAAGCATCTCCGTCTACGCGTCAGTATAATGTGTTGTTTTCAATTCTCGTGACGTGGCGCATGGCGTGGCGTGGCGAGTTGAGCGTATTTTACTTACCTGCATGAAAATATTGTAACACAACAGCCATAAAAGATGTCACTGTCAAGTTGAATATTGCTTGACGTTGAGAGTGACGTATCTGAGAAACAGCTGTTCGCGTTATCATTGTTTGTTTGTTTCCTCGCCTCGCACATTTTCTTGGATAGGTACTGCAACTCAAAATATATTTGTTTTTCACCTTGCTATAGTGTGTGTGATCGATCAATGGTTGCATCTAGATTTTAATATTCAAAAGGTATTATTTTTTTATTTCAAGGTAATGCTATTCTTCAGTCATCTTTGCAATAGTTAATATATATTTTGTCCTAATTTCGTATGTGCGAGTTCCCTGGTGTTGACGGAGTGTATAGACCACTGGTTCTATACAGGCTATGTTACCACATGGCCCAACTGCCTAGAGGCTGCTTCATAAAGTACTTACCCTCTTTAGCTGGAAGCTTCAGTTGTATGGTTGATGCACTAACGACACCCATTCTTTTTAGTGACATGTCTGGTAAGAAATGCAAGCATTGTGGGTCCTCTGACATCGAAGTAGACCCGGCTCGTGGAGATGCCGTCTGCACCAACTGTGGTTCTGTGTTGGAGGACAATATTATAGTTGCTGAAGTAGAGTTCCAAGAAAATGCCCATGGAGGAGCATCTGCTATTGGACAGTTTGTCTCTGCGGAGTCCAAAGGAGGAGCTACTGGATTTGGCAGAGGTATGTTGAACTTTTCACCTTTGTTAATTCTGAACAAATCTGCACATGGCTCCACCTGGTAGGTAGATAAAAAGTAGAGTATGTATTATGCTAAGTCACAACTCACAATCTATATTTGTTCCAAATTTCATCCAAATTGGTTCAACTTTTATTTGTCTAATTTAAATTTAAAAAGGACAAGAAAGCGTTTGAATCCCCTATCAAACATTAAAACTACAAAAAGTTGAAAAAAATTGAGAAAGGAATATCATTGACTTTGACCCTGGGGTCATTGATATTCTAATTCTAAGTGGGGGAACTAAGGTCTGCACTGATGTCCCGCATGGGGGTGTATTGTGCATTATCCCCCTTCTAAACTGAGCCCAACTTGAAGTAAAAGAGAAGGATGCTGGGTTGATGACAGCAGTGTTCCAGTATTCCTAATTTCCTGCCAGTTAATGATGAAGAAGAGCATGTGTTGATGAGTTCTTGCAGTCCCGTATATATAGAGTATAATTTTTACTCAGAGATAAATTTTATTTAGTTTTCTGAGTTAAAATGTAGATTATAACTAAATACACAAAATGAAAGAAATATCTTAAAATTGCTATTCTATTCATTTAAAGTTCAATATTTAAACACCATAGGGGTAACTGGTTATCTTAAAAAAAGTAAAAGTGCTGGTAAACTAATTATAATGTCCAGTGAAACACCATATTTTAGTAAATATTTTTATTGAGCTTTGTAGCAGAACACACATAAAAATGTCAACTAACTCAATATGCAACTACCCTCTACTTAGCCAACCTTATTAAACAAGAAGGTTAGGCAAGATACAACATACCTT
Organism: Perizoma affinitatum; assembly: GCA_961405105.1. NCBI lineage: Eukaryota > Metazoa > Arthropoda > Insecta > Lepidoptera > Geometridae > Perizoma > Perizoma affinitatum. The sequence goes on along the minus strand of OY560205.1, from coordinate 5,672,723 downwards.
TCCCCCAAGTATGTTAACAACTCAAAACAAAACAAAATTAAAAATAAAATATAGTATTTTCTATGAATAATCAAACACAAATCTTAAAATAACATCTTCAAATACAAATACAAATGAAATACATTAATTAATGAAGAGATAAATCAATAATCTTATTTATTTTCTAACTTACAACATAAAGTTATAATCATGAACAGGTCTTGTATAAGGAGACTTGCTGTGAACACATAGTTTGTTTTTGACTTTGCCACCTGAAAACCCAGGCTCTGGCTCTACCGATATACCCAGCATCTCTGCCCATTTATCTGCGCTTGGTATCTCGATTATTTGTTCAGTATTCTAACTGGAAGAAACATCTTCCATTTCCTGTTCCTGTCCTATCCATCCCCCTGCTCTACATTTCCCCGTACTTCATTCCTACCTTATTCTTGATTGTCTTGTTCTATTACTGTGTCAGGTGTCTTTGTTTGATTCTTTACTAGCTGGTCAATGTGTCTACTCACCACAGTTCCATCTCCCGTTTCAACCCGATAACTGGATGGATCTTCTTTATTTACTACCTAGTAGTGGGCCATGGGTAACCAACATGGTCCACTACTAAAATTTCTATACATAACATTTTGCCCTAAAATCGTCTGTCTATTCTTTTTTTGACTGTTTCTTAAAACTTGTTTTTCCCTAGTTTTGCGTTGTTAATCATGTAAATTAATTGTGTCTAATAATGTACGTACCCGCCTGTTGAACAATAGCTCTGCTGAACTTTTGTTAGTAGCTGCACACGGCGTCGCATGTAGTCCTAAAAGCATGTTAGGAATTTTGATATCCCAGGACATGCCGTCCATTTTACGAAGTTTGTCTTTCGCGGTTTATACCATACCAGTCCATTAGTGGATGGGTGGAACGGCGCCTACCTAATATGCTTTATTTTATTAGCATCTAAGAATTGTTTCATTTCAGAAGAAACGCATGGCGTACCGTTATCGGAAACCAAAGTCTCGCACAGTCCGTGTATGGCGAAAATTGTTCTGAGGTGCCGTATTACTGTTGCAGAAGTACTATTATTGACGATGAACACTTCGGGCCACTTAGAATAAGCATCGACAATTATAAAAAACAAAATATTCTGAGACGGCCCTGCAAAATCGATGTTCAACCTAGACTAAGGTTTCGCTGGCTGGACCCTTCTTCTCTTGGGTCTTGGGTGGCATATGACGGTTTTTCAAACATTTTGTGCAGCTCTGTACTAAAGCCTCAATGTCATCATTTAACTGTGGCCACCAAACATAGCTTCTGGCTAGCGCTTTCGTTTGCATAATGCCACTGTGCGCTTTAACGTCACGCAGCGACGGTGGCACCACCACGCGACAGCCCAAAAGGATGCAATCCTCGTGAAATGATAGTTCCTTACGATGCAACCAGTATGGACGTAGTTGATCGTCAGATTCCTTGGCAGGCCAACCGCATAAAATGTCTAAATGGCTTACCTGATTCAATACCTTGTTACGCTTAGTAGTGGATGCTATTTGGTCAACATCAATCGGAAAATCCTCAGGAGCTTCGGCCATCAGCAATATGTCACACAGTTGTGGTTCAGGCTCTGGAACAGGCTGCGGCCAACGACTCAGCCCATCAGCATGACCTATTTGTGTTCCTGGCTTGTATGTTATGTCATAACTGTAAGAAGTAAGTACTAACGCCAGTCTGGTAAGACGAGGTGACAGGACATTCGGTATTGACCTTTTTTGATCGAAGATTCCCAATAAAAGTTTATTATACGTGACAATTTTAAAATTCCTGCCCATCAGGTAATTATGGAATTTACTTAAACCAAACATGATGGCAGTCGCTTCTTTATCTAGCTGGGAATATCGTCGTTCTTGTGAGTGCAGTGTCCTAGATCCCATGGCAATAGGACGCTCCTGTCCGTCGTCTATGGCGTGAGACAATACAGCTCCTGCTCCGTACTCTGAACTATCGCAGGTGAGTACCAGCGGCTTGCTCAGGTCGTAGTGTACGAGTGTCAACTCAGAGGCAAATAAACGTTTAACAGTATCGAAACTGCTCTGCTCTCGGTCAGTCCACAACTACTCCTGAGATTTGTCGAGCAATCTATGTAGAGGCTCGAGTACGGTGGTTTTATGTGGTACGAACCTTTCATAAAAGTTATCCTAAAAATGCCTGCACCTGTTGGACATTTTTGGGTTCCGGTGTATTTAAAATGGACTCAACTTTACTCGATGCCGGATGGATACCTTCGGCGTCGATGACAAATCCCGAAAATTCCACTCGCTCCTTGGCTAACTTACATTTATTTCCGTTGAGACGCAAACCTGCCCTCTCGATTCGCTCCAGCACGGTGTCTAGACGCTGCGTCATCTCCAGCATGGTGCGTCCGCTGATGATGACGTCATCGATCAGCACGGCGACGCCTGGCACGCCCGCCAGCAGCGCCGTCATCAGTCTTTGGAAGATACCTGGGCACGCCTTCACGCCAATGCTAATCTGTGTACAGTGAAAAGACCCTTGCATATGTTTAGTGTTAAAAGTCGCGCTGTGGCGTCTGTAACGACTACTTGATTGTACGCTCTATCCAGATCGAGTGTCGTGTAAAATTTCCCCCCATAAATGGTCGCGAAAACTTCACTAGCAATAGGCATTGGATACGTATCAGACTCTGTAGCCTGATTCACAGTGCTGCGATAATCACCGCAGAGGCAAATCGCATCGTTCTTTTTGACGATCGGAACGACTAGTGTTGCCCATACCGAAAATGAGGGCCGAAGAACATTTTCACTTACCAAACGATCTACTTATCTCTTTTTCGACCCTATCTTTAATAGCGTACAGGTCGCGCTTTCAAAAACTTAGGCGAAGCATTCGGTATCAAATGTATCGCGACGGGGTCCCCTCGGTAGGTACCGAGTTCGTCCCTGAATACCTCCCTGTGCTTAGTTCGTAACTCATCGATTGCAGTCATGTCAACGTCTGAAATTTGATTAACTTAAACCGAAATCTCGAGAGCCTCAAACCAATCGCGTCCTATGAGATTCGGGCCCGAGCCCCTAGCTATCACTACGTTCAGTTCACGCTTAATGTCTTTATATTGCACCCACACCGTAGCTTGTCCGACGACCGAGACCGGCGAGTCGTGCCACGTGCGCAAGCGACTGCGCAGCACGCGGTTGCAGACGCTCCTACGTGCGCTCGTTGATGAGCGAAAAGGCGGCGCCCGAGTCCACCTCCATGGTTACGGGCACGCCGTCCAGCGACACGTTCAGCGAGAAGGCGGGCACGCGCGTGCGTGCGCAGTCCACGTTGTAGATCCCGTTCAGTTGTGAGTCGGACACGTCGTCGGCGTAATTCACTTTTCCAGGACCACTTTTCTTTTTAGCGGTGCAGATCTTCTCGATGTGCCCCCTTTTCTTGCAGTAGTGACACACCGCATTGACGAAACGACATTCGCCCCCATGACGGTCTCCGCATCGGTAGCAGAGATGGAGGTTCGGTCTGGCTTTCACGGCGTTCACGTCCATCGGTTCCGGAGCGGGTGGCTGTTGGTGTGCGACGGCGCTGTGGTTGGATGCAGTCGTGCAGTCGGTGGGCGCGGCGGCATCTATAAGGCGCGTGTCCCTGCCCGAGCGCTCGGCCGACATCATGGCGTCCACCACGTCCCCGTACTGGAGTTGGTCAAGTTTCAACAGGTCGTACTGTAACTTGCGATCGCTCATGCCGCATACCAATCTGTCTCTTAGCATGCGCTCCAGATTCGGAAAATTACATTCGGTGCTGATTTTTCTCAGTTGAGCGATGTAATCCGATGCCGTTTTATCCTTCCCTTGATCACGCTTGTAGAATCTGTATGACACTGATATTTCGTTCGGCTTTGGACTGTAGCGTTTTGTCAATATGTTCACAATTTCATCGAAGGTCACATTACTCGGTTTCTTCGGAGTGATCAACGCAAGCAAAGTTTCGTACGTTTGAGCACCACAAATTGTATATAAATTGGCCCGCTTTACTGAATCATCACTGATTCCACTTGCCTCGAAACAAAATTTCAGTCTATCAATGTAATTGTCCCAATTGTCAGTTTTTCCATTGAATTCATGAAATCTCACTAATTTATGCTCCATGATTTACGTTTAATCCAAGTCGCCACTATAATGTCTAGTGAAACACCATATTTTAGTAAATCTGTTTATTGAGCTTTGTAGCAGAACACACGTAAAAATGACAACCAACTCAATATGCAACTACCCTCTACTTAGCCAACCTTATTAAACAAGAAGGTTAGGCAAGTACCCACACTAATAATTATCTTTTTCTGGATTTATGTTTGGTTAATTTAAGCAGTTTAAACACTCAGAGAGTAAAGCTGTAGAAGTGCTGCTGCAGGCTTAGGTTAGGTCAGTTATTTCTGATATGATTTGGAGTGTCTTGCTTTCTACATGTATCTTTAAAGATATCATGCCACTTTTGAAGAACAATTTATTTAAAAAATATCTTGTTTCAGCATTCAACGTCGGCATTGGACAAGAATCACGAGAAGTGACATTGAGGAAGGCCCGGGAGGGAATCACCAGCCTCTGTCAGCAGCTACGTCTCAACCAGCAATGCATAGATATTGCCTGTAATTTTTACAAAATGGCGCTCTCCCTTCACCTGACCATTGGCCGTCCAGCCAGCCATACCCAGGCAGCCTGTGTCTACATGACTTGTAGAACTGAGGGTACTCCTCGTATCCTTTTTTAAAAGTACTTACATAAACTCACACCTGTATATCAGAGATGAAGACATAGACCACACACAAAATTATTGTTTTGATTAGTTTCGGTCCCTGTCGAAGCTTTAGTGAGTTTACCCAGTTTTAAAAGTTTTTGTAGTAACTTACAATATAAAAATTCTGAAAATATGGGAGTGACCCAAATTGTAATATCCAGTGTTCAGTAACACACATGTCTACATTAAAATGACTTAAAAATAGTTTAACTTCTAAGACTTTGCTGGGCAGGCCTTGTATTTTGGTGGACAATATGAAGTGTGCCTGACTGTCCCATTGTTGGTGTGGTCAGTTTCTATGATGCAAGAAGTGCATTGATTTTCAAAATTGTTGCATTTTTCAACATATTTCAGGCCTGAAAGTTCATTCAAGGTCATTCCAAAACTTGCTAGCTTAAAAACCTTAAAAACATTTATATATGTAACACTACTTCTGCACAACTTTATTTTCTTGAAATAATTGTATCTGTTATATCAGTTTTGGACCCATGTTTGTTTCCTTAGCAAAATTTATCAGATTTGCTGATTGATGTCAGCGATGCAGTACCTATTTGCTGTTATCAATTAGGTCGTACCTACTTCAAATTGGCAAGAGCTCTGTGCATCAATGTTCCTCCAAACGGTGAGTACTACATTTAAAATAATTTTACTGTTTTCTTTACTATAAAGATATGTGATATTTTCAGCAAAAATCTGTTATGCCTTGTATGGATTACAGTAAATTTATATTTTATAATTTCAAGTTTTGTTTGATGGCCATTTCTCTTTTTATTTCTAACTGGAACTGGCAACAAGAAAAACAAATGTGGTTTTCATAATATAATAGTATATTTTAATTGCAATGATTCTGTAAGAAGGTTTACCAATCTAAAATATATGAATAGAGAGCTCTTTACAACACCCATATCACATTCTTATTCTCTACAACAATCTATATAATACAATTACATCCTTTTAAAACTTAAAAACAAAACAATTTTACAACTTTTGGGGAATGGATTAGTATCATAATTTTGCATCCAAATAGAATTGAAAAAACCTTAAATAGTGCCCACTCATACTGAATAGTAATAATGCGGGTGAGATCAGGTTTTTTTGTCAGTCCTCACTATTGTTTGCGTTGACCAGAGCAGTGTTCACTGTGGGTCCATAGTAGATGAGTTCAGGGATCTGCCCTCCTTGTACTCCAGTTCCGTTTGTACTCTCAGATGAACAATGGAACTGAAATGTCACTGTGCCCATATAGACCTCACTCAGCCCTTCCTGGCCGAAATAGCTTAGCTCACTGCCATCCAGTATTGCAGAGGCAGTGTATGAACATTCAGGTTCAATCTGTATAGGGTTTTCAAAGTACACATGGAAAGTGTTGCTTGAGCCATCAGAAAAGAACTTTGTGTTGTTCTCTGCCAGTACTCTCCCAAGACGCTTCAGCTCAATCTTGACATTATAGTCAGCGGCTCCATTGGAAGATCCATACAATCCAAATCCAACCACAAAAATCCTTTTATCAACACAAAACTGGATAGAATCACATCTACCTCTGTATCGCCACTGGTTACTCCTGTATGCACATGACTGGAATCTATGACATATCTGAAAAGATTAATTAACACTGTTAAGTTCTTGTTTTAATTGAAACTTATCATCACAATTATTTGGAAAGTAAATGTAATTCTGCATCTTAAAAGTTAAATTTGATAGGTGAGTAATACCTGAGCTTTGAGACCAGTCCTCTGCTTGATTGGATAAGCTAATAGTGGTTTAGTAGCTGCAGTAAAATGCAAAAATATGTCTATAGTTTCTTGAGGAGTCAATATTCCAAGTTGTGCAGCACTGTTTGCAAACTCTTCCAATGACATTGTCGGGAATCTTATGAGGTATATGGCACTGCCAAGCATGGCCCTTTTATTATTGGGTGTGGGGTCAATCTCTCTTTTCAAGCATTCAGCATGAGCCCATGTTAAGGCTGCCTCAAAAAGATTGATCTCTTTACAATTCAGTGTCTCCCTTGCTAATACTGATTCCAGTGTTGACACATCAATGTCCACAAATCCTTCTGATGTCAATGACATTTCAGCCTGGAAAGAATACTTCTGGTTATAGAAAAGGTCAATAAAAACTGCAATACAATTTGTCAGATTCTTTATTCATTTCCTTTTACACATGGAATGACTTTAAAAAAATACATGCTTGTCACAACATCTATTTACAAACTATTATGAATCTAAGGAAACTGTATTGCAGTAACTTTAGTTTAAGCCTAGACTCTGACTAGAAGCACACAGGTAATTAGTGCCATACTCAAAAAAGTCAATCACACAAAACTTAATTACTTCACAACCAAAATGAATATCATAAATAATTAAAAGTTTAATTTATACAGAAGGACAGATCATGTTTCCAAGAATAGTAAGTATTTAATTGTGCAAAATAGATTTCAACACTTGAGCATTTAAATAATATGGAATGTAAGTTTTTAGCTACAAATGTTTAAGTTTTCTATACTATCATTACTTCCTGGGCTGGACATTTGACTGGAAGATTCTGAAAGTTCCATAAGTAGACTAGTGTAGGAAGAAGTTTGTTCTAGGTGTATTGCTGCTAGGTTCTCTGTTGACTCACATACCTGGGCATCAATCACTTCCCAGCATCTCTGCATAAGTTCAGGTTCTTCAAATAGCCTTGATTGGCTCAATAAAAGGCAAGCATTCTTCGCTGTAAGGCTTGTCTCCAAATAATTGACACAAGCTTTGGCCAGATGTGGCACAATATACTTCTTTGCTACATAGAGAGTTGATAACACTGTGTCTGCTTCCAACTGAATCTCGTCACAATAGATGTATCTGGAAATACAAAATTGAATTGGTGAGTTCATTTTGTTTGATATAAATCTTCGCAGTGCATGAACAAAAATTTAAGCACTCACCTCAATAATGTGAGAAATGCAGAAGGTTCAACATCAGGGACTTCTATCTCGTTTTTGCATTCAGCTAATCCTCCATAAAACATTGCATAGAACACAGAGCTGGCGGTGGCCAAGACATATTTGTGAGCAGGTATTATTTGTGTACCTGAAAAAGTATAATTTACTAGCCAAATAATCTGTGTGCTGAGTATAGATCTGCATGCCACATTTGTTCATGTTATTTTAATATTTGAGAACTTACATGGGCTGCCAACAATAAATGTGATGTCCGACATGAGTTGGTTGTTGAACATAGCTGCATTTCTTTCTCGTATGGTTGGCTTGGTCGCTTGCCAGTTGGGGTCAATGGTGCCAGAGCCAGGGGGTGGCGCGGGCGATGTCGTTGGTGAGGGAGTGAAACTAGCAGACCCGCATGGGGAAGGAGGGCCGCTATAGCACTGTGACACTTGAGTAGCTGTCTCGCGCTGAGATATTGTATGCGGCGGCGACAGCGATAATCCCCCGCCATTGTTGATGTTTTCAGCTGTAAATAATAACATGATTCTAAGTAGTAATACCTAATCAATTATACCTACCTAGCGCTTTGCACTACCTAAATGTAACGGGAAAAGTATGACAATACCGTATTGATTAACCTATGTATTAACCTTTGGAATGACGGAAAACTACGCCAATAGTACGTACAAGTGCTAATTCAATACAAAATTCTAAGCTCACCGTTCATCCATGTATTGGTTTGTGCAACTGACATGCTATCTCTACCTTCCTGCAACCTTTTCTGGGGTTTCGAAACTATTCTAGAACACAAATTAGACATTGTGAACACTTGGCCTCTCAATATTTTAGTATTCTATCCAACCGAACCAAATACTAATCACGAACGCGACGCGAACGAACGAAATCAATACACAAACGCAGCCATTTTGTTTTTGGCGAATAATACCTGGGTTGCCACATTTAGCAATAGAAAAGTCCTGCCTTATATTCTCCCGTAATTTTCCATTAATTACTTTTTTGTGCTAGTGCTATTTTCGCTATAAAAGAGTGAGAAAGAATGTATATCGATATGTCGGCCACTAACATTTAAAATACGCAAAGACTTCAGTTCCTCCCGTAATCATGGTTTGATGTCACAGTGTATGTGACGAAATATTGGGAAACATTCAAACTCACAAGTCAATCATTTTTTTAATATGGCTAGTTCTAACGCCCCTAATACGAGGCGTTTCAGCAGTACTTGCAAAATGTTAAAAGGTCCAATTATTGTTAAAGTGTCGTGATCTGCATAATCTTATTGTGCCTTTATCAATTTTTAATTTAATGAATTGCTTGAAATTTTTATAGCTAATTTTTGATATGGCTAATCTGTTCAAGTTTTTACCTTAATGAAACATTTTTGACATGCTAAATAGTTGGGGGCAGATGAGAGAGTACGTGTTATTGTATTAATTAAATTATCAATTTAATTACCTCAATTGAACGCATGTGTTATGAAACGCCAACACTTTAAAATACTACGCATGTGCCAAACTTCCTTCAAAACAAAATGTCATATCCGTCTTACCTGTCAAACCTGTTTAGTTCAGAAATAGCAGCATTTTTATACCTACAATAAATAGCACCAAATAGAATAATATAATATTGTATTTTTGCCTGCCTTTTCAAGGCAGGTATTCAGTTTCGTAAATGTTGTCATCCTTCAGTCTTAAAATCGTAACGAAATACCAATCTGATTACCGAGAACGAATTTTTATTTTTACGTTAACATTACGCCAATGATGTACATACTTTAAGTGACCATAATAATCATAGACTAGTTTAAACTGGTCTCCGATTAACTGGTCAGTGATGATACCAAGAGCAATTAAAAATGGACAAAGTCAGTTGGCGATCACCAGACAGATTGCTTCACCAAACAGGTGGTCTGGTCGGATGATCTTGTGAAGGGCTAGGCGGTGAAAACTCAGCAGAACCTGAAATAATGACATTCTAAAGATGAACCCATACCCAGCTATAAGTGAGTGTAGGATGATAGTAGGTACCTACATAGAATCTTTGAAAAATGGGACTCTCCCTGGCCCCCTTTCTGGTTGCATGAATAGAAAGAATTGCCGCAGTAAAAAATATATAATTAATTGCAGGTTTTGGTTCTCAAGATTGTATGATCGATCATTGTTGTGTGGTATGTGGGAAATACATAGTTATAATTATTGAGTAATCATAAACACAAACCAAGTCCATGGCTGTACAGAGAGGGTTGGCCCTGAGAGGGCTACGGTAGTAACTACAAACAAACGGTCCCAAGGTACCTCTAGCCAATAACTTCCCTCAGTCTTTACGACGTTATTGCAAAATATATATTCGTAAACTGCTTTCGTTAATTTATTCGCTTTAGTCCTCAGCTCTTCAGCTCTGCTCAGTTCTGAGAGCTATGTTACATTGATTCTCGTGACCTTGAACTCACTAGCAGGTTTCCCACACAAACGTATTCTCCTAATTCCCTCCTGGATTATGATATGACACTAGAGCAATTATTTTAAGTAAAATGTAGTTTAAAAAACGGTGACATATCTTATATTTTGAAAATTGTCTATGTAAACCGCACCATATAAAAAAAAAGTTCATTGCAATAACGAAGAAATAATAAAAAATATGATAATGAAAATTATGTTTATGAAAAAAAATAATGGTAAAGTTTGGGAGAAGGAAAAAGAGGAATACGAAACATCGTTTGTTAATCTGTTGATAAGGATTATTGATACGATAGGTTTTCATTTTTTCAAAAACGTATTTTTCTGTCTTCCCCCATATATTTCCATTTTGAGGCTCATAGTCACCGACCAAGCCTCAGTGCCAATGTCAACACTGTCAATATGCACTGATTATTATTATAAATAACTAGAAATTATTTATGTATTAGATGATAAAAAACATTCAAACCTTGATTTACATTTAGCCGTGGTCGTGTTCGATGCCCCCGAGGAGCTATGGGTTCTTGACAATTTAACTCAGCAAACCGGCCATCCTCGTCAATCAAACTCTCGAAAAAATCCACGCTGCTGTTCATTGAGTACCGGATTTGTAAATGGCATGCATACCAAATGAAACTGAAACAATAGAATAAAAATAACAATCTCGTTGGCCATGCACTAATCTAAACACTAGAAATAAACTCGATGTTCCCACTCAAAACAATAAGCGTGTCGTTTAAAGGGCAATGTGCTTCTGTTACAAATCCAAGCGATGCGATGTTCTCAAACTGACAATTAGCAAAGGTAACGTAATTAAAAGTCAGCTTTGTTGAAAACTGACTTTTAATTACGACAAAAAAGCTTTGGATGAAGCAAGCGCCAACTAAAAAAATATAACTAAAACAATAACCAAATTTGTTGCCGATTCTCCTGGTGTTTCGGTCGCGAGGAATCGATGAAATTACTTGTATATTTGCGTGTGTATACATTTTTGTAATCCTTTGGAAATAAAAGTTATTCACTTTCACTACATAACTCATGTATTTCAGTCTGAAAAATTAAATGCTAGGCATGTTATCTTTCACAATCGCAGAAAGAATGTAGATTGTCTTTCATAAAAAAAAATTGATTAAGCAATAGCAATTTGATCGCGTGACTTTTCCATTAATATTTTTTAATTTTTTCACTACGACGACATAAGTGCGTTATGCGTTTACCATAAGTGGTTATTTGCTTGTCTTTTACCATTTATCTCAGAAACGGCGTATCGGATTATAATGCGGGGTTTTGCAATCGGTTTGTAAATGTTTAAACGCAATAAGTCTATACGAGTATTTTTCTTATCTATGTATAGGTAGCGTTGCAATGCCTGCGTGATAGAAAACACATTTTGATGAATTACAAAATTTGGGTTACAAATTTTGTAAATTTGACATACTGTATACCTCTAACTGCGTGCCATTGAAACTACTTGCAATTTTGCGAGATCACATTTGATTTATTTTTGTTTTTTATGCAAGACATTTGCAGTTTTTTTTTACATCTGGGATTTTGTACCATAGATGATGAAACCGAAGGTCAAATGTAAAATGCTAGTTTTACAACACTTCTGTCGGTGACTAAACAAAGCGTGGCATTGAACTAAACCAGATTTAGTACTCTTGACCGACCTTTGTAGGTTCCCACTGCGTTTGTTAGAGACCATTCCACGGAACAAGTCTCGCTGACGCAGCGCTAGTTGTCTAAGCAAAATATTTATTTTCAACCTTATTTTCTACTATCTATTAAGTTCCACAAATGACCACGGGCCTTGTTTCTGCTCTGTCTCTCTCTTCGCAATCTTCACATCCTCTATATCCCTGGTCTCTATGTCCCTTAATTATGTGCTCATGACTTAATCGTATTTGTGGCGTGGTGATAGGCTTCCATCCTGTCTCGTGAAAATTACGATGCAAAACGTGGGCATGTGCCAAATATGAGGTTTGGACATGTCTCTGACTACCCCCTAATTGGTAAGTTAATGGATAAATTTATTAAGTGTAGATCAGATTATGTCTATCTGAATTAATTAATAAAAGTGTATTTATTTACTTACACTTAAACAAACATAAGGCTAGGTTTAACAATTTAAATGGCGTTAAAATTTGATATGTCCGCACGTAAAGAGTTCGAGGACTCAGCCTCGCCTACTGATGTAGCTGGTGACGTCACAGCTACAATTCACGCTACTACAGATAATGTCGTGAGCGTGTTTTGTTTTAATTCAGCTGCCTATGCTTTTGAATGTTGTGCCCTACATGCTGTCTCTTGCCTTTGTCTTTTTGTAGTCCTGAACCTAACAATATAATAGAGCAGAATAAAAGTAAATATTTTTTTGAATATCCAACCTATTCTCAATAAGTGATACCTACTTATTTGATTTGAATTTACGTACACGTACGTTATGTGAAACAGGAATGTGTATCTATCCTATCCTACTAATATTATAACGCGAAAGTTTGTGAGGATGGATGTTTGTTACTCTTTCATGCAAAAACTACTACGGATTAGTTTATACATCAGAATAACACATAGGCTACTTTTATCCGGGTACCACGCGAGCGAAGCCGTGGGCAAAAACTAGTACTTACATACGTGAACAAAAACAAAACAAACTAGCAGTTGAATGCAGTAATCCCTATGTTGTACATCCTAAGACCCTTACTCAGTACGTAGATCCACGAGTATACCAAGTCCCTACTCCCTAGTAGTCAGGGGAATTTAGCATAGCAGTTTGCATGCCACGTGACAGGTTGCAAGCCCGTCGCGGATTATTGGATGTTTGGAACACTAACTAACCGATCGATGGCACACTATACAAACTGGTGAGCATGTAGGTTTCCTCGCGATGTTTCCTTCACTGTTTTGAGCACGTATTTATACATTGCCATTATAAACAATTAAAGTAGAATATCTTGGCTTTTGTGTCTACCTGATGTAGTCCTTTAATTTTTTTACGTAACTTATTAGAAAATACGTTATACACGGTGTAACTGGAAGGGTGGATCATCGGTGGCAGGGCGATGGGTGACCTCAATGCCTATCGATTTAACCCCCATGTATGTTCCGCGATTTTCAGTCGTTCAAAAGTTATTCAGATTTTTATGAAATTTTGGTCAAAATCCGATTTTAGGCTTCATGTCCCAAGTATAGCCAAAATGTTAGGTCTACGACCGTAATTTTTTTCCAGGTTGTAGCTCAATAGTAGATCTTTCGTCCTACGATATCGTATTGAGTCGTTATTTGATTTAATTCCAAATAAAAAATAATCTTTACAAAAAAAACCGCAAGCTTAATTTTTCAACAAACTTTGAAGGCTCTCAGAGAAAAAAAATATTTAATTTTTTTTTCTACAACCTACCTTAAAAACTACTACCATTCATGGAGAAGTAACCCTGAAATTTTCATTTGGCTAGTATCATGGCATCATGTTTAAAAGTGGAGCTGAAAATTGTGCAAGTGCTAAAATCGACATTTTTTCTGTCCATCAAAGGTAGGGATTGTGTCAATTAAAAAAATACATGTGAGTAATTCATTTATTTTTTTATAGTAAATGCTCAAATTGGGCTCCATTATTGGCTATGCATACACCTTTTAATAAAATTCCTTTTGAGCCTGCGAAACGAATTTTCCTTTTCTCTGATCTTCATTTGGGCCTGGTTTAGTTTTTGCCTCAATTGTTCTATGGAGGAACTCTTTGTAATAGCCCCAGATAAAAAAATCTACGGGATTTAGATCTGGGGACCTTGGAGGCCAGGCTATGTTCCTCCCACGGCCAATCCATCGGCGTGGAAAAACTTCATTCAAATACTCCTTTACATTTCTCGCGAAGTGGCATGGCGCTCCATCACACTGAAAATACATTTTTCTGCGTACTGCAAAGTTGACGTCCTCCAAGATTTCATGCAAGTTATTTTGCAGAAAACTCAAATAAGCCTCTCCGTTTACTCTAGTTGGCAACTCGAATGGTCCAATCAGCTGTCTATTAAAAACTCCTGTCCACAAATTGACGCTAAACTGATGTTAAAAGCTGTGCCGGCGAACAGCATGTGGGTTTTCAAAACTCCACGAGTGGTAATTATGCATGTTGAAAATTCCGTTCCGGCTGAAAGTTGACTCATCGGCGACGGCTAATGGTTCTCGTACTTGTCGACGAATTTCTTTGTGCTTCTTCCAAGGCTTCTTCTATTTGATCTGGGTCGATTCTCGGCACTCCCTCAGGTCGACAAGTACCGGGTATGCGACCTTCTATGTATGCGTTATGAACACGTAAGAAAACACGATAGTCAGCGTAGGTCTCAGGTTGTACACCACCACTTCTAATCAATTGTTCTTGGTACATTAATGGAGCACAATTTGAGCTTTTACTATAAAAAATAAATAAATTACTTACATGTATTTTTTTAATTGACACAATCCCTACCTTTGATGGACAGAAAAAATGACGATTTTAGCACTTGCACAATTTTCAACTCCACTTTTAAACATGATGCCATGATACTAGCCATATGAAATTTTCAGGGTTATTTCTCTATGAATGGAAGTAGTTTTTAAGGTAGGTTGTAGAAAAAAAATTAAGTAATTTTTTTTCTCTGGGAGCCTTTAAAGTTAGTTTGAAAAATTAAGTTTGGGGTTTTTTATGTAAAGATTATTTTTTATTTGGAATTTAAACAAATAACGACTCAAACCGGTATTGTAGGACGAAAGGTCTACTATTGAGCTATAAGCTAAAACAAAAATTACGGTCGTAAACCTAAGATTTTGGCTACACTTGGGACATGAAGCCTAAAATCGGATTTTGACCAAAATTTCATAAAAAACTGAATAACTTTTGAACGACTGAAAATCGCGGAACATACAGGGGGGTTAAATCGATAGGCATTGAGGTCACCCATCGCCCTGCCACCGATGATCCACCCTTCCAGTAACACCGTGTATATGTATACATTTCTAAATAATTAAGTCATTGATTTACTTTTATGTAGTAATCAGTCTTTCTTAATAGAACCTCCGATCAAAATGCGATAACTATAATCTACAAAGAAATAAGAAAGTTAGCTAATACTTTTTTAAAGATTTTTTAATAAAAAATTGCGAAAGTTTTAAAATTACATAATAATCAATTATTTTACAACATACCTAGTGCTTTCTATTTCTTCTACATCAATTAAGTTCATATCTATACGACTTAAGTTTACGAGAGAAGTCCGTATACGAAATGCGAAGTGTCATCATCAACCTGTAGAAGTCCACTGCTAGACATAGGCAGCAGTAAGCAGTATTTTGCCGAGTCGTTCCTAAAATATCAAAGGCGGAAGATTGCTACGAGTAGGTTAAGCAACCTTCCGCCAGCTCACCATTTGGGGTGACCGGTAGGATCATTCTGAAGTGAGCGTTTTCGTGCTTAGGAAAGCACGTTTAGATGTTAGTCCCGACCTATCACAGTCTTCCGAACTCCAAAACCAGTATTGACCACTCCTCTACTGGACTTCTGTACTATTTATTTACCTAAATCCTCACATTGCTGGGGATAATCGGAGTGTATGTAAAATACATACATAATGTAAGTTTTTTATAATAATTTTACAGACGTAACCAAGGGTATTTTAAGATCCTATGGAAAAAGTTAAGTTCCTATAAATGCGTATGAGTATGAATCTAGTGACTCAGGCATCTACCCACTTGGCCCCGATCTAAATCTAGGATGATCTAATATTATTCAACCATTTTTGTCCCAATGCTAGGCAACCAAAGGCCTCCCTACCCTATGATCTAATGTACCATCATAAAAATTATCTAAAGCCGATGTCTTTAAACCCTAGAATTTTCTATTTTGCTTTACAGGTTTGATTAATCGTTATTAATGAGACTGCTGATCATAATGATTTTGTTGCATGTATAAACAAATGTTAATCCATCGGTCGTTGTATTATTTTTGATACAAAATTAACTTAAAGAATACCTATGAGTCGTCTAGGAATTGGATGAGGAATCATGAGGCGAGAAAGCTGATTCATGATCGTTAATGCTGAAAAATCATAGTTTCACCTTATATCTGCAGGAAAAAGGCAAATTTTTGATTGTGCATCTATAAATATTGGTATGTACGGATAACGGACAAACAAATATATATATATATATATCTTGGTGATAAGATAACATTTACACAGTGTTGTTTCCAGTGTTTTTAAAGATTTCACTCATCGAAGTTTATTATTTCAACGCTTGATAACCTGAGATAAGCAAAAAAAAAACAAAACAAACCGGTAGACAAACAGTACTAGGTCTGCCTTCGTGAAGATCCACTTCAATAACACTCTCCCTAATACCACGGGCAATTTCCTTGGTAATCTCGTGGACTTCCCCTTCATTTCACTCCTGGACACCGTGTATACCAGACATATCCACTACGTGTTTAAAATCCTTTTAAAAAAAATACAGGCATAAAAGGCTGTTTTTTTTGACGACACTATCACAACACTTTATTTATTTATTTTCACATTCAGTATACTTATATCGGTATGCGCTCGCGCCAATGCGTTCAACTGACTGGCTCATACCGTTCTGATAGCCACTAACGCCGGCCGACATTTGCGCAAGGCCGCTAAAAACACCTGCCTCTACCCAGCTAGTGCACAATACTGATGAAAGTAGACGCTATCATAGTTTATCAATACGGAGCATATTGTGCAATGAGGGGACAAATACTTATTGGCCAGCTTTATAGGAAGGAACGGACATTGATGAGATAATATAACTAAAATGTGAAGTTGTATGCCATTGAAATCACAACCAGTTTATTTTATTTGCGAAATAAGGTTTTGTTTTTGCCACAGTTCGTTCACAAAAAAAATGGTGTTGATGTCTTGTTCTCGTAAATAACAAACATTAGTTCTAATACCGATGTAGGGATCCGCAGCTGTTATTAGAAAGAAATTAGCAAGCTGCTATAAGAAAGCAAATAGTAAAGGCCCTTTAAAGGTATGATAATAAATTTTGAGAGCATTGCAGCATTTCCGATTTCCGACATCTGCAACCTTAGCACCTAGCCGGCAACCGGCAGCGAAGGTCACTGGCAATTCAATTCAATGACGATTGGTTACGTGAGGGCTCTCCTATTGCGGAGTAGAGAAGGTCAAATTAATTTTGGCTTACTAACCAAGCAAGCTACGTTTTTTACATTCTAGGAATACTTACGGTAAGGAATATATAATAGTACTATATGCGGTTCCGACCATATTTCGATAGGTTTACCGCAATAGCATTTATCGCAATAATTAGCTAGGCCTAAGCGGGTTAAAGAATTATGCTTCGTATTCGGAATGAATCCCAATTCCATAAATAAATAAAAAAATACGTTTAAAAGTGACCCGAGGTTATCGTGCTTGCTTAGTGACAGATTCTTAGCTACGTTTAATTCGCAACTTATATTCACCATACAATAGATATCGAAATCAAGACACAGAAGAAATAACAGTACGTTTAGGACCACGGACAGCAGGCATCGGTATGCGGACTGCGACCGACCAAGTCTATAAGCAGACCATATACATGCCGCTGCATAGATTACCTTTGTTCCAGCTGGATACAGTTGCGATGTCACGTTTTATGCAGACATTACATCTGAAGGTATAAAATCAAAGTCCACGATCTTTGAACCACCCTTCGCCTAATCGGATCAAATCCTTCTCTCTTTGTCGTGTAACTTAATGATCTATGGTCTAGCAAAATTATCTAAAGGATCTTCATGCATGATACCATTTCATGTATATTTTTATATTTTAGGGTGAGGGTTAAGGGAATCTTAATTAGTAGAATTCTAGCGACTAAAACAATGAAGGGGCACTTTGAATACCAAATAGCACTTTGATATAAGTAGGTACTCGAAGTGTCTGTTTAAAATCGAGTTTGAATCATTAGTTTCTAACAAAGACTAACCGGATCCAAATATTATTTTACCGTTTCGGAATGTTCAAGAACTCTACGCCTACTGGTTTACTCTGCTGGTTTACCCTTCATTGGAGGGCCACTAAAGTTTATAGTGCAATTTGAGGATTTGCAAGATTATTTAATCTCCAAGTCTACTCGTGATTTGATTTCGATGATATTGTTGACACTTGCAAATATCGTGCAGGAAAATGTTCTGAGGAATGGAGGTCGCTCAATCTCTGCTGAATATAATTGTTTTCCTCAAAGTGTGAGAAAGAAGTACAAGGAACTTGTTGGCTGATTACAGAGTCTGATGATGTGTAGTGTGTGAATAGGTACAGTAGGTATATATTTGGTTTTCATTTTTCGGTGGCCTCACTCATCCCTGAGAGACGCGTTAAAATGATATCGTCATGCTTGATCACTATTTTTCAAACTTGTTGTGAATCTACTATGAATGTTAATGTCATCGAAATTGCTGTGCAATTTAAAATATTCGGATTTTTTTTATTGTTATTGTAAGAAACAGGTAGGTAGAATCATCAATTTAAATAAGTTAATGGCGTTGAATAATTTATGATATCCCATTTTCGATTAAATATTGAGTACGAATTGTGATGATAGTGATCGTCTGGATATTCTATAGCATAGAACCACAAAATGGAGACCAAGATGAAACCATGTCTAGGCTGCCGATGACATTGTAGAGAAAGTACGAAGAATACAACACAAGTGTTTTCTTGATTAAGTACTTGCACGGGCATGACAATTACAAAAATAAAAGTGATAAAGGTAACTCCAAGTATCCGCGTGCGGGTATAACCGGTTGATTAGATAGATCTAATGAACTAATACATGCCTCTGCTGGGCATAGGCCTCCTACTGTTCTTTTATTGATCAAAGGAAAAGCCTAGGTGGAAATGTGAGCTCGACTAACTCCCATGGCCCATGTGGCTCACATTTCACATGGGCAAGCGGCCACCACGCAAATTACTGCAATCGAATTTTCGTAAAGTAACCACAGAAATTGCTGGAAGCTTAACTATCTTTTGAAAGGCTGAGAATTTGTGAGAACTGTGAAGCAAGTCGTCGGTAATGAATTCCGCGAACATAACGGATTTAATGCGCATCTTAGATTCGGTCGAGTCCGGATCCTCTTTATAAATGTTGTCAAAAAACCAAATGTATGCTGCCTCGTTGAAGGTCACAGCAATCTAATGAATTTTATAAGAAAAAAAATCTTTGGGCTCACGGTAAATAATCGTTTTTTGTTTTTAATAATAGGCATTTTTGGATTATTCCTACATACTTTAAAGCATCTCACTATTTTATTTAAATAACTTGTTCAGATTATGTTTTAAAATAGCAAATATGGCTATTTGTTAAGAAATTTCGTTGATAAGGCTGACGATTTGTTAATATGATACCTGGCCATCGTTCAAATATCCCGTATTCTCAATTGTAATAAAAATAACGAACAGATTCACAAGTACCTTAAGAAAACGCATTGTAAAGGAATGCTCATTTCTAACGGTTTTTCGAAACCGCTTAAATTGGGGAATTAAAAAGTGATTTCGCGAATTATTAAAAAAAAGATACGTACAAGTAGGTAGTACCTATACTTGTCTTAATGCTACCACTGCGACGCGACCTACTGACAGACAACCAGACAATTACAATTAAGCGATGCGTAAGAAATGCGTTACGAACCAAAGAAAGTGAATTCGCAGTAAATTACTTTCACAATAGTTTCGTAAACAATCAGAAATCAATTTAGCTCATTCGTTGTGCATTCGATAATGAATCAGAAAATATTAGGTTATAAATATCATATTGTAAATGGATGGGTATTGCACAAATCTAGACACACGGTAGTGTGTCTGTCAGCCACTATTGATCTTCAGTTTACTTTGACAAGCAAGTTTCATTACTTATTTGGGTTGGGTGTATATAAATTATGTGCTAGGCCTCTATCTAGCAGTGAGTTCTAAAGCTAGAAATAGGCATTAGCAATGATAAGTGACTTACTATTTTAATCACGCTAGGCTTTATTCGTTAATATTGTTCTGATAAATTGTTTGACGCTAGTAAGAAGTGAGAAAAGAAATAGTTTCGGTTCAAATTGAACTCTTGTTTTTTCCGTAGCCTTTTAATGGGTAGGTTAGTAGGCAATTTATCTGTACAGATCTTTGTTTAACTTGAACCGGTTATTAAGTGCCACATTGTGATTTTGAAATTGCCTCTGACACTGGTTTTTACATTACACACAATACACTTACGTAAATGGACCAGTTTTCCACTTATTTATAGTTTACTTGTAGTTTACATCTGAGTAGTTGATCAGCAAACTATAGCGTGCTGCAACGAATAATATGCAAAGGTATGAACTACTTCACGTAACTCGTTTATAGAATTGTGCTTGCTAGACCCATGTTTCTAGCCAATATGATCCTAAACGACACATCTCTAGTTAATGTAACCCTATGTGTTAACTAGTTGGTATAGATAAACAGATATAATTTGACAAAATAATACAGATATAATTTTCTCAGTAGCAAGTATAGTATTTCTGTATTATTGCTACTACTGTACAGTATTTCTGTAATGCGCTGTCGGTAAGAAAATATAAGCTGATTAATTACTAGGAAGTCTTACATGTGCAAGTAGCTTGTGGAGGGAGATTGCTTGCTGTAAACGTCGCTTCCCTTCGGCTTGTAACTAAACTTTTGCTCAGTCTTACATGTAAATTATTATTCTGAGTTATACTATCAAGCAAAGCCGAAGTAAGATCCACGTGATGTTGAAAATCAAGAATGTTGCCGACTTGAATGTCAATTATTGCTTTTATTGTGAAACCAAAGACAAGGTGTATGACCTAGTCTCGTAGACTTGTGAAAAAACATAAATACTACGAAATTAGTTTACTACAACTTGTTTCGAACTGGTAACTAACTAGTTACTAGTTCTAAACAAGTTGTAGTAGCCAACTGTATCCAACTGGATTAGTGCCGTTGGAATAACGTGACTTGCAAAAAAAAATATGTCCACAAGATACGGTAGTACTCGTAGTTCCTGATACCCACGAAACAGGGAATCCTAGCGTGAGGCCTTTACCATCGCCCTAGGCTTTCCACAATGCATTGCTGCCTCGCCACCGGATGTGTATTGCCAAAGGCCGGGGTAGACTTTTTTGCTAGAAGATGATGATGCAATCTAACTCTTAAATCACAAGTTCATCAAATAACCAGAATAACCAAATAACCAGAAAGAACCAGTGTGAAAAAAGATTGAGGCTCTTGCATACATTATAATCTAGATAGTTCACTTACCATGAGTTGGAGCTATTTCATCACTGGCAATTGACTTTCTTTTTGAGGCTCTACGGCATCCTTGATGAGAAGGTAATGACGAAGTTTCTCGAACGCTGCTCATCCATAGCCTGATCTCTATCGACTTCGACATTTCAGTAATTCAAGTTCAAACTCATGACGGGCATTGTTCGTGCAGAGTGACTTGGATGACTTATTTCGAAAGGCATTGTTGTTCACTGCTTAGCACAATATCGTCATTGAATTGAGGACACAGAGTTAATAATCATTATTATTTATTTATTTGACACGAGTTTACAATCACAATTTGTGTTCGATCCCTGTGCTTTTCTGAAACTATCCAACTTTTGACACCTGTACACACCTCCTCCTACTATGATAACTCCTTTACAATGCAGGCTGTCCATTTATGGAATGAACTGCCTGTTAGCATCAGATGTGCGAAATCAGTACCTATTTTTAAATCCTTGGTCAAGGAGCACTACTTGTCCTCGAGTCGCTAACTGTTGCCTGTTTCTAGCTTACATAAGTATGTAATTATGTAGGTAAAATATAGTGTTATCATAGTATGTGGTACACCACTTAAACCCCTTGTAATATTTCGTACAGTCCGCCCGTCAAAATCTGTAGTATTTAAATAAATAATAATGTATATTTCAGCCTAAATAGGCTAAAATATTTGGTGTTCAATAAAGTTTTTTCTACATTCTATCTATCTATTATCTACAATTGGTATTTACTTAATTGCTGTCGACGTTTTCCGTATGAACTTGAATGTTGGGGTTTCCAGTCCAACCAGATGATGCGTGATTCTCCTTATGAATTTACCTTACTCTTGGTTTTATTGATTTTATTACACTTTACGGTTAAATCTCCTTAAACTAGCAAAATGTCAAAGGTACATCAGTACATCGCACAGTGTAGAGACATTGCACACACACGGCTGTAACTCTCATTAACGTAATTGATAACTGGACGGGCACAGACTAGACAAACAGTAACTGGACCTAACGGATCCCTGTCTGTACCCAATTATAATTCTGTTATACTTGGTAGTTCTTAACCGATTTCTAGGTTCAGCTTCCTAAGTATTTGGTAATTTTAGGGTCTTATTTGTAAAGGTTATTGACAGTTGACTAACTGATCACTGCTTTGTCACTCTCTGTGTTATTTCAAATTAAACAGAAGACAACACAGCATTGTATATCTAAACAACGGTTTCATTATAGTACTTATAATTATTTTAAACCGTTGTTTAAAGCATGAGCATAGAGGTCTTAATTTAAAGGGGTTCGGAACATAAAAGTCTCTACATAGTAAAGATCTAGATTACCCTCCAGGGTTATTTTTTGTTGGTGCTCTTAGCCCAGCGTTCGTATAAGACGTTCGACGCCATTTTATATGATTATTGGCAGATTTTTCTTATATCCTGTCCACTCATCTGTGGTGAAAAACGGTCCTTGATGATACATGAAAAACAAATTAAACCTTGTAGTTTCCTTATTCCTCATTCATAAATTGTTGGTTCCTTACGACGTGTTTTAGTAATACGTTTTAAGGCTTGTGTATGGTGTGGAATATAAATGGCTCAATTACACGGCTCTTCTATTATATGCAGTACGTTCTGCTAATAAAAAAACTTCAATCTTTTTGAATCTTAATCTTGAGTTCGAGTCACGGGCGTATGTTTACCACCCACAAAGACGGACGTCCTCCGAAAGTGCGTGCGAGCATCTGCGATATATCTCTATTCTCTACTATAGATAACTATATATTGATAATGCTAATACAATTTTTCATGTCATCAACAGCGAATACTAAAACGCTACTCAACTATAAATGACGGCTATAAAGTTGATTAGAAAATACTAATAATATGCAATGCATAAACATTGCATATAGCGCCATCACTTTCCAACTCTCCTCAAATCTTGTCTACTTTTAATCCGTGCTTATGTTACGTGGGCAAAAACAACAGATCTCGTAAGCAAAAAATTAAATAAAAACGTAATCTTTCAGACAGAATCACATCCGCCTTTAATCTCATATTTTTTTACGTGCATAATTATCTTTCATCCTTTATCTAACGTTATGTAGGGACAAGCGACTCAAAATGCCCTTATTTTCTTCCGTTCCTCGTCATTCGTCCTTTCTTGCCCACAAGATTGTAAGCGGTGACCGTCGCCTATTGAAAACTGCAACAAGGCGTTGTTGATGCGTTGCCTGAAAAGTCTCACGCGCCTGTAATTTCACCGTCGTTTATTGAAGTCTGCAACACAAACCCGTTTTAATTTTACCCAATGCTAATTTCAACGCTTCTGATAATCTCTTCCAGACCCATGCCTCTACATACTGCGGTTCGCATCACAACTCCAGTTCGAAGAAAAACAGCACGAAGTCAGTATGACCGCACTGCGACTGGTGCAGAGGATGAAGAGGGATTCCATACATTCCGGCAGGAGACCTTCCGGGATATGTGGCGCTGGTGAGTTGTTGGTTATATTTTTTAATTAGTGCTTAATAGTACCACCGACGTGTATTCGAAAATGAAAACCGCGGAAAACAAACCAGAGTTTGTTTTTGTACGTCTTATCCGATCTCTGGTGGAAAGCCACCTTTACTCTAGCGAAATAGCTATGGGAAAGAGACAATAGGACACATTTTACCAAGCTTAGCAATGTTTAAAACTTTCTAAACTTGAAAATGTAAATCTTAGATCAAGAACTCTTTCTAGTTTCAAAAGTTTTGGACCTTTACTTCGTTACCCATTGCCATATTATTTATGTAATTAAGGTGATTGTATGGTCCAGTGTAGCCATCCTCCCAGTGCAAAATCGCAATGGGGCCGCTTAATTGTGTCCAATAGTGTCCATCCGTTTGTCACCACGATTGTGTGCTCTAGCAGACAACCTTGGAATATCAATATTTATATGAAAAACCATTTTATTGCATTTTGGTTTCCTGTTACCTCACTCAGATTTTTTTGAGTACCAAATTATATGCTTGTTAGGTATACTAAATGTACGTTGTCGACCTCGAATAATCATTATTTTTATTGGTTCGATTGGTTGTTCGTACTGTTAAAAGGTTAGCGTTCGTCATACCTACTGTTAAGCATAAACTTAAGGTCGTCGAGTTCAAAAACATTAAATGCAAGTTACCTGTACAATGTTTTGACCAAAAAATAGCCCAGATTCAAGCCCTATTCTTATATTACTTGATGTCAAGTCGAGAATGGATCAGATCATTTTTACCATTCTGTTTTCCTTGGTCATACAGCAAGGATGACACTATGAAATACAAACAAAAACAGGAAATTTATTTAGTTTTATCCTTTTCCCTGAGTGGTCGGCGCTGAGGAAAACCATAGCTCCTATTCTTTCACCTTGAGTTTGTCTGTAGCATTCTCAATAAAATTCCTACTTACTTACCCTAGGGTTTTAAGGTTATCATTTAATTGCATAAAAATCCTTAAAACAATGAGGCACGAAGAGAAGAATGCTGCTAACATGTTTTTCGGGACAAATTTTTGTTGATATTTGTTCCAGGAACTATGAATTCCATGTGGTACTGTACCACGTACGACGAGTACGAGTACCACGTAGTTCCTGATACCCACGATCCTAGTGTGGGGTCAGAGTTATAAACACAACATACATAAAAAAATGCAATCAGTTTAAAAACGTGTTTGATTTCAACATGAAATATTATAAAAATATCAAAAACTAATTATTTATTATTTTGTTAAAAATTTAATATTTGGAATAAAGATTACATCATATGTTTAAAATGAATTTAAATCAATTCCTATGGAAAAGCGATTGAAAGGAAAAGAAAAATGTATTTTAACGTTATCAAATTATCGCAAACTTTTTTTTCATATATGTTTATTTTTCAGTTCACCAACAAAATGAATCGTTAAATCTAACCATGATATGGTATGTTGTTGAACTCGGACCCTAATCGTGTAAGTTAGTTACTAAGGTAATTACAGTTAAATTGTATGCAATGTATTTCGTAAAACAATGGCCACAATGATGTGTAATAATAGGCATGTAGGTAAATGTGGGTTGCAACATTCGTTTAAATCAATATGCAGGAATTGCATATTGATTTAAACAAACCAACCTGTAATTGAATTGCTAAAATAATACAATTGTTGTATTTGGTTTTGAGGTTCTTTGCGCTAATACCTATAAAACAGACTTTGATATCAAAGCTGTTATGCTTTGATACTTAATATCCCTATTAAAGCTTTTATTGACGACCTCTGTGGCGCAGTGGGCGAAGGCCTGCCTGAATCGAACCCGCAACCTTCTGCGTCTCAGGCGAGCCTTCGCCCACTGCGCCACAGAGGTCGTATATAATCTCGCTAAAATATATTTTTCACTACAAAGTTAAGTTATATCAAAACATTGTAGTAAAACATATAAAAACAGTGAACCACAAACCGCGGAGCAGAGTCCATACGGTCGGTGGCTAGGTACGATGCGCGCCGAGTCCAGGAGCTTCACCTTTTGAATCTGATCCTTGATCCAGCAACCTAGCGAAAGTCTCTTAAGGTGTTGATCGAGACTCTTCGCTATCAGTCCGTTCACTGACACGACTATCGGAACGATAAACATCGTATCCACATCGCAACTGGCAGTAATCTCGTGGGCCAAGTCTAGTTACTTACATAGCTTATCCATCTCGGCCTTCACAAGTGCAGCAACATGATGGAGAGTGACGTCAACGAGTATCGCTTGGCGCTCCGACCGGTCTACCAGTACGATATCAGGCAGTGGGTCCGCTACGCATCATTCAACAACCTTTTTTCTCAGCGTTTGTCGGTTCTTCAGACTATATGGCCTGATTGGCCTGTCCATAGCCACTTCAACTTGCTAATTCAGAGATGTCATCCTACTTACTGTGGGGTATTTTGGGTGTACATCTGTCAAAATTGGTTCTTTAACACTCCGGTTTTATTAAATTTTTACAGTTCTGTGAAAACTTACAGTAAGTAGGCTGTAGAGTGTAGGTAAACGTCATACCAAGGGTTCCATACATGCGAGGCATACTCCAAATTACTGCTGGTATGCGCAGTAGTGGATTTCCAATGTTTATCTTTACAGTTAGAGTTTGTGCTAAAAATTTGCGTAACCCGTCATGACTCGCTGATGCGCGATCGCAATGGGCACAAAATCAATGCCCTTGAATAAGCAGATACGCTTTTACAGTTGTACCGGTTATTTTATTTGGAGCAAGTGATTTGGGCACGCGTTCGAGGTCATCATCGTTCACTGGCTGTAGAAGTCCTCTGCTGGACATAGGCCTACCACAAAGAATGCCATGACGAGCTATCGTTTTCTGTGTTGATGATGATGATGATGAAGGTCTTGATGACTTTTTTTAGCTAAAACCGATAGTTCTCGGTACACAGAAGCGCTCTGTTATAAATTCCAAAACCTGGGATGGTTCTGACTGTGCTAAATATTAACGCAAGACCTGCCCCCTTATTACACTAGCAGAATGGCGATTGGATTAGACAACAGCACATAATCCACCTTTACTGTTCTGTATTCGAGTTTATAAAAGTTTTGGACATTGTGAGCGGAGTGAACGTAGATCTGTGAGTCTACTTGTGCAATCCGACGTTTGTATGAGTGTTTGTTTGTTCGACAATAACTGACGAACTGTGTATTCAATCTTGATGAAAATTGGTAGGTAGTTAGGTTATATTCATAGAACTTTGGAATTCCAATAGGGGTTTTTTTGAAATATAGGAAGGGAGGTTTTCGGTAGTCGGGTAAAAACGGAATTACTCAGTCTTGATCTACTAGTATGAGGTTAATTAAGGGGCAGGCCAAGTTACGCTCAAAGGCATTGGATCTCATTCTATCTCATTCGACTTCCAGCTTTGCTCATAGCCGGTCGTCTGCACGACTTCAACCGAACACCCACTGACGTCGTCCGAATAGTAAAGGTCCACGAATCAACTCTGCGCAAACGACTCCTCGAGTTTGGGGACACTCCGTCCAGTGCGCTGACTCTGGATGAGTTCATGAACGTGGATTTAGAGAAGGAGGAGGATCCACCTGCGTTCAGAGCTGCCAGGAAGCGGGATAAGGATCGCTTGCAAAAAGTAGGTATCCTTAGTCTCAATGACAAGTATAATTTGTTTACAGGAAAATAAAGACCAACTTTAAATAACGGGAAGTTGATCAAAAGTCCAATATAAAATTTGATCTCTCATTTTCTCATCCTTATAGATGGTATTTTTAATAACCCATTAAAAAAGAATCAATATAATCATTTCACAATAACATCGGCAAAGATCGCATAATATACACACAAAAAAAAAACATACATATTGAGAACCTCCGCCTTTCTTGAAGTCAGTTGATAATAAACTTGCTCTCGACTTAAATAGATAGATAATTAAACAGTTGATTCATTAAACACAGCTTTGTCTCTTCCTGGTAAGTGTCATATAGAACTCAACAGAAGAAAACAAAACACTGTTAAGTTAAACAACTGTTTAAAATCTTTACGGGTAAGTGTCATATAAAATTCAACAGAAGAAAATAAAACACTTTTTAGTGACAACTGTTTAAAATTTTATAATTTAGAATGTATATCTGAATGATGGACATACTCAGTACATAGATCCGCGAGGACACCATGTAGGGTATAGTCAGAGTCACGTCGAAACATATTTGGCATATGCTTACGTTTTTCATAAGTTACTAGCATTCCACGTGACAGGTTGCAAGCATACCGCCGCTTATTGGAACAATAATGGCAATCTCTTCGAATTCCACTCAAAAAATTGTATTTGTAGTAACTCTAGGATCCTTGAAATGTCAAGAGTTATAGAGTCTATTCATCATATATATACAAAATTAAGGCAATAAAGCTTTATTATTAATATTATTATAATATAAAAAAATAACTTCTCTTTGTTTGTCCACTAAGCGGTCCGAAACGGCTTGATTGTAAATTGTAATGCGTTTTTCGATCAATGTAACTAACCAGTTCAAAACGGAAGTTACATTTTGGGCCGGTTAAGAGCATTGACACTGGAGGCCAAATTTAAATGTATAAAAACTTTCAAGTTCAGCTACTTTGATTTATTAAGTGGTTGTTTTACATTTTATTTGGTGACAAACCGGCATACGGTTCACCAGATATATAATAATGATTGTCGGCAGTAATATTAGTAGATACGCTGATATGATGACGAATCACATGTGTTTTTTTAGATTTTTAGATGTGTTGGATAGCAAAATAAAATAATAAATCGTTCCCGATTGCCATTTGTTAGTGGGGACCAATAAAAAACCAGTGACCTGACGAACATAAAAACGAACGTGAAACAGGTGGACAAAACAATAATCCCTAGTTTTTCCTTATAAGGCTAAAAATTACAAGAATGCTTTGAATGTTATGGATGTGTTACTTTTTTATGCTTTAATTCAGTACTTCGCTCTTTAATCGTATAATAAGCAAGAATCCACTCACATGTCCTTACATTGTTGCAATCTGGTTTGCTTTACTAATACAAGTGAAATGTCCGCGAACGACCGCGTTTAGTTTTTTCCATTCAAACTTCATCTTCCTACTGTGGGATGGAATTTCGGAAAATCATTTCTTTGTGCGTATATCAAAACGAAACGTACTAAAAAATCAAGACTTTTAAACTTACGATTATGCTGTGCGTTGTTTATATATTTTTTATACAACCTGCATACGGCCCTGTTGATAAGCGGTGCGCCTGCAATTCTAGAGCGCGTTTCCGACCTGTGTCATAATGGTGAAACATTCTCATGTGCCTGAAGTTTCACTGGCGCCCATATCCTTCAAACGGAACGAGCAATGCGAGCATTCGGTACTGTTATGTGGTAGAAACAGGTATGGTGGTAGTACTGACCTGACGAGCTCTTTCTTAAGAAGCTCTACTACTGATTATCAGTTAGTCAGTGAGTGATTTTTTAATGTTAGAACTGCCAACTGCCTTGATGTTGAATATACGACCTAGGTCAAGGTGTTATGTGTTATATTTACAATCACGTATTCTGTTCGCACACAAGTACATCCACTGGCGAGGGTTTCAGAAACTAGGGAGAAGCGCAACACATCATCATCATCACTCTTTCTGACGGCTGATCTGGTACCCTAAAAACCTCAATTTCTAAAACACAATTAAAACTTTTGATGACACCACCAAATAACTTTTTATTATATCCTGATCTATCAGTGATCGCTTCATTCTGAGATCACGTCATATTGTAATTATGAGATACAGTAATACGATTTCAATTAGATGCTTCGGCAAATTTCGTCTATCATCGGAAATACGAACGCCCAATCCAGAGCTGTTACAACAATTATGTATACTATTTATCTCCAAAACGGCTACTCTGATTGAAATGCGGCTTTTTGCGATCGATGTTTATGTCTTCTTTAAATAATTATTTACAGTTAATGGATGAAGAAGATGGCGAGAAGGAGCTGACTGATCTACAGAGAGAGATAGAATTGCAGATTGAGAAGGACTGCAAAAATTTAAAGAAACACCCAGCTGCGCGATTGACTCCTAACACGCCGGCGTCTATTTCATCAGGTATGTATCACTTCTGTGGTTCTGTCACAAGTGTGTGTTAAGCTCGTCTTTGTATATGTCATTTAATTGTCTTTTTGTAAGTGTTTATTTGTGTGTACAATAAAGAATGCCTACATGAAAATATTGCCTGTGTAGATATTTTCCCAATTACATTAACAAAAGGAATTATAATAGATTTACAATAAATAAAGATGTCAAAAATAAAATTACTAACTATAAATTTAAAAAAAAAATCTATACTCAATCATATATCTAGCTCACAAAACCTTAAGCAGTCACGTAATATTTTCATCCATTCCATCCGCAAACAAATCACACTCAAATCATTGTCATCCAGGGAAAGCATTGAGCGCAGTGATTATGCGAGGCACAATATAAATGTTTGCATGTTCTGTAAATATTTGTTCCGGATCTGGACTGCACAAGGAATCCTAGGGTTATTACTGTATATGTCGGCACTACAAGTTTTCTTCTTCCACTCTCCTCTATCAGCAGTTATCTCAGTACTCAATCCTTTCATACCCATGTCATCCTTTACACAATCCATCCCTCTTTTCATTGGCTTACCTCTGCTCTTATTTCCATCCACATTCATATTTAACACTGTTCTCGTAATGTGACATTCTTCCTTCCTCATGACTTGTCCATACCATTCTTATCTCCTTAACTTTTCCGTCACTGACGCTACTATCAGACTTCCTCTGATGTTACTCATTCCATATCTTGTTTACTTTTGTAAGTCCACACATCTCAACATTCGCATCTCAACCGCGTGCACTCTTCTTTCATCAATCTCTTTGGCACACATACACATGTGACTGTTATTATAAAACGGGTTTTCTTTTCACCTAGTTCAATACCTGGGTGGCTAGACAAATACCTCACGCTTATTTTTAATTTCGCGCTAGGCAGCAGTCACGTGATATCTCAAAAGCTTATGTCATTTCCATACAATTAACCTTTCCGCAGGTGTTCCAACAGAAAGTGGTTGTTGTCTAAGGGGCCAGTTTTTTTATGTTTTCTTATCGCAGTTATTTTGTCGGGTCCGCAGAAGATGCAGATGATCCGGATTCAGAGGAGGCGCAAGCTACTATATTCGTTGAGGAGAACACGCTTAAGATCATCGGCCAGCTGGAAGAGTGTGAGGGCATGAAGAAAGAGAACTTCAAGCTTGAACGTGGATTACGTATGTTACTTATCAATATATATAAAACTGTTCCGTTACTGATTGGCGGATCAACGCACAGCCTAAACCAGAAGTCCCAGAAGCATGAAACTTAGAGGTTATATTCCTTTTGTGATGGAGGGGTGCACTAAGAAAGGAATTTGGAAGGGGGTGAAAAAGGCTGAACAACTTTGTAACAACATTGTACAAAATAATTGAATACGTATCAGGGTATTCAAACAAGCCCTTAAGGGTTATTATTTTTGATGCAGCTATCAAATACCTATACCACGCGAGTAAAACCGCGGGCATCAGACTATACATAATACTCAGATTTATACATAATATAACCGGAGAAAAATCCTATTGTATAGGCGAAAGTTTGGGTGACCGGATGTTTGTAGCTAAATATATCTCTAGAGCCAACAAGAATTTATATTATCCCAAAGATTCAATCTCCTGCGTGGTATACCGACGAAGCCCCTAGAGATTCATAAATGTTTTAACGGTCAGCAATGCGCGTGTATTGCCTCAGGTGTTGCTAGCATCCATAGCCTACTACGGCTGAACCGATTTGAATAAAATTTGCAATGGATATAGTTTGTGACTGAGAATAATACATAGGCTGTTTATTATCCGGGTACCACGCGTGCGAAGCGGTGTCGTGAATCATATCGTGAAGTATGTATGTGTGTATGTAAACTGTTATAATACTCATTAGAGCGGCTAGGATAAGATAAATACAAATTGACCATATCGAATCGAACATCGGGAATCGAACCCGCAACCTTCTGCGTCTGAGGAGGTCCTTAGCTGTGCCATTCTTACTCCAGAATTGAGTTATCAAATGCAAAAATATTTATCCAAATCCGACGGATAGTTCCAGAGATCAGCGCAAATAAAAAAAAAACTTAGATTTATTATTAGTATAAATTTAATTTCCCAGGTCCAGACTTAGCGGTTATAGGCCTCGGTCCCGAGCGCCCTTCTATAGAGGAGAAAACCGAAAAATTCATAAAACCTGAAGCGAAACCATCATTCGCCAAGGACCTGGTGAGTTCCGAGGAGCTGGTCCTGGGCGAGCGAGACGAGGAATACGTGACCAGTTTTATAATGAGCGAGGAGGAAACGAAACAGAAGACCATGTTGTGGAACAGGATCAATGCGGGATACTTGAAGCAGCAGAAAAGTAAGTTTTTAAAACAATACGAGTTAGCGCGGGCATATGATAATGTTTTTTTTATACAACTAAAGTGGCGAACAAGCACACGGCCCACCTGCAAGCGGTTACCGTAACCTATAGACGCTTGCAATAGTAGAGGTATCAAGCGCGCGTTGATGTGCCCTGAGTCATAACGGGGGAAAAGTCTCAGTGCCTGTATATTAACCGGCAACCATCGCCTTCTTGCATTACTGCTTGGCGTTATGTGGACATGTCTCTGACTACCTCCTACTTGGTATCCTCAAAGATCTGCTTACTGGGTATGTATCTAATAATGTCAATCATGGGGAATGAATTCGTGGGCGTGTTTGTTTTTTTTTTGTTTGAAATACCAATTTTTACACATAAACGTGTATTTCCATAATTGAAACGTATTTCCGTCATCGATTGCAGCGCCCTCTAGTGACTTTTTTACAAAAAAATGTATTTCCGTCATCGATTGCAACGGCTTAGTGACTTGTGGAGAATGTACCTATTTAAGAACCATCGTAGAAGACAGTAATCGAAATTCAGTATTAGATTCACATTGCATTTACTAGAAAGAGCTGATAATATTCAAACGACTAAACCAAATTTTCTTGAATCGTAGATAAGAATACTCTCGGTCAAGTCATCTTTCAAACAAACAAACGAAACAAACATCAACAAAATATATTATGCATTGAATCAAATTATTATTGATATATACATATACAGTTATATTATAAAGTTTGGATGTAGGAGGTAATCTTCGAAACTACGAACGCTGCCTTAACGGTAAGAGCTATTTTCATCGGCTACTTTTTATCAAGTAACACGCGAAGCCGGGGCAGTAGCTAGTTTGACGACCTCTGTGACGCAGAAGGTTGCGGGTTCGATTCCCGCTGCGGGACAAATGTTTGTCTCGGGTCTGGGTGTTTTCTATGTATAATATATATGTATTTACAAAAAAAAAGTATATAAGTAGTATTTCAGTCATGTAGTTCCCATAATACAAGCTCTGCTTAGTTTGGGGCTAGATGATTCTGTGTGAAAAATGACCAGCATTTTTTTTTTAATAATTAAATTAGGTAAATGAGTTGCAATAAAATTTTATTAAAACGTAAAACATAAAAACCAGCTACAATATTTTGTATCAACATTAATATGTTTAATTATTACATATCTTTACCACTGCAATAATTTCAGTTAAAGAAGAGATCCGTGCGAAAGAGAAGGAAGAAAACAAAACTAAGAAGAAAACACGCGGCTCGTACCGCAAGAAGGTCGCCCTCAACGCGGCCACCGCGAGCGAAGCCGTCGGCAAGATGCTAGCGGAGCGGAAGATCAGCGCCAAGATCAACTACGATATACTGAAGAGCTTGGACCAGCCAGGAGTGGTGGTTCCTTCCACACCAAAGACAGCAGAACCCGTTCCTGAAACTGTTATCGAGTAAGGGCGTTCTTTCATTAGCCAATAACCTTATATATATACAATAATACAAATACAGATATACTTTATAATAGGTTGGGGAAAAAGTTTCTTCGCATTTTTTAAGAAAATTCAAAACATTTTTTAATATAGTTTATTTACATTTAACTAAAGTATGTAGGTACCATTTTGTTCGATAACTTTTTGCCATTTTGTAGGCAGGGACATGATCCCATTGCTATAAAAACTTTGGGGCTTCTGTTCAAAATACCGCGACAAGTGGTTTTGGCAGTCCTCTCGTGATGTTAACCTGACACTGCCTAAAGAATTCTGAAGAGAC
Organism: Perizoma affinitatum; assembly: GCA_961405105.1. Taxonomy (NCBI): domain Eukaryota; kingdom Metazoa; phylum Arthropoda; class Insecta; order Lepidoptera; family Geometridae; genus Perizoma; species Perizoma affinitatum. The sequence goes on along the minus strand of OY560205.1, from coordinate 5,638,528 downwards.
CGAAACAGGTGGAAATCTGAAGGTGCAAGGTCAGGACTATACGGCGGATGCATTAACACATCCCAGCCAAACTCTCTTAATTTTTGCTGAGTGGCTAAAGATGTGTGAGGTCTAGCGTTATCATGATGAAAAACCACACCCCTTCTGTTGATTAACTCCGGCCGCTTTCTCTCAACTTCTTGTTTTAATCTCATCAGTTGTTCGCAGTAGAGTTCAGAATCGATGGTCCTGCCTGGTGGTAACAGCTCATAATGAATAATGCCCTTCCAATCCCACCACACACACAGCATCACCTTGTTGCGAGTTAACCCGGGTTTCGCCACAGTCTGTGAAGCCTGACCGGCCTTTGACCACGACCTTTTTCGCACGTTCTTGTCGTACGTGATCCACTTTTCATCACCAGTTATCAGCTTCTTCAAAAATGGTTCGGTTTCATTACGTCGTAATAAAGAATCACAAATGAGAACACGGTTCATTAGGTTTCTTTCAGTGAGCTCGTGAGGTACCCAAATATCGAGCTTTTTTGTGTACCCAGTTTTTTTCAAATGCGCCAAAACTGTTTTGTGGTCAATTCCCAGTTCTTCAGCTACGTCGTAACTACTGATATGCCGATCTTGCTCCACTTTTTCAAAAATGGCATCCATTTTATCCGTAATAGGGCGACCAGAGCGACGTGCATCTTTGACATCAAAATTTCCGGATTGAAAACGCTTAAACCAAATTTGTGCTACTCTCACAGACACTGCACTAGGTCCATAAACATCGCAAATTTTTTTCGCGGCTTGCGTTGCATTTTTACCTTTTTTGTAGTAAAATTTTAAAATGTATCGAATTTCTTCATTAGATTCACTGATCTTGACAGTACGAAAAACAAATAAAAATCACACATTTTCCTAATTTGAATTTGGAATTATCTTCTTTAAAATTTAAACTTTTAATGATACCAAAACCAGCCAGATACAAATAGTATAGCCAAAGAGATTTTATTACAAGTTCATACATACAATAATGCGAAAAGACTTTTTCCCCAACCTAATATACATAAACTCACGCCTGTTTTCCGGAGGGGGGTAGGACTGACCAGCCAGGAGTGGTGGTTCCTTCCACTCCAAAGATAGCAGAACTCGTTCCTGAAACTGTTATCAAGTAATGGCGTTCTTTCATTAGCCTATATCCTTTTACCATACATACATAGACTCACGCCTGTTTTCCGGAGGGGGGTAGGACTGACCAGCCAGGAGTGGTGGTTCCTTCCACTCCAAAGATAGCAGAAATCATTCCTGAAACTGTTATTAAGTAATGGCGTTCTTTCATTAGCCTATATCCTTTTACCATACATACATAGACTCACGCCTGTTTTCCGGAGGGGGGTAGGACTGACCAGCCAGGAGTGGTGGTTCCTTCCACTCCAAAGATAGCAGAAATCATTCCTGAAACTGTTATTAAGTAATGGCGTTCTTTCATTAGCCTATATCCTTTTACCATACATACATACACTCACGCCTGTTTTCCGGAGGGGGGTAGGACTGACCAGCCAGGAGTGGTGGTTCCTTCCACTCCAAAGATAGCAGAAATAATTCCTGAAACTGTTATTAAGTAATGGCGTTCTTTCATTAACCATACATACATACTGAAAATCAGCGCTGCTTCTCACTACTGTGCAGATCGGCACTAAGCTAAGACGGAACCTGTTCGGCCCACACGGAACTGAAAAGGTTGTCTGGAAGAGATCGCTATAAGCGATAAGACCGCCCATTGTACTTCCGCGATTAGTTTGTTATTTGTAAGCAACATATTATGTACAATAAAGAGTTATCTATCTATCTATCTATGGGACTAATTAGCACTAAAATCTTCTCATTGTCACTATGGTTTTGTTAAAATCTTAGGTATTTATAGTGTTTCATTATCTATTTTTTAGTGTGTTTTTGTCCTTTCTGTGCTTTGTTGTTGCCAAATAAATAACTTTCTTTCTTTCTTATCTAGTTGCAGAGAGTATTGTTATTCCACTGTTCGCTATTATAATAATAATAATAATAATGCTGGACATATTAACACAGCATCATCTAGCCCCAAAGTAAGCAGAGCTTGTGTTATGGGAACTATATGAATGATATATTACTTATATACATTTTTTTTTTGTAAATATATACATATTATACATAGAAAACACCCAGATCCCGAAACAAATATTTTCATATACAAACATTTGTCCCGCGGCGGGAATCGAACCCGCAACCTTCTGCGTATCAGGGATGCCCTGTAAAAACAGTTGTCATTTTCAGCACTCGTTCCGGAAACTGTTATTGAGTATTAAAAATTCCTCTTTGTTTCTGTATTGTACGAATCTTGTTCTAACTTATTTATAAAGTGTCTGTTTTTATTTATTTTGCACCCGTCCTTTCTGTGCTTAGTTGTTGTGTAAAATAAACCACTTTCTATACATTTTCAGTACAAAGACGCCTGCAGTGACAATCCCCGAATCTCCTGTGTCGAAGGAAACGGCACCGGCGGCGGCGATACCTGAAACGTCGGCGCGGAAACGCAAGAAACCGGCCCCTATCACCACTCCGGCTAAGCAGAAGGCCCCCGTGCGTCCCGCTACGCCAACGCCGCCCGCGCCATCTGTGCCGGGTATGTGTCCACTCTCTACATGCTGCATAATATATTTAATAAGAATATTTATTTACATTGTACACTTGCAAATTTATAATTTAAATTAAAAAAAACTGATGGCAATTTCAACATGATCGCAATAAATTATAACTGTTTTTGATGTGTTACTGTTGGGAGTTAATTTATAAGTTTAGATAACATTTACTTTTGTTATTAGACGCGACAGCGGACCAGGATGCAGATGATTATGAGGAAGACGCCGAGGAAGTGACAGAAGTGGCGGATACAGACGAGCTCTCACTCTCAGCGATGCTGCAGAATGGACCGGAAGATGACTACTACGATTATGAAGAGTATTGATGTTTACCAAATACTAACAGGAATTAGATCATTCATCTATACCAGAGGTCTTCAAACTACGGCCCTCGGGCCAACACCTGCCCGTGAGCACTATCAATCTGGCCCGGGAAATAGTGGTTGACGAGCCCAGTTCTCAGCCCACTCTTAAATTTATTTTCATAAATCAAATCAACCAAAGTAATAGTTATTTACTGACTAACGATTTAATTTTGTGAGTGATGGTATGTTAATCTGATGAGCTAACTTGATCTTGGCACTTGGGGCTATGAAACAATCAGCCTGGCCCATTTGGATATAAGTTTGGAGACCCCTGATATATACTAATATTCAATAGAGGTAAAATTTGTATGTAGAAGGTAATACCTAAAACTATACATCCGATTTCAAAAATTATTTCACCATGAAGGTACATTCTTCCTTGGTCCCTGAAGGTCATAGGCTTTATATTATCCCGTTGAAATAAAAGGGCTTTTCGTGGAAATAAAGTCGACGAAACGGTCGAGCGAAGGCGTTTCTTACGACCGCTGTTTAAGTATTGATGTAGGTAGTTGGGAATTTGTAGAAAAAATAACATAAATAGGTACACCATTTAATGACATAAATGCCTAGGCTACTAGGCCTCGTTTAATAACATGGGGATATCATGTTCTGGGTCACCCTGTATGAGTACTCTACACATCTTAAACCCTACTGTTTAATTATCTAAACATACAAAATGGTTTGTATTTTGTACCTACAATTATGATGAAAAGTATCCCTATATGATGAATAGATGAACCATAGACAATGGTGCGGAATTGATGGATGGAGGCTGCTTGGGACCGTATGTCGCGGTATTCTATAAGGTATATGCCCAGCTATGGACCTCTACCGAATGATTATGATGACGATGGTAGTAAGGCATAGTATTAACATACCTAACATATTTAAATATAATTGCAACTGTTTTTCGTCATCACGGGAGGCGCTTATGATTAAGTCCTCTCTGTAAAGGAGAAAACTAACGACGAAACGTTAGAAAAATCTAAGGAAAACAGTGTCAGTTATATAACTGGATATTTTTTTTAATAAATCCAGTTTCAAATAAGTATACAAACAAAACAATCACGCTCACGACTTTATTCCCCATGATGGACAACCTCAGATACATACTCAGTGAGTAGATCTTTGGGGATACCCAGTAGGGCGTAATTAGAGGCACGTCTAAACATTACATTTGGCATATCCTTATGACCGCGTCTTGCAAGTAGTTGGCTTATAGTTTCAAGTCTAAGTAACATAACGCAATAATTAAAAGTACCTAACTAGTGTTTTAATTTGTAAGTTTAAATTATGTAGGTTATGTTGTAAAGCGATTTAGTTCTTAGAATATTCCGTTGGGATAACTTTGGTAGTGAATTTTTGAATGGTGCATTTTCTTAAGACCAACTAAAGAAAGCACTATTAATATCAACGCCCCTTCTCGCGTCTTGCAAGTAGTTGGCTTATAGTTCAAGTTCAAGTAACATAACGCAATAATTAATAGTAGGTACCTAACTAGTGTTTTAATTTGTAAGTTTTAATTATGTAGGTTATGTTGTAAAGCGATTTAATTCTTAGAATATTCCGTTGGGATAACTTTGGTAGTGAATTCTTGAATGGTGCATTTTCTAAAGACCAACTAAAGAAAGCACTATTAATATCAACGTCCCTTCCCGCGTCTTGCAAGTAGTTGGCTTATAGTTCAAGTTCAAGTAACATAACGCAATAATTAATAGTACCTAACTAGTGTTTTAATTTGTAAGTTTTAATTATGTAGGTTATGTTGTAAAGCGATTTAATTCTTAGAATATTCCGTTGGGATAACGGATGAAACATACAGTGTGTGTTTCAGTGTGTTCTTTTTATTACATTGAAATAAAAGGGTAGTTGATATCGTAAAGGACGGCAATGAGTTTTGGGCTAACAAACTAAAATTTAGCCAAATTTTTTTTTACAAAGAATTGCTTCCCTTGTAGAGAAATAGACTGATCTATTTTGTATATTACGTAGTGTGCTAGATTGACTAACATTATTATTGACTTAACCGATATCGGGTATGCCAAGACTATTCCCGAGAACGAGCCACTCAAACCTTTATTCGCACCAAATAGAATCCAAGAAATAACATTTAAACGCGATACCAAAATGTATCGCGTTATTACATGTGTAATTTTTTTAAACTAAAAAAACATTCTGCTTGATCTGAGAACAACGTGACCACGTTAATAACTACGAACATTTCCAGGCCCCTGGGTTTTCTACAATTCGATATTTCGAAAACAGCCGTAGAATAAAATGTACCTTTAGCTGTATTGGGTGTGCTTTCAGTTTTCGAGAGTATAGGACCCCTATTACAAGTGATAGTGAAAGGTGCAATTTTCGAGAATTTTGTGTATTCCCTAAATATTCGGGAATACCGAAGAAATCTTGATTATGTCCGATACATTTTTTTTTCACTTAGAGCACGGATATTTATAGGATGCCTTCTTGCTGTCTGTCTGATCAATGGTGTTCAGAATTGCTTAGAATAAAATATGTGACAGTTATAATTGTGGAATTGTGACTTATTTAAATTTCATGATACTCGTAAGTGCCGATAAAATGTGCCGATTATTGCAGAATTTAGGAATAGTTAGTACTGAATTGTAGTACCTACCTTCTTCTATAAATACTATTGTTGTATGTTAATGTGAAAATGTATGGGCAGATTAGTAAAATCCAAACCTTTTATAGTACAAAATTCTGAAATTCCGAACTTATCCAAACTTTTGCTATATATTGACGTCGAAAATTGCACATTTTCCGATCAATGCTTATTACACATAGGTCCGTTTGCAGAATCCTTGACAGCTCAAGATTACTGCAAACGGACTAAGTAATTCCTAATGACAAGTTTCTACAGAACAATTCATAAATCTTTATTTCACTAAAAACATTACTAAGAAATGCCTAAGTAAATCTATAGTGCAAACAGACACCTGTATCTCTCTGTTGAGACTAAAGCAGGTATACCCTAGTGACCCAGAGTGTATAGTGAAATGTGTTTGGGCTATTTGTAATACTGTTACATGTTAAGAGCTAAAACAATAAACTTCGGTCTATTTATAAATTGTTTATTATTTACCTACCACGGGAAAATGGTGGCCTTTTATAGTTCGATATTCAAAATACTTACCTACAATTTGACTGCGTCTTATCTTTAAGTTTGGACTCAAACGGCAGCTAGGAAAGATAGTGAAAATCCTTTTATTCATGTTCATGCAAGTCGATGACTTTCGAATCGCCGCGCCGTTTCGTCATGATTATAAAAATTGTGATAGGTAATGATGACACCGAAAAGACAAGTCGGAACCTGCACCAAATGTCGCATTCTCGCAACAAGTAAAGCTGCGTTTCCACTGTACAAGTAGCCTTCATGCTTGGAAATGTAAACAGCATGCATGCAGTTGCAGGTTGCATACTGGTAATTTTGAACTAAAAAAATACCTTCACCACTATCTCCTTCGTACAAGTTGCAAGCAAGCAACACCAATTTCAGTAGGTACATCTTCCGCCTCAAGAATCAGGCAGCAACACGGCTTAGTTTTTGTAAAACTTTTGTTTGTTTGTAGCGACATGATTGAGTTACGTTACATCACATATCAACGCAGGGCGAAGAGCAACAAACTACTGATACCTAGGTAGGTAGGTATACGAATATGAAACGTATAAAAACATGCTACCACATACCAACAATACACAGATGGCTATCGAAGTGTCTAGATCGCACAATCTTCCCTTGCAAATAGAGACGCACCACCATACGTGGTCTCTATAGTACCAATTTGGTTTTTTAAGTTAACCCACACTCTTTATACGAGGTGCTGCAACCACTCAGCCACAGGGCGGTTCAGTCACAGCTTGGTCGAAATTCGTGGGAAGTTCCAGCCTGAGGCGCGCCGGCCGGCCCCGCCTAGTAGGTACCTACCCTCAAGACGGTAGGTACATAAGTAGGTACCAAGACGGAGGTTGCGGATTCAATCAACGCCTGAATTAATAATTTTGGTTTAAAATCTTGTCCAGATAGGTACCACTTATCTAAGTTAGTACCTAGGTATTCTGCACGGAAATACCTAGGTGAATCGTAATCTCTGATTATGGTATATTACTATAATCTTTGATCTTTCATTTATCCCTAGCATCCCTTGTAATTACACATTAGCAAAATCAATTATGTACCTACATACGCGACATAGCTAGGTACTTACACTGTTACTATATGGTATTCTGTTATGCCACAAACACCAAGCAAAACTTGTTGGTACACGACTATATGAAAAATTTATCAAAATATTTTTTTCCCTTTCGGTGTGAGCTTGTATGTAAGTAATAGAAATGGGATTCAGTTGCAAAATCCAAGAAAATATTTCTACTTTGTACAGCGAAAACACGAATGTTTTGATCAGGACTCAACATGGTTATTTACAATTGCCACTAAATTCAGTGAAAATTGGTGTGTTGATGGACAGAGCCAGGGAAATTGTTTTAAAAGGGTAAGTCTCATGTAGGTACCTACTTACTCCTCCCTAACTGCTCCACATTAAAATAAAAAGGTTTTTTATTATGTATGTACCTACCTACACGTCAAATATGTAGTTAGGTAGGTACCTACTTTAATAAATAACCCACAATTCGCCTAACGCCACGGAGTTGGAGATAGCATCCCTAGTAAGTCTGTGGGAGTATGGAGTGGGAGGGATGCTGCTAAACCAACTAATATTCAATAATGATACGAAGCATGAATCGATGATTCGGTACCTATGCGTTTGTTTGGTAGGGTAAAGTATACAATGATTGGCACCTTAACGATTTTTCTAGAATCTTAATTATTTTAAATGTTGCCAAGTAATAGAATTGTTTGGGAAACTTTTTAAAATGAATAAGTATGTTTATTTAAAGAAATTAATGCAAAATTTTATTTAAATTGTAATACTTTTACAATTTAAATAAATCAAGAAAATTATTATTTAAAGTGAAATGTTCACTTTTATATAATTATTGGCACTTTAATCTAAACATTGGCATATGTAGGCTATTATAGTCATTGGCATACATTACAAACATAGGCATGGAATAGTTAATAGCTGACACCTCAGAATATGCCTACCTAGGTAAAGATTATTAGGAGATACACCTAGGTAGGCTACGCTTATGACTTAGTCTTCATCTTCCAACATCCGCTAAATATCTTCGGTAGATAGATTGACCTCCTTTTTCTCTTCTTTCACACTTAAGATCTTTCTTAAAGCATCTTCTTAAACTTTATTAAACTAGGATTCTTAGCTTTGTTCTTTATAGTCTTTGTATTTACATCTTTCTTCTTTCTTTTGGCTTCCATTGTTTCTTTCCTCTCTCGAGATTTATCTTCCCTTAAACGTTTTCTTTCTTCTTTTTCCAAAATTATTTAATTGTCCATAAAGTCATTTACTATTGGATTATTTACTATTGATTTGGGATACCGTATATGTTTTGATGTAAGGTTTATTTTCCGATACTTTCGGCATCCTTGAAAGCAATCTATAGAATAATAAATTCAAAAACAATTAAAGCTGGGGTAGTTTTTAGTAAATTTAAACTCTTCTCGGGTGAGCATACCTACCTATGTAAGACAATAATTGTTACAAGGACTGATTATAGTTATTGGCAGGGTCAATCATTCGATTACAGCATTACTGGGACACCTAATGTATTTATTATTTTATTGAACCTTTTCCCAGTGTTACTAAGGGTGTATCTAAAGAATTTCAAAGTTTTCAGTAACAAAACAATCATTGGCATAGAGAGCCAATGACTACATGTCAGTACAAAAAAAAAATGTAATGATTGGCACTAGCTAAAATAACTAACAGATCAATATAAAATAGTAAAATCGTGAAAAATATCCTCTTAAAACATACTTTTATCTAAATACTATAAGAATTTAGTTATTAACTTACCATTAGTGATAAAAAAACGTGTCACAACATGAGACCTGTCTTCTGATTTTCTACTTTTTTCAAACGAAAATCTTCTGACTACCGTCGTCAGTTTGAAAAGATCACTTGACATAATAAGGTGGCCCTAGAAGTTTGATGAAGGTTGCCATTTTTTTAAATACAAATTCTACTATATGAATGCAATGTTCCCTTGTTTTTACAAGATTTGTGTATTTTGTTACAGGCATATTATGAAATAGGTGCCAATCATTGTAGGAGTGCCAACAATAGTGTGCTTTACCCTAGACTCCTTCGCGTTGTTCAGGGTAGACTAGCCGCCACTCTTATTTTCGCTAAGTTGGTAAAACTAAGGTTTTTCCACACCGAGAGACGATTTTCATTATGTGACGAGACCTATAAAGGTCACAATTATAGCTAGCTTTTGTAGATACGTGGTAATCTCGTTTCATGGACATCATGACGATCGGTAATGATTGTCACAGTCATATTCGCCTATGATTGCCATGCTCATAACATTGTGCAAGTGCCCACACGATCGCCATATCCCGCGAGAGCAAACAATTTCTAATCTGTGATCCGCGTCAGTCGGTACAAGTTGGACGTGCAGTCAGTCTGTTGCGTGTTTTCCGTCTTTAGTCACTAAGTCCCGGAATTAGGGTAATAAGCGGAAAGAGGTGATTCTACTAGTTTATATATTCTATATAAACTTTAGCTTAAAAAAGTAGAAGGTATGATTTTTTTACGAGGTGCCCACCTATTATTTACTATTATTTATATGTATAAGTGCCTATAAATATATAATTAAATATATAATAAAGTAAGATTAGTTAATAAATAAAAATAAATAAACAAGGCGATCACGTACAATCGTGCACGATCATTGCTAAGCATAGACGAATACGGCCTCTTGACGTTGGGCCAACGTTATTGGCCAACGCGATTGCCGTTCGTGAAGAGACACCATCTAAAAATAATAGGTACCCTTATAACACAAAACAAGCCTAAATTTGGTTTAGGTAAATAAATGGGTACCTAGTAGGATGGAAAGATTTTTGGTTCTTGTCAGATTTAATAGAATAAACGCATAGTATTCCCACGACACATCGGAGGCCTTTAATTTGTAACTTTTACTAAAATGAGGGTAGTTTGAACAGAATCTAGGGTTTTACGTGTTCATATTTCAAATAACGGGCGAGTTTCTCCGACATGAATGGGTTAAGGGTTACTTGAACGGATAAGGCCAAGAAATAACTCCAAAACGCCCTTGACATGACGGCTCGTCATGCTGGTCAATCGTGTAGATGGTAGAGTGTCATAACAGTGTCCACGACGGCATGCAATGTCACGAAAATACCCGTGTGTTTGGTTTTCCGCATGCACATTATAGGGCAGTGGCGTTTAGTGGTCGACGTGCATCCACAAGTTTCCCATCTAGTCAAAGCGAGCCATGGTAGGTGTTGGACGATAATTCGGTTGCGTAATTAGACGATGTTTTTTTACAATAATTACTTACTATGTAATTATTGTTAAACACACTTAGTTGTAACATGTATGAATGACACGGTTAGTGGTGTGTCCTCTATTAGCAAAGGGTATCTACCACCGAGCGGATCCATCTGATCCACTTGCATTTGGTCCTAGGACCAGAAGGTGGGTTTTTATGTGGTAGCATGCATCAACGCTATGCTTCGTACTTTTGCAGAAGAAGGAAGATTGTTCCTTGCTCTTCTCTCTGCGTCATGCTTCGTAGCTTAATTATCTTTTACAAGGGTTATTACCACATACTAGGAGATACTACGTATGTTATTACAGTATTTTTGTGTTCCTGCTTAACTTTATCATTTGTATATACCTAGTTACTTCATTTTTCACTGTGTTTGTTGGACAGTGTCCCTTTACAGCAGCAATACATCAAATGTACATTAAATTCTCTAAAATGTTGCCTAAATTTTGATTGATCAACAATCAACATTCCTAATCACTATATATGATTGAACACAGCTATTGTGTGGATGATCGCACAATGATGACGGCTAAAATGTACCACCGAGGTGGCTATCATGATTGGCCATTGTGTAGAGGAGTCTTAAGAGTGGACTTGAATCACGAAACGTTATTTATTTTATGTCTTCCTTGTTCCGAAAAACTGTGAAGTCCTTACCTTTATTTTATTACCTATGTCACAAAACAATTTCCCAGCTATATACCCTTTCTTGGGCATCCCAACATGGTCAGTTACTTTAGTCTTTGATCCCAAGTTTTGTTTCTAAAAGTTGGTTAGAGTGACATACGATTTGCATACGATGCTTAGCTAACTTCAGTTCAATTCAGCGTTGTCGTTAGTTCGTTTTCGACTCGTTTCGCGTTTTGCTGTTGTGAAGGTAGCAACAAATGAAATGAAACATAGAGAAAGACAAACTGATTTTCAACTAGATTGTGTTTAGTGATTTTTGTCGCGTTGAAAATCGGAGTCTTATGAATCAAAACCTACCGTGTTTCTGACTAAAACACTGTAAGCAGTAGGTTGTGATAAACGTTAATGTTTAGCATTGTGAAGTGTAATATCAACGGTATTGAAGTGGACTAACCAGCAGTGTTTTTACATCTAGCGATGAGTGAATTTAAAAAAAATGATTTGTTGATAAAATAAATCTCATGGTGTTTCAGTTTATGTTAGTGCCGTTTTTAGAATACAGTTCGAATCATAGGGTCCACAAACGAGCAGACGAGTTCTATCATGGTCGTAAAACGGTAAGATATTTTGTTCCAACGTGGTGTTTTTCTCAGAGCTGATTCCTCTGTTTCCTACTAAATCTCTGCATTTTGCTCTTATTTCTTCATTATTCAAGTCATCGATTAACAGAATAGGCTTCGGCCCGTCCGAAAATTATCCAAAAATATGTTTTCGTCGAGCCATGGCACAATGCTTTGTTTACAACTTACGTAAAGATATTCTGATTTATCAAGACCGTTAAAAAAGATAACACTGAAATTCAATTCTTTTCTTGAAATGAATGCCTAGCCTCTTCAAAAACAAAAACAATTAAGGTTTTTACGAGACAACAATAGTTTGTACCTCAAAGTAAAAAAATAATGAATTAAAATCGTGAAGTAAATATTTGAGAGTAAAGGTCATTAAAACATTATCAAAACAGTTTCATTGCCATCAACAGCCTACAGAATTCCACTGGACATAGATCTCAAAAAGTTTGCCATGAGGAACAGTCTTGAGACATGTCTGACCTCCATCTATTGAGTCCTTGCAAGCAGGTGTTTGCCTTCCTTCACTGGGCATCTTTTTTATTGTTGCCTTTAGAGAACCTTCAATTCTCAGCAGTTGCTGGTTCTTCAAGCTTTATGGCCTGCCCATTGCCACTCCCACTTGCTAATTCCAATAGCTGTTGTTGACTTTTATTCTTCTAGGGATTTACTCATTTCTGATTTTATCACATAAGAATACTATGTATGTGAAGTTTCACTTCACATACATAGTATTCTCTGCCTTAAATGCATCAACAGAGTACAGAATAATATGGTTAGATAGGTAGTAATTTATTCATAAAGATACAGGCCACAGAGTGGCAGAGTATAAAATAAAGAAATATTATGTAGATATACACTGTGTATACACAAACTTAAAAAAAATCTGGCTAGTGAACTCCTTAAATAAGCTAAGCTCATGTGGGGAGCATAAGCCAAGCTAAAGTATGAATGAATAAATAAATAATGCTGGATATTTTCACACAGCATCATCTAGCCCCAAACTAAGCAGAGCTTATATTATGGGAACTACATGACTGATATACTACTTACATAATTTTTTTTTTATAAATACATACATATTGCATAGAAAACACCCAGATCCGAGATAAAAATAAATGCGCAGGCACCGTTTTTTGGATCCCAAGAAGTGGGCATATAGTGGGCCTTGGTTGCTGAAGAACAGTAGGCGACTGCAGAGCCTGCCGAGAGCTTCATGCATAACATATATTGTGTGACCTAAAGCTTTCAAATTAATCCAAAATCAAAAATGTTCATTTATGGCAGTATTACAATCCATTTTGTTAGAAGATACTTAAGATCATTAGGTAGTAAATTCTGTGTGGATAGAAAGAGGTAATGAATGGATGGATATTTCTTACTCTTTCATGCAAACTTCTGAATGGATTTTGATGAATTTTCCTCTGACTGGTAAAATGGTGTACCTCAAAGTCTTCACCTATTCTCTTCGCTCTTTTTATGAACACACTTGTTTTGGTGATTCGCTATACATCAAGTCACTTGCATGACGATGATGTCCAATTATATCTCAGTGTTGAACCTAATCAAATCATTGAAGGAATTAAAAATCACACCAAAGATCTCAGAACTGTATATGATTGGTTGGATTCAAAATTTTGGTCTACTCATCAACCCCAATAAGACACAAGTGATCATTGTTGGTGGAAACAGGCTGACCTCTAATATTGACCCAAATATCCTTCCTCTGGTTAAAAATAATAATATTGCGCTGAAACATTGCAAGGTAATTAAGAACTTGGGTCTTACATTACCCATCATTTGTTGCGGGACTACTATATTACCCAGATCAGTGGGAAAATGTTCAGTACCATGCATTCTCTCAAACAAATGAAGAATTTCCTGCCACTATCTACAAGGACCACACCTGTCATTTAGACTACCTGCGCCTGAGAAAACTGAAACGTCTTTAACAAACAACAAAATAAAACAAAGCGATTACCTACTCCGTTTACAAGTGTTTAATCCATTATGTCATTTTATTAGATTTTTTACAGTTTTTTTTAGTGACTTTCATAGACTTGCTTAACAGTTCCTATCAAAATCATTTTCGCTAAATGAATTTTACGCGCGATGCTTGTTATGTTTTCTTAGGTCATCTCATGTTTTTGTTTCGATTAAGTTCCTTGCCTGAATCACAAGCAATAAATTTTATCATTAGTGTAAGTTATTACGCCGGATAAGTAACGGACAGGTGGTGTAACGTACTGCTGCTGCCATATAGTATCGAATAGCGACACTACTACGTTTGTAAGAGATAACATTTTGTATTAGACAGATTTTTGAGAAAACGAACTAACACGAATCTTCCAGGCGTACGAATCATCAGTGAAGTGACCTGTGTGTGATACAGTAGTATTGCGAAGTGTTCGAGTGTTTTTTAACAAAAAGTTTTTTTTTGTTCGTTTAGAATTAAATTTTATTATTTTGGTGTTAGATGTTTGATAAAAAAAAATGCCAATTTAACTTAAGAAGGATGGCGGTGAACGGTGTAACAGCGACAGCAAGAAGTTTTGGATGATTCCCATCACAAGAATCTCTGCAAGTTTCTCCGTCGAGCTTGAAGCTCAGCAGTAAGAGCAGATACGTTAGATGCAAAAGAAGCATAGGTCCGTCGGCAAGAGTAACAGGCCCGTCGGTAGAAACAGAAACGGCAAGATCGATGATGATGCCGCTGGATCATCTGTAATTTCACTAGCGAATATGGCCCAATTCTGGAAGAACAGGCCCGTTAGCAGGCAGAATAAGGTCGTTAACAGGAAGAGCAGATACGTCGGCAGGAAGAAGAACAGAGCCATCTTCAGGAAAACCAGGCCCGTCGACAGGGGGGGCAGGCATATTGGCAGGCAGAATAACCTCGCCTTATGAAGAACTGCACATAATTCATGGTAAAGGAGTCAAAGATGTGAAGAAGCAAGTAAAACATCGTAAGAGTCGTATCCCAGAAAAAAAAACTCAGCTCAACGATGTAAAAAAAGCCTGTTCTTCATGCCGACGAACCTGAGCTTCTTTTCATCTGACGGATTTTCTCTGCCTGCAGACGGGCCTGTTATTCCTGCCGACAGCCTTGTTCTTCCAGCCGATGGATCAGCTCTTCCTGTCGACAGGCCTGTTCTTTCTGCCGACGGATCTGCTCTTCCTGCTTCCAGAATTGCCATTTAGACAGCAAAATCACAGAAAGGAGGAGATTGGGCCATATTCGCTAGTGAAATTACAGATGATCCAGTGGCTGTCTGCCACACACAACATTACGCGGTGGTACGACCTCCGAAATGAGGCTTTGTGAGGTGTAAATACGCGACAAATGGCGTATAAGGGTGCGGTAAGCGAAGTGATAGTGTGATACAGTCATATGGAAAAGTATTTGAGTTTTTATTTAGTAGTTTTCTAATTGTGTTAGTTTGGTTTAAAATTCTTCATTATTGAACAATCCGCAATGCTAGCAAGTAACATTATGTTCAAAAAGACTCGGAAAAGATTGATAATTAGAAAAGTTCTAGGCTTCGGTCAAGTTCATTCATATATCCATTTGCATAGTAATTATCCATGTCATTAGGAATGCTTTCTATCCAGCTTTTTGTTCCTCTTAATCTGAACACACTCATTTCTCAGATTTAACTTTTTAGTAATAATTTGGTCAGCTGGAGCTTTCTCTGTTCGTTTTTTTTTTCATGGCTTCGCGTAGGGTAAGAAATTGTTGCATCAAAAATCATGCCATGCCTTTTACCCTTAAAGGTCTTTTGTAATACCCTGCTACGCATTCAGATCTTTTGTATATTAAGTATGGTAGGATACTTAATATACAAAAGATCTTTGAGGGGTAGTATGGAAAAAAAAACATGTATTTGTATTTTATCATTTGTACTGAATAATATTTATGCCGAGTTTCAAGCACATTTGGGACCACCTGTTAAAAAGTTCTCATACAAACTTGAACACCCTCTCACACCCCCTTTGAGTTTGGGGATATACTTAATTATATTAGTCTTATCATTTCTATTGAAGAATATTAATTCGAAGTTTCGAGTTTATGATTTTTCCATACAAGGGTAATCCAACCAAATTCCTTTCTTAGTGCACTCCTACACCATAAGAGAAATATATTCTACAAGTTTCATGCTTCTAGGACTTATAGTTTAGGCTGTGCGTTGATCGGCCAGTCAGAAACGTACGAATTTTTTAAGCTTTAAGATGATCTATCGTCACGGCAAACAGAATAACATCATCAGCAAAGTAAAAATGCGACAAGTAGACACCATTTATAACCTTCTTTCCCGTGGTTCACCTATTTTGTCCACCTGGTGGACCACTGGTAAACATATTCTTCCGTGGTCCACCTGATAATCGCGTAAATTATTTTTATTGAAATATATTGCCTATTGTCCACCTCTTTTCATTGGCTAGATTTGAAGGCTTGTTTTGTAACGCACATACTTCGAAATCATAAAAATAAAAGTCATTAATAAAGCGCGATAAAACGCGTGCGTGGGTTTTAAATTAATTTATTTTTAACCTTTTATAATTAAACACCTGGATTCCGATATGATATACATGTTATTACAATGGACCAACTTTATTGGATAATATTCAAATTTTAATTTTAGTCCAACACTGTTCAGTCCACTAGGGAACATAAAAACACAAGCACGAGCCGAGCGCAGCGTGCCGCGGCAGCGGCCGGCGAGTGCCAGAACCGAAATGGACCCTATTCAAATTTTAAATTTAGTCCGACACTGTTCAGTCCACTAGGGAACATAAAACACAAGCACGATGCGAGTGCAGCGTAATTATGAACTTGTTGGTGAATCACAAAACCTAATTTAACCCTACTTCTTCTTTGTGGAAATTAGGAATGTAGGCCTTACTCAGTTTGTTTGTATTCGAATTTCAATTACAGTGAAGCACGTCAACGAAAGACCAAAAAGATTGTGTGCTCAAAGGTGGACCACGGTTAAATAATAATTTCCTATGGTTCACCTTAGTTCACCTGGTGGACCACGGAAGAATATGTTTACCCGTGGTCCACCAGGTGGACAAAATAGGTGAACCACGGGAAAGAAGGGCATTTATACCACAATTGTCCCAAAAACGCTGTTGATTTTTACGATGTCTATTAAGAAGACTGTTAATCTATTTAAAGCTGATTCAATTCCAAACTTATTAAACGTAGTTACAATAATTTTTAATACTTTAATAGCGATGCAAAGTTTTCTTTGGTTGGAGAAAAACTAGCCTAGAGACGCCTAGGCGTAGTCTTTGCGTTGCATCTAATCTACGCCAGTGTGCAACTTACATGTTGTTGTACATAATACGACCTTGTGCCGCCCCGATAGCGTTGACACGCAATAGAATATAAATCCAGCACCTAGTCCCTTGACGTTTGTCCACTCGCAAGCGTATATATTTAGGGACGGTCTCGGTTAGTGGTCAACCCTGGGAAATCCGGAAATTTTGTGCTGTTTAAAGGTGAAAAATCCCGGCTCTTTTGGTTCTTTCGGGAACAACAAATACAATTACAAAATTAAATATTGATGTAACAGTTTTGCTTAAAATACTTTTCTTCACAAAAAGACGATCGAAGAGACTCACAAAAGCATTTTTCGTATAAATATAAATTTTGAAGTATAAATATAATTTTCTTCTAAGATTTTTAAAATGACAGAGCTAATTTGATTTAAGGAGCTGGGTGGAGCTGATCATTAAAACGCACCTTTGGATGAATTCTTCTCTCAGTAGAGTCAATACCTCATTTCTAAGAAATTATATTATGTATATTAATGTTCGATGTAATAAAATATAATAGGTTGGGGAAAAAGTTTCTTCGCATTTTTTAAGAAAATTCAAAACATTTTTTAATATAGTTTATTTACATTTAACTAAAGTATGTAGGTACCATTTTGTTCGATAACTTTTTGCCATTTTGTAGGCAGGGACATGATCCCATTGCTATAAAAACTTTGGGGCTTCTGTTCAAAATACCGCGACAAGTGGTTTTGGCAGTCCTCTCGTGATGTTAACCTGACACTGCCTAAAGAATTCTGAAGAGACCGAAACAGGTGGAAATCTGAAGGTGCAAGGTCAGGACTATACGGCGGATGCATTAACACATCCCAGCCAAACTCTCTTAATTTTTGCTGAGTGGCTAAAGATGTGTGAGGTCTAGCGTTATCATGATGAAAAACCACACCCCTTCTGTTGATTAACTCCGGCCGCTTTCTCTCAACTTCTTGTTTTAATCTCATCAGTTGTTCGCAGTAGAGTTCAGAATCGATGGTCCTGCCTGGTGGTAACAGCTCATAATGAATAATGCCCTTCCAATCCCACCACACACACAGCATCACCTTGTTGCGAGTTAACCCGGGTTTCGCCACAGTCTGTGAAGCCTGACCGGCCTTTGACCACGACCTTTTTCGCACGTTCTTGTCGTACGTGATCCACTTTTCATCACCAGTTATCAGCTTCTTCAAAAATGGTTCGGTTTCATTACGTCGTAATAAAGAATCACAAATGAGAACACGGTTCATTAGGTTTCTTTCAGTGAGCTCGTGAGGTACCCAAATATCGAGCTTTTTTGTGTACCCAGTTTTTTTCAAATGCGCCAAAACTGTTTTGTGGTCAATTCCCAGTTCTTCAGCTACGTCGTAACTACTGATATGCCGATCTTGCTCCACTTTTTCAAAAATGGCATCCATTTTATCCGTAATAGGGCGACCAGAGCGACGTGCATCTTTGACATCAAAATTTCCGGATTGAAAACGCTTAAACCAAATTTGTGCTACTCTCACAGACACTGCACTAGGTCCATAAACATCGCAAATTTTTTTCGCGGCTTGCGTTGCATTTTTACCTTTTTTGTAGTAAAATTTTAAAATGTATCGAATTTCTTCATTAGATTCACTGATCTTGACAGTACGAAAAACAAATAAAAATCACACATTTTCCTAATTTGAATTTGGAATTATCTTCTTTAAAATTTAAACTTTTAATGATACCAAAACCAGCCAGATACAAATAGTATAGCCAAAGAGATTTTATTACAAGTTCATACATACAATAATGCGAAAAGACTTTTTCCCCAACCTAATATGTTTGTAAAAAAATATTGTTATTTTATGGATAAACAGTTAGATTAAATCTATTCTACTTGTTAATCTTTAACGTAAAAAAACATTTCCATAGAAAGCTAGTTTTCTCCCTAGAAAATTGGATTCTTCTAAACGAGAGCGACACTTGGAATGTTTTTAGCAATATAAGGTTTAAATCGGTTTCTAGAGCCAATGAGCATTGTGTTCATTTCTTTGTGAGCATGCGTAAGCGCCACGGTCTTAAGCATGATGTTCTTCTTGCTCTTGTCTCACACACAATACATGGGGTCGGCACAACATCATTTCTTATTCCACAATTCTCTATTTCAGTACTCACCTTTCCTTCCTACTCATGTCATCCTACACACAATCCATCAATCTTTTCTTTGCCCCCTACTCTTATAAACCATTATCATATATAACATACATATATCGAACACTCTTTTTGTAACATGATTTTCTTCCCTCCTCATGACATGCCCACACCACGCTAACCTATTACTCCTCAATTTTTCGTTACTTTCAGCCATCAATTATATATATTTTTTTATACTTCTAAAATGGCAATTAGAATTTTTTATTAAAAAAAATAGCGTAGTGTATTACAACCAAACAAGGTTACCGTAGCCTATGGTCGCTTGCAATACTAGAGGTATTACTCACGGGTTGCCTCCCTGACATGGAGACAAGGGTATAAGTCCGTAGGTAAACTCTTCTATCGATTGATTGACATGTTGATTACTTGAAGCTCGATAGTTTGCTAAGCGTTATAACCACCCTTCCGTTTAAGACCACTTTTGGCTCTATTTTTAGAGCAACCACTGTACAAAGTACAGTGACGTTTGCGTGAAGTTCTCATTCAAGGCACGCTCATTAAAGTTTCATCTCGGGAGGGTGGGCGACCTCGGCTACACTTAGCTGATTGTGTGAAATGTGTCGTGCGTGGGTCGAGCTTTAGCTTTCATTTATTATGCCGCTAATGTGCCCTGTGATTAATTACGGCCCTGCTGAGATAGTATCTTTTCTGGGCTACCCGATGACCAGTTCTATTCAGACCATATCTTTATTTTACCCGCCGGCCTGTGGTCGGAACCGGTAGAGACTCGATCAAGCCCACCTTCGCGTGGCAATTGCTTGCGTTTCAGATGATTGTCCATGACATTTAAGAACAGGCAATTGTCCCACTTCAAAAATTAATAGCGAGGCTTAGTGTCCAAAAGTTACCATCGACAAAACAGCCTGAACGACTGGCTCTATTTCCGCTTAGAAATATCTGCGGTTGCCGATAAACTCTTAGTAATTATACTCGATGTAAAGCACTAATTCATTAATCGATTGGATTGTAGTAAATTGGTCAATAGAGATTTCGGTTTTCTGCTCAGCATATTTTTAATTTTACATGGTGTTGGACCTCACAGCATTTCGGCAAACATTAATGTATCAATTTATCCCCCGATTCATATTTAGAATATTCCTTCCTGGTAGGTGAACAACACAGATTCCAAAATTGGTCTTAGGTATAGCTAATAATTCTCAAATTACTTGTTCCTTGAATACCACCTAATTTCTTTAGGATGAATTTGAGACATGCAAGTTTCAATCCTTATAATACTAATTACTTGACCTATGATGGGCAGATTTCGCATATAAAATGCAGTAACTAAATTAACGAAAATTTAATCCTCTTTAATTGATTGATTTTATTTTTTTTAATTGAATCTTCGCCATCTAAAGGCAGGAACTTCGTCTGAAACAGTCTTCCTGATATTTTATTAATTAAAACACTTATTGTTCCTTTGTATTTCAAAGTTGTCATTAGAAACTTCAGAGACGGTCAATAGATAGATAACTCTTTGTTTGTAAACTACATAATATGTTGCTTAGAAATTCAAACAGAGCAAATTACAAGCTAATCTCGGGAGAATAATGGGCGGTCTTATCTCTTATGATAAAATGATGACATGATATGATCTCTTATGGTCATATTAATCTTCTTATATCGATTAAATTATTTCGCCTAATGAAATAAAGTCTTCGTCGATCCAATTTATCTAAAACACAATCTAAAAACTTCTATTGGCACCGCCAGTCGACAAAAGCCTTCTAAATGCGGGCTACTTCACACCTGCATACCCATATGCCCCCCGCACACCTGCCCGACAGATGTTACGTTACGTCCCATGAACTAATAGAAATAATCCGGTTAGAAATTAGAAAAAAAAAATATCGCTGGAACATCCTTTTAAAAAACAAATTAAATAGGTACAAAATACAGCGAAGGCATTCTTTAAACGCAATAAAGACAGACACGTGCCATTTTGAGGAATGGCCATTTGGGAAGGGGTTAACGACAAGTCGCATCGTCCGTCGACGTCATAGATTTGGCGGAAAGGAAATATACGTTATAGCGTTTGTCCGCACCGCCCCGCTGCCGCGCCGTTAAATTATTTCGCACCAATTTCGGAATGATGGCGATGTGACGGCGATCGTTAGGCCATCGCGACACCGCAACCGATCTCGGTGATTCAATCTTGCTCTCGCTGTCGTGCGTAGGTGCGCGACATTATGCTAGCTAATTAGTTCGAAATTATGATGCGTATAGATTATGAGATTTGTCTCTTAGTTGGCGTAATTCTATAATGGGTAACTATAATAGATTTTCTTTATTCCGTACGTGGACTAGATATGTACTTAGTTGTTGGACGCCAAACCTATTTACAAAAGCTGGAATCGATTATAAATTAGTAGAAAACCAAAATGTTCCCGTTTAATATACTATAGCCTCTTGTATTTACCTACCTATGTCGGTAAGTGGTAGATTTTATAAAAATTTCTGGCGGTAGCGCTGATCTACCCACATTCTCGACAGCCGAGTTGACGGCGGCGCTCGAATGACGGAAGACCTTTGCAGAGACTTGCTAAAACGTTTGTAAAATAGTGGATCCGCTTTTACTTTTTATAATATCTGAGTAGATAAAAATTATTTCTTCTTTATTAAAAGTTCGTTACATATTTCTGAGGCAAAGCTATTTTTTAGGATATTTTTTTTGTCAACAGGCTTAGTACACGTTCGAGGGGTAGACCCTAAGCCGGAACCTCAAAGCGTTGTCGTCATTATACCAACTTAAGTAGTTTTTAGGGTTCCGTAGTTAACAAAGAACCCTTATAATTTCGCTTTGTCCGTCCGTCTGTCTGTCCGCATCGCTGTAATTTGGCATGGTATACATATTATTCACGCCGACAAACTGGTAAATTAAATATCTTGAAAAACAATTTTTTTGGATACCTACCTCCCTCCCCTACACATATTTTTTTTTCTCGTTTATCCCATAGTTTCGGTTTCTTTGTATAGGTCTTCTAAAAATATTACGTGTGTGTGACTAACACTGAAATGACTAATTTTCGAATCAGGGATCCGTTTGCGAAATACTAAGTTTTCAAGTGCTTATTTTTGTTAGAGTAAACCAGCTGCCAGCTAAACGGTTATTTACAGCAGTAGTATATATAAATAACTTAAAAGTAAACACAGCACATATCACAGCTAAGTAGGCTTTACAAGTAAACGAGTCATAGTCGACTAACTTGTAAAATGTACTTCTAGCAGTAAAAAGGAATTTGTACGAAATGATCGTACAAATACCATTGAAAATTACTTATATGAAGTTGTTAGTTCTGTAAAACAGGTAGCAAGTATAAGTTTATGGGCAACTACGGAACCCTACACTGCGCGTGGCACGATACGCACTTGGCCGGTTTTTATAAGACAGTTGGGACCATGGAAAAAACGAGCAGGCTGAGTATTTTTTTTAGCAAGATTAGATTGATGGCGATATTTCAGCCGTCCTTGGTTGGCAGCAGGGATCGTGCGTGCTTTAGCCTAAACTGAATCAGCCTTTATAATGCATGGAAGGCCACCATGCCGGCGTGTGCGCAACGCATAGCTGCATACGAGTGCCGACATGTTGGCTGCGGTTCGCTGACCGCACGCCATCAGATGACCTCGATTAATGCAGAACGCGGTTGCCAAAAAATAAAGCCATATTGCAACAACACACACCTTTCGAGCATTTTTGAAGTGTTTAGACGCTTTAGTATTATTCCCTTCACCCCTTGAGATAAGTTTCAGGAGTTTCTTGACCGCAATAAACCGCGAATTGGTAAAAATAACCGTTATAAGACGTTACTATTTTGACGCTTGAATGCTTCGTGATTTGAGGTTTTTGTTTCCGAATGCTTAGTTATATATACATAGTATTTATCTGATGCTAATGGACACTTTATAACAGGAAGTAGCTAGCTTCAAAGCCTAAAGGTACAAACTACTTCGAGAGATCCAGAGTCGAACGTTATGCAAGCTGTATCCGGATCTAGCGTCGATTCAAAGTAATTTCCGCCTCTAGGAAAAAAACTACCGTTGGACCAGCAACCGTTGCTCATCATGTGGATTGCTAACTAAAAAGCACGTGGTTTTGCCTTTTGCGCGACAACTTGGAGGAAATTATGTTCACGCTAAAATCAGCTGTTAAATAATGAGCCCTTATGAAGCTGGAAGATTATCAGGCCGACACCATCATAAAGGTTCGATGTTAGCTTGTAATTCGGCCATTGTTGGGGACAATGTTATGAGATGCTCGTTATTCTTTTCACAGTTTTCTTTGGTTTGATTTGGCAGGCACGAAATATCGTTTTGTGGATACTAGTTACGAAAATGTATTCCCGTTGTCACTCGCAGGGGCCGAACAAGAGGACATCGTATCCTACTAATATAATTAATGCGAAAGTCTGTGTGAATGTTTGTTACCACGGATTTCCGTAACTACTAAACCGGTTTTGATGAAATTTGGAATGTAGATAGTTAAGGTTCTGGAATAACACATAGGCAATCTAATTTTCGAAAATCAATCCTTAGGGGTTGAACAGGGTGATAAAGTTTACCTATATGGAATATATATTTTTTTCAAACGACCCCCTTGTTCTTAATTCAGTATGGTTTTTAATATACTGGTTCGTTTCACTCAAAACCAGTCAAATTATATCGGGAATATCTATACCTATAGGTTTCACGGTTAAACCGCTGAACCGTTTGTAATGAAATTTGATATGGACATAGTTTGAAGCCTGGAGACGGTCATACGCTACTTTTATCAACATACAACGCCGGCGAAGCCGCGTGCAGAAGCTAGTCGGGAATCAAATCATACATCTTTTGCTATGCTGCGTAATCAAGCAAGATCCAGTGAATCAACTCATCGACCGAAGTAGTGAGTGCTGATTGTGGTGCCTTGGTGCCTACAAATATTTACATAACAATCAATTAAATTCCGTTAATGAATCAACAGTTTCTGAGGCGCCAGATCTCGATTACATTTAAATAATATGTTGTTTGAACTTGAACTTAAAAGTTGTGTTCTACTAATGAAGGCCTCTTTCAATTCCGGCCATTATCCTTCGTATGCTTATCTGAATAAAGAAATGGTTTGGATTAGCAAGCTTTATAAGATTTCTAAGTATTTCCTACGCCATGCTACTTAGTCCGCATCGAGTTTTCCCCCTAGAAAATGTACCTTCATGCTGCACCCCCTTAATTCAAATCTTTCCTCCACATTTTAGGTATCTAGGTCTTATGGCTTAGGCTCTGAGTTGATGTCAGTTAGTCAGTCATGCAAATATTTTAGAAGATGTTCTTACTTATAGAGTAAGTACTAGTTGACCATCCCACAACTTCGTTTGCGTTTGTTTCTCGTACTCTCGTATAACATAGATATGGAGTATTTTTGCAAACCCCTTTTTTGGACCCTTTAGGATATGAATTATTAAAATGTATTTATTAATTCCATTGTACCTTTATCATAAAGTGTTATTGTTTATTTCGTTTGTATCATAAGGTATTCTTAATACATCTAAAAGGAGCTTATTCTCCATATTTCAGGACTAACGGCTCTGCATTGATCTTTCAGTCAGTCAGGACTTGTTCTTTTATATATACAGAAGAAATAGGAAAGGCCAGCGAAATATCATGGTAGAAAGCGTCTTAGCAGTCCTCTCAGTCTTGTTATCAACCGTGCGAACTGTGAATGGTGAAAGTACAGTACAAGGGGTTATGCAATGCCTCATTCAATATTCCAGAAGGGTATTTGTATGAAATGCTAGAAAAGAATCAAGTATAATGTTTGCCTGTGGGCTTCGTTTCGCAATGACCTAAGCAGACGTATCCGAAGGAAATTACTTTGCTTACTGCAAACTTTTGCGTCCTATCGTTGAAACCTTGTCATTCTCATCGTGTAGGAGTAATTCCGTGTAAACTTCCGCTGGCGTTCCCACATTCGGCGCATTTGGTGTCGGCCGGATGCAACGCAACCTTTTATCGACACGTGCCTAGTTTGCCGAATAGACACCGAATCGTCATCCCTGTGACGTTCTGAGTCATATCGGTAGTAATTCGTAGAATTTACATTACGATATTGTAGTGATTTCTCGGAGTTTAAATTATTCACTCATTCACATCAAATCGTTTCATTTTTAAAGATTGTGCTTTAATACACCTGTTTTGCGAGCCGATGCCGCAAAATTTATACAAAAATAATTATTCAATTTTGCGGCTTGGTATACTTTTTTAAAAGATTTTGAAGAAGTTTAAGGTTCTCCTCGATTTTTGTCTGCCATCACTTCGCAGTGCAATATCATTAAGTCTAGATGTCTTTAGATTAAAAGTCCATATAGACGAAAAAAATATACTCAGCATGCAAATGAACTTAATTGTTTTTGTCACGGAATTGCTACACCAGATTTACGTAATAGGCGCACAAGCAATAACGACTTATAATCAGATGATGTAAAAAGTTCTGGTTGTTATAAGAGGTAAAAAGTTGGGCTGTTTCTGATTGGTACAATTTGATGTCTGTGGTTCAATGGCTGGCGTGAGTTATTATTCAAATGTAAGCTTCGGTAATTGTGGTCCGTCTAAACCTCGGGCGGGGATGGAGGATCGAGGTAAGGGGATTGAACCCGTGCCCATAATCATGGCCACTCTAAGCTGCCTTGTTTCTACCTGATATGGAAATACCAAAGTTTTCGGAGCTCTCTCCTTCCTACGCGGAAATTACTTCAACATTTTTACTTTGAAGCTTTATCCATTTAAGTAGATCTTTAAAACAAATTTGCTTAAATTCAAACTGAAAAATACACACTTCATAAGCTTTTGGTCTTTAAGAGTAGGTACACACACTGAAAAACAACATAGTAACATATTAAACTCGCAACTTATTTCTAAATGGGCCAGACTTGATTATAACCGGACAACAAAAGCGAGAGTCAACTATGTCAGGCAGTGCTCAGACATCGAGTACGTGCATTTAAAGATAGAGTGTCCTAGTTCGCAGGAACTAGAGTCGATAGCTTATCGTATCTGCGTGGTCGATAAAGCACTCAAAAGTATTAGGTCGATGGAAGGTATGACATGACATGTAATCACTTACACTATGGGAAAATAACATAGATTCTCAACACAATGTTCGGCTGACTCATAGACGCAAATAAGGGGTCCGAACACTCCATTACAGTGTTGAATGTTATTGTTTAATAACTGGTGGACTTAATAACCATTCGTTTTATGACGCTTGCATAAGTGTTGCATTGGCCGAGACCGGTTTCCGGCGCGGTCATAATTTACCACTAATCTTGACCCACAGCTGTCTAAACTCGGCTGCTCTCGACTCGACCAGTTCTCGGTGAGATGCAAAGGCTGATTCGAGATTGTTGTCTATAAATTTTAGAAGCCTGAAATTTAGGATTTTAAGTATTATGTCGCAGTGACAATGTCATGACTGTTTGCTATTTCTTAAAATGTAGATTCTAGGAATTGTGATCATATTCCGCAAATTAAAATAAGTTCGTCTTTCAGAGACATGTTTCAATACAAAATTCTTCCTGTGCATTGTAAAGTGAGCATCACCCCGAAATAATACGAAATTGCGCGCTCCACTCATAAAATCTATTTTGCAATCTATGCAATTTTAGTTTAAAACATCTCTGAAAATTTCAGTTTAGTCCAAATATCCTCCATTTCGCCGATAGGCGAGAAACATATAGAAAAACTACGCGTTCCATCCGTCCCATCCTTTCAGTCCCAGACAGGGTTCTTGATGTTTATTGGAGAATTAAGATTTTGTATTCTTCATTGTCTTTATGTTATTTTTATTACAGTGCTGCGGACAGTACTGCAGAATCACCAATATTGGAAGAAACTGGTGAGAGCGGTTCTGAACAGAAGCCCAAACCCCTGGTCAAATATGGCGAGCTCGTTATCCTTGGGTAAGTGTAGACAACTTTATCTTCGCCATTGCAGTACCCTCATCCTATTTTTAATGTCAATGCTGATCTAGACTCATTTACTGTCTGAAGAGATTGTTAAAAAAGTGTAAGTTACTAAATTAGTTGTCGTCAAGTAACAAGAAAAAATATATTTCATAAGATAATTCTTTGCCATAAGATTGATCAAAGAATCAAAGGTAAACAGCCAACCAATAATAATAAACACCCAACAGTCACATACATCCTACCAATCTTTAGACCTTGGTGAATTTTAGCCATCAGCACTTGCTATAGTCGGTAAACATACTAATGGGAACTCTGATTAACTATAACGAACCGGATTCTGAGTTTGTTTACTATTTTGCAAACCGGTGGCGGATGTTTCCCATGGATTCGTAAAGTAAACTGATTTATTATTATGAGAGATCGTAGTTATGTCGTGTCCAGCTGAAGATATATAAACTTTATAAATTTTCGTGCTAAGTTGTTTTCAACTGTTGTTTTCAATCTTTCAAATACCTCAATTCCGTCCTGTTTTAGGCATTAAGGGGTTGCAGCCCGCTATCTTTTCGGTGTCTTCTTTTCATCTTATTTGTGGCTGCCTTACTTGTCTTCAGTTTTCCCATGGCCTCCACTCCAGTACTCGCATACGCTACGATAGTTCCATGCAGGCTATATGACTTTCTCTAAAATCGAGCCTCTCAACGCGTTGATTCAGTAATTTCTGACACCAATTTTTGATTCCTAATGTACTAATGATACACAAGCGCAATGCAACATTGTTCATGTCTAGTTTGTAATCTAGGCTCAAAATGTCAGTGGTCGGGTACAAGGTTACGTAAACACAGGGAACTGCGTAGTCTGCCGTGCTTTGTTTCATATATGTACGTGTGTAGATTCATGCTAATTGCAGAAGCAACTCTATCCTTATTAATATGCAATGTTTGTTTGTGCGCTTGTAATTCATCGATTAGTTCTATCAGTTCTATCTTTTAAAGCACTGTTTAATTAGACCTTTGATACAACTTTTTCTCCATAAAAGTCTCTGTGATATCTGTGGTAGGGGTTTCCTAGGCATACCAAACGAATAAAAATAAATTTTATGTTTTTTTGTTAGAGTTATTATTCCCAGTTACATTTCGACAAAGATTCCATGTTGGCTCAATGCCACACAAATAGTTACTGAAGAACTCGACAAATCATAGCGACCCTGACAATCCAGTGTTTTATGAAAATTAGAATACCTATGTCATTCTTATATATTAGGTACATTGCGTATGCATAATATTAAGCTTATGTTGTCGAATGATTTATAAAACCCGTTAAATCTCCACGACACGACGTTTTTAGATCTTGATGTAAATAATAGTCTTGAAATTCCTGAAGCAGCTTTTTAAAGCTTCTGATCAACATACAATCTATGGTTTAGATAACAAAAACGTATGCCTGAATGTCATGGCATCACTGAGCAATCGTAATTTCTTGTACTTGCTTTTCTCGTACATTGCCATTTACGGAATGTTTTCATTGAAACAGCAAAAAGCACCACTTTCTTTTTGTGGTGTGTTTAGAAATGTTTGAATGCAATCAGTCTGCCCTTTTAAGGCCTTGGCTTGAATCAGGTTTCGAAGGAGTGAGATAAATGAATTTAGCTTGCTGCGCAGTTTCGGCAGAATAGTGTTTATTCCGTCGTTTTTAGCATGAGCGGTGCTGTAAATGGTGTCTCAAGTACGGCATTATGTTTACACAGAAGAAAGGCAAAGGCATGCAAACGATGTGCAGTGTACTTTTGACGTCTGAGACCCTTGTAAAAAGCTAAGAGCGCTTTGAATTCTTGGTTCAACTTCAAAATGTCATATCCTGCCTCGAAACTCAGTTCTAAGTCAGTCTCAGATCGATCGAGTGTAGTCTTAAATAGATTGTAATAAATAATTTACGGGCAATAAGTTAAAATTCTTCCTTTAGATTTATCCAAACAATCCCACTAATTCATATTTTATTGTTGTTCAATGTTCATTGAGTGAGCACAGCTGACCGCAAAACTTGGTTTCTTGTATTCTACTTGGAGGTCATGAACACGGCTTCATCGTTTCCATTGCGGTCACGTTTCGTTGATTTGTTGACCGGTTTATGGCTCGCATTTAGTAACTACTCTATGAGTTTTGGCTGAAATAGTTAGCACATACCAATGAATAACTCTTAATGCTTAACGTTATCATATAAAGTGCTCGAAATCTGTAGGACAAAAGACACTGCGCCACCGTAGCTCTCATTATTAGCCCATTGCTAGTATAGCTACTACTATAGCTATACTATAGCTATGCTATACTATAGCTTTCAGAACCGACATCTGCTTAGGAATACAGATTCAATGGCGACCACAAAGCTTATAGGTTGCGGGAAGTCTGTGATTCAAGACCGTTCTTCACGGCACTCTCTCTATGGAAGGCCTTTACCTAGAAATAAATTACAACTATTGATGGTTATGCTAAAAGTGCTCGGTTTTATAATCTCGGTTATTCTTTGGCAAACGCAGAAAAATAAAGCAGTAGAAATTGTAAACAATAACAAAACTGTTTTAAATAATGTACGTTCTATTTCAGCTCGGGTTTCGTTACGAATATAAAATAAAGGGAATTTAGAGTAGGATTCCTACCTACGGTACATGCTAATGAATACTGCACACGACAAGTTAATTAGGCAACTAAATACTTATGTTCTTAGCTATTTCTTATTTTATGTTAAGCACGTTGAGTTTTCGGTATGGCACATCGCGGCAAAAAAAAACGTCCGCCAACACCGGCTAGCTCGTTGCACGTACGTTTGTTTGTCGTTTTTCTTTGGCTGGTCCTTTCTTAGTCGTCCTACTTTAGGTCAGTGACCCAGTCGGTTGGTGGACCATGTAATCAATGGTGAAAGAACCCGTGTGATGAAAGTAAATGTGCGCCACGTAGAGTGTCATGCACAACACTAAGGGTTTTTTAGTCCAACTAAAGTGGCAAACATTAATACGGCCCACTTCTTGGTAAGCGGTTACCGTAACCTATGGACGCTTACAATACCAGAGCTATCACTCGCGCGTTGCCGACCCTGAGACATAACAGGTGCCATAGTTGTTTTCTGTGTATAATGTGAATGTATTGACAAAAAAAAATGTATATAAGTAGTATATCAGTCATGTAGTACCCATAATACAAGCTCTGCTCAGTTTAGGGCTAGGTGATGCTGTGTGAAAATGACAATTTATTTATTAATTAGTATTTATTTATTATTATTATATAGTTGAGACAAACCCCAAATTAGACCCGAATAAGTGTATCTTGTGATGGCAAATGGATTAAGGCCCTGACTGAGTTGTAGCTGAGGGGATACTAGGGGGGCTTTGGCAGACCGACAGCTAAGTAGATATGTGATATTGTTTCCGTAAAGCGGGAGACATGAATGCCAAAGGCTGGAGTGGCGTTTGAGGGTTGGCGCAGTGATGACGATCTCTTGTCCGCTATGTTCCATTACAACAGCCAGTTACAGTTACTTCATGAGTTTAGTAACTGTTTATAGTTTTGTAACAGAACTTACGAAAGTAGGTACATAATTTGGTCCGGATCGCACGCATTCAGTGCGGAAGCGTCTGCGGCACACGGGACTGAAATAGATTTGTTGCACCGAATGCCTTCTTACTCTATAGTCGCAATATAATAGGGTGTAACGTGCGTTTTTTGTGGCATATTAAATTAATAGCTATACAATCTAGTTTTTCTACATGCCCACATTACTTCGGCATGTTTCCCAAAACAGTGGTCATTTGATACCTTCCTATAATTACACTCTTCTAGTTTCTAGATGGTTGTAAACTAGGTTGTTGTGGAAAGCGTCTTAGCTGATAAAATAATTTGTGCAAAATCACCAAAAGAAAGAAAGCAGGCTGATTTAAATCGATTTCATGATAATAATGATAATAACAAACCGTGAAATTACATTTCCGCAATAAAGTCGGTATTTTACTATTATATGTCGCTTTCCCCTTATTTGCTCGTTGACTGGCCAGAGAGAGAATCTACTAAGCAATTTGACCCAGTAAAACTATATAGTTTCTGACCTTTAAGCTGATAACATTCCAAGCCCAAAAGATTCCGATCTGAAACGTTGTTGCTAGTTTTTGTATGTTTGATTGAAGCAGTGATGTTGAATGGTATCTAATACGGTACAGGAAAACATGCATGCATGCTGGTCGTTATAATGCAGCTATGGTTACGACTGAAAAGAGTTGACCGTTCTTACAATTTTATTGTCAGTAATAAAGTCTGTAACATTCGTTACTGCAATTCGATGTTTATCCGCATTTTATTACTACTTTACTGCTTACCTTAGACCTATTTCGCGGGAACGTATGAAATATGGCATCCCTAATTTTAACAAAATTCTATTATGTTGATAAATTACGGTTTGACGTAGAAAACGACAATTTTATGATATAAAATGGATCTAAATCGACGCAGTTTTATAGGGTGCCCGACCGTTTTACCGGAGTGATTCACGAGGGATAAACCCCTGTGGAATGCCTACGTTACAATTTATTTGGCGCCGATGATGAATTTCAATGAAACAAAAGGCTTACCTACACATTACACTGATAGGTTAGGTTCTTAGAATGAACTGGTGTTAGGATTATATATTTATCCTTACAGCCGAAAAAGTGCTGTTTTTAATTGCCAGCTTTAAAACGCACCAGTTTCTTTATTGATAACATCATTGTTGTTCCTGATTTCCTTGAAGGGATTCATATGATAGATAGATAGATAGATGTGTGTGTATATGGTCTTCAAGGCATTATCATTATGCCAGGTAATTTTTTTAAATCTATGTTTACCTGTTTGTTTTCATCTAGTGTCGCGTGACTGACAATCAACGCACAGTCTAAAACGTAAAACCTAGAGACCTGAAATTATGAGAATGTGTTCCTTTTGGTGCGTAGAGAGGAGTGCACTAAGATAGGATTATCCGAAATTCAACTCAAAAATCTTGGTCATTACAATTATTGGAACCCACATTATTAGAACTATGTAATGTCCACCTATAATATTTAATAAACTACATTGATTACGAGGTTTTTTATGGCTACGTAACTCGCCATGAATCTAATAAAATGTAACTGAATGAAATGCAGTATCTGTGACGTAGAAAGACCGTATTCTTTCTACGTCTCGGATATATAGAAAATAGATTAAATCAAAGACACGCGTAGCGGGATTAAACATGAAAAGTATCTTCGTCTATTACGTCTCATTTGATGAGACGTCCTGACACTGTACCTACTGATACTGGTGTAAGTGGAAATCCCTAAAGTACTTTAAAAATGCAGTGGGTCGTGTTTTAATGGGGAATGGTATGTAGATGTCTCATAGGGGTGACTATCGATTATGAATCAAACCTTATTCATTCGATTATTCTCGAAGTCCGTTTTCATCATCAAAACAATCTCGGCAGCCCGATGGCTGAGACAATAGATCGTCAATATGAGGTCATTTGCCGTCATTATCACATTGTTTTATCAATAAACACACTGTTTATTATACTATTATACTTATTGTAGGAAATAAAAAATACCACAACGTCATAATGTGTTCTTAATCTTGATATTTCGGCATATCCGTTGAATAATTTTTCAATTTCAATTTCATTTATCATGCTTAATGTCCTACATACAATGGTTAAGCTTAGGTCTAATGTAGCTCCAAGTAGGTTGGTACATCGGCCCTGTCAGGGCGTTGCAAAGGTAGGTATTATTTTGACATAATTGCATAATTTTTCAATTTCAATTACAATTATTCATTAAATTTAAATGGTTACAATGGTAAATTAGGCTTAATTAATCAGGGCGTTGCAAAGGTAGGTATACAAAATAAAAAAAATATGTCAAAATATTAGATATTAGATACTTATATTTATCACGAAGTAGGTAGGTAGTTCAATGATCAATGTCAAAGTAGGTTAGGCTTTGGGATATTCTGTAGATCATTAAACTACGATTCGTAATGATCTGGGTTGTTTTTTAGATATATTCCCATGGTTATTGTCAATTACTGAGTAACAGACACGCTGATTTGATATAGAGTAATTGCTCGTGTTTTTGGTTTGCTTACGGTTCGCGTGCTGCGAAGATTGCGTTGTCACAGACAAAGGCACTTACGTGCGATTACTATGAGTACGTACGGTGGGTGTGCCCGCGTCAAATACCATATTAGTCCGCCTCAGTTTACGTGTCCTAGTTATAATTTATTTTCGGTCTCTACTTCGGATAAGACAATGACTTGAAATGCGTATCAAGAATTTGTTTCAGTTTGGGCGCCAGTTTGGACATTATTAAAGACTAGCTTCTCCTTCGTGGTACCCGGATAAAAAGTAGCCTATTTTGCGTGAAAGAATAACAAACATCCATCCTCACAAACTTTCGCGTTTATAATTGTTGGAGGATTTTTCAGTAGTATGTTGTTTTGTCAACAGCCGTGTTGGCCTAGTGGGCGATACCCCGACTTCTGGTCCGGAGGTCGTGGGTTCGAACCCGGTCGTGCACAAATGGATTTTTCCACTCAAAAATTGATGTGCGCATTCACACGTGCCCCATGCCCTAGAACCAAAAATTCGAAGGCATATGCCAACAGTTAGTGTTCCAATTAGCGGCGATGGGCTTTCAACCTGTCACGTGGAATGCTTACTACTTGCAAAATGCGGGCATGTACCAAATGTCATGTTTGGACGTGCCTCTGACTACCCTCTACTTGGTATCCTCAAAGATCTACTCACTGAGTATGTATCTGAGGATGTCCACCATGGGGAAGACAGTCGTGAGCGTGTTTGTTTATGTTGTTTTTAGGTATCGCTAACTTGCTTTCTATACTTTCTTGAGTATAGGGTACCGTGCATTATTTCTGTTAAGTTATTTGATGACCTAATAATAATAATCTTTTACAATAAAAAACAGAGTTTAGGTTCAAGGGTTCTTAAAGGATTTCTTTCCTGCATTTGCTTTATTAATTATTAAGATGTCGTCGTCACCATGGCTAATTGCTTAATTACACTTCCTTACAGTGTAATGAAAGAAAGTAGATATGTAATAATAACCGTTATTATTGTTAAAACGTATATCTGAAGCCTAGTTCTCGTGATTACTAATATCGCGATATTATTTATCCTCGATCTAACTTTCGGTCAGCTTGTAATCTCAACTTTGACGTTTCTCTATGTAGACATGTCAATAATACCACCCTGTTCCTGTTACCCACGATACAGGGAATCCTATTTTAGCTAAGGTATGTCTGGTGGTTGTTTATTTAATTTATGAGCAGATTGCAAATTTGTACGTTTATGAGATGGCTTGATCGGAACTTTAATTTGTTGATTTTTTTATTAGGAGAATTGCGTCTCAAACTTGTATACTGCAGGATCAGATCAAATCAAAGAAGACAGGGTCTTTACTTTACGTACCGACCGACGAGCAGCTAGCTGGTGTACAAAACGCGCATTATGTCATGAGACAAAGTACTGTGGTTACGGTAACTTACATAACGAATACAAAGGTGTGCACTTGTTTAGCTTCCCAAGCGTTTAACATTGTATTATTTCTTTCTTTGAGAAATAAACTCAAAACGCAGAATGAGCTGTGAACTACTTGAAGTGCATTATACTGTGATGTGAACTAAGATGTGCTGACATCATATCTAGACGAGACGAGATGTGGCAGCGCTCTCGCATGGAATTAAATGTTACGTCATGTATCTATCGAAGTACGGCTTCAACAAGGTTTACTACGTTTTCTAAGGTTATGACACTTGCTCATGTTGGTTTATGCTATGCCAACATTTTAAGCTTGTTTGCACACTTACTGCTATTAGGCATAGGGTAAGCTTTTCAATTGAAACTGCTACGTTTTTCCTCCACAACAACGTTTATTATTAAATACTCTAAAAGAATAGACATCATTTCAAGAAAAAACAATATCGAAAATACAAGAATATTAATTTGCATCAGTCTGAAAGGAACCTCTTGGACGCGCATTTTTTTTTCATCGCAGTGGTTCTTTCACCATTAGTCATTAGATAATTTTAGAGGCACCATACATCAACGTGGTCAGAACACTTATCTAACTTAGGTTGACCAAGCAAGAAACGGCGAAAAAATAAGTTTTTTTTTTAAGATTTTTTACTAATTTAAAATAAATTTTCCTCCTAGCAATAAGGAAAATGCCTATCAAACGACTAAACCCAAATCCATTAAAAATTCAGAGCAAAAAAAGCGTAGAATACGTTATTTTACTTTGTTTAAGATTAGGCCGTTATTAAAGAATATGTCATTGTTTTACTATTATTATTCCTCATTTATATTCTTAAATGAACACAAATACACAATAGACAAGATAGAATGATAGATGTACGCCAAGGAAAGCTTAACTTTTAAACGAGTGTTTTTCCATTCCGAACTCGTACTATACATATTTTTTCATGCAGTTTGAAATAATCACCCGTAACTTACTCATAGGTACTCATTTATAAAAAAAATATATACTATTTGGACACTTGGTTACGTCTTAGGTTAGGAATGTAAATAAATACTTTCGAAGTTAGAAATATAAATGATATCGAGCAAGTCATTAGTCATTAGAATACGCCTTATAATACCTAATAAAGATTTCGCGTGTGATAGATCTAAAATACTTTCCGCGTAGAAGAAACGAACGAATAATTATAACCACGGATGTAGCATGTAAAGAAAGGCTGCCAATCATAAGTACTTAGAAACGCTGATAATTCAGATATCGATCTGAACTTTATAGTCGTAATAATAACTATAAAAATGGCAAGAATTGTTAAGCCTTTTGTCTACAGGGCTTGGACTAAACTGAAGAGTATCTTAGTAGAAAATAATAAGATTCGATGATAAAATCTGGATTATGCAGGCTTTTTAGTTATATAAAGTTCAACATTTGTGCTTAGGAGAATTCCCTATCAAAGCTCACGAAAATCTTAATAGTGCCGTTGATGAGTAGGCCATATTTAGGCCACCAATTCTTCCAGCTGGTCACCTGCGTTTAAAAAATTTACCGTGTCATACGTTTTCGATGGGGCTAAGGCTGACTCAAAAGTAATGGAGAGCAAAAATCGTAGCCGACTAAATTATATTAGAAAAAAAGAAAATACAAAACTTTATTTATGTTGACGTACCCTGTGTATTATAATGCTTGTGAATAGAACATATAGAGATATACACCTGCGGGATTGTTTGTTTGATTCACACGGAAGTTTAACCTTTCCCATTAAAGATCGAAGAATATAATAGAACCTTTTAACACCAAGTATTGTCTATTTACGACAAACAGACCGACCTCGCCTTGTGGGTAGTACAAACCATTGCTATCGATTGCTTAGGGTCGGCAAAAGGTAAACACTGGCTATTTTGAACCTACCTGGCAAAATGTTAAACTATAACGTCGACACTTTTTAGAGGAGGCCTATGCCCAAAAGTGGACATATACCTACAATTGTTGATGATGAAAATGATGATGAAATAGTATAGAGCTTGAATGATGCGTGAATTTTGCATGTCTAAATCCGATAATGATAATGACCTCAGTGTACAGCACTCCATGATGAAGAATTTCTAATTTTTACGTCTATTGCAGTTACAACGGCTACCTGCCTACCGGCGAGAGAGGTCGGCGGCGCAGCAAATTCGTGCTGTACCGTCGACCAGCGGCAAACGGGGTGCGACGCTCCAAGCACTATGTAGTAAAGACTCCTCACAGCAGCAAGGCCATCCTGGACGCAAGCCAGCACTCGATATCGTACACACTCAGCCGCAGTCAGGCGGTCATTGTTGAGTACACGGAGGATCCGGACACAGATATGTTTCAGGTAAGTTTTTATGATACTTTTATGAGCAGAATAGGATTGACAACAGTTTTGTTACCGAGAAGAGAAAAAATTATCGTAGGAAATTTGCACCATAGTGAGCCTAATACAACAGGCAAACACAGATGGACCACCTGAAGCTAGTAAGGCATCTGGGCAATTCTCCGTGACCTGGAAGTAGTAGCCTCCAGAGGAGAGAGGAGAAAAGCTAGGGTAAATAGTGTCAGCTAGAGTACTCCAAGTAGAGCAAAGAGCTGCTGACGAACCGATTGATAGATGAGAAAAGAAATACCAGACCAATCTGCCTGTACTTTAAACGTTGAAAGGAATACGCAGACGCAGATTGTAAAGTTATAATAATATGCAGCATCTTTACTGTGATATTTCCGTAGCAATATTTAGTAATTTTAGCGATCAAATCAGTATTTCCTATTGAGGCAAACAAAGGCCCCACAATCAATACAACTTATCGTAATTATAAAATCTGTTTACAGCTTCACACATGCGTGTTTCAAATAACAAAATAATCAATAACTTTGTTTATGCCAAGGATTTTCGGTAACTCCAAGCGTTCACACGTGACTGACTACATGCTAGCTAGTAGAATCGATTTATTGGCGTTTTCCAGGTTATAAAACGAATAGTATCTCAATATGTGCCTATTCAAATGTCGAGGAGCGAGGAAAACTATTTCTTCCTATTTACATGAAAGCGACTACATGCTAGCTAGAAGACTCGATTTATTGGCGTAACGCGGGTTTTCCAGGTAATAAAACGAATAGTATCTCAAAATGTGCCTATTCAAATGTCGAGGAGCAAGGAAAAATATTTCTTCCTATTTACATGAAAGCGTGAGAGGTGTGGAAATGTTTATACAAGTTGCCACACTTTGATATAGGACAATCCCTTGGTTTCGACATTGTAATGTTTCCCCTCGGGACCGCTTATCAGGCGGCATACCCTGTCTGTTTGAACTAGGAGGCGTCTAAACAACGTGCCAACAAATACAAACAATACATGTATACGATTGCTAAATCGGGAGTCGGCTCGGGACACATATTACATAGTGCCAGCAGTGAAATTGATTCTTTCAACGCATTCGAAAATCAATGCGATATTTCTTAATGTAATCGTTGGTTTTGTGCCAAATGTTCTACAGTTTCTTCTGTCGTCCTAATGGAAACGTTAACAGATGTATGTAGTTTTGGCTTGATGCATTTAAGGTGTGTATTTTAGACTTTGGCTAATGCCCACCTAGGCAAGGTTCTTTCGAGGGTTCCCGAACCAGAATTGAGACAACATTACGTGCAGGTGAACTAGTAAAAGACTCGGACAGGATTGAGATGTTATCTTATCCAGAAGCTTCTTTATACTAAAGACTAGTGGAGCGCTTGCGTCATTGTTCGCCTTGTCCTCTAGGTTAAATTTCGGCCTTATTGCACCCCTAAATATCAAAAAGATCAATTAACCTCCGTGTTTCAAGTCTTGACTTACGACTGGCTGTGCATTGATTGTTGACTCAGAGAGTCACGCAACGTTTTCATATATTAAGATAACAATAATGTTTTGCAAGATGCGTTGCGACGTGTTTACATGCTTGCTCCAGCGTCGACTGTCGTCGCCCGTATCTAATCGGCGCATATGGGTTAATGCCCCCCGGGAGAACAATGCGTTGGTCCCTACGTCGCCATCGACTCATTGACCGCACGCAGAGGCTGGCTCAGTTTATCTGTACATCTATCTACATCCAATAAACAGGCGTCTGTCTCGTTTGATAACGAACTTTCACCGATGACGCCACGGTACGCCACGCGGGTTTTATGATGTTTTGATAGTAGGATGCGTGGCGTCGTTACGGAAATGATCATGATTGTAGATCAGTTTATTTGATTGTTTATTTATAATCAACAATTATACGGTTTTCGAGTGGGCTAAGCTCGCTCTCATTGAAATTCAATCTTATTAGCATTTCTAAATCGGTGATAATGTCTTTCGATTCACTGGTTTCGATTTCTTTATCTTGAAACCAAAACATAGCTTATTTTAAAGTGAGTGTACGATAATTGGATTTTTGTATTGTATTTCAGCTTTTAGGGTTCTGAAGCCAAAACGAAGCCCTTACAGTTCTGCCTCGTCTGTGTTATTTATCTCTCGGTTTAAATCGTAAAAAAAATAACATTTGGTGTAGACTTGTTTTTATAACAACAAAATTAAGAAAATGAATAGTATTAAACTTTAAATCAGAGTGCAGTATGTTTGAAGTAGAAAATTATTTTTTCTCGTTCTGGTATCATTGAACAGATCTCTGAAAGTCATAAAAGTTTTTTAATTTGAAGTCCGTATCCAGGAAATTAAGGCTTGCATAGTTGAGCAAGCTAAAGATGTGTCTAACTTTTTAACCTTCCGTCCTAGTATGAAACAAAGTAAAGCGAGTAGCATTCTAGGAACTGCCAACGAAAATAGGTACGAATGCATTCCAACTGATAACATTAGGAGTTATGATGTAATTTCGGAACCACATAGCATGTCTCGACACGTCTTGGTCAAGCCGCGTCGCGGCGTATAAGCTTACACAGGACAGGACAGGACGCAAGTACAGTGGTATCGTATATCGACGACATGCCCGCTCACATTGCTTACTTGCTAGTATTCCTATGGGGCTGCGAAGTTCGTTGCCGCCGCGGTCGTCGCCTCGCACCGTTCTACATCCTGTTCATACGATTAGACGCAATTTCATTTCATTGTTGCAAACGGCAAAGTACCGCAAACCCTCCTAAAAATAACAAACACTTCAATAAATATTAATTTACTCATTTATCATTACCAATAACGGAATCAACGACCTCGGAGCCATAGCGTTCGCCGATTTATTGTATATCTCTGAAATTGTACTGCAAAAGACACGAGAATCGTTTTGAATAAACAATTTTCAGGAGGAAATGGCCCGGCCTTTTCATCCAACAAACAAGGCTAGTGATATTTTTTGTTGTCATAAATTTGTTTACAATATTCGTGGTCCTACTTTTCATAGTTGCTATCAGATGTATTTATTTTTGCGTTTAGATTCTGTTATCGTGAGATAGTGATTGACCGATATGCCAAGGCTTTTTTACTGCGTTGTAAACTTGTTACGTTTGTTTACAACTAGATTAGAATTCAAAAAGTGCGTGAGGAGATGACTTATGGGTGCCAGTTTGAATCTCGGTCATAAGGTTCATTGGCCAAACATTCAGGTCTAGTGCTCAATAAATATGCTAATGTTCTTTTATTATACGATTTCGAGGTGAATGGTGCTGGAATTTCTACTTCGATGAATTGTGAGCCCCGCCTCCACAATCTTGGGAATTTACAGTTTTATCGATGCGAGGATATTGCTTAATTTGTTTCCTGTATTTAATCTTCCTGTTAATTTGAATAAACAGAGTTGCTGAAGAAAGATTGCGTCTTAACTTAATTAAGATCTATGGCCTCGAACGCCTCGAAGAAACTAGGCTAACCAGCCCACTACACAATTTTGAGTGTTCAAAGAAAGTAGGCAGGCAGTTTAAGATTGTGGCCAAGTCACAGTAATGGAGCTAAATCCGCGAGCTCTGTTGTTAGCGTCAATGTAAATTGATTGGTTCTTTGTGCCCGTTGTATGCGATGCATGAATGCACTCCTACATCGATATAGCAGTAACTATTATACACATCTATGGCCTGTGTAACAGAACTAACAGTTGTGCCAGCTGTGGTGTCTATGTGGGCTTTGTTCGTTCATGTGGTATGTATGGTCACCGCTTCCGTAATCTGATTACAAGAGGTAATGTAGATGATTCAGTCGTCTAATCGTGTCCAAAAGTGTTGTCAAGAGTATATTCATATAGAAGTTCTGAAGACATTAATTTGAGCAGCTAGAAATATCATAGCTTGTATTACGGTACTTCCATGATTAGTAAGGTTTCTGGCAAACCAATAGGCATTGTTCCATAAAGATAAAATTTCATTTTGTTCAACGAATAATGGAATATCTTCTTTCCATTAAGTTATCCACGACACGTGCCTCCCGAAATTATATATACCTTCACGACCGATCATTTCATCTTACGAAGGTCAAAGTTCAACGTCAGAATAAATTACGTTCAACCTGTGGTTCAAAGATTCTTATTCCTGGCTGATTCGCACTAAAAACGCTACGCTTAATCGACTTAACCGTCATCGGAGCTCTTGAGATTCACGATGCATCTTCAGCGGTCTGCTGGTTGTTCACGTCATAGATGACCCGCTCTGCATGTCAGCGAGGGTGAGGTTTGACGTCAGCCAGGGTGGGAGAGACGGCCGGCGTGGTCGGGCCAAGGACGTCGCCTGGCCGACCGGCGCGCAACACCCCTTGGAATCGATACCGCCGTGACGACAGCGATGTCATCTGCATTGGATGAACGCTCTAATGACTGCAAAATTTTTCATTTTAAACCTTTGATGCTTGCATCTGCTGTCGTAGTATATCGTCGCACGTCGTATAGCAAAAACAAAACATGATAAAACAAAATGAACTCAGTATTTATAAATAAGTTTCTGTAACGGCTTGCTTTACCAAGATAACTGATAAACGACAGCCTTATTCAAATGATATATTAGCTCAACCATAAAATGTGAATGTGGAACAGTCTTATCTCAAATCTAATGTTACATTGCAGCTCCTACTCGGACCATTGAAGTCTGAGCGAATCAATCTCAAAAAGGGCAATTCATTTTGATTTATGTTAACAGCCCTAGACGTTGTATAGTGCGTCTGCGGAACCATTTCTCCGTTCCATTTCAGGTCTACACGCGATATTTTTCAGATCTATTTGTGGCCCACCGATTTATGTTTATACGCCAGTCATTTGTTTGTGAGCTTTTAAGACTTAATTCTATTCGTCTAGCTGTTAGCTGTTTAGCTGTGTAACTTTCACGCTCACAATTACCTAACCTACATAGCTCATTAACTTTTTCAACCGACTTGAAAAAGGGAGGAGGTTCTTCTTCTGTTTTTTTTTGTATGTGTATGCTACCCGATATCTCCGCCAATATTGAACCGATTGTTATGTTTTTAATAACTATATCTTCAAGGGTGGTCCCATATATTCATAATCTTATGAAAAGATCCGTAATGGGGAAAAAGTGGGGGATAAAATTTCATATTGTACTTTTATATTCATTTTTATATTTGAAGTCGGTTTTTATTTTTTTCCTGAGATGCGCTATTTATATATATTGGTACTAGTGAATATTACTTAAATTTCTGCTTTATTTTTTAATGAAGTGTTTTGTTACAAACGCTTAGTAACAACTAAGCGAAATTCATGGCTTACGATGAGAAGTTTAATCGTCTTTTCAAAGTTTTTCTTTGAAGCTGCTTTTATCAGACTTCTTTGAAAACTTTCTTACAAACTTTTATTTCTTTATATTTTTTCATAAGTCTCATTACGCTGTCATAGATCCACTACTTCTAAAAATCTTTGCAATATTTTAATATTTTCAGAATATGTAAACTTCTTTCACTGAACGCCATTTTACTGCTCTGAAAAAGAACTCAAATGGTTTTTAAAATAACTTATGGACTATTTTTTTGTGTCTGTGGGAGAGTGTCCCGTGTGAGTAGTGGAGTGGATTGCGGGTGGGGGTGTCGAGACGGTTCATCGGACCTTGGGCACAGACTAACCCATAGCTAGTAAGGCTTTGAAGTTGGGAAGAGCGGGAGGCGGCATTCGGCGTTCATTTATGTGTTTTACTTATGTCTAGACGAAACGCCACTTTGCGCATCTCGCGATTTATCTGGGTATCTCTTTGAATAGAAGCTTGATTCGTTAATTTGGGAAATTGGATGCTGTTGGCAGTTGTAGCTTTATGTTTGCGAGATGTTTCTTTTTCACTTGTCGAGCAAAGATTGTGGAGAGCTTGAGACGGGCATTCATTGGCTAAATCGTAGGCAAGTTTATTTTTGTTTTCGGCCTACTTTAAACCATGTTTTGAATTGACATATCAAATGTCATTATGTAAATAGAGCGGTGTAATATCACACCCGTGAGCTCGGCTATTGGAATGGAAACCTAAAAACCAAGGTCGTCGGGTATTGCTGTCAATGATGTTTTTGTTTTGAAATAAACAGTGCTTGGCATCATGTTACACTTAAACTATTGCTAAAACATGCTTTCAAAACAATGAAACACGAATTTCTCGTACCATCATTTTGACTAAAAATTGAATATTTACAATGAATTTGAATTATATCCGTTGAACATTGAATATGAAACATTAAACTAACAAATCATGCTAAATATACCGTTTTAAGTAAAATTTATGCGTTACCATGATAGTTTTAAGTAGTTCTGACTACGATTACATAGAAAGATGTAGGGACAACGCTTGATCCGAAATAGGCAATATCAGAAAAG
This sequence comes from Perizoma affinitatum, assembly GCA_961405105.1. Taxonomy (NCBI): domain Eukaryota; kingdom Metazoa; phylum Arthropoda; class Insecta; order Lepidoptera; family Geometridae; genus Perizoma; species Perizoma affinitatum. The sequence continues at coordinate 5,595,045 of OY560205.1, read as the reverse complement.
TTGAAACAGACGATCAAACCTACTAGATATCATCAAATAAATTAAACGTTTCCTTTCCATTACTTAAATGAATAACTGATCAACTGGGGCTGCTTTCGATAAAATTCTAACTCGAAAGCTCATAAAATAGACCACTTATTCGGGAGAAGTGAATCTAATCTCTGCGCGGTAGGGTAAATTATGTTTTTCTAATATCAATCAATTTGTATTACCTAGCTGTGTGTGCCAGAGAAATTGTATTCATAATTAATTATGAAACTGGTACTTCCTGTATAATTTTACTGCTTAATTTAATTATCCTCTATTAGTCTGCATTATGTATTATATTGGAATTATAGTAAGTTTAATACATATTGCTATAAAACCAAATGAATCATTCCGACACCGAATAGATGCTTTAAGACCGCTCTATATCTCGCCCGCTCCTACTCGTTGCCTTAGCGAGAGGCGCCTAAGATTGAAGAAGCGAATTAAAATTGAGACATTATTTCTAATATATTACAAGACGGGGTGATGGCAGATGGATAACGACTGAATGGTGGCAGAGGTGTGGTTATAGGAACGTGGAACTCCCTACCGTTACTGCGCGATGGGTAGATGACATTTTCAACATCGCGAGTTGTGAATGGTCTAGACTAGCGCAGGATTGTGGGATCGATGGGACAAACTGAGGGGGAGGCCTGTACCCAGTAACGAGGATAACGATAATTATTATTTTATACATTTCGCTGGTCTACTGAAATCAAGACAATAGCCTTGACATATCAAAGACACAATAGCCATAATTTGTAAGAGAAAATGATGAACTACGTTGGTGAAACGAAACATGTCATCATAATCACATTCACGACACGAAGTCCATTATAGCAGAACCCGTTAGGGTAACTCATTTGACCTCCTTGCGGCACACTTGTGAGTAGTGGTTGTTGACAGTTTACCAGGGTATTTATAAATAAAATAATAGATTTATCCTGCGGTCAAAACCCCCATGTTAATCCTAAAAAAGTGTGCAAGTTTGTTTCTTAAAATTTTCGCTACGGCTGAACTGATTTGAAATAAATTTACCGTACAACATACAAAAACATAACTAAATAACTAACTAAACTAAAACAACAAAAAAATCGTTATAGCTCGTGCCCTAGAATAACACATGCTACTTTTTATCCGGGTACAGACAGTCGAAGCCGTGGGCAAGAGCTAGTTTTACGGAAGTCCAAGGTCAGTAGGTTTTTATTCATTAAAATCACGAGGTTGGAGGTTATTTGAACGCGGCCTAGGCATTATTTTATCTATATGTAAAAAATACAACGAAAATCCCAGTACTATGTAAAATACATTGAATTTGTGTGCAAACGTTGCAAGGAAGCAGGTGGTCTGGCTTAGTTGGCTTGCATGAGCAAGCTATATTGGCTTCCAGCCGGCCATCGTGTTCCACAGCCTATAATGCTTTTCAAACTGCAAACTAGAGCAATAGCTGAATCTTTTGTACATATTATATCGTAGAAGGATCGTACCGCAAGGTAAACTTTAAATCCACATCGATACTTTCTCCAAAGGATCTTTTAAGAGTCAGGAGGTCACAGAGAAGAAGACCTATGTCAGTGTGATAAAAATCTGATAACTTTCCATCTCGTCTTATCATTTTTTAATTAAAATCTCAATCGTTTAGTACGTTTGTAGTAATCTCGGCACTTTCAGGACTGGAGAGGGACCATTGGATACGTAAACGACTCAATTCAGCGCTTGGGGTGGGGTCATCTGTAAGAGCCAGCAATGGCTTTCTTACGTCATACCTACGTACCTACTTCTGTTGGTGCTGTAGCATCGTTCGTGGTGAAACTTTGTAAATGTAAAGCAATACAGAACACCTGTGATTGCCACTGGTTGGATTTAAGGCTTTAATTGATTGTTGTTTATGGGTTATTCTTTTATATGAATCATTACGAAACCTCGTCTAATACGACCAAGACAAGAAGAATCAGACAACAAACAGCTTGGTTATTGTTTTGACGATCCTTCATTTAGCTCTCGTCCGGTGCCTGGGCACCAAATTATTTGGTGATCTAATCTCCCTGATCCTAGTAAAATATCTTTCTAATTTTGAATTTCTTAGATGCCTGTGTATCTTTTCATCTGGCAGTCTGCAGTGCCACTGCATCTTTAGTAGTAACGACTATCAAACCACTATCAAATGTAACCAAATCAGCCGGCGGTAGGATCAGTAATTAATATAAGTGTGAATGTTTTAAAATACTGTCTTTGGATGTCGATAACAATGAACATTGACAAAATTTAACATCTTCTTGCATTTGTTTCTTATTTGTGTAAAATCTCAGTGTTAAAATTTAATGTCTGTATCAAATCATTCTCAACATGCTCCAACAGTATAATGTAAAATACCCACTACTGTATCTTAGCTCATCAAAACGAGCCGATGCTTTTTAAGCCCCGCGAAGGATGGCGCAGGATCGACGGCCATCTTGGAATATTGTCTTTTGTTGGACGGACAATGGCCGCGAGAATTGGGATATGAAGATTGTATGCGAAACCAACAATGGAAGACAATCGGCCACTCATTATGTGTTATTGTTGTGATTTGGAGGCTGTTGTTAAAAGGTCTTCACCTACTTTGTGAAAGAAAAAAAAATTCATTACAAACATTACATAGATAATAGAGAGGTACCGGCAAGAGACGGTGTGGCTAAATAAGTTCCTGAATCGGAAATCGAATTCGGCATAATAGCGAGCGATGTCTTCCTCCCTCCTCTATTATTAACTAACGTACGTTTTCAGTCTATTGTTTGTTGAATTAATGTACTCCATAAATCTTTGCCAATAAGCCCTCGCGCGTGTTAATAATTAGGAAAACTAATCCAGAAGCATCGTATATCTACTTCTTTATCATCTTAAGACATTTAATAAACAAATAAATAGGTTTTGACGTTGGTTTGGAAATTGGTATTATTCGACAACCATCAGTACCAGGACGGGTCATGCATGGGGTGTCATACAAAATTTGTGCTGCTGGGCGCAGCTTAGCAAGATTTTTTAAAACACTTCTCGGCTGTACCTAATCTTTGCATTGCTCAGGCTATGAGCAATGCAAAGATCAAGTCGAGAATGTAGCACGCTTGTCTAGCTAGAAGATACCATCGAATTAAAAATTTCCAAGATAATGAATTAGCCTCTAATTAATTGTTCCACTTTGTTAACCCAAATAATACTAGTTGCATAAAAATGCACGAAAGTAGAGCAGTTAATCTTCGATAATACATAGGTTATTAACAAGTCTAGGTTGAGATAGCTCATCATTGTGTAAGCTGTTAATTAAATAATGTATTTATTGCATTCAGTTTGCGTAAGAACAAAGCAGCGCAATGCACCGCGCGTGCAACTAGAACGAAGGATGTCCCATTTCGAGGCGTTGGTTGCGTGGGCTGTCAGATGCTAGTCCAAACATTACTGCTGTAGCATCTATTTTTGAATAAAAGTCAAAAAGTTCATCATCATTATAGTGGAAGACGTTTACTGCTGAAAATAGGCCTTCCTGGTCTTGAGCTGACCTATGGCTAGTTCGTGTTCGTCAATCGAGAACCTTACCCGTCCTAGCTGTTATCGGTTCTGCGAGCTATATGGCGAGCCCTAACGTTTAATAATCATAGAAACGAGGAAGTTCTTAGAATTCACCTTGTCGGTGAATTCTAAGGCTATCATTTGAAATGGTTGCGGGAAGTCGGTGGATAAAAGGCAGGTGTTAGGATCAAGAAAGATCAAACAAAAGAACACACACGCTCACGGCTGTAGTCCCCATAATCTACACCATGGAGATCCGTACTCAGTACTCAGATCTGTGAGGATACCGATCAAGGGTTTTACACGTGAACACAGGTTGCACATCGCCGCTTATTGGAAAATTATCCGATGGCGTATGCCTTCGAACATATAGTTCTTGGGTATGCCTGTTTTCACACGGTGTTTTCTTTCGCCGTTTTGATCATGTGTCTAGCGCACGTAACTTGAAAACTAATTGGTGCACGACCGGAACCAATAACATTCGTCAACGCAACATTTGGATGGGTGAGGCCAATGTCCAGCGGTGAAGTTTTGTTTCTACAGTATCCGGTTCTGGTAAGTGCTGACAATGCAGCCCGGTTGCGACTTTACTTTTTTCATGGGAACTGCTCCAATGTTATCAACATCAGGTTTCACTATACTCTTCGTCATTTGTATCTCCCGTCCTGATTAGTTAGCAGTGATCATCATCATTAATAGCTTTTAGAGTAGAAGTCCACTGCTGGAAATATACCTAATCTAAAGAGAGTCATGACGAGCGATCTTAGATCACTTCCATTAACCGATTTCCCACAACTTTTAGGATTTCGTCAGCAATTCTGTCATCAAACTTCTTAGCTTATTTAGAAACCGCCTGTACATTTTATTTTACATAGAAATTAAAATATCGCTAAAAAGAATAACTTTCGTGAAATTGAAATGGCCACCATCAAATGAAGTAAGTAGGGTATCTAAATCAGAAACTGTTTCATGTCAGGTAACCTTGTTGTTACGGCGTCCGACATGGGTTGATACGCTCCCTCGGGGCAAGCCTATTGACAGTTGACAACCTGCTGCGGACCGACATACACCCGGATCATTTTAATGTTTCCTTTATGCACAACCTAAATCTTATGAACCAGGAGCTAAAGTGCATAGTTGGCATTCGTAGCTCGACCCGAATAAATAAACGTTATGTCCAGAGGCCCATATTAACTTTCGGCTCGGACGGAAGTATCCAAACACGTGCCAGTTGCTGCAAGAGACATGACATTACGTGGCGATACTGAAACTGGTCAACAAATCGAAATTTAAAACGATCTGTTTCAACGGGCAAATTCTTTAGATACTCTCGCTGTTCCAATTTATCAAGCAAGTATTTTGCTCATTGAAAAACAAGCTGTAGCCGTTTATCAGTCGCAATTGGCTCGCTGAGTTAATTCGAAAGTTCATTGTTCATTTAATGAGTTCTCAAAACGTACAATTTGTATATTCTTATGTCCGTGTCGCCTACATCCCGCCTACAAGTCCCCAAAATTCAAAAGAAATCTAACTATTCATCGTATAGTCTTGTTTGTTGATATGATGAGGTGTTCTTCCCTAGCTAGTAGCAACACTTTAAAATTGGAGATGCTTTGATTTGGCTTTTGACTCCTTTTTGAAGTCGGTTGGTAATAATTTGAATTGCGATATTCGCGATACGCTTGCAGTCCCATGTTTACGGTTTCTATCCTGCAGATACTCTAATAGCATGAGATCCTAGAATGCCCACGTTATTAAGCTTACACTTGGAATAAAAAAGTTTTTTTACGTTTTACGGGGAAAATAACAATCCTTCAGGAATAAAACTTTTATGGGACCACCTCGGGATCATACAACAACAAATCATCAAAATCGGTTAACAATTGGCGAAGATATAAAAAGATACAAACACACACGATAAAAAAACATACATTCGAATTGAGAACCTCCTCTTTTTTTAAGTCGGTTAAAAAGAGTCCAAAGCTGTTTATGGAACAGAGAACAAAAGCGGTCCCGCTAATACTGGACGCTTCCTTCGGCATGTGTATAAACCGTTATGAACCAGAAATATTCGGTTTAAAATTCTTCCTTTGTATTAAATATTTAAATGGAGTTTGCAGCGTACCTGATTTTTTGTCATCAGAATAACAGGAAGCAGATGTCTGTGGCTCTTGTGCCCTGACGCCAGACGAGAAGCAATTGTAACCAATACAAATATGCTTTCGGCGCGGTACATGGCAACACTTTTTTGTCTCTTTTGTGTGCCTTTCGTTTTTTTAAATAAGTTAAACGGACAGTAAATTGTGGATAGTGTTTATTTACCTTGAAATAACACTTACCTTTTGTAGTTGAATGTTTGCCGGATCCTTTCAAGTTACAAATTGGTGCTACTTTATAAATTACAATGTAACAATTATAATTATATTCTGATACAGAATAAGAAGATAAGGGTATTTCTAATATAAAAATGTGATATTGCATTACGATGACTAATTTCAAGAAAACCGATAAAATAACCATAACAATCTTTACGGCTTTTCTTTTCCGATACAGATTACGGCACAGTTTCTTTTACTTTGTTTATAAAGGCGTCTGCGATGATATGCTATTTCATGCACCCCAATAAAATTTTCACACGAAAATATCCCATACATAAAAGTTTTCGACTATGAATAAATATAGCCCGCACACGAGGAGAACCGACAAGGCTGAAGCCCGTTACATTGGTCCGACCAGATCCTCACCACCCTCGACTCGAATTTCTACGAAGCCATGCGGCGCACCGGCAACAGATCTCGATGGCACACCATCGTCCAACGGTACAAGATAAACTTTACCGAATACGACGCGAGGTGATGGAGCCCTAACACTAATCAAAAAAGAAAAAATAAACTCGGTTCAATCCCAATTGAGTTGATTATCCAATTTTATAATTGGATAATCAACGTAGGGACCCAATCCAAGCCATGTTGAATCTAAAATAAGTCCGATAAAGCACTTTCATCTAACATTAACAACCGTTCCTGAGTGACTCAAGCCTGGTATTGAGTTCATTGCAAGGAAATTGCCTTCGACTGTACGCTTTCGTGCAAGCAGCCCCCTGCCCTATTAACTCGCACCTGCCCGCGGTTTCAAATGAAGCATATTGTGCAAAGTGGGACACGATTGTATTATGAAGCCCATCAGTAAGTTGAATAAAGCCTCTGTTGTGTGAAGAAAGGGATGGAAATACATTATTGTTGGCATAAGTTGTCACCGAGGCATTATGTAAGTTACATTAATAGTAGATACCTTTGCTTTTGTATTTTCTGCTACATTATTTTTAATCTTAGTTAATCTTAGTCTCATTTCATCCGGCCTTAATCTGCTGTCAAAACACAAATTAACAAATCCCCAATCAAAGATAACAATATACCCACAGACTACTAGGATGCTAACTCATATTGTACCTAAGAGTTCTCCTGCATTCAAGGTTAACTGATTTTACGAGTCACACAAAATGTATTAATGTGGGCCTTCTGTAATAAAATTAGCCGTCTTATTTGTACAGCACGAAAGGTTAAGTAATTTATTAGATTAATATGCACACTGCCCCACTGCCTCGCACCCTCGCTGGACTCAACAGACTCCTTGACCAGAACCCAGACTGCGATATCTTCGCAGATAGTGATAAGTGTGTAATTGATTTTAAAAATCGTGTTAGTTACATAAGCAATAAACAAATAAAAAATAAACAAATTGGCAAATGTCCTTTCACTCGAAAATAACAAGAAGAGAGCAGTGTTTGTTTTACTAGTAAATCTGTGATTCGAGACTCATATTTGCAATTGTGTAATCTTTTAATATGGAATTCGTATGTAGGTTAGTTACGGGTATGACCAATTACTTATTCTTTAGCATTATTGCCATTGTTTCTTAATGGTTATGTTATATCAAGCAAACAATTACTATTATTATTAGTCACAGGATGTATTTGCGCTGTAAAAGGCTGTACAACTGACTTATTTCCGTAAAAGAAAATGATGGCGTCCTTTACACGACTGATTAATTTTAACTGTATACCTGGCTCTTGCATCGCATTGTAATTATAGAAGTTAGATAACCTCTGCAAACACGTAGGTCGTAATCTGACTGCGGTCAGCTGATATCGGTTTCTGCCTGGCTAGTGGCTACTTTATTACGTTTGTACAGCGTTATTGTACGTTCACTATAATACCACACCCTTTATACAAGATAAAATGTAATTTTAAGTTTAGTAGCACAATAGAAGCCCATTTCCGAATTTTGTACAAAATTTAATCGAATTCTGAGAAGGATCTCCTAAACATCGGAGCAACTCTGGACATAACGGTCCGGTAACCGAATAGCGTGTAATCTTCAAAATCTCTATTCTTTCGTCACGCCCGATGGACCATTTTATAGTTTAGCCCAAGTTGATAATGTTTCATTCAGCTTCAGAAACAGCTGTCGTTTCATAACATATTTTTGTGGTAACTGCGATTGCAATTGGCAGCTGGCACTTGCAATCGGCATTCCGATTCCGACGTTTGAGTGATTTGTAATTCTGTCGACCTGTTGGGCAATTAGGAATCGATTATGACGTCGCGCTTATCTTTTTATACCATCCATACAATCAATCATGAGACTTCCAAGGTTCCTTAGCAAGATGCCGAAGTTGCAAGATGCCGCACTTCCCACAACACGGATATAAAACAAACCCATAGAAGTTGCATGTGTCCGGAACCAACCTTGACTTGGCCATAGGGCATGCAATCGATTGTTTCGCAAGTGCATAATTCAGTGATACAGTTTGGTATGGATAGCTAGATCACTGCTTGAGCATGCTCAATAATGCTATGCATGCACATGCTTGATCTTCTCATTATTACTCATTTTGTGTAAGAAAATTTTCGGCTATTCTACTAATACTATCGACTGAAGGTCTGTCTAAGGTCGCTGCGCTGTTCTTGACTATCAATCCGTGACTGCCTCGGGTTATCGTTCCGCCTGGCCAAATAAGTGATTAGAACAGTGTGGCCACTTATAAAGAGTGAACTGGCTAGTTCTTTAGAACTGTGCTCCTGTATGTGCTCCGAGGGCTGGCATCGTAACGTGACGCAAGAGGCCGCGACGGCCCCGCGCGTTACTTAACATCGGCAATGCGGCTCTGATCACGCTGATCTGCATCCTTTACACTCTGGCAAAGCACCTCGTTTGATGGTGAGAACAAACAGAACTCCAGAATATTCACCAAAGACTACAATTTATGCACTGGTAGTAAAAAATACACGCTTATGACTGTATAATGGATATCCTCGGAAAAAAAGCACTGGTACCCTTGATTGAACTGTCAATGCGTCATCGGATTGTCCCAGTAACATTTAATTCAAAGCCTCTTAAATTTTGCCCCTACGCAATCAAAATAGTACCAATAACCGCTCGGTAGTCGGTACGCTCTCTCGAATCTCGACTTATTATTGGTTAATTGAACCCGCCCGACCTCCTCCGAATATTAGTATAAATTGGATTTGTAGTTGCACGTAATTGGAATTTTTACACTTCAGATTTCTCTCCAGCGCACTTAATTTAATTACGGTTTTCTTCGGTAATTTCAGATTTGGCTACGTATAGCTTTCACTGAAAATGTCAAGATTTTAAGGGGAAATACTCTAATTGATGGTCTATTTTGTGCAGTGGAAGCCAAGACTGCCAAGCGGGAAATATTTTCAAGGGAACTTGCTACGGATGTTGGAAATAATGGATTATATTTCATTAGCCTTAAATTCTCGTGAGTTTTCTATCGGCTTGCGTGACTGAATTTATGTAAATAACTCATTTTCATGATTGAGCGAACCATTTTACGAAATTCACGTGAGTCTATCGTGTCAGTCGCAGCCTGCCGATTTAAAATGAAGCCTGAATAATATTGGTACAGGAACTGTCTCTATACTGTTCATATAAATTGCAGGAAGTTAGTTCTTATTTAAAAGCTGCAAATGTTTCTCGCCATTGGCAAACAGAGCGATGCACGCGCTGTCCGGAACGGTTAACGTAACGCAGCCTTCACACCCGTCGACCACCCGGTATTAGTGAACCCTGGGTTACATTATACTGAGGGTTATTTTATTACCAGCTTTCCCCGCGGTTTCCCTCGCGCAATTTAATTCGTATGAGCCCTAACCCTAACCTAAATTAAAAGTATAAGTAGTACATCAGTAATGTAGTTGGCATAATACAAGCTGTGCTTAGTTTGGGGCTAGATGATGCTGTGTGAAAAATGTCCAGCATTTTTTTATTAAATAACATAATAAATTAATAACTTCGTTCAAATACAAAAGTCAGAGCTCCTTGTGAAGAGCTCGTCTGGGGAATTACGGGGTAGGTTACGGCAACATGTGGGTCGTATACTTGTCTGCCACAGTAGTTGTATAAAAAAATATATTATGCTTAATTCCGGATCCGGGACTGGGAGTTGAGGTACCATGGTACTCGTTGTTCCTAAAGTAAGTGTCGTGGGTATCAGAAACTAAGAGTACCATAGTTAGAAGCGTACATCTAGTGATAATAATGACATGGGTACGTTGAAACGTAGATTGGGATATATGACAATGACTAGGGTCTATGCAACAGGGTATAGCCGAAACGAATTCGAAGAAACCTTTTTTCAAACCTATTTTTTCGAGAGACGTGGGTAAGGTTTTCTAGGAATACATTACATGATAACGACACAATACCTTCGAAAGATTTTACCATTTATTTCTACGCTTCGAATCCAATAAAGTTCCTAATCAAAATTTTAATAAATTCAATAATTTTTTTTTCTTTCGTATTATTTGTAAGCACCTCCTATGCCTTCTACGAACGAGCAACTATAATGATTATTTGTGTTATTAAAGTATTAATCCACACTTAAAGAAAACGTCCCAAGAATTTCGTTGGCTTTGTTGGTATAGCACCCAGTGGGAGGTCAAGGGTTCCAGTTGCGCCGAGTTGAATTTTTATTTTTATTATTAGATATTATAAAATCAAGCAATTACAATTCTATGTTGCAAGTTGAACTGGTTATCTTTAATTTCCCTTTACTTTAATGGATACATAAAACGGGAAGTTAGGTGTCGACAGCATATCCACAATATTGTTGTCCTTATAGTATCAATTACCACACACGGGTTCATTGATGCCATAAGGATTAGGTATCCTTAAGGCTGGAACGAAAAGATAAAAAGATAAATACAAATATTTAAAAAAACAAATACATATTTCTAATGCATGTTTTTTGATGCATGGCAACATAATTACACTTATTTTGGTTAATATTCTAAAGAGCTGAGGATTTATGAACATTTTCAGGGCTTTAGGAAGTGAGAGGTTCCGTTTGATACAACGTTTATCCGGTCCATTCTTCCGTAAGTCTGTCATCCGTTTCATCGTGTTTTTTTTAGCCACAGGCTTTTTCGTAAAAAGGGCAAAGATTAAGGCGCGATATCTTTTAAAAAAGTTTGGATGCAAATCAGCCAGTGTTTTTAATTTTGCATCAAAATAAGGAGTTTTTCTTTTGTCCACAGATCGGAAGATCATCAGAATCGCCAATAGACTTCGTAGTGATGGACACAGTGGCGGGTGACAAGACTGGAGACACCAAGGTCCTGCAAAGCACGATATCGCGGTTCGCGTGTCGGATCATATCTGACAGAAACGACGTCAACAACTGCCGCATATATGCGGCCGGGTTCGACTCCTCAAGGAATATATTTCTTGGCGTAAGTAGTTGCTTTTCAATGAGTATTCGCGACATATTTTTTAAAATTACGCTATTATTGCATAGCAAGCAGTGGGGTTTTCTAAAACGACTTAAAAAAATAGGAGGTGCTCAATTTATCTGTTTTTGTCTATATGTTACGCGATATCTACGCCAATTGTGAATCGATTTGAATGATTATTTTGAATATATTTCATAACTTTTTTAATACTTTAAGGCCCAAAATATTTTTTCTGCAAAAGTCCTATCTTTAAGTTTGAAAATAAGGGATAAAATTTCCTTTTTTACTTTTATGAACTTCCCGTTATTTAAAGTGGTCATTGATTTTTTTCTGTTTTTTAATCTGAAGCAGATATCATCACAGTGTTTGGAGTCTAAGGGCTTTATGTGAATTCCGGTTAGATTATGCTTGACGAATGTTGTTGTACATAGTCTTAGCAGTTATTCTATACGAAAGTATGCGATTTATAAGGTTGCTGTTAAGAACTACATACTAGCTAGTGCCCATAGTGGGGCACTAGCTAGTATGCAGGTCACCAAGTGAAAGGGAAGGGATTCCAATCCTTTGTAGACGAAACAATAGGATCTGTAACTGAACGCTAACTAGGTAACCTACATTATTCAAGAATGATATCTTTAGTTAAATCCAAAGACTTTTCATCATCATCAAATACTTTTTATAACTTTTTAAATCAGGCTCCGGATTCCTACCAAGCAACCGAACAACATTTTTCCGTAAAATATAGAGAACATCACCAAAATCAGCTATTTCTTTAAATAAAAAGTCATTACGTGTCCTATCAAGTCTGATACTGAAGCACTTGATTTTAGGTTGACATGTCAAGTGCTTGCTCATATTTCAAGAAAAGTTACAGAATACGGCTCCTGTAAATAATTCCAAATTCCCAGAGTCGTAGAACACAAGTTGTTGGGTATGGTGATAGGAATTAGAGTTCGGAAGTACTTGGGAGTATATTTGGGATCGCTTTATTTTAAACAGAAGTATTTATGTGTAAATTAACTTGTTACTTGAGAATTATGGATCTTAATCTTGTTCCAACACGCGTCGAAGAGCAATATGATCTGTGACAAATACTCCAACATAATTGTGACGGACGCAGCAGTGTAGTATATATTTAATAACTAAAATAATAATGTTGTAATACTTTAGTTATTAAATATAGCCAATATCAGTAGGCTCAATTTCACTGTAAAAGTCACCGATTCAAGATCAAAATATTCTCTTGTAAGCATCGTATAACCACCAATACGGTCCACTTAAAGAATAACTCGAGGAGTTTCATTCACGATAGGTTTGCCCCACAATATTTGAAGATCTTAATAATTGTCCCTGTCTAGACGGTATTATACGCCGATTTCAAAATGAGATTCGACAAAGGTATAATAATATCGTGTTAATATCGATCCGGGAGAGGTCGTTGATAAATAAATGCGTCAGGGATCGAAGTACTCGTAACCTTGTTTTGTGCGATTAGGATAATGCTAAAATGAACACGAACGAAAGGTTTATTATTTTATGGAGTGTCTGTTCACGTCAACGAGATGAATTTCGAGTTCATTGCAACTTTATAAACGAGAATAACCCTCGAAAGTGATTTTAATTTCACGCATTATTTCCATCTAACTATACCGAACGTGATGTGGCAATGTGAAGAAAGATTCTCGAAGGTCGATCACGAACCTGACAACAGATGCAGTGTAGGATGGCCACCCACCCGATGGACCGATGATATCTTAAAGGTTGCGGGAATTCAGTGGATGGATGTTGCCCAAGATCGTGGTCCGATGAAATTACAGACACAAAATATTTCACCTTAATATCTCAGGGAGGTAACGCGTGAGTGATCATCTGGTATTGCAAGCGTCCATAGGCTAGGGTAACCGCTTACCAACAGATGGGCCGTATGCTTGTTTAACTCTTAAGTAGTATAAAAAAAAGCGCTATTTAGGTATATCCCAACAATGGGCATGCTATTGATGATGATGGTGGTGATAAATAGGGACTATTACTAGACGTTGTTAAATAGGGTAAGATCTAACTTTCTGTTTTATTTATGTGCTGTAGGCGTAGTGACGCGGTTGACGTGGGTGTTTAAGACGTATCTAAACGTAATTCTCTTTGATAGCTCATTCATATTTCCGACCTGTTTACTTTAACGTACATATAATATTAAGGGATTTATGAAGGCAGAAATTTTTGGAGAGCTAATCCTATAGCTAAGCTTATCTTGCAAAATGTTTTCAAAAGTAACGTTATAAAAAAGTTTGTGTATTTTATGAAAATAAGACCTCCTCCTAGCAACTTTCATTTTTTTCATTGTTTCATACTTATAAACATTTATATATTACAATATAAATACTGATTTAATCAAATGTAATTGCCGCCTCACGACCGTCAACGTAACGTCTAAAGGAAGGAAAAGTATAGTAAAAGAAGTAAATTGAATACTATATATTGTACAGGATATAATCACGGTCTTTGATGGCTTACCAAGCCATCAAAGACCGTGATTAGGTTTAAAAAAGCTTGTTATTTGATTGCTGATCGGGTTAATTAAGTGAATAATTAGGTATTTCTATATAATAGTATAATGTTAAGTTGTGTTTTTTGTAAGCTTTCAAGCAATCGAAATAAAATCGCTTGAATTCTATCAAATATTTTTATACGTGTTGAAATACAAATGTTTTTCCTTTCCCAAGTGACATGTGGCGTTAAAACCTATGAAAGATTCTTTACTTGACATACAAAACGATCACAAAAAACTGCATGATAATCAATTACGTTGTTTCATATTCCATCGACTATTACATCGCCCTCTAGTGACTTGTGGCCTTGAAGTTACAAAAAACAATAGCAAAAAAAAACCGCATAACAACAACGTTTGGGGTAACGGATATCCGGGCTCCTTGCCTCAAAATAAATCCACTATATCATATTTTGATCAAATGTTTTAATTTTTTACAGGAAAAAGCGACAAAATGGACAGAGAATCACGAAATAGATGGTTTGACAACAAATGGCGTGCTAATAATGCATCCTCGCGGCGATTTCTGCGGAGGCAGCGCCACCTGTGAGCTGTGGCGCGAGACTTCGGTAGGGGGAGCTGTCTTCTCGCTTCGGGAGAGCCGCTCTGCACAACAGAAGGTACTTTATCGCAGTTTCTCAACCTGAACCAACACAACGAACACTGGGCAAGGACAACGGACTGCAGATAGTCGAGAGAAGCTTCTTCATCTCGACTGACACGACTCCTGCTCAACCTTCCAAGACTGGACATGCGAACCATCGTGGGGTTTTTCAACCATTTTTGTCTTTCTCTTTTGTATGACGAAAAGGAGAGACGGAATGATATTTGGTTTTTAAAGTGTTAACTCACACTTGAGGGATCCATACTCATACTCATTTTTTTAACCTTAGGAACTCTAAGTAAAAATGCTGGTAACCATCACGTGGTTTAGCCCGGTTTAGAACTCGAGGTCGCGAGTTTCGCCGAGTTTCATTTTTGATATATTATACATTCTTTAGAAAGATATTCGTAAATATCGTAGTTTTGAAAAATGTGAGGTTCAAAATGAATGAAATGAATTCAAGAATTCACAAGAATCAGAACCTCAGGAACTAATCCTTTGTTTGTCTTCTATCATAGTAGAGTTATTAAATTGAAAATAAAATGTGAAAATAACGAATCAAAAACCACAACTGCAATCCTAGTTTTATTGTTCGTTATAAATTTTATAGCATCAGAGATGAAGCCCCAACAATGTAGCGCTCTGATATACTCGTAAATGTTTATTGCAATTGAAATATTGAAATTGCAGTTTCAAAGCGAAATTGCGACGAGTAAACAAACTCTCGTTTATGCCTGTCTGGTTTAAAAGCTTTTATTTTCAGTTTTGTACTTTCTATGTGGCGGTAAAATCTTGGAAAAAGTTTGTATGTAAGGGGGGGTACCTAAGATACGAAACTAATCATCCGAATAAAAAAAATATTTCAACTATATTTCGTATGGATCGTGCTGGAGGTGGATGAAGGAAAATTGTTCCTTGTTGAAGTGTTCACTCAACTTGAACATATGAAATACATCCGACAAACAACTGTCAGTCCTAGGACCCCGGGCAAGTGGATCAGATGGATCAGCCCGGTGGAGGATCTTCCCCACAGCAAATGGAGGACACCGTGTTCTCCATAACATTATTTAGGCCTATGCCAAATATAGTGGACTAGTATATAGAATATACTAATAGTGGACTAGTAGTGAATATAGTAGTTAATAACAGATGAACCACTGTGTAGGGAGACCCAACCCCCACCCACTGTGCTATTTTGTGAACATAAACATTACAAAAAATAAAAAAGATTTGTTGTGTGCGGTCAAAGGTCCCTATCTCAGCTTATGCTGCACTAAACCTAGGAATGGAGCGCTGGTTTTCGGAGGCTGATGATGTGGTCGTTGGCTTTGTGTATTTATCTCCTGTGTTATGTTTGCAGGGCCTACCCTGCCAAGCAGAGACGAACATACTGAGGGACGGAACAATGATAGACTTGTGTGGAGCAACGCTGCTTTGGCGAAGCGCCGAGGGACTTAAAAATTCACCTGTGAGTTTATTTAGTAGGTTTTATAAAATAATAGCGACCCGCCCTGGCTTCGCACGTGTCATCCAAATTACCGAATTAACCGGTGGACTATCCAAAAAAATAATTAATTTAATAAATAATTTAATACAAACCTTAATTACGAATACAACAAAAAAACAGTCAAATCGGTCGAGCCGTTCTCAAGTGATGATCTTTCATACATGCGGCAATTTATTTATATATATATAGATATGCCGATTCACACGTGCATTAACAATGAAGGAAAACATTGTGAGGGAACCGGTGTGCTCTAGGTGGCTAGGCCCGGGTGCAATGCGGCGATGGATTTGCAACATTTCAATTATAATGTTTGGATTTGCGACTGACTGCCTGTACTTGGTATACGCATCTCTACGGATTTGAGGATATCCATTATAGGTGATACAGTCGTGAGCATGTTTTTGTACATTTAGATTATAGCACAATAATATAATAATAACGTTTAGTTCGTGCCATTATTTTCCCTTGATCGGACAATAGAAACTCGCCATTTTGTGTTGTCCGATTCCATAGTCGGCGTAGCGGGTAATTTACTCTCTGTTCAACTTTGGTATGCACATATCAGATCAAGACGCAATTGATGTTATATCATGTCTTAAATCCCAGCAATTCCTAAGGTTTAATCTTATATTTTCAGACAAAACGTGACTTAGAAGCGCTCGTTGACGAATTGAACGCAGGGCGGCCGCAGTGCCCCGTCGGCCTGAACACGCTGGTGATCCCGCGGAAACTGCCCGCCGCTCAGCAAGATCTCAACCAGCCCTACGTCTATCTCAACTGTGGACATGTGCAAGGTAAACACACAACCACATCCGCTGTTCAGTGTATTTGTCGTAGCCAAAACGTATATTCCGCTCTTTTGTATAACGGCTAGTCGCTTTACAAAATAGTGGTGTTTGGTAATTTAGCGTATTGACATCCAGCCAACAACATAACAAAAAGCCATATTATTATTATTGACGACTCTCTGGTGCAGTGGGCAAAGGCCCACCTGCGACGCAGAAGATCGCGGGTTCGATTCCCGCTTCGGGACAAATGTTTGTACAATTAGCTAATGTTTGTCTGGGTGTTTTATATGTAAAATATGTATATATTTACAAAAAAAAGTATATATTTGCTGTATCAGTCATTTAGTTCTCATAATACAAGCTCTGCTTAGTTCGGGGCTAGTTGATGCTGTGTGAAAAATGTCCCGCATTATTTAACTATAATTTATATTGTAAACAGACGACAGCTTAGGCCCTTAGGGTTTTTTTTAAACAGCTACACATTGTACACGCTCAAACAATTTTGTTTAACATTGTTTACCACCGCCACAGTGCCGATATGCGCGGGCCTTTGCCGGAGCAGACCAGACCAGGCCAAAACGGCCGCGTCCTAAATGTAACTACCCATCCCAAGATTTTATCGGCACAAGCCACTACGGCGCTGCAATAAACGTAACGTAACCTATACATTACAGGCACATGAGATCTTTCATCTTGATATCTTAGGGAGGCAACGCGCGAGTGATACCTCTAGCATTGCAAGCGTGCATAGGCTACAGTAACCGATTACCACCAGCCCGCTTAGCATGAGCACCCAAGACAACGTTTTGTCTACGAAAGAGATGACAAAAACTATTTCTGTCTCCCTAGCGAGGGACAAAATAGTTTTTGTCTTCTCGGCGGTAGACAAAACCGTTGTCTTGGGTCTTCATGATTAGCAGGCAGGTCGGCTGTAAGGTCTTACTTCTTTAGTAGTGTAAAAAAAAAGTAACATGTCGGCATTTTTATGTAGAAATGAATTTGTCGTTTCAGGTGAACACTCGTGGGGTGCGGACTTGAATGACGAGGGCATGCGTCGCTGTCCGATGTGTATGACAGCGGGTACCGTGGTCCGCGTTTGCATGGGCATCGAGCCCGCTTTCTACGTGGACGCGGCGCCGCCGACGTACGCGTTCAACCCCTGCGGACACATGGCGTCAGAGCGGACTGTCAAGTACGTACACGTTCTGAACCGTGCGCCGCGTGTGCATAGGCAACGAGCCCGCCTTCTACGTGGATGCAGCCTCGCCCATGTATGCCCTACAGCGTACGCGGGCCTTTAAACAGCCCTCGTCGGCAACTGCAAGCGCTCCGCTAGTATCAAAACTGATGACTTGTTCACAGGTACTGGGCCAGCGTAGACATTCCCCACGGAACCAACGGCTTCCACGCGATATGCCCGTTCTGCGCGGCACCGCTCAAGGGCACGCCGGGCTACGTGCGGCTCATCTTCCAGGACAACCTTGACTGAATCTCTCAATAGGTAAACTCATATATAAATATACCTGAGTTTGTCTCACTCGGCATGAAACAGACAAACAAGTGCAGCTAATAAAAAAATAATCGTAAAAACAAGAAGTAAATAAATAATTAATTCTCAAGGTAAACACAAAACAAAGGATCATTATTTGATAATACGGCAATTGTTTTATAAAGTATGTGCATTGTATTGAGTGCATTGACATAAGACTTATGGATAAGACGTTTGAATAGCCTAGATACGGGCCGTTGCATCTTTATTTTACTTTGACCACAAATAAACAATGCTTCTTTTTATCATAAAAAAATATTAAATATTATTTATTATCGAATCTATGAACAGCTGATGATGTCATTATCATCAGTCTGAAGTAGTCCACTGTTGGATATAAGCCCCAATGAACGCAGCGACGAACGGTCGTATCATTATAAGAATCTTTTGTTTTCCTTTTTGAGTTGAAAAATGGCATAGATTCGACGATGACGCAAAATTAGACGGCGAAGTGACTTTTGAAACTATTATGGTAATTTGTGAGGTAATTTAAACTAAAAACATGATAAAGAAAATGTGAAAATGAGGGTAGATTGATCTGCCAATTACCATCTAGAGACTTACCTTCGTATTCATAATTACTCACTGACTTTAGCAGAGTGCTAAAAGTCTATATTTTGCATCTATTTTTTGTTTAGTTAGAATTAGCAACCTGCTAAGTTAGCGAGTGATTACGAATAAGAGGGATAAGTTCCCCACGTTATGGCACAAGAATAATACTTGTCTAACTTTGTATTATCTCGTTGGTTCTAGGTTCAATGGCGTACCTGACGCGTGTTCAAACATCCGAGTATGAACAGCAGAAGTCGTGAATGGACACTTAGCTTACGCTACAGACAGGCTGTTACAGCCCTCAGCTTGTGGGGACGACTTAACCGCATCGACACAGTATACAAGAATCTCAGTACTGTGGCTTTTAGGCACGACGTAATACAAGTCATATGCGCTCAATGCTAAAGGATGAGTGACGCCATTTTTATTGCGATCTCTCGCTCTAACTTGAGACAAACGTGTAGGCGATAGAAAATGGCGACAGTTCTCAAGAGCATTTTAAAACAATAAAATTTAATCAGTTCTACAATTTATAATAGTTATGATATGCAAAATATTTATTGAAAATGAGTGTTAACGTTCAATCTGTCTGTATTTATAAAATAAC
Source organism: Perizoma affinitatum (assembly GCA_961405105.1). Lineage (NCBI taxonomy): Eukaryota > Metazoa > Arthropoda > Insecta > Lepidoptera > Geometridae > Perizoma > Perizoma affinitatum. Next base: position 5,575,560 of record OY560205.1, on the reverse strand, counting down.
TTTGTCGAAATAAAAATATTTATTTGTTTGATTAAATTGAAACATTAAACGTAGTAATCGACGCTTTGTATATAGCTATGTTGATCGACTAATTGTGATTATTGAATGAACTGAATTGTTTTTTTTAGCATAGGTTTTGCCTTGAACTTGTATTAGTTAAACATTTGTTTTAATTTAAGATCCTAACCTATGGACTTAAGTGAGGTATTACTACGAATTCAAGTCTAATATAAAAACGGGAATATTTTAACATCCGCATTACTAGAATCTTGTGATTTTTGTTAATTTATTAGCCTAGATATAAGACCGTATTCTGAAAAAGAGCAGTGCGCAATATAACTCGGTTCCCGGCGGCACACGTCGTCATTACCAAGTGAAGCCGGGCGCTATGAGTTCTCACGCATTGCGATGTTTGAGCATACGCATAATAGAAGTATCGTTTATTGTTTAGAATAAATTGAAATGAAATGTAAATATTAGATTTTATTTGACAAGGTAATTTATGTCTTTGAGTGTGCTATGTTAAGCATTTAGGTGTGCAATAGGCTGGACATTGCTTGCGAATCAGATTATTACTAACGATGGTGTACATAATTAAACTGATTCGAATGGAAAACAGAAGATAATCGATACACAATACATGATGTTTGACGAAATCTTACAAGTCTTGGTTAAAAGTGGCTTTGTGGAACCATAAAACGTGATTTACGAATAAAGTAGTAATTTGTGAGTATCTCAATTTCGAGATATTTCTCGTGACATTTTAAATACTACTCAAACTTTATCACCCTATTTGGAAATATAATAAATGTAAACAATTATGATTCAACAATGTACTTTTTCATAAAAAGTACACTGTGATTGGATCAGCTTAAATAAAAATAGATTCGAATGTGTAAATGTATATTTTTGTAAAATAACCGGCGTGATTTTCTTTAAGCAGAAAAAGTTATTTTTCAGAAAAAAAAAGCCTTATCGAGCACTCATGTGAAAATGAAATTAATAGTGATTTCAACAAAATCACTATTAATTTCATTATTATTGCTGGCAGGTCATAATTGTATTGCGAGTGCATCACAGTAAGATATTTCGATGGATAGCTACATTACAGCTAGATCTCATGAAAATGTCTTACGTGATTTTACCTCCAAGTAAAATGTTATGAGTATGTAAGTTCTAATGAATTGTTGTGTTAATTATTGTAAGGGTAAGACTTGTGATTCGGTGACTTGCAGATTTGGCTAACAAGTTTCAAGGGTCTAGCGACGCTATAATAACGTTTACCGTTCATTCTCCTTGTGTTTAAAATTGCTTCAGTATGTGAAATAAATTTGCAAGTCCCGAGCTAATGAGAACAGTTATGATAGCGTGAAGTAGACGTTAGCTTACGATGTATGAGAAAACTAGTTTTTATACCGTTCAGATTCACTAGTTAGCAGTTAAATTATTGAAACATTGGGTATGACAAAACCACTCGAATATGCCTAGTGTGTTTACACCACGCGTTTATTGATTGCAGGTGTGACATAGTGACACAAACTTATCTGTTCAACTGAAAGTAACGTTAACCCACCAAGTACCACACACCACAAGTCATCCTAGTTTGGTTAAGGTGGGTATGATGCATCTTTTAAATAATTTTCAAACCAAGTGCAGTTCATAGTTTTATCGGCTTTTGCGGAAAATATGTAAGTTTGTGGCACTGTACGCGAGGCATAATTGTTTTAGAATTACTAAGATTTTGGCGTATGCTTATTAAAAGTGATGTAGTCGGTTAAAGTAGGTATGTTAGCCCTGTAATGTTTAGTTCCAAACCCTTTAAACACCTAACCGAAGATTGGACAATTCAGCTTTCTGTTTTAGTATCTGTAATCTGCATCTAAGAGTGTTTTGTAAAGGCGAGTATATCTTGTCAGCAGCGCACGCACAACCAACGTTTTTAACTAATAAGGTTATGTAAAAAGGTGGTGTGTTTGTTGCTGATTAGTGTGCTTTCACCGTTATTCGTTATTTTCATTAGTCATCGAGTATGTAGTGATGCTGCGTTTTACGCCTATGCACGTCATTCTAAAGTTATACAGACAGTTACAAAGAACCTAACCTAATGGCAATATTAATTTGTGAAACACTGCCCTAATTTCAAACATCGCACTGCAGATCAAATGTTCAAGGAAACGTCGATATTTCTTGTAGTAAGAATGACGATTCAAAACGAGCTTGAATTTGCGGTCAACGAGCTTTCCTTTGCAATGTGCTGTTTGAGAATATGGCTCCTTGTGTACCGGTAAAGCGTCCTTACTTTGCCGACCGATCCAACTTTGACTGAAGTTACTTTGAGAAATAGAGTGTCGAATTCGATGACTTCAGGCAAGTTTGGACAGAAACAGAAACCCCGTAACATAACAGTAGTGTGGAGTGCAGAATTTCGTTCTAACATTGGTAATAAGAACTGAAAGCTAGCCTTAATTTTATTTATAATTCCTAAGTGCTAGATTATCAATAAATTGCTCTTTTGAGTTAGAAAATTGAATTGTTGTTTTTGTGACAAATTAGACACGAGGTTATAGTATAATATTCTTATTTTATTGACCAGAAAGTAATCACTAATCACACAGTGAAGGCACTTAACTTTAAACAGATGGACATGAGAAAAAAATGTGATATATTAACTCTTCATTAAAACTGAAACTAAAGTCGCTTAATTAACATTCTATAGCAGTGTTCATTTAGCTTCTCGAATGTCGACGACGCAGTAGGTTGCGGGAGGTCGGTCGGATGAAGAGGCGCAAGATCCTTCGTTATGGCACTCTTTTAGGGAGTCCAAAGTTCATATGAAACGTGCTGATAGATTAAGTACTTATCTCTGGCTATCCCCCCCATATGAGTTTACAAACCTACTAAACTAAAATGCGCATTGTGTCTGTGTGAAAATAATAATAATATGCTAGACATTTTCACACAGCAGCATTTAGCTCCAAAGTAAGCAGGTGGGGTTTAAAGTGTTGAGCGTATTTAAATGCATTATTATGAATGTATGTAGGAAGGCATCCCTCAATGCAAATCTTTTCATTAAACTATCAATTAAGACCAAAATAAAAGGTACACAAATAGACGCACCCACCCAATCTTCAAATGGTGTTCAAAATGCATTCAAATCTTCGTTACCTCGCAGTTCATTGCAAGTTAAGCTTGGTAGTGACGATAATCCTCACGCATTGGTCGTAAGCCGTGGCCACAGCCAATCCAAGGTGGTCGCGGTTCCAGTCCAACGCGTTGATTGGCTGAGAGCTGATGACCATGCGTTGGAGACGGTTCAGCTTCCCCGCCACACCGAACGCTATTCCTTCAGAGTCGACGCGGTGACGCTGATTTGGGTATTCACTGCAAAGTACATAGTAAAGTAAAAGTATAAAGAACAACACTATAACACAGCTATCTTTAAATAGAGAGATTCAAAAGTGCTGTACAGTGCGGTCAAAAAAAGTTACGTGCTCATCATTATGCTGCGCAAATTTTCAGCACGGACCTTGAAGCACGAATAATTTTGGATGCTGCACAAAAGTGACCAAATCCGTAGAAGAACCAAAGTCATATACATCTCTCCATCCAAAGCAAATATCTGGCAAAGATCGCGTTCAAGCGATAAGACCGCCCATTGTACCTTCTAGTTTAATATATTATTATTTATTTCATAACAATAAAGTACAATAAAGTATTAAGTAACTCGAAACGATATGATTAATTGACCTCGGAACCTTGTGACGCTCCGTTTGGCTAAGTTCTATGAATGTGTGACTACTTACCTTGTTCAAGAGATATTGAGAATATCTCTTGATCAAACCTGGCCCACCGTTTCATAATCAGAATCCTGTGACCGGGTCCTTTAGACAACAACCACTTAGATTAAGACAATACCTGACGCTTAGTTTTCCTTTCACGCTAACGCAAAGGTTGTTGTCTTATGTTTAATGCACTGCAATCAGCAAGTTTTTTTTTGTTTAGCTCCCGAGCTTTAGACCGTCAAGTAAGCATCATAACCTACCTCCTTCCACTTTTAATGTGATTCAATAAAGCGATGACAGTAGAACAAAACTACTGTGCGAGATGATACGGAATTCCCTGTATCGGTTTTAAAAACTACCAATACTACAGCACAAAACAAATATCAACACATCAAACAAAAATCAAAACAATTATCGGCAGGACATGCAAACATTTGTCCCACAGCGGGTATCGTCCCTCCCAGCGACATGTCCACAGTGCCACAGCGGTTGTCCGTGATCAATATTTTTCTTTATTACCGTTTGTCAAGTGTTATGACCACAGTATGTTTGTATGAGCATTTGATAAGACTGGCTGGTCGTCTCGGAGGTGGTGACCTGCAATCCGTACAGTCTTAGAGATAAAGGGCACTTACTATTTCCAAAGAGAAACTTGTCCATTTCCAGCGCAAGTTACAAACAAGTCTCGGTTCTGGGGCAAATGCCGCGCCACCCAGATTGTACCGCTTTTTGTACTGTTGTCCAAAACCTGAAATAATTTCAGTAGTTAGGTACTTAATTGTTGATAATAATAACGCTGGACATTTTTACACACATCATCATCTAGCCCCAAAGTAAGTAGAGCTTGTGTTATGGGAACTACATGACTGATATACATTATAAACATTTTTTTTGTAAATAGGTACTTATTTATTATACATACATTGAAAACACCCAGACCCGAGACAAATATTTGTAGATCATACAAACATTTGTCCCGCGGCGGGAATCGAACCCGCAACCTTCTGCGTCTCAGGCGAGCCTTCGCCCACTGCGCCACACAGGATGGAGTTATGAGTTTTACAACCAGTTAAACGATAACGACGAACTTAAATTTATAGAAATAAGAGTTTGACAATACGTCCGCTAGGAGATTAAACACTTATCAGATTTCCATACAAAAATCAACATTGTAAAAACCCAGCATCAACACTCAGTTCGGTTAAGCGACGTTCCGTCACGTCATTTAGATGGATGACAGCCGACCGGTAGACCGCTTCCGGGTTTTGGAGGGGATGTCCCGGCTAGTGGTCACTGAGCCACGTCGCGTAGGTAATGCTATCAAAAACTTGCGGTCTAAAAACTTCGACACCAGAGATGGTCACTTTTAGACGCTGCGAAATATAATTTCAAATGCTTGTTTTTTTTTATATTGTGCCAGCCCTTAGACTTTTATAAAACTAACAATATGTTTGATTGAAAATCGCTGATTGGAGAATGTTTTTACACTAAGTTCTACAAAGAATAAGTATACTAGTATACCAGTTTATGTATACTATCTCTTTCGGGATAGTATACATAAACTGGGACACTATGTGCATGGGTAGGTACTTACTTGTGCAAATCCTTTGCTAGCATTTTGTGTTCTGACATCAAACACATGAAACTTTCCTTCTAAAGTAGTAGCAACCAGTTTATTCATTGGAATGTCTTTACGGTCAAACTCTGTATAACAAACCTGAAATAAATTGTATAGCTGTTTTAGTGCCTAAAAAAAAACAAAGTTAACCAAAGGTATTTGTTCTTCACGACATGACTTCATATAAACCATAATCGAAGGAAAATGAGGTAATGGAAGGCCGCGTCTCGCGCCAAATAAGCCGAATAAATGAGAAAATCGCTGTCATGTCGTAAAATGCCGTCCGCTGCGTTACGCGTGGCTCCTTTCTGTTACTATAATCTTTGACGTGTGGCCCGCGCACGGATACCTACCAACTTCACAATACGCGCCCGCCACGAGCAGGTACTAATTTCGAATACTATAATGACGCGTGCAACTCGCGTCCCGCATCGCATTAATAATTAGTGCATTTATTTAATTAATACCTCATAATATAATAAAATATATTTACGGTCATATAAAATTTTAAATGATTTTTTTTTCCTATTTCTTATTATGATTATTTCAAAGAGTAATATCAATCATTGCCGTGTAACCGCGACGCGTATAGCACGCCTGGCATGTGACCGACAGCCCGCGCCGCGCATTAGTACTCTAAACAAAAACAAACCCGCGACACAGCGGACGGCTAAAAAGGAAGTATGAGATCGCATTCGAAAGGAATAACTGGAGGGAATTGCATTAATTCACCAAAGAACAATGATAATAAAAAGCTTTTAATACAATACAAATATTTATTTTTACCACTAAGTAGTTAGAAATTTTGACATTCTGTTGGTGGTATCGCGAGAGATTGGTTACAAACAATACCATTACCAATAAACTGAGTTAAGTCAGCTTACCAATAAGCTGGGGAAATTCCAATTAGATAGATATATAGATAGTTTTATTTCAACACATACAAATACAGCACAGGCAAGTACAAATGAAAAAAAAGACAAACAATACAAAAAAAACAGTAGAATACAATACGTGGGTGCTAACCAGCACAGACTAGGAGATACTACGTAACCAGAACTAACGATTCTGAACTGTCGCTTACTTATAGTTATTATAAAGATAGATAAGTGCTTAAAGATACCAACCCCATTTTTAAGATTACATTCCCACCTCAGGGACATGGTGCGGAGGTCGAACATCTTCAAGTCTCCGTTATCGTAGCCAGCTGCAACGATCCTCTCGGCATCATTGAATGAGTTACCAAACGCAACCGCCCAGCAGTCGCGCTTAGATTCACCTATCACTGGCTGCATGTTTGCCACCGGCTTACCTCTTTGACGTGGATCCCATACTTTTACTGTGCCTAAAAAAAGAAAAATATCTTTAAAAAACAGTGGATTAGAGGCACAGAACAATAATATTCAAGAGGTTAGAGGGTTCAGGTGGTAGATAGAAGTAGGTAATAGATTTTTTTAGTCTTCAGCACTAGAAGTCAAATTCTCAATGAAAATAAGGTCAGAAGAGATATTATCATACAGTTTAGACAGCTAATAACCTTGAACCTTGAATCATTTTGTTTGTATGCACCTATTGTATTCAATTTTAATTTCAATGTATTTATTCATTTCATTTCAAGTAGGTACATATTAAATAAAACTAATTCAAAGTCTAAGGACTTGTGTTGTTCCCATTTAACCTGCTCAGGATTTACAAAAAAGGTCAAGGAAAAAAATGTGGCTTTTGATGACCTCTGTGGTGCAGTGAGTGAGGCCTGCCTGAGACGCAGAAGTTTGTGGGTTAGATTCCTGTTGCAGGACAAATGTTTGATCTGCAAATATTGGTCTTGGGTCTGGGTGTTTTCAATGTATAATATGTATGTAATTAAAACGGTGAAGGAAAACATCGTGAGGAAACCGGCATGCCCTAGAACCAAAAATTCGAAGGCATGTGCCAATAGTGTTCCAATAAGCGGTGATGGGCTTGCAACCTGTCGCATGGAATGCTTACTACTTGCAAAACGCAGGTATATACCAAATGTAATGTTTAGACATGCCTCTGACTACCTCATACTTGGTATCCTCAAAGATCTACTCACTGAGGATGTCCACCATGGGGAAGACAGGTGTGAGCGTGTTTGTTTGTTTGTTTGTTTTATGTAATTAAAAAAATATAAATTTAAGTACCTACTTAGAATATCAGTCATGTAGTTTCCATAAAATAAGTCCTGCTTACTTTGGGGCTAGATGATGCTGCTTAAAAATATCCAGCATTATTATTACTTACCATCTCGACTTCCAGTAACAATTTCAGGTGCCCCACAATTTGATACACTGCCGCCCATAGCATCCATAGAGTTTATGATGTCTGTGTGCTCTTTGGTAATGTACACCTGGCAGCTTTTTTCCAAGTCCCTGAAATATGAATCAAAGGTAATGTTACCAGAGAATCTCAAGTGTGCAAAGATCATTACATTTTAATCATATCAGCATCATCAGCTGGAAATGGCTACTGCTGAATAGCTGCATCCACTTTATATCCTTAAGATAGACATTCTCAGATCTATGTAATCAATACTATACTAGGGTTCTCCCTAGTACCACAGATCCCAGACCAGGAACAGATATCTGAGGACATACACCAATATGTCCCGCAGCAAAAAACAATATTAATTCATACTAATGGCCTACAAACTTTAAGTGAAAGAGCAGGAATTTCTTTAAAAAATGGTTTACTTTCTATTGTTTAGGGTAATATTGTTAAGGAACTACATCTACATACCAGATTTCCAAGGTCCCCTTAAAGTCACCTGTAGCTAATCTCCTATCGACATCGTTGCTGGCTCCAAATGTGCCGCATTTGAAAGATTGAGGTCTTTCTATTTCCTTTACTTTCTTGGCTTCTCCAGCAGTTATCTCAAATATTTCGATTGTGCCCGTGCCTCTTGGCATGGAGCCGATAACAACAAACTTTGCAGAACACGGTATCCACTTACAGTCGAATAGGGAGTGGTCGAGATTTTTCTCGATATGCGTAATGATTTGAGGAGTATCTAGCTCTTCCATTATTTATGCGAAAACTGCAGGAGAATCAAAACTAAATGCAAAGAGAAATGCAACTTTTAACCTCCAAACTCAAGATAAACAAACATCAAACACTTTTGGTTGCTATGCAACGGTTTGACATAGATTTGACAATGGTTTGACTGTTTCAGATGACCGTGGACGGACGTTTACGACGTGTATCCGAACATGGTTTTATAGACTTGACATTGACAGTTCCTAATTTTACCCATAATTTGTGAATATCTCCTGTAGTCTATGACACTAGCACCCAAGGGACATTGGCAGAATTGTTGTTTCTTAGCTAAGATTCACATTGTGATCGATTTGATTGGTTTGATTGTTGATTGAGCTAATACAAAAATGATACATTAAACAAGTTCGTAATCCCTCATGATTAGAATATCCAATCGTCCTAATCTAATATTATCACAATGAGTGAGAGAAAACACAAGCGGAGTGTAAGTATTCTCAAATCAATCTCTTCACCACTTGTGTCTTGGTAGGTGGTCATTTCGGTAATTTCACATTTATCCACAGAAAGCCGACATAGCGAAGCAGTTTGTCCTGCCAGAACGGCAATCTAAGATCACGACGCTGCTGAATCAGGCGGGGCAGGCGTACTGCATCTGCCGATCTTCAGACAGCTCTCGGTTTATGATGTGAGGACAAAACGTTGATTAAAAACCATTATCTATCTTATGTTTCCCTTGTGTTCATGTGTGACTATCAGGAGACTTCCTTGGAAATCTCACCAGTTACCTATATTAGTCAAGCAACATTATGAGAGCCACACTTGCTACGAAAAATCGCTGTTAAGATGGTACTATAAATAAATACTTTTTGAACAACATGGATAAATTTTGTCTTAACAGAGTTTTCATGGTAATGATGTTATCATGATGTAGTACTTTTAGTAGGGGCAGACTAAAATTAAATAAAAAACATGTTTTCAGAGCATGCGATTCCTGTGAAGAATGGTATCACGGAGACTGCATCAATATCTCTGAGCGGGAAGCTAAATACATCAAGAACTACTTCTGTGACCGCTGTCGAGAGGAGGATCCCACTTTGAAAACAAGGTTCAGACCTCAGAAGCGGGAGAATGAAGGAGACATTGATGGTGAGTTTATAAAAGGTGGTAGTAGAATTAACGAGCTGACAGTTGTTTATCAAGGCAAATGGGGCAACAAATAATAAAAATAATTTATAGTTTAGCCTAGTCCAGAAGCTATTGCAAATTGTAATTTAATATATGAAATAATGCAATTACAATTTGCAAATTTTGGTAAGATGAGGTGGCTAGCTTTGTGTATTATGTCTTGTTACATCCCCTTGAAAAACGAATATAATGTTAATGTCACACTGCTCGCTTGGTGTCCTCACGACTCGCTCAGCATATAATAGCTACCTGCAGTGCGTAAAGTTTAGTAACTTTTTTTTCGCAACTAGCAGATGGTAGGTAGAACTTTTATAAAAGAACAGATTACAAGGCCTCCATACTAAAAAATCAAATAAACTCTTGATTTGAAAGATTTTAGAGGATTTTATGCTAATACTAATCTTAAGACCATTTAATAAAATCAAACTAAATCTAGGTTCAAAAAATTAAAGTGAATGCTCACTTGATCAAGTCATACTATGAAGAAATATTATCACTAGGGGCAAGATTATAATTAGTGTGCTAATAAATGGTCTCTGTTTTTTTATCATGTTCTAGCTATTTAGTTAGTTGTGCATGCATTTAGGTAAATAGTTTGTTCAGTGTTCATCCTTTTGCTTTCAGGCCAAGATGACTCGAAAAAGAAGCGCAAAGAGAAGGATCACTCAGAGAACAAGTCATCTAAGAGACCGAGCAACCGGGACGGGTGTGGAGACTGCCCTGGGTGTCTCCAAACACATGATTGTGGACAGTAAGTTTTATTTGATCCTGAAATGAAAAGACCTTCTAGTTATTTAATAACCCATGATGGCCAATTAATAAAACGCAACTCAAGATTAATTATTCAAAGTTCTCATAGAAAATATAAAAGAAAAAATCTATTTAAATCTTAAATGGAGTTTCAAAGTTATGTATGTATATTACAATAGTGGATGTATAGACATCCATCCCTTTGAAACTCTAGATCTGTGACTTTCTTATTGTACTTAAGTCATGATTAAATGTTTGGTTAATTGTTTTTTTCTTTCAGTTGTGATGCATGTGAGGACTCATTCAAATACGGAGGCACCAACAGATCCCGACCTAAATGCAAAGTCAGGATATGCGTGAAGCATCGTATCAAGCCTGCTAAACCATCAAGGTGAACAGATACAGAACTTAGATTATCAAAATAAAGATGAAGTTTATTTGTAATGTTAGTGGATTAAGCGTATCTGGAGAGTGGTGATCAAAGTCAGTCAATAGGTTTTTATTCATTAAAATCACAAGGATGATATAGAAATGTCAGCTTAAAAATGACATGATTAATTTTTTTTAAGTGTGTTTTCGCCGATACCTCGCAAATCACAAGGATCATAATTTCAGAAAAATAATCTTAAAAATTACGTCGACTTAAAAAAAAATTGCCAGAAAGATCAGGCAACAAACATTGCTTGTTTTTTTTTAATGATGATCCTTCATTCGTCTGTGTTGTGGTATCAGCTTACAACTTTATTCGAAGCATTAGCTACACGGTCCGACAAGAAGTGTCTTCTGGGATTGCTTGTGTATTTATTAGATTACGCATCTAATGCACTGACCAATCTATTATGAAACACTTACTGTTTTCCCTGCAGCAGCAACAGAAAGAAGAAACGCGATTACCACGAACGCGAGACGTATGAGCCCGAAGAGTCGATCTCGCACCTGCAGACGAATGCGCCGCGGCAGTGCTACGGGCCGGCGTGCGCACGCGCAGCCTCCTACGCGAGCAAGTACTGCAGCACGCAGTGCGGGGTCAGCCGCGCCACCACCAGGATATACCAGGCAAGGATATAACGCGCCATAAGCTTGCTTAGTCGTTCTTAATATATATTTTTAACCCGCGACGATGGGAGCCCATTAACCATTTAAGTGTTCATTAATATTAAGTATTTATACATATTTATAATATATCACTAACCTGGTACTACTTATTAAGTATTTTTTTTAGTTGTTTTCGTTAACCTAGTAAATAGGTAATCAGATGTAAAATTATTTTTAATTCAAATAAACGGATTATTATTATTAATTTATCGAGAGTAGTGTTTGCTTCTGGCGTCTGTGACGTCACTACGTAGGGAAAGCAAAGTAGGTAGCCTAACTACCTACTAGGGCATTATTCTGGGGTGAAACCTTTTTGGCGCGACATTAAACTGTCTAGGTAGATGGGTTAGCAAGGTGCGTGGGGCATTTCTGTTTCAGTTTCGCTTATAAGTAGGCTATTTGCCATTTTTCTGTGTTTGGTTGCCTGTCTGTTACCATTTTTCTGTCAAAATTGTAATGCCATTGTTTGCAATCAATTTGTATGTCTTCAAAGATCGTTCTTTGATAGGTTTTAGCGCTTCAAGTACCTAACTAGGTGGCACTGACACCAATGTTTTTTATTTTGTAGAAGTTAGCATTTTAGGCGGACACGCAAATAGCCTATCAGCCAAAGTTTTGTCTACGAAAGAGAAGACAAAAACTATTCTGTCAAACAAAAGAGAGGGAGAAATTATTTTTTGTTTTCAAGGCGGTAGACAAAACCGTTGTCTTGGGTCTTCTTCTTGCTAAGCAGGCTGATCAGATGGTAATTGGTTACAGTCGCCTATTGACATAAGCAGCTCCAGGGGAATTGTGAAGCGTTGCCTGCCATGGAGACACGAGTTGAAAAGTCTCATGTGTATGTTTATTACAGGCCCTACACTCTTCATACCGTAGATAGGTAGGTAGAAGATAGAAAATACTTTATCGCACACCAAATAACACATCATCTTAGTAAAGTACTATAAACTTTGACAATGTTATGCGGTTTTATCGCTAAATAGCTATCTCTACCAGACAACCTTTGGATGGAACAGACTGTAAGAAAGTTTACAAGGGATTTAATTGGTGTACTTACTGTATACTATAGTATACGCAATAACTTGGCTACTAGCTCAGAGTACCCAAGTCGTTAGATACTCGGGCGAGTAGTTGACTCAGATGCAAGGGGTACGATTCCCGCTGCGTTAAAAACCTTTGCATAATCAGCAAATATTTGTCTTAGTTATAGACTATAAGTGCCATAGTGCTCGTAGTTCCCGAGACCCAGAGCACAGAGTGTGATCGCTGTTATGTTCCACAGGTGTTACCTCAACGCATCCAAGAGTGGTCGCTGTCCTCCTGCGTGGCTGAGCTGAAGAATCGCAAAGCACTAGAGGTTGTCCGAAGCAGCATAGGCAAAGCACAGTCGCAGCTGAAAGCACTTGATAAACAGCATACAGAGCTGGACGCGCTGGTGGCGAGGGCGCAGAACGCCACAATACTGCATACTGATGATAAGGTGAGGCGCTTATCAGAACCTCAGATCATCATCAAGTTCGATCAATCGATCAATCAATCCATTTATACATTCATTCATCCTTCCGTCGAGCCATAGATAGATAGATAGTATTTATTCGAATTAAGTAAAAAAAATACTAAATGAATGAATGAATGAAAATACTTTATTGTACACTTTATTATGTAAAAACAATAACACATTAAGACAAATGTACAATGGGCGGTCTCTTCCAGACAACCTTTGGATGGCCGATGGTTTTTATGAATTTTATTTTAGGGAAATAAAGAGGTTATATTATATTATAATGTCCAAAGCGAATGTTACAGGAGGCAGATGACGAGACGTCAATGTACTGCATAACGTGCGGTCACGAGATACACTCCCGCACCGCGGTCAAGCATATGGAGAAGTGTTTCGTGAAGTATGAAGCGCAGGCGTCATTCGGTAGCCGGCATCGGACGAGGATAGACGGGCAGAGCATGTTCTGTGACTACTACAACCCTGTTAATGTAACTTACTGCAAACGACTGAGGGTGAGTAGCATATCGGTACTCTTACCACAAACAAGCATGAATAACATAGACATTTTCTCAAAAAAGGTTTTTAATAGCTATTTGTTTCTTTACTTGGAAAAAATGACCTGTTTTGTGACTTGAAACTCTTAACTACTTTTAACAGTAACCACTCTTAAAACAAACAAGCATGAATAACGTAGACATTTTCTCAAAAAGTTTTCACTTGCTATTTGTTTCTTTACTTGAAAAAAAAGACCGTTTTGTTTGATAAGGTACATAGCTTATATTGTCTAGTTATAGAATAACAACACGATGTGAAAAATACAAGTTTTCTGTCATCATTTTTGGTATTACAGAACACCACCAAATTTATAAGAAATTCTGAACGGCTAATATTGCTATCGCGCAAGCACTGACTGCATCAGCCAAAAATATATAGAGAGAGCGATATTTGGGCCGATTTTTGAACGCGCCTTGATTTGAAGTTGCGAACTGCGTTCGCCGCATCCTAAACGTGCTCTTCAAAGCGCGGAAGCTCTTTTTTCTAAACGTTTAAGACACTAGATGGGTTAAACATCCACAGCTAGGTTAAGTTTTAGTATTTAACTTGGTTAACAGTCAAGCTAATTAACGAGCGATTCACTCTCTGAAATCGATATATCCATTGCTAAACTTTATCACGGTTTTTTTTACAGGTAATGTGTCCCGAGCACTTCAAAGACCCGAAAGTATCAGATACGGACGTCTGCGGCTGCCCCCTCGTCCTTCGCGTCTTCGAGCCTACGGGGGAATTCTGCAGAGCCCCCAAGAAGTCCTGCCTCAGGCATTACCAGTGGGAGAAACTGAGACGAGCCGAGATTGACATGGAGAGAGTCAGACAGTGGCTAAGACTTGATGAGTTGCTGGAACAGGAAAGGAGTATACGACTCGCGATGGCTTCTAGGTGAGTCTACTTTATGGTATGTAGGCCTATTATGTCCCAAGAAGTCCTGAGATTGATTCAAAACCCATCACTACCACCTTTTAACAAGTTCTAATCAATCTCAGCCCATCTCAGTAACACACAAAGTATACTGAAGTAGGACAGCTTAGCAATGGCTGTTAAAAATGTTTTGAGAATGAAAGTATTATCCATACAGTTGGTAGTAATAATACTCCCGGAAACAAGAACAGATTATTTTTTAACTGTGTTCAAAAACACGATATCTGAATGAAAGTTGAGATACGTTGAGATCGTTGGATGACCTGGATATCAACTTAATTAATAAATATAAATAAATAAATAATCTTCATAACTCGGTAGCATTTTAGAATGGAACTTCAGGGTGGACATAGGCTGTATATTATCTCGTCAAAATAAAAGGGCTTCGGGAGAAATCTATTTTGCAACGTTAAAAACGTAATTTTGCAACGAAAACGCTGCCTTAACGGTGAAAGCTTTCTTTTCATCTGTTACTTTTTATCCGGGTTCAACGCAGGAAAGCCGTGGGCTAGTTAACTAGTTTTTATTTTTATATAAAGTCTGAATGAGCGTTTGTCCACAGAGCGGGTGTCCTCGGATTGATGCTTCACTCGACTTACAACCATGAGGTCATGGAACGCATAGCCAAGGTCAACGAAAATGGCAAACTCAAGGACCCCTCCTGACAGCGCGCTATTAGAGACGCTCACGTATCGCAGACGTCACACGTCTCGCAAACGTCGAACGTCTCGCAGACGTCGCACGTCTCTCAGACGTCGCACGTCTCACATACGTCACACGTCTCCCAGACGTCGCACGCCTCAAAGATGTCGCAAGTCTCTCAGTCGTCTCAGGAGAGCACGTCTAGCACGCAGGCTTCTAATAATTCGTAACTAGTTTAATTTTTAAAGCGAAACTACATTAAAATTAAAAAGGTTTTGAATTTTTTGGCATAGTAGGTCCGCTACGGTATTAGTTTTAAATACACATTTTATGGAAAAATCTCTCCCTTGGGTTAAATAGTTAGAGGATGAAATTTCATATTGGACTTTTTGTAAACTTCCCGTTAATAGAAGTCGGTTTCTAATTTTTCCAAAAAAAATACAATATTTCTAACTTGTGGTGCACAATAAGCTCGCCTATTGCTCGTGAGATCTTTTATGTAAGTCCCACTTTAACCATTACTGTTAGAGGTTTACACAAAGTGCAGCAGACTGCTATGCCAACCTCCTATAGGTTCAAACTCCATTTATCTAACACACTAAAGTAAGACAAGGCGTTTAGTAGTGGTGACTTAGTAATGTAAATAGTGGGTAAGAGCAGATTTTTTAATCAGTAAGTGGATATTTAAAAAATAGTAAGTAGGTTAATAAGTTAATAAAGTTGATATATTAAAATATGGGTTTTAATAACTTAAGTTATAAGTTTTATTTTATTTATGCAGAGTGTTAATCAGACTAATATTATGTTTGGACGTGCCTCTAACTACCTCCTACTTGATATATTCAAAGATCTACTCACTGATTCATGTATTATCATAAATAAATAATACTGGTCATTTTCACACAGCATCATCTAGCCCCAAAGTAAGCAGAGCTTGTGTTATGGGAACTACATGATACTTATATACAGTTTTTTGTAAATACCTACATATTATACATAGCCGTGTTGGCCTAGTGGGCCAACACGGCTATGTATAATTCTCGACTTCTGATCTGGAGGTCGTGGGTTCGAACCCGGTCGTGCACCAATGGATTTTTCCACTCGAAAAATTTAGGTGCACATTAACACGTGCTCAAAACGGTGAAGGAAACCGGGATGCCCTAGAACCAAAAATACGAAGGCATGTGCCAATAGTTAGTGTTCCAATAAGCGGCGATGGGCTTGCAACCTGTCACGTGGAATGCTTACTACTTGCAAAACGCGGACATGTACCAAATGTAATGTTTTGACGTGCCTCTGACTACCCCCCACTTGGTAATCCTCAAAGATCTACTCACTGAGTATGTATCTAAGGATGTCCACCATGGGGAAGACTGTCGTGAGCGTGTTTGTTTGTTTGTTTGTTTTTGTTATACATAGAAAACATCCAGACCCGAGACAAATATTTGCAGATACAAGCATATGTCCCGCGGCGAAAATCGAACCCGCCTCCCAGGTGTGGCATCCTCGATACGATGTATGTGCAGAGTGCACGAATAGATTCCATCCAAAAGAAGTTTTTACGGTATCTGCAATATCGAGCTCGTATTATCATACCAGGCTATGAGAGTAGATGCCGCAAATTCACTTTTTGCCCTTACACAAAACGCAGAGAAATGCCTGATTTATCTTACCTAATTAGCATAGCAAACGACACTGTTGATTGGCCGGAACTCCTTGAGCAAATAGGACTGCGTACAAGCATGATTGCACTGAGAAAACCTAACATACTTTACGTTCCTTTAGTTAGGACACACTGTTACTCGTTGCAACTTTTTTTATAGAAGAGTTCCCAACGTGTTACCATTGTGTAACAGCGTTATTTACTCGATGGGGAAAAAATTACGAGTCAAACTGTGACAGGATCTGATGTCACGCGTTGTGAACCCATCGCAGAATTCATTTGTTTATAGAGATTCTTCCATGTTTAACTCTCCAGTAAATAAAAACAGTGAGGTAGGTACCTACTTAGTAGAGATACATTTTTTCAAGTGTGAACCTTACCTATCCATCTTAATTTTATTATTTAAACTATTTTTTTACTATCACTTTTAATTAGCCGTCAGCAAATATGCACTGGTCTATCCTGGCATATTCTACCCTTATCTGTTCTGGTTGTACTTACCTAGCTGTAAGATTGCCCTATGTTTTGAAAATGAGATGAGAGGAAAGATATGGGAGATGAGATATGAATTCCTAACTCCCAAATTTAGGAATTGCAACACTTTTTTTAAGTAACCTTGTTGTGTGATTTATTGTATATTTTATTGTTCTGACGTGCCTGTAATAATGTTTTGGTTTTTAAAAGAAGTTATAGAAAAGATAGTCATGCTGGATGATAAATGGGAAGGGCTGAAAAATATACCAGGCATTCAATCAAAACTCTCAAATACACATTGGTTTTGAAATCTCCGAAAATCACCACTATTCCAGAAAGTGACTGGGACGATGAAGATTTGGAACCTCTTGAAAATGATGTATCTGCCCCTTCAGTATCGGATCAGAGAAAATCCGTCATGCCACCTAAAAATAAATTGCGCGTTTCTGATGTTTATAGTGATTCATTCAACGAATCTGTGAATTACGAAAATCCACTAATGTCTCTTCAACCCTCAAAACCAGCAGAACCATACCCTAAAACTGGTACTGCCCGTGCCAAATATCTTACCGAAAGATATTTGGCGCTGGTTTATACGTGCTCGTACAACTGCTCTGCAAATCCGCTAAATATTGACTTATTTGTGTAGAAATAATTAACAAAAGTGGCTGAGAAGGGTACTGATTAGTCATTAAAATGGTTTGATCTCTTATTTTGTTACTATATAAGATTTTGAACTATTTATTAACAATCAGGATCTTTTTAGGTGCTAAACCACCATAGGCTTTACTTTAAATTTAATTTGTTACAGATAAGATATGGATAATGGATAATAATCGGTGGTACATACGGTAAGAAAAAAACACTCCTAGATAATTTATACTTGTACATGAGAGTGAATTCTGCTGATCACGAGGTTGTAGAACTGAATGTACCTATTGTGTTTCACGACAGTGGCAGATACTAAATAACGGCCATGGTGAATATAGGATGCTCGCTGTGTAGTCATTTCCTTTCCAATTATTTACTAAAAAACCTAAAACGATTGGAACCTCGGAACGGATTGGAACATTGGAACCGCCTACCACGTTGTTTGATCCAGATCCAACGAATCAGCTGTGAAGTATACATACCTACCTACTGTGGTTTAGGTTGGATAATTCTTCTTTCCAATTAAGTTCTTAGATCACTTAAGTTCTTTTGGACCTTTATTATATTCAACTGAGTATTTTCCTAACTCTTTGTAATTTTGCCTTCCAACAGAATATAGTAGGTAGCTAACGTATAGGTACTTTATTAAAAATACAAACAAACTTAGTCGAATTTATAATATTTATTACAATAGGTAGAAACTAAAACAATTTTCATTTAGCAGAAATTTGCCAATGTTTTATTTTATAGGATGATTGCTTGGCACCGTCCTAAGTATGTAGTCCGAGTCCTTTGATGTTGAAGTTTGTAGATTAGCTTGTAGAAATCTGAAAATACAGAAAATCAATAATTAGGGTAATTTCCGCTAGGGCAAGTCAACAACGGTGTCAAGATATGGCGCTATCAAGGAAAGTAAAACCTTCTTTTGTTTGATAGTTTTTTCCTAGAAAACATAGGCGAACTTTATAAAAAAAAAAAATATGAAAATAAAAACTGCCTTTCTCAATGGGCTAAATACGCACTTCTAAAACATCCTAACTGTTTCCCATCTACAGCGTTGCCCGCGTTTACCATACGGAATCCGTATGGTATTGACAGGTTTGATACATTTTTTAATTATGGTATAATCTTTAATGAAATGGTGAGATAATTTAGGAACTTACCAAGAATCTGTCCAGTCTTCAATGTTTATTTTCTATAATTTTTCTTTCTTCACTGATATCATTACATTTAGCTGGTCAATATAGTTCGTTTTTCTTCATCTTCTTCCTTCATAACGATCGTCTTACTACTGTTAATCTTTTTTCTTCGTTAATATCTTCTTTCTTCGCAATAATCTTCTTTCTTCATAACGATTGTCTTACTTCTGGTAATCTTTTTTCTTCGTAAATACCTTCTTTCTTCACAATAAAGAAGGTATTTACGAAGACCTGTATTCTTCTTTTTTCACTTCATGCTTCGGATGGTTTTCTTTCATGGCAATAATAATCTCCTTTCCTTGTATTCATCTTTTTTCATAATAATCATCTTTCTTTATAATAATATACTTCTCCGTAATTATTTTCTTCATAATCATCTATTTTCTTGACAATAATCTTCTTTCTTCATAATGATCGTCTTACTATTGGTAATCTTTTTTCTTCGTAAATACCTTCTTTCTTCGCAATAATCTTCATGCTTCGGATTGTTTTCTTTCATGGCAATAATAATCTCCTTTCCTTGTATTTATCTTTTTTCATAATAATCTTCTTTCTTTATAATAATATTCTTCTCCGCTATTTTTTCTTCATTATCATATTTTTTCTTGACAATAATCTTCTTTCTTCATAACGATCGTCTGGTAATCTTTTTTCTTCGTAAATACCTTCTTTCTTCGCAATAATCTTCATGCTTCGGATGGTTTTCTTTCATGGCAATAATAATCTCCTTTCCTTGTATTTATCTTTTTTCATAATAATCTTCTTTCTTTATAATTATATTCTTCTCCGTAATTATTTTCTTCATAATCATCTTTTTTCTTGACAATAATCTTCTTTCTTCATAATTAATCTTCTTTCTACACAATAAAATGTTTATTTTTTTAAAATGTTCTTTCTTTATTTTAAATGATTTTCTTGATTATTAATACGACTTTCTTAAAAGTGATATATGCATTCTTCATATTTTTTTATATTTTCAATGATTTTATTAATCTTGTTTTTATTAATCATCTTGCTTCTTGTGATATTTATTCTTCTTTATAGTATTTTCTTCAGAATGTTTTTCTATCATATTATCTTTGTAATAATTATTATAGAAGCATCTTTTCGTTTCAATATTTACTGATACTTCTTGTAACTAAATTATGTTTTCTTTGCTGGACAATTATACTTTTTTTTTCTTATCTCTACATATTTAGTCTATTTCTTCAACGCATTTTACTGGCTTCTTAGCATTTGTTGTGTCTGAGGAACTACATTCAAACTCACTCTATATCTTTGTAAGTAGCTTTTGTTTACTAAAACGGTACTACTACTCTCTTAGTCCTTAATCCTTCAGCATTCTTTCTTCACCGTCTTCTTTCTTCGCAGTCTTCTTTCTTCGCAGTCTCCTTTCTTCGCAGTCTTCTTTCTTCGCCGTCTTCTTTCTTCGCCATCTTCTTTATTCGCCATCTTCTTTCTTCGCCGTCTTCTTTCTTCGCAGTCTTCTTTCTTCGCAGTCTTCTTTCTTCGCCGTCTTCTTTCTTCGCCGTCTTCTTTCTTCGCCGTCTTCTTTCTTCACAGTCTTCTTTCTTCGCCGTCTTCTTTCTTCACAGTCTTCTTTCTTCGCAGTCTTCTTTCTTAACAGTCTTCTTTCTTCGCAGTGTTATTTCTTCGCTGTCTTCTTTCTTCGCAGTCTTCTTTCTTCACAGTTTCCTTGCTTCGCCGATTTCTTTGTTTTAAATCCTTTTTTCAAGCTTCTTTCTACGACGTCCTCATTTTACTATATTATTTTAGTCATATATTATTTATTATGATTTTTCTTCTCTTTTTACTTTGTTTTTTTTTTCATTTTGAGTAGTATTTACTTTTTTATACTATATTATCATATTTTTTTCTTTATTCGGTATATTCTTTTGACTGATGAACAATAAATTGATTGTTCCGATTTATTTTGTATTGTATTCTTCTTTGCAGCATTTTATTAGTCAATAGGCTGGTTTGTGATATAACTTCAAATAAACTTGATACTCATAGTATTGTCTTGGTCTGTTACCTAGTGAATAATTGTGGTGTGTAACCTGTCAACAAAATGTAATTAGTAATACTTACCAGGCATAGATATGCCAAAATTAATTTCCGTTCAGTGTCCATTTCTGATACTACAAAAAATCTCTGAACATTCTCTATTGCTATCTTTACTTCATTGAACATCTCAGTAGCTGCCGAATCTGGTTTGGACAACTCTTGTTTAAGCGTACCTATAAACTCCACGACTCAATGCCTTTTTCATGTTGGCTTCATTATAATTAACACACCATAATTTAGTGGTTCATCCTGTGTGTATTACATTTTGGATTATTTTGGATCTATAACATTGTTTTGAGATACAGTACTCGGCTCTCCTCTTCTTTAAAAAGTGGCTGGGGACAATTATCTTTTTTGTTCTTACCTCCTTATCTGAGGGCTTGGCTTGCAACCACATCGTTTAGTTAGGACTGAATATATGATAAATCTGGAAACATCTCTTTAAAATATATACCTTTCCTGGCGTTGTTATTGGCTGCTATTCAGGACGTGGACTTTCAACAAAAAAAACTGCATCTGGGGACAATATTTATTCCCACCTTCTTTTTTGTGAATACCTGGAGTAGATTATTGATAAGGGCTTCTGTTCAGCAGTTGATTTTTATAGCTCGTTGTGTTGTTCATAAATTACTTGAATTTCTACCGCTCTCGTTAGTTTGTCATCTACTTAAACATAAGGAAAATAAATGGGAACAACTTCAGTTAGAAAGTTATCTTCTCTCATGCTGGTATTTTCCCCTGATTTAGCTTTAGATATTGCTTCTTTGGTTTTTAACCATAAAATTCTTCGATGCTGCCATAATATTATCTATAGGTGGTTAAACGATATTGATACATATTTTTTTATAACTGCAAAAGTTAGTAGGTAAGTACCTATATCACAGCCAGCTTTCTTTCCTTGTATTTTGTAACACCCTGCAGCTGGACAGGGCGATGGCATGTGGCCCGCACAGATAACATCACTGTTTTCTTTTACAAGTTTTGTATGATTTATACTTAAATTTTAGCTTACACGCCTTTCATTTTGCAGGCCTTAACATACTTTTTAAGCGTTTTCGGATACAACTTCTGAATAATATCTGTGAACAATGTGTGGTCACTAGGTATACTTACCCAATCGCTTCGACCGCACCTCGTAGATATACTTTAAACTATAATTATTTTCGTATTATTTTAAAGAACGGCGGTCTTTCTTTATACTGTTTACAATTTCATCTTTTCCTCTGTATTGTGTATTTTTTTCCTAAGATCTTTGCACCTGAGGACAAATTTTCAGCGTTCCTTACCTCTTCTCCGACGTTTTTGTGGCTTTGACTTGCGTAGGTATTGCAATTTTCCTTTACTAATTATATTGATGTAGAATTCGATTTACCGTGTATTTTTCTTATTTACGTGTGTACTTTTCCATTGGTCTTTACCAAATAATCTGAGGACAATACTATTGTTTCTTACCTTCCTGGTAGGTATTTCAATCCATAAGAACATCATTTCTTATTGAGTGCATTGTGTACAAACTGTTCACTGGCCTCCAGTGTACTTGTTTCAGTAAAATACAATGTCTACACAATTTCTAGTTTGTTGTCTGCAGTCTATGACAATTATTTCATTGTTTCTTACCTTGTCAAGCAGTAAAAAGGTTTTCAGTCTTTCTTTATACTGTTTACAATTTCATCTTTTCCTCTGTACTGTGTAATTTTTTCCTAAGATCTTTGCACCTGAGAACAAATTTTCAGCGTTCCTTACCTCTTCTCTGATGTCTTTGTGGCTTTCAGTCTTGCGTAGGTATTGCAATTTTCCTTTACTAATATAATAATATATTGATGTAGAATTCGATTTACTGTGTATTTTTCTTATTTACGTGTGTACTTTTCCATTGGTCTTTACCAAATAATCTGAGGACAATACTTTAATGTTTCTTACCTTCCTAGTAGGTATTTTAATACATACGTCATTTCTTATTTAGTGCATTGTGTACAAACTGTTCCCTGGCCTCCAGTGTACTAAATTCATTTTTATAATGCTCATACAGTTTTTGGTTTTGCCTGCCTTAATATACAGGTTGTTTGATGAACTTTTATTATTTTCTAGAATAGGTACCTAAAAATGTATAAGTTACCTAAATACGTTCTTTTTTTTTTGCATGTTGTCGTCTCTATTATTACTGATAAGTTTTTATTTATCCATAGGTATGTTGGTATTTCTTTGTTTCATGTAAGTATTCGATAGGTGTTCAGATCATTGTTTACTTAAATCTAATAATGATGATGATGGTTTTGACACACGAGATACGGACACGAACAATCTTCTGCGTAACACTGATTGAATTGCATGTTTTAGATGCAATTATTTGTGGACCAAGCCTGGCTATGATAAAAAGGTTTTCAATCTTTCTTTATACTGTTTACAATTTCATCTTTTTCTCTGTACTGTGTAAATTTTTCCTAAGATCTTTGCACCTGAGAACAAATTTTCAGCATTCCTTACCTCTTCTCCGACGTCTTTGTGGCTTTCAGTCTTGCGTAGGTATTGCAATTTTACTTTACGAAATAAATTGATGTAGAATTCGATTTACTGTGTATTTTCTTATTTACGTGTGTACTTTTCCATTGGTCTTTACCAAATAATCTGAGGACAATACTATTGTTTCTTACCTTCCTGGTAGGTATTTGAATCCATACATCATTCACTGGCCTCCTGTGTACTTGTTTCAGTAAAATACAATGTCTACACAATTTCTAGTTTGTTGTCTGCAGTCCATGACAATTATTTCATTGTTTCTCACCTGGTCAAGCAGTAAAAAGGTTTTCAGTCTTTCTTTATACTGTTTACAATTTCATCTTTTCCTCTGTACTGTGTAATTTTTTCCTAAGATCTTTGCACCCGAGAACAAATTTTCAGCGTTCCTTACCTCTTCTCCGACGTCTTTGTGGCTTTCAGTCTTGCGTAGGTATTGCAATTTTCCTTTACTAATATATATTGATGTAAAATTTGATTTACTGTGTATTTTTCTTAATTTACGTATGTACTTTTCCATTGGTCTTTACCAAATAATCTGAGGACAATACTTTATAGTTTCTTACCTTCCTAGTATGTATTTCAATCCATACGTCATTTCTTATTTAGTGCATTGTGTACAAACTGTTCACTGGCCTCCAGTGTACTTGTTTCAGTAAAATACAATGTCTACACAATTTCTAGTTTGTTGTCTGCAGTCTATGACAATTATTTCATTGTTTCTTACCTTGTCAAGCAGTAAAAAGGTTTTCAGTCTTTCTTTATACTGTTTACAATTTCATCTTTTCCTCTGTACTGTGTAATTTTTTCCTAAGATCTTTGCACCTGAGAACAAATTTTCAGCGTTCCTTACCTCTTCTCTGATGTCTTTGTGGCTTTCAGTCTTGCGTAGGTATTGCAATTTTCCTTTACTAATATAATAATATATTGATGTAGAATTCGATTTACTGTGTATTTTTCTTATTTACGTGTGTACTTTTCCATTGGTCTTTACCAAATAATCTGAGGACAATACTTTATAGTTTCTTACCTTCCTAGTATGTATTTCAATCCATACGTCATTTCTTATTTAGTGCATTGTGTACAAACTGTTCCCTGGCCTCCAGTGTACTAAATTCATTTTTATAATGTTCAAATAGTTTTTGGTTTTGCCTGCCTTAATATACAGGTTGTTTGATGAACTTTGATTATTTTCTCGCAAAGGTACCTAAAAATGTATAAGTTACCTACGTTCTTATTTTTTTTTCTGCATGGTGTCGTCTCTATTATTTCTGATAAGTTGACATGTTGGTATTTCTTTGTTCCATATATGTATTCGATAGGTGTTCAGATCATTGTTTACTTAAATCTAATGAAGGCGTTGACAAGACAGGGACACGAACAATCTTCTGCGTAACACTGATTGAATTGCATGTTTTAGATGCAATTATTTGTGGACCAAGCCTGGCTATGATATTTCTGGAAAAAAGGTCGTCGATCATTCCGTAGCGGATACGTATTCCGTAGCGGAGTCGACGGGGAATTTTCCCTGATTTGTCGAACACATTCTTAACCCTTGCGGGCAGCTGTAAAAAAAGAGGAGAAAGGTTTCGGCCCTTACTGCAGGGCAACGACCCCTGAATTCGTGCTGCTGGGTGCTTGACGTAGATAGGTATCTTGTAACTTTCTGTCTTCAGTTTACATTTCTATCTAAAATATTGAGACTTACTTACCAAATTTTTGTAGTTTTATATTAATGTGGTTTATTTTTTGTATTATCGTACCTTGAGAAAGTTTTAGGGCATTCCTGAAATGTGTACACATACATGGGCCAAACAAAGGCATTATGCATAATAAAAAGATTATATTTAGGATAAATATATAAATATTTAGGAGAACTTTTCTTACCTAGTCCTTTGCATCTGAAAATATTTAGGTAGTAAAGTTACCTATATAATAGGAGCATGTTAGAAAAAAATGATAAAATACCTTAGAACATGTAGATTCTGAAACGGACTGTGATTAAACCTTCCTACTAGTATCTTTAAACATATATATATATTTATATGACATTTATTAGGTATGTATACATAAAACCCTACCTACCTAATGTACAAGAAATACACATGCCAAGAACTCCAAGCATTTAATTGATTTACCTGTAATCCTGTACCTATAAATGACTTCGATTATGAACACACAATCCTACCTAAAGTTGAAGCAAAACTCTTATACATGCCAGAAACTTCAAGCATTTCAAACTATCAAACATACAAAGTGCATGTACCTAGGCATACCACGCTTGCATGGATATATCAAAAAATAAAATAATAATAAGGCACATGAGTAGGATACATACACCAAAGACATAAAGATGATTTATAAAACAGTACCTACCGTTCAAAAGCACACAACTACCGTATAGAATCCCAGTGATGTTATTTTTTACTTACTACCATTAAGTTAGTAGTGGCGTCCAAATGCCTCTGTACAAAAGCGCTATGTTCTTCCAGTGCTTACACAATGCACATGCATATACAGGAATGCGTTTATATACCATCGATATACAAATAACTAAGTGCACATTCCTGTTTCCTTCACCGTGCTTGCTAGGTCATCATGGCAGCGTCTATGTTATAAACAAAAAATGTCGACAAAACACAAAATAAATGCTTAAATTGGCAAATTAATACACTCACAGGTCACAACTTCGTCAAAAGAAATACATTTTACATTAGTTCGTCAATGCCTTACATTCAGCACCCCAAAGCTGAAGTCACATGTGTTTTTGCTTGCTTCTAGCGCGTTGTTAGTCACCCACCATGCTGGGTTTACGGTTATGGTTGCTCACCACCAGAAGAATCTCGGGAGTCTACAGTCTTGAGAACTTCAAACGAGTGATCTTTATTCGCGGTGGCGTGGATAGCGATGGCACCGTAGGCAAAAAGAGTGCTGGTGAGGTAAGGATTCTTGAGGTTCTGTAAATAAAAGATTAAGATACCGTCTTTTTTGCTGTCCTCTCGCATGTGTTGCGTGCCGTAGGTTTCGTTGCTACCGATGATGTGCAACTGGGCGTTCTTGCTCGCAGACCACGTCTCGGCGCAGGCTGACTCAGGGCTCGCCTGCAGAGGTGTGGACAAGCAGACCACGACTCAGCGCAGGCTGGCAGACCACGGGGATCAGGGATCGCCTGTAGAGTTGCGGACACGCCGACCACGTCTCGGCGCAGGCTGGTAGACCACGGGACTCAGGGCTCGCCTGTAGAGTTGCGGACACGCAGACCACGACTCGGCACAGGCTGGCGGACCACGGGATTCAGGGCTCGCCTGCAGAGTTGCGGACACGCAGACCACGACTCGGCACAGGCTGGGGGACCACGGGATTCAGGGCTCGCCTGCAGAGTTGCGGACACGCAGACCACGACTCAGCGCAGGCTGGCAGACCACGGGGATCAGGGATCGCCTGCAGAGGCGGGGGCCACGCAGACCACGACACGGCGCAGGTTGGTAGACCACGGGACTCAGGGCTCGCCTGCAGAGGCGCGGACACGCCGACCACGTCTCAGCGCAGGCTGGCAGACCACGGGACTCAGGGCTCGCCTGCAGAGGCGTGGACACACAGACCACGACACGGCGCAGGCTGGCAGACCACGGGACACAGGGCTCGCCTGCAGAGGCGTGGACACGCAGACCACGACTCGACACAGTCTGAGGAACCACGGGATTCAGGGCTCGCCTGCAGAGGCGCGGACACGCAGACCACGTCTCGGCGCAGGCTGGCAGACCACGGAACTCAGGACTCGCCTTCAGAGGCGCGGACACGCCGACCACGTCTCGGCGCAAGCTGGTAGATCACGGGACTCAGGGCTCGCCTGCACGGGCGCGGACACGTCGACCACGTGTTGGCGCAGGCTGGCAGACCACAAGACTCAGGGCTTGCCTGTAGATTTGCGGACACGCCGACCACGTCTCGGCGCAGGCTGGTAGACCACGGGACTCAGGGCTCGCCTGTAGAGTTGCGGACACGCAGACCACGACTCGGCACAGGCTGGGGGACCACGGGATTCAGGGCTCGCCTGCAGAGTTGCGGACACGCAGACCACGGGGATCAGGTATCGCCTGCAGAGGCGGGGGCCACGCAGACCACGACACGGCGCAGGTTGGTAGACCACGGGACTCAGGGCTCGCCTGTAGAGTTGCGGACACGCAGACCACGACTCGGCACAGGCTGGAGGACCACGAGATTCAGGGCTCGCCTGCAGAAGCGCGGACACGCCGACCACGTCTCGGCGCAGGCTGGTAGACCACGGGACTCAGGGCTCGCCTGTAGAGTTGCGGACACGCAGACCACGACTCGGCACAGGCTGGGGGACCACGGGATTCAGGTCTCGCCTGTAGAGTTGCGGACACGCAGACCACGACTCGGCACAGGCTGGCGGACCACGGGATTCAGGGCTCGCCTGCAGAGTTGCGGACACGCAGACCACGACTCGGCACAGGCTGGGGGACCACGGGATTCAGGGCTCGCCTGCAGAGTTGCGGACACGCAGACCACGACTCAGCGCAGGCTGGCAGACCACGGGGATCAGGGATCGCCTGCAGAGGCGGGGGCCACGCAGACCACGACACGGCGCAGGTTGGTAGACCACGGGACTCAGGGCTCGCCTGCAGAGGCGCGGACACGCCGACCACGTCTCAGCGCAGGCTGGCAGACCACGGGACTCAGGGCTCGCCTGCAGAGGCGTGGACACACAGACCACGACACGGCGCAGGCTGGCAGACCACGGGACACAGGGCTCGCCTGCAGAGGCGTGGACACGCAGACCACGACACGGCGCAGGTTGGTAGACCACGGGACTCAGGGCTCGCCTGTAGAGTTGCGGACACGCAGACCACGACTCGGCACAGGCTGGAGGACCACGGGATTCAGGGCTCGCCTGCAGAAGCGCGGACACGCCGACCACGTCTCGGCGCAGGCTGGCAGACCACGGGACTCAGGGCTCGCCTGCAGAGGCGTGGACACGCAGACCACGACTCGACACAGTCTGGGGAACCACGGGATTCAGGTCTCGTCTGCAATGCGTGGACACGTTGAGCACGTGTTGGCGCAGGCTGGCAGACCACGAGACTCAGGGCTCGCCTGCAGAGGCGCGGACACGCTGACCACGACTCAGCGCAGGCTGGCTGACCACGGGACTCAGGGCTCGCCTGTAGAGTTGCGGACACGCAGACCACGACTCGGCACAGGCTGGGGGACCACGGGATTCAGGTCTCGCCTGCAGAGTTGCGGACACGCAGACCACGACTCAGCGCAGGCTGGCAGACCACGGGGATCAGGGATCGCCTGCAGAGGCGGGGGCCACGCAGACCACGACACGGCGCAGGTTGGTAGACCACGGGACTCAGGGCTCGCCTGTAGAGTTGCGGACACGCAGACCACGACTCGGCACAGGCTGGAGGACCACGGGATTCAGGGCTCGCCTGCAGAAGCGCGGACACGCCGACCACGTCTCGGCGCAGGCTGGCAGACCACGGGACTCAGGGCTCGCCTGCAGAGGCGTGGACACGCAGACCACGACTCGACACAGTCTGGGGAACCACGGGATTCAGGTCTCGTCTGCAATGCGTGGACACGTTGAGCACGTGTTGGCGCAGGCTGGCAGACCACGAGACTCAGGGCTCGCCTGCAGAGGCGCGGACACGCTGACCACGACTCAGCGCAGGCTGGCTGACCACGGGACTCAGGGCTCGCCTGCAGAGGCGCGGACACGCAGACCACGACTCGGCGCAGGCTAGTCGATCATGGGGTTCAGGGCTCGTCTGCAGAGGCGCGGACACGTCGACCACGTGTTGGCACAGGCTGGCAGACCACGGGACTCAGGCCTTGCCTGCAGAGGCGTAGACACGCAGACTATGACTCGGCACAGGCTGGCGGACCACGTGACTCAGGGCTCGCTGGCAGACGTAGGCCATGCTGACCATGGGACTCGTCTGCAGAGGACGACGGAAGTAGGCAGCCCACTGGTCCAAGCAGACTGGCAGATCTCAGGACTTAGAGTTCGCGGGCTGAGGCCGGACACGTGGCCCACTATGGAGATCCGGGCTCGCCCGCAGAGTTATAGGCTGGCAGGTTGGCACATCATGGGGCTTAGGGTTCGCCTGCAGAGTTACAGGCTTACAGACTCGGTGCAGGTGCGGCTCCACGGGACCCAGGTTTCCTAAAGCCATGGCTCTAAACCGAAGCTGGAAGGCTGGCGTGGACTTGATGCCCGCAGAACAGTGAGTCAGGACTTGCCAGATGGTAGCGCAGAATTCACACCTGAAAACACAGTTTCAGAAACAGCAAGCCAAAACAAGTGTGCTGTGCAGTCAATGATAAAGAGGCAAGCAAGCTTATACCTTTTGACCTGCGGTGAGTCTTGCACGCAGAATCGAAGCTCTTGTCCCCAGGACAACGCGCATGCTGGCACCTTCAGGACTCAGTGGTCTGTCTAGAAGCGCAGGCTCGCGAGGGACTGACATTGGCTCAAACTTGAAGCCCGCATTACAGGAACCATTCAGGACCAAGCCAGCCGAAGACACGGCTCATGGGATTCAGAACACACTCGCAGAGAGACCAGAAGTTCAGCCACTGTCTGTAAAGACAGAGGTTAAAAGAGCTGGTCGCGACACGACAGCATTTCCTAATGATTCAGGGTTCAGTTGTAAAAATGTCTGCATGATGCTATATTTGCTTAGAGTTGCTGGCGCAGGCTGCGGTTAAAGAGTTAGTAGCACAATATACTAGTTTGATTCAGGTATCGCAGCTCGCAAAGGTAGATTAGATCCCCAACAACGATCACTCAATGCTGAGTGAAACGAGTGAAGGTGGCTCCGGAACACAGATCGCTCGAGCGGAGCGCACTTTTTTTCAAGGCTCTAGTGTTATGCTTATTTATCAAATGCCATTAGATTAATTTACAAGTAATTATTTTGGCTTGGCTACGTTCAGGACTCACAGACTGTAATTGTAGCCAGAGTTAATCAGCAGTGCAGTACAGGCACGTACAAAAGCTTCAATGGTCTTAGGAGCGCTTTCAGCATACGGGAAACAGGACCAGCGGAGAAAAATACCGATTTTGTAACATAGACTGGGGTAAAGGTTAAGTTGCGGCTGCTACCTGCTTAGAGTCATACATACTCGAGCTTTGGTGCGGATGAGAAGTTCCGCAGACCGTAGGCAGACCTTGTGACAAGTCAGCAAGGATGACGACAGACCCTATGTGATAAAGCTTAAGGTATAGTTAGTCACGTTGAGTTCTAGCGAGGCAGCAGTGATTGATTGTCTGTAACACTGTGCTCCGGAAGGGCAGGGTCTCTGCGGTTGATGGCGTTAGCGTACCCTCTGCGACGAGGCGTTAAGGGTGTTAAACCACTAACGCCGAGGTCTGTAGAGGTTTTCTCTGTCTCTACTAAACCTACTACTTTATATAATTTTGAAACTTCACATACTAAGTTATAATATAACCACTGCTTGTAGTAACATCTCGACATTTTCCTCGTATTTTCCATAGAAGTTCGTTTTCAATTATTAACTGTGAACAACTTATTGAATACTTACACTATTAATACTAAGTATACTTATTTTTCTCTAAAGAACTGCCTCCCGGAGATAGGAAGGAAGCCGGTCGTCTGTGCGCAGGCAGCAGCGGCGTTGGTAAATGCAGATCCCCTGGTCGAGTAAGCAGCAGATCTCGTCGAACCCCTGTGCTGGGTAGCAGGGGTGATGGCCAAAGACCATGAGCTCTTGAACGGCAGCAGCGGACCTCGTCGAACCCACTGTGCTGGGCAGCAGGGGTGATGGCCAAAGACCCTGAACACTTGCGAGGCAGCAGCTGATCTCGTCAAACCCACTGTGCTGGGCAGCAGGGGTGATGGCCAAAGACGCTGAGCTCTAGTGAGGCAGCAGCAGATCTCTTCGATCCCCTGTGCGGGGCAGCAGGGGGATGGCCAAAGACGCTGACCTCTAGTGAGGCAGCAGTAGATCTCGTCGAACCCACTATGAAGGGCAGCAGAGGCGATGGCCTAAGACGCTGAGCTCTTGTGAGGCAGCAGCAGATCTCGTCGAACCCACTGTACGAGCCAGCTGAGGCGAAAGCACACTCTGAGGCGAAAGCACACTCTGTGACGAGGCAGCAGGGATGATGGCAGACCTTGCGACGAGAATCAGTGGTATTGGTTGACCTTATGAAGAGCAAGTATCGATCACGCTGGGCTCTGGTGAGGCAGCAGCGATTGATGGCAGACCTACTGGCACTTGACTTGTGTATTGTAGTAGTAGTCAGCGATAATTTCCAAGATCTTTGGTCCATTTCATAATCTCATCTTTTTAATCTAGCTAAAGATAAAAAGGGAGAAAAAAAATGTAATCGAACGTTACCTACAGTGAAAATCTAATACCTAAGTTAATTTAAAAAAAAGAGCATAATTACCTACTCAATCGTCAAAGAAAAAAATTACCAGCACCTCACTGTAAATTGTCCTTCAATAAGCTCTGCCATTTCTCTATTTATTATAAATCCTCTCTTTATTAACATTTATTAATATTTTAAGACGTCCTTCTTACTTTTTGTTTAAAATTGGTAAGTTCAATTACCTAAATGATTGTTACAATTAACAATTCATTTTTTTTAACTGTTCTCTTGAATATAAATGCCTTGAATGAGCTAAAAAAACATCTACAACAGGCCATAAAGAAAGGAAAGCGGGTTATGACATCACAAAATGAAATAGAAAATGCAGAAGTCGTTTTACGGAAACGCTAGGCAAGTTCTAGAGCCGTTCATGCTTAGAAATATTTCTAATGTGTAGCATTAATATTTAATTTCAATTGTCCATAAACATAAAAGTACTAAAATGTTTAATAAATTAATATAACCTCAGTTAGTAGGTAGGTACGTATTAAAAATGTTACCTCTAGATATATTTTGAGCCTTCCATTTGTTTTTACAATTCTCGCCAGAACAACCCAGACTCTTCAGTTTCAATGTCCTATGTTTAGTTTATCGACAGGTTGATAACTAATAAACTTCTTTGTGAAGTGCAGCTTGGAAAATGTTTTTAATGAATCCGTCTTCGACATTGAACTGCAGTGGATTGTATTGACAAGCTAAAGAAGCAATGCAGATTCATGCCCCCAATCTATGTGGCTTGACACCGAGCATCCGAACTGAGCAAACAGAACACGCAAAAGACCAAAAATCAAAAATGCATACAGATAGTAATCTAACATTACTGTTCAACATCAAAGAAAAAGTTTTATTTACATCAATTTGTAAGAAAAACTGTACCTACTACAGCGACAGGATTATGTTATAAGGTTCTGCTACGGCTACCGTTCTTTCCGAAGATAAATAACCATATAGAGCAGGTAATTCATACATACTTGGTACATTTGACGTGTGAGTCGTTGTTGGTGGAGTTTTCAGTATCGTTTCATGAGAAACAATTGCAGGGCGTAGGTTATTTATTAAATTAATCACTGTACCTCAGTTGTTCAGCGATGAAGAATGGCAGACTCGAAATTAGAAGGTTATACAAGTAGATTATCTCAGGTTTGTCTCTATGAAGTGTGTTTTTCTATTTTTATTTCCGTTGGTACATATTGATATTTATCTTGTTTGTGGACTTTGGTCGTTACCGCCTTGGTGCATGTTTATATGTTCATCGACAAAAATCTCCTTATTTTATTATAATAAATTGTATCTACAATTGGATTATTCATTCACCTTGCCCCGTGTTCAAGCTAGACACAATAGAGCATGCAATAATAAATATATGATTTAGAAATACAAATTCTCCATTACGCCATACCTCATTGTAGATGGATAATGCACGTCTAATATTCGTGTTCTCGATTAATTGCCTACATACTCCATAAAAATGTTTCCATTGTGCATATAGATGAGAGCGCTACTGATTCATCCATTTTTTTTAGATATAGTGTCATACTGGCTTCTTGACGATACGCTGTTCCATTCTACCTGAATAAACAATGATTATAGCATATCAAGGGCTGAAAAGCCCGTGCATTTGTTAAAACGATATTCAAATACCACACAATTAATCGCAGTTGGATTCTGGCGTCGCATTATATGCAAGGGCGTTTCATTGAGGTAGTTGAACCAAAGGCCAGTTGCAAGGTTGGTATAGCTGCTACCGCGACCTCAAACACCTGTCGAGCAAAAGCTGAACAAAGAGAATAGGTTCCCCCGAAAGGAAACCTTTAATCATGCCGAATTACGGCAAATGTATATACAAGTGTATCATTTATGATTCCACATACCTTTTTTAACGTTATGGATAGTTATAGGGCAGCATGATTGCAGTTTATATTATTTTCTGTTGATTTAATATTCCGGATATTGCGAGGATATTTAGTTGTTGTCTTGTTTCGTTCCTTTCACAGGTACGATGCGAGTTATGATTCATATTTTATTTGTCATTAATGATACGATGATTCAACCGAAAAAGTTATAGGTATTTATGTGTAAAACACGATATATTTTAATGCTTATGTTACGAATTGTCTTTATCCAGATGGTATTCTCGGCGTAGATGGTGATTTCGTTTGTAATTGGTATATATTTTATTTGATAACTGCGTGTGCTATCAGTCATTTATGTGCAAATTTAAAGAACATAAATCTGTAATCAAAAGAAAGTTTAGCGGTCCCTAGCCGTCTTACGACGGGAACGTAATAGTATGTCAGGTGTGCTTTACATCTGTCGATGCTTAGCATGTTATGGTTTATAATATAATATAGGTTAAAATAAACGTCTGATGTAATATTAATCTGAAAGCTCTGTGAGGCCAAATATTTGCCTAATTCAGTTAAGAGATTAACTCGCTTACCTCTACTCATTCATATCGCTATCCCTCAACGTAAATTCAGACACACAGGCAATCAGCTTCATAATACACCAGACGAGAGATTAAAGTTTCACAGTAGAGTATTTCCATCAGTTATAATTCGAGTACCGTGGAACTCAGCTGAGCTTAGGGTGTGTAGTTCCACTCAATGAACGGGAGCCCGGTTAGCCTTCACCGCAGGAAGAGCCACCTTGCTTTCATAGATCTTTTACGTGAAGCTTGGTCACGACACCTTGTTCCGCTCCCATAGGTAACTGTAAGGTTTTCAGAAAAATCAGAAAAAGCTCAGCAATGCTACATTTCCTATCATGCTGACTGGATTTCTTTCTTTTTAACTTGTTTTGTAATCTAATGACAAAATAGTGTTACTGTTCACATAAATAATTATTTCCATTGTTTATTTTAAAGGAGTAAGTACCTAAATTTTGACTAACAAGACAGACTCACCGTCACAACTATCCTTTACACTCCAGTCCCTATTATCTTTCAGTTCAGATTCCTATAATCTTCATGTACCAGGTTCAGTTTATCGATCTCATTTATGTATCAGTCCCGGAAGTTTCATCAGCCCACGTTCATAAGTATTGTTGTTATACATTTCCGTCTACAAGATTGTTTCTTCAAGTAGTATTTCAATTGTTAGCCTATTTGTTTTTTCAATGCGCCTCGCAGTCTGGAGATTTCCTTCGCCTTCGTAGCTTTTACAACGTTCTTAGTGGATTGTGAAATATAAAACTACAATGACCTGACTGTTACCTAAAAGTGAAAGTGTTGGTGCGTTGCGCGCGTAGCAAGGTTCCATCGGGCCGACCGACGGAGCGCGATGCACCCGTCGGCAATCGGTTAGCTCGCTCTCGCCTTCGGCTAACCAGATCTCCATCACATATCTGAGCAATACATTTGCCTGTCTGGAGGAAATGTTATTTGACAATAAGGGCCCTACCAAACAAATGTAGTGAACAAAATAAGGTTGATTATAAATATGGTGAGTTACGAGCATTTACCGACGACAATGGCCACTTTAAGAAATGACTCACCTAATTTATAATTTGGTCTAACTTCTTACGTTCGGAACCGTTAACGTTGTAGGGCAGCTGGGTGTGGGCTCGGATGTGATCTGGCAACCGACAGCGAGGCCGAGCAGGCTAGCGTCGGCAGGCACGAGGCTGTTCAAAGTGTGGCACAGCAGAACTCTGGGCTAAAGGCATTGTTACACGACAAGGCGCCCGGAGGGGCCAAACAGTAGCAGGTACTAGATGATTCTAACTAATCATTGAAATCACGACGCAAAAACCTAACGGTTACCTAGTGGGCTGATTGGAACCTCAGTCACGTGAGCCGTTAGCTCTAGCTCGGAGCAAGGGCGGGGCGGACGTGCCGTGGACATGCGCAGCGAATGACGCACCTCCACTCGGGATGACGCATATTCTCGAACGCTCCAAGCGGCTGCGCAGTAGACTCCTTTGTCCTCCACGAAGTGTCGATGAAGCGATGACTCATGGAATAATACATTTAGGTTTGTGGTGAAGATATATAAAAGTAAATCAGGGGACGACAATATATTTTACTTATAATTCTTTTATTTTCATACTTAAATATATTACAATTTTCTTATTCAATATGAATAAAACCAAAATTCCAATTTAACTATTTGAGTATGCTCAAATAAATAAATTGAAACATTTACATTATTTTATACTAAAATTGAACTAAAGAGAACTAAAAATGCACGATACCGTTACAAACCCATGTGGAGTAAGCCCGCGACGCCCCAGCGGCGACCAAGATGGCGGCCGTCGGATGCAGACCCACGCGAAACGCAATGGGACTGTAATTTAAAAACATCCTACATATATCACAGATACAAAAACAGCTTAGGTACATTACCTAATCTCCTACTAGTGAACTACTTGCATAGGCTTTACATTGTCTAATTCTTTAAAAAAACTGTCTAAACCGCTGAGATCATTCTTCCATAAATTATCGATTTTTTCCCGTTGTTGTCTGGCGAGCTCTTCTTCTTTTTTGCTTAGTCCGAGATCAGCTTGCATTTGCGCCCACCTTCTGGCACGTTCTCTTTGTTTCGTAACCAGCTCGCTCTCAGCGCG
Organism: Perizoma affinitatum; assembly: GCA_961405105.1. Taxonomy (NCBI): domain Eukaryota; kingdom Metazoa; phylum Arthropoda; class Insecta; order Lepidoptera; family Geometridae; genus Perizoma; species Perizoma affinitatum. The sequence continues at coordinate 5,538,928 of OY560205.1, read as the reverse complement.
GGTCAGAGAGTTGCTCAAAATGGCGATTATTCTCAAGTCGCGTTTTCTCTTTGTCTTGACGCTTATTGATTTACTTTTAACTTGGCGAACCCAGTTAGAGAGGGATTCGGTTTTACTTTCGCAAAAATCAACGATTGATTTCTCCTTATTAATGTAGCCCATGGTTAAATGGGCAGAACAGAAAACAAGTATGTAGTGGGTACACACCTGTATCCAACCAGGCACAATTTCACTTTGTCTGTAGCACTTCACACACATTCACGTCTTCGTCGTCCCCAGGTTGAGCGGGCAATGCGGGCGCATGACGTCATGGTCCCTATTTATACCCAACGCTATCGGGGGCCGCGGGATGCGCAGCTGCGTAGTTTTTTTCCAAAATGGCGGCCACGAAACGGCAAGGCATTGGTCGAATAGAACCGAAGCGTTCCGAAAATAAACGAACCTAAATGGATCAATACTTTGTTCCGCATGCTGTATTATCAGCACAAAAAGTACAATTCAAATTATTTAATGTTAGATTTTTGTGGTAAGATAGAACGTGGAATTCTTGGTGATCTATTCCATGGTGGAAAAGTCAACTTACTTGAAGGTAATATTATAGGTCTTCAGATTTTTTTTACTAAAATCGGGAGAGGTATACTTACATATTTACCATGATTGTGAGTTCAACTGTGACGCAATTTCGGTAAATATTAAGTAGATAATACCAATCCCGTTTTTAGTGAAAATTATGTTCATAACCATTTCAAAAGTTTAGCTTCCTAACTATATTGAAAGAGCCAGTCTAAATTATTGTGAAGGTATATAATAATAATTAAGATTATTTTATATTTCATGTGTTTATTGTGTAAGAAGTAGGTACAAAAGTTAAAAAGTAGATGTAAGTTAGTTTCTTGGCCAATGTCAAATTCAGTAAAGTAGATCTACCTCTTACCTACCTATTACCAAGTGCAGTGATAGAAATAACTAGGTAGATATTTTATTTACTATTTGGAATAAACTTTAATTTAATTAATTAATTTTTTTCCAGAATACACAAAGGTTATCTGGAAGAGAATGATTTTTAGCATTAAGTTCGCCTATGTACTCATATTTTTTGTGCAATAAAGAATTTTCTATCTATCTATCTATAGCTACTTACCGGGACAAAAAGTAGTTGGTAGGTACTACCTACTTCACTTAAGTAGGTATGCCAATAGCCTAATTAATGTAGGTTAAACAAGTTCTTGTCGAACTTCTTCTACATGTCCTTATTCCACAATATGTGGGGTCGGAACAACACGCTTTCTTCTTCCACAGTCCTCTATCAGCCGAACGATTCAATTTACTTAATTGAATCCAACCATGAATTGGTAGGTAGGTACCTAATTTTATGAATGTGGATTAGCGATAGATTATTTATCAACTTACACATCGACAAGAACTTGTTTAGTTTAATTTTATTCTATTGATCAAGCACTTTTGCTTTCGCCTGTAGTTTATATTTGCTTGCATGGCACTCGTAGTACGGGTGGACGATGGCGTCTAATTTGGGACAAAATAATGACGGTATCCAAGTAGATATAGGTACTTAGGTGCCTATTTGAGCAAAGTTTTACTTAACCTTACTTTACCGTAGCGAGAAATATTTTATATGACAACTCTGTGGTTTTTGGACGTAAATTCGATAGGTACTTTGTCTTCATTGCACATTCAGTGAATCAAGTGCTAGATAACTAGAAACCTCCTCGCACATCTCCAAATCTCCAAGAATTTTTCCATGTGAAAATAAGCAAAAATTGAGATTTGCTACGTCGGTCGCGTCGTTGGTCGGTCGCAAAAAGGGCGAGGGGAGTTGGGTCGAGGGGAGTTAGGTCGAGGGACGAGGCATGGTGAGGCGGGGTGAAGGGGGAAGAATCATGCGGCAGAGTATTGATCGTTCGTTGGAATGCCCCGCAGCCTGAGCCGAGCCGAGTTAAATGAATATACTGTACCTACCTACATGATGTAGGTACCTACATATACCGATACTGGCGGGTGCTGGCAATTTCCAAAGTCTACATTTCGATAGTTTTGGTTCATATGCCGTCACCGGTTATTTCATGGTCAACCAGCGTTAGGTTAGGGATCTGACCGGGATGAGGCACCTACGCCTGAACATGGTCTAGTCTAGTAACCAATGGCGAAATATTGTGGAGGCTCCTTTCGTGCACAAGTCTTAGATTTCTTGGTTCTAGGACCGCCGCCAGCCGCGCCTTGGCGGTTTCCTTACAGTGTTTTCTTCACCGTTTGAGCACTAGCATTGCGCACCTAAGTGGAAATATCCATTAATTAGAGCATGCACGATATGATTCGAAGCAACGACCTTCAACGACCGAAGGTCGAAGCTCGAACTGCTACGCCAGTTCTTAATTGATTAGGTAGGTAGGTAGTAGGTACCTACATACCTACCCAGTAAGAAAAAGTACACACAAATATTAAAAATGCTCATTAAGTAGGTAGGTTAGGTTAGGTACCTACGTTATTAATTAATGACGGTATTATAAGGGCTGCATTTTGTAGTTGTAGTATCTACCTACCTAAATGCGCAGTTAACAAAGCTTTTTATCTTATCGAATTCTGTGTATACCTATCTATTTACGCACCTACGTTGGTGTATTTTAAACAAAGGCATTTATGTACGATTTCGCAGTATGGCATCAGTTCATGAGCCTTGTTATTCAAGTAGGTAGGTACTTTCTAGAAGAATCGGTTCAATATTTTAGCGCAGGTAAAAGAACCGAAGCTAGCAGGTAGAATAACGGTTTCGCGCAGGGTGAGGCATTAGTCTGACATTTAAATACAAGGGCTTCCATTAACCTTCAGAAGGGAATGTTGTGGAAACTTTTTACTTCGGCCCCTATGTGAGCGACAACGTGGGAATTCAGGGGTGATAGGTATTATTATGCCATGACTTTTAACAAACGGTTTTTTGAAGGGTCTTTTTACTAGATATAAAGTAGGTAGGTAACCTACCTACGTGTTACTTAGGGTTGTTCTTGACCTGATTCTCATGGTTTTAATAAAGTCAAAGTCAAAATTCATTTATTCATTAAAATTACAAGCATCACTTTGAAACGTTGGTTTTATCTACTGCCTGTTCCTCCGCGACCAAGCCAGGAAAGATAGGCAAGAAAACAAGGCTGGTTATTATTTTTAATGATTTTTCATCAACTAAATTTTCAAGAGTTTTCATCAACTAAATAATCAGATATGTTATAGTATGTCTTTTTATAAAGTTTTTTTAATGACGGTTTTAAATTTGTTAATCGAAAATTATTGTAGGTATATTACTTAGGAGTTTGTTATAAAAGCGTACACCTTTACTAAATTTATGGAGTCTACAAGTGGCAACATCGAGTTTATCTTTATTTCTGGTATTAACATTGTGATTATCGCTTTTTTTCTTAAACAAATTAATATTTTTGTGATTATACATCAGATTTACATAGATGTATTGACAAGGAAATGTCATTATAATTATTTCTTTAAACTTCTGACGAAGTGATTCTCTGCGGCCCATGTTATAAATTGCTCGAGCAGCCCTCTTCTGCACAAAAATGGTATTTATATCTGCAGCACTCGCCCACAGCAGTATACCGTACGACATAATGCTGTGGAAGTAGCTGAAGTAAACTAGACTAGCTGTGTCTACGTCTGTATAAGGACGGATCTTTTTGAATGCGTATGCCGCAGAACTAAGTCTCTTAGAAAAAAATAAAATGATTTAGGTAAGTACCTACTTATGGACGCCACTGCTGGACTTAGGCCTCGTTAAAGAATGAGCCATGTAGGTAGGTACTGACCTAGTATCTACGGTCCATCCTACGTCATCCGGTACTTGATATCCATGAAAATGAATAGGTAGGTACCGACCTAAATAGTTTTTATAAGTGCTTGCGATTTTATAGGTATGTTAGTACATTTTGTTTGTCTAAGTTTGCGTTTGAGATCTTTCTAATTACCTACCTATCTGCCTGGGTAGATACTTACCTACCTAATTTTATCAACATATTTATTTAGTAAGATGCATAAAATGTTTCTGGTACTTACGATACCTACCTTCTATTTGTCCTTTGGTTAATGATCTGCATTTAAATAATCCGACCGACCTAATTAATTAAGAAGGTAGTAAGTAGATTACCTAGGTACCTACCTACCTACCTAATGTTATAAGCTAACGATGACTATTGTCACAAACGGGTGGTGTCTTCACGAATGTTAGATGAAGAAGTAAAGGTACCTACCTACCTAGGTATTTTCGAGTTCAAGAACTTTACTTTAACCCCTATGAGCAATGATGACTAACAATGATGAAATATTGACACGATGAAGTAAACGACGACACCTACTTCGAATAAAATATACCTACACGTTTAAACATGAGAAGAGAAGTGCGTTATCGGCCGCCAATGTGGTTGAGTCAGAAACATGTTTATAAAACTATTGTGCAAAGTTTCCTACGATATAAGGCTTTACTACCATAATTATAGGGTTCGATTTTGTTTGGTATAGAGGTGAGGCGTAAATTCAAGATGGCGTCAGCATGTCGGCATTGTGTGACGTCACCCCTGCCTGGGGCAGCTGATGCGTGCTTTTATTTTGTTAGCAGATGGTATGTACGTTTTTAACAACCAATTTTTACCATTACTGTAGTCCCTACCTACCTAGTAGGTAAACCGAGGCAGTCATACAAATATAGGTAGGTAGGTAGGGTATGTTCGCCGGTTCACCGATCACTTCCTATTCTTCACCCTTTAGCGCATCTTTGCTAGATAAAAGGAAAAAAATTCATAATTGACAATATTGTTTAAGTGGTTACTTGAATGTCTTGGCTAAACATACACACCAATTCTCGCTCAATTGCTCATGCGATTGATTGGTGAATATTAGTTTTTGATGCGCACAAAACAGGAAAAGACTTTACTTTTACGGAAAAAAAAACTATGTTTATGATGATTTATAGGTTTGGTTTTTCTTTGTACCTACTCCTTACTACAGATTTTACATGAGTAAAACTTTATCACTTGAAACAGAATGCATAACACAAAATTATTTTTTATTGACATTGATTACGTTGTATGAAGCCGTGTTGGCATAGTGGGCGGTACTTCGACTTTCGATCCAGAGGACATGGGCTCGAATCCAGTCGTGCACGAATGGATATTTCTACTCGAAAACTTTATGTGCGCATTCAAACAAACTCTTATATGATACCAATTAGTGCGGTGCGATGGGCTTACAATCTGCCACTTGGAATGCTAACTACTCGCAAAACGCAGGCATGTGTTACACCAAATTTAATGTTTGGATGTGCCTGTCTACCCCCTACTTTGAATTCTTAAATATATATTCACTTAGTATGTCTCTCAAGAATACAATCATAGGAAATACAGTAGTAAGCTTATTTTTGGAAATTTATCATATCTTTATGTAATTTTAAAATAATCTGTCATTAAAATATTAAAAACGAATTAGTATAAGCATAATAATTGTTCGTTATTCACTTTTTATTAGCCTAGCAGTAGATTTAGCAGTCGTTTCTTCCTGAATTCCTCTTTTTTGATAGTGGTCGAAAACTGGTAAGAAGGTGGACGAAAACTAGATTTTGGGGTCGAGAAAAGGTAAAAACAAAAATCTGTAATTATTAATAAAATAGAGTAGGGTCATACATAACGCTAGTAGCGCGACCACCATTGGTACGCGACCAATTCAGGTAGGTACAGAAATATTTAGAAAATAAGAATTCCATCTCATTTTTTAAACATTATTCGGCTCTATACATAACAAGATAGATCTATAGTTCTAACCTACTAAAATTGGCAGCATAGTATAACTTGAATTTTGATCAAATCCTTGCTTATTCCGGTACCTGCGCTGGTCAAGAGCAACCTTTCGCAAATTTACAAAAAAAATAGTGAACATTTTCTGCCTTCGGAGTAAATATTTATTTATTTGTATCTGATTGTTCGTCTCTTTTGCTACAAAAGTATTTAATTAACGCAATTGCACAACTTTTATAAAGAAAATATAAAAAAAAAACATGTAAAATACTGAGTAATAAAGTAGGTTCCAAAAAGTATTTTTTTATTTATGACGACAATTTTCATTTTAGGAGTACAATATTCTGGAACAATGCAGAACAAACCTAGAACAATCCAGCACAATTGTCAAAACTTGGAAAATTCAAAAGTGCGCGGCCAAGTTGTAAATATTATATTACATTGCTATTTTGGTAGTTTTTTTCAGTTTTTCGTGCTAAATTAGCACTTAATTATATGTTTTACTGTAGAGCAGTCTAGAACAGTCCAGCACAACACCAGAACAACCCAGAACAATGAAAAAAACACCAATAATTGAAAAAGAAAACTAAAAGTCCGGGGCCAAGTTTTAAAAGCCGCTATTTTGGTCGTTTTTTCAGTTTTTCGTGCTAAATTAGCACTTTATAATATGTATTATTGTAGATCAATCTAGAACTAAGCTAGAACAATGCAGCACAACACCAAAACAATTTAAAAAACACCTATTATAATGAGTAGAAATGTAGGTAGCGGATGAAACCAGCTATTTTCAACTAGATTTTTTAGATTTATATCGTCAATTCTCACTTTAGACATGTAATATTTTGGAACAATATAGAACAAAGCTAAAACAATGTGGAACCGTTGTCAAAACTTTGAAAATCCAAAAGTGCGGGGCTAGGTTCCAAAAAGTTTTTTTTTGTATGACGTCAATTTTCATTTTAGGAGTATAATATTCTGGAACAATGCAGACAATCCAGCACAACTGTCAAAACTTAGAAAATTCAAATTTGCGGGGCCAAGTTCCAAAACCTTTATTTTCATTTTTCAGCTGTAATTTTCACTCTAGAGAAATAATATTTTGGAACAATATAGAACAAACCTAGAACAATTCAGCACAAGTATCAGAATTCAGGAAACGCAAAAGTGCGGGGCTAACTTCTTGCACTCTCAGTTCCCACTGTGTCAGGTTTCGATAGTTATAGGGAATACCTACCTAGGTACCAACAGAAGTACAGACTTACAAAGTCTTTCTCAAGGTTTTATCCATATACCAATATCAAGGTAGGTTCATACCTACCACCTCTGTTCTACATTGGAGTTCCATAGGTTATGAACCTATTAAAGATTTACCTATAAGGTAGGCATAGGTTAGGGTTAACACCAAAAATTCGAAGGCATGTGCCATCAGTTAGTGTACCAATAAGCGGCGATGTGCTTGCAAAAGTTGAAAACTGTTATGTAGAATGCTAAGTACCTTCAAACACAGGCATGTGACACATGTAATGTTTGGACGTGCCTCTAGCTAGCCTCTTCTTGGTATCCTCACAAAATTCCAAACAGACTATGGGTCTGAGAATATACATCATGAGGATTACAATCGTGGGCGATTTATTTTTTTAATCATTTTTTAAACAAAACAAATGATGGACATCGTCAGACACATACTCAGATCTTTGAGGATACCAAATAGGGGGTAGTCAGAGGCACATCCAGACATTATATTTGGCACATCGCCGCGTTTTGCAAGTAGATTTCATTCCAAGCTACAGTTTGTAAGTCCATGCCATGCAGATGCCTTCGAATTTTTGGTTATAGGGCATGCCGGTTTCTACACGATGTTTTTCTTCACCGTGTTTTAAATAAATTCAAACATTTTAGTATTTTTATAAGAATTTCATTTAATGTTTATATTCGCGCATAATAACAATGTATACATAGATGAACTAAGCTTGTAGGTACCCATTAACTTAATATTTTCTTAATTAATAGACTAGGTAGGTTAATGTTACCAAGTTAATTATCTATTTCTAAATGATCTCTGCCCACAGGTTCGACTCGTGGTACCCGGATAAAAAGTAGCCTATAGCTATAGGCTACTTTTTTTGATTACAAATATCCGAACATCTAAACATCCAAACTGTTATTATATATTATGTAAGCGTTCCGCAGTTCAAACTCACTCAACTAAAATTAGTAACATTCATTCATAACGAATGCATTTCCAATAAGTGATATTAACAATAGGATAAGGTAATCTTTAATGTAATGACTTATGTCTAAGACTAGCTTCAAACAAAGGATTTTCAACTAATTACCTGCAGCTCTGTAACTCAGATAGTTTTATCACAACAGTAAACGTAGTACTACCTATACCTTGCATCTCCTTGTTTTCACACTGCCGCATGAGACATAATCAGTTTCTGAAACAAAGAGCAATAGTATAAAAATGCAGGCCAAGTGTGAGTCAGACTCGCGCCCTAAGGGTTTCGTACTTTCGCATTTTCAATGTATTTTGTACTGGGGTTTTGTTATTATTTGTCACGATAGAGTACATTCTCTAACGCGTAAGTATTCTCTGAAATTGTCAACGGCCTACCTATCATGCTTAAAAATCAGCCCTGTCACAAACAAACGGACAGACGACCCTAATGAATGTAGGCTTAGTAATGAAAAAGGTCTCGTTGGCAACATGTACGGAACCTTAAAAACGTACGAAACAACACGTAATGCGTAGCTTCTACACACGTATATTGTGTGGTGGTACGAGTTTTATAATAATATTTTACTAGTATACATAGTGTTGTAATAATATCTGTGGTTTACTCGACCCTATTATAGAGTCGTAATTTATATGGCGTCCGCCAGCAATTTCATTTTACAGTCAAGTTTCGCAACTGTTATTGTCAAGATCTGCAAAAAAAAAGCTTTTTTGTAAATTCCAACCGGTTACTCATCAGCTGAGATAACCGTTGGATGTGAGACCGGAAGTGGCATTTACAACTGAGCGCTTCCTTGAGTGCCATTATCTTGTCATACGGTATGCGGGTATCCCAGGGCCATACTCTGTGTAGTGCTGGACACAGCACTACACAGAGTAGCTGCTCTTCTCAGTTAGTCGCATTTCAATGTGATTTGAGACTAGTGTGTGATTATTCATAAAAATAATTATAATGCTGGACATTTTTACACAGCATCATCTAGCCCCAAACATAACAAAGCTTGTGTTATGGGTGCTACATACTACTTACATACTTTGTAAACACATACATATTATACATAGAAAACACCCAGACTCGACACAAATATTTGTAGATCATACAAAAATCTGTCCTGCGACGGGAATCGAACCCGCTACCTTCTGCGTCTCAGGCGGGCCTTCGCCCTCTGCGCCACAAAGGTCGTCATACAATGTATATTATTCGTCAAGTCATGTCGGCCTATAAACTCTTTATAGGTGCTTCTTAACGATCGGCGAACGCGTTAGCCCAACGTCAAGATTGTTAGTAGTACTTACTCAACTACTTATTTAAGAGTATTAGCATAATTTTGGTGTGTCTTTTGAGTGAGTAGAGGACCTACCTACCTACTTGGATGTAGTTTATTTATTTATAATTATGCATGTCTACGCGCAAAGTGGCGTTTCTTAGCCAAACGTAAAAATGTTTTTATTCTATTTTCACCTAACCCATGAATGCAATATTTTACCAGGGGGGGGGGGGGGGGTCCTGATATACTGAACGCACGGAAACCTAGTTAGGAGTTAGAGCTCAGCCACGTACTTGTTATTTTAGTGTCATGCCTGTGATCGCAGTTAATATATTATCTACAATCTGTATGAGCCAAGTTATCATAACATACTTATTAGTTAATGTGGTTATCTAGTACCTACCTACATAGCATGTAGCACATGGATTGTTTAAGTAAGTTACGGTCAAATAAATAAGTTATTATTAAAAAAAAGCCGTATTCGTCTATGCTTGGCATTGATCGTGCATGTTTGTAGGCGATAGCCTCGTTTTCTGTTTTTCTGTTTTCTGTAGTTGCGTCCTAGTGCCCTCGTCACGTTAACCCGGTTTGCCGATCATTCTTTCGATTGTCATTTGGTCGTGGTTATTGTTATAACTTATCACAACTTTTGCCCTACTATATTTGCGGGTTTTAGCCATCCTTTTCACAGAAAAAACAATTGCTAAATATAGCTGTCTTCGGTCAATGACCTTTATATACGGTTCTTGTATTCAAACTTTGTGTAGGTACGTTTAGTAGGTAGGTATTAAGTCCAAGAGTCAAGAGCATTGCAAAATGTTTTTATGCAATGCCCTTGAGTTTGACAGAATGCCATTGGCATGTGGTGTTAGCTAATTTATGTAAGGCGGTTTTATTTTTTCAAGATGATACAAGAGAGACTGGAAAATTTTGTAAAATTTGAGAGTAAAATCGATCTGAATAGTAAATACAAGAAAAAGTTGAAGGGTTATATAATTACTCCTATAAGAAATATTGTTGTACATATGCAAGTGATTTTATTCTTATCATAATTAATCTAAACCATATTAAATCGTTTGTCATGACTGGTTGATCTATCAACGCACAGCCCAAACTACTAAGTCTAGAAAGCTGAAATATTGAACATAGGTTTATATCACGTAAGCATGTTAGCAATCTGGAAAGGAATTTTGGAAATTTCCACTCTTAGGGGGGGGGGGGAGGGGGGGGGGATACCTTTGTATGAAAGTCTTTGCTCTTTAAAGTTTAAATATTTGAACCGAGCATTAATACGTGACGTGTTTCAGGGTTTTTCACATTTTAAGGGGGTGAAAATTAGATAAAATATAAAAGGTAAGTACCTAAATACCTAGCAAGATACGCATTTTTAACATTTTGCTTATTAAAGTTGATTAAATCTATGGCAGTAATAAAAACAGGGTTCTTTGTAAACAGTCCATTCTTGTTAGTTAATTAACTCAGTCAAACATTATTTTCCGCCTCAGTGTATTCATTGAGGGTTGGTGACACTGCTGTTGTGGGTTTAGACAGAAGATTTCTGGACCAGCATTTTTTGACCATTATTTTGAGAACATTTAAATTCATATCCTAATTCTAAAAGTACACGCCGTAAAGTCTCGATGCATCCGTTGAAATGTATCCTTTCCTTAAGTACATCTTTAAGACCATTCAGTGTTGGGGGTTTATTGAATTCGCTCTGGTAAGTACTAATGGTCTTCCTTATTATTTCTGAGTGGGCTTTTTCGATATCTCGCTTTAAACATTTACGTGGTTTTTTGTTTCTGTGCGGTGATCGGATCGGTGAGCCGGTTTCGTCTGCTCTCCTTTTTTCTTTTAGAATTCTCGACACTGTCTTTTGACTGACTCCTGTGGCTTGCGATGTCCTCAATCTAGCGTCTGTTACGTTTTCCACGCCTTCTACGGCTTCTTTTTTCATGAACTGATATACCAAAGCTATCAGCTCTCTTGACTGAAAACGATCAACATATTTATAGGAAATAAAACAGTAGACCTTTACAGGTAAAAAATACATCAAAATGAAAAAAAAAAAAACTATATTGACTAATAATAATAATACAGTTACAGGGAGTATAGACAAATTTTGCAAAATAATTGAGATTTTTTACCTGACTGCCCATCACTTTTTTCCTGGTTTTTTCTTGTTTGACTTGTGGTTCTGAAGAATGGCTCAATGGTTCTGTTTTAATTTTAGCATTATCGACAGTTGAACTAGTGCTCTGTCCTTCGTTGGTTATTGCGCTTGTTGAACTACTAGGTTGTTCTTGCTTGATTTCTGTCGATTCACCCGAAAATTCTAGTTTGATATTTGAAGCGGTCGTTTCAATCGATAACATTTGGTTCGTGTTGAACATTTTAGACATTGGTACTATTGTAAAATCAAGCGGGTGTTTCTTAGCCTACTTCCAGAGCACTACTGACGTAGTGTGTCTACGATAACATGACCTGCCCCTTTTACCACCAGTCGGCTTTTACCTTCAGTCGTATAATAATGAAGTTAAGGTTCAGTTCTGAAATTGTATGCCTCGATACTACATAGGGTGGGGCGGGGCCATGTCATAGTAGATTTATTAATTCAAAATGTACGTGCTTAGCGCAATGGAACAGAAAAGGCAGTCGTAAAAGATCTAGATAGGGTTTCACAAAATGTGTTCTATTAAGCGGCTTGCAACCTGTCACGTGGAATGCTTACTTGCAAAACGCGAGAATGTGCCAAATGTAATGTTTGGACGTGCCTCTGATTTCTCTCTACTTGGTATCCTCAAAAATCTACTCACTGAGTATTTATCTGGATGTCCACTATGGGGAAGACAGTCGTGAGTGTGTTTTTTTTTTGTTTTTAGTAAATAAATAAATCTGAAAAGGCCTTTTTTCACATACCTATCAATCTCATTCTACGAAGTTCGCATGCATTGAAATAAGTAGGCGCTTTTTTAATATTGTATTTGCTCGCATATTTGTGTCAAAACGAGAACCTTCATGAAACTGAATTTATTTGTAGCATTGTCTGTTTGACGACGTGGCGCAGTGGGCGAAGGCCCGTCTTGAGACGCAGAAGGTTGCGAGTTCGGTTCCCGCGATTAGCTAATGTTTGTCTCGGCTCTGAGTCTTTTCTATGTATAATATGTATTTATTTATAAAAAAAAAGTATATCAATCATGTGTTTCCCATATTACAAGCTCTGCTTATTTTGGGGCTAAATGATGCTGTGTAAAAAATTGTTGGCTTATCAAATTCGTTCTGGTAGGTACTCCTATTGCTTCCCTGTCTTCTTCCTCGATGTCGAGCTTCAGATATTTACGTGGTTTCCTGTTTCTGTGCAGTGATCAGATCGGTGAGTCGGTTTCGTCAGCTCTTCTTTTTTCTTTCAGAATCTGCGTCACTATTCTTTCACTGAATCATTTGGATACTTTGCTCATTCTTTTATAAGGTACATGTACCATAAAATAATTAAATATAATATGACTTGAGTTTTTTTATCTGACTTCCCATCACTTTCCTAATGCGTTGTTCTTCTCTATTGTTTCTTCGCGTTTGATGAGCTTATGGCCCGATCGCTATTAATATTTGCGACATTTGGACTACTTGATTGTACGTCGTTAGTTATTACGTCCGTTGAACTACGCGGTGGTTGTTCATGATTTATAATTGGTGGTACAACTTATTCGGTTTTCGGAATTATCATTTCAACCGAATGCATTTCACCAATTGTTAACAGTTTTAACATCGTTACTTTTGCAGAGCCGAGCGGCCGGCGCGTCTCAGTATGCAGTCGCTACCGGGAATGTCCACGCTAACATGACCCGCGCCTTTCAGCACCAGTCTTCTGTTACTTTCAGCTGTATATTATCCAGGTTAAAGTTTTAGTTTATAGTTTTGTGTCTCGAAAAAAAAAATATGCAGTACTGCGAAGCATGAAAAGATGTACGGGAGGGTCGGTCCGTTTTATTATAGAAGATACGTACATTAACCATATCATCTTTTTATAAAATTTGACAGGAGTCAAATTATCTTTCACAGATTATAATGTGATTAAGTCCTCACTTTGAACACTGTGTACCATAAATAATTAAATCTAGTGATCTTTAAGGTCCAACCTGAAGGTCCATAGATTTAATTCTTCTTAACTTTTCCACATAGTATATTATCCTGTTAAAATAAATGGGCTTTTGTGGAGATTAATGTTGCAATGTAAGTCGAAGAAAAAACGGTCGAGCCAATGCGTTTTTACGAACGCTGCCTTGGCTAAGAGCTACTTTTCAATGGCTACCTACTTTTAATCCGGGTACTACGCGAGCGAAGTTGTGGGCACTCATTCCCTCATTCATTCATGTCGTGTCAGACTCATTTTTTAAATTTGTTTTGACCAATGTGTGTCCACTTGTACAGCCTCATCGGTTGCCTCTATGAGATGTTCCCGGGTGCAGGTGATGGGCACAGAGGGCAGGAGAGCAAGTGCGCCATATTCTGTATGGGTTCCCCGTACTCACTGGACGTGGGTTGGGTCAATTATCCCCCATTTGACTAGATTGCTTCTACAACTTATTACCACTGCAACTCGTATCCAGGAGGCAAAGGTTCGTGTGGGCACTAGCTAGTACTTAATAAAATAAATAAATATAGACAACCTTGATAGGGTGGAGTGCGTTCGTGAGCTGGAGTCCGAGGCTTCTAATGAGTACAACGGGCGGTAGATCCACGGTGTACAGACGGTGCAGAGCCTCGATCGCCATCTGCGTGGGTACGTTGTGACGTTGGCGCGACGTCTCGTACTTTTGCATCCAGGACGGGTGGGCTGTTTGAATTGAATTGAATATCATCAGTATTAAGTTACGTTTATTAATTCGTTTTTTTTGTCACATAGTTTTAGTAATTGTTTTATCTTTGTCTATGTCGCCATCCTTGCTTTTTTTCAGATTCTTTTCCCTAGGGAGCATAGCACCATACTAATTAAATGTATTTAGTTCCGTAGAAACCGAATCTAATCATTTATTGTTTGTGAATTTAGGTAAGTGCTACATCAAGGTGGTAAATTAAAGTAAAATTCCGCCCTTAGGCTTACAAACATTTGGTTAAATAGGTATCTCATCATGACTATAGATATTAAAATACTATACCCGTGACAAATTCCTGTTAGTTTACTTTTATTTCTTTACAATACATTTTTATTTGAGTTTTTACAATACATTGTTAGCATGGACGTGCCCATTATTTCCTAAATACAATTTATTTGGTACCCAATGTAAGTGAGGAATGATAAGGCTTATCAATTTTGTTGACCAGTAACATTCCTACATAATAATATGATGATAATATAGTGGGGGCATAATTTGTATTCTCGACAGATGTATTTGTGCCGATACAGACTCATTTATATTAGCAATATAAACCAAAAGGAACATACTTTCAAAGGTACATAACATACTTAATACAAAAGTTATCTGGTTACATTTAAGAGGAAGTTAATCAAATGGTTAATTTGTAATTGTTTTTATAGCCTGATGGATGAGTACGTAAAATATAATAATTGTAATAAATAACATGACATTTTTAATATTTGCATGACTGCATCCAGGCTGAGTAAATTCACAATCATTATGTTTAAGATCTTTATTATAAAATATGTATTCTTGCAAATAAATGATTTGATTGATTGATTGACTGGAAAATAATGCTTTTCAGCATAAAGTTCTTCAGCATCTGCTTTGCAATGTCCAATGGCTCGAGGACTTACGGTTTGGGATGTGCTTTGAGTGTCAGTCCGTCAGTATGTCACTAAACGATTTAATTTAGTTAGAAGAAGATGGAATTATCGCTTTGCATTCTCACTCAATAGTAGCATTCCAGAGTGTGTTTGCAATATTATAAGTATTTTACTCGGCGTTCCTAAAGTGGATTTTATTCATACTTGTTGTTCGACCAGTGTGGACTAAGGGATGAAAGATTACCTCAATAACCCAGTCGCTATTCAGAAGGACTGTGCTCTCAAACGGCGATGAAAAACACCGCGAGTAAACAGGCATGTTTTACTGTTGTTATTTGATGGCCTAAATGGCGCGGCGAGCGAGTAGACAGCTGTCACGCAAAAGGTGCAGGTTCGATTCTCGCTGCGGGGCAAAATGTATGTTCTGCAGGTATTCGTTTGGGTCTGGGTTGTGGTACCACGGTCCTTGTGGACCGTGGTCCACAATCTGTCCACAATCCACAAATGTCTTTCGGAGGGTTTATTATTATTTATTTATTTATTCCTCTCACTATACTGTTTTCTTCAATGCTAGGTGACTAGGCCATTTTCTGGACAACCTTACCACAATCTGGTAATATTAAATAACCTAATGCAGGCAACCAAGAAAAAACTGGTGGCACAACAAATAAATAATGTTAGTAATGTTCCTACATTACTTAAAAAACTTACTGATATCTAGTCCAGCGTAGATAGTATTCGACAACATTTCTGTAAGGTCTTTGACATCACCGAAGCCAAGGTTGACTCCTTGCCCGGCCAATGGATGCACCCGATGCGCTGCGTCCCTAAAAACAGTGAAAAAACAATGATATGTATTGTGTATTTATCAAATAGGAAATGGGCATTCATATCGTGTTTTGATCGTAAACACGGCCATGCAATGCAATGCAACTCATAAAACGAAAAACAAATCAACAATTTAGGTTACAGATTAGAATTGCAAGATTGTGGTGCCATCTGTCACGAATTAACTCGAGCAGTTTGTACGAATGGTGCACGAAAAACGAGTTGAGTATAGAGCATCTCGAAGCGTCTGTAGCGTTTTGATGCTGACAATAACAGATGGCGCTAGTGAAAAACGAATTGAAAAGCTATTTATAAATAAATGTTACAAGTTATGAAGTGGATAGAATATGTAAGAGAAACCTGTAATGTAATTAAATTCGTGCATCCCGAAGGCCTCCGACATGACTTAGCGATTGGTATAGCAGTACCCCATCAACTTTTATAGTGGCTTATATTTTGTTAGGAACGACTAGGCAAGCGCCATCGCCATAATAAACGCCGCAATTAACGCTTATTATGGTTATGTGTACCCTCAGTTGAGCTATGGTATTATATTTTGGGGGAATTCTGTAAATGTGGAATCTACTTTTATACTACAAAAGAGATGTCTACGTATCATTACGTTCATCGTACTGATACTTTACGAAATATTTTTAGAGATAACAGTATTTTAACTCTCATGTGTATTTATATTTTTGAGATCTGTTGAATTGGTAATAATAATCAAAAATATATTTTTTCAATTAAATCTTCTCTATACAGTAGTTTAAGAAATAAACATAAATTTAAAATATGTGTTCCTCAGACTAATAATAGCTTCTATCAAAAGTTTTCTATAACGTAAATGAATATTTTGATGATGATTTCCTGTTTGTTTTTGTAGATATATTTTATTATTGTATGCCCAGGAAGGGCAACTATTGTTACTAAATGTTACCAATTTATTCCATCTTTGTACACACAGTAAGAAAATAAACGATTATTCTATTCTATTCTATCTTTGTCAACTAACTACACCCGATCAGAGCGAGTTACTTTAAACTGTGCCCGAATCCTGGACAGAATTGAAGCCGCCAGTTGTCTACAGCGCCATCTCTTATCATCTAACTGCAACATGTAGTAATCTGATAAGAGCGACTCTCGTCGCGATATACTTTGTTCTGTGACCGAATCCTAGAGGGAACGCGGCTCGTGTCGCAAAAACTATGGACCGAATTTAAGCCGGCAGTTGTCTACAGCGTCATCTCATATCAACTAAATGCAACACGTAATTACCCGATCAAAGCGACTCCCGGCGCGATATACTTTGTACTGTGCCCGAAGCCTAGAGGGAACGCGGCACGTGACGCAGGAACTATGGACCGGATTGAAGGCGGCAGTTGTCTTGCGGCGCCGTCGGGACAGCCGACGCGGCGTAGCGCTGTTGAAACCCATGATGTGGCTGCGTCTACGCCACTACTACGTGGGTGTTCTTTCCACTGTGAATAGAAAATAACTATATTAAAATTTAATACAATATCATTTAATTAGCTTCAAAAGTTATAATTTTTATGGATAACTTAGTAAGTATTCTGTAATAGATAAACTAGTTAGTTAATGAAGATTGTTGGTGATGGTGGTTTGTTGTATTGAGAGTATTTACAAAACTATATAAGTAGTATGTCAGTCATGTAGTTACCATAATACAAGTTCTGCTTAGTTTGGGACTAGATGATGATGTGTGAAATATGTTCAGAATTATTTATTTAGTATAAATAAGTAGGAAGTAGTATACCAAGGCATCGTTGAGGGCATCAACAAACTGCTCTTCGGGCAGCTGAAGAAGCTGTTTAGCGTTATCCTTCCAAGTGGACCACACGAGAGAGCTGCGATTGGAGTCCAGAGGTAAAAGCGCCACTGGACCGGTGGGCAAGAGACGCTGCCACGCTGTCGTATTAACACTTTCCTGAAATAGTGAATATATATAAATAACATAAAATAGTCACATACATATAGTCCTGAGGGGGTATCACAGGTTTTACAATAAATGGTCTGAACAGGAGACGACGAACTTTTTTTTTTGTATGGAAATCTGATAACCCACCCATTGAACTTCGAAACCTATAATAATATCACCCGTCCTGACCTCACACTAGGCACCGTGGTGCCACAACACTCAGACTCCAAATTGGTCTGTGGTTTTACTTATTTAGTCTGTTAGTCTGAGTCTGTAGAACATGCAGATATTTGTACCGCAGCGGGAAACGAATCCGCACCTATTTCGTAGCAGTTGGCACACACACTTGAATTTGCAAGAAGTTGGATTAAGCCCGCTGATTGACATGGAGTTGAGTTGACTCGAAATTTCGACTGAAACCATTATTTTGTTTGGATGTGACTTAACTCGAGAACGACATTATACGGGTAGCACTTACCTCTGCTAAATATAAAGTGGCTACTACGCCCATTTGATCATAATTCCACGCGAGGTACTGCACTCCCATCGCTTTACGAACTGCCGAGTTTGCTCCATCTGCACCGATCTGAGGTACAGTAACATTGCTATTTAGAGAGACATTTTGCCTATACAGAGTATCATAAGGCCGCAGCCCAACTGGAGGCGACAAGACAACCAGGCTCGTTACGATACATGTGGCCGCACAGCAGGCGGCTAGGTAGCTAGGTGTCAAAGTGGCATGAGTGACCGCACTGCAGGCGTCTATAATATAGCTAGGTGGCTTGCATGGTGAGACGATAGGAGCCTAGCTTGGCGTCTTTCGAGAAAAAACGAGAATACCGGCAGCATAATCGATCGCTTTACTGCATATGCCGGGCGAGTCCCGAGTGCACACCGTGATATTGGGGATCTATCCAGATTGAGTTGCCTTAACATTAAACTATGGAGTCCATGCATAGTTTTTATAAGTTTCGTACGTTTCTGTACTTAATAAAACGCTATTTATTATAATTAAGTTTACATCTACATAATTAATGCTAAGTCCAAGTGATAACCCTAACAATAGTTTGTTAAGTTGCATGTAAGTCCTCATTGAAATATAAAGGTAAGTATAGTTTTATTCCGTAAACAATTGGTAATAATTAAATTCCACAAAAGATCACACAGTAAGTATTCATACCATTGAATGAAAAAGCTGGCTCGTAAATGTGCTCGCTTACATCGCTTTACATACTCGCTTTACATCGTATGAAGGACAGAAAAAAAAACTCTTGAATATGACGTAGGTACCTACTTCGATATGTAAGCTTGCAATAGAGAACAGTAAAATAATTGTACAGGTACTATTTGTGAACGTTTCACGAAACGGAACAATGCTAATGGACATTTCGGCATGCAGAATAACTTCCAAGAAACAAACTGTGTATTTAACTTCACATTTTCAGGTTCGGTTTTTCGCAAGTAAAATGATTCGTTTTATCAAGAAAACAATTACAAAGTTTTGTTTATGACAAAAAACTTTTATGTATTTAGCACGACATAAAATCAACAAACTTTGAAGGACTGTTGTGAAAAAAATATTAATTAGAATAATTAAAACCACAGACCAGTTTACTTTAACTGGTCTGTGGTAAAATTGATTTTACTTATTCTATTAATTTAAAGTTAAACTGAAACAGAAGTGATTCACTTGCTGATTTATCTAATTAAATCTGAGAACACGTATCTTCTTGTAGCCTTTAAAATTGTTTAATTCCAGCAAATCTTGGAAGACAGCAAGACAAGATGAAGTTTTTTCATTCCGATCTCACCCAGATTTTCCGATAAGCTTTGAACACTTAAATATAGAAAATACGTATAACAAAGCTAGCACACATTGTTGCGGAATAATTATGAGTTGACTTGTGAACGTTCTCCAATACAGTTGTGTGTGGTGTATCCCTTACGATCGGATTATAAAGAACTACGTAAATACACACAAAGTAATAATTAATCAACCATAGGAAGAATTTTCTTAGCTTTGATCGTATTGCAACTGTTTACTTTGGTTGCAAATTGCAATAAGTTCAGAGTTTCACCAAAGCATAAACTAAATTAACACGTGAAAATAAATAGTGTGATGTTTAAAAATCGTTCTAATCCCCCAAGTGTGAAATAAGTTCGATACACGTGTAAGAGATCTTAATTTAGATCACTTAACTGAAGGATACAATGATTTTGGTTAGTTGTAGTGGTGTACGATGTACGGTCTATATTAAAATAACAATTAATCGTAAGATTACTGATGCGAAATAGAGTGAATTTCAGTGGCTCGTACTTTTCTTTTGAACTATGGGAGGCTTGCGAGATTTTGTTAAAGAAAACAACAAGACGGTAAGAAAATTTTAAATCCTAAAAGCATAATATAAATTCCTTTTACTTAGTTTTAGATACTTTTTTTTGTCATAAAGCTTTTTGAACTACGAATAGCTTTTGGATTCTTTTAACTGTTACTGTTTTTGTAGAGTTCCTTTGAGAAATATTATATTCAATCTCTTTGAATATAATCTTTCTCTTACTATCTGGCTCATTTTGATTATTTGCTGATATTGTTATTGCCTTAATGGGTTTTTCCAAAGAGAAGCTCATAGCGCTATATGAAATTGATAAAAACAAAGAACGAACCGTGATGAATATGTTATAAGAAAAAGATCGTGCAAAACCTGTCATCAGCTGAACGTATGTCTAAACAAAAGTTAAAATAGAATGTTAACATGTAAATTACACTGTAAGCTACTTAATACACGAAATTTCTTTATATATTAAAGGTGGTATGAAGTATAAGACAGAAAACATATGTGTAATATCGCAGTGTGGGTAAACAGAGTGCCCTTTCAAAGATGATGGATTTGATAGCATTGAATAGTAAGAGTCGTATTAGCAACAAAATAACCGTGTTAGGGGTAGAAACTTCAAAGGTCGTGATTTCGTTGTGAATTTATATGGTAACGAGACATCTCACAATAGTAGTAGAAAAATGTCAAAACCACCAACAGAACGTAAATTTTAAGAGTATTGCTGATACATTGTTCTGCGTATCATTAAATTCCGCATTGTGTGTTCTAATATTGGAACCTTGATTCTATTGTTTGCATGTATTTACTCACACAGCATATGGTTTCGGTCACTTTATGGTTGTTCGCCAAAGCTCTTACTAATATTCAGGAAATTCTCGAAATATCTTGCCTTGGTATTGCAATAGAAACCGTTGATCTACAACTTCAGTTTTAAATAAACAACATCTTCATTATGCTGTACTTTATGCATTAATTAATTAATTAAGCTATATACTATGACATGATTTGTTAAGGTTGAAAAGTTGAGGATAATTTGTAATATTATGACAAAATCTTAGTCACAACTTCACCAGAAGAATAGCTTACGCGGAAAGTTTCTGAGGGAGGTGCTAAAATAAACCAACCTCAGGTTGGTTTATTTTAGCTCTCCCAATTCGGAACAGAATGTTAGATTTGTTTAGATTCATCGATCATCATGTAATGGTCTATTATTCGTGGTTAAACCAGAACTGTTTAAAAACTAACAACGTGTTCATTTAATGAGAACCAGGGCACTAAAGAATTCTTTAATATTATAATAATATCGTGAGGAGGAGGGAACTTTGTGGCGCTGCGTCACATCAAAAGATGTAAATAGATATACAAAAAAATATTAATAAAACGAAACTGATTTGTGATTCCAATCTACTAGACTAGACACACACGAAACACGTGTTAATTGCATATGATATTAAATATGTTACGTCATATTGAAAAATTGGCACAATTCGGGCCGGCAACATAAATAAAAAGTAGTATTTTGTGGGATTTCACGGATTGTGATTAAATAAATCGGCGGGGATGACACGGATGCGAGAAGTTTTCTGTTTAGTTTTCAGTGGTTTGCTCACACTGGCTCGGTATGATACGCACATACGCGCAACGGTATCGGAACGCGTCGCTTCGTAACGAACATAGCAAGAAAAATGACAAAAAGGTTAATAAATCACACTCAAGATATCTTTGATGTGAAATTTAAACGTGAACATTTTAAAAGTGCGGAATAATTTCAATTTAATCATTTATCACGCGCGGTTGTTTGTTGTGCTTTGTCGGGTAGAGTTGAAGTGCTGGAACGCTGCTCTTCCAAGAAGTGAAAAAAGTGTCCTATTACCATAATGATGTAATTTTACATTTCGAATTTTACTGAGTACTTTTTATCAACATTTTATTTGCAAGAGCTAAAGCGCATCAGTGTAAAATGCGAGGGACTTGGATAATCAGCAGAAAGAAACACTGACGTGTTTTTTTTTTGTTTATTTTACCAGGCTGGTTTAGCACTCATGAGTTTTTTGCATTTTAATGATTATTAAGATGAAGATTTGGTCGACCTTTTTTTATGCGTAATTTTTTTTGATAGGTTTTCTGCGAGGACAGTTCGCGATGGTACGTCGGCATGAGTGAGGTACCGGAAGCCGTGGAGGAGGATTTGGAAGCGAGCTACATTTCCAGCGACGAGTCGGCAAATGGGCTCGACCTCGCTGAGCGGCTGAGAGTAAAGCCTTCCAGAGACATTTGGGAGCTAGGTAAGATCAAATGTACTTTCCACTTACAGAACCATGCCTAAATATCATTTGGGAAGAGACAATGAGAGTAAGCCAATGCCTACTAACCGGACACAGAATTTGGTAGCCTTTATGAACATTGAAACACCTCTTGAATCAATGGAAATAGAAATACTTTATAGGCTAGCGAAGCAAGACTATTTAGGTTGCGTGAGACGAAGTACAAGCTTTTTGCAGTCATACGTATAATAAGGGTCCATGTTTTGTTTTTCACAGAGGAAATCCAATACATGCTGAGCCATTTACCACACGCAGAAGAATTATCTTTACTAGTGGAAGCCGGGCAGTACGAAGAGACTATTACAATGGCCACAAAATCCCAAGATTGTCTGAGAACAACGGCCCTCTGGGCTTGCTGGCTTGGGAAAAGCCAGTTACTGGCCCACTTGTTGAAGTTAAACGATTTTGATCCAAATACTTCAGATGGAGCTGGCAGGTAAGATTGTCATCAGTTTGATTTTATGAGTTATCGTATTAAAATTTAGGTTTGATTTTTCAGAACATGCCTTCATCTAAGCTGCTTGGTAGGCAGTCAAGAATGCGCAAAATTATTATTGGAACATGGTGCATGTCCCAATAGTTGGGATTCGTCCAGCGTCAGCGAAACAAAAGCGACACCCCTCCATTGCGCCGCAAGCGCAAAGAGCTTGGCTTGCGTCAAGGTAAACAGGATACAGACATGAAAGATGACCCAATTTTTTTGTCGATTAGGGATATTGGAATAGTTTATTGTATTATCGCAGGTGTTGATAGCTCACGGGGCCGACGTGAACGCGGGGCTCGCGGAGCGATCGCCGTTACACTACGCAGTGCTCAGTGACGCACCGGAAGTAGTCAGCGAGTTGTTGGATGCCGGCGCATGCCCCGACACCATGCAGGTGCGTTTTGTTTATATTCTATCCAAATAATTTTAATATGATAAATCCCGGTTTGTTTTCCAGTTCCTCTTTGAAACAAGTCTATGGTCTTGGCAAGATATGACCATGAGCTTGTAAAACCGAAAACAGCAAAGAAAAAGTTTGCTACACGTTTCGTTTGTATTTCCAAGAGGTCGAAATGTCGCTCTGGCACTTTTCCTGGAAAACAAGATACCGATACCGATAGCCGTACGGCTATCTATGTCTACAATTTATTTTCAGGTGTTTACGGAAACGCCACTGCACGTAGCAGCATCCCTCGGTTCAGCGGCCTGCACTAAGCTGCTCTTGGACGCTGGTGCAGATGTCAGAGCGGCCCTGGGCACTGGAAAAGCGACTGCACTCCATTTAGCAGCGGAGGACGGCCATGCGGAGTGTGCAAGAATGCTGCTTGAGCATGGTGCTCAAATCGACTGGCCGAATTTTAGAGGGCAGACACCGTTACATCTTGGTAAGCTTTTAAAAAATGCCACAGAATATTACTACAAAAACAAGGGCCAGCAGTGTTTTAAAATAATTTTGCAAAACTACTAACCTTTTGGAAGTTTGATGTTAAACAAACACGATCTTTGACAACGGCAAGACCCATCCCGAAAGCCACATATTTTATACACCATTGGGATATTCATTGAAGGTCAAAGTTATTTTGAGTACTTAACGGAAATATCCAAGTGTTATTATTAAACTTTCGTCCAAACAAACATTACCAACATTTTTTACGCATTTCAATTTGCAGAAAGGCACGTATATCAAACTCAAACGCACATTACAGCATTAACGCATGCGCGTGCCAGAGCATACACACAAACACGCGGTCAGCGTGCATTACATTGCGCACTACAAAAAACAGCATTTTTTTTATATTCAGTTACTCTTTATGATGATGATGTTAAGACGCGTATATCACAAATCTACGCATCTTGATGATGGTGATACAGGGTGAAAAAGACCCTGTCGAAAAGTCACAGAACACGAAGTTGTTACCTATTATGAAGTGAACCTCTTTTACGTAGTATAATGACATTGTGGGAAACCAAAAATATATTTTTTATACAGCATTTTTTTATACGTAGTCCTGACCACATACCAGGTGTAAACCGGAACTACGAATACCGTGGCATCACAACACCCAGACCGCCAACAAATATCTGCAGAACATACAAACATTTGTCCCGCATCGGGAATCAAACCCGCACCTCTTGCGTCGCAGCTGGCTACTCGCTCGCCGCGCCACCTAGATCGGTGGCTGGTAATTGCTGCTACATTATGAAAATTGTATAAAAAAACTAAAGTGTTTTTTCTGCCTCGTTCACAGCAACTCTAGCTCAATCAGTAGAAGTTGTGGAGTTATTAGTCGGAAAAAGAGCTGACGTCAGAGCCAGAGATGGCGATGGTCGGACTCCACTTCACGGGTCTATAGTCAGAGGGGCAAGGGCCTGTGATGTCGCGAGACTACTCCTCACATCTGGGGCTGACCCGAACGCGCCAGACAACTTTGGATACACACCTTTACATATCGCGGCATTGAATGAGTTCTCTGCCTGTGTGTTACTACTTTTAGGTAAGTGTAAATAATAGGTGAGTATCCATCTATACAGTCAGTATTCCCACATGTTTCCATTAATCTGCTTATGATCATGCTAAATTTGGAATACCAAAATTGTAATAACAACATTGTGATGGTAAGATAAGGCACTTTATAATTATAGAGCTTTTCTCGTATTTTGCATAATTAGCAATTATCTATACTTCACCATTTTCGTTTAGATTTTTGGCGTTAGTAGCGATAGGCGGTCGAAAGCTTTTATTTTCTAACGCACTCCCTATTTGGGGTATTTTTTTAAAAACTTTTTGTGTCACTGCGGCCTATTGTGATCGCCACTTGGTTTCTTCGCCCCTTCGGTTGTTTGGTATGTTTTTTTGCATTTTCTTTTGATGGACTAGACAAAGAAGGGCGATTATCAATTTTGTAAAAAAATGGGATCCCATAGCTATCAAATATTTAAGATGGAGCGTTCATTCAACGCGTACTATACTCAGTTTGCGGCGATTCGCTTGCCGATTCATTCAGTCAGCATTAGTACGTGCCACAGTTGGCCACTCACTCGACGTCACTGAACTTGAGTTTTCATCCAACTTGCAGCACAGAGTCAGCTAGCCGCAAACTGCCATATGGGTCCGCAGCCTTAGGTATTTTCTCGTATCTTAAAGATTACGGCGGCGACGTGACTCTTCGCACAAACGGCGGTGTATCAGCCCTGTCCTTCATCGTCCGACGAGTTCCAGACGTGGTGCCTCGGTACCTTTGCAAGTTCGACGACGCAGTGCACGTTAGCGAGCACGAGTTGGGGGACGTGGACTGTGAACTGACGATCGACTTCAGGCCGCTCGTGCCTTCTCTGCAGCGAGGAGAGGCGGAATTGCTACTAGCTTTCGTTGAGGCAAGCACTTGCTTTTGCATTTTGTATTAGTTTTAGTATTCTTACAACGTCTCAATCAAACGCTCTGTTAACAGCTTGCATTTGATATGGTTTCAGGTCGGTCGAAAGGATATTCTGAAGCATCCTCTAGCTGAAACCTTCCTTTTTTTGAAGTGGCGAAGGATACGAAAGTTCTTCGTCCTGAGTTTTATTTACCACGCGTTGTTCATATCTTTGTACAGCCTTTATATTCTGCGTAAGTTGAACTACATACCTATATTTGCAAATCTAGTGTGGCTATTTGTTTCGTTATTTATATAGGTTTTTTTTCCAGAGATATTCCTATGTGAAGAGGTCACATGCAACGTGCCATCTTATCTTCGGCCAGTGCAATATCTGATTCTGATCCTCAATTTGTGTTTCTTGGCAAAGGAGATCTTCCAAGCCTTCCTTGATTGGTCTGCCTACATACGACAGTGGGAAAACTGGCTTCAAATTCTTATTATTATTGGGGTGTTTTTGTGTACAGTAAGTTTTTTTTAATTTCCTGGCTGAGTGGTGGCTTGAGCGAATTGGAAGATATTATTCATAGGGCGCAGACATAGAGAACATAACATCGTAAGTTTGATGTTTGAGAAAAAATAATGATATCATTACATTATGACTAATAAAGATTTCCTACTAGATGGCCGATGCCATCCTAAAGGTGGCGTGGAGTCGGTGGCTCAAGATTTTTCGTCATGGCACTCTTCCGGGGAGGCATATGCCCAGCAGTGGACTTCTACAGCTAAATATTATTTTTACATGTTGACTGTTTCAGATACCAAACTGGGATATAGACAATGGAGTGATAAGGACGAACACATCAGATTGGCAACACGACATCGCTGCTATAACTATCTTCTTCTGCTGGTTCGAATTGATGATGATTATTGGAAGATTCCCAACATTTGGGTTGTACGTTCAGATGTTTACAACAGGTAGATAGTATTTAGAACTTGAAATGGATGCATTTACTGCCATTTCATATTATACGAGCAATAAATGATAGCACCAAGATTCGCAAGTTTCATTACATAGCATATTTTTGTTCCAGTGACCGTGAACTTTGCAACATTCTTATTAGCGTACAGCTGCATACTCATAGCCTTTGGGCTGGCTTTTAGTGTGTTATTTAGCAACTATCCGGCCTTTCATTTACCCGCTGGCCTCGTCAAAACCGTCATGATGATGTCAGGAGAGTTAGAGTACGAGGATATCTTCTACAACAACTGCACGGATTCTCAGACACACTATCCATTTACGGCGCATGGGATGTTCCTGATTTTTGTATTGCTGGTCACGGTTATACTGACGAATTTGCTTGTTGGGTTGGCTGTCAGCGATATTCAGGTACCATGTGTATGGTTTGATTTTTCGTGCTGTTCAAGATTTCTAGTTATGCAATTTCGCACTAAGAGTAACATTTTAAAAGCGAAAGATCGCAGAGGAGACTTTCTTAATCGAAAATAACAAACGATTGAGTGCTGCTTATCAGGGCAGACTTGCTCCTGTGTCCTGGTACAATTAATATCATAGGGCATCTTTAGGACTACCACAACTTATGTCCTGTTTGAAAATTACTCAGTACTAAACGGCAGTTACTACTAAGTTTGTGAAAGATAATGTGTATATTACAGGCACTTCAAGAAAGCGCTGGACTGGACCGCCTAGTCCGACAAACGCAGCTAGTCGCGCACCTAGAGAGTATGCTATTCAGCTCGTTGTTAACGTGCGCGCCGAAGCAACTACTTGCTGTGCTGAGATGGGGCGCTTTGCTAACAGCTTCACATATGCGCACGTTAAATGTACGCCCAAACGACCCAAGGGAAAATCGAGTAAGATTAATCTTTTAGATAGCTTGCTATTGATATCTAATCCGTGAAGTCCTGTTCCTACTAGCTGATGAGTTGTAAGCACGCCCAAATGTTATCGTAGCTTAAAAACATCGGAAGAAACCAACTGTATTCATGGCAAATCAACAGTTTTAAATTATTTTAGTAGTTTCTGAGAAAGCGCGAACAGATTGATGCAAGGCGACCTGGTTCCTGTATTCTATCTATGATTTCAGATACCAAAAGACTTAATAATGTCCATCTACAAATTGGTCGCCAGCAAGAAGGATACAAAGAGAAGTATACGAAAGAACAACAACTACGAGTTTAGGTTACGAAGATGCAACGACGAGGAAGACAAAAACAGACATGTGAAACGAAAGAGCAACCTATACGACCGATACTCTGCAGAAAGCCAACAAGTAGAACGGAGGAGGCGGACCACACCAAACTCGGCTACTGATCCCTTAAATAATATTAACTCTTTTTCAATAAATGCAATACAGGAGATATGCATGGTTGATATAAAGAATCAACTGGCGGAGTTGAATAAAAAAATAAATAAGCTGATAGAAGCTGGAGTAAAAGGAGAGGACAAGTCCAGTGATGTTCAACCACCATGAATGAATAATTGAGTAGGAAATTAAAATATGCCTCTTTGAGACTTCTTCCATGAATAATTTAAAGTGAAAAAGTGATTGGACGTCTAATTGAGAGTACAGTAACAAAGGCATATCGTCGGCTAACCAACAATACCGCGCAAATAGTTTTTCGCATTTTATCGGTAGAACCAAATAAGTATTTTATCACATCGCAAATTCAAATCGTTAGGTTTTATGTGTGAAGACTTACTCGGTGTTTGAAGACCTGAATACTTACCTATGCGGATACGGTGATGCTGTTTATATTAGTAAACAGAACAAAGGTCTATGCAATGCGAGTTAAACACCAAAAGCACAAAATTTCTACGAGGTGTTGTTAGTTAGGCGACTATAATACCTTTAGAACTAGAAACTATTAACAAATAGTTGTTGGTTCGTGACGTGTAAGACCACTTGGAACAACACAATCATACACCACTTTAACTATTTCAACCAGTGGTGTAAGAACTACATGAAATAAGCCATATTTGTTTGCAGATTATTGTGTTTGGATATATAATCTAGGCTAAAGATATATGTAATTATTATACCTAAGTGTAAATAATGTATTGTTGTAGTTTCGTGTTATTTAATTTGTTATCCATTTTATAACAAATTATGTATTTTGTTATTTCTAGTATTATTAAAATATCAATATTTAATTTGTTTTATACAACTAAAGTGGGAAACAAGCGTACGGCATACCCACATAAGTGGTTACCATTACCTATCGATGCTTGAAATACCAGAAGTAGCGTAGCACTCGCGCGTCGCCGACCATGCGCCCATAGATACATAGATAAAAAATACTTTATTGTACGCTAAATAATATTTCAAGAAAAATACTACAAAATTTGACTATGTTGTACAATGGCAATGTTGGCAAAACAAAACAAACACGCTCACGACTGTCTTCCCCATGGTGAACATCCTCGGATACATACTCAGTGAGTAGATCTTTGAGGATACCAAGTAGGGGGTAGTCAGAGGCACGTCCACACGTAATATTTGGTACATGCCCGCGTTTTGCAAGTTTGCATTCCACGTGACAGGTTGCAAGCCCATAATAGAATACTAACTGAACGAATTTTTGTTTTAGGGCATGCCGGTTTCCTCACGATGTTTTCCATCACCGTTATGGGCACGTGCTCAAAACGGCTCACATCAATTTTTAGAGTGGAAAAATCCATTGGTGCACGATTGACCTCCGGATCAGAAGTCGGGGTACCGCCCACTAGGCCTAGGGTTTTAGAAGAGTGCAGGGATCTAGCATAGGGGAGGTGAATGAATTGAAAATCTTTTCTTTAAGATAGGAAGGTGTAGAAGAAATCAAAATAATGTTGTATAACAGATTAACCCATACCCAAACTATTAACTATTTTGTTTCACTTACCAATAGCTGACAGGTGTATGCATCTCCATTGCTCATTTTAACAATAGACTTTTGACTCGAGTCTTCTCCTTGTGGTAATGTGTATCCAGAAATCTTAGATCCATAGTTTATGTTCAGGTTTTTATTGTTTGCAGCAGATAGCTCACTATTGATTGCATGAAGGAGGACATCATTTTCAACAATGTATGCCACATCATCATCCATCATTTCTTTGCTGCTGAAAGAAATCATGGCATCAGAGCATGCATCCCATACCTGAAAAATCATAAATATTATTTCAAATGGGTAGGTAAGGTAAGTGATGATAGTTTTATCAACATTTCAATTTAGAACACACCTATTATTATATTATAGGTGTGTTAATATAATAATAGGTGTGTAATTATTATATTATTGAATTAATAATAATAATGAATTATGAATTCAATTAATTTAGTGAAATGTTAATATAATTCTATTAAATTGCTTTAATCTAGTTTAATACTTTGATTAACTGAGGCTGAACTCTAAAATAAAAATCTAAAAATAAACCGTTATGACTAGATATTGGAATTCACCAAGTGATTTCAATTTATTTTGTGACACATTCACATTTAATAAAGTTGGTGTCGTCGTTAAGTTATGTGTCATTTAAAAATGTATTTACAAAATAACGGCCGGCGCACATTAGGCGAAGAGTAGTGCAGTGCATGCCCGCAGAGTCTCACATCAGGCAAATAAATGATGCTTCCTGCGTGAGAATACGCGAGCATGCGCGAATCTCTGTTAGTCTAGCCAAGCCATAGTCTGCATAGTAACAACTGCGTTGCGCTGCGCTTCGCCTAATGTGCGCCGGCCGTTATTTGTAAATAAATTTTTAAATGACACACCCTTTTATGCATTTCTATCAGTAGTTTGGACATAGAGTTTATGTTTATGTATTTGATAAGTATTATTTATTTGGTAAGTAAGGTAACAACTACTTACTACTTACTTGCATATAGCGTACTGGCTGCAGTCTCATGTCCTCTACATGTTGCCAAACATTGATGGAGTTCATGAAAGACTTTGTAGATTGGTTCAAAGCAACCACCCTGTTGCTGTACTCTGGCTTCAGTTCAAACTTGCTCTCTGTACCACTTTCTAACAGCAGGACTTTCAGGTTAGAGAGTAAGGAATCTTTGGCTGAAAAATAGGAAGGTAATTTTGTTTTCATTGTTACTTCTGTTCTGTATTTAGTTAGAAGGGATATATTTTATTAAAAACACATCAAAACAGTTAAGGAAAAATCATGAGGAAACTGGTATGCCGCTACTTCAAGGAGTTAGGCTGGTTGGGGTCAGGTAAGAAGGGGGATAATGCACAATACACCCCAATGCAGTATATCAGTGCAGAACTAGTTTTTTTTTTTTTATTTCAAAATGGTTACTTTAACAGTAATAGGATCACACCATAATTTCACCCTAAGTTATCATCATAATCAGTCTGAAGAAGTCTGCTGCTGGACAAAGGCCTCACCCAAAGATGGCCATGTTAAGTGGTTGCGTCACCTCTATCCAGTAACTTAAATATGTCATTGATCTATTGGGTGAGGTGTCTTCCTACACATAATCCAGTTCAGGATTGCCAGTCAAGAACTTGTGCTTTGATTATAAACATACATAAATACATAAACTTATGGCTGTTTCTGGGAGGGATAGGTAGAGAAGAGAATGCATGAAGAATGTGAATGTGTCACATTGCTGGTTTAGGGTACTCTTGACCTGACCTTTCTCCAGAACGTTTGATTATGTTAGGCGGTTTTAGGTAAAGCTAGAACTGTTTATGATCTTAGATTTTGCACTTACCCATAGCACAAGCAAGAGTACAGCCGACCATACCTCCACCGGCGATAATAACATCATAGTTCCCTTTATAGCTGTCATTATCGACGGTACTCACTCTCCGTATGCCCACAGTGGTCTTAGCAATGTTTATTTTTACGAATCTTGAAATGTTTTTGCTCAAAAACATTTTGTTAGTTCGAGGTTACCTGTTGCACAAGAAATTCAACATTTAGCTAAATATCAGGTGGATAAACTGTTAGAACGGTATTTTAAAACTGTTTTGCTATATTTTCATAGTTCACTTAACAAGTACCTACAAATAAATATAATAATCTGTTTTCTCTGAAATCGAAGAAAATTGCGGGAATTTGCAATTTTGCCGTGTATTGTTTGCAGTGTTGCCAGCCGGGTGATCCAGGTCTTGTTCAAAATTAACTAAATAAAATAGATAAAAAAAGTAACCTTTCAAATATTTTTCCCAATAAAAAGGTTCTAAAAGTTGATAGACAGATGTTGGTTGGGTTGGAATTTGGAAATCAGTCATTCGAATTTATATAAAAAAAAATATAGGGAGTGGAAGGGGTGGACTCCCCCATTCGGTACCACTCCTAAAGTTAGGAATTGAATAGTTTCCGAGAAAATACTTATTAAAACTTAGAGTATTTAAACTTTGTAGGTTAAGTTTCCCTAGTGGACGAAACAGTGTCGGACTGAAATTAAGATTTGACTAAGGTCCATTTCGGTTCTGACGCGTTGCGCTCGGCTCTTGCTTGTGTTTTTATGTTCCTTATTGAACTGAACACTGTCGGTCAATTTCTCGGAAACTATTCCATTCCTAACATTACTTTGGGTACCACTCCAAATCTCCCAAGCCTTTGAAATAGGGGAGTTTACGCCTTCCATATGATGTACATATTTTTTTTTTACAAAATTTCTTAATGTCTTTCCGAGAAAATTAGATAATATTATAGTGTTTTACATTTTAAGTTACATTTTTACGATATTACTTATAGAAAACATTTGTTTTTAAATATTTGCCAATATTGCTAAAAATATACATCAAAGAGCGCTACTACTTTTCAATTTGTATTCAAATAAGAAATTATATAGACACATATGAAAACTACGAATTCCAAAAATCACCTAAAACCTTTTTGGTTGTGTAACCTAGAAGAGACCTGACGTAGTTAAAAATCACTTAGTAGGTTACAAAAGTAACCTTTTGGCAACACTGATTGTTTTGTGTTTGACAATATCCGACGATTTTTTATTTTATTAGACGTGTCAATGTCAGAATCAACCGTGTCGTCAGCAGCCTCTATTTTTTTATTACGGGTAGAGGTTTATAAGCACTACCTACTTACCCTAAAACTTCTAAAATTTTCAATATGTAAAAATTTTCTTCAACTTGATGAAGTTGAAACTGAATGTTCTGTAATTTTAGCGAAGTAACCTTCTGAAATTGTTTCGAGGCTCCAATCTCTCATCAGAATTTTCGATTAAAAATGCGGCGAACAAGCTTGTATGTTCACCATAATAATTAACATAACTCGAGTTCATAAAATATGAAAGCACCAAACATTGTTCTAACGAAAAACAATGTTTGATATTCGGATTAAAAGACAAATTTACTTTGTAGTTGAAAAAAAATCTCTCAAACTGATTAAGTACTACTAATTCTGAAAGCAAATTTTATTAACGATCTAATCGCCCGCCACACGTGTCCCCCAACATTGAGATTTTAGGGTGATGTTGGCGCATTTATTTCTTATTTATTTATTTAGGTTTTAAGAAATAAAGTCAAGTAAAACGATAATTCGTGAGATCTCACTGAATATCAAACTGTTGGTTTCCATGACAGCAAATGGCACAACAACATTTCATTAAAAGGTAAGTCTACCTACCTAATTACCTAACTAAGTATTTCCTTCAACATCGGCTAAGATGTAGGTAGTAGGTACTTTTCTAGTGTAGTTTTAATGTAATGAGCCACTTCGGTAGTGTTTTTACAAATTCGTGTTTGAGAGTCCCAGTAGACCCTGTTAGTAAAATGCCAAAGACTTTCTATGAGCGTAGGACCAAATATGCAGTGCGGCCGCAGAGTTCCATCGATACTTCATCTTCATGCTCCATAGCGGCTGCCGATCTGGACGCAGATAAGCTGAAAGACTTTTACAAAAGTATACCAGATTACAACGATATTCATCATCTACCAGAAGATGAGTTTTATTCCACGTTGAAATCTCTGCGAGAGAAAAAAAAGTTAATGTTAGGAATAGCTATAGAGCACATAGACGACTGTAATGGCGATATTGATAAAACTTTGCACTTGTATACGAAAACGGATTTGCCATGCTCGATTCCGAATAAGATTAAAACAAAGATGCATTCTACGTCGAGGAGAAAATCTGCTGAAGAAAAAGGAAATATTACGAAGAACGATTTAAACAGAGTGTCAAAACTTAGTGATTATTCGAAGATTAAACCACCAGCAACTTGTTTGAAGCAACCCACTCAAAACTCACATCTAATCGATGAGGATAAGAACCTGCAGAATGAATTAAAAATTACGTCACAGAATAGCAATATCGAAAAATCTAAAGTTGAACGACCAAAAAGGAATCATTCTGCATGTTCTATATCTTGGGATGATAAAATAGAATCGAAAACCGAAGTGGATAAGAAATTCGAGCAGTACTTCATCGGAAAAAGGTACCCTTGTGTGAGTGGCCAAGATGATGATGATGATTTCAAAACACGGAGTATGCCAACGAGCCCTTTGAGGATCAGACGTAGCCAATCGCCTTCGAGGAATAGGAACATCACAATTCCTAAACCCTTCAAAATGACTGAAAGGTGAGGATATGCAAATAGGATAGTTAGATAACTACCTAGGTACTGCATAACTCTAAGTAGGTAGGTAATATAATGATAATAATGCTGGTAATTTTTCACACAGCAATATCTAGCCCCAAATTAAGAAGAGCTTGTGTTATGGGAACTACATGACTGATTTTATACTACTTATATATACGTTTTTTGTAAATCCATGCATATTATACCCGATAAACCAAATAAATGCAGATCATACAAACATTTGCCCCGCGGCGGGAATCGAACCCGCAACCTTCTGCGTCTCAGGCGGACATTCACCTACAGCGCCACAAAGGTCGTCATATAAAATTAACTTCATCAAATTGTTATTTCATATTCTAGGGACGAAGAGGGCCGAATGGTCAACGAGCTTCGAAGCCTTCAGAAATCATTTTCCGATGATATGCTCCATCAAAAATGCAACAGAAAGAAGTTTCGGGCCAAGCCCGTTCCCATTGAATCAAGGATCCCACTTTACGATAAGATCTTGGAAGATCAAGCCATGAGGTTTTTGGGAAAATATTAGGAACACACTGTATGCTTCTTTTTAGTGACACTTATTTTTTTTAAATTGCAAAGCTTTTAAAAATTGCGTACGTTGGTTTACCCTTTAGGTACTTATTTTCTCTTTGGTTCCGGCTAATGCAACGGAGTTCAAAATCTAAGGTGCAGACTTTATGTGAAGACACTGGTTTTACAAAAGGTTTTTATTTAGAAACGTCAGCTTAAAAACTATACTTTAAAATGTTAAAGTGAATTTACGCCGATACCTCGCATGCGACCAAGCCTTGAAGAATCAGGCAACAAACTCTGCTTGGTTTTTATTTGATCCTTCAATCTGCTGTAGTGTGGTGAACTTATTATTTAAAAAAGAGTACTCGTCGTAAAACCTAAATTCTTAAGACTGGTAACATTTTCAGCCAGCTTACCATACTTACCGTCGAAGGTAAAGTTAACGTAACACTAGTTATTCTTGATTCTATGTTGTATCTACATGCTTACAATTTAATGTACGTCCTTCACTTCTAACATGACCTCAAATCACAATATTATCCTCATCTGAGAACGTAGGTACTTAAGATATTAATAATAGGACACATTTTATCTTCATTTGCATATCATTAGCGTTGATCAATACCACTTTGCATTGTAAACCCCCTCACACGGAAGGTCAAATTCACTAAGTTAAACTTGAAATGCAACATAATATGTTATATAGAATTTCACATACCTACCTACTTCTTTTTTTTCTTCAGAATGAAGTAGGTAAGTAGGCATCTCTATGCCAAGCTTATTTCGTTTTTCATGAGAAAAACAATTCGTTTTACCAATACAGAGCTCTTATTAAGTACTCGAGCATATTAGGTAGGTACACACAGTTCTGAGTATAATAGTATACCTTTTCAGACGAGCCATCACGAAAATCAACAGCGAGGCAGAACTAAGAGCTAAAATGAAACCGTTTAGCTTCACTAAACAAGAGGAGAAAGACTCGGGTATCTGCGATAGAGTTACTCACGCGCTCCCGAAAACCAAGAAAAAAAAGCGGTTCAGGGCTCGCCCTGTGCCGAAAAACCTTTTTTCTAACTATTTCTACAGTCGCGTGAAAGAAGATGAGTTCTTTCGGTAAGATTTTTTACCTTTATTTCACTTGAGAGCCCCCAAGACAACAGTTTTGAAGAAGAGAAGGGAAGATCAAAATATTTCCGTCTCTCCATTCGATCCGATTGAAACGAGTGGTGTATTGACCTCATAGCGAGTTCAATATCTTTGAGTGAACCCGACTTCGGATCTTGGGTTCAAACGGCGAAATACAACTTTGGGAGGGATCAGCATGTCTTTTAGTACAGAAAATAAGAAAACATATGACACGCTCATAAAAGTAATAAATTAATAGGTACACCTTTAAATTATCTTTGAATTGATGTATGACAAAGAAAGTACAGTTAAAGTACCTATACAGTATGTAAACAAAATAAACATGTAAATGAGTTGATCGTCTAGTATTTGGTAAAAAAAAACCTACCTGTAAAAAAAATGTACCTACCAAAAATGCATGTCATTATTTTAGCTCTATGAACAAGCATATAAGAGCCGAAGAGATGCTCCGATCAGCCAACTACCCTGGTTCCATGGCAGCCCGCGACCGCAGCCGTCTTTCCACGCCAGCGGCCCATAGCGATCTGCCGATAGACCCTTCCCCTGCAGTCCCTTCCTCCACGTCTTCTGGCAGAAGATGTGTTAGCCCTGTGAAGAAGAAGCGAGACAAAGGAAAAGAGGATTTTATAACTACGAGTCCTCAACCTTTCAGGTTCAATACTGCTGACAGAGCTGCTAAGAAAGTAAGTGTCTTCACATTGAGCTCAGAAGAAAAATCATACCTACGCGCTTTCCAGTTCCTTACAACTTACTTCCATATAAAATACTTCAACACACTTTTCAGTTTTGTCCAAGACTCACTCCAAAATACATAAAAATACATTGATTTAAAAAAAAAGATTTCAATATCAGTCATGGTCGGTATCGCAGGTGGCCGGTCAAAAATGACATATTACAAAGCTACAAACGAGTATTTCAACGAACTTACTGTAATACTTACACATTTTCATACAAGACTTCAACGCGCTCCCCAGTTTCCTACAATATATTTTTACATACGAAAGATTTCAACGCACTTTCCGGTTTTCTACAAAATACTTGTATAAACAAAAGACTTCACAACGCGCTATGATATTTTTGCAAGATTACCTTTTCCATACATAAGACTACTAATGCGCTCCTAATACAAAAACATCCAATTACTAGTCAAACGCCTTCAATTCCAGATGCAAGAGGTAACCAAAAAGATATACCAAGATAGCAAGAGTACCGAAAGCATCGGCCCTGACGATGGACCACGTGCTCGAGCGTATTCAGCCCTAGAGCTTCGCGCTTCAGCCGCTGGAAGATCCAATCTTGCAGCGTTACTCAGGGCCGAAGCGGTGAGACAAAGGTTTGAAATGGAATCCGCACGGAGATTGGCAGAACAAAGAAGAAGGAACGAAATTAAGCATCGGGACAGAGTGCTGCGATCCAAACCTGCGTGGCATATGGTCAAGAACAAGTCAGTATTGTTGGAAAGGTCATCTAGCGAATACGTATAAAATAGTTTGTGTCATCTCCACTATCTAGAGGAGGCATCATCATCATCAGCATTTAGAAGTTCACAGCTGCCTCCCCCAAAGAGTGCGATGACGTTCTTGGGCCACCTCCATCCACCAACTTCCCGCCAACTTAGAGATATCATCGGCCCACCGAGTTGAGGGCCTTCCTTCACTGCGGCATCCAGTTCGTGGTCGCCATTCAAGAACCTTTCTTCTCCAGTTGTCGGTTCTGCGAGCTATATGACCTAACCCATTGCCAATTCAATTCTTCAATTCTTGATGTAAGATAATGTTATTATATGTATTTGAACTCTGATTCGAGAACCTGCTTACTCAGATTTTGCACTTGAGGCCAGCAGACCGTCAATTCAAATTAGTTTTATGAAAAGACTACTTAAAGGAGTCATTCTGGTTTCTTGGAATCAGGTTGGAAGTAGTATGATTTATATTATTATAAGACAAAGTATATACTACGTATAATATTTTTTGAAAATGTGGTCGATTAATGTTGTTTTCGGTTGTAAAGTCTAAATGATGGCTAGGCCAGTAGATCCAATAATTTCAAATAAATATCAGAAGTCAAGCATTATGCATTATTAATTAAATAGCCAGTCAGTCTTATTATTTAAATTATAATAATAATGCTGGTCATTTTTCACACAGCATCATCAAGCCCAAACTAAGCAGAGCTTGTATTATGGGAACTGCATGACTGAAATACTACTTATATTTTTTTTATTTGTAAATACATAAATATTATACATCGAAAACACCCATACCCGAGACAAATTTGTAGATCATACAAACATCTCCCGCGGCGGGATTCAAATCCGCAACCTTCTGCGTCTCAGGCGGGCCTGCCACAGAGGTCGTTGTAATTTTATTTTTTATCTGGGTTGTATATAATTTAGCCCCAGGGCTTACGACCGTGTATATGTATACAAAAAAAAATAGAATAGTTTTTATGTTAACATTTCTCTACGAAACGGAATATAGGATTAAAATCCGTTTTTCTCAATAGATTTGTATGACTTCAAGCATGG
Organism: Perizoma affinitatum; assembly: GCA_961405105.1. Lineage (NCBI taxonomy): Eukaryota > Metazoa > Arthropoda > Insecta > Lepidoptera > Geometridae > Perizoma > Perizoma affinitatum. The sequence goes on along the minus strand of OY560205.1, from coordinate 5,500,343 downwards.
TATAAGAACCATGGTGTTATTGCCACTGGAACTAGACTTGATAGAAAAACACGTATGTAATTTTCAAACTTTGTAAAAATTAAGTTGTATTCCATGTACTATTATAATGTTTGATCGAGCGAGCAAAGCGAACGTAATTCTACTTTTTCTATGTATGTATATATTTATTTATGAATCTATGTATGTTTTGTTTGTCCAACGACAACTGCCAAACCTTTTAATCATAATTAAACTTGATATGTGGATAGGTAAAACTAATAGAACTTTTAAGTTCGAATATAAGCTTAATCGGTTGGGGGTTTTTGAACTATAGGGTAAAAACGGTACATCGCTTGATCTCAGTTTGTGGTAAATTACTAGTATATGTGCCTTCGCTTAGTTAGGCAACTAGGATTAGATTACAGGGTAAGAAATAAAATCACTCTTGCCCTCAGTAACTCACATCTATTTTGCAGTTGTGAAGAAGACATTGCAATGCGCCTTCAGACGCGTCGTGATGAAGAACGGATGAGACACGAAGAGTTTATGCATGAAATGGAGCTCATGTACGGAAGAGTGCAGGAGCAACCGATGCTATTCGAACGATACTACGCCCCTCGATCATTTTCCGCCTTAGACGCTATAGAAAGCATCGATAAATCTCCCAGGAAAACGAGAAAGAAGTTCAGCAAAAAATATTATAACAGTCCAACTCGGTCAAGGAAAGTTTCGATTAATGATAATGCCGAGACGTATCATGGCGATGTGGCTGAGTACCTGAATAGTATCAATATTGATGACAAAATATCTGATTCAGAGGTCAGTTTAGATAGAGGAAAGTTTTAGTTAGACCCTCCCTTGCAAAACAAAATGTTTGATTATTAACTTGGATAGTGGACAGTCACAACCAATCTCTCAAATTCAGATTAACATAACGAATTATGAAATGAATTCATCAGATAATTCGTTAATTTTCCCTCAGAAAGAGCCAAACTTGCCTTTTTCCAATTATTTTGTATAAAGTGATTGTACAATGGGGAAATTATAATTTTAGAATAGTAAACGACTATAACACGTATGAACGTCGAGCGTGGTCGCGGACGGTGCTCATGTGGAAGGACCTCTATACGGTCAACGAAACGTCAGCAGGAGAATAGTAAAGTACGTGTTATAGTCGTAATAATATTCTAAAATGATACCAAACTACGATAATTTGAATTCTAAGGGACATTATCACTTAGTTTTGTAAATACATGATTTTGTTGCATGGTATTTTAAGTTTGTTAATGTAAACTACATTACATTAGCTAATGTATAACTACATTGACAAACATGTAAATGCTTAATCATAATCAGGATTTCTGGAACCTAAGATATCCAATCAATGAATAAAATATGTTGTCACAAAAACAAACTCTTTGTTTTATTTGCATGACTAATATACATAGTATGGTAGGCATAATTGTAACTAATGCAAATACATCTCTTTGCAAGGATTGTTCCTCGCATCATATTATAGTATTGAGGATCCATTTGAGAAAGCTCGGCACGAATACATATACCCCTGGCTTGTTGATTCCGCACTGCGTGGGCCCAAATGATACGACGCCAACTAAGTAGGTTTTAGGTCCTTCTATGGTGTCGAAAACCTGAAATGTAAGAACATAATTGAACCCAAGATTATGATAACATGTGTAAGGAAGGCTCATCAAAAGAATAATGGCCACAAATATAGTACCAAGACGAGTCATACGTATAGTAAAAAAAACGTATGCAGCCAAGGAGCAACCAGCTAGATTAAGTACGGACAGGAACAAAGTTAGTTCTGCCTAGGCAGCAAACCGTTTAATGTTATTTCGTGCCCTCTTTTACCGCATCACTCACACTGGTACTCGATAAATAGGATTGACGTCTGCATAACCCGGTCTTATAGTTCGATTCTTAATCTAAAGGCTTTGTGGGATCGAGAAAACGACGGCAGTTCACCTATAATTACCAATTCGTCATTCAAATCGTCCTTGTGATTTCTCTAAATAAAATGTACTAATTGCATTTGTTTATGGCATTGTAAAGTCTTCAGGATTTTTTTGCGTTAGTTAATCGTAATAAATACTCTTAAATGCGGTCATACATTTTCGAGCGGAAAAATCCTAAAAGCCCGAGCAAGACTGGGTTTGAACCAACGACTTTCGGATCCGATACTCATTATAATTCTACTTATAAAAACCGTAGTAAAGAGTAATGAAAACTAAAACTTGGAAGGCTAATTGATAAAACACCATTCGCTTGGCATAGGAACGTTGTTTGATAAAAGCCTTTTTCCACCGATAGAACCATCATATACCTTCATAGCTGGACCTCCAGAATCCCCTCCACACGCATCTTTATTCTTCTGTGCGCCTGCGCATAGTTCTGTCTTGGAAACTTTGAACTGTTTGCCGAATGTATTACATAAGTTGGGAGGCACCACTGGTATCTAAAATAGTTATAGATAATAGTTATATTAATATTTAACAATTACATCTTGAGTATGATATACAAACTAGACTCGACGACCTCTGTGGCGCAGAGGGCGAAGTCCCGCCTGAGATGCAGAAGGTTCGATTCCCGCCGCGGAACAAATGTTTGTATGATCTATGGATATATTTGTCACAGGTCTGAATGTTTTATATGTATAATATGTATGTATTTACAAAAACTCTGCTTACTTTGGGGCTAGATGCTGTGTGAAAAATGTCCAGCAGCATTATATATCTTACAGAGATACTCACAGAAAGCACTTGCAACGTATGAGCTCTTTCTTCAGTTGTGATGTTTGTTTTGCCCCAGCCAGCTACGGTGATATGTTCACCCTCAGTCAGCGTTTTACGATGCTCTTTAATCCGAGGAAGGCATATTGGAGCTACGTAATCTAGAATCAAATTTTTCATGGCTTGTGTGTATAAAAATGTCTGGTGATTGCTGTAGAGAGTAGCGAGACTGCTCACCGAACAAATAGTTCAAACATGAAAGCAAAAGTTTGGACACAAAAAATGACACATTTTTAACAGTCTTGATCTTAAAGAACTATAAATGACATTTGCCAAATATAAAAAGAAAATGCCTCAATATTCACAAGCTCTAAGTATTCGCGTAAACTAATTATACGATAAACAAACAATTAAAATGCAGTAAATGCGTGCTCGGCAAAACCGCATTCAATTTCATTTGATTATCGTTACGCGAAGGTTTGCACATGTAGGTCCAGTTTCTTTATGACCATTACTAACCGCTGATATAGCGTCATTGAAATTTATCTAAGTATTTTCTCCGCTGCTTTCATGCTACTGCAAGTACCTATTGTTAAGTAGTTAGCCTAGTTTATTCTGAGCTGACACTTTTTTGGCGTGACATTGAACTGTCTAGAATGTCTTTAAGGATCAAGAAGGTGCGTCGAGCATTTTGGTTCAGTTCTTATAAGTAGACGTATATTGAAGTACGAATATTTTTTTGTTTTAGCTTTCTCTACATTATTCCTAATTATGGGGTAGTAAACAAAGTTTTTTATTGTTTTGTATTTTTTATGTTGTGCCAAATAAATATTTTAGATTTAATTACATACTAAATTGAATTAATCAATGAACGCGAATGAAAACTAGACTCACCATGTAGTTCTACTGGCTCATTTAGTTCAATGACGGCGATGTCGTTATGGAAAGGCGGGTCCTGGAAACTTGGATGGATCGAGATGTTCCTTGGTTCTCGGTCCTGAGCTGGAGGCGCACAGACGTCTCCGTCGCAGTCAGGATCATTACGAGAGTCGTATTCTCCTATACGGATTTTGGTTCTGGCAAAAGTAGGTTCGTTTAAGTATGTTCAGTGTGTATTTTGTCCCTCTGTCTGTCCGCGGCTTAGCTCCTTTGTTGTATTTACAAAAAAGTATTTAAGTAGTATATCAGTCATGTAGTTCCCATAACACAAGCTCTGCTTACTTTGGGGCTAGGTGATGCTGTGTGAAAAATGACCAGCAGCATTATATATCTTACAGAGACCAACAGCAGTTTAGAGACCCTTGGTACTAGAAAGATGTTGGCATGGATACATATTAATTACGCCGACAGAGTGGTAGGTTAATTCCCCTACACGTAAAGTGGGGATGTAGTTTTTTTCTCGTCTATCCTATAGTGTGGAGTGTTGTTGGATAGGTCTTTCAAGAATATTACGGGTGTATGTAAACCAGGTTTTGATTCAAGGATCCGTTTGCGAAAAATAAATTTTAAAGTGACAATACTTGTTTGAGTCACCTGTCCTCCCTGCCAGCTAAAAAGATGTTTTGTTTAGCTGGCATAAACTTTGGACTGAAATTGGTGGATCAAAAAAACAACATTCCTTATTTAACTCATAAGCTTTATAAATTAACCGGGCAGATCATAATTATATAGGTACTAATGATAATTGAAACCAATTACATTACTTAACCCAGCTCAATTGATTGGTTTCCTCATAGAACAAATTAAATGTGATTCATAGTAACAAACAGGTGAGTAGGTAATCAAAATGACTACTTTATTTTTATTGGCTCTGTAGGAAGATAAGGTAGTAAACAGGTAAATTCCTCATAACTTGGATTTTACAGCTGAAAATATTTTTCTTGGTATTTAAAAATGAAGTAGTAGTGCTGATTGAAACAGTCTAGAAAGTAGACCAAAGAAGCTCGAAGTAAAGTTTAACCATGCTAAACAAAATTTCTCACGGCAGGTATTAGATTTTTTATATGGCTTGTCGATAAAATTATGATAAGAGCGTTGTACATCATTGTGCGTTGTCATTTAAGATCTGTAAGTGTGAGTGAGAACTCTATATGCCCTGTTCCGCTCACACGTTCTATTGCTCCACCTGCAGCGAGAAATTATGTTAACCTACTTAGGTATATCAAAGCATGGCAATGCAACTAGCATTTCGGAAACGCTTCAGTCTGGATGTGAACTGGAGCAGTTGGACTATACTTTGAGACTGTCCATTTGGATGGGAGTCAAAACATAAAGAAAACCTATTTTAACAAATTATGGGATTTTATTTAAATAGGTAAAATCGTCTCACGATAGAGACATCCAAATCATTTTTTTTAAAAGAACTTCACTTTGTTCAGTTTTATGTTGAATGAAAATAGAATCAAGTACTTACCTGTATCTATTACTATCCGGTTTTTGTTGTTGAAAATAGTTATTTTGCAAGTACTTACAGTTCCATACTATCGTAGTCTCCAAATTGTACACAGTGCGCCGCGGTGACAACGTGCCGATCGGAAATGAGTGCGCCCCCGCACAACCAGTCCAGATCATCATCCACTGAGGACAACCAAGCCAGATCAGTTGATAAAAAGTCAAAATGAATTTTTTTAATTGACCTCACTTAGGGGTGTTACTTTTTTCAATTTATTTGAGACCACCCTTGAAGTTCATCATCATTAAAATCGGTTCACGATTGCCGAATAGGCGTTGTATGATACGCTAAAAATACACATTAATTGAGAACCTCCTCCTTTTTTGAAGATGTTTAAAAATATGTTGGCATTGGATGCTTTATTTCATCAGACATAGTAAATGCTCATTACATTACCTATGCAATTCATCGCATGCAAAGGCAGTGGGGAATTGTCTCTCCAATTGGAGTGCGATCTGAAAACCTGGTAGGTTTTCAGATCGCACTCGAATGCATAATGTAAATAAAGTATGCATTTTTAAAACTCCAAACAGACACCTGTAAGTACAGTGGTACCATAACACCCAGACCCTAAACAAATATCTGTGGAACATGCAAACATTTGTCCCGAAACGGGAATCGGACCTGCACCTGTAACGTCGGAGCCGGCTACTCGCCCGCCTCGCGATCGAGGTCGTCAATTTGTGGTATGCTTGCATTTTTGGGTTCTAGCGATAAATTTCTCAAATGTAAAGAGCGCTTTGTGGTGTATTCTTGATTGCTATATTTTATGTGATATGCCGTACTCGGGTCCGTGTTTAAGGTCACACACCTCAAACACGGTGAGTAGGTAAAAAAGTGTTATTAAACTGTGGAATAATTTATGACTGATAAACTGTAGGTAGGGTACAAATTAGACTATTATTATTGATGCTATTTTCGAAATTTATTTTTTATGACATTTCTTACAATTTGAATTTTGCTAGTTATACCTAATTATAAATTGATTTCACATGTTATAAACCTACTATTTTGCACATTAATCTCTGACTACAGAATTGTTATTACTTTTAATAAGTTTTTATTTTATATGATAAATTTTCATTTTACACGACATTTATTTATTATAATTTTACTGTATTTAAATTGATTCGACATTTTATTGATCGAATATTGTGAAATTTATTTATATGAAGGTTATTTAATTTGTTTATGTTTTTTTTAAAGCTTTATTTTGTAACGAACTCACGTTGCAGCGCCCTTACAGGGTTCATGTACCTACCTACCTATTTAAATGTATTACCTAAGACCTATACAAATATGTCATGTGCATGAAAGCAATTAATAAACAAATAAATAACCCATATAGGGATGTTCCAGTTCCTACTAAAAGTGACCAGACAACGTACCCTTGGATCTTGCCACAAATACATGTTGAAGTCATGAGTAATAGGAGGGAATGACCGCTTGTTTGCATCTGTCTTAAAGGGACAGGGACAGGTAGGGTCACCACTTTTAATACTACAGAAGGCAGTATCTCTTTGTACCTACTATACTTTATAAGAACTTTGTGTTCCAAAGTGACATTATAAAAAGTTTCGAAGTGTTTTCATCGGAAAATACTTCACAACTTTTTATAATGTCAGTTTATATTACATAAAAACTAGATAATACGATAATAGACTTCTCAAAAAAATGTATTCCACATAATATAAAGTAAGTCAAACACGATGAAAAAAAACTATTATAAATACTAACAAATATAAACTAATACAAATATGAAAGCGTTGTGAAGAGTATAATATACTTTTTATAATACTTTTTAATCGGAAATCGGTTGAACTAATTTTAGTTGGTAGTTCTTATTAAATGCTAGTCACTAAACTTGTTTTATACTTTTTAAGACAAAAGGTTAAAAAAGTAAAAGGGGGAACACAACTTTACCTTGATTGTCCTGCACAAGGACTTAAATTCAAAAAGGGTACAGCAAACCGCAAAGTGAAAGTAGCTGCAACCTCAAGTAGGTGTACGAAAAAGCTACTCTTATAAATATTATTAGTTTGCATTTCTTTTATATACCTAGGTATCCAAGTCGCACGATCCAGGGGAACTGCCCAAGAGCAGCGTTCTTGCCTCCAATGATTCGGTCCGCGACGCTCTCCCCACAATCGAAGGCACCCAGCATTGCCCAAGCTGGGTGGTTTCTCGTTTTACCTGTATCTTCATAGAACAATCAACATCATTAGTTATGCGTATTGCGGAGCGGAAAACAATATTTCAAAATAGACAAAAGTCTCTTTTCATTCATCTATGTCGTTCCCATAATTCAAGCTGTGCTTAGTTTGGTGATAGATGATGTTGTATGAAAATGTCCAGCATTATTATATTTTTTTGAACAATGAAGATAGAAGATAGCTCGTCTCCTTGTGATGAGCTCGTCCGGGGAATTACTATCACCATACCTAATTCTGCCGCCAATAATGCTGCATTGCTGTGTTCCGGATTGAAGGGTGCCGGTGAAGTTACATGCACATGATACTTCACCCGTTATGTCTCAGGGCCGTATGCTAGTTTAATATTTCAGTTGTAAAAAAAAAACACACAATTGAAATGGATAGATAAAATGACAACAGCACAAAGTAATAACTTAGTATTTATAACTTAGTACCTCTCGCCTAGTGTCTAAGTAGGTTAATTTATAGGTGTTATGTATCATTTTATTTGCTTGTGTTGACTAATATAGTTGTATAAGTTGTTTTTGTAAACTAACAACTTATGGATCATTGGTCTGAAATAAAGATTTTTATTATTATTATTCATCATCATCTACATTAGTCTACTGCTGGACATAGGCCTCTCCAATACGTGCCACTGACCCCTTATTATTATTATTATTGTACAATAATGTAAAAAACGGAAAGTAATACGAGAAAGAAGGTACCTGACAAATTCATTTTTCTTAGATTTACGAATGCATTTTGTAATAACTATTATGCTTAAAGGCAAATAAAGGCTGTTTTAATTTTATTGCGGAACTGAGTCTCCAATTCTTAGAAAACTCCGAAGACAATTAGCGAGAACGTTTCAGAACATTTAATTTGGTGCTACGAGTATGAGTTCCTAGGAAGCTGTCGTTGGGAATACCCCGATTTTTGCTAAGTTTACCTGATTTATAGCCAGGTTGCGATGTTAAACTACGTCAGAGTGTTACTGTTATTGTTTTAGCCAAATAAAAAATTAAATTGATTTCAGGAAGATTGGTAAATTCGAGTCTGACGGGTTTCGAAATTATTCCCGGAGCCGGTAGTCCTCTTCACTTTTGTTTTATTTGTTATTAATTATTTTTATAAGACTAAAACACAACTACCCAATTAATAGTTTTTTTAAATAATAAATATAATAATAATATTGGACACTAAGGTACAATATTATTATTAAAACTTCTGAGCATTTATTTGAGTAGAACCCAATAATATAATCTTCACGTCAGAATCGATTGTCTCACCCGATTGGCCGTATCGAAGGAAATCAGATATTAGTAGCAACACCATGAAAATATAAATTCTAGACAACATTTCGCACAACCTACCTAGAACTATCTAAGTAATTCTATTCTTTGAAAGCATTGGCTAGCTACTGATAGATTATTTTTCTTGGCTTAGTGCTACAGTCTGACATGGTAAATAGCGTACAAATATCGTTAGTAACGGTATGTGCCAGTTTAACACCGTTAGAAATAATTAAAAAAATAAATTATAGTTATTTGTTTCGATAAAATTGTATTGTTGATTGAGAAAATCACACCATGAAAACTTTTATTGAAACCTGGAATCTATTAGTACTAAACAAGTGAATTATGTGCAATTTGTGCTTGCCATTTTCCACCTATTTCAGCTCGGTAGGTATACCTACCCAGCTCATTTTGTACAGCTGCTTGCTATTCATGTTTTTGATATCAAGAACTTGTCCAACTTGAATAACTTAGTTTAGTTTTGTTTTCCTTATTTTGCTAAACCGGGTCCGAGCGGCATTTCGGCATTAAAATGATCCTGCAGGCTTATTCGCCAACTATCTTTGTTATGTGTATATGCCAACCAGTTTGAAATGTATAAAGCAATGCTTGCAGACGACGGGCACCTGCGTCTCATCGAGAGATTGTCTCCGTTATCATTAAAACATGTGAAGAACAAAGATTCAAATGCGGCTCTGAATCGCTGCTGACTGCTTGTGTTGCCTCGCGTTGACACACAAGACGTCTTCATCATCTGACGTGATAACCTGAACCACAGTTTGGATAACTTCACACACTTTAATGTGAGAGTGTAGAGTTTTCCACTGCTGGAAATTTGTTGTTAATCGTATCAGTGACAGTTTCTTGAAAGCGTGTTTACATTTAAAATAATTTAATAAATGACTCGGATGTGACTATAGTATAATGTTGTTATTTTTTACTTCCGTGACGTATTTTTTAGTGCCGGTGCTAAGCAGTAAGTAAGAGTTTATAGAAATTAAATATGTTTAAGTCGGCCAACAGTCTAGCTGGCCAACAGTTTAGCTGACTGTTGGCCGACTTATATGGACTAAATAATAGTTATTTAAAAAAAATATGTAATCTGTATTTTTCGATTATGAAAAACCGCATCACAATCCGATGTCTCGTTTCGGAGATAAATGGTAGCAGACAGACAAACAAACAATTTCTTATGGTAAACGTATAAACAGGTTCCTTATGTCGCGTATTAATACCTAATTGGACAGTATACAATCGAATTTTAGGTGAAATATTTTGACGCATGACAGAGCGAAGCGAGATTTCTGATGATTTGAGAGTCTGATTTGATCCGTCACACCTCTACCCAAAGGTTACAGAAACTTGTATTTTCATTTGTTAGACATAGAATAAAATTAATTTTCAAAAATGGAAGTAAAATATTGCGTGTCAAGCGATCACAACATCATGTTGTTGGCCAATAGGCAACACTTGTAGCTCGTTCGATTTTTAAATTAGTAAGATCTTGATCACATTTAAAACGAGTGAATTCCAAAGAGGTTGCAAACAAAAATCCCCTAACTAGTGGAGTTAAAACTTTCTTGAACTTATTGAAAACAATTAACTGCAAAAAACAGCATGTCGATCAGTTCCGCCGTTTCTTATTCCATCATACCTTATATCAGCGCCCTCTAGAGTCTTGTGGCGATCGACCGCAGATATGACCACCCCTAACCTTAAGCGGAAAATACCTCGAAGTTTCAACTTTCCGCTACCTAGGCTGTTTCGTTCGTAACGATAACCGCCTTGTCACCGAAATTTCATCTCGTATTGCAAAGGCGGCCACATCTTATGGAAAATTAAGTAAAAGAGTTTGGGATTCCCACGACTTGCATCTACACACTAAAATTTCCGTGTATAAAGCAATAATCTTACCTATCTTGCTATACGCCACAGAGACCTGGTGCCTCTACAAAGATGATATAAAGCGACTTGACGTCTTTCACATGAAGTGTCTCTGATCGATACTTCGAATTAAGTGGCAAGATCGTGTCCCAAATTCTGAAATCTTGTATCGGACGGAATTGAGCGGAATAGAATCTCTGCTTCAAGGGTCAACTTAGGTGGTGCGGGCATCTTGTGCGTATGAAGGACTTATTTTAGGCTTCCAAAAATAGTTTTCTTCTCGGAACTTAGAGAGGGAAAGCGTAAACCGGGGGGGCAGTTTTTGCGATACAAAGATGTCCTCAAACGCCATCTATCAACATGTGACATACCGTGTGTTGGTTGGGAAGAGCTTGCAAAACACCGGTCTGACTGGGGCAGCACCGTTCACAAGGCAACTGTGCAATTCGAAAAAACTCGCCTAGAACATCTTGATGCTAAGCGCCAGCAACGAAAGACAAAACCTAAACCCACCTACATTTACACACAACAATTCTGGTCAATTACATTGCTCGGCCTGTGACAGGACATTTAAAACGAAATTCGGTTTTGCGAGTCACATTCGTTCACATAATAGATAAATTTATATAATGCGAATCTGACTCGCGCACTGAGGCTTCCGTACAAGCTTGTAGGTATGTTGCCAAAATTAGCATTACTCAAGTTCATCCTACTTCCTTCCTACTATATCCTACTAACATAATAAATACGAAAGTCAGTGTGTGTGAATATTCGTTAACACATATCTCTGTAGCTACTAAACCGGTTTTGATAAAATTTGGAATGTAGATATTTGAGGTACTGGAATAACACATAGGCTAATTTTCGAAAATAAGGGGTTTAAACAGAGTAGTAAAGTTTCTATGGATTTTTATTCCTTGGTTAGATTCGCTCAAAACTCGGTACAAATAAACTTTAAAATAAATAATAAAATACATTTGTGCAATATCTGAAATTTGTATGGAAAAAAAATATTCCCTGGTTTGATACACTCAAAAGTTGGTGGTTTATCAACATAACACGCGGGTCAAGAAGCAGGCAGAAGCAAGTAAACTATAAAAGCACCAAACATTTGCTATAACGAAAAGATATTACTGGTGACCTGTAATACAGGTTTTTTAAACCTTTCTCAGGTCAGGACCAGTCTCACACAAAACAGGTTCATGAAGTGGGTTACTATACTTATAGTTAAGGACCGTATACATTAAGAACTTATTGTGTTGAGAAAATAAACATTTATTATTATTATTATTATTTAGTGTTTTTATTTCACGAAATGTTAAATTTCGGTATTTGTGATATACACGAGCCTAGGCCAAGTGAATATCACTCATTATGTTAGGGTCTTCTTGCAAAAACTTTCGAACAGTTCTACATGTATTAAGAATCGCTGCTTTTTGCATAGTGACGTAAGTATTTTCAGGTAAGTCTATTGTTGTAAGGGATCTAATTAAGTGTTTAGGGATAACACCCGTACTAGAAAGCACCAGCGGCACAATATATACTTTATTCATTTTCCAAATTCTCACTATTTCATCTTTTAGTTCTGTATATTTAAGTATTTTTTCGGATATTGTTTTTTGAATATTATGTGTATTTGGAACTGCAATATCTATTAAATGGACAATTTTATTGAGTTTATCTATCACTGTTATATCTGGTCTATTGTAGTGTATCGTTTTATCTGTGAGTATAGCTCGATCAAAGTACATTCTGTGGCTGCTGCTCTCCAGAACTGGTTTTGGATTATATTGGTAGTATGGAGTTAATTTTTCAGAAATTAAATTATATTTTTTTGCCAATTTTTGATGGACTACATAAGCTACCTGATTATGTCTATGTGTATAATCTGTTTGAGTGAGATTGGGGCATGCTCCTGTTATGTGTTGAATTGTTTCCGACTGCCGATGACATATCCTGCACCTATCATTTTGAGCATTGGGATCTTTTAAAATGAACTTTTTATAATTTTTGGTGTTGATAACTTGATCTTGGATTGCTATCATGAAACCTTCTGTTTCAGGGAAAAGAGAGCCAAATTTTAGCCACTTATTGGATGCCTGTAAATCTATATGTGGTTGTTCAAGATCTTGTAGATGCCTTCCATATAGTTCCTTGTTACGCCATTTTGTAATTTTAGCATTTGTATTTTCTTGAGGAGTCGAAAATGTACGGCCTCTGTTGCTTAAATTCAAAGGTGTGTAATTTTTGTCCGATTCTGTTACAGCTAAGTGAATTTTACTTACTGTTGCCTTATCATAGAAGAAATCTCGAAGATTTTTAATCTGCCCTTCCAAAAGACCCTTTACATCAATTAGTCCCCTGCCACCTCTTACTCTTTGGGTTGTCATTCTTTCAATAGCAGATTTTGGATGTAAGTTATTATGTTTGGTAAGTATACTTCTTGTTTTAACATCTAGTTTTCTAATATCTGTAGCTGACCACTTCACCACTCCAAAAGAGTACGTAAGAATTGGAATAGCGTAAGTATTGACTGCTTTGAAAAGATTTTTTGAGCAAAGTGGTCGTTTGCATACCTGATTTATTCTGTAAAAGTATTCTTTAAGAAGATTTTTTTTAATTTGAGTATGGTTTATTGTTCTTCCCTCATGCAAACCCAGATATTTATAGGTGTCAGTTTCTTCCATAACCGAAAAATAGTCTTCCTGGGTATTGTCAGCCCTACCTATTACTTTACCTCTATGTAAATTCAACGTTTTACACTTATCTAATCCAAAAGTCATGTTAATATCTTTGCTGAATTGTGCTGTTATATCTATTAGCTTTTTCATTTCTATTTTAGATTTAGCGAAAAGTTTGATGTCATCCATGTACATAAGATGGCTGATATTTGTACTTGCTGTTAGTTTGTACCCGTTTTTGGAGTTGTTAAGTAAGCTAGACATTGGGTTAAGAGCCAGGCAAAACCACAAAGGGCTAAGTGAGTCTCCCTGGAAAATGCCATTTGCAATTGGGATTTCATCTGTTGTGATGGTAGTAGTTTTATTTAAAAGAGTTAATGTGGTCCTCCAAGTACTCATGGCAGTCTCCAGGAAGGTTATGATGTCGGGATTGATTTTGTAAATTTGAAGTACGCGAATTAACCATGAATGCGGTACGCTATCAAAAGCTTTTCGATAGTCGATATAGGTAAGATGTAAGTTACGGTTATGGGTAGTCGCGTGCCTCAAAATAGTTGAATCGATAATTAGCTGTTCTTTACATCCTTTGTGATTCTGTCTGCAACCTTTCTGTTCCTCAGCTACTACATTATTTTGAATTAAATGATTATTAATTTTTAAAGTGATGCAGGATGTTATTAATTTATATATTGTTGGTAGGCAGGTAATGGGACGGTATTGTGATGGATCTGCGGTATTATTGCTTTTGGGTAACATATAAGTGATACCTTTGGTAGCAAACGTTGGTAGTGCCTCTATGCCCTTTAGTGTATTTGAGACTGTCATTGCTAATATCTCATGGAACACAAATAACTTTTTATACCAAAAGTTATGAACCCCATCCACCCTGTAGCCTTCCAATTACTCATTTTTCTAGTTATTGCTGCAATTTCTTCTCTAGTAACGTCTGAAAATTCCATTTGTTCCATGGTTTTAACATTCTCTTCCTCTTCTTTTATCCAGTAAGCTTGTTCGTTGGGGTCATCCTTTTTTTCCCAAATACTTGCCCAGTAGGTCTTAAGTTCCAACTCTGTTGGAGTTTCTGTGTTAGTATCGTTAGATTTGCCGTTGAGGGTTCTATAAAATTTATTTTCGTTAGTTGTAAATAACTTATTGTCATTTGTTCTCTGCAATGCTTTATTATAACGCGCTAATCTTTGAGATTTAAGTGCCAATTTTTGTTTTAACGTGTCTAGAAACTCTTCTGGTCTTACATTGTTACTTTCATGAGTGGAATGAATTTTATATTTATCAAAAATGATTTGTACTTTTTTCACGTCTGTTGTTATTTATGTATTGTGTAAGTCTACCTATTTCACCTATTTATTATTATTATTATTATTATTATTATTATTATTATGTCGGATTGGAAGACAAACTTAACTTTGTAGTTGCCAAAATTTCCGCCCATACATCGATATACGTCACGATCAATTATCCAACTGCAAATGTAAGTTTGTAATCGTAATAAAAATATGTGAATAGTAATGTTCGGACTGTTCCTTTACTTGTGTTGTGAGACCCTGCTTCTTGCCAAATTTCATGACTTTAGGTCGATGGGAAGTACCTTATAGGTTTTGATTTATTTGCGAGTCTCCAAATATAACGCATAAATGGCTGCATTTTTTGATTGCGTTGATTTAGAAGCTTGACTTAGTTACAGCTCCAAGGGACCGCATACCTACTTATTTCTATTAATTTCAACTTGATGCCTCCACGCGTTCCTGAGATAAAGGGTCTTGACATACAGACAGAGATACAGACGGACAGACAACGAAGTTATCCTATAATGGTTCCTTTTTTCCTTTTGTGGTACGGAACCCTAAAAACAGGCGATCTCATTACATTATCGACGTACACTGTTTACGGTTATTCATAAAGTTAGCTAGTGGCTGATAAATCTTGATATTTTCAGGGTACCACGGAGACAGTTGCAGTGACACTCCAGGGACTTGCACCCCGCTGTCGCGATGCCAGCAGTTGGTGGACGAGATCACAGCAGCGGGGAGCCCTATGCCTATGTATATGAGAAATAAACTGCAAGATTTGGGTTGTGGGTTCACGAATGATGAACCGTTGGTGAGGAAATTATTTAATGCTCATGTCAACTGCCCGCTCTCCGATTAAGAGCCGCTACCTATTTAAATATAAGGTACTTCGTGTACCTTACTTGTAGATTTTTGTATGGTAAAGCGATTGTTTTTCATAACTGCTGGTAGAAACGCTTATCAGATTATCATACAAAAACGATTCCATAATCGTGACTTAGAATTCGTTATTATTTTAGAATTAACGAACCCGTAACCCCAAACTAAGGATAAAGCGTACCACACAAGATAGTTTTTTGCTTGAAATTTAATAGAAGAAACAAAATGTTTACAAAAAAACGACTTCAAAAGAAACCCTTAAACTAAAAAGTATTTAATAATATTTTTAAAAGCACATAATTTTTTAAATTAAAACATTATAAATTAAATTTGTACACTTCGATACCTACTTATTATATTTTTTTACATTCCAGGTCTGCTGCTCCTTCGACCAAAGCTCAGAAACAAGGCCACCCCTCACTACTTCATCTGAAATAGATGTCTTTGCCAATTGGGGTAGCGCTGATGGCACAAATCGTCCACGGCCTGACATCGCTAGCCCCGATTCGATAAACCCTACTAGAAATATGAACGAGGAGCCGCAAGATGTGACGAACCATCCTAATTTGGGGCTTTTGCCAAGAAGATGTGGAGTCATGCTAGAGGGTAATAAGATTGTTGGCGGAAACCGGACGCAGTTGTATGAGATGCCTTGGATGGTGATTCTATCTTATGACGTAGGTACGGAAGCAACTACTAAGAATATAAAACTAAGTATCAACGAGCTGTAAAAATGCAAAACATAAGAGCATGTTTTGCATTTTTACAGCTGGTATTTATTAACTTGATATCTTTTTCTTTACTAAATCTGGCTGAGCGGGCATTCACAGGCAATACAAGACGTTTTTACGTTATTTGAATTTCCATGGCCTCATTTTTATTTCATGCTTTTATTCGGGGCATTATCGTTGATCCAATACAATAATGCCACAAGAACTATCCTATCGAGTATGCTTTGTTTATCCTTGTATAAAATGGACATTACACATAGAACTTCAAGATAGCAAATGTATAAAATTTATATTGAAATCCCCCCCTTAGATATATTTTATGTAGATACTAAGATCGTTAGCAATCGGGTAGGCAACAGGCAAATTCTGATTAAACACCTTGCCTTACCGAAATATAACTCTTTTCCATCATGGTTAGTTATGAGTTGTTATTACGCATCTTTTATTATTGGATGAGGTCATCACTTGTATAGGATTACGATTGAAATAAACTTTCAGGTGGTGAAAAAAAGCAAAGTTGTGGTGGAACCCTCATCAACGAGCAGTACGTCCTGACCGCGGCCCATTGTCTTGAACTGGGAGTGGGGGTAACCTTAAGCAGCGTAATTCTCGGCGAGTACGACGTGAGAACCGACCCTGATTGCGAAGTGCACGAAGGAAGGAAGAGTTGCGCGCCAAAAGTTATGGTAGGAGTGTTCTTGTTTCTACTATCTAACTACGTCCACCTGTGACGTAGCATTCAGAGCTACCTTCTCTTAAAGTCATGGTCAGGATAGTTGTTTCTAATGGTTTAAAGTTAAAAACGTGCTTAGTTTAGTGAGATATTGGGATCTAACAAAAAACATAGCTCAATGATGTCCGAGGCCACCTCAAGATAGTATTCACTAATAATATCGAAACCTTCTCTCAACAGATGAAAACTTTTACAGCAAAATTTAAGCTTGTGTAAAAGTTGCGCACTCAGGTTTTGATAAAACGGTGTCCTATGGTGCCAACATACAACACAAGGCTTTCTTTGTTTTTGTATTGTTTGAGGTTGGAATAATGGAAAATGCAGTAGAGTTTAGAAATCTGTAGAATTTATTTGTCTAACTAAAGAAACTAAAGGAAGAAACGGAACTTGATTTTAATGTATACATCAGATGTCAAAAATGACAGTCTTTGTCGTTATTCGTTTACTTATTACAGTCTTGGAAGGTTATATGAATAATACCTTCATGGAGGGTAAAGTATAAATGTTATTATTATTGTTCCAGAATGCAAGGATTGAAGAAGTGATATCTCATCCTGGATACAGAAGGCAGACATTGTTCGACGACATTGCGCTCATAAGGCTTGCTGATCCAGTAACCTTTAATAAGGGTGTGTAACTTACCGATACAGTAACTAGTGTGATAGAGACAGTACGAGGAGTAACAAAAAACACGTCCCAACCGAAAGATATGTTTTTTTGTAAATTTAAATAATCTGTCAAAAAAATAGCAAGTTTTTAAAAAAACATTTTTTTTAAACATGAAATAATATTCTTCATAATTTGTTATAACATATTAGGTTGGGGAAAAAGTCTTTTCGCATTATTGTATGTATGAACTTGTAATAAAATCTCTTTGGCTATACTATTTGTATCTGGCTGGTTTTGGTATCATTAAAAGTTTAAATTTTAAAGAAGATAATTCCAAATTCAAATTAGGAAAATGTGTGATTTTTATTTGTTTTTCGTACTGTCAAGATGAGTGAATCTAATGAAGAAATTCGATACATTTTAAAATTTTACTACAAAAAAGGTAAAAATGCAACGCAAGCCGCGAAAAAAATTTGCGATGTTTATGGACCTAGTGCAGTGTCTGTGAGAGTAGCACAAATTTGGTTTAAGCGTTTTCAATCCGGAAATTTTGATGTCAAAGATGCACGTCGCTCTGGTCGCCCTATTACGGATAAAATGGATGCCATTTTTGAAAAAGTGGAGCAAGATCGGCATATCAGTAGTTACGACGTAGCTGAAGAACTGGGAATTGACCACAAAACAGTTTTGGCGCATTTGAAAAAAACTGGGTACACAAAAAAGCTCGATATTTGGGTACCTCACGAGCTCACTGAAAGAAACCTAATGAACCGTGTTCTCATTTGTGATTCTTTATTACGACGTAATGAAACCGAACCATTTTTGAAGAAGCTGATAACTGGTGATGAAAAGTGGATCACGTACGACAAGAACGTGCGAAAAAGGTCGTGGTCAAAGGCCGGTCAGGCTTCACAGACTGTGGCGAAACCCGGGTTAACTCGCAACAAGGTGATGCTGTGTGTGTGGTGGGATTGGAAGGGCATTATTCATTATGAGCTGTTACCACCAGGCAGGACCATCGATTCTGAACTCTACTGCGAACAACTGATGAGATTAAAACAAGAAGTTGAGAGAAAGCGGCCGGAGTTAATCAACAGAAGGGGTGTGGTTTTTCATCATGATAACGCTAGACCTCACACATCTTTAGCCACTCAGCAAAAATTAAGAGAGTTTGGCTGGGATGTGTTAATGCATCCGCCGTATAGTCCTGACCTTGCACCTTCAGATTTCCACCTGTTTCGGTCTCTTCAGAATTCTTTAGGCAGTGTCAGGTTAACATCACGAGAGGACTGCCAAAACCACTTGTCGCGGTATTTTGAACAGAAGCCCCAAAGTTTTTATAGCAATGGGATCATGTCCCTGCCTACAAAATGGCAAAAAGTTATCGAACAAAATGGTACCTACATACTTTAGTTAAATGTAAATAAACTATATTAAAAAATGTTTTGAATTTTCTTAAAAAATGCGAAGAAACTTTTTCCCCAACCTATTATGTAATATCACAGCTATTATAATACTATTATAGTAGTTTATTCTGTGCGTATGTTAAATACCTGTTGGTATTAGTGTAGTTTCTTTTAGTTTGTGTGATTTTACAATATGGCGGTAGCATCCGCGTTGTTAACTTCCTGCGATGCTATAACCTAGGATATTATACTATTCCACTTAACTCGTAAATAACCGTAACCCTTGAAACTCATAAGCTTTTAGCTATATTATAGTTGGGTAAAAGCATTGAAATATGATTTGCATATTTTATGTGAGTGGAAGTACTAACTTTAAACAAACCTTTTCGGGTGAGTTACGAAGTTACCTGCCAACACTTGAACATGAGGAAAACACACTTCTTGTGGGTTCATGCACCTTAACTCTTGTGTTTCGATAAAATGTTTATGAGTTCATTCTAAAATAGTCAGATTATCTGTGAGTGATAACGTGTTAATTCAAATTATATTAGTTGCGATACCTAATGGTCAAATGTTTTCAGATAACATTAAGCCGATATGCCTACCAATCACACAGGTGCTACAGCGGGATGATTTAGACGGACTGATCAGTCTGGTGACTGGTTGGGGCATCACTGAAGAAAGGATACAGGCGCCTGTGCTAATGAGCGTCGGGCTGCCAATAATCTCCAATGAGCAGTGCCAAGCGGCTTACAGGAGGTGCGTTATTATGGAAGCCCAGTAAAAAAAACGCTTATATTATTGACGCAATTACCTTCAAATGGCTGAAGTAATGTAGATACTTCAGCCGTTTGCAAAAAATACCGAATAAAACAACTATGAATAGGACCAGGAAAGTCTGAGCTGCATTTCTTGTAATATGTATAATATTAGAGACACTCAAAATTGTCTGTAAAATTGGAGGTTGTTTGGATTGTCAATAATCTACAGGTGCTAGGAAACCGTCGTATTCTTTTTGCAGGCATAACTCTTGAAACTTCTGAGATAAAATGAGCTTTTACAAAATACTAAGAGCCTCTGACAGCAAAATGATAATTAAAATGCGCGTTGCTGTCTTTTGTATGAAAATTGGTGATGCGTAAGGCGAAAGCAAGTTGGTGCAATTCAATTTATCGTTGAATGCTCACATCTCTGTCTGATTGGTATATAGCTCATACATGGTAGGTATACAGGTTGTTGCAAGAAAATGAACTCTCAAGGAAAGTACCATTTTAGGTAGGTAGTTAGTTTCATACTACATCCTGTACCTATAGGAAAATATATTACTTAGATAGGAACATATTTTAATAATAATAAACATTTATTCATACAACTATGTACAAGTAGGTATATACATAAATACAGATGAAACAGCTAGCTATCTAAAGACCGTTGCAAACGATCTATAGATAGCTCAACTAATCCAGATCACTACCAGACGAAAGTGTTACCAAAATACTGGCCGCATTGTCACGCTAAATAGCAATGCTAATGCGTTGATCCAGATAAGAGCCAGCTCTCTTGTCTTGATAGGAACATGTATTGCTTATTTTCTTATTTCAGAAATAAACTACGTCTCTATAGCACTCAAATGTGCGCGGGTGGTATCAAGGACAAAGCTTCCTGCGGAGGGGATTCCGGAGGACCCCTCTTGTATCCTGGAATCCTCGGCTCGGGAGGGGTGCGGTACATCCAGCGAGGGGTCGTATCTTTCGGACTCAGGACTTGTGGCGCTGGCGGCGGGCTGCCTGGTGTCTACACCAGAGTTTCACATTACATGAAATGGATTTTGGACAACATGCGTAGATAGGTTTTATTTATTAATAGCTGACCCGACAGACGTTCTGTCCTTGAATGTGACAGGAACGTGACAACCATAGAGGAAGTAACGACGACGTTCAACAACCACGAATGTTTGGGAGAAAGAATCAAAGTTTGTATAGATATTAAGGGCAATTTTTAAAATAAATCTTTTCATGAAAACTTAATTCGCTAAGTGATGCGCTTACCAACGAACATAATTTCATTTTTATTTATACAGATTTTGTACTTCGGACAAACGACTAGAAATAAGACTAAGAGCCTTTAGTATAAAGTCGTTTATTTACCTACTATGAAGAAAGCAGTTTCGATTCATTCCAATAGTCTTCAAAATATATTTTGAACAACATGCATACAAAACTCGTACTTAATTCGAACAAATTGTATTCATAATGTAATAAAAAAATATAATTTTCACGTACCTAGTATCTATTGTGAAAACGTGAATTTTCATGTACGCCGGTAAGCGTCACTAGCTGATTATTTTATAAGTTAGTTATGCTGACTGTACCTACCGACCAAATTGTTCCTAATGTCGGTGCAGGCAATTTCTATTGATTCCGAAAGACTTCGGAATGAATGGAATCGTAACCGATCACTCACGATGAAGTCTCTAGCAGTAGTCATCCCGTCGCGTCTATACAAATTATAAAGTAACGATAGTTCTTGGAATAAAAAGTCATTGTTGGCAGTTAAGTTGTGTTGATTTTTTATTGAAACAGCTTTACGTAGCTACCTACAATATTTTAGGCCAATGTTTGGAGGTAGTTACTTATTAAATGGAAAATAAACCTGCCACTGATGCTTAAATCGCAGTAACATGTTGGAATGGAGACTTTACCCATTAAAAATAATGTAAAATTTTAAATACAGCCGTCACAGTTAAGTTTTAATAAACAAAAAGCTTATTAATAAGCTCATCATCGGGCGTATTCGATCACCTGTGCCACCGGACAAAGCTTGTGTTTACGGTTCATACCTTCATAATCAATTATTTCCCTATTACTCGTGGTAACATAATAGGCAGTTAAAGATGCGCGATGGTTTTCCCGCTAAACGGGTTTGATAATCATTGCCATATCAATAATCTGGTTTGCAATTGCCACAATAATTTCACTCACCTCATTTAGATAGACATGGTGATGAACTTAAAGATTCAAACGCGGTTCTGAGTCGCCGCTGACTACTTGTGTCGTCTCGCGCCAACACGCAACGTCATTCTCATCTGACCCGTGTGCGGATAACCCATATTTAATCATATATAAATAACAATGAATAAATTAACTGATGCGGCGATTAAATCTTAAAAACATTGGTCGTTAGTGTTTTCCAATGATGTCAATTTGTTGTTCATCGTTCGCATCGGGGACAGGTTTTTGTTTTTGTGTAGTTATTTCTATGTATTAATTGGATTAGTTAAAACTATTGTGTGAAGAGCACAATGTTGTTTTTTATTACTTCCGTGATGTGTTTGATGGTGCCGGCGCTGAGCAGTAAGTACCTAACATTTTGTCTGAAATATCTACCAGACTAAAAAGGCATGTCATTGTGTTGATTGAATCATATTTATGTATTCATAATTTAGTGCTGATCATATACTTATAAGAGCCGTGTTGGCCTAGTGAGCGGTACCTTGACTTACGATCCGGAGGTTGTGGGATCGAATCCAGTCGTGCACCAATGTATTTTTCCACACGAAAAATGTATGTGCGTATGTATTAACGGTGAAGAAAAGCATCGTGAGGATGCTGAAATCGGCATGTCCTAGAACCAAAAGTTCAAACGCAAGCGCCATCAGTTAGTGTTCTAATAAACCAGAATGGGCTTGCAATCTGTCACGTGGAATGCTAACTACTTGCGAAGCGCGGGTATGTACCAAATATAATGTGGGGAGGGGTGGGGGGAAGTGGGGTGGAACCTACTTCGTATCCTCAAAATATCTACGCACCAAATATGTAAGTATCTAAGGATATCCATCATGGGTACGGCATACATACGGCATACGGCAGATTTTTACTGATAAGTGCGTTTGAAGGCGCACTCTGGTCTCAAACAGCAAATATTAGAAAGAATGAAAAATAATGAATAAATAAATAAATAAATAATGGCACACTGCGTCACCTAGCCCCAAACTAAGCACAGCTTGTATTATAGTAACTACACGACTGATTTTTTTAAATATAAAATTTGCAGATGATACCAACATTTGTCTCGCGGCGGGAATCGAACCCGCAACCTTCTGCGTCTTAGGCGGGCCTTCGCCCACTGCGCCACAGAGGTGGTCTGAAAAAAAACTTAAACTGTTACTTATGGCCTACATAAATAAATGATTAATAAATTGTTACGACTACGGGTAAAGTCCACTAACACTAGGTAAACTTGTTTCTACATCTACCTTCAATAACTATAACTACATGTTATATGGGATATGCGTTTGTTTAGTACTGAAAAGTCAAACGACAGTTAAAAAAAGATATAAAAGTAGGTAGGTACTTTACGGTACACAACCACAGATAACACCGACATTTCCATTGTGAATGGAAGCCTACAAACTAAATGTTATTTAAATGGTATTTCCAGGGTACCACGGAGACAGTTGCCGTGACCGTGACAGTACAGGGTTTTGCACCCCTCTGTCGCAATGCCAACCCTTGATGGACGAGATCAAAGCCGCGGGGAGCCCTATGCCACTGCATATGAGAAAAAGATTACAAAATTTAGGCTGTGGGTTCACGAATGACGAGCCTTTGGTAAGGAAATACCACAATGTAAATTAACTAGTGTAGGTACCTACATGGAGGTATCAAATGAATATCAAATACTTATGTCTGCGGTCTCCTGGAGCTGTAAATAAGTCAAGCTTCTAAGTCAACGCAATCAAAAAATACCGATATTTGTGCTTTATTTTTGGACACTCGCAAAGTAAATCAAAACCTATAAAGAACCTAATAGGGTACTTCTCGTGGACCTAGAATCATGAAGTTTGGCAAGAAGCAATGTCTCACAACACAGTTAAAGGAAAAAATCCGAATATCACTAATTTGTAGATAGTTTTATCACATAAAAAATCATATTTGCGATTACAAATCTACAATTTGCAGTTGTAGAATTGAACGTGACGTATATCGAATCAACTACAAAGTTAAGTTTGTCTTTTGCTTTCATTGTTTCTGAATTTGAATTGCTATTTATTTTGGTGAGCTTGTACGGAATCCTCGGTGCGCGAGTCACACTCGCACTTTTTTTCTAATGTAACTCCTAAAGTTAGGAATCGTATCTACTTACAAAGATATTAGAAGTAGATTTTTTTTTTGTTAAGTACTGTAAACGCAAATACGAACAAACGTAAATCATAAGACATTAATTGTCAAAAAACCGGCTTAAAATAACGGGATATTGATAAAAAGTCCAATATTAAATTTCATCACCAATTGTTTTACCCTTAGGTGTGGTTTTTTTCATAATATTCACAAAAAATACATACAAACAAATTAAGAAACTTCTTTTTTGAAGTCGGTTGATAATAATTAAATTGCGATATTCGCGATACGCTTCCAGTCCCAAGTTTACGGTTTCTATCCTACTATATAATAGCATCAGATCCCCAGAGTCCATGAGATGATAATGTTTTTTGTTATAAGTTTAACGGGAAAAATAGTTATCAACTAAATAATCATCAAAATATGTTAACAATTTTATTGGCAATTTATTTTATTGATATCAAGTAACAAACACACACTATAAAAAAACATATAGACGAATTGAGAACCTCCTTTTGAAGTTGAAAATAATAGGTCTTTTCCTATGAAATTGCCGTTCTGGAAATGTTGTAGTTGCAAGCGAACCTCGGGACGCGCGGAGATCAACGCTGAAAATGACGAATTGAAAGCGGATCATACTTAAACTACAGCTGAACTTGCATAGGATTTTGATGATAGTGTCTTATCAATATTGGGCAATTTGTAGCAAATCGGCAAAACAAAAACGAAATCGGATTAGTTTTTTTTTTTAGGTAAACATGGATGATGCATCCACAAATACATTGCAACAGGGTTCATTTAGCCTTGTCACTCGTTGATCACTGTCGCAACACGCTTTGTTCAGCGTGTTTCTGTTTTTATGCTCCATAGTAATTAGCTGCTGGGTTGAATAGTGTCGGTTCTAGTATACTAGTAACAACACTATAGTAATACGAGGGTGGGTCAATAAGTCCGTGACTTTTTGCATTTTCCGCCTCTTTCGTAAATAAGTAAATACTCTATGTTCACCCGCCATGTTCTCCGGACTTAGCACCCAGCGACAATTTCCTGTTTCCAAATCTAAAGAAATGGCTCGGTGGGAAAAGATTTGGTTAAAATGAGGAAATCATTGCAGAAACAATTGCTTATTTTGAGGACATTGAAAATCTTATTTTTTAGAAGGGATTAAAAAACTTGAGAAACGTTGGGCGAAATGCACTCAAGGGAGATTATGTCGATAAATAAAACCGAATTTCTATTATGTATTTTCTGTAATAAATCACGGACATATTGACCCACCCTCGTACTAAAGTATTAATATATATTATTACTACTATAGTATATTTACTACTATACTATACTATAGTATATAGTGTATGTTTGTGGAATCGGGCTACAAAATTATGACCTCAATGACCATTACGGTTCTTGTGGTTTAAGTTCCCAAGGGTGCTGTAGTAGTGTTGGATTTACAATGACAGATTTGATCGGGGAAAATTATGGTACTAGCACTACCGGAATTTGTGCGACGTCTTTTTAAATCGCACCCCACTAGTGTCGGGTCCTACCTACCAGGTAAGGTAGGTTATTAACGTAGCTGTTGTGAAAATATTTGCAATAAAAAATAGGCGTGTCAAACCTGAATAATGTTTTTGTAGCTTATATACCCCTGATAAGGGTATCTAGGTACCTATCGATTTTGCAAGAACTAATCAGACAAAGGGCATATCGAATTTCCAATCATTTTTCCTTGACATTGATATGAAATTAAATTGTAAATCAATTCGCTACGTATTTTTATAACACTGTTTATTTTTTTTTTCTTTTTACGACAACTATTTGGTACACCCTGTATAATATTATAATGAGGTCAAAATGCTTTATTTTTTTGTTCATTGGTAGGGAGTAACATCTATGGCTCTTGAACCGATACAAAAAAAAAATCATTAAATAGAAAGTTAAAATGGAAAAATCCTCGATTAATCATTTATTTATATTAATAAAACTATGTTTTCAGTTAGTAATTTTTGTAAATCAATTCGGATAAAACTTGATTCTAACAAAAAAAAATATTTCGCAAACGGATCCCTGAATCGAAAAATAGTTTACACACACCCGCAATATTTTTGAACGACCTAACCAACGACTCTCCATACCATGGAAGACGAGAAAAATAAACATCCCCACTTAACGTGTAGATAGGCGTAAGCTAGTAGTTAATAATCTCCGCAACTGATTTGGATGAAAAGAATGCTTCACACATATGCTACTATTTATTCAGGTAGGTACAACGCAGGCAAAGGCGTGGGCAGAGGCTAGTACACAATAAAATCGTGAAAAACCTTCTAAATCTAGTTTTTTAAAATCATTTTTCAGGTTTGCTGTTCTGATAAAAATTCAAAAAAAATCACGCCCATCACAAACAGGCCAACCACATCTGAAATAGATATCTTCGCAAATTGGGGTACCACCGGCAGCACGAAAAGACCACAACCTGACATCACTAGCCCCGACTCAATAAACCCTGATAGAAGAGACATGGCCGATGGACCGCAAGATGTAACGAACCACCCTAATATGAGGCTGTTGCCTAGAGATTGTGGGTCCATAGATAGCAACAGGATCTTGGGTGGAAACAGGACGCAGTTGTACGAGATGCCTTGGATGGTGATCCTGTCGTATGACGCAGGTACGAAATCCACCATCATCGCCGGATTTGAATCTTTTATCCGTTGTACCGAGTAATCCGACGTCCGAAGGTTATTACGACCACAATGACGCAGCAGGCGAAAGCCAGCTGTGACGCAAGATGTACGGGTTCGATTCCCGCTGCGGGACAAATATTTGAATATTCTCCATATATTTCTTCCGGGTATGAGTGTTGTTTCTGATACGACCACGACAAAGGGAACCATAGTGTGGGGTCTGGACTATGAATGTGTCTGTTGGGTGTGAAAAAAACTGGCTTGCTGGCTAATCAAGATTTAACTTTCAGATGGTCAAAACAAGTTTAGTTGCGGAGGAACCCTCATCAACGAGCGGTACGTGCTGACTGCGGCCCACTGTGTTCAACTCGGAGGGAGGATGACGCTAACCGGCGCGATTCTCGGCGAGTACGACGTGAGAACTGATCCTGATTGCGAAGTGCTTGCAGAGAAGACGAGTTGTGCGCCACGAGTTGTGGTAGGATTTTATTTATTCTATATAATATATATGTGTTTGTAGCTGAGTAGCACACAGAAGGAAATAGTTCACTCATCAATCGTGACGGCTAAGGAATAGAAGGTAACAATTGCTCAATGCGTTTGCGACGATCACAGAATTCAGATCAGAACTGCTTTTTCTCAACAGATGTGGCCAGATACTAACTTCAAACTGGAGCAAGTCTTTAGTTGCGCACCCAAAGTTGTGGTAAGACAGTGCCTCATGGTACTGTATTAAAACATACGAATGGTCTTATGATTTTCTTCGTTCGCATGTTTATGGCAGAAGGAATAGTCAGAAAGTAGATAATTTACATAGTGTTGTTTTTTTAGGTAGAATAATATATTAGAAATGCTTTGCATGGAGGAGCAAACGGGACTTGATGGAATTTTTAGAGTTAGAGCGCTGCACAAGAAAATTGTAGTCTTGGCTAAATTCTATG
This sequence comes from Perizoma affinitatum, assembly GCA_961405105.1. NCBI lineage: Eukaryota > Metazoa > Arthropoda > Insecta > Lepidoptera > Geometridae > Perizoma > Perizoma affinitatum. The sequence goes on along the minus strand of OY560205.1, from coordinate 5,472,697 downwards.
TAATTGTAATGTTACTTAACCAGAACTTTCCTTGCTAGAAAAAAAGTTTTTGTTTTTTGTTCCAGAATGCAACGATAGAAGAAGTGATATCTCATCCTGGATACAGAAAGCAGACATTATTTGACGACATTGCGCTCATAAGGCTTGCTCAATCAGCAGATTTTAACTTAGGTTTGTATTGACAAACTTTTATGAACGGTATTTTTTGTACTTAATATTAAATTACTCTAAATGAGGGTAGTTAGGTACATATGTATAACGAGTCTTAAAATAAAATTGTTTTCCGGATATCAGTATCGACGAAGATACTTTTAGGAGGGACCTTAAAGCATAAGTTTGTCGAACCTTTGGTTTAAGGTTCCTCCGAAAGGTACCTCCTAAGTACCTCAACTGGAAAAACAGAACCCTTGAGGACCCATCTTTGTTGTTCGTCTGTCTGACAAAACAGTTTTGCTGAGGAAATACTGAAGGTATGAATTGGAAATTAATACCGCAACAAAGAGGGGTCCTATAACTAAATGATTTGAAAAGAGGTTAACCACAAAGTGGAAGTACGAGGAAAACATTACGTGGATATTATAATGGTAGGTCGATGCAATTTAATAGGAATACGAACTGTGTGGGTGAATTTTAAAACTACATTTCATAGAAGTTACTTACTTTAGATATTAAACAATAGCTTCAACAATATCTACAAAATCTTTCAGATAACATTGGCCCGATATGCCTCCCAATCACACGTGGGCTACAGAGGGATAATCTAGATGGTCTTTTCGGAATGGTGGCTGGTTGGGGTATCACTGAAGAAATGATTGAGGCGCCTGTGCTCATGAGCGTCGGGCTGCCGATAATTGCCAATGAGGATTGCCAGGCGGCTTACAGAGGGTGCGTAACTATCAAAGCACATACAAAGGGTACCTACAGTTTTACAAAAAGTTCTTCTAAAACTCTCGGCACCAATGCCTCCGCAAAGGTTTAAAAACCCTTGTTTTAAAAAAATTTGAAATAACACAATTGTTATTTGTGACATCAAAAAATGTATAGCTTTAACAACCTATCATAGTGAAATTCAGAGATGTCTATCGTATGAAAGACTTGCGAGGAAAAGCTAAAAATAAGTGTAACTTTAGACAAAGAACATAAGTACGTTTAGGAGAGGAACTACATATTTTGATATTTCGTACTGTCATAAATTGTTTAAAAAATTGGCTGATGCTGGAATGTTAATAATCTTATAATTTCAGAACTCCACGTCTCTACAGCAAACAGCTGTGCGCTGGTGGCATCAGGGGCAAGGACTCCTGCGGAGGAGATTCCGGGGGACCCCTCATGTACCCTGGAGTTCTCGGCTCGGGAGGGATCCGGTATGTCCAAAGAGGGATCGTATCTTTTGGACCCAAGAGATGCGGCATCGGTGGATTGCCAGGAGTTTACACCAGAGTGTCACACTACATGAAGTGGATTTTAGACAATATGCGTAGCTAGTTACATTTTATTTATGTATTATTTTGGACTAGTCTTGTGTTGAACAAATAATGACGAGGTATTACTTTGTATTAAAGTCATTGTTGACTTGTAATGTATAGTTTTTGTTTTAATCCCAGCACGGTCAGTGGTATGGGAATGGAATCCGACCACAACGCTGATGCTTCAACAATTTTCAATTCGAACTTCCTATACATCGACTGTCTAGATCTTGGCATATTTGTGTGTTTATGTTTAGAACGTGGACTAGCTAAGTGGAATCCAAAACCATTGAACACTGACGTGACCGTGCAAAAACAAAACAGAGGAGATTCAAAAAATATTTTTGAAACCTTTTTGAGAGATTATTATGATCTTTTAATATTATTTTCATCAAAGTGATAACGTCAACAAGACTGTGTTAAACGTGTCAAACGTCACAGAAATTATGACAACACCAACACCTAGTACGCAAAAAAACGAACAAAACAAATAAATAAAAGCTATAGTTATAAAAATGTAGGAACGGTAAATTAAAACTAGTGGGCTTCGGAGATTGGCTGTGATGTGATGTGCGCCTGCAACAGAACGCCATGTGGCAGCCCCTTCGAAGATGGCGGCGAAGCATCACAACAAAAGGCACAGGGAAAGTCCCCTCAGGACAAGAAGAAAGAAGACGAGGTTCCTCCACCAACGGTAAGATCAAGAAACAATACTCTTTAATAGGATCTTTTGCGAACGAAGCTTACCTCTCGCAAGGGGCTCAGCACTTGCTCATTCGTCCATGATTCAACCAACTTGGACGATTTCACTGAAAATGGTGATCCTTGCTACACGACGGCGCATCTGCAAGGAGTCCCTGGTAATTGCGCCTCCACATGGAAGGACTTGACCGTAGAAAGCCGGAAGGAATGTGGTATGTATAGGCAATTCGTTAAAAAGAAATAAACTAAATAGCAGGAAATTATTTACTGAGTGTTTCTATCAGCATTTAATGGTTTCGCAAACAGGTTTTGACTGCCAATTACATTAATGAACATGTTAAAATCGCCCTTTGATTATTTCAATATCTTATATTTTGCGACACAAACACAATTTTGTATTTTTACGAAGCTTTTACTAGCAAGTGTTTAATAATGCATTTTATTTATTTATTATGGCACAGCAAAAACCGAATACAAACAATTTATAAGACTTAATTCACGAATGTTTTATTGAATCTGTTATTGGAGAATAATAGGTACATAAATAAATAAATAATGCTGGACATTTTTCACACAGCACCACCTAGCCCCAAACTTAGCAGAGCTTGTATTATGGGAACTACATGACTTATATACTTTTTTTTTGTAAATTGACTCGAGACTTACATTGGCTAATCGTACAATCATTTTTCCCGCAGCGGGAATCGAACCCGCAACCTTCTGCGTCCTTCGCCCACTGCGCCACAGAGGTTGTCAGATAATAGATATATATCGGTAAATTTAGCTTTGTTAAATTATTTGTATCGAAGACATCACCAATTTATGTTAAATTGAGCTACGTTGTCAAGTTTGCGTCTGGTCATGCGCAGTGTAGGGTTCCGTAGTTGCCCATAAAGTTGTATGTACTTCCTGTTTTACACAAATTGTAAAATGAAAGCTTTCTAGTACTCTGAGCTAAGCCTATAAGGGTTTCTTGTTGACAAAGAAACCCTAAAAAGGGAGCTCATGGTGGGTTTGATTTATGTGAGATCATCTTCAAGGCGCGCTATATCTATTACCAAACTGGTTATTTCATTCAAAAAATTCTTAATGCAAGGAATAGCAATACTTATCTTTATCTAATATGTTTCAGGTGCAGAAAATACTTCTAACTTTATTTTTGCAACTCTTCATTTATTTTCTGTTTCAGTTGCAAGAGAGGATTGACTTCCTCAAGAAACGTGCCCTCAAGTTGCTCTCCGATGCCCAAAAGTTGTATATAAAAATACAGAAAGACCCATTCAAATGCCAAATGGTTAAAAGCACTGTCTACTTCAGCTTAGGTCTGAAACTCTTCAGTGATCTAGCAAGGCATTTGGCGCCTAAGCCATGTGGAAGTCAATTGTAACAGTTTTGTCAATCAAATAAATAGTAAATTGAAAGTTTACCTACTTGTAGTTTTTTGTTTATAGTCTGACCCCTTAAAGGCTCGGCTCTAATCTCTTGATGGAATTATTCCTAACTTATTATAATTATCACAGAAATCATATATTTATCACATATATGATCAAAATTTAAGGGAAGCTTTGTATGCTGTAAATCTTAAACGGTCCTAGAACTAAAAAAATCTAATGTATGGCTTGCAACTCTAGTCACATGGAATGTTATCTCTTAAAACAAAGCGTATTGTTGTTGGCGCCGTCATACTTCTCAGTCGCGAAATCTTGATAGCACGCAAATAGTTTAAATCGCCTAAAATCTATGAGTAGTTTTTTGCGCAACCCTAGTATATTATGTAAAGTGGGGATGATTTTTTTCATTGTGTTATGTAATTGAAAACTAATTAATTAAATAGGTCTCCAAAAATCACATTAAAGTTTCCTTGTCTATTTTTGATTTTAAGCCCTGGTCCAGAAAATAGTGTGTCCCATCCCCATTTAACTTTTATACTTCAGTGTACAATGAGGTCTAAGTATAAAACCAAGTTTAGAGAGTTGCATTTGGTAGGAACTGCCAATGAAAATCCACTTCTAGGTCTTATATCTGTGGGATAACGACATTTTTTTTAAAATCGTCGATATGAATACCATTACACGGTCGCAAGCTATAATATGCATACATTCCATATATTTCAAAATGAATAATTCCAATTGATTCTCATATTAATAAAACATTGCCTACGTATTTTAATCTAAGGTTTGACCTTTCTCCTCTACTTCGTTGATCAAGTATTCCCAGAATTCAATGTAGAAGCTTTAATAGGACAGATATGCACAACCACATTAGATTAAATTCATGTTCCTGGCTGCAAATTATTGTGATGGATGAACATAATTGTACACTTTTTTTACATCTTAAGTGGTATTCAATCCTACGGCTAATTTTTTGTAATCGGTAACCGTAACCTATGGACGCGTGCAAAAGATATAATAATAGTCCTCTGCCGTTGCACGCGTTCACTCACGCGTTGCCGATCCTGAGACATAGCGGTTGAATTTTCTCAACCGCTTTTTTCAACCAATTTTTTGAAAGTTTCATGTGGCAGTAATTTTACCGGCATCCACACACAATGGACTCAGTGAACTACATTTCTAAATTATGCGGAACCAGAGAAGGTAGTATAAGTTGATGAGAGGTGACTGCAAACCTACTTGTTGGGTGGATACCATGATGATACAGAAATATATCATGCAGCGATAAAATGATCTGCTAAAACTCTTGCCAAATGACCAAATGTGCGTGCTTACTTGTCTCACCCAGCTTAACAAGCATAAGGAAAACCCAACGATGAAAACCGGTGGATGGACCGGTATCTATTATAATTAAAGCAAGCGTCACATCATACACAAGTCTATACCGCATTCGTGTTTTAAAAATATTTATTGTTGATAACCTTAAGTTTGTGGTCGGGGGCAAAGTCAGGGCCAGTTCACGAGTATCAGTCGCACACTGTCCGTCCTCACAACAACATACTCGTATTATTGACAGTTTTTATGTGTCTTTACTAAAACACAATCAGTGCCATTTTCATAATGTTGTTTTTACATAAAAGGACTTTTCTGATATGTTGTGTGCTTGTGGTGTCTCTGACGGATGTCATTGGACGTAAGTACCTACGCTTGTTTGGTTTGTAAAACCTGTATTTAAACTTTGATGACCTTACTGCAATCCAACCACAGTCTTCATAATTATTTGCAATATTAGTCGTCGTGTGCTACTTGTCTTATTTCTAGGTTTGACTTTAAAGATTGAACGGTTGGCTATTTATTGAGTGTATTGTTACATAACTCAAAGAAATTAGTGGTTAGTTATGCTTGGTTATTCTTAAAAAACTCCAAACCCAACCCACCCTAAAGATTAACATAATTTCCATTTTCTATCAAAATGTTATGTGGAAGTATATAATACACAATCACCTGTAGTAGTTTTTGCCTATAACGATATTTATATTCTAAGATGTTTGTATAGGGTTACCAAATGTCTCACTGGAAAATCCTGACAAGAAGCCTGATTTCTATAAAAATGTCCTGACATTATTGCCGCGCGCGATTTAATGAAATACTATGTTCACAGCGCATTATATTATTGATTTTAGTTTTATCGTTCTTACAAATAAAACTATTTGTAACTAACTTATTTAGTTAGTAACATTAATTTACGAAAAAATCGCTTTCCATAAGGTGGGCCTGTTTGTAACATTAAAAAGTTTGTACCTACAAACAATATAAACGAATGGAATCGTGTAAACCGCACTTTATTATATGTAAATAAAAAAATACCTTTTTTTAAATAAATTTGATAAACGTTGATTATTAAGGCTGCATAAATTAACATACCTGGATGAACATTATTAGAAAGTTTTATTTTAAAAATCCTGTTTTTTTGTTTATTAATTAGTTGAACATTTGCTCTTACTAACTTAGCAGAATATGGTGATACATTTTTTTAAGTGCAAATAAATTATCTAAATCTGAATCTGAAAATACATGGAATTTCCTGATAAAAGAAAAACAAATGCTGATTGTTTTTTTGCACTTATATTTTTTATCGAGTTAGAGCATTTTCAATCCCAAGAGTTTTTGTCATCTAAATAATCAGATATTTTATAGTATGCTTTTTTACAAAGCTTTTGTTTAATTATGATTTTAAATTTGTTAATTTTTGTATATCCCTTGGGAGTTTGTTATAAAAGCGTACATATGGAGTCTACAAGTGGCAACAGCGAGTAATGTTTTTGTGAACATACATCATATTTTCATAGATAATACTTGAATATTGACAAGGAAATGTCATTATATTTATTTCTTTAAGCTTTTTAAGTTTACGATAAAAATGTCACATTCTGGATTTTTTTTAAATAACGCAATAGATTAGAATTTAATTGACATTGTATTGAGTGTCAAGGGCAGCCGGAATATGATTTTCCGATGATTTCAGTGGACTGTAACGGCGGTGTGAGCTGTGTCATGCTACAGGACTGCATCGGGCTGTACACACTGCTGAAGCTAGGCTCTACACCTGATCTCGCTAAACTGCTGAGGAGTCTGCACTGCGGGTTCTCGGGCAACAACCCCCTGGTAAATGATTCATAAAATCCCTAAATAAATAAATAATGCTGGACATTGTCACACTGCATCATCTAGCCCCAAAGTAAGCAGAGCTTGTGTTATGGGAAAGTAACAAAATGATAGATTATACTATACTTATAAACTATTATTTTGTAAATACATTTTTTTTTTATAAATAAATATCTATTGTACAATAACCGGACGAGTTTAGTCCGATTTTAATGTAGAACACGCTAGTGACATTAGAACGATAGTGAGGCAATATATTATAGGTTTTTATTCATTAAAATCATAAGGATCATAATGAAACGTCAGCTTAAAAAGTAAAAAATGTGAATTCAAAATGTTGAACTGTATTTGCGCCGATTCTCCGCGAGCAACCAAGCCGAGAAGAATCAGGCAACAAACTCTGCTTGGATTTTTTTATTATGTTTCAGTTATATGCACTTTTTTATCTATACCTACATCTACGAGTATACTTAAAAAGCGGACAAGTGTGGGTCTAACTCGCGAACCGAGGCTTCCGTACAAGCTTGTATGTTTACCAAAATAGTTAACATTACTCAAGTTCATAAACCATGAAAGCACCAAACATTAATCTAACGAAAATATAAGTTGGATTGAAAGACAACCTTAAATTTTTAGTTAAAAAAACAAATCCAACTGCAAATGTAAATTTGTAAACGGTTTTTTTTTCATGTGATTAAACTACAAAGTAACGGTTTTCGGACTTTTTCCTCTACTTGTACTGTGTGACCTTGCTTCTCGCCAAATGTTATGATTCTATGTCAACGGGAAGTACCCTATAGGTTTTTATTTATTAGCGAGTATCAAAATATGTCGTATAAATGGCCATATTTTTTTATTGCGTTGACCTATAAGCTTGATTTTTTTAGAGAACTCTTAGGTTCAATGAAAACCTAATAAGGGACCAACGTATTAGGTTTTCATTTCAACTTGATACATCCATGCGTTTCTGAGAAAAAGGGTCTTAACATACAGACAGACAGCCAAACGGACAACGAAGTGATCCTCTATGGGTTCCGATTTTTTTTTGAGTTACGGAACCCTAATTAAAACTTTTTATTTCAGGTTTGTTGCCCACCAGAATTTGCGAAACCTATCGGCGGGCAGTCTCGAGTGGATCCTCTATCTCTGTTACCTAACACCAAGGTCTGCGGCATTCAGAACAATGATAGGATAACCGGAGGAGTTCAGACGGAAATCGATGAACACCCCTGGATGGCACTGCTTCGATATAATAAACGTTAGTCTCGAATGTTGTTTTGTCTCTATAGAATAGGTATACTAGATACTATATAGGTACTACTACTATAGGTGAAAAAGTGTTTTGTTTCTCGTCCATTTTACCCGATACCTTCGTTAACTGTGAAACGATTTTCATTGTTCTTTTTTAATGGGTAGGGTAGGGTACAAGTATACTTCAAGGGTACCTAAGTATATACTATATACATTTTATGAAAAAAAAACACCCCTAATACCGATATTTAGAGTCATTTTTGTTTTTTTATCTGAAAAAAATAACTTATTAACATATTCTCATTCACTTATAAGATTGCCTTCAGGTGCTTATCCCTGCTAGGAGACAGGATTGCCCATTAACTAGTGAAATTGTACAATTTTATGAATATTTTGCACGTGATGCACTGGTAAAAATATGAAAATTAATTGTTTGAGTTAAATACTGAATTACGAGCTCTACACACACCTTAGTCTTTGGTAGTATAGTGGTAAGTATCCCCGCCTGTCACGCGGGAGACCGGGAGATTCCCCACCAGAGATACCTTATTGCATTCCCATTTTTTTATGTTCATTATTATTATTTTTCTGGGACGGTTCGATAGATAATTCTGAGAGATGAATATTGGGTTATTTCAGCGGTGGGCACGGGTTTCTACTGCGGTGGTGTTCTCATTTCCTCGAGATACGTCCTAACGGCAGCGCATTGTGTTGGTAGCGACTTGCCTCCAGGATGGAAATTGTAAGTAAGAAAATAATGAATTCCGCTCTAATTAGATACGGACGGTAGATACAAACAGAACAAACTTAAGAAGCCTTTGGTGTTCAGGTCACTCGAAAATAATTTTGTACTTGCAGATTCTTATTTCAATATTTCAATATTGGTCATTGGTCAGCCAGAGTTTGATTTATGTGACGGAAAAACAAGAACACTAAATTAATATTTTTACTCGCGACGTAATGAGCCCCTCTATGCGTTTGCCGTAAGAAGTGTTTTTTTGTTTGTTTATATATTTGTCTGTTACAATTTATATATCAGCTTTTAGAAACGGCTCATCCGATTGAAATGCGATTCTTTCAATGGACTTGTATCAATTTAAGAATGGTTCTTAGGTAAGTTTTATTACCAATCATTACCAGAAGGCACTACTATAATAGAGAGTGGAAAACAAGTCGAGGGTTTTAAAATTTTTACAAAAAATATTTGTTGATAATTACCGCATAAAAAATAAAAAAATCGACAGATATGTATTTTTTGTGAATGTTTGTTTTTACCGAATCCTGCTGCTAGATGTAGGTGTATTGTTCGAAACATTTTAGGAGGTTTAACGCCCCTCGCTAACAAATCGGGCTAACAGGTATTTTTTTCGGTTTTACTTGAAAAAATATTATTTGTCAATTTAGTAAGATCAAATTTTTTTCAGGTCCCAGGTCCGTCTCGGCGAGTGGGACATCGCGTCCACTTTGGACTGCGTGCAGGACGACTGCAGCCCCTCCCCTCAAGACATCAACGTCGAAGAGATCATCCAGCATGAGCAGTACGACTCGGAGGATACCAACCAGTTGCACGACATTGCCCTGCTGAGGCTCTCAAAGAATGTTCAATACAATGGTGAGTGAAAGCACATCCAGGTAAATCATGTGCGAACCGTGGGCTCACTACGCTCGCAAACAATAACCACTCACTATAAACATCGGCGTTGAAATCATCCAGCATGAGCGTTACGACTCAGAAGACGCTAACCAGTTGCATGACATTGCCCTGCTGAGGCTCTCGAAGAATGTTCTTGGGCTCACTACGCTCGCAAACAATACCTACTCACTATGATTTTGACATCGGCGTTGAAGAGACCATCCAGCATGAGCGGTACGACTCAGAAGACGCTTACCAGTTACACGACATTGCCCTGCTGAGGCTCTCAAATAATGTTCAATACAATGCATGGTGAACGAAGGCAAGCGGCGCGCTCGCAAACAACGTACTCACTATAGATAGATAGATAAACTCTTGCACACCAAAATAAAATAAAAAAACATAGGAATTAAAAAAAAAAGAATATAGAAGGTACAATGGGCGGTCTTATCGCTTAAAGCGATCTCTTCCAGAAAACCTTTGGATGGACAAGATAAAATGGAATCAAAAGACGGCGGTGTACAAGTAAACCTATATTGAAATATAATATTAATAATAATAAATCAAACCTACCCACATAAATAACATATCCTATATAATATACATACAAATAATAATAATGTGAGATATATAAGTATGTAACGATTAACTAGCAACTCTGAGACATGGAAAGGAAATGGTTGTATACCATAACTTTAAAAATAGCGAGAGATTTTGATGTTCTAATAGAAAGAGGTAGGGCGTTCCATAGTCGTACAGCTTGCACCGTAAAAGAATTACTATGAAATTGTGAACTATGGACAGGAGTATGATCCTATAATCTATAGTTACAGAAATCTGTAACTATAGTTATAGTTACAGAATAAGTACGCGATTATCGTCAGCTTGTCGCCTCGTGGCATACTCACGAACGACGTACATTATGATATTTGGTTACTATTATCTGTTACGGCTTTCTAGTGAGCAACCCGGCTTTAGAGACCCCGCAGGAGATGCAGTTTTACTGCGAAAAGATATTTGTACCTTAGGTCGTGCAATAATAGCCCGTCTGCCTATTGTAACATTCATTACCTAGCTAGACTATGTAGTTAGGTACAACGTTTGTCATTCATGACCCCGTGTTTGTGAAGCGGTTTGCAGTAGGTATAATAATAATTATAGTCTGATATTGATTGAGTGGTGTTCAGCAATAAAACGATATTTGATTGAGTTATAATAGTATAAAATAGACGACAGTTATTTCATCTAAAATGTTAATGTATTATGTTGGCCATAGAATCGAGTATGAAATGGATTAAGTCCCAAGTTAAACTCTCTACTTTTAAGTTCGATTGAGAAAAAATAAAATACACTATGATTGTATTACAATAAAAATTCTAGAGATTAAGCGGCAATGCAACTTTTTTTAAATGTATGCACTTGTTTGCAGCAGTGCAGAAGCTTTCAGTTCCATTTTCAAAAATAAATTTAAATTAAAATCCTTTATTTTTCTTTCTAAGATTGGTTTCAAAAAAAATATCAAAAAGCCGATTTTTTAAAGAGGATAATTAATTTAAGGAATACAAAAAATGGAATTACTTTAGACACTAGCGGTTAAATGATACACGTCAGTTTAAGCGTACACTTTCGCGTTTTTCCGCTAAATCAAAATGACACACTTTTAGAGCATGAGAAGTGAAAAATAACTAGTTACTATTAGCGAATCAATGATAGTGTTTTGCATCCTGACTTAAATACATTTTTCGTCATTATTAGCAACCACACCCATTTTTATTTTCAGATTTCGTGAAACCAATTTGCCTGCCTCTAACCAACGAGTTGAAGCGAAAGAGCTTTGTCGGAGAGGACATGGAAGTAGCTGGATGGGGCAAAACAGAAAACAGTAAGTTTCAGACCTTGGATTTTCTTTTCATTTGTGCATCCTGTTCTGTTATAAGTAACTTATTATATGAGGTGGCTTCCCATGGTCTGTGGTTTTACGTATTATCCCGTACCAGCGTACCTGGGAAGAGGCGTCCATGGTAAAGCGTCCGTCGGATCTGCTGATCCGACGGACGCTTGACGATACGTTCTTTTTCATTTTGCATATTAATGCTGGAAAATTTTCACACAGCATCATCTAGCCCCTAAGTAATTGGAAGTAATCAAGTAGCATTCGGGAATGACTAAATTAAAGTTTGGAATCACTGGATCCGCAAAGTCACGCGCCAGTGCGGTGCGTAGCTGTCCATGGTCGTTGGCTGTGATCCGTGAAACCACGGACCGTGGAAAGTCTATAGGAGCAACTTTGTTTTTACTCTTTTTTGTACCTTTGGCAGAATCAGATTGCGGATTTGGTAATGCCAACTGCCCCGACGAGTGGTCAGGTGGGCAGCATCCCCTCAGCTGTCTATCAGAACTGCTTAGCATTTCAATAATCCCTTCTGATACGATACGATACCAACTATACCTACCTTCTTTGGCGCTACTGCATGCTTATACATGAACTATGTGTATAATCCGAACTAATCCACATACATTTTGTCTAAATACCTACAATATATATTATTCGTTACCCGTAGTGCGTATAAACCTAACGTAGAAGCGCATAATATTAGTAACTACCATTATTCTTGTCTTCTTGTATGTAGATTATAGTAGATGCCTACGCCCAATCCCCGGGTGCTGTCTTAGACATACCTACTGCTACCAAATCGCATATAATTCTTAGGCTTGGACGTAATTTTTGCTACTAAAGTAGTTCTAAGAACGGCGTTAAGATTGCCATTACAAATTAAATCTGAATCTTTCAGCTAGCGAATCAGAAGTGAAGCTCAAAGCGAGAGTGCCAGTCGTCTCGACCAGTCAGTGTGCCAGTGTCTTCCAAAGAGTTAACAGAGCGGTCCAAGACACCCAGATCTGCGCCGGCGGGGTGGCCGGTAGGGATTCCTGTCGTGGAGACTCCGGTGGTCCACTGATGGGTCACGCTCCGCAGGGCAATAACTGGATAGCTGTAGGTGTGGTGTCCTATGGACCGTCACCGTGCGGCACCGAAGGATGGCCAGGAGTCTACACAAGGGTTGGAGCGTACATGGATTGGATATTGTCGAAGTTGCGGCCTTGATATGACTGAGATTAAATTATGTTATAAGTTTATGGTAGCTTTAGATTTTTTTCTACATAATTAACTGTAAGTATTCATTAATTAAATCACTGTCCACATCAAAGTAGCTGTGAGTTAACCTATGTTTGTGTGTGCACTCTTTTGTCACTTTTTAATATGGACAAAAATATTATTTTTTCTATGTCTCTTATTTATAATTTGTGATGCAGAATCACGTCAATGTGCCATGGTATAATAAATGTTTTCTTGCCACTAAATGAAATATACTCACTGTCAATCTGATAAATTAAAAAATGTATTTTGATTTTATGGTTTATTAAATGTTTATAATATTAAATAGTAAAAGTAAATAATTTATGTATACTTAGAACTAGAAAATGGCCTTATTTCTCATTCAATTAAGATCTTGCCAGCACCTCCATATCTTGAATGATAGTGTTATCATTCAAGCCAACACATAACCCATCAAAATCTAGAATTCAAAAAGGTTGAATCTAGTTAATACAATTTTACATAGAGCATAATCTATATTAAACTTTTACGATTTAATTAATAAAGTTAAACTAATTTTACGTATCATTTTTTATTAGATACAAACTTCTGCCCCCGTTTTCTCTAAACTGGATAAAAAGTTACCTTAACTATAATGATATCGTATATCTATTCAAAAAATCCAAGTCGGTTCAACTGTTAGGCATCGTTCGCACGTGTGGTTGTTCAAATTTTTATCGCACGTAATTTTTGACATTTTGATTAGACATTATGTAATTTCCTGTGTGGGCGTTTTGTTACATCGGGAGGTTTTTCACGCTCTATTTTAAACTCCGAGCGTAAAGCGCCCAAGTACAACACAGGAAAATGTACATAGATGTTCGGAGAAGCATTTAAAAAACTGAAAGCTTTTTACGCAACGCTCATTTAAAAATACAATGCGAACGATAAATTACAAGCTAATTTAAAATAATAATCCAAACATTTAAAGAGAATAATGCAACATACACACGTTTTTTATAATAATAATCGACTTCAACTAAGAAAATCAATCATTTGACATAACTACATTAACAACTTTTTTTCCCAAATAATTACACAATCTAAAAGTCTTAACACAAATTTACTCATATAATTATTTAAATTGGCACGAATTTTTGTTACTTGTAGACAAATTTATGATTTTATTAGAAACTTTTCAACAAGTCTTGATCTTATTTAATGCTTATTTTTGAGCCATTTACTTTTTTATTATTTTATTTATTTTGAAGTTTTTGAACATGTGATTTCTGTTCTCTTAGATTATACATATTGTTGATTCAGAGTCAAAATACTTGCAAGTGTTTAAAAATACTCATAAACTTATACCTAAATAATAAAAATATATAAATCATATTCTTTAATTAAGAGTTAGTATATTTTTATAAATGTGGAATGATTTTACATCACATACTTGAGATTCTTGTTAGTCGAAACAAATACATCAAAAATGTTGAACACAGGAATATATCAAATCAGTCACAATATCTATCTCTCAAAATAAAAAGGTACCCATTTATTTGGAATGTTAGATTTGTTTTTAATCTACAAGTATGTATTTTATTCAGTGGGTTTTCGTCTCGATATATTTTTAATAGCCTTGTTTACCTGCCGATTTAAAAAATTATGTTCCATATTATTTCTCACAAATAAAGAAGTTCTTTATTTGTCCGTGATTTTACTAAGCTTAGTTCTATTAGCAACCATCTTACCACAGTTTAAATACATCGAATAATATCTAAAAAACTACAATCTAGATAAACAATCTGTGCTTTTATTCACATTTGCCAAAAGTTTAATCCACCTCAATTTTCTTTTAAATCAGTAAACATTTTATTATTTTATGAGCTTGGCACTAATTTGAACTTTTATAGGGTTGTTCACTTTCATTCATTTTACTGTGTGGGATTTTTAAAAATCAGCCTGATTATGATGTGTATCTTACAAACAGCACTTAAGTATTAACTCTTTCGGCGAAAATAGGTCGGAATCTAACATCTAACGTCGGAATAAGTGTCCCTAAAATGCTGACTAATGAAGTCAGCATTTTAAGGACACTACCATCTGATGGCAGTCTGAATCAGTTAAGCTATCTATAGATAATTCGTTTAGATGGCTCAATTGCTTCTGATTATTACGTATATTTCTAGCCAAGTTGTTTTTGTATTAAAATGTATTAGTTAAATTTCATGTCAAAAAAGTTGCATCCCACACAATTTTTCAGCTCCTAAAGTCTTTAAAAACTTACGATGCAGTCGCGATTTCAACAGGTGCTGTCTGTATGATAGCTGCCTCAGCAAGGTCTTCGATATCATCATGCGGCTCATTTTCCACATCACCATTCAATTCCTCGACTGGTGAATCGGCTTCTCCAGTTCCATTCTGGTAGATCTCTTCTCCATTCGACTGAGGTCCGTTTTCGATTAACTCTTGGAGTTTCTTGCCAAACTCTGGGTCTGTTTCAGAGACCCCCTTCACAAGCCTGTCCTGGTGGTCTTCAGTCCAAGTTGGGTACCACTCGTTGAAGAGTTTAATCTGGAAAACACATTATTTTGGGTTAGTAGATGCCAAGTTGTGGACAAAAAAACAATGGTCACACATTCAAAGGTTGTCTTTGAACAAACAACTTTTTACCCTAAATACTTATTCCGGCTTCTTTCGTTGCAGGTATTTTGATTGGTAAAAACCAGATTTCTAACCCTGCCAAGAAACTGACTATATTTTATTATCTCTGTAAACATAAATTCAGCCTGAACTACGCTACGACACGAGAGCTTCGTGCGACTCATCATTATCGATTGCCTGTAGAAGTCTACCACCCCAAAGAGTGCCATGACAAACAGTCACACAATCCACCTCAATTTACTGACTTTGATTAATTGCGTGGGGTTTTAGATGAATATGAAATGTAAAAATGTTGATGACATCACGGTGGCGCGGCGCATTGCGGGCGAATAGCCGGCTTAGACGCCAAAGATGCAGGTTGGATTCTCGATGCGGGACAAATTCTAAACATATTTGTTCCGAATCTGGGTGCTATGGTACCATAGGGCTCGTACTTTATGATACCCAAGATACATTGAAATTCTAGTGTGGGTACCTTAAGACACCCAATATGATAAATTGATAATAACTTATTTGTTTTAGTTCATTATTGTAGAAGATCTTCGTATTTATGTTGTGGTAAAAAGTTCTGATCGCTTTATAACTCTTCGAATCTTATCAATGACGTGCATGTCGAAGCCGCGACGCGGAAAAGTCAAGGAGAAAACGCTTTTAAATATTTTTAGACTCGGTGTTCTAAAAAAATTACTTTAGAAAATAATCTAAAATGTAGTATATCGATTATACTCTCGATTCTGATCAAACTATTTACAGATTTTGCATTATTTCATTGGGACTGTAGCGATATCTCTCGCCATTACTGAGCTACGTTACATCAACGAAGAGCTAACACAGATGGCACTGCATTGGTGTGTCTAGATCGCGCAAACGAAGTGTTCACTCAACTTGAACATATATAATACCTCCGACAAACAACTGTCAGTCCTAGGACCGCGCAAGTGGATCAGATGGATCAGGCCGGTGGAAGATCTTCCCCTTTGCAAATGGAGGACACAACCGTGTTCTCCATAGGACGTTGTTTAAGTGACTATGTTTATTTTTTATTATCAAATACTTACACGGCATTGGAACAAGCTAACAGGCTTGTCATCACAAGTGAGACCTGCCATTATGGCAGCCAGGAGGTCAGGCCGGTCGCCTTTAGCTGCAGCTAGAACTGGGAGAAAGTCTTCCTTCTGCAGTTCACTGAACTCTCCAAACCACTGTAGCAGGTACCGCAGCTGAGCTTCCGAGGTGAGGCCTTGTGCGGACATGGTGCGTGTGAACGGACGGTAATAACCTGAAACATTTAATAAAACACAAACTCATTAAAAACAATTAGTCCAACTGCAGTGTCATTGGATGGAATTTTGAAATTGGTGTATCAAGGCAAATAAATAATTCACCACTTAAAAGCTTTTTTTTGTATTTTTATGGGACAAACACTTTTCTTTTTAGGCAAAAATATTTGTATGTCTCTCTCGGTATTAAATATGATGCATAATGTCGTAGCCAAAACGTATAATCCGCTCTTTTAAAAGGTCCAACTTGGACCACATGTATTGTATCTCACATCAAAATAACGGTAAATGGCAGTTGTCTAAAAGGACCACAAATACAGATTTGCCACAAGGATTTCCATCATCTTCTCGTCCTTATCCCACATCACGTGGGATTGGCACATGTTTTCTTCTTCCACTCTAAAATATCAACCGTCATCTCAGTACTGACTCCTTTCTTAACCATGTCATCCTTCACACAATCCATCCATATTTTATTCGGCCTACCATAAGGATTTGCATCCATATCAAAAACGAAGCAATACAATTTCAATAAAAATTACAAAATACAAAGAACTTTAAAAAATACCTTTTTAGTAGTGTAGCAGTGAAATAACCCACGTTCTCATAGTATAAAGGCTCCTACTGAATTGCGACTTAAGAGCACTGAAAAGCATTTAATTAAACAAAATGTATCCACCTAATTATGTTAGCCTCGATTGCTTCAGTCATTATACCTTCCAGATAACAGTACCTACAGAATTTATGACTTGCACGATTGACATTGGAAAACTCTACCTACTCAAATAGTAGGTTTCGCTGATAATAATTTGTTGTCTTGAAATAGTTTTCTTCATACTACTAAAGAGGCAAACAAGCATACGGCCTACATGTTATACCTATGCCTGCAAGACCAGAGGTATCACTCACCCGTTGTCTCCGATATCAAGATGAAATTTATTTTGAATTGAATAACAATGATCTATGGATGAATCAAATGTTATTGATTCTCCAAACAAATGGAGAACCAATACAAACAGCTATGAATTTTTGATACACTATCATACCTCATCAGGTATGATGAAATGAGTGGTTCCTCATTGCCATATTGTAGGCATCCCTACAAAATGGCAATGAGGAACCACACATTTCAACTTGTATTTTGTTTTTTGTTGTCTGATGGAACTGTTTATTCATTTTATCATTATTATATTATCATCAACCAGGCTTACCATATTTCAAAACATAACAGGCAAGTTTTAGATATTACACCTGAAAGCCATTGTATTGTTCACATAGCCATTTTCATTTTGTAACTATATGCTATATGTAGGCAGGCCTTATAAGAAATGTTTCTGCAATGTACCTTCATACTTTTTCTGGTAAATATCTTTATTTACCATGCAATTAATTGATAATTTTCTTTTAATCTTGAATACTATTTTTAGTAATTCAGGGCCAACCATAAATTACATCACAGGAATTTGATTGATTTTTAAGTGATCCCCTGTGCTTGTCACATGTGGTCACATCTTTATGACCGCTAACGCTGGTGTAATGTCACATATTTTGAAATTTGACAATTATTTAATTAAAACAAGACATTCGAAATTGAGTTCACAGTTTAATTACTTTAGATTCATAGATGTGATGTCACAAAACTTTTGACTTGTCCCCCCTCTCGTTAAATGATGTCACTCTTTGTTGACCCCCTCCCTCCCGCTTATCATGTCGAAATTTATGCATGGCCCCTTTACATACTCATTTGCTCCGTGGAACTTTTTGAGTTGTAAGAATCATTCAATCAACCCACGTGAATGGTAGAAAATGCTCTAAAAATTACCTAAAAACTATGCATCTAATAACCCTAGAAAGATAGTATTGCAAAATATGTTGATACACTCATCATCATCTGCAGCAGTCTTCATGCACTGCTATCACATGCTTCTGTATTTGTCTACCACACTCCTGATGCGCTAGTCTACAATTGATGGCCTGAAATGATGACCATATTGTCTGCCCATCTCGCTGCCATAAGTCCCATTTTATGACCCCACCTCAGCCACCATTCACCCCAGGTTCTAATTACAGTTGTATATGATTAATGACTCATTTTCTATGAAAATCTTTTATTTTCTCCTCTTAGTTCATCTAGGATCAGTCAATTGGCTAGAAACAGACTTATTGAGTGTGTAGTTGGCATTTAGCACTATACTCCGTTGAGTAAAGCATATTCAGGTGTTAGTGTTGTTCAATGATTTCCAAGACAATATGGCGTTTTAGCCGTTTTTGTGAGTAAAGTTCCAGCAGCTTCACAGCCAATTGATTAGGGTAATTTGGGAGTCAGTTTTTGTAGGCTTTTTCCAATAGTAAAAAACTTTCAAAAACTTTGATGATTTTTCAAGGTAAAACAGGATGTTTTTGTTTATCACCAACTGTAATTGGAACCCAGGATAAGTCATTGTCTTGCTTCAACAGTCAACATATCTTTCACTGCAACCTGCACATTTCCATAGCCTGAAGCCATTGCTATATACTCTACAATCATTGATATGCCTCTGCAAAGTTACTATTTTAAGCATCCATTACATTACTTTTTAGAATATAATTACGACTATACCACATACTTTACTATTCTCCTGCTGACGTTTCGTTGACCGTTTAGAGGTCCTTCCTCATGAGCACCGTCCGCGACCACGCTCGACGGTCGTGAGACGGGAACTAAACGGTCAACGAAACGTCAGCAGGAGAATAGTAAAGTATGTGGTATAGTCGTAATTATATTCTAAAATGATACCAAACCAATTAATTTTAATTCCATTACATTACTCATGAATTTCCTCTAAAAAGAAGCAATTTGTGAAGTAGGCTAAAGTTAAAGTTGCATCAGCACACAGTCCACACACTCGGTCAGCATCACAAGGAGCTCAGTATCTTCCAAAAGACTTCAACACAGAACAGAAGTTTCCCGAAGCACAGCTATTATAATACTTACTAATGCTAGTCCAAAGCAAAGCAGTAATTGGTAGTATGTATGAAGTGACTCTCTACACTCATCTCCGAATAACTCAGGGCAAATTCGCGAGTAGTGTTGTGAACGCTTTACGATAATATGTTTAGTTTTATGTAACTTACTCTCAGTAACTGATAAACAAATAGCAGTTTCCAACAAAAAACTCATGTTTTCTTCTGTTTAAGACACTGATGTTACGAACTGTTAAATCTCGGTAGGTAGGTACCGATGTGGAATGTTCTTTCTATTGCGCTAGCTCGAGACGAGGCCCGAATAAAACTGCGACTTTGCACGCAAGCCGCAAGGTAACTTCGTTTCACCTTTCAACTTCTTATATCACACTCTAAATTTCACTTTCTACGAATCGCTTAGCATTTGTAATATTTTTTTACGTAACTCTTGAAGTTAGTAGATTATATAGACTTGATAATTCAGCAGTCAAGATTAACTGCCCCTGTACGGCACGTTGATCGGAAATCTTTGGAAATACTCTACCTTCAATACTACTAAATTCCTGCAAATCTTTGAACTGGAGACCCTTACTTTTTGTTGTTTGCTAATAAAGTTCCAATGAAAAATCACGAAACAAAATATGTTTATTGGCTGACGACTTTCCTGTTTTTCTTTGTTTTGTTTCTTTTCTGTTTGCTGTCAATGACACTGTCATTTTCAATAAATGTCAATTTGTTATTTCTTAAAGTTCGGTAAGTAACGCCCCGTGGTGCTGTTATCCACTTTCTATCGTCACAGAGCCAACACACAGTATGTTCACTGAACATAAAGGTTTGCCTAGACATAAGCTTAAATATGCAAATGCACACCTGTATAGGGGGTAGGATGTTATTTGCAGTGTACATACAGCAAGGACCTACAAGACATTTCCTGTTGCAGAATCTTTGAGAATTTAACACTGGACAAAGAAAACCTTAGGCACTGATAAATTCATCTGGTCGGTGGGCCACCCACGCGACGGTGGCCAATGCATAGAGACCCACTAAAAACTAGCTCATTTAAACTAGTTTTTTCGCCTTTATGGTTATTGAATGATTTATGCTATAATTTGGAACCCTAACGAAGCTAAGTACAAACTCATGGTGGAAAAGATTCAGAATTAATCTACTCGCTTTTTGTACCTAAAAGAATATGGAGTGTACCCATTGATGTACCCGAGTATGTTCGTGTTAGGTATGGTAGGATACTGCAGGCTGTCGATGCGGAGAGACGTGGCGCTGGTGAAGTACGTGGTGCGCGTGCTCCGCGGGTAGCTGTTCCACCCGGAGGTTCTGGCGGCACTGCGGCTGCGCGCGCCCAACGACTACTTAGGCGCGCGCCGCCCGCCGCCCCGCCATGCTTGAGGTGCCCAACTGTAGGACCAACTTACTTAAATTTGCCCCCATGTCACTCGCTATCTATCTGCTAAATAACTTGTCTGCGAATAACGTAGATATTTTTTACAATAGCCTGCCGAAACTCCTACAAATAGCACAGGTAGTTTTAGAAACAAATTGTTTTTAATTGTTTAGTTTAGTTCTCTTCTTCTATCTGATATTATATACTTTCTTTCATATATCATCGCTTTAGGGTTAAAAAAAACCTGTAATGTTGTTATATTGAGTAAATAAATAAATAAATACTAAATAAATAATCGTAGGAAAACACAGATAGTAGGTACTGTCTACCGCATAAAGCATCATTGTTCAAACTATTTCACTAAGAGTCTAGGTAGGTTACCTAGCACAATAATATTGTACGTTGACCTCTAAGTAACAGAAATGTTAATTTTTATAGGCACAGATAAATAAGTCAAGATTATAGAATGAAGGCACAGGCGTATACTATTTATATTTAACTTTATTCAACTTCAATTTCAGATAATTTAGTTACAGGGATAAAACTAGGTACCTACTTAAAGTCATTTCCTAAACGAGTGTCAGAATGAAGTTCAACATGAGTCAGACTTACATAATCAACGTCGAAAAACGAAACTTCGACAATCCTTGATTCCGGCAGAGCATGGTTTCGATTTCTAATAAACCGAGTTAGTAACATAGCAATTCGGCTGGTGACCGAATTGCTATCTAAGCCATGTAGACAATTTTTACATTGAAATATCGAGAATCAGGCCACCATTTCATCGTGTTGGTAACTCGAAAAAGAACCTGGACAAAATTTTTAAAATTTTAATTTAACATTTTTTAAACAAAATCTGTCAAATGATTCATAACAGTAAAAAGTAATATGGCCTTAGTATAATTATAATCCAGCTGCTTCATTTTCATAGGAATATACAGGATATCACAGACCAACAACAGTTAACATTGATAGAAATAGGACAAACAAATAATATTAAAATTTATTTAAAATTAGAAAATAGCACACCTACCTACCTATTACAGTAATTATACTAACTACCTACTTACGTTATTTTAAGTTAGTTATTTCTTGCAAGCAAACTTAGTGCTAATACCCAATTAGGATAGATTAGGTACAACATTACATAACTGGTACAGAACATATTTTTAGAAAATTTACATTCATAAAATTTAATCAAAATAAGAATATGTTTTATCTATCACTCTTTAAAGCGTTGTAGCAGCAAGAGATTTATTGCATTTAGATAGTTACTTAATTTAATTAAGTTGAATAGATCATAGGTATGTAATGTCCTTATATTATATGGGAAAATATTGAAAATCAATATAAATAGTAATTCGTTCCTGGAACGTAGGTTCCAGGAAAACTAACCGATAATTCGGATCGGCTGCAAAAATTTACGTTTTCATTTTTTATCAGTGACTAGAAGTTTCTTTCTAAATAAAATCCAATATTTCAAAGTGATTTAAAGGATAAGTTAGTATTAATTTATCATTTTAACCACCAACTTATTTAATTTTTAATATTGTTTACACAATCGCAATAGACGATTTTGATTTAATATTTGAAATATCAAAGCAGTATTTTTCTGTTGAATTAAATAATTATCCCATTCATAATACTTGTAACGTGACTTACTTGACGTGTAAGTACGAAATTTTTGACACCCGCGTTTCATTTCAGAAAGCTCAAAACATATTTACATAGCAAAGATGATTATGTGTCAAATAGGTAGTTATTTTCATCATTGCTAGCATAATACTAAGCATTTTTACTTTCTATGGTCAAATGCACAAAATCATCAAACAAAAAGACGCTCAATTTTGTTTCCATGCTAACGAATTATAGCATGTTAGAAAGTGCCTTATTTTCCGTGAGAATGGCCGTGGTCACCGTCTTCACCGTGACTGTGTGAATGAGGAGCTGCAAAAAAAAACATAGTTTTAAAAGGGAAACCCAACTACAGAGTACCCATGTACTCAAATATATAGTAACAGTATATTGCTGCCATGCGTTGTATATACCTAATTACACTATGTTTATAAAGGCATAAACATGGAACTTTGTATGAAAGTTTTTGTTCTTTAAAGTTAAAAACATGAAAATTTTAATTACAGCTACTGAGCATAATTAAATAATACCTAACGTGTTTCAGGGTTTTAAGTTTTTTAAAGGGGGGATATAGAGGGTGAAGTTTGTATCAAATATCAGTTTTATTTAAAAGTAAGAACTTAAAAATTGGTACTGGTGCTACTCATCATAAATAAATAATGAAGAATCAGGTTTTTGGATTTTCACATTTTAAGGGGGGGAAATAGGGTTAATGTGTGTATGTTTTTTTATTAAACACAACTTCACGCGTGCTAAGCCATTGGTAACAGCTAGTTGTTCTATACTTACTGAGTAACTGAAGTCCAAACATAATGAAAAATCCGACAAGCGATGCAATGTACTGAAGGATGCCGGTTCTGTCGCCCTTCCAAATCTCGAAGAAGATGACGTAAAGTAGAGTTCCTGAAGCCAGACCCTGCAGGATCACTGATGGCACTCCAGCAGCTGCTGCACCTGCGCCCCCGACGAGAAGGATACCGATGCCGATACCGAGAGGGGATACTATGGCAAATGTCGTGATGTACACGAACGACAGCCAAGTCTTGGTTCTGGTAGCAATAAGCTCTACACCGATACAAAAAGCGATTACCAGTTTGTGGGCAGAAATAGCTCCCAACATGTACCTGAAATAAAACCAAATAAAAGTATAATTAACCAATAATTTTAAAAAAAGAATAATGCTAAAATATTGTTTTACATTTTTTTAATTCAAATGTTACCGCCACTCTGCACTCTGAAGTTAGCAAACTTCAACACGGAGCTGTTTTTATTTTTCGGAGGAGCGTCATCTTTGGGTTAGTAGTAAAACCAAATCGTATCAAGTCCGTTTCCGTAAACATTACGGGTTCGAACTTTGATTGACAAGCTACTCACTCATAGATGGCGCTAATAATAGGTCTAATAACAGAAATCTTCATAAATAATAATTTATTTCTTACCAAACATGCGATGTGCTGGATTCCAAGCCTACGGCCAGGCCTTCGAAAAGCTCGTGGATAGATAGAGCTAGGACTACGAGTAGGCCTCTTAGAGCGGATGTGACGTCATCGCCTACATCAACCGGCATGTGGCTGTGTCCTTGGGCGTGAGAGTGGCCGTGCCCGTTTTCATTGTGGCTTTCAAGGTCCTGGAAAATATTTTTTCTGGTGTGAAATTAGGAAACGAAAGCAACGACACCTTGCTGTGTACCAAGCAAGGTGCGTGGCGGGCGTGTGCGGGTTCGATTACTGCGGGGCAAATGTTCACATACTTAATAACATTTGCAGAACACGGTTGTTCTTCAAATATTTGTCGTAGCATGTATAATTTAAGACCTATATAAAATGTAAATACTATGAAGGACATAAATAAATATTATAAATGATTACCTTCATATATTAACAACACGATTCTAACATGTCAACTTTTACAATAAAAACTCCCGACGTGCATTCCATCACGTATTGCAATGCCTCCTAGTGACTTACAATCGTACTAGCCGTTTTGGAGGTACATAGAAACAAAGAAAAAAAACCTTACGTCAACCGACCACGATGGCGCGGCGAACGAGAAGCCGGATGAGTGAGACGCAAGAGAATGCGGGTTCGATTCCTGTTGCGGGACAAATTTATGCATGTTTTTAAGATTCCGGGTGCTGTGGTACAATCGCACTCGTAGTTCCTGATAAAAGGAATCTTGAACTTACGTCTTGTATAAGAAGAAATATCTTTTACCTTTCCCTTCTTGATAGAATCTGGTTCAATCAGATCAGCAGTAGAGTTCGTAACGCTGACCTCACCCCGATTGCTTTTCCTCACACTCAAGTTTCTGACTAGAGGCGCGGCCTGGCCGTTCCTTTTCTCACGACTGTGGATGTACAAGTGCACCAACTCTTCCACCAGGTACATGATGAAGAAACCGCAGCATGTCAGTAGCGGCGTTAAGGAGAAGTCGAAGGCTCTTAGAGTTCCAGTGTCTGTAAAAGAGAAATAAATATTTTAATAAGGACGCTCGAGTTCAGCTCGGGAAATGGTTGTTTTCAATTGTTAGAACGTTCTCTCGTCGCAAACCGGGAACATCCTTATTTAACCTACCAGTTAATTAAGGAACAGCATTCCTTATTTATTTATTTTCAAACCGGAACTCAGATTGCTGGGCAGTCAGGTGCTTGGAGGTAGAAATATGTACGAAATAGGTACTTCCCCCGAGGAAATCTTAAACAAGGCTCTACAACTTCTAAAATACTGCTTGTAAACTCTACTTCTTCTAGATCGTGAGAATAGATCTATTTGCAACGAAATAATAATTGCTTATTCAATTTATTAGGATAGTCTAGGTCCAGTAGCTGGGCACCCACAGGTTTCTATAGCTGAGTTTGCGACTACTATGATCTCACAGCAGAACTAAACCAAAAATCTATTGTAGATCTATCTAGATCTACTATTGGGTTTATACCCACGGCATAAAGTTGACCTAGGTCCTCGCGGTCGAATTCAATCGAGATCCCGTGACTCTGTCAAGTTTCGATGTAGCATTGAACTATTCGCCTGGAGATGAATGGTTTGATGATGCATTGGCACTACGAACAGGGAGGAACATCGATGGGTTGATGCGCAAACAATTGGTGTCGCTAGGAGAAAAGTTTTTTAACTTTTCTCCTAGCGAAAGCACATAGTGCACAAAAGTGCACTATGTGCTTCTCTAAATAATGTATGTTACTTAAATGTTTTATAGTATCTATTTATTTTATTATAGTGTATATAATCATATATGTATATATATAAGCAAAAAAAAAGGTTGCAGTTGCATAAGTGTAGGTATAGCTGGGAATAGTTAAGGTCTAGTACGCAAAGAAAGTGAGACCATGGAATCTGCGCTAACCGTGCCCCAAGGTCGCCTGCTTTGGGTCGTTTTATTTTGTTTTCAACTTGGTGACTTCTGGCTAGCAGAGAGGTTGATTTGTATTTCAAATATTGCGTACAACCTTAAACTACTGCATATTTTCAATGTTTATTTATTGTTATTAAACCAAGTTTGTTTCTAAAATTGTATATTTCTCGTTGAGTAGATATTTGGCTGATTTTAAGTTTATACTAGGTACACATTATTCTGTAAAATGATCGCTGACTACCCGATATTGCGTGTCACTATTATCAGTAACTGTTTTTTAACTAAATGAAATTAGACGAGTGCGAGCGATACAGTGCTCTGAAAGAAGTCTTTATTTGAGCATTTTTTTTTAACGATTCATTTCAAGCTTAGTCTAATTACTTAAATTAACCAACACCATAATAATCTACTTAAAATCTACAATATAAAAGTACCTGACTGTGAAACATTTCGAAATCACTAGAGCCCTTTTAGAATTTTAATCACTTTTTACAAATCAGACATTTATTGCCATATATTTTTAATGCATTGAATTAGAAGCTTAATTTTTTACAGACCTTTATATTTGATATAGAGAAGGATGTGCACATTAAAGTCATACCGACAAAATCTAAATCCGAGATAGAATATATAAATAGGATACTACGTACTTACTACGTGGAATTCGAAACCCAATCTAAGCGTGAGTTTGTATCAGAGAGTACTTTACAGAAATATTGAACACTGGTAAAAGGACGTATTGCTTGTGACTTTGATGTTATTGTTATATAAATAATACCGAGAACTTGGACATACCTGTGACGCATTGGAAAGGTGTGGTAGATGAGTATCGATGTGAATAAAAGTGTGATATGAAACCTCAAACTTAAGGTTCTAACCCAATTAATAAAACATGTTTGATTTTTGTCTGAGAATTTTTCAAGATTATTCCTTAAGCCGTTCCTGAGAAAAAGAGTCTTGACAGACAGACGAACAACAAATGATCCTTTGTTGAAAACGGAACCCTAATGGGGTCTGTTTTTTTAATGTTTAGGTATGGAGCCCTAAAACAGCAGAAAGAAGGGCACAGCGGAAATACAACATGTTTTCCAGTAAAACTTCCATGTGCAGAATCGTCCTCTTTCGGGTTAGTATACATATTCTCGGACAGAAGAAGTTAAGTCAATATGACACACCTAGTTTAACCTTGGCTAATGCAATCATGCATCGTTTATCAAATTCTTACTATGAAAGCAAGAAGAAATATTTCAATATTCTCAAGATTTTTATTTACCTGAACAACGGCATCAGCCGCAGTAGGTAAGCCAAATTTATCGAAATTAGGAAAAATATATCGGTGTCTTATCATAACGTCAAGCGTTTATCTTCTAATGAATTATTGTTGATAAGAAATATTAGCTGTCGTTATACTCGTAACAAAACAAGATAGGGCTGCTGAAATAGTCAAAATAGTGTTTTGAAGATCTAGGTACAATTTGGAAAAATCATTATAAATCAAGCTGGTCTCACAGAGCGGGTTCCAATTTACAAACTTCTAATAAAGATGCCTCGTCTTCCTGGTAAAAATTAATAATATATAAATAAATAAGAGACACATAATCACATAATCCTAACCCCACGCTAGAGTTACTTGTGTCGTGGGTATAAGGTAGTTCCTGAATTATCGTGGTACCACAACACCTAGATCCGAAACAAATATCTACAGAACACGCAAGCATTATTCCCGCAGCGGGAATCGAACCCGCACCTCTTGCGTCTCAGCCGGCTATTCGTCCGCCATGCAACCGAGGTCGTCAATAATGTCAAAACTTTGGCAGACTTTTGCAGCTTAACTTGACGTCATCCGTATACCGCTGTAATTGGAACCCGGATTTAGCAGCTACTTACGACAGTCAGACGCATTATCTGGTTACAAAATGTAATCGGTATCAGATTAGTATGGTAGGTAGGTACTGTTTATTATAATTTTGAAATTGGGAACAAATGTGACTTTACACTTTGCTAAAATTAGTATCCGACTCGACCTAGACAGGTACTGAAGTCTGCCTCGCTTTACACACCTAGCTACTAAATATTATGTATGGACTAAATGGATCATGCATAATTTAACGCAACGCCGACGCCATAGGCTACACCTATGCGAGTTAGGTTCAATTCAAACAGGTCTATGAGAAAGATCAACATTGAATAAGGAAAATCCGAAAAGGTGATTTAACAATCGTGGGAAGCTTTTAGCATTCATTCAGGAATAGGGATACATTATGTTGAAGGCTACCGGGAAAAGCAGTTTAAGTACTGAGTGGTTGTTAAGCGATCACGTCGATTCGTAGCTTCGTTTCTATTGTCCATTTCTATTACTCGACTCAAACTTTGAAAGGGTGTGGGGTAGGCATTATCTCAGAAGTCAAACGTTTCTACACTATACTATCTATATTAAGAGGGGCGTATTAAAAATATCCGGAATGAATAAGAAAAAAATACTATGAATGGTTAAAAATTAATGTATTGTTTCATAAAATATTCTCCGTTGGCGTTAATACACTTTTTGTGCCACACCAAATTTGATGCCCTATGGTTGAATCTGGTAAGCATGGCATAGCAGCAAGTGACGCGGTCCGTTTATTGAGCCGTTTATTGTGAGGGATCCATGTCGCGATTGATCCCTCACAATTAACGGCTTGTGAGGGATCTATCGCACAGCTTTTACACACTCAAATGTTTGTGTAGGATTGATTTTATCTGACTCAGGATGCCCGAATCTTAAGGTAGGTCACATGCCTGTTTTGATATGTATCGGCGTATAGCATCGACGTTTTTGTTGGTAAGTTTTGAAAGTTTGGATATAGGAGGTAATCTCCGAATCTACTAATTCGGTTTTTTAAATTATTTCACCAATGCCACAGACCGTAAAGTTACTTTTACTGGTATGTGCCAATGCT
The DNA here is from genome assembly GCA_961405105.1 of Perizoma affinitatum. Taxonomy (NCBI): domain Eukaryota; kingdom Metazoa; phylum Arthropoda; class Insecta; order Lepidoptera; family Geometridae; genus Perizoma; species Perizoma affinitatum. Next base: position 5,443,766 of record OY560205.1, on the reverse strand, counting down.
TAGAATGGACCTTCAGAGTGGCATAGAGAATGCGTTTCTTACGAACTTTTCATCGGTAATTTTTATCAGTGTATTACGCAGGCGAAGCTGTGAGTAGTAGCTAGAAGGATCAATTTTAAGAAAACGACTAGTTCAACCATTGAGAAATTGAGAACTGATTAATAATAAATAAATAAATAATGCAGGACATTTTCACACAGCATCATCTGGCCCCAAAGTTAACAGAGCTTGTGTTATGGGATCTAGATGACGGATATACTACTTTATATAGTTTTTTTTGTAAATACATACATATTATACATAGAAAACACCCAGACCAGAGACAAATGTATGCAGATAATGATTGGGGAGTAGGGTCGCAAGTTCTAGTTTAAAGCTTTTATGTTATTGAACTACCTACTTAAACGCGAGAATAATGACTAATACGCACGCTATCTCCGCCAACCTTGAATCAAAGGCTAAGTTGAACCATAAAGCCTTAAAAACCCGGTATGTTTCTATTTTAACTAAACACGACCTAGGTGATTTAACTTTTTCATAAATAACATCGATGTAATTTTGTTTTAATAACTGTGATGCAATTATGTAGTTCATACAGCTAGACCATTATTTCAGGTTGTGATTTTTTTATCTAAAGAGTTTCATAATTTGATAACCGTGATGGCTGTATTAAGTTTGGCTCGTTTTTTTTTAATTATATTTAGAGCCAGTCTTAGTTTATATTCTTCTACGAAAACAATGCGTCAACAGAAACGTGAATCGATCCCATTTTGTGAGTTACAAAATAATGTTTTAGGTAAGTACTTAGTCTTCTCGCGTCCAGTTATCTGTTTGCATCAGAGAACGTTAGCTTACATCACAGCCTTTCTTCTAAAACACTTAGCATAACATAGATGTAGGTATTGCGAAAACAATGAGACTACACATCCACTTTATATATTGAGGTATCTAACATAAGTTTTTCTCATAAGTGACCTTGATTGAAACCAAATCTTAAAATATAGTCACTAGAAAAAAAAATATGATAATATGGAACTATGAAAATTTATGAAAACAAAAACGATTTTTGTGGGTCGTCAATTTACCGGAGAGGTACACATTTTCAACGCACCAAATCTCGATCTTCAATCGTGAGAGGAGTTAACTGAGGAGGGAAGTGGGTCATTTGATTACCTAATCGGAAATTGAGAAACAAAAATAAACAAATATTGATCGAAATTATTGAGGACGTAACGGAATTCAAGTGAGTTCGAATTGGTTATCGTAACACAATCGAAGTTAGTATGTACATCTGAATGACACCTGTTGAATTAGAATGTTTGCCAAATTTACGTAGGTACCATGTGCACCTGCCGAGACTCGAGAATAATTTATGTAACACAGCAACTGTGCTGATAGGTTTGCTACTGGGTAACATAGAATGTAACACACAGATGTGACATGTATTTTGGTAATACAGCAACTGTGCTGATAGGCTTGCCACTGGGCAAACGTAGAAGGTAAGGCGCGGATGTGACATGCTATTTTAATACTAACGATTATGCTAATAAAATTGTTACTAACATAATAATCCAATAATCAATAGATGAATAAAAATAAAAACAATTTAAAAAAATAGAAAGGTATGATATGCATTCATTCTCAAAAATGTTTTTGCACGCCTGGAATGACTGGTAGAGACTACATTTTTTGTGAGGATGTATGACATCATATTGTCTTTACTTATGCTGTGTATTAAACCTAATAAGACCCAAGCCTAGTATTATAAAATAGCCTAAGCATAGTTATTGCATTTATTTGTCTTGTTTAATGTAAAACTACTGCAAAAATTTACATTTAATTTGATACGAACAAAACGACATTTTGATTTGGTTATTCTCTGGAAAACTGAACGCTGACAAAATTAATCAAGCACAAGTATAGTATTTAATTTTCATTGTGTAAGTACTCGTAGGTACTACCTATTGTAGATACTAACTATTATAATCTGGAACCATTTTTTCATAATGTTATATTTTTAGTTAAAATATGTTTGATTCTTAAAAATATAATGATTCATTATTTGTATAAAATACATTAATTAACATAAAAACAGTACATCTTTTATTTTAAATATCAAAAAACAAAAAAACAACTTTTTCAAAAAACTTTTAAATTTGATATTTTTTTATATTTTTCAATAATATTTCGACATATCAAAAATATGTTAAGTTTCCAAACCGATTTTTTTGTGTATAGGTGTTAATGTCCAGTTATAAACATACATTGAATGCTATATAACATTGAATGCTAGAAATTGCAAATACCTAATAACGTATTGCTCGACAAATGCTTATGAAACCTTTATTGGCTTATCATAAAACGGTCGTAAGTAACGGCCGTTATCACAAGAGCTTGATATCAAACTAGATGTAAGTATGATTGATTAGATTCAGATATCCGCAGGTTATTCCAAATATATAATAATGTAAGTTGTCACTTACATAGAGTTATAGAGTCTGTATTTACATATGGAAGAAATATAAATAATGAAATTTTACCCGCGATGCATGAACATGGTATTTGCGTTTAGGCAAGATGTTGTTAGTAGTGTGTTTATATTTTTTTTAATTAATCGCCTAAAATCGGGGTTTATTTATTTTTGTAAATACTTGAGAGGACGAACAAAACTTATAGGTATGTAATCCTTCAAGGCGGCTGGTCGATGCGACGCGTGATGTATCTGGGTCAATGTATTAGAATTGCCATTCAGCGTGACAATGCATGAGCATTTTGGGAACGCTTCAACTGATCCCGTCAAATGATCTGGATTAGTTGACCTGTCTATAGATCGTTTGCAACGGTCTTTAGGTAGTCTAGCTGTTTCATTTGTATTTTATACCTACATACTTGTGCATAATATAGTGGTATAAATAAATGTTTTACAATTCACTTATGGTAATAATTAGATACCGATAACTCTCAAGGGCAGTATGATCGAATCTATCGTGAGAAAATAAATTCTAGCATGTTTACTAGTAACTTTTTTGTAGAACATTACAAAACACTTTTTTGTTATTCATATAGCATAAAACCATATATTAGGTTGGGGAAAAAGTCTTTTCGCATTATTGTATGTATGAACTTGTAATAAAATATCTTTGGCTATACTATTTGTATCTGGCTGGTTTTGGTATCATTAAAAGTTTAAATTTTAAAGAAGATAATTCCAAATTCAAATTAGGAAAATGTGTGATTTTTATTTGTTTTTCGTACTGTTAAGATGAGTGAATCTAATGAAGAAATTCGATACATTTTAAAATTTTACTATAAAAAAGGTAAAAATGCAACGCAAGCCGCGAAAAAAATTTGCGATGTTTATGGACCTAGTGCAGTGTCTGTGAGAGTAGCACAAATTTGGTTTAAGCGTTTTCAATCCGGAAATTTTGATGTCAAAGATGCACGTCGCTCTGGTCGCCCTATTACGGATAAAATGGATGCCATTTTTGAAAAAGTGGAGCAAGATCGGCATATCAGTAGTTACGACGTAGCTGAAGAACTGGGAATTGACCACAAAACAGTTTTGGCGCATTTGAAAAAAACTGGGTACACAAAAAAGCTCGATATTTGGGTACCTCACGAGCTCACTGAAAGAAACCTAATGAACCGTGTTCTCATTTGTGATTCTTTATTACGACGTAATGAAACCGAACCATTTTTGAAGAAGCTGATAACTGGTGATGAAAAGTGGATCACGTATGACAAGAACGTGCGAAAAAGGTCGTGGTCAAAGGCCGGTCAGGCTTCACAGACTGTGGCGAAACCCGGGTTAACTCGCAACAAGGTGATGCTGTGTGTGTGGTGGGATTGGAAGGGCATTATTCATTATGAGCTGTTACCACCAGGCAGGACCATCGATTCTGAACTCTACTGCGAACAACTGATGAGATTAAAACAAGAAGTTGAGAGAAAGCGGCCGGAGTTAATCAACAGAAGGGGTGTGGTTTTTCATCATGATAACGCTAGACCTCACACATCTTAAGCCACTCAGCAAAAATTAAGAGAGTTTGGCTGGGATGTGTTAATGCATCCGCCGTATAGTCCTGACCTTGCACCTTCAGATTTCCACCTGTTTCGGTCTCTTCAGAATTCTTTAGGCAGTGTCAGGTTAACATCACGAGAGGACTGCCAAAACCACTTGTCGCGGTATTTTGAACAGAAGCCCCAAAGTTTTTATAGCAATGGGATCATGTCCCTGCCTACAAAATGGCAAAAAGTTATCGAACAAAATGGTACCTACATACTTTAGTTAAATGTAAATAAACTATATTAAAAAATGTTTTGAATTTTCTTAAAAAATGCGAAGAAACTTTTTCCCCAACCTATTATAAACAACAGTTTTTTTCGCATTGATAAAAAAACCTTTCAAGTTGCATCACATACATCGGGCAGGGTTTTTTTATTGTTAATACGCTTAATACGATTCTGATGATTTTACAACAGCTTTTATTTGCGATTTGCTATGGTTGTGGTTTCCACGACAAGCTTATGTGGTTTTGAAATCCACAATGAATATTATTAGGCACTTGTCTCCAAAAGGAGTTGCAGGTAATACTGCCAATAATCTCATATTATATTATTTGGATGATAAATGAGAATGTTGACTCAGCTTTCGCTTTTTTAAATAACTGGAGCAAGTTATTTCCAATACTTTTCTCAAAAATTTAAATAAATAAACACCCTACTGACACATACACAGTCCTGAAAAGCCTCATTAGGATTCCCTGTATCGTGGGTATCAGGAACGAGTGGTACACCCAGATCCGGAGCAAATGTCTGCATTTGTGCCACAGCGGAAATCGAGTTGTGTCGCGGCTACTCGCCCACCTTCCACCGAGGTCGCCTGCGAGGTCGAAGATTTAGGCTGCATCAGTAGCGATACGATTTTTAAAATCCAGGTAAAACCAAAGCTACTTACCTGTCTACAACCCAGGTAAAAGTTACCTGCCTACCTATTTTTTTATCCATCTCGTCAATAACATGTTTATGAATGTAAGGATATCTTGATGGAACCTTTGTTTTCTGAGTCAGTGATGCATAGCCATCCATATTGTACTTATATAATTGCCCACACATATGTTAACAAGGTCACACATTATGACGACCTCTGTGGCGCAGTGCACAAAGAACCGCCTGAGACGCAGAAGGTTGCGGGTTCGATTCTCACCGCGGGATAGATGTTTGTATTATATGCAAATATTTTTTGGGGCCGAGTGTTTTTTATGTGTAATATGTATGTAATTACAAAAATAATTATATAAGTAGTATAGCAGTTATGAGAACAACTGATATCTTCGCTAATTCTTTTGAGTTAAGTTTTATTCCTGAGGGATTGCTATTTTTCCCGTAAAACTTAATAAACAGCATCATCTTATGGAATCACGACTAGCCGAAACCTATAAGAATACCGTTTCTTGAAAGACAATGAACAAATCCCAATCGGCTTCGATTGATCAATCTAATCCCTTATCTAGAGTCTTAATTATACTTGTTATCTCAATAAATGACTTTAACTTTTTCAACAAAACTGATGGACAATTACATCATGTCATAAAAAATAATAAACTCCTTTCAAACCAGTCGGTTACCTTAACGATTGTTTTATGACACCTGCATCATATGAAAGTGTAGTTCCGTTAAACGTCCCAATAATGGGCGACATGAACACTGCTGTTACGTAAAAGTCGTGTGATTTCTAAAAGGACGAACGAGAGCGTGTTGACTACATTCGCATCTACCATAGAAAATACAATGGCTGATAATAAATGGCTGACCTGATCCACCTAACCGCTGCTTCTCAAATAAATTCTTATATGAAAACCATTTTGTATATCACATTTATTAATCCTCTCCATGCAAAAGTTGTCTGGAAGAGATTGTAAAAACATTTTGTATACTTATCACATATAATAATCCTCTACATCCAAAGAGTATGGAAAAGATTGTACCTTTGTCTTACTGTGTTGTTTATTTTTATCATAAGGTGTACAATAAAGTATTTTTATTCATTCATTTGTCTACTGTCTAGTTGCTAACCCTCAAGGTAGCCTTTTATGGACCGAAAGCTCATTCCATGTGATCCGAAAACGGGCTTGAGCTAGCAAGCTTAAATTCTTCTAGTAGCTATAGCATTGGCTACATTTCAATGTAGCAGGAAGTCTGCAAGGTTTAATTCAAATTGTGTAGATCATTGCATCATATTTAGGATTGTATGGTTATTGATTTTAAAAATGAAACGCGTGTCATTAAATTTTAATACTTTTTAAAATAACGTAGTATGTCCTTCAATTCTATACATTTTAGTATAACTTATCACTTATTTGTAACATTTAAATTAGATAATATTACTTTAATTTTAAATATATAAAAAAAATCGAAACTGATTAAATTCACACGTTCTGTTCTACTAAGTTAATTTGCTATATCCTTTATGAGCACGTTTTCTTAATAAATAGTTATTAATTAACAATGAAATACCTCTGTCTGAGACCTCTTGGCATCATAATTATGTACTTCCAAATGTGAAGTATTTGTTACTGTATTTGTTTATTAAGTAACGATTATGACTTATTCACCTACTATTTAGGAAATTTAGTACCCATCGCATAGCATTACTCGTGTAAACCTCTATACTTTTGATCGATAGTTATTTTTAAATTCAAGCCTTTTTTTAGTTAAGAGCCAAAATGACGGGAAAGCTCTTTATTTTATTAAAAAAAGGCAAGTACTTTTAACGGTGATGGTAATTTAGTACCCAGACAATGTCACTACAGACTCGGTTTAAAAAAAACAGGATCAAATAAAAACCGACTTAAAATATGGGGAAATTTAAAAAGACATCGCTTATTTTTTCACAAAAAAATTAAAAATAAGAGGTGGGATTATTTTATAAAAAATATATGGGAATAATAAACTCTCTTGAAGTTGAAATGTATAAATAAAATCGGTTAACAATTGGCGAACAGAACCAATTGTGCGAATCGGTTCACACAAAAAAAATGCAGACGAAGTGAGAACATTCCTTTTTTGAAGTCGAAAATACAATAAACATACACCACAAAAATCGCGGGGTCTCAGTTCGGTGCTATATATACTAACTTATATTGTTTCACCCAAAACTATCCTTAAGCACATACATTATATACTAGTGCTGGTCGAAAGTATCGGAAAGGTTCTGTCATAAGTAATTTATTCAATCAGTTAACTTAATCTATAATCTTGTTAGTAAGTTACATAAATGTATAATCAATATTAGTTCAACACTTTTGCATACATTACAAACTCAAGCACAGGAACTAAATTAAGCGGCTTCTATTATTTGCTCTATATAAGGTACCGTTCTTAATAATTATTTATTCTATACATCCTCTCAGAATAAAATTCACGTTAAAGCAGTGGGCGTGGACGCTCCCTTCTTGGAATTAAAATAATATTCAGTTTGAAAGTGTCTAGGGCTCTGCAGTTCATTTTCTACGCAGTCCCTAACGTAATAACCCAAAGTGTCGTGTCATTCCGCTGTTGCGTCAAAATTATATTTGCAACCTCGTAGCACTCATACCTACTTGTCTTGGTCTTTATGATAACAATGGGTAGGTACTTTCCCTTATAACATATTAGTTTATTTATGCAATACTGTGTTAAATAAAAAGCAAGATTTATAAACTTGAATTGATAAGCGGTGTTTTCCCGGAACTTAGGAGTTTCCTTGTAAAACAAGATTCAACTTGCCGTTTTAGCGATTCGTTCTGCAAAATTCAATGAGGATAACGCAGAATATTCTCTATAGATACTTTACACAAGTAAGTTTAAAATAAAAAGAGACTGTTTGAATATTGTGCGGTTCCTACCTGCAACGTTTTTTTTTCGTTGCGTCTACAACGAATCCTACGCAGATCGGTTAAAATACAATAAGCAGGGTGTAATCTGAAGTGATACATAGATTCCATTTTATAATAATTGACAGGCAATTCATTATCAAAAAGGTGTTGTAAATCCAGCTTGCTGGCAGATCCTTTATGAGTAATAAATACACAATGTATCTTAGAAGCATTCAAAAATGAAAGGTGGTTTTGGGAAACCGTACTGCTTATTGGTATTGTCCTCAGAGTATTTTTTTAAGTTAGGCTAATTTCCTGGATCGTAAAGAGCATTGATGTACGTCACATGTCATGTGTATGAAACCACCTTTATAACAGATGTTCCATCTATGTAACTTTGAAGAACTATAAACAGTTTAATAAAATTAAAGATTATAATCAGTTTTCAGGCTGTCTTTAGTGGTAACCGTATTAAAGCGTGACACTGGTGACAAAGGTAGCTGCGCTCGCCTATAGAATAATCAAACAATCGTAATAATAAAATATTAGCATAAATAAATGCCAATTTTATGACTACGGGTCGAAACAATAGATCAGTAAAATACATAATTAAAAAGTCATAATTTATTCGAGTCATCGCCTTGACCAGTATCAATATTATCAGCGCGGTAACAAACTATTAAACATTATCAATATTTCATCACAATTATTATAAATTCACACTAATCCTTCACAATAAAAAATGCAGTGACAGTAGGCAGTATTTTTTTCCCAAAATTAAGTATGTGAGAAACAAGAGTTTATTTTATTTATGTTTAAGTTTCGTAATTGTTTGTATATAACGGTACCCATATTACCAACCAACACACCACGCTGTCCAACTAGTAGGACGGGTAGTTTTTTTTTATTAAACGACAACCGTACCTACTGAGGTTCTATAAAAATATATGGTCAAAAAATACATATGAAATATTTATTTAAAAGGGATTCCAATAATATTCCGTGAGCGTCCACTGCTCTGGTTCTTGGTGCTTGCCTTCATTGAATTGTTAATTAGTTAATTGTTTGGTTTGCGTCCGGTGCATTGCTGCCGTAAGTAAGTAACTGCTGCTGAAACCAGCAGGAAAGTCTGACCAACAGCGTATACTTTTCGTAACAGTTTTCCCTAGAGATCTGGCATCTGCTGGATGTACGTTAGTCGTGCCCTAATCTTATCTAATGGGTATATCTTTTTATGTAAGTGAATCGGTTCCTTGATCATGGTGATAATTTGATCGTCGCCTGAGATGTCTTAAAAATAAGACGCAAAAAATTGTTTTATTATAGATCTAATAGTAATAGTTATAGTCTAATAGTTCATGCAATTTACTAATATTATTTTGTTATCGTGTAAGTGACTATAATATCTTGCACAACATTTGGCACTAATCAAAGTAGTTTGTGATATAGTCAGTTTGATTGGGATACATTTTCCGCTACAAAAAAAAAACAAACACGCTCACGATTGACTTCCCCATGGTGGACATCCTCAGATACATACTCAGTGAGTATCTTTGAGGATACCACGCAGGGGGTAGTCAGAGGCACGTCCAAACATTACATTTGGTTCATGCCCGCGTTTTGCAAGCAGTAAGCATTCCACGTGACAGGTTGCAAACCAATCCCCGCTTATTGGAACACTAACTGTTGGCACATGCCTTCGAATTTTTGGTTCTAGGGCATGCCGGTTTCCTCACGATGTTTCCCTTCACCGTTTTGAGCACGTATTAATGCTCACATATTTTTTTCGATTGGAAATAACCATTGGTGCACGACCGGGTTCGACTCATGGCCTCCGGATACCCCGATTCTGTCGGGGTATCGCCCACTAGGACAACACGGCTCTCCACTAACTAAATGATTAAATCCGTACATTATTGCGTCTGAAAATCTATAAAATACTCATACCATAACTTGTTTGTTATAATGTTGTTATTGTGAAATAAGTAACATGGCCTATCTATATTAGATAATGTCCTTTTGATATGAGCCGTTCACACCTTCTAATCAACGTAACATTAGATATGTGTAGTGTAGGTAAACAATATTTTCACCTATATCGAACACACTATTTTGCAATGTTAAGGAACTAATCAAATCACAGATAACAGTGTTGTGTTGCTACAAAATTACATTCGTCAAGCATCCATCAATTAATAAATTTCAGGCTATTTCGTTTTATAAGCCATCATTTGAAAACCATCAATATAAATAGGCTATTAAAGAACAACCGCTCCGATAGAGCCTACCTACAAATAAAAGACGAGCATCGCGGATAATTATTACTTTACATTTGCACGATTCCGGTATTTTTATGCAAATAGTCTTTGTTGGAGATAAGATTCCGTTTGAATTCTTGTATGTAATTTAAAACGTTTAAGTTTTATTCTACAAGGATACATAATAACTTAGTATTTAAAACTCAATCACCGGGAAACAACTTTACAACGATGAAAGTGAACTGGATAGAGTTTATTCAGGTTTGCGTAGCATTAACTAAAATAAATGAATGAATTAAATTTAGCTAGTTTTTTTTTAATTACGACCCCTTCAGCCTATCACGATTTATTGATATAAAATGGTGTCCCATTTCTATATTTCTATATTTATGTAAACGAAAATCCGGTCCGAGTAAAATGACAATTTTAAAAACTCAACATATTAATCTACTGTTGCTGCTGACTGTACCTTATAATATGCTATAACCTAGGCATGAAAATAAAATAATATATGAATATTTTAGTGACTCGTTATTGACGTAGGAATACGCCTGGATCAGACAGGGTTCTTATGAACTGGATGTCCATGCATTTTTAAATAACTTTTTAAACTGAATAGCTGAGCTTCTGATAAGTTATTTCAAGCAACTGCTGACGCCATGATAAAACAACATAATGGAGACCACTCAAACATTTCGTAAGACTTTAATAGATACTTGCTGTGAGTACGCAACTTTGAGATATAAAAAGCAAGTCGGCAAGTCTAACGAACGACGATCATTTAAAGCCTTGAATTTTCTTAAGCATGCTACCTTCAATAAAATAATGTAAATAAATATTACTCACTCTGCAGGTAGTCCACGTTATGGTCAACTTCTGGCATCAAGTGCATAAACGTTGTTGAGAGCAGGACACCTCCTCCAAACGAGAGCAAGGTCATCACCATTCTGTTAGTGGACTTTAGGTTCCCCGCCTCTTCAGCGGACACCCATTGGAACTTCCTAGCCAGCAGCAATGGTGTCATACCGCAGATCATGGACGCACAGAAGAGCACCAACATAGAAATGCTTTTGGCCAAAACAACTCCTTCAGTATCGTTGTGTTCAAGGTCTTGGCTATGTTTATGATCATGGTGGTAAAAGTCTAAGTCTTCGGTCGACATTGCCACTGTTTTGGCAGGTTTCGGTACCGTGTGGTTTCGAGTGAGGAACTTAAGTGGAGCTCGCGTCCTTGTGGAAGGTTTATATACGCGGCGTGGTAGGTTTATCTGCGCGTGCGCCGTCTGAGAACGACGTGCGTTTACTATGCGCGCCGGCCGGCCGGCAGTGTCAGTGCAATCCACTCCCGCGCAAGCCTCCGAAGCATGGAGTCTGTTATTTCTTCTGTGGCAACGTAAAAGCCCCGTTCGCTAATTTTGTTGTGCAATAAACTATTTTTTACAGCGTGGAATGTGAATGATCTGCAACTGATTGTTTTGCTTACTTTAACAAAAACAAAAAGTATCGTAAAAAAAATATAAAATATATATGTTTTTAACACTGTGTTTTTAGCTTATTACTTAATATTCTGGTGAGTATAGCAGAATATTAACAAATAGTTTAGCTTGTAATATATTTACTTATATACAAAATAAAAATCCGAAAGCCTTTTGACGTAATAAAATCTAGGTAAGTATATCAATACTAGCTTCTGCCCACGGCTTCGCCCGCGTAGTACCCGGGTAAAAAGTAGCCTATGTGTTATTTAGATGTATAACTGTTAAGTTTCATCAAAATCCGTGCAGTAGTTTTTTGCGTGAATGAGTAACAAACATCCATCCTCACAAACTTTCGCGTAATTAATATTATTAGGATATCTCATTTGTATTGCAAATCGGTCAGCGACCTATATTTTTATAAAAAATAAACATAAAATCTATTACCATTATATCTTCTGGATCAAAACTGAAGACAATCTTTGACTATTTGCCAAAACTTTAATGTGAATGTTAGGTACTTTTATTTAAATATAAAAAACGCCGTCTTCACAAAGGCAAAAGCTGTTATGCTTCTACTTAAGTTGTTGTTGAAAAGGACTAATGCCACATCATGCCCTAAAAAAAACATCACGTAAAAAAAATCATAGGTAGGTTTATAGATGAGTCTAATTCCGATGACAATGCATGGTAGCGAGCTGATCTAAACACGTAGTTGGGCACATTTAGTTTGCCGTTTCCATTCCGAATAAACTTATTCAAATTATTCGTTCCGAAAAAAATACTTCCCATTTCCAGACTAATAATACTTTTCTTTTGTGTCCTTTCATTTAAAGACATTAAAGAAACAGATCAGTGACCGGTAGATGACGTCACATTATGTTGAAACGTCCTGTATGACTAAGTAAACTAACATGCACCTCTTGACATACTCCCTTTATTTGTTTGCATCAATGCAATATTCATAAGTGAGTGTGCACGATATAATAATGAAAAAAAAATGACGTCAATGACATCGTGAAGATTACGGGAAGTCGGTGGATGAAATAGACTCACGACCTTTCATTATGGCATTGACCTAACAATCCAAATATTAGGACCTAATCAATCTATAACACAAAGTGGACTTCCTTCTGCTTAGATGATGAGGAATATCTTGAGACATAAGAGTCCTGTCGGATGAAACCAATAGATCCTCGTCAGTCAAAAAAAAACAAATATGCTCACGACTATCTTCCCCATGGTGGACATCCTCAGATACATACTCAGTAGATCTTTGAGGATACCAAGTAGGGGGTAGTCAGAGGCACGTCCAAACATTACATTTGGTACATACCTCGTCAGTGAATCGTGCTCAATTAATTATTTACCTGCTTAGTAATAAGTAAGGCATCCACAAAGAAGGCGGTACAATAAGTTGTATTAACTATAGGCGATAAGAAAGTGCAAATACTTTGCTGAGTATGATTTATGATTTTGTGTTGATGAAAACAATAAAACAGAAAAATGCAGACTATGAGAATGAATCAGACTAACGTGTCGCAAAAAAATACGAAAAATCAAAAATCTCAACCCATTAGCCACAACGAATTTATAATCTATATTGGGCTTAGAAATTCAGCGAAATTAACGTAATAACGTATTCTTTTTCCTATGAGATTATGTAAGGAACACACAATAATTTTATTAAAAATAAAAATAGTCTTTGTCTTATCGACATCACCTAACAAGTGTTCTTTTTTTTTTTTTTTTTTGCAAAAAAATAATCCTCTTATATATCCTATTTAGTATAAGAAAAGGAGGTTTCATCATAGCATCATAGCCTGATCTTTCATTTCATTGCATTTTCCGGTAAGTATTCATCAATCAATAATTACAATCTAAAATAAATAGGTACATAATGCATCGCGCATAATCGTCGTGTTTATATTTGACATAAATATAAATACGTAAATACCTTAAAATAATTAAATAAATACGTAAAAACCCTCAGCACAGCTACAGGTTTAGATTAGGGATGCCACAAAACGATGTATTAAGTAGATAGAGTTTGAAGTCAATCAAATTGGGTTAGGTATGGTTTTTGTAATCAATACTTTCTACTTGCATTAAATAAAGCTGCTCAAGACGTGTCGAGACACACTATCTTAGGGTCCCGAAGTGGGCTCACATAACTCAAAAAAACATAATTGGAAATCCGTCGACCAATTTTCGTTGACAGCACTACTCGCTTAATTTTATTTCATACTTCTATAAACTGTTATTTTGTGTTCTGTGTATTAACATATATAAATTCCACGGATTCGTATCGGATGCAGTGCAAATAGTTCCGTGATGTTTGCGGGTTCGATTCCCGCCGCGGAACTTAGGTAGATAGATAGATAGATACTAATTTATTCAAATCACCACTTACAAATTATGTTTACTTAAGAACTGAAGAACATATTATTATTAACTAAAATGATTATTGTTGTTACCATTCAGCGTGGCAAGTTAAATGTAAATAAACTATATTAAAAAATGTTTTGAATTTTCTTAAAAAATGCGAAGAAACTTTTTCCCCAACCTATTATAAACAACAGTTTTTTTCGCATTGATAAAAAAACCTTTCAAGTTGCATCACATACATCGGGCAGGGTTTTTTTATTGTTAATACGCTTAATACGATTCTGATGATTTTACAACAGCTTTTATTTGCGATTTGCTATGGTTGTGGTTTCCACGACAAGCTTATGTGGTTTTGAAATCCACAATGAATATTATTAGGCACTTGTCTCCAAAAGGAGTTGCAGGTAATACTGCCAATAATCTCATATTATATTATTTGGATGATAAATGAGAATGTTGACTCAGCTTTCGCTTTTTTAAATAACTGGAGCAAGTTATTTCCAATACTTTTCTCAAAAATTTAAATAAATAAACACCCTACTGACACATACACAGTCCTGAAAAGCCTCATTAGGATTCCCTGTATCGTGGGTATCAGGAACGAGTGGTACACCCAGATCCGGAGCAAATGTCTGCATTTGTGCCACAGCGGAAATCGAGTTGTGTCGCGGCTACTCGCCCACCTTCCACCGAGGTCGCCTGCGAGGTCGAAGATTTAGGCTGCATCAGTAGCGATACGATTTTTAAAATCCAGGTAAAACCAAAGCTACTTACCTGTCTACAACCCAGGTAAAAGTTACCTGCCTACCTATTTTTTTATCCATCTCGTCAATAACATGTTTATGAATGTAAGGATATCTTGATGGAACCTTTGTTTTCTGAGTCAGTGATGCATAGCCATCCATATTGTACTTATATAATTGCCCACACATATGTTAACAAGGTCACACATTATGACGACCTCTGTGGCGCAGTGCACAAAGAACCGCCTGAGACGCAGAAGGTTGCGGGTTCGATTCTCACCGCGGGATAGATGTTTGTATTATATGCAAATATTTTTTGGGGCCGAGTGTTTTTTATGTGTAATATGTATGTAATTACAAAAATAATTATATAAGTAGTATAGCAGTTATGAGAACAACTGATATCTTCGCTAATTCTTTTGAGTTAAGTTTTATTCCTGAGGGATTGCTATTTTTCCCGTAAAACTTAATAAACAGCATCATCTTATGGAATCACGACTAGCCGAAACCTATAAGAATACCGTTTCTTGAAAGACAATGAACAAATCCCAATCGGCTTCGATTGATCAATCTAATCCCTTATCTAGAGTCTTAATTATACTTGTTATCTCAATAAATGACTTTAACTTTTTCAACAAAACTGATGGACAATTACATCATGTCATAAAAAATAATAAACTCCTTTCAAACCAGTCGGTTACCTTAACGATTGTTTTATGACACCTGCATCATATGAAAGTGTAGTTCCGTTAAACGTCCCAATAATGGGCGACATGAACACTGCTGTTACGTAAAAGTCGTGTGATTTCTAAAAGGACGAACGAGAGCGTGTTGACTACATTCGCATCTACCATAGAAAATACAATGGCTGATAATAAATGGCTGACCTGATCCACCTAACCGCTGCTTCTCAAATAAATTCTTATATGAAAACCATTTTGTATATCACATTTATTAATCCTCTCCATGCAAAAGTTGTCTGGAAGAGATTGTAAAAACATTTTGTATACTTATCACATATAATAATCCTCTACATCCAAAGAGTATGGAAAAGATTGTACCTTTGTCTTACTGTGTTGTTTATTTTTATCATAAGGTGTACAATAAAGTATTTTTATTCATTCATTTGTCTACTGTCTAGTTGCTAACCCTCAAGGTAGCCTTTTATGGACCGAAAGCTCATTCCATGTGATCCGAAAACGGGCTTGAGCTAGCAAGCTTAAATTCTTCTAGTAGCTATAGCATTGGCTACATTTCAATGTAGCAGGAAGTCTGCAAGGTTTAATTCAAATTGTGTAGATCATTGCATCATATTTAGGATTGTATGGTTATTGATTTTAAAAATGAAACGCGTGTCATTAAATTTTAATACTTTTTAAAATAACGTAGTATGTCCTTCAATTCTATACATTTTAGTATAACTTATCACTTATTTGTAACATTTAAATTAGATAATATTACTTTAATTTTAAATATATAAAAAAAATCGAAACTGATTAAATTCACACGTTCTGTTCTACTAAGTTAATTTGCTATATCCTTTATGAGCACGTTTTCTTAATAAATAGTTATTAATTAACAATGAAATACCTCTGTCTGAGACCTCTTGGCATCATAATTATGTACTTCCAAATGTGAAGTATTTGTTACTGTATTTGTTTATTAAGTAACGATTATGACTTATTCACCTACTATTTAGGAAATTTAGTACCCATCGCATAGCATTACTCGTGTAAACCTCTATACTTTTGATCGATAGTTATTTTTAAATTCAAGCCTTTTTTTAGTTAAGAGCCAAAATGACGGGAAAGCTCTTTATTTTATTAAAAAAAGGCAAGTACTTTTAACGGTGATGGTAATTTAGTACCCAGACAATGTCACTACAGACTCGGTTTAAAAAAAACAGGATCAAATAAAAACCGACTTAAAATATGGGGAAATTTAAAAAGACATCGCTTATTTTTTCACAAAAAAATTAAAAATAAGAGGTGGGATTATTTTATAAAAAATATATGGGAATAATAAACTCTCTTGAAGTTGAAATGTATAAATAAAATCGGTTAACAATTGGCGAACAGAACCAATTGTGCGAATCGGTTCACACAAAAAAAATGCAGACGAAGTGAGAACATTCCTTTTTTGAAGTCGAAAATACAATAAACATACACCACAAAAATCGCGGGGTCTCAGTTCGGTGCTATATATACTAACTTATATTGTTTCACCCAAAACTATCCTTAAGCACATACATTATATACTAGTGCTGGTCGAAAGTATCGGAAAGGTTCTGTCATAAGTAATTTATTCAATCAGTTAACTTAATCTATAATCTTGTTAGTAAGTTACATAAATGTATAATCAATATTAGTTCAACACTTTTGCATACATTACAAACTCAAGCACAGGAACTAAATTAAGCGGCTTCTATTATTTGCTCTATATAAGGTACCGTTCTTAATAATTATTTATTCTATACATCCTCTCAGAATAAAATTCACGTTAAAGCAGTGGGCGTGGACGCTCCCTTCTTGGAATTAAAATAATATTCAGTTTGAAAGTGTCTAGGGCTCTGCAGTTCATTTTCTACGCAGTCCCTAACGTAATAACCCAAAGTGTCGTGTCATTCCGCTGTTGCGTCAAAATTATATTTGCAACCTCGTAGCACTCATACCTACTTGTCTTGGTCTTTATGATAACAATGGGTAGGTACTTTCCCTTATAACATATTAGTTTATTTATGCAATACTGTGTTAAATAAAAAGCAAGATTTATAAACTTGAATTGATAAGCGGTGTTTTCCCGGAACTTAGGAGTTTCCTTGTAAAACAAGATTCAACTTGCCGTTTTAGCGATTCGTTCTGCAAAATTCAATGAGGATAACGCAGAATATTCTCTATAGATACTTTACACAAGTAAGTTTAAAATAAAAAGAGACTGTTTGAATATTGTGCGGTTCCTACCTGCAACGTTTTTTTTTCGTTGCGTCTACAACGAATCCTACGCAGATCGGTTAAAATACAATAAGCAGGGTGTAATCTGAAGTGATACATAGATTCCATTTTATAATAATTGACAGGCAATTCATTATCAAAAAGGTGTTGTAAATCCAGCTTGCTGGCAGATCCTTTATGAGTAATAAATACACAATGTATCTTAGAAGCATTCAAAAATGAAAGGTGGTTTTGGGAAACCGTACTGCTTATTGGTATTGTCCTCAGAGTATTTTTTTAAGTTAGGCTAATTTCCTGGATCGTAAAGAGCATTGATGTACGTCACATGTCATGTGTATGAAACCACCTTTATAACAGATGTTCCATCTATGTAACTTTGAAGAACTATAAACAGTTTAATAAAATTAAAGATTATAATCAGTTTTCAGGCTGTCTTTAGTGGTAACCGTATTAAAGCGTGACACTGGTGACAAAGGTAGCTGCGCTCGCCTATAGAATAATCAAACAATCGTAATAATAAAATATTAGCATAAATAAATGCCAATTTTATGACTACGGGTCGAAACAATAGATCAGTAAAATACATAATTAAAAAGTCATAATTTATTCGAGTCATCGCCTTGACCAGTATCAATATTATCAGCGCGGTAACAAACTATTAAACATTATCAATATTTCATCACAATTATTATAAATTCACACTAATCCTTCACAATAAAAAATGCAGTGACAGTAGGCAGTATTTTTTTCCCAAAATTAAGTATGTGAGAAACAAGAGTTTATTTTATTTATGTTTAAGTTTCGTAATTGTTTGTATATAACGGTACCCATATTACCAACCAACACACCACGCTGTCCAACTAGTAGGACGGGTAGTTTTTTTTTATTAAACGACAACCGTACCTACTGAGGTTCTATAAAAATATATGGTCAAAAAATACATATGAAATATTTATTTAAAAGGGATTCCAATAATATTCCGTGAGCGTCCACTGCTCTGGTTCTTGGTGCTTGCCTTCATTGAATTGTTAATTAGTTAATTGTTTGGTTTGCGTCCGGTGCATTGCTGCCGTAAGTAAGTAACTGCTGCTGAAACCAGCAGGAAAGTCTGACCAACAGCGTATACTTTTCGTAACAGTTTTCCCTAGAGATCTGGCATCTGCTGGATGTACGTTAGTCGTGCCCTAATCTTATCTAATGGGTATATCTTTTTATGTAAGTGAATCGGTTCCTTGATCATGGTGATAATTTGATCGTCGCCTGAGATGTCTTAAAAATAAGACGCAAAAAATTGTTTTATTATAGATCTAATAGTAATAGTTATAGTCTAATAGTTCATGCAATTTACTAATATTATTTTGTTATCGTGTAAGTGACTATAATATCTTGCACAACATTTGGCACTAATCAAAGTAGTTTGTGATATAGTCAGTTTGATTGGGATACATTTTCCGCTACAAAAAAAAAACAAACACGCTCACGATTGACTTCCCCATGGTGGACATCCTCAGATACATACTCAGTGAGTATCTTTGAGGATACCACGCAGGGGGTAGTCAGAGGCACGTCCAAACATTACATTTGGTTCATGCCCGCGTTTTGCAAGCAGTAAGCATTCCACGTGACAGGTTGCAAACCAATCCCCGCTTATTGGAACACTAACTGTTGGCACATGCCTTCGAATTTTTGGTTCTAGGGCATGCCGGTTTCCTCACGATGTTTCCCTTCACCGTTTTGAGCACGTATTAATGCTCACATATTTTTTTCGATTGGAAATAACCATTGGTGCACGACCGGGTTCGACTCATGGCCTCCGGATACCCCGATTCTGTCGGGGTATCGCCCACTAGGACAACACGGCTCTCCACTAACTAAATGATTAAATCCGTACATTATTGCGTCTGAAAATCTATAAAATACTCATACCATAACTTGTTTGTTATAATGTTGTTATTGTGAAATAAGTAACATGGCCTATCTATATTAGATAATGTCCTTTTGATATGAGCCGTTCACACCTTCTAATCAACGTAACATTAGATATGTGTAGTGTAGGTAAACAATATTTTCACCTATATCGAACACACTATTTTGCAATGTTAAGGAACTAATCAAATCACAGATAACAGTGTTGTGTTGCTACAAAATTACATTCGTCAAGCATCCATCAATTAATAAATTTCAGGCTATTTCGTTTTATAAGCCATCATTTGAAAACCATCAATATAAATAGGCTATTAAAGAACAACCGCTCCGATAGAGCCTACCTACAAATAAAAGACGAGCATCGCGGATAATTATTACTTTACATTTGCACGATTCCGGTATTTTTATGCAAATAGTCTTTGTTGGAGATAAGATTCCGTTTGAATTCTTGTATGTAATTTAAAACGTTTAAGTTTTATTCTACAAGGATACATAATAACTTAGTATTTAAAACTCAATCACCGGGAAACAACTTTACAACGATGAAAGTGAACTGGATAGAGTTTATTCAGGTTTGCGTAGCATTAACTAAAATAAATGAATGAATTAAATTTAGCTAGTTTTTTTTTAATTACGACCCCTTCAGCCTATCACGATTTATTGATATAAAATGGTGTCCCATTTCTATATTTCTATATTTATGTAAACGAAAATCCGGTCCGAGTAAAATGACAATTTTAAAAACTCAACATATTAATCTACTGTTGCTGCTGACTGTACCTTATAATATGCTATAACCTAGGCATGAAAATAAAATAATATATGAATATTTTAGTGACTCGTTATTGACGTAGGAATACGCCTGGATCAGACAGGGTTCTTATGAACTGGATGTCCATGCATTTTTAAATAACTTTTTAAACTGAATAGCTGAGCTTCTGATAAGTTATTTCAAGCAACTGCTGACGCCATGATAAAACAACATAATGGAGACCACTCAAACATTTCGTAAGACTTTAATAGATACTTGCTGTGAGTACGCAACTTTGAGATATAAAAAGCAAGTCGGCAAGTCTAACGAACGACGATCATTTAAAGCCTTGAATTTTCTTAAGCATGCTACCTTCAATAAAATAATGTAAATAAATATTACTCACTCTGCAGGTAGTCCACGTTATGGTCAACTTCTGGCATCAAGTGCATAAACGTTGTTGAGAGCAGGACACCTCCTCCAAACGAGAGCAAGGTCATCACCATTCTGTTAGTGGACTTTAGGTTCCCCGCCTCTTCAGCGGACACCCATTGGAACTTCCTAGCCAGCAGCAATGGTGTCATACCGCAGATCATGGACGCACAGAAGAGCACCAACATAGAAATGCTTTTGGCCAAAACAACTCCTTCAGTATCGTTGTGTTCAAGGTCTTGGCTATGTTTATGATCATGGTGGTAAAAGTCTAAGTCTTCGGTCGACATTGCCACTGTTTTGGCAGGTTTCGGTACCGTGTGGTTTCGAGTGAGGAACTTAAGTGGAGCTCGCGTCCTTGTGGAAGGTTTATATACGCGGCGTGGTAGGTTTATCTGCGCGTGCGCCGTCTGAGAACGACGTGCGTTTACTATGCGCGCCGGCCGGCCGGCAGTGTCAGTGCAATCCACTCCCGCGCAAGCCTCCGAAGCATGGAGTCTGTTATTTCTTCTGTGGCAACGTAAAAGCCCCGTTCGCTAATTTTGTTGTGCAATAAACTATTTTTTACAGCGTGGAATGTGAATGATCTGCAACTGATTGTTTTGCTTACTTTAACAAAAACAAAAAGTATCGTAAAAAAAATATAAAATATATATGTTTTTAACACTGTGTTTTTAGCTTATTACTTAATATTCTGGTGAGTATAGCAGAATATTAACAAATAGTTTAGCTTGTAATATATTTACTTATATACAAAATAAAAATCCGAAAGCCTTTTGACGTAATAAAATCTAGGTAAGTATATCAATACTAGCTTCTGCCCACGGCTTCGCCCGCGTAGTACCCGGGTAAAAAGTAGCCTATGTGTTATTTAGATGTATAACTGTTAAGTTTCATCAAAATCCGTGCAGTAGTTTTTTGCGTGAATGAGTAACAAACATCCATCCTCACAAACTTTCGCGTAATTAATATTATTAGGATATCTCATTTGTATTGCAAATCGGTCAGCGACCTATATTTTTATAAAAAATAAACATAAAATCTATTACCATTATATCTTCTGGATCAAAACTGAAGACAATCTTTGACTATTTGCCAAAACTTTAATGTGAATGTTAGGTACTTTTATTTAAATATAAAAAACGCCGTCTTCACAAAGGCAAAAGCTGTTATGCTTCTACTTAAGTTGTTGTTGAAAAGGACTAATGCCACATCATGCCCTAAAAAAAACATCACGTAAAAAAAATCATAGGTAGGTTTATAGATGAGTCTAATTCCGATGACAATGCATGGTAGCGAGCTGATCTAAACACGTAGTTGGGCACATTTAGTTTGCCGTTTCCATTCCGAATAAACTTATTCAAATTATTCGTTCCGAAAAAAATACTTCCCATTTCCAGACTAATAATACTTTTCTTTTGTGTCCTTTCATTTAAAGACATTAAAGAAACAGATCAGTGACCGGTAGATGACGTCACATTATGTTGAAACGTCCTGTATGACTAAGTAAACTAACATGCACCTCTTGACATACTCCCTTTATTTGTTTGCATCAATGCAATATTCATAAGTGAGTGTGCACGATATAATAATGAAAAAAAAATGACGTCAATGACATCGTGAAGATTACGGGAAGTCGGTGGATGAAATAGACTCACGACCTTTCATTATGGCATTGACCTAACAATCCAAATATTAGGACCTAATCAATCTATAACACAAAGTGGACTTCCTTCTGCTTAGATGATGAGGAATATCTTGAGACATAAGAGTCCTGTCGGATGAAACCAATAGATCCTCGTCAGTCAAAAAAAAACAAATATGCTCACGACTATCTTCCCCATGGTGGACATCCTCAGATACATACTCAGTAGATCTTTGAGGATACCAAGTAGGGGGTAGTCAGAGGCACGTCCAAACATTACATTTGGTACATACCTCGTCAGTGAATCGTGCTCAATTAATTATTTACCTGCTTAGTAATAAGTAAGGCATCCACAAAGAAGGCGGTACAATAAGTTGTATTAACTATAGGCGATAAGAAAGTGCAAATACTTTGCTGAGTATGATTTATGATTTTGTGTTGATGAAAACAATAAAACAGAAAAATGCAGACTATGAGAATGAATCAGACTAACGTGTCGCAAAAAAATACGAAAAATCAAAAATCTCAACCCATTAGCCACAACGAATTTATAATCTATATTGGGCTTAGAAATTCAGCGAAATTAACGTAATAACGTATTCTTTTTCCTATGAGATTATGTAAGGAACACACAATAATTTTATTAAAAATAAAAATAGTCTTTGTCTTATCGACATCACCTAACAAGTGTTCTTTTTTTTTTTTTTTTTTGCAAAAAAATAATCCTCTTATATATCCTATTTAGTATAAGAAAAGGAGGTTTCATCATAGCATCATAGCCTGATCTTTCATTTCATTGCATTTTCCGGTAAGTATTCATCAATCAATAATTACAATCTAAAATAAATAGGTACATAATGCATCGCGCATAATCGTCGTGTTTATATTTGACATAAATATAAATACGTAAATACCTTAAAATAATTAAATAAATACGTAAAAACCCTCAGCACAGCTACAGGTTTAGATTAGGGATGCCACAAAACGATGTATTAAGTAGATAGAGTTTGAAGTCAATCAAATTGGGTTAGGTATGGTTTTTGTAATCAATACTTTCTACTTGCATTAAATAAAGCTGCTCAAGACGTGTCGAGACACACTATCTTAGGGTCCCGAAGTGGGCTCACATAACTCAAAAAAACATAATTGGAAATCCGTCGACCAATTTTCGTTGACAGCACTACTCGCTTAATTTTATTTCATACTTCTATAAACTGTTATTTTGTGTTCTGTGTATTAACATATATAAATTCCACGGATTCGTATCGGATGCAGTGCAAATAGTTCCGTGATGTTTGCGGGTTCGATTCCCGCCGCGGAACTTAGGTAGATAGATAGATAGATACTAATTTATTCAAATCACCACTTACAAATTATGTTTACTTAAGAACTGAAGAACATATTATTATTAACTAAAATGATTATTGTTGTTACCATTCAGCGTGGCAATGCGGCCAGTATTTTGGGAACGCTTCCGCCATGGTAGGGATCTGGATCAGTTGAGCTATCTATAGATCGTTTGCAACGGTCATTAGATAGCTGTTTCATCCAATTTTTTTGTACATTTCTGAATATAATAAAGTCCTGTTAACTAAAATAGAAAATTATGTTTGTATGATCTGCAAATATTTGTCTTGAGTCTGGATGTTTTCTATGTAGATATAATACTTATGTATTTACAAACAAAGATGTAGTAGTATTTATCAGTCATGTAGTTCCCATAACACATGCTTTAATTACTTTGGAGTAGATGATGATATTGTGTGAAAATGATCATTATTATTGTCCGTGACCATCAATTTAATGATGTCACGAATTTACGTAATCATAGTTTCTGTTAGCCAGCAGTGAACCCTATCTCTAGATGGCTGTTAGCTAATGTAAAAACAGGTTTGGTGTTCAGAAGGATCCCCGCGATGTATAGTGATTCAAATAGTCAAATGCGGTCTTTTTTGTGCGGTCTTTGCAGTTTATTTGTGTTTTTTTTTGCAGGCAGAATAAATTAAATATAATGTACAAGATCGGCACACGAAACTTTGATAATAATGTTTAATAATGTACTATGTAACTCCGAAATAATAAACTACAATATTTTTTGTAGAATATAATTACGACTATACCACGTACTTTACTATTCTCCTGCTGACGTTTCGTTGACCGTTTAGAGGTCCTTCCTCATGAGCACCGTCCGCTACCACGCTCGACGGTCGTGAGAGACCAAAAAATGTTACAATGATATCAAACCACGATAATTTTAATTCCATGATACAATCTTTTTTATTACATTTTAAAAGTCAGTCGATTGGTAGGTACCTACTCACCTACCTACACGAAGAGTGGAGACGATAAATACGAATTATTTACGTAGGTTGTAGCAACACATCTGAAACATAGGGGAAATAAGGATACTTATCTTAACTAATTACGAAAAACTACGCAATAAGTAAGTGATGAAAAATAAGAGACTTATAAGTTTTTTTTTTAATCAATAACTTATAGAGGATTTGATATTTATTTTTGAATATAATGCAGATAGAGACAGTCACGCGCTTTATGTTCCCTCAGTGACATTGGCTCTCTCCAATCTCGTGTCGTGACAACAAACCAGACGGTTGCTCAAGAAACACGCAATTGAAGGTCACATTTGAGAGAGTTATAACAAAGAAAGATATCATGGAAAATGTGTCTGCTTAGGGTCAACACAACCTCATTTTTATAAAGTAACTAAAATTATAAAACGAAGGGTGTAAATCATTCTTAAAAAAATACTTTGAAGAAAACAATATGTTTTATCCAAAGTCCCAAAAAATACATGTTTTGTTAGTTTGATAGTTTTTAAAGATAGTAAAATGCTTTGAAACATCTTTTTCCAACACTCGGTTCCACTTTGACACAAGACACAATCATCTATTATTATAAATAAATAAATAAATGTACATCCAACAGTCACATACATAGTTAGGATTAGGATTCCCTGTGTCGTTGTACTACAACACCCTGACCCGGAACATATACCTACAGAACATGCAAACATAACGAGGGAATCGAACCCGCATCTCTTGTGACTCAGCCGGCTACTCGCCCGTTGAGACACCGAGCGACCGAGCCATTTTTCCATCAAATTCATCAAATCAATTCCGTAGCAACCATACCTCCGTAGCCGCCGGGATAAGACGGGGTTTTTGTTACCATAACGTATGCGAGTAAGGTTAGATAAAACCGGTTAGGTAGATTGCCATACATACATTCATAGACAGCAATATCTGCCTATTAAAATTGATGTGCTGTTCAAAATGATAATTACCTATAATTGTATTTGTGACGTACTACCTATTAGTGCTTTGTTAATTGAGGGCTTTGAAAAATCTGTTTCTCCGTTCTGAGCAATTATTCCAATTTTACGCTCAATCTTATGAAAATCCGATGGATTGACAAATATTGCAAAAAAAACATAACAATGACTTGCGGAGTAAAGACTTAAAATTGTTATTCTGACTTTGAATTCTGATACAATACGAATAAAATCAATTTTACATGCTTTTATTGCAATTTCTCGCTCAATTTGGTGAATTCAAGTAGATAGGTACATACAAGTGTCTTTATTATTTTTTGAAGGTTCATTTCGGCGTTATAGAGTCAAAATGGTATTAATTACTTTTTCATTTAATACTAAAATTACAGACCTGGCTAAACTATAAAACAATAACGGTTAAAAGATTTAAAGTTTACCATATTAAGTTGTGGTAAATAAATGTTTTTTCTTTCTTTTCTTTCTTTCTTATTACCATATTTACAAACTTTACAAATTAATACAACTATTTTAGAAACAGAAAAATTAACAATTATAGTATCTGCATACTATCAAACTAGGAAAAGAAGAATTTTTTTACCATAGTATCCTTGTATAAAATAGAACGATGTGGTCCACAAATGCTACTCCGACGTACCTACCTACGCAAACACTCATACCTCTCTCGAAGTAATAAGTTCCTTATTTGTATTTTCAAGTTTTTCTCCTGCATTACTCGGCCATCTCAAAAAGAGATTCTGAGAAAAGTCGCCAATTGCTTTGCTACAGGTCTCTGAGCAAATTTCGTACGTTGTTCGGTATTATTATGATTGGAGCTCTTAAAATGTTGCATTCCCTTGCCTGCTTTGCAACTCAATTACAACCAGCAAGACTATTAATAATTATCAGTAAAAAACATGCAAAATTAGTAAAGTAAATAAGTACCTAACTACTACAAAATTAGGAACCTAGTTACATAAATATACTCTAGATTTTCTAGATATATCTTTAGATTTCAGTAATAACATGATTATGTTGTACCTTGTTTGTCTACATATTTTGGTTTGAAATTACAGTAGAAACCGTCACTTTTTCCTTAGTTTAGTATTTATGTGGCTTGCAAAATCTGAAAAATAACACAGCCAAGGCTTTAATTCATCGACCATAAATAGACGTTCAATGAAGCTCAAATTTCGTTATGCATCAATCTAATTTTGATATATAATGTAACTATAATAGTTACATAATGTAACTATTGGAAGAGTCTTAAATTCAAATTAAAAATAAAAAACTTGTTTCGATCTCCAAACATCAAAAATCGACTTCAAATAACGGGAAGTTGATAAAAAGTCCAAAATTATTTTTTTTCACCCCCAGAGATGGTAGTTTTTCGTAAAATTTATATGGTAAAAGTATATTTAAGTATATTCTACCCATTTAAAATCATTAAAATCGGATCACAATTAGCGAATATATCATGTAAACATAAACAAAAAATACAGAAAAATTGAGAATTTTAAAAGTCGGTTGAAAAGGTATTCTAAAAAATTACTATCGATGTAAAAGATTTTATAAAAAAATCGTCAAAGCTGATATCGAAAGTGCTTACTGCATTTCTCTCTTGTCCCGCAGTTTTGCGAAATCTTATCGCCCCAAGTATTCCAATTTCCTCGTGACTGCGAGTTCGTCCAGCTATTATTTTGTTACGAAGCTGTTCGAGGGAATCACGTCTATCGACTTGGAAGTTTCTTCGGGATTGAATCGTGCTGCCTTTTGTGATCAATTTAGGCGGGGTGGGCCAAAAAGTGTTCCCTTTTAACGTCCATCGCTTATTATTAAGTAAATTTTTGTTTTTACTGACCGACACACTTTTATATAACAATAAACTGATCTTTTAACACTTTGTGTGACGAAATAAAACAATATTGAAAAACTAAACTGAAGAATACATTTTATATTCCTTAACGAACAGTGTCTTGGTAGGTATATCCTTAAAATTTAATTAACAATTTTGTAAAACTATTAGATAGCTATGTATCATTATTAAATCGTTTAGTTTTTAATATTAAGTTTTATTTTTGAAAACATTGAAAAAAATCCTTAACTTTTTATATATTCATATTTTTTTACACGCAGCCATGACGTAACTGTCATTTTATGAGCATTTGAATTATAAGATTCAAATAAGCAAGAAGTTTAACTGTCTGCGTCACAAAATGCATTTTATATCCGGGTTCAACCCCATCTTAAATTAGTCGTCATTAATCGTTTATATTGCTATTTTACATTCGTTCATTTTTCTTCACCAAATGAAAAAAATGTCTCATTCTCGACTCATTTCTACACGCGTAACGGGATATTGTGCGCTCCTAATCCTTAACTATAAATACTAGCCAGGATTATTTTTTTGGTTTTACGAATTTTTAATTCAATATATCGCATATCTCTCTTCAAAAAAATAATGATCGCCATTGCGGATAATGCTAGCGTGCGCTTGTACGCCATACAAAAGACATCAACGCGCGTGCATTTACCAAGAACGAATTAAGTAAAAAGTTATATACCTTGGTATAGAGATAGATAGATAAATTGTTTACACATCTGAAGTTTATTCATTGAAATGTTTTTTATTGCAAATAAGTAAATGTAGTATTTTAAGTTAATTAAATCATTAACGAAATCTTTATTTCACTTAATCGACTTAATATTCTAACAAGTACCTGGTGCCTAAAATCGTATTCGTATAAATCGTATTTATCTACAGTTTTCGATACGATATATATTTATTACAAATTTAACAACCGCCCTTGTATAATATTTAATTTTTAATTTGGATGGTATCCTTTTTGTGTTTAGCTTAGTATGCAACTGAATTAAATAAGTAATTTTATTTTAATCGCACGGCCTGGCAATGGCATTGGTAAGTGCTATTTCTTCGTTAGAAAGCAATGATCGTAAAACTGTCACTCGATCGCTGCCGTGTCTACTTATATTAAAGACATGGGCTTGGATTGACAGATATCCACACAAATCTCGTTAAAACGGTAAATATAGTTACTGAAAGTAGAGTAAATGCATTTATCTTGTTGATATTGAAGGATGCTAGCTTTATGCGGACGATACTTGGCTAGTTATATCTTATTTGCTAGGTAACTTTCAAACAAAAAGAGAAATCATACCTACCTACTAAGATCCAAGCGACACGTTGCGCAGCAGCACCGAATCACGTTAAAGTTGTGTGGAATTGAACAATAAAATAAAATTGTATTCAAGTGTTTTTTATTATAAAATATCAATACGTTGCGGTGACTTAAGAAATTAAGTTGGGGAAACTTTTTTTTGTTTAACCTTTTACGACGCAAACAAGCATATATACCTCAAAATTGAAAACAAAGATACATTCAACATGATTTTAAAAAATATACTCGGTCAGTATACTTTAATTTGAAAGAATAGCTACCTAATCTTTAAATAAGAATGTCATTATTATTGCAGTTCTTGAAATTCGAAAGACAGTTTTACTATGAGGTACTTTGCTATACTTTAAAAAACTTAGTTTCGGTTCGGAATATGTTTTATAATCTGTTCTACTCATACTTATAATAATTAAGCCACAAACGTTTTACATTGTACATACGTTCTTATTAGGAATTTGAAACGGGTTTATATGTGAAACATTTTCTTACTGTTTCGTTACTTCATACTAAAGATATTTTTTTTTGTGTTAACTACTTATACTCGTCTACACTTAGTTAAGGCAAAGAGTTAGACTTATCTTATTTTAATAGAAATATGTCTTCAAGACGTCCAAATTCTAGCTTTAGTTTCGTGCATAATTTACCTCCTGTCACTTCCTATAGATGTTCTATCGATCGATAATAATCTAAAATAGGTATAATTCAAATCAGGTAATTCAAGTTATAAGTATTATCGACTATCGAGCTTACGGCATTTGCGTCACAATCCTAACGAAAGTGATAACGAAATAGAAATTAACCTTGAATTGTTGTTATCGTTACTTGGAAATCGCGTTTTTCTACCCAATTACATCTAAATACCATATATAATATATATGGTATTTAGATGAATCATCGTCATCATCATCATCTTCTATTCCTTATCCCACATTACGTGGGGTCGGCACAACATGTTTTCTTCTTTCACTCTCCTTTATCAGCCGTCTATCATAGTGTATGGATATTTAGATGATATTGTTATAATATATAATGATATATTATAATAATATCGATAATTAATATACATACCTTCCTAGCTTACTTAGAAGTTGTAGAGCTCCTTTTGAAGAGCTTGTACCTATCTCCTCTACCAAGCAGTAATGCTCGAAAAAATGTGTTCCAGTTTGAAGGATAATGGCTGCTAGTGAGATTACAGACATATGTGGCTATTCACCATTATATCTTAACGTCAGGAACGCGCGAATCATACCTTTGGTATTGCAAACATCCATAGGTTACGATAACCGTTTTTAGGTTGGTCGTAAGCTTATTTATCACTTTAGTGGTATAAAAATACTTACCTGCATAATTACCACCCAACAGCAAGGCTAAACAATAATCAATTGAGTACTAGAAAGTAACCTGGACTGTTATGTTGTATTATGTTGAGAACTATAATAGTGAAACGTGTAAAGAACCTTTTGAAAAGAGTGTTCATGTCAAGTATTACCTTTAGGTAACTCCGAATCGCGAATCTAAACCTGAAACCTAGAACTGTTGGAATCACCTTAATCCACCACAGTACACATTTATAAAAGTAGTATAAATTATTAAAGAAACAATATGGAGTTGTATTTTTACATCACTGTGCTAAATTTCATTTAGAAATGGAAGTTAACCCGTTATTTTACCCGAGGAACGTGACTGCAAATCTGCATTTTCCTCGTCTTTCGTACGTGCTTGCAATACAATACGCTCACGTCACGGATACACAGTGGGTATTCCCTCCATAAGCGTGTGAATGCAGGTTTTCTTTTAATTTCGCCTTAAGTTTTTACTGAGGTATAGAAATTCCCAACCTTGCAAGCATTGCGTGATAGAAGGCGTGGGTTAGCTGGTTAGGTACTCCCCCGACTAACAAAACGCGACAGTCTAAGTAAAACACAAACACGCCCACGACTGTAAATTGGTGAACAACCTTAGATCTGTACGCAGTACGGTAGATGCTTGACGTTACCAAGGACGTGCGTTACCAAGTAAGAGGTAGACCTTTTGGTTCTGGGATATAGCAGTTTTACTTCTCCGTTTTGAGAAGCCAAGTTTGACTAGCCAAGGTATACTTATAAACTATATCTTAGCTTTAGTTTTTAGCAAAAATGATATTAAAAAGATAAATAGGACAAGACATCGGTGACAGTCACCTATTTTTGTTGAACAGTTGCTAATAAAAAGTTTTATGCGCCAGTTTTTCACCAGCACGCATAAGTACACTTCAAACCACAATATACAGTGATAGTACTTCTACAAAGTAGCTATATTAACTACTAGCCTCTGCCCACGGCTTGGCCCGCGTGTTACCCGGATGAAAAGTAGACTATGTGGTATTCTGATGTATAAGCTATATTACTGTAAAGTTTCATCAAAATCCATTCCGTAGTTTTTGCGTGAAAGAGTTACAAACATCCATCCTCAAAAACTTTCGTGTTTATAATATTAGTAGGATAGGAATAGGATAGTATAAGTAGGATTACGTCATGCGGGTGATTTTATTCGAGATATTTCTTTGTATTGGAATATATAGCAACCATCACAACAACATGTTCGATGCGAGCATATTATTTTTCTTTTATCACGATAGTGGCCAATAGGTATTAGCAGATTATGTACTTACCTACTTAGTGCGTATCTTTACAGCGCGCGATAAGAGCGAAATCCAGATTAACGAGCGAGCGATAGCGACGTTTAACGCTTAACGACCGCAATCGTAGCGGCCGTTACACTCGGCTCAGATTATATAAACGCGTGAAATGATAACGTATCTGTTTTCGCGAAATATTATTTGCAATAAATTATTTTCTAGATGTATCTTGATCGCGAGTGTTCCTGCTTTTTCTAAATTAATTTGTACTGATCGACTCCACCATTTTTCATTTCGTCATGGATCCCAATGTATTATTTACCATTTTAAAAGCTATACAAAATTTGTTATCAGGTTACGTCCGTACCCGGGTCTTTCACCAACCTTGAACGGACGAAGTCCCTGTAGGACTGTATAAAGTTAAGTCCTACGGAACATTCATACAAACATATGTGTTATTTATACTCATAATGGCATTGAAATTTGGTTCCAATAACATTACGGCGCCTGATTATATATTTTTGATTAGTTCCTTGTCTTTTCAAAAGCACTTGGTTCCAGTTATCGTTATTTATTTTTGCTATTGTAACCTCTTTCACATTGTAGAGTAGATTTATACATATATGAATGTCATTGTCAAAATGTACCTACATCTACTAGGTAGGTACCCACCTAACATCATCTTAACTACCCTTAGCTTATGACTATCGTAATTTGTTAGGTGCTTGCCTATCTGCCAAAGTATCGACTGACATTATACCTAATACCTATGCACTATATTATGATAATATACAGTATGTCCCGCGGTAATGCTACATGGAGGGCAAGTACCTATTTAAATATTGATTATTAATATATATTCTGTTATATTTGATCTGTAAGCATTTTATGTGTTTACTGCGTAAGTACAAAAGTTAAAAAGTAGATTTATGTTAGTTTTTTGCCCAATGTTATAATTCATTGAGTAAAGTAATTTTACTCAATGAATTATGACATTGGACCTTAATTTTTTTAAAGTAAGTAATACTGCGTCAATTTTTTTTAAAGTCTTGTTGATCTTATCCGCTAAATGAAAAAAAAACAGTCTGTATTTTATTGATAACGATCGCCGGAGTAAATCACAAGTCTCAATTCCTTTTCAACAACATAGTGTCTCAAATTAAAGGGGACACTGTATGTACCTACCAAGGTAAAGGTGTATGTACCTACTAACTAATGACGAAAATAAATTCAAACGGTGAACAATTACACTGACAAATGTTTTTAATAATATAAGACATTAAATGACAAAAACCGACTTCCTCGCGTGCTAACGTTATTTTGCTCACTCGGAATGACACTTTCCAATAAAAAACCAAAGTAAAATAGCCCACAAAAAAGGTTTCGGCTAGTAGCGATTCCATAAAATGATGATGTTTTTTGAGATTTTGGGAAAAGTGGCATTTCTTCAGGAATACAATTTTATGGGACCTCGGGATTATTCTCTATACAATAACAAAATAATTCTCAAAATCGGTTAACAATTGATCAAGACACAAACATTAGAAAAAAAATACAACCGAATTGAGCTACCCCTGTTTTAAAGTCGGTTAAAAATTAGATAGGATCTGCCTACCTGTCTATTGTTATAGAATATGATATTATTATCAAATTGACAATGATCATGAATGACACGGGGACGGCAACAGCTAGATAACTGTACAAAAGTATGTACTTACCCATGTAGGTATGCTATTTGAAAATGAACTGATAAGATTCGTTCGAATTTTCCCGAGTAGATAGTTGAGTACCTACCTAACTGCGTCGTTATAAATCGTTATATATAAGTCGTGTAATTAAAGGCGACACAACCTAAAGGTCTTCGATGTGTTTTCCATTGTATATGACAGCGCACCCTAGTGATTTCTGGCGATAAAACCTATCTAAAAACCATGCTTTGTCATACAAATCGATTTTAAATTCAACATTTCAATCGGAAAAGCTGTTATGGAGATAAATGGTAACAGACAGACAAACAACTTCTCACGCATACCTACAGTATGTTTAACGCGAGGGCTAATTTTGTGTCCTCATTTCGATATATTCTTCAGAATAAGGTTTACGTAGAATTTTGTGGTGATTTTGTGTTGAAGCCGTTGCAACTACTTGATAAAATTTTTGGAATAATTAGTTATTGGTATGTAAAAGTTTATAACAATAAGTATAAAAAATATTCTGCAGCCTAAAGTAAAAAATCATAGAACATACACGGGAGTGAATCAGTGGGTCCCCCATCGGCCTGATAATTTTGGACCATAACGGCATGGCCGAGATTCTTTTTGATTTAGTTTGTTTAGAAAATACATCTATTAAGTAGTAAGCAAAATATATCATTTGGATCTTAGGTAGGTATTAGGTACTATCAACTTTTTTTTAAAGCGTTAGAAATATAAATATTTTGGGTTGATTATTATAAGTATAACGAAGAATAACCTAAATTTAGGTTCCATAGGGTAGGGACCTAAATTATATTTTGCCTATTTTTATTAATATTATTAAATTCAGATAAATAAATGACGACCGTAACCGCATGTGAATCCTTGTAAAGTTACGATGTGAATCTAATTAATTATTGAAGAGAATGTACACTAATAATCAAAGGTTGTTATGAAGAGATCGCTTTTAGCTCATTGTACCAAGTCTTGCTAAAAAGAGTTTATCCGTCTAATAATTAAGCACTTTTGTTTTGTGTGCTGTCATCTATACTTAAATAGCAAAAGCTTGGATTACGTTAGTTTACTACTTGTCAACGCAGGTTATTCTACTCGATAACAGATGGCGCTAAAATTAACCAATAACAACTAGCCAAACCAAACTGACATAAGATAAGTGACAACAAAATCAACCCAAGGTGTTGTGAAATGAATAGCATTGTTTATTGATTGTCTTCTAAAAATTAAATTGTATGGGTAGATGTTATTAATTAAGTTTATTTTATTGCGCATGACTATTTTTATCGAAGGTCAGTGCGCATAGTCAAAGGAAGGATTGCGCATTCCGTGGTAGCTAACCTCATCGCATCGACCAGCGGAGCAGGCAACTGTCAGATCAGAGCAAAAGCCTTTTGATCTTGTGCAGTATTTTGGTGCTTTGTGGGTGTGCTGAGTGAATTCGACTGTTTTTTGTTTTACATAGGTGCCAGCAACAAATTAATTCAGGTGAGTGACTTTTGTTTACTTAAAACTGTTTAAAACTTACAATACAATCCTCTATAAAGAATCGTTTCTCCGCCCACTTCGAGCAGAATACGATCTACTCAACTCTTTGATTAATTACCCCGCACCCCGAACTATGTACTTTCCTAGTGGTTCATCATCTCGTAGCCTGTTGTAGCCTAGATGATGCTGATATAGCTGATGATGTCATTGGCGGATATCATTGTGCTAGGGCCCAATTTCACTTTTAGAACCAACTTTCATACAAGTATACCTACTTAGATATATAATTTGTAGTTAGGTACAGGTACCTAGTTATTGTTCAAATAAAAGGTTTAAAGAAAATTGAAATAAGTATCTAGTACAAATTACTTTTTAACAGTGGGCTATTAATACAATTATTCTATGCTGTGGTTTGATAGATTCCTATATGAAGGTAACAATTTATTTAACATTTTCTAAGTAGGCAGGATTTTATAATCAGAAGACTTTGTCTATGTATGGAAGAGAGAACACCAAAAATATTACAAATCAAAACATATTTCTTTTTTAAATATAGTACATAGTTAATATGGTTGGTAGGTGCTTAGATCTCCTCTATATACTGCAACAATATAGGTACAATATAGGGTGCAAAATATAGGTTACCTTCATAAAAAAATATCACGAAAAGGAATTTTTGTCTTCTCTTCAGTAGACAAAAGTACAGCTAAACCTAGGAGGTACCCACCTAAGTAAATTCTTCTGGTACCAAAAAACTCTTTCCTCACAACCAAGGCTTGGTACTTCAAGGATCCAGAAGTGCTATTGAACAAAAAAATAATGGTGCCTGTCTCCACTAAAGTATACAGCTTAAGCCATGAAAGGAAAAACAGCATCTAACTCTATGAAAGTTATTTGAGTTACATTAATTATTCAAAATAGAAATATAATACTTACCTATCATATTTTCCTGAATGACTTCAATAATTATTTAGTGTGCAGAATGCGCACTAAATATTAATTTACTTGATGATTAATCAACATAAATTTTGATACATTAAAAACTGAATGAGGATTCAACACTGTCAGATAAATTTGGAAACTCCTGTACTAAAATGACATAAAATTTAAAGTTAAGAGGCTACATAAGTTTTGAATTCTGGTTTATGTACTAAAGAGTTATCTATAATCTTAGTGTGAACACCAAGACATTCATTTTGTTTGAATAAAACACAAAAATTACTTCTTTTATCATACAAAAGACAGAATCAGAAATAATTTGTATCTTCTCTTCTGTCTAAAAATTTTTTTTTTCTTTGTCTCGAGTGCTCTTGCTACAGATGCTGTACTATACAGATTTGAAATGAGGGTATCCATAAATTAAGCGCAATGCTTAATGAGAGTCATCTTAAGTGTGTTCCTATTTCTAACTATTAATATTTTTTAGAATTTCAAAAACAAACACGCTCACGACTGTCTTCCCCATGGTGGACATTCTCAGATACATACTCAGTGAGTAGATCTTTGAGGATACCAAGAAGGGGGTAGTCAGAGGCACGTCCAAACTTTTACATTTGGTACATGCCCGCGTTTTGCAAGTAGTAAGCATTCCACGTGACAGGTTGCAAGCCCATCGCCGCTTATTGGAACACTAAGTGTTGGCACATGTCTTCGAATTGTTGGTTCTAGGGCATGCCGGTTTCCTCACGATGTTTTCCTTCACCGCTGTGAGCACGTGTATTGCGCACATAAATTTTTAGAATTTCATATGTTTTTAAATAACATATTAATAATATAATGTATATAATCTAAGGGAATAAATATTATTATTCCCTTAGAATAACATACATAAAATTTAACACTCAAACTTTTTATGCAACATCACTCTCAGATTTGTATGTTTCGTATTTCAAACCTTATGGGTCTGAGAAAACAATGAAAATCTTGAAACATGCTATTACTGAGACTAGTATTTAACTGCACTGATGACGTCATTATTGAGTCATCACATCGTGTACTATCCATCTTATGTGAGTAACAGACTGGCATACTTTTAGAAGGTGCCCCTCTCTCTGGGCCAGGTAAGTGGGGTATAGTTCTCTTAATAAGAAAAATCGTTCTGGTGATTCATATTGGAAGGTGAAATTTGCAAAATTTTATTTTATGCAAAATAATTTAAAATTAGTTTGGAAAACTCTTTAATATACTGGTTTCCAATTACCTGTGTTACCCAGCACCAACAAAGTTTAAAAAAAAACCCCCAGGATAGGTAGTAATTATTTCATTTCATTTCACCTTGTATAACAACATAATAGGTTGGGGAAAAAGTTTCTTCGCATTTTTTAAGAAAATTCAAAACATTTTTTAATATAGTTTATTTACATTTAACTAAAGTATGTAGGTACCATTTTGTTCGATAACTTTTTGCCATTTTGTAGGCAGGGACATGATCCCATTGCTATAAAAACTTTGGGGCTTCTGTTCAAAATACCGCGACAAGTGGTTTTGGCAGTCCTCTCGTGATGTTAACCTGACACTGCCTAAAGAATTCTGAAGAGACCGAAACAGGTGGAAATCTGAAGGTGCAAGGTCAGGACTATACGGCGGATGCATTAACACATCCCAGCCAAACTCTCTTAATTTTTGCTGAGTGGCTAAAGATGTGTGAGGTCAAAAATGGTCAAAAATTTCTTCAAAAATGGTTCGGTTTCATTACGTCGTAATAAAGAATCACAAATGAGAACACGGTTCATTAGGTTTCTTTCAGTGAGCTCGTGAGGTACCCAAATATCGAGCTTTTTTGTGTACCCAGTTTTTTTCAAATGCGCCAAAACTGTTTTGTGGTCAATTCCCAGTTCTTCAGCTACGTCGTAACTACTGATATGCCGATCTTGCTCCACTTTTTCAAAAATGGCATCCATTTTATCCGTAATAGGGCGACCAGAGCGACGTGCATCTTTGACATCAAAATTTCCGGATTGAAAACGCTTAAACCAAATTTGTGCTACTCTCACAGACACTGCACTAGGTCCATAAACATCGCAAATTTTTTTCGCGGCTTGCGTTGCATTTTTACCTTTTTTGTAGTAAAATTTTAAAATGTATCGAATTTCTTCATTAGATTCACTCATCTTAACAGTACGAAAAACAAATAAAAATCACACATTTTCCTAATTTGAATTTGGAATTATCTTCTTTAAAATTTAAACTTTTAATGATACCAAAACCAGCCAGATACAAATAGTATAGCCAAAGAGATTTTATTACAAGTTCATACATACAATAATGCGAAAAGACTTTTTCCCCAACCATTTAACCATATTATAACATATGTTGTTATACAAGGTTTACAAACTAAAATAAAAATAATACACATAAATTACAAAATTACGCTAATAATTAAAATAGGTTAATAAATTCCCTAAAATATTCAAGTATTTGTCAACCTCGATATCATGGGCTATAAAAAAATATGATCCCTTAAATATTATGAAATTTAATTTTTGAAAATTTTTAATAGTTCTAACATTTATATCCGGCGTTGCCTGCAGCGCCCCCTAATAACAATAAAACCTATGTATCTATGAATCTTTCTTGAAAAAAAAAAAAAAAAAAAAACGCATAAATCACAATCATTTAAGCCGTTTCGGTTTTAAATGGTAACAGACAAATGAACGAACAACCTCTTATGGCGGATAAACAGGGCGCGGTGGTGCCCAAAGCCAAAGACTAAGAAAAAACACAGATTCAGGCGGATGAAGTGTTTATTCTGCCAACATTCGTAACACTACCAAACCATAACGTGTGCGTCAAAAGTGCTCTAATCTCTTACGTAGTTTGTGGATAGATGACGTCACAAGTCCCAATATCGTTCGATAAACGTTCATTCAAACCCTTATCTATGGCATTAAAGGCAATGTCGACTTTACCTGACGATTTTGATACGTTACCTGCTGTAGCTGCAAATTTTCATTCATATAGACGCAAAGGGGTATTCTCATTGGGAAAACTTACCGTCGAATACTGAAACACTACTTAATGCGCAGACCGGTGCCGAATTATAACTGAACATCCAAAAGTAGCCACAAGTTTCGATAGAAAAAAACGAGAAAATACAAACAAAATGTAAACTATTCGAAAATATAATACACAAGGTTCTTCATAAAGTAAAATTAGTAAGTTTTCAATTTATAGGCTTAATAGTTTACTAAACCGTAAAGTACTAGTTTTTTTACTGAAGCTAAATTTTGAAAAAATCTTTATTCAGCTCTCCTTACTCCAACTTGCGTTTCAGTATTTGGCCATTGTTAATTTTCACCCCTTTGTCGTCACACACACCCTCAATCACTACGGACTGTACGGACAGACATACGACGAAATTATGAATGGTTTGACGATCTCGATGGCACAACGGGCTAGTAGCAAGCTGCGACGCAAGAAGTTCGCTTCTCGCTGCGGGACAAATGTTTGTATGTTCTGCAGATATAGGTTCCTATATCTGCAGAATAGATCTTGGTGTTGTGGTAACACAGTATTCCTGATAACCAGGACACGGAACCCTTGTGTGGGGTCAGGGCTATGTCGTATGTTGGGTATCTATCTATATTTTTAAGGCTACTCGTACTCGGCTAAATAAACCTCGAAAGAGCATACCTAACAGTTGATATCAAAGGTGTACAAACTGTTAGGTAAGTACAGAGCTAAAACACAGAGTCAATATCAACAATACGAGTTTGGCACCAAAATTATTTATTCTTTGTGATAAGTTAACCATTAAACATGCGCAGGTGGAAATTAAACAGTGAACTGTTAGTTTTATCATAATGCAAACGTATTGTCTCTTCTACTCTGACACGTAAAATTACTGTACGGACAGAAAGACGACGAAGTTCTTAATGGTTTGACGACCTCGATGGCACAACGAGCTAGCAGCCGGCAAAAGATTATGTATTAATTTAACAGGGAATACTAGTGTGGTAGCTTGACTGTGTTTCTCACAATTTGTGTGTTACCTATCTCTACCTACTATTACCTACTTAACTTCCATAGACTATCTAAGTATTGTAAAAACTTTTCTTCTTTACCTACTTGTGACTTTGATTTCCATTCTACAGTTTTTGTTTCATTATTTTACTGACCACCCTACAGATTATAAACGACAAACAGACAGACAGCCTTCCTTTGGCCCCCTTATCTCAAAAACCATCTTTACCACTTCTTTAAAACCCCCCCGGGGCAATCGGGTTCTATTAGTATTACCAAATTATTTTTAGGTTTAGCGTTATTTTATTAGGATCGTGTACAGGCAGACATAGTTAGAACTTGTACAGAACATTGCGAGATCTAAGTTCTTCGTGGAAAACTACAAGAGCTCATCTTCAATATTTACCAACCCCTAATACACAATAATAATAATGCTGGTCATTTTTCACACAGCAACTTCTAGCCCCTAACTAAGCAGAGCTTGTACTATGGGAACTACATGACTGATAAACAATGAAACGCCTTTCCTTAAATGATTTCTTTGAAAGTTCGACGCCCTCTACCATTTGCAAAGATGGTATAAAACGCTTGATTTAAACATTATAGTATCCATAAACATGTACCGAACCCTTACATGGCTAGACAATATTCTTTCTCGAGCTTCGTATATGACGTCATAAGTTGTGTGCTGCTGATACCCTATTTTAAAGAGGAGCTCCGAGGGATCTAGTGTTTGCGAGCGATGTTTGAATATATTTTAATAAGTTCGTATCGTTTAGCCAACACGTTTGGGAGTTTATAGGCAT
The DNA here is from genome assembly GCA_961405105.1 of Perizoma affinitatum. NCBI lineage: Eukaryota > Metazoa > Arthropoda > Insecta > Lepidoptera > Geometridae > Perizoma > Perizoma affinitatum. The sequence goes on along the minus strand of OY560205.1, from coordinate 5,403,274 downwards.
CTGAGATGCTAAGTACACTGATATACTCGTAGCAGGGGCCGACAGAGCGAGTCTGAAGCCTAAAATGCTTGTAGTTTTAGTTTAGTATTTTCTCGATACAAAAAATAAACAAAGTTATCTCTAAAATAATACTTGTCTCTCTGATTATTAAGAAGACTTACTCAAATACAGAATCTGGTTGTTTGACATTTTCGAGAGATAAAACCTGCTATGAGCTTTAATTCCATGAAATTACGTCCGGATTATGTACGGCTTCTTTTTGATGTGCAGATATGGCGTCTTAACTTGGCATCTGCAAGCATGGAAGCACTCAAATGTAGTTAAATGATATTAATTTCCAAAGACCTTATTGTTCATATAGTGTCGCGAGAACTTTCCCTAGCTGAAGTCCAAGTATGAATATTACTGGGTTTTCCATCCGCCAATTTCTAACGAGATGTTTAAAAGCGACCCATTGTAGTGACCCACTGCACTCTCACCTACCCCTATGAGGTAGGAGGAGGAAGAACAAATACCGCAAAATGTATGAACAGTCGGATATTATAATAAGCAATTAAAAAAACATAATTTTTCAACCAGAATAATAATAACAAAACATGAATCATATGTAAAAGTTTAATTTAAAACAGTGTGCAAACACTGAAAGTTACAAACGGTCGAGGGTAGAATAGTACTTGTTGGGGGGATGCGCGCGTCTATTGATTTTCCGCTACAGCCTCGAGGACTGGCTACGCTGCTCCCTAGAACATTACGAACGTAAATGCACTGACAATGAAATACAGTTTTTGAATTAAAAAAACAGGCTCATAAACTTTAACGAAACAGACCCAAGACTTATGAAGGGTTATACTTAGATCTATTCTTAGTACGCAGATTCTCAGATTGTAAACATTAATTTTTACATGTGTACTTTTGCATAAGTGGCCTTCCAACTTTGATGATCACCTTCAGTATAAGTAATGCGGTTTATTTAAACCCAAGGGTATTAATTATTAGACTTTTCTAAAACTGTATTTTCTTTCGATTTTGTTGTCTTACGTATAAACCTCAGTAGCCCCAAACATCTGAGCCTTGATCCCCATTATCATCAAATTTTAAGTCTATTTTTCCCGGAATCAGTTTGCAAAAACCGATAAGATCCTTTAGCAGCTGCCATAAATTTTAATCATAATAAAAGTCTCCTACATATTCCTTATTCAGGTCAAGCGGACGTAAACTTCGTCACCCGTACAAAATTATGCGCCGATCCCCGAGCAAACTTGAGTAAAATAGCCCCAAATACGTTACGTTCCCCAGTACGTTCTATAAGGTCAACAAAAAGCTCACGAAAAATAAAACCTCTAAAGCAACCAATATATAAAAGCTACAATAAAATAAGAATTTGGTTGGAGACAGTTTTCTGAAGAAATAAATATTTGCCGGAGAAGATCAAGGTGACACAAAGCGGATTCAGAGCTAATCTCATCAGACGTCCTTTGTAGTGATATCATTTTATTTGTCTAGAAGATGATATACTTATGTTATTGCTAAGTGAAAAAACATAAAAAATAACGACGTATTTTACTTATTTTTAACACTGAGCCATAAGGTCTCCTCTCGCATTTTCTTGAACTAGAAAATGTTGCGTTAAATATCCACTCCAATTCACAGAGATACCGTGTAATATCTTAAAACAAGAATATACGGAATCGGATCAATGGAAAAGCCTTCAGATCTGAACTTGATCCTCTTACCAAGACTGCCGAGTGGAAGGAAGGCGCGATAAAGTGACCTACATATATACTCTAGTTGTATGTAGTAGAAACTAGTATAGATAGACAAATATCATGTTGTCTAACATGGGATCTGGAAATCGTTGGACATGTAATCTGTTTTAATTCAAATATAAGTAATCTTGATTCTAGCAAAATAACTCTTATAGCCTATTACAATAATGGTATCATAACAGGCGATTAGAGATAATCATTATTGAGTCCTATCACAAATCTTATTGTGGAAATATATAATCATAGGCTTTCCAACTCCTACGTCCAAGTTACATCTGCAGAAACTTTTCTCCAGGCTCGCTGAGCTTGTCCCAAACTCCTGAGGCATTTTAGACCGTGTAACTAAATAGGCCGTCTATATTCTGGGGGGAACATTATCGTAACTTAGAGCACTGGGTGGGACGTGCTTATAGAGCCCACAAAGCCAGTTTGCGATGTTATAACTTCGTAATACGTAGGTTCTAGCGTGTCGTTTTGCTTGTTGGTCGATGTGCCCATGACCATTTTGCTATTGGATGACCCCGTTAATAGTTCGAACGGGGTCATCAACGGTAGATTAAGATAACCCGTGGTTATGATGCATCAATGGGATGGGATTACTAAAATAATCTTTGTCCAGTGCAGATGTCCGGTGAGCCCGGTAAACGGAAAATGAGTCTACCTATGTATTGACCTGCTCGTTGAACCGATAATATGCCTTAATTGCGATTTTCTGATACAACGCCTCTGTTATTGAACTATACAGTTGATTAAATGGGAACGACTGAATTGCTAGCGGTTTTTGGATTGTAGAATCGAGGTGATTTTTCCGTAAGCACAATCTACAATCCGTAGAGAGTTGTTGGAAGCAATTTTCAAGCTCCTCTCACCAGTTGGGGATTCAACAAAGTACGGAGTTGTTTGACTGCCCATCATTCATAGTCATAATGCTACTAAAATTTTTATTCTGTTTTAGTTATTTAGTTAAATTTCATATTATTACATACTTATTATTTGTATGTATATTATATAGGATATCTATTTATGTAAGTATATATTATTATATTTTATTATAGATTTACTTGTACACCGCCGTCTTTTGATTCCATTTTATCCTGTCCATCCAAAGGTTGGAAGAGATCGCTTTAAGCGATAAGACCGCCCATTGTACCTTTTATATATTTTTAATTCCTTTGTTTTTGTATTTTGCTTCGGTGCAATAAAGTTTTTTTCTATCTGTCTATTTTTATAAACTGCGCAGTTACTAGTAATGTGATAACAAGGTACTTGTTCCATAGAGTTTCTAGACAAATTATTTGATTCACAATCAACACAGCAATAGAAATGGTACCAGTCGGTGTCGTAAATAGCTACAATACTGACGAGTACATTACAACGAACCTCAGTATCAAAGTACAATTCAATTGTAAGGTCGCAGTACCGCACCGTATGGTAATATTTCATGTTCAAGTTTACTTACATGAGCATTCTGAATCCCTGAAATGTTTGCTTTGTAAATAAAACAGTAACTATTTACCAATATAACTCTGTCTACTATTTACTAAAAACATTCGTTGAGTATTTTTAGAAGAAGAATGTAATTAAGAAGTTACTCGTAGGTAATTAAATACTCATAAACGCTGTTCAGATTTAAAATTTAGTAAAAACTATGAAATGTTTTTTTTCTTCTACGAATTAAATCGAGCCTTATACGATTCCAGTGCAAAAACCTAAAATTAGTGACAGACGCAGTGCGACAATTTCTGAATGAGGTAAGCTCATTTTTAAAACTATAAAAACTGAACCGCACATCACAACTTACTCAATATTTTCCTAGTTCATTGTTACATCGGTGAAAAATAATTATAAGTAATAGTCAATTAAACTACATAGTACACACGTATTTGACTTTTAAAATGAACTTTTACCGATTAATGATCTGTATCTGCATCTGATAGTGGTTAATAGATACATTGATAAATATGAACACGCAATGAAAAGGAGAATGTCATATATTAATTAACAACATGCGATAGTGGCAACTTTCAACAACGTTATTTTAACATCTTTTCTAACGAACGACAAAAATGACTTGATAAATTATTGCTAATAAAATAACAATTGTGTTGAAATCATGTTATATAAAACTAATGTTCTAGATCCGCTATCATCTCTGCCTATTGAAGCAATACCGATGACTCGAAACATAATCGGATTTACTTAATTCGCAGGTATGCCGTGCGAATTTGAAGTCTAATATGTCTGTGTCAGAGCATCTATTGTGTGAGAAGACATCCGCATCGGCAGACCTCAGACACTCGAATGTAATCTAACCGCTATTAGAACTAGGTCAGAAAGCCTGCTTCGGGAATATTGCCAACTTGAACATTGCCAAAGTTCAATGCTTACGAACTCTCTAAGTTTTATTTATGTAATTTTTTCATAAGGAATTAAGTCGGTATGAAAGTATGATTATGTATTTGTAAGTTAGGCGGGATGAAATGGATTATAAACCAAATTACGTAAAACATATCTCATTGCGTTGGACTGAAGCTCTGTCTATTAGAAGTAAGTTTTGGTACCTAGTACCTATCCTATTTTCCTGGCCAAAAAGCGCAGATCAACCCTCTCAGCTTAACCAAGCTTAGCATCATCCTGTTATACGTATCAATGTTTTGCCCACACGAGAACTTATAAGGGTTCTCCTCAAAATAAATACCCCTTATTAGGAAAACAAACGAGGACAAGAGGAATTATTGTTAATCAAGTCATGTCATGTGTAACCAAGCTTATTTACCGAAATCACGGTCGGAACACAGTCCTGGCTGTTGGCTGTAAAGAAATGGTGAAAACGAGGTCTGTCCCCCTTCCTTTGTTCCGCAACGTTCAAGGTCGTGCCACCCAGGGCGCCCGCTGGGGGGCGCTTGATGCGTATTTATGCGATGCTCCGTAAGTTCATGGTTCAACAGAATTAGACGCTATAAATATAATAATGATCTTGATGTTTGCTGTTGTCTGCAGCACTTGGCGAGTTACGTCATTTGCTCGATGAAAATACAGCAAGCATGGGAAGGGGAAGCAACAAAACAGCTCAGCTATATTCATTTCATGAGATTGAGATAGTTAATCGTCTGAGTTTTAACGGAAAGCCATCATAATGGGAAGGTGGAGCAGATGGAAACTACAAAGTAGGCGCACGTCCAATTGACGATTGAGATAACAAAAGAACAAAGTTGTGTTCCTGTATGCACAGCCCACATTTCAACCTGCCTTGTTATTCTCCTGCCGGCGGAGGTTTAAAACTAGGCTACGTTTTAAATATTTAACAAATGGCCTGTTTGTGCATAGTAGATTAAACTGCCCGCACGAATCCTGAAAATCTTGCCTTCTTGTTGATAGCACTTTGCGTTATTTTTTATCATGAACATGAAAGGATTTCAAGGAGGACTTAGGTATGAGCAGACCTCAAGGAGATAAAGGTTTTCGAGATTAAAATGGCTTCCGTTGTAAAACGAAGTTGAACAAAATTCTAACTTGAAACGTAACTCGAAAAGGACAAAACGAGTATCAGCTGATAAAAAAACCACGATCCTTATTTTAGTATTCCGTAAAATTAAGCTGAACTCCATTTAAATCGGCCCAAGCCCGTTTCAACGAACTTTGTATGAAAATCATTGCTCTTTGAGGATAGACAAATGAAAAAAAAAAAACAACTAAGCATAAATAAATATTGATGTGTTTTTGGGTTTTTGTATTTTTACATTTTAAAGTGGGAACATGGAGGTTGTATTTTTCTTAACACGTACAAAGCCGCTGGCGACAGCTAGTTTTTTTTATAAATCTTTTCGCCTTCGTGGACTGGGAATAGCCAGTTTCCCGTAAGGGTAAACCTTAGACCATAGCTTAAATAGACTGTTCGTCGTCACCTCATGCGAATCTAGGCGTGGCTACGGAACGAAATTCTCTGGGCATTATAGTCTCAGTCCAGTTCTAATGGTGCCTTTACACGGTGCATGTAGTCGGAGCAAATAAAGGAGCGGATTACATGCGCGTGCAGTATGCACAGTGTTGCTGCACTGGACCCGCGCACTTTACGCGGTAGTTTACACGATACATTTAACATACGCAAGTACCATGATCTCCATGATTTACACCCTCAGATATAATAGACCTATTAAGTTATCAGTGATTCTACTCAGTACACAGATTCGTGGGGATACCAAGGGTACTGGGTTTAATTTGGCACAAACGCGGCCAGTTTTGCAAGTAGTCAGCATTGCAAGCCCATTGCATAATAATATAAATGAAAAATTCAATAAAATATATGTAAATATTTACACATACTAAGACGAGCATTAGTGTCTGAGTGTGAGTTAATGCGACGCGCGATCCGACCGAGTTGAAATTCTCAACTTCATTACCTAACTAGTACAAAGTGTACCTAATTAAAGTGCAAGGTCACGCGTAACTTTAATACACAAAATATAATATGTATACATTATTTTGTACACAGTACAGTACGACGTCACTTCAGCACACATAAGATTAAGAAACGTCTGAGTTAAGGGAGCATAATTTAAAGGTGTAAGTTTTACTAAGGGCTCTTCAACTTGAAGAAGATGCGTAGCGAAAGATATATGTTAAACCTATGAGTAGAGTCGCATATTTTTAATAGCTCCGCTCATCTTAGGTGGAAAAGGGTGAAGATGCTTTCTTGTACTTGTATTAGGTGAAACGAGAGATCGATGGATGCTAGCGAGGGATGTCAGAAGTGGTATTAACTATACCAGGTACAGTGTTGGGTAGACGAAGCCATTATGCATGCGTATGACACAGGGATTAGACATGTTATCGCTCTGAAGATACACAAGGATACAAATCTACCGCGCATTTTACCAGCTCCATTACGTCGATTAGCTGTAAAGGAATGCATCGTTTAACTGCTTAACTTACTTACCGCTCGCTTATCGAAAGGCAACCTTATAGTAGATATCTAAGTATATTCAATTTGGCAGTGAAAAGACGGTTATTTACGACTTTGTTCATTGTTTCAATAACGAATAGGTTCATGTGACTAGATCTGTAACTCCGCATCAGATTGTGATAATATTGTTAGAATTCTACGATCCTTAAATCCAAAGTGATATTTCGACTATGATTAGGTAATTAAAATAGGCTCCATCATCATGGTGATGGAGACATGTCACTCCATGTCATATAATTTCTAGCCAATAGACAAAATACTTTTTGAATAACAGTACAGTTTTCTGATCGAGACTGGTTTCATTGTTCCAGAATGCCGTCAGCAGCGCCACCCCCCGAGAATGGAGCGGTTCCGAAGAGCGAGCTGGAGCAACTCCAGATGCGCGCCGGACAAGTCACCGATGATGTCAGTTGTAGTTTATATCGTTGGTAATCAAAAAAGTCTGATAAAAGCGAAAGGTCTTATAATATTACCAGATTATGGTGACATCGAGCGAATGATGATTCACAACTAAATAAACATCGTAAATGTGGTGGAGAGAATCATATCATGCTGGATCAGTTACCTAAAACTGTTACTTGAAAATACAGAAGTTGTGTTTAATCCAATGGGAAGCTAATCAATTAGACGATGATGATGCTTGCTATATTAACATGTTGTCTGATTGTATCTATTAACAATCTAAGTTCCGAGTAAACTTCTCGGAAGGTATAAATGATTGATTTGATGTAAATGTTATTTAAATCTTTGTAATTTCAGTCATTGGAGTCAACCCGGCGCATGATGATGCTATGTGAAGAGGTATGTGCTCAATATACTTTGTTAACTAGAAAGTAAAATGAAATTAATAAGAAAAGAGTAATTAAATCTCATCCATCTAATATGGATGTTAAACCATGTGGCCGATATCGTGCCACATAAACTAATCTGGGTTTTATGTGTTTGCTAACGACATAAATTGATCGACTTGTGGATTAATTAAATCCATACCACCATTAATTATTGGGAGAGGAATAATATTGAAGATTTTAGAAATAAGTTCCAAGCTGAAAAAGAAATATGGTCTGAATTAGATATGAAAACTGTATTTTAAGTAAACTCATCTGAAACATTCTCTGTCATTGAGGATTCGTAACTATATTGACAGTGTGAATTTAGTTTTCATATCGAATTCAGAACACTTACTTATTTTAAATCTCTGACCAGTACTGTGTGTTATATTTAAAACTCTGTATTAATTTTCCAAGCGTGCGAGATATCTGGAAGTCCCCTATGTCTCTTTAAAAAACTGTGCGGTCGCATCTTTGAGCGTTTCAGTTTAATTGAAAATTGGTTCCCCCATAGTTTAGTTATGTTTAGTTGTTCTTTTGTTTGTGATTATTTGTGATCATCTGTGAGAGAGGTGTTCTCGATGCGAGGGAGTGAGGGGTATAGCGGAAGTGTCCAGGATAGCCCCACGCTCGGTTGGTCTCCGAAGCCACCCCCGACCCCGTAGGGCGCAGCCTCTGCTAACCCTGGCTGTTGTGTTTCGATGTCGCTATTTTTATTTTGTTTTATCTATTTCTTAATGTGTATGTATCTATTGTAGCTATCCCTTAATTTGTTCATTTTGGTTTTCATATCTTTTATTGGTTTTTTATGTGTGTAACCATTATGTTGATATAACCATACATAAATATATGGGTGTTGCATGATCCGTGCCTTTGTGTCCGACAATGTTAGACCTCTATAGCCCTTTGTGTTGTTCGTAGTGAACTGTATATTTTGTGAGTGAACCTTCCGGGCGGATCGGCCCTTGGAACTGACAGTTAAATAATTGAAACGTTACTAAAAGCTAACTCGTGTTATGAATTAGAATTCAAAATAATAATATATATCTAATTTTGATATTTAACCGTCAGCTCCGTAAGTTGATTGTTGTGTTAGGTCCAAAGCATGAGCCATCATCGACCACTATAGACTCCCAAGCCCCTATACTATAGTACTTCTCTGATATTAGTGTCCCCTAGTGTAATCCAAATGTGCGCTTGTCAGTCTGGAATAGTCAATCCATTGTGCTTGGGCTTGCTTCGAACTGAGAATTCTATAACCTGAGTTTACGGATTCCGCCACTGAGGCGGGACCACTTCTTTCAAACGCACTTTCTACTTTTCTCCTTTCTTTCTGTTGACGTTCCGTTAATTCTTGATTACCGTTCTCTTATGACTTCTTCGGCATCAATAACCATTCCTACATCTACTGTTCTATATGTGAATGGCCGTGGAAAGCGATCAATGTTTTGTTGATGTTCGTTCTATCCTGTTTTAGTTTTGTATATTAGGTCTCTGTGTAGTGGCTGCTCTCTGTTGTTGACTGTATCTATTATGTTGTATGATTTCATGCCTTCTTGAACATTCACAATACTGTCAATATATGGGCGCATACACACCCCCATACCTGCCACTTTACTCCAACAAATATAATCGAGCTACACCTATGCAAACTCTCACACAATATACGAGTACAAAATGTTAACATCATTATTTGTATCTATAATTAGTCGTATATTTTAAAATAGGTACCCACACTATTTTTTTATAATTATTTATGTTCGTTTAAGTTTAATATTTATTTTAACCGCGCCAATATATTACAAGATATGAAACTTTCAAAGATTAAACACATACAGACATTACTCGTACAACAGTCGAATCTCTTGGGATGACGTCTTTGATTTACATAACTTTAATCACTAAAGCATTTTTTAAATGATTCAGAAATTATAAATTATGACCAAAAACATCATCTCTAGTACTCGGTACTCTGATAAAACATGTGTCTGTACAAAACTTACAGCTAAATGAACGCAACACGAACTCACACCAGTCGCCTGTCGGCTGTGCAATGAGACTCCTCTTCCACTCCACTGTACCCCTCACAACTAACATACTCTCTGACTTTTTGTTTCTGCGGCGTAGAGCAAGGAGGCCGGCATTCGTACTCTGGTCGCGCTAGATGACCAGGGAGGTGAGTGATCTGCAAAATTTGCAACACTACATTATTTACATTTTTATCTATTTTACCTTTTTCGCTAACTATGTTGAGCATCGTAGGGTTTTCAGCCGACCCGAAGAGGGCCCGCCGATGTAGAAGATAAGGGGGTATCACGTCGGCTACGTATTCCAACGTCACTGCTAATCTAATGCAAAGGTGCGGGCATCCTCAGTAATTGAATCGTCGACATTAACGACTCACACACGGATAATAACACCCAGGAAAACCCACATCTTTGTATATTTGATCGTAATGTAGATTAATACACCACTTGCACAACTTACAACGAGCTATCTTCTCCAACTCCAGGCAAGAGTTGACATAATACAAACTGTATCCGGTTCTACGGTTCCGGTGCTACTTATACATTCTGCATTTCAGATGTTCGTACTCGACTCTAAATCGACTACTTTACCTAAATCACATAAAACTAATCTAAATGAACGAGCAAAGTAAATTCGAAACGCTTCTCCTCAACGCACGACTCTTAACATCACACAGAAAAATCATAAATCATATTAAACTGAGCACAGATGAAACTGAATCTGGTTTTACTTGCAAGCTTTACTGCATGCATGTCGTTGTGGATGAGTAGTGTGTGTTAGAGGAGGCGCGCGGCCGGCGCGTGCGATGGCTGCGATGCGAAGTCGCACGCGACGGCCGCGACCCCAGCACGCTCGCACGCCGCCGCCACGCCACGCCACGCCCGTAGCGTCAAACCGCGCCCGCGCCACGCCGCAACCCGCACCGCGCGCGTCCGTGCGCGCCTCCCTTGCCGGCGCACCGCACCCGACCACCCACACACCCCTACCGATATATCTCTCTCCTACCGATATATTATTTTGATTTGTATTTTATGTATAGAGCGAGGACGCCGGGGGGCAAGCGCTTCATATGTTGAGTCACCAGGGCGGTAAGAGTTAAACTTGAAACGTGGGTAGTCGTTGAGAACGTCTGTGTTTGAATGTGCAGTAACCAATTAATCTCTTTGTTTTTCTTTGACGTTTCTCTTGAATAACGACTTATCTGAATCGATGTTGCGTGTGTATTCTATGTTTCGATGGGGATGACTTAAGTATAGTGTAAATAGATACGCCCGATGGCCGTTCGTTGCTAATTGTCGCAAAAGACTGTTTCTATCTTTTGCTGAAAATTTAATTTGAATGAGCTGCGCAATCTGTTTAGTTCTTCCGTTGGTAACATTTTATCAACTGGAACGCTTTTTATAGGTATATTTATTTTTCTTTCCAAATCTCTCTCTTCTCGTAATGACTCTGCGTTACTGAATTGAATGCGCGTTGACCGATATCTGTTGGACGTATAGTTTATATGGTGTACGCCTTCATTTCCATGCAATAGCAGCGTACTGTTAATGTTTAGATGTAGGTCTGTAACTGTTAGTTCGATGCGATCTGTGTCTGTCTGCGAGGCCGCCCCTCGCCACTACATATTAGTTTGTTTCTTTATCTTCTTCAACTAATTAATACTTTGCTATTTTCACGTTTCATTTAGGAATGGCTTTATGGAAACGCTCATTTGCTAAGTTGTTTTATTTGATTCCATAACCACCGCGGAGAGCAGGTCGTTGGAAGATCGCTGACAACACGCTCTCCGCACCATTACCATGTATATTGTTTTATTTTGTTTTATCAGTTTGAGTTGTGTTGAGTTCCGAGTTGTCCCGGCGCGGCGTCCGCGCGGCCCCCTCCCACCTTGGTGAGGCACAAGGGATCCACGCGTGCGCCGCTCCCGACTCCTCACGCATTCGTTTGGCGAGCTATAGTGACATCATTATTGTGTTGTAGAGTCACGAGGTGGGCATGAAAACCCTGGTCATGCTGGATGAACAGGGCGGTAAGCATCCAGTAGTACCTACCTAATATTTTGCATCACCCATAATTTAGTACAGCTTGTGTCTGAGATGCCAGTTCAGATAAGTTAAGAGTTCTGTGAATGGCGATGATTTGAAACTAAAACGTTACTGATTGAAAATCTGCTAACAATTTATTAGTAATGGATAATACGAGAAGGTAAAACGATTAGTCATGATCATTAATTAAATAAATACTATGATAAACTGCATCAAATGATCTCTCCTTCCACAGTTGAAAGCCACTCTGTGCCAAATGGGATGAGATTTTCTGATTGAGTTAAACAACGTTATTTTATTTAGTTTACTCTCACGCATCTAGCTATGCACGACTATTTCGATCTTGCTGTTGGTTGCATGTCTTTTAGTATTTTATGAAGTTTGAATTACAAATCTAAATGTTAGTTTTAATGAGTAAAGTAATTTTAATATCACATAGAAACAGCACATACATCATTTGGATCAAATTTAAAGAATTTTTAATAGTTTTAACCCGACAAAGTGTAAGACACCCCACTAACACAACCCCAATAAAGTCCTATAGTTGCTTTAAGAATAGTATACTGAATGAGTATTGGGACGATCTAGAATTGCTTTGGTGATGAGATGAGCTTGCATGGGCTTTACTAGTCGGTGTAAAATTCAGCTGGATTACATAATAACGTGGCTTACACTTAGCTCGGGTTATTGTCGAGAGAGCGTTGAGAATTTACAATTTGAATTCAAAAGTAAAGTCAATTAATAATCGCGTTAGTAATTATAACTTGAGTTACTTCAAAATCGCTAGGTGCTTCAACACATTGACACGTTTGATGACAAGGGCAGTGCTAAAGATTGTTTTTGTGTGTGACAGAGCAATTGGACAGGATTGAGGAGGGCATGGACCAGATTAATGCCGATATGCGAGAGGCCGAGAAGAACCTCTCGGGCATGGAGAAGTGTTGCGGAATCTGCGTTCTGCCGTGCAATAAGTGCGTATCCCGCATGTATATCTAATACTTCCGCAGACTTCCTCGAACAGCAGAGAAGGTTACTGTGTTACAGCCTTGCACGCTAAAAACGAGAGGTCGAATCCTATCGGCCCATTCACTTTTGTGTTGGTGTTCAATTCACTTGATACAAGTATAAGGACATGTACGTTCATAGAATGGACCATTGTTCGGTTTTATTTAACTTTATACATATCTAAATATTTCAAAATATCATTACATAAGACGTTTTTGAAGATATATTCGGCGCACTGACGTGCTTCCGGAATAGGATAGGATAGGAAATAAAAATTAATATGCGGACAAGTAGTTTTAAATCCCAAAAGAAAAGAAGAATTCTGCCGATCATACGCATTTTTTTTTTATTTCTGATAAGATCTATTAGATTTCGCCAGGTACCATGTTTTTGGATAAACTTGGAGGTTTGACCGCACCGGACAGGCTGTTCTACATAATCTAATCTTTAGTTTATAAATATACGTTTATAGGATAAGTTTTAGTAAATTTAGGTACCATAAGACATATTTTTAACCGACATCAAAAAAGAAGGAGGTTCTCAATTCGTCTGTATGTTTGTTTTTTGTGTGTATGTTACGAAATATCTTCGCAAATTGTGAACAGATTTTAATGTTTTTTTAATGGGTAATCTCCAAGCGTGGAAAAATCTCAATCCTAAGGGTGAAAAAATGGGGGATATTTGTGTCACTACACTATCATAACAAATATAATTTAATGTAATTTCCACTGAAATTTTACCTTATTTACTTTTTTTTTAAATACTTGCAATGTACTTTACAGGGGAGCATCGTTCAAGGAAGATGACGGTACGTGGAAGGGTAACGACGACGGTAAGGTGGTGAACAACCAGCCGCAGCGCGTGATGGATGAGCGCAACGGAATCGGACCACAAGCGGGATACATTGGCAGGTCAGTGTCAACCATTCTTAGCTTATGATATTAAATATTACCATCAATCAACGATGGTGATCTTGGTGGCGCGGCGGACGATTATCCGTCCTCTTTAACCATATATTATGTGGTTTAAGAGGACTCAAATTTAAAATGAAAGTATGCTGCCTGGACGCGGCTTGTTAAGATATTTTTAAAATTCTTGTCTTTTCCTAATCTAGCAGACTGTGTCTAGGCAGAAAATGTGTTTTTTTGCCAAAAGTATTCTAATATGATTGTGTTAACTACCCTCATTCCGTTCCAGGATAACGAACGACGCGCGCGAAGACGAGATGGAGGAGAACATGGGGCAGGTGAACACTATGATCGGGAACCTGCGCAACATGGCGCTGGACATGGGCTCCGAGCTCGAGAACCAGAATCGACAGATCGATCGCATCAACCGCAAGGTAAAGTCACTTTTATACATTATGCGGTACGATGTTCGCTATACGTGATTTCGTTCGTAAATCACGAGGGAATCACAGACTGATTTACATTTGCATTACTACGTAGGGAGTTGAGTTCGAATATTGGCGTATTCAGTTCGGTTAGTACAGGGGAGTTAAGCTTCAAACTGATTTCGTTCCACTTCAGTAAAATGTAAAAAAGAGTCTTTCAGAGCAGGCAAGGCATCGGCAATGATGTGCAGATGTCAAAAGGCGACGGTAACTGCTTTTCGTCGTATGCCTGTTTGCCTGTATATAACATACAAAAAGTGTTGTTTCAGCTACGTTTTGTTACAAAACGAGTCGAACAAAATCTTGGAGTCGCGCAATGCTAATTTACGTACTGTACTAAACTCTCTTATAAGCGGGGGGAATTAAGTTGTTGGTGTAAGGAAAACGCGCGTTTGGCTTCACTTAAACTTAAACTCGGCCAAAAAATAGAACATTCCTGCATTTTTTTCAAACTGTCAAATTTCTGTCCAAACTATGATAAGGACTAAACTAACGCAAACGTAAATCTGCCTGGTTTGAAAAATTGCTTTTTTTTTTCTGATGTCATAACATTTTTAAGGCTCGCGCAAATTGACGCTATGTGCGATCAACTTGTGATAATGTAAGCAAACGCTCGTCCAGGCAAATTTCGCTACAGTGTGGCAACCTCCATACAAAGTGCAGTATTTGCTCACCAACCAACTTCACCACGACAATTTGCGCGTGTCTTCATTAAGTTATTCAGAAGCTAACAAATTCCTTTCAAATTAAAGAAAAATATTATTCCATCTTAATATCTTGATATTGTGTTTTTTTTTCTGAATATTCGTTTGTTTTTTTCTTCGTGCCTTAAATAGTGTTTAAGGCTCGTATAAAAACTAACTACCTATCTTTCGTGATATGGAGACCTTCAAAATTTATCCTCAATAAATCTTGACGAGTCTCATGTTCTTCATTGACATTCTCACCATTTTGTGTGTTTGCCTTTCACCTTAGTCGTGTATGTGTAAAACCTGACTTTCTAAGCTTATTGGCCTCCAAATTCTATCTCGCTTACCTCTCAAGCATGTCCTATTTATCGCCCATTCCTTAAAATTTCTCGTAGTAATTAGAACAAATTGGCTGTTTTGAAATTATCAGTGTCGTAAAGTCATGGCCACCGACTACAAAACACGTGCCCACTAAACATTGTAGTCTCCATTGACACACTAACGAACAGTGTTGCCCACTGTTCACTCATCTGACTAACATTCCGAACCTTACCATGTCACTAACACTGTCATTCGCCTCAGTTAACATTACATGTAGAAACGGCGACTGTGTGAGACTATCACACTGACCTTGTTGTATCAGCTCTTTAAAATACATACATGTATTGAGTTGCTTATACCGACCACAGTCGCTGTAATCTTTACTGAACAGAAATGGAAACGAAACATGTTTATATCGTAGGGCGAATCGAACGAAACGAGGATAGCAGTCGCGAACCAGCGCGCCCACGAGCTGCTGAAGTAAACTACAGCGGCACACTCACAACACACACACACAGTCTCGTGGTTACTTATTATATATTTAAAATCAATAGAACTCAAAATACGCCATTTTCTTGACGCCATCTTAATATGGAAAACAAAATGGCGGCTTTCAGTCCTATTCTTATGTGGAACGGAAATTACGTTCCTTTAAACGCAACTGCTGTATAACTGTTTCTTTACAACCAAGAAAGCTAAAAGCGGTATATTTCTCAGATCATTTAGAAACTTCTATCGCTTTGGTTTGCATACTTCAGCTGTATTGAGATATGTATTTTTCAGCTGTTGTGTGTGAAAGGAACGTAGTGTTATTTCATTTTATTGTAAGCGGTATAAGTAAGAAAATAAAACAATGTTTTTATTTTGAGGCGAAAAAATTAAATCTACTTATATCGCTTAAAGTGAAGCTGATTGCAGAATTTAATAAATAAATGTATTTTAGAAACAGATTAAATTCTTTGATCAAATATATTATCTTATTAGAGTTCACGCAAAAATGGCTTGCGAAAATCGCGAAAAACATTATGAAGTTTGGTAAATATGTGCCATTTCTTTACTAGCTCAGTTTTACTGAGCTAGTAATTAAATTCTTCTAATGGTTGCAGATACTTATTATTTTAGTACTTTCATAAGTTCATGTATATTTTTAGTACAAATTCGTCAACATATATTTTCATTTCTTTATTTACACTTATTTTTGATAGCTTTATTTTTAAATGAACTGATACTTCTACTTTTATTTGTACGTAAGTTATTACTTTGCTTAGTGTGAGTTCTGCAGCCATGTATCTTTAGGTGCATCTTGATATCATATGTATAATGATGTAACTGTTTAAATAAAAACAGTTTATTCATCAAGCATCTTTAGTTTTTAATTTATATCGAAGTCCTTAAAACTTATGTAGATACGTCAAATAAAACAATATTAAAAATGACCAAGTAAGTATTATAAAGATTTGATTTTTAGGCTTCAAAGATGACGTCGTTATGTCCCCGTAGTTGTTTTTAGTTCAATTTCTACTTTATAAGTACAGACCTGTTGATTTGGTACTACTAATATGTTGGTGCTAATTTGCAATACTTTTATTTTATGTCACAAAAATCTTAGGTATGTATTATTTGTAGGTATTGTTTGTATCGTTGTAACCCTCCTCCCAATTATATTATCACTACGAAAAACCTATAGAGTTGAAACATTATTTTGAGAATACGCATTTACCCCTTGTTAATAGTGTAGTGTTATTGTTAATGAAACTAGATTAAAGTGTATTGTATCATATTGCAAAATATTAAATTATTTAAATTCTATTTAACTTAGCTAAAATTTCACATTAAATATGACGCTAGTTTTTAATTTTTTGATTAGAATCATTCTGTATTCGCTTAAATATTGGTAAAAGATATAATCTAAGGATATCTTTACCATCGGTGGTACCAGGTGGCTAATAGGTAAGCTTAACGGAAGACTATGAATGTATATGTCGAAAAGCTTCGCTTTTTCTGCCAGCCATTTTATTGTAATAAGGGGTGTCTACATGTGATAGTCCAGTTTGCCCGTAATCTAAATTAATTTAAAGGCGGAGTCATACAATTTACTTCTGATTGCCAACAAACTGGACATCTACAAATAAAAAAAGAATCTATTATAGAGGCCCTGAATTAAAGAAGCATTGATGTTGCAAGAAAAGCCTGAAGCTCAGGTTCACCTAGACTACCTTGATACTGATTAAAATATCGATAAATAGTAAACTAGAATTTCGCCACGAACTGAGATCTCGCGACCCCATTGTTCGACCTACGAGAGTTTTTAAACTATCGTACTCAAACTTTAATTCTCCTAGTATACGCTGCCTCGTCAGTTACCCTGAAAAAAAGAAATAACCGAACTATTTCAGTTATTTTAGAAATAACCAAATTTTGTTTAGCAATAACCAAGGTTTATTTGAAATGACAAAACTGGTTTCCCTAATAGGCATCAAACTGGGGTTGATATTTTCAGTTCGGTTTATTGCAATTAAACTTTTTGTTGTACAATACCGAACTTTTTCAAACAAACCGATTTGATTACCTGTTTGTTTGTCCGACGATATATCGTCGAACAAACAAACATACTTATAAACGTTGGATTGTCTAAGTAGTCATCATCTTTGATCGCTTTGCTCGTTCGATAAATAAATTTTAATAAATATTTGTATTTGCCGCATGTCTTTTTGAAAATAGCATAATCAAATAATTTTTAAAGTAAATTTCCAATTTTCAAAACTCCAATTCTCATGTAGGTAGTTTCTTGTATAAAGTTGAAGCCAACACGGTATTTGTGAATGTATCGATAGTGTATGAGTTGATATGTGATAGTAGTTTGAAAATAAGAGAAATTATGTTTAGCTCACGAGATGATGGTTACTAGATGGAAATGATCGTTTCTTCATCGGATCTCGCAATACTTTTTTCATAGGAGCATTTATGTAGATATATACCGTAGACATTTCCTAAAATAACATAACCAAAACAAACTGCACTTATTTAGCTTGTCCGCTATAACTAAATCAAAACCGTCGTATATTGTTCTACAATTATAAAAAAGGGGGTTTTGAAAAAATCTGGTTTAAACATATCGAATACTGCATACATATCTGCTTCTATGGAATAGTATTAATAAATGCTATATTGTACTTTAAACTAATCTTACATTAGCTATAAACTTTGATTTGTAATAATTATATCTAGTAATCTTATTTATTTTTGTGTAAGGAATAAATCATCGTTTATGAACATTTTATGTTATTTTTATTTTCTTTATTTTTATTTATTTATTAAAAGTGGTATTTCTAATGTAATATATGGCAGGAAGAGCTACAAAGTCGGCTAATATAATCAAATAATGTAAGAAGCTAAGCAATATACTTTAAGTAAAAAAACAAAGTTTACATGAAGGCGATTATGACAATTATAAACATCTCAACTTGCGTTCCACCGAACGCAAAAATTTAATCAGCATTGCGTCACCGGGGCACTCCTGTGACGACAGCGCTACTTAATAAATGGTAAATATCATATTTTGTTCATCGCATTAGATGACTTAATTAGGAAGGTGCAGTCATGTGACTCTCGTGTCTGAAATTTAGATAGACCGCATCACCATTTTACTTTTATTTGGAGTATGAAACACATTAGTACGAGTATGTAGTTGAAATATAGTCTAACACAATTGTTACAATTCATAACACCACGAGACTACCTCACAAGTACACACAAACAACCACACCAACACGTCGGTTACAACCGTAAGTATATTTTGTTTTTATGCACATTTTTAAGTGACAAGTTTTTGAGTGTTTTTCTGAAAGTTGGAAAGTCTTGCTATTAATATGATTTGAGCTACAATGCCTAACTAATGAATAGGCTTTGAACGGACCTGTACTGGCTTTGACCGATGGCATCATCGGTATGGTAGGTCGATGGCTATCGATAGGTCTTGCCTAAAGATTATCCAACTTTACAACTGAAGTGGAAATAGTGCCAGTCGTACATAATTACACTTGCTGATATTAAGACTTGAACCTTCAAATCAGGCACATATCACGGAGTATTGCACTTGCAAGAAATTACCAAACTAGTTTACTTAATCTTCAAGACGTAAACAGAGATTGCTCCGATTTTTGTAATGATTGCCATCGTTGATGTTCCATGTACTTGTGAATCAATTAACGTTTTCTTGTTTTTTGTGTTGAATTAGTATAATTGCCTCTAGCGCTAGCGGCCCATTTTGGCAACTCATTTCGTCTGAACGCCCTCCGTATATTGAATAAACAAGTCTTAATATTGGCTCGTCAAGTATTATTAGTGACGCCATAGGTAAACTTATAAACGCTTATAAATAATATGAGAACGCAAACAGTGGTAATATGTTGCGTCTCGGTTTGCTCATGCCGAATTAACTGCTTCAATAAACTGGTACAAATATCATAAATTATAATATACCTTCTGTATTTAGCTATGTCAACACTTAAACAATATTTAGATATTTGTATAAAACATCATAAAATATACTTTAATGACGTAAGTAAACATGTACTACTTACCTACTGATACCACATATACTTAAGACAAAACCACTAAAAGGCTTTGCATTGATATTATATTCAATCTAATCACAAATATTACGAGTATCTACTATCGTCAGAATAACACATTTCTATTTATCTCTTTTGATTGAATTCTTATCTACTGAGTTATATATAACTCAAAACTAGTGCGGAAGCGCTATAAATATGTACCTACGAGTATTAGGGTTCAAACAGGTACGCCCCGTTCCTTTTTCCCGTAGAGTATGTTATTCGCGCGTATCATGTTAGTATCTGTATCTTAAATACCCAATTGAATTCTCATTCGATGCACCATGATCCCAATATATTTCTTTAATAATAATATTATCCAGTGTAAAGTTATTTTCTAGATAACACACTGATCAAAAGAAATTAAGGAAATAAGATAATTTCAAAAACGTATAGCGATTGAGTTTATTGAACGTTTAACATATTCCAAAAAAAAACTGCAGTCTAGTATTTAGACGGTTCCCATAGTTGCTGAACTATTCTGTTCCCTATAATTATATGAAAAAGTTTTTCATACTATTTCTTTCTCTTACAGCTTTCGTTTAATATAGGTCCAGCCCTAAGTTGTCTCCTAAATCTATCGCTATCATACTATAGCGATGTCCACACGGCTGGAGTTCAAACCAAATCACCGGTACTTGCAACAATAACAGTGTACCTAAAAAATAACCACTCAGTACTCTGTAAAAGTTGCGTGTTTTAACGAAAATGTTATCTTCGGTATAGAAGCTACTGTCCCGCCTGATGTGCATTATAAATTGTCGTGCACTGTATTGTATTATTAACGTCCAATTACTAAAACGCTACTACCCGCTAGAGTTGGAAAAAGATGGCGCTATATGCAATGTAAAATATATTATTTTCTAATAGCCTTAAAGTAGTGATTAAACTTTGAGTAGCGTTTATGTATTCGGCTGCAAGGGTACCTATTTAATTAATATTTTATGTTTATAGGGCGAAAGCAACGAAACGCGCATAGCCGTGGCCAACCAACGGGCGGGAAAACTACTCAAATCTTAAAAACACAATCAAAAATGATATTGAAACAGCTCAACTTTAACCCGGTTACAAAAAATCACACAGCCTTTAAAATTGAAGCTCAGTGAGAATAGAATTGAGAGTTAAAACGGGGTTATAGTTGAGTTTATTTCAATAATAAAAAGGTAAGTACAGTAATGAAACAGCAATAATGATTGTTAATATCTTTGAAAATGTAATTTTATGCATATCCTATACTATCTGAATTATTTTACTTGAATAATCAAGTTTGATAATTAATCTTAATATTACCCTTGAAATCAGCAGGCCCAAGATCACAATACTCCATCGTCCATATATGATCTGCGAGGAGATATCAAACAATAAAATCGCGCATATTGTTGATTTTGCGAGTTCCTCACAGACCAATCAGTATGCACAACTAGTTGTGTCATCGGAACACCTGCCCAAATATTCGTTCCACAACTTAAAAATCCTTCAATCCTAGGCAGATCCGGCCTGGATAAGTTAGGTTTTTAAGATTTTTTTATGACCACCCAGAAAGGGTTATGTCATATATAGAACATTTCTATGTAAGGAACACTTATAGCAAAACTAGTTATGTCTAATGGAACTAATATTTATGATGGCACAACTAGTTGTGCATACTGATTGGTCCGTGAGGAACACCTGGTTGATTCTACACATTCGCTAATCTTTGGTGGATACCGTCCTTAAACGGATTATAAAACAAAAACTATTTAAATTTGTTTGTCTATGATAATAATGACGGGGATAATAATAACTAACATAGTTTCAAGACGGTTTTATGCACGTCTACACTAAGCTAAACAAATATAACAAAAATAGACATATCTGAGAGAGATTTCTATAAAAAATACTGAAATAAAAGTCTAGTTTACACGAGCTTCGTAGCTAATACTTAGTACGTACTAGTATTTTATTATCTGTGGCACGTGTCACGTACACTAACACCTGTGTAAACATGCTGATCAGTTAAGTATTGTCTAGTATTACTGAAACCGGTAAGTGCAAGTGAATGAAGCAGATCCTATTTGCTAAGCGAAAAGTAGACAAGTGACTACCATCACAATTTACTAAGCACTTGCCGCTTATTTAGTCGTGTGAACAGTCACGACAAGTGTTTATGTTTAATGACAAATTGAAATGGCAAGTCAAAACACCTTTGTCATTTTATTTTGGTGTATGTTTGTAACACCTTTCCGTGTAAACGTGTAAACGGTTACTTCTCACTTGTTGCTAAAGCAGCTAGTAGTACTAATGACAAGTACGAAGCTCGTGTAAACTAACTATTTGTCTGCATCAGCTTAGTGCAGAGGGACATTAGTGTTGTTGAACTTGGATCTTATGCCAATATCTTACCGCTTGGTAAATATTAAGAAAGCAGTAGTTATTCTAATAAGATTTGTATGTAAACTGTACTTACCTGCAACACCAACTAAATTATAATTTAGAAGCTATCTTTATCTTGCTAATTCCTAAGACCATCGTGCTTTTGATCGAATTCGTATTAGATTAATCGTTTATGAACGAAACTATTCTAAGTATAAGACTAGGGCATTCAATCTTACCACTTTTATTTTTTTAAATAACTAACGTTTTAATTAATTAATTATTATGCATTTAATTTGAGAATGTGCCAAAATGTTGTATATTATCAATTATTTCTATTATTAGTGCGTTGCTAGCACATTTTTTATTAGCATAGCACATGGGGAATAAAGGTTCACTCAGTATTGGAAGGCCCCCAGCGGCGACCCAGTATTGTATCCGTTCGTTGTGGCACTCTGGGGGAGGTCTATATCCAGCAATAGACTTCTATAAGCTATCGATTGATGATAATCGTGATAAAACGCTTGGTAACGAAGAATATAAAATAATTCATACAAATATGTATGCGTTGGATAAAATAACTTTTTACACTTCCTGCACTGAATTTTTATCGTTTGCACTGTGATTACATTTTCATTATGTACTAAAAACAGTACTAAGGCTCAAATATGCTATTAGACTAACAATGAGATCCCAGCTTGATAAAAAATACATTAAAATATCAGTGATACATAAACATTAGTGAGATTTTATGTTTAAGATGCTATCGCTATTTTAAATATTTGCTGAGATTGAGACATTTCTCGTTCTACGTAAGTGACGTAAAATGTTTGTTAGATTTGTTATTTTATTGGGAGTTCCTAAACTTGTGTTAATTTATTTTTGTTTGGTGATTTTATTCACTGATGCATATAATTATAATTAGGTATTGCATTCATAGGCGATTCGTGTTTGTTTAGTCTGTAGTTCTAAATATTTATAAGCGTTGTTCACACGGATGCAAATAAATTATTATACAGATAGATAGACATCGCCAATTCCTTAGAGAAAAATACACGAACCCGTGTGTAACAACGTTTATCAATTTGTTTATTGTAATGTGATTACAAAATGAAATGCAATAGTATATTAAAGTATATCGTAAAGTTGAATGTTTAAAACTGTATGTCATTACTTAAAGTGTATTGTAAGTACGACGAATAATGTGTACCGGCCTTAGGAGTAAAGATTAGTGAGTACGTGTTAAAAGGCAATGACTTGACAAAAATTAGTCTCGTTTACCAGAGTACGCGAGTAACGTTAAGAGTTTTCGAAATTTTCTCTATGTCTCTTTCTCTCAATATTAGTTACTAAGAGTTAATAATATTCCGTACATATTTTAATGAATAAAAACATATTTAAATGCTGTTATCTTGTATAATTACATAATGTTGTGAACACATAGATAGTGCCACTTTAACATAAACATTGTAACTAGAAATCGTTGCTGGCATTATAATGTGTTCACAGCACGTAGAATGGTTTTGTATCTGCTATTAAATTTATCAAAATATAAATTACCGCCTGCATATTCTACGTCTGTTAAAGTCAGCCTAAATACATAGTAAAATAAAATATTATATTTTCTTTATGAATATCTGATACTATAAAATGTTAATTTTTAATTACATTATTTGTTTGATTACGAACACTTTTTTTTTTCATTTAAAAACCTTGCGCGTAATTGAAAATCACATGTTATTTCAAGTTTTTATTAACAAAATATTTAAATAGAAATATTAACATATGTACAAGGCAATAAATTAAATTTCACAATACTTAGGAACAATACCTTCTTGTTTGGACTAAATATACCCTAACATTTTATCACTGGTCTATGCCTTTTTGGCATTTTTACCATTTCACCATTCTACATATAATCTAAAATCAGTGATCATCAATTTTTACCAGGACAATACAAATGGTACGTATTCTTGAATCACAGAAAAATGGCACGAGAAATTACAAAGTTGCCGTGGTAACTAGTCTTCAATCAGTAATGTCCCAATTATTTAAATAGTTAAGAAAAGTTAAAACGTTGCCATTTTAACTAATCTTCAATCACCTAAGGGCCTAGTATTGGAAATGCCACAAGAAATTACCGTGGTGACTAATTTTCAATCAGTAATGGGCAAGTATTGAAAATTTCCAAAACAGGTTACACTTTGTTTTGCTTAAAATATCTTAGTGCTCCCAGAATAATAGGCACCACAGCATGGTAGGTAGGGAACGTTGCCATTGTAACTAATCTTGGGTAAAGTATAGAAAATGGCACGTGAAAATACGTTCACATGGTAACTAATCTTGAAGAGTGTTAAAAATGGCAGTTCGCTAGACAATACTCATGTCTTGAGGATTTGGTGAGAAAGTTCGAGACATTCCACTATATAATATCTTAATTTTTACAATATAGATAATATCTTTTTTGAACGCCAAAGAAAAGTATGTATATGGGCTTGTGTTATAGTTTCCAGAAAACTTTCGAGTATCATTTAAATCTACTTTAACTGTTTGCTTCGGCAGCAAACCCAAACATATTTTTCGTACCCATACTTACAATACAATAAAATGATTACCCAACCACAGTCGGTCTTTAAAGTCTTCATTTTGCTCACACAGCTGTTGACAAAAGAAAATATTTGGTTAGCACATCGCACGGTTAGCAAAACAAACTTACAATGTAGACAAAACTATCAATGTGTCTATCGATGGGAGACCGACCATAGGCTATGCGATCGATTCATGCACTGTCAACTATTTTTGTTTCCAGTTATTTAGTTTTTTGCCAAGACTTTCAGATTAAGAAAAACAAACCATACATAAAATCCATGGAGTTCCCTGTGTGGAATGTTATTAAGTGCAATTATGAGCCCGTGCTTATCCAGCGTGACTGACATTAAGGTTGAATTATTACAAAATATAATTGAGCCGATTTTGCAGAATCGCTGGCTAGTTCTCATGAATATATATTTTTATTTTGGTTTAGCACAGGATCAAGATAGCGTTACAGTTAAGTAGGTACAATTTTTTCTTAGTATCTTTATGTTATCTAGCACCCCACTCGATAGACCGATCAAAGGTTGCATGAAGTCGATAGATGGAAGTGGCTTAAGATCGTTCATCATTGAGACTCTTCGAGGGAGGTCAATATTCAGGTGGACTTCTTCAGGCTGATTATGATGGCCAATATGCATATGGCGTACCTTTACCATAGCCTATGAACGCTTGCGAGACCAGAGGTATCAATTGCGCGTTGCAAACCCTGAGACATAATGCTGATGAAAAATATCTTACAGACACATGTAATTTCACAAAAACCCTTCAAACCACAACACGGCACTTTCCCGGACGAGCTCATTCACAAGGAGCTCTGCTTCTCTTAAATTGCATAATTTCACCACACTGGTGCTTTCCAGGCGTTTATCAAAGTCATCACAAGAATTATATTTTTTTTCTAACACGTTCGTTGCTGTATTAATTAAGGTAGGTACGTATCTTGAACCCAAGCAAAACATTTTTTTAACAAACTTAATAACAAGTTGCTTAGGTTAAAATAAATGTACATATTTTATTTCTATCTTTCTCACCAAGTTCAACGGCTACTTCTAGTGACATCATAACGGCAAAGCCCAGAACTGAGCAAACCAACTGGAGTAGACCGCTACTCCTGCGCCAGACCTCGAAAAATACTACGTAGACCAGCGTTCCACACGCCAGACCCTGGAACAAAAGGTATCTTTATCAAGAGAGTCACGGAGGAGAGTCCGTGTGTACACAGTGCATGGTATCGGAGGGTGAGCCGTTCTTATACATTAATAAAAAAATAATGCTGGGCAATTTCACACAGCCACATATATTATAATACTACACAGCATCATCTAGTCCCAAAGTGAGCAGAACTTATGTTATGGGAACTAAATGGTTGATATACAACTTATATACATTTTAAATTTTAAATAGAATATATATTATACTTAGAAAACACCCATAGCCAAAACAAATATTTGTAGATCATACAAACATTTGTCCCGCGACGGGAATCGAACCTTCAGTAGGTACCTTTAGTTCTATACAATAGAACCCTTTGTTCGGTTCTATGCAATACACTAGTGGTGAAATGGCTGAAGTCCCCGACTTTTGATCCGAAGATCGTGGACTCGAATTCTGTGGCGCACCTTTGAATTTTTCACGTGACAAAATGTTTGTGCAATTCCTTAAACACTGAAGGAAAATATCGCTAGGTAACCGGCATGTCCTAGAACCACACATTTCAAGACATGTGACTGAATTATTTCATCATCCTGGTTCTTTCAGCATTGGTCACAAGACCCTATTCAGTGCCACCATATATTATCTGGTCAGATCAAATGCCTTCTTTTATTTATTCTGTGGTAACAGTAAAAAACAGTTTATTCGTTCCTATAGAAAACGCGTGAAAACCTATTAATCGTAATCTCATTTAGTCCACAGACATAGATCCCCAGTTACATAGTACAGAAACAACAAGAACCTAACATGGGTACCACAACACCCATCATATATCATCATCTATCTCTCATCATATATAGTCTTAGTTATTTGAATGTAGAAACATGAAAATTTGATTACTGAGCATAAATAAATAGATGCGTATTTCAGGGTTTTTGAATTTTGACAATAGTAGAAGTTAGGAACTTAAAAATTGGAATTAAAGCTACTCATCATCCTATCCTACAGTAGGAACTAATCCTACTTATATTATATCGCGTTTATAAGTATGTGAGGATGGGTGTTTGTTACTCTTCACGCAAAAACGACTGAACGGATTTTGATGAAACTTTACAGTAATATAGCTTATACATCAGAACAACACATAGGCTACTTTTTAATCCGGGTACCACATGGGCGAAGCCGTGGGCAGAAGCTAGTATATAAAAATTTATGTGTTTCAGGGTTTTAGGATTATAACATTTTTATGGGGGGGTTAGAGTTTGTATGGCCGTATGGGTTTTTTTAATACGACTCAACACGTTCAAAGCTGCTGGCAACGGTTAGTCTTGTATATATGTAAGGTGCCAACGTTGTAAGATGAATGCTACAATCTCACTAACCCTAACTTTTTCAGAATTCAGAACATACACGAAAATAAGGCGCCTATTTTGATTATTAAGGCAATAAAGGAACCCAAAGATGAGTAAATGTCAATGTAAATACGATAATACTTATAATGGTTGATGCTTTTATAGACTTTGAAATTAAGAGAGTTTGTTTCTTTTTAATGTAATATTAAATTAGTATTATTAATTATTCTGTGGTAGGAATGTAGTAAGGAAAAACTTTTAGAAATAAAAACCCTTTGTATTAACACTATTGTGTTGTGGGAAGATGGCTTTTAACGGGGCTCATGGCATGCTATATTTACCTGTAAAATAACAGAGTAGAGTCCCGCTTCAACAGCACCCGCGCCTCCAACTAACAGGATCCCAATGCCGATGCCAAAAGCCGACATGAACGAGAAGGTAAAAATGTAGAGCAATGAAAGCCACCGCTTGGTACCCGCCACCAGCAGCTCCACGCCTATGCAGAACGCGATTATGTATTTGTGCGCTGATACCGCAGCGAACATGTACCTGGGAAAGTAAAGTAATTAATGTAAATTAGTATGACGACCTCGGAGGCGTGGCGGACGAGTAGCCGACCGAGATGCACGAGGTGCGGGTTTGATTCCCGCTGAAGGACAAATAAATAAATAATAATGGACATTATCACACAGTCATCTAGCCCCAAAGTAAGCAGAGCTTGTGTTATGGGAACTACATGACACAAGCTCTGAATATTTAAATCAAATATTCAGAGCTTGCTTTTAGAATTAATTTCTTACTTGAATCCAAATTGAAACGAAGTGTAGAGCGCTCTTCGTTTCAATTCAAATTAAATTACCAACATTGCAAAAAAAATAAAAATAAAACTTTTCTAATCAAGTTTTTCAAGTATTATCCTTAAGTTAAATACAAGCCCTGAGGTTGAGGTATAAAAGTCCTGAAATGAACCTAGTGAACCAGTGAGGTGAAAGGTTCAGTGCACCTCAGAGAGACACCATGCACAAGTCACATGTCTTCGAATTTTTAGATTTATCATGCCGGTCCCTCACGATGTTTTACTTCACCGTGAGTACTTGTGGTGTTGATCCTTCCGATCGATCTAGCCACTATTAAGACGATCTGAAGTTAAATATATTGCATACTTTTGTGCTCTCAAACGATAATCAAACCGGCTTATCCTAACCAAATATTTTAAGGCGTGTGACACGTGCATGGGAATATACTTGTGAGGCGCACTAAATCATTTCACAACACTGGATTCTCTCACCATGTCACAAACCCCTTAACCAGAGTCTCCATAATTATACTGCATCTGCTTCTTATTGACACTAGTAAAATGGCAAAAGCTTAGCAATGGCTAGTAGGTACCTAAATTAATTCCAAAACATTTAAATCTGTAATATGTAATATGTAGGTCGAGAAGTGCCCCCTAATTCATGTTTAAGAAGTTTTGGACATTGCTAATAATCGTTCCCCATTCTATTTTGTTAGTGTAATTAGGGGGTCATTGACCTAGAAAACTGAAACGTCGAACGAAGGATTAGACAACAATAGTTTTTTTCCCGAATCACGTACCTTTTATCAGTGATGATTATCCAAAGACAACGGTCAATAACCTTATAAGTTTCAAAAATATCAGACATCCAGGTCATCGATAAATTCAATCATTTTAGATTATTCGATATCTTAAGTTGAAAACTTTTTATCTATCTTATCATGCAGCCAATTGCCCAATTAAAGTTATTTTTTGCGCAATAACATTATAATCATAAATCTAATATATTAAGAATAATAACCTATTAAGTACACCTAAAAGCGCTATAGGTAATTAACATAAAAACATTTGTTTGAGTTCAGAATTTTACGGTAATTTCAAAACATGAAAATTAGATAGGCTAGATTAATTAACCTAGTAACATTGCTCGTTTGCAGGACTATCCAAACCCCCCTACCCCCCACCCCTAACACTGCATCCTCACAAGTCCTAAAAAAATTAAATAGTAACAGTTCGAAAACTCCTGGCCGTCATGAGGCACATACCTATACCTACATAATCAGCCAAATTCTTCAATTTCTATCGGCTGTCACTCAGTCCTCTAATGCTCGACGATGTTACCGAGCTGAGACTCAGCCTTGGTGACAGAGTGGGAATAGTCACTCGTAATATATATACGTGAGGCATGCTTACCAAACATTACCAATTGAAGACTCCAAGCCCACAGCTAGTCCTTCAAACAGCTCGTGCACTGAAAGCGCCAGCACAATTAGCAGCCCTCTTAACGCTGATACCACCGAATCATCTTCCAACACCAGATGACTGTGGCCAGTACTCTCCACTTGCTTGGAAGGCGGCACTTCAGGTTCTTCGCTTATACTCTTCCTGAGACTGAAAGGTCGCGTAGGGCTCGTGTCTTCGGGTTTTGTTGCTCTGCTATTGATGTACAGATGGACAATCTCCTCGATTAAGTACATCATGAAGAAACCTCCGCACATAATTAGCCCGGCGAGGAATATCGGCATATCGGGGATGTCACCTGCATCTGAAGACGAGAAATTGTTACATATAAAAAAACAGAAAAGCACCAACATTCGTCGATCGTGACCACCGTTGAATGGAGAGATAAGAAAATATTGTAATAGTGCCGGGGGATACATTAAAATAATGGTAAAAGATTGCAACTAGTAGGTAGGTACCTCTGTCAATTTTAACTACAACATACATGCCTATAATAAGTACCTACCTAACTATTCAATCAATCGATTGTCAAATAACCTTTGTTAAAGAAACTGCTGTGAGATAATTTTAGCACATTATTGATAGGGCATAAGTATATAATATCTATACTAACTTACTACTTTATAGATTTACAATCTGGTACGTGCAAGTGGGCGCGTCTCAAAAAGGTTTAACTTCTTGCGATTGTAAATAAATATTGCTACTTACTTGATAAGATATCTGACTAATGTTCGTTTAAAGATGTACCTAGATAGGTATATGTGGAACAACCGACCAAAATACTAAAGTTATGACAGTTATTTAACGGTCAAGTTCTAAACGCTACTCAAAATTAAGGCACTTAGTTGGAAAGATATGGCGCTACAAGAAATGTAGTTATGAAGTCATTTTCTAATCGTCCGTTTCAGCATTCAGCGGTAAGTTATGTACCTATATCCAGATAGGTACTTACAACTAGGTACTTAGCTCGCTACAATTTTATAATTCTTAGAGTTCTCACGACCTAAGCGATCGACTGGGCGGCCTTTTAATGAGGATAACGATTCTATGTTGTGACCAGACATGATTTTATTATTGAAGGGGCGTATTTTCTAAAAGAGCTTTTGGAATATCTTATGACATTTTCGCAGAATAAATGGAAATGGTCCCGAGACATTTTAGTTGAATCCCTTTATCTAATAAACCTTGAATCTACTGGCTGGCTAACCAGCCCATTAATTACATAGACGAACAAAATGGTAAAGGGTAACAACTCATTATGACAGAATGTCCAAAGCATGTAATACTAGTAAATACACTTTTCGACCAAAACTTTCCCATTTTCATATTTTAGACGTTTTGAACATTGCTATACCTGGCTTTTTTTCATTGCCATTTTGCTAGTGTAATAAGAGGATTGATTCCGGAATTTCTCCGACATGTACATGTCCGAGAACTTACCAAGTTTTTAATTCACAAACTGTTAGTACGTATATAGTATTTTAGTTACAATTTATAAACTAGTTGCAATCGTTTATTAATTATTATTTGGCCACCCCTCCACTCTTACAATATTTTATTAACCTCTCCATCCAATGATTGTCTAGAAGAACTATCTTCTAAGCGATAAGACCACCCATTGTACTTAATGTACAATGTATTGTAAAGAATATGAAAGTTGGTCCGCAAAATAAAGATCGTGGCCGTTATTCAATGTAATAATAAAATTGGTCCGAATGCCCGACTGTTACTATATTAACCAATAATATACCTTTACTAACCAATGCAAATTTCCCAAATTTTTTGGCACTTAACCATTTTTGCCTCTTTTCACAATTACTTGCTAATGTAGGCAATAAATAGACTATGAGACGTTGAGGACGACTGTTTGTTTAAGCTCGGCGATGAGTAGTTGATTTAAGTATCTCGAGTTCCGGAATCATACGGGATGTCCCATATGATTCCTAATTACACTATCAAAATAGCAATGGCAACGAGACAGACGCACTCAGTTTTGCTAGGTCGTTAATTTGCGGACCAACATTTAATTTATGATTTAGATCTATACAGGGTATCCCGTAAATCAACGTAATACCTTGATAGGCTAAAGCCTGAATTCATATGGTTGACCACTCCCCCAAAATCCATTATTCAGCAATCGCCTTATGACTGAGGGAGTCCCTATTTGACTTTGAATTCGGGCCATAATAGTCTAATTTTTACAGACCAGAATATCAGAATTTACCGCAGTAATGCATCTCCAAATTAGTCAAAGCTAAACCCTATTAACGAATCTTTGTTCAACATCTTTGATTTCAAAGAATATGGCAAAAATGAGTATCGGGGGACAACGGTAAGTTTTTTTTCATTTACATTCGATATTATAGTTCACTTTGACCAACCAGCAAAGTTTTTGCAGCCCAATACCGATGTTAAACCATGCCACCTTAGTGCGCCGGAATGAACCATTTTGCTAGCACTTATCGAGGAACAAAACGTAGTTTTTCGAATAGATGGAATGAAAAAAAAAAGCTTCACTTTTGTAACTAAATAACAAAAAACAAATAATGTAATCAACTCTTGGAAGTCAATTTAAACCTACTGCTAATTGTCGTATCAAAATGAAACTTTGTATGCAAATGTCGTTATGTATACCTTTATTTTTTAACACTTGATTCTAACAGAATTTGCACATAAAAGCCTTATATTTCTCAAACGGATCCCTGAATCGAAAAATGGTTTTCACATACCTACTCGCAATATTTTTAAACGGCCTATCAAACGACACCGCTCAGCACAGTATAGACGAGAAAAAAATCGTCCCCACTTTAAGTGTAGAGGAGAAATAATCTAAAAAAATCAAGATTTTTATTTTACCACTATTTTTAGCTAAGCCGCCTTTGGTAAATCTAAACTGAATATAACTATGTCAAATGAGAACACTATTATAGTCTACAACAATAGCTTCAATTAGAGTTGCATTTAAACAGAGCCTTCTCAGTAGATAGATCATACATTTCGAAATCGAAATAATTTCACAAAGACTTTATTTTCTCCTTTTGCAGCATATCTTAAGATTTCGAATCTTATCTATTCTTATAAAATATGGAATAACGTGACACTAGAATAAATGTCAATCGAAGATATTCCCAAAAGTGCCAATTATCTAGAAAACTAGGTTACCTACTTCTAGATTTTTAAAGTAAGACAGTTGAATTTTATAAGTATAAGTATAAGTAAGTAAGGAACAAATAGGAAAGCATTATCATTCGCTGATAAATAAACTGTAAGGAAACGTCAGTCGTAATTGCACCTAACTTGTCTTCCTTGGCGCACTTTATAATTTCGATCAACTTACAAGCTTGCTATGTATGTAAGAATTTGATTAAATTCCTACACATGTTCTTGAACTCAATATAAATACACTAACCGGTGGGTAAGGTCTCGCTCAACTCCGGCCCACGGCTTTACACCCACAAGTTAAATCAGATATCCCTAGGCGAGAGGAAGGAATAAGAGAGTTCCGACTACGGCTATGCGTAGGTCAGAATGTGGGATGTAAATAAATGAAACTCACCTTGCAACAATTGAATATTTTCATCGACTTCAGGCAGGAGATGCATAAATGTGGTCGCGAACAGAACTCCCCCTCCGAACGCCAGAAGACCCATCACCAATTGATTGGAGGAGCGCAGGTTGGGGTCAGTCGACTTTGAGAACCAGTCGAACTTCAGAGACAATAGCAGCGGCACACATCCCACTATCATGGAAATGCCGAAGAGGCACACCATGGTAATGATCTTGGCCGTCAACGCATCTTCGACCGATGCAGCAGGGTCGGTGGTGAAATTCAAATTCATTTTCGTATTCAGCCGCTGTTTAGCTGCGCGCGCGACGTTCTATCTCGGCAATCAGTGATCGCTCAACTGAGCTTCCTGGCGGCGGCGTTCGACCGTATAGGTGAGCCTCTGCTGATAACAACGAATGACATGCTTGTTCAAACGCATCAAATAACCGGCCTGAGTCGAATTTAAAGCCGCTTTCTAAATTGATGTCAGTGGTAGATATACCTTTTGAATTTTTATACACGTAAAATAATAAATTTTCAACGCTTAGGTAGGTTTTAAAATTATTCTCAGAATTACATAGGTACCATATAATCTATAACAATAGATGAACACCGTTTATAACCTAAAATTTAATATTCAATTTTCGTTGACAGGTTTTACTCAAAAGCTACTCGTTAGGTAGTTTCATAAATATCCAGAATTCAATATTTACAAGTAAGGGTTAGGAAAGACAGAGCCAACAGAGCTTTTAGTTATTTTGAAGCCTTAAAATCTAAAATAACTCAGGAAACCTCAAAGTGACTTTTAAAGACGTATTCAATGATAAGAAAAAAAAAACCCCACTTTACATATCTGGGGTTTCGTGAAAAAGTTACTTTCATATGAATAAGCTACTAGGTACAAGCATGACAAAATAATACTTAGCGATATAAAATTACATTTGATTTTACTAGAACAGAAATAAACACACTCACGACTATATTCCACATGCTCATATATCAAGCAGGGGATAGTCAGAGGCACGTCCAAACATTATATTTGGCACTAGCCCGCTTTTTGGAAGTACACTTCTTATAAAGTTTATGTTTATAATGGATTATTAGAAAAAATATATACGTAAGTAAATGCAATAAACAAAACTCGTAAATAAAAAAGTTTAAGTACAATTTATTCAATAATATGTATTCCCTCCCCGGGCTTTTAGATCTTCTTCATGGATCGGATGAGAGTCACGACTACATGTTGTGGAATGTGATTACATTCTTCTTAAATTGCGTTTTTCAGCTGGCCATCCCATATTTTGCTCTAATTCGCCTTTTTTGTTCATCCCACAGGTGCTCTATGGGATTCATATCCGGGCTTCATGCTGGCCATTCCATAACAGATATACCGACTTCATTGAGATAATCTTGTACGATTGCTGCGGTATGGACCCTGGCATTATTAAGCTTGAATATGCAGTCTTCGCCAATGAAATGTGCATAGGGAACCACATGAGCCTCCAGACATTCTTCGATCTAACGACCACCGTTTAGTCCAGGCAAGCGTGGTCCAGATACGAAAGCGAGTTCTGTTTTTCCGTCAGTACTAATGCCCCCCCAAATTGTCCATGATCCTCCACCATAGATTACTTTCAATCTTCGTCTTATTGTAGAGTCACAGTCACCCCTCGAATAACATGGAGCTGTTGGTGCAGTTCAAAAGCGTTAAAGGGTCGATTTCGCAAAGAAAATGTTGCAATAAATAGGTCGTCTCGCTCAGAAGTGGCCCGATTGGTACCAGATCTTGGACGGCGCGGCGCGTGAATAAACCAGTCTGCCGATAGCGTTTCTACACTATGAACAGACAAGAGGCTTAAATGTAGTCTTGCAGCCATAGCACGTTGGCTTAGACCAGAATCCAGCAACGCCTTTACTTGGATGACGTATCCATGTGTGGTGAAAAAAAGTCTTGTTAACAGATGTCCTATAGGCTAATTATCAAATTACAAACAGCAAGTTTTAAAGTAAATCGTTATTTTTTGTTTATAACACACCAGTTAACTGTAGGTACTTCGATTAAAGGCGTTGCCTCAAAACAATGTTCCATTTCATTTAACAGATGGAAATTCAATTTTTTTTATTTAAATTTGGAACTCTTTTACACCACTGAAAAGACCAAACTGCCAGCTAATAAAATTATGTTTTTTTAAGAATTACTCCTCTTTTTTGGTTATTTGTCGCCAGAAAGAAAATCTTGGTCGTGTTTCGATCTTTTTGATGAGAAGTGTAGTCACACGTGACAGATAGCAAGCTCATCGTCACTTATTGGAAAGGAACACTCACAATGGCACATGCCTTCGAATTTTTGGTTCAAAATACTTAATATAGGTAAACCATAAACAAACAGGTAACTAAATAATCACAATCTTATTGTTATCTTAAGTACAATGGGCGGTCTTATCGCTTAGAAGCCAGTTTTTCTTTGGATGGAGAGAATAATATAAGATTGTAAAAGTGGCAGGGGTAAGTACATAAAGATAAAAGATTACAACTAGTTAGGTACTTATATAATATTTAACTAACATACTATAGGAACGACATAAGGTACATGCTTATAATAGGTAAGTAGTACCCATTTTATTAACTTACCTTATATAATGATGTGTTTCAGGGTTTTTAGATTTTCATTTAAAGGGTGGGAAATGGGTGTGTAAGTTTGTATGGGACATTATTTTTTTAATACGATCCACGCTTGCAAAGCCGCTGGCAACAGCTGTTAGGTATTTAATAAATATCTATAGGTACCTACAACTGCATTACTACTAACCTAACCTAAATGGATTCACAATCTGGTACGTGCAAGTGAGTACGTGCCAAGTACTTGCGATTGTAAATAAATATAGTACTTGATAAGATATTGGACTAGACATTGTTTCAGAAAATGTAGCTACCTATCAGCAGGTAGTTTGAATTTTACATTAATGTTTGAGAGGAAATCAAATTATTTCATTTTTTTAAAAACTTCTATCCAATTCTTTCTCCAAAAATCGGTTGTATCATTAGATAGATGTGGCGCATCAAGTTGTTTAATTTAATTTTCTCTAAATGAATACGTAGGTAGTAAGTAGCTAAAATTGCAAAAATATCGAAAAAGTGCCTTTCACGGTTGATTGTGATTGTGAACGGTTTGGAATTACTTAATTCTGAACCAAATCATCCTTATTTATGAAGAAAATAAAAGGCAATATATAATCAAAGTACCTCCCTATCCTACCTATGTAAATTAGTTAAAATTAAATTTAATATTTTGTGCCAAATCTAAAAGAGCCATGCAGATAGGTAGAATGATTTGTTTTATTTAGACTTAAACATTACAATTCAACCTAACGCTAGATCACAGGTCTAGCTATCGGTCATAATACGCTAGCGTATAATACGCTATAGGTTACGAAAGTTGTTACTAACAAAAATGATGTTTTTTAAAATAAACAATACTAAAATCAAAAACATACCTATAGGCATACATTGATCATGATTTCGTTTAAATAGGTAAATATAAAACTAATCTATACTAATAAAGCTGACGAGTTTTTTTTGTTTGAACACGGTAATCTATGGAACTTCCGGACGGATTTGAAAAAATATTTTCGCAATTGATAGCCTTTGTCAATTATTGAGGAAGGTTATGGGCTATTTAAACACGCTACGACCCTTAGGAGCCGAGCAAAAGAAAAATAGCGCGGATGGGCGATGCGGCGCAGTGGGCTTGGGGCCGATGGCGGCCGTGGCACAGCTAGTAATTAAATATAAGTAATGTGCGTTTCGTTCATCTAGACTGGGGGCGTTCATCTTTTGGTCCGATTATGCAACCTACATTGCCGCATTATATATAACCGAAGAAAAATCTTAGGCATAAAGAATCTCCCATGAACACGGAATGCATAGAAATTTGCCGACGTTGCAATTTATATAATGGTCTTAGATAAATTATGATATTGAGACTAGGTATTAGAGGAGCGTGTATGAAAGCAGTCAAGAAACTAAAAGTTCGAGAGGCAATTTTGTTAAATTATTTTATCTAACAGTGTTTGACTACGCAATATATACCACTCTATACTAATATAAAAAAGCTAAAGAGTTTATTTGTTTTTTTTTTGTTTGAAGGCGCTAATCGCTGGAACTACCAAATTTGAAAATTTTTGATATTTTTTTAGATTATAGGCAATTCCTTAGGAGCGGAACAAAAAGAAAAAGAACGCTAAGCGAAAACGAAGCAATAGGTACTTAACGGTTAGCGGGCGAATGGCACAGCTAGTCATCAATATTCCTATTAAGGTAGGAATTGGATTACTCTAGCAACACCGCCCGTGTTAGTAGAATATTGTGGTAGATTAAATGAATACTACCAAAAATTATTTGACTATTAATATACGTACACTCCAGCCAGCTGCTTTGCATGCATGGAGGTGGAGACTTGTTTTTTTCAAGTACCTACCATCTTTAAAAAAAACCTAGGTACCTATACCTACTCCCATACAAACTTTCACCCACTCAATTAAATCTTTCCTGTGCGTTGATAGATCAATCAGTCAGTCAGTCAGTCAGGACAAATGATTTTATAATATAGGTATAGATACCTATGCATGCATTTGTTAAGCAACCGGTTGCTGGATGAGGTAAGGTAGGGCATACCTATCTACTCGATATACCAACATAGCTAGATTTGGTTGGTTATTAAGGTGTTAGTAAAGTTTTTATAAAGGAGTAGGTATCTTGCTTGCATGCAAGCAATAAATACCCATCTAAAAATGTAGTGGTGACAATGAAGAAGATATATTTTTACTTAGGATTATGTATTGTTGCTTTAGTTAGTTGGATTTATTGGAGTTCTAATGCAGAATTCAACAATGCAATCATATTTATAAAGAACAGTAATTTGTTAGAAGACATCCTCATACATCCTTCTAATACAACTTGTCAAAGTAAGTAGTAATGAAAGGTTTAAGCTATGGGAAAATAGTAGGTACTTGCATAGGAACCTACTATTTTCCAATCTATGACTAAAACATTAAAACATGTTTAACCTCAAAGTATTTAGGTATTTACCTACCTACCTAACAAACACAAACACCAACCCAATGCTTGAATAAAGATCATCAGATCGAGATTGATCAGAAAGTAGGTAACACCATTTAAAAAATTAAAGCATGAATGAATTTGGTGTTCAATAAATTATTATATCTAGGCAGGTAGGTACCTGCCTACTCACTGCTTGTTCTCTACAGGTTTTTGGCTTAAAATCAGTGATTTTGCTTATAAGCAAAAAAAAATTCACTGTGCTTTTTGCAGGGTTGGCATGATTAAAACAAGTGATTTTAAAACACATGTTTAAGACAGTGTTTAAAACAGTTTCAATTAAAACCGTGTTTTTTATTAAGTGTTTAAAAACACGTTGTGAACACATGTTTTAAACAATGTATAAAACATTAAGAAAAAAACTTATTTAAAACAGGTTTACATTGCGAATGAATAGAAATAAATGAAAATAAATTTTTATTCAGGATTCTAAATAGGTTGATATGAAACCAGTTGAATCTATCCTCTTTATGTTATATATTTTTTGGTTTGCTTTAGGCACGGTAATTAAAAAACAAATTAATTTTATAAGTTTGAGTAAGTAATTAATTTAATCCAACATCAAACAAAGATCACAGTACTAATAATTTAACAAACAAAATTAGGTGCATTTATTATAGACAAGATAGCAATATTTTTTAAACATGAATTGTAATTTATAATGTTCAAATCAAAGTGAAAAAGATGACAATTTCAATTAATAAACAATTGGTAATAAAAAATCGACTTTGTATGACATATTAAATAGTAAATAATACAGATCACAATTACTTTTTCTTATTAAGTTATTTAAAAACTATGACAAGTTTTGCAGCTTTCTCGGTTCCCAGTTTATTTCATACGTTAGAATGAATAAATCCAAATGTATATCCAGGGTATTTCCCTGAATACAAAGGGGTTTATGTGGGTATTCCCCTAATATAAAGGGTTAATTAACAATATTAACAATATTTAAAACATACAAAGTGAATGTACTGATTAGAGATAGATACGCACGACAAAATAAAATTTATTCATTAATTTAATTGTAAATATTGATTATTATTTAATGCATTTGAAAGTACTTAGTCTAGAAAGAAATAATATAGGTCTAATTAATGATAAATTTAAAAGCAAAACTAGAAATAAAAAAAAAACAAATAAAACACCGATTAAAACAAATTGAACTGTTTGTTTTATAAAATTTAAAAAGAACTGTTTTTTTTCCAACCCTGCCTTTTTGTTTAGCTGCAACACACAACTTATCAACACTAATTAATTTCTAAGAAATTACTTTTTGAATATGTTTGTCTATGAGTATTTATTATTTATACCTAAAATAGAATACCTAATAATGTTTATTGTAGGTATGTGTGTCGGTAGTAACAAATATTTTTTTATCTATCTATACTGAACTCTTCTCAAGAAAGTATTAATTTGTCCTTTCAGATCACCCGTTCCTGATCATATTAGTGACTTCTTACGTGGGCCATGTCGAATTGAGGAGTGCCCACAGGAGGGCTATGCCCCCTGAACACCTGAAATCTATAAATGTCACCAGGGTGTTCTTACTGGCCAAAATACCAGATAGAGAAAAGTATGATATTCTGACTTTAAGAAATACAGACATGCTTTACAAAATGTAGTAGGTTCATTAACAGGGTGTTTGTTATTAATGGTCAAAAAATCAGTTAGAGAAAAGTATGATATTCTGACTCTAAAAAATACAGAGACTCGCTTTCCACATGTAATACGTAGGTTCCTACCTACTTAGGTAAGTTTAAAAAAAACTGATATAGAGCGAACTAATAGAGCATTTGGGTGGGATAGTTCTATAACTTACACTCTAGAACCAGAAGCAAATTATGTTGTTCATGTTCAGTCTGAATAAATAAATAATTACCCTACCGATTTACAGGTACGTTAAACAGAGGTCAATAGAAGATGAAAGCAACACTTTCGGCGACATCCTCCAAGGATCTTTCACGGAAAACTATAGAAACCTTACATACAAGCACCTAATGGGCCTCAAATGGGCTTCAACAGTCTGCAGCCATGCAAAATTTGTTTTAAAAGTGGATGATGATACAGTGTTCAGTTTAGAAAGGACTTACCAATTACTTTTGAAAGAAAATTTAGATGATACCATGTTGGGTTACATACTAAACAATACAAAGCCAAGAAGAAGCAAACAGAACAAGTGGTATGTTACTAATAGCGAATATTCTAGAAATTACTATCCTCCGTATTTGTCTGGATGGTATTATGTCACAACTCCAAAAGTGGCAAGAAAAGTCACTGAGGAAGCAGCTTATCATCCAAAATTCTGGATAGACGACATTTTGGTAACTGGTATACTAACTGAAGCACTCAATATAAAATTAAAACAACTGCCTGAAAACTATTGGTTGGAATACTATGAGTTATTAGAATGCTGTATAAATGACATGGTGAAGACACATATGATGTGTGAATATGTTGTTGGACCAAACGGGAATAGAAATAATTTAATTTATGAATTTAACAATGCTGTGAGAAATTGTGATAAAAATTGTACAAAAAGACTAACCAATAGACTATTGAAGACGTCATGCGTTGCTTACAGAGAAAGAAACATTTTTAGCGATGGTGCGCCTGAAATACATTTTATAAGATTATAACCATTAAATTTATATTTTGAGCAAATGTTTTATTAAGATAGTAATGAGTAATAGTAAGTAAGTAATTTATTAATACCTAGGATAATTTTCCTGTGAAGCATCTTAAACTATTAACCCCCATTTTCACCAACTAATTAGGGACACATGCATGCCAATTCATGATCAGTCATCACATCAGTAAATATTTCATAGCCTGCAAAGATGAGTAGTTAGTTGTTAATTAATCTTTTAGATAAATTTTATATTTTGTGAGTAGAATTATATTGAATGTTAAAATTAAATTGGCTTAAATTGATGAAACAAATTATATTTTTTTCATTTCTCTATGATTGAACTGTACTTACTTAATGGAATTGTAAAAATATGGCACTCATTTGCTAAATAATATTTAAACTACCTAAACTTAAAGCTAACAAGTCAACTACCTAACATTAAGACTGCTTAATTGATGTGTCAACAAAATATCAATGATTGCAATAATTCATTTTAAACTAACAAAACAAAAGTGTAACTTAACAAAGTAAAAAATAACTATAGCTATATAATTGAGCTAGTTTTTTAAGCCATCATCAAGAGCTTAGCCACATATTCGTGATTGAACTGCCATTGACAGTGGAATCTTTGAAACCCTTCATTATGTAAGAGGATTGATACCATGTTGCAGTATCAGTTGATTGTATCTCATTGAACTCATTATCCGGATCTGTTATAGGTTCAATTGGAACTGTACTGGTATCAACATCACCAAAAATCTGGATGTTGTTACAACAGGAAACATTGTCAGGGTTTTGAGACCGAAAGTCAATGACAACAATTTTAGAGTTCCTCGGTATCCTACAACCACTTGTTTGTTGGAAGTTATCGCAACTTATCACAGTGTCTTGACTGCCGATCGTCTTTTTCTTCAAGAAAACATACATGTTTGTTGGTGGCAGCTCATTAAAGAAGACTTGACCGAGTTTCTCTTCAGTTACCAAAGACCTGTAACAATAGGTAGTATTAATACTTACATGTTATTATACAAAATCGGACTCAAAAAATTCAAATGGTGTTCATAGCCAATCTTTGACAATGTTCGACTGACCCATGTCAGTCCATACCAATCATAAACTAAAATAAAGTTACCTACCTGAATACATTTCTATGTATCTTCTGGTCACTAGCAATAAGGCTGGAATTACATTGTGGTTTATGGCATGCTGTGGGCAGAAGGAGCCTGTAAACTTCCTTGCAGGTCACAGTGGTGGCTCCTAGGGCTAAGCACACCTCATCAGGTAGGAAAGAGCTATTAATTTCTTGAAGAAGACTCTGAAAATAAAATAAACAAATATAATAAAGAAAATACCAGACAAATAAGCTTTTAACACATGACTTAGTTGGAATGAAGAAATCAATGCTAAAATAGTTGAAACTTTTTTACAGCATATCTACAGGAGATGGTAAAAGAAGTGCTTGATTTATTGCACTTGCATCCAAAAGTAATGGCAGTTCCAGAATATCATCCAACCCTCCAACAACTCAACAAAACCAGCTCTCCGCCCATGAAGGGTGAACTCCGAACTATCATACACATGACAGGAGTTGAAGTGGCTGCCTAGTGGCAGCATTGCAAAGCGACCATACCTACCTAGTCTTTATCCCTGGTGGGCATTGTGGAGTCTTAGGAGCTCCCTTACTGCACCCGGTTTAAAGTTGAGTGCAAAGGGAGGGCAAGCAAATTTACATTATTACAGTGTTATTTTATGTTTTCAAGTTAGTTCCTACTAATCTTACTAGTATGGTAAACTACCTACCTAATATAAGATCTAAATAAATACTTATACCTAGGATAAACATTTTTACATAAGTACTCCATTACTTTTGGCTGCGCAGACTCTGATATTTGAAACAAAGGTTTGAGTGTGTTCGCGAACTACTCCAAACCCCTTTTATTTCACCGAACTTTGTCAAACGTTCACGAACCACATAACGGAGGTATTAAGAGGATTGGACAAGACCTGGACCTACATTATACCAACCAAATAATTACCTTGAGCATAAAATCCATGTTCTCAAGCGCTGTAGACGCAACGCGAAAGTGTCTCTCGGATTGGAAGGTCTCTCTTGCATCATTATCGTCCTCATTATTCAATTTCTTTTTATTTACGACTTGTTTCAACCACGTATAGGTGTACGGTATCTGCTGTCTTTGATACGCGATGAATTTCACCAGCTCCACCACAATATGCCCGCATGATATTGATGTTAGCTGATCGCCTATATTCAAGTCTATCCTAATTGGCTTTGATAAAATTGCAGAATTCATGGTTTTCCGTTAATAAAAATTAAAGTTCGAGAAGTACCAACAAACGAGATGAATAACTTTAGTGATAAAGTTAAAGTTAAACGTAACGACGCGTATCTGCCACAGACTACATGCGCTGGCAACAAATCATAGTAATCTGAGGTAAATATGTACGAACCATAGACAGAGCATAAAATTAATGCACTCTGCACGTACACGCGTAGACCTACGATACGAACGTACACACACGTTGCGTCCGATCGAGGCACAGACTTACTAGAGATACTGAAATCGCTTTCAGTTTCATCAACTGAACAGAACAATGTAATATTATTTTATACTTCATGTTATTTTTTTATATGTAGGTAGGTATGACTGAAATAAAAATTATTGAACAGAATTGAAAAAAAAATGCCCACTCCAAATCTTCAATTTGAAATTACTGTTAGTTCTAACAGGAACTTTTATCTCTCGTACGCCGCGACTCGAACAGTGACGGTACCGTAGTATGCCGTGAAATATTGAGTGTTCACGCGTTCGCGCAACATTTACTTTGACATCAAAAATATCTTTATGAAAAGAAAACGTGTCGTTAATCTGATTTTTGTTTGAAAAAGCCCATGAATGCTAGTTTTGATAGATGCATCATTTACTAGAATAGCATGGATAATAAATTTATTATAACTCATTATTTCCTAAGAGGA
Organism: Perizoma affinitatum; assembly: GCA_961405105.1. NCBI lineage: Eukaryota > Metazoa > Arthropoda > Insecta > Lepidoptera > Geometridae > Perizoma > Perizoma affinitatum. The sequence goes on along the minus strand of OY560205.1, from coordinate 5,359,618 downwards.
GGAAATAAAAACATACTCTTTACTAGAGTATGTTTTTATTTCCTCCTCAGATAATAGATATTAAAAAAATGTGTATTTTCACTTTTTCGTGTTTTATTATATTCTTTGTTATATTGTGTAAGTAATTACACTGTAAAATAGCTACTCCTAGTGAAATATTTAAAAAATATATAAGTTTCTTTAGAGTACATTTTTTTAGGATTTCTAAGCGCGGATCCGCGTTCCGGCATAGACCGGTTCATTTGTATACAGGAGGGTTCAAAAAACAAAATTTATTTAATTACAAATTTTATAATAAAAAGGTTATAGATTATATATTTGTAGGTTTCCATCTCATCTTCTCATAATAAATATTATAAACGCGAAAGTTTGTGAAGATGTATGGATGGATGTATGGATGTTTGTTACTCTTTTACGTAAAAATTACTGAATGGATTTTAATGAAACTACAATAATATAGCTTATACATCAGAATAACACATAGGCTACCATTTATAAATATATTGTGTGAATTGATGATCGAATTTATGTCAGTGCGACGGAAAAAATGAGGCTTCAGCTTTGGATGGGTAGGCAAGCGACACACGGCACATACATTCATTTTCACGAAGTGAGTCTCCTTCCATGGCCATTTCAAATCATAAATGCATAAACGGTAGTCTTCTCTGTTGAGATAATTATCAACATTTAAGATAACCACCATTGCTTGCTTATAACCTTTAACAAATCAAAAAAATGTGTAGGTACCTATAGAAAAGTATATGTACTAGAGGATATAAAAACAAAGTGTAGCGCCGACTCGATTCCCATTAAACAAATTGAAAACCATAATAAATAAGTACCTAAATTAGTTTTACATGGGCACTTACGTATGAAACAAAAAAGACGTGTTCCAAATCAATGCACTTTGTTCTAATACTAGGCGTCAATCTATTTTACCACATCCTGTATCAGAAAATTCAAAAAGCCGGAACGCGGATCCGCGCTCAAATCGGTATGAATAAGTCTCAACTAGAATTTGGACGAAATAGTACATTTCGATGTTGATATTTATATTTCATTGATTTCTGTATAAAATGAACTTCAAAAGAACATATAATACTCGTATGTACTAAAATAATTATACTAAGATACAAGTAATTCAAATTTACACTTGTTGCGGCTAACGGCCAGTCCCTAAGATTACGTCGATTTATCAGGTGTTTTTAAGCACCCAGTCATAATATTTTTATTTTCAATACTTTTATGATATCTAAACACATAAATAAACACAAAGTTTAACTTACCTTTTCTGGAAAAATCAGCCAAAAACTTAATATTTCGTATCGGTCACGTACACCTTGGAACACGAGTAACGACGAATGATTCAAACACTCTTTCCGCGAATTTGGAACGAGACTGAATGGTTTGATTGAGTTGAGAACATAACTTCACTCAATAGCAATGCCTTTCTTCAATTTGTTACCTTATCTGTACTGTAATTTTGTTGAAAATTGCAAAAAATCGTGAGGAGTCGGTTCAGCGCGGATGTACGTTCCGGCAGTTAAAAGGTATTGCGCGGTTCCACGTTCCGGCATACGAGAGGTTAAAAAATCATATTGGAAGCATGCATGGTGCCAAGTCACCATGTATTACATTTACTAATCAAAGATCTTGAAGTCGATTTCACTGTTATCCACGCTTGAAAATTTCAGGTAAAAACTTATTTTAAAACTGAATTCGAAGTTCAAATTACTTAAACGGAAATTAATAATTTTGACGTTTGTCCTGCTTATTGCACGCAGTTGTCATGTCAATAAAAAATATTTCAAATAATTTTATAGCGTGATATTTAGGCAAAAATGTTTCGCTTGCAATACGTTTCACAATTTATTGTAAAGAAAAGGTATTTCTCATGTAGTTCCCCTTTTCATTCCGCAAAAGATATACGATTTGGCCCAGACGTAAGGTCTTTGATGCTTCAGGGAGTTGATATCCTTGCTGATGCTGTTGCCATTACCATGGGTCCCAAAGGCCGTAACGTTATTCTTGAGCAATCTTTTGGGCCTCCTAAAATAACCAAAGATGGAGTCACTGTTGCCAAAGGTATTGAGCTAAAAGATAAATTTCAAAATATTGGAGCTAAGTTAGTTCAAGATGTTGCAAACAAAACCAATGAGGAGGCTGGTGATGGAACCACTACGGCAACTGTTCTAGCGAGAGCTATTGCAAAAGAGGGATTTGAAAACATATCAAAAGGAGCCAATCCTATTGAAATTCGAAAAGGAGTAATGCTGGCCGTAGACGCAGTAAAAGAAAACCTCAAGAAAATGTCTAAAGCTGTCAGCACATCTGAAGAAATTGAGCAAGTGGCTACAATATCTGCAAATGGCGACAAAGCCATAGGTAAGTTGATTGCTGCAGCAATGAATAGAGTTGGTAAAAATGGTGTTATAACCGTTAAGGATGGGAAAACTCTAGATGATGAATTAGAAATCATTGAAGGAATGAAGTTTGACCGTGGTTATATATCTCCATATTTCATCAATTCAAACAAGGGACCAAGAGTGGAATATAATAATGCCTTAATTCTTTTCTGCGAGAAGAAAATATTTAACGCTCAGCAAATTTTACCAGCATTAGAACTAGCGAATACAAAAAAGAAACCATTAATTATAATAGCTGAAGAACTAGATGGTGAGCCTTTATCAGTTCTTGTTGTTAACAAGTTGAAAATCGGACTTCAAGTAGCAGCAGTCAAAGCTCCAGGTTTCGGAGACTTACGAAAGAGTATTATGGCTGATATGGCGACAGCAACTGGAGGCGTGATATTTGAGGATGACAACAACCTCATAAGACTAGAAGACTGTCAGCCAGAGAGCTTTGGTAAAGTAGCTGAAGTAGTTATAACCAAAGATTCAACAATTTTGTTGAAAGGTAAGGGTAACAAAGATGAAATTCATCAGCGTATTGAACAAATCAAAGAAGAAATGGAATTAACGACTAACGAATACGATAAGGAAAGGCTTTTGGAACGGTTAGCTAATCTACAATCCGGAGTCGCAGTTTTAAGAATTGGAGGTTGCAGTGAAATTGAAGTAAATGAAAAGAAAGACCGTGTTAATGATGCTTTGAATGCTACTCGGGCTGCAATAGCTGAAGGGATTGTACCTGGAGGTGGGTCTGCATTGCTGCGGTGTATTCCTGTTCTGGCAAAGTTAAAAGCAGCTAATTCAGATCAGGCTATTGGGATTGATATTATCAAAAAAGCCTTGCGCACACCCTGCCTAACTATTGCCAGCAACGCTGGATATGATGGTTCTGTAGTAGTCTCAAAAGTGGAGAACATGAGCCATGACTTTGGATACGATGCTTTAAATAATGAATTTGTTAATATGATCGAAAAAGGTATTATAGATCCCACTAAAGTCGTGAGAAGAGCGATAACTGATGCCAGTGGAGTAGCTTCTCTTCTAACTACAGCTGAAGCAGTTATTTGTAATGCTATCAAAAAGAAAGAAACTGCTACTACTGCTGATCTTGCTGGTTTGGGCGACTATTAGTTTGACTATTAGACAATTAGATTGTTTTGCTTTTACTTTTGTTTTGTTAAAAAGTAAATTAAAAAAAGAAAACTTTAACTTGTACATAATATACATAGAAAACGCCATGACCTGAGACAAATATTTGCAGATTATACAAACCTGCATTATTTGTCCCGCGGCGGGAATCGAACCCGCAACTTTCTGCGTCTTAGGAGGGTCATCGCCCACTGCCCCACAGAGGTCGTAAGATGGTGAGGACTCGGGTATCCTGCAGATTCCAGATGATGAGGTTACAATTGAGAAATAACACAAATATTAACTAGGGACATTCGATAGCTCAGGGATATACGAAGAAGTACATAGCATTTCTAAGCGATTGCTCTATATATTCAACGTACCTACGTACCGTAGAGAGACCTGTTTTTATCGTACCTACTAATAAGGTTACCTGTCAGGTTGAAACCGCGACAGTTTATTTTTGGTGAATATGGTACCTTCTTTCCCGTGGTTCACCTATTTTGTCCACCTGGTGGACCACTGGTAAACATATTCTTCCGTGGTCCACCTGATAATCGCGTAAATTATTTTTATTGAAATATATTGCCTATTGTCCACCTCTTTTCATTGGCTAGATTTGAAGGCTTATTTGTAACGCACATGCTTCGAAATCATAAAAATAAAAGTCATTAATAAAGCGCGATAAAACGCGTGCGTGGGTTTTAAATTAATTTATTTTTAACCTTTTATAATTAAACACCTGGATTCCGATATGATATACATGTTATTACAATGGACCAACTTTATTGGATAATATTCAAATTTTAATTTTAGTCCAACACTGTTCAGTCCACTAGGGAACATAAAATCACAAGCACGAGCCGAGCGCAGCGTGCCGCGGCAGCGGCCGGCGAGTGCCAGAACCGAAATGGACCCTATTCAAATTTTAAATTTAGTCCGACACTGTTCAGTCCACTAGGGAACATAAAACACAAGCACGATGCGAGTGCAGCGTAATTATGAACTTGTTGGTGAATCACAAAACCTAATTTAACCCTACTTCTTCTTTGTGGAAATTAGGAATGTAGGCCTTACTCAGTTTGTTTGTATTCGAATTTCAATTACAGTGAAGCACGTCAACGAAAGAACAAAAAGATTGTGTGCTCAAAGGTGGACCACGGTTAAATAATAATTTCCTATGGTTCACCTTAGTTCACCTGGTGGACCACGGAAGAATATGTTTACCCGTGGTCCACCAGGTGGACAAAATAGGTGAACCACGGGAAAGAAGGGAATATGGTGTATTTTAGAACTAGGTTACACGGTGGTTAAACTTAAGATTAGACCATCTTTAGTAATGAGACCCTTTTGAGTTTAGATGTGTTCAAATGCAGCAAAACATATAATTCCCACTAAAAGTATCTAATTTGCTAGGACAACTGATTGGTTTCGTTTTCCTTCGCGGTATTATTTATATGTATTATATTGACTTTTTCCATTGATCCCTTTTGTTTGGCCTCTTTGATTCAGGGTAATTAAAACCATCAAGGTTTGTATTTTTTTAATGTTTGTTATCACGAATTGTTTTATAAATGTAGGTTCTACAAAAAAATAGTTTGTTACCATGGGCGCATTGTTTCAAAAAAATAACATTTTTTTTTTTTTTTTGAAACAAAGGACTTTGCAGATTGAAATATAAGCTAGAAAAATGACGTTGACACTGTCAACTGATACTGCCAAAATCAATATTTGACAATGATAATTGGTTTTGGCGGTAAAAACAGTTGTTTCTATTGTTTTTGTACTCATGTCGTGTTTACTGTTCACGTAAACTTTTGTTAATAGTTTTTGGGAAGAAAGAACTTTTCTGGTTTGTGCAAAGATGTCTGTGATTTCTATTCAAAGGTAGTTAAATTTTCAGTAAAGTTCTGGTAGTAGGAAAAAAAGTGGAAACCCTTATAAAAAGTTGTCAAGGAAAAGATGGCAGGAGCTCTACAAAAACACACCACCGTCTTTGAAAACGATGAATCTGAGATCTTGAAAGTGATGCAAAGGAGCCCGAGTAGTATATCGGATGTTTCCGCTAGGAATTCTGATGGTAACCTCCAATTGAATGATGACTACGAAGATGCACCGAAAAAACGTATTAGGAGACGTATTCAAAAGTTTTCTGATTCTGATAGTGATATGGAAGGACCACTGCCGAATGAAAATGACAAGCCAGTTTCAGAGGAAATCGCCAAAGCTTCTCATAGTAGCGACAGTGATATAGGAAGACCAATTATCAATAGCATTCCTCATAAATCTCGGATCCGCAAAGTTAAAAAAAAAAACTCATCTCGTTCAGATTCTGCAAAGTCAGACCAAGTAATGCGGAATTCAGGTTTTAAGGAGAAGTCGAAAATCCCTCTAGATAGTAACAGTGATAGTGAAACTACCGTTTCTAAAACTATTCCTCTAAAATCTCTAATGCCAAAAGTGAAAAGTGCAAGCTCATCAGATTCTGATCAAGCAGGGAAAAATGAACTGCAACTTACAAGGATGAAAAATAAGAGGAATAAAATGAAAGATAAATTTAAAAGTCTCAAGACTTCTAGAGAAAAAGTTGCATTATCTGAAATTGAGTCAAACAGAAGTGTAAATAACAGCTCAGAAGAATCTGATTATGAAGCTAATTCCATTGAAATAATCAAAAAAGTGAGTTTCAAACTGCCACATTGAGCCTCAACTAAAAGTTATTAAGGACATTGTAAATATTCCAAATTAAAACAAAAACTTAACAACATAAGTTGTCATTGAATAGTTGCATTAAATGTTTCAGAAAATCAAAGAAAGAATGCCTTTCAAGTCATCAATATGTGATCCTGACACATCTGATGAAGGAACAGAAAACAGACAGCAGAAGTCTATGCCAAATCAGAAAAAAGAGAGAAGAATTAAACTGACATCACCAAAGCCTCAAAGAGTGAGTATTTTTATTTTTGTCCTCTTCTGGGACCGCAATTATTTTTTGTACTATAAAGAGGGTCCATGTGAGTTGTCTTAAAAATACAGAGTATTTAATAAATTTATTAATTTGCCTTTTTTGTAATTGGCATCTTTTTTATACTGTTTGCTGTATCTCTGAGCTTTTATTTATTTGTGAGTATACAAATGAAAAAATCTCTAAATGATCATTTAGAGAATGATTTACTGAAACTTTTATTTAAGACTTAGGAAACTGTGATTTAAAAACATTACATGCAATTTCACAGATGTCTGCTAAACAAGCCATGGAAAATATGCAGAAAATAAAAAGTGAATCTAACAGAATGCTGAGGGAGAAAGAAGTGTCCCTACCCTATCACAGGCCTAAAGCATTATCATTGAAAGACATTATGAGCAGAAGGAAGCCAGCTGTGTCTTCTGATGGGAAAAGTTTACCTATCAAGATGAATGGGGAGCAGCTCAAACAATATGCGTAAGTAAATGGCAGATGACCCACTTTAGGAATTGTAGCTAATGACAGTGCAGTAAGTGTCTGTATGTGTCATTGCATAGTCTTGAATTCCATTCAAGACTGCAGTGACCTAAGCTGCTTCCTATTGCATCACTATGGGTTCGCAACAACTCTAGCTAATGAACTGTTGGTGTTTATACAACACACCTTCAACGCAATAGACAAAGTCAGATTAGAAAATAGATTATCTTGACTATATATGACAATTAAAAGCCATTTAGATATATAAAGCAAAGAGGTAATAATAATGTTTATAGGTTTATATATTTTTTGCACTACAGTACATTATCTGCCTTTATGCAGCTTCTGCAGAGACATATAAGGAATCAAGGAAGATATGTACCACCTTTTAGGGGAGTGCATACAGAGTGCATTAAATGTTAACCAACTTGATATGGGCCTATTTTAGAGCATGTTAGCTGCGCAAACCTCAAGCATAACTAACATGCAGTACCGGTCCATATGTGAGCTCATTCATAGAAATGTTTGATGTAGTCTATGGTGGTACGATAGAAACAACAGAAATTAAAATTAATAATAACTTGTATTCAATAAACCAGCTCAGCTCTATCATTAATATATAAATATAAAACTTTTATCACAGATGTTATAATACAATACTAGACTTTTTATCAAGTAGAAAAAAGTTGGGTGACTAAAAATGGAGGGACTATGGTATAAAGGTGTAAATGTTTAGGTAACTCCTGTTTTGCTACAGGCAAATGCTGGAAGAGAGACAGAAACAAATGATGGAGCTATGGCAGAGTGATACTGATGAAGAAAATGATGATAAAGTATCTGGTGTTAAAACTGATGATATGAAATCAAGTGATGGAACTGCAGCAGGTGCAACTGTTGATCAGGTACAACCAAAACAAATTAAGTTAGATACCATTGAAAATGAGCAGGGTGTAAATTCTGGTATTTTAGATGAGGATAGTGATAAACTTTTTGACATTCTTAGCCATAGCATTGTTGAAAAGGCAACAATAAACCAGTCTAAAGAAAATGTTAGTAACCATGTAGTGAAATCAACAAATAGGGAGGAAGTTACTGAAGAACAAGATTCAGAAACTAACATGAAGTTGGTTTTCAATGACTCTGAAACATCCATTACTGAGATTAAAACTGATGGTACATTAAATGTAATGGAAAAAAGTAGTAATCAAAATGATGACACAAGCACAGTCAGTGAGAAAAATAATGAAGATAATGATTCAAAAAACACCAAAACAAATACAGTAGTAGACAGTCAAATGATATCATTACATTATGATACTGAAAAGCTTGACAGTGAAACTTTACATACAGAAGATTTGCCTGCTAATATAATTACTGATGTAGAACCAGAAAGAAGTGAAAAGACTGGCAGTGAAATTGGAAATATCGACAGAGAAAATGAAGCTATGGAAGTAGATGCATTTTCAGATGATGACATGAATTTTGAAGATATTGACAAAATCATTGAGAATGCTGAGTTTATTAGAGGTGAGGCCATTATCCTATACATTTATAATTAATTTTATATCCATCTGGTTAACTTAAAGTTATGTGAATATAATATGCTTACATAATAACAGGGTTGATAAAAATCATGACCTATTTGATTTAAATCCGTTTCTTAAATCCAATCGGAATATAAAGTTCCTTTTATATTTCGATCTTTTTTTGTTTGGAAGGCAGTTATTGTTCAGAAAAATACAATACATATAATTGTTGTTAATTTAATTTAGTCTAAAAAAAAAGTAGCAAATTTATTTGTCATATTTAAAAAACAAAATTCATGAAATAAATATAGTGTTTTTTAAAAACAGTAGCATTTTTGTAAGTTTTAATTATTTTTTTAAACTTAGAATAAACAAATGAACATAAAACCGTTTGGGTTTCACCGCAGTTGCAGACACTGATATTTACAGAACTAACTAACAAATTATTACGACTACATCACATACTTTACTATTCTCCTGCTAAACGTCAGCAAGAGAATAGTAAAGTATGTTGTATATTAATAATAGTATTCTAAAATTATACCAAACTGCAATATTTTTAACTCACATGTTTTTAAAGTAGGTCTAGTATTCTGTTGTATAAATCAAATCTTGATTCCAATCATAACTGACTTAGATGTCAGGTTTATAATTTATTTTAAATTAACCCATACAGTGAAGAAGAAAATTGCTTCACTTGATTTTAATGACGATTTAAATCATCCCACCCCTGCATAATAAATATTTTAAGTCATTGTTAAGCTTCTGCTGTTGAATTTGAAATAACAAATATTGGAAAGAGACAAAGTAGTGTTTAGTTAATCAGCTATTTAATAATATTTGCCCTAGATTCACAATGAGAATATAATTTCTAAGTCCTAGGACATTATTCATTGACATTAGTATTTGTAAACATAGTGGTTACTCCTCTTTGAGTACTTGCTGAAGATATTCCGAGGGGTATTTGTTTTTGCGCACGCACCCAAATTATATGGCACCTTTTTGTTTACAGATATTGAAAACAAAGTCAATTCCCAAGTACTAATCCGAGATAGGCCACTAAACATCAAACCTACGTTGACTGGCGCTCCGGGAATGGTTATAGAATTGGATGATAGTAGCACTGTTCCAAAGAAGTCTGGTATGGAGTTACTGAAGGAACGGTTCACGTTTTTCGCCAAATTAAAAACCCCAGATGAGTTGGAAAGGGAGAAAGAGAGGTATGTTTTAGCCTTACTATAATGGCAATGGCATAAAAATGGTTGTTTGGCATAAATCACTGTTTGCCATAAGACCACCAATAAAATTCACAAAACAATAAAATTAAATGTTTGTAATAATGCTTATTGTGTTAATTTAAGTCCTCAACAAAGTATGGTGGTATTAAAAACATAAATTTTACCTTATTATAAGGTAAAATTTCTGTTTTTCTTAGCTTTATCATTGTCATGTGCGATTTGTATCTTAAAGACGGCAGGATGACATCTCAAAGGTTGCGGAATGTCGTTGGATGGAGGTGGCCCAAGACTGTTCGTCATGACGCTCTTTGGCCTTAGTCCACCAAAAGGCAAGCTGATGATGAAGTACCTTATAAAAGTCTAATGTAATATCGTGGTTAGACTGTATGCGGCTGGTTTCGCGACTAGGTACCTATAGAAAACAAGCTTATGTAACAGCACGCTTAATGCCCTCTCAAGTCGCCTGGCGTGTGAGCATAGCGGTGGAGCGGCTAGAGTCCCAAAATTTCGATCCGAAGATCGTATGCTCGAATGGATTTCTCCAAATTTATGCGCACAATGATCAAGGAAAACATCGTGTCGAACAAAGTCTTCGAACCAACAATTTCAAGACAATTCATGACATTTCAATGCCTACTTACTTATTACCTACCTACTCATATTTTTGTTGAGCACTTTTGTTTCGGATACTATAACCCTTCGAGAACCTATTCTATAGACAAATCTAACATTGGTTTTAAAATACTATTAACTTACTATAGTACATACTTACTTAGTTTGTTCAATAAATAAATCTAAAATTAACAAATGTGACACATTCATAAAATGAGCCTCTATGAGGTACACTCAATACTTTTACCACACTTGTCTTGTTATTTCACCATTGGTTACTAGACCCTTTTTAGAGTCACCATAGCCACAAAACAAATATTAATTCTAACGTAGCTCAATGGTCAGGTCCCTGACCTAATTCAAGATGAACGAAAAATAATTAGTAAGATAATGAAGTTAAAGAACCGACTGAATGTATATAGTCGGTAATCTCGTAATTTCCTAAGCACAAAGGTTGTACCTGCATTAAATAAATAAATAAACACCCACAGAGACATGCATAGTCCTGACCCTACATACCACAACACCCATACCCGGGATAAATATCTGCAGAACATGCAAACATTTTCTCGCAGCGGTAATTGAACCCGCACCTCCCACAACCCCTCTTGCGCCACTGAGGTCGTATTAATTTAAACTTATGTAGAACAACCTCTTTTACAGAATAAAACCAGGTAATCAGCATTGGAAATTAAAACAAGAACTCGAAGAGCAAATGGCTGTGCAGAGATCTCTCGAATGGGGAAAACGTCTCGAAGATGAAAAACAGCACCAGAAAGAGTTGAAAGAATTGAGAGGTGAAGAGTCTGATGATGAAAACGATATAGACAAGATTGAAGCCAAGTTAGGAGAAGGTGAGTTAAGGGAAGAGATCCTTGTGACCTTGGACACCTACTATCCTGTCCTACTTTTAAGATGTTTGTTACCTACATACAAATAATTTTCTTAACAGCTGAACTGATTATGAATTCTATAATAGATTTCAAAAGAAATGGATTAACACAGGTTACATTTTAAAACCCATTTACATAAACAGAATTTCTTGCACGCTTTGGTGGCGAGAATATGCGTTAGCATCCTAGTATTCTGTCATATGCGATTATCGTCCATATGCCACGATACCCGTGGTATCGTGGTCGCCTTGCCAAGTTAGCATCTCTAGTAAGTCTGTGCTTGCCAAGCTCACTGGCGATGGCGCGGCGCGGAAAGGTGCGCATATCAATCAATCATTTGGAGTCTTCAGAAGCTTTTTTTTCTCGGAATATGCGCGTTCATTTTGTTGTGTTAAAATGTTCATTTTATGTCTCAACATAATGTCAACAGTAAATTTTGACAGTTTAGCACAGGGGCAGGGCTTCCAAATCGGAAATTGAAATAGCCACCGCCAAATTCATTGCTTGTGTAGCAAAGTTTTTGTAAGTTAATAGTTCCTCACACAGACTTCCTAGAGATGCTAACGGTTCCTCAGCTAAAATCTTAACAAAACATAATAACGACACTTTCAAGTTCCTACGATTTGTATTGAAGTCAGGGCCATTTGAGTATCGCTGAATGACATATCAATATGCCACAAAAATCATTTAAATTTGGATCTGCTGATAATATTAAGTTTATTGAACTCTATCTCCGTTACGAGTGTTTGTGGAATACAGAACATCAAAACTACAAAAATCGTGAGTCTAGAAATGCAGCCCTCATTGCATTTGCAAGAGAACTGGGAATTGAAGAATTTGGTCCGAAGGAAATATCAACAAAAATAAAAAACATGAGAAGTCAGTATTTGCAAGAGCGGAAGAAAGTCAAAACTTCTATGGAGAATGGGGCTGAAAACGTTTATGCTTCTAAGTTGCCTTGGTACGATGCCTTGGATACATTTTTAAGAAAACCTTCAGAATTTCGGACAACAACCTCAAATCAGGTGAGTACCTACATTATAAAAAAATAGCAACAGCTTGATTTATTATTTAAATTTGTTGAACTGATCTTGCTGGCATTTTGTACATACAGGGTGTCCCAGAACTTACAGGTATGTTACACCATATCATTATGGCAAAAAACAGCTGTGTTTAGTAAACATCCAAGCCATGTAAAATTTCACAGGCAAAATCACCTCTTTCAGGTTAACATACATGTTCTGAGATACCCTGTATATAGATCAAAGTTCTGCCACATCTAGGAAAATTACGAATGCTAATCCTGTCCATATTAAGTTCATACATTCTTCTTTGGTCTTAGGTACCTTAAAAATGCATAACTTTATTAATTTATATGTTTTTAAATTACAGACAATCGAGTCTACTCCAATCATTCCTAAAATTGAATTTGATGTATCAGCGGCTGATGCAGATGAAACTCAAAGCTTCCAAGTTGAAGATGTAGATATTGACATAGTCGAACGGACACCAAAGCCCACAACCACACAAACTAATAATTCCAGAACGAGGGTATCAGATATAGACACAGCTATAAGTAAATTAGACACCCTAGAAAAAAGGCCCAGGCAATATGAGGATGATGTGGATGCATTTGGGAAGTATGTCGCATCCAGCTTACATAAGCTCAGTGAAAAAAATATTGTATATGCTCAAGATGAAATCCAGGCAACACTATCTAAATATAAACTAAGGAATTTGAAGGAGGCAGCTAATTTAACTAGTATGCCAGAATCTCCTTTTCCTAGATGTGATGATGACAAACAGTGGTAAATTATACAGACAACAATATGAGTACAAATGGGTTTTATAGGTTTTTTTATTTATTTAATAAATATTTAAAAACTAGACATAAAAATAGCCATAATTATATTTATGGTTATTTTGATTTGATTAGACTTGTTACTTCTTCTAGGTTTTGTTTACTTCTATTAAATTTGTTGACATGTCTTAAAAAGACTTAGCAGTATTTAGAAGATTGTATCATTTCAAATTCAAAAGAAAATAAAACACTATTCAGCTAAATAACTGTTTAAAATATTTTCATGTAAGTATATAGTACATTTATATACCACATAAAAGCAAATGATGAGACTGATGGATGTTAAATAAATACTTATGTTAATTTTAAAATTAATGTTTGTTTTAATTCAAACCTTATACACTGTAAATAGCTTACAAAACCTCAACCAAGCAATAGCATATTATTTTTTATTCTTCTATCACATCCTTGGAATCAGCTTAATAATTGTTATGATCGAGAATCACACCATCCTAAAATCAAATTGCTTTTAAGACCCGGTCATACTGTTAGCAGTGGAGGTGTCACAATGACATGTCACAAGTACAAGACCTTGTTTTTTATTTTTGCTGTATTTATATCTACTCTTCTTTTGGTTTTCTGTTTATTTCTCTCTTTGCTGTTCTTTTATGGGATACTAAGGTATTATATACCTTAATATCCCGTTCGTTATTGTTTGGAACCAAAACTTGAACTTTATCGATAGGTATTTCCTTTTCTGTCTTTTATGAAAACGATGGTACAAGTTCTTCTAGTAGGTACCTTATGAAAATGCGTTCTTGTAACACGAAACCTTTTTTGTCTCTTCATCTTTCATTTCTTTCAAGACAAAGTGTTAGATACCCGCTGTACATGGTGTCAGTGCTGCGTTGCGGCTGACGCTGATTTTACAGTCACTGACCGTTGAATATGCATCATTACAAATACAGCGTATGACACGGACAAACATACGTTTTAATTTTCGCTGTTCATTGCAACCGAACTCGCGTAACACAATAAACTCACGTAACTCACAAACATTTTCAATTCGAAGAGTGTGCTGAAAATATACGCAAACCTACGCCTTAATATCAACCAACAACGGTTGTCCCGCGCGCTACGTATCTCTGTTTGTGCCTAGCTCTTGTAATCCAGCATAAAACGTCCACTTTTGGACGGACATAGATTCCCCCCCCTAAATTTCTGGACTCGCCTCCTTGCCACGACCTTTAGAATTACACCCGGCCGTCCAAAATATTGTCTTCCAGTTTTGTGGTCCTAATTAGTTAAATTTTAATCATAGATACTATAAAAAAAAATCTCTTAAGTCGGCACATTGGACATATTTGAATGTTTCCCAAAAAATCTGATTCAGCGAACCCGCACCTTAAATTGGTTAATTCATTGTTTTTATATTAATTCATTTCAATTTTATGTTTTCTCTTTAAAAAATAACAACCATTAAAAATACTCTTTGTTATTTTCAGAAAATGAAACAGATGAGTCTGAGATTGAAGAAGAATTGTCAGAGAATGATATTGATATGAAAGATAAGCCAAGAGTGAAGAATCCTATGTTAGAAAATGAAGCTGAGGAATCGGATTGTGATGGAGATGTAAAGGGTGATGGAAATGAGGAAGTTGAAGAAAACGATGAAAATCAACATGATGGCGAAATATACGATGGTAAGTTATCATCACTTCTCGCCTTTATCCATACACGTAGGTTCGGCAGATTAGAATACTAATTTTGGTACCGTGTGGCACACTCTGCTTTTCATCCCCCTCCATGAGAAAAATAAATAAGAGTTGCTTTTAGTAGTGACGAATATTTATATTTACTTAGCCAAATTACAAAAAAATAATTTGTGTGAATCAAATAAAAATTGTCTGTAATATTTTGATAAAAAGTAATAAAATAACAAATAAGAAGTTGAATTTAGGTTTTTTTTAATTTAGTTAACGAATTTCGCGTCGACAGGCGCGCTTTTTTTATTACCAGTCAAGACTTTATCGAAGCGAATTGCGTTCAAACTTTTTAATTAAATAGTGTCAAAGTCATTTCGTCACTGTTATTAAGTGCGCCGGAATATCGAGGAATCCTTCGCCTCTTTTCGAATATATGGGATGAAAATTACTTATCTATATTAGTATACTAGCAACTAACAATATATTTTTTGTTTTTGTTGAGTCATAAATAAATAATGGTCATTTTTCAAACAGCATCCAGTCCCGCAGTAAGCAGGGCTTGTATTATGGGAACTAAATGACTGACTACTACTTATGGTTGACGACGCCTGGGTTCGATTCCCGCCGCGGGACAAATGTTTGTATGATCTGCAAATATTTGTCTCCGGTCTTCTATGTAAAATACATTTTTCACACATCTTCATCTAGCCCAAACTAAGCAGAGCTTGTATTATGGGAACTACATGACTGAAATACTACTTATATAATTTTTTTTAAAATACATATATATTATACATAGAAAACACTCAGACCCGAGACAAACACATGTCCCGCAGCGGGAATCGAAACCGCAACCTTCTGCGTCACAGGCGGCCCTTCACCCACTGCGCCACAGAGGTCGTCATAATTTGTATGTATTTACAATAGTTAAATAGTAAAATAGTTTATCAGTCATTTAGCTACTACCATAACACAAGCTTTGCTTACTTTGGAGCTAGATGATACTGTCTTGAAAATGTCCAGCATTATTATTTGTAACACAGTTTGTATATTTTGGCCACAAAAAATAAAAACGTTTTTCATTTTAAAACTTGTATGGGCTGTTGTTGATGAAAATGATGTTATTTATATTCAGGTGATGATAAAGAAGAATATGGCGATGAAAACGATGAAGATGATGAATCAAGTGAAAGTGAATCTGAAGGATCTGAAGAAGAACAGCCAACCACAAAGAAAGGCAGGATACTGAAAGCATTTGAGGACTCTGATGATGAAGAAATTTGTGTTAAAGTGACGGAAAAAGAAATAGGCGAAACAAGATCAGTTGGAAGTATTGACTTGTTGGGTAGCCAAGCAATTTCTCAAGGTATTTTTATTTCTAACTTTTATATTTTTTTTAATAAACAAACAACAAAACAAACACGCTCACGACTGTCTTCTCCATGGTGGATATACTCGGTGAGTAGATCTTTGAGGACACCAAGTAGGGGGTAGTCATAGACACGTCCAAACATTACATTTGGTACATGCCCGCGTTTTGCAAGTAGTAAGCATTCCACGTGACAGGTTGCAAGCCCATCGCCGCTTATTGGAACACTAACTGTTGGCACATGCCTTCGAATTTTTGGTTCTTTGGCATGCCAGTTTCCTCACGATGTTTTCCTTCACCGTTTTGAGCACGTGTTAATGCGCACATAAATTTTTCGAGTGGAAAAATCCATTGGTGCACGACCGGGTTCGAACCCACGACCGCCGGATCAGAAGTCGGGGTGTCGCCCACTAGGCCAACACGGCTATCTTTTTTTTAAATAAATAAATATAAAAGACAATGCTGGACATTTTTACACAGCATCTATCTCCAAACTAAACAGAGCTTGTTGGAACTACATGACTAACTATTTATGCTGTTGCATAAATAGATCCCAACGGGTGCACTGACTTTTTATTGAAGGGTGGATCCATCAATCTATCACATGTCCGTCTATTGGCTTAAATAATGGTGGGACATGTGAGACATATCCCACCATTATTTAAGCATTATTATTTTATAGGTTTGCTTCTTGACAAATGTGATGTCTTTCTGATGTGGTAAAATAAATAAGATAAAAATGTTATTACCAAACAGTAATCATATGATTCATAATGCTAAAATATGCAAATATTATACAAATTATTTTTTTTTTTTTTAAATTTAAATTCTATTTTATTATACAACCACAGTGGCCTACTAGTAGATTACGGCCAACATGCTGGTAAGCGGTTACCGTAACCTGTGGACGCGCGTTGTCGACCCTGAGAAATAACGGATACAAATTCTCATAGTAGGTACCCTTACCCCTTAAATCGGAATACAGCAATACGAGAATTACTGCTTGGCGGAAGTAATAGTACTTCCCCGGACGAGCTCTTTCACAAGGAATACTTCTTGAAATCTTTTGTCAAGCTTTACAAAAACGCGCTGTAGTCTTTGCTACCGATATTCTTCGTAAAGGGTGAACCGTGCCCATTTTTGATTTGGATGTATTTAATATCCACACAAATGCTACTTTTTATCCAAATAGTTATTCCAACGCGAGCGAAACCTTAGGCAAAAGTGATGGTATAGCTTCACATAAAGTTCTATGTTTTCAATATTTCAGATGATGTCCTTACACTGGCCCAAAGACACAAATCAGCATCAGAAGACCTATTTACAAGCCAGGGTAGTAGTTTACTTGCATCACAAAAGGAAGCCAAATCGGAATCCCAGATTGTGCAGGATAGTTTAGAAAATGATGTGGATTTGGGCACACAAACATTTTCGATACTGGAATCAACTAATAATGCTACTGAGGAAATATTGAATTGTTCGGATAAATTGAGTGTTATTTGTGAAACTCAGCCTTGTGAGGTTAGTATTTCTTGAAAAAAATTTATGGTCACATGCATCATCAACAGTGCTGAATAGTTGAAAACCTTGGTTATTCGGTTTTTAAAGTGTTAACCTATAGTTAAAGTAAATCACGGGATTTTATAATTTCCAAAAATTAAACCACGAACCCGCGACGTCCGCTTGGTACACGGCTATATCAATTAAGCCCCGAGACCACATTTCATACTGAAATACATGTTTTCGTAAAACTTTCCTGTTTTCGAATACCAGTTTTTAGTCGTTTTGTTTCGAGGCTGTTTTGGAAGCTCTTAATCAAGAGCACCTCTTGAAATATATTTATATAAAAAGAATCTTCTACCGCTACAGTTGCAATTCTGAACTCCTAGTAATTGAGATATGTACAATTTAAAGATTTGATGTTGAATGCACTCACAAATTGACAGATGGCAGTAGTTAATAGAATGTACGTTTCTATTATCTGCCATCCGTTTATATTTATTCAGAAATTGTTGATTTACAGGACAATTTAGACGCGGTCGCCGCTATGTGTTCCGGCTCCTTCTCGCAAAGTCTACCTCCATTACCTGTAACCCAGATCTCTCAGTCACAGCCTATAGGCGAAGATATCTTAGCACTATGCACGGGAAAGTTTTACGAAAACGAGTTCATATCACAAGTACATAATGACAACCAATTGCCGCTCGGAGCTTCACAGGAATACGACAGTGATAATGATAGTCAGACTTTTGATAAAGTTCAAGAGACTCAAGGAAATAATGATGTATGTAAAGATATGGGAACAGACAATGAAAACATATTAAATTCGGAAGTTAAAGAAATAGAATTAAACAGCACAGATTTTAAAGTGCAGGAACGTAAAAAAGTACTTGATGATAATCTGAAATCGATTCTGGATGAGTTGGATGATCCAGAATTCGATACGCCGAAACCGAATAAATTTTTCTGCGGTGCTAAAACACAGAAAGGAGCTGAAAATTTGAATACGGGCAAAGAAATAGAGAGTCAACTGTTCAAAAAGAAGTTCATAATTGATTCAGATGAAGATGAAATCAATGATGTAAGTGTTGGTCAAACAAGGAAAAAGAAAAAGTTAAGAAAGAAACGAGAGAAACGCGCTCTACAGATATCAGGTACTTTTTCAGATAATATACTCATAAAAATAGGAAGAAATGTGCCATTAGTTAGTGTTCCAATAAGCGACGATTGGCTTTAACCTGTCACGTGGAATGCTAACTTGCAAAACGCGGGCACTCCCTACTTGGTTTCCTCAAAAATCTACTCACCGAGTATTTATATGAGGATCCACCATGGGAGAGGCAGTCGTGAGCGTGTTTGTTTTTGTTTCATAATTAAAAAAAATATGTACACTCTATAGTCTCATACATACTCCTGACCCTAAACTAGAATCCACTGTATCGTGGGTATCAGAAACTACGAGTTCCGTAATGGTACCACCAAGACCCCAAACAAAATATCTGTAGAAAATGCAAATATTGTGTCCGTAGCGGGAATCGAACTCACACCTCTTGCGTCTCAGCCGGCTATTCGCCCGTATCGCCGACCGAGGTCTTCATAATGTTATTAATTTTTACCGAAAACATCTTCAATCGCACAAAATATCTTCACACATTTTACCATAGGGCAAGAGTATGATCCAAGATTACAACACACAATTTACCTATTCTAAAGTTAATTTGTATGAAAAAAGTTAGCTTTACTTAAGTGTTTATTCACTGAAACAAAGTATTTCACGTAAATAGTAAATAATCGCGACTGTCTCGCGCGGTCACTGAAAGTGTACTCCAAGTATACATAATTTTGCTGACCGCAGTAACACGTCACTGTACATTTTTGTAGGTTTTTTATTTTTATTTTCAGATGATGAAGAGGAAGATGAAGTGGGAGAGGAAGAGTTTGAATCGGAAATAGAGGAAGATAACTCAGAACGGCATGTTGAATATGACTCTGAAGAGAATGAAGTAAGAAATCTTAGTCCACTCGAATCTTTAGTGTTCTATACTGTGACGTAGTGGAAAGAGTCTCCGACTTTGGATCACAAGGTCGTGGGTTCAAATGCCGTGGTACACAAATATTTTGTTCCACGTGAAAAAATTATGTTCACAGCTAGCGCTTTTAAACGGTGAACAAAAACGACTTCTTAGAATCAAGAATATAGAACTTATTTCTTATCAGTTAGCCCCCTCAGTTTTATCGATATAGTTGCCTTGAATGCCCAATTTTGGGTTTGTAGGCACAAAATTTTCTAGGTACTTTTTAGGTGTCCTAGTTATAACAAACGAATTAATTTCCTGTATCTGAAAATAAACCATAACTTACCGTTTCTTATCATAAACAGATTGAAGTGAAGCCGCAAAACCAAAAACCCCTAAAGAAAAAGCGAAAGGCATCAGAATTCTTCGAGCAAGAAGCAGAATTGACGTCTGAAGATGAATGGGTTGGCTCAGGAGACGAGGACGAAGCTGGTCTGGACCGGATGGAGCGAAAGGCTGGCGATGACGAGAGCTTCCACCAGGGTCGGCTACAGAGGGAGCTGGGCCAGATACACATGTAAGATATTTGATGACTTCTGTGGCGCAGTTGTAGGCCTTTGCCTGCCCTAGACAAAGAAGATTGCGAGTTCGATTCCCTCCGCGTTCAAATGCTTTTATGATCTGCAAATATTTATCTCGGGTGTTTTCTATGTATATACTATGTATGTATTTACAAAAATATATAATTAGTTTATCAGTTATGTAGTTCCCATAATACAAGCTCTGCTAAGTTCGGGGCTAGATGATGAATATGAATTTGCTTTGAATAAGAAAGAAAGAAAGAAAAATACATTTATTTACCACAACACAACACAACAGGTGACAAATTAAAATAAATATAAAATTAAAATGATATAGATACAAAGATGTTTTGTGTGGGGTCAAAAGGTCCCTGTCTCAGCATAATGCTGCACCAAACCTGAATGAATTAATTAATGATAATTATATAAGTACATTAATGATATTTAATTTGCAAGAATATAGATCATTATGTTATACCTTTAACATACTATAGACTTCTTTATATTCAACGAACATCCAAACTTTTGCGACTAAGTTCCCCTTAATGGACATTATGAGCGCGTAGATCTTTGAGGATATCAAGTAGGGGATAGTCAGAGATACTTTACATTAGGCACATGCCGGCGTTTTGCAATTAGTTAGCATTAACCATATTTTTTAATATGCAATTCAAGTGAAGTCATCTCGTTGTTGAAAACACCCAGTTTTAAAGAACCAGTGTAAATAGATTCAGCTTGCTAATGTTTTATAAATCGGTTCAGCTGTTACAAAGATTCTTAGCATCAAACATGCATTCAAACTTTTGTATTTATATTCTATCTATCTAGTCAGCCTGCATTAACCCACTGCACTGGTAATTGTGGGCTGATTGGATAGATAGGATAGTAGGATTACCCCTTGATTGATAGTTCCTTGTTTTACTTTTCAGGCGTGATGTGCTAGACCAAGACAAAAGAGAAGTTAGAATAATTCAGGAGTTACTGTTCGAAGATGGAGATTTAGGAGGTGGTGGTCGAGAGCGCAAGTTCAAATGGAGGAACCTAGGTACAGACCGGGCTCGCTCCCAATGTCCTCTATATTCATCTAAGCCTTAATATACATACCATCTTAGTTTTGTTGAACTGCAGGGCTTCCCTTGACACTCGATACAATCTCAATTCAAATCTAATCCAATCCAGTTACATTCTTTTTAAATATTTTTAGTCTGTGACATTTCAATAGCAAACTCTACTCCAATCACAAATGTCAAAATCGTTTCAAAAGTACCTCCCATTAAATAGCTTGTTCGATTTCATTTAGTTCCATAAATACGAATTCCAATCATGTGCTTCAAATCATTCAAAAGTACCAAATAGCACGAATTAAATACTAATCCCAAATTGCGATTCCTGAAATCCCCCAAGTGGTGGCCGGCCGTGGGGGATTTCCGGAATAATCCATTAGAATCGAGTGTCAAGGGTACATGACCACTTTAACTGAAATATCTGCGGTTTGACTTGGAATTCAAAATTCAAATTAATATTGTTTCAAGGCATGCTATTATTTTTACAAAGACAGTAATTCATTTGTTTTTTGGGATTTTGTTTTACCTCTTATTTACTCATTACATTTGCAACGATGGACTCTAAGAAAACTCGCGTTATTTTCAAACATGATTTACGGAGAGATTATCCCGAGAAAATAATTAATTGAAAATAACGAATTTTGCAACGTAAATCACGATTCGACGACGTGATTTACGAATTCGTTTCTTACGAATCTTGATCCCAGGAGGAATTAAACTGTTACCATTTATTTCGGAAATGGCTTATCGGATTGTAATGCGGTGTTTTGTAATCGATTTGTAAGTCCAATAACGCTCATATAACCATCCTTGAAGGATGGTAATATTCCATACAAGTCACTACTGGAGCAGCAATCTGTAATGGAATAACACAACGTGGTTTTCAAAGAAATTTTACTTTTTCACAGACGGTATTGATGAAACGGGCACAGGTGTTGATGAGTTTGGTGATACGCAGGAAGAGGAATTCGAGTCTGAGGAGCAATGGAGAAAGCAGAGGCATGAGAGAGAAACTTTCCTCAGGCAAATGGTGAGAATACCAAAGAAGTATAATATTTCAGTTTTTTATTCCAAAAACTATACTCGACGACCTGTGTGGCGCAGTGGGCGAAGTAGGACGGGGTGGAGGAGAAAGCGTTTAAAAGTCCTACCAAGTAGCGCCCTAACAGCATGTGTTCTTTTTGTCCCCTTTCACCTTAAGTATGACTCGCCCTAGTAGCCCTAGCCCTAGTCTGAAAAGCTTGTATTCAATGAAATATTGTTCAATCAAAAACCTGTTTTCTATGTTAAAGCACGACAATAGTGAGCCTGACGAAAGCCTAAACGTCAGTATTAACAGAACAACTATTATCAAAGCCAACCTGATGTCTAAAACAATGTCGATGCTACTCGAAGAGAACCAACCCGTTGCTGAGAAGACTGAAAGCCCGGTGCTTGAAAGGAAGACTGCTACTATAACTTGTCCAAAGAAACCATTCTCTTTATTACAGGTATGTTTCACATTTTACATTGCTTCTTCCTCTTCGAGCTTGCCATTCGAGAACCTTTTAATCAGGGTTCTTTTAGCTATATAGCCTGTCTTGGAATGTTCTGTGGGCCTGCCCATTGTACCTTAACTTGCTATTTCTAATAGCTATGCTAACTTGCTATTCTTGTATGAATTTCGTCGCACAGTAAGAATTCAGCCATAGCTCACTCTGAATATGTATAGCTTTCTCAATGATGTTCATCTATTTTCAGCAAAGCTACCAAGGGTCGATACTAAGTCGGGGCAAGGGCGCGCTAGCCAGGTTGGCCGCGCTAGCAACCCCCTTGGCTGTTGACGATGACGCCCCAAAGGGCAAGTCCGCGGCTTCCAGCAGTGGCAGGAACTTTGTCTTCGCTGCCTTAACTCCTGAGGCACCAAAGGTGGGTCACTTTTTAACCACCGACATAAAGAAATACAAATTGGATATCCCCTGAGCTCTGATACATACTTATAGAAGATCTTTGTAGATCTTTGATGTTACCAAGTAAGGGGTAGTCAGAGGTACGTCTAAACATGATATTTGGCAAATGCATCGCTGCTCATTAGAACACGCTTCAATGTGGATCGCGCTGACAATAAAGTAAGAAAAACTTACTTTCTCGCATGATTATCTCGAAATAGGTTATTTAAAAAACAAACAGTTGGTAAATATTTCTCCTCCCCCGCTGATATATATTTTTAATGCTAATCTATTGTAATTATATTCCGCTGGTATATATTTTTAAACTATCTCCAAGAATAGCCCTTTGTTTTTTTTTATTCATAGAAATCCAACAGTCAGAAAAGTTGAACAGTTATGCTGTACATAGATATTAACTCTACAGAAAGAAGAAATCATCGTTATGCTTTAGAAAAGTCACTAGAATTAAATAAGTCAGGATTTTTTGTAAAAATAAAATTGAAGCTATTATTTAACTAGTTCGTTTATTGGTGAAGGTGCAAATTCAATAAATTTTCAAGAATTGGCACTGGACTGGATTGTATGAAATACTGTTTCGCATAAAATTACAATATTTTTATCTAATTTCAGGTGACAAAAAGGAAAGCCGAGACAAATCCAAGCACTCCCAAACTAGTTAAGAAGATGAAAACTGATGATAAACAGATTCTTTCCAAAAGCAGCTTACTAGATCACATGAAAGTGTAAAGTTTTTATGAAATTCGACAGCACGAATCTACGTTTACTATGCGACAGACTTATTTAGTCATCTACCTACTTGACTAAATAAGTCTTTATTTTTAGTGAATAACATAGTAATTAATTAAGAAGAATTGATATAAAGTATGCACTAAATTAATAAAATATTTTTTATAAGCTTTGTTCTTAGATTTATTTTTCGTCACAAAGAAAATGTTTTCTGTATAAAGTTTACATAGGTCTCACAATAATCAGCGACACAGATTGAAATGCATCCTTTCATCCTACTAACGTAAAGAATGTCATGCTAATAATCTCAGTAACGGATGGATCTATTTGGATGACATTTGGAAATGTATAGGTAGTTCGAGAACTAGAATAGCGCGCTGGCCAGTTCATTTTGGAGTATTTCTTCCTTTAAGGGTACATGAGCTTGAGCTCTAGATTTGTATAAATAAATAAATCTAGGCGCCCTAATAAATTAATTATATTCATTAATTATAAATTAATCATTTACGACCGACCGAGACCGGCAAACGGAAGAAAATTAAAAAAATCCCGCACTTTATTTGCTGTAGGTTGGCGAAATTACGTTAGGGTAGCCATTACAATAATTTATTTGTTCCGATCTAGACATTTCGATGTTCCTAGATGGTCGCTTCGGTCGAGGGTCTATGCAGCGTCGAGGCATAGACTCACGACGCTGCAGAGGGTCTATGCTGAGTTTTGTAACACAACAAAACTGGCAATTTTACTAGTTTTGTATGGAAATCTGGTTTGATACGGCCACCTGGTTATAACCTGTTTGTCCTTGATGATAATAATAATAACGTTTGTTTTATTCAGACAACATGATCCAAGTATTAGTAAGCTTAAGATAAGGGCTAGTACTTAAATATTAAGATTACGTCCCCTGGAAGAGCTTCCACACCAGAGGACATGCATAATTATTTGCTATTTTTTTCAGGACCGCGGTCCCAGACGTAATATGTAGTGGTTAATTCTTTGAAAAATGAGCAAAAAACATAAAATTTGGTTTTTGTTGATTGCTGGTACAGTTTGGCAGAAACGCGTCGCGAACTTGCAATGGGTCGCGTTATGGCGCACAGTGGATGAGAATTCGAGTTACTTTCATAGGATTTCTAAAAAAAAAAATGTTTTTGTTTTTTTATTATAAAATATACAGTTTTGTCGAAAACATCATAATATTGAATAGTCTAGTAATCACGGTTTTATTTTGCGAATAAACACCATGAAATATGAGTTTATACATTCCAAATGAATGAATTTTTAATAGTAGTTTCAGACAGTCTGATTTTGTCTGAAAGTTACCGATGATAGATAGATATATAGCGAGTACACAGGTAAACTTAATACAAATTAGTATTTTTCTTCCATGATGATGACTAACGTAATGTCCAGCCTATCAAGGACGTCGCCAAGGGGGGCCATGGAGTGGGAACTGGTCCCCCCTAGAGATTCATACAAATTTTCACCGTTTCGATCCACGGCCACTATTTTGTTGGGGAGAGCCCATAAAATTGAACGTTATCCGTTTTATATCGCTGAAATATATCGTTGAACCATGTCCGTTTTGCATTAAATCTTTCTCGTAGCTACCCATAAAAGCAAAGACTTGAACAAGTCGTAATTTTGGAAAACTTTAATAATCTACAACTCTTATTTATTTATCTACAGTACACTGGACACTGAATTTATGTTATTCAAATATAAAGTTGATAAAACATTACTGTTTCGACACTACACAAAGCTAATTGTTGGTTGGTATTTCGTTTTGTAAGGTGCCTGTTTTTATGCCATATGATAGGGAATCATATGATTATTTCGTTTAATGAACTTAGGCTTTCACTTTATCCAAATGTGTTTTTGGCAAATGTAACAAAAATTTAGAATAAATTAAATCTGCTTTCTGTCTGTTATGTCCGCGCCAATCATTAGTGTTTACGTTTACCGGGTGGGTCTGAAATAAAATTGTAAGTCCCAATCCTAATGGATAGTTTCTTTAACTTATTTTTCTCTTGAATTATTGATAAGCTGAAAATAACTTTTTCAAATTAAACAACAGTACCGACATCTATGTATTCTTGATCAGTTAGGACTGCCAACACAGAAATTATTTCATACTAAAATAAATAAATGCTATTTGTGTTGTGTAACATTTTTACAGTGGCGCCCAACGTAAATGTATACGTCTAAATTAAATATTGCTAAACTAGTTTAACTTTTTATCGTTTATCTTAACTTGTTATCGTAATAATTATATTGCTACAGAGCACACATAGAGTTATATCCTTAAATTTATTAGAGGTGTCGGATAATCTCGATATGTCCGTGGCTATTCGTATAATCCGGCAGATCGCGGTGTGCCTAGGCAGATCGTGATATGGCTAAATAAAATTCAAGCAGATCGATCAACGAATAACATTTTGTCGATTTGGCTGACTAAACGTTTAGCTACTTCGAGATGTTTGAACGTGGGTTAGACATATCACAAGAAATACTTCTTAAACGGCGAATTATTAAAATTTCCACCGAAACTTTTTTAAGGTCATAGATATCTTATCTGATACAGAGCGCCCCAACAAAAGTAGGTTAGGTTCAAAGTGAATGACATATCCTATACAGAGCACCCAGTCATGTGCGTGTATGTCCCTAGAATGTTTATAATAAGTGCAGGTACTAAAAGCACGCAGGAAGTCCTGAGTGTTGCAGGTGGGAGATGGCGAGCGAAGCGAGCCAGTGACTTCTGTAGCTGAGCGAAGGTAGGGTGCGGTGAAGCAACACTTAGGGGCGACGAGCTTCTAACGAGAGTCCCTGAGACCCGTACCTGTACATGCAGGAAATCACAAAAATGTTTGTCCTACAATGGCAATCTTTTTTTTGTCTTGATGTTGGTGGCATTGTAGAAAGAAGTTACTTCCGTCCGGTTTTATCACCCCATGCTTGCTCTTTTGTTTAGTTATTCTGTCCCTGTCAAACTTCAAACAAACCAACTGTTTATTCCGCAGCCATCTCGCTCTGTCGTTTTTGTGCGTATCGCGAATCGTTACACCCGGTTCTTCTCCGTTCGGTACTCGGTACAGTCGGCTCTTTTCAGTCAATGCTATTTTTCTTGTGGCATTGAAGGTTCGCGAAATATTCTAGTCAAATAAAAATCGTTTAATAATCGCGTTAGTGCTCCTGCTAAAGGACGTACTAAACTATCGAAATGGCGAAGGAAACCAATGAAATCAGCGATCTAGTCAAGAAGTGCAAAATTCTTCTGTTGGATATTGAAGGGACAACAACATCGATCAGCTTTGTTAAGGTAGGTCCAATGATTTACCGGCCGGTGTTTGGTTTCTGGGCAAGTTCACAGTAAAACTAGCCTGTATATTGTAATTGTTTGCCTCTCAATCCTGTTTCCCTATAATTAAAAACTAAAAACGTTCGCGTTTTCGGATTCGCAACATGGAGGACGAAATCAAAATGGTACCCCTTTCCGTGCAATTTTCATTGTTGAATTTACCACGTGTTAAAACATAGAAAAACCTTTATTTTCCTTTGGAATGACTTCGTGATGAGCGGTGGATAAGGCAGTAACAACAAAACATTAGTTAAAGCAAAAAGTATCTTACGATCAGCGTTAAATGTTTTGTCCCTTTGAAGCTGAAAATATGAACGAAAACTTAAACAGACACACCCGATACTTTGAATCTTGATCTGTGTTTGTAGTCTGAATGCTAATTTAATTTCGGTAAATTCATCGATCGGTAATCAGTGCGTTCCCAAGTAAGCACTACCGGCTTGAACAGCTGTTCAAAGCAGCTGGCTGGTAAAAAATGTGTCGTCTTTCAAGAAACATCAAGTCACTTTGTGCTATCCTTCTCATTCTCGTGCGTGATGCACGATTAAAGATAGAAACAAATATGTTTTAAGTAAAATCACATGCATTGTGATGATGTGATTGCTGGTATTTTGTTGATTGGAATGTACCTACCTTAATATTTTAGTTAAATTCCAATCAAGGGTCATTAATCAGATTTTTTTTGTTTCCATTTCATTAGTCTTCCATTTATTAGAGGATGTTGGTGCTTCCATCCATAAGTTGTGTACCAATAGACCTCAATTTGATGGTTTTAATGCTAAAAAAGGCCTGACTCCTGTTACCCAACTGAGTGAAATAAATCAAGCTCCTTACTTTTTATACAATATGTTATCCAATGATTAGGGTTTTAGCTAAGTACTTACCAAAGTATACAATAGGTGGATACCTAGGTAGGTAGATCACTAAAAGGATGTGAGGACATTGGTAGAGAAATAAAATGTAAGTATAGTAATTAACTATAGAGTTAATTTATGTTATTTATTAATTTATGTTTTTTGTCTATGGAAAGAACCATGACAGTTATGTTGAATTTGATAAGATGACTGGTTCTTCGTCAAGGAAGAGTTCAGGAACATTAAACCAAACAACTGGCTTACTGAATGATCTGATGATGATCCAATAATGTTCCTCTGATTAAGACTGTAGGTTTCAACCACACACAGCAATATTCCATGATTCAGACATCTTAAATTGCATCATCAGAACTTGACAGATATGCTAAATTTTAATTCAATCAGATGAAAGTTACATAGTCAATAATTCTAAACTCAATCAAATGATAGTTACCGAGTCAATGATTCTTCATTAAATTTTAATACCGACTTATCTTTTATCATTTCAATGACTCTTTTTTGTTTTGTTCTCTTTGACATAATTTGTGCTTATATTTTATTTAATTGGTATGCGCAATGTTAATATACCAATACCACAGATATTATAATACTAGTACCAATCTAATGTATGAAGCTTATGGGCAGGATCTAGTGATAAAAATAGTACTTAATTGACCACCTAAATGTAACAATTATCTATATACACAAACAATAAATTTTTTGATTTCATAAAAATTTTACAAATTGATAAACTTCAAAAAATTTGTGATCCGATTCCCATGAAACTTTATACACATGATCATACATTATAAAAATGGAAAAAGTGTTCTAATTTCGCAATTATTATATTTTTTGAAAATGTTGACTGATACATGCATAGATTTTTACATAGGTATAAAGTTTCATAGGAAACTGTTTTTCCAAATTTGTAGTATCAAATTTTGTGTATGCATAGAACTGAGAGGAATAAACACTGTTAAATAAGCTGCAAATGGATTTTTGCATTCCTCACTATTTCATAAAATTAAGGTTCTAATTTAATGCACAAAAATGCTTTGAATTAACACATGTCAAAAATTCCAGACTCCATCTCGTTTCTGACAATCCTGAAAATGACAAACCTTATCAGGGTCAACTCACTCAACTTAGTCATTGACCTTTCACAGGTTGGCCAAAAAAGAACCTGTGTCACTCGAACAGATCCAACATACTCTCTGTCATCATCTTTCAGCATCTCTTTCATAACAAACAATAATTTGATATTGCGTCATTCATACGATCTTCAACCTAGGGAAGCCTAGCCAAAAAACATAACAACATTCTAAAATGCATGGATGTGAAGCACAATCAATAATTATTATCGCAGACTGACAAACATACCTACGCTACATATTGAGAGTACGTAGGGTGGGGAGATTGAACAGTATCCCGGTGAATTCATCCCACCCTCCGAAACTGACCCCTGTACCTCTAATTAAACTCCATGTCTGGTATTGACAAACGGATTAGCGTATCAAAGGGTTCCTGATGGGTTGGATAAGGGCGTAGGGAACTTTGTAAAATGGGATTTTTACGTACTATCGGTGAAGTCACCGACTAAGTTTCGACTCATTCCGAGAGTTTTACAATATGAATAATCAAATTCACGATAGTTTTTAGAATAAAAATGAAAATAATTTTATATCGAGCATCGAGCTGCGCTATGGCACAAAACAAATGGTCACTGACGAATGGTGATAGGTGTTACATTTATGTTTACCAATAGTAATGTTTTTTTTATTGTCTTTTAAGACTTTCAAGAAGTGTTCTTACTCTTAGGCTGGTTTTCTCGCCACATAACATACGCGTGAATGTTATGCGGCGGCACGGGCGGCGCCGGCGGCGTTGCAATTGCAATACGTTATATATATACCTAAAATAGACGTAAATTCTGGTAGTTTATCACATTGTTAACAAAATCCGTTGGCATAACCAGTGCGGCATCTTCTGACCGTGGACGTCATTTAGCTTAGGGATGCTTCAGCGTTTCGGGTGACTGACATCACCACTGTTGGCCTAAAAAGGTGTAGCTTTGGTTTTGAATTAATTGGGACTGGTCAACGACTAAACTGCGGTGTTTCTAAATTTAGACCCGTATTCGGGCTACATTGTGTGTATCGACGCACCCTGAGGCTCGGTGGCACAGATGATATAATAGTAGATAGTACAGAAGTTTCACTACAAACCTAACTCTTTATCTCGGTTCTGGTTCTTTCTGGTCACATGATGCTTCGTAAAGAAACATTGTGCCGCGATATCAGAAAGAACTCCCAAGGAGGGTCAACAATATTATATACGAGCAAGGGTACTAAGACCAATCCCAAGAAACCCTGCTTGGCAGGTCTTTGATTTATTTAGTTCTCTGGCAATCTGGTTTCCAGACGGCGTTGTCCATCATCCTTGTATAATAGACATGCAGTGGAACGCACGTGACACAGTAATATTGGTCAGCGCTGATTATCTAGCTTATATCCATTTGATAAAATTATACTACACATTCAGCTGGTAGAATTCACGCATCCGTGAATAATTTCTGTGGTTTTCTGCAGAATTTCTGATAGTGAACAATTTGCTCGATTGAAGAGAGCAGTAGACAACAACATACGAGCAACTAAAAATAGCTCTTTTACCAGCTATTAAGCTCACAATTGCCCGATAAACAGACTCGGACTGCGAGTCTGCCGAGAGTTTTTAAACATCTAGAGTTGACAACCAACCTGCCTAAGATCTACACTGAAAGTCGATAGTGATGTGATTGGTTGGAGAGACACAGGCTGGTGGGTCGTTCTAGGTCGTTCGGCTAGGTAGGCTCGCTATCCGGTTTTAACACCAGCGCGCGAAGTTCGTTCACCCACCGACTTGCCGCATCGTGGACGATGCCGATGCAGTTTCACCAGGATATCAATTTATGCTAAAAATAGCCACTTCTTACAATCAACTTTACCTTTGGCTAACTTATACGTTGACTTTATTTTTATCTCCTGAGGACGGACACAGTGCAGTGCCAACTAGGGTCCATCGGGATGATCTGAACGTATCTTAGTTTGAAAATTGCTTATAAACATTCATAGCATCTTTAACACGCTTATTTTCCTACTAGCTTCACTTATAACTAAGTAACAAACAAGATTTGATGTAATCAAATCTTGGCAGTCAATTTTAACCTACTTTTAATTGTAGACAATACTATGATTTGGTATCTTGCAGCTGATCTGTTGATGGAGCCACGAGGTGTATAGTTGAACCCTTCAGTGGCTACTAGTAAACCCCTAGAGTTTGGGCTCATTTGATTCGTTTTGGCGAGTCCAATAGATTGGGCTTGGTAACGAGTGTCTGATGATGGAGCCAGGAAGTGTGTGAAAGAGTGGAATAATATATTTTGCATATATACGGGGATACGAGATTTTTAGATGAAACCACAGTGTGCTTATTATAGTGATATTTTTTATTGAGGAATGACACCGCGATATTCGAATATGCCTACTCGCAGTATTAATAGAGGCCTTATATATCATACATAACACCCTCGTACTTAATTGAAAATACAGCCTATTTAAAGTTTTTTTAAAATCTTATTATAGGTAAGGCACATAGTTACCATACGAATATTATGCCGGGGGCGTAAAATATCTAATCACGACCGCAAACTTCGCCTCTGTAACAGCACTGCCGGCGAAACTACGGTGGTACATTGAACTGTATTTCGGTACGTCATTAAATACGCTTTTTTTTTTAAATTTAATACTTATCTCTGATAAAGTTGTTCAGAGACTTAGTTTTCGTTTTTTGGTCTATATCATGCGTTTATTCTTCCTAAAATGTTAGTGTTAAGGTTTATATACTCAGTTTTTCAAGCTTGTTTTCTTATCTTTGTTTTTATTCAATTACTTTTATTTTATTTTAACATATTTTTTATTCACGTACATTTTACTAAAATTTTAAATACGCTTGTTACGCCGTATCTAAGTCATACTTATCCCTTACAGGTTTCTTAATGACTCTTTTACACAATTTTACTGCTCCCTCAGCCGCATCATTCGAGGCAGCGTGATAAGGTGAATGTATGTCTCACCCCATTCACCTCCATGAATTTCTTAACCTCCTCACTTTTAAATAGTGGTCCGTTGTCAGATACCACTTCTCGTGGTAATCCAAAACGAGCGAAAAACTCTTAGCACCGCCGTTGCCGTCGTACTAGTCATGTTAAATGCCTCAATCCATTTAAATGTAGCGTCTTTTAAAACAAAAAAGAATTTTCCTGCAAACGGACCTAAAAAATCCATATGTAAACGGCTCCATGGCTCCGTAGGGTAGGCCCATGGTTGCGGCGGCGCTAGTGCCTCTATGGGCACATGTGTGGTACTCATTACATGCCCGCTCTATGTCACTATCTATACCTGGCCACCATACATAACTTCTTGCTATGGCCTTCATTTTTCCATTCCCATATGTCCAGGTACAGTACTTCTACTACATAAAAGTGGATCTTTTTTAATTTCTCGGCCCACTTGCTCATGTTTAATGGGTAAAAATCATTAACATAATTCACATAAGTTACTTCCGAAATTATGTTCTTCCCCGCTTTCCCTGACGGAAGACGGGAGAGAGCATCTGCTCCATTTCTATCCGTTGATACATGTTCAATATCATAGTCAAACCCAGAAAGTATTACTGTCCATCTTTGCATCCGCGACGCAGCCATTGTTGGAATTCCCATTTTGGGCCCGAATATCGATACCAATTTTTAATTTAAATTTCCGTCCCTATAAATATTGGTGATTTTTTTACTCATAATTGATTAATGGCTAAAGCTTCCCGATAGATCCTCGTTCAGCTGCGTTTAAGACCCGTGATGCATACGCAAGGAGTCGCTCTGTACCGTCCTCCATCACATGGGATATCACGGTGCCATCTTCTACTCCGCTTGGGTCTGTTGTCAAGATAAGCGGCAGATCGGGATTGTAATGGGCCAAAACTTAGCTTGAAGACAGTAGGTCCTTAATTTCCAGAAAAGTTCTCTCACATTCGTCTGATAGGTCCTTAATTTCCAGAAAAGTTGTCTCACATTCGGCTGACCAAACAAACTTAGTATTAAGCAGCGCATGTAGAGAGGATAAAACGGTTCCTAATTAATTTACCTGTCAAAAAAGGCCGTACCTCCGTAACATTTGTAGGTGACCTAACTTCCATAATAGTTTCTAGTTTACTTGGATTTGTATGAATCCCGTTTCTATGAATGACATATCCTAAATGAATCGGATAATAATTAACATTTGCACGTTTTTACTTTTAACTCATAATGTTGTAGTGTTTGTAATACTTTATGTAAGGTTTCCCAATGCTCCTGGTCATTTCTACCACTGATAATAACATCATCTAAGAACACTCCGACCCTAGGCATATACGAAAGCTAGATCAAGCGTTCATATTTGAAAAGTCGCCGATGAGTATTTATAACGGTATGTTTTTGCCTCTCTTGATCCAAAGCAAACTGAGCATACGCTCAGTAATTAACGGAGGATTTGTTAGCAGTTTTTTTTGCTAACAAATCCTCCACTTTAGGCAAAGAAAAACGGTCCACCTCCAGGCACTTATTAAGAATCAATTTAAAATCACCACTTACCCGAATAGTACCATCGCTCTTTACCACGGGTACAATTGGCGTGGCCCAATCCGAGGTCTCGAATCGGTGTGATGACCAGCGCACGCTCCATGGACTCTCGCAGCGCGTTCGCCAAGGGGCGCGCGCGCTTTTACACCAACCGGGCACCCTCACGCACATGAAGGCTCACTTTCCCACCTGTGTACCGACCGGGTCCCTCGGAGAATACCTCACTGTATCTTCCTGCTTAGCATGAAGACCATAGACAACGGTTTTGTCTACCGCTGAGAAGACAAAAAATATTTTTTGAGTTCTCTCTTTTGTTTGACAGAATAGGCGAAAGAAATAGTTTTTGTCTTTCGTAGACAAAACGTTGTCTTGAGTGATGGAGCTCATGCTAAGCGGGTAGGAACTGAGAGATTCTACGGTGAATGGCAAAGTACATTTTACCTCATTACAGTTGACTTCTTTCAAAATCATCCCAAATTCATGTAGCCATCGTCTACCCACCAAAGGTTTCCGTCTATTGTCACATAAAGGTCCAGTATATGTTTTAAATTCGACGATATTGGATATCTTTCCTACAGGTCTCACTGATTCCCCGGTGTAGTAGCTCGTCACTAGATAAGGTTTACTCATGAATAAGTGGGGAAACATTTTTTATACAGTTGCAAGCTAATACATGAAATGATACATCCAGTATTAGCCTCCATGCTAGTAATGTGGCCCTCAATACCAACATCTATTTATATGGGCCCACACCTTCGATGTACACTATCCAAATAAAACAATAGATTTATGAGACTTAGTGATAAAAACGAGAGAACATTTTAGATTTTTATTTAATCTAAAATGTTCTCTCGTAGTTGTTGTCATTTTAGTTTTACAAAGCTTTAATTTTACAAAAAATAAGACAGCAAACCATCGTACACTAAACTAAACTAACAAACTGGGGACCAAATAAGCACTCAAACCAAATTAATGATTAGTTTTGAATTTTGAGGGTAGACTCCGATACAAAAAAAAACAAATACGCTCACGACTGTCTTCCCCATGCTGGACATCCTCAGATACATAGCCAGTAAGTAGATCTTTGAGGATACCAAGTAGAGCTACCCCCTACTTGGTATCCTCAGAGGCACGTCCAAACATTACATTTGGTACATGCCCGCGTTTTGCAAGTAAGCATTCCACGTGACATGTCACAAGCCCACCGCCGCTTATTGGAACACTAACTGTTGGCACATTTCTGGTTCTAGGGCATGCATTCCATTTCACTCAAAATTATATTTTTACGAATTTATAACTATTAACTAATGCTGCAACGAATAATACTCGTTGCAACATTAGTTTTGATGATGAACAGCAATGTGTACTAGCTAGAACTTAAATGAAGTAGAAATATCAATTTATTTTGTCTTCGTTTTCCCAATTTGAATAGAGCACTATAGAGTTTTCAATTTATTAGCTTATCATTGTAATTGCTCTCGCATCCGTCTACCGTAGGTATTACATCTCCCAACTCACGCAGGGCAGACTGCATATCGATTTTCCGATCACCCCTCCCGCTTCCTGATGGAATTGAAATGCAGTCTGTAGACTAGACACCGACATGTAGATACCTACATGACTATACAAATTGGTTTGATGAATATGGCCGGATGCTGTAGTTAATACCTGCGTCTGTTTTGAGAATAAATATCTTTTAACCTTGATACAGAACTTTCTCAAGGCACGAGCTGGTTTATTATAGTTTATTGTATTATGAATAACATCAACCAAAAAACAAAAAACAAACAAGCTCACGTCTGTCTTCCCCATGGTGGATAACATACTCAGTGAGTAGATCTTTGAGGACACCAAGTAGGGGGTAGCCAGCGTTTTGAAATTTAGCATTCTAAGTGACAGGTTGCAATCCCATCGCCGCTTATTGGAACACTAACATGCCTTCGAATTTTTGGTTCTAGGACATGCAGGTTTCCTCACGATGTTTTCCTTCACCGTTTTGGCACGTGTTAATGCGCACATACATTTTTCAAGCGGAAAAAACCATTGGTGCACTACCGGGTTCGAACCCACGACCTCCGAATCAGAAGTCGCCCACTAGGCCAACACGGCTTTTATAATGTGGTTCCCGTCATTATAAAAGCTTCTTGAGCTTTGGGAACATAAAAAAATGCAGTGACAATTACAGTTGATGAAAGCTTTCAATTTATTAGGTTTAGGTAGGTACAAGCCTGTTTCCTTGAATACACCCAGACTGTTTGCTATGAAAGTTCCCGACTTCCTTGCAACCTACCTACAGAAATCGATAGAACGTTGGCGTTTCGGTCCTTACCTACCTACTGGCTAAGGGCGTCGTTCCCGAGTCCCGACTTATTATATTAAGCGAGGTTTCACTGAGTCTGGTCTGGCTTAAATATACTTAAAGGTAGGTATGTCTATTCAAGTCGCTCTTTGTTGTCAATAAAAATCTATCTGGCCTTTGAAATAAAAATAAGAGTTACCTTTATACGTTGGAAAGTACTGTCGTCGCATTTTCTTTTTTCGCACTGATTGCGCACAGACAATAGTTATTACCATTATTTAATATATTTAGTTATCATTGATAACTAACTATTGACCTCATACACAAGCTTAAGGTCGCGCAGCGAGCTATGCTCTGAGATTCACTACGGGATAAAATCTCTAACCATAGAAGGAACTTCGTAGAAGAACTTGTCACTGACATATCTCTTAGAATTAACAAGTTGAAGTGGCAACGGGCAGGCCATATAACTCGTAGAATCGCGCGCCGCTGGTTAAGAAAACTTCTCGAATTGCGACCACGAACTGGACGACGCAGTGTGGAAGGCCCTCCTCCACTTGTGGATGGAGATGGCACAAGATCGTTATGTCATTTTTGGGTTAGGCCTTTTTTTTCTGTAGGTTGTTTATGACAATTTTAAATATAAAACTTAAATATATGATGTAGTTTAAATATATTTGATTATAGTAAGTAAGGCTGATCATCAGTTAGTTATCTTTTAAACAATAAACGTCTTTCAATTGTTACAGGAAAAGTTGTTCCCTTACGCTGAGGAGAATGTGAAGCGTTTCCTCGAGAGCCAATGGGAGGACGAAGATGTAAAGGCGGCAGTGAGTGCGCTTCGGAAGCAGGCGGCTGAAGACCAAGAAAAGGGCGTTGACGGCTTGGTTGTCATTCCTGGAGAGGTAAACTTTATTTTGGCTGTTATTAGAAATAATTTAATTAGTTGTAGTAGTAGAGCTCCTTGTGAAAGAGGTCGTCCGGAGAAGTACTACCTCCTATTTCTGCCGCCAAGCAGTACTGCTCGCATTGCTGTTTTCCGCATTGCAGACGTGTTCAATCGTGAACTATTTAAACTTGTTTCTGTATCGAGGTTTTACCAGAGTAAAATCCACACAGCATTAATACGTGGCTCTCTCGTTCCGCCGTCTCGTCTCGACCCGCTTTACGAGGTCCTTTCTTCCTCATACATGTAAACTAAGGAATGAGCTTCCTTTTGAGGTGTTTCCGCTGAAACATAACATGGCCCGCTTAAAAAAATGTAAGGAGTCCTTCAGAGCAGGCAACGCATCAACAATATCCCAAGTGTTCCAGATAGCTTAACTTACTAACTTACCAAATTGTACTCGAACTGGACCTGGTGATGGTGATAGACCGATAGCGCAAGTGCATAATAAAGACATAATTAGAGAAACGGAACAGAAAAGAGACAGATCGGAACTGAAACATTTTTTTTTTGTAAATGAAAATAAAACTTACTTCAGAAAGTAAAAATCACAAGACTAATCAACAGAAAATCACACAAATGATGTTTTGAAGAATTAACCCTTTAATCTTCACAATGAAAATGTGATTGTGTTATGACATTACGGGGAATTGGCGAGTGTTTGGGCACATTCAGTATTTGGTGTTACCCCCTCTTGCTGTTAAAACTGCCTGCAATCTTCACGGCATGCTCTTGATTAAGTTATCAATGAAATCTTGTGGTATTCGATTCCACTCTTCTTCCAGTGCCCTTTTAAGATCTCCTGTGTTTGTTGGTGCTGGATCCCGCTGTTTTATTTGTTTTCCGAGCTTATCCCAAACATGTTCGATGGGGTTTAAGTCTGGCGAGCGGGCTGGCCACGGCAAAACTTCAATTTCGACCTCTCGAAGATACCCCCAAACTATCGCTGCAGTTTGGGGCCGCGCATTGTCCTGTATCAATAGAAAATTATCTCCGATGTATGGGGCAAAAGGCATGACAATCAGTTCTTAGATGTCATTTACGTACCGAGCCGCATTCAGGGATCTATTTTCTACGATGTGAAACTCCGAACGTGCCCCTATGCAAATATCGCCCCATACCATTACTGACCCTCCACCATGTCTCTCTTCCGATAATGTTACACTGAGCTTATCTTTCTCCGGGTCGTCTCCAAACTTTAACCCTTTTATCATCTGGCTTAAGACAAAACCTAGACTCGTCAGTGAACAATACTTTCCCCCAGTCATCATCATTCCAGTTTTGGTATGAGCGAGTAAAGTTAGCCCGAGCTGCTCGATGATCTGTGGTAAGTAAGGGTCCTCTAGCTGGCAAGTACGTCTTTACTCCAGCCGATAACGTCTAACAATTCGAAAGATGACGGATTTGGAAATTAACCCTTTTATCATCTGGCTTAAGACAAAACCTAGACTCGTCAGTGAACAATACTTTCCCCCAGTCATCATCATTCCAGTTTTGGTATAAGCGAGTAAAGTTAGCCCGAGCTACTCGATGATCTGTGGTAAGTAAGGGTCCTCTAGCTGGCAAGTACGTCTTTACTCCAGCCGATAACGTCTAACAATTCGAAAGATGACGGATTTGGAAACTCTCAATGTCTGAGCCACTGCTTTATAATTGTGACCATTTTCAATTAAAGTAACAGCTTTGGAAACCTACGCTAAGGGTCCGGCATTGTCCCTTCAGGTATTCATTGATGTGTAAGCATGTTACGATATGTTTTTGTGAAAGAAAAAAAACAAATGAAACCCTGCAAACCCGTGCCGTGCCCGTAAACTTATATGCCCCATACTTTAGACCCGAAAAAGGAGCACTAGGATCCACACTCATTGCTCGGAAGTTGGAAATTTTAACAAAGAGCTTTCATTACCCCTTTTTTTTCTCCGCGACGCCTTCTACCATTATCTTTGGTAGAAGGTTGCTAAGTGGTTTTTCGTTTGTTATGTATGACTTCAAGGGTGGTTCTTACATTTTTTATCGCTACAAGTTACGGGGCGCTGCATTATGCGAATTCATCAATGAGATTTTTATATTTAGTTTAAAAAATACTTATATATTCAACAAAGTTTTGAAACAACATCAGTTGTGAGCTGAATTCAATTTCAATGTCCAATGCCAAAATGAAACTTCGATAAATTGACAATGAAACAATTTATATCCAAAGGTTATCTTTGGGGTCAAATAACAATCTGTACGGTACGCGTAAACGTTATAGACTTCCATGGACAGTCCGACAAAATTGGAGTGTTTTGGAGTATATAATGATGGTCTCCGTGGCAAGGCGAGAAGCCGGCTCATACGTAATGAGGTGTGGATTCGATTCACGCTGCAGGATAAAATGTTTTCATGATCTGCTGTATCTGTTCCGTGTCTGGGTGTTGTGATGCTATGGGATTCTTTATTCTTGAAACCCACAACACAGTTAATTTTAATGTGACTTTAGGTGGCTGTTCTTAAAAACTTCTTAACACTTTTTAAGACACAAATAATTTTTGCAGTTCCGGCTTCGCCTATGTGATATTTGCATAATAAAAAACCTAACAGTCGCTGGTCGCTCTGCTGCAGTTCTAAAGATCCTTGTGATTTGTGAAACCTTCATCGTGTACTGCTCACGTTTATTCACGGATTACGAATTTAGGAGCCAGGCAGGAGTATGTCTATTCCTTATGAATACATAGGCTTATGATGTGGCTATTTGTGCTGTTGCAAAAAAGTAGTTTTATTAAGGTACAAAACGGCTAGGAAAACTGCGGCACGAGCAGTGTTCCTCTCTTGCTAACATATTCATTTCATATTGTTTCCAGGACGCAAGTAAAGATGAGTTAATCGAAGGCTTGGTAAAGAACATCAAGTGGCAGATGTCAGAAGATCGCAAGATTGGTGCATTGAAGCAGCTTCAGGGGCTCATCTGGAAGGAAGGATACAATAAGGGAGACATCAAGGGCCAGTACGTATTTTTAACACATTTAAAAAAAAGGACCCTTCTCCTCAAATCCTCCTCAAAAAATATTTACTGATATTTAAAATGAACTTTCAGGATATATAATTTAACCCGTTGAAATAAAAGGGCTTTTCGTGGAGACCAATTTTGCTGCGTAGGTCGACTATAAAACGGTCGAGCGAATGCGATTCTTACGAACGCTGCTTTTATTCGCGTGCCACGCGGGCGAAGCCGTGTGCAGTGTATTTTTATAAATCGGATTAAAAATTTCACGATATAATATTATTCTTTTACCTTTTGCCTTAATTTTTTAACATTTTAGTTGGTTAATATTCGAATATTTGTTATGCTAACCTAATCAAAACACTTACAAATTCCAGCGTATACGATGACGTGCCTCCAGCTCTCGAGTTATGGCGCTCCAATAAGGGCCAGAAAGTCTTCATCTACTCTTCAGGTTCGGTGCAAGCCCAGAAGCTTCTCTTCCAAAAGTCCTTGGCCGGGGACATGCTGCCACTTATGGATGGCCACTTTGACACTGCTGTGGGCGCCAAGCAAGACGCTGCAAGCTACGCTGCTATTGCTGAGAAGATTGGATGCAAAGCAGAGGAAATACTTTTCCTTACTGACATTGACAAAGGTTAATTTGATTTTTGTTAGAATTAACTTGCAGTTTACTCTTGCTAATTTTGATCCATGTGTCATCAAACTGACATGTGTCTGTAGAATGTTTCGGTATGATGTGAAAGATTATGGTCTACAATCTCAAATACATGAAAATGGATTCAACGGATTTATGGAATTTATTGGGGTTTTGGTAACAGCAGTATTCTTCTCTTCTATGGACAAAACTGTTGTCTTGAATCTCATGCTAAGCCTGCTGATCTGTCCTTAAGCATACCTAGGGTTAAGGAGCTGTTAACGAGCTAATCTACGAGTTTTTTCCGTCAGAAGCCCGTACATCCGTTTGACGTAAGAGGTTGTTTGTTTGTTACCATTCATCTGCGATATGGCTTATTTGATTGAAATAATGTTTTTTGCAATCGTTTTGTATGACTTCAAGGATGTAACAAAGGTTTCTTAGCCACAATTCATTTAGGGGCTCTGTAATAAACGATGGATAAAGAGGATTTACTTGTTTTTATGATAGTACTGTTTGTTCCCGCAGAGGCGGAAGCGGCCCGCTCGTCCGGGGTCCACGCCGCACTAGTTAGCCGCGAGGGGAACGCGCCGCTGCTCGCCGAGGCTACGGCTTCATTCCCGGTGCTGCACTCTTTCGAGCAGCTGGCGCTCACCAACAAGCGCAAAACCGA
Organism: Perizoma affinitatum; assembly: GCA_961405105.1. Classification (NCBI taxonomy): domain Eukaryota; kingdom Metazoa; phylum Arthropoda; class Insecta; order Lepidoptera; family Geometridae; genus Perizoma; species Perizoma affinitatum. The sequence goes on along the minus strand of OY560205.1, from coordinate 5,318,260 downwards.
CCCTCAGGTGCAACCCCCGATGATTAATCCGCGCTTTGCATGACACTTACAGTTTTACCATCCAGTGATTGACCAAAGAAATAAACAACATTTTTTTTATTTTTTTTTTGCAGTGTTAATTAGCTGTATTAGATTTTTTGCACAAATATTTTATCACTAATTTATATTTTTTATTAAAATGCATAAACCCAAAATAATTAAGTAAAGCAAAGTAAAAGTATAATTTAAAGAGCATTAGCAAAATCCTTTTTACTCAGATCACGTGGATCACGACAATCATTGAAATATGTGAATAAAAAGAGCTTCCCAGCTGCTGCGAGGTGCATCTGATCCTTTCACCATACCAATTCCTTCTTTATTGATCTAAGGACTATAAAAAAGCACTAGTGATGATGAAGACTTAAATTGTAACTGACCTCTTTTTTTTGTTTTTCACTGAATGGTATACTCTAAAATATGATTAACTGGTGCCTGTGGTAGCTATGTGGATGGAAGGTGAGTGTAGGTAGATGGTTGTGTTTTTTTTTTTGAGCTTGGTGGAATTATCTGATTTAAGCGAGCAATTTTTAAGGGCAGCAACAAAATCACACTATCATCCAGTTTGATTTTGTTGCTGGTGTTTTATTAGGTTGAAAGCAAATTAATTTGAGTTAGAATATTTAAATATTTTTATTGATTCTAAATTGTTTTTACTCTACTAGCAGCTAATCTACTCTATGCCTTGCTTGCTTGTTTCTTGCCCTATGTATGGTTTAAACTATTTTGCAATATCATGTTGTATTTGATTTATGTGTATTTAATTGTGAAAAATATCATGGGTGCTATCTATTGCAGACAACCAAATATATTGTTAAATCCAAAGCTGTTATAAGTAATTATAAGTATAAATACATGAATTTAGTATCGGGTTTTGTGCTAATGGTAATTTTTATATTAGGTAATGTGCATTTTTGATATTGTTTGTGTTAAAAAAATTATTTAATAAAATACTGATTTACCAGACCTATTTTGTTTTAGTCATTGACAGCAAATCCCTTTTATTAAATGGTTTGGATTATCTAAAGGGGTTTTCAGGTCTTAACCTGAAACATACAAATTCAGCAAATACGGAAAACTACACTTACAACTCCATTTCAGTACTTACGAAAGTTCCGTTTTCAGTTTTTGATAGAGGCAAGATTTTTCGATAAATAATTTGTTTAAGTAATTTATTTGCAAATCAAGGTTGAATTCAGTAGACATCAATATGGTGCATAGGTCATGTGGAAGGTGCATGTTATCATTAAGTACTACATTGGTGAAAACATTACCTACAATACCTGAAGAACCTACAAAATGACCCCTTCCAAATAAGGGGTTGGTCCTATTCGCGTAACATTGCTCTACTATAAATGTCAGGCGCAAATTTATTGCAATTTAGTGATAAAATATTACGATTTCCATGCTACGTCAATAAATAAGTTTTTTAACTGATTCCAGGTTGAAGAAGTACCTGCCAAAGTACCTAAGACTGACGTTCAAGATGATGTTAAGACTGCTTCCGAAATCGAGACAGAAACTGGCAAAGCCAATAGCAGCACTGAGTCTAGTAAGGCTATGGAAACCGCAGTTGTGTTAGAGAAAACTGAGGAACCAGAGACGATGGAAGTAGAGGAAACTCCCGACGCTACAGCTAAAAAAACTCAAATTGAAGAACTTGCTGCTATTACTGAAAAAGATGTTCCAATGGAAGATGCAGGCGTGCATTATCCCACTGTGGTCGAAGAGAATGCTGCTGTTGATACTACAGTCGCCAAGGCTGATTGTACAGAAAACACTGATAGTTTATCCACTGCAGAGCCAGTCGCTGACAATGGCGTCGTTATGGATGTCTCTTGTAAAGCAATAGATGAGAAAAATGCTTCTACTAAAAAAGATAAAGCAGAAAACTCTACCACGGAAGCTACGGTAGTGGCTCCTAGAGCCCTAGAATCTAAAGAGGAAGAGGCATTGGCAAAAGCTGAAGCTAAAGCTAAAATGGTTGATGCTGCTACGTTAACTGATGATTCAGCCATGGAAAAACCTACTGTTGAAATTAAAAAAGTAGATGCAGCAACGGAAACTGCTACTGTGGAACAACCACCTAAGAAATCTAATTCTGAAAAAGCATTTGTTGAAGAAATGAAGGTGGAGCCTCCTGTTAATGAACCGAAAACCGTAGAAACGCCTGCGGTTGAGGCGGCAGTGGCAGATGAGATCGTAAAACAAACTTCTGTCGGATCTCCTGCTAAGGATACCACTGATTTGCTCACCGAGCCCAAAAACGTGGAAAATCCTTTAACTGCCCATGCTGAAGAATCTAATAAAGTTGAAGCTGACACGGCTAAATCTACTACTACTGCTGATTCTAAGACTGAAGAACTAATCGTCGTCAAAATTAAACCTGTAGATACCACAGATCTTGAAGATTCTGAAGCGAACACTAAAGAAGCCAAAGGCACCGACGACAAAGACACAAAAGCCATAACATCAGATAACTCAACTGGCTTCAGTTCCTCAGCTCCTATTGAGTCTGTAAAAAACTTAGAGACAGTGGATAAACATGAAGAAATGGCTCTTGAAGTTGTAGTAGATGTAACTGACCAGAAGAATGCTGTCGACACACCGACTATTAAGATTGATTCGGTTGTTGAGGAGATTGGAGAAAAGACTGAATCAAATGAGACTGCAGTTAAAGTGAATGAAGAGAAAGTAGAGACTGTTACGGAGCCAAAGGAACCAATCGAAAACCCCCAAGTAGAAGCTGTCATGAAAGAAACTCAATTTTCTGTTGAAATCAAAGACATCACTGATGATAAGCAAAGCCTTGGTGAAGTAGCTGATATTATTGACGACGTGGTGCCTATTGTTGAAGAACCTTCTTCAAACCTTGAGGAAATGGAAGAATTGCAAAATGCTGGAGATGTACTGGAACAAGAATGCGATGAAATCCTTTCGAAAGTACAAGATGTCACCAACTTGGATTACATGCAAGCAAAGCCCTTGCATACTATCTCTGAAGAAATGGAAACAGAAAGTATGGATACAAATGATATTGTCGAAGGAATTCTTGATACTGAAATGGAGCTTAGCATGAAGCCAGAAGATATTGATCTTAACACGGTTCAGGAAATTACTGAACCGAAAAGTGATAGCGACGAGAGAATCGGTAAAGCTGAGCCCGGTACCGAAAAACCAAGCGAGACTTCTAAAGTTGAAGATTTTACTGAAGAAAGTATGGAAGTTAGTTGCGACTCAGAAATGGTAACTAAGAAAGTTAATAAAAACAAGTTGAACCCTGATGCTAATGAAACAACTCTTGAACCAAATGAAGAGAAAATGGAGACAGAAGAAGTAGCTGAACGTGAAGCTGAAGTAGAATTAGAGAATAAAGTAGAGACAGGAAAAAATCCTCAGCCTGAAGAATGTAAAAAACATACAGATGTACCGATAGTCGTTGAAACAGCGGCCAAAACTGATGACTCTGAGCAGAAGTCAGAAAATAAAGAATCTGACAAAACTTCAGACGTAACACAGGAAGTAGAAATGAACGACCCACAAGATAATAAAACGGTAGATGCCACAGAACCTAAAGTCAACGGAAAGACTAACGGTGACGCCAACGTAAAACTAAACGGAAATTCCAACAAAGACAACGATTTAAAGTCACGGCTTACCGCAGAAAAGGGCAAAGAGAAAGTAAATGGTTCCAACGGCGATTCTGCTGATGCTGAAATTGGTCAGGGCGACAATAAAGTGGAAGCCGAAACACCCGACCTCAAAGTAAAGACGGTCGCCACAGACGAGGTGCCCGCCCAAAAAGAGCAACCTGTGGAAGGATAAATTGATTCGGTGAGTTTTTTGAACACTTATATTTTAAATTTTGTAGTACGCTATCGACGAAACTAGAAAAGCAAGAACTATTTAAAACGAGTACTCCACCAGAATACACGCGAGGTCAGCGTGGAAGCTATACTTCTTTGAAAGGGTATTTGCTGGTGAAACAGGCAAATTGGCAATTCGCCTAAGTGTATTTGTTTGGGCGCAATGCAATTCGATGAGCATGTCTAAGACATCACATGCGACGCTGAACCTGTAATGCAATTGTTTTATACAGGAAAGTTTCAGAAAGACATCAGATAATAAAAAGATAATAAATCCGGTAAATATGGGAAACTTTTTTGAGCATAGTATTTACTTACATTTCTCTGTTTTCAGTGCCGGAAGGGGCAAACATCGGGAGCCAGCATTGTTGGTTCACATCAAGACTGAGTTGGCTTCCGTACATCACTATTGATTTATCGTCATTTGTGTACACTTCTGACGAAAACTATTCCGTATGTATGTGAACAGTAAACTATTTGGTGTATTTTGTCGAGTTGAATCTGTTGATAAAAAAAAACTGAATGTAATCAATCTTCAAAAGTCTCTCGTATAAGCTAAACCAGTTGTTTATTTACGCAGCAGATTGACTCTACAAACATTTTATAAACTCTAAAGAATGGCTACCTGTATCTGATTCTGTCAGGATTATATCTGAACTGTTTGATAAGCCAGTAAAGTTAATAAACTTAGTTCAGATGAGAAGATTAATGATGTACATTGAGCGAGTCACGAGTTTGTTAATTTTACTGCGCTATAGAATTTACAAAAGTGTCAATTCAATTTATCAAATGCGAAAAAAACTGGTGCCATTTCAAAATTATATTTTGTATATTTTAATTTCCTAGAATAACGAGTAGTTTTGATGTAGTCAGTTATTGGTAGATGTAATTTTAACTTTGATGTAATTAAAATTAACTAGTAGTAAGTAAGATTTTGTCATTCTTTAATTTTATTCATAAGTTTAATTGCGATTTATTGATTCGTACTTTTAATATTTAGTGACACGCCATATCTGGTGCTTTTAGGCCGCGAGTCTACGCTCTAGGAAATTCGTACTTATCGACCAAAGTTTGATCACTGTTATAAATTTTAATGTTTTTGTTATAATTCGTGGCTATTGTTAGGCATTTTTGATTTGAGCGCGACTTGATATTTTTTTTAATGAAAAGTGACTGCTTGACTATGTTTCCGCCTGTCTAGTCCACGCATAAAGCATTCCAAATTATTGTAAGATAACCATTATTCATAGGTATGTACTGCTACCGCGATTTGCTTGCAGCGCCCAGTCTTATATTTTCTTCCTCGTGGATCCGCGGGCCTAGTATAAGTAATTTTAATCTCCTGAATTAATCTATCGGCCAGCAGTGTACACAAATATTGCTCTTTATCTAATAGGTATTAGTAAGTATTAATTGTAATGTGATTCATAATTATCTTATGTGTATGTACACCTTAATATAAATACTCGATTTCGGCCAAATTATGTCCCGTTTGAAGTTGGTTTCGGTAATTGGTATTAAATGTGATATACAACGTGACAAGACTGTTAGTGATTGTGAATAATGGAAGGGGCTGTGTTTATTTATTCGCGAGGGTTTTTTTTATTTGCGCACAAAACTGCATTTACGTACGTTTGGTTTATTTTATTGACAAATTGAGCGTTTTAATTTTATTATGATTTGTAAAGACGCACTGACTTCCGAGGGATGCTTGACATTTTGGTTTGTATTTAAGAATTTTGTGCTATGACAATTTGCTGCGGTAGGACGATGGAGTGAATAAGAAAGTATGTACTACCGTTGTACAAATAATCGAGTACAAGAATCGATTTTTACCGCTGAACAAAGTCTGCTATTTAATCTAGTCGAAACATTTTCGAATCTCGAGTTCCCATTTTTTGACTGATTTGTATTTAATTATTGGTATTTTATTTAATAAGCTTTAATTTTTGTTCCTGTATAACTTAGTTTTAAGGTAAAGAGGAGTGTGAATGTTTTTCGGAAACCAACTTCAAAAGGAAGCATGAGCATTATTCGTCTTCTAGACTGATTTTTTATTACTGATGGTTCTATGATGTATCTGTCAACAAAACTCCACTGAAAAAAATGAGCTAGACTGGAATAAAAACTAATTTGTTTGTATACACGCATTGTATATACAATGCAGCTCTGTAAAAAAATCATAATTAATAATTTTAATAGTCACTACTAATGACGTTAAAATATAATGGACTTAGAATATTATGTGTTTTCTTGAAACCTTTTAGGCTGCAGTGGTCTAATACAAATATTACATGAAGTGAAATAGGTAGGAAAAGGTATAGAATCCCGCAGAACGCTTAGGGCTTTAGGAATAAGGAATAATAATATTTACCTTATTCCTAAAGCCCTAAGTATCAGAACAGTTCATTTTAACAGAGCTTAGTTCAAAACAGCATTAGTTGCAGATGGTGTAATTTTGTCCCTACTGGTTTCGTAGTAGCAAAATATACATAATAGGTTGGGGAAAAAGTTTCTTCGCATTTTTTAAGAAAATTCAAAACATTTTTTAATATAGTTTATTTACATTTAACTAAAGTATGTAGGTACCATTTTGTTCGATAACTTTTTGCCATTTTGTAGGCAGGGACATGATCCCATTGCTATAAAAACTTTGGGGCTTCTGTTCAAAATACCGCGACAAGTGGTTTTGGCAGTCCTCTCGTGATGTTAACCTGACACTGCCTAAAGAATTCTGAAGAGACCGAAACAGGTGGAAATCTGAAGGTGCAAGGTCAGGACTATACGGCGGATGCATTAACACATCCCAGCCAAACTCTCTTAATTTTTGCTGAGTGGCTAAAGATGTGTGAGGTCAAAAATGGTCAAAAATTTCTTCAAAAATGGTTCGGTTTCATTACGTCGTAATAAAGAATCACAAATGAGAACACGGTTCATTAGGTTTCTTTCAGTGAGCTCGTGAGGTACCCAAATATCGAGCTTTTTTGTGTACCCAGTTTTTTTCAAATGCGCCAAAACTGTTTTGTGGTCAATTCCCAGTTCTTCAGCTACGTCGTAACTACTGATATGCCGATCTTGCTCCACTTTTTCAAAAATGGCATCCATTTTATCCGTAATAGGGCGACCAGAGCGACGTGCATCTTTGACATCAAAATTTCCGGATTGAAAACGCTTAAACCAAATTTGTGCTACTCTCACAGACACTGCACTAGGTCCATAAACATCGCAAATTTTTTTCGCGGCTTGCGTTGCATTTTTACCTTTTTTGTAGTAAAATTTTAAAATGTATCGAATTTCTTCATTAGATTCACTCATCTTAACAGTACGAAAAACAAATAAAAATCACACATTTTCCTAATTTGAATTTGGAATTATCTTCTTTAAAATTTAAACTTTTAATGATACCAAAACCAGCTAGATACAAATAGTATAGCCAAAGATATTTTATTACAAGTTCATACATACAATAATGCGAAAAGACTTTTTCCCCAACCTAATAGAATAACTCCTTGCATAGACCAGAATTTAAAATTCACTTTACATAAGATCTTATAATCTAAATGTATAATATACAGCGTTGTCTACTGATACAGTGTACAGTGAAATTGATGTTGGTTCAAGCCCAGTCCCATATTTCCATAAAACTGAAGTAATTACATATTACTCTCGATGTAATTATTCGACAGGTTAGATTCTTATAAATATTTTTTCTGATCTGGTTGCAAACAACAGGAGATTATGATTCTGTCCGCTAGTCACTGAAGTGACCTCGAGAAATATCAGTTTTCTTGTCAATGAAAATTGTATCTCCATTCGCACACCTAAAAATCTAGAATGCTCTGAAGAAGCCTCAGCGCCCTGCTAATCACAACTATAAGAATATTATCGGATAAGTTGCGAATATCGTACACCGGTATCGTTAGCAGTGTTTGTGGTATCAATTATCTCGTTGGTAATGTAGAAGGAATGAAAATATCAGCCAGTGTCTCGCATCTACCATTTCTACGACCTATAAATTGGTGTGATGAAAATAACGTTTTTTATCTAAATAAGTAGGTATGTATCTACTTATTTAGATACAATTTAGTAGGTATTATACCTAACCTACTTAATTTTTTAAATTCGATAATACTTACAAAGTTCGAATAAACTCTGCGCTAGTAACGGAAGGTCTTGGAGGTGATGTGAGGTTACGAATACAAAGGGTAAAGAAACGCACAGTACGGTCGGACACGGGCGGGCTATTCTCAAAGCGCTTTCGGGTACATACCGACCTCGGTGAACATACGCTTTGTGGTGGGAGTCACGTAGGTATACTTAGTTACTTCTGTATTTTTGACTGCATGTACAGCAGGTTTCATTTATCTAGTTGCGCTGCAGAATTCGTATGTCTCCCGAGAGAAATATCTTGAACTATAAGATGGTGGTATTGAATCTTGGATATTGATTCCCTGTCAGAGACATAGACAAAATTGCTATAAAGGTCAATTGCCATCATCAAAGGTCCGATCAAACTGGCGCGATGGCGGTGGCGAACGCTGACCTAGGCCTTACCGTGAGTTCTCACTTCTTTGTTTCACTTTTGTTCAGTTACATTTCTTTCAAGATGTTGATGATGATGTCGAAAAGGTTACTGCTTTCTGAGGGTCTTTTAAATGTAAGTTAGTTCCTATATGAGTAATATGAGCACAAGGATTATCATTAGATGACGATGAAATAATTAGTCGACCATAATCGATGTCTATCTGCTGCGCTTGCTGACTGGAATAGCTAACAGTCAATGACAATTGAGGCTAATGCCTCCCACGAGGATGTAGGGTTACTCCGACCGAGCTCCGATCACTATCACTGGTAGTGCCTGAGTGTCTCCTCCAGGTAGGTAACTTTATTGACGGAGTTCTGAGATCCTACCATTCGGGGCGCTGGACACCTGTAGGACGTGACACCACACCACAGTGCAAAAACCAATAGATGTACCTTCGTATGACAGTGTTATTTTGACACGTTAATGGTGGATGGGCATCCGTTCCGTTCCACCTATCTCTATCAGTTCATCCTCACTGGTCGGGATGATTTTTTTGGGAATACTAGTACATTTCCACATAACTCCATCCACCAGGAAGATTCTCTCACCATTTTGACATGCTTTTGTAACTCATCATAGCCCCTCATGTCATTTATTCTCGACCGTCTTGTCCCTGCTTTCATAATAGCCGCCGGACACGGGATGACGTCAGGGATTCCTGTGCACGCGCACTTGCCTGACTCACGTTGCGAATGCGATGTGTCACCATCGAGATCGACCGATGCCGACGCCGATGCCTCTTAATGTTCCAAGTTGGTAGGTAGGTAGGTAGGTACCTAGTTTTACCCACACGATTTCACTTATGTTATTGGAAAACGAATATGTCTCGTCCACTGGAGTCACTTGCGCTTATCAGTCTCACTTACCATAGCTGCATAGGTTTAAATACCCTGGACTGGAGGGCTGTATTCAACAATTGAACAATTGGGTTTGACATCTGGAGGTCATTTGTTCCTATCTTCTTATTCTACATTACATAATTAAAACAACAGCGGCTGGAGATCATAATTGAAAATTGAAACTAGATTTTGCTGACGTTTGCTCTTCGTCATGGACACTATCCGCGACCTTGGAGTCAAAAAGAGGTAAAATTATCTTAGTTTCATTATTTCTGGAATCGTAATTCGCTTTACAACTATGAATGTAACATTTCAAAGCTCTCCAAGTTACCTACATAAGTAGCCGTAATATGTACACTTAGCCAATTAAATGTCTAAGTTATTGCCTGGGAGAGTTGGTATGGTGAACAAAACGAACGGACGACATCGAGAATGGGGCAACCGGTACCTACGGCACAGATCAGATAATAGTTACTACGCCTACGGCCGGCGTCTTGCCATGGAGAAGTTACTGTGTAGTGATGCGCCGTACAGCCGCGCCCGCCGCCGCGCCGCCGTACCAAATTATTCACTATCTGCGGTTCTTTCTTGGCCGCACGGTGTTAGGCCATTATGTGATCAGATCAGGTGGATGTAAAGAATAAGAATATATTTATTTGACACACACACACACACACACAACATTACAAGACATTAAAGGAGCCTAGTGATCGATCGTGATAGAAATAGTGTGATGAAAGGATTCAGCACTTTGCAGAGACTCCTTTTAATACTCTTGTCACGTCTTCGAATGTTTAGCATGCCGGTTTCCTCACAATTTTCGGATCGAAAGACCACTAGTGCTTTACGCTAGAGAAGGAATGGAGGATTCGTTCAGACATTGTCATTACTTTCGAAGGACTCCTAAGTTTCAGTTACCTCTCTACCTAGGCAATATTTAGGAAAAAAAACAGTACCGTCTGTAATCTCCTCGGCCGAAATTCTCAGATGTATGTATACGCAGATCCGTGAGGATACCAAGTATTTTGGGCACATCCAAACGTCCTACTGATTTCATAAATGCGAAAGATATATCATGACGTGTATACAAATACCGCATATTACCGCTGCGTTTACGGGGCTTAAATGTCCAAGTTCATTATTTTTTGCCCAACATACCTGGTAGGGGTGTCAGAAAAAGCCGCTTTCTTATCTCTGTAGTACTAATATTTATTCTGTGGTTTATCCGTATCCGTGGTTTTTATGGAGAACAAGAGCACATCACTATTTTATTTAACTTGGCTGGTAGCGAGCGAGGCGAGGCGGAGGCGAGCCTTGTTGCGTTGCGCCACGCTCTCGCTGCGTCGAATCAACTCGTATACCGAATGAAGGGAAACGAAACCAAGATGACCGTATTTTGGACGCTACGTAGATATTGTTTCAATAAGTGCATCTTTCAGTTTATTTATCAGTTATTTGCTACGATGGGTTGCATTCGGTCGTGCATCAATGGTTTTTTTATAAGACGTGCTCAAAACGGTGAAGAAAAAAAACGGTGCAAATGTAATGTTTGGACTCGCCTTTGACTACCCTATATTTGGCTAGGTACCTCACGGATCTACATACCCCAGTACGTATAAGATCTGAGACCCCTATCATGAGGACGTCGTGAGCGTGTTTGTTTTTTTGCTACGATTAAAGCTTGATTTCTTCACTTCTACAGATTTTTTAAGAGTACTGACTTTAAACGTAACTTTCTTTATCTAATTGTTTAAGACAAAAATCCTCACTAGCGCAAGCGTATTGCGCTGACTCTTGAAAACCACTGAGTTAGTTACATACTATCAAAAATAGTTCTTATTACATTGTAAATTATTTTTATTGCAGTTACACCAATTATCTTCACATTCTTCATCCAAAGGTTGCTTGGAAGAGATTGCTCTTAGTGATAAGGCCGGTGTTTGGTTATTGCTAATAATCTTCGTAACGACTGGACGGATTTGAATGAAATTAGGAAAAGGTATAGTTCGTGTCGTGACCTAGATTAACAGATAGGCTAGGTACGTTTCATCCGGGTACCACGCGGGCGGAGCCGTAGGCAGAGGCTATCTATTTATAATTGAGTAGTCGACAAAAACTCCTTACTTATCTTCATTTATCACAAAAAAAAGTGACGCACTCGTTTTTGGTGTTATCCACCAAACCGCTTTCGCTGTACTATTTCGCTTTCGCGTTAGCTAACTTTTGGATCAGCAGTTATTTAAGCTTATGATTAGTAGGCTAGTTGCGCCATCTCCACTGAGTCTGCATCGAATGGTGAATGGATTTGAGGAAAACGTTACCGAGGTCGTAGACCGTAGAATAACCTACTACTTTGGAGCTCTTGTATAAAGTATTCATCAGAGCTTCAGTCGTGGGCGTGCGGTTTCAGTCCGCCACTTGATTTAGATATATTATTAGCTTGTTTTACTTTGGCGGGCCTATTGGGAGGTACCTCAATTTCCAAAACGGAGGTCATGAATTCGAACCCGGTGGTGGATGTGTTTTCCACCAGAAAAAATATGTGTTCATTAAAACATGCTCAAAACGGTAAAGGGATACATTGTGAGGAAACCGGAATGCCCTAGAACCAAAAAATGTAAGGCATGTGCCATCAGATCTGATCTGTCTAGGTGGATCGATAAGTAAAGTGCGTGGGGCATTTCTGTTTCAGTTATAATTAGGTAGGCTATTGTAACTTATTTAGATATTGCTACCTATTATTATTATTCTTATCCCACCTAGGATGGTGGGATAAGAATAATAATAATACTTACACTTACATAATTTGTGTTTTGTATTTCATGCTAAATAAATGTTTTTCTTCTCTCTTCTTCTTCAGATAGTGTTCCATATGCGGCTATGGGCTTGCAACCTATCACGTGAAATGCTAAACACTTGCAAATGTAATGATTGGACGTGTCTCTGGCTACCTTCTTTTGGTACCCTCAATGATCTAGATACTCACTGAGTATATGTTTGAGGATGTCCATCATCAGAAATACAGTCATGAATGTGTTTGTTTGTTTGTTTGTTTTGTTTTACTTCAATATGAAGAAAGGAAAAGTCTTGAGTTAAATTATTTGGAACTTCTAATTTATTTTGGCTTGGCTGCATTAACCATGCAGCCAAGCCAAAGTGGGATGTTTTTTTTTATCTTATATCCCATGGTGTGGATAGGTAGGTAGTTCAAAATATTGGGGGCATGTGAAAACCATTTTTCGATTCAGAGTTCCGTTTGAAATATTTTGTACTATTTTTGATAGAGTCAACTGTTCCCCCACGCCAGCTAACAATTTTAATTCGTGATAATCCGTAGTTGCCTTCCGTAGGAACCTACGTAGGTATTAGTAAGGGCCCGATCAAACAGACGCGATAGCGGCGGCGGTGGCGATCAATACATTCACGCGAACTTTATTAATCTCTTGACAACCATTTTCCTTTACCACCGCCACTGCGTCTGATTGACCGGGCCCTTACTATAGATACGTTTTCCGAAGTCCTAGCATATTGGGGGAGTACGCAACACAAGCGCGGCATTATCATATAATAATATATTATTATTATATGGGCATTTCGGAAGACCAAGAAAAAGATGGCAAGACGACCTGGATGCATTCGAATCCAAATGGCCAGAGGTGGCAAGTGGCATGGAAGAAAAAAGGGGAGACCTTTGCCCAGTAGACAGTATAGGTTAACAAAACAAAAAAAATCACACAGCATCATCTATAGCCCCAAAGTAAGCAGAGCTTGTATTATGGGAACTACCTACATGACGGTATTTTTTTTTATACATAATAAATACATATGATACATATGTAGATAACAATCAAACCCAAAACAAATATTTGCAGATCATACAAAAAATTGTATAATCCCGCGACGGGAATCGAACCCGCAACCTTCTGCGTCAGTCAATACTATTAGCATCTCTAGTAAGTTTGTGCAACACTGACTACAATGTTTGCATTTTCCTTTATTAATGGATATTAAGGATGATCTCATTTCGATATTATGAAAGAATCCCACCCTTAAGGGTGAATAAATGCTGGATGAAATTTAATATTGAACTTTTTATCAACTTCCCGTTGTTTAAAGTCGGTTTTTATTTTTCTCGGATGCAATGAACAGGCTTCATCGGTCTGAGTTTTCTCCATCCATATTCCGGATTCGAATCGGTCGCAGACCAATCCGTGGCCTGTCCGTACCATGGACGTGCCGTGGTCAACGTACGACGGAGAGAACAATAAAATATTTCGGTTCAAAATGTACCTAACATTTTGCACGAAATAAGTATGAACACTCACGTCCGTGTCAGTTTTTGTGTCAGTGATATTTCAACTCCTCTTAACTTACTACCTACCGTGTTCCTGTAGGCGGATTACCCAGCCGATGTTGACGATTTTATCAACATTACCTTTATAAAATGCAAAAAATACCGTATCGATAAAAAGCTTGGACACAGAAGCGATATATCGTGCATTTTGTAAGTTTTCGGCTGTATGCGAATTCGGCCTGTCTACAGAGTAAACAAATCATATTGAAATATATTTTGGCTGCCAATATAGTCCGTTCCACGAACGAAGTCCCGATGCAGCGTGGTGTCTTGATTGACTGATCTTTAAACGCACAGTTCTACTAAGTTGAAATTGCTGAAATTTGGAACATAGGTTTATTTTATAACGTAAGCATGTGCTAAGAATGGGCTATCGAAATGGGATAAAAAAATAATAATGATGTGTTGCAGGATTTTTGCATTTCACATTTTAAGTAAACTATTCCGTAACTGATTGATCGAGCAGCCTAGCATGAAACTTGGACGGTATATTCATCTTATAGTGTATTAAGTGCATTAAGGAAGAAATTTGGATAATTCTAGAGGAAAGAGTGAAAAGAGATACAAACTTGAAACTTCGCATAAATATCCTTCAATAGAAATCATAAAAGACTCATACTTTTATATTAATATTTCCCCAAACTAACTCTCAACGGGGGTGTGAGAGGGTGTTTAAGTTTGTATGGAAACAATTTAATGAGTGATCCAATTAACTTGAAACTCGGCATAAATATTATTCAGTACAAATTATCAACAACAAATACATGTATTTTTCAAAACTACCCCTCAAAGGGGGTAGGATGTTGTGTTAAGTTTGTATGGGAAATGTTTAGCGCGTGGTGCGATTTGCTGTAAACTTAGTTTGGATACTTATAATACAAAATAACTGAATACGTATCAGGTTATTCAAAAAAAGCCCTTAATGGTGCAAGGCATGCAATGATTTTTGATGCGCCTAACAATTCCATACTCATATATATGTAATAAATAATATATCAGTTCAAGCCATCATGCCAGCGTTTTACGGAGAAGCGATTTAATGCGCGTTTGCTTGACATAGGTGTGAATTAACTGCGGGCCGCGTCTCCGTAAATCTTTATTTCCAACCTTAATTTCCAGTAGCTGATATTTAGTTCCTCAAAAGGACTTGTTTCGAGTAATGGTCAAAGATTTACTCAACAGCGTGTGTCAGATATGAAATTATGATGAAACACTTTCCTTGTATTTAAGATTTGTAAACACTGTCATCTATTTTGTATTGAAATATGCTCTGTGGTTCACGAGCATATTGCTGAACAAAATTAAAGTTAATGTACGAAATTAAAGTATTTAATATTAATTTAATATTAAAGAAATTGCCGGTATACATAAATACAAGGAAAGTGTTTCATCATAATTTCATATCTGACACGTGCGTAGCGAACGTAGAGCATGCTACGAATACTTCACCCAGCCCCGCTACAAACTTAACTGCACAGCTTTAAATATGCAAACTCTAGTTAATTAGCAAAAATAAACACAGTCCAGCTTGTCAAAGAGTGCAGTGGTTTATAAACATGTTTGCATGCATGGCATCGCCGGCCAGCGGCGTATCGCCAAAGGATTTTTTCCAACCGCCAATCGAAAAAAGGGATTAGTTACCTCATTTGTTTATATTACAACAGAAAGTACTTAATTAGATCTACTGACTTCAAAAGATTTGCCCGAAGATTTGAAGATTCTTCCATGTCTTAGTGACAGTTTTCCTATGTAAACTTGTCATTGTTGGGCATCAACTTAGGAGCTGTCAAATTTTATTGCAAACAGACCTTAGATATTGTAGTAGATACCTTGTTATTAGGCTAGGTATAAAATATGCGGTGAAGGCCGTGTTGTTTTAGTGGACTGTACCACAACTTCCGATACGAAGGTCCTGAGTTTGATCGAAACTGATAGTGCACCAATATATTTTTACACATAAAAAAATAATTCGCTCTAACACATACTCAAAACGGTGACGGAAAACATCGTGAGGAAACTGGCATACCCTAGAACCTAAAAACAAAGGCCACGAAACATCGGTTTCCAATAAGCGGCGATGGGCATGTGTCAAAATAATGATTGGACTAGCTCTTACTTGGTAACTTCACAGATCGTATTGGGTATAGATTTTAAGATATTTATTATGGGGTTTACGGTTGTGAGCGTGTCAACTTTTTGGTGTGAAGTTGTGTAGTTTTCACCAATATATAGCCATTTTGTTAAGATAATTTAGATGCTGATCGTTCAACAGCTAGAATAACTCACTTAACTGTAAGTGATCATTAGATCACACACAGATCGAACACAACTCTATATACTAATAATGAAGCTGAAGAGTTTGTTTTTTGCGCAAATATCCGGAACTACCAGACGGATTTGAAAAAATATATTTTGCATTTAATATCTTAATTCATGAGGAAGGCTATTTAAAAAAAAATAGTTTTTTATTTAAAATACAGTACAATTACATGATATACATACATATTCTTATTCTTATTCTTTATTGTACACACAGAAAATACAGACAAAAAAAACTTCTTTAAAGTTGAAATAACCTGTGATAGAAAGTCCCCTCTTTTTTTGTGGTCTATAATAAATAAAACTGAGTATAAGTATATATTTTTTTATAAGATAATGGAGTAATCGATTAATTTTGTATAGTATATCTATACATGTTATTAAAATTAGGTTAGCGTACAATATAAAATTTATTTTGATCAGTAATGTATGCCTTTCTGATCAAAATGAAGATCTACACAAATTTTAAGGTATATTTGAATAAGTAGGTATGTAAATAAATATACAGAAATTATTTCTTATTTAGTAGAGTTTGTAGGTTTCGAGGCATGCAATAGGTATATTATATAGGATACATTGGTTATTACTTTTAAGTTATATAAGGGTAGGTACTAGGAGATCTTCAATTTGCTGGTAAGTCAAGGATTTAAGCATCGTTGTTACTATTCGTTTAGTTACTATTGTACAAGTGACATACTATGTACCTACATTTAGTTTTCTGTTTATTTTATTGTAAATGTTTATTAATTGCAAACTAAATTTAACATCACGCTACAGCTCTTAGGAGCCGAGAAAAGAGGTAATAGAGTGGATGGGCGATGCGCGGTGTGCTGAAGTAGTGTCACACTCAATTTCGACAGTTCGTTATTTCGACACGACACGCTAACTTCGAAAAAACATAGTTCGACTGAACATACTTCGACTACACACACCTTCAAAAGACCACTACTTCGACAGAGCTTACTGCTACATGCACTTGTTTGGCAGAATTATTTCGACAGAAACATACCTTCGACATAATTCTGCTCTAAAATGTAACAAAACATTAAAAAAACCTAATAACCTATCCGAGTCGGATCTGAAAATGCTATTTACTTCGCTCGTCGCCGCCGCACGTCGCTGCCGCTCGTCGCCGCCGTCTGATCGTTTTGACCTAAAATTTTATTATAACATGTAAATAGCATTTTCAGATCCGACTCGGATAGGTTATTAGGTTTTTTTAATGTTTCTTTCGATATAGTTATCTGCCGAACAAGTGCATGTCGCAGTAGGGTCTGTCGAAGTAGTGGTCTTTCTAAGGTGTGTGTTATCGAACTATGTTTTTTCGAAGTTAGCGACGTGTCGAAATAACAAACTGTCGAAATTTTGTGAGACACTCGGGCTGGAGGCCGCGAGCGGCCGTGGCACAGTTAGTGTCAAATAAGATCATCGTTGTGAATTTGTGTCAGTTTACAAATTCTATCCAATAACCTTTTTTTAGACAGCGCAGGCTTGCTGAAAACCCACGATAGCATAGTACCTAATGCATGGTTATAAATGGTTTTCGACTTAACCAAGACCATCGGAAAAAATATTTTGCACCGCTTATAGAGATGCTATTGATTAACTTTATCTAGCGCTTATTGCAAACATGTGGCGTATGCTCAGTAGGCATTGCTCATAAAATTTTCTAAACAGCTATTTTCTGAGTACCTAAACTCAGTGTTAAATTAACTATGCAAAAGTTTTTAAAATAAAATGCTTACAAGATGTTGGTAAATGTGCAATTGAGCATATCGAAAAAAACTTTTCTTCCTTTAAATTGGGTTGGCTGGTAGATAATTATTTAGCATGAAGTCCGGCTATTGTTAACGTTTTAATTAAATGTGCAATAGAGAATTAATAAATAAATAAATATCTAATAGTAATTCAGTAAAACTTAAAAAAATATATCATTTAAAATTTACACGTGTTGATTGCCGAGACCAACCTCGGCCAACCAACACATTTGTTGGTATCAATGGAATGGGTTAACCCAATTACTGGAAGTAAAACCAATTTGAGTTTTCGATTGGAGTCACAGGGTCAGTTTCAACTGTTTAGTGGTGAGAGTACCGACCGAACACCTGTCGAACTTCATGAAGGAAAACCTGTGGCCTTAGATTTGGGAATAGTCTATCGACGTTTCCGGGGTCGGTTACCGAACCCAGCCGCTTTGCTTGAAGTAAATGAATTAATATTCACAGCTCTAGGTTAATTATTTCTTGATTCATTAAAATCACTGGACATCGAGCAGATAACCTCTTATCCAGTGACCTCGATGTCACTGGATATATTTCTATTCCGTAAAATGACTATACCAACGTAATCTTATATCAATACCTAATTAGTCGGATCAAACGGGTGTTTTTTTGCTTATTAAGGAATACTTCTTCGAATATTTACATTTACCCCTATAGATAACTAGCGCGCATCGCATCTATGCAAGCGTGTTTTCTTTTATCGTGGTCGAATGCGTAGATCCGAGGCACCCCTATACCCTTGGCCATACAAACTCTTGCATATTCCACACCGAGCGGTGCGTGCCCCTGTGTCCTCGGGCCGACCCTATGCCCGCTGCCCTCTCGTCCTTGCACACCCTTGCAGAGCTATTGTGGATCACTTACATTGCACGCTGAATTTCAAGAAAATTGTAGTCTGGTATGGTTTGTTTGGGAATTATTGGGAAAGAGAGATGAAAGTTTAAGCTGAGTAGGATTCTGTTGAGTTACTTTTTATGTTTCTACTCCCTGTATAGGGTTATTTGGTTTTTAAACCAGGCCGCGTACTACTTAGCCGGTGATTGTGGATTCGATTCCCGCCAGGGTTGATATTTTCGGCATATTATAAAATCCTATACAAGGTGCCCGATAATATGCTCCATCCATGGGCGCTCATGGTTTTCCTAAAAAAGGGGTTTCCTAAAAACAAACAAATTAAAAAAAATGTTTTTTTTTTATTCAAATACAGCTGTTATTTGGGCTCGTTTGTGCCGATTTTTATACAATTCGAAGCCATGTTGGCCTAGTGGCCGATACCCCGACTTCTGATCCGGAGGTCGTGGGTTCGAACCCGGTCATGCACCAAAGGGTTTTTCCACTAGAAAAATGTATGTGCGCATTTAACACGTGCTCAAAACGGTGAAGGAAAAACATCGTGAGGAAACCTGCATGCCTTAGAACCAAAAATTCAAAGGCATGTGTCAACAGTTAGTGTTCCAATAAGCGGCGATGGGCTCGCAACCTGTCACGTGGAATGCTAACTTGCAAAACGCGGGCATATGCCAAATGTAATGTTTGGACTTCCACCATAGGAAAGACAAACGTGAGCGTGTTTTCCTCGTCGTGTTTTTTCATCATCAATTGCAGCACTTTTTATTTTTAAATGATGAATAATATATATCTGTAAAGTTTCATCAAAATCTGTTCAGTAGTTTTTGCGTCCATATAGGATTAAACAGTGTTAAACATACAAAAATACAAATACAAATATATATTAATTTACCGCTAAATATGTTAAAATTTTGAGATTCTGGTGGCCTCCGTATAGAGGTAGCCTGTATCGCGAGAAGCCGGTTACTTAAGATAACATTACCTTGTGGCGATACAACAGCGAGTTCCTCCAGGACCAATCAGTATGCACAACTAGTAGTTTTTTCGGCTGCCCAAATAGATATTAGTTCCGTTAGACACTACTGAAAAATCCTTCCGGGGCAGATCCGACTCGGATAGGTTAGGATGTTATGCCAAGTTGTATCTAACGGAACTAATATTCTTGTTGTGCATACTGATTGGTCCGTGAGGAACACCTGGATAAAACCTAGTAGTTTACATATTCTTCAGATATTGGCTCTGGGTCTGGAGTTGTGGTACCATGGTAAGTAATCGTAGTTTCTGATAAACAAAACAGGGAGTTCTTAGTGTGGGGTCATGACTATGTCTGTGACTGTTGAGTGTTTATTTAAGTAAACCTAAGTAAACTAGGCACTGAACTCTTTGAGACGTTTTCTCAAACTTGGCACTTACCTAAGCATTTGATGCAGTACACTAGGCCGTGTTAGCCTAGTGGACTGTACCCCGTCTTCAGATTTGAAGGTCGTAGGTTCGAACCAGATTGAGCACCAACGGATTTATCCTCTTGAAAAGTTTTCTGGGAATCGGGACGGAAGGAAAACATCGTGAGGAAACCGGCATTCCCTAGGGAATAGAATGATTCTAGAATCATTCGAAGCGATGGGCTTGTTAGCTTGTTATAGTTATCTGTCACGTGGATGGGTTACATGTTTCGCAAAACCATTCAAAAAATCTTATGGATTTCTCTACATGCCAAAGGTGTTCTGAAAGATATAGTTTCAAACCGATAGCCCTTATT
Organism: Perizoma affinitatum; assembly: GCA_961405105.1. Lineage (NCBI taxonomy): Eukaryota > Metazoa > Arthropoda > Insecta > Lepidoptera > Geometridae > Perizoma > Perizoma affinitatum. Next base: position 5,297,872 of record OY560205.1, on the reverse strand, counting down.
CTATTCGTTATTTCTTTATATTGTTTTTTTTATTGTAGTGTAAGTACATAAAAATATTGGACTTCCCTTTGACTACCCTCTACTTGGTATTTTATACTACCTGTTACTGAGTATGAGTTGAAACTGCAATCTCTCTCCTAATAATCGGAGCATTTAGCACGTGTCAACTTGTCACGCAGAAAGCAGGTTGCCAGCGCCGGGGCATGATATGAGTGTGGTGTAACTTGATCGTCTGGCTTACCCGCCATTTATAGCATCGAGACATCATTGCAACACAAGTTCAACAAATTTTTGATTTAGGTATACGTTTCAAAAGTGCGAGTTATGTGGAGGCAAATGGTTACCGTCTCCCTTATGGCATATTTTTTATCTGATGCCAGATCTAATGAAACACCAAGACACAACACTTTGCCTGTCATGGGAGGCAAGAGATTCAACTACCAATATTTTAACAAACGTCAATAAAAACAGAAATTTACAAAACTTATTAAAAACAACAAAAGTAACACAGGAAATAGGGAATTGTAGGAATAAATTCGTGATGAAGGAGACAGTAGCGTGAAGGCAAATTAAGACTTATTATTTGCCAGCAGTATGCACGTGTGAGTGTAGACAGCAATATTATGCGAGTGATTATGATTAGCGCCACCATTTTAGATTCGGGTTTGTATTGGCACGAGTAAACGCCTGCAACCTGTTTTCTACATGAAGGGGTGAAAAAAGTGAAACTGAATTTTCTCTAGCTACTTACTGCTACGCTTCTAAGCTTATTCTTTCTTATAAATAACAACGCCATCGTCGAGTCTACCTTTCTCCTTTTCTAATAATTCGGCGCGGGTTCCGTCTATTCCCACGCAGCTTTCTAATTTTCGTTTGACCTGATTTTATTTCCACGTCTGTCCTTCCTAGTTAGCATGTTGGTTCTCTACCTATGGTTTATTTTGTAGGCACCTTGGTATTTAGGTATTTACTGGAAAGATATTGTGAGTGGGTGAAATTATGAAGCCTTTACTAAGGTACTACCAGCCGACTCGTTCGTTTGTGTTACTGATAATTTTTACTCAGTCTACGTAAGGCCTGGATGTGGTTTAAGTATAGTTAACGATACTCACAGCTATGTTTTGCATTTTAAATATTAATATCAATGATTACCCGCAAATCGCCATCAAATGCATCTGAAGTATTAAAGGCAACTATTTTTTTCGCGTCAGTAAATTCAATTTTGAAACCAAAAAATTGTAGTAGCGCTCAACCATCGCGCAAATCGGCCACCCCTCACCAAGATAACCTAGCGGTAGAGTTAAAACTTCTTTCTCAATACAAACTATACGAGTTGTCGTGTCATATCGTTACTAAACCGGGTTTCGTAGTACAGAGGTAGCTGTTTTTCTGATGCGATCACAAACCGGTTGACCATCGGCGTAATGACGGCACGGCCGTGGCAGACCAACTCAGAATGGAATAAATGTCGAATACCTACTTTGCATTAGTTGAAATAGGTATCACTATTGTAATAAGGTTAAGAAAATTTGCATTACATACGAATATGCCAGTTCTAGATTAGAGCGTAGTCAAGGCTTTTGACCGGTCTAAGTCTTGAAGTAGTTTAAAAGCCTTGATGTAGGCCTTCCCCATAGAGAGTAATGACTAACGATCTTGGACTACCTTTATCTACCGACTTTCCGTAACTTTTATGATGTCCTCGGTTCATCGGGTGAGGGGCCTTCCTGCGCTGCGTCGTCGTCCGGTTCGTGGTCACCATTCGAGAAACTTTCTTCCCCACCGGTTGTCGTTTCTCCGAGCTATGGCCTGCCTATTGTCACTTCAACTTGGTCAGTTTTATCAGTCTTTAGTTGGAGTGTGACCTTGTTGGTCTAGTTATAAATGTTCATAACTCTGTGCAAATAAAGTGCGAAGATGGCTGTGGGACGAAATAATTCAAAACCTACAAAGGATAGGCCCATTTTTTTTTTGTTTTTTATTGTTTTAGTTTTGTGTTTGTATGTTGTACAATGAAATGATAAAAGTATATCTATCTATGTACCTTGATGACATTAATTAGACTGTCATTCATCAATAATCAGGACGTCTTGTAACTGAATTCCTTCAATGCGCTGGTCCTTTTTAGTTACTAGGCCATTTTACCTCAACTCACTCTGCATTCAGTGACCATAAAATAACCAGTCCTACAACAAATGAACAACGGATTAAAGATTACATGTAGAGTCACCAAACTCGGCTAAAACAAACATGCTCACGACTTTATTCCCCACCTGACTTCCTCAGATCCATACTCAGTACCTGATTGCGCATTCGTTAGAAACAAGGGTTAGGCGGAGGCAAGTCCAAGCACATAAGAAGAAGTACCTTCTTGGCAAAAATATTTATACATTTTCGAAAAGGAAATTTTAAATGAATTTTGAAGGCTTGAGATTCAAACTCTTAATTAAATAGAAGGCTTCAAAACTAAATTCGTCCCAATTATGAAAGTTACGTATCCAAGGATTTATAATTTCCTGGAGAGTCTAAAAAGAACTTTGAACTTTTTAAGCTCACGTGTTCAAATACTTTTTATAGCAATTTCGAAATTGTGTTTTATTTATAAAACCGTATTATATAAAATGAAGCCATAGCCCACCACGGCGACTTTTTGCAGCGATACAGTAGGTAGTGATATCGCAACAAAAAGGTCGCGATACAGTTGGGATTCTGTCTCTGGGTGTACCTACGCCCACGTTACCATGATTCTGTATAGCTACGCAGGGAAATACAATCGCGATGCAGCATTAACAAAAATGCGATGCAGCATTTTATTATTTTATAGTCACTATGACTCAATTTAGTTGCAAAATTAAAAACAGTCATTGCAACGGTGTTGTCCTGTCTACCGCCGGTTCTATAAACATACGCAGCTGCGGCCCCTTCCCTTCCCCCAATGCCCTCCAATACAGAGTCGCATCGATACAGTAGCGATACTGAATCGATACAGTGCGATTGTATAGCTACTGTATCGATTCAGATGCGCGTTGCAAATGCGACAAGCGACAACATGTAGCAGTTCAGTCGCGCGTTCACAGAATTCGCAACTGAACCGCCCTCAACGGTATGACCGCAACCAAAGAGATATAATTATGACGTCACTGCGTATGTATCAAAATAATAAGAAATATGTAGGTAGGTAAACTCTAAAATCAAAGGTCCTTTCCAAAAAGTCAGTTTGGGTATTAAACTGATTCTCCTTGTACTTAGAAACTTGCATCACAGACAAAAGGACATGTGGGTAAAGTCGAAAGTGAGTGAAGCAGGAAAGTTCCCCACCGACGACGCCATATTGGACTGGGATTGAGTTCCATTGTGCGCTGCTTCACAGACTAAATAATAATTACTAGGGCGGCAGCGAGCGGTCGCGCGTTCTGCCACGTGCTGCGCACATCTGCCAAGCGAACGACATTAAGCACCCTTCGTAAATACATCTCTGCCAACCAGAACTCTCATCATTTGGTACATTTGGCCGTTTAGTCGCAGAATGTCCAGTTCCTATAAACTCAGAAAGCAATGCTGCAAGATTTTTTACAATTCCCAGAAAGTCCAATTCACAGAAAAGGGAATCCTCAAAAAGTTAAATAGATGTAATATGGCAAGAGTTATTGACATTTCATTTTGTCTTTTCTTGACAATTTAAATTTACCACCAATTTGTGCCCACTACGCCATTCTTTGTATTTTTTTACTTTCATTTTGTCAGTTTTGACATTGACTGTCACTCTGGTTGTTATCACAACAACCAAAGTGACAATATACTGCACCTTCGCGGTGTGGGTACCCTGAGTATCATTGAATAGGTCTCCGAAAATATTTTTTGATTTTAAGCCCTCGTCCATAAACTTAAGAGTTTTAAGAAACATAACGTGTCTGAACGTATTGGGCCCTTTATTTATTTCTTCCATACATTTGTGCGGCAATTCTTAGTGTTGAGACGTAAACATTTTTTAGACATTTTATGTTCAGAAGTTTTACTTAAATTGAAAGATGCTGAATGAAAGACAGAAATAAATCTATGCGATAAGTCCTGGACGAATTGCTTTCTGAGATTTTGACAGGATATTGTGCGAATTTGACGTTTGTGAATTGGACTTTCTAAGAATTCTACATCCCTTGAATTAGATATTCTGCGACTAAACGACAAAGACCAAGCTCAAAAATTTTCAGAAAATTATTTATCTCTGTATAGTTACAATAAGCATTTGTAACTATACAATAAGCAAATAAGATTTTCAAACTTAATCTGTATAATCTGTTTTGGTCTCTGAAAATTCTGAATTTTTACATGTTGTTTGTTTCTTTCGCTGTTATATTTCCGAAAATACGAGTACCTTCTTCTTCTCTAAAATCTAAAGTTCTCCAGAAATACTTACTTGAAATGAATAATACTGAAATGAGATATTTAATATAATTAACGCTAGAAAACAACAAAACCGTTGTAATAAAACCGATACTTACCTATAAGCGCGCTCGACGCGCATGCGCGAAGAGTGAGGGTCCTGTCCTCCCCTTCGTATTACGCACTCTATTTAGGGGCTGATAGGTACAAAGAACAAATCGGGCCGACTGAGGCCTATCTATTTTGGTCTTACTCCGGAATATTGTCATAGACAAAGTTATTAGATTCTGAACGCTCGTTCCCTGACGTGGGACGAGATAAATATGAGATATACTAATGGAGGTATGGAGGAAAACTGAAATGAGCGGGATAGTGCACGGGATGGGTCTGGAATATTGCAGTCAGAATAAAGTTCAAAGGATCTCTGAAGTCTAATAAAGTAATAATTATAATGCTGGACATTTTCACACAACATCATCTGCCCGTCTGAGGCGCAGAAGGTTGCGGGTTCGATTCCCACCGCTGGACAAATGTTTCCGCAAATATTTGTCTGGGGTCTGGGTGTTTTCTATGTATATTATGTATGTATTTATAAAAAAAATAAGTATGTAAGTAGTATATCAGTCATGTAGTTCCCATAACACAAGCTCTGCTTACTTTGGGGTTATATGATGCTGTGTGAAAAATGTCCAGCATTATTTATTTATTTATAATTTATTTGTTGTCAGACAGCAAAATGTGGCTATAACCTCGTAACATCTACTAGGTAAAAATAGCTGATACGGAGGAAGCGCTAAGGAAAACTGATGAGGGCAACTCATGCGGAGGGAACGCACTCACTCGCGAATGGCATCAACGCAGCGCAGAGCGTTCTAAAAAAATACATAAGTACTATATTATGTAGGTATATCGTGTGTAATATAGTATATTCATAGTATGGGGTACACCACATAAAACCCTTGTAATATTTTATACATTCCGTTTCATCCAAAGGTTATTAAGCGATAAGACCGCTAATTGGCGGTCATAGCATAAAGCTACTTCCACTACGACAGAGATTGTTTGTTTGCGACTATTTATCGGCTAGCACCTCAGACGCATTAGGTTGCGGGTTCGATTCCCGCCACGGGACAAATGTTTCTATGATCTGTAAATATTTGTCTCGGTTGTATTATATGTACTTATGTATTTACAAAAATAAAGTCTAAACTTATGTATAGTTTCCATAATACAGCATTATTATTATTGTTATTATTAGTAAACGGCTGAAAGGGATTGTTGAAACCGATTTGTATATCTTCAAGGATGATTCTTAGATATGTAATATCGTAACAAGTTACTAGAGCTGACTAGGACGCTGGAATCAATAATGGGGAAACACGAAGGGTAAAGAAATATGTAAACTAAAACTTATACCTAATCAATTGAATTCCTCGTTAGTAAACAAAATTTATTTGGTTCCTAGATATGTATTATCGCCACAAGTCACTAGAGGGCGCGGGAATCGATAATGGGAAAACACGTCGGGGCTATAGAAATATGTAAGCTAAAACTTATACCTAATATATTGAATTCTTCGTTAATAAACAAAATTTATTTGCTAGGCAGCGTTCAAGAAGCTCTGTGTGACCTTTACCCGGGGCGGTTTCCGGCGGCGGCTGGCGGCTGGCGGCTGGCACTTCCGGCTGTAGACGAGGCTCGATAATGACTGATACAGGCAGAAGTCAGAACGGGATGAGCCACTCGAGCTCGAGGGCTTGAAACAACAGCTGCACACGGAGACGATTTAAATCAATAATGCCGGACATTTTTCACACAGCATCATCTAGCTCCAAAGTAAGCAGAGCTTGTATTATGGAAACTACATGACTGAAATACTACAAATATTATATACAAATATTTTTTTTGTATAATCATTCATATTATACAAAGACTAGCTTCTGCCCACGGCTTCGCCCGCGTGTTACTCGGATAAAAAGTAGCCTTTGTGTTATTCTGATGTATTATGGTACATTACTGTAAAGTATCATCAAAATCCGTTCAGTAGTTTTTGCGTGAAAGAGTAACAAACATCCATTCTCGCAAACTTTCGCGTTTATAATAGTAGTAGGATAACACCCAGACCCGAGACAAATATGCATTTTAAGCATTTGTCCCGCGGTGGGAATCGAACCAGCAGCCATCTGCATCGCCCACTGCGAGGCGTTTATACGGAAGTTCCATAGAAAAATCAATAAACAAGTAAATTTCAAACTAGAGCTTCTTGTGAAAAAGCTCGCCCTGGGATGTTCTACAACCATATCTATTTCTACAGCCAAGCAGTAATGCTCGTATTGCTGTGTTTCGGTTTAAAGGGTATGGGTGCCGGTGAAGTTACATTCACATGAGACTTCCTATGTCTCAGGGTCAGTAACGCGCGTATTACCTCTGGTGTTGAAAGCGTCCATAGGTTACGGTAACCGTTTATCAACAGGCCGTATGCTTTTCTGCTACATTAGATGTATAAAAATAATTTAAAAACCGGTTGACCTATTTTCCATAACGTATTACAGTGCGTTTAGATTTCATAACCGATTGCAGAGTGGATCTGTGGTGATATAACTAAAAATGTATAATATTTATTAAACACTTAATTTTTTGAGAGGAGTGTTTGCTTCTGGCGTCTGTGACGTCACTGCGCAGGGTCAGCAGAATACCAGCGCTAAGTAGATAACCTAGCATTATGCTGAGCTGATACCTTTTTGGTGCGACATTTAACTGTCTAGGTGGATGGATTAGTAAGGTGTTCTATTTCAGTTATACGTCTTATAAGTAGGCTATTCTAACGTATATATATTCATAACTTACCTATCCCATCCAAGTTTAGGATGCTCACTCCTCTCAATAAATTAAGTGCTTAATAAGTATTATATTTTTTTACTTTTTTAGTTATATCGCCACAGATCACTTTGCAATCGGTTATGAAATCTAAACGCATCAAAATTTCAAAATTTATCAAATTTTTTTGTTTTTAAATGGCGTGAAAAATAAATCTTTTAGTTTCTTTCTTTCTTTTCTTTTTTTTTTTCAAAGAACCATCATTGCAATCATACAAAACGATTAACAAAAGAAAAATATAAATACTAAGCCCCCTTTAGATGAAGATGTTTATGAAGAACACTGTTTGTATTGTGTCTTCCATTTGCAAAGGGGAAGATCTTCCACCGGGCTGATCCATCTGATCCATTTGCGCGGTCCTAGGACCGACAGTTGTTTGTAGGAGATATTATATATGTTCAAGTTGAGTGAACACTTCGCTTGCGCGATCTAGACACACCAATGCAGTGCCATCTGTGTTAGCTCTTCGTTGATGTGAGGTAACGTAGCTCAGTCATGTGGCGAGAGATGTCGCTACATGTTATTTCGTTCCGTTTTCATAATAGCTATACATGTTGGATCACTTGGATCCTTCTCAGGGTTTGGAGACGAATTCATAATGAAACAGTCGCTCTTTGATTAATACAATACATACGGGTGAGGTACGATAGTCGTTGAATATTGTACACGCCGACATACTTACGATTTATGGATTTTAGAAAATAAATACAATCTCTTAACTTTAAGCTCAAGGTGTAAACTTTTACCACAGGTGTAAATAGCCCCAACATTATGAAAATTAATAAAATCACTGAATAAAAACGGTGAAAGAAAACATCGTGATGAAACTGGTATACTCTAGAACCAAAAATATTAAGTAGTATCAAGTTAGTGTTCCAATAAGGTTATGCCAGCACATTTTCTAGCACCCTTCCAAATACACAATGTAAGGTTTGTAATAAATTTATTGACGTAACCAATAAATTGTGTTCTCTATGTTCCTAACGTTTTATAAATGAGTATAGTAGAAAATTCCACTCAAACAGCCCCCGCTGAGTCATCTGAAATACTGGCGGATGCAAGATCCTGGTTGGAGGTTAGTCATACCATACCAACCGAGTTAGAAGAATAACTGTACCTACAAATGTCAGTCATATTTATCGTGGTTGTTGAAGTTTTTTGCGGAAAATTGTAAAAATTACACAATTTAAAAACCTCCGACTCGCGAATTCCATCATGTTTTCCCTAGTAGCGACAAATCTATTCTCATAAACTTTTTTGAAGATTCCAAATGATTCTTCTCTAACACCATCAACCGCCTGTAGAAGTACTACATACTGGAAATTGGCTTCCGTCAAATAGTGCCATGATGAACTTCCTACAGACGGAGGACGGACGGAAAACAAACGGAAAAACTTGGAATGATAAAACTAATTATTTACTAATTATTATTTTTTATACATAAATACATAATTGAGTATACATATATACATACACTGTATATATATAAATATATACATATATACATATTGAGTATATATATAATCTTAATCTAAGCTTGAACTAAGCTTGAGTGGGGAAGAGCATTCCACAGTTGTACAGCGTGGACAGTGAAAGAACCACCATAACAACTGGTGGAATGTGATGATCGTGGATGGAAAGTCTTCTTTGACCTGCATCTACTTTTATGCGTCCCTAGTCATATTTAACCCTCTTCACGTAATATGCTCGTGCTCCAGGTAGGTACCTATTTGATCGTGTGAAGGAGTCTTAAGTATATATGGTATTTTCTTTGTCACAGCTGAAGACCAGTCCTATGAATCGAGCTTTTTCCAATAAAACGCAGGGTCTACAGAGTTCTACTGCAACTCGTATCGACTTAGCAAGAGCTATCACACAATCTTCTGAAAATAAACGCAGCGACTGTAATAATGGAGTTTATTGAAGTTTAACCAAGAGATCTTAAACTATATACATTCTTAGAAGTTTTAGTTAGTGAAACCAGTCGCTTTGAAGAGTGAAAACCTACACCTTTAAGGAAATATAGAGCTCAGCTCTTTATTCATCTAGGTTGTTAAATCTCCTAATGTTTTAACTCAAAACCGGATCTCGATAAGGTAAATTCGAGAGCGAACGAGTAGGTACTTTTTAAGATATTTTAGTAACAGATTTTTTAGTAACTGATTTGGATAAGATTTTCATGGGACTCCCCTGAATCCACCCATTCCCATTCCCTTTATGAAAACCGTTAAAATATTACCAATATATGGAATAACTAATCGAAGTCCACCTGAGACGCAGAAGATAGCGGGTTCGATTCCCGCCACGGGATTTTTTTTTATATGATTTGCAAATATTTGTCATGGGTGTTTTCTATGTATAATATGTATGTATTTACAAAAAAAAGTATATTAGTCATGTTGTTCCCATAAAACAAGTTCTGCTAAGTTTAGGGCGAAATGATGCTGTGTGAAAAATCTTTTCTATCTTTTCACAACTCAGATCTTAAATTACCTGTTGACGGTACTGCCGCCGGCTATAAACTGATTCCACGAAGGCTCACCCACGTTTCAGTACTGAATCGCAGCCAAACTAAATTAGAAAAACACAGAAAAACTTTTGAAACTAATTGGTTTGAACATAATTTTAACTAAAAACTCACCAATTATCGTAAATATCCCGTTTTTAGTAAAAACTGTCATTGATGTATTAAGCAAAATATAGCAATGGGATCTTATTTTTATTGCCCAAGTTAACGAGTATGACCAGGGTGTCTAGACAAATACCACTTTATATTGGCGTTAACGAATACGGAAATATTGTTTTTTTATGGAAATTATATTAGCTGTGGAAATGTCACGTGACAGCTGTCAAGTTTTACGTTGTCAAATTTGCGTTAGCGTGAAAGGAAAAGTAACCGTGAACGGATAGCCAGGGGTCTACCCCCTGGCTATCCGTAATACATGAGCGGATTGGTCTTATTTACAACAAACACACTCACTACTGTACTCCCCATCATGGAGATCTTCAGATTCTTACTCTGTGAAGATATCAAGTAGGGGGGGGTAGTCTGAGACAAGTCTAAACATTATATTTGGCACATGTCCGCATTTTGCATAGTAATTGCGTGTCAATTTGCTAGCCCATCGCTTTTTATTGGAATACTAACCGATCTTTTCACATGCCTTCGATTTTTTTTTTGTACATGCCAACCGGATCTGTACTTGCCAACTTACGATGTTTTCTTACACCATTTTTAAGCATATAAATTGTCTTCCGGTCGTGGTATCAAAGTCAAAAGGTTTTTTTTCATACAAGGATCGTAAAGCGTCAACTTAAAAACTAGGTACGTGAATTTAAAATTTGAAAGTGAATTTACGCCGAAACCTCGCGCGCGACCACGCCTATAAGAATCAGGAAAGATCGGAGGTCGGGGTACAGCCCACTAGACCACCTCTCTAATATGAGGCTCTATCATAATTAGACTGGCCATATTTAAAGAAGTTTAACTCGATAACGAGTTAATTTGACTACATCTACTGCATACATACTCGCTCATGCACCAGGAAATGGTGTCTCAGAAAATGTTAGGGGTTTGCACATAAAATTGGACAAGGCAAGTATTGCAAATCAAATATTGAGAAATTTCCTTATTTGGGGGAAAATAATTTGATATTGTGGCATCTCTAAAAGAGATACTTATTGAATCTGTTAAACGAACAAGACGTTGATTTCGACAACGTCTTGTTCGTTTATTACAGACTTAAAGAAAACAGCTAACTTTTTCCACCATTTATCAATTTCGTAAAGTCAAGACTATTTTACTCAATATAAAGGGTTACTTATTGTAGAATTTCTAAAACGTTCTATGAATAGCCATGGATTTTCCAGCGCTCATTATTTCAGCCCATGCAGACGGTCAGACGGTCGCCACCAATATTCATACAAAATTTGCTGTTAATGTATTAAATTCGGTTTTTCGCGTTTCACGTGGCTTATTCATTTATAAACTGGAACACAAAATGGCGGAGTTCTCTCAAAATAGATTTTCCTTTTCCTGCTATTTTGGAGTTAGGGATGTTTATATTCTGCTTAGATCGGGCATGACAATTAGCTGTAATCTCTTTTACCCGTTTAATATATTTTGAGTTTAATTATAAGATAAGTTGGTTCTGGATATATTTGTTGAAACCTAGATGGAAAAAGTGTGAATCGGGGGACAATGGGGAATTTGAATTCCGGGGGACAACGATAATAAAAGAAACCGATACTTCCAACTCCCATACAAACGTTCACCCCCCATTTCCCCCCTTAAAATCTAAAAATCCAAAAACCCTGAATCATACTTATTGATTTATGATGAGTAGTTACAATTCCATGGTGTCCCATTTTCAAGGTCCTACCTATAAAAAACCGATACTCCTATACAAACTGGGCTATGATGCTGTGTGAAAAATGTCCAGCATTATTATTATTATTATTTCACCCCGCTTAATGTCTAAATCAAAGAAGATTTAAACACATCAATTCAAAGAACAAAGACTTTCATACAAAGTTCATCTCTCCATTTAGCCCCCATGAAGTGGAAATTTCTTAAAATCATTTCTGATCACATACCTACTTACGTTATAAAATAAACTTGTGTTCCAAATTTCAGGTTTCTAGACTTACACCCGAAAAACATTACCCTCATTTTCGGTTATCGGGTAAAAAAAATCTTAGCTCAGTGATTGTCCAAGATATAAAAAAAAACGCGTCGCTTGTTTCACAAATCCAAAAGTGGAGAAAGCCAGAGAATATTCTGTCGGCTTAGCTGCAGTGGCCTTAGACACCCGCCATCCGACCTTCAGCGACAGTTGCCCTTAGAGCTTTTTTACTGAATCGATCAGTTTTGTGGCATAGAAGCCACAAAACTGAATCGATCAGTTTTGTGGCATAGAAGCCACAAAAAATCACGTCGCAATGACAGCTTATCTTTTATCATAAATGGATCAATTAATATTATTATAATAAATATCGGTCCTCGCAGTTAGCCTTATTATGTGGCTGGGTGATTTGAGGTAGCCTACCGATCACTCCGCACATCAATTCAGAACATCAATAAAAATCTGGTAATCTCTTCACAAGTCTCAATATTATATTTAAAATGGACTGAAAGTAGACTGACACAGTCTGTTCTACTTTCAGTCCATTTTAAATCACAATTTTAGCATTTTTCTGTATATTGTTTTTAAATGAACAAAGGATTTGAAGTTTATCATCATATAGACATGATTAATTGTTTGTCTTTTAAATACGAATATTCTTCTGGCTTCAGACCAAAACCTTCATTCGACCCTTGTCCTAAGTGATTTTTAACTGATTATATAACACTTTTTCAAAACATTTGGGATCATGCGCTTTGGTGTCCCTAAATATTTATCATACTAAATAATGCTATTTACACATTTCTTTTGATTTTTGGCTGTTTTCAGTGAATTAAATGATGATTTTTATTGCTGTTTTTAGAAAAAATTAATAATTAAAAATGTACAAAATCAGACAAAAATAAGTTAATATAAGTTATCAACCATTTCAAATTATTTTCCAAAAAATAATACTTAATTACGAAACATGGTAGTGATCTGGATCAGTTGACCTTTCTATAGATCGGTTGCAACGTATTATTATTATTAGGTATTATTCCATTATGAAATTAAACTTATATTTTCAGGAGAACTTGTTAATTGAAAAAAAAAGTGTGACGGAGAATAATGCTTTCGGTATAGTATTATTTCTCCGTCACACTTATTATTGTAAGGTTGAGTAATCAAGCCTGAAAATAAATGTTGTATAATCGCGTCCCGACGTTCCGTAGCTCTTGTAATTCTTGTATTTTGTACGTAACTTGTCACGTACCATGCCGAAATTTGCATTTTATACTTTTCAATAAAAAATATCATTTCTCGCCATAAACGACTTTTAAACAGTAGGAATCCATTTATTCTAAAGGTCATGGGTCCAAGTCCAGTGTTGCGTGTTTCGGTAGGCAACTGCTTTTCGCATTTTACAACTTTCCTTCATACGTATTACAAAACTAAAGTGGAGCTGGGCAGGATACTTGGCAAGATTTGATGATGGCAGGAGTAAGGCCCTGAGTGGTGGGTGCCAGCTAGGTGGATGGATGGCATCATTGTCGTAAATGAGAAAGGCCCAGAATAGACTTATGGGCGTTTGAGGGATGAGGCATAAGCCTAGCAGTGGGTTACTACGAGCTGCCTACGATGATGATGATGAAGCAAAACATAGCAAAGATGATTACCATGATGTGTATACACTGCCTTGCTTTTAACATTGACCATTTAAGAGTATGCTCACATTAGGTACTTACTAATACAAAGGTAGTAAATATCTTCTGTTTTTTGGCTATACACAATCTCACAAGTAATATTGCATTTATGTGCATCAACATAATACAGAACAAACAGTCAAATACAAAATATTACAAATGAATTAATAAAATTTTGATCTAGACAATATTCAAAACATATGCGTACATCACAATTACCAGGAGATTAAAAAATAAGAAGTTATAATATGAAAACAGGAGAGGGTTTTGGTGAAGAAAAAATGATCAGCTAGTGGGACTAAGGAAAAAATGCATAGCCATCACATCACGTAACGACGAAGAATATTGAATGGCTTCTAGTACAAGGCGACCAATCCAAACAACAGCTTGGCAGAACTCAAGATGTTTTAGGGATGTTTTAGCTCCACTACTTCATCTGAGATGGGCAAATACCCATCTCAGATGAAGTAGTGGAGCTCCTTGTGAAAGAACTCTTTCGGGAAAGTAATATCACCATATCTACTTCTGCCGTCAAATAGTATGAATTACTGTGTACCGGTTACAAGGGTATGGGTGCTGTTGAAACTACAGGCACAGAGACTCTTCACTCACATCTGCACATATCTGGTGTAAAAGTGTAAGGAGGTTTTATAACTTGTGGCGAAACACGTTTGACTCATTTAGAGAACCTATGTACTAAGTTCCTCTTGGGACATCATCCGACCTTTTTGGAAACTTAAGGCATTTAGGGTTTAAAAGCACGCGACGTTTTAGTGTGATTTTAGTTTTAGTTAAAACTATGCATAGGACTGTGCTTGTGTGGCTTGGTTTTCGAATAGTCTAGAATGTCCCAAATGTCTTTGCTTTATTTTCAACTGTACATCTCTGATGTAATAATTGTTAGGATGGACTATGACTTGCGGCGAAACACGTTTGACTCATATATAACCTATGTACTAAGTCCCTCTTGGGACCTCATCCGACCTTTTTGGAAATTTTAGGGTCCAAAAGCCCCCGACATTCTAGAATTTCCCAAATATATTTGGTTTATTTTCAATTTTATGTTCAAGATAAAAAAGTTAACAATTCTATAAATATTTAAAGGGAGCTAGGGTCAGGCTCAGCTGTGTGACTTTTCTAGATCGTTTTCACGTCCCAAATATTCAATCAGAATTAATAGTTTGAATTATATTATCAGAGCTGTTTTCGAAATATTTTATATTGACAGGGTGTTTAAAGCATACTTGAAGAAATATCTATTCTAAAAATTTTAGGCACTTGTCTTGTTTTTAGGTTTTATTCAACAAACTAAACTTGAACGTTGTATTCCTACCGCACGAATTGTATAAGCTATACATTGGATAGCTACATAAATAGGATGAATAGGTGGGACATGATTCGGTTAAACCATAAGGAAGAAGAAACTCTGCTTGGTCCAAAAACAACTAAGACGTAGAAGACCTCATGGTCCATTAAAGTTGGTTTCCTGCTTCTTCTAGGCAAGATCGCGCGCGAAATCCAAAGTCGTGTGACTTAATGGGGACGATTCGGTTGGGCCGAGAGGTCTTTGACAGAATTTTGACATTGCTTAGACAGAATGGTAGAAAATAGGGGTTTGTATTATCGTTTTGTACCGCCGAGTGTTCATAAGTTTAACGATGATAGAACTAGGTGTCACCACTAGTCGATTAGAACGCGCTATCTAAGCGTTTTGTCAAGTAACATATAGACTACCCGAAGAAATTAATGTGTCGTATCTACAGCTCTGCTATCACAGACTTCCCTAGGAAGCGTACCTAGCCGCTAACGCATTCTGCTATCAACAGTAGGAACCGACCATTATGTAGTTGTTCGAACTACATGGGAAACTTAGCGGTGTGAAAACTGACCAAACAGCTAGTTCGTGTTTACTTCGATCTCCGACGTCCGTGTACAATACAGTATCGCGTTATGTCGTGTGAAATAAAGGAGACATACACACAAGCGTGTTTGTTACCGCTGGAGTCCCGCCCGTTACAATTCGCCCGCGACCACTGACTGTAAGAAGGTTACATAATTTATTAAAGTGTACTTACAAGAGTGATGTTAGGCTTCTAAGAATATTATTTTCTAGAATAAACTACCCAAGACGTGTCGAGACGCGCTATGTTCCCTATATAGCCTCATGATAACTTCATTATCATTCGAAATCCGTAGATCCAATTTTCATTGCCAATTATAAGTGTTCCGTTTTTGCCAGGTCTTGAACGGGTCTTTCTTTTCTTTTCACTTCAAATTAAATATTTACAAAGGTGACCTACCTAAATATTGGTAGTTATTCTTATTTATTTGAACTCACACCGCTGGTGTACCCACATCATATAGCTCATCAATTATTTACAGACGATAATGTAGAGGTGCCGTCGATAATGTAAGGATACTATAAAGTATTTTCATTAATTAATACATTAGAATAATGTTGAGGTAATGTAGAGGCGTTATCTCAAAATTTGAATGAATTAATGAAGGAATGGAAATACTTTATTATACACCGTAAGAAAAATAGATACAACTGAACATAAATAAAAAAAACATAAAGTACAATGGACGGCCTTATCGCTTAGAAGCTTACATTATGTACATTAAATAATAAAAAATCGAAGGCATGTCGCATTGGTTAGTGTTCCAATAATGGCGATGCGCTTGCAACCTGTCACTTGAAATGCAACTACTATGCAAAACGCGGACACATGCCAAGTAGGTACCTATAATATTAAGACGTGTCTCTGAATACCATCTACTTAGTATCTTCACAGATCAGCGTACGGAGTATGGATCTGAGGATTTCCATCATAGGGGTTACAGTCGTGAGCGTGTTTATTATGTTTCTTAGAAGTACTAAGTATTTAAAACAAAGCTAGGTATACATCTTCACTAGGTAAACAAGTAGGTAATATATCTCCACTTGTACATAACAAGTATCTATTCTATAGTTGGTAGGTACGTATGTCTATCTAAGCGCCTCTAGGCACCTCCAAGTAAGGATAGTATATAATATTACCTACCTACTTATGTATTTGTAATCCATGTACCGACTAATATTACTTACATGGAACAATGCCATGGACTAATAAGGAAGGTAGATATATTATTTTGATGTATGTAATTAATAAAAACTTTGAAAAATGTGCATATTATCACGTGATAATTCACGCTCGCGCTCAAAACGGTGAAGGAAAACATCGTGAGAAAACTGACATGCACTGACCAAAGGTTTGGAGGCATGTGCCACTTGTTGTGTTCCAATAACAGATGATGGGCTTGCCACCTGTCACGTGGAATACTAGAATGCAAAACGTGGGTATATGCCACATATGATGTGTGGATGTTCCTCTGATTACACCATACTTGGTATACACGTTCCAACGTTGTATTTGGCACATGCCTGCGTTTTGCAACTAGTTAGTATTCCACGTGACAGGCAGCAAGCCCATCGCCGCTTATTGAAACAGTAACTGATGGCACATACCAATTTTCGAATATTAGATTCTAGGGCATGCCGATGTTTTCCTTCACCTTTCTGAGCACTGATTAATATTAATGGGAACTACATCATTTTTTGAAGTGGAAAATTCCATTGGATTTCGAACCTACGATCTCCGGATTGTAAGTCTGTGAACATCCACTAGGCCTCGACTTTTTACAACATTTAGTTTTTGCCATTGACATTCACTATTAAAAAAATGATCACAGAACATACCAGTTACCTGTATACCCCTTATACATAACATTAAACTCATTAGAATTAAAAAAAAAATAACCTACCTACAAATAAAAATAAAATCACTATAATCTCTAAAACAATAAAATTGCCCTCATTAAAATGTAGCGTAGCAGACAATGTGACCGCTACGAAGTGCTACGAACTAGCTAAATAGTACAAAATTATTGAGTGAAAGTTGCCGTTTCCCGCGCATTGTGTTTTGGCGGGAACCTATTCTCGTAAAGGTGAACACACACGAGGCCAGCGCACGTATGTGTGACGCACCGACTGACTGGCGCCACCTAGTGGCAGATGCCGTAACACAGAAACGGTTCTTTGTTCGTCTGAGATTCTTGTTGGAATCCGATACATTTATTTCTCAACAATTTCATTATTATTTTGACGAAAATAGACTGTTAGTATAAACATATTAATTTTTAATTATAATCATTGCCTTATTTCACTATTTAGTATTATTTATTATATATATATGTACTATTCGGTTGGTAAAGCAGGTAGGTATCTAAGCTGGCGACAGTTATGTAGATAGTTCAGCGACAATATTAAATAAATAACATAAATAAACAATCAACAATCAACTAATACATAATTCTGACTAGGATTACCACTAGGATCACTGTGCCGTGAGTATCACAACTCACGAAGCTACGGGTACCGTGGTAGGTACCACAACTCAGACCGGGAACAAATATTTGCAGAACATGCAAACATTCGTCCCACAGCGGGCATCGAACCCGCACCTCTTGCGTCGCAGCCGGCTACTCGCCCGCCACACCACAAAGCCCTTAGTCGAGTCGAAATAAGCCCCTATACTCAAAATCGATTTTAGTCTTCTACCGCATGACTCATTATGAAAATGTAGTCTGAATGAACCACAGATAGGTATTAAAAAAGGTACGTTTTACTAAGAAATCTTGTCAGTATTTCTAATTTGATGGCTGCAAACAACGGTACATCACTCAGTTTACAGTTACTACCTAAAATGTAAACACTCTTACACTCGTTCACTTGCACTTTTCTGGTCACCCTGCTTTATGTCAGCTTTGAGTTTTAACCAGCTGGCACCTACATGTAGGTATTTGTGGTAAATACCTACGTGTAGGTACTCACAGATAAGACATCATTGTAGGTAGATAAGTTGCACGATAAAATATATCAGCAGATCCATACTTAGAGCCATCCATAGCAAATCCAGATTATGATGAAAATAAGTTAAAATAAACGACCACAAAGGCCGTTCACATCTCACTCATCGAAGCTTCATCGTGTGGACATTACGGCCATACCTATAATGTTTTAAATGGAACCCGGAAAACTACATTCGCACAAAACTCAATCAAACTAACTCGCTAGCGACATCTCTGAGCCGCGAGACAAACTTTCAGCATGAAATGCGTTTACGATCTTTATTATCGGCAGCGGTAATGCCACAAATTTAGTTCTTGCCCTACAAAAAGCGTTTCTCCTTTCTTAATAATAAGAATACGATGAGTTGGTAGTCGGTCGGTTGGCGCTCGCTGGCTCGATCCACACGGACACGGCGCGCCGCCCGTGTGTGCGGGTCCTGCGCCCGTGTGCGTGCGGTCCCCTCCGCACTTCCCCGCACCTCGCCCGCCTCTGTCCGGGCCGCGAACGTAGCTTTCTGTTCACTTATATAACGACACACGTACATAACCCTGGTAAATAATATACGCTGTGAATAGCGCTGTATGTGCTGCCACCTAGCGGAGCAGTTTGGTTTCACGCGAACATAGCTCACGAAGTATTATTGCAGTGTTTTTTCAGAATTTCCTTTCCCGCCATAACATGTTCTTGTACCTACCATTCTCATGATACAACTTCGACTTGATTTGTTCTAGCGCAAAGCTTTTGCATAGTTAGGCGAAACTTTCATACCATATTATGATGGTTGGTTCTAGAAGGTTGGCAATGAAAAGCAGGATCTACTACTTTAAACTGATCACCCTAGCACCTAAGTAATATTCAGGTGAAGAATACATAGGTAATATTTTGTGTAGGTAGGTATGTACCTACATTTAATTCGTAAGTAAAGTAGAATAGACAAATAACCAGATTATTAAGATTTTTGAGAACATAATGAAATTTAACCAAATGTTTCGTAGACTGGAAGTCGTTGAAGTCTTCCTTAGTTAAGGCAGGTACCTACCAATACCTGATTACCTGTCTATTATTCTAAAGTAATGATTATTTTTTGAAGGTTGTGGTAAGAACTTCAACACTGGAACCCCTTTTATTTTAGGTTCAAATATGAAAAGTTTTCCTGTTTGTTTCAGAACCGTTTCTTCTACGAACTCTCATTGAATAGTTTTAACTATTGGCAAGCTGATTTCGACTTTTTTGTCAATTCGCGGTTCTAGAATTTGTATTTTTGAGTTTTAGGAATATTGAAAGTCTAGTTATTGGTCCAGTTAAATAGTGTATTTTTATACCTAGTACATTTTATACATACTTTTTAATACAAATTTGATTGTTAAAGGATATTGTAATAAAAAAAAACTAATAGTAGTTATATATACTAAGTTGGAATTATTATGTACCTAGTTCGTATAGTTATAGATATTATAATTATTAGTAATCTTAACGTAGCATAGCATAATCGAGTGCCTTTATAACTGCGTATTTTAATGCTGAATGGATCATGTACCTACATGAAGTGTCCTGGCCAGGTTTCCATGAGTCGTTTCAATATATAGCTTCTATTTCTAATTGACGGGTTACAAAATTCCACGTCACATTGCTCCTGGATCAAAAATGTTGATTATTAATATGTTTAATATGTTTAAGCATTAATATGTTTTCATTCTACATGAGAATAGAACCCGGGACCAACCGCTCTTCCACCCGCCACGCCCGGAGAACTTAGTCGACGTCAGCTAGATAAAAATAAAGTTAGCATATAACCTCAATAGATGGCGCTACAAACCAGATTAATCTTGCCACAAGGTTGCTCGCAGTGGCAGTCCTTGCGTCGTATTTTTATAAGAACTTTTATCTTGTTTTTTTTTCTACGTTCTTCTCCATTATTAATACTTCTCTACCGCTCTATTACATAATTCAATTCTCTGCTTAATTTCATACGAATGTTGACGACTTGCCGTTCTTAGAATATTGAAACGTGAGTCATATGGCGGCCTCGTTACAAAAGTTGGTAGGTGTCTATTTAATAGTAACTTTGCCGTGAAAAGTTACTGTAAATCACCAAATATACGAAAAACTATAATTAATTAGATATGAAACTTACATCTTCATACCTACCTAATTTGTAATAGAATTACGATATAGATAGATAATATAAAAGTAGGTATGATCATACTTCTTAGTAATAATGCCAAAGGTTGGATATACTTCGCACCCGCAAAAAAAGTAGATGACCTCTGTGGCGCAGTGGCAGTTGGCGAAGGCCCGCTTTAGACGCAGAATGTTCCGGGTTCGTTTCTCGCCGCGGACAAATGTTTATATAATCTGCAAATATTTGTCTCGGGTCCGGGTGTTTTCTATGATTCCAAGTATAATATGTATGTATTTAAAACAAAATAAAAGTCATGTAGTTCCCATACCAGAAGCTCTGCTCACTTTGGGGTTAGATGATGCTGTGTGAAAAATTACCAGCATTTTATTTTTATTACCTACTTACCTACCAGAAGTGTGATTGGCGGTATATAATGATTCAAACACAGACTAACATCAAGGAGTCCAAATCAGACTCCATTTCCTGAGAAGCGCGACACTCTCTCTGGTTAATCTTTATTCTAAAAGTTCTGCATTGAGTGAGGCGACCCGAGCGGTGGCGTCCGCCGGTGTTGTAGTCGGGCTACAGATGCGAGATTTCTTGTGCACCCAACCATCCATGACTACGAGTTTCGGCGCCTCTATCTGGCACTTAGCTCTATGTAATTTTAAAACATATTTATAGTAAGTTAAAATGGTTCAAACTTAACTAAATTTTAAATGAATATTTTGTCATTTTATTTACTAAAATGAAATCAATATAAAAGTTTGAATATGGAGTTTGAAATAATTACCTAGGTCTTCGTCTAAACTAACGCCTAATATCTAACGTGAGAAGTTCTTATTCTTAGGTTTACAAAATGGCGTAGGTACGCCATTTTGTCCATTTTGACCATCATAATATGGTATGAAAGTTTCGCCTAACTATGCAAAAGCTTTGCGCTAGAACAAATCAAGTCGAAGTTGTATCATGAGAATGGTAGGTACAAGAACATGTTATGGCGGGAAAGGAAATTCTGAAAAATTTAAAAAATTCTTAGGTTTACAAAATGGCGTAGGTACGCCATTTTGTTGTATTTGGTATCCGTACAGCAATGTTTGTGTCAAATTAATAATTTGAAGGTGCCGTCTTTGTTGTCTGTGTGTGTTTGTTGTGTGAGGTATTGGAAAACCCTAATGAATTTAAACAGTAAAAAGACAGTAAAATAGACATGGCGCAAGAACTTCAGTCAAAGCCAGAACAAATAAAACAAGAAGTACTTAGACTTAATACCATAATATGTATTAATGTATCGTTTTGTGGAATTTTTTGATACATTAGTATTATTTATTAAGTGTAGAGTATTATATAGAGCCGGTCAAGGAAATAGATTTTTTCACTCATTATCATTAAATGTATTGCCTACGCATTAACACGTGCTCAAAACAGTGAAGGAAAAAAACGCGAGGAAACTGGCATACCTACCCTAGAAGCAGGAATTTGGAGGCATGTGCCATCAGTTCCAAACTGCTTGCAAAACTCGGGCATGTGCCAAACTTAGAGTTTGGACGTGTCTCTGACTCCCTCAAAGATCTACGCACAGAGTATGAATCTGAGGATTTCCATCTCGGGGAAGAAGGAAAGTAGTGAGCGTGTTTGTTTCTGGTGACGGTATTAAATAAAAATAAATAACACCTCTGATTAGTCCTTTCTCCACACGAGGATTCCATTTCTTGCAGAAAATTCAAATACCGCGGTAGACCAACAACCAAACCCGGAACAAATATTTGTTAATCATGGTAATTTTGTGCCGCGGGAATCGAACCTCCATCTCTTGCGGAAGCTATCTGCTACTGATATTGGGAGAGGACGGAAGATCAGCGCGCTACTTACCTACACCAGGTCTGCGGCGCTTTATGCTGAGTCCTATCCCAATTTGTAGCTACTAACCTCATCAACATTGTAACCATTTTAGTTATATACCTTATTAATAAGTAGTTGCAAATAAATGATTTATCTATCTATCTATCTATCTATCTTGCGTCGCTTGGTACTCGCCCGTCATGCAACCTCTGTCGTTCCATTTCCATCTCTTGTGAAGCGCATGCGCAGATGGAAACGAAAATTGTATCCCACCCGGTTTAACTTTGTTCGGGAGAGCGGTCACGCAGACCGATTTTGGCCCGGCCCGGTCCGTTCCGGTAAGAATATGAATTGGGCGCACTCCAGTAGCTTCCTTGCCGCTCGACAGATATGACTGGAATGGACCAGGTGTGTAATAATAATAATAATGCTGGACATTTTCACACAGCATCATCTAGCCCCAAAGTAAGCAGAGCTTGTGTTAAGAGAACTACATACATGACTGATATACTACTTATAGACATTTTTTTTATAAATACATACATATTATACATAGGACACAAAAAAATATTTGCAGATTATACAAACATTTGTTCCGCGGCGGGAATCGAACCCGCACCCTTCTGCGTCTCAGGCGGGCCTTCACCCACTGTGTCACCATAGATTACTTTTGATTTGAGTTCCGAATTTCTGCTTCTATTCTTGTTAATACCGGGTGAAATCGGCCTGTCTGACGGCGCCCTAAAGCTACATCGGGCTAAAATTAGCGAGATTCAAACTTGCATCCGTCCATTCTCGACGCTCGCTGTATGACGAGACGCCTCTATAGTCAATGCGCAACTTAGCTCTGCGTCACTACGGAATGTTGGAGAAACAAAACGTGAATTAACAAATACAATTAGTATTATTTTTGGAAACTTATTTTTTACATACTTATTATTATTTATTTTGCCTACAAGTATACCAAATAAGGGTAAAGTTTGTTCGCGACATTTTTTTTTAATTCAATAAGTACTTTTTTTCTAAAACTGATTGGTAAGATTTTTTTTTTATTTATACATCTTAAAATATAAACAGTATAAAAACTTCGTATCGTAGTTAATCAACAAAGTTTCATTAATTGTCATCAACCCTTTGTAGGTAATTTGCTCTACGCAGGTTTTCGAATCTAAACCCGCTACGAATGTAACTCGAATTATTCTCACTCAAATAAATTTTATTTCGTTCCAATAGAATTTTGACGCAGATCTGTAAATATTTGTCTCGGGTCTGTGTGTTTTTTAAGTACAAAATGTATGTATTTATAAAAAAGTATATAAAAGTAGTCATGTAGTTTCCGTAATACAAGCTCTGCTTATTTTATGTTAGATGATGCTGTGTGAAAAATGACAGGCATTATTTATTTATTTATAAGTTGGGTACCTCGAGATTGACAGTCAAAAATATTGTACAATTCATGTGAATTAAAATTAAAAATATTTGCCTTTTTTAGCTCGTAGCCGGTACGGCATACTAGCCGTACCATAGCATGCTTGTAGCAAGGCGATAAAAAGTTGAAAAGCTATTTATTTATTTGCATAAATATACGTTTATAATACCTATAGGTACTGGTTATAAAACAGTAGTGCATACAAGATATATTATTATTGGAGGGGAATGTTTCGAATCATAATGAACTGACGAAAAATACTCATTTAAACTCAATTCAGGCTAAAAGTGAATAAGGTATTATTAATATTAAATATTGATTTAGGTTAAAAGCTAAAAGATAATGCTATTATTATTTGTGTGCAATATATAATAAGGGAAAAAAGACATTTGTGATAGTTCGTTAGTTTAAATTCCGTTCGAGTTTACGTCGAATTGGACTCGTAGTTAAAAGTTGTTTGTTATCCGATCGCTGGAAAAGAGGACGCACTAACTGTATTCTTTTCTGTGGCTGAATTGGAGTGTCGGCTTTAAGGCAGTTTATTTTGGCTCTCTTTTCATACAAACATACCTGCTTCAATTCTTGCAGCGCATGTTTTGATCGTTGCATTATAAATTATAATTGAACTTGTAATAGATATAACTCTCCTCGATGCTTTGTTAGTAATTGTTATTAAAATTTAATTTTGTTGTTGACTAATTTCCGTACAACTTTGAAAAATGCATAAACTAGGTACCGTCAAACCGAACCGATTTTGGGGATCAAAACTCGCGCTGCTAGATTTAAAGTACGTTTGTATGAAAAGGGAGTCAAATATATCATATAGAAGTCAAATCGAATGAGAATAATATCTTTTTATTTTATTCAATTTATCTGCTTTTGACTTGCGAGTTTTCTTCGAATCGGACTAATAGTCTCGTAGTTAGGGGTTGTTTGTTGCCAGACCGCGGGAATGATAGCCGAAGTCGAACTGAAGGGGAATGACACCTTTTTGAGCATGCTGCCGCCAGATGGCCGCTGTCGGTCATACATTGAACGCAATGTTCTCGCGCTGCGCGACAGATTACGTTAGCCAAGAGATGTATCGGATGCAGATTGAAGTTATTGTGTTACTTTGTGAAACTAGCTTCTACTAGCTTCTACCCACGGCTTCACCTGCGTGTGTGTGTTATTCTAGGTCATAGACAATATTAATTCAAAATTTCGTCCGGTTCAAATGTTAAGGAGATTATGAGCAAGTAAGCAACACATTTAAACATTCCTAGTTGATGAGAACGATAGCACGGCGGCGGCGGCGGGCCACTGCGACGCAAGAGGTGTGGGTTCGATTCACGCTTTGGGACTTATGTTTGCATGTTCGTAGATAGTTCCTACACGTAGGTACTTTTTGTTCCCTATAACCATGGACACAGGGAATCCAAGTGTGGGGTCAGGCGTAGTGTATCTTGGGTGCTTATTTACTAATACATAGATACCAACGATTCATACGCCAATTTAAAACTATTAAGTCTAGGTAGGTAAGTACGTATAATTAGCAATTTTGGAAAACCAACTTCTAAATTATAAAAATATCTTGAATGTCTCAGTGTGAAGTTACACTAGATTTAAAAGGTACACAAGCCCTAAACTCGCCGGTCTTGTAGTGACAAGACCGGCGAGTTTAGGGCTTAAGTAACCTTTAGAAAATATGATAGGCTTATGATGGTAGGTTACCAACCAAATGATTTAAATCAAAAGGTCAAAGAAGAGAAAACATCAAAGACTATTTGAATAGCGCCGCGACAGTACCATCACCCTGACCTGAAGACCCTTGCGGTCATTTCGATTCGCTAACCATGGACTTGTTTCGCTATTGTACCAGCTACCAGCCTCTCCATTCCAAACCCTATTCTCAGAAATGAAGGCATAAATTGCATTGTTATCACTCGCACTGATAACGAGCAAACGCCAGTCAACGTAGAGCCATAAACGAAAACATATGTTTATCGCGTCCCGGGTACGAATCGAGACGATGACGTTTCGAGACGACTACCCGCGCTGAAATATCTAGGTTAATGAATAAGATGGTTCGGAGACGGAAGAGTTAAGAGCATAATAGCAAAATATGTCAAATAGGCGCTGACAAAAAGAGGCGTTATTTCAAAATACCTATTTCGGAATTTCAGGACCGAAATCAACTTCATAACAATTAACGATACGACCCCCGCCTCTAAATTCCTCGCCCCGAGCGTGCCCGCTATACGTGGCGATACGACGCCTTCGCATAGATAGAATAGAGAGCGGTTTCGGAACGCACCCGCACAGGCGAGAGACGCACACAGCCGCTCTTCTGTGTGCCTGTATCTGTACAGACTCGCACACTGGCGTCGACAGTCCGTACGTACACGCGCACACAGGCACGCCGCCGGTGAGCGCTGTTCACCGCACTCTGTGAGCGCAAACAACCATCTATAAGGCCACGCTATAGCTGACAGAGGATTGCGCCGCGCCTCAGGCCGGTTGCTCGACATTATTTTCTTTGTTCCATTTCTTTCAATTTTCCTTACCAAATTTCGAAGTAAAACTCTTGTAAGTGGGTTTTACTGTTTTTTTCGCGTTTACATTTGTTGTAAAGAATGGGCAAGCTGGAAATCGAGTTATTCTTTATATTGTATTATTTAAATTAATCATAAATAACCTAAGCATTTTGTAAACTTCTCATTATTCATATTCATCATCAGGATATCCAATGAACCTAAAGTAAGTTGTACAAAACTTACTTTTTGCAAAAATGCAGTAGGTAGGTAATGTATTGAGTAAGAAAAACCAAATCTGATGCGTCATACTGTCGTCAGTCGGGTTACCAATCCATTTCATTAAATAACAAGTAAATTTTAACAAAATTTTGAAACTGTGACATGTACTTCCATCGGCCGCTTTCAGAAGTTTTAAGTAAGAAATATATTATATATTTTTTGTTGTATATCATAAGATTTAAAATACAACAAAATTAACACATCTAGTTAGGTAGCTAGAATTGCTTGCAACATTTATAACCCAGTTTTGAAAATTAGCAACTGCTTTTTAAATGTGTAATTTAAAATTCAACAGGTGAAAAAAAAATATGGTTACAAATATTTTAAGATTTTACCTAAGTTTTAAATGAATAGTTCCTTATTGAACCATACACACACAAAGCTTTTATATATGTCGGAGTAACGAGATTTTTTTAATTAAAATGTATATAAATTTAAGGTTTGACTAACTCAATATAGCTTCAACGACGGCTTAATTTGTACTCTATATTTTAGTAAAAGAACGAATTGGATAACTCTTCCTACAACTTTAAAAAATCAAAATTAAACTTCCCATACAAACTAAATCGCGAAATGGTGAATCGGCTTGAGGCGCGGCGCGCCCGGTATATTTCCGACATAATACCGCTGCGTCGAGCGATTACTACTATATATTCTATATACATTTAATAGCTATACAGGCGCGCATAGAACTGGCCGTACTTATGTGAGCGCTGTGCCGCGCGTACAGCCAGCGCTGTAGCGCTTCGTAGCGGGACACCGTCTAGTCATACCCGAGTCTCCAGCGCTTCACCGAGACGCTTTCTAGGTAGTCGGCTTATTATTATCGTAGATTGGCGTCGGCGCAACTACACGGCGTTAGAAGGACGTTCCGTTTTAAATATCAGGTTTTATTATTATGAAGAGCGGCGCAGCGGAGTACGGACGGCGCGCGGCGGACGGTTGCGTGCGATAACATTTGACATTCGTAATTACTCGAGCGCGGACGGCGGCGGGCGATGGTGGCGAGGCCGGTTCGCGAGCATTCCGTGCTCCGCGGGGCCGGACAAAGAGGTCGCGCGTTGCGTCAGCATTCTAGCAACAACCGTCCCACCGTCGGTCGTCGAAGACGCCGTCCGTGCGACGGTCGACACCCGCGTTTCTGACAAAATTAGGGTTGCCGACTTTTGAGGCCAATAGATATAGTAGTTTTGAGCAAGATATCCCTAAAATATAGCAGACTAGTTCTATCTTGTAGTGCGCTACACGGGTACTCTACGTCTCGAACTATACAAGCATTTCAAAGTTGATCAAAATCGGTTCAGCTGTTACGAAAATTATCTTGCAACATCCATCCACACTTTCGCATTATTAAAAATATCTTTAGGAGTTTTTTAGTTAATTTGGCAACTTAACAATTGACATTGACAGATTTGACAGAAGTTTTTTATCTATGATAGATACCTACTGCTGTATTCTGAACTTAAAAATGACAATACATATGGATCTTATTGTGTACTTCGGTGTATTTTTGTTGTAACAAAACACATGTTTTCGGTGTCATGAAAATATGGTGGATTGGCGTGCGATAATTATCCACATTAAAAAATATAGTTAATATTAGGGCTTCTATTAACGTAGTAGTTATATTTTATCGTAGGGTGGGCAACCCTAGCCGAAATACACTAGCCTTGACTAACATCGACATAAGTACCTACTATACGTACGTACGGGTCTACACTTCCGTGTTCGACTATTTCGACAACCTCGTTGGTGCGGCAGTCGAGTTGCATAAGGTGCGGGTTCGATTTCCGCTGCGGAACAAATGTGGCATCCTCTGTCAAAATATGTTCTGAGTCTGGGTGTTGTTGTGGTACCGTGGTGGTACTCATAGTCCTGATAGCAACGACACAAAGAGTCACAACATGCGTGGGGTCAGTCAGGATACCGTACTGTTGGGAGTTTATTTATTTGCAGATACAGTGCGACTCTACCTTGACTCTCCCTGACATCACTTTTTGAGTACACGAGTAATGACCCGTGGTCCCATTATTTTATATGCCTACATATTTACTAGTTAGCTTCTGCCCACGGCTTTTCCCATAAATAAATAAATAAGTAATTACCGGATAAAACGTAGCATATGTGTTGTAGGTCACGAAATAAACCTATTCTAAAATCCAAATCGGCTGGTTCAGACGTTTCGAAAACATTGACAATATTAGTACCTACTATATTCTTTAGGGAAACTAACAAACAAACTTTATGGGAATTTATAGATCCTAGTGAATATTTAACTGATATATTACCCGTGGACCCATCAACGGGTCAAGTCAATAGAACAACGGATGAAGACTAACCCTTTTGAAGTTTTTAATCACAACACCGTAACAAATGAATGAAATTATAGACATTCAACAAAATAGTAAATAAAACGACAAAAAAATCCTTTGCTAAATTCCGTTTACTTCGTATTTTCCGAATGACGGTAATGTAATGAGTCTGAAATTCGGCCGGATCAAAGCTTTCGGAGTTGATGCCTTAGGGTGGCAGAGTAAGGTCGACTCTAGGTCGCACGTCTGCCGGTGTCAAAGAGCAGCTAGAATAGATAACTCGCTGGAGGAAAACATTGAGTGCAGAGAGTGTTTTTTAATCTGTGGCGATACCGCACCGCCTCGACTCGATAACACGCGAGCGGTGAAACCTCGCATCACCATCGAGAGTTCTTCGCTTCGTTAATCGGTAGTAGGGGAAAAGTCTCGTCGTAGGAAGCTGCTTTGCTGTAGTACACTAACATACTGATTTTCAATATTACATACCTTATAATTATATTCTATGTACCATACATAATATATAGATATATATATTGTGTATAGATATTATGGTTTGTTACTGCGTATGTAGGTATGTAATTATATTTATGTACTTAGTAGTTTGTATATCGCATTGCACTCTCCTCTTGTTTTTATTATTACGCTCACCGCCAACCATTCTCAATTACATACATTCCAAACCATCCCAAGGTTGTCTGGAAGAGATCGTTCATAAGCGATAAGACCGACCATTTTAGTTTTAGTTATATAAAGTTTTTGTTATTTTGTTATCTTGTGGTGTACAATATAGTGTTACCATTCGTTCATTCATTCATATTTTTGACGGTACTAATTTAAATATTAACTTAACTATAACTATGTAGATAATAAGCTATGTATATGGTTCTGTTTATAATTATTCTATTCTATTCTATTCTATTCTATTCTATTCTATTCTATTCTATTCTATTCTATTCTATTCTATTCTATTCTATTCTATTCTATTCTATTCTATTCTATTCTATTCTATTCTATTCTATTCTATTCTATTTGATTCAAAATGAGGTTTATTGCAATTGATTTGCATGTCTTTAATGACATTTTTAGATTATCAAACGATTATATAAAGCTTTCCGTGGATACCAATTTTGGAACAAAAATCGACGAGAACGGTCGATTAAATGTGTTTCTTACAAACGCAGTCTTAACAGTACGAGCTTATATTTATCCGGGTACCACACGGGCAAAGCCGTGGGCAGTTGAAGCTACTATTTATCCGGGTACCACGCAGGCAAAGCCGTGGGCAGTTGAAGCTACTATTTATCCGGGTACCACGCGGGCAAAGCCGTGGGCAGTTGAAACTACTATTTATCCGGGTACCACGCGGGCAAAGCCGTAAGCAGTTGAAGCTACTATTTATCCGGGTACCACGCAGGCAAAGCCGTGGGCAGTTGAAGCTACTATTTATCCGGGTACCACGCGGGCAAAGCCGTAAGCAGTTGAAGCTACTATTTATCCGGGTACCACGCAGGCAAAGCCGTGGGCAGTTGAAGCTACTATTTATCCGAGTACCACGCGAGCAAAGCCGTGGGCAGTTGAAGCTACTGCTTTCCTAATTCTTAGCATTCGACGTAACATCACGCGTCTTTGATTGTAAATTCTAGGTATACGTTATCTGTGGTATAGTTCAGAGTGCCCAAGTGAACCAAGTGTTTATTTATTTATTTATTTATTTACACTTCCGCACAAACAATGTAGTGCTAGGAGGATGTAAAAGTGAGCGTAACGCATAACCATTAACGAAGAATTACAAGCGCAATCCAGGGTTAGCATTCTAACTCAAGTTAATATAATACGCAGTATTGCGCTACAGGTGATAAAGCGTAACAAGATACTTCAAATATTTAATGCTAACCATGGCTCGCGCAAGTGGGTCTACACTATTTGATCGTAATATACGCTGCTTATATATAACTACTATTAAAAATTACACTAAAAATCTGGAAATATTTGCGAGTTATTCGTAACATAGCAGATGAAAAGTGTGCCCCAGGAATCGCGATGTGTTTAAGCATAATTTTGTCTCAAACTGTAGTTTGTATGTTACGCGGCTTCTGGATAATCTATAATCTAAGATACAGTAACGTAACGATTGACAAATGACGCACGCTGCCTCCGTCCAGCCCCATTTTACGTAAATTTTACGTATCTTAGCGTTTTCGATAGTTAGCAAACTAGGGTGATCGTTTGTCTTTAGGTACATACTAAGTATTGATAAATAAATAAATAATCTTGGACATTTTTCACACAGCATCATCTAGCCCCAAATTAAGTAGAACCGGGCGTTCGAGCAGTGCACCGCATAGGTCGTAAAATTCGTCAAAATTGATAGACGCACCGTTTTCTTTGAAGTTGATATTTTAGTAATAAGTTTGGTTTTTGTAGACGAATTGCATATGCACGTATTTACCTATCACTACTTGCATCAAAACAACATGGGTTTTATTCCCGTGAAATGGGTACTTAATTTTATATTTTTCTAAGGTAGCCATTTTTGTGGTAATATTATAGTGTTGAAGGTACTTGTCCAGACAAACTCCCTCGCAATGGAGCTCATCCTACTATCGTGAAATGTTTACCACCGTTTAATTTTAGTCACCATGCAGCAACGCTAGCATTGCTGCGTAGTCTAATTTAAGTAAAAATAAATATAATTAAAACTAATGTGGCAAACGTTACAGCCCACCTGTTGGTAAGCGGTTACCATAGCCCATGGACGTTTGCAACACCAGTATTATAACTTGCAGGTTGCCGACCCTGAGACATTCTGGTGAAAAGTCTCATGTGCCTTTTATTTCACCAGCAATTACCTGTACCCTTCTAATACAGCAATGGTTACATTACTGTTTGGCGGCAGAAATAGGTGTGGCGCTAGTAATTCCTCAGACGAGCTCTTTCATAGGAGTTCTATTACATCTTAACTACTTCTCCTCAGTTAATTATGGAAAAATAAAGAATCTTGCAAGTGATGCTTATTTCTCACAGACCGTTTCATACGAATCCATTTCAAAACCAGTTTGCTTTATCTGTGCCTACATAGTAACAGTTATTGTTCTAACAAATCCAGTTCCAATCTTACAGCATTGAAGTAAGGATGGTTATTGTGTGGCAGAATCGTGGTTAGAACTGTCAAAATTATATAACGCCCAAACTGGCTTCATGCACCCACCAGACAACTCAAATTAGGCTGAAGAATAAATATTCGTAGGAAAGTTCTTTGAAATAGTATTTCTAGACTACAAAAAGTTTTGTTCGAGAAGGTTTTCTTTTTCTAAAGAAAAAAGAAATAAAATGGACGGAAAATGGGCCTTTGGTCTGTTGACCAGTTTTTATTCATTTTATTTGGAAGGTTTTCTGAATTAGAAATGGTAGGTGCCTAGAAGTTCTTTTTCTTCAGAAGACGAACATTTTTGTTCGAGAAAAACAGAATGACAGTAATTTTTGAAAAAGTTTCCCAAGGAAAAAAACAAAATGGAGTCAAAAAGGTTGCTGAGCTTTCATCCATATTCCTTGAAATATGTTCCGTTATAGAGAAGGTAGGTAAAGTTTACGTTTTTCTAAATTTCACTTAAAAAGGTTCTTCAATTAAAAAAATATCTTCCCAAAATAATGTATGGAAACGGGTAAAGCTTAAAGCTCGTTGACTCGTTTTCATAAATTTTCTGACATAGCTACGAGTAACAAGATTTTATAATATTCCGAAAATTTAACTTCGGCGGGACTCGAACCCGCGACCTAACGCGCCTTTCGAGCGGGAGGTTGCGGGTTCGAGTCCCGTCAATGTTGAATTTTATTTGTGATTCCTTAATTGTGGGGTAACTATTTGGGTCGCGGAACAATTTCGAACCAAAACCAAAAAGGGTTCCATACAAAACACATATCAATAAAACTATATTTATTAAATTGAGTGATTACACGTTATATCTTTACTGCGCGAGTCCGACTCTAACTTGGCTGGTTTTTGAGTCAGTTAAAACCAACTAGCTTCAGCACCGTTCACTTTAGTGCCGTACATCCAAGTTTGATTTTAAAAGTTTGAAAAAGAGATAACTATCCCAAGACAATTTTGCACCACACGTCAACGTCACCAACATCTAACAAATCACGCACGCACCCAGATGATCAAGTATATTGTCCGAAGGTCCAAGCAAAAGATCATTGCGAAAACCATTGCTCGAAGCAACCGACCTTGGGACCACGGAGTACAGAAATCATCGCATGCTTAGTTAGAGACAGCTACCACGCGCTCAGATAGAGGCGGTACAGAAACACTGACTCGTGTGAGCATTTTCAATCCCAAAAGGCTTGGATGAAGTATTTAGTTAAAACAGGTGGTAAATAAAAAATGCTGGACATTTTTCACACAGCATCATCTAGTCCCAAAATAAACAGAGCTTGTGTTATGGGAACCACATGACTGATATACTACTGCTATATTTTTTTTTTAATACCTACAAACTATACATGAATACACCCAGACCCGAGACAAATAATTGCAGATCATACAAACATTTGTCCCGCGTCGGGAATTGCACCGGCAACCTTCTGCGTCTCAAGCGGACCTTCGCCCACTGCGCCACAGAGGTCGTCAAAGACAAAAATGTAAGTCTATGGGCAACTACGGAACACTGCACGTTGCCCGACACGCACTAGGCCGCTTTTTATTTATCCTCTATTAAGTTCTAGAGTTGTGCCAACCTAACAAGGTAAAATCATTCATCGAGAAACCCATTAATCCTCATATAAACTTCAATAGCTCTATAAAATAAATAGTTTTGATGGGTCCCTATCAATAGGTTTTCAATAATTGAAATAACAAGGATGATCCTTCGAAACGTCACCTATTGAACTATGTGAATTTAAAATTTAATAATGAATTTTCCGATTTCTCGTGCACGACCAAGACTAGTAGAATCAGACTGTTAGACATTTAGTTCACAACGCTGTCGCTAGGGGCGCTGATCAAGTTTTCTTTGCCAAATGTACGTACCATGCTCGTCAAACTAACAATGGAAGTTCTGTTCTAGACAGTATTTTGCACTATACTGTACTGCTGAGATTTTTCCAAGGCACACTTTAAAGCAAATAACGCCAAGTTATCACAGGATACGGTTAAGTTAAGAAGGAATACGGTTAAATTTTTAGCATTAAAGTATGTTTCATTGATATCAAATGCTTTAGAAAGATGTGTCAAGTAAGGTCCTGTTAAAACTTTCCCGAAGACTGAAGCTTGGATTTGTTTTCAAAAATCAAAACATACGTTTTTCAGATTGAGATTATAAAATAAAAGTTACTAAGCAGGCCAGATTAAACCAGTTCCTAAATAACAAACTACACAGACCACGGTAAATTGAGCTGCGTCAAGGAAAATGGAAAGTTGCTTTGGAAACAGACTCTACGACAACCATTATACGGTGCACAATGCTAGAATTCATAGCCAAGGCTTCTACGCTAGATTTTTTTTTTATAGAAAAGAGTCGTGAAACAAGCAAGTTAAATAATTACTAACAGTATAAACACAGAAGACGTAAAAGTACAGGTACATTCAATTGAGAAGTGAAAGAACGTGTGGGGACTGGGGGCGACCGGGTACATCTAAAAATTTAAAATACGGCTTATTTACTTGTTTTTCATAGAACTTGCTCAAAATCTATTGGTGGCGGCGCTCATGATGAAGAACTACTAATAACGAATTCAGAAATGTCTGCAAAATCAACGAAAAATAGTGGTTAATTATAATAATAATAAACACCAAACAGTCACATATAGTCCTGACCCTCACAAGGATGTCCAGTGTCGTAGAAATCAGGAACTATGATTACCGTTCTACCACAACACCTGACCAGGAACAAATATCTGCAGAAAATTGTTCTGTAGTGGGAATTGCACCCGCACATAATGCAGCTCAGCTATTCGCCCTCCACGCCACCGAGGACATAGAGAATTAGCCGTATTTTCCTGGCAGGATCAAGAAAATTTTCATTAAACTTTATGTGGTGAAATTCCAACATTTACATATAAAGTAAGCTACTCAGAAGTCACACCAAGAGCAGTCTAATCAACAGTAATCAACAGAGTGACGACAGCAAGAATTAACGCGACACACACGAGTAATAATTAAATATAGAGCGCGTCTGAAAGTGTGGGTATAAGCACGGGTATGAACACTCGCTAATAAAAAATAAAATGACAAGTAAACTTTGTAACGTTTTATATTACCCGACATTTTTTCTAACGTCTATTGAAGCGCCCCCTAGTGATTCGGGAAGATAAAACATATATAAGAATAATTCTTGAAGTCAAACAAATTGATTGTGAAAAACCGCATTGCAATCGGATAGGCCTTTTCGAAGATAAGCGGTAACAGACAAACAAATAAATAACCTCTTATCAAACGCTTATCTCCTGTCGTCGCGGGCAGTGTTATGAAACACTCTTTAAATTTCTATAATTTTGGGAGTGTTTTTGAATATAAAATTAATAGCAAACTACGAAACTTGCTTACGGTTCCACCTAAGACTACTGTTCTATCCTCAGAGTACGCCACACTTAACAAATAAATGGTAGTGTTGGATTGTAGAGGTTCGGGATCAATTGCCAAGTCCCTGGACCTGCCTTTAAAGATATTCACAAGCATAAAAACAAGCCAAGTGCGAGTCAAGTTCCTATTACAAACACACATAAAATACAAGGAGTCTGTATGCATTTGGGGTAAGAAACTTTTTAAAATAATTAATACTACAATATCACGACAAAATTATTGTTTGTTTTATTCTTTTATCCGAAATAATCACAGATTGTTTTTTTTTGTTATCGTCTTGTATGACTTCAAGTGTGGTTCCAAGATAAGTTTTATCGCAAAAAGTCACTAGAAATGTGAGGCGTTACCGATTGACATACAGTTTTTTTGTAATCGTTTTGTATGACTTTAAGAAACACTCTTAGATTTTAACTCTTAACGTCACACGTCATTGGATGGCAATGGATATAGGGGCTATTTTTTAACTTGTCTTTTTGTTAAATACCAAATATTATAATATTATTTAACTATATATCTTCTATAATAATATCCAAATAGATGTTATTAGGTATATATCTTCATAAGATTTAAGATTTTGGTATATAAAAGTTATTTTATTTTGAACATAAAAATGAAATGAAAGTTGCTTGCAAGGATACCCTCAATTATTTTATCACACTGGCCTTTTCAAGAAATCACAATCAAAAGCGTCACTTACCTGCATTAAGCAGTGTGACCAAGAGAAAAAGGGGTGTGTAAATAATAAAGCCTTAGCCTAAAACTAGATATTCTAATTATATTCAAAAGTAGGTATGGATGTTTGTCATAAATAATTTTCGTAATGGTAGAACCGAAAATAAAATTTGGAAAAAAATCTCTACCCATCAGTATACCAACACAATAGCTGTAGGAAATTACCCATTTTGAAGATTCAAAGTTCAAAACTTCAAAACAAGAATTGGACATGGTCTTATTCTGGCAAAA
This sequence comes from Perizoma affinitatum, assembly GCA_961405105.1. Taxonomy (NCBI): domain Eukaryota; kingdom Metazoa; phylum Arthropoda; class Insecta; order Lepidoptera; family Geometridae; genus Perizoma; species Perizoma affinitatum. The sequence goes on along the minus strand of OY560205.1, from coordinate 5,261,374 downwards.
GGTGTTATTGTCTTAATCCCATAGCTATTTTATAAATGTTTTTAATCTGGATACCATGAGCATAGCCGTGAGCAGAAGCTAGTATTTCAATAAATGTAAAGCCTCCTCAGAATGGCGTAAGTATTTCAGTCAAAACATAGATGTATAAATAAACATAGATGTAGAAATGACGCACGCCGTCAAACTACAGGAAAACCAATCTTTGACGCTGTATATAAGTCACATAGTACTTAAAATAATTTAAATGATTATTGTCATAAGTATGAATTACTAGATCTCACCCCCATTTACTCAAAATGGACACACAAAATGGAAATGTATAATGACACATTTATTAAACTTGTAAAAATAGGAATGAAATATTTCAAAAACTTGATAAATAGACCTTGTAGCCCTAAATTACCTTGACCTTTATCAATCGAATATCGTGTTTTATAGGTTCAGTATTCGGTGGTAAGCCTGTTAAAATGATGAAATAACGAAACTTACGGAAAACATTAATAGCCTGGAGAAGGCAACTGCTGGACATAGGCCTTCTCCAAGGAGTGCCATGATGAACAATCTTGAGCCACCTCCATCCACCGACTTCCCGACTACCTTTGAGGTTTCATCGGTCCATCGGATGGGGGCCTTCTTACAGTGCGTCATTCGGGTTGTGATCACCATTCGATAACTTTTATTCCCCAATGGTTGCAATAGGTACATGTACATATACTACCTATTTATATATTTTTTTTTAATTCTAACCATCCACTATGCACTACCGTCCCACTCTTCAATACACAAAGGTTAGCTGGAAGAAGGTACTAATAAGCATTAAGTTCGCCAAGACATTTATTTTTATCATGCAACTGTATAGCTATGCCACGGCCGCTCTCAGCCCCCAACCCACCGCGTCGCGCGCTATTTCTTCATTTTCGCGTAATGTTAAATAGCATATAACCTTACTCAAAAATTGGGCTATAACAAGCAATAATATTTTTTAGTTCCTGATTTTAGTGCGAACAAACAAACTTTTCATCTTTATTTATTAGTATAGGTATTATATATATCTCTCTTAGATAAAGCCTTTTCTATCTATCAGATATGAAACGTTCGGCATTATGTATGGATGCCATACGTTTGTTAGTGATTTTTCTTTACGCTTTCTTCTTAAGATAACTGTCAATAGGTACGCAGGGATTCAAGGACACTTGTCATCCATAATGGCTTTTAATAATGACATAATACGATAGTACAAGGCGTAAAGTAGATATTACATTTCAACGAAATTCAGGTAGGTTAATTTAAAAATGATCTGTACATTAATTCCGTACGAAAGTAAATAAAAATTGTGTGTCATTTAAATATTTTGGACAGCAATTTTACAATTGTACATACAATATATTGTAGTTTTTGCAGCTCCAATTCGTCAAAGCCTTTGTGGATTTCAACGATGAATTTCAAAGCTATTTTAAAGTCATCGAACTCTTGATGATGAGACGCCATACCAGGGGCACAAAACGTTAAAAATAAAACGACGAATAAGAACTTGTGTCCCTGCATGAATACTAGGATAAAAAAAATATATAAAGATAAAAAATAACTTTATATTATTAGCTGCATTCATTAAAATTCATCATCATCATCAGCAATAGAAGTCCACTGCTGGATTTTATGTTAAATCCAGCTCCTAAATGCGTCGTACTGTTCATGGTTACAATTTGAAAAACATTAATAATAATTCACCCAAAATAAACCATATTTAATGTTTTAGTAAATATAATAATGCAAATGTACTTAAAAATCATGACCTGATTTGAAAATTATCGCACTGTAAAACAACACAGCAAAGTCAGCATTTGACAAGCTTGTGTCTCAAACTGCTAGCGCAGCGAAATGTGGCTCCGTTGCGCAGGCGCAGACATTTATGTCTCTTACCTTTTTCACTCTTAAATCCTAGAGAATAAGGTTGAAAACGGTTAAGGTATTATTGGACACACATTTTAAGTTTTGCAGCTTGGCACACGCGCACCTTGCGCATAAAATAATCGTATCTTGTTATAGCGTAAGTTTTTATAGTGAAATTTAGATATTTTAGCCATAATTTATAGTTCGGCTACGTTGCATTTATGATTTGAGAATGTATTTTCATATATTATAAGAAATACATTTTGTAGGCATTGTAGAAGCAAGAAACTTGAGAGTAAAAATGATGTGTAGTCTTATTGATTTTAACGTTAATAATGTACAAATACGTATATTTATATAGTTTATAAAATCAAATTTATAAATGAGTGATTTACTACTGACAAACTTCACGAAGCTGAGATAAATTTCACGGTACAAACTACCTTCAGGTATCCGCGACGTAGTTGAGATTAGGATATATATATGAAGGATAAATTGAAATATCGATTTCAATATTGTTTTTGGATACTAAATGCATTCAGTTAAAATTGGAGCCTGTTAAGTTTTCCCGACGCCAGCCGTATTGTCGGCAGCAATGATATCGATCGGCGCACTCCCCATTGCTGTGATGCAACCATCGCAACATCGCACTAAACGAATAATACGAGAAATGTATTGCAAAAACAAAGCCGCTTCTCAAGACACGATTCGCAAAACGACCACCTAAACACAGTAAGGGCGTAGTCAAAAGGCAGCCAAGTGGCGCACTCTCGTGAGAGATGAACGAACAGATAAATCTGAGAACTACCTTAGTAATTTTACGCATGTTCCTCTAAAAATAGTACATTGCTGCTTTTTGTCTGTAGCGGTGTTATGCGTGCCGAGGAATCGCCGCAATGTAGCTCGTACATGGCTTGGCGCACGTGAGAGTCGCTAGTACTAGAGTGTGGTGAGGAGAGCAGGGTCGCAGAGCTAGTACGTCCTCCAGCGGCCCTCTCTTCACCACAACGCAAATCGTTGAAATCAAAACTTTCACGCTACGAGAGTGCTACGAAGTTTTACTGCTACGAACTTCCTGCTACGCCAGTCGTAGCGCAGCGTACTCAAAACTTTGCATAGAAAGCTTTTTTATTTTGTCACTTTCTGTTATCAGCCGGCTGAATACACGCGCTCATTTTATGAGAGCGATAGGATTCATATTTCAATGCTTAGCCAAGTGTTTATTGTGTTATCAAGTGAGAATACGACACCAGTGTTGCTTTGCCAGCTTCTTAATCGTAATTCTGCAATGGCAAGTTTAATTTAACAAAACTTTCAAACACTTTCAGCGTTCTCTTGTGACTTACGGCGATAAAATTTATCCGTGTACCATCCTTGAAGTCACACAAATCGATTGCAAAAAAAAAACGCATTTCAATCGGATAAGCCGTTTCGGAGATAAATGGAAACAGATAAACGAACAAACCTCTTATTGCGAAAGCATATACTAACTGTAATTTTGTCGGATAAAAAAGCAGACAACTCTATACTGTTCTTACTGTGTACTTATACAGTACTTAGAACAGTATAGAATATAACTATGGAATTGTTAGTAAACTACAAAGGTATTTGAAAACGTTGCCATCAAATAAAAATTATATCTAGTAATACTGCTGAAGTAGGTATGCGAGTTAATAAAGTGAAAAACATGGGTATTTCCAGTGAGCAGCGGCCGCGCGCGGGTAGATAGGGCTGGCGCGGCGCGGCGGCGTGTTGGCGGGCTCTCGGTTTTGTTGTTCGTGGAAGCGAGTCGCAGGTGGGCCGATCGAGCCCGAGCGGCCCCGAACGCGCGCCGAGCGGCCCCGAGGCCGACCGCCACTCCGCTCGCCTCACGCACGCCTCAGTCTGCGCTCGGCAACCACCCTGCTCGCCAGTGTCTGTGACGCCGTGCTGTGACACATTTTGACAGTTGTTATCGTGATCGTGTGATGTTTTCGTATTGGAACTATGGTGTATCCCAATGAAAATGTGGAGTGATTTTCAAGTGAGTACTCTTTTTATATTAGTCTACGAGCCTTGGCAACTAGAACATTATTTCCTTTAAATCTGGAAGACACTTTTTATAGAGTTCCAAGATTTTCAATAAAACATTGAACGCCTGGAACTAGGACTCGAAACCTTGTTAAAATCACACAAAATAATTAAAATGTCTCGTCACTAACAAATTGTCTGTTTATACACTTTTCAAGTATCTTACCATCTTTCATAAATAAGTGGGTAGGTTTTCTTCTTTATTAAATGCTAAGTAACAGTGTCTAGATAAAAGAACATCGAGTTTAAAAGTAAATTTGTAAGTGAAAAAGCACTAACAAATTGGAGCTTTGAGGGTTGATAGGGATATTCAGGTTATTGTGATATAAACCTTCCATTATTTTACATACTTTTTGTTTAGTCAGTGTTACATGGATCTTATATTTCTACTCTTAACTTATCGCCTAGCATTGACTATTGTAAAATTGGGCAACATAGAAAGGTCGCCTACATTACATAGAACCTATTTCCTAAACTTTTAATAATCTAATGAAGTAAGATTCTCTGAAAAATATTATTGCAAGATGTTCGCGCCTTTTTGAATCTGACAGGTCGGCGCGTTTCCGGCGATCTGTCAAACGCCATGTGATAGATAGAAGGGCGCATTCGGTAGAGTTTTAAATCAAAGCGCGGTATTTGAGTCGAATCTCGATAACTGCGCGACGGCACCCACCCGAGGCAAGCGAGAACTCGTCACAGAAATACGTAGCTGCAGTTGTCTCGTTCTTGCGTGTAACTCTATTTCGCTCTCGCATCGGGTGTTTTTGTGTCGAAGCGGGTTTTTTGTTAGCTGCGCGAGGCTGACGAGGCGGCCCGCTCGCTCGACTCGACTGACTCCACATTAATTATCGCCGAGTTGGCTAGCTAGCACGAAAGCACTTTACTTTCTATAATGCTGGGTTATCTTTTTGGTTCGACTTTAGTTTTTCATTTCTGACAATGTATTTGTCCTTATGCCCGGTCTTTTGTTTCACACAGCCATCGATTAGTTATTTGGATTGATTATTGTTGGTCGCTAGCTAGGGAAAGTCCCAAAACAAACCTTCTTTGCTCAGAAGATAAAATTTTGGTATGAGAATCAAACCAGCTACCCAGCGTTTCCATTCTATACCGCTTGACTAGTCCATCCGTGCCTATTCTTCTGGCATGACGTCATTCTTCGAGCTGTGCCCATTTCTCAATTACTTAACAAGCAACTCTGCGTTGCAAAACTTTTGAAAATTTTGAAAGAGTTAGCCAAGTTGGGTAGAAGAGAGATCGCGTCACGAGTATTGGGCTTTGAGCGAGGCGAGGGTGCGTTGCCATGGAGACGGCTAGGGCGCCCCGCCCAGCAACTCGACCCGCCTCTTTACAGAAATAGCACATTTACTCTTCGTTTAGCAGCTCTGCTGAATGCTCCGGTGTGATGATCCTTCTTGTGTTTTAAAGTAAAAACAAGAAGTATCTATATGTATTGTTAGGTATAGGTATTGTTGTTGTACGGTATACTTTACTTTTGTTTTATTGAAGTAAGAAGGAAGAAACCTCCTTTCTCAAAAAATTCAAGATAAGGAAAGGAATACAAACAATCCATGTATAGCATTGCCATTCAGCGTGGCAATGCGGACAATTTTGGGAACACTAGTATGGACCTGGATCGGTTGAGCTATCTATAGATCGTTTGCAATGTTCTTAAGATAGTACATACTTGTACATAGTTGTATGGATATATTTGTTTTTTTTTTACATATTATGTGTTTTTAGTTAGTCTTTTATAGATCACTAGTCTGTACAGTATGGCTTAGCCGTAACGAAGATCCTCGGCAACAGACATCAAAACTTTCGCATTTATAACATAAGTAGGAGAAGGAATTTGGTAAACTAAAGATTATCTATACTAAAAGGCATCAGTACATTTTACAATCACAAGTCAACAGGCCATTAGGACCAAAATTGCTACGCAGGACCCTCTACGAGACCGCTACGGAAGACAAAAGATTTCAACGCGTTACTTCCTGTTGCAATTTTTGTCACTTCCGTAAAAATGGCATTCTGTTGTCGACGAATCTGATTTAAATTGATTTGATAAGTACCAAAGAGCAAATTAAACACTTTTAAAAGATTGCCTGACTATATGTTTAAAACATAATTAAAACTAGTACGCAAAAATTCCAGAGATGATACCTTCTTTGTAATAAAATAACTTGAGAATTATTGATTAAAATGATAATAGTAATTATAATGTTTTTTCAAGTCCGAATCTATTTTAAAAAACATTAAATAAATTGTGGCTAGTTTGTGGCACTTTTAAAAACGGGACATTTACCATGGTTAGTCGATGAAATAGTAAAACGCCCATAAACTTGAACAAGAATGGGTTAGTTTAGTTACCTTTAGTAAAAAATGGTTGCCTGAAAAAGATCGCTGTCATCGATAAGACTGCCAATTGTAAGACTACTCAATTGGCTGTAATTGTAATGTAAGAGTTTTTTTCACATTGTGATTATTTTTTTTAACCTTATTTTTTAGGTATTTTGGTAAAAATCCCGTTTTTTCATTATGTTTATAATCCTGATTGTTTCAAAAGTTTAAATCCATATTTTACTTCGTTCATTAAATAAAACACTGAACGTTTGAATCCTTTTCAGGATTTTATAATTCTCTGCTCTTAACTTAACTAAAAAAAAAAAAATTGAATACGTGCCAACAACTACAGAAATTTCTATAATAATATTTAGAAGCGTTTAGTCAGATTATTGAAAGTTTCATAAGTATTTCTCCAACTTTCTACGTCAAGGAACTTAGTTGAAAGTTGTTACTCTGGTAGGCCTAGGGCTAGGGGGATGGGGTGTGGAATGCGACTTGTTGCAATCACGTGCATCCGGTAAGAAACTATTCGCAAACTACCCTTATGTACACCACATTGTTGATAAGATGCGGGGTCGCGTGACTTCAAACTTTCTGACCTTAAACACGAATACCAATCTTGTTGCAAGGCTTTAAAGTTGAGTTTGGAGTATATAACGTATGCTTAAGGAACTCAGCACACTGCCGACAGCAATATCGTACCCAAATAAATGTACCAGTTTGAATTTATTGGTTCGTAGACTTGCCTCTCAGTTTTCTTGTGGTATTTCAAAGTTTTCATGCTTTACAATAGCAACCTTAGTAATTGGAACTTCTAAAAATTAAAAAGATTTATGCATCCCAGAGCTTTCAGTAAATTCAAGTGTTATTAACCTTTACAACTAAGAAATAAATTATTGCACCAATCAAAACGGCTCATTAAAAGTAAGATTGTAAGGCAGGGTCATGATTACGAAGCATTTTTATCGAGCAAACTAAGCATGATTCTGCTATTGTTCAATGAAGCACAAGGTTTTAGTTTTTAAACAATGTCTTGAGCATAGTGCAAAATTAAATATGCCTTGTTCGTATACAAACATTTAGCAACTTTTAATTTTACAATTTTAGTCCTCGCTACGCAAACAAGTTATTCCTATCTCATAAACAGTTTCGCGATAGTACATATCTAAAACGCCTTTTGGCAAACAATTTTTCGAGCTTGTAGATACCTATTAATTCGGCTGGAAAGATAAGATCACATTATCAGTATGAGTCAGCAACGCGACTTTCCGCGTCGGAGCATCGCGTAATAATAACACCTTTATACACATATGCCTTTAAATTCACGGCCGCGATGTAAACAATCGACCACGTGTAGTAAAAATAATAGTAAACTCATAAACAAATGAATGAATTAGCCATAGACTACGTCACTGGCGAAGACACGCATATTAATCATTTATGCAAACGAGCCTAATTATGTAAAGCATTATGAACCATGCCAACATGTTTTGACATACACTAACGGCCAATTATATGTCCATTGTGTGACTCAGTGAACTTGAAAGACATCACAATAATATAGGGCATCGACATTCAAACGATTGAGTGACGCGGGTGGTAACAACACCTGTTAGAAAAAAATATACGCGAATGAATGTCAGGTGCACCGAAATAGACACGCGATATTTTTATAACATTTGTATTGCGCGGTCGTGATGAAGTCTCTTTTTGTTGCTTCTCAATATTTGTTAATGGTTTCCATCGCACTATAATACTACTAGTTCAGTACTCATTTACTTTGTAGTATTATTTTTTGTTGCAACATCTGTTTTTAAAATGAGTAGGTAATTTGTCCATTCATAAAACTCTTTGCCGCTGTTTCAATTCTGATTTCTACTATGTACATAGCAAAATAGTTACATAACTAGAGCTTACCGATCCAAGCTTTTTTTTCGAAAACACAGGATACATAATAAATGAGACTCCTACACGGATCGTATAAAATTGAGAGCACTAAGGGATAACAATAATCTTTGGCATTCGCGGAGCGTCTTCCGGTTCCACGCACAATATATATTTCCCATGGCCTCAATGTCGTAGCTCGACCCAATTACGTCTGGCAATAAAACAATATATATGTCGTTGAACCCTCCACTTTCGTGTACCGATGTCTATGTAAACATTGCATGCATCTGACGACCCGGCCGCGGCGGGCGGGCGAGACGTTTCGACGCCAATAATTTATGTAAATTCACGTCATTGTACAAGAGTGATGTTTTTATTATTGCAATCTCCTTTTGACGGTCAAGTTCGATCATCGAAAGTGTGCTGTAGCTATACAAAAAGTTTTACATTCTCAACGGTCGTTTGTTATAAAGTTGAGTTCGTCGTGTGCAGTGCAGTTATTAATCTATTTAGTAACCAATAGTAGATAGAAATATGTTGGGATGAAAGGTACATTTTCCTGAGATCATCTGATTCATCCTGAGATATAACGGGTTAAAAGTCTCATATGCCTGTAGTTTCACCGCCAACCCTCCAATTCGGAAATGTAATTCGGAATAACAAAACAAATATAACTTCTAATTTCAATTGTACATACAATCATACATAGATACGTATATATTTTACTAAACCGTACTTGAACTGTAACTTCTTTCGTAAATCTATTCAATTTGTCGGATGCAATGATACTAAAACAATGTTGGTATGTACTTATGTAAAACAAATTGTGTCAATGTAAATAGTTTTGCTACGAGCGGCACGTAGCGTAATACCTATCTTGTTTACAATTATTATTAGAAATAATAATAGCCTTATTAACTGCTACTACAAATGTATTTCGTAGGTAGTTACTATTAATCACTTATGAATGAATGGTTTTTATTATTACACGGCGTCTGGTCTACGATATCAGTGCGTAGTAAACGTCATTTTATAATCATAAGCTCATAAATAAACATGGTGACGTCTCACAATCACGGGTGATCAGTGATCGGAAGCGCGGCGCGTGCGCAGACGGAGGTATGTACCTAAACACGGATAATTATGTAACAAATTACGTTTTGACATTCAACGACAGCGACACATTTAGCGCGGACATTAAGTGGATCAATGAACTTGAGCCGTTTGTTGTGTTGTCGTTACGCAACGATCAGCGTTTGAGTGAGATTAATGCGCGCGGATTATGGCACGCGATACATTACAATTTACATTCCATTTCATTCATGCTTCCAGATAATGAAGGTGTACTCGAACGAGTTGTTGCTTGCTTTTACTTGTAACTCCCGATCAGATTCCACCGTTTTGCATATCAATAGCTGCATTCATCGTCGTCTTGCAAGAGCGGACGTAGCTATTTCTGACCGCAAGTCGTCAACGTCACTTTTGGTCCGCACATTCACTATCACTACCTGTGACCATATCGAGCAAAACACAAGTGCGAGTAAAGTTCCCAAGAAACTTGTGTTTATTTGTCGACGGTAAACATAATGCGGGGATGGTTCTGAAGATTTTACTATTAGCTTCGCGTTTGAGCTCAAGACGGAGGGGTGAAGGGTGCACGTCTTCACCCATTGACGGTTGAAGCCCCGCGACACTTTCACTGCTCCGTTATTGCAGTTACTACGCGCCTACTGTGCAGCGGGGAGCACTACCCCACTGCATTCACCCCTCGCCACCCCACGTAGGGCACTTACACGAGGGGGCGCCTTTAGAAACTCACAATACATTCTATCTTCTATTTTTAAAGAGACCGTTACTCTCTAAGATTAGGCACGGTCCGAGAATAGCAAACGACAAGACAAAACCTCAACCTTACATGCGATAGTATATGTCGAACGGGTTAAATTGGGGCAATGTCACCCGGAGGGCTTGCCATTATTTGCGTAGACACGTGTGAGCGGCGGGCGAGTGAGTGACAAGTGCCCGAGTCGTGACCGAAGTTTGTAAACAGCAGCGTCCTTGTTCCCGGACGCGGGCCGCTGCACCCGCCGAGTCACGCACAATCTACCTCCGCGTGTTCCGATATCAAATTTCTCCGTTCTATCAATCATGAATGAAAACGATAATGCTTCCCAATCGACCGTGACAATCGATTCGATTCATATCTGCGCGCACACACAGGTGTGTAATTAATGGTGCACAATAACAAACTATTATGTCACGCGTGATTATTCCGAGAGCTATGCTACGTTGGAGATATGTTTTTACATTGCTGTCGGTGTAAATAGAATGATTAGAGTGGACTAGAACAGACGGCCGGCCGGTCGGTGGTGGCTGGCTAGGTGTGGAGGCGAGGCGCGACGGGCGCGGCGTCGAGGCGGGATATCGGCGCTGATTGATGGGCGATAGATAGTCGCTACTCGACATTGAACCCGTCCGCCGAGCGGCGACAGCTGGTGCACCGCACAGTAAAATATCTAGTGCGGACTTCCGCCCGTGACGTCGACCCACTGACGGGTTCCCTCTGACGTAGCACCTACGTAACACATTTATTATTCTTTCTGTTTACACTATAAAACATCCATTTACATTGTTATTGTTTCGTGGGGTCGTCGCCTTATATCTTTATTGCTTTATGGCTCGTTTGCGCTTATGGCTTAAGTACCTGTCTCTCGAGACATCGGAACGAATGATATTGTCACTGGTTATGAATTAATTTGCTTATGATTATGATAATTTCCATGACCCTTTAGTTTTATGTAATCACTGAGTAATAACATTGTGTTAATTTAGCATCCAGAATTATATTCTGTGGTACTACTATGTAGGTGTGTGGTAGGGAATTGATAATGTTCGTTGTGAGTAAACCTTGCTCCCGGGACTAATCTTCTAAGTGCGTAGCGGAGTCGAGGGTACATCACCCCGGCTGGGAGGGTTCATTAAAAATTCATTCTTATTTCGTAGCTCGCACTGTAATCAGCCACAAGGGGGGGTGGGCGTACGGTATCTACTGATTTATTACTTTGAAATCAAACCTAGCTAACGGACTTATAAGGACGAAGATAAAAAAATAAGATACTAGAAAACATATATTTAAAAAAACACAGACAAATAAAACTACTACCTTGAATCAGATCATGAAACTTTGCATTTTCTGCTGCATCTTGAGTAACGAGTGTTTAATAGATCCTGTAAAAAATACTATGAATATCGAACGATTAGTTTGAACTAATGGCAATATAACTGCATAGAACTCAAGTTACGGCATTGATCTTAATCGAATACCAATAAATATAATATTTATAAAGATATTGGCATCCTGAATTTACAGAAGAATAAACTCAACAAATACTAATATCATATAAAGAAACCATATTTAAAACAGTCATACATAACAGTCCCTATTTATGCAAAATTTATGTGAAACAACGCAACATACAATAATTGCCTATGAACATTCTGCTAAAAGTGTTTTAAAGTCATCAACCTCAGTTGCTTATTTCCTCATAAACGAAATGTGATGTAGATGCCATTCATAGGAAAGAAAAAACACTCTTTTCTATAAATGGATAATTACAGTAATGTTAGATGAGAGTGTATGTGTGCGTGTCGACATATTTCCCACCCTGGTGGTGGGTGGCTGCCTCATTCTACCCTTCACCCCCTCTCTATCATAGCCACTACCACCTGACAATACCTACTCGAAACATCTCAAAGCAACTTTTGTTAATTTTCAAGAAAATACAGCTCCTGTAAATATTTCAGTGTTTATATGATTAAGTATTTTGCTATTTGGTAAATTTATATCGAAATGTCAATACTTTTCCAGCAGCTCGAGCCGTATTCAAGTTTTTAGCAAACAATACATAGAAAATAATGTGCCTTCGCGAGTGCAAGTGCTTTCCGCAAGTTTTACACCGTAGTATGTTCTTGGTGTACATAAAAATAATGTTCTTATTTCTCATTAAACACATCACAATAGTAAAATTTCAATTCGTGAGAACTGCTCGTGAGAGTTCGAGTCGGGTACAGAATGGTAGGGGAGTTTGGAGGGGAGTTCACCCGCGCAACCCGCCACCCCCGCACACAAGGCTTCCCCCATCTCCCCCTCACTCCTAATCTTCTTTAGCCCTCCCGGCGAGCTCGAGTCTGTGACGTCACTACTTATAGGTTTTTTTGAGAATGAAAAAGTTCAAGATTTATTATTATTACATATTTTCGTCGCGCATTTTTTTGTGTTACAAGGTCACTGCATAATTAAAGCTTTGGCAATAGTTACTTTTTTTAATAGGGCCTTCTTTAAACACATGACGTTGTGGCTGACATTGGTTGCACAAATTGAAAAACATACCAAACGATGAGGTATGGATTGACGAAGCATCCATAATAATAATAAAAAAAATGTTTTAATCATTAAAAAATAAATTTAAAATTTGACAAACTGCATAAATAGCTTATTGGCATGAAGAAGATCTGCTTGTTTTTCAAAAAACGTTTTCAAACCTATTTGTACACTTTGAACAATCTTGCAGACTGATTCCGGGTGCTAGCTACTTGCTTCAAAAATGATACTAGTCAATAGGGTATATATTGCTGTATTCAGGAAGACAAAATATCTAAAACTCAAAAGTTTACTTATACACAAGCTAGAACGCTTCGATATCACGTTCTAGCTTTTGGTCACATTTTGTAGCGACATCTAGTTTTAAAACCATACAATACTAACGAACATATTGCCCACCAAGGACAACATTGCAATTGTCCTTAATGAAGAACATGGTAATTGCAACCAAATAATTTTATAAAAACATCATCAAAATAATGGAACGGATAAGTTATGAACAAACATAGAACAAACCATGTGAACGAAACAATTCAAAACATAGGTAATATAAAAAACCGCACTATTAACAATGGACTGTAAGTATAACACAATTGATATAAAAAAAAGGAAAAAAACAGCTAGATACTTTGTATCAGTGACAAATCCAGAACCATTAAAAAAACAATCAATTGGTTAAAAAAAATTAAAACTTCTGTAATAACCCAATTATTTCTATAATAAAACTGAAACTAGTTGAACCTTCCAGTAAATAAAAGACTAACTAAAGTAACATTATTAGTAAATATTATATTTTACTGGCCACTGACCGGCAACATTACTATTTTTGACATCGGGCGTTTCAACACGGAACCTTTTGTGCGAAGAGTGACTACTCGAGTGACATTGTGAGCATCCGGATGTTTGGTTATAATTTTACCTAAAAGCCATCTGCTCGGGGGCAACTCATCCTCCTTAACTAACACAATATCACCCACTTTAGGATCTTCAGTGGTTTGATCCCTCCACTTATGTCGTTGTTGCATATTATGGATGTAGTCATGAGACCAACGACGCCAGAAACCTTGTAACATCCGTTGAATGAACTGCCAACGTCTCAAGTTGGATACGTTTGAAGACTCAAAGTTCCGATCCGGTACAGTGAAAAGGGCTTCCCCAATTAAAAAATGACCCGGAGTCAAAATCGAATCCGTACTACAATCTCCTTCAATTCGTGATAAAGGTCTAGAATTAAGACACGCCTCTATCTGTGCCAAGACTGTGGCCATCTCTTCGTAAGTCAGTGTTGAATTTCCAATCACCCTTTTAAGATGAAATTTAGCAGATTTTATCGCTGCCTCCCACAATCCCCCAAAGTTTGGAGCTCGAGGAGGAATGAAATGCCATGCGGTACCGTTAGTAGCAAGACTTTCCTTTATCTCCTTGCCCACCGTCGATTGCTGAACGTCAAATAAAATCCTTAACTCTCGAGCTGCGCCGATAAAATTTGTGCCATTATCACTATATAAATCAGAACAATGACCCCGTCTAGCAACAAATCTTTTAAACGCAGCTAAAAATCCTTGAGCTGTGAGATCACTTACGGCTTCAATATGCACCGCACGTGTCACCATACATATAAACAGGCATATATAACCTTTATAAGAGTGGTGTCCTCTGCCCTTGGAAGTTCTAATATCAATAGGTCCAGCATAATCTACTCCGCTCCTTTTGAATGCACGACCTGGTGTAACTCTAGCAGACGGTAACTGTCCCATGAGTTGATTTTTCACCATTGCAGCGTTTCTTATACACACCACACATCGTCTCACATGATTCGTAACTAATTGTTTGGCCCCAATTGTCCAGTATTTAGTGTACAGAAAACTCAGCATTAGTTGCGGACCCCCATGCATTGTTCTTTTGTGAGCGTAGTCTATTAAAAGTTTCGTAAAATTGCCTTCCTTTGGAATTAAAATCGGATGTTTTTTATTCACAGAGAACTTGGATTGTTCCAGCCTACCACCTACTCTCAATACTTGATTCTTATCCAAAAATGGATTCAATGGAAGGAGCTTACTACACCTTTTCAGATGTTTCTGCGATTTGATAGCCTCTATTTCTTCTAAAAAACTCTCTTTCTGACACTGCTTTATACAATTTTCAGTTGCATCTTCAATCTCTGTCTGCGTCAATATTGCACTCGTATGTCGATCAGCTATTGGCTTTTTCATATTGAGGAACCGTCTGCAGTAAGCCACCGTTCTTATCAATTTGGTGAGTGTGGAATATTTGTCCCATAACTTTATTTCGTCGCTTGTCACATGTGTATGAATCTTCTTAGTAGCTTCTTCTAAATTAGTGTCCAACTTTTTATGTTTCTCCATTTGAAGAACTTTATTTTGCAGCAGCTCAGGACCTTTAAACCATAATGCACACTTCATTAGCTGTGCCGGTCTAAGTCCTCTGGATGCTACATCTGCCGGGTTGGATTTTGATGACACATAATTCCATTGCTGAGGTTCCAAAATTTCTAATATTGTTGAAACCCTATTTCCAATAAAAGTCTTCCATCGACTCGGATGACTGTTCAACCACGCCAATACTACAGTAGAATCTGTCCACGCAAACCAGTTAATCTTGGGTATCTCCATCACCGAGCCAACCTCTGCTATTAGTTTCGCTAAAAGGACCGCACCACATAACTCCAAGCGCGGTATTGATATCTGTTTTACTGGTGATACCTTGGTTTTTGCGGCCGCTAAATTAACGTGAATTTCACCGTTATCATCCACGCTCCGAACAAAAACGACTGCAGCATATGCGGCTTGAGAAGCATCGCTAAATCCATGCAATTCTATAATTCCATTAGGCGTGCAGCCTAAATACCGAGGTATACTTACTTGTTCGAGAAGTTTCAAGTCATTGTGATAATCCATCCATTCCTTTAATAAATTATCTGGTACTTCTTCATCCCAATCGCTGCCGACCAGCCACAGCTTTTGTATAATTATTTTAGCTAAAATTACTACTGGAGCCACCCAACCCAATGGGTCAAACAACTTTGCAATTTCTGCTATAATTTTTCTTTTTGTAACAGGTCTTTCCATCTCTGGAAGCTTCACTGAGTAGCTATACGAGTCACTACAACGATTCCATGTTAGGCCCAAAATCTTAATTACGGTATCCATTTTGAATTCTAGGGTTTTGTTCATATCTTCTTCCTTTCCTTCCATTATTCTTTCTAATAATTCGTCGTTGTTACTGGACCATTTTTTTAACTGAAATCCCGCCAGACTTAGGAGCTCCTTCATCTCTTTGTAAACTTCTACACCCTCACTTACTGATTGGCAACCAGTTAGTAAATCATCCATATAAAAATCTACTACCACCCGCTCCGCAGCTCTTGGAAACTTATACCCTTCGTCAGCAGCCACTTGCATAAGACTTCGTACTGCCAAGTGGGGTGCACATGCAGTGCCAAATAAAACGCGCACCATTTTAAAGTCTGTTACTTCTTTTTCAGGACTACTTCGCCAAAGGATGCGTTGAAAGTTGGCATCATTATCTGCTAATCTTATTTGATGGTACATCTTCTCAATGTCAGCAATTAAAACCACCGGATATTTCCTCCAACGCATTAAAATATATCTTAAATCCAACTGCAACTTTGGTCCAATCATTAAATCATCATTTAAGGCTACCCCATTTGTCCCTTTTGAAGAAGCATTCATGACTATTCTGACTTTGGTTGTATCTTTATCTGCCCTTACAACTTCATGATATGGCAGATATACAGAAGCCATCTCTTTTTCGTTTTCTTTCACAGGTTCCATATACTTCAAATTCAGATATTCGTTAAATATTTTCCTGTATTCATCCTTAAGCATTTCATTTTTTAACATCCTTTTTTCCAATGCTAGTAATCTTCTCATCGCTATTGATCTAGTATTTCCATCTTTGCATGCCGGATTTTCATCCCGGAATGGAAGTTTCACAACATATCTACCTCTAGGATCTCTTTGTGTTGTTTTGGCATATAATTCTTCACAGTGCTTTTCTTCTTCTGTGAGCATCGTGGACTCTTCATAGACTGTTTCAGCTTCTATTTCCCAGAATCTTTTCAACATATCATTTTCCGTAGGAATGCCAGCATGCAACACCACTCTTTCTCTTGTAGTAGTAGCAGAATTCAATACGCCGGAAATAATCCATCCAAAATCAGTTGCTTGAGCCACAAGAAGTCCTGTAGGATCTTTGAACATTCCCTCCTTCAACACTTGACCGTAAATTTCAGCTCCCAGTAGAACATCTATCTTATTAGAACTGTGATATTGAGGGTCAGCCAACTTTACTTCAGCTAATTTAAGCCAATCAATTTTTTCTACATTTCTACCTGGGAGAAATGAGGTAATCGTCTTGAGAACGTGTGCTCTCACAAATATTTCAGTTTCAGGCTTTGCAATGGACTTCAATTTCAACTGTACAATTGCGTTGGACCTGACGGTTTTCCCGCCACCAACTCCTGATATGGTTCCTGAGCTACGCATTTTTTTTAACTTTAGTAGTTGTACTGTAGATTCCGTTACAAATGATGCTTGAGACCCCTGATCTAACAAAGCTCTTACTGTGAAAAAACTTCCATTACTTGTTTCAGCATTAACCAGTGCTGTCGCCAGTAACACGGAGTGGTTCTTAACTGCTGCTGTATTAGCTTGCATTTCCTCTTCTGGATTCTCCACCTCCTCATCTGAATCCTCTTCAGTTACTATGGCGGTTGTTAAGTTTTCCTTACTTGGAGTTTTCGGATGCAATAACGTGTTGTGTTGACGCCTACAAACCCTACATCTCATTGGACTTTTACAGAATTTTACTGAATGATTCGACCCCAAGCAGTTGAAGCAAACTCGGTTTTTTAACGCAAAATCACGACGCGCGTCATTGTTCTGAGCAAGAAATTTATCACAAAACTGCAGTTTGTGACTTTGGTCACCGCACAACGGACATTGCTGCGGTCGTTGTTCTAGATTGGCAACATGCATCGAACGTGGATTATTCGTCATTAACGATGGTGGAAACTTATTTGGTTTCTGCTCTACATATTCTAAAGCTCGAAATCGGTTTGTAATGAAATCACTAAATTCTGCGAAGGACGGTAAAGAATTCGATGCCTGATTGCTGGTCGCGAACAACTCCCATTGTTTTCTCGACTCTGGGTCCAACTTCAAAGTTAGAATATGAATCACAATTATGTCCCATGTTGAAACGTCAATTCCCAAATTCGTTAAAGCATTCAAACAATCTGTCGAAGTATCTATTAACTCTTTTAACCCTTTTGATGATTCCGATACAATATTTTTTTGGCTAAGAAGCCGTTTCAGTATACAATGCGACAAATATTTTTTATTATTATATCTTAATTGTAACAGTTCCCAACATTTTTTATAATTCGCCTCTGAAATCGGTATTTGTCTAAGAAGCTGTTCAGCTTCACCTACTAAATAGCCCTTTAGATAATGCATTTTTTGCACACAGTCCAGGCTAGCATTGTTATGAATCAATGACAAAAACAGATCCCGAAACGTAACCCATTCAGTATACTGCCCTGAAAACTTCGGTATCACAATTTTTGGCAGCATGATCTGTGACACACATTGAGTAGATTTTACATCGACCAGAACACGATCTTGACTTGTATTTACACCTACCTGTCTATTCAACACCTCTTTTAAATCTGTCTTATATTCTATGTACAACTCTTCCGCTTGTTCGTAAACGCCTGAAGTTAAATATTCATGCTCCATTAGTTCCAAACCGTAGTTATCAAGCAAACCCTTATGGGTTGATACAAATGTTGACCATAGCTGTTCCAGGGATTCCAGCCTCACCTGTACATACGTCCCCGTTATCCTGGTCTTTGGGGATTTTTTAAAATTTTCTCTGGCTCGAACAATATTATGAAAAGTATTCAATTGACCAGCCAGCTTTGCATCTATATTTATTTTTAATTTTTCTTCCATTTTGACAAACAATAAAATTTACAAAAGTCGTCAAAATTTTCTAAGTTTTTCCGCGATTAAAATCCTGACCGAAAATGGGCGTGGATTCCCCGTCTCCCCACAATTCTTAAAACTATTCTAAGTCGAAACTAATTCTACTAACTCTCTAAGTTTAAAAGTTCATGAAAATAGAGTTCAATATTTTCCATCAAATTACTCACAGTTAGTCCAGACACTTTCACAAGGAACACAAAACCTCCACCTGTGATTTTTCGTCACGATTCGTTAACGTGCGCTACGTCATCAGCAGCGCGCGGGTCCACCTTCCTCCACCTCAGCACCGGCTTGCTACACCCAGGGCTCCTGACATTGCTGATTGCCCACTAATCAGCGCCGTCCCAGGCCTCCGGCAGCACGTTGCCGGCAGTCCCGCTGATCCTGCACCTGAGTGGCGATCCACCACTTTTTCGCGGTGCTTTGGGGGCAGTTCCACTTTGGAACCGCTAAGAAGAAGCCAGCAACCCGAAAATCCGGCTCGAAGGACCATGAACAATCTTGCAGACTGATTCCGGGTGCTAGCTACTTGCTTCAAAAATGATACTAGTCAATAGGGTATATATTGCTGTATTCAGGAAGACAAAATATCTAAAACTCAAAAGTTTACTTATACACAAGCTAGAACGCTTCGATATCACGTTCTAGCTTTTGGTCACATTTTGTAGCGACATCTAGTTTTAAAACCATACAATACTAACGAACACTTAATTGATACGATCAGAATCTTATGTATGCAAGATAGCATTTTTTTATAACAGCTGTCCTAAACCGGTTATTGAATGAGATGTGGCTCGCGGGTTGTGCTGCACGCATCAATCACAAATCAGCTGATAGGCGCCGGGCATTTCCCTTTTCATCTGGCACTTTATTTAATTAATCGGTCGCCGCGGGCGACCGCGAGCGGAGCGCGTGCTCGCACTCAATCGCACTTACCGTTAAACTAAACGCTACAAACTTACTACATTTACCGTCGTCGTGATCGGATTATGAATGAGCCACGTTTGATCTAACTTTAATCTATTTCCGAGTCTCGTACGGACGTCGACGCTCGCGCGCCTCCACAGTAAATATTTTTATTTGTTCCCTTCTCGATGATGATCACTCGTTTCTTTATTTGTTTTCACGCTGTTTACTATTCGTCTGAGTGGTTGCGGTCACGTGGGCACAAGTTACATTATGTCATGTACAGCTAACAATGGTGATTTTCATTCGGAACTGATCGTCAATGACAACTGCAATGGACCGCAATAAAGAACCGTGTTTGCGGCTCACCGACTGGACCTTTGTTCGTTTATCCACGCGCTAACGAAACAGGTGCCGAGTTTTATGGGGTATTATTTCGCAGTTGATGGGATTCAGCGTCAAAAGATCATAAATAAACAAGTCAACCTCACAACAAGTGATAGTGGCCCGCATTCGGTAGCGAGATGCCCGCATATGAGCCAATTATCAGGAGAACAGGGAACGCCCATAATCCTTCGTTTCGTTGCGTCTACAATTTTAATTCTTTAAAAATGAGCTCTCTCGATGTTTGTTTAAAGCTTGTTCGTGTTGAGTAAGAGAACGTGTCGAGCGGGGCCACTGCGTATCGCATCGGCTCAGCGCTGTATTTCTCATACAGAGTGCGATGAATGTCGCAACAGTCGTCGATCGGCGTGTAGCAAGATGTCGAGGAGGGTATTGGGCACAGAGAGTGGCGCTGGCTCTACAGGCACGTCGACTTGGACGGCTGAGCGCAAAGCACGCATGTTGGATGCGCGTGTGTGAGTTACGTCAACGCGCCACTTTCTCCATACTTTCGTCGCTGCTAGTGCACTAAAAAACCGAGCTCACTAGTAGACGGCGACTATTAATATACGATGCGACGTCGCATGCTCTGTCGCGCGAAACGATACGGAATTATTGTTTTCTACGCGAGCACGATGTGCGTGTGGTTTCCACTATACAGGGACGCCCGCACTATAATAGCACGGCGAGTGAGAGTCGCGACTTCGTTTTATACGAAAATCATTTTAGTAGTTCAACTATTGTGAGATCATAAGTGGTTGTAGCGGTGCGGAGACGCTAATGTGCCTTGCAAATATATAAAGTAAATTCAGCACTCACACCGCGCCGAGGTATTACGGTCCGGGCCTGGACAAAGTATTTCAGTCTTTTGGTCTCGCCAATTTGCGCTAATTTTGCGGCACAGTATCGAACAAGTGAATTCCATTTGCAGCCATCGCGCGCTTGTCTAATTAAGCTCTGTCATACTCTTCGAAAGCTCTATTACGAGCCGCCTCCAAACTTAGAGTAGACTATAACGCATTTGGTATTCAATCAGAGATTTCTGTTGGAGGAAAATGGTTTTTGTGCTGTTATAGTAAGGTTGATATCGCGAGGGTGGAGTGAAATTCAGCTCGTTGTGACAATTACGGCGATGCGGCCCGCCCCGCGCCGCCGCAATCGATAGGCCTACGGGCGAGCCCGGGACAGGCGGGGCCGCGGTGCGGGGCGGGGGATGGTCATTACTTATGCAAAGCAGCATCGGCTCTGATGCGAAGAGCTGAGCCAGTTGCGGCATCACCAACCACTCATCAAGAAAGAAGCCATCCACCGAAAAATGTGCCACAGTAAAGAAATCCTAGACAAAAGTCACTAAATAAACTTTACAAAATTAAATTCGTTCTTAACAATGAAAAAGGGATACCGTTTTATCAGTACGCATTACACACAAAAATCGCGCTATTGCTTGGGGGGTTATCAATGTTTGGGGAACACCGGTTTTGTGCGCACTCCCTTCGTTCGCGTTCCCTTCACGCTGTTCCATGGGAAGGGTCACCCTACTTCTATCTCCACTTTGTATTGAATAAAACACATTTATATTTCAAAATAACGTACCACTCTACAGTTTTGTCTGTGAATAGAGCTAGAGCAAGAATCCCATAGTTCATGGGCGCAAGAATATCAGCATTTTTGCGTTATAAAATTTCAGTTTTCTGAAGCGATGATGTCGTCTTAAGCTGAGCTCATGAAAAGCCGGCGTCCTTACCCAGCGAGAGCTTTCGTGATAAAGTTTGCGCGCGAAAACTCATTCCCGCGCTTTATAACTTGTGAGTTTTCATGTCGAGTGGGGGTTTATGTAACTCTCCCTTCCCTGCAACCTTCGCCTCGACTTTTATGTACATAATGAAATAGGCAGCTACTGTTCAGTTCAAGTTTCAACACTGAGAGCGCGCGCTTCATGCTGGGTACACGTGCCAACCCTGTGTCGCAACTTAAGACGAAATATTGTGAGATATGAATTCGATGGCTAGGCTCTGAGATAGGGATAAGGTAGTATTGACCACACCTATCATGAATTGGGAAACAAGTTCAATTAACAATCTTAAATTCCGACTGCAGCCGCATCGGATTAGTTATTTGTAATACGTTTTTCAAATCGATTCATTATCTTTTGATACCATACCAAAGTATTGTGTTTGGGAGAAAATAAGGTTTCTAAAAAAAAAGGGTTCTACACGTGAAACAATATTAAAGTAGGTGGCCGACATATTGGTTTTTTGATACTGCACGTACCCTATGTCACTCTCATGATAATGACGCGCTGAACGATACCTTATTTATTTAAGTTCATCAATCTGTTTGGGAGTCTCGAGGTAATAACGAATCCTACTTATTTAGACACTCGAGAATATCATACCCTCCGGCATGCCAGTCGGAAAACGAGGTTAGGTATTTGTAAAGAACCCAATCCATCATTCGTTATCTTTGTTTTGTTTTACAATTATGTAAAGCATTTGATAACAACTTTGTTTGAAACATTTTCATCGTAAAACCAAAATATAAAACATCAATTCGTAATGAGGCAAATAATTGCAAATCAATCACGATTTAACTACTCAAGCATATTTAAACATCAATAAAAGACAAACAGGTAATAACCGAGCACGTTCGTAGCTAGCAAGTGTTCGGTATCGCGGCTTATCACTCGTTATCAGCCTTCAAGGTGACGCTTGATGTAACGCACTCGATTGCACGCCGTCAGATACATTCAATTATTATGTGATTTTCCGATTCTTAAACGGTTTCACAATTTCAGAAATACGAGATAATCAGTTTATATTGGCAGAATTAATTTAATTCTCACCATAATTATTATTTACATAATTACCAAACACGATAGTTACTAAATAAGAAAGGGTATTCAAAAGAAACGGCCCACGATTCCGCCAAAAGTTTTCACATGTTGAGCGCCTCTTGTGCAATTATGTACCGTAATGTCGGCAAGGCCACGTGCTCGGTTGACGTTAACAAAGTTTCCCGATGCGGAGAAAACTTTGTGACATGTGAGTGGTAGATACTTACAATATGTGCTCCATCCACCCTCACGCTGGCGAGCCTGCCGACGCCGGCTCCGGCGTCGTGACTCAGCGGCGCCCTCGCGCGACGTCGCCCCGTCTGCCCCCATGGAAAATTTATACCCACCCTTTATATAAGATCATTACAATCCAACCAGCCGAAACTCAACCTTAACGTCTCTCTGTAAAGCTCTTTTCTCTACGATTCTCTCGAACAAGACAAAGGAGATCACCAATTTTGCCAAAAACAAACTCTAACTCCAGGGGGATATAGTTTGTAATTTATGTGGCGATACGGCTCACGTGCTTCGAAAACGCAGTGGTGACGTCACAGGGAGACAGTGGCGGATCATCAACGTATAATATTTTTAGTAATTACGCTGAAATTCATTACTGAAGTGCTGTTTATTGCTATGGATTGTTTGCATAAAGGCTAAAAGTATGGGTACAAGTCTTCAATTTATTAATCTACGTAGTTCCTTACGCTTCGAATCAGAAATTCCTTACTGGAATTCTTTTTAAGCGTACTTTTTGACTCTACGTAAAATGAAAAATAGAAGATCGCGTAGAACTGACAACGGCGGAGCTCTCCAGCTCTCCCTTAATTCCCCGGCTGGCGCGAGGTGGCGCGTCTAGAGAGCGTGCGCTCTCTCATCTACTTAATTCGTCCTTCGCCGCAACCCCCTTTATTCTCCCTGTAGCAATGCCGAGAGGGGAGGACGCTCCCGCTAACCCGAGTTGGCCCCCCCTTATTTATGCTCGGTGGAGGAGGGTGGATAAGGGGGTATCGACGTCCGCACACGCCGCGTCGATGTACGGGTGAATTAAGAGCGAGTCGGCTTTCATTTTGCTAAAGCTTCCACGCTCGTGTGCTCGCTTTTCAGCCCAGTGAGGTGGTGTGCACCTCCTACGCAAACGTTTCTCGACTCTAAGACGGGTGGATAAGGTCACAAGCCCCAGAGATACCCATCCCGCCTTTAGCGTTTTATAACTTTAGAGGGCGAGGAGGCGGCAGTTTTTGTGGAAGGACTTTTTTGACGTACGTTTTTTATGTTTTACTCCGTTAGGGTTCGCTAAGATAACGACATCTCGTAGAGGGTGGGATGCGCTCTGGCAGAAGATACATAGAACGAAACTGTAAAAAGCATGGAACTTCTGGATATACAAAATATTTTTTTAACTAGATAATCTACTTCAAACAGGGCGAGTCCGAAGTTTGCGCTGGATCGGAATAGGAGAAAGTCAACTTTGAAGCACTGTCAAAACTATTTTGTCAAGTTTCTTAGGGGATGGAGGCGAGTGGGTGGCTAAGTCTACGCACAAAGTCTTCAGAGAAAGTGAAATTTAGTGCAAGTTCGGAGAAATACAACTGCTCGCCTCCCATGTCCTCAGAGGAACGATTCGGGGGGTGGCAGTCAGCAAAGGCGCCTTTTAACAATAAGGTATAAATTCGCTCGAATATTTCTCTATTCCATACCATTTTATATGCCATAGCAATTCTCAGCCGTTTGTCTTAAACTCTGCACATCAAATATTTGCTTGGATTTAAGAGGTCAGCAACGAATTATCAGCTGATAATTCCTTCACTCAGTATAAGCTTGAACTCAGCGAGCTCAGTTTATTACAAAATGCCAGTTGGCTTTGAATTTTGATAGGTATTAAGGAGTCTTGTGTTCATCTTTGTGCTGTGTCGTTCTAATTTGAGATATAGTCTCGTATCCTCCAGACGTCACGTTCATATGAGGCAGGTTAAAAAACGAATGCGAGGGCCTTCGTGACGGTTGAACGACCTTTGTTAAGGTGTCGGTTTCGGGCAGGTTATTTAGTGCGGAGCGGGGTGGCTAGGTGGTGCTGCGGGTGATCAGGAGGCGCCCCCGGCCAGGTCGCCGGGCAACGGCAACTGGGTCACTCCGGGCCTGCCAGCCGCCCACCAATTATGTACACGCTCGTTACTGGACACGCGTTTTTCAATCACATCCATATTTAATTGGGCATCACGAATCTGGAAAATGTGTTTGAACCGCCATGTTTTACGAGAACTTTATTTGAATTGCGTTACGTATTATCGGAAAAACCATATATGCAAATATTTTACGTACTTACGTTGGCGAATAATCGCGAATTTCTTTTTGTAATAACTTTATTCTAATGAGCTTCGAATATATGAACTATCTGTTTGTACTTTAAATCTCATAAAATTGTTGATGTACTTAAGTTCAAACTTGTTCTTCATTAAAAGTTTGCACAAACTTTAATATTGAAAGTAGATTGAAGCGAGCTCAGTTTGCAAAGTTTCTCGCTCGCGGGTACACTGAAATCTTCCGGGACTTCTTACAAGACGGAGCTATGCCCTAACTTGTTGCATGGATGCACTGAGGGTGAGGGGTGGGCGCGGTGGTGTCTTCATAGTGAATGGGCGCGAGATGTCGTGGCCGGCCGCCACGTGCGCGTATGGAGATGCCTCCATTGATAACCGTGACCTCGCCCTTATCACCCGCCTGCCGATGACGTGAGGATTTCCAACGAGCTTCTCAGATACATGAATACAGCCTACCTATGTAAATCAACGTTCCTATATGGCTAGAGTCCACTTGAATTCCATTTGTTGAAAACCTTACCAACAACGCTTGGAATATTAACCGTAGCACTGTAGCAATACCAATACTATTTGCACTGTTTTAAGCTGAATAAATATCTTATAAACCACTTCACATTACATGACACCACAAAAATGTATAAACTTTGTTCGCAACTCTTTCCTATGGCACAACAAGGACTAACGTCTTATGAATGAAAATGTTGAGAATAAGTTAAATTTTCAGCGCACACTCGTAGCGTACTACGGCAGACCATATTATATAAACAACAAGATACGGCAACTTCCTTAGCAAAGTGTAATAACGGGGTCGTTTGTATTCGTGGGCAATTAGCATTTAGCGGAGAGCGCGGGCGGAGCATAGCAAGTGCAGCCTTGACATTGACCGTCGCCCTAATGTCGTAGCATCGATTGTCCCGCTGAACAAAACCATCTCCGGCCGGTACATAATAGTGTCGAACGAAGCGATGAATGAGCACATTAGCAAGCGAGCGGGGCGACCGGCGGCGCGGTGGCGACTTGAGCGGCGGTCTCGGCCGCGGCGCAGAGTCATTACGCGCCCCCATTAATCACTGCAACAATCGGCCGATATCTCGCTATTTACAAACGCGGGAGCACGTGTTCACCGCTCGTACTACGCCGAGTGTATTGACCCATTTAGATAGCTCGACCTTCGCGCGGCCATTGTGAGCGAAAAACATAAAAATAAGTTTTATTGCGGCGTCGTTATGCGTATCGTTGCGCGGGCCACCCGTCACGCCCGCGCCGCCAACAGCTGATCGCTACGTGACATTTTTATTTTATTCGCTCTCTTCCGGGGATTCTCCGAGATACGTGCCAGTGACGTCATTATCAGCCCGCCTACGCCCGCGGCATCTGATTTATTATCTTAAACGCGCGCAATGTAAACTCCACCCTGTCGAGTGGTGTAATTTATGTGGCAATATATAGTATGCACGCCAGTCAACCAAAGTCAATGTTAAATGTTCCTGTGTAAGTGAGCAGGAGTCGCCACAACACCCTCTGGGCTTTAGTGTTCTTCATTCACAAAGCAACGTGTGAGAAAAAATCTTAATTTTTGCGTCAATTGCATTTTTATTCGATGAGATAATGACACGATCCAAGCCGCTCGGTGTTTCCACAGTCTGTAAACAATTTTCACGATGACTTTAGAATAACCTATGCCAGCCGAGTGTTGAAAGTTCATTCGCCCCTACGAAAATATAAAACGACGATATTTTTGTGCGAGAACATGATTTCACAAAGTCGTCCAGATTTTAATAATATAGCTCATCCTGCCTTTATTGAAATCAAAAGAAAACTCTTGATAAGGTTTGATAAGATTAACGAGTTGGAAACCAACAATACCAATAGAGAAAAATATACAATCAACAGTTATATGGAGGCATAATTATGCTGATACCGAGGAGGAAATCTCGCTTCTCAGCCGACATTCCGATCATTCAGAGCCCGACTGGCTTCGAGGAAGACTGTGCGTCACAGGCAAAAACTAATACACATTTTCCCTTTCAACTCGCTTAAAACTTGTTGAAAGCTACGTCAACCGCACGCGTACCTACATCGTAAACAATGCATTTCGGGGATTCCCTCACTTTTTATGCGGGATCACATTCCTGAGGGATTCCTTTTGTTAGCTCCAATGACAACCTTTTTCACTCGTCACCTTGACTATTGACATTGCATAACGGTACACGTCAAAGATTATGAGCTTTTACCAATGACTATTCAAACATTGATTTGAAACAGATGATCGTACATAATGGACGGGGTTAATGGTGCTGGTTTAATTTAAGCTGAGCTTTTTAATGAAATAATATTATTTATAATATTGAAAAGTTCATAATAAAAGTATATATTTAAGCGTTAAGTTAAGTCTTTACATAGTTAAGAGTTATGTTCTTTCTCAGGTTCATTGTGTTCTTCGTTTACTAATAAATAATTATATACATATTTAGTATACCACATCGATTCAAATAAACACCATTGTCAAGTAGATAACGTTAAAATCCAAAAGCGTCCGTCAACCATAACAAAAATGAAATTCTTGAATTCGCGGCGTTAAAATGCCAAAACAGACACTTTCAAAAGAATTCAGCACAGCATAGCAGTAGCCAAAGGCGAGAAATAAAAAGCTCACAGAAGCACGGCACAGAGCTGGTCGCGACGGGCCACCAAACAGGATGTGGGACTGGTTGCGCGCACACACCCACACCCTGCGTGTGCGCATACGGCCCGGCCCGCACACATGGATCCGCGGCCTCGCCACTCGCCGCTCGCCGCCGCTCACGGAAATGTGCGTGCCAGCACCAGCCAACAGGGTTGCCAAACATCTATTATTCAGCTGCGCATTACGATATTCAATTATATAAACGTGTGTGCCAGTGCCAGCCGGCAACACCAACTACATATCTCTACGTTATACACTCTTTTCTATGTGATAGTCAGTGTTACCTGAGGTTTTTAACTGGACAAAATAATTAGTACTAGTTTGTAAGTTTTAGTAGTATATTTTTTTTGAAATATCAAAATACTCAAATATATATTATCGGCTATTAGAAAGTATATTTAAGTAATGTGTTTGTTATAAAAAAATATAGATTTTTTCAACAGTTCATTTAACATCATAAATGAAACACAACAAAGAAAATTATGAAAAACATTAAAAAGCAGGCAGTCTTGGTTTTTAAACAGATGGTCAGTCGTGTTTATTATGTCACCTACTTATTGATGTGGCAACCCTCGAGCAAGGCTCTGCCTTGATGCTTGCTTTGCTCGCTTTGCCAACACAACTCGTTAAGTTAACCATTTTTAATTCTCCGCGTGTTTAGTCACCGGTAAATAGATATTTTTTGCATCAGATATCAAACTTATTCGTACCTTGGTATTATGGCAAAGGGAAAAATACATTTCATTTAAGGAGTTTACTCCTAACCAAAGTGTTGTTATGATCATAATTTTCTTAAATATAAATCTTTTGGCGTGCACATCATGGTGCTTTTATTCTTATTTCAATGTATGCGCTTTTTAATGTATATTAACTTTTATTAGTATCGATATGGATACTAATAAAAGTTTAAAAATCAAAAATACCTTCTTATTCAAACTTCAGATTTTAGGAAGCTCAAATCTATCACAATTTTAATTCTAAAGCTAGAATCAATGATAAGAGTTTAGCTTTTTAATGACCACTTTTGTGCACAAAGATAAACGAAGAGCAAAAAAAGGAACTTGCAGAAACACGAAGACAGCAGGTGATTTTCAAAGTGTATAGGTACACATATTGTGAACCCATAGCCGCAGGTGCTTTGACACGTGTCAGATTAAGAACATTACAATACAAGCGCACAGTTATACCTACGCCAAAATACTACCTATAACCCTTCAATGAATGAACTAACACAACATTAGTCACGTGTTCTATTGTACATAAAAGGAGCCTAATAGCGTATACTATCGGTCATTCAATCGCTACCCACCGGTACTTCGAACGCAGCCTCTGGACTCCACGGTTTTGTTTCATGAATGAAAAGCAAAAAATGAAATAAAACCTTTTAGTATCGTAAACAACCCTCGATATTTTCTCATAACCTCAGCCAGCAATTATGATAAATTGAGTAAGTACGCAAAACTTAACATTTCATAGAGTAAGCCGAGTAATAGGTAAAACAAACATACTTACATCATTCAAGAATAATATATATAAAAACAATGCCTCACAACTATTTGAAAATATTATTATTATTATTATGAAGTAAGCAGATACCTACCTATTTGTAGATTTGAAAATAAGTGCACATAAAACGAAAGAGTCTCATATTCTCTGATGCAGAAGCCCAGCTCCATAAATGCAGCACCAATGCCACACTTCACCCCACGCTATCTTCCCTGCTTTATAAAGCGCTATAATATTAGGTATAACGTTCGTCGAGCTCGCTTCGTGCCGTGTAGGTAGGTAGCTGTAGCGCTGGCCGGCCGCTACGCGATGTTATTATGTCTTGTCTGTGTGCAGCGTGCACGTGCACCGACCGCACACACGTACACAGCCCGCTCCCCTCGCGCCTCCCGCCCCCCGTCGACCCGCGCACGCTACCTCGACAAGGCTTTAGCGCGCTGTGAGGCAATGCCGTTGCCGTGCCACCATCTATTCGGTCTCCACAATGCCATAGAAAGTCTCCGTACGACTCAGCGGCGACCGAACTTTTCCTACCTACCTTCTCGAGCAAGAGGGGCTATTATTGCACCGCTCGACGTCTCTACCTCGACGTAGGTATACGACTTCTCGGCGCATAGAGTAGATTTCTTTATGGTTGTTATTTTGAATAAGCACTAACTCCTCGACGCTAGCGAACGGTACGGTTATAAAATGCCGCATATACGAGACTGGTGATAAAATAAACGTCTGACGTTTCCAAGTTTCAAGCGAAGAGAAGCAGAGACGCGTTGCGCATCAGAATAAGAACTTTACGACGAGATTAGAAAGAGCGCGCGAGGCGGCAACGTCGCGTTAAGCCGCGTTCCAGAGGCACGGAGCGGCAACGCCGAGCGCCAACGTCATTTACTAAATTTATTTTCATGAGCGCGAGCGCTGGCGACGACTCTGCTATGCTACATAGAACGGGCTCCGGCTCTCGGGCGCCGCCGCGTGATACCAATATACTCTTTGTGGATATTATCTATTTTTGCACATTGAAACTAGTTGCGCGCGCCTGTATTTTTTCATTAACAGTAGCGTTCAGAGTCTCTATGCTGAGTTACAAATACGTTAAAAACATCGATACGGTCACCGTTTTGACATGTTTTAACCATTTGCATGTAGCAATCGTCCGTACAATGGAACGGCACGTTTTCCGCAGAGCGATAAAGGGGTGACGCAAAGTGATTATTTGCAGCGTTGCGATGAGTGGTCGCTGAGTCAACGGAACAGCCAGCGCTACATGGAGCTAGCCAGTAGGTATTATTAATATCAAACGCTGACTTCACTTCACTGGAAATGAATATCATTTTCATTGTTTAGGTACGAAAAAGCTCAAATTTAACTTATGGATCGTTGTTATGCAACGATGATACTTAATCTTATTATTTGCACATTATAAAATATTGTGTTTTTAGTGAATGAGTTCAAATTGGTTGTTGGCACCACACTAAATCAGAATTTTATAAAAAAACAAGCGGAGTATGTTGCCTGATTCTTCTAGGCTTGGTTGGTAGAACGCGAGGAATCCGCGTAAATTCACTTCAAAATAATGTAGTTGATTTTTTTTTGATTTCAATGATTAAAAACTTTTTGTTTTTGACATAGGTGTGTAGATTATTACATAAATACCTTATAACATAAAGAGGTACCTGCCACTGCCTTTACCTAGCTATGTACAGGCAGTTTGGCAAAGACGCGTGTGCCACCTAATTGTCGGGACAGGTGTTGAAGCATCTGCCGCCTGCTGGACTTGCCCTTTACTATTTTCTTTTTTATTTCACGTTCGCATCGCATCGCCTCAAATATACGTATACACCGAGCCTCAAAGAAACACACGCCTATCCCTTCTTTAACTAAAGCGGCAATGTATTGGCAATAAAACGTCTCGCTCGACGTAAAAGTCAACCCACCACATGTGCACGTCCGTCATTTATCCAGCAGCAGCTGGTGACTTGATAGCTAGTTATTCTAGTTTGTGGGAGGATTAACCACTGACCGAGTCCGTGCAAGTAAGCTCTAGAAAAGATAGAAAAGAATGTATCTCGACAGAAGTTTCGGTTAATTCCAAAGTCACACCAGTATGCACGCAGTTGGAGCGATATCTTCTACCTGAGCGAGCTCCGGCGTAGGGGAAACGCTCCGGGAGTGCATTGTGTTCCAAAAAAACTGAGAAGGGTCGGATCGAGGATAATAGCGCACAAAACTCTGGAGGCACCCCACCAGGTATACGCCGTCCGTATGCCACAGCGATGTGAACTTTTTGTGACAGTATGTTGTACGTTGATCCGCAGTCTAGATGAAAAACGACCAGGTAGATCTATAGTAAAACTAAGAATCTATTCCATTACTTTAATGAGAGTATATTTTAATATCTGTGTCTTTATGAACTGTGAATGACACTTAAATATTTTTCTTTAATATAATGTGAGTGCCATTACTAGTTCTTAATCGTCACACAGATGCCGCAGAACTAAGGAATGAAATCCAAAAAAATGTGGCTGTATCTTGTTTTTCATACATAGTGAGACACAGTGCCATCTTGTACGCTTCAGGAAACCCAGTCAGCCAGATAAAAAAGAAAATCTTTTACTAGGCAAAATATATTGTGAAACATATCTGCGATCGATTCAAAACGGCTTGGAGCAAACGAGTTAAAAACCGATATAACTTACCAATTGAAAAGAGTGACCTACAATCATCTTGTTGCCAGTTTTCCCATCGTTTTCCGGCGGCCACGCGATGCAGTGCGTCTGCTTACGGTACTTTCGCCGGACGACCGATGACCGCCCAACCGAACGACACTCGCGCCGAATCTACTCACCTTGTCCAAGCAATACTGTTTTGATGTTTTCGTTCAAACTCACATTCCTTTATGAATAGAGCGATATTACGAATTTAGTTCGTTTGGAAATTAAAATAGCACGGCATTATTTAGGCAACAATAGATAAATTAGTATTTGATAAATTCACGTTGATTTTCTCGACATCTCTTAATTTTTCTCTAAAAAGCTCTTTGGACTTGGCTACTTGATTATGGCTTGTCTCTTTGGAAGTTTCTAATAACTAGGGCAAAGAAGGTTTCGAGTTCCTAGTGACAAATTCAATGTCACTAAACTAATGTCAGAAGAGAACCTACCTATATTAAATAGATATAATGTCAATGTCTTTCGTTGGCGAAATAATAAATGGTTAATTTTGTGTATTGCTTTACTTCAAAAGTTCCTAGTTATAACTCCTAGTGGCCCTCTTATTAAAAGTGTACTTTGTGGTATTGCAGGGCTCGGGCGGTGGGTGCGGCGGCAAGCGACGCGCCGGCTCGCCGTGCGAGGGCGGCGGCAAGGTCGCTCGCTGGGAGGACTCGATCGCGCGGCTCGAGGCGGTGGCGGCCGGCGCGGGTGGCGGCGAGTGCTGGCGCGGCGACGAGGAGGAGCGGCGCGCCTGTCGCCGGCGCTGGTGCGGTGGTTGGTGCGGCCAGCACGACACCATCCGCGCAGAGAACGGAAAGTCTTACCTGGAGCTGGGTGGGGCCGCGACGCGTGCCTGCTGTGACGGCCGTGCCGCCGGCCGCTGTGCCTCGCGCCGTTGCTACCGCGAGAGGCGGTTCAAGATGATGAACTTATGCGCGCTGAAACTCGCGCGTCTACGTCAGACCGCGGACCCTTCCCTGAGGCGGTCGGTGCTGGTGTGCAACACGCTGCGCGGCATCGAGCGAGAGATGGAACGCGAGAGCGTGGAAGAGGCGCCCTCGGAGCCGCCGACGTGCGTGGGAGCGGGCGTCGCGCGCTGCGAGCTGCTCAGCGCGCGCGACCCGGCTGCCGGACGCGCCACGCCCTTCCCCGCGCCACCGCCGCCGGACCGCGATTCCGGCTACGGTGACGAGGAGACGCGCACCATCGACTGGGGCTCCGTGCTTAGCCTCTCCTCCCGGTCAGCGCTGGACCCCCCCGAGGACGCATGGCCCGACGACTGGGGCTGGAGCGAGGACAGCTTCGTGCGGCTGCTGGTGCCGACGAGTTAGTGCTTGGCGCGCGGGCAGGACGCGCCCGCGCCCCTCTGAGCCTGTGATACGCCGCCGCCGGCCGCCGCTCGGCACATCTAGTCGAGACGCCGCGCCGCCCGCGCCCGCCGACCCCGGCCCCCGGTCCCGTCGACGACGCTCGCGCCCGTCGTCCCCGCGCCCGTCGACGACGCCCGGCCGTGGCGACGCGACGCAAGCAGTCAGTAGTTAGTATTATGTAATTGCTAAAGGGAAGGTGCTAGCTTCGGACGTGACGCAGGACTTGAACGCGAGCCGAGTTATTTTTGATAGTTTTATTTCTTTAAGTGAATTCCAAACCGAAACTGAAAAGTGACTTAGCTAATGACGTTATTATTATCGTTTAAATTAAACATGGGTGTTTGAAATTTTGTTGAAATTATTATGTAAATGATTAGGTAAATGCTATATTTATTATTATTTCGTTAAAGCAGAAAAGTGATAGTTTGAAATTATTTCTGTCTTGATATTTTCTCCCAATGTATTTGAACAACGATAATGAATTTGGCTTCATTAGTTCACTGTTATTTGCAATATCTACATCCAGTCTATCTGTGATGGTGTGCGGTTTCTATCTTGAAGGCAGACGATATGGCTTCAACTGTCTTATTCAACGGAGTCTTCAGGAGACGCAAGCCCTCATTGATCAGTTTCGCTATGAATGTATTTAATGTGTGGACATGTGCCGAAAAGATAAAAATAGGAAAACTCTACTGCCGTGTATTTGTAAAAACAATCCATTCAAGACATTAAGAGTGACAAACTCGACGTAGCACATAAAAAAAAATGTACGTCATATAATGAACTTTCGATAGTTACACATCCAACAGCAGCATAGAGTAATGGGATGTCAATTAAAACGAGCCTTAACAACTGTGACTATAAAAGAATCATGCATTTAAAAAGCTGGGAAATAACCTGCCCATGGCGTAGGTACTTAGTTCATCCACACATCGGAATTGAAAGCTCTGTCCAGTAGTTCGAATGCCTCTCAACGAAGTCTCGCCTAACAGATAGCCTTAAGAAATTATTATGATGTAACCAAATTATCTCATCGAATAATTTATTTACTATTACTAACAGTGAATTACAGTTCCTATAAGCAATGACAGTAAACTATTAGAAAAGTGGTAATTAATTTGGTTTTTTTATTGTAGTTTTTGTACAGTTTGTTGGGAGGCATTCGATAAAGTTTGTAGTTCGATACGCGTATTGAATGACGATAAAAGAATGCAATGAGATTTGACAAGTTAAATAATAAGGATTGATAAACAAATAGTAAAAGCTGGATTCAAAATCATAACCCGTGATTCCTAATAAGAGAATAAAAGAGAGAGACTCGAAGGAGAAGATTCATCGAAATAGTCATAGATTGTAATAATGTCTCTCGTTAGTAACATTGGGTTGTGCGCGTCGCGTTACTATGGTTTGTTATGAAATTGTATAATTAGGAAGAGTGGTCGGAAGATGAATTCAATTGGTTGTATGTTCATTTTAAGAGCAGGTAACCTTGTACCAATAGATTAAAATAATTGCCATTTGTGTTGATTATAGATAAATTAACTTTTTTATTTAAGTGAACCTCAAACTTATTTTAGATCTTTGTACAGTATATATTACAATGTTTTTCTGACCACTATCCTAATGATACATAAGCAGCTATAGCGTACGCACCACGGCATTGGAACTGCATGGACCAAACACCTAGCACGACATAAAAATAGAGCAAAGTACAAATTTCCCTAAGATGCATTAGTTGTGCTCAGGCGCATGTTTGTCCACCGTTGTCAATTACTCAAATATTTGAATTGTGATTCGGTAGCTAATGAGAGAAACTTAAATAGTGTACATATTATGGAGATGGGCATTATGGTGCGACTGTTCGCGACCTTTGTAAATATAATTGTAAAGTAATTTTATTGATATCGATGTGGATTTTCGGGTAGCTCAGTGGAAGCCTCTCGCTGCCAACGTTTCGCACAGTGTTGTATATTACAACTTTATTCTGTCCAATACACTCACCAAGTAAAGATTTACAAGTTACATACGCATTCGATTGTAATATACTATGTCACAAAACTGTATTGCCAGTACAGACCAATAATTAACTAATTTTTAGTTTATAATGATTTGTGGGTTCTGAACTCATAAGTGATGCACTGAGTTAATGGTACGAACAGCTCAATGTTTTTTTTTTCTCGTGGATATTAAATTGAAGATGTCCGTATGGTTGGTTGTGATGGTTTACTTAAGTAAGTTACGACTCTTCGGCAAATAGTTTTGTTTCGCGTAGGTATACCTACATTATTATATTTTATTATGTATTTACTAACAAAAGTCTGTAGTCTTCTAATTCTGTCTTGTAAATTTGCAACGTTTCACTTATAAGAGTACTTAATTAATGTTCTTAACCCATTCAGGACTGATGATTTTTAAATTTATGCGACAGAATTAGATGACCCTAATTGCTTGCAGTAGAATTATGTACGATCACAGAAAGTTGTCAAACTAGTTATTTTTACTTGCCTTTTGAAAATCTAAGCAAAAGAGCTGATAAGCTTTTGATAGTCAATATAAAATTTATCTTAATTTGAAGACATTTTATAAAAATAAAATTTGTAAACATTTGACAGTACATTTCTTGGGTCGTACTGTAAAAACCCCATTTTATCCTGTCATTTTCATAAAACAGCCAAATAGTAACCATTTTCTACTCTCTGTATTTTCTTAAAAATTGGATTAAATATATAAAAAATCGGCAATTTCATGTATAATTGTGTAAGTATGCTATGTGGTGAGCACTCTGTATTGTATAAAATACTCTCTGGCTAAATAAGATTGTGTTGTCATCTGCACCTTGTGATGTGTACCCCACCCTCGTGGGACATGGGACACTCCATGTCTCATGGAATGTGTTGTGACCTTCAGCAATAAAATTGTTATGACAGTAGACTCTTTGTTCCATCCGTCTTCGCGTTGTGGTCTTTTCAAAGAAATGACCTCGACGATTACATACGTAACTTTATCTGTGTAAGTGTATCTTTAGTTTTCAATGCCATTGGTTACCAAAAAATGACAGGATTTCTAATTTAAACGTTTGTGAATATATTTTAGAAAGAAAATACTCTCGTTAGATAATTGTGAAAACAATTTTGAAACTTCATTTTGCACATCGAATTGTTAATACGTTCCTCAAGTTAAGAGTTTTTCAAAATTGTTTCTCTAATTGTCTAATGATAAAACTAATTGTAATATAATATTGTTTAAGCCGTTGTATCGAAAATACAAGACCAGGAATAATTTTGTAAAACAATGGCACAAAGAATAAACATAAATATTATTATATATAGAAACAGAAATGTGGATATAAGAGGAATTTTTATAATAAATATTTACTGTTGAAGACTCTCAGACTTATTATTTTTAATTAATTTACACCTTCCTTCAACAAGAAAACATGGTGCATTACCTGTTAAATCAACTGCTCCAACCTCAGAGTAGGAATAGCTAGGTAGAAGCTAGGAATGGCATGGCATCCTATGTAGGCAAGACCCCCTCCCTCCATTGGGCATCACTCAAATATATGGAATTTACATACAAATGAGTGCAAACAAAACATATTAAATAGCTTAACTATGCCACTTGACACTTTAAGAAGATTTTTTACTAAAAAACGGGATATTTACCATGATTTGTGAGTTTGCATGTTTCCCTATATTTCGGCACTGAACTCTTTGAACTCTCACGGACTGGTCTTTGCGGGTTTTGAATGATAGTGGCAGATAAATCGATCTACCCTCTTTCTCCTTCTTTTATTGCGAAAAATACCACTACCACTCACAAATCATGGTGAATATCCCGTTTTTTAGTATAAAATATTTTCATAACCATGATTGTTTCAAAAGTTAAGTACTTTAAGAAGAATTTACTCGAAAAATTCCGAGCTCTCAGAATCAACAACCAGACGACCCAGTGTGGGAAGGTCACGTGATAGATCGATGACATCGTTAGGTTATAGTCGGTGAATGGAGATGGAAACAAGATCGTTCGTCATGACACTCATTGGGGGGACCTATGTCCAGCAGTGGACTTCTACAGGCTTCTTCTTGTTGATGATTATTAATTATGACCCAAAACTAGATTTAATAAATAGTATGCTATAAAAGTAGATTAAAAGTTACGATTGTAGTGAATCAAATATATCTGAAAAGAAAACATTAGTCTACACTTTTATTTACTTGTAAAACCAGATGCAAGTGCATTCAAAATTATTAATCTACTTTGTAGCTAACTGTATCAGGGGTGGAGAACAGAAAATGATATGGTTGATATAGCCATATGAATTAAGAAAGACTACGTACACACTATCGATAGTTATTTGGTTTAAAATATGTTAACCCCACACTAATTCTTGTAAGGAATTTTACAAGAATTTATAAGCTCGTGTACCACGCGGGTTCGATTCCCGCCAAGGCTGAATAATAATATATAATAATAGTTTAGATAGATAGATATTCATTTATTCATCCACCACTTACAAATAATGTTTACTTAAGAACTAAAACATATTACTGAAAACTAAATATAAAAAATAAAATACAATTTAGAAGGCTTCACAGTGGTGGTGAATCTGCCTTCAGCTCAGCATATGCTACTACATGTTGGCATGCCATGCCGCAGCGCTGGTTTTCAGCTGTCTCATTGTTGACCTCACGGACATTTTGACACAGGTAGAATAATTGTACACAAACACTCAGAACGAACACTTTAAATACGATTTTATACAGAACAGCAAACGATAATATCCTTACAACATAAAAAAAATGGCCTAGCGATACAGTAAACAAATTAAACATAGCAGTCGAGCGCCAATGAAATAGCAAGTAATAGTAAGTAGTAGCAAGTAACTAGATAAATAGTTTAAGATATTATAAACTATCTACGAAGATAGTCTACGGAGATAGCCTGCCGCCATACACACAAAATGAATAGTTATCTTGTAGCTACTGGTTTGTACTTTGATTTTACTGAAGATGTGGGTGACCGGAAGTAGGCGGTCGGAAATTGGCTACAAGTGGGTTGGTTCCTGCCTACATAAAAGGGCAAACTTATCTGTTAAATCTTTTTAAATATATTGCATATTTTGTAAGTGATTCTCATTGCAGTAGATTTTCGTGACTCGGACAGAGGTGACATTCTGTAATCTTTGACAAAAATTTAGTCTTTTTACCTATATTAGTGGATTACTAGCTATCATCCGCATATTTTGTTGCAAAATAAATATTTTTGCAAAAATGCATTGCTAGTGCAAAAGCACTAAGCAGGTAAAAGACTTTACGACTTCGGGTGGCATGGTGGGAGAGTAGGCTGAGACGCAAGAGGTACGGGTTGGATTCTCACTGCGGGACAAAATGTTTGCATATTCCGGTTGTGGGTGTTGTGGTACCATGGTACTCGTAGTTCCTGATACCCACGATACTCGGAATCCTAGTGTGGGATCGGGACAATTGGGTGTTAAAAAAGCAGTATATTAATATGCAGGTATGTATCCCATTAGCTAAATAAGATCAAAATGGGGTTATGTTCAAATGAAAAACCGCAAGAATAACATTGAAAATAATGTATTTCGTATAAATTACACATTTTTACATAAATTGAAACGATGAATGCAAATAACCAGAAATTAATTTAAAATGTTAAATGTCATTCATTGTAAAAACGGGATTTTTCACGTACCGCACTATCGGTGAAGGCACCGACTAAGTGCACTCACTCGATGCGGAGGGAGAGCGTCGCAATCACTCACCCTGATGAAGACTCTCAGAATGAGTCGAAACTTAGTCGGTGCCTTCACCGATAGTGCGGTACGTGAAAAATCCCGTTTTTACAATGAATAATCAAATTCACGATAGTTTTTGGAATAAAATGTTAAATGTTGTCTCTTCTTTTGTTTTCTGTACATTATAAGAGAACAAAAAAAATAAACATGCTCCTGACGGGTGCCTATCATATATTCCCCATGAACAACCTCAGATATATCTTTGAGAATACCAAGAAGGGGGTTAGGGTAACCCCAAACATTACATTTGACACATACCCGCGTTTAGTATTAGTAATTAACATTCCACGTGACATGTTTCAAGTCCTGGAAACTAACCGATATTACACGCTTGGAATTTTTTGATGCATACTGATTTCCTCACGTTGTTTTCCTACACCGTTTTGCGTACGTATTAACCGCACATCAAATGAAAAATTGTTAGTGCCATACCGGGTTGGAACCAAAAATCTTCGGATTGAAAGTCGGGTACTGCTCACTAGGCCAACACGGCTAGGGCACCTACTTACAACATTATATTTATATAAACGGATAATCAGGCTCCATGCAAAGTTCTTTTGTGTTTCCACATATCGCCTGAACGTCTGAAATATCAAAAAACACATTTTATGGATATTGAGATAACTAAAATTATCGTTGTATATAGTATATTCATCAAAATCGGTTCAGCCATTCAGGTACCACACAGGCGAAGCTGTGGGCAGAGGCTAGTTAATGATAAAGGTAAGTGATGTTAATCTTACCATAAAAAAAAACATCACATCTCTAGCAGCTGGTAGGTGGTCCGCAAATCCAGACGAAAATATTGAGCAAAGGGAAAAATAAAAAAATAATAATGGTTATGAGCGCCTCGATTATTTCATTAAATCGAGTGTATGACTACGAGAGACTAGTTACGAAAACCAAAGGCAAGTAAATTTGCAAGTACCTACCTCTTTATAGGTTTTTTACTCAGAATGATTATGCAAAAATATTTATTTTTATTAATTTGATCGTTTCTCAACAGAACGTGTCGAAAATCACCATCTAAACGTCTTTGTTTTTAGTACCAATAGATTAGGGTACTAAAGCAAGAACCCTATACTAGTGGTACTAAAACACACATTTAAATGTTTTTGCACATTTCATACTCACTCTGAATCGCAAGACATTATCCCGTAACCATGAACCTAGCCTTATTTGCAGGCAAGTTACTAAGCATTTTTGTTATGTATTAGAAACATAAATCGTCAAAACTAAAAAATAAAGAATTAATTCGCTAAAAAAATTATCACTTCGTCGCTATCTATATCTTGCTTGTATTTAAAAACACTCGGAATAGCGTTCCCCCTATCTTTAGTTTCTCAAATATCAGACAGGGTGAGCGAACGCTATTGTAAGGTGACGCTAAAGGTGTAAAAAATGTTTAATAGCGTAGGTAGTTCAAGATCTTTGAGAAACAAGAATATCATTGTTTTTTTTTGTAATTTTAGTCTATTAGCTTTACATTCACTCATTAGATCTCTTCAAAATGCCGGTTCTAAAAAAACTACATTTGAACGGGGAACTACAATTATAAGGTCCTGCTGTTTGAGTGAACGAATTAAAATTGTAAACAATATCTATATTATATATTGTGTGCATAATATCGACGTTTATTGAAAAGAGAATAAATGAATGTAAAGCACAGACTAAAAATACTGAATGTTTCTAACAAAGCTACCTCTACAACATCACTGTGGCCCGATATATATTCCTTACCTAAAAGCAGTTCCACAGACGTCACATTCATGAGGCTTCTCCCCAGTGTGGATAAGAGTATGGACGGTCCTGGCGTACGGTCTTCGGAAAGCGGCTCCGCATATATCACAAATATAAGGCCTGCAAATTTACAACTATAGATGTAAATATAACGAAATATTAAAAGGTACTTCAGTAGGTACTAGACGACGCTGTAAGTCTTGCTGGACCGATGACATCTTAAAGGTTGCGGGAATTCGGTGTATGGACGCCTGTGACCAGCAGTGAACTTATAGGGGATGTTGATGTCGATAATGTGTCATCAGTTAGTGTTCCAATAAGTGACCAAATATTGTTCGGACTTGTCTCTGACTAACCCCTTCTCTTCGCAGATCCGTATACGCACAGATCTGCGCACTACCTAAGTAGGTATAATGTCCGTCATACATATATAAGGTATAAAGTAGCAATCGTGATTGTTTTGTCGTTAAATCAGGAAAAACATGTTGGAACAGGGAATATTCAGCTCTACGCTATTGTAGTAAGGATTGTCTTTGATAATATGGGTTTACCACAAGAAAAAAAATAGGGTTCTTAATAATTTTAACTATTTTTGTCCAGCACTGGGACTCTGACTATTGATAAAAACAAAAGCCCGAACTTACGATTGAGTTTTATTTACAGTCCCCTACAATTTTAACCCTTCTAGGTACTAGGTACTAATAATTATATTCTTCCTAGTAGTAGATTTATTGGTAGTATTATTCTACTTACGCATTTATACTAGGTATATTGTTAATGGAAAGTATGGGTAGGTTCCTGTTTGTTTTTCATATAACTACCTATGTATTTATAACAGCTGTACTGATTTGGATGAAATTTTGAATAAGTTGGTGATCTAGAGACTACATTATTTTTATCCTAGTACCAGTAGGCATATTTTTTTTTATATAGTAAGGAAGACCTTCTGACTAGGTAAATTTGTATTATACTTAAATTTAAATAATTATAGAAGAATGCACAAGTTTTTGAAATAATGGATCCAACAAAGCAGTTTCCAACTTCTTTGCGGTAAATCTTTCAATACCCTATCTTCAATTTGCGATAACCAGCGCCATCTACCTATCATGACACGCAACTAAGTTTCACGTGTTTTCCGGCAGAGGAGCGAATGTGCAGTTACAAGGCAAAGAGGTTGGAATACCAAAATATATAATTTTATAGAAAAAAACACCCAACAGTTGGGTACACGTATGAA
This sequence comes from Perizoma affinitatum, assembly GCA_961405105.1. Lineage (NCBI taxonomy): Eukaryota > Metazoa > Arthropoda > Insecta > Lepidoptera > Geometridae > Perizoma > Perizoma affinitatum. The sequence goes on along the minus strand of OY560205.1, from coordinate 5,219,262 downwards.
CCTAAATGTTGGGTTCTGACCACACAATAGGATTCCCAATGTCGTTTGGTATCAGGAACTACGAGCAGGTATCATGCTACCTACAACAAAATTCAGGCCTGGTAGATTGAAACAGATCATGCGAGCATTTTCCCCGCGAAATCAAACCTGCAAACTGTCTCAGCTGGCTACTCGTCCACCCTGCGTCAAATAATGCAAGGTGGTTGTATGCTGCATGGAAAGAGTTTTTTAGAGTGCCAAACTGAAAGGGTGCGAACGGGACCCCATATTCACTAAGCTTACACCGCGGTCCGTTCGTCGGTTCGTCTGTGACAGGGTTATATATTTTTAACCGTAACTAATAAGTTGTGGCTAGCTGTAATCTTTCCAGAAAACGTGGTCTATCATCTAGGTATATAAATACAATTAAAATGTTCTGAAATGTAAGTGATGCGTTGGTAAGCGCAACACTGAGAATAGCTGGATTGATTTGTTTTAAAATGGTCGTAATAGTCCGTATGAGGTTTTTATGGAAAGAAAAAAATTAGAAATTGCCCGGAATATGTAAAAAGTAACGTTGTTTCTTACTCCTATACAAACTAATCTTGGTTGTCAAACGTAGTAGTTACTTCCTCTATAGTTTTTAAGGACAGAACAACGTGTGTCGATTTAGCTAATGGAAAATAAAAACTTTAAATTTTACAAAGTCAAAACACAATGCAACAATCGTTGAAAATTCGTCTATGTTGTTATTTACGAAAGAATTATGCACCAAGTTTAGGCAGAATCCATCTAGCTTTTAGCTAATTTTTGGACTGCACATTTGCACAGATCCATCCAACATAAGTAACTATTTAGTTGCGTAACTTTTGCGCCTACTTTTACCCAAAGAAATACCTAGTTAAGTCTGTGGCAGACAAGGCATGATAAGAGACTGATTTCTTTTGAAATAAACTGTTTAAGAAGTGTCGAGACGAGCCTTTATCACTTTTTACCGAAAGCTTAATATTATTTCCTAGACGGCTTCAAATCAAATACGGTTAAGAAAATACCAAAACGATGTTTAGAGACCTGTTTAGAAATACAACACGAGGAAGAGAGATTAATTTTTTTTTAAACTTTCTATGTACTGTGTGTATGCAAAAATAGTCTCATGTTTTTTTTCTCATTTAAAAAATGTTTTCACCATTTTTTTCATTGTGCGCTGATAAGATAACCGTGGTGTGACAGACGGACGGGCAGACAAACAGACGTAACTAATTTTGAGGATTCCGTTTTCATCATTTAGCTTCGAAACCCTCAAAACCCCTAATCATTGTCTAAATTTAGTGAAGACGGAAATTATTGTACTAGCGAGTGCCCGGCATGCGTTGCACGCCGCGAAGCTTTCTGAGTTTTTCTGAGGGCGTGCGCACAACAACTCACTAAAGTTTTATCGCAATCGAATAAATAGTATAGAAACGCATACGGGGCAAACACAGGAACATTATTTTTTTATATATACTTATTATAGATATAATATAGTGAGACGGAACCCTTAGCGAAAGAGTTCGACATGCACTTTGCCGCTTTTTTTCAAGTATTGAACATGTTAACCTTTGGTCCGTGTGAATGCGTGCGTGCTCACGCAAGCGTGCAGCAGCAGTGAATGTCTTCGGGCAGGCAGCGCACGCGAAGGGCCGCTCCCCAGTATGTGTTCGCCGGTGATCGTCTCGCTCTACCTACCACCGACACCATTTCACATGCATTATCATACGGAAAAAATACTGGGAACTATAAGGAGCTTCGCAGTTCGCAGTGCCAATGATCTTACAATTGGCTATAAAATAGGTAGCAGTTAGCATAGGTTAGTCAAGAGTTAGTCGACCCAGGAATGTGCCGATCGAGCCGAATGCTGGGTCTTGTTTAGGCCTTCATCTTGAATTCTTTCACAACCAAGTCTTGATATAATATTGCGTCAGTCTACTGTCGAAACACTTTAAATCTCAGTTTTCCTAAGGTTTATATTATCACTTTTTTTTAGTAGAATACCCGATTTGACGTTAATATAATCGAGACTTTAGTTTGACTGGTGTTATATAAATGCTGCGAAAATTAGTCTTCTGATGGCTAATTCCCGAATAAAAAATAGTCGAGTTAAAGTTCAATCTCATAGGTACCTATGTCAAAATCAGGCTTCACTTCAAAATAATTATTGTCCTATACAAAACGTCAATATTGAGTTTCTATGCTGAGAAAAAGTTGAACGTTACAGAATTACATCGAAAATTGATTTTAAAATATTAAGGGGATCGGAAGACTAAAACCGTATTCTAAATAATTAAATAACTTTTTTCAAAAATGTTAAAACCTCTATATGTTTTCCATCGTCTATAGCAATTCCCCCAAATTACTTATGGCAATAAAACCACATTACAATCCGGTAAGGCCTTTCGGAGATAAATAGTACAGACAAACAAACAAACAATTTGCCATTGCGGGTAAAAATAAATGTGTCCACGACTGTTCTCCCCATAATGCACATCTTCAGATCAATAAACGGCGTGCAGATTCGTAAGGATACCAAGTCACTAGAGGGAGCTGCAATCGAAGAAGGAAAAACCAAAATTTCAAAAAAAATATTAAATGAAAGCAATGTTTAAGTTTAAGATTTACCTTAACTTTAAAAGCCTTGGGGCAGAGATCACAAGGGTAGGGTCGTTCTCCAGTATGCATCCTCATATGAATCGCCAAGTGACCGGACTGGTTGAAGCGACGACCGCAGATCCGGCATGGGTAACCCTGGTAAAAATATGGACATTGTAGATTGACTTAGCAAGATTAAGAACGGCAACAACGGTAAGAACTTAGGTTGATACTTTTTTGACTTTATTTAATTCATTGACTTGTTTTTAAATTTTTAAGTACACTTTGTTCCTTTGGCTCCACACTATAGCTGAATGAAGGATCATAAAAAAAACCAAGCAGAGTTTATTGCCTGATTCTTCTAGGCTTAATCGCGCGTGAGGATATAAAATTCAAGTGATATATTCACGTAGTCTTTAAGCTAACGCTTCTATATGATCCTTGTGATTTCAATGAATAAAAACCTTTGACTTTGACTAACATAGGAACACCTGGTGTCTTACAAGCTACGTAGTGATGGTTTGGTTTTAGTTTGTTTTTTTTTTTGCTGAATTTCCAAAGATAAACAAAAAAAAATATCTAAAGTATGAAGACAACTAAAAGTTTCGCTGTAAGTTGCTTGTCTTCAAACGTTCGCAGTTTATAAAATTCCCTGCGTACCTTAACCACTGACCAAGCCGAGAGACCAAGAAATAGCCAGTGACACGAGAGTTACTGCAATACAAAGACCTATCGTGTTATCTCGTACTATTGATTTGTATTTCATGTATGTTAGGGTTTGCAATCTGTCACGTGGAATACTAACTACTTGCGGGAATGTACCAAATTGTATTATGTCTGGACGTGGCTCTGACTACGCCTTCATGATATCCTCAAAAATCTATACACTGAGTATGTATCTGAGGATGTCTATCATGGGGGATTATATCGGACCTTTACTATATTTATACTATGTTACCTGTAATAAAAAATATATTAGATTTATGGAGAACACGGTTGGTATTGTGTCCTCCATTTTCAAAGGGGAAGATCTTCCACCGGGCTGATCCATCTGATTTACTTGCCCGGGTTTACATCGCTACAGATTGATTGATTTAACATGGAACAGGACAACTACTGAATATTGGCCGAGGAGTGGTAACATGAACGTTGGACGTTCGGCAGTGAGATGGGCAGACAACATAGTCAATGTCTCGGGCCGTGGATGGTCTAGACAAACGTAGGATTGTGGTGGCTGGTTGGTACTGAGGGAGGCACAGCACTTCACCCAGCAGTGGATGAAGTTGGCGGTGGACGATGATGATGATAGACATTATTATTATAATACTTACTGGCTTGGAAACCTTATGCATCTTCTTATGCGTGTGTAGAGCGCACATGCTGCCCAGCACCTTGTCACAGTCTTCGCAAACGTATGCCGTTAAAGGAGCGCCTTCTGGCCGATCCTCGCCTCTTTTGTGTCGATACAGTTCCCTGCATAAAACATCATAGCAGATAACGGTAGGTTATGATTTGTGTTAGAAATCCTTAAAGGCAAAGTAGCTGTACCAGGGTATAGGCCCAAGTTGAAAACAAAATGTCTGCATTCCAAAGGATCTATCCTATGTTTGTTTTAGTATAATAAGAAGCCTGCTTATTGGAATAAAGTATTTGCAAAAACCCGGATTTGCTAGATGTTATGAATGATGTTGCTTTGGTAATTCTTTCCCTACTGAAAGACAGCGATTAAATAGCTCCCTTCCACTTTTGTACAAGTATCGTATCAGTCCAAGTAACAACAAATAGCAACCATATACTCAGTTAAAAATTACGAAGAATAGCTGCTAATAGCTGCAATGGAAGACATAAAATAACTAGTTGTATATGTCTTTAATAATTTAAATTTGAAGACAGATTATGGAAAATGTAAGAAAATGTAAATCAGGTAGCATTGGAAAATGAATCTACGTATTTAAACAACTTCGACAAGTCTTGAGCCTTAAATCATTAACCAAAGTTGATCTCTATCTTGCCCAATCTATATTAACTAATTGCAATACAGGATGGGGAAATGCAGCAGGAACCAATTTATTGCTCCAAAAAGAGCTCAAAGAGCAGTCCTTAAGGTTATGACCTTCAAACCTAGATTGTATTTAACGGAAGCCCTGTACAAGAAATGCTCAGTGCTCAATGTAAGGCAACTTTTCATTACAGACACTGTAACAAGATAACATTCTTTAGTAAGTGACCATTATACTGGGCAATCTAAAAGGCAAAAGAAGAAAGAAATCATATAGAGTAACTATAGGGAAACTTAAGAGCTATATAGGGAAACTTAAGAGTAACTTATCGCAACAAATAATAGTCTACTCATTAGATGAGTCCTACATCAAAATTTTATAACACACTAATCATTAATACAACTGACATTTATAATTATATCTATATTTAAATTTAGTGAAAACTGATCCAGATCACTTGTGTAACCTTTTTTTTCCTTTTATAGCAAGTAATTATTGAGAGAATCCGTCGGCGAGTCCCGTGACCCCGACATACAGACTATTATAGACCTAGTATGGGGAACAGAGATCATCTATGGTACGATTTTAATACTTTTTTGTGTAAGAACCTAATAGTTACCTAAGTTATTTGTAAGTACCAAATGTAAAAATATAAGGCAATAAAAAAATATTATAGCTTTTTTTTACCTGTAATTTAATCAATGAAATGCAATAGGAAAATATATCCCGTATTCTCCGAAGAACGCAGAAGAACGTAATACGTTTCCAATGTTGGCACTCGAGAAGTGCTGCATTCGACGTGATAGTTGAAAATTTTATACTATTTTTTGTGAAATTCTACCACTAGCGCCATCTAGTAGCTTTAAAAATGTATTGGAATAATATTATTTTCTTCTCGGATTGTTTGCATAATTAATGAAATTGGGAATTATTGTTCGTAGCAACTTCGTAGCATTAGGTTCGCGTTAAACAATTTTTCTAAGGATTGATTTGAAAAAAAAAACCGACTGAGGAAACGTTTACTTCTTTTTTTAACTACTGTTTTACCACCAATCATATTCATTAGAAAAAACTGGATTTAAAAAAAAATAGTTAGATGTTGTTTGTTAAAAAGTTTGTAGCTACTACGTAGCACTTTGCGCGCGTTGAAGTCTTTTTAAAGTAATATGATGTTTGGATAATTCTTCAATTTCTTCTTTGGCTGATGCAATAAATCAGTTCACCTTGTTTTACTGGCACCAAACTAGAGCTGACTGGATCATAAAAAAACAAGAAGTGTTTGTTGTCCGATTCTTATTGGTCGCGAAGAATCAGCGAAAATTACTAATTGAAATTAGAATTGACTCGTTTGTAAGCAGACGTTTCCAAAAGATTGTTATTTATTTATTTATTCATTGCCTTTATGCACATAAAATAGTTTGTTACTATGTTATGTGCTAAATACATTAAATAGGCAGGTAGGTACATGAGCCCTGTAAGGGCGCTGCATCGTGATTTCTTGTGAATTCAATTAATATATTCATTTTTACTTTTAACTTTCTTTATCAATTGAAATACTACCAACTGATGGAAGCAGATTTTTCGATGTTACGTGCGGTCTTAAAACGCATGCGAAAACTTGCATTATGTAAAGACAAATCGCACACTTATAGGAAACCGAATGCTTTGCGATATATTGCATGAGATAAATGCATTGTAAAGAGCAATTTAGTAACACCATACATATTATAATAATATACTAGGTAACACTAAATAAATTAAGATGGATACAGGTAGCTCATGGATTATCGTTCGTCATCCTTATAGTTTGTTTAGACGGACCATACGAATTCATGCCCAGTTTTTTTTTGTTTTATCATCGTTTGTATTGTGGAAGCGTCGCGTCGCTTCGTCACAAGAGGAGGTCTATATCCTTGCGTTGAACTTTTACAGAAAACACGATTTTTTCCTAATTTAATATTATTTCAACAGATTATCTAATTTTTCCTGTTGTATATATTTGTTTAAGCAATAGGTACTTATGCTGCAATAAATATTATTGAATACTGAAATAAATTGACATACCTAGCAGTAGCAAACAGCTGGTTACAAGACCCACAGTTCCACATCTTGGTACTGCTGGCGGCGGCGTAAATCCGGCTTCTCCGCACATTCCTAGGTCTTTGGCAAGCAAGTAGATGCGTCTTCATGTGGTCGGCTGACGTGAACTGCTTCCCGCAAGTGACGCAGGTGAAACACACGTCTGGAGATTTTGAGACACATAGAGAGACTTCGTTGTTGGCCGTCTGAAACAGTTTAGCTATTTAAATATTATGTATATTTATTTATTTCTTTATTGCACAATAAATAAGAATGTACAAAAGGTGGACTTAGTGCTAAAATCATTTCCTACCTGCCAACCTCAAAAATATTCTTTATGAAGAATGTATGTATGTTTGTCACTGGACTAGAATAATAGTTATTGTGGCGTCATATTCAGCCAATCCACCGAAAATCCGTCTCTGCTGAAGACTATAAAAAGTGTGTAGTTGCGGAATTTCTGCAACTTTCAATTTATTATAGTACTAAACGTTCTAATTGAACGTTGAAAATTAACCTAATTGTATGTGACTAATTTATTTTTTTATATGAAATTACAACCATTTTTACAAGAGCTTCCCTAATACAATAGTGTAGTCCATAATTATACTTATTTCTTAAAATAACAGAAAAAGGGTAGCATTTACAAATTAATTCAGCGTACAGTGGAATTACTTAATTCAGGTGATCGGAGCATTATTTTCGTTGTCTCCCGATCTTCGTCCCCGATGGGTATGATGTACAAGGAAAGTAACAGTCTATGTGTTGTTTTTATTTCACGAACTATAATAATAATAATTTATTGATCAAATATAAAAATAAGTATTCTATTATACCTTTTCCAAATTTCGTCTGAATCGGTTTTGACTTTATGGAAATTTTATTCAACAAACATCCACATAATTTTAAAAGGATGGTAAATTGTATGATATGATATATGGTTATATTTACCTCATAAATACCATCTTCTCCATAACAAGTAATACGATGCTGGTCTAAGGACTCTCCATCCGCGAAGAGGCCGCTACAGATGTCGCAGACAAACATGGTGTGCAGCCGTCTGGTCGTGACGCTGCCTTTTCCATTGATGTCGATGCAGCATAGCTGTTCTGAGTAAATAGACGAGGTAATGTCGCCAGCCTATTGGATAGGGTATAGGCCTGCGGTCGGTAAATTAAACTCTGTTTTCTATCTATAATATTATGTAGATAGCCTGTTAAAGTAGTTGTATTATTCTGTTGTATAAATAAATAAACATACACACCCAACAGTCACATACTGACACTACAATACCCCACATTAAGATCCATGTGTCGCGGATATCAGGAACTGCGAGTACCATGGTACCACGAAACTCTAAACCCGAAAATAATATCTGTAGAACGAGCAAACATTTCACACGTAGCGGGACCATCGAACCAGCTATGCCGGCCGCGCCATGGATGTTGTCAAATAAAATGACTTTGTGAAATATATAAAATAATTAATTGATAACCGCCAGAAATGATTTAATCAAAACTGCAGTGAAACACTGTGGTAGGTAGGTACACTGTTATAGCAAAACGCCTATTTTACGCTGATGTAGGTACCTACCTGAAGGTTCGACTTCCAAAGCAGTGGAGAGCACACGCTGGCATACACGACAGCATAGCCAGTCCGATTCAATATCGGTATTGTTGTTGTTTGCTTCTGAAAGTATAATAAAGTCAGGCGTGAATGCTGTATAAATAATAATCAATGCAGCAAAAAAAAAGGTACTCTTAATTATAGATAGGACCAAAAAAACATAATCCTCGCCGATATTATTATAGGTAGGCTTGTTTCATTGTTCTCACCACTTGTTTCAGATGTTACTGGCTGATGTGTTTCCGGTGCTTGTTCCGGAAGCGTCACACTATATGCTAGATCAGCTTCTGTGATATTGGCTGAGGCGTGGAAAGCTATAGTATGATCCAAAAGATCAGCCTCTGTCGTAAATATATCGTGGCAAATCACACATGAATGTAGAGCCAACAAATCCGGCCCAGAATTATCAATTTCCTGAAAGAGAAAACGTATTACTCTTTAAAACTTTTATCTTTAAAAAACGAACCGGAAGTAGAGTAGGTAGTTAGGTTCTTAATTTTATAACAAACGTCGTCGCTAGAGTTGAAATACACGAGTTGATCAACAAAAACGATCAACTATTTAATATATACCTACCTTGTCGAAGTTGATGCCTGAATTAATTAAATTAATGACCTGAAAAGTGCATGTTTTGAGTTTGATCAATCTAACCTTATTGTTGATTGCAGAATCTTGAAGTGGTATCAAGAACTGGTTGACTGTATTTTCATCAAGTAGTGTTGGTTCATAATTCAACAAATATTCAGATTGAACTGAGTAAAAACTTGTGTTTGGTGCGTGATTCGAACTGTTTTCTTGCATAAAAGTGCTGTCTGTACTAAAATATCTTCCAGAATTATTCGAATGGAACGATAACGGGTTAGAAACATTGTTAATAATGGTTTCATGTGCAGCATCAGGGACATCAGAACATGAGTTTTTAGTTAGAAGAAGTTCATCAAATGTTTCCGATAACTCCTTGTATGGGTAATCAGGTGGATCAAACATCATTTTTATAAACGACCTGAAAAAAACTATGTTATCAGGTACCTCCCTAAGTATTTCAGTAGGTACCTGCCTATATCTTTACTACTTATAGCGACATCTCTCGCTCGATTCAATAAGTAGGAAATCGATTTTGTGGTGATACGTCTCGTGTCTTATCTAAAATCTCGAACGTCGGGCTTCAATGTCAAACGAAAAGAAGACGTCAATGTCAATCTAACAACTAAAATCAATGTCATGTCATGATCTATACGATAAGTCATATTAGTCTGTCAGCTCTCATCTCAGAGATCTGTCGTTATCAGTCAATTTCGGATGCGGCAACGGAGTTGTGGTTGTTGCTGCTGTTTGTTTTTGTGATTTGTTTATAAAATAAAAAAGTAAAAAATGAGGCCTGATACAGGACCATCGTCGACAGACAAATCAAAGATACCTTTACCAACACTTTCACAGATAAATGCTGATCGGATAACCCAGGTATGTAGGGTTATAACTTATAACTCTGAATTTCACATCATGACATGAAACCTTAAAATTGTCTAGTTATGTGCTGCCTAGCCGGTGTTTGCTAATTAATAATAATAATTTTAAATTACTAACTACTGTAATACTTGGGAAACAGTATTTTGCTAACCTCAATTCCACTACAGTAAACTTGAATATACATTTTGTTTTGATTTATTATTATGGGCTTATTATTTACTAGACTTTGCCAACGGCTTCGCCTGCGTGATACCCGGATAAAAAGAAGCCTATGTGTTATTCTCGGTCATGAAATACAAGCCGTTGAATTTACATTCAAATCAGTTCAGCTGGTGTGGTGTATGTAAGATATTTAGCAACAAAAGTCGAAATCAAAGTCAAACAAACATCTGAACACCCTATTATAATAAAGGTATTAATTTTCATCCAGCAGCCTGGTTCCATCTGCTCTGACACCTTTCAGGAGGCAATTTTAATAAAACTGTTTAAACTAAACCAGATTGCCTCTAATTAAAAATAAATTTAATTATTTATTTTTTATTCTTTATCCATCACCAACTATTAGTTACTGCAGGAGTCAGTTTAAAATTTACAATATACTTAATTACTAAATGTTGGAGCAAAGAGGTAAAGCGCGGACATAGTGTAACCTCATGTCAGATAAAAACAATTGATGGAAAATTTTCAGCGTCAATGGAGAAATTAAAATTTTGTAAGGATGGATGTTTGTTACTCTTTTACGCAAAAACTACTCAACATATTTTGATGAAACTTTCCAGTAATATAGCTTAAACATCAGAATAACACATAGGCGTCTTTTTATATGGGTACTACACAAAGTTAGTTATAATATAAAATGTTATAATATAAAGCATACTCTGCTGAGTTTCCTTTTTACTAGGGCTAGGTTTAAAGGAACCAACCAACTAGGCATAGTGTCGCTGACACAAAATATTATATTTTTTTTTACCACTTCCCCTCAACAAGTTTTGAAGAAAGAAGTTTTAGCTTATTAAGTATTCAAATATTGTGACTCCTTGTTTGGATGCCCTACCTTACCTATCTAATGAAATATATAATTTTTATCTAAAGAACATACTACTAATGTGCACAATAATATACAAAAACTAGGCTAGGTTTACAAATACCACCTTATATTGTAAATAATGCATGAATAAATTTCATGCATTATTTACATTATTATATAATTATATAATATTTTGCATTATTATATAATATATTAACTCTAAGTAGGTAAGTGCCTAACCCAAACATTTGAATGATGAATTTACTCAAGGTAGTCAAGTACAGTGATACCTATTAACTTGGTCTAAGAACCAAGGTATTCAGCCAAATAAAATTTTCATTTTCATTCTTTATTTCATTCAGACTAGGTTCGACCACCGGACAAAAACCTTAGTGGGTGTTTCCGAAATATCCCACCATTGCATCCAAGTTGACAATTCAAATAAAAACTACACATTGTTTTATCTTTTTCTCACATTGATAAAGATTTGGATTCAACAAGTATTAAAAATAGGAAATCCAATGTGGATCTGAATTCTTGGAGTTATGTATTACAATAAATAGAAGAGACATGCATATTGTAATCAGTAAGAATGATTATAAGCTGTTAAACATAGGAATTTTGTTTCACCGCTAATAATTTGTAAGTGTATGTAATGGAGATACATTGCAATGAACATATCAACTTGAGTTTACATTTCATTGAATATCAGGGGCCTACTAGTGTTAGTAACACCCTTGAACAAATCTATGTAACTCTCCTCATTGAATTGTGCTAAATCAACATGGTTGCATCATTTTCAGCTTGCCAATCAGTACTGGTCGCCGGCAACTAAAGACCACCACTTACCTTATGATGCTGCTATTGTGGAGTCCATATACCAAACTGAAATACTTGGATCCAAGTAAGTATTTTCTACTTTTTCTCAAAATGATAAGCAGATTTTTCCCAAAACACTTTCACCTTTTCTGGTCTGAGCCTAACTGATTCAAACAAATGAAACTCATAGGGTTGATGACCTAATAATAGGAAGCGTTGACCTTTTTTTCAAAATTTTTTTCAAAAGTTACTGGCCACTGTCTAATGTAAGCAATGATTTAGTTGTTTGTGAGTACAATAATACAAAAAAATATATAAATTTAATATAAAAGCTGGTGCTTACAAAATTAGCAAAATTCATACAAATATAATTAAAGCTCAAACTCGCATGCCCCATGCTGGAGATCCTTAGATTCATAATCATTACAGTACAGATCTTTGAGGATACCTAGTAGGGGTAGTCAGAGGCACGTCCAAAAGTCGCATTTGGCACATGCCCGCGTTTTTGCAAGTTGTTAGCATTCCACGTGACAGGTTGCAAGCCCATACCCGCTAATCAGAACACTAACTGATGGCATATCTCTCCGAATTTTGTTTCTAAGGCATGCCGGTATCTTCACGATGCTTTCCCTTACAGTTTTGAGCACGTTTATTACGCACACAAATTTTCGAGCGAAAAAATCCATTGATGCACACCTCAAGAGTGTGCACTAGGCAAGTGTTGGACTGGTGGCGGTGGGTTCGAACCCGGTCGTGCAACTATAGATTTCTCGACTAGAAAAATGTATGTGCGCATAAACACGTGCTAAAAACGGTAAGGGAAAGCATCGTGAAGAAACCGGCATGCCCACTAATTCGAAGGCATATGCCATCAGTCATAGTTAGTGTTTCAATAAGCGTCGGTAGGATTGCAACCTGTCACGTGTTATGCTAATTCCAAAACGCGGGCATGTGCCTGATGTTCATGTTTGGATGTGCTTCTGACTACCCCCAACTTGGTATCCTCAAAGATCTGCTCACCGAGTATGTATCTAAGGATGTAGATCATGGAATTTGTTTTTTTTTATCATTTAAAAATAAGTTAAGTCTTGTTGTCGTTCAATGAAGTAGGTATGTAATTAAATTAAACATTTAGATGACGCAGTATTTATTTTCGTAATTTTCAAAAACGCGGTTTAGTAGTCTAGGCTAAAGAATATTGGTATACTAAGCAATTAAACTTTTTCGTTCCTACAGCTTTTCAGTTCGCCGTATCATGATGCTAGAGTTCTCTCAATACCTGGAGAATTACCTATGGCCGTACTACGAGACCGGGAAGGCGTCGCATGCGCACATGATGTCCATTATTGCTATGATTACTGAGAAGTTCCGCGAACGGGTGCCGGCATGGCAGGTTTGTATTAAAAAAAACACTAAATCCTGGCCTAGTGAGTGATACCCCGACTTCTGATCCGGAGGTCGTGGGTTCAAACACGGTCGTGCACGAATGGATTTTTCCACTCGAATAATTTATGTGCGCATTAACATTCGAAACGGTGAAGAAAAACATCTTGAGGAAACCGACGTCACCGACGTCTTAGTTGACGATGGAGCATGAAGGTCTAGAAGATACCTATTCACACTTTCCTTGAAGAGACCTAGAATCCGGATTGTATCCTTCAGGAAAAACAGATGATGGTAGTGTGTTCCATTCCTTCGCTATTTCATTATAAAGGTGGAACCAAAACGTTTAAGCGCCATAAGTGTTGGTTAACACTTAAAATTAAATAATTATAATAAAATTATCTTCAATTTGGGCGGGTGTTTAAGCACTTAAATACATTCTCTAGATATAATATATATTGTGCGTTATGCATGCGTTCTAAGGAATATAATCATTGACGAGGAATCGGCGTAAATTCACTATAATTTTAAATTTACGCACATTATAAGTTGAAGTCTTTATAATGATCCTTGTTATTTCAATGAATGTTAGGCTAAAGCCTCACATTAGGGGCCTTACGGTTACCCCGATCGATCCTGGCTCCGATCTGGACACTAACACTGTGATCGTGCCTGGGTGTCTCCTTTAGGTAGGTAACTGAATTTGTCGAATCAAATTTACTGCAAATTAAAACAAACAGCAATATGATTCGATGAAGCTCAATATAGGTCAATTCTATTAGTTCCTGAATACGTAGGTGAATCTATTTGAATGTAGGTGCTCCTCGAATCGTTAGTTATTTTGAATGTAGTAATAACACCAAACCAATCTTCCATTGCAGGCCTTCCTAAAGAAGCCCGAGCATTTCCCCGCGTTCTTCGAGCAAGTTCTGCAAGCGAGCGTGGCGGAAGACGAAGCCGCCCGGAATATGCGAGAGCAGACCGGTCTACTTCTGTTCCTAAACCATTGCTTCGGCAGTATGGAGGTGCAGCTATGCAGGGACCAGGTTAAGCGTCTTGTGTCGCTCAGCATGTGGATCAGCTTGCAAGAAGGTAAGTTATGTTTAATTTACCATGTCGTTAACGAACTACAAAAAACCCGCTCACGCCTGTGCTAGTTACTTATATATATATATATGTCAAAGTTATGATGTATATTACAAATCTTCTCCGTGTGATGACTGTACCAATTTGGATGAAATTTGGAACATGTATATTTCGTGACCTAGAAAAATAAATAGGCTACTTTTTGTCCGGGTACCATTCGCACGAAGCCGTGGGCAAAGACGAGTCATTCTATAAAGACCGTAAATCAGTACGTAGATCCTTAGGATTACCAAGTAGAAAAAATATGAAGGCACTAGAATTGAAAATTCCAAGTCATGTGCATATGGTTTGCACCCTGTCACGTGGAATTACTACTATGCAAAACATAGACATAAGAAAACTATAATATGTTGTGTGCCAAATATAATGTTTCTATGTGTCTCTTGAATAACCCTTACATGACATCCTCACTCATCCATATCCAGATTAAAATATTTTTTATTTTATACTTGAATGTTTTATCGCACAGGAAGGAGAAACCAAGAGTTCAAAACAGTGCCAAAATGGAGAAAGTATTGGCGCGCGATCCAGAAAAAGGACAAACCGGAACAGATGGAGAAGCTAAACTGGGAGAGACGATACCTCCAACGGCTGATGATCAAATTTATGGGAATACTAGAGAGCATTCCCGAGGATGGTGATGTTGACCCTCACGCTATCAGGTGAGTTTCCTATTTTTTTCTGAATACCTGCACCCAACTGTCACAAACATAGTTCGAACCCCACACTGGGATTCCCTCTGTCGCGGGTATCAAGAACTAAGGGACTTTTTTTTAATCTGACCAGAGTTTTGGCAGTATTATAACATCTGCGGCCTGGCAAAGTTGATGCAACTGTTACGTTCACGTTGCCATTTTGTAAGCGAAATTAGGGGACAGGAACAAATACTTAGATTTTTCTTCTTGCGTCTCAACCGGCTGCTGACAGACGCTGGTCTGAGGATACATAGTATGTTGAGCTGTACTTAGTGTTCCGTATTCTGTAGTCTTAGGGGCCTACTCGCATTGTGCGTCGCGAATGCAATCCCTAGTCGCCTGAGAGCCTGGTACTCTTGCCTAACTGGATGTTGAGATATCCTAGCTACTGTCTGCAAATCCAGCATACTAAAACGTATTTTAGTAAGTTTCCCCCTCATATGACCATTCAGGCCCTTAAAGGCAGGGGCGGTTTAAAAATACAACACCAGGATTGACCACAAACGTGCTTTTCACAGATACTGCGAGCGTTTCCTCGAGCTGATGATAGACCTGGAGGCCCTGCTGCCCACGCGGCGTTTCTTCAACACGGTGATGGATGACGCGCACCTCGTAGTGCGCTGCCAGCTGTCAGCACTCGCGGCTCGCCAGGAAGGGCAGCTGTTTTCACAGGTCAGTCATCAGGGTATAGGTGGCGGTGAAATTACAGGCACATGAGACTTTTCACCTGTTATGTCTCAGAGTCGAGAACACCCGAGTGATACCTCTGGTGTTGCAAGCGTTAAAGCGTTAAGCGTTACGGTATATACAGTAACCGCTTAACAACAGGTGGGCCGCATGCTTGTTTGCCACTTTAGAATAGGGAAATAGGTCACTAAAAGAGTGCCACAAATAGTCTTTCGTCACCTCCCATCCACTTTATAATGTCTTCGGTGCATCGGGTGGGAGGCCATTCTACACTGCTTTGCCTAGTTTGTGGTCGCCATTCGAGAACCTTTCTTTCGCAATGGTTGTTGGAACTTTATGGCCTCCTATTGCAATTACAACTTTCTAATTCCTAAACACGTATATAAAACCAAAGCCAACGCTGCTCCTATTCCTACAAGCTTTTAGAAAGGAAGCCCGTTGGCAAGATCGCATACATGAAAATATTTTATTTGAAGGCGATAGGATACACTTTTTAATGTAAAGTACAAAAGGGTGCTGAAAAAACTAAAGAAAAAGAAAACAAGACCATTCGAATTTCTAAAAAAATATTTGACATGACAAGCGCATAATAAATGTTAGTAAAATTTTAATATGGTTTTCTTTTAAATGAATTTCACAAAACATTAGTTACATATGAATATATATCGTAAATATAAAAAAAATACAATTAAACTTTATGACTGTAATCAAAAAATATTAACACGATTTACACATTGTATGTAATGCTAGTTAGACAATTTGCTCATTGAACGTCTTGCTAACTAGACGTATTCCTAGTTTGAAGATTAACGCTATTGGACCTATCGATCGTTAAGCGAGCAACCGTGTACATATTTTGTTACTGCCATAATTTATTAGGCAAGCTGTATATGAAATTGGTTTAACATTTTTATAGGAAAGTTGACCATACACTAAATAGAACTCAAAAGTTCAATTTAGTGAGATACACACAACGTAAATTTTATCTAAGAGTTCAGGGAATATGTGAATTAATATGATGAAGGAGTATGAATGTAACAAAATAAACTCAATAAAATCGACAGTAAAATTGTATTTATTTGCGAAATAAACAAAGTAAAAATAAATGCTGTATCTAAGTAATTATTCGTAGGTTCTTTAGTATATATTTAGAAAAGTTATAATTCACAGGAAAATCATAAGATTGAGTTACTAAGTAAATACCTATTATTATTTTGTCTTAAATATTAAATGGCTTGTTTATTTGATGATTTTTAACATTATCTTTCTAACTTACAATAAGAGAGCACACCATACAGTCAAATGCTTTTTATACCTAAAATCACTTATAATTTCTAATAACTGCCAACTATATTAAATGCTGGACGGAAATTCTCGTATTTTTGAGCTACCTAACAAGTAAATGTTGTCAGTCGAATTTATAATTTCAACATTTTAATTAAATGCAAATGTGACTCTTGTCTTTTAAAAAGGTTTTAACGGGAAATATTATTGAGTATAATGATTGTAAACATGTTAAATTCTTACAAATTATTAAGTATCTTTGTGAGCTAATATTTTAACTTAATTAATATAATTATGATATAAATGGTTTGTCATTTTAATTAAAGCTAATATCAGTGTATATACATTTTTATATTTTAATAATACATGTTTCCTCTAGAACAATCTTTACAAGGCACATTCAAAGGCCCTAGATAGAATATTTAGATGGCTGGTCCAAACATTTTATTTATTGTATTATAGTGTTTTAATGGCGTTGCTAGATACTATAATTTAGTTTAATTATAGTATCCACTAGTATGCACATTAATTTGGATAACTAAAGAAGCTTGCATTCATTGTTTGTTTTTGAGATTCATAATATTTTTAATTAAAATTTTGCCGCATCCAGAAATTGGAATATGCTGCCTATTCATTTGTACTATAATTCTAACCTTAATTTTACTATTTCGATTTGGTTTAAATGCCAACTTAGGCCCAACATTTTGTTGTTACATTCCTAAAGCTCCCATAAACAGTACAATTGTTTTAATAAAAATAAAAATACTTATTTGCTTAGCACGTCCGTTTGCGTCCAATACCAATTCACCTAAATGGCTCTACACACGGCCTAAGCACCATGGTCCCAGATTAACCTGTGTTCTAACTTGGAACTGGCTTGCAATTTAATATTAGCTTTTATCGTTAATTAGGTTCATAATGGCTAAGATGCTAGTTTGGTTCTCCGGCTACTGCTCTGGGTGGTCTCGATACTTACTCAGTAATAATTCCCTCCATTCATATGAGTCATCTCATCACCCCACTCCCCCGTAGGCACCGGTTCCGCATAAAAGCAACTCTTGCGCAATAAGAAAATCACGTGTTTTTGTCGCAGCACGCACACATAGAATATCAATATTGCTTGCATCAGGTTCACGAAAACGTGTGCGTATATCAACTCGTCGTAGTTGAGCCATGATAGCAAAAGAAATATCCATGCTATAGTCATTATGAGGAACAGTTGCAGGAAAAGGTTGAAACTGAAACAGGAAATAGGTACTTAGAGCGGACGGCACAAACTTTGACTAAATATATTTATATTATTAAACTAATTAATAGTTAAGACTACAACACACTATGCCGCCGGCAAAGAAGCCGGGCTTGCCGGCACGCGACGACGTGGCCGGCGGGTATTTAACCGGCGGCCGTGCCGCACAAATGAACCGCTAAAATTCAACTATCTATACAATAAAAGGAGAAACTTTACCATCCTTTTAGCTTATGATGAATTCTCCCATATATATTAATCCTTTTTATGATTTTCAAAGTGGTCACGTAGAAAAACACGTTAAATATTATCGTGAACGCCACTGGGGTGAAGAATATTGCAATTCCTAAAAGCCCTGAAAAATGTCAATAAGTTGGTTTAGAAATTGTTTTAAACAGATTTAACACTTAACAACAAATTAACGTATCCTATAAAAGGTACCTTTATTAGATAGCAGATAGGCTGCAGGTATCTATGCCGTCTCAGTTATCAGAATAGCTGTATGAATGCTAGCCAATAATGCAGGCCTGTTTAAAATAGCTCAAAGACCTTACCAATAGTTTCCTGTTCGACATCATCAACCAGTATAGAAGACGAAAACTGCGTTTTCATCTTTCTGTTCGGATGCGAACCTATGTCGAGTAGAAAGTGGGCGCAAATCGCCATAGCGGCCATAACTGCTACACATGTCCAGACCACGCTCGAATAGTAGCAGTATTTACGCACGTCTGTCACTCGTAGGAACACGTTTCTAGACCTGCAATATTTTAAAATGGTGTAGACATATTAGTAGGTCTTCGCTGTTGTAGATTGCAAGAACTTAATATTGGGCATGTAAAAGAGCTATACATGCTCAATAGGAAATTTCATTCACAGTTAATTTTGTCAACACTGACAAATGAAAAGCACTGCTCTTAATTGCCCCTATTCTTTCCCCCCTTATGATTTTTTGCGGGGGAATTACATAGGTGGAATAAATAAAGATCACACACTACATTAATAAACCTAATTTAAATTTTAAAACATAGGATTATTCAGATGTTTGTTTGGGTACTTACTTGAATGTTTTCCATATATAGAAGCCAAAGCTGTTTAACCAGAAGAAAGCACTCAGTAGGCTGATGTATAAAATAATATCTGGAAATTAATATAAAAATATCAGTTATCAGAAAAGGCTTATGACAATACTCTAGCTAATTTAATACTTAAAAATTGCTTCAGTGTTATATTTTCTATCTTTACTTTCTTAAATAACTAATAGCGCTAGTTTCTTCGATTAGATCACATGAAAACGGAAAAAGTAAAGTTTATTACCTGTGATCATAAAACTGACATGATTACTAAACTCGGTGAATATCCTGACTAAATCAGCAGCTTGGCTTACAATCAAGCTCAACATTATTGTTGTTATGATATTTCCTGCCAAATCTCTCAATGTAGGCAGCACAAAGTATATTATGGCCACTAGTAGATACAGAATCATTGCTATAGCATGAAATGTTGGGTTCAATACTTTCTTCAGAACAAAACTTGCATCCTTCCAGTTTATTTTTACTTCGGGCACACACACCATTGCATATATCCCTGTCATGTTTGTGTTCAATGTAGTAAAGATTGTCTGTAAAACATTATATGTACTCATTAGTAAAAAAATCTAATAGATAATTTGTGTGATAACAGTTTACATTGTTCATGTAAAAATCTTAAACTTGCTGTGCAATTAGTGAGGTCTTATCACATTGCAAGGTAAATAATAAACCCATACTTGAAAAAACCAGGACTTTGATAAAATTGGGGTTTAGCTTTGTTGTAACTTGCTTTAATTTTAGAGCTCACTAAGAATATTATCTGTCCTGTTTGGGGTTAGTTTTGTAGTAATTTCAAAGCTTACCTTATCCATACAATATTTGTCCTGCATATAAATGTGGGAGGTTGGCTCCTTTACAACTGGTATTGGTATGTTTTCGTGCAAACTAAATGTGTTGCTTGCTGGTTCTTCACTTATACTATCAGAACTGTGCTCATGGTGGATAAGATGATGTAGCCTTCCATCAGTAAGCAAGTTCAGTCTGAAAATATCAAATGAACCCTTTTGTAGGCATGAAAAATCTACATTAAGAAGCTAAAAAAGTATTTGCTCTGGCTCTGCTGTGAGCAGTAGCTAGTGTCTAAATAAATTAATTAATTCATCAGTTCTGTATCTAATTCTTAACTTGCTAATAGACAAGCCAAATACCAAATAGACTTTCACATTTATGAATCAGTTTTACACGTACTCATCTTCCGATTTTAGATTCCCCAAAACAAAGATAGGGCTCCGTTGTGTGGTCTCACAGTCTGGGAGACCATTCACAAATTGATAATACTTCACTTTAGCATCTTTTCCATCTTCAGTCTTGAATTGAGGTTTCCATAGACCTGAAATTTTATAAGCTAATTATTTTCTATTATTGCCATAAAAGTCAGATAGAGGCCACAAACATGGATATGACATAGCTAGGTAGTTGCTTAGCCAATAATACAGAAGTTATTGATTTGCAGTGTGGTAGACGTGAGTACCTACTCGTAATTAAGTATGCATGTCTGGTTACCCAAGAAGGAAGTAGGTACTTACCTACAAACTTATGTGAGTTTCAAAGATTTCCAAGATATACACAGTGCAGTCAATATTGTTTGAATTTATGTCTTAATAGTATGTACTTACTTTGATTGTACTGTTCAGCTAATCGGCAAACCGAGTCGACCATGAGCTCATTGTTTTCACAACATTTATTTATCTTTATAGAGTTTTGCTGCTCTGATAGATCATTGAGGTCTGTGTCTCCCACTTCGGCACGAGAATTGTGCGCTACCATAAGTAAATATAACAATCCAAATGCGAAATACATATTGATTCGTTGAAATACAAGTGCAAAAGTTACGGCGTTTATAGTTAGGACATAGGATAGAAAACACTAAATACGATCATCACATTAGGAATAGTGATAGTTCTTAAGCATTTTTGCGGAAATAATCCTGACGGTACGTGAAATAAAAACAAAAATTACTTTTGTAAACAATAAACCCTCAAAACTCAAAATTGTTACGAATGAAGAATTTATGACAATTCCGCGAAGTTCCGTTTGGTTAGTTTGATTGCTTCTGTCTGCTCGCTTTGATTACTCCGGTCAGACAGATGACGTTTGACGTATGTATAGGATGTGATGTCACTGTCAGTTTAGTTTCTTTGGCCAAAACATGGCAACACACGATCAGTACATTCTAACTGTGCCTGTCAGCGACAAGTACATTATTAATATTAAATTAAGTTGAGGAACACTACTTTCCCTATGGATTTACCTTAGGGAAAATAATGTTTGTTTTAAAGTATCGAAAGATAGTTCCTCATAGGTAGATAAAATGGTACTATCTTGACTTGAATAAGCCGATATGTATGTAATTGTAGGTTTAGAGCTCTAGGGGTGGTATTCGGAAAATAACTGTTTGAGTGCACTCCTACTCCTTAACATCAAAAATAACTTATGTACCCCCTCAATTATTTACATTATTTATTAGATAAGTACCGACATATTTAAATAAAATTCGTCAGTCACCAAGAAAGACCATTGCGATTGTAAATTATTTTTATTCATAAATATTCAAAACATGCTTTCATTACATAAAGATATGTTTGAGAACTTTGGCGGTTTAAAATAAGTACTACTAAAATACTCATTACATTATGTTAAATAAACTAAAGATAAATCGATAGGAAGTATCGGGCATTTCGAAGGTGCATACACAATCTAAATACCTACTTATTACGACATTTATGTGTAAGTTAATTGCATAGCTATATACAAAAATATATTGATGCGTTCTATTTTAATTAACACACCAATATTCTGTTATTTCTAGTACTTCTTAATTAGTCTGTTTCTTCTTAATTTATTCATGATATTTATATTTTATACGTATTGAAATTTACAACAGATTAATAAGTAGGTATTTAAACAAATCTAACGTTCGCATAGATGCGAAAGTTAGCGTTATGCATATTCGCTAACTAATAATAAAGTACAGAGCTTTCCGGTTGTTTTTCATCTCCTTACGTATAAATATTGCTACTTTGTTTAGATACCTACGCTAATACGCGTAAATATCTACATATATATGGAGAGTGTACCCCTTAGTTAAACTCTCCATACTTATTAACCTTAGGGCTCGACTTCGAGTTCAACAAAACATGCAAGTATGTAGATACTGTATTAAACTCCGAATTGGGCGATAATGTGGTCATCCGAATTCATTTCTATATTGGTTAATATAAGCAATGACTATTTTCTAGCTTTACATATTTAATATTTAACTTAATAAATAAATCATAATCGAGATTCTTTTACTTAACTCAAAACATAGAGATGTTTTGAGTTTTAAAAAATAATAAATTATATTGAAAATGTACCTACGTTATATATATCATAACATTGAGTTCAACGAACATTGACATGTTTATCTTTAAATAATCGAAAGTGACCTTACTTTATAAACACTATTCAATGAAATATTACTTCGGACCCAAAATAATTCCCGTCTCTATTTATCACAATCAATTCAAAAAAACTGTAGCCACTAAGTAGGTATAATTAATAATTTGTAGCCGATAGCTAGAATTTTGGTGTTTCAGTCTACACATTAGCGGCCGATAGATATACTCAGTCCTTATAGACGGCTCACTAAGGGCCGGAGCAAAATAACATAAAACACCGAAGAATTAACGTACGTACGTTTTTGAGGTAAGATACGGCACGGGGACGCGTCGTCATCTCTTTAGGTTGGTATTTTAGAAGCGCTTTGGATTTTGCACTTATTTTAACATAATTATGCTCTTGCTATTTTCATTCCGTAGAATGTAAGACGGATAGATCGCTTTGGTTGCTTGAATAAAGCCAAAGCCAGTTCTCAAGTGTAGGTACTGCCAGCAATATCTAGTTTCTATTCACATATACACACTGTTTTTCCACAATCGTTCACTAAGCCTTATTCACGGCCATCATACCTAAACTTTAAAGAAATCTCGCTGATCTTAAAATTTCCAGCTGAAGTGATTGGAATTAGTTGAGCCTGACCTCACCAGAGTCCTCGGCTAAGATCTGCTGGTCATCTAAGTCGTCGTGCGGGCTGAGCTTTTCAGCCAGTGGGCGGGTGATCGGTAGGCAGCAGTTCTCACTCGCCAAGCCTTGCATCGCGCGTCTACGTAACACCACCAGTAGAAGGAATATCACCACTCCTTGCAGGCAGTTGAACGTGTCCATTATTTTCCTGGAAGACATAAATAAAGTTTGAGGCTTGAAATGAGCATGATACTAAATAAATAAATTACTCTAAAAAAAGTAACAGTAAATTGTGAACATCCTTATTGTTATTTTTTCATAACTTTTTTCTGAATATCAAACTCTAGATACCGAGCTCCAGACATTGAAATGATTCTGTTCATTAAGTAATGTAAAAAAAAAACTTACCAAATAATATGCGACTGTCCATGAGCGAAGCTAGCTATTTCGAATATCCACGATATGCCCATAACCAGAAATAGTTTCAGAGATAAGAGAAATCTGAAAAAAAAACCGACCCTTGAAATATAGGTGTACCTAAACTTTGAATTGATGTGCGCGACCGAACTCAAAATGCGAAATATAAATGCATTTTTACTAGATTGGAATGGTTTCTATCTTTCTACTCGTAAGAGAAAAGACGAATTACACAATCGTCCTTTCTTGGTCACCCTGATTTTGGTCAGTGAGCTGATGACGTACGGTAGTTTTATCTTTCGGATGTTTGAAAACTTACTTATGCTTCAGATTGTTCAATTTGTTAACATCATATTTGATTGTTTGCTGCCATAAGTTGAATGAAGACATCGCGAATAACAGTATGTTTGCAGTGATAAGAGCAGCGATCGGTCCGTAAAAGAATATCCATGTTTCCGTCCTTCCTGATATAGAAACGATAATATTAGTGAGTGTAAATTCTTTTATCAGGCAATCTTAAAAGTAACTGTTACTAGATAGTCTACATTATTAGTATTAGCAATGCTGTCCCATTGTTAACTATAACTATATAACTTTACATTAAAATAACTAAAGGCTACTGACCTCTGAACCAGCAACTGCCACTTCCGATGCCTGGTTTCCAGTGGTCTCCCTCGACAAAGTTGGCGATGAGGGACACTATAAGGAGCAGGACGGGACTGCCCCACGCGTAGCAGCTGTACAAGAAGTACTGTTTCATTTCAGTCTTCTTCATATAGCTTGCATCTCTAAAAATAACACAAAAAACATATTATAGACAAAAAACAAAAGACGTGTGGCGCGTGATATAGGCATTTGGAAAATATAATTTATTGAATTGATAACGGGATTTCCCAATCTAAAGCTGGATAAGTTCAGCTAACAGCTAAATCACAAGTTAGAAAACGTTTAAGGTGCAATTTTAAATGAAACTTACTTGACCGATCGGTACATATTAATGCATATCACGTTCATCCAGAAAAATGTAGCCATCATCCAAGAATAAACGAGGAACCCTGAAAATAGTTCGAACATTTTAATATTTATTTGTATCAAAAAAGTATTATCAAATTATTGTTCAATAACGTACCAGTTATCGCGCAAATTTCGCCCTTGAAGCCGGGACTGAGTTGCAATATTCCTAGTGACAGGAACCCTAAAGCCATACTGATACACATACACATGTAGCATAGGCCTTGAAGGTCTCTGGAAACACAACATTTTTGCTAATGGAATTACATAATATTTTCGGTGTAAAATTATATTGATATCAATAGGAATCCGGCATACTGAGCGGAAATTATCACTATCGCAGCCAGTAGGTATTCACTAACTCATGTCCACTAATTGATCATTCTCTGTCCCTTTGCTAGCTAATCTTACACTTTCAAAACTAAACGAAGTGTTGTTTTTTTTCGAAACTTAGTTCTGTATTATTGCAAGCTGATTAAAATGAAACCAATACGATAAATAAAATTAATTATCCATCGAAAAAATCCGTCTCCATCAACAGATCAGTTCGCTCATCGCTGTCTCCATAGTATTAACTGTCAACAACTTAGTCAGATAACAGGAATTGCGTCGAAATATCGCGATACGCAAAACATAAACAAATGCTTTTTAAAGCTTCTACATATTATAAGTGTAGCCTTATACCTCATTTGTGGCAGATATGTGTACACTGCTAATGTGACCATCAAGAAGATAACCGAAATGAGTGTAAGGATTCCGCTCGTCTCAATATCGTTTGTCCTTGTTATCTTCTCAAAACAAACCAAAGCAACAGGTATTATTGTATCGTTTTTGTACATTTGTCCGACGCAATATCTGTAACAAGGCAATAATTACAGACCTATTTTTTTTGTTATAAACAAAGAAATTATTTTGTCTTCCAATAACGGTTTTGAACAACAGCAACTGGGTTTGGCAGAAATTGAGGTCTACATCCAAAACACATGCGTTTTGTGTGTCAACGAATAAATGAATGAACATACTTAAGTGTACACCTCAAGAGAATTGCAAAACAAACAAAAACTTTACAAAATTAAAAGTATACTGGGCGGACATTTTTCCGTTGCATGATTAAGGCAGGTAGGTAGATCCATCTAGTGCAGGTTTTGAACAAATTGATCTGTGTGTTATATGGTAACTTACTGCGAGGGGTCTTCGACAAAAGTAAATCCTGGTGCATCCTGCGTGGAAACTTTATCTCCATTCAGAATGATATCCCGGAGGAGCATGCGGCCATGTGTACAGTTCATGCTGACGAGATTCTGGGCTCCACATGTCCTCTGCGCGGTTATAATCTCGTCGTTGAGACAGCACTTTTGTTTAGCTCTCGTCTCAACTGATAAAAATGTCGAACTGCTCAGTACAAGTAGAAATATTAACTCCTGAAAATAAAAATCTTAATTAATTATTTTTTGCCCTTGTTTAAATTAATTATGAGTAGAAGCGAGATTTTTAAAAATTATTGAAAATTCTTTCATTCAACGGGACACCATACTTTGTGATTATGAATCACTCACCAAGTCCACTTAGGTACCTATAGCTTGTTATTCGATTACTGAACTAGGTCGGACACCAATAAATTATTGGCTGATGATATGTAAAGGGGCTAATGTGATTGAAGACTTGATGATAAGGTCACTGCGAATTATGTGAAAATTAGGAGATACACCTTCGGAGCAGTTGTATAGACTTTAGAAATTATAAAGCAGAATCACGCTATGGCTATCAGTTTCAACTTGGTAAGAAGCAATGAAAACACAAATTTGAAGTCAACTGTACAAAATCAACGGCCCGCGCTTATCAGCACAACGGCACTGCTCTTTGTTAATACTAATTAAAAACATTATATGTAAACTATGTATAATAAGACTATTATGTACAAATTGATCTCTGGCTCATGCGTATGCTGGGTCACACACATTTGTTATCGATAACATTACACGCGGTTTCAAGTGATAAATAAGCGTCGGATGTGTGAATCTATGAAAGATTACTTTGTTAAATTACCTTCAAAATTAAATGTCTAGATAGAAATGTATCTATAATTCTAAACATTGAATTTTGATCTGCATTGATAGACAATACGTTTTTAAAACGTTTCACTTTGAAAACCTTTATTGTGTTGTTATAGTTTCAGATGTATTGCCCTCATGAAAACCTGAATTAATTAATACGTTTGAAGTACCTAGAGTAGAAGTAGGTACTTCAAACGTATAAGTGTGTAAAAAAACGAGTAGAAGTGTACATCGCTGCAGCGATTGCACTGTGGCATTAATGAACGGAACACTCAGATAACGTTATCGTATCTTATTCCATTGCAATTGAGTGCTTATAATAGTAGTAATTTTACTTTGATTTTTAATATACTAACACTTAATAGTTGTGTACATTGGATAGCATATAAGCCAACTCTCGTTGAGACTGAACGATAAAAAGACATAATCTGAGCGTCATAAAGAGCGCATAACAATTTCATAGAATAACAATGAAATGGTAATAAATAATATTACATTATGTTAAATGTTTTTATCTATAGACACAATGCTCATATCTGCAAGCGTAGGTACGTACGTATCTACACTCTGACGTGTACATTTTGATGTAACACTTGCTAGATCATTTTTCGCAAATGTAATGTAATGTAAATGCGTATTGATGACGATTTTAATGTTATTAAAACTGCATTTTTTTTTACTTCTGTACTTAAATATTATTTCTTACGGATTCGTACTAGAATATAGGTAGATAACAAATTATGCATACCAACGAAGGCCAAGAGAGCTTACAAAAAAAGGAAACTTGGACCAATCTTTCCTTGGCAATACTAACACAACGTGTTTTTGACTTTTTGTTCAATTTACACATAAAAGTAAAAAGGTATTAGTATAGTACCCACCTGTATTTACCAAAGTGGACGGAATTATTTTATTAAACTAGAAGCTCGTGACTTCGTTCCTGCATTTTTGGACTCAAATTAGCACAAATTTCACCCACTTAATTGATTTTCTAAAATGTCTTTCTCTTACACCACATAACCGAAAACTTTTGATTTCGGTTTAGTTTAAACTTTGCCTGGATTGTCAGTCAGTCAGTAACTCGGTAAGTCGACTTACCTACAATTTTACGGAATGTATACTTCGATGATATTGTTTACCAGAAACTCAAAGATATGTGACTATGCAAGATTCTGCTGCAAGCTCTGATTCTGAATCCAATCAGCGTAGTTAACGCAACAGCAATTTCTTGGTTATTTATTTGTGAAACGATTGACATTCCTAAAGTGCACAGATAAATTGGTAGGTCTAAAGTTTTTTGCTCCCAAGATAAACGGGATAGGTACTAGGTACTGATTTAGACTGGTTTGCAGTTTTCTCAATTTAAGTATTTATTTTTAGATCTTTTGAGTGACTCGCGTATTGCGAATTTGCAAGTAAGATGCGACTGCGTTCACAAATTAATGATGAAAGTATTTATAAATTATGTTCCAAGGTATCTTACCTACGGGCAAGCTAGTTACATTGTTTTCATATAATTATAGTGAAGCGGAGACGCAATTACTCTCAGCTCTCAGACTCAGGATTAGTAAATTTTGTACTTTTTCGAAAATAAAAATATTTCAAATCATCGGAGAATTAAAATGAATAAGCGTTTTTTACAACCAAAGCTTAAGAACACTACCCTCAACATTAAAAAAAAATCTAGCGTGTTCTCCAGTGGATTTGACTGTAGCCAGTGCTACAGTTTATAATTCAATAATTATAAAGAAATATATCTTAAATATTTACTCACCTTCATATTTACTGTGATTGGAGACCACTCTCGTGTTAATTGTTTACAGATAATGTTTGTGCCGTCGCGTGTGCCGTGCCTCGACTGACCGAAACCAGTGACGTTCTTGATACCGGTACTCGTCTCTCTATAGCGCGAGCGACGAGTTACAACTGTCATAGGTTAGGGATGACTCGATACTGCAGTAATCGATTTGACTTTAAAGAAATTTAAATAAATATGAGTTATCGTACCGATTAAAATAACTAGTATGTACATCTCTCATTACGTGAGATGGTTGATGGTTTAGAATGAGCAAGACAACCGTTTTGTCCAGATAAGAGAAAAAAAAAAATTGGTTCTTCTTTCCGTCAAACAAATTGAGAGACAGAATGATTTTTGATTCCATCGACAATATCTTGGGTTCACATGTTATTGGTGCATGTTAAAAAGTTTAGGTACGACTCGATACTATACTACAGTAATCGATTTGACTTTAAAGTTATTCAAATAAATGTAATTAACGTACCGATTAAAATGAAAAATAATTATGTACATCTCACATTACGTAAGATGGTTAATGTAATGACTTACTTAGCATAACCACCAAAACAAACGTTTTATCCAGGGAAGAGAAAACGAAAAGAGAGGCAGATAAATTTCTTATAACTTCATCGACAATACCTTGGGTCCACATGATAATAATACAGGTTTCAAATATCGCCATCTTTTAAAAAGTGATGAGGTTAATTTTAAACGTGGAGTTGTATATTAGAAGTATTATAAGAAAAAGTTTCATCGACCGTTCAATACCGAATCATACCGAATCGCGATGTTCCTAGGTCTCGATTGGACTAGTTATCCTGACGTCTTCAATTCGGAACGATCAGGTAGTTTTACTATATCGTTATTGGACTAGATAGCAATACGACCAAATAGCGTTATGAGTACACAGTCTATTGTTTTTTTAAGGTAAAATTAACTAGTGGTTCACGAAATAAAGGTAATTTCAGTGCCTACCTTGGTTGGATTAGGCTCAATTGATTTCAATTGGCTCAAAAAAGTAATTGTCTGTATAGACATATTATTTTTTCACAATTTGAAAACCCCCGATACGACGTGCCCCCACAATGGCGTGTGGCGTTTAAACCAATTTAAAACATTTCTTGATATCGCAAACTATTGCTTAAAACTGGATGATATTCGGTAACGCCGATCCATCGTCTATTGCTGCGCCCCCTAGAAACTTGTGAGGTTGAAACCTCTCTAAGAAACATTCTTGAGGTCATATAAAATGTTTCGGATATAAATGGTAACAGACAAACAAACTAACAACCTCTTACACCAAACCAGTGTCCAAACGCAAAATTGCGAAGTCGTGGGTAAAAAAATAATTGCCGCTGTTTGTCACGTGGAATGCTGATTACTTACTTGCAAAACGAAGGCATGTGCCAATATGTAAACTTTCGGACGTGCCTCTAACTACCGCCAATTTGGTATCCTAAAAAACGACTGAGTATATTTTCCCCTTCGTGGGAAAAATAGTCGTGAGCGTATTTGTTTTTGTATTTTATAGAAAGTCGCTAGGAACTTTTAAGCTAAAGTTGTGTACTAAACTCCTTTCTAGTTAAGTAAATGCTTTTAAGGTAGATTTTTTTTTTATTTCTGTGTTCCATTTAACAATTTCTGTGGCTTAATACGGTGAAGGAAAACATCGTGAGAAAATCCGGCATGCCCAAGAACCAAAAATGCGAGGGTATATGCCATCGGTTAAGGCACGGGCAAAGTGCCGCGGTCCCGGCCGACGACGCCGACGGTTGCGGTGGCAGCGAACTTTGACAACCACTTAAAAACCTTTTAACCTTTGATCGACATTCCATGTGTCAAGTGGCCGAACCCTTCTAAATTAAATTAAATACGCAACGGACTCAAAGTCATATACATAGTCCTGACCCCACACTAGTATTCCCTGTGTCGTGGGTATCAGGAACTACGAGTACCTTGCGATAACATAACACCCATACCGGAACAAATATATGTAGGGCATGCAAACCGGGCATGAACGGATTTTGATGAAACTTTACAGTAAAATAGTTTATACATTAGAATAACACATAGGCTACCTTTTATCTGTGTACCACGCGGGCGAAGCTGTGGGCAGAGGCTAGTCATACATAAGCTCCACCCATCTAACAGACCAAACCGTCACCTGGGCCTATATTATATTTAGTGTGATATTGACTGAATGGATATTTATGTGTAATTATTAACAATAACGAATGAAAGACACGCAACCAAATTAATAAAAAATATTTATTTTTAAAGTCTGCATAAATCTAACCCATTTGAATTTATAAAAAAAAAACGGTCCTGATGAATACAGCACATCATTGGCATAGGGTTGCAAAACTGCTTACCTTCAAC
This sequence comes from Perizoma affinitatum, assembly GCA_961405105.1. Lineage (NCBI taxonomy): Eukaryota > Metazoa > Arthropoda > Insecta > Lepidoptera > Geometridae > Perizoma > Perizoma affinitatum. Next base: position 5,188,447 of record OY560205.1, on the reverse strand, counting down.
TTTATGGTCTTGAAGGTAAGCAGTTATTTATCATACGCACCTTAAAAGTAATTTTTACTAATGTCTACATTTTGATATTACTAGGGTCTCGTACTTACAAAAAATTGACTTATTCATATTATGAATGGGATTTTCTTTCGGTTTTAAGCTGGACATTTTTCACACAGCATCATCTTACGCAATGTAAGCTGAGCTTGTGTTATGGGAACTACATGACTGATACATTACATTTAAACTTACATTACTTATATATATTTTTTTAAATACACTCTTACTATACATGTAAACACCTAGACCCGAGGCAAATATAGCCCGCGGTGGGAATTGAACCCGCGGTTGCGACCTTATCTTATTATTATAATAAGAGGAGTTGTAATAAATAATTGAAATCGTACGTCGATTATAACATTGTGTAAAAATCAACTTGCATAATTATGAGTTGCAAATTTCTAGTGTTCGTTCATTGGTACAGTATGCTCAATTATGTTGCCAGCTTCGTCGTCATTTTCCAGGAACCTCTCAACAGGAACCGATATGCAAGTAGGCCAACCACGATTATACATAGCCCTTACAAGTCGTTTGCGGAATACTACTATGACTAGGAAAATCCATAGACCTTGCAGGCAGTTGATTATGTTTATATTGCCATGAAAAAAAAAAAAAACATAGTTGAATCAATGAAACTGTGAATGATAGCTGATGATCTAGGCCAAAATTGGTCTTGACGACAGTTAAAAATAAGGTTACTTAGCAGACTTATAAGTGGTACTTATCCCACTACTATTATAAACGCGAAAGTTTGTGAGGATGTTTGTTACTCTTTCACGCAAAAACTACTGAACGGATCTTGATGAAACTTTACATAAATCATCTTATATGCTATTTTTTATCCGGGTACCACGCGGGCGAAGCCGTGGGCAGAAGCTAGTAATAAATAAATAAATAAAACTGGAAATTTTCACACACAAGCATCTAGCCTCAAAGTAAGCAGGAGCTTGTGTTATGGAACTGCATGACTGATATGAAACTTTTGTTTTTTGTAAATATACATTTTATTCATACATAACACTCAGACCCGATATCTTTTCTTATAACTTTTTTTTTACAATATGTCTTCCACTCCAATTCTTTTCAACAGATTTCATCGTCTGAGTGAAACAATAAAATTCAACTGTCATCTCAAGATTCCTCATGTTCTACCTTAATAATTCCTCAAAATTGCATCGCTTTTATACCATATTTATGATGACAGTACATATAAGGCAAGGCATATGACGTTGTCGAAAGCTTCAGTAACAACAAAAAAAAAACAAATAAAGAAAACATGTCTATGACTGTATTCCATGGAGATTATAATGGTATGAAGATCCTCGTACTCTGTACACAGATCTGTTAGTAGGGTGTAAACAGAGACTCGTCCAAGCATTATAGTTGGCACATGTCCGCGTTTTGCATAGTAGTTAGTTTTCCACGTGACAGGTTGCAAGCCTATCGCCAATGGCAGTAAAAATAGTTGTGATTATTTTACATTCTCATTTTCTAAGTATCCTCAAAACGTTTAAATAGAAATACCAAATAGAGTCTAGTTACAGTATATCTAAGAATATGAAGGTAAAAGTAGGTATATACATAGCATAGTTACCAAATAACGAGTTCCCTCTTGTCGAATAGTTCGACTAAATCAATAATCCAATATAATCCCATCACAACGAAAAGTTTGAGAGTCAATAATAATAATAATAAGCCATTTATTTCTGAATTCTAAAGCTAATTACATAATAATAATAATTTCAAAACATTAATTCAGAACTTTTTTTTCCTCTCTTAACTATTCAGGTATCCATCTTCTGGTAAAGGCCTCCTAAGAGTCAAGCAGAACCTGAAATAAATTAAAGTCAAGATTAATTAAATTACGACAATGATTTTATCAGTTTTAACGTTTTCGCACACTTTTCACCGCTTCAACTCGAACCGCTGACTTTTCTGTGTTCTGTATCTCCATACTTTAACGCATTTTTTTAATAATAATAAATTCGTTTGTTTGAATTAAAAAATATTTTACATCAGACTTATTTACTAGGTTAACGAAAACAACTAAACAAGGTACAACAGCTTACTAAGTAGTAGCAGGTTAGTAGGTATGTGGAGGAAATTTTAACGTTATTATTTTTTTTAGTTTAAGTATAAAATAATATATAAAAATAAAATAATTTATGAACCTCTTGGTACCAACCTAACATAATTAGGTACAAATAACAACGTTGTAAATTTTCATGAGATTGTATTGTACTAAATATAAATTTACAAGTTAACTTTAAAAAAATCTGCTTCTGCCCCATGTCAAAAATATTTCTGGTTTTGCCCCACATTACAAAAGGTACACATTACAGAGGGCAAAGTACAGTTGACAAATAAAACCTATTGATCAATGTTTGTAAAAATATTTATTATTATGTATTTAATCATAAAACGCAGAAGTTACTAATTAGATAAAATCTTAAATAATCAACGGTTATGTTGTGCCAAGGTAAACCTTAAATATAAATATAGTTTTTCATCAAATATCTTCATATCAATGCTAATTATTATCAGTAGTATGATTAAATCAAACAGTCTCAAAACCTTAACACACAATCAAAATCACGGAAGAGTTTATGATTAGTACCTTAAATATATATATGATCATATAGATTTTTATGAGTAAGTAACTGGTTTAAAAATCAAAGGGGCATATTTTTTCTAAGCAATGACCCAATGAAATAGAGCCATTTAACATTGATGTTATTGAGTCGTTAATAACTTTATCCATCTGAATAACATTAGGCTGTCTTGGTTTTCCTTGCCCTCGGAATCGGCTCAGAGAGGTCAGCATAATTTTGAATAGTTTTTAAAACCGGATAATGTTTAGTTTTCCTAAACTTTCTATTTAACTTAGCATTACAGCATTTGGCTGCATTATTTGTTCTGTAAATATACCCAAAGAAATCTCATTTACCCATTGCACCCGGCCCAGCATTTTTTACCTGCTGAGTTATAAAGCAAGTTTAAAAAAAATAAACAAAGTCCAATAGCCAAGAATAGCAGAGAGAGGTCAGCACAAATCAATTGCAAAAACCGCATTTCAACCGGATTAGCAGTTTCCTGTATATCTGATATCACACGGCTTCGCCCGTGTGATATCCGGATAAAGAGTAGCCTGTGTTGTTCTAAATCAAGAACTATACCATTTCCAAATTTGATCCAAATCGGTCTAGCTGTTACGGAGATTATTAGCAACAAACTAACATGTTGCAAACATTGACATTTAAAATTTTATTACGATTATGTTTGGACTAGTAACGTACTATTACGATTTTGTATTACCTGAGTTCACTCAGAACAGAGTATATAATGACTGTCAATGTGAGAAATACCACAGACACCAGATAGATGTATCCGTAAGGAAACAGTTCAACTTTTGCATCAGCGCAAACATATCCATTTTTTCTAGTATATTTTTCATAACATTAATATCAACGTTTACGCAGTATCTGAAAGAAATATGTTTTTAATAAAATTGTAAAGTGCTCATCTAATTTTCCAACTTAAGAAATTTCTGAAACTATTCTCCGCCATTCTCCAGGACGATGTCGTTCATTAAAAACGAAGTACGAATACGGTAATTTTATGTAGCCGAATTCGCAATGCAAACTCGCTGGTTGGGTATCGTTTCTTTCTGGTTTAAAGCACACTGCCTTTCCCTCACCTTTTTTTTAAGAGATAAAAAGGCCTGACGGACAACAAGTCTTTTCGGCAGTATCATCTAAAGCACCAGCAAGCAAAGCCAAGACACAGAAATACGTTAGTTTCATCATCATTATTTCACAAACACAAAACGATTCCCAATTTTTTTTTACGAATAACTTATTGAACTTGCTTACGAGACACGCGAGCGTATGCCGCTGGCCGTTTCTTCAACTGAGTTCAATGGCACGGCTACCATAAACTTATTTTAGGAGTGAAGCTAACTAGCCCAACTGAAATGCATCGCATAGCAACTTTTTTATGAAAAAAAAAACAACAGTGTTATCTCTTTTACTCCAATTACTATTCTGATTGAGTTCGAATAGTAGGAATATTAGGCATTACACGATTGATACGATCATATCAATCGTGTTATGTCTATAAAATATTACAACATGTGTTTCATCATTGGGTACCTAAATAATGCAGTATTATTTAGATGCGCGCGTGAGGCGAACTAATAAATACAAATTTCAAAGTTTATATGTTTAGATGTTCGATCTTCTTCTTACCGTTGTCCCATATTGCGTGGTGTAGCCACAACATGTTTTCTTCGTTCACCGTTCTCTACCCATCTCCTGGTTTGAGGGATCTTTAGTGATTGGTACAGTTTATCCTGCACCTTGCCATTGAAACTGTAACTTTGAGATTATTAAATCTACGTAATAAAATAAATAAATAAATTAAATAATGCTGGTAATTTTTCACACAGCATCACCTAGCCTCAAACTAAGCAGTGCTTGTATTATGGGAACTACATGACTGATATACTACGTATATACTTTTTTTGTAAATACATACATATTATACATAGAAAACACCCAGACCCGAGACAAACATTGGCTAATCGTACAAACATTTGTCATAGCGGGAATCGAACCCTTCCTTCTGTCTCTCAGGCGGGCCTTCGCCCACTGCGCCATAGTCATAGGCCTAGACTTACACATAGGCTACTTTTATCTACGACGTCAGAGGTTAGTTTACAATAACCTGAAGCCCGACTCCACTAGGCTACATAATCTTCATTCTCCTCATAAATAAGTAAGAATTAAAAGTACAGTAATATAACGACTACTTATATTTATGTGAAGGGTATTTCTGAGAAGCTTGCAAAAGTGTTTTAACCAATCTCGGTCCACAGGAAAATTCTCTCCGAAAGGTAAATACAAAAATTACTTGTTCAGGGAGTAGAATCAAATGACTTAAAAAACAATTTTTAGATTTTTAGGATTTCATGGAACTAGTTTTGGGTTTCTTTATTTATTTTCTTCATTAATAATAAATAAATTCTTGGGTTCAAACACCCCTTAGATGTTGACTTGTTATTTTTTATGCCATAATAGGGGGATGTCACCCCAAGGTTCCCAGGTCTGATTCGCAAAATATTTCTTTATTTATTTTCTTCATTAATAAAAAATAAATTCTTGGATTCAAACACCCCTTAGATGTTGACTTGTTATTTTTTATTTGCCATAATAGGGGGATGTAACCCCAAGATTCCCAGGTCTGATTCGCAAAATATATGTGCGCAATAACACGTGCTCAAAACGGTGACGGGAAACATCGTAAGGAAACCGGTGGCATGCTTTTGAACCAAAAGTTCTAAGCCAACGGTTAGTTGCCACTTTATTGGAACCTGTCAAGTCAAGAATACCGAGTAATTTATCTGAGGATGTCCGTCATGGGGAATACATAATACATTTATTTATTTATTATTTCATTTATTTTATTCATTTAAATAATAATAGTGGTAATAACACGGTGGCTGGCGTAAGCGCAACGGTCTTTTGATATTATAACCTTTAATTCAATGTCGTCTGTATGGTTTTCTGATTCGACTGCTGTTTTTCGTTAACTTGTTAACACTAGTTAATGAAAGTGATTCGTTTAGTAGTATTTATATTAACTCTTTATTGCATACACGAGAAATCAAAAATTAATTCTCGTCTAACATCTTATAAACTAAATTGCGGTAATACAAAGGGCCGCCTAAGAGCGAACTCTTCCAAGTAAACTTTGGATGGAATAGATGACTAGATGGACTAAAAATAATGTGAATATTTTATGAATATTACAAGATATTAGGCATAATGTAGTATAATATATAGCTAAACAGTATGTATACCTGCTTTGGTACTATTATATTAATTACACAAGTGCTTTAAATACATAGACATAGACATATCATTTATTTGCCACCACAATACACACAATATAAATTATCAATTTGTAAATTAAAATTAAAAAGTACACAATAAAAAAAACATAGGTGTACGGTTTATGCAACCGCACAGTATTCCTACATGTTCTCGCGGGTCAGCATTTTACGCTACAACGTGGTTTTCTTGTCCATACAGGACAGTTGCTTTTAACCACTGACAACGGCAACACGTTGTAGCGTACTATCGCGATCGCTCACCGTAACAAATAAACGGTCAACATTTAACGGACAATTTTACTTAACAAACATTTAAGATCGTAGGATACGGACCCTACATCTTAGTGTTTGTTAAGTAAAATTGTTTTTAGAATATAATTACGACTATACCACGTACTTTTACTATTCTCCTGCTAATTCGTAATTATATTCTAAAATGATACCAAACCACGATAATTTTAATTCCAGGAAAATGGGTTGAAAAAATAATTAACATTATATAAAGAAATAAATAAGTAGGTGACTTATGTGTGCTGCAGTAGCATATTTTATAAAAGTAAGAGATTTTACAATATTTACAGAAACATGTCACATGTTCTATACACTTACACTTATACATAGAATATTTACACTTGCTTAAATCGAGTAGGTATACAAAATACATAGGTAAAACAGTTGAGACATTTCAAGAGCGTCGCATTAAGAGATTATGTTTTCAAGTAGGTACAGTAAGCAGTGCCTTTTTACAAATTCACCAATTGCGTGATCTCTTCCAGACAACCTTGGGATGGAGTGGAAAGTATGCAACTGTGAGAATGGTTGGCGGTGATCGTAATTATTAAATACAAAAGGGGAGTGCAATGCGATATACAAACTACTATATAAATATAATTTCATACCTACATTCACAGCAAATAAACTACACAATATAAATATATATTTATATATACATATATAATCAATATTTTATTTAATTTTAAGATGCAAATAATTTTGTACGTGCAATCATTTGCCACTTAGGGCTTAGTGGCAAACCCTATTAACAATATCTACCAGGGATACTTTGGTGGGGATTAATTCAACAAAATGAACCCTAGTCTCTTCTAACTACTTCCAGTTCTGTCATCTTCTCGTCTTGCGTGAGTGTGTTGTAGGTTTCCAGGGCCAAGAATCATTAGGATTGGTAGGTGGATCCTACCAACCACGCCATTACCGTGACCGCTACCGGTGTCAGGAATAGCGGAGCTGCCGGGGACTGAGGGCTGTTTGTTATTTAGTATGGTAGCTGGGGCACCAGAGCCTCGTCCGCGGTCGGACGGGTGCACCATGGACTGTAGAGGTTGGCTTGGGTCCCTGATATACATTTTGGAACCCACCGGGGCATCAATCAGCTTTATAAATTTGTAAAAAGTAAAAAGCTGATTTTATTCAACTTGTTTCTAATGGTCGTTCATAGGAACATCGGTGTGTTGAATTACATTTTCTTCGCCATCGCTGCCTGCCGCTAGATATGTCTCTATGGGCCCCGACATACAATCCAACCATCCGTGTCTGAGCATTGCTTTTATCACTCGTTTACGGAACACCACCAGAACCAAAAATATCATTGGTCCTTGCAAGGTGTTAACGACATCAAGAATGGCCCTGTAATAGAAATGTGCTAATTTTATTCCTCAGTAAATATCTTTATTCAGACAAATTACATGTACTGTAATCATTAGGATAATTCAGTTAATAGATATTTGAATGATCTATCCGATCTATAATACGTACCAAACGATGTGTGTTCCTGACAGTGACCCGATCATTTCAAAGATCCATAGCAATCCCATAACAATAATTAATCGTATCGTCATAGTGAGCCTATAAAAGAAAAAAAAATGTTACTGTTTGGCTGTTACGGTCCATAGACATTTTCAGTTCTGATTTATTTATGAAATTTTTATAATTCGTTTTCGTTAAACCTAAAATGTTTTTGAATATACAGTTTCATCTGAATCATCATCATCATCAGAAAGATCACTATCACAGATCAGAGATTTTAATCAGAAAGTTAGTTGACTAAAATGAATTCCCCTGAATCCTCTCGCTGCTGAAACTGCAGTTTGTATGATCTGCAGATATTTGTCTCGGGTCTGATGTATAATATGTATGTATTTACAAAAATAAAGTATATAAGTAGTATATCAGTCATGTAGTTCCCATAACACAAGTTCTGCTTACTTTGGGGCTAGATGATGCTCTGTGAAATCGTCCAGTATTATTTATTTATTTAAATGAAACAATCTGTTTCTTCGCCACTAACCTATATCGTAATGCTCTTATATGACCTGATGAAAACGAGTGCCGCCACACGATTGTGGAGGTGTAAATGAATATAAAAATGTTGACACATATTAAAATTGACATCACGCTGTACATGTAATACCATTGTTGTTCCTTATCTGAAAAAAACAAAAAAAAAGATTTACCTACTTTAAAAAGTCCTGTGAAAATATTTACCTAATAATATCTGTGTCTACAGTTTACTATGTGTATTTTGAAACTGGTGACATGAGTAGAATTAGCGTATATTTAAAGCACAAATTCGGACACAAGGCTCCTTTTAATACTTCATCATTAAAATGAGGTGAAATTTATGAAGTTAATTTGTATTATGTCGTACAAATTAAATAATTATGTCAGTGGTTTGCATATTTAAAAAATTAGTCCAGCACATTTCGCTTAAAGTCTAGCCTGCAAATTTTAAAACTGGTCAATAACATTTAAATATAAATACCAGCAAACGAATACAATTGAGAATAAAATAATAATTTGACATAAAAACATTCGAAACTATAATACTATTACGTATGTAACTCATTTAAATTATAAAAAAACGACATTTAATATATAGTTTACTTTGTAATTTTCTGTGGGTTTTGTGGATATACTGGTAATAATTATAACATCATCATATATTTTGAATACATTTTTTAAAAACATTTGAAACCAAATCTCGACTACAATTTATATACGAATATTTAAAGCCAATAAATAGTTATTAGCGGTGATGTATTGTTTGCGAAGTTTCATTTTATTTGATATATAGTTTACTTTGAAATTTTTGCTCTGTATTCAAATCAATGACGAGTAAATTTTATTATTTTTGTTGTAAAATACTCCAAATTATTACAAAAAACATATTCTTTAAAGTACCTACAATCACTTTTTGTGGAGTAGGGTAAATGCTTAAAGTGAATTTTGATCATAAAATTGAAATAAGAGTACTAGTATGTCCGAAAAATACCGATCTAAAATGATTCTGATCGTTTTGAGTGGGCGGGCATCAAGTGCCCTTGGTCATGTGTGTGATAAAGTGATAATATAACATTGCACATTAAGCTTCATTACATAGGTATGCAGTATGCACATTACGATCATGCCTGTATCGATTTACCTAAAAACCAGCAGTGATTCAGTCCAATACCGGGCTTTGGATGCTTTCCTGGGTGGAAGTTCACGGTCGCCATTATTATGGTGAGGACAGTTGGACACCCCCATGCGTATAAAGCATACCAGCCAAACTCTTTCCAACCGTGATCCACTATCGATGGCTTTCTGTTGACAAACAATGAACAGCTAGGATTTTTAACACACAAAATACAGACACGCGTCTAAGCTTCTACGTTATTTGTAAAGTATTAATTAGATTACCTAGTGCTCCTCAAAACTTGGATAGATATTGCACTTGTCCAGAAAAATGCAGCTATTATGAAGAAATACGCCAAAAATCCTGAAATAAAACAAAACTAAGGTAAGTATATTAAGTTGAATAAAGTGATTGTCAAATCAGTCTATAATTTAGAGAAATGTTAAGTTTTACGATAAAATTAACTGTTTTAGGTTCACCATCGCATTAACGGGAAATTTGCCTAACCTTTTAGCAGATTATTTGGTTACTTGGGGTTAAGTGTAACAGCTCTAAGGTATAATTATTTCACTTACCTCTTGCTGCACAGAGGTTCATATCGGAATACTGCATTAGCTTCATAATTGCTAATATTCCAAGACCTAGAGCCAAACTTCCACATAGGTTTATGATGCTCTTACCGTGCAAATCTCTGGAATGAAAGTAAAACAATGTTCACATGAAGTTTGACTAAAAATAAATTTGCAAAATGTTATTCGGACTCGCGCTCAAAGGGTTCTGTGGATATTCTGGTAATTATAACATCATCATAATTATATTTTGGATACATTTTTTAAAAACATTTGAAACCAAATCTCGACTACAATTTTCTATACGAATATTTTAAGCCAATAGTAATTAGCGGTGATGTATTGTTTGCGAAGTTTCATTGTATTTGGGTAGTAAAAAAAAAAAGTACATATTATACTTTTTAGAATCACCTTTTTTAGTCACATTCACATGGTTGTGATAAAATTTGGTTTAGTTTTGGATGTAACCTTCACGTCTTCCCCTTTGTTATGGCTTATTTACGGGCAGGTGTAGTTTAAAGAAACACATTATCGCTACATATTAAGGTGGCTGACCCACGGTCAGGCGACGACCTCGGACAGCCGCCGGCAGCATACCGCACCGCTTCCCACGGGGCGTAACTTTATGGATCCAAATATTCCAAGCTTTAATTTAGTCATTCCCGAATGCCAGTGAAAGAGAAAGTATAGCTACAGCGGATTTGACGCACCGCTACGGACGCGTCTGCGTTACCATGGTCGAGTCTCTTCCCGTTGTGCCCCGGCCAAATCGGCCGATACGAGTATGCGAGCTCGTGCGAGGTAATCCGTACAGACCGTGGGAAGCCACCTTTAGTGTTCACAATATTCCACCTTAGTTCTTTCAGCGCGGCATAAATTACGACAGTCAACGTGAGAAATACCACGGAGACGATCATGCAGTATCCCAATACCCTGTCTGGTATTGGCGATGGTTCTGCGTCTTCGTAGCATAGCAACGCGATGCGCCTGAAGGCTGTTTGGTTTTTGTTCGTCTCGTTGCCTGCGCATGACCTAAAAAAGAAAGGAATTTAATACTACTTCTACACCTACAATATCACTGTGCTTATCTCATCCAACACAATGATTTATGTACGTATGTAGCCTTTCATTCTAGTCACGAACTATACTTGTTCTAAATTTCATCCATATTGGCTAATCCGTTATGGATGTTATTAGCTAAAAACATCCAAACTTTGACATTTAAAACACTATCAGTGAAATATGATTATTAGCAACACAATCGTTACAAATCAAGTTGATTTGCTACTGCAGTAGGTACCACGCTGTTTTCATGCCTAAACCTTTTAAGATAACGTAAACATAGTTTATATTTACTCGCGACGCAAGAAGTCCTTATATGAGTTTGTCGTAAGAGGTTGTGTGTTACCATTTATCTCCGAAACGGCTTATTCAATTGGAACGCGGTTTTTTGCAATCGATTTGTAACACTGAATTTTTCTATTACTACGTCGCTAGGGGCGCTGCAATAGACATCGGAGGATTTAAAATTTAGCACGTGTACTATGTCAATAAGCTTTGAGCTATATGCGTGCAGGGTCTGCGGGATTAATCACGACTTTCTCATTAGTAATTTTCTTATTAATACTCACAAGTCAGGTCCAATTATTTTCGGGCGGAGGTTAGGAAACGGAATTTCTATATTTCCTTCCGAATTGATGTTAAATATAGCTACTCTTATAAATTTTGGGCATTTAAGCCGTAAGGGTGCTGTGTCGTTTAGATTCGGTATCCAGCATTTGGACATTTTGTAAGATATAAATTTTCCTGGAGGACAGCAAGCAATGTCTTCATTCTCTACCGACGACGTTCGGTCTGAGATCCCCAAAATAAGAACTATCAGGAACACAATCATTTTGTTCGTTATTGTACACATTAAACAGTTTGATTATTTTTAACATAACTATTTTTAATACACTCTGATTTTCAACATCGTTTCACAGTTTCAGAAATTCATTATACTTTTACAGACACCGAGTTTGAATTAAATTCTAAAATAGATAGCAGACTCTTTTTTGCATCACATAAATACTATAAATTTCTTAAAAACGCCGGTCACTGAAACTACAGTTTGTAAAAAAGTTTAACTTTGCACAGATACGTAAACGGTACGAAGTTTTAAACCACTCGCTGACGCGGCAGCTACTCTCGCCATTCAAAAAGCTACTAACGTAAAGGCTCGCTGTATAGCAAGGCAACTGTGAAACTTACGTTATTTTTATAATAATAACGTTTATTTCTAGCAATACATGTATTGTGCTATACAAATATATGATTATGGATTAATATAGGCATCCATAATCATATATTTGTACATGTATGTATATATTATAATAGGTTGGGGAAAAAGTTTCTTCGCATTTTTTAAGAAAATTCAAAACATTTTTTAATATAGTTTATTTACATTTAACTAAAGTATGTAGGTACCATTTTGTTCGATAACTTTTTGCCATTTTGTAGGCAGGGACATGATCCCATTGCTATAAAAACTTTGGGGCTTCTGTTCAAAATACCGCGACAAGTGGTTTTGGCAGTCCTCTCGTGATGTTAACCTGACACTGCCTAAAGAATTCTGAAGAGACCGAAACAGGTGGAAATCTGAAGGTGCAAGGTCAGGACTATACGGCGGATGCATTAACACATCCCAGCCAAACTCTCTTAATTTTTGCTGAGTGGCTAAAGATGTGTGAGGTCAAAAATGGTCAAAAATTTCTTCAAAAATGGTTCGGTTTCATTACGTCGTAATAAAGAATCACAAATGAGAACACGGTTCATTAGGTTTCTTTCAGTGAGCTCGTGAGGTACCCAAATATCGAGCTTTTTTGTGTACCCAGTTTTTTTCAAATGCGCCAAAACTGTTTTGTGGTCAATTCCCAGTTCTTCAGCTACGTCGTAACTACTGATATGCCGATCTTGCTCCACTTTTTCAAAAATGGCATCCATTTTATCCGTAATAGGGCGACCAGAGCGACGTGCATCTTTGACATCAAAATTTCCGGATTGAAAACGCTTAAACCAAATTTGTGCTACTCTCACAGACACTGCACTAGGTCCATAAACATCGCAAATTTTTTTCGCGGCTTGCGTTGCATTTTTACCTTTTTTGTAGTAAATTTTTAAAATGTATCGAATTTCTTCATTAGATTCACTCATCTTAACAGTACGAAAAACAAATAAAAATCACACATTTTCCTAATTTGAATTTGGAATTATCTTCTTTAAAATTTAAACTTTTAATGATACCAAAACCAGCTAGATACAAATAGTATAGCCAAAGATATTTTATTACAAGTTCATACATACAATAATGCGAAAAGACTTTTTCCCCAACCTAATATATATACGCTTTATAGACAACATACGTAAAATAATACACTAAAACTATCAAATTATACCTGTTAGGACATTTGATGTAAAAGCCGTAGGTTGTTAAAAAGGTAGCCAGTGAAACCAAGTCTTAATCAAAGGTACTATGATGTCAGGGATATCTTCAGCTGAAATTGATCTCGTCATTTCGTCATAGCATATCCTACTGACCCGATTTCCGTATTAGGAGCTCGCCCCACAGACAGCGATTTTCAATGAGCGTTAACGAAATGGTTCGACGTATTTTAAATGTTGTACAAGTATCAAACAATATGTTTTGTTTCATTGTTCACAGCTCCTCAACATGCTGAAGTTCTACGCTCGTTTCGAAATCAGCGATGAGACTGGAGACCCCATGACTGATAGAGACATGACGCTTCTTCATTATTCAAGAATAACATCTTTACAGGTATTGCCGCATGGTTTTACATACAAATATTTTTCAGGTAATGCTCCGATATATAGATAAGATACTGATGGGTTTATATTTTTTTCAGAAAGCCGCATTCTCGAAATTCCCAGACCTGCGATTGTTTTCTCTGGCTAATGTGGCAAGTGTCGATACACGGGAATCTCTACAAAAACATTTTGGAAATTTAAGGTAAGAACAATTCACCATTTCATATTATTCTTCTATCGGTATTATGAAGTCAGCTACAATATTATTTAAATCTTCTTCTAGTGATAAGGCTCTTCGAGCGATTGCCACATACCTGAACCTAGTGCCACCAGAAGGAAAAGAAGATGTAGCATCTTGGCATAGATTGGACAAAACCTTTCTAAAGGAATTATTGGTATGTAAATGACTTTGCTTTATATTATTACATTTTCATTCAGGTTATCAAGGTTGTTTGGCAGAGAACACTATTTACTAATGCTCTATTTGAATTTGTTAGGAACATAATATGTGGTGTACAATAAAGTGTTATCTATTCATGTTTAATAGTATTCATAATTTTGTTTTCAAGATATCACGTCATGAACGCCGCATATCACAATTGGAGGAACTGAACTCAATGCCGCTTTACCCCACAGAAGAGGTTATATGGGACGAAAATGTTGTGCCCACAGAAATATACAGCGGTGAAAACTGCCTGGCTCTCCCCAAACTAAATCTGCAGTTCCTTACTCTTCACGATTACTTACTAAGGAACTTTAATCTGTTTCGTTTGGAGAGTACATGTAAGTGATTCTTTTGTGTGTCATTTTACCATAATTATATTCATATTTCAAGAATCTGTTGAAGGTCGACTGACGATACGATGCGATCAATGAATTTTATCATGATTTATGGACTAATCAATCATTGCTAAAGACTTAATACCTTTTTTAAATAAAGTAAAGTAGGGTTTGTACTACATACCTCTATGTTTAAGTACCCTTAAATGATTTAAGATGTCAAAATATATAATATTTTCTGTTGTATTTGTAGAATTTAGAATAAATTACGACTTTACTATTTTCCTGCTGTTGTTTCGTTGACCGTTACTCATGAGAGGTATTTTCTCATGAGCACCGTCCACGACCACGTCCGATAGTTTTGAAGGTGCGTCCTACGGGTCGTGCGCTTACGAGACCAGTAAGGCCCAGTACATTCAAAATATACGAAGAAGAGGACTCGCTTTTAACTTTTTATAAATAATGCTGCCCAGAAAAAACCGCGATATCGTCAATTTTGGGAACGCGGTTGTCGTAAGCGAAATGGCCGACCGCGCGGCTCGTCCTCTCTTCACTGAGCCTTCTCACTATGCGACTTCCTTTCATTGAGGAAATAGTCCACACATCTTAGTCCAGAATGCCCACCATCCTTTCAACCGACACTGGCGAATATTACCTTCATGTAGACCACAACCAAAATTCCATGACAGCCGGTGTTCAAGTAGGTCTTTAGAGTGACACGATCAGCACAGTGTGCACGCTCTCTTATGTCGTCGACTAGTGATACAGAACCCCTCGCAAGCTCATGGAGCTGAGCCAAGCCAAGTTCCCGTCTTATGACCGGCGAGCGTGGTCGCGGACTGTGCTTATGAGGAAGAGGCCTCTAAGCGGTCAACGAAACGTCAGCAAGATAATAGTAAAATTCTTGGCATAGACTTAGCTTATCCTATTTTTTTTGTAACAATTGTAAGTAGTTACCGATTCACAGCTATTTTATATGCTCACTTTCGTTTCACAGATGAAATTCGACAAGATATTGAAGACGCTGTATACCGACTTGCACCATGGTAAGTTAAATTTTTCAGCAGTTAATAAATATGTAACATTTGATTGCATTGTTTGGTAATTTAATTTAAAATTGAATATTCTACAGGCGTGCTGAGGACGATAGCGTTATATTCGGTGGGTGGGCGCGCATGGCTCATCCCATAAAGAGTTTTGCTGTCGTAGAGGTAGCTAAACCGAATATTGGAGAGAAGGCGCCTTCCCGAGTGCGCGCAGACGTATCCGTCACTCTCAGCGTTCGCAACGAGATCAAGCACGAGTGGGAAAACCTCAGGAAGCACGACGTCTGCTTCCTCGTCACCGTAAGGCCGACTAAAGGAATCGGTATGTATTATTTCGATCAACAAGTTATCTAAGTCTCATCGAAATTTATCCTTGTAATTCACCTTTGACAGTTCACGGATTTTGTGTTAATCGAGAAATATCTTAGGCGGTTTATTTGTTTTTCGTGAGGTTTTGCAAATCTTCAATAATTTGATACTGAGATTAAGTAATATACTACTATAATAGTAGAACCTTTACCCCCGTGTCTAGGTATAAGATTAACTGAGACGACGATTGAAAAGAGGGCTTGTAGAATATGACTTGCATTTGTAACTGCAGCTTCGATGCGCAAAAACCTATGATATATACATAGTTTAGTTAGTCAAAGGACCTATCTACCTACTAATTCAAAGAACTTTATCACTGCTGAACATAAGCCTCTCCCAAAACGTGTCATGGCGAACGATCTTAGGCTAATTCCATTCGCCTACTTTCCGCAATCTAAACTATGCCATCAGTCCACCGGATGGCAGATTTCCGACACTGGGTCGTCGTCCAAAACGAAAAGAACTGAAATCTTTCTATACCTAATTATCTGTTTATTTCGCTTATTAGGCACAAAATACGACTACAGAAAAAGCATGACAGACCAAGCAGGTATAGTCTATGTAAGAGGATGCGAAGTAGAAGGCATGCTGGACGCATCGGGGCGCGTGATCGAGGAAGGTCCGGAGCCTAAACCAGAACTAGAAGGCGATACTAGAACATTCCGGTTACTGCTGGACCCTAACCAGTACAGGCACGATCTTGACCGCGCCAGCAAGGGCACTGAAGTAAGTGTTAGATAAATCATCAGCTCATCTTACATATTATATTACTAACATCCCAGGTGTACTCACAACAGCAATTATACACTTTATATTAAATTAATATGTCATCGCTCGAACTGAACATTTTCAGCGGATGAACTGAGAAGACTCGCAAATCCGTTCCATATAGAGCTTTTGTCTTTTGGTTATAGACTCCATCATACTTTATTCCATAACTCTTCTTCGTGTTCCCACTTTAAAGTGGCCAAAATTTAGATGTAGGTACCTACCGTTCGCTTGGTGCTTGTAGATCTCTTTTTTCTTTCTATTTTGACACCATCTGCATATCTGAACATGGATACCCCTTGATGTTTAGTAATCAAGGGATTTGCATAATCTATACTTGCTGAAATACTTGATCTGTGTTTGCTTCTAGGATGTTTACGAAACATTCAACATAGTGATGCGCCGTAAGCCAAAAGAGAACAACTTCAAGGCCGTACTGGAGACCATAAGAGAGTTGATGAACACAGAGTGCGTGGTTCCTGATTGGCTCCATGATATCGTTCTTGGGTACGGAGATCCAGGTCAGGCGCATTACACCAGGTAACGCCTTATTCTTTGTCCGTTTACTTTATTTGAGGTATGTTACTCTGAAAGAGCATTTGTATACCGTTTCTTTGGGAAAGAATTTGAATTTATTTAGTGGTACTTAGTTTTCTTTACCGAAGATACGCTTAATGCTTTAGGCTCTGTCTGTTCATTAATCTTTGTCCTGCTTTTATCTTAATAATCCTGTCTATTTTTCGTTATATTAGTTTTTTTTATCGTAGCTTACTTTTACATTAGATTAAAAGTTTATGTTTAGTTTCCTTACCTGCATCGTTTAGCTATAGCATTTCAACTATGAAAGTTAATGTTCTCTGTACAGGATGCCAAATGAGATAGCTACCCTGGACTTCAACGATACCTTTTTAGGCATGGAACATCTCCGGAACAGCTTTCCAGGATACGAGATCAAGGTCCAGACAGATGATCCACGCAAATTAGTCCGTCCATTCAAGTAAGTCATTTACATAATAAGTAATTTGTCTCACAATATTATTCCGTATCTGCTTCATGAGTTCCAAAACTAAAATTGAAACATTTTTAACTCGTTGATAATTATAGTTAAGTATGTATTTCTATATTGTCGCCTCTAATTATTTTGTTCTGTTCGCCTTTTTTTTGTTCACCTATCAACCAGTTTATTTCACGCTTTTCCATGTTGCCTGTCGGTATTTAAACAAACAAACATATTTCTCCCAATCGAATGAAGAAATCTCGATAAGTGTTTAAGCGAATATTGTTATGTACCCTTCGCAACGGGGTGTGTTAAATTGTTATTTTTTTGGAATATCTCTAAATTTTGATCCATAAAGATTTATAGCACTATCTGAATAGTGTTACTATCCTATAATTAGATTATGAAGCAGAATGCTGACGCCCACGAAACGATATCGTTTTCAAACTAGTTGTTTATTTTGAAGCACGTTTTCCAATTTTAGTTTTATAAATAATTATTTAACCTTGACTGTTCGCCACCTGGTATATTGGTCTAATTCTTAACTGCCACAGGAAACCGAAAAGGTGTTAGAAATAACCCTTATTATTAATGTATACTATTATATTAATAATAAGTACCTACTCATTATTATTGTAGATTATTACTGAAGTATTACTGATACTTTGTTTTTTCTTTTTGTTTGAACGCGCTAATATATGGAACTGCCAGTCGGATTTGAAAAAATATTTTTGCATTTAATAGCCCAATTCATGAAGAAGGTTATAGGGCGGTATAGATAGTGTACCATATAAAGTATACATGTATTAATCCTTATGTTAGTTACCTGAGATAAAATACCTATATTACTTGCGTAATGTATTTTATTTATATTACTATTCGCTTAGAAACTTACTGAATAATCTTAATGTACACAGGTGGTTTCAAAAATATATCTGCTAATGCATACACGCTTTAAATTTAAACGCTAGAGATTGTATTGTTTTTCATCATTAGTTGTGTCATGATTTAGTCTAAGGCTTCAACTCAAAAAAAAAGGTACGTCTAC
The DNA here is from genome assembly GCA_961405105.1 of Perizoma affinitatum. NCBI lineage: Eukaryota > Metazoa > Arthropoda > Insecta > Lepidoptera > Geometridae > Perizoma > Perizoma affinitatum. The sequence goes on along the minus strand of OY560205.1, from coordinate 5,169,713 downwards.
GAGTCAAAAATCATTCTTTGAACGCCAAGGGGTTAACCAGTTGGTGACGCTGAATTTCCATGATCTGATCCCCCCATCTCATTTTCAACAAAAACTAGCAGACGCAAAGCTCGGTAACATCCATACCTCGTTAGTATACCTAATTATCTGTCGGATTATTTTTACGTATCCAATTTTTTTCCCTGCGAACAGTTGGATCGGTATCGGACACACGCATAACACATATCACTGGATCATACAACGGATCGAAACCATGAAAATCAGCCGTTACGAGCTTCATTTGTTTCAGGTTGACATTCGAAAACGTAGTTCGGAAACAGCAACTCGGAGAAAATGCTATGGACGAAGATGAGCCGAAGAAAATAATTACCGTGGAACCCCACGTCCAGCCTAAACGAGGACCATATCTATACAACGAGCCTAAAAAGTAAGTACTCGGTACAAGTAACCTATCTAGTTATTCTAGATTACGACCTGTTCCAATTTGTATCCAAACAAATTATTAGCATCAAATATCTATCCTTACTTTCGCATGTATTATGTTAGTAGGATTATACTACCATATATCAGTAACTTTTACAAATGGGATCCCGATCCTGTAAGATAATGTACTGTGATTATGTAATGTGCATTATGGAATAGGTTATCGGCCTTATAACCTATTTATTTATATTCCTTATAACCGGCCTTAAAATTGTCTGACCGTATACATGAGTGTATACTGCTTACGTTCCTCTAAAAAACGTTTTTTCTTGAAAAATATGTTGAATGTAATCGATTCAGTACCATTTTTGTCTTGATTCCTAAAATAGCACATTTTTATTCAAGCTCAACATTTCGATTAGTTTCAAATTAATACGTTAAGGAAGGTAAGGGCTTACTTTAATGGAAGAATGCCTCGACTGAGGGCAAAGCCCTCTAGCCAGTAATACTGTCTGCCAATTAGCTGCGAAGCGATAGACAGACAATTTTTACCCGTTGACTGAGAACAAGTTTTTTTACGGTTTTGCGGTACTGACGTTAATTTTTTTGCCCTTAATTTGGCGCTTAAGTTTGTGGAATATGTTGATTGTACAAGGTGTAACATAGTCCAGAAAACGGAATGTCCGGAACTTCCGGATATCGGTCCAAAATGCCTTAGTCATCGTCCAGATTTCAGATGATTTATTTCACCATATTATAAAATTGGCTGTAATACAAAGTGAAGGTATCACTTAAAAAGTTATGAACGTCAATGCGGAAATGAATCATTCATGGTCCAAAAAGCAAAGTCTTGCTTTGTACTGGTATTTGGTATTGTGTACCTTTGTAATCTGTTTACCAGGGCGTCTTGTCAAATGCCTCACGCTTAGTTTTCCAAATTCGTCAAGGAAAAACATGGCAGTAGTCACGTGGCATCTCAAAAGCTAATGTCATTTCCATACAATTAAATCTTACCGCAGGTGTTAACGCCAACAGAAAGTGGTTGTTGTCTAAGGGGGCTGGTTGTTAGGTAAGAGCATAGATAAAGGAAATTACTTAGGTACGTAATATACTTTGTCATGTTACGAATTAGTATTCAAGATCCTATGATGTCAGCATAGCAAGTTGCTTTGTTGATCCGATGACTATTCGAAGGATTAGCAATCATCACGTGACAGAAGCCTCGAAGACTGTGATTTTTAAGCGATAACGTCATTTTTTTTTTTTTGTTTCTGCATAAATCGAATCCAGTAAATTCCTACCGCCTTCATACATATTGCACCTTTATTTATTTACTATCTGTTGCCATCGGCTTTCCACGCGTGGATTCCAAAAACCCCGAAACACGTCATTTATATATGAGTAGTTACAATTCCAACTTTCAAGCTCCTACCTTTAAAACAACTAATACTCCTCCCATACACACTTTCACCCCTTGAAATGTCAAAATCCAAAATCGTGAACACATCACTATTTATTTATGCTCAGTAGCTGTATTCAAATTTTCATGTATCTAACTTCAAAGAAGAAAGACTTTCAAACTAAGTTCAACCCCCGATCCCCCCCACCCCTTAAAGTGGAAATTTCCTAAAATTATTTCTTAACACATGCTCATTACAACTGAACTCAATCTATTCGAAACTTTCCTACCTTTATACGAAATCAAGCCTCTAAAAATAATATTTTGTACGTCGGTAGCTTCGTGCATATGTATTCTGTGTATGCTCCCACAACCTATTTTTCATCTTTGGGGTTTCATTATACTATTTTGTTACTAGGAACAACATTCTATTCACGCCGACGCAAGTGGAAGCGATCCGTTCCGGGATGCAGCCGGGCCTCACGCTGGTTGTTGGTCCACCGGGGACAGGTGAGCTTATATCTGTCACTATCAACTTATTGATCACAACGATGCACTCGAATGCAACATTGCAACAACTACCTTTTAATATGGTTTACCACAAAAATCATGTGATTGGTAATGAAATGCAATGCGAACAATGCTCGTATTTACGAAATTTTAACTAAATCTAGACTCGACCATATAATTTCTATGTATGACGAGCCAGGAACTTATATCTGTTCCAAATTTCACCCAAATCTGTTCAATCGTTATGGACATATTTTGCATCATTCGAACATCCAAACATTAATAATAATAGGTTGGGGAAAAAGTTTCTTCGCATTTTTTAAGAAAATTCAAAACATTTTTTAATATAGTTTATTTACATTTAACTAAAGTATGTAGGTACCATTTTGTTCGATAACTTTTTGCCATTTTGTAGGCAGGGACATGATCCCATTGCTATAAAAACTTTGGGGCTTCTGTTCAAAATACCGCGACAAGTGGTTTTGGCAGTCCTCTCGTGATGTTAACCTGACACTGCCTAAAGAATTCTGAAGAGACCGAAACAGGTGGAAATCTGAAGGTGCAAGGTCAGGACTATACGGCGGATGCATTAACACATCCCAGCCAAACTCTCTTAATTTTTGCTGAGTGGCTAAAGATGTGTGAGGTCAAAAATGGTCAAAAATTTCTTCAAAAATGGTTCGGTTTCATTACGTCGTAATAAAGAATCACAAATGAGAACACGGTTCATTAGGTTTCTTTCAGTGAGCTCGTGAGGTACCCAAATATCGAGCTTTTTTGTGTACCCAGTTTTTTTCAAATGCGCCAAAACTGTTTTGTGGTCAATTCCCAGTTCTTCAGCTACGTCGTAACTACTGATATGCCGATCTTGCTCCACTTTTTCAAAAATGGCATCCATTTTATCCGTAATAGGGCGACCAGAGCGACGTGCATCTTTGACATCAAAATTTCCGGATTGAAAACGCTTAAACCAAATTTGTGCTACTCTCACAGACACTGCACTAGGTCCATAAACATCGCAAATTTTTTTCGCGGCTTGCGTTGCATTTTTACCTTTTTTGTAGTAAAATTTTAAAATGTATCGAATTTCTTCATTAGATTCACTCATCTTAACAGTACGAAAAACAAATAAAAATCACACATTTTCCTAATTTGAATTTGGAATTATCTTCTTTAAAATTTAAACTTTTAATGATACCAAAACCAGCTAGATACAAATAGTATAGCCAAAGATATTTTATTACAAGTTCATACATACAATAATGCGAAAAGACTTTTTCCCCAACCTAATATATGTGAGATAAGAAGCTCCAAGGTGATCTTTAAAAAGTGTGACGTCAGCAATGCTAACGTCACTATCATCACCAGTATGCTGGTCGCTCATAGTTGATGACGAAAGTAAACTCCAGGAGATGTTCTTCTATTTTTTTCTTGGTTGTACAGAGGCTTTCAAAGTCTGCACGGTGCGACGGCTCGAGCGATAATCAACCGTACTCGGTCCGTCGCCCGTATTTATGCAAAAACACAGACTCGAGCAAGCAACTTGTACGAACAAGTTAAAACTACCTGCAAGCATTAATCATTTAAGTTTACAAATGGTTTTGAAGCTAAACATGGTCAAAATAACTACTTGATTACGTAATTAAGTAATTACCTAATTATTATTTGATTACAACAATCAAATATAGGTAATTAAATAATTAATGATTTTACACTGTAATTTGACAATCTAGGCGATGATTCGTTAGGTTACTCGTGGTTCTGCGCCGATGACGAAGCACACAGCCTTTGCGCCGAAATATGATTTAAAAAAAATGGAAAAAAAAAATTGTTTTAAATATTTGCACTGTGCTAGTTTTAGATCTCAGACGACCTGGCTCCTAATTAATTCTATTTGGGAAAACTGACGCCCTGCATTAGAGTGTATTGAGCATTGAATCGAACCCTCTCTTACGTCAGCTGGCTACTTCCCCGCCGCGCCACCGAGATCGTCACTTCTACTCTATCAGTGTTTCACGTACGACATACATGATGTTTATAAAAGATCAAATTGCATAGGTAAAACCGACGTGGCCGTACAGATAATATCAAACCTGTACCACAACTTCCCGTGGCAGCGCACCTTGGTGGTGACCCACAGCAACCAGGCGCTCAACCAGCTCTTCGAGAAGGTGGCCGAGTTGGATGTCGACGAGCGCCATTTGCTGCGACTCGGCCATGGAGAGGAGGCATTGCAGACTGACAAAGACTTCTCCAGGTGAAGTTGAAAATATTTTGTATAACCCTTCTTATTCATAATCGCTCACTAACTAAAGCAGTACGCTAACTCTATCTTTTCATTTTCTAACACTAAACAAAGGATAGAGGCAGACGACTTTCTGCACGCTGCTAAAGTTCAGTGAGTTATTATGAATAAGGGGGTTGGTTTTATAATCCGTAGCTAACTTTATTCTTTATTGTATACACAGAAAATACAGACAAAAAACTTACATATAGGACTTAATTACAGAGTGAAAAAAACAAAGGTTTTGTTTTTTGGGTTAACCCTAACAAGAGTTTTTCAGCAAACCTTTGTCGTATCTTCTTTCACATATTATTGTATTCTGTTCTATTATATTATATTATGTATGAACCATTGTCACGAACGAACAAGCTGACCGTGTTGTACCGCTCAGGTACGGTCGCGTGAACTACGTGCTAGCGAAGCGAATGGAGCTGCTGAGTCAGGTGGACCGGCTGCAGCGCGGGCTGGGCGCCGGCGGAGACGCGGGCGCGACCTGCGAGCTCGCGCACCACTTCCACGTGTACCACGTGAGGCCGCGCTGGCGCGCCTTCTGCGACCACCTCGCCGCGGACAAGGTAACCAATACTCCTGGACCCAATAACACAAATAAATGTACATACACACACCACATACGAACACACCCCCACTGACCGTATACTACGCGGCTTACTAAAAGCTTTTTCGATGTTACTCAGATTGTTTTTTTTTAAGTATTGACAAATGTTTTTCTAGCATTTGTTTATCTCTAATATTTTGTCTCAATCTGGGCTTCCGCGATACAGCTTAGTGCTGAGCTCAAATGACTTCATGGTCAAAGTTGTAATATACTATTTTTGGAAATAAAGTATTTAGTATTGTGTACTTTTTTCGTATTAATTCTTTAGTGCGTATCTATGTTACTTCTTCTTCTAAATTATAGACAAGGGTTGCGTGACTCTCTGAATTAGTGACTTTCAACGCACAGCCCAAACTGTAAGTCCTGAAATTTGGAGAGTATGTTCGATTTGGTGTCTATGCATTGACAAATCTTGCGTGACTATTAATCAAAGAAAAGAAGAATTAGAAATGTATCCAGATTTCTATAATCCGATTCAAGTGTCTCCAGAGTAATTAAACTGAGGTTAATTACTCTGGAGACAAATAGCTATGCAATATTATGGTGGCAACGAGTTGTTCTAGATTTTAAAGAAAGGTGGAAGAAGGAACTCCTCGATGAATATAATAGATGTAAACTATGTTTGGGCTCATTTTGACCAAGCTGTTGTTCCGATTACGAATATTGTAAAAGCTTGCTTTGAAAACATACATTTTACAAAAGTTCCTTTTTTTGCAGACTAAATCCGTTGAGACGATCAACAAAGAATTTCCATTCCACGAGTTCTTTGAAGATGCGCCAAAACCACTTTTCCCCGGAAAGTCTTATGACGAAGATATGGGAATAGCCAAAAGCTGTTACCGGTGAGTTTAAGCAAAATTGCAGATCTTCTCAATCGGCTATTTGATATGTTATAATATTAATAATAATAATGCTGGTAATTTTTCTAGGCCCAAACTAAGCAGAGCTTGTATTATCGGAACTACATGACTGATATATACTATTTAATATTTTTTTTATAATGTTATAATACCTTGTACCTTTAGTACATGGGGAACTGTTCTGTTACGCAGTACCTCAGTATAGTATTGTCTAAGGGTTGGTATTTGTTACATAGTAGCGGGTCAATGTAGGCAACATCTCGACGAAGTGAGTCCAATGTCTTTCAAAAAGACGTAAGTAAAATGGGAAATTGCTTTTATTAAGGTTGTAAAATTAATTTGTATTCATTCCAAGATCGTAACTAATCCCAGCCATGAAACATTTTAATTTTTTTTGTTTTTTCCCCGTCATTTCTAGATATATCGTGCATATTTTTGAAGAACTGGAGGAATTCAGAGCTTTTGAGCTGCTCCGATCTGGACTGGATCGTTCGAAGTATCTGTTGGTGAAAGAAGCGAAGATCATTGCGATGACATGTACCCACGCTGCGTTGAAGCGGTCTGAACTGGTACAAATGGGTAAGTGGCCGATTAGCCAATATTTGGATGATTGCAACGACATTTACTTGGAACGACGCCGACGTTGGGATGATTACTTGGATGTTTTCCTGTATACAACATTCTATTATGGCTCAATATTGGGCCCACTACTTTTTCTTATCTTATAAATAGCATCTGCGAAATAGGTCTAAATGGTCATCTTACTATAGAGCATATAGATGCTGACGACACGTGTTTGTTCTACTTCGGAGCATCGTTACAGGACATTCTTTTACGAGCACAGAGTGACTTAACACCCTTTTTTCTTTTCAACATAACTTATTGACTATAAATGTATCTAAAACATGCTATATCACATATAACTACGCTGAGCCTGATACACAAACCATTTCAGGCTTCAAATACGACAACATACTGATGGAAGAATCCGCCCAAATCCTTGAAATCGAGACCTTCATACCGCTGCTGCTGCAGAATCCGCAAGACGGGCGCTCGCGACTGAAACGATGGATCATGATCGGCGACCATCACCAACTGCCGCCTGTGGTGAAAAACATGGCTTTCCAGAAGTACTGTAACATGGAGCAGAGTCTGTTCACGAGGATGGTGCGGCTCGGGGTGCCGTACGTGGAATTGGACGCGCAGGGCCGTGCTAGACCCACGTGAGTACACTACTGAATAATAATAATAATGCTGGACATTTTTCACACAGCATCATCTAGCCCCGAACTAAGCAGAGCTTGTATTATGGGAACATGACTGATATACTACTTAACTTTTTTTTGTGAATTTATACATATTATACATAGACACGCAGACCCGAGAGAAACATTACAAACATTTGAAATGAACCCGCAACCTTCTGCGTCTCAGGCGGGCCTTCGCCCACTGCACCACGACACAGGGAATCCTGGTGTGGGGCCAGAACTACGTATTCTGTTGGGTGTTTTTTTTATATTAATTAATTTAATTGTATGAATATAAAGTCACAGTGATCCATCTTAATAATTAATTCCTGTCGTAATTTCTATCGTTATTTAATCTTTGTGTTTATTGTTCGTTAACACGCCTTAACGGCAATGTTTATTGTCAGTCTACTATGTATGCAGGACATGAATATAAAATTACATTTGTTCACTGGCTATAAGGTTGGAAACAATGGATACAGTATCGCACACTATAGAAGGTCTTTAACCTAACGCGTTTGGGCTGAGTCTCTACGGAAGCCAGCACTGCCAGTAGGGTGATTTAAAAACGCCCGATATCTGACTTAATTTTTGCCTTTGCCATTATCTTTTGGTCTTGGTGACTTAGGCAAAGGCTCAGGGCGTGTCTTGGTGACAAATTTGTATAAGAAATTAGAGTAAAATCATTTTTTTTGTCCCTATTACATTGGTGAAAAACAATAACAATAAACAAACAAAGTAAGCGCCTATATTTTGCGACTTCGTCCGCGTTGCGTTTTTTCCATATCTACATAGGTACTTCATCTTCCCGCTGAAGATTCTAGAGGTGGGATTTCGGAAAATACTTTTTATTGCCCCCCTGCACACCAATAGAAACATACCCTTCTAATTTCAGGTCTTTAAAACTTACGGTTTACGTGGGCGTTGATTATCAGTCAGACAGTCATTGTGTCACGCAACGATTATATTAAATTTAATTTATTCACATCCTTTGTCACATTGCGCGATCTTGGACAAGTTAAAATAACAATTTTATTCATAATATGATGCTTTTACATGAGGAAGTGAATAATCACTATTTACACATAGGAGAAAACATAAAAAAACACTACCTCAGTTATCTGCATAAATATTATATATTGATTATGTATGTACAGACACGCATAAGTTTAATACCATGAGATACGCCGTAAGTCTGATTAAGCTTAGTGTAGACATTAGTGCTCGCTTAAAGTTAAGAATTAATTCACATGTTTTTGTATTTTAAATAATTTAACGCTCCCTTAACTTTGACGTACTCAAGTTGCTACAGTTAGTGGCTATGACTATCGAGAGAATTATTAGTATTAAATGAAGGTGCCGAGTTGTATTTGCATAGTTGCTGTGACGCAAAGCAGTTTTGATTTGCGCACCATTTTATCTATAGATCGATGAGCAAATAAATTTGCCGGTACAACTTGTAGTGGCTTCGTATTCTGGAATACTATAACCTGTTTCCATAGAAATTTTATGACACATGATTTTGACCCACCCATAGTTGTCGAGGTTTGACGTATAGCCATAACAATCATGTCAAACCAAACATTGGTCGGTATTTTGGCGCGATGATTTCATCTTATTTTGACTAGAACAATGCTCTGAATTTGGGCATTGCTATTTAAACTTACGTTTTTTTTTAACACGCTTTTTTTTCTCATGTTATTTACGCTTTTCACAAACGATTGTTCGCCATTTTTCTCGGGTCAAGGATTTTTTTTTTATAATAGAACTAGCCTCTGCCCACGGTTCCGCCCCCGTTGTACCCGAATAGTACTCTTATGTGCTATTCTCGGTCTCGACTATATTTGGAACCTGTTCCAAATTTCATCTGTGTCGGTTCAGCAGCTACAGAGTTCATCTCTTACTTCGACGCGATATATTTAGTTAGGTACTATTATAAGTACCCAAGTAACCTATATTATGATATCAAGCCGAACCTATTATTATGACATTTATCATTTAAAACTTCTTCTTACTTATAAAATTGAGTTTATACTTGATGACGTAACTGTCAAAATTAGACCATGCCGTCATATATTCTCGTATAATCACAGAGCGAGCATTGTGTACATTGTACATGCTAAAAGGTACGATAACCTCTTTAATGTTATACAATACACGCACACTGGTAAGGTAGTTAGTAATATATTTCCTTTCATGATAAAAAATGAATGAAACTTCTTGTTACTTTAGCAGCTGGCCTTATGGGCCTCAAAGCAAACAATGAATTGGCCATAAGCAATTCATTGTTTGTTGAACTGCGTTCCCCGTGATAGACATCCTTAGGTATATTATCAGTGCATAAATATTTTAGGAAACCCAGTCAGAGGCACGTGAAACGGGATAAAACTTTAGGTCCATCATGCGAAATTCCGTCGCATGTAAATGTGTAATGTGAATGTGTTTTTGATAGTCTTTTAGCATGTTCGTATTTCCAATAAAGTGTGCCGAGACATGTAATCCGGCACACGGTCGGCAAATATTTGCTCGCGAGTCTGGGTTTTGTGTTGGCATGCGTGGTCTTAAATATCTACAAAGTATGTTACCAAGGATCATGTAATTTCTTCGTAATCCTAGGTATATTATAAATACGAATGTTTGTTGCTAATAATCTCCGTAACGACTGGGCCGATTTGTATGAAATTTGCAACTGTAATAGTTCGTGCCCTATAAAAACACATAGGCTACCTTTTTCGGGTAGCACACGGGAGAAGCCATGGACAGAGGCAAGTCTATCATATTTTTTAGCACTGAATCACTAAACAGTTCCCGCATTACACTAAAATGAGAAAGTTTTACACTTAGTCATTACCCTAACCTCGAGAATAATCCCCTTTTTCAATTTTAAGAATTTTTAGACTGTCAAAATGAGTGCCATGGTTTGTGCTATTTTGCCAGTGAAATCAGGGGTGGGCCTTTTGAACTACTGTCCCCTTTTCAAGTTTAAGAATTTTTAGACTGTCAAAATGAGTACCATGGGTTTGTGCTATTTTGCAAGTGTAATCAGAGGTGGGCCTTTTAGACTACTGTCCCCTTTACAAGTTTAAGAGTTTTAAGATAGTCAAAATAAGTACCATGGTTTTGTGCTATTTAACCAGTGCAATCAGGGGTGCGCCTTTTAGACAACTGTCCCTTTTTGGGACTGTCTATTTTGCCAGTGTTATCAAGGGGGTGGGCAGTTTAGTATTAGTGTCCGCATTAACAGCCACAGGTTTCCCCCAAAAAGTGTCATAACGAACGATCCTCCGCTACATGACGCTGTGTGGAAAATGTCCAGCATTATTATTATTACCTCCATCCACCGACTTCCCGCAAGCTTTGCGATGTCATCACGATGTCACGACCATTATCCAACCTTTTATTTTCCTCACAGAATCTGCAACCTATACCGGTGGAGGTACCGCGCCCTGGGAGACCTGAGTCACGTGACCCGGCAGCCGGAGTACCGCGCTGCCAATGCAGGGCTCCGTCATGATTTCCAGCTGATAAACGTAGATGACTTCAACGGCGCCGGTGAGACCGAACCGAGCCCGTACTTCTATCAGGTAAGCCTATCGTGCTGCATTTACATTTTACCTAATTAAAGTGGTTAAGGCCTTCCTGTTGGTACAATCGTAACCAATGAACGCTTGCAGCGTAGAGGTATCACTCGCGCGTTGCCGACCCTGGGAGACAGCACGGGTAAAAAGTCTCATGTAATTTTACCGGCAGCTCTTTAGTAACCGTTTCCGCATCATCAAGCAGCAGTTCGTCTCATCTCGTCCTACTGCCGCGCATAAAAAGCTTTAAAATTAGTGCATATTTTGCCATTCCTATCATCCGCCATTCTGACTTTAACAGCTCTAACTATCTTTACTATGTCTTCTTGTTGTTATAAAACAATAGATGCAATCAAAAACAATAGATCTTATCAAGTAAGAATAGACGACAAAAAAACACCGCTGAAGGCTTCAAAAACGTTGTTCACATTTCGTCAATTTACATCCAAGTCTTAAACGGACTTAAACATTCAAGAACCGGAGACCACGCCGTGAACAATAAGGTGCTTTTTATACGAAGCTCTTATAAGAACCGTCGAAAATTCCGCAGACATCTGCGCCGCGGATTTAGTATCCTTTTGTAAATCTAAAGGTGGTGATCCATCAGCGAACCGAACCGTCGGTACCTACATATACGTTAACGCGCCAGCGATCGAAAGTAGTAAACCGCCAATCTATAAGTTTTTTAACCTTAAAAAACCGACAACGGACTGACTTGCAGGCCATGCGTCCATGCTTGACATATAGAGATCGCGGTGTAAAATATTTAAATAGTCGAATATAGACTGTTTGGCTCACTAGGGTAGTTTTGGTCCCGTATACAGGGTATACGCGAGCCGGCTTACCAACGAGCCTATCTAAAAATAAATTATAATATATTATTTATTTCAGACAACTATGATTGCATTTCGGGGCACAGAATACATAATAATACTACGTACAGAATGATTTTGCTACACTTACCTCACCCCGCCCAACAATCCATTTGCTTTAAGAACAGGGATATACGAGTTCGTCAGTTTTGTACTTTAAGATTGGTTATAATCTTAAATTGAATGAACACGGACGTCACCCATGGCCGAACACGGCGCCATGCCGCCGTTTCGCCAATGGATCACCCACTTTACCGGTCCGTGGCTTCGATCGGCTAAGTTGGCTCAGTGAAGCGGTTATTCTATTTCGGGCAGACAAGACAGACTGGAATGGCACAACTCGTTGCCTTTTTTATCTGAAGCTTTGCCATGTCCTTGATTTTTGTTTGTTCCTGCCAACAACCGACACGTGGAGGCTACACTTGATAAAGATTTAAAAAAGTTGGATTGTATACCATTATTGTGGGCTGATATTTCAGCCCACAATAAGAAGCAGAACACTAGACACCAACAATATTTCGCTCGTGGATTTGAACTCTAATTCATTTATGTTTTTATCGTAAATAACTATGCAATGAGACACCCTGTATTGTGTAAACATTGCTTATGAATGAGTTTAATGAATGTCGTTGTCCTTGATTTTGGCTTTGACCTTGAGTTTGTATTCGAATACCGGTGTTCGCATTTTGGCATTATCAAGAACATGTTTACCCGCGGCGTGCGTCGGGAGCCGCATTTGGCGTAAGAGGATGTATGTGTTTTTTTTTTCTATAATAAACAATGCTGGAAATTTTCACACATCATCATCTAGCTCCAAAGTAAGCAGAGCTTGACTGATATATATCTTAAACATTTTTTTTGTAAACACATTCATATTTCACGTAGAAAACATCCAGATCCGAGACAACTATTTACAAATCATACAAACATCCACGCGGCGGGGATCGTACCCGCAACCTTTTGCTAGAACTTCAAGAATGGTTCATAGATTAATATATATTCAACACAAGTCGCCAGGTGGTACTGAAATATTCAATGGCATGTAAAAATACGTAACAGATTGTCATGCAGTTTTTTCTGATCCTTTTGTGTGACTTCAAGAAAGGTTTTATGATGGGCTTGTTATCGTTAGATTTTACCAATTTCACGATAACACCAAAATAACATAATATTGTAAATATACATAATTGTTTTAACAGCTCTAGATAAATTTCACTATTGTATTTCCGATGATAGAAATTTGCCGAATTTTGCCGAAGTATCTAATTTAAATCGTATATAAATATTGACGTAGGTGTTGTCACGCACACGTTTACTTCAACATTTCAAAACTATGTTTGTGGGTGTCGATACATTCTTGGAACATGAACTTGTAGTTTAACGGTGTTTTAGAGTTAGATGTAACCTTGGTAGATATCAACAAAAGCCAATCATTAAATATAATCAAAAGTGATCTCAGAAACTGACACATACGTACATCATTTAGCGTTCCTAGAAGTAATTTTTGTTCTACAGGTTGTTCTTGAAAACTTCAATGCTTACATATTAATAATATGCTACGGAAAATAGAATAGAATATAAAAAAAGAAAGAAAGATAATATTTGTATTCAGCAAAACGAAGAGAAGACGTCATCTTTGCACTAAAACAGGTACTTAGGTACTTATAATGAAATATATAAAAAAATGTTAAATACCTGATTTTGTTATAGCCATTAGTTATATTTTTTGGCTATAACACAATAAGGTTACATAATAAAGTAGATACTTGTAAAATAATGAACTATAGGCTATCACAAAAAGGAACAAGTTCTGCTTTAATACAACTTACAAAACAAACGCGTCTAGGGCATGCCGATTTCCTCACGATGTTTTCCTTCACCGTTATTAACACGTGTTAATACGCACATAAATTTTTCGAGTGGAAATATCCATCGGTGCACGACCGGATTCGAACCCACGACCTCCGGATCAGTGGGGTATCGCCCACAAGGCCAACACGGCGTTTACAACTTTCTGTATTAAAATTCAACTTACTTGTCTAAAGACATATTACATATTAAGGGCATCCTGTATATTAAACTATGAATATGGTAATACCGAACTTAGGTCATCGTCAGTATGTACATAATTTGTCAATAATTATGTAAATCTAGGCACTTATCACTCATTCGAATATTTAATTTTTTATATGAAAGTAAAACGGGAAGAGTTCAAACCGACCGACGAAAAATATTTTGGTAATATTTTATTACTAAACTAATTATTTTTGATAGCGAATTGATAAAAAAATAGAATGAAAAGATTTACAACGTAATAAACTTGTTTTATTAATGCTTAACTGATATGTAAAACGTGGGCATGTGCTTAATTTTAATAAACACGCTAACAACTTCATATAGGTACCCATAATACATACTCAGTGTGGCGAAGTCGTAGATCTTTGAGGGGACCAAGGGAGTAGTCAGAGGCACGTCCAAACATTATATTTGCGCGTTTTGAACTTGCATGAAACTAGTAATTAAACTAGCCCTAATACTAACATAACCTGTTTACAAATTGTCTTTTGAGGCCTTCGAATTTTTAGTTCTTATGTTCAAATCTGGGGAAACAAAACGGGCATGCCGTTTTGTTTCCCCAGATTTGAACATGTTTTAAAGCTCACATATTTTTTTCGAGTGAAAAATCCCATCAGTGCCCGAGGTGATCCCGCTACTTTCTTATCGGCAACACTAAAAATGGTAGTCAATTTGTATGTCTTGTATCATTTTAGACTTGATTTTATTCTTTGATTAGTACTTTTTTTTCTATAAACGAGTTCAATTTGTTCGATTGGCACCACACTAAAGCTGAATGAAGGATCATGAAAAAAATAACCAAGCAGAGTTTGTTGCCTGATTCTTCTAGGCTTGGTCGCGCGCGAGGAATCGGCGTAAATTCAGTTTAAATTTTTAAATTCACTTAATTTTTAAGTTGACGTTTTTTATATAATCCTTGTGATTTCAATAAATAAAAACCTATTGACTTTGACTTTGATCTCCGGATGGTACTTAGAGCGACTTGATCGCCACAAGGGGGCGTTGCAATAGATAGAATGTTGCTAAAATTCACTTGTGTGTACAGAATCTAGCGGAGGCTGAGTACGTGGTGGGTGTCTTCATGTACATGCGGCTGGTGGGATGGCCTGCAGAGCGTATTTCCATGCTGACCACTTACAATGGGCAGAAGCATCTGATCAGGGACGTGATCGACAAGCGATGCGCTGATAACCCTCTCATCGGCAGACCGCACAAGGTACGCTCATATTTAAGAATATAGAATAGGAAATAATAAGTTTGGGCGGAACTATACACACATATTACTTTATATGTAGTTATAGATATGGCATTTATGGTAAATCTGGACAGTTCGCACCAAACTCTGACAGCAACTGAGTCGATGCATCTCTTTTATCTGACGAATACAAGAAAAATAAGTATTTTAACCGACTACAAAAAAGAGGTTATCCATTTTTTTGGTGTGTATGATGTGACGCGATACCTTCGCTATAAGTGAACCGATTTTAATAATTATATATACTTCAAGGATGGTACTTTTTTTAGAAAAGATCCCACACCAAGTGTGAAAAAATGAGGGATGTTATTTCATATTGGACATTCTATCAACTTCCCGTTATTTGAAGTGTTATTCATTTGGTTCTGAAAAAAAAAACTTATTTTCCACAAACAAAACGGTAAATACCTCACAAGATGCTGTTTATAGACCTCTAATGAACGCTTTTCTATTTTTATGTATGTAATTCGAAGCCGCACGGCCGCGACACCTAAATGGGTTATAAGAATGGAGATTCATATTCACCTATTTACATCCCAAACGTTAGAGTTACGTTCATCTGCACTATACCTAGGCTAGGACTATGGCATGCCTTACTGGGAGATTTTATAAAAAAACAAGCTGACCCGGCAAACGTTGAATGTCGTCCTTGAATGTGACAGATGCGAAATGTCAATTCGACAACCATAGAGGAATTAACTACCTTCGACAACCAAGATCAGTTTATATGGAAGGTCAAACCTAATGGTTCTAGGAAAGGCCGTCTTCTGCCAGATGCTTTATTTTTAGGATTAAAGTACTAAAAAAAGTTACGACCTCCGACGTTAATAGGTTACCACCGTTTGATGGTAATTCGCTAGATCAGGTTGAACAAATTTATGTACAAAAAAAATATAGGTGCTTCCAACTTTTTCTTTAATATGTATTTTGCTTGAAATACTATGCTAATTCATTTAATTTTATCGATCAATTTAAGTAGTTATTGCAATCCTCGTAATGTCAGTAAATCCGAGTAGTCAGTATTGTCATTATACTTTTGTCTTTTAAGTTACACTAAAAACTATATTAACCGAATGTACATCTATAATTCAGTTAATAGATGTATATATTGCACCTAAAGTACAACGTGTCTTGCCAAAGTATTCGTAAAAAGAATACCATTATCTAATCAATAAGAGTATAATTAAATACCGTAACCGCTCTAACTCTAGACGCACCTCGAACGCTGAATAACTGGGAAAATACGCCACGTCAGTTGCCGCTAATTTATAGTGGCCGTTTTGTTACGAGCGAATAAAAAATGTTTTCTAGCCAGTTTCTAAACTACGAGTAGGTTCTGTTCAAAATTAGAAACATATTATTGTGCCAATTAAATCGGATATTCCTTTACGATTGCCGCAGACGTGTTTATTGAAAAAGTGAATCTTGTGGGAGTATAAAGCGGTAACGTAATTTATTGACAGAGTTAAGCTGGCAGTTTCAAGATATATGTAGCACATAAAAATAGTTGTAAGTAGGTAGGTAGTACACACGCGGAATACGGATACAATAATAAATTATAATCTAGACGGGCCACAACTGTATATTCTGATTGAACGTGTTTTTATGCGACAACAGCGATCACTTTTAAAGGAATACATTACACCGTCATCACAATTACACAGTACAAGGAGTGCGAAAAACTGACCAAACCATATTTGACTGGCAGGTCACCACAGTGGACAAGTACCAAGGTCAACAGAACGACATAGCACTGGTCTCTCTCGTGCGCACTAAGGCAGTCGGTCATGTGAGGGATCTGCGCCGCCTCATTGTGGCCGCATCCAGAGCTAGATTGGGCATATACATCTTCGCGAGGGCCAATCTCTTCAAGAACTGCTTTGAGCTACAGCCGACTTTCAATCAGGTAAGATGGATTACAAGTTAAAGAAGGTCATTTCTTTCTTTCTTTATGTACATTTCCTTCATAAACACAACAACTTCAATGTCATGAGTCGTTTCTGTGTTGCGTATTTACTGCCATGAGCCGTAAAAGTTAATCGTTTGTCTTTTGTATACATCTCCTTCAAAAACACTACTACTTCAATTCCGCTTTGACTAATTTGGCATTTGAGATATCTATCATTAGTCCTATATTGTTCGTATATTTTAATCATGATCATGGCTCATGAGTTATAATTCGTTTCTGTGTTGTATGTATCTTTTTATTTATTTACTTAACCAAAAGACACAATGTACATTTTAATAAAATCTAATACAATTTTTATAAACTATTAAGAAGATTTTATACATATTAGCAGCCGTGCTAGGTCATACCTGTGACTCATGAAACTCATAAGCTGTTTCTGTATCACGCCTTATTTTTGTTCTCACCCTGCCCAGCTTCTGGAGCGACCACTTCAGCTGGAATTGGTCCCCGGAGAGCGGTACCCGGCTCAGCGCGGCATATCCGCTCAAGTCCCGCCTGAGATGGTGCTGAGTGCGCGGGACATGCCTCACATGGCACGACTCGTCTACGACATGTACCTCGAGCGAGTGCAGCAAGCAACACATCAGTACAAGGTACGTAACCTACATTGCCCACTTTATCAATTATTTAATTCCACAGGGAAAAAGTGGGCGATTGCCAGTGCAGGAAGCCTTTTCTCGTGGGACTTTTAAGAATTAATTTATTTATATAGGCATACATTACACGTTACAAAAAAACATAACTAGAATACAGTTTTGATCTGGTTTGGAACATAATTTATGTGCTCAAAGCAAAACAATATTACTGTGTTGAGCAGACAAAAAGCATACATAAATTATGCATGAGGACTAATTAATGATAATAAATAGCAAAAACAAAGAAAATGAATTAAAAAGTAACCTAATAAGTACCTACCTACTAAGGTACTGTAGACAAAAGATATACTTAATAGTCAATGGACCTTAGGTATCTAAGTCATCGTTACATCGGTACATGGAACTTGACGACATTACAATAACATAGAGGAACCAAATTACGACCTCAGTGACGCAAGAGACGCGGTTTCGATTCCCGCTGCGTAACAAATGTATTTTCTGCAGATATTTTAACCGAGTTTGTGTGTTGTGGTATCACAATACTTTTTTTTGTTATAAATATTGCGAGTGACTGCGAGATTCTAATAGTACGATTTTACCCTATCTAGATAATAGCCACGAGTCATTACTGTTATGAGTCGTTTCTGTCATGTCGAGTCCCATCACAGTATTGAGATATGAGTTGTATCTGTCATGTTATGTCATGTCTCATCAAGGTTTTGCTTATATGAGTCGTATCTGTAAAATACAATACGTATCTGTAAAGTCGTATCTGTAAATACGTATCTGTAAAATACAAATACCCTCAACAAACATCTGTTTGAATTCATGAAACAGGTAAACTGCGAGTAAATAGAACATGGGATCACCAAAATAAATAATCTTAAAAACACATCTGAATAATAAATTTAGTGCGTGACTTGAATTTTAAATTGGTTACTATAAAATACGCAAACCTATCATCTAGTTTTATCGTTGACTGTATTAGCTCATTAGACGATTATGCAAAAAACGAACTGACAGTTTTGTTTACATGTTCTAAGATTATGGCCTTCTGAAAATGTGTTCGTAGAATTCAGTAATTTGTTAGAAAGATAAACAAAGATAAGTTTTCGTAGAAATCAGTAATTTGTTAGAAAGATAACCAGAAGCACGGTACGGAGCTAGTGTCGTATTCTAAGGATCCATTTTTAATCACGAAACTTCGAACTGTGGAATTCTTCCACAGGAATTCTAGTTTCGTTTTCCTGTGGAAGAATTACAAAACTTTTAGAGTAGAATATCGATTAATACGTTTATGTAATCGATACTTTAGTTTGACTGTTGTTATACATACGCGAATTAGGCTACTTACTGGTGTCGAAGTTTCCTGCCTGCCTGACAAAACGTTGTCTTGGGTGCTCACGAAGACCTCCGATACTACTGTTATAGCCGAAAAGACATCTAACCGTGAGTTAGATAATATCTTCAAAGTACTTTTGGTTCGCTCCTAAACTGAAGAAACAGAGGATACTCAACTGACATAATCACCAAACGTATTATCTTTTTATTATATGAATACCCATCACAACGCACTGCAAGAAAAAAATATTTTTCCTAAATTAAAAACTTCGATTCGTGTAGGTCATATATTGCGCCCCCTAGTGACGTGGTATATTACATTTAATACACAACGGTAATAAAAACGTTATTATTTTCAATCAGTCTAAAAACAGTTTTGGTAGCATTGTTTGTAAAAATCGTCTTACCCCAAACACTAACTTTTGGTTACTTGCGCTGCGGGTAAACATTTTTAAGATCCTTTTTTTTTACATGTGCCAACCGGAGGCCGTATTTGCTGTTATAAGAGTATACAAGAGGATGTATGTTTCTCTGGTATCAGTGACCTCCGAAACAACTTATCCGATTTAAATAAGTTATTTTGTAATCGATTTATATGACTCCTATTCTTAACTAGGTTTTGTTTGCCACAACTCATCAAGGGGCACTGCAATAGTAATAGAAAACACGTCGAGGAAACTTTTTTTAAGTACCTTCCCTTCCAGGAGAGTCGTTCATCGTGGTCCGCCCCGGGAACGCAACGCGCGGCCCGCTCGCAGCAAGCCGAGCACTTCGTTCCATCGCACCCCGGTGCTGAGGCCGCCGACAGTGACGATGAAGACGCGGCCCAGCCGCCCGCGCCGACGGCGACCTTCACGCCCACTGAGATCGTCAACGAAATTGAGGCGCCAGAATCTTAGAATAAGTAATAAAACATTTTTCTGATAATAATCTTTTTCTTGCCCTTGTTAGACTACATGAGGACAATACGTTTTTTTCCACAGTCTTACCCATGTCATTCTTCACACAATCCATCCATCTTTTCTTTGGTCCTACCCCTACTCTAACCATCCCCATTCATCTCCACCCTTTTTCGTATCATGACTTTCTTCCCTCATTATATGTATGGGAAACGCTAACCTATTACTCCTCAACTTTTCCGTCACTTGAAATACTCATTTCATGTCTTGTCCATACTTGTAACTCCACAAATCCATCTCAACATTCGCATCGCAGCCACATGCACTCTTTCATCTGTCCCAACAATACAGGTTATGGGGCAGTCGTGGAAAACATGTAGCCCGTGGACCTATCGCCGTTACATCTATGCCACGTTAATTATATTCTTCACGTCCCGGTATAATCTCTCCATTATTCTTGATGGATGAACCTAGTTACCATCTAAGGCTAGGAATGGCACTGGAGGGACTACCAAAGTCTCGGGTTTCGTCCTGCTGATATTCAGTCCGACACTCTCCAGGATTTGCTGTCATTTTTCCAGCCTACAGTAGGCTCGAGATCATCGATCACCATTTGCAAGTTCTAGTGCACACGTCTGTATTTCTCGCAAATTTGCGAGACGCAAGACGCAAGAGTGCTGCTACACAAAAGGTTGTATGTTCTCCAGATATATGTTAGAGTCTGGGTATTGTTTGGGGTTAGGACTTTATATGTTACTGTTGGGTGTTTATTATTTGGTTTTCAAATGATATGTTTCCCTAATTCCACACTTATGGAAAATATAATTATTATATCAACCCTAACCATCAAAAATATCAACCTTCCGACAGCGTTTGGAAAATACACATTTCCAAATTTTTTACCATAATGGCCCTATAATAATCCCTTTCCATTATGAGGATTACACTCGTGAGTAAAAAAGGTTATTCATTAATTTTGTATTTCTCTTTCATTCTGGCTCAAAGTCAAAGTAAAACAACTATTCAAGTAATGATTTTTTTTATTATTATATAAAAAAAAATACATTTGCTTAAATCTAGAAGAGACCCTCGATCTCTCCCGTCTCTGTGTTAAGATCGATATCGTAGATGCTAGGCCTGGTCGGTAGACCGGGCATTTTCAAGATTTCTCCTGCCATTGGCACTACGAAGCCAGCGCCTACTGAAACGAAGATTCCGTTGATCTTGAGAGTAAAACCGGTGGGTGCGCCTTTCACGGCGGCATCGCCAGTCAGAGAATTCGATGTCTTTGCCATGCAAATCGGTAACTTATCGTAACCCTGTGAACAAGAAAAATATATTAGTACAAGAGAATCTCGCTTAAATGGCACAGCACTATCGGTGAACGAAAAATTATAAACATGAGTAAGCGTGTTTATTGTATGTATCGTCTAGGCTTGGTCGCGAGAATTCGAAGTAAATTTATCTATGAAAGAATTAACCTATTGACTTTAGACCATTTTTTTTATTGCGTAGCCATTTTATTAACTATTTTAGTATCCGATAGTTAGACATTCATTCAGGAACACGTAAATTAGAAGCTACGTGTTCCTGAATGAATAAGCTTTATACCTAGTGCATAGTATTTATTCATAATCTGAGGTATGAGCAAAATCGCCCATATATCGGCCATCAAAAGTGGCTTTACCTTCTCAGTGAACACTTTAATTTTCTCCAAGACTTCATCCGTGTACTCGATCTGTCCCGCTCCGTACATCTCCGTTGCTATCAGTTTGATTTTATCTTGAATTGAGAGACCGAGAGGGTATAGGTACTCGAACTTGTTCTCTTTCTCGCATGCTTCAATCACGGCGTCTGGAAATAAAAAAAAAAAAAATAATGCTGGTCCTTTTTCCCACAGCATCATCTAGCCCCAAACTAAGCAGAACTTGTATTATGGGAACTAAATGACTGATATAGGTTTTTTTTTAAATACATACATATTAGGTTGGGGAAAAAGTCTTTTCGCATTATTGTATGTATGAACTTGTAATAAAATCTCTTTGGCTATACTATTTGTATCTAGCTGGTTTTGGTATCATTAAAAGTTTAAATTTTAAAGATAATTCCAAATTCAAATTAGGAAAATGTGTGATTTTTATTTGTTTTTCGTACTGTTAAGATGAGTGAATCTAATGAAGAAATTCGATACATTTTAAAATTTTACTACAAAAAAGGTAAAAATGCAACGCAAGCCGCGAAAAAAATTTGCGATGTTTATGGACCTAGTGCAGTGTCTGTGAGAGTAGCACAAATTTGGTTTAAGCGTTTTCAATCCGGAAATTTTGATGTCAAAGATGCACGTCGCTCTGGTCGCCCTATTACGGATAAAATGGATGCCATTTTTGAAAAAGTGGAGCAAGATCGGCATATCAGTAGTTACGACGTAGCTGAAGAACTGGGAATTGACCACAAAACAGTTTTGGCGCATTTGAAAAAAACTGGGTACACAAAAAAGCTCGATATTTGGGTACCTCACGAGCTCACTGAAAGAAACCTAATGAACCGTGTTCTCATTTGTGATTCTTTATTACGACGTAATGAAACCGAACCATTTTTGAAGAAATTTTTGACCATTTTTGACCTCACACATCTTTAGCCACTCAGCAAAAATTAAGAGAGTTTGGCTGGGATGTGTTAATGCATCCGCCGTATAGTCCTGACCTTGCACCTTCAGATTTCCACCTGTTTCGGTCTCTTCAGAATTCTTTAGGCAGTGTCAGGTTAACATCACGAGAGGACTGCCAAAACCACTTGTCGCGGTATTTTGAACAGAAGCCCCAAAGTTTTTATAGCAATGGGATCATGTCCCTGCCTACAAAATGGCAAAAAGTTATCGAACAAAATGGTACCTACATACTTTAGTTAAATGTAAATAAACTATATTAAAAAATGTTTTGAATTTTCTTAAAAAATGCGAAGAAACTTTTTCCCTAACCTATTATTATACATGGAAAACACCCAGACGCGAGACAAATATTTTCAGATCTTACAAACATTTATCCTGCGGCGGGAATCGAACCCGCAACCTTCTGCGTCTGAGGCGGGCCTTCACCCACTGCGCTACAAAGGTCATGCATATATTACGTCATTTGGATAAGGTAAGTAAGTAGAATAAACTTCATCTTATCTGATTAGACCAGAAACCTTTGCGTTACACAAACTCGCAAAAACTTGCGACGTATCGCATTCGCATCTCCTCGAGTCGCGAGTATCTGTGTCGGCGTTTTACAATATTTTACATCCCAATTAGGTACACACAATTCAAGATTGTCTATAGAACCTACAATTAGACCTAGATACTACAATTTCCAATGAACATAAGCTGTCTTAACACTATCAGTTGTAAGTTCCGGAGAGTAGATTATGCCCTCCTTTGCAATAAATAGAAATAATATCCACTATTTTCCAAATAAATAAGTGCATTGGTTGCGATTGTACAATAACATTCTATGATAAATATTATCATAGAATGTGGTCATGAAAATTGAGCTGTTTTCGATGTTACATATTAGTGCTCGTGACTTACCTGCGAGGTCCAAAGCCCCTGCGCCGCCTTGAGCCCAGTGGTCACAGATCACGGCCTTGAAGGCTCCGTTGTCGACGGCGAACTGTTGAACCAGATTCAATTCAGCTTGGGTGTCGTTTCTGGAAGCAAATTCTTCGTGACGAGACTAACTTGATCCGATACTCTTATCATTTTAAATATGTATGTTGTGCGGTAGGTAGGTGAATGTAACTAAAAGTAAAGAATCTTAGTAAAATAAGGCTGTTTTATGAGGCATTATATTCCTGTCGAATTTTCTGTCTTCGACTGTGTATTCAATTTAAATATCAGCTCGGTATAGTTTAGAAATGTATTTATAAATAAGTACCTAACGGTTTTGTGTTAGGTACTTATTTATAAATACATTTCTAAACTTTCAATTGTTTAGCTTTCAAAATGCACAATGTTACCGCTACTAAATTACACTTTGCAGTAACGCTGGCTTTGAGAAAAGCCAGAGATGTTTTGTAGCCTTCGTTGAGTTGAATACCGCGCTATTACCGACAGATTCTTGCACTCCAGTCCTAAAATACTTTTCCATTAAAACCAATGTAAACAGATATTTCTTCAATGATCACCTCTATGGCGTGGCAGGTGAAAAGATGGCTGCGACGCAAGAGGGTTCGATTCTCCCAGCGGGACAAATGTTTACATGTTCAATATTTCTTCCTCGTTGGGTGTTGTGTAACCACAGTATTCATAGTTCCTGATACCCACGATACAGGGAATCCTAATGTGGAGTCAGGACTATTGGATGTTTTTTATTTATTTATTTAAGTACCCATGTCTGTTGACGGCGACCACGACCGGAACTCCGAATTTGTTGCCGTTGCTGATGTGCTTGCCCAAGTTGCAAAGACCCTTTTTCAGCAACTCTAGGTTTTCCTGAAAATTAAAGTGTAAGAAAGGAATTATTTAGATCCATCTGGTTGGTTTTTGTTGACCTTCCTTAAGGTTGAAGTATAGTGGCCCTAAAAACGACAGTGACCCAGCTGCCGAAACTAATCTTGTGTTGTAACCAGTACAAATTTTAAACCGCTCCTTCCACATGCCAAATTTTTCAAAGTTTTGGTTCTAGAACATACCGGTTTCGTCATTATGAACTTACAAATACCTGCATGAAACGAGCCGCTACAAGGCGCACTAAGAATTACACGAAGGTGGTTCTTTCATCATTGCTCACTGGGCCCTTTTCAGCGCAACCATAATAAATATGTGCGGTAAAGCATTAGCTGGACATTTTTCATCATCTAGCCCCGAAGTAAGCAGAGTAACTTTTTTTTTTTTTTTTATGTATAATATTATGCTTGCGGGTCTGGGGGTGTCCCAGACCCGAGTCAAATATTTGCGGATCATACAAACATTTGTTCCGCGGTGGGAATCGAACCCGCAATCTTCTCAAAAAAATTAAAAAAAAAAATTTGCTGTAACACGTCCCCGCTGGGGACAATATCAACCAAACCACAAGATCGTTACCAGCCTGGTCAAAATTCTGCAGATGTTCCGGTTCGGGAGGTTGATTATTATAAAAACCTTGTAATTTCCCATTAGTGTGGCATAAAGTGAGTATTGAAACTACAGGAACCACTTTTTAGGGTACCGTGAAACCTTATTACTGAGCCTACAGTGGCGCCGCGCTGCCCCGTCAGTATGTTGTATCTTTTTAAACTGTAATATAAATGAGCCGATACTCCCATCCGAGAAAATGCACTATCTACGTTTTTACCAAAGAATTAATGTGGTACGTAACCTAAGTGTACGAGTCGGACTCGCACTTGGCTGGTTTGTAAGGCAGGTGATAAAATAAACTTCGGTATGTTACCCATACATACGTAGGTAGGAAGTAAACATGCTGATGAAACTAACATACGAGCAGCAGACGAGCGATCATATTACAACAGCAGATGTGGGATGTGTATTAAAAATACCTAAATATAAAATATATTTGCAACATGTCTAGTTTTTACTAACCGCTTGACGAAATAAAACGACATAGACACTATAACTCTAGGGAACGGAAAATCTGTGATGTAAATGAATCATCTAGAGATAGTGATTTTTCAAGAAGGGCTCAACAAAAACCTATAGATACCTCTAGGTATATTTGAATTGGAACCCTGCTACCAGACATTGTAGTTCGTTCACATTCCTTCTAAAATGGAGAAACTTTACCTACTTACATCATATTTAAACAATTAGCTTGCAACCGTTCCCATGGAATTCTAACAACTACTAAAACGTGGGCTCACAGATCTGCTTGTTGAGTATAGATTTGAGGATGTCAAATCTGCTGGAGCATGGTGATTACACCATGAGCGTGTTTTTTTTAAAAGCGACTTCAAAAAAGGAGTGGTTCTAAGTTCGTCTGTATAGTTTTTTTTATGTAAGTACCTATGTTATCCGATATTTCCATCAATATAGCTTTGGAGGTATCATTTTGTAGTGCTTGGCACCGACTTCAAGCACATCAGTAGGTAAGGCACATAATATTATAATAGTAACAATAATCTGTAACTTAATTATTTTTTAGGTGCCTTTTTGTTGTTACTTTTGAAGTCGTTTTAATTTTCTTCTTTCAAAAGTTGGTTTATTATATTTATGTAAGATCCTAACTTAAATGACAAAAACAGATTCTGCAATATTGTGGCATGTGTATCACAAAGTTCGATTGTTCGGAGACCTTGTATCATTTAAGGTCTCAGATACAATTGCTCATAAATGGTAGACCTCTACAATTCCTCCCTTATCCTATTATCTGTCCTTGTTCTTACTCATTTAATGGTTTACACAAACGCCTGCCGCCATAAATAAAGACTAATCGCACCTCTAAATAAGTACCTAAGTATATAATTTTATTAAAGTTTTATTGCAAGCTTACAGAAAGATACCTAGATATCCTAGATTTCTTGAAACCTAGTACCTACTAAGCGTATCGAATGGCTAAAACCTAGTAGGTACCTCTAAGCATATCGAATGGCTAACAGATGGCTTGTGTTGATGCAGAACGGATCATAGCACTATTAATTATTTAATGATTCATGTTTAATAGGTAGGTTATGACAGAGCAGCAAGCTTTGTATTGTTATAAATCAATTTAAATATGTTGTAGAATGAGTATCCATTTTGTTACACTACACTGATAGCTCTAAAAGTACGCTCGCATCTGTAATCCCTAAGATGGACATCCTCAGATACATACGCAATATACATCTGGCGACCACTGTGGCGCAGTGGGCGAAGACACAGAAGGTTGCGAGTTCGATCCCCGCCGCAGGACAAATGTTTGTCGTAGCGTGATGCTAAATACCCTATAAACCTTCCTCAAGAATTGGGCTAAAATGCCTTCAAATCCGTCTGGTAGTTCCAGAGATTAGCCCGTTTTTTATAATCATAGATAACACAATGGAAGAACATGATTTTTTTCCCCAGTCGGCAGTGAATGCTAACCTGCACATAGACATCATGGAGTGGTAGTCCAGGTGACACCGCCGGTCCTCCTCCGTGCATCTTGAGGGCGCGCACCGTAGCCACGATGACGGCGCAGTGAGGCTTGTCGCCGCTAGCACGACATTTGATGTCGAAGAACTTCTCCATACCTGGGCAAACAAAATACATAGATAAACTCTTTATTTTTATTTTTTAAGAAAACTCACAGCTACAAATATAAATAATCAGATATAAATAATGACTACATTAGTACATTATGCTTAAGGCCAATTAAAAGTTTCCACAGATTATTGTGCATAACACCATTTTACAGTACAACAATAACATGATAACACAACAACGAAAAACAGAAATGCGCAACTGGTGGTATTAGCCATTTCTTCTAGACAACCTAAGGATGAAGAGAACTATGTAAAAGAATGACGGTACATATTTTAAAAAGGCACACATATAAATAGGTACGTGTATGAAAAATGAATATAAAATACAAAATAATCATTACAATTTTATCTCAAAGAATTGAAAGAATCAAAGAATTATCTATTAATGTTCCGTCAGTACAATAACTGAATGAAGGTTCAGTATTTTTTGTTCCTTTGCTGGTCATCATCAGACTGAACAGATGGTTTACGAGCAATATATACTAATACTGGTGCCTCACCTCACCACGTTTAACCGACTAAGCTCATAACTTATAAGAAGTTAAGAATGGCATCAACTCTTACCAATATCAGATCCGAAACCAGCCTCTGTAGCGACATATCCATTCTCCCGGGCTAGTTTCATGGCGATCTTATCAGCGAGGATGGAGGAACAGCCGTGAGCGATGTTGGCGAAGGGCCCCGTGTGGACGAGCACGGGGGTACCTTCGAGAGACTGCATAAGCGTCGGCTCGAACGCATCCTTCAGGAGAACTAGGAGAGCCCCGGTCATACCCTACAGATACAAGTCAAACAAGGTAATTTTTCCTAAATTTTACGTATTTTCCATCAGCGCTCTCTAGTGACTACTGACTTGTGGTGATAAACATATCTAAGAAACATCCTTAAAGACATACAAATCGATTACAAAAACTGCATAATAATCCGTTTCGGTGATAAATGGTAACAGACAAACAAACAATCTCTTATGGCCAACTCATATACGGGCTCTTGAGATCGTTGGTAAAAGTGAAATCCAGATCGAAGTTTTATCGGATAAATTTTGTACATTTCCCTTGACGCTATCTAATTATGCCAAGTATTAGCAGGCCCATACATCAGCAAGCGTTTTGGAAATCATGCCATTTAAACCTGGTTTTTCAAATAAATTTTAGGTTTTTCTTCTAAACACCGATATAATATATGGGTTTAGAAGAAAAACCTACACGTGAGACAGTTGTTACGCCATTTTGTATTTTTGGAACCTTATGTCAATCTATGATTCTATAGAAGATCGATTCGCACCAGATTTCCCACAAGGCATACGCAATAAGCCGCAATGGCTGATACATTCAAATTATATCGGTATCAAAGATGGTTTTTACGTGTGTGGGGCCATCTGCATAAAATCTATTTACAAGCACGCTCAAGTGGTGTTGGAACGGATTGAGTTGGTTATATGGTTTAACTCTACATGATTGTTTGCTGTTTCTATGCGCTATTATTGCCAGAACGTTAAACGAAAAGCCGTTGTGTTTACATTTTAAGGTTGCCTGAAACCGCTTTACGCGATAAAGCCGATCATTATATTTGTTCATTCAGGGTAGAAAAAAAGGCATCAAGGGCTTAAAACAAATTGTTCGACCCAAAAAAAACGAACAACCGTTTAGATTTTATTGTCCAAAAATCTGAGTTCCAAGGATTAGTTTCATTACACCAGTTCTACCCCACATTTAATTTTGTCCCACAACAGAAATCAAACACACGCCTCTAGCATCTCAGCCGTCTTTGCACCACTTCGTGCCTCCAAAGTCTTCGGCGACAATAAATAGTACGAACGGAAAACGACGAACGTTTTGTATTTTTTATTATAAAGGGCCCTAACGAACGTTTTCCTTCCTTTTGAGGGGATTTTGATAGCACGCATAATACTAGTGGAATAGAGCTGGTGGGGATTATGAAACTAACTCTTTATTTATTGTGAAACCTCTGAAGCACCGGTTGCGGTCTCCGGAGCGAGTTCATTCTTTCCAGGTCATCAGCAGTGACAGGGTTGTCGCACCTGTTACAATCTCCGTAGCGAGTTCATTCTTACCAGGTCATCAGCAGTGACAGGGTTGCCGCACCTGTTGCAATCTCAGTAGCGAGTTCATTCTTACCAGGTCATCAGCAGTGACAGGGTTGCCGCTCTTGTCTAGTGCCACCACCATGCTCGCGAGCCGCGTCTTGATATCCTCGACGTTGTTCCCCAGTGCCAGGATGGCCATGATCTCGGAAGCTACGGCGATGTCGAACCCGGTTTCACGGGAGAAGCCCTTTTCCGTGGGGGATTGACCCACGGTGATCTTGCGCAAGTATCTGTCGTTTAGGTCGACCACTATAAGAAACATAGGATAAGCAGGTATTACGTTTGAATGTATCCCAAAAATTGCGATTCTCCGGGACTCTCAAATTTCTTCGCCTCTAATCGGCAGTTTGTTGACGAATTCCGCCTGAATTTATAGGGCACTCTATAATTTTATTTATTTGGTATCTACAGGAGTTGTCTCTCCTGTAGAGACTGGACTGTTGGAGAACCAAGCTTTAGAATTCTTTGAAGGCATGGAATTCAAAATCTGACAGTGACAACATTAGACTAATAAAATTGCTTTAGCCAGCAAATCATTGCTTAAAGAAGAATTCAAGACCCTGTATGCACTGTTTAAAGATTATGGAAATAAAAACTTAGCATTTTGTAAGACTGATGAATAGTACAAATACGAGTTCCTTTTCGCTTATGAATCTATTTCAGGAGAATATGTACTCTTATGAAGTTTAAATAAAAAACATTGTTTAGCGCTTACAGCGTGCTTAAAGATTTCAGAATTCCCATTATTATTGCACTCAGCAATTGGTTAACTATTAACCTACTAATTAAATTAGAACCGAACCAAGTATTTAAGCATCAATTGAGATAAAATTCTGCACATGTCATTCGGCAATCGAACATTGCAAGATATCGAATCATACATAAAATCATAAATTCTGCAAATCAAAATGAATAGACTAACATCTGTTAATCATCATCGATTGAGAATTCCCAGTTTTGGTTTTATGATCGATTGGCACCACACTAAAGCTGAATGAAGGATCATGAAAAAAATAACCAAGCAGAGTTTGTTGCCTGATTCTTCTAGGCTTGGTCGCGCGCGAGGGAGGAATCGGCGTAAATTCACTTTAAAATTTTAAATTCACCTAGTTTTTAAGTTGACGTTTCTATATGATCCTTGTGATTTCAAGGAATAAAAACCTATTGACTTTGACTTTGATCATGAATTTAAACGTTCTTGTTATAAAGTCAGTACGTGGAAATGATTATTATGGTATCTTCCGCGAACATATTCAGCTACAAATTGCGATGAAATCCGATGTAACAAAATCGCAAAACACTTAAACTGATTGCATAGTTTGTGATAGTTATCAGAGCGAGAAGAATTCCTGTTGTCTTTTTACACTGCTTGCTTCAAAATTACTGATGAAACGCGTTCGTTTTTTTGTAATAACATAAGTTCATACATAAATTTTACCTCTGTTCCACATAATATTCGCAGTATCAATGTTCAATCTCGCGAACTTGGTCTTTTCTTCATCCGTCAAGGAGTCAGGATTAGTCTTCGTAATGCCCAATCTATTTAACCTTCTCAGTTGGATGGCAGAGAACTTTCTCACCCCCTACAATAAAACAATGGTGAGAATACAAGGAAATCGTAAAGAGTGCGGCTTTCTTTTATCCATGTGTGGAAGGTCGGGCTAGTTTCCTGAAACTATACAAAACAATACGAAGTCACATTTTTTACAGAATCTTTGAACTCTCAGCTGATGTGCCATCTGTATAACTTCGAAGAACTATAAAAGAACACTTGCATCGGATTAAAATTTAAACCTCTAATCTAATCTTTCGTTAGAGATAATTCTCTAACGAAAATGTTCCTCATGAATTCATCTTTCTACTAAAACACATTATAAGGTACACCCCCCGATAAGATCGCCTATTTTACCTTTAATTTTTTT
The DNA here is from genome assembly GCA_961405105.1 of Perizoma affinitatum. NCBI lineage: Eukaryota > Metazoa > Arthropoda > Insecta > Lepidoptera > Geometridae > Perizoma > Perizoma affinitatum. The sequence goes on along the minus strand of OY560205.1, from coordinate 5,138,565 downwards.
TTTAATTTATTTCTTCAAGGTCAATATCGTATTTTCATGCATTCATTAATTGCTCCAGCCTTCTTTAAGGGAGTAAATAAATTAATTAGAGATGGTTTTGTTTGAAATCACCTTTACTTTGGGCACAAGACGGTCATAGAGTGGTCCGTCTTTCTGCGTGAGCTCGTGGAAGATCCTGGCATCCATCTGAGCGGCCAAGAGATTGTTGGCGGCAGTCACCGCGTGGATGTCCCCGGTCAAGTGCAGGTTGAACTCTTCCATGGGGATAACCTGTTAAAATCACATTTTAAATTAAAATATTCAAAAGAATTTCTAACAGTATTTTGATAGGTAGCTGATACATCTGTATTTTTGTTTAAACCTACTTATACATAGTTGTATGAATACAAAATAAAATAATTATAACTTCTAGTTTTCTTAATGGGCATGGTAAATCATGAAACATATTATTCTAAGGAACCACTCTAGAATTCAGTTGATAGATATCCAGATCTGAGCGGCGCGTAGGTAACTACTGAAAATGTATATTGCAAATCTTTAAAATTGTAATATCGTTGTTTTAAATACAAACGGTTGATTATTACCTAATTTGTGCCCAATACCTGAAGGAAGAACGATAGTTAAGTATGACGACCTGAGCGGCGCGACGGGCGATAAGCCAGTTGCGACGTGCGAGGTGTAGGTTAGATTCCCGCCACGGGACAAATGTTTGTATCTGCAAATATTTGTCTCGGGTCTGGGTTCCTTCGATGTATAATATAACATATAGTGTATGTATTAACAAAAAATATATAAGTAGTAAATAACAGTCATGTAGTTCCCATAATACAAGCTATGCCTAGTAGATGATGCTGTATGAAAATGTCCAGCATTATTATTTTTAATTTAAAATACTTTTAGATCTTATCAAAATGAAATTAATGATGATGAATCGGCGACCTCGGTGGCGCGGCGGACGATGCGCCGGCTGACACTCAAGTTGTGCGGGTTCGATTCCCGTCACGGGACAAATGATTGCCCGATCTGCAGTTATTTGTTCCGGGTTTGGATGTTGTGGAACCATGGTACCTGTAGTTTCCGATACCCACGATACTGAGAACCTAACTATGCTTAGTGCTAACTATGAAAGTGACAGTTGAGTGAGGTTAATTATTATTATTTCTATTAGATGTTTATCAATTCTGATTTACGTTATGAAGATAACCGGTTACTAACAGGTATGCTTGTTTGCCAATTTAGTGGTAAAAACAAAGCTTATTTTGTTGAAGATAGAGTTACCTGTGAGTAGCCGCCGCCCGCAGCGCCGCCCTTCACTCCAAACGTAGGTCCCTGACTGGGCTGGCGCATACACGCGAACGCATTGCGGCCGCGATGCGCTCCCAGAGCTTGGACTAATCCCAGAAGCGTCGTACTCTTGCCTTCTCCGAGTGGCGTTGGAGTGATTCTAAAGGAGAAATTGTATACATATATATATGGTAGTATATTAGGCATGTAGTTCCCATAACACAAGCTCTGTTTACTTTGGGGCTAGATGATGCTGTGTGAAAAATGACATCGATAGTGTGGCAGGCGAGTAGCCGGCTGCGACGCAGGAGGTGCGTGTTCGATTACCGCTGCGGAACATATATTAGTATGTTCTGTAGGTATTTGTATTGGTTTGCCTGACACCCACGACACAGGGAATCCTAGTGTGGGGTCAGGACTATGTATGTGTATATTGGGCGTTATTTATTTATTTAAACAAAGCCACGTAAAATAGTAAGTATCTATTTTATTATTTAATTAGTTTTATTTTTCAATTATTATTAGCAATGCAAGGAGCCGGTAGTTATATGCGCCAAAGAAGTTTTAATGAAAATATAAACAGAAAACGAGTTTAACATTGTTAGTGATTACATTGGGTAGGTACCTGTTTGAGGTAAGAGAATGTCAAACCTGAACCTATGTCAAAGAAACATATCTGTATTTATTTGAGTGAAAAAGTGGCATCGTTAATGATTATAATACCTATGTATAAAAAAATAAAGACTGTGATTACCTATTTAGAACTTATTTGTTTTTTTTTAAATACAGTGTAAATAAATGGATCAGGGGATTTCTGGAACTCTTGTCCATAAATCCCCTTAGCTTTGTGGAATAAGCCATCAAATTAGACATGTATGAGGGCCCGGTCGGTGAAAAGGTGCGAGGGCGGTGGCGGAGGCGATCAAAGAAAAAGTAGTTGTCAAAGTTAATACATATATTGATTAAAACTGCCACCGTCAGTTTGGGCGGGCCCTTAGTGTCCCGTAAGCGCAGGTTACCGAAATATAGCAGCGTATTAGATAGTGTAAAAGTGTAACGTCATAATTACCCTGCAACAACGATGTACTTCCCGCCGCGTTGTTCCTTCAGTCTGTCCAGTACTGCGAGCGATATCTTGGCCTTGGTGCGTCCGTACTGCGAAACTTCATTCGGGAACAGACCGATCTCTGAGGCCAGCTCGCTGATGTCCTTTGGTTTCTGCGAGCGGGCTATCGCGATGTCGCTGTCATATTACAAGAGGTTTAAAAGCCAGTTTCATTAGAAACTTAAAAAAAACACTCTCAACTACTTCTAGCTCTTTTGATGATGCTTCAATCAAATATAATTTACCAAATGTATGCTACTCGGTAAACTTTGTTTCACATAAGCTCTGTTCTGTTCTTTGTTGGGCCTGGTCTGTGTGTTTGTCCAGCTAGCGCGGTGTTCTCCATGAACATAGGCACGATCATGTGCAGGATTACCTCGGAGGCGGGTGGATGGGCACGATGCGCAGCGCGCGCAGCGGCCAGGCTGGCGCCAGCAGGCGGTCCAGCTGGCGGCGCGCCGCTATTACGGTGTTCTTCATGAGCATGGCCACGGTCATGGGACCCACGCCGCCGGGCACGGGCGTCACGTGCAACGCCACTCCCAGTGCCTCCGCGTACGCGACGTCGCCCACTAGACGCTGACCGCTCGCTTTCGTTGAATCTACAAAACAATGGTAGTAACAAACAACGGAGAAAGAAAGGTACAAAAAAAATAGGCGTGACATATTTTGTGTTATGCGGGATGAAAAGGGTCCCCGTATCGCATAAGCACGACCTCGAGAATAAATGACCGAATATGCATTTAATGTCGGAAACACGTATAAAAATCATTTAAAATCCAAAATGAATCACATACTAAGTCTGAAGAGTTTTTTGACATAGTCCGGGTAAATATGCAACGTAACTTTAATATGCCTTGAAACTCGCTAGATTTAAAGGTCGCCAGTTTTTTTCATTTCATCGTAAAAGTATATATAAATCCTTACCTCTAGAAATGGTTTCACCATAAACTTTGAAGGAATCAATAAGCTATTCGTTTATATTATTTTGGTTGATGAACAAATGCTTAGTGTCTTTTTAGTTAGACGTCTCACACTGTTAGTTCTGATAACAATCCCAGAACCAGTCCTTGTTATTTTGTAAGTAGAATTTTAAAATGAACATCCCAATTAGTCGATACCTACCTCATTATGCAAATGTGATGTTTCAAGATAAGGTTTGTATACACTTACTATAGCCCCACTGCACTCAAAATGTACATGCTTCTTGAACACATACCTACTGCCATCTGTGATAATATCATTTTTGCAAAAAAATTTAGAAAATAACATCGAATGTTTGAATTTATTCTATCTGACTTAAATTAATTCTGGGCATTTCATTAAAGTTTAGATAATAGATAATTTTTCAAGCTCACTTAGTCACTGATTTTTTGTCAACTGTTTGCATTTTGCCTTTGCTTAGGGGAATGTTGATGAGTATTGTTTTATCAATATTTTGATTGTTCTTCCAGTTCCGCTCTTTGTCGACAACCCCGGTTGTTTACAAATTAATGAATTACTACACAGTTTTGTTTTCATTTTTGCCATTTGTAAAGTTGCGGTGACTTCAAATACAAGCGTACCCTATAACTACGAGTATAGATTAAATAAATATAGTTATTAGTCTTATTTAGAAATACCATAATCAATTGTCTTAATGCTTGCAAAGTATTAAATAAATTTTTTTTTATATAATAAATCATAATTTTAATCCCATGATTAAAATTATGATTCAACCATTTAGAAATCATACTACGAAAATCATACTTGTGATGTAGACCCGCAATTTTTAAAATGTTGCCATAATATTAAAACATGTGACGACTAGATGAAACAAACTGTTTTCTACAGCCAAAGAGTTATATTTTCAAATATTTTAATTACTTTATAAATATGTTTGATGTAAGTGGCCAGTTCCGGAAACATACGCAGTGCATAACAGTACGCCCTATATATAGTAGTGTCTTGTTTTGTCGTTATTATATTGAAAAATGCGTGATTACCTGGGATGGGGTTGATTCCACAATCGATAACGATAGCTCCAGGCTTGATCCATGATCCTCGAACCATCTCAGGTTTACCGATTGCCACCACCAGAATGTCAGCTGTTTTCGTCTGAAAAAATCGACAAAAACATTATCAATTTTTTTTCCTTTGATATCAAAGGAAAAGCCGTGTGGTTCGAATTCGGTTGAGAATTAATACTTAGATTGGTTACGGAAAACCAAGAATTATAAAGCAAAATATCGAAAAAATCTAATTAACATTGGCCTCGCCACGAGAATCAAACCGCAGGTAAAAAGTCAACTTACTTAAAAAATGTAACCATTTTTACTAACGACGTAAGGAGCTTGTATATGCGTTTGCCATACAAGGTTTTTCGTTTGCATGTTTGTCTGTTACAATTATTATTTATCTTCGCAATGTCTTGTATGACTTCAATGATCTTATTTACGCAGAAGGTTGCGGGTTCAAAACCCGCCGCGGGATGAATTTTTGTATGATCTGCAAATATTTGTCTCGGGTCTGGGTGTATTTACAAAAAAATAATATATAAGTAGTACCTATATCAGTCATGTAGTTCCAATTACACAGGCTCTGCTAACTTTGGGGCTAGATGATGCTGTGAGAAATATGTCCAGCATTATTTTATTTGTATAGAGATTTTTGGTTTTATTGCCACAAGTCACTAAGGGGACTTTTGGATAATGATGGAAAAAAAGTCGAGAGTTTAGGGCCCGGTCACGCTGCGGTAGCGGTGGCAATCAAAAGAAATGTTTGCCAATTGGTTGTCAACGTTCGCGTGTATTTGTTGATCGCAATCACTTACAAAATACAAAAAAAAACTTGTTTAGTTACGTACAATCTCGCTCAAGTTCTTCGTCTTAGAATGGCAAACGGTAACCGTCGCGTGCTCCCACTTCAGTAGCTCCGACACAGGTGTTCCCACGATACGGCTCCGGCCCAGAACGACTACATTCTTCCCAACGATGGTCGCGCCGGTCCTCTTGATGAGCTCCACGCAGCCGGCCGGCGTGCACGGAATAAAGCCGGAGAAGTCTCCGCAGGCTATGCGACCCTCGTTCACTGTATTCAGACTGAGTCAAAAGTTCATTAGATTTAAGATGATTAAGATTGTCGGTGCAACTGATGCAATTCTCTCCATTTATTAAATACCAAGGCAGTCTTTTTTAGCGTCTTATACGTGGTTTTATCATTTATCTGGTTTATGTCTTTTTGCGGCCTTCCTCTTCCTAGTTTTCTAAAGTGCAAGGTTAAAATTCAAATACTCTAATACTGTCAAAGTATCGATGTTTGTTGCCGATAATCTTCGTAACGGTATAACTGATTTGGATGTTTGGAAAAATTGCTTGTTATCCTGGTACCAAGCTAGTGAAGCCGCCAAACTAGCACTTTTTGAGTTCTCATTGCTGTGTTCCGGTTTAAAGAGTATGATAGCCGGTGAAATTACAGGCACACGAGATCTTTCATCTTGATTTCTCAGGGAGGCAATATGTGAGTGATACCACTGGTATTACAAGCGTCCATAGGCTACGGTAACCGCTTACCACCAAAAGGGCAGCTAGATTTTTTGACGCTTTAGTACAATAAAATTATAAAAAATAAAAATCGTTTCTATCATCATCAGAAACTATGTTGTTACAGCCATCCCTAAAAACAGAAAAGCCTTTTTTACTCTCGTCGCCTTTTTTCAAATTGCAGACCATGCCAAGATTTGTCCCACATAAAGAAAGCAAATAATTATTGTGTCTCAGCCAGATACTCGCTCATCTCGCCGTATTGGTTATGCAGTTAATATCGTGCGTGGTCAGATACAGATGTAGAAGTTGATGAAGAAAACATAGCTAGATATTAGAAGATGAACGTGACAGAAGTTGATCATCCTCGTCTCACTAGTTCGACTTCGGCTTGATCCCTCTCCCTCTAATGTGTCCATATTCAAGTACGAGATACTTTGTCAAACAATAATACAATATACCTACATATAAACACTATTATAAAAAGGTAAAGTTCGTAAGTTTGTATGTAGGAGGAATTACTCACGTACTCATCCGATTTCAAAAATTCTTCCGCCAATATTATTCCGTTAAAATAAAAGGCTTTTTGTGGAGACCAAATTTGTAAGGTAAAAACGGTGGAGAGCTTTAACGGTCTTAAGAACGCTGCCTTAACTATAACAGCTATTTTTCATCAGCTACTTTTTTTCCGGGTACTACTCGGGCGAAGCTGTGGACAGTAGCTAGTAATAATACAAAGTTGTTTACCCATCCACATCCTTGTCAGGAGACACTGCATCCGTCACGCGATGGTTATCGATAGAATGGGCAGAGTCTAGTGGCATTTGAACGATGATGCCATGAACCGACGGAGACTCGTTGAGGAACGTCACTTTCGCTAGCAGCTAAAGAAAAGACCAGGATTAGGTGATGAAAATACCCATAGCATTAATTTAAGATATTACGTGTATACCACGTACTTTACTATTCTCCTGCTGACGTTTCGTTAGCGGTAGTTGAGACGGAAGGGAACTACCCGACGGGTCTTACGAACGTCGAGCGTGGTCGCGGACGGTGCCCATGAGGAAGGACCTCTAAACGGTCAACGAAACGTCTGCAGGACTAGTAGGAATAGTAAAGTATGTGGTACAGTCGTAATATTGGACTAAAATGAAAATACCCCTCAAAAAAACAGAACCTGCGTGAGTCCTCTTATAAATACTTATTTTTGCTGTTTTATTTATTCTGCAAGAAGTGCGGGTTCGGTTTCAGTTGCGGGGCAAATGTTTGCACGTTCTGCAGATATTTGTTCCGGGTCTGAATGTTGTGGTATAGCGGTAGTTCCTGATACCCACCACACACGGAATCCTAGTGTGGGGATCCTCACACAGTCACAGTCAAAGTCAGGACAATATGTGTCTGTTGCAAGCTACAAATATAGGTAAAGCTACAAATATTTCACTCTCTGTCTACTGATTATTTGGGTGGTCTTATCATTAATTGGGTTCATTAGAAATGATTAGCTTGTTCTGATTAAACAACGACAATATGAAGTTACATCATACAATAGCGCGTAAACAGTTTTACTGACTGATATGTGTAAAATAATAGGTACGTTATCGGAAAAGTCAAGAGAGCAACTAGGCTTATTTTATCATGTTGTAGGTACCTAATAATAACATACACGCTCACGACTGTAATTAGTATCTCCATGATGGATATCCTCAGATCCATACTCGCAGATCCGTGATGATAAAAAGTAGGAAAGAGGTAGTCAGAGGCACGTCAAATTATATTGAGCACATGGCCACGTTTTGCATACCAGTGCCCATTAATACGTGTTCGAAACGGTAAAGGAAAACATAGTGAGGAAACCGGTAATGCAAAAAAATCGAAGGTGTCATCAGTTAGGTAGTGTTCCAATAAAGTGGCGATAGGTTTGCAACCTCTCACGTGGAATGCTATCCTAATAATATATATTGCAATAATATCCCAAATCATGAAATATAGAAACTTTATACATTATTTATGTGGCGCAGTAGCAGGCAAATGTTTGTATAATCTGCAAATATTTGTTAAATATTTGTATGTATGTATTTACAAATAACAGTATATCAGTTATGTAGTTCCCATAACACAAGCTCTGCTTACTTAGGGGCTAGATGATGCTGTATGAAAAATGTCCAGTATTAATATTATTAAGTATTGATTTTTTCCAATAATAGAAGAATTATAATTGTTGAAGTAACTTTTTTCGTTGTAAACAGATTGAGAAACTGACCTCAGTTTCTGTAATATCCCGCGGCAGGCAGATCCTCTCAGCCGTGATACCGATATTCTCAGCAGCCTTTAGCTTCATCCGGATGTAGACGTTGGAGTCTTCCCGCCCGCCCACTTGAACGATAGCAAGCTTGGGCTGGAATGTAGGCAGCTTCGCCTTGACCTCAGACACTTGCTGGCGAAGCTCATTCTCTATGGAACTGAGCAGCATTGGATTAGAAAAAGTTGATGGTCGAATGAATTACGATAGAATGCTACGCAGTCACAACTTGTAACAGAATGCCGTCAGAACAACTAGACAGGTAAAAAATCCTTTAACGGTAAACATACAAAAGATGCAGGTAACAATCGGATTTTTTTTTAATATCAGTGGAGGATGATTCTTTGGTTGTTGAAGATTCGAGTACTCAATCGTCATAAGGTGTTTTATATAAATAATAGCGAACCTCACCGGCTACGGTGCTACGGTGGATTTTCCAAATAATAAACTTTCATACAAACCTTTTCCTGACAATAACAAACACAAAAAAAATGATCTGCTTTCTGATTATATGATACATGCGGCAATTGATTTCTAGTTATATCCCACTACTATTAAATAAACGCGAAAGTTGTTGAGGATGGATGTGTTTGTTACTCTTTCACGCAAAAACTATTATGATGATTTTTTTAAGTAATATAGCCTATACCTGCCACTGATATTATAATACCCTATAAATTGGCTACTTTTTATCGGTACCCAGATACCCACGGGCGAAGCCGTGGGCAGAGGCTGTGGGACGGCCGCCCTCAGCCCCCTGTCCACCGCGTCACATCGCTCATCCGCTCTATTACTTCTTTTACGCGGCTCGTAATGGTCGTAGCGTGATGTTAAATAGCATTCCTCAAGTATTGTAGGCCAAGCAAATGAAAAAAAAACACGTTTTTTTTTTTATTCATATCCTAGGTTCCATCGGAAATCTGGAAGATGGAACTCCCCATCTTCTAACGCGTCCAAAGCAAGTCTTCAGCTTTATTATTAGATCAGTGGAAGGCAGTCTCTTTTATCTATGAAGGGTGATCACATTTAATGGTTATAGAAAACGAGACGAATAGCTGAATTCCAAGAAATAATAGATACACTATGATATTGATAACTACCGTGCCACTTGAAGTCCTGAAATAGGTTCTGCCACCATTTTGAATAAGTAGTTGTCCCGTGGTCGGTTCAACTTCGACTGATAGATCACAATAGCTGAGCAATAGCGACGCAGGTGACCCTCCGTGATAACCCCAGGAGATACAAACATTCGAGGTTATTCTGGTTCCAATGAGTTTAATACAATCCAATAAATATCAAAAGGTATATGTAAACATTTTTCTTCGTTAAGACTAGAGTCCTGAAGATGTTCAAAAGGCCATGCAAAAAGAATACCTAAACTATTAAAAGCCCAAGATGGGTGAAAGAAAAGACCAAGAGAAAAAGAATAACAACTAATTGATCGAGTGAGCGTTTTTAATAAGTAATAGTTTACTTATTAAAAACGCGCTTGTCGCCTTAGTGCCTAATAGAACACCTATTTTGCCAATATCAGTAGAGCCAATTTCACTGCAAAAGGCACCGATTCAAGATCAAAGAATTCACTTGTAAGCATCGTATAACCACAGTCCACTAAAGAAGAACCCGAGAAGTTTCATTTTAACACGATAGTAACAGTTAAATTTAAAATAATAAAAGCGAATCCTACCGTAAACAGTCTTCACTAAACTTTCTCTTGGCATATGAACTGAACTTTCTTACGAAACTAATCATTTTTTTAGAACAGGGCTGCATTTGTTTACAACACAACTGGATTAAACATGTTATTATTTTCACAGACAGAATTGAACTCATAGGTCATTAACGTAATTTAGAGATAAGACTTGAAACATGCAAGAACATTCTATGTAAGAAAGTAAAAGCATCGATAGTGAAATCTTAAATTCACTTAGTTCATAAGCCAACGATTCGAAATGATCCTGTTATTGATTAATATTATAAATTATTATACTGACTTTAAGTTTTTAACTTTATCTCAAATTATGACTAAGCCCAGTCTTACCGGTAAGCTTTTACCGAAACCATTCCAAGCAATTTCTTATCAATTTGCTATTAAATAATAAAAATATCATAAGTAACAATACTTTAACAATTAAGCAAGCGCCTTATCTATAAAGATTACTAAACAATTGGTATTTGACATAACCAATTCAACAGAAAAAAACAAAACACTGTTAAGCTAAACGACTGTTTACATTTTTTATAAGTAAGCGTCATGTATCTATTTTACGTGCAGGTTATAAAAAAAACATTCTTCAATAAAAATGTACAAACAAGCAAAAAAATTACATAACAAAATAGTACTTACCTCAATATCGTATCACAGTCTTCTTTGGACGTCCACATGTTTGTTATTGCGACACTACAGCACATTTAAATAAAACACTACGATTATGTCAGTGGCGCTGACGATTATAATGAATTTACTGCCGTAAAGAATATCATCTTTCCTTTACTACTTTCATATGTATGCCTTGCAAAGAACATTTACAGTGGCGTGCAACTAACTTGACAAACAGCCCAAACAGGTTTTTAACCGCAGTCACAGATTATAGGTAAACTTAAGGCAGAGTCAGTTTGTTTGTTTAGCATTTTAGGAAAAAACAGTATTTAGGATTTCTGACAAAAATACAGTATTTGATTATGTAGCTCTTATCAGTTTACTCAACTCTATGTATTTTGGTTTGGGTTGTTGAATTAATATTAAATCCTACTACTAATATAAACGCGAAAGCTTGAGGATGGGTGTTTGTTACTCTTTCACGCAAAAACTAAGTACTGAACGGATTTTGATGAAACTTTACAGTAATATAGCTTATCAGAATAACACATAGGCTGCTTTTTACCGGTTACCACGCGGGCGAAGCCGTGAGCAAAACCTAGTTAGTAATATGTATAACCTACGTAAGTATTTTTGACCAGTAGTGGCACAAAATATGTGAAGAAAAATAAATAGGGTGACAAGACTAAAAATAAAAAAAATACATATTTTCTTATTTTATTTTAACGTTCCTTTAGGTACCTTACATATGATGGTCACAAAATTCTAGAATAATGCTTAGATGAACATATCAAATACCTACTCATCGAACAAATCAAATGTTTGATACATCTTAACCGGTACTTAAAACTAACCATGAAAAAAGTAACACGTGGTTTTAAAGAAAATTAATATTCTTCAGTCTTCGAAAGAGATTAAAGTTAAGAAAACAATAAACTATCAAACTTTAAGTAACGAGATTAATCACATAATTATCACTATCCTATGGGGCGTAAGGGGGCTGAAACACAATCTTTCGGGCCCAAGTCAACCACATAGATACTTTAAAAAATACCATGACTCATGTTCTCGCGACGAAGAGTAGGTACGAGTACGTAGAGAAAATCAAAAGGGCCGGACCTATGTAGCCCTATGCAAAATTGTATTTAGCACTAGATACCTATTTTGACGGCAAAGAAAATTAAGACATGAACATGGTTAATCTTAAATAACTTAAATCAATTATACATTTACTATTGTTTATACGCAATAGAGAGATACACATTGATCAGAACTATTTTCCGTTTGATTAACGTTACCATTTTCTAAGTAAACTATTTTTTTATGTAGCATATCAAACATACACTATTATAAGTATTTACACAAAGTAGCACCACTATGTATGTGCTTGCTGACAGCCTTATTTGGAACTTTTAATGGCATTCTCCTTATATCTAGTAGTCAAATTAACCTATTCCCGGATAAGAAGGAATCACTACAGTCATACATACTCATGTATAACCACATTCCATACTCATGACTGAGTCACGTATGAACGTCACTTTAAACATGTAACAAGAATTTAAAAGCACGACTTTTCAGATTTAGTCATGCTTTTGTGTATCAAATTTGAAAATCAATTTCGGCTTTCATTATAACCATCTTCGTATACATAGATTACACTTACTACAGAAACGTTGAAAGACGCCTATTCTCTACAAAGAATGAGTGAGACACGTTTACAAAAAAAAATATATCGAATATGTTATACACCCGGCGGCACGACGCGAAAATAAAACATTCCAACGCTAAGCGATGCGATGCGAGTTTCACGTACGCCACTTCCCGCGGATTTGTTCTTTAAAAATCAATGACGTTAGACCGCCCGAACTTACAGAACCACTCCGTATAGCCTGCCACAGCCACATCACCACCGATAAAGTCTGTCTGGAGCACAGTTTAGTACTGGAACATGTGGAAATCCTCCTCTTTCTCCGTATGCGCGTTGCTGTAGAGATGGATGCGCATTGCGTGCACCGGCATCGGCCCGGTGCCGCACAGCTTGCAGGTCAGCTCGGCGGCGGACGATATTGGAGTCCTGAGAACAACATTGGTTATTAAGGTTCGATACTCAAAGGGTCTCAAGAGACAATATTACTAAGCTTATGCCATCGTTTGGCTGTGACAGGACTTAATTTTGAATCCCCGACGCAAGCAGAGGGTTGTCATCTGTTCAACGTGTGTATCTGGCATCATCTCAAACTGATGGAACCGATTTTGATTTATAGATTATAGTCTGATTCCGTTTTTTTTTGTTTGAAAGATGACTTGATGGAGATTTTTCTTAGCTTAGCTATAGTATGAGAGATTCAAGAAAACAAGTTCAGCCGCTAGAAGATCATCAGCTCTTTTTCTTGTTGAAGCGATGTGACTCTAGACTCTGTTTATTACAATCGATTAGTAAATATGTCGTTTAGGATGGTTCTATGGGAACCATCTAGGATGGGATGGGTCCTTAGAGGGCGTTGCAATCGTGATCAATGAATGATGCTAATGTGAAACACATCTTCCCTGCCTTCGCTCCATTCGCTGCCAGGTGTAAAGATGTGCTGGGCTTAACGTCTAAAGACGCCAACTAAACCCAATGTATCGTAGCAAGCCACGAGGCAGCCTAGCAGGCTGGCCCCTTAGACAACAACCACTTTCTGTTGACGTTAACGCTTGCGGAAAGGTTGAATTGTACGGAAACGACATTAGCTTTTGAGATGTCACGTGCCTGCTGTTTTTCCTTGACAAATTTAGCGAGTATTTGTCTAGATGCCCAGATGGTCTAGCCAATGTCCATTCGCTTCGTGGCTATTCATATTTTACTGCCGCTATTGCAATGTCAGATGATCTATCGTCTAGTGTCAGTACCATACATTTTTGAACGATAACGAAGTAGCCACGAACTGAATGTATATTGGCTAGACTCTGCGACCGCGAGCGCGTCCTGTGGTAACGAACCTGCCAACAAGCAGCTTGAGGTTATCATTTTCTCTCTTGAGCGCCATCAAATGGTCCCTCGACACGGGCTGCAGCTCCTGAGGCGCGTGCAGAGGATACACCACGGCTCGCTCCACCATCTCGGGCACGGTGATCTCGAGCAGCTCATCCTCGGGAACCGAGCGCCATTCCCACGCGTTAGGCACGCTCTGCGGCTCGCGGTGCTTGCGACGCTTCTTTAACAACCTGACAAAATAAATATAAAAACATTTATTCAAAATTACAAGTTACGTAATAAAATATATAGTTGGGATGTCATTGGTTAAGTTTAAATTAATTATAAGAGTCCCCTTTTTTCTGTGGTTCGTACACGTTATTACTCGTAATCTACTTTTATAAAAGTAAGTACTAGGTATCTTGTAAAACAAAGTGTATTCGGTAATTGACGTCACAGATGCATCAAATTATACAACAGTTTTGTTACTTTGTTAATAATATTCCTGATTGGGGCAACATAGATATCCAAACTAGGTACAACAGACCTGTGCGATGGAATACCTGTGACATCCGCCGGATATTAGGTAAATGCGTTATACAGCTATTTTAACAAAAACGTGTACATAATAGAATAATAAAAAAAATATCTGGGGAATTTAAAGTGTTACAGTAAAATAAAATAAGATAAGATAACAAAACTTTGGCGTGATCCTATCACGCCGGGCTCATTTATTTTTATTTTTCCCACGAGTTATGGAGCCTGAGTTTATGGGAAACGTATATAACGTTTCCCATAAACGAGAACACATAATAGTGCTATGTGTACGGCCACGGTACTAGCTTGTGGCCAAAATTACAAAATTCTCGACGATTTTTTCATGTCTATTACAGTGACTTCAAGATCAGCGATGATATTAAAAAATCATATCCTGGTCATAAATAAAGCCACAGTAGTAGGTAACTTGTGGCCAAAATTACAAAACTCTCGACGATTTATCATGTCTATCGCAGTATCTTGCTAACAAGATCAGCGGTGATGTTAAAAAACCAATATGGTTACATAATAGTATATTGTGTCATAAGAGACCAAAATAATGTATTGAGGGCGAGAGCGATTGTTTGAATGCAGAGCGAAGCGAAGGATTCTAGAATCTAGAGTAGAATCCTAAGCGTAGCGAGGGATTCAAAGTACCTCGCTCGAGGTTAAATATTTTAGTGTCGTGTGGCACACTCTGCTTTTCATCCCCCTCTATGAGAAAAAATAATAAGAGTTTCTGCGTTTACACTTTCTTGTGTTAATATTCCACTTTCACTACTAGAACTCATCTTTTATTAAATTTGTGTGAATCAAATTAAAATTGTCTGTATATTTTTATAAAAAGTAATAAAAAAAAGAATAAGAAGTTCACGCGGTTCTTTTTTTAAATTAGTTGACCAATGCCGCGTCGAAGCGCGCGCTTTTTTTATTACCAGCTAGGACTATATCGAAGAAAATTGCGTTCAAACTTTTTAATGAAATAGTGTTCCAAATTCAAAGTCATTCGTCACTGTTGTTATGTGCGCCGGAATGACCCATTTTACTCTTACTTATCGAGGAACAAAACGTAGTTTTTCGAATAGATGGGATGAAAAGTTTAATGTGTTTCATATTAGTACTTACTTCATCACATTCTCGCGAATCAGTTTCGGAATGCGTCGGCACATCTCATCATCGACTACAGATACGTCCTGGCCTTCTTTGCAATACATCATAGTGTCCATGAGATGGCGCGTATGATTTATCTGTAATCAATTAAATATATCAATTAAATGTAGTGATCGGAATCAATTGACCTGCCCGCTTAGCATGACCACCCGAGACAACGTTTTGTCTACGAAAGAGAAGACAAAAACCATTTCTGTCGCCCCTATTCTGTCAAATAAAATAGAGGGAGGAAATATTTTTTGTCTTGTCGGCGGGTAGACAAAACCGTTGTCGTGGGTCTTCATTCTAAGCAGGCTGATATCGTTGAGATCTTTTGCAACGGTCTTTAGATAGCTAGCTGTTTCATCTGTATTTTCTGTATATAATACCTACTTGTACTTACATAATTGTATGAATAGAAATGTTAAATTAAGACTTTTTTTAAATAAATCCGATAAATCAGGCGGGCAGTATGCTTGTTTGTCACTAAATTGTAAAAAAGAAATAACTTTCAGCGATGTGGTCCATTGTACAAATAAACAAACACGTGCACGACTGTAATCCCCACATTGGACATTCTCAGATCAGACTCATTACATGAAGTTACCAAGTACGGGCAGTCAGACAGAGGCATGTTCAAACATTATAAATTTGTCACATACCTTATTTGAAATAGGCATGTGATTTGCCAATTGTAATGCTGCTTTTTGCTATCGATTTGTAATCTTCAAAGGTTTTAAGATAGGTACTATCTTAGCAGACCGCTAGAGGGCGCTGCAATCCATAATGGAATTTGAAACGTCGTAACAGATTATAAATAAGTTTCATGTAATCGTTTTGTACGACTTCAAAATCAGTTTTTTTTAGTTTTTTAGCGCACCAAATTGTTTCAACCTCGACCTATTTCCAGTAGTTTTCATTAGGTTTTGCAGCGCCTCCTATTTAATATTATAGTATTTTGTTTATTGAATAAGGTGTACAATAAATTACTTTCAATAAATGAAATCATTTTGTCAACAACCGAAGCAATTTTCGTCCTCTCTTCCGCAAACAAAACGGTGGTCTAGTTGCCCGCTGTGGTGTTCAATAATCTGTAACATAACACTCACCACTCCTATGTCATCGATAGAGAGGTCTGCGTCAATGTTCAGGAGAAGGTCGTGTTCGGGGAAGTACGGGGCGCCATCCTCCGCACTGCCTAGTCCGCACAACGTGCTGACGTAACGGGTACCACTCATGTCACGACGTAGTTCCGCCCTTTAAATTAAACAAACTATGTTTAATGTACCCTTTATAACAATGCTTAATGTGCCCTTTATAACAACGCTTAATGTGCCCTTTATAACAACGCTTAATATGCCCTTTATAACAACGCTTAATATGCCCTTTATAGCAACGCTTAATATGCCCTTTATAACAACGCTTAATATGCCCTTTATAACAACGCTTAATATGCCCTTTATAACAACGCTTAATAGGCCCTTTATAACAATGCTTAATGTGCCCTTTACTTTATTTCTTAGGCGGTAGAAATGCTCGCATTGCTGTGTTCCAGTTTAAGGGAAGGGAAGCGAAATAACAGGCACATGAGACTTTTCACCCGTAATGTCTCAGGGCCGGAAACGCGCGTGTGATACCTCGGGTGTTGAAAGCGTCTATAGGTTACGGTAATCGCTTACGCACAGGTGGGCCGTATGCTTGCTTGTCACTTTATTAGTAAAAAGAAATACAATCTACCGCTTGCAATTTAAAAAGCCATGCGATAAATTGCAGAGCGTAAAGACAGATCGCACATGATTCTATAGACAAAGTGCTTGCCATTGTTCGCCTGAGCGATACATTCTCATAACCACTCGAGTTATACAAAACAGTGTGTGGCAAGAAATTATCATGACACTTCCATTATGGTAATCAAGAAAAGTGCATTACATAAATTTCGACAAAAATATTACCAATATTTTAGTTTTTTGGAAAAACGCTACAATAAGCCTTAAACAAAAAAATAGATTGGGCTCAAACGACAATTTCATAACCGGAAAGTTTGCCACAATTAATCTTATCAAATCGTAAGATTTAGAAAAACTGTTTACATTAAACTAAATTTACCTAATGTTTGTTGAACAAAACGGGAACGGGTAGCACGACAGCGAAGTCGGAAGCAGAAGCTAGTCAATAAACTTACATAGGGCAGAAGATGAGGGCAATGATGGCCGGCAGTCCCGGGATATTGGGCATTAGCGTGGTGTGACGCAGCGTCAGCTTGCTGTTCTGCTCATTCTGACCCACATTGGCTGCTACGATCAACCTGAAACAATCAAACACCAATTATTTTAATACATATTCAAAATCGTTTATTAAGAATAAGGTGCGTTAGTTTGACAATGTGTCTCAGGAAAGCAGTTCCTTCCCGAAATGTTCTAGTAGAATTTGTGTGATATGAAATTACAATAGTTTATGAAAAAAAATATAATAGGTTGGGGAAAAAGTTTCTTCGCATTTTTTAAGAAAATTCAAAACATTTTTTAATATAGTTTATTTACATTTAACTAAAGTATGTAGGTACCATTTTGTTCGATAACTTTTTGCCATTTTGTAGGCAGGGACATGATCCCATTGCTATAAAAACTTTGGGGCTTCTGTTCAAAATACCGCGACAAGTGGTTTTGGCAGTCCTCTCGTGATGTTAACCTGACACTGCCTAAAGAATTCTGAAGAGACCGAAACAGGTGGAAATCTGAAGGTGCAAGGTCAGGACTATACGGCGGATGCATTAACACATCCCAGCCAAACTCTCTTAATTTTTGCTGAGTGGCTAAAGATGTGTGAGGTCTAGCGTTATCATGATGAAAAACCACACCCCTTCTGTTGATTAACTCCGGCCGCTTTCTCTCAACTTCTTGTTTTAATCTCATCAGTTGTTCGCAGTAGAGTTCAGAATCGATGGTCCTGCCTGGTGGTAACAGCTCATAATGAATAATGCCCTTCCAATCCCACCACACACACAGCATCACCTTGTTGCGAGTTAACCCGGGTTTCGCCACAGTCTGTGAAGCCTGACCGGCCTTTGACCACGACCTTTTTCGCACGTTCTTGTCGTACGTGATCCACTTTTCATCACCAGTTATCAGCTTCTTCAAAAATGGTTCGGTTTCATTACGTCGTAATAAAGAATCACAAATGAGAACACGGTTCATTAGGTTTCTTTCAGTGAGCTCGTGAGGTACCCAAATATCGAGCTTTTTTGTGTACCCAGTTTTTTTCAAATGCGCCAAAACTGTTTTGTGGTCAATTCCCAGTTCTTCAGCTACGTCGTAACTACTGATATGCCGATCTTGCTCCACTTTTTCAAAAATGGCATCCATTTTATCCGTAATAGGGCGACCAGAGCGACGTGCATCTTTGACATCAAAATTTCCGGATTGAAAACGCTTAAACCAAATTTGTGCTACTCTCACAGACACTGCACTAGGTCCATAAACATCGCAAATTTTTTTCGCGGCTTGCGTTGCATTTTTACCTTTTTTGTAGTAAAATTTTAAAATGTATCGAATTTCTTCATTAGATTCACTCATCTTGACAGTACGAAAAACAAATAAAAATCACACATTTTCCTAATTTGAATTTGGAATTATCTTCTTTAAAATTTAAACTTTTAATGATACCAAAACCAGCCAGATACAAATAGTATAGCCAAAGAGATTTTATTACAAGTTCATACATACAATAATGCGAAAAGACTTTTTTCCCAACCTATAACAGGGTTAAATCTACATAGTAACTTGAAATGGTAGGGTGGAAGACACAGATATCCATAAACGTCTTTGTATGTGTAATATTGGCTATAAGTTAAAATGGTGGGTGGGTGAACACAGTAATCCAAAAATGTCTTTGTAGGAGTAATATTGCCTATAAGTCAAAATGGTGGGTAAACACAGTAATCCATAAATGTCTTCGTAGGAGTAATATTGCCTATAAGTAAAAAATGGTGTGTGGGTGAACACAGTAATCCAAAAATGTCTTTGTAGGTGTAATATTGGCTATAAGTTAAAATGGTGGGTGGGTGAACACAGTAATCCATAAATGTCTTTGTAAGAGTAATATTGGCTATAAGTTAAAATGGTGGGTGGGTGAACACAGTAATCCATAAATGTCTTTGTAAGAGTAATATTGGCTATAAGTTAAAATGGTGGGTGGGTGAACACAGTAATCCATAAATGTCTTTGTAAGAGTAATATTGGCTATAAGTTAAAATGGTGGGTGGGTGAACACAGTAATCCATAAATGTCTTTGTAGGAGTAATATTGGCTATAAGTTAAAATGGTAGGTGGGTGAACATAGTAATCCAAAAATGTCTTTGTAGGTGTAATATTTGATATAAGTCACATTAACTTGACGCCCTCGGAAGCGTGGCAAACGTGTAGCCTAAACCCAAATGGTGCGGGTTCGATCCCCGTTGCAGGACAAACGTTTGCATGTTCAGCATACATTTGTTCCGGATCTGGGTGTAGTGGTACCACGGTACTCGTAGTTAATACATATACAAAATACCTGATACCCACGACACGGTGTGTGGGGTCAGGATAATGTATGTAACATATATAACGTTTGTATATAAATAAACACCCAACAGATGTTGGGTGTTTATTTATTTATTTATTTACCTTTCATGTGTTTCTTGCGGAGCGGTGTCGAGTAGCACTGAATTGACGGAGTTCCACTCAATTATCACTTGTTTCTCTCGGCTCGCGTACATGAGAGTATGCAGCGTGGATTCCAATGGACTGTCGAAAATAAACTCATCAAGAACGATGTCATCTCATTAAAATTCTAAATTTGTTGGACAATAAAAAAATAAATAATGCTGGTCATTTTTCAAACAGCATCATCTAGCCCCAAACTAAACATAGCTTGTATTATGGGAACTACGTGACTGATATACAACTTATAGACTTTTTTTTAAATACATACATATAATACATACAAAACACCGACCTGAGACAAACATAAGCAAATCGTGTAAACATTTGTCCCGCAGCGGGAATCGAACCTTTTCTTTCGTACGCTGCTTTAACGGTAAGAGCAAATTTTCATCTATTACTTTTTAACCGGCCACCACACACGGACGAAGCCGTGAGCGGTAGCTGTCATAAAACCAAAAAATCATATCCATTTCTACCTGAATGGTCCTTTCAGACAGACGGCCGAGTTGCATTCTTTGGGGGACGGTGGCTCCACCTCGCGGAGCTGGTTGTAAGCGAGCTTGGTTTGTTCCTTGTTGAACGCACGTTTCTGAGCTAAGTTTAACTCGTTCGCTGTTTGCCTGAGATCGTGATTCATCTGTAAAAACCACCCATCACTATAGATCACACGCGTTACAATGGTTTCGTCAACCCAAAAACGAAAACATTAACAATTTAAGGAAAAAAGTGTCTCCAACTCTTTAGTCCGACAAATTTGATAATCCGACGCTGTTTTGCAAAATAATTGTCGGATTACCGCGGGTCTTCTGTAATTATTTTGTAACTAGATTGTCTAGTGCGCCTCAAAATGACTAGGCGGTTTAGCGGGGAATAAATGTTTTAGAATGACGACGCTGTACGCACCAAGTTAAAAGGAATAACATCACACTAATTGCGGGAAGTCCGTCATGGAGATACTTCTACTAGTTGCTGATGATCACTAGTGTAGGTACCTTGGATTCGTAGGTCTCCTCACACGCTATAGCGTGGCCTTCCCCCAGTAGTATCTTGTTGACGTCTAAGTTTCCGCCTTCGGCCAGGAGATCAATGGCTACCACTCCATGGACAACCGAGTAAACCTGAACAACATATAACCAATAAACATAAATATTTTGCTTTTTTATTTAGTACCACCTAGTATTACAATATCTGTGGTACCAAAATGCCTCAATATAATTATATTTTATTTATTATAATTTCTTGATTTTCTTGGTATAAGGTTGTTGAAAAAGATACTAAGGTCCATATTCCGCTTATATATTAGTAATTTTAACACAATTCATATTAAATTTCTATCTAACTTTCAATCTGAAGACTAAAGTCTTTAATAAGTACGTCTCGCCCGTGATAATCAACGATGCCGAGACGTGACAGTCAAAGTAGAACTAATCCACCAGATTGAGGTTTCACAGCGAGCTATGGAACGGGCTATGCTCGTGGTTCCTCGGAATAATAAAATGCGGAACGAGTTTATCCTACATAGAACGAAAGTCATCAACATACTCGTAGCTCTAAGGATTAGCTGTAGTGGCAGTGAGCTGGTCAAATATGACGAAGAACATATATGACCAGTGTCATATATGTCCCCGTCAAGGTGGTAGCAATAAAGTATTTTCATTAATTAATACATCTGTGACAATGTTACCTTGCCCAGCAGAGGTCCCCTAGAGCACAGCTCCCTGAAGTAGTTGATGGTAGCGTTTGTCCAGTGGCCGTGAGGGTCGAGCAGGGGCGGCGGCGCGAGCGCGGCCAGGCGGCAGCGCATAGCCAGCGGCGGCGTCTGCTGGCACAACCCCTCCGGGAGTGCGCGCAGCTTGGACGCGGAAATACGCGCGGATATCGCGCCGATGTCTATCAAGAGCACCTGAGGAAGGAATACCATAAGGATATGAAAATAAACAAGGTATTAAAAAAAATTGCAACACCCTCTAGTTACTTGGAGACAAGACCTAATTGATTGCAAAATCCAGCATTATTCAAATTCAATAGTCTGAGAATCACATCCCTTTATCAACCAGAAAAAAGCTGATGATTTTCAAACGGCTAAACAATTGTTCTTGAATCATTGCTAGGAACACTCTTGATCAAACAAAAAAACTTAACCAAAACCGCTTCATCCGTTTGGGAGCTACGATGCCGCTGATAGATACACACGTTAAACTTTTAACAACCCTCTGTTTGCGTCGGGGTTAAAAAAAATACGGCTAATTACCACAGCTGTATTCACAACAACAAAGTGCTATGTGTTGATAATAGAGAACTGGGAAAGAAAGGTTCTCGAAGCCAAACGGTATACCAACTAAATCTTAGCGCTAAACCGAAAAAACCTTCACATTACGATCAAAGCCTTGACTGGACGCTGCCGCACACGCATATGTTCAAATTAAAAGCACTCTGTAATAATGCGGACGAATCGCCCTTTCATCTGTTAGAAGAGTGACTGACTAGCTTCTGTGTCCAACCGCTTAACTGAATCAGGCATCTCTGTTCGCTTTGATTAGCTGCTTTTCATTATACCTCCTTATGAGCCGAAGCGCGAGACTTTATTTAAGTGTGCCAAGCCTTCGTGTTTTTAAGCCTTTAGGATGTGATGACCTCAGTGGCGCGGCAGGTACAAGCTGGCTGAGACGCAAGAAGTGCGGGTTCGATTCCGGCTGCGGGAAAAATGTCCGCATGGTCTGCTGACTGATATGTTATCAGCAGTTATGGGGACACCCGGGTCTGGGTGTTGTGGTACCTACCATGGTACTCTTAGTTCCTGATACCCACGACCGGGAATCCTAGTTTGAGGCAGGACTATGTATGTGATTGTATAGTGATTTTTTATGTTTAAGGATTACCTTAACCTTAAAAGTTGAGGAGTAATAGGTTAGCATGGTATAGGTACGTCATGAGGAGGGAAGAATGTTACATTACGAGAAGAGTGTTAAATATGAATGTGGATAGAAATAAAAGCAGAGGTAGGCCATAGAAAAGATGGGTGGATTGTGTGAAGGATGACATGGTTAAGAAAGGAGTGAGTACTGAGATGACGGCTGATAGAGGAGAGTGGAAGAAGAAAACATGTTGTGCCGACTCCACGTAATGTGGGATAAGGACAAGAAGCTGATGATGATTACCTTAACCATGCTGTTAGGCAGCAGTTTCAACACTTTCGCTCGACATATCCCGTCACTGTACGGCACCGCGTAGATCTCTCCGCATTCGATGTTGTCCGTGTGAGCGATCAGCGGAGTCTTGTTCAAAGTGCTGTGAATCTTGCACAAGTCATTGGCAGTGGACTCGTCGTCGTACTGCGCCCAGAAGTCGCTTATGCTGCTCAACTGTGGAAGGAAACTCATTTGGAGAGCCGTTACGCAGGGAATCGATTTCTGAATTGTACCGCTAATCTTGAAATTACTCATGACAAAAAGATAAACGATGATTCTGAAATCACGCAGTAACGCTTTACCGATAGTAGCATTTTTGAACAAGTGGGAAACAAACATACGGCCCACCTGTTGGTAAGCGGTTACCGTAGCCTATGGACGCTTGCAATACCAGAGGTTTCACCCACGCGTTGCGTCCCTGAGTTATCAAGATGAAAGATCCAATGTGACTGTAATTTCACCAAGAACCATACCCTTCAAACTGGAACACAACATTTATCTCGATTTACCAAAAGTAGCATTATTTTATGTACTCTGTCATGTAGTTATAACCCACTGAACCACATACTAAATACTGGGTTCTTTTTGATTTTTGTAAAACGTAACATACTTATAAAGATCAGTGGACTTGGTTAAAGTAAAATGTCAGTCATGGAGCCATTTCGAGTAGTATTTATTTATTAGGAACATCAACAGAATTTACATGAATATTGGGCACTCGTAATTTAGAATATAGCTATGACAATTTTAGCCACAAATGACGTTCTAAAAATACGAACTTTGGGTAATCGGTTTGCTAACATTTAGTCACCAAGAGATATTAAAAAATATATACTTAGCATTTATTTTGGTATGGTCGGATATAAATCGAATAGCCCGCTCGAAAGCGATCTGATAAGTAGTTACAATAGACATGTCTTACGTAGCAGATTTTCAACGGGAAGTAAGTTTCGTCGATGTCCGGCAAGCGCGGCACCAACCTGCTCAAGTCCTGGTCTACTTCACTCTGTTGCATTTCAAGAGAGAGCGCTTCCGCTTTCTCCGCTCTGCCGAATAAACATATTTCTATTGTTACTCGAAGTCAAAACACATGGTGACATTAATGGTAGGCAATCACCGTCGCCGTACCTACTACTATGTGGTTGTAATTATTTATTATTTTATACTATTTCTATTATTTTGTTTTTATTAGGAATGTTTGCGTTTATAATTAAATTAATTATTCATTTATACAATGATTTGTTTTTTCAATATTGCGAACACCTCTGACTGATGTTTAAATTGAATAACCAATAAATATATTATTCTGTTTAAAGCCGTATATATATATATATATATATATATACACCTATATAGTTGGTGTAGATAATATAATTTTGCATATAGTTGATATTAAATCAACTATATGCAAAATGACCAGAATGTGTGTGGCTCTGTCTTTAAGCGAAAGGAAGGTTGCACTCACGGTAGCAATGGGACCCGAACGTCTATTTTCAGCTGCCTTGTTTTTATCGCTTTATAAACAGGAAGCACCACTTCACCAGGGATCGTGGGGTCCTGAAATAAAGCTCGATTGTAAATTCATTGACTCTTTTATAATGCTACTGCCACACTGCAGACAGCAAAGCCCAAAAATCATTACACTAAGTGAAATTTAAATGAATTGAGTGAACTTTTTATTGCAAAGAACGCACTGCAAGTATACGCCTTTCTGGCTAATCTTTCAAAATTCATTCATTTTCGACATGATAAAATTCAATCATTAAAACAAAAAGTTAAATCAGTTTATTCGACTGGTCGCAGTGTGGCAGCATGCTTTGCCAGTGTTAGTTGCTCTCGAGTGTATTTAGAAGAGTAATTTATGAAACACAATCGGTGTTTCATCGTACTTACACCACTGTCTCGGTCACGCCTGCGTGAACCACCGAAGCCATCGTTAAACGTCAAGAACACTTTCCTGAAAGTTAAAAGTATCAACTATCAATATGGCACTTTCTGCTAAGTCTAACCATAGATAATATATCCATCACATTCTTCTTCATTGCGAAAAAATAATACTTATAAATTTAACATAATGTAAAAAATTTAGTCAAGCCATGGGACTAAAAAATTTAGTCAAGCCCGCGAGACCACAAAACTTCGGTTTGCTAGTGATGTGCTATCGATAATTCAGGTCGCCTTGTGAGCGCTCCAGCTTTTTCAGTACAAACTCGCAAAGATTAAAATATCTCATTGGGTGGTTCGGGTATGTGTATTTAACCAACAAATGTGGGAAAAATATTTGTATGATCTGCAAAGATTTGTCTGGGGTCTGGGTATTTTTCTATTTATGTATTTACAAAGTTTATAAGTAGTATATCAGTCATGTAGATGTAGAAGCTCTGCTTGAGTTTAAAGCTAAATAATGCTGTGTGCAAAATGACCAGCATTATTTATTTATTTAAAACAGGAAAACATTTTAAATTTTTACGACATGTCAGCTTTTTTGAAAAGAATAATCGGCAGTAGACGGATCGTCAACAAACTGGGCTTGATACTCTTTCGGTGATTCGTGTTCTTTTTATAAACTGATTTGGAGCAATTTAAAAAAGTTTACAGAGGTCAGAATGATCGCTGTATCCTTACTGGCTGTTTGTGTCGAAGATGACTTGAGGCTCGTCAGAGATCATTTTGTGGATAACGTTCTTTATGGCCGTTGCGTACACCTCGCCCGGCTGGTTCACGGGAAAGTTCTTCAAGTAAACCTGACAAATTTGATTATATTTACTAAAACCACCAAGAGCCTTAACATAATATAAATATTATGAAACAGTTGATGAACTAAATACTGTTTTGCCTCTTTTCGTTATGCGTCATTTCGAAATTCAAAACTATGTTTAGGCTAAGCAACTGTTTTAAAATGTTTATAATTAAGTCTTTAGCATTAAAAAAAATCAATAATGTGATGATACCTATGCTGTTGTCTTTTCTATTGAATAAATAAATATACAACAAGTATGTTAATATTAAAGTGAAAACTACATGAAGAACATTAAATTCAATCAAGTGATGCTAAGTCCTAATTAATTGGGCAATTATTATTCAGTATAGAGATACATAGCGGAATTGCTCAACGTATTGCCGATTAAAGACGAAGGTACGAATTCGAGTCCCGCTGAATAGGAATTTTTGGAACACATTTTAAAGAACAGGTCAACAATAATCTTATTAAAGCATGTTTAATCGTTTTGAGACGAGAAACAATCTAGCTCTAGCTTTGCTATGATCTGGGATTTTCCCATATACGCTGCAGTGAAAATCCCAGTTCAAAAAAGCAAACTGAACGTTTACGAGTAATTTTAATGAAGTAAACGAAAAGATACCGTGTTTCTAGGATCCAACCCGCCAAGCACTTTCACAGCGTCGCGCTCCCTTTCTTCGTCCAGAGATACTTGTATAAAGTATTGTGGGTAGAACGCGCCCGCTAGAATCACCTTTAAACAAAAGTAATGGTGTATGTATAGCGAATGTAGCAAAATAAGGGAAAACAAACTTTAAACTCCCATTAGATATCCATACACAATTAGATTTGCAGATTATACATTAGATATCCCACTCAGTACACAGATCCGGAAGGATACCAAGGGGTAGTCAGAGGCACTTATAAATATTATATTCGGCACATGTCTACGTTTTGCGTGGTAAGCATTCTAATTTCCATGTGGCAGGTTGAAATGAAATGGTGAAGGGCATGCCGGTCTCTTCACGATATTTAATTTTGCCATTTAAACATGTTGTTAATGCACACTTTGCAGACATCATTTGTAATTTTAGAATGTAAAATGATTCTTTTGGTTTGATAAAAGCTAGTATGGAGGTGAAAACATTGCGTGCTAAGAAAAAAAAATACCTTCAACACCAGTGGTATTTCGTTCTTCGCCCAGGGCGAGTTGCCTTTACTGGGTTCGATGCCCTCCCTGGACAGTCTGTTTTTCAGTTCGCGGACCAAATCGTCAGTTTCTCGCAGAGAGCGCACTTGCACGTAGAACCGAGCCGCCCAGTGCCCTTCGCTGTTTCCTTGTTGCTTGAAGTAGTTTTGATTCCGGAGATGACTCCACACCTGATAGGGCACAAAAAGTATGTCTTATAATGAAAATAATCCCACGATAGTTTTAACTGTTCCCCATCCGATGTACGTATTACATTGCAACTGTCGCTAGAATGCGGTGGATGAAGGTAACTCTTTAGAAAAAACATGCCAAGTAAGGCAAAACCACGTGACAGGGTGCAAGCCCATCGCCGCTCATGTGTGTGTGATTAGAATAATAACTTACCTTGTAAACATTTAAGAAGGCGATGCAGTCGCTCGTTGAACCGTCGGCCCAGGTCAGTTTGGAGTTGAAAGCGTTCAGTCTCTCGCGGAACGGACTGCTGAATACATTTTTAGCGGACATTGCAGCAGCTGAAACGCATCATACAATCCTATTACAAACCCCCTAGGAGTTTCTATGAGAGAAAGTTATATATCTAAACTAATGTTATAAGAGGTAAAGTATGTCAGTTCGGATGTAGGAGATGTTCTCCGAAACTACTATTAATCCGATTATTAAATACGACATTCTAAAACATAGAATTGACCTTTAGGGTGGACATAGTCTGTAAAATCCCGTTAAAATAAAAAGGCTTTTCGTGGAGACTAATTTTGCAACGTAAGTCGACAAATAAACGTTCAAGCGAATTGAGTTTCTTACGAACGCTGCCTTAACAGTAAGAGCTATTTTTTATCCGGGTACTACGCGGGCGAAGCCGTGGGCAGTAGCTAGTCTATCCTAGAGATAGCATGGTCACATAAAGAAATCAAAATATAATTAACACCAAACAGTCAAATACGTAGTCCTGACCACACACCAGGATTCCGGTATCTATAACTACGATAATCATGATGACCCAGACCGAAACAAATATCTGCAGTGCATTCAAACATTTGTCCTGCACCTCTTAAAATAATGAATTATATTTTTTTTTTTCGATGAAATTGTAATCAGAACCGAGAATTGCATAAAATTACCCCAACCTGGGATATATGTCATGCACCTTCAGTATCCATCAACAGATTAGCTTGCTGTCACCATAAAATAGCATTGTCATAGGGACTTGGCAGGTAAATTTAATTTCACCTTGATCAGATTCGTTTTATACTGGCCAAATTATGTGCCGTGATTTGTGATTACTGCTAATGGCGACAAAGTTAATATTTTGTGAGACAACGACTTTTTTCAACTCAATCCGAGAGTCTTACCCTGATAAAGACTCGGAATAAATCGAAACAAGTAAGGTGAAAAATCCCGTAAAATATGAATAATCTTATTGTCGATAGTTTTTAAAGTAAGCTATCCTTTTTCATCAAGATTCATTGATATCCAATCTCTAGTTAAAAAATTTACCCATTTATAAACTACCCCCTTTCATTTTTGAAATTTTGGATATTAGGGAGGGATTACGAGTTACTATAAGACACAACCCTCTTTTGCTTTGGGCAGTCTGAAGAAAACATCTGACTCACCCATTATAATGCTCTCCTCCAAGCATCCATAGATATATCCCAGCATAATCAGCTTGGATACTTTCACGTCGAGTGGCAGTTTAGCCATCAGACGACCCAAGTATGTGATTTCACCATCATTCGGGACCCACTCATCGTCAAGGGTCTTTTTTAGAGCTCCGATCTACGACAAATAATTGAAAAAGAATCAGGCTGCTCTAAAATGCCCGAATTTTCCGTGACGTCATAAGCCTAAGACTGTATAAATGATATAATTGTATTGTATTGTGCACCTACTTGTTTTACATACAAACATAGAGTCAAGCCTGTTTTTATTTTGTTGGCAGAGTAAATAATGCTGGACATTTTTCACACAGCATCATCTAGCCCCAAAGTAAGCAGAGCTTGTATTATGGGAACTACATGACTGATATACTACTTATATACGTTTTTTTTTGTAAAACCATACATATTATACATAGAAAACACCCAGATCCCGAGACAAATATTTGCATATGCAAACATTTATCCTGCGGCGGGAATCGAACCCGCAACCTTCTGCGTCTCAGTAGGCAGAGTCCACAGATTTTCGCTTGCTACGATCCTGACATAACTCTCTTGCCTTATTCATCTTCATCACATTCTTCATACAGGCACGTCGGTAGGTATTTGTCCTATCTTGTGTAATTCTATCTACTCATATCTATCAATGAAGCTAATACATAGCTCAAGAGACAAACGCATTATTTAGTCATATTAAAAACAAAAGCTATACTTCACTTACTCACTTCACTTTAGTAATTTAAACAGTACAATACATGCTTACATATTTAATTACTACATTTAATCTGCAACATAATCCAACCTTAGGATAACTTGTTCTATGCTTGTTGTCAATGTACTTTGTGTTGTGTCCATGAAGATTAATTTTATTTGCGTCTCTCTTGGATTTGCCATAATTGAGTATAAATAAGATGCAGGACATTGTATAAATTCATAAATAGGAACAGAAATAATAATTATGTATCTTGGATATCTCTGGCTGATTCAGTGCCAACATAAAATACAGCCAGACAGCCTACTTTGGGATACTTCGGTAGAGATCTTCGCCCAGCAGTGGACTACGAAATTCTGCTGAAATTACCTCTTTCAAGACCAGCAGTGTGCGATGTATGTTAGACATATCCGGCGGGTCGATCGCCAAAGCTAAGATATCGCTCGGCGGGCCCATTTCCAGCATCTTAGCCAATAGCACCAAACGCTCCAACGGACACCGTTTGATTTCGGGCGTACCTTCTTCATGTAAGTTGTGCTGTAAAATTCAAATTGATTAAGAAAATCTCGAACCTATTAAGGTTTCTTCATCTGACTTCGGAAATCTATAAAAAACTAGAGGAAGGTGAGACTAAAGCACGAACGATGCGCGCAATTTTACAGCAGCGCGTTATTATAGCATTGTCGTCGATGAGTCTATGATGATGAATGAATATAAAGCTAACATAGAACTAGTAGTTGAAAAGATGATCATGCTGAATAGCTTACATAGAACTAGTCGTCGACGAGTCTATGATCATGAGTGAAAAGCTTACATAGAACTTGTCGCTGACGAGTCTATGATGATGTATGAAAAGCTTACATAGAACTAGTCGTCGACGAGTCTATGATGATGAGTGAAAAGCTTACATAGAACTAGTCGTCGACGAGTCTATGATGATGAGTGAAAAGCTTACATAGAACTTGTCGACGACGAGTCTATGATGATGTATGAAAAGCTTACATAGAACTAGTCGTCGACGAGTCTATGATGATGAGTGAAAAGCTTACATAGAACTTGTCGACGACGAGTCTATGATGATGAGTGAAAAGCTTACATAGAACTTGTCGCTGAAGAGTCTATGATGATGTATGAAAAGCTTACATAGAACTAATCGTCGACGAGTCTATGATGATGAGTGAAAAGCTTACATAGAACTTTTCGTTGACGAGTCTGTATACGCGGCCGTCCCGCACGCGACCCGCGCGCCCAGCTCGCTGCTCGCAATTAGATTTGGCCGCCCACGATAATTGCAGCGACGTGAAATTAGTTTGATCGTCTGCTACGAGCGTCTTCATCAGGCAGTAATCAATCACTGGCGAAAAGAGATACAGGATAATGTTATAACTTTAGAACACTACAGTTCCCGTTCACGCAGCGGCGGTCTTAACGTGCAACCTTACTGTGTATTGTATGAACCCACCGTATTTGATGTCAGGCACTGTGATGGAGCTCTCCGCAATGTTGGTGGCCAGTATAATCTTCCTGGACCCTAGCGGAGCACGTTTGAACACCCTCGCTTGTTCATCGGCCGTGATTGTAGAGTGTAGGGGCAGGACCCACCACTTGTAACGGGCACATTCAGCCCCCGCTAATTTCTCCCTGAAAGTTTTGAACGTTAACCATTGTGCCAATCCGTTTTGGGCCTAACATTGTAGATTTCCTTTTTTTTATTGTTGTGTATGTTGTTACAATAAAGAGTTTATCTATCTTTGTGGAAAACCAAGTCTGTCAATAATAAATAATAGACACCCAATAGCTTACCTAGTCCTGACTAGGAATGCCTCTGTCATGGGAACTCCGAGTACTGCAGTACCACATTACCCAGAATTGGAACAAATATCAGCAGGACATGCAAACATTTGTCCATCAAATGTTTCCGGGAATCAAACTAGCACCTCTTGCGTCTCAGCTGGCTACTCGCCCGCCGCGCCACTGAGTTTGTCAATTACGTTACTTACCGTAGAGTATCATTGGTCAAGCACATGTATAGCTCTTCAATCTCGAAAATTCCCGGCAGGAATATCAAAACTGATGGTAAATCGGCCTCGGTGCGATCCGTGTACCCATCTTCTTTCTGATCGATTGCTTCGAACGCGTTCAGCAATTTAATTACTAAGTGGTTCATTTCTGGCAAGATGCAGGGTTCGTTATTTTTAGGTGCGCATTGTTGAAGAATCTGAAACGTATTAAAATTCAAAATACCGATAAAAGTTTTTTGCCTTTTTTGTGAACGCAACGTTATACCGATGATGCAAACTATGGCTTAATCAGTGACTTGGAAGAAACGACTCGAGACGCGCGCGCTACAATTCTATCTGAGCGATACGAGATAGCTCGATTGGCCGGTCCACTGTCGAAAAAAAAACAACCAATGTACAAACAGGGGACTTAATGCTGTACACAATTTTCTACAAGACGTCCTTGGCAATGAAGGAAAAAAAATATATTAAATTAGCTGAGTATAGATCTGAGGATGTCCATCACACAGACTATAGCCATGTATGTGTTTCTTTTTAAAACTTACAGCTCCAAACTGCTTTAAATCATTCAAGTAAAACGTTTTCACATTGAACATTTGATTTGTCTTCTCAATCTTGACGCATTCCGCGCTCTGCAGGCCTTGGGGTGTCGGTATCAAGAAATAGTCGGAGAACGTGCTGGCCCGTATTGTGGCCGACATTAGCACCACTTTGACGTTTGGCGACACAGTGTAAAGAAGTTTCTTGACGACCAGTAGGAGGAAATCCATTTCCTGACCCCGTTCGTGAACCTCATCGAGGATTATGTGCGTGTACTCGTTCATTGTTTTGGCACCAACTGAAATTAACACAGATTATTGGATGATAAATAGGTGTGAGTATGTCCATTATGGGTTTTATTTATGTTATGACGAGACAAACAGGCATACGAACCACCTGACGGAAAGCGGTTACTGTCGCCTACTGACATATGCAACACCTGGTAGATTGCTTATGCGTTGCCCTGACCATTATTAACTATTAAAAGTTATATTTACCAAGTTTCTGAAGCAAGACACCAGTAGTCACATAGCTTATCCTGGTATCAGTTGAGGTTTTGTTTTCCAACCCCACCTGTAAAGATCACATTGGTTATGAAATGGACAATAATAACAAGGGGATTCCACAATATCAGATAACTTTGCTCCAGAACTGAGATTTTTCCCAGCTTACCCTTAAATTTTCATAAACATTGACCATTGTTTGACTATTAATATTTATGTAAACAGACTGGATGATAAAGTGTAGAAAGGTCCCCATCTGATCAATCACCTCCATCCTCGTCCACTATATTTTAAACCACAAAAGTGGAAAACAACCATATGGCCAACCATAATTATGGCATATGGCATAAGTTTTTAAGCAGTTACAGTATCCTATAGACGCTTGCAACCCCAGAGATATCACTTGCACATAGCTGACCCTGAGACATAATGGTGTATTCTCATGTGCCTGTAAAATCACCAGCATACCCTTCAACCCAGAATACGGCAATGCTAGTATTACTGCTTAAGGCTTACAACTGCTTAAATATGTAAAACAGTGGACTTATAAGACTGCTTCTTACCTGATAACCAACAAGTCCACCAACATCCCATCCCCTCTCTTGAGCTACTCGCTTTGCAATAGAGATAGCTGCGATCCTCCTTGGCTGAGTGACCACTATCTTACAAGCCTTGTGGTTCTGGACACAGTCGTCGAGGATCCATTGAGGTACTTGTGTGGTCTTACCGCAGCCAGTAGGACCTTCTATCACCAGCACTTCCCACATTTTGATGCTGCTCAAAATCTGCAAGGATTGGAAACAATAGAAATTGAGTTTGGAATCTTCGGAAATTAGAAAGTGATATGGATACTTTTTTATACTATCGTGAATTTGATTATTCATTGAAAAAACGGGATTTTTCACGTACCGCACTATTGGTGAAGGCACCAACTAATTTTCGACTCATTCCGAGGGTCTTCATCAAGGAAAGCGTCGCGATCACTCACCAATAGTGCAATACATGAAAAATCCCGTTTTACAATGAATTATATATGTAGATACATAAAAGATAACCAATACCTAGTTGGAAGTAACAATAGTTTGCACAAAGGTGGATAGAAGTTTCTCAAAACTGTTTGTCATGGCAATCTTTGACCTTTGCTCAGCTATTGACTATTAAAACCTAATGATGTTGATGATTTGGATGAAGTTTGGAATACATTAATGCAGTCTTCATTTTACCTACCTACCATTCCTTACTGTGAGAAAAGTCATGGGCAGGAAGCTGGTCTCAATCTGAATATTGAGGATGTCTCAATGTGCTTATTAAGGTGGCTTCCTACAGTCTGTGATGACAGCCAAACCAAACCTCTTCCAACTGTGTGTGACTTTACAGATCCAGGGATTATAATGTTATATTCCTAAATGGCAAATGAAAGAGAATGTATCGCTGCAACAGAACCAACTGACTACCATGGATGCAACTGCATTACCATTTATCTTTCCATGGTGCGCCAGTGCAATCAGAATATTATCCAGTGCTCATGCAAGATAATCCATAAAATTATATGTGGCATAAGCCACATTTTCACTTACTTTTTCCTTATAGACATTGATGGCTAGTTTATTAGTGGTTTCTTCTTTTTTTGTGAATGTGTATTTGCTATAAACCTCCGTCATAGCCTCTTCGTTCAATTCTCCAATGTTCATGCTGGATGCTCCAATCATTGTCAGTTGTTCCAGGGACTCCAGACCTTCAGACATGCTTTCAAACTCGCAATGTTCTATTTGTCGCTAGGTACATAAAAGTAATGAATTTTTTAGTTTTTGTTTTCACTACTAGTAATTTCAGTTTACTAATAAATTATTGGTACATTATGTTGCCCAAAAATGACAAAAATAGGAACCTCAATATTTTTCAGTCATATCATTATAAATAAATAATAAATAAAATAATTATATAATAGGTATTGGATACTGAACCCTGACCTCCCAGGAGAACCAGCTACTACACTAACTTAGCTATATGTAAGTACTGCAATGTTTAAGTGGGACTGCCAAAATATAAGAATATAAAAATAATCTATATAGTGGTCCACCATGAGCAAAGTGGCAGAAGCATGTGGAGGCCTGATATAGAAAGCCCAGCGGTGGGGCTGATGGTCATAGACTAACATCTCATTTTAATAAAACATGATGACCAGTAATGCGGTAGATATTTGTCCAGTCTAGGTGCTGTGATTCCACAGTACTCATAGTTGCTTATACCCACAATACAGGGAATAATAGTGAGAGGTCAGGACAATGTATGTGACGGTTAAGTGTTAATTTCATTTTAAAAAATAGGTAACTAGTCGTTTTTCTAAGCGATGAAAGTGTATTATTAGATAATTACCCTACGGTACATATCAGTTTCTCTTTGGCGAATTTCCCTGGCATAATCTGTTCCACTTGGAACAACGGAGTGGCGATGTTCCGCCTTCCGAGTCAGTTCTTCCGATGTGTCGTATTTGGAAATGTTAACGCCACCAGTCAAAGGGCCTCGAAGTTTTATCATTTGGGAACCCGAAGGGCACGGGTTGTTGAGAAAAGCTCGCACCTCATCCATCTTTACGATCTTCAATCCTCGAATTACAAAGACTGTTTCATGTATTTCTAAATTCTAATCTAGGAATTTATCCGCGTTCGTTTTATGAGTTGTCCACACACAACTATCAACAAAATAAATTAAGTTTTTCTTTATTTTCTTCAAATATATTGAATAGATTATTATGTAGGTACTCTGCTTCTGCTCCTGCTGAGTCCCTGTATTGTACGTCCATAGAATGCCCAACCATGGAAAGCACACCCCTGAAAAGAAGTTTAGCCAGTATTACAAACCATCTCTTTTTGACATACTTGGTTTGTATTATTGGGCGTACATTCCTTATACGTGTTGGACTTGTACGGCCGGTTTTGTACAACCCTGGAAAGCACACCCAGATAATTCAAACCAATTGGTTTGTAACACTGGCTTTACTTTCCAGGGGTGTGCTTTCCATGGTTGTGCATTCTATGGACGTACAATAAGGTCTCCCTTTCTGCTTACTTTGTGAAAAAAAAAACGACTTTTCACACTTTTGACAGCATCATAATTCACTACCTAAAACACATTCTGTGTTTTAGGTAGGTAGTACCTACCTATGATTTGGCACAGCAAAAACCATGATACCAGTCTACACAGATTAACAGATAGTCAAAAACGTTTTTTTTTTCAAACTTATAATAACATTTGACTGACTGACTGACTGATCTATCAATGCAAAAACAAAACTAATAAGTCTAGAAAAAGTTACGAAAGCCATAATCAAGAAGTGAAGTGAAGTGAAGTCTAGAAAACTGAAATTTAGAACATTATGTTTTATTTGGTTATTTATGGTTATTTTATATTACGTTATACGTGCTAAGTATTTTTGGAAATTGCTAGTAAGTATATTCATGCAGTCGTCCTCACAGAGTACTTTTTAATGTCATCCTTTTATTCTTCGATGTACATATATCATATGGATAGGAGTGTGTGTTAAATACATGCTACGGCTTTATGTATTTAGTCATTTATTATAATTATTGTAAATGATAACCTAAGTAGGCACGTGTGCATTTGTATTTTTCGTGGCGACACTCATTAAATAGATTTTCGATTCAATTACTACTAAGTATTTCATTTTATTCAAACTCCCACCCACTACCACCAGGGTGGTCCGAACTCGCGATCTTCGGATAGGAAGTCGGGGTACCTACCGCTAACTAGGCTAATACGCTTTAGTAAGCACATAAGTACTATACCGACTAAAATTTCAGTTCCTACGAGTAGGTACATACATACCAAGTCACTTTCCATGACTGTATACAGTTCGTCTCCTGTGATGGGTGCCATTTGCATAGATGATTTAACCACATAATGCTATCTGGCTGAATGCTCCGCGAATGTCTGCAATTGTGTGAACGGTAATTTGCGTCGGCACAAGACTTGTACCTACACGAACGTTTCGTCGAACGTGTTGACGCAAGTATAAATGCGATATTCCGCGTCCTAATTTCACTAAAATGTTTCTGTGCATAGCGTTTTATGTGTTTTTTGTCACAGATTTGGTTTAGGCATTACATAAAAAGTTTACCTACGGCGCCGGCGTCCGCTAGAGGCGCTTATCAGTTTTTCCTTTAAATTTTACCTTTCTAAGGACGAATCTCGTTGCATGGCCTCTCGCCTCTGGTTGTTCTAAAGAATAACTATTTAAAGTGAGTACTTGTATTGTACGACCATGGAATTTATGTTCAACCAGAGCATTCCGAACCATGACTTTCAAATACTGGCCAATAGAGATTCGATTCTCGATAAATACGGCGTGTTCACGCGAATATGTATATTCCCGACATGTGTCGAGCTTGTAAGTCGCGAATTTTACGACCAATGCAAGCACACCCAGATAATGAATATACATATAAAAAAAATACTGGTTGTGCTTTATTAGTAAGATCTTGTTTTCCCTAGTCATATATAAAGGTGCATATGCCTCGGATGGCGGGTCCGATAGTATTATCATAACCTGCACATATTTTCATGCTTAAAGTTTGTGCTGCTTGGACTTTGTAGATTATGGTATACCCCACAGGAAATTGTATTGCATAGTCAACTATGATGATCAAGTACCGACCGCCAAAAATTATCTAGTGTCTGGCTTGCTTACTAGATGCTAATAGGAAGAATGTATACCGAACAAACTTTCGGCCATTGTAATGGAAATAAATGATAACACTAAGTATATTACATACAGATATATTTATTTTATTCATTCACATTATTCCTTGGTAATAAAAATAGCTAGATCATTTAGGTAGATATATATTTTAGTAGTTCCTAATACAAAAATTCGAGCCGTACTAGTGATTTTCGATGCATCAATCGAGAACCTAAAATAATAACATTCTAATTCCAGATTAGTTTTGCTTAAAAAACAATACGATTAAGTTAATAATTTTCAGTAACTTATTTTTGGTTTAACTACCCCCCAGAGGGCGTATCACAGGTATTACAACAAATCTTTCGAGCATCATGAAAATATTAGCTTCTCATCCGCTAGGGGTGCTTATTTTACTAATAATTATAAATGCGAAAGTATGGATGTTTGGATGTTAGTTACTAACATCCGAATATCCATTCGGATTCCATACTTTCGATTATTAGATAATCTCCATTACGGCTGGAACCGATTTTGACGAAGTTTAAAAAATATTGTTCATTAATTAGCATTAAGTAGCATTAAAGTCCATTCAGAAAAAAAACTAAAACAACTAAACATTACATACAAAACATCGAATTTTTATACACACCTGCAAAGAGAATGTGCACAGGGCGTATTTTATACAAGCTCCATGTAACGAACGGTTTGCGTTTGTATCGCGTTTTTATTGCATCTATACAAACGTGCGCGAACATTACGTCACAGATTTATCGGGGTAAGGGTTGGCGTTTCTACGCGTCTACGTCTGCATCGATGAAACTAAGCTTTTGTAGTGATATAAGCGCGTGGCTGAATTTTTGGAACGTACCCATGCAAGGTATACACTTTACGAGTGTATTAAATACGCCGTGTGCATAGGCTCTAAAGTATCTACTTAGAACAAGCCTGGATTCCTTGTTCGTTAGTTTTCGTCGTAAATGTGACACTCATGCTAGAGTAGGTATATTTACTTCTTTGATTAGGTATATACATCAACTAACGTTGTCTAGTACTAGGTAATCCGTTTTTTTCGGTATACTAATAGATATATGAGAATACTCCAAGTTTATAAAGGCATAGAGTGTTATGTTCTTTAGACAATAAAAAAGTCATCGACGGCAGGGGCGTATTTATTGACTTGGTAAAACAAGGATATATTTAAAATCTACCAATGACCCACATAACATAAATTTGATTCTTTACATCTGAGCATAATAAGGTTTAAATCATGTTTTTTTGTGTGGCATGGTATCCTATGGCGATCTGTTTTCGTCAATTTTACACTTATGATTATGAGCTTAAACATCTTTTTAATTTCTTACACCGAATGCTAATCACATTGTTTTAATGATATTGATAAATTTTTAATAACTCGAATAACAATCACAATAAGTAGAAACTTCTTCATTTACATTACGACGACCTCGATGGGTGTTGCGGCGTGCGAATAGCCAGCTTTGACTCAAGAGGTGCGGATTCGATTGCCGCTGCGGGACAAATGTTTGAATGTTCTGCAAATATTTGTCCCGGGTCTGGGTGTTGAGGTACCACAGTAGTCGTGGTTCCTGATACAACTACAATTATCATTATTATTAATTTACCAACAATAAATAGATTACTTACTTAAACTTTAAGACCTTAAACCTTGACCTATTCAGCCCAATATAATCCTACTAATATTATAGGATGGATGTTTGCTAGTATGACATATTACATCAAAAATAAGTAATATTACGTCACATTTATCCCCCTCATATCAGAATAATATTGGACGAACAAATTATATATACTTAAACAAATAAAATACACAAAACCAACAACATAATATCACTAAATTAAGGTTAATGTTTGTGCTACAACTCGAGAAAAACCACCGTCCCAATAATGTTAAACATTGTTATGGTTAAATATTTAAGTATCATAATTCAAAAGATATCAAAAAACTCAATCAGGTATGCTTTAATGCAGCACTTTTGTCCATTTATTTGAATTTATCACTATCAATAAATATAAATTACAAATGAAACAAACAATAAACTGGTGTCAATTCCATGCAGCTATTTAGTAGACTGAACGTGGCATCACTATTAGGTATGTCACGCAATGATACCATCGTCATAAAAAGCAAATAAATCTAATAAAAAATAAACCACCGACTCGTTTTAAATCACGTATTGCAACGCCCACTAGTATGGCTTTAAATTCTGTCTAAGCACCTTTCTGGAATTCAAACAAAACACTTACAAAACTATTGACAACCAGTTACGCTGTTTCGTTCATCGTGTATTGTATCCAAAAGCCATAATCAAGAAGTGAAGTGTAATGTATCACTCTCTAATGACTTTTAGTACGTAGTCACGTAGTTATAATATTTTTTGCTTGTGGCGATCCAAACTATTTAGGAATATCGCTTGAAGTTATACAAAACTATTGAAAAACTGAATCACAATAGGTATTTGTTTAAATGATCACAGAAAAACTAACCTCTTACTCCAAACGCATATACCAACGGGATGTTTGGGTCGCGGGTAAAAAATTATATAATCGTTGACTGAACTAATAATAACCGCGATAATTTGAGCGCTCTTGTAGCAAGTTCTTTGCAGTATTTTATAGCAAAGGGCTATAAAATACTGCAAAGAACTTGTTAACTTGGGAATCAAGGAACAGTTCAAGCCACATCCTAAGCATACATGATATTTTAGATATTGTTATTTCGTTATCACTTAGCTATGTAAGACATGGTTTTGTCTGATCAGATCTACCTGAAATAGTTTTAATTTTCCTTAGAAGGTTGGATGGACCAACCGAGAATGCGTCTATCGAATCCGCAACTGAAGAAATTTATATTAGGTGATATGTCTTCGGCCCAGGCGACCGATGTTACCATACGGCGGTGGCCCTGAAATAAATAAAAAATAGACTTAGTTTTTATATTAACGTCTTTTAACTTTTGTCTCAGACGCCAGTTTCCTCACGATTTAATTGGTATTTTGCATCTGCCTGAATTTTCGTTATCGCGGCCGCCAATTGGGACGTATTTGCATACATCATACATTGGGATGGTTGTATGGAGTCTACAAGTGGCAAGAGCTATTTTATCTTTATTTCTGGTATTAACATTGTGATTATCGCTTTTTGTTTTAAACAAATTAATATTTTTGTGATGTATACGTAACAGTGGGTGCAGGCTAGCTAGATGTACAAAAAACTTACCTGTCTACTGGAGCGAGGCAAGCGCGCCAGCCGTTGCCCCTGCAGGTCAAAAAGCCTCACTTGCCGGTTATCGTGGGGGATTGCAATCAGACCGCCGCTGCTCACCCCTACTCGATTCACGGACGAGTCCGATCTGATGGTAGCTAGTGCTGATCGCATATTGCGCACGTCCCATACCTGTGATAATAAAAAAAAAACATAATAAATAAACAGTCACCATACATAGTCCTGCCTGACACCTCGCTAAGATTCCATAATTATGTTAGGGGAGGCCTATGTCCAGCAGTGGACTGCTGGTAAAGGTTGTTGATGATAATATTTTTTTACCCATGAGGCAAGATATGCGTTTAATAAATAAATAATGCTGGACATTTTCACAGAAAATCATCTAGCCCAAAAGTAAGCAGAGCTTGTGTTATGGGAACTACATGACTGATACTACTTAATATACTTTTTTTGTAAATACATACTTATTATAGATAGAAAACACTCAGACCCGAGACAAATATTTGCAGATGCAAACATTTGTCTCGCGACGGGAATCGAACCTTCCGCCTCTTAGGCGGGCCTTCGCCTACTGCGCCACAGAGGTCAACAAAGTGTCAAAAATTGTGGTAGGAGGTTGGTTAGTTGTTTGTATGCACTGTTACCATTTTTCTACAAAACGTCTTATTTAATTATAGTGCGTTTTTTTTGCAATCGTGTTTCTTAGACTTTTAACGCCACAAGTCACTAAGGGGCGCTGCAATTTGGTATAAAGCGATAGAATGTGAAACAGCGGACCGATGTGTTTTTTTAGGCAGCATAAGCATTCATTCATTTTAAAACAATACTCGCCTTAACAGAGCGATCATCAGAGCCGGAAACTACTTTATCTTCTCGTGTGAACACAGCTGAAGTGACGCTCCTGTAAAAGAGTAAAGGCTGATTGAGTTCATGTTTATAGCTGCAACGGCAAAAACCGCACGGCCGCTATTGACAATTAGACAATGCGAATTATATATGCATGACTTGACATGCGCTGACCTTTCAAACTGTGATTTCGGTGTGAAGGACTTCAGTTGCGAGCAGACTAGTTCATTGAATGAGTTAACTCAAGGCTAGCGTTAGATTTAGATTGATTTATTTAACAAACTTAGTAGGTACAATAGTAAGTTAGTAGTATCATAAAACCTATGTTAAGTTTATCTGGACAGGTTCTCGAATTTGTCATTGTATCCATGGGCGCCAGCAGCAGGGTGCAAGGGGGTGCACTTGCACCCCCCTGTCAGGAAAGAACATACATAGTTTTTTGTTTTATTAAGTTACTGTTTGAATAATAACTGAAGGCATCTAGGTTGCTGTCTAAATTTTTTTCATCACCTTGTCTACAAATTCAGTATCCTACTCTACTCTTTTCTCTTTTCTTTCTTTGTGAACACTGAGCATACACAGGCCGCTTAGCCTCATGTCTCCCATCGTTAAGCGATTACATGTCGTAACGTACTAAATGTACGTTCATTACATTACATTACACATTGGCATTACATTTATCTACTTAATGTACATGTATAAGTCTATATTTATCTTAGTTAATAACATAATGTGTAGATCCAGATACATCTCCCTAAAAGTAATCCTGGCGGCGCCCATGATTGTATCTGAACTAAAAGTGCACAACAAAAACATCAGTAA
This sequence comes from Perizoma affinitatum, assembly GCA_961405105.1. Lineage (NCBI taxonomy): Eukaryota > Metazoa > Arthropoda > Insecta > Lepidoptera > Geometridae > Perizoma > Perizoma affinitatum. The sequence continues at coordinate 5,096,512 of OY560205.1, read as the reverse complement.
TAACTTAAGTGGGTAGGCATTGAAATTAAAATTATAATTAGTATGTATCTTAATTATTATGAAAAGCGACCGCACACAAAAATAACGACACCGTCACGGAATATAATGCAGCAACCAGTCTGTTAGGCACATTCATTGGCGTTTCAAAATTATACTTCCGGTTTTAATTGACAATGAACTTCTGAATTTCGCTAGGCTGAAGTAGTGCGCATAACTTTCCTTTATTATACTGCTATCTCAAACTAGTTGTGAACTCACTCAGTGTGTCCTTGGAATACTGAAACGGAGTGGATCGGTTCACGGAAATCCCACAGCCGGAATGTCGTGTCCCTCGAAGCGGTGACCACGAGACGCGAACTGTGATGGGCTGAGGCGTGTGTCAACTCATGATCGTGCCCTGTGAAGATTTAAAGAAGAATTGTATGAAGAATTAAGAAAATACAACGTCAAATAATCTATTTAACATGTCCAGCGACACGAACAGGTCAGATAGGCGCCGACGAGGCCAAGTCAGCTTTACACTCAGCTTGCACTTGTATTCAATGACAAACATCGAAAATAAACCGACCTCGTCAAGATGCCACCGTAATTTCAAAAGCCTTTATCACCTTTGCCAGAGATTCTTCCAATTAGTTAGAAGAATTCCCATAATAACTTGGAGCGCCGAACGCGTTAGCAGGTGTAAAGTTCGGGGTATTCGTATTTATCCTATATAATATTTTTTTAAAATTTTAAAATCACGTTTTTAGCGCCCCTAGACTCGTCACTCACACTAGTCACGTCTATCGTCACTAGACGATAAAACATAACTTCCATCACACCTCGTGCTAGGTAAACGGCAACGAAACTCGAAGTGATGCGATGCGACACCAAACTATCTGTCAGTCAATTGCCAGCCTTACGTACCAGTGAGGATTTGCAAACAGTCGCCAGTTTCCACGTCATACAAGTTGGCAGTCCTATCCCAGGACGCGGTGATGACGTGATCGCCGCCCGTCAGCCAATCAGCGGCGACCACAACGCCTTGATGGCCGACAAGTTCTGTAAGTGGCGTGCGGAGTACTTCGGGACGGTCACCACCTTCACCAAGGCTTTCTTCACCACCTCCTTCTAATTCTTCTTCAGATGACTGGCCTCGCTGGAAGACAACATAATTATTAAGAACTCTTTTTATTTGAGAGCCGCATTGTCTTGTATTCGAATTCGATCAAGCACCATTTAATTTTTCCACTCAACGCTGAGTATGTCCATAGTGTGCAATACAGTCATGCGCGTGTTTGTTTTTTATTTGGATTTTTAATTTTACAGTTATTATGAATAGCCTGTATGAGAGTGATCAAAAGTTGATGTAGATGGCTTACCGGCAAATCCCAATTAACAGCAGCTTGCCATACATGAGCAGTATTGTCGCCACTGCTAGTGAGAGCAATGTCCCTGTTTGGATGGAACTTTATTGAGTTGACAGATCCAGCATGGCCCGTGTACTGGAGGAGACATTTCGCCCACTCCACGCTCCAAACACATGCTGTGTGATCTGAGAGTAGGAATTATTATACTTGAAATAACAACACACGTCCATTGTAATACTTTTAGGATACTGTTGAGGCTACCACATTTTTGTATTGTCTCAGACCGCATCTCGGATGAGCAGTGTTCAGGGTAGTCACAACAGTATCCTGAATACAGTTGCAGAGAGATGTAGATTAAATATTTGTAGGGTGTTTTGTGCAGGGTGAACAACTATATAAATATTTTTATAATTTGGTCATGTTCGTCACAAAATGACTATCATTTAGCAGGAGCTACCTATCGCAGAATTTATTAATAACTAGTATCTGCTAGCAAAATGCAAAATCCCGCATCTGTGAATTGGCTTAGAGCACAAACATGTCATATCCGGTACCAACTTAAAAGGAATTAAAGTTGGAACTAAATAATAAATTATTTAACATTTTAGTATTTTATTTATATTTTTAACTGGCTATGGCTTAGTCTGGGCCCGACTAAGTCGTGTGGTTTCGAACCAGGTTGTGCAAAAATGTTTTTTCCACTTGTGCAAAACGTGAAGGATAACTTCGTGAGGGAATTGGCATGCCCCAGAACCAAGAATGCCAAGGCATGTGCCATCAGTAAGTGTCATAAATAAATAAATATTAATTATGTTGGACATTTTCACACATCATCATCTAGACCCAAAGAAAGCAGAGCTTGTGTTGGGAATTAAATGACTGATTTATTACTACATATTTTTTGTATATCTATACTACATAATAATCATATAAAATAAGCTGCAATGGGCTTGCAATCTATCATGTCAAATACTAACTTGCAAAGCTCAGGCATGTGCCAAATGTATTTTTTGACATCTACTCTGACTACTTGGTATCCTCAAAGATCTTCTCAGATTGTATTTGAGGATGTCCACCATGTGGAATACAGTTGTGAGCATGATTGTTTTGTTTTTTAATAACCTAAGCTCTCCCACTCTTGGGCAAAAGTCTCTCACCCTTCCTCTACCCAGTGGTGGGTAAGACCACCACCAACATAAATTGATGTAAATATTAACTTTATTCACCAATATTTAAAAACCACTTTCAGTCCCTGATTGTACTGAAAGTGGTCAGTTACAGCCTGATAGCTGCTAAGAATACCTTACCAGCAGAAGCAGTACCGATGAGCGCTTGTCCTGGTCTTGCTGACGACACATCCCATATGCCATCCTTATGCCCAGTGAACTCTCTGACAAGCTGGCAGCTGTATGAGGGTGCCTTGAAACTGGACACTATTTTACTGGTCTGTACTCTCAACTTGTGACTTGCTTTTACCTTCTGCGAGTTGCTTTGGGATACTGTAATAGGTAAATTGTACAAATTAAAACAAAGAGCTAATATTTGCTAGTTTTAGGAGGGCAAATCAAAAACAAAATGCTTAAGGTATGATACAGAAGGCGGCCGGCAGCAGCAACTGGGGACTCATCAACTATAGTTCTTTATAACAACAACACAGGAAATCCTAGTGTGCGGCAGAACAGGACTTTGTATGTGGCGAGTGTTTTTTTATTTAATAATTCACTGCCAGCTGTGATCTACAATCATGCTTTTTATTTTTTTAATTCTGTATTACACAATAACAATGCACAAAGGAAGGACTTAACACTTATTAATTATACTTTTACATACATTTAACTTTAGAGGTTTTTCCCGTAGCATCAAATTCAATGTAGTCCAAGTTTTGTTTGTCTCCAATATAGCTTTCTCTTTCCAGCTTCTCGCTCAGTATATCAATTTTTTCTTGTACTGAAAATAAGCAAATTAAAATATAATCATGTAACTGATGTAGGTGTGTTAAGCAGTTGAGTACATATCCAATGCAATATCCTGGATATTGCATTGCTACTAAACTAGAATTCTTGCATTCTATGATAAAAAAGTTAATAGGATCTCATTATTCATAAAAACATGCTATTTACAGCTATAAAAGCTGATTCCTTGAGTATTTGTTGGGGAGACAAGGTAATCAGAATAATCAATTATTAAATAAATTAAACATGTTCTTATATAGAAATAGTAACTATATTAATAAAATTGTAAATAGTAATGCTTTAATAGTTAGTTATTAAATTGAACAAATAAATCTACCTACTTAGTGAGTTTTGCTTGCAAAATCCTCCACGTAGAACACCATCTCAAGCCATGATTTTAATTTAGTCTTGAATTTATGTTAGTCAAGGTCTTATATAAATAAATTAATAATGTGGAATCCATTGTTTACATTACATTGAGTCATGTCTATCACAGTACATGTTGAAATAAGGAGAAGCTTCGAAGTAGTTCTATAGAAATTACTAGCTGTAAAGGAATGATTTTTTACTTACAATTCAAGTTTTCATTGTAGAGAAGGTCAAATTCCTTTTCGATCTGGGAAAATAATTCATGAAGACGTAGCCTGAATACTGGTGGGATGGAAGTCTCGGAATCTTCCATTTTCAGCAATCCATCTGAGCCTTCAGAGAGGGCCTGGAGCCTTCGTTTGCTAGATTTCATGGTCTAAAGGAGATGCACAGTAGATACTGTTTTCCTTTACATGACGCAAAAACCGTAAAGTAATACACAATAAAAGAAAACGTATGTACTTCACATGAGGGCGAGTAGAATATTTATTTTGCAAAGTTAATAATAATAAAATCCACTTTATTTCAAGAATTACAATATGTTTTTTTACATAGCGGAATTAACCACTACGTTTTTAGTTCGATGCACAGACTAGGAGAAGTAGGAGATACGTTCGATGTAAAAACCACAGATTAGTTACACGCTATGCACATCAAGGAACTTCACTTGACTATGGCTCTTGTAACTATTTGTCACAATTCTGCCAAAGAGGAATTAACCAACCACTACGTTATTTATGTTTTTATTACTACATTTTTTACACAGACTGCTAGGATGTTAACCAAAGACTACTAATAGGATGATATGGTATCACAGGAACTTCATAGGGAATGCTTAGACTATGAATGTTATCAGAACATGTATGTACCTACCTACGTACCCTACTGCAATGCTTCATGCATTGCCCTGATATAGAGATGATTTTCTCTCAAACATATTGGCCCGCGAGACAAAAGCTTAAAGCTTAAAGCCAAGTCATCTAAACTTACAAAATAGTTTGTCCTGACTGACGGTACCTAAACTATTTCCGTTTTTTTTTTGAACTTTTATTTTTAATAATAAGTAAGTAAAATTTTACTAATTATTAATATTATATTATAACTGTACACTATGGATCTCGTGTCTGAAAATAAAGAATTTATTATTATTTATTTATTATTTTAAAGTAAGCATGTGCTAAGGAAGATTTTTTTAGAAACTTTAAAATTTATGATCAAAACATTAGATATCTCGCTCTTTTCTATACAAAGGTAAAAACTACGATGAACAAGGATAGCGTCAAATGGCGCAAAATACATAAAACACCAAAATTGTTCCAAAATGTTGAGTATGAACTAGGCGTTAGTGTTCGTTTGATGTGAAGTGGTTTGTGCAAACCTTTTTTGTAGTTTTATGTGATCTCACACATGAAACTAAAGTGGTATTTATGTAAGTATTAATATTTGTGCATTTAGAAACAAAACAAAAAATCCAGTTTTGATACAAATATCTTAGTCAAGTCAAGGCACTGCAAGGTTTTATTAGTTTAGAAGTTTTCTTGTTTGCTTGCGTTGATGAAGATCGTTAGTAAATCTGTGATGAAGATAAGTGTAAAAGTGTAATGCTTTCATATTGTTCGTATCCCTTAGCTTTATGGTAATTTTTATTTATTTGGTTGGCACTACTGACGTCTGACGTTAATGAGGATGTCTATGTCTAATTTAGTCTATGAATGGCTAAAAAAATAAAAATGGCTGGTGAGTAGATACATTTTTGCCAACGTAAAATTTTATTTGAGCCGCTTAACTAAATTTATTCACTGTTATGTTGTTTACAGATCTTTATGCCAAATATAATTGTACTTATTGTCAAGAAGAAACTAGTGGAGTGCGAGTAAAATGCGCGGAATGCCCGGATTTTGATATTTGTTTGCAGGTAAAGTAGCTTGGCCACCATTTCTGTGATCTGTTTTGGCGCAAAATTCAAATTTGTCAAGAGACACTCAAGCTTACTTCACGAACTTTTTATTTATTTTCAGTGTTTTTCTTTTGGAGCTGAAATTGGGCAACATAAAAACGACCATTCCTACCAATTTGTTGTGAGTAAATATAATTAGAAGTGATAATGCCTAGTATGTTTAGGGAAAATATTGTTTACCAAAATTATGCATATTTCAGGACTCAGGAGCCTTCGGCATATTTTTAGGGCGTAGTAGTTGGTCAGCAAATGAAGAAGTTAGATTATTAGATGCCATAGAACAGTTTGGATTTGGAAATTGGGAAGATATAGCGAAACATGTAGAAACACGGACCCCAGAAGGTATGGTAGAGCCATTTTTGTGAAACTACAAAGAATAAGAATACAAGTTCAATCCATAAATCCACGCTAATCCATTAGCAAGAGCGCTAGTTGTAAATCTAAGTGATACAAAGCAGTTGAAGAGGACTGATGTCCTGGATATCCTACTCAACTAGAGGGAAGAATTAAAAATGAGTCTGGATACACATGCACCTTCAACTCATTTGCTTATAGTCCACTCGCTTATAGTAGTTTGTTTTTAATAATCTCTTTTACAGCTGAACTGATTTGGTTGGTATGGGCACAGTTCATGACTTAGAATAACATATAGGCTACTTGTTATCCAGGTACCACACAAGTGAAGCCATGGGCAAAGGCTAATAGACCCATATAGGCGAGGCTGAAAAACAGGGTGGCTAAGTCCTCAACTTTTTACTTACCTACAGACATATATTATATTTGATTGTTTAAGTGTAAGTAAATAAATGCCCTTTATTCCTTTTTTTTGTGAAACTATAAAGAAAGAGAATTCAAGCTGTTATTCTACATTTTCACAAATTAAATTACAGAGGCTAAAGATGAATACATCACAAGATACTTGGATGGCAGCATCGGGCGGGCTACATGGGGCAATGTGGAAGGCACAACACGTCCCTCCCTGCATTGTGCAGACCGAGATGAAGGCCCTCTTGGTCCAACCGCTGTCTCAAGACTACCTCACCTTGCAGTCACTGTTGAAGAGGCCTCACAGCTTGGTTACATGCCTAATAGAGATGACTTTGAAAGGGTAAGGACAAAGCTGTCTAAAATTTAAACAAACATATCAGGAATTTTAAAACTTCATCAAAATCTAATAAAAATTGATTTTCTTTCATTGATAATTTAATGACTTAAACTCTATTTACCTCAAGAAATATTTTATGTAATAATAATATCATCATCATCATAATAGTTTCAATTCTTCAATTCAGGTAGACTGTAGGTACCTACTGCTCTTTTGGGTATCCTTATTTTCATTATGTGGTAAATTTACACTTAAAATTAATTTAGTACTGTGAACAACAGCAAGTCCTTTACTCTGCTGTGGAACAAATATGCCTGAAAAATAAAAATACCTAATACATTTATTGTGTTCACATGGTAGGTACATAGAAAATAAATAACATTTTGCTTTAAGCTAGTGTACACACAGTATTGAAATAATCATGTGCATCAGATGCACCAAAGTCTTTCACCATCAGTCACAAGCCCCTATTAAGAGCGACTATTTTATTCAAGACCTAATGCAGGATGACCGTGAAAGATGACCATCATTTGTTGTCATTGGACAAACAATCAAACAGGATGTTAAAAAAAACTTTTAAAATTTTTCAGGAACATGACAATGAAGCCGAACAGTTGATTTCAACATTATCTCTTAACTCGGAGGATGATGAATTAGATATAGGTATGATACATTTTACAAGTTTGAGTACATAGCTCGGAGGACCGACATTCGGTTATATTTGTTTGGTTATGAGGTTTGTTTCTTTGTGTGTATTTGTTACCATTGTCTCTAAATCGGCTTAACCAATTGTTATTCTATTGTTTGAAATTGCTTTGTTATATTTCAAAGTTTGTTCTTAGATAGGGTTTATCACCACAAGTCACAAGAATGTGGCGGCGGCATTGCAATAGACGTTGGAATGTAACCTATCGATTTTGACAATCTTTAAGGAGTTTTATGTAATTGTTTTGTATGGCTTCATGAAAGTTTTTGAGATAGGCTTTAACACCACACTTAACTAGAAAGCGCTGCCATACTTTATGGAATAGATGGCAGGGGTTTTAAAATTTAGTAAAATCAAGTTGCATGATTATAGGTTTTATTAAATTTAAATTACCTTTCATATTACGTTTCCGCTTTTCGGTTGACTGTAACTAACAGAGTGATTCGCAATAAATAATATGAAGATTTCGTTTTGTGATTCCAGCCCTAAAGCTATCCCAAGTGGACATCTACACCCGACGGTTGCGCGAACGCACGCGGAGAAAACGGCTTGTTCGCGACTACCAACTAGTGACACTCTTCTTCAATAACCAAAGGAATAAACTGAAGACGCTAACGAAACTTTCGAAAGAGAAGAAGTATGTGTAACATTTAGCTGTGCAAATAATGTTTAGGGTTCCGAAGCCAAATGGCAAAAACGCAATTTTTATTCACATCCTTTGACTCATTGCATATACTTGGACACGGAAGATTTAAAAAAATAGGTATATGTATTTAGTTCCGTCATGTCCGCCAGTATGTTAAATCCCGATTCGCTCAGTTTAAAGCGTATTAAAATACGCTTTTATTTAGAATGCAGTGGTTTTTTGGTGTGTAGTAATCCTACTTATTATGAATTTCAATGTTCGGATGTTTAGATGTTGCTAAATAATCTCTGTAATGGCTGGATCGATTTGGATGAAATTTGGAATAGTTAGTTATGGCTTTTTATCCGGCTAACTCGTAGGCAGTGAATAGAATAATAAAAATTGATTTATTTGGCACAACAACAGAGTGTCAATAATTTCGGTTACGAATGATGTGATTCACAATAAAGTATTGTATTTGCAGAGAGTTCACGGAGCGTCTCCGCTGGACGTCGCAGTTCTACGGGCGCGCGGAGCAGACGGGCGTGATCTCGGGACTGTGGCGCGAGCGCGAGCTGCGCGTCCGTCTCGCGGAGCTCCACCGCTACCGGCTGGCGGGCGTGACGCGTGCCGAGGAGTGCGCACACTACGAGCAGCACGCCGCGCACAGGAAGCACCCGAACGGACCGCAACTCGACGTGAGACCTCGCTACTTGGTACTTGCTTTTAGCCCTGCGACGCGCGTCTAACGCCAACCTTCTGATAATTACACGAATTGTATTTAAACTTTCGCGATCAGTAAACTAGTAGCTGGAAATAAGGTCGGTGACTTTTACCGCCCCATGTGAGCATCTCTACAATGTGATATAGTAAGCGAGTGTTAGTGAGAGATAAACAATATAATATATTTTTTTACATAGCTTTTTAAAAACTTGAAGTCCGGACTGTAGTAGGTAGTATAATTGTTTCTGTAAACTTTATTATTTAGTTTTATATGGCTTGTACGCGTTTACCTTTTTATTATTATGTTGAGAAAAATAATAAAAAGATTAAGAACAGAAGACGCCAAACCTCCTGTAAACAAATAAAAAAAAATATAATTACAGAAACATACAAAAAATTATACAACTATAGAGTTGTATATAGTCCGGACTTCAAGTTGGAAGAAAGCTCACTCGCTCTCATTCCATATTAATTATATTGCTGTGATAACCCTGTGCTTATGGCATAAACAAAGCATATCCAATAATACGCTTATAGGTCAATACCTAAGTTCTTCTTGCTCAGAATTAGGAATTAGGAAGAAAAATTAGATTGTTAAACGATATAAGATTCAAACAGACAATCAAATGAAGGTTGGCGTTATGCGTAGTGTTTACATTGGCATATTGATTATAATTTTTTTTTTTCTTTGATCAAATTTTTTAAATTTTATTTAGTTTTATCAAAGTGAACAATTTAAATATCATAAGTCACAATCTTAATTGAAGTCATTTTTTTTTATCAACTTTTCAAAAACATTTTGTTGTATCATTTCCATAAATATTTTATGCATGGCTATAAAAGTTCATGCTTCATTAAATCATGCTTAAACGCTTTGTGCGGTGTTTTTGTACCTTTAGGTAATGCATGGTCTATAAAATATATTTCAAATCGATAAAATACCCCATGCTTGATAAAATTATACTTTTTTTCAAATGAAAATTGGAGAAAATGTAGATTAGAGTGGAACTGTGAAATTAATCTTCAGAAATTATTTTAGCGCTTTTTGTAATGTAGCTAAACACACACAGTAGCTGAATAGAATAGCACAGAATAATCTTTTACACTAGAATAGCACAGCCCGGCAGATAAAGTTCTAGATTGTCTATGAAATAGACTTTATTTCTTTGATATTTCAGTAAATTAGTAAGCTTACAATCTCAAACACTTGAATAAAAACTTAATTACATAAATTGCGCCTCTCGATATTATTTAATTCCTTAACCTCTTAAGAGGTAGAATTAAATATGATATAAATATTAACATAGAGCTTCCTCCTTTTTTGAAGTCGGTTTATGATCGCCTCTTTACTCTTATGAAAGTCTAGTTCAAATGTTCTCCACCGCTTACTTAGACCGTTTCTAGTACTATCTAGTGTCGTACATGGTAGGGTTTGATCCCGTATAACTGTTGTATTCGCCAGGGCAGCAGTGGGTGCCAGGACACCAACCAGACAAGAGACCAAACGCCGAACAGCTTGCAGCAGCTAAGAAAAAGGTATGAAAGAGAAAAAGGAGCCAAGTCATAGTCAATAGGTTTTTATTTATTGACATCACAAACATCATAATGATGTCAACTTAGAAAACTACTTGTATTTAAAATTTTAAGGTGATTTTACGCCGATTCCTCGTGTCGTGTATTTCACCTCGTGTTTTAGGGTATGTCGCAGAAGCTCCGACAACCTGAAGCGCCTAATGGTGACAGGGAAAGGCCACGAGAAAAACCCTAGTCTTACGATGAACGGGCCAGCTCCATTACAATGCCAAAATGGCAATAAAGAACGAAACCATGGCACTTATTTTGACAAGCTTAGTAATGCCCAAAAATTCTTGACCTAAAAATGGGACACTGATCTAAACTTTTCTGTTTAGTTTGATTTGCAAAAGGAGTACCATAGTTTTTTCCGAGCAGTTTACTAAATTCACCAAAGACCTCACGATTTTCAGCAGTGAGGGAACGACGGAGGATGTTGGGGATTCTTGTAGGCTTTTCAAGAAGTTCACTGCTTGTCATACGCCTCTCCCAAAAGAGTGCCATGACGAACGATCTTGGGCCACCTTATGATGCTTCATAAAGTGACTTCATGCTTATGCTGAAGTTCATGTAAAAAGCATTATTGTAATTAAGTACATTACAAACAGCCAACATTCACAAACATAGTCTTGATAAACAGTTGGTTCATCAATACATTTTTCCGTGCAAAGCTTGATTGTAGTTAATATTCTATCGACAGAGACGGCGAAAGCGGCTCAAGTTCCACCAGCCCAAAGTGCACACGGGACGCAAGTACCGGATGTGGATGCTCCAAAAAGAGCTTATGCAGCGGCGGCTGCTCGACCCATCTACTGACCAATAATGAGATACAGGTACGCTACGTCATCTACTGACCGTAAAGGTTTTTTTTTCGTCGTAGGATGACTGAGGACTCTGACTTTATCAGAGTCCTTATTTGCCTTTTCGACCGTAGAGGTTGGGAGTCTAGACATATACAAAAAACTCGAATACAAATTTGTCAAGGTAAAACTTAAAAATTCCACAAGCTAATGTCATTCCAATCTTTCCGCAGGCGTAACAACAGTCTAGGCACCCTATTCACACACCCTTCCGAAATTTCGCCGGTAACCATTTATTACAAGCTTTCATATAACTTTCCGTGTTAGTTTAGTCAGTTAGTGATATGGGTCAAATCGTGCGACTGAGTCTGGGGATAACTGGTTTAAAACCAGTTATCCCCAGATGACAGTGCATGGCTAAAGTGACGTTATTCTAAATCTAATATGGCGGACTCCCAAAAATGGCAGAGCAATTATTATTTTGATTGCTAAGAGGAATAAAAAAAAACTTGTTTTTAATTAATAATAATAATCTCCGAAACGGATTATCCGACTGAATTGCGGTTTTTGGAAATCGATTTGTATGACTGCAAGGATGGTTCTTAGTTTTATCACCACGATACACTAGGGGGCGCTGCAATATATGATAAAAACACGTCGGGTGATTTAGAATTATGCAAATATTAGTACTTTACTCAGAGCAGCACTGTCTGTTTTCAAAGCAGGAAGCTCGAGATGGCCGAAAAAGCACCTCATTACTTTGTCTATTTATAAGCGCTTTCACTTTCAACTTGCCTCTTCCTTATTACATGCCTCAAACAACAGCGCAACCGATCCGTGGCGTCATTTATTTTTCAAAACTATGAGAAGACTAGTGGACCGGCCTGCGATTTAGTCCGCGTTGAGTTTTTTTCTATACAAACTTCATCCTTCTGCTTTACACTCTATTGGTGGAATTTCGGAAAATCCTTTCTTAGTGTACTTTAAATACATTAAAAGGAACATATTATCATCCGAATGTCAGGTATCTAGGGATGTGCCGTGACTAACCAACCAAATAAATCAAAGCAAATAAACCGAAGATAATTATTATAATGACATTAACATTGTATATTGCGTCATGCATTTTATAAATTATCTCTTATTGTGTTAGTATTTGCGCAGTTTGTTGGAACTCATTCAGTCTATAGAAAACTGAATTATAAAAGATGTGTTGCTAAGCCCGTTGAGCAGTCGGTAGGAAAATTGCTGGTTCTAATTCAATCACATGTTTGCCGTAGCGTTTGCTATTTACATAGGCTCGTATTATCAAATCTATAAGTTTTAGGCCAAGGCTGTGTACACACAGTTATAGATGTAGGATATAAATAATAAATAATGCTGGTCATTTTTCACACAGCATCAACTAGCCCAAACTAAGCAGAGCGTGTATTATGGGAAATTTAAAAAAAAAACTGATATCTTCTTATATAGGTACTTTTTTTTGGAAATACATACAAATTATACAAAGAAGACACCCAGACCCGAGACAAATATTTGCAGATCATACAAACGTTAGTCCCGCGGCGGGAATCGAACCCGCAACCTTCTGCGTCTCAGGCGGGCCTTCGCTCTCTGCGCCAAGGAGGCGCATATATAATATATACATCTCTGCCAGCTATAAAGACCGTTGCAAACGGTATAGAATAGATAGTTCAACTGATCCAGATCACTACGGAAGCGTTCCTAAAATGCCATTGACTATACAGTACATTATCTATTCATTATTGTCTATACTTATATCTATCTAGCTAGACAGTGTAGTGGAAAAAATAACTGATGTCGTAATATTTGCGCAGCTGTGCACCGCGCTGAGTCTCCAGCCAGCCCAATACATCACAATAAAAGGCGTGCTCCTCCGTCGACCGATCAACGACAGTGACTTGGACCACACAATCCGCCATTACTTGCAAACCGCCGGCTGGATACGGAACTAGAACAGCCGTACTATCGACGACGTAAACGCGTTCCCGATACTGGCGAGAATCTTGCAACAGTAGGTTGGAAGAGCTGGCGTGTCGATGGAAGCGTGTACTCTCGATAGTACGGAAAAGTCAAGAAATGTGAATACATTTAGCAGTGTACAGACTATGGTGATTCATAGTGGCATCAAAAGACTTTTATAGCAGAGCTATCATACTTTATTATTGCATAGGTATATAGAAATGAAGCCCGATTGACATTTGATGAGTGTGTTAGTAAAACGCGTTAGAAAAGTCGTGTAAATTTTTGCTCGCTTCAGCGATTTTTATCTCTATGGTACTTCGCTACACTAATTGTACTTAACACTATCATAAACACCGTTTATGAGCGAATAATTCAATTTATTTTTAGTTGGTTTAAAGCGAGATTGTGTATCTAAGACCGCATGTCTAATGTACACGTAATAAGAACTCCTGAGGGTGTCGAGTGCGTAAATCCCATCATTTTAGTTTATTTGTTGCACTTGACTTCGATTTAAGTACATATACACATCAAAATTGACCTCTAATGTCTGTTTCAATAACATCAATAGTTTGAGATATGTTTTTTTAAATAGAATCGGGACTTGAATATTTGTACATAAATAATATCATAAATGTATTTTAAAAAGATAAAATGTTACCTAATTTGTAAATATTTCTAATCAGAATATTCAATGTCGTTATTGAAGCAATACTTCAAGTATTAAGGTAGTTAATTTATGTTTCAGTCGAAAGTAATGTGACACTCGCACTATAACTTCTACTATGTAGGCATTTATAAAAAAATATGAGATTTCACTGAGTTTCAAAACAATATCTGTCTAGTATTTTTGTCTGAGCAATTGGAATCATTTCTAAAAATATACTCCAATAACTGTCTTGGATCATTCATTTTGGGTAAAGATATTTTTTTATTTTACGAAGTAAGACGGTACTTATACGGTCTTTATCTTACTTTATCTTCATAAAAATATTAATAAGGTTACAAATGCTAAATTATGGTAGAAGTTAGGTGTTTAGGTAAATATTTATTGAAAATAGAAGTGGCAATGGTGTTTAATAATGCATGCGTACATGGTATTATAAAACAAGAAAATAATGAAAATAATGCCTATGTCACCATTATGGCGCGATTACAAGGATTGATCTAGCTAGTTTGACTAAGGTTGGTCGTCCTACATTTTACCAACCGCCATTTGCAATATTTGCGATCCATCAATGATCCAAGTTTAACGTAGCCATTTTGTATGGAAAATAACTAAATGGCCATTTAAGCGTGTTGGAAAATAGGTGGGACAGACACATCTGTTTCACTAAACATGAAATGTGATTAAACTTAAATAAGCATAAGCTATCACTTATCACACGCTTTCCATTTTTTATACTGTTTGAACTTTGTTCCTATAAATAAGTAAAACTACCTTGTTCAATTCGTGTATTCTCGCCTTTAGATAATTGTATTCAATGAATGTGATAGGTTTTATCTCGCAGAAGGGTTAGAAAGACAATGTAACTTTCTATTTAGGGATAAGCGATGTCGCTAGTAGAAAAGTAAAACGATGGCCTTGACATGACATGATAACATCTCAAGGTTGCGGGAAGTCGGTGGGTAAAGGTATTCAGAATTCATCCATACCATAGATATTTTATAGTACTTAATCAAGTCATATTAACAAACAAAATATATAAGGATGTTAACAAAGTTAAAACAGAATGTATATATGGAATTAAAATTACCGTGGTTTGGTATCATTTTAGAATATAATTACGACTATACCACGTACTTTACTATTCTCCTGCTGACGTTTCGTTGACCGTTTAGAGGTCCTTCCTCATGTCAAACGGTCAACGAAACGTCAGCAGGAGAATAGTAAAGTACGTGGTATAGTCGTAATTATATTCTAGAATGTATATTATTACAATAATGCTTTTTACATGAACTTCAGCATAAGCATGAAGTCACTTTATGAAGCATCATAAGGTGGCCCAAGATCATTCGTCATGGCACTCTTTTGGGGGAGGCCTATGACCAGCAGTGAACTTCTTGGTTGTTGATGATAATGATGACGTCAAACCCATGTTTTCGGACTGTGTTACTAGCGACATCTTTAATCGCTTAATATAATGTTACTTTGTCATATCACACTAACCCACGGCTATCGAGTTGGCAATCAATCCACAAATTATCTGATTATAAGTTGTGTATAAAACGGAACGTCCAACCAAATAGCATACAAATTATCGTGATACGATTCATCCCATCCGTTTTTTACATAACTTATAATCAGATAATTTGTGGATTGATTTAAATTGTGTGATATGACGGTCTATGTTAGGTACATCAAGATCGTTTTGTAAAAAAAAGTCTGGCATTTTTCGTTAAGTAATCTGAGCACGCTGTGTACATCGAAGCACCAAATAGTATTTAAACGAGGATCTTGTGACCTCATTTAAGAAAGTTTTTAATTACTTCATGGTAACTTTATCATTGATTTACTTTCAGAGGTCAAACAAAGTCCAATGTTATTCAACTGTTAGGAGTTGTAACAGTGGCTGTGTTAGATATTATCTTAGATAAATTATATCACTGTAAATAATTTTAATGTGTTGTATTATAAAATCATGCTTAAATATAGTACCAAAAACTTTCCTCATTAAATATCGTACATGTAAAGACATAGCTAGAATAGTAGTTGTGCTTGTTATGATTTAATTTGTGTATAAGATAGATGGGACGGTTTTTAATTTGATCTCTTGTGAAGCCTGTTTTAAAATACTGAAATAGCAACCATTTTATTGAGAACCTTTCAATATAGTAGGAATCTGGTTCCTTTCATCTTCATTATCGTCGATTCGATTTCACTAAAATTATGTACCTTTATGACCCGATCCGTGTGCATCAGGATTTCGGAAATGGCCCTGATGTATGCATAAGAGTAATGTACGGGCAATGTACTTTTCGAAATCATCTATCATGTATATGAAAACATACTATTTTTAACCATCTAACAAGCGTACAATGTAATAATTTGATTGCAAATTTTGGTATTTTGGATTGGGCTGCTAGGAAGTTTGTGCCTGCATTTTATTATTCTTTGGGGCGAAAACCCGTGTAATTTTAAATTCATTTTCTCTCGTTTAGGGTTATTGGTCGTTTGTAGCGCCAAACTAGAAATGAATTCGGTGTTAGAACGGGGTATTCATAGATTTTAATCCATTATTGTACCTATGTATTTGCTCGTTATTTATTAGACCTATTTTTAATATGATAAGGGCGTGTTCTCAGCATCATATTTTGTTACAATATATAGATTGATTCTAGATAACTTTATATTTTGACGTTTACTCATTAGGCCAAAACATTTTTATTTGTAAGTGCACAATATCAGAGATTTTTCGAAACTGTCGAAACCTCGCGAATTTTAGATATTTTGCTCTGCAAATAATATGATACCGTTGAAAATATTTCCCTATAAAATGGCTCAAATTTATAAAAGTACAAGTAATTTCTGGCGTTATCTTAATAACTAAAAATAAAAAAATAAAAAATATCTGTTCGTTTTACTTGAGTCACTTAACTTTTGAAACATTTGGTTTAGGCATATCTTCTAGAGGGGCTGGTGCCGGCCGGTTTTTGAACCAAGGGTGTCTTAAAGCCTGTGAACAAAATTATTTTATATTTACTCACCTAAATCAAGTTTATCAACAATTGATCACACTCCCTACCTATAAAGAAATGCTACTTTGTACACCCGGACCAGAAAAACTAAATTCTGCGCCGGTCACTTCAAAAGTGCAGTATACCGGCCCGCTCGTAAATGCGTGTCTCAATCATGCACACACCTATAAAAAAGCATGCCGATCGGCCGCAACTGCAAGCCATATCGCAGCAAAATATAACGCTCTTAAAGCTCGACTGATGATTCACTAAAGTCCCGCGACGGCGCCACCTCCGCTGCCTTGGGGATTTAGATCTGCGAACTAAATCTCCACGATTAACACACTCGGAATCATGCTGAGTGTGTCCTGTCCATCGTAGGGATTTTACAGGAAGCGGTATATTCGGCAAGTCGACTTTATGCGAGTGATCAATGCATTAAGAGGCCATTTTAAGAAGCCATTGTGGAGCGGTGTTTACCTCCTTAGCCGATATTCTCCTATCAGAGTCATACATAATGAATGACTTGATGAGATTCAAGGCGTTGGACTCCACGCCCGGTAGCAGCTCCGGCCACGGCGTTGGTACGGACTCAGGGAACGTGATCTTGTGGAAGTCGGGCAGGTCCACATGGCGTGGCCAGGACTCTTCCGTGGGGGTCCCGAGGTGCTGCAAGACTATGGCTAGCTGTTCTATGTCGGATTCACCCTATAGTATGGAACAGAATGTAAATTAATGTGGAGCTCGTCAATTTTCAGTCGAACTAACCTCGTCTTCTAGATTTTGTGTCTGATACCAGTGTTTGTTATTTAATTTGGTAGCGGGCTTTCCGATCGGTTTTGTACGTATTTATCACATTCCAAAATAGGTGGAATTATCGCCTATGAAAACCGGTGTATATCTTAGATTCATAATACTTGGTTATTATATCTTCCTTCACCAGGTGGATGAATGGATATTTTTTATCTTCAGTCCTCTAATGTAAGGATGTATGTACCTGGATGTATGTATACAGCCAACAATCAATATTTATCCGAACAAGTTTGTAAAGTTGTCTGAAGGGACAACCCGTAACAAAAGTTACGCACTCTATTTGAGCTACACATACACTATTTCCTTGCTGTTTTTTCTAATGATAGTGTAAATTTTCTAATGATAGGGTAGAACTTACCGCAAATAACGGTTGTTTAGTTATCATTTCAGCAATAATACACCCAATAGCCCATAGATCCACCTTCTCAGAGTAAAACCTTGCGCCATACAGCAGCTCTGGAGCCCTATACCATCTGGAATGTCAAAAATCTACCTACAATATCTGGTGTGAGTTTAACTACTAATTTACACATGTCTAAGTCTTAGGTAGGTACCTTGTAGCCACTTGATGTGAGTATGGTCGTCCACCATCAGGCCAGTACAACCGTGCGAGACCCATGTCTGCTATTTTGAGGATACCCTCGTGGTTTATCAGCAAGTTTGCCGGTTTCAAATCCTAAAATAAAACTAGTTTAAAAATGTGCTCACAGCCCAGAGGACCGGTCAGCGTCATTATGGGTAAAGTTATATAGGTTCGTCAATAGCAAAGTTGTGTAAGCAGTTGTTGTAGTTCTTTGAAGGTTCTATTCTCGGCAAGTATCTTATACTCTCAAATGCGCTGGAGAGTTACGCCTAGGATTACAAATTACGATAGATTGATTATGACGGTCTTACCCTATGCATTACATAATGCGCATGCATATACCGCGTGCCCTTCAGCATCATCATAGCATAAGTCTTTACCCTCGGCAGCGTCAATTCTTGCTGTTTATGATGCAGCATCTCCCATAATCCTGAGCACATGTATTCTAGTACTAGAACTAAGCTGGTGCCTCGAGGGAACATGTCGTACAGCTTTATTATCTGAGGAAGAGCAATTGCTGTCGATTATCATCACCCTATTCTAAAAAAAAACGCGTTTTTTAGAAACGTGTCTGTTCGTAGATTTTTCTGACGTTTCGTAACTATTTTAGTAGCTCTTCATCAGGAGCACCGGCCGCGCCCGCGTTTGATGGACCTGACCAGCGAGTGTTTGCCTTAGTTTTTAAATATGATGTCCAGTCTATAGTGACTGGAGTTTCAATTCTGTGATTATCACATACATCTAGAGCCGAAATTTCTACAGACCTTGGTCCTATGACGAAAAGTGTAGCTTCTTGTATTATTATAAGATAAAGTAGCTGATTTACCTACTAGCTTACGTACATTTTATTATAAATTATGCTTGAAAATTTTCACACAGCATCATCTAGCCCCAAAATAAGCAAAGCTTGTGTTATGGGAACTACATGAAAAACACCCAGAACCAAGACAAATATTTGTAGATCGTATGAACATTTGTCCCGCGGCGGAATCGAACCAGCAACCTTCTGCGTTTCAGGCGTTCACATACTAGTGGTAAACCACTGACTTGGGATTTTTTTAAATCCTTGGGTTTGTCCTGGTGCCGCAGATTTGGTAGATGGGAACTATTCACCAATCAAGTTATATTATTATTATCTGCAAGCAAGTTAAATACCTAAGTACTTACGTATTTACACCTCAGCAGCTGCAAAGCCTTGATCTCTCTCATCACATTTACTGGAATCCCATCCTCAAGGTTTTTGATGAGAATCTTCTTCAGTGCCACTTCACGACCACTCTGTATATGCTTCGCTTTAAACACCAAGCCATGAGCCCCCTCTCCTATTCTACCAGTCACTGAGTAATTACTGATTTCACTATCCATATTTTAATATTTTTTTAGGAAAATGTAAAATGTTTGTGTTATTTGTTGTTTGCGCTTGGTTTGTGCGAAAAGCTGACAGCTACAATCGATGCTAGGCGCTTATTAGTTATTTCCTCAATGCAATGGATTAAACATAGTGGTTATTTACTCTATGATAAGTTGATGGAGAATTGTTGATCAGGTGTTGCTACGGTGACGTGGTTGCTATGGCAACTTCAAACTGAGTAGATATACCTGCCGCAATGGTCAATTCTTGTTTCTATTGTGTTTCTTTTTCATATTCTTAAGTAAACATAAAGCGGGAAAGGTTTTTAAAAGCATAATTTTACATTTTATTTATCTACTATTACAAAATAGAAGTCATTGTTAGGTTGTTACTACATATACTTTATTATTTGCACTTGTATTGTTTATTCAAGTGTTCCATTATTTATTATTCCACCGCTATAATGTATTCCGTTACTATCTTCCGAGATAGAAGAACGCGTTCCATAGTTCCAAAATGGGGCTGCGTATAATAAGTGTTGTGTTATTCGTTTTCTATTTGTTCAATGTGGTTGAAGGAGCACATATTCTTGCTCTGTTTTCTTCTCTATCGTTTTCAGACCACCTAGTTTTCAGAGGATATGTTTCACTGCTCGCACAGCGGGGTCACTCCATTGTTGTAATGACACCCTACCCTGGACATTTTCAACACCTAGATGCAGAAAGAATCGTTGAATTGGACGTTGGCAAGGAGTCTGCACCATTTTGGGAAGAATTCAAAATACTAGTTTCAAACACTGACGACTACTACCCAAGGATTCGATCTATAAACGAACACTCGCTCAAGCTAGCAATAGCACAGCTAAAATCCAAACAGATGACTGCACTTTTCATCAATCCGAACATAAAATTTGACCTGGTGGTCACAGATGCAGACTTTCCGGTTCTCTATGCAGTTGCTGACAAATATCAGGCTCCACATATTGCTTTTACCACGTCCAGTGGTAAATTACATCAGTACGAAGCTAAAGGAGTCCCAGTCAATCCAATCCTGTACCCAGATGTCAATACTCTTAATTATGGCAATCTGAGTAGCTGGCAAAAAGTGGCAGAGTTCCGTCGGTACCATCAAGCGAAAAATGAATACTATAACAACTACCTGCCTCTCTGTGATTTGGCAGCAAAGAAGATTCTTGGTCTGAAGAGGGATCTTCAAGAGGTCGAGAAGGATATTGACCTGCTGTTTGTAGCCAGCAGTCCTCTGTTGATTGGGAACAGGCCTGTGGTTCCTGCTGTCGCTTTTGTGGACCGTATGCACATTAAACCTGGTTTCAACTTACCTCAGGTAATGTTTTTATTTCCTAGCTCCAACTTTAGCTCGCGACATAATTTTCCTGCACGGTGGGTAATAGATAGGCGCTTTTGTAAAATTATAAAACGTACTAACTGTGTCACGGCCACCCTTAAACCCCAGCCCACCGCGTCGTTTTGCCTGTCCGCGCTATTGCTTCTTTTGCTCGGCTCCTTTCTCAAGAATTCGAATATCAAATGCAAAAAAAATATAGATTCAGACATTAGAGCGTTTAAACAAACAAACTCTGTAGCTTTATTGTTAGTATAGATGATTTGGCTGACAGCAATCGCAACCGCATGCGTGAAACGAAAACGTTCTGGATTTATGATAACTGATTTAACAACGCACTTCTGTTTTGATGATGACGATCGAGAAAAACTATCTAGATGAGCGAGATTTTCACTAAAAACTATTAAAATGTTTCAGGACCTTCACGCTATGCTAGACGCAGCAACGAAAGGCGTAATATATTTTAGCTTAGGCGCAATTCAGGAGTCAGAACAGCTGTCACCGCACATGCTGCAAACACTGACGGATGCCTTCAAAGAACTTCCATACACTGTGCTGTGGAAGATCGCAAACACCACAGGGATAAGCAAACCAGATAATGTTATTTCTTCTCCTTGGTTTCCACAGCAGGAAATCTTAGGTGAGAATCATGAGTTCGCGAACAAACCAAGGTTAAATTATTAGTGTAAGTAGGTACTGCATAACCTGCTACGTTCATTGGACGATTCAGTGGTGTTCTGGTTTAACAGCGCTGTTAATAACAAGCATTCTAAACAGACCTGGGGTCTCGACTCCTCCTAGACTCCTACTACAATAATATATCAAGATACTTGATATATATCAAGTATCGAATTATAGGTAGGTACACTGGATTTAAAACTTTTGG
Organism: Perizoma affinitatum; assembly: GCA_961405105.1. Taxonomy (NCBI): domain Eukaryota; kingdom Metazoa; phylum Arthropoda; class Insecta; order Lepidoptera; family Geometridae; genus Perizoma; species Perizoma affinitatum. Next base: position 5,074,698 of record OY560205.1, on the reverse strand, counting down.
CTCTAGCTATAAAGACATGCGTCATAACTAGACGCATAGGCATAGCGTATTGTTTGAACAAGTGGTAAGTAAACTATGACAAATATGACTAGACTTATTTACACGCCACAGGTTCTGAAGCCACGTAAGACCTCTAATAATGTTATATTATTTAGGTACCTACAGCCGATCTTGATACAAGTATAATTTATTTTCAGCTCATCCCAACGTAAGAGCTTTCATAACTCACGGAGGCGCGCGGTCTTTAGAAGAAGCTGTGTTTTACCAGGTGCCCATAGTTGGACTCCCGCTGGTCCAGTCTAGGAAAGTATTCATCAGAGAGATCACGAAACATGGCGCTGGTGAAATCTTGGACTCGTATTATCTGGATAAAGAGACAGTTAAAGCAGTGGTGACGAATGTCGCGACTAATCAAATGTAAGTAACTAGTAGGTACCTACCTAAGTACCTTCCTACACACCTGGTAATTTAACTTAGATACTAGTACCTATTATAATATCTGTGCCCTAGATAAGCTCACTTCTATTCTCTTTTTCAATTGTGGGTAGGCAGAATTCTCCATTATTCTCGTGGGGATTGAATAGCTGCTGATTGTACAGTGGGTAAAATAGGATGTTTGGATAGATTTGAATACTGAAAAAATCTTGATAAGTAACTGTATAAAATAGGTAAGTACCTTAAAATAAGTACCTATGTATTATCCAAAATATTATTTTTTCAGTTACAAGCAATCGATGATTAAGCTCAAGGATGTGGTTGTCAACCCAATAATATCGGGCCCAGATAATGCCTTGCTATGGACCGACTATGTTTTGAAGAATAGAGGCGCTCGTCATCTTCGCTCGCCAGCCGTTTTCACTACATTCATAAGAGATTACATGCTGGATTTACTTAGCTTAATGTTTTTAATAATGTCAATAGTTGTTTACCTTATTTTTGTCTTGTTACGTTTATTTATGCGACGGTTACTCGGTTTTTCGATAAGAAAACGCGGAGTCGACTCTACAGGTAAATTTAAAGCACTGTAAAAAGTGCTTTAAATTTCTCTCTGTGTGTAGGTAAATTAAAATATTATTTATTATAATACTTACTGTATAATACTGAGCAAGTGTTTTCATTCGCAAAATTCCCAAAACTTTTCGTAGGTAGATAGGTAACTAACGCAGACTAATATAGTTACATAGGGAACTTAAATATATTTAACTAAGCAAACAGACGCAGTGGCCCTGGTGGTGGCGAATGTGGCGATCAATGGGAAATGGTTGCCAATTGGTTGTCAAAATTCGCGTGTATCTTTTGATCGCCACCGCCACCGCATCATTGTGTTCTATTAGTAACGGCCTGACTTTGGTGAGAATAAGTATATACCTTATAGAGAAACTAAAACGTATCCCTAAGTAATCTGAGCTAAATTCTACGTTAACTAGTAGGTATACATCCATTGAAATGGCCATTATCTTAGCTTGAATGTATCCGAAAACGAAGCTGGAACGTTATCCCACAGATTTAATGACATTTGGACGTCTGTCACTGACGCTAACTGGTGTCAGTGTCAACTTCAATCATTCAAAACTTCACATTTTTTTTAAATATTTTGTTAATGTTTTGTTTATCACAGACTACAGTACCTATGCTTTATTTACTTTCTGATATACCGACCGTGGAGTTTTATTCAAATGTGAAGTGTTTCTGATTGATTTGCAAAAATGTCTGATACAAGAACGTGTCCGGGCCTCTACTGCGGCAGAACAGCGTTCGAAGACGGGTCGTGGAGTGACTGCGGCGCCTGCCCTCGAGGATTCCGCACAAACGCATCCAGCTACTGCCAACCGTGTTTCGATGCGCCTTCGCTTTACGACTGGCAGTACATAGGCTTCATGGTGCTACTGCCTATGGTGCTGAACTGGTTTTTCATCGACTTGGGCGCTATTGGAATAGGGTGTGTTACTTTGTGCCTACACATGTTGCCATTCTGCAGCGCTGGTTTTCAGCTGGGACCAGTGTTGACCTCACGGACATCTTAAAAGTCTCTGTACTCTCATAACATTGAGAATAAATCCATGATCTGCTAAAATCATTCCTATACATTTTATTGTATTTTACAAACACAACTGAGAAAAAATAATTTTAAAACTGACAACCTCTGTGGCGCAGTGGGTGAAGGACCGCCTGAGACGCAGAAGGTTGCGGGTTTGATTCCTGCCGCGTGACAAATGTTTGTATCATCTGCAAATATTTGTCTTGGGTCTAAGTATTTTCTATATTTTCAATAAGAGACAGATTTTCATAAATTCAATAATGAACTTATACAGTTACATACTAATTTCAAACAGAAATTAATAGGTTTTATAAAATTACAAGCTATCAACTTTGTAGTTTTTTGTGGCAGTAATTGAACATCATCTTTGAGCACCCAATGCAAATCAGTTTTTTTCATTAGTAACGCAAGTTCTGGGTCTTGCAGGTTCACACACTTCTTGGGTTTTATGAAATTCCAACCTATGTGCTTCAGCCTCCTTCCTGCAGCAGCAATGAGGAAGCTATTCCTCATTGAGTAGCAAAAGCCGTCGAAAATATAGTTTTATGTCCTGCTAAATTGAACTGTTCTTTTCTCTACTAATATACAAATAACATAACAACTTTATTTTTTCAGGAAAGACTATCTTATTCTTCAACACATTTTTGCCTTCATAGAAGTCTTAACGGGCACACTGACTGCAATACTAGTGCTGGCACCTATGGGCCACTTTGATTTATTTGTTTGCAAGCCCAAAGACTTGTCCGATTGGTACACATTGCTGCACAATCCACAGCCGGATTATAAAGAGACCCTGCATTGCACCCAGGAGGCTGTGTATCCATTGTAAGTATCAATATTCTGTTATATGATAAGGAATTAAAGCAGTCAGCACTGAGCTGTGTTTGCCAAGTGAGTGGTACCATTATTTCCAATCTGGTGATTGTGGATTCAAAAAGTCTTGCATCAATAGATTTTTCCACTTCAAAAATATTATATGCAATTACTCTATTTCAGGTACACAATCATTCTACTGATCTATGTGTTTGGTTTGCTAATGACACTGACTCTGAGACCATGGCTGGTGGCTCGGAACCCTTCATATTGCGGCCAGCGAGCCATCTACTATGCCATGTACTTCTATCCCATACTTGTTCTTATACACACAGTAGCTGCAGGCTTGATATGTAAGTTTGTGTTTAATTCATATCAGCATATTTTTTTTTATATTTATTATATGCTTGCAATTCTGGACTGATCCTCAATTAAGTGGTTTTCATGTCAGAGTGTGCCTCTTGGTAAAGGCCTCCTTCAGTATGTTCTATTGAGATCTGTCTCGGGAAACTCTCCTACAGTTAGGACCTATTGTGGGTTTGATCTCATCCTCCCATCTCTGGTACTGTCCACCTCTGCTCCTCTTGCCATCTCGGCGATACCAATTGGTGACGATTTCATCATTTTTGCATGTTGTGCCTACTTCTAGAGGGATGTACACTGTTTCTGCTATTCTTCGTAATTTTGATCACTTGCAAGTATTGTGTATCATCCAGTTAAGTAAGCCTAAAAAAAAATATAAAAAAAATCTCAACAATTTTGTTTCAACAGGCATCGGCAATGCGTTGACAAATTCATAAGTGACGCTGAGTCTGGTCATTGAGCACTTTCTATTCAGCTAAGCAAGCACTGATGGATGCTATCTACTAGGGCGTTGAATAAACGATCTAGTTGAATCAACCGTTCATGTTGAATAAACGCATCAACTGTTATTTAATCAATCGACTAGTCGAATTCGTAGACGGCTAAACTGAGACTTCACAACGTTCATATCTATGGGCAACGCGACGACGATGCTTGAACGTAGTCGGTTAATACATTCGTTAGTCCATAGACGAGTTAATAATGAACTTACCTATTCAGCCAGCCCTAAGCCTGGAAAAGTATGAATGGAAGTTCAATTTGATTGTAAATTTCATTTTGCAAATAGATAGGAAGTTCATTCAGATAAGAAGAAGATAGGATCTATAAAACGAAAAAATGAAAGTTTTATGTTTTAGTGCACATTTCTTCGAAATTTATCAAATTAAAAAAACGTGGAAATAAGACTAGGTTTTATAGTTACCGTCGAGTTACGTCAGACAATCACTCGATAGATACCTACTATCGACTAGGTAGACAATTTTAAATAGTCCGTCAACATAACGAAGTTGAAATATCGACTAATTTCAACTAGTTCATGGACTCGTCGATGATCTAAAATGACCCATCGCTACTATCTACAGGTGTGTCTCATTCATAAATATGTCATACTCAAAGTCTAATTGGAACATTAACCGCATGCATTTGGTTTCCTCACGATGTTTGCTTTTTCGTTTTGAATAGGTGTTCATGCACACCCGTTGTTTACAATCTCTTAGTGCACAACGGGGCTCGAAACCACGATCTCCGGGTTCGGAGGATATTATACTATATCTTCAGATTGTTTTAACAAACCAATATAAGTAGCAGGTAGTATAAAGAAAGTGACTTTCTTTATATAGCATCTTCATCAAAACTAACTGAATAAATCATTTTTGCAGATGCCTCATTCCCTTACATATTTATCATCATATCAATGATGACTTCAGCATCACACTTCTCAAGACGCATCGAGCAGTCAGCACCAGCACTTCTTATCTCGTCCATCACCGACATGAGAAACCTGATAATCATATTAGGACATTGGATAGTACACGCTTATGGAATAATTTCACTCACTGGATTCAAAGAGCTATGGTACCTGTCGCTAGTGCCGGCTCCAGCAATGTTTTATATTCTCACCGCCCAGTTCACGGACCCGGTAAAGATTCACAGTGATTGACAGACTCACCCGCAGATCATCAGGATAGCGCAACGGTGAATTGACATTTGTGCCGGACTGGCTGCGCCAGTTTAAGTCGCTGTGGCCACTTGTAGACTCCCTAAAGTTAGTAATTCGTTTAAAGGGCAAGGTGTATGCTTTTATAACAAACTCCCAAGAGATATACTCTTGGGATTGAAAATGCTCCAACTCGTTGTTTTGTAAAAGGATCATTAAAAAGAATAACCAGCCTTGTTTTCTTGCCTTTCTTTACTGGCTTGGTCGCGGAAGAACAGGCAGTAGATAAAACCGACGTTTCAAAGTCATCCGTGTGATTTTAATGAATAAATGAATTTTGACTTTGACTTTGACTAAAGGAATTAGACGCCACTAGTATTAAAGCCCGAGCTATCGCTCCTGCCTGGCAACAGTGACATATTTTGCTAAATATTGCATGATTTAGTTATGTATAAGATAAGGTAAGTGAAAAAACATTGTTAGTTAGGAAAAAGTAAGTTTGTTGCAGTAAATAAATACACTTGGGTGCAAAAAATTCGCACGTATGCAACATTTTGACTTTCGCTGAATTTTTATTTGTGTGATTTTAACGGTACTGCAAAATGTTACTACCATTAAATCAAAATGCATACGTAGGCTTTTGAGTGACACATCGAGTGACCATCAACCTCTATAAACAATACAATAACAACAATACAATAGCATACCCCCAAATCGCTCGTTACAGGTAGAGACGCTCGCACTACTTGTCGCAGGTATAAAATGGTGCGTTTTAAGGGTAGTGACCTCATTCGCACATCAACGTGTACTTTGAACTGTCGTCAATTGATAACATCGAAACCCAAAATTAAAAAATGAGTACCACACCAGAAATAGCCGCTCAAGTGGTGGCCCTACTTCAAGCAGGGAGAAACCAAATTGAAGTGGCAAGACAACTGAATCTAAGCCGGTTCTCTGTCCGTCGAGTATGGCAGAGGTATCAAGAGACTGGCGGCTTCAAACGGCGCCAAGGATCTGGCCGACCCCGTGCCACAACAAGGCGTGACGACCGCTTTATTGTGACGACTACATTGCGCAATCGGCGTTTGAATGCAGTTCAATTGGGACAGCGTCTCCAAGAAACACGGGAAGTCGATGTCAGCCGATGGACAGTTAGAAGACGACTACGGGAAGGGAATCTGACTGCGCACAGACCAGCAAATGGACGAAACTGACCCCAGCCCACCGACAAACCCGCCTTCAATTCGCTCGAGAGCATTTGGAATGGACTGAAGACCAATGGAGCGCAGTCCTGTTCTCTGACGAGTGCAGGATGTGCCTACATGGCAAAGATGGAAGAGGAAGAGTCTACCGAAGGCCAGGCGAGCGATTTCAACAATGCTGCATCGAAGAACGAGTCTCTTACGGCGGTGGATCATGCATGTTCTGGGGAGGCATATCACTGGAGGCAAAGACTGATCTTGTTTTCATCTCCGGAGCGAATCCTGGCCGCCGATCAAGGGGATTCACTTCTCAAAGGTACATTGAGGAAGTACTCCAGGACCACGTTGTACCATTTGCGGGATACATCGGAGAAAACTTCATCTTCATGCAAGATAATGCAAGACCGCATACGGCTCGTATTGTGGACCAGTACCTTGAAGAGGTTGCGGCGCCTGTCATGGAGTGGCCAGCTCGCAGCCCGGACCTCAATCCGATTGAACATTTATGGGACGAGCTAAAAAAATTCGTTCGGGCCAGAGACACTGCCCCAACGAGTCTCCAGGAGCTGCAAAATGCGATTAAAGAAGAATGGGAGGCCATACCGCAAGATTTTATAAAAACTTTAGTTCAGTCAATGAAAAAACGCATGGAAGCAGTCATTCGGGCTAGGGGAGGGAACACACCTTATTAATAAAAAAGTTTTTATGCTGATTTTCATGTTTTTAATTTAATTTCAACCCCTAACTTTTATGGTATAAATACACAAAAAACAGGTACTTCAGACATTTACCCAAAACTCACTAAGTAGACGCGGTATAAGGACAAAAAAGGTACCGCTGGATAGGTTTTGAAATAAACTTTAACATTAGATACCAAAAAAAATAAAAACAAACACGTTTTTTTTGTTTTTTGAAAATTTGATGAAAATTTATACATGTGCGATTTTTTTGCACCCAAGTGTATATGTTTTCTTAATTTGCCTACGTTATTATTCCGGTTTTGTACAACTTCGCACGGGATTTACCTTCAATAGAACTAATAGCCTCTGGCATCTGATGAATCCGCAGGTATTTCCTTAATACTAAATTATTAATTGATCTAGTAAACTTGGACAATCCGGTGTTTGTATGTATGTTTGTTTGTCTGACGATAACTGCCGAACCGTTAATTATGACCACATATCTTTTGAATAGCACGGAGGTTGTAAGAGTATAAGGTGAAAAATCTGAAGCTGGTCAAGTTGATATAGGCGTACCTACTATAACTTTAGGACCGGTGCTTCTTCTCTTGTATGTTAATAATTTTGCGAGCTGAACCAGATTCATCATTTATCAATTGATTTGCTAGATGATACACATTAAGGCTTAGAAAAGACTAATATACAATTTGTAAATAAAATCGACTAATCATTAAATTTACTAAAAGATGGGTTTGATCAAATAATGGGATGATAATGAGGTATCAAACGAGAGCCTCAAAACACGATAGATCAGATTGTCAGTCATGTAGTCAGTCTCACTATACACACTCAGTCATATTTGACATTTGAATCATTAAATTCCATAACAATAAGGAAAAACAAATTAATTCAACATTAGATTAATACTCACAGAATGAAAAAAGTTTGTACCTACCCCCTTATAAAATGGGAAATATATGCAATAAAAAACTTTATTTTGTTCTAATAAGAAGTTCATATATACTACAAAAACTCTAACTATTCTTGAGCTTTAACTTCCCCACTAATCCATAAAGTTAACAGACTTAAAAGTTAACTTCTCACATCAGTCGTTCATAACAGTTTTTCTAAAAATGTATGCTCACGATTAAATGATTAAAGTACTTACTAATAATAAATAATCACTAATAATTATTTCTCACACATAGAAACTTTTTTTTGTAAATATGTACATACATATTATGCGTTGAAAACACCCAGACCCGAGACAAATATTTGCAGATCATACAAAACATTTGTCCCGCGGCGGGAATCGAAGCAGCAACCTGCTGCGTCTCAGGTGGGCTTTCAGAGTTCGTCAAAACAAATGTTACTTAAACTTAACAAATATTTATCCATCAATATAAGTCTTGATGACCAACAACTTATAAAGTAGGTAATTAATTAATATTATTCTTAATAACTCACTTGAATCTATTAATAATTATATATCTCAATCAAGCTTTGGAATATCTTACAAAAAAAAAATATGTTACCTACCAGTAATCAGTATTCAGATTGATTGAGGTTGTCGTTTTTTCTTGGTGCACTGTAAAGATCAGTGGGTTTGTTATCAATCTTCTTTGTGGTAAGATTCTATTAATCTGGGTGGCGCAATTAGAAAGAGATATCTCCGTCTTTGTACAGTAATTCTCTGATATCTGTAACTACAGGATCTCCGGTGAATGTAGCACTTTGTATATCCATGTTTACCAACAAAACTTCAGGTGAACATAATGACTGTGTGTCTTGGCTAGGTATGCTTCTCCTTTCTTAGCTTGATGTGCTTCATATCCTTCTAGTGTTAAATTTCCTTCTTTGATCGCAGTACAAGTATCACATTGAACTTTTCTCGGCTTAAAAATAGCAGTTTTCAGCTTTAAAAATTGTTGTAAATAGTTTGCTTAGCTGTTCCCCACTCATTTTCCTGGATCCACTTCTTGTAAACTTTAAACATGTGTCTTACTTCTAAATGAGTCCTCAACATATATTAAATTGTATAGCTATTCGATGTATGCAGCTTTTGCTTATAAAATTAGATCACGATCTGAAAACCTTTTTGACCTCGTCCGCTGCAACATCCAGGGAACTTCTAAAGCTCCTGGGCTTTCTATAAATTGAGTAGGTCTTATCTTACTGTGAACTTGTTAATCGGGGAATAGAATCTACGATATTTGCACAGCTGGCCGCATCGCGAGGGTCGCAAGTCCTCTTTTTATCAACGTTGCCGGTAAACTATTGGTCAGGTGAAGTTTTTACAAAACATTTCTCAACTTACTCGTAAAGTTAGCCAGAAGTAGTGTCAAAGTAAATATAAACTTACCCTCTGTTTCATAATCACAAGCTAACTAGCAGCGTGCTAAAAGTTGCCATCCTCTATCCTTTGTTAGAAAAGGACAGGGCTAGATTTTGCGACTTGCTAAGTTAGCGAGTGATTATGAAACAGAGGGTTACTGTTGCCAAGATATTGTTACATAAGATGAGCCAATAGATAGGGACAGTCAATTTTGTGCCCAGACGAAATACTTTCAATCGATCTGAAAAAATAAAAACCAGGAATTGCTCCTCACACAATAGAAGAGAGAAATACCTCTATTGTGAAGAACTCCTGATACTTGTAGTTAGGTAACCTACGTACCTAACGTGACTTACTTGCCTCAAGTATGTGTTCCCAATATTATTAACGATCCCCCTTTTATATAACCTAGAGCTTTAGATTGTTTGCTTTTATTTATTGTATAATTTATAAAAAGTGATAGTAGGCGGACTTATACTAAAGCATTTTCTACCAACAAACCTAATTTGTTGAGCTTGGCGGTGGCGAACCACAATTCTTATCTTACTTTTTATATTTGTCTCGATAAATAAATTGGAGAACAATGATTTTGATGAAGTTTGAAAAAAATTATCTCGCAAGTCCGAAATTGCGGAAAATGATATAGGAAATATACTAGTAAAAAGCAAGTCTTGAACCGTTTCGAACAACGCTTGCTTAGTTAGCATTGTTAGTGCAAGATATCCTTCGTTCCTGAGCAGAGGTCAGTCATCTATTAACAATAAAATAAAATTAATCGCAACGTTAGGTAGATAATACCGCGAATACCTAGGTAATATCACATTATCGTACAGTTTGGTAAACCCGACAACGGGGTGGCGATGATCCCAGGCCGAGGAAACTGATGCCACAAAACAAAGCCCGTAGCGAGATAAAAATAAACTGCCACTTACGTAGGCGGTCCCGTAATAAGCGTTTATTCTTCGACTTGCGAAAAGAAATAGCTTTCAACGATATTCATTTATTTGTTGGCTCGTCCTTTGCATATCTCGCGGAGATCTGACTCTGCATAAGCTCATCCTGAGTTTTACGTTTCATTCTTACCCGCGACGTTCTATATACGTCGCAGGTGCCTGTTTATGCGTTTGCCGTAAGATATTTTTTTAAACACATTGTCTGATCCCTATGATTTCCTGTGTTGTGGGTATCAGGAGTCATGAGTACCTACTGTGGTACCACAACACTCAGACCCGGATCAAATACCTGCAGTACATGCAAACATTTGTCCGCAGTAGGAATCGAACCCGCGCCTTTTGCGTCACAGATGGCTACTGTTTGTTTGTAAGATTTATGTGTTACCATTTATCTCCAAAAGGGCTTATCCGATTAAAATGTGATTTTTGCATCCGATTTGTATTACTTCAGGGATGGTTCTTAGATAAGTTTTATCGCCTTAAGTCACTCAGGGGCGCTGCTATAGACGATGGAATAAAAAAAAAATGTTACTTTTATAACTAATTTAAAATAAGTAGACCGTACATTATCATCAGCCTGTAGAAGTCCACTGCTGGACATGCGCCTCCTCCAAAAAGTGCAATGACGAACGATCTTGGCTACCTTTAAGATGTCATCGTTCCATCTGGTGGAGGGCCTTCCTACACTGTGCCCGTCCTCGTGATCGCCATTCTAGACCCAAAGTAGGTACTTGTGTATTACACACTAAGAAATTTAGAGTTTTAAATGTGGATGTTGAAATAGAGGGAAATAGAGTTTTAAATAAAAGCAGAGGTAGGCTAAAGAAAAGGTGGATAGATTGTGTGAAGGATGACATGGGTAAGGAAGGAGCAAGTACTGAGATGACGGCTGATAGAGGAGATTGAAAGAAGGAAACATGTTGTGCCGACCTCAAGTAATGTGGGACAAGGACGATGAGGATGTTGTGTACTGGATACCAGCATAGCCTTTATGTATTGGTTATATTGAAAAGGCTTTAAATCCTCCTGACCATTTTCAACCTTGTTGCGTAAAGTGAAAGTCTAAAGTCGCCCGATCTAAGTCACAAAGTAACAATATGATTGATCTTTCGTGATCGGGCTACAAATCGGAATAATTCGTGAGTGCTCCACATAAACCCCTCCATCCTTGTGGGTCTACAGAAAGATTTTATATTGGTATTGGTAAGTAGTCTGTATCAAAAGGTAAATATCTCTACATAAACAAACATAGATGAGTTTCTTTCTATACATATGCTTGGAATAAATACTTCAAACAGCAGGCAGTATCGAATGTATTTTTAGTACGCCCTAGATCCAAAAATTAGAAAGCATTTGCAATGACATTAGTTAGTATTCCAATAAGCAGAGATGGACTTTCAATCTGTCACTTGGAATGCTAACTACTTGCAAAATGTGAGCATGTACCAAATGTAATGTTTGAACGTGCCTCTGACAACCCCCTACTTGGTATCCTCAAAGATCTGTTTATTTGTATAATATTAATAATAATAATGCTAGAAATTTCCACACAGCATCATCTAGCTTCAAAGTAAGCAGAGCCTGTGTTATGAGAACTACAAGACTGATATTTATATACTTTTTTGTTAATATATATTATACATACATTTACTTCCTGTCATCCAAAAATAAAACGGTGTCGTATATTGTACTGAGTATGTATCTATACTATATATATCTAGGAGAATACAGTCGTAAGCGTCTTTGTATTTTTATTAGTAGTCGTATTATAAACAAGTGCCCTGCGTAGTGGTTAACCTACGTCGCGCCTACGCCGTAGCTAAGATGATACAATTGGATTTTTCTTTGTATACCTTAAACACAAAACACGCTCACGACTGTTACCCCTATTGTTGACATCCTCAGATCTGTGCTCAGTATGTAGATTCGTGAGATTACCAAGCAGGGGTAGTCAGAGGCACGTCGAAACATAAGATTGGCGCGTGCCTACGTTTTTGCATAGGAGGTAGTAAATTTAATACCTACCTACAATAGTTCCTTGTAAACTAAGTAACCTATAAACTAGTATTACATTGTAAAAATATAATTCTTACTCCGTAGTTCATCTCTATCTGTAGCGTAAGTTTTTAGTATTTGTAGGACATTATTTTTACCCTTTTCAATTCGTTAGTTTGTGCTTTGTTTATTGTAAACTTAGTGTACGAAATATTTAGTCTGCGGTCGTGGAAATGAGCGTTTCGTTTGTTTGCGGTTCGAAAGTGCAGACATCGTCCAGCAGCCTTTGTGCCTGCACCTTTTATTAAAACTCATGCCAGGCGTGTTCTGCGGGATGTAGGTATCTTAGGTTGCATAGTAGTTACACATGCTTTGCATAGTATTATGGCCGCGACTGATACTTTGCAGTGACTAACTAAAAGTGATGACCCAACAGTTTCGAAGTTTAATCTTGAACGTTTCTGGAATCAGCTAAAAAAATCAAATAGTTAAGGGCCTTGGCCCTTAACTATTTGGAATTTAAAGTTCCTAAAATTCCTTACAGAATCCTAAAAAAGGGCATCTAAAAACTGAAAATTGATAATTTGAATTTTAATCGACTTCAAAAAAGTAGGAGGTTCTCAATTAGGCTTTATTATTTTTAGTTTTTATTATTTTTTTGTAGGTTATTTTATACTTTTGTTTTATATTCGAAAGAGTGTCATCCCGAGTGAGTAAAATCATAGTGATTTTAACGTGTTTAAGCGTAGATCGCTGAGTTACAACACATTCAAATCATGTTTACGATAATTTTTGACGAACATTAGGTACTGTATCGAATTCTTGTCAATACGGTCACCGTTTGGACATGTCTAAAACAAAGCCTAGACAGTTATAACTCAAGGCATCTTTCATCCACATGTATCGTTTTTATCGTCTCGTTTGAAGCGGTATACATCGTTTGTTAACATTGCTGCAGAATCTTATAGAAACAAACGCCACTCCGCGACATGCATCCTTACGACTCGGCTGAGGGCTACGCAGCAAAAAGCGCGAAAGTCGCGTGATGGAGGACACATACAACAATATCTGGCAACTCGTGTTCCGAGACATTTGTCCCTTTATAATATATACCAAGTTTACTTAATTTTCCTGCTTTGTCTTTTACAATTTCATCACAAGGGCTCGACCTACCTACATCACCGTGGGATGAGTTTGTCCAGTAAATAGCCTACCCAAGTAAGTAGGTAGGTACATTTCGTAATATTTTCCGAGGGCTCGAAGGAAAGACGAATGTGTACAGAATCAAAAGGCTCTGTTTTGTGTGCCGCGAATATTAAAGAGTCACCGCGACTTCTGTAGCGGGACATGGGCCGTGACTAATAGAAATCTTTTTGTGTACGAGATCAGAGGTTTGGGGAAAGAAGTGGATTCCATTACCTTCGTGTATTTACTTAGGCTCATCTTATTACATTCAGGAGGAACATCATGTAACCTATGCTATCTGTTTACTTGCCAAAATTATTGAAGACTGATAATAGGTTTCTGTCCACGGCTTTGCCCGCGTGGTAGTGGGGTAAAAAGTATTAATTGTGTCATTCTTGGTCAAAAACAAAACATGGAATAACACCGGCTTGTCTAAAATGTTCAATCAGCCAGTATAAATATATAGAATAGTTATGACATCATAATTGATCAACTACTAGAACTTGGTGGGATAAACCACCCAGACTTACTTTGGAACTGGTATTCGGTTCAGTTGTTACAAAGTTTGTTAACATTAAATATTCAAGTAAGTACCTATTAAATAAATAGGATTTTAATTGGAGAGCCTTCCATATGTGAGGTTGGCTCTCCAATTAACTACATACCTACAATGTAATAGACACGCATATTGAATAGAGTTGAGTGGTTTCAGCTATTCACAAAACTTTGAATTCGTTTCAATATCATGAAAAGGCATCATGAGAGGTCTGCTTGTATAGGCATTCGAACCCAAAAAAATATTTACATCAAAATTCAAAGCCCCCATGTATTGGAAAATAAAACGTGCATACATTTCTAGCTAGATTGCAAAGTATCGAGCACGCGTAGAAATGGTTTTATCACAAAACTGGTCTGCAAATTCAGCGCTGAAAATGTATAAAATGAGACGATGCAGCGCTCTGAAAGCAATGTCGCAAACTGGAAACCTGTGAACATTCTGGAACATTGAATACGAGAAATAACGAGTGAGGCCCAGTTTTCAACCAGCCATCCGCGTGCCTGCTTTTGAATACCTACGGCAGATAGGTATGTGAATAAATATATTTACAGCTACTTAAGTCTGTCTATCCAGACAGCCTTACGAGCCTTCTATGGTACTCTTCATTTTGAATAGGTCCTGTTTTTATTCGCGTCCAGTTCAGATGAAAAGCATTTGAAACAAAATAAAATGGATTAAGCACAGATATTAAAATACTTACTATACTTGTAGTCTAAGAAACAACGTCTACTCAAATGTTCTTGTTAAAAATCCTAGACATTTTAAAGCCAGGAACTTTTTGGGTACCTACCCAAGTAAGTAAAAGAGTATTTATAATAATAATAATAAATAAAGACACGAGATCCATATTGTACAATATTTTTTTTTTTAAATAAATGCCCGCAAAAAAAGAACTCTAAATACAAAAATAGGTACATAGGATACCTAAGTCCAAAAAAATAGAATAGTAATAGCTACCCACCGTTTGCACATATCTGACAAGATCAAACAATCTGCCACACTCCTTATAATTGCGTTTTTACACGTTTCAACTCTGGACATAAACGAGGCTATTCTCTTTCTCTGGATGGCATTAAAAGACGGGCTTCAGTATACATTCAGTATAAACTAAACCTGCTTTAAAAAATAAAATAAATAACTTGTTATTTGTAAACCCCTCCTACAATAATTTGTTCCTTTCAAAGAAGCCCGTTCGACATTACATATAGGTAAATACATATTACTTACAACATAAAAGACAATAATATTTATATAAAAAAAAAACAAATAATAATAATAAGATGAGAATGTAATTGGGTATCTTTTACGGATTTAGTACCTAAGGAAGGTCTCAGTTGGTATCTAAAGTTGGTAAGTATAATTATAGTAACAAGTAGGTAGGTATGAAATAGGTACTCTTGTGAGAAGCTTAGGTGCTAACTTCTTATTGGTGTTAGTGCGGATAAATTGGATTCCTTTGCGAACAGGAAAGGTACCTATCAGACACTTTTTATTGCGCGAAATACCTCCGTAGACGTCCAATAACAAATGCAATTTTCTGTTTATAGCACCAAATAAACTTTTAGGTCGTAATCTTAGAGAAAAAATAAACACGAGAAAGTGTAAACGTATGAACTGTAATAACATGGTACGAACTGCTTAAGACGCAGACCGGTGCCGAATTAGTTCATCCAAAATTTGTCGTACATGTTTCGAATGTAAAATCGAATTGAAAGCTTGTGCGAGTATCAGCCAACGCAAGACCGTAGTGTTTATGACACACCGCATTTCTTAAAATGCGAGATAATCACATTTTTGGTGTTTTCTTGCTAAAACTATTACTTTTAGAAAATAATGAGTCAGTCATCAAAGGTATTTTTTAGATTTTTATAAAAGTTAGGAGTTGATTTAACCATACATTGAAACCCCGTTTCAATCTTTGTTAGGGCTTACCCCTAAAACACCCTCAAATACATGGTTCTTTTAATAAAAGCATTAATCTCAAGTTTAGAATTGATCGCACAACGCACTTAGAACCTCTACGAAACTTGATTTTGTTGGAGAAAATTATACTACAGTCTCTTTATAAGTATATTATACCTACATTCTTACGATGGACAATATAAGGCTATTTGCACCACAAGTAGGTATCAGCAAATATTGTATCTCTGAGGTCGTATTAAACAATAAACAACTTTGTAGCTTTTGTTAAGTCAAAGGTTCTTGTGTAAACTGTCTTTTGAATGCTTTGGAGAGTCAGACAGTGATCTAAGTATTTTTATCGTGTACTGGGGTTGTTATTATTTTTATTGTTACGTTATAAAAGTACTTTTATAGCTTTCTTTCTCCTTATTCTTTTTCAAATTAAAGACACGGAGATCGAACTCTAAACCGAAGCTAAACTTATTTTAATATCGTGATCAAAGTAGAGTTTGACATTTTAGATGAGTTGGCTCCCCTGTGGAACTACCATGATGGGGACCTAACCTAACCCATCACTGATATAAACAAATATATAAAAGCAAATCTTACTAAGTAATTAGTTATTGGAAACAAGCAAATCTTAGACTAGCTGTCATTCGTAAGAGCAGAGTGAAACTGACCTTTTTTTGTTAAAGTTTTAGTCACATTGAACGATTGAATTTGAGAATGGAAAGCGGGCGTCACCGACGAATCGCTAAAGCAGCAAGATCCGAACGGCATACTTTACAAGTTAAATTTTATTCGTGGAAGTCAAGAAAGCTTTTTGGAAATAACGTTCCAGGCTTCGAACATAAACTCTATGGTTCTTACTTATATTAAGCATAGAACTATGTTTTCGAAGTAGTCGGAAAACTCTTTCAAAGTGCACTTTTATGTGATTCTCCAAATCTCTGGTTTATGGTTTAGGCTGTACGTTGATTGTAAGTGTGTTGAAACGCAACGATTTTGATAAATTTATAAGAACGTTTACTTATATAATACCTAAGCGGACTTGCCGTAACAACGTTTAGCGATCAACATTTAGATAAGATAACGTTTAAAACAGTGCTTTTTTACTTCGGAGGGCACGGTAAGCTGTCGGTTCGGCTAATACATTCGGAGCCTTCGGGTATGAACTCCAATACTAGCTGGTCTGTAGCTTATATACGAAACTATACGAACGATCTACGACCCTTTAGGTATTCATCAAGAGAGCTATCGGAAAGAGGATTACATTTATTAATCTCCTGTGGTGGCCGCCATTTTACCTATACGAGAAACAACGAGAATTGATTCCCCTTGATAATGCAGGTTTTCCTACCTCGGACTTCGTGCAGGATTTATCTGCAGTGAAACAAAGCCGTTGCTAGGATAAGTAAGCTTTATATCTCGAATGAACTGCCTCATATGGAGGTTCTAATGAGAAAACCATAGAAACGTTTTCACTATTCACAGCGTAGGTACTTACTAGGATTTGAAATACTTTCAGTTTCTTACCTTCTAAAGCGTTGGGAGTGTGATTAATGAAATATACAATAATATTTATTACCAAGCCTTAGCCGTACAACCCCAACAAAATCCTACAATCCTCGAGCTCGCTTGGTGGCGCGGCTTGCGGCAGAGACGCCAGAGGTACAGGTTCGATATATGGAATTTTAGTGTGAGGTCAGGCGGCGACAAAAATTCAAGACTACTTCACGACTACGTACTGAACTATAGTTGTAGAAAACAACTGTTGTATCAGAAACCGAGAAATATTTAAGCTGGATCGTTTTATCGCCACCAGGATCCCCTATATCCTGTAAATTTAAGACTAAATTCGTTTCTGTTCTTAAGATTTTCTGTACAGACAAACAAATAATTTTGCCTGATTAGATAGTTTGATAAATTGTTTATTGCACACCAAATAAAAATACCTAAATGAATTTATAAATGGGCGACCATTCTAATTCATAATGGTGTAAAGGGCGGGCTTATCGCTGAAAGAGATCTCTTTCAGACAAACGTTAATAGATTAATTAATTATAATACAAAAATATATAATGCTCATAAATCTAACGTAGCACCGTTGCGTCTTTCGTAACAAGATATCACTCTTACCAAACATACTTTCATTTCTAATAACAATTTTACTAAGAAAAAGAGTACTTACTGTCTCTAATAAAATGCTGATTAGAACTTACCCAAAGTGAAAAAGCCATGAACTGGAATTTTCCAACATACTAACCGTTCCAGCTAACTTTCACCTAACCGATTCCAACGGTAATCGCCCACGATATTGCAGTCTACAAAGTAAAGGCATGTTGTTTTTTTTAAATTCACAAGCTTTTCGTAGGTAATTAGTAGGTAATCTCTGAATAAGAATGCAGGTTAGATAATTGCACTATACAGCCGCAATGATTGTAAGAAATGTAGCAAAGAGATAAAAACAATCGATTTTCAAGAGTTAGTTGGCCCGACCTTGCCTATTTAGAACTGATTTTATCGACTCATTTCCAACGATTCAATTGCAGGAGTTGGGTGCTGCGTAATCAGCACACTGAGAATACCTTCGTGAAACATGCAATAATTGTTTACAAATATAATAGGTGGATAGAGGTGGCTCAAAATCAAATGTTTTTCGGTCTGAAATAGTTTTAAAAAGACAGGGTTATGAGACTTTTCACCCGTTATGTCTCAGGGTCGGCAACGCTCGAGTGTTACACCTTGAGTCACAAGCATCCATAGGTGACGGTAACCGCTTAACAACAGGTAGGCCGAATTATTCGCCACTTAAGTTGTATAAAAAACTTTCGTGGCAGGCCTAAAATCAAGTTGTGAAATTCTACAGGCTGATGATGACGATGATGTCACCACATGAACACAATGATAGTCATAGCTATTCACATTTAATGAATACTTTGTTTGTCAAAGTTATCCGTTTTATTTATGTTTTATCAAATACACTAGAATGGGTTATATCAAATACATATTTATTCGATGAATTCAAAACGAAGATTGCTTACATTATATCGGTCGCCAACTTATGTCAAGTTTCCTACATCAAGTCTGAATGCTAGCAACGAACTTGAATTTCGTTCACGCGTAGCATTGGAATGGCATCCAATTTTCACCGTATCTATGTACCCATCTCATAGATAATCCATGTTTAGCTGGACAAAGTAGTATGTGGACTGTTGGGAGTATCTATTTACTGAGGTGTCAGCATAATAAACGCGACAAAAATATAAATCAATATCATGCTGAAAGCTTGACCCAACAACCTACATGTTATGTTTGTTGACATGCACTGGTTTCAGTCGCACATGCACTGCATAGAACGAGTTGGTAGATACAAAATTATGAGCACATTTTATGTTGTGTTTATTTTGTAGAGCAGTAATTTTGTTCTTCCTCTGAATCGTAGATTCACGTACAACTCTAAGGCATGCACTCAAGACTCCGCTTGTTCAGATAAGTATAAAATTTCAGGATAAAATATTTGATCGGGAACGTCGTAGGAAATTTCATATAAAAAGCTGTTTGCGGTAAACAGCCTCTGCACATCACGGACCACTGATTAGTGGTTAGTCTGCAGAGCCTAGCCGCAAAAATATTCAATATTCGTAGCCAATACAGCGGATAGGGGGAGGGGAGTCGGAGTGAGTGCCCCCCTTGCCCTCCGACCACGGCCGGTCCATTAAACCCCCTCGCGCGTTTATTCGCCGGAATAGTGCGCAATAAAACGCGAGCACCGAACGTCCACTGGCCACAGCAAAAAATACAACCTAAAATTATTATTCTTCTGGATAGATACTGGGGATGGACTGCGTTTTTACATGCGCTGATGAAAATACTTGAATAAGCACTAGAGTTTGATGAGAGGCCAGTGGTATTTGAATTATGTAGTTTTCACATTAATGAACTAGTGAGCGGGAATGTTGGATAAATAAATAAATAATGTTGGACATTTTTCACACATCATAATTTAGCCCCTAACTAAGCAGAGCTTGTATTATGGGAACTATATGACTGATATACGACTTATATACTTTTTTTTTTGTAAATACATTCTTATTTAACATAGAAAACACTCAGACCCGAGACTAATGTTTCGAGATCATACAAACATGTGTCCCGCGGCGGGAATCGGACCCGCTACCTTTGCGTCTCAGGCAGGCCTTCGCCCACTTCGCCACAGAGGTCGTCAAATGACTGCATTTTCACGCTCTAAAATTTTTGAATTGAATGACCATCTCAAGGCTTCAAAACCCAGTTGAGTTAAGCATATTCTAGTTCTAGAAGCTGCTTAATACTCACCAATCGGTTTTTCTATTCCAACCCAATATAAAGATAAATGGAGTTTTCGCGATTTTCTGCGCAGTTGTTAAAAGCTCGCATGCCTAGTATGTATGTTAGCAAAAATGCAATTTTGTTTTGCTATAAAACGAACAGTAGCGTCAGTTTGTTTCAGAGATGTTTTTTTGTTTCGTGAAAAAATTAACGTTGTGCGTTCGTTCAGCTTGTCACACACAGTTGCGAGGCCGGCACAAATTGGTATCGATGCTGTTGAAATTTCATTGAATCAATGTTTTGATAGACACAAGTCACAAAAATTACAACCACTCAAATTCCAAACTAAATTCGTAGACACCTTTTACAAACTTAGACACCAGAAAAATATTTCCCCGGTGTCTATAACCATGGCTACAACCCATTAACCACTAAACAATTTGAATGCATTCATCATTCCCTTTTACGCCAGTAATTTCACGTTTCCAAGTCAAATTAAAACAGTGAGAATTTAATTAAATGTGGTAATGGGTGCTTGGAAAAATCGCAGCGGTCCGAGAACCCACTGCATCTGACTTAATCCTTGTAGACAGAATTAATAGGAAGGTGTACACGAAGTAACGTTGAATGGAATGGGGTATTATTTCTGCAGCTGCATTCGGGTGGCAAATGTGATCATTGAAGTGGGTACTCCATATTTCGAAAGTAAATCTCGGTAAACCTATAGCAAAAAGGTAAATTTTTTAATTGAAGTTTGGTGCTGGACAATTATCTGTTTCCTGAGATATATTATCCGGCTTCCAGCTTTACCGAAATATACGTTGTCAGCCTTTATCCCTGACCTCACAAATATCATCATTTTCTGTGTACTTCTGTAACTTTGTTACGTACCACAATGATATAATGCCTAAAAAGGCGCTATTTCTCCATTTCACTTGTCTTAAAAACGAAATCTATTTCAGCCATCTTTATACTGTTGCTTGGACAGGGCGAAGATTACACAGCAGAAATATTAAACATCCCAAAGAATGAGGTGTCGCACCGTGTCTGCCCAGGGGAAATGAAATTGCAAAATATATATCTGAGCTGGTCAACAAGAAAGCAGGTTGCCGGCGCCTGTTTACCAGCGCTTGCCAGCACCGATGTAACGATGTCGGAATTACAAGCGCAAAAATAAAGGTAATATTAAAATAGGTAACCCCCTATGTGAAGGCAAATCAATGAAGTTCTAAGGTTGAAAGAAGTTTATTCTACCAAAATTTTATAATGAATTTGACGACCTCTGCGTCGCGGCTTGCGAGTTGCCGGCTGAGATGAAATAAGTGCGAGTTCGATTCTCACTACGGGAGAAATACTTACCATGGTAGTTGCAGTTACTCATACCAATGGAACAGGGATCCGAGTCTGGGGTCAGAACTATGTTGTCATATTATTCGTCTTCCCTATAAGAATGTTAAGGCCTCCTATTGTACTATTTAATTGATGATTTTTTTGTTTAAGATTATCCTGTTTTGGGTACAATAAAGTGTTTATTTATGAATTAAATTTGTCAACCCGCACGCTACTTGGGAGATCGCTGCTATCTAATAATAATAATAATGCTTTATTGCCTTATTTTTTATACTTGGTACTTATAAATAACATAAAAAACGATTAGCCAATGTTTGTCTCGGGTCTGGGTGTTTTCTATGTATAATATGTATGTATTTACAAAAAAAAAAGTATATAAGTAGTATATCAGTCATGTAGTTCCCAAATTACAAGCTCTGCTTAGTCCAAACTAAGCCCCAAGGCTTATTTTTTTTATTTTTTTAATAGCCTGTATGTTCACGGGACTCGCTGACGGACTGTCTCAATAAATGCTTGCTACAAAAAGGAATGAAAATAAAAAATGATGGAAGAATGATATACTACAAGATTTAACTAAATTTAAATATAATTATAAATGCTAGTTGTGTTATGTACAGTAAGTGTTAAATTTTGATATAGGACTCCATAGTGTTATATTTTGATTTAGACTATTATCTGTTGCGACAGGTTACTCAATGGTTTTAGTAGGTAACTCTTCAGTTTCTCTGTACTTTTTTATTTTTTATAGATAACAGAAAAAAATGTATTTTTGTTAATTTGATTGTTCAACCTAGGACCAATATTGGCAATAGATTCCCTACCAAAATTAGTATTAACTTTTTTCAATTTAAATATTTCGTCTTTTCTTCTTTTGCCTTTAGATTGTCTGTATTTGTTCACTTACTAAAGAGTGTTGTCTTGTAACAGTGGCTTTAATAATAAAATCTGTCTGCGGAACCTGATTTCGGTCCCGGATGCGCCCTTAGATGGGAGTGAACGTGTCTCCTGCAGACTCCATCCACACCTCTGTTATTAGATTCTATTTACGCGATGGGATTGCTTTGTAGGCTTTCGATCTGTACCTACGTGAGACGGTATTTACTACAAGTATTTTTTCCATCTCCGCAGTCTTCATTACAGGTTCTCATATAAGCTTTTGCGGGTTTTAAAACGTAGAGTTATAGATTTTTCTTCAAATAAGATTTAGAACACCAATAAGACATTGACATAGTATATTTGTTTTATAGAAATGAATGCGCTTGGAAACAGGACACAAACAATATTTATTTATTATCAAGTCTCTGAAATTAATTACGTAAATTAATAAACAATGGAGCATACTATATCTACAAAACTAATAAATATTATGCCAAGTGGAATGCTGTATCTAATAAATGTGGAGCAAAATAGAACCTTCTTTTTAGGTAGGTAGGTACCTATGTATCCTAGCCAAGCCATGATCCATTGCGTTGGATCACGTTCTGAATTTATTGGCCTCTAATAAAACGGAACACATTTTCTGCATTCCGTTGTAACGTGCTCTATCTAGGCTCTACCCGGGCGAGGTAATCACGAATAGATTTTATGTTCTATACTCTTTGATGCTCGAAAAGCCGGGTTCGTTGATTACTATTGCTAGGTTTTCGGAAGAAAGTCAAGATTGTGAATTCAGTTTTGAGAGCTGTCTTTTTCACCCTATTTAACTATTTCTATAATATTCGATGGATTCGGTAAACGACGAGGTGAAAATTCCGGATTGTCGGCATCAATTTACGTGGTACACAAAAATATAGATTTATCTGAATTTTTACCACACAACCGTTTTCTGTTAGGGAAATTCGGTTTGGAGCGCTGGGCACACAATTTATCTCAATAAGTCATTTCAGTTACCCATCGCCCGAGAACACGGTGTAGATCAACCCCTCCCTGTGGGGGCGCAATATTTATTTACTTTTTGGTATCGTTATTATTTTAATAGATTTGAAAACTTACTTCTCGCTGGTTTGTAAAACAAATGTGTTTTTCAACAATGTTTTCCTCAACTCACTTCAATGATAATTATAATTCATTTATTTTAGGCAACACATTAAAATACGCTTACAAATTCAGGGTCCACACGATAAATACCTTAACAGATAAAATATTTATATGGCGAAAGCTTTGTTCGTTGTTAAGTATTATGCCCGCATATGTATCTATGTACTTAAGTATATGTATCTATGTACTTAAGTACCCATGATTGGTTCATAGAACATCGAAGTACTTACCAACCCTAGTTCAAATCGTGCAAGCCGACACTGAACCCATTTCCTGTTATCCAATTGTATCGAAACTGAGTTGAATGCCCTTAAATACATATATCAATTTTAAAACCTGACTTACTGACTGACTCACTCACCATAATACAAAGCTTAAACTGAAGGGCTTCAAAACATTTATAAATAGTTGTTTAGTTATACAACGTTTTGTTTTCCATTGATAACTTGATATAACATATATCAGAAAAATACATTAACATTTAGAAAATCCTAGGGACCTGAATCAAAGATCCTTTTTGTGTGCATTAAAAATAATTATCCGAAATTCCACTCCAGAGGGTGCAACGGGAAAATGAAGTTTGTATGGAAAAACACGACACGGACGAAGAGTAAAAATTATAAAAGCTAAAGGTAAGAAATATTGTAACTATGATTTTTACTAGAAATAAGGAGAGAAAATATGAACATTTATTTGCAAACGTTGCACAATAGAAAACAAACAGACAATACACACACGGGATTTACACAAACAATACCTACATACTAGCAATAAAACTATTTATGTGTCTCTCGATACTTACCAATATGCAACGATGCAAATCGGCGTCAGCATTCAACTGGCAAACACCGCTCATCTTCCGTTGGAACTAAGTGAAATCACGGATGTCAGCTTACATTACGATTAGTTAATGTATATATGACATTATATACCTATATTAAATAATAATACATTTAAATTATGACTAACAATATGACGGAAAATAATAAGGTACTTACTAGTCAAAAGTAAGTTGAAAAAGGGGACAGACGCGATATAATATTAAACAGAGTACTTACTAGCAAACAAACGGAGAAAGTTGACAAACTGGAAATGCATGAGTGACTTTACAATGTTCATGATATATCCAGAGTGTTATGGGGAAGAGAAATACAAGAAATATACAAGGGATAAAAGGCAACGACTACGGTAAGCATTCAACTTAGTGGGAGTGTGTTTTAATATAACATTTTACTTTTTTTTGAGAGTTAGGTAATAGCTATTTATGAAATCGATACTTCGTGAGTGTCCATATGCTTTGTGGAAATAGGGAAAACCTATTTCCATTAATATTATTTTGTTTATGTTGAAACCGGATTATTTTATCTGTCACTCACTTCGGGGAAAGGCAAAAATGTAAGTAGTGAGAATGACTAGAAGTTTTGCGGAATTTTTGCGTCGCTGATTTCGGCTGTAGTGCCTACGTGAACTGGACTGACATAAGAAATTAGCCCTCTTCTATGAATGGGACATGGCTAGAGTTAGCGTCCTTCTAATCACTTTAAAAACGCTCTTTGGTAATGTTTTTGACATGAAGTTGATGAAGGTTGACGTGTGCATGTAATAAAAAATATTGATAAGTTAATTCTAAGTGATGTTTACTGATGGTCTGGTCTTGGATTCATATCTTTTCTCGAAGGTATCCAATATTGTTATATCTACCTAATATTTGAATAAATAAAACAAAAAGCAAACACGCTCACGACTGTCTTACCCATGGTGGACACTCCAAGATACTCTAAAAATCTACTCAGTGAGTAGAGTAGATTTTTGAGGATACCAAGTAGGGGGTAGTCAGAGGCACGTCCAAAAATTACATTTGGTACATGCAAGTTAGCATTCCACGTAACAGGTTGCAAGCCCATCCCCGCTTATTGGAACACTAACTGTTCGCACATGCCTTCGAATGCCGGTTTCCTCCCGATGTTTTCCTTCGCCGTTTTGCCCCCAACTAAGCTGTGTTAATGCGCACATCATTTTTTCGAGTGGAAAAATCATTTGGTACACGACCGGGTTCGAACCCACGACCTCCGGATCAGAAGTCGGGGTATCGCCCACTAGGCCAACACGACTTTTTGAATAAATATAGTCATCATAATATAGTTTGGTATACGTTGCAGTTAATGTAGGTCGAAAAAGCCAGATAGGGGTACTTGGCGGGTTTCCAAACAATATGACGTATATCAAAAAACCCGGCAAGCCTTTACTAGGCTCATTTAACAATAAATATCATGCTTGTTACGTAATTATATCTGCACTTGGAACGAACTGTGTTCCAGTTAAACGTTGGCTTCATATTTTGATTTGAATTACCTAACCAATATTTTGTAAAACCTAACGTTTATCTTCAGTATCTCTGTATATTGCTTTATGGTAAGCAGCTTAAAAAAATGCGGTGAAATACGAATAAATTTATTCAGCGTCGCAAAATTGAAATCTCAGGTGGTCGACTTGCCCGCCTGATAGTACGACCAGTCTCCGTAGAACTCTCTCACCCTCTACATTCTTTAAACTTAAGAATAGCACTGAAGTATTTTAAAAAATACCGGAGTTCTCATTGAATTGGACAGGTATCATCTTGGATTTGTATTCTGCAGGCCACCTTCTACCGGCCAGTGATCCGGTGTGATTTTGTAAAAATAGAAGCTGTACTTATCCATATCGGTTCAAAGTTTTTGTCCCAACAACTTTAAATTGAGTCCGACGTTTTTGTTGATCTTGTGAGAACGTTCATATCGAATTACTGTACAGTCTGTTGATAGGAGATTAGTAGGTAGTAACATGACAGATTTGTATAGGTAAGGCCATTATTGTTTATTTGATGTAGAAAATTACGCATGGAATTCAGCTTCACGAAACAGCTCATACCTACAATAAATATAGTTTAAAATATGTAAGTAGAATCGTACATATAGTGCTTCATAAAATGTTTTACGACAACGTGTCGTATGTAAAAGAAGGCATAAGGCTGTGTTGGTAATAAAAGCTTCGATACTGGGTTCAGACGGATTCCGCCCAGCTCAAATAAGATTTATAAGAGCGTGTAAGTCGGTACATAGAGGGGGCGGCGGCGGCACGTTGCACAAAATCTACGAAAAAAAAAAACGATAACGGGTGAAATTGCGAATAGTTTCGTTGTAGGTACTATAGTCTATACGCTCAATCAAATTGTTTGAAGTGATGAAAGCGGAATCAAATTGAAGCCTTTTTATTTCCAGCACAATTGGATTTATTTTGTCAGCAACTTTTCTCTTCAATCCATGTTTTCATGAAATCAATGAATCATGAATCATCAATTGAAATGGATTTCCTGAGACCTTTTTTAATTGTTGAATTGTTATTATTATTGTTCGCTATCATCTTACGTACTTAAGTAATATCATGCTGATGTTACATTGGCCGTATATAGGTCCTTTCACATGTAATTCAGGGTATATATTGTATAGTCGAAATACAATATAATTATCTTAAATAAAAAATATTTTTTATTTTTTTATAATCTGAACTGTGACGAGTTTTTCTTTTACTTCGCTTTATTTTTCTGTTGATATTATGTATAATTAGCTAATAACAAACAAGAATACTTTTCACAAGTTCTAATGAAAGAATCAAGGAATGTTTTCTAGATGTGACTAGTTTCATGGCTCGCAGTATATTCTATCACTGGCACATAACGTGTGTGTAGTAATAGAAGGCGCGTCTCGCCGGATATTGAGGTGTTGGGAATAACCATCGAAGGAAATGGATGTCGATGTTTACTTGCATGTACGTAATGTAGGGTTTCAGGTGGAAAATAAGTTGAAATCGAGGTTGTCTGTATTTTAGAAAGTTTTCTAAAATACTGACAACCTCGTATGACGATCGCAATAAAAAGAGTATTCGATGGCGTTGAGCGGTTGATAAATCGAGCCCGATTCTACGGTCGTTATATGACGGTGCGGCTATTTGGGATCCCTGACTTAAGAGATACTTGGAAGTAATGAGATCAGGGGCTGAAATCTATAGCTATTCCAAGATGAGTTTAATAAGAAAGCCATTGAGTAGCTGCCAAATTTACAATGGAGAAGATGCCCAAACTACACTATTATTTGTAGATACGAGTAGTATAGATTTCTAATAACTTCACAGAAGTGCAAAAGTAACGTAAGTACCTGTTCTCTCATTCATCATTTTGCAGCAAAAAACTAAACTGACTTAGCGAAATGATTTCGTTGCAGCATTATTGAATAACCACATTATTTAAACCAATCGCAGTGAAATACTGTTCAAACATCACATTGTTTGGATCGCGGGATCCATCGATTTGACGCTAATAACAAGTCAATAGGCTACTCCATCTAGCACAAATTTAGCAAGCCATGATAACGTTGATGATTCCTCTGTATTGAATTTAAGAAGACCTGACAACATCTCAATAAAAAATATATTGCTTAAAGCGCTTCTTACCCAAAAAATAATAATGCGGATCGCAAAGACCGCGGGCAGCAAAAGATTTATTTACGTTTAGAAACTCATTTGCCGACGCGATGGTCGAAATAAAAAGCAACTCAACAGCTTGAAAAATATTATTTCAGTAAACGTGGGCGAGGGAGACGCGTAATGTCCCCTAATGTGCGCGTAAAAAACCCGCCGGCCGTGAATTCTCCCGAATAGACCGAATTTTATGTAAATTTCCTTTATGATCTTTCGGCATTTGACGCAGATTAGCGGCGGGATGTTTGACAGTTTTATTGTCTGGGAACTTAGCTCTATTACTATTTATTACTTATTATATTTTCAGTTTTCGAAACAACAACACTATAAATACACTGTTTTCCGTAGGGATGGGCACTCAGTAACCATCTATTCTAAAATGAATGATTAGGTACCTTTTGAAAACATCCCGAACAATAGACTACTAGTAATACACAGTGATAAGCGTGAACATTAATAACCTGTTAAGTCCATTAAAGTGAAGAAATATATAGATGTATTAGAACCATCGCCAACGGACGCCGGTGCAATCCATTTAAAAACTCATTTCTCACAGTCACGTAGGTAATGTTATAAGCTGTCGATCGCAGGAACCCCTCTGTAGCTTCCTTGTAAAATAAAATAAACTGGATCATAGACAACGCGATTGAACTAAAATGAACACAAAGCTCACGATGAAGTCCGGTTACGTGTTCGGAATTGAATACGCTGCCGTTGCACTGCAGGTAAATACGAAAACAAAACGTTAACCTAATTTTTTTATGTTTTTTAGTTATTTTGGGAAAAGTGTTAAATATGAATGTGGATGGAAATAAAAGCAGAGGTAGGCCAAAGAAAAGATGGATGGATGTTGTGAAGGATGACATGGTTAAGAAAGGAGAAAGTGAGTACTGAGATGACGGCTGATAGAGGAGAGGGGAAGAAGAAAACATGTTGTGCCGACCCCACGTAATGTGGGATAAGGACAAGAAGATGTTTTGGGAAGTCTCAAAACGTAGTAAAATAAAGTTCATAACTAGGTACGATGTCGAACCATGAGTAAATTAGGTAATGCATGTACTTCTTTTAGTTACCTTATTCATAATTCATTTTCCACCTGCTCCTTCGATGTTTTGCTGTAAGTTATTAAAATATTCTTAACTTTTTGCTCGCTCGTTCTACGTCCGAAGAAAAGCAGGTCGTCATTTAGTTTTTTTTTAATAATGTTGAAATATTCTCTAATTAGTACTCTCATGTCTCCGTAGAAAAATTATCAAAGTACATGGTGAAACACACAATTCGTGTTTGTATCGCTGATGCACTACATGCTAACCAAAATGGCGAACCAGTTATATGATGAACTAATACTTATTTTGGCAGCACTATGCATAGAAAGCAGTGTAAGTAAAGGAGTTGTTGAGATGTTGTGCATTGTAGTTTATGTTGAAATCATGTTTTTATTGTTCTTTTGTTCGAAATAGAACGTATGCTTTATTTTATTAATACTTTTTAGCGTCTCTTATACATCAGTTACGCGTTTCATAGATTATTGGCTCTAAATAAATGGAGATAATAAAAGAGCTTTCAAGATAAACAGCCAGAATAAAAATCCGGAAACTTTTTGAATCTCTTTTTTTTGCCAAGTTCAAACTTGTGGAATTGTTGTAAGCTTCGGAACCGTTCTGAGACTACAAATAAAATTGACCAATTCCTCCAGGCACAGATTTTATAATACTATCCTAGCAAGTAAATATATATTTAGCAAAAACTTTCCATACATTTGCTATGCAGTTAAATTCAGCACTCGTTTTTTACACACATTAGGTACAGCAAATATATTCACGCCTGTGAAGCGTAAATAGTAATTTCTACTTTCCTCCGGCTATTTAAGAAATAATCCACTACAAAACTCTTTATTCTCGATAGAAGGTAGCTCTAGCCTTGTATGACGCCACTGCACAGATTATAATCAACGCATTGATGTGTACTACATTATGCCAGTCGACTGCACTGTACAGCTGGCATGCGTGTGTACAAGACAATCGCGCAAAAGGACAGGCATTCACTGGCTTCCTGATAAACATGCAGTTTGCAGCTTCAATAGCCCATTGTTAGTTATCTAGGTGCTAGCAGACGGGCAAATTAAATCCCTCAGCAAATTTTTGTTTATAATTGCAGCAGAATTACATTAAATGCAACTATGTCGTCTGACAAAGATTTAAAGTGTGGGTGATGAACTATAACGTTTTTTATACGGAACTTCTGCTGTTACCGAATACTTCAGCGTAGAACCTTTAAGTTTTATTCTGAAAATGGGTTCATATCTGTAGTATAATCCAATAATTAAAATGAATTTTAAATGCACAAAGCGTAGACATTTTTACTGACTAAAACAAAAGGAGGAGGATCTCAATTCGGCTGTATTTTTTTATAGTGTGTTACTTGATATCTTCGCCAATTTCTAATAAATATTTATGATTCTTTTGTTGTAGCACCGAGAATCATATGACACCACTCCATAAAAGTTTTATTAATGAGAAATTGCTATTTTTCCCATAGGACTTAAAAAATCTTATGGAATCACGAACCGCCGAACACGCCGAACCATATTTTGTGGGTGATTTTTCTTTTGTTTTTATTGCCTTGTCTTTTGTGGTATATCTTCCAATTATCAACCGATTTTAATGTTTCTTTTTTATTGATAGGTAGAGTAGAAGGTATACTTTAATGGGACCACTATATCAATATTATGAAAAAACCCACACTAGTTATTTGAAGTAGGATTTTATTTTAAACTAAAAAATAATATTTACCACACTTTTCTTGCTTTAGAGATTTTGGTTTCAAAACAATTGATGAAGTCGCCCGTTTGCGAATCTCACTCAACAGCTCACATGGAGTGCTATGAACCATTCACTAAACGTAACTGGCAGTTGGTATAGCGTTTCAGATGATTAACGTGCTAATGATCTCGCTGATGTCGTGTAGTGAGCGGAAGCTTGTTAGTAGTACAAACTTTCAACAAGCCAGGTTCTTCTTTTGAAGAGTTTCTAAAACAATTTCAAAACGTGATTACTTATTATGCGGATATTTGAGATTCCCACCTTTGGGGAAACCTTGGTATGGATTTTCAGAATAATCTATATCCTTCCTTCGTTTTTCGATCGATGTAAAAAAACATGTTTGACAAGAACCTGGTTATCACTAAATTATCACTTTGTAAGTGCGTAGCGAAAGCCATATCAAATTTGTAGTCTTTTGGGTTGAACAAACTTTACCACCCCTAATATTTTTATATGAAGGGAATACATTTTTTTTTGTTTTAAAACGAAAAATAACTACAGCCAGTCTGAATTGTTTTAAAAGCGCATCGATAATGACCTGAGCAGCGCTAACTTGTAAGTTACAGACTCTTGAATCGGTTAAAAAAATATACTTGAAAGACTGAACTAGGCAGAGTTTTAATTAAACTAGTTAAGTGGTTTATTAAAAAGTGGGTAGGTACTAGTTGGTGAAGCAGCGGGCAAGTTCCGACCTTTTCTTTAGATGCCCCTTTCAGAGCACTACGTTGTAACTCGCTTTATTTCCATGCATTTCCGTCGTTCGCTGCAACCGCGTAATTAAAGCTACGAATAGAGTTGATTGACGGGCAGTTCCGCAGTGTTTGGGCTTGTTTTTCGACGCTGAAATTCACGTTGGGTGTTTTTCGGACTTGTTCTAGTTATGGACACGGATATTAAAATTGAACCTATTCGAGGAAACCATTCGATAATCTGAGTGCTAAAA
Source organism: Perizoma affinitatum (assembly GCA_961405105.1). NCBI lineage: Eukaryota > Metazoa > Arthropoda > Insecta > Lepidoptera > Geometridae > Perizoma > Perizoma affinitatum. The sequence continues at coordinate 5,043,041 of OY560205.1, read as the reverse complement.
CTTAGTGATTGCTAGCTCAGTGCTGAGTGCAAGCTGACGCAATTTTCTTTTCCTCAGATTAGACGTATAAAAACGTGATTATTATTAATCTCCTAATATAGAGGCATGTGACGTCATCACTTGTGTTTATTATTTTTAACGTTCTGTTGATAAATTAACTTTGAGCGTTATATTTATTGTAAAAACATCTTGTCTTTGCTATGGCGCACAAAGAAGCACAAACAAGCGAATAAGGCTTTTGTCATCATGATAATTCAGATATTGTCAATCTGCAGGCTGAAATCTGAATCTACACTAACTATTAACTTCGTTTTCTACAAGTTAACAACCAAATAATTTTCTATAAAAGGGTTTTCTGAAAGTTGCATTGTTTGACGAAAAATAATAGGTGATTGCAATGGAGTGAACAAAAGGTGTTGTTTGGATCAAGATCGCTGCAGTCGAGGTTGAAATTATGGTCTAATGGCTGCCGGCATTGTACTTTCACCTTATCCAAGTAGAAACAACTTATAAATGTGAATACTTTAAAAGAGTTCCCTGCGGGTAAGATAGCGAAAAGTTCAAAGAAAATTCGGAATTTATTCTACAATTCAGTTTATTTATTGCAATATAAGTACAGCTTAAATACTAGCTATTCTAAGACTAAGACATTATGCACCCTGTAAAAAAATAAGGAAGGTATTCACAGGGCTCAATACCTACTTAGTAAATAGTAAACGGTACTATTAATAATAATGTTGGCACAGCATCTAGCCCCAAAGTTAACAGAGCTTGTGTTATGGGAACTACATGATTGATTGATTTTCTTAATGAGAAATTGCTATTTTTCCCATAGGACTTAAAAAATCTTATGGAATCACGAACCGCCGAACACGCCGAACCATATTTTGTGGGTGATTTTTCTTTTGTTTTTATTGCCTTGTCTTTTGTGGTATATCTTCCAATTATCAACCGATTTTAATGTTTCTTTTTTATTGATAGGTAGAGTAGAAGGTATACTTTAATGGGACCACTATATCAATATTATGAAAAAACCCACACTAGTTATTTGAAGTAGGATTTTATTTTAAACTAAAAAATAATATTTACCACACTTTTCTTGCTTTAGAGATTTTGGTTTCAAAACAATTGATGAAGTCGCCCGTTTGCGAATCTCACTCAACAGCTCACATGGAGTGCTATGAACCATTCACTAAACGTAACTGGCAGTTGGTATAGCGTTTCAGATGATTAACGTGCTAATGATCTCGCTGATGTCGTGTAGTGAGCGGAAGCTTGTTAGTAGTACAAACTTTCAACAAGCCAGGTTCTTCTTTTGAAGAGTTTCTAAAACAATTTCAAAACGTGATTACTTATTATGCGGATATTTGAGATTCCCACCTTTGGGGAAACCTTGGTATGGATTTTCAGAATAATCTATATCCTTCCTTCGTTTTTCGATCGATGTAAAAAAACATGTTTGACAAGAACCTGGTTATCACTAAATTATCACTTTGTAAGTGCGTAGCGAAAGCCATATCAAATTTGTAGTCTTTTGGGTTGAACAAACTTTACCACCCCTAATATTTTTATATGAAGGGAATACATTTTTTTTTGTTTTAAAACGAAAAATAACTACAGCCAGTCTGAATTGTTTTAAAAGCGCAACGATAATGACCTGAGCAGCGCTAACTTGTAAGTTACAGACTCTTGAATCGGTTAAAAAAATATACTTGAAAGACTGAACTAGGCAGAGTTTTAATTAAACTAGTTAAGTGGTTTATTAAAAAGTGGGTAGGTACTAGTTGGTGAAGCAGCGGGCAAGTTCCGACCTTTTCTTTAGATGCCCCTTTCAGAGCACTACGTTGTAACTCGCTTTATTTCCATGCATTTCCGTCGTTCGCTGCAACCGCGTAATTAAAGCTACGAATAGAGTTGATTGACGGGCAGTTCCGCAGTGTTTGGGCTTGTTTTTCGACGCTGAAATTCACGTTGGGTGTTTTTCGGACTTGTTCTAGTTATGGACACGGATATTAAAATTGAACCTATTCGAGGAAACCATTCGATAATCTGAGTGCTAAAACTTAGTGATTGCTAGCTCAGTGCTGAGTGCAAGCTGACGCAATTTTCTTTTCCTCAGATTAGACGTATAAAAACGTGATTATTATTAATCTCCTAATATAGAGGCATGTGACGTCATCACTTGTGTTTATTATTTTTAACGTTCTGTTGATAAATTAACTTTGAGCGTTATATTTATTGTAAAAACATCTTGTCTTTGCTATGGCGCACAAAGAAGCACAAACAAGCGAATAAGGCTTTTGTCATCATGATAATTCAGATATTGTCAATCTGCAGGCTGAAATCTGAATCTACACTAACTATTAACTTCGTTTTCTACAAGTTAACAACCAAATAATTTTCTATAAAAGGGTTTTCTGAAAGTTGCATTGTTTGACGAAAAATAATAGGTGATTGCAATGGAGTGAACAAAAGGTGTTGTTTGGATCAAGATCGCTGCAGTCGAGGTTGAAATTATGGTCTAATGGCTGCCGGCATTGTACTTTCACCTTATCCAAGTAGAAACAACTTATAAATGTGAATACTTTAAAAGAGTTCCCTGCGGGTAAGATAGCGAAAAGTTCAAAGAAAATTCGGAATTTATTCTACAATTCAGTTTATTTATTGCAATATAAGTACAGCTTAAATACTAGCTATTCTAAGACTAAGACATTATGCACCCTGTAAAAAAATAAGGAAGGTATTCACAGGGCTCAATACCTACTTAGTAAATAGTAAACGGTACTATTAATAATAATGTTGGCACAGCATCTAGCCCCAAAGTTAACAGAGCTTGTGTTATGGGAACTACATGATTGATATAAGTACTAAATTTTTTTTGTCAATACATACATTTTATACATAGCCATTACACCCAGACCCAAGACAAATATTTGCAGATCATACAAACATTTTTCTGCGTCTCAGGCGGACCTTCGCCCACTGCGCTACAGAGGTCGACGAACTAAGCGGGTACAATAATAAAATTTAACAAATGACTGTATCTTACGTCATAATGATATCTACATTACTTAATAAATACTTAAGTAAGTATTTACCTACTAACTAACTTAAGTACTAATAGGAACATATATACTCTTAGCAATTTTGTAAATCTAAAATTAACGTAAGTACATATATTTTTTTCAAGCCAACATTCCTGACCCCTCACAAAGATACCTTGTGTCGTGGCTATCAGCAACTACGAGCAGCGTGGTACCACAATACCCAGATCCGCAACAAATATCTATGGAAAATAAAAACATTTGTTCCGCAGCGGGAATCAAACCCGCACCTATTGCAAATCAGCCGTCAGCGGTGTTGACTCGCCCGCCGCGCCACCGTGGTCGAGGTATTATTTATTAAACGAGCCTGTCTTTAGAATAGCCATTTAAACTGTAATAACATTTACACATTATTAGTTCTCAAAGCTTTTTGATAAATGTTTTTTGTTTTAAATTAAAAGTTAGTGCTTTGATACTACACAAGTTAATTTTTCATAGCTTATAAACACTCCAACTATATTCCATCACGTAATGCAGTGCTCCCTAGTGACATGTGGTGTTAAAACCTTTTTAAGGGCCACTCTTGAAGTTATACAAAACCATTATCATTACCAACTATATGGTAAATACAACAACATTATCATAGTTCATATTTTACTAGGTTTTGAACTCCGTAGAAGAGATGAGAGAGAGACTGTTAATTTTACGTTTTTTAATAAAAGCAATATCTACGTAGAAGGTTCTAAGCTATGTAAAGGTCACGGGGTCATTACAGAGTTGTAAAGTGGACTGGAGTAGCTTTCAAGAGCTTTACTTCCCTAGGTGGGTGAGGGCGTTAGTAATGTTTTTATTGCTTTGCGTTAGGGATGTACCGCGTACCCACTAGAAAATGTTTGGTCAATCGTATGAAAATGTATAGATTTGATTTGGAAACAATAAAAAACAAGATTGTTTTATACACTAAATCGGAAGATATACTAAATGTTGATTCTTTAATGAAAATTAACAACATATGGAACAATTTTCTGATACAGATAATTTTAAATGTATGGTCACGTGTTTACCTGACTATGTTATACCTACTATGCTCGGATTTAACTGAAATTTTAGCATTTTTAAATTATAATTTTGATACGTATGTATATTATCCCCTCCCTGCTTTGATCTTTGTCGGTTGTAGACAACTTATTGCCAACATTTGTCTGGTTCTTACCGTAAACTGTACTTTTCGTGATCACGACCGCTGGAGTCAGCTAATTATTTAGGGCGAACGAGTAGAGAAATTAATTTTATGGGTTAAAAAATGTACTTTCTTCAAAGTATAACTTTTGCAAGTTAGAAGTTATTTTATTGCTTCTTCAATTCAACTTACAAAACAGAAGAAGTAATACAAAATAAAAGCCGAAAGACACCGGTCAGTAAAATTCAATAAGTCAGCTTACAACCGTTTGCACTCAGACACAGTGGAACCAGAAGATCCATTAGCGATACATTGTATTTCAGCAAATCTCTATGTATTGGCAGAAATATATTTTTATTATTCCAATTGGTTGGTACAGGATAAAAGTAGCCTGAATGAGACAGGTGGCTGCATAACACTGCAAATGACTGATAGCAAGTGTCTTTACACTGAACTACATATTAATTCCTTTTAGTTTACCCATAACCTGGCTGTGTGACAATGGAAACAAACAAAACTATACGCAATCACTGCGAGCACAGTGAGAAATGCAGTCTCAGGTCAACCCACTCTGCAGCCGAGTGAACCAAAAAAATCACATCTGGAGGAAAGATTAGTTATTCTTTTGGCGTATAATTTAGCATTCCACCGATAGAAAAGAAATCGGTTTAAATGTCAATAAAACTTATATTTAATCTAGTATTGCAGCGCCCGCTAATGTATCTCAGAACCATTATTGAAGTCATACAAATAAAATGTTACAGACTAACTAACAACCTCTTATGAAAAACGCACATACGGTGTCCTGTGGTAGCGGGGAAAAAAGTACGAAAAATTGCGATGCCTTTTGGCTACGGAACTAATCATAAGGGTTCTCCAGTAATTAAATCTCCATCGCAACTAAGGCTTAGCACACACTGGTGCGTCCACGGCCACGGCCAAGACTGAATTCGAGATGGTATGGGTGGAATGCGACTAGTCCGGTTTTGGTCGACGCGTGGCCTGGCGTCAGTCTCTGTCGTGCGACAGGAAATTACGAAAAATGCGCCACCAGTAATGGACACATGAAGATGTTTGGTACTTCTGGATAGTAACCGAGAAAAATGTTGCTAACTTGGTATAACCGGTCAATTGCATGTCCGAACACATACAGTGTAGGGTTCCGCATAGTTTTCCCATTAAAAAAGTTTCTTAGTGTTTTGAATTTTGAGGGAGTAAATTTAACATAGAGGATAAAAAAAATTTACTCGTACTTATTAAATGTGTTTCTTTTTGTAAAAACAGAAGCACTAGTCAAAGCAATACTTGTAGCGGGAGCAGTCATCCAATTTGCAGAGTTACGCCGTTGTTAGCGCGAGAAACTTTCGCACTTGTTGTTCCACAACTTCTTGATTTTATACGAAAACATCTACCGAATATAGATGTAGAGGTTTTTCCAAAGTTCATCGATAATTTTTACTTTGGAGAGTTTTTGTTTTGCATAATAAAGTAGTAAAATGGGTAGGTACCTAAAATATTACGTTGGCACAAGTTTTCTGTTTCTAGAGTTAAGTACGTCAGTTCCTGTCTATCTACAGGTTGTCTGGAAGAGATCGCTATTAGCGATAAGATTGTCCATTGTATTGCCGCGATTACTTTGTAATTTGCTCTGTTTGTATTTGTAAGCAACATGTGTTATCTATCTATCTACGTCTAGTCTAATGCTATTGGACTCTGTTTATTGCTTCTTATTAACCAAACTACAAAGTACGATAAAATCAAACTACATACAAATCACATCAGCATCCTTTCTAGCTCACTGTAGTATTATACATGCTTAATTGGACATTTAAAGGCATGTTGCTAATAAATGTAATTTCCTTGTGGCAAAAGCCAAGGAAATTACATTGGAGGGAAAACTTTAAGATGAATGAAAAAACGCCAAAGTAATAAAATATTTTACCTTCATCCTAATTTAAGTGTAGTGTGCTTGGTAAGTAATAAACATGTTCTTTTTCTGCCAAGTTTTTCTACAGAGATAAAGTTCGTTCCCCTGAGCTATAAAAATGTACCTATACAGGCTATGACCCTTGATTCAACGAAATGTAAATGTAGCGCCGTGGGCAGCCCTTCTATGGGCTCTTGAAATTACTAGCAAAAAAAGATAAAACGTTAGGAAATGAGAAGTTCAACAAAAATTCGGTAACAGCTCGTTCGATTTAAATTGTAATTATTATTGATTTTTTAACCGTGACGTAGGAAGACGCCCGTAAGAGGCCTCTTATGGCGCCATAAGAGGTTGTGTGTTTCTATTTCCCTTTATCTCCATAACGGCTTATCGGATTGTAATGTGTTTTATTTTCAATCATGTCTTCAATGATGTTTCCTAAAGAGGTTTCATCGCCACAAATATATACGGGGCCGCCTGAGACGCAGAAGGTTGCGGGTTCGATTCCCGCTGCGGGACAAATGTTTGTCTTGGGTCTGGGTCTCGGTATTTTCTATGTATAATATGTATGTATTTACAAAAAAAAAAGTATATAAGTAGTATATCAGTCATGTAGTTCCCATAATACAAGCTCTGCTTAGTTTGGGGCTAGATGATGCTGTGTGTAAAATGTCCAGCATTATTTATTTATTTATTTATTTATAAAGATGGAATTACACATGTTGTTCAAATGTTGTAAATATTTACTTGTTAGTAACGTATCAGTCAGCTTGGCATGTTGTTAGCATGACGTATGTGTTACCGCCCAATATCCAAGCTGCCTAGTTTTTATTCCAAGAAGTAATAAATATATCAAAGATTAATTTTCTTGAAAAACCCCTTCCAAGCAATACGTCACACAACTCATTTGTGTACTGTAGCTGGTTGTAACGACTCTTTGGTTTTTTCCAAGTTTGTTGGTTTGTCTAAAAAATATCTACTGTTCCCACCGAGGGGCGAGGTATATCTTATTTCTGAGGTAAGACAATTATTTATAATAAAAAGTTTGAATACAAGCTTAGGAGTTAGCGCTGCTGAGTTCACTTATTTAAGAACTTTAAAAGTCTACTTGATTTATTAATCTCGTCTGTCGTTGGACAAATAAGGTAGTAAGCTTGTAACCAGCAGTGGGTTGTTTTTGTCTGACATAATGTTCAAGTTTCACGACCTCAGTGGCATGGCAGACGAATAGCCGAGACACAATAGGTGCGGGTTCGATTAACGCTGCGGAATGAATGTTTGTATGTTATGCAGATATTTGTTTCGGATCTGAGTATTGTGGTACAATGGTATTCGTAGTTCCTTATAACCACGATACAGGGAATCTCAGTGTGGGGTCAGTACTATGTATGTGACTTTTGGGTGTTTAATATTATTATAAGTTGTCTCCCTTTGCCATAACCATTAGTGATTAAGGTTTGATTTTCAAGATCTTTTGATCGATTGATAAACTACAGACAAATAATAAATAGCCTTGGAGGGTGTCGATACAGTGACCTCTCAGCCCTCTTTTTCTTATTTCGCGGAGTCTGAACCACTTTGCTCCGAATTGGGATCATCAAATAGAATAAAACGTGTTATTTGTGAAAGGATAACAGAATAGCCTTTAAAAACTATTCGTGGCTTTTAAGATGTTTGTTTTGTTAATGAAATATCCACACAATTAAGCAAATATTTATGTTTCCTTAATTGTTTATGTAACTAACACGATTTTAAAAACAAATTACCCTGGTGTCTTAAGATTAAAAACATCATTTATGTCTAATAAATTAAAATTATTAGACATAAATGATGTATTGTATTTTTTTTTATAAAATAAATCAATACAGAATAAATAGCCTTAAATAAGAAATTAAATTAAATATTAAATTCGATGAGGCAAATAAATACATTGAAAAAATAAATATGATGATTTCCGATAGAAAAAAAAAACAAATACAAATAGGTAAATGTATAATATAACCGTACCCACTTACAGTCGAGTTTCAAGTTTACTCATCCGTAGCTCGTCCGTAGTATCTCGTAGCTATTGTCTTGCTACGGCGTAGAGGAAAATTTACTGAGAGTTTACATATGAAATTGAAGCAATTTTCAACTTCTGAAACACTATTCAAAATAAAGAACCTTGCACAAACTGTATAAAGAACCAAACTTCAACGATATTCATGACACATTTTGTTAATTAGAGTAAACGCTTTTCATCACAAACGTAAATTAAATAGCAAACTTGTAGCAACTACGCTACTATGACAAACAAACAAACACGCTCACGACTGTCTTCCCCATGGTGGACATCCTCAGATACAAGTAGATCTTTGAGGATACCAAGTAGAGGGTAGTCAGAGGCACGTCCAAACATTACATTTTGGTACATGCCCGCGGTTCGCAAGTAGTAAGCATTCCACGTGACAGGTTGCAAGCCCATCACCGCTTATTGGAAGACTAACTGTTGGCACATGCCTTCGAATTTTTGGTTCTAGGGCATGCCGGTTTCCTCACGATGTTTTCCTTCACCGTTTTGAGCACGTGTCAATACGCACATAATTTTTTCGATTGGAAAAATCCATTGGTGCACGACCGGGTTCGAACCCTCGACCTCCGGATCAGAAGTCGGGGTATCAACCACTAGGCCAACACGTCTGTCCAGTCAGTCATACTGATCATAGTATGACTGACTGGACAGACGTGTTGGCCTAGTGGACTAGATCAAATCAGGAAAAGTATTTTGTGAGCTAAAATATCGTTATTTATGAAAAAAACAAAGAACAACTGTCACGGCTCTAATCCCTATAATGTGCATCCATCAGATACGTGCTCGCTCAGAATTTAGGTCCGTGAGGATACCAAGTAAGAAGAAACATGTCCAATTGTCCGAATATTATATTTCGAACACGCCTAAATTTGGTGCAATAGTTAGCATTCAATGTGCAAGTCCATCGGCATTTATTGGAACACTTATCGATTGCACGTGCCTTTAAATTTACGATTCGGGGGCAAACATTTGATTATTTGATCGAATTTAGTTATTTAAGTGATTTTCATATGTTATAGATGTACTTAATAAAATCTATTATTTGTAATACGTGAAATTTATAAATAATTGTAAGTATTATGTTACACATTTAATCTACATACTTTGATTTATGAAATCCTGATAACATGTGTTTTCCAGTAGGTAATGTTTTCTCAGATTCAGCATTGTTATCTTCCTTTCGTATGTCCGTGTCATGATTCCGTTGCCAAGACCGTTACACTAGACTAGACCGAATACTAGATTTATATTATAAACATTGTTTTAGAAAAGCTCTTTTGGAAGACGTCGTCCATTCAAAATCTTAATATCTTGCTAAACTTTTAACAGTGATACAAACGCTTATGATCTTTGTTTGCTATTTGATAATTTCCTTTTCATTATCTTTTTAGTATGCAGTTTTACAACTTCTCGATTAATTCTATACTAAACTGTTTATCCACAAACAGACAAAGGTTTTATCGATAAAGTTCTCATCGCTTTGTAATTTTAATACGAGAACAATGTTTTCATTAAAATGTTCGCTTTGAGTCTAAATAGAGTTAATATTATACAGTTATTTCAAGGAAGACAAATAAACAAACGATTTGAACGCATGAAAGTTATGTAAATATTTTCAATAATATTTTATTTGTATGAACTACTAGCTTCTGACCGCGGCTTTGCCCGCGTGGTATGTTGATAAAAGTAGCGTATGACAGTCTCCAGGCTTCAAACTATGTATATATCACATTACATCACAAACGGCTCAGCTGTTTAGCCGTAAAACATATAGGTATGGATATTTCCGATATAATTTTACAACTCAATTGATACTTATCGCTATATTATGGCCAAATCACATAATTGCATTATACATTGTAGACTATGCGTTATTCTGATGTACAAGCTATATTACTGTAAAATATCATCAAAATCCGTTAAGTAGTTTTTGCGTGAAAGAGTAAAATCCATCCATCCTCAAAGTATTTTGCGTTCATTATAGTAAGTAGGATACTTGACTGCGCGATTGGTCTTTTATATTGATCGCGAAAGTTTTGATAGGACGGTAGTATTTATTGTCTTGATCGAACAGATAATAGGTACTATAACTCTGTCGTTTGCTTTTATTTTTATTTTTACCAAGTTTTAAGCGCATCTTACCAAGGAATAAAATTTTCCATATAAACTTTACCACCCTGTTTAACCCCCACCCTGTTTTAGGGTTTGATTTTCCAAAATAAGATTAGCCTATGTGTTATTCCAGAACCTAAACGATCTATATTCCAAATTTCCAAATTTAGTTAAAAATAAAAAAATCGGTTTAGTACTTATGGAGAGTTACGTGGTATCAAATATACACACACATACAAACTCAGATTTTCACATTTATTTTATTACTAGCTTCTGCCCACGGCTTCGCCCGCTAGGTACCCGGTACCTAGCGGGCGAAGCCGTGAGCCTATGTGTTATTCTGATGTATAAGTTTCATCAAAATCCGTTCAAAGTTTTTGCGTGAAAGAGTAAAAAACATCCATCCTTACAAACTTTCACGTTATTATAGTAGTAGGAAGTAGGATAGTAGGATTAGGTTTACATCCAAAAATATAATGGATCGCCACCGCCACCACGCCAATATGATGACCTCTGTGGTGTATTGGGTGCAGGCCCGCCTGAGACGCAATAGGTTTCGGGTTCGATTCCCGCCGCGGGACAAATTTTTGCATGATCTGGAAATAATTTTCTCGGAAATGGGTGATTTCTATGTACAAGTATAATAATAGGTTGGGGAAAAAGTTTCTTCGCATTTTTTAAGAAAATTCAAAACATTTTTTAATATAGTTTATTTACATTTAACTAAAGTATGTAGGTACCATTTTGTTCGATAACTTTTTGCCATTTTGTAGGCAGGGACATGATCCCATTGCTATAAAAACTTTGGGGCTTCTGTTCAAAATACCGCGACAAGTGGTTTTGGCAGTCCTCTCGTGATGTTAACCTGACACTGCCTAAAGAATTCTGAAGAGACCGAAACAGGTGGAAATCTGAAGGTGCAAGGTCAGGACTATACGGCGGATGCATTAACACATCCCAGCCAAACTCTCTTAATTTTTGCTGAGTGGCTAAAGATGTGTGAGGTCAAAAATGGTCAAAAATTTCTTCAAAAATGGTTCGGTTTCATTACGTCGTAATAAAGAATCACAAATGAGAACACGGTTCATTAGGTTTCTTTCAGTGAGCTCGTGAGGTACCCAAATATCGAGCTTTTTTGTGTACCCAGTTTTTTTCAAATGCGCCAAAACTGTTTTGTGGTCAATTCCCAGTTCTTCAGCTACGTCGTAACTACTGATATGCCGATCTTGCTCCACTTTTTCAAAAATGGCATCCATTTTATCCGTAATAGGGCGACCAGAGCGACGTGCATCTTTGACATCAAAATTTCCGGATTGAAAACGCTTAAACCAAATTTGTGCTACTCTCACAGACACTGCACTAGGTCCATAAACATCGCAAATTTTTTTCGCGGCTTGCGTTGCATTTTTACCTTTTTTGTAGTAAAATTTTAAAATGTATCGAATTTCTTCATTAGATTCACTCATCTTAACAGTACGAAAAACAAATAAAAATCACACATTTTCCTAATTTGAATTTGGAATTATCTTCTTTAAAATTTAAACTTTTAATGATACCAAAACCAGCCAGATACAAATAGTATAGCCAAAGATATTTTATTACAAGTTCATACATACAATAATGCGAAAAGACTTTTTCCCCAACCTAATATGTTTGGATTTATAAATAAAAAAAATAATTAGTTTATCAGTCATGTAGTTCGAGCTCTTATTTTGGGGCTAGATAATGCTGTGTGATACTGTTTAGCCTAAAAAAACAGCATAATATGCGTCGTCTAGGCAAATAAAATATGGTAGTAAGAAAACCATTACTTACATAATATTATTTCCAACTTTTTGCGCCATTCACAAGTTAAACGTGCTTGCATAATCTTCAGTGTAACGTTTATTAAAAATTAAAAATTAGACACAAGAATCACTTTGGAACGTCAATTTTACCTATTTAATTGTAGTTTCACGCGTTCATTATTCATTTTTTGTCAAAACATTCCTAATATGTATCGCCTGAATAGAAAAGTAAGCATAATAAATACCCGATAGCAATCGGCCGCTAGCAGGTCCTCTGGTACCTGCTTCAGAGGCAGCGCGAGTCGAGTAATAAATAGTGATCGATGCGACGCCCGATGCCAATATGTCCTACACTGCACTATATATACTACACTATATATACTGCACTACCCGTACAGAGAAGTAAAGTTGGAGAGCTATTTCTGTTCTGAACACACTCGAACAGCTATAAACGACTGGACTATATCACTGTCTAGTTTAAAACTATATTTTGTAAGTCAAACTTTTTAATTGAAAACCGGTATTCTGAATCTTCATCCTGAAGACCTTTTTTGCAACTTTTTGAACAAGTACAACCCAAACCAATCTAAGATAAGGTCAACTCTTTGTAATTTGCTTTTGTTCCACATAGAAATAGCTTGTTCTGACCGTTCTGCTAAGGTGCTGATACAGAACGGACGAACAGCGTGCCGCATCGATAGTCGTAAATTCGATATATGACGCGGTCGCCGACAGTATTGGCGCGGTATTGCTATGCGCTTCCGTATATTAACCACATTATCTGACCCTACATCAGCTGTTTACTACTCTGTAGCATACGTGCGATAGAGAAAAGAATCCACATTTGTTTGTGGACTCTGCCTGCATTGTGCATAAAATACGAGTTTAAAGTATTCTTACCCGCGACTCAAGGAGTTATGGATTTGGGTGAGGCTGTTCGCGTGTTAGTGTGTTTGTTTCTTTCCTGGCTTGGTCGCGGAAGAACAGGCAGTAGATAAAACTGACGTTTCAAAGTGATCCTTGTGACTTTAATGAATAAATGAATTTTGACTTTTTTTTTGTCTCTTCCCATTTTTCTGAAACGTGGTTTCGCATTTCACACGATGAAAGAGAGCGCAATAAATGATTAAATACACTATCGGGGTTGGAAAATTATGTTAAAATTAACTTCTTATTAACAATATTACGGCCACTTTAAGAAGAGTTCTGCCAGTTCTTATCCTTATAAGTATATATTACGAAATGAATTGCCTAAGCCTTGTGCCGATGGGTATTAAATCCTCATAAAGACGTCTTTCAACAGATCTACCTTACACATGGTAGTGTGAATATGTTGATTATAATAACAAAGGCTCAGTTGGAATACCATTACCAAAACTGAGGGACTCGACAAAAAATTTAAATAATGGCACGGCCACCGAGCACCCCTTGTACGGCATCAGCGTGAAAATTGGCATAACATTCCCCCAAAAAATATAACGCTTAAAATGAAACACATAAATCGAAAGAAAATTCCGCGGTGCGGCATCCGAGGCAATGCTCAACTACAGAACGTAATAGTAGTGGGAGGTAAAAAGCTTTACCCTTTCTAAAACACGCAAATAGAAGCGGTGGCGTACGCTTGGTTCGGCTGGCACACACACACACACACACCTCACATACCTACGGAGAATAAACGTCGTGAAATGGGAAAAAAGTTAAATATGTATGAGTGTGGGTAAATATATAAATCGGTACATAGTCATTTATATAGAAATAGCTGAAAGGCGCGGGTGGCAGGCTGCGCTGTGCTCAGTCGCGGTCCATCCTCCCCGGTCGCAGCCGCCCGGCGCGGTGCCACTTCCTAACGATATGGTACTTTTGGCGCGAGATATCTTTACTTGAAAATTTCATAAAATATACTTCTGAACAGAAAAATATGTTTTGACAAACGTCAATGAACAGTGTTAGTGGCCCTAGTGAAAGTTTTGGCACTTTATCTGGACTTTGAAATCACTTGTTCAAGTAAGTATCTAAAATAGTACTAAAGTTTTGTTGTAGTTATATTAAATTAATTTAAAACTAGGTTATAAAATTTTGTATAAAATTGATATTTTTCCCACATTATAAACTAATAATAAAATAAAAGAAAACGTACGGAAAATATTTAAAATCCATGAATGAACTTGTTTATTTTTTTATGTAGTATCTAAATCGCGAGGTCTCGCTATTATTAATAACAATTGATGCCAATAAAATTAACACAAAATATCTAAATATGTTAAATAACATTTTTAAACAATTTGTGACTAAGAGAAAATAGATTGTTTATAAATGTTTCATACCTACTCAGTTATTTAACTACTGAAATGTCCGCTGCTGAAAAACTTCGCATTCGCGCGCTTTGGAAAGTATTTTAAAAGCTTATGTTATTATTTTAATTCAAACAACAAGAAGATTAAAATTAAAATGACTTCTCGCGATTTAGAATTTTAATTATAAGTTTTATTTCGATATATCACTGTTTTATTTCTAAAATCTACCTGGAAATTTTGTATCTAATGTTTAAAATGTAATGTGCTAGCTGGCTAGGCAGGTTTGTGTATAAAATTCATCTATTACTTTTGTTTCATATAATGTGTAGGCAATTCAAAAGGGTTGTCAAAAATCTTATTTTAATAATCAAGAAAGATCAAAATAACAACGTAATACCTATAATGAAACTTGGTTGAAGGAGCAAAATATAGGAGTCGGTTCTCAGGCCCTCGTTAAAATTGTACACCTCAATAATTCGAGAAACATTGCTGTTTTATATCACAAGGTTACGAAAGAGAAATGACGTAAATAAAATAAAAAGAGGAAGAAAGATATATAATTTCGCTTACTATGTCTACTGGCTATTTTTTTTATAAAATTAAAATAACCATATTTGTTTTCTCAAACCCAGATACATAGGTATACTGTATATTAGCTTTGCCTATCATAATAACTAAGTATCGGGTATAAATATAATCTGTTTGAATTGATCGTGAATTACATTCCGATAGTCGCGAGTCGTGGGTCTTATCAACCTGTAAAATAAATAGAAAAGTGAAACGTTGTTGAAATCGAGTATTTATGTAATAGGTTGGGGAAAAAGTTTCTTCGCATTTTTTAAGAAAATTCAAAACATTTTTTAATATAGTTTATTTACATTTAACTAAAGTATGTAGGTACCATTTTGTTCGATAACTTTTTGCCATTTTGTAGGCAGGGACATGATCCCATTGCTATAAAAACTTTGGGGCTTCTGTTCAAAATACCGCGACAAGTGGTTTTGGCAGTCCTCTCGTGATGTTAACCTGACACTGCCTAAAGAATTCTGAAGAGACCGAAACAGGTGGAAATCTGAAGGTGCAAGGTCAGGACTATACGGCGGATGCATTAACACATCCCAGCCAAACTCTCTTAATTTTTGCTGAGTGGCTAAAGATGTGTGAGGTCTAGCGTTATCATGATGAAAAACCACACCCCTTCTGTTGATTAACTCCGGCCGCTTTCTCTCAACTTCTTGTTTTAATCTCATCAGTTGTTCGCAGTAGAGTTCAGAATCGATGGTCCTGCCTGGTGGTAACAGCTCATAATGAATAATGCCCTTCCAATCCCACCACACACGCAGCATCACCTTGTTGCGAGTTAACCCGGGTTTCGCCACAGTCTGTGAAGCCTGACCGGCCTTTGACCACGACCTTTTTCGCACGTTCTTGTCGTACGTGATCCACTTTTCATCACCAGTTATCAGCTTCTTCAAAAATGGTTCGGTTTCATTACGTCGTAATAAAGAATCACAAATGAGAACACGGTTCATTAGGTTTCTTTCAGTGAGCTCGTGAGGTACCCAAATATCGAGCTTTTTTGTGTACCCAGTTTTTTTCAAATGCGCCAAAACTGTTTTGTGGTCAATTCCCAGTTCTTCAGCTACGTCGTAACTACTGATATGCCGATCTTGCTCCACTTTTTCAAAAATGGCATCCATTTTATCCGTATTAGGGCGACCAGAGCGACGTGCATCTTTGACATCAAAATTTCCGGATTGAAAACGCTTAAACCAAATTTGTGCTACTCTCACAGACACTGCACTAGGTCCATAAACATCGCAAATTTTTTTCGCGGCTTGCGTTGCATTTTTACCTTTTTTGTAGTAAAATTTTAAAATGTATCGAATTTCTTCATTAGATTCACTCATCTTGACAGTACGAAAAACAAATAAAAATCACACATTTTCCTAATTTGAATTTGGAATTATCTTCTTTAAAATTTAAACTTTTAATGATACCAAAACCAGCCAGATACAAATAGTATAGCCAAAGAGATTTTATTACAAGTTCATACATACAATAATGCGAAAAGACTTTTTCCCCAACCTAATATTTACTTTAATGCTTCTTTTTGGCACGTATATTAGGTAGATAAAAATATGGATAAAATGAAGGTTATTTTTTATCCAGAATTGTAGGGAAATTAACATGAACCATAACAAAACCACGGATGATTGCTAGTAAGTAGTAAAAGTTGTAAAACCTTCAGCTCGGGTAGGTACTCCACAAACTAACAGTTTTGTTCCACACAGCATCTTCTGGCAGACTTAATGAAAGCTAACTCATCGCAAACTTTGGGTTTCGTCCATTCAGCAATGTTACTCGCTTTACGGTCTATCTCAAAATAAATATTTTAATTAATAAATAATAATGTTGGACATTTTTACACAGCAACATCTAGCCCCAATGTAAGCAGATGTTGTAGGAACTACATGACTGATATACTACTTATACTAATTTTTTTGTAAATACGTACATATTATACATAGATAAAAGTTCACCAGCTAGGATATATGTGCTTAGTGCTTATAAAGTACCTTATTATCCACTAATAAGTAGGAACAAAGTACATTGTTGTAAATAATGATCTATTTTTTTTTCTGGAGCTTAGTTTTATATAAATCTACAGTGATTTTTACCTACCCTCCATACTAGTGTACACTGTAGGTATGCAACTAAATTACTCGAATTCTGTTTTTGTTCCAGGTACAATGAAAACAATAAACATTTTGTTCATCGCTATATTTGGTAAGTACGGATAATTTTAAAAAAAATATCTTTGACTTTTACTTACTTGGCTCCACACAGCTATATATATAGCTGTGTGGAGCCAAGTAAGTAAAAGTCAAAGAATGGAATCGCTTATGGACTTTTAGTAGTAAGTTTTTACAGATGTCGGATAATGTAAAGGAGAAAACTATTTATTAAGCTCTTTCACTCGATTGAACTAAGTTAAACTTTTAAAATACCCAAGGAGGTACAAACATGTTGGGCTGTGTTCAAATATATAAATTTCATTAAATTTTAATTATATTAAAATTATACAGAAGCTTCCACAAAATGATTCTACGTGAAATATCTCACATAGAATCATTTTGTTACTTTTTGTGACGTTTTAAGCCTGTCTGCGCTACCTGTACCTTACCTGCCATAATTTATCATGTTAAATGGACTAAATGCTAAATTAATTACTCGTGTAGGGTATTCTTTATATTGGACTTATATTATCATTTTCATTACGCCTGTTTTTATAAAGTCACCGTAATTTTTTCGCCTGAGTATTTTAATTATTTTTTAGTTATAGTTAAATTCATATCCGATTCCATAGATAAAATGAAATATTCTGAAAAATACCAATCATAAAAGTGAAAAAATAAAAGTTCAACGAATTTAAAACATTTAACCAAGACTGACGAGCAGTGGCCCTGTAAAATGTAACTGCGTGACTCATAGTCCTTATACACATTTCATGAGGACTGTGAGTGAATTTGGGTTGCGCAGGTGGAATTTACAAGTATGAGGCTATATATTTCGTAAAAAGTTAAATCTAAAAAAGGTTTTGGCATATGCATTGCATTCTACATTGCAACAGTGCTTCCAAATAACCCTCGGATTTTACCTATGAAGGATCATAGGTAAAATCCGAGCATACATCATCGTTCCGCGTGAACTCATAATAAATAACTGTAATTTCATACAGTTTAGTGTGATGTAGTAATTAATTGAACGGCGAACGCAGCGCCGAGTGGAGTGTGATCGCTGGCGACAAATTGCCTCTCGACACTTGAGCCACAGCCAGTGAGAACAGTTTAGACATTAATACCTAAGACGCAGAAGATTGTGGGTTCGATTCCCGTCGCGGGACAAATATTTGCATGATCTTAAAATATTTAGCTTGGGTCTGGGTGTTTTCTGTGCATAATATGTAGATATTTACAAAAATAGTATATAAGGAGTATATCAGTCATGTAGTTCCCATAATACAAGCTCTAATTAGTTTGGTGCTATATGCTGCTGTGTAAAAATGCCCAGCATTATTATTATTATTATAATTATATATTCAAGTTTAGTTGAAAGCCTTTATTTCAACTCTATACGATATACGACAAGATCGAAATCTATTTTACCTCTACACAAAAACATGGACCACGAAGAAGGTGGCGGGACTAGTTAGAACTAGTATAGTTATAGTTCATCTCAGAGTGAAGGAGGCACTTGTCTAACAATAGGACATCATGGGCTAGAAGTAATTAAAAAAATAGGCATACCTGTCTGAGGTTGTATCTCAAAAGATACAATTAAATACAGTGGTATCGCCACAGTATTTTTTGTTTATTAAACTATAGTGTTTAGGTGATGTTATGCCATTTTGACTTTTGTATTGTAAAACGACTGCTATGTTGTGTAGCTATTTCTAAAGTAACTGTGCCCAATCCGTTTCATATTTCCGAACAAGGAAACAATTTAGCCAGGAACATTTTCATGGTCGACATTTTGCTATAAGAGCGGAACTATTACATTAAATAGTGCTTCACAACACAAATAATTTAATTCAATTCGTTTTTCTGGTAGTATCATTTGATTTTTATTTGATGTGGTCAATAATTCGACATAGAAGAAAACTGATACTTTTAGGCCTTAGAGTTCCTACACATTGCAGAGAACATTATAAAGTACATAGGTCGATTATTTACGTTACAATACAAGCTATGTCGAACATTACCACGAAAACCTATGACATAGCTTCTTCGTTCTTAGTTCTTAGGCCGCCGCCTAAGAAGTTGGACAACAACTTCTTAGGCGCGGCCTAATAAGCAGTAGACGTTCGTCCATATAAGCAGTAGACGGCTACTAGCTTATATGGACGAACAAACTATTCGATAACGATAAGATTTGATCCCCATAGAGGATGCCCTCAGAAGATTATTAGTAAATGAGATATAATAGTTTTATTTTAGACGGAAACTAAATGATTTTTTTTAATCCGGGCTCTACCAGGGTAAATATAAGAAGATTAGTAAAACAATATATCAAGTGGCCTATGACGAATTAGACTCTACCTTTGCTCTTCGTTTCGTGCCTTTTCGCAAAATGTTTTGTAAAAAATTGCAATTTTTATGCAAAAATTTTGCATAAAATTTGCAATTTTTTTTTGATTTTTTTTTTTTCATTTTTGATTTTCTCATTTTTTCATTTTTCTTTTATATTTGTAATTGTTATGAGCAAATCAGCTATTTGTGAACTGTGATTTTTTTGTAAATAAATTTGTTTAACTCAAGTCTGCATCATAACCGGTTTCAGCATTAAATTACATAAATATCCGCTCTTTATTCAATTTCGATTTCCATCAATAGATACCTAATGTTCTGCTCGGCGAACTGCAAACCGAGACATGTCTCCTCAGGTCTAATCGAACTAATGCTACACGTGTCAATTTACGACTCCTCGATCTTCAAGATACTCGATTTCCATCCAAACAGATGAGTTCAATTATAGAAAGTTGTGGCATGTTCTAGCGAACATTCAGAGTCACGGTTTTCACGGAATTATCTAATATCCTGTAATTCTTCAAGAATGTATCACTTTAAAATGTAATGTGGTATCTTGTTAGGGCCATCGTTGAAAAAGATGGTTACATTTTTTCCCCAATAAATAATGTTGGATTTTTTTCACACAGCATCATCTAGCCCCAAACTAAGCAGAGCTTGTATTATGGGAACTACGTGACTGATATACTACTTATTTTTTTTTGTATATACGTCCATATTATACATAGAAAACTCCCAGACCCAAGATAAAAAAATCCAGATCATACAAACAATTTGTTCGAACTCGCAACCTTCTGCGTCTCAGGCAGGCCTTCGTCCATTGCGCTACAGAGGTCGTCAATATAAATGGAAATATAACAACTCTGGTTTAGATAGAGTAGATGGAGATTAGTTTTTGTTCTTTACTGTCATCCCCTATAGAAAAATAATACAAGTAATGTCGCTAACACGGTCCTAATGGAGGCTCTCACTTTGTTATTGTTCGCTTTATTCACAGGGACGATACATTTCCATGAATTTACAACATTTTTGTATTCATGTTAAATGAGGCTGACGATGTATTTGGTATGTAGGTATACAAATAGGCAATTTGTTGTGAAATAACACATGAATACCCGGAAATAGAGTAGGTAATTCAATATACTTAGTTGAAACGTGCACGAGCGTAAATGAGAAATTATGAGGTAAAAATTACATTAATCCTTACATCTCTGGCTCAACTAAATTGAGCAACATATGAAACTCACTCCGCCGCGGAATATGTATGGCTTTGCAGAATCCAATTTGGTCGTGCAATAAAAGAACGACGTGTAGAATTTTGCATCGTTTATACCGGCTGCCGGTATTATATCGTTGCTGGCGTTATTTTTGTGCCAGCCTTCATTAGTGTATTGTGAAATTAATGTGTTCTTTGAATTAGCATTGTTAAGAAACGAGAAAAGCAAATATGTTATGTAAGCGTTCTGATAATGTTCAAATATGATTACACCTATCGTCTATTCCCTAGTTGGCACTAATAGTTTCGCCACCAATTGTTACATCGTCATGTTTAAGTTACTGAGACTAATGTCCGTCTGCACTAAAGTTCAAATGTTTAAGCAAAGACTCAGGACTTTGAATGGAACTTTAACAGCTACTAAGTTAATGCCTATTGACAAGTTAATATAGTCTTTGCTTCACCTGTTTTGAGGTTAGTGTAGATGGCCATTCAAAACTTAGTGCCAGTTTTTCCAATAAATCAATTCCTAATTAACTTTAACGATGTAAACGTTTAGATTCCGTATTCCGGAACGAATAAAACTGAATCTAGACTCCAGCATAGATTTTTCGTCAGTTTTCAATGAAAATATATTTTATGGATGTCGTAGGTATCGGGTAACTATGAGTAGGTAACTTGCTATTACATTACCCAGACCCGGAACAAATTTCTGCAGAATATATGTCCCATTAGTCCCAATACATTACTGAAAATTAAGTGAAGTGGCTAAGTAATGGCAAAATAAAATATTAACCACATGAAAAAAACTGAGTGTTTCAATATTGAAGAGTATTTTAAAAATCGTATATTTCCAGACAAATAGTAATATAATATTTAGAAGATGTCGGTGGAGCGGCGAGAAGCAGGATGAGACGCTAGAGGTGTGAACTCGATTCCCGCTGCGGGACAGATGTTTGCATATTCTGCAGATATTTGTTACGGGTCTGGGTGTTGTAGTACTCGTAGTTCTTGATACCCACGACACAAAATCTTAGTGTGGGAACAGGATTATGCATGTGTTTGTTAGTTATTTAATATTTACTTACCAATTTTACAGTACCCTATTCAGATTAAGGTCAATGCCTACAGAAAAAATTAAAAATAATGGGATGCTTGTATAACCCACTTCCTAAATAAATACGAACCTTTTCTGCACATGTGCTCTTCAGACCGAGTTGCTCGTTATTTCTGAATAAAATAATATTCCAAAAAATTGCGAGTGATTGTTATCATACTCTTTTAAAACGGCCTCACGTAGATGATAAATAATTTAATAACTGTGTCCCGCTGAGGAAACGTTACATGTTATACTAACAAAAAATTAAATCACCTTGATACTGTATTTATTAATGAGTTTTTTATAGTATTACAATTGCCTCGTGTGCGTGTCGTGCAAGTCGTGCGACTTTCCCCGCGTGGTACCCGGATAAAAAGTATATTGTTATAATATTGGTTCCAAATTTCATATAACTTTTGCATTTATAATTTTTATATTAGTAGCAAGAGGATTTGCTTACGATCATTTTCACAGTCCTCTGTATAAATAAAACAAAATTTAGCGGCTATTTTTTAGCATTTATTCGTTTGGATCCATTGATGTCATAAGTATTTCCGCTGCCGTTGTTGTACCGTCTGGAAAAGGAGGGCAAAAAATCGGATGTCTTGATGGTTTCGTAGTCAAAAAAGGAACCTTCCACTCTCTGTCTGTACCAACTACGTATTTTCTGGGACTACAATGAATATAGGGATTGAAACAATTCGCCGCTATAATAAAAGTGTATCAAAGTTAATACTACATTACCTTCCTTACATAGAAAATGAGGGGAGTTTGTTAAATAAATAAATAGTAAAATCATTATTTCTTAATTTAAGGAACGCCAACAGCTTAGGATATCTTGTAACGGTACTTATAAAAGGATTTATGTGTATCTAAATTAAAAAGCAAACTCGTGCGCGTGTTCGAGCTGGCTGACCGGTTGTCTGACATCCGTCATCGAAACATGCCTAGCGGTGGCCGATAAATTATATCTTTTCATCACAAACAGATAATACTAGGTAGTAATTTACTTTAATCTATCTATAGCAGTATAGATAATTAAATAATAACAAAGTTAACAATAGGTAACAATTAATTAATTAATTGTAATGGGAATGTACTCTGTGTTAGCGGTGGCGGGCATTGGCTTTCGACACCACATTACGCTCTCAGGGCGTCACCACGCTTGTTGGTACGGCCACAGATATACTATACGTACGGCATTTCTCTGAGCTTAAATTCTCAAGACAATTTAAACTCGGCGCTCATTGTGTTTCCATTACTGGGAAAACCCTCCGGGAAGACCCGTGAGGACTGGACCATGGAGCATCGGTGACCTGGCGCGGCGTACCTACTGTCTACCTGATTAGTTCTATCGGCTCGGCGCGGGCTGCTTCGTACCTATCTACCTGCTACCTACTCTTTCCGGTATTTAACTGAGATCGCAACTCGAAGACTCGGCAATCCAGCGGAGGGCTGTGGACGAGATAACTAGCCTTTACCCACGACCCCTCTTGTTTTACTTTAATTAATTTTGGAATTAAAGTCTTGTTTGTTTTAATTCATTCTGGTTAGGTTTCTCATAATCTTCTCCATGTCTTTTCACCCCATGTGACAACCTACATATTGTTATTCGAATAACAATATGTTAAGATCTTAACGATAGGGATAGAACAAATGTTAATCTAATAACCTAGGCCCATTACAATTAATTAATTAATTGTTACCATTTGTTAAATTTATCTATTATCTGATTAACTATAGCAGAAAAGAAAAGTAAATTCCTACCTACTGTTATTACTTGTTTGTGATAATTCAATGTTAGTTTGAAAAGTTTGCGAATGTGAGTAACCAACACAAATCAACAAATAATTTTATATAAATACGTATGAACGAATACGTACATAGCTCCATTCAGCTAAAACTGAAAAAATCCTGGCACACCAATTACATGTCTCCAAGATTTTTGACGAAGTTACTTTGATATTTTCATGGTGGGTCCCACCATTTTATTCGTAGTTAATCCCACGTCAGTTTCAAACAACTTTATAGTACACACCGAGATACCAACCACAAAAAAACGAAACCTTGTTTCTAATGATTCTTGGCTTACAATGTTTATTTGTTAGCATGGTTACGGAACCCTTTCATTTTCGTGACCCAGCACGTATTTGATTAGTTTATTTTCTAGTTGGCGTTATGTAAACCTGATGACCGGGGTTCAAAGTTCTCGTTTGCGCGCGGACGCGGGGTTGAAAACAAAAGATGCTCGTTTCCTCAGCGGCTGACGCAGGCTTGGGGGCCGCGGGGCCCCGCCGCAGCCCTACAATGGAGGCATTGTTTGTGCCCGGTGACAGGAAAAACTCCAACCTCCGTGTTTCTGTGCATCTTTTATTTCTTTTTTTCATCGCTTTTCGCTCCTTTGACTATGTCGGGAGGAAATCAAAGAATTGTTTTGAAAGCACTATCTTTATGACACAAACAGTTTCGTTAGAAAAAAATGTATTATGTCTGCCGCTTCGTTATTGTGTATCAAATAGACAGAAAAAAACCTATCCAATTCAGAGCAGCATTTTTTGTTTGCAGCAAAACTTTTCCTCTGAGCTTTTATTAAACTAATATTTGCGGTAAACAAAGTTGGTTATTGGCGATAGTAGAGTTGCTATGTTTTATAAAAGTGCTCAGCAACCTCGCCTCCGGGCTCTGTGCTACTGGGTATGAAATAGAGTGGGCAGCGGCAGCGTCGGGCGCCCGGCAGCCGGCAATAGTGTATCCGCCGGAAGCCCCCCACTCCCCGCCTGACCCTTTCCGCTCCTGCTCTCACGACTCCTTATTTACCCGTTTTTCCTTATCAAGCCGTACCATTCGCAACACATTACCGAGGATCTTGTCGGTGAAATTGAGGTTATTTCATCCTTATCTATGTGTGTAGTGCGATGTGGTCCGGATTTAGATTTTGTTTGGCAACTCCATTTCATCTAAGCTCATTTTGGGATTTCATATGTCATTACGGACTTTCTCGGCTGTATGATTAGGATATATCTATCTGAAAATGACTTTTTCATTTCAGACGTGTTCATTTTCTCTCTTTTGTTTAGGGTTCTTTTGCTGTTACTAATACGAGTTTATGTAGATATTTGAATATGAAACGAAACGTGCTGATTTTGGTAAAAGTATGCATCGACTTTGCGTTTTTTGTTGTTTCCAGATTGTGTTAACTAAACACATAGTCAGTTATGATAAAATGGTAGATATATTCCGTGACGAACGGTAGTAGAATCTTACGAAAAAACCTACTTGTGCCATATTTTTGTAGAGAACTCTCACTTGAGCCGATTTCTGAGAAACAATTTTATACGCGTGTAGAAAATGAATAGTACATTTTATTATTCACTGGGATATCCTTTCAACAGAGCTCTGTAATGCTGTTTGCAATATCAACAAGGAACATCATGAATTATTTACGAGCATAAAGATTGTTCACTACACTACGGGTCTACGGTATTACGGCGTAGGTCGTAGCACCAAAGCGAATTGTTAAATATTCGCTGTCGAAACAATTAATAATTTATTTAAAATCAATACACTAAATTAAATTTGCCTCTTCTCATCGATTTTAGATTCAAAATGGCGGTTCTAGAACATGCCATAACTGGCAAACTTCAGAGGTAACCCTCCCGATGTTTTCCGTCACCGTTTTGAGCACGAGTTTAACTCTCACAAAAATTCTTCGAGTGAAAAATCCATTTGTCAGAGTTTGAACAGACCGTCAAATTAGTCAAAACCAAACAAGACAATTAAAGTTTTTTAAAAACAAGCATTGTTTGCAATACTAGCGTTAAAAATCGATATCAATTAAATAATCTCCAAAAATAACCTACGGAACCCTCAACCTACGTACTCATTTGTTTTGATTTTCAAACGGCCCGACGACACCCGACATCCCTTGTTCGCTCACAATAAAAAAAAACCTTTTATTTTTCAATCGGTTTGAACTTACTTATTTGTGCCTCTTAAAATTGTTGGAATTAAAAAGTTAATCCCATAAACGATCATCATGGATTAATAGTTCTGTGTCCCATATTATAATACTTCATATATTACTAATATGATAAAAGTATAGATGGTTAGGTGTATGTTGCTAATAATCTTCGGAACCACTGAACCGATTTCGATGAAATTTTAATTTGGTATAATTCCTTATTTGGTATATTTAATTTGGTATATTTCCTTAGTACAGATATTTAAATAAAACAATGAAATATCCACCCACACACATCACTAAATTTTTATGACATTTTCTACATTTTTTCAAACACACAACTATTAAATCTTTCTAAAATAGCAAACTTGTACTACTCATAATAACTGTAACTATACAATACTATTAGATATTAGAAGAGCGGGGCCTTCTAACATAAGTATTTTCTACTTAAATGAAGGTTCCAACCATAAAGAAAATTGTAGAAAATCTGTTACAGAAATAAAAATATTTTTTTTTAATAATTACACATACTTTTTATTTGCATACTATGAGAGCAAAGCTGTGGATAGAAGCTAGTTTTACATACAACCAGGTTTAAGGAAAAAGTTGGCACAACCATTTTAAACAACTATCCCTTTTCGATTCTTATCCCAGGACCATTTTGAGAAGGGCGCTCAAATTAACAGTTTTTTTGTGGGTGGATTAGCCTAACCCTATGCCCCTGATTTTGCCACCTTCCACTCAAGACATTTCAGTTACTCGTCAAAAGTAAAAAGAAACAATCTTTTTACTTTTGACGAGTAACTTAAAATGGTTGAAAATGTTTTGATAAAGATTTCAATGTTCTTGGACTTTTAATAAATGAATAATGTTTATTTTGTCTTGCGAGTCATTCATTTCATAGAAACGCTTCTTTAATAAATAATACTATCTGATTCACTTAAAAATTTGTGTACATTTTTGAACTACCCGCGACGAAAGGTGCCGGTATATGTGGTTGTTTGTTGGTCGTTTTAGGTTTTTACGATTGAGTGTTTCTGTAACACTTGAACCCTGGTTTTATAATGTGGACGTACTTGGAAGCCCTGGTACTGGATTAAGCAAGTATGATTCATCCCTAAAAAGAACTACTTACGTTACGGGTTTGCGAGGCTTTACATATCTTTTCATATTTTATTAGTACTCCGACCAAAATTAGAGCCTTTGTGTAAGGGTGAAGGTATCTAATGTCTGTCCGTCCATCCGATTGTTACCTACACATGTCCTGTTTTTTCTCCTTCGAAGAAACTGAATTAAATTTGGTTGTATAAGCACTGACGAATTTTCATTCACGTACAGTGACGACATAACAGTGTGCTGTTTTTTGCTCAGAGATGGTAGAAGGTATGCGAAAGCATGGTGGTCAGCATCTACGCTACAAGGATATTTATAAAAGGAAAGCCTGTGCTATTGACGCTACATGTTGGGAGGAGCTCGCTTCAAAAAAGTTATCTTGGCGCTCTACCATCTACAATCATTTTAAAAATTTCGAAGAAAGCCATCTCCAAACACTTGAGGCAAAACGCCTAATACGCAAGGAACGACCTAAGCCCTCCTATACATACACTTACAATTCTCGAGGCCAACTCTATTGCCATACGTGTGATCGGGTTTTTAAAAGTAAGTTTGGTCTAGCGAACCATATTAGGGCTCACGATAGGAAGTAAGTTAAGTTTAGTAGAATCTTCTTAGGTTTATTTAGGGTCGCCGTCATCGAAATTGATAAGAAGGACTATATATATATTTGATAATTTAAGATGTTTGAGATTTATGCGAAAACTACTAAATATGTTTTCGAAAAAAAACTATGTTTATGGGACCATCCATCACCGTGCAATCGATGTAACAAAAAAATTAACTGATCCTAATTAAGAACAGCCTTTTTTGAAGTCAGTTAAGAGGGCATGAAGATATGAGGTATCCCAAAAACAGTAATGATTGCCATTGTAAAATTTTTATTATAATTTAATGTTAGAAGGAAATAAAGTTATAATAACTGAATATCTCAATAATATAGTTATTTGGATTTTTTTTAAATTTCTCTAACGAACCTTTCGAGTTGATTTTTGTCAACAGCTTTATCAATGAATGTATTCGAGTAAATGGTTAAGTGTAAGAACCAAGTTTCCCAAAATTTCAATCCGTCGACGCCACCTACCAATTATTACTTGTTTTGCGCTTTAATCTTGGACATTATTCACTGTTTGTACAATTTTTTTTTCAGTTTTAAAGTGAGAAATGTAACGATCTTGTGAGTTCTTCTGAATTTAAAAGTGTCACTCTAGCACGGAAAACATGAAATAAGTTTTTTGCTTACATTTCATATCCAATAATAACGTTTTACATTATCAAAATACATCAAAAGCAATATCTGTGAAGCTTTTGCATTTCCGCCGGAAATCGATTTCTGGAGGCTCCTCTTTCATATTATTAGATGTCTATCTGCTTTCTATTTAGGAACGGTTGTCGACAAATGGGCTTCCGATAACGAATTGAAATACTACATGGGATCCGATATTATCAAGGAACTGGAAAATATTTCATGTTCGAACAACAAGCAATTAATACTTA
Organism: Perizoma affinitatum; assembly: GCA_961405105.1. Classification (NCBI taxonomy): domain Eukaryota; kingdom Metazoa; phylum Arthropoda; class Insecta; order Lepidoptera; family Geometridae; genus Perizoma; species Perizoma affinitatum. The sequence goes on along the minus strand of OY560205.1, from coordinate 5,014,647 downwards.
TTTCTAGTTATTTTTATTTTAATGTGAAAATATAGTTTACTCTATTCTGCCTTATAATTGTAAAATAAAGATAAGGAGGGTCATTTTTTTAAAAAGGTATCAAAATAGTGGCGTCCTGAGATGTTGAGGCAGTCAAATAATTCTTTATTATTTAGACACCCTTCTTAGGAAAATAGGCGGTTTTTATTCATTTTATTTTTATGCGAAGTAGGTTTTTACTTAACATGGCAACATCATTTGAACATAAAATATAGTCCAGTCAAACATACTTACTCCTTTTCTATTTGGTCATGTTTTTCACAAATACATGAAAACCATGATTCGCGGTGGTTCGCTCTTACGTCTGAGATATAAAGTTCAGGTTAGCCTAAAGCTGTACCTAGGAGCAACGGCTAACAAAGAACGCTGCGCAAAAGTTAGACACACATGAGTGTAACTGGGGATTCTCATCTCATGCCCACGTCAATAATTGGAGCGGTTGTTCATGTATATTTTTTTTTATTTGTGCAGTGGTGCTCCCGCCGGGGCAGCATTGTTCGCGCCCGTCCGCCGCGCCCGCCTCCCCACCGCCCGACGTAAAACGGTTCGTATTTTTCATTGTTGCTTTAAAGCCTTATAGGTTTTGCTTTATTTATGCCCTTTATAACTCCGTGGAAGATAAATGCCAGCGATGTTCTGTTTTTGTCGCTGTTTAATGGTTCTGCCATCTGCGAGAAATGAATCCCAGTTTTATACTCACCTCTGATCATTTCTATTTAGATAGATCATATCTTATCCTAAAGTATTGTTTTCTTTGCATGGTAACCTTATTCTACTAAATTTATAATAGTCAGTAGTAGATTTAGTTTAGTCAAAAATTATGGAAAATACCTCTATAAAATTTATATAAAATGTTTGCCTGTATTTTTTATTAAAATATTCCGTTAGGTAAAGCAAACAACCGCATTTGAGGTATCGAAAATTTAAATTTATTCGATATTCCTTGAATAGACAGCTTGATGCGTCCTAACTTCGATAAAATTCAAAATTTGGCTGTTTACAAAGAAGTCTTAAAATATTGCATACAAATAATAAATAAATAAATAAATAATGCTAGACATTTTTCACACAGCATCATCTAGCCCCAAACTAAGCAGAGCCTGTATTATGGGTATTATGACTGATATACTACTTATATCCTTTTTTTTGTGTAAATACATACATGTTATACATAGAAAACACCCAGACCCGAGACAAACATCACAAATATTTGCCCCGGGCGGGAATCGAACGCGCAACCTATAAAACAACAAATAAATAATTAATGCTGGAAATTTTCACAAAGAATCATCCAGCCCAAAAGCAAGCAAAGCTACATGCTTACTTTTGATGACTACATGACTGATACACAACTTACATAATATTTGTTTGTAAATACATACATAATATATTATACATAGAAAACACCCAGACCCGAGATACATTTGCAGACATACAAACATTTGTCCGGACCATCTGCGTCTCAGGCGGGCCATCGCCCACAGAGGTCGTCAACACCTCTCTGATATACAGAACTGATATTATATTATATTTGTACAACTTTTTACGACGAACTGATTTTGCTTACTTTTTGGGTTTATTTATCAAAAGCAATCGCATCTGGTTATAAATAACCCCTCCAAATTAGCGTACATAGAGAGTGGGTTACGTAAAACCGCCATCGCTGGACCGCTGGACGCATGTATTACATCGGGTTTATCTCGTATCCGCACTACCAGAATCTACTGTTATGGACTCATTCCAATCGACGATGGCTTATCGTTATCGCGTTATTGATGAGATTCTTGTTGATCGTTTGAAAGTGGATTTGAATCATATTGGCTTTCCCTTTCTTTCGGTTGGAAACCCAAGCTTTTTTGAGAAGTCGTAATTTGTTAAATTATTTAATTTAATCGCTCACATAACAGATAATCGCTGATGAATAAATACGAAAGCCCTAAAACGATGGCTCGTAAAATCTTACAGATAGCGCCAAGTCGCTGGTTGAGTCTCATCACCGTTCGTCATGACACTCTTTAGTTAGTCAGAGGTCTAGAGACAGGCTGTTGGTGATGATGACGGTGATGATTTAATTTTATACCTTATGATAATCATCATACAAATGATATAAATTTTTAATTGAATTTCCAAAATAAAGCGAGTAACTTTGAGGTTCGTAAAATGTGCACTAGTATAATATTCTATATGTACCTACTGCAAACAGCTCCCCCGTTAAAATCTCTCAGCTTATTAAGTACCGTAAAGACTCCAACTTCGCAAACAAATTTTAGATATGTTTTATATAGATCATCAAATACCTAACGTTCCAATCAATTTCAAGACCATCAGCGAAAACATAAAACTACGTTCAACGAATCACCATCTCCCACTCAAATTATAACAGAGAAATAACTCCTACATACCTTAGTTAAAAGTTTATTAAAAATCTGCAGATATTTGGGTCTGGGTGTTGTGGTACTACGGTACTCGTAGTTCCTGATACCCACGACACAGGGAATCCTAGTATGTATATGTAGATAGATAAATATAAAATTCTTTATTGCTCAAAATAGTAGTTCATAGACGAACTTAATGCTAAAAAGCATTTTTGTGTAAAAATATGTTAGTGCACAGAGTGGGTAAAACAAAAAGAATAATATGTAGTGATTATGTAACGCAAATTATGACTGACTCTTTCACCATGCAAGCTGTACGGCTGTGGAACTCTTAGCCGGTATTGATCATGACTCTTTCACTGTGCAAGCTTTACGCCTGTGGAACTCTTTGCCGGTATCGATCATGACTCTTTCACTGTGCAAGCTGTACGGCTGTGGAACTCTTTGCCGGTATCGATCATGACTCTTTCACTGTGCAAGCTTTACGGCTGTGGAACTCTTAGCCGGTATCGATCATGACTCTTTCACTGTGCAAGCTGTACGGCTGTGGAACTCTTTGCCGGTATCGATCATGACTCTTTCACTGTGCAAGCTTTACGGCTGTGGAACTCTTAGCCGGTATCGATCATGACTCTTTCACTGTGCAAGCTTTACGGCTGTGGAACTCTTTGCCGGTATCGATCATGAGTCTTTCACTGTGCAAGCTGTACGGCTGTGGAACTCTTTGCCGGTATCGATCATGACTTTTATATATACATATATGTAGTTACTATTTATTGTGGGCTGTTTACATAGATAGATGAATCCACCTTTTTTTATTGGATAGGGTTTGTTACAAACTGTTTAGTTGAGTGAATCGTAAAGTGCAAGCGGTCCTATGAAACTGGCACTCTGGTTGTCTACTCATGTCACATGTGCATGGGATATTCAAATGAGTCATGTGACCATGCACGTTGCGTGTGTAAATATAACTAAATAAATAAATAATCAAGTAAATATGGTACCTATTTAGCAACTTCTGACCATTAGAATGGAATAAACGTGTTAACTATGCTACTCAATTAGGTCTCTATTTGTATAAGCTGAAAGGGTTCGTACAATGCACATAAAATAATAAATGAGCAACCTTTTTTAGAGTTTATAGGAGTGTGAAAATCTTTGGGAGTAGCATTTTATTGGATTACCAATTAAAATTGGTCAGACAGATTTTCAAGACGACAACTTTGGGACAGTAACATAGTCTTGGGCAGTTCTACTCTTTAGCTAACTTTGAGTGACGTAATAAACGATGAAGATACTTTTGATATCAAGACGTTTTTATGATTATCAGACACAGTATGACCAACAATGCAGGCTAGCGAAAATTTCACGCAACTAAAAGTAATGACAACAATTTAAGAGGCAATTAAAAATTTACTCAGACAAGTACTTGTAATTTGTTAAAATAATAAATTTATAAAAAATAATTAAGTATACAGGTATTTACGAGTTTATTTTTACTAGGTAAACTTTTCCATTTCAATTAGTGTTTCAAATCAAAGGAAATCTAGGCATATAAAGTTATTACTACGCAAAATATATAAGTTTGAGTCATAAGTGATAAAAAAACATTAACGAAGCTAGATAAGAACATAAATATGAATGTTGTAGCCGGAATATGGTAACCATTATTCTTTCGTGCCCATCTATCATCGCTGGGCCGCAAAACCTGGTTGTGTTAGCAGAGTTTCCTGAAATGAAAGTAAGAAATGAGTTTATCATCCTACTTAGATAAATGGAACACAGTAACTTTTACATTTATGAAGATAGAAGTACCTAGAACTTAAACATGCCCGGATCTAGTATAGGAGTTGGCAAATAATAATAGGCTAGTATGAATTGTAGCAACTGACCTCCTTATTCATAACTTAATCGATACTTTAAAAAAGGTCCGTCACTATATTTTGTTTTAGCTATGAAAAAATAGGGACTGACTATTAATGGGAAGATTTTATTTTAAATGAGTTTTTTTTGTGATGTTGAAAGTATCATGTTGCTTCAATGTCACAGAGATGGCATTGTACCGAATTCATTGTTAGGATTGCTGTCAAGCTTCTCGTTGTATAAGAATGTTTGTATGACACCCCTGACAACTTTATGGTTATATCTAGGTAGCATCTAAAAGTAAATCTAGTGGACAGTAGCCCGATAGAAAAGAAAAAAAAAACATTAACCTCATAATCATCTACCTACCTGTTCTTTGCACTCCATTTTTCTGTCTATTCCTCACCATCTTGAAGCTGGCTGTCTCTCATGACACATGAAAGGAAACATACAAAACAGCATTTATTACGAAACCAAGTATAATCAGTGTGATGAATTGACGCGTCGAGGTATTAGAATATTCCGATGTATCCTCAGCTGGCTCATCGATCATCGGTGTCGATCACTCTCCGGGCCTTATGAACAATTCGAGGTGTGAGTAAATCAGAAACACGAATTATTAATGTACTTTAAGTACATCTGTGTTCCGATAGAAACCCGTTTAATATATGTTTTACTTCCATTGGGTTTTCTGGGCTAAGGGTCGTGAATGTGAATAAAATAAACGCATACCCAAAAAAACTAGGTCAATGCTTAGGCAAAACGATGAATAAAAGTATCTTTTCCGGAAAAATGTGTCTTCGATAAACATTGTAAAAGCTCTATGTAATTCGAGAGGCAATACATGCGAGGAGGGCACTTACTCAAAGTACTCAAGACAATGTCTTTTTATGGTTTGAGTGGTAAGTGGTAACCTATCCCTACCGTCGAGTGGTGTGTAGGCACCTCAAAGTGGCATGTGATAGAGTGTGCATTATTGTCTGAGGTAACAGCAACGTATTGTTTATAGAAAAGAGCACCTTAGTTCAGAATAAAAATCCAGCATAACCTAATAAAAAATATGGCCACAACTTTCTTTGAAAATACAGAAGCAATTCAATATCGCTGCGCTAGAATTAGGAAAAATATTTGTTTTATTCTTTGGACGATATGATGCTCGTAGATATGATTATTTCTCTTGATCTTAATTGATGATATGACCGACGATGGAGCATGAAGGTCTATCTATTCACTCTTGCTTTGAAAATACTTCAGGAAAGACAGATTGTAGTATCTTCTATTACTTCACCGTTTTCATATGTATGAATCATACTTTATATATAACTTTACCAGTGGTTTTTGAAACAAATCTTTAAAAGCTTTTATTTCACAGATGTCGGTGGGCAGGATTGCACGGGGTGAAACTCTACGGGTTCGCCGGAGGTGGTGAGTACCAACTTGTGATTTATACACGCTTTTGTATCACGATTTCTATGAAAAATGCTTTCTACATTTTCGATACTTCATATATATGGGGATGTGGTAATATTTTTTCGTGCAGAGCCTTTGTGTGGCAATCGTTGATACATTTTTAAAGAGCTTCAAAGTTCAATGACTAACATTTTTTATAAATTGTTCAATAATAAAGATCATTTTGTATATTGGATGAATTTTTATTAATTTGCTACCTAGAAAAAAGTAGAGATATATGATTAAAATAGTAAAACCTTAAACCGTTATTTCCACACTAAAATAACATAATTTAAGTGTACTTGACAAACTCTTCAATAAAACGAGAAAAATGTTGAAAAAGCAATTTACCACAACAAATAGTGATTCGTACGTGAAAAACGTTTAGAGTGGCCACTAGAAAGCTGTTACGCAACATGAAAATTAAAGAGCGTATTCGTTGCGAAACGTATCTCATTTGGGTGATTAGGGTTGATGTATCCGGCTTTTAGAAACCTTTATCCGGGTACATTCTAAGGCTGACTTCAGACTGCCGGAATACCTCTCCAATCTCAGGATATTTTACCATTCAAAAACTCTTTTCAAATATCTATGTTTGAACGGTGTTATTTGTTTACTCAGGAACGCATTGAATTCTTCCATCGTTAAGTTTCGTTTGAGCATGGAACCTTTTTAGGTTTCATGCTCAAACGAAATCCTATTACTAAACTTACAAAGTCCGTTTGTGTGTCTATTTGTCACAGGTGCTTTTAAACTATAAAATGTAACTGAGGGCTTAATAATACGTATTTTCTAAAAGGTACTAGTTTTTACAATGTTTTTTCAATGTAATTTTATTTACCTTGGGTTGATAATTTACACAATTTACCATGAGACGTTACCATTGAAAAATGCGACTATACAAATTAGTTGCCAAAAAATATATAATGTGTAAATATTATGTGGGATTTACGGAACCCTTGATGCGCTAGTTTGACTCGAATTTTGCCAGTTTTTCTCATATTTTAAACTCTCCTGACGTCGGTGCTCCTGTAGAGTCCGGCTTTTCCGGTTATTCGTTTGAAAGCACTACGTGCGACGGGATAAATTGCTACAGGCTATTTGTCGAGCACTTGGTAGCAGCGAGCCGGTGCCGATCCGTTCCATTCAATTCCCACCAAATTTAATTGCAACTGGAGCCGATTACGTAGATTATTCTATCATTGGATTCAATTATCATTATGTTTGCATTTTCTGCTGATATTTGTTCTGGGTCTGATACGATGTTATCATAGTTCCTGGTACCTACGATACTGGAAATCCTAGTGGGGTCAGGACTGTGTATGTAAATAGTGAGTGTTAGTTATTTTTCGGTATTACAATACAATGATTATTAAAATTCCAATATATTATATATAGAAGTTATGTCTAGAATTACTAATATGGATAATTCGTTTCTAAATGTTTTGTTGCTGTAACTCGTTAAGTTCAGACGGATAGTATGATGTTTTTCTATTGTTGTATCTGTGGTCAACGTAACATTCTATTTCACGATTAGTTAATCAAAATGGGATTGCTGTAAGCTATCGAAATTTCACGTGATCACATTTCGATCTCGGAGCCGTATATGCGTTTGCCTTTAGAGGTGGTTTGTTTACATGTTTGTCTGTTACCATTAATCTACAAAACGGCTTATCCGTATGGAATGGCGTTATTTTGCATTTCATTTCATTTCAATCCGATAAGCCTTTTCAAAGATAAATGATAACAGACAAACAAACAAACTACATATAATAATGAGCTCATTTCGTCGCTGGTGAAAAATTAAAATGTCAATATGACGACTTCTAGCCAGTAAGGTAACCGTAACCGAACCAGCTTTGTTCAAAATCTTTGGGATGATCCAAAAAGTTGTGACAAAACCCATCAAATATGACGAGGGTGCAACGTCTATATTGGAAATGATAGTGTCATCATTGGATAATAGGATAAAGAAGCCTCTGTGAGACTGTCCTTTCCGGAAAATCAAACGCCATTTGTTGACATAACCATTGCTAAAGTAGCAGAAATGCTTAAATACTAATTCTTCTCTTTTTGACACCAATTGCGCTTCATGAAGATGAAGTCCAAGGAATTGAAGTCGATTTTTCTAAACTCTAACTAAAATATAAACCTGGAATACGCAATCATAGATTTACCCCGATTACTCCGTGATTTGTTCAAAATAAAATAATATTATTTAAATTGGATAAGTTAGCAAAATAATTTAATAAACATAATACCTATGTATTATTTTTTGTTCATTGGTACCGTTTATTTATGAAATTTGTCAATGCTCGGTAAACCATAATAATTTGGTTTGTTTTTGACATGACAGATTATTTAAAAAGCGCTCTCGCGTAAAGTTGATTGTCATTGATGTACGAACCGTGGGTTCCAATAACAGTCGCAAGCGGGTGACGTTGACAGTTTGTCATAGAGAAACGAGACGTCATTCCAAGAAATAACGGAACGTAGTAATTAGTGAGGGTACTGTTGTAGTTTACCCCGCCCTAAGAGAGGGGTATTCATATCTATGCAGATTTACCTTGATGTATTATCAGCAACCGATCTTGCAGTTAGCCACTCTCCAAACTCGCAAGAAGAAAATCTTATTAGTCGGTAGCCACGACCATTAATTAAAGTTATTTTTGGTTATTTTGCTCGATGTTAAAAGTTGCGACTAATCCTCAAATTATTTAGGAAAGCTGGAGTAAATCGATTTATTTCTAAACTAATGAAATTGAATAACACAGAATCTAAATAAAATGTTATGAAAGTGCTAAAAACCTTAGTTAGACAAACATTAAGATCACACCTCGATGCCTATTAGCAGTGGTTTTTATTTATGCGGGCAACGTACCTTACTAAACAGCAAATATTTTAGACTATTCCAAAACTCCAACAAATTATATTAAAATTGCAATCAGTTCCCAGTTTGTCAATTTATCGACATATTCTTGCTTATTATCAAACGTATTCTACACAGGTTCTGCCAACAAAGAAGTTTTCGGCGTTTGGCCCACGCTCCGCGAGAACAGAAAAGTTTACACGCACTGCTTATATTGCGAGAAAACACGACTGAATTTCAAGGAAAAATATATTGGGTAGGTACATATTGTATTTTATTATTTTAATACAAAGTTTTTACTCATCAATTGTATACATTTTGTATCAAGAGCATGGTATGGTAAAATATTATAACTAATTATATTTTATTTGTTTACAGGAACAACAAAGTAAAATCTAACAAGAGCAGATCCGTTAGAAACTTTCAACGCATAGGTAAGTAAGTAAGAAAACAACTTTGATAAAATATCGTTAAATCATAATCTCGCCTGCCAAACTGTTTGAAACTTATCACATAATTATTTCTCGACTTTAATTCCCGAGAAACGGTCCTCTAAAGTGAAAACATTGATTTATTGTTTATATTCGACTTAAACTTTCTTTTATAGTAAACGTTTTCTATTTGAGCTATAAACAGAATATTTTCTTTCTATTTGATAATATGTGGATGTTTTAGCAAAAGGAATAAGAAATCTATAAGAATAAACCTTTAATCTACATTTTAACATGGGGAAATTCAAGCATAGTCAATCTAATGCTTCTTTATAGTGGGTTCATAAAATATCTTGTTTGTTCGACATTAAGTACAATAGTCCCTCTATTGTACGTCTTCGAGCCGGCCTAGCCCACGTGGCTGACGACATGCTCGCAATTTCGCCCTACTTTGTCTCCATTGCTTACTGTCTCGGTCACAGAACAAATGAGAAAACACCGAGCGGTTTCGTTTTTCATTGTTTTCGTCGCAGCCAGAAGGCAACCGTTATCATTAGTTACTCGACGCGATACAACTGGTCCGAACAATTAGTGGTGAAAAGTCAGTGATTAATACATGTAACTGTTCTGTCTGACGTTCATTTGTCATCCTGTCCATATTGTGCATGTGAAATGAAATTAAAAACATTTGGTACAATATGAAAAAATATACAAATTTGGTTATCGATTCTATTTTCCTTAAATAGGATATTAAAAACAAAAAAATAGATACTAAACCTAATTAAAAGTATGACAAAACATAAATGTCCCACCCACCTTTCTTATACATCTAGGCAGTTCAATGTACGTCAAAAAGGTCTGCCAAGCAAATGCCACGTAGGTAGGCTACCTACTTAGCGCTAGTTCCTACTTAGACCCTAAGCAGTGACATCACCGAAGCAAACACCACTCTCGGCCATTTGAGTGTGTACATACAAAATGATAGCTACACCCATGGGTATCACAACGGCTAGTTCGCTTTAGTAAAAATACAATTCATTTGAACGATATGAATATTTTAACGGCGGTTTAGTTGATTTAATTATTTGTACATACAACGCAGTAATTGACAAAAATGTGCACCAGTTCTCACATACGTGAAACAGAGTAACATAAACGAAAGCATCCCAGTTTTGTCTGTTTATGAGTTTCTCTAGTTTTCAAAGGGAGAGATATTGCGCAGCGCGGCTCGTATTTGAGGAACAAGAGTGTAATTCCCGGGGGTTTTGTCTTGCGGCAATGCATCCTACAAATGAAAAGATGCCGGCATTCAAAGCGAACTATGCATTTTTAATTTTTTCAACTGAAGCCGGTCCGTCCGGTGCGAAAACTCACGAGTGTAACCGACTAATGGACTTTTAAGCGAATTTTGGCCTCACGTTCTTTAGACCCAAAACCAACATGTGCCAAGTATTTCGATCTCTCAGGAGTCAGGATTATCTATTTACGCTATATGCAGACCCTGCCAGTAGATTCAGTAACGATTCGTTTTAATTTCGCTCTCGGGACACTTGAACTATTTGGTCTCCGAATCCGGGTCACGTTCCATCTTCCGAGATTTCAGTATTGCGAAAGTTTTAGGAACTCAAAAAGGTCACTCGAACTACTAGCTACTACTTATTGTGTTAAAATAAAACTTAAACTCTTTATTTGAGTAAACAAGCAGATGTAAAACAACTTATTTTTAAACCTTAGTATTACTTTGTGTTGGAAACTAGATAAACTCATATTAGAGCTAATGTATTGGATACAAAGTATTTTATTCATAGTTATGTTTCGCAATAAATGCGGGCAGTCGCTTTGTGTTCATTGAAGAACACAACCGCGCCACAATGGGCTCGCAAAGCTTTGAGGGGATGAGACATTGCGATTCATTCTCGCATTTAAAAGCAAGACTGTAATTTCACAGGCCTTTGTCTCGCCCGGCTCGGCTTGGGACGGCGGCTTGCAGGAAAATATGCGCATTCAAAATGGATTTTTATCGCTTTTCAAGTGGTAGGCTTTCGCGGTGAAGTCTGCTCACGTTATTTAAGAGCCTATTTATGCAGTGTGCTGTATGCTGGGCATACGTTCCAATGTAACTCAAGTATGTGTTTTGCGAGCACTTCCCATTCGTACTATTGAATTGAATAGAACTTTTGGGAATTTACCATAATGATGTGATTTGATCTACCTACTACTTTCAGTAAATAGTAGATTTTCCTTCAATTTTGAGCGATTAAACAGTTTGGGTAGTTTTATAAGTGGTTTAATTTTATAGTACCATAAAGTTTGAGAGTATTCATACATGTGAGTACATTTAACTTCCTGACCTGAAAACCGTAATAACGCCAAAGCTCGAGAGTCTCGAGTTGGCGTGGTAACGAGACTGTCGTCATTTGTCATGGCATATATTACATGCCTGTTTGTAAACTTGGATTCAGGTTTAATTTAACTGATAACAGAACATTTTAGAAACGTATTAGAATAAAACATTAGACTCAGTTGTGCGTGGATATAGTTTTGTATCCGTATTTGCTTGAGAATGTTTATCTAGGACACAACTGAATCCGAATCTCTTCTACGTAGGTTTGGTTTTTTAAGATTGTGCTTATTTACGCAGTTCTGCTCACTAATTGGATTAGGTCAACATGCTTTGTCGGTATCTAATTTACGATTAATAGTTTATGCAATGTGTGGCCTTATTCAGATCGAGCGCATGACTGGGTCACTGTACTCTTGGAAAGTTCACAGTATTGATTTTATTGCGCACGCCCGAAAATATAAATGGAATCTGCTGTCCTGTACAGAAGTGTCCATTTATTTATTGGCCATGAGTAAGAACTCAAGTACTTACGACAATATATAGCTATGTATAGGTTCTCTTAAGTTGTCTACAATTACTAATATACTAGTATGTACGAAGCGTAAAACAAACTTACCATATTATCAGTCCCTCCAAATTTAATTAATTTAATTGAATGTCGATCATGTATCAAATCGAAATGAATTGAACAGCTGCCGGAACCAATTATTGGTTTACAATCCAATCTACGGCATTGAATGCCATTAATCTCACACAGATAAACTCTTTTCCAATAGAATAATACGTATAAGACGTCTTTAAAACTGTCAAGGAAAACATCGTGAGGAAACTGTGCCATCGGTTAGTATTCCAATAAAGTGGCGATGGGCTTGCAACTTGTCACAAATGTGGGTATGAAATGATTTTAAGGTTGTATCTGCCTCTGATTACTCCCTACCTGGTATTCTTACGAATCTACGTACTGAGTATGGATCTGTGGATGTCCATCACCAGGACTAAAGTCGTGTGCGTGTTTGTTTTTTTTGATGTAGCTTTACTTTTGTAATAATTAGGTAACTACCTTAGCTTTTATGATAATAATTATAAAACTTTTTCACAGAACCATCGGAGTTTGCGAGACGGAGACCCGACTGTAGAAGTTTCCTGAAATGCGATCTCATCCATTCAAACCAAAAGTAAGCTAATTTTCACTAGAGCACCGGAAATGAATATAGTATTTGTTATATTTCCAGTTTCTTCATTTGATAATATGTTTGCTGTCCATAGATTGGACAGCAAACATAGACCATAGATATACAACAGTATTTAACTCTTTCCAGTATATAAAACCAGATATCAACTGGCATTTGTTACACACAGGATAAACTTTATCCTTCCGCTCTAACTTTAAATTTTCTCGGGAAAACTCCAGACAGTTATAACGTCTTATTTATCAAGTTTATTTTCGTATGTTGAATGATTTTGAGCCTTATGGTGTCACCGTTTTGGATTTAGGTATAACTTAGTGTAGCGGTTTGTATCGTCGCGACATCCTCCTTATGCAATGATTAGACGCCCGACGTTGGTTCGGCCGACGACCCCGGCTCGACTTTGACCCACTTCTTACTCAAATTTTCGCGTCTCGCCCCGTTTATCTATACCGCCATATCTTTAACAGGGGCTAGGTGCTAATTAAAGTATGTCACTAGTTTGAGAACCGTTATTGATTTGGTTATCAGGGTTTTTAAGTGTGTGATCTGAATGATTGACATTCCATCAAATAACACTCCGCCCGCACTCCTTCAGTGTGACGTTATGTCGTCTGTATGTGTGAGCCTTTATTCAAACACTGCAATAACTTTCAAAAGTGCTCTTGCCTACCCACTTTAAATTAAATGCCTTCACTTAAATTTTATGCTACAGCCGTACTTAATGTTTTCTTTCCATTACATATTATATCTGAAACGTTTTCGATTACGGCTGAGTAAAACAACATAATGTAGGTCTACGTTTGCGTAAAGGGTTTTCTATTTTCGTGTTTTACAGATACAGATAAATCAAAAGGGCACGATACCTATTTATTTCACTATACATTTATAGGTTTAAATTTGGGAATGCAGAATTAACAATAAGATATTTTCTTGGATATCAGTAGAGTAAACTTTGAAGTGCTATTGAAAGCATACCTACTAATTGATTTTGGTCGCGCTAATTGCTAATAACTAGATCAAACTTTTCTTTTTTCTTATTTCACTATCAACAGTCTTATAGCATAATAAAAGTTAAAAGAAAAAGAAAGCGAGCAACCGCCCGCCCTACGTTCAGCATTCAAACTTAGCCATATTGAAATGTTCAAGAGAAGAACTTTCCCGTACTAATGTCTACCCCGGAGTACAAAATAAAAGTTTAGCACGTACACGTTGATAAAATGAACTGTTTTTGTATTTATACTTAAATATTTAGGTACTATGCTTACAAAATTGCTGCGCCTGTTGGTGACGTGGGTCAATCTTTTGCATAATAAAGAATTGACTTTTAGATCCAGCAAAAATCTGTAACCGATCACCTCGTCACTTTTTATCCGGGTCCCTTAAACAAGTGAAACCAGTGACAGAAGCTAGTTTGGATTGTAGTAAAGTCAATAACACTGCTGCAAGTTTTTCTGCATAGAAATGTATAAATTGGAAAAATCTGAAAACACAGTAGACAAGGAATATATGATACGCTGTCAAAAAAATTTATTACTCTTTCATCACCCAATACTGGAATTGGAATTTAATCTCGCTTCATCCCTAGCGAAATCAATTACAGATCACTGACGATATAAATTGTATCTGGTTCATTCGGCCTAAAGTTATTTAAGTTAATTTAAGTTTAATTAAATTTGCCTTATGGAAAAATCATAAACAATCTATCAATATGGCCTTGCATTTCATTTTATATTCTATATAAATTTTATATTATAGTTATTTTTCTTAGTTTTACCATATTTGCAAGACGGCCGACATAATACAATTTTACAGATTGTAAATGGATCCATAGACTCCCGAACTAATAAAAACTGTAAACTAATAAAAAAATTAGGTAGCTGATTGCGAAGTATTAAAATGTTAAAGTGAAAAACTAGTGTATTAGTGTGTGTAGAATTGTAGATACTGTAAAATAATGTATAAATAAATATAAATAGAACGATTTGTAATACCTAATAATGTGTGTGGGGGAGTAGAACACTCGCGTTTCACATTACATAATATCAAAAGTAGAAATTAGAAGGTTCAAATTTTTTTTACACAAAGAA